>OZ010794.1:495260587-504802563 GCA_963932465.1 Maratus speciosus | reverse complement strand
CTATGCTAAATTTAATATTTTATGTGTTGAGTTAAAAGCTGACAAATTGCAAGTAAGATTTAAACACTTAATATCGAATTAAGTATACATTTCAAAATTATTTTGAGAACTAAGGAAATAATTAAATTAAAAAAATCAAAAACCCAACTGCGTAAAAAGCTAACTAATTACTTCTCATCAATGATAAACCATTTTTAACTCACAGGCTATCAAAGCCTGAGAGCTAATGTGCCCGACGGTTCTGTATGTATGTATGTATGTACGTACGTATGTATGTACGTAACGCGGCGATAACTCTTGATAGAAGCATCCGATTTGCTTCAATTTTTTTTCTAGGTTCATTTTGATAAGGCGCTTCCTTGATTAGTTTTGGAAGGTCATTGGTTAAGTATAAAGGGGGAAAAGGGGGCTACCCCCTTAAATTAAATAAATGGATTTTTCATGCAGAATTATTTGATTTGCTCCAAATTTGGTATACCGGTTTATTATGTTAAGGAGCTTCCCTGATTCAATTTGAAAGTTCATTAGTTAAGTATAAAGGGGGGGGAAGCCCCCCCCCTTAATTTAGATAAATGGTTATTTTATGCAGAATTATTCGGTTTGCTCCAAATTTGGTATACCGGTTTATTATGTTAAGGCGCTTCCCTGATTAAATTTGAAAGCTCATTAGTTAAGTATAAAGGGAGGTTACCCCCTTATTTTAGATAAATGGGTTTTTCATGCAGAATTATTCGATTTGCTTCAAATTTGGTACACCGATTTATTATGTTAAGAAGCTGCCTTGATTAGATTTGGAGGTTCCTTAGTTAAGTATAAAAAGGGGCTACCCCCCTTAATTTAGATAAAGGGGCTTTCATGCAGAGTTATTCGTTTTGCTTCACATTTGATATACCGGTTTATTCGGTCGGGTGAAAAGAAACATCTTTTAAGGAGAGTACAGAGAAAAATAAAGTTAAAAATATTAATTTCCCGTGGAGATATTTTATAATACAAATGCATACGCAGTACGCACATGCAGATAACTTTAGGGAGAAGAATTCAAAAGCCAATAGCTGAGTGACTACAAGCGTGAGTGACTTATTTTCTTGTATTTTTAAGGTACAGGTAGATGAAATTTCATTTCTTCGCACTTGTACGTCTTGAATACAGTACATATGTTGCATCCAATCAAGTAAAGGAATTAATACATTATACATTAGTTTAAAAATATTATTGGTGTGAAAGTTGTTTATTAAATGTATCTATCATTTCTTTTCTTTTCTTTTTTTTTTTTTTTTTTTTGCATATATTATTAAAGAATATATCACTGCATACTTGCGTATAAAGTATATATTTATAAGGATGCTTTATCTGATAGATTACTGACAACGAAAAGCTTTCAACCCACGATCAGGAAAAAAACGTAACTTATTACCAGAAATTTAGTGATTTAGTACCTTATTAGTTAAAATGAAAATCACTTCTATTCATCGTTGTTGGACGCTGACACTTTCAACAAAATTATTTCGAAATTTTGATTTAGTGTTTTTTCTCCCAATCTTTCGAAGCTCGCATTCGCTAAACTATTCGAAATATGTTAAAAACGAAAATAAATAAATAAATAAATAAATAAATAAATAAAAATAAAAATCCCCTTAACCAGCATGCTTTCAATTTTAAAACACCTTATTTGGTTTCAAAATATATTAATATTAATCCTTTGAAAAGTATCGTTTCCGTAGCTATTTCGGGATTTCCACTTTTTTTTGAGAAATTTAAATATCGTCTTCGTAAATCAAAATACAAAAAAACGAAAACTACCATCTTAATCTGCGAACGTACCTAACAGCTTTAAAAATACGTCTTCGGTTTGAAAACATATTGATATTAACCCTTTAAAGAAATAGTGTCTGAAAGTCACTTCGAAAGGGAAAGTTTAACACTCTGCATCCGCCTTTTTAAATAGAAATACAAAAAAAAGTTATACATCTGCGTGCATTTTACTTTAAAATGATGTCACCGGTTTTAAAAGAATATTAATATTAACCCTATCACAGAAAAATTTCTTTTCGAAAATCATTCTCGCGACTTTCGGTTTTTATGCATATTTTAAAATTCTGCACCCAGTTTGGAAATCAAAATGTGAAAAAATCACACCACTTAACAAGGATATATTCATCTTTAAACGGACGTTTTCGGTTTTTAAAAATATTTATATTATCCTCTTGAAATTATTTTTAGCTGGAATTTACTTCATGACTTCAAGATAGGAAACATGAAAACATGTGTGTGTTTATTAAATTTAACTTTAAAAATAGAGAGATTTTAAATTAAATGTGTAAGGTATTAAAGAATTTAATTTAGCGGAAATATTATGTTAATTGACAGTATTGACATTAATTTTCACAGTAACAATTTTGACAAGCGTCTAGCGATCACACTTTTTCATTCTGATCCTGTGATCCTGCGGGATCAGCGTGCTCCGCGCATATCGTTCCGCGCATGGCGTTGCGATGTTTGTGTAAAATAATATTCTAAGCAAAATTCGTTAAGGAACTTTATGGTGTGGTGCAATGACGTTCAACTTCAGATTAGATGGCATGGGTTCGATTCCTTACGGAGCTGAATGAAAATGAATGTCAGGATTGCTTTCAAAAATTAAATTTTTTTGAAGATAAAAATTGAAAATTTATATTTTTCAATATTTGTACCACTATTTACAATTTTTTTTTATTGTGAATTTTCGAAATATTTGATATGGTGATCATAATTTTAACAGATTTAATGCCTTTAGTATCGCAATCTAGTGGTGTAAAGATAAGCAAATCATAAAGAATGCTTTAAATTTAATAATAATTAAATATTTTTTCATAATTTTAAATTTAATAATTTTAATTTTTATCATCATTTTAAATTTTATAATGATTTAGTAATTTATTTTTTTTAATCAACTTTAAATGCACTTTAAATTCTGAATATAATAAATTTTATAATGATTTAGTAATTAAATATTTTTTATCATTTAAAGGCACTTTAAATTCTGAATATAATAAATTTTTATATGTTTCTAGTAATTTTATGTTTAATAATTTAAATTTAATATTTTTTCATAATGTTTAAATTGTATTTTTCAAAATTTTGAATTTAATAACTTCGGTTTTTTAAATTTAAATTTAATATTTTTTTCACAATGTTTAAATTGTTTTGTTTTTTTTTTCAAAATTTTGAATTTAATAATTTCTGTTTTTTAAATTACAATTTTATAATTTTTTCGTCCTTTTAAAATAATTTTAGAGTTTAATTAATTTGAATCAAAATAAAATACTAATAACTTAAAAACTAACTAAGTGGCATTAAATCTGAAAACTACGATCACCAATTAAGTATTTGGAAAATTCAATATAAAAAAAAATTGTTAATAGTGGTACAAATATTGAAAAACATAAATTTTCAATTTTTTTCTTCAAAAAAATTCAGTTTTTAAAAACAATCTTGACATTCATTTTCATTCAGCTCCGTAAGGAATCGAACCAATGCCATCTAATCTGAAGTTGAACGTCATACCACTAAACCAGAAGGTTCCTTAAAGAGTTTTGCTTAGAATATTATTTTACACAAACATCGCTACGCCATGCGCGGAACGATATGCGCCGAGCACGCTGATCTTGCAGGATCACAGGATCAAAATGAAAAAAGTGTGATCGCTAGACGCTTGTACAATTTTGTCCTGTATGCTCTCTTCATGGGTCCATATGTTGTATAAGCGCAGTAACATTTGGGTGCAAAAATTTTACGAATTACTTACGAAAACTTACGAAACTTTACGCCCGTCAGAAAATTTAAGCACATTTGTAGCTGGGTGTGAAGTCGCGTGGTCAATTAACAAAACAGCCTTATTTGGCAAATTTTCTGAGTCAAGAGGCACAAAAAACTATTGAAACCGTTTTTGAAAAATCTGCTGTTTCATCCAACATATTTTTTTTTTTTTTTTTTTTTTTTTTTTTTTTTTTGCTGAAATAATCAACAGGCAAATTTTCTGCTGTTCCCCCCTTAAAAGACCTCGGTTTCTCAGATTTACCGAATATTACAAGAAGCCTAAATTTGAAACTACCCACAACTGGCAAGATTGAAATTTTTTCCTTGCTTTTCTATGACCTTCCGCGTGATGTTCACTTTGAAATGCTAAAGTACGATGGAAAGACACTTCCAAAAAAGCCCTGATTCATCAGCGTTATAAATTTGTTAATATGACAGATCCTCAGACAACACAAACTCTTCAAAATCACGTTGAAAATCTTCAGCTGCTTGTTGATCACCAATCAGTTTCTCTCCGTGTAGACTAATCTCTCTAATTCCATGACGTTTCTTAAAACGATGTAACTAACCGAACGACGCTTCAAAATTTCCTTCTATGCCTAAAAAATGAAAAAAGATTTTTGCTTTAGCTGCAATGGTAGGACCAGACAATGGGGTGCCCTCATTTCACACCCGAGCTAACCACTGCGCTAATGCCGAGTCAAGTTTATAGGCGGATTTCTTCATTGTTTTTCGTTTTTTCATCCCAGAAGCACCTTCCGACACTAACGCAAAAGCCAACAGTTTGTCTTTTTGCTTTAAAACGTCTTGCACGGTTGTTTCCCCGATTCCGCATTTCAAACACATCTGCTTTCTCGATGCGCCATTTTCTATTTTACAAAACATTTCAAGTTTTTGTGCAGTCGTTAAGTGGACCGGGTAAGCTTTATTTCGGCCATGTTAAAATACACCAATTTTATGTATAGTCATTCAGGGTAACTTTGATCCGCATTTTCTCTATTTTCATGTGCCACACTCTTATTTTAAGACTATTGTTGCAACTCGGGGCATAAAAGAGAAGAAATGATCTTAAATT
This sequence comes from Maratus speciosus, assembly GCA_963932465.1. Taxonomy (NCBI): domain Eukaryota; kingdom Metazoa; phylum Arthropoda; class Arachnida; order Araneae; family Salticidae; genus Maratus; species Maratus speciosus. Next base: position 504,797,693 of record OZ010794.1, on the reverse strand, counting down.
ATTGTATGACTATAAAAAATTAAGGAATAATAATGATAAAAGCTATAAAAAATGAATTTTTATCCTGGTTCAAAGTTACCCAGCCATTTAGAGTAACTTTGCACCAGTTGATAAATATTATCTAAAATAATCCATTATAAAAAAAAGTATTATAGTTAGGACAACTTTGAACCCCAAAAAATGTTTTCAGATATGTAAAGACTCCGAATTAACATTTCCCAACATCGCAAGATTTGTATAATTTATGAGATTACAACAAATACCAGGCATAAGAAAAGTGGAAGAAGAGAACCATGAACATTTAGAAATAAAAAGAACATGTTTATTGTTTATATAAAAAATAAAAATGCAGTGGAAAACAATTTTCAATGTTTTATCTCAATAATATATCCAGAGTTACAGTAAAACATACTTGTATTATTAAAACAAGAATAAAAAATGCGGAATGTATGAAATGTCAAATTTGAGTAGCTCCGCCCCGAAAAACGCCTTTAAATGAATTGTATGCATTTTACACATATTTATGAAAATATTTACATGTTATACCTAATGTTCATTTTCGGCATTTATATAAAATATACGTTCACATATGGGAAATTTTTGGCAGTAGCACCTATAATTAATAAATTATAAACATCAGTATAACTTTGAGCCGGCTCAAAGTTACCCTGAAAATGTGGTAAAATGTTAGTGCCTTCTTATTTTACATTTTAGTAACTATTAATAAATAAATAATCACAAAATATTATCACATTTACAAAATTTAGGCAATAATATGTCTCATAAATGAGTATATTGTTACTTACTATGAAAATTTAATTGGATTACAACTTCAAAACAGCATTCAAAATTACCTTGAAAACAGTAATTCATAAAAATAGATGATGCATTTAATTGCGTATAATTTATTTTCTAAAATAAAGAGTAGAAATCCCAGTTTAGAACTTTGCCAACAGAACACAGTTCTGGAGCTTATTTAGTCTTTTGGAGTGAAAAATATTGAAAATTAGGAGGTGGTGCAAAGTTACACACCATGGTTCAAAGTTACCCTGAATGACTGTACCTTTTTCTCAAAAATGGCGAAAGATAGAGGTCTAGATTTTATAAAGTAGTTTGAATAACATGCTTCACGTATTTTAACGGACCATTTTCTTCCTAAGTAAAACTGAAAATTAATTATTAATCATTTATTGAAAGACATTTTTAAATTAGCATTTTTGGTAAGATTTCACTGTCTAAAATAAATAATTCTCAACAAATCATTAAATCCCCGTGTTAACCCCTTGGGGACGAGCGACACGTATACGTGCCGGAAATAGGCCTAAGGATCCTCGTTTTACCTCACCAGTAAAATTTTACTGTAAAATTTGCCTTATTTAATCCGAGCATTTTCCCGATTTGAATAGGCACAAACTTCTGTTTTTTAAAACCAGTAGAAAAGTAATAAACATTTCGTAAAAGGCTCCCGTCGCGAAGGGGTTAAAGTATGCACCATAACATAATATAAGTATTTAGAAAAATCTTAGTTCTTAAGTTTTATAGATATTGAAAGAAGGGAACACAAACCTGAAAAATCGAAGTTTTGAGAAAAGAGTCAATTAAAGCTGTGAAGCAGTGTTGCCAGTGGATTACTTTTTTTTAAATTCTGATTTCTTTAATGGTACCGCTTTTTTGAAATAGTAAAATTCCACTTACTTAATAATATATTAATTAAGGCGAAAACAATAGGAAATTTACCACTTCAGAAAAGTGGTGCAAATCAAGAAATTTGAATTTAAAAAAAGTAGCCCACTGCTGTGAAGTGTTCTTAGAAAGAATGAAAAAAATCCAATACTTTTTTATGTATAAACATGTTTATACATCGTTAGAAAGATAAAAGTTTAAACTATTTAATAATATAAAAAAATCCCTGCCAGCCCGGCCTACAGGCAGAGGTAGATTTCGAAGTTAAGTATACCAATTTCACCAACAAAAACTAAATCATGATTAGATATAAATCCACTTTAACAGTTTTATCTGTCTGCTTTTGACGAGTTTTTATTTCATTTATATAATAGCTGGATTTATCAGAATCATGTTAAGGCGGTATTAAAAAAATAATTTTCCATGCTCAACAACTCGAAATTTTATGGCACATTTTCAGATTCATTTTTAATAAAAAAAATATGAAACTTGCTGACGTGATTTTTGAAAAGATTTATAAGCGACCTGTGTTTTTATTTTTCTTTCAATTAATTAAAACTTGATTAATAAACAATTATTTTCTCAGTAGGGCAATATTTTTCGTTTCTAACACAATCGCTTCGGGAAATTCTGTTCAAAATGCCCAATTTTACATCATTTTTTGAAATATATTCTGCCTGTATAAAAAAATCGATCATTACTGTACATTATATAGTTTCTGAATAAGAGAATCTACCAACTGGATGTGTTTGAGAGCAAAAATGAATTTAAAAATAAGTAAGAAAAGAAGCAGTTTGGATTTGAATACACCCTTAATAAGATGATTTGTTTCTTCAACCGCTATGTATTTTTAATTTGCTTTTGCTGTAAGAATTGGTCCTATCAAAAACTTGTCTATATAAATGTTGAAGACAATATTAAGAAGACATATGATAAATTCATGGAGATCATGTGAATTGACGGAGTTATGAAAATTTTTCTTCTTCAACACCCCCTTTTTTGTTTTCGTTTTTAATTTTTTTTTTCTTTTTTTTTTTTTAGCGGTACGAATTGGTCCTATCAAAAACTTGTGAATATAAAAGTTGTAAATAATATTAAGGAGATGTATAATAAAATTAATTGGATTTGATATCTTGAGAATTGACGAAGTTATGAATTTTTTTCTCCCAAAAACCCTATTTTTTGCGCCCCTTGGGCCCATTTTTAATTTTATCAAAAATCTGTGATACATAAATTTTTGGCCCTATTTTTAGAAGTAATAAAAACTTTAAACTGATTTGATATGTACAAAAATTAAGAATTTATGGTTTTTTTCGGTTTTATATATATATATATAGATAAATATATATATAAAGTTTTTTACTGAGGGTGGTTTTGGGTTCTAGGGGTCACGATCGGTGTAGATCTGCAAAAATTTTTCAGAAATTCCAACATAGGAATGATCCCAATAGGTAGTATTTCATACGAAATCTACCTAAAAAGGAAAAATCAATATTTTGGTTGAATTTCGCTTTCCCGGTCCAGTGGTGTACCCAGGATTTTATTTCGGGGGGGGGGAGGGGGGGGAGTGACTTAAATTTCCATAACGTTCCATATCTTACCAGACACATTGAATTTTGAAATCATTCTGTTCCAAAAATTTAAAAAATCGGTCATAGGATCGCAAAAAAATCAAATTTCGTAAATGGATCGGGGAGAAAACATGAATTTCGTCAAATGATCGAGGAGGAAACGCAAATTTTGTCAAATGACCACGGAGGAAACGCGAATTTCGCCTAATGACCGCGAGGAAACGGGAATTTCGTCTAATGACCGCTGAAAAACATGAAGTTCATGAAGGGATATCGGAAAAGCGCGAATTTTGACAAATGATCTCGAAAAAACATATTCCGTCAAAGGGGTCCGGAGAAAACGCGAATTTCGTCGAAGAAGCGCAAAAAACGTGAAATTTCGTTAAAGGATCGTAAAAATATGCGAATTTCTTGAAAAGACGAAGACAGAGTGCAAATTACAACAAAGGATCATGAATAAAATGCGAATTTCGTTAAAAAACCGCGAAAAAAGCAAATTTTGACTAAGAATCGCGAAAAAACGCGTATCCTGTCGAAGGGCCTCGAATAACGCGAATTTCGTCAAAAGATTGCAAAAAACGCGATTTCGACAAAGGGCCGCAAAAAAACGCATAATTCGAGAAAGGATCGCGAGAGAAAGGACGTTTTCCGACAAAGGGCCGCGTAGAAAAGCTAATCTCGTCAAATCAACCGCAAAAAACGTGAATTTTGTCAAAGGGCCACGGAAAAACGCGAAGATCGGTCTAAAAACGCGAATTTCAGCAAACGATCGGTGAAAAAACGAGAATTCGTCAATGAGTCGCAGAAAAAACGCGAATTTCGTCAAAAAGCCGCTGAAAAAACGCAAATTTCGACGAAGGATCACGAAAAAAACGCGTATTCCGTCGAAGGGCCGCGGAAAAAAAGCGAGTTTCGTCAAAGAGCCGCGGAAAAATGCGAATTTCAAAAAAGGATTGCGCAAAAAACGCAAATTTCGTCAAAGGATCGCGGAAAAAACGCGAATTTCGTCAAAGGGTCGCATAAAAAACGCGAATTTCGTCAGAAAGCCACTGAAAAACGCAAATTTCGACGAAGGATCATGAAAAAAATGCGTATTCCGTCGAAGTGCCGCGGAAAAGAAAGCGAATTTCGTCAAAAAGCCGCTGAAAAAATGCAAATTTTGACAAAGGATCGCGAAAAGACGAGTATTCCGTCGAAGGGCCCCGATAAATGTGAATTTCGCCAGAAAATCACAAAAAACCGCGATTTTCTTCCATGGAAAAAACGCGTATTTCGCTCGCGGAAAAAATGTGAATATCGACAAAGGATCGCGAGAAAAAGCACGTATTCCGACAAAGGCCGTGTAGAAAAAGCGAATCTCGTCAAAACACCCCCAAAAACGCGAATTTCGTCAAAGGACCGCAGAAAAAATACGAATTTCGACAAAGGGTTGTGATAAAACTTGAATTTCATCAAAGGGTCGTGGAAAAAACACAGCAGTCTCAATAGGAAACAGCACACATACAAACAATTATGTTTATTATTATAGGTATAGTTTTTAAACTGAGGTAATATGCTGAACTAACTTTTTAAAAGTCTGGTTCCCGAACCCAACTTGCAGGAATCTACACTCAGCCTGAAATTGACCTGAAATGAAAACAGTGTTAACCCAAAATGCATAACGGAAATAATTTGCGCCGGAAAGGGATCTCCCCCTCTGCTGTAACCTTTCCGAAAATTTGCTGTGAATTTCAGAATTTTTTTTTCCACTCAGAATCACCTGTGGGGGAGAGGTACGGGCCCGATTCTGAGAACGCCCCACACCGAAATAAGTTGAAAAACATTATTTGTTTTATTTTTATACTTTCATTTAAAAGAAAGTCATTGTAGCTTAAAATCTATAAAATTGTTCTTCCCACCACAGAAAATAAAGTCTCCTTCGCCTTCTTTGGGCATGCTGTGGTGTCTATGTGGACTAATATGGGACTAACGAGAATGGCTAATCCGCGGTAAAACAGAAATTTAAATTACAAATTTATCTCAAACAATAAGAAAAAAAAATCAGCACCTTTTATATTTCATTTTCGAGTATTTTGAATGTGGGCCTGTAACCCCATCACCTCTTGCCCTCTTTGGGTATACTGTGGAGTAAATGGTTGCTAATATGGGACTAACCAGAATGTCTAGTTCGTTATATTGCAGAAAACAAAGTTGCAAATTTATCTCAAACAAAAGGAAACAAAAATCAACATTTTTTTTAAATTTCATTTTCGACTATTTTGGGAGGGAGCTGTAACCCTAGTCCACTTCTTTGGGTATAATGTGGTGTCACTGCCCTCATAGCATGCATGGTCACAGTGACGTCATTGTGACGTCACTGTAAGTCGCTGTGGTCACGTCACATCTGTGACCAAAATGCCACCACTCAGTGATGTCACATTGTGACTGAGATGTGAACTTCTTAGGAAACTTTTAAAAATTACAAAAGCTCTTTAAAACATGTTATTTACTGTAAAACCGGCAATTAAAAAAATTTTTGTGACGTCACTGTCTGTCACTGCATGTAACATACGTCACGTCACATATGTGGCGAAAAATCCTCCATATTGTAAACTCACAGTGTGACAAAAATATGAATTTAGGAAAGCTTTAAAAATGAAGAGAAATATTTTAAACAGGCCGTCTTTATACATTTGGAGCTTGGATAGGATTGATTTTGTAGTATACTTTATTATAATAAATAAATTCACTTTTATACTTTCTATAATATTCTCCTTTTCTGTTAATGTTTAACTAGTTTAAGTCACTATTTAAAAATAAATGTTGCTATTTGCTTCTGACTTTTTTAACAAATTTAACATTTTCTGAATATATAATAAAATATACAAAATATATCCAAAACGCATGACATATTTATTCATATTTTAATTTTTTCCCCAGAAATTTCTTTAAAAAATAGTTATTGTCCACGCTGATTTATTCTACAGGAAATTAATACAGAAAAAAATAAAAGATTATAAAGAAAAAAAAACTTTCTTTGCCCGATAATCTTTTTTTTTTTCTTTTTTTTTTAAGAACATATTTGGTATTTATTACATGTGATACAAACTTTTTCTTTATTGTCCATTAAATTGGTTTTATATACACTAGAAATTTCAATAATGTTTTATTTTATATACTCTAATTATGACTAATACAATTGACATGATTATGACTAAACAACACACACAAAAAAAATAAAAAAATAAAAGAAATCAAACAGAACATTTTAATTAGCCACACTTTTATAAATGTATTACGCATTTAACTTGCAAATCTACAATAACAAATAAAACCATCTGCCCGCGAATTTTGTTTTCTGCAGACGATAACAAGAGGAAACAGTGTATTTATTCTTTTGAATAGTGGCAGCAGCTGGAAACAGTAGCTCTTTTATGAATGTGTGTAGTTGGCACTGGTTTTTTAAATTCTACAAAAGTTATACAGGAACGCGGTCAAGAAATATTTTGCATAAAATATCAGTCCGAAAAAGTACAATGTGCAGTGACCGGTTAATCTCAGCTGGTCAATGTCATTGTATCTAGTATTCGGATATAATTCTTCGACTTTAAGAACTTTCGCTTTTTGGATTACCATAATGGAATTATAGAAGACGATGTCAACAAGAAATGGGTAAGAAAAAATGATTTTTTCTGCTTTCTTTTATTATGATTTGAGTTAATTTCACATAAAAAACATGTTATAAAGTAATAGATGCCATTAATTTAACTTTTATCTATTCAATAAAATTTAATAAATTTAATGTTTATTTTGAATAGTTGAAAGAAAAAATAGTATGTCAACGATTTTAATCAGATGGTTAAAAACATTAATTTAAATTGCAGTTTAATCGCATTTATTTTCCTTTTTAAAATTATCTGGTTAAAATCACATTTTCGTAAATTGAAAAATATATATAATCAATAATTCACATAATTAATAAACATTTAAAGCTAATTAAATTACTGTATAAAAAACCTTTTATAGAATAAAAGTGTTTGCAAACTTAAATTTTTAATTTTGCGTTAAGTAATGTTCTGAAATTATTTGCATTGCATGTTTTTATATAATAAAAAATGGATAACTGCTCAGCGATACGGAATCTTCCACATCAAAATTTTATTTATCTTTTGAGCAGTTTCACATCGTTATTGCTAAAAGCAACTTCTTAAATTTTATAATATTAAAAAGGCTGGTGATGCCCACAAAAAAATTTTTTTAAGGTACATTCGTATTCTTTACAAGTTTCTGTTAGAAAATTGACAGTATTATGAGAAGTATGAGAAGTATGGTAATTTTCTGTTTATTGCAAATATAAAAAAAAAGATACCTTTTAGCCAATAATTTTTTATACTTAATTTTGGTTTTTTATATGCTTAAAATGATTTATTCTAACATCCTAGTAATTTCAACTTTAAATAGTGCTTAAAATAGTTCTTTGATTGAAATCAATATAGGTAAAATTTACTTGCATAACATTGTATGATGTATATGACGAAATTTAGTCATATGACATATATATGTGACATGTGTATAAGGCATATATGAAGCATATCACATAATAAAACATATGAATATTATACAGGATAGGTGTGAAAGTAATGGATACCCTTCCAGTAATTGACACCCTTGAATATTTTTGGTTTCTAAAAAAATAACCAATAAAAATTTAGCTTTTATTATTTTTTTCATAACTCCCTCTTGCATGTTTTATAAACTGGGTTATTGATGATATACTCTTAATCAAAGCAATCAGTAAGCAGAAAATAATGTTTCGAAGTTCTACTGTTTTTCAGTGAAAATCTTAATGAACCTGTTAAAAGCTTAATTCACTTAATAATTTTATATATTCTTTATTTTCTTACAAAACTTCTATGTTTTTGTTTTGGTAGTAATAGAAAACTTTGAAACGTTTAATTACTGAATGTACAGTATGGACATCCCATGTGGACATTGCTAAAAATGCAATTTAAGTAATGTTCATAGTAGATAAAAATGTTTTGACAAAACTGAAAACCTAAGTAATCAAATTTAATAATTTATATTGCACTTACCAGAATGTAATAACACAAATTTTATATAACTTTGCTAAAAAATATTTTATAATCTGGTAATAAATAAAACAAATTAGGAATCAGAGAATATTGTTTAAGGACATAGGGGAAAGAAGTGCTCAATTTCTACCCATTAAAAAAAAAGTTACAGAAGTTGTTAAAAATATACTTATTATTTCCTGTCTTAAACGTTTTTCCTTCTTCTCTGAACAACAAAAAAAAAATAAATAAAATAAAAATAAAAATAAATAAATAAATAAATAAATAAATAAATAAATAAAAATAAAAATCCCATATTAGTAATTAAATTTATACTTATAGTAGTAAATGGAACTAGTAAATCTGCGGATCAGTGGCCTCAAACATCAGTTCTGAACTTTTATTTTGAAATTATTTTATTTAATATTTAAAACATTCAACCTGCAGTATTATTTCTTTCATATATGTAATATTAATTACTGCAAGTAATATATCAAATAGTTTCGGGGTTGTTTCACTGTTAAAAATAGTGGTAAATATACGAATTTATGCACTAATATTCCAAAATGTTTTTTTTTTTTTTTTTTTTTTTTTGTTTTGTTTTCAGATTTTTTTTGAATTACCTTCCTAAATCCACCACTGTCTCTAAAATTTGACAACTGTAATTCCCTGTCATTTATTATTTTAAACCATCTATCTAAAATAATTAAAATATTGATTTTGTAATAATCACAATAATTGATTTAAACAGTGAATAATTATCAGATATATTTTATTAATTAATGATAACTTAATTGTTAAATTTATTTGAAAATAATTATTTTGTTTCATTAGTTAGTATGCTTTCGATAAATTCTGATTCTAAATACAGTCATAAAAACAATTATATGTACTATATTTTCTGGAGTGTCCATGACTGGAATTGTGGGTATTTTGATATATTTCTGTTATTTACAATAAAATTTTGATTAATATTGGGAAATGAGACTATGAGAGCAGTTAAATATTATTGATATATTAATATAATACTGGAAAAACTGGATTATAAAAATTATAGGTATTAATTATAGTTTTAAAGAAATTCCCTAAGGGTGTCCATTACTCATCTACCTTATATGACATATAAAACATATATAAGACCTACGCATAATATATATATATATATACGTATATACGTTAAACTATGAATTTGGCTAAATCGCAACTGAAACCTTGGCGTAATCGTACATGCACAGACCACTATAATAAGGGAGTACCAAAGCGTAATGGCAGAAGTAGTTGCATCGTCTTCATTTATACTCAAGATTTTCAACTAAAATCTGTATGTTGGAAATATTGCGCAAATAATACATGTAGTTTTATCAAAAGATATTTCTATATTAACTTTAACAGGATGATTCTAATTGGTAAATTAATCAACAAAGATTTAATATCTCTAACTGAGTGAAAAAGTGTTCAAGTCAGGATTCCAACCAGAGACCTTTGACGTATGCTGCAAATGCTCTGCTAACTGAGCCATTCCGGACAAATTTCATCCAGAGAACTATTATTATGTACTTATATGAGTAGTATGTGTTATTCATACGGGTAGTATGTAAAATAATTAAAGTATTATTATATAAGGTTGTGTAATAATAATAAGTACATATTCATATTCACTGGGTGAATTGTGTGCGTTAGATTTATCCAGAATAGCTCAGTTGACAGTTGATAGAACATTGGCAGCTTACGCCATTGGGCCCTAGTTCGAATCCTTACCTGGACACTTTTTCACTCAACTGGAAAAATTAGAATAAAAGATAATTTTGCTTGAACATCAGCGTTATTGGTCAGAAATATTGGCAAGCTGTACAGTTTTACATATGTGCTGATACCTTTGGGTGTTAACGGGAGTAAAAGCTTTTAAAGAGAATGCAAAAATACTTAATGGCAAAAAGGTTGAAAATGAGAGAAACAAAAACGGTTTTTTTTTTTTTTTTTTTTTACTTTTCGCCTTGCTCACCGCAGCAACAGAAAATAGTCACTGTGTGTATGTTATAAATACAATTAAAGCTGTGGTGTTTTTAGCATGTGTGTGTGAGGGGAATGCATAAATATTTTTCAAAGGCAACATTCATCAAATATTGAAAACAATACAATCTGTTACAGTTGTAAGGCAAGGGAGGGAAATTAAATTTTTAACTTTAATTTAGAAGAAAGTCTGTATATTGTATATGATTATTTATACATGTTATACAGTATTTATTCATAAATTGTGAGTATACGATTTTAGGATTCCAAACCAATTCTAACAGAAAGATCGTGTGCAGTAATAATAATTTCAAACGATCCTGTTCTTTTAAATTGTTAGAAAATCTTCAAAAGAAGTTAAATCGAAACAGAATCATCCAGTGTTAATGACAATTTCGTCACAAATGGCACATATTTCACAAATTGGTCACAATGCGACTTCAAAGCAATGTCGCTTTCGTCACAAGTTCGTCACAGAGTTATAGCCAAAATAGTCACAAAGGACACATTTTTCACAAATTTGTCACATCGTTACTTCACAAAGTGGTCACAATGGGACGTCACAAACGAGCTCTAAAACGGCCATAACGACTTCACATTGTAGTCACCATGACTTCACATCGACGTCACGTGACGTCACATCGACGGTCACAAAGTCACAATGTGACTTCTCAGCGACGTCGCTGTGACGTCACCATGCCTTAAGGGTGCGCACAAATGTGGAACTAAAGAGAAGAGAGCGGCTAGTCTGTTGAATGATAGGTGGAAAATACTACACATTTATCTCAAACAGAAGGAGAAAAAAAGCAGTATTTTTTATTTCATTTTCAACTATAGGAGGGGGCTGTAATCCCATCAGCCCCCCTCCTCTTCTTTCGGTAGGCTGCGATGCTAATGTGGACTAACATGGCACTAACAAGAATGGCTATTTCGCTGTATGACAGAAGAAAAAATTACTGATCTATCTATATTATAAAGGACAAACATATCTGTGCGTAACGCATACGTCATTTTGCGGATGGCAACATTTTGAAATTTGAAATAAAATTTTGGTTTCGCAATTTTCTATACTGCAAATTTTTAAACTTCTAAACATCGCACATTTTAAATTTTTACACCGTCGTATAAGGAAAAAAATGCTCTTTTAAATGCAATTTGTTTGAAAGCTGTATCTCAATTTATTTTTGTGATATTAATTTTTTTGTAGTTTTTAATACCATTTTTCTTATCGTGGCAACAAAAGTACCCCATTTATATTGAAAGTAAAGAGAAAATAGTCATTGTTTATTATTTTTATTGATGATATCCTTATTGATGCCATTTTCACATTACAAATAAAAGTAACTTTTTTATAATTTTTGAACAGAAAGTGACGTCAGACATTTAAAAAAAAAAAAAAAAAAAAAAAAAAAAAAAAAAACACGCATTCTTCTTCATAAACCAGTTGCATTTCAATATTTTTACATTAAGCTGATACCGGGTTTGAGACGCTAGCAAAATGATTCAGTGAGTAAAAATGATGTCATATTTAAAACAAAACGATCATTTTTTTGATAAAACTAAATATTTGACCAATACTAAATGGCCAATACTATGGTAACTAAAGGCAAATTTTTAATTTATTTCTTTCGAGGGTTCTAATATAATTACTTATCTTGAATACCTATTCTAATACTGTTTAATTTTTCAATAATTTAAGCAGTTGAAGTTTGTGGAAATAATATTTTAATAATTTTAGGTTAAAAATATTATTTGTTTTAAGAGTTAGACAACCAATGTCAGATGAATTTTTTATTGTAATTATTTTTTTAGGTTTAGGTCGAATTTCGACGGGTTCCAACTCGTATATATAAAAGCCGTTCTCTGTGTGTATGTCCTTTATACAAATCTTTAATTTTTGACCGATTTGCACGAAACTCGATGTACATACATTTTAGGACGTGGAAAAGATCACTACCTACTTTAAAAAAGTATCAGACCACTATTTATCCCTTTTTTCTACCAGTTCCATAATTTAACATTATAGAAACATCTCTTTTTAAATCTTTTTTAATTCAAACGTTTTTTTCCTGTTGCCACACCCTAAAAAATGACACAATTATGCGAAAAAAAAAAAAAAAAAGGATAACGCGTGTATTTTGTTTCTATTTGCCAATAAAAATTCAGATTTTCTTGCTATATTTTTGCGCGTTTGATACTGACGTCATTCTAAACAGAAAATTTACATTTTTTTGTATATAAAATAAAAACTTTAACTATAAGAGCGGGAAAATAACGTAGTACCACAATTTGAATGTTTTTTTTTTTAATTAAAATATCTATTTTAGTACAAACAGTCAAATTTCATGAAAACAATTTAAGAAAAAGAAAAAAAGGCTAGATATGACGTCACATTCTATCAAATCTTTTCAACGCGTAATAAAACTCATTGTAAATATATGGCTCCTATATTTTGCTTACTACTTCGATTGTATACTACAGCCATATCTTATAGCTATACGTTATCGCTAAATGTTGTATTGGTTTAGATTCAGTGCTAACATTTTCTGTGATTTGTAGCAAAAAGAGAGCGGTTATTTGCATTTTCAAAAAAATTCTTGACAGATGTTTTGATTTTAAATTTATGGATAATGACATCATTTCATCTAATCATTGTAGATTTAATTTCAATAAAATTTCAAATTTTCCAAATAAAATTTTAGTAACTACTACCTCATTTGGATCTATTTTTTTGCATTTCCCCCCCGTATTGTGGAAGATATTGTATACTTCTGTTACGCGCGCCAAAGAAAACATGTATTTTAATTTTAAAAGTTAAAAAAATTACCACAATGTGTCAAAAGAACATCCTTTTTCTGAATTTAAATTTCGCGAGTTCCAAAATTAAAACTAAAAATGTGAGTTTTTTCATAAGCTTCAAGTTAAGGCTGTTCATAAAGATAAGGATGTTCTCAAATCCAAAGGAGCTATTTTCTGACATATTTTTTAATTAATTTTTGTTCGGTAACGCATGAAATTAACAAGAGTTCTTATTTAGAAACTATGTAATCGAAAGATAGCTTCCATATGTTGGTAAAGGTATAAGATCTTTCAGTTGGTGTTTTGAACTGAATTTCAGACGCAACAGTGCAATAAAGGATAAAAACCGGCCGTCACGCAACCACAATTGCTCATAACTCGATAAGTACTTTATTTATGAAAAAAGGAAAAACTCATTTCAATTCCAAATCGCTTTAATAGTCAGTCCTACAAATTTTAAGCCTTTACGTTTAATGAGTCAGAAAATGTGTCAGAAAGTTTCGCGTTGTTGAGCAGGGAACTGGAGAAGCACCTTAAGCATTACTGCAGGTTAGTATTTTGTAATCAAGTTGCATGCCAGATAGTCGCTTAAAACAAAAGTCATTCTATATTGTTTTAAACAAAGGTGCATGCCATAGGTGTCAGGCACATTCATTAAAATAAGAATACTCTAGCGCACAGCCCCATTACGGAAGATAAACCCGTCAATATACTTAGAGATAAAAATAGTTCTGCATTTTTCATTCAGCTAATAAGACTAACCCTTCATAATTGGGTTCCTATGATTATGTAACTTTCCCCTATAATTCTATGACTAAGCAACGGAAAACAATACGTTTCGCACTAAAATCTTCCCTAAGAAACTAACAGTGCAAGTCGCATGGAATTCCGTTCTGAAGAATTCAAGTTATATGCACCTGGAACGAAATTCCCATTTGAATTTTACATAATTATCAGGTTATTTTGAGTAGTTTGATTTGATATCTGTTAAATTCGTGTTTTATTTTATTTTGATTTCGGCGTTTTAATTTCGTTTGCCAATTTAGTTATTGAATATTACGCGAAAGCAAACAAATTCTGAATTATTTACAATATTTTTGAACAATTGAGTTAATCTTTTGTATTTGGGTTGCAAGCATATTTAGAAAATATGCAAGCTTAAAAATTATTTTAAAACCCATAAAAAATTCGTAAATTGAGATAAACATTACAAACAAATATTACTGGAAGTACTTTTGTTTTCTACAAGACGGTGGAACAATCGAATGTACAATGTTTAGACGTTAAACTGCATTAAAAGGGAAATTTGTTGTGTTAGGTTGTTGCCACCGAAAATATGATACCAGTGTTACTCATAGATATGTCTTTTCTTTATACTATTGCATTAAGTGTAAACAGGTTCATCTTTCGTAATCGGGTTGCACTCAACTTTTAAAATATCCATGCTTAAAAATTACTTTAAAATCCATTAAAATCTGAAAACTGAGGTACAATTTTCAAACAAATTTCATTTGAGAGAACTTTTTTATATTCGACATTGTAAAAAATGAAATTGTGTGATGTTTAAAAGTTAGGAAAATTGCAGTAAAGGTACATTTTATGGGTTACAATTTATGGGCACTAACATAGCGTTTTTACTTTATAATGTAGATAATACCATACAAACGAAAATTTCATTAAGTGCTGCGCGATTTGGAGGATTTTTTTTTTTTTCGTATTGTCAGGAAAATCACACATTTTTCTCTTACACCCGCCAAAGAAAACGTGCATTCTGTTATTAAAGCTCAGGGATTTTACTATGGTTGAAAGACAATAACGCCATGTTTTTTGATTGTCTTTATAACGATTTGTGGATGGGAATGCACAAATTTCAGTTATTGTGATTGCCGTACTATTTCATTTTAATTTATTTTACCTGGAAGGCTTCTTATAATTGACACGGGCGAAGCCGGGTAGTTCTGCTAGTTTATCTAAAAAAGTAAGGATTACAAAAAACAAAATTAGAAATTTTATCTCAAACAAAAAGAAAAAAAATAAGCATTTTTTCATTTCATTTTCGACTATTTTGGGAGGGGGCTGTAACCCAATTTGCCACTTTCATCTCCTTGTGTATAATGTAGTGTTACTATGCACTAATATGAAACTAGAGAGAAGAGAGTCTGTTGAATGATAGGAGAAAAATGCAAATTTATCTCAAGCAGAAAAAAAAAATCACCACTATTTTTTCATTTCATTTTCGACTATTTCAAGATGAGGGGGCTGTAATTCCATCAGCCCCCTCCCCATCTTTAAGCATGCTGTGATGTCATTGTGGACTAATATGGGATTAACTAAAATGACTATTTCGCTGTGTGACAGAAGAAAATGGTACCGATTTGTCCAGGAAAGTAGGGAAAAAACACTTTTTTCATTTAATTTTCGAATATTTCGAGAGGAGAGGGCTGTAACCCCCATCAGCCCCTTTTCTTTTCTTTGGACTAATGAGAATGGCTATTCTGCTGTATGATAGAAAAAAAATGAAATTTTTTTCCAAAAAAGAAAGAAAAAAATCAGGAATTTTTTCGTATCAATTTCGAAAATTTCGGGGGGGGGGGGGGCTGTAGCCCCATCAGTGGCCCCCTTGGATACGCCCATGACCCGGTACCCTTAACACAACCTTCTTTCGTTTTTCAGCCATCATGTATTACGTAATTTCAGAAACTGACGAAACACTAAACTTGAGCACTGACAAAGAAACATAAAAGACGTCTAATCACTAAGCACGCTAACTGACAACTGAGGCCACTGGCAGGACTAGCGTCAAAATCGCGCCCCTGACAACGGCTCATATCACAAATGCACGCGCGAAACTCCCTAGCACGGCGCGCTGGCTCATAGGATGCTTTGTTTACTTCCAGCTTAAAAGCGGAGCG
Source organism: Maratus speciosus (assembly GCA_963932465.1). NCBI lineage: Eukaryota > Metazoa > Arthropoda > Arachnida > Araneae > Salticidae > Maratus > Maratus speciosus. The sequence goes on along the minus strand of OZ010794.1, from coordinate 504,781,667 downwards.
TTGCATATCCTGTCTTCGTAGTTTTTAGAAATAAAAAAATAATAAAACAGCTAACAATTATCATTCATTTACAAGTTAAATGAGTTTTATTTAAAACCGGATTTAAATTGCTTGATATAATCATTTATTTGTATTATTATTATTTTTTTAAATCTGAATAAAATCCGTTTATTACTTTCTTCTATCTTTACAAGAAGAAAGTATTGGTTTCATGAAAATTTTCGAATTCCAGTTTTCGACGAATTTACACGTTTTATGAGTCAGAGATTCCAAAAAACATGTTTTTACAAAATGTCTGTCTGTGAGTCTGTCTGTCTGTCTGTCTGTCCGTCTGTCTGTCTGTATGTGACACAAATTTTGTGGGCGCTCTATCTAAAGAACTAATGGACGAAATTTCACAAAACTTCATATTTAGTTAGACCTTGATATAAACTGGAAATGATTAGTTTTTGGTGAAAATCGCCCAACAGGTGGCGCTGCTATGCGGCATTTTTAACGATTTCTGCAATAGCTGTATCTCAAGAACTACTGCACGGATTTTCATAAAACTTCAGATTCAATTAGTCCAGGATATAGTTTGGTGCTGATTACTTTTTTGTGAAAATCGCCCAACAGGTGGCGCTGGTATGCTGCATTGTTCATGATTATCGCAATAGCTCTAACTCAAGAAAAAATGCACGAATTTTCATCAAACTTCAGATTCAGTTAGTCCCTGATATAAATTAGTGCTGCTTAATTTTTGGTGCAAATCGCCTAACAGGTGGCGCTTCTGTGCTGCATATTTCACGATTTCCACAAGAGCTGTATCTCAGGAACTATAGCACGGATTTTCATCAAACTTCAGATTTAGTTAGTCCTTGACATGAATTGATGTATGAATTAGTGCTGTTTAATTTTTGGTGTAAATCGCTCAACAGATGGCGCTGCTATGCTGTATTTTTTGCGATTTCCGCAATAGCTATATCTCAAGAGCTAATGCTTGGATTTTCAACAAACTTCAGATTCAGGTATACCTTGATATCGTTTAGTGCTGTTTACTTTTGGTGTAAATCGCTCAACAGGTGGCGCTGCTACATTTTTTCAGAATTTCCGCTATAGCTCTATCTCAAGAACTAATGCGCGAATTTTCATCCAACTTCAAATTCAGATATACTTTGATATGAATTGGTGCTAAATCGTTGTTATTTCTTGTACTATTTAAATGATTTAATTGACGTGATTTATATAGAAGAAAGTTTTGTGATGGCCACAACATACTAGTTTTTTCTGTTGGATTGATTTTTACTGGAGACGGGATTTTTTATTTATTAATGGTCAATAAAGAGAAATTAAAATAATATTATAGACAACTTAAACATAATGAAAGAGGTAACATTTTATAAAATTTTTGCCTTTTAGAAAAGAAAAAAAACTCGCTATTATTTTATCAAAGTAAATACTAGAATAAATTAAATATATATATATATATGCCTTTTAAGTATTGATGTGAGGTACAATATCCTAAAAATAAAAGTATGGATAAATATCCTTTTTTAAAAACTGCTTCATTTCCTAGTTAGAGGATCACTTTATTTTTGTAAGAATATAGCTAGACTGATGTGCCAACTCCAAAACTTTATTCTATTTCATGCATGTTAACACTAAAACGGCGGCGAGGGGTCATTTTGACCCTTGGCAAATGAATACATTTCGATTCGAACCGGAATTTTTGTTTATAATATAAGATTAATATACGCTGCACAAAAATAACTTAAATAAATAAGTTAAATAGTTCTAAATAAAAATTCTGATGCGAAATATTTTTATAAAACTCGAGCAAAATTTCCCGCCGTTCTAGTGTTAATAATTCAAAATTCACTATCACAGTGCTAAAATTAAATGGCAAGCTATGTCTATCATGAGGATTGTAAAGGTATATAGGTTCGTTGAATTGGATGTATTTAATAAGAAGATATAAGTATCGCATTGTTTCAAACAAATCATTGAATTTCGGAACCCCACCTCTTAGATGTCCGCAACCAAAATTCTAACCCAAAGTATCAAAATCAACACTTGTTGTTCAATATACACCCAAGTCTAATAAGGATCTATTTACGTGAAAATGTAACAGAATACTAAGTTTGATAAAATTGCGTGCATTAGTTTTTGAGGTATAGCTTTTGCCAAAATCGTGAAAAATTCAGCATAGCAGCGCCACCTGTTGTGCGATTTACAGCAAATGCTAATCAGTAACAGCTTACATCAACGTCTAACTAAAAATGAATTCAAAGAAAATCCGTGCATTAGTTCTTGAGATATAGCTATTAATTACTCAGAAATCGTACAGAAAGCAGCACAGCAGCGCCACCTGTTGGGCGATATACACCAAAAAACTAATCAAGCTAGTTTATATCAAGGTCTAACTGAATCTAAAGTTTTATTAAATTCCGTACATCAATTCTTGATAGAGTTACTGCTGAAATCGTGAAAAAATGTGAATATACACCAAACACTAATTAGCACCAGTTTATATCAAGGTCTAACTGAATCTATAGGTTTGAGAAATTTCGTGTATTAGTTATTGAGATAGAGCGCCCACAAATTTTTTGTCACATATAGACAGACTCACAGACAGAGTGACAGTCAGACATTTTCTAAAAAACATTAAATCGTGTTCAGGATTTTCTATAACATATAAATCCATCGAAAACCGGAAGTCGTAAATTTTCCCGAATCCAACTAATTTCCTTTTGTAAAGATAGAAGAACGCAGAATTTTGAAACATGGATTTTTCATTTACAATTTTTATTAGTAATTATAATCAGTACAAAAACCCTCAACGGGTTAAACGTTTGTGACACAGTACTTTACCTTATGGCTCTAAAAATTTTAAATATAGGTATTAAAAATAATGATATAAAAATTTGGGTAACGCTATGCTATTAATTAAAAGAAAAATATATCATTATCTTTTTTCTATTTATATTCACAAGTGTAAACAGTGTTTTCAACATCAATTGATATATATACAATTTATTCACTAATGCTTTTTCATTCAGGTCTTTGATAAATTCAAAATATGGGTTTTAAATGACATGATATGAAAATTTGAATGGCGAATTGATAGGACTTTAAAAGGTTTGTTTTAAAATTCGATAAAAATTATTTTAGGTTTGTCTTTTTAAATATATTTTCACATCCAAATGATATTTTTAAATTTATAGTACACTGTTAAATATATCAAATTCACTGAGCCTATATCATACATTGAAATGTTTTATTTCAATCAATTGGGTTATCTTTTGTATCAAGCTATCCAAAAATCATAAGTAAAATTTTTGTAAATATTTTGTTTACGTTATAGTAGCCAAATTAAATGAAATATATGCAAACCGATAACATGACAGGAAGAAAACCCGAAATAATTTCGAAAATAAATTCGAAATTTAAAGGAGGTGAAGCGAAGGAAAGGGGCGAAAAGCGTACTAAAAAAGTCCTAAATTACGATTTCTATGCAATCTCAGGAAATAGTAAACCGATTACAAAAGTAATGGTTGCGAATCGATGGTGACAGTGTCTGATTCCACAGAGGTTGTATTTTATGCCAGTGCCACTACCGCATTCAGGTTGGCAGGAGGAACAACAAATGTTCTAAAAAAACCCTTTAAAAACTTTCTGAATTACCATTTCTATGGAATATTAGGAAATACCAAAACGATTTCAAAATTAATGCTGCCAAATTAATGGTGACAGTTTCTGTTTCAACATAGGCACTTTATGTTAGTGCCACTGCTACCAGAAAGGTGGTACACCGGTAGGCAAGAAACATGAAATTTGAGATGATGGTTAATTTTTAGATGTAAATGCGTGTTAAGAATGGTTTATTCAAAATTTCAAATGAATACTGAAATGAGCGTTTGAAATGGGCATAAGAGCTTCAAAATATTTTCTAAATTATCACTTATTTAGTTTCAGTTATTTTTATTAATTTAAGACTCATTTCTGCCTAATGCAGTGTAATAACGAGGTTTAGTTAAACTGTGTTTTAAATAGTAATTTCTAAATTATTCCTAAAAGTATCATTTCTTTTATTTAGACATATGAATGTCGCTTAGCATATTTCAACTATTACGCGAGCAAAGCCGCGGGGTTTGCTAGTAATGTAATAAAGCAATACGATATTGCTTTTGTTACATAATTGTTAGAAGATATATATTACAGTAGAGGTCTGCACGGGCCAGAATTTTCGGGGCCAGGCCTGGCCAGTTTACATTTTCACAGTTCTCGGACCGTACAAAAATCAATGAAAACAGGCCGGCCCGATTAAATTTCTTCAAAATAATTCTGTTTTTCCTCGGCAAACAATTAAGATTCCTTTAATGAATACAACATACATATTTTTGGGAACATTTTACAGTATATTTTAGATTCCTATGTGTTCGCAAAACAGAGAACACACAATAGTAATATTAATGATTAGTATTGTCCGGTTTTAATTTTTGTTTTTTTTTTCTCAACCTGGCTTCTGTTAGAGTCTCTTATACTAGGGACATGGCTGGGGACCTATGAACTGGGCTTCCGCAAAAAAGTCGGAATAAGAGAAGGATAAAGCACCGCGGGCGGAAAGAGGCCGTTCACCATTCAGTCCTCCATGTTTTCAACCTTTGGGTGCAGGAAAACACAATGATAAACCTAAGAGTCAACTGCTAAAAAAGGGTTTTCAAGTGTTTTCAACCAAGATATGACTTGGCAGACCAATTGCGTTTTAATATGCAAACCGATTTTTAACTAATTCTGGAATTTCAGCCTCCAACTCGATGAGGTGATTGTCTGTGCTGCCGTCTCCCAGTCTATTACATTGTGTAATCCGGGAAGACCGGGTTGGATACCTGGGTACTAGAAACTGGCTAAGAGTAATCAATCTGCATGCAATTAGATTTCGATGGATAATCTTTTGGAGTATATTTTTGTTTTTACAAGTTCGATTTATCCGATACTTCGAATAAACTTGGCTCGTATTTTCTATAATCTAATATAATATACAAATCGACAACTGTAAATTGGAGAATTTTAACGGATATTCAAAATTAGAAAATAAAAACTATTTACATTCATAATACATATTCTGGGGTCTGCAGTTATTCAAATAACATTTTTTAATGTTTTACTTACAAATACAGAATTGATCCTCTCCCATCCTTTCTGAATTACTGTTAACAGAAAATCCCCTTCTAAATTACTGTTTGTAACCGTAACCTTATCGTATTTAATAGGAAAGATTTATTTCGATTCATTCCGGCAGCTTGTTAATTGTCCGATTACACAGCCAACATGGCCAATTAATTACAGCAGAATAGAATGATTCTCAGTTTCAAGCTTATTTTGTGATTTGGGAGATAAAAGAACTCGTGAGTTTTGCGGGAACTTGAGTTCGTAATTGTACAAGTCGGGAATTGATTGCTTATAAGCTGAGAAATAAATATTCTAAACGTTTGTTTGTTTGAAAGATAATTAAAATATGTTTCTTAATCTTAAAAAGAAACAGAAAAATTTTTTTTTTTGATTACTAGATTAATCCGTTTGTGCTTAAAACAATATAAATAGTTTGGCATTTGTGTCCAGCTAATATTCCATATTGAAATTAAAATTTCCTCAGGAAATAAATAAAACCATAAATTTGACAGACATGTAATTCAACCATGCGCTTCAACCGCTGAAACAATGGGAATAAAAAATGCTGCTGTACATAATTAAATCATTGGAGATTTCTTCGGCTGTTAACTTCTGGCCCGAGGCCAAAACGAAAGTACTGCTTCTAATAAATTTGTAAACTTTATTTGAATATATAATTGATGTATTTCATATTAAAATGCTTTTTGGTGCTGTTAGTAGGCAATCTAATAAAATATTCAATGTAAAAAATCTATTAGTTTTCAATTAAATAAAAAATGATCTAACCTATATTCTGTAACCCAAAAAGCCCGAATACAAATGGGTTAAGGTCCATCAATATACAGATAGATTTCGATGGCTATTCTTTTTTGGCATATTTTTGCTAGAAAAATTTCTTGTACGCCATATTTAGATTTTGGAATGTTTGTTATAAGCACATAAAGAAGCAAGGGAAAATAATGCAATTTTTAAAAAGTCTGATTTATCCGATACCTCGATTCTAGAATATAATACATTAATTAAACTAATAAAACTTTGTAAAAATCACCATTAAATCAAAACAATGCATAGGACGCGTTTCCAGCTTCAATATTAACAGACCGTCATCAGCTACTGTAAATACGTGCCCGTAAAGGGACAAGGTCGCAAATGCCTAGTGACACAAAAGGTTGGTCTCAAAAGCTATTTGTGACCTTGTCCCCTTGCGGGCAGGTGCTTACAGTTGCTGATGACGGGTTGTTAAAAGGCATTTGTCACCTTATCCCCTTACGGGCAGGTGCTTACAGTTGCTGATGACGGGCTGTTAAAAAGATTTTGCCACCTTATCCCCTTACGAACACGTGCTTTTAGTTGCTGATGACGGGCTGTTAAAAGGCATTTGTCACCTTATCCCCTTGAGGACACGTGTTTACAGTTGCTGATGACGGGCTGTTAAAAGTCATTTGTCACCTTATCCCCTTACGGACACGTGTTTACAGTTGCTGATGACGGGCTGTTAATTTTCAAGCTCGAAACTCGTCCTATGCATTGTTTTGATTTAATGATGATTTTTACAATGTTTTATTATTTTAATTGTGAGTTATTGCCAGTTTCCGGTGCTCTTTCTACTATATAATACATTATTCAAATCAATAACTGTGAATTGGGAAATTTTAACAGACATTAAAAATTAGAAAAGAAAAATTATTTACTTTCATAATCAATATTCTGCTCTCTGCAGTTACATTAATGACATTTTTTAATGTTTTGCAAGTCCTCATAAAGCTTACAAATCTACAACTCATCTTCTTTCATTCTTTCTGCATCACTGTTAACACAAAATCACCTCCTAAATTACTGTTTATAACAGAAACCTTATCGAGTTTGGTAAGAGATATTTGTTTCGATTGATTCCGAAAGCTCGTTAATTCTTCGATTACACAACCAACATGGCCAATTAATTACAAACAGAATATAATGACTCCCAGTTTCAAGCTTATTTTGTCACTTGTAAGATAAATTGACTTGTGTGCAAGGGCGGATCTGGAGAGTCCTCAAGGGGGGGGGGGGGCGATTTTGGAAATTTGGAGACTCCAATCTGATGCGCGGGTCGGGGCTAATTTTTTTCACTGCGGGTCGTGTTACTTCTACTTTTTGCTGCGGGTCGGGTTTGGGTCCGGTTGATTTCTGTTTTTGCTGCTGGTCGGGTTAACTTATACTTTTTTGCTGTGGGTCGCATTTGGGTCCGGTTGACTTCTATTTTCTGCTGCTTGTCGGGTTAATTCATACTTTTTTTGCTGTGGGTCGCGTTTGAGTCCGGTTGACTTCTACTTTTTGCTGCGGGTTGCGTTAACATCTACTTTTTTGCTATGGGTCGCGTTTGGGTCCGGTTGACTTCTATTTTCTGCTGCTTGTCGGGTTATTTCATACTTTTTTGCTGTGGATCGCGTTTGAGTCCGGTTGACTTCTACTTTGCTGCGGGTCGAGTTAACTTCTACTTTTTAGCTCCGCCTAGCGCGTTGGGTTTGGGGCAGATTGACATACATTATTTCGGGTTTGGATCAGTTTCGGATTGGGTTTTCACTCTTACGAGAAGGATTGACGTTTGACGAAATTTATGTTTTTTCAGCAACCCTTTGACGAAATTAGTGTAATTATGTTGTAGCTTTTTGATTAAATTCGCGTTTTTTTTCCCGCGGCACTTTAACAAAATTCTCGTTTTTTCCGAGATCCTTTGACGAAAATCGCATTTTTTCTGCGATCCTTTGACGAAATTAGCTTTTTCCGCGACTATTTGAAGAAATTCGCGTTTTCTCCGTGATCTTTTGACGGAATGGGCGTTTTTTGCCGAACCTTTGACAAAATTCGAATTTCTTTTGCGATAATTCGCGTTTCTTTGATAAAACCTGAATTTTTTCGCGTTCACGAAAGAAATTCGTGTTTTTTTTTTTTTTTTTTTTTTTTTTTAATACAAAATTCGCGCTTTTTCCGCTATCTTTTGAAGAAATTCGCGTTTTCCGTGATCATTTGAAGAATTTCGTGGCCCTTTGATCAAATTTACGTTTATCCCGCGATTCTTTGACGAAATTGAAGTTATTTCCTGCGAACGATTAACGAAATAGATTTTTTATGGCGACTGTTTTTCAAAATTCGTGATTATTTTTTATTTTTATATCCGGATTTTCGGATTGGTGAATTTTTAAAGCTTTTGGAGCCGAATGCCTTAACCCTCTCGCTGCGTATATATATATATATATATATATATATATATTATGAATATAGGTTCAAAAATTGCGCATTTAGTTTATTAGATATTTCAAATCTGCATATATTTTAGAGTTCAAATATATCCAAAATTTTTGTGAAAGAGTTTCTCTTTTAAATAGAATTAGATCATTAAAAAAAAAAAGAAAAGCTGCGGAAATGGCGGGTTGCGCAAATTTTGCCACTTTTACGTTGGCCGTGGAAATCGCGGGATGCGCAGCAAGAGGGTTAAATTTTCGGAAAATTCGGAACAGTCCGTGTAATCGATCTTAAGACCTCTACAGGTACGTTACGTAGAAATATTATGAGAGTAGCACCATTGCCATTTTATGATGATGTTGGACAACCATCCAACGCTGGGCGGGGTGTTCTGGCTAATTCTCTAAACAGCTAGTCAGCCAGCGCCTGCTCCTGACATCTTACATAACCCTCCTTCAAGTATTTTTTTTTTAATAGCTGTCGCCATTTGCAAGTTATTGAATTGTATTTAAAATCAGTCAGTCCATTTTAGTACACCCGGTTTATTCAGTAGCTATGGTATGATGGTTGAAAGAAGCATTAGAAAAAAATAAAAATAAAGCTGGCTTCGATATGCCAGTTAGAGATTTAATGGGCTGAAATTTCCAGGTCCAAACCACGTAAAAAATTATTGGCCCGGCCCGGTATAAAAGCTAAAAAATCGACTCCAGCCCAGCCTGCATTTTGCAATTAAAATTATTCATAAAGCACACTTACTTACGCTCATATTTTATTTTAGATTATGTTCGAAATTCATGAATACAGAAAAAACATTAATATTAATTACCATTTAGGCAATTATGTACATAAACACTACATAAAAATCATTACTTAGACAAATACGTTCATATGAAAATCCTGTAAGAAAATCAGTTTAGAATGAAAGAAACGGATGATAAAAGAAAATCACAAGTTTAAAGCTCTACAAGAAAAAAAGTCGATTTTTAAAAATGCATCTCTGTAACTTATCAAATCGAATTTGATAAATTTTTAAAGATTTCGCTAAACAAATGTACAACAATAATATAATTTTTACGAATAACAAATTAGTAAAATGCCAGACCAACTTGGACTCGGAGAGAAGAATTTAGAGAAGTGCACGGGTGGCGGTCGGCCCAATACTGCTTATCATACGGGCTGAAACGGACCGAACGTTTAGCCTTGATTCCGGGTCGAGCCCCGACCTGGAAATTTTTGCAGTGCAGACCTCTAGGAAGAATGAAGTCCAGGCCAGGGCTGCGGAGTCGGAGTCACGCCCATTTTTGAGCGAAAGAGTCGGAGTCGGAACTTTTAAAATTCCCGGAGTAGGAGTCGTCCATTTTACAAGCAGGGCTGGGTTGTCGGAGTCGGAGTCAGGCCCATTTTTGAGCGAAAGAGTTGGAGTCGGAGTAGGAGTCGTCCATTTTTCCCACTGACTCCGCAGCCTTGGTCCAGGCCATGCTCGACCTGGAAAAAAAATAAGTCTGGCCCGACTCGAATTTGCAGAAAAATTTAAGATCAGGGCACGGTCCGGCTCTAAAAGAGCTAAGACCTTACCCAGGCCGAGTCTCGTGGTTTTAAAATGGCGCGACCTGGGTCGGGTCGTACCGGACTCGAGCTTCGCCCCAAGTCATTTCCCTTGAGGATGCATAATGCCGTTTTGCAAACCCTTTATTTGGCCAAGGGGGGGGGGGGGTCGATCGCCCCCCCCCTTTGATCCGCCATTGCTCCTGTGTTTTGCAGGAATTTGAGTTCGTAATTATAAAAGTCAGGAATTGATTGCTTAAAAGCTAAGTAATAAATATTCTAAACATTTGTTTATTTTAAAAATAATTATTATTATCTTTTAAATCTTAAAAAAAAGCGGAAATTATTTTTTTTTAGTACTAGATTAATCCGTTTACGCTTAAAACAATATAAATAGTTCATTTGTTTCCAGCCAATATTCCATCATGAAATGAAAATTTCCCCAATAAATAAATAAAAACATATAAATAAAACATAAATTTAACAGATATGTAACTGAACTGTGTGTTTCAAATGCTGAAAATATGACAATAAAAAATGCTGCAGCAGATAAAGAAGTCTTTGGAGATTTCTTATGCTGTTAACTTCTTGTACGAGGCCAATACGCAATTATTGCTTTTAATGAATTTCTAGACTTTATTGAATACATAATTCATATGTTTCATAACAAAATGCTTTTTGGTGTTGTTAATAGGCAATCTAAAAAAAATACTAAATATAAAAAATCTATGAGTTTTCATTTAAGTAAAAAATGATTTTCACCTATATTTTGAAACCCAAGAAGTCCGGGACAAATGGGTTAAGATCCATCAATATAAAGATGGATTTCGATATATATTCTTTTTAGGTAGATTTCGTATGAAATGCTACCTATTACATTCTCTCCTACGTTGGAATTTCTGAAATTTTTTTGCAGATCTACACCTACCATGACCCCTAGAACCCAAAACCACCCTCAGTAAAAAACTTTATATGCATATTTACCTATCTATATATCTATATGTATATCTATATCTATATATATATATATCTTTCTTCTGGACACGATAACTTCCACAATGCTGCATAAATCTTTTCCAAACTGATACTTAAAAGCAAGGGGCATAAAATCTCGGTCAAGTTCGTTAATGGGCAAAATCGGACCAAGGGGATGGAAATAGGGAGAGGTTTTGTGAAAACCGAAAAATACCCATAACTTCTTAATTTTTATACATATCAAATCAGTTTAAAGTTTTTCTTACTTCTAAAAATATGGCCAAAAATTTATGTATCACACATTTTTGATAAAATTAAAAATGGGCTCAAGGGGCGCAAAAATAGGGTTTTTGGGCGAAAGAAATTCATAACTTCGTCACTTCGCAAGATATCAAATCCAATTAATTTTGTTATAAATCTCCTTAATATTATCTACAACATTTACGATCACAAGTTTTTGATAGGACCAATTCGTAGCGAAAAAAAAAAAAAAAAAAAAAAATAAATAAATAAATAAAAACGAAAACAAAAAGGGGGGTTGAAGAAGAGTAAAATCCATAACTCCGTCAATTCACAAGATATAAAATCCCCATGGATTTATCATATATCTTCTTAATATTGTCTACAACATTTATACAGACAAGTTTGTAATAGGACCAATTCTTACAGCAAAAACAAATAATAAATACATAGCGGTTGAAGAAAAAAATCATCTTATTAAGGTTGTATTCAAACCCAAACTGCTTATTTTCTTACTCATTTTTAAATTCATTTTTGCTCTCAGATGCATCCAATTGGTAGATTCTCTTATTCAGAAACTATATAATGTACCGTAATGATTGATTTTTTGATAGAGGCAGAATATTTTTCAAAAAAGATGTCAAAGTGGGCATTTGAACAGAATTTCCCTAAGCGATTGTGTTAGAAACGAAAAATATTGTTCTACTGCGAAGATGATTGTTTATAAATCATGTTTCAATTAATTGAATGAAAAATAAAAACACAGGTCGCTTATAAATCTCTTCAAAATCACATCAGCGAGTTTCATATTTTTTCTATTAAAAATTAATCTGAAAATGTGCCAGAAAATTTCGAGTTGTTGAGCATGGAAAAGTATTTTTTTTAATATCTCCTTGACATGATTCTGATAAAACCAGCTATTATATAAAAATGAAATAAAACTCGTCAAAAGCGGCCAGATAAAATTGTTAAAGTGGGTTTATCTCTAATTATGTTTTTGTTGGTGAAATTAGTATACTTAACTTCGAAATCTACCTTCGCCTGTACGCCGGGCCGGCAGGGATTTTTTGGCTTATTTTTGCTACAAACATTTCTTGTACGCCATGCCATATTCAGATTTTCGAATGACTCTTATGAGCGCAAAAACAAGCAAGGAAAATAATGCAATTTTTAAAAAGTCCGATTTATCCGATACTTCGATTCTAGAATGTAATGCATTAATCAAATCGGTCACTGTTTATTGGACAATTTTAACAGACACTGAAAATTAGAAAAGAAAGATTATTTACATTCATAATCCACATTTTGCTCTCTGGAGTTACCTAGATGACATTTTTTAATGTTTTGCAAGTCCTCATAAAGCTGAAGAATCCACATCTGATCCTCTCTCATTCTTCCTCCATTACTGTTAACAGAAAATCACCTCCTAAATTACTGATTGTAACAGAAACCTTATGATTTTTGGTAGGAGGGATTTGTTTCGATTTATTCCGAGAGCTCGTTAATTTTTCGATTACAAAACCAACATGGCCAATTAATTACAACAGAATAGAATGACTCTCAGTTTCAAGTTTATCTCGTGATTTGTAAGATAAAATGACTTTTGAGTTTTGCAGGAATTGGAATTCGTAATTGTGCAAGTCAAGAATTAATTGTTTAAAAGCTGAGAAAGAAATATTCTAACTGTTTGTTTGTTTGAAAGATAATTAAAATATGTTTTTTAATCTTGAAAAGAAACATGCAAAATTAAATTATTTGATTACTAGATTAATCCGTTTGTACTTAAAATAATATATATATAATTTGGCATTTGTTTCCGGTCAATATTCCATAAGGAAATTAAAATATCTACAAGAAATAAATAAAACCATATAAATAAATCAAAAATTTGACAGACATGTAATTGAACTAACTGTTGCGCTTCAACCGGTGAAAATATTAGAATGAAAAATGCTGCTGTACATAATGAAATCATTGGAGATTTCTTCGGCTGGTAAAAATCTGACACGAGGCCAATACGAAAGTACTACTTTTAATAAATTTGTAAACTTTATTTGAATATATAATTGATGTATTTCCATATTAAAATGCGTTTTGGCGCTGTTAGTAGGCAATCTAAACGCAAATCTCGCGAATAGCAATTTAACTCGTCAGTTAGCATTTTTTATTTTTCATGTGGTAAATTAAAACAATGCTTTGATGTTGAAATTAAATGTCATTGTTTATGGTGTTATTTATTCTTTTTCTTTTTTCTTTTTACTTTTCTTTCTCTTTTCTTTACTTAAAATAATGAAAGTTATGAATTTTAAATGTTTCAGTGTTAAATTAAAAATGTTTATTTTAAATAACATCAGTGAAAGGATTATACTTTAAGTGGAATTAATGAAATTATTTCATTAATTCATAATACGAAAAATTACGACGAGAACAATGTTTAGCGAGTTAACACCTGTGCCTGGCTAACAAAAAAATATACCGAATTCTTTATTTTTCTATCAGAATCTTCCGATTTGGCGAAAGATTGAGCAAGTAAATTAAATTATGAATAAAAGTAACATGATACAATGCTTAGCTAAGTGAGACCACACTGGTCGCCAAGGGCAACTATTTTATATAATAGCTTTATATAAAGATTTTTCATTAAGACGGATTTAAGAAATCAGTAATTACAGCTTTTTTTGTAAAACATTTAGAAGAATAATTAGATTAAACAACAAAAAATACTGTTTTTAAAATCTCACAATCCTTATAAGAACAATGTAAATAAACTTATTGGGATCCTACACTATATTGCCATTAATGACCGGCAAGTTTCAATTTTAGACATTTTGTCGAATATTTAAAAATATACTTGACAGATTCTTCTGGAATTTCAGGATTGAAAAGAACATGTATTAGCTCATGATTAGCAATGTCGATTTGATAAAGGGGGCAATTAGGGGGCCAACAAAAAATCAACGAAAAAAAATAATACTTGGGATCATCCTGTAAAATAAAATGCACGAAATGATCTACCGCTACCGAATATAAATAAACAGGCATTGTACAATATGTGTATTATTTTGTGTAAGAATAGCACGTATATTAATAGAGATATAGCGATTTATTTAAAAAAATTAAAAAATTCTTGCATGTTTTTTGCTTATAACATGCAAGGTTTTCGGCCAAATTTAACGCCGGTTTCAGAAAAATTGACAAAAAATAGTAAAAACAATACAGTGGAATTGGAATATAAATATATTAAATATTTTAGGAAATATGAGCAGTTGTGTGCAATAATTTTTATCTGCGTATGCGCGAACGATAACAAGGATCATTTTACATAATTTAATAGTCAACACTATGGAGCAACTTATGAAAAAAAATCTAGTTACATATCGTAAAAATTCAGAAAGATATCGGCGTTAAAGTGAGCAAATTTTTAGTTGTTCTCTAAAAGCAGCTGAATTATAAGGGATTTTACACAAATTGTCATTTTTTATTAACTGACTTTCAGAAAAAAGTTAGTATTTAGTGAGTATCAACGAGTAGATTTGGAAAAAATGCTTCGATTTTGATACTTCTTTTGATCATGGTATAGGCTCGTTCTGGTGGTTATCCAAGAAGAACTAAAGCATCAATAAAAATTGAAAATTAAAAAAAATTAAAAATTAAAAATGACAGTTTCTAGAAAATCCCTTATCATTCAGCTGCTGTTAGAGAACTACTAAAAATTTGCTCATTCTAACGCCGATATCTTTCTGAATTTCTACGATATTTGACTAGATTTTTTTTTAATAAGTTGCTCCATAGAGTTGACTATTAAATTATGTAAAATGATCCTTGTTATCGTTCGCGCATGCGCAGATAAAAATAATTTCATACAACTGCTCATATTTCCTAAATTATTTAATATATTTATATTACAATTGCACTATATTGTTTCTACTATATTTTGTCAATTTTTCTGAAACCGGCGTTAAATTTGGTTGAAAACCCTGCATGTTATGAGCAAAAAACATGCAAGAATTTTTAAATTTTTTTAAATAAATCGCTATATCTCTATTAATATACATGCTATTCTTACACAAAAGAATACACATATTGCACATTGTCTGTTTATTTATATTCGGTAGTGATAGATCATTTCGTGCATTTTATTTTACAGGGTGATCCCAAGTATTATTTTTTTCTTTGATTTTTTGTTGTCCCCCTAATTGCCCTCCTTATCAAATCAACATTGCTAAATATGAGGTCATACCTGTTCTTTTCAATCCTGAAATTCCAGAAGAATCTGTCAAGTATATTTCTAAATATTCGACAAAATGTCTAAAATTGAGAGTTGCCGGTCATTAATGGCAATATAGTGTATGTGTAAATGGGAAGGTTTTTGTAAATGCAATTTTTTATTTAATGTTTTATAATAAGAGAGAATCTACACCTATTTAACCCTTTCCGACGCGGTATCCTTAAAACAGGACACCTAATTTTAGTTCCAAAACTGACAAACGGCACCAAGAATATTTAACAAAAAATCTCCTATAATAATGTACATGAAAATAAGCAAGTTCGTATTTTCTAATAAATTCGTTTATAAATTGCGGTGTCAGTCCATTATTTCACCAGTTTATAAACAGAATTACTCCGCGCCGATAAGGGTTAAAAGGTTGAGAAAATATCCACTTCGGAAAAAAATTACCATAAACTGTTTCTCTGTGGTTTCTAATTGTGGTCGAGCAAAATATTTTGTATGAAAAGTAAAATTTTCTTTTATTAATAGATGGATTAAATAAATTTTATATTGCATTTCCTTTAATAGTCCTTTAATAGTACCGTCGGAGCATAAAGGATTAAATAAACGTCTTAGTTCAAAGAATATTTCGCGGGTTGATATTTCACATATCGAATTCTGATCCATCTATCTATCTATCTCTCTATCTATATATTTTCATATCACGCCTTCTAATGCTTTGCTCTAAATATAGTAATCATTAAAACGCGGAAAAATTTTTTTTAGTGATTTTCATGATTTATTTTTATACAGGTTTAACATAAATGAATGACCGGATTTAAAAAAAATATAATTTCATTACTATTACACATATTATAATTAGCGATATATGAAAATAAAGAAGGACATTCCAAGTTTTTTTCTCAGTTGCAAATGTTTGATGCGTAAATCTTTCGTAACACGGCAAATATCAAATATGTAATGAGGTTTATCCCATACATTTTGAAGTTTTAGGGGCTGTGCATATATAATGTTATCACTTTAGGGAGTAGGGGGGGATCTGGCACTTGATATCGCAAGATAGCTCTGGGGGAGGGGGGTTTGCTTTTTGATATCGTTATCATTTTTGACCCAACCAAACTTTTTCTTTTTCAGTAAGTTTTCTTTACAACCAAGTAGTCTGTTACCTTTTTAGGTGCGTTCGTGATTATATAAATACGTAGTACCTATAGTCGTCGTTCAGTCCGTCTGTTCTCCGTCCGCATATAACAGCGCAAAAACTACCCAACCGAATCGTTCGAAATTTAAAATATGTAATTGTTGCATAATTTAAAATTTCAAATGTTATGAAAATCGGATGCATAGTTTAATTACAGGGACTGTCAAAATTTTTCCGTTACATTACGGCTAATGAGAAAAAATTATTGCAAGTGCATTTTAATGATGTTACAGCCTTCCGAATGGTCTGAAATTTTAAATATATAATTATTGCAAAATTTAGTCGAGTCATTTCAAATTTTATGAAAATCGGATGCATAGTTTAATTACAGGGACAGTCAAAAGTTTTCCGTTACATTACGGCTAATGAGAAAAAATTATTGCAAGTGCATTTTAATGATGTCACAGCCTTCCGAATGGTCTGAAATTTTAAATATATAATTATTGCAAAATTCAGTCGAGTCATTTCAAATTTTATGAAAATCGGATGCATTGTTTTATTACAGGGACAGTCAAAATTTTTCCGTTACATTACGGCTAATGAGAAAAAATTATTTCAAGTGCATTTTAATGATGTTATAGCCTTTCGAAAGGAATGAAATTGATAAGTGCTTATAAAGTGCACTAAAATATACATTCAGTACAATATGCGGTAAATTTTTTTTTATAAAACTAATTATAGCACCTCATTTGCCACGTTTGACGAGCAATTTCCAACTTGTTTATTGTTTCTATTTTTATTTGTTTTTAAGAAAATACAAAGCTATTATTAAAGTCATTAAATTTTTATAAAATCATTTCATTTCAAAATTTGGAATAATCCAATGTTTGGCATTCCTGTTCTTCTGCATTATGCGCATATAATTCGCTGTTAGAGAAATAAGGAGCATGAAATGTAGGAAATGATACTTGTGTGTTTATTAATAAAGAAAGACAAAAAATGCTGTCCACTGTTTTGTTGATCAGTTCGGAATTTAACATCCCCGAGCAGGGGTCAAGAGCAAGAAGGCAATGTTACTTTTGAATGCATAATATAATAATAAGCTTTCATTAAATACTGTTAAATAGTAACTGACTCTTTTAGATATTATTAGATGTAAATTTATTTCATGTATTGATATTTTATTGACTTCTTGAATCCATAAAGTATGCGAGTAATAAATGTGTAATCATACGTGTATATCACTGCAAGGGTTTAAAAAGAAAGAAAAAGGATCTAAAAATAAAAGAATTTTTAGATATTGATAACGATATCATTGGGTGGTGGTGGTGGTTCGACGAATGATTATGTATGATATTGTAAGGGGGCGGGGGGATCCAAAATTAGTAAAATGTTGATAACTTGATATATGTATAGCCCCTTACATTGAACAGTTTCACATAGCTTAATGCAGCACTGATGCGTTCTTTAACCCCTTGGGGACGAGCGATTGGTATATGTGCCAGGTAAGGTGCTCAGAATCCGTGATTATTATCACCAGTAATTTGCCTTATTTAATCAGAGCATTTTCCCGATTCAGTTAGGCAAAAATTTCTGTTTTGAAAAATCGGTGAAAAAAGATTAAAAATTCTGTAAAAGACGCTCGTTCCCAAGGGGTTAAGTTCCTTGACTGTTTTCAGCAATGGTGGTTCACAAACAAGATCTTTAATGTAATTCCGTAGAAAGAAATAACATGGCGTTAGATCCGGGGATCTTCGTGGCCATGTTAATAACGGTAAATCATGTCATAGTTTTGAAAATATAAATTTTTACGATCCTTTCATTCATTTACGCTAACCCTGTCCTTATGATTTGTTTTCCTAATTGGAACATAATGCAATAAAACCTCTGACTAAAGGACACCTCGGAATAGCAGAATTTGTCCGCTATTCAGAGGTAAAAATGAATAAATATATATCTTGGAAATCGAAAAAATGCCCGCTGAACAGGGATGTGCGCTATACGGGAATGTTTATTACGGATGTTTTACTGAAGTTCAACGAATAGCAACAAGTGCATTTCTCCTTCTTATTGCTATTGTTATATCTCATGATCTTTAACCTCTTGAGTTCTATGACGTACGATGCGTACGTCATGGTAGTCTGTTCATTCCCAGCAATGACATACGCAGCGTACGACATGGTATTTTGATTATTTACAATAATGACGTATGACCCATACGTCAAGCAATAGGTGTGAAAATGTGTTTCCTTACAATCGTGTCCTTGTGTCTCTAGAAAGACATAAACGAAAACTAGTCGGTAGGTGTGAGGAGCTGTGTAGAGATACTCTGCTTATGCGTTCTGATGGCGTACATTTTCACAGCTTTGTAAGCCATTTTGATGCCATCACAGAAAGTAGATTATGAAAATATTTCCACTAGTCGCCCTTGGCGACCAGTTTGGTCTCCGTTAGACGTGTGCTAAGCATTGTACCATGTTACTTTTATCCAAAATTCAATTTACTTTCTCAATACTTCGTCAAATCAGAAGTGTTTAGTAGAGAAATCAAGAACTCCGTATTTTTATGGGTACTATTTGGTTATCCCGTCGACCCCGTTATATCGCCAAACTATAAGTTTAAATATCAATAATGGTTGATCGTAAATGTCATATTCGCTTGTTTTTAACCCCTTCGGGACGGAAGCTTTTTACGAATTTTTTAATCTTTTGTCACCGTTTTTTAAAAGCAGAAATTTATGTCTTCTTAAATCGAGAAAATGCGCTGATTAAATAAGGCAAATTTTACAGTAAAATTTTACAAAAAACAAGGATTCTGAGCGCTTCTTGCGGCACGTATACGTGTCGCTCGTCCCCAAGAGGTTAAGCAAGTTACACGTGTTTACGTCATCGAGTTATTTTTATTTCGACGTTTTATTTGTATTTTTATTAATGTTATACTAATTTATTTGTTCTTTCACTACTTAAAATAAAAATTATGTCAATTTGTATAATTTGGCGAGTGGTTTGGCGCAAACATTGTCTTTCCAATCTCATTTTTTCATATTTCATTAAATTCATATAAAATATAATAATTTCACTCATTTTATTTAAAATACATAATTTTAATTTGACACGACTTTCACTTTTTCTTTCCCTTTTTTAAGAAAAAGAAAAGAAAAATAATAAATAATACCAAAAACCATGACTTTTAATTTCAATATCAAAGCATTGTTTTAATTTACCACGCGAAAAATAAAAAATGTAAAAAATGGGCACCTGGTATATAAAAAGCGAAGCGGTCAGCCCGGAACTATTGATGACAGTCACATGACTTAGGCTATTATTATATAGATGATAAGTTTTTTAGCCCCCGGTACGGCATGCTATTTCTTTCTCCCATCTTATTTTGTGTCGCATCGAAAAAATAACGTTACCTTACAGAAGCCAGCCGTAAAACAAAGCAGTAGAATTAAATACTCTATAGCAATTTTTTAAACTTCTAAGTATCTCAAGAAATCTGGAAGAAATGACATCATATTTAAAATGGCCAAAAAATATGGCAAAACAATTTGAATTGAAAAATATATTTGCGCGAGATATTTTGAGATAATTTTTTCAACTATTATCGTGAATTCGAAGACAGCGCAAATAATATTTCCTTCTAACAACAAAAGTATTTTCACGTGAATATTAATAAGAGAAATAAAACTTTGGTTTAAATTACGTCAGATTTGAAACGATACATTTAAAATGAATTATTTAAAAGAACTATCTTACAGTACTGTTAAAAAATGCCGGGAGACAATGACACTGTTTACTTAATTCATTTTACATTAGCTTATTTTCAAATGTTTAACTACTTTTTTTAATTAAATGCGAAAACAGCCATTGTATCTCTTAACAGCAGCAGATTTGTCCTTAAAAATCCCCAATCCAAGGAAAACGAATGGAAACCCGTTTACAGAGAGATCGTTACTGTTTTTTTTTTTTTTTTTTTTTTTTTTTTATTCAATATTTTTAAAGTCGATCAAATTAGTGTGTTTTCTGGATTTTGGTGTGCTTGAACGGGGGTTGGCGAGCGTAGCTCGTAGGGGCAGAGCCCCCTAGTATACCTAAAAATTTTAATCAGTATAGGTTATGATATATTTACGGTATTAAAACAATAAAACATTTAACAAAATATAACCACAATTCGGTACGTTTCCGATATAGTAGCTTTGGCGAAATACAGAAAATAGCCTTGACGAGAAAAGAAATTTGGTAATAACGTATTTTCTGGTAACCTATTTACTGTTTCATATACACAAGCAATTTTTTCCATATGTATACAATTTACTTAATGTAAGGAACCCGTTTATTTATTTTTATATACCAACATAAATAATTTGTATATAAAAAATAATATTTTATACATGTATAAATAAAATGTTTATATCCCAACAAAAAGTTTTCGGTAAAAAAAAAAAAAAAAAAAAAAAAAAAAAAAAAAAAAAAGCGCCAAGTTTTCCTTAATGTTTCGGCCAGAAAAAGTTGTGATATCTGAAGTTCGCACAAGTTAAAAGCCAAACATCCCAAATCTTTCATTGAAAATGGCTTCCTGCGACTTGGCCGTTAATGCCTTCTACAGCATTTCAAAATTAATGATTGGAAATTACGCATTTATGAATTATTTAAATATTAAAAGTAATATTAGAATGCAAAGAGGCAAATTCACATAAAGACATGATAAGTAAATGATTTCTGATAACTACCATTCAGTTTCAACAAACATTAACTTTGATTACAGATCATTTAGTCCACTTGTGGTTTAATTGCCATTTTGTACGGTCTAAAGCTAAAGACATTAACGTAAAACCCAAGAAATAAAACAAAATTTACTTACTTCAAATCTTACAATATGTTAAATTATATTTTATTGTATAATATTGAAATCTAGTGTATTGACGAAAGAGATTTTTTTCGTTTGAACATTTATTATAGTTTGTTCGCATACATTAAGAGGTATTCGATTTATAAACTGTTAAAAGCTGATAGTAATTATGTTTTAGCAGTTAGGGATATTATCTCCTGAATACAAGTGTTTTGTTATTTTTAACTTCTAAGCATTTAAATAGACTGAAGTTGTTTAAATACTTTTTCAAATGTGTATTTTATTTCTGTACTCTGTGCCACAAAATGCCTAAAATAATCAAAAAATGTAGTTGGCATGTAACTCATTTGTACATATTTTAAAAATTGAAAAACTTTCTCGAAGGCATTGACGGCCAAGTCGCAGGAAGCCATTTTCAATGACAGATTTGGGATGTTTGGCTTTTAACTTGTGCGAACTTCAGATATCACTACTTTTTCTGGCCGAAACATTAAGGAACTTGGCGCTTTTTTTTTTTTTTTTTTTTTTTTTTTTTTACCGAAAACTTTTTGTTTGGATTATATCTTTTTGTTTCCACTTTCTCATAAAAACTAAAAAAAAAAAAAAACTAATTAAAATACGAGCTATTTGTAAAAAATATAAACGAATTGATTTCTTTTTGCTGCGTTTGTGTATTATTCTGAGATAGTGACGTCCTACCCATATTTTATTGCAGATTTTTATGATTGGATCGTAAATGAGGAATTCTTCAGTGGATTCGGATGACGCCGTTTTATATAAAATAAAATCGCGTGTTTTAAGTCTTAAAACTGAGCTACAGTAGAGTCCCGATTATCTGAGTCCCGCTCAACCGAGTTATTTTCTACTGATGGACTGGTAGCTTTATAACGAAGGTTTCTTAAATATTATGATTCTTTTTTGTAGATGCTTCAGACGGATAAGAGGGCTGCAAAGCAAATATTGATTATTTGAGTAACGAGACAGGAAGCTATTGAATTAAGATCAGTCATTGGTAAATCATCTGAATGTCTTTATCGTCCTCCGGGATCATTTCAAACACAATCGAGTTAGACGGCTAGCGTCGATGCTGAAGAAGGGGGCAAAATATTACATTTCTTATGCTCACAGAAAGAGAGACAAGAAGGAAGTGGCTCACAATTACATTTTCTCCAAAATGCTCGAGTATTGGCATTCCCATTCTGACCAGAAAATCAGAGATCTAACCTTTTTACGACTGCTCTTTCATCTTCACCTAACACTTCATTTATAATGGCTGTTTCATAATAATAGAAGTTATCAGAAGAAAAGGATCCATTCCAAAGTTATAAGTTCGATTAACTGGGATAATCGGGACTCTACTGTATCTATATTTAAATACACATTTTTTTTTTCATCGGGGCGACACTAAATTTTGAAAAAGCAGAATTCCTGTTCTCCAGTTTAATTTTGTTTTACTATCATTAATTTTATTTTTTGTATGCATTTGATATAGTATTCGTATTTCTTTTATGTCATCATTTTGTATTAGCATTAGTTATGTTAATTTGCAAACACTAATCACAATAGCTTAATTAAATCTACTTCATAAATTGAACTAGAATAATTAAATTTGTTTTTTTTTTACGAACTCATCAACACATATGACATATAGCTATCTTGCCTTAACCCTTTAGTGCGCGGATTTGCATATATGGAAACAACAGGGTTTTGAATTTAATAGATTTTTTATTCGCATATACCTAATTTACACCAGAAAAGTAAAATAACAATGTTTGCTTTAACTAATAACAGACAATCCGTAATTAAATAAAGCGAAATTAACCATTGAAACTTTCTGGTCAGATTCTCTGAACTACGTAATTTCTAGAACGTAGTCTATCATGGGAATTAAAGGGTTAAAGGTTAAGTTTTATAAAGTAAATAGTTATATAAAATAAGGTATTTGAAGACATACTTATTAAAATATTTACTAATTTGCAATATTTTAGAGCCACACGACAATAGTTTTTACTTGTATTGCAGATGTGTAACAGAAGAAAACATTGAAATGTATCTCTGATTTTTTTCATTATTTTTCTTGAATAATAAACCTTTCAGAGAATCATATATAATTTTTTCGAAACAAAATAAAAAATCGCGCATTTAAGGGTTAAGGCTGTTCTCAAGTGCTCTGCTCAACAAGCGCAAAACGTTTTGACGCATTTACAAATTCATTTTTTAACTGAAAGATATAATATTGGAAAGCCTGACCACGGAAGCGAATTGGAATAGAACCGTGTTTTCCATTATTTTAATAAATAAATTACCTATTGAGTTATAAGCGATTTTGATCACGTGACAAACACATTTTTCGCCCTTTCTTGAGTGGTTATTCTACTTTTGCGCGGAAATTCGCTTAAAAACGCCCATTTTGACGCTATTTTCTGAAAGATCTATTGCATTTGCAAAAAAACAGCTCGATTACATAGTTTCTGAACAACAACACCTGCTAGTTTCATGCATTTCCGAACAAAAATATATTAAAACTTGTCATAAAATTGCCCTCTTGGATTTTAGAACAGCCTTAACTCATTAAAGCTGGTTGGCAAGAAAACTGGCCATGTAAGGCGAACAAAACTTTTAAATTTGAATACCAGTATTTTATTTCAAATGAAAATCAAATTTCAAAGTAATTGCTTAAAAGGCGCAAGGGCCAACATAGTGAAAAAGATTCCAAGCCGGGACTGGAACCAGGGCCATCAGTATAGCGCACTGACGTTCTATCGACTAAACCACTTGGAACGATACACAGCTCAGTAAATTTCTCACTATTATATGTCGGCAAAGCTACAAACGCAGCACAAGATGGAATATTTATCGTGAGCCACCGACCTGGGGCTAACACGAAACATAATTAAATCCAGCATCAATAGAAACTATATTAATACATGGAAATTATTCCAGAGAGAAACATTCGCCTTGGATACAATATTTCAAATGAAAATCAAATTTCAAAGTAATTGCTTAAAAGGTGCAAGGGCCAACATAGTGAAAAAGATTCCAAGCCGGGACTCGAATATATGTGGAATATATGTTCTTCACTATGTTGGCCCTTGCGCCTTTTAAGCAATTACTTTGAAATTTGATTTTCATTTGAAATATTGTATCCAAGGCGAATGTTTCTCTCTGGAATAATGTCCATGTATTAATATTAGTATACCAGTATTTTAGTTTGAAAATTTTCACATTATCTAATCGCAAATTTTGAGCGATTAAATAATTCAAAATTAAAATGTGGAAATAACTGGTGTCGAAGAATTAAATGAAGTGTAAAAGAGGTTCGTCTTTAATGGATTAATCATTTGGAATAACCGACACAGTTTTTGTCAAAAGTTCATATTATTACGAAGCGTTGTCGCTAGTGACATACAGCCACTAACAGCATTCGAACGAAAGAGGTTAAGGTGCCATCCTTATTTTAAAATCATCTATGGCTTTCTAGACGAATTTAATCGTTTTTAATATCATTCTTAGGTTGTATGGGTGTGTGTTACAAAGAAGCAGATGTGCATTTTTATGGGTTTCTGTAAAATTGCCGTTTCTTGACCGAAAGAAAATTTCTATTTTAAAAACTAAGCAATCTATGAATTATAAGAACTAATGCTTTTCGAGTGAATGGGAACGAAATTGAGTTTTTATTTGACTTTTTAATTGTACAGTCGTGGAAAAAAAAAGTAAACACCCCCTACTAACTCCTCAACAAATTATCGTAGAAGAAAGTTACTGGTACCGAACGATTGGAAATAAAGTCTACTTTTAAACGATGTATATAAAATTTGCTTTGGGGGCCATCGACATATTAACCCTAGATCTACCGGGAATTTTATTCAAGTTTTAATAAAACGTTCTACACCAGAATTTTTATTTAAAACTATTTAACTTATTTATTTAACTTATTTTTGTCTGGTTTATATACTTAGTTTATTTTAAACAAATTTCTGGTTTGAATGAATATTTTGTATGTACCTGTCGGGTCCAATGGACCCGTCTGGTAGACGGAGGGTTAAAACGAACCATAACTTTGTTTTTTTTCAATAGCAGTACACAATTCTGACAGCATAAATGAACTCTACACCCTTCAATTAGTCTAAAAACAAATTTTTATGCAATTCGTACCATAAGTTTCCAAGAAAATAATTATTTTAAAACGAGCGTATTTTAAGGGCTGTATCCAAATTGAAGTTCTGTACTCGATTGTTAACCGAGAGAGCTCCCTTCTTGATCAAGGCAAATTAAGCCTGTTAGATAACAGAATAGCATAAAAAATTTCAAAATATTTAGTATCATAGACGGCCCCTTAAACCACCATTTTGCCGTTTTTAAGCATAATCTGAAAACTACTTGGAAGAAAACTGTGAAATTTTGGATTTCCATAAAGCAGGACTTAATAAATCTGAATCCATCAAAAAAATTGTAGGTTGCAATTCATAATTTTTTTGGAATATTAATTTCATAATTCATAATTCATATCAGAAAATTATAAAAATCGCAAATTCAACGTATTTATGTTTGGGTATATTAGTATTATTGCTACACAAAAAATTAGAACATTAGGATCATAATTTCAGAGGTTATAAATAAAAATATGAAAATGCAATTTAACATTAGAAGCACTAAATTTTGAATGTTTATAATTCAAAAACTTATCATTCAAATGACTTGAAATTTGGTTTCTAGGCATAGTTTGAACCGAAGATTTGAAATATCTCGTTAAAATTGGGTATTGCCATAGAAAAAAAAAAGAAGTTTGGATTCTTTTTAATATGTAGATGGCCTCCTAAGCAAATTTTATATACATCATTTAAAAGTAGACTTTATTTCCAATCGTTCGGTACAAGTAACTTTCGTCTACGATAATTTGTTGAGGAGTTAGTAGGGGGTGTTTACTTTTTTTTTCCCACGACTGTACGTTTTGATTGGGAACGTCTGTAAAAGATATGCCGCCGAATGGCAAAGATTAACATAAATATTTTAGAACGGTATTAAATGTTTGACTCTTCATGTATTAAAAATAAACAAAAGAATTTATAACTATGTAAAATTGTCCTCATCAGTTATTCATTGTCTTTTTATATTTTATAAAATAATCTCAAGTTATAAATTGCAGCGAAAGAGTATTTATTGCATTTATAATTCTCTTTATGACGTTGACTTATAATCTCTCAAAAATCTAATTGCCCTTTATTATCTTTATGGTCTCTTTTGAAGTTTTTTGAATCGGTATCAAAAGATTTTTTAACAAAAGCCTCATTTTCTAAAAGATAAATATAATAAGAAAAATTTTACTATCTTCGAAACAAAATACAGACTTAATTGGTATCTTTTATTTCAAGATAAAAGAGAAGGCAATTAGAAAAGTTCACTACGTGAGGTAGAAACCCTTTGTCTCTTGAAGAAAAAAGAGGTCATTTTATTAGAAAAATAAAATTGATTTCTTGCACAGAAAATGAAAAGATTTGTAGTTTCGATTTTTTTTCACAATTAACTTAGGTGACTTTCTATCTGATTAAAAGAACTCCATAGGAATAGCGAAATATAATGCCTTAACATATGTGTATGAAACATACCGAAGCTACCAACATTTACGCTTCTTTGTCACCGCTAAATTTTAAAAGCAATTTTTGTGTTATGTGATTGCCGAATTTCTTGTATTAACCCTTTGTATCATCGTGTTGCAGATCTATAACATATCCAAAAGTTAATGTTATTTACATAGTGAGATTTAAAACACGATCTCATTTATTACTGATATTTCCCAACGCATCAGTTAATATAAATTCATCAGAGAATTCTGAACAGACGGCTTTCCTGAGTTAATTTTTCATGCCAAAGTTTTTTTTTTTTTATCATTTGAGCAGTTTCACGTTGATATTGCTAAAATTAACTTTGTGAATTTTGTGAAATTATAAAAGCTGAAGACGCCTGAAAATAGATTTTTTTAAAAGATAATTTTGTATTAGAAAATTGACACTATTTATGAGAAGTATGTAAATTTCTGTCCATTGTAGGTGTCAAAAAAGTACTTTTCAGTTTATAATTTTTTCAGTTTTATGTTCAAATTTTTTTATCAACTTTTACATGTTTAAAATGGTGTATTCCAACATCTGAGTGAATATTTTTGAAATCGGATTGTTGAGTCACAAAGAGTTAAAGATCATATTTTGACTTCTTTTCATTAAATTTAATCGACTGTCTCTCTAAATTTAATCGACTGTCTCTCAGACATTCACCACCTTCTACCAGAACTTGAGCAAGCGTGGCTTACGACTCTCGTCCAATCAAATTTCTCCTATCTTTTTCAGTTTTACTTTTCTTCTCAACCGCAGATTTTTTTCTGCAGTGCGACTTTTTTCCTTGAACGTGCTCATGCTTTCATAGACCCTTTAATTTTAGACTGTGTTAAGTCGATGTCTACTAGAAAACCCATCAAACTCTTCATACTGTTTTATATTAAAGATTTTCCAATGGCTCACGAGGACAGACAACTATAGACTGGGCGTAAAGTTGCTGTCAACTTGGAAGCCTCTCAAAGACATTACACTGTTAACCCTTTCCGGCGTGGAGTAATTCTGTTTATAAAATGGGGAAATGATAGACTGACACCAGAATTTATAAACGGACGTTATTTATTTGAAAATAAATCCTTCTTAATTTACTAAAGGAAAATTTTAATTAAATATTCTCTTAAAATTAGGTTTCCTTTTTTTGTGGACACCGCCCGTTAAAGGATTAAGCACTGTTATATTAAATGATGATATTTGATTCGTCGCCCTTCTACAAGACCATAGGCTGCTGAAGTTGGTTTTCGTCAAATCCGAGCTTATTTTTCTCTGTAATATAGCTTTTCTTTCAATATTTTTCTTTCTCGATGTTTTTTACGATTTTATTTTATTAAATTTAAATTATTATTGTTGAGAATTTAATTTAAATAAAGAAAAAAATTATGGTTCTGGGCCCTTTCCTATTTTTCTTCCACTTACCCTCAGTTTGCTTGAAATGCCATCCCAATGCAATGGAGATTGCCTCAATAATAAATACCATAATAAATTCTATACACTTCAATTAGATTAAATACAAATTTTCACGAAACTCGTATGATTAGTTTCAGAGAAATTAATTATTTTAAAATGAGCATAATTTAGGTTTATTTATTTATTTATTTATTTAATTATTTTTTAACCATTTGGGAAAATGGTTATTGTCCTCGGTCAGGGTAGGAAATCAAAAACATACCTGAAACGTTTTATTAGTTGAATCCCGCATTTTAATCGTTTTCTGATTGGTCTATACAGTAATCTATATTTTCCCTTTACTTTCAACAGAGATGGATACTTATGTTGCCACTATGACAACAAAGTAATAAAAACTACAAAAAAAAAATTAATAACTCAGAAACAAATTGAGATACAACTTTCAAACAAATTGCAGTTAAAAATGCCCTTTTTTCTCTATACGACGACATAAAAAGTAATATTGCGGGATGTTTAGAAGTTTAAAGAGGAAATTTCATTTAAAAGTTGTTCATGATTGTTCCAGGGATATTAATGTTTAATCCTTGGCGTAGTTAATGTATGACCAGCTCCGTAGAAGTTTAAAAATTTGCAGTACCGAAAATTGTAAAACTGAAATTTCTTTTAAAATTTGTTCATGATGAGTCTAGTAATCCATGTTTAATCCATGGCGTACGTAATGTATGACCAGCTGCGTGGGATTTTTATGTCTTAAATTTTAGACTATAACCAAAATTAAAACTGTTTACTGAAAAGGTGCATAAAAATTTATTAAAATACTCCGTTACATAATGAACTGGTCTTTAAAAACTTAAAAATCACATGATAACAGAAAAGATATTTCCTGAGATCTTTCGATCGAAAACGTGATCATTTTCAAAGGATACCTTCACTGGAATGTCGCATTCACTGAGCTATTTATACACTAGTATGGGACAAAGGATCAGTCTATTATTTGCCGGGGGTGTCCATGAAATTGTTCCTCTCCGATGCTGAAGTGTTAGATAATTTTAAAATATTAAACCAAATATGAGGTATGTCATAGGATAAAACATCGTTACATACATTATTTTCTTTACTTAAAATCTCCAATGACTCCCTAATTCTCAATGCATAATAATCTGATGTAGGTATAATAACTTTTGCGTTTTCAAAATATATTTTTAAATTTTGGCGTTGATTTAATCTGGAAAGTGCTGTAGATGGTCGGTTAAACTGGATATTTCTCCTGTGCTCCCCCAATCTTTCTTTAAATTTTCGAGTGGTTATACCTATGTAGCTTAACTCCTTCTGTTTTTCCGTTTGAAATGGGATAGAATAAACCCCTGCAATTTCCTTATTAGGTATGGGATCAATTTTCCTTTGAATTAGAGATTTTAGTTTTGTAGGACGTTTGGCTATTAAATTGATATCAAATTTCCTTAAGGCGTATTTTAATCTTTCATATAATCTTTGTACGTAATCGAAGCTACAGATTTTAAGTTCTTTCATGTTTATTCTTTCTTTGTGATTTTTCTGCTTTACTTCATAAATTAACTTATTAATGTGCTGAGGGGAAAATCCGTTCTCTATTGCAATGTGTTTAATTGTATTTAATTCATTTTGTAGATACTTTTCACTGCAAATATCAAAGGCTCGTTTTACGTAAAATCTGTAAGCAGAAATTTTATATTTGAAAGGGGAGTTACAGTCATAAGAGATGGTGTTATTCGAACGACAATGCTTCCTGTATACTCTTCTTTCTGTTTTTCCCTCATTCATATTTCTTAATAGTTCTGTATCCAGGTATGGTTTAAAACCCCTTCATTTTCTATTTCTAAGGTGAATTTAATGCTCGTGTCTATTTCATTAACTTTTACTAAAAACTCATTCAAGGTTTCTATGCCATGATCCCAAACGATTACCACATCGTCTACGTACCGGATCCATAGCGTTGGTTTTAATTCAAAATTTTCCATTATTTGATTTTCTATAGGTCTAAGCTTCAGATCCGCCATTAAACCTGAAATGGGCGATCCCATTGGGGCTCCCTCAGTTTGTCTGTAGAATTTATCGTTAAAAATAAATACATTATTTTGCGTGACTAAATTGATTGCTGAATTTAGTGTAATCTGTGTGTCTTTACTAAAAGCTTGGATATTATCAATTGATTCTTCTATTATTTTCACAACCTCTTTAATGTCTATTGATGGATAAAGAGAAACTACATCTAGACTATCAAATATACTATTATGATTTATTGTAATATCTTTGATTTTCTGTACTAATGCTGTTGTAGAGTCAATTACATAATTCGAGTGCGGAATAATTGTTTTCAGAAATGGCACTAATGCTCTTTCAATTCCATAAGTGGGGGCTGAGCATTTCGACACTATGGACCTAAGGGGGGAGTTCTCTTTGTTATCCTTTAGACGACCAATCAACCTAGGGGTAACTGCAATTTTATTAATTTTTACTATATTTTTCATCTCTGCCGGCCATTTACCATTCTTGATCAAATTCCGTACTTTACCACTGATATTGACATTAGGATCTTTTTTCAGTTGTACACATTTCATCGCTTTGATGCATGTTTCCATTTTTCCGATGTAATCTTTAGTGTTTAGAATGGCCAACTTATTTGACTTATCTGTTTGTATGATAATAATACCTGTGTTCGATTTTAACTGTTTTACGATTTTATAATGCTTATCTTGTTGATTTATTGGCTTTCTTCAGTATGCTATAACATTATTATGAAGCAGGCTTCTAATTTCGTCCCTCCTTCCTGGTGGGGCAACTTGCGAAATTCTTTCACAGTTTGTAACTATAGACTTCAAATTCACCTTATTCTCAAACATATATTTTGACCCAAGTCCTAAAATTTTATGTTCATCCTCATTTATGACTTTATCTGATAAATTAATGTATGAGACAGATTTCTTAATTGGTTTAATAAGAGTAGATAACTTTAACCTGTTTATTTTATTATAAATAGTCCTCTGTTTAGCTTGCCGTTAAATATTCCTAAAAAGTTCCAAAATGCGTTGAAACTCATCGAAATCATTGTCGTTCAGTAATTTTGTTAATTTGCCATACATGTCTAAGCATTTTATTGAAATACGGTCCACAGTTTTAAACTTAATTCTAATATACGATTTTAAGCACTTCATTTAATCCTTTTTTTATCGATGGTAGTAGCTGGTTAACCAGTTATTATGGCATTTTAAAAATTTCGGAATGATCTTATTATATTTGCACAGTTGTAAAAACTTTAAGTTTGCGACTTCTCTGTCCAGCCTTAAACATTATCGTTACACATATCGTTTCAAAACATTGCATTCCATATTCAAATCCAGTATCGATTATTATCTAATTTTAAAACATAGAACTCAGAAATGAGTTCAGAGTGGAATGACAAGTTCACCTTGCGTTAAAATAACCAAAATTAAAACTGTTTACTAAAAAGGTGCATAAAAATTTATTAAAATACTCCGTTACATAATGAACTGGTCTTTAAAAACTTAAAAACCATTGATGTTAAAAATCACATGATAACAGAAAAGATATTTCCTGAAATCTTTCGATCGAAAACGCGATCATTTTCAAAGGATACCTTCACTGGAATGTCGCATTCACTGAGCTATTTATACACTAGTATGGGACAAAGGATCAGTCTATTATTTGCCGGGGGTGTCCATGAAATTGTTCCTCTCCGATGCTGAAATGTTAGATAATTTTAAAATATTAAACCAAATATGAGGTATGTCATAGAATAAAACATCGTTACATACATTATTTTCTTTACTTAAAATCTCCAATGACTCCCTAATTCTCAATGCATAATAATCTGATGTAGGTATAATAACTTTTGCGTTTTCGAAATATATTTTTAAATTTTGGCGTTGATTTAATCTGGAAAGTGCTGTAGATGGTCGGATAAACTTGATATTTCTCCTGTGCTCCCCCAATCTTTCTACCTACCCCAAGGATATCCCAGATTCGAACTAAACCACGGAAAACTCCGAACGATTAGGCCTACAGGCGCGATGGGGTTCAAACCCAGCACCTCCCGTCTATCAGCTTTGAGAGCAGAATCTCTCGACCACTGGTGGGCCGAGCATATTTTAAGGACTGTATCCAAATTGAAGTTCGGTACTCGATTGTTGAAATGCTATAGAATGACTATGTCACTTCTATTAATTATTACAGTAGCCTCCCTCCTAACCGGCCTCCTCTTAACCGGAACTCAGCTTTAACCATTGACTTTTTTTCCCAACATCAGGCAAAATTCAGGGATGACGACCTCGGGAACTCAGGTTACGCTTTCGAGTTGAAGTGCAATCCCGAGGGGAAGGAGGCAAAATTCAGAAAGGAAAATGTCACGGTTTTAAATGGATACGCGTTGACATTTCACTAGTGTTGAATTCAGAGTGTGACACACTCCCCAAAGGAACAGTGAGATGTCCGTTTGAGATTTTGTATGTTTAATGGTCAAAAGCAGGGACCCGGAGCTGGAGCTGGAGCCCGGAGCCGGAGAGATCCGGAGCTGTGTTTTCCCTGGAGCTGGAGCTCTAAAATTTCCCTTGCTCCAGGGCTCCTTTAATTTTTAATATTCTTTTATTTTTTTCAGTCTTTTAAATTTCCAGGCTTAAAATGTTTTAATTACATCATTATTCAGTATTTAATTATATCCTTTTTTAGGGGTTTTTTTATATTAGAGATGGAAAACTTTTCAAAATATGGTAACACTACTTTTCTTCTACTTTCTACTTGAGCTAAGTGACAACACTATTTGAAAAATATGGCCGCGTGTTGTTTAGATGTGTAGTTGTACAATTTTGGTTGTTTGAAATGTGTAGAAGAAATTTAAGATTTTTGTGTTTTAAATTCCACCAAACTTTATATTTTAAAAGCAAAAGCTAAAAGATGTCATATTTTCTGAATGAGCATTTCAATTTTGATGAGAAGAAAAATGCATTTTGTCAGATCTTTAATGAAGGTAAAGGAAGAAAGAATTTTCGAGCAAAAAATTAAGTGTGCAAATTAAAATCTGCAACTCAAATGTGCAAAGTCGGAGCCGAGTTGGAGCCGGAGCCACAGCATTTTATCTAGGAGCGGAGCTGGAGCATCAACAATTGTTCGGCTCCGGGTCACTGGTCAAAAGTGCAATTTACCCCCTTCCTCCCGCCCCGGAACTCTATAATGTCTGATCTATCAGCAAACTGTTTTGTACAAACATTTAAACAGCTTGAGGGATGCGAACAGATCGCCGTAAAAGACGTATAAGAGTTGTTTGAGTCTGATAAAGACCTCAAGCATGAAACATTATTTGACGAGGATATAATTGGAACTGTAACTGGTGTTGTTCAATACGAAGACGATCCTGATGATGATCCAGTTGAAGTTGACACTGCTAAAATTTCTCATACGGAAGGGGTAAAAGTTGGCGTTACGCTATGCTGAGCAGCGGCTAACAGCTTCCTCGGTTAAACCTATGATGTTAAAGAGATGGAGAGATTATGTTGCAAAATGTCGGGCATATTGCCTTCAACAGAAGAAGGTCACTGATTTCTTTATGGCTGATTAACTTAAATATACATAATGTAGAACAATTTCAACTTCTTATAAAGGTATGTAACACTATTTTCAACAATTTAATTTGTGTTAAATATTTTGCATTATTTGTTATCAGTGATATTTTTTGTTTCAATTCAGATAATTATAACAAGTATTCATTTCATAAAATATAGAAACTATGTACTGTTTTTTAATTGCACAAATTGAAAAGCTAAATGCATTGTACGGGTTTAATTAATTAAATTACGCAGATACTTATATAATTTTTTTCTACCTCTCCGCTTTAACCGGTTTTTCTCTTAACCGGCTAACCATCTGTCCCATTTAGGCCGGTTAAGCGGGAAGCTACTGAATTTCTTGCCAATATGACCATTTCACTCGCTTAATATGTTTGAACATTGCCAGCCCAAATGTTTCAATAAAATGAGTAAAAGATATATTTTTTTCAAATTATGTTTTTCTGCGCATCACAGAAACTATCATTTTGAAGTTTTCTAAGCACGAGTCAAAAACTAATTGGAAGAAAACTTTTAAAATGAGAATTCGCATAAAGCAGGAGATAATAAATAAAAATCTATCAAAAAATGCAATTCACATTTTTTATTAATTTTAATTTTACAATTCATAATTCATATTATCAAATTTTTAAAATCACAAATTCAATGTATTTTTATATTTGGGTTTTTAATTTTTATAACCACGCAAAAAAATATCCCATTAGGATTATAATTTCAGGGGATATTGATAAAAATATGAAAATGTAATTTAATAATAGAAGCTTTAAATTTTGAATGTTTATAATTCAAAAACTTATCATCCAAATGACTTGAAATTTCGTTTCTCAGGGTTTGTACTCTTCAAGGACTTTCAAGCACCTTTTACCAGAATTTTCATAAGGAAATATTTGCTTTATTTAATAAAAAAAATCTATATTCAGATATAGCGACCAGTACATTACGAAATTTCTTGTACTAAAACACCCAAAATCCCCTGAAACTCTTTATGCGTACAAACCCTGTTTCTAGGCATAGTTTGAACTGAAGATTTAAAATATATTGTCAAAATTGAGTGTTGCTATTGAAAAAAACAAAGTTTGGTCTGGTTTTGATTTGTGGATGTCCCCCTAAGTAAATTTTATGTACATCAAGAAAAGAAGACTTTATTTCACATAGTTTGGTACCAGTAATTTTCTTCTGTTATAATTAGTTGCCGAGTTAGTAGGAGGTATTTACCTTTTCCCCCCATGACTGTACATCAAATTTACTGCATTGGTTCATTGGTTCAAATGATAATAACAGCATTTGTTTCTTTCCTTTCATATCGATCTTAATTTTAATTTTATTTTTTTACTCTTACTTTTCAAAATTACTGTAACTTCAATCTTACATCCGTTATTTTTTAGCTATCCTTAAACTCTCTCTATAGACGGCTTGCATTTACGCCAATACTTTTTTTCTAGGAAATTTAAGAATTTTTTACTGAATAATTTTATTCATACTTGGAAAATCTTCCAGAAAGAAACAATCGCCTTGCATACAATATTTCAAATGAAAAACAAATTTCAAATTAATTGCTTAATTTGAATTAATTGCAAAGGCCAACCTAGTGAAAAAGATTCCATGTCGAAGTTCCAGGCTGGGTGCTGTTCCATATGGTTTAGTCGGTAGAATGTCGGTGCGCTCTACTGATGGCCCGGGTTCGAGTCCCGGCATGGAATCTTTTTCACTAGGTTGGCCTTTTCGCCTTTTAACCCTAGATCTACCGGGAATTTTATTCAAGTTTTAATAAAACGTTCTACACCAGAATGTTTATTTAAAACTATTTAACTTATTTATTTACCTTATTTTTGTCTGGTTTATATACTTAGTTTATTTTAAAGAAATTTCTGGTTTGAATGAATATTTTGTATGTACCTGTCGGGTCCAATGGACCCGTCTGGTAGACGGAGGGTTAAGCAATTAATTTGAAATTTGATTTTCATTTGAAATAACTTTATTCAGTTTGGTGTCTGCACAGTGGGATCAAGTCCTTATCCTAGACGGTTTGTGCGATACTCATGTCTCGATGTCCAGCACTGTTGAGCAGTTTTATTAAATAAACCAAAAGTAACTATTAACATTTAGTCGTGAAAGAAAAGCGGAAACTAGAAAACAGGAATTCTGTTTTTTCAGAATTTAGTGTCGCCCCCGAAGAAACATACACCCACACACCCACATATATATATATATAGAGAGAGAGAGAGGGAGAGAGATAGCACAAAACATGTTTTAGTTTTAAGACTTAAAATACACGCTTTTATTTTATATAAAATGACTTCATCTGCATCCGCTGAAGAATTCCACATTTACAATTCAGTCTT
The DNA here is from genome assembly GCA_963932465.1 of Maratus speciosus. NCBI lineage: Eukaryota > Metazoa > Arthropoda > Arachnida > Araneae > Salticidae > Maratus > Maratus speciosus. Next base: position 504,745,347 of record OZ010794.1, on the reverse strand, counting down.
AAACAACAGCTGTAGAAAAGTATGCATAGGACGTCAGTATCGCGGAATAATACACAAACCAGCAAAAAGCAATGGCGTCATTCAACACTGAAAAAAATGGGTACTCAAAATTGAGTGAAAAGTACTCGATTTTAAATACTTGACACACTCAAAATAGCTCCGATCCAAATGTACTTAAAATTGAGAAACACATGTACTCATTTTTGATCCCATGGTTGTGTTCAAATATGAATCGTTATGTACTTGCAAGTTATTAACAAGAAACGTTTAATTGATTATTTAATAAGAAAAATAGCAAAATTATTAACAAGATACTCAAATCGAATATTTTTATAAATTATTTTAAAATACTGTACGTAATTTAGTATTTAAATCATCTTGAACATCGTTTATGCCACAATAAATGAAATAAACCATTACAGGTTACAAAATTATCGTTTTGTTTGGGTTTGATAACATGTGATGTTTCAAAATTGAGAAAACATAGGTTCATTTTTGATCCAAAAATACTCAAATCGATATAAGTACATCTAATTACTTATTTTTGAGTACTTCATTTTTTTCAGTGAAGGAACTTGACAAAAAATATCGCTATCTAATGATTCATAGGCCTTCATTTGATTGTAACATTAAAATGGATACTTAAAATTAAATATAGTTTATACTCCATGCTTTATCAGAAATAATTCATTTTTATTTTTTCAAAATAGCATGTATTTTAATTACAATTTTCTTTTAGTTATTATGAAAACATGGCAACTAAAAGATATAATAATCTACTATTTTCCCTTTACTTTCTACAGAAATGGAGTATTTCAGTTACCACATTACAGAAATAGGGTTAAAAACTATAAAAACAATTATATCTCAAAAATAAATTGAGATGCAGTTTTCAAACAAATTGCATTTAAAAGTATTTTGTTTCGTAATATACAAAATGTAAAAATTTCTGTAAAAATTAAAAATGCTGCGTAGAAGTTCCAGTAGAGATTATCATTATTTAACCGTACAATGATCCATCTGCTTTGGTTTACGGCTTTATGTAACGGAAAGTTATTTATTAGAGACGTCGCTTTAATTGCTGCCCGAAAGAAATAGTATATCAAGGGCTAAAAAAAATGGCAGCTATGGCTATATCTATGCAGATTGCATTTGAAATATGTAAGTTAAATGACACGAATAAAAGGAAATATTTATTAATATGCTGAAAATAAAGAAGACCTGTTTACCGTCTAGTTCTTCCATCAATTTTTTCGAAAAATTATTTTCGCCTTATTTAATTGAACAATTCTGCAATTGAATAAGGCGATAATTTCTTTCCAAAAAAGTAGCTGAAGTTTGCCTAGGCAGTAATCAAGTCCTGACAAGGAGAATTAACGTGCTGTACTGTTTTATTCACTGATCGTTCTATATTCATGTTAAATTTAAAGAAATGCATTGTACTTTACATTTCCAAATTGTTTATGTGTAACTGCGTAATCTAAATTAAAATATCAGAATTCATTACAGTAGAATCCCAGTTATCAGAGCCCCGCTTAATTGAGTTTCCGCTTTAATCGAGTTATTTTCTTATAATAGACAGATGGCTTCCATTATTGTGAAACAGCCATTATAAACGAAATGTTAGTTGTAGATGAAAGAGCAGCCGTAAAAAGTTAGAACTCTGATTTTCTGGTCAGAATGGGAAAAAAATGGCCATAATTTTTTTTGAAGCCATCAGTCCATCAGAAGCAAATGACCTATTCCAAAGGTATAAGTTCGATTGAAAAAAAACTATTTAATACTTTGAGCAGAAAGAAGAGGCTACACCTGCAATTTTCATGACCTAATAAAATCACATAGCTGCCATTTTGTACAGTTTTGTTACCTCTAAAATTTAATACAAATTTTTGCCATATTTAATCGTTGACGATTGTTAGATTTCGGCGATTGAATTAGCAAAATTTACTGGTAAGTTTTAGTGCTAAGAAAAAATCTTAGAAATTGGTAGCTATGCAGTAGCGTAATACTGCAGCAAAAGAAAAAAAACTGCTGCAAAATTGACATTCAAGAAACAAAAAACTATCAAGGGCTTTTTTAAATAAACGATTTTTCATTCCCCGTTTTTCCTACGGAAAACGTACATCAAAGAAATGTTACTAGTACCATAAAAATGATTGAATTAAGTGAAAATTTATATTTCATCTCTTTAGCTGATTTGTGTAAATCCGATTTATCCGAGTTTACTTATCCAAGGTGAGCTTGGTTCATATTAACTCGGATAATCGGGACTCTACTGTACTAGTTCATCTTTTTTATAATGAATTTAATACAAATTCGGCTTAAGAAATGCCCGATATGACACTTCTGACACAAAATTAAACACATTCCAACATAGTTGAAAAAATGAATAAGATGATACTTGGCGCAATATAATAAGGTGTGTCTGTAAAGTCAATGCTGCACTTATGACCGGACACAGGAAATCAACGAAACAAGATTTAAATGTGAAATCTTCACCAAATAAAAGATAAAAAGTTTCCACCTTTCATAACTGTTCAGTGCAGTTCGATGTGGCCTCCATTTGAAACAGAGAATCACAGACGTTATTTACTCTGTTACACCGGACGTTCTTAACCCTTTGAGTTCCCAGAAGCGCGATCGCGCCCTTCAATACACTGGCCGAAAATGCCAGGAACGCGATCGCGCTCCTCAATAATACACTGGTCGAAGATACCAGGAACGCGATCGCGCTCCTGGCTCACGCAAAAAACGAATACGATCTCTAATTCATAATTGTCGATTCTTGTTTATTGTTTTTTTTATTCCGCACGTGTATTTATAAGAAATCTAAAAAATACGATTTCTATTTCATACTTGTCGATTCTTGTTTATTGTCACTTATGTTGAAATTATAATATTTATTGGAATTATAACATTTTTTGTTTTTGTTTTTGAAATACTTTTCGTAAATAAAATATTCCGAATTTAACTAAGAAATATATATGTATTTTTAAATTTCTTCTTTCCTCTAGCAACGTGGCATTTGTAGATAATTCTCTAAAAATCATGTTGGCACTCAAACTGTTTATTGTGTGAGGTAAGAACTTGAAAATAGTTTAGATGTGTGTAGGTTAACAAATGGAAGATACGTCGAACTGCACTGAACAGGTATGAAACTTGGAGAGTTTTTATTTTATTTAGTGAAGATCTCACCTTTCCATCTTGTTTCGTTGATTTCCTGTGACTGCAAAAGTGCATCATGACTCTACGGACACATTGTATAAATCGAAGAACAACGTTGATAGCGACAGAACTTTAAATTTTGAAGCATACTAGTTTCGATAGCATTAAACGTACCGTCCTTACTATAAAGAATGACGGAAATCTGCTCGAATATACAGGAGAGAATCCGCTTCTCTCCTGTATATTCGAGCAAATTGCACTGAGGACCGAAACTAGCTTCAAAATTTAAAGTTCTGGAGTTATAAACATTGTTTTTCTATTTATAGTTGAAAAGGGTTTATGAATTGGGTTTGTCTGTCTCCCGTCTCTTTTTCCGTGCTCTAACTCACGTAAATATACTCGGAACACCGTGAAAGTTTTATATGTTGTTGGGTTTTGCTTTAGAATGCGTGGTTTTGAAAAGGAAGTATTTGGCATTTATATTTCGTTTACAGGGACACACAAATGAATTCCGTTAAATTACGATCTATGTGGGAAAATAATTTTCGGGACGTTTTACTGATGTTACTATGTTTCAAATATACTGAGATTGATATACATATTTGTGACGGACTTCTACATGGTTATTCAAAAGCACTGAAAAAGTTGCATTTATAGTTCATTTAAAGGGACGCACAAAAGGATTCCATTCCATTCCATTATGACCTATTAAGAAGAATAGTTTGCAGTGCATTTTAATGATGTTAAGATACTTCAAATATAACGAAATAAATGAGGTACACTGCATGTTTTGTAGATTATAGAGTGCATAAAATTTATTGTTCATTTACAGAGACGAATAAAATAATTCCGTTAAAAGACTGTCTAAAATCGTTAATTGCTGGAACTGCGTTTTTAAACAGTTCTAATTTTATGTGTATAAGGTAATGAGTATAAATTTTATACAACTCATACAGGGCTACACAAAAAACTTCATACCCTTTACCTGATGTGGCAACTATGTGCTGTAATTATATTTTTACTGAGTTAGGTGTTTCTTTAAGTTGCTTATTTAGATATCGCATTTCACACTAGGAAAAAATGAAATTTCTTAATAGTGATATTGCTGGAAAGTGCTTTATAATCCAAGCCTGAAGGTTGTTTTTTGGTTCTTGTTGTTTTTAAATGTCAAAATAGTAGTTTTAAGTTTAAAACGTTTTATACAACCTATTTTCAAGTGATCCTGAACGTGTAATTTTACCGCTATTTCGAATGACGTAAAATGCTTTTATTGAAAAGGAAATTGCACTTTAAAATTTCCTTTTTATTAAATTTCATACTGACTGACGTTAATGATTATCGCATTTTTGCAGAACGGTTCTCATTTTCTACTTTAGCAGTTCAGTTAAATTTTAGCTGATCGTTCAATATAACGAGAGTTCGGTCGTGAATTAGCTGACGTGGAAATATTATTAAGTAAAAATGATTTTCCTAATTGTTTCAGTATTACATAATGAAATTCAATTAATGTATAGTTTTGGAAAATAAAATATCTTTTAATGAAGTAGTAATTTTTCAAATTTGAAAACAAGGACGTACTATTGTATTAAAAAATATTATTCTAATATAAATGAAAAATAAGAAAATTGATATTTAATAAAGAATATGTCTTCCTATAAAGAATATGTCAGGGGTCGGAAGTAGCGAAACTACAGCAGTCGCTGATTTTTATAGTAGTTTGTAGTGTACCGCAGCGGTTCATAAGCTATGGGTCGCAGAGGCTGTTTTGGTCAGTCGTGGAATAATCGAGATTTGCCACAAAAATATATCTTTTATATCATCTGTTTAAAATATGTAACAAATACAATATTTTACAACTGCAATAATGATAAAAGCTGTTAGCTTAAACTAAAACTTCGTGAGAAAACCATGTTTTCTTAAACAGTTAGTCGGTATTACGTTATGACCTCGTTGTGTGATATGGCAGCAGAGCGCAGTTTTATGACAACCCTAGTCGCCGCTCTTGAGGTTGTGAATTAGAAAAGCTTTTGAAGACGAACATTTGAAAAGGTCAAAACTCTCAAAACCTGAAGAAGACTCCTTAATTGACTTACCTTGTGATTTCTGTTTGAAGGCAATTTTCAAGGAAAAATCCTTAATTTACTCCTGAATGAATATAGGAGTAGAATAGCCAAAAATATCTAAATCAGCTTTGAAGTCCTTGATGTTGTTCAACATGACATATTTGTTTGAACGTGTTTTTTTCTATTTTTCTTTTTTTGAAGGACAAGTAAAGAAACGTGTTAGAATGTGACTTAAGGTTAAAAATAACCAGGTTTAACCCTGATATAGATGCCCGCATCAGATAACACCAGTGCCAGAAATCCTATTAATTGTAAAGTCGTGTTTTGATAATAATTAAACGTATTTTTCATTATCTTTGTAATATCTGTGTTGCTATTGTTATTCCACTTTACACACATTGGGATTACCGATTCTTGATTTTGTTGATAGTGAATCCTTCGTACGAAAATGTGCCTTTTTCATAGGATAGGATAGCCGATAGCTTATGGAGGCTATACAATAATTTCATACTGATATTAGATACACCCTCGTATTAAGTGGTGTAGCCGTTCCCACCAGCGCTCACCAACCTTTATTGGTGCGGCCAGGGCCGTGCGAAGTGGGGAGCGAAAGCGGCAGCCTCCCCGGGCGCGTAAATTGAGGGACTCTAAATTTATACTACAAACATCGTTTTTTCTTCTTTTTTTTTGTAAAAAATATCTTTACATATTGGGAATGTTTTACCAATACAAGTATTCATTTTTTGTTTCAACGTTATTACATGGTCCCTTACCCTACACCCAAATACAAATTTATGAATAAGGACTTCTTCCTTTTTAAAAAGTTGTTTTAGGTCTTTGTCTTAATCTCTTTTGTTAACATTATCTTTTTCGAGTCTATAGTTTACTTTGCGTGCATTGGAACAGAAACATATATTCTCAAAATAGTATGGGGTTTCCTTCTGGGAATACAAAAGGGTTGTAAACTGTTATACTGTACTGTTAGATATATTTTTTCTACACCTATTTCACAGATTCTTTTTCCGAAATATAAGTGCGATTTTCTCTTATGTTCTCTTAGTTGTTTGGAGTTTCTGAATTAAAATTAAACATAAAGTTCCAAAATAAACGCGAAATATGTGTTCAATAGAATTTATTTCTATATCTGCACTTTTCAATTTTGTGACACATGCCACAAAAAAATGTGGGGAGTGAGGGCACCAAATTGAAACTTTGCCCTTGGCGCAGTTTTCTCTTCTCACGGTGCTAGATGTAGCACTTTACATTTTGAACAATGTAGTGTAGCGAGCTATATGTTGTACAAAATCGTGCAGTGGGTAGAGCGATACAAAAAATCAGCAGTTTGTAGCGAGAACCGACGCTACCTTTAACGCTACTTACGGGAACAAAGTGCCATTCTACAAATCATGTGTTCGTAAGTTGCTTCTTTTGAGCAAAATTTGTTCTGCTCAACAATTTGTGAATATCAGCTGCTAGTACAGGTAAAATAGTGTTTCATTCAGACAACTGATGACCATTCAAGAAAATTAGGGAAGAACTTTGCTTTGGCACTGGAAATGAAGATTCGATGCGTCTCCAAAAAATAAAGTTTTTTTACCATGCTTTGGGGACAAAAGGGACCATTTTTAACTAGGTCTGGGGAAGTCAACATTTTTAAAATTGGTCAAGTGGGGTATCGTTTGGTATGATATTGTGACTCTTTTTTTTAAATGCACATAATGTTATCAAAATAAATTATAACAAAAATATTTTGCAATAAATCTGGTAAAGAAGATTCATCTTCCATAAATGAGTAAAAATTCAGAAAATATGCGCAAGGGATGCGCAGATAGTAGATATTCTGTTATATATGACGTCATACTAAAAATTTGTGCACTTGCATTATCAACCCCGTCCACAAGATAGCGCAACTGTGTCAATTTACGCCAGATTCCTGTATTAACATTGTACGCTTAATATGTATGCAGTTTTGCTAAACACTTTCCAACGAAGTTGAAAAGTGTTTAGTTATTCACTCTGTTACAGCAGACGTTCTTAACTGTTTGAAGGAAGAACTTGAAAATAGTTTAGATGTGTGTAGGGCAACAAATGGAGCCCACGACGAACTGCACTGAATAGGTATGAAACTTTGAGAGTTTTTCTTTTATTTTGGTGAAGATTTCACCTTTCCATCTTGTTTCGTTGATTTCTTGTGACTGGTCAAAAGTGCATCATGACTTTACAGATACACCGTATAAATAGAAAAACAGCGTTGATTGCACCAGAACTTTAAATTTTGAAGCATACTATAAGGGTAGCTTAGATTCGTGTATAAAACCGTACAATAACAATAAATACCATAATATTTTATTTCAACTTTAAAGCATTGTTTCTAAATCACACACAGAAACAAGTTGGAAATTGCTCGTCAAACGTGGCAAATGAGGTGCGTTCGTACTATAACTTGTTTTATAATTATTTTTTGCACCCCATATTGTACTGAATGTATACTTTTTTGCACTTCATAAAACGCATAGTCTGATACATCATTAAAATGCACTTCCAATAATTTTTCCCCTTTCCCCGTAATGTAACGGAACACTTTTGACTGTCCCTGTAATTAAACTATACATCCGATTTTCCTAAAATTTGAAATAGCTCAACAAAACTTTGCAACAATTATATCTTTAAAATTTCAGACCATTCGGAAGGCTGTAATATCATTAAAATGCACTTGCAATAATTTTTCCCATTCCCCGTAATGTAACGGAACACTTTCGACTGTCCCTGTAATTAAACTATACATCCGATTTTCCTAAAATTTGAAATAGCTCAACAAAACTTTGCAACAATTATATCTTTAAAATTTCAGACCATTCGGAAGGCTGTAATATCATTAAAATGCACTTGCAATAATTTTTCCCATTGGCCGTAATGTAAAGAAAAACTTTTGACTGTCCCTGTAATTAAACTATGCATCCGATTTTCCTAAAATTTGAAATGGCTCGACAAAATTTTGCAACAGTTATATCTTTAAAATTTCAGATCATTCGGAAGGCTCTAATATCATTAAAATGCACTTGCAATAATTTTTCCCATTGGCCGTAATGTAAAGAAAAACTTTTGACTGTCCCTGTAATTAAACTATACATCCGATTTTCCTAAAATTTGAAATGGCTCGACAAAATTTTGCAACAGTTATATCTTTAAAATTTCAGATCATTCGGAAGGCTCTAATATCATTAAAATGCACTTGCAATAATTTTTCCCATTGGCCGTAATGTAAAGAAAAACTTTTGACTGTCCCTGTAATTAAACTATACATCCGATTTTCCTAAAATTTGAAATGGCTCGACAAAATTTTGCAACAGTTATATCTTTAAAATTTCAGATCATTCGGAAGGCTCTAATATCATTAAAATGCACTTGCAATAATTTTTCCCATTGGCCGTAATGTAAAGAAAAACTTTTGACTGTCCCTGTAATTAAACTATACATCCGATTTTCCTAAAATTTGAAATGGCTCGACAAAATTTTGCAACAGTTATATCTTTAAAATTTCAGATCATTCGGAAGGCTCTAATATCATTAAAATGCACTTGCAATAATTTTTCCCATTGGTCGTAATGTAAAGAAAAACTTTTGACTGTCCCTGTAATTAAACTATACATCGGATTTTCATAAAATTTGAAATGGCTCGACAAAATTTTGCAACAATCATATATTTGAAATTTCAGACCATTCGGTTGGGTAGTTTTTGCTCTGTTACATGCGGACAGACGGACGGACGGACAGACGGACGGACGGACTGAACGACGACTATAGGTGCTACGTATTTATATAATTACGAACGCACCTAAAAATGGCTAAGATGCTGTATATTCCCTCGTCTGCCATCTTGGATTTCTTGGCGATTTTTTGTTGCCGTTTATTGATAAAGTTCATTGAATATTAATAAAAGCATTGTTTTAGTGACGTTATATTTCAGGTTTTTATTTTATTATTTACATTTTATTTTCGTTAAGCCTAAAATGTGCATAATCGCTGATTGGCGACATTTACTACTTGGCGGAAAAAGGGTTTCTGCGCCAAGAAAAAATCCAAGATGGCGGACGAGGGAGTATACAGTATCTGTTCCAAAAAAATAACTACTGTTAGAGAAAAAAAACACTGTTATTGGCGAGATTTGCCCCGGATAACATAAAAGTACCAAAAATTGACTTGAGTTTTCTAAGACTTCGCTTTTAAATTAAAAAACTATTTTCATTGGTTCATAGGCGAATGACGTGAAAAGTAAAATATTCAATGCGCGAACGTTTTAAAATTTTAATCTGTTGTTGGTAAAAAAATACATTTTATTACCTTTCTAACGCAGATTGTCTAACAATTTTCTGAAAATACTTTTCGAGCTATTAATTTTTCAGTAACTACAAATGTTTCATTTTCCGAAATTAATCTGTGGCAACGATTAGGGAAAAAGCCAGTCGTCAGCATCGCGTAGCTTTTTATTAAAGAGGATGATGGGTTTTTTACTATGTTGAATTAGTTTAACCCGGCAGGACGGGCGCTGTGAAGCGTAACACGAGAACGGGCGTGGGGTGTCAGCACACCCCAAACCTATTAAATGGCATAAATACGAAAAAAACCTTTAGAATTCTGTCTGGTAGTGAAATTCATGATAATTACACCCTTTCTCGTGAAAAATGATAGCTAAAATGTTAAATTGTAGTTAATTAAAAAAAAAAAAAACAATAAATTAAAAGCACTCACCGACAGCAGATGAAATTTTTCGGGCGTGGGGTGTCAAAACACGTCAATCCCGTCCTGCCGGATTAATTACAGATTTATTTATTGCTTGCACTTAGAGTAGTTGTTCTCAAATTTCTAGATTATAAAATTAGACAACTTAATATAATTAACTCTTAACTCCTTGGGGACGAGCGACACGTATACGTGCCGCATGAAGCGCTCAAAATCCTTGATTTTCCTCACCAGTAAAATTTTACTGTAAAATTTGTCTTATTTAATCAGCGCATTTCCTTGATTCAAGAAGGCACAAATTCCTATTTTTAAAAAACGGTGCCAAAAGATGAAAAATTTCGTAAAAGGCTCCCGTCCCGAAGGGGTTAACAGAATGCAATACAATTAACATATTAAAATTATATTGGAGAGTTAAGAAAACAAATCTAACAGTAAACACATGTCACACATGGGAATTTTATATCCCGATAATGACTTTACTGTAAATAAAATTTATGCAGTGGTATGAGTGTGCTGTGCATAAATGTGTTATGTACAAGAGCAGCCCCTCATTATATTGTCTCGTTCATATAGTAGCTCTGATTTTGTGCCTCCCTAAAAATAAGCTGTTGTTTAATGCATTTTTACTTTTCGTATCCTCTTCAGACCCGAGGGTAAAATAGAGTTTCGGCCCGAGTCCGGCCCGTAGAAAAAAGTATTGGCCCGGCCCGGTAAAAAATTTAAATCTCGGCCTGAGCCCGGCTCGGCCTGAGTGAATTTCTACAAAACATTGATTTTTACGTCGATTTGGTTAAAAATTTGTCTTGTACGAGAAGTTCTGACCAAAAATATTTATCTTAACTTTTTCTTTTCATGTTTATAATCGTCATTTTTATAGAAGTGTCGCAGGTTGCGATATTTATTTATTTTTTTATTAAATCTCCATTTTTTGTATGTAAATGTTGCAGTTATCATTAATATTTTTAATCCATATTCCATGTATTGAAGCGTTAAAAATCTGAAAAAATGCTATTCACTAAAATCTTCTAAGACGGAATTGCCTAGAAACGAAAAAAAAAAAAATGCGACACAAGTTCCTTTCTTAGCAAAGTGTAAATGTATTATATATTCTTTTCTTACCTATTAGTATATTAATTTTGCATGGATCAACATGTTTTTCAGTTTAAAACAGGGTTCCGTCATAGGCAGGTTTTTAATTTTCACGTTTTACTATATTTTAATTTAGCTATATTTTAATAAGAGAAATCTACTATTCTTTAAAAATAATAAATTTTAATGTTTAAGTGTAGAATAATGGCGATTTAAAAATTTATGCATTTTTTGAAAAAAATTTTGACCCAGGCCTAGTTTTACTGACCTTTGAATGGACAAGGCTACGCTGAGACAATAATTTTCATACGGACTGAGTCAAAACTAGGACTGAAAATTTTGGGGCGTGAAGACTAGGAATGGAACCAGTCCCAGTTCTGTACTGAAAAATTAAGCTAGGCCCGCCCGAGCCGTCAGAAAAATGTATGGCCCCGGCCCGGCCCGAAAAGAGTGGAGACCAGGTCCGGCCCGAGTGCCGTGAATGAAAATTACCCCAAGCCTGGTCCGCGGGCCGGGCTCCGTCTTCCGTCCACGGGCCATTATGTATCTATATTAATTTCAGTACAAAACCTTTTAATAATAATCAGTGTGCCAAACACTAACTTCATTACTCGTATGAAATGTAAGGTAGCAATGACAAAACAGATTCCCATATTTGGTACTGATAATAATACTCTTTAGAAACGTTTGCAAGTAGGCTAAAGTAAGAGAAAAGTTAATATTAACAATGATTTTGAATTATATCTTTTCTATTCTATGTTGATAATTTTTCCAGATCATTTGCATTAATTTTAGAATGCATTAAAATGATATTTCTGATATAATGGCTAATAAGGTGTAAATCTATTAAAATTTCACGAATTTAATAATTTACTCTCTAAAACTGCATCAATGTTTAAATATCTTCTAATTAGTTAGATCTACAGTGAAACAAACAAACAAGCAAAAAAAAAAAAAAAAAAAAAAATTGCACAACATCTTCTACTGATTTCATTGAATAATTATTTTGCTCAATGTTGTTCTTTAAAAGTAAAAGTTTGTTTAAAATAATAACAATTTTTAAGATGATTTACACAGTTTTATTTTACTTTAATAAAAGTTATATCTAAATTATAAATTTATAAAACGCGATGATGATATAACATTCAGCACCAAATAAAAACTTAGACCTTACACAGTACGACAAAAAAAAAAAAAAAAACACTTTTAAATTTAAAACAAAACCATATAATACTTCGTGTGATCTCCTTTTGCTGATGATACAGCTTGTAGCCTCTTATTCATCGAAATAGCCAGTTTTTTGGTTAAATCTGAAGGTACATTTTGCCATATATTGCGAATACCAGTTTTTAGTTCATTTTTATTCTTAATCTGCTTTTCTAGTTAATGTTTCTCCACATAAGCTCACAAATCTTCTGTAGGATATAATCTTCTATAGTAGTGCTGCACAACCTTTTTGCCAGAAAATTGTTTGTCACCACAAAAAATTTAAAATTAACATTTAAATTATTTAATAGCAAAGTTTCTGTCAATTAATTAGGAAAAATTTTCTGGATAAAAATGGTAAAACTGGTCACCCGCGGGCCACAGGTTGTGCAACCCTATTCTATAGGATCCGGACTTTGGGAAGGATGGAGTAGCACTTTTTTCACTTTGTATAATAACCATTTACAATCCGAGCGTTATGCTTGGGATCATTCTCTTGGACCAAAGAATAATTTCCATTTAAATTTAATTTTGGAGCTGTTTCTGGCAAATTTTCTTTTAGAATGTTCAAATACATCATTTTGTTCATTGTACCTTCAATGAACACTATACTTCCAACATCACTAGCTACCATTGAACCCCATACCATAACGCATCCGCCACCATGTTTTACAGTCAATTTTATATTTTCTGATTTTAGCGCTGTTGTCGGCCATCAGATCCAAACAAATTAAATTTCGACTCATCTGTAAAAATAACAGGCTTCCAGAATTCTTGTGGCTTTCCAACATATTGTTTAGCATATTCGAGACTTTTTTTACATTTCTGAGAGACAAATTTGGCTTTTTTGTGATGTGTATGCTCTATAGTCTTTGTAATGTAAAAAAATTCTTTTAGTCTGTGGATGCACATTTACTATAGGTGCCTCCTTCAACACTCTGGCTATCTTTACCGCAGAAATTTTAGGCTTCTCCTTCACAAATCTCACAATTAGTGTTGCCAGATTGGGGACTTTTAAAATTCAAATTATTTGACTGTCACCACTTTTTTAAAAATAGTGTAATTCACCTTATTTTTCAGAATTTTTAATCTATTTCTACATAGGCCGACTATTTCTATTTAAAAAAAGCGATGACAATCAACAATCTGGGGACAAAAAAGTCTCCAATCTGGCAACACTGCCACAATCCGTCTTTCCGTTTGAGGCGAGGAAATCTTCTTTGGCCTACCACTTCCACTAGTTCTCTGCAAAAATCTCTACTTTTTGTATATATTTATTATGCGACGCACTGTTGAAAGTGGCTTTTTCACAGTTTCTGCAATACATTGTACACTTTTCTGCTCTTTCCATAGTTTCACAATTAAGTTTTTCATATCAACAGAAATTTGCTTTTCTTCCATTTTTGGAATTTTAATCAAGCAAAAGGAAATTTAAACACGTTTCAGTCTCACAATTTTGACTTGGACTCGTGCCAGAAATCAGCATCTTTTTAAAAATGTGCATAATGGCAATCCAAAGTAAAGGTGAAATAAGTGTCCAAGTTTTATTTTCGCAGTGAAAAAAGAAAAATTTATTTTTAAATTATTTTAAAATTTAATATAATATTTTATTGAGATTAAATAAAACTATTTCTGTCTTTGAAGAAATTATCTTTTTAAAAAATATTGTTAGATTACGATATCACAACTTGTTAAAACAATATTCAGTAGCAAAATTGAATCTTGTTGTTATCCACTGCTGATTCATTGTATTTAGTTGCATTAAAAGTTTGAGGTCTATTTTTTAAAATATAGCATTTTAGTTGAAGCTTTTTTAAAAAAAAAGCCCCCTATAATAATAATAATAAATTAGTTGTTGTGGCTATTTGAACAAAAGATTGCCAGAAAACTTTATAACGAAAGTTCATGATATTCTGTTTTTTTTTTTTTTTTTTTTTTTTTTTTTTTTATATAATTAACCAGGGTTCGTACGGGTACCGTTATTTTCAAGGCCAGATATCAGTATTTTTTTTTAGAAAAATAAATCTAGTTTAAACACACGAAATTTCGCCTTATTTGAAGTTGTATTTTCTGTAAGAAAATACTGGTGCCGAAGAATTTCTTATTCTGGACCCGTAATTTAAGGACCCGTACTAACCCTGTTAGCGACAATGCGTAGTTTTTAAGATTGGGGGGAGTGTCAGTAACATTGCTTACTAAAATATATTAATGAAAAGCTTACTAATTACTGATACTTCAAAAGCAAAACTTTTACCAAAATAAAATAATTGGAATAACAAAAACTATAGATAATTAATAAAAACTTGATAATTTCACAATTATATAATCATATTTCATTATGTTAAACATTTTCGTGAAATACTTATTAATTTTATGAAAATAATTTTTTTTAGACAAATTCATCAATAGAATTTCGAAATAAATTAAAATTCATTGGTTAATTTTTTTCGCAATTTAACACTTTAAAATCTAATAATTTAAATACTTGTTTAATATGAATTAAATTCATTTAAAGATTTTATGTATACAGGATGACAAAAGGAAAAAAAAAACTGTAGATATTTTTAAATTTTATTGGGTTTTGTGGATCTATGCAATTAAAAGTTTTACAATATTTTCACACCTAAATCAGCCATATCACACCACATAATTTTTTATTGAGCATACTTTTGGTCATTGTTATAATTTCAAAAGTTTATACTTACAAGGGAACACTTTTGGTGCTGATCGCACCTATAATTGAGACTTGCTGCATTTTGAAGCCCTATATAGGAAGTTTGAGACTCGATAAAATGTTTCTGTTAAAATCATATTTATTGATTTTACAGCAACATAACTTTCTGAAAATGCAAATTTCGAAACCGCTTATCGGACTACTAACATAGAATTTTTTTAAAGAAAAGCCGATACAAATATAGTAGTCCAATTAAAATATTGATAAAAGTTTAAAAATTCCTTGAAGAACCTATGGAAAAGATTTTGAAAAATTACAACATTATATTCACATTTTTGGCGGGAGAAATGTTGGCGTTTTTTTGAAAAGCCGAGCTTTCTGGCTACTGTATCCAAATGTCATAGCTGCTTGTCGTGTGTGTGTGAGCAGTGGTTTAGACTGTAATGTCTAAGCTGATTAGGCACAGTAAATTTTCTAAATTATATAAAAATATTAATTTAACTTATGACTACTTTTACCAAAAGACACAACATTTAATACAAAAACGTTTCATTTTAAACATTCGAAACTTTATTCTATCTGACTTCACAATAAAATAATTTATTTATTTTGTATTTCAATTAAAAATTAAAAATATTTTTTAGTGATCTTGAAAGCTTTTAACTAATATGCATTTACTATTTATACATATATCGTCTGCAAATAAAAAAAAAAAAAAAAAAAAAAAACTAATTCTTGTCTCTTATCATATTTATCGAGCAAATCGCAATCAGATTTAATTCTAATAACTGTACATATACTAGACATCCGTATACAAAGTCCCTCCTATTAATGCGAATGAAATTTATGTTTTATAATGCAAGGTTATTTATTATTTGAAATGCTTTCCTAGATTAAGTTTAATGTTTTTTACTGATATTTACATGAACGGGGGATATAAATCCGAAAATCTTTGTATTGCTAACTTTCTGCAGTGATATTTACATTACAAATGAAAGCATATCACATTGCCTATGGGCGGGGTGTAAATATAAAAGGATTTGAGGAGAGTAGATTCACACTGAATATGGGCGGGGTTTAAATATAAATGTGAGTGAGGAGAGTAGAGTACAGTAAACTCTCTATAAGGCGGACTCTGTGTAAGACGGAAATCTGTCTAACTCTGAAAGATTTTCAAGTCCCTACGAATCCATAGACATAGAGTAAAATTTGTCTAAGGCGGAATATTGTCTACTACGGTAGATCCCGATCGATTCCGCCTTAGGCAGAGTTTACTGTATATTCTTCGTATGTATAATTTAAGTAGACTGTACATAAAAACAAAAAGAGAATAAAGTTACAGTCAGAAAATTTCGACACATAGGCGCGATCCTGTGTCTCAGGTATATCCCATAATAATCCATATGCCATATGCATCGATTAGAGAGTCTTAAACTTGATAAAGCTGCTAATAAACATTGGCAGAATCGAATTGTCATTGGGAATAACATAAGTTAGCTGGTCACGAGTAAGAAAATATACTGAAATGTTACATGCCTAGTGTCCATCAATATTATTGATCATTTGCTAAAAAGAACTCCTAAAAGTTCCTAAATCGGTTTTGCAGGCAACATTGGACTCAAACACGGTTACCAATAATATGGTTTCAGATGTATGAGAGCAGTTGCATAATGATGGATGCAAATGGGTACTTTCAAATATAAATTATATAAATGCGGTTTATATAGTTACAGAAATAGCGGTTATATAAATATGGAGATAAATGTGTAAATTCAAGTGTAAATGTTTGCCTCGCACACACATGTACACACAAGAAAACTAAATAAAATATAAATGCGTTATAACTATTAAACTAATATTTTCAGATGCCTACAGAAATTCCTCACCTCTGACCAACATGTTTGTTCAAAAAATCACAAAGTATTAACAGTTGAAATTTCATTAGATTTGCTGTTCAAAATACTTTCGAATCGGATATTCCTCATTAAATGGAAAGATATTGCGTGTTTAACTATTTAAAAAAAAATAATAAGGCACTTTGGAATCATTAAAACAAAATAATGAGGGGTTCAACTAACATGACAGTTTGCGTTTGGTATTGCTCCGATAAAAACACAATAATATTATATCAAATATTTAACTTATACCAGCAAAATTAATTTAATATTTATAATATTATAAAATAAGGGTTTAGTATGAATAATTATTTTACACACACTACTGTTTAAATTAACGAGTGAGCTCCTGTATGGTATTAAGTCCTCGTTGCAAATAGAAAAAAAAAAGATCGTCCCCGTTTACACATTGAAGTTATAAGTGTATTTACCCGCAACCGGGCGTTATCAATCAAAAAAAAAAGTTAGTCTGTTGTTTTTCTCAGTCCTCGGAAAAAATAGTTTTAACATGTACGGTTAACCCGTTCAGGAGCAAGTAATTGCTTTTCCTTAATGTTGCATTCACACCGGAATGTTCAAAAATTTTAATTTGATATAAGGAATATTGTAAGGCTTATCAATGGGTTACTTATTTGCAGGGCTATTTCACATCTAGTTTATAGGTAAGCGTCTGAGACATTAGGGATTCCTACTAGTTATAGACCCATTTCCCTTCTAAATTCCCTTAGTAAGCTCACCGAAGCCTTCATTGCTAATGAACTTAATGCCCACAGCCAAGTAAATAACATCATGTCCCCAGTCCAGTTTGGGTTCAGGGAGGGGCTCTCTGCCCCCCACCAGGTCTACAGGCTCGTGGAGCATATTACGACAGGAAAAATCTCCAAAAAATTCACTGCTGCAGTTTTCCTTGACATCGAAAAGGCGTTCGACAAAGTCTGGATTTATGGCCTCATTTTTAAACTCATTAAATATAACTTTCCCCTCCACCTTATCAGATTAATTTTTAGTTTCCTTCTTGATCGTAACTTCCATGTTAAAATTAAAGACAAGCTTTCAAGAAATATTTTCGCCCTGTTCGGCCTGCCACAGGGCAGTCGCCTCAGCCCTTTTCTGTTTACACTTTTTATTAATGATATCCCCACCTCCCCCCATACCTTCCTTGCTAAATTCGCTGATGAT
The DNA here is from genome assembly GCA_963932465.1 of Maratus speciosus. Lineage (NCBI taxonomy): Eukaryota > Metazoa > Arthropoda > Arachnida > Araneae > Salticidae > Maratus > Maratus speciosus. The sequence continues at coordinate 504,727,336 of OZ010794.1, read as the reverse complement.
ACCTGTGTTTTCGCCATTAATAAAAATCGCCGATACGCTATCCTCTCAATCACCCGTCACCTTCAAGCTCTTTCCCAATGGTTTAACAATTGGCGTATCGCTGTTAATATGAATAAAACCCAAGCCATCCTTTTCTGTAACCTAATTAACGAAAATAGAAATAAATATTAAATTAAATTTAACCAAACCGAACTGCCATGATCTTCAAGTTGCAAATACCTTGGAGTCATCCTTGATCAACGTCTCACTTTCAAACAACACATTCACACTACGCGAAATAAATTTCGAGCAGCCAGAAGTAAATTATATCCCTTTTTAGCTCGAAATAGTGAATTGTCACTTAAAAATAAACTGCTCTTGTATGCTTCCTTTTTACGCCCTATTTTAACTTACTGTTGTTGTGTATGGAGTTTTGCTGCAAAAACTCATATTAAACTTCTTCTCCAAGCCCAAAATTCTACTATTAGAACTATTTGCGATGCCCCCTATTATGTCCGTAACTTTCATATTTATAGCGAATTAAATTTTCCTAAGTTAAACGACTTCATTCAACATTTAAATATTAATTTCCACCTCTCCCTTGAAACTTCTGACAATAATGCTTTAAATAATTTACCAAATTATGACATACACAACAACGCTAATCGTAAAAGACCCAAAATGGGAATAACCTTAAATACCCTTCTTTAATTATTTTTTAAAACTCTTTTACTAACTTATTTTGTTATTATTATTATTATCTCACTTTATACTAACACCTGATTGTTCCCTCTATCATTCCACTGACTGCACAGAGCAGCTCACTCTCCGCCTTTGGCTCCTCCCTATTCCTTCGTAGCCTATATAACAAGCAGTTTTTCCATTGTTCTCGTCAGTCTGGTTCCAGCAGTCACGCAGTGTATAGGGCAGATGGACCGGTCCTTTTCAGGACCTACGGCTTAGCCGAAGTGTTGCATCTGGCACTGCGGTGACATTCCACAGCATTCCAGCATGTCATTATGCCCCCAACAGTCAGGTGATGAACCGGCAAGACTGGCTCTTTTCAGAGCTACGCTTAGGCGTAATGTCACTACCGGCATTGCCTTGGCGCTCGGGCGGCAAAGAGTGGAGTCTGCGACGGCATCCCAGAGCGGATACAAATGGCAACTTCTCACGAAGTTAGGCCTAGAAACGAAAGATGCACTCACACACTGATATAGGCTACCCTCTTTCATTACTAACATTTATTTTTACTTGAGTCTATTACTCATCTGTTCGAAAGCTTTTTTAATCTTAGAAAAAATCTTAGAAAAAATACAAAAAATTTTATAAAATCCAAAAATATATCTAGTTGTTGTAATGCTATACTTAAACTTCCTCCTAGTAAATTCTCTCTGATTTCTCCTTTTTCTGTCATTTTATATTATATTTTACTTCAAGTAGCTCATTTTTCCCACTGTCAGGTTTTTTATTACCCCTTTTTATTTTTTGCCCCCCCCCCTTAATTCTATTGCTACCATCCAGGTCTTAGTTCGCTCTCCGGTCATTGCTCACAAATTCTGATCCCGGGGATGTGTGGAGTTGTCCACAGGGGCCTCGGTCAGAAAGTTATTCGAAGTCGAAGTCGAAAAATAAAGTTTAAATGTAGTTTTTTATTAATAAAAAAACCTACCAAATCTGAAACAAGAATTAAAATAAAAAATGATTTTACGGTTAAAGTCTAAAAACATAAAATGTAAAAATTTAATGAGAAAATTAAAATAAATAAAAAAGAAAGAAAGAAAATATTTCATTATTTCCTAGCAAGACGAAAAATCTACCGAGGCAAAAGGAGACCAAGACTATTCCTTCAAAAAAAAAAAAAAAAAAAGCACTTTACAGTGACCACACATTAAGTTTAATTTAATAGGATTGTAACTAACGAAACAGACTAGAAGTTGTGAAATAAGGTGTTTTTTCATTAAGGTTATACAAGAAAAATTTACTTAAAAGATTCTGGTGTAAATCGCGATTGAAATTCCGCCCCTCAAAGGGTTAGTGTATTTATAAAACTGCTGCAATTCACCAGAATAACGTAATCTTTAAAGCTAAATATAATTGTTTTTTTATAAATTTTCTGTTAATTTTATTGTAAGAATCTGAACACCTATTGCGCATAAAGAAACAAGTTAAATTTTCTAAAAGTTTTGTGACTCGATCCCTTCAGTGGCGTAGCTACATATTCAGCGCCCTGGAGCAAGTAAAGTTTGTGCGCCCTCTTGTCACTCGAAAAAGTTCTGTGAAATTTTATTTTGAAATTTGAAATTTACATACAATTCTTAATTCGATTTAAAACCTTACATTTGTTTGAAAGTCAAAGTAATTTAACAACGTATGAAACACAAATAATTAAAAATAAATAATGAAATAAATTATAATTCTTTAAGTACGGAGTACTATTTCCTGGAACTTAGCGGGATTTTCGTTTTAAATTAGCCAGCACACAGTACAATCTACCGTCCTTAATATCTGTTTTTAGGTGTGTGTAAGAAAAGATACTGACATGTTACATGACTGGTGTCCACCAATATTATTGATCATTTGCTAAAAATAACTCATAAAAGTTTCGAAATCGGTTTTGCTGCTAACATTGGACTCAAACACGGTTACCAATAATAAGGTTTAACATGTACGTGGGTTTTAATGTGAGTAATGTATTGCTTAATCGAAACTAATGCTCCCCAAACTGTGAATAGGTATAAAAAGGTTCAATATATTACCAAACATATAGATTAACATTCAAAATAAGATCGTACAACTCGCAAGAGCTTCCCTGAGTCTTGCTTTAAAAACCACCAACCGACTCCATTGATGAATATCTATAGAACAACCACTTTTCGCTCTGCAATTTTGAGTTCACGTTTTACGAGTCTCGCTTGAGATATCACGTTCATTTAACCCTTGAGTCTTATCTTTTATTCCCACATTTTCGGTCATCTTGACGTTTCTGGAAAAAAAAGATCAAGACTATTAAAAAAAAAAAAAAAAAAAAAAAAAAAAAGCGCACTTTACAGTGACCACACATTAAGTTTAATTTAATAGGATTGTAACTAACGAAACAGACTAGAACAGAGGTTCCCAAAGTGTCCTCCGCGGAGCCCTTGGGGCTCCGCCTATACTTTTCAGGGGCTCCGCAGCATTTCAGGTAAATAAATAAAACATGAAAGAAATTAGCATATTGCAAGGGAAAATTTTTCGAAAGTATATAGGAATTTTTGTGTGTGTGTGTCAAAAATAAATACATCACTGGGAAAAATAAAGTTGAAAAATACTACATTGATATACTATACTATACTATAAAAAGTTGAAAAATACTATATATTTTGTAAGATCACATAAAAATTTGCATTATATATATATCTATTTTCTGTATAATATTTTTGGTTTAAACTACTTTATTTTATGTTTCTGCATTTAATGTGTTTTGAAAATTCGATTCAAAATAAGTTACTAGAAATAGTAATCTGAATCGAATGCACAACGTGAAATGAAAGAGCAAAGGCGCTCCAGTGCTGTTATCTCTGCTTGTCGAACAAAAGGGAGAACAGTTTTGTCCTTTGGAGCTCCGCCTATTCATATGTTTATATTGTGTGTGAATTTACATTTGTATATATTGTGTATATATATTTCTTTTTTTATATATATAACTTTAATTTCTATAATCTGTTTATGTTATTTGTATATACTGCTTTTCATAGTAAAACAATATTTGTTGATTAAAACGCTTCTTTTTTGTAACATCTTGTATCATTTAATAAACCACTCATTAGACTCATTTAATATTTGTATACGTTGTGTATGTAGTTTTCTTTTTTTCTTTATGTGACATTAATTCGTTTAATCAGTTTATTTTATTTTATTAATTCGTAGTTATTTAAATTTTCTATGCTGTTTTACATAATATTTATAGCATGTTTTACATATGCTGTTTTACAAATTACATTTTAAAGCAATGTATGTTGCTGAAAAGGCATTTTTGTTATATCTTGTATCACTTAACAACTCCTCTTTAAAATTTTGTTTTAATTGGTCTTGGCATTGGCTAAGATTCTTATACTATGATGTTCCTTTTTGCTATCAAAAATAAGTCTGTAGCAATTAAAAAAATATATTGTTTTTTAACATTTGCCATCACACAAACAGTCTAAACTTTTGCTCAGCTCCACCCCTTGCTTAGACTATTCGTCAATGAGTACCCGCCGTGATATAAATTTAATTCCACCCATATATCCCGTTTTGTTAGTTAGTAAAGTTTTTTTTTTACTAGTCAGTTCTTTTAACATGTATACTTTTTAACCGTATAACTATTTCCAGGCAAACACAATGTGAAAGAAAGTTTTTTCAAAACTTTAATTAATTGCTAAATACTTCAAATAAAACATCCAAAAAAAGTGAACGATGCTGCACCTAACAATACAGGATATAGATTTTGCCAAGCCCACTTGAACATTAAAACGATGATCAGCTTCTAAATATATTTTTAAAAAATGGTTCAAAAGAAGAAGCTCAGAGGCAATTCAATTTCGTTCCATGTTTAGAAGTACTAGGAACGCAAAAAACGAAAAAAGAATCCGTAATCACATGAGTCTATCACGGGTGGACGGGACTAGCGAAAAGGTGTTATAATTACTCATGGCAACTGGGCCCACACATTTTCATTATTTTCGCTAGTAGCCTATTGGGATTATACAGAAGTATCTTTTTGTAAACGAAAACTGTATAAATTACTTTTTTTTCTGTGTGTGTGTGTGTTTTTGCCATAAATAATAATAGTTTCACCGAACGTCACTCGGGTAAGAAGAGTTTGTTTTCTTCGTTACTAACAGCTTTCAGAAACCACAAATTTTTAAATTTTTTTTTTTTTTTTTTTTTTTTGTATTTGACGAACATACCAGACAGATAGTTTAACACAAAAAGTGGTTTTTAGTCCTTATTTGTAATTTATTGTGTCCAATAATAGTAATATTAAATAAAACTTTTAAGGGGTTAAAGAAAATTTTATTTTCAAAATTTCTAGTACGAATTCAGAGTTTCTGTATCAAGAAAATGGCCAAACTGGGAACCTTGATCCCATGTTGGGAACTACTGGTTCAGACTCTTATCCAGCAGATCTTTCTATGTTCCATAGGCATAAAAACATTAATTTGTAAACCATAGAATGCCGTGGGGTTAAGGGGCTCCGCCATAGAAATTCTTCCCAGAAAGGGCTCCGCGAGCTCAAAAGTTTGGGAACCACTGGACTAGAAGTTCTGAAATAAGGTGTTTTTTCATTAAGGTTATACAAGAAAAATTTACTCAAAAGATTCTGGTGCAAATCTCGATTGAAATTCCGCCCCTCAAAGGGTTAGTGTACTTATGGAATTGCTACAATTCACCAGAATAACGTAATCTTTAAAGCTAAATATAATTGTTCTTTATAAATTTTCTGTTAATTTTATTGTAAGAATCTGAACACCTATTGCGCATAAAGAAACAAGTTAAATTTTCTAAAAGTTTTGTGACACGATCACTTCAGTGGCGTAGCTACATATTCAGCGCCCTGGAGCAAGTAAAGTTTGTGCGCCCTCTTCTCACTCGAAAATGTTCTGTGCAATTTTATTTTGAAATTTGAAATTTATATATACATACAATTCTTAATTCGATTTAAAACCTTACATTTGTTTGAAAGTCAAAGTATTTTAACAACGTATTAAACACAAATAATTAAAAATAAATAATGAAATAAATTATAATTCCTTAAGTACTGAGTACTATTTCCTGGAATATTCGTTTTAAATTAGCCATCACACGGTACAATCTACCGTCCTTAATATCCGTTTTTAGGTGCGTGTAAGAAAATATACTGAAATGTTACATGACTGGTTTCCATCAATATTATTGATTATTTGCTAAAAATAACTCATAAAAGTTCCGAAATCGGTTTTGCTGGTAACAGTGGACTCAAACACGGTTACCAATAATAAGGTTTCACATGTATGTGGGTTTTAATGTGAATAATGTATTGCTTAATCGAAACTAATACTCTCCAAACTGTGAATATGTATAAAAAGGTTTAATATATTACCAAACATATAGCTTAACATTCAAAATAAGATCGTACAACTCGCAAGAGCTTCCCTGAGCCTTGCTTTAAAAACCACCAACCGACTCCATTGATGAATATCTATAGAACAACCACCTTTCGCTCTGCAATTTTGAGTTCACGTTTTCGAGTCTCGCTTGAGATATCACGTTCATTTAACCCTTGAGTCTTATCTTTTGTTCCCACATTTTCGGTCATCCTGACGTTTCTGGCGACCTCGTCAGTTACTTCGGATAAAAATTTAAACACATAAATTTAGACAAATAAACAGATAAACATAAAACAAAAACATCTCACGTTATGCAGATGCGTTACTCCACGGCTTCATATATTCTGCAGCAGTTGATCTCTTGTTGGGACCATCATGGTCTCCAATTTTCTCTATATCATAACGATCGCATGACTTTACTTTTGTGACTTTGTATGGTACATGGAATTTTTCCTTTAATTTTCTTTCTGCTTCTAGCCTCCTTTCTCCTTTTTCTGCTTCTAGCCTTCTTTCTTCTTTTTCTGCTTCTAGCCTTCTTTCTTCCTTTTCTGCTCTCTCAGCAACAATGACTTCAAGTCGAACTTTAACAAAATTTTCTTCATAATCATTTGATTCAGTCACCAACTTTATCAAGTCAATAATTCTTGAATTCTGAGGCGCAACTATACCTAGGTCATCACACAATGTAAACAAATCTGCTTTTCTAGCTTTATCCAGGACGGACATTATTCAACTTGTTGACCAACAGAACAAAATACTACACTGTCTCGTAGGCTTGATTACGGGTCATCTCTAATCATTATACATCAGATGAACAGTTCATTTTTTTTGTATTATAAATATCAGTTCAGAAAATTAATTTTCTTTTTGATTCAAGTACAAAATAGCTTCGTTATTCAAATGCAAATCTTCCAAATCATCCAAATAGTCCAAATCCCGGCCGATCCCCCCAAAACTGTTGGTTTTAATGTGAGTAATGTATTGCTTAATCGAAACTAATGTTCTCCAAACTGTGAATAGGTATAAAAAGTTTAATATATTACCAAACATACAGCTTAACATTCAAAATAAGATCGTACAACTCGAAGAGCTTCCCTGAGCCTTGCTTTAAAAAACCACCAACCGACTCCATTGCTGAATATCTGTAGAACAACCACCTCTCGCTCTGCAATTTTGAGTTCGCGTTTTACGAGTTTCGCTTGAGATATCACTTTCATTTAACCCTTGAGTCTTATCTTTTATTCCCACATGTATGTGAGCAGTTGAACATTATGATGGATACAAATGGATACTTTCAAATATAAATTATATAAATGTGGTTTATATAGTTACACAAATAGCGGTTGTATAAACATGGACGTAAATGTTTAAGGGGACTTATCTGGTTGGGAAGAAAAAAAGTGGAATCCCATGTTATCCGATGGGAAAAAATACTTATCCTTCTTGTTCATTCAAATTTGAAAATTTCAACAATATTTTTATCAGCAGGTACATAGGAAGGTTCTTTATCCCTCTGTAAGCTTAAAATATTTTAAAGATAATTAGCAGTACTTTAAAATTTGTGTTAAAGTTTCAAACATCTCCGAAAAGTATAAAAAGTATTCTTTACTCGTTTGTAACTTATTACTCGAAAAACATATAAAAATTTGGAGCTTACAGAGGGATAAAGAACATCGCTATCTACGTGCCGAAAAAAAATAGTGCTGAAATTTCGAAATTTGAATGAACAAGAAGGATAAGTTATTTTTTCCATCGGATAACATGGGATTCTACTTTCTTCTTCCCCGCCAGATAAGTCCCCTTAAATTCAAGCGCAAATGTTTGCCGCGCACACACATGAAAATTAAATAAAATATAGACACGTTAAAACTATTAAACTAATATTTTCAGATGCCTGCAGAAATTCTTCACCTCCGAGCAACATTCTTGTTCAAAAAATCACAAAGTATTTAACAGTTGAAATTTCATTAGATTTGCTGCACAAAATACTTTCGAAACAGATATTCCTCATTAAATGGAAATATATTGCGTGTTTAACTATTTAAAAATAATAATAATAAGGTACTTTGGAATCATTAATACAAAATCCTGTTGGGTTCAAAATGACAGTTTGCGTTTGGTATTGCTCCGATAAGAACACAATAACACTATAAAAATATTTAAATCATACCAGCAAAATTTATTTAATATTTAAAATATTTTAAAATAAAGGTAGACACGTATGATAATTCTAAGCGCGGTACTGTTTAAATTAACGAGTGAGCACCTATGTGGTATTAAGTCCTCTTCGTTGAAAAAAAAAATCTTCCCGTTTACACCTTGAAGTTATAAGTGTATTTACCAGTAACCGGGCGTTATCAATCATAAGAAAAAAAAAAAATAAAAATGTTAGAGTCTGTTGTTTTTCTCAGTCCTCGGAGAAAATAGTTTTAACATGCAGGAGCAAGTAATTGCTTTTCTGTAATGTTACGTTCACACCGGAATGTTCAAAAATTATAATTTGAAATAAGGAACATTGTAAGGCTTCTCAATGGATTACTTACTTGAAGGGCAATTTCACATCCAGTTTATAGGTAAGCATCTGAGACATTAGGGAGTCATATTGAAAAATAAAGTTTAAATGTAGTTTTTTATTAATAATAATAATAAAAAAAACTACTAAAATTAAAACAGGAATTAAAATAAAAAATGATTTCAAGGTTAAAGTTAAAATCTAAAAACATAAAATATAGAAATGTAGAAATTTAATGAGAAAATAAAAATAAATAAAAAAGAAAGAAAGAAAATATTTCATTAGTTCCTAGCAAGATGAAAAATCTACCGAGGCAAAAGAAGACCAAGATAAGGCCTTGTAAGCCAAGGATCTGGGTTCGATTCCCAGCCTGGGCATTTTTTCGCTCAGTTGGAAATATTCAATTCGCATGAAAGCAGTTGTGGTTCACTACAATAAAAAAGCAGCTTTTCTGACCTTTGTCCTCCCCCTTTACTGCAACGGGCTCCGTAGAAAAACAAAACAAAAAACATAAATTCATAGGTATTACTCTATTCTTTTACGCGTAATGCCGCTTTGTGAAAATGAACGGTCAAATGCCGTAAAATGTATGTCATGAAAGTATAATTTTGAAATACAGTAGAACCTCTTTTATCCGAAACTCTTTTAACAGAAACTCTCGGTTAACCAAAATCCATTTTTCAAGCTTTTTTTTTTTTTTTTTACTATAGTATTTCTCGTGTACAAACGGTCCTTTCCGAACCACGAGTACTGATAAATATTTTGGATTGCCTATCTAGAATTTCTTTGAAATTAACTTGCGCTCCCGTACGAGATTTTTACTAGAGTAAAAATTATCATTTTTATCATGTGTAAAAGAAAAACAAACCCGCATTACTTTAAGTATAGAAGAAAAAATCAAATCATAAATCATGTAGAATCGGGTGATAGTATGACAAAATAAGCTCAAGAATACGGCATTGGTATTGCAGCGGTTAGTGTTATGAAGAGAAATGCTGCAAAACTGAAAAAGTTATATGCAGAAAACAGCAGAACTGACTCTGATACTGGTGAACCAATAGCATTAAAAAAACTTCATGATAGAACTGCAACGCAAAGGCAATCGAAACTTCAACAAAAAAAAACTTTTTTCAAACCCTTGTGAAATATGTAAAAGGTACTTAATTTCAAAATTAAAATCAGGTAGTTTATTGTTGTTTCTATTTTGCTATTGATTTATTTTTATTGAGCACTTGTTACGTTAATAAGAAATAGCGCACATATTTGCCCTTAATCTTTAAATTGAAGCATTCTCGATTATCCGAAAATTCTGATTTTCCGAAAGGTGGTCGGTCCCAATTACTTCGGATAATCGAGGTTATACTGTAATGATATTTTTTATGGACAAATCCAGTTTATCTAATGGCTTATCCCGTAAAAAAAACTGGCTTTGCCTGGAATCACTGCTGCCTACTTTTCCTGTAAATTTACTTAAATAGTTTTTTACAGTGTGACATCGCTTGCATACATTGTTAGACAAGTTTTTGGACACTAGAATGGGAATCAAAAACATTAGACGAAGCAATCCTTCTTTGTGCTCATTGACTGATCGTAACAGAATAGTTAAGCCTTCTAGACGAGCGTCCTTTAGAAAAAATTCAATATTTAATCACCGGTTTTTAAAAATAGATATTTTTGTCCTTACTGAATAGCAAAAATGCCATGATTAAATAAGTTAAAATTTACAAGTTAAAATATAAATAAGTTAAAAATTAATGGTAGGAATATTCAAGGATTTTGAGCATTATTGTGGTAATTTCCTTACTATCTGGAGATCAAGCTGACAAAATTACCTCGAGTCTAAAGATAGCTGTCTTGGTGCCTAACTGGATGGACTCGCCCCTTATGATACGCCAGCATTGGCATAGAGGCAGGGGGAAAATAGAAAAACTGCAGAAGCTTTTTTCGAACATAATTTTTCGTGTTATTTAAGACAGAAATTCTGCTTTTTTACATATACAATCATTATTTTTCAGTGATGGAAGTTTGCGAGTGCTCTCCCAGAATATATGCGTTGCGTATGTCTATCTACTAAGATTAAGTCAACACTAATCATTAATAGTCCTTTCATAGCTTTGAATACCTACATCGAAAAACATGGAAGTCGGTTTTGTTACTCACACATATTCCAGCCCAAACCAAGGTGCTACTCCCAATATAAATGAGGCGTTGCGAATTTTTGAACGAACTCGAAAAAGATCGATTTTTAGGCTTCCGTACCTACCGGGTGTCCCAAAACTGACTGATGGATTTTAAAATTCAATAACTTGAAAATGGTAACAGATATTTAAAAAATTCTTGCAAAAGGGTTATGTATGATGTCCGGAGTTTTTTTTTTTACTGTGATTTTTGATTTTAGTTCGAATTTCAAACAATAGATGGTGCTGACAGCGATTGGCGCTCAGTCGAGGCCGAAACTGACGTCACTCAGAATTGATTAGAAGGAAGAATATTAAGGCTATGGAGTGGGTCTCATTCGCCAGTACAATCTTGCTCTTAGTCCCAGATTCTGAACTCATTCGATATGATTTCAATGCAATGCGTTGTTGCCATGGAAACAACAAATTCTTCGATAGTGGAATTACAGTGTCTAGAATATATAGTGTGGAAATCGGCTATCCCAGTAATATTTAAAAAATGCTAAAATATTGGATCCCTTAAATGTCAAACGATGCTGAAATACAATGAGTCGATCACAGCGACATCTGCAGGTTTTTTTCTAAAACTCTTAGACGATTTGGTCTTGAAGCTGTACTAATACGATGTTTACTTTGAAAATTGAAAATATATCGCAGATGTCGCTGCGATCGGCTCTTTGGATTTCTGCATCATTGCACATTTAAAGGATAGAACATTCTAGCGCTGTTTGGATAGCAGATTTCCACACTATGTATTCTACACTGTTAAAAATCTGTAGCTTTGACTGCATAGTCACTCCACCGGTTTTATAGAAAACGATTACTTGACTATAATATGGAGCATTCTCATTGGTTAGAATGGAGATGTTCTATAAAAGCGGTGGAGTGACTATGCAGCTAAAGCTGCATATTTTTAACAGTGCAGACACTGTAAATGGAATACAGCGTTCAGACGTGGGCATACATTTAACAAGCAGTATTCGAGTTTGCAGGCGATTTTACATTTATGAAGTTTTATTTTCCCGGATTAAATTACGTTTATATAGTCTGATTTAAAGAATATTTTATGCATCGTATTTTAAAACCAGCTGAAGAGATTTAGTATTTTTTGTTGTTGTTAAAAATTTCCTAACTTTTGTTACATTCTAAGAAATTTGAGATCTTTTAAGGATAGTCAGTAGGTTTTATGAATGTTGAAAAATAATCGTGAAAATGGTTAATAGTATATTGTTGTTCAAAATAACGACCTAAAAACAAATATCAGAAGTTGCCCTGTTTAACCCTTTTGAATAGGAGCATTCTATCGTTGCATTAAAATAAAAAAAATAAAATAAATGCTAGTTAATTAAAATTTTGTTTGACAGTTTGATATTAAAATATTGTACATGCAGCTTCATCTTGATGTTTGAAAAAATAAAACTAGTAAATCTGTTTTTTTCTACATCCATTTTAAATTGTAAAAATGTGTTAAAAGAATTCTTGGAATAAATGAAAGTTAAAATTCTAGTTCTCTATTCACCTTGAGTTTCATAATTAAATTCATATAAACTAGGTGAAGAATTGCAATCCTTCTGTGCCACAACTTGTAGTAACACAAGAGAAATAACTTCTTTGTAAAATGAACAGCCCTTGAGTCTTTTTCTGAAAGGCATTTGGGCGTGTGATGAAAACTGTATTATTAACTTTTATGTTTGAAAACTTATGCTGTTGTCTTGACTTCTTATATACCTTTTGACGATTTGCTTCATTATTGATATAGGAATGGTAATACACAAAATTCTACTTGAGACTTTATGGTGGATATGGATTATTGGTCCAATATCCAGCAATCAAATGACATATTTTGTACATTAAAACAATACAAGGAGGATAATCATTAAAATCAAAAGTACTGTAAATTGCATAATTTTCAACACTATTACTTTCAATTTGTGCTTCATAAGAAGATGCATTTTTATTGTTGATTTGAGAACAATTCAAGGAATTCTCAACATTTTTTGCATTTTTCTTCAGTATAAAAGGTAGTTTGTGATGTAGAATCTTTACTTAAATTCTTTTGCTAAATGAGCAGTGAGAACTTTTAGAACATATACAGAAGACAAGACAAAGTACTTTGACAAGAGACATTTTTAAGTGGCTGAGTGTTTAAAGTATTTTTTTTAGCAAAAATTAAGAGTTGGAGAACAGAGTGCTAGTTTATACAGGTAAAAAATTAACTTTTTTTATTCACTGGCCAAGTATGGCCACTGGCCAGTACATGTATTTTTTTCACTGGCCAGTTTTTTTTTAAGCACTGGCCAGTAACGAAGTTATGTACGCTCCATACAAAATTGTGTTTTTTCTAACTATCAACATTGTAATTTACTAATATCTTTGACTTACCATTCGATATGATTACACTAAATTGAAAAAAAAAACTGGCATTAACGTCTAACAGAAAAATATAACCAAGAAATTACTGCTTTCAAAATAAAAGTCAAACACATATTTGAAGATATTTAGACACACTTAATATTCATATAAATAGCAAAGCATTTTTTTCTAATTTACTCATACAAATAAATAAATAAATAAATAAAATAAAATAATAAAATAAAATAATAAAATAATTAAAAGCTTCTATTGGTGAGAAAAAAATGCGAGGCGATATAATTACGCCAGACTTGCATAAAAGTACCAATAATTGCTTAACTATCAATTCATGCAAAATTCACATTTTTATATTAATTTGTAAGTAACATGCTGCACTTTTAATTTAACCGGCAGTGTATTTTAAAATTTTATAACAAATAAAGTATATTTTATGTTACGCATGTTTCATTAAACTCATCTATGAATTTTTAATGGAATTTTAGTCTGTACATCACTATCACAATTAATTTCGAAAATTGTTTTATTTTTTCGGGAGGCACTTGTACATCCAACAAATAGTTTTTCTCCCCAACAATAACAATTTTATATTTTCTATTAACTACGAAATTTTAAAAAACATAACGAGAAAAGTTTTTATTTTGTGCTTTTTAATTATAAATATAAAACTAACATCTCTTCAATGATTACCAATTTAAGCTTTATGTACTTTAGAAGTTTTCATCCTACCCAAATTTATCGATCCTTATTAACCATTTGGAAAATTGGTTATTGTTCTCTGTTAGAGTAGGAAATCAAAAAAATATCTGAAGCGGTTTATTGGTTGAATCCGCATTTTATTCGTTTTCTGATTGGTCTATACAGTAATCTGTATTTTCCCTTTACTTTCAACAGAGATGTATACTTCTGTTGTCACTATGACAAAAAAGTAATAAAAACTACAAAAAAAGAATTAACAACTCAGAAACAAATTGAGATACAGCTTTCAAACAAATTGCATTTAAAAGTACATTTTTTCTCTGTACGACGGTGTAAAAAGTAATACTATGGGATGTTTAGAAGTTTAAGAATGAAATTTCATTTAAAATTGGTACAGGAATATTAATGTTTAAACCATGGCGTACGTAATGAATGACCAGCTCCGTAGAAGTTTAAAAATTTACAGTACCGAAAAATGTAGTCCATGGCGTACGTAATGTAGGATCAACTCCGTGCGATTTTTTATGTCTTAAATTTTAGTCTTTGAAAAAATCATTTTCCAAATGGTCGTTGTAATTTGTTAAATTGTATTTTCTTTTTTTTTTTTTAGAACCTGTTCTTAAGGAGCCTTTATATCTTATAAGTAACTGGCATGCGAAATTTCAAGTTTCTAGAGCCTTCAGTACACAAATATCGCATTTTTAGAAAATTTTTTGCTCACGTTCGTCTGACATTAGCCTTAGTGGTAGTTTCATCGAAGTAAAATACAGCCTATGTTGGAGTAGGGACTCTCACCACCAATTTGCTACCATTACTTTTGAAATCGTTTCGGTAGTTCCAGAGATTGACCCCTACAAATAAACAAACTTTACTTCTTTATGATACAGTCGAACCCCGATTTAGCGAATCGTTCGGGACTAGCAACTTTGTTCGTTAAATCGAGATTATTCGTTAAATCGGGATAATCAAAATAATGTTTTTATACAGCAAAACAAGTTAAAGAATGGCAATAAATAAGAAGAACAATGTTCATTTACCTTAATAATGATGTTCAACATTTGTAGCTTTAAGAAAATACAAATACCCTGTATAGAAATTGATTATTTTTTTATGCACTGCTATAAATCACAAGTATTGAATTTAAGTTTGGTCAAATTTTATAACAAAACTTTTATAGATGTTTGTTTGCTGTGTTTCGATTTCGTATTCCAAACTTCTGTATATTTTATTTTCCTGTAGCTGTGAAAACAGCGTCATCAACATCATGAGCCATCAGATACCTTTTCAAAGTATCCAAACTGCAAACTGCTTCTTTGAAAGTTGCATGATTCATTTCTATTTCATGTTCTTCATCCGATCCACTACTACTGCTATTAATAACCTCGCATAATGTACATTTTTCGCTTGTAGATATTTCTGTGTCACAAGATACATATTTAGAAAATTAACAATCAGGGACATTGAAAACTTTTTATAAATATTAGAAAATTTCTTCAATTTTTCATTTATTTGACATCCAAGTTATTCGTTAAATCGGGATTATAAATTCGCTAAATCTAAGTATTTTTGTTCCCTTTTTATCGGGGCCATACAAAAATTTGTTAAATCAAGAAATTCGTTAAATCGAGGCCCGACTGTATTAGTATAAATAAAAGTATATTTTTTATTACACAGGTTACCCTAACCTCATTTATAAGTTTTAATGTAACTGTAGTTTATACATCACTATCGCAATTCATTTAAAAAATTGTTTTATTTTTTCGGAGAGGTAGTTATATACCAGCGAATCCTCTACCCCCCACCCCCCCCCTCCCAACAATAACAAATTTACCTTTTGTATTTACCGCAAAATTTTAAAAACATAACGAGAAAAGTTTTTAGTTAGTACTTTTTTAATTATAAATACAAAACCTCTTCATTGATTACCAATTTAAACTTTAGATACTTTAGAAGTTTCCATCCTATCCACTTTTATCGATCCTTATTTTATAGTTGTTTTCAGTAAAGCAAATATGAAACTTAAAAATTTTCCAAACAAAATAATCCGGAGATTTCTAAAATTTTTGTTTAAACAGAAAGAATAAAGTGTTTTTATGGCTCACTTGAAATTTAGGAGACCGATTCTAACGATAAAGTATTGATTTTCAGATTCGATTTTATACTCACGATTGTGACCCACTTTTGGAAACTTTCTCCGTATAAGCTGAACTTTGGATGTTTGCCAAACTTTTTCGCTAGCTAGTGGCGACATCTATTCAGCAATTCTAGCTAATCGTCCCGTGAAAGCTCGATATAAGTTTTATGTTGGGAAATGCATTGTTCAATTAGTATCAGGTAATTTTACATGCACACATGAAATTGTTCCGTCATTATAAGAAAACGAGGTTAAAATTTGTTAAATATTTTCAGTTTTTAAAATTAATAACTCTAAATATTTATCACAAAATTAAAACTTTTTGATATCTACTAATTTTGGAAACAATTCTAATTATCTTTATTAGACTTTCTACTCTATATTATTTATATAAAACCAATCTCAAAGTCAAAATTATCAAATTTAACTCAGAGGGTTTCTTTTAAGAAGCAAATTGTTGTTGTATTTCGAATTTTGTCAAATGTGATGGAGTTTAATGAAATTATTAAGAAACTTTATTGCTTTGTTTGTATTTAAAACATTTTTAAGATTCTCCTTAATTGATATATTTTAGGGATGCACCGAATAGTGATTTTTGCCGAATACCGAATATTCAGCCTACAGGCGAACCGAATACCGAATATTCGGCTAACCAAATAGTAATTGCTGGGCCGAATACCGAATATTCGGCTTGTCGAATACTTTTATAGTTTTAACCTTAAGGCATTAAAAGGTTAAATTAAAAAGAATTTTTACATAATATTTAAAACAGAAACTTTTATTCTAATAAACAAGAGCTTTTTTCAAGTAAACTTTATGCTGAAAAAAATCTGCTTTGAGAGAAACTTTAATTCTAATAAACAAGAGCTTTTTTCAAGTAAACTTTATGCTGAAAAAAATCTGCTTTGAGTTATTTCAGAAGAGGATAGTTATAAAAAAATTTTAATTAATAAAATTTTAAATTTCATGGCTTCTTCTGTTAACTAAAACAAATGAATAAAATTTTTTTAAATTCTAAAACATTTTAAAATCAAAGAGAAATTTAAAAAAATTTGAAGTAAAATTGTACAGGATCATACATTATTTGTTTGTCAGAAAGAGACTAAAGTAAATAAAGAATACAATCTATTCAAATTTTATATGGTGGCAACTTAGCAAGAAATGTTCTACAAGATAACTGTTCTACTCCCTTTGTTTAAGCAAGGAAGTTTTTATAATGGTTGGTGTTTTAACACATATAAAATAACAGAATATAAAAATTATTACATATTAGACATATTTTTAATAAGACATAATTTGATTGTTAGATGTAAGGTATGAATATGATATTTTGAATCAAAATCGAGAAGAAATGTTTACTTTTAGGGTTCCGTATTTGAAAAGTAACAAGTAAGAAAAAACCATGCGTCAAGCATAGATTATAAAACACTTTCCAACACATTCAGAAAAATGTAACAAAACTGCACCGTTTAAAAAATTAAAATGTTACGTTTAATTCAACCATATGGAAACGCATAATACATTTCAAAACCCAATTTCAGCTGTTCCCATCCACAATCGGAAAATCATGCGAATTGTTTTAGCAGCCCTGTATAGGATATATAGATTTGAATCGATTAACTACATGCATGCCAAAATTTAGTTCACTTAAGAGTTACACATACTTCAGTTGAAAATTTACCTTCAGCAATTTCCTCTAATAAGGAGAACGGTATGTGAATACGTTTGTGCAGCCCTGTATTTGAGGTATAGAATTTATATATAACGAGTAAGATGCAAAAAATTAATTAAATTTAAAAGCGCATTCAAACCGTGCACTCCAGCATGTATTACTCAAAAACAGTACTGCACTGTAACCGATTTCTTTTGTGTGTTCCTGTAAATGAATAAAAAAGGCTATGAATGCCCTGTCTTAACGTGATCGTAGTGAAATACAGTGTTTTATATCAGTTTCAATACATTTGAAATAGCATAACGTCATTAAAATACTCTGCAAACGATTTTTCGTCATATACCATAATGTAATGGAGCGCGCCTGTAAATGAACGATTAATCCTACATACTTCATATACAATACCAAACATGCTTTGGTGACCCTAAATAAGCTTTATCAATTTCATGAAAATACGAGTATATTTACGGGAGTTAGAGCGTGGACAGACGGCCAGACAAACCGAATGCATAAACACTTTTCAACCTTGTTGGAAAGTGTTAATTAAAAACGGAACTTTTATAAGATCACTGCTGTGTCTGTCTGTCTGTCACAGCCATTTTAATCGTAAACTATGGAACATGGAAAGTTCAAATTAGGGGGATTAATGAAGACTATTAGCCCACATATTTACAGATTATTAAACATTTACAAATATATTTAGGGAAAATGTACAGGAGCTAATTAAATTACTTAAAAAAAAAGTCTTTTTTTTTCGTATATCGTATGTACAGGAGCTAATTAAATTACTTAAAAAAAAAAGTCTTTTTTTTTCCTATATCGTGTGGGGTATCGTATGAAAGCTTTCGTAACGCTGAACTCAAAAATATATTTCTTTAATTTTAGGTATTATATTTTCAGAGATATCGTCGAAAGTGTAGAGCAAAAATATGTTCCCTCCCATCTATTTCCGTATCTAATGAAGCTAAAATTATGAAAAATTAGAAGTAGTAGATTTATTCAAACCTTTCAGGAAAATTAAAGCGATTACCCTAGGTCAGATAGTTTTTGAGAAAAGCGCATTTTCCCGTTACACAAAAATTTCGATTTGCTGGCATTCAACAAAGGTGTAGAGGAGCGTCGGACGTACCTATCGCAGCAGAAGTATAAAAGCATTGTTAATAATGATTTTCGAAAGAAAACATCGGTAATTAGCCGAGATATTAATCCTTAAAGACACGGACGGTTTGGACATACATAATGACAGGGGCAACGTACTCTATGTACCATATCGGCTTTTAAAGCATATATAACAACTTTTAATGATATTTGTGTTAACTCGTATTTGTGTAATGCAATGCCCAGTAGCAATATAAAAGCAATAAACGTCAAATTGTTAAAAAAAGACAAATTTAATTAGAATTAATCACATCTATACTATGGGATTCGCGACCAGTTTGCATTGAGTAGATGTCTCAATACGCCTTCCGTGTCTTTAAAAGTTAGTTAAAAAAAACTATCTCGAAAACGGCGGCACGGACCAAGGCGGAGTTGCAACTTTGCGACCCCCTTTCGAAGCGCTCTTAGAACAAGGCCAAGTTTTCACTTTGAACAAGGCTTTTGTTTTAGCTACATTGTAAAAAGGAAAGTTTATTATTATTAAGAAAGAGAAACAACGTATAAAGACACAAATATAAACATGTTTAAAAAGCATACAGCTGTTTCGAAACCTCTAAGGTTTAATCATCAGTTCTTAAAAATAAAAAGTAAAACTAAAACTCTGAGTAAAAAAAGGGGGGGGGGCAGAAAGCCAGAAAGGCGTTCCTCTCAGCTCTACTGTCAACGACGAAATGCAACATACGGCTGACAAACAACTACGGAGTCGATCTCACGCGCACACACAAGGAGACCAATCAAAATCGATCGGCCAATTACTCCGGAAGAGTTCAAACTGAGAGGAGAAAAAGGGGAGGGGGGGAAGAGAACGAATTATAGAAAATTAAATTATATCTTTGAAAAATTGGGCGTACTGGATAAATCGTAAACTAAACTGTTTGAATTTTTCCATGTTTGATTAGCTCCCCAGAAGTCAAGATCGTAAATTGATGAGCATTTCTGTATTATAGAGGCTTCGGAAATTTTAAAATTATGGTAGTTGGATCAGCAGTGGTTGGAAATAGCGGAACGTATGATACCACAATTTTTAACACAAGATTTATGCTCCCTCAGATGGATCTTAAAGGCTGGCTTCGTTTGACCAATGTACATTTTATTGCATTCGCACGATATCCTGTAAATACCCCAATTTGAAAAACTATCAATTGGATGTTTCAGATTTGTGAATTGAATTTTGTTAAAATGAGTATAAACTACCGTGAAGTCAAATTTTAACAAGATTTTAGAAATTTGATGGGTTATTTTCGGAAAATATGGAAGTATAATTAAATTTTCATTGCCGACAGTATTAACCCTGGATTGAGTACGTTTACTTAGTTTATTATGAATGAAATCGATGATTTCAGCTATAAAACCTCGATCAATGGCAATGGATTTAATGTAATCTAATTCTGTTCTTAGTAAACTGTCGGAAGATCAAATATTTAAAGCCCGGTAGACATAACTGTTAAAGGCAGCCAACTTTTGATAAGGTGGATGGGATTAAAGGAGATGTGGGGCTAAAGATAACTGCGAATGGTTGACGGTAAACAGTAGTGTGAAACAAGTTATTTTCGCTGAAAACCATAACATCAAGGAAGGGCAAACGACTGTTATTTTCGAGTTCGAAAGTGAACTGAATATGTTCATCTATAGAATTCATAAAATCGAGAATATTAGTAAGATTACGATCATCAGAGTTCAATATGTTATTATTACACTAAATTTAATTTTATGAAATGCCAAATGAAGTTTAAATATACACTACTTTTATTGTCAGTACCGAATTAAGTTTAACATAAACATATTAGGACAAGATTAAAAAAAGAATTTTAAAGAATAGCAATATTTGATATTATTTACGCTTCATTATATCCAAACCTACGTTGTATAGTTTTTTACAATGTCTTATTATTCTTTTAGCAACGATTTGTTTTGTTAATAATTCATATATTTATTGTACGGAACCCTACGAGCGCGAGTAATGCTCGTACTTGGCCGTTTATTTTGAATAAAATCCATTTTTTTTTAAGTTGATTGAACTACTATATATTTTATAAATGTGTTCGTTTAAATTATATTTTATATGCGAATATTTTTTCAATACTCTAAAAAATAAATTGCAAATAAGTTTAAATGAATGAGAAAATTTCTAATTTTTTAAACTCAAAAACATTGTTTTTGTTTGTTTGTTCAAAATAAATTAGAAATTTTTACTGATTTTTCGGTTTTTCTTTTAAACAAGTAATATAATTTTTTTTAAAAAGACAATTACTACTTAGGTCATCAAAGAAAAATTTAATATAATCCCTTAAGTTAATATTAGTTTTTGTTGCATTAAAATTTCTCAATTTGTTGATTTTCTATAAGCAAGTAAACCCTTTTGGTTTACAATGGAAGTTTATGGGAATTTGGCGAAATGTTAGAGATATCGCCAAGTTGGCGTTACTTCTGGCGACTCAATTTAGTCATCAAATTTAGCGAAATATCGCTAAGTTGGCGATAAACTTGACGGTATTTGGCGACAGAACAGGATCCCCCCCCTATGGTAACTCCCTTGATGCATTAAATGCTGTTCAATAACCAATGGCCGCCATTTTTTCTCCCATATAAAACTAACTGTATTAACATCGATTGTTATCCAGTATAAGTTTAAAAAAAAATTATTTCAACTTGATAGGATGAATAATAAGTATTTTATTAACGATTGAAAATTTAAACAAGATATATATATGGACTAATAGTAGGAATCAGTGTTGAATTCAGACACTTTTCTCCGGAAGGGTTTTTTGTGACTCCGGGGGACATTATAGAATTCCGGGGGGGGGGGGGATTGCACTTTTTGACCATTGAAAGCACAAAATCTCAAATCTTCCGGGGGGACATCTCATTGCTCCGGAGGGAATGCCCCCCCCCCCCCCCCCCCCGGGCCACCACCTGAATTCAACACTGGTAGGAATTGAAAAATAAATTACAACTTTAGTATTGATACAGCCAATTCGCAACAGGCTGTACTGTATCCCGTGCACGGAATAAACGGGGTGTTTATCTCTTTTTCAGACTTTCTGGAAGAATTAAAGGAAGAAGAATGTTTTGTAGGCGTACGGAAATTATTTTTTTTTAAATGACGAATAATTTAGTGTATAAAGGCGACTTTTTCTGATAGTGTAGAATGTGAAGATAATTTATCAATACGGTTAATTTGATTTCTCTTAAGGGGTCTTGTACCTTTTAAAGGCGACAAAATTTAACGAAAAAATTCAAAGTTTGAATTAGTCTATCTTCAAAAACTTTTTAAGCATAAACATTTAATTTTGGATATTTATTAAACAGATTGTGCTTTGTAATATGCTGCCATTAGAAATTTATTAGACTCTTACAGAATTTGTGTATTGTTGAAATCAAAATAGTTCTTTTTTGTACTCCAGAAGTCATTGCGCGCATGATAGCTTGAGAAACTATGTATGGATTGTCATGAAATTTGGTAAAGATTCTAAACATATATGTGTATTTAAAATGAACTACTCTTAGGCCAAAATTATTTCATTAACTATATAAAAAATATTTTTGTAAACAAAATAAATAAAAATTTTGTATTTTTAATGAATAAAAATAGTCATAACTAAAAATATTACCATTGCAAATACTTAAAAGTAGTTCATTTTAAACACACATATTTGTTTAGTACCTTTACCAAATTTCATGACAATCCATACATACTTTCTCAAGATATCATGCACGCAACGACTTCTGGAGTTAAAAAAAGAGCTATTTTGATTTCAACAATACACGAATTCTGTAAAAGAATAGTAAATTTCTAATGGTAGCATATTACAACGCACAATCTGTTTAATCAATATCCAAAATTTCATGCTTATAATTAAAAAGGTTTTGAAGATAGACTACTTCAAACTTTGAAGTTTTTCGTTAATTTTCGGCGCGTTTAAAAGGTACAAGTCCCCTTAAAACAATATAAATAGTTCAGCATTTGTTTCAAGCTGATATTACATAAAGAAATCAAAACATCACCAAAAATAAATAAATTAATTAATTAAATAAAACACAAGTTTAAACGATGCATTAGCAGACTAACATCAAAATAATCATAATCAAAATGGGTGCAGTAATTAGTGAAAGCTTTGGCAATTTAATCGGCTATTCACAAGTGGCACACGGCTAATATGTTTTAACTTTTTTCCAAACTTTATTTGAATAATGACTTTTAACCTTAAAATTTTTTAAACAATTTAAGTTAAATTTTGAAGAAATTCTCTGACAATAAATATATTCGATAAAGAAAAGAAAAAAAATTCTATTGTTCTCCTAAAAAAATCATTGAATGAAATAAAATATTACAAATGACAAGGAAATAATTACAAAGGCACTGCACTGCTGAATCTGAATTTGATGGCAATGGTTTATGCAGCACGGGACATTCTGTCTTTATAGTCTTTACGAAAGATCTGTTTTAAAAGTTCATTTAAAAGGCAATTAGCCATGGAGATTTTACTTTTACTGAGAATTTTCAATTTATGTAGGTAAAAATAACCGAAAGAATATAAAATTGAGATAAATGATAACAGAAATGAACTTCATTTAAGTATGGAGATTTAATTTAGTAGGCAGATGGAAAAAGTTAACGTCAAAGAGAAATACTTTAATCTTCAGTTATTCATTTATTGGAAATGCATAGATTTTCAGAATTAAATGATATGACTTATTCTTGTCTGAAAAATATAAATGTATTAAGAAAGTAAAATTTATGGGAAATTTGCACAAATAGAAATTAATGAATAACTATTTAGAAATATTTATTAAATAACGGCTTTGTAATTCAACCTTTGTTTCACCGCTGAAGTACCGTTTATAATGCAATCTGTATTATATATAAAACTGTTCTTTTTTAGATGCATTCATAATTATATAAATACGTAGTGCCTGCAGTCGTCGTCTTTTCCGTCCGACTGTCTGCATACAACAGCGCAAAAACTAAGGAATGATTTGAAATTTAATATATAAAATACTTTCAGAATTTTGTAGAGTCATTTCAAATTTTATGAAAATCAAATGAAAACCTAAAGAGATATTAATAAAAGTTTTCTTCATTCTATTAAATCTTATCATACCTAATTAATTTAATTATATCCCGTGGTAAATAATGATTCTAGGTTACCATGGTGATTGCGTCCCATTAGAGAGTCTTATTATTTTCGTATTACTGAATTTAATATATGTAATCGTAATAAATTTTGTAGTCCTGCATTTTTGCATAAAAGTGCAGCAGCTATTGCACCAAGATCTGAATATTTATAAAACTATTTATAGTAAGATCACACCTCATTTTCCACACTTGCCATACAGTTTCCGACTTGTTTTAACACTCAACTCTTAAAATTCGAGAAGGAGAATATAGTTTATTATTATGGTTAATCCGATTGCACTTAAAACAATGTAACTGGTTCAGCATTTGTTTATGTCTAATATTCTCTAACGAAATTAAAACACCATAAAAAAATTAAATCAAATAAATAAAACGCAATTTTTAACAAATACATAACAAAACTAACATTGAAATAATCATAATTAAATCAGGTTCTGTAATTAGTAAAATCTTTGGCAATTTATTCGGTTATTATAATATCTAATACAAAAGTACCGTTTTAACAAATTTCAAAACTTTATTTGAATAACGAATGTTGTGAATGAATTATGCGAATACTTTTAAACCTTAAACAATTTAATTTAAATTTTGAAGGAATTCCCAGACAATAAATACATTTGATAAAGAAAAGACAAAAATTTTGTATTGTTTGTTCTCTTAAAAAAATCATTGAATAAAATAAAACGTCACAAATGATATGGAAATAATCAAAAAGGCACAGCACTGCAAATTACGATACCAAATCTGAATTTGATGGCAGTGGTTTATGCAGCGGGCATTCTATCTTTGTAGTCTTTACGAAAGATAGCTTTTTAAAGTTCATGTACAGGGTAATTAGCCATGAAGTTTTTACTTTTACTGAGAGTTTTCAATTCATGTAGATAAAAATAACCGAAAGAATATAAAACTGAGATAAAAGATGACAGAAATGAACTTCATTTAAATATGGAGATTTAATTTAGTAGGTAGATGTAAAAAGTTAACGTCAAAGAGAAATACTTTAATCTTCAGTTATTCATTTATTGGAAATGCATAGATTTTCAGAATTAAATGATACGACTCATTCTTGTCTGAAAAATATAAATGTATTAAGAAAGTAAAATTTATGGGAAATCTGCACAAATAGAAATTAATGAATAACTATTTAGAAATATTTATTAAATAACGGCTTTGGAATTCAACCTTTGTTTCACCGCTGAAGTACCGTTTATAATGCAATCTGTATTATATATAAAACTGTTCTTTTTTAGATGCATTCATAATTATATAAATACGTAGTGCCTGCAGTTGTCGTCTTTTCCGTCCGATTGTCTGCATACAACAGCGCAAAAACTAAGGAATGATTTGAAATTTAATATATAAAATACTTTCAGAATTTTGTAGAGTCATTTCAAATTTTATGAAAATCAAATGAAAACCTAAAGAGATATTAATAAAAGTTTTCTTCATTCTATTAAATCTTATCATACATAATTAATTTAATTATATCCCGTGGTAAATAATGATTCTAGGTTACCATGGTGATTTCGTCCCATTAGAGAGTCTTATTATTTTCGTATTACTGAATTTAATATATGTAATCGTAATAAATTTTGTAGTCCTGCATTTTTGCATAAAAGTGCAGCAGCTATTGCACCAAGATCTGAATATTTATAAAACTATTTATAGTAAGATCACACCTCATTTTCCACACTTGCCATACAGTTTCCGACTTGTTTTAACACTCAACTCTTAAAATTCGAGAAGGAGAATATAGTTTATTATTATGGTTAATCCGATTGCACTTAAAACAATGTAACTGGTTCAGCATTTGTTTCTGTCTAATATTCCCTAACGAAATTAAAACACCATAAAAAATTAAATCAAATAAATAAAACGCAATTTTTAACAAATACATAACAAAACTAACATTGAAATAATCATAATTAAATCAGGTTCTGTAATTAGTAAAATCTTTGACAATTTATTCGGTTATTATAATATCTAATACAAAAGTACCGTTTTAACAAATTTCAAAACTTTATTTGAATAACGAATGTTGTGAAGGAATTATGCGAATACTTTTAAACCTTAAACAATTTAATTTAAATTTTGAAGGAATTCCCAGACAATAAATACATTTGATAAAGCAAAGACAAAAATTTTGTATTGTTTGTTCTCTTAAAAAAATCATTGAATAAAATAAAACGTCACAAATGATATGGAAATAATCAAAAAGGCACAGCACTGCAGATTACGATACCAAATCTGAATTTGATGACAGTGGTTTATGCAGCGGGCATTCTATCTTTGTAGTCTTTACGAAAGATAGCTTTTTAAAGTTCATGTACAGGGTAATTAGCCATGAAGTTTTTACATTTACTGAGAGTTTTCAATTCATGTAGATAAAAATAACCGAAAGAATATAAAACTGAGATAAAAGATGACAGAAATGAACTTCATTTAAATATTGATATTTAATTTAGTAGGAAGATGTAAATAATTAGCGTCAAAGATAAATACTTCAGTTATTCATTTATTCGAAATACATAAGATTTTATGAATTAAATTATAAGACTTATTCTTGTCTTAAAAATATAAATGTATTAAAAAAGTAAAATTTATGGGAAATCTCTTTAAATAGAAATTAAAGAGTAACTATTATTAGGCGCATTCGTAAATACGAAGCACCTATAGTCGACGCCTGGTCTGTCCGTCTGTCTGTCCGCATATAACAGCGCAAAAACTACCCAACCGAATGGTTTAAAATTTAATATACCATATAATCAATGCAGAATTTCGTCAAGTCATTTCAAATTTTATGAAAATCGAATCAAATCTTAAAAAAATATTAATAAAAGTTTTCTTCATTCTATTAAATCCTATAAAACGTAATGAATTCAAGGATATCCCATGATAGGTAATGATTCTAGGTTT
Organism: Maratus speciosus; assembly: GCA_963932465.1. NCBI lineage: Eukaryota > Metazoa > Arthropoda > Arachnida > Araneae > Salticidae > Maratus > Maratus speciosus. Next base: position 504,700,472 of record OZ010794.1, on the reverse strand, counting down.
CCATGCTGCCATGCTGATGACGACCTGTTTAAGATGGAGACATAATATTTTTGCATTACTGAATTTAATATACATAATCGTGATAAATTTTGTATTCATGTATTTTTGCATAAGAGTGCAACAGCTATTGTACCAAGATCTGAATATTTATAAAACTAGTTATAGTACGAATTTAACTCATTTGTCAAGTTTGACGTACAATTTCCGGCTTGTTTTTTACAACAATAAAATAACCTATTAGCTACCATTTCTGAAATTACATTAAAACTTATAATTTCGAAAAATAATTTAAATTTCGAAATTTAGAGAGTTATTACGACATTCTCGGATCGATAAGAATGATTTCTATTTTTTAACCCTCAATTCGTAATATTCTAGAAGGTTAAGATATTTTCTCAATATTTTTAACCCGATTGCACTTAAGACAATGTTAATAGTTCAGCATTTCTTTCTGTCTAATATTCCTGAACGAAATTGAAACATCACCAAAAAATAAAATAAAATAAAATAAACAGAGCACAATTTTAACAGTTACATAACCAAACTAACATTGAAATAATCATGATCTATTTTTGTTCTGCTTTTTGTAATCTGATTTTACTAATTGCAACACCCGTTTCGGGTACTGCAATTAGTGAAATCTTTGGTATTTATTCGAATATTATAACCCCTAATACAAAAGCACCATTTTAATAAATTTCAAAACTTTATTTAACCCGTTGAGGGGCGGCGGTATGTATTATATACCACCTACGATTAATGAAGTTTGACACCAGAAAAATATTATTAAATTTTACTTAAGCCGTAAAATTGCTTTTATTTATTTTGAAACAGAATTTTTCAAAGATTCCGGTGTGAGTTCAACATTACGGGAACGCAGTCACTTGCCCCTCAAGGGGTTAAATAATGAATATTGTGAATTAATTATGTGAATAACTTTAACCTTAAAATCATTTAATCAATTTAAGTGAAATTTTGAATTTATTCCAGACAATAAACATATTAGAAAAAGTAAAGATAAAGTTTTTACATTGTTCTTTTAAATGAAAATTACTGAATGAAATGAAATATCAGAATTGAGATGGAAATGATTTTTAAGACTGCAGATTACGGTACCACATCTGAATTTGATGGCAGAGGGTTATGCAGTGGGACATTCTATCTTTATATTCTTTACGAATGATCGGTTTTAAAAGTTCATTTAAAAGGCAATTAGCCATGAAGATTTTACTTTCACCAATAGTTTTCAATTTATGGATGAAAAAAAACCCCAAAAGAACATGAAACTGAGATAAAAGATGACAGAAATGAACTTAATTTAAATATGGAGATTTAATTAAATAGGCAGATGTAAAAAAGTCAGCGTGAAAGAGAAATACTTTAATCTTCAATTATTCATTTATTAGAAATGCATAGATTTTATGAATTAATTGAAATGACTTATTCCTGTCTTTAAAATATAATAGTATTAAAAACATAAAAAATATAGGATATCTGCATAAATAGAAATTAAGGAATCACTATTAATTTTTAACCTCCCCGTCCTCCCCGAGAAGGAAAAAAATCAGTATACCATGGAAATAGATATCTTTCGAATATATTTAAATGTAATATTTATTCTCGCATAAATATATTGCAGAATGGAGAAATCTACTTATTTTTTATTTTAAATCTATTAATAATATACATATATTAAAATATTATAATGTTAAAATATAAAGCTATAAAAATAATTTATTTTTACAGATTTATATAATAAGAGAATTTTTATACATTACAGCCATTACTATAATTCATCTTCTTTTTAGGTGCGTTCGTAATTATAAAAAAACGTAGCACCTATAATTGTCTTCTGGTCCCTCTGTCTGTCCGTCTGTCCGCATATAACAGCTCAAAAACTACCCAACCTAATGGTTTGAAATTTAATATATATACTTGTTACAGAATTCTGTCGAGTCATTTCAATTCTTACGAAAATCGAATCAAAACTTAAAAAGATGTTAATAAAACTTTTCTTCATTCTGTTAAATCCTATCATACGAAATTAATTCAAAGATATCCCATGATAGCTAATGATTCTAGGTTGCCATGGTGATGACGTCCTATTTAAGATGGAGTTCTATTATTTCTGTATGACTGAATTTAATATATATAATCGTAATAAATTTTGCATTGATGGATTTTTGCACAAGAGTGCAACAGCTTTTGCGCTAAGATCTGAATATTTTTAAAACTAGTTATTGTACGAACGCACCTCATTTGAACAGAAGTTTAACCAGTTACTTAACCAAACTAATATAGAAAAAATCACAATCAAAACAGGTGCTGTAATTAATGAAATCTTTGGCAATTTATTCGGCTACTAAGGTATGTGTTTACCTTCGGGACACTTTTTTTTTTTTTTGAAAAATATAAAATTTTTATCAAACACATGTGTTTTTTAATTAAAACAGTGAGTAAAAATATGAATTCATATAAATTTTTAGAGGAATTTTAATTAACATTTCAAATTTAGGCTATATTTTGTCAAATTTTAGTAAAAAATTGCGTTTATGCCAAACCTTCTATAACGAAATCTATTCAATATATTTCACCTTTTTTCAACAATATATTTGTTGACTGTGTTATGAAGCAAAATAGTTGCAAAACCACTTAATTTTACTTATACCAAATTTTGTATACTAAACATGATTTTTTTTCTAAAAAAATGTGTATTTTTCAATAAACATGGCTCTTAAATTAATATATACAAACTTACAAGCTGTATTTTGCTTCATAACAAACTTTTAGATGAGCAGAACCTTGTCGCAAAATTTAATTTCTATATCATAAAAACTTTTTAAGAAAGGATATTTCTCATAAATGTATATAATGAAAAACGCAGTGTTCCAGAAAATGTAAATTAACATTTTGATAGGCCACAAAAAATTATGTTTAAAGTTTACACTTTTGAAATTCACCATATTTGTAGGGGTTTATATATTTGTGTATATGTTGTATGTTATATATTTGTGTATTAAAATGTATTCTTTACCTTTCTGTGTCTCTTTAAACGGTCACTTCCGGTTTCAGAAAATTTATTTCCGATTTATATTTTGGACTATAACTTTGCTTCTTATTATCGCTGAACCAAAAGTAAAGCATTTTTGGAATCCTAAATGTCTGAACATTAATTTAAAATAATAAAAAAAAGAAATCGAAAAATTTCGCAAAAACAACGATTTGTGGGTAGGCACATACCTTAGCAAGTGGCATACAGCTAATACGTTTTAATAAATTTCAAAACTTTATTTGATATTTGTGACTTATGTTATACATTGTGTATTAAAATGTATTCTTTACTTTTCTGTGTCTCTTTAAACGGTCACTTCCGGTTTCAGAAAATTTATTTCCGATTTATATTTTGGACTATAACTTTGCTTCTTATTATCGCTGAACCAAAATTAAAGCATTTTTTGAATCCTAAGAGTTTGAACTTTAACTTAAAATAACAAGTTGGAAATTGCTCGTCAAACGTGGCAAATGAGGTGCGTTCGTACTATAACTAGTTTTATAATTATTTTTTGCACCCCATATTGTACTGAATGTATATTTTTTTGCGCTTCATAAGTGCATAGTCTGTAACATCATTAAAATGCACTTACAATAATTTTTTTTCCCCATTCCCCGTGATGTAACGGAAAATTTTTGACTGTCCCTGTAATTAAACTATACATTCGATTTTCATAAAATTTGAAATGGCTCGACAAAATTTTGCAGCAATTATATATTTAAAATTTCAGACCATTCGGAAGGCTGTAAAATCATTAAAATGCATTTGCAATAATTTTTCCCCATTGGCAATAATGTAACGGAAAACTTTTGGGTGTCCCTGTAATTAAACTATACATCCGATTTTCATAAAATTGGAAATGGCTCGACAAAATTTTGCAGCAATTATATATTAAAAATTTCAGACCATTCGGAAGGCTGTAAAATCATTAAAACGCATTTGCTATAATTTTTCCCATTGGCCGTAATGTAACGGAAAACTTTTGACTGTCCCTGTAATTAAACTATACATCCGATTTTCATAAAATTGGAAATGGCTCGACAAAATTTTGCAGCAATTATATATTAAAAATTTCAGATCATTCGGTCGGGTAGTTTTTGCCCTGTTATATGCGGACGGACGGACAGACAGACGGACTGAACGACGACTATAGGTGCTACGTATTTATATAATTACGAACGCACCTAATAAAAAAAGAAATCGAAAATTTTCTCAAAAACTACGATTCGTGGGTAGGCACATACCTTAGCAAGAAGCATACAGCTAATGCGTTTTAAAAAATTTCAAAACTTTATTTGAATGATGAATGTTGTGAATTAATTATGTGAATACATTTAACCTTAAACTCTTTTAAACAATTTAAGTTAAATTATAAAGAAATTCTCAGACAATAATTACAGGGTGTTCCAAAATTTGACCGACAAATTCAGGGAGGTGATCGTATCAAGAGGAGGAACAATTGCTGGCTTAGATGTCGATATTCCCGCGTCCGCCATCTTGGATGCTTTGAGATTTCTTGGCGATTTTTTATTGGCGATGTTCGCGATATTTATCGATATGGCAATCCAGACGAGTGATGTGTTCTGGCAACCCCGTTTTTCCGCGAGATTATGTTTAATCCTGGAATTAGCTGGTGTGAGTACGTGACGCTTTTTTCTCTGGTGATTTAGGCCTATTTTAAGAAATGAAGGTGATGCTAGCAGGTACTTTTGTTCTTGATTCAAGAAAGAAGATGTCTGTTAAGGTATGTTAATAATTTTGTGCTTATTTTGTTGAAATGTTTTATATTAGAAGTTTATTGTATATTTCTCATGCATGTGGGCCTTACGAGTTTCGTGCATTTTTGAGATTGCTGCACAGCTAGTTTGCTGAATCCAGTGATGTTTTTCTTCGGTTTATGAACGCGTAGCGTTCATACATGCATTTCCTAGCTGCCGCTTTAACGAGTTTCATGCATTTTTTAGATTGCTGCACAACTAATTTGACGAATACATTGATGTTTTTTTTTTCGATTTATGAACTCTACGAGCTCATACGTGCATTTACCAACTGCCGCTTTAAGGAGCGCTTCCTGCGTTTTTTAGATCTATATTTTATTATTTACATTTTATTTTCGTTAAGCCTAACATGCGCATAAATCGCTACTTGGTAACATTTACTACTTGGCGGAAAAGGGGTTTTCACGCCAAGAAAAAAATCCAAGATGGCGGCCGCGGGAATTTATGACATCTGTTCCCAATTACCATAGAACGCGGGGTTGCAGATCACGTATTTAGTCAAAAATACAGGGTGATTCATCGTAACTTAATTTGGGTTGACGGTAATAACTTTCAGAAAACTGAAGTATAGTACAATAAAGTATTTAACAGACGTTCTGATCTTTGTTGTAAATGTGATAACACCAAACAAAAGTGGTAGAAGTTTGGATTATACGAACCAGCATTATGCACTTGACTCCCCACATTTTGGGCTGTGATAATCAGTTCATACGGTATCATCGATTGCTGAAGAACATGTTTTTCAGATAGTTTCATTATGTTACCCCATTTCACACGAAACAAGGTATATATCGTTGCATTTTCATTTCAATGTTTTTATTTTTCTCGAAATTATTACCGTCAACCCGAGTTCAGTTAGAAACACTCTGTATTTCTGACTAAATAAGTAGGTTGCGATCCCTTGTGCTATGGCAAATTTTCATCCTCTTGATGCCTACTATTCCCCGAATGCCTCGGAATTTGTCGGTCGAATTTTCGAACACCCTGTATATTCGATAACGAAAAGATAAAAATGCTGTATTATTCTCCTAAAAAATCATTGAATTAAATACGTGGGTGTATCAATAAGTTTTTGCCCTCACATAGAAATAATTGAGTGAAATTTATGAAATTTCTACGTTGTATTAGTCCTTTTCTATATAGTCAGTGTGCACAGTAACACATTTGTGCAACCGGTATTTCAAAGAGAGGGGATGCATTCCACAAGGCGCGATAGTAGACCCAAAGGGGGCTTTTTTCTAACTTTTATGGACCCGCACACGTGACATATTGTTGGAAAGTCCTGTGATCACTTATTCATGCTACACACCTCCCGAGCCCCTGCCCCCAAATTTGCCCTCCGGGGAGCATTTTTCTAAATTTTGCAGATTCATTCATGCATCCCGGGGGCAAATTTAGGGGGAGGGGCTCGGGAGGTGCGTAGCATGAATAAGTGGTCACAGGCTTTTTCAACAATATGTCACATGTGGGGGTCGGCAAAAGTTAAAAAAAAATGCTTCCTTTGGGTCTACTATCGCGCCTCCTGGAATACATCCTCCTCCTTCTCTTTGACATACTATTTTCAGAAATGTGTTACTGTGCGCGGCGACTATACAGGAAAGGACTAATAGAATGTAGCAATTTCATAAATTTTCCTGAATTATTTCTATGTGAGGACAAAAACTTATTGATACACGTTCGTTAAATATCACAAATGATATGAAAATAATTACAAAGGCTTTGCATCTTGTAATAAGTTTCAAAACTTTATTTGAATAATGAATGTTGTGCATGAATTATGCGAATACTTTTAACCTTAAACTCTTTTAAACAATTTAAGTTAAATTTTGAAGAAATTTAAAAACAATGAACAGATTTGAAAAAGTAAAGATAAAAAATTTACATTGTTCTTTTAAAAGAAAATAACTGAATGAAATGAAATATCACAAATGAGATGGAAATAATGACAAAGGCACTGCACTGCAGATTACGATATCAAATCTGATTTTGATGGCAGTGGGTTATGCAGCGGGGCATTCTATCTTTATATTCTTCACGAAAGATAGATTTTAAAAGTTCATTTAAAAGGCAATTAGCCTCGAAGATTTTACTTTTACTAAGAGTTTTCAATTTATGAAGGTAAAAATAACCAAAATAATATAAAACTGAGATAAAAGATGACAGAAATGAACTTAATTTAAATATGGAGATTTAATTTAGTAGGTAGATGTAAAAAGTTAACGTCAAAGAGAAATATTTTAATCGAACAGTTATTCATTTATTCGAAATGCATAAATCTTTTGCATAAAGTGAAATGCCTTACTCTTGTCTTACACGCACAAATGCATTAAAGAAGTAAGCTTTATGAGAAATCGGCATAAATAGAAATTAATAATTCACTATTATTAAGTGCGTTCTTAATTATATAAATACATAGCACCCATAGTCGTCGTCTGGTCTGTCCGTCTGTCTGTCTGTTTGTCTGTCCGCATATAACAGCGCAAAAACTATCCAACCGAATTGTTTGAAATTTATTATTTATAACCGTTTCAGAATTTTGGTGAGTGATTTCAAATTTTCTGAAAATCAAATTAAAACTTAAAAAGATATTAATAAACGTTTTCTTCATTCTATTGAATCCTGTCATACGTAATTAATTCAAATCAATGATATCCCATGATAGGTAATGGTTATAGGTTGTCATGACAATTACTTCCTATTTAAGATGGAGTCCTATTATTTCCGTAGAACTGAATGTAAAATACATAATTGTAATGATTTTTGTATTCGTGCATTTTTTCACAAGAGTGCAACAGCTATTGCACAAGGATCTGAATATTTATAAAACTAATTATCGTACGAACACACCTCATTTACCATGTTTGACGTACAATTTTCGACTTGTTAAACTTTCCTCTGCAATCATGAGTAAAAGTGTCCTATTTGTGAAATTTTTAACTTCTGTTTTTAACACTTTCCAACAAAGTTGAAAAGTGTTTATGACTTCGGTTTGTCTGTCCGTCTGTCCGCGTTCTAACTCCCGTAAATACACTCGTATTGCCCTGAAATTTTTGGATGTTAATAATGTTCACCATAGCACGTTCCCTATTTCAAATGAAGCTTCTAGCATGTTTAGTTCATTTACAGGCACTGTCAAAAGTTTTCTGTTACATTACGGTCTATGGGAAAAAATCATTTAAAATAATATTTAATGATGTTACATTCTTTCAAACATAATAAAATGGATATGTATTTATCAAGTGCACTAAAATATGCATTCTGTAAAATATGCGGTGCAAAGAATAGTTATTATTCATTTACAGGGCCATACAAAAGAATTCCGTTTCATGATAATATAGGGCTGGAGGGAATTGTTTGCGGCGTATTTTAATTATGTTAAATTTTTTCATGTATAATGAAACTGATATACGTCACTGATGTTAACTTATTTCATGTATAATGCGAAGTGCATAGCATTTACAGGGATACACAAAAGATTTCAGATACTATATTGTATCCGAAGTAGTACAGTAGCGATGATTGCTGGAAATGCATTTTTTATTATGTTATGTGCTTTTATGTTTCACTATATTTATGCATGGTATATGGTGTGTATAATTGCTGTAATTCATATGCAGGGCTCAGTGGCGTGGCGTGAAAATTTTTGGTGGTCATCGCAATCATTTAAGTTTGTGGTGAAAAATTATTAACTCTAAAATTCAATGGTTGAATGTTCAAAAAAGAAACTTTAAATCTTACCTTCACTTATACATGAACTCCAAATGTTCTGCTAAAACTGGATCGTAGAGTTTTAAAAGCTTATTAAGAGTTTTAAAATATTGCTTGGTCATCGCCGCATCCAGCGATGACCGGACGCCACGCCACTGGCAGGGCTGCACAAAAAAATTCGTAATGGTTACTGGGTATGATTGCAAACTGCTTAAACGTGGTTTTTAAATGAGTTATGCATTTTTACGCTGAACTGCATTTAGTTTACGTAGAACAGCTTATAGAACATAGATAAAATGATATACCGCGTCATGCAAAGAATTGGATACACGGCCGTCTGTAAATGATAATTTCTGGAAATGTGATTTCAGTAGTTTTAAGAGTATTTTACGTTGAAGTAAACTTTAGCTAAATAGTGACGTGTAATAAAGGTACTAGGTTAACTACAGGGTTGTACAAAAGTATACAAGTATGTTTCCATCTATTGGTATAAATTGCTGAAAGAGAAATTTCAACCTGTTATGCGTTTTCTTGCTAAACTAAATTTCCTCATTATATAGTATATATATCAACCTGCAGATAAAATACAGGGCTGTTCAAAAGAATTGGTATACATATTTGCTATGGATAATAACTGCTGAAATCAGTTTTTCAAATGTTTTATGTGTTTTCTAAAGTGTTTACTTAGTTCTCTTATATACCTTGTTTCCCTAAATAACGAAGTTTTGTTAAAACATGCAGAAGGTGAAAGTGTTTCATAATCTATGCTTAATGCATGATTTTTATTACTTGTTTAATAGATTTCCACATTTTGTAATGTCCCGAGACCCCTAAATTTGTTTACGAATGTCTGTCTGCTTATTGGTCTGTTATTTGTCTGCTGGTGTGCTACATAATTTTGTCTGGGCTATAAACTCGAGAACTAATAAACTGAATTTCACGTAATTGTATGTTCAGTTATACATTGACATGCGTTTGTACCGATCTCATTTGGCTGCATATTTCCCATTACGTAGCTCTGCTATCCCGTATTTTTTGCGATTTGCGTGAGTACTATTTCTCGTTGTCTACGACAGCGGTTTGCGCAAAACTTAATATGTAAGATGTTTATTACGAAAGACTATGCTGATTGAATTCTGATTTCAATCACTCATCAGGTGGCATTGCTATGTTATACTTTATTTGAGATGAAGTATTATTGATTTATTATTGTAGATTGATTATTTTTTATCTACTAATATACATTCTAGATATGTTATTAAAAATTTATTTTGATAGTTTTTAATAATTTATTTACAAGTTTTCTATCATCATTACATTCATTTTACATGTTCATGTCTAATTGATTTGAATCATAAAAAGTCCTTCCGGCCAGTGCCGGGAGGAAGAGGTAGCTTTCAAAATCCTTATTTAAAAAAAGCCAACTTATATCATGCAAACACACGAAGCTCAATTTAGTGGAAACCGAATATAGAAGATTCAATACTAATTTTTATCAATATAATGAATGAGAATTTCGCGAAATTAGTCAGCTTTATCCAAGCTGCTTTTCTTTAAAGTAACTTATATTTGGCTGCCAAATTCGGCAATTTCTTAAAGTGCCTGTCATTTAAAGACAACATGATGGATGAGGCTAAGCAGTGAACTTGGTCGAGACCTTAGTAATTGCTGTGCACATGCTCACTCACATCGGAATCGGTTAATATATAGGAGTGCTGTCGCATGCAAAAAATCAGATTTTTCAAAATGTCACCCACAATAGAAATTGAAACTGCTATATCTGAGCCATTTTTTAAGGTAAAGAAAAACCAAAAATGCTCCTGAATCCTTATATCAAGATCAAATACTTAAGAAAGAAATCTTTTTCAATTTCTAATTTTTTTGCACCTCACTTTAAATATATATATATTTTTTAATTTAATGGCCGCCATTTTGAAACAAGACGGCTGATGAATCTGGCCAGCAAACTTGGTCGAGGTGTTGATGTATACTATCCACATGCCTTCTTACATCGAAATAGGCGAATACGTGTGTTATCGCGTGACAAATACAAGATCGTTTCAAAATATTAGCCATGCTAGAAATTCAAAGTGCTATAAATCAACCATTTTTTAAGATATCAACAAAAGAACAAATTTTCAGAAACAAAAACTGCTCCGGAATCTTTGTATCAAGGCCAAACACATAAAAAAAATCTTTTTCATTTTCCAATTTTTTAATACATCATTTTGAATTTTAAATTTAATTTTTTTTAAATAGCAACCCTTTTGAAACAAGATGGCGAATGAAGCTGGCCAACGAACTCGATCGAGACATTGGTATGTACTGTGTACAGACCAAGTTACATCCAAATAGGTTCATAAATACGCCTGTTATCGCGTGACAAAAATCAGGTCGTTTTAAAATGTCAGCCACAAGAGAAATTCAAAATGCTATTACTCAGCCATTTTTTTAGATATAGACGAAAGAAAAACTGTTCCAGAATCTTTGTATTAAGGTCAAACACATACAAAAAAAATCTTTTTCATTTTCCAATTTTTTGGTATCTCATTTAATTTTTTTTTTAATTTTTTTAAATGGCCGCCATTTTGAAACAAGATGGCGGATGAAGCTGGCCAACGAACTCGGTCGAGATATTTGTATGTACTATGTACACACCAAGGTACATCCAAGTCGGTTCATAAATACGCCTGTTATTACGTGAGAAAAATCAGGACGTTTCAAAATGTCAGCACGCTAGAAATTCAAAATGCTATAACTCAGTCATTTCTTAAGATATAGACGAAACAAAAACTGCTCCCGAATCTTTTTATCAAGGTCAAACACATAAGAAGAAAATATTTTTTCAATTTTCAATTTTTGGTACAACATTTCAAATTTAAATTTTTCTTAAAAATTTAAATTGCCGCCATTTTTAAACAAGATGGTGGGTGAAGCTGGCCAACGAACCCGGTCGAGACATTGGTATGTACTATGTATAAACGAAGTTACATCCAAATCGGTTCATAAATACGCCTTTTATCGCGTGACAAAATTCAGGACGTTTCAAAATGTCAGCCACGCTAGAAATTCAAAATGCTATAACTCAGCCATTTTTTAAGATATAGACGAAACAAAAACTGCTCCGAAATCTTTGTATAAAGGTCAAATACATAAGAAAAAAATATTTTTCCATTTTCAATTTTTTGGTACCACATTTCAAATTTAAAATTTTTAAAAAATTTTTAAATGGCCGCCATTTTGAAACAAAATGGCGGATGAAGCTGGCCAACGAACTCGGTCGAGAGATTGGTATGTACTATGTACACACCGAATTACATCCAAATCGGTTCATAAATACGCCTTTTATCGCGAGACAAAATTCAGGACGTTTCAAAATGTCAGCCACGCTAGAAATTCAAAATGCTATAACTCAGCCATTTTTTAAGATATAGACGAAACAAAAACTGCTCCGGAATCTTTGTATAAAGGTCAAATACATAAGAAAAAAATATTTTTCCATTTTCAATTTTTTGGTACCACATTTCAAGTTTTAAATTTTTTTAAAAATTTTAAATGGCCGCCATTTTGAAACAAAACGGCGGATGAAGCTGGCCAACGAACTCGGTCGAGACATTGGTATGTACTATGTACACACCGAATTACATCGAAATCGGTTCATAATTATGGGAGTTACAGTGTGACATAGGTCAGATATATATATATATATATATATATCAATTTTGAACGGAGGGTGGTTTCGGGGTCTGGGGGTCATGATCGATGAAAATATACCAAAATTTTTTGAAATCGCTTTCCTCCGAACGGCTGCAATAGGTAGCTTTTTTGTAAAGAAAGCTACCTAATACTATCCACAGAAGACAAATAATCGTCAATTTAATGAAATATCGTCAACCGTACTTTTGGCCACTTTTTCCTGGTTCCACTAACATTTCCGTTATTAAAAAAATATTATATATGATTTTTCAAAATAGAAATTCAGTTGTAAACAATGAACAATTTACAATGACATGAAACAATGAAGCAAACTGTATGGTTTTAAAGAGGCAATTTTTTAATTTTAAATTTTTTAGCTATTTTTAAAGTCTTGGAAAAGTAACCTCAGCTAGGGGCTTCTTTGGTCCACTCACTTAGTTTCATATAAATGGAATACATTTCATATATTGGACTATTGAAACCTTATCGCAGTAGGATCTGCTAATGTATTAACACTACAAACTCGATTAACAAATGTTTTTTTTTTTTTTTTTTTTTTTTTTTTTTTTTTTTTAAACATTTAAACATAATAAACCAATTGTAAATATTAATGACACGAGAAACAGTTTTCGTCATGTTGTCCCCATCAACTGGAACAAAAACAATTAATGTAACATTAGAAAAAAAATGTTACTTAAAACATTTATTAAGAGGTTTGGTTGTATAAAAGACATTTCTAAGTAACTGGGGCTACTTCGGACCAAACCAGGACTGGTACAAAGTAGCCCCGAAAAACCGTTTTCATGTTAGCTTTATGAAAACGCATTTACTGTCAAAATAAAAAGTTAAAGGGAAAACTATGATCACACATGCACTGTAAAAAAAAATGGTAACTTTCCATGTAAAATCCAGGAACGTTTCGCCTTTTATCAGGTTTTCAGAATAATTTAGCTCTTTCCTGTGAAATTCTGGTTTTCTTATCTGAAACGTTCCTGAACAAAAGTTGGAAACAGCAAAACGCTGCGGCCGCCATTTATTATTTTTTTTCCTATAATCCGTTGCTCGCGCGCGAGTGTCGAAAACGAATTCCTTAAATGAATGTAAAAAAATCAATATGGAATGCAAAGAAATCAATAGACGACATAATCCTTTACGTCTCTATTGTCAAGATAATTCAGATGAAAATACAATACCTCTGTGACATCACTAAGAGATTATCTCTCGTACTTGTCTGTGAAATCTTTAACGAGCAGACTGTGTAAAAAAAATACACCTATTATTTGGATCTGCATTAACCAGGGGACAATCAAATATGATTCTCACCTATTTTGATTAATTTAAAGTATGTTTTAGAGTTCTTATCTCTAATTATTCTTGTGAAAGGATTTCTTCAAATGGGCCTTAGATTTTCAGAAATTAGATGCCGAGTTTTAGCATACGTTTCAAATACCCATTAGTTTGCAGCTGTCAACGTGTCTTTCGTGGTGTGGACGCAGAAAGCTTGCACGCCACCCGTACGGCCCGGGTTCGATGCTACCTCTTGACTTTTTTTTCTTTTTTAATTAATTTTATATTTTAACACTGTATTACAATTTGATTTAAATTTGACATATATTTGACACTTTGAATTGCTGCAAATTTGAATTTTTTTTTTTTTTCGGAAAAAATATACAATTACGTTTAGGTTTTTTTTTCATGAAAATTTATATGTATTTTATCTAATTTGTAAACTAACATAATTACTGACGAAAATCTAAAATATTTTATGTCTAGATTTTTTTTCTAATTATTATTTACATTTATATATTTTTATATTTTAAGCAAAGTTCAGAAACAATATATCACATATATATTTACTTTATTGAATTTTAACTGAAAATTTATTTTTTCGTGTAAATTATAAATAATAATTTTGATGTCAATTTCAAAATATTTTTTCATTCTAACAAATAATGATAATAAAGCGAAAATTGTCAACTGGAAATGTAAAAATCGTCTGCGGATCCCGCATGCTGTGAAATGTCAGTAATGTCATAATGAAGGGAACGAACATCCAGAGTGAATTATGTCAGCCAGGTATCGGTCCGGATAGCCTAACAGGTAAGGCATTGGCACGGCACGCCAAGTATCCAGGTTCGATCCCTGGTCTGGACATTTTTCGCTCTTGTGCTACTCCAGCCTTGAATATGTCAGTAATGTTTTGCTGTCAACAGAAATATTCCTGGTATTTCGCAGGAAACTTACTGGCATTTCTGTAGAAAGTTTTTAACATATACAGTAAAGTACCAGTCATTTTCAAGAAATGTTTCTTGGAAATAATGGGCAACTCAGCTGCCCATTTTTTCCCAGGAACGTTGCGGAATTTTTTTTACAGTGTGCGTTACAAGTTACTAAAGGTAATATTTTTACACTTACCTTATTTGTAGCTCTTATCCAGATTGTTACACTATAGAAAGTTTGGAGAGTTAAAATCTACATACGAAAACAGTTGCTTAGAAACACATCCAGTGTTGCCACTAACAAAAATTAAAATTACCCCAAACTATTCAAATATCCTATAGTAGGGTATAAAATATTTTTCAAGGGCAAAATCTCTAAATTATCTTGTATTGTTTGTTCATTACAAAGAATAAACATATTTATGTGATGGACCAAAGTATGTAAGGACCAAAGTAGCCCCGGTTGACGGTACTCAGAAAACCAAATGCTGATTGGTTGTTTTTATTTTGAATAATCAAAGCTTCATTTGAATTTGAGTATGTAATTAACGGCTCCTCGAGAAATTATTGTTGTTCATTAGGCGGTTTCGTGAGCGAGGAAAGACAGTTTTGTACAAAACAGAGCCACCGTGTATTCTTTTTTGTGCTGTGTTGTTACAAACCATTAATTATCATCTAAAGTAAAATATTGTATTGAGCAGCGTGTGAATTATAAGTGAGAAAGTTTAGTTACTCACATAAAACAAACATTACATAACCTACGTGACATGAGTTTTATCTTTTGACAATTGATTCTTATGTATTTTTGGTGCTGAATAAAAAAATAGCCTTCAATTTTTACCATCACATCAGGCTATTTCAGAAATCGCAATTTTTTTAATTTTTAAAAAATCTGAATATTGCGAAAATTTCGTACTATAAAATAGACGTAAAACTTTTTTTTCATAATATTGTATTCATCTTTTGGCTTATACTATGCATTTTCACATCTATACATATAAAATATTGTGCATTTAAAATCCTTACACTTTTATTCCATGTGTGAAAGTTTCTTTTAACCGCTCAATCTCTGCCCGTGCTTTTTTTTTATATTCTCTATGGTTTTCATCTGGGTGTCCTCTTTTATTTTGGCGATTGATAAAGCTGGAAATTTGTCGCAGATGTATTTAAAACGTTTGCCTTCTTTAAATAAGGTTTTGACAAATTGATTTGACAGTTTTTCGCAATTTCTTTACTTTTTAACTTTGAAATTTACGATTTACAAAAATTCCTGACGTGGTGGTTACAAATAAAGGTCATTTTCGGATTCAGCGCTTAAAAATACACAAAAATCAATTATCAAAAGTTAAAAACACAACCATCACACCTATTTTATAGTATCATATTTTCGCTATATTTTCATTTTGTTGTCTTTGAAATGTACGATTTGTAAAAAATTCTGATTTGATAGCTAACTAGTCAGATGCGGCAATCCCAAAACTTTCTTCTATCTCATGCATGTTAATACTTCCTGAAAAATGCTGCATATCAACACCACCTGTTAGATGATTTACACCAAAATCTAATTATCAACAACATTGACAACTTCAAACTGAATCTAAAGTTCGATGAAAATCCGTGCATTAGTTTTTTATATAGAGCTATTGCGGAAATTTAAAAAAATTCTGCATAGCAGTGCCACCTGTTGAGGGATTTACACCAAAAACTAATTAGGACCAACTTATACCAGAAAATAACCGAATCTGAAGCTTGATGAGAATTCATGCATTAGTTCTTGAGATATAGCTATTGCGGGAATCGTGAAAAATGCAGCACAGCAGCACCACCTGTTTGGCGATTTACACCAAAAATTAAATAGCACTAATTTATATCAAGAATCTGAAGTTTGATGAAAATTCGTGCATTTTTTCTTGAGTTCGAGCTATTGTGATAATCATGAATAATTCAGCATAGCAGCGCAACCTTTTGGGCGGTTTTCACTAAATTGAAATTAGCGACTAACTATATCCTGGAATAACTGAATTTGAAGTTTTATGAAAATCCGTGCAGTAGTTCCTCAGATATAGCTATTGCAGAAATCGTGAAAAATGCCGCATAGCAACACCATCTTTTGGGCGATTTTCACCAAGAACAGTTTATATCAAGGTCTAACTGAATCTAAAGTTTTGTGAAATTCCGTGCATTAGTTCTTGCGATAGAGTGCCCACAAAATTTTTGTCATACAGATTCACAGAGTGACAGGCAGAGTGACAGACAGACTCATAGACAAACATTTTCTAAAAACCATCAAATCGTGTTCAGGAAATTCTATAACGTATAAATCCGTTGAAAACCGGAAGTCGAAAATTTTCACGAAGCCAATACTTCCTTCCTGTAAAGAAAGGAGAAAGTAAAAATGAAGGGCATTTTCGGTTTCAGCGCTAGAAAACACACAAAAATCAATTATAAAAAATTAAAAAACACAACTATCGCAGGCTTGTGTAATGATTAATTTAAACAAATACTCAGAAAATCAAATGCTGACTAGTTGTTTTTGTTTGGAACAATCAAAAAGCCTCGTTTGAATTTGAAGATGTAATTAACGGTTCCTCGTGAGATTGTTGTTGATCGTTAGGCTGTTTCGTGAGTGAGAAAAAACAGTTTTGTACAAAACAGAGCCACTGTTTATTCTTTTTGTGTTGTGTTGTTACAAACTATTAATTATCATCTAAAGTAAAATATTGCATTGAGCAGCGTGTAAATTCTAAATGAGAAAGTTTTGATGCTTACACTTGATTAATTTTCACACAATTATTCTAATTGGTAAACAAATCATATTAGATGTAAATTTCCAACTGGGCGAAAAATGTCCGGACCAGGATTCGAACCCGGGACCTCCCTGGCTGAAGCCGCCAGTGCTCTGCCATCTGAGCTATCCCGGACGGTTCTGGTCGAACTTTTTCACCCAGCTAACCTTGAAGATTACAGCATCTGGTCTGAAACCTGGTTCAGCTCAACAGAATAAATCTCAGGTAATGGAACTCCAGAATTCGCTGGATACGAAATTACACTAGATTAATATTAACACAATTATTCTAATTGGTAAACAAATCATATTAGATGTAAATTTCCAACTGGGCGAAAAATGTCCGGACCAGGATTCGAACCCGGGACCTCCCTGGCTGAACCCGCCAGTGCTCTGCCAGTGCTATGGCAGAGCACTGGCGGCTTCAGCCAGGGAGGTCCCGGGTTCGAATCCTGGTCCGGACATTTTTCGCCCAGTTGGAAATTTACATCTAATTTGATGCTTACATAAAACAAACTCAAGCCTGCGATGGCTGTTTTTTTTAACTTTTGATAATTGATTTTCATGTATTTTTTAGCCCTGAATCCGAAAATGACCTTCATTTTTAACCATAATTTTTCGCAAATCGTGCATTTCAAAAATAAAATGTAAAAAAAAAAAAAAAAAAAAAAAAAAAAAAAAAAAAATAGCGCAATTCTGCCAAAACAATTTGTCAAAGCCTTGTCAAAAGAAGGCAAATGTTTTAAATTCGTTTGCGAGAAATTTACAGTCTTATCAACCGCGAAAATAAAAGGGAACATCGAGAGGATCTATCCCCGTAGAGGATATAAAAAGAAAAGCCCGAGGCAGAGCATAAGCGGTTCAAAGAAATTTCCACACATAGAATAAAATTTAAAGTATTTTAAATACGCAATATTTTACATGCTTAGATGTAACAAGTTGGAAATTGCATTTCAAACATAGCAAATGAAGTGCGTTCGTACTATAACTAGTTTTATAAATATTTTTTGCACTGCATATTGTACTGAATGTATATTTTAATGCACTTCATAAGTGCGTATCAATTTCATTCTGTTCGAAAGCTTGTAACATCATTAAAATTCACTTGAATTATTTTTTTTCCCACTGGCCGTAATGTAACAGAAATTTTTTGACTGTCCCTGTAATTGAACTATACATCCGATTTTCATAAAATTTGAAATGACAAAATTATGCAAAAATCATATATTTTAAATTTCAAACGATTCGACCGGGTAGTTTTTGCGCTGTTATATGCGGACGGACAGACAGATAGAAGGACTGAACGACGACTATAGGTGCTACGTATTTATATAATTACAATCGCACCTAAAAAATTCTAAAAAATTAGTCAAAATGCCGTTTTTTTTTTCTTTTCGAGGCATAGGACCTTTGAGTTCGTCGAAACGATAAAAAACATCGTCTTTTTCAAAGTACCAAAACACCAAAATTATGCAATTAAGATCTTTTTTCCCATTTTTGCCTAAACTAGTTATCCTTAGTTATATTATCCAGAAAAATAAATGCTGTATATACAAAATCAATATTTTAATTTTAAACTTAAAAATTCATCTCACTTATGCGTGATTAAAAATCATTAAGTGCTGCGCGCATAAAACTCTAAATTATGATATAGAGAACAATTTTTGAACAAACAGACGGACAGACAGACATCGGACAGACGGTCAGACGGACAGACGGTCAGGCGGACAGACGAACTGAACGACGACTATAGGTGCTACGTATTTATATAATTATGAACGCACCTAAAAATGTCCAGTTTAAGCCCGAGGATGAATAAATTATTATAAAAAATGTTTCAGGTCTATTTTATAATATCAGATTTTCGCAATATTTCGACTTAAAAAAAAAAAAATGCAATTTGAGGAATATCCTGACGTGATGGCAAAAAATAAAAGTTATTTTCGTATTCAGCGCTACATCAAAAGCTTAAAAACATCACACAACTCAAATCTTGCAGGCTAGTGAAGTTTATTAATATTTTTTAAGGCACACAGTCACCTGTTACAAGGATTCGTGAAAATTTTCAAATTCCCGTTACCGACGGATTTACACTTTTCAGATGCAAGAGATCTTGAAAAACATTTTTTTACAAAATGTCTGTCTGTGAGTCTGTCTATCCATCTGGCTATCTGTATGTGTTTGTGTGTGTGTACAAATTTTGTGGGTGCTCTGTCTCAAGAACTAATGCACGAATTTTCACCAAACTTCAGATTAAGTAACTCCCTGATATAAATTAGTGCTGTTTAGTTTTTGGTGTAATCCGCCCCATAGGTTACAATGCTGAATTTTTTATGATTTCCACAACAGCTGTATTTCAAGAACTAATGCATGAATTTTTATCAAACTTCAGATTCATTAAGCCCCTGTTATATCGATTTCATAGCAAGCTGACTATAGATACGCAAGTTAGACCAACAATAGAGAAACCAAATTCATGCACACTTTTCAACTCTGTGGGAATGTTAAAAAATAGTTTGCAAACCGATAATTTATTATCCATAGTTATGTTATTAAATGATCACCATTACAATATTCTATACTGTTTTATCAATTAAATGACGAAACTTTTATTTTACGTAAACTTTTACGGCATAGTTTCATTTTTCTATGAAAACATTACAATTTTGATAATTGGCCTTTTGTGATTATAAATCCGTATAAATCCAGTAAGTTTTCTATAAATTTTACGGAATGTTTCTGTATTGCTTTCAAAACCGTACAAGTTCCGCAAATGATGTTTAGAAATAATTGCTGTGTTTGGAAAGCTAAGTAATTAATTATTATATATACTTGTCTTTCAGTGATATTATTTTCAATGAAATCCCATTCATGCTCATGGCTAAATGCGGCTCAATATTGAAAATATATATGCAATAATGCCTCAATATTGACTAAATAGTGTTCGTTTTCATGGGTTTTCAAGTAAAACATATAAAAGTTATGGCGCCATCTGTAGTATTTATTTTTAAACAACTTGCTATAATAATTTTCTTTCTTTCTTTTCTTTTCTTTTTTTTAATAAAAAGCCAACGTATTTTCACGATATTTAAAAAAAATTAAATCTTATTCATTCTTTTTAAGTTTGAGACTGTTGAAAAGGAAATGTTAGTTTATTTTTCATTATGATTTTAAAGGAATGTTTGACTTATTTATAGCAAGCTATTATTATTTTTAAAAAAGTCTCTGTTGGATGTTTTAAAATGAGAAAACCAAGTTTTACTTTTAATACTTTTTAATCTATTCACGTTAACAGATTCACTCATAATACTTAAAACATATCTGAAATATAGTAATGAAATTATTATAAAAAAGTCCTTCCGGCCAGTGCCGGGAGGAAGAGGTAGCTTTCATATTCCTTATTTTAAAAAAGCCAACTTATATTATTCAAACACACGAAGCTCAATTTAGTGGAAACCGAAAATAGGAGATTCAATACTAATTTTCAATACTAAATCATTATGAATGATTCGCGAAATTAGTCAGCTTTATCCAAGCTGCTTTTATTTAAAGTAACTTGTTTAACTTAACTACAGGCTGCCAAATTCGGCGATTTTTTAAAGTGCCTGCCATTTTAAGACAACATGGTGGATGAGGCTAACCAGTGAATTTGGTCGAGACCTTAGTAATTGCTGCGCACATGCTCACTCACATCGGAATCGGTTGATATATACGAGTGCTGTCGCAGGCAAAAAATCGGATTTTTCAAAATGTCACCCACATTAGAAATTGAAACTGCTATATCTGAGCCATTTTTTAAGATAATGACAAACAAAAAATGCTCCCGAATCCTTATATCAAGGTCAAGTACTTAAGAAAGAAACCTTTTTCAATTTCTAATTTTTTTGCACCTCACTTTAAATATAATTTTTTTTAATTTAATGGCCGCCATTTTGAAACAAGATGGCTGATGAAGCTGGCCAGCGAACTTGGTCGACATATTGATGTATACTATCCACATGCCTTCTTACATCGAAATAGGCGAATACGTGTGTTATCGCGTGGCAAATACAAGATCGTTTCAAAGTGTTAGCCATGCTAGAAATTCAAAGTACTATAATTCAACAATTTTTAAAGATATAAACAAAAGAACAAATTTTCAGAAACAAAAACTGCTCCAGAATCTTTGTATCAAGGCCAAACAAAAAAAAAATCTTTTTCATTTTCCAATTTTTTATTACTTCATTTTAAATTTTAAATTACATTTTTTTAAATGGCAACCCTTTGGAAACAAGATGGCGAATGAAGCTGGCCAACGAACTCGGTCGAGACATTGGTATGTACTATGTACACACCAAGGTACATCCAAATCGGTTCATAAATACGTCTGTTATCACGTGACAAAAATCAGGACGTTTCAAAATGTCAGACACGCTAGAAATTCAAAATGCTATAACTCAGCCATTTTTTAAGATATAGACGAAACAAAAACTGCTCCCGAATCTTTTTATCAAGGTCAAACACATAAGAAAAAAATATTTTTTCAATTTTCAATTTTTTGGTACCACATTTCAAATTTAAATTTTTCTAAAAAATTTAAATGACCGCCATTTTTAAACAAGATGGCGGATGAAGCTGGCAAACGAACTCGGTCGAAACATTGGTATGTACTATGTATAAACGAAGTTACATCCAAATCGGTTCATAAATACGCCTTTTATCGCGTGACAAAATTCAAGACGTTTCAAAATGTCAGCCACGCTAGAAATTCAAAATGCTATAACTCAGCCATTTTTTAAGATATAGACGAAACAAAAACTGCTCCGGAGTCTTTGTATAAAGGTCAAATACATAAGAAAAAAATTTTTTCAATTTTCAATTTTTTGGTACCACATTTCAAATTTTAAATTTTTTTTAAAAATTTTAAATGGCCGCCATTTTGAAACAAAATGGCGGATGAAGCTGGCCAACGAACTCGGTCGAGACATTGGTATGTACTATGTACACACCGAATTACATCCAAATCGGATCATAAATACGAGAGTTACAGTGTGACATATGTCAGATATATATATATATATATATATATATATATGGAATATATATATATATATATATATATATATATATATCAATTTTGAACGGAGGGTGATTTCGGGGTCTGGGGGTCATGATCGATGAAAATATACCAAAATTTTTTGAAATCGCTTTCCTCCGAACGGCTGCAATAGGTAGCTTTTAGGTAGCTTTCTTTACAAAAAAGCTACCTATTGCAGCCGTTCGGAGGAAAGCGATTTCAAAAAATTTTGGTATATTTTCATCGATCATGACCCCCAGACCCCGAAACCACCCTCCGTTCAAAATTGATATATATATATATATATATATATATATATATATATATATATATATATTACCATTAATTAAACATAACCTGCCACCGTCAATATATTATGAATTAAAGCTGTAAGTATTAAAAAAAAAAAAAATATTATAAGAATTATTATGGAAGAAAAAAGAAAAAAGTGGACACCGACAAAAATTGAAAAGCTTATACATTGAATTACGTTATCGAGGGCACAGAATTCAATGATATAAGCAAAATGGTTGTTTTCTGTGGGAGAAATAAGCTAAAGCTAAAATTAATTTTCCCCTGTGCCCGAACAACCACTAAAATCAAGTGAATTGATTAAAAATGAAAGCAGAATAGAAACAAATAATATGAAATGGAAGAATCAATAAAACGTATTTAAATATTTATAGGATATAAAATAGAAATAATAAACACCATACCGATTAATATTTCAGTATTTTACAAAAATCCATGTGCACATGTCTTCCAGTATATCAAAAAGATTAAGGTGAATAAAACAGTTAAGAAATCACAGTAAATGATACCAAAGGATGCAGTTAATACATTTTGAAATAATATTTGAAATACCTTGTAAAACAAATTTAATATATATATATCTGACCTATGTCACACTGTAACTCCCGTAATTATGAACCGATTTCGATGTAATTCGGTGTGTACATAGTACATACCAATGTCTCGACCGAGTTCGTTGGCCAGCTTCATCCGCCGTTTTGTTTCAAAATGGCGGCCATTTAAAATTTTTAAAAAAATTTAAAACTTGAAATGTGGTACCAAAAAATTAAAAATGGAAAAATATTTTTTTCTTATGTATTTGACCTTTATACAAAGATTCCGGAGCAGTTTTTGTTTCGTCTATATCTTAAAAAATGGCTGAGTTATAGCATTTTGAATTTCTAGCGTGGCTGACATTTTGAAACGTCCTGAATTTTGTCACGCGATAAAAGGCGTATTTATGAACCGATTTGGATGTAATTCGGTGTGTACATAGTACATACCAATCTCTCGACCGAGTTCGTTGGCCAGCTTCATCCGCCATTTTGTTTCAAAATGGCGGCCATTTAAATTTTTTTAAAAAATTTAAAATTTGAAATGTGGTACCAAAAAATTGAAAATGGAAAAATATTTTTTTCTTATGTATTTGACCTTTATACAAAGATTTCGGAGCAGTTTTTGTTTCGTCTATATCTTAAAAAATGGCTGAGTTATAGCATTTTGAATTTCTAGCGTGGCTGACATTTTGAAACGTCCTGAATTTTGTCACGCGATAAAAGGCGTATTTATGAACCGATTTGGATGTAACTTCGTTTATATATAGTACATACCAATGTCTCGACCGGGTTCGTTGGCCAGCATCACCCGCCATCTTGTTTAAAAATGGCGGCCATTTAAATTTTTAAGAAAAATTTTAATTTGAAATGTGGTACCAAAAATTGAAAATTGAAAAAATATTTTCTTCTTATGTGTTTGACCTTGATAAAAAGATTCGGGAGCAGTTTTTGTTTCGTCTATATCTTAAGAAAGGGCTGAGTTATAGCATTTTGAATTTCTAGCGTGGCTGAAATTTTCAAACGTCCTGATTTTTTTCACGTAATAACAGGCGTATTTATGAACCGACTTGGATGTACCTTGGTGTGTACATAGTACATACAAATATCTCGACCGAGTTCGTTGGCCAGCTTCATCCGCCATCTTGTTTCAAAATGGCGTTCATTTAAAAAAATTAAAAAAAAATTAAATGAAATACCAAAAAATTGGAAAAATGAAAAAGATTTTTTTTGTATGTGTTTGACCTTAATACAAAGATTCCGGAACAGTTTTTCTTTCGTCTATATCTAAAAAAAAATGGCTGAGTAATAGCATTTTGAATTTCTCTTGTAGCTGACATTTTAAAACGACCTGATTTTTGTCACGCGATAACAGGCGTATTTATGAACCTATTTGGATGTAACTTGGTCTGTACATAGTACATACCAATGTCTCGACCGAGTTCGTTGGCCAGATTCATTCGCCATCTTGTTTCAAAAGGGTTGCCATTTAAAAAAATTAAATTTAAAATTCAAAATGAGGTATTAAAAAATTGGAAAATGAAAAAGATTTTTTTATGTGTTTGTCCTTGATACAAAGATTGCGGAGCAGTTTTTGTTTCTGAAAATTTGTTCTTTTGTTGATATCTTAAAAAGTGGTTGATTTATAGCACTTTGAATTTCTAGCATGGCTAACATTTTGAAACGATCTTGTATTTGTCACGCGATAACACACGTATTCGCCTATTTCGATGTAAGAAGGCATGTAGATAGTATACATCAACACCTCGACCAAGTTCGCTGGCCAGATTCATCAGCCATCTTGTTTCAAAATGGCGGCCATTAAATTAAAAAATATATATATATTTAAAGTGAGGTGCAAAAAAATTAGAAATTGAAAAATGTTTCTTTCTTAAGTATTTGACCTTGATATAAGGATTCAGGAGCATTTTTTGTTTGTCTTTACCTTAAAAAATGGCTCAGATATAGCAGTTTCAATTTCTATTGTGGGTGACATTTTGAAAAATCTGATTTTTTGCATGCGACAGCACTCCTATATATTAACCGATTCCGATGTGAGTGAGCATGTGCACAGCAATTACTAAGGTCTCGACCAAGTTCACTGCTTAGCCTCATCCACCATGTTGTCTTAAAATGACAGGCACTTTAAGAAATTGCAGAATTTGGCAGCCAAATATAAGTTACTTTAAAGAAAAGCAGCTTGGATAAAGCTGACTAATTTCGCGAAATTCTCATTCATTATATTGATAAAAATTAGTATTGAATCTCCTATATTCAGTTTCCACTAAATTGAGCTTCGTGTGTTTGCATGATATAAGTTGGCTTTTTTTAAATAAGGATTATGAAAGCTACCTCTTCCTCCCGGCACTGGCCGGAAGGACTTTTTGTAATGAAAGCTACCTAAAATTGACGTTTATCTAAGTTATAATAAGTAATAAAGGAAATTTATTTTAATTCAATGTAATAATTATCTTTATTTGCCTTTACAGTAGATCATCACACAAATAATTTGAAAAAGTACATGTTTGAGAAAAACGCTTTGGTATTATATAGCAGAAGTAAATGAATAAATAAACAAATAAATAAAAATAATATTAAAATAAAATTTTAAAAATATTCCAAAAACGAAGCATTACTTCCTCTTAATACATTCTTTCATGCATGCAATATTTTAAAACCTAAAATTTATCTTTTATAAGCATGAAATTGAAAAGCTAAATATTCAAAATTATGGGAAGAAAATGTGTAAAACATTTAGAATTGTATACTCAATTGAAAAATATTATCTCTACGAAAATGCACCTTCCTTGTTTAACACCTTGCCCTTGCTTTATAAAATGCATCTGAAATAAGTAACGATATTTGAAAACCTATCCTGTGTATTCATGGTTTAATCGTTAAAGGCACCAAGCTGGAAGAAGACAGTTCCCTAGTTAGAATCCCGTGTCTGTGTGTGTGTGTGTGTGTGTGTGGGGGGGGGGGTAAGTTCTGTTTCTTTACTGTTGCCTGAATGAAATTGAGATATTCTGACTTTGATGTAAACTTGTCCTTGAAAAGTGAAGAATGAAATTCATGAAGGTGTAAGTTTCTCCTTGAAAAGTTGTATTTTGCCTTTGAAACGGAGATTTTTAAATACGGAAATATGAAAAAAAAAAAAAAAAAAACAAAGAAAAATTATTTTTCTGGAACTTACGGAAAATGTTTTCCGTTAAAATACCGAAATAGTACCGACGTCTCGATTGACAGTACAATTTTCGTATTTTAACGAAAAATTTTTTTACAGTGTTTAATTGAGAAAACAGTAGATAGAGATAGTTGGTATGATCATCTTACACATTCTTCAAGAAAATAAATTATTTTTGAGGGTAATGACTTGGAGAAATCTCCACGTAGTGCTCCAAACGAAGGTCAATCCGCTGATGATGACTTTAAAGATCAAGTTCGAAAGTCAGGTATTTTAAATATGCGTTTTATGTTTTAATATCGATTTTATATGTATGTACGATGATTAACATCAATTGTTTATCTTAATAATCTAATATTATCTTAATACAAAATTATCTGTCTCGAAAAAATTTGTTAAAACACAAGTTTCCACAACTGCGAAATCAAAGTGTAGTAATGGAAAATTATACCGATTATGTAAAATCAGGTAATAAATCGACATAGATGAATTATATTTGGATTTTTTCCTTAATATGTGATATAAAACCTTCCTTCATGCCCAATTTTAACCCCTTAGGGACGAGCGTCTTTTAAAAAATTTTTAATCGTTTATTACAGGGTTTTTTAAAACAGTTCTGTTTCTTTACTGTTGCCTGAATGAAATTGAGATATTCTGACTTTGATGTAAACTTGTCCTTGAAAAGTGAAGAATGAAATTCATGAAGGTGTAAGTTTCTCCTTGAAAAGTTGTATTTTGTCTTTGAAACGGAGATTTTTAAATACGAAAAAAAAATAAATAAATAAATAAAAAAAAAATAATAAAAAAAAAAAACTAGAAAAATTATTTTTTTGGAACTTACAGAAAATGTTTTCCGTTAAAATACCGAAATAGTACCGGCGTCTCGATTGACAGTACAATTTTCGTACTTTAACGATTTTTTTTTTTTTTTTTTTTTTTTTTTTTTTTTTTTTTTTTTACAGTGTTTAATTGAGAAAACAGTAGATAGAGATAGTAAGTATGATCATCTTACACATTCTGCAAGAAATGAAATTATTTTTCAGGGTAATGACTTGGAGAAATCTCCACGTAGTGCTCCAAACGAAAGTCAATCCCCTGATGATGGCTTTAAAGATCAAGTTCGAAAGTCAGGTATTTTAAATATGTGTTTTATGTTTTAATATCGATTTTATATGTATGTACGCTGATTAGCATC
Organism: Maratus speciosus; assembly: GCA_963932465.1. Classification (NCBI taxonomy): domain Eukaryota; kingdom Metazoa; phylum Arthropoda; class Arachnida; order Araneae; family Salticidae; genus Maratus; species Maratus speciosus. The sequence goes on along the minus strand of OZ010794.1, from coordinate 504,672,954 downwards.
AATTGTTTATCTTAATAATGTAATATTATCTTAATACAAAATTATCTGTCTGGAAAAAAATTGTTAAAACACAAGTTTCCACAACTGTGAAATCAAAGTGTAGTAATGGAAAATTATACCGATTATGTAAAATCAGGTAATAAATTGACATAGATGAAATATTTTGGATTTTTTTCCTTAATATGGGATATAAAACCTTCCTTCATTCCGAATTTTAACCCCTTAGGGACGAGCGTCTTTTACAAAATTTTTAATCGTTTATTACAGGGTTTTTTAAAACAGAAATTCTTACCTAATTGAATCGGGAAAATGCTCGTATTAAATAAGGTAAAATTTACGATAAAAAACTACTGGTGAGAATAATCACGGATTCTGAGCACCTTACGCGGCACGTATACCCGTCGCTCGTCCCCAAGTGGTTAAGGTTTTAGGTCAACTGGAAGTACTTTATAGGTTTACAGAGAAAAACGTGTACAGGCAGCGCAAAATACTTGAATTTTGACATCAGTTTATTTTAAGAGAATTTTTTCTTTTATATAATCACAGCATGTCAATCATTAAATAAGTCGGAGTTTTCTAAATTAAAAAATTAAAAGAAGTGTACGGGATGATCGTCATAATTGGGTTAATTAGATTCATAAGAGAATCTAAAAATTAATAATCTTTAAAATTTATTAATATACTTTTTTTACTCTATCACATAAAGTTATAAATGGGAGGGAAATAATTTTTAAGTAGTGATCTGCATTGCAGATTGCTATTTGGAAAAGTTCCAAATTTGAATGCGATTGCAGCAGAAGAATGGGCTTTAAAAATCTTCATGAAATATTTATTTAAAATGTAACATTTATGAATATTTTATTTTTGAGAAATGGTTTTAAGTGCGTATGAGTAATAAATAATATAAAAGAACTAAACAAAATTGTAGTAACAAAATTAATACTAAAAAGACAGGAATGAGCTTCATTTAAATAGGAAAATTTATTTTAATCGGAAGACGTAAAAAGTTTCTCGAAAAGGCATATATTTTTTTTTATCATTCTTTTATTTAAAATATAGATTTTTTTTTTCTTTTACAATACAATAAAATGATGCATCTTGACTAAAAAAGTTTTAGATGTGTTAGAGAATTAAAATGTATTATGGATTTGTGTTATTTCAGATAATTTAATTTCTAAGAAAATAGCTTTTACAAATGCTCTATTAAATCACATATCCTATAAATGAATTTTTTCATTTATAGGATAAATGAAAAGAAAATGAAAAAAGCCCGTTTGTATAAAGGACTCTTTAGCAATTTTGGACCCCCTCCCCCACTTACGATATCATACGGAAACATTCCTCGATTTTACTAGTAAATATAATAAATATCATTTCGAACCTGGTTGCTCTAACAACGGATTATATGCACATATGGCAGAGGAATAGGAATGGCTAACGTTGGGTTATTCCATATTTTAAAATGAAAGTATTTTATAATAATTTAATGGTTTTAATAATAAATTTGTATTTTCATCAAAATAGATAACAGACTAAAGAAAAAGGACTATATTAATGTAAAGGCATAAAAAAGAAAATTTATGTCCGGTCAAAAATGATAACAATATCAAAAGACACCACCCCCTCTCCCCCTAGAGATATCTTACGATATCAAGTGCCAGACATCCCCCCCACCTAAAATGATAACGTTATATATGTACAATATCGTAGCATTATGTATTCCCTAATTAACACGTTGACAGCCGCAGACTGTGACGTAGCTTTTTTGTCCGGCACTGATAAAACGGTTTTCAGTGCTTACGCTAATTTCAGACGAACGTCTTTTTGCACGCTTTTTAGGTGCGTTCGTAATTATATAAATACGTAGCACCTATAGTCGTCGTTCAGTCCGTCCGTCTGTCCGTCCGTCTGTCCGTCCGTCTGTCCGTCTGTCCGCATGTAACAGAGCAAAAACTACCCAACCGAATAATCTGAAATTTCAAATATGTGATTGTTGCAAAATTTTGTCGAGCCATTTCAAATTTTATGAAAATCGGATGTATAGTTTAATTACAGGGACAGTCAAAAGTTTTTCTTTACATTACGGCCAATGGGAAAAATTATTGCAAGTGGATTTTAATGATATTAGAGCCTTCCGAATGATCTGAAATTTTAAAGATATAATTGTTGCAAAAGTTTGTCGAGCCATTTCAAATTTTAGGAAAATCGGACGTATAGTTTAATTACAGGGACAGTCAAAAGTTTTTCTTTACATTACGGCCAATGGGAAAAATTATTGCAAGTGCATTTTAATGATATTACAGCCTTCCGAATGGTCTGAAATTTTAAAGATATAATTGTTGCAAAATTTTGTTGAGCTATTTCAAATTTTAGGAAAATCGGATGTATAGTTTAATTACAGGGACAGTCAAAAATGTTCCGAAAAAATTATTGGAAGTGCATTTTAATGATGTATCAGACTATGCACATTATGAAGTGCAAAAAATTATACATTCAGTACAATATGGGGTGCAAAAAATAATTTTAAAACTAGTTATAGTACGAACGCACCTCATTTGCCACGTTTGACGAGCAATTTCCAACTTGTTTACTTTCTTCTATCTTCAATAGAAGAAAGTATTGTAATCGAAATTTTTTTCGACTTCCGGTTTTCGACGGATTTGCATGTTTTAGGGGTCAGAGATTCCAAAAAACATGTTTATAGAAAATGTCTGTCTGACTGTGTGTCCGTCTGTCCGTCCGTCCGTCTGTCCGTCTGTCTGTCGCCATTGTACCATCAAAAAGTGTATGAAGTTATGTATAGAATTAAACCAAAATTTTATTATAAGTTTTTGGCTATGGCAAGCAGGTCCTCCCGGAATTTGGAAAAAATTCGCCGGTAGAGGGCGCTGTAATAGCGATTTTGAATATTGTACCGTCCAAAAGTGTATGAAGTTATGCATAGAATTAAACCAAATTTTTATGTTAAGTTTTTGGCTATGGCAAGCAGGTCCTCCCTGAATTTGGAAAAAATTCGCCGGTAGGGGGCGCTGTAATAGCGATTTTGAATATTGTACAGTCCAAAAGTGTATGAAGTTATGCATAGAATTAAACCAAATTTTTATTTTAAGTTTTTGGATATGGCAAGCAGGTCCTCCATGAATTTGCAAAAAATTCGCCGTTAGGGGGCGCTGTAATAGCGATTTTTGTGCGATTTTGAATATTGCACCATCGAAAAGTGTATGAAGTTATGCATAGAATTGAACCAAAAAAAAATTTAAGTTCTTGGCTATGGCAAGGAGGTCCTCCCTTAATTTGTAAAAAAATCGCTCGTAGAGGGCGCTGTAATAGCGATTTTTGTACAATTTTTGTGCCATTTTGAATATTTTACCGCCGAAAAGTCTATGAAGTTATGCATAGAATTGAACCAAATTTTATGTGTTTATTTTTGGTTATGTCACGAAGGTCCTCCCTGAATTTGGAAAAATTCTGCCGGAAGGGGGCACTATAATTGCGATGTCTGTACCATTTTCATTATTGTACCATCGAAAAGTGTATGAAGTTATCCATATAATTGATCCAAATTTTTTGTGCATGTTTCTGGCTATGGCAAACAAGTCCTCCCTGAACTTGAAAAAATTCCGAAAGAAGGGGGCGCTATAATTCCGATCTCTGTGCCATTTTCATTACTGTACCATCGAACAGCAAATAAAATTATGCATACAATTGAACCAAAATGTTTGTGCTTGTTTATGGCTTTGGCCAACAGGTTCTCCTTGAATTTGGAAATATTGCGCGGTAAAGGGGCTCCGTGCTAGCTATTTTTGTATACTTTTCTTGATTTTTCGTAGTTCTATTGTGCATCGGCGGCTCATGCAGCGGCGGGAACTCGCTTCCTGCTATGCCGGCTATTCGCAAACAGCTGATAACGACAGAATAAGGAAAAATTAATAATTTTAACAAATATCATGATATAGATTAACTCGTTTTTAGTCCGTTTATTTGACTCGAGCAGAAATTTAAGATGAAAATCAAAGTTGGTATAGTATTGAACTAATAATATTGAAGTATTAACATGTGTAACTAGGTTTTGAAATATTAAGATGTATAAGATAGAAGAAAGTTTTGGGATTGGCACATCCAACTAGTTTCCCTATATATCATCCTTACACAATGCTAGCAGCATTGTGCAGGTATGATATGTAGAGAACTACGTACTATAACTGTTCGTACTATAACTAGTTTTACAAATATTTTTTTCACCGCATATTGTACTGAATGTATATTTTAGTGCACTTTATAAGTGCATAATCATTTCATTTGTTCGAAAGGCTGTAACATCGTTAAAATGCACTTGACATAATTTTTTCCCATTGGCCGTAATGTAACGGAAAACTTTTGACTGTCCCTGTCATTAAAGTATACGTCCGATTTTCATAAAATCTGAAATGACTCGACAAAATTTTGCAACCAGGGCTTAATTTGCGCCGGAGCCCACCGGAGCTCAGCTCCGGTACTTCTATGTTTTCAGTAAATATTTAAATATTTGGCGGAATTCACCGGAGCTCACAAATACAGGGCTCCGGAGCCCAGAGCAATAGCGCTTCCGAAAACCTGAATCCTTAATTACCGTTTTCTTTCCTTTCCGTCTCCAGGCTTTTAACATAACACTTATATGTGACGTAATGTGTCCCACACTTTGGAAATGGAGATGAAACGGACTCAATTTTTATATAAGTTTTAGGTTTGTGCTGGTTCAAGTCCAATCTGTCTTACTTCCAAAATTTTATTTTTCATGTATATATTAAAAAAAAAGTTTCCCTCCTTAAAAATTACGTTTTCTATTCTATTTAAAATCATTTCAATGCTATTTTAATCAGAATGAAGAGAAAACAGAAATCGTGTTTTTCTCGTCTAGTGATAATTGCAAATTTATGTTTGGCATCGCTGGCGTCAATGTGTTGATACGATACCACTAAAGAGACTGACGATGAATTTGCTTTCAGTTCGATTTTCTTTTGTGACAGTAGGATAATTCTTAATTGGCCGATTTATTTTATTTTTTTACTTTAGATATCTAATCTGAAAAGAATATTTTCTGTCTATAGTGAACGAGCATTAGTTTGAGGTTTCGTTTGATTGAATTTTTTAGTCTTCTATTGTGTACGACTATAAAAATCCCTTTAGTGATTTTTCTATTGTATCGTGGACGGGAACGCTGCCCATGCTAAGGCTCTATTCTGCACATTTATGAAGTCACTTTCATTTGTAAGTAGCTATAATTGCCATGTATTGTTATTCTGATAGAAAGCAATCTAGCAGTGTTTTCCCTTTTCTATAAAAGCATCGAATCTTTCCGATACCGGTGTCAAATTTTTAATTTAATCTGATTTTCAGTGACTTGCCAGAAAAGAATGTTATGCGGAAGGAAAATTTATTATTGTTATTACCTTTTGCAGGAAATTGAAAAACGCGTTTGCATTTTTCAGTATGTAAATATTAATTTCTATAAATTTCAGAAATTCTTTCATAAAAATGCATAGCTGCGAACTATTCCTTTTTTGAGTTAACACTATTTTAAAACCATAACCCCAATCACATTTAATCGCAGAATTCTCCTATTAATTAACATTAAAATTAGGTAAAGACTTCTTTTCGGAAGAAGTAATAACTAAGAAGTGGAATAGTTGACAGCTAAGCATACGCAGATAGATAGATATATTTAAAATTTTTATTTTCCTAAAGAAAAAAAAACAGTCTTTAAATTTTGCAAATAATGTATGAAATATAAATATACAGATTGGAGTGATAGCGGATGCAGGGGAGGGGGGGGGGAAACGCTACGGTTATTAGTATCGCAGGATATTAGGGCTCCGGTACTTTTTTTGTTAGAAATTAAGCCCTGTTTGCAACAATTATATACTTAAAATTTCAGGCCATTCGGTTGGGTAGTATTTGCTCTGTTATATGCGGACGGCCAGATGGACTGAACGACGACTATAGGTGCTACGTATTTATACAATTACGAACGCACCTAAAAACCATCTCGGTAAGTATTTTGCCGACAAATCCCAAATGTTTGGCAAGGAAGGCATTATGAGACTTCTGTACAGATAGAAGAAGGTTGTTAAACAGAATGGCACCTATATAAATTAATAAATGTAGACTAAAATTTATATCTTCTACGTTTCAATTTTCTTTCAAAATCAGCACGAAACTTTCAAGATAATCTATTACTTTTTAGCCCCAGGTATGCTATTTCTTTCTCCCAACTTATTTTGTCTCCAATAAATAACGTTACCTTGTATACGCCAGCCCAAAAACAAAAGCCGATGTTTCATTGTGCGATTAAATATTCTACAGCATTTTTTAGAACTTCTAAGCATCGCACATTTTCAATGTTTATACCTTCGTATTGGAAAAAAAAAGTACTTTTTAATGCAATTTGTTTAAAAACTGCATCTCCATTTATTTTTTGAAATATTAATTTTTTTGCAGTTTTTAGCGACATTTGTTTCATTTTGGCAATTCAAGTACTCCATTTCTGTAGAAAGTAAAGAAAAAATTGTTGAAAAATAGCAATTATATCTTTTTGTTACCATTTTCTCATAAAAATTGAAAAAAAAATTAATTAAAATACGTACTATTTTGAGAAAAATATAAATGAAGGATTTATGATAAAACATGGAGCATTTATAAACTATATTTAATTTTAAGTATCTATATTAATGCAAATGACGTCATTTTACATAAAATAAAAGTGTGTGCTTTAAGTCTTAAAATTGAAATATGTTTTGCAGTAGAGTCCCGATTATCCGAGTCCCGCTGAACCGAGTTATTTTCTTCTGATGGACTGGTGGCTTCTATTATTATGAAACAGCCGTTATAAATGAAGCGTTAGGTGAAGATGAAAGAGCAGTCGTAAAAAGCTAGAACTCTAATTTTCTGGTCAGAATGGAAAAAAAAAATGGCCATAATTTTTTTTGCCATTTTTTTCCCATTCTGACCAGAAAATCAGAGTTCTAACTTTTTATGGCTGCTCTTTCATCTTCACCTAACGCTTCATTTATAATAGCTGTTTCATAATAATAAAAGCCACCAGTCCACCAGAAGGAAATGAAGTAATGGAAATGCCGGGGGCGACACTAAATTCTGAAAAAGCAGAATTCTTGTTCTCTAGTTTATTTCAAATATTAATTTCAAATAATATATATTTAAAAAAAACCCATTAAAGTTATTATCTGTATTTTTAAAAGAGCAAATTAAGTTTTTTCATTGAGATATCCGTGTTCAGTGGTTTAATTTCATATAGAATTGCACACTTTCACTTTAGAAATAATTTTATTGTCATATAAAAATGTAAAAATATAAACATTAAAAGCATCATTTTAACCATACCGGCTTCGATAGCATATAACAGGGTTGGCGAACCTTTTTATAATCGCGTGCCAATTTTTTTTTCAAAAATCATTTTACATGACCTTGACGTGCCAATTATAAAACAAATTTAGCGGATTGAAAAATTATGAATCAAAACAACTTGAAAATTACTTATTGAGATTTTTTCTAATATGGGTAACATACATGTAAGTATTACATTGTAATAATTATAGAAACACTTAAAATTTAGAAATTAATTAAAAAAATAATGTGATTAATTGTGTTGTATCTTGGATGAAAAATAATTAATATCATTTTAATTCTCAGTTTATTTTAACAGAATGCAAACTAAAATGGATTTATCTGACAACTGCTCTCTATTTGATTTTTTATATTATTAATTTGAGAAAGTTGTAAGGTCGTCTAAGTTCATGTATTTTGGGTAAAATCACTGTATCCTAATTTAGAAATATAATCAACGCCGCGCCGTGCCAAAATTATTCTTTCGCGTGCCAAAAGTGGCACGCGTGCCATAGGTTCGCCAACCCTGGCATATAACATACCGTCCTCAGTGCTGAATCTTTACATTTTTATTATATTGTACCAAGTTCCATCTTAATAATTATTAATTTTATTGTCACATATTGTCATCTTTTTCGAATATCTTTAAAGAATATATATCATACCTAGGATACCCCATTTTATTCCAAGAAAACGTAGATAGGAAAGCTAGCTATAGTTATAAAAACGCCTTTTAAGGCTCCTCATCAGTCATGCTGGAAATTTTCCTCTTTAATGCTAAACCTATGGGCTTCGAATGCATCCGTACTTTTCAAATTTCTTCTCGGAAAATTATTTTTTTTTCTGTACACTGTAAAAAAAAATACGACCAGTTTTCCTGTAGGAATCGGAAAAGTAGTTGCTCTTATCGTACCGGAAAAATTTCCGACCCAGCTCGGAATAAAATCCGTAAAATACCGTTTTATTGACTATTTCCTTTTTTTTAAGGATTTTTTTCCGAGCTGAGTCGGAAAATTTTCCGGTACGATAAGGGCAACTATTTTTCAGATTCCTACTGGAAAACTGGTCGGATTTTTTTTACAGTGTATGCTCTTCTTGAAGAATGTTTATTTCTTTTTTATTGGACAAAATATTTTAAAAATGCATTTTTAATTTTATTTAAAGTGTTCAAATCTTACTTACAACTCGCCCGCTTCACTGAGATTTTAATACTTGAAATATAAGATTAAATATACATTTCAGAAACATTTTGGAAAATAAAATACAGAAAACAGAAGGTAAAAATTTTAATTTTTACCTTCTGCGGAGAAATTTAAAAAATACGGACGCATTCCAAGCCCATAGGTTTAGCATTAGAAAGGGTAATTTGCGTACTGACTGATAACAAACCTTAAAGATGTTCTCAAATCCAAAAGGGCAACTTTATGATATAGGTTTTAATTTATTTTTGTTCAGAAATGCATGAAACAAGCAGGTGTTGTTGTTCAGAAACTATGTAATCGAACTGTTTTTTCTTTTTTTTGCAAACGCAATAGATCTTTCAGAAAATAGTGTCAAAATGGGCGTTTTGAGCCTAATTTCCGTTCGAAAGAGGAATAACCATCCAAATAAGGATGAAAAAGTCTTTGTCACGTGATCAAAATCGCTTGAACTCAATAGGTGATTTATTGATAAAAAAATGGAAAACACAGTTCGATTCCAAACCGCTTCCATAGTCAGTCCTTCCAATTTTCATCTTTTCGTTAAAAATGAATTTGTAAATGTGTCAAAACATTTTACGCTTGCTGAGCAGAGCAGTTGAGAAGAGCCTTAAGTGATAACAAAAGTTTCATTTTGAAATCCTTATTAAACAATCTCGCATAATGACATAAAAAGTTTCAGTAGTTTCAAACGAGTCTACGTACATTTAAGGATTTTTAAAACTAGAAAAAATTAAAACAAAAACATGATAAATAAATTTTTAAACAGAGTATTCCAGATTAAAGAATTTTTTAAATTAACGAATTTATTGAAGTCTTAAAATGAATGCTTATTTCAGTTTAACGAACATCTCGTTTGCAAGAAAACAATCTTTATGGAATTTCTTTTTCCCATTGTACCACGGTCTTCGAATTTTCAAAGTTCTTCTTTTTTTCTGTTTGCTTTAGATTGGTTTAAAAAAATGTAGCACGTCCAGAGAATTTATTTTTGCCGAAGTCTCAAACCTTCGCATTTGGCGATAAACAGCTATTAGCGAATCTTTAATCTGTTACAAATAGTATTTGGAATTAAATTTCTTTTCTTAATGCTGAGAGAACAAGAAAAGACAGCAGTTTTCATTGAAAGGAAAAATTAATGTTATAAAATTAGTAAGTGCTCTAAGAAGGCAGGTAAATGTAGCAATAGTTTGTGTTCTATGATCAAAAGAAGCTCAGTCGCATATGGGAATTATTAAAAATCATTTATCCAAAAAAAAAAAATGTGGGCGAAACGTTTTATACAATGTTAAAAAATATTGAATTTCAAAATCAAAGATTGATTATTTCTGGAGTGCCTACGTGGGGCGTATTGCTCACGTTTACCTTGTATCTAAGCTGAAAGGATATAAGAAGAAATTATCAGGGCATACATGAAAGATGCAGAATAATTAATATTAAAGATTTTGCTTTGAGAAAATGCTGTAAACTTCAGAAAAGAGAAATTCTTTACTTTTTTGTAATAATACTAATAATTATTAAAAGTTACACTTATGGCATGTGTCAGTGTGAATTTTTCAGTTTTCAGTGCATTTTGTTTCCTTTGGGGCTTTATAAAAGATCGTGTATACGTTCCGCCGCGGCCTAATGGTTTGCCATAGTTGAGACACAGAATCGAAGAGGCTATTGCTTCCATTACTTCGAACTTGTTAACCAAAGTGTGAGAAGAGTTGGACTTTAGGTTGTTTGTGTATCGTATAACTAAAGTTGCACCTATTGGACATTTGTAAGAAAAACTAGGTTAGTTTACCTTCAATTTGATGTATGATATGTTGTAAATAGTCTAAATTAAACTGCTATACCATTGAAACCGCGACATTCTTTTATGGTCAGTCTATATTAGACTGATGTGAAAAATTATCTCGTACGTCGCTTAGGATAAAATACTTCATTAAACAAAAGAAAAAAAAAAGAAAATTTTTCCATTTAATCATACAATCATTTGTGAAGATATAAGATTAAAGATAAAAGATCTCATTAAACATTGTTAATTTCTTTTAAAGTAATTTATAAACATTGCATAATTCAATTAATGCGACCTTCTTTCCTTTACATTCATTGAAACTAATAGATAAACTAGCTTCTTTCTAAGCAAATGATAATGAAATAACTGAAAGCATGCAAAAGTTAATTTACCTCCTGAATTTCCCTATCTCATAAAACATTTAATTATATCCAAAGACATTTAATTTACTTGCATGTAACTCGATCCCTCGAGCATTAATTTAAATTATTCACTTTATTTTTAGCATGTACGACTTAGGTATAATTACAAAACTAAATGGGTTGCTGTTCTTCTTTTTAGTTTTTCACTTGAATTAAAATTTTTATTTAATTAATTTTATTAAATTAAATAAAATTTTTAATAAAATTAAGAAAAATGTTATTACTGTGGATTCGTCGAGCGAAATTTTAATGAAATATATGTCTTAAAAATTTTTTCCAACCAATTTTTTTTCTAAAAATTTAACTTAAAATAATCAGAAAGAATTTATCTTTTCCAAAATTTTTAAATTTTATTAGGTACATTTTTCTCTCGAGAGTAATTAACTGATTGATTAAAGTTTAAGAATTCTAAGGGAGTTTGGGGTATAAGATTTGTTCATTTTAATATCTCACAACTTTTAACACTTTATAACATATTTGAAATGTATATATGAATTCGGTTTGCCTGTTTTTCTTTACGTCTGTCCGTATGTCTGTCTGTCCGTGCTGTAACCCGCATAAATATAGCCAGATTGCCATGAAATTGATATACAGTGGACTCTCTCTATCTGAACACTCTCTAATGTGAACACCTCGGTATTATGAACACATTCCGACGGTCCCGGCGAAACTCCATAGACTTAACATAAGATGAACTCTCTATATTCTGAACACTCTCTAATGTGAACACCTCGCTATTATGAACGCTACTTTCGATCCCCATCCTACTCCGCCTCTCTGTAAACTGAAGGTGTGTTTGCAATTAAAAATTCTGGGAATTGTTGCAGAAGAATAAAAATTTCAATAAACTCGATTTAAAAATAAACAGACAAAATCATTGCCAGATTTTAAAAATCTACCCGATGCTGCAATTTGTTTGAATAATTGAGATAAAATCTTCAGTTAACAAAACATATGTTAAAAAAGAAAGAAAGAAAGAAAGAAAGAAATTGAAAGAATGTTTTTCAAACAGGTACGCCTTTACATGTTCTACATCTAAACTAGCTAGAATATTCTTATATTTTTAATAAACAAAAAAGTCCAGATATGAAACTGTTGCCATTTCACAAAAAGTAAATCATGTTAATCAGATAAATGAAACGAACAAAACAATCATTTTTTATGCAAAGGGATACAAAAAAGAAAAAAAAATAATAATGTAAAAACCATGTCAGGAGAGTCCCCCTCTCCCGAGCCGAGATAAAAATAGAAAGATTATGCAACAGAAAGGGCCCGCCACCAGTGACAGATAAAAGTCAACTGGTATTAGAGGGAGTGGCTAAAAAAGGATTATGGTTTCTTTTCCGCACACCTCCATGGGGATTATCGCTACTGTTTCTTTCTTCCTTTTGCTCAGCAATGGTAAATTTTTGTTCGCCGTTTCTCTACAGTTGCAGGGTAAGAAGCATTGCACTTATGCAGCTATACTAGAAATAAGTGGAAAAACGGAACGAACTGAAGCTTTAGGAGAAATACAAAGTTGTTCAAAAATTAAAATCAAACGCAAGTCAAAGGAAAATTGCATGTGAGTTTGGAATTTCAGTAGGTTAAGTCAACACCATGAGCAAGAAAGAGAAAGAAATTATAATCGCTTTTGAACAAATCAAAGTAAATTTCCTCAAACTGTAGAATTTTCGAAAAGAAAATGAGAAACAAGAACATAAACAATCGCGTCTGAAGTTTTATTGCCAAATGAGAACGAATAATCTTCTTGTACTAGACCCCTGCTAAAGAAGATTGCTCTTAATTTTACAGAAAGGGAGAAAATCATGGAATTCAACGCTGAAGGATGGTTGACTCGCTTCAAAAATCGGCATAACATCGAATTCAAAATAATCACTGGTGAAGCTGCAGACGTAAATAACAACACTGTGAAGGAATGGAAAGAAATCTTCAGGATGTAACGAAGGATTTCGACGCCGTTAACATTTTCAATGCCAACGAAACCGGTCTTCCAAATAAAACCCTAACAGAAGAAAGCGAGAAAGGCGTGGGCTGAAAACTGTCAAAAGAAAGACTTGTCGTGATGCTCAGTCCCAGTTTTATTTGTGAGAAGTTCTTACCACTTGTGATCGGAAAAAGTGAAAAACCACGATGTTTCTAAAATGTGAAAATCGCATCATTGCCTGTGCACTATAAATAAAATTGAACAGCCATGATGACATTCGCAAATTTCTCACAATGATTGGAGGGTAGTAACGAGATGATGAAAAGAGAAAGAGAAAAATTCCTCTTTTTGTGGATAATGCCAGATCACACACACACATGCAGCTGAGCAACGTGAGTCTGAAGTTCCTGACCACCGAATTGTACTTCTATAATCCAACAACTGGATAAAGGAGTAATCAATACCTTTAAAGCTCACTACCGAATCCATTTTTTGAAGGCAACCAAACTAACGAAGAAGGTCAACGTTATGGATGATGTCCATTGGATATCAACAACTTGGAATGAAGTAACCTCCTACGCATTCCAAAGCTGCTTCTACAGACCTGGATTCCAATGTGAGAATGAGCAGGGTGAGTGACTTGGGGTCAATTCTCCAAATGGTCCATACTGAAACTGAACCTGGAGCTTATCTTGGAACCGACGGAAGCCTTCCAGTTTGCGATAACAACATTGTTGAAGAGGAAGTGAAGAAAACGTAAAGCCAGAATAGACCGATGAAACTAGAAGTACGCTTACCTTCAAGCAATATGGGCAAGGGATTCAAGACCCAGTGTTGCCAGATTGGGGACTTTTTTGTCCCCAGATTGTTGATTGCCACCGCTTTTTTGAAATAGAAATATTCGGCCTATTTAAAAATAGATTAAAAATTCTGAGAAATAAGGCGAATTATACTATTTTAAAAAAGTGGTGACAGTCAAATAATCTGAATTAAAAAAGCTTCCAATCTGGCAACACTGTCAAGACCTGTTGAAATATGCAACTGAACATCACCCGAAGTCTTTCCACTTTTAAACCCCTTAACGGTCGCATTAAATTACGGTTTAAAAAATCAAATTGCTTATTGGCACCAGTTTTTTGAAAAAGAAATATTCACCTTATTTAAATAAGGGAGAAATAAGAAAATCACCTTATTTCAATAATTTAAATTAATGTCAGGTAAAATGATACCATAATAAAGCCAATTACACTATTTTATAAAACTGGTGGGAATCAAACAATCTGATTAAAAGACGCAGCCCGCGAATATCACGGGAACGAGAATTAAGGGGTTAAACAACTGGCTAACATATACACTGCACAAGCACGATCATTGCAAAAACAAACTAAAATTACTCACTTTGTTAAATAATGTACCGATTTTGTTTTTAAGTAATATATTGTATATATGTATGTTTTTTAAAACTGTTTTAAATTAAAAAAGGGACGGTAGATTACAGGTTCGACTGTATTCAGTTTGACATTGCACTAGCCGCCAAATCTAAATTCAGCACGTTCATCTCGGTAATTGGCATTTTATACAGTCTATAAACTCAATCGTAGTAGTAGTAATGCATTTATTTCCCAGTCTCCCTCTATAATGAACACCCCCATAATCTGAACAGTTTTGGTCGGTCCCATGCGTGTTCAGAATAGAGAGAGTCCACTGTACGTTATTGGTGTTCTGTGGCATGTTCGGTATTAAAATGAAGTGTGTAGCATTTACGATTCATTTACACGGACACTCAAAAGAATTCCGTTACATTACGGCCTATGGAGAAAAATCGTTTGCGTAGTATTTTAATGATATTACACTATTTTAAATATATTGAAATTTGTATATATCACTGAGGTGTTTTACAAAACGCTTACGGTTGAATATGGTGTGCATATGATTTATCGTTCATTTATAGGGACACATTAAAAGATTTGGTTACAGCATTGCCTATGAAGAATAATTGCTAGAAATGCGTTTTCAGTTGTGATATGCTTTATAAAATTTAACTATTTTTTTGCATATTACGTGGTGTGTATAAATCCTATAGATCATATACAGGTCTACACAATAGATTTAAAGTGTATTTCTGTTTATTAACAAAAATTGCTGAATGAGAAATTTCAACTGTGCTATGTGTTTAATTGAACTAACTTTTAGTAGACTATGTAATATACCTATGAATCTATGGAGCAGATACAAGGCTGTACAAAAAAAAAAAAAAAAAAAAAAAAAAAAAAAAAAAATCAGATATTTTCGTAGGTACTATTCATGGCAATTGTAGAAATTGGGTTTTCAAATGTGTTATGCATTTTTAAAACTGATTATTTAGACATCTTTTACCTTAATAAACTGTAAAGTTTTCTTACAGTACTCTGAATGTGTTGAAAAGTGTTTCATAATCTATGATGGACGCATGATTTTTCGTTCTGATTTAATAATAAAATGAATAAATATAATAGGATAGTCCCTCTTTACGTGACCAAGTAATGGATATCGATAAGCTGTCTATTACAACATCAAACGAAACGTTTACTAAACACTCATAAAACTACTAAATCCAATGGCACTTTTTAAATACACGTGGGTTTTTTGTCCGGTGGGGGTTTTGTCTGTGGAGTTTTTGTCCGTGAGGATTTTTTGTCCTGACTCAGACAGATGCGCTTAGCATTCTTACATGTTCTCGCTTAACATTTGCCCATATTTTAAAACTTTATCACATAGTTTAAAAGTGTTTATGACCGGTTTGACTGTCTGTCGTTTGCCGCCTGTCCGTGTCCATGCTCTAACTTACGTAAATATAGTCAGATTGTCACGAAATTGATATATGTTTAGTTAGTGTTTTTCGACAGAAATCACTGTCTTATTTAATGCCCGTACTATACTTATATTTTCTTATACCAATATTTTATGCATTATTATTATAGAAGCCATTAGTATAGACACATTCTTCATATCTGTTTAACATCCATATATAAAAACTCATGACACTTATTTTTCATTTAAAAAAAATCTTTTATCTTGATTTTGTACATATTAAAATCAAAAGTCATAATTTACATTTCCTTACTTTTCACATGTGTTTTAAATTTTTGTGAAAAGTAAGGAAAATGTAAATTATGACTTTTGATTTTAATATGTACAAAAAGCAAGATAAAAGATTTTTGTAAATGAAAAATAAGTGTCATGAGTTTTTGTATATGGATGTTAAACAGATATGAAGAATGTGTCTATACTAATGGCTACTATAATAATAATGCATGAAATATTGGTATAAGAAAATATTGATATATGTTATTTGGGTTTACTTTGGCGTTTTTGGTATTGAAAATGAGGTGTGTAGCATTTATGGTTCATTTACAGGGATACTCAAAAGAATTCCATTATATTACAATCTTTGGGGAAAAAACGTCTGTAGTGTATCTTAATGTATTTTGAAAACATCGAAATTTCTATATATATCACTGAGGATTACCACAAGACGCTTACTGTAGAATTTAGTGTGCACATAATTTATCGTTCATTTACATGAGCACACAAAAGAATTTGGATACAGAAGAAATTGAACAATAATTAAACTATTGAAGCCTATGAACAATAATTGCTGGAAGTGAATTTTCAGTTCTGATACGCGTTTTTAAACTGAACTATTTTGTTAAATATTACTTGGTGTGTATAATTTCTATAGATCATATACAGGGCTGCACAAAAGGTTATCAAGTCCATTTCCCTTTTTTCACGGAAATTGCTGAATGGAAAATTTCAACTGTGCTATTAGTTTAACTGAAGAAGCTTTACCATTTCCATTTTTTTATGGAAATTGCTGAATGGAAAATTTCAACTGTGCTACTAGTTTAACTGAACAAACTTTTACCATTTCCATTTTATCACGGATATTGCTGCATGGAAAATTTCATCTGTGTTATTAGTTCAACTGAACAAACATTTAGCATACTATGTAGCGTGCATACAAATCTATAAATCATATACACATACAGGTATACACAAAAAGAAAATCTGATATTTTCCGATTATTGATTAGAATAGCAGAAATTGAGTTTTTAAATGCGTTATGCGTTTTTAATCCAGGAGAACGCGTGCATACCCAGGGTATGAATGGTTTTCACTTTGTCACCCATAAATACAAATAATAATCGTCACCTTATTTAGTCGGAAACAATTGTTACAAATTATGCGATAAAAAATGTTGAAGATTACTTTAAAAAAAATAGTGGTGACATTTGTAAAAACCATACACACTCTGGGTCTATCAGGCCCGGCGCCAGGCCTCCCGAGTTAAATTGAATTATTTTTTTTTAAATAATATTTGATGTGTATAAATTCTATAGATCAGGGGTTCTCAAACTGTGGTACGCGCACCAGTACTGGTACATGAAGCTCTGTATACTGGTACGCGAAAGTCCGAAACTGGTATGTGAAATGAAATAAAAAAATACAGCATGTGAAATTAAGACAAGTGGGTAAGTGTAATCCCAGATCGCACAGAGGGTTTCGTTTAATATTCCATTCAAAACACGTTATCCTTTTGCAAAATCCGTTAGTTCCACATTTCGTAGCCAAGGGGCGCACTCTATTCTAAACAAACCTCAATCCGGACGAAACTTCTTTTTACAAACTATCTGTAGATATATTAATCGAGGGGATCGGGCCCACAGAACCCGAGATAGGTAGGCACTCCCTGGCGGTAAAAATTGGAACTAAAATATGTACGGCTATGGTGCATAATATGAAAGAGTGGTCAAAGGAGTGTCGGCAAAATTTAGAAAAGTGCACCTCCGGTGAAAAGGGTGGAGGTTAGAAAAATTGCTAAAAATACAGAAGTTAGAGCCCGGAGGGGTAAATATAAGACTTTTTGAAATTTTTATGATTTGTCGTGTGATCGCAAGTGTTCAGTATTCAAAATTAAAAAAAACTTAAAGTACACAAGTTAGAGCCCTGACGAGTAAATATAAGATCTTTTTCAAAATTTTATCATTTGTCGTTTGATGTAAGGTGTTCAGCTAAGTATCGAACATTTCAAGTCTTCAACTTAATTAGGGGCTCAGTTAAAAAAAAAAAAAACAAGTTGGAAATTGCTTGTCAAACGTGGCAAATGAGGTGCGTTTGTACTCTAACTACTTTTATAAGTATTGTTTGCACCGCATATTGTTCTGAATGTATATTTTAGTGCACTTCATAAGTGCATATCCATTTCATTCTGTTCGAAAGACTGGAACATCATTAAAAAGCACTTACAGTAATTTTTTCCCCATTGGTCGTAATGTAATGGAAAACTTTTGACTGTCCCTGTAATTAAACTATACATTCGATTTTCATAAAATTGGAAATGACTCGACAAAATTTTGCAACAATTATGTATTTAAAATTTCAGACCATTTGGAAGGTTGTAACATCATTAAAATGCAATTGTAATAATTTGTCCAATTGGCCGTAATGTAACAGAAAACTTTTGAATGTCCCTGCAATTAAACTGTGCATCCGATTTTCATAAAATTTGAAATGACTCAACAAAATTTTGCAACAATTTTATATTTAAAATTTCTGACCTTTCGGTTGGGTAGTTTTTGCTATGTTATATGCGGACGGACAGACAGACAGCGGATAGACGGTCAGACAGACAGACGGACCGAACGACGTCTATAGGTGCTACGTATTTATATAATTACGAACGCGCCTAAAAAGCTTAAAATACAAAAGTTAGAGCGTAGACGGGTAAATATTCTTCAAAATTTTATGATTTGTCGTTTGATGTGAGGTGTTCAGCTATAAGTATCCAAAATTTCAAGTTCTTCAACTTAATTAGGGGGTGAGTCAGAAAAAAAGCTTAAAATATACAAGTTAGAATCCAGACGGGTAAATATAAGACTTTTTCAAAATTTTATGATTTGTGATTTGATGTGAGGTATTCAGGTACAAGTGTCCAAAATTTCAAGCCTTCAACTTAATTAGGGGCTCAGTTAGAAAAAAAAGCTCAAAATACACAAGTTAGAGTCCAGACGGGTAAATATAAGACTTTTCCAAAATTTTATGAGTTGTTGTTTGATGTGAGGTGTTCAGCTATAAGAATCCAAAATTTCAAGTCTTCAACTTAATTAGGGGCTCAGTTAGAACCAAAAGCTCAAAATACACAAGTTAGAGTCCAGACGGGTAAATATAAGACTTTTACAAAATTTTATGAGTTGTTGTTTGATGTGAGGTGTTCAGCTATAAGAATCCAAAATTTCAAGTCTCCAACTTATAGAGTTTCTGAGAACGGGCTCTGTGACAGACAGACAGAGGAGTGAGACGAATAGGGTTTCGTCAGATGAACGAAACCTTAATAACAGCTCAATTCCCGCTCTTTTTTCTTGATTTGTCATTTAAACCGGCTCCATGGTGTTTGCTCTCCGGGGCTGTTCAAATATTACGTAAGCATGTTTTTGACAATTTTTGACCCCCCTTCCCCCCTTGTCAGCAAAAATAAGCAAATCGCGAACCCCCCCCCTTAATAATTACGTAAGCAAATTGGACCCCCCCCCCCTACTTAAAAAAATTAGGACACAATACAAATTAAAAAACTCTACTCGACTAATATAACTACTAAATAATAATAAACGCTTGTTTTATTTCTTTACAATTCTATTTAAGAAAATTTCTTAGATCAAAATTTTAGAAGACCTTAGCCATTTTAAAAATTTTAATTTGAACATGACAATATCTATTTCGATGCTGACCACGGCTGCTCAAGCCATTTTTCCATATCTGTTATGATATTGGTTTCCAGTTTTACTTGATTATCTTCATCGCTTACTTTTCGTATGCAATCTTTATCAACTTCATCTTCATTGATCCACTCAACATCTTCCATATCTTCCACGAATTTTACGAAGCGCATAAGTTCATTTGCTCGACGAGCAGCAATTCTCAATGGTCGTATAAGGCAGTCCTTCTCGCTTTTTTCACTCTGTTGAATTTTTTTGTGTCTGTTTGCTGACTTCTGAGATGCATGATATTGGCCAAAACTTCCACAAGTTCTTGCGGATAATTGCGTGAACTTTATAGAAGAGCAAAAATAATCATACAGCATCTTTAAAAATTCCTTTTCTGTAATATTCAGATTTAAGGCCAGACGGAGACTTAAATCTATAAATTCCCCCTCTTCACTTGTAATGATGTCATTTGACGATTGTATCATTTTAATTGGAGGAGAAATGAATCGTCCTTTTAATATACGAAATAATTCACTACGTGCAGGAGAGCAACAATTCTCTTTTTCGCAATTTGTAGCAAGTATTGACTTTCTTGTACGAGCTTCGAATACCAATCCAAGTCATAACCAAGAGACTCTGGTTCGCTTGAATCAACATATGTGGCAGTAACAGGATAACTGTCAATGCTTAATGATTTCCAGATATCTGCGAGAGTTTTACCAGCATATGCTAAGTTATTTTGCTCAATTTCTTCATCAGTAGTGCGACCGTCCTCATCGAGATGGGAACGATAATGGTTATGAGGGTGTATAAGACAAGACAGTTCTCGACTGAGTGGTGTCATTCGCCTTTCTACTCAACTATATGCACTTCTTCCAGGAGCATTGCACGCTATGAAAATTCCATCCAAATCATGCTTTTTGAAATGGTTAATAGCAAACGGTATAACTTTCTGGTAGCGGGGATTCTTGTCTGGATCTCCATCAACCGTTACTATGATTACAGGTTTGATGAAACCCTCTTCTGTTTTCACTAATTTTTCAAAATCTTTGAGTATTAATAGAGTTTCAAAATCCTGAGCATGAGTATTTGCTGTGGAAGAACTGTGTTTCCCACTTCTTATAGCTATTAACGTTGGACCAGAATAAACTATGTATGGCTTTACTTTGACCTGCCATGTCAGGAGCAGTCACAATACCAGCGTAAACACATGGGATAAGTTTGCGGCGTTCAGCGATGACCCAGTCGTGATCGCTTAAGGATACACGATACTCCGTATGCATCAGTATCGGAGCCTGTTTATTGGCTGCTGTAATTCCCAAAGGTACGTGCGCTTTATCATCCTGTGAAAGAAGAAACACTTGCATGGGTCCAAGAATTGAAGCTAAAGTTTCTAAATAATGGATGGATATTACTGCAAATTGGGTATCAATGTGAGATCGGTGATAATCAGCCAGAATCCAAGAAAGTTTTATCGGCACTGTGGTGACATGTCTTCGACACTCGATGGTTGAGGAATTTTTTGGAAGCAAACGAAGATATGTTCTACTCCTGCTTATTGTAAAACCAACCTTTTTCAGTTTTGCAGTCAGGTCATCGAGAATTTTGACACTTGCTTCTTCTTTTTGCATCTGCAGCGCTTCCAATAATAGCTATGTCTGCTATTGCTCTAAGTAATAATGGTTGTTTAAACTTGGTCTTCCTACTGATTCCCTCAAAGATTTTTTTTTTTTTAATGTCTGGATTATCATGGCAGATTTCTCCAAGCTTTATTCGTTTGGTGGTTAGATGTTTTCTTTGGTATTCAGCATTTTGGCGTTTCCTTTTTAAGGATTATTTTTCCTTTTTTGAGATCGCTGGAAACCTTATTTATCTGTTTTTGAATTTGAGATACATTGGTTTCAATTCAATTGGGTTACATTTCATTTTTAGTTAGGTTCAAAATTTGAAAACAGTTAGAAGATTATCTGCTACAAAACTAACATATTTTTTAATTTTTTTCCCCCATGGATGCATTAATTTTTGAGTTATTTAAAAAGAAAAAATAAGGCTTAGCTTGGCTACGCCATATTTAAAAAGTAATAACTCGTTTTTTGACGTTTTTTTTTTTGTCTTTATTTATTCCTATACTGACCATGTTTTGCCAAGGCTACACGGTCATTTTATCTTATCTTTTTCCAATTTTTCCAAGTAATTATGTAAACTTAAAGTTATGATAAAATATATTTAAAATTTTAAGAATAAATTAATTATAATTACCTTTATAAAATAATCAAGAAAGACTGATTTATTTTTGGTTGCTGTCCTCAATTCTTTTTAGCACAAATACCTCTAACTCTTTGTCAGTTTTAGAAGACTTTTTGTACTGCCGCCACACATCATTAATTTTACATTGGATATCCTTCAAAGGTTTATCTGATGCAGACTTTTTGAAACTTTCAAAAAGTTTTTTATACAAGATTTCTCGAAATGAAGACATATTTCTGATTTTATTTATTTTAAACACCACTACACTGCAGTACTGAGAGGTAGAGGTCTGCACGGGCCGAAATTTCCAGGCCCGGGCCCGGCCCGACTCATAGAGAAAAAAAGTCGGCCCGGCTCGTACAAAAAAATTATTGGCCCGGCCCGATAAAAAAGTTAAAAGTTCGGCCCGAGCCCGGCAGGACCCGGAAAAAAAGTTAAAATCTCGGACCGGCCCGGGCCGATTGAATTTCTACAAAACATTGATTTTTATGTCGATTTGGTTAAAGATTTGTCTCGTACGAGGAGTTCTGGTCAAAAATATGTCTTAACTATTTTTTTATGTTTATAATCTTCATTTTTATAGAAGTGGCGACATTTACTGCGACATTTATTTTTTTAATAAATCTCTATTTCTTGTATGTAAATGAATCCGTTATCATTAATATCGTTAATCCATATTCCATGTATTGAAGTGCTAAAAATCTGAAAAATGCTATACAGTAAAATCTTCTAAAACGGAATTGCATAAAAAAGAAAAAAAATCCGTTATAGACAAGTGCCCTTCTTAGCAAGTTGTAAATGTATTATATATCCTATTCTTACGTATTAGTATATTAATTTTGTATGGATCAACACGTTTTTCAGTTTATAACAGGATTTCGTCATAGGCAGGTTCCTTCTCACATGTTTTCTCATATTTTCATTTAGCCATATTTTAATAAGCGTAGAAATCTACTATTCTTTAAAAAGAATAAATTTGAATGTTTAATTGTAGAATAATAGCGATTTTAAAATGTGTAAATTTTTTTCAAAATTTTTTGAGCCTGGCCTAATTTTACTGACCTTTGAACGGATCAGGCCACGCCGAGACAATGATTTTCATACGGGCTGCGTCAAAACCAGGACTTAAAATTTTGGGACCTGAAGACTTGGAATGAAACCAGTCCCGACTCAATACAGAAAAAAATGGGCCCGGCCCGATCCCCCAGGAAAAAAGTAAGGCTCGAACCCGGCCCGGGCCCGGCCCGTGCAGATCACTACTGAGAGGTTTTCAAAACTCACGAGACACCAGACAGTAGAGCAGTCGGTCACTATGGTTATGGGGTTCAACCGCTTGACAGAGGAGGGATGGAAACAAAAATTTTACTTACGTTTTGGAAGCTATCCCGGAAAACTCATATTGTCACAATACATCATATCGCATCGGTCCATTCAATTCTATACTATTCTATTCTCACAATTGGAAATAGTAGTAAATTCTCAGAGATAATAAGCCCTCATGCATCAAACATGAACAGTCACATCTAGATAAAAGAAATCGTTTATGTTTTCCTTGTGCGGTCAAAATAGCTGATATCAGAACTTCAAGTTTAATATTCTTTTGCTATTTCTTTCTTTCAATTTAAAATTTTATATATATATATATATATATATATATATTTACAAGTTAGAGATTCTGAAAATGTCTTACGTAAGCATCATTCAAACCCCCCCTCCCCCCTTGTCAGCAAAAATAAGCAAATCGCTAACCCCCTCCCCCCCCTTAGGGGCTTACGTAATATTTGAACGGCCCCTCCGTTGTTACTGCGGTGACAGCGGCGTTTTGCTTTCCCTTATTTGGGTTTTAGTCCAGTCAAATTAGGTTTTGCGTCAAATTAGGATGATTCGGTGGAAGCAGTACGATATGAGCCGCCGAGTACCATCGTTTTTTATACGCAAGTTGTTTTTAGGGTTTCGTTCATCAGACGATAAGCCCGTTCTCAGAAACTATGTATGTTAGAGCCTTGAAATTTTGCATACTTATAGCTGAACACCTCACATCAAACGACAAATCCTAAAATTTCAAAAAAATCTTATATTTAACCCTCTGGGCTTTAACTTGTGTATTTTAAGCTTTTCTTTCTAACTCAGCCACTAATTATGTTGAAGGCTTGAAATTTTGCATAATTATAGCTAAACACTTGCGATCAAACGAAAAATCATAAAATTTCAAAAAATCTTATATTTCACCATACGTGCTCTAACTTGTGTATTTTAAGCAAATTTTTATCCTCCCCCCTTTTCACCCGGGGGGCACTTTTTAAACTTTTGCCGACACCCCTTTGACCACTCTTTCATATTATGTACCATAGACTTACATATTTTAGTTCCATTTTTTACCGCCAGGAGGCGCCTGCCTATCTCGGGTGCTATGGGCCCGATTCCCTCGACTAATATATCTACGGATAGGTTGTAACACGGAGTTTAGTTCGGATAGAGGTTTGTTTAGAATAGAATGCGCCCCCTGGTTGCGAAATGTGGAACTAACAGATTTTGCAAAAGGATAAAGTGTTTTGAAAGGAATATTAAACGAAACCCTCTGTGCGATCTGTGATCACACTTAGCCACTTGTTTTAATGTAATTTGGATTAGTACTTTTTGACAAATGGCACTAATGCTCCGGTATATGTTGATTTAGCTTTGACCCCGCCCCCTGGAAAAAAAGGAAAATTTTTCTTCTCTTACTATATTGTAAGTGTGTAGTGTATATTACATATTTTATCGAACTTCGATTTCGCAGCAATAATCAGTTTATTTTCAGAAGGCTATGGGAATTTCTTACATAGGTTATTCACTTATTAAATTTTCTTAAGTGTATTTTACTACTGATGTAAACAGATTATTCGTATAACAAAAGATTGACGCCTATATGTCATTAAGTATTGTAGCTTTTTCTTTTTTTTTCTTTTTTTTTTTACCAAAACACTGTATATTGATAAGGTACATTTTATTAAAATGTAATGATGATACTATATTTAATTTCAACGTTAATGTAAATCAGCCAATCTAAGGCCCAATTTAATAATATAATCATGCAATTAAATGCAGTAAAATATGCTCAGACGGAAGCACAAAACACTGGAAAAATATTTCATTTTAGATATATTCCGTTCACACAGGTTTTTCTATATTAGTTTTGAACTAGTCACCTGGTGGAATGCGGAATTATGAACTTATATTTAGTGGTACGTCAGCCTAAAAGTTTGGGAACCCCTGCTATAGATCATATACAGGGTTTCACAAAAGTTCCCAAATGCATTTGCGGTTATTCACAGAAATGCTGAATGGAAATTTTCAGCTGTGCTATTCGTTTAACTGAACTAATTTTTAGCATACTATGTAGTATGCATACAAACATATGGATCCAATAGAGAGCTGTATAAAAAAAAAAAATCGGATATTTTCCCGACTATTGATGGTTAATACAGTCAAACCTCGTTATCCCGATACTCTAATGACCAGAAAAAAGTGTCGTCATAAGCGGAGCATCGCGGTAACCGGAGATGGAGAAAAATATATTTATAAAAAGCCGTATTTTTAATTAATTTAAGACAATTTTAAACTCATAACTGTTCTTGTAGTTTTAAGCAATAAAACATTATTATTAAACAAAATAAACACGAAAACAAAATTAAAAAGAATAAAATATAAGATTTATGATGACTTGTTTTTTTTATTGCTGTATGAAATTTTGATGAATTAAGATTTGATTATACCTAGATGTGTTTCCTACAATTCTTTTTTCAATATTATACAATGAATTATAATCAATATTTGTTGTTTCAGAAATGAATGTTAAATAATTTCTGATTATTTGAATACAATTCAATGCTTCGGTTTTAGTGGGATGAAAAACGCCGTGTAACCATAAGAAAGCGCCGCCTGACCAGAACGAAAAGACCACGAGTAAGATTGATACTTCTATCTGAGCTTAAGTGGGTCATTCATAGTGTGTGGGTTTATTTATTCAGATAAAGGATTGAAGTAAAATTTCTAATTCATCTTAATGAGTATTGTAGACACTTTTGTTAAAAATTTGGCTAAGACATTTCTGACCGCTTAATTTCCGTGCTTATAAGATGGATTATGAAAAATGGACAAATTTCCTAAACCGTCGGGATATCCTGAACTGAAAATTATTCAACGACGTAAAATCTGGAGTTTATTTACATTAAAATGATAAACAGAAAATCGGGATTTTGAAAAACTGACGTGATAAGCTGAGTGACGTGAAAACCGGGTGTCGGGATAGCGAGGTCCGACTGTAGTAGAAATTGAGTTTTCAAATAAGCTATGTGTTTTTCAAATCGTTCATTTTTACATAATCTTTCACCTTAACGAACTGTGAAGTTTTGTTACAGTATTCTAAATGTGTTTGAAAGTGTTACATAATATATGCTGGATGAATGACTTTTCGTTCTTGTTTGTTTATGTTCGCAGTAGTTGTTATCCTCTTTAACATATTATCATCGAGAGTCGAGAAATATCGTTTCTATTCAAAAAACATCATTGACTAAAGGCGTAGCTTCTACCTTGCAGAATATGCATTTATATCATGTTGTAGACATTGTTTTAAGTTACCAGACATTTTGCATTTAAACCTGTACATTGAAATATAATCACTGCTGCATGAACTTGAGAAGTCTATGTAGGAAACCAATTTACGAAAGACTTTCGGAAGAGGGCGGAGCTGCTACTGTTTGAAAATCCAGATTTCACAAAATCATACCGATGACCATGTGTTAATATTCTTTATTATATTTTCAATATACACATTTAATGAAGATTTCATTACGAAGGAAGAGGATGCGCGTAATACGGCGAATATACCCTCGGAAAAAAGTAAAATATAGCCTCAAATCATATCTGCGCATTAAACATACGGTAAGATGAAATAGATGTTCATCCACGGCAAAGAATTTCTCTTTAATTGTTTACATGTTTTCTCTTATCTTACAGTTATGTTTGTATGTGGCAGTCAAATCTTGTGACACATTTTTACCCACTACCTGTTGAGTTGACATAGAGCTTTGAAATTTTGAATATACTGTGACCTCTCACTTATACGACTTTCAGATGACCGTAGAAAAATATCGTATAACTGAGAGAGTCGTATAAGTGAGAGAATGCTTTATTATAGATGCTTCAAACTTTATAGGCATTAATTATTTTACCTACATTAAATGCGATACGTTTTGAGTACTAAGAACATATTTTAACAAAATTTATAAGATATATTAAAAAAGAAAACGTAAAATATATTAAAAAATGTTCACAAAATAGTTCACTTACCATTATGTTTATTTTAAAGATTTACAAATGAGATTTTCTCAAAAATGAAGTGATATTAGTTTATCTCTCTCGTCGACGAAAAGATAAAATGTCTTCTTCTAAATCTAATAAAGCTTTTAAACTATTTTGGAAATAATAATTTTGATGGATATAATTCTTGAATATATTTAAAGCAGCATCTGCTTCTGAAAAATTTACAGCAGCAAGAACACCGCTCTCATCTTCGTTATCCTCCTCGCTCACGTCTTCATTGTTGATAAACAGTTTAACAATAGTGAAAGGATAAAGGTATGAAAACGTGAATGATTTGTACTTTAATGATTATAACAAGTAGGAAATTGCTCGTCAAACGTGGCAAATGAGATGCGTTCGTTCTATAACTAGTTTTATAAATATTTTTTGCACCCCATATTGTACAGAATGTATATTTTTTTACACTTCATAAGTGCATAGTCTGTAACATCATTAAAATGCACTTGCAATAATTGTAACGGAAAAATTTTGAGTGCCCCTGTAATTAAACTATACATCCAATTTTCATAAAATCTGAAATGGCTCGACAAAATTTTGCAACAATCATATATTTAAATTTTCAGACGATTCGGAAGACTGTAACATCATTAAAATGCACTTGCAATAATTTTTCCCCATTGGCCATAATGTAAAGAAAAACTTTTGAATGTCCCTGTAATTAAACTATACATCCGATTTTCATAAAAATTGAAATGGCTCGACAAAATGTTACAACAATCATATATTTAAAATTTCAGACCGTTCGGTCGGGTAGTTTTTGCTCTGTTATATGCGGACGGACAAACGGACAGACGGACTGAACGACGACTATAGGTGCTACGTATTTATATAATTACGAACGCACCTAAAAAGGAATTCTTGAGTTAGAAATGTAAAATCACCTGAACCGTTTAACGCGTCATATAAGTGAGAGAAGCAGCCGTATAACTGAGAGAAATTAGCATTATTTCCCATAAAAGTGGACGTGACCAAGAGAATTCGGCGTATAACCGAGAGAGTTGTATAAGTGAGAGGTTACGGTATATATGTATTTCTGAGGGCAGTACAGGAATTGGACATTGATTTTTTAAAATTCGATCCCTAAAAAGGGCAATAGGGGCAAATTTACTTAATGGTTACTCAATTATACTTGGATTTCCTAAGGGGGAAATCAGTGTAAGCTTCAACAATGAGTATTTGTTGAAAAGTACTAATGGCAGGGTTACCATAATAGCATCAAATTTTGGCCAATTTGGCGGTATATTGCCAAATTTGGTGACAAAAATAAGTTGCCATAGATGATGCCAACTTGTCGATAGCTGCCTAATTTGGTGAAATTGCCATTTAAATCAATTAATCTTTCATAATCTAGCTCACCAAAATTTAAATTCCACGCATTTAAGGTTTTTTTCAAGCCTCTCCTACTTTTTAGTGCTTAAAAAAATATTTTGTCTACATTTTTGTGAATTTTAATGAAAGCATGATATAAAAAAAAATACATTTATATTTTTTATTATTTTTATAATTAACATACTTCAATTGCTTTTCCAAATTTAGTTTTAATTCCTTTCATAATACTAATTATTTGTTGCCGAAAGGTAAATAAGTTATTTTCATTTTTAAACTATCAGTATCCTTATTTTCTTCCAATCTACAAGCTTAAGGCAATTCGATAGCAAAAAGATTCGATTGAAAAGAATTCACTTTCTTCTGATGAGATTGTTTTGAGGGTAAAGCTTTCTTTTAAAAAAGACTTTCTTTCTCAAGTTTACCAAGAAGTTGCATTAAATCATATTTCAGGTAGATGCATCCACAAGAATGCATTCAAAATGGCACTTTAAATTTCTCAAACCTTAAATATGAAAGTGACAAAGATCCTGGCGAGTACTTTGAAAGAACATTTCGTTACCATTTCGATTTTAGCGTGAAAGATGCTTTTGAATATTTCATTTACTTATGTAATAGAATGTCGAAAGATGCTTTGCCATATTTTGTTTAATTATGTAATAGAAAGTTGAAAGATACCCTGCCATATTTCGTATACTTATGTAATAGAAAGTCGAAAGATGCTCTGCCATAAAATATGCAAAAGTATCTTGTAATCAGAGTTCGTAAATATCATGATATTTTTGAAAATATCAAAAATATACGATACTTTGGTATATATCTGATATATGTGATTATCTAATATTTTCAAGTAGTCAACGTATTGATGATTATAAACATTTTCAGACCTAATATAAATTAGAAACTAAATCGTGTTGCACTTAGCATGAAAACTTAATAAAAGAATAAGAACTAAAAGATCTTCTTAAAGCACTATTAAAAACTTTTAAATGCGCTAGGCCTTTCGAAATATCTGAGTCTTTCTTCGTCAAGCGCAAAGGAGCCGTGCTTCTTCTATGAAAGCAGCAGCAAGACTGAAACGAGAGATAAGGGAAAGGAAACAAGCTGAAGAAACAGCCAGTAGGAAGTAGAAATCAACAGCTAATAACCGGAGAGTACAATCAAAACAAAAGAACACAGCGTAGAATAGGAATAAGGAAGCAAATTGAATAAAACAAGTACATGAAAATAAAATAAAATTAAATTAAAAATAAATTATAATGAAATGAATACACACACATATATTAAATATGGGAACGCATTAAATTAAAAAATAAATAAATAAATCCAATTTAAAATGCAGACTAATTTTAATTAATACAGAAATAGATTATATGGTATTACTGAAAAGGTTTTTCCAAGCTCAAGAGAGCATTGTGGAATCAGATTTATCATTGACAATAACTTTAAGATTAAGATAAATAGCTAAATTTTCAAGGAAGTCCAATTCAGAGATACTATTGGCACTAAAGATAATTTTAGCAATTTGAAAATTAAAATTATGGCCGGAATCTCAAGAGTGCTTCGCAATAGAAGATTTGGAAATTTCTTGATTAATTACATAACGAGAGTGTTCTTTTAAGCGGATTTCGAGATTACTTTTAGTTTGACTAATATTAGATAAATCACAACCATTACAAGGAACATTATAAATTCCCCATTTACGAAGATTAGAAACAGGAGATTTAGTGGAGGTCATAGTAGTATTTCATAGTAGAAGCACGTCTTCTTTGCGCCTGACGAAGAAAGACTCAGATCTTTCGAAAAGCCTAGAGTATTTAAAAGTTTTTGATGGTGCTTTAAGAAGATCTTATAGTTATTGATTCACACCAATTTCAAATTATTTTCTTTAACAAAACAATATTCTAAATGTCTTTTTTTAAACTTATGTAACAAAATTGAAGATCAACTAAATATAAAAGCAACAATAATTGCCTTTTACACTCACAAAAAATGAACTATAGGATTTATCAAGTTTCAAAAAAGTTTTATGTTTCATAACACAAAATTGCATACAAAATAATTTGTTTTTATTGTAAAATTTGAACATAAATGTAAGATTGTGGGTTTTATTTATTCCCTAACCTATTAGGTAGTTTAAACTGAAGAAAAACAAAAACAGAAAAGATTCTAACGAAGCTGTAAAAGACTTATCTAAATTGAACAGTTTATCTTTCAATAGCTGTTTTAAGTAAATATCGTTCCACATAATTATTGGTTCTACATTTAAAAATTCAGCTTTAAATGTAAAGTTTAGGAAATACTTTTTTAGGGAGAGGAAGAGGGGGGGGGTGTAGAGGTTAAAAAAGCCACTGTCAAAGCAAAAGTTCTTATCTTCAGAAGAACACAGTCAATAACATCTAAAAATATTCATTTACACTTGTTATGATAATATTAATTATTAAATATTCACTTAAATATTTAAAAATATCATACACAATATTTTGAAATATATGAAAAAATCGAAAATATAAAACTCCGTGATATTTTGAAAATAAATATCGGATATATATTATGATACATATCAAGATATATATCCATTGACATATATCACCGAACTCTGCTTGTAAGTTATTCTAAAACATTTTTTAAAAGAAAACCATTAGAGTTTGTAACGTGGGTGTTTCCTACCTCCCTAAAAACCTGGCCATGAAAATATATTTTAGCCACTGAGTTCAAAAATATAACTCCTTAATCTGATATATTGAATCCAGCGGTCGACCCATGATTATAATGCCCAAGATTTTCCAAAGAAAATTTTTGGCAAAACGTAGATTTCCTCCCATACAGTAGCATGGGGTGGATATTTTCAAATATTTTCTTCTAAAAAATTGACGAAGTTGCTGCAATTTTAATTGCTATATATTTTTTTATTGAGAAAACTATAGATTTTATTTAAGTTAATCGCAATTTTGAGTTTAATATTAGTTAAAAATGAAATTTTAGGTAAGCTCAACGAAAAAAAATGAAAAAGTTGTTAAGTATTGCTCATAAAAATATAAAAAAGATGTAGAAAACACCAAAATTTATAAAAAGTATGCGGAAAAGCTTAAAAATATGCTTGTAATATTAAGAAAATGTAGGAATCATTACTTGCGCGCATTGAAAGTGTGATGTGGTCACGGCAGAAAGTGGCTTGGTGAGTTAGCTCTCCGTATTATTGTAGAGCTCAGTGATTTTACTTACAACATATTCTTTTAAACAATAATAAGATAGGGCGTGTAGTGAATAGGCCAAAAATTTAATTACGATGCTCAAATTTAGATTCAATTAACTCTCAAATCAACTAAACCTAAGTCTACCTATTCAAACTTAACTTGCGTAATGGAAATGGCTACTCAATATCGTACACAGTAACGATTTTGATGTCGAAGAACTATTTCTGAAAACACTTTAATCAAAAACAATTCAAAAATATCTTAAACGTCTCTACTAATTAGATCCCCGTGGGTCCCGCAATCACTTTATTTAAATATGTCGAACGGAATCTAACCAAATGGCAAACACCTCGGCTAATACGATACCTCACTATCTCAGGAGACGTAACAGCAATTCGAATTGCAAGTCTAACCCCTTAACTGCCGACGAAATCTTGCGCGATCTCCAGTATCTTACTTAAATCGCATATTTCTGAAATTATAGAAGGTGTATATTAGTTTTCTGAAATAACAGTAAGAAAATGCACATGTTATACTATCTATATTATAAAGGACAAACATATCTGTGCGTAACGCATACGTCACTCTGCGAATGGCAACACTTTGAAATTTGAAAGGAAATTTCGGTTTTGCAATTTTCGCTACTGCAAATTTTTAAACTTCTAAACTTCGCACATTTTAAATGTTTACACCGTCGTATGCAGAAAAAAATGCACTTTTAAATGCAATTTGTTTGAAAGCTGTATCTCAATTTGTTTTTGAAATATTAATTTTTTTTATAGTTTTTAATACCAATTTTCTAATTGTGGCAACTGAAGTACTTCATTTCTATTAAAAGTGGTTTAGTTATGTTTATTAATTATATTTTTACTGATGCCATTCTCTCATTAATATTAAAAATATCTTTTTTTTTTTTTTAATTTTGAACAGAAAATGACGTTACGTTTTAAAAAAGACACAATTTCCCTGCTGATGCTGTTATATTTCACTATTTTTCCACTTCGCTGATATTGAGTTTGAGACAATAGACAAAATATTTCAGCGACTGAAAATGACGTCATATTTAAAAGAAAACGATTATTTTATATGATAAAATGAGATATTTCCCCTTGAATACGTCTAAAAGTTACAAATTTCTGGAATTTTTACGCGCAGGTACAGAGATTATACTAAGACCTCAAATCACGAGTGGGGATTTTAACATGGAAAGTTGTAATAGTTGACAAACATGACTTCAAGCTTGAAAATACATTTATTAATAACCTATTTCGCGTTAAAATGTTTTTAAATGGTTAGTATGAATGTGAAACGTGGAAAATGAATTGATTCGGTTCAGATTTAAAGGGGGAAAATTCTATGATTATGTCAAGGTGAAATCATTTTTGCTGATTTTTCAATCCGTAATACCAAGCATCAGTTGATAACTTGGTAAAAATTACTTATCTTGATAATATGCTACTGATTACGTATATGAATAAAGTTTAATTTTTCAATAATTTTAACAGTTGAGGTTTATGGAAAAAGTATTTTGTTAATCTCAGGTTAAAATATGTCTTCGGAGAGTTAAAATAACAAGTGTAAGATGGATTTTTTATTGTAATTATTGTTGTCGATGCATTATAAATTTGATGCAAGAGTTCCTTTGTAAACATTTTCTTTCTTCGAAATTCGACGGGTTCCACCTCGTTATATATAATGGCTCAGGTGGTGAAAATTGCCTCGCTATAATTGGAATTTGCCATCCCTTTAATAGCATGCATTTTCTAAAGACGTCCGGGGAAGTTAAGGGGTTAAAAGGCGAGAAACTCTTTTTTTTGTGTGATGATGCAGGACTCGACTCAAAATCCGCCCGTTCAAATTCTTATTTCCATATTTATACTTGCATGCAGACGACCAGGACTTAAAAATCAAAAAAAAAAAAAAAAAAAAAAAAAAAAAACTGTGAAACTCAGATTCAGGGATTCAATCGTACTCCTGAAAATTAGAAAAAAACATAGACAGATGCAGCTTTCACGCACACATGTTAATGTGGCACAAAACGCTCACAATTAAACTAGACTACCTTTATAAGTGAGTAGTTAGTTCCTGCCATAAACGTTTGGAACAAAATGCTTTTAAATTGAGATGTTTTACTCTATTTTTACTTTCAAATGTCAAAAGATAAATTAGCTTGAATAAAGAAATACACTGTAATTTTGGAAAGGAGAAATTTCCTGTCAACAGTTGATAAAAGAAAATGAAAATGAATTACATAATCAATGAATACATGACCATTTTTATATTAATTTATAAAAGAAAAATTGTTTGTACCGTAAAAGTTATCATACTTTATAGAAATGATTTTCACAGTTGAGTTTTACGATAAATGCTGCATTCTTTGCGACAATTTGACTGTATTAGATAGCTTTGATTCTTAGTTATAGCTCTAGATCAAAATTTCCATGATAGTAGAATTTTTCTTAACGCCATCACGGCAGTTTTTTCCCACACTCCTTGGGCGACTTTTTAAAATATTTTCAAAGTTTGTGGATGGCATCTTCTTAAAGTTTTCTTGCACAAACAACAAGCTGGTGATTAAAGGGAAATTTGGGGTATTGGATGAATAACTTCCTCATTTTAGTGGCGGTAAAAACAGAAAAGATGTATTTTTATACATTAACCCCCCCCCCCCCCAAAAAAAAAAAAATTAATTTATCAAATTACAACAACCATTTGGAAAATGACTTTTTCGAAGACTAAAATTTAAGACATAAAAAATCGCACGGAGTTGATCCTACATTACGTACGCCATGAATTAAACATTAATAGTGTTATTACACGTAAAAATTCCAAGCGACAGAAATCGTCTGCGACTCGTACGTATTATCCACCTGAAAGTTATGTATTAGCCAAGCATTTCATTGGCTGTTCGGGAAAAGGCTTTTCCATCGTCAGATTTCCAAGAAATCTGACGACTCATTTTAAAGGAAATTTCATTCTCAAACTTCTAAACATCCCACAATATTACTTTTTACACAGTCGCGTCGTATAGAGAAAAAAATTTACTTTTAAATGCAATTTGTTTGAAAGCTGTATCTCAATTTGTTTCTGATTTATTAATTTTTTTTGTAGTTTTTATTACTTTTTTGTCATAGTGGCAACAGAAGGTATCCATCTTTGTTGAAAGTAAAGGGAAATACAGATTACTGTATAGACCAATCAGAAAACGAATAAAATGCAGATTAAACCAATGAAAACCTTCAGATATGCTTTTGATTTCCCAACCTGACGAGAACAATAACAATTTTTCCAAATGGTTAAAAAATGAGTTGGTGGATATAAAAAAAAAATCAAAATAATTCATGATTGCCTCTGGATTTTCCTATAAAGAATCAAATTAAAAATTAACAAGAATGAAAAATCATGCATACAGCATAGATTATGAAACACTTTCCAACATATTCAGAATACTAACAAAACTTCACAGTTTACTAAGGTGAAAGATGATGCCTAAATGAAAAATTTGGAAAACACATAACGCATTTGGAAATCCGATTTCTGCTATTATCATGAATAGTCGTCAAAATATATGATTTGTTTTGTGCGGCTCTGTATATGATCTACAGTTATGTATGTATACTATATAGTATGCTAAAAGTTAGTTCAATTAAACGCATAGCACAGTTGAAAATTTCCACTCAGCAGTTATCGTCAATAAACGGATACTGTTGAGAATTTTTGTGCGACTTTGTATATGATCTATAGAATTTACACACACCAAGTAGTATTTAAAAAAATAGTTAAATTTGTAAACGCATACCACAACTGAAAACGCACTTCCAGCAATTATTGTTCCTAGGTTCCAATAGTTCAATTATTGCTCATTTTATTCTATAGTTAAATTATTTTGTGTGTCCCTGTAGATCAGTGGTTCCCAACCTTTTATTGGCCACGCCCCACCAAAATATCTGTAAAGTCAATATGTCCCCCCCCCCTTATCCTTAACCCCTTGGGGACGAGCGGCACGTATACGTGCCGCATAAAGCGCTCAGAATCTTTGTTTTCCGCACCAGTATAATTTTACTGTAAAATTTGCCCTTTTTAATCAGCGCATTTTCTCGATTCAACAAGACAGATATTTCTGTTTTTAAAAAACGGTGACGAAAGATTAAAAATTTCGTAAATGGCTCCCGTCCGGAAGGGGTTAAATTATATATCATTATTTAAAAAATGTACTCTATTCGCAGGGTGGAAGCCTGATTGGGTCTTAACAATAACTATTCATTTCACATTTTTTATCTTATCAAAGAGGTGAATATTCTGACACAAATATGCTTTTAATATATTTTTATAAATGCAATGAGATTATGCGTCTTTCCATATATGCCAAAACGAGTTTTGTTGTACTTTTCAAACTTAACGTATAAAAGTGTTATACGGTCTGCATTTTTATCTTCAGAAAAATCTTAAATAGACACTTACATTTATTGTTAAAATTGATAAATTCGTACATTTTACATTGTATTCTTGTAACTTATTAAGAGTTGGTGAAAAAGCTTTGGACACTGACTTTTCTTTCTATGGATAACACAATACATAAGACGTATTTCAATATTCCCATCTTTATCAAATTAAGTAGCCATTATTCCGCATAACACATTCTCTTTGTTTTCTCTTCCCCAATACCGTTAATTGACTTCGCAGATCGAAGTAGAAAACTCATCCTATAAATAATCGAAAGTGTTTCGAAATTTTTTTAAATAGAGAACCAGAAAAAATATACTGTGTTTTAATACTTTAATAAAAGATATCAAAATTTTTAAAGGACTATTCACATAATTATTCTGGTGTTAAATCTAATTTCAGATTTCGATAGGGGACATTTATAAAATTCAATAAAAAACTGATTTCATAATTTTTGCTTGTATTCCCTTTATTTTTAGCTTACACCACTACTTTTCCCCCAAAACGGACAAAAGAAATTGATAGTGAATGAGTGCGTAAGAAATTTTGAATTCGCCCCTAGAAGGTCAAATTGCCCCCCGATGGGGCGTTCGCCCCACGTTGGGAACCACTGCTGTAGATGAATGATAAATTTTGTGCACAACCTATTCTATAGTAAGGACCTTGTATATCTATTTCAATAAGTTTAAAATACTGTAATATCATTAAAATGCATGGCAAACGATCTTTTTTCCATAGACTGCAATCTAACGGAATTCTTTAGAGTAAAGGAAACGAAAATGTTACACACTTCATTTTCAATAACGAACATGCTACAGTAAACCCCAATAAAGCACGGACAGACAGACAGACGAGCAAACAGACCGAAATCATAAACACTTTTGAACTATGTTGGAAAGTGGTAGAAAAAGTATAAAATAAGCTAAAGTAATGCACTGCCTTAACTGTAAAATATTTTAGACCGCAATTTTAAGGAGAAATTCCAGTTTAAATGGGAAATACATTAATAAAATCGAGCTTCATGTTTATAAAGCCTGGTTCTGTTACGTACAGTTAATTGCCGCTTATTTAGCAAAGTAAGATTGTGAATTAAACGTGTTCCATACGGCGAAATACGTGTAAAATCACCTGATGCTCCTCAATGAACTTTTGTGGCTTAACTTGTTAAGAGTTCAGAACAGTGTTTTTGAACGTTCCACGAACATTGAAAGCAGTTTTCAAAGTCACACAAGAGGGGTGGTAAAAAGTTGACATGGTTTCACTGAGAAACTAATATGTTGTGCCCATCACTAAACTTTCTTCTGTATAAATCACGTCAATTATATCATTTAAACATTACAGGAATTTACATCCATTTAGCACCCATTCATATAAAAGAATATCTGAATTTGATGATTGATGAAAATTTGTGCATTAGTGCTTGAGATAGAGCTACAGCGGAAATTCTGAAAAATATAGCATAGCAGTGCTAACTGTTGTGCGATTTACACCAAAACATAAACAGCACTAATTGATATCAAGATATACCTGAATCTGAAGTTCGTTGAAAATCCAAGCCTTGAGATAAAGCTATTGCGGAAATAGTAAAAAAACAGCATAGCAGCGACACCTGGTGAGCAATTTACACAAAAATGCATAAAATGTCAATTCATGTCAAGGACTAACTGATTCTGAAGTTTGATGAAAATTCGTGCATTAGTTCTTGAGATACAGCTATAGTGGAAATTCTGAAAAATGCTGCATAGCAGCGCCACCTATTGAGAGATTTACACCTAAATCGATAAAATGTCAATTCATGTCAAGGACTAACTGATTCTGAAGTTTCATGAAAATTCGTGCATTAATTCTTGAGATACAGCTATAGTAAAAATTCTGAAAAATGCAGCATAGCAGCGCCACATGTTGAGAGATTTGCACCAAAATCTATAAAATGTCAACTCATGTCAAGGACTAACTTATTCTGAAGTTTGATGAAAATTCGTGCATTACTTCTTGAGATACAGCTATAGTGGAAATTCTGAAAAATGCAGCATAGCAGCGCCTACTGCTGAGCGATTTGCAGCAAAACATAAACAGACCTAATTCATATCAAGGTATACCTGAATCTGAAGTTTGTTGAAATTCCAAGCATTGGTTCTTAAGATGTGTGTATTGCGGAAACCGCAAATAATGCAGTATAGCAGCGCCACCTGTTGAGTGATTTACACCAAAATGTATAAACTTCAATTCATGTCAAGGAATAACTGAATATGAAGTTTGATGAAAATCCGTGCATTAGTTCTGGAGAATGATCTATTGCTGAAATCATAAAAAATGCTGCATAGCAGCGCCACCTGTTGAGCGATTTACACCAAAAACTAATCAGGTCCAGTTTATATCAAGGTCTAACTAAATCTGAAGTTTTGTGAAATTCCGTGCATTAGTTCTTAAGATAGAGTGCCCACAAATTTTTTGTCACATACAGACTCACAGAGTGACAGAGTGACGGAATGACAGAGTGACAGATAGACTCACAGTCAGACATTTTCTAAAAATCATCAAATCGTGTTCAGGACATTCTAAAACATATAAATCTGACGAAAACCGGAAGTCGAAAATTTTCACGAATCCAATACTTTCTTCTTGTAAAGATAGAAGAAAGTAAAAATGTACTACCATGGAAATGTTAAGAAAGAGATAAAAGCAAGAGCCAAGGTCATTGAATAGAGTCAAGACTTTGCAATACGGAATTTATAGGTAGTAATTAACTATGAAAATCGATTCCATGAAGTGTGAACGATCTTCTGTATCGCATCACAACAATTTTGTAAAACATTAAAGAAAAAGTTTTTATATTTGGAATTACATTACTGGAATAATTGGAGAAGTTTTGCGTAAAATAAAAATTGCGCGCATGTTTAAAATAAAATATTTTAATATTTATTTTCTTAAATTTTGTGGTTATTGCCTTGCCTTTAAACTAAACTTTCGCTGATAATGTTATATTTTAATGATCTTACAATATTTGTGTATTTTAAACAAAGAAGTCCCATAAATACTTCGCTTTTGAAAGTTTTCTTTTCCTGAAAGTGTTTTTCAAAATGCACAACCCTCTTATTACACTGTTAAAAATAAAGGTTTAAATTTTCACCGAAAAACTGGTGAAAGCAAGAGGTTTCACCGTGTTTTTCGTTCAAATAAACGAATGTACGCATTCGTAATTATATAAATACGTAGCGCCTATAGTCATCGTCTGGTTTATCCATCTGTCCACATATAACAGAGCAAAAACTACCCAACAGAATGGTTTGGAATTTAATATATATAATCGTTGCCAAATATTGTCGAAGCATTTCAAATTTGATGAAGATCGAATCAAAACTTAAAAAGATATTCAGAGGTGCCAAGTTCGCACTAATCTTCCGTAATGCGAGGATTAATTTTATTATATAAAAAATTAAAAGTATCTTATAAATCTAGAACTTTCTCACCTGAGTCGTGAATTCTACGCCTTTATTGTGGCTGATCTCGTTAAGGTATTTACTTGGAAGAATATAAACACTGCTGTACGAAACAAAACATTTAATAGACAAAAACTAACACTAAAACGGTACATATACTAGTGATGGGCGATAACGAGATGTTTTTCTCGATTTTCTCGATTGTATGGACATCTCGATATTTTTCGATTGTATAAATTTTTTCTCGATGACTACAGTTTGCAAATTTCTTTTATAAATCATATATTATGTATTATATACGTCATACATTTATCAAGAATAGTCTGCGGGTGAACTGGAATGAGTCGATGTTAATAAAGACTAGGTGACTTCGACCGCTAGCGGGCCCCTCCTTTAATTGGGGCCCCTAATTTATACGTAATCTTGTAATATGAAATCACGAACAGGTTACCCGCTATATACGGCACTGATATATGATAGCAGGCGGGTGTGGTGTGCACGCACTACAAAATCTTGTAAAAAATATAATATCGAAACGAATGAACGTCGGACCAGATCTCTTGGGGGAGTGGTCAAAGCGAGCGGAGGGGCACAGCAGCTGCATAATATGATTAAGTCGCCACAGGTCTTTAGGCCTTTCCAACCATATGTCACATGAGAAGTCTTTATCTGAATTTATAAAAATGCCCTCCCCATGGGGGGAAAGGGGGGGAGGGGTGCGGGAGGTGGATAACATGAGTAACTGGTCATAAGCCTTTCCAACAATATGTCACATGAAGGGTCTCGGCTAAATTTAGAAAAACACCCCCGTGGGGGAAAAGTGGGGGCGGAGCGGTCACCGGAGGTGCATTACATCAATAAGTAGTCACAGACTTTCCAACGATATCTCACATGTGGGGTCTTGGCCAAATTTGGAAAAGTGTCCCCCGGGGGGGGGGGGTTCAAAATGGGGGGTATGGACACCGGAGGAGCATAACATCAATAAGTAGTCACAGACCTTTCCAACGATATCTCACATGAGGGGTCTTGGCTAAATTTGAAAAAGTGTCCCCCGGGAGGGGCAAATTGGGGGAGACTGTCACCGGAGGTGCATAACATCAATAAATAGTCACAGACCTTTCCAACGATATCTCACATCAGGGGTCTTGGCTAAATTTGGAAAAGTGCCCCCGGGGGGGGGCAAAGTGGTGGTGGGGACACCGTAGGTACATAACATCAATAAGTAGTCACAGACCTTTCCAACGATATCTCACACGAGGGGTCTTGACTAAATTTGAAAAAGTGTCCCCCAGGGGGGGAGGCAAAGAGTGGGGGGGACTATCATCGGAAGTGCATAACATCAATAAGTAGTCACAGACCTTTTCAACGATATCTCATAAGAGGGGTTCTGACTAAATTTGGAAAAGTGTCCTCCGGGGGTGCAAAGTGGGGGAGGGCGGCCACCGGAAGTGCATAGCACTAATAAATAGTCACAAACCTTTCTAACGATATGTCACATGAGGGGTCTTGGCTAAATTTGGAAAAGTGTCCTGAAATTTCATATATTATAAATAATATTTAGCGGAGGACTCCATAAAAAAATCCGATCTAAAATGATAAAAGCGGAAAAAACTACCCTCGCAGTGGGGGCCAAATTGGGGAGGGGAGGAAGAAAGTCTCATAATATGAAAGAGTCATCCGAGAGCTTACCGATGACATATCACATGACTGGTCCAAAAAAATTTTGAAAATTGCTCCCCCTCTCTCCCCCGTGGGCCCACTCTTTCACCCCGGAATTCACACAGCCGCCACTTTAAAATTTTTATGTTCAATAAATAATATTTACCGGAAGACTGCATAAAAAACCCATACTTAAAGTGATATTTAAATTTATTATAGAAATGGGCTACTGTTTTAAAAATTTGTTCGCCCCTTCCCCACCCCCCTTTGGGCGAAGAAAGGTTCATAGTATGAAAGAGTGGTCAAAGGGCTTTTCGATTATATGCCACAGGAAGGGTTCGGTAAAATTTTTAAAATTGCACCCCATGAGTCCACTCTCACTTCCTCCTCCCTCGAAATCACCCGACCCACCTTCCTCTTTGAAAATTTTATATTTAATAAATAATTTTTATCGGAGGGTTCCAGGTATGTGACATCTTGGTAGGGCTAAAATAAGAGAAACTTTGAAAATTAGGGCTTCATTTCACAGCTCATTGTCATGCCTTTTTCTCTATCTCGTCCCTTGGTACTCTCGATAAATTTTCATACTTTTCTTCTCTGCCGAGGACGAGAGAAATCCTCGAAAAGCTTCTCATAGCGAAATGTTGAAAAGCGCGAGAGAAATCCTCGAAAGGCTTTTCATTGGGAGATTTCGAAAAGGACGAGAGTAACAAGCGAGAGGCTTCCCATCGGGAAAGGTTGAAAAGGGCGAGAGGAAACTCTCGAGAGACTTCCCATCCCGAAAGGTTTAAAACCGCGAGAGAACCAACCATCGAGCAGATTCCCGTCTGGAAGCGTCGAAATGCTGAAAAAATCATTGAGATGAGATTTGCCGAAATGCGAGATGGAAATGAAGCTTTCAGAGTCAAACTTACCGCATTTCTGGTTTAAGTCATAATTTCTCAAAGGAGTCCATCTGCTTATCCAATCTCTTTTTATCTCACAGGCTATCTAAGCCTGAGAGCTAATGTACCCGTCGGTTCTGTGTGTATGCATGTACTGTACGTACGTATGTATGTACGTAACGCGATAACTCTTGATTAAAATGTACGATTTGCTTCAATTTTTTTATGTTCATTCTGATAAGGCGTTCCGCTGTTTAGTTTTGACGGTTCATTGGTTAAGGATAAAGGGAGAGAAAGGGGGCTGGTCCCCACCCTCCTTAATTTAGATAAATATGTTTTTCATGCAGAATTCTTCGATTTGCTCCAAATTTCGTATACCGGTTTATTATGTTAAGGAGCTTCCCTGATTAAACTTGGAGGTTCATTAGTTAAGTATGAAGGGGGGTAGACCCCCTCCTTAATTTAGATAAATGGGTTTTTCATGCAGAATTATTCGATTTGCTCCAAATTTGGTATACCGGTTCATTATGTTAGGAAGTTGCCTTGATTAGATTTGGAGGTTTACGGTTAAGTATAAAGGGGGAGAAGGGGGCTAGACCCCCCCCCTTAATTTAGATAAATGGGCTTTTCATGCAGAATTATTTGATTTGCTCATAATTTGGTATACCGGTTTATTATGTTAAGGAGCTTCCCTGATTAAACTTGGAAGTTCATTGGTTAAGGATAAAGGGGGAGAAGGGGGGCTGGTCCGCCCCACCCTTAATTTAGATAAATGGGTTTTTCATGCAGAATTATTCGATTTGTTCCAAATTTGGTATACCGGTTTATTACGTTAAGAAGTTGCCTTGATTAGATTTGGAGGTTTACGGGTTAAGTATAAAGGGGGGAGAAGGGGGGCTGGTCCCCCCTTAATTTAGATAAATGGGCTTTTCATGCAGAATTATTTGATTTGCTCCAAATATGGTATATCGGTTTATTATGTTAAGGAGCTTCCCTGATTAAACTTGGAAGTTCATTGGTTAAGGATAAAGGGGGAGAAGGGGGGCTGGTCCCCCACTTAATTTAGATAAATGGGTGTTTCATGCAGAATTACTCGATTTGTTCCAAATTTGGTATACCGGTTTATTATGTTAAGGAGCTTCCCGGATTAAACTTGGAGGTTCATTAGTTAAGTATAAAGGGGGGAAAGGGGGGTTAGACACCCTCCTTAATTTAGATAAATGGGTTTTTCATGCAGAATTATTCGATTTGCTCCAAATTTGGGATACCGGTTTATTATGTTAAGAAGCTGCCTTAATTAGATTTGGAGGTTTATGGGTTAAGTATAAAGGGGAGG
This sequence comes from Maratus speciosus, assembly GCA_963932465.1. Classification (NCBI taxonomy): domain Eukaryota; kingdom Metazoa; phylum Arthropoda; class Arachnida; order Araneae; family Salticidae; genus Maratus; species Maratus speciosus. The sequence goes on along the minus strand of OZ010794.1, from coordinate 504,629,607 downwards.
GGCTAGTCTCCCCTTAATTTAGATAAAAGGGTTTTTCATGCAGAATTATTGGATTTGCTTCAAATTTAATATACCGATTTATTCCGATATGGCGCTTCCTTCATTAGATTTGGAGGTTCATTGGTTAAGTATACAAGGGCGAAAAGGGGGCAAGTCCCCTCCTCTTAATTTAGATAAATGGATTTTCATGGAGAATTATTCAATTTACTTTAATTTTTTTTCTATATTTGTTCTGATAAGGAGCTTTCCTGATTAGATTTGGAGGTTCATTAGTTAAGTATAAAAGGGTTAAAGGGGTTAGACCACCCTTAATTTAGCGATATGTTTCTTTTTTTCATGCAGAATTATCTGATTTGCTTCAAATTTGATATACTGATTTATTATAGTTAAGGAGTTTCCCTGATTAGATTTGGAGGTTCATTGGTTAAGTATAAAAGGGGCAAACGGGGGGATATTTCCCTTCATTTATTTTCTGAGGGACATTATTCTTTGAAATAAGAGTATAATATACAGTTAGTGTTAATAACCTGTGAGCTCAATGCCATCAGTTTAACTGGCACTTATCATTTTATTGCTATTAACCGATGTGGGTTATGAAGCATAGTGGTTTATGTATTCAGTTCTGTATAGTCCTAGTTTCAAACTTTACTGTTAAATTTAGTGTCATTTTGCCCCGAATTTTCAATGTTTCTCTTATTTTAGCTCTGCCAAGCTGCCCCATACCTGGAGACTCAGATAAATACTATTTATTAAATGTAAAAAGTTCAAAGAGGAAGGTGAGTGAATTCTGGGGTGCGCGAAAGTGCACAAAGGGAGGGGGGGGGGCGGGTAATTTTCAAACTTTTACCAAACCTCTCCTTGACATATCATCGGAAAGTCCTTTCACCACTCTTTCATATTATGAACCTTTCTCCTCCCAGAGTTGAATTCCGGAAGGGGTTCGGGGGGGGGGAGCGGTGCGGGGGTGACTTTTTTTTTAATTGTAGAGATTTCTACAATAATTATCATTAAATGAGGTTTTTTAATGGAGCTCTCCGATAAATATTATTTATTAAATATAAAATTTTAAAAGTGGGGCTGCGTGATTTCCGGGTATATTCTAGGATAAAAGAGGGAACCCACGTGGGAGTGGTAGATTTCAAATTTTTTTGGACCAGTCATTTTATCTATCATCGGAAAGTTTTCGGTTATCATCGCAAAGTTACTCTTTCATATTATGAACCTTTCTTCTTCCTTCCTTAGTTTGGCGCCCCAAGAGAGGCACTTTTCGAACTTTTTTGAAATCGTAGCGTTTTTAAACATTTTAGATCGGATTTTTTTTTACGGAGCCCTCCGATAAATAATTTTTAATATATGAAATTTTCAAAGAGAAGGATGGGCAGGGTATATTTCGGAGGGGGGGGGGGGGCGGCACGATAATTGGAATCCTGGGAGTTGGGACTCTTTTCTATCTTTTGCTGACACCCCTCATGTGATATATCATTGGAAAGTTCTGTGACTACTATTTCATTTTATATATCGCCCGCGCCCCTCCCCTTACTTTGACCCCGAGCGGGGGCACTTTACTAAATTTAGCCGACACCCCTCATGTGCCATATCGTTGGAAAGTCCTGTGACAACTTATTCATATTATGCACTTTCCTTGCCCCTCCCTCCTACTTTGCTCCCCGCGGGAGTTCGTTTAATGTATTCCAGTCGAAGACTTTATAAAAATGGGGAAATTAAAGATCCAATCTCAAATGACGTAGAAAAATCAATAAAAAATTTTGATCCCTTTTATCATCCTTTAGTTCATATTTCTGCCACTAGGGGGTGCTTTTGATTCTTATTTCTTTGGCCATTTTGGTGCTAATTGCCGAAAAATTCTAATTTTTTATACTTAAACTCCCCTTACCGCTTCATAGCTACTCGCGTTTTTTCAGCTTTTTTCAACCAGGGGGCACCCTTACAAGACTTTTCCAGTCTTATGGCTCCTTTATAGTTTCCCCTTGGTTTGTTGTTTTTTTATTCCATCTGTTTTCAGTTACCCTATATTTAATAAAATCTGCCTTATATATGTGTAAAAACAATGATTTCAATAATCGATTCTAGAACATCTCCTTTGTAGATTCTCGAAAGTAATCGATGACTCTATCGATTGTGTATTTTACGATAACGATTTTTTTCGATTGGTAAATTTTCGAGAATCGCCCTTTCACTAAGCCCTATCACTACTATGAAATTGTCGGCCAGAATAATAGCTAAGTTTTCCAATAACTGTTTTTAGCTTTTCTCGTTATAATCGATTGTAAAACATCTCGATTGTAGATTCTATGAATTAATCGATGGCTGTATCGATTGTGATTTTTTACGATGACGATTTTTCTCGATTGTCGAATTCTCGAGAATCGCCCATCACTAACATATACTATCTTTAAACATCTTCAATTTTAAATTCGTACATCTCGTCTGCGGAAAATTCATGGAACAACAAAATGACATAAAAATTAAATCGTAAACAAAAATGGGTCACTTTAGTTCACACAGCTTGTCTTTTTTACTTCGCACCAAAGAGTTTGGAATTTTAGTCAGAAAATACAACATCCTCCGGCCCAGAATGATAAGTTATTCTTTATCATAGTCAAGTTCCAATGGATATAGGTGTTGGACTGCTCGCCGAATGAAATTGCCCGTTGCCAGTCTTAAAGTGCATGCACGAACCTTTCCGTCTCTACCAGGATGAATATCTGTGACAATGCCTAATTTCCATAAAAGCCTTGGCTGATTGTCTTCTTTAATTTGAACAACGGCTCCTTTTTTTACTTGTATGCCTTTGGAGTGATCTGTATAATGGACAGATTTTAAATCCATTAGGTAAAATTGTTTCCACTTCAACCAAAATTTTTCTACTAAGTTTAATCTGTATCTATATCTGCGAGTTACTTCACTTTTGGTAGAAGGAATGATCCTTATCCTTTCCGGTGGCAAAGCTGTCAGTCTTTTCCTACCAGGAAATGTGCTGGACACAAGGGGGTTGGCTCATTTACATCACTCGATACAAAGGTTAATGGGCGGGAATTCAAAACAGCTTCCACTTCCTGTAAAGTGGTTTCAAATTCTTTGTAGTCTAATGAAGATCTTCCAAGGATTTTCTTAAGGCATATCTTCGTTGAACGTACCAATCTTTCGTAGAATCCTCCCCACCACGCTGCTCTCTCTACGATGAATTTCCATTCAATTAATTTTTCACTAAAACAATTTTGCACCTCAGGATTCTTTATCAAATTCCATATCTGCTGTAAATCCCTGTCCGCTTTCTTGAAGGTTTTAGCATTATCGGTGTAAATAATCTTGCAAATACCACGACGTGAGATGAATCTTCGAAAGGCCATTAAAAATTCGGTTGTTGTTAAATTCATAACAATTTCTAGATGCACTGCTCTTACTACTGCGCATGTAAATAAAACAACGTAAATCTTGGTACTATTTTTGAGGTATAAGGGACCTAAGAAATCTGCTCCTGTCACTTCAAACGGTGATGCTTCTTTAATTCTATCTGGAGGAAGGGGTGCGATGTCTTGGCAGTAAGGTTTAGTGCTGAATTTTTTACAGATGATACATCGCCTTAGTATACGTTTTACTTGTTGCCTACCCTTTATAATACATAAACTTTCTCTTAATTGGGCGAGTGTTTCGGCAATTCCAGCATGAGCAACTTCTTCATGAGCTCTTCTGATTTGAAGATCTGTAAAATGACTTTTGCTAGGAAGGATAATTGGATGTGCATCTGAATAACTTAAATTTGAATTCTGGAGTCTTCCTTTTAATCGCATGATTCCATCTTCATCTAAGAACGGATTTAAATTTAGAATTTTTGATTTTCTTGGGATTAATTTCTTCTTAAACAATGCTTCTCTTTCTTCTGGAAAGCATTTCTCTTGCGTCTGTTTTATCCAATATTTCTCGGCTTTCAACATTTCTTCAGCACTCAAAGGTCCTGAAAGTTTACTTAAACGTATCTTTGTATTGTTCGCAAATCTGAATATCCAACAGGTGATGCGAAGCGCTCTAGTCAATGTACTGTAATTTTCAATTTCAAAATTTGTATTTTCTTCTCGAGTTACACAGCTAGTTTGGAGAATTTCTGTTCTCTTTGATGATCTTTTCTCTACTTCGGCACCTTTGATATCAATTTCTTTCGTTTCTTGAGGCCAAAATGTTTCATTTTCTTTCAGCCACTTGGGACCGTTAAACCATGCTTCATTTTTCAAAAATGATTCTGCCTTTTCACCTCTGGTTAACAGGTCGGCTGGATTTTCTGAGCCAGGGCAATGCGACCACAAGTTTGGATTTGTTTTTTGCTGTATTTCTCGAATCCTATTCTGAACAAATGGCTTCCATTCTTCAACATTGCCTCTGATCCAATGCAGAACTATTATTGAATCTGTCCAGAAATGTAGACTGATTTTCATTTCTTTGAAAAGATGTTGATTAACATAGGCTGTTAGTCTAGTCCCTACTAGTGCGCTCATTAGTTCCAATCTTGGCAGAGATAATTTCTTGACTGGAGCAACTCTGACTTTGGAAATGACAAAACTAGTAAATATTTGTTCGTTAACACGATATCTTAGATAAACAACAGATCCGTAAGCTTTGGAACTTGCGTCGTTAAAACAGTGTAATTGTAGATCTTGAATCGCATCTTTTGAATAGCCATCAAAATAATATCTTGCGATCTTTGCAGCTTCAACAGAACTTAGTTGCTTGCACCACTTAATCCATTTATTGTGCATATTTTCATTCAATTTATCTTCCCAATTCAGACCTTCTTTCCAAATTTCTTGCATAAGAATTCTTGCAGTTACCGTAAAAGGGTTCAAAATTCCTATGGGATCATATATTCTTCCTATCATCTTTAAAACTTCTCTTTTGGTTACACCGTTATTCTTATCGTCAAATTTCAAAAGATTCTGTAATTCGACTTTCAAATAATCTTCTTGGGTATTCCATTTATAACCTAGAACTTTTGTATAAGCAGAATTTTTATGGACAGTTTCTTCTTTTAAGTCAAATTGCGATTGAAGACTTTCGGAATTTGTAATCCACTTGCGCATATTGAAATTAGCCTCTTTCAAAATGGTCTTAACCTCAGCATATACCTTCAAACCTTGTGATTCTTCATTTACACCAGCGAGTAAATCATCAACGTACAGACAATCGTTAAGCAGATCAAACGTATCTGGAAATGTGGATTTGTATTTCTTGATATGATGTTTTATAGTTGCAGATAACAGAAATGAACTAGGCTTCGCTCCGAATAAAACTCTGGTCATTCGTAATGTTTTCAACTTTAAATTTGACCCTGGATTAGGAGAATTTTCAATCCATAAAAATCTAACAGCATCTCTATCTGCAGGATCTAAACTAATTTGCAAATATGCCTGTTCAATATCCCCAGTGATTGCAATTTTATGTAATCGAAATCGAAGTAAAACATCGAGTATATCTGGATTTAAATTTGGACCCGCATGTAAACAGTGATTCAACGAAATAGATTCGGAAGAATGAGAGGACGCATCGAAAACGACTCTAAGTTTGGTAGTTGCTTTGTCTTCACGTATAACTGCTTGGTGAGGCATATAGTAAGATACTGAGTTTGGCTCCGAATTAACAACTTCTGCCATTCCTTTCTCTAAATAATTATCTATAACATTGGCATATTTTTCATGAAATTCTGGACATTTTTCAAATTTCTTATTTAAACTATATAGCCTTTTTCTCGCTAACTCGTAATTATCCGTTAATTCAACAACTCTTTCATTCCAGGGCAACTGCACTTGATACACATTATTCTTAAATGTAACAGTTTTATTATAATTTTCAAAAACTGCATTCTCTATATCAGATTGTTCCTTTTCTGGTTTTATACCCATAGTTTCTAACTCCCAGAAAGCCTTTAAAGTATTATTTACATCGGTATTCCTATCCAACTCAACATGCTCCGAAACAGCTTTCATGACACTAATTGAAGTTTGTAAAACATTAGCATCTTTAGACGCAATAGAACCATTAACAGTCCATCCTAAAATTGTTTCAGAAAGTACGAGATCATCTGAAAGTCTACGAAGCTTCCCTGTAACCATTTTCCAATAATAATCACTTCCTATCATAATAGATAATCGAAAATATTTTGAATCTCCATAGGTTCTATCAGCTAATTGCAATTTATTTCTATATACAAAATCTCGTATTCTCTTCTCGGGTACGGCAAGTAAAGCTTCACTAATTTCAGGTGTTTCTAACACTTCAATCGTAATACTTTTATTCAGCATTTCGGGATTTTTCAAAAGAATTCTGTATCGCTTACGTTTCTGATTTATCGCGGCTTTAGAGCCAAAAGCGTGAATTGTAACATCTTCTTCTCCTACTACTTGTAAACCTAATTTTTCTGCAACGTTACTCAATATAAATGATCTCTGCGACCCTAAGTCATATAATAGACGTAATTTCGATTTATGTTCTTTTCCGATAGCTAATGCAGTAGCGGTTTGCAAATAAATATCTCGTGTTACGTTCCCATTTTGAATTGATGAAACTAGTGTATCTGTTATTTCCCCTTTATTCTCGCTTTCTTCACAAATCACTGAATTATGCCTCCGAAAACAAAATTTACATCTATTTTTAGACTTACAATTTTTAACTAGGTGAAATCGCTTCAAACATAGAAAACATCTTGCTTGACTCTTTATAGCATTTTTCTTCTCTTCTATTGTTTTAGAACAAGTTTCTATATCATGACTTTCTGAACAGAATAGGCATTTATTTTCAACATTCGTATTCAAAGTAGCCGACGTAGGCATTTTGTGCTTAAATGATTTACTATTAACAAAATCAATATCTGAAAATTCTTTTTTTACAACTACTTTGTTCCCAAATCTTGTATCGTCATCTGATTCTTTCTTGCCAAACGAAAATGTGCGATTTCTTGTTTCGATTTCCGCTCTCAAATAATCTAATAGCTTCGAAACATTCCACGATTCTGCTTCATCTTTATTTTCTCTGTTATAATTCAACATTAAACTATTCGGTATTAACTTTGTTATTATAGGAAATAATAAACTTCCATAACTTTCTAACTCGATTCCTAATGATTTCAAACTGCGTATATGTATTTCGCAAGTATCATACAAAGTACGCAATTCTTTCAAATTAGAAGAATTACGGACAGGCGGCAAATTTAATAACTTATTAATGTGAGACCTGATTAACATTTCTTTTTTTCCGTAGCGACTCTCTAAAATATTTACAGCCATATCATAATTTTCTTCAGAAACTAATAATCCTTGAATGGCAGTTTGCGCCTCTGATTTTAGGAGACTTTTCAAATATGTAAATTTATCTATTTTACTTATTTCATCATTGTCATGGATAGCTGATTTAAACTGACTGTAAAATTCTTGCCAGTTCTCTAAATTACCATCGAATTTCTCAATATTCAACTTAGGCAGGTTAACGCAAATCCCATGTTTGGCCATAAAAGGCAAATTGGCGTTCATATCACTAAGGGCGACCGCCAAATTTGAAGCGACATTACTTTCTTCTTTCTGCAAATCTTTCATTTTACGATTTAATTTAGTTTTAACGGAAATAAACTTTTCCCTATATTCTTGGTTGGATTCAAAATCCGACTCTAAGCTTTTTAAATCTTTTATTTCTCCCTCAATATTCTTACATAATTCAAGAAATTGATTTTCTTTATCATTAATTTGTGCAAACGATTCTTCTAACCAAAACATATCAATTGTACAATCGGATTTTTCAAACATATCATCGTTGCGCTAGATTTAATAACTTTACGTTTCGACTGCAATGCATCTAAATTTTCCATTTTAATATTCTCAAAGGAAATAAATACTTATCAAATAATATTTCAACCAAATAAAAGCGCTACGTATGGGCGCCAAATATTATATAAAAAAATAAAAGTATCTTATAAATCTAGAACTTTCTCACCTGAGTCGTGGATTCTACGCCTTTATTGTGGCTGATCTCGTTAAGGTATTTACTTCGAAGAATATAAACACTGCTGTACGAAACAAAACATTTAATAGACAAAAACTAACACTAAAACGGTACATATACTATCTTTAAACATCTTCAATTTTAAATTCGTACATCTCGTCTGCGGAAAATTCATGGAACAACAAAATGACATAAAAATTAAATCGTAAACAAAAATGGGTCACTTTAGTTCACACAGCTTGTCTTTTTTACTTCGCACCAAAGAGTTTGGAATTTTAGTCAGAAAATACAACAAATTTAACCCAGTTTAACAAAGTTTCGAACCAGAAAAATTATTTGGTGAATCTTTATTTATTTAATTCCAGTTTTCTACGTGGAACTTATTTAATTTCATCTCTGAAAAAAACTTCCGGTACGAAATGTTTTAAACCAGGGTTAAATTAACCCACATATTACGGAGGATTAGTGGCAACTTGGCACCTATGGATATTAATAAAAGTTTTCTTCATTCTATTAAATTCTATCATACGCAATTAATTCAATGATATCCAAATGATAGATAATGATTCTAAGTTGCCACGGTGATTACGCCCTATTAAAGATGAAGTCCTATTATTTCGGTATTACTGAATTTGATATAATCGTAATGAATTTTGTATTGAGGCATTTTTGAATATGCAATAGCTATTGCACCAAGATCTTGAATATTCATAAAACTAGTTATAGTACGAACGCATCTCATTTGCCACGTTTAATGTACAATTTCTGATTTTTAAGATTGAAAAAGTACATTATGTTATTATTAGATAACGAAAATTTCAAGCTTAGATGTTATTTTCACACAAAAAAATTCTGCTCAAAATAGTGATCTTCAAGATTTTTTTTTCTTTTTGCGTAAAAATTGTGTTTTGTGTGTAAGTTTTGCTTTCTTCACTGCCATAGATTACTTGTTTTTACGATGTTAGTTTTGAATGCTTTTTTACTACTAATTATTTGTTGCCTAAAGAGAAAACTAGCTACTTTCACATATAAAGTTTCGGTATTCTAATATGTTTCCAAAAACAAGCTGAAGGCGATTTGGCATGAAATTATCTACCTGAAAAGAAATCTCTTTCTTTTGATAAGATTGCTTTAAGAGAAAAACTTTCTACTGAAAAAAAAAAAAAAATTGCATTTTTCGTAAGTTTTAAGAGGTATTTTTATTAAATTATGTTTTAGAGAAATGCATTCATAAGAACACAATCAAAAGAGTACTTCAAACTCCTCAAGCTAAAACGTGAAAATGCCAAACATTCTAGTACCTCAGAGTATATTTTGTAGCCATTTCAATTTCGACATGGAATTCTTTTATTTGCATAAAAGAAATTTGAAAGAAGTTTTAGCATAAAATATACAAATGTATATTTTAAGTCATTTTCAGAGATATTTCTGTTAAAAGGGAATGATGGTAGAACTTACCGAAGGATGAAAAGGAAGCGATGAAGGAAAAATGTTCTGAAATTAAGAATTTTTTTTAATGTTTGAATAGCTACTTTAAATTTAAAATGTATGAGTATAAATCAGATTGAATTATCAAGCACACTATACTTTTTGTATGGCAGAACTGACAGGCAAGAAAAGATAAAAGGAATTTAAGATGAGTTAGTTAACATTTACGTAAATTCCGGAGTGTAACGCGGACGTATGATACAAGAAAATTGATGAAATTTTACGTGTGCGTTATATGTCGGATATAAAAATGAAAGCTTAGAAGTTAAGCATAAGCAGATTTCTATATTAAGAGGCTACTTCAGTGAAACGAAAAAACCCGTTCGCTAATGCTAATTCTATGGGAGAAATTTATAAAGATATCTCGGTTGCATTTCAATATTTTTAAAGGATATTTTTTTTGCATTTGGTAGCTAAGATCGATCTGTACAAAGGCCGTTTTTTACTTCTTCGGTTTTGTTTAGAGGTATTTTTAATGAGGGCACTTTCATTTTCAGAACCGGTTCTGAAAGTTAACGCATCCTTATAAAAAAAATCAGCAACCAAAATCGAAAAAGTAAAAAACGGACTTTGTACAGATTGATCTCAGCTATCCAATGGAAAAAAAAAAAATCGAAATGCCACAGAGATATCTTTATAAATTTCTACCATAGGATTAACGTTAGCGGGCGGTTTTTTTCGCGTGACTGAAATAGACCCTTAATGATAAAGAGAAAACGACATGATTGTTTGAATAAACGAGAGTTCGATTAGAAACGCTTTGTGGGTATCAAGCAGATAAGCTTGGAAACAACGTATGCCAACGTATAAAAATGAAAAGTAATATTAAAATTTATTCAACAATCAGGAAACTTTAAAAAGGCCTTATAAATGAAAGAAATTACATTTCATTTGTGAAATAGAACCTGTGTTATTAGGTTGATATTAGAACATCCTTAAATTTATTTTATTGTTACTTTTCACTTTGAAAAGGAATCTATATATGTATTACGCTATCGTATATGGTACAGAAATCGCGATTATTTGTTAATTGTTAATGGCAACGCCCGAATGAAACGCATCTCATTAGTTATTGAACAGCATTTAATGTATCTCCGTACCTGTAAGGGGTGTTACCATAGGGGGAAACCTGTTTTGTCGCCAAGTGTTTCGCCAGCTTGGGTATATATCGCCAAATTTGGCGTTCAAAATTAGTTGCCAAAAGTGAAGCCAACTTGGCGATATCTCTAATATTTCGCCATATTCCTATAGGCATCCATTGTAAACCAATAGGGTTTACTTGCTTACAGAAAATCAACAAATGGAGATATTTTAAGGCAACAAAAACTAATATTAGCTTAAGGGATTATATTAATTATATTTAAGGGAGTCCAAGTAAACTAAATTTTGAATAAAAGTAACATGATACAATGCTTAGCATGCTTTCCGAAACATAAATTTTAAGGGAGACAAACTGGTCGCCAAGAGCGGCTAAAATTTTTCGCTAAGATTAACATCTTAGCGATGTTTTGTTGGCGTTTATGGATAAGGCAACCTCTACGAGTGACGTGTTCTGGCAACCCTGTTAAGCCTAACATGAGCATAAATCTGCTTGGCGATATTTACTTGCGGAAAGCGGTTTGGCTTGGCGAAGAGCGGTTTCCCCGCCAAGAAAAAATCCAAGATGGCGCCCGCGGGAATATATAACACCTGTTTCTTATTTATTACAATCATCATATTCATATCGCCGTGATTTTTAAAACGTTCCATAATTTGATAAATATCAATATTAATATTACAAGTATGATTATTAATAATATTATCTTAATTATAAATAATTATTAATCTTTTAGCTAATTATTAATCTTTTTATTCATTTAACCAGCTATTCTTTTCCCCAGAGCCGTGAAATTTTCTATTTAATGAACGATTTCGCTGTAGGCAAGTTCCATATCACACGTTTTACTTTATTACTATTGATTTTGATAAACTTACGGAAGGTTTTTAACCCGGGAGAACTCGCTAGTGAGAATGCCCAATTGCTTTTCTTTTACTTTACATTCATATAATATCAACTTTTTTTGGTTTGCTTAGTATTTTTATTCACAAAATAGGTAAAATAATTGAAAAACATTTTGAAATTTTAATTAAAATGAAAAATGATTTAAATAAGAGTCTTAAAAAAGTACGACTGTGAGAGAAAATCTCACGCAGCGAGTTCTCCAGGGTTAAAAATGAGAGAGATAGGAAAATGATGATGTAATAATGAACAATTATTCATTTGAAAAATTAAAAGTAACAATAGAACCTATTCAACAATGAGGCAACATTAAAAAAGCCTTTTAAATATTCGAAATCACGCCTCATTTCTAGAGTAGAAGCCAAGTCAGTAGGTTGCCTCATTGTTAAAAAGGTTTATTGTTGCTTTTAATTTTCAAAAGGAGCAATTGTTCATAATTGCATCCTCATTTTCATATCGTCATGATTTTTAAAAACATTCCATAACTTGATAAACATCAATATTAACAATATTACAAATAATTTATTAATTATAATTTTTAAAAATATTTACCTAATTATAAATAATTATTAATCTTTTATTTATTATTAGCTTTCTAACTAATTATTAATCTTTTAATTAATTAATAATCTTTTAACTATTCGTTTAACCAGTTATTTTTTTCTCCAGAGTCATGACATTTTCGCTGCAGAAAAGTTCCATTTTTAAAAGTTTTACTTTATCAGCCCTCTAATTCTCATCGTAAAATACGTTCTAGAAGTTCCGTAACTCGGAGAATCTGAATTCATACCAGAAAATTTCAGTAATAAATTTCGCTTTATTTAATGACGGAATGTTTCTTATTAATAGAAACATTGCTATTTTTAATTTCTGGTATGAATTTGGCATATCTGAATTAAAAAATCCATTAAATTGGAAACACTAGTGGTATCATATATGCTATTATGGATATTAAAGGGTTAACCCTCTCGCTGCGTAATTGTTTTATCAAAACAGCTTCAAAAATTGCGTATTTAACCCTTTCGCGACGAGCGAAAGGGAGAGAATTTTTATTCTTTTGTCATCGGTATTTCAAAACAAAAATTTTTGTCTAATTTAATGGGGAAAATGCTCCGATTAAATAACGCAAGATTTATAATAAAAATATAACTGGTGGGAATAATCAAGGAGGGTTAATTAGACGGGAAAAATGCACCCCCGAGGAAATCTAGGGTTGCGCAAATTTTGCTACTTATACGTTGTGCAGCGAGAGGGTTAATATTAATTTTGATAAAATTAAAGAATGTTTTTTTAAATCAGGGTGATATGAAAATGATGATATAATAATGATCAATTGTTCATTTAAAAAATAAGAAGTAACAATAAAATCTTTTCAACAATGAGACAACGTTAAAAAGGCTTTTGAAATATTAGAAATCAAGCATCATTTCCAGCATAAAAGCCGCGTCAGTTGGTTGCCTCATTGTTAAATACAGTTATTGCTACTTTTAATTTTTTAAAGAAACAACTGCTCATTATTACGTCATCATTTTTCACATCCCCGTGATTCATAAAACCATTACGTAATTTTATAAAAATCAATGTTAATAATATTATCTACTATATAGGGTGTCCCTGTTCATAAAGGAAAGTCCCAGTTTAATGGTATATTATAACAGTTTAATTTAGACTATTTACAACAAATCATGCATCAAATTGAATGTAAGATAACCTAGTTTTTCATGCAAATATTCTATATGAGCACCTATAGTTATACTTCACCCATCCAAAGTCCAATTTTCCCCACATTTTGGTTAACAAGTTTGAATTAAAGCCTCTTCAATTCCGTATCTCAACTCTGGCAAATCATTAGGCAGCGGCGGAACGTAGACACGATCTTTTATATCTTCATCACAGCAATAACTCTTTACGCGCAGGTGTCGTATGCGGCGCTGCAAGAAAGTAAATAACAAAGCAGTACTATTGAATGCGTTTATCTAAAACTGTTTGAGTTACTCTTTATTTGTGATCTTGAACCAGCACTCCACAACGGCTACAGTTGATACTATTAAAATTTATAACTGAATGTTTTTACAAATCATGGTGATAGGAAATACATAATATAACAAATATTTGTTCCTTTAAAAAATGTTAATTTTGATTTCAAAAGAAACAATGGTTGATTATTTCATCATCATTATGAAAATGATGATGAATAGTCAATGAACGATTGTCTCTTTTAAAAAGTGAAAAATAGCAGTAATATGTAGTCAAAAATAACGCAAAGTTAAAAAGTCTTTGTAAATAAAAAAATTATACACGTGAAGAATCTGTTTTATAGAGAAACATAATTTCATTCGCGAATTTCCGATATGATGAATAAATATCGGAGTGATAATTTTCACGATCTGTGCTTCTATGCGGCAATTTTTGGATTATTTATGCTCTCTTCTGCCCGGCTCTGTTTCAGATAACGTTTTAAGTAGAAGAGAAGAATTTGTGGAATAAGAAAAATTAATAAAATATAGGAAATGTTTTAAGTAAAAAAATTAGGACAAATAGAATTAGTCAAGTAAGTGAAGCGGTGCACCGTTTTGTCAGTTGTGAGGTCAGCTATCGGGTAAAATTTCGGGTCATTTGCCAGGTCAACAGAAGAGAAGATGGTGAAGTCCGTCATCTGCCCAATTGCATGGCCAGGTGCCGGTTGAATTGCCGGGTTGTCTGCAAGGTCAGATATCAAGTATGTGGAGAAATATGCCGCTTGGTCAATTGTGAGATCAACTGCCAGGGAAATTGCCAGTTCATCTGCCAGATTAACTGTCAGGTCGGTGGAAGATCTATTGCCTTGAGCTGCCGGGACATATATCGGGTAATCCACCTCGCCAGTTCTCAAGTCCGTGTTGATGTCCTCCGGTTGCTCAGCTACCAAATCAGCTTATAACGATTGAAATTTCTTTGGGGGGGAGGTGGGAACTAAATTTATATTCGGCTCTTTGAGGTTCTTTTCGGATTTTCAGATCTGTTCTGCTTTGTTTCAGATACCGTTTATACAGTTTGTGGTGAAGGGGTGGTATTTAAAGAGAGAAAAAGAGGAGAAACTGTTGGAAGTACATTGCCGCGAAAATTCTAAAAAATATAGAAAATGCTGAAGGAGGAATAAGAAGAAATGTGAGAAGCTGTCAAGTTTTTGACTTATTATGTCACTTGGTCAGTTGTGAGGTTAATTACTGGATAGAGTATAGGCTCATTTTGCCACGTCAGCCGTCTAATCAATGATGATGTCCGCCATTTAGTCTGTAGCCAGGTCAGGTGCCGGTTCAATTACCAAGTCATCTGCTAGGTTAGATGTCATGTATGTGCTGAAATACGCCGCTTGGTCAGATGTGAGATCAGCTGCCGGGAAAATTGCCGGATCATCTGCCAAGTTAACTGTCAGGTGGCCAGAGGTTCTATTACCTGGCCAGCTGAAGACACAAATATCGGGTTCATCGGCCTCGTCAGATATCAAGTCCGTGTTGATGTCCTCCTGTTGTTCAGATACCAAATCAGCTTATAACGATTCAAAATTCTTTGGAGGTTTGGTGAGTACGAAATTTCTTTTCGCTCTTTGTGGTTCGTTTCGGATTATTTACGTTCAGATCTGTCCTGCTCTGTTTCAGATACCGTTTAGACAGTTTATGCTGAAGGGGTGGTATTCAAAGAGCGAAGAAAAGGAGAAATTGTAGGAAATACTATGTCTCGAAAATTCTAAAAAATATAGAAAATGCTGAAGGAGGAATAAGGAGAAATGTGAGAAGCTGTCAAGTTTTTGACTTATTATGTCAATTGGTCAGTTGTGAGATTAATTACTGGATAGAGTATAGGATCAATTGCCACGTCAGCAGTCAGGTCAATGGTGATGTCCGCTGTTTGGTCAGTAGTGAGGTCAGGTTCCGGTTAATGTGCTAGGTCAGATGTCATGAATGTTGTGAAATACGCCGCTTGGTCAGTTGTGAGATTAGCTGCCGGGAAAACTGCCGGTTCATCTGCCAGATTAACTGTCAGATCGGTGTAGGATTTATTGCCTTTTCAGCTGCCGGGACAAATATCGGGTCATCCGCCGCGTCAGTTTTCTAATCCGTGTTGATGTTCTTACCAAATCAGCTGATAACGATTGAAATTTCTTTGGGGGGGGGGGAGGGGGGTCGAAGGGTACTAAATTTCTATTCGGCTCTTTGTGGTTCTATTCGAATTATTTACGTTCAAATCTGTTTGCATTGTTTCATATGCCGTTTAGACAGTTTCTGGTGGAGGGGTGGTATTTAAAGAGAGAAGAAGAGGAGAAATTGTAGGAAATACAATGTCTCGAAAATTCTAGAAAATATAGAAAATGCTGAAGGAGGAATAAGAAGAAATGTGTGAAGCTGTCAAGTTTTTGACGTATATCACTTGGTCTGTTGTGAGGTTAATTACTGGATAGAGTATAGGCTCATTTGGCACGTCTGCAGTCAAGTCAATGGTGATGTCCGCCGTTCGGTCAGTAGCGAGGTCAGTAGCTACTAAATATGCATATAACGAGTCAAATTTGTTTTTTTTTTTTTGGGGGGGGGGGGGGGGTCGGTGGGTATTAAATTTCTATTCGGCTCTGAGTGGGTCTATTCGGATTATTTACGTTCAGATCTGTCCTGCACTGTTTCAGATACCGTTTAGACAGTTTGTGGTAAAGGGGTGGTATTGTGTTATTTAAAGAGAGAAGAAGAGGAGAAATTGTTGGAAGTACAATGTCCCGAAAATTCTAAAAAATATAGAAAATACTGAGGGAGGAATAAGAAGAAATGTAAAAAGCTGTCAAGTGTTTGACTTATTATGTCACTTGGACAGCTGTGAGGTTAATTACTGGATATGGTCTAGGCTCATTTGCCACGTCAGGAGCCAAGTCAATGGTGATGTCCGCCGTTTGGTCAGTAGCGAGGTCAGGTGCCAGTTCAATTGCCGGGTCATCTTCTAGGTCAGATGTCATGTATGTGGTGAAATACGCCGCTTGGTCAGTTGTGAGATCAGCTGCCGGTAAAATTGCCGGTTCATCTGTCAGATTAACTGTCAGGTCAGTGGAGAATCTATTGCCTTGTCAGCTGCCGGGACAAATATCGTTTAATCCGCCTCGTCAGTTGTTATGTCCGTGTTGATATCCTCGGTTGCTTAGCTACCAAATCAGCTTATAACAGGTCAAAATTCTTTGGTTCGGGGTGGGGGGGGGGTGGGGGGTCGGTGGGTATTAAATTTCGATTCGACTCTTTGTGTGTCTATTAGGATTATTTACGTTCAGATCTGTTGTGCTCTGTTTCAGATACCGTTTAGACAGTTTGTGGTGAAGGAGTGGTATTGTGGTATTTAAAGAGAGAAGAAGAGGAGAAGTAGTTGGAAGTACAACGTCGCGAAAATTCTAAAAATTATAGAAAATGCTCAAGGAGGAATAAGAAGAAATGTAAGAAGCTGTCAAGTGTTTGACTTATTATGTTACTTAGCCAGTTGTGAGGTTAATTACTGGATAGAGTATAGGCTCATTTGCCACGTCAGTAGTCAAGTCAATGGTGATGTCCGCCGTCTGGTCAGTAGCGAGGGCAGGTGCCGGTTCAATTGCCGGGTCATCTGCTAGGTCAGATGTCATATATGTGGTGAAATACGCCGCTTGATCAGTTGTTAGGTCAGCTGCCGGGAAAATTGCCGGTTCATCTGCCTGACTAACTGTCAGATCGGTGTAGGATCTATTGCCAAATCAGCTGCCGGGACAAATATCGTTTAATCTACCTGGTATGTTGTCATGTCCGTGTTGATGTCCTCCGGTTGGTTAGCTACCAAATCAGCTTATAACGAGTCAAAATTCTTTGAGGGGAGTGTCGGTGGGTATTAAATTTTTATTCGGCTCTTTGTGGGTCTATTCGGATTATTCGCGTTCAGATCTGTCCTGCTCTGTTTCAGATACCGTTTAGACAGTTTGTGGTGAAGGAGTGGTATTTAAGGAGAGAAGAAGAGGAGAAATTGTTGGAAGTACAACGTCGTGAAAATTCTAAAAAATATAGAAATTGCTGAAGGAGGAATAAGGAGAAATGTGAGAAGCTGTCAAGTTTTTGACTTATTATGTCAATTGGTCAGTTGTGAGATTAATTACTGGATAGAGTATAGGATCATTTGCCACGTCAGCAGTCAGGCCAATGGTAATGTCCACTGTTTGGTCAGTAGGGAGGTCAGGTGCCGGTTAATTGCCGAGTCATGTGCTAGGTCAGATGTCATGAATGTTGTGAAATACGCGGCTTGGTCAGTTGTGAGATCAAATGCCGGGAAAACTGCCGGTTCATCTGCCAGATTAACTGTCAGATCGGTGAAGGATCTGTTGCCTTGTCAGCTGCCGGGACAAATATCGGGCCATCCGCCGCGTCAGTTCTCTAATCCGTGTTGATGTTCTTACCAAATCAGCTTATAACGATTGAAATTTCTTTGGGAGGGGGGATGTCGGTGGGTACTAAATTTCTATTCGGCTCTTTGTGGTTCTATTCGAATTATTTACGTTCAAATCTGTGTGCATTGTTTCAGATGCCGTTTAGACAGTTTCTGGTGAAGGGGTGGTATTTAAAGAGAGAAGAAGAGGAGAAATTGTAGGAAATACAATGTCTCGAAAATTCTAAAAGATATAGAAAATGCTGAAGGAGGAATAAGAAGAAATGTGTGAAGCTGTCAAGTTTTTTACGTATATCACTTGGTCAGTCGTGAGGTTAGTTACTGGATAGAGTATAGGCTCATTTGCCACGTCAGCAGTCAAGTCAATGGTGATGTCCGCCGTTTGGTCAGTAGCGAGGTCAGGTGCCAGTTCAATTGCCGGGTCATATTCTAGGTCAGATGTCATGTATGTGGTGAAATACGCCGCTTGGTCAGTTGTGAGATCAGCTGCCGTGAAAATTGCTGGTTCATCTGCCAGATTAACTGCCAGATCGGTGTAGGATCTATTGCCTTGTCAGCTGCTGGGACAAATATCGGGTCATCCGCCACCTCAGTTCTCTAATCCGTGTTGATGTCTTCCGGTTGCTCAGTTGCCGAATCAGCTTATAACGATTGAAATTTCTTTGGGGCGGAAGGGGGGGGGGGGGGTTGGTGGGTACTAAATTTCTGTTCGGCTGTTTGTGGTTCTTTTTGGATTATTTACGATCAAATCTGTGTGCATTGTTTCAAATACCGTTTAGACAGTTTGTGGCGAAGGGGTGGTATTTAAAGAGAGAAGAATAGGAGAAATTGTAGGAAATACAATGTCTCGAAAATTCTAAAAAATATAGAAAATGCTGAAGGAGGAATAAGAAGAAATGTGTGAAGCTGTCAAGTTTTTGACGTATTATGTCACTTGGTCAGTTGTGAGGTTAATTACTGGATAGAGTATTGGCTCATTTGCCATGTCAGCAGTCAAGTCAGTGGTGATGTCCGCCGTTTGGTCAGTAGCGAGGTCAGTTGCCGGTTCAATTGCCCATTCATCTTCTAGGTCTGATGTCATGTATGTGGTGAAATAAGCCGCTTGGTCAGTTGTGAGATCAGCAGCCGGGAATATTGCCAGTCCAACTGCCTGATTAACTGTCATATCGGTGTAGGATTTATTGCCAAATCTTGTGCTGGGACAAAAATCGGGTCATCCGCCGCATCAGTTCTCTAATCCGTGTTGCTGTCCTCCGGTTGCGCAGAAATTTCTTTGGAGGGGGTTGGGGGGTGGGGGGTCGTGGGTACAAAATTTCTGTTCGGCTCTTTTTGGTTCTATTCGGATTATTTACGTTCAAATCTGTCCTGCTCTGTTTCAGATACCGTTTAGATTGTTTGTGGTGAAGGGGTGGTATTTAAAGAGAGAAGAAGAGGAGAAATTGTTGGAAGTACAACGTCGCGAAAATTCTAAAAAATATAGAAAATGCTGCCTATTAAGAAAATTAGTAGGTCGTGACATGCGAAGATATTAGATTTTTCTTTACCTTATTTTTCATTTTAATTTGAAAGCATTGAAAACTGGACAAATTTTATAATAACTGTCTTCATTTATCACACTTTTTCCTAAGTTTATTATTATTATTCTAATTAAAAGGGAGAGATTTTTTTTTTCAGTTTGTCTCTTTCTGCTAATATGAAAAAATATTTTGAACAATTGTGAAATATTGTTGTCAGTAAAGAAAGGTTTGGAATATTAATTTAAATAGCTTTATGAATTTACTGGTTCACAATTTATATCTTTCCAGATCATTAATTTAATTGTTGGCTTATCTAAACTAAAATAAGTTAAAATAAGGATAAAAATAAATTAGTTTTTTTTAAAAACACTCTTTTATAACCATTCAATGTTTATCTTGAAAATCATGCCAAGTTTCATGACTAAAATTAATGATTTTTCAAATAATAATATTTTGAAATACATTAATTTGTCGTCGGCATTGAACTTGATGTAGAAAATTCTCTGCTTTTTGTTTTTTTACGTTTAGTAGAAAGCGCGTGCTAGTGAATTTATTAGAGCAAATTATAATTTTAGCCCTGTTTCTTTTTTAAGATAGGGTAACAGGTAAGAAAACATGAAACATCATTTAAACTATCTTTTTAAGATTTCTAAATCTATTTCACATTGTATAATCGTAAATTAAGCAATATTATGCTTAATAAAATTAATATTTCTGTAATTTAGCCGACATCTCGGTATTATTATATAATAGATGAGTATTAATAATTTGACATAATAAACTGGTGAATATAAAAAATATCCATATAATTTATCTAAAATCGCGATGCAATAAGGAACAAAATGTTTTTAACGAGCTATTATAATAGACAAATTAAATCGTATATTCACTAAAGTTACCGATGCGATTTTATTTCTTGAATGAATAATTTTTTGAGAAAGCATGAAAGACTAATATCATATCCAGAACTTAATTTAATAAGTAAATTAGTGTAAGTTATTCATTTATTGCTTTGTGGGCTGTTTTATAACGCTGTGTTACCATTGCACCAGAAAATGATCGATTGTTCAATATCTTTCCAGATAAGGGAATATAAATTAAGAAAATATGAAAAGCTGAATTTCTATATCGATCAATGCGCTGATAATCTTTGTGATTTGCAGGCAATACGATAATTTTGAACGCGCAAAATAATTATATTAAGGAATTATCTTTAGATTTTTTTTTCCGTTGACTTCTTTATTACTATAAAACAAATGATCATTTGTTTTTTATAATGACAGTTAATTAAACATCTTAAAATGGCACAAATATTTAAAAAAAATGATTTCTTCTTTTTTAAACAAAATTTGTCTTTAAAAAAGAGCACTAATATTCATAAGGTTTATTATTATTACATTAAGGGATTACATGAATTTCGAAAGTTAAAAAAGAAGCACATTTTCTCTATTTTTTTATGTAATAAATAAATTATTTTATTCAAAATGTTAAGCATGTAAAAGAGCAACATTTAAACAATATTTTATAAAATTTTCATTCAACAATTCGGAAAATTCAGCCGGTGGGACCTGGTTACCAGCGACCAATAAAAAAAGTGCCCTAGCATTTTTCAAGAAAACTCATAATAGCATTATCTAAAACTAAAAACACAATTTTTTTTCTGTTAGTAGATATGTATCGAAATTGGAAAAATGTATTAAACAATATGTGTCGTGATTGAACGAAGGATTTAAATAAAAAATGAAATTTGAATTTTTAGCAGCATTGTAAGCAAAACAGTACAATTTGTGGTACAATTTACATTATCTATAGCCTTGTAAAATTAGTTGTAATAGAAAAAACAAACAAAAAAAAACTTCCTTTAATTTTAGTCAATCCAATTTTGAAGAAGTTTGCAAAATTTCAGTAAGATCGGTGAATTAGTTTTTGAGAAATCGTGTCCGCCGACTTCAAAAATATTTTTTTTTTCCTTTAATAAAAAAGCGATTAAAGTTTTAAGTAGGAATAAAATGAAGATTAAAAAAAAAAAAAAACTTAGATAGAATCGTCTATTACAGAGTTGGGCAAATTTGTAATATCTCAATTATTCTAATATAATTACAAGTTAATTGAATGTAATTGATTATAGTTACACACATTCAAACGCAGAAATTTCATCAAATAATGGGATGCGTGTGGTTTCGGCTGCGGTGCTGCAAGAATTTTTTGCGGCATGTAATTTTAAGTATAATTAATTACATACAATTAAATTGTAATTACATTGCAAATAACTGATACTACAAATTTGCCCAACTCTGGTCTATTCCAGCTTCATAAATCAAAGATCCTGCTGCAGCTGCAATGTCCAGGGCATCCTTTTGCTCCTACCTGAGACGAATTCTTGCTTCACGAGTCCCAACCTCAGCTTTTTTCTTAGCTATGAGTATGCGATGTCTCTCACGATGCGTACTCATGACTAGTTCGGAAATGTTTTATATTCATATCGGACTACAATTAAGGAACCACTTTTTGAAAAATAACTTATCCCATTCTAGGATATTTCCTTGAGCTATCTACCACAAACACACATATTTTTTAAATTAAGGCATGATTGAATGTAATACATTAAAAGTAAAAAAAAAAAAAAAAAAATGTTTTAAAGACAAGCTTTTATTATCTCTCTATCTCTCTCTATTCTAAAAAAAAGTAACTACCACTGTCACCGCCGCCGGTTTTGAATATTTTGTGACAGGAGGTCTTTCTTCGTTAATATTAAGAAAAATATTGCCTACAAAAATATGAAAATCGGTGGTATTATAGAGAAATGTTTGATAAACACGCTGATGCAAACAGTTTTCAAATCGAAGAATTATTTTAAGAGATATTTAATGCTAAAGTTGGACGAAATCGTTCCATTAAAAAAGTTTTATAGCAGCAAAAACTATACATGGGAATGTAATCATTTTTTTAGATCTTTTTATGCGTTAGAATTTGCCGGTGTGCAGATTGCATTAATTTTTTTAATTTGACTCATTTTTGGAGGTTTTATTTCTATTTTAAATTCAAATTTTCAGCATTTTGAGAGATATTTTGTACACTATTTTAGAAAATGGTATTAATTTATACTGTTGCCAAATGCATAAACAGCGCAAACAATAATGTTTGCTTCAAATTAAAAATTTATTTACACGTGACTATTATAAACAGAAAAAATCATTTGGAATTAGAATTAAATAATTATGTACAAAAAACAGGAACTTATTAAAAATTACGTCATAAAAAGTATACACGTGATTTTAAAAGAGAAAGGATATTGCAAAATAATAAATTCATTAACATGCGTTAGAAGTCTTAAATAGGAGAAATTGCGTCATATTTACGTCACATTACAGTTATTACATAAAATGAACAAATTTATTGCAAAACGGTTTAAATTTAGAAATTGCGCTAGACATTTATTTAATATTTTGAGAGGATCTTTTCAACTACTTTTGTTAGGAAAGCGCAAGTAATATTTCTTTCTAACAAAAGTAATTTCACGTGAATATTTAAAAGAGAAAGAATAGCTTGGTCAAAATTACGTCAGATTAAAAACGATTAATTTAAAATGTCTCATTTAAAAGAACTTTTTTTTCGCTTTGTTAAAAAATACCAGGAGACAAAGACTGTTTACTTAATTCCTTTTATATTAGCTTATTTTGAAATGTTGTTACACGTCTCTACGTCATCAAGTTATTTTTATTTAGACGTTTTATTTGTATTTTTATTAATGTTGTACTAATTTATTTGTTCTTTCGTTATTTAAAATAAAAATTGGTACTTGTTAGTTATCCCGTCGACCAAATTACTGTCGCCAAGTTGTAAGATTAAATGTCAATAATGGTTTGCCATTAATTAATTAATTGTAAGATTTAATGCCAATAATGGCCAATAAAACCATTTATTCGACATTTTATTTCTATTTTTATTAATGTTTTACTAATTTATTCGTTCTTTCGTTATTTAAAATAAAAAATATATGTTAATTTGTATAATTTGGTGAGTGGCTTGGCGATTTATATAATTTGGCGAAATTGGTCGGCGGGATAACTAACAAGTACCTAAAAATTATGTCAATTTGCATAATTTGGCGAGTGGTTTGGCGATTTATATAATTTGGCGAAATTGGTCGACGGGATAATCAAGTAGTACCGCAGCGGTTTTGGCGTTAAAATTCCCCAATCAGAGAGAAATGAATAGAAATCCGTTTATAGGGAGATCGCCACTGTTTTTTAAATTATAATTCAATCTTTCGAAATCTCTTTAAAGCCGATCAAATTAGCGTGCATTTAGAGTCTGCGGAATCTGGACGGGGTTTGGCGAGCGTAGCTCGTAGGGGGCCCAGCCCCCTAGTTCTAAAAAAAAAAGTAACTAATGCTGTCACCGCCGCCGCCGGTTTTGAATTTTTTGTGACCGGAGGTCTTTCTTCGTTAATATTAAGCAAAATATTGCATGCAAAAATATGAAAATCGGTGGTATTATAGACAAATGTTTGATAAATGAGAATTTAATCATTTTTAGATCATTTTATGTATCAGAATTTCCTGGTGTGCAGACTGCATTTATTTTTTTAATTTGACTTGATTTTTTAAGGTTTTATTTCTATTTTAAATTCAAATTTTCAGTGTTTCGAGAGATATTTTTTACATATTTTAGAAAATGGTATTAATTTAAACTGTTGCCAACTGTATAAAATGCGTAAACAATAATGTTTGCTTCAAATTAAAAATTTATTTACACGTGACTATTATAAACAGAAAATATAAAAAGAAGAAGCTCGTTGAAAATTACTTCATCTAAACTATATTTACACGTGAATTTTAAAAGAGAAAGAATATTGTAAAATAATAAATTCATTAACATGCGTTTGAAGTCTTATATAGGAGAAATTACGTCACATTTACGTCACATTACACTTATTACGTAAAATGAGCAAAAAATAATATTGCAAAACAGTTTAAATTTGAAAATTGCGCGAAACATGTATTTGATATTTTAAGATGATCTTTTCAACTATTTTTGTTAGGACAGCGCAAATAATATTTGTTTTCTAACAAAAGTATTTTCACGAGAATATTAAAAAGAGAAAGAAAATTACGTCATTTTAAAAACGATACATTTAAAATGTCTTATTTAAAAAAAAAAAAAAAAAAAAACATTTTTTTCGCTTTGTTAAAAAATGCCGGGAGACAAAGACTATATTTACTTAATTCATTTATATTAGCTTATTTTGAAATGTTTAATTGACTTTATTTAATCAAAGATGGAAACAGACATTGTATCTTTTAAGAGCAGCTGATTTGGCTTTAAAATTCCCCAATCAAAGAGAAATGAATAGAAACCCGTATATAAGGAATTGAAATTGTTTTTTAAATTTTAATTCAATCTTCCGAAATCCTTTTAAAGCCGATCAAATTAGCGTGCTTTTAGAGTCTGCGGTGTCTGAACGGGGGTTGGCGAGCGTAGCTCGTAGGGGGCAGCGCCCCCTAGTAATGTACTAAAAAGGAAAAGCAAAATGTTGAAGGACAATTGATTGCAATAAATACACAAACAATAATACGCTTTCTATTCTCTTCCTACTACTTTTTGAAAAATAATTTATGCCATAGAGCTGTAGTAAGATATTTGCATGAGATATGTACCAAAAATATTTTTTTTAATTGTGAGAGAATTGAGTGTAATCAATTATAAGTAAAAAAATAATGTTAAAGAAAAAGCTTTTATTATAACGTACTAAAAAAGAAAAGAAAAATGGTGAAGGAAAATTGTTTGCAATAAATACACTAACAATAATACTATTTTATTCTCCACTTTTTAAAAAATAGCATATGCCATACAGCTGCACTAGGATATCTTCATGAGATAGCTACCGAAAATATTTTCTTTTTTTAATTGTGGCACGATTGAACGTAATCTATACTTCTATTCTATACTAATATTATAAAGAGGTAAAAATTGTTTATTTGTAGGAGGTAAGCTCTGGAACTACCAAACCCATTTCAAAAGTATTGGTATCAAAATGATTGTGTTAGTCCAACTTAGAACATGGGCTTATGTCCGTGCCAATGGCCAAAAGGGGGTACAAGAGCAAAAAACGTTCTAAAAATGCGATTTTTGTGTAACGGAAGGGCCGAGAAACATGAAATTTGGATTGGTAGTTACTTATAAGATACCAATGACCTCTAAGGACATTTCTTAAAAAAATCGAAATTAAAAAGGGGTGAAAATGCGCGAAAAGTGTTCTAAAAAACGTTCTAAATAGCGATTTCTACGCAATTTCAGGAAGTACCAAACATATTTCAAAAATAATGGTGTCAGAATGATGGTGACAACCCTTGCTCCAACATAGGTTACATTTTATGTCGGTGCCACTACCCCTAAAGAGGGTGCAGGAGCAAAAAGACGTTCGAAATTGTGGTTTTTGGTTTTACTGAAGGGCCCAGATACATGGAATTTGGCATGGTAGTTATTTATTACATATAAATTATCTCTAAGAACATTTCTTAAAAAATTCGAAATTTAAAAGGGGTGAAAATGCGCAATAGGGCGTTCTAAAACACGTTCTAAATGGCGATTTTTACGCAATCTCAAGAAGTAAAAAACCGATTTGAAAAATAATGGTGTCAAAATGATGGTGATAACCCTTGCTCCAGCATAGGTTACATTTTGTGTCGGTGCCATTACCCCCAAAGGGGGTGCACGAGCAAAAAAACGTTCGAAAATGCTATTTTTGTGTTACTGAATGGCCAAGAAACAAGTAATTTGGAGTGGTAGTTAATTATAAGATATAAAGGATTTCGAAGAACGTTTCTTAAAAAATTCGAAATTTAAAAGGGGTATAAAGACACGAAAAGGGTTCTGAAAAACGTTCTAAATGGCGATTTGTGCGCAATCTCAGAAAATACACAACCGATTTCAAAAGTAATGCTTGGAAATTGATGATGACAGCCCTTGCTCCAATACAGGATCTACTTCATGTCAGCGTCACTACCACCTTGCGGTTGCATTTTAAAAAACGTTTTAAATTGCGATTTTTGTGATACTGAAGGGGGTAGCAACTTGAAATTTGGCATGGTAATTACTTATGAGATGTAAATGCTCTCTGAGACGAGTTCCTTAAAAATTTGAAATTTAAATGGGGTGGAAATAAACGGAAAGCCTTCTGAAAACGTTCTAGATAGCGATTTCTACGCAATCTCAGGAAATATAAACCGATTTCAGAGGTAATGGTTTCAAATTGATGGGGACAGTCCCCGCTCTAACATAGCCTATATTTCATGTTATTGCCACTATCACCTAGAGGTTACAGGAGCAAAAAATGTTCTAAATTGCGTTTTTTGTATTAAAGAGGGGTGTAATATTTTAAATTTGGAATGGTAATTATTTCAAAAATGCAATTGCTTTCTAGGTATTGTCGAAAGAAAATTCCAAATTTAAAAGAATGAAGTGAGCGAAAAGCGTTCTATAAGCGTTCTAAATTACAATTTTTATGCATTCCTATGAAATGCGAAACCAATTTCAAACATAATATTAAAATATCTAGAAAGGGTGAGTTCGCGATTAGCATGAAGCTAAGGACCCAGTATAAATATAAAATTGTTATACCAAAAGTTATTTCATCAATAATGAAAGATAGAAATTTATTTTCTTACCTTTCTGGTAAAGCAGACATACGCTGGTTTCCTTCATGTGAAAACAACCTATAATTTTTTATTTAATGAGTAGATGTTGTGAATCGTGAAAAATATCTTCTTTGAATAATGCAGATGCAGTTGTAGAGAAAAAAAAATATTTAATTCTTGAAGAATATCTTGATTACAGGGTTCCACACACACACACTAAAAAATATAAAGTAAAAGAGTTAAATATGAATAATATAAGAGTAATGATGTTGGAAATCCAGTAGGAGACTTTGGTCTTCCATAATACAAAGAGTTAACGAACGAAAAACCGTGCGTCTTGGCCTCACAAAATCGGGCCTTCAAGTGATAAAATAAAAAGGGGCCCACAAGAGTTAAAACAGAGTAAAAAACCTGAAACAATAAAAACTGCTTAACAAGCAAAAAGGGTCTATTTAAAATGAGTCTATCAGAAAAGTTCTGTAGTGCTGCGATCTGTTGTCGCCTTTTCGAAACAAAAGTCTTTTACACAATTGTTCGCTAGTTTGCGATCTTACGCCACCATAGCTCAGGGAAGTGTCGCCATCTTGGAACATATTTCACAACTAAAAAACGCGTTGCATATTTCACGAGGAAATTGTCATTTCACAAGCGAGGTGATGTTGGACATAAAATCACTTACACTGTGACGTTTTCCAACACCCCCGCTTTTTATGTCAAACCGACGAGCGTAGAATGTTTAACTTGTTTCTCAAACACTCGAAATGAGGCTTAGGCAACGGCTTGGTGAGCACGTCTGCCAGCATTAACTTCGATGGGCAATAAGTTATTTTGATTATACCATTCTGGCATAGATGTCTGATGTGGTGATACTTAACTTCCACGTGTTTAGTTCTTGTCTGTGCCTTTTCGTTTTCGGTCAATCTTATGGCTGATAAGTTATCTTCGTACAATGTTACGGGTAGTTGTTGACACAGTTCGAGGTCATTTAACAGGTCTAACAACCACGAAATCTCTTGACCTGCATTAGAGGCAGCGATATATTCAGCCTCCGTGGACGAGAGTGCTGTGCAACTCTGCTTCCTCGATGACTATGCCAATATATTATTTCCTAATTTAAACAAGTTTCCAGTGGTTGATTTCCTGTCTATTCTGTCGTTCCCCCAATCGGCATCGCTATATGCCGTTAGGATTGGAGGTTTTGTTTTATCTATGACGAATTTAAGATCTTTGGTAGTAAGCAGATATCTAATTAATTTCTCGATAGCTTGCCAATCGACTTCCCTTGGGGATTCATTCCTTCTTCCCAGGATGTTAACGACTGATGCTATGTCGGGTCTAGTTAAAGTTGCAATGTATAGAAGCCCTCCTATAGCCTGTCTAAATTTTACGTGATCTCCCATTAGTTTCCCGTTTGGATCTAGATTAAAGTAGTTAGTATTCATGGGTGTATACGTAGGCTTACCATTTAACAAATTGAATTTTTCTGCGATTTGTATTATTTTGTGTTCCTGGTCTAATTCTAGATTACCGTTTGCTGTTTCCTTTATGTTTATGCCTAAATATTGTGTTACTTGACCCAAATTTTTGATTTCGTATTGCTTTGATAATTCAGTGTATATTTCGTGTGTGTCTGTTTTGTCTCCTGCGACTAAGATGTCATCAACATACACTATTATGTATGCGATTTTTCCATCTTGGACTCTTTTGTACAGACATTTGTCTGACGCGCATTCAACGAAATTTAGTTCTTTTAGAGATTTACTTATTTTTTGGTTCCACGCCCTAGCTGCCTGCTTAAGGCCGTAAATCGCTTTGTTTAAACTACACACTTTATCTTCTTCCCCTTTTGTTATGTATTCCTCTGGCTGATGCATATAAACCTCCTCTTCTAAATCGCCATGTAAGAAAGCAGTTTTGACATCTAGGTGAGTTATTTTAAGATCTTTGTACACCACTGCGTTTAAGAATGCTCGTAGGCTGGTATGCGCTACAACGTGCGTAGGTCTCGTCGAAATCGCTTCCATATTTTTGAGCATATCCCTTAGCGACCAATCTGGCTTTATATCGCTCTATAGACCCGTTGGCTCCCCTTTTTGCCTTAAACGTCCACCTACAACCTATGACGCGTTTTCCCGGGATAGGTTTTATTAATCTCCAAGTATTATTTTGCTTCAGAGAATCTATTTCCTCACTAGTGGCTTTTAGCCATTTATCTTTAGTTTCTGCGTCATTGATATTTTGTAGGTCTGTCCATGACTTTGGCTCCTGAATTTGACACAGGTTTACGCTTATTCCATAACGGTTAGGTGGTACGCCACGATTTTGTCTCTGCGATCTTCTCGGCTCAAGGGATGTGTCGGTCGGGGTGTTATTCTGATCATCGTCGCGCTCTTCTAGATCAATTTCAATATTATCTGCGGCAGTTTGTTCGATGTTTTGATTTTATTTGGCGGGTATAATTTCCTCATCTTTTATACCTTCTTCGAAGAATTTTACGATTCTAGATATTATAATTTTATTTTCACCCGTATATATCCTATAGCCCTTGCTTCTGAAATCATATCCCAACATTATTCCCTCGATGGCTTTCTCATCTAATTTATTTCTTTTAGGTTTGTCGACATAGGCAAATGCCTTACATCCGAATGTTTTGATGTTCGAGAGATCGGGTTTTCTTTTATGCCAAAGTTCATAGGGTGTCATGTTATTTTTGTTAGCCTTTGTTGGTAGACGGTTGATGAGGTAGGTGGCGGACATGACAGCTTCCCCCCAGAATTGCTTAGGTAACTTGGCGTCCGACAACATGGTTCTAGCCATTTCCACTATCGTTCTATTCTTTCTTTCTGAAACGCCGTTCTGTGGGCTAGAATAGGGAACACTCAATTGACGCTCTATCCCGTTTTCTATCAGGCAGTTTTCAAATTCGTCACTGATATACTCTTTTGCGTTATCGGACCTTATAGCCTTTATCAACTTGCCAAATTTATTTTTTGTTAGCGCTATGTATTCTTTCAGTTTGATAACGGCTTCCGATTTATGCGCGATTAAGTATGTTATTGTGTACCTGCTATAATCATCTGTGAATGTTATAAAGTACCTTTTCCCTCCTATCGTTTCAGTATTCATGGGGCCACATATATCGGAATGTGCGAGGGTACCGATGTCTTTGCTTCTGTTTGTGGCTACTTTAGGGTAGGGCAGAGCGGAAAGTTTCCCTTCAATGCACTTGGTGCATCGCGTGTCATGTTTACATTTGTTAATTGTTATCCCATTGGCTAATTCATGATTAACAAGGTATTTAATATCATCAAAATTTTTGTGTCCGAGTCTTCGGTGCCACAATGAAATACAATTTGTATTGTTACAGAAAGTTTGAGTACTTATAGTATAGCCGTAATCATCTTCAGGGTTTAATACGTAGAGATTATCATTTAATTTAGCTGTCAAGATTATATTATCATCTTTGACAAATACACATGCATTTTTCTCGAAAATTACCTTTATATTATTTTCAGTGGCTTTCTTAACTGACAATAAATTGCCCTTTAGTTCTGGACAGTATAATACGTTTCTTAGTGTAATGTAGTGGTTTTTGTCTGTTTTTATTTTTACGTTGCCCATACCTTCCGAATTAAGCCTTTTTCCATTAGCGATTGTTATATTCCCAAAATTCCCGGCTGTGAATGTAGCAAAATTTGTTTTTGCTGATGCAACGTGCCTGGTACAACCCGAGTCAATGATATATGTGTTTGGATCTGTTGTTTGTGTTTGGTTAATTTTTACTGACTCAATTTCAAAATTGTTTTCCACTGGGAAGAGAGGAATGATCGATTGGTTGACCTCATCCTCTATATTTGACTTGCTGTTGAAACAGAAATTCGAGGAGTCGGTTTTACTACCATTGTGTTGATTTTTAGCGTTTACCGAATTGGCTTTAAAGTTGGCATGGTTGTTAAATTTATTACTGTTATAATTTTCACTTCTTTGGTAATTGTTTTTCTGTTTGTTTTTCAATTTGTAACATTCTGAACGAGCGTGCCCATCTCGTTGACAGAAGCAGCAATATTTTTTGTTTCCTTTATTTATAATTTTATATGCTGTGTCCCTTGGTCGTGTGCTGGTGTTTTCGTATTCGATTCGATGAGAGTACTCGTCGATGAGTTTGTATTTTACAAACTCGAGGTCTAGATCCTTTTCGTCTCTAGCCTCCATGCTCGTTATAAGAGGAGCATATGACTGAGGCAAGCTGCAAAGCATAAGAGCCACGATGTGCGAATCATTTATGAGCTCTCCAATGGCAGCGAGTTTGTCGCGGATAGTTAAAATATTGTTGATATGTAGATTTAAGTCTCCGCCCTCATTGAGCCTTTTCGAATATAGTTTCCTCAAAAGGAATAATTTGGATGATAAATTCGCCCTTTGGTGAACACTTTTTAATCTTTCCCAAATTTCTTTGGGAGATGTCAAATGTCTGATGTGCACAATTTGTGTATTTTCAATGCACAAACAAATTATGGCTTTCGCCTTAACCGCGTTTTTAGTATATGTATCATCGGGTGTGGCAGGTGGAGATTCTGTTATATATTTGAATAAATCGTCTTTAATTAACAGATTTTCTAATTTGAAACACCAATGATTGTAATTATTATCATTTAGTTTCTCTACTGCCGTAATTTCTTTTGAGGCAGACATAGCGTGTTATTCAAGTTTTATAAATTCTTTGATAACAAATATATTTACTATAAGAAGTTTGTGACTTTCTTAAAATAATTTCTTAGAATATGTTATAAGTATAAATAAAATGATCAGTTATTCACAATAATCAATCAATATTCGTTCACAATAATACTCTTTTTGCGATATTATATATATCGTTATTTATTCATGCACATTTATTTTTATTTTCATGTATATATTTCAATATTTCATATCTCATATGTGCATCTTGTTCATCATTTTATCACAATCAGATAAACAAATCTTTATTACTGGTTTTTTTTTTTATTTATTTACTTTCCCTTTCAACTCAGCCTTCATAATCTATTAAAATATCTAGAAAGGGTGAGTTCGCGATTAGCATGAAGCTAAGGACCCAGTATAAATATAAAATTGTTATACCAAAAGTTATTTCATCAATAATGAAAGATAGAAATTTATTTTCTTACCTTTCTGATAAAGCAGACATACGCTGGTTTCCTTCATGTGAAAACAACCTATAATTTTTTATTTAATGAGTAGATGTTGTGAATCGTGAAAAATATCTTCTTTGAACAATGCAGATGCAGTTGTAGAGAAAAAAAAATATTTAATTCTTGAAGAATATCTTGATTACAGGGTTCCACACACACACACTAAAAAATATAAAGTAAAAGAGTTAAATATGAATAATATAAGAGTAATGATGTTGGAAATCCAGTAGGAGACTTTGGTCTTCCATAATACAAAGAGTTAACGAACGAAAAACCGTGCGTCTTGGCCTCACAAAATCGGGCCTTCAAGTGAAAAAATAAAAAGGGGCCCACAAGAGTTAAAACAGAGTAAAAAACCTGAAACAATAAAAACTGCTTAACAAGCAAAAAGGGTCTATTTAAAATGAGTCTATCAGAAAAGTTCTGTAGTGCTGCGATCTGTTGTCGCCTTTTCGAAACAAAAGTCTTTTACACAATTGTTCGCTAGTTTGCGATCTTACGCCACCATAGCTCAGGGAAGTGTCGCCATCTTGGAACATATTTCACAACTAAAAAACGCGTTGCATATTTCACGAGGAAATTGTCATTTCACAAGCGAGGTGATGTTGGACATAAAATCACTTACACTGTGACGTTTTCCAACACATAATGGTAGCAAATTGCTGGTGATTAAACCTGCCCAAACATAAGCTGATATTTTATGTCGGTGCCACAACCCCAGAGGGTTGCAGGAGCAAAAAACTTTCTACATTGCCATTTCTGCGGTACTGAAGAGGCTAGAAACTTTAAATATAGCACGGTGTAAAATATAAATGTCCTCTAAGAACAGTCGAAAATAAATTCGAAATTAACAAGGGGTGAAGCGAAGGGAAGGATCGAAAAGCATTCTAAAAGTGTCCTAAATTACGATTTCTATGGCATCTCAGAAAATAATAAACCGATTACAGAAGTTATTGGTTGCGAATCAAGAGTGATAGTCCCTGATCCTATACGGGCTATATTTTATGCCGGTGTCTCTACCACCTGCTAGGCAGGAACAACAATAAAGCCTTTAAAAACATCTAAATACCATTTTCAATGTAATATTAGGAAATACCAACCGATTTCAAGGTTAATGTTGGCAAATTAATGGTGACAGTCTCTGTTTCAACATTTTTCGAGACATTCTATTTCCACTCTGTTTCGGCATTTTATGTTGGTGCCACTAACAATAGACTGTTGGACAAGAAGCTTGGAATTTGACATGATGGTTAATTTTAAGATGTAAGTGTGTTAAGATGGTTTCTAAAAAATTCAAAACTTCAAATGAATACTGAAATGAGCGTATGAAATAAGCATTAAAGTCTCAAAATACTTTCTAAATTATCATTTATTTGGAATTAGTTTTAGTTCTTCTTATTAATTAAAATCTCATTTCTGTCTATTGCACATTTATAATGAACTTTAGTCAAACTGTGGCTTAATTTATAATTTTTGAATTATTCCAAAAAGTGTTCTTCTAATAAAAAATAGTCATGCAAATATCACTTGGCATATTTCAACTATTACGCGAGCAAAGTCGCGGGGTTTCCTAGTAAATTATAAGTAAAAAAAAAGTTTTAAAGACAAGGCTTTGTTATACTATACTAAAAAGGAAAATAAAAATGGTGTAGGTCAATTCATTGCAATAAATACACTAAGAATAATAGTACTTTTATTATCTTTGTTCCTCCTTTTAAAAAATAACATATACCCTACAGCTGCACTAGGATATTTTAATGAGATATCTACCACAAATATATATATTCTTCAATTGTGGCACGATCAAGACACAATAAATACACTACAACAATACTATTTTTATTCTCTGAGTTTCACTTTTTGAAAAATAACATATGCCATACAGCTGCACTAGGATATTTTCATGAGATATCTACCTAAATCTACCCTATATATATAAAATCCTAACGAATCGAATTGAAACGAATTTATGTAACGATTCTATGAAACGACTGATTAAACAACTGATTACGTTTCACGGCGATTTCTCCTAAAATATGGAATACTTTGCGATGAGGTTAACACCAAAAATCCGTATTGATCCACAGATCTCAAAACTGGCATTATAATTTTAAAATTAGAATTAGTTTTCGAAATATTAATTTTTTTCTAATTTTAAATACTTTTTTCTAATGATGGCAACTTAAATTTTAATCATAACAGATATTTTTTTTTTCATATTTTAGAAAAGGTTATTTTAAATTAATTTGGCGACGAGTTTGGCCTCCCTTAAATGTATGCTAAGAAATGCATCATGTTACTTTTATTCAGAATACAATTTGTATTACATTATCATTTTATTTAATACAAAACTTTCATTTAAAATTGAAACCTTTAAAATAAATGGCTTTTACTTCATTCTTTTTTTTAAACGAAACGAAAAGAAAAATATTAGACACAGATGTCATATACGCAAAGGGGTACCTAATTGGCGCCAAAATGGCGTTATTTTGCTTGACATGGTAACCCGGCTATTGTTGCTTATTTATTAATAAATGTTTATTTGAATTTATTTTCTTTTTATTTACAAAAAAATTTTATAAATTGTTTTGTTCTATAGTTATTAATTAATTTTTTTTATTTATTGTTATTTCATTTTAAAAATAACAGAAAATAATTTAACAATACATATGTAATTCAGGTATTTGAAAACGAGGTTTTCGCCAAATTGTCGTAAAAAAAAAAAATCACGCCAAACCCGGAGCGTATGTGACAATGCAACAAATCATGAGATTTAATATCCACTTAAAAGCATCGTTTTAATGTTATTACTTCTCCCGTCGACCAATTTCGCCAAATTATACAAATTGACATATTTTTCTTTTTAAATAACAAAAGAACAAACAAATTAGTATAACATTAATAAAAATACAAATAAAACGTCGAAATAAAAATCACTTGATGGCAAGTCAAGATGGAAAGTCAAGTGAATGTGACATTTACGATCAACCATTATTGGCATTTAATCTTATAGTTTGGCGACAGATTTTTGGTCGATGGGATAACCAAGTAGCACCGTTTTAATTTACCACTAGAAAAATAAAAAAAATGTTAACTGGCGAGTTAAAAAAAAAGCAGTTGGCGAAATTTTCACCTGGCTAACATAAAAGTACCAGGAATTCTTTGTGATCATGGCAACTTTTATGTAGTTTTATTCGAAAAAATAATTTTCATTCTTTAAT
Organism: Maratus speciosus; assembly: GCA_963932465.1. Lineage (NCBI taxonomy): Eukaryota > Metazoa > Arthropoda > Arachnida > Araneae > Salticidae > Maratus > Maratus speciosus. Next base: position 504,594,138 of record OZ010794.1, on the reverse strand, counting down.
CAAAATGGAAACCTTTCTTATGAAAAGCAAAGAAATCAGCCCGTTTTTTATGGCAGTTACATGACTTGGACTATTATAATATAAACGAAATAATGGGGCTAGAATAATTCGGTGACTTATCACACATGTGGCTGGCTAACATGAAAGTACCAAAATGGCCGCCTGAAATATAAAAAGCGAAGGGATCTGCCTGGAGCTGTTGATGATAGTCACATGACTTAGGCTATTATTACAGAGATTGTTTTCAATTTTAAAAACAGCGCAAAGAATAACATTTCCTAACGATTAAAAATTTATTTTCACGTGACTATTGAAAACAGAGAAAAAAAAATAACTTTAAAATTACTATTAAATGAGTACGTGTTAAAGGCAAGAAAATATTGAAAATTATGTCTTGAAAATTGCATTTACACGTGAATATTAAAAGGGAAAGGAAACTTTAAAATAATAAATACATTAATATGCGTTTAACCCTTCCATGGTCAAGGCATTTCTGTTTGTAAAATCTTGAAATCAGTGAATGGCACCAGAATTTACAGACAAATTTCGAAATAGAAAAATGCTTTTGTTCACTTACTTAATAAAAGGGAAATTTTCATCCTAATATTCTGATGCTAATGTGGCATTTAAGAATTAAAATTAAGTGGTCCAAAAATGAACCACCGCCCTTGAAGGGTTAAAGCAGCAAATTTTAGTAACTGTATTATGTCAATCGTTTTATAACGCTGTTAAAAAATACCGATAGACAAAAGCTCTGTTTACTTAATTAATTTTATTTTAGCTTCTTTTCAAATGTTTAACTGATCTTCTTTTAACAAACACGAAAAAAACTATTGGATGTCTTAACAGCAACTGATTCTACCTTAAATTTTTGCAGTCATAGGGAATTGAATGGAAACCCGTTTACAAGGAGATCGCTACTGGTTTTTTCAGTATAATTCAATCTTCTCTAATCTTTTTAAAACCGATCAGATTAGCCTGCTTTTAGATTCTACAGTGTCTGAACGGGGGATGGCGAGCGTAGCTTGCATGGGGCAGAGCCCCCTAGTTATATATATTTTTTCAATTGTGGCAAGATTGAATGTAATAAATTATAAGTAAAAATATGATGTTTAAAAACAGGTTTTTATTATAATGTACTAAAAATGAAAAGTAAAATGGTGAAAGTGAATTTATTGCACGAAATACATTTAAAAAAATAGGATAACCCTTAAATACGCGATTTTTTATTCTGTTTCGAAAAAATTATATATGATTCTCTGAAAGGTTTATTACACAGGAAAAATAATGAAAAAAAAATCAAAGATACATTTTTCATATAATACATCAATCTTTTCTTCTGTTGCACATCTGCAATATAAGTAAAAACTACTGTCGTGTTGCTGTTTTACGCTAAAATATTGTTAATTAGTAAATATTTTAAGAAGTATGTCTCCAAATACCTTATTTTATAAAACTTAACCTTTTTACGTCGTTCAAATAATCTGATTTTACACCAGAAAGTTTCAATGATTAATTTCGCTTTATTTAAATACGGAATGCCTGTTATTACTTAAAGCAAATATTGCTATTTTAATTTTCTGGTGTGAATTAGGTAAATAGGAATAAAAAAATCTATTAAATTCAAAACACTGTTGTTTGGATATATGCAAGGGCGCACTAAAGGGTTAAATTACAAGTGTTTTTTATTAAAAACAAAATGAACGTACAATTTTATATCTAGCTTCCGGACAAGAAAAAAAAAAAGTCTTTCAACGTCTTCGTGAGGATCGAACCCATACCCATTCACACCCCGACAGGAACTGAAAGAAGGCGGCATTACCACCATACCGCAGTTCAATTGAAGAACATAAACTTACTTCTGACGCAATTGATGACATCTACGCGATCACATATGTAATGATATTTGCATAATCTCATGCGTGATGAAATTTACGAGACCTCATACGTGATGACATTTACGGGAACGTGTATGTGATTTAGGTGCAGATTCCCAGTCACCAGTCGCAACGTGGCGACTAAATGATTTGCTGTGGCCACTAACTTTTGGTATTTAAGTCACCATGTGTTTTTTTCCTTCTTTTTTTCTTTTTAAAGATAATTTTTCTTATAGAAAAACACTTGCTTGAAGTGTATTTTGATTTTTATTGTGCAACATAATCTCGCACATTAATAATATTTTTAATATGTTGTTTTATATGATAAAATTAAAATAAGAAATATTGTTTTTCTAATATTCCTCATGATTGTTTAGCTTGTACATATTTTTTTAGCCGTATCTTGGCCCAACTTCTTTCTTTCTTTCTAACCGATGACCAGGCCCCTAACTGCCGGGTTGCCCCAGCTTAACGGGTTTAGTACCTGGCATCGGGGAGAAAGACCGCCTAATCGCCTGAAGCTGCAACAAACCTGACATCATTGCCTCGATCGTCATCCTATCTGCAGTGCCTACTGCTCGTTTGTGTATACTTTGTTTTGCCGGTTACTTAACTTTATATCCTGTTGTTTGGCATGCTACTCATGTTGGTCTCGTAATTTAAAACCTTGTTCAGATGACGAGACCTTCCCTTGGCAAGGCACCTCCAGAGGTATAATTCACAGGTAACTTGGGGGACTTTGCACCCACGACGGATTTTACATGCACCAGGCTATCTTGGACTGCACATAGTTTAAGATTTATATCATTCTAAATAATATTCAAATTTCAAGAATTGCATGATTAAATTAAATATGCACATTTGAAGTAATTAGTCTTTGTTTTATTGTACATGTGAACTATATGTTAAATAAATTACTTTCCATTTTGAAATTCTGTGCGTTATTAGCCCCCGGTATGCTATTTCTTTCTCTCAGCTTATTTTGTGTCATCTCCAAAAAATAACGTTGTTTTACAGAAGCCAGCCGTAAAACAAATCAGTACGATTAAATATTCTATAGCAATTTTTTAAACTTCTAAGCATTGCACATTTTCAATTTTTAAACCGTCGTGTTGACAAAAAAAGAAAAGTACTTTTAAATACAATTTGTTTGAAAACTGTATCTCGATATATTTTTGAAATATTAATTTTTTTTTTGTAGTTTTTGAAGCCATTTGCTTAATATTGGCTACAGAAAGTAATTATATATTTTTGTTGCCATTTTCTCATAACAACCGAAAGAAAATGTAATTAAAATACGTGCTATTTTGAAAAAATATAAACGCATGATTTCTGTTAAAACATGCAGCTATTATAAACTATATTTAATTTTAAGTATCTATATTAATGTTATTAACAAATGAAGGCCAATGAATCATTAGATAACCTTTTTTTGCCGGCATCTTTTTGCTGCATTTGTGTATTATTTTGCGAAGTGACGTCCTATGCATGCTTTACTGTAGATGTTTAAGAGGGGATCGTAAATGTGGAATTCTTAAGCGGATGCGAATGACATCATTTTACATAAAATAAAAGCGTGTGCTTTAAGTCTTAAAATTGAAATATGTTTTGCACAATTTATATATACACACATATATATATATTTCATCGGGGGCGACACTAAATTCTGAAAAAAGCAGAATTCCTGTTTTCTAGTTGTTTAGTTCTTTTCCTCCATATAAACTAAACACTATTGTTTTTATGCGTTTGTTTTACAATGTGAGCACTGCATGTTTTGGGTTTAGGAGCCAGTGGCTCCTTCCAGATTTTGGGAATCTGCACCTATAGAATATGATGACAATTACGTAGTCTTAATGGACTACATTCGTTATTCCTGAGTGGCAAATTTCAAATATTTTCTTTCACAGAATATTGTATTGAAAACGGAAATACATCAAACACAGGAAGTGTGTTAGATGGCCACGTTGAAATGGAGGCCACGTCGAACTGCACTGAACAGGTATGAAACTTGGAGAGATTTTCTTTTATTTGGGGAAGATTTCCCCTTTCCATCTTGTTTCGTTGATTTCCTGTGACTGATCAAAAGGGCACCATGACTTTATGGACACACTGTATAAATAGAAAAACAAAGTTGATAGCGCCAGAACATATAGCATACTAGTTTTGGTAGCAGTTAGCTTACCGTCCCCAGTGCAAAGAATGACGGAAATTTGCTCGAATATATACACTGTAAAAAAAAAAAAATCACTGTAGATTTGCCAGAACAAACTCGATCACAGTGAATGTGCTGTATCTTTCTTTGGCTTCCTGACTATATTAACATGGAAAATACAGTAGTTGCGTAAAATTAGCAGCACAATGTGCTGGCAATTTGGACGCATTTTTTTACAGCACAAACTGCTGGCTTCCAAATTACCAGCACATTGTGCTGCTAATTTTACGCAACTACTGTATTTTCCATGTTAATATAGTCAGGAAACCAAAGAAAGATACAGCATATTCACTGTGATCGAGTTTGTGCGCGAGATGAACAGTACTTTGTACTGTAAAAATGTCGTTTTTTTTACAGTGTAGGAGAGAATCCGTTTCTCTCCTATAGACCACTTCATCGAGGTCACGTCTGGAATTCCAGAATTAGTTAAAATTTGATTCGCATATTAAAACGCAATCGGTCTGCCAAATCATATCTTGGTGAAAAACACCTGAAAATCCAATTTTAGCGGTTGACTCGTAGGTTTACCATTGCGTTTTCCTGCTCCTAGTCCCCATGTTTTCATACGTTTGTACGCAGGGAAACGCAATGGTAAACCTACGAGTCAATCGCTACAATAAGGTTCTTAGGTATTTTCCACCAAGATATGACTTGGCAGACCGATTGCGTTTTAATATGGGAATCGAGTTTTAGCTTATTCTGGAATTTCAGCCTCAAACTCGATGAGGTGCTTGTCTGTGCTGCCGGCTCCCGATCTATAACAGAGATTGTTTCTTATTTTGTAAAGCTTAAAGTAAATATTTAGTGCGAGAAGAAGCGTGATTAAATTTAAAAAAGTAGGAAAAGATCATGCGTCAAGCATAGATTATGAAACACTTTCCAACACATTCAGAATAATGTAACAAAACTGCACTGTTTAAAAAATTAAAAAATTACGTCTAATTCAACCATATGGAAACGCATAATACATTTCAGAACCCAATTTCAGCTGTTCCCATCCACAATCGAAAAATTATGCGAATTGCAGCCCTGTATATGATTTATAGATTTAAATCTATTAGCTACATGCAAGCCAAAATTTAGTTCACTTAAGAGCTACATATACTTCAGTTGAAAATTTACCTTCAGAAATTTCCTCTAATAAGGAGAAAGGTACGCGGATACTTTTGTGGAGCCCTGTATTTGAGGTATAGAATTTATATATACCTCAAATATATATACCTCATTTATATATACCTCAGTGATTTATATCAGTTTCAATACATTTGAAATAGCATAATGTCATTAAAAATTAGGCAAACGATTTTTCCCCATATACCATAATGTAATGAAATACTTTTGAGTGGCCCTGTAAATGAACGATTAATCCTACATGCTTCATATACAATACCAAACATGCTTTGGTGACCCTAAAAAACCTTTATCAATTTCATGAAAATCCGAGTATATTTACGGGAGTTATTCCCCATATACCATAATGTAATGGAATATTTTTGAGTGCCCTGTAAATGAACGAATAATCCTACATACTTCATATACAATACCAAACATGCTTTAGTGACCCTAAATAACCTTTATCAATTTCATGAAAATCCGAGTATATTTACGGGAGTTAGAGCGTGGACAGATGGACAGACGGGCAGACGGACTGACGGAGAGACGGCCAGACGGACTGACGGCCAGACAAACCAAATGCATAAACACTTTAGTGTTAAAAACACGTTTAAAGAAACTCTCGTACACTTGATCTGGCTAATGGTTTAACAATTTCTGAAATTCACAATATTGATTTTTTTCTTATAAAAGAAAACTTTTTCCGTAACTTTTACAATTATCTATCTGTAAATATAAAGATTGAACTTTAGTTTGTTTGAAGGTTGTGTTTGTGAACAACATCTGATTAATCAAAAAGACGCGGACGTAATTATCTAATATCTGTGAGAAATCGTGATTTTGAAAGAGTGGTATTGTTTTTCAATTTTCGTTTTAATGAAATAATCAAAATTGGTTATAGGAAGTTGAGTAATCATTTCCATTTCAACCCAACAAACTTATCAGAAAAGATGAATTAATGACTGATTTGTGAGTGCATATTGCAGTGTACATCAGTGATAATTGTTACAAGAAACTTTTGTTAATTTATTTGTAAAACTTTAGTTATTTAAATACGTATCAGAGTAAGAAATGTAACTCATTAAGAAAATTAAATTTAAAAACTTTCAAAGTATTCTTATTAAGTAAACAACTGTGCAAATAATTATCAATAAAGCATATTAGATTTATGAACATATTTACATTGAATTTTGGTCCTTTTTTCAGAATTTATTTAAGACTTTTAAAATCTAGACACACGGCAGTGTGTCAGCCAAGTTCGCCTGACATAGCCGTGTGTTATTTACACGAACCATTTCAAGCTGTTTTCGTCAAATTTCAATGCTCTACTACTGAAAATCTATCAGACCTACATACTTGTTATACGAAATGTGTAGTAAGGCCACCCTAATTACCTAAAATCCAAAATTTTATAAATAACGCATAATTAGTTTCCGAGGTAATGACATTTGAAAATGTCTGATAATCGATAATTTTACCACTGACTGACTGACTGACTGACTCACTCATCAAAAAGATCTCGTATATCTACTGCAGCGACATACTTCAAATTTGGTGCGAAGTTCGTTTACACTATAAAACTAAGGAAAAAAATAAAAAAATTGTGAAAATCGAAGAATTACTCACCTGGGGGTGCCCATTTTTACTTTAACATTACGTCTATTAGGCGAAATTTTAATTTGCCGTAGGAGGGGACGCTGTTCTGTCGCCAAATACCGCCAAGTTTGTCGCCAACATGGCGATATATCGCCAAATTTGGCGACCAAAATTAGTCGCCAAAATGACGCCACCTTGGCGATATCTCTAATATTTCGCCAAATTCCCGTAGACTTCCATTGTAAACCTATCTACTTACTGGGGGTTTATCTAGGTTTACATGCTTACAGAATATCAACAAATTGAGATATTCTGTCTGTCACAGAGCCCGTTCTCAGAAACTATACTCGTTGGAGACTTGAAATTTTGCATACTTATAGCTGAATACAACACATCATACGACAAATTATAAAATTTTGAAAAAGTCGTACATTTAACCCTTTGGACTCTCACATGTGTATTTTAAACAATTCTTTCAATGTGAGCCTCTAACTAGGTTGGAGGCGTGAAATTTTGCATACTTATAACTGAACACCTCACATCAAATGACAGTCTATAAAACTTTGAAAAAGTCGTACATTTAACCCTTTGCGCTCCCACATGTGTATTTTAAACAATTCTTTCTAAGTGAGCCCTAATTAGGTTGGAGGGGTGCAATTTTGCATTTTTATAGCTGAACACCTCACAACAAACGAGAAATCATAAAATTTTGAAAAAGTCGAACATTTAACCCTTTGGGCTCCCCCATGTGCATTTTAAACAATTCTTTCAAAGTGAGCCTCTAATTAGGTTGGAAGCGTGAAATTTTGTATACTCATAGCTGAACACCTCACATCAAACGACAAATCATAAAATTGTGAAAAAGTCGTACATTTAGCCCTTCGGGCTCTCACATGTGTATTTTAAACAATATTTTCTAAGTGAGCCCCTAATTAGGTTGGAGGCGTGAAAATTTGCATACTTATAGCTGAACACCATCATGCGACAAATCATAAAATTTTGAAAAAGTCGTACATTTAACACTTTGGGCTTCCACATACGTATTTTAAGCAATTCTTTCTAACTGAGCCCCTTATTTAATTGCAGACTTGAAATTTTGCATACTTTTAGCAGAACACTTGAGGCCAGGCGACAAATCATAAAATCTTGAAAAAGTCTTACGCTTAACCCTTTGAGCTACCACATATGTATTTTAAGCAATTCTATCTAAGGGAGTCCCTAATTAAGTTGGAGACATGACTTTTTGCATACGTATAGCTGAATAACTCGGATCACACGACAAATCATAAAATTTTCAAAAAGTCTTATATTATTTACTCCTCCGGGCCCTAACTTGTGTATTTTAAGCAATTTTTCTAACCTCCAACCTTTTCACCCGGGGAGCACTTTTCTAACTTTTGCCGACACCCCTTTGACCATTTTTTCATATTATGCACCATAGCCTTACATATTTTAGTTCCACTTTTTACCGCCAGGTGCGCCTACTTATCTCGGTGCTATGGGCTCAATCCCCTCGACTAATATATCTACGGATAGTATGTAAAACAGAGTTTCGTTCGGATAAAGGATTGTTTAGAATAGAGTGCGCCCCTGGTTGCGAAATGTGGAACTAAAATTTTTCAAAAGGATAAAGTGTTTTGAAAGGAATATTAAACGAAACCCTCTGTGCGATCTGCGATCACACTTACCCACTTGTTATTTTCAAAATCATCAGAGAAAAGGATATTTAGTTAATTAAATTTGAAAATCCAGGAAGGGGCAATATCCTTCCTCTGCACTGCCTCTTTGCCGGCACCCATGGAGGAATGATACATAGTGTGGCATAAGCACATAACTTTATTTTTCACTTTCAGTACAAAAAAGCAGGCCCAGCTATAGGATATTTTATTGGAAAATTTAATAGGAAAATTTAATATAGGAATTTAATAGGAATTGTTGTTTCAGAAACAATAAAAGTTTCGAATCAATACATTTCGTCTCAAAACATGCATTCAATGTAGCAGTATTAAAATATAGATTTCTGCCGCAAACTGACAGCTAAATAGTTTGTTGCAGGAAATTTAATTTATAATTGAATGTTGTTTGGTGAATAAAATAGTCACATGTAAACACATTAAAAAGCATTAAGTAAAGTGTCTAAATATATTGTAACTTTACAAAAAGTAATGATATCTAACAAAAACATAGCTGTGAAAAAAGGGAGCCAAGTTCTGTAAAGACAATGGCAAGAAAAGAAGTGATATCTAAGTGGGTGCCAAGTTCAAATAAAATTCACTCAAACTTACCTACTGAAGTATTATAGAATTTTTTAAATTGTTTAGAAATAAAAATTATTGATAGCATATTAATAATAAATCTAGAACTTGGCAAGTTTTTGATAAATGTTATACCTATCAATTTCATGTCTTAATAAAATGGTGATGTTAATATTAATTTCAATGACATTACAAAAAAAAAATAATATAGATATTATTATAATAAAATGACTCATGTTAAAGATTTGATAAACCAACACAGATACACTCCCGCTCGTCTTTGGTTATCACTCTAGCACCCACCTCCAGAAACCTCAATGCAAACAGACTAAGATGCCTGACAAAGAGACAGATATACTTACGCTTGTTCTTGGTCATAACTCTAGAGACTGCACCCCTTTAACCCTTTCAGGGGCAAATAACTTTTATTCGTGAAATGCTGAAATGATTGAATCACACCAGAATTTACAAAATAAATTTAATAAAAGCTTCTTTTCACGTATTTAATAAAATTAATCTTTTTAGTCCTGAATTCTAGTATCAATGTGGAATTTTGCAGTTAAATTAGGTGGTATATATTTTATCCCACCGCCCTTCAAGGTGAAGGAGCTCACTCAAATTAAGGCTTCCAATCATGAAATAACAAGATTTGATATGATAATGTCATTATTAAAAATAAATGACTCATAAGTAAAAACTTGCCAAGTTCTAGATTTATTTTAATATGCTATCAATAATTTTTATTTCTAAACAATTAAAAAAATTCTATAATACTTCAGTAGGTAAGTTTGAGTGAATTTTATTTGAACTTGGCACCCACTTAGATATCACTTCTTTTCTTGCCATTGTCTTTACAGAACTTGGCTCCCTTTTTTCACAGCTATGTTTTTGTTAGATCAATTTTACATGGCAAGTTGCGTCATGCAACAAGAACATATATGAAGTGTTTCTGAAACTCATAACATCATTTTCTCCCTTAAAAAAAAAAAAATAAATTTCATGAATTTGTAACTTTTTAAAAGAGTAATATTTCTGAAAAATTCGATTTTAGTTTATTTCAAGGCGTTTGTAAATAACATTTAAATAAATCTGAATTGTTAATTACGTGAATTTATTTTTATTCCCATTGCTAACAAGCCGTAAAACCAACAGAGTGAAAAAGTATCCTGACCTAGTCTCGAACCTGGGATTTTTGTTCAGCGCACTAACTCTCTGCCATCTAAGCCACCTAAACGTACCTAGCATTGGTGCTCTTCACTCCTATATGTTGGTAAGACTGCAACCGCAGATCAAGAAATTTCATGAACAATATGAAAAATTATTTAACTAGCAGTCTAAGTCCCATAAAAATTAATTTAGCTGAACTCAAGTTATAAGCAGCCGGAACGAAATTCATATTTGCATAAAATATCCATCTTCTATTCCCCTTAACATTAAGCGATATCCATTATAAAGCAGTCAGTTTTTGGGTTTGTTCCAAAATTATTGGAAATGGCATTCTCATATTCCAGAAAGACATTTAGAAATGATTTTCTAATATGTATGAGAAATCCGCTTTGAAAGCGGAAGCCGTGGCTGTCAATTTCCATCAATAATAATAAAAAAATGGTTATTAAAAGACTGATCCCTGAAGTTCACGCACGTATGCGATCAATAAATGATTGATTCTGAATATACGAGTATAATCGAGTTCAAAAGAGATAATTGTTTGCACAACTCGTTTCTGCAATTAGAGTATTTACGCATTAAAATTAATTTAAATATGATTTTATAATCTATATCTATATATAAAAGGCAAGTGTGTCTACGTAAAGACACACTTTTCTCCATGACCGACCACTGCCATCCACACGCGGTTGTAGTATAGTGATAGATGATAGCCTTTGTTCTCCTGCTGTTACTAAGGCAGTTTGGTCGCGGTGGGTGGAAGTGGGGAATTACAGGGACACTCAAAAGAATTCCATTACATTACGGCCTATGGGGAAAATTGTTTGAGATAGTTTTTAATAATGTTACAGTATGCATATGCGGGGGACAGAATATTTATTATTCATTTACAGGGCCACACAAAATAATTCCGTTACATAATGGTATAGGGGAAACATTATTCGTGACGTATTTTAATTATGTTAAAGAATTTCATATATAACTAATTATAGTATGAACGCATCTTTGACGCAAATTGATCGCATTAGATTTGGGTGCATCGAACAGGTGTCGCTGCTATACTTTGTTTGCCGCGATTTCTGCTATAGCTAGAATCCAAGAACGAATAAATTGTGATTTAATTTTGAGTGCAGATGAATTTATTTATGCAGAAGAAAGTTTTGCGATGGTCAAAACGTACTAATTTTATACTTGTTGCCTATGGAAATTATGGTCTAAAAAAGTTTGACTATTGATTTATCCTTTACACATTTATTTATTTAGTCACTAGCATTATGAATAAACAAAAATCCTTTAGTGCTGTTACATAAAGTATTATTATCATACTTTCAATACATAAAAAACGTCAAAACTATTGAAATTTAGCGCAGATTGAATGTACAATTCGGAAAAGACACATTATGAAGTTTCAAGTATATAAACGAAACAAGTCATTTAACAAACGCCGTAAAGAAGAGGAAACCAAGGGAACCAGTATAGAATGGCGCTGGAAAAGTGAAACTGCAAAACTGAATCAAAAACTGATCAAGTTCTCACTAACAGTTTTTCGGATTTATGGAGAATTCAACTTAAAACTGTAGTTTATAATATAATCTATAATTTCTGAAAAATTCATGTAAAAATATTCGGTAGCGTAAGAAATGTCTTGTTCGAAAATTTAGAAAATAGTATACATTTTGAAATTAACCTGTAGTATTTCTCAAATGCAGAAAATACCTTTATCATTTATCACGTGCATCTTACAATCGCATAACTCCATTCGCGAAGAAAATGTCATTTTTGAAAGGTACGAATTCATACCAGCCTCATGGCAACACATTGTATATTCTTCTTTTTATTATTTTCATTTTTTTTCCATTCACAATCCCGCACTAAAAATCACTCTAAAGTATTTTTTGATCACTGTTTACAAACAGCAATTGATACATTTTTAGATGCGTTCGTAATTATATAAATACGTAGCACCTATAGTCATCGTCTGATCCGTCCGTCTGTCCACCTGTCCGCATATAACAGCGCAAAAGCTATCGAACCAAATGGTTTGAAATTTAATATATATAATTGTTGCAGAATTTTGTCAAGTCATTTTAAATTGTATAAAAATTGAACTAAAACTTAAAAAAATATCAATAAAAGTTTTCTTCATTCTATTAAATCCTGTGAATGCGTAATTATTTCAATGATATCCCATGATAGGTAATGATTCTAGGTTGCCATGGTGGTTCCGTCCTATTTAAGATGGAGTCCTATTACTTCCGTATTACTGAATTTAATAGATATAGAATCGTAATAAATTTTGTATTCATGCGTATTTGCATAATTGTGGAACAGCTACTGTACCAAGATCTGAATATCTATAAAACTAGTTATATTTGTAACGTTTGAGGTACAATTTCCGACTTTTTTTATTTTATTTTTCCAAAAAGCTGAATATTTTTGGGAATTAAAAACCATATAGCCCTTTAACAACTTTCCATATTTTTTATGCTTGAAACTTTATTCAAAATTTCTTCAATTATATTATTCTGGTACATGGAAGAGATTCGTGTTAATGTACGTTAAATGAAAATTAAAACTAAATCAAATTTTTATTTGAATTACCTGTTTTACTAGTGCTACATTGTGTGGAAAAAAAAAATGTTGATTTTATAGTAAAATACTGACAGTCAGAACATCAGTAAAAACTGTTTATTTTACTGAAATGTACTGTATTTATTACTGTATTTCTGTTATTTTTACAGATTTGCATGTATTTAAGTAGGAAATACCGATTATGCCGGTAAAATAAAGTTTTTTACTGCCGACCTGTCTTATTTTTTTTCATTCTTGTTTATTTTTTACAGTGCTGTAATACAAAGAATCGGAAACCTTCAAACAAAAATTTTCAGAAAGAGAAACATCGTATTCAATTTATTTCTAAAGATTAAATTATTAACAGCAACATATTTTTAAAATTTATGACAACAAATTGCATTAAAAATCTTACATGTTTTACATCGTGCGTAAGCTTGACAGATGTCGAAAATAAAATAATAAAAGTAATAATAATAAACTCGAAATAGAATATACCTTTCTGTGATTACGACAAAGTAAAATTAATGCTATCCAATTCTAGAAGAATATGAACGAAACAACTTATGTTTAGCTGAAATGTTTAAAGACTCCTATCCTTTCAACTTCATTTGTCTCAAATGGTTTAATTAAGGTATTTGTTCTAAATCCCTTAGCGGTTTCGCTCGTACACTGTACATAGAAGAAGTTTGTTTGCTGCGTTACTCATGGCTTTCGGGTACCATTTATTTTTAACTGCAATCTTGCTTTATTCGATGACAGAAATCTTTTGATTAAATAAAAAGAATATGTTAGTTCGGGAAAAAATTGTGTTTAGTTACACCTATGTTTAGTTTCTGGTGAAAAACAAAACTGTTAAAGGGTTAATCTAAGTGCGATGCAGATTATAATGTCTAAACGTGAGTCGCTTAAAATTCCGTTTCTACAATGAACTTATAAATTGCTTAACCCGACAGTAATCGCGTGTTGGTCTTTTTGCCGCCCATATAAATGATCTTCTTTGAACTCATATCCCCTTACAAATACAATGGTGAACTACCATGTAGCTGACTTTAAAAGTTTCTCCAGCACTATAGTGAAGTAACAAGACATTTCTGTTTTTTCTTCAGGTACATTTTTATAAGTAAAGTTGAAACTGTTGGAAAAGTCTGTGCAACGATCACTAATGTCAGTTCATTTTTACTTTTTCCCATTATTCCAAATCTCGTGAATAAAATGTATAATTTAAGTAAACTGCAAATTTACAACTTCATTGAAATGTTACATTCGAATATTAAGTGAAAAATGTTTCTTATTTTACATTTTCTGTATGCGGGTGGCCGGCGGCAAAATGACCGAGCGCGACTAATAACGTTCTGAAAAAAGACGCGACTACTCTTGGGTTAAAATAAGTATAAACGTTCTTATAATACACTCTAAAAAGTAATTATGTAAATTAGTCACTTTTACATGCGTTTTTGTGTAAATTTGTAAAATTACACCGTTGTCATAAAATCTACACTCTTGTCGTTAAAATTTGCCGGTATTTATGTGTTTATTGGCTTAATGGAAGTGTGTAATTTGCTATCCCTTCAAAAACTCAAACAATTGTGTAAATAATAGAAAATTTTACGGATTTACCCGAATTGGTGTGTTAATGTAAATTTACAAATTTTGCATATTACACAAATATGCTGTGTATGTTGCATATTACAAAGAAGTGTAAGAATATTACAAAGATATATGCCTACAGAATATTACACATAACTATGTGTACGAATTTTACTCAGAACAGTGTAGGAACAGAATATTACACAGGATTATGTGTAACAACAATACGCAGAAAAAAGTGTAAGAACAGAATATTACACAGAAATATATGTACTTATGTGAACACGATAAATATCAGTACTTAAAAACTTGGCTTGTGTAATAGTAACTGAATGGTCAAGTTAATCGCTTAGAAAGTCTCAGATCGTGAGTTGAAATTCCATTTGTTTAAGTATTGCTTCTTTGTATGTACGTAACGCGATAACTCTTGATAGAAATATCCAATTTGCTTCAATTTTTTTTTTCAAGGTTCATTCTGATAAGGCGCTTCTCTGATTAGTTTTTAGGGTTCATTGGTTAAGGATAAAGGGGGAAAAGGGGGACTAGTCCCACCCCCTTAATTTAGATAAATGGGTTTTTCATGCAGAAATATTTGATTTGCTCCAAATTTGGTATACCGCTTTAATATGTTAAGGAGCTTCCCTGATTAGATTTGGAAGCTCATTACTTAAGTATAAAGGGGGGAAGGGGGGCTACCCCTCTTAATTTAGATAAATGGGTTTTTCATGCAGAATTATTCGATTTGCTCCGAATTTGGTATACCGGTTTATTATGTTAAGGAGCTGCCTTGATTAGATTTGGAGGTTCATTGGTTACATATAAAGGGAGGAAAGGGGGTTAGCCCCCCCCCCCCCCTTAATTTAGATAAATGGGTTTTTCATGCAGAAATATGCGATTTGCTATAAATTTGGTATACCGGTTAATTATGTTATGCAGTTTCCCTGATTAGATTTGGGAGATCATTATTATGTATAAAGGAGGGAAAAGGGGGCAATTGCCCCTCCCCTTAATTTAGATAAATAAGTTTTTCATGTAGAATTATTCGATTAACTCCAAATTTGGTATACTGGTTTATTATGTTAAGGAGATGGCTTGATTAGATTTCGAGGTTCATTAGTTAAGTATAAAGGGAGGAAAGGGGGGGGGGCTTGACCACCCCTTTAATTTAGATAAATGGGTGATTAATTTAGATAAATGGGTTTTTCATGCAGAGTTATTCTATTTGCTCCGAATTTCGTATACCGGTTTATTATGTTAAGGAGCTGCCTTGATTAGATTTGGAGATTTATTGGTTAAGTATAAAGGAGGGACAGGGGCTAGTCTCCCCTTAATTTAGATAAATGGGTTTTTCACACTGAATTATTCGATTTGCTTCAAATTTGATATACCAGTTTATTCCGATATGGCTTCCTTCATTTGATTTGGAGGTTCATTGGTTAAGTATAAAAGGGGGAAAGGGGGGCAATTGCCTCTCCCCTTAATTTAGATAAATGGGTTTTCATGCAGAATTATCTAATTTAGTTTAATTTTTTTTCTAGGTTCATTCTGATAAGGAGCTTTTCTGATTAGATTTGAAGGTTCATTGGTTCAGCATAAAGAGAGAAATGGGGGAGCGAATACCCCTCTTAATTTAGCGAAATAGTTTTTTCGTGCAGAATTATCTGATTTGCTTCAAATTTGGTATACTAGGTTATTATGTTAAGGAGCTTCCCTGATTAGATTTGGAGGTTCTTTGGTTAAGTATAAAGGGGGGGGGGCAACGGGGACTAATCCCTTCATTTATTTTTCGAGGGGCATTATTCTTTGAAATAAGAGTATAATATAAAATTAGTGTGAATAGCCTGTGAGCTCAATGCCATCAGTTTAACTGGGCAATTTTCTTTTTATTTAGAGTGTATTTGTCCGAATCATGAAAAGTTTTTATTCCGAAAATGTTTCTTTTCCATAGAAGTGTCGTTTTAACAGATTTTTACTTCATAATAATATCAATATTTATAGATTATTATTTTTAAAAAATATTGAAGATAAGAAGTTATTTATTCCAAAATGTTTTTATCTAGGCAAAATTTATAACTGAATCAGATTCTACCTCTGAATAAAATTTAAGCATATTTTTCCTATGATTTAGCTGTCGCGCAGAAACAAAATAAAACTGATTTTATAATGATGATACCTCTTTGGTTCGTTCACATATTTATTTTTTTTTTTTAACAATTTGGAAAAATGGTTATTGTCCTCGGTCAGGTTAGGAAATCAAAAACATGTCTGAATCGTTTTCATCGTTTGAGTCCATGGCGTACGTAATGTATGATCAACTGCGTGCGATTTTTTTATGTCTTAAATTTTAATCTTTGAAAAAAAATCATTTTCCAAATGGTCATTGTAATTTCTTAAATTACTTTTTTTTTTATCATATACCACCCAAAGATTGAAACAAAGTTACAGAACAAAACAGGAAAGAAAGACACGATCTACAGCACGATTAATTGTTTACGGTTGTATTCTCCGTCATACGGTATCTCTTCGTTCACAATCTGATTTTCTGCTTCATCTGAATTTGCTTTGTGTGTGGAGTAAAACTGATGAACAACCAGTTGTACCATTATTTTTCTCTTTACTGACTGTGGATATAAACAAAGCGTACAGAAACTAGTCGTTGGGGGCCACCATAATACTTACACATCATGGATATAGATAATATAAAATATGAAAATAAAACATGGGATATTTGCTAAGCATTGTACCATGTTACTTTTATTCATACCCCGGCTAACATAAAAATGCCGAGTTCATGATTTTTGTATCAGAATCTTCGGATTTGACGAAGGATTGAGCAAATAAATTAAATTATGTGCAAAATTAACGTGATGTAATGCTTAGCACATATTTATGGGTCTTTGTTAAGAAGGTTTTATGAATAAACAATATGATGCAGATGATGGACATAGTTACCATTCTTAATACTATTAATTTTTAAGTGCGTTCGTAATTATATAAATACGCAGCACGACATACTATACCACGCTATAGTCGTCGTCTGACCCGTCCATCTGTCTGTCCGCATATAACAGCGCAAAAACTACCCCACCGAATGGCTTAAAATTTAATATATATTATCGTTGCAGAATTTTTGTCGAGTCATTTCAAATTTGAGGAAAATCGAATCAAAACTTAAAAGGATATTATTAAAAGTGTTCTTCATTCTATTAAATCCTTTCATACCTAATTAATTCAATAATATTCTGTGATAGGTCATGATTCTACGTTGCCATGGCGATGACGTCCTATTTCAGATGGAGTCCTATTATTTCCGTATTACTGAATTTAATCTATAAATAATCGCAATAAATTTTGTATTCATGCATTTTTGCATAAGGGTGCAAAAGCTATTGCACCAAAATCTGAATATTAATAAAGCTAGTTATAGTACGAACGAACCCCATTTGCCACGTTTGACGTACAATTTCAGCGTTGTTAAATTTGTCCGAATCATGAAAAGTTTTCATTCCGAAAATGTCTTCGTTATATACAAATGTCGTTTTAACATAATTTTACTGCATAAGAATATGGATATTTATCGATTAATATTTCTAAATATGATCGAAGATATGAATTTATTTATTCCAATATGTTTCTATCTAGAAGAAATTTACAAATTAAATCAGATTCTTCCTTAGAATAAAATTAAAGTATATTTTTTCTATGATTTAGCTGTCACGCAGGAACAAAATAAAACTAATTTTATAATGATGATTTTTTTTTTTTTTTTTTGGTCATGTAACATCAAAAGTTTGAAACAAAGTTACAGAGCAAAACAGGAAAGAAAGAAACGATCTACCACACGATTAATTTTTACGGTGTTGTATTTTCTGTCATACGGGTATCTCTTCTGTCTCAATCTGATTTTCCTCTTCATCTGAACTTGCTTTACAACCAGTTGTTTCATGATTTTTCTCTTTCTTTACTGACTGGTGAAATAAACAAAGCGTAAAAGAATAATTAGAACTGTGCCAAAGCTAAAATGCTAAAAAGAAGTACAAAGAAATCATTAGAACTGTAACAAAGCTAAAATAATCTTTGCAAACCGATTTATGCCTGAATTTTTGTTTTCTTAAATGTTCAAATGTTGCAAAATGAACTTGAAAATATTTGAACTGAAAGCTAAAATATTTTTGTATTTAATTGATAAAATGTAAACGAACTAAATATGGAAATATCCGTATGTGGAAAAATGCATAATTACATGTTTTGTCAAAATTTATATAAATTAAGATTTGAAATTTTATATTACATACTATAATTAGTATTTTAATGAACTATTAAAAATATATACTTTTTTTATTTACAGAGACTCATTATAAGTATTATTAATAATAAATTAAGAATAATCGTATTTGAGGCTAAAAAACAATTTATTTCAAAATCATCTTAAAAAGACTTTACATGAATAAGTGTCCACTAAATGTCTAATAGAAATATGTACCCATTTGCGCCTTGCGCCCTATATTTTGTACGTTACAAACATGCATAAAAAATACTTGAACATATAATTTCGCAATTTACAAAAGTACATATTTCAAATAAGTCTACAAGCTAAGATTATGACTTATTTATTTGGATCCTGGATACAAACAATACAAATAAACTTTTACATTTCGCTATCTTGAAAAATGAAAAATCTATAAACACCGGAAAAACGCCTTCATTTAAGCAAATAAATATCAATCTTATGCTGTCATCTTTCGGTAATAGATAAAGACATTTATAGACAATTACTTCATACAATTTTCATGTTGTAAAGAAGGAGAAAATTAATTTTTTTTAAATTAATATTCGAAACGTCCCAAAAATGGGACGCTAGGCATAAACGGGTTTAGAAGGTTTTATGGATCAACAATGTGATGGAGATGGTAGAGATAGTCATCATTATTAATATTGTAAAAGTTTTTTAGATTTCTGATATTTAACTATTCAGATTTTTATTATTTTTTTATGCTAACTAAACTACTAAGCTCTGTGGCTATACAATCCAAGAAGGATCTGGGCCGACAGTTCCCATCTCTGATTTCTTGACCCTGGGCCCCGAGGTGCTATACAGCATGCGTCCCGGCCAGGTGGTCAGCCTAAAGCGAGACCCTCGGTGTTTAGTTCCCAAGCAAGCTTGGTACTCATTTTATCGACCCCAAAGGAATGAAAGACTGAGTGAACCTTGCCCAGTCGGGAGTCGAACTCTCGACCTGCGGTGCGGCAGTCAGATGTCCTGACCACTACACCACTGGGCTTCTTTTTTTATGCAGTTTTATTTATTCTTTGATATGACAATGTGTTTATGATGTGTCTCTATTGATAAAACATTCGCCCTTTTAAAGTGCGTTCGTAATTTTATAAATACGTAGCACCTATAGTCGCCGTCTGGTCAGTCCGTCTGTCCGCATATAACAGCGCAAAAACTACCCAAACGAATGGTTTGACTTTTAATATATAGAATCTTTGCAGAATTTTAATCGAGTCATTTCAAATCAACTCAAAATAGAATCAAAACTTAAAACGATATTAATAAAAGTTTTCTTCATTCTAATAAATCCTATCATACGTAATTAATTCAGTAATATCCCATGATAGGTAATGATTCTAGGTTACCATGGCGATTACATCCTATTTAAGATGGAGCCCTATTATTTCCGTACTACAGAATTTAATATATATAATCGTAATAAATTTTGTATTCATGCATTTTTGCATTATAGTGCAACAGCTATTGCACCAAGATATGAATATTTATAAAACTAGTTATACTGCGATCGCAACTTATTTGCCATGTTTGAGGCACCATTTCCGATCTGATGTTACATATAAAGGATCCCTATTAATCTTTCAAAACAAATTAATGCTGGTTTTAATCTTGTGCAGTAGTTTAAAAAATAACTTGCATTTATTTATCTCCGTATTCTAAAAAATAAGTAACAACCGCTGTCGCTGCCATAAATGATTTTTTCTTACCGGAGGTTTTTCTAGACTTATATTAAAAACTAGTGCATATAAAAATATGAAAATTGTTGGTTTTATAGAAAAATGTTCGACACACACACTGAAGCAGACAATTTTTAATCAAAGAATTATTTTAAAAACTTAATGTCGACATCGGACAAAACAGTTCCGTTAAAAAAGTTTAGTGCGATCAAAAACTATGCACAGCAATTTAACCATCTTTCGCACGTATATACTTCACGAGCTTGTTGTATGCAGTGTGCAACCATTTTTCTTTTTAAAATTGATTAGTTTTTTGAGGGTTCGTTTTTATTTTTTATTCAAAATTCCATTATCTGAATAAATATTTATTTCATATTTTAAAAAAATTAATTTTATTACCTGTTGTTGCCAAATTTTAAAACCGCGCAAATATTTCCTTTCAATTAAAAAAATCAGCAGTAAATAAAGAAAATTATATCATATTTAAAAACTTCAAATAATGATATTTCCAAACAGTTTCATATAAATAATATATTTACACGAGAGTATTTTATGTTTCGAAAAAGTCATTTTTTTTTCTACTTCTAGTTGCCAAATTTTGAAACCGAGGAAATAGTAATATTTCCTTTGAAGTAGAAAAAGTGAATATTAAATTTACACGTGAATATTAATAAGTCAAAGAAAAATTACATCATATTTAAATTGCTACATTGAAAGCATCTTATTTAAAACAATTTTCTTATAGCGTCGTTATAAAATTCGGGAAGCAGTGACGTTGTTTACTTATCCATTTTTAAAAATTTATTTTAAAAATGTTCAGTTGATCTTATTTAATCAATCATGAAAAGAACCGTTAGTTGTCACGACAGCAGTTGATTTGACCTTAAGAGCCGAAAAATCAGTCCGTCAAATAGAAATGAATATCAACCCGATTACAGAAGAAAGATACTGATACTTTAATTGTAATTAGATCTTCAGTAATCTTTTTAAAACGTAGCAAATCAGCGGGTTTCAGACCTTGGGGTGCCCAAGTGAGTGTTGGCTCGTAGGCGGCAGAGCCGTCTAATACAATATAAAAGCTCACAAATATGGAAATATGGATATTTATATGTTGATATTTCGAAATATAGTTGAACTTGTATTTAACGAATCTCATGCTTCTCTCTATTCTAAAAAAAAGTAACTACCGCTGTCACCGCCGCCGCTGCCGCCGGTTTTGAATTTTTTGTGACCGGAGATCTTTCTTCGTTAATATTAAGAAAAATATTGCATACAAAAATATGAAAATCGGCGGTATTATAGAGAAAAATTTGATAAACACGCTGATGCAGACAGTTTTCAAATCGAAGAATTATTTTAAGAGATATTTAATGCTAAAGTTGGACAAAATCGTTCCATTAAAAAAGTTTTATAGCAGCAAAAACTATACATGGCAGTGTAATCATTTTTAGATCATCATTTTATGCGTTAGAATTTGCCGGAGTGAAGATTGCATTATTTTTTTTTATTTTGACTCATTTTTTGATGTTTTATTTCTATTTTAAATTAAAATTTTCAGCATTTTGAGAGATATTTTTTACTTACTTCAGAAAATTGTACTAATTTAACCTGTTGCCAACTGTATAAAAAGCGCAAACAATAATGTTTGTTTCAAATTAAAAATTTATTTACACGTGACTATTGTAAACATAAAATATAAAAAAAAAAACAGGAACTCATTGAAAATTACGCCATAAAAACTATATTAACACGTGAATTTTAAAAGAGAAAGAATATTGTAGAATAATAAACTCATTAACATGCATTAGAAGTCTTAAATTGGAGAAATTACGTCACATTGCACTTATTACGTAAAATGAACAAAAAATAATATCGTAAAACAGTTTAAATTAAAAAAAATTGCGCGAGACATTTATTTGATATTTTTCAACTATTTTTGTTAGGACAGCTTGAATATTTCATTTTATAACAAAAGTATTTTCACATGAATATTAAAAAGAGAAAGAAAAGTTTGGTGAAAATTACGTCAGATTATAAACGATATATTTAAAATGTCTTATTTAAGAAAAACTTTCTTTTCGCTTTGTTAAAAATACCGGGAGACAAAGACTCTGTTTACTTAATACATTTTATATTTTGAAATGTTTAACTAAAATTATTTAATCAAAAACGGAAGCAGCCATTGTATCTTTTAACAGTAGCTGATTTAGCCAAATTCCCCAATGAAAGAGAAATGAATAGGAACCCGTTTATAGGGAGATCGCCACTCCCAGGGTGGGTGCTTACTTACTTACTGTTTTTTAAGTTATAATTCAATCTTTCGAAATCTTTTTAAAGCCAATCAAATTAGCGTGCTTTTAGAGTCTGCGGTGTCTGAACGGGGGTTGGCGAGCGTAGCTCGTAGGGGGCTGAGCCCCCTAGTGCTGAAAAAAATAATTGTAAAACAAAAAGTTCATGAAATGGAAGTTCGATGAGATGCATTTTTCAAAGTGCAAATGTTATGCATTATTCTCATGTGTGTCGAAACTACTACATTTTGATTTTATAGTATTACTTTTGCTGATTTCTATTATGGCATACGAATTCGGTCTTTCCATTGTGTAAAATTGGAAACTAGTATTTCGAAATTTTATTTCGTTACAGGAATTAATCTATCAAATACAATTTGAGATCAAATCGTTCTTAAAAATGTTGACATTTTTCAGAAATCTCTCAGAACATTGCTGAACAGCTGAGATGCATTGAGGGGTTTCCTAGCTGTAATCAGCCCAGTCTATTGTTTAAATGTCTTGCATAATTGTTAGGCATTGGGAAAAGAAAAAGTGTAGTTTTAAAACTACTTAAGAATTATATCACTCGCCCGCAAGAAAGTGACACATCTTGCAAAAATTCATTTGCGTATTATTCCACTAATAGGTCTGTCATAGGTGTGTCTTGCTGCACTAAAAGTTTCATGAGTGTAGTTATGCGAAAAATCGCTTTATTACACTATATGTCCATTCGTGACCGCAGAAGAGGGGTGGATTGTGTGGGGAAGTAAAATTACCAGCCCCTCCAAACCTCATCCTACGTCTTCATTCTAAAGGGTTTTATGCCTTTATGCACGTTTTTATTCCTACATGGAGAGCTGACTGCTATAATTTCACGGTACAGTAAAATCATGCAAATTTTCTTTTGCTTCTCCTGTGAAATTTACTTTTGTCGAGAAGTGTCACTTTTCTGGCGGGTGAGCGATATGGAAAAAAAATTTAAGGTAAAATGAAAAATTTATAAAAGGCATAAAAGATCAAGAATTAAATATTAAGTCGTTAAACTTAAGTCAATGAAGTTAGTGCGTAGAATAGCAAAAAGAAAAAAAGAAAAAATAAGGTTTAGCTGTACTTACAAAACTACTATATAAAATATCTCGGAAAATTGTAACCGATTCCCATTTGTTCCGAAAACTTAATTTCTGGTTGATATATTTTCATTAGCTTCTTCTTCAGCTTTTGATGTTTCTTTAGTAATACTTTTATTCATTTTTAGGTGCGTTCGTAATTATATAAATGCGTTAACCAGAACGTCTTGTGTTCGATTACCATCCTGGACACTTTTTCACCCAGTTGGAGAAATTTTAATTCGTATAATATCTTTACCAATCAATACGATTGGGATAAAAATAATAAAGTGTGTCTATGTATCCTTAGCTTAATAGAGTTCTATTATATGCAGTATATTACGTTGAGTAAAAAGTTTTCCGCCAAAATTTTTTTATTGTAAAATGATAAATACATACAAAATAATCAAAGCTAATAAGAATAGTAATCTCCGTTTAAATATACAATCGTCTGCGAACGTTTTGGCAACTTTTCAATCCCTTCTGCGAAAACTTGGGGCGTACGCGAGTGAAGAAAGAGATCGACCACATTTATGATGAATCGAAGTTTGCGCCATCAAGATACAGCTGCAGATGTGAAAAGAGATAAAAATCTGAAGGGGCCATGTCGGGACTGTATGGTGGATGTTGCATCAAATCCCACTCCAGCTTGTAGCGCGTCCAGCTGGTCATCGTACTAAGGTGTGGCCGGGCGTTATTTTGATGAAGGAGAATTACCTTCCTTCTGAACTCGTTTCTTCGTTTTTCGTGAATGGCATCGCGAACTTTGATTAACATGTTGCTGCATATTACACTGTTGATTGTTTGTCCACTTTTCAGGTACTCTTTGTGCAGAATACCACGACAATCCCACCAGATGCAGAGAAGCACCTTCTTGCTAGTTAGGGCCCGTCTTGCAAACGAGCCTGCTGACTTCCCAGGTGCTGACCACCCTTTTTTATGGCTTGCATTACTGTAGTACACCCATTTTTCGTGACAGGTAACAATTCTGTCTAGAATGTTCTCTTTTCTTTGATCTCTGAGCAGAACCAAACAACATTTTTTCCTCTTGCGCTTGTCTTCAACAGTCAATTTGTGAAGTACCCAGCGGTTGAACTTAAACGTTAGATTTATGCGATTCGGGGCGTTAAATATTGTTTTTCAATAAACGTTAAGCACTAACGCAATAGTTCGTGTTGAAACATTCTTATCTTGATCAATGATTTGCTTTAACTGCTCATAATCAACTTTAATAATGCAACCAGAACGTGGTTCATCTTCAATGTCAAAATTTCCAGCTTCAAACTTTCGAAACAAAACTTTGGTTGTATCATAAGAAACAGTATTGATGCCTAAACATTCTCACATTTTTCTGTGGCATTCAGTTGCACTGAGTTTGTTACGGAACTCATAGTACATAATCGTTCTGAGCTGCTTACGTGATAGCTCCATTTTAAACACTTTTTGAAGCAAAATATAATAATCTTTTAACAAACAAAGTACACGCCTATGTGGTTCCTATGCTCTACTTTCGAATGCAAAAATTGGTTGCAACTGGAGACTTTCATGGATTTTTGGATGACTTTTTGCGAAAAGCAGATCTTTTTCTGTGCCCTCAACTGGGACAGGGGCGACAGGGCGGTCCCGAATAGGTGAAAGCCGCACGCGGCGAGAAGATACATCTGCCGGACAATCTCAACAGATATCAGCTATTCAAGGAAATACAGATGTACTTGACCCGAACCCACACGCATTATTACCAATTCTGCGGATAGAGCTTAAGTTAAACTCTCAATTGTGAACTTACTTCTAAATTTTCTAATCTTCTGATGTGTTTGTATGTAGCTCTGCCACTGTAAAAATAAAGCCTCTGTTGCTAAATGATCATCTAGAAATTATTCCTCATGATGGTACAACGTTATCTATGCGAAATATGAGTACCAATTGTCGACCCAGTTAGCTCAATATTTAGTTCATTGGCAATTTAAGCTATAAGTCGCGGGTTGGACTCCCGTTTTGTAGGCCCTTTTCACTTAGTTGAAAAAATTTCAATTGGTATAATATATTTAATAATCACTATAATTGAGTTAAATTTAATAAAAAATACTAAGTTCTATTATTTAGCTGCCAAACATTACAAATAATTTTATCACAAAAATATCTCCGGATTCTTCCAAATATTTGAAAAGTTTTTTAGCTTTGTCTTATATCATTCACAGTTTGAGACAAAAGTTACAATAGCAGCCAAAATAAAAGGGAAAAACCATCTGCCGCACGATCAATTCTTTACGGTTGTATTCTCTGATATGCGGGTATCTCTTTCTCAATTTGATTTTCCACTTCATCTGAACATGCTTCGTGTGGAGTAAAATTGACGACAAACTACTGCTAGCAATATCTTCTTTAGTCTTAACATACAATAAAAGATAAATATAACATAGGTAAAACCCTTTTACCTTATTAAAGGTTACTATATTAGTAATTTTAGTTATAAATCATTCTAATGTACTTTTTTTCACACTTTCAAAGGATCTCTTTAACCCTCCGAAGTTAAGAAATAAAATCCGAAAATAGCCGCGTATTTTAAAAATTCATTTCAATATATAAATCGCACTTAATCATTTTTTTTTCTTTAAGTTGCATAAAAAATACCATGAAAGAGAAAATAGTAGAGTTACTAAAATAATCATTAAAAAAAAGTTTGAATGATTCCTTTAACAAGAATTAAAAACAACAACAACAACAACAACAACAACAACAAAAAAAAAAAAAAAAAAAAAAAAAAGAGCCTCGATTATTTTTCAAGAAAAAATATTTACAAATTATTTGCGTCATAAATGATGTTAACGAACTGCCGCATTGTTCAAAGCACTTCATTTGTTATAGTTAATGTTCCGAGTAATTTCCAATTAAAATAACTTACAAGTACCCATTGAAGAAATATCAAGGTTCCTTTAATTCGATAAGTGTACTTTCCACGAAAATAATTAATTGCACACAATGACATTCAATTATCTAAGTTGCAAGAATTCTTTTTTGTTACAACAAAATAAAGAAAATTCATTTCTAGCAAAGTAGTTTCTTAGATTACGTTGACTGTGTTTATTTTTAGTTTTATCGATAAATCTTTCAGTATTTTCATTATTTATGGCCTTTTAATATCGTAATTCATCGTAGTCTACATATATATTTTTATAAATTACAATTTTTAAACGATAAATTACGTCCGAGAAATAGTAAATCTGAATTTTCAATTCGTGAATTTTAATTCACTTACTAACAAAGCGTAGAAAAGTTTTTCACACTTTTGGTTCTACGGCTTGTTAGTAATGTGAATAAAAATTCACGATTTAAAAATTCAGATTTATATGTATTTTTTACATTTATTGAAAGGGAGGTTCAACTTTTTTGGTGAAAAATTTAGATTTTTTTATATTTAGCATTTTTTCATCCCTCAAGTGTGTAGATATGATAAAAGTCATATATTAGGGTATTTTTCTATTCATAATTAATGCTTTTACTAAATTTATTTTCCTTTGTTCATTTAACACATGCATTCAAAAAAGGTCTTTTATCTTATTCTAAGCGCAATTTTATTCCTGCAAAAATACTCTTTTATTTATATTTTATTTAGGTGACTAAGGCTTTGAATTCTATGAGCTACCTTTCTCAAACGTCTCTTGCAGTTTGCGCAATTAAATTTTAACATCTGTGGGCATCTGGGAGCAAACAGAAAGGAAGTGCATTAAATATATTTTCACATCTGAGTGCAAAAGGATGTTTATTGATATTCTAGCAGCCCTTTATGTAAACAATTATAGGTTTACATTTTCATCACAATTTTTAATAAATAGTCAAGTCTGGTCCACCTACTTGGCGTTTATCTTATTCAAATTTTAGTATGGCCTAACGATAATTTTGATTTTGTGCTTGGCATCTTGGCTTGATACATGTGCATTCTTGGCTTTATTAACCGAGTTAGACTGAAGTTACTTCGCCTGTAACTCGCTTACTGTGAACAACTAACAAATTTGCTGTCGGAGACCACCCAAACCCGCCTCATTCATGGCTCTTGTTCTTATATAAATCATATTTCATGAAAAGAACTGTCCCTTTCTTAACTAATGGCTGATAGTTTCTGAGGATGCGAATTTTTTATGAGATTCGTCACATTTTTTGCATAGCTGTTGTAAAGTAAAAAAAAAATTATAAAATAGTAAAAAATAATTATGAAAAGTAAAAAAAAATTATAACATTGCATTAAACCGATATTGTGATGTATCTATGTATGTATGTAAGTAATACATATCAAAACAAACAGATGATGTAACAATGCATGTGTGTTTGTTCTTAACAATGGAAAACAAAATTATGTTCGCCAGAATACCAATATACCGATTTTAAAGAAACTTCCGACACTCTATTTCGTATCATTTAAGAGATTGGTCGGGACATATGTTGGTTGGGAAGCAAAAGAGGTATGTGTATTTTTATTATATTAAACAGTAAGAAAATGTATACGAAATGGCTTTTCAATTATCGTTTAGTTTCTCTCTATATAGATTTATTTTAATTTTTTAAATAATTTCAATTTTAGAAACATTAATGAAATATTCAACATTTATGACATAAATTTATCTAGTATAATTAAGTTAGTAAAGGGATAACATATTATGCTGTAGGTCATGTTTTTTAATACTGGACTGGACCTTTTTAAATAAATCAATTCTTTCTACTTATGACACTCGAAAACTCGGCAACAATCATTATTTTAGAGGGCATGTTGAAACGAATCTCTATTAAGCAATGATGTAAGAATGCACGTCTGTGTTTTATAATAATGAAGAGTAAAAAAAAAATTATTTTAACATTGCATTAAACCGATATTGTGATGTATCTATGTATGTATGTATGTAAAACATATCAAAACAAACAGAGGATGTAACAATGCGTGTGTGTTTGTTCTTATCAATGGAAAACAAAATTATGTTCGCCAGAATACCAATATACCGATTTCAAAGAAACTTCCGACACTCTATTTCGTATCATTTAACCCCTTGGGGACGAACGACACGTATACACGCTCGTAATACGCATGCAACGCTCAAAATCCTCGTTTTTCCTCACCAGTAAAATTTTACTGTAAAATTTGCCTTATTTAATCAGCGCATTTTCTCGATTCAAGAAGACACAAATTTCTGTTTTTTAAAAACGGTGACAAAAGATTAAAAAAATTCGTAAAAGGCTCCGTCCCGAAGTGGTTAAGAGATTGATCGGGACATATGTTGGTTGGGAAGCAAAAGAGGTATGTGTATTTTTATTATATTAAACAGTAAGAAAATGTATACGAAATGGCTTTTTAATTATCGTTTAGTTTCTCTCTATATAGATTTATTTTAATTTTTTTAAATAATTTCAATTTTGAAACATTAATGAAATATTCAACATTTATGACGTATAAATTTATCTAGTTTAATTAAGTTAGTAAAGGGATAACATGTTATGCTCGCTAAAAAACATGCTATAGGTCATGTTTTTTAATACTGGACTGGACCTTTTTAAATAAATCAATTCTTTCTACTTATGAGACACTAAAACTCAGCAACAATCATTATTTCAGAGGACATGTTGAAACGAATCTCTATTAAGCAATGATGTAAGAATGCACGTCTGTGTTTTATAACAATGAACAGTAAAAAAATTCATTTCAACAGTGCATTAAACCGATATTATGACTGATCTTAAAACATATCTTAACAAAAATTCCTTCCGGCCAGTGCCGTTAGGAAGAGGTAGCTTTCATATTCCTTATTTTTTGAAAGCTAGCTTATATTATTCAAACACTTGAAGCTCAATTTAGTGAAAACCGATTATAGAAGATTCAATAATAATTGTTATCAATACTAAATAATAATGAATGATAATTTAGCGAAATTAATCAGTTTTATCCAAGCTGATTTTATTTAAAGTAATTTATATTTGGTTTTAATTATATATTGTTTTTTGTAATTACTGAACATTTATTTAAAATTTACCTACCTTTTATTTATTACAGGATTATACTTAAAAATTACTTAAAACATTGTAAATTTTCCAGCGCTTTAGTGTCAGTCACCGTGGCACTAACGTGCTAAATATAATTTTTTTTAATTTAATGACATATCGACATTTGAACGGAGGGTGGTTTCGGTGTCTGGGGGTCATGATCGATGAAAATATACTGAAATTTTTGTAAAATCGCTTCTCTCCTAACGGCTGCAATAGGTAGCTTTTAGTAATGAAAAGATGGTGTAACAAGGCATGTGTATTTGTTCTTAACAATGGAAAACAAAATTATGTTCGCCAGAATAGCAATATACCGATTTCAAAGTACCTTCCGACACTCTTATTTCGTATCATTTAAGAGATTGATCGGGACATATGTTGGTTGGGCAGCCAAGAGGTATGTGTATTTTTATTACATTAAACAATAAGAAGATTTATATGAAATGGCTTTTCAGTTATGGTTTAGTTTCTATGTATATAGGCTTATTTAGTTTTTTAAATAATTTCTATTTTGAAACTATAATGAAATATTGAACATATATTACAGATAAATTTATCTAGTATAATTAAGTTAGTAAAGGGATAACATATTATGCTATAGGTCAAGTCTTTTAATACTGGACTGGACCTTTTTAAATAAATCAATTCTTTCTACTTATGAGACACTAAAACTCAGCAACAATCATTATTTCAGAGGACATGTTGAAACGAATCTCTATTAAGCAATGATGTAAGAATGCACGTCTGTGTTTTATTGTAATGAAAAGTAAAAAAAAAATTATTTCAGCATTTCATTAAACCGATATTGTGATGTATCTATGTATGTATGTAAGTAAAACATATCAAAACAAACATATGATGTAACAATGCATGTGTGTTTGTTCTTAACAATGGAAAACAAAATAATGTTCGCCAGAATACCAATATACAGATTTAAAAGTACCTTCCGACACACTGTTTCGTATCATTTAAGAGATTGATCGGGACATATGTTGGTTGGGAAGGAAAGACGTATGTATATTTTTATTATATTAAATAGTAAGAAAATGTATACGAAATGGCGTTTTAATTATCGTTTAGTTTCTCTCTATATAGATTTTTTTAAATTTTTTAAATAATTTCAATTTTGAAACATTAATGAAATATTCAACATTTATGACGTATAAATTTATCTAGTATAATTAAGTTAGTACAGGGATAACATGTTATGATATAGGTCATGTTTTTTAATACTGGACTGGACCTTTTTAAATAAATCAATCCTTTCTACTTATGAGACTGGAAAACTCGGCAACAATCATTATTTCAGAGGACATGTTGAAACGAATCTCTATTAAGCAATGATGTAAGAATGCACGTCTGTGTTTTATTATAATGAAGAGTAAAAAAAAAATATTTCAACATTGCATTAAACCGATATTGTGATGTATCTATGTATGTATGTAAGTAAGTAAGTAAGCACCCACCCTGGGAACCCGCTTTTGGCTTATGGTTGGGTGTAACCCCCAAGCCCAGGGTAGGGAAAAGTTTTACTACCTGTGGAACCCTTTGGAAACAAATAAGTTTTAAGATTAATTATAACTATTCTAAATATTGTTATGTACAAACGAGGGTTTATAGATTACCCACAACTTTTTAAAGTTAAGTGTTCATATAAGTTCATGTATAAGTTCATACACCTTGTAGTTATAACTAGTCCCATCAAAACCAGCCACCACCACCAAGGCCACTAGTGCCTGGACTGGAAATGTCATTCCTGTATTTAATCTGATTCATAAAGGTGGGGCATTGTGTTGAGTTCGCTGTGTGTTTATAATAATTTGGTAAGTTTATACAATTTGCACAGTTTCTGAGATCCTGTTTGTTTATATTCGTGCAACTAGTGGTCTGATGACCCATCGCACAGAATGCGCATATTGAATTTCTCCTGCAGTTACTTTCGGAGTGTCCGTACAATTGACAGTTCGCACACCTGATGATTGGCCTGTAAGGATGAATCCTGCAGTTTCGTAATCCCACATTTATAAGTTCCATGCTCAAAAGTGTGTCTAAAGTTGTCTTGTCTACCTCGAGGAGCAGTTGATAATATCTTGACGAAGTTTTTTGTATTACCTTTTGAATCTGGATGTATGAACTTTTCTTTATGTTTGGATGTTGCTTTATTTGATTTATAAGATATTCTCCCTGTGTATCTTTTGGAATACCTATAATGATAATTCTTTTAGTGTTATGTTTTCTGTATTGTATTTCCGTGATACTTTTTATATCTTCTATTTTTTCTATATGTTGATTCTATGTATGTATGTATGTAAGTAAAACATATCAAAACAAACAGATGATGTAACAATGCGTGTGTGTTTGTTCTTAACAGTGGAAAACAAAATTTTGTTCGCCAGAATAGCAATATACCGATTTTAAAGTACCTTCCGACACTCTTATTTCGTATCATTTAAGAGATTGATCGGGACATATGTTGGTTGGGCAGCCAAAGAGGTATGTGTATTTTTATTACATTAAACAATAAGAATATTTATATGAAATGGCTTTTGAATTATCGTTTAGTTTCTATGTATATAGGTTTATTTAGTTTTTAAATAATTTCTATTTTTAAACATTAATGAAATATTGAACATATGTGACGGATAAATTTATCTAGTATAATTAAGTTAGTAAAGGGATAACATATTATGCTATAGGTCATGTTTTTTAATACTGGACTGGACCTTTTTAAGTAAATCAATTCTTTCTACTTATGAGACACTAAAACTCAGCAACAATCATTATTTCAGAGGACATGTTGAAACGAATCTCTATTAATCAATGATGTAAGAATGCACGTCTGTGTTTTATCGGTAAAAAATTGATTTCAACAGTGCATTAAACCGATATTATGACTGATCTTAAAACATATCTTAACAAAAATTCCTTCCGGCCAGTGCCGTTAGGAAGAGGTAGCTTTCATATTCCTTATTTTTTGAAAGCTAGCTTATATTATTCAAACACTTGAAGCTCAATTTAGTGAAAACCGATTATAGAAGATTCAATAATAATTGTCATCAATACTAAATCATTATGAATGATAATTTAGCGAAATTAATCAGTTTTATCCAAGCTGATTTTATTTAAAGTAATTTATATTTGGTTTTAATTATATATTGTTTTTAGTAATTACTGAACATTTATTTAAAATTTACCTACCTTTTATTTATTACAGGATTATACTTAAAAATTACTTAAAACATTGTAAATTTTCCAGCGCTTTAGTGTCAGTCACCGTGGCACTAACGTGCTAAATATAATTTTTTTTAATTTAATGACATATCGACATTTGAACGGAGGGTGGTTTCGGTGTCTGGGGGGTCATGATCGATGAAAATATACTGAAATTTTTGTAAAATCGCTTCTCTCCTAACGGCTGCAATAGGTAGCTTTTAGTAATGAAAAGTTGATGTAACAAGGCATGTGTATTTGTTCTTAACAATGGAAAACAAAATTATGTTCGCCAGAATAGCAATATACCGATTTCAAAGTACCTTCCGACACTCTTATTTCGTATCATTTAAGAGATTGATCGGGACATATGTTGGTTGGGCAGACAAGAGGTATGTGTATTTTTATTACATTAAACAATAAGAAGATTTATATGACATGGCTTTTCAATTATGGTTTAGTTTCTATGTATATAGGCTTATTTAGTTTTTTAAATAATTTCTATTTTGAAACTTTAATGAAATATTGAACATATATTACAGATAAATTTATCTAGTATAATTAAATTAGTAAAGGGATAACATATTATGCTATAGGTCATGTCTTTTAATACTGGACTGGACCTTTTTAAATAAATCAATTCTTTCTACTTATGAGACACTAAAACTCAGCAACAATCATTATTTCAGAGGACATGTTGAAACGAATCTCTATTAAGCAATGATGTAAGAATGCACGTCTGTGTTTTATTGTAATGAAAAGTAAAAAAAAAAATTATTTCAGCATTTGATAAAACCGATTTTGTGATGTATCTATGTATGTATGTAACTAAAACATATCAAAACAAACATATGATGTAACAATGCATGTGTGTTTGTTCTTAACAATGGAAAACAAAATAATGTTCGCCAGAATACCAATATACAGATTTAAAAGTACCTTCCGACACACTATTTCGTATCATTTAAGAGATTGATCGGGACATATGTTGGTTGGGAAGGAAAGAGGTATGTATATTTTTATTATATTAAACAGTAAGAAAATGTATACGAAATGGCTTTTTAATTATCGTTTAGTTTCTCTCTATATAGATTTTTTTTAATTTTTTAAATAATTTCAATTTTGAAACATGTCTTTTAATACTGGACTGGACCTTTTTAAATAAATCAATTCTTTCTACTTATGAGGCACTAAAACTCAGCAACAATCATTATTCCAGAGGACATGTTGAAACGAATCTCTATTAAGCAATGATGTAAGAATGAACGTCTGTGTTTTATTGTAATGAAAAGTAAAAAAAAAATTATTTCAGCATTTCATAAAACCGATATTGTGATGTATCTATGTATGTATGTAAGTAAAACATATCAAAACAAACATATGATGTAACAATGCATGTGTGTTTGTTCTTAACAATGGAAAACAAAATAATGTTCGCCAGAATACCAATATACAGATTTAAAAGTACCTTCCGACACACTATTTCGTATCATTTAAGAGATTGATCGGGACATATGTTGGTTGGGAAGGAAAGAGGTATGTATATTTTTATTATATTAAACAGTAAGAAAATGTATACGAAATGGCTTTTTAATTATCGTTTAGTTTCTCTCTATATAGATTTATTTTAATTTTTTAAATAATTTCAATTTTGAAACATTAATGAAATATTCAACATTTATGACGTATAAATTTATCTAGTATAATTAAGTTAGTAAAGGGATAACATGTTATGCTCGCTAAAAAACATGCTATAGGTCATGTTTTTTAATACTGGACTGGACCTTTTTAAATAAATCAATTCTTTCTACTTATGAGACACTAAAACTCAGCAACAATCATTATTTCAGAGGACATGTTGAAACGAATCTCAATTAAGCAATGATGTAAAAATGCACGTCTGTGTTTTATAACAATGAACGGTAAAAAAATTCATTTCAACAGTGCATTAAACCGATATTATGACTGATCTTAAAACATATCTTAACAAAAATTCCTTCCGGCCAGTGCCGTTAGGAAGAGGTAGATTTCATAAAAAAATTCATTTCAACAGTGCATTAAACCGATATTATGACTGATCTTCAAACATATCTTAACAAAAATTCCTTCCGGCCAGTGCCGTTAGGAAGAGGTAGCTTTCATATTCCTTATTTTTTGAAAGCTAGCTTATATTATTCAAACACTTGAAGCTCAATTTAGTGAAAACCGATTATAGAAGATTCAATAATAATTGTTATCAATACTAAATAATAATGAATGATAATTTAGCGAAATTAATCAGTTTTATCCAAGCTGATTTTATTTAAAGTAATTTATATTTGGTTTTAATTATATATTGTTTTTAGTAATTACTGAACATTTATTTAAAATTTACCTACCTTTTATTTATTACAGGATTATACTTAAAAATTACTTAAAACATTGTAAATTTTCCAGCGCGTTAGTGTCAGTCACCGTGGCACTAACGTGCTAAATATAATTTTTTTTAATTTAATGACATATCGACATTTGAACGGAGGGTGGTTTCGGTGTCTGGGGGTCATGATCGATGAAAATATACTGAAATTTTTGTAAAATCGCTTCTCTCCTAACGGCTGCAATAGGTAGCTTTTAGTAATGAAAAGTTGATGTAACAAGGCATGTGTATTTGTTCTTAACAATGGAAAACAAAATTATGTTCGCCAGAATAGCAATATACCGATTTCAAAGTACCTTCCGACACTCTTATTTCGTATCATTTAAGAGATTGATCGGGACATATGTTGGTTGGGCAGACAAGAGGTATGTGTATTTTTATTACATTAAACAATAAGAAGATTTATATGACATGGCTTTTCAATTATGGTTTAGTTTCTATGTATATAGGCTTATTTAGTTTTTTAAATAATTTCTATTTTGAAACTTTAATGAAATATTGAACATATATTACAGATAAATTTATCTAGTATAATTAAGTTAGTAAAGGGATAACATATTATGCTATAGGTCAAGTCTTTTAATACTGGACTGGACCTTTTTAAATAAATCAATTCTTTCTACTTATGAGACACTAAAACTCAGCAACAATCATTATTTCAGAGGACATGTTGAAACGAATCTCTATTAAGCAATGATGTAAGAATGCACGTCTGTGTTTTATTGTAATGAAAAGTAAAAAAAAAATTATTTCAGCATTTCATTAAACCGATATTGTGATGTATCTATGTATGTATGTAAGTAAAACATATCAAAACAAACATATGATGTAACAATGCATGTGTGTTTGTTCTTAACAATGGAAAACAAAATAATGTTCGCCAGAATACCAATATACAGATTTAAAAGTACCTTCCGACACACTGTTTCGTATCATTTAAGAGATTGATCGGGACATATGTTGGTTGGGAAGGAAAGACGTATGTATATTTTTATTATATTAAATAGTAAGAAAATGTATACGAAATGGCGTTTTAATTATCGTTTAGTTTCTCTCTATATAGATTTTTTTAAATTTTTTAAATAATTTCAATTTTGAAACATTAATGAAATATTCAACATTTATGACGTATAAATTTATCTAGTATAATTAAGTTAGTACAGGGATAACATGTTATGATATAGGTCATGTTTTTTAATACTGGACTGGACCTTTTTAAATAAATCAATCCTTTCTACTTATGAGACTGGAAAACTCGGCAACAATCATTATTTCAGAGGACATGTTGAAACGAATCTCTATTAAGCAATGATGTAAGAATGCACGTCTGTGTTTTATTATAATGAAGAGTAAAAAAAAAATATTTCAACATTGCATTAAACCGATATTGTGATGTATCTATGTATGTATGTAAGTAAGTAAGTAAGCACCCACCCTGGGAACCCGCTTTTGGCTTATGGTTGGGTGTAACCCCCAAGCCCAGGGTAGGGAAAAGTTTTACTACCTGTGGAACCCTTTGGAAACAAATAAGTTTTAAGATTAATTATAACTATTCTAAATATTGTTATGTACAAACGAGGGTTTATAGATTACCCACAACTTTTTAAAGTTAAGTGTTCATATAAGTTCATGTATAAGTTCATACACCTTGTAGTTATAACTAGTCCCATCAAAACCAGCCACCACCACCAAGGCCACTAGTGCCTGGACTGGAAATGTCATTCCTGTATTTAATCTGATTCATAAAGGTGGGGCATTGTGTTGAGTTCGCTGTGTGTTTATAATAATTTGGTAAGTTTATACAATTTGCACAGTTTCTGAGATCCTGTTTGTTTATATTCGTGCAACTAGTGGTCTGATGACCCATCGCACAGAATGCGCATATTGAATTTCTCCTGCAGTTACTTTCGGAGTGTCCGTACAATTGACAGTTCGCACACCTGATGATTGGCCTGTAAGGATGAATCCTGCAGTTTCGTAATCCCACATTTATAAGTTCCATGCTCAAAAGTGTGTCTAAAGTTGTCTTGTCTACCTCGAGGAGCAGTTGATAATATCTTGACGAAGTTTTTTGTATTACCTTTTGAATCTGGATGTATGAACTTTTCTTTATGTTTGGATGTTGCTTTATTTGATTTATAAGATATTCTCCCTGTGTATCTTTTGGAATACCTATAATGATAATTCTTTTAGTGTTATGTTTTCTGTATTGTATTTCCGTGATACTTTTTATATCTTCTATTTTTTCT
Source organism: Maratus speciosus (assembly GCA_963932465.1). Taxonomy (NCBI): domain Eukaryota; kingdom Metazoa; phylum Arthropoda; class Arachnida; order Araneae; family Salticidae; genus Maratus; species Maratus speciosus. The sequence goes on along the minus strand of OZ010794.1, from coordinate 504,556,512 downwards.
ATATGTTGATTCTATGTATGTATGTATGTAAGTAAAACATATCAAAACAAACAGATGATGTAACAATGCGTGTGTGTTTGTTCTTAACAGTGGAAAACAAAATTTTGTTCGCCAGAATAGCAATATACCGATTTTAAAGTACCTTCCGACACTCTTATTTCGTATCATTTAAGAGATTGATCGGGACATATGTTGGTTGGGCAGCCAAAGAGGTATGTGTATTTTTATTACATTAAACAATAAGAATATTTATATGAAATGGCTTTTGAATTATCGTTTAGTTTCTATGTATATAGGTTTATTTAGTTTTTAAATAATTTCTATTTTTAAACATTAATGAAATATTGAACATATGTGACGGATAAATTTATCTAGTATAATTAAGTTAGTAAAGGGATAACATATTATGCTATAGGTCATGTTTTTTAATACTGGACTGGACCTTTTTAAGTAAATCAATTCTTTCTACTTATGAGACACTAAAACTCAGCAACAATCATTATTTCAGAGGACATGTTGAAACGAATCTCTATTAATCAATGATGTAAGAATGCACGTCTGTGTTTTATCGGTAAAAAATTGATTTCAACAGTGCATTAAACCGATATTATGACTGATCTTAAAACATATCTTAACAAAAATTCCTTCCGGCCAGTGCCGTTAGGAAGAGGTAGCTTTCATATTCCTTATTTTTTGAAAGCTAGCTTATATTATTCAAACACTTGAAGCTCAATTTAGTGAAAACCGATTATAGAAGATTCAATAATAATTGTCATCAATACTAAATCATTATGAATGATAATTTAGCGAAATTAATCAGTTTTATCCAAGCTGATTTTATTTAAAGTAATTTATATTTGGTTTTAATTATATATTGTTTTTAGTAATTACTGAACATTTATTTAAAATTTACCTACCTTTTATTTATTACAGGATTATACTTAAAAATTACTTAAAACATTGTAAATTTTCCAGCGCTTTAGTGTCAGTCACCGTGGCACTAACGTGCTAAATATAATTTTTTTTAATTTAATGACATATCGACATTTGAACGGAGGGTGGTTTCGGTGTCTGGGGGGTCATGATCGATGAAAATATACTGAAATTTTTGTAAAATCGCTTCTCTCCTAACGGCTGCAATAGGTAGCTTTTAGTAATGAAAAGTTGATGTAACAAGGCATGTGTATTTGTTCTTAACAATGGAAAACAAAATTATGTTCGCCAGAATAGCAATATACCGATTTCAAAGTACCTTCCGACACTCTTATTTCGTATCATTTAAGAGATTGATCGGGACATATGTTGGTTGGGCAGACAAGAGGTATGTGTATTTTTATTACATTAAACAATAAGAAGATTTATATGACATGGCTTTTCAATTATGGTTTAGTTTCTATGTATATAGGCTTATTTAGTTTTTTAAATAATTTCTATTTTGAAACTTTAATGAAATATTGAACATATATTACAGATAAATTTATCTAGTATAATTAAATTAGTAAAGGGATAACATATTATGCTATAGGTCATGTCTTTTAATACTGGACTGGACCTTTTTAAATAAATCAATTCTTTCTACTTATGAGACACTAAAACTCAGCAACAATCATTATTTCAGAGGACATGTTGAAACGAATCTCTATTAAGCAATGATGTAAGAATGCACGTCTGTGTTTTATTGTAATGAAAAGTAAAAAAAAAAATTATTTCAGCATTTGATAAAACCGATTTTGTGATGTATCTATGTATGTATGTAACTAAAACATATCAAAACAAACATATGATGTAACAATGCATGTGTGTTTGTTCTTAACAATGGAAAACAAAATAATGTTCGCCAGAATACCAATATACAGATTTAAAAGTACCTTCCGACACACTATTTCGTATCATTTAAGAGATTGATCGGGACATATGTTGGTTGGGAAGGAAAGAGGTATGTATATTTTTATTATATTAAACAGTAAGAAAATGTATACGAAATGGCTTTTTAATTATCGTTTAGTTTCTCTCTATATAGATTTTTTTTAATTTTTTAAATAATTTCAATTTTGAAACATGTCTTTTAATACTGGACTGGACCTTTTTAAATAAATCAATTCTTTCTACTTATGAGGCACTAAAACTCAGCAACAATCATTATTCCAGAGGACATGTTGAAACGAATCTCTATTAAGCAATGATGTAAGAATGAACGTCTGTGTTTTATTGTAATGAAAAGTAAAAAAAAAATTATTTCAGCATTTCATAAAACCGATATTGTGATGTATCTATGTATGTATGTAAGTAAAACATATCAAAACAAACATATGATGTAACAATGCATGTGTGTTTGTTCTTAACAATGGAAAACAAAATAATGTTCGCCAGAATACCAATATACAGATTTAAAAGTACCTTCCGACACACTATTTCGTATCATTTAAGAGATTGATCGGGACATATGTTGGTTGGGAAGGAAAGAGGTATGTATATTTTTATTATATTAAACAGTAAGAAAATGTATACGAAATGGCTTTTTAATTATCGTTTAGTTTCTCTCTATATAGATTTATTTTAATTTTTTAAATAATTTCAATTTTGAAACATTAATGAAATATTCAACATTTATGACGTATAAATTTATCTAGTATAATTAAGTTAGTAAAGGGATAACATGTTATGCTCGCTAAAAAACATGCTATAGGTCATGTTTTTTAATACTGGACTGGACCTTTTTAAATAAATCAATTCTTTCTACTTATGAGACACTAAAACTCAGCAACAATCATTATTTCAGAGGACATGTTGAAACGAATCTCAATTAAGCAATGATGTAAAAATGCACGTCTGTGTTTTATAACAATGAACGGTAAAAAAATTCATTTCAACAGTGCATTAAACCGATATTATGACTGATCTTAAAACATATCTTAACAAAAATTCCTTCCGGCCAGTGCCGTTAGGAAGAGGTAGATTTCATAAAAAAATTAATTTCAACAGTGCATTAAACCGATATTATGACTGATCTTCAAACATATCTTAACAAAAATTCCTTCCGGCCAGTGCCGTTAGGAAGAGGTAGCTTTCATATTCCTTATTTTTTGAAAGCTAGCTTATATTATTCAAACACTTGAAGCTCAATTTAGTGAAAACCGATTATAGAAGATTCAATAATAATTGTTATCAATACTAAATAATAATGAATGATAATTTAGCGAAATTAATCAGTTTTATCCAAGCTGATTTTATTTAAAGTAATTTATATTTGGTTTTAATTATATATTGTTTTTAGTAATTACTGAACATTTATTTAAAATTTACCTACCTTTTATTTATTACAGGATTATACTTAAAAATTACTTAAAACATTGTAAATTTTCCAGCGCGTTAGTGTCAGTCACCGTGGCACTAACGTGCTAAATATAATTTTTTTTAATTTAATGACATATCGACATTTGAACGGAGGGTGGTTTCGGTGTCTGGGGGTCATGATCGATGAAAATATACTGAAATTTTTGTAAAATCGCTTCTCTCCTAACGGCTGCAATAGGTAGCTTTTAGTAATGAAAAGTTGATGTAACAAGGCATGTGTATTTGTTCTTAACAATGGAAAACAAAATTATGTTCGCCAGAATAGCAATATACCGATTTCAAAGTACCTTCCGACACTCTTATTTCGTATCATTTAAGAGATTGATCGGGACATATGTTGGTTGGGCAGACAAGAGGTATGTGTATTTTTATTACATTAAACAATAAGAAGATTTATATGACATGGCTTTTCAATTATGGTTTAGTTTCTATGTATATAGGCTTATTTAGTTTTTTAAATAATTTCTATTTTGAAACTTTAATGAAATATTGAACATATATTACAGATAAATTTATCTAGTATAATTAAGTTAGTAAAGGGATAACATATTATGCTATAGGTCATGTCTTTTAATACTGGACTGGACCTTTTTAAATAAATCAATTCTTTCTACTTATGAGACACTAAAACTCAGCAACAATCATTATTTCAGAGGACATGTTGAAACGAATCTCTATTAAGCAATGATGTAAGAATGCACGTCTGTGTTTTATTGTAATGAAAAGTAAAAAAAAAATTGTTTCAGCATTTGATAAAACCGATTTTGTGATGTATCTATGTATGTATGTAATTAAAACATATCAAAACAAACATATGATGTAACAATGCATGTGTGTTTGTTCTTAACAATGGAAAACAAAATAATGTTCGCCAGAATACCAATATACAGATTTAAAAGTACCTTCCGACACACTATTTCGTATCATTTAAGAGATTGATCGGGACATATGTTGGTTGGGAAGGAAAGAGGTATGTATATTTTTATTATATTAAACAGTAAGAAAATGTATACGAAATGGCTTTTTAATTATCGTTTAGTTTCTCTCTATATAGATTTTTTTTAATTTTTTAAATAATTTCAATTTTGAAACATGTCTTTTAATACTGGACTGGACCTTTTTAAATAAATCAATTCTTTCTACTTATGAGGCACTAAAACTCAGCAACAATCATTATTTCAGAGGACATGTTGAAACGAATCTCTATTAAGCAATGATGTAAGAATGAACGTCTGTGTTTTATTGTAATGAAAAGTAAAAAAAAAATTATTTCAGCATTTCATAAAACCGATATTGTGATGTATCTATGTATGTATGTAAGTAAAACATATCAAAACAAACATATGATGTAACAATGCATGTGTGTTTGTTCTTAACAATGGAAAACAAAATAATGTTCGCCAGAATACCAATATACAGATTTAAAAGTACCTTCCGACACACTATTTCGTATCATTTAAGAGATTGATCGGGACATATGTTGGTTGGGAAGGAAAGAGGTATGTATATTTTTATTATATTAAACAGTAAGAAAATGTATACGAAATGGCTTTTTAATTATCGTTTAGTTTCTCTCTATATAGATTTTTTTAAATTTTTTAAATAATTTCAATTTTGAAACATTAATGAAATATTCAACATTTATGACGTATAAATTTATCTAGTATAATTAAGTTAGTAAAGGGATAACATGTTATGATATAGGTCATGTTTTTTAATACTGGACTGGACCTTTTTAAATAAATCAATTCTTTCTACACTGTAAAAAAAAATCTGTGAAGTTACTAAAGTTTTTCTAGGAAACTGGGATTCCTAGAACTTTTCATGTAACGGCAACAACAAAATTTCATGTAACAGACACACTTTTCCGCCGAAAATCAAAAAATCTGTAAGGTTACTAAGAATTTTTTTGGAAACTGGGATTCCGAGAACTTTTCATGTAACTGCAGCCAGGGTTACAAATAAAAGTTTAGTAAGATTACTGAAATTTTAGCAGATTCATTTGTAAAGTTACAGATTTTTGTAGCTTTACAAAAACTAGTTTTGTAGATTTGCAGCTTTTTTCGTACAGTTACAGGTGAAAGTTTAGTAAGCATGTAACTTTACATCTGTAGAACTACAGATTTTTTTTTACAGTGTACTTATGAGACTCGAAATCTCGGCAACAATCATTATTTCAGAGGACATGTTGAAACAAATCTCTATTAAGCAATGATGTAAGAATGCACGTCTGTGTTTTATTATAATGAAGAGTAAAAAAAATTATTTCAACATTGCATTAAACCGATATTGTAATGTATCTATGTATGTATGTATGTAAGTAAAACGTATCAAAACAAACAGATGATGTAACAATGCGTGTGTGTTTGTTCTTAACAATGGAAAACAAAATTTTGTTCGCCAGAATAGCAATATACCGATTTCAAAGTACCTTCCGACACTCTTATTTCGTATCATTTAAGAGATTGATCGGAACATATGTTGGTTGGGCAGCCAAAGAGGTATGTGTATTTTTATTACATTAAACAATAAGAATATTTATATGAAATGGCTTTTGAATTATCGTTTAGTTTCTATGTATATAGGTTTTTTTAGTTTTTTAAATAATTTCTATTTTGAAACATTAATGAAATATTGAACATATGTGACGGATAAATTTATCTAGTATAATTAAGTTAGTAAAGGGATAACATATTATGCTATAGGTCATGTCTTTTAATACTGGACTGGACCTTTTTAAATAAATCAATTCTTTCTACTTATGAGACATTAAAACTCAGCAACAATCATTATTTCAGAGGACATTTTGAAACGAATCTCTATTAAGCAATGATGTAAGAATGCACGTCTGTGTTTTATAACAATGAACAGTAAAAAAATTCACTACAACAGTGCATTAAATCGATATTATGACTGATCTTAAAACATATCTTAACAAAAATTCCTTCCGGCCAGTGCCGTTAGGAAGAGGTAGCTTTCATATTCCTTATTTTTTGAAAGCTAGCTTATATTATTCAAACACATGAAGCTCAATTTAGTGAAAACCGATTATAGAAGATTCAATAATAATTGTTATCAATACTAAATCATTATGAATGATAATTTAGCGAAATTAATCAGTTTTATCCAAGCTGATTTTATTTAAAGTAATTTATATTTGGTTTTAATTATATATTGTTTCTAGTAATTACTAAACATTTATTTAAAATTTACCTACCTTTTAATTATTACAGGATTATACTTAAAAATTACTTAAAACATTGTAAATTTTCCAGCGCTTTAGTGTCAGTCACCGTGGCATTAACGTGCTAAATATAATTTTTTTTAAATTTAATGGCATATCAACATTTTAACGGAGGGTGGTTTCGGTGTCTGGGGGTCATGATAGATGAAAATATACTGAAATTATTTGAAATAGCTTTCCTCCGAACGGCTGCAATAGGTAGCTTTTTGTAATGAAACCTACCTAAAAGATGATGTAACAATGCATGTGTGTTTGTTCTTAACAATGGAAAGCAAAATTATGTTCGCCAGAATAGCAATATACCGATTTCAAAGTACCTTCCGACACTCTTATTTCGTATCATTTAAGAGACTGATCGGGACATATGTTGGTTGGGCAGCCAAAGATGTATGTGTATTTTTATTACATTAAACAATAAGAAAATTTATATGAAATGGCTTTTCAATTATCGTTTAGTTTCTATGTATATAGGTTTATTTAGTTTTTTAAATAATTTCTATTTTAAAACATTAATGAAATATTGAACATATATGACGGATAAATTTAGTATAATTAAGATTGTAAAGGTTTAACATATTATGCGGTAGAGTGCGTCGTAAGTCTCCGATAATTCTTGAAGCCGTCTGTTTTGCATATGCCAAGAGCTGATACGCATGTCCGAAGCATATAATTATGATTCGGCCAACTTGTTTCTTCGGCAGTTTGGTTTTACCCTTTTTAACATGAAGTGAGCGTTTTAGTCTCCTGATGTCTTAAGCGCATGGAAGTATTTCTAGTCTGGAATCTCGTGGTGAATGTAAAAGAGTTTTTCCTCTTAGTAATTCCAATGGATATCAATGAACTTTTATGTCGTCAGGGGAAGTGGGAAAATTCGTAATGTGACTTATAGCTTTGAAAGTATTTAATTTTAGTTTGAAAAGATTGTGTCGCTGTGTTAGGTGATGTTTTCCGCGTTCTTCGATGATTGATGAAGGAGTTTGTGATTTAACTGTTGAGTGTCTGTTGGTTTTCCTGGAGGAGAAGGATGTTGGTTTATTTTTTACTCTACAGTTTAATATCGCTGGAGATGCTGCAATTGATATAAATGAAGATCTGGTTTTTTAAGTTTTCTATAATGAATCATCTCAAGCTCTGGGACATTGTAATAAAACGATGTTTATGTTGACTGTTAAATATTTTTGCAATAATGGAGTTTAACTCAGTGCAATTTATTTTATATATATTTACGTAATTAGTGCAATGTAAAGATAAATTTAATAAGGTATGTTTTATGTATTTTTCTTTAGTTAATTTATTTGTTTTTCTTTTTCACTAAGTTTAAATAAATGTTTGTTTCTTTTAAATTTACTTTTCATTATTGATATCACTTAGTAATTTGACTTTTTCTTATTTTATATTTCAGCAAGTTAATTTCATTAAACAGTTTAACAGTTTAATTTCATTTAAAGATTTAGTTATAATAGATTTAATAATTTAACGTAATTTTCATTCGAGGTTGGGACACAACGTTTCCTACTGCTTATGCCATTCTGCTAATCTAATTTACTGAGTTATTTCATTTTAGTAATTATCTCAACAGAAGTGTTAGTTGGACTCTGGGCGAGATGGAAGGAAAATATGCAAGTTGCAAGGAAAACGTGTCCCCACCATTCCCATCCTGGAAATGTAAGTGTTAGGTATTCTTTCACACCGCTCATATATGCGGAATATATGTTTTCGGTCATATTAACACATTAAGATGTAACAACGCCATATCGTCATAGCACAGCATACAATAGCTGTGTGTAACTTAAAATAATTCATTAATATCAACAATGTTACAAGAACAATGCCAACGCATTCAAGTAAATAATGGTGATAATTGTGTTTGTATAAAATTTGTTGGAGGTCTGTAAGTTGCGAATGTGGTGTGATGACCGACGTGTGGCCATCGAAACATGTGCAAGCAGTGGAGAGGACGATGCCTGCACGATCTCGACGTGCGTGAGGCTTGCTCCATCGCCAAGAGTACACCGTGAAGGGTAAGGGGAAGGATAAGTGTACGGTCAAATATGGGCAAGGGTAAGGGAAAGTGTAAGCAAGGGTAAGGATAAGTGTAATGTCAAGTGTAAGGGTAACGGCAAGGGTAAGGGAATGTTTAAGCAAGAGTGAGCCGATGGGTCAAGGGAAAGCCGGTGAGGATAAGTATAAGGGCAAACGTAAGGGAAAGAGTAAGCAAGGGTAAGCCGGCAAGGGTACTGAAAAGGATAAGTGTAAGGTGAAGTATAAAGGCAAGGGCAAGGATAAATGTAAGGGAGAGCAGGTAAGGGTACTTGAAAGGATGACTGTAAGGTGAAGTGTAAGGGCAAGTGTAAGTGGAAGGGCAATGTTACAGCAAGTGTAAGGGAAAGAGTAAGCAAGGGTAAGCCGGCAAGGATACTAAAAATGATAAGTGTAAGGTGAAGTGTAAGGTCAAGTGCAAGGGCAAGCCGGTACGGGTACTTGAAAGGATAACTGTAAGGTGAAGGGTAAGGGCATAGGCAAGGGTAAGGGAAAGAGTAAGCAAGATTAGGCCGATGGGTAGAGGGTAAGGGCAATGATAAATGTAAGGTCAAGTGTAAGTGGAAGGGCAATGTTACGGCAAGTGTAAGGGAAAGAGTAAGCAAGGGTAAGCCGGTAAGGGTTAGGGCAAGGATAAGTGTAAGGTCAAGGGTAAGGAAAAGTGTAAGCAAGGGTAAGCCGATGGGGAGAGCCGATGGGTAAGGGAAAGGATAAATGTATGGTCAAGTGTAAGGGTAAGGGAATACTTAAGAAAGTGTAAGCCGGGAAGGATACGTATAAGGGCAAAAGTAAAGGAAAGAGTAAGCAAGAGTAAGCCGGCAAGGGTACTGAAAAGGATAAGTGTAAGGTGAAGTGTAGGGTATTTTAAGCAAGGGTAAGCCAGCAAGGGTTAGGGCAAGGATAAGAGCAAGGTCAAGGGTAAGGGAAAGTGTAAGCAAGGGTAAGCCGATCGGCAAGGGTGCAAGGGTAAGCCGATGGGGAGAGCCTCAAGCACGCAGCGAATGTGGTGTCCTTTAACACGCGCAGCGAATGTGGTATCATCCAACACTACGCGCATGTGGTGTCATGAGTGCGGCCATCATCCACGACATGGGTAAGCCGTGGGGAGGACGATGACAGCACGATCGCAACGTGAGTGAGCGGCCATCGACCACGACATGTATAAACCGTGGGGAGGCCGATGACCGCACTATCGCGACGTGCGTGAGGCTTGCTTCTTCGGCAAGGTAACGCCGGCAAGGGTAAGGGAAAGGATAAGTGTAAGGGTAAGGTTAAGGGAATGCATAAGCAAGTGTAAGCCGATGGGTCAAGGGTAAGCCGGGAAGGATACGTATAAAGGCAAAAGTAAAGGAAAGAGTAAGCAAGGGTAAGCCGGCAAGGGTACTGAAAAGGATAAGTGTAAGGTGAAGTGTAGGGATATTTTAAGCAAGGGTAAGCCAGCAAGGGTTAGGACAAGTATAAGTGTAAGGTCAAGGGTAAGGGAAAGTGTAAGCAAGGGTAAGCCGATCGGCTAGGGTGCAAGGATAAGCCGATGGGGAGATCCTCAAGCACGCAGCGAATGTGGTGTCATTTAACACGCGCCGCGAATGTGGTGTCATCCAACACTACGCGAATGTGGTGTCATGAGTGCGGCCATCATCCACGACATGGGTAAGTCGTGGGGAGGACGATGACCGCACGATCGCAACGTGAGTGAGCGGCCATCGACCACGACATGTATAAACCGTGGGGAGGCAGATGACCGCACTATCGCGACTTGCGTGAGGCTTGCCCCATCGGCAAGTGTACGCCGGCAAGAGTAAGGGAAAGGATAAGTGTAAGGTCAAGTGTAAGGGTAAGAGCAAGGTAACGGCAGGGGTAATGGAATGCTTAAGCAAGCGTACGCCGATGGGAAAGGGTAAGCTGGCAAGGATAAGTATGAGGGCAAAAGTAAGGGAAAGAGTAAGCAAGTTTATTCCGACAAGGGTACTGGAAAGGATAAGTGTAAGGTGAAGTGTCGGGAAATTGTAAGCAAGGGTAAGCGTTTAAGGGTTAGGCTAAGGATAAGTGTACGGTCAAGTATGGGCAAGGGTAAGGGAAAGGGTAAGCAAGGGTAAGGATAAGTTTAAGGTCAAGTGTAAGGGTAACGGAGAGGGTAAGGGAATGCTTAAGCAAGAGTGGGTCAAGGGAAAGCCGGCAAGGGTCTAAGGGCAAAATAAGGGAAATAGTAAGCAAGGGTAAGCCGGCAAGGGCAATGAAAAGTATAGGTGTAAGGTGAAGTATAAGGGCAAGGCAAGGATAAGTGTAAGGGAGAGCAGGTAAGGGTACTTGAAAGGATAACTGTAAGGTGAAGGTTAAGGGCATGGTTAAGGCAAGGGTAAGAGAAAGAGTAAGCATGATTAAGCCGATGGGTAGAGGGTAAGGGCAAGGATAAATGTAAGGTCAAGTATAAGTGGAAGGGAAATGTTACGGCAAGTGTAATGGGAAGAGTAAGCAAGGGTACTGAAAAGGATAAGTGTAAGGTAAAGCAAGGGTAAGCAAGTGTAAGCCGGCACGGGTTAGGGGAAGGGAAATTGCATGGTCAAGGGTAAGGGAAAGTGTAAGCAAGGGAAAGTCGATCGGCAAGGGTGCAAGTGTAAGCCGTTGGGGAGAGCTTCAAGCACGCCGCGAATGTGTTGTCATCTAACACGCGCCGCGAATGTGGTGTCATCCAACACTACGCGAATGTGGTGTCATGAGTGCAGCCATCATCCACGACATGGGTAAGCCGTGGGGAGGCCGATGACCGCACTATCGCGAAGTGCGTGAGGCTTGCTTCTTCGGCAAGGTAACGCCGGCAAGGGTAAGGAAAAGGATAAGTGTGAGGTCAAGTGTAAGGGTAAGGGTAAGGGAATGCTTAAGCAAGTGTAAGCCGATGGGTCAAGGGTAAGCCGGCAAGGATACGTACAAGGACAAAAGTAATGGAAAGAGTAAGCAAGGGTAAGCCGTCAAGGGTACTGAAAAGGATAAGTGTAGGGATATTGTAAGCAAGGGTAAGCAAGCAAGGGTTAGGGCAAGGATAAGTGTAAGGTCAAGGGTAAGGAAAAGTGTAAGCAAGGGTAAGCAGATCGGCAAGGGTGCAAGGGTAAGCCGATGGGGAGAGCCTCAAGCACGCAGCGAATGTGGTGTCATCCAACACTACGCGAATGTGGTGTCATGAGTGCGGCCATCATCCAAGACATGGGTAAGCCGTGGGGAGGACGATGACCGCACGATCGAACCGTGAGTGAGCGGCCATAGACCACGACATGCATAAACCGTGGGGAGGCCGATGACCGCACTATCGCGACGTGCGTGAGGCTTGCTTCTTCGGCAAGGTAACGCCGGCAAGGGTAAGGGAAAGGATAAGTGTAAGGGTAAGGGAATGCTTAAGCAAGTGTAAGCCGATGGGTCAAGGGTAAGCCGGGAAGGATACGTATAAGGGCAAAAGTAAAGGAGAGAGTAAGCAAGGGTAAGCCGGCAAGGGTACTGAAAAGGATAAGTGTAAGATGAAGTATAATTGCAAGAGAAAGAATAAGTGTAAAGGAGAGCAGGTAAGGGTACTTGAAAGAATGAAGGACTGTAAGGTGAAGGGTAAGGGCAAGTGTAAATGGAAGGGCAATATTACGGCAAGTGTAAAGGAAAGAGTAAGCAAGGGTAAGCCGACGCGGGTACTATAAAAGAGAAGTGTAAGGTGAAGTGTAAGGTCAAGTGCAAGGGCAAGCCGGTAGGGGTACTTGAAAGGATAACTGTAAGGTGAAGGGTAAGGGCATGGTAAAGGCAAGGGTAAGAGAAAGAGTAAGCATGATTAAACCGAAGGGTAGAGGGTAAGGGCAAGGATAAATGTAAGGTCAAGTATAAGTGGAAGGACAATGTTACGGCAAGTGTAATGGAAAGAGTAAGCAAGGGTAAGTCGGCAAGGGTACTGAAAAGGATAAGTGTAAGGTGAAGCAAGGGTAAGCAATTGTAAGCCGACAAGGGTTAGGGGAAGGATAAGTGTTTGGTCAAGGGTAAGGGAAAAAGTAAGCAAGGGTAATCCGATTGGCAAGGGTGCAAGGGTAAGCCGATGGGGAGAGCCTCAAGCACGTAGCGAATGTGGTGTCATCTAACACGCGCATTGAATGTGGTGTCATCCAACACTACGCGAATGTGGTGTCATGAGTGCGGCCATCATCGACGACATGGTTAAGCCGTGGGGAGGACGATGACCGCACGATCGCAACGTGAGTGAGCGGCCCTCGACCACGACATGTATAAACCGTGGGGAGGCCGATGACCGCACTATCGCGACGTGCGTGAGGCTTGCTTCTTCGGCAAGGTAACGCCGGCAAGGGTAAGGGAAAGGATAAGTTTAAGGTCAAGTGTAAGGGTAAGGGTAAGGGAATGCTTAAGCAAGTGTAAGCCGGAAAGGATACGTATAAGGGCAAAAGTAAAGGAAAGAGTAATCAAGGATAAGCCGATCGGCAAGGGTGCAAGGGTAAGCCGATGGAGAGAGCCTCAAGCACGTAGCGAATGTGGTTGCATCTAACATGCGCAGCGAATGTGGTGTAATCCAACACTACGCGAATGTGGTGTCATGAGTGCGACCATAATCCACGACATGGTTAAGACATGGGGAGGACGATGACCGCACGATCGCAACGTGCGTGGGCGGCCATGGACCACGACATGTATAAACCGTGGGTAGGCCGATGACCGCACTATCGCGACGTGCGTGAGGCTTGCTTCTTCGGCAAGGTAACGCCGGCAAGGGTAAGGGAAAGTATAAGTGTAAGGTCAAGTGTAAGGGTAAGGGTAAGGGAATGCTTAAGCAAGTGTAAGCCGATGGGTCAAGGGTAAGCCGGCAAGGATACGTACAAGGGCAAAAGTAATGGAAAGAGTAAGCAAGGGTAAGACGGCAAGGGTACTGAAAAGGATAAGTGTAGGGATATTGTAAGCAAGGGTAAGCCAGCAAGGGTTAGGGCAAATGTAAGTGTAAGGTCAAGGGTAAGGAAAAGTGTAAGCAAGGGTAAGCCGGTCGGCAAGGGTGCAAGGGTAAGCCGATGGGGAGAGCCTACAGCATGCAGCAAATGTGGTATCATTTAACACGCGCCGCGAATGTGGTGTCATCCAACACTACGCGAATGTGGTGTCATGAGTGCGGCCATCTTCCACGACATGGTTAAGCCGTGGGGAGGACGATGACCGCACGATCGCAACGTGAGTGAGCGGCCATCGACCACGACATGTATAAACCGTGGGGAGGCCGATGACCGCACTATCGCGACGTGCGTGAGGCTTGCTTCTTCGGCAAGGTAACGCCAGCAGGGGTAATGGAAAGGGTAAATGTACGGTCAAGTGTAAGGGTAAGGATAAGGGAATGCTTAAGCAAGTGTAAGCCGATGGGTCAAGGGTAAGCCGGGAAGGATACGTATAAGGGCAAAAGTAAAGGAAAGAGTAAGCAAGGGTAAGCCGGCAAGGATATTGAAAAGTATAAGTGTAAGGTGAAGTATAAGGGAAAGAGAAAAGATAAGTGTAAGGGAGAGCAGGTAAGGGTACTTGAAAGGATGAAGGACTGTAAGGTGAAGGGTAAGGGCAAGTGTAAATGGAAGGGCAATGTTACGGCAAGTTTAAGGGAAAGAGTAAGCAAGGGTAAGCCGGCGCGGGTACTATAAAGGATAAGTGTAAGGTGTAGTGTAAGGTCAAGTGCAAGGGCAAGCCGGTAGGGGTACTTGAAAGGATAACTGTAAGGTGAAGGATAAGGGCATGGTAAAGGCAAGGGTAAGAGAAAGAGTAAGCATGATTAAGCCGATGGGTAGAGTGTAAGGGCAAGGATAAATGTAAGGTCAAGTATAAGTGGAAGGGCAATGTTATGGCAAGTGTAATGGAAAGAGTAAGCAAGGGTAAGTCGGAAAGGGTACTGAAAAGGATAAGTGTAAGGTGAAGAAAGGGTAAGCCGGCACGGGTTAGGGGAAGGATAAGTGTATGGTAAAGGGTAGAGGAACGTGTAAGAAAGGGAAAGTCGATCGGCAAGGGTGCAAGGGTAAGCCGTTGGGGAGAGCTTCAAGCACGCAGCGAATGTGGTGTCATCCAGGGGGGTGCCATTTCCCTCTAGTTTCGGTATCAAGGTTTCCGTACTTATGACGTCACTGTGCGTGCTAAGGAGAATTCCCGCAACAGAAAAGAGCCTATTTTTGCATTTAAAATCGAATTTCTTTTCAAAAAACTTTTTGTTTTGGTAAAAGGAGAGCATATTTCTTCAAGACAGAACATTTTTAACCAATACATACATATATATATATATATATTTTTTTTTTTTTTTTTTTTTTTTTTGTAGAATAAAGCGATTATAGAGGATTTTTCCCCTTCAAATGAAACAGTTGTGTGTTATTATTATCATTATTATTATTGTACTAAGGTGGAGTTTTTATTGCTTGTTATCTTCAGTCGATCATCCAAAATGATTGTGTGTGTGTGTGGGGGGGGGGGGATAAACATTTATTGTGATTTCCTTTGACACTCAGGAGAGTTTGGCCCGAAAGAGCGATTTCCAATCATTTTTCCTAAATATTACGGAGGTAGATATTTCTCAGATTTCGTTAATGTAACAATGATGAACATGGTGAATTTTCATTCATCATATCTTCCGTAAATTCCTTTTTTCAAAAACTTAGATATATTGTTGGTTATACATTAAAACAAAATTTTATAAATTGCATGACAGTTTGACAATTCATTAGGTGAATCAAATATGTTACAAGCAATTTCTTCGGATGAATCGATATACTTTCAATGTGATAAATGCCTCGAAGCTGTAAAACTTAAAAAATATTCTTAATGAGATTCACGGCAGCTCAATTTCAAAAGAATTTAACGTTATTGAAAATGCCTTTAAAAAAGTTTAATTGGTTTTCCAAATAGGCACAGAAATATAATAAAATCATTCGATTGAGACATATTAAGAGGTTACGCCCGTCACGCGTAAAATCGCATCCTATGGGAGAATTTTTAAAAATATCTCGTTTGCATTTCAGTATTTTATTTTTGTTGCATTGGTTAACTTAGGACGAATTCTACAAAGGCTGTTTTTTACTTTTTTTATTTTGTTTGCAGTTTTTTTTAAATTATGAAATTTTTACCGGTTTCGAAAGTGAAATTAACCTCATAAAAAAAAAAAAAACTGCAAAGAAAATTGAAAAGTAAAAAAACGGACTTTGTAAGGATAGACATCGACTATCCAATGCAAAAAAATAAAATAAAATAAAATAAAAAAATAAATAAATAAAATAAAACATTCGAATTCAAACAAGATATTTAAAAAAAATTCTCCCATAGGTTTAACATTAGCGAGCGTGTGTTTTCATATGAGTGAAACAGCACCTTAACGAAATATATTCATCAGAAATAAAAAAGATATACGCTTCCAAAAAACGAAAAAACTGAAGTAAATCAACTGTGATTGCACGATAAAATATCAAATAGTGGAGTGCACATCTGAAATGCATCTACAAAACGCATCATGTGATGAAATCATATGCTTGAAATTAAAACGTATTCTGAGGGTATATACCCAAAATGCATTAGTTATTAAATATTTTTGTATAATTTTATGATAATACATCATTAAAATATAATTAATTTTGATAAACCTTTTCGGAAGATATTTACATTCCTCTTAATTTAAAATTCAAATTTTTTATAGCATATAAATCTTAGAGTTTTAAGAATTCGGTATTTTAATAATTAAAGTTTTTATTTTTATTTGTATTTTAAATCTCTTTTATAAATACTGCTTGTCTTAATTTTTCTTCTATAAAAAATTTTCAGTGTGATATTCAATCACATCAAATGCATAAATGGAACCTCCTGAAAGAAACAATAAATTCTAAAAAGCTGAAAAGATATATAATTTTAAAATTTAAATATAGCACTTTATGTGGATATGAAAAATATTGTTTGAATATTAAAACTCTCTTTCGCGCAAAAATTTACTTTAATTTCTCTCACTTATGGATGTTCATGTACATTAATTATTATTTTATGCAACATAAAAATATCATTCTAAATAACCTTTTCGAAATGTGTTTATAAAATATATTACTCTGAATTTCAAATTTTATCTTCAACAAATGATATAATTATATAGTATAAATATTTTAGTTTAATAATATTAAATATTCAGCTATTTACTTATGAAAGTTTCTATTTAATTTGCTTGTGTGTAATCTAATTACGCAAAATTCAAACTGGGGTGAGAGGGAGGATGAAACATAAGAGCTTATTTTATTATTATTATTATTATTATTATTTTTATGAAATAGCTCTTTACTAAAAACGTAGCGAAATAATAACATTAGAATTATATTAGACTTCAAATTAATTACCGATGAAATATTATAAACGTACTATATTAAAAAGTATTAACAAAACATTAACTGCAGTCATGTAAAAATTAAATTTGCCTCTTTTGTAGGTCTTTTTACTTCTAAAAATTACTATTTTACCTTCTTTTAATGTAAATTAACTTTTTCATATTGAGTCGTAAACGAAACTTAATGAAAAAGACAGCAGATTTAACAATTAAATTTCAAAGAGTTAAAAAGAGATAATAGTTTAAATTTTAGATGTGATGTTTGACCAATGTATAAAGAATATTTTTTAATCGTTAAATTTTTTTTCACACGAAAATTTCTACAAATATTTTTCAATTAAAAATAGCCCGTTTCTAATGCAAAGTCAATTGGAAAACTGACCTAAGCACGCGGAGTGACGTCAAGCAGCGAGTCGCTCCCTATTGGTTGAGGGGGGAAATGGCGCAACCTTTAGATATAGTAACCTTGGTGTCATCAAACACGCGCCGCGAATGTGGTGTCATCCAACACTACGCGAATGTGGTGTCATGAGTGCGGCCATCATCCACGACATGGGTAAGCCGTGGGGAGGGCGATGACCGCACGATCGCAACGTGAGTGAGCGGCCATCGACCACGACATGTATAAACCGTGGGGAGGCCGATGACCGCACTATCGCGACATGCGTGATGCTTACTTCTTCGGCAAGGTAACGCCGGCAGGGGTAAGGGAAAGGGTAAATGTATGGTCAAGTGTAAGGGTAAGGGTAAGGGAATGCTTAAGCAAGTGTAAGCGGATGGGTCAAGGTTAAGACGGCAAGGATACGTTTAAGGGCAAAAGTAAAGGAAAGAGTAAGCAAGGGTAACCGGCAAGGGTACTGAAAAGGATAAGTGTAGGGATATTGTAAGCAACGGTAAGCCAGCAAGGGTTAGGGCAAGGATAAGTGTAAGGTCAAGGGTAAGGAAATGTGTAAGCAAAGGTAAGCCGATCGGCAAGGGTGCAAGTGTAAGCCAATGGGGAGAGCCTCAAGCACGCAGCGAATGTGGTGTCATTTAACACGCGCCGCGAATGTGGTGTCATCCATCACTACACGAATGTGGTGTCATGAGTGCGGCCATCTTCCACGACATGGGTAAGCCGTGGGGAGGACGATGACCGCACGATCGCAACGTGAGTGAGCGGCCATCGACCACGACATGTATAAACCGTGGGGAGGCCGATGACCGCAATATCGCGACGTGCGTGAGGCTTGCTTCTTCGGCAAGGTAATGCCGGCAAGGATAATGGAAAGGGTAAGTGTAAGTGTAACGGTAAGGGAATGCTTAAGCAAGTGTAAGCCCATGGGTCAAGGGTAAGCCGGGAAGGATACGTATAAGGGCAAAAGTAAAGGAAAGAGTAAGCAAGGGTAATCCGGCAAGGGTACTGAAAAGGATAAGTGTAGGGATATTGTAAGCAACGGTAAGCCAGCAAGGGTTAGGGCAAGGATAAGTGTAAGGTCAAGGGTAAGGAAAAGTGTAAGCAAGGGTATGCCCATCGGCAAGGATGCAAGGGGAGGCGATGGGGAGAGCCTGAAGCACGCAGCGAATATGGTGTCATTTAACACGCGACGCGAAAGTGGTGTCATCCTACACTACGCGAATGTGGTGTCATGAGTGCGGCCATCTTCCACGACATGGGTAAGCCGTGGGGAGGACGATGACCGCACGATCGCAACGTGAGTGAGCGACCATCGACCACGACATGTATAAACCGTGGGGAGGCCGATGACCGCACTATCGCGACGTGCGTGAGGATTGCTTCTTCGGCAAGGTAATGCCGGCAAGGGTAACGGAAAGGATAAGTGTAAGGGTAACGGTAAGGGAATGCTTAAGCAAGTGTAAGCCCATGGGTAAAGGGTGAGCCGGGAAGGATACGTATAAGGGCAAAAGTAAAGGAAAGAGTAAGCAAGGGTAATCCGGAAAGGGTACTGAAAAGGATAACTGTAAGGTGAAGTATAAGGGCAAGGGAAAGTATAAGTGTAAGGGAGAGCAGGTAAGGGTACTTGTAAGGATGAAGGACTGTAAGGTGAAGGGTAAGGGCAAGTGTAAATGGAAGGGCAATGTTACGGCAAGTGTAAGGGAAAGAGTAAGCAAGTGTAAGCCGGCACGAGTTAGGGGAAGGATAAGTGTATGGTCAAGGGTAAGGGAAAGTGTAAGAAAGGGAAAGTCGATCGGCAAGGGTGCAAGGGTAAGCCGTTGGGGAGAGCTTCAAGCACGCAGCGAATGTGGTGTCATCAAACACGCGCCGCGAATGTGGTGTCATCCAACACTACGCGAATGTGGTGTCATGAGTGCGGCCATCATCCACGACATGTATAAACCGTGGGGAGGTCGATGACCGCACTATCGCGACGTGCGTGAGGCTTGCTTCTTCGGCAAGGTAACGCCGGCAGGGGTAAGGGAAAGGATAAATGTATGGTCAAGTGTAAGGGTAAGGGTAAGGGAATGCTTAAGCAAGTGTAAGCCGATGGGTCAAGGATAAGCCGGCAAGGAAACGTATAAGGGCAAAAGTAAAGGAAAGAGTAAGCAAGGGTAAGCCGATCGGCAAGGGTGCAAGGGTAAGCCGATTGGGAGAGCCTCAAGCACGTAGCGAATGTGGTGTCATCTAACACGCGCAGCGAATGTGGTGTCATCCAACACTACACGAATGTGGTGTCATGAGTGCGGCCATCTTCCACGACATGGGTAAGCCGTGGGGAGGCCGATGACCGCACTATCGCGACGTGCGTGAGGCTTGCTTCTTCGGCAAGGTAACGCCGGCAACTGTAAGGGAAAGGATAAGTGTAAGGGTAAGAGAATGCTTAAGCAAGTGTAAGCCGATGGGTCAAGGGTAAGCCGGGAAGGATACGTATAAGAAAGGATGAAGGACTGTAAGGTGAAGGGTAAGGGCAAGTGTAAATGGAAGGGCAATGTTACGGCAAGTTTAAGGGAAAGCATAGGCAAGGGTAAGCCGGCGCGGGTACTATAAAGGATAAGTGTAAGGTGAAGTGTAATGTCAACTGCAAGGGCAAGCCGGTAGGGGTAATTGAAAGGATAACTTTAAGGTGAAGGGTAAGGGCATGGTAAAGGCAAGGGTAAGAGAAAGAGTAAGCATGATTAAGCCGATGGGTAGAGGGTAAGGGCAAAGATAAATGTAAGGTCAAGTGTAAGTGGAAGGGCAATGTTACGGCAAGTGTAATGGAAAGAGTAAGCAAGGGTAAGTCGGCAAGGGTACTGAAAAGGATAAGTGTAAGATGAAGCAAGGGTAAGCAAGTGTAAGCCGGCACGGGTTATGGGAAGGATAATTGTATGGCCAAGGGTAAGGGAAAGTGTAAGCAAGGGAAAGTCGATCGGCAATGGTGCAAGGGTAAGCCGATGGGGAGAGCCTCAAGCACGTAGCGAATGTGGTGTCATCTAACACGCGCAGCGAATGTGGTGTCATCCAACACCACGCGAATGTGGTGTCATGAGTGCGGCCATCATGCACGACATGGGTAAGCCGTGGGGAGGACGATGACCGCACGATCGCAACGTGCGTGGGCGGCCATCGACCACGACATGTATAAACCGTGGGTAGGCAGATGACCGCACTATCGCGACGTGCGTGAGGCTTGCTTCTTCGGCAAGGTAACGCCGGCAAGGGTAAGGGAAAGGATAAGTGTAAGGTCAAGTGTAAGAGTAAGGGTAAGGGAATGCTTAAGCAAGTGTAAGCCGATGGGTCAAGGGTAAGCCGGCAAGGATACGTACAAGGGCAAAAGTAATGGAAAGAGTAAGCAAGGGTAAGACGGCAAGGGTACTGAAAAGTATAAGTGTAGGGATATTGTAAGCAAGGGTAAGCCAGCAAGGGTTAGGGCAAAGGTAAGTGTAAGGTCAAGGGTAAGGAAAAGTGTAAGCAAGGGTAAGTCGATCGGCAAGGGTGCAAGGGTAAGCCGATGGGGAGAGCCTACAGCACGCAGCAAATGTTGTGTCATTTAACACGCGCCGCGAATGTGGTGTCATCCAACACTACGCGAATGTGGTGTCATGAGTGCGGCCATCTTCCACGACATGGGTAAGCCGTGGGGAGGACGATGACCGCACGATCGCAACGTGAGTGAGCGGCCATCGACCACGACATGTATAAACCGTGAGGAGGCCGATGACCGCACTATCGCGACGTGCGTGAGGCTTGCTTCTTCGGCAAGGTAACGCCGGCAGGGGTAAGGGAAAGGATAAATGTATGGTCAAGTGTAAGGGTAAGGATAAGGGAATGCTTAAGCAAGTGTAAGCCGATGGGTCAAGGGTAAGCCGGGAAGGATACGTATAAGGGCAAAAGTAAAGGAAAGAGTAAGCAATCGTAAGCCGGCAAGGGTATTGAAAAGTATAAGTGTAAGGTGAAGTATAAGGGAAAGAGAAAGGATAAGCGTAAGGGAGAGCAGGTAAGGGTACTTGAAAGGATGAAGGACTTTTATGGTGAAGGGTAAGGGCAAGTGTAAATGGAAGGGCAATGTTACGGCAAGTTTAAGGGAAAGAGTAAGCAAGGGTAAGCCGGCGCGGTTACTATAAAGGATAAGTGTAAGGTGTAGTGTAAGGTCAAGTGCAAGACCAATCCGGTAGGGGTACTTGAAAGGATAACTGTAAGGTGAAGGATAAGGGCATGGTAAAGGCAAGGGTAAGAGAAAGAGTAAGCATGATTAAGCCGATGGGTAGAGTGTAAGGGCAAGGATAAATGTAAGGTCAAGTATAAGTGGAAGGGCAATGTTATGGCAAGTGTAATGGAAAGAGTAAGCAAGGGTAAGTCGGCAAGGGTACTGAAAAGGATAAGTGTAAGGTGAAGCAAGGGTAAGCCGGCACGGGTTAGGGGAAGGATAAGTGTATGGTCAAGGGTAAGGGAAAGTGTAAGAAAGGGAAAGTCGATCGGCAAGGGTGCAAGGGTAAGTCGATGGGGAGAGCTTCAACCACGCAGCGAATGTGGTGTCATCAAACACGCGCCGCGAATGTGGTGTCATCCAACACTACGCGAATGTGGTGTTATGAGTGCGGCCATCATCCACGACATGGGTAAGCCGTGGGGAGGACGATGACCGCACGATCGCAACGTGAGTGAGCGGCCATCGACCACGACATGTATAAACCGTGGGGAGGCCGATGACCGCACTATCGCGACTTGCGTGATGCTTGCTTCTTCGGCAAGGTAACGCCGGCAGGGGTAAGGGAAAGGGTAAATGTATGGTCAAGTGTAAGGGTAAGGGTAAGGGAATGCTTAAGCAAGCGTAAGGCGATGGGTCAAGGTAAGCCGGCAAGGATACGTATAAGGGCAAAATTAAAGGAAAGGGTAAGCAAGGATAAGCCGGCAAGAGTACTGAAAAGGATAAGTGTAGGGATATTGTAAGCAACGGTAAGCCAGCAAGGGTTAGGGCAAGGAGAAGTGTAAGGTCAAGGGTAAGCCGATCGGCAAGTGTGCAAATGTAAGCCGATGGGGAGAGCCTCAAGCACGCAGCGAATGTGGTGTCATTTAACTCGCGCCGCGAATGTGGTGTCATCCAACATTACACGAATGTGGTGTCATGAGTGCGGCCATCTTCCACGACATGGGTAAGCCGTGGGGAGGACGATGACCGCACGATCGCAACGTGAGTGAGCGGCCATCGACCACGACATGTATAAACCGTTGGGAGGCCGATGACCGCAATATCGCGACGTGCGTGAGGCTTGCTTCTTCGGCAAGGTAATGCCGGCAAGGATAACGGAAAGGGTAAGTGTAAGTGTAACGGTAAGGGAATGCTTAAGCAAGTGTAAGCCCATGAGTCAAGGGTAAGCCGGGAAGGATACGTATAAGGGCAAAAGTAAAGGAAAGAGTAAGCAAGGGTAATCCGGCAAGGGTACTGAAAAGGATAACTGTAAGTTTAAGTATAAGGGCAAGGGAAAGGATAAGTGTAAGGGAGAGCAGGTAAGGGTACTTGTAAGGATGAAGGATTGTAAGGTGAAGGGTAAGGGCAAGTGTAAATGGAAGGGCAATGTTACGGCAAGTGTAAGGGAAAGTGTAAGCAAGAGTAAGCCGATCGGCAAGTGTGCAAGGGGAGGCGATGGGGAGAGCCTGAAGCACGCAGCGAATATGGTGTCATTTAACACGCGCCGCGAATGTGGTGTCATGAGTGCGGCCATCTTCCACGACATGGGTAAGCCGTGGGGAAGACGATGACCGCACTATCGCGACGTGCGTGAGGCTTGCTTCTTCGGCAAGGTAATGCCGGCAAGGATAACGGAAAGGGTAAGTGTAACTGTAACGGTAAGGGAATGCTTAAGCAAGTGTAAGCCCATGGGTCAAGGGTAAGCCGGGAAGGATACGTATAAGGGCAAAATTAAAGGAAAGAGTAAGCAAGGGTAATCCGGCAAGGGTACTGAAAAGGATAAGTGTAGGGATATTTTAAGCAAGGGTAAGCCAGCAAGGGTTAGAGCAAGGATAAGTGTAAAGTCAAGGGTAAGGAAAAGTGTAAGCAAGGGTAAGCCCATCGGCAAGGGTGCAAGGGGAGGCGATGGGGAGAGCCTGAAGCACGCAGCGAATATGGTGTCATTTAACACGCGCCGCGAATGTGGTGTCATCCAACACTACGCGAATGTGGTGTCATGAGTGCGGCCATCTCCCACGACATGGGTAAGCCGTGGGGAGGACGATGACCGCACGATCGCAACGTGAGTGAGCGACCATCGACCACGACATGTATAAACCGTGGGGAGGCCGATGACCGCACTATCGCGACGTGTGTGAGGATTGCTTCTTCGGCAAGGTAATGCCGGCAAGGGTAACGGAAAGGATATGTGTAAGGGTAACGGTAAGGGAATGCTTAAGCAAGTGTAAGCCCGTGGGTCAAGGGTGAGCCGGGAAGGATACGTATAAGGGCAAAAGTAAAGGAAAGAGTAAGCAAGGGTAATCCGGAAAGGGTACTGAAAAGGATAACTGTAAGGTGAAGTATAAGGGCAAGGGAAAGGATAAGTGTAAGGGAGAGCAGGTAAGGGTACTTGTAAGGATGAAGGACTGTAAGGTGAAGGGTAAGGGCAAGTGTAAATGGAAGGGCAATGTTACGGCAAGTGTAAGGGAAAGAGTAAGCATGGGTAAGCCGGCGCGAGTACTATAAAGGATAAGTGTAAGGTCAAGTGTAAGGTCAAGTGCAAGGGCAAGCCGGTACGGGTACTTGAAAGGATAACTGTAAGGTGCAGGGTAAGGGCATGGTAAAGGCAAGGGTAAGAGAAAGAGTAAGCTTGATTTAGCCGATGGGTAGAGGGTAAGGGCAAGGATAAATGTAAGGTCAAGTATAAGTGGAAGGGCAATGTTACGGCAAGTGTAATGGAAAGAGTAAGCAAGGTTAAGTCGGCAAGGGTACTGAAAATGATAAGTGTAAGGTGAAGCAAGTGTAAGCCGGCACGAGTTAGGGGAAGGATAAGTGTATGGTCAAGGGTAAGGGAAAGTGTAAGAAAGGGAAAGTCGATCGGCAAGGGTGCAAGGGTAAGCCGTTGGGGAGAGCTTCAAGCACGCAGCGAATGTGGTGTCATCAAACACGCGCCGCGAATGTGGTGTCATCCAACACTACGCGAATGTGGTGTCATGAGTGCGGCCATCATCCACGACATGGGTAAGCCCTGGGGAGGACGATGACCGCACAATCGCAACGTGAGTGAGCGGCCATCGACCACGACATGTATAAACCGTGGGGAGGCCGATGACCGCACTATCGCGACGTGCGTGAGGCTTGCTTCTTCGGCAAGGTAACGCCGGCAGGGGTAAGGGAAAGGATAAATGTATGGTCAAGTGTAAGGGTAAGGGTAAGGGAATGCTTAAGCAAATGTAAGCCGATGGGTCAAGGATAAGCCGGCAAGGATACGTATAAGGGCAAAAGAAAAGGAAAGAATAAGCAAGGGTAAGCCGATCGGCAAGGGTGCAAGAGTAAGCCGATGGGGAGAGCCTCAAGCACGCAGCGAATGTGGTGTCATTTAACACGCGCCGCGAATGTGGTGTCATCCAACACTACACGAATGTGGTGTCATGAGTGCGGCCATCTTCCACGACATGGGTAAGCCGTGGGGAGGACGATGACCGCACGATCGCAACGTGAGTGAGCGGCCATCGACCACGAAATGTATAAACCGTGGGGAGGTCGATGACCGCAATATCGCGACGTGCGTGAGGCTTGCTTCTTCGGCAAGGTAATGCCGGCAAGGATAACGGAAAGGGTAAGTGTAACTGTAACGGTAAGGGAATGCTTAAGCAAGTGTAAGCCCATGGGTCAAGGGTGAGCCGGGAAGGATACGTATAAGGGCAAAAGTAAAGGAAAGAGTAAGCAAGGGTAATCCGGAAAGGGTACTGAAAAGGATAACTGTAAGGTGAAGTATAAGGGCAAGGGAAAGGATAAGTGTACGGGAGAGCAGGAAAGGGTACTTGTAAGGATGAAGGACTGTAAGGTGAAGGGTAAGGGGAAGTGTAAATGGATGGGCAATGTTACGGCAAGTGTAATGGAAAGAGTAAGCAAGGGTACCGAAAAGGATAAGTGTAAGGTAAAGCAAGGGTAAGCCGGCACGAGTTAGGGGAAGGATAAGTGTATGGTCAAGGGTAAGGGAAAGTGTAAGAAAGGGAAAGTCGATCGGCAAGGGTGCAAGGGTAAGCCGTTGGGGAGAGCTTCAAGCACGCAGCGAATGTGGTGTCATCAAACACGCGCCGCGAATGTGGTGTCATCCAACACTACGCGAATGTGGTGTCATGAGTGCGGCCATCATCCACGACATGGATAAGCCGTGGGGAGGACGATGACCGCACGATCGCAACGTGAGTGAGCGGCCATCGACCACGACATGTATAAACCGTGGGGAGGCCGATGACCGCACTATCGCGACGTGCGTGAGGCTTGCTTCTTCGGCAAGGTAACGCCGGCAGGGGTAAGGGAAAGGATAAATGTATGGTCAAGTGTAAGGGTAAGGGTAAGGGAATGCTTAAGCAAGTGTAAGCCGATGGTTCAAGGATAAGCCGGCAAGGATACGTATAAGGGCAAAATTAAAGGAAAGAGTAAGCAAGGGTAAGCCGATCGGCAAGGGTGCAAGGGTAAGCCGATGGGGAGAACCTCAAGCACGTAGCGAATGTGGTGTCATCTAACACGCGCAGCGAATGTGCTGTCATCCAACACTACGCGAATGTGGTGTCATGAGTGCGGCCATCATCCACGACATGGGTAAGCCGTGGGGAGGACGATGACCGCACGATCGCAACGTGAGTGAGCGGCCATCGACCACGACATGTATAAACCTTGGGGAGGCCGATGACCGCACTATCGCGACGTGCATGAGGCTTGCTTCTTCGGCAAGGTAACGCCGGCCAGGGTAAGGGAAAGGATAAGTGTAAGGGTAAGAGAATGCTTAAGCAAGTGTAAGCCGATGGGTCAAGGGTAAGCCGGGAAGGATACGTATAAGAAAGGAAAGGAAAAAGTAAAGGAAAGAGTAAGCAAGGGTAATCCGAAAAGGGTACTGAAAAGGATAACTGTAAGGTGAAGTATAAGGGCAAGGGAAAGGATAAGTGTAAGGGAGAGCAGGTAAGGGTACTTGTAAGGATGAAGGACTGTAAGGTGAAGGGTAAGGGCAAGTGTAAATGGAAGGGCAATGTTACGGCAAGTGTAAGGGAAAGAGTAAGCAAGTGTAAGCCGGCCGTTGGGGAGAGCTTCAAGCACGCAGCGAATGTGGTGTCATCAAACACGCGCCGCGAATGTGGTGTCATCCAACACTACGCGAATGTGGTGTCATGAGTGCGGCCATCATCCACGACATGGATAAGCCGTGGGGAGGACGATGACCGCACGATCGCAACGTGAGTGAGCGGCCATCGACCACGACATGTATAAACCGTGGGGAGGCCGATGACCGCACTATCGCGACGTGCGTGAGGCTTGCTTCTTCGGCAAGGTAACGCCGGCAGGGGTAAGGGAAAGGATAAATGTATGGTCAAGTGTAAGGGTAAGGGTAAGGGAATGCTTAAGCAAGTGTAAGCCGATGGTTCAAGGATAAGCCGGCAAGGATACGTATAAGGGCAAAATTAAAGGAAAGAGTAAGCAAGGGTAAGCCGATCGGCAAGGGTGCAAGGGTAAGCCGATGGGGAGAACCTCAAGCACGTAGCGAATGTGGTGTCATCTAACACGCGCAGCGAATGTGCTGTCATCCAACACTACGCGAATGTGGTGTCATGAGTGCGGCCATCATCCACGACATGGGTAAGCCGTGGGGAGGACGATGACCGCACGATCGCAACGTGAGTGAGCGGCCATCGACCACGACATGTATAAACCTTGGGGAGGCCGATGACCGCACTATCGCGACGTGCATGAGGCTTGCTTCTTCGGCAAGGTAACGCCGGCCAGGGTAAGGGAAAGGATAAGTGTAAGGGTAAGAGAATGCTTAAGCAAGTGTAAGCCGATGGGTCAAGGGTAAGCCGGGAAGGATACGTATAAAAAAGGATGAAGGACTTTAAGGTGAAGGGTAAGGGCAAGTGTAATTGGAAGGGCAATGTTACGGCAAGTTTAAGGGAAAGCGTAGAGGAGGGTTAGCCGGCGCGGGTACTATAAAGTATAAGTGTAAGGTGAAGTGTAATGTCAACTGCAAGGGCAAGTCGGTAGGGGTACTTGAAAGGATAACTTTAAGGTTAAGGATAAGGGCATGGTAAAGGCAAGGGTAAGAGAAAGAGTAAGCATGATTAAGCCGATGGGTAGAGGGTAAGGGCAAGGATAAATGTAAGGTCAAGTGTAAGTGGAAGGGTAATGTTACGGCAAGTGTAATGGAAAGAGTAAGCAAGGGTAAGTCGGCAAGTGTACTGAAAAGGATAAGTGTAAGATGAAGCAAGGGTAAGCAAGTGTAAGCCGGCACGGGTTAGGGGAAGGATAAGTGTATCGTCAAGGGTAAGGGAAAGTGTAAGCAAGGGAAGGTCGATCGGCAAGGGTGCAAGGGTAAGCCGATGGGGAGAGCCTCAAGCACGTATCGAATGTGGTGTCATTTAACACGCGCCGCGAATGTGGTGTCATGAGTGCGGCCATCTTCCACGACATGAATAAGCCGTGGGGAGGACGATGACCGCATTATCGCAACGTGAGTGAACGGCCATCGACCACGACATGTATAAACCCTGAGAGGCCGATGACCGCAATATCGCGACGTGCGTGAGGCTTGCTTCTTCGGCAAGGTAATGCCGGCAAGGATAACGGAAAGGGTAAGTGTAGTGTAACGGTAAGGGAATGCTTAAGCAAGTGTAAGCACATGGGTCAAGGGTAAGCCGGGAAGGATACGCATAAGGGCAAAAGTAATGGAAAGAGTAAGCAAGGGTAATCCGGCAAGCGTACTGAAAAGGATAAGTGTAGGGATATTGTAAGCAAGGGTAAGCCAGCAAGGGTTAGGGCAAGGATAAGTGTAAAGTCAAGGGTAAGGAAAAATGTAAGCAAGGGTAAGCCGATCGGCAAGGGTGCAAGGGGAGGCGATGGGGAGAGCCTGAAGCACGCAGCGAATATGGTGTCATTTAACACGCGCCGCGAATGTGGTGTCATCCAACACTATGCGAATGTGGTGTCATGAGTGCGGCCATCTTCCACGACATGGGTAAGCCGTGGGGAGGACGATGACCGCACGATCGCAACGTGAGTGAGCGACCATCGACCACGACATGTATAAACCGTGGGGAGGCCGATGACCGCACTAACGCGACGTGCGTGAGGATTGCTTCTTCGGCAAGGTAATGCCGGCAAGGGTAACGGAAAGGATAAGTGTAAGGGTAACGGTAAGGGAATGCTTAAGCAAGTGTAAGCCCATGGGTCAAGGGTGAGCCGGGGCAAGGGTAAGGGAAAAGATAAGTGTAAGGTCAAGTGTAAGGGTGAGGATGGCCGCCCAGGGAAACCCAGCAAATGCTTTTGAGTTTTAGTGCAGTCCCTGGGGGAAGACACTTGAACCAAACCGTAAGGGTAAGGGAATGCTTAAGCAAGTGTAAGCCGATGGGTCAAGGGTAAGCCGGCAAGGATACGTACAAGGGCAAAAGTAAAGGAAAGAATAAGCAAGGGTTAGCCGGCAAGGGTGCTGAAAAAGATAAGTGTAGGGATATTTTAAGCAAGGGTAAGCCAGCAAGGGTTAGGGCAAAGATAAGTGTAAGGTCAAGGGTAAGGAAAAGTTTAAGCAAGGGTAAGCCAATCGGCAAGGGTGCAAGAGTAAGCCGATGGGGAGAGCCTCAAGCACACAGCAAATGTGGAGTCATTTAACACGCGCCGCGAATGTGGTGTCATCCAACACTACGCGAATGTGGTGTCATGAGATCGGCCATCTTCCACGACATGTGTAAGCCGTGGGGAGGACGATGACCGCACGATCGCAACGTGAGTGAGCGGCCATCGACCACGACATGTATAAACCGTGGGGAGGCCGATGACCGCACTATCGCGACGTGCGTGCGGCTTGCTTCTTCGGAAAGGTAACGCTAGCATGGGTAAGGGAAAGGGAATGCTTAAGCAAGTGTAAGCCGATGAGTCAAGGGTAACCCGGCAAGGATACGTACAAGGGCAAAAGTAATGGAAAGAGTATGCAAGGGTAAGCCGGCAAAGGTACTGAAAAGGATAAGTGTAGGGATATTGTAAGCAAGGGTAAGCCAGCCAGGGTTAGGGCAAGGATAAGTGTAAGTTCAAGGGTAAGGGAAAGTTTAAGCAAGGGTAAGCCGATCGGCAAGGGTGCAAGGGTAAGCGATGGGGAGAGCCTCAAGCACGCAGCGAATGTGGTGTCATTTAACACGCGCCGCGAATGTGGTGTCATCCAACACTACGCGAATGTGGTGTCATGAGTGCGGCCATCGACCACGACATGTATAAACCGTGGGGAGGCCGATGACCGCACTATCGCGACGTGCGTGAGGCGTGCTTCTTCGGCAAGGTAACACCGGCAGGGGTAAGGGAAAGGGTAAATGTATGGTCAAGTGTAAGGGTAAGGGTAAGGGAATGCTTAAGCAAGTGTAAGCGGATGGGTCAAGGGTAAGCCGGGAAGGATACGTATAAGGGCAAAAGTAAAGGAAAGAGTAAGCAGGGGTAATCCGGCAAGGGTACTGAAAAGGATAAGTGTAGGGATATTGTAAGCAACGCTAAGCCAGCAAGGGTTAGGGCAAGGATAAGTGTAAGGTCAAGGGTAAGGAAAAGTGTAAGCAAGGGTAAGCCGATCGGCAAGGATGCAAGGGGAGGCGATGGGGAGAGCCTGAAGCACGCAGCGAATATGGTGTCATTTAACACGCGACGCGAAAGTGGTGTCATCCTACACTACGCGAATGTGGTGTCATGAGTGCGGCCATCTTCCACGACATGGGTAAGCCGTGGGGAGGACGATGACCGCACGATCGCAACGTGAGTGAGCGACCATCGACCACGACATGTATAAACCGTGGGGAGGCCGATGACCGCACTATCGCTACGTGCGTGAGGATTGCTTCTTCGGCAAGGTAACGCCGGCAAGGGTAACGGAAAGGATAAGTGTAAGGGTAACGGTAAGGGAATGCTTAAGCAAGTGTAAGCCCATGGGTAAAGGGTGAGCCGGGAAGGATACGTACAAGGGCAAAAGTAAAGGAAAGAGTAAGCAAGGGTAATCCGAAAAGGGTACTGAAAAGGATAACTGTAAGGTGAAGTATAAGGGCAAGGGAAAGGATAAGTGTAAGGGAGAGCAGGTAACGGTACTTGTAAGGATGAAGGACTGTAAGGTGAAGGGTAAGGGCAAGTGTAAATGGAAGGGCAATGTTACGATAAGTGTAAGGGAAAGAGTAAGCAAGTGTAAGCCGGCACGAGTTAGGGGAAGGATAAGTGTATGGTCAAGGGTAAGGGAAAGTGTAAGAAAGGGAAAGTCGATCGGCAAGGGTGCAAGGGTAAGCCGTTGGGGAGAGCTTCAAGCACGCAGCGAATGTGGTGTCATCAAACACGCGCCGCGAATGTGGTGTCATCCAACACTACGCGAATGTGGTGTCATGAGTGCGGCCATCTTCCACGACATGGGTAAGCCGTGGGGAGGACGATGACCGCACGATCGCAACGTGAGTGAGCGGCCATCGACCACGACATGTATAAACCGTGGGGAGGTCGATGACCGCACTATCGCGACGTGCGTGAGGCTTGCTTCTTCGGCAAGGTAACGCCGGCAGGGGTAAGGGAAAGGATAAATGTATGGTCAAGTGTAAGGGTAAGGGTAAGGGAATGCTTAAGAAAATGTAAGCCGATGGGTCAAGGATAAGCCGGTAAGGATACGTATAAGGGCAAAAGAAAAGGAAAGAATAAGCAAGGGTAAGCCGATCGGCAAGGGTGCAAGAGTAAGCCGATGGGGAGAGCCTCAAGCACGCAGCGAATGTGGTGTCATTTAACACGCGCCGCGAATGTGGTGTCATCCAACACTACACGAATGTGGTGTCATGAGTGCGGCCATCTTCCACGACATGGGTAAGCCG
Source organism: Maratus speciosus (assembly GCA_963932465.1). Classification (NCBI taxonomy): domain Eukaryota; kingdom Metazoa; phylum Arthropoda; class Arachnida; order Araneae; family Salticidae; genus Maratus; species Maratus speciosus. The sequence goes on along the minus strand of OZ010794.1, from coordinate 504,525,075 downwards.
TGGGGAGGACGATGACCGCACGATCGCAACGTGAGTGAGCGGCCATCGACCACGAAATGTATAAACCGTGGGGAGGTCGATGACCGCAATATCGCGACGTGCGTGAGGCTTGCTTCTTCGGCAAGGTAATGCCGGCAAGGATAACGGAAAGGTTAAGTGTAACTGTAACGGTAAGGGAATGCTTAAGCAAGTGTAAGCCCATGGGTCAAGGGTGAGCCGGGAAGGATACGTATAAGGGCAAAAGTAAAGGAAAGAGTAAGCAAGGGTAATCCGGAAAGGGTACTGAAAAGGATAACTGTAAGGTGAAGTATAAGGGCAAGGGAAAGGATAAGTGTAAGGGAGAGCAGGAAAGGGTACTTGTAAGGATGAAGGACTGTAAGGTGAAGGGTAAGGGGAAGTGTAAATGGAAGGGCAATGTTACGGCAAGTGTAAGGGAAAGAGTAAGCAAGTGTAAGCCGGCACGAGTTAGGGGAAGGATAAGTGTATGGTCAAGGGTAAGGGAAAGTGTAAGAAAGGGAAAGTCGATCGGCAAGGGTGCAAGGGTAAGCCGTTGGGGAGAGCTTCAAGCACGCAGCGAATGTGGTGTCATCAAACACGCGCCGCGAATGTGGTGTCATCCAACACTACGCGAATGTGGTGTCATGAGTGCGGCCATCTTCCACGACATGGGTAAGCCGTGGGGAGGACGATGACCGCACGATCGCAACGTGAGTGAGCGGCCATCGACCACGACATGTATAAACCGTGGGGAGGTCGATGACCGCACTATCGCGACGTGCGTGAGGCTTGCTTCTTCGGCAAGGTAACGCCGGCAGGGGTAAGGGAAAGGATAAATGTATGGTCAAGTGTAAGGGTAAGGGTAAGGGAATGCTTAAGCAAATGTAAGCCGATGGGTCAAGGATAAGCCGGCAAGGATACGTATAAGGGCAAAAGAAAAGGAAAGAATAAGCAAGGGTAAGCCGATCGGCAAGGGTGCAAGAGTAAGCCGATGGGGAGAGCCTCAAGCACGCAGCGAATGTGGTGTCATTTAACACGCGCCGCGAATGTGGTGTCATCCAACACTACACGAATGTGGTGTCATGAGTGCGGCCATCTTCCACGACAGGGGTTAGCCGTGGGGAGGACGATGACCGCACGATCGCAACGTGAGTGAGCGGCCATCGACCACGAAATGTATAAACCGTGGGGAGGTCGATGACCGCAATATCGCGACGTGCGTGAGGCTTGCTTCTTCGGCAAGGTAATGCCGGCAAGGATAACGGAAAGGTTAAGTGTAACTGTAACGGTAAGGGAATGCTTAAGCAAGTGTAAGCCCATGGGTCAAGGGTGAGCCGGGAAGGATACGTATAAGGGCAAAAGTAAAGGAAAGTGTAAGCAAGGGTAATCCGGAAAGGGTACTGAAAAGGATAACTGTAAGGTGAAGTATAAGGGCAAGGGAAAGGATAAGTGTAAGGGAGAGCAGGAAAGGGTACTTGTAAGGATGAAGGACTGTAAGGAGAAGGGTAAGGGGAAGTGTAAATGGAAGGGCAATGTTACGGCAAGTGTAAGGGAAAGAGTAAGCATGGGTAAGCCGGCGCGGGTACTATAAAGGATAAGTGTAAGGTGAAGTGTAAGGTCAAGTGCAAGGGGTACCTTTCAGGAACCTTGCTTTCAGGTACCTTGCTTTCAGGTACCGCAGTATCCTTTCAGGTACCGGTACGGGTACTTGAAAGGATAACTGTAAGGTGCAGGGTAAGGGCATTGTAAAGGCAAGGGTAAGAGAAAGAGTAAGCTTGATTTAGCCGATGGGTAGAGGGTAAGGGCAAGGATAAATGTAAGGTCAAGTATAAGTGGATGGGCAATGTTACGGCAAGTGTAATGGAAAGAGTAAGCAAGGGTACTGAAAAGGATAAGTGTAAGGTAAAGCAAGGGTAAGCCGGCACGAGTTAGGGGAAGGATAAGTGTATGGTCAAGGGTAAGGGAAAGTGTAAGAAAGGGAAAGTCGATCGGCAAGGGTGCGAGGGTAAGCCGTTGGGGAGAGCTTCAAGCACGCAGCGAATGTGGTGTCATCAAACACGCGCCGCGAATGTGGTGTCATCCAACACTACGCGAATGTGGTGTCATGAGTGCGGCCATCATCCACGACATGGATAAGCCGTGGGGAGGACGATGACGGCACGATCGCAACGTGAGTGAGCGGCCATCGACCACGACATGTATAAACCGTGGGGAGGCCGATGACCGCACTATCGCGACGTGCGTGAGGCTTGCTTCTTCGGCAAGGTAACGCCGGCAGGGGTAAGGGAAAGGATAAATGTATGGTCAAGTGTAAGGGTAAGGGTAAGGGAATGCTTAAGCAAGTGTAAGCCGATGGGTCAAGGATAAGCCGGCAAGGATACGTATAAGGGCAAAATTAAAGGAAAGAGTAAGCAAGGGTAAGCCGATCGGCAAGGGTGCAAGGGTAAGCCGATGGGGAGAACCTCAAGCACGTAGCGAATGTGGTGTCATCTAACACGCGCAGCGAATGTGGTTTCATCCAACACTACGCGAATGTGATGTCATGAGTGCGGCCATCATCCACGACATGGGTAAGCCGTGGGGAGGACGATGACCGCACGATCGCAACGTGAGTGAGAGGCCATCGACCACGACATGTATAAACCGTGGGGAGGCCGATGACCGCACTATCGCGACGTGCGTGAGGCTTGCTTCTTCGGCAAGGTAACGCCGGCCAGGGTAAGGGAAAGGATAAGTGTAAGGGTAAGAGAATGCTTAAGCAAGTGTAAGCCGATGGGTCAAGGGTAAGCCGGGAAGGATACGTATAAGAAAGCATGAAGCACTGTAAGGTGAAGGGTAAGGGCAAGTGTAAATGGAAGGGCAATGTTACGGCAAGTTTAAGGGAAAGCGTAGGCGAGGGTAAGCCGGCGCGGGTACTATAAAGGATAAGTGTAAGGTGAAGTGTAATGTCAACTGCAAGGGCAAGCCGGTAGGGGTACTTGAAAGGATAACTTTAAGGTTAAGGATAAGGGCATGGTAAAGGCAAGGGTAAGAGAAAGAGTAAGCATGATTAAGCCGATGGGTAGAGGGTAAGGGCAAGGATAAATGTAAGGTCAAGTGTAAGTGGAAGGGTAATGTTACGGCAAGTGTAATGGAAAGAGTAAGCAAGGGTAAGTCGGCAAGTGTACTGAAAAGGATAAGTGTAAGATGAAGCAAGGGTAAGCAAGTGTAAGCCGGCACGGGTTAGGGGAAGGATAAGTGTATGGTCAAGGGTAAGGGAAAGTGTAAGCAAGGGAAAGTCGATCGGCAAGGGTGCAAGGGTAAGCCGATGGGGAGAGCCTCAAGCACGTATCGAATGTGGTGTCATTTAACACGCGCCGTGAATGTGGTGTCATGAGTGCGGCCATCTTCCACGACATGGGTAAGCCTTGGGGAGGACGATGACCGCATTATCGCAACGTGAGTGAGCGGCCATCGACCACGACATGTATAAACCGTGGGGAGGCCGATGACCGCAATATCGCGACGTGCGTGAGGCTTGCTTCTTCGGCAAGGTAATGCCGGCAAGGATAACGGAAAGGGTAAGTGTAGTGTAACGTTAAGGGAATGCTTAAGCAAGTGTAAGCCCATGGGTCAAGGGTAAGCCGGGAAGGATACGCATAAGGGCAAAAGTAAAGGAAAGAGTAAGCAAGGGTAATCCGGCAAGGGTACTGAAAAGGATAAGTGTAGGGATATTGTAAGCAAGGGTAAGCCAGCAAGGGTTAGGGCAAGGATAAGTTTAAAGTCAAGGGTAAGGAAAAATGTAAGCAAGGGTAAGCCGATCTGCAAGGGTGCAAGGGGAGGCGATGGGGAGAGCCTGAAGCACGCAGCGAATATGGTGTCATTTAACACGCGCCGCGAATGTGGTGTCATCCAACACTATGCGAATGTGGTGTCATGAGTGCGGCCATCTTCCACGACATGGGTAAGCCGTGGGGAGGACGATGACCGCACGATCGCAACGTGAGTGAGCGACCATCGACCACGACATGTATAAACCGTGGGGAGGCCGATGACCGCACTATCGCGACGTGCGTGAGGATTGCTTCTTCGGCAAGGTAATGCCGGCAAGGGTAACGGAAAGGATAAGTGTAAGGGTAACGGTAAGGGAATGCTTAAGCAAGTGTAAGCCCATGGGTCAAGGGTGAGCCGGGAAGGATACGTATAAGGGCAAAAGTAAAGGAAAGAGTAAGCAAGAGTAATCCGGAAAGGGTACTGAAAAGGATAAGTGTAGGGATATTGTAAGCAAGGGTAAGCCAGCAAGGGTTAGAGCAAGGATAAGTGTAAAGTCAAGGGTAAGGAAAAGTGTAAGCAAGGGTAAGCCCATCGGCAAGGGTGCAAGGGGAGGCGATGGGGAGAGCCTGAAGCACGCAGCGAATATGGTGTCATTTAACACGCGCCGCGAATGTGGTGTCATCCAACACTACGCGAATGTGGTGTCATGAGTGCGGCCATCTCCCACGACATGGGTAAGCCGTGGGGAGGACGATGACCGCACGATCGCAACGTGAGTGAGCGACCATCGACCACGACATGTATAAACCGTGGGGAGGCCGATGACCGCACTATCGCGACGTGTGTGAGGATTGCTTCTTCGGCAAGGTAATGCCGGCAAGGGTAACGGAAAGGATATGTGTAAGGGTAACGGTAAGGGAATGCTTAAGCAAGTGTAAGCCCGTGGGTCAAGGGTGAGCCGGGAAGGATACGTATAAGGGCAAAAGTAAAGGAAAGAGTAAGCAAGGGTAATCCGGAAAGGGTACTGAAAAGGATAACTGTAAGGTGAAGTATAAGGGCAAGGGAAAGGATAAGTGTAAGGGAGAGCAGGTAAGGGTACTTGTAAGGATGAAGGACTGTAAGGTGAAGGGTAAGGGCAAGTGTAAATGGAAGGGCAATGTTACGGCAAGTGTAAGGGAAAGAGTAAGCATGGGTAAGCCGGCGCGAGTACTATAAAGGATAAGTGTAAGGTCAAGTGTAAGGTCAAGTGTAAGGTCCAGTGCAAGGGCAAGCCGGTACGGGTACTTGAAAGGATAACTGTAAGGTGCAGGGTAAGGGCATGGTAAAGGCAAGGGTAAGAGAAAGAGTAAGCTTGATTTAGCCGATGGGTAGAGGGTAAGGGCAAGGATAAATGTAAGGTCAAGTATAAGTGGAAGGGCAATGTTACGGCAAGTGTAATGGAAAGAGTAAGCAAGGTTAAGTCGGCAAGGGTACTGAAAATGATAAGTGTAAGGTGAAGCAAGTGTAAGCCAGCACGAGTTAGGGGAAGGATAAGTGTATGGTCAAGGGTAAGGGAAAGTGTAAGAAAGGGAAAGTCGATCGGCAAGGGTGCAAGGGTAAGCCGTTGGGGAGAGCTCCAAGCAAGCAGCGAATGTGGTGTCATCAAACACACGCCGCGAATGTGGTGTCATCCAACACTACGCGAATGTGGTGTCATGAGTGCGGCGATCATCCACGACATGGGTAAGCCGTGGGGAGGACGATGACCGCACGATCGCAACGTGAGTGAGCGACCATCGACCACGACATGTATAAACCGTGGGGAGGCCGATGACCGCACTATCGCGACGTGCGTGAGGCTTGCTTCTTCGGCAAGGTAACGCCGGCCAGGGTAAGGGAAAGGATAAGTGTAAGGGTAAGAGAATGCTTAAGCAAGTGTAAGCCGATGGGTGAAGGGTAACCCGGGAAGGATACGTATAAGAAAGGATGAAGGACTGTAAGGTGAAGGGTAAGGGCAAGTGTAAATGGAAGGGCAATGTTACGGCAAGTTTAAGGGAAAGCATAGGCAAGGGTAAGCCGGCGCGGGTACTATAAAGGATAAGTGTAAGGTGAAGTGTAATGTCAACTGCAAGGGCAAGCCGGTAGGGGTACTTGAAAGGATAACTTTAAGGTGAAGTGTAAGGGCATGGTAAAGGCAAGGGTAAGAGAAAGAGTAAGCATGATTAAGCCGATGGGTAGAGGGTAAGGGCAAGGATAAATGTAAGGTCAAGTGTAAGTGGAAGGGCAATGTTACGGCAAGTGTAATGGAAAGAGTAAGCAAGGGTAAGTCGGCAAGGGTACTGAAAAGGATAAGTGTAAGATGAAGCAAGGGTAAGCAAGTGTAAGCCGGCACGGGTTAGGGGAAGGATAAGTGTATGGTCAAGGGTAAGGGAAAGTGCAAGCAAGGGAAAGTCGATTGGCAAGGGTGCAAGGGTAAGCCGATGGGGAGAGCCTCAAGCACGTAGCGAATGTGGTGTCATCTAACACGCGCAGCGAATGTGGTGTCATGAGTGCGGCCATCATCCACGACATGGGTAAGCCGTGGGGAGGCCGATGACCGCACTATCGCGACGTGCGTGAGGCTTGCTTCTTCGGCAAGGAAATTCCGGCAAGTTTAACGGAAAGGATAAGTGTAAGGGTAACGGTAAGGGAATGCTTAAGAAAGTGTAAGCCCATGGGTCAAGGGTGAGCCGGGAAGGATACGTATAAGGGCAAAAGTAAAGGAAAGAGTAAGCAAGGGTAATCCGGAAAGGGTACTGAAAAGGATAACTGTAAGGTGAAGTATAAGGGCAAGGGAAAGGATAAGTGTAAGGGAGAGCAGGTAAGGGTACTTGTAAGGATGAAGGACTGTAAGGTGAGGGGTAAGGGCAAGTGTAAATGGAAGGGCAATGTTACGGCAAGTGTAAGGGAAAGAGTAAGCAAGGGTAAGCCGGCGCGGGTACTATAAAGGATAAGTGTAAGGTGAAATGTAAGGTCAAGTGCAAGGGCAAGCCGGTACGGGTACTTGAAAGGATAACTGTAAGGTGCAGGTTAAGGGCAAAAGTAATGGAAAGAGTATGCAAGGGTAAGCCGATCGGCAAGGGTGCAAGGGTAAGCCGATGGGGAGAGCCTCAAGCACGTAGCGAATGTGGTGTCATCTAACACGCGCAGCGAATGTGGTGTCATCCAACACTACGCGAATGTGGTGTCATGAGTGCGGCAATCATCCACGACATGGGTAAGCCGTGGGGAGGACGATGACCGCACGATCGCAACGTGAGTGGGCGGCCATCGACCACGACATGTATAAACCGTGGGGAGGCCGATGACCGCACTATCGCGATGTGCGTGCGGCTTGCTTCTTCGGCAAGGTAACGCTGGCAAGGGTAAAGGAAAGGGAATGCTTAAGCAAGTGTAAGCCGATGAGTCAAGGGTAAGCCGGCAAGGATACGTACAAGGGCAAAAGTAATGGAAAGAGTATGCAAGGGTAAGCCGGCAAGGGTACTGAAAATGATAATTGTAGGGATATTGTAAGCAAGGGTAAGCCAGCAATGATTAGGGCAAGGATAAGTGTAAGGTCAAGGGTAAGGAAAAGTGTAAGCAAGGATAAGCCTATCGGCAAGGGTGCAAGGGTAAGCCGATGGGGAGAGCCTCAAGAACGCAACGAATGTGGTGTCATTTAACACGCGCCGCGAATGTTGTGTCATCCAACACTACGCGAATGTGGTGTCGTGAGTGCGGCCATCTTCCACGACATGGGTAAGCCGTGGGGAGGACGATGACCGCACGATCGCAACGTGAGTGAGCGGCCATCGACCACGACATGTACAAACTGTGGGGAGGCCGATGACCGCACTATCGCGACGTGCTTGAGGTTTGCTTCTTCGGCAAGGTAACGCCGGCAAGGTTAAGGGAAAGGATAAGTGTAAGGGTAAGGGAATGTTTAAGCAAGTGTAAGCCGATGGGTCAAGGGTAAGCCGGGAAGGATACGTATAAGGGCAAAAGTAAAGGAAAGAGTAAGCAAGGGTAAGCCGACAAGGGTACTGAAAAGTATAAGTGTAAGGTGAAGTATAAGGGAAAGGGAAAGGATAAGTGTAAGGGAGAGCAGGTAAGGGTACTTGAAAGGATGAAGGACTGTAAGGTTATGGGTAAGGGTAAGTGTAAATGGTACGGCAAGTGTAAGGGAAAGAGTAAGCAAGGTTAAGCCGACGCGGGTACTATAAAGGATAAGTGTAAGGTGAAATGTAAGGTCAAGTGCAAGGGCAAGCCGGTAGGGGTACATGAAAGGATAACTTTAAGGTGAAGTGTAAGGGCATGGTAAAGCAAAGGGTAAGAGAAAGAGTAAGCATGATTAAGCCGATGGGTAGAGGGTAAGGGCAAGGATAAATGTAAGGTCAAGTATAAGTGGAAGGGCAATGTTACGGCAAGTGTAATGGAAAGAGTAAGCAAGGGTAAGTCGGCAAGGGTACTGAAAAGCATAAGTGTAAGGTTAAGAAAGGGTAAGGCAATCTATGTACGTGTACTTAATCACTACTGATTATCACACGGTGCCCTCCAAAAGGACCGCCACGGCACCCACTGCAAGGGAATGACCTAGGAGGACGGACCAGCCATTCAGACCGGCACCAGAATTCCTCAAAGGGCCCCAAGCAGGATTGTCCCGCTTTGGTCTCCTCTGGAGCATTGCACGATTCGGGGAACCACGGACCAACACTCGTGTTGGTCAATGACGGTCCACCGAGAATCCCGTAACACCAACGTCCGATCACCGACCAAGCAACCCGGCTCAATACAACTCTAAAGAGGGGTCGGAACAGGTTCGACCTGATGCAGAGCCACCGTCGCATCATCGATTCCTAATCGCGGGACACTTCATAAGAAGAGCCCGTGCTCGGAAACTAGCGAGGGGGACTCCACACCAGCTTGCTTTACCGCGTGCCGAAACTGAGAAACTCCTATAAAGGTTATCTCTGCGATTTCAGCCCGCGGATGAAAGGTTAGTAGAAAGACAAAACAAAAGGAAAGTTAGTTCCCCGCAGCCCCGGCAGCCACCTGCGCCGACCCGGTCAGGACCCCACCCGAATCCCGACCAAATCAGAACAGCCGGCAGGCCGAAGCCATGAGGCAGAAGGAAAGACTTAACCTAACATAAACACGTTACCCGCCATTTAGACCCACCACGCTACGGACGGATTATTCTGAGGAGGGAGTGCAATCCTACAGAACGCCCTATGGAACGCAGCGAGCCAACAGCGAGCAATCAAGACAACTAACCTAAACATAAACACGTCATCGCACCATCGGACCAAGAACGGAAGTAGGGGCAATACCTCACGACCCCGGACGAGGTCAATTTCGGTGCGATGATAGGCCTTAGAGCCCAGGAAGTCCCAAGCGGAGTCGAGACAGAATGCCGAGACTGCATGCGTAGGGGACGAACCACACACGACGCACATGCCCAGCCCACCCCTCGACTCCACCGAGGAAGACCCAGACCCACAGGAAGACAACATAATAATACACTACATAAAACATATACAAAATATTTACAAAGTAGATCCGTACCTATGAGGACCCGCGAGCTGCGCGTCCCGTGGGGGACTCCGCCACCCACTAGTCAAAGGCTAGGTCCGGACCCAGTTCGAGACCCCCTACGGACCCGGAGGCTTCGCGTCCCCTATGGGACTCTCTCCACCTCCTAGTCAACGCCAGGCTGCTCGAGGGTTAGTAAAAAAGATAGAATAAAAAAATAGGAAAGTTAAATCCACAACCCATCGGACCGCCTTGAAAAAGGCAGGAACCATCCACCACACGGAGGAGTGTATATGATAATCCTCGACGCGTATATACATGGTGGCTTCATAGCTCAACATCGGGCTGTAGATTAGAAGTAAAAAGCAAAAAGGATTTCGGACTCGATCGGAACCAGAGCGCTGCGGAGGCCGTCTAACAAAACCTCCCAGATGTTTAAGGCACTCTTAGCTCAACATCCGAGCCCGAGGACAACACCACACTTACATTGTTAGTAGATAGTTATAAAAAAAAGGAAAATTAAAAGTTCAACACCCGATCGGATCGTCCACAAGGGGTCGCTAACTCCCCTAGGAACGCCATTCCCTGGACGCCCAGGGATGACGCCCCACCCAGTGGACAATCAACTTCCAGGTGTCGAACTAGAAGAAGAAAGCAAAAAGTTTTGGTCCGACCGGACCCTTTGGTGACCGCCTGTGTTCTGTTCGCTCACCTGCCTCCGACAAGCCCACCTGCTTCCGCAACCCGAGACCTCACGGTACTTTGGTTCTCGACTCGCAAGCCCTTTGTCTTCCAAGGTAGAGGGTGACGACGCTAAGTCGAGCTCCTTTGAGACACCACAGCACTCGGCAGCCTCGAAAATTCACATCAAGGCAGCTCCGAGCCCCACCCACATGCTCGCTCAAAGAAGCTGGACCGCTTTCGCCCCATTCGCCTTGGTCGAGCCGGTAACTGCTCGTCAGTCCCCAAAGTGGTTGCATCCGCACGATGACAAGCCGGCGACAAGCTAACCAGGGTTCACGTTGCGCCTTCGGACGTAGTCCGGTCGCTGGACGTAGAACTCCATCGGCCACCTGGACCCATCTGGGCCCCCGCTTTGGTCTTCTCTCCGAAAATGGAAAGGGACCGCCACGGCGACCTCGGCCAAGCTCTCGGTCATCCTTCCGCGCCAAGGCCGGATTGATTCGAGATCACTTGGAGGTCCGAGAACCCCTAAGAAAGGGTAAGCAAGTGTAAGCCGGCACTGGTTAGGGGAAGGATAAGTGTATGGTCAAGGGTAAGGGAAAGTGTAAGCAAGGGAAATTCGATCGGCAAGGGTGCAAGGTTAAGCCGATGAGGAGAGCCTCAAGCACGTAGCGAATGTGGTGTCATCTAACACGCGCAGCGAATGTGGTGTCATCCAAAACCACGCGAATGTGGTGTCATGAGTGCGGCCATCATCCACGACATGGGTAAGCCGTGGGGAGGACGATGACCGCACGATCGCAACGTGAGTGGCCGGCCATCGACCACGACATGTATAAACCGTGGGGAGGCCGATGACCGCACTATCGCGACGTGGGTGCGGCTTGCTTCTTCGGCAAGGTAACGCCGGCAAGGGTAAGGGAAAAGATAAGTGTAAGGTCAAGTGTAAGGGTAATTGTAAGGGAATGCTTAAGCAAGTGTAAGCCGATGGGTCAAGGGTAAGCCGGCAAGGATACGTACAAGGGCAAAAGTAAAGGAAAGAATAAGCAATGGTTAGCCGGAAGGGTGCTGAAAAGGATAAGTGTAGGGATATTTTAAACAAGGGTAAGCCAGCAAGGGTTAGGGCAAAGATAAGTGTAAGGTCAAGGGTAAGGAAAAGTTTAAGCAAGGGAAAGCCAATCGGCACTGGTGCAAGAGTAAGCCGATGGGGAGAGCCTCAAGCACACAGCAAATGTGGAGTCATTTAACACGCGCCGCGAATGTGGTGTCATCCAACACTACGCGAATGTGGTGTCATGAGATCGGCCATCTTCCACGACATGTGTAAGCCGTGGGGAGGACGATGACCGCACGATCGCAACGTGAGTGAGCGGCCATCGACCACGACATGTATAAACCGTGGGGAGGCCGATGACCGCACTATCGCGACGTGCGTGCGGCTTGCTTCTTCGGAAAGGTAACGCTAGCATGGGTAAGGGAAAGGGAATGCTTAAGCAAGTGTAAGCCGATGAGTCAAGGGTAACCCGGCAAGGATACGTACAAGGGCAAAAGTAATGGAAAGAGTATGCAAGGGTAAGCCGGCAAAGGTACTGAAAAGGATAAGTGTAGGGATATTGTAAGCAAGGGTAAGCCAGCCAGGGTTAGGGCAAGGATAAGTGTAAGTTCAAGGGTAAGGAAAAGTTTAAGCAAGGGTAAGCCGATCGGCAAGGGTGCAAGGGTAAGCGATGGGGAGAGCCTCAAGCACGCAGCGAAAGTGGTGTCATTTAACACGCGCCGCGAATGTGGTGTCATCCAACACTACGCGAATGTGGTGTCATGAGTGCGGCCATCGACCACGACATGTATAAACCGTGGGGAGGCCGATGACCGCACTATCGCGACGTGCGTGAGGCGTGCTTCTTCGGCAAGGTAACACCGGCAAGGGTAAGGGAAAGGATATGTGTAAGGGTAAGGGAATGCTTAAGCAAGTGTAATCCGATGGGTCAAGGGTAAGCTGGGAAGGATACGTATAAGGGTAAAAGTAAAGGAAAGAGTAAGCAAGGATAAGCCGGCAAGGGTACTGAAAAGTATAAGTGTAAGGTGAAGTATAAGGGCAAGGGAAAGGATAAGTGTAAGGGAGAGCAGGTAAGGGTACTTGAAAGGATGAAGGACTGTAAGGTGAAGGGTAAGGGCAAGTGTAAATGGAAGGGCAATGTTACGGCAAGTGTAAGAGAAAGAGTAAGCTAGGGTAAGCCGCGCGGGTACTATAAAGGATAAGTGTAAGGTGAAGTGTAAGGTCAAGTGCAAGGGCAAGCCGGTAGGGGTACATGAAAGGACAACTTTAAGGTGAAGGGTAAGGGCATGGTAAAGGAAAGGGTAAGAGAAAGAGTAAGCATGATTAAGCCGATGGGTAGAGGGTAAGGGCAAGGATAAATGTAAGGTCAAGTATAACTGGAAGGGCAATGTTACGGCAAGTGTAATGGAAAGAGTAAGCAAGGGTAAGTCGGCAAGGGTACTGAAAAGGATAAGTGTAAGATGAAGCAAGGGTAAGCAAGTGTAAGAAGGCAGAAGGCACCCCACCGGGACCCCAACCGTGAGGTTTATGGAAAAATATCCCGGGGGAAAGTTCCCCACCGCCATCCAACGAAAGCGCAGACAGGGCAACAGGCCCAAAACACAAGTGCAATTAAATAAACTAAAGTCACAAAGAAAATGGTAATCTGTTACATAAAAGCAGGCGACACGCTCACCAACAAAATAAAAACTAATGATAAACTACAAACTAGTGACAAACAAAAAAATATCCTAAACTAATAACCAAAGACATTGCAGACATAACAATTACATTGCAGTAATTAGAAAAGTTGAAAATTATAGCTAACTACTGAAAAAAAAATGAAAAAAAAAAGTTTTCGCCTATCTCTATAGTTTGCAGTTTTCAAAGACTACCTAAAAATTCACTCGCCAGTACCGAGTAAAATGATGCATCCCCCCCTGTTAATGTGGGATACAGAGAGTTATTTAAAGGATGAGACTATGAGGTTTATAAATCAATCTGTAGAGGAAAATGAACAAATGAAAACTTTTATAGCAAGGTTTGATTATTGCAGTGCATTATTTTCAAAATTTGATTCTAAACATAAGATTTTAGCAGCTTTAAAAGAAAATGACCACTATGTTAATCCCCTTGAAGTTGTTCTTGGTTCACTGTATGAACAAAAATTAAAGATGATATTCCACATCAAATTCTTAGAAAAAACACTTGAAAGTACATTTCTATTGCATAGATACTGAGACAAATTATTTCTGTTGATGGATTTTATTGATACTAGCACGTCAAGATTTGACGGTAAAGAACTTTAATGTTTCAGTTGAAAAATCCTTGAATTTTTAATTAGTTGTCTTTTAATTATCGAAATTGTGACAAATTTCTATATTGCATGAGCAATTCCTGTCTCTTTAAGGCAATAGATGGTGCCCCTTGCAAATAACTTGAACACCTCGTGAATGTTTTTTGTTTGCCTGCCAATTTTCCCATGTTTCTCCAGTACAGTATTTTCAAAATTTGATTCTAAACATAAAATATTAGTAGCTTTAAAAGAAAATAGCCATTATGTTAATCCCTTGAAGTTGTTCTTGGTTCACTGTGTGAACAAAAATGAAAGATGGTACCCCACGTCAAATTCAAGACACTTGCCAGTACATTTTTATTGCAGAGATAATGAGACAAATTATTTCTGTTGATTGTTTTATCGATATGCTTTTGCTGTATTTATAGCTTTCAAATATAAGGGACTCTTTGTAAAGTAGTATTCAAGATGGTTTTCATTATTAGCCTAACCGAATTTTATCCATGTATACCATAGCTATTGAATGGATCAGTTTCAACTGACGTCATACCCTAGCAACCATCTTGACAACCTCGTGAATGTTTTTTGTCTGCCTGCCAATTTTCCTGGGTTTCTCCACTTTCATTGGTTGAAATCTAAAATATCAGTGATTTTGATTGGTTGGTGGGCATGTGGTCACGTGATTAAAACTGATCTATTGTATATTGACAATGTTGGGGTAGTAAATCCACTGTAGACCAGAAGGGACAGAAGGCACCCCACCGCGACCCCAACCGTGAGGTTTATGGGAAAATGTCCCGGGGTAAATTTCCCAGCCGCCATCCAACGAAAACGCAGACAGGGCAACAGGCCCAAAACACAAGTGCAATTAAATAAACTAAAGTCACAAAGAAAATGGTAATCTGTTACATAAAAGCAGGCGACACGCTCACCAACAAAATAAAAACTAATGATAAACTACAAACTAGTGACAAACAAAAAAATATCTTAAACTAATAACCAAAGACAAAATTTACAAAACAGCATAAACAGACGAATATGACATTTGATAACATTTGATTAACATTTTGATCACATTTGATTTACATTCAAGAAAAACAATGAGAACTGTACCGAAGTCCTACAGTACAACCGAAGGAATCCATCATCAGGAAGCCCAGGAAAGATTAATTGTATAACAAGTCTACAAAGTCCAATAGTCAGTATTTATACTTAATAAAAGAGTAAAGTGCATTTAACACATTATAATTATCCTTAAGTTTGTGATAGCAAGGGAATGTCGATCGGCAAGGGTGCAAGGGTAAGCCGATGGGGAGAGCCTCAAGCACGTAGCGAATGTGGTGTCATCTAACAGGCGCAGCGAATGTGGTGTCATCCAAAACCACGCGAATGTGGTGTCATGTGTGCGGCCATCATCCACGACATGGGTAAGCCGTGGGGAGGACGATGACCGCACAATCGCAACGTGAGTGGGCGGCCATAGACCACGACATGTATAAACCGTGGGGAGGCCGATGACCGCACTATCGCGACGTGCGTGAGGCTTGCTTCTTCGGAAATGTAACGCTGGCAAGGGTAAGGGAAAGGGAATGCTTAAGCAAGTGTAAGCCGGTGAGTCAAGGGTAACCCGGCAAAGATAAGTACAAGGGCAAAAGTAATGGAAAGAGTATGCAAGGGTAAGCCGGCAAGGGTACTGAAAAGGATAAGTGTAGGGATATTGTGATATTGTAAGCAAGGGTAAGCCAGCCAGGGTTAGGGCAAGGATAAGTGTAAGGTCAAGGGTAAGGAAAAGTGTAAGCAAGGGTAAGCCGATCGGCAAGGGTGCAAGGGTAAGCCGATGGGGAGAGCCTCAAGCACGCAGCGAATGTGGTGTCATTTAACACGCGCCGCGAATGTGGTGTCATCCAACACTACGCGAATGTGGTGTCATGAGTGCGGCCATCGACCACGACATGTATAAACCGTGGGGAGGCCGATGACCGCACTATCGCGACGTGCGTGAGGCTTGCTTCTTCGGAAATGTAACGCTGGCAAGGGTAAGGGAAAGGGAATGCTTAAGCAAGTGTAAGCCGGTGAGTCAAGGCTAACCCGGCAAAGATACGTACAAGGGCAAAAGTAATGGAAAGAGTATGAAGGGGTAAGCCGGCAAGGGTACTGAAAAGGATAAGTGTAGGGATATTGTAAGCAAGGGTAAGCCAGCCAGGGTTAGGGCAAGGATAAGTGTAAGGTCAAGGGTAAGGAAAAGTGTAAGCAAGGGTAAGCCAATCGGCAAGGGTGCAAGGGTAAGCCGATGGGTAGAGCCTCAAGCACGCAGCGAATGTGGTGTCATTTAACACGCGCCGCGAATGTGGTGTCATCCAACACTACGCGAATGTGGTGTCATGAGTGCGGCCATCGACCACGACATGTATAAACCGTGGGGAGGCCGATGACCGCACTATCGCGACGTGCGTAAGGCGTGCTTCTTCGGCAAGGTAACACCGGCAAGGGTAAGGGAAAGGATATGTGTAAGGGTAAGGGAATGCTTAAGCAAGTGTAATCCGATGGGTCAAGGGTAAGCTGGGAAGGATACGTCTAAGGGTAAAAGTAAAGGAAAGAGTAAGCAAGGATAAGCCGGCAAGGGTACTGAAAAGTATAAGTGTAAGGTGAAGTATAAGGGCAAGGGAAAGGATAAGTGTAAGGGAGAGCAGGTAAGGGTACTCTAAAGGATGAAGGACTGTAAGGTGAAGGGTAAGGGCAAGTGTAAATGGAAGGGCAAAGTTACGGCAAGTGTAAGAGAAAGAGTAAGCTAGGGTAAGCCGGCGCGGGTACTATAAAGGATAAGTGTAAGGTGAAGTGTAAGGTCAAGTGCAAGGGCAAGTCGGTAGGGGTATATGAAAGGACAACTTTAAGGTGAAGGGTAAGGGCATGGTAAAGGAAAGGGTAAGAGAAAGAGTAAGCATGATTAAGCCGATGGGTAGAGGGTAAGGGCAAGGATAAATGTAAGATCAAGTATAAGTGGAAGGGCAATGTTACGGCAAGTGTAATGGAAAGAGTAAGCAAGGGTAAGTCGGCAAGGGTACTGAAAAGGATAAGTGTAAGGTGAAGCAAGGGTAAGCAAGTGTAAGAAGGCAGAAGGCACCCCACCGGGACCCCAACCGTGAGGTTTATGGAAAAATATCCCGGGGGAAAGTTCCCCACCGCCATACAACGAAAACGCAGACAGGGCAACAGGCCCAAAACACAAGTGCAATTAAATAAACTAAAGTCACAAAGAAAATAGTAATCTGTTACATAAAAGCAGGCGACACGCTCACCAACAAAATAAAAACTAATGATAAACTACAAACTAGTGACAAACAAAAAAATATCCTAAACTAATAACCAAAGACATTGCAGACATAACAATTACATTGCAGTAATTAGAAAAGTTGAAAATTATAGCTAACTACTGAAAAAAAAATGAAAAAAAAAGTTTTCGTCTATCTCTATAGTTTGCAGTTTTCAAAGACTACCTAAAAATTCACTCGCCAGTACCGAGTAAAATGATGCATCCCCCCCCCCCCCTGTTAATGTGGGATACAGAGAGTTATTTAAAGGATGAGACTATGAGGTTTATAAATCAATCTGTAGAGGAAAATGAACAAATGAAAACTTTTATAGCAAGGTTTGATTATTGCAGTGCATTATTTTCAAAATTTGATTCTAAACATAAGATTTTAGCAGCTTTAAAAGAAAATGACCACTATGTTAATCCCCTTGAAGTTGTTCTTGGTTCACTGTATGAACAAAAATTAAAGATGATATTCCACATCAAATTCTTAGAAAAAACACTTGAAAGTACATTTCTATTGCATAGATACTGAGACAAATTATTTCTGTTGATGGATTTTATTGATACTAGCACGTCAAGATTTGACGGTAAATAACTTTAATGTTTCAGTTGAAAAATCCTTGAATTTTTAATTAGTTGCCTTTTAATTATCGAAATTGTGACAAATTTCTATATTGCATGAGTAATTCCTGTCTCTTTAAGGCAATAGATGGTGCCCCTAGCAAATAACTTGAACACCTCGTGAATGTTTTTTGTTTGCCTGCCAATTTTCCCATGTTTCTCCAGTACAGTATTTTCAAAATTTGATTCTAAACATAAAATATTAGTAGCTTTAAAAGAAAATAGCCATTATGTTAATCCCTTGAAGTTGTTCTTGGTTCACTGTGTGAACAAAAATGAAAGATGGTACCCCACGTCAAATTCAAGACACTTGCCAGTACATTTTTATTGCAGAGATAATGAGACAAATTATTTCTCTTGATTGTTTTATCGATATGCTTTTGCTGTATTTATAGCTTTCAAATATAAGGGACTCTTTGTAAAGTAGTATTCAAGATGGTTTTCATTATTAGCCTAACCGAATTTTATCCATGTATACCATAGCTATTGAATGGATCAGTTTCAACTGACGTCATACCCTAGCAACCATCTTGACAACCTCGTGAATGTTTTTTGTCTGCCTGCCAATTTTCCTGGGTTTCTCCACTTTAATTGGTTGAAATCTAAAATATCAGTGATTTTGATTGGTTGGTGGGCATGTGGTCACGTGATTAAAACTGATCTATTGTATATTGACAATGTTGGGGTAGTAAATCCACTGTAGACCAGAAGGGACAGAAGGCACCCCACCGCGACCCCAACCGTGAGGTTTATGGGAAAATGTCCCGGGGTAAATTTCCCAGCCGCCATCCAACGAAAACGCAGACAGGGCAACAGGCCCAAAACACAAGTGCAATTAAATAAACTAAAGTCACAAAGAAAATGGTAATCTGTTACATAAAAGCAGGCGACACGCTCACCAACAAAATAAAAACTAATGATAAACTACAAACTAGTGACAAACAAAAAAATATCTTAAACTAATAACCAAAGACAAAATTTACAAAACAGCATAAACAGACGAATATGACATTTGATAACATTTGATTAACATTTTGATCACATTTGATTTACATTCAAGAAAAACAATGAAAACTGTACCGAAGTCCTACAGTACAACCGAAGGAATCCATCATCAGGAAGCCCAGGAAAGATTAATTGTATAACAAGTCTACAAAGTCCAATAGTCAGTATTTATACTTAATAAAAGAGTAAAGTGCATTTAACACATTATAATTATCCTTAAGTTTGTGATAGCAAGGGAATGTCGATCGGCAAGGGTGCAAGGGTAAGCCGATGGGGAGAGCCTCAAGCACGTAGCGAATGTGGTGTCATCTAACAGGCGCAGCGAATGTTGTGTCATCCAAAACCACGCGAATGTGGTGTCATGTGTGCGGCCATCATCCACGACATGGGTAAGCCTTGGGGAGGACGATGACCGCACAATCGCAACGTGAGTGGGCGGCCATAGACCACGACATGTATAAACCGTGGGGAGGCCGATGACCGCACTATCGCGACGTGCGTGAGGCTTGCTTCTTCGGAAATGTAACGCTGGCAAGGGTAAGGGAAAGGGAATGCTTAAGCAAGTGTAAGCCGGTGAGTCAAGGCTAACCCGGCAAAGATAAGTACAAGGGCAAAAGTAATGGAAAGAGTATGCAAGGGTAAGCCGGCAAGGGTACTGAAAAGGATAAGTGTAGGGATATTGTAAGCAAGGGTAAGCCAGCCAGGGTTAGGGCAAGGATAAGTGTAAGGTCAAGGGTAAGGAAAAGTGTAAGCAAGGGTAAGCCGATCGGCAAGGGTGCAAGGGTAAGCCGATGGGGAGAGCCTCAAGCACGCAGCGAATGTGGTGTCATTTAACACGCGCCGCGAATGTGGTGTCATCCAACACTACGCGAATGTGGTGTCATGAGTGCGGCCATCGACCACGACATGTATAAACCGTGGGGAGGCCGATGACCGCACTATCGCGACGTGCGTGAGGCTTGCTTCTTCGGAAATGCAACGCTGGCAAGGGTAAGGGAAAGGGAATGCTTAAGCAAGTGTAAGCCGGTGAGTCAAGGCTAACCCGGCAAAGATACGTACAAGGGCAAAAGTAATGGAAAGAGTATGCAGGGGTAAGCCGGCAAGGGTACTGAAAAGGATAAGTGTAGGGATATTGTAAGCAAGGGTAAGCCAGCCAGGGTTAGGGCAAGGATAAGTGTAAGGTCAAGGGTAAGGAAAAGTGTAAGCAAGGGTAAGCCGATCGGCAAGGGTGCAAGGGTAAGCCGATGGGTAGAGCCTCAAGCACGCAGCGAATGTGGTGTCATTTAACACGCGCCGCGAATGTGGTGTCATCCAACACTACGCGAATGTGGTGTCATGAGTGCGGCCATCGACCACGACATGTATAAACCGTGGGGAGGCCGATGACCGCACTATCGCGACGTGCGTAAGGCGTGCTTCTTCGGCAAGGTAACACCGGCAAGGGTAAGGGAAAGGATATGTGTAAGGGTAAGGGAATGCTTAAGCAAGTGTAATCCGATGGGTCAAGGGTAAGCTGGGAAGGATACGTCTAAGGGTAAAAGTAAAGGAAAGAGTAAGCAAGGATAAGCCGGCAAGGGTACTGAAAAGTATAAGTGTAAGGTGAAGTATAAGGGCAAGGGAAAGGATAAGTGTAAGGGAGAGCAGGTAAGGGTACTTGAAAGGATGAAGGACTGTAAGGTGAAGGGTAAGGGCAAGTGTAAATGGAAGGGCAAAGTTACGGCAAGTGTAAGAGAAAGAGTAAGCTAGGGTAAGCCGGCGCGGGTACTATAAAGGATAAGTGTAAGGTGAAGTGTAAGGTCAAGTGCAAGGGCAAGTCGGTAGGGGTATATGAAAGGACAACTTTAAGGTGAAGGGTAAGGGCATGGTAAAGGAAAGGGTAAGAGAAAGAGTAAGCATGATTAAGCCGATGGGTAGAGGGTAAGGGCAAGGATAAATGTAAGATCAAGTATAAGTGGAAGGGCAATGTTACGGCAAGTGTAATGGAAAGAGTAAGCAAGGGTAAGTCGGCAAGGGTACTGAAAAGGATAAGTGTAAGGTGAAGCAAGGGTAAGCAAGTGTAAGAAGGCAGAAGGCACCCCACCGGGACCCCAACCGTGAGGTTTATGGAAAAATATCCCGGGGGAAAGTTCCCCACCGCCATACAACGAAAACGCAGACAGGGCAACAGGCCCAAAACACAAGTGCAATTAAATAAACTAAAGTCACAAAGAAAATAGTAATCTGTTACATAAAAGCAGGCGACACGCTCACCAACAAAATAAAAACTAATGATAAACTACAAACTAGTGACAAACAAAAAAATATCCTAAACTAATAACCAAAGACATTGCAGACATAACAATTACATTGCAGTAATTAGAAAAGTTGAAAATTATAGCTAACTACTGAAAAAAAAATGAAAAAAAAAGTTTTCGTCTATCTCTATAGTTTGCAGTTTTCAAAGACTACCTAAAAATTCACTCGCCAGTACCGAGTAAAATGATGCATCCCCCCCCCCCCTGTTAATGTGGGATACAGAGAGTTATTTAAAGGATGAGACTATGAGGTTTATAAATCAATCTGTAGAGGAAAATGAACAAATGAAAACTTTTATAGCAAGGTTTGATTATTGCAGTGCATTATTTTCAAAATTTGATTCTAAACATAAGATTTTAGCAGCTTTAAAAGAAAATGACCACTATGTTAATCCCCTTGAAGTTGTTCTTGGTTCACTGTATGAACAAAAATTAAAGATGATATTCCACATCAAATTCTTAGAAAAAACACTTGAAAGTACATTTCTATTGCATAGATACTGAGACAAATTATTTCTGTTGATGGATTTTATTGATACTAGCACGTCAAGATTTGACGGTAAATAACTTTAATGTTTCAGTTGAAAAATCCTTGAATTTTTAATTAGTTGCCTTTTAATTATCGAAATTGTGACAAATTTCTATATTGCATGAGTAATTCCTGTCTCTTTAAGGCAATAGATGGTGCCCCTAGCAAATAACTTGAACACCTCGTGAATGTTTTTTGTTTGCCTGCCAATTTTCCCATGTTTCTCCAGTACAGTATTTTCAAAATTTGATTCTAAACATAAAATATTAGTAGCTTTAAAAGAAAATAGCCATTATGTTAATCCCTTGAAGTTGTTCTTGGTTCACTGTGTGAACAAAAATGAAAGATGGTACCCCACGTCAAATTCAAGACACTTGCCAGTACATTTTTATTGCAGAGATAATGAGACAAATTATTTCTCTTGATTGTTTTATCGATATGCTTTTGCTGTATTTATAGCTTTCAAATATAAGGGACTCTTTGTAAAGTAGTATTCAAGATGGTTTTCATTATTAGCCTAACCGAATTTTATCCATGTATACCATAGCTATTGAATGGATCAGTTTCAACTGACGTCATACCCTAGCAACCATCTTGACAACCTCGTGAATGTTTTTTGTCTGCCTGCCAATTTTCCTGGGTTTCTCCACTTTAATTGGTTGAAATCTAAAATATCAGTGATTTTGATTGGTTGGTGGGCATGTGGTCACGTGATTAAAACTGATCTATTGTATATTGACAATGTTGGGGTAGTAAATCCACTGTAGACCAGAAGGGACAGAAGGCACCCCACCGCGACCCCAACCGTGAGGTTTATGGGAAAATGTCCCGGGGTAAATTTCCCAGCCGCCATCCAACGAAAACGCAGACAGGGCAACAGGCCCAAAACACAAGTGCAATTAAATAAACTAAAGTCACAAAGAAAATGGTAATCTGTTACATAAAAGCAGGCGACACGCTCACCAACAAAATAAAAACTAATGATAAACTACAAACTAGTGACAAACAAAAAAATATCTTAAACTAATAACCAAAGACAAAATTTACAAAACAGCATAAACAGACGAATATGACATTTGATAACATTTGATTAACATTTTGATCACATTTGATTTACATTCAAGAAAAACAATGAAAACTGTACCGAAGTCCTACAGTACAACCGAAGGAATCCATCATCAGGAAGCCCAGGAAAGATTAATTGTATAACAAGTCTACAAAGTCCAATAGTCAGTATTTATACTTAATAAAAGAGTAAAGTGCATTTAACACATTATAATTATCCTTAAGTTTGTGATAGCAAGGGAATGTCGATCGGCAAGGGTGCAAGGGTAAGCCGATGGGGAGAGCCTCAAGCACGTAGCGAATGTGGTGTCATCTAACAGGCGCAGCGAATGTTGTGTCATCCAAAACCACGCGAATGTGGTGTCATGTGTGCGGCCATCATCCACGACATGGGTAAGCCTTGGGGAGGACGATGACCGCACAATCGCAACGTGAGTGGGCGGCCATAGACCACGACATGTATAAACCGTGGGGAGGCCGATGACCGCACTATCGCGACGTGCGTGAGGCTTGCTTCTTCGGAAATGTAACGCTGGCAAGGGTAAGGGAAAGGGAATGCTTAAGCAAGTGTAAGCCGGTGAGTCAAGGCTAACCCGGCAAAGATAAGTACAAGGGCAAAAGTAATGGAAAGAGTATGCAAGGGTAAGCCGGCAAGGGTACTGAAAAGGATAAGTGTAGGGATATTGTAAGCAAGGGTAAGCCAGCCAGGGTTAGGGCAAGGATAAGTGTAAGGTCAAGGGTAAGGAAAAGTGTAAGCAAGGGTAAGCCGATCGGCAAGGGTGCAAGGGTAAGCCGATGGGGAGAGCCTCAAGCACGCAGCGAATGTGGTGTCATTTAACACGCGCCGCGAATGTGGTGTCATCCAACACTACGCGAATGTGGTGTCATGAGTGCGGCCATCGACCACGACATGTATAAACCGTGGGGAGGCCGATGACCGCCCTATCGCGACGTGCGTGAGGCTTGCTTCTTCGGAAATGCAACGCTGGCAAGGGTAAGGGAAAGGGAATGCTTAAGCAAGTGTAAGCCGGTGAGTCAAGGCTAACCCGGCAAAGATACGTACAAGGGCAAAAGTAATGGAAAGAGTATGCAGGGGTAAGCCGGCAAGGGTACTGAAAAGGATAAGTGTAGGGATATTGTAAGCAAGGGTAAGCCAGCCAGGGTTAGGGCAAGGATAAGTGTAAGGTCAAGGGTAAGGAAAAGTGTAAGCAAGGGTAAGCCGATCGGCAAGGGTGCAAGGGTAAGCCGATGGGTAGAGCCTCAAGCACGCAGCGAATGTGGTGTCATTTAACACGCGCCGCGAATGTGGTGTCATCCAACACTACGCGAATGTGGTGTCATGAGTGCGGCCATCGACCACGACATGTATAAACCGTGGGGAGGCCGATGACCGCACTATCGCGACGTGCGTAAGGCGTGCTTCTTCGGCAAGGTAACACCGGCAAGGGTAAGGGAAAGGATATGTGTAAGGGTAAGGGAATGCTTAAGCAAGTGTAATCCGATGGGTCAAGGGTAAGCTGGGAAGGATACGTCTAAGGGTAAAAGTAAAGGAAAGAGTAAGCAAGGATAAGCCGGCAAGGGTACTGAAAAGTATAAGTGTAAGGTGAAGTATAAGGGCAAGGGAAAGGATAAGTGTAAGGGAGAGCAGGTAAGGGTACTTGAAAGGATGAAGGACTGCAAGGTGAAGGGTAAGGGCAAGTGTAAATGGAAGGGCAATGTTACGGCAAGTGTAAGAGAAAGAGTAAGCTAGGGTAAGCCGGCGCGGGTACTATAAAGGATAAGTGTAAGGTGAAGTGTAAGGTCAAGTGCAAGGGCAAGTCGGTAGGGGTATATGAAAGGACAACTTTAAGGTGAAGGGTAAGGGCATGGTAAAGGAAAGGGTAAGAGAAAGAGTAAGCATGATTAAGCCGATGGGTAGAGGGTAAGGGCAAGGATAAATGTAAGATCAAGTATAAGTGGAAGGGCAATGTTACGGCAAGTGTAATGGAAAGAGTAAGCAAGGGTAAGTCGGCAAGGGTACTGAAAAGGATAAGTGTAAGGTGAAGCAAGGGTAAGCAAGTGTAAGAAGGCAGAAGGCACCCCACCGGGACCCCAACCGTGAGGTTTATGGAAAAATATCCCGGGGTAAATTTCCCCACCGCCATCCAACGAAAACGCAGACAGGGCAACAGGCCCAAAACACAAGTGCAATTAAATAAACTAAAGTCACAAAGAAAATAGTAATCTGTTACATAAAAGCAGGCGACACGCTCACCAACAAAATAAAAACTAATGATAAACTACAAACTAGTGACAAACAAAAAAATATCCTAAACTAATAACCAAAGACATTGCAGACATAACAATTACATTGCAGTAATTAGAAAAGTTGAAAATTATAGCTAACTACTGAAAAAAAAATGAAAAAAAAAGTTTTCGTCTATCTCTATAGTTTGCAGTTTTCAAAGACTACCTAAAAATTCACTCGCCAGTACCGAGTAAAATGATGCATCCTCCCCCCCCTGTTAATGTGGGATACAGAGAGTTATTTAAAGGATGAGACTATGAGGTTTATAAATCAATCTGTAGAGGAAAATGAACAAATGAAAACTTTTATAGCAAGGTTTGATTATTGCAGTGCATTATTTTCAAAATTTGATTCTAAACATAAGATTTTAGCAGCTTTAAAAGAAAATGACCACTATGTTAATCCCCTTGAAGTTGTTCTTGGTTCACTGTATGAACAAAAATTAAAGATGATATTCCACATCAAATTCTTAGAAAAAACACTTGAAAGTACATTTCTATTGCATAGATACTGAGACAAATTATTTCTGTTGATGGATTTTATTGATACTAGCACGTCAAGATTTGACGGTAAATAACTTTAATGTTTCAGTTGAAAAATCCTTGAATTTTTAATTAGTTGCCTTTTAATTATCGAAATTGTGACAAATTTCTATATTGCATGTGTAATTCCTGTCTCTTTAAGGCAATAGATGGTGCCCCTAGCAACTAACTTGACAACCTCGTGAATGTTTTTTGTTTGCCTGCCAATTTTCCCATGTTTCTCCAGTACAGTATTTTCAAAATTTGATTCTAAACATAAAATATTAGTAGCTTTAAAAGAAAATAGCCATTATGTTAATCCCTTGAAGTTGTTCTTGGTTCACTGTGTGAACAAAAATGAAAGATGGTACCCCACGTCAAATTCAAGACACTTGCCAGTACATTTTTATTGCAGAGATAATGAGACAAATTATTTCTGTTGATTGTTTTATCGATATGCTTTTGCTGTATTTATAGCTTTCAAATATAAGGGACACTTTGTAAAGTAGTATTCAAGATGGTTTTCATTATTAGCCTAACCGAATTTTATCCATGTATACCATACCTATTGAATGGATCAGTTTCAACTGACGTCATACCCTAGCAACAATCTTGACAACCTCGTGAATGTTTTTTGTCTGCCTGCCAATTTTCCTGGGTTTCTCCACTTTCATTGGTTGAAATCTAAAATATCAGTGATTTTGATTGGTTGGTGGGCATGTGGTCACGTGATTAAAACTGATCTATTGTATATTGACAATGTTGGGGTAGTAAATCCACTGTAAACCAGAAGGGACAGAAGGCACCCCACCGCGACCGCAACCGTGAGGTTTATGGGAAAATGTCCCGGGGTAAATTTCCCCACCGCCATCCAACGAAAACGCAGACAGGGCAACAGGCCCAAAACACAAGTGCAATTAAATAAACTAAAGTCACAAAGAAAATGGTAATCTGTTACATAAAAGCAGGCGACACGCTCACCAACAAAATAAAAACTAATGATAAACTACAAACTAGTGACAAACAAAAAAATATCTTAAACTAATAACCAAAGACAAAATTTACAAAACAGTATAAACAGACGAATATCACATTTGATAACATTTGATTAACACTTTGATCACATTTGATTTACATTCAAGAAAAACAATGAGAACTGTACCGAAGTCCTACAGTACAACCGAAGGAATCCATCTTCAGGAAGCCCGGGAAAGATTAATTGTATAACAAGTCTACAAAGTCCAATAGTCAGTATTTATACTTAATAAAAGAGTAAAGTGCATTTAACACATTATAATTATCCTTTAGTTTGTGATAGCAAGGGAATGTCGATCGGCAAGGGTGCAAGGGTAAGCCGATGGGGAGAGCCTCAAGCACGTAGCGAATGTGGTGTCATCTAACAGGCGCAGCGAATGTGGTGTCATCCAAAACCACGCGAATGTGGTGTCATGAGTGCGGCCATCATCCACGACATGGGTAAGCCGTGGGGAGGACGATGACCGCACAATCGCAACGTGAGTGGGCGGCCATAGACCACGACATGTATAAACCGTGGGGAGGCCGATGACCGCACTATCGCGACGTGCGTGAGGCTTGCTTCTTCGGAAATGTAACGCTGGCAAGGGTAAGGGAAAGGGAATGCTTAAGCAAGTGTAAGCCGGTGAGTCAAGGCTAACCCGGCAAAGATACGTACAAGGGCAAAAGTAATGAAAAGAGTATGCAAGGGTAAGCCGGCAAGGGTACTGAAAAGGATAAGTGTAGGGATATTGTAAGCAAGGGTAAGCCAGCCAGGGTTAGGGCAAGGATAAGTGTAAGGTCAAGGGTAAGGAAAAGTGTAAGCAAGGGTAAGCCGATCGGCAAGGGTGCAAGGGTAAGCCGATGGGGAGAGCCTCAAGCACGCAGCGAATGTGGTGTCATTTAACACGCGCCGCGAATGTGGTGTCATCCAACACTACGCGAATGTGGTGTCATGAGTGCGGCCATCGACCACGACATGTATAAACCGTGGGGAGGCCGATGACCGCACTATCGCGACGTGCGTGAGGCGTGCTTCTTCGGCAAGGTAACACCGGCAAGGGTAAGGGAAAGGATATGTGTAAGGGTAAGGGAATGCTTAAGCAAGTGTAATCCGATGGGTCAAGGGTAAGCTGGGAAGGATACGTATAAGGGTAAAAGTAAAGGAAAGAGTTAGCAAGGATAAGCCGGCAAGGGTACTGAAAAGTATAAGTGTAAGGTGAAGTATAAGGGCAAGGGAAAGGATAAGTGTAAGGGAGAGCAGGTAAGGGTACTTGAAAGAATGAAGGACTGTAAGGTGAAGGGTAAGGGCAAGTGAAAATGGAAGGGCAATGTTACGGCAAGTGTAAGAGAAAGAGTAAGCTAGGGTATGCCGGCGCGGGTACTATAAAGGATAAGTGTAAGGTCAAGTGTAAGGTCAAGTGCAAGGGCAAGCCGGTAGGGGTACATGAAAGGACAACTTTAAGGTGAAGGGTAAGGGTATGGTAATGGAAAGGGTAAGAGAAAGAGTAAGCATGATTAAGCCGATGGGTAGAGGGTAAGGGCAAGGATAAATGTAAGGTCAAGTATAAGTGGAAGGGCAATGTTACGGCAAGTGTAATGGAAAGAGTAAGCAAGGGTAAGTCGGCAAGGGTACTGAAAAGGATAAGTGTAAGGTGAAGCAAGGGTAAGCAAGTGTAAGAAGGCAGAAGGCACCCCACCGGGACCCCAACCGTGAGGTTTATGGAAAAATATCCCGGGGGAAAGTTCCCCACCGCCATCCAACGAAAACGCAGACAGGGCAGCAGGCCCAAAACACAAGTGCAATTAAATAAACTAAATTCACAAAGAAAATAGTAATCTGTAACATAAAAGCAGGCGACACGCTCACCAACAAAATAAAAACTAATGATAAACTACAAACTAGTGACAAACAAAAAAATATCCTAAACTAATAACCAAAGACATTGCAGACATAACAATTACATTGCAGTAATTAGAAAAGTTGAAAATTATAGCTAACTACTGAAAAAAAAATGAAAAAAAAAAGTTTTCGCCTATCTCTATAGTTTGCAGTTTTCAAAGACTACCTAAAAATTCACTCGCCAGTACCGAGTAAAATGATGCATCCCCCCCCCCCCTCTTAATGTGGGATACAGAGAGTTATTTAAAGGATGAGACTATGAGGTTTATAAATCAATCTGTAGAGGAAAATGAACAAATGAAAACTTTTATAGCAAGGTTTGATTATTGCAGTGCATTATTTTCAAAATTTGATTCTAAACATAAGATTTTAGCAGCTTTAAAAGAAAATGACCACTATGTTAATCCCCTTGAAGTTGTTCTTGGTTCACTGTATGAACAAAAATTAAAGATGATATTCCACATCAAATTCTTAGAAAAAACACTTGAAAGTACATTTCTATTGCATAGATACTGAGACAAATTATTTCTGTTGATGGATTTTATTGATACTAGCACGTCAAGATTTGACGGTAAATAACTTTAATGTTTCAGTTGAAAAATCCTTGAATTTTTAATTAGTTGCCTTTTAATTATCGAAATTGTGACAAATTTCTATATTGCATGTGTAATTCCTGTCTCTTTAAGGCAATAGATGGTGCCCCTAGCAACTAACTTGACAACCTCGTGAATGTTTTTTGTTTGCCTGCCAATTTTCCCATGTTTCTCCAGTACAGTATTTTCAAAATTTGATTCTAAACATAAAATATTAGTAGCTTTAAAAGAAAATAGCCATTATGTTAATCCCTTGAAGTTGTTCTTGGTTCACTGTGTGAACAAAAATGAAAGATGGTACCCCACGTCAAATTCAAGACACTTGCCAGTACATTTTTATTGCAGAGATAATGAGACAAATTATTTCTGTTGATTGTTTTATCGATATGCTTTTGCTGTATTTATAGCTTTCAAATATAAGGGACACTTTGTAAAGTAGTATTCAAGATGGTTTTCATTATTAGCCTAACCGAATTTTATCCATGTATACCATAGCTATTGAATGGATCAGTTTCAACTGACGTCATACCCTAGCAACAATCTTGACAACCTCGTGAATGTTTTTTGTCTGCCTGCCAATTTTCCTGGGTTTCTCCACTTTCATTGGTTGAAATCTAAAATATCAGTGATTTTGATTGGTTGGTGGGCATGTGGTCACGTGATTAAAACTGATCTATTGTATATTGACAATGTTGGGGTAGTAAATCCACTGTAGACCAGAAGGGACAGAAGGCACCCCACCGCGACCGCAACCGTGAGGTTTATGAGAAAATGTCCCGGGGTAAATTTCCCCACCGCCATCCAACGAAAACGCAGACAGGGCAACAGGCCCAAAACACAAGTGCAATTAAATAAACTAAAGTCACAAAGAAAATGGTAATCTGTTACATAAAAGCAGGCGACACGCTCACCAACAAAATAAAAACTAATGATAAACTACAAACTAGTGACAAACAAAAAAATATCTTAAACTAATAACCAAAGACAAAATTTACAAAACAGTATAAACAGACGAATATCACATTTGATAACATTTGATTAACACTTTGATCACATTTGATTTACATTCAAGAAAAACAATGAGAACTGTACCGAAGTCCTACAGTACAACCGAAGGAATCCATCTTCAGGAAGCCCAGGAAAGATTAATTGTATAACAAGTCTACAAAGTCCAATAGTCAGTATTTATACTTAATAAAAGAGTAAAGTGCATTTAACACATTATAATTATCCTTTAGTTTGTGATAGCAAGGGAATGTCGATCGGCAAGGGTGCAAGGGTAAGCCGATGGGGAGAGCCTCAAG
This sequence comes from Maratus speciosus, assembly GCA_963932465.1. Classification (NCBI taxonomy): domain Eukaryota; kingdom Metazoa; phylum Arthropoda; class Arachnida; order Araneae; family Salticidae; genus Maratus; species Maratus speciosus. The sequence goes on along the minus strand of OZ010794.1, from coordinate 504,495,334 downwards.
CACGTAGCGAATGTGGTGTCATCTAACAGGCGCAGCGAATGTGGTGTCATCCAAAACCACGCGAATGTGGTGTCATGAGTGCGGCCATCATCCACGACATGGGTAAGCCGTGGGGAGGACGATGACCGCACAATCGCAACGTGAGTGGGCGGCCATAGACCACGACATGTATAAACCGTGGGGAGGCCGATGACCGCACTATCGCGACGTGCGTGAGGCTTGCTTCTTCGGAAATGTAACGCTGGCAAGGGTAAGGGAAAGGGAATGCTTAAGCAAGTGTAAGCCGGTGAGTCAAGGCTAACCCGGCAAAGATACGTACAAGGGCAAAAGTAATGAAAAGAGTATGCAAGGGTAAGCCGGCAAGGGTACTGAAAAGGATAAGTGTAGGGATATTGTAAGCAAGGGTAAGCCAGCCAGGGTTAGGGCAAGGATAAGTGTAAGGTCAAGGGTAAGGAAAAGTGTAAGCAAGGGTAAGCCGATCGGCAAGGGTGCAAGGGTAAGCCGATGGGGAGAGCCTCAAGCACGCAGCGAATGTGGTGTCATTTAACACGCGCCGCGAATGTGGTGTCATCCAACACTACGCGAATGTGGTGTCATGAGTGCGGCCATCGACCACGACATGTATAAACCGTGGGGAGGCCGATGACCGCACTATCGCGACGTGCGTGAGGCGTGCTTCTTCGGCAAGGTAACACCGGCAAGGGTAAGGGAAAGGATATGTGTAAGGGTAAGGGAATGCTTAAGCAAGTGTAATCCGATGGGTCAAGGGTAAGCTGGGAAGGATACGTATAAGGGTAAAAGTAAAGGAAAGAGTTAGCAAGGATAAGCCGGCAAGGGTACTGAAAAGTATAAGTGTAAGGTGAAGTATAAGGGCAAGGGAAAGGATAAGTGTAAGGGAGAGCAGGTAAGGGTACTTGAAAGAATGAAGGACTGTAAGGTGAAGGGTAAGGGCAAGTGAAAATGGAAGGGCAATGTTACGGCAAGTGTAAGAGAAAGAGTAAGCTAGGGTATGCCGGCGCGGGTACTATAAAGGATAAGTGTAAGGTCAAGTGTAAGGTCAAGTGCAAGGGCAAGCCGGTAGGGGTACATGAAAGGACAACTTTAAGGTGAAGGGTAAGGGTATGGTAATGGAAAGGGTAAGAGAAAGAGTAAGCATGATTAAGCCGATGGGTAGAGGGTAAGGGCAAGGATAAATGTAAGGTCAAGTATAAGTGGAAGGGCAATGTTACGGCAAGTGTAATGGAAAGAGTAAGCAAGGGTAAGTCGGCAAGGGTACTGAAAAGGATAAGTGTAAGGTGAAGCAAGGGTAAGCAAGTGTAAGAAGGCAGAAGGCACCCCACCGGGACCCCAACCGTGAGGTTTATGGAAAAATATCCCGGGGGAAAGTTCCCCACCGCCATCCAACGAAAACGCAGACAGGGCAACAGGCCCAAAACACAAGTGCAATTAAATAAACTAAATTCACAAAGAAAATAGTAATCTGTTACATAAAAGCAGGCGACACGCTCACCAACAAAATAAAAACTAATGATAAACTACAAACTAGTGACAAACAAAAAAATATCCTAAACTAATAACCAAAGACATTGCAGACATAACAATTACATTGCAGTAATTAGAAAAGTTGAAAATTATAGCTAACTACTGAAAAAAAAATGAAAAAAAAAAGTTTTCGCCTATCTCTATAGTTTGCAGTTTTCAAAGACTACCTAAAAATTCACTCGCCAGTACCGAGTAAAATGATGCATCCCCCCCCCCTCTTAATGTGGGATACAGAGAGTTATTTAAAGGATGAGACTATGAGGTTTATAAATCAATCTGTAGAGGAAAATGAACAAATGAAAACTTTTATAGCAAGGTTTGATTATTGCAGTGCATTATTTTCAAAATTTGATTCTAAACATAAGATTTTAGCAGCTTTAAAAGAAAATGACCACTATGTTAATCCCCTTGAAGTTGTTCTTGGTTCACTGTATGAACAAAAATTAAAGATGATATTCCACATCAAATTCTTAGAAAAAACACTTGAAAGTACATTTCTATTGCATAGATACTGAGACAAATTATTTCTGTTGATGGATTTTATTGATACTAGCACGTCAAGATTTGACGGTAAATAACTTTAATGTTTCAGTTGAAAAATCCTTGAATTTTTAATTAGTTGCCTTTTAATTATCGAAATTGTGACAAATTTCTATATTGCATGTGTAATTCCTGTCTCTTTAAGGCAATAGATGGTGCCCCTAGCAACTAACTTGACAACCTCGTGAATGTTTTTTGTTTGCCTGCCAATTTTCCCATGTTTCTCCAGTACAGTATTTTCAAAATTTGATTCTAAACATAAAATATTAGTAGCTTTAAAAGAAAATAGCCATTATGTTAATCCCTTGAAGTTGTTCTTGGTTCACTGTGTGAACAAAAATGAAAGATGGTACCCCACGTCAAATTCAAGACACTTGCCAGTACATTTTTATTGCAGAGATAATGAGACAAATTATTTCTGTTGATTGTTTTATCGATATGCTTTTGCTGTATTTATAGCTTTCAAATATAAGGGACTCTTTGTAAAGTAGTATTCAAGATGGTTTTCATTATTATCCTAACCGAATTTTATCCATGTATACCATAGCTATTGAATGGATCAGTTTCAACTGACGTCATACCCTAGCAACCATCTTGACAACCTCGTGAATGTTTTTTGTCTGCCTGCCAATTTTCCTGGGTTTCTCCACTTTCATTGGTTGAAATCTAAAATATCAGTGATTTTGATTGGTTGGTGGGCATGTGGTCACGTGATTAAAACTGATCTATTGTATATTGACAATGTTGGGGTAGTAAATCCACTGTAGACCAGAAGGGACAGAAGGCACCCCACCGCGACCCCAACCGTGAGGTTTATGGGAAAATGTCCCGGGGTAAATTTCCCCACCGCCATCCAACGAAAACGCAGACAGGGCAACAGGCCCAAAAATATCTTAAACTAATAACCAAAGACAAAATTTACAAAACAGTATAAACAGACGAATATCACATTTGATAACATTTGATTAACATTTTGATCACATTTGATTTACATTCAAGAAAAACAATGAGAACTGTACCGAAGTCCTACAGTACAACCGAAGGAATCCATCATCAGGAAGCCCAGGAAAGATTAATTGTATAACAAGTCTACAAAGTCCAATAGTCAGTATTTATACTTAATAAAAGAGTAAAGTGCATTTAACACATTATAATTATCCTTAAGTTTGTGATAGCAAGGGAATGTCGATCGGCAAGGGTGCAAGGGTAAGCCGATGGGGAGAGCCTCAAGCACGTAGCGAATGTGGTGTCATGTAACAGGCGCAGCGAATGTGGTGTCATCCAAAACCACGCGAATGTGGTGTCATGAGTGCGGCCATCATCCACGACATGGGTAAGCCGTGGGGAGGACGATGACCGCACAATCGCAACGTGAGTGGGCGGCCATAGACCACGACATGTATAAACCGTGGGGAGGCCGATGACCGCACTATCGCGACGTGCGTGAGGCTTGCTTCTTCGGAAATGTAACGCTGGCAAGGGTAAGGGAAAGGGAATGCTTAAGCAAGTGTAAGCCGGTGAGTCAAGGCTAACCCGGCAAAGATACGTACAAGGGCAAAAGTAATGAAAAGAGTATGCAAGGGTAAGCCGGCAAGGGTACTGAAAAGGATAAGTGTAGGGATATTGTAAGCAAGGGTAAGCCAGCCAGGGTTAGGGCAAGGATAAGTGTAAGGTCAAGGGTAAGGAAAAGTGTAAGCAAGGGTAAGCCGATCGGCAAGGGTGCAAGGGTAAGCCGATGGGGAGAGCCTCAAGCACGCAGCGAATGTGGTGTCATTTAACACGCGCCGCAAATGTGGTGTCATCCAACACTACGCGAATGTGGTGTCATGAGTGCGGCCATCGACCACGACATGTATAAACCGTGGGGAGGCCGATGACCGCACTATCGCGACGTGCGTGAGGCGTGCTTCTTCGGCAAGGTAACACCGGCAAGGGTAAGGGAAAGGATATGTGTAAGGGTAAGGGAATGCTTAAGCAAGTGTAATCCGATGGGTCAAGGGTAAGCTGGGAAGGATACGTATAAGGGTAAAAGTAAAGGAAAGAGTAAGCAAGGATAAGCCGGAAAGGGTACTGAAAAGTATAAGTGTAAGGTGAAGTATAAGGGCAAGGGAAAGGATAAGTGTAAGGGAGAGCAGGTAAGGGTACTTGAAAGGATGAAGGACTGTAAGGTGAAGGGTAAGGGCAAGTGAAAATGGAAGGGCAATGTTACGGCAAGTGTAAGAGAAAGAGTAAGCTAGGGTATGCCGGCGCGGGTACTATAAAGGATAAGTGTAAGGTCAAGTGTAAGGTCAAGTGCAAGGGCAAGCCGGTAGGGGTACATGAAAGGACAACTTTAAGGTGAAGGGTAAGGGCATGGTAATGGAAAGGGTAAGAGAAAGAGTAAGCATGATTAAGCCGATAGGTAGAGGGTAAGGGCAAGGATAAATGTAAGGTCAAGTATAAGTGGAAGGGCAATGTTACGGCAAGTGTAATGGAAAGAGTAAGCAAGGGTAAGTCGGCAAGGGTACTGAAAAGGATAAGTGTAAGGTGAAGCAAGGGTAAGCAAGGGTAAGAAGGCAGAAGGCACCCCACCGGGACCCCAACCGTGAGGTTTATGGAATAATATCCCGGGGGAAAGTTCCCCACCGCCATCCAACGAAAACGCAGACAGGGCAACAGGCCCAAAACACAAGTGCAATTAAATAAACTAAAGTCACAAAGAAAATAGTAATCTGTTACATAAAAGCAGGCGACACGCTCACCAACAAAATAAAAACTAATGATAAACTACAAACTAGTGACAAACAAAAAAATATCCTAAACTAATAACCAAAGACATTGCAGACATAACAATTACATTGCAGTAATTAGAAAAGTTGAAAATTATAGCTAACTACTGAAAAAAAAATGAAAAAAAAAAGTTTTCGCCTATCTCTATAGTTTGCAGTTTTCAAAGACTACCTAAAAATTCACTCGCCAGTACCGAGTAAAATGATGCATCCCCCCCCCCCCTGTTAATGTCGGATACAGAGAGTTATTTAAAGGATGAGACTATGAGGTTTATAAATCAATCTGTAGAGGAAAATGAACAAATGAAAACTTTTATAGCAAGGTTTGATTATTGCAGTGCATTATTTTCAAAATTTGATTCTAAACATAAGATTTTAGCAGCTTTAAAAGAAAATGACCACTATGTTAATCCCCTTGAAGTTGTTCTTGGTTCACTGTATGAACAAAAATTAAAGATGATATTCCACATCAAATTCTTAGAAAAAACACTTGAAAGTACATTTCTATTGCATAGATACTGAGACAAATTATTTCTGTTGATGGATTTTATTGATACTAGCACGTCAAGATTTGACGGTAAATAACTTTAATGTTTCAGTTGAAAAATCCTTGAATTTTTAATTAGTTGCCTTTTAATTATCGAAATTGTGACAAATTTCTATATTGCATGTGTAATTCCTGTCTCTTTAAGGCAATAGATGGTGCCCCTAGCAACTAACTTGACAACCTCGTGAATGTTTTTTGTTTGCCTGCCAATTTTCCCATGTTTCTCCAGTACAGTATTTTCAAAATTTGATTCTAAACATAAAATATTAGTAGCTTTAAAAGAAAATAGCCATTATGTTAATCCCTTGAAGTTGTTCTTGGTTCACTGTGTGAACAAAAATGAAAGATGGTACCCCACGTCAAATTCAAGACACTTGCCAGTACATTTTTATTGCAGAGATAATGAGACAAATTATTTCTGTTGATTGTTTTATCGATATGCTTTTGCTGTATTTATAGCTTTCAAATATAAGGGACTCTTTGTAAAGTAGTATTCAAGATGGTTTTCATTATTATCCTAACCGAATTTTATCCATGTATACCATAGCTATTGAATGGATCAGTTTCAACTGACGTCATACCCTAGCAACCATCTTGACAACCTCGTGAATGTTTTTTGTCTGCCTGCCAATTTTCCTGGGTTTCTCCACTTTCATTGGTTGAAATCTAAAATATCAGTGATTTTGATTGGTTGGTGGGCATGTGGTCACGTGATTAAAACTGATCTATTGTATATTGACAATGTTGGGGTAGTAAATCCACTGTAGACCAGAAGGGACAGAAGGCACCCCACCGCGACCCCAACCGTGAGGTTTATGGGAAAATGTCCCGGGGTAAATTTCCCCACCGCCATCCAACGAAAACGCAGACAGGGCAACAGGCCCAAAAATATCTTAAACTAATAACCAAAGACAAAATTTACAAAACAGTATAAACAGACGAATATCACATTTGATAACATTTGATTAACATTTTGATCACATTTGATTTACATTCAAGAAAAACAATGAGAACTGTACCGAAGTCCTACAGTACAACCGAAGGAATCCATCATCAGGAAGCCCAGGAAAGATTAATTGTATAACAAGTCTACAAAGTCCAATAGTCAGTATTTATACTTAATAAAAGAGTAAAGTGCATTTAACACATTATAATTATCCTTAAGTTTGTGATAGCAAGGGAATGTCGATCGGCAAGGGTGCAAGGGTAAGCCGATGGGGAGAGCCTCAAGCACGTAGCGAATGTGGTGTCATGTAACAGGCGCAGCGAATGTGGTGTCATCCAAAACCACGCGAATGTGGTGTCATGAGTGCGGCCATCATCCACGACATGGGTAAGCCGTGGGGAGGACGATGACCGCACAATCGCAACGTGAGTGGGCGGCCATAGACCACGACATGTATAAACCGTGGGGAGGCCGATGACCGCACTATCGCGACGTGCGTGAGGCTTGCTTCTTCGGAAATGTAACGCTGGCAAGGGTAAGGGAAAGGGAATGCTTAAGCAAGTGTAAGCCGGTGAGTCAAGGCTAACCCGGCAAAGATACGTACAAGGGCAAAAGTAATGAAAAGAGTATGCAAGGGTAAGCCGGCAAGGGTACTGAAAAGGATAAGTGTAGGGATATTGTAAGCAAGGGTAAGCCAGCCAGGGTTAGGGCAAGGATAAGTGTAAGGTCAAGGGTAAGGAAAAGTGTAAGCAAGGGTAAGCCGATCGGCAAGGGTGCAAGGGTAAGCCGATGGGGAGAGCCTCAAGCACGCAGCGAATGTGGTGTCATTTAACACGCGCCGCAAATGTGGTGTCATCCAACACTACGCGAATGTGGTGTCATGAGTGCGGCCATCGACCACGACATGTATAAACCGTGGGGAGGCCGATGACCGCACTATCGCGACGTGCGTGAGGCGTGCTTCTTCGGCAAGGTAACACCGGCAAGGGTAAGGGAAAGGATATGTGTAAGGGTAAGGGAATGCTTAAGCAAGTGTAATCCGATGGGTCAAGGGTAAGCTGGGAAGGATACGTATAAGGGTAAAAGTAAAGGAAAGAGTAAGCAAGGATAAGCCGGCAAGGGTACTGAAAAGTATAAGTGTAAGGTGAAGTATAAGGGCAAGGGAAAGGATAAGTGTAAGGGAGAGCAGGTAAGGGTACTTGAAAGGATGAAGGACTGTAAGGTGAAGGGTAAGGGCAAGTGAAAATGGAAGGGCAATGTTACGGCAAGTGTAAGAGAAAGAGTAAGCTAGGGTATGCCGGCGCGGGTACTATAAAGGATAAGTGTAAGGTCAAGTGTAAGGTCAAGTGCAAGGGCAAGCCGGTAGGGGTACATGAAAGGACAACTTTAAGGTGAAGGGTAAGGGCATGGTAATGGAAAGGGTAAGAGAAAGAGTAAGCATGATTAAGCCGATAGGTAGAGGGTAAGGGCAAGGATAAATGTAAGGTCAAGTATAAGTGGAAGGGCAATGTTACGGCAAGTGTAATGGAAAGAGTAAGCAAGGGTAAGTCGGCAAGGGTACTGAAAAGGATAAGTGTAAGGTGAAGCAAGGGTAAGCAAGGGTAAGAAGGCAGAAGGCACCCCACCGGGACCCCAACCGTGAGGTTTATGGAAAAATATCCCGGGGGAAAGTTCCCCACCGCCATCCAACGAAAACGCAGACAGGGCAACAGGCCCAAAACACAAGTGCAATTAAATAAACTAAAGTCACAAAGAAAATAGTAATCTGTTACATAAAAGCAGGCGACACGCTCACCAACAAAATAAAAACTAATGATAAACTACAAACTAGTGACAAACAAAAAAATATCCTAAACTAATAACCAAAGACATTGCAGACATAACAATTACATTGCAGTAATTAGAAAAGTTGAAAATTATAGCTAACTACTGAAAAAAAAATGAAAAAAAAAAGTTTTCGCCTATCTCTATAGTTTGCAGTTTTCAAAGACTACCTAAAAATTCACTCGCCAGTACCGAGTAAAATGATGCATCCCCCCCCCCCCCTGTTAATGTCGGATACAGAGAGTTATTTAAAGGATGAGACTATGAGGTTTATAAATCAATCTGTAGAGGAAAATGAACAAATGAAAACTTTTATAGCAAGGTTTGATTATTGCAGTGCATTATTTTCAAAATTTGATTCTAAACATAAGATTTTAGCAGCTTTAAAAGAAAATGACCACTATGTTAATCCCCTTGAAGTTGTTCTTGGTTCACTGTATGAACAAAAATTAAAGATGATATTCCACATCAAATTCTTAGAAAAAACACTTGAAAGTACATTTCTATTGCATAGATACTGAGACAAATTATTTCTGTTGATGGATTTTATTGATACTAGCACGTCAAGATTTGACGGTAAATAACTTTAATGTTTCAGTTGAAAAATCCTTGAATTTTTAATTAGTTGCCTTTTAATTATCGAAATTGTGACAAATTTCTATATTGCATGTGTAATTCCTGTCTCTTTAAGGCAATAGATGGTGCCCCTAGCAACTAACTTGACAACCTCGTGAATGTTTTTTGTTTGCCTGCCAATTTTCCCATGTTTCTCCAGTACAGTATTTTCAAAATTTGATTCTAAACATAAAATATTAGTAGCTTTAAAAGAAAATAGCCATTATGTTAATCCCTTGAAGTTGTTCTTGGTTCACTGTGTGAACAAAAATGAAAGATGGTACCCCACGTCAAATTCAAGACACTTGCCAGTACATTTTTATTGCAGAGATAATGAGACAAATTATTTCTGTTGATTGTTTTATCGATATGCTTTTGCTGTATTTATAGCTTTCAAATATAAGGGACTCTTTGTAAAGTAGTATTCAAGATGGTTTTCATTATTATCTTAACCGAATTTTATCCATGTATACCATAGCTATTGAATGGATCAGTTTCAACTGACGTCATACCCTAGCAACCATCTTGACAACCTCGTGAATGTTTTTTGTCTGCCTGCCAATTTTCCTGGGTTTCTCCACTTTCATTGGTTGAAATCTAAAATATCAGTGATTTTGATTGGTTGGTGGGCATGTGGTCACGTGATTAAAACTGATCTATTGTATATTGACAATGTTGGGGTAGTAAATCCACTGTAGACCAGAAGGGACAGAAGGCACCCCACCGCGACCCCAACCGTGAGGTTTATGGGAAAATGTCCCGGGGTAAATTTCCCCACCGCCATCCAACGAAAACGCAGACAGGGCAACAGGCCCAAAAATATCTTAAACTAATAACCAAAGACAAAATTTACAAAACAGTATAAACAGACGAATATCACATTTGATAACATTTGATTAACATTTTGATCACATTTGATTTACATTCAAGAAAAACAATGAGAACTGTACCGAAGTCCTACAGTACAACCGAAGGAATCCATCATCAGGAAGCCCAGGAAAGATTAATTGTATAACAAGTCTACAAAGTCCAATAGTCAGTATTTATACTTAATAAAAGAGTAAAGTGCATTTAACACATTATAATTATCCTTAAGTTTGTGATAGCAAGGGAATGTCGATCGGCAAGGGTGCAAGGGTAAGCCGATGGGGAGAGCCTCAAGCACGTAGCGAATGTGGTGTCATGTAACAGGCGCAGCGAATGTGGTGTCATCCAAAACCACGCGAATGTGGTGTCATGAGTGCGGCCATCATCCACGACATGGGTAAGCCGTGGGGAGGACGATGACCGCACAATCGCAACGTGAGTGGGCGGCCATAGACCACGACATGTATAAACCGTGGGGAGGCCGATGACCGCACTATCGCGACGTGCGTGAGGCTTGCTTCTTCGGAAATGTAACGCTGGCAAGGGTAAGGGAAAGGGAATGCTTAAGCAAGTGTAAGCCGGTGAGTCAAGGCTAACCCGGCAAAGATACGTACAAGGGCAAAAGTAATGAAAAGAGTATGCAAGGGTAAGCCGGCAAGCGTACTGAAAAGGATAAGTGTAGGGATATTGTAAGCAAGGGTAAGCCAGCCAGGGTTAGGGCAAGGATAAGTGTAAGGTCAAGGGTAAGGAAAAGTGTAAGCAAGGGTAAGCCGATCGGCAAGGGTGCAAGGGTAAGCCGATGGGGAGAGCCTCAAGCACGCAGCGAATGTGGTGTCATTTAACACGCGCCGCAAATGTGGTGTCATCCAACACTACGCGAATGTGGTGTCATGAGTGCGGCCATCGACCACGACATGTATAAACCGTGGGGAGGCCGATGACCGCACTATCGCGACGTGCGTGAGGCGTGCTTCTTCGGCAAGGTAACACCGGCAAGGGTAAGGGAAAGGATATGTGTAAGGGTAAGGGAATGCTTAAGCAAGTGTAATCCGATGGGTCAAGGGTAAGCTGGGAAGGATACGTATAAGGGTAAAAGTAAAGGAAAGAGTAAGCAAGGATAAGCCGGCAAGGGTACTGAAAAGTATAAGTGTAAGGTGAAGTATAAGGGCAAGGGAAAGGATAAGTCTAAGGGAGAGCAGGTAAGGGTACTTGAAAGGATGAAGGACTGTAAGGTGAAGGGTAAGGGCAAGTGAAAATGGAAGGGCAATGTTACGGCAAGTGTAAGAGAAAGAGTAAGCTAGGGTATGCCGGCGCGGGTACTATAAAGGATAAGTGTAAGGTCAAGTGTAAGGTCAAGTGCAAGGGCAAGCCGGTAGGGGTACATGAAAGGACAACTTTAAGGTGAAGGGTAAGGGCATGGTAATGGAAAGGGTAAGAGAAAGAGTAAGCATGATTAAGCCGATAGGTAGAGGGTAAGGGCAAGGATAAATGTAAGGTCAAGTATAAGTGGAAGGGCAATGTTACGGCAAGTGTAATGGAAAGAGTAAGCAAGGGTAAGTCGGCAAGGGTACTGAAAAGGATAAGTGTAAGGTGAAGCAAGGGTAAGCAAGGGTAAGAAGGCAGAAGGCACCCCACCGGGACCCCAACCGTGAGGTTTATGGAAAAATATCCCGGGGGAAAGTTCCCCACCGCCATCCAACGAAAACGCAGACAGGGCAACAGGCCCAAAACACAAGTGCAATTAAATAAACTAAAGTCACAAAGAAAATAGTAATCTGTTACATAAAAGCAGGCGACACGCTCACCAACAAAATAAAAACTAATGATAAACTACAAACTAGTGACAAACAAAAAAATATCCTAAACTAATAACCAAAGACATTGCAGACATAACAATTACATTGCAGTAATTAGAAAAGTTGAAAATTATAGCTAACTACTGAAAAAAAAATGAAAAAAAAAAGTTTTCGCCTATCTCTATAGTTTGCAGTTTTCAAAGACTACCTAAAAATTCACTCGCCAGTACCGAGTAAAATGATGCATCCCCCCCCCCCCTGTTAATGTCGGATACAGAGAGTTATTTAAAGGATGAGACTATGAGGTTTATAAATCAATCTGTAGAGGAAAATGAACAAATGAAAACTTTTATAGCAAGGTTTGATTATTGCAGTGCATTATTTTCAAAATTTGATTCTAAACATAAGATTTTAGCAGCTTTAAAAGAAAATGACCACTATGTTAATCCCCTTGAAGTTGTTCTTGGTTCACTGTATGAACAAAAATTAAAGATGATATTCCACATCAAATTCTTAGAAAAAACACTTGAAAGTACATTTCTATTGCATAGATACTGAGACAAATTATTTCTGTTGATGGATTTTATTGATACTAGCACGTCAAGATTTGACGGTAAATAACTTTAATGTTTCAGTTGAAAAATCCTTGACTTTTTAATTAGTTGCCTTTTAATTATCGAAATTGTGACAAATTTCTATATTGCATGAGTAATTCCTGTCTCTTTAAGGCAATAGATGGTGCCCCTAGCAACTATTGACAACCTCGTGAATGTTTTTTGTTTGCCTGCCAATTTTCCCATGTTTCTCCAGTACAGTATTTTCAAAATTTGATTCTAAACATAAAATATTAGTAGCTTTAAAAGAAAATAGCCATTATGTTAATCCCTTGAAGTTGTTCTTGGTTCACTGTGTGAACAAAAATGAAAGATGGTACCCCACGTCAAATTCAAGACACTTGCCAGTACATTTTTATTGCAGAGATAATGAGACAAATTATTTCTGTTGATTGTTTTATCGATATGCTTTTGCTGTATTTATAGCTTTCAAATATAAGGGACTCTTTGTAAAGTAGTATTCAAGATGGTTTTCATTATTATCCTAACCGAATTTTATCCATGTATACCATAGCTATTGAATGGATCAGTTTCAACTGACGTCATACCCTAGCAACAATCTTGACAACCTCGTGAATGTTTTTTGTCTGCCTGCCAATTTTCCTGGGTTTCTCCACTTTCATTGGTTGAAATCTAAAATATCAGTGATTTTGATTGGTTGGTGGGCATGTGGTCACGTGATTAAAACTGATCTATTGTATATTGACAATGTTGGGGTAGTAAATCCACTGTAGACCAGAAGAGACAGAAGGCACCCCACCGGGACCCCAACCGTGAGGTTTATGGAAAAATGTCCCGGGGAAAGTTCCCCAAAGCCATCCAACGAAAACGCAGACAGGGCAACAGGCCCAAAACACAAGTGCAATTAAATAAAGTAAAGTCACAAAGAAAATGGTAATCTGTTACATAAAAGCAGGCGACACGCTCACCAACAAAATAAATACTAATGATAAACTACAAACTAGTGACAAACAAAAAAATATCCTAAACTAATAACCAAAGACATTGCAGACATAACAATTACATTGCAGTAATTAGAAAAGTTGAAAATTATAGCTAACTACTGAAAAAAAAGAAAAAAAAAGGTTTCGCCTATCTCTATAGTTTGCAGTTTTCAGACTACCTAAAAATTCACTCGCCAGTACCGAGTAAAATGATGCATCCCCCCCCCCCCCCTGTTAATGTGGGATACAGAGAGTTATTTAAAGGATGAGACTATGAGGTTTATAAATCAATCTGTAGAGGAAAATGAACAAATGAAAACTTTTATAGCAAGGTTTGATTATTGCAGTGCATTATTTTCAAAATTTGATTCTAAACATAAGATTTTAGCAGCTTTAAAAGAAAATGACCACTATGTTAATCCCCTTGAAGTTGTTCTTGGTTCACTGTATGAACAAAAATTAAAGATGATATTCCACATCAAATTCTTAGAAAAAACACTTGAAAGTACATTTCTATTGCATAGATACTGAGACAAATTATTTCTGTTGATGGATTTTATTGATACTAGCACGTCAAGATTTGACGGTAAATAACTTTAATGTTTCAGTTGAAAAATCCTTGAATTTTTAATTAGTTGCCTTTTAATTATCGAAATTGTGACAAATTTCTATATTGCATGAGTAATTCCTGTCTCTTTAAGGCAATAGATGGTGCCCCTAGCAAATAACTTGAACACCTCGTGAATTAACGCTCCCCATCGCCATCCAACGAAAACGCAGACAGGGCAACAGGCCCAAAACACAAGCGCAATTAAATAAACTAAAGTCACAAAGAAAATGGTAATCTGTTACATAAAAGTAGGCGACACGCTCACCAACAAAATAAAAACTAATGATAAACTACAAACTAGTGACAAACAAAAAAATATCTTAAACTAATAACCAAAGACAAAATTTACAAAACAGTATAAACAGACGAATATCACATTTGATAACATTTGATTAACATTTTGATCACATTTGATTTACATTAAAAAAAACAATGAGAACTGTACCGAAGTCCTACAGTACAACCGAAGGTATCCATCATCAGGAAGCCCAGGAAAGATTAATTGTATAACAAGTCTACAAAGTCCAATAGTCAGTATTTATACTTAATAAAAGAGTAAAGTGCATTTAACACATTATAATTATCCTTAAGTTTGTGATAGCAAGGGAATGTCGATCGGCAAGGGTGCAAGGGTAACCCGATGGGGAGAGCCTCAAGCACGTAGCGAATGTGGTGTCATCCAAAACCACGCGAATGTGGTGTCATGAGTGCGGACATAATCCACGACATGGGTAAGCCGTGGGGAGGACGATGACCGCACAATCGCAACGCGAGTGGGCGGCCATAGACCACGACATGTATAAACCGTGGGGAGTCCGATGACCGCACTATCGCGACGTGCGTGAGGCTTGCTTCTTCGGAAATGTAACGCTGGCAAGGGTAAGGGAAAGGGAATGCTTAAGCAAGTGTAAGCCGGTGAGTCAAGGCTAACCCGGCAAAGATACGTACAAGGGCAAAAGTAATGGAAAGAGTATGCAAGGGTAAGCCGGCAAGGGTACTGAAAAGGATAAGTGTAGGGATATTGTAAGCAAGGGTAAGCCAGCAAGGGTTAGGGCAAGGATAAGTGTAAGGTCAAGGGTAAGGAAAAGTGTAAGCAAGGTTAAGACGATCGGCAAGGGAGCAATGGTAAGCCGATGGGGAGAGCCTCAAGCACGCAGCGAATGTGGTGTCATTTAACTCGCGCCGCGAATGTGGTGTCATCGAACACTACACGAATGTGGTGTCATGAGTGCGGCCATCTTCCAGGACGTGGGCAAGCCGTGGGGAGGACGATGACCGCACGATCGCAACGTGAGTGATCGGCCATCGACCACGACATGTATAAACTGTGGGGAGGCCGATGACCGCACTATCGCGACGTGCGTGAGGCTTGCTTCTTCGGCAAGGTAACGCCGGCAAGGTTAATGGAAAGGATAAGTGTAAGGGTAAGGGAATGCTTAAGCAAGTGTAAGCCGATGGGTCAAGGGTAAGCCGGGAAGGATACGTATAAGGGCAAAAGTAAAGGAAAGAGTAAGCAAGGGTAAGCCGGCAAGGGTACTGAAAAGTATAAGTGTAAGGTGAAGTATAAGGGCAAGGGAAAGGATAAGTGTAAGGGAGAGCAGGTAAGGGTACTTGAAAGGATGAAGGACTGTAAGGTGAAGGGTAAGGGCAAAAGTAAATGGAAGGGCAATGTTACGGCAAGTGTAAGAGAAAGATTAAGCTAGGGTAAGCCGGCGCGGGTACTATAAAGGTTAAGTGTAAGGTGAAGTGTAAGGTCAAGTGCAAGGGCAAGCCGGTAGGGGTACTTGAAAGGATAACTTTAAGGTGAAGTGTAAGGGCATGGTAAAGGAAGAGTAAGAGGAAGAGTAGGCATGATTAAGCCGATGGGTAGAGGGTAAGGGCAAAAATAAATGTAAGGTCAAGTATAAGTCGAAGGGCAATGTTACGGCAAGTGTAATGGAAAGAGTAAGCAAGGGTAAGTCGGCAAGGGTACTGAAAAGTATAAGTGTAAGTTGAAGCAAGGGTAAGAAAGTGTAAGAAGGCACGATTAGGGGATGGATAAGTGTATGGTCAAGTGTAAGGGAAAGTGTAAGCAAGGGAATGTCGATCGGCAAGGGTGCAAGGGTAAGCCGATGGTGAGAGCCTCAAGAACGAAGCGAATGTGGTGACATCCAACACTACGCGAATGTGGTGTCATGAGTGCGGCCATCATCCACGACATGGGTAAGCCGTGGGGAGGACGATGACCGCACTATCGCAACGTGAGTGGGCGGCCATCGACCACGACATGTATAAACCGTGGGGAGGCCGATGACCGCACTATCGCGACGTGCGTGCGGCTTGCTTCTTCAGCAAGGTAACGCCGGCAAGGGTAAGGGAAAGGATAAGTGTAAGGTCAAGAGTAAGGGTAAGGGAATGCTTAAGCAAGTATAAGTCGATGGGTCAAGGGTAAGCCGGCAAGGATACGTACAAGGGCAAAAGTAATGGAAAGAATAAGCAAGGGTAATCCGGCAAGGGTACTGAAAAGGATAAGTGTAGGGATATTGTAAGCAAGGGTAAGCCAGCAAGGGTTAGGGCAAAGATAAGTGTAAGGTCAAGGGTAAGGAAAAGTGTAAGCAAGGGTAAGCCGATCGGCAAGGGTGCAAGGGTAAGCCGATGGGCAGAGCCTCAAGCACGCAGCGAATGTGGTGTCATTTAACAAGCGCCGCGAATGTGGTGTCATCCAACACTACGCGAAAGTGGTGTCATGAGTGCGGCCATTTTCCACGACATGGGTAAGCCGTGGGGAGGACGATGACCGCACGATCGCAACGTGAGTGAGCGGCCATCGACCACGACATGTATAAAACGTGGTGAGGCCGATGACCGCAATATCGCGATGTGCGTGAGGCTTGCTTCTTCGGCAAGGTAACGCCGGCAAGGGTAACGGAAAGGATAAGTGTATGTGTAAGGGAATGCTTAAGCAAGTGTAAGCCGATGGGTCAAGGGTAAGCCGGGAAGGAATCGCATAAGGGCAATAGTAAAGGAAAGAGTAAGCAAGGGTAAGCCGGCAAGGGTACTGAAAAGGATAAGTGTAAGGGGAAGTATAAGGGCTAGGGAAAGGATAAGTGTAAGGGAGAGCAGGTAAGGGTACTTGAAAGGATGAAGGACTGTAAGGTAAAGGGTATGGGCAAGTGTAAATGGAAGTGCAATGTTACGGCAAGTGTAAGGGAAAGAGTAAGCAAGGGTAAGCCGGCGCGGGTACTATAAAGGATAAGTGTAAGGTGAAGTGTAAGGTCAAGTGCAAGGGCAAGCCGGTAGGGGTACTTGAAAGGATAACTGTAAGGTGAAGGGTTAGGGCATGGTAAAGGCAAGGGTAAGAGAAAGAGTAAGCATGATTAAACCGATGGGTAGAGGGTAAGGGCAAGGATAAGTGTAAGGTCAAGTATAAGTGGAAGGGCAATGTTACGGCAAGTGTAATGGAAAGAGTAAGCAAGGGTAAGTCGGCAAGGGTACTGAAAAGGATAAGTGTAAAGTGAAGCAAGGGTAAGCAAGTGTAAGCCGGCACGGGTTAGGTGTAGGATAAGTGTATGGTCAAGGGTAAGGGACAGTGTAAGAAAGGGAAAGTCGATCGGCAAGGGTGCAAGGGTAAGCCGTTGGGGAGAGCTTCAAGCACGCAGCGAATGTGGTGTCATCAAACACGCGCCGCGAATGTGGTGTCATCCAACACTACGCAAATGTGGTGTCATGAGTGCGGCCATCATCCAAGACATGGGTAAGCCTAGGGGAGGACGATGACCGAACGATCGCAACGTGAGTGAACGGCCATCGACCACGACATGTATAAACCGTGGGGGGGCCGATGACCGCACCATCGCGACGTGCGTGAGGCTTGCTTCTTCGGCAAGGTAACGCCGGCAGGGGTAAGGGAAAGGATAAATGTATGGTCAAGTGTAAGAGTAAGGGTAAGGGAATGCTTAAGCAAGTGTAAGCCGATGGGTCAATGGTAAGCCGTAGAGGATACGTATAAGGGCAAAAGTAAAGGAAAGAGTAAGCAAGGATAAGCCGATCGGCAAGGGTGCAAGTGTAAGACGATGGGGACAGCCTCAAGCACGTAGCGAATGTGGTGTCATCTAACACGCGCAGCGAATGTGGTGTCATCTAACACTACGCGAATGTGGTGTCATGAGTGCGGCCATAATCCACGACATGGGTAATACCGTGGGGTGGACGATGACCGCACAATCGCAACGTGAGTGAGCGGCCATCGACCACGACATGTATAAACCGTGGGGAGGCCGATGACCGCACTATCGCGACGTGCGTGCGGCTTGCTTCTTCGGCAAGGTAACGCTGGCAAGGGTAAGGGAATGCTTAAGCAAGTGTAAGCCGATGAGTCA
Organism: Maratus speciosus; assembly: GCA_963932465.1. Taxonomy (NCBI): domain Eukaryota; kingdom Metazoa; phylum Arthropoda; class Arachnida; order Araneae; family Salticidae; genus Maratus; species Maratus speciosus. The sequence continues at coordinate 504,477,363 of OZ010794.1, read as the reverse complement.
AGGGTAAGCGGTCAAGGATACGTACAAGGGCAAAAGTAATGGAAAGAGTATGCAAGGGTAAGCCGGCAAGGGTACTGAAAAGGATAAGTGTAGGGATATTGTAAGCAAGGTTAAGACAGCAAGGGTTAGGGCAAGGATAAGTGTAATGTCAAGGGTAAGGAAAAGTGTAAGCAAGGGTAAGCCGATCGGCAAGGGTGCAAGGGTAAGCCGATGGGGAGAGCCTCAAGCACGCAGCGAATGTGGTGTCATTTAACACGCGCCGCGTATGTGGTGTCATCCAACACTACGCGAATGTGGTGTCATGAGTGGGTCCATCTTCCACGACATGAGTAAGCCCTGGGGAGGACGATGAACGCACGATCGCAACGTGAGTGAGCGGCCATCGACCACGACATGTATAAACCGTGGGGAGGCCGATGACCGCACTATCGCGACGTGCGTGAGGCTTGCTTCTTCGGCAATGTAACGCCGGCAAGGGTAAGGGAAAGGATAAGTGTAAGGGTAAGGGAATGCTTAAGCAAGTGTAAGCCGATGGGTCAAGGGTAAGCCGGGAAGGATACGTATAAGGGCAAAATTAAAGGAAAGAGTAAGCAAGGGTAAGCCGGCAAGGGTACTGAAAAGTATAAGTGTAAGGTGAAGTATAAGGGCGAGGGAAAGGATAAGTGTAAAGGAGAGCAGGTAAGGGTACTTGAAAGGATGAAGGACTGTAAGGTGAAGGGTAAGGGCAAGTGTAAATGGAAGGGCAATGTTACGGCAAGTGTAAGGGAAAGAGTAAGCAAGGGTAAGCCGGCTCGGGTACTATAAAGGATAAGTGTAAGGAGAAGTGTAAGGTCAAGTGCAAGGGCAAGCCGGTAGGCGCACTTGAAAGGACAACTTTATGGTGAAGGGTAAGGGCATGGTAAAGGCAAGTGTAAGAGAAAGAGTAAGCATGATTAAGCCGATGGGTAGAGGGTAAGGGCAAGGATAAATGTAAGGTCAAGTATAAGTGGAAGGGCAATGTTACGGCAAGTGTAATGGAAAGAGTAAGCAAGGGTAAGTCGGCAAGGGTACTGAAAAGGATAAGTGTGAGGTGAAGCAAGGGTAAGCAAGTGTAAGCCGGCACGGGTTAGGGGAAGGATAAGTGTATGGTCAAGTGTAAGGGAAAGTCTAAGCAAGGGAATGTCGATCGGCAAGGGTGCAAGGGTAAGCCGATGGGGAGAGCCTCAAGAACGAAGCGAATGTGGTGACATCCAACAGTACGCGAATGTGGTGTCATGAGTACGGCCATCATCCACGACATGGGTAAGCCGTGGGGAGGACGATGACCGCACTATCGCAACGTGAGTGGGCGGCCATCGACCACGACATGTATAAACCGTGGGGAGGCCGATGACCGCACTATCGCGACGTGCGTGCGGCTTGCTTCTTCAGCAATGTAACGCCGGCAAGGGTAAGGGAAAGGATAAGTGTAAGGTCAAGAGTAAGGGTAAGGGAATGCTTAAGCAAGTATAAGTCGATGGGTCAAGGGTAAACCGGCAAGGATACGTACAAGGGCAAAAGTAATGGAAAGAATAAGCAAGGGTAATCCGGCAAGGGTACTGAAAAGGATAAGTGTAGGGATATTGTAAGCAAGGGTAAGCCAGCAAGGGTTAGGGCAAAGATAAGTGTAAGGTCAAGGGTAAGGAAAAGTGTAAGCAAGGGTAAGCCGATCGGCAAGGGTGCAAGAGTAAGCCGATGGGCAGAGCCTCAAGCACGCAGCGAATGTGGTGTCATTTAACAAGCGCCGCGAATGTGGTGTCATCCAACACTACGCGAAAGTGGTGTCATGAGTGCGGCCATTTTCCACGACATGGGTAAGCCGTGGGGAGGACGATGACCGCACGATCGCAACGTGAGTGAGCGGCCATCGACCACGACATGTATAAACCGTGGTGAGGCCGATGACCGCAATATCGCGATGTGCGTGAGGCTTGCTTCTTCGGCAAGGTAACGCCGGCAAGGGTAACGGAAAGGATAAGTGTATGTGTAAGGGAATGCTTAAGCAAGTGTAAGCCGATGGGTCAAGGGTAAGCCGGGAAGGAATCGCATAAGGGCAATAGTAAAGGAAAGAGTAAGCAAGGGTAAGCCGGCAAGGGTACTGAAAAGGATAAGTGTAAGGGGAAGTATAAGGGCTAGGGAAAGGATAAGTGTAAGGGAGAGCAGGTAAGGGTACTTGAAAGGATGAAGGACTGTAAGGTAAAGGGTATGGGCAAGTGTAAATGGAAGGGCAATGTTACGGCAAGTGTAAGGGAAAGAGTAAGCAAGGGTAAGCCGGCGCGGGTACTATAAAGGATAAGTGTAAGGTGAAGTGTAAGGTCAAGTGCAAGGTCAAGCCGGTAGGGGTACTTGAAAGGATAACTGTAAGGTGAAGGGTTAGGGCATGGTAAAGGCAAGGGTAAGAGAAGGAGTAAGCATGATTAAACCGATGGGTAGAGGGTAAGGTCAAGGATAAGTGTAAGGTCAAGTATAAGTGGAAGGGCAATGTTACGGCAAGTGTAATGGAAAGAGTAAGCAAGGGTAAGTCGGCAAGGGTACTGAAAAGGATAAGTGTAAAGTGAAGCAAGGGTAAGCAAGTGTAAGCCGGCACGGGTTAGGTGTAGGATAAGTGTATGGTCAAGGGTAAGGGAAAGTGTAAGAAAGGGAAAGTCGATCGGCAAGGGTGCAAGGGTAAGCCGTTGGGGAGAGCTTCAAGCACGCAGCGAATGTGGTGTCATCCAACACTACGCAAATGTGGTGTCATGAGTGCGGCCATCATCCAAGACATGGGTAAGCCGTGGGGAGGACGATGACCGAACGATCGCAACGTGAGTGAGCGGCCATCGACCACGACATGTATAAACCGTGGGGGGGCCGATGACCGCACCATCGCGACGTGCGTGAGGCTTGCTTCTTCGGCAAGGTAACGCCGGCAGGGGTAAGGGAAAGGATAAATGTATGGTCAAGTGTAAGAGTAAGGGTAAGGGAATGCTTAAGCAAGTGTAAGCCGATGGGTCAAGGGTAAGCCGTAGAGGATACGTATAAGGGCAAAAGTAAAGGAAAGAGTAAGCAAGGATAAGCCGATCGGCAAGGGTGCAAGTGTAAGACGATGGGGACAGCCTCAAGCACGTAGCGAATGTGGTGTCATCTAACACGCGCAGCGAATGTGGTGTCATCTAACACTACGCGAATGTGGTGTCATGAGTGCGGCCATAATCCACGACATGTATAAACCGTGGGGAGGCCGATGACCGCACTATCGCGACGTGCGTGCGGCTTGCTTCTTCGGCAAGGTAACGCTGGCAAGGGTAAGGGAATGCTTAAGCAAGTGTAAGCCGATGAGTCAAGGGTAAGCGGTCAAGGATACGTACAAGGGCAAAAGTAATGGAAAGAGTATGCAAGGGTAAGCCGGCAAGGGTACTGAAAAGGATAAGTGTAGGGATATTGTAAGCAAGGTTAAGACAGAAAGGGTTAGGGCAAGGATAAGTGTAATGTCAAGGGTAAGGAAAAGTGTAAGCAAGGGTAAGCCGATCGGCAAGGGTGCAAGGGTAAGCCGATGGGGAGAGCCTCAAGCACGCAGCGAATGTGGTGTCATTTAACACGCGCCGCGAATGTGGTGTCATCCAACACTACGCGAATGTGGTGTCATGAGTGGGTCCATCTTCCACGACATGGGTAAGCCCTGGGTAGGACGATGAACGCACGATCGCAACGTGAGTGAGCGGCCATCGACCACGACATGTATAAACCGTGGGGAGGCCGATGACCGCACTATCGCGACGTGCGTGAGGCTTGCTTCTTCGGCAATGTAACGCCGGCAAGGGTAAGGGAAAGGATAAGTGTATGGGTAAGGGAATGCTTAAGCAAGTGTAAGCCGATGGGTCAAGGGTAAGCCGGGAAGGATACGTATAAGGGCAAAATTAAAGGAAAGAGTAAGCAAGGGTAAGCCGGCAAGGGTACTGAAAAGTATAAGTGTAAGGTGAAGTATAAGGGCAAGGGAAAGGATAAGTGTAAAGGAGAGCAGGTAAGGGTACTTGAAAGGATGAATTACTGTAAGGTGAAGGGTAAGGGCAAGTGTAAATGGAAGGGCAATGTTACGGCAAGTGTAAGGGAAAGAGTAAGCAAGGGTAAGCCGGCTCGGGTACTATAAAGGATAAGTGTAAGGAGAAGTGTAAGGTCAAGTGCAAGGGCAAGCCGGTAGGCGCACTTGAAAGGACAACTTTATGGTGAAGGGTAAGGGCATGGTAAAGGCAAGTGTAAGAGAAAGAGTAAGCATGATTAAGCCGATGGGTAGAGGGTAAGGGCAAGGATAAATGTAAGGTCAAGTATAAGTGGAAGGGCAATGTTACGGCAAGTGTAATGGAAAGAGTAAGCAAGGGTAAGCCGGCAAGGGTACTGAAAAGGAGAAGTGTGAGGTGAAGCAAGGGTAAGCAAGTGTAAGCCGGCACGGGTTAGGGGAAGGATAAGTGTATGGTCAAGGGTAAGGGAAAGTGTAAGCAAGGGAAAGTCGATCGGCAAGGGTGCAAGGGTAAGCCGATGTGGAGAGCAACAAGCACGTAGCGAATGTGGTGTCATCCAACACCACGCGAATGTGGTGTCATGAGTGCGGCCATCATCCACGACATGGGTGCCAAACAACTGCCAAACAACACTAAGTACCGACAAGCAATAGGTGCGCTGTTATATGTTTCTACAATAAGTAGGCCCGATATTTTAGTAGGAGTAAACATCTCGAGCAGAAAAAACGAAGCGCCGTCTGAAAGAGATTGGAAAGGTGTTAAAAGATTAATAAGATATCTATATTCAACAAAAGACTTAAATTTAGTAATTAGCACGGAAGAACCACCCATCCTAGAAGTATATACTGATGCGGATTGGGGTGGAGATCTAAAAACAAGAAGATCGACAACAGGCAATTTGTTCCTTTTAGGAAAGAATCCAATACAGTGGATAACAAAACGACAAACGTATGTGGCACAATCATCTGCAGAGGCAGAGTTCGTAGCAGCGGCGAGCGCAACACAAGAATTAATATGGCTGCTAAAACTATTAGAAGATCTCGATATACCGCAAAGATTGCCTATAGTAATTTATGAAGATAATAAATCTTGCATAAAAATGATAGAATCCGAAAAGTTTTCTAATAAATCGAAGCATATTGACATAAAATATAATGTGATTAAACAGCTGAAAGAAGATAAAATTATTGAATTGCGTTATTGCCCAAGCAAGTCAATGACGGCGGACATACTTACGAAACCAGAGCCCAAGTCTGAATTTCTAAATAACAGAAACAAACTGAAATTACAGAACAATCCTCGTTAGGAGATTAAGGGGGGAATTCTTGACAGATATATTGTGAAATATAATCTCCAAACAAGGACATTAAAATAATCAAGTGAAGTAAATTGCTTTTCATGTGTCAAATGTGATTTACAAAAGTAATTATCGAAAGTGTTTACGATCTAAAAGAAGGAAGTGAAACTGAAAAGTGATTGCACAATCATAAACTGATATTTTATTATAAACATTTTTGCAATACTCAAGAACTATAAAACATTTATTAACTCTAATTTTAAATTACCGTAAATATAAATATTGATACAAATTATTTGTTATGCTGATTTATGGGATTAATTTCCTGTTTCTTTATTGTTAATAATATTTTATTCATGTATTTTTTTCTCTACTTCCAGTTGTTACTCAAACTCTCAAAAAACTGAGAGATGTATGCCTTAAAGCTCTTATTAAATGTAATTTTACTTTTCTATTCATAAGTTTCGGCACTAATTTAACTTCACAAGACACTCAAAATATGCGTCTTTTTAAACAACATGAAGTTCAGACCATCAGTCACATATACGGAATAAATAAAAAATACAGGAGCAAGATATAGATTTATTTACTCTATCCGGAGGATAAATACCAGATGTCAAAAAGGATATACATAAATATAAGGTAAGCCCAATTTATCTTACCTATGCTTTTTATATTGAGAAATAGATGATTAATTTTGAGGATAAATAAACGAACATCACGCGAATTTTTTTGATAGCAAAGATTAAATATTTCTAACAAATTTTTAGAATGCTTTTTCAATAATCTGTTTTTTTAAATGGAAGTTATCCATTTTGGGATTATTTTACTGTCTCAAAAATCGAAATTGTGATACAGTCCTCCCCGTTTAAACGAATATTGACGGTTCCAGGAAAATATTCGATTAAGCGGGTATCATAACAGTAATATTTAATGCGTAATAAAAAGCCAAAATAACTATCTACGGTATATTTAATTAACAGCATAATAAATCGTTAATAGAATAACATAAACTAAAATAAATACAAATGCTAATATAAAGTAAATAGGTATTAATTTAATGTCAGTCCATACATTTATATGATTTACATCATACTTAATGCAGCTTGTTTGAATTTGGTCAAAACTTTGCTATTTCTAATTTACGTTACTTATACTGCTTAAAAAAATCGTATAAAGTGGTTTATTTAAGTGGAATTTTAAATTAATTTAAAAATTTTTTTAACTCTCGTAAATATACTCGGGTAGTTCTGAAAGTTTTGGATGTTAGTGACCTCTACAATAGCACGATCCCTATTTCAATAAAATTTTTAGTATGCTTAATTCATTTACAGGGACAGTCAGAAGTTTTCCGTTACATTACGGCCTATGGAGGGAATTGTTTGCGGCGTACTTTTATTATGTTAAATTATTTCATGTATAATGAAATTGACATACGTCGCTAAAGTTTACTATAGCTTATTTCATGTATAATACGAAGTGCATAGCATTTACAGGGATACACAAAAGATTTCGGATTCTACTATATTATATCCGAAGTACTGTACAGTAGCGATGATTGCTGGAAATGCATTTTTAATTATGTTATATGCTTTTATGTTTCACTATATTTATGCATAGTATATGGTGTGTATAAATGTTGTAATTCATATACAGGGCTACACAAAATTATTCCTAATGGTTACTGGGTATGATTGCAAATTGCTTAAAGATGGTTTTTAAATGAGTTACGCGGAAGTGCATTTGGTTTACTAAGAAATGTTTGTAGAACATAGATAAAAGGATATACAGGGTCACGCAAAGAATTGGATACATGGCCGTCTATAAATTATAATTTCTGGAAATGTGATTTCAGTAGTTTTAAGAGTGTTTTACTTTGAATTAAACTTTAGCTAAATAGTGGTGTGTAATAAAGGTACCATATTAACTACAGGGCTGTACAAATGTATAAAAGTATGTTTTGATCTATTACTATAAATTGCTGAAAGAGAAATTTCAACCTGTTATGCGTTTTCTTGCTAAACTAAATTTTCCCATTATATAATATATATATCAAAAGAATACACATTTGGCTTAAATTTGAATACATATTTGGCTATAGACGGTAACTGCAGAAATCAGTTTTTCAAAAGTTTCATGCGTTTTCTAAAGTGTTTACTTAGTTCTCCTATACATCTTATTTCTCTAAATAACGACGTTTTGTTAAAGCATTCAGGAAGTGTTGAAAAGTGTTTCATAATCTATACTTAACGCATGATTTTTCTTACTTGTTTTACTTCATGTTGTTAAAAATTTCTTTTAGTTTTTAAGTTCAGACTTAAGCAAAAGTATTCGGAGTGGGTTATTTATTACTATTCAAATTAATATAATAAAAAAGGATTGATAAAAAGAAGAAATTTTACCTGCATTTAACTTTTTAAAAAGAATTTGACATTCATTAAATTTAATATTTAATTAAATTCTGTTTCATATATTTGGATTTTTTCATTAAATGGTTTATTGGACCATATTTGAATGTATGCATTTAAAATGGTGTTCCACACACATTATAAATTATTCACATTTTACGAAAATTAATGATCCTAAAAACCAAATAGCGCAAAATATTTTTTATGCCTTTAATACTATAATGATAATGAATTCGCTGAAGTAGGTATTCGAAATTACGTACCCGGGTCGTGAGGCATGGAAACGCATCTCCGGCACATGGAAGATCTAATTTTCTCGAAAATACAGGGAGTGTCCCGGACTTCCCCAGCTGCTGCCACGATGTGAGTAACAAATTCCTTAGCACTTTACAGCATTGTCCAAGAATTTTTGCAGCACTAAGAATAATAAACATGTTTTCTCTCCCTGTTCGTGTCCTTTCTTTCTCGTGTTTTGTGTCGTCACTACCGCGCCAGGATAGCATTTCCGACCATGGGTTGGTATTCAAATCTGAATCCTTTCGATACCCCCTACCTGCCCTTAAAGTTAGTCCCAATAATCCTGAGACAACCTGTAAATTTATTTCTTGGTTTTAGAAGAACGAGGAAGCGTAATTTTACTAAATAAATTGTATTCAGAAACACAAAGGAGATTAGAGAAATACAATTTTAGTATAAATCGATCATTTTTTGTATAAGAAGTTATAAAAAATTTATTTATTCCAATATTTGTTTTAGCTAAAATCATAATCCTCAAATAGCACAAAAGAAAATCGGAAACTCAGCAATATTTTTGTGAACCTTCTGTGCATTTCCCATTTTGCTATTGAAGTATCTGATATTGACTTGATATCGAAAATCGCTGAAAAGGCAGTCTTGTTTTGTTGATTTCTATCAAATGCAGTCAGAATTCTGACATAACGAAAGCGACAATTTCCAGAACTAATGCGCTGACGCAAAGAGGCTTATCGACTTTATGAAAGTTCTAGGAATAATGTTTCGTTTTAGAAAAAAGTTTTCTGTCATTTTAATTATATATATATATATATACTTTTCTTTTACTGAAATGCAATGATTTAGATAAAGTTCTAAGAAATAATGCAAAAATGATTAATAAAAAATTATTAATTAGAAAACATCTAAGAGATTACATGGAAGAGAAAAATCAGTTTTTTTCCACTTTTTTTGTACTTATAATATGCTATGCTGACAAAGCAAGTTTTGGTGATTTTAAAATTTTAACGCTAATGTTATAAAAGCGAATGCCTTTTTAATACAATATCAGTTTTTTTACTTCACATTTTCTTTAAAACAGCTTTAAAAGCTATTATTATAAAACCAATACATTGCCTAACGCATTATCACATTCTCAGTTATTTAACGCTTTTTAGGTGCTTTCGTAATTATATAATTACGTAGCGCTTATAGTAATTTTCTGGTCTTTCTGTCTGTTTGTGTCCGCATATAACAGTGCAAAAGCTACCCAACCAAATGGTTCAAATTTAATTCAGTATAACTTCAAAAATCCGGCATCATCGGGGCCCAGACTATCCCGGATTTTCGAAAATTCCGGATTTTTGAAGGAATGCCAAAAGTAGTAACTAGGAATATCAAAAGTAGTACTATATTTTAATGGTATCTTTAACCGTAATTTAAATCATTATTAAGTGATAATTATATTAAAAAATAAATATAAAAATAAACTTACATTAATTGATATTTTCTATGTTACAGAAAAAGAAATCTAATAAAAGGGGAAATTATATCCTCTCGTGTAATTTTGAAAACATAGATGTCAATTTTGTTTGCTTCAATTTTTTTTGGCCGTTCTTTAACCAGTTTTTCTTGTATTTTATACAAATGGAGAATATCTATTTCGGAAATTCAGTCTTGTGCTCTAAAGCCGATGTTAATTTTCCATTCAAATTTATGCATTTTTCTAGTGACACCTTTTCCTATGCCTGTTGTTCATCCTCGCTCTCGAAGCTGTTATTAGCGTTATCAGCGGTTCTATTTAGCACAGCGTCAGAAGAGAGACTTCAAAGAACTTGTGTACGTCGTTGCTGTGTAACAGTGCAGCTCTCAGAAACTTTTTTTCGAAAATAATCGCCTCTGGCAAATGGAAAAAATGTCAAATATTATTTTTTTACATTTTTGCTATCGACCTTGAAGTTTTTTATTCACACACAATTGCTATATTTCTTCTACCATAACTTGAAAGTGTAAAAGAAAAGGGAGGGGAAAATGATGAGTTTGATGCCGGATTTCTGAATGCCGGCCACACTGTATATATAATCGTTGCAGAATTTTGTCGAACCATTTATAATTTTATGAAAATCGAATCAAAACTTAGGTTGCCATGGTGATTACGCCCTATTTAAGATAGGAAATTATGAGTCACACTCTTTCCGTATTACTGAATTTAATATATAGAATCGTAATAAATGTTGTGTTCATGATTTTTTGCATGAGAGTGCAACGGTTATTGCACCAAGAACGGAATATTTATAAAACTAGTTATACTGCGAAAGCAGATTATTTGCCACGTTTAACGTTCTATTTCCGATTTATTTCCTGATTTATTCTTCTTTTCATTCGATCAATAATTCCATAGGACACTGACTTTTCAGTTTAAAATGAAATGATTGTACCAGCTTTTGAAGCTAATATTATGTGTATGATTTTATTTTGGACATATTATTTGCATTATCATTTGAACGCCTTCCATTATGCTAATTTTAAGGAGTAAATTAGATAAACATTATTTTAAATTTGACGCATTATCACTCTCTTTCCTTTACAGCAACTTTTATCTTTAATATTACAAAAAGTCATATCTTTTCGATATATTATATCAGAAAGTATTTCGAACACCTGAATTTATTTTAAATTATTGTAACGGGTCAAACTAAAGTTCAAGTTTACTAAAAAACTTATATTTGTTACATTTTAACCTTCACACAACTGAATAATATCATAAAAATGTATATCATTTACTTCGACTTACGTCACCCCACATTTACGTCGTCTGGCGTGAAAAAATAATTTTTCACCTTTTCTTCGCAGAGACGAAGAAAACATCTTTAAATTGTGATTCTGTCTCTCTCCTAATTGATGAAATTATCGAAAATGAAAGAGATCTCACCTTAGATATGGACGCTGAAGATGTTGTTGAAATGATAAATTCCCCTGATCCTAAATTAACCATCGACGAACATATTGAACTAAGGAAACAAAGTACTGTCGAAGAAATAGATGAAGAATTTAAGCCTGCGGAAAAGATTTTGACAGTGGCAAAATTAATCGAAGGACTAAACCTTGTTGTAGCTAGAATGACGGTTACTGAAGATATTGATTATGTAGGATGAGCGAAGATTATCAACGACTAGAAAAAGCTTAGAAAACTCATTTTGTTGTTACAAAGAGCTTCTAAGATAAAAATGAAAAATTTGTCGGTTTAAACTTCATTGCAAAATCATTGCTTAATTGCATCATCATTTTTTTCACATGCTCTGCTGAAGGACACGAACGTGGCAGCTAAATGAACAATAAGTTACAAACTCTTGTATTGCAAACGCATTCTTTTGCTAATGTTAAATGTATGTAACATAACCCCTAATTACAATAGAATATGTTCCTTAGATTTTGGTGAATTTCTATTACTTATTCTTTTCTGCTTATCTAAAATACCTCGACTTACATCGCTAGTCTTGGAACGAATTGCTTACGTACAGTGACGTACGCGAATTGTGACAGCTATTTCTGTACATACTTAAATATAACGTGGAAAATCGTAAATTATAGGGGACAAATATTGTCTTCTATCTCCTCTTCCAAATTTTATTGAATAAGTCATTTTACTAATTGATGTAAAAAGCTGATCTTTGCATTGTGAAATTTTTTCCTAAAAGAATATGTATATTTTACTTTGTTTGACGTCTTACTTTAATATCTCTACAAGAAATTCTGTATTTATCGGGTTTCTGAAATTAACGGTTCAGTTTTCAAGATTCATATTATAGGCACCAATACATTTTTGAAACCTCATCACTTTCTTGTTTTATCACCATTTTAGCACTTTCTTTTACAGCAGCATACACTAATATAAGCCCCAATGTTTCTTTAATACATTATTTAATTATTTTCATTACGCCTTTATTTTAACGCAGCTTTCCTTTTCGTTTACAACAACTTTAAAGGTTAATATTACAAGCACAAGTATATTTTTAACACTTTATCACTTTTTCGCTTTTCTTATTAAATAATTTTTAGCACTGAAATAATTTGTAATGCGTTGACATACGCTGACTTTTCACATTCAGTTCATCTAATACTTTAGAAATATCAATGAGAAATTCTGTATTTATGGGATTTCTGAACGAATTCTGTGTTTATGAACGAATGAATTTTGAAATTTAATAATATTAGCAGCAATACATTTCTGATACATAATCACATTTTTGTTTATATCACCATTTTAACACAAAATTTCAGGCTAATAATATAAACACCAATATTTTTTAAGACATTATAACATTCTTTTTTATGCCATCATTTTAAATCTTCCCCTTTCTTTTACGACAATTTTAAACGTTAATATTATAAGCACGGTTATATTTTTTACGCATTAGCACTTTATTTTCAACGCACGACACTTCTCCCATTCAGCTAGTACTTTAGAAATACCAACAGTTTAATTTAACTACGAAAATACACCGTAGAAGTTTTTTGAAAAAAATATCAAAAAATAGTCACGTACATGATTTCCCTTTCTTCTGATTTTCGAATATTTCCCTGAGTAATATTATTGGATAAGAATGATTTGTGTTTTACAGAATACCATCGACGAAATTTGTTTTCCTGATTTATTTTTCTTTTCATTCAATCAATAATTCCATAGGACATTGACTTTTTAGTTTAAAATGAAATGATTTATTGATTATAAGAAATAAATATATTTTTATAATTTACAATGATAAATAGTAAATAATTCCTTTAAAAGCAGTTACCCAGAAAAAAAAAAGTGGTGCAGGTGTCATTACAATGCCGTGTCAGTGCTAATGAAAAAACTCTAAATTTGGTTGTATAATTTGATTTTTCTTCCATTATAGATAGAATTCTATTATTTGTTTCAGGAGTATTTATTTTTTATTTTTGTTATAGATTATCCTTTTTATTTCGTTAATATATCTATCAATCTTTAGCTGTTGCGAGTTGCATATGCTACCGTTTTTATTTGACTAATGTCCCTCTTAGGGCAACTCAGATTTGGAATGCGTCCCTTGCAAGATAAGTTACTATGTGCCTGTATGTGAATGCTTTGCTTCTTTATTTTAAGTTTGTCCCTTTGTGCCCCGGCGGTACTTATAAGTACCGCTAAAATAACCTGTTATAAAATTCATTTAATACATTGATTCGTAGAAATACATTTTGGAATGAGTTATAAATACTTTACTTCATCTTATTCCAAAAGCATTATTGGTTGAACAAAACCAAAAGTATCTTTAAAAGGATGATTTCTTTTTCATTTGTATCTCTTCATCTTTTTTGACGTTGAATGATTGTGGGTAACTAGTTTCAGTTCGGAATTATTCCAATATTTATATTGTCAGAGTTCCAATATTTCTATTGTATATTTGAACATTTCCTAATGCTGTAAAATACTAAAAAAAATATTTTAAATAAAAGATTTGAATGAAGTTATAACTATTGCACAAAATCCTTATAAATAGAAAATTAATTAATTAACTTTAATTGACAAAATCCTTCTAAAATTTATTAAATGATTGCGTAAATCTTCTAATGTAGTTTCAAAAATTTCCAGATATGCTTTAGAAGATGAAATTTTCGTGAATTCATAATTTGAGACATAAGAGTTAAAAATATGCGAAAGAGTTCTGTGGAAATGTAGTGTTCTTAGACTTTACAAATTTATGTTAATTGTTATCGCACAGTTTTGTTTGTTATTTAAAAAGAATGGAAATTTTATAATGGCGTAAATATATGATTTTATTCTTTTTTTTTCATAAAGTAGGGTTCAGAGCAAAAGGAGTGTTCTTAGTAGTTTGCAAATATATGTTATTGAAAGATTACGTTGAGTCGAGAAACTTTTAGCAACGAACCTTACAAGTATTTCAGCAAACAAGTTGCAACATGTGCGGAGAGATTTTCAGGAGTCCGTTTTCACGTGGAAGCTGTCATTAATTTTAACTGGTGTGTATTAGCCTTTTTTTGTAGTTTTTATTACCTTTTTGTTATAGTGGCAACAGAAATATACATCTCTGTTGAAAGTAAAGGGAAATACAGATTACTATATAGACCAATCAGAAAACGAATAAATTGCGGATTCGACCAATAAAACACATCAGATATGTTTTTGATTTCCTACTCTGACAGAGGACAATAACCATTTTTCCAAATGGTTAAAAAAAAAATTCTTTCGCTTTCATATAATTCAAAGGGAAATTCATATAGCCTATCACGTTTGTCAAAACAAGGGCGAGGAAAATTACAGAATACTTTATGTTTTATTGCTTTGTCCTCCTAACCTGACTAACTATTCCGATACCGAAAATATATCCTTCTATATATATAAAAAAGTTTTGATTTGGAAATGGACTAATGAAAATCTGCGTAGATATTCCCGGAAGATCGGCATCCAATTTGAATGCTTAAGCATGGCCTTTCTTCGTTAATATAAAAAAAAAACTGTTGCATACAAAAATATGAAAATTGGTAGTATTATAGAGAAATGTTTGATAAACACGCTGATGCAGACAGTTTTCAAATCGAAGAATTATTTTAAGAGATATTTAATGCCAAAGTTGGGCAAAATTTTTCCATTAAAAAAGTTTTATAGGAGCAAGAACTGTACATAGGAATTTAATCATTTTTAGATCGTTTTATGCGTCAGAATTTCCCGGTGTGCAGATTGCATTTAGTTTTTTAATTTGACAAATTTTTTGAGGTTTTATTTCTATTTAAAATTCAAATTTTCAGCATTTCGAGAGATATTTTTTAGATATTTTAGAAAACAAGGGGGCTCGGCCCCCTACAAGCTACTCTCGCCAACCCCCCGTTCAGACACTGCAGTCTCTAAAAGCACGCTAATTTGATCGGCTTTAAAAAGATTTTGGAAGATTGAATTATAATAAAAAAAAACAAAGGCGATCTCCCTATAAACGGGTTTCTATTCATTTCTCTTTGATTGGAGAATTTTACGGAAAAATCAGCTGCTGTTAAAAGATACAATGGCATTTCAAAATCATCTAATATAAAATGAATTAAGTAAACAGAGTCTTTGTCTCCCGGTATTTTTTAACAAAGCAAAAAGAAAGTCCTTTTAAATAAGACATTTTAAATATATCGTTTTTAATCTGACGTAATTTTCACCAAACTTTTCTTTCCCTTTTTAATATTCACGTGAAAATACTTTTATTAGAAATGAAATAGTATTTGCGCTGTCCCCCCCCAAAAAAAAAAGTTGAAAAGTTCATCTCAAAATATCAAGTAAATGTCTCGCGCTATTTTAAAATTTAAACTGTTTTGCAATATTATTTTTTGTTCATTTTACGTAATAAGTGTAATGTGACGTAAATGTGATGAAATTTCTCCTATTTAAGACTTCTAACGCATGTTAATGAATTTATTATTTTACAATATCCTTTCTCTGTTAAAATTCACGTGTAATTATAGATGAAGTAATTTTCAATAAGTTCCTGCTTTTTGTACGTAATTATTTAATTCTAATTTGAAAGTTTTTTTCTGTTTATAATAGTCACGTGTAAATAATTTTTTAATTTGAAGCAAACATTATTGTTTCCGTTGTTTATACAGTTAGCAACAGGTTAAATTAGTACAATTTTCTGAAATAAGTAAAGATTTCTCTCGAAAAGCTGAAAATTTGAATTTAAAATAGAAAGGAAACCTCGAAAAATGCGTCAAATTAAAAAAATTAATTAATTCTGCACACCGGGAAATTATAACGTATAAAATGATCTAAAAATTATTAAATTCTGATGTATAGTTTTTGCTCCTATAAAACTTTTTTAGTGGAATGATTTTGTCCAGCTTTAGCATTAAATATCTCTTAAAATAATTCTTCGATTTAAAAACTGTCTGCATCAGCGTGTTTATAGAACATTTCTGTATAATACTACCAATTTTCATATTTTTGTATGCATTATTTTTCTTATTATTAACGAAGAAACACCTCCGGTCACAAAAAATTCAAAACCGGCGGCGGCGGTGACAGCGGTAGTTACTTTTTTTTAGAATAGAGAGACTAGGGGGCTCGGCCCCCTACGAGCTACGCTCGCCGATCCCCCGTTCAGACACTGCAGTCTCTAAAAGCACGCTAATTTGTTCGGCTTTAAAAAGATTTTGGAAGATTGAATTATAATTAAAAAAACAAAGGCGATCTTCCTATAAACGGGTTTCTATTCATTTCTCTATGATTGGGAATTTTACGGAAAAATCAGCTGCTGTTAAAAGATACAATGGCATTTCAAAATCATCTAATATAAAATGAATTAAGTAAACAGAGTCTTTGTCTCCCGGTATTTTTTAACAAAGCGAAAAGAAAGTCCTTTTAAATAAGACATTTTAAATATATCGTTTTTAATCTGAGGTAATTTTCATCAAACTTTTCTTTACCTTTTTAATATTCACGTGAAAATACTTTTATTAGAAATAAAATATTATTTGCGCTGTCCAAAAAAAAAAAAAAAAAAAAAAAAAATTGAAAAGTTCATCTCAAAATACCAAGTAAATGTCTCGCGCTATTTTAAAATTTAAACTGTTTTGCAATATTATTTTTTGCTCATTTTACGTAATAAGTGTAATGTGACGTAAATGTGATGTAATTTCTCCTATTTAAGACTTCTAACGCATGTTAATGAATTTATTATTTTACAATATCCTTTCTCTGTTAAAATTCACGTGTAATTATAGATGAAGTAATTTTTAATAAGTTCCTGCTTTTTATACGTAATTATTTAATTCTAATTTGAAAGTTTTTTTTCTGTTTATAATAGTCACGTGTAAATAAATTTTTAATTTGAAGCAAACATTATTGTTTCCGTTGTTTATACAGTTGGCAACAGGTTAAATTAGTACAATTTTCTGAAATAAGTAAAAATTTCTCTCGAAATGCTGAAAATTTGAATTTAAAATAGAAATGAAACCTCGAAAAATGAGTCAAATTAAAAAAATTAATTAATTCTGCACACCGGGAAATTATAACGTATAAAATGATCTAAAAATTATTAAATTCCGATGTATAGTTTTTGCTCCTATAAAACTTTTTTAGTGGAACGATTTTGTCTAACTTTAGCATTAAAGATCTCTTAAAATAATTCTTCGATTTGAAAACTGTCTGCATCAGCGTGTTTACCAAACACTTTTGTATAATACTACCAATTTTCATATTTTTGTATGCATCATTTTTCTTAATATTAACGAAGAAACACCTCCGGTCACAAAAAATTCAAAACCGGCGGCGGCGGTGACAGCGGTAGTTACTTTTTTTAGAATAGAGAGACTAGGGGGCTCGGCCCCCTACGAGCTACGCTCGCCGATCCCCCGTTCAGACACTGCAGTCTCTAAAAGCACGCTAATTTGTTCGGCTTTAAAAAGATTTTGGAAGATTGAATTATAATTAAAAAAACAAAGGCGATCTTCCTATAAACGGGTTTCTATTCATTTCTCTATGATTGGGAATTTTACGGAAAAATCAGCTGCTGTTAAAAGATACAATGGCATTTCAAAATCATCTAATATAAAATGAATTAAGTAAACAGAGTCTTTGTCTCCCGGTATTTTTTAACAAAGCGAAAAGAAAGTCCTTTTAAATAAGACATTTTAAATATATCGTTTTTAATCTGAGGTAATTTTCATCAAACTTTTCTTTACCTTTTTAATATTCACGTGAAAATACTTTTATTAGAAATAAAATATTATTTGCGCTGTCCAAAAAAAAAAAAAAAAAAAATTTGAAAAGTTCATCTCAAAATACCAAGTAAATGTCTCGCGCTATTTTAAAATTTAAACTGTTTTGCAATATTATTTTTTGCTCATTTTACGTAATAAGTGTAATGTGACGTAAATGTGATGTAATTTCTCCTATTTAAGACTTCTAACGCATGTTAATGAATTTATTATTTTACAATATCCTTTCTCTGTTAAAATTCACGTGTAATTATAGATGAAGTAATTTTTAATAAGTTCCTGCTTTTTATACGTAATTATTTAATTCTAATTTGAAAGTTTTTTTTCTGTTTATAATAGTCACGTGTAAATAAATTTTTAATTTGAAGCAAACATTATTGTTTCCGTTGTTTATACAGTTGGCAACAGGTTAAATTAGTACAATTTTCTGAAATAAGTAAAAATTTCTCTCGAAATGCTGAAAATTTGAATTTAAAATAGAAATGAAACCTCGAAAAATGAGTCAAATTAAAAAAATTAATTAATTCTGCACACCGGGAAATTATAACGTATAAAATGATCTAAAAATTATTAAATTCCGATGTATAGTTTTTGCTCCTATAAAACTTTTTTAGTGGAACGATTTTGTCCAACTTTAGCATTAAAGATCTCTTAAAATAATTCTTCGATTTGAAAACTGTCTGCATCAGCGTGTTTACCAAACATTTTTGTATAATACTACCAATTTTCATATTTTTGTATGCATCATTTTTCTTAATATTAACGAAGAAAGACCTCCGGCCACAAAAAATTCAAAACCGGCGGCGGCGGCGGTGACAGCGGTAGTTACTTTTTTTTAGAATAGAGAGATTGTATGGATTTAAACTGTTGCCAACTGTACAAACAGCGCAAACAATAATGTTTGCTTCAAATTAAAAATTTATTTTACACGTGACTATTATAAACAGAAAATATAAAAAGCAGGAACTCATTGAAAATTACGTCATAAAAACTATAATTAACGTGAGTTTTAAAAGAGAAAGAATATTGTAAAATAATAAATTCATTAACATGCGTTACAAGTCTTAAATGGGAGAATTTACGTCACATTTACGTCACATTACACTTATTACGTAAAATGAACAAAAAATAATATTACAAAACAGTTTAAATTTAAAAATTGCGCGAGACATTTATTTGATATTTTAAGATGATCATAATATGTCATTTCTAACAAAATTATTTTTACGTGAATATTAAAAAGAGAAAGAAAAGTTTGGTGAAAATTACGTCAGATTATAATTGTCAGATTCAAATTATAATTCAATCTTTCGAAATCTTTTTAAAGCCGATCAAATTAGCGTGCTGTTAGAGTCTGCGGTTTCTGACTGGGTGTTGACGAGCGTAGCTCGTAGGGGGCAGAGCCCCCTAGTTTAAGAAATAAAACTTTCATCTGTTTCACTGTAAAACACGATACAACTGAAATGTATATGTCACGAATTTTTTTTCTAAACCTTAGACATTACTTTTGCTGCCATTTCATTTATTATTAAAATATTTGAATAAAGAAATCGTAATATATGATATAGCGAAATGTATGTGTCATGATTTTTAAAAAGTATTAGATCTTTTACGAGTTCATGATACCCTTTTGTTTCAGAAATATATACCATCACATTTTTTAGAACTCTAGTTCGATTTTAAAAAAAATTCTTTCATATAATTCAAAGGGAAATTCATATGGCCTATCACGTTTGTCAAAACAAGAGCGGGGAAAATTACAGAATACTTTGTGTTTTATAACATTGTCATCCTAACCTGTCAAACTATTCCGATACCGAAAAAATATTTAAGAAATAAAACTTTTATGTGTTTCACTGTAAAACACGATAGGACCGAAATGTATGTGTCACGAATTTTTTTTTAAAACATTGGATATTACTTCTGATGACATTTCATTTAGTATTAAAATATTTAAATAAAGCAGTCGTAAAATGTGATGTAACCGAAATACACGTGTTATGTTTTTTTTTTTTTAATGTGTTAGATCTTGCTCTACGAGTACGTTTCTCTACTTTCAATTCTTATTGTGACATTTTATCGAGCAAAACTAAATTTTAATAAAAGTTTATTTTAAAGTATCTGGCTAAGTTCAGAGCACTTTCAAAGAAACATGTACGTTATTGAATAAATATACTTATGTTTAGTTCAATTGTACTGCAGAATGATGGAAAAAACATAGATTCATATCAACATCTTTATAAAAATGGTTTCATTTTTTGACGAGTCGGAAATTGCACTGTTAAAAATTCCTGCACTATTAAAAACTTCTATAAAAACGCATAAAAAAAACGAAATTCTCTGTAAATTTACACCAGTTCTCGGTTAAATGCATTCAGTTGAGTTTCTCGGTCATCATTTTATAGACATTTCCCTTTTCTTATATCAAATTCCCTGTAGGGATTTCCATGACTTTATTTAAATATATTTTTATCTTTGTCAAAACTTGTAATTCAAAATGCACACTTATAAAACTATTTTAGAATTTTATTAGAAATATTAAAGAAGAAATTTTGGTTTAAAAATTGTTTTATTAAAAATTAGAATATTTTTCAAAGGGAAAATTCGGCTCTACAGAGTTAGCGGGGATTTTTATCGACAATCACTTTGCAGTTGTTTCCTTCACTATGTGCCTAGAGCTTGTTAATATTAAAAGTAAATTTGGTAGTATTATTTCAAAGCTATTATTAATGTTATTATTATTATTATTTGTAGTAGTAATAGTAGTAGTATTACACTGATAAATGCGTTATAAACTAGTTGGATGTGCCAATCCCAAAACTTTCTTCTATCTTATACATCTTACTATTTCAAAAAGTAGTTACACATATTAATACTTCAATATTATTAGTTCAATACTATACCAACTTTAATTTTCATCTTAAATTTCTGCTTCAGGCAATTAAACGAACTAAAAACGAGTTAATCTCTATCATGATATTTGTTAAAATTAATTGTTTTCTCTTATTCTGTTGTTATCAGATGCTTTCTAATAGCTGGCTTAGCAGGAAGCGAGTTCCCGCCTTTGCACGAGCCGCTGATGGACAATAGAACTACGAAAAATCAAGAAAAGTATACAAAAATCGCTATCACAGAGCACCTTTACCGCGCGATATTTCCAAATTCAAGGAGGACCTGTTGGCCAAAGCCAAAAACATGCACAAGAAATTTGGTTCAATTGTATGCATAATTTTATACACTTTTCGATTGTACAATAAAGAAAATGGCACAAACATCGCTATTACATCGCCCCCCTTCCGGCAGATTTTTTTCAAATTCAAGGGAAAATTTGTTTGCCATAGCCAGAAACGCACACAAAAAAATTGGTTGAATTCTATGCATAAGTTCATACACTTTTCGATAGTACAATAATGAAAATGGCACAGAGATCCAATTATAGCGCCCCCTTCTGGCGGAATTTTTTCAAGTTCAGGGAAGACTTGCTTGCCATAGCCAGAAAGATACACAAAAAATTTGGTTCAATTCTATGCATAAATTCATACACTTTTCGATGGTACAATAATGAAAATGGTAAAGACATCGCAATTATAGCGCCCCCTTCTAAAAAATTTTTCCAAATTCTGGGAGGACCTTCGTGCCATGACCAAAAACAAACAAACAAAAAAAATTGACTCAATTCTATACATAACTTTATGCACTTTTCGATGGTACAATATTCAAAATGGCACAAAAATTGCTATTACAGCGCCCCTACCGGCGAATTTTTTCCAAATTTAGGAAGGACCTGCTTGTCCTACCCAAGAACTTATTATAAAAATTTGGTTCAATTCTATACATAACTTCATACACTTTTCGATGGTACAATTTTCAAAATCTCACAAAAATCGCTATTATAGCGCCCCCTAGCGGCGATTTTTTTCCAAATTCAGGGAGGACCTGCTTGCCATAGCCA
Organism: Maratus speciosus; assembly: GCA_963932465.1. NCBI lineage: Eukaryota > Metazoa > Arthropoda > Arachnida > Araneae > Salticidae > Maratus > Maratus speciosus. The sequence goes on along the minus strand of OZ010794.1, from coordinate 504,455,727 downwards.
AAAACTTAAAATAAGAATTTGGTTCAATTCTATGCATAACTTCATACACTTTTGGATGGTACAATATTCACAAATCGCACAAAAATCGCTGTTACAGCCCCTCCTACCGGCAATTTTTTTCCAAATTCAGGGAGGACCTACTTGCTATATCCAAAAACTTAAAATAAAAATTTGGTTCAATTCTATGCATAACTTCATACACTTTTTGATGGTACAATGGCGACAGACAGACGGACACACGGACAGACAGACATTTTCTATAAACATGTTTTTGGGGATCTCTGTCCCCTAAAACGAATAAATCCATCGAAAACAGGAAGTGGAAAAAATTTCGATTACAATATTTTCTTCTATTGAAGATAGAAGAAAGTAAAAATATATTAATCTTCTAAAAATGAAAACGTAAAAAGTCATTAAAAAAATAAATTACATTTTTTCCTGTTTTTTCTTTTCTTATTTCTTACTGAAAAATTCTTTTAAAAACATTTAGCGCATTAAAAAATAAATAGCGTGTGTGACATTTTCGAAAAATACTCAAACATATTATCGTTGTAAAAAACGAATGAGATTTAATTTTTTTTTCATAAAAGAAATCCATTTAATTATTTGAAAGAAGTTTTCCAAAAATGTAACTATACACACTTAAAAATGTAAATTGACTTAGTTTTTTTTTTTTTTTTGTACTTATTAAAAAAGTATTATGTATTGGTCTAAAATAAATTAAAGTAAACCGTTTACTAATTTTCTTACGAATGTATTTTAAGCAAAATCTTTGAAAAGCTCAAATACAACAGATTTTTTCCCGCTGAATTATAGAAGACATCTTTTGTATGCTACAATGATAACGGCTCCTATATCGCAGTCAGTAAGGTATTCGTCCCCAACCCAGAGCTCTCCGGTTCAAACACCGGACCGGCTAGGAATATATTGTTTAAAAATTGATTAATTGCTCAGTTCAAATTTGCTCGAAAAATTCTTAATTCTTCGAAGTTCTAAAATTCACTAATTTCGTAAAATAAGTAAATTATTATAGTATAAATTTACAGAGGCCTATATATTTTAATCGATGTTAATTTACATAGTCAGTAAATTTACAGAATAATATTTCTGTTATTTAACAGAATTTATGTTTTTCTCATCTCTGTAATTTTGCATAAGACTTAAGATATTGGATTACCAGTAGATTCTCTGTAATGCCACAGAAAAGTTTTTAACAGTGATGGTTGCACATTCTCTTGTGTTCTAAAAACTAAAAACAACAATAATAATAATAATAATTTTCCCACGTTTATGCATATATAGCTATGTTAGCACAAAATAATACAGATTTTCCAATGAATAAAAAGTAAGCAGTTATTCAACAAAAGAATATTTGTGGAGGAGTATAAAATACATCCCTTTTATCCCGGAGAATTTCGCAGTAAACATGAAAAAAGTCTTTGGCATATTCTTTCTCATTAATACGAACACTGGAGTATCTTCTCTACAGTTCTATTTTTCAAATTTTCCTTGAAAAATGAAAGAATTGACATAAAATGCATAAAATCTTTATGCTATCAATATGCATGAAATAGTTTGTATTAACATTTATTTCTTTTCCTTATCATGCTAACCTGGCAAAGCGTTCAAAAAATGTGAAATACTTAATAAATAAGATATTTGTGATATTCCATGTGTATATTTTTGTGTAAAATACAATAGATTCAATATAATGGAGTAAGATCTCTTGAAAATATTGTACTTTTCTTGAGTTAGTGTTTCCTTAAGGATGTTTAGTTACTTTTAGCGTAGAAAAATATCGTCTCCATGAGGCGCGAAGTGACCTGCTTTCGCAGGTATATTTGAAAGAATTGAAATTAATATTTTTTAAAACCGATTGCACTATCGATTAAAAGGAAGGTTTCAGCTTTAAGAACATATTTTTGGTTTGTCGGTACCACTAAAATTACGCCATGGAGGGGGTGTCGCAATAACGGAGAAAAACTTTTTCAGAAAAATAACCCTTTTTAATTTTTTTTTCAAGGGGATAACTGCGATACATTTTCGAATCGATAGCGGCATTTGAGAGGTAAGAGTACAATTTTTCGGAATAAGTCTTTCAATTTTAACTGTACCGAGCGGTTTGGTCGATTCAGCTTAAAATAATGCTACTAAAAAACACAAATAAAATGGAAAGTAGGTTTTTCGCTAGCTTCCGATGCGTAAATTGGTGTGTGCACTTGCGCAAGCATTGTCCTTGACTGGGGATCAAATAGATGACTTTTTCATGAGAGTGAATTACGATGTTTAATTAATAATTCAACTAATTATTAGACATTTAAAATTTCGAGTCTCAGGTGCATCAAAAGACACTTTTGTCTACTATCACAAAAATTTTCAGCCTCGTACGTGTCCTAGATTTTGCTAGCCATCGCACAGACACACACACACAGAGCGAAACGTTCTTTTATTAGTATAGGATCATTACATGTCAAATCAACACAGCCGTTTCCCTCACCATCTCCGAATTTTGCAAAATTCGGGGAACTAGTTAGACTGGTTGAGAAACTAAAAAATCTGTAATTTCAGATTTCTAGGGCTATTAGTTTTTTAATTATACTCAGTTAAAGATAGCCGACTAAGACAAATTTACTGTCAGATGGCAACACTATAATCATCATAACTCCTGTTCTACTTGACCTTTGACCTTGAATTACTAGAAAACGAATTCTTCAATTTTCATAATTTTTTTTTTCTGAATGCCAAAATACCTTAACTAGATGTGAACAAAATTTCAAAATGGGATGACAATGGGATCATATATAAAAAAATAATAATAAATAACAAAATACAAAATGTTCGCATTAAATTATGTATTCATATATAATGAGTTTACGAACTCATCCTATAAATATATAAAAATGGATTTTTGTTAAAATTTTGTATTTATTCTTAATATTTGTACACCTGTGCCAGCTTTTATTGAGATCATGCAAAATAAAATTATTGACAAAAAATAATTGTTTAACATTTAGCGATTAGTGCACCTGATATTTATTTAAGATGATAGAAGTGATGTTTTTAATAATGACAGGCAGGTTTGGGGAATAAAATATTATACAGATAACATACAGATATTATTATGAACTTCGAAAACATTCGGCTAAAAGGAAAACTCTTCGTCCTATTACTAAATGGATGCTTGAAAATTATTCTGAAATTATCGAAATTGGATAAATGATATGTGATCGGTGTAGGAAAGATGTTTATTCATTAAAAAACAATCTAGAACCTGAATGTAGTTTTGAAGTATTTCCTGGAACAAGTAGTCAACAAGATTGTGAAGAACAATTAAATGAATTTGACTATAATGAAGCACTAGATCCTCTAAACAGTAGTTTGAATATCCTCGGAGAGTCGCCGATAAGTAAGAAAAAAATTAAACTGCAAAAATATCCAAAAGAAAAATTTCAGAAGGTAACGACTGCTGTTTAGAAATTGTTTGAAACGGATAATTCTGTTGATGATGAAATTGTACAGTCTGCAGAAAGCGAAATGATATGCCATCTAAAAGATAAATTTTGTTCATCTACTAGTCGTAGTGAAAAGGTACAAATACTAACAATTCTACCAAAAAGTTGGAGCATTAGAAAAATTGAAAAGGAGTTTGAAGCTCCAAATTTTATGGTGAAGAAAGCCAAGCAGTTAGTAAAAGAAAAAGGAATTCTATCATCACCTAATTTTAAACCTGGAAACTCATTGCCTGAGAACGTGATTAATACTGTGAGAGAATTTTATGAATGTGACATGATTAGTAGAATGATGCCTGGTCAGAAGAATTATGTGTCTAAAATATTTAAGTGGAAATCGTATTCAGAAACAGAAAAGGCTTATTTTATGCAATCTTCAAGAAGCTTATGTTTTATTTAAGCAAAAGCATCCAGACAATAAAATTGGATTTTCAAAGTTTGCAGAACTTCGACCAAAACATTGTATTCTTGCTGGTGCAAGTGGAACACATTCTGTTGGTGTATGCACCACCCACCAAAATTTTAAATTAATGATGATAGGTTTAAAAATTGCTGAATTAGCAGCAAAAGGTGATGTTCCTTTAAAAACCCATAAAGACTGTATTGCTGTAGTGATTTGTAATCCTCCACAGCCGGCATGTTACCTAGGAGACTGTAAAGAATGTGGGAAAGCTGACTATATTTTAATCCTAAAAGGTTGGGTTGGGTTGGATTGATTTTTGACGGCCAATTATCTACACGAGGGATATAGGCCCGGGGGGAGTGCCCTCCGTGGGGGTCTTTCTAAGGGAACCTAATCCGTATTAACGCATGGAAGATCCACGGCTCGAAGAAAACCACGAAAACTCCGAACGATTAGGCCGACGGGCGCGATTGGGATCGAACCCAGCACTTCCCGTCTACCAGCTTCGAGAGCAGAACCTCTCGGCCACTGGTGGGGCTTTAATCCTAAAAGAGCGATTAAGAAACTTGATGAATGAGAATATGGTGGATACAGTAATATATAAACAGTGGGTATCTGTAGATAGGTGTACACTTGAAACAGTTACAAAAGCATATGAGGATTTTCTTGATTCGTTTTGTGAAAATTTAAAACACCTCCTTCGCCATTCATTTATTGCCAAACAACAATCCCTATTTCAAGCAGAGCTAAAATTAATGCTGCAACCAGGAGAGTTTTTGGTTATATGTGGCTTTTCAGAGAATTACTCTTTCGTACTTCAAGACGAAATCCAAGGATGCCGCTGGAATAATTCCCAGGTAACTATCCATCCATTTGTTGCATATTTTAATGATAATGAAGCTATTCTGTAGCATGTTAGTTTTGTAATCATTTCGGAGTGTTTAACTCATGATACCATTGCAGTTCACTTATTTCAGAGATACTTAACAAATTTTCTCAAAAGTAAAATGTATCCAACGATAGTTGAAAAGATGTTTTACTTTTCGGATGGGGGAGCAGCACATTACAAAAACCGAAAGAATTTTATAAATCTCTGTTATCACGAAGAAGATTTTGGCATATCTGCTGAATGGCACTTCACTGCGACAGCACATGGGAAAGGGGCTTGTGATGGGATTGGAGGAACTTTGAAAAGATCAAGCGGCCAGTGCTAGCCTTCAAAAGCCATACGATGAACAGATTGTGACCCCTAAACAGTTGTACGAGTGGGCAGTCCTTAATATCCCTTCTGTATCATTCAAATACAGCACAATAAATGACTATTTGATGGAAGAGCAAACAATTAAAGAACGATTCGAACAATCTCGTACAATTGTTGGTACTCAAAAGCTTCACTCCTTCATTCCAATAACGAAAAGTAAAATTTGTACTAAAGTGTATTCTGCTGCACCTTTTTCAAATGTGAAACTAGTGACCAAATTAGAAGGCAAACTTTCAATCGGTGATATCAAAGGATTTGTCACTGCTATATACGATAAAATGTAGTGGATAGCTTGTGTGATTGATAATGATGAAGAAAATGTGCAAGTTAAATTAAGCTTTCTTCATCCATCAGGACCTTCTCCATCATACAGCTTTCCAAGTAAGCCAGATATAATTTTAGTGCCCATATACGATATATTAACAGTTGTAAATCCAACAAAAGCAACAGATAGAGTTTATAATATCACCGAAAAAGAAACTACAGCAACAAATGTAAAACTGAATGTACGAAAACTGTCTTAACAATTTACATGATCTGTTGTAAAATATTATGTCCATATGTTAACAATTCCGTTATGTATAATTGTTATCACACACATATATTCATGTTAAATTCTGTATATTTTATTTCAATTTCTATTGTGTTTTTATTCAAATTAATTTGTATTATATATTTAATTTTTATTTCAATTTCTATTGTGTTTTTTATTCAAATTAATTTTTATTATATATTTACTTTTTATTTCAATTTCTATTTATGTATATTGATAAAATTACACGAGTTCACGAACTCATTAATATATGAATACATAATTTAAATGTGAACATTTCGTATTTTGTTGTTTTTTTAATGTATGATCCCATTGTTATCCCATTTGGAAACTTTGTACACATCTAAATAAGGCATTTTATCATTCAGAAAAAAAAATTGTGAAAATTGATTGGTTGGTCGGTTGTGTTTATGACGGCCAATTATCAACACGAGGGATATAGGCCCAGAGGGGGGAGTGCCCTTCGTGGGGGTCTTTCTAAGGGAACCTAACCCGTATTAACGCTTGGAAGTCCAAGGTCCGAAGAAAACCACGAAAACTCCGAACGATTATGCGACGGCCGCGATTGGGATCGAACCCAGCACTTCCCGTCTACCAGCTTCGAGAGCAGAACCTCTCAGCCACTGGTGGGGCCTGTGAAAATTGAAGAATTCGTTTTTCAGTAATTCAAGGTCAAAGGTCAAGTTTCATGACCTTGTAACTTTTTTTTTTCAAAAACATCTTGTGTTCGGTATCATATTAAAGGTAATTTCAAATGCTTTAAAATGATACCAGGTCCATGTCTGTACGTTAATTAGAACAGGAGTTATGATGATTTTAATGTTGCCATCTGACAGTAAATTTGTCTTAGTCGGCCATTTTGAAATGCCAATAATTAAAAAACTAATAGTCTCAGGAATCTGAAATTGCAGATTTTTTACTTTCTCATCTATTCTAACTAGATCCCCAAGTTTTGTAAAATTTGGAGATGGTGAGGGAAAAAATTGCACTTTTTTGTATGGATTTGACATAGACACCCTAAGATAGATAAAAAATATGTTGTGATTTTTTTTTTTTTTTTTTTTTTTTTTTTTTTTTTTTTGTAAGGCCGTAAGCGTGTTAATTTTTATCTATGCCTTTGCTAGATAAAAATTAACAGACTAGCGAGTTAATCAATTTCTTTTAAATAAATACGATTTAGAAAATTCAGTTAAGTTTTGTAGATTTGGCTGATAAAAAGTAATGCAGGTATTTTTTTTTCCCGAAAAATAAGGTAAAATAAACTATGAACAATAATAACTTTGGAAATTTATGTGAATGTTCCTTTAATGTGGGTGTGTTTTGTCGATGCAAATTTTATTGTGTGTAATGGTAATATTACCAAGTTTGTTTCATGTGACCCCAGGAGTATATAATATTTAATTTGGCCCACGGCGGTAAACGAGTTTAACTCGCCTGATTTACAGGAACACATAAAAGATTTCTGATACAATATTGTATCTGAAAAATTGTATATTAGGAATGGTTCCTAAAACTGCGTTTTCTGTTATGTTCGTTTTAAGTTAAATAAAATTTTTGCCCACTAAGTGGAGTGTATAAATTATATAGACTATATACAGAGTTACACAAAATAATTTGTAAGTATTAATGATAATAAGCGTTAATTCCTTAAAGGAATTTTTTTAATTTATGTTATGAATTTTCCATCTGAAATATATTTTGAATACTAAGAGATGTTTGCAACACATAAACAAAATCATATACAGGGGTAAGCAAAAAGCTGGATACATGGCCGCCTATGAATAGTAATTCCTAGAAGTGTGATTTTAGTAGTTTTAAGGGTATTTTTGCCTGAATTATAAATCAGCTTAATATGTGGCGTGTTTAAAAATCTGTTGGTAATGAACAGGGCTGTACAAAATAATTCAAATGCGTTTCCGTCTATTGGTAGAAAATGTTAAAGGTGAATTTTTAAAGGTGTTATGCATTTCCTAACTAAACAAAATTTTAGCTTACTAAGTAGAATATATACAGATCTATATACCCTATACAGAGCTACACAAAAGAATTGGAGCACCTTTTCAGCTATTATTGAAATCTGGTTTTCAAAACAGTTATGCGTTTTCTAAAATGCTTACTTAAGTATTTTCTTTACATTATTAAACGGAGTAGTTTTGTTAAGTTGCCTGGAAGTGTTGCACAGTGTTTCATAATCTATTCTTGATGCATGATTTTTCTTCTTTGTTACATTTAAAATTTGAAATAATTAATCTAGCTCACTTTTAAAATAGGAAAACACACACAAAATTTAAAAATGCTTAATTTCCGAATTAATTCACTTAAGCATTAAATACCGTAGAATATTTTATTTGCCAATATTTTTACTCGTTACATGCTCTTTTCCATGGTAGTTATTCCAATTTATGTAACATCTTGTTATTCAAATCATACAAATATTTCACCATGTCTTTTAACTGATATGACAAGTTGAGTATGACAACCTAACATTCGTAATGAAAGCACTTCAATCATTGTGACTAGTATAATTAGTATTTTATGTTCTATGAATATATGTACACAATTATAATATAAATATGTAAAATTCGATGACATTAACAGTGACGTTACACTTTTGTACTACACCGTTGGACATGCTAAAAGTACTTATATTAAATTTGACATATTTCAAGTTAGATTAAATGTTTCCAGGAATATTTATACTGGGTTTAAACCTTGGATGTAAAATTTTCAGCCAAGCCATGTAAAGATGGCCAGACATAAAATCACAAAAACCTTTAAAGCGATAAATCTTTACGTAATTTAATTAATTTATTATTATATTATATGTAACATTTTATTTTATTTATGCTTTGTTACATTTCTATTGGATCGAATTCAATATAGTGTTTGACAGAACCATCCTTAGAAGTGTGCGTCAAAGTTTCGTGATTGGAAAAAATATTTTTTAAATTCAATAAAATGTATTCAAATATTTAGTATAAATTTTATTGTGAGATATTATGATAAAATAGCTGATTTCTCCCGCTTCGCTGGTCGGTTTTTATAAAAGATCCTTGAATTAAACGAAATATATCTAGCAAGGATGAAATGCGTTTACCTATTTTTTTAGTATGTTTATTATCTTGAATTTCAAGCTTCTACCTAAAATGGCTGCTGAAATATGCCAAATGTTCTAAAATTTTCACCCTGCCCTTTTAAACTTCTTGAGGTGGGGAATTTGTAAAACCGCTGAAACATGTTTTCAATTATTTTTTAGTAGATTTATTTTCTGGAATTTCACTTTTCTACCTAAAACGGCTGCTGAGATATTGCCAAATGTTCTGAAAGTTTCAACACCCCCCGTTTAACCCCCTTAAGGGTGAATTTCTAAAAACGCTGAAACACATGTTTAATTATTTTTTAGTAGATTTTTTTTCCTGGAATTTCACGCTGCTAACTAAAACGGCTGCTGAGATATGGCCACATGCTCTAAAATTTTCGATCCCCCCGTTTTAACTCCCTTTAGCGGGGGATTTTCAAAATTCCGTCTTTAGTGCTCTTTTCTTCCCAATTTTCATGCTTCTATGGTCAGTAGTTTGGGCTGGGCTTTTTATATATGGAGATAAAAATTAAAAACTATCTCAAACGATTTTTCCCCATAGGCCGTAATATAATGGAATTCTTTTGAGCGTCCCTGTTATCTCCCACTTCCACCCACCGCGACCAAACTGCCTTAGTAACAGCAGGAGACCAAAGGCTATCTAACCACTACAATCGCTTATGGGTGGCAGTAGACTTTTTATACTATACTTTCTAGCATACTATAGTATACTAGACTTTCATATATATAACTAGGGGGCTCTGCCCCCTACGAGCTACGCTCGTCAACCACCGTCCAGACTCCGCAGACTCTAACAGCACGCTAATTTGATCGACTTTAAAAAGATTTCGGAAGATTGATTTATAATTTGAATCTGACGTAATTTTCACCAAACTTTTCTTTCTCTTTTTAATATTCACGTAAAAATACTTTTGTTAGAAATGAAATATTATGATCATCTTAAAATATCAAATAAATGTCTCGCGCAATTTTTTAATTTAAACTGTTTTGCAATATTATTTTTTGTTCATTTTACGTAATAAGTGTAATGTGACGTAAATGTTACGTAAATTCTCCTATTTAAGATTTTTAACGCATGTTAATGAATTTATTATTTTACAATATTCTTTCTCTTTTAAAATTCACGTGTAAGTATAGTTTTTATGACGTAATTTTCAATGAGTTCCTGCTTTTTATATTTTCTGTTTATAATAGTCACGTGTAAAATAAATTTTTAATTTGAAGCAAACATTATTGTTTGCGCTTTTTATACAGTTGGCAACAGTTTAAAATAATAAAATTTTCTAAATTTTGTAAAAAATATCTCTTGAAATGCTGAAAATTTGAATTTAAAATAGAAATAAAACCTCAAGAAATGAGTCAAATTAAAATACTAAAGGCAGTCTGCACACCGGGAAATTCTGACGCATAAAATGATCAAAAAATGATTAAATTCCTATGTACAGTTTTTGCTCCTATAAAACTTTTTTAATGGAACTATTTCGTCCAACTTTGGCATTAAATATGTCTTAAAATAATTCTTCGATTTGAAAACTGTCTGCATCAACGTGTTTATCAAACATTTATCTATAATACTACCGATTTTCATATTTTTGTATGCAACAGTTTTTTTAATATTAACGAAGAAAGTCCGTGATAAAGCATTCAAATTGGGTGCCGATCTGCCGGGAATATCTACGCAGATTTTCATTGGTCCATTTCCAAATCAAAACTTTTTTTTTACATATAGAAGGACATGGGATATAAAGATATACAGCAAACGTGCAAGAATAAGAGTTTTTCTCGCTTGTTCCGCCAGTGATAGCTGAAATTGAGATTTGTTAGATTTGAGATTTGAGAGATTTTTAAAAAGACACTCATTTATGAAAAACTGTAATACAGTAGAAGACCACTAATCCGCACAGCTTGGTTCCAAGTGTTGTGCGGATTCGAGGCTTTTTGCGGATTATAGGTCATGTCTGAATTATAAAATTAGATATATGGCTTATTTATGCTAATTAAACTGTATAAATATTGAAAAAAAAATGCGCGTGTATATAAAATGAAATAGCGAATATGTTGCAAATTTTCCTTCTTCGGCAAGACCCCTGTGGAAAAGTACAGAGAATTTAACTTTTGTATCCGACTGTATAAAGCACGGTACTTTTCCAGTATAGGGTCCTTGGCGTACTTTTTAAAGTTCGTCATAATTTGGGCTTCAGAAGTAAGATTTTATGCCAAATGATATAAACAGCTACGAAAACAAAATTAATGAACTTTTAAGTTTATTTATATAATCTATAGACATTTTATTTATACCTATATTATTGTTGTTTTTTATATACAATTTGCTTCAGTTTGTATACAAAAATAGTTAAATGGCTTCTTTATATTAAAAAAATTGTATAAATATTGAAAAATTACTTGTGTATATGAAACAGTGAATAAGTTGCTAGAAAATATGTTACTAAATTTCATTTTCTCAATCTCGCCAAGGCCCCTATACTGGAAAAGAATTTAAAGCACATTAAATTCGGGCAGTTAGGAGCTCAGAAAGTACAGCACCGTCTGTTGGCTGTTATATTATTAGTAGCACCGGGATGAAGATGTAAAGACGTACATTTTCGTATATTGCAATTTAAATTCCCATCTATACATTTTGAAAAAAAAAACCCTTAAAAGCGCGGAGTTTAAATAAAATTGCGGTGACCTTGATTATAGAACATTAATGGTTTTAAATGGGAATCTCTCCAAATTAGCTAGCTATCAACAAGTCAGCTTCATATATGACAACTTATTATTGTCGCCAAATTCGGCGGTATTTTGCGAAGTTGGTCAACATTTGGCGCTACTGTGGTAACCTTGCATTAATAATTTTCAACAATTTCTAATTACAATGAAGCGTCCCTACTGGAATTGCGAGGGACACCCAGAGACTTGGATTTTATATAAATAGATACAGTTATATAAAATGAAATTAATGAAATGAAATTATAAAATTAAATAAAAAGATTTAAACATGTTTATTTATCAGTGTAAACGTTTGGCATTTTTTAGAAATTTAGTCAAGTTAATAAGTTATCAGATTGTAAACAAAATGATCAAGATAAGTTATTGAGGCAGTCAGACTGAGACCTCTTGTGTGTGTGTGGGATACAGTTATGATGCTACTTATTGTAACCAAAGCTACACACATGTAATTAATTATCTGATTTGAAAATTGAATACGAAATGTTAAAAGGCTAGTGCTGTTAATTATGTTGCTAAACAATATTTGTTATTTAACAAATTATTTCTAATGTAATATAATAAGAAAGATGCTTTGCCACAAAATTGCATATATCTTTGTTTAACGAAATTTATTTTTTCATTATTTGTACATCCCTGTACCTGTCCAAACGCATACGTACGTATACAATGGGAGCTATACCGAAAAAAAGTGAAAAAGAGAGGAATTAAAAACTGAAAGGGCCTCGCAAAAAGTACCTTGCACAAGGTCCCTCTTTTGGTAGGGATGGCTTTGATGTTTAGCCTATTTTGTCGCCAACATTAACTTTGAAATACAAAATGTAACATTATACGAGCAGAAAAACTATCACTGATTTTTGATATTTTGAAAATATAGATATTAATTTTTTTTTCTATATTTGCCAGATATATTTCGTTTGATTCAAGATTCCTTTAGAGAAATCGACCAGCGTAACGGTCGAAGGTTGCTAGTCATTTTTAATTGAACTCTAAACACATATGGGTCAATATCACAAAATAAGAAAATCGCAGTCCGCACAATAAAATATCTATTTAAAGCTATATAATGCAATTTTCTTTTTTACATTCAAATAAAACACATTTTTAGAAGTATTTTCAAGAGATAGTATATTCATAATAACACAAAAATTAGGCAATTAAAAGACTTAAAATTTCAGAGTGTCATTTTCCTGGCATGTCATACTGTGATGTGAGCAAAGTAAAAGGCTTTCTGATATCATCAACAAATATCTTTTTCTAGTTTTTTAAAATTTCTAATTAATAATTATATATTATATAACAAATATATGTGGAAGGTAACAAGTTCTGTTTTTTACAAATATTTTTTCATAATTAAAATATGATTGTCACTGAAAATGAATGTCATTGTCCTGGCCTGCTCATTTTAATTCTTTATGGGGTATAAAGATGGCGCTGCAGAGTAATTCTTCTTGTTCTTGACATAGTTCAAGTCAAAAGTAGTAAAATCATTGCTACCAGCAAGATCTTTTAGATATTTCTTTGAAAATAATGTGTTTAAAGTCTTTGTAAAAATTGAGCAGATTTTTATTATGTCATTTTCTTGGCTTCTATAAATTACAAATAAAACTGAACATTACACTGAATTTGAGGTACTATAGAGGAAACTTGTTCCTTTAAACAAAATTAAAATGTTAGATCTAAAAAAAAACAAGAATGTGAAAAATGTTTTAGAATGAAATTGTTATTATCCTGGCATACATATGCCAAGAAAATGACACATAATTATAATTAGATAAAAATGAACTTCTTCAAACTTTAACAATTTTACATATAAATTCTTTTATTCAGCTGTTCAACCAACATTAAAAAAAAAAAAAAATCAGAAGCTTCGAAATAATTTAAATTTTCAAAATTTTTGTTTTGAAAATCTCACATTTTGTGATATTTACCCCTGTACTTTAACTTTGGCTTTCTCGTATATACACAGAAAAACTCCATTAAAGAAATAAAGAAAAAGAGACAAAAAGAGAAAAACAGCAACAACGCAATTTAAATATTACGCAGAATCGGTGCATATAAGTGTTTGAAAATATGTAAAACGATGACAAGGTCTTATTTCACAACTCAATAACAAATAAGTTTAAATGTTTATGAAACGACAACTGTCATAAAATTGCACGCTTTATTTTATCTGAATTCCTATGAAATAGCCTCGGATTACTTTGAAATATATCCTGCCACAACATTTTTACTTTACTGTTCCGATATTTTTTATAACTTTCTTCAGAAGTACTTGTTTCTGCTAAACAAAATTTGCATGCGCTCTCATACGAGGATGCTTCAATAAGTTTTTGCCCTCACATAGAAATAATTGAGTGAATTTATGAAATTGCTACATTGTATTAGTCCTTTTCTATATAGTCACTGTACACAGTAACACATTTCTACAAACTGTATTTCAAAGACGGGGTGAGGGGGAGGATGTATTCCAGGATGCGCGATAGTAGACCCAAAGGGGAGCAATTTTCTAACTATTACCGACCCTCACATGTGACATATTGTTGGAAAGGCCTGTGGAGACTTCTTGATGCTATGCACCTCCCGAGCCCCTCTCCCCAAGTTTGCTCTTCGGGGGGAACTTTTCTAAATTTTGCGGACATCATTCATGCCTCCAGGGGCCAAATTTTGAAGGAGGGGTTGGGGAGCTTCATAGCATGAATAAGTGGTCACAGGCCTTTTCAACAATACACTTCCACTGTAAGTGGTTATTCGAACCCATTTTAATTCATCTTCTTTTTTTTTCCTTTTTTTCTTTTTTCTTTTTACTGAGAAAGGGGATCCATAAATCCTTGAAACGATCGTATGGGAATTTTTTGTCGTACTGTACGTTCTGTAAAATCGTTGTTAAAGATTTTAGCTTTTTTTATTAAAATTCGCACAAAGTTTAATCTATGCTAATAAAAAACTTGTCCATCCTCAGGGATAACATTAAGGAGAAACCAACACGGTACGATATCTACAACATTAAACAAATTTCAAAACAATGTTGTTTTGAAAATTCCTGATTGTAGATATTTTAACGTGTTGGTTTCTCCTTAAGGGGGTAGGATACCTCTGAACACGTCGGAAAAGGAAAAAATACCACGATGTTCCAACCTTCAAAACTTGTGTAATAAGTCAAAAATAAAAATCAAATTGCATTTAAATATAAAGCACATATTTATATTTAAAAAATATATATATACTTGTAAATCCATAAATAAAAATTGAAATAATAAGTTTAAAAATATATAATAATAAGAGAAAAATATCTTGCGCGCATGATAAAATCTGAAAATATGCATGTAAAGAGGAAATTTTGGCGAAAATAAATACATATTAGGATTATATAGTAACCTATATAATAGTAACCTTTGTACTAAAACCAGAATATTTGTAAAAAATATTGACTTAATTAAAAAATTAACAAAAAATTAAAAATTTTCTTTTTTTTTTAAAAGTATTTTCAAAGTAAAATATAAAAAATAAAATAAAATCTTAACATTTTCTGGTATTAAGTTGTAGATAATACGGAAATGAATATGTGGTGAAAAGTTTTTTTGATTGCCATGTATAGTTTTTTAGTACCACTGCGTGCAGTATCAAAATTCATCGTATTGAATAAGCGCAATCTAAAATTTGATTATCCTATCTAGTTTTAATATGTAGTCTTAATAAAACTGACATAACTAGTACACTAATGGGAATTTTTTAATGCAGTTTTTTGCATATTGTTCAGAAATGATTACGGAATCTAAAGATGTATAAAAAAATTTCGAAAATTTTGCGGGTTTAAAAGTATCTTACCCCCTCAATGTTGTCATTGAGGCTGGGCAATTTTTTAATTGTCCAAAACTGTAGGAATATAATTGTATTTTATTGCTGTAAGTATTTTATGTGATTTTAATTATGAATTTAAAATATAACATGTACACTTATTGGCCATAGTCATTCTTTATTCATTTAAATACAGTGTAATAAGTTCTTTTATAAGTAAGTTATCACATATTTTTACTTTGTCTGTTTCCATTTATTTCAACGTTGTGCCTTGAAATGTGTACTTAATACTATAGTTTCTCACTGATTACAGCTTTTAGCCTTAATATATCTGTAAAAGTATAATCACTATGAAATGCCGTAATATATAATTTATTTCAGGAAAATGCATAAATTTAGTACAGAAATTTCCATTATGAACTATATTTTAGATTCTGAATTTAAAATCCGTTATAAATGTAATACTGTTTGATGACTTTTTACCCATGCTAAACGTTATTTGAATTTATAAATAAATACCATCTTGATATTCAAACCTTGCAAATATTTAGGCAAATATTTTAAGTAGTGTATGATACGTTGCATCGAAATCAAGTAGCTTATGTAGCGAAAGCATTTAAAATTACTGTGGTTTATATGTCAAGTATTCTATAACAAGGAAATAAATTTATGTCAGTAATTAGAAGTGAAATATGTCAAATATAGAGAACATTTAGTACATTATATATTGTGATATCAAAATTTCATTCCTGTTATACTGAATAAAATTCACATAATTAAGTTTGAAGTTTTAACATACAGACGTGGGATTGCAATGGGTTATTTTCTGCTTTCTTCCAGCATAACATTCTTTAATCATTCAGGGAAATTTCAAAATTTCAACTTATAAAAAAAAATTCATTTATCAAAAACTTGATAGTTAACTAATGTAAATTAAAAATAAATAAAAAGAAACTTTGGAAAGTATAAAAGAATACGCTGTATCGAGGATAATAAAAAGACCATACATCATTAGCTGTAAAAGAGTCGCTCGTAGTTTGAAGGTAGCCATGCAATGGCCTCAAGTATCAATTCAAAGGTAAGTACATGATAACCCCTGACGATCCCATACTAACACCGGTCGCAAAATCGCAGTGCCACAAAACAATAATGTTTGGTATGCGAAGCTTTGCGTTGAACTGTAGAGCGTTTCATGGCTTATTGCGACGATTGTTATTTAACGCTCATTTTTGTAAAAAAAAAAAAAAAAAAAAAAAAAGTCATATTTGAATCAAATACGAAAGACAGCTTAGCTGATTGTAAGTTGTTTACCATACGAATTAGATTTCATCGATCTCTCTGTTGGAATTTAACCTTTGTCATTAGGAGAGACCAGGGCTAGTAGGCGCAGTTTTTAGTTATTGATTTTTATAAATTTTTCATTTAATTTTTTGAGCAAACTTTAACTGTACTTTTAAAGAACAGACATTTGGCTATAAATACCCGGAGTTTTGAGTTTGTAGCTCTTGTAGTTTATGTTTAGCGGAAGCCTAAAGTAAAAGGAAAATTGTGCGCGAACCTACCCTGTCACGGGGCAAGTTGCTTATACCTATGGGGTAAGTTGGCACACGCTTTATAAAAAATTAAATGAAACTCAAAAATAAGGCACGCAGTTAAGAGAAATAAATTTCTTTATTACCAGTAAGTTTAAACAAAGGCGTTATCGCCGTACAATGTAAATTCTAAATGATATAGACATAAAAATAATGAATAAAACATTAACACAAAGTAACTTTTATCTTACTCGATATCATCATCAGAGTTACAGTTGTCACAAATAAAAAATTGAGTGTCTCCGTTTGGCAAGCCCCATGTGCCCAAAATCTTGCATTACAATTACTTTTCACTGTGTTTGTTGTATTTCAACTTAGCAGCACAAACCAGGCGCCGAGCCAACTTACCCCGGGTTCAATGCGCCTAATAGCCCCATAATAAATTTCTTCACAAAAGGGTGACGTAACCTTCTAAACATAAATAATCGAAGTAAATCACATATGGGGTAGGTACAGTGAATCATACACTAAGAAAAACTGCAAAAGTTAAATCGCAATTATTAAGATAAGTATTAGAAATTAGAAAAAGAATGAAGCAATAAAAAATTACCTAAGAGGGCAAAAAAGAGAAAAATCGTAATAAATGTCCATTGCACGTAGGTAAAACTACAAAACTACAATGAGGATTGTAAAAAGCAAGAAGAAAGGTACTCTGTGACTGGTTATATCTATACACTATTACAATCTATACACTAACATCCGATTTATTAAGACTGCGTCTACTTACCCCTGTAGCCAACTAGCCTCGGTCTCCCTGTCAAGAAATTTCTTTTGTATAGTGACTCGTTTGAGACAAGTAAATTTTCACGGGTTTGTGAGTATGTAGATGTTTATTTGAGATTTTTGAAGTCTATTTAGAAATATTATTCCCATATTTTCTAACGTTCGAGTTCTCCAATTGTAACTACAATAGCTAAAAGTTTAATGCATTATGCTGCTTATATTCATTTATCTCCGTGAATTCCACATTCTTCAGTAATATTCGTAAAATAAATATAGTATGACGTTCAAAAAACCGTTTCTCTTAGTCTATCAACTATACCAGGGCTGCCCAGCCTTTAAAGATCTTCTTGAAGCCATTTCAAATGTTTCCGGTTGAGATTTTTAAAAAATTAAATTTTATTTTAATGATTGCTTTCTTTAAAACAAACTATGTTTCTTAAATTCTTAGATTATTATAGGAGCGATTAAGGTTTCTACCTACTTCCCCTACAAAATTTTGAGATACAGCCCCTCTCAATAAAATGTAATTTAAAATTCACTATGATATATGCTTTTATGAAATTACTTTTATGTAAACTTACTCAGCCGTAGAAGGCTTACGGTTACTACTAGTGGCGCTGATTTATATGGGCCCATGGGACGCGAGCCAACCCAATAAGTTTATCTGTCCGCCCACCCAATTTAAATTGATTTAATTTGTAATTTTTTTTATTTATTTAATCGCTGAAATGAAATTTGGTTTTATTAACGTTCTCAAAATAATTCTGTTTGACAAATAGCAAGGGCATCAGTTAGACTTACAGCAGCACTCAAAACCTCTCCAGCAGATGCATAGTTAAATTTCTCACAAAGCAAACTTCCTGCCTATTTTACCAACTGTTTTGATGTCTTGAATTGATAAAGCACATAGTTGACTAAAATGTACGCTTTTCTTGACATTTACTTTTTTGCATTTTCAATAGTTAGATATTCCAATGTTATTTAAAATAAATATTAATGCATTTTTAAGGAAGAACTTTTAAAAATATAATTTAATAAAATTATCTATAAAATTATAATTAAATTATAATAATTTTAACATTTGCTTATAAAAAACTTAATTTAATTTCGAAATATTATCTTTAGTCATTTGCTTCTCCTCTCTATCTCACCACACACATATATACTAAATGAAAAAATTATATGTGTTATTTTACTCAAATATTTTTGAGCCCACCCAATATTATTAAAAACTTGACGCTACTGTTTATTACTGTGCGTTATATGTGTATCATATATGTTGCGTGTGGCGTAAAGATTACCAGTGCTCAGTGAATGATCACGTCAAGAGAAAACGTCCACCATTATTTCTGATTAGTAATTTTCGGATTATTTATGACGAAAATTCTGCAATTTAAAACTAGAATGACAGTAAAGGTGCCATTTTCGCCCCTTTAATGAATATTATTAGAAAATTAATTTTGTATATACAACATTTATTTTTCTGGATAATATAGCTAAGAATATACACTATATTGCCATTAATGACCGACAACTTTCAATTTTAGACATTTTGTCCAATATTTAGAAATATACTTGACAGATTCTTCTGGAATTTCAGGATTGAAAAGAACAGGTATGACTTCATATTTAGCAATGCCGATTTGATAAGGGGGGCAATTAGGGGGCCAACAAAAAATCAAAGAAAAAAAATAATACTTGGGATCACCCTGTGAAATAAAATGCACGAAATGATCTATCGCTACCGAAAATAAATAAACAGACATTGTGCAATATATGTATTCTTTTGTCTAAGAATAGCATGTATATTAATAGAGATATAGCGATTTATTTTTAAAAAATAAAAAAAAATTCTTGCATATTTTTTGCTTATAACATGTAGGGGTTTCAACCGAATTTAACTTCCGTTTCGGAAAAATTGACTAAATATAGTAGAAACAATATAGTGCAATTGGAATATAAGTATATTAAATATTTTAGAAAATATCAGCAGTTGTATGAAATAATTTTTATCTGCGCATGCGCGAACGATAACGAGAATCATTTTACATAATTTAATAGTCCACTCTATGGAGCAACTTATTAAAAAAATCTAGTCAAATATCGTAAAGATTCAGAAAGATATCGGCGTTAGAATGAGCAAATTTTTAGTAGTTCTCTAAAAGCAGCTGAAAGATAAGGGATTTTCCACAAATTGTCATTTTTAATTTTTATTTTTTTTTAACTTTTATTTTTTATTGATGCTTTAGTTCTTCTTGGATAACCACCAGAACAAGCCTATACCATGATCAAAAGAAGTATCAAAATCGAAGCATTTTTTCCAAATCTACTCGTTGATACTCACTAAATACTAACGTGACAATTTGTGAAAAATCCCTTATCATTCAGCTGCTTTTAGAGAACAACTAAAAATTCGCTTACTTTAACGCCGATGTCTTTCTGAATTTTTACGATATTTGACTAGATTCTTTTTAATAAGTTGCTCCATAGAGTGGACTATTAAATTATGTAAAATGATCCTTGTTATCGTTCGCGCATGCGCAGATAAAAATTATTTCATACAACTGCTCATATTTACTAAAATATTTAATATATTTATATTTCAATTGCATTATATTGTTTCGACTGTATATTGTCAATTTTTTCTGAAACCGGGGTTAAATTTGGTTGAAAACCCTGCATTTTTTATTTTTTTTAAATAAATCGCTATATCTCTATTAATATACGTGCTATTCTTACACAAAATAATACACATATTGCACAATGTCTGTTTATTTACATTCGGTAACGGTAGATCATTTCGTGCATTTTATTTTACAGGGTGATCCCAAGTATTATTTTTTTTCTTTGATTTTTTGTTGGCCTCTAATTGCCCCCTTATAAAATCGACATTGCTAAATATAAGGTAATACCTGTTCTTTTCAATCCTGAAATTCCAGAAGAATCTGTCAAGTATATTTCTAAATATTCGACAAAATGTCTAAAATTGAAAGTTGCCGGTCATTAATGGCAATATAGATTATTTTGTGTTTCGGTACTTTAAAAAAGACAATGTTTTTGATCGTTTCGACAAACTCAAAAGTCCTGTGCCCCGTTAAAAAAAATAAAAATATGGCATTTTGACTAACCTTTCAGTTTTTTTTTTTTTTAAATTGCTCAATTTGTCTTTTAAGTACAGATACACAATGATCCCATCATCTAATCCAGTACAATTACAGGTTTCATTTGGAAAAAGTATGTAGATTTCAGATTTTTAAAAGATTTTTTTAAATCTCTAACAGTTTAAAAAATGTGCAATATTTTATAAACCTTTAAAATTTCAAAAAATGCATAAAATCACCATTTTTACGCCTCAAATTAAAAACATTTTTAAGGTAGAATTTTTGAAAATTGATTTTAACCTCTCCTCTATATGAATTAATTTTACACATACAAAGTATAATAAAAATAAAAATAAATGTTCCATAGCCAATATTTGTAGAAATACTGTAGAATTACCCATATTTATACCTTAGGATATGTTGAATGAAATTTTCTTAATGTGGGCAACATTATTCAAATTGTTAAAATAAAGATCTTGAATTTTCGTATACAGAATACAATTAAAAATTTTAAACCAAAGTATTTAACTCTGTAATTTTGATCAAATAATTTATATATAACACAGTATATTACTGAAAAAGTTTTCTTTACGAACCAACTCATGATGATCTTTTAATGATTATAGGATGATCATAGTGATCATGGTTTGTAGGTGCATTACGCATACAAATGAGACTGGAAAAAATGAATATAAAATGAATATGAGTGAAACTGTTGTGAAACAGTAAGAACTAAAATACCTTGAATATTAAAGACGTGAATCATCACATTGTTCACAAAGCGTAAACCAACTTAGTGAAAAATGTCCAAGTCGGGAATCGAACACGGTCCCCTGGAATAGATCTTCAGTGCTCTACCACTAAACCACAAGGACGATGCCCAGCTTGGCATCTCTCACTTATATAAGTCGGTAATGCTGCTACCGCAGCACTAGATAGAACCGACTCCATGAGCACACAATCTAGTGGCGTAACATGAGACGCAAATGAACCCAGCATTGGTGAATATACAAGGTATTCTAATATACCTTCTTTAATCTTTTCTTATCAGCCAACCACAGAAGAGCATAACCAAACAGAAGAACACAGAGTAGAAGGGAAATTAGTTTAGAAAGCTACAGCTAATTACAGAAGAGTATAACCCAAATAAAAGAACACACACTGTTAAAAATCTGTAGCTTTTGTTGCATACTCACTCCACTGCTTATATAGAAAACGATTACTTGACTATGCAATGGAGCATCCTCATTGGTCAGAATAGAGATTCTATAAAAGCGGTGGAGTGACTATGAAGCTAAAGCTGCTGATTTTTAACATTGCAGAGTAGAGGGGGGATTACGTAGCTGTTTTTCTACTTTCCTATTGCTGTTGATTTCTACTTTCCTATTGGCTGTTTCTTCAACTTGTTTCCTCTGCCTTATCTTTCATTTCAGCCTTGCTGCTCTTTTCATAGTAGAAGCCTACCGCACTTGAAATTTTGATGATGTTAAGATCTTTTAGTTCTCACTGGGAAAAATTGCCTATTGAATGATGTAAAACAGAAAAACATTTACCTGTTAATTTTTTTAAATTGTCCAGATATACAAACCTTTCAGGGCCTCTTAGTGTACAATGTGATATATGATGAGGTACTCTCAAGGTTTTTACACAATGTAAAGAATGCTGTAGTCATACGCCTCAGACGATTTATGGAATTTGAATACCAGAATTTGTGCAACGTAATGGTCATTATACTTAAAATCAGGATTCATTGAATAAGACAGGCATTACTTTACAAAAAAACCCTGTTTTAAGGCAACTGTTACATGTTCAAAATCTTAAGAAATGAAAAACAATAGAAAAATCCTTAATGAAAAACGAAAGAATTTTTTATTCATTCATGCAATGCTTCACAATTATTTACTTTAAATAGAAAATATTCTCATGGATAAAAAAAAAATATGATTATTTTATTCAATTTTTCTTACTATACACTGTCTTCTAAACAATAACATTTCTAAATTAATGATGCGTTAGTAATTGATGGCATTTCATAGATTTGTTTTAAAAATTTCCATTTATTTAAACTTCTGTCATTTTTCAAACATTCCATTTGCATTTGAAACAAGTTCTTAGAGAACTCAATTTTTCATCCTTTTCGAAACTTTTGTGATTTCGAAAATTTCAATTGAATGGGTGAAAACAATTAATGTGTCAATACAAAAATGATAAACAGTATTTAATCCTTAAGTGATATTGTTTATTAATATATCCTTTTGAAAAATCTTGATATACAGTGTGTCCACGTATAACCTGACCGACCTTTATTTTCGCAACCGTTGGTCATAATGCTTCCAATTACAAAAATGGTTTAAATAATGTAAAGAATTATTTTTAAAGGGATTTGAGTCAAGAAACACATTTATTAAAAAATTACGAAATTTAAATTTTTATACGGTCCCCCTGTCCTATAAGTGATATTTAGTAAAAATTTACTGTGACACTAACAAGTAAGACAGAAAAAGTCCCATTCATCTAACATTAAAATTGACCGAGTTATAAAACTTTGAAATGCATGACTTATACCAATTTTTTGCATATCAAAACAGATGATTTCGACCGTGCTTTTAGGGGTCGTATATAAAGTACATAAACTTATTTCAAGGTATCTGAGGTTTGAAAGAAATCGTACCACTATTACGATTGAGTTAACTTTATTAGTTAAGTTTCAGATTAGTTAAAATAATTGTATTTTAACATATGTTGTATTTTGTAAGGATTTGAGGCTATGATTTCTTTTAACAAAAATTATGTTATTTTCATAAGGTTTTATTTAACTTGTAACGATCGTCTTTCCAGTTTAAAATTTGTACTCGTACTTTAACTGACTTTCAAATGTCCGATCGCAGTTAAAATTTTACATACCGACTTAAATCCGATTACAATGTAATATTATTATGATTTTTGATGCTTAGCATCTTATAAATACTTATATTCGAGGATAAGACAAAAAAATTCGGATAGATTACAGTCAACAAGTTTAAGAAATGGTTTTAGATTAGATAACATAAACCTGCGATGGTTGTGTTTTTCAACTTTTATAATTAAGTTTTATGTTTTTTTTTAACGCTAAATAAAAAAATTACCTTCACTTTTAACTATCATGTCAGGGTTTTTCACAAATCGTAAGTTTCAAGTGTAAAAAATAGCGAAAAATATGATACTATAAAATAGATGTAAGACTTTTTTATTCAGTTTAATTTTATTTAATTCAATAATTTATTCAATTTTGTGGCTTATACTGAGTTTCTTACAGCTAAACAGCTCAGGGGTCCGATGCGATTGGGAGGGGAAGGGGGATCAATTTTAACTTTGAAATTTGCGATTTGAGAAAAATCCTGACGTGATGGTTAAAATGAATGTCATTTTCGGATTCAGAGCTAAAAAATACACGTGAATCAATTTTCAAAAGCTAAAAAACATGGCACAACCCAAAATTTGAAAGACGGTGTAATCTAACAGCATTTTAAAATATGCATCATTTTTGTAAAGAATTGAGGCTGTTGTTTTTCATACTTTTATTTAACAAAAATTCTGTTACTTTTATCCTCTTATATGTTCAGTACTTTGCAATAATATATCACAATGATTAAAGATTTCAAATTTATATTGCAATGCTAATTTTACTCCCAACCATTTCTTTAATATATCTGACGAAATTATATTTCTACTAAATTTGTGAATGACCCCTAAATTTCAGCAAAAAATATGCCCCAACTTTAAACAGCTATTACTCGGTCAATTTTAATCGTAGAATAACGGGACTTTTTTTGCCTTGCTTGTCAGTACAACAATTAAATTTTACTAAATATAAGTTATAGGACCGGGGGACCATATAAAAATTTAGATTCTGTAATTCTTCGTTAAGTTGTTTTTTCGCTTCAAACTTTTTTAATCTGAACTCTGCACCTAATTTTGACAACTTTTGTAATTGGAAGTATGCATCTAGGACCAACGGTTGCGAAAATAAAGGTCGGTCAGGTTATACGTGGACACACTGTATATGTATTTTGAAAAGTGCTGCTTTATGTATTTCGACAATTTAAATTGCTGAATGACTTTTAGATTTTATTCTTATTTTTGATATCTATTACGGATATGGATGTATGTAATATATATATATATATATATATATATATATATATATATATAAAGATATTATAATATATATATATATATAATATATATGCATATATATGTAGTAAGGTGATGTGCATGTTAATTTATTGAAATATTTAAATAACAGAATGCTGAAATCATACAAACTTGAATGTAATTCTTTGAAGATATTTAATTTTACAATATTTTTTAACTAGCTTTTTAAAACATACAAAGATTAACACTTAAAAACTTAAGTTTGTACAATATGCAGATCATTCTAATGGGGAAGTTGCACCCACCCTAAATTATGCCTTCTTTTATGTTTAATTGATGAAGACGATCTTACATTCCTCGAAACTCAACTCGGAATTCTAAAAATTATTTAAAATAACTAGTTATTGCACTTTAAAACCCCGTTAAAAGCAAAACAAAACCACGTGATCCGAAAACGAGACGGGATTGGTTTGACGTCACTACACATGAAACGCGGATTCTCCGTAGCGGCCTGCATTGTGCATGCAAGCTGTTTTCCATTGCTTTCTGTTTGTTATCTACTATAAACATCTTTTAAAGACTCATTTGCACAAAATCAAATTAGAGTCAAAAGATTATTTTAACACATCCAAATATAACGTACTATTAATTTATACATTTGTATTAATTTTCATTTAGAAAAGTGCTGCAGTTGGTTGGATTCGAAAAATATGAAATTATACCTTCTAGAAATAGTTTTTCCCCCCTCAAATTTATTTTAAGGACATAAAAATGCATTTCATGTGAGTAAAGATACAAGAAGCTAAAGCTAAAAGGCACATTTATTTTTAACTTACTCCTATTTACTTAAAAGAATAAAGAATGATAGTTTTATTAAAAAATAAATTGTAAGTAAAGTAAAATCGCCTTTAACTAGTTCTTGAAATGTAATGTTTCCTTAATTCATTGTAATGCTTTAATAATTCTTTTTGTTATGAATAAAATTTCGTGTTATGCAGGTTATATTACAGATAAAAAAATGAACTCAAATTTACTATGAGAAAATGAAATTTTGAGCAATAATGCAGAAAACAAGAAAAAATTATTTCTTTAATACTGACTTATGGAATAAAAATTTTAAATTATCTACTGTCGGTAATAAGTGCGTATCCATACACCAGAAACAAATTACTACAACATACGTGAGTAAATTTATAAGTATTGCCTTTTATTTAATTTTTTTTTATGAGCTTACTTAAAAATAAGTATTAAAGCAAAAACTTTCCGGTTATGTAAAATTCACTGCTTTTTTTTTTACATTTGGTAGAAAATGTAAGCTCGTCAATTTATTTCGAAAAAAATTATAATCTTTGCTCTATTTCTGTTTTAATATATGGAAAGAGGAAAGAAAAGAAAAGCATTATTTAAATTATCATTTAGAATTTCTAAATTTATTTTTCAACGTATAATCATTGTTCAATTAATATGAAAGTGTTAATTTATTCAAGCATATTTCTTAAATATATTACACTCTTTATTTTTTTACTTATATTTTCTACTTTTTACTGTGTAAAATAATTGCAGCTTCACAACCATTTGACCTTTTTTGGACGACCGTAGTTTAGAGCATAATAAATCCACTGTTGTTACAACTTGTAACGACAAAGAATATTCCACGATTTATCAACTGTGATGGGCTAACGGGTAAACATGTTAAAATTAATGTATTAATTTATAATTAACTTATAAAAATATTAAAATGTTGTATTGTCACTGGAAGCATACCTTTGTGCATAATTTTTATATTTCTTAATTTATCTGAAAGTGAGTGAAAGATCAAATACAAAATCCTAACCTCACATGCAAAAACCAAGTTAAGTTAAATAAAAAAGTGTAAAAATAATTTAATTACCGTTTTAGGATTATTTGCTTACGAATAACTTTTGAATGCATGTAGTTTTTGTTTGAGTGGTTTGTTTGAAATGTAGTTTCTCAGAATGTCCTACTTAATATTTATCAGGTTCTAAACATGTTATATCAGTATTTTAGTCAATGCTCTAACTTTCGTAAAAAAAAAAAAAAAAAAAAAAAAAAAAAAACATAATAATAATGAAAATGATTTGAATATCTTGTTAAAGAAAGCAGTATTTTCATTTTGAATATGTTGTTCAGGCAAAGGACACTCTTTTCACTTTTGAAAGCAGACATCTATTATACATAAACTTTTTATAGCGACATATAAATAATTTAGGATATATTATCATTCAAGATTAATTCTTTGTTTGGATAATGCGTTAGTATCATAAGGGCAACGTTAAGAGATGGTAACAATTTGCTATAATATCACAATGATTTCTAAATTCAATTAACAAATAAGACATGAATTTGCATGATTATTATATTTTTAATTATTTGGAAGGTATGGATTGAGTATTAATTTAGCAATAAAAAATTAACATAAAGCGAAAGAATAAAGAAAGCGTTTATTGATCATGAATAAAAATTCAAACATATTATCATTCTTTCAATCTGAGGCATCCCCCGACTTACGCGTATTATGCGACATGTGTAGATTCGCAAGTATGTAATAAATCTCAAACATTACAATTGTGAACATACTAGCATGTTTTATAAACGTTTATAATTATTTTATAATATTTATTATTTTATTACTTATTCGTATATTAATTCTGTAATCCACAAAATATTTGTTATTTGAAAAGTGTCCTTTCAGTTTGCTTTTATATATTTTTTTTCATACTACTTTATATCCGAGTAAGCACTGCTGTATTATTCTTCATTTACAAAATATTACTCTGTAAATATTATATATATAATAAATATTGCACTTCCTTACAAAAATATGCTTAAGCAATTTACAAATTCGACTTATGTAAAATTCAAGTTACGTAAAAGTTTACAGAACGCATTGCTTACGTAAGTCGGGGGGGGGGGGGGGGTGTGCCTGAATTCCTCTTTCGGCCCTTTTAACTTCCGTTGAAATACTGCTAATTTATAACAAAAATAAAAAATAGAATTCATAAACTAAACAGTGAGTTGTAATCTGCAGTTTTATAAAGCGTAAAATTTTCAATCCTAAGGTCTGATGAAGTTCACAAAACTGATAGTATTTAAAATAACTGCTTGTTATATTTTGCCCATTTGAAACATTTTTGAAGAATTGTTAAATTTTTTGGGGTATATTTATATAAAAATTCTGTAAGGCTATCTTAAAGCTACCTCAGCAAATTGCTCTCTTGCTGAGTTTATCTGTTCTTTATTCAAAAATAGCTTATTTAACAACTGAAGAGATAAAACGAAACGAAAGGAGGGCAAATTCTTATTTCAAATATAAAACACAAATACGAAAACCTTTTTATAAGTTGCCCTCCCCCCCGTCAGTAAAGAAATAAATACTATTTGAACCAGTTTATGAAATCAATTATTGTGGAATATTAATATGAAAAAGAAAAGTATATTTTTCTATAAAATACAATTGTAGTATAAGCTTGTACAGATATTTTATTTCTATATCAAGATCTCGAAATGAAAATCCTTAAAAAAACGAGGGGAAAAAATCTCACTCGAATTCACAATATTATTTATTCATTTCAACAATTTATAATGCTTTTAGTTTGTTCTACTAATAATTTTTAAGAAAAGAAAGAAATCATTCAGCGTAACGCAAGCTATCCCATAGAAAAATACGGGGGAAAATACAGCAAAGATTTGTTTACATGTGCAGTGACGTCAAAACCGCTTTCGTCACGTGACGCGGCTTTTTCCCGCCAAGACAAAAACTGCATTTTTAAAGTTAATTTAATGGATTTTCCGAGTTTCAAAAAAACGAAAAAATGGTATCAAATTGCTCGTACATTTGTACTCTATAAAATGCAAGTTAAATTGAAAAACGTGCAATTTCCCCATTAGTCCTAATTTTCATTGCGCTCGTGATCCGTGAATTTTGCTTTCATAGCTGATGTGTTCAATTCGTGGACAATATTAAATATCAGAGAGTTAGAGAATTTCATTGCCTTATAGACAATTGCCTTATTGCATATCTCATGTGTTCAAATTATAGACTATAAATAAATATCAGAGAATTAGTTAATTTGATCATAATGGTGCTACCTAAATTCAAATCTTACAGATATACACTATATAGAGACATTCCTTTATTTTGACAAGGTTTCTGGTGACATTTTATGATATTTAAAATGTGCTATTATTTAAAAGAGATTACTCAACTTAAAGGACGTGTCGAATAAACCGATATTACGCCACCTAATACAAGACATTTATCATTGCGTGTAAATTCGACAAGAGGAAATTAGGATTATTATGCTGTATAGATTAAGAATAGAAGTTATTGATGCAATGAGCTTCAAATGTTTTACTAGATAAAAGTAGAAAATTAATATACATTTACCTTTTACATGTATCCCTTGCCGACGAACACACGCCTTTCTTATTATAGAAGTTTGTCTTCGAAGGCTTGGGTAGAGCAAAGCCTCTCTGGTGAACCCCGAGATCAAGCTCCAGGACCCGACTCTCCTATGAGTGCACGGTCTCCTAGGGGGTCTTGGGGGACTACAGGGAGATCATTCCAAGGTCCGCGGTAGTATCCTCAAGCACATGGCCATTACTGTCGTGACACCAGACGTCGCACTTGGATGGAAGTTTAAAGAGTGCGAGGCTCTTAGTCCGGAACGCTCTTGAAGAATGGTCCCCGGACTATCTGGATCGGGTGTACATGAGTCCTCAGGTCCTACGACCTGGAGATGATGGTATCCCGTCTTACCTTTTGCATGTCACCTCCTTTAATTAATACATTTATATTTAATGACAAATCGTTTTATATAAAATATTGCTTACAACTAAAGTAATTTCCGCGCTACTACAATCCATTAAGGATCCGGTCCTGCAGTACCCAAGTCTGCTTTTCTGACCACGGATCCCGAAGCTGAGGTCCTATACTGCATATGTCCTGGTCAGGCGGTCAATCTAACGCATAATCCTCAGTGTTTAGTTCTCAAGCAAGCTTTGTACTCATTTTGTAGACTCTGAAGTAATAAAAGATTGAGTGAACTTTGCCCAAGACCAGAATCGAACTCTGAACCGATAGCGTGACAGCGCAGTAAGCTGACAACTAAGCTGCCAATTTTTATGTGTTAAAAATGTATAAGTCAATAAGACAACCATGCAATGTTAAAAAATATAAATATAGAGCGAATTTACGAAATTAACACTCAACTTTCACAGACGATTAATTTTGAATATTTCACTTGAACAGGAATCATTATCTGATAATTATCTGTTTTAAATATCTAATCGAATTATCAGTTAATTGTAGTCTGCTGATAGAGGGTGGTTCCTTACACAGGGTGAGTCGTTGTGTCACCTCAAATAATTGGTGAACGAAGGTGGGATACAGACATTTAACGTGGTGTCTGCGAATAGTAAAACGACTATGCGCTGCACAGTGGGGTTGTTGGAAGTGTACTCTAGCAACAATATGAGATATTAGCGTTCCTAAATCCAAAACGGTATGAGAGAAAAGTTGTAGAATGAGATTAATTTAGCATGAAATTATGACTGATATGTAAAAATAATTTTATTATACGTGAATTTTTATATCCAATTACCCTCATGGTCACAGTGACGTCGTTGTGAAGTCACTGTGAGTCACTGTGGTCACGTCACATCTGTGACCGAAATGCCACCACTCAGTGATGTCACATTGTGACTGAGATGTGAACTTCTTAGAAAACTTAAAAAAAATTACAAAAATTCTTCAAAACATGTTGCTTAATGTAAAATTTTATTTTTCTGGCAATAAAAAAGAATTGTTGTGTCACTGCATGTAACGTACGTCACGTCACACTCACAAAAAAACCCCAGCATATTGTAAGTCACAGTGTGAGAAAATTATGAACTTCAAAAATCTTTGAAAATGAAGAGAAATGTTTTTAAAACTAGATTTTCATGCTATATTTTATCAATTTGATATCTAAGACAGTGAAAGTATACATTTTTCATGATTTCAATTTTATCTAGTATTGCAATTTAATATAATAATCCTTCTCTTATTCTTATTATTATAAAAGTGTTTCTCGGAAAAATGGTACGTGCTGGACAATTTGGATAACATATTTAGAATTAGGAATATTAAATAAATACACTTTACATATTTAGTTTGCAGGAAGGAATTTTTTTTTTCTTTTTACCGACCACTGGTATTCGAAACATTTTTGTGGCTTCAAACTAAAAAATTTCTATTATAGTTAAGTCTGCAGCTTTTAATGAGCACGTAGAAAGAGTCTTCAGAGTTTAGTCATGCATACATTTCTTGCTTTATAATTTGTATTCAAGTCATATTTTTTCCTGTTAGTGTACCTATTTTAAGTAACTATTTAAAAAAAAAATTCTACTTCTTTCAGACTTTTAAAAGAAAATTAGCATTTTCCGAAAAAAAAAAAAAAAAAAAAAAAAAAAATTTATGCAAAACCCATGATATAATTTATTATTCGTATTTCAAATTTGTGTTTTAGAAATATGACTCTAAAAAAAAGTTATTTTACAAATTGTTTTATTCTACAGAAAATTAACATGAAAAGAATGACGATTGGCAAAGAAATTTATTTTATCCTCGATATTTATTTATATCTTTTTATTTTTTAGGAAGATATTTTGTATTTATTATGTGTGAAACAATCTTTACTTAGAAAAAGGGAGGGGGGGGGGTGTTAAAACTGATAAAAAGAAAAGGTAAAATACATTAGAAAATTATTCAAATACAAAAATTTAAATACAGACAGTCTCATAAAATGATTGCACATGTAAGTTCCAAATCTGTTTATATAACAGCAAATAAACGATTGCCTGCCCAAAATCGTCTGCCCACGATACCGCAGGGTAAACAGAGAACTTTTTGTTCTAACAGACACGGTAAGCAACTAGTCTACAATGTAAGCTTCTGCGTGTGCTTTTTTTTAATGGAAGAAAAAGACGTCGCCATTTTCGGATACACACGGATATTAATAATTTATGGAGCTTAAGTAAGTCTTATTTAATTTAAATTGTTTATTCCTGTTTTGTATATTTGGTGATGAGTTAAATAGTTTTATAGTATACCTATAGAAAGAGACTGATCTGGAATTGTTCTTCAGATTAGAAATTAACATTATACTGAATGGGAAATGTCGTTTTACATACTATAGTAGTGAAACTTTTGAAAGACTTTTTTTTTCATTGCTAATAATATTTTAAATTATTATTTAAAATCCTAAATCTTCATATCAATGTTTTCAGATTTAACATTTGCCAAAATTATAAAATAATAGGAATTCCTTGTAACATATGGAGAGATTTTTGAGAAATTGTTAAATATAATAATACATTTAATTCATCTATTGTACTTTGTTGTTGTTTAATAGTACAATTATAAATACTAATTATTTAGTGTTTTTCAAATTGGTATATTTATTTTTTTAAATTGTATGTAAGCACGTTTTTACTGTTCGTGATTTTAATCAAACATTTAATTGTAGACATTCAGAATCAGTTATTAAATTTTCTTCGATTGTAAACTCATTTTCTACGTTTTTGATACACGTTCGATACTTCGCATTAAAAAATAAAATATAACATTTAATCATTGAAATAAAGTGTTTTTCATGCCTGATAACAAGTTTATAGATTAAACTGCTTTAGTATACTTTTTAAAATTTGATATTTATAATATTTATAAAAAAATATTCATAATTTATGATATTTATAAAAGTTGATATTGTACTGTTCATTAGCGATAATTGCTGGAAATGCATTTTTAATTATAAAATGCGCTTTTATGATTCACTATATTTATGCATAGTATATGGTGTATATAAAAGCTATAATTCATATACAGGGCTACACAAAAGTATACGTAAGAGTTAAGGGGTATGGGCGCAAATTGCTTAAAGGTGTTTTTTAGATGAATTATGGATTTTTATGTTGAACTGCATTTATTTACTAAGAAATGTTTGTAGAATATGGATAAAATGATACACAGGGTCACGCAAGGTAATGGATATATGGCGGTCTATAAATTATAATTTCTGGAAATGTGATTTCAGCAGTTTTAAGAGTGTTTTAATCTGAATTAAATTTTAACTAAATAGTGGCGTGTAATAAAGATTCTAGGTAAACTACAGGGTTGTACTAAAGTATTCAAGTATGTTTTCATACATTAGTATAAATTGCTGAATGAGAATTTCAATCTGTTATGCGTTTTCTTGCTAAACTAAATTTTCACATTATATACTAGTATATATCAACCTACAGATTAAATACAGGGCCATTCAAAGAATTGGAAAACATATTTGGCTATGGACGGTAACTGCTGAAATCAGTTTTTCAAATGTTTTATGCGTTTTCTAAAATATTTACTTAGTTATCTTATTTACGTTATTTCCTTAAATTACGATGTCTAGTTAAAGCATTCAGGAAGCGTTGGAAAGTGCTTTATAATCTATGCTTAACGCATGTTTTTTCTTACTTGTTTTTTCTATTTCCCAGATCAGTCATTTCCTATAAGTCATACCAAATCTATTTAGCTCATATTAACAAAATACAATATACACGGGAATGGACAATTTAAATAAATATGGCTTATCTTATTGTTCTTTAAATAGGAAATGTATTAATATCCGTTAGACTCCATGTTCGTATTTAATAAAATAATAACAAATCACAACACATAAAAATTTACACATTCTTAATATAAAGCTTGAACTCAAGATCAAGCTTACAACTTAATAAAAAAGGATGCCAGTTGATAAGCATTGTTTTTTTCAGTGGAAAAATTAAAAGTATTTTAGAAGAATAAGACTCCAAAATAGCTATACTTTCCTAAAAAGTACGGTAAAGAGATAATATTGTATATTTCGAACAAAACTTTATTTTAAAATTCATCACAGTGTTTATAACAAGAATCATCACAGTATTAATTCTTGTAAATTTTACCAGAGAGAAACATTCGATTTCAAATTGATTGCTTAAAAGACGCAAAAGCCAACATAGTGAAAAAAATTCTATAACGGTACTTGAATCCGGGCCATCAGTATAGCGCACTGACATTCTACCGACTAAACCACATGGAACGATACCCAGCCTGAAAAATGTCTTACTATTACATGTTGGCAATGCTACAAACGCACCACAAGATGGAATATTTATCATGAGCCTCCGACATGGGACCAACACGAAACTTAATTAAATCCAGCAGCGATTCAAACTATATAAATACTTGGAAATTTTTCCAGAGTGAAACATTCGCCTTGCATACAATATTTCAAATGAAAATCAAATTTCAAATTAAAATTGCCTTTTAAGCAATTAATTTGAAATTTGATTTTCATTTGAAATATTGTATGCAAGGCGAATGGCTCTCTCTGGAAAAATTTCCAAGTATTTATATAGTTTGAATCGATGCTGGATTTAATTAAGTTTCGTGTTTACTTCATGTTGGCGGCTCACGATAAATATTCCATCTTGCGCTGCGTTTGTAGCCTTGCCAACATGTACTTACTAGTACATGTTGGCAGGTTCGTCACAAAGTTAATGCCAAAATAGTCACAAATAACACGTTTTTCACAAATTTGTCACACCGTGACTTCACACAGTGGTCGCAATGTGACGTCACAAACGACCTCTAAAACGGACATAACGACTTCGTAAGAAATTTTCCAGGCTGGGTCTCGTTCCATGTAGTTTATTCGGTAGAATGTCAGTGCGCTACTCTGATGGCCCGGATTCGAGTCCCGGCTTGGAATCTTTTTCTCTATGTTGGCCTTTGCCCTTTTAAGCAATTAATTTGAAATTTGATTTTCATTTGAAACCATCACAGTGTTTATGACAAGTTCGTCACAAATGACACATATTTCACAAATTAGTCACAATGTGACTTCAAAGCATTGTCGCTGTCCTCACAGGTTCGTCACAAAGTTAATGCCAAAATAGTCACAAATGACACGTTTTTCACAAATTTGTCACACCGTGACTTCACAGAGTGGTCGCAATGTGACGTCACAAACGACCTCTAAAACGGCCATAACGACTTCGCATTCTAGTCACTATGACGTCACATCGACGTCACGTGACGTCACATCGACTGTCACAAAATTACAGTGTGACTTCACAACGACGTCGCCGTGACGTCACCATGCTTTACGGGTAGCAGCCAATTTCAGCATTAACATCATCCATTTTTTTCGAGTTTCCAATGCATTATTACAGTATCTTTATTTTCGAAAGTAAAAGAAACAAAATGTGACAAATATGACTTTTGGAATATTAATTTTGAAATCAACTTAAAACAATGAATACGCAACCACTCTTGAACCTTTATTCATAAAATGCGCGAATGAAATGTAAAAACTAGAAAACAGGAATTCTGCTTTTTCAGAATTTAGTGTCGCCTTCGAAGAAAAAAAAAATATGTGTATATATAAATAGTACAAAACATATTTCAATTTTAAGACTTACAGCCCACGCTTTTATTTTATGTAAAATGACGTCATTCGCATCCGCTTAAGAATTCCACATTTATGATCCATTCTTAAACATCAACAGTAAAGTATGCATGGGAAGTCACTATCGCAAAATAATACACAATTGCAGCAAAAAGATGCCGTCATTAAACAAACTCAAAAAAAAAAAAAAAAAAAAAAAAAAAAAAGAACCCCGACTGTCTAATGATTTACAGGCCTTCATTTGTTTGTAACATTAATATTGATACTTAAAATTAAATATAGTTTATAATAGCTCCATCTTTTAACAGAAATCATTCGTTTATATTTTTTCAAAATAGCACGTATTTTAATTACATTTTCTTTCGGTTGTTATAAAAAAATGGCAAAAAAATATATAATTAATATTTTACAACTATTTTTCCTTTACTTTCTACAGAAATGGAGTACTGTCGTTGCCAATATTAAGCAAATGGCTCCAAAAACTACAAAAATATTAATCTCTCTATTCTAAAAAAAAGTAACTACCGCTGTCACCGCCGCCGCCGCCGCCGCCGGTTTTGAATTTTTTGTGACCGGAGGTCTTTCTTCGTTAATATTAAGAAAAATAATGCATACAAAAATATGAAAATCGGTAGTGTTATACAGAAATGTTTGATAAACACGCTGATGCAGACAGTTTTCAGATCGAAGAATTATTTTAAGAGATATTTAATGCTAAAGTTGGACAAAATCGTTCCACTAAAAAAGTTTTATAGGAGCAAAAACTGTTCATAGGAATTTAATCATTTTTAGATCATTTTATGCGTTAGAATTTGCCGGAGTGCAGATTGCATTAATTTTTTTATTTTGACTAATTTTTTGAGGTTTTATTTCTATTTTAGATTCAGATTTTCAGCATTTCTAGAGATATTTTAAACAGATTTTAGAAAGTGATATTAATTTAAATTGTTGCCAACTGTATAAACAGCGGAAGCAATAATGTTTGCTTCAAAAAAAAAAAAAAAATATTTATACGTGTAAATAAATTAAAAATTTATTTACACGTGACTATTATAAACTGAAAAAAACATTTGGAATTAGAATTAAATAATTATGTACAAAATGCAGGAACTTATTAAAAGTTAGGTCATAAAAACTATAATTACACGTGAATTTTAAGAGAGAAAGGAATTTGTAAAGCAATAAATTTATTAACATGCGTTAGAAGTCTTAAATAGGAGAAATTACGTCATATTTACGTCACATTACAGTTATTACATAAAATAAATTAAAAATTCATTTACACGTGACTATTATAAACAGAAAAAAACATTTGGAATTAGAATTAAATAAATATGTACAAAAAGCAGGAACTTATTAAAAATTATGTCATAAAAACTATAATTACACGTGAATTTTAAGAGAGAAAGGAATTTGTAAAGCAATAAATTTATTAACATGCGTTAGAAGCCTTAAATAGGAGAAATTACGTCATATTTACGTCACATTACAGTTATTACATAAAATGAACACAAAATAATATTGCAAAACGGTTTAAATTTAGAAATTGCGCTAGACATTTATTTGATATTTTAAGAGGATACTTTTCAACTATTTTTGTTAGGAAAGCGCAAATAATATTTAATTTCTAACACAAGTATTTTCACGTGAATATTAAAAAGAGAAAGAATAGTTTGGTCAAAATTACGTCAGATTAAAAACGATTAATTTAAAATGTCTCATTTAAAAGAACTTTCTTTTCACTTTGTTAAAAAATACCAGGAGACAAAGACTCTGTTTACTTAATTCCTTTTATATTAGCTTATTTTGAAATGTTGTTACACGTGTCTACGTCATCAAGTTATTTTTATTTCGACGTTTTATTTGTATTTTTATTAATGTTGTACTAATTTATTGGTTTTTTCGTTATTTAAAATAAAAATTATGTCAATTTGTATAATTTGGCGAAATTGGTCGACGGGATAATCAAGTAGTACCGCAACGGATTTGGCGTTAAAATTCCCCAATCAAAGAGAAATGAATAGAAATCCGTTTATAGAGAGATCGCCACTGTTTTTTAAATTATAATTCAATCTTTCGAAATCTTTTTAAAGCCGATCAAATTAGCGTGCATTTAGAGTCTACGGTGTCTGGACGGGGGTTGGCGAGCGTAGCTCGTAGGGGGCCGAGCCCCCTAGTATTTCAAAAATAAATAGAGATGAAGTTTTCAAACAAATTGAATTTAAAAGTACTTTTTTTCCCAATACGGCGGTATAAAAATTTAAAATGTGTGATGCTTCGAAATTAAAAAAAATTGCTATAGAGTATTTAATCTTACTGCTTTGTTTTACGGCTGACTTCTGTAAGGTAACGTTATTTTTTGGAGACGGCACAAAATAAGCTGGGAGAAAGAAATAGCATACCAGACCGGGGGGCTAAAAAGTGCTGTATGTGTAACATTTACCTCCATTTAGCAGTTTTTCCCCCTTATCGAAAATTTCTTTAGAACATTGTGAGAAAATGTTATAATTATTCACCACTTGTAGATAAATGTTTCATCTGTTTTAGACTTACTGAATTTAATACTATTTCGACTTGATTAGAATTTTAAAATATCTTTTCTACAAATTACAATTAACAATAAATGCAAAATAGTTGAATGAAATTAGCTATCAAAAGTCATTATAGTTGTTACTGATCGTAATTAAAATCTCCCGTACGAGGGCGCTGTGTCAGCGCCGTAATTTTATTTATTATTCCAATCGTCTGCGTGTTGACGATAGATTGTATATTAGTTACTAGTGAGTGGAAACACTGAATTTTTGTTGTTGTTGTTATTGAGATAATGGAATGTTTGATTTGGAAACGGCCAGAGAGACTGTTTCACTCTTAACAATTATTGTTTTAAAATAAAGAAATATACAGTTCACTGCGAAGAGTTCCTTAAAAATGGTGTCACTGAGTAACTTAGTGTTTTATTCTTAACAAAAATTGGTCCTTCGAGGCCAAAGTAAACGGATTTATCGTTTGCTTCAGTGGCGTGGCGTCCGGTCATCGCTGGATGCGGCGATGACCAAGCAATATTTTAAAACTCTTAATAAGCTTTTAAAACTCTGCGATCCAGTTTTAGCAGAACATTTGGAGTTCATGTATAAGTGAAGGTAAGATTTAAAGTTTCTTTTTTGAACATTCAACCATTGAATTTTAGAGTTAATAATTTTTCACCACAAACTTAAATAATTGCGATGACCACCGAAAATTTTCACGCCACGCCACTGGTTTGCTTTTAGAGTCAAGAATCAGCGACGAGACTTGGTTTCTTCGAATAAGGTAGGACTTTTTCTTTAACATGGCTACTGAATTAAAAAATATTTTGACAAAAAAAAGAGTTTTAAAATGTAAAATTACTAAATTTGTGAGTGAAATTAAATTAAGTGACTCTGATGAATGTTCTTTAGAACTTGTAAATACGAAATGTGATCAATTCAATACAGAATTGAAAGAAATGTTTGATAAAATTTATTCATTGTGCGATGAGGAGGAAATTGATAAATATATCGATGAACAATCATCGATTGAAAAAGAGTTAGATGAAACTTGGTTAAAAATTAAAAGAGCGAAACAAAAACAAATAAATGTTCTTAATGAATCAAAGCCGAAACAAGAGAATAGTGTAACGGAAGTTCGACTTCCCACGATTAATCTACCTTCTTTTAGTGGAAACGTACAGGATTGGATATATTTTAGTGATCTTTTTAAATCTAGCGTTCACAATAATAGCGCACTTTCGGGTGCTCAAAAGTTATCATATTTGAAATCTTCGCTTCATTCTGAAGCTGCAAAAGTTGTACAAAGTATAACGATTTCAGATGATAATTATCAAACAGCGTGGTCCTTATTAGAGGAAAGATATTCCAATAAAAGACAACAAGTGTTTGCTCACATTAAAAAATTAATGTCCATTAATTCAATACAAAGTGAAACACCTAGTGCTATTCTTAATTTAGCAGATACCGCCAGTGAATGTATCAGATCTCTAGAAATTCTCGATCAAAAAATTGAAGGGTTTGCGGATACAATAATAACTTATATATTGTGGCAGAAATTAGATGGGTCCACAAAATTATGGTTTGAACGTGAACAAAAAAAAGACGAGCTACCAAAATTAAAAGAATTAATCGAGTTTTTAAAAAGACAAGCGAGAACACTGCAAGTTTCCAAACCTCTTATAAACAATGTAACTCCTAAACGCAATGCTCAACAACGAATCACTAGTATGGTATCTACATCTAATGGTAAAAACTCAAAAACATTTAAATGTGTTAAGTGTCAGAGTAATGAATTCCACGGTTTGCACAAATGTCCAGAATTCTTAAATCTTTCAGTGGCTTCTAGATATGAATTCGTAAAGAAAAATAATATTTGTTTTAACTGTTTAAAATTCCACTCGGTTAGAAATTGTAAATCTACTTATTCTTGTCAGAAATGTATGAAAAAACATTCGAGTTTACTGCATTTCGACAATGAAAATGAAAAGCAAATTCAAAACAGCGATAGAAAAAATGAATTTATTTCAAAACCCGAGGTCAGTGATTGCAATACCCAAAACCAGAATCAAATCGTAGCGCATTCAAATCTAGACCCGAATGCTGCAACATTTCACATTTCTAACGAAAGAGCATTTTCAGGTACATCTGTTTGTGAGATGAATTATTTAAGTTCTGGCATCTTATCAACTGTCATTGTTTATATTAAAAATAAATTTGGTGAATTTAAGCCGTTAAGAGGTTTGATTGATGTTGGATCAATGAGTAATTTCATTACGATTCAGTGTGCTGATTATTTAGGAATTAAGAAAGAAAAAATAAAAGTTGCGGTTTCAGGATTAAATGGCATCTCCGTGAATATTGACTCCAAGGTAAAAGCATTAATTTCGAACAATTCAAATTTTAAGGCGGAAATAGAACTTCTTTGTGTACCAAAAATATCGGATACTATTCCAGTAAATCGGATTAACGTTCCAACAGAACAATACCTTAATAACATTAAATT
This sequence comes from Maratus speciosus, assembly GCA_963932465.1. Lineage (NCBI taxonomy): Eukaryota > Metazoa > Arthropoda > Arachnida > Araneae > Salticidae > Maratus > Maratus speciosus. The sequence goes on along the minus strand of OZ010794.1, from coordinate 504,415,302 downwards.
AGCGGATCCAGAATTTTACAAACCTGGAAAAATTCATGTTCTTTTGGGAGCTCAAATATTTTATGATCTTTTAGAAGTCGGTCGAATTAAAGTCCCCAATTCTAATTTAAAATTCCAAAACTCGGTATTTGGATTCATTGCCTGTGGAAGCGTATTAAATCCTGACAATCAAATCACGCAAAATACTCATTGTGGGCTTGTTTGTAACTATGAAGATTTGACAAAAGAAGTTCAAAAATTCTTTCAGTTAGAAACATTAGGGATAAAAGACGATCCCACATGTACTGACGAAGATAGAGCATTAGAAATATTCGAAAAATCTGTATCTTATAAAAATAAACGTTACGAAGTTACCTTACCATGGAAAAAAAGATTGGCGAGAAATGAACGACAATTTCAAAATAGCCAATAATAGACTAAACTGTCTTAAAGTGAAAATGAAGCGAAAATTAGAGCTTCGTGCTCAATATTGTGAGACTTTGAAAGATTATGAAAATAAAGAAATCATAGAAAAAATAACGGAAACGCACAAGCCAGTGGAGAAACCACTTTTTTATCTTCCACATCAACCTGTCTTTAGACAAAGCCTGACAACAAAAATGAGAGTAGTCTTCGATGCCAGCTCACACGATGTTGGCGAATTATCGTTAAATGATTGTCTTTGGCCAGGTCCAAATCTTAATCCAAACATATTCGATCTACTTATCAATTTTAGATTAAACAAAATAGCATTGATAGGTGATATAGAAAAAGCCTTTCTGCAGATATCCCTAGCGGAGAAAGACAGAGATGCAGTGAGGTTTTTATGGATTGGAGATAGAGGTATAGAAATATATCGCTTCAACCGAGTTCTTTTTGGTATGAATGCTTCCCCGTTTCTTCTTGCTGCTACTCTAAGAAAACATATCAAGAAATTTCAAGTTAGATATCCTACAACAACAAAGTTATTAGATAGGTGCCTCTACGTTGATGATTTCATCGCTGGTGCTGACAACTTGCAAGATGCGTTAGAAAGCTCTCGAAATGCTGTTTATATTATGAGCGAGGCAAGTATGAAACTCAGAAAATGGTCAACTAATGATAACGATTTGATGGAGCAATGGAAACAAGAAGGGTTTGATACTCAGCCTCTACACAACCCAATTGAATTAGGATTTGACTCAACAAAGGTTCTAGGAATGTCTTGGCATACGAGTGAAGATTGCTTTATCGTAGATGTAAAAGGCTTATTAGAAATGTTATCAAAAAATGAAAACACCAAGCGCTTCATCCTGCGTGCTATTGGAAAAATATTCGACCCTCTTGGCTTGCTCACTCCTTATACTATTCGCATGAAATGCCTATTTCAAGATCTGTGGTTGAGGAAAATTGCTTGGGATGAAGATCTACCAATAGATGTTAAAGAAAAGTGGCTTCAATGGTGTTCTGAGATCCCACGCCTCTCCGACCTAAAAATTCCAAGAATTGTGCTAAATTCAACGAAAGAAGAAAATTCAGATGTGGTAGAGATTCACTGTTTTTGCGATGCTAGTAAGAAAGCCTTCGGCACTGTCATATACCTCAGAATTGTAAAAGAAAATGCTATTGAAGTTAACCTTGTGACTTCAAAAAGTAGAGTTACACCTCTTTAAAAAATCACTTTACCAAGATTAGAGCTATTGGGAGCTTTACTTGCTGCCCGACTAGGTAATGCAGTCAAGAAAATAGTAGATCATAAGAAGCCATCAGATGTGTTCTTCTGGACAGACTCGAAAATCACTTTGTACTGGATTAGAGGTTCTAGTAAAAGATGGAAATCATTCATAGCGAATCGTGTCAACGAGATTCAATCTTTGACTGACTCCAATTCGTGGTTTCATTGTCCGGGAAAGTCTAATCCAGCCGACCTCCTTACCAGAGGCGTCAGTGTTGATATGCTCTTAGAAAAGGATTTGTGGTTTAAAGGTCCCCCCTTTTTGAGAGAAACTGTTCTCCCAACTAATGACTGCAACATCCAAAATTCGCCAGATGACTATTCTGATGAACTAAAGAAAACAGTTAAATGTGAAAATGATAACTCTTTAGTTACTCTAGCTATTTATGATCAAAATTATTTATTAGATTATATTATTAGTGTTAGTAATAATTATATAACTATCATTCGTATTTTATGTTATGTGCTTAGATTTATTCATAACCTTCGAAATGTTAATAGAGTGAAAGATCATCTTACTTCTAAAGAATTGAATGCTGCAGAATTATCACTGATAAAGATGGTTCAACAAAGTGAGTATCAGGAAGAAATAAAATGTCTTCAGAAAGGTAATTCGGTACCAAATAAAAGTAATATTTTAAGAGTTTGGGGTAGATTGGGTAACTCATATTTGACAACAAATGAAAAACATCCTATGGTTCTGCCAAGTAAGCATCCCCTTACTTTAATTATTGTAAGATATTTTCATTTAAAGTATTTACATGTAGGATCACAAACATTGTTGTACCATATTCGTCGTAAATTTTGGATAACTAATGGTAGAAACATCTGTCGCAAAATAACATATGAATGTGTCACTTGTTTTAAAAACAAGCCTGTATTAGCGAGTCAAGTTATGGGTGACTTGCCCAAAGAGCGTGTTACACCTTCATTTCCATTTTCCATTATTGGAACCGATTATTGTGGCCCTTTTTACATTAAATTCAAAAATCAAAGGAGAGGTACATATAATAAAGTGTATGTATGTATATTCGTTTGTCTCTGCACCAAAGCTATTCATCTAGATTTCGTTTCAGATCTCACTTCTGCAGCCTTCATTGCTTGTTTTAAGCGCTTTGTTAGCAGAAGGGGAAAGTGTTCAAAAATATTTTCTGACAATGCAAAAAACTTTGTAGGGGCAAACTTAGAATTGAAAAGGCTTCACAATTTGGTTAGACACCCAGATGAAGCATTAGCTGATTATTTTGCAAGGGAAAATACCGAATGGAATTTTATTCCTCCGAAAGCGCCGAACTTCGGTGGTCTTTGGGAGGCAGGGGTTAAATCATTCAAATTCCATCTAAAACGTGTAATTGGTAACGCGCACCTCACTTTAGAGGAATTTCTGACAGTAATTCTAGAAATTGAAAGTGTTTTGAACTCAAGACCTCTGTCCCCATTGTCATCAGATTTCGACGATTTCGAGACTCTGTCACCGGGTCATTTTCTTATAGGTAGGCCCTTAACGTCTATTATTGAACCCCAGCTCACTGAAATTTCGGAAAACAAACTTAGCAACTGGCAAAAAATAACAAAATATAGCCAGCAAATATGGAAATTATGGAAGCGAGACTATCTGAACACCTTGCAGCAACGTAATAAATGGCAAATAAATAAAAACAATATAAATGTTGGTTCTCTCGTATTGATCAAAGATGAAAATATGCTCAGCACAAAATGGGCAACAGGTAGGATTTCCGAGATATTTCTCGGTAAGCACAAAAAAGTTCGAGTAGTGAACATTCGTCTACCTAACGGTAGAATAATAAAGAGAGATGTGAGAAGTATTTGTCCCCTTCCAATTAATGGAAACTAATTTCTTTAATGTATATATTTGGTATATTTTGAATATATTTTGTTGTTTAATTTCTATAGTATGTTTTATTGTATTCAAATGTAAAGTAATTTAGCCATTTTTCCTTTGTTATTAATTATATCTTTGCATTGTTATATGTAGTATTATGTAATTTTATATTATATATTAGAGTAGTTTTGAAACCTGCAGGTTTCAACGGTCGGGAGTATGTTACTGATCGTAATTAAAATCTCCCGTACGAGGGCGCTGTGTCAGCGCCGTAATTTTATTTATTATTCCAATCGTCTGCGTGTTGACGATAGATTGTATATTAGTTACTAGTGAGTGGAAACACTGAATTTTTGTTGTTGTTGTTATTGAGATAATGGAATGTTTGATTTGGAAACGGCCAGAGAGACTGTTTCACTCTTAACAATTATTGTTTTAAAATAAAGAAATATACAGTTCACTGCGAAGAGTTCCTTAAAAATGGTGTCACTGAGTAACTTAGTGTTTTATTCTTAACAAAAATATAAGAAAGAATCTTTTTTTATCAGGCTTTTTATATTTCTCAAAACATTTTATTTTGTGAAAATTCTCGATTTCGCTAAATAAACCGAATTATACTGTCATATAACAATAGCAAAATGCATTCCTTAAGGTTTGAGGAGAAAAAAAAGAATAACCAGGAAAATTGTAAATAATTATTCATGTATTTTAACTGGTGAGTGAATGTAAAAATTTGACATTTAAAGGCTTTTAATAGAGTTATTTTTATATATATATGTCGTAGGCTAATTGAGAAATCCGGCTCTTTGCAAACAGCCTAGACTCTTTGCAAAGAGCCGGGCTAATTGGAGAATCCATCTCCCTTTTTCCAATTAGCCTGATACTTTTCAGTCTTATTGCAAAGAGCCTAGAAAGCGTTAGGCTAATTGAAAAATGGCCACTTATTATCCGATCAGGGTGATATTTTTAGCTCACAGGCTATCAAAGCCTGAGAGCTTATGTTCCCGCCGATTCTGTATGTACGCGTAGACGTACGTGCGTACGTATGTACATAACGCGATAACTCTTGATAGAAATATCTGATTTGCTTCAATATTTTTTTCTAGGTTCATTCTGATGAGGTGCTTACAACAATTTTGTATTTGACATTTCCCCCTTCTCCTGTAGTGTTTTCCGGATAGAAGCACTGTAGCCCTTTGTCACTAGAAGGCGCTTCAAGTACCTCATCGTGGAGGGGATACCAGTTTTACTTTACACAGACAGTGTTTATGGGTGCAGCTAACTTGATCCACCAGTTATTTGAGGTAAAGCAGAATTAAGAAATCAGCGTGTATATTAATAATCTCAGAAAACACTAAATCACAAAAATGTTAACTGTTTGGAAGAAACACTTGTGTTTCGAAAAGTGTTTTGAAGGAAAGGTGAACGTTTCTGCATTAGCGAAAACTTTAATTACAAGTTCCAAGTAGGAATTGATAATTATACACAGTATTTGCCAAAAGCCTATCCCTTTGCTCCGCTTTTTTGTGATTATAGGAATTTAATTTGTAAGACGTTATGACATTTATATTACATTAGACTTTTCTTTTTTTTTTTTGTAAATTTTACTAAATTTAACTAAATTGCCAGTTTTGTGTTGTCTTTTGTCATATTTAATTACTTTTTAAAGCAGAAATAAAAGTATCCTAAACTTTTACAGTACTTTAGTTTAAAAAAAAATTAATATAATAAATAGCCACAAAAAAGTCTGTTCGTAGAAAAAGTTATATGTGATTTTTTTGTATGTATTATTTACATATTATAAGAATTAAATTATTTATAATTGAAAGCCTAAAAATGTAGTTTTCAACATTTCATTAATAGTATTTATTTACTTTTTAAAGAAGAGAGCTTTCTTCGAGGTTACTATGTTTCAAGGCAGTAGAAGAATGAATAAAACATATTCAAACAAAACATCTGTTGTGCTCCTTATGCAATAGCTCCATTTCTACCGTCTGTACATTGCATAACTTATATTATCAGAATCGTCATGTTTATGAAATATGTTATTCTAATCATCACAGCTGTTGAAACAGGCTGTGTAAACGTTCTCCGCATGAGTAAATTGCATTCTATTTATTTTAGTAAGATAAATATAATATTATTTTAACTTAGAAAATGAGCATTCGTGTAGAAAAAAATTGTCACATTTGTTTTCTCAAGTTTAAGAAAATAAATAGCGAAGGAATTTATTAATGAAAAATCGCGAAAAATTTAAAAGCCATAGCACGAATTCCGAATAAACCTTATTGAGAAGAGACACAATTTACTATATTTAGCTGCAGGATATAAACTGAATTAATTTTACTAATATGGACAAATCGCAGAGGAATCTCGGAAAAACACTGAAAATCACATAAAAAATCTCTAAAATTTCACCAAATGCATATTGAACAAAATGACAAAAACTTTCCGCGGAACGCAGTAAAATAATAAAATACGCATTGAAAATCCATCCCATTAAAAATTGCAAAAACTTCAAAACCGCGTAGGTCAAAATTGGCCAGACTAAAAGTTTGAAACTGAATTAGTTTTACGAGTGTCAAAATATCGCCTCGTAACGAGAAAAAATGCTAAAAATCGTATAAAAAATCTCTAACAATTCAAAAATCGTGGAGGGCAAAATCTAGTATATTAGACTGAAAGTTTGAAACTGAATTCCTTTATTAATGTACAAAAATTTCCGTGGAATATGAAAAACAGATAAAAATCGTTAAAAATTAAAAAATCACAAATGTTGGTTGGTTGAGGTTTAATGGCGCAAAGTTCCATTAGGGATATTCTGCGCCAAGAAAAAGTTAAAATAAAAACAGAATTATGTTTTAAGAATTTGCCATAAAAAAAGAGGAGCGAAAACAACACAATTTGATGAAAAATATAATGATAAAATGCATAAATAAAATCAATCAAGTCTAAATACCTCAGCTAAAAGACAATTAAAAACTATCAAATTTGTAAAGAAAACGTTTAAAAAATCAAAGCATAAAATGCCATAATAATAATGAATAAACTCAAGTTTAATACCACAGATTATTAAAAATACATTTTAAAATCATGTAGGCATGTAAAAACATAATTTCATAGTCAAAATCTGTACAATCATAAAGCAGTAGTTCTCAACTCAGGGTTCTCGCTGCCGCTCGGCACTGCGCCAAATCGCAACAAAATGCTTCATTTGGCGAGTAAACGAACAGTGAGTCTCGCCAAATTGCGAGTGCTCAAATTCTGCGCTTTTTGTGTGTGTGTATGTGCCAATATAGTCGAGATTCTTATCCGCGATTGATGTTGCTTTAAATGTTCAATCGCACCTTACCATTTACATTGCTCTATTTGTAAAGATACTGACTCAATAACAATTCATGTTTAGCAACAGCCAAAGGCACAGAAAGGATTATGCGATAGGTATTTCTGTGTTGTCAGTTAATCATTGTCTATGCTCCAACGTCGCGTCATGCTGGTAAAAACAGAAACAAAATTAATCGCATCAAGTGCCAAATAGAAAAAAGTTTTGCTGAAATGCGTTGCTGAAATTAGCCATTTACCATACAATTTATTAGTTGTATGCAAAGTATCATTGGCCGGTCAATTTTTTCTATCGGTTAGAACCGAAATCTCGTAGCAATTTTTAGTGTGCATTTTCACAATGGTAAACCAAAGATAGCTGTTTTGAAGTTTTATTTTGACTGATAAAAGAACTTCTGAAACATATACTCATTTAGGAGACATTTAGGATGTACTTAGAAGGGAACCACTTTTGGTGTTGCTCGCACCTAGCGTCGAGACCTGGTGCGTTTTGTAGCCCTATACATAAAAGTTAGAGAACCGAAAAATTTTCTCTGTTAAAATAAAATTTTATGTACTTTTTTATACTTTTAATTTTTTATTATTACATATTTATTTGTTTATTTCACGCCAAAAGTGAGTTAAGTCGCCAAATAGGTCGCTACAATTTTTCCGCCTGCTTTATCCAAAGAGAAAATGTACAGAACATTTTTACTAGAATTATATCAGATTGCGATTTTTTTTAATAATTGATAGCATAAGAAACAAATATTAGGTTTTTATTTTTTTCTCTATGCAGACGATAAATATATAAGTAATAAATATAATTCTATAAAAGCTTCGAAGATCATTGAAAACTATTTTTTAGTGAAATACAAAGTAAGCAAAAAATTTTCTTTTGAAATCGAATGAAATAAAATTTCGAATATTTAAAATGAAATGTTGCTGTATTAAATGGTCCTTCGGTAAAAGTAATCATAAAGTAAATTAATATTTTTACACACTTTAGAAAAATTACTGGGGGGAAATAGGTCGGACATTGCAATTTCTAGATATTACAAATTCAGCTATGACATTTGGCTAGAGTTGCCGGAAAGCTCTACTTTTGAAAATAAACGCCAACTGTTTCCCTGCCAAAAATATGAATATAAAGTTGCAATTTTTCAAAATCAAATTCGTGGGTTGTTGAAGGAATTTTCAAACTTTTTTCGATATTTTATACTTATTATTAACTAATTTTTATTTTAAAATGCTTTTCTTTAAAAAAATTCAATGTTAATAGTCCGATAAGTGGTCTCGAAAATTGCATTTTCAGAAAGTTATGCTGCTATATAATCAAGAAATATTATTTTAACAGAAAAAATTTATCGATTCTCAAACTTCATAATATAGGGCTTTAAAATGCACCAGGTCCCAATGCTAGATGCGAGCAACACCAAAAGTGGTTCCCTTGTTAGTCTTAATAGTTTCTGTAGCGGATAGTCGAATTTCTATTTTATAAGCAATTACAAAAAAATAGAGAATTTTAAAATATATTGAAAAAAAGGGATACAATAAATGGTTAAAGTTAAATTTTTCAGTGTTTCACGCCGAATCTATTTTGCTAGGTTTTTGTTTAATTTGGCTACTGTTTTTTATTTCTTTTTCGCCAAATTGCTAATGTTGGCCAAAAGCCAACGAGAACCCTGACCCAACCTTTTGCTGGCCGCGCTCCACCGAATCATCTCCAAAATTACCTCCCCCCCCTCCGAACTCCATAATATATATTTCTTAGTATTTAAAAGCAGGATACATTTTGTATGCAGGAAGCCTAAAAGAAGTTTAAAAAGCTCAAGTTATTTTGCATTTTTTGGGTTATAAAACAGGTAATTTTTCTGTCACAAATATCTTTTTAACATAATTTCTCTGTAAAAGTAATGAGATAATACGAATTTGCCTTTATGCCATAAAGAGTTTTGTTGTTTTTTTTTTTTTTTCAACTTACCTCAGTCTAAAACAAAAAGTGTTGTAAATGTGCATTTTTATCGTTACAAGATTTCTTGAAGAGGCTCTCACATTAATTAAATAATTAATGACATTAATTTTAATAACTCATTAAGATCTAATATACTTTTTATTGTAATAGTTTATTCTTTTTTTTATTACTGACACATTAATGAGAGTTCACGTTGTACATTTCAGAAAATAAATATTCCTCTTTCATATTAAAATACGTGTCATAATTATGTTTAAGGAATAAATGCATGTAGAGATAATACATGAGTCGACAGTCTAAATAGAAATAAAATGTGTTTGTATCCTTTTTTAAAGTAACGTATATTAATCGAGCCTGGTATTGTTAAATATTTTCTACATGTTTAAAATATATTCTTCTTTGTTCATAAAAGACGTATATTTTGTTAAGCTTTTGAACTGTTTTCTGCAAATTATTGTTCTCACCCGGTAGTTATTAATGTTTTCTTTGTTTAGAAAGGTTATTTATAATGAATACCATTCTGCACCTTAATTACATATTCTGTCCGCCGGTAATTTAATTACGAGTTGGTTTTGGATAGCAATAGCTTTGACTAATTAATAGATGTTAGTATAATCTCAAATATGTATTAATCATTTTCATCAAGTAGTACTCATTTTATTATTTACATATTATTATATTGATATATATAAATTACTTCTGTTTCTATATAAAAAAGGATAAATGGCTTCTTTATATTAAATAAATTGTATTCAAATGGGAAAAAAAAATGCTTGTGTATATGAAACAGTACATAGGTTGCCAGAAAATACGTTACCGAATTTCTTTTCTCGCAAGCATCTTTTCATCAAGTATCTATACTGAAAAAGTATTTTTATTTATTTACTTATTGTATTTTAAATGTGATGAAGAAGGACGTGTATTTTAAATGTATCTGATATATATGTACTTTAAATTTATTTGCTTTAAATGAAAGTCATGTATTTTAAATAAAGTCAGTGATAGATTTATATTTTAAAGGAAATGATGGGACCCTATTTGGCTATTGAATCACCTGCGCCCAGCTAACATAAAAGTAGCAAAATGACATATAAAAAGTGAAGCTTGTCATCCTGGAACTGTTGATGACAGTCACATGACTTAGGCTTTATTATATAGATGGATACGATTCTGTAACTAAATTACATATTCTATCTGTGGGTAATTTAAATGCATAGCAATTGGTTTGACTAACTGATGAATGTTAGAATAATCTCGAATATGATTTAATCATTTCGGTTTGCTTACATTTTTATGAGTTTATAAAATAAATTCACGGTAAAGAATATGTAAAATCTCAAAATTAATTTTGAAATTTCGCAGCTAAATTATTTTTAGCAATTAAAGTTTCTTTGAATTTGATATTTATATAGACACAACAACACCTATGAATAGTACATGTGCCTTAAGCCCTACTCAACTCTCTCATTAATAACGAAACACGTATGCCCTTATTATATACTGTAAAATATTGGTTCCTGACTCTACATATGCATTTAACACAATTTTGAAAAGCGTGTGCCTTACGCTGTTACTACAAAACATAGACGATATCCTTATTGTTGCTATTTTCTCTTTAGAATTAAAAACATCTTTAAACATTTTTGAACAGAAAATGACTTCACAAATAAAAAATCATGCATTTTCCCTCATAAAGCTGTAATATTTCAATCTTTTTCATTCCGCTGATGCTGAGTTTGAGACGCTAAACGAAATGCTCCAGTGAGTAAAAATGACGTCATATATAAAAGAAAATGACCATTTTATTTTATAAGACGAAGAAATTTACCTTTTCACATGCAAAGTTTTAGTTGACAAACGTGAGTTAATGTTTGGAAATATACTTATTAATAATACGATGCATGTTAAACTATTTTTAAGTGGTGAATACGGATATGAGAACCACCTATGTAAGTTGTGAGACGGTGAAAATGACTTTATGTTTAGATTTCGTCAGAAAAAAAAAATTGTATGATTGTGTCAAAGTGAAATCATTTTTGTTGATTTTTCACTAGACCAAGCATAAAAACCTCAATTGATTAATAATTTTAATTTTTCAGTAATTTGAACAGTATTGTATTTTTTGGGAATAGTATTTTGATAGCTTTAGGTTAAAATAACATTTGTTTTAAGAGTTAGACTAACCAATGAAAGGTGAATTTTTTATTGTAATTAATTTTGTATGTTTATTGGGAATCAATGTAACAGTTCCTTTTAAGACATTTTCTTTCTTTGAGATTCGACGGGTTCCACCTAGCATTATAAGATATTTTACATTCCTAAACGTCGAGATTTATTGTAGAAATCTCGCGAGGTTCGTTTGCGATGGGATTTTTACGTCTGTATATAAGTATGTATGTATGTCTGCCTGTCTGTCTCGCGAGAACTGCCACAAAAAATATCCAGTTAGCTTGAAGTTGGAAAGATGTGTTAGTAAAATATTTAGAATTAACTCTATAGATTTGGGTTAATTTGTTGAACTGCTTAATTCGATTGAACCCATTTCATGATTGAAAAGAAAATCAAAGTCTATAAATGAGTTCCGTAATTTGACAATATTACAAATCACCGAACTCCATGCACATTTTTTTAAAATGAAAATAGACTTTTGTTTTTGCTTTCTGAGAAGAGTAGTTACGTTGTTGTAGAACGAAAACAGTTTTTGTGTGAAATGCAGGTTTTTTTTCCCCATCAAAAAGAAAGATCGCATTCGATACTATTTCACTAATTATCTATATATCTGTAAATAAGTTTTTGTGTGAGTTAAATGTGGTATGAAATAATATAAAATACTATAAATGTCCTCTTCGTTCGGAGTATTGTCATATGAAATTCAATAGATGCCAACTTCTATTCTAAAACGGATACAGTTCTAATTCAACGAAAGCGGCCCACCTTGGAAAGGTAAGTGTTTATTACTTAACTTTACAGATTTGCGATATAATTTAATGTGAAAAGACAATATGTCCGAAAGACAATATTTTAAGTAAACTAAATGAAACTAGGGGGCTCTGCCCACTGCGAGATATTCTCAAAACCCCATTTTGAGACTCTACAACTTCTGAAAATATGCTAATATGCCCTGTTTTAAAAAGATTACCTGATTACGGAAGATTGAAAGTTATTTTCACAAGAGGCGAAGATCTATTGTAATCGGGTTGCTATGCTTTTCCGTGTGACAGGGCAGCCTATTGTTACATGCCTATGAACGATAGCTGCTGGAATTTAGTTTTCAGTTGTGGTACACGGTTTTAAATGTAACTATTATTTTGAATATTACTTGGTGGGTATGTAAATTCTATAGAATATATATAGGGCTGCAATTTACGTTTATTGACGGAAAATGCTAAATGGAAATTCTCAAATGTGCTATGCATTTAACTGAACTAAGTTTTAGCATACTTTGTACTATACATACAAATCTATGGATTATATACTGGGCTGCATTAGTTCTTAATTGTAGAAATTTGGTTTTCAAATGCGTTATGCGTTTTTCAAATTGTTTATTTAGACATCAATTTTCGCCTTAAAAGACTGTGAATTTTTGTTACTGTATTCTGATTGTGTTGGAAAGTGTTTCATAATCTATGCTGGACGCATGATTTTTCGTTCTTGTTTTAATAAAAACGAATTTTTTTTTCTCGCCGGTTTAAGGTTTTAAAACAAAATACATAACTAGAGAACAGGAATTCTGCTTTTTCAAAATTTAGTGTCGCCCCCGAAATTTCCATTATTTCATTTTCTTTTGATGGGCTGATGGCTTCTATTATTATGAAACAATCTTCACCTAACACTTCATTTATAATGGCTGTTTCATAATAATAGAAGTCATCAGTCCATCAAAAGAAAATAACCCGGTGAAAGCGGACACTCGGTTAAGGGGAACTCGGATAATCGGGACTCTACTGTAGCTCAGTTTTAAGACTTAAAACACGCGATTTTATTTTATTTAAAACGACGTTATCCGAATCCTCTGAAGAATTCCTCATTTATGATCCAATCATAAACATCTGCAATAAAGTATGGGTAGGACGTTACTATCTCAGAATAATACACAAATGCAGCAAAAAGAAAGTAATTCATTAATATTTTTTCAAAATAGCACGTGTTTTAATTACTTTTTTTTCAGTTTTTATGAGAAAGTGGTAACAAAAAGATATAATTACTATTTTTCAACTATTTTTTCTTTACTTTCTACAGAAATGGAGTACTTGAGTTGCCAAAATGAAACAAATGTCGCAAAAAACTACAAAAAAATTAATATCTCAAAAATCAATGGAGATACAGTTTTCAAACAAAATGCATTTAAAAGAACTTTTTTTTTCCAGTACGACGGTATAAAAGTTGAAAATGTGCGATCCTTAGAAGTTTTAAAAATTGCTAAAGCGTATTTAATCGTAATGTTTTGTTGTACGGCTTGTGTCTGTAAGGTAACGTTATTTTTTGGAGACAAAATAAGGTGGGAGAAAGAAATAGCATTCCGGGTGCTAAAAAGATAAATTTCCAAAAGAATTTTCATTTTTAATGCAGCACATTTTTTTCTGCAAGAATTGGTATATCAATATAAATAAAGTATTAATATTTGTTTCTCACAGTGTGATACAATGACATATATGTATTTCATCAATACAGAATGGGAAGCAATATGTCATTACTTCTGTCTGAAGTATTAATAAATGGAGAAATAAATCGTAAATGTGATAAAAAACGACTTATATCTGCAGAAAATAATTCTATTGGAGTGTAAATTCGCTCAATATTTCACACACAGGAAAGAAAAAAAAAAGATTAATATTACTTGTTTTTCCTTTATATCTTTTGCCAAAGCGTTTTTTATATAGTAAATTTCATAATTGAAACATAAAAAATAGAACAATATTCGTTTTGGAAAATTTATCTCTTATTTCTTTATCAACTATTTTTTTTTATGAAGTGGGGTTTTGCGTACATGAAAACAGAATAGAAAAAACTTTAGAGCGATACACTATTTATTTCGAGAAATTAAAAAATGAGTAATAAACATTTACCAAAGTAAGATAGACAGTTTTATAATAATAACAGCGCAAATCAACAGAAATTTCAAGAACAAGTATTACAAAACAGAGGCCAAAAAATGCCTCAAACGAATCGCTTTCCTTAATGGTAATCTGATCAATACAATCAAGTAAACTGAAAGGCTACTATTGCCCCAACCAGTACTGAACTTTTATCATGTACCGTTTCTGCATGGCGCAATATGGCATTATTTGGAACTTCGGCAAACATTCACCACAATTTCAGAATAGTAACTTTATGTAAGGCACCGATTACACTTCAGAAATAATGGTGTTATAGAACAGAAGCAGCTGACCCCCTCTGCTCCTACGGTAATCAGCTGTGTGTACTTTGAACTTGCCAGGTGTCTTAAAATGAACTGACTGATTTAAAAATTCAATAACTTGCAAATGGTGACAGCTTAAAAAAAAAAAAAAAAAAAAAAAAAAAAAAAAAAAAAAAAAAAAAAAACCCTTGCAGGAAGGTTATGTAAGATGTCAGGAGTTTTTTAAACTGCATTTCCCGAATTTAGTTAAAAATGGCAGATTATGTAAGATGCCAGGGGTTTTTTAAACTGCATTTCCAGATTTTAGTTAAAAATAGCAGCGATAGATAGATATATCTAACAAAAACATAGCTGTGAAAAAAGGGAGCCAAGTTCTGTAAAGACAATGGCAAGAAAAGAAGTGATATCTAAGTGGGTGCCAAGTTCAAATAAAATTCACTCAAACTTACCTACTGAAGTATTATAGCATTTTTTAAATTGTTTAGAAATAAAAATTATTGATAGCATATTAATAATAAATCTAGAACTTGGCAAGTTTTTACCTACGAGTCATTTATTTTTAATAATGACATTATTATATCAAATCTTGTTATTTCATGATTGGAAGCCTTAATTTGAGTGAGCTCCTTCCCCTTGAAGGGCGGTGGGATAAAATATATCCCACCTAATTTAACTGCAAAATGCCACATTCACACCAAAATTCAGGACTAAAAAGTTTAATTTTATTAAATACGTGAAAAGAAGCTTTTACCCATTTTGAAATAAATTTGTTTTTAAATTCTGGTGTGATTCAATCATGTCAGCCTTTCACGAATAAAAGTTATTTGCCCCTGAAAGGGTTAAAGGGGTGCAGTCTCTAGAGTGATGACCAAGAACAAGCGTAAATATACCTGTCTCTTTGTCAGGCATCTTAGTCTGTTTGCATTGAGGTTTCTGGAGGGTGGGTGCTAGAGTGATAACCAAAGACGAGCGGGAGTGTATCTGTGTATCTATTGGTTTATCAAATCTTTAACAAGAGTTATTTGTTTATAATAATAACTATATTAATTTTTTTTTGTAATGTCATTGAAATTAATATTAACATCACCATTTTATTAAGACATGAAATTGATAGGCATAGCATTTATCAAAAACTTGCCAAGTTCTAGATTTATTATTAATATGCTATCAATAATTTTTATTCTAAACAATTTAAAAAATACTATACTACTTCAGTAGGTAAGTTTGAGTGAATTTTATTTGCACTTGGCACCCACTTAGATATCACTTCTTTTCTTGCCATTGTCTTTACAGAACTTGGCTCCCTTTTTTCACAGCTATGTTTTTGTTAGATATCATTACTTTTTGTAAAGTTACAATATATTTAGACACCTTACATAATGCTTTTTAATGTGTTTACATCTGGCTATTTTATTCACCAAGCAACATTCAATTTTAATTTTAATTTCCTACAACAAACTATTTGGCTGTCAATTTGCGGCAGAAATCTATATTTTAATACTGCTAAATTCAATGCATGTTTTGAAACGAAATGTACTGATTCGAAATTTTTATTGTTTCTGAAACAACAATTCCTATTAAATTCCTATATTAAATTTTCCTATTAAATTTTCCAATTAAATATTATATTGCTTTTTTTATATCCCCTGCTTTTTTGTACTGAAAGTGAAAAATAAAGTTATGTGCTTATGCCACACTATGTTTCATTCATCCATGGGTGCCAGCAAAGAGGCAGTGCAGTGGAAGGACATTGCCCCTCCCAGGATTTTCAAATTTAATTAACTAAATATCCTTTTCTCTGATGATCTTGAAAATAACAAGTGGGTAAGTGTGATCACAGATCGCACAGAGGGTTTCGTTTAATATTCCTTTCAAAACACTCTATCCTTTTGAAAAATCTGTTAGTTCCATCTGTTACTTCTATCCGAACGAAACTCCGTTTTACATACTATCCGTAGTTATATTAGTCGAGGGGATTGAGCCCATAGCACCCGAGATAAGTAGGCGCCCCTGGCGGTAAAAAGTTCAACTAAAATATGTAAGGTTATGGTGCATAATATGAAAGAATGGTCAAAGGGGTGTCGGCAAAAGTTGGAAAAGTGCTCCCAGGGTGAAAAGGGCGGAGGATAGAAAAATTGCTTAAAATACACAAGTTAGAGCCCGTAGGAGTAAATAATATAAGACTTTTTGAAAATTTTATGATTTGTCGTGTGGTCTGAGGTATTCAGCTATACGTATGCAAAAAGTCATGTCTCCAACTTAATTAGGGGTTCCCTTAGAAATAATTGCTTAAAATACATATGTGGTAGCTCAAAGGGTTAAGCGCAAGACTTTTTCAAGATTTTATGATTTTTCGCCTGGCGTCAGGTATTCTGCTGTAAGTATGCAAAATTACAAATCTGCAATTTAATAAGGGGCTCATTTAGAAAGAATTGCTTAAAATACGCATGTGGAAGCCCAAAGGGTTAAATGTACGACTTTTTCAAAATTTTATGACTTGTCTCATGATGGCGTTCAGCTTTAAGTATGTAAAATTTCACGCCTACAACCTAATTAGGGGCTCACTTAGAAAGAATTGTTTAAAATACACACGTGGGAGCCCAAAAGGTTAAATGTACGACTTTTTCAAAATTTTATGATTTTTCGTTTGATGTGAGGTGTTCAGCAATAAGTATGCAAAATTTCACGCCCCCAACCTAATTAGAGGCTCACTTTGAAATAATTGTTTAATATACACATGGGGGAACCCAAAGGGTTAAATGTACGACTTTTTCAAAATTTTATGATTTGTCGTTTGATGTGAGGTGTTCACGTATAAGTATGCAAAATTTCACGCCTCCAACCTAGTTAGAGGCTCACATAGAAAGAATTGTTTAAAATAAACATGTGGGAACCCAAATGGTTAAATGTACGACTTTTTCAAAATTTTATGATTTGTCGTTTGATGTTAGGTGTTCAGCTATAAGTATGCAACATTTCACGCCTCCAACCTAATTAGAGGCTCACATAGAAATAATTGTTTAAAATAAACATGTGGGATCCCAAATGGTTAAATATACGACATTTTCAAAATTTTATGATTTGTCGTATGATGTGTGGTGTTCAGCTATAAGTATGCAAAATTTCAAGTCTCTAACATGTATAGTTTCTGAGAACATGTATAGTCTCTGTGACGGACAGAATATCTCAGTTTGTTGATTTTCTGTAAGCAAGTAAACCCCCAGTAAGTAGATAGGTTTACAATGGAAGTCTATGGGAATTTGGCGAAATATTAGAGATATCGCCAAGGTGGCGTCACTTTTGGCGACTAATTTTGGTCGCCAAATTTGGCGATATATCGCTATGTTGGCTAGAAACTTGGCGGTATTTGGCGACCGAACAGCGTCCCCTCCTACGGCAAATTAAAATTTCGCCTAATAAACGTAATGTTAAAGTAAAAATGGGCACCCCCAGGTGGGTAATTCATCGATTTTCACAATTTTTTTATTTTTTTCCTTAGTTTTATAGTGTAAACGAACCTCGCACCAAATTTGAAGTCTGTAGCTGCAGTAAATATACGAGATCTTTTTGATGAGTGAGTGAGTCAGTCAGTCAGTCTGTCAGTGGTAAAATTATCGATTATCAGGCATTTTCATATGTCATTATCTCGGAAACTAATTATGCGTTATTTATAAAATTTGGGATTTTAGGTAATTAGGGTAGCCTTTCTACACATTTCGTATAACAAGTACGTAGGTCTCATAGATTTTCAGTAATAGAGCATCGATATCCATTTTTTTCCAATTTTGACCAGAAAATCAGAGTTCTAACTTTTTACGACTGCTCTTTCATCTTCACCTAACACTTCATTTATAATGGCTGTTTCATAATAATGGAAGCTATCAGTCCATCAGAAGAAAATAATCCATTTCAAAGGTATAAGTTCGATTAAAAAAAAAAAAAACTATTTAATACTTTGAGCAGAAAGAAAAGGCTACACCTGCAATTTTCATGACATTAATAGAATCATATAGCTGACAATCTGTACTGTTTTGTTACCTCTAAAATTGAATACAAATTTTTGCCATATTTAATCGTTGACAATTGTTAGATTTCGGCGAATGAATTAGGCAAAATTTAATGGTAAGTTTTAGAGGTAAGAAAAAAATCTTAGAAATTGGTAGCTATACAGTAGCGTAATACTGCAGTAAATTGTCATTCAACAAATAAAAAACTATCAAGGTCTTTTTCAAATAAACAATTTCATTCCCTATTTTTCTTAAAAGTAACGTACATCTAAGAAATGTTACTAGTACCATAAAAATGAATGAATTAAGTGAAAATTTATATTTCATCTCCTTAGTGGGTGATGATTTGTGTAAATCCGGTCTATCCGAGTTTTTTGCTTATGCGAGGTGAGCTTGTTCACATAATCGGGACTTTACTGTATAGCAAATTTATATTTAACCGTAGAAAAACCAATTTTAAAAAATGCATTCAAGATTCTAAATAATTAGAAAAAAAAAGTTACAGAGAGCATAGTATGCATAACTATATGTATGAAACTGTAATAATATTTTTTTAATAATTCCCCGAACCGGAACAATATTTTCCATAGTTTGACAAACCGTAACAGTATTTGTCAGAATTTTACCAACCGGAACATTGTTCCGGTTTGCTCCGGTACATTTCGAACCCTGGTTATATCTACAATTAAATAAGACTAAGAAATTTTAAAAATAAGGATAAAAGTAAAAAATAGTTTAAAAAAAATCACTCGCACGAGCAGTAAAACGAGTTTCTGGCAGGAAACATATGAGCTAGCTTCCTGCTCAGTACTATAGAACTCGTCTACTGTTCTGGAATCTCTGATTCGATCTTTGCCAACACCGTACGCTTCTCCTTCAAGAATGTACATTCTCTAAATCTGTAAATTATCCTTCAATATTATTGTCCGGAAATAGTTTAATAATTTTTGAACGAGTTGTTTTTCACGAAAGATTTAGTCATGATTTTGTTTAATTAACATAATAAATAAAATAAATATAATAAAATAGCAAAGAATATAACAAAGAATAACAAGAAATAAAATAATAAAAATAAAGTTTGTGAAATGAGATATTTAAATACATAGACATGTTACAATCTTTCTCCGGAAGGAATTCCATTTATTTGTATAAAATCAAGATATTAAAATATTTAAGCAGTTTCGAATAAATCTTATTTAACTATTGTTAAAAGCGATACGATATTAAAATATGTATGTGGAAAGTAAATATTTTCTAAAAGGAACCTACGGGATAAAAAAAATATCTCCTAAATGTAATGCACTAAGAATGCCTTTAGAATTACTTATTTACACAAGCAATATTAGTTCATAAACTTTTGCTTTTAGAAATATTTTCCTTCGGAATGTTGAACATGTAATCTGATGAATGACAGGAGTTGAAAATTTTCACAATTACTATTCATAAATCTTCTAAAAGTTTCCCCAACTTTTCGATAAAGGAAACACAACATTTTCGAAATTCCTTTGTGTTACTTTGTGACTTAGTGTCACATCTAACTTTCAGAAGTAAAATTATTCTTGAAGATAAATCCTAGGAATGAGGCAACACAAATATTTAAAGAAATGTAAGTTGTAAAGTTCGTAAAGAAGTTATTAATCCAAAGTGACGTTTGTTTATGTTATTTCAAACTAAGGAAAATTATTTGTCATTTATCTCTCCAAATTAAAGGGAGATGTATAAGTTTCACATGATTATCCCAAATTAAACATCTATTTTTACTAGCTTCTATCTTTCCAAGAAGAAAGTATCGGATTCGTGGAAATTTTCGAATTCTGGTTTTCGACGAATTTGCACCTTTTAGGATTCAGAGATCCTGAAAAACACGTTTTTACAAAATGTCTGTATGTGAGTATATCTGTGAGTCTGTCTGTATGTGACTCAAAATTTTGTGTGCGCTCTTTCTCAAGAAGTAATGAACGGAATTTAATAAAACTTTAGATTAAGTTATTCCCTGATATAAATTGGTGCTGATTACTTTTTGGTGTAAATCGCCCAACAGGTGGCGCTACATTTTTCACAATTTCAGCAATAGCTGTATCTAAAGAACTAATGCATGAATTTTTATCAAACTGAAGGTTCAGTTAGTCATTTATATAAATTGGTCCTAATTAGTGTTTGTTAAATTTCGCAACAGGTTATGCTAATTTTTTTACGATTTCAGCAATTGCATAATCTCAAAGACTAATGCACTTATTTTCATTAAACTTCAAATTCCGTTAGAGGTTGATATAAATTGTTGCTGATTAGTGTTTGGTGTAAATCACCTAACCTGTGGTGTTGCTATACTGAATTTTTCAGTAAGTATTAAGATGTATGAGATAAAAGAAAATTTTGGGATTACCACATCTGACTAGTTAGATTTAGTGACACTCTGTGGCGTAAACCCATTATGTGGAACATGTCTATTTTTAACACTTTCGAACATAGTTGAAAAGTGTTATGAACTCGTTTTATCTGCCCGATTGTTTATGCACTATCTCGCGTAAATCTAGTCAGATTATCATGAAATTAATGTGTGTTATTCTGGTCTACTATGGCATGTTTGGTATTAAAAATGAAGTGTGTAGCATTTACGGTTCATGCACTGGGACACTCAAAACAATTGTTTTACATTACGGCCTATGGGCAAAATATTGCGGTGTATTTTAATGAAATTGCAATATTTTAAAAATATTGAAATTTATGTACATCACTGAGGTGTACTACAAAGAGCTTATTCTAGATTCTGGTGTGCATGTAATTTATCATTCATTCACAGGGATACACAAAATTATTTGTCTACAGCAGGTCTGTCCGACCCGGCGCCCGCGGCCGCCCTGTCGCCCTTTTGAGGATTTCTTGGCGCCATTTCGAATGTTTCCTGTTACTAAATTTTTTTTAAAGCATAAAATTCGTTTAAAAAAATGCTTACAAATTTTAAATCATTAATATTTGCATGCTTTTTATATTGTAGGCTGCATCAAGGTTTTTGGCTCTTTGCTGTACCAAAGCTTTTTAGATGAATGCAATTCTAAATTTTGCATTTATTTATGCATTTTCTGCGATTTTTACATGGGAATGACTATCCCTATGAGATGTATATGCATTGTATAAAACGTGTGTATGCCTTCCGAATGTTTCATGTCACTAACTTTATTTAATTATATTTTTTCTGCAGTCTATTTTTATATGGGCATGACTATCCCCAAGACATGTGTGTGTGTTTGTGTACGCATACTCATGCCTTTCGAACGTTTCCTATTACTAGCTTTTCTTAAACCTAAAAGCCCATTAAAAAATGATGTTCTTTAACATTTGCATGCTTTTCTATTGTAGGCAACATTAAGGTTTTGGTTCCTTATCCTACAAAAGCTTTTGAGATAAGTTCTTGTCAGTGAAATGTAATTCTACATTATATTTCCGTTTCAGTTTATTTTTACATGGGCGTAGTTATTGGTACTAGATGTATGTGCATCGCAGAAGACCCTTATTCGTCGATAACACTGCTGACTTAAGACTGCATTGTATGTTTCCAGTCATGTGAATAATGGCGCCCTTTGTAGGTTGCTAACAGCTAAATTGTGTACCTGCTAGCTGAAAAATTGGGCAGGCCTGATCTACAGTACTGTCTATGAAATATAATTGCTGGAAGTGCGTTTTCAGTTGTGGTACGACTTTTAAAATTTTTGGGGCACAGGACCTTTAAACTTTCAAAAACTCAGTTTTCGGTTTTTGCTTTATTCTGAAGGTTTTATAATTTCTCAACAATGTGAAAAAAACTCTATTAAAATATCTACATTATTTTTCAATTCCTACTATTAGTTCACACTTTCCCTATATTTATATATATATTTATTTATTTATTTATATAACTTGTCCAAATTTTCAATCGTTAATAAAATGCTTATTATTCATCCTATCAAGTTGAAATAAATTTTTATAAACTTGTACTGGATGACAATTGATGTTAGTACAGTTTTTCAAATTTTAATTCATTAATTAAATTTTAATTAATTAATTTTAGTTTTACATGGGAGACAAAATGGCGACCATTGGTTATTGAAGCATTTAATGCATCTTCATATCTATAAGGGGGGTTACCATAGGGGGGGACCCTGTTCTATCGCCAAATACCGCCAAGTTTGTCGCCAACTTGGCGATATATCGCCAAATTTGGAGACCAAAAATGAGTCGCCAAAAGTGTCGCCAACTTGGCGATATCTCTAATATTTCGCCAATTTTCCATAGACTTCCATTGCAAACCTACTTGCTTATAGAAAATCAACAAATTGAGATATTTTAATGCAACAAAAACTAACATTAGCTTAAGGGATTATATTAAATTTTTCTTTGATGACCTAAGTAGGAATTGACTTTAAAAACAAAATTTTTATATTACTTGTTTTATTTATAATCATTTGTAGACGGTGAGTATAATGGAAGATCCGTAGATAACGAAACTTTAAAAAACATTTTCTCAGATTAGTCAATTTGGAGTTTTCACGCACTGTTACTTTTAAACTGTGTAAGCTACAGCTTAAAAAAATTAACCAAATGTGCGTTTCTTTATAGTCTATAGGCTAAAACTAAAAAAATTCACATGTTTTTGTTATTTATTTTTCTGCTATTAAAAAACTTGAAAAAAAAATTGACATTTTTGAACTTTTTTTATTTTGTGCTAAAATTAAATTTTAAACAAACCTTTTTGCGTATATTTTGGTTTTAATTTAGAAGTAGGTGTGGTATGAATCTATTTTGTTCAAAAATTGTTTGCTATAGGCATAATATAGAGTTTTATCATGAACGTAGCACTTAATCATGCATTAGTGATATGAAATTTTAAATTTCAAATTTAATTATTAATTTTGTACATACAACATTTATTTTTATGGATAATGTAGTTAATGTAGTTATATACCTTAGGCAGGTAGAGGAAAAAAAGATCTTAATTGCATATTGTTTGTGTTTTGGTACTTTGGAGAAGGCTATGTTTTTGATTGTTTCGACAAACTCAAAGGTCCTGTACCCCCTTAACTACTTTTTGTACTATGCTATATTTGCCCCCCCCCCCACCCCCAGAAAAAAAAAAACATTGTAAAACATCTTTTGGGGAGAACTCATCGGATTTACAATTCTAGGAACCAAACGAAGAAGTACTTCTCAAATTTTGGTGAATGATGTTCATTTGTCTGTGAAAAAGTCCTATTTTACCTATTGTACTACTAGCTGATATACACTTGCTGCTTAGTAGCTGCTGCAAACACATAGATAGTGACATTCTGTGGCATAAACCCATTACGTGGAACATGTCTATTTAGTAGCTTTCATTACAAAAAACAATAATATACCCTAAAACATTTTGATATATTTTCACCGATCATGACCAAAACCACCCTCCATTCAAATGTGACTTATATATATATGTATATATATTTGGGACCCGATGATTCTGTCTAAGTTCTACAAATTTCCATCATTCGATTTATGTTATTCAATTTCCGCAGTTTTTTACTATGTTTTTGGATTCTATGTGTTGGGGGGAACTGTATTTGTTAATGTCATTTTATTTACAATTTCACAGTTTTTGTTGGTGGTCGATAATGTTTATTTAATGGTTATATATATATGATTTTTGTCATGCGATAACTCTCATATTTATAAACCGATTTGGATGAGATTTATTGTGTGTATAGTACATACAAATGTCTCGACCGAGTTCGTTGACCAACTTCATTCGCCATCTTGTTTCAAAATGGCCGCCATTTAAATATTGAAAAGTAAAAAATATATATAAAAAAAATTTAGAAATCTAAATTTATTTTATGTTTAAGTGTTAGGCCTTGATACAAGGATTTTGAAGTATTTTTTTTCGTCTCAAACTTAAAATATGATTGAGATATAGCAGTTTAAAATTCTAGGGTGTTTGACATTTTGAAACACGACAGCAATTCAAGAAAATCAGGTATTAATTTATAGGTGTTAGTGAACGTTATCTTCAAATTTTCGCCAAGCTTGACGACACTTGGCGAAATATCGCCAAATTTGGCGATCAAAAATAAGTAACCATAAAAGATGCCAACTTGGCTATAACTTACTAATTTGGAGCAATTCTCATTCAGGTTCAGTATTGTTGGATATTCTCCTATCGGGTTCGTCGCATTTTAGCTTCTTAAAATTTGAGTAAAATTAGCTTCGAGTAAAACTTACAAAGTTTTAAAGCCAAGAAATATGAAAGCTACCTTTTCCTCCCGGATCTGGCCGAAAGGACCTTTTTTAACACTTTCCAACATAGTTGAAAAGTGTTATGAAATCGTTCATAAATTGTACCAAGCACACCCGTGAAGAAAGCTGCACAGGAGCAATTCATGAAGAAAATTAAATCCAAAAAACAAACGCAGAAGTAAAAAAGCATCTTAAGAAAGATTGAAGAAAAATCTAACCATGTTTATTTTTATATTTTACTGATTCTGACACTATTTGTCTATGTTTAAAATATTGTAAACAATATGCCGATCCTCCAAACGAAGATTTGATCCAGTGTTCTGGAGGTAAACTGTGGGCGCATGAAGTGTGCATAGTATATGAGACACTTGGTGCCCAGTCGGTGTTTGTAGGTTGGATTTACCTCAATGGAACCCTAATTTTTTTTATTTTTTACCTAAAGCAAATGTCGTCAGGCAAATGTTCAGGGCCTGATTACGAATGGGGCAAACTGCCACCAGTAAAAACGAACAGAAATGCTTACCTTATTCAAAACAGAAATTCTCTACAACTAAGGAGTTTAAATAAGACAGAAATTTATGTTAATATTTATTGGTGGAAATTTGCCCCGCCGTATAATCAGGCCTTCAGACTAGAATCCACTTCAGCCCAGTAATGGGGCAAAGTGTACATTTTCTAAGCTTAGCAGAAACATCTTTTTTTCAATAGAACTAAATTAGTAAAAAATTTAAATTAAATCAAAATAGGAAAATATAAAGTCCTAGGTATCTAAGTTTTTTTTAATGATATGTACATTTACAACTTATTTGGAAGCTAGCAAATACAAGTTAAAATATACAATTTACCCCGCTTTCCCCTGAATTTAAAAGGAAAGGTAAAATTATTGTAAAGCTGGTGATCTTGATAAGAAAAAATATAATTTTAATTGAGATTTCAATAATGGTGTATTTTAGTTCTATTGAATTTTCATATTTAATTTTTTAATTCAAAAATATTTATATACTGAGAATAAATTTCATATTTTAATAGATGAAATGTTTACTGTATCAAATAAAAATGGATTTTTTTTAAAAAGTATAGTTAGTCACGAATATGAATGTTCAGAAGCATATAATAAAATATTGCTGACTAATAAGAGCAATTCCAGTTTGCACTGATACAACTTTTCCAGATAAATGAAAAATGACGCTACGGGTAATCTTATTGCCTCTTTGTAATTCTTTGGCTTAATCTCAAACCTTCTGGGACTTTCAATAGGATAATATTAAGAATCCCTAAGGAAAAGCTTTCAGAATATTAATTTCAAGTTTCTTAATCTGTTTGCAGAAAATTGGTAATATCGTAGTAAAAGCCTCCATAATTCAAAGAGATAAAATTTCTAGAAGCAAGGAACTGGATAAGTTATAATATTACGAAGAGCTCTATGATAAAACAGAAAAGTTCTTTTAAAGTGTCCGACATTTATTAAATATTTTATTACACTGTATTTTATAATTTGTAAACAAATTTGTTGTAAAATATAAAAAAAAGTAAAAAAGTAAAAATAGTTTTTTAAAACATTTATTTCTAAGCATTCAATGTTCATCGTGAAAATGACATTTAATTTTTGGACTGCAATTCATGTTTTTCCCAAAAAATTACGTTACAAACATTAATTTTGGGGGGGGGGGAGGGGGGGCACCGAAATCAATTATGAAAAAATTATCTCATTTTATTACGCTTTGTAGTAAGCGCAAATAAGTGAATTTATGAAAGAAATATATACAGGGTGTTGCCGAATTCAACCGATAAATTCAAAGAAGCGACAGTAGGTCTCAAGAACAGAGTTGGTCAAATTTGTAATCTCAATGATTCGCCATGTAATTACAAGTTAATTGCATGTAATTTATTATAGTTACGCACATTAAAATGCAGAAATTTCTTCAAATAATGTGATGGGGGCGGTTTCGACTACAGTGCTGCAAGAATTTTTTCCGGCATGTAATTTTAACTATAATTAATTACATACAATTAAACTATACTGATATTGCAAATAATTGCAATTACAAATTTGCCCAACTCTGCTCAAGAGTATGAAAAATGAACATAGATCATGAGCTCGCAAACCACGTATGTGGGTTTTAATGTGAGTACCGTATTACTTAATCGAAACTGATACTCTTTAAACTGTGAATATGTGTAAAAAAGTTCAATACATCACCAAACATACAGCTTAATATTCAAAATAACATTGAAGAATTTCCACAAGCTTCCCTGAGCCTTCCCAGCAAAGAGGAAATTGCTGGTCAGCAGCAAGATAGGTGCTGGCAAGGATGGAGAAGTGCTGGCTAATGGTCTGCTACTGCATGACCACTGCTGGACAGCTTCAGTCAACTTTGATGTTGGAAATCATCAGATAAAATTCTGGTGGTCTTCCGTTTTATCTCATGCGCTGGCCCACCACTACATGGAAGTGCACGAACTTTTGCAGTATTATTGCTGGGAACCCTTACGCTAGGTGGCGTTGCGAATATCGAAGACACTAAGTATTTGAATACAAATCTGAAATGAATATCTTAACACAATTTAAGCTGAGAAGCTAATTTTTTTTGAAAATGTAAATAATATAGCACTATTGCCACCAACAAAATAAATAAGTAAATGAATAAATAAATAAATTCTTTATTTCAACACACTTTTTTCTCTCCTTAAATCTGCTTTTACTAAGTTACAAATGATTTCGGTTTTCATAATTTACACAATTCAGAATCAATAATAAAAAAAGCGTATAAAATATATAGGATTTCTATACAATACAATAATTTCAATACCAGTTTAGTGATTTGGAACGTAAATCACAAAAGAGCAAACTAGATATAGTGTAATGAGAGCTTGAAAATTACGAGAGGTCATAGCATACGCTGAAAGTACTTGTTCAGGACCGATCACGAAAACCAAACAGCATCGAGCGCGGTTAGTTCTTGGGAGGGGGACCACATAGAAACCGCTGCATGTTCAAATATTTCTATAGACACTTCTACAGATATTTCTATAGCTGTTGGTGAAACTATCTTATAGAAAAAAGAGCCATAATTCTTTGTTTTTTATAGAATTCTATAAGAAATGTTTGTAAGGGAAATTGCTGTGCCAGCAAAGGAATAGCAGTGGGATAGGTGCTAGCACTGCAGGAAAAGTGCCGGATTGAAGTAGTGTGGTGGCATACCAATGCTGGCCTGCTGTTGGCCATCACTGGTGGGCCAGCTGCATTCCGCACGGACACTTTTGTATAGGTTTAAGTAATGGCACCGTTGCACTTTACGACTGATGGCAGTGCTGGCTGCTATCTGTTTTCCAGCTGATGGCCCACTGTTTCTTTCTTTGCTGGGTTGCGTTAAAAATCACCAGCCATCTCCATTCCTGAATATCTATAGAACAAACACATCTCGCTCTGCAATTTTGAGTTCACGTTTTACGAGTCTTGCTTGAGCTTTCTCGTTCATTTAACCCTTGAGTCTTATCTTTTATTCCCACTCTTATTTAATTAAAAATACAGGGTGTTCCACCCTAACTCAATTTGGGTTGGCGGTAATAACTTTTAGAAAACTGAAGTATATTGTAATAAATCTTTTAAATGACATCCTCATCTTTGTTGTAAATGTGATAATTAAAAAATTATGTGGTAGAAGTTTCCATTATACGCGCCAGCAGTGTGAACTTGACGCTCCACATTTTGGACTGCGATTGCCAGTTTATACGGTATCATCGATTACTTGAGCACCCTATTTTTCCAGAATTTTTTGTGATGTAAAATTTCACACAAAACAAGGTACATAGCGTTACATTTTGATTGCTATGGTTTTATTTTTCTCAAAATTATTTTGACTTGAAACTATTTGAACTTGACGCTCTACATTTTGGACTGCGATTGCCAGTTTATACGGTATCATCGATTACTTGAGCACCCTATTTTTCCAGAATTTTTTGTGATGTAAAATTTCACACAAAACAAGGTACATAGCGTTACATTTTGATTGCTATGGTTTTATTTTTCTCAAAATTATTACCGTCAATCCAAGTTCATTTAAGATTAAATACCCTGCAATTGGGCTTAAGAAGCGTTTTGTGACCTCATGTCCTATGACAATTTTTTATTCTTTTGATGACTACTATCACGTCTCTGAAGTCAAATTCGGCAACTCCTTGTATAATTTTTGCTGTCCTTTTTATGAAGGTAAAGCAACAGAAAAGAAAAATAAATATTTAAACTATCTTTTTAGGATTTCTCAGCGTATAATCGCACATTAATTAATATTAGGCTATTAATTGATAAAAGCGTATTTTTTTCATATTTAGACTTATTATTTATTTATAACTAGCGGCCCTTGGCGACCCGTGTGGTCTCGCTAAGCATTGCATCATGTTACTTTTATACATAATTTAATTTACTTGAACTCCCCTAAATATAATTAATATAATCCCTTAAGATAATATTTGTTTTTGTTTTATTAAAATATCTCAATTTGTTGATTTTCTGTAAGCAAGTAAACCCTATTGGTTTACAATGGAAGTCTATGGGAATTTTGTGAAATATTAAAGATATCGCCAAGTTTGTGTCCCTTTTGGTGAGTAATTTTCGTCGCCAAATTTGGCAATAAATCGCCAAGTTGGTGACAAACGTGTCGATATTTGGCGATAGAACAGGTTCCCCCCTATGGTAACCCCCTTCTAGGTATGGATATGCATTAAATTCTGTTCAATAATCAATGAGATGTATTTCATTCGGATGTTGCCATTGAACAATTAACGAATAATAGCGATTTCTGTGCCATATACGATAGCGTAATATATATATATAGATTATTTAAAACTCTTTAGCCTTAAAAATGTTCAATTGTTACAGTTTATCAGCCATTTGGCATATTTTACAGAGAATATTGTGCGATTTATCACCTGTGTCGGATTAACGAACAAAATTAACTTATAATTATGTTCTAAAAATATTTGGAAATACACCTGTGAATGCAACTTTTATAACTCTAGCCTACCAAGAAATGGTTTAAGAATTGATTATGAAATTCCATCTTCACATACAAAAACCAGATTGAGTCAAATAAAAATAGTGTAAAAAGAAATGAAAAGAATGAAAGAAAAAATTCAAATAGGTGTTTTAACTTTTTATCTACTGACGGTACTTATAAGTATCACTAAAACAAAACTTGTTATAAAATTCATTTAATACATCGATTAGTTACAATACAGTTTAGAATGAGTTATAGATGCATTACTTTATCTTGTTCCAAAAGCATTATTGGTTGCACGAAAGAAAAATATTTTTAAAAGGATAATTTCCTTTGCCTTTGCATCTTTTCAGCTTTCTTGGCGTTGGGGGGAGGGAGGGAAATTTTTCAATTCAGAAATATTTCTATATTTCTATTGTGAGAAAATTATATTTGTATATTTTCTTATTCTACAAAATACTACGAAAAATATTTAAAATAAAAGACTTGATTGGGTTGTACATATTGCACAAAATTACTATAAATTCAAATTTAAGTTAATCCTTCTAAATCTTTCAATCCTTCTAAAATCCTTTTGAAATTTATTAAATGATTATGTAAATCTTCTAATGTAGTTTAAATAATTCACGAAAAATGCTTTAGAAGATAAATTTTCATGAATTCATAGTACATAAAGGGTTAATTTGAAAAGAGCCGTCATGGATCGTGGAAATTGTTTTAAAAATGTATGTGGCTTATTCTTCTGTAAGGGTTTTCTCCATTTTTCTGTATATTTTAAAAGTGAATCCAACTTTTAAAATTCACTAGAAATATTGTAATTGTATCACATATTTGAGTTCAGCTTTTAACCCTCCTTCAGGCGCAATGGGACTGTGTTAGGACCCCTTTCCGTTAGAAGCGAATGCAGGAACCTTTCCCTGATGTGTAACTTCCTATCTCTACGCTCTCAAAACAAAATCCATGAATTAAAGTTTTTTTCCGCTAAAATACGAAACTTTTTACGTGCATTTGTCCATATTTCCTCAAAATACTAAAACTTAGCCCAGCTAATGTAAAAATTAAGTAAAATCATCCAATTTATAGTGTATTTTGGTCAAATCACAGGGAAGTTCCGGCAACTGTAGTGCCAAAAGTTTTTCGTTTTAGAAACGGGATTTTTATGGATGTCCTTTTCCCCCTAAATTACCGAAACTTTGTGAATTTAAGCTCCAAATATCCTGAAATCCCAAATAAAAAGACGGGGGTTTCTTCATAAAACAGAAATTTTTTTTCCAATCATGGGGGGTGTTTCCCCATTTACATTTTAAGTTTTTTTACGCAAATTAATTGTTTTTTTACAATTATCATACTGTAACCGTGATAAACAAATGGAAAAAGATTACCATTCTGAATTTTTTTAAACTTACAAATAGGAAAGTTCGTCGATTTAGAGTTAAAAACGTCACCGAAGAATGGGGTGCCAGAAACCCAGCAAAGAAAGAAACAGTGGGCCATCAGCTGGAAAAAAGATGGCAGCCAGCAGTGCTATCAGCGGTAAACTGCAAGGGTGCCATTACTTAAAACTGTCGAAAAGTGTCCGAGCCGAATGCAGCTGGCCCGTCAGTGATGGCCAACAGCAGGCCAGCTTTAGTATGCCATCACATTACTTCAATCCGGCACTTTTCCTCCAGTGCTAGCAACTACCACACTGCTATTCCTTTGCTGGCCCAGCACTTTCCCTTACAAAAATTTCTTATAGAATTCTATAAAAAACAAAGCATTATGGCTCTTTTTTCTATAAGCTAGTTTTACCAAGAGCTATAGAAACATCTATAGAAAAATTTGAACTGCATGTGGTCACCCTCTCAAATACTGACCACGTTCGATGCTGCTTGGTTTTCGTGATCGGGCATGAACAGGTGCTTTCAGCGTACGCTACGATTGCTTGTAGCTTTCAAGCTCTCATTACACTATTTCAAGTTTGTTTCTTTTGTGATTTACGTTCTCAACCATTAAACTGGTATAGAAATTATTCTGTTGTATAGAAATCCTATGTATTTTATACGCTTTTTTTAATTATTGATTCTGAACTGCGTAAATTATGAAAACCGAAATCCTTTGTCACCTAGTAAAACCAGATTTAAGGAGAAAAAAAATTGCGTTAAAATAAAGAATTTATTTATTTATTCATTTACTTATTTATTTTGTTGGTGGCAGTGGTGCTATATTTTTTACAGTTAAAAAAATTAGCTTCACAGCTTAAATTGTGTTAAGATATTCATTTCAGATTTGTGTTCAAATACTCAATGTCTTCGATATTCGCAGCGCCACCTAGCGTAAGTGTTCCCAGCAATAATACGGCAAATGTCTGTGCACTTCCATATAGTGGTGGGCCAGCGCATGAGATAAAATGGATGCCCACCAGAATTTTATTTGATGATTTCCAACAGCAAAGTTGATTGAAGCTGTCCAGCAGTGGTCATGCAGTGGTAGACCTTCAGCCAGCACTTCTCCATCATTGCCAGCACCTATCTTACTGCTGGCCAGCAATTTCCTCTTTGCTGGGAAGGAACAACGTTTTTATGCATATTTCATAAATATTACAAAAAAAAAATAATGATCATTTTGCATTTTAAAAACAAAAAGACATGAAATTCGTCAGTGTTGCGATCACTAACACACGTATAAGCACTTTACGCCCATGAACACAGACAAAAACAAATCACTCGGTGCACAACCTCCTAGTGTAGAAATCTCAAAATGTATGAAAATCGTCAAAAGTCGAAATCACTAAGCACGTAAGAGCGCTTCGTGTACATGAAAACAAAACAAAACAAATCGCTAGATGCAGCAAACTCGTTGTGCAGCAATATCTAAAGTGCACGAAATTCTTTAACCCTTCACTGCACGATTTTTTCTATTTTTACGAAAAAAAATTATTTCAAATCTATATATCGGTCTAATAATGGCAAAAATAGTAAAAAAAAATTGAATTTAAAATTTTCAGCTAAAATTTGATATTTTATGGTATGTGCCATATGTACACAATTAGGGTTTTAAAATATTGTATTGATATATATATACATATATATATATATATAGCCTATATATATAAAATCCTAATGAAACAAATTTATGAAACGGAAGTATGAAACGGAAGTATAAATCGACTGATTAAAAAACTGATTATGTTTCACGGCGATTTCTCCTAAAATATGGAATACTTTCCGAAGAAATTAACACCAAAAATCAATATTGACCCGCAGATTTCAAAATTGGTATTAGAATTTTTAAATTCGAATTAGTTTACGAAATATTAATTTTTTTCTAATTTTATATACATTTTTCTAATGATGGCAACTCAAATTTCAATCAAAACAGATATTTTTTTTCGCATTTCAAAAAAGGTTATAATTTTAAACTAATTGGGCGACCAAGTTTGGCCTCCCTTAAATCTATGCTAAGAACAATGCTTTTTTTATTTCGTTATCATTTTATTTAATACAAAATTTTAATTATGAAAAAAAAAATTAAAATTAATGGCTTACACTACTTTCTTTTTTTTTTTTTAAACGAAACGAAAAGAAAAATATTAGGCTCAGATGTTATATACTCACCGGCGTACCTAATTGGCGCCACAATGGCGTTATTTTGCCTGACATGGTAACCCGGCTATTGTTGCTTATTCATCAATAAATGTTTATTTACATTTATTTTCTTTTTATTTAACAAAAAAAAAATTATAAATTGCTTTGTTCTATAGTTATTAATTATTATTTTTTATTTATTTTTATTTCATTATAAAATTAATAGAAAAATAATTTAAAAATACATATATAACTGGTATTCGAAAACGAGGTTTTCGCCAAATTGTCGTAAAAAAAAAAAAAAAAAAAAAAAAAAAAAAAAAAAAAAAATCACGCCAAACCCGGTGCTCATATGACATCTGTGTTAAATATTAAGCAACAAATCATAACATTTAATTTCAAATACAAAGCAAATGACCAATATCGCCAAATTATATAAATCGCCAAACGATTCGCCAAATTATACAAGTTGACGTAATTTTTTTTTAAATAACGAAAAAACAAATAAATTAGTATAAAAATTCAAATACAAATAAAGCGTCGAAATAAAAATCACTTGATGGCGTATGTGCGTGTAACTTCCTTACAGTCAAGTGAATGTTACATTTTCGATCAACCATTATTATCGTTTAATATTATTGTCTGGCGATTTATTTTTGGTCAATGGGATAACCAAGTAGTACCGTTTTAATTTACCACTCAAAAAATAAAAAAAATGCTAATTTACGAGTTAAAAAAAAGGGGTACTTTTCCGTTTACGGACACCATTGTCGCCAAGCGTAATAGTTGGCGCAAAATGAAAATCATGTGAATTGAAACATTTGAAAAATAAAAGAAAAAACACTGTCGATAGTAAAGTGAGTCTTTTAAAAATATAACGTTTGGAAACTACAGACTTCTATGAACTATTTTACTAAATCACAAATATATACTTAAAATAAATGAACAAATAACTGTTATACAATAAATTATAGCAAATAATAGCAAATCACAATATTTCGCATGTTTTACTATAAAATTCCCTTTCGCGATCAGGGTTGAAATAATTGGCGCATTAGCATACATTTTGGCATGGTGTCCGTATAACGGAAAAATACCAAAAAAAGTTATTGGCGAGATTTGAGCCCGGCTAACATAAAAGTACCAAGAATTCTTTGCGATCATGGCAACTTTTATGTAGTTTTTTTTCGAAAAAATAACTTTGATTCTTTAATCAAAATGGAAACCTTTTTTATGAAAAGCGAAGGAACTGTTGGTGATAGTCGCATGACTTAGGCTATTATAATAGAGATTGTTTTCAATTCTAAAAACAGTGCAAAGAAAAATATTTCTAACGATTACAAAGGCAAGGTACTTCTATTCGTAAAATGTTGAAATCAGTGAATGGCACCGGGTATTACAAACAAATTTCGAAATACGAAAATGCTTTTGTTCACTTACCTAATAAAAGGAAAGTTTCCATTCCATCATTCTAGTGCCAATTTGGCATTTAAGAATTAAAATTAAGTGGTCCAAAAATGAACTACCGCCCTTGAAAGGGTTAAAGCAGTAAATTGTAGTTATTGTAGTAAATTGTATTATGTCAATCGTTTTATAACGCTGTTAAAAAGTACCGGTCGTCAAAGACTCTGTTTACTTAATTCATTTTATTTTAGCTTCTCTTCAAATGGTTAACTGATCTTCTTTAATCAAACACGAAAACAACCATTGAATGTCTTAACAGCAACTGATTTGGCCTTAAATTTTCGCAATCAAAGGGAATTGAATGGAAACCCGTTTACTGGGAGATCGCTATAGGTTTTTTCATTTTTATTCAATCTTCTCTAATCTTTTAAAAACCGATCAAATTAGCGTGATTTT
Organism: Maratus speciosus; assembly: GCA_963932465.1. NCBI lineage: Eukaryota > Metazoa > Arthropoda > Arachnida > Araneae > Salticidae > Maratus > Maratus speciosus. The sequence continues at coordinate 504,380,438 of OZ010794.1, read as the reverse complement.
AGATTATGCGGTGTCTGAACGGGGGTTGGCGAGCGTAGCTTGCAGAGGAGTATATATATATATATTGCAACTAAATGAGCTTAAATTAATTAATTTTATCTGCTTAACACTCTGCAACTTTTTTTATATTAATATTTTTAAGTATTCAGTAAAAATAATGAGAGTAAATCTTACCTTAATATCTTGATCGACATTTTTTTTGTTTCCGAAGAACAAGCTCTAATTTTTTGTCAAATGAAGCCATCTGACATGGACAAAATAAGTGTTATTCTATCCTTTGGACTACTCTTGATCAGGGACAGAAGTCATATTGCCCAAATTCATGGCATATAATTAGAATTATACTATTTTTAGGTGTGCTAGATATGGCACGTGGTGCTGTGAAGTGTTAAAGCCGGTATCACTAAAACATGTATGAGCGCTGCCTGCTCATTACAACAAAAAAATATTGAATGCAGCAAATTCACTATGCAGCAATCTCCAAAATGCACAAATTTCGTCAAAGCCGCGATCACTAAACAGTCTTACTAATAGTAACATTCATAAATAAAATTTACAATATATTTATGAAAGCAGAAAAAAAGTGTTGGATATTTATTCATTTAGCACTGTTTTACTTAACTGTAACTACCGGCTGATGCATAAACATTTGTGACACCAGTTGAAACGGATCTATTGTCAGCAACTCTACATCGCAACATTATTTTAATGCTTATTCTTTTCTAATATTTTGACGTCACCGTTCTGTGGCGTAATTGTTGCTTTAATTAACGAAAAATATAATAAAACATTAATCGTCATTAAAAATACAGATAAATGCCGAATTAGGAATCACTTGGTAACGTAACAAACACGTCATTGCAAAAAAAAAAATCATTGGTTAGCTTTTCTGAGAAGGACCGTTGCTGACAGCCGCACCGTAAATAATGATCTTAGATCAGGAAATTTTTGATTGTCAAACTTGGCACATTTATCGCCACCTCTGAAACCGGTGTGAAATCGGGCGCTTAGCCGCGGTGAATTCTCCGGTTTACCCGTTATTGAATTTACAAAAAAGGTTGGTTGGTTGATTGGGGTTTTATGGCGCAAAGTCCCTTTAGGGACATGCTGCGCCAAGACAAGGTCAAAATGAGAAAAGAGAGTGAGTAAAAAATCACTATGAACAGGAGGAAAAGACAATGTAATTAAATGAAAAACAGCAGTAACATATACAATTAAAAACAAATAAAACAGTCCAAAGATCGCAATTAAAAGAGACAAATTATTATAATTAAAAACTGTAAAAGGTTAAAATAATAAATGGTAAAAAATAAACGTAGTATAAGATGATGTACTATTACTACATAAAAACAAGTTAAAAATCACAGAATTAAAAACGTATAATCATTTAGGCACAAACTCTTCAAACACTGTATTCTCGTCGTTTGTACTGAAGTCGTAAGATGCTGACTCATTGGCCTCTTCCACGTTATTCTGAAACTGTTTGGGGTCTTTCAAATAAGTAGCAGATGGGCTGTTGCATGATTTTCTTTGTTTGTTCTTCACAGTTTTCCACTGTGAAGAGGCTTGTGTTGATGAACTTCCGGATATTTTATTCTGTACATTTAAATTTTGGTTTGCTTTTTGTGTTGGGGAAACATTAGGTTTTTGCACCTTAGCACCAGAATTCGACACTTGCTCAGTTTTCCGGTCATTTGGCTTCTGAGTTGGACAAATAGGTTTCACCACTCTGGTTTTACCTGAAACTGTTGTCTGTTTGATCTCTCGTTCGGTTGATATTTCATATTGAGCTGTTATTTTTGTAATCGACTTTGAATGTGTTCAATCTTCACAGGTTCTGATGATGGTGACCAGAGTTCCAATTTTGGCATTTGTCTTGTACTAGCAGTGGAGAGTAACATCACTGGTTTTCTTTTTAGAGTGCTAGATGATGGATTCTCAGGTGAACAACTTGATGGAGAGGATAATTAAGTTTGGGTGCTTATATGTCTTACTGGTTCTAAAGATTGCTTGAGTACGCTAGAGTAAGAAACTCCAACAGATGGGGTTCTGGTATCAACTAGTTTCCGACCATCAGGGTATGAAAGTTTCTGAGTAATTTTAACAGTAACAATTTCTTTTTCACGGATCCAATTAGGACAAATGTGAGAGTATGCTGTATGATCCCCTTTACAATTTGCACAGTGTTCAAGTTTTTCACAAGATTTATCATCATGGCCGACTTCTGCACAACGTGCGCAGGTAACAGGTTCACGACTTCAAGTGTTAGTATGGCCGTAACGCTGGCATTTAAAACAACGGATAGGATTAGGTATATAAGGCCGGACTGGACAGCTTAAGTATCCAGCTTTAATTTTAGTTGGTAAATTAGGGCTATTGAATGTTAGTATAATGTGCTTTGTCGAAAGCACTTGCCCATTCCAACGAATAGTAATACGGCGTACATCTACGATATGTTGTTCTTTTAAATTTGTTAAAAGTTCTTCTTTTGTAGTGAACAGAAGGTCTGGTTCAGATATAACACCACGGGTTGTATTTAAGGTTTTATGTGCCTGAACAGAAACTGAAAAGGAACCTATTGTAGAGCAATTTGAGATTAGCTGTGATTGTTTGGCTGTAGAGTAACAAGCAAATCTCCAGATTGCAATTTTTTGAGTGAATGGCCATCTCCCAAAACAGACTGGAATGTTTTCGCAATAAGTAAAGGAGAAGTTCTCTTAAAAGAGCTATCAGAGAGGCTATCAGTACGTTTAATAACAAAGAAACGAGTAAAAGTATTCTGTATAATTTGTTGCTCTCCACAAGGGAGAGATATAGAAGGAATTGAATTTTTTCCATCCATAATAGAAATAATAGAATTCAGACCCTGGCCGCACCACCTACTACCGAGCCCAACACGGGGATGCACATTCGTGCACCAGTGCTAGCCAGGGTCTATACGGTCACAAGACAGCCCTATGTCAGTCTCCACCCTTAGCAAGATGACTAGTAATTGCTCGTTTACTTGATCTCTTAGCCAGTGACGAGTCAGCTGACCAGCCGATTGATGCATTATGGACCAATATGCACCTCCCGTCTACCTGAAGCAGAGGCCAAAGCAGTGTGTTGGTTTCCCTCAACTGCCAGAATCCCCCTTTCCAGAGACACGGGTCGCCACGCACGGCAAACACGTGGGTGGTTTACAATTCTACATGAGTCGATATACAGGATGATATCGGCTCATACAGAATTGCCCTCACCTCCAAAGAGGAAACCACAACGAGAGTGAAACAAAGAGGAAAGAAAGATGAGAAATAAGAGGAAGTAGAAAAGGAGAAAGATCGATCAGGTGCACGGGGTTGCGAAGCCCGTGAATACCTAAAGAAGGTATCCCCTGGGGAGAATTTACAAAAAAGAGGTAAAGGATTGAAAATTCATCAAATCCGTTAATTTTACCAAAATAAATTATTCATAGAAACCTGAAACAAACAAGCAAAAGACGTCGTTTATTAACTTTTCATTTTAAGAAATTAATGTGCAGAAAATCGAGTTCAGTTGGCTATAAGTTTACTTCGAAAATAAAAACCAATTTCACCCGTTCTTAGGCGAGGCTAACGAAAAAGAAAGGCTACCGCGGTGCTTTACGCGTATCTTTTTTACAGACAACTGGAGTCATGTGATGCGGGAATGTACCAATGGAGGTGTGCGTAAAAGAGCATCACGTCACTCTAGAGGTCTATAAAAAAAAGATGTCTGGGATGCACCGCGGTAGCCTGTCTTTTTCGTTAGCCTCGTTCTTAGGCGAATGACATCAGAGACTTGCGTCAGAGCATACACGATTCGTTGTTCATTTCATTCACGGAATTAAACACGAGGATTTGGATATGAACTATTAAATACATAAAAATTAAATAATAATACGAACTAATACGGAGTTAAAATATTCAATTCGCGAAAGATTTTTCTGTAAACTTTTATCAATAAATTTCAAAAATGGATGAAGCACTCACTGTTTACGTTATGTTTGTTTTAAACACTAGGGGGCGCTGCCCCCTACGAGCTACGCTCTTCAACCCCCGTTCAGACACCGCAGACTCTAAAAGCACGCTAATTTGATCGGCTTAAAAAATATTTCGGAAGATTGAATTATAAGTTTAAAAACAGTGGCGATCTCCCTATAAACGGGTTTCTATTCATTTCTCTTTGATTGGGGAATTTTAAAGCCAACTCGGCGGCTGTTAAATGATACAATGTCTGTTTCCGTCTTTGATTAAATAAAATCTCTTGACATTTTAAAATAAGCTAATATAAAATGAATTAAATAAACAGAGTCTTTGCCTCCCGGTATTTTTTAGCAAAGCGAAAAGAAAGTTTATTTTTAATGACACTTTAAATGTATCGTTTTTAATCTGACGTAATTTTCACTAAACTTTCCTTTCTCCTTTTACTATTCACGTGAAAATAATTATGTTAGAAATGAAATATTATTTGAGCTATCCTAATAATCCGACTGGTAAGATGGTTTAGTTTGGCAACTGAAAAACAAATTACAAATTTTTTAAAACAGCAATAAACTTTGTTTATTTTTAGCTATTTTTTGTATAAGTCATTGTTTCTGATTTACACATTAAAAAATTAAAATCCTCTTTTGGCAAGAGAAAAAAATGGTACTTTCATGTTAGTCAGGCGCAATGGATAAATCGCCAAATATCTTTCCAATCGTCATTATTCACAAAGAATTAATTTCAATTTAAATATAAGCCACTCAATTAATTTTAAATACATAAGGGAGGTTATGCAAATAGGCCATTTTCATTATAGTGATGAAGACAAAATAAATCATGTAAGAAGTTTCTAATTTTTAGTCACAATACATTGGAAAAAATGCTTATTAAAAAAAAAAAAAAAAAAAAAAAAAACTAGCATTCAGGCTTAATATTAATAAATTCTATATTAGATTTTTGAATTTTCATTAGAATGAGGGGGCGATTACAATTTGAGGAAATGACAATTTTGTGAAAAATAATTTCAAATAATGTTTTTCAGAAAACTTCTGTCCAGAAAATTTAAATCTACATCCTCTGCTACCAAAAGGCTGTAGAGGTTGGAGTGTTAATTAACAATGTTATATTGGGTAGTCATAAATATCCTCTTTCGTATGCCACTTAATCTTTGCATTGCTAAGTTCAACAGTGTTTATTTTGACTGATTTGTCATCAATTTCGAATAGTTCTCCAAGATACATTTCAATTTCATGCCCAAAAACCACCCAATCAAAATACTTTAAAGGCCTTGTTAAATAAAATTTATAGAGTCCCCATTGTTTGTATGCATAATACCCGAATGGAGAATTATTTGTCGCGATATCTTTCGAAATGCATAGACTGAATTTCTTCGGTGAATTTACAAATAAATTTTCCGCTGAAATCTATATGCAATAAGATATAGTTTTGTGTTAAAGATACTTCGTTTTCTTAATTGCTTCATATTGATAAGCTAAATTTCTACTGTGTACCGGGAATAATTTCAACTGAATGTTAAATTCTTTCACAAGTTCTTTTGATAAAATTATCTCCACGAACCGTTTTTTGGTTTCCTTGCTAACTTTTCATAACCTTTTATATATTAAATATCATTTTATACACCGATTTGCTTAGAAATACCCTTTTATTTTCATCAAACGCAATAAATTTTCAACAAGTTTTTTAAAAATAATAGAACAATTCTCTCACATAAGAATTATTCTCTCACATGAGGGAATGACTAGTGAGGGAATGATAAAATGTACATTATTAGCTTTTAAAATTTTTACTAATAAAGTAAATTAAAAAAACAAAACAATACATGTTCTCAAATTATCCTTTCATGGAAAACTAAACCGCCCATTAATACATTTTTAGAAAGTAAATTATTTTTATAAATTTAAATGAGGGAATGATAACATCATCTTAACATTTGCCCAGTCTGTCTATTAAATTATTCCTTACACACTGAAGTATTTCTCCAGGATGGCTGAAAATTGTTTTACAGACAGGTAAGACCCATGTGCTTAGAACATGTGCAATGTTTCAGTCTACAATAGTACCACATATCTCAAATATCCAGTATTATTAATGTGTGAGAGAATGATTTGAAATACGAGTTGCAAACTTTTTTGCCAAATAAAAATTGCATGTGCAGACAAAAAAAAGTAATACATAGAAATAATACTGTATGTGCTCATATTAAAAGACAGAAGTCAGACAAAAAATATATATATATTTAAATATTTCACTAGAAATGATATTTGTTTTATTTTTCGGTGGTAGTAGTTGCTGAGGGAAGTAGTATCTGAGGGAATGATATTTTATAGGTTAAAAAATTTATTTTAAATATACGTTTTAATTAAAGCTTCAATTTTATTTTTTTTAATATTTTAAAACGCAATTTAATTTCAACTCCGCGCATTTAATGTTTTTGGAAAACGTTTCTACTTTTTAGTGCATTTAAAAATACATATATATTTTCTACATATTTGTAATTTAATGAATAATTCGTATTTTAATGAAAGCATGTTTAAAAAAACAAACAAGTTTTACATTAATACTTATTATTAAATATATTTGGAGAGAATAAATGTAAATAATCTGAGACATGTTATTAATGTTACTAACGTTAATACGCTAACTTTAAATATTAAACACGTTTACACTGATGTGCAAAAATTAAGGGCGAAGCAGATAAATTAAAATCAAAATATGGCAACGGAACGGATTGTTTAAATAATTTTGATCACTTGTCCCATATTTTCACATCTTGGAGATCTTATGGTAATAGGTATAATTTCAGTCAATGTGGAAATATTCTGCACGACGATACATTGAAAAACCATCTCGTCCTTAATTTTTGCACACCAGTGTATAATAATACTAGCTAAAGTACCCGGCGATGCTCGGAATTTTAAGAATGTTTGTTTTGAAATACCAATTTCAAAATTTAACATACAACATTAAAACAACAACAACAACGAACAGTCGAAATGTTGTACACATGAATCAAATGAAAACTCAATATAAAAATGTATAAATTTATATAACAGACGCAAAATAATACAGCTATAAATGAACATATTTCCATTCATCATTGGAGCAATAATGTTAAAATACGCCAATATTTACATAATCGAGTTTTTATGCTTCAACACATTTTTTCACTCTTAAATGAAGGTATATATTCACCACGTCCTTTATATTTCCACTAGCATGTAATATTCCATTTTTTGTATTCGTCGAATTAATTAAATAATTATAATTTTTCACACGGAGATCATAAAACAGAAAAATTATGACGTAACATTCACTTTTATTTTTAATTCGTCAAACTATTTATTTTATTTTCATTTTTCACGTGGAAATCTTGCAGTAGAAAAGTTATGATGTAATATTCCGTTTTTTAAATTTGTCAAACCATTTATTTCATTTTTTCACGTGGAAATCTTGCAACAGAAAAGTAATTGTTGTGGTAAGAATTTTATTGTGGATTTTTAATTGTTGGCAACAGCTATAACGAAAAATTTAAAAAGTTGATTGGAAATGGCTGTTAAATTTGTGGTTTTTTTATTAATTAAAAGTTAACTGTAAGTTATTCCGATTCCGGATTACGTTAGAAACCCACCAGTGGCTGAGAGGTTCTGCTCTCGAAACTGGTAGACGGGAAGTGCTGGGTTCGAACCCAATCATGCCCGTCGGCCTAACCGTTTTGGATTTTCGTGGTTTTCTTCGAAACCTTGGATTTCCATGCGTAAATACGGGTTAGGTTCCCTTAGAAAGCCCCCCCACCCCCGGAAGGCACTCTATCCTAGGGCCTATATCCCTCGTGTTGATAATCGGTCGTGAAAAATCAACCCAACCCAACCCGGATTACTTTAGTTGCCTCGACTGTGTTTTAATACATATGCAAGTAACATTCTACAATTCTGGCTTCCAAACTGTGGATTTGTATAGCATTACAGACAAATTTACATTTTTATATATTTGATTGTGATGTTTTGTTAACTAAATTTTTAATTACGATAGCTTAATACAAATTAAGTTGACCCATCGGATTAACGCGTTTTTGAGCGTAGATAAAATTTAATCGCATCTAATATTTAACAGGTTCATGAATATGTGAATATAATGAATTGTTTTCTCCTTACACTACGACAGGAAATTTATGTGACAGGAAGAATCTACAATACATTACTGTAAAGCACATTACTATTATACGATAGTCATAAACAATGTAATATAATTAGATTTGACTGGATTTATTTAAGCACTAAAATTTCTCAATCTGTCCTAAGTTAATTTATTAATTTATGAACATCTAAAATAAATGCATAGTTCAGTGTAATATTTAGACTACTAAAATATTTTCTGAAACACCAGTTAAATTTCATGTTATTTACGGATTAAATTAAATAAACATTACAATTAGATTTGATTGCCTTGAAATTTTTTTTTCAAACATTGCACGAATGTATCTCTCAGATGTTATTGTGTTATTCTACGCAAATAGGCCGTAGTGATGAAACTGGAGGATATTTAAATTTTTTCAACAGAAAAACCTAATGTTTTTTTTTAAAGTAGTTTAGACATGGTTTTATTATAATAACTCATAAAATTGAAGCATTAATTAAAACATATATTTAAAATAAATTTTTCAACCTATAAAATAACATTCCCTCACATGCAACTACTACCGCCCTAAAATATAAAAAATATCATTTCTTACCGAAATATTTATATTTATTTTGTCTGACGTCTGTCTTTAAATATGAACACATAAAATATTATTTCTGTGTATTCCATTATTTATATTTTTTGGTCTGCACATGCAATTTTTATCATGCAAAAATATTTGCAACTCAATACTTTAGATCATTCCCTCACTCATTAATAATTCTGGATATTTGAGATAGGTGGTACTACTGTAGACTGAAACATTTTTCATTTCCTGAACACACGGCCTTACCTGTCTCTAAAACAATTTTCAGCCATACTGGAGAAATACTTCAATGTGCGAGGAATAATTTAAAAAAGAGATTGGTCAAATGTTAAGATGATGTTATCATTCCCTCATTTAAATTTGTAAAAATAATTTATTTTCTAAAAATGTATTAATGGGTTGTTTAGTTTACCCTGAAGTAATAGTTTGAGAACATGTATTTTTTTTTTTTTTTTTTGTTTACTTTACGCGTACAAATTTTAAAAGTTAATAATGTACATTTTATCATTCCCTCATTTGAGGTAATGATTTTTATGTGAGAAAATTGTGCTATTATTTTTAAAAACTTCTAGAAAAGATATTTTTGTTGAAATTTTAATGCTTTTGATGAAAATAAAAGCGTATTTTTAAGCAAATCGGGGTATAAAATGTTATTTATTATGTAAAAGGTAAAGGAAAGTCAGGAAGGAAATCAAAAATAATTTCAAATATGTATAATTCGATGTGAACCAGAAATTTCTTTAGTAAAGAATTAATATATATATATATATATATATATATATATATATATATATATATACATACAGTAAAACCTCCTTGGACGTCCACCTCTAAACAACGACAAGCTCCGAATACCAGCCACATGTTGATGGAACCAGACACATTCCATAGCATTAACATTAATAAGAACCTCTAAATAAGGAATTCATAACAACGGGCACTCAAAAGCCATGAGAAAAAAAAATTACAGCTTCTGGTACAATTTCATATTTATTTCCAAATCGAAAAGTGAAGCAGATAAAACAAAATTTACTTGATATGTCAACAAACAGAAAATGAAGACATTAATAATGATGGGGAAAATTTAGATAATAAATATTCTTAGAACGGCAGGTATAACTAACATAAAGGCCAGCGAGTTAGAATATCTGGACAAAGATTTGGCAGTTACTTCCACATTTAATTCCATACGGATAATGATGGAAGATAAGGGAGAGGAAGGGAAAATGGATTATAGAATCACCCAAAATTTCCATATTAACACATATACTGAAGATTTGATGAACCTTCATGAAATCCAAAATTTCGTATTAAATCATGATGATGATGAGTTGTATAGCAAAACAACTGATATTGTTATTTCTTTGGAGAAAGATATTTGTAGTACAAAACAAAGCAATTGCAAATCACTGATTTTTTAATGTACTAAAACAATGAGGATTAATTAAAATGATTGTTTTTTAAATTAAAATTTATTTAATTTAGATTTTTTAAAAATGAAACCTTTGAATAACACCCACCTTTGAAGAGCGGTCACTTTCCACCGGTTCTACGGGTAACCGTTATTCAGATGTTACACTGTATACGTCACACAAAAATAAGTTAAATCGATGTTAAAAAGATTTAAATAAAAATTACGGTACAAATTTTTTTATATAAAACTTGGGCGAAACTTTCGGCGTTTCTAGGGTTAAAAATATAATAAATGTAGAATTTCTTAATATTAAGCACGACAACTATTTTTATGGCAATACGTATCTTTTATAATGTCTTGATACAAAAAATTAGAAATTTCTTACATTATTTGTCTTTTCTTCATCACTATGATGAAAATGGCCTTTTTGAGTAGAATCACCCTAATCCATTTTTGTTAAACTTGTACAATGCCTCAATGAAAATATGGTAATATACTGACAGATATACAGGGTTATTCAAAATGATGGACGGTATTTTAAAATACTGTAATGAACTGATTTTGAAACATACATTTACAGAACGGGAAGAGAGGAAAAAAGTTTTTATTTTATTTTATTAAAAATGTTTTATATAGTCCGGGAGCCGGTGACGTCGATCCCCCCCCCCCACCCGGGATCGCCTAATTGAAAAAGGTTTGTGTAAATCGATAGTAAAAAGTCACACGAACACAATGAGCTACATATGACTAGGTTTGCCAAGCCGAAAATATGATTAATTAATTTTTATTAGAAAGCTATAATGTTTTATCGTTATCGAGGATATGGATCACTCTTAGAGCATTTTAAAGAAAATTTAGTGCTATTTCGCTAGGTTGGCAGTTTGACCTCCATTTTCATTTCGAAATTTCAAATTAACATCAGAAATATCCAATGAAAAATTTTTGTTTTAAGTAATCACGAATCATTAATCACTTATTTAATAAATCAAAAAATGCTGTTGTTAATTTGTGGCATGAATTCGAATTTTCTGAATAAAAATAAAAGCCAAACTGGCAACTCTGCTCAGAAAAACTTGGTGTGACAAACTTTTTTCTGCCGGAAAAGTCTGTCATACCTATTGTAAAGAAGCGGCCGGTGATAAACTTTCACCATTTTTTATTTTGAATTTTTACCGGTGACGTTTTTATTTCGCGTCTGGACGCTGGTCAAGTGTTGGCAAAGGCGTATGGGGACGTTTGACGTACGCTCGGCCCTCTGCTCCGCAAATTCTGGCGGTATTCTAATAAAGTTTGTCATACCAAGTTTTTTTGAAAGAGCACAACATTTTCTATAAAATGCTCTTGTTTATATTAAGAGTGATCAATATCCGCCACGATTAAACAAACATTATAGCTTAACAAACAAATGTAAAAACATTATAGCTTTTTGATAATAATTAATTGAATTAAACACATTTTCGGTTGTCAAATCTAGTCATACCTAGCTCAATTTGTACGTATGACTTTTTACAATCGCATATACAGGATGTCCGGTCTCAACAGTGTCCAATGGCTAATTCCTAAACCGTTACTCATAGAAATATAGTTCCAATTACAAAATTGTTTTAAATCTGGTAAAGAATTATTTATAAAGCGATTTGGGTCAATAAATACATTTCTTAAAAAACTACGGAGTTTCAATTTTTATACGGTTGCCCGATCCTATAAGTTATATTTTGTAAAATTTTCATATTACACTGACAAGTAAGACAAAAAAAGTCCCATTCATATAACGCTAAAATTGAGCGAGTTATGAAGCTTTAAAAATGCATGACTTATGCCACTTTTCTGCTCTGAAAACATATGAGTTCGGTTTGGCTTTGAGGGGTCACATACCAAGTGCTTAAAGTATTCGAAGCTCTTATTTTATGCGTATCTGCGCTTTGAAAGAAATCGTACAAGTATCACGATTAAGTTAACATTTATTAAGTTTCAGATTGGCTACAATATCATACGTTTTATTTTGTCAGGATTTGAGACTGTTTCTTTTATGATTTCTTTTAACAAAAAATTATGTTATTTTTATAAGTTTTTATGTTACTTCAACGATCGTATGTATGTTTTTCCAGTTCAAAATTTGTACTCGAAGTTTAACTCACTTTGAAATATCCGATCGAGATTACATTTTACATACTGGCGTAAATCCGATAACAATCCAATATTATTATGATTTTCGTTGGTTACCATTTATACTTATTTTACAAGATAACATAAAAAAATTCGGATAGATTACCGCCAAGAAGTTTAAGAAAGAGTTTTAGATTAGATAATACAAGACTGCGATTGTTGGGTTTTTACTCGACTGAAAAGAAGGGTTATGTGTTTCACGCGTATCTGTGTAAGTGGATTTCTTTATACCCTCGAAACATCCCAACGGTTTTATGGAGTTTAATGAATGTGGTCTCTATGGATTTGTCTTAACGGCTCGATGGTTATAGGCCAGGTTTTGTTTTTATAGATTCAAAACGGCGGTAAAGACGAAAAAAACATTTTACGCGCCCTATTGAGTGGTATATCATTGGATTGGTCTTTCAAAATGAAGACGATGTTTCATTGGCTATTTTACAGTCAGAAGCTCCGTTAAAATATTATACAACCTGGAAGTTGTGTATGTAGGATTTCTAGCTTTACTGCAACTCTAACTATCAGACATCTATAGACCTCATCAAAACAGTGTTTATAGATAGGAACTAACAATTAAACACATCGTAAAAGTCATGAATACAAGTAAATAAAAAAAATAGGTAAGTAATATTAACAAGTAATATAAAAAAATATTTTAAGTCAATTCCTACTTAGGTCAATAAGATAATTTTTTTCTCCCATTTTTCTTTCCTCTTGAGTGGCGCTTAAAGTGCCTTGATAAAAAAGATGGCTCTCTCGATTATTGAAAATTAATTAATTAAATTTAATTAATGAATTAATATTTGAAAAAACTGGATTAACATCAAGTGTCAGCCACTACAAGTTTAAAAAAATTTATTTGAGCTTGATTGGATGAATAATAAATATTTTATTAACGATTGAACATTTGAACAAGATATATATATAGCGAGAGTGTGAGCTAATAGTAGGAATTGAAAGAAAAATCGTTTCCCATTGATGAGAAATAATTAATTAGTTCGATTTTTACGCAGTCTTTTTTTTAATTGTTTATTAACTTTTATGTATTTTTTAGCACTGAATCCGAAAATTACCTTAATTTTTAACCATCATGTCAGGATATTTCGCAAATCACGAATTGTCAGATTTAAAGAATAACAAAAATCGGATACTATAAAGTAGAGGAGATGGTTGTGTTTTTAACTTTTGATAGGTGATTTTTACGCACTTTTTAGCACTGAATATGAAAATGATCTTCATTTTTAACCATCAGGTTAGAATTTTTTTGCAAATTGTAAATGTGCAAGTTAAAATATAGCGAAAATCTCATAATAAAACATATGTAAAACTTTTTTTATTTTATTTTATTTTATTCAATAATTTATTCGCTATCTTTGCTTATCCTCGGATTCCTACAGCTAAACAGCTGAGTGGTCTGATGAGATGGGGGAGGAGATTCAATTTTAACTTTGAAATTTGTAATTTGCGAAACTTCCTGATGTGATGGTTAAAAATGAAGCTCAATTTTGGATTCAGCGGTACAGAATACATAAGAATCAATTATTAAAAGCTAAAAAACATGATATAACCCAACTTTTGCAGGCTAGTGCAATCTAATAATATTTTAAAATACGTATCATTTTGTAAAGAATTGAGGCTGTTAATTTAGCATCATTTTATTTAACAAAACTTCTGTTTCTTCTTTCTTCTTAAATGTTTATTACAAATTGCATGCTTTGCATTAATATGTCAGAATGATTGAGGATTCCAAATTTATATTACAATGTTAATTTTACTCTCAAGCATTTTTTTTATATATCTGACGAAATTATATTTCGATTAAATATGTGAATGACCCCCAATTTGCAGCAAAAAATATGCTCCAACTTTAAACAGCTATTACTTGGTCAATTTTAATCGTAGAATAACGGGACTTTTTTTGTATTACTTGTCAGTGTAAAAGAAAAATTTTACTAAATATAACTTATAGGACCGGGGGACCGTATAAATATTTAAATTTCGTATTTTTTAAAGAAATGTTTGTATTCACCCAAATCGTTTTTAAAATATTTCTTTACCTGATCTAAAACATTTTTGCAATTGGAACTATATGTCTATGATTAACGGTTTAGGAATTAGCCGTTTGACACCGTTGAGACCAAACACCCTGTATAATACGTGATTTATCACTTTGCTAACGAAGCGTAGAACCAACAATGTAAAAAATGTCCAAGCCGCGAACTCGTAGACTTGTTAGGTGGGCATCGTCCTCGTATCTTAAATGGTAAAGCACTTGGGGGTTTATTCCAAGGGTTCTGGTTTCGGTTCCCGCCTTGGACATTTTTCACATTGTTGGTTCTACGCTTCGTTAGCAATGTGATAAATCACGTATTATATATTCAATAATTTCGAGCGTAATTTCACTGCTGAAAATTAATAAAAATTATATTTTTACTATCGCTTTATATAAAATTTTTCCAATTCCGCGATCAAGAGGCTTTCGATGTCACCGGATCCCGGACTATAATAATTAGATATACACTTGATAAAATATCATTAGTATACACGGTGTACAAAACTGTTGTAAAGTCAAATAAACTTATACAAACATGGTTGTTTGTATGGATGTTTGTATAAGTTTATTTGACTTTATAACAGTTTTGTACACCGTGTAGTAAACTAATGATATTTTATCAAGTGTATATATAACTTTTTACGGTGTAATTGTCCAGTTCTTTTATTATAATAATTAGATTTGATTGCTTTGAAACTTTTTTTTCTTCAAGCAATGCACAACTGTATTTTTCAGATATTGATCCATTTTTGATAAACTTGTTCAATGTCACAATAAAAATACGATAATATACTAAAAGACATACAGCGTTATTCAAAATAATGTACGGTATATTAAAAAAATATAATAAACTCATTTTGTACTATTTATTTACAGAACGGGAAGAAAAAAAAACATTTTTATTTTATTGGATTATAAATGTTCTATATGACTTCCTCTTCTCACAGAGGGTTGCCAGTTTGGTCTTTTAAAAATTTCCAATTGAAATCAAAAATTTTGAAAGGAGAATTGTTACGTTAATCAATCACGAAATATTTGTCATTAAATGCACCGCATGTGGATTTTTGCCGGATACCGAATACCAGATGTCTGGCACAAAATTTTGCCGAATATTCGGTATCCGGTCGAATGCTTTCTCATTTTTAATTTCAATAGTAATATTTATATTTTATGCTTGCTTAAAGATGAAGAAAAACTTTAAATTATTGTAATTTTAAGTCATTTAAATATTAATAATGAATTTAAATTATTTTATTAAGTTAAAGTAACTCAAAACAAATGATTTGTAGTAAATAAATATTGAAATTTAATAATGTTTGTCTTTTGCTCTATTCTAATATATATACAATTTTTATTATTATTATTATTATTTAGGATCATCCAAAACATTTAAAAAAAATTTCTATTTTTCGTACTGGGTTTAAATCTGGGTTATTTATAATTACTAAACATACTACTGAATTGGTTTTTACTTTTCCTACATACATTATTTCTTACTTTTCCTATGACAAATCTTTTCTAACAGGATTTAAATAAGAAAATTCCTCGTCGCAAGTATGTTGTTTTGCAGTATAAAGGGGGCGGTTAAATTTCAAGAAAGTAGCACAAATTTTTTCCTGAACCACACCGGATCTTCTATCCATAGACAAAATAGTGACAAAAAATTCAATAAAATTTACTTTAGAAGTACTAAAAATACGAGATACCACCAGAGGAGTGAACATTTATTCTCAGAAGCAGGGAATATTTGTGAAGCTGCTGAAACTGCTGAGCGCCTGATGTCATCATAACTTGTCTTTAATAAAAGTTAACCATAAATAATTAGTTGTCATACTTTAAATATTATTTTTCATTAATGTATAAACCTTATAATTTCACTTTTGTGAAAATATATGAGTATTTCGTTTTATTTACATTGTTTTTAAAAGGATAATATTGATAAGGAACAAATTATTTTTGCGCTTAGTTTTTGTGATAATGTTTAAAATATGATATAAACAAGAAAGAAAAATCATGTCAAAGATAGATTATGAAACACTTTCCAACACATTCAGAATAATGTGACAAAACTTCACCATTTAATATGTTGAAATAAGATATCTAATTGAACCATTTGGAGGGGCGTAACACTTTTGAAAACCCAATTCCCATCTACTGTCTGAAAATTATGCAAATTATTTGATCAGCCCTATATATGATATATAGATTTGTACCTATAAACTACATGAACGCAAAAATTTACTTCAGGTAGAAAATACATACCACAGATGCAAACACTCCTTAAACAGTTTCCGCTAATGAGGAGAATGGTATGTGAATTATTTTGTACAGCCCTGTATACGAGGTATATAATTTATACAAAACTAGTAACATGCAAAAAAAAATAGTTAAATATAAAAGTGCATACCGGAATTGAAAACACACTTCCAGCAATAACTGCTCAAAGTCAGTATTGTACCCGATTTATTTTGTCTGTTCCTATAAATGAATAGTAAATGCTATGAATGCCTTATTCTATAGTAATCATCTTGCAGTAAAATTAGGTGATTTATGTCAATTTCAATACATTTAAAATTGCATAATGTCATTAAAATACACTACTATTTTTCCCCATTGACCTTAATGTAACGGAATTCTTTTGAGTGTTCCTGTAGATGGAATATTAAAGCGAAACTCTTCGTATTAAATACTGAACATGTCATGGTAAACATCATTGACTATAGCAATTGCATGAAAATCCGAGTATATTTAATCGAGTTAGAGCGTAGACAGACAGACGGACAAACGGTCAGACAAACCGAATGCATAAACACTTTCAGTCAATATTCAGTTTGAGTATCGAATAAGTAGAATATTCTGCAGGAGTCGGATATTCGGTGCATTTCCACTAATAACTAGTGCAATCTCTTACAAGATCTATTCGTCTCTAAAATTTGCCTTATAAAACAGATTACAATAATGACTATAATGACAGACGCGTTTTAACTGCTGACTCTCGAAAATTGTATTGCGTGAGTTCACCTATAATATTTGCATCGACTCATATACTCAGAAGAATTTTAATAAATTACAAAATAAATATAGAAAAATAGTAAGCTGTTAAAACATTACTTTAAGGCTGTTCTCAACTGCTTTGTTGAACAAGCTCAAAAAGTTTTGTCACATTTACAAATTCAATTTTTAAGGGAAAGATATAAAATTTAAAGGGCTGACTATGAAAGCGATTTGAAGTCGAACTATGTTTTCCATGTTTCGATAAATAAATCAGCTATTGAGTTATAAGGATTTTGATCACATGACAAAGACGTTTTTCAACCTTCCTTGAGTGGTTATTCTTCTTTCAAAGTGAAATTTGGTTCAAAACGCCCACTTTGACACTATTATCTGAAAGATCTATTGCGTTCGCAAAAAACCGGAAAAAACAGTTCGATTTCATAGTTTCTGAATAAAAACACCTGCTGGTTTCATGCATTTCCGAACAAAAAGAAATTAAAACTTATGACATAAAGTTGCCCTTTTGGATTCGAGAAAGAGAGACAGTCCTTCTTTAGAGACAGCCCTTGTCTCTAAAGAAGCAATAACTCAAATATATTATATTATATTATTCTGAATATGTGCATGGAAAACCCTACTCTAGTGATTAACATCTTCTAATTCAACAAACCTCTAATGGCACATTGGATAATTGCTTGCATTCTAAACTCCGACTCCGACTACCCTAATAGTGAGAGAGCTATTGTGTTGAATGATGTCCTTTAATATTCAACGACAAATGCGCTTGCTTACGAGGAATCAAAAAGGATCTACATGCCAGAATTTCTATACATTTAAAATATACAGAATGTTTAAACTGAAAATTATTAAGATATTTCATGTAACAGTTCTTGAATTCTACTTAATTTGAAACACAGATGATGAAATTTATATGAATTGTTGTATTCAAATTTATTTGAAAATAGTAATATTAGTTGAATAGTTATATTACATATTCGTATACATATAATATAGCATATTCGTTAAGCCAGAAAAAAATAAATTACAAGTAACAATATGTTTCAAAGATAAGCTTTTGTATAACGTACTAAAAAGGGGAAGATAAAGGAAAATTGATTTAAATAAATATTTTTTTTTAAGAAATAAATTAAATTGTGAGTGATTTTTTATAAGTTTGTTCCTTTAAAAATAAAATCGATATAAATTTTTAAATCCAACTTCGAGGAAAAAAAAATCAATCAATGTCCTAGTGAGGATCGAACGCACATTCATTCACCACTGCGCGAAATTGAAAGAGGGCGCATTTACCCCCCCCCCCTTGCTACGGTTCAATCGAATAATTATTTCTGAAGCAATTAATGACAATTAACGTGGTCACATACGTGAGGACATTTATGTACCCTTACTGGGCAATTTTTTAAGGCATTGTAAATAACGTTAGATAATAAACTTATTTTTAGTGATATTTTACTGAAAATATTTGTGATACAGTAGTTTAGTCATGCAGTAACACTCTCCGTGATAGATCTCTAAAATATACGAAGATGTATCAGTAAGTTTTTGCTACCACATAGAAATAATTGAGTGAAATTTATGAAATTGCTACACTGTATTTTTCTATATAGTCACCGTGCACAATAATGCATTTCTGGAAACGGTATTACAAAAAGTGCCCCCAGGAGGGCAAATTTTGGGGGAGAGAGGAGGGAGGTGCACAGCATGAATACGTGGTCACAGGCCTTTCCAACAATATGTCACATGTGGGGGGTCGGTAAAAGTTAAAAACATGCCCCCCCCATTTTGGTATACTATCGCAACTCCTGGAATGCATCCTCACCCTTCTCTTTGAAATACCGGTTGCACAAATGTTTTACTGTGCACACTGACTATATAGAAAAGGACTCATAAAATGTAGCAATTCTATATTTTTTACTCAAACAAACAAAAAAAGGAAACGGGGAAGACCACGAAAGAATTGGATGGATGATATTTCAAAGGCAATGAGGGATAGAGGTCTGGAAGGGGAATGGACCCTTGACCGGAAAAAAAATGAAAAAAAAAACTCTTGTAGATTCTTCGGATGGCGACATCTGACGCCATAAACCGAGTTTATATATATATATATATATATAACCATTAATTAAACATTACCGACCACCATCAAAAACCGCAATATTGTGAATGAAATGACAATAAAAATGGATACCACAAACCTATAATATACAATTGTATGTATAAAATAAAGTGCCTTATACTTTATTACAAGAATTAATATGGAAGAAAAAAAGAAGAATATGGATACCGATAAAAATAATTGAAAAACTTATATATTGAATTACGTTTCCAAGAGTACAGAATTCAATGATATAAGCAAATCGGTGGTTTTCTGTGAGAAAAAAAGCTAAAAGCTGAATTTTTTTTCTCCTGTACTCAAACAACCAATATGGCCAAGAGAATAGTTTCAATATGAAAACAGAATAATATCAAATGACATGAAATTAAAAAAAAACAATACAACCTTTTTAAATATTTAATTTATAGCATAAAAAATAGCTATATTACACAACATACCGAATAATATCCCAGTTGTTTTCAACATATCCTCCTGCACATGGTATCCAAAAGCACGATAAGATAAAGGTGAATTAAACAGTTAAGATAACACAGAAATCAAAACCTATGGATTCAGTTAATTCATTTTGAAATACCGTGATAAATTCAATTTTTATAATATAAATAGAAAATAATTACATTATTTAAAATACCTAAAAACACTTTTAAATATATATATATATATTCAATTATTTCTATGTGAGGGCAAAAACTTATTGATACACCCACGTAACATGAAGCGTATTTTACAAACTTATTGAGTAAATTAACCGTTGGTGTCATTGAACTTATTTAAATAGCTAAATTTTTGTCTATTTTTCAGCAGGTAGTTTTAGTCATTTTAAAAACTAACAAATGTCTGTTTTTGAACGCAGAACCATTTCAGAGGCAAAGCACTTCAAGTCTCAGAATACTGAAATGATTGAATGGCATAAGAATGTACTAAAAACTTTATTTGAAAAAGTGTAAAGCTTTCTTCACGAGTAAATAAAAGTAAAATTTTCGTTTCAACATTCTGGTGCCAATGTGGCATTCAGGCATTAAAATTAAGTGCTCCACAAATGAAACCCCGCTCAACATACACCAGGAGGTTGCAGCACAGACAATCACCTCATCGAGTTCACGGCTGAAATTCCTGAAATAGTTAAAATTCGATTCGCATATTAAAACGCAATCGGTCTGCCAAATTATATCTTGGTGGAAAATACCTGAAAACCCGATATTATTGGTTGACTCGTAGGATTCCCATTGTTTTTTCCTGCGCTTAGTCCTCCATGTTTTCATACTTTTGGATGCAGGAAAACACAATGATAAATCTACGAGTCAATCGCAAAAATCTGTGTCTTCCACCAAGATATGACTTGGCAGATCGATTGCTTTTTAATATGAGAATCAAGTTTTAACTAATTCGGAAATTTCAGCCGTGAACTTGATGAGGTGATTGTCTGTGCTTCAGCCTCCTTGTCTATCAAAAATTTAAATTTCCGTACCATCAAATTTTTAAATATCTCAATCTAATAGAATACGAATGCGAAATTTATAAATGAAAATATTAATGAAATTTTTTTTGTCACAAATTCATTCAGAAAAAAATAGACGAATAAAGAAATAAATGACTGGATTTTAAAATGTTACAATATACAGGGGTCTCTTTTAGCGGTATCTAGTGACTAATTTCTAAACCGATAGTCATACACATATCATCCCAATTAGCAAAAGATTTGAAATGAGGTAAAAAAATTATTTTAAAAGTCGTTTTGACCAATGAAAACATTTCTTAAATGTTACGAAATTTAAATTTTTATACGATCACCCGCTCCTATAAGTGAAATTTAGTAAAAATTTCCAATTACACGAACAAGTAAAACAAAAAAGTTCCATTCATCTAACACTAAAATCGACCAAGTTATGAAACTTCGAATTTAATGAAGTATGCCAATTTCCTGCATCGGATAACAGATGAATTTGGCCACACTTCGAGGAATTTGTACGAAGATTTAGAAGAATTTGTACATTTCTGCTTTGCAGCCAAAGGGAGTCACTTCGAGCAAGTTTTAAGATAATATAACTTTTTATTAATTAAGTTTCAGATTAGATAATCTAATAGCATTTAAAAATATGTAGAATTTTGTAAAGAATTGTGACTGTTGCTTTTCATCATTTCATTTAACAAAAATTCTGTTATTTTTACTTTCTTCTATCTTTACAAGAAGAAAGTATTGGATTCGTGAAATTTTTCGAATTCCGCTTTTCGACGGATTTACACGTTTCAGGAGGCAGAGATCCCGAAAAACATGTCTTTACAAAATGTCTGTCTGTGAGTACGTCTAGTATGTCTGTGAGTCTTTGTGTGACACAAATTTTGTGGGTGCTCTATCTCAAGAACTAATGCACGGAATTTAATAAAAGTTTATATTCAGTTAGTCCCTGATATAGATTGGCGCTGATTAGTTTTTGGTGCAAATCGCTCAACAGGTGGCACTGCTATGCTGCATTTTTTACGATTTCCGTAATGGCTCTACCTCAAGAGCTAATGCACAGATTTTCATGAAACTTCAGATTCAGTTAGTCCTTGATATGAGATGATGTTTACTATGTTTTGGTGTAATTCGCTCAGCAGGTGGAGCTGCTATACATCATTTTTCCTCATTTCTGCAATGGCTTTATCTCAAGAACTAATTCATGGATTTTCATCAAAATTCAGATCCAGTTAGTCCTTGATATGAGTTGGGGCTGACTACGTTTTGGTGTAAATCGCCCAACAGGTGGCGCTGCTATGCTGGATTTTTCCTGATTCCCGCAATAGTTTTATCTTAAGAACGGGTGGACGGATTTTAACCAAACTTCAGATTCAGTTATCAAGTCGACTTAAGTTGTTGCTTATTAGGTTTTGGTACATATCACACAACAGGTGGCGCTGCTATGTAGAATTTTTTTACGATTTCCGCCATAGCTCTACACAAAACTAATGCACGGATTTTCACGAAACTTCAGATTCAGTTAGAAGTTGACATAAGTTGTTGCTGCTTTGATTTTGGTGCAAATCATCTAACCGGCTGCATTTTTCAGAAAGTATCAACATGTATGAGATAGAAGAAAGTTTTAGGATTGCCACATTCGACTAGTTTAATTTATATTTTTAGTACAAGTTGTAGATTTTTCTTTAATATGTCAGAATGAAAGTAGATTTCAAACTTATCTTATGTGTTAATTTAACTCTCAAGTTATATATTTTTTTATATCGGACGATTATTTATATTTGTAAATTTGTGAATGACCCCTATTTGCCTATTAAGCAGTAAAAAAGATGCTTCAACTTTAAACAGCTATTACTCAGTGAATTTTTAACGTAGGAGAATGGGACTTATTTTTCGTCCTACTTCTTAATGCAATAGGATAGTTTTACTAAAAATAATTTGTAGGACCGAGGACCGTAAAATAAATTAATATTTCGTTACTTTTAAGAAATGTTTTTGTTCACCAAAATCGATTAAGAATACTTCTTTATCTTATTTAAAACTTTTTTTTAATTGGAATTATATTTCTGTGACTAATGGTTTAGGAATTAGCCATTAGAATATTTTGAGAGAAGACACACTGTATAGTAAAATTCGTCTTAAGATACAAGTACAAAATTGTTGTCATAAAAAATATTTAATTTAAATAGCTTTGAATTATAAATACATGCGATTAGTTGTTATTAGGTTTCCATATTTAAAAATTAAAAACGGAACCATTATAAGATCACTCTTGTGTCTGTCTGTCTGTCACAGCAGCTTAACTCGTAAACTATGGAACGTGGAAAGTTTAAATAAGGGGGGAAGTAATAAAGACTATTGACCCACATATTTACAGATTATTAAACATTCACAAATATGTTTTGGAAAAATGTACAGAGGCTAATTAAGTTAATTGAGAAACAAAATCTTTTCATTGTATATCGTGTGAAAGCGTTCGTAACGCTGAACTCAAAAATACATTTCTTTTAATTTTAGGTATTATATTTTCAGAGATATTGTCCAAATTATGGTGGGAAAATATCCCCCCCCCCCTTCTATTTCCGAATCTACTGAAAATTATGAAAAAATTAGAGGTAGTAGATACTAATTTAAACCTTGCAGGAAAATTATAGCGATTACCCTAGGTCACATAATTTTGAGAAAATCTCAATTTTACGTTACACACAAATTTTGATTTTCGGGCACTCAGTAAAGGTGTTAAGGACCGCTGGAGGTATCTATCGTACCAGTAGTATTTAAAGCATTGCTGATAATGATTTTCGAAAAAAATCGTCGGTAATTACCCGAGATATTAACCCTTAAAAGTACGGACGGTTTGGACATACATAATGACAGGGGCAACGTACTATATGTACCATCGACTTTTAAAGCCTAGATAACAAATTTTACTGATATATTTGTGTAATGCAATGCACAATAGCAGTATGAGAGAAATAAATGTCAAATTGTTAAAAACAGACAAATTTAATTAGAATTAATCACATAAATACAATGGGATTCGTGACAAGTTTGCATTGAGTGGATCTCTCAATATGCCTCCCGTGTCTTTAAAAGTTATAAAGCCTATCTGGAAAAACGCGGCACGGACCAAGGCGGCGTTGCAACTTTGTGACGTCCTTTCGAAGCTCGCTTTAAACTTTGAACCAGAGTTTTGTTTAAGCTACACTGTAAAAAGAAAAGATTATTACTACACTGAATTTAGTTTTATGAAATGCCAAATAAAGTTTAAATATGCAATACTTTTATTGTCAGTACGGAATTAAGTTCATCATAAACAGATTAGGATAAAATTTTAAAAAGACAAACAGAATAGCAATATTTGATATTATTTAGGCTTCATATCCCTTTTAACTTTTATGGTATACCCATTCATACTTTTCTAGTATATACAGGTATACCCAATCGTACGTTGTATATTTTTTTATAAAGCCTTATTATTCTTTTAGCAACGATAGTTTTTAATAACTCACTTTATAATTCATATATTTATTTTACGGAATCCTCTGAGTGCGAGTAATACTCGCACTTGACAGTTTATATTATATTTATTTGAAAATAATATTATGAATGACCTCCTCCCTATTGTTATAATATGTGCAAATAAAATGCAATCAAGAAAGTTCATTTAGAATATTATAATGTACTTCCGAGAAACATGTTCGTTATGCGAATGAAAAATTATTTTATTAACGTATGCATTCATGATGCTCCAGAAATCTTCATTTGATAGAAATAAGTATCATCAAAAAAGAAAATAGTGCAAAATTTCTCTTAATAAATGTATGGAAAATGCCATTATGGTACATAACATCTTCTAACACAGCAAATGTTTCATATGCCGATTGGAGAACTATTTGAATTGTATACATAATTTATCATAACATGCAGTGAGCTATTACTTAGAATAATGTCCCATAATACATTGAGACAAATACCTTTGCTTCCGCTTAGTAATAAATGATGTTTATGCTTAAATTTCTATTTGATGTATATACAAATGTCTGTTGGAAATTGCCGAGCATTTCTATTCTATACATCAATTGCCAGAGCAATATACCTATTAGATAGATTTATGTTCTTTTGATACGTTAAGACACGTTTGATTCTGTTTAGAAACAAATGACGAGTCCTTTAATTTTCTTTGAATTCTACTTAATTCAAAATACCAATGATGAAATGTTATGCGAATAGTTGTATTCCTACTCATTTGAAAACGATATAACGATGCACTATCATACGATATCCTTGGAGTATGAGGAATTTGCTGCACAATAGATGAAAGCTCATTTTGTTGAAAATTTGAATAACTTTATTTAGCATTTCATCTGACGTAGAACTTTTAAATTACAATGTTTTCTTCTGGAGAATTCTCGAATAAGCGCAAAGAAAGTAATAACAACATTTAAATCCTGATGAAGGACTTGTAATGGTTGAAAATGTTCTATGTTTTTCTAATGGATTTTAAGATATTTTTACTTTGTACTTTAAATAACTTAATAGTATATTTATGCACTTGAAAGTAATTTTTGTACAATTATTTGTGCTTTCATATGTATTTTAATTATTTAACTCAAGGTGAATATAGCTCTAGAATTTTAACTTTCATTAACCCCTTGAGGGGGATGGGATATATTTTATCCCGCCTACGATTAATGAAGATTTGCACCAGAAAAACTTTATTAAATTTTACTTTTCTAACTTTGGTGGAAAAAGGTCGTAAATTTGCTTTTCCTTATTTTGCAATAAAACTTTTGCAGATTCCAGTGTGAATTCGACATTACAGAAACACAATTACTTGCCACTCAAGGGGTTAACAATATTACCATTCAAATAAGTACAGGGTGTCCATAATTAAATGACCCTAATTTAAAATTTTCTACAGAAGAAACTTGTGAAATTTTGTGAAAGACATAATAAAAGGATGGGAATTTGTTCAAGCGAAAAAAAAATAGTTTACAATTTCGCCACCAGAGGACGTTTTTTAATGAATTATACGTATAGTATACATTTGCTATAGTTTAGAAATTTCATTTATTAACTTTCCCTAATCTTAAACACAGCATTTCACGACACGTTTTTAGCATTTCCCAGAACACACTGTGCTCAACTGTGGAACATGGTATCTTATGATTCCAGATGGTATCTGAAAATGATGACCATCAAGTCTAACATGTTTGGCTGTAATAAAATTTATAAACTGTCGTAAATGTATGGTAATGTGTAATTCGTTAAGAAAACTCCCTCTAGTGGCGAAATTGTGAACTATTTTTTTTCGCTCGAAAAATGTCCGAACCAGGTTTTGTACCAGGGACCACTTGGCTGAAGTCACAAATGCTCTACCACCTGAGCTATCCCGGACGAATCTGGTGGAACCTTTTCATCCAGCTAAACTTATTGATTACACCCATAAACAAAAATCGACTTTTTTTTTTCTTAAATTTAAAGCTAATATTCCAATTATATACACATTTGAGTAAATAAAAATGACATTAGAAATTTTTACTTGGTTCTTATTGTTTTTAAACGAAGGATATGTATTTATAGGTTATTACGATATATAAAAATTTTGGAGATCGTACAATAATGCATAATAATAATACATAAATGCTAAATTTTCCAGCAGTATACTTATACACTGTTTATGCACTTTTTCTCCATATTTTAAACACATTTTAGGCAGCTTAACACAATTTGAGTACATTAGTACCTATTTTTGCGTTTATATTTATGTTCAGTATCATCTCTCTTGATGAACAAACAGTAATCGGCAAGCATTGCTGCATTTCATTGGGATCGGTAACGAGACTCCACAGGAGAAATTTTTTGGTAAAATCGTTCATCATGCTCGTCGCTAATTGCTCTCATATTATTTGGGGAAAAGTCAATGTGAGAGTGCAAGAAATCGAAGCTTTAATGACATGTGACAATTTAGCTTTTTAAAATTATTTATCATATTTTGAACTATACACTTGTAATTTGTAGCTTTGATATTCCCTAAGAAATTATGCACAACGTCCTTGAATGAAAGCCATCAAACTTCAGATTCAGGTATACCATGATAAATATCTGATTATGGCTGATTATGTTATGGTGTAAATCGCCAAACATGTGACAATGCTATGCTGAATTTTTCATGATTTCCGCAATAACTCTATCTCAAGAACAAATGCACGAATTTTCATCAAACTTCAGATTCAGTTAGACGTTGACACAAGTGGTACTTGATAAGGTTTTGGCATTAATCGTCCAATAGATGGCGCTGATGTGCGCATTTTTAACGATTTTCGCAATAGCTCTATCTCAAAAACTAATGCACGGATTTTTAGCAAACTTCTGGCTTAGTCTGGCGTTAACACAATTTGTTGCTGATTAGGTTTTAGTGAAAATTGCCCAACAGGTGGCACTGCTATGCTGCATTTTGCAGGATTTACACTATTTTAGCAATAGTCATATGTAAAGAACTAATAGGCGGAATTTCATACCTTTAGAATCCTCGTGATGGGCATAGATTGCCATTTAATGTTGGCACTCTGACAGTGAATTTTGTAGTATTAACATGTATGAGATAGAAGAAAGTTTTAGAATTGGCACATCCAAGTAGGTTTTTCGTCGGCTGTATTTCTTATTTTCAAATTTTCAATTTTTCTACTGCTAGACGCTGAAATCCCCCCCCCCTACCCGGCCATTTGAATATTTAAAACTTTTATTTACAATAATGAACCCTTTAATAAAAAATGCATATTATAATTTATTAGTTTTTTTTAATTTGTAGGCCCTTACATTTTTTAAAATTTTAGTCCTTGAAAGTCCTTAAAAGTCCTTGATTTTTATTTAAAGAGATATGTACGAACCCTGTATTATTCTATCTATCTATATCTATTTCTGCTTTCTCCTTCCCCTGTAAAAAGGATACAAAGTTAAAATAATCTTTCATATGAATTAGTGCTTATATGTTTTGGTGTAAATCGCCCAACAGGTGGCGCTGCTGTGCTGTATTTTTCACATGGACGAAACACATCTTATTGGTGCCTATGATGTATTATAAGTTGCGGATATTTGTTCCCTTTCAGGGTCATTAGACTGTAGAAACAAAGTATTTTAAAAAGCAATAAAATAACATAATGAGATATATTTAAACACAGATACCTCTAAAACGAAAACGAACTTACCTTTTCGTGAATATTCCCTAAATTCCCATGGGTATGGTTACTTAAATCTGTTAAAATTTTGCAAAAAAAATTTCTTGTTTATCAGTGTTATAGCATTTGGTCTGAAATCTGGTTCAGCTCAACAGAATAAA
The DNA here is from genome assembly GCA_963932465.1 of Maratus speciosus. Lineage (NCBI taxonomy): Eukaryota > Metazoa > Arthropoda > Arachnida > Araneae > Salticidae > Maratus > Maratus speciosus. The sequence continues at coordinate 504,352,155 of OZ010794.1, read as the reverse complement.
TCGCAGGTAATGGAACTCCATAAATCACTGAATACGTAATTACGCTGGATTAGTTTTAACACAATTATTCCAATTGGTAAATAAATCATATCAGGTGTAGGGTTAGCACTATAGGTCTTATCTCTATAGTTCTTAGGATGTCAGCTTGGCTGGGTGAAAAAGTTCCACGAGATTCGTCCTGGATAGCTCAGATGGTAAAGCATTGGTGGCTTCAGTCAAGAGGTCCCTGGTTCGAATCCTGGTTCGGACATTTTTTTGCCCAGTTGGAAATTTACATCTGCTGGGATGTTTCGTTACAGTATTCCGAATCTATTGGAAAGAGTTTCATAATCTATGCTTGACGCGTAATTTTTCGTTAATGTTTGATAAAGCATGCGGCATTTATCACTGATGGAAACTCATTGAGGGTGTAGCAAATTTACTAGATTTATGATCCCCATCAAAATAGTTTTACAAACAAGACATGTAGTTAAGAAAACTAAAATATAAAACTAGAGAACAGGAATTCTGCTTTTTCAGAATTTAGTGTCGCCCTCGACATTTTTATTACTTCATTTTCTTCTGGTGGACTGGTGGTTTTTATTATTATGAAACAGCCATTATGAATGAAGCGTTAGGTGAAGATGAAAGAGCAGTTGTAAAAAGTTAGAACTCTGATTTTCTGGTCAGAATGGGAAAAAAATGGCCATAATTATTTTTTTGAAAAAAAAAAAAATATGGCCATTTTTTTCCCTATTCTGACCAGAAAATCAGAGTTCTAACTTTTTACGACTGCTCTTTCATCTTCACCTAACGCTTCATTTATCATAGCTGTTTCATAATAATAGAAGCCACCAGTCCACCAGAAGAAAATAACTCGGTTAAGCGGGACTCTGATAATCGACACTCTACAGCAAAACATATTTCAATTTTAAGACTTAAAGCACACGCTTTTATTTTATGTAAAATGACGTCATTTGCATTAATATAGATACTTAAAATTAAATATAGTTTATAATAGTTCCATGTTTTATCATAAATTCTTCATTTATATTTTTCTCAAAATAGCACGTATTTTAATTTTTTTTTTTAATTTTTATGAGAAAATGGCAACAAAAAGATGTAATTGCTATTTTTCAACAATTTTTTCTTTACTTTCTGCAGAAATGAAGTACTTGAGTTGCCAAAATGAAACAAATGTCGCTAAAAACTACAAAAAAATTAATATTTCAAAACAAATGGACATGCAGTTTTCGAAAAAATTGCATTAAAAAGGTACTTTTTTTCCGATACGACGGTATAAACATTGAAAATGTGCGATGCTTAGAAGTTTTAAAAAATGCTGTTGAGTATTGAATCGCACAATGAAACATCGGCTTTTGTTTTATGGCTGGCACAAGGTACCGTTATTTATTTGAGACAAAATAATCTGGGAGAAAGGAATAGCATATCGGGGGCTAATAGCTTCAGAATAATGAAAGTAATTTATTTTGAAAGTATCAAGAGTTTCAATTTTACGAATTTGTGTGATAAGAGAAGCGTGAACTGTGATATCATAAAAATAGTGAGTTTATTACACTGATGATATTGGATTGATATACTTGAAGTAACTTTGAGTTTACGAAAATATACCTTCGTGTAAGTTTCTATAAAGTCTAAAAGTTTAATGGAATTTATAACTTTTCTGTGCATTGACCAGAATATAGAATAAAGATAAATTCAATAATGGCGAAATTTGTTGAATTCAAAGTAAACTGATCCGACACTCATGCAAAAAATTTAAATTTCTGAAAATCAATAAGGTTATGCTTGTTTTTTAAAATTATTTATGATTTAAATAGCAGGTTTTTTAAATTACATCTTGTTACAATGTCTTTTTTTCCCGTTATAAATGTTCTGCTCGAGTTTTTACGCCACAGTTATTTACTTTGAAAAGTAGTAACTATAAAATGCTTTTACAGTGCGGTATCTAAAAACAGACATTATAATATATTTTGCTAGTGACTACTTTTTAAAATTTCTAAAAGCACTTTAGAAGTAGAAAATATTATATTTTTCTCCTTATTTCTATCAAAAGCTAAACAAATATTTTAAAACTCAACTACGATCATGGCACCTTTTTCTTATTTAAATATTAGAAGAATTTTCTAAAATGAATAAAGATATTGATGACAGAAACAAATTATTAAAAGTTTATTTTTTATTTCACAAGTTTTGTTCTTTTCTACAAATAATATAAAAGACTACTTGAAAAGTAATTCAGGTAATTTGCAGTGGTATGAAGCATCAAAAATTGCTTTTTTGTTATTTCGACTAACAAATTGACAACTCTGATAAAATCTAATTTTGCTTTTTATATAACTTTTCACATTTTTTTAAAATTATTAAATGACATTTGTACTTGATTTTGTAGTACCGTCCACATATGCTAATAAAGTATGTGCTGAACGTGGTATGTTATGTATATGGATCTTGTATATCCACAGACACAATTTTGAACCCTGTGTTATTCCTACATTAACAGGGTATTATGTGAAGAATTATTATCATAGCAGAGAATAACCTCGAATATATATGTAGTGTATTATGCTATCGTACGTGGCACAGAAATTGCGATTATTTGTTAATTGTTTAATGGCAACGCCCGAATGAAACGTATCTCACTGGTTATTGTGTAAAAGTGCTTTGACAGGATATAGGCCGAGGTAAATCGAGTTTATTTACATTTGGCTCTTTCGCTGCAATTATGGAGCTTCAAAATATCATTAGAAATTTCTGTAAAAGATCTCGGTGAATGGTTGAAAGTGAAGAAGGCCAGTTTTATATATAAGAAGAGAAGATCGAAAGAGATTGGATCGAGAACGGCGTCAAACACAGAGCATAAGCGGTCGCCGAAATAGGCTTGATAACCGTTTTATAAAATGCATCACATTAGCATTTCAGAAATCTTAATTTGCCATATATCAAGCCTCGATCTTACACCGATAATGTCATTTAGGTTCAACCGTAAGAACTTCCCTGAACTTTTTATTCTTTAAAAGTAAGTGTAATAATTTTTCATGACCGTTTCCTTTTTTAAACGTAACTGTTATACTTTTGAAATTTTAGCTCCTATTTAAATTTTTTACAACTTTTTAGTATAAACGTTGGTGCAATATTGCACCACGTTGGTGCAATTTTCTTCTGACGTCAATTTCATACGCATCGGGGTACTTAACTGGCGCCAAAGTGTCGTTATTTTGTTTGATATGGTAACTCGGGCGTTGTTGTTTATTTACTTTTATTTTCTTTTTTAAAATTATATAAATTGTTTTGTTCTACAGTTATTATTGAATCTTTTTTTTATTTATTGTTATTCCCTTTTGAAAAACATATATGTAACTGGTATTCGAAAACGAGGTTTTCTCCAAATTGGCGTCAAGAAAAAATCGCGCCTACATGATGCGTATATGACATCTGTACCTAAATAAATATTAATCAGTCTTTTTTTTATGAAGTCCACTCCACTGTTATAGTTTTCAATGACAGTCTGCCCTGGCAACGCCGGGCGGGTTAGCTAGTTAACTCATAATCTATAAGTATACTTTTCTGTAATTTTTTTACGATTGTGAAAACCTTTGCTAACAGCGTGAACCATTGTTCTCGTCATGAACTATGGCCAATGATGCCAAATAGTTTATCGGACTAACATGGGTGGCAGTGATACGCTAAAGAATCATCTAAAAGGATTATTTTATTATTAGCACATAATCATATAATTATATATTCACATATTCCACTGGCCCGTTAAAAAAAAAAAAAAAAAAAAAAAAAACATTTATTCTTAAGAAAATTTCTTGTGATAGGTTTTGAAATATTTGCAATAGAATTAATCTTCACTATAGGTTTCTACCAAATTTGGCATTAAAATCAAAGAGAAGATTTTTGTATAAATAAAAGGGTTTTCAAAAAACAGACTGATAAAATTTCTGCATATAAGATGTCTGTAAATACATATGATGAGTTTATATTTGTAATACATACGAATGTAATAATATGCGTAAGGGAAGGATGTATATACGTATGCAAATCATGTATTAAGTGTGGAGTATTTAGCATGGCTATGTAATTTAAAAATTGAAAAGTGTTTACTGATCTTAACCTCTGGCATATAAAAGAAATCTGCCAATTAGGAAATTTTTTATTATTTTCCTTTAAAGTTTTTTAATGCTTTGTGTGTATAGAACAAAATTACTTTCTTCAACATTTTATTGGTATATACAGTTTATGTTTATAAAATTTTATCGTTTATGCATATTTTCAAAATCAGAATGCAAAGACACGATGCTTCAATTTAAACATGTTTTAAATTTTACAAATTACAGATGAAAAACATCCTCATAAATATTCACGACTTTTCTAAAAATATGAAATATTCTGAAATATTATGAGACGTTTTAAATTGTTTTGAATTTTTGGTGTATTGAAAAAAAAATGATTCAAAACATCTTCAAAAATGTATTAGTTTTAAAGAGGAAAAAACATTTATTCATATTATATTCAGCAGACGATTTTGAAAATAGTTCATAGAAAAATAATTTGCATTTTGGAAGAAACGAATAATTATGTCTTCCAGTCATTTTAACGGATGTTAAGAAACTATCTTTTTTCCAAAACTTTTCCATCAAATCTATCGCTTTTCAGAAAAATACATGTATGTAGCTTTTGTAAATAAAAAAGTGTTTATTGTAATATGTTGTTTCATTATAAAGAGTTTATAAACAAGATTCTTTCAGTATGAGTTTTTTCACTTATTTCTATGACGCCAACGTTTTTCAAACAAAATATCTGCTTTAATAAATAAAAACTTTGTTAAAATAGAAGCATTTAGCATGGGGACGTTGAAAATGTTACGTGTAAATCAATTGAAGTAGAAAAAAAAGAATAGCAATGGAAAAGCCTTGAATTCAAATTTTAAAGTAAACAAAATTTTAATTCTGCATTCTATATGGAAGAAAAAGTTAAGCATTTTTCTATTTAAATGTCAGTTAAATAGAAAAAACAATATATAATGAATTTTCCTTTGTTGTATATAAAAGAAAAATTTATTTTCTGCATTTCCATTATGTTTTTTTGTGAAGCTGAAGACAAGCAAAATAGTAATAATATTTTTTACAAAATTGTATTTAACTTTCTCATGGTAATTATTTTGTAAATTAAAGATATAATTAATGAGTCAAATTTTGCTGCTGTTACACTAGTAAAATTTACCATGTATCATCTGTAACTAAATGTTAAAATATCAAATACAATATCAGTAAAGTAGAAATTTCTTAAGGGGTCAGGTAACCTTTGAACCAATAAAGTACATGGAAAAGTGACCTCTGTAAGAATTGCAGTCATTCTTTAACTAATTAACTTTTAATTATAAAATTTAAAACACATGTTAGGAACGATTTGTTTTATTAATCAAAGTTGTTAGAAAAGGTATACACATATATAGTTTTTTTTAAATTTATTTTTAAAGATAATACAATTTTTACGAAAGAATTATTCTTGCATGCATTGCGCGCATGATTTTTTCCATTTCAATGGCTGAAACAAGCCAAGATTTTTTTAATGAGTACAGATATAAAGTGTTTTCAAAATGACCAACAATGAAAAAAATAAAACTTGTGGATGTCGAGAAAAAAATTTTTTTTAGAGAAATTCGAAATAGCGAGATTTTTTTAATAAAAAAGTAGCCGTGAATTCTAAACTTCTTAGTTGAGAAACATAATAATAGGTCATTTCGTGCTTCTGTACGTTTAATACATACACCAAAAATTTCGTGAAATTCTAGGCAAACGTTTTTCAGAAATCGTGCGCGCAATGTTCCAAATCGCTGTTTTGAGAAAATTGGCTTTAAAGTTTGAAAAACCCGTATGACATATAGCAAAAGTTCAAAGAGTTTTACACATAACTTCTCTTCTAATGCGGATTTTTGTATGAGGTTTGATTTTAAATGCTCCCAAAGAATCATATTTAATTATAAGCTATTAAAAAAAAAAATCAATTTTTGGACGTTTCAAAGGTTACCTGACCCCTTAATCAGACATTCTACTGTTCGGCTCATTCTATTATCCGGCAACGATTCAGATGCTCGCGTTCATATTTTTTGGGTGTATCTGGTGTATCTTGGCTTTGCCACTAGGTCGCGCTGCTGTGCGTCCAACAAATTAAGTGTTGTGAATCACAAAAAGCCCAGATTCAGAAAATAGAATGAATGAAGAAGAAGAAGAATGAAGGAGAAGAATCATGAAGAAGAAGAGCCGTAGCAGATGAACTTAAAGTTTCGTGGAAACACTCTTCTAATGCATTGAATGCATTTATAAAAATCCGAATTTGATGGAACCAAATCTGAAAAAAGTTACTACTCTGCAGAACTCAGCAATTTGAGCTTAATCCGCAAAGATTTTTTGAGGAGGACATCTGAATCACGGAAGCAGCGTGATATCAGAGACTTTTTGAAACTGTAAAACCTCATGTTAATTGTTTACACATGTAATGCAACTTACAATACATATTATCCATTTTGAATTTAACTTTGTACTCAATTTTTTTCTTTAAATCCCACAGTTGTTAGAATGACGAAATACAGTACACTCTCAGAAAACACTGTAAATTTATGAGCATTTGCTCTTCAATTTTCACGGGCAACAGTCGTATTTGATGAAAAATCGTCTGATCCACTAAAAACATACGGTACAACCCCATATAGTCCTCCGTTAGGGCATAACCAGTCATTTTATAGTCGTGTTTCGAAAAATAATGTCACTTAGCCGCGACCGTAACATATTTTTTAATCCGCCAAAAAAGTGATTCTGTGATGATTATCTAACGTGCTACATGCTACAGAACAGTAAGTAAACTGTTATCGTGCTTTGAAGTGAATTATATCTTTGCCCCGTAAAATTACGGGCAAAAAAATAATGGGCATGGATTTTTTTACTGGGTATGACTGGAATCCTTGCCCGCAATTTTACAGGGATATTTTTAGATAATTAGAAAATTAAGGGCAATCCACATATTCTTGCAGTTCTAGCCCATCTGTTAGCAAAAATACGGTACGACCCCATACATTTTACTCCGCTAGGGTATGCATGTTGACACAAAATGATGGGTATGGATTTTTTTTACGGGGTATGGCTGGAAACTCTGCTGCCGGCCTCTGCCCGTAATTTTACAAGGATATTTTTAGATACTTAGAAAATTTAGGGTAATACACATATTCTTGCAATTCTAGCCCATCTGTTGGCAAAAATACGGTACGACTCTATACATTTTCTTCCGCTAGGGTGTACATTAGGGTGGGTCGAAAAAACCGAAATATTTATAATCGAAATGTAATAGAGTGGAAAAGTTGCCTTTTGTAATAAAGAATAAATTAGTAAAATATTACACCGATCAGTTAATATCTTTTACCGCCGCAAGGGGACCGAAGTTTCCAAAAATCGCAAAAATCATGTTTTTTTCAATATTTTTTTTTAATTATCCAAACGTACGAATACAATTCCTAATAGGACGCAATAGCTACATGAAGATATAAGAACTATCCCGATAAATATTCATTATGATAAAGTAATATCTTTTACTGCCGCAAATGGACCATATTTTTGAAAAAAGTTGTAAAAATTTCAAATTTTTATTTTTTCTAAATTTTTAAAATTTTTATAATATGTCTAGAAGTAAATAAATTTGCTTCATATCTATTAATATGTCGTAAATTTTGTTAACTATTTGTTATAGACTAAAAAAAAACGGTAATCATTCATTATTCTTGACGATCGCTTCATCTACTGCTGTTTTACTGCACATCAGCAGTTCATATATCAAACATCACAAAAATGATATAAAATGAACAAAATATTATAGTATTTTATTAATGACAATACAGAGATGATTAACTGAAAAGGATTAAATAAACTTAAAATGAATAAGTATTTAAAGTAATTGAATTTTATAATATGACTTCATTCCAATAAATTCATTGCTCCTCGAGAGGCCGAAATTGATCACATTTGATCTTCCCTCTGTTTCGTTAGTTTACAGTTTTGCCACTCGACTAAATCCAAACAATTTTATTTTAAGCTTCAAAGTTCAAGTCTGGAATGACGAAGTGACGGATCGCACTATTCGTACCCACAGAACTTCCTGATTTGGCAATTTTCTTTATGGCTGGTGTCCTGATGTCCTTTCCTTCATATGCTATCATTCCAATGAGGCTATTTTCATGATTTGCGAAACAGGCATTTCGTGAAATTATAGGAACTATAATCTTTCGTGGATGATATAGCAAATAACAAGGGTCACTAATTATAGTCCATAGAATCTGAAAAAAAAAACATGATGCATTCATTTTAATTGTGAACCAACTGATGCAGTACACTTTCAGGATGTACTCATTGAATACATCCTGATTAGACGATTGCCAAAATTGAAAATTGCCAAAGCACGAAGTTCTGTGGGCACGAATAGTGCCATCCGTCATTTCGTCATTCCAGATTTGAATTTTGAAGCTTAAAATTGTATGGCTGGAGTCGAAAGGCAAAACTGTAAACTAACGAAACCACTTGTTACGGATTGTCTATCGACTGAAGATCTAACAACACTGGTGAGTTTAGAATGTTCGATTAAAGACACCAGATATTATAACTTTCCATGTCCCACTCAATCAGTAAAAACATGCGTGAAATTAGTCACTGAAGAGCTGGTAAAGTTTGTGGACTAGAACAGAGTGAGGATCACATACGATCAATTTCGGCCTCTCGATGAACAATAGCTTTATTTGAAAGCAAGTCAGATTATAAAATTCATTTACTTTAAATACTTCATTTTAAGTTTATTTAATACGTTTCGGTTAAACATCTCTGTATTTTAATTAATAAAATACTAAAAGATTTTGTTCATTTTATATCATTTTTGTGATTTGTGGTATATGAACTGCTGATATGCAGTAAAGCAGCAGTAGATGAAACGATCTTAAAGAACAATGAATGATTACCTTTTTTATTTTCCAGTCTATGACAAATAGTTAACAAAATTTATGACATATTAATAGATATAAAGTACATTTATTTACTTCTAGACATAGTATAGAAATTATAAAAATATAGAAAAAATTAAAAATAGAAATTTTTAAATTTTTTTTTAAAATATGGTCCCTTTGCGGCAGTAAAAGATATTATTTTATCATAATGAACATTTACCGGGACATTTCTTATATCTTCATGTAGCTATTGCGTCCTATTAGATATTGGATTCGTACGTTTAGATAATTAAAAAAAAATATTGAAAAAAGCATGATTTTTGCGATTTTTTGAAAATTTGGCGCCCTTGCGGTGGTAAAAGATATTAACCGATCGATGTAATATTTTACGAATTTATTCTTTATTACAAAAGGCAACTTTTCAACTCTATTACATTTCGATTGTAAATATTTCGGGTTTTTCGACCCACCCTAGTGTACATGTAGACACAAAATGATGGGCATGGATATTTTTTTACGGGGTATGACTGGAATCTCTGCTGCCGGCCTCTGCCCGTAATTTTACAGGGATTTTTTTAACCGTGTACGGTATTTTATCAGATATTTATATCGTTTGCACAGGTACATAATGTACGTAACACATAAAACACATATTGACGTTCAATAATCCGATAAAATGGATAAAGCCATTGTCCCGAACTTGCCGGATTAAAGCGCTTCTACGGTACATCACTGTAAAAAATACGGAAATACTACTGGCAATCTAGACGTTAGTACTATTTCCGTTTTTTTACGGGAATTTTTACCCATAAATTACAGAAAGGTTTCCGTTTTTCTGATTAAAAACGGAAATTTTTCTGTCTAGATTGCCAGTAGTATTTCCGTTTTTTAGTACCTTTTTTTAGAGTGTGTAATCATGTCAGGCATCCACTGCACTAGACATCTATGTTTTTCATCATTCTCTTCTTATTATGGTAACTTAATTTATCATTGAATGAAAAACAAATAACCTGCGATTTTGGAACCCGTTAGTTTCCATTTATCAACAAAACAAGGCGATCCAACCTGGGTTTCCCATGTACAGAGCATATTTGTTAGGGCTACAGAACCTAGAGAAAAATAAACTTTATTTGATAACTATAACAGATTTTTAAATTTTAGATTGTCTACAAACAACATCTAAAAGCATTTTTACGCGACAAATACCAATTATGTATTGAAATAAATTTATGAAATTTATTTAAAGTGATACTTTCGTATTAGCCATATGTTTATGGATCGCCAGAGATTTCAATATTTAAAGCAGACTTCTTTTAATTATGATTATTTCAATGTTTAAGGACGTAGTTTGGCTGCATATCTGTTAAATTGTTTTGGATTTATTAGTATTTATTTTTTTTTATTTATGAAGTGTTAATTTCGTTATGGAATATTAGCTAAAAACAAATCCTGAAAGATATATATTGTTTAAGTGCAAACGTGCTAATTCTCCTTAATCAAGGGAGAGATTTTTAAAAAATCATGCACGGGATTTTTTTAAACCATAAAAAGTCAATAAATTGAGGTACAGTTTTGAAACAAATTGCATTTAAAAGTACATTTAATTTCCCATTTGCCCGCGATTTATTCTCATGAGCTGATTCATAAGTAATAATCAACATGGTTCTCTTGGTGAGAAAAGTCCGCCAGATTTGTCCAGGATAGTTTAATTCGCAGAACATTGCCAGCTTACGCCAGATGTTCCAGATTCGAATCCTGTCCTGGAATCTTTTTCACTCAGTTGGAAGATTAAAACTCGTTTGATTTATTTACTAATTATAGCAGTGGCCGCCTCTCCGTGTAGTTCGAAACTGACCCCTTGAGTGGGGGAGGAGACTTGGGGCCCGGCCGAGTTCGTTGTATACGAATGCGAGGGGGCCGGATGGGGACGATTCACTACCTCCCAGCTTGCGGTCGACAGGCCTCGAGTTCGATGGCCACGGGAACGGACGTTGTGCATGGGTCATAGATCTTCGGACCGAACGCCCTTTCGGCCGGGTTCTCCGATCAAGCCGGATAGGAACGGTCCATAGGTCGATCTCAGTGCCGGTCTACGGACCGGACGTTGTCGCTGAGTAAAGACTAGCTAAAGTGATAGGACCCCATCCACCAATTGACTAAGAGGGAGCCTAAGGAGAGAGCGCGGGCTTTGTAGAGGAAAGGTCTCGGTTACTCACTAGTGACGACGAGGCTCGCAAGATCGCCATGCAGGGTCTCCGGAGCAACCGAAGGGTGAGGGCTGCGGACAGCGCCCGTTGTGCTATTTGTGTCGGGTGGCTCATCTCGTCGAGATCCGCAGCTGGAGCAGTTGTGAGCCGACTCTAATGTGGGTAGGGTTTGGTGGTGCCCTCGTCGACCAGGGAGCAGTCGCAGAGAGAGGCCAGTATGGTTCTAGTAGCCCGATGTTGTGCCGTAAACACTGGGAGGGGGTCGGCAGGCAGGTCCGCCATTGAACATTACCTCCGCAGTGAACCAGGACGGAGGCTCGCCGACTAATGCGGCGGTGCTTCGAACCTTTGGGGAACTCTTGGTACGACCCAGATCCCGCGTGTCGTTGCGCGACTGGAGATTGCTGCGCCCGGTGGTAAGGATCTAGCGGTGTCTCAAATTAGCTTTCGAACACAAGTAACAGGTAGCGGTCGGTCATTGCACGGGGTCAGGAGCATTCGTGCTTGGGTACCCTCTACGGCAGTGAGGTAAGGTAATGGGGGCCGGGCTTCTGCCGGCCTCCCGGGGCTTCTCCACCCTCGGGTGGAGTCGAGTTCTGGGGGACCGGCTGGACTGCGGACCCTCCAATCCCCTAGAGAGTCGGGGCTTATTAGTTAGGACCATCTCCCTCTCCTATCGGTTGGCTCGCTTATATGTCTTTGCCAGTTAATGGTAGTTGATCTTGTGAGCCATCCGTAAAGCAACTCCGGCTAGGGAAACCCCGTGTAGGTTCATGGGCCCAACTCCTTTATAGGTGTTCGGTTCCTGTGGGCTGTCGGGGCGCACCTGGTCGGGTAACCAAGAGAAGGGACCATTTGGCTCTTCTAGCTGGGTGGTGAGGATTGTCGTATGCGACCAATTCTTCTCTCTTTTGGGAATAACAGGCGTGACGTGCGCTGGGCAGTGCGCTGGTCTGACCGGAGCTTTCGTAAGGGCTGCCTTGATGGGGCATGCCTGGCGGCTTGTCTCTCTCTTAGTTCCGAGCGGGAGCAAATGGGTTAGTGAGAGCCTAGGTCTGGAGCGTGGGACCCCCCGTGTTACAAATTATAGTAATTATTAAGTTGTTTTTAATGTACTTACGTATCCAAAGATTCTTGGAGTAGCATTGCCCGTGATTTATTCTCATGAGCTGATTCATAAGTAATAATCAGCATGCTTCTCTGGGTGAGAAAATTCCGCCAGATTTGTCCAGGATAGCTCAATTCGCAGAATATTGTCAGCTTACGCTAAATGTTCCTGATTCGAATCCTGTTCTGGACACATTTTCACTCAGTTGGAAGATTACAACTTGTTTGATTTATTTACCAATTATAGTCATTGTTAAACTGATTATAATATTAATTACGTATCCAAGGATTCTTGGAGTTCCATTACCCGCGATTTATTCTCATGGGCTGATTCATATGTAATAATCAACATGATTGTCTGAGTGAGAAAAGTCCACCAGATTTCTCCAGGATATTTCAATTCGCACAACATTGTCAGATTTTGCCAAATGTACCTGATTCGAATCCTGTCCTGGACATTTTTTCACTCAGTTGGAAGATTACAACTCGTTTGATTTATTTACCAATTATAATCATTGTTAAACTGATTATAATGTTAATTACGTATACAACGTTCTTGGCGTTCAATTGCCCGCGATTTATTCTCATGAGCTGATTCATAAGTAATAATCAACATGGTCCTCTGGGTGAGAAAAGTCCGCCAGATTTGTCCAGGATAGCTCAATTCGCAGAACATTGTCAGATTTTGCCAAATGTTCCCGATTCGAATACTGTCCTGGACACTTTTTCACTCAGTTGGAAGATTAAAACTCGTTTGATTTATTTACTAATTATAGCAGTAGCCGCCTTACCGTGTAGTCAGAAACTGACCCCTTGAATGGGGGAGTACACTTGGGGCACGCCAGAGTTTGTTGTACACGAAGGCGAGGGGGTAGGATGGGCAAGATTCACTTCCTCCTAGAGTTGCTCGCGGTCGAAAGGCCACGAGTCCGGTAGCCCCAGGCAACGGACGTTGTGCATGGGTCATAGGTGTTCGGACCGAACGCCCTTTCGGCCCCCCGCAACCGGGTTCTCCGGTTAAGCCGGATAGCAACGGTCCATAAGTCGATCTCAGTGCCGGTCTTCGGGCCGGATGGTGTCGCTGAACAAAGATTAGCTAAAGTGATAAATCCCATACACCAATTGACTAAGGGGGAGCCTAAGGAGAGAGAGCGGGCTTTGTAGAGGAAAGGTCTCAAGGACTTTCTAGAGACGACGGGGCTCACGGAATCGCCATGCAGGGTCTCCGGAGCAACCGAAGGGTGAAGAGTTCGGACAGCGCCCGTTGTGCTATTTCCGTCGGGTGGCTCATCCCGCCGAGATCCGCAGCTGGAGCAGTTGTGAGCCGACCCTAAGGTGGGTAGGGCGTGGTGGTGCCCTCGTCAACCAGGGAGCGGTCGTAGAGGGAGGCAATTATGGTTCTGGTTGCCGGATGTCGTGCCGTTATCCCTGGGAGGGGTCGGCCGGCAGGTCTGCCATTGAACACTACCTCTGAAGGGAACCGGGACGGAGACTCGCCGACTCATGCGGCGGTGCTTCGAATCTTGGGGAACTCTTGGTCCGACCCAGATCCTGCGTGTCTTTGCGCTAAAGGAGGTTGCCGCGCCCGGTGGTGAGGATCTAGCGGTGTCCCAAATTAAATTTCGAACGCAACTAACAAGTAGCGATCGGTCATTGCACAGGGTCAGGAGCATTCGTGCTTGGGTACTCTCCACGACCGTGAGATAAGGTAGTGAGGGCCGGGGTTCTGCTGGTCTCCCAGGGCTTCTCCATCCTCGGGTGGAGTCGAGTTGTGGGGGACCGGCGGGACTCCGGACCCTCCAACCCCCTAGGGAAACGGGGTCTATCCAGTGTAGGTGGACCTTTCCGTGCCTGATTGGGGTCGCTAACGACACCTAGTCTGGTTTCTCTTGAGTCCCAGCGTTGAGCCGCGAGGGTTTCCGCAGGTGAGCGGTGAGATAGGGCGAAAAACCCCTAGCGAGCCGATGACTTTGTCATCAGAGGAGGAGTTACCTTGTCTCTTCGAAGTCCGTTAGATGCTTCTTCATGGTCCCCCCAACCGAGGCGTCATCTTTGGTGTCAGGAGGGGTTTTCCCCTACTCTTCGGGGCTTATTAGTAAGGGCATCTCCCTCTCCTATCGTTTGTCTCGTATATATGTCTTTGCCGGATAATGGTTGTTTATCTTGTGAGCCCTCCGTAAAGTAACTCGGCTGGGGAAACCACGTGTAGGTTCATGGGCCCAACTCTTTTATAGGTGTTCGATTCCTGTGGCCTGTTGGGGCGTATCGGGTCGGGTAACCAAGAGAAGTGACCATTTGGCTCTTCTTGCTGGGTGGTGAGGAGCGTGACGTGCGATCGGCAGTGCGCTGGTCTGACCGGAGCTTTCGTGAGGGCTGCCTTGATGGGGCATGCCTGGCGGCGACCTTCGGGACGCGTCGCGGGGTTTGTCTCTCGGGTAGTTCCGAGCGGGAGCAAATGGGCTTGTGAGAGCCTAGGTCCGGGGCGTCGGACCCCCCATGTTACCACTTATAGTAATTGTTAAACTGGTTATAATTTAATTACGTATCCAAAATTTCTTGGAGTTGCATTGCCCGTGATTTATTCTCATGAGCTGATTCACAAGTAATAATCAACATGATTCTCTGGGTGAGAAAAGTCCGCCAGCTTTGCCCAGGATAGCCCAATTCGCAGAATATTGTCAGCTTGCGCCAAATATTCCTGATTCGAATCCTGCCTTGGACACTTTTTCACTCAGTTGGAAGATTACAACTCGTTTGATTTATTTACCAATTATAATAATTGTTAAACTGATTATAATATTAATAACGTATCCAAGGATTCTTGGAATTCCATTACCCGCGATTCATTCTCATGAGCTGATTCATAAGTAATAATCAACATGGTTCTCTGGGTGAGAAAAGTCCGCCAGCTTTGTCCAAGATAGCCCAATTCGCAGAATATTGTCAGATTACGCCAAATGTTCCTCTTTCGAATCCTGCCGTGGACATTTTTTCACTTAGTTGGAAGATTACAACTCGTTTGATTTATTTACCAATTATAAGAATTGTTAAACTGATTATAATGTTAATTACATATCCAAGGTTTCTTGGAGTTCCATTACCCGCGATTTTTTCTCATGAGCCGATTCATAAGTAATAATCAGCATGGTTCTCTGGGTGAGAAACGTCCACCAGAATTCTCCAGGATAGCTCAATTCGCAGAACATTGTCAGCTTACGCCAAATGTTCCTAATTCGAATCCTGCCCTGAACATTTTTTCACTAAGTTGGAAGATTACAACTCGTTTGATTTATTTACCAGTTATAAGAATTGCGTTAAAATTAATAGTATAATATTTAAATTTTACAAAAATATCCATAAACGACAAAAATATCCGAAAGAGTTATAAAAAAAAATTACTTCTAATAAATGTGATAAACACAAACACAAATGCACACGAAAGGAAGTTCAAATCATTTTATCCGAAAGGAAATACTAGGCATACATTCTATCCGCTATCGGAAGCAAATATTTAAAATTTATATGATGGCTTTGACGAATTATCTTTAAATATAAGATCATTAGTGCATTACTCAAAGCCTCTTGATAAAGGGTATAATTGAAGCAAATTACGCGTGAAAGATATCAACCGCTGACAGATTTAATACTCTTTCATTAAAAATAATAATTCCATTTGAGTGGTTTAAATTTTAAATGTGATTTAAATTAATCCGTACATACCACTTTATCTCCAATTCAATTAAAGAAGTTGATAAATTATAATTTACTTTCACGAGATCATTTAATTCATATTCAAGTAAAAAGAGTTATTCGAAAAATTTTCAATCAATAAAAATGATTGAAATTGAATAAGAGTCAGTTAAAGAGAAAAATGTCACCTAAATGTCAAATGTGAACTATAAATCTCTTTTACTGAACAATTTAAATTTTGAAAGCTTAAAGATAATTAAATTAATGCATTTTATTGCATTATATAATACAGTTAATGTTGTATTGGTAACTGAAGATTTGTCGTTTTTTTCTCAAATCGGATTTATTTTTAATGACTTTTTTATCTTTCCCATTCAAAATGAGATCATGTATTATTTTTTTTTCTAATGGTATTCATATGACCTTTTTCTTATATGGATTTCAGGATTTATTCAAGGTTATCTCTTCAATACTTTCTTATCAGGCGCCAAGAACCTGAAGTGAACTATCCCACATTTTTGTGAAAAATGAGATTGAAATGTAAAATAGTGTTCACTTCCTTAGATAGATGTCAGTCTTTGTTACTTCAATTCTTTGACACTTCAAAATCACTTCACAACAGTGTGAAGTGTGAAAGCTATTGTGAAGTGTCAAACAGTCTGAAATGTCAAATAGTCTGAAGAATCAAACAGACGTACAAGGAAACAGAAGTAGAAACAAACATAAAAAGGTACCATCAAACGTATAAATGAAGAAAGGAATAAACAAAAAAGTACAAACATTAATACAAACAAACATACAAACAAGCATACAATCGAAGAAATACACAAACGCACAAAAAACATGCAAACAAACCGACTGTTGTACAAACAAACTTAGTACCGTCCCAATCTCATTTGAAGCGTTTTTAACGGAAACTGTCAAATGTGACGAAGAAGTTTCAAAATAAAAAGTGTGAAGAAGTGTCAAAGAATCGTCAATTCGTTGTATGGAATGATATTACTTAAAATTTTGAAAATTTTTTAACCCTTCTTAGAGAGCATTTAAATCTAAAAAATAACCACCACGCCAAATTTCATATGTGAGCAGTATTTCCCAGTATTTCCCAGCAGCTTCGCAAAAAATCGCAATTTTAGAACGTTTTTTGTTCCTGCACCCTTTTAAATTTCCAGTTAAAAAAAACTAATCTGGGCGAGTTTTTACTTCTCTAAAGTAGCAGCCATGCGAGATTTTTTATTTATACTCCAAACATTTCAAAATAAATCGTAATTTTGAACGTTTTTAGAAGTTTTCAAAACTGTCATATCACCCTTTTAAATTTCGAACTTTTCAGAAACCATTCGTAGCAAGTATTGACATTTTAAAAGTAACCCTTACACTAAATTTCAAATTTCTAACCCCAACAATATCTTAGACTTTGTAATTTTATAACGTTTTTTGCTCCTGCACCCTTTTAAATTTCAAGTTAAAAAAACTAATCTGGACGAGTAATTCTTCTCTAAAGTAACAGCCATGCGAAATTTTTTATTTATACTCCTAACATTTCAAAATAAATCGTAATTTGGAACGTTTTTAGAAGTTTTCAAAACGCTCATTTAACCCTTTTAAATTTCGAACTTTTCAGAAACCATTCGTAGCTAGTATTCACATTTTAAAAGTAATCCCAACACCAAATTTCTAATTTATAGCCCCAACAATATCACAGAATTGTAATTTTAGAAAGTTTTTTGCTTCTGCACCCCCTTGGAGTTTGTTCTATATTCTTAAAATATAGCCTATGTTGGAGCTATAAAAAATATAATGGTCACCAGCATTTTGCCGCCATTATTTTTGAAATCGGTTAGGTAGCTCCATGGAAAGTCCCCCTACAAGCAAACAAACATTACTTCTTTATAATATTGGTACACACTCCTTTAAAATTAAGCATAATGAACTATGAATTTATGAATTTCCAGTTTTCAAGAATTTATTTAAAGCAAATATATGAATTTTTATTATTTATGCATTATGTATCAACACTTATCACATAGTCTTAAAAGAGTAATTCCCCACTGTAATACATTAAAGTTATTTTATAAAAAGTTTTCGAAATTTTAAATCCCTTAAGTTACATAAAAAAACTTCATTATTCGTTTTAAAAAAAGTAAAAACTTACAGATCTTTGAAATCATCTTCTGATTTGATAAATTCAAAACGCCTTGAGAAGTGATCAAAGTTTCAGTGCAGTTATAAATCTTCGAAATTTCCAATTTTCTTCTTCAAATATCAGAGAGACCATTCTTATAAAGACAGCCCTAGGCTAATTTGGTTCATGATTTTATCTATGAAGCTAAAGCTTATAAAGGTTTTAAAAATAGTTTTACTATTTTTTGAACAATATAGTGCCTTAGGGACAATATTTTGCGTTTTTTCAATTTATGAAAGATTTTAAATGATACCTTCAAAAGATTTTTCTTTCTTTAGTTAAAAAGATATTTCGATTAAAGGGTTTTAAAATTTTACCATTTTTTTGTAATAAATTTAAAAAAGACATAAAATAATTGAAAAAACGGAAAATAAATCGTGTCAATTAGGCAAAGCTCTCGACACATAAATTTCAGTTTAAATTATAAATAAGTCAGAAATTGTACGTCAAAACGTCGCAAATGAGGTGCGTTCGTACTTATAACTAGTTTTATAAATATTCAGATATTGGTGCAATAGCTGTTGCACTCTTATGCAAAGGTGCATGAATACCAAATTTATTACAATTCTATATATTAAATTCAGTAATGAGAAAAGAATATGACTCTTTCTTAAATAGGTTGTCATATCCATGGCAACCTAGAATCACTACCTGCCATGGGATATCATTGAATTAGTTATGTATGATAGGATTTAACAGGATGAAGAAAACTTTTATTGTTTTTAAAGTTTTGATTCGATTTTCATAAAATTTCAAATGACTTGACAAAATTCTGCAACGATTATATATATTAAATTTCGAACCATTTGGGTGGGTGTGTTTGCTCTGATATATGAGTACAGACGGACGGATCAGAGGACGACTATAGGTGCTACGTATTTATATAATTACGAACGCACCTAAAAATATGTATAACGAGTAGAAATTAAAAGAAAATACACTATGTCCCACCAGTGTCCCACCAGCCTATAAATGTATTGCATAAAGCAGATATATCCACTGATTTTAGGAAACCTTTCCGAGTAGTTTTTAGAGTGCATTAATCCATTTTTTTTTCAAACCGGAATATTGGTTTTTAGGATGATAACAGTTCTCAATTAGCCGCTTTCAGCTGCGTTACTGAATTTATACATGTAAGAGTAATAAGATAATATTAATTTTAATCTTAAACTTAAAGTAATTTTATCATATTTGTCCGTAAAACAACGTTTGTTCAACATGAAACTGTACACTTGAGAATGAATAGTATCCGAAGAATCGATATTTCTGGTTGTGAGAAGGGATTAATACATTAGAAAACTACTCCAAAACTTTTCTGAAAATCAATGGTAGCAAAAGAAACTTTTATATGTACGACTACGAGGGTATATGAATAAGTTTTTGACCTCACATAGAAATAATTGAGTGAAATTTATGAAATTGCTGCATTTTATGAGTCCTTTTCTATATAATCAGTGTGCACAGTAACACACTTGTGCAAACGGTATTTCAAAGAGAAGGGGATGATTTATTCGATGAGGCATGATAGTAGACCCAAAGGGGGGCATACTTCTAACTTTTACGGACACCCACATGTGAGATATTGTTGGAAAGGCCTGTGATCACTTATTCATGCTATGTCCCTTCTGAGCCCCTCCCTCCAAATTTGCACTCCGGGGATACTTTTCTAAATTTTGAGGACATCATTCATGCCCCCGGTTTCAAATTTGGGGTTAAGGACTCGGGAGGTGCACAGCATGAATAAGTGGTTACATGCCTTTCCAACAATATGTCACATGTTGGGGTCGGCAAAAGTTAGAAAAATGACCCCCTTTGGGTCTACTATCGCGCGTCCTGGAATACATCCTCCCCCCCCCCCCCTATCTTTGAAATACTGTTTGCAGAAATGTGTTAATGTGCACGATGACCATATGGAAAAGGACTAATACATTGTAACAATTTCATAATTTTCACTCAATTATTTCTATGCGAGGGCAAAAACTTATTGTACATCCTTTAAATAGCGAAAGAGTATACATTTATGAATTTTCTAAAGATATATTTGAAATCGTGGGTAACTTGGAAGGGAATATTTTATATTTTTCGTTCGTGATTATATTATATTTTCGTAGAATAAGAAACGTTTTTTCTTGTTCTTTTATCCACGGTGTATTTTACTTAATTTATTCTATTTCATGGGAACTCCAAATAATAGAATAACACGTCGCAGCATAACACTTCACATTTGCGTATTATCTTTGGTCGTTAAATATAATATAGTGTCACAACACCCATGTTCCATTCGTTGTAATCCGTATGGGATTCGTGGCATTATTATTATATTGGTTTGAATAATTCACAAATTCCTTGGAGTGTCATAAACAAGCGTGAGACTTGGTATTTTAATTTAAATAAAGTATAAATGTGACATTATATAGATTCTAAAATTCATAAATCCGCTATGATGTGATGTCATAAAGCTCTGAGAAACCAGTTATTATAATTTTCTTAATGTATGTAGTTGCTTGTGCTCGAGATAGGAAATTTAAACTGGTGTTGAGAATTATTTAATTTCGCGTTATATTAATAGAAATAATTTAGATCTTTTATTTATTTCTCTCTTCATGTTGACAAGAAGCTATTGTGAGACTTAAAATAAAATATAAAAAACTATAAATACATAATAAGTTTTTTATTGGATATATTTTATCCATGATAATCAACAATATATAATACAGTGTTACTCAAAATTTCTTGCATCACCTATTAGGTGGTGTGATAAAGCACATTATTGCAAATAATATTTGAATATGCAGAGGCTAGAAATTCATTTATTCATTAAAAAATCAGTGCTTCTTCCTCCAATCCAGACATAAAACTGTTCAAAAACTTTAGCAAAAATCAGTGTTTGTTAAAGAAATTTTCAAGGGATTTACCTTCGAAGTAGAAATAGTAAATGGTTGGAACAACGTTGGCTAATTGTAGACTAAATGTTTTTCCATGTTAGCTCACAGTATGTACAGTCTGCCTTGTCGTACCGTTGTCCGTTATACCATTTGCCAAAAAAGGCACAATAGTGATTCAACCGTTCGCTGTTCAGAATCCTGCTGAAGTACACTCCAAATTCGAGGGATATGATGAAGCATCATATATTGTTCTGTTAATCTAATATTTAAATTAAATTTTATATATTTCTTTCCTTGTAGTCAAAAAGTCATAACAGTATTCTTTAAAAGTAACGTGTATTTCTTTCTCATGGCGAAATATAATTTTCATATTTATTTCAGCGGTCGTAAATTCTCTTTGCTTTAACACGGAAGTTAATAATAAAAAAGTAAACGGATTGAATCATTTTTGCTTCTCGATATTCAACATGCTGCATTCAACGAACTTAATAGATGTCAAAGATTTATGATAGTAATTTCCCTGCTCATTTTATAAAATTTAGAGCTGATTTTTTTCTTAACAAGAGTTATCACCTACTTATACCATTATATCATGGCAATAAATTTAACGCAAATGTATATATGTCAGCAGTAATGCAAATATATTCTAACGTTTTGTAGATGATTCACAGGATTACTGGAGGGTATTTTCGCGATATTGTTCTGATCATATTTATCGCTAATAATTTAAATATTAGCATTTCTATTTAACGGATAATCTTGACGGTGGTGGACACTCAAATTGGCTCTGATTTCGTAAGATGTTGACACGAAAAGGATTTGGTAATCCGGGATTCTATATGTAACTCTCCTATGTTTATTTTGGACGAACCACGCCAGCCGAACAGTTTTTAATGTGTTTTAAAATAAAAGCTCATTAATATGTAATCTCGTTTGCAGATAATTTTTGGGATGAAAACCCACTAAAATGGGTGCTGCATATTGATGTGATGTACTACAATTCGTAAATCTCGGATCTTTAATTTAAAACTATGGGGGTATTTCCCCTTCCAAAATGGATTTCTACACCTACCATTTCCCAACCATTTGCCAATCTTACCATTATTTCCCAACGGTGTCTGCAAATTGGAAAGGTCGGCCAACAAAGTGTGCTACTCGGGTAAAGTTTTTAAGTTGACTAGCCCATATGAAATGTTTATCACATTTGGAAATGTGGAGCATCTAGTTCAGTATTATTTGGATTCGGATGATAGCCATATCTACAGCTTTTTGTAAAATCGTTACATTTACACACAGAGCTAGGTAATATTCTTAAAATTTTCATTATAATATCTAAATTTTGTAGGAAATTATGAAAAATATTTATGATTGGATTAGTATTAGATATTGGTTGATTATTATCTTTAAACCAATCTTGATGATTGGTAAAGATATCATGCAATTTAAAATTTTCAACTGAATGAAAAATTTTCTTGGTTCAGAGTCGAACCCGATATATTTGGCTTAAATTTTCACCGCTTTACCCATTGAGCTACCTGGATCGACAAAAAGATGACACAATTCACTAATATAACCTTATTAGCAATACCATCTAGTCTGCCATGTATACAGCTCAACAGAATATATCGCAGGTAAAGGAACGCCATTGAATAATGGATACGTAAATACACATTATTATTAACCTAGTCACACAGA
This sequence comes from Maratus speciosus, assembly GCA_963932465.1. NCBI lineage: Eukaryota > Metazoa > Arthropoda > Arachnida > Araneae > Salticidae > Maratus > Maratus speciosus. The sequence goes on along the minus strand of OZ010794.1, from coordinate 504,329,400 downwards.
ATGGGAAAGATATCATGCTAATTAATGTTTTTCCAACTGAGTGAAAAGGTGTGCATGCTGAGAGCCGAACCCAAGATCTTTGGCTTAAATTTTCAACGCTCTGCCTTTTGAGATACCTCGGCCGACAACCGACCAACACAATTCACTCAGATAAACTTATTGGCAATAGCATTTAGTCTCATGTAGACTGCTCAACGAAATACATCGCAAGTACGGGAATCCCACCGATTAATGGATAAGTAGATGCACTTTATTATTTTAAAACTTAATCATACAGATTGGTAAATATATCATAAGAATTAACATTTTTCCAACTGAGTGAAACGTGTCTAGACTGGGAGTAAACATGTTTAATCGAAAGTTCTGGGCCGACCCTAGAACTTTGGATTAAATTACCGAAGGTCTTGAATTAATTTCGTATGCAAAAATTGTCCTTCCTGTAGTATAATCTACCACCCTTAAAGTCTATTTGAGGATTTCGAATCAACCCTGTATTCTGCCTTTCCTGAAGGAATAAAAAATTTGCATCTACTTGAAATTTTTTTATATGAATTAACACTAAACGTACCGATATTTTTTTATACCTATTCCCACCGGAAGGGGTGAAATTACCCCTATGTAAAAAGTTATCTATTTTACGATGTTTTGGGGAAAATATACTAGTGTTAAATGTTTTATTCATACACCAAAGTGTATCAATAAAACATTCTTTTCAAATAATTATTACAAATTCTTTATTTATTAATATCTTGAGGGGCGGTGGGATATATTTTATCCCACCTTCGATTAATGAATATTCGCACCAGAAACTTTATTAAATTTTATTTTTCTAACTTTAGTGGGAAAAAAAGTTGTAAAATTGCTTTTCCCTATTTTGCAATAAATCTTTTTGCAGATTCAGGTGTGAATTCGACATTACAAAAGCACAATTACTTGCCCCTGAAAGGGTCAATGTAAGAAAAAAAATTAAGAAAAAAATTAATTATTTCAAGAAATTTGAAAATTTAATAAACAAGTATTGTGCAAATTTGTTGATGTTCACTACATATTTTTGAGATTATTTCGTTCTCGATATAACCTGAAATGTTCCAACTGGAATCTCACTCGGAATAAAGTCAATTTGTAATTATACCATCACACATTGACAAATGTGATGTAATACAGTAGAATAAATGATGTAATAGCGAAAAAACTCAATTTACTAATGTTGTTACAAAATAAAACATTTATACCTTTGTGATTTAACATAAATTTATTCAGGGGTAAAAAGACCCCTTACGGTAGTTAATCTTAAAATACTTTTTCTAGGCAAAAAAGGTAGCTCGGAGATAAAGCATTTTAAGAAATAATATAATAATATATTTTAATAAAATCGTGAAATATAAAGAAATTTCGTAATGTTTTAGTTTAAGAAATTCCAAAAAAGAAAAATTCCAAAAGGGTCATTTAAACCCTCGCGGTAGTTTTAGTGTTAAGTATTATAAAATATGTTAAATAGTAAACTTACAATAGATATAAATAAAGCAAAAGTTGGCGTATATAAGATGCTTAAATTCCATTTTAAAATAAAATCGTATTATTTAACCCAATTTTTCAATTTCAGCTGTTTTCTCATTAATGAGGATTATAAGGAAGCTATTTTTGGATTATACTGGTATTCGGTATAACAATAAATCATATTAATTAAAATATATGTATTTAGGAATGCATGTTCCAGGGACTAATTCTAATTTATGAGTCCGGAGAAAAATAAATGAGAACTAAATATTTGCTCATTACCAGCGAGCGTTTCTCTGAAATCAGAAAAGTAAATAATGATTTGCGTAATCTGATGATTTGTAGTGTTCTGCATGTGATTAATTGAAAGCGTTAATTTTTGCGTTGGAATTCATTTGTAGGTTTAAATAAACAGACATGATATATATACTTTTTTTAAAATAAATTTTGTATTTCCAACGAAAAAAAACTTACTTGCAAGAGAAATAATAGTAATGTTTTCTATAAAAGCGTTTAAAAATATCGAATCTCAGGCGAAAATGAAGTACGAAAATTGTTTGATAATTTTATTTTAACCCTAAGTTTATAGAAATAGAAAAACATAGAATTTCAATTAGCAAGATTATTATTAAACTAGTCAGATGTGGCAATCCCAGAACTTTCTTCTGTCTCATACATGTTAATTCGCTGTGACAGAGCCAAAAAATTAAATGGCAATTTATGCCCCTCCTGAGGATTCTAAAGGTATGGAATTCCATGCGTTAGTTCTCGAAATAGGACTATCGAGAACATCGTGAAAAATTCAGAATAACTGCGCCACCTGTTGGGCGATTTACACCAAATCATAATCAGAAATAATATTCAGAAATAAAAGTGTATTTGAATCTGAAGTTTGTTGAAAGTTCGTGTATTAATTCTTGAGATAGAGCTATTGCGGAAATCGTTAAAAATGCAGCATAGTATGATTTACACCAAAATGTAAACAGTATCAATTCGTTTGAAGGACTAACTGAATCTGAAGTTTGATGAACATCCGTGCGTTAGTTCTTGAAAGAGAGCTGTTGCGGAAATCTGAAAAAAAAATTAAGCATAGCAGCAACACTTCTTGAACGATTTGCACCAAGAACTAATTAGCATCAATTTATATCAGGAACAAACTGAAATTAAATTTTTATTAAATTCCGTGCATTAGTTCTTAAGAAAGAGCGCCCACAAAATTTGTGTCACATACATACAGAAAGACAGACGGAAAGACAGAGTCACGGACTCACAGACAGACATTTTTTAAAAACCTGTTTTTTGGAATCTCTGGCACGTAAAACCTGCAAATCCGTTAAAACCGGAATTCGAAAATTTTCTCGAATCCAATACTTTTAGGTAGCTTTCTTTACAAAAAGCTACCTATTGCAGCCGTTCGGAGGAAAGCGATTTCAAAAAACTTTGGTATATTTTCATCGATCATGACCCCCAGACCCCGAAACCACCCTCCGTTCAAAATTGATATATATATATATATATATATATATATATATATATATATATATATATATATATATATCTGACCTATGTCACACTGTAACTCTCGTATTTATGAACCGATTTGGATGTAATTCGGCGTGTACATAGTACATACCAATGTCTCGACCGAGTTCGTTGGCCAGCTTCATCCGCCATTTTGTTTCAAAATGGCGGCCATTTAAAAATTTTTAAAAAATTTTAAATTTGAAATGTGGTACCAAAAAATTGAAAATGGAAAAATATTTTTTTCTTATGTATTTGACCTTTATACAAAGACTCCGTAGCAGTTTTTGTTTCGTCTATATCTTAAAAAATGGCTGAGTTATAGCATTTTGAATTTCTAGCGAAGCTGACATTTTGAAATGTCCTGAAATTTGTCACGCGATAAAAGGCGTATTTATGAACCGATTTGGATGTAACTTCGTTTATACATAGTACAGACCAATGTCTCGAACGAGTTCGTTGGCCAGCTTCATCCGCCATCTTGTTTAAAAATGGCGGCCATTTAAAATTTTAAGAAAAACTTAAATTTGAAATGTGGTACCAAAAAATTGAAAATTGAAAAAATATTTTCTTCTTATGTGTTTGACATTGATAAAAGGATTCTGGAGCAGTTTTTGTTTCGTCTATATCTTAAAAAATGGCTGAGTTATAGCATTTTGAATTTCTAGCGTGGCTGACATTTTGAAACGTCCTGATTTTTGCCACATGATAACAGACGTATTTATGAACTGATTTGGATGTAGCTTGGTGTGTACATAGTACATACAAATAACTCAACCGAGTTCATTGACCAGCTTCATTCGCCATCTTGTTTCAAAATGGTGGCCATTTAAAAAATTAAAAAAAAATTAAATTTAAAATGAGATACCAAAAAATTAGAAAATGAAAAAGATTTTTTTTGTATGTGTTTGACCTTAATACAAAGATTCCGGAACAGGTTTTGTTTCGTCTACATCTAAAAAAATGACTGAGTTATAACATTTTGAATTTCTATTGTGGCTGACATTTTAAAACGATCTGATTTTTTTCACGAGATAACAGGCGTATTTATGAACCGATTTGAATGTAACTTGGTCTGTACATAGTACATACCAATGTCTCGACCGAGTTCGTTGGCCAGCTTCATTCGCCATGTTGTTTCAAAAGGGTTGCCATTTTAAAAAAAAATGTAATTTAAAATTTAAAATGAGGTATTAAAAAATTGGAAAATGAAAAAGATTTTTTTATGTGTTTGGCCTTGATACAAAGATTCTGGAGCAGTTTTTGTTTCTGAAAATTTGTTCTTTTGTTTATATCTTAAAAAGTGGTTGAATTATAGCACTTTGAATTTCTATCATGGCTAACACTTTGAAACGATCTTGTATTTGTCACGCGATACCACACGTATTCGCCTATTTCGATGGAAGAAGGCATTTGGATAGTATACATCAATATCTCGACCAAGTTCGCTGGCCAGCTTCATCAGCCATTTTGTTTCAAAATGGCGGCCATTAAATTGAAAAAAATTATATTTAAAGTGAGGTGCAAAAAAATTAGAAATTGAAAAAGGTTTCTTTCTTAAGTATTTGACCTTGATATAAGGATTCAGGAGCATTTTTTGTTTGTCTTTATCTTAAAAAATGGCTCAGATATAGCAGTTTCAATTTCTAAAGTGGGTGACATTTTGAAAAATCTGATTTTTTGCCTGCGACAGCACTCGTATATATCAACCGATTCCGATATGAGTGAGCATGTGCACAGTAATTACTAAGGTCTCGACCAAGTTCACTGGTTAGCCTCATCTACCATGTTGTCTTAAAATGGCAGGAACTTTAAGAAATCGCCGAACATGGCAGCCAAATATAAGTGACTTTAAATAAAAGCAGCTTGGATAAAGCTGACTAATTTCGCAAAATTCTCATTCATAATGATTTAGTATTGATACAAATTATTATTGAATCTCCTACATTCGGTTTCCACTTAATTGAGCTTCGTGTGTTTGAATAATATAAGTTGGCTTTTTAAAAATAAGGAATATGAAAGCTACCTCTTCCTCCCGGCACTGGCCGGAAGGACTTTTTTCTTATAAAGATAGAAGAAAGTAAAAATTGGATATTATTACTTTCTTCTATCTTTACAAGAAGAAAGTATTGGATTGAAAAATTTCGACTTCCGGTTTTCGATGGATTTATACGTTTTAGAATGTCCTCAACACGATTTGATGGTTTTTAGAAGATGTTTGTCTGTCACTGTCACTCTGTGAGTCTGTATGTGGCAAAAATTTTGTGGGCACTCTATCTCAAGAACTAATGCACGGAATTTCACAAAACTTTAGATTCAGTTAGACCTTGATATAAACTGGTTCTGATTATTTTTCGGTGTAAATCGTCCAACAGGTGCCGTTGCTATAATGCATTTTTTTCACGATTTCCGCAATAGCTATAGCCCCACCAGTGGCCGAGAGGTTCTGCTCTCGAAGCTGGTAGACGGGAGGTGCTGGGTTCGATCCCAATCGCACCCGTCGGCCTAATCGTTCGGAGTTTTCGTGGTTTTCTTCGAACCTTGGTTCTCCAAGCGTTAATACGAGTTAGGTTCCCTTAGAAAGCCCTCCACGGAAGGTACCCCCCCCTTAGGGCCTATATCCCACGTGCAGATAATTGGCCGACATAAATACAACCAACCAACCAACCAACCGCAATAGCTATATATCAAGAAATACTGCACGGATTTTCATAAAACTTCAGATTCAGTTAGTCCATGATATAATTAGATACTGATTAATTTTTGATGAAAATTGCCTAACAGGTGGCGCTGCTATGCTGCATTATTCATGATTATCGCAATAGCTCTATGTCAAGAACAAACGCACGAATTTTCATCAAACTTCAGATTCAGTTACTCCCTGATATAAATTAGTACTTTTTAACTTTTGGTGTAAATTGTCCGACAGGCGGATCTTCTATGCTGCCTTTTTTTCAAGATTTCCGCAATAGCTGTATCCTAAGAACTAATCCATGAATTTTCATCAAGCTGTACATGCAGTTACTCTCAGGTTTAAATTGTTTGTAATTAGTTTTTGGTGTAAATTGCCCAACAGGTGGCGCTGCTATGCAGAATTTTTTGCAATTTCCGCAAAAGCTCTATCTCAAAAACTCATACGCGGATTTTCATCAAACTTCAGATTCAGTTAGAAGTTGACATAAGTTGTTAATAAGTTGTCAAGGGTGTTTATATCAGTTATATGATATTACTTCCAGCAATTAGATTTTGGTGTAAATCATCTAACCGGTGGCGCTGATATGCTGCATTTTTCTGGAAGTATTAACATGTATGAAATAGAAGAAAGTTTTGGGATTGCCATATCCAACTAGTTTGTTTTACATTTATGAATTTAACATTTAAAAAAATGTTGAAATACATCAAGTATTAAGGTTAAAGAAAACTGATTACCTACCAGGAAAAATATTCTTTTTTTAAAGCCTGTGTTACAAATGGGATTTAAACAGAGTACAATTTCCCTATTTATTTCATAGAGTGAAGAAAAAAGATTTAATCAGAAAAGTTCTTCATTGTCTTAATCTTGCTTGTAACTAGGACTTGTAACTGTTACTTGGAGATTTCACTACATTCCCACCATATTTGAGGAGTTAAAAAGGATTCTACAGAAATATATTATGAAGATAGTGCCAAATTCACCTCGTTACATTTTTGACATATCCTTAGTCATAAGACTGACACAAATCCATTTGATCAAAAGTCTGGAATACTGTGTGACTTCAAAAATCCCGCATTCGGAAATCCGGCAACTTCTAAAGTCCGACATCAAAATCATCTCTCCACCGCTCTTTTTTTTTATCAAATTTCAAGTTACGAGAGAAAGAAAAGTAGTAATTGTTTGAGTAAAACGTTTGAGGTTGAAAGCGACTGATTAACGGACAGCGAAATCGCTAATAATAGTAAGGTAATAGTAAGGTAATAGTAAGGTAAATAAGTAGTAGTATGTATATATACTAAATAGTAAGGTAAGGTGCCCTATTTTCGTCTCCCCAGTCACTTTTAGGCCCTAAATGTAATTTTCAGTGAAAATCTACCAAATTTCGATTTTGCATAGACTAACTACCCACGCACATAGAAACATAGGCAAATATCGCACAAAAAAATTTTTACAATGCAAAAAATTGATTTTCCAAAAGTATCTATATATGGCAAAAGCAAAAAAAAGGTCCCAATTTCGTCCCCCTCAAAAAATGCAATACGCCGAGGCTTAACTTATAACTAAATCAAAATTTATTTATAAATGAGTACCTAATTTAATTTACATTAAATTAAGGCACAAGGAAATGTACTAATTATCAGTGTAAGAATAACATAACGAAACCCATCCAAACATGAGAAAAAATTGAAAAAAATTGTCATGAAAAAGCATTCCTAATTTCGTCCCCTGGACGAAAATAAGAACTGCAAGGGCGACGAAATTGGGACCACGCTATTTCCCAATATGATGAATTCTTATATTTAAAATATCACCTCGGGAAATTAAAGAACGGCAGAAACAAACTGAAGCAAAAAATATGACATTGATGTTGCCGAAATTACATTAGGAGGAATGACTTTATAGTTTAGTAGAAGTTTTTTTGTAACATATTAATTACATAACATAACAATTAAAGTAAGTTATTATTTTTATATTTAATTTTCTCTTCTTCTCACATTAAATATCACTTGGCCATGAATTAAATTATGAGTAAAGGCATCATTAAGAATGTTGGAAGTTAAGTTTGATGCTCTTTCAGAAAAGCGGAGATTTCAAAAATCCAGCCTAGTCTCGGCCCCGATGATGACGGATTTTAGAGGTTATACTGTATATAAAGTACCTATTACGTTAATGATAAAAGAGGTTTTTTTGGCATGACAAAAAGCATGTATTATGAAAGAGTTAAGGAGCATGGTAGAAACATTAAATAACTTAAACAGAATACTGCTCTATCTCGTTTCTACTTGGATAACGAAGGCAGCTATGTTAATTTTGAGAGACGAGAGTGATACTTCTTATTTTAAATTGACTTAATAAGCGATAAGTAATCAAGATAAGTTATCAAGATAAGGTAACTAATTAAGGCTCTGATATTCTAACTGATGTATCTATAAAACGAAAAATATGGAAAATTATTTTACTTTGACACAATTACAAGGGTCATAAAGAAAATAAGTTTCCCATGTTTTGTGAAAAGAAACAGAACATAATTACCTCGAAAGATTTATTGCAAAAGTTACATGAATGTGTAACTCAACATAAGAACCACTGGAATTGTAACAGTTGTTGTAGCGTGAGATAACTTTTTGTAGTCCAGTGGCATAGATATCTGCTTCCTGGGAATGGAGCTAGATTGCCACAATTGTCAACCCCTAGTAATTCCTAATGATTTTATTTCAGTTATATTCATTTCATCACCCCTAGTGATCCTATTGAGGTACTCGTTGCCCTCATCGAGATTTAAAATTTTTTTTAATGATTTCATCATATTTAAGTACCTTGATTTTTTATCATAAACATAATTTATTCAAATTAAAAATATATTTTCTTTTTAATGCTAATAAGAAAATGGGATCGATAAAGATATAATCAACAGAGATATAATCAATAAAGATATAAAGATACCATTATTTCTGTTTTCTCTGCAATAACGGAAATAAGCTTATTGCCACCATTTTGAAGTAGTTTCATTATTAACTATATTAATACATGGAAATTATTCCAGAGAGAAACATTCGCCTTGAATACAATATTTTAAATGAAAATCAAATTTCAAAATAATTGCTTAATTGGAATCTTTTTCACTATGTTGGCCCTTTGCGCCTCTTAAGCAATTACTTTGAAATTTGATTTTCATTTGAAATATTCATTATTAACTTTTAAAACTCAAAAGAAAATATAACAATTGAGATATTCAAGGCGAATGTTTCTTTCTGGAATAATTTCCATGTATTAATATAGTTTCTATCGATGCTGGATTTAATTAAGATTCGTGTTTGCCCTATGTCAGTGGCTCACGATAAATATTTCATCTTGTGCTGTGTTTGCAGCCTTGCCAACATATAATAGTGAGGAATTTTCCAGGTCGGGTATCGTTCCACGTGGTTTAGTCGGTAGAACGTCAGTGCGCTATACTGATGGCCCGGGTTCGAGTCCCAGCATGAAATCTTTTTCACTATGTTGGCCCTTTGCGCCTCTTAAAACAATTACTTTTAAATTTGATTTTCATTTGAAATATTCATTATTAACTTTTAAAACTCAAAAGAAAATATAACAATTGAGATATTTACAAAAATAGCTACTGCTGACCTATCTACAAATAAACAGCTTTCATTTAAATAAAATATTTATTCAAATTAGTCCAGTAGATAAAACACAGCAGGCGAAAAAACAATCCTGTTTGTATTTTAATTAAATAGATTAATCTATGCTCAAAATGAACACAAATAAAAAAAAAAATCAACTTAAATATCATTCATTATCTGGTTAAAATTTAATTTTTCCATTTATTTATTTTTTAATACTAACTTTAAGAATCAACGCATTAAATCTTCATAATTAAAAATACTTTCTGTTTTTACGAAATAGACCTGTTTGCTATTTAGTTCCTCATTACTATTAAATGGTTCTACATGAAATAGCATCTTCCTAAAAAAAATAAATGTTTTTCAGCTATCTTAAGCAACTTAACCACCTGGCAGCCTGTTTTAGGTAGATTTCGTAAGAAATACTACCTATTGCAGTCGTTACCATGGTGCGACTTTTTAAAAATTCCTTCATAACTTTTCATTACATGACCCCAAGAACCCAAAACAACCCCCACCTAAAAAGTTTATACAGGGTGATTCATAAAAGATGGGCAGAACTTTAAGGGGTTATAGTACACTTAAAGACAAATAATATTAAATAGGAGACTAAGGGTCCCAGACGTATTCCCAAGGAGATAGGGGGCATTAAAGTTTAGGGTCCGAAATTTCAAATGATTATAAAACATGGAAAAATTGGTCGATTCGTTTGCGGTTTTTGCAAAAAATTTTCTTTATGCCAGTATTTTCTTGAAATATTTTAAAGTTCAATTTCAAAAAATGCCGATAGGGGGCGCTTTAGACTTTGGAGTAACAAACAACTATTTTTTAACGTTATTTTTTGTATTTCTTTAAATGATTTCGAAAGCTTAGACTTAAACTTAAATTTTGATCTAAAAATCTGAGTCCTAACGAGTAGTTAAGTAGCGTAAACTGAAATTTGAAATTTGAAACCCTTCTCCCCCCAGAACAAAAATCAGTTATTCCCGATCTTTGTGTCGTAGATTAGGCTCTAACTACTGCCGCGTTTTGCTAAAATTATTCTTTATGTCAGTATTTTCTTGAAAATAAATTTTAAAGAAAATTTTCAAAAAATTCCGATAGAGGGCGCTTTAGACTTTGGAGTAACGAACAACTATTTTATACCGTTATTTTTTGTGTCTCATTAAATGCTTTCTAAAGCTTAGACTTAATTTTTCAGCCCAAAATCTGAATCGTTAGACGTGGTTAAGTTTCTGGGGAGAGGGGTTTGAAATTTCTACTCCTGAGCACAGTTCAGTTTACCATGTCCACACATTGTGTGCTGTGATACGAGGTAAAAAGACACAAATTAGGATTATGTTACCAAAGCATATTTATTAACATGTAATTACAATAAATGTTCAAAATTGTGACCACCAGAGGTTATGCACGCAGAACAACGGCGAAGAATGGAACGGCGAACATTCGCGAAAACATCAGGCTTTTCGAGCACTTCCCCTACAGCGGCGGAAAGTCTGGCGACCAGTTCCTCGGGGGATTCAATGGGTGTCTCGTACATAAGAGCCTTCAATCGTCCCCAAAAAAAGAAATCGAGGGGTGAAAGATCTGGCGAGCGAGCAGGCCAAGCAACAGGACCACCTCGACCAATCCATCTGTTCGGAAATGTGATGTCCAGATAGTTGCGGACGTCTCGTACTTAATGGGCTGGCGCTCCATCGTGCTGGAACCACATGACCCGCCGGATGCGTGGAGGAACAACGTTTAACAGGTCTGGCACCACATGTTGCAGAAATGTGAGGTATGTTTTACCGTTGAGGCGTTCAGGAAGAAGGTACGGTCCGATTAGGTGGTCTCCGAGGATTCCTGCCCAAACATTGATGGAAAAGCGTCTCTGATGAGCATGTGGATACGTAGCATGTGGATTGACATCCGCCCATACATGTGCATTGTGTGTGTTAAATGTACCTTCACGTGTGAAGGTACATTCATCGGTGAAAAGCACAGTTCGTCCAAAATGTGGATTTAGCGCGTTCTGCTGCAGAAACCAGCGGGCGAATTCAATACGATTTGGATAATCCCCTGGAGACAGTTTCTGGACTCGTTGCACATGAAACGGGAGCAAATGTTCATCCTTCAGTACCCTCCAAGTCATGGACTGTGAGGTATCCACCTGCCTAGCCACTGTTCGTGTACTTGTACTTGGCTGCGCCGCTAATACATCCAGAATGGCTTCTGCAACAACTACTGATTCGTCCTTTTTTGCACGACCTGCATTCGACCGGGAAGCGAGAAATGATCCCGTCTCACACAACTCTCTGTGCAAGCGCTCGAAAGTTTTGCGGTTAGGCAACCGCCTGTTGGGAAATCGCTCTCCGTACATTCGTTGTGCCTCTGCACCATTTCCATCTGCCGCTCCGTAAATTAAATGCATCTCAGCCTTTTCCTTATTCGTGAAGGGCACCATCTTCCGATTCATTACTACAGCGACTTACACTTGACTCACCGTTCAGTGGTTTTTATGCCTGAATCGTGTCGAAATTTTGCATACGTGTTCTTCTTCTTCCCCATTTGACATTTGCATACTTTCTGTTTCCTTCTTCACCCGGTGACTAGCGTCAGGAATGGAGCTTTAACGTTTGCATGAGCGACGTTTCCAACTGTGCCAGTGCCTTTATGAGTGAATTCCGACTATGCAGTCCTTGACGAAAGTTGTATTTTTGCCTCGTATCACAGCACAGAATCGTTGGGCATGGTTAAGTAGCGCAAACTGAACTATGTTCAGAAGTTGAAATTTGAACCCCCTCCCCTCGCTACTGAACCACGCTCAGCGATTCAGATTTTGAGCTGAAAATTTAAGTTTAAGTCTAAGCTTTAGAAAGCATTTAATGAGACACAAAAAATAACGGTATAAAATAGTTGTTCGTTACTCCAAAGTCTAAAGCGCCCTCTATCGGAATTTTTTGAAAATTTTCTTTAAAATTTATTTTCAAGAAAATACTGACATAAAGAATAATTTTAGCAAAACGCGGCAGTAGTTAGAGCCTAATCTACGACACAAAGATCGGGAATAACTGATTTTTGTTCTGGGGGGAGAAGGGTTTCAAATTTCAGTTTATGCTACTTAACTACTCGTTAGGACTCAGATTTTTAGATCAAAATTTAAGTTTAAGTCTAAGCTTTCGAAATCATTTAAAGAAATACAAAAAATAACGTTAAAAAATAGTTGTTTGTTACTCCAAAGTCTAAAGCGCCCCCTATCGGCATTTTTTGAAATTGAACTTTAAAATTTTATTTCAAGAAAATACTGGCATAAAGAAAATTTTTTGCAAAAACCGCAAACGAATCTACCAATTTTTCCATGTTTTATAATCATTTGAAATTTCGGACCCTAAACTTTAATGCCCCCTATCTCCTTGGGAATACGTCTGGGACCCTTAGTCTCCTATTTAATATTATTTGTCTTTAAGTGTACTATAACTCCTTAAAGTTCTGCCCATCTTTTATGAATCACCCTGTATATATATATGTATGTACTAAATTTTGTCCGCACGATAAAAGTCGCAATTATGCACGGAGCGTCTCCAAACTCGTCAATAACTTTAAGATGGCTAATTTCTCGGCGGGGATTGAAAATAAGCAAAATCGGTTCAAGGGAATGGGAATTGGGAAGGTTAAAATTTTGAATACCGTCGTAACATGATTCTGATAAAACCAGCTTTTACACAACAATGGCAGGAAAAAATAAATATTTTTCGTTATAGCTGTTGCCAACAATTAAAAAAAAGCAATAAAATTCTCACCACAACAATTGCTTTTCTAATGCAATGTTTTCACGTGAAAAATTAAATTAGATAAACAGTTTGACGAATTGAAAACAAATTGAATATTACGTCATAAGTTTTCTAGAGCAAGATTTCTGCATGAAAATTCAAAATGAAATTAATAGTTTGACGAATTGAAAACAAATTGAATATTACGTCATAAGTTTCTAGAGCAAGATTTCTGAATGAAAATTCAAAATGAATAAATAGTTTGACGAATTAAAACAAAAAACAAAATATTGCGTCATATTGAAAATATAATGGACCACAGCAGGTGAATATGTATAACGTCATGTGAGTTTGAAGAAACGTATTAAAACACGATAAAAACCCGAATATGGAAATATTAACATATTTTAACACTTTGGGGTTCTCTGAATTTGATTTAGCCATTTTAAAACCTATTCCATATACATGCATGTGTGTATTTGTGTATATTAGAATTTTCACAAAATGTTTAGCTCTCTAGAGCTCATTCTTAGTGAAGGAACTGGGTTTATCTTTAATTTTGATTTATTTTTTGTTGGTGAATTTAGTACTTAACTTCGAAATCTACCTCCGCCTATAGGCCCGAGCCGGCAGGGATTTTTTTTTAATGTTAAAAAAAGATATTTCTTCAAACTTGATATACAAGGTATCCCAAAAGTCTCCACACAACTCCAAAAATTTATTACAAAAAATTAATAGGCCTACAGCAAAAATAATTACAACAGTACATAGAGTAACTCAAAAAGTTTTTTTTTTTTGTACTATCATAGTATACTTCTACATGAGATTTTTTCTTTGCACGCAACGTTTCCATGCGATGAAGCAGTTCAACAAGTGCGGAACGGAGTATGTGAAACTTTTCTAGGAGCCTTGTAAAATCAATTCGAGAAGCATCGCAGGAGCTTATTATTGTCAAAAATCGCAATACATAGAGTGCTTCATAAACGATTACGACTTTCAGCCTACATAATTCAGATTGTGCAGGCGTTACAAACTGATGATTATGCGAAACGTTTCGAATTTGCAGTTGAACTGCTTCATCGCATGGAAACGTCGCGTGAAGCGAAAGGATCTCAGGTAGAAGGTAGTAGAAAAAAACTTTTTGAGTTACTCTATGTACTGTTGTAATTATTTTTGCTGTAGGCCTATTATTATTATTCTTATTATTATTATTTTGTAATCAATTTTTTAAGTTGTACGGAGACTTTTGGGACACCCTGTATATTTTTTATTATTACATATGGGCATATAAGCCTTGAGAGTATTAATCATAACTTAATTTTTTAAAACTGGATTATATCTGTAAAATTATATTAATTTAAATAATTCTTCTAACCGCCGAGCAAAAGGGCAAATTTGTAATGTTGCTTTCTCTGTATTATTTTAAATGTTAAAAAAAGATGTTTTTTTTTCAATATGAGATAAATTTTTTTATTATTACATAAAAGCATATAAGCCTCGAGAGTATTTATGATAACTTAATTTTTAAAAACTGGATTATATCTGTAGAATTATATTAATTTAAATAATGCTTCCATTGCAGTGAAAGCTGCATCCTAGTGAACGGATATATGAGTTAGCGGCGGTAGGAATTGTCAACAAAACATTTTTAATATAAGAATTTCAAAGACATAATGGAAAAAATAACTTTCTAAATGTTTTTTTAAGGCGGATATTAATTTTTGATTTTTTTATGCACAAATTAATTTAAAAATTCGAAAGTATTCTATAAAAATAATAATTCTATTTTACTTTACCTCATTCGTTTTTTACATGCTTACTATTGTAGGTTTTTAAAATAAACATAATTTTATCTGCAAACTTTAATGAACTGATAAAAACCACAACGAAACAACAAAAGATCAGTAGCGCTTCGGTTTAAATAAAAAGATGGGAGCATATAACTATTTGAATCTGGGAAAATGGATTTAAATTTTTTTACGTCATTAAAATGTTATACATATTTTACTACATTAAAAGAGTAATATGCTCCAGCTACTAGTACTTTATAAAATTAGTATTTTTTAAAGCTGAAATGTATTTGAATATTTAAATAGAAAAAAGATTTAAAGAATATTTCGTTTATTTTATTTTATTTTATTTTTTAATTTTTTTAAAAGTATATGATTAAGAAAAAATAAATTTCATACTTCAGAGGTTCTTGAGTGCATTGTACCGCTGTGTATGAGTAGAAATCGAAACTAACTAAAAATTTTAAATATTTGTTAGTTATGTGTTTTATAAATCTATTTTATATATGTTAGTTCTTTAATAGATGGCCCTGTAACATAAATGATACGGGGAGAGCAGAAATAAATTTCATGCAGTTTTGGTCAATAGATGTCGCTGCACCGTGTCAAACATTAAGAATGCTCAAATGAATTTCTAAAAATGCAATTGTTTTTTAGCGTTTCAATCGCTAATTACAATAAATAATACAACTTGAGATATTTTTATGCAGTTTTACATGCTAGTTTGAGAATTATTATAGGTTGAGACGGTGCAGCGCCTTCTATTGACGAAAATATGAACTGCTTTAAAAATTACGGTATATAAAATTTAAGAACAACCGGAAATAAATGTTACTTCTTCCGTTTTCAAATTTATTATAGTTAATAAATAATTGAATTATCAAACTGAGGCGTATATATAGTCACCCTGTATTAATTTGCATAATGAGTATTGCCAATTTAGAGGTTTTTGTTAGAATCACTGTTTTCGAATGGTAATATCCGCCTTATTTGCCGATACACATTCCACAGAGCTCAACTAATCATATTTAGGAACCAGAATACACATTTATCTTTATTTCGGAATAGAATTCTGTTAATGACAAGAATTTTACTTTTAAATAAGACGACGTTTACTGTTCAGAAATAGTATTTACACTCTCGCTCGAGTTTTCTACATGCTACTGCGATCATCAAGCTCTGATATTCTTTGATCTAATAAAACTAAACCTACTTTTTGGAACTAGTATTTAAGTATTTGCTAAATAAACAACACTGCGCTTAATCCTTTAGTGCGAAGCTTTGCATATATGCAAACAACACTGTTTTGAATTTAACAGATTTTTTTAATTCGCATATACCTAATTCACACCAGAATATTAAAATACAAATATTTCCTCTAATTAAAAAACAGATATTCCGTATTTAAATACAGCTAATAGTCCAGGCAATAGGGAATTTTACCTAGCAAAATTAATGGTAGTACTGGAAATCGGCTTTCTAGATGTTTTTTGGGTCGCTGAATTCGAATTTGTAACTTCCCACCAAAATTTCCCCCGGCAACCTCCCCAAATTTTGGTAAAAAGCCCCCCCAAAAAAGGCTTTTATTAAAAAAAAAATTTCCAACAAATTAGACATATGACTTTATGACTTAGGATGAAGGGGAAGGGGGGTTCTGCCTCGGAATATGCGCGCGGTGCTGCGTAAACTAAGTTGCGCAATTCCACTTAACCACTTACATGTTTACATTCGCCATCCCATCTCCCCTCAGAACTTTCTCTATAAGGTTTACTTTAAGATTTTTGGGTCGCTGAATCCGAATTTTTTTTTTCACCCCCAAAATAGTTGTTTTTAACTAAAATTTCTTATTGTTTTAGGGGAAAAGCATTACGAAATTCAGAAACTAGACAAAATTTGCAACAAAAAAGATATATGACATTATGAATTAGGATGAACGGGGAGGGTGACGGCTGCCTCGGAACATGCACTACGGCGCTACGTGCACTAAATGATGAAGTCTAGGCAATAGGGGATTTTATCAGGCAAAATTAATGGTAGTACTGGAAATCGGCTTTCTAGATGTTTTTTGGGTCGCTGAATCCGAATTTGTAACTTCCCACCAAAATTTCGCCCGGCAACCCCCCAAAAAGTTGATTTTTTGAAAAAATTTGGTTTTTGAGACAAGCGCGCGGGGAATGTTCCGAGGCTGCCCCCCTCTCTCCCCGTTTATCCTACGTCATAATGTCATATATCCTATTTGTTGCAAATTTTGTCTAGTTTCTGAATTTTGTAATGCTTTTCCCCTAAAATAATAAGAAATTTAAGTTAAAAACAACTATTTGGGGGGGGGGGGATTTCGGGGGAAAAATTTTGGGGGTAAGTTAAAAATTCGGATTCAGCGACCCAAAAAACTTAAAGTAAACCTTATAGAGAAAGTTCGGAGGGTAGATGGGAGGGCTAATGTAAACGTGTGAGTGGTTAAGTGGAATTGCGCAACTTAGTCCACGCAGCACTGCGGCGCATGTTCCGAGGCAGATCCCCCCTTCCCCTTCATCCTAAGTCATAATGTCACATAACTAATTTGTTGCAAATTTTGTCTACTTTCTGAATTTTTAGCTACTTTTCCCCTAAAACAATAAAAAAATGGAATTTTTTAATAAAAACCTTTTTGGGGGGGTTGCCGGGGGAAATTTTGGTGGGAAGTTACAAATTCGGATTCAGCTACCCAAAAAAACATCTAGAAAGCTGATTTTCAGTACTACCATTAATTTTGCTAGGTAGAGTCCCTATACGGTCTCTATTGCTTGGACTATAAATTAACCATTGAAACTTTCTGGTGTAAAGTCATATTCCCTGAACTACGAAATTTCTAGAACATATTCTATTATGGGAATTAAAGGGTTAAAGGTTAAGTTTTATTAAATAAATAATTATATAAAATAAGGTATTTGGAGACATACTAATTAAAGTATTTACTAATTTGCATTATTTTAGCGTAAAACAGCCACACGACAGTAGTTTTTACTGATATTGCAGATGTGCAATAGAAGAAAAGGTTGACGTATTATATGAAAAATATATCTATGATTTTTTTCATTATTTTTCCTGTGTAATAATCCTTTCAGAGAATCATATATAATTTTTTCGAAACAAGATAAAAAATCGCGCATTTAAGGGTTAAATATACTTTATCATTGTCTACAGTCGACCAAAGGAAAAAAAAAGAACCTCCAACACTATTTTATCCCCAAATTATCACAGAGAGTTAAAAACATAATATTTAATTAATTCCCTAGAACTTTCGAGACGCACATGCACTCTTTTTCAAGGGAAAGAAGATTATGTCTGGAAGAGAAAACATAGCCAGTGTTGCCAGAAAGTCTAAAGTCAATTTCCCCGAATTTTCTGAAATTTTCCCCAAATCAGTGTTTTTTTTTCCGCAAAAGCCCGCAACTCAGTTTTTACTCAAAAAGCTATTTTCAAAATTTTCAGTTTACCACTATAAAAAATATTTAAGTAATTTAAGTTCAAAAATGTTCCCCAAATCAAGCCTGTTTTTGAAAAAATTCCCCATGTACAAAAAACAAACAATTAAACTGGCCTGAATGCATATTCTATTGCTACATTAAGAGAACAAGAGATATATTTTGCAATGGCAAGTTATTTTACGTTTGTTTTTAAAAGTATTGTCTAACAATGTTGGACAGTTGTTACATTAGCTTCATAGCATTAGACAATCTCAGTTGGGATTTGAATGAATCCGAGATGGTACGCTGTTTTAATTTTTTTGTCATCCCTATACTGAAGTGCATAATCATAATGCAAAGTATTTTCGCTGAATCAATCGATGTGCTTTTGTATATTATAAGAAAAAAATATCTGCTTTCCACATGCTTAAATTATTTTTTTTTAAGTACGGCGAAATATTTTTTCGTATAAGTCCTGTAGATTTAGTCACGTGCAGGTTTAAGACTGCTTAAGACTTTAGAGTCTGATGCATCTATAATACGTGTAAACTGTAATGTAGTAAACAACGAACACGACCACATCTAAGAGAATAATGATTTATATTTCCGATTTCTGGATTATATTTTTGTTTTACAAATCAAAATTGAGTTCTAGACAGATCCAGTTTTTCTACACGACTAAAAGAAATATTTACGGAAAATAGTAAAAAAAAAATCCACAAGTTTTTCCCCAAAATTTTTTGTAGTCCCCAAAAATTTCCCCACGAACTACTTATCCCCAAAAAATTCCTCTAGAGGTTCAAAATCCTCCAAAATGGGGGCAAAATCCCCAATCTGGCAACACTGAACATAGCAGAAAAAAATCTAAATAATGCTACGCATGTGCAAGCAAAGCCAGTCTGTTGCTCTAGAAAGGTGGGGAGAGGGGGAAATTAAACTGAATTTTCTGGTGCTTATCCTCTTGATATACCTACAATATTGAATCAAATCGCTTGAAAATTATAAGAAATAACGCAGTTGCATACACTATTATTTTTAATTAAAATTTTAATAGCTTTCTCGGATTATGGAATAGCAGTGGCTGGATGTTGGAAAAATTATTTTAGCTTTATCGAAGTTTGTTTTTACATTTTTTTTTTATATATATAATCTGGACAAATCAGTGCTTGGTTTAATGAACTTGATATCCGATAAATGCTGTTTAGCCTTTCTCTGAATTACCGAGTTGACATACCAATATAGGATAAATCTTTTTGATGCTCGGTGCTAAATGGAATTATGTTGACGGCTACTTGATCACAATTTGGAATTGGATAAATTTTTTTATGAATCAAATACTTTAACTGGAAGTTTAGCAGTTAGATGTATATTATACATTAAAAATGCGTATCTCAATCTTTCATAAAGTTTGTGGGATATATTCAAAAGTATTATATATAAAAAAGTATATACCCTAGTTCGATTCCTGGTTTAGAGATATTTTTACCGAGATGTAAAATTAAAACACGTGTGATTCATTTATGAATTGCGTTAAAATGAATCAAATGAACATTTTTAAAAGCCTTGCCACGTTTTGAAGCATTTGTCTGCTGAAGAATTTTCGTACAACAAATGACTAGAGTAGCACTTCAAATAATAACTTTTAAAAACAATAAACAACAATAATAATAAAACTCAAATTAATTATTCAAATAATAATAACTATATTATATAATAATTTAAAAATAGTTAACATTTTGCCACATTTGGAGCAGTACAATGAACTCCAAAGGTCTTTGAAATGAGTAACGTTTATATTGCATTCTTTTGCGTTTTCATTTAATTATAGATAAAAACTAAAAAATAGCTTTGTTAAACTTCATTAAACTTTCTCCTTTCTGAAAAAGAAAGTATTGTAATCGAAATTTATTTCGATTTCCGGTTTTCGACGGATTTACGTGTTTTGGGGATCACAGATCCCAAAAACATGTTTATACAAAATGTCTGTCTGTCCGTCCGTATGTTCGTGTGTCCTCTTTCTCTAATCGAAAAGTGTTTGAAGCTATGCATCGAATTGAGCCAAATATTTTAAGTATGTTTTTGGCTATGACCAGCAGGTCCTCATTGAATTTAGAAATATTCCGCCGGAAAAGAGTGTTATAATAGAGATTTTGAGCCATTTTCATT
Source organism: Maratus speciosus (assembly GCA_963932465.1). Classification (NCBI taxonomy): domain Eukaryota; kingdom Metazoa; phylum Arthropoda; class Arachnida; order Araneae; family Salticidae; genus Maratus; species Maratus speciosus. The sequence continues at coordinate 504,308,910 of OZ010794.1, read as the reverse complement.
ATTCTATCATTTAAAAGTGTATAAAGTTAGGCAAAGAACTGAAATAAATTTTTTGTGTATGTTTTTGGCTATGACCAGCAGGTCCTCATTGAATTTGGAAATATTCCGCCGGAAAAGAGTGTTATAATAGAGATTTTGAGCCATTTTCATTATTCTATAATTTAAAAGTGTATAAAGTTAGGCAAAGAACTGAAATAATTTTTTTGTGTATGTTTTTGGCTATGACCAGCAGGTCCTCATTGAATTTGGAAATATTCCGCCGGAAAAGAGTGTTATAATAGAGATTTTGGGCCATTTTCATTATTCTATCATTTAAAAGTGCATAAAGTTAGGCAAAGAACTGAAATAATTTTTTTGTGTATGTTTTTGGCTATGACCAGCAGGTCCTCATTGAATTTGGAAATATTCCGCCGGAAAAGAGTGTTATAATAGAGATTTTGAGACATTTTCATTATTCTATCATTTAAAAGTGTATAAAGTTAGGCAAAGAACTGAAATAATTTTTTTGTGTATGTTTTTGGCTATGACCAGCAGTCCTCATTGAATTTAGAAATATTTCGCCGGAAAAGAGTGTTATAATAGAGATTTTGAGCCATTTTCATTATTCTATCATTTAAAAGTGTATAAAGTTAAGCAAAGAACTGAAATAATTTTTTTGTGTATGTTTTTGGCTATGACCAGCAGGTCCTCATTAAATTTAGAAATATTCCGCTGGAAAAGAGTGTTATAATAGAGACTTTGAGCCATTTTCATTATTCTATCATTTAAAAGTGTATAAAGTTAAGCAAAGAACTGAAATAATTTTTTTGTGTATGTTTTTGGCTATGACCAGCAGGTCCTCATTGAATTTAGAAATATTCCGCCGGAAAAGAGTGTTATAATAGAGATTTTGAGCCATTTTCATTATTATTTAAAATGTATAAAGTTAAGCAAAGAACTGAAATAATTTTTTTGTGTATGTTTTTGGCTATGACCAGCAGGTCCTCATTGAATTTAGAAATATTCCGCCGGAAAAGAGTGTTATAATAGAGATTTTGAGCCATTTTCATTATTATTTAAAATGTATAAAGTTAAGCAAAGAACTGAAATAATTTTTTTGTGTATGTTTTTGGCTATGACCAGCAGGTCCTCATTGAATTTAGAAATATTCCGCCGGAAAAGTGTGTTATAATAGAGATTTTGAGCCATTTTCATTATTCTATCATTTAAAAGTGTATAAAGTTAGGCAAAGAACTCAAATAATTTTTTTGTGTATGTTTTGGCTATGACCAGCAGGTCCTCATTGAATTTGGAAATATTCCGCCGGAAAATAGTGTTATAATAGAGATTTTGAGCCATTTTCATTTTTCTATCATTTAAAAGTGTATAAAGTTAGGCAAAGAACTGAAATAATTTTTTGTGTATGTTTTTGGCTATGACCAGCAGGTCCTCATTGAATTTAGAAATATTCCGCCGGAAAAGAGTGTTATAATAGAGATTTTGAGCCATTTTCATTATTCTATCATTTAAAAGTGTATAAAGTTAAGCAAAGAACTGAAATAATTTTTTGTGTATGTTTTTGGCTATGACCAGCAGGTCCTCATTGAATTTAGAAATATTCCGCCGGAAAAGAATGTTATAATAGAGATTTTGAGCCATTTTCATTATTCTATCATTTAAAAGTGTATAAAGTTAGGCAAAGAACTCAAATAATTTTTTTGTGTATGTTTTGGCTATGACCAGCAGGTCCTCATTGAATTTGGAAATATTCCGCCGGAAAAGAGTGTTATAATAGAGATTTTGAGCCATTTTCATTATTCTATCATTTAAAAGTGTATAAAGTTAGGCAAAGAACTGAAATAATTTTTTGTGTATGTTTTTGGCTATGACCAGCAGGTCCTCATTGAATTTAGAAATACTCCGCCGGAAAAGTGTGTTATAATAGAGATTTTGAGCCATTTTCATTATTCTATCATTTAAAAGTGTATAAAGTTAGGCAAAGAACTGAAATAATTTTTTTGTGTATGTTTTTGGCTATGACCAGCAGGTCCTCATTGAATTTGGAAATATTCCGCCGGAAAAGAATGTTATAATAGAGATTTTGAGCCATTTTCATTATTCTATAATTTAAAAGTGTATAAAGTTAGGCAAAGAACTGAAATAATTTTTTTGTGTATGTTTTGGCTATGACCAGCAGGTCCTCATTGAATTTGGAAATATTCCGCCGGAAAAGAGTGTTATAATAGAGATTTTGAGCCATTTTCATTATTATTTAAAATGTATAAAGTTAAGCAAAGAACTGAAATAATTTTTTTGTGTATGTTTTTGGCTATGACCAGCAGGTCCTCATTGAATTTAAAAATATTCCGCCGGAAAAGAGTGTTATAATAGAGATTTTGAGCCATTTTCATTATTATTTAAAATGTATAAAGTTAAGCAAAGAACTGAAATAATTTTTTTGTGTATGTTTTTGGCTATGACCAGCAGGTCCTCATTGAATTTAGAAATATTCCGCCGGAAAAGTGTGTTATAATAGAGATTTTGAGCCATTTTCATTATTATTTAAAATGTATAAAGTTAAGCAAAGAACTGAAATAATTTTTTTGTGTATGTTTTTGGCTATGACCAGCAGGTCCTCATTGAATTTAGAAATATTCCGCCGGAAAAGAGTGTTATAATAGAGATTTTGAGCCATTTTCATTATTATTTAAAATGTATAAAGTTAAGCAAAGAACTGAAATAATTTTTTTGTGTATGTTTTTGGCTATGACCAGCAGGTCCTCATTGAATTTAGAAATATTCCGCCGGAAAAGTGTGTTATAATAGAGATTTTGAGCCATTTTCATTATTCTATCATTTAAAAGTGTATAAAGTTAATCAAAGAACTCAAATAATTTTTTTGTGTATGTTTTGGGTATGACCAGCAGGTCCTCATTGAATTTGGAAATATTCCGCCGGAAAATAGTGTTATAATAGAGATTTTGAGCCATTTTCATTATTCTATCATTTAAAAGTGTATAAAGTTAGGCAAAGAACTGAAATAATTTTTTGTGTATGTTTTTGGCTATGACCAGCAGGTCCTCATTGAATTTAGAAATATTCCGCCGGAAAAGAGTGTTATAATAGAGATTTTGAGCCATTTTCATTATTCTATCATTTAAAAGTGAATAAAGTTAGGCAAAGAACTGAAATAATTTTTTGTGTATGTTTTTGGCTATGACCAGCAGGTCCTCATTGAATTTAGAAATATTCCGCCGGAAAAGAATGTTATAATAGAGATTTTGAGCCATTTTCATTATTCTATCATTTAAAAGTGTATAAAGTTAGGCAAAGAACTCAAATAATTTTTTTGTGTATGTTTTGGCTATGACCAGCAGGTCCTCATTGAATTTGGAAATATTCCGCCGGAAAAGAGTGTTATAATAGAGATTTTGAGCCATTTTCATTATTCTATCATTTAAAAGCGTATAAAGTTAGGCAAAGAACTGAAATAATTTTTTGTGTATGTTTTTGGCTATGACCAGCAGGTCCTCATTGAATTTAGAAATATTCCGCCGGAAAAGTGTGTTATAATAGAGATTTTGAGCCATTTTCATTATTCTATCATTTAAAAGTGTATAAAGTTAGGCAAAGAACTGAAATAATTTTTTTGTGTATGTTTTTGGCTATGACCAGCAGGTCCTCATTGAATTTGGAAATATTCCGCCGGAAAAGAATGTTATAATAGAGATTTTGAGCCATTTTCATTATTCTATCATTTAAAAGTGTATAAAGTTAGGCAAACAACTGAAATAATTTTTTTGTGTATGTTTTTGGCTATGACCAGCAGGTTCCACGGGAATTTGGTATCAATCCACTGGAAGGGGGCGCTGTAATAGCGATTTTACTCAATTTTTCATAGTTCTATTGTACATCAGCTGTTCATGCAGCCATAGTCAATTCGCATCCAGCTAACCCGGCGATTCTCAAGCAGCTGATGTACAACAGAATAACGAAATATATCGATCTTATTACCCGACGGAAAAGAAGGGTTATGTATTTCACGCGTATATGTGTATGTGGATTTCTTTATATCTCGAAACATCCCAACGGCTGGATGGATTTTAATGAATGAGGTCTCTATCGATTCCTCTTAACGGCCCGATGGTTATAGGCTAGTTTTGTTTTTAGAAATTCAAAATGTCGGCCGTAAAATAGGAAATGGCGGTAGGGACGAAAAAAATAATTTACGCACCCTATTGAATGGCATATCATTGGATAAGTCTTTCAAAATGAAGACGATGTTTCATTGACTATTTCACAGTCAGAAGCTCCGTTAAAATATTACACAACCTGAAAGATGTGTATGTAGGATCTCTAGCTTTACTGCAACTCTAACCATCATAGAGATCTATAGACCTCATCAAAACCGTGTTTATAGATAGGAAGTAACAGTTAAACACAACTTAAAAGTCATCAATACAAGTAAATAAAAAAAAAATAGGTAAGTAATACAAACAAGTAATATATATAAAAAAATATTTTAAGTCAATTTTTACTTAGGTCAATAAGAGAATTTTTTTTCTCCCCCCCCCCTTTTTTTTTTCCTTTTGAGTGGCGCTTAAAATGCCTTGATCAAGAAGAGGGCTCTCTCGGTCTTAAAAAACCTTGATCAAGAAGGGAGCTCTCTCCATTATTGAAAATTAACTAATTTAATTTAATTAATGAATTTATATTTGAAAAAAACTGGATTAACATCAAGTGTCATCCACTACAAGTTAAAAAAAAATTATTTGAGCTTGATTGGATGAATAATAAGTATTTAATTAACTATTGAAAATTTGAACAAGATATATATAGCGAGAGTGTGAGCTAATAGTAGGAATTGAAAAAAAAAATAGTTTCACATTGATGAGAAATAATTAATTAGTATTTGTATCGCAGTCGGGTTTTTTGATTTTTTAAATTTAATTGTTTATTAAATATTATGATTGAGATTAAGTCGTTTTTACTCCTATTGGTAAAATGAAGCAGTAACTTAAGATGAAAATGAAAGTCGGTGTAATATTGAAGTAATTACACTGAAGTATTAACATGTGTAACAACCTTTTGAAATATTAAGGTAGATGAAAAAGAGAAAAGTGTTCGGATTGGCACATCCGACTGGTTTCGAATATATTTTATATTTGAATAATCCAATTTATACTCTGAATTAATGAACGCTACATGCTTTGTTTTTACCCTCAAAATATAATTGTATTATTCCAGTCATTTACTTAATTTTATAAATACTATTTTACGAATTTCATAATTAAATAAATCAGGACACTTAAAAGAAAGTACTTAAACGTACTACTCCTACAAAAAAAATGTTGAAATTTGTATTTGCATTACGATTGAAGTGCCTGAAACATTTTAAGAGCATTCTATGTATTATCTTGAAGTGTTTTATTATCTTCGAAAAATAATACAAAATTTACTTCCTAAGATCATGCTTCCTTTTTCTTTTTAAACCTTTTATTTATTTATTTATTTTACATGTTCGGTATTGAATTTTTTTTTAAGTACAAGTATCATTAGATCTGGAAATTTTATAGCGTCGACAAAGAAAGAAAATGTTAAGATTAATAGCTCTTCAGTTCAAACGTAATGAAGTTGAGCATATTTAACAAAATGTAGTGAAATTCGATTAAATATAATAATACGTTGTAATTTAAATTTGAACTATTTTTTGCTTCATATAAGACAGTAATAGCTTCAAATAATGATTATTTTGTGCTTGAAGTGATTTAACGGATGGGAATGTTATATAACCTTTCTTTAATTTTCTGGGTACCGTACTTAAAAAGAAAAACGGAACCATTATAAGATCACTCCTGTGTCTGTCTGTCACAGCCATTTTACTCGTAAATTATGGAACGTGAAAAGTTCAAATAGGGAGAAGTAATAAAGACTATTGACCCCTATATTTACAGATTATTAAACATTCACAAATATATTTAGGAAAAATGTAGAGGAGATAATTATGTTACTGGAAAAAGAAATATATATTCTTTGTATATCGTGTGGGGTATCGTGTGAAAGCTTTCGAAACCCTGAACTCAAAAATATGTTACTTTTAATTATATGTGTATTATGCTTTCAGAGATATCGTCGAAAATGTAGTGCAAAAATATGTTACCCCCTCCCCCTCCTATTTCCAAATCTATTGAAGCTAAAATTCTGAAAAAATTAGAGGAAGTAGATGTTAAGTTAAATCTTGCAGGAAAATTATAGCGATTATCTAAGGTCACATAGTTTTTGAGAAAAGCGCATTCTTCCGTTACACACAAATTTCGATTTGAAGGCATTCAGCAAAAGTGTTGAGGAGCGCTGGATGTACTTATCGTAGCAGAAGTATAAAAGCATTGTTGATAATGATTTTCGGAAAAAAATCGTCGGTAATTTGCCGAGATATTAAGCCTTAAAGACACGGATGGTTTGGACATACATAATGACAGGGGCGCCATACTCTACGTACCATCCGCTTTTAAAGCCCATATAACAACTTTTAATGATATATTTATGTAATGCAATGCCCAGTAGCACTATAAAAGCAATAAACGTCAAATTGTTAAAAACAGACTAATTTCGTTAGAATTAATAACATAAATACTAAGGGATTTGCGATTAGTTTGCACTGAGTGGATCTCTCAATACGCCCCCCGTGTCTTTAAAAGTTAATTAAAAACCAATCTGGAAAAACGCGACACGGACCAAGGCGCCGTTGCAACTTTTCGACCTGCTTTTGTAGCGTAGTTTAAACTTTGAACAAGGGTTTTGTTTTAGCTCCACTGTAAAGGAAATGATTATTACTACGCAGAATTTAGTTTTAGGAAATGTCAAATGAAGTTTAAATACGCACTACTTTTATTGTCAGTACCGAATTAAGTTCATCACAAACATATTAGGATAAGATTAAAAAAAGAGATACACAGAATACCAATATTTGAAATTATTTAGGCGTCAAATCTGTTTGTGAATTTTATGGTATACCCATTCATACTTTTCTATTATATACAGCTATACCGAACCCTACGTTGTATAGTTTTTTACAAAGTCTTATTTTTCTTTTAGCAAGGATTCTTTTAGTAATACAGGTAATAATTCATATATTTATTGTACGGCATCCTCTGAGCACGAGTAACACCCCGCACTTGACCTTTTAAAAAAAAATTATTTTAAAGAATATTTTTGCTTTTGATTATTTATATTACGATAAAACAAATAATAACTATATACGTAATCTTTTGTTTAGCGCGTGTGTGTATTAGCAACCACATTCTTATTTTTACTGAATACATATCGCAATTAATTAATTAGCGATACAGTAGCTGAATGGTAGTTTCGTTATTTTCAACATCTAATCTGCTATAGCGTATATCAAAATCATAGATGCTAAATTTGGTTGCAAAATTGTGACGGTGCCTCCCAGACTACTAGATTTTTAATCTTTCGTAAATTTATTGAGTACCACAGTTAGACAATGGTGATATATTAGTCTTTTTAAAACGATTACAGTACGAAGTAAAGTTAATTTAAAGAAAAATGTATTTAAGTTAAGTGTATTTTAAACTCGGGAATTTATATACAGTGAAACCTCTCTGTACAACCACCTCCCTGAACGACCATTTTTTCATGGAACGAAATTTATTCCCATAGACTCAATACTAATTTTACCTCCATTCAGAGACCATCCCAGTTGAACTCCCTCCATGAGCGACCACTTTCTTTGAAGAAAATGGAACAAATTCCGTTTTTTCCTGGTCGCTTGAAGAAGGTTTTATTAGGAAAATAATTCCGGAGAGCGCATTATTCATCAAACTTCTAAACTAAATTTAGAATTTTTTTTTTTATTGCGGTAACTTTTAAATGGTTAAACCTCTTTGTGATTTTTTAGGCAATCAATTTAACTCTAAAGACACATTAAGAATGACGGTCAATAAACTCCAATGCCCTATTCTGTCAGGAAACTCTCAAAGAAATAGATAAATTAATGAAATCGTCATTATTTGTTTCCGTCCAAAAAAAAAGTGCATTTACTTACTGAACTTCGAAAAGATTTGGAAATAAAAGTTATAAAAGATAAAACCGTAAAATGAAATTACACGTCAATGTATTCATTTTTTAAACTCTGCAGTAATTAACTTATGTAGTTACTTTTTGTTTTGATACTTAAATTTTCATATTTTTTCCTAATGTGAAAAATAAATTTTAGTAACATTAATTGTTACCTTTTTTCAATAATTAAAATCGAGATTTAAACATGACCTCCGTTAAGAGACCACCTCACGGAACGACCAATTTTTACTGGAACGGACCGTGGTCGCTTTAGGGAGGTTTTACTGTAGTTTGTAACATAAGCTATACAGTGGGAAAAAAGTAAAATCACTGGGCGAGGAGTTTAGCACTCCAGCGCTATTAATAGTAGTACATCCGTTTGCCAGAAGAAAGAAGATTAAATCTTTCGAAAGGCATCAAAGTTTCTTCATTTAATGGCTCATTCCAGAGGGTTTTTTTAACACTTTCCAAGAAATTTGAAAAGTGTTTATGACTTCGGCTTGTCTGTCTATCCGTCTGTCTGCGCTCTAACTCTCTTAAATATACTCGGATTGACCTGAAATTTTTGGATGTTATTGACGTTTACCGTAGCACGATCCCTATTTCAATTGAAGTTTGTAGCATGTTTAGTTCATTTACAGGGACAGTCAAAAGTATTCCGTTTCATTCCGCCAATGGAAAAAAAAATGTGGCAAATGATTTTTAATGATGTTACAAGCATCCAAACATAACAAAATTGATATGCATTTATGAGGTGCACTAAATATGCATTCTGTATAATATGCAGTGCAAAGAATAGTTACTATTCATTTACAGGGCCACACAAAAGAATTCCGTTACATAATGATATGGGGGGGGATTGTTTGCGGCGTATTTTAATTATGTCAAAGTATTTCATATATAATGAATTTGATATACGTCGCTGAGATGTACTATAAGTTATTTCATGTTTAATGCGAAGTGCATAGCATTTACAGAGACACACAAAAGATTTCAGGTAGTATTTTGTATCAGAAGTACTGTACATTGGCGATGATTGAAGGAAATGCATATTTAATTATGATATGCACTTTTATGTTTCAATACATTTATGCATTTGATATGATGTGTATAAATGCTGTAATTCATATACAGGGCTACACAAAATAATTCGTAAGGGTTACTGAGTATGAGCGCAAATTGCTTAAAGGTGGTTTTTAAATGAGTTATGTATTTTTACGCTGAACTGCATTTAATTTTTAAGAAATGTTTGTAGAATATAGATAAAATGATATACAGAGTCTCGCAAAGAATTGGACACATGGCCGTCTGTAAATGATAATTTCTGGAAATGTGATTTCAGTAGTTTTAAGAGTGTTTTAGTTTGAATTAAATTTTAGCTAAACAGTGGTGTGTAATAAAGGTTCTAGGTAAACTACAGGGTTGTACAAAAGTATTCAAGTATGTTTCTATGTGTTAGTATAAATTGCTCAAAGAGAAATTTCAACCTGTTATGCGTTTTCTTGCTAAACTAAATTTCTCCATCATATAGTATATATACAAGTCAAATACAGGGCTGTTCATAAGAACTGGAATACGCATTTGACTATGGACGGTAACTGCTGAAATCAGTTATTTAAATGTTTACTTTTTTATCTTATTTGCCTTATTTCCCTAAATAACGAAGTTTTGTTAAAGCATTCAGGGAGTGTTGGAAAGTGTTTCATAATCTATGTCGTGCGCATGATTTTTCTTTCTTGTTTATTTTATAAAGGGTTTTTTTAAAAGATATATGAAATACTTGATATGATTGAATATATTACATTAATTTTTAAGCATGATTAATAATTACTTTTTGTAGAAAAACTAATATTCGTTACGTAAAAGAGAAAAATAAAATTTTATTTGTGGTTAAAATTGAGCGGTGATACTTATTCAGATATTTTAACTTTTAAAGTAAATATGTATGCTTAATTTATTTTATCACTATTAATTTGTGTTAATCTCCTACTTTATTTAACTTTATCCACTAATTCAACAGCATCAAACAAGCTAACAAGCTAGCAAATAAGATTCTCTGTTTTATTTTCTTGCACACGCGAAGATAATCAGCCATGTATACAGTGCCTTATAATTTAACGTAGTTAAGCATTGCAAAGATCAAGATTGTGAACGAATGGTTCGTTAAGGCAATCTGATTAGGAGGCTATTTACAATGATTTGAAATCAAAATTTGAAAATAAAAGTTATAACACTATAAGAGGAGGGAGAAGAAATAACTTTTAAAAATGAATCGGGATATTGGCAACTATGTAAAAACTTTATTTTAAATGTATCTGTTAAAAGTAGATTGTGGTATTTGACAATATTTTTAAACAAGAAAGAAAAATAATGCGTACAGGATTGATTACGAAACACTTTCCAACACATGCTTAATACTATAACAAAAGTTTACTAAGATGAAAGATAATGTCTAAATGAAGAATTTGGGAAACGAATAACCATAACGTATTTGAAAACCAATTTTCTGCTATTACCATGAAGAGTCGAGAAAATAAACGATTTTCTTGTGCAGCCCTGTATATGATTTATGGATATGTACGTTATACTACATAGTAAGTTATAAGTTAGTTCAATTAAAGGCATAGGACAGTTGAAATTTTCGATTCAGGAATTTCCGCCAATAAACGGATCTTGGTGAGAATTTTTTTTTTACGGCCCTGTAAATGATCTATAGAATTCAAAGACAACAAGTAATATTTAAGTAACACTTAAATTAAAAAAAGTATACCACAACTGAAAACGCACTTTCAAAAATTATCGTTCGTAGATTTCAACATTTCAATTATTGTTCATTTTCTTCTGTAGACAAATTCTTTGGTTTGCAATTCTTTTTTTATAATCATTTCTATGCACACCGTATTCTATAGTAAGAGCCTCATAATACACTTCAGTGATTTATATCAATTTTAACATGTTTAACGATTTCCGACACAGAACAAATCTGTTCGTAAAATGATGAAATGATTGGCTGACACAGGAATTTACAAACGACTTTTTTAGAAATTAAAAACTCGTTACTTTAAACTTTCATTGTAAAAGCAAAATTTTATTCAAATATTTTTGGAGCCGTTTGTAAGTTTGGAATTAAAATTAGAGGGTCCCGACGCGGGACCACTCCGCCGGACAGTGTTAAATCATTAAAATTCAACGTAAACGATTTTCCCCCACATACCACAATGTAACGGAATTCTTTTGAGTGTCCCTGTAGACGAACCGTAAATGCTACACACTTTGTTTTCAATAACAAACATGCCGTAGTAGACCCTAATAATATATATGGGGCATTCTGACAATCTTTTGACTTTTGGGGAAAAAAATCTGACAAAATTAAACTTGCTAAAATAACATTTTAATCTGATAGACGAATGCCTTAATGATTCAAAATAAAGAAAAAATGGTCACCAGCGAAAATTTTTTTATTTAACTGAAGTTTTAGTTAAACTTGCGAGTTTAATTTTCTTTACCATTTTACCACTATAACTTTTTATTTTCTTCTAAATTTTTCCTTATAATGAATTTGCATAGTGCCCACACTACATTCAAATATGAAATAATAACAATGTAGTACTTTTAATACAGAATTCTTGTATAACATTGTCTTAAAGGGGTTTAAAGAAGGGACGGTAAGGTAAAAAAGAGGGATGGTATTGGAAAAAAGGGACGCAATGGTAAAAAAAAAGTCCTTCCGGCCAATGCCGGGAGGAAGAGGTAGCTTTCATATTCCTTATTTTAAAAAAGCCAACTTATATTATTCAAACACACGAAGCTCAATTTAGTGGAAACCGAATATTGGAGATTCAATACTAATTTTTATCAATACAAGATCATTATGAATGAGAATTTCGTGAAATTAGTCAGCTTTATCCAAGCTGCTTTTATTTAAAGTAACTTATATTTGGCTGCCAAATTCGGCGATTTCTTAAAGTGCCTGCCATTTTAAGACAACATGGTGGATGAGGCTAACCAGTGAACTTGGTCGAGACCTTAGTAACTGCTGTGCACATGCTCACTCACATCGGAATCGATTGATATATACGAGTGCTGTCGCAGGCAAAAAATAAGATTTTTCAAAATGTCACCCACATTAGATATTGAAATTGCTATATCTGAGCCATTCTTTAAGATAAAGACGAACAAAAAATGCTCCTGAATCCTTATATCAAGGTCAAATACTTAAGAAAGAAACCCTTTTCAATATCTAATTTTTTTGAAACTCACTTTAAATATAATTTTTTTTTTAATTTAATGGCCGCCATTTTGAAACAAGATGGCTGATGAAGCTGGCCAGCGAACTTGGTCGAGATATTGATGTATACTATCCACATGCCTTCTTACATCGAAATAGGCGAATACGTGTGTTATCGCGTGACAAATACAAGATCGTTTCAAAATATTAGCCATGCTAGAAATTCAAAGTGCGATAATTCAACCATTTTTTAAGATATAAACAAAAGAACAAATTTTCAGAAACAAAAACTGCTCCGGAATCTTTGTATCAAGGCCAAACACATAAAAAATATCTTTTTCATTTTCCAATTTTTTAATACCTCATTTTATTTTATTTTATTTTGTTTTTTTTTAAATGGCAACCCTTTTGAAACAAGATGGCGAATGAAGCTGGCCAACAAACTCGGTCGAGACATTGGTATGTACATTGTACAGACCAAGTTACATCCAAATCGGTTCATAAATACGCAAATCAGGTCGTTTTAAAATGTCAGCCACAATAGAAATTCAAAATGCTATAACTCAGCTATTTTTTTAGATATAGACAAAACAGAAACTGTTCCGGAATCTTTGTATTAAGGTCAAACACATACGAAAAAAAATCTTTTTCATTTTCCAATTTTTTGGTATCTCATTTAAAATTTTAAATTTTTTTTAATTTTTTAAATGGCCGCTATTTTGAAACAAGATGTCGGATGAAGCTGGACAACGAACTCGATCGAGATATTTCTATGTACTATGTACACACCAAGGTACATCCAAATCGGTTCATAAATACGCCCGTTATCATGTGACAAAAATCAGAACGTTTCAAAACGTCAGCCACGCTAGAAATTCAAAATGCTATAACTCAGCCATTTTTTAAGATATAGACGAAACAAAAACTGCTCCCGAATCTTTTTATTAAGGTCAAACACATAAGAAAAAAAATATTTTTTCAATTTTCAATTTTTTGGTACCACATTTCAAATTAAAATTTTTCTTAAAAATTTAAATGGCCGCCATTTTTAAACAAGATGGCGGATGAAGCTGGCCAACGAGCTCGGTCGAGACATTGGTATGTACTATGTATAAACGAAGTTACATCCAAATCGGTTCATAAATACGCCTTTTATCGCTTGACAAAGTTCAGGACGTTTCAAACTGTCAGCCACGCTAGAAATTCAAAATGTTATAACTCAGCCATTTTTTAAGATATAGACGAAACAAAAACTGCTCCGGAATCTTTGTATAAAGGTCAAATACATAAGAAAAAAACATTTTTCCATTTTCAATTTTTTGGTACCACATTTCAAATTTTAATTTTTTTTAAATTTTTTAAATGGCCGCCATTTTGAAACAAAATGGCGGATGAAGCTGGTCAACGAACTCGGTCGACACATTGGTACGTATTATGTATACACCGAGGTACATCCAAATCGGTTCATAAATACGCCCGTTATCATGTGACAAAAATCAGAACGTTTCAAAACGTCAGCCACGCTAGAAATTCAAAATGCTATAACTCAGCCATTTTTTAAGATACAGACGAAACAAAAACTGCTCCCGAATCTTTTTATTAAGGTCAAACACATAAGAAAAAAATATTTTTTCAATTTTCAATTTTTTCGTACCACATTTCAAATTTAAATTTTTCTTAAAAATTTAAATGGCCGCCATTTTTAAACAAGATGGCGGATGAAGCTGGCCAACGAGCTCGGTCGAGACATTGGTATGTACTATGTATAAACGAAGTTACATCCAAATCGGTTCATAAATACGCCTTTTATCGCGTGACAAAATTCAGGACGTTTCAAACTGTCAGCCACGCTAGAAATTCAAAATGTTATAACTCAACCATTTTTTAAGATATAGACGAAACTAAAACTGCTCCGGAATCTTTGTATAAAGGTCAAATACATAAGAAAAAAATATTTTTCCATTTTCATTTTTTTGGTACCACATTTCAAATTTTAATTTTTTTTAATTTTTTAAATGGCCGCCATTTTGAAACAAAATGGCGGATGAAGCTGGCCAACGAACTCGGTCGAGACATTGGTATGTACTATGTACACAGCGAATTACATCCAAATCGGTTCATAAATACGAGAGTTACAGTGTGACATAGGTAAGATATATATATATATATATGGATATATATATATATATATATATATATATATATATATATATATATATATATATATATGTCAATTTTGAACGGAGTGTGGTTTCGGGATCTGGGGGTCATGATCGATGAAAATATACCAAAATTTTTTGAAATCGCTTTCCTCCGAACGGCTGCAATAGGTAGCTTTTTGTAATGAAAGCTACCTAAAAGACGATAAGGATGGAATGGTAAGGAAAATTACCACCTATTTTTAGGAAAATCATCTTAAGACTAAGTGATAGCCACAATGTTCATTGATTTTTAGAAACAGTTGTTAATATTGGATTAAATTATTATTATTTTTTTTCTAATTTACCTCGAAAAGTGCAGGAATAAACCTTGGGGACGGTGAAACTACCAATAAAGCCACGATGCTTGAAATTGATATTTAAATGCTGATTTAAATTCTACAGTAAATTTCCTGCCAAAGAATTTTAGACATTATTTCTCTAGCATAATTCTGCATGAGAAAATCTTAAAAAAAATTCTGTGGCTGCATCTGAAGTGATTTTCTGTATAATTTTAAAAGAGAGATGGTAAAAAAATATGAAACCTAGGGACAGAGTTTAAAAAATAATAACAACTCTAAAAATGTGTGCAGGTTAATTTTTAGCTACTTATTTATATAAAACAATAGTTCCAGTTTCAGAAAAAAATTACATCGGATTATTTTTATTGAAACAATTTTATCCAGACAGCTCCGAACATAAAAATCAGCGTCAGAGACACGGGACGCTATAGAAATTTTCCAGGTGTTTGGACCCCCAACGTCGTCCAAAACTTATTTATCTCGTTAATATTGTTGTGCAATCATGCAATGGGATGTTCCCAAGTATATGAAAAAAAAGTGTATTAAATAAAAAATTATTATTCAGGGACATAAAAGTCAAAATATTGTGAGAATGCCCCATACCCATTTCATGGCTATCGGACTTATACACCAGTTAGATCTCGGTGAGCAGACAGACAAACTGAATTCATAAAAACCTTTCAACTATGTTGGAAATTGTTAAAAATGTGTAAAATAAAGTAAATAAAATAAACATGGAGGACTGGGAGAAGGAAATCACAATGGTTAACCTAACAGTCAACCACTAAAATCAGGTTTGCAGGTGTTTTCCACCAAGATATAACTTGCCAGACCAGTTGCATTTTAATATGCGAATCGAGTTTTAACAAATCCTGGAATTTCTGTAGTCAACTCGATGAGGTGACAGTTTGTGCAGCTGTCTCCCGGTCTAATTCGCACAAAATACTTTCTGTAAAGTAAGGCAGATCATACACTGAACAGCCATGCTACAAAAAAGCGTGAGTAAAGAGACATTTTACCATGTTAACAAAGAAGAAACCGGTTTGAACGCGACAATTTGTCTCCTGTCTCACGCTTTTCTCTGCTTATCTGTTCAGTGTGTGATCTGTCTAACGCTCTTACAGTCAATCAGGGTAACTTTGATCCGCATTTTCTCTATTTTCATATGCCCCACTCTTATTTGAAGAATATTGTCGCAACTAGGGGCATAAAAGAGAAGAAATGATCCTAAATTATTGATTGACTATAAAAAATTAAGGAATGATAAGGATAAAAGCAATAACAAATGGATTTTTAGCCTGGTTCAAAGTTACCCAGCCATTTAGGGTAACTTTGCACCATGTGATAAATTTTTATGTAAAATAATTAGTTATAAAAAAAAGTATTGTAGTCAGGACAACTTTAAACACCAAAAAATGTTTTCAGATATGTAAAGACTCCGAATGTACATTTCCCAACATCACAAGATTTGTATAATTTATGATATTACAACAATATCAGGCATAAGAAAAGTGGAAGAAGAAAACCATGAACATTTAGAAATAAAAAAAAAACCTGTTTATTGTTCATATAAAACATAAAAATGCAGCGGAAAACAATTTTCAATATTTTAACTCTGTAATATATCCATAGTTACATTAATGAGTCCATAGTTACAGTAATACTTTGAGCCGGCTCAAAGTTACCCTGAAAATGCTGTAAAATGCTAGTGCCTTCTTATTTTACATTTTATTAACTATTAATAAATAACTAATCACAAAATATTAACACATTTACAACATTTAGGTAATAATATGTCTGATAAATGAGTATATTATTACTTACTATGAAAACTTAATTGGATTACAAAAACTTCAAAACAGCATTAAAAAATAACTGGAAAACAGTACTTCACAAAAATAGTTAGAAGATGCAATTAATTGCGCATAATGTTGCTAATTTATTTTCTAAAATAAAGAGTAGAAATCCCAGTTTAGAGCCTTGCCAACAGAGCACAGTTCTGGAGTTTATTTAGTCTTTTAGAGTAAAAAATATTGAAAAATAGGAGGTGGTGTAAAGTTACACCCCGTGGTTCAAAGTTACCCTGATTGACTGTATTACTTTGTTCCGGACCACGATAATCAATCTGCTGGATGAGTTTACTGTTTATTAAGTTAAATGAAATACATGGGGGGGAACATTTTTCTGTTGCTGAATTTAACCCTTTTTGAGCGGTGGTACCTTTATGAGACCACTTAATTTTAATCTTTAATGCCCCAAAGGCACTAGAAGTTTGGTTAAAATTTTTAGTTTTATTATGTATGTGAAATATAGCTTTTGCTTATTTCCAAATAAATTCGTTCGTAAATTCTGGTGGCATTCATTCCTTTCAGCATTTTAAAAAAGGAAGTGCTTTGTCCCTAAAAGGGTTAACGGAATTTTGTTGTATCTAAAACAATATCCGTACAGCATTTAGATATTTCAAACTTAAAAAAAATTCTTAGTTTGCCGAAGAACTTTAAAAAAATCATAAATACATAACAAATCCGTCCACATGGAGATGATGTTATTGCAATCATTAATACTAAAAGGTGTTAAATAAAAAGTATAAAAAAATATTTTTATATATTAACTGTCTACAATTACGAATTCACAGAAGACTTTATCAACCCTTTATGTCCGACGATACTTTAAAGTACCATAAAAATAACTGGTTACAAAATTCATTTAATACATCGATTAGTAGTAATACAGTTTAGAATGTGTTATAGATACTTTACTTTATCTTGTTCCAAAAGCACTATTGGGTGCACAAAACAATAATATTTTTAAAAGGATGATTTCTTTTGCCTTTACATCTTTTCAGCTTTCTTGACGTTGCAAGATTCGGGGGGGGGGGGGGGTTGAATTGGGAATTATTTCTGTATTTCCATTGTAATAACATTATATTTGTGCATTTCCTAATTCTACAAAACACTAAAAAAGTATTTTAAATAAAAACATTGCGTGAAGTCATAAATATTGCCCAAAATTCCTATAAATTCAAATTTAATTGCTTCATTTTAATTGGACAATTCCTTCTAAAATTTATTAAATGATTGTTTAAATCTTCTGGTGTAGTTTAAAAAATCCACGAAAAATGCTTTAGAAGATGAAGTATGCATGAACTCATAATTTGGGACATAAAGGGTTAAGCCAAATTAGAGTTTTCTACGATAACACCATATATATTGCAATAATTTTAAGTGCAATCAGAGTCTCCCGCAGATTACTCATGTTACTTTTTTTTTTTTTTTTACTGTTACTATTACTATTATTATTATTTCCATAATGGTAATCATGGATTAACTCAACTCATAACTTTAGTATTAAACGATCCCGGACACATCAAACTTTTATTCATCACAATTTCAATAGTTACTTTTATAATAGGTGGATGGTATAGATTGGAGAAACAAATTACAGTAGAACCTCTTTTATCCGAAACTCTTTTAACCGAAACTCTTGATTAACCAAAATCCAATTTTAAAGCTTTTTTTTTTAAACTATCACATTTCTTGTGCGCAAAACCCATTGTGAACGCTTTTTAGTCTTCTTAAACTATCATATTCTTTGTGTGCAAGCGGTCCTTTCCGAACCACGAATTCATATAAATATTTTTGATCCCCTTTCTTAGAATTCCTTTGAATTTAACTTGAGTTCCCGTAAGATGCGTAGTGGAACGAACAAATTAGCAATTCCGCAGTTTTTGAATATTTTGCAAAATGTTTGGCATGGCTGGAGCAGCAGAAAGACTGTGATATTGGTAAACTGATAATATTAAAAAACTTCGTGATAGAGCTTCAAAGCAAAGACAATCGAAACATTGTTTCAGACCCTTGTGAAATATGTAGAAGGTCATAATTTCAAAATTAAAATTCAGGTAATTCATTTTTGCTTCTATTTTGCTATTGCTTTATTTTTATTAAGAACTTGTTACTTTATAATGAGAAATAGGGCATATATTTCTCCTTAATCTTAAAATTGAAGCATTTTCGATTTTCCGAAAGATGGCCGGTCCTAATTACTTCGGATAATCGAGGTTCTACCGTACTATGATTTCGTTAAAATTTATGTGAAAGGCTTCTTCTTTGTACATTCCCCACTGTTATAAGAAAAACCATTAAAATTGTAATACGTAAAGAGTATATATGTAATGATTTATTCCCCCCAGCACCATTTAATTTCCGCAAAATTATGGGTTGAGTTACTCCATGGATACGAGTGTAAAACTAAAATAAACTAACATAATAGTCCAGGCAATAGAGACCGTATAGGGAGTCTATCTAGCTAAATTAATGGTAGTACTGGAAATCGGCTTTCTAGATGTTTTTTGGGTCGCTGAATCCGAATTTGTAACTTCCCCCCAAAATTTCCCCCTGCAACCCCCCCCCCCCCAATTTTGGTAAAATGCCCCCAAAAAAGGTTTTTATTAAAAAAATCAATTTTTTTATTGTTTTAAGGGAAAAATAGCTAGAAATTCAGAAAGCAGACAAAATTTGCAACAAATTAGATACATGACATTATGACCTAGGATGAAGGGGAAGAGGGGATCTGCCTCGGAACATGCGCCGCACTGCTGCGTGGACTAAGTTACGCAATTCCACTTAACCACTCACACGTTTACATTAGCCCTGCCATCTTCCCTCCAAACTTTCTCTATAAGGTTTACTTTAAGTTTTTTGGGTTGCTGAATCCGAATTTTTAACTTACCCCCAAAATCTCCCCCCCCCCGAAAATCCCCCCAAATAGTTGCTTTTAACTTAAATTTCTTATTGTTTTAGGGGAAAAGCATTACAAAATTGAGAAACTAGACAAAATTTGCAACAAATAGAATACATGACATTATGACGTAGGATAAACGGGGAGAGAGGGGGCTGCCTCGGAACATTCCCCGCGCGGTTTTCTCAAAAACCAAATTTTTTCAAAAAATCAATTTTTTTTTTTTAGGGGGGGTGGGTTGCCGGGTGAAATTTTGGTGGGAAGATACAAATTCGGATTCAGCGACCCAAAAAACATAAAGTGAGTCGAAATCCAGAACTAGTATTAATTTTGCCAGATAAAATCCTCTATTGCCTGGACTTCATAATTTAGTGCACGTAGCGCCGCAGTGCATGTTCAGAGGCAGCCCTCACCCTCCCCGTTCATCCTAATTCATAATGTCATATATCCTATTTATTGAAAATTTTGTCTAGTTTCTGAATTTCGTAATGCTTTTCCCCTAAAACAATAAGAAATTTAAGTTAAAAACAACTATTTGGGTGGGGTTTCGGGGGGGGGGGATTTTTGGGGGGAAGTTAAAAATTCGGATTGAGCGACCCAAAAATCTTAAAGTAAACCTTATAGAGAAAGTTCTGAGGGGAGATGGGAGGGCGAATGTAAACGTGTGAGTGGTTAAGTGGAATTGCGCAACTTAGTTTACGCAGCACCGCGCGCATGTTCTGAGGCAGATCACCCCTTCCCCTTCATCCTAAGTCATAATGTCATATATCTAATTTGTTGGAAATTTTGTCTACTTTCGGAATTTCTAGATACTTTTTCTCTAAAACAATAAAAAATTGATATTTTTAATAAAAACCTTTTTTTTGGGGGGGGGGGGGGGGTTACCAAAATTTGGGGAGGTTGCCGGGGGAAATTTTGGTGGGAAGTTACAAATTCGGATTCAGCGACCCAAAAAACATCTAGAAAGCTGATTTCCAGTACTACCATTAATTTTGCTAGGCAAAATTCCCTATTGCCTGGACTATAAGTAATCTGAAATAGAACGTGAAAAATATGAATGATGGAATTTCAAATCATTGCCTTACAGATCTTGCAGTTGTAGAAAATTCTCATTTTTCTTGAAAAAGGCTCCGATGAGGCGGAAACATACAAACAGTTTATATATATAAACTTTTTCACTGTTTTATGCTTTTAAATTTAACTACTTTTTTAGCGATTACAAATTTCATGGAAAAAAATTAATAGTTTTGCTAAAATTACTTTGCGAAAAAAAAATATATATATAGTTTTCATGTACTGATAAAACAAAATAACCATTTGTTGTCAAAATTGGATATTTCAACAACTTTAAACAACATAACTTTAAATTTAAAATTATGATTTTTATTCATCTCCATTTTAGCGATTAATGAATTACAAATTTCACTGTGAAAAATAAATAGTTTTAAGGCTAAAATTATTTTGTGAAATAAAACTGATTATCGTTTTCATTCACGGGTTAAACAAAATAACAATTTGCTGTCAAAATTGGATATTTCAACAACTTTAAACACCTTAACTTTAAATTTTAAATTATGATTTTTATTCATCTCCATTTTAGCGATTAATGAAGTACAAATTTCACTGTGAAAAATAAATAGTTTTAAGGCTAAAATTATTTTGTGAAATAAAATTGATTATCGTTTTCATTCACGGGTTAAACAAAATAACCATTTGCTGTCAAAATTGGATATTTCAACAACTTTAAACAACTTAACTTTAAATTTTAAATTATGATTTTTATTCATCTCCATTTTAGCGATTAATGAAGTACAAATTTCACTGTGAAAAATAAATAGTTTTAAGGCTAAAATTATTTTGTAAAATAAAACTAATTATCGTTTTCTTTCACGAGTGAAACAAAATAACCATTTGCTGTCAAAATTGGATATTTCAACAACTTTAAACAATTTAACATTTAAGCTAAAGTATATGCATAATTTATTTTATCACTAACTGTTTGGATTAATCTGATAACGCTCTTTGCCTCAATCAATAAATCAACAATCACAAGGATGTTAACAAGCTAGCAGATTCCCCTTTTTTATTTTCGTATATACATACACATCAAGATAATCAGAGATGTAAGCATTGCGGGATAATTTAATGTAGTTAAGCATAGCAAAGGCTAAGTCTGGAAATGAGCGGTTCGTTAGGGGACAATCTGATTAGGAGGCTTCTTAGATTTAAAATCATACTTCAAAATTAAGTTATAACATTACAAAGGATAAGGAAGAATATGTTAAGATAAAAAATAAAATTATATACTAAATATATTCTACATTTTCGCTTCATAAATATAATATTTAATAATTGTTCAAGAATTTATAGAAGAATGCTTTATAAAATAATAGCAAAACTCACGGCTTTGAGAGTAGTTGAAATATGCCAAGTAATATTTGTATATCTAATTTTTATTAGAAGAAATTATACTTTTAGGAATAACTCAAAAAATTTCTGATTAAGCCACAGTTTGACTAAATTTGATTATTACATTGCATTAGACATAAATGAGACTTAAATAATTAAGAAGAACTAAAATTAATTCTAAATAAATTATAATTTAGGAAGCACTTTGAAGCTTTTATTCTCATTTCAGTATTCATTTAGAATTTGGATTTTTTTAGAAACCGTTATTAGTAAACAATTACATCTTAAAATTAACCATCATGTCAAATTCCAAGCTTCTTGTCTAACGGTCTACCACTTCTCTTGTGGTAGTGGCACCAACATAAAATGCCTATGTTGAAACAGGGACTGGCTCACCATTAATTTACTAACATTGATTTTGAAATCGGTTTGGTATTTCCTAATATTCCATAGAAAACGTAATTTAGGAAGTTTTTAAAGGATTTTTTTAGAGCGTTTGTTGTTCCTGCCAACCTCAAGTGGGTATTCTCTAAAAAGTGTACATTTTCAATGCTCACTTTTCTTGTAAAAAATTTTGTTTTTCAAGACATTATTATTAAGTTTATCAAGACATTATTATTAAGTTTATCAAGACTTTATTATTGTTACGTTTATCAAGACATTATTATTTTTAGAAACTCACCACTTACTGCAAGTAAAATTCAGCATTGCTCCAACTACATTATATTTATTTTTCTCAGAAACACATTTTATTAACACCATTCACGGAGATGAGCTTTATGCTGTGGTTGTGTTTGTGTAGTGAGACAAAGCTTAAATAAAACTATTTATTCTGTTAAAAATATAACTTAGGAGCATTTCTCTATAAAAATGCACATTAAATTTATTTATTGCGAATATAAACCCCCCAAAATTCCTCCCCCATCTGAAGCTCCTTTTTATCACCCATCTTTTATATATTATCAATTCTTCTCTTTCAAAGTTTAAAAATTGTATCTTTTTTTATTTGCAGTAATTGCAAATTCTTGCAAAACATTTTTCTCTGAAATATACATTTTCAAAATTAAGAGATTCACGGATGTGATATCACGGAGGTGAAGAACATGCTCCAAATATTAACCATACATAAGTATATTTTGAGAAAAAATATTTTTGTTCTTTAACCCTTTATCTACTGACGGTACTTATAAGTACCACTCACTTTAAACTTTTATACTATAGTGAATATTACTAATATTCTAATGGTACTTTTCAAAAACACTCGTTTATCTCCACTTTATCGAATATATAGCAGCAGTAGCTCTAGGTTTGTTATTTTAGAGAGGAATGAGGCTGTCTTTGAAGCAGTCGATGTGTTTTGTGGCGGCATTTTCTACAGATTGCCACGCTCGTCTTTTCATTGCTGCAAACACAGTAAATGATATAAGTGTTGGATTTTTTTATGTGTTCATTCTGATCTTAGAATACAATTTGACTAGCTATTTTAGGTGAACGGTGTATGTATTTGATTTAACAGTTGAATTACTCGGTGGTACTTATAAGTACCGTCAGTACACTGGGTGTTGGAGTAAAACTTCTTGTTTACTTTTCGTCTGTGTAGTTATCCACCGTTTTTATCTGCTTTAAAATGTAATTACAAAAATGTAGTGTAGTAATGATCTCCCTGGTATTTCTCATCTGTTTCATTGTTATTTTTTATAGAAAATCGAAAAAGTTATGGCACTGGCTCGTTTTTGCAATGCTAGAAATGGCATATGTAAATTCATGTATTGCAGATGTGGAGATGCGAGAGAACATATTGTCCTTGGAATATTGACTAAAGGACTGCTAACAAGATCGAAACCTTAAAAAAGAAATAGTTTTTTTAACCCTTTCAGGAGCAAAGCATTTTCAATTCTAAAGTGTTAAAATAAAGTATTGACACCGGAATTCGCCAAATGATTTATTTGTAAATATGAAAAAGGCCTATATTTCACATACTTATTAAATCGAAAATATTTTCTGGTGCCAGTTGAAATACATTGAAGGTTTTCTGTTACGATATTTTAGTCATAGTGTACTGACGGTACTTTAAAGTACCACTTTAATTAATTACCTCTAAATAATTTAATTTCTCACGGGTGAGTATTTTTTTTTATGTTTATCCTTTAATTTTCATTGTAGTAACTGAAAAAAAAATATTACATGAAAAAAATTGCAGTAGATTATAATGCCGTAGATAAAGGGTTAAATCAACATCTGCTGACACGTAACTACTATCGTTTGGACTCGGGACTATAGTGATGTAGCCACACCTCATCCACTGTCACAAATGTAGCCTCATAAGCTCTAAACCAGCATTTCACCCTCACTCGCCTCCTTAAAAAATCCTCAAAAATAGGTCATTAAAATTTCAATCCTCCCTCTCAAAACTTTGTTAATATAGCAGCTACGGTTCTGAAATTGAGCATATAAGCATTTAAGACATTAGGCTTTGATGTTCCACATCAACCATCACAGTACAAATATTTTATATACACTAGGGACAATAATTATTAAACCACCCACGTAATAGTGTTGATTAAAATTATGAGGTAACGCAAGAAAAATAAAGCGAAAATATCACTATTTCGGCATTAATTCTGTCATTAGGGTTACGAAAGAAAAGGGGAAAACATTATATTTTCCGCTTAATTAATTTTGCGCGTCCCGCAAACCCGAAAAATCCAACTAAAGAAGAAAACAAAATGGAACTTTTACTTTTTAGGATCTGCGGAATAAAAGAAAAGGCGAAATTGTTACAATTTTGATGTTGTTTTGTGGCCTTCAGACCCGAAAAATTTCGATGAAAAGGAAGAAAAATAAATGTGAAAATTTTGCTATTTCGGAAATAAATCGGGTTCTGCGGACTCGAATGAAAAAGGGAAGAATTTACATTTCCCTCATTAATTTTACAATTTCGTCTTTATTTCAGGTTCTGTAGACCTGAGAAATCCGAAAATCAATAGGAGAAAGATACGAAATTTTACTATTTTATCGTTATTTTGTGTACCGCTGATTCAGAAAAAAATAATTAAAATTTCAAATTATTTTGATTCCTGTGCACACGGAAATGAAGAGGGCGGGGGGGGGGGGGAGACTTACAATTTTGGCGTTACTTCTGGTCCTACAGATCTGAAGAATCCGAGGTAAAAAGAGAAAACGTTTTCTATTACAATGCTGTTTCGTGTTTCTTGGCACCCAAGAATAGCAGAAATTCACAATTTTCGAATTACCTCTGGTTGCAGATCTGCATGGACCGAAATTTATAGGCGAGGACCATTAAAAGTTTGGCCCTGCTCGTTTATAAATTTTCTGTTCACGCCCCGGTCTATGGAAATATCTGTGAAAACAAGCCCAGCCCATGTAAAAAATCAATGAAATTCGGCCAAGCCCGACTCAATTTCTACGAAAAAATTCCGATTTTTATAACATACAATTAAGATTCTTTGAAAAAATACTGCATTCATATTTATGAAAAATTTTACCGTATATTTCATATTACGATACGTTCACAAGCCATTAGAATACAGAATATCAACTTTAATGATTACTTAGACACTTAGTCTACTACATTCAAGTAAAGACTCATCGAAAAATGCAGTTTAGAATAAAAGAAAACAGGTGTTTAAAACTGTTTCCCAAAAATATGGAAAAACATACTCTTTCTACTCATAAATTATCTGAAAAATGTAAAGTATGAAAGGTGAGATGGTGTTGATTAATGACAAAGATTTTAAAAGCAAACACATTTATTAGAAACTAAAAGAGACATTAACTTTAGACAGAGCTCTACTAGAGCTAAGAACATTGTTTCAAAAGAATACCCATTACAATCTAATGTTCGTTCAAGATGAGAACGAACTGATACTTGCATGTGAGAGCAAGCACCCATCTCTGAAATTTGTACAGGTATATATACACCTCAAAAATAAGACATTTGCATAAAATACCGCGAAACGGACAGTTAATTACCTGGACGAATCACAGCCTAGCAAACGTCAACTAAAGACGAAGCGTCGTGCATCTCCGGAACAACAGCGCCATCTATAGAACCTGAAAAATGGAAGTTTCCTTCCAAAGAGCAACCGTGAGATAACTCAACTCGCCGATTGAGAACGTAAACATCTCGACAGTCGCCGGGAAAACGTGTTCTCTGCAGGGTGGACGACAAGATGATGAAATGGGGTTTTAAAAATTAAAATAAGCAGTTGGTATGCTAAAAATAACTTAAAAGAATTAAATATTTCCAACATTGCCCCCCTTCGTACACTCTGACAGAGAACAGTCTAAAAAAAATTTCAAAAGGGTAAGTTATGCCAAACGTAAATTTTGAATTTTGACATAAAATTTCTTTAAATACAAACTTACAAAAACAGTTTAATGAAAATTTAAACATTTTACTTATAATACATACATTAACGATTTAAGTTTTTGAGAAAAAAAAAATCGGCAAGTTGCCGAAGCCTAAAAGAAAACACTTTAAACTTGCAAACTTTTTAAAGATGATAATGCATTACGATTTTAACACTAGATTTAAAGTTATTAAATTTCAATTGAAAGATTAAAAAAAACTTAGCATTTATGCAAATATCTTAAAATTGTATAAACACATTTGCAAACAGTTTAATACATAAAAATAAAAGTTCATATAAAGTCCTGATTCACTTGAAACAGTCTTAAATGTCCATTGGACAGCAGTCACTCATCGATAAACAGTTCAGTAGTGAAAGCTTTCAAAGAGATTTTTGTTACTGGCTTTGTTAAACAATCAGCTAAATTCTGTGAAGATTGGACATATTTCAACTCGAACATATTGTCGAACACTAGATTTCTTAGAAAATGGTAGCGTATATCTATATGCTTTGTTCGAGCATTTTCGATAGGTGATTTTGAAAAGTCGATAGCAGCTTTATTATCACACAGTAATGTATATTCAGTACAGTCTTGGTTGATTAATTTTGATTTGATAGTTTCTTCCAGAACTCTTCTTATCCAAATCATTTCCTTTGCTGCTTCACTTAATGAGATGTATTCCGCTTCCATCGTAGATAACGATACGCATTTTTGCTTGAAACTTCGCCAAATGATTGGAGCTTTGTCGACAAACATCATAACTCCACTCATGGATACTCTGTCATCTCTGTTAGATGCATAGTCAGCATCACTATAGCACGTCACTTTTAGAGATGTCACATTTGATAAATTTAATTTGAAATTTTTAGTGACTTGCACATAGCCTAGAAGTTTAAGTAGACCTAGCCAATGGATCATGCTTGGGTTTTCTTGAAATTGGCTGAAAAGATTTATTGCAAAAGCAATATCCGGCCTTGTCCGGCTTGCTAAAAATGCTAAACATCCTACTAAATTTCTGTAGGGGTATTTCTCCATCTCAGTTATTTCTTCTCCAGTTTTAGGACAGTCGGTCTTTGAATAAATTATGCCTTTTGCAATAGGTAACGATATTATTGGAATTTTATACTTTGAGTAAATTTTACAAATTTTTTCAATGTATTCTTTCTGATGGATATATAATTTCTTATTTTCATTTTCAAATTCAACGCCAAGCAGTCTCTTGGTTTTTCCTAGGAGTTTAAGGTCAAACTTCAGGAGTTCTATAATTTCCTTTATATGTTCAGCTGTCTTTCCAAATATAATTATGTCGTCTACATATAGGAGTAGTAAGATTCTTCTCTTAAAAATAAATACACAATTTGTCCATTCTAACCTGGTGAAGGCTAATTCTTCTAAAACATCTTGGATCTCAAAGTACCATTGCCTCCCACTTTGGTGGAGTCCATAGATAGCTTTTTTCAAGAGACAAACATAATCTGGATACTTTTGGCTTTGAAATCCCTTTGGTTGATACATGACTATTCTTTCTTGCAATTTTGCATAAAGATATGCACATTTGATGTCTAGTTGTTGGTGGAGCCAACCAAAAAGTCCAACTAGAATAGTGAAAAACAATCTAATGATGGCGAAATTTACTACAGGGCTATATACTTCTTCATAGGATTCTCCTTTTTCCTGGCTAAAGCCTTTCGCAACTAATCTTGCTTTATATCTTATAATTTTTTCTTCTTCGTTTTTCTTGATAGTATACACCCATCGATTATGTATAATCTTCTCACCATCTTTCCTTGGAATTAATTCCCATACTTTTCGCTGCTCCATCATTTTGATTTCTTCTTGCATGGCCTTCATCCATTCTTCCCTTTGGTTAGACTCGACAGCTTCTTTAAATGATCTAGGAATTTCCACTTCTATGCAATTGGCTTCTAAATCTGTGTCAGATTCTTCACTAATGTCAGACAATTTGTTTTCAGTTATAGGTTCAGCTCTTGGTTCGGGTCCTGAATATTTATCTTTTCCAGAAAAACTAAAGAAATTCGGATCATATCTTATATTGTTCTTCAAGCAGTACCTCTTCACATCTGGATGTGATCTAAGAATTACATTTTTACCTTCAATTTTGTAGTAGATGTCTGTTCTTGAACAATCTCTTCTTTCCTTCGCTTCTCTGATCCACTTTATACTTTTACACGGAATTTGATCATCTTCAGAATCAGTACTTGATTCTTCGTTATTTTGATATTGATTCATGGTCTCGACTTCTGAATCTATTTCAGATTTTGATGGTACTTCTGGAGTTTCTATATGTTCAATTGCTCTGCGGCTTCCTCCATGGCTAATCTCACCTTTACCTTCGTTACTTTTTACCTTTGGGTCCAGCTTCGCTCCACTTCGGAGCTTTGCTTCTTTCCTTCTACTGTTTGAGTTTTGTTTCTTCTCTTCTCTTATACCAAACTCCTCATCAAAAGATACATTTATTGTTTCGATGACTCGACCCAACTCTGGAATCCATATTCTATAGCCTTTAGTTTGATGTGCATACCCAACTAAAAATCCTTTCTTCGTTCTCATGTCAAACTTTTTTCTTTGTTGTTTTGGTATTCCAACATATGCAATGCTTCCAAACTTCTTTAAATGGCTCACTGATGGTTTTCTTCCACAAAAATATTCAAATGGGGTTTTCTCTTGACCTTTTCTGGCTACTCGGTTCCATACATATACAAAACAGCAAAGTGCTTCTGCCCAAAATTTTTCGTCCATTTTGCTACTTTTCAGCATGGCTTTTATAGCATCTACTGCTGTGTAATTAAATCGTTCTGCGAGTCCGTTTTGTTCTGGTGTATATGGATTAGTCTTCTGGTGTTGTATGCCCTCTTTTTCTAAATGAACTTTAAACTTATCGTTGACAAATTCTTTACCATTGTCAGTCCTTATAGCTATTACTTTCTTCCCTAAAAACCTCTCATTCCTTTTCTGAAATTTTAAGAAACAATCAAATGCTTCACTTTTATGTTGAATAGGATAAGCAGTCACCTTCTTTGAGTAATCATCTATAATCGTTAGAAAATATTCAGATCCTCCGAGTGAATATGTTGGCATTGGTCCACAGACGTCCATATGTAGTAATTGCAGCGGTTTGTTTGTTCTTCCTCCTTCTTGAGATTGGAAAGATACTCTTCTTGTTTTGGCAATTTTGCACGATTCGCAGCCTAATTCCTGATATTTCAACTTCGGTAATCCTTTTACCTTTTCATGCTGAGATGTATTGACAATGTACTGGTTATTTATGTGGCAGTATCTCTGATGCCATTTATCTAGTTCTGTTGCATTCGAAGTTATAGCATTATTTTCGACATAAGTGGCAGATTGTGGGTATGTAGGCTTTACGCTGTACAGTCCATTTTTTCTATACGCTGAAAACATTTCTTCACCTTTTTCATCAAATAAGGTTATTTTGCCATTATTTCCTACAAATTTAGAACCCTTCTTCTCACATACTGCACCTGAAATTAAGTTTCTTCTTAACTTTGGAGAGTACATTACATTATGTAATCGTATTTCATTAACTCTTCCATTTACTCTGAAATTTACATCTACGCTTCCCATTCCTTCAATAGGACTAGTTACTTCGCCTACAGCGAGAGTCATTTTAGTATTGTTAACCGGTTTGTACGTTACAAACAAGTCTTTGTTGTTACAAAAATGACTTGACGCACCGGTGTCAAACACCCAATTGAATTTATCTTGAAAGTTGTTATTCTGACCAAAATTAGCTTCTGTCACGTAACTTTTTCGTTTTGCATTTTTAGGGTTACTTCTACAATTAACAGCCCTATGACCTGGTTTGCCACATTTGAAACAATTCTGATTTTGGTGTTTATCTCTTTTTCGGACTTCTTTGGGTTTTATTAACTTTATTTCTAATGCCGATTTTTCCCCTTTAAGCGAATCTTTCCTACTTTGCTTTAGACGGTCCTCTTCTAATATTAACTCATCTAATACCTTGTTAAAGGTAAAGTCCTTTTTATCCCATCTATAAATGGCTTGCACGATACCAGAAAAAGTGTCTGGAAGGAATCTAATCAGCTGGTAAGTTTTGACAATTTCGGGTAATTCTATTTCCGTATCCCCCATACTTTCTAAAATCTCTTTAAGTCTTGCTCCATACAGCCCTATCGCTTCGTTGGGATCATAAGTACAATTAAAGTAGGCATCCAAAATACCAATAGATCTTCCCCGCGTTGCTGGCTGGAAGTGAACTTTTAGTCTTTCCCAAGCTTCTGACGCAACCTTAGTATCACGAATCAGTGGCTTTAAATCTTTACTAATATTTAAATATATTGTACTATAGGCCTGATTCTTTTTAATTTCAAAATCGCGTTTCTCTTTAGGAGTTGCATCTTCTTTAACTTTTAAATCTTTATTACTAACATGTTCATATGCCCCTTTGTCCATTAAAAGTGCTGTCACATCATCTTTCCAGGTGGCATAGTTATAATTGTTAAGTTTATCTATTTCCATCTTTAGTTTTTAGAGCCCCCCTATCTTTAAGCTTTTAGAACTTTTAACTTTAACACCATCTCTAAATTAAATACTTAATATGGGCAAAAAGAGTGGCCCATAACCGATGTTTCCCAAAAATATGGAAAAACATACTCTTTCTACTCATAAATTATCTGAAAAATGTAAAGTATGAAAGGTGAGATGGTGTTGATTAATGACAAAGATTTTAAAAGCAAACACATTTATTAGAAACTAAAAGAGACATTAACTTTAGACAGAGCTCTACTAGAGCTAAGAACATTGTTTCAAAAGAATACCCATTACAATATAATGTTCGTTCAAGATGAGAACGAACTGATACTTGCATGTGAGAGCAAGCACCCATCTCTGAAATTTGTACAGGTATATATACACCTCAAAAATAAGACATTTGCATAAAATACCGCGAAACGGACAGTTAATTACCTGGACGAATCACAGCCTAGCAAACGTCAACTAAAGACGAAGCGTCGTGCATCTCCGGAACAACAGCGCCATCTATAGAACCTGAAAAATGGAAGTTTCCTTCCAAAGAGCAACCGTGAGATAACTCAACTCGCCGATTGAGAACGTAAACATCTCGACAGTCGCCGGGAAAACGTGTTCTCTGC
The DNA here is from genome assembly GCA_963932465.1 of Maratus speciosus. Taxonomy (NCBI): domain Eukaryota; kingdom Metazoa; phylum Arthropoda; class Arachnida; order Araneae; family Salticidae; genus Maratus; species Maratus speciosus. Next base: position 504,277,448 of record OZ010794.1, on the reverse strand, counting down.
AGGGTGGACGACAAGATGATGAAATGGGGTTTTAAAAATTAAAATAAGCAGTTGGTATGCTAAAAATAACTTAAAAGAATTAAATATTTCCAACAAAAACATCGTAAATTTTGAAGCAGTATCGTAAAAAAAGGGAATTTTTAAATATAATTCTCTATAATTTATTATAGCTTATTTTTAAAGATTTCGTTAACTAAAATCCATTATCGATATTACTATTTTTTCAAAAAAATTGCGTCCGACATGTCCTGGGAATAATAATATCCAGTTATGGCTCAGCCCGGCCTGAATATGTAGGGAAAATGTAAGCTTGATTACGGCATGGCCCGAGTTGGCTTTAAAGATTCAGTTCTAGCTCAGATACAATCTAACTGTCCGATGCCCATCTCTAAGTTGGACATATCACGTTTCTGTATTGATTAGCATCCGCTCATGCAGCACATTTGTACTTATTCTGACCCTAGTCATATTCATTGAAAATTGTTCCTATTTTAATCGGCTATTTATAATGTTTCAAATTTGTTATATTGGACCGGTCAACCTGTTTAATTCTTTTATTAGTCCGGTCCGGCCCATTGAGAAAAATATTCTTTATTCTGCTGACCCGCCTGCATTTTGCGTGTCTTGTGCCCTTGTGTTCAAACCTTTCTACATCGGGTTCCGCAAATCCAAAGTGTCCGAGGAAAAGTACTTATATACTAAATGTAAAATATTTTCGAAAGTTTTCCATTAGAAACGGTTTTCATCTACCCTGTACACCGAGCAGTACATTAGGCATCTTTAACTTGGGTAACCTGGTGTAGTCAAAAATATCAATAATAATTCAATTTTATGTGTTACAATTACATATGACTCGTTTAATTTCACTTCGAACTATCTTACAAAAACAGCTGGAGTCGGAGTCAGTTTATTTTTTATCGACTCCGACTCCGACTCTCCGACTCTTTGGCTCAAAAATGGGCCTGACTCCGACTCGGAAGCCCTATCAGTGTCACATATATAAAATAGAGGCTATGTTAGACCTGGGCTGAAGGGCTCTCGCCATCAATTTAGAACCGTTACTTCTGAAATTGGTTTAATATTTCTTAGAAATCACCATTTAGAAAGCTTTTCGCGATTTTCACCTCTTTAAAATTTCGAATTTTTTAAGAAATATTCTTAGAGATCATTTATATCTAATAAGTAACTACCACACCAAATTTCATGTTTCTAGGCCCTCCATTAACACAAAACTCGCATTTTTAGAACGTTTTTCGCTCCTGTACGCCCTTTGGGGTAGTAGCACTGACATAAAATATAGCCTATGTTGGCGTAAGGTCTGTTACCATCGTTTTGACACTATTATTTTTAAAATCAATTCGGTATTTTCTGAGATTGGATAGAAATTGCAAGCTAGAACGTTTTTAGCATAGAAATCGCAAGCTAGAACGTCTTTAGAACGCTTTTCACTTATTTTTACAACTTTTAAATTTAGAATTTTTTTAGGAAATGTTCTTAGAGATCATGTATATATTATAAGTAGATACCATGCCAAATTTTATGTTTCTAGGCTCTTCAATAACACAAAAGCACATTTTTAGAACGATTTTTGCTCCTGCACCTCTCTTGGGTTACTGGCATCGACATAAGATATAAACTATGTCGGAACAGGGACTAACACCATCATTTTGATACCATTACTTTTGAAATGGGTTCGGTAGTCCCAGAGATTACTACCTACAAGTAACCAAACCCACGAACACATAAACTTTACTTCTTTATAATATTAGTCTAGATCACTGAATATACACTTGTGTACAAAATTAGGAGATTATGCATATTTTGTCGAATTTCATGAAAAGAACTGAACTGAAATGTAAAATCCGTGCTTCGGAAGAATGATGCACATATTGTGTCGAATACGTAGCGTAAACGTGTGTGTGAGAGGAGATAGTAGATGTAGAGGCTTTATAAGCGCGCATGGCAAAATCCGCATTTCGTTCGTTCGCTTGCTCACCTCGGCGAATTTCTGGGTTTTTTTTTTGTTTGTTGTTATTAAACAACGGTTGAATTCAAACTCAAACAGTCAAAATAAGTAACCATTGACGTTTAGATGATGGAATGAGGTGGCGAACCGTGGGAAGGTTAGAAGTAGGCCGGTCTCAATTCCTGATTTGTAGAAAGTTGGATGTAACGCTCAGGGTCGATTTGAAACTTTCAGATAAGTTGTAACACATAATTTTTTTAAAAATGAGGATGCTTTGAATTTGAAGGGGAAAGGGGCTCCAGGGGGAATTTTTCTAAATTTTGCTGACGCCCCTCATGAGATATATTGCTAGAAAGTCACTTATTCTTATTATTATCTACTTCCTGTGCTCCTCCCCCCACTTACAACTCTCCGGGGGAGAACTTTTTCAATTTTGCCGACACCCTTAATGTAATGTATCATTGAAAAGCTCTTTGACCACTGTTTCATAGTGCAATATTTGTATAGAACATACTGCGATCCCTGTCGGTGGAAGATTGAACTAACCACTATTTTCGAATAGTAATTTAAGCAATTTTTTTAATTTCTTATTTTAGTCAACGACCTTATTTTAACACGTCCTTTTTGGAGAATTTAAGTAGACCAGATTTACATCTCCTACAAAAATTTTGAAACTTTCGGACGGGTAGAAATATTTTTTACAAAATGAAATGTGTGAAAATGTCCACGAAATCAGTAAAAACTTAAGTGTTTTGTTGCGGTTTCGCTCGGTTTCGGAATGCTTATAATCCATAAATCAAATTACGCAAAGTAGCATGCACCTTCAAATCAATATTTTTTCCTCATTTTTTCATTTAAAAATTTAAATTTAGACAAAATAGAGTTAAAGATATAAAATTATACAAATTAAAGGTTCATTCATCATTAAGGGTCATTCATCACGGGCCCGGCCAACGGCGAACGAGTCAGCTAGTATAAAAATATTTGCAAGAAAGATTTTTAAGCAAATAACACTAGCCAGCAGGGAAAATGCTTTTTACACGAAAGTAGATGTTTCTATATAATTCGGGCATGGATATTACAATTATAAATTAATTACAACTCAATTAACCTGTACATTTAGTGGATTAAAAAAATCGATAATTGTGACTTTCTCTTATATTTATACCGCATAAGTAGACGGTATAGTATACGATCTTATGTAGTAAATGAGTTTGTATACCAGTAGAACCACATCTTACAAAATTAAAGCTAATAATAAAATTCTAAAGACATATTCGATTTTATCGACACAAAATTAGTAAAGACTGACTATAGACTGCAGACAGGAAAAACCGATTTCCAGATATCATAATAACACTATACAGGTTTTTACTATTTAATTTCGTACAGCAATACTACTGTATCTTAAAAACCAGAGCTAATAATAATAAAAACAAATGGTCATATTCGCTTTTCTCGACCGAAAATTACTAAAGATTAACTATTCTCGTTAAAGAAGCAAAAAAAAAAAAAAAAGTTTTTTGTTGGTGGTGGTTAGTGTAATTTGCTTAAATTAATTGCAAGAAAATGTAAATATGATAATTTTTACAAATGAAGAGAATGAAAGGCAATGCGCATATTCTCATAAAGTACCTTCTGTAACCAGCGATTCTGTAGATATTACTATAGGTATCACTTTAAGTATTTCAAGTATCAAGCTGCTAGCTGCATTGGTACCATGTTCGAACCACTTTTTTTTGTAATAGCAATCTTCGTTTTCTTTAAATGCAGATTTTTTTGTTATATAAGACGAGCATTATAAAATTTGCTTACAAAAGTAAAGATTATGAAAACACTGTCTGTGCAGCAAATAATAAACACTTTTAAGAGTGCCATATGCCATAAGACGAAGAAAGATTTGCAAAATAAATAAATATAAATATAAATCGAAATCAGTCGCTTACTTGCTAACGCAGACTGGTAAATAGTTAAAAGGAAGATTTTGTGTTTTCGATGAAAAGTGGAAGTAGATTAGTTAACTCTTTATCTACTGACGGTACTTTATCTACTTACACGTACCATTAAAATAACTTGTTATAAAATTCATTTGATACATCGATTAGTAGTAATACACTTCAGAATGATTTATAGATACATCACTTTATCTTGCTAACAAATTCTTGCTAACAAAAATATTTTTAAAAGGATGATTTCTTTTGCATTTGCATCTTTTCAGCTTTCTTGGCGTTGAAGGAGGGGAATTTTTCAATTCGGAAATATTTCAATATTTCTGTTGTAAGAACATTCATTATATTTGTACATCCTAATTCTACAAAATACTAAGAAAATATTTAAAATAAAAGATTTGATTGAGGTTATAAATACTGCACAAAATCTCTATAAATTTAAATTGAATCAATCCTTCTAAATCCTTCAATCCTTATAAAATTTATTAAATGATTATGTAAATCTTCTAATGCTGTTTCAAAAATTCATGAAAAATGCTTTGGAAGGTAATATTTTCATGAATTCATAATACAGTACATAAAGGGTTAAATATCGTACAATTTTGACCGTTTTACTGTAGGAGGAATAGGCTCCCTTCAAAGAAATCTTTTGAAGGTAAGTGACATGAATTATCTTTCTTGTACAAGGAAAACCCTGAAAACCCTATGCAGCAATAGCACTCTGATCGAGTTTCGAACGCGTAACTATTATTTACGTGTTTTGACTGAGTCCCTGTTATGACAAAAAAAAAAAAAAAAAAACCTCTCTTTAACCACTTCAAGGGCAGTGGTTCATTTTTAGACCACTTAGTTTTAATTCTTAAATGTCACATTGGCACCAGAATATTGGAATGAAAATTTTCCTTTTATTAAGTAAGTGAACAAAAACATTTTCCTATTTCAAAATAAATTTGTTTGTAAATTCTGGTGCCATTCACTGATATCAACATTTTATGAATAGAAGTACCTTGCCCCTGAAAGGGTTAACACTAGAACGCCCGGAAAGACTCGATTCGACTGCGACCATGTGATTAAATGCCAACTGGAACCAGAATTTTTTTTCATAAAATAATTTAAATTTAAACCACGCAGATTTACGTTAAATAAATTAATTACATAATTTTGTATAAAAATTCTGGTGTCAAATATTTTTATGAAACTTGAGCAAATTTTCCGGGCATTCTAGTGTTAATGGGTGACTTGTGATTCTGTCCTAGCAGATTTTATTGTTCACGAAAAAGTTAAAAAAACATTTGGAACTAATTTTATAGCAAATGATGTTTATGGAATCCCGTGGATTCTTTTTTATTCATAGTAGAAAGCTTAATTTCTTACCAAATCGGCGACAACTTACAGTAGTGGATTCTAATCAAACTGCTAATCGGGAACCCAGTGTGAACTCAAATCGTGGCTCAATGACAAAAGAGAACTGATGTATTCGAGGGCAGGATGTGTTCAATATCCATTACTCACATCTCCTTCCGCACTATATGTAGCTACTATACAACCACTGTTACCCAATTAACATATCAATGCAAAAATATCCGTAACAGTCCCATTTCTGGAGATCCATTCGTACTTTACAAAACTTACAGAAATGACAGAAAAATCTCATCCACACATAAATATAAGAATTCAGGACTCCATGATCTTACCTAAAATTACGGAACTCTCTCAGGCACAAGCAGGCTCGGCGAACCTTTTCACGTAGGCGTGCCGAAAATTCACAAACAATATCTATCAATAACGTAACGTGCCAAACTTATACAGAAATAATTTTGAAGAGTACGATATGTTTATACGAAACACTGGTTATAAATCAGTTGCTTATATGCATTAATAATTAAAAAATATTAAAAATCAAATGCGATTTTTCTGTATAGGGAGATGGGGGCACATGTGAACAGTTCGCATAAATATAGCTTTTTCTCATAACTGGATTAATTTCTGTAAACAAAAACTACTCAATATAGTAAACAGAACTTTCTTTTAGACATAGTAATTTTTTTAATCACCTGCATAGTTCTTCTTACATTTTTTAATAGTTTTCTAAATTCAAAAAATTGTTCACATGTGCCCCATCAGCGGGGTAGTTGTGAACACACGTGGGGCACATGTGAACACAAGGAAAAAATATCCTTTGACATATTTTTTTTTCTGTTATTCATTTGTCATCGTTATCATTAGTTATATTACCCGCTAAATTCACCATAAAGAAATATATATATATATAATTAATATTATACAATATATATATAATTTCTCTAGGTTCTGAATGATATTTTTAAGCAAAACTTAAAAATATGAAAATAAGTAGATTTTTTTTTGGGGGGGGGGTGGCGGAGGCTTAGATGATTCATATAGTATTGTTGCAGTAAAATAAAATAATAACGAAGCAATTTTAAAAAAGAAATTAAAACTTTTAAATTCCGCTTAGGGCTTTTTCTTAGGGGAAACTTTTAGGGAGGGGCATTTACATACTATTTATCGGAAATCTGCCGAAATACAAAAGAGTCTCACTCCTGATTTGCCTTATTTACTTGTAAATTATAGATAAAGAAGGGTTTTTTAATGATTTTTAAAAAAATCTCGATTATACTTCCCCCTAATTTCTTTTGCTTTTGAAAGAGGGGGAGGGGCTTATAATAGGATTTTACGGTAGTTATCAGTTTAAAATTTTTACTTTCTTAAGATATTACTGATATCTAACGCCATTCAAAGCATCATATACACAACTGTTTTAGAGATGGAAGTAAATCATCATTGCAAGTTTCGAACAAATATAATAGAAAAATTTGCAAAGTTGTTCGTATTAACAATGCATAAAAAATATCGTTGTAAATCGTTTAGTAAAATAATACATAACACTTATTGCATTTTAGAAAACATTAAATTTATTTAAATTACAATTGAATGTAAACGAGCTTGTTGCTCTTTATGTACATGCTGACAGATGTGTTTGTGGAAGTTTCAATACAAAATCAACTTTGTATGACGGAAATGTCTTCTATTTCAGGAAAATTATACATATTGGATCTGAGATATTGCTCATGAAGTTAACTGAAATGAACAGAGATTATTTGGCTACTTATGTACTGTTCATATCTCCCCAACTAGTCTGTTCACAAGTGCCCTAGATTGCTGCGTCTGTTAAATTGATAAATCATTAACATTTCTAAATTTTAGAAGAAAAAGAACTTAATCAAAAATATTTATTAGTATTCATAGTATATGTTAAAACACTCAGATTCAAATATATGAATAAATAAATAAAGCTATTCGCTTATCAACTTGGAACAAAGATTTTACTTTTGAGATCTAAAAACAGTGTTTTGGCTACAGAGGACAAACAAAGCGTCAAAGAGATTAAAATTTTTTTCCCCATATGTCTACATGTGCTATCATCTTTAGTAATTTTTTTCAAATAAAAAAGCTTATAACAACCATGGAAAAATTGCGATGTTCACACCTGCCTCCTGTTCTCATGTGCCCCCATCTCCCCTGCTGGAATCAGCCATTAAATGAAGGAATTTTTAAATCGTTAATAGGATTCATTTCTGCGGTATGTACTGTAATAAAAGGAAGAAATTATTAGTTTTTATTTCATCAATTTTTAACTTATTAATGCAACAGCTCAGTTATAATTTTCCAAGCTGCATGAAACAATGTACTAATAACGTATTGATGAGATTTTTGTTGTACGTTCGATGGAAAATGCTTTTGAATTTCTTTATAGCTGATTCATAATTTGTTATTTTTAAAAATATACAAAGCTAAATTAGATCCATTTGCCGTTTTATTGCAATGACTGTCAAACGAAATTCATTCGGAAATTACAGCTGTGTAAATGTATATAGAGAGGCAAAATACATGTTGAAAACACTGCGTAGCATAACAGAAAAAGAAAATTATTCTGATGTATTAATTGATACAATCAATAATGGCTTTATTTGTGATCTACCCCTATGGAACAAAATTTTATTGGTCATAACAGCAATAAACAAGTTGGAAATTGCTCGTCAAACGTGGCAAATGAGGTGCGTTCGTACTATAACTAGTTTTATAATTATTTTTTGCACCCCATATTGTACTGAATGTATAATTTTTTGAACTTCATAAAGCGCATAGTCTGATACATCATTAAAATGCACTTCCAATATTTTTTTCCCATTCCCCGTAATGTAACGGAACACTTTTGACTGTCCCTGTAATTAAACTATACATCCGATTTTCCTAAAATTTGAAATAGCTCAACACAATTTTGCAACAATTATATCTTTAAAATTTCAGACCATTCGGAAGGCTGTAATATCATTAAAATGCACTTGCAATAATTTTTCCCATTGGCCGTAATGTAAAGAAAAAATTTGACTGTCCCTGTAATTAAACTATGCATCCGATTTTCCTAAAATTTGAAAGGGCTCGACAAAATTTTGCAACAGTTATATCTTTAAAATTTCAGATCATTCGGAAGGCTCTAATATCATTAAAATCCACTTGCAATAATTTTTCCCATTGGCCGTAATGTAAAGAAAAACTTTTGACTGTCCCTGTAATTAAACTATACACCCGATTTTTCTAAAATTTGAAAAAGCTCGACAAAATTTTGCAACAGTTATATCTTTAAAATTTCAGATCATTCGGAAGGCTCTAATATCATTAAAATGCACTTGCAATAATTTTTCCCATTGGCCGTAATGTAAGGAAAAACTTTTGACTGTCCCTGTCATTAAACTATACATCCGATTTTCCTAAAATTTGAAAGGGCTCGACAAAATTTTGCAACCGTTATATCTTTAAAATTTCAGATCATTAGGAAGTCTGTAATATCATTAAAATGCACTTGCAATAATTTTTCCCATTGGCCGTAATGTAAAGAAAAACTTTTGACTGTCCCTGTAATTAAACTATGCATCCGATTTTCCTAAAATTTGAAAGGGCTCGACAAAATTTTGCAACAGTTATATCTTTAAAATTTCAGATCATTCGGAAGGCTCTAATATCATTAAAATCCACTTGCAATAATTTTTCCCATTGGCCGTAATGTAAAGAAAAACTTTTGACTGTCCCTGTAATTAAACTATACACCCGATTTTTCTAAAATTTGAAAAAGCTCGACAAAATTTTGCAACAGTTATATCTTTAAAATTTCAGATCATTCGGAAGGCTCTAATATCATTAAAATGCACTTGCAATAATTTTTCCCATTGGCCGTAATGTAAAGAAAAACTTTTGACTGTCCCTGTAATTAAACTATACATCCGATTTTCATAAAATTTGAAATGGCTCGACAAAATTTTGCAACAATCATATCTTTGAAATTTCAGACCATTCGGTTGGGTAGTTTTTGCTCTGTTACATGCGGACAGACGGACGGACAGACGGACGGACAGACGGACGGACAGACGGACGGACGGACTGAACGACGACTATAGGTGCTACGTATTTATATATTTACGAACGCACCTAAAAATGGATTTTATCTATATAACGATTACCGAATTTAAATTTTTCTCGTGCCAGAAAAAAATAGTTTACGTGTCGACTCTGGCACGCGTGCCATAGGTTCGCTAACCCTGCACTAGAGTATCCTTTACTTAAATGCAGATTTTCTCTTATCATATAATACGAAAATTACAAAATTTGCTTACAAAACTAAAGAGTACTGAAACTCTGACCGACAGCAAGAAATAAAAATTTTCAATAGCGTCATATGGCACAAGTCGAAGGCAGTTTTACTAAAATAAATAAATAAATAAATAAAATTCATTTGCATGTCTGACAATAGAGACTGGTAAATGGTTAAAAGGGAGGTTTCAAGTTTTCGATGCAAGTTGATTATGTAAACATCGTCTAATTTTCGCCTTTTTAGGCGCGCTCGTAATTATATAAATACGTAGGACTTATAGCCGTCGTCTGGTCTGTCTGGCTGCTAGTCCGCATATAAAAACGCAAAAACTACCCAACCGAATGGCTTGAAATTTAATATACAGGGTGTCTCAAAAGGTCGTTTACAAACTTAAAATGCTGGTTTGTCATATCATGATAAACAAGATTTATATAGGAACTTGTGTTCGAAAATGCAAACTGCGACCGTTAGAGGGCGATGAAAGCAGGCTTACGGGAGAGTGGAAAGCGTAATAATTTCAGGCGAGGGCGTTGCAGGAGAAGGATGAATCGGTTTAGTAACGCAGAATTGGCCGATATGCAACACATGAAGTCAATGGTGTACGAGACGCCAGTAACATCGGACATAGATCTCGTCGCCAGGATCGTGGAAGCGGTGACACGTGTCCCTGACACACCTGCGGGTCCGAGAATCCATGCGTCGACGTTGTGAAGCAGGCATTGCGGCGAATAGAAGGAATTTTGAACACCTTCTGTTAAATAAACCATGTTCTTTAATAAAAGTCATATTGATATCTCTTTAAATGTCCTTTCTTTCTTCCTCTCCATACCTGCGCTCATCATCCTCTTGCGGTCGCAGTTTGCATTTTCGAACACAAGTTCCTATGTAAATCTTGTTCCTCATGATATGACAGACCAGCATGTGAAGTTTGTAAACGACCTTTTGAGACACCCTGTATATATAATCGCTGCAGAATTTTGTCGAGCCATTTCAAATTTTATGGAAATCGAATCAAAACATAAAAAGATATTAATAAAAGATTTCTTTATTCCATTAAATCCTATCATACGTAATTAATTACCCATGATATCTCATGATAGGCAATGATTCTATGTTGCCATGGTGATGACGTCCTATTTAAGATGGTGTCATCTTATTTCCGTATTACTGAATTTATTATATATAGTCGTAATAAATTTTGTGTTCATGCATTTTTGTATAAGAGTGTAACAGCTATTGTACCAAGATGTGAACATTTATAAAACTAGTTATAGTACGAACGTACCTCATTTGACACGTTTGACGGACAATTTCCGACTTGTTTCTATAGTAAGGATTTCTTCAGAAATGACATTTGAAGGAAAGTGCACGAATTATTGTTCATGTAGAAGGGAAATCCGGAAAACAGAATATAGGCATAGCAAACAGACTGGGTTTCAAAACAGTAAACATAATTTTGTTGTCAGCATTTTTATGGTTGACTGAAATGGGTTAACTGGACCTCGATGAAAGGAATACAGTTTAATTGATTGAGTACCTGCTAAGACAAAAAATACATTATTCATTGGGCAGCTTGTAATTCTATCGTAGCGGGTTTTATTGCACATGAAAAAGTTAATGAACATTTTTAAGGCATACCTTTAAAATTTAATTTTCGATAAAAGTCCGATTTTCCATATTTGTATTAATATTAAAGCCTGTCACTTTATCTTTCTAAATCAGTTTGAATTTTCTTTCTATCTTGCTTAGAACTTCAGGTACAGGCATTTTAATATTAGTCAGTCGCAAGTTTTTGAAACGGAAAGTAGCCTTTTTTCTGCATTTTCTTAAAATGAGATTTTTAACACTTTGCTTTATCGCAAAACATCACATCACAACTCAAAACTCAATTATAATTGTAACGTTATGAAACTTTGCAAAAATACTCTAAAGGAGTTTATTTAGGTAATGTGCCTCTACTATGATTATAGTTAATTATTTATTCATATTTTAGTTGATACAAGTTATGAATTGTCATATATATTCTTTTATTTTTCTGTGTGTAAAAACGTTAACGTCCATAATTTTTTTAATAACATAGTTATAGTTATGAAAAGCTTTAGTACCTCAAGAAAGTTTCATTAATCATAATAAAAATTACAGAATAAAAATATCTTCGATTAAATTCGAGTTTTGATGTTTTGCAAAAGGGCCATTTTATAGAAATTTCTATGTATGTTTTCAGCCTAAAAATCAAAATATTTAAAAATATGCATTTGTTTACATGTCAGCCATAATTTTAAGCTATATTCTATAATACAATGTACCTAAGTAGGCAATTTTTGAATAATTAAAAAAATCCCTTCCAAAGGTAAGCAGCCACCTTAAGTATTTTTATGGAAAATTATGTTTACCGTCTATTTCTTTAAACTATATATTCATTATTGAACAATTCAATATTATTTGAAATTTGAGTGTACCGTTCTTTAAAAATCTTGAAAGAAGAAGAATCGGGTCATACATTTCAATTCAAAATATCACGTTTACTTAAAATCATATACATTAATTTAGAGAAAAAGCAATCATCTAAAATTTATTATGCAGTTTGGTTTGGAATACACTAGATCTTAATGCCTATTATATAAACTAGACTAAAAGAAATGTAACATAACATGATTTCAAGAAACAAAATATTTAAAAAAGTGATCCGTCGTAATTCTAACATAGAAAATAAAAGACCTTATTTAAAAATGTCCATTTGCTGTTTGTGTTTCTCGCTGATCCATGTATCGGAAAAAACGACACACAAGAGATATGTTTAGGATCTTTTTTTTTCTTTTTTTCTCTTTTTTTGTCAAAAAGTAAATTCAGTACGAAAAAGTTTTGCCATCTGGGAGAGCTTAAACTGAGACAAAAAAAGCATTGAAAGTAATTTTTGTACATAGTCTGGAAATAAAACAAATTCTTCTTTCGGTTATATTCTTCTTTTTTTTTTATCAACAGAGTAATGTCTGGATTTCCGGAACAAATTCCCTTTATGCTCTTCTTTTCTTTATATGTTCTTTTCAAAGGAAAAAAAAAGGTTTGTTTAGAATTGGGATATAGTCTGCTCTTTTAAATTTATTAGTCAAAATAATAATTATCTATTGTAATTTAGCAGATTTCATGCATTTATAATTGATACAGGATTCCACTAAAGGGGTTTTTAATTTAAGAATATAACTATTTTTCTTAATTGCTTAATGTGTCCGCATTAATAATTTTTAATAACTAGTTTTTCTGAAAAGAATATAAAAACATCCTATTGCAGGTACGGTGAATCTACGGCACACGTGTTAGAAGTAGCACGCGGCTGAATACTTTTGGAAGGGTGTTCATTGTTATCCAAATTGAGATATAATGAAACTAGTCCGATTTGGAAATCACAAAACTTTCTTCTATCTACCCTATCTTCTACCCTATCTTCTATCTACCCTATTTTCAATCTTCTAAAATTTTCCATGTCAATACTACTTGAAAAAAGCAGAATATCAGCACCACCCGTTAAATGATTTACATCAAAATCTAATTATCAACCACTTTGGTAACTTCTAACTGAACCTGGAGTTTGATGAAAATCCGTGCATTAGGTTTTCAGATAGAGCTATTGCGGAAATTGTAAAAAATTCTGCATAGCAGCGCCACCTGTTAGGAGATTCACACCAAAAACTAATTAGGACCAATTTATACTAGGAAGCAATTGAATCTGAAGCTTGATGAAAATTCACGCATTAGTTCTTGAGATATAGCCCAGTGGTTAGTGGTTTGAATTCGGAATTACAGTAGAACCTTGATCCATCGTTTTTCAAGGGGTGCATTAAAAAAAAAAAAAAAAAAAAAAAAAAAAAAAAAAAAACGATGAATGCGGGAAAACGATGAATGCGACTTAACGTCAAAACACGAAAAAAAAAACAATGTTTAAGCATTACTAATGCATGCAATGTATACAGTATACTAATAAATGCTAATCTGTTACTTACCAAACTGTGAAAGCAGTAAATCGAAGTTGAAGAAAACTGATATTTATTTTTTTTTTTAAATCAGTAATTTTATGTTGGGTTTTTCATTCATTTTTTAAATTAAACAAGAACTTTTTAAAATGTACAACATGTTTCTGGTCATTTTTTTGTAATTGTATGTGTATTTTAAAAAGTTCGTAACGTTTCAAATGCCGTAATTGCATCCGGCAAACTTGACACTAGTGTAGGCTCAGCTTCATCGGCATAAACATTATCTCTGCTTCTTAGCCATTATCTGCATTTTTTGCATCATCATACATTTCTCCTACGCTTAGGACACCACATGTCGCAACATCTTGATCAATGGAAATATAATCGCTAAATTTCACACCAGATACATCCACTGCTGCACGCAACCACTCTTCATCTGCATTATCGTCCCTAAAACAACACAAATGAGTTATTTTAAGATAAAAGAAGTAATTCCAGTTTGTATGTCATATGGATCCGTTTGACTTTAAATTTAATTTCGGTGAGGAGAAAAATTTTACAACGATGAATGCGGGAAAACGACTTTTTGGAGAACGTTGAATGCGGGTTTCGTTACCATTATTTAAATATAATTTGTGCAGGGACCATAGAAATAAAACGATCAATGCGGGAAAATGATGGATGCGAGAACGATAGATTTCACTGTAATTAGGGGAAAGCTGGAAATTTTTTTAATAATTTCAGTTTAGGTATAGAATGAATATGCTATGTTTTCCCCCTCGTACTAGGTGAGCGTTAGGAAATAGTTATAGATTTATAGTCAAAAAACACGTTCTTTTTTACATACCATAACAGTATCTCTAAACAGCTAATTCTGTCAAAAACATTGTCAATGCAAATGATGTAGAGCTTAAAATTTTAAGAAAATTAGTGCATACACTTAATATTTTGTTGAACATTAAGGTCACAATTTCAGTTTAAGGTTTTAGACCGTGGTCAGGGGGTTGAACTCAGAATTAATTAGGAGAACACTGGAAATTCTTTTAACCCCTTCAGTTTAGGTCTAAAAGGAACGTATGATGTTTTCTTCCTCGTACTTGTGTGAATGTTAGAAATTATGTACATATTTATTTTCGAAAAACACTTTTTTTTAAATTACCTTAACAATATCGCAAAACAGCTAACTCTATAAAAAACATTGTCAATACAAATGTTGTAGAGCTTAAAAGTCTGAATAAAATGAGTACCATCATTAATATTTTGTTCAACATTAAGGTCGCAATTCTACTTCAAACTTTTTCAAATCAAGAGCTTGAAGCCAGGAGAGACCAATTTAACTTAACAATATCTCAAAACTGCGCCCTTAATATTAAACAAAAATATTAAGTGTAGGTACTCTTTTTACTCAGAATGTTAGGCTCTACAACTTTTGTGCTGACAATGCTTTTGGTAGAGTTAGCTGTTTTGAGAAATTGTTAATTTAACTTGGTCTCTCCCGGCTTCAAGCTCTTGATTAGCGATTAAGGCAAAATTTTGAAATAGAACTGCGACCTTAATGTTGAACAAAAATATTAATGATGGTACTCATTTTATTCAGAATTTTAAGCTCTACAACATTTGTATTGACAATATTTTTTATAGAGTTAGCTGTTTTGAGATATTGTTAAGGTAATTAAAAAAAAACGTGTTTTTCGAAAATAGATATGTACATATTTTCTAACATTCACCCAAGTACGAGGAAGAGAACATAGTACGTCCATTTTAGACCTAAACTGAAGGGATTAAAACAATTTCCAGTTTTCTTCTAATCAATTCCGAGTTCAACCCCCTGACCACGGGTCTAAAATTTTAAACTGGAATTGTGACCTTAATGTTCAACAAAAATATTAAGTGTAGGTACTCATTTTATTCCAAATTTTAAGCTCTACAACATTTGTATTGACAATGTTTTTGACAGAGTTAGTTGTTTGGAGATACTGTTATGGTATGTAAAAAAACGTGTTTTTTGACTATAAATCTATACATATTTCCTAACGCTCACCTAGTACGAGGGGGAAAACATAGTATATTCATTCTAGACCTAAACTGAAGGGATTAAAACAATTTCCAGCTTTCCCTTAATTAATTCCGAATTTGGCCTTTTTTTGCTCCCCTACCACTGGACTAATACAGCTATTGCAGAAATCATGAATAATGCAGCATAGCAGTGCCCCCTGTTGGGCGATTTTCACCAAATTGTAATCAGCACCCAACTATATCCTGAACTAACTGAATCTAAAATTTTATGAAAATCCGTGCAGTAGTTCCTGAGATATAGCTATTGCAAAAATCGTGAAAAATGCCACATAGCTTCAGCGCGACCTTTTGGGCGATTTTCACCAAAACCTAACCACGACCAGTTTATATCAAGGTCTAACTGAATCTAAAGTTTTGTGAAATTCCGTGCATTAGTTCTTGAGATAAAGCGCCGAATTTTTTTTTTCACATACAGACTGACAGAGTGACAGACAGAGTTCCATGGTGTCAGAGTGACAGAGAGACATTTTCTAAAAACCATCAAATCGTGCTCATGACATTCTAAAACGTATAAATCCGTCGAAAACCGGAAGCCAAAAATTTTCACGAATCCAATACCTTTTTCATGTAAAGATAGAAGATAGTAAAAATACACGAGGTTAAATAAGCTAAGCTTATGTAAAATCGATTGATTATCAGTTAAAGAATTGCTGCTATTTGAATTCCAATCTAGTTTAATCCTTTATGCTCCAACGGGACTTTTAAATCTCATTCAAGAAAATGCAATATAAAATATATTTAATCCGTCTACTAAACAAAATATATGGTATTTTTCATACAAAATACTTTTTTGGATCTCATTCAGTAAGCACAGCGACGCAGTTGAATCTAAATATTTTTTAATGTGGTTATTTTCTCAACCATTTACATGGATTTAACTTTTCTCCATTTAAAAAAAGTTATACGAAAAATTTGCAGCTGCAAAACACTTTTTAATTACAGATAGGATCACAATACATTTATTTACATTGTTCTTGTAAGAGTTGTGAGGTTTCCATAACAGTATTTTTTGTTAATTACAGTGGCCTTCCTCTTAACCGGCCGAAACGGGACCGAGGGTTAGCCGGTTAAGCGAAAAACCGGTTAAACCGGAGAAGTAAAAAAAAAAAAAAAAAAACTGAAATAAGTAACTGCATATTTAATTAAACTTTATTTTAATTTAGTTTTTTAATTTGTGTAGTTTTAAAAGAGTACATATTTTCTATATTTTGTGAAATGAATACTAGTCGTAATTAACTCGATTGAAATAAAAATTACCACTAATAACAAATAAAGAACAATATTTAATGCAAATAAAATTGTTGAAAATCTTGTCGCATATATTTATAAGAAGTTGAAATTATTCAACATTATGTAAATTTGAGTTAATTAACCACAAAGAAATGAAAACTGAAATTTTTCCTTTCTAAATTTTGCCTGATATTGGGAAAAAAATTGGCCGGTTAAAGCGGAGTTCCGGTTAAGAGGAGGCCGGCTAAGAGGAAGGCTACTGTAATTCAATTATTCTTGTAAATAAAAAACCCTAATTACCGATTTATTAAATAAGTTTTATTTAAAAATCTATCTAAAAACCAAATTGTTATTATTGCTATTATATAAGTTGTTTTGGATATCTTCAGGCATTCACGAAGAGGATTAATGAAGAGAAGCAAATTTCTGATTTATAATTCGGGACATTAACCCCATCGGGACGAGAGTCTTTTACAGAATTTTTAATCTTTTATCACCGTTTTTAACAACAGAAATTTTTGCCTAATTGTATCGGGAAAATGCTCCGATTAACCCGTTATCTACTGACGGTACTTATAAGTACCATTAAAATAACGTGTTATAAAATTCATTTAATACCTCGACTAGTTGTAATACAGTTATAGATACATTACTTTATCTTTCCCAAAAGCATTATTGGTTACACAAAACAAAAATACTTTTAAAAGGATGATTTCTTTTGCCTTTGCATCTTTTCAGCTTTCTTTGCTTGGGGGGGGGGGGGGGGGGGATTTTCCAATTCAGAAATATTTCTATATTTCTATTGTAAGAACATTATATTTGTATATTTCCTAATTCTACAAAATACTAAGAAAAATAGCTAAAATAAAAGATTTGAGTGGGGTTATAAATATTGCACAAAGTCCATGTAAATTCAAATTTAATGAATCCTTCTAAATACTTCAATCCTTTAAAAATCCTTCTAAAATTTATTCAATGGTTATCTAATTTTTTTTATTTAGTTTAACAATTCAGGAAAAATGTTTTACAAGATGATTTTTTCTGAATTCATAATTCAACATAGAGTCAAATAAGGCAAAATGTACAATAAATATTTACTGGTGAGAATAATCACAAATTATGAGCATGTTACGCGACACGTATACCGGTCGCTCGTCCCCAAGGCGTTAAGGGTTATTCTGAGTTCAATAATTTCCTTAACTAAGACTTGCTGTGGAAACTATAAAAAATGAAAGGCATTATAAGTAAAAAGGTCATTGATGAAATGTTGACAACTTTGAAATTAACTAAAGAGTTGTTTAATGAAACTAGTTTTCACCATTAAAAAAAATCCATCTAGCTTTGTTTGCGAGTTTTTATATTCACAAACGAATAACATAAATTTTTTTAAATAAAAAAACTGGTCAGATGACTGCAGTTCAGCTTACATTCTATAAAATGTTACTTACAAGGGAAAAACTTTTGGTGAAGTTCGCACCTATAGCCCTATAGGCCAAAGTTTGAAAACCGATAAAATTTGCCTGAAAAAAATCGTATTATATATATTTTTGTGTACAATCGTGGAAAAAAAGTAACCATCCCCTACTAACTCTTCAACAAATTATCGTTGGGGAAAGTTGCTGGTACCACACGATTGGAAATAAAGTCTACTTTTAAATGTTGCACATTAAATTTGCTTAGGGGGCCATCCACTTATTAAAACGAGCCATAACTTCGTTTTTTTCAATAGCAGTACACAATTTTGACAACATAAATGAACTCTACACCTTTCAATTAGCCTAAAAACAAATTTTTATGCAATTCGTACCATAAGTTTCCGAGAAATTAATTATTTTAAAACGAGCGTATTTTAAGGGCTGTATCCAAATTGAAGTTCCGTACTCGATTGTTAACCAAGAGAGCCTCTTCTTGATCAAGGCACCTTAAGCACAACTCAAGCAGTCAATGAAGTCTGCTAGATTACACGACAGCAGAAGAAATTTCATAATATCTAGTCACTTCTATCACAGACGGCCCCTTAAAACATCATTTTGCGGTTTTTTAAGCATAATTTGAAAACTACTTGGAAGAAAAATGTGAAATTTTAGATTTACATAAAGCAGGGCTTAATAAATCTAAATCCATCAAAAAAACTGTAGGTTGCAAATCATAATTTTTTCGAATATTAATTTAATAATTAATAATTTATATCATAAAATTATAAAAATTGCAAATTCAACGTATTTATGTTTTGGTATATTGGTATTATTGCTACACAAAAAATTAGCACATTAGGAGCATAATTTTAGGAGATATAAATTAAAGTATGAAAATGTAATTTAACATTAGAAGCACTAAATTTTGAATCTTTATAATTCAAAAACTTATCGGTCAAATGATTTGAAATTTCGCGTCTAGGCATAGTTTGAACCGAAGATTTGAAATATCGCGTTAAAATTGGGTATTGCTATTGAAAAAAAATCAAGTTTGGATTCGTTTTAATATGTAGATGGTCCCCTAATCAAATTTTATATGCACCATTTAAAAGTAGACTTTATTTCCAATCGTTCGGTACCAGTAACTTTCATCTACGGTAATTTGTTGAGGAGTTAGTAGGGGGTGTTTACTTTTTGTCCCACTACTGTACATTTAATTTTAAAGTACTGAAACTTTAATTGTTGGTTTTACGCCAAGAACGAGTTAAGTCGTCAAATAGGGTACTACGAATATAATCGCACACAGCGAACAACTTCGAAATTAGACCTGGGTTACTGTGAAAAATTTTACGGTAACGAATAAGAAGAATTTCGCGCCGCCAGAAATGCAATTTAGAAGATTTTGTTTTTGAGTCAAATTTGTAGAGTCATGAAGGAATTATAAATTTGTTTCAATATTTTATACTCATTATTAGTTAATTTGTATTTTAAAATAACGTCAATCGGGGTGATTTTGTCACATTTTTTGCCTCTTGATGTCTTTAAAGATCCAAAATTGATTGAAATTTTCATTTAAATAGTTTCTATATTTTTTTTTCCTAGTTTCAAGACATGAATTGCAAATTAAATTTTAAAATTCATATTTAGTGTTTTTAAAGAATAATTAAAATATATATATTATTTAAAAAGTGGAGCAAAGTCACCCTTATCTTAGGGTGACCCTGTCTCATAACTAAAAAATGATAAAATAAGCCTTAAAAACTTTTTAAAGAGAATGCAAACGCAATATTACTATAGAATAAAGTTAAATAAATAAAGTAAGTTTTAATTTCGTTATGGAAAAGTAGCCGGAGATAAAGGCTTGTACTGTCTTTAGTGTGAATGGGTTATTATTATTATATAAATTCTGCACGCGATAGAGACAGTTTAAAAAAATGCATGCTTAAAATATATTTAAAACGCCATAAAAAATTAGTAAATTGCGATGCAATTTTAAAACAAAGTTTATTTGAAAGTACAATTTTTTCTCAATACGACGGCTTAAAAATTACAAATAAGCGATGCTTAGAAGTTAAAAAATTGCAATAACAAAAATTGAAAACGCAAAATTTTATCGTGCAGTGTTGCCATTCGCAGAATGACGTCAGCGTTACGCACAGATATGTTCGTCATTTATAATATAGATAGTATACGAGTAGTACGTACGAGTAATCGTCGATACGTTTACGTTAAGTGTCTGAAAAAAAAAGCGCCTCACAAAATCCTTGCACGGGGCCTCGCTTTCACTAAGGACGGCTCTGCCTACTAGTTTATTTTCTTAAAGTTTTAACATCTTTTTGTACTATCCTGTATACATATGTGAATAGTATCTGGTACAAAATTTATGCATACATACAATATGCATGAAGTTTTGTACTAGCCTCGGGGCCCTATATAACCTTAGTCAGGCCTGTCTGGTAATACGAGTAGTCAAACATTTAATCAGTAATTGTTAAAACGTATTCTGTGTCTGTGCGTTGTTAACCTGTTACATTGTATTATGTGTCGGTGCCATGCATCAGCACGTTAAATCAGCGGTGGCGAGTGTCTTTTCGCTGAGAGAAGAGGACTGAGGACTTACTAGATAGAAGAGGAGTTCAAGCAGCGAGATTTCCTCTCCTCGCGGAAAACATCGAAATTATGGTGAAACACTGAGGCCAAGTCTGACTACCAACCATGTGGCGCCTTCTAAAATAGAAAATGTTCTTTTTCGGTTTTTCTTTTACCGTTATGGTCTGATAGAGTGCAATAAACAGCAACGATTCTGTAACGACGTCATAGGAAAATAGTATTTTTCCCAGATAAGGACAATTTTGCTTCAGAGACGGAATAAAAGGGTTTATTTCAACCCCATTGAGGAGAAGCTGTGAAATGTCCGAGGCAGGAAAAAGAGTTTTGTAAAAGCTCCGATAGTTTGAAATGTGGAGAAGGTAGTCAGTTCATGTTTCGACAACCTTCGTGGAGGTGCTCCGTAAGAACTTCAATTTGGACAGATAGTTATTGTTTTTTCAGTTGTGAGCACCTGGCAAGTGCTATGTTATGATAAAGCCAATATTGTGGCTTCCGGAGTTCTCGTGTAGAGAACTGATCTAATTGATTCATATGTACATAATCTACTTTTTGTTTTTAATTCAATTTGTTTTGTTTTAAAAATTGAATTGAGTTTTAATTTATATTGTTTTACGAGCTGTAGTTACGCTTTCGCTAATCTTCGCTGCGCAGTCGAGTGCCGATATTACAATATTAGCAACCGCTATCATTTTGAATAAAAAAGCATTTTTTATTGCATGTATTGTGTTATTAAGATGTCTTTGAGTTTCTCCTGAATCTAGTATTTTTGATCAAGTTTTCTCGGGTGAATTGGTATGCAGTTCATATCAATGTCCTCTAATTTATCTTAAACTTTATGAGTTTATATAAATACATATATTTCTGTATATACGTGTACATAAATATGCATTTAAATGCAAACTTCTTACAAGATGTGAAGAAAAGTAATTGTAAAAATATCTTAAATATTATACCAAAAATATCTTGAAAATTATATCAAAAATATCTTTAAATTTTATTAAAAATATTTAAAACTTATATTTAAAAAATATCTTAAAACTAATTAAAATCTGATTTTACATTATTTTTATATAAATTTATCTAGTTTGTTTATGATCTTTAAAATTTAAAAAAGTATATATCTGTATGCTTTTCCTGGTGCTTGTATAAAAAAACAATTTCAGGCTGTTTTTTTTTTATCAGCTTAATAAAATGAAAATGATGCATATCGTACAAGAATCTTTTTAAATTATTCCATTGAAATAATAATGACATGCAATTAAGAAAAAATGCTAGAAATAAATATCTTCAAAGGTATATTACATAATACTGTTTTTTCTATAAAAAAGGGTTTAATATATCAGAGAAAAAATTAAGTTTTTGTTCAATTTCAAAACTGAGAATATCATGAAAATAAATATTGAATTTTTATCACGTATATCTTGACAAAACGAGGATTATTTTATGCGACAAAGGTTTTAATCTCAATTTCAAAAGATTCGATTAATACTGAAAATATTTTCCTTTCCTACTTTTGTGATTTTTTTTTCTGAAAAATATGATATAACAGGATTGCTTTAGAAGTGTTTCTGACAAATATGTGCTTGAAGTATTGATAAATATGTGTCATTCATTAAGCATAAAAGTTTTTTTAAAGATTTTAATTTAAAAAGTTTAAAAGTTTTTAAAAAGTTTAAAAAGTTTTTAAGTAAAGTACTTTAATAAAAACAAGTAATATAAAAATTTTGTTTTTAAAGTCAATTCCTACTTAGGCCATCAAAGAACAATTTAATATAATCCCTTAAGCTAATATTAGTTTTTGTTGCATTAAAATATCTCAATTTGTTGATTTTCTATAAGCAAGCAGATTTACAATGGAACTCTATGGGAATTTGGCGAAATATTAGAGATATCGCCAAGTTGGCGACAAACTTGGCGGTATTTGGCGACAGAACAGGCTCCCCCCTATGGTAACCCCCTTATTGAAAATACTTTCATTGGTCTTCAATAACCAATGGCCGCCATTTTGTTTCCCATGCAAAACTAAATTTAATTAATTAATTAATATTTGAAAAAACTGTTTTAACATCAATTGTCATCCAGTACAAGTTTAAAAAAATTTGTTTCAACTTGATAGGATGAATAATGACTATTTTATTAACGATTGAAAATTTGAGCAAGATATATAAATATATAAATAGATATAGGGAGAGTGTGAACTAATAGTAGGAATTGAATAATAGTGAGAAAAGGTTTTTTTAGTAAAATGTACTGGAACAGGTAACCAATTAATAGCTTAATATTAATTAATTTACGATTATAGGCAGAGAAATCAGTTTTGATATCCTAAAAGGATAGTTTAAATAATGTTTAATTTTATCTTTCCCGCCGCCCTATCTTAAACAAAAACGAAAAATCATGCATCCAGTATAGATTATGAAACAATTTTCAACACATTTAGAGTATTGTGCATCAATAGTGGGATAAACGTTTGATTTTTTTCTTCTTCCCTGTATATGATCTATATATTGGTATTTATACTACATCGTATGCTGAAAGTTAGTTTAATTAAAAGCATAACAAAGTTGAAAATTCCCATTCAGCTATTTCCGTCAATAGCCGAAAATTTCTGTAAATTACATAAAAAAAATCTTAAAAATATCTCAAAACTAATTAAAATCTTACTTTATATTATTTACATATAAATTTATATAGTGTCTGCCTCTATGATCTCTAAGTTTTAAAAAAGCCATTAATTTTTTCCTTATTATTTTACAAAAAAAAAAAAAAAAAAAAAAAAAAAAAAAGATTTATACCGTTTTTGCTTATCGGTTTAATGAAATGAAGCCATTTCTCAGATGCGTATAAGAATCTTTTTAAATCAGTCAATCGAAATAATAATGACATACAATTAAGAAAAAATGATAGTGAAAAATATCTTCAAAGATATATTACATAACATTGTTTTTTCTATAAAATAATGTTTAATATATTCGAGAAATAATTAAGTTTTTGTTCAATTTCAAAACTGATAATATCATGAAAATAAATATTGAATTTTTATCACATATTTTTTGACAAAGCAAGCGTTATTTTATGCGTACGAGATTTTAATCTCAAATTCAAAAGATTCGATTAATACTGAAAAATTTTACTTTCTCATTTTTGTGATGTGTTTTTTTTCTCTCTGAAAAATATGATATAACAAGATTACTCTAGAAGTGTTTTTGACAAATATGTGCTTGAAATATCATTAAATATGTGCCATGAAGCATAAAAGTATTAAAAAAGTTTAAAGATGAATTTTAAACTAATATTATTCATTACTTTTATTAAAAAATTATTGCGAAAAGACATTTTTATTAAAATGTGCTGATATGGGTAAACTCATAATAGCTTACTATTAATTAATATACAATTACAGGTAGATAAATTAGTTTAGATATCATAAAAAGTTTAATTTTTTTTCTTTCCCACTTCGCTATCGTAACAAAGAAACACAAAAGAAACAAAAGAAATAAAGAAACAATAGCGTTTTTGTCATGCTTTCTTAAGTGAATTGATATACAGTTCATATCTATGTCCTTTTATATATTTTAAAGTTTATGAATTTATAAGTACATATATTTCTGTATATATACACATATGCATTTAAATGCACACTTCTTCCAAGATTTGAAGAAAGAAATTGACAAAAATATCTTAAAATTATACCAAAAATATCTTTAAAACTATACCAAACATAGCTTTAAATGATATTAAAAATATGTTTAAATTACATTAGAAATTATTTAAAACTTGTATTTAAAAATCATTAAAATCTGATTTTATATTATTTTTCTATAAATTTATCTATTTTCTTTATCTCTTTCTTTATTTCTAACTTCTTTATCTGTAAGTTTTAAAAAAGTGTTTACCATTATGTTTTTCCCGATGCTTTTATAAAAAACAATTTGCGACTTATACCGTTTTTGTATATAGGTTTAATAAAATGAAAACATTTCTCAGATACGTATAAGAATCTTTTTAAATCATTCCTTCAAAATAATAATGACATGCAATTAAAAAAATGATAGTAAAAAATATCTTCAAAGATATGTAATATAACATTGTTTTTTTTTCTATAAAATAATGTTTAATATATTAAAAAAAATTACTTTTGTGAAATTTCGAAACTGATAATATCATGAATATAAACGTTGATTTTTTTTATCACACATTTCTTGACAAATGGATATTTTATGCGTCGTCAAAGCTTTTAATCTCAATTTCAAAACATTCATTTAATACTGAAAATATTTTCCTTTCTCATTTTTGTGATTTTTTTTTTTGAAAAAGATGATATAACAAGATTCAATTGTTTGTATTGTTCAATTGTTATCAAAATGTCTGTAAATTGCATAAAAAATATGTTAAAAAAATCTCAAAACTAATTTAAATCTTATTTTATATTATTTTCATATAAATTTATATAGTTTCTATCTTTATGATCTCTTAGTTTTAAAAATATATATACCTTTAAATTTTTCCTTATTATTTTGTAAAAAAACAATTTGAGATTTATACCTTTTTTTTCTTTTTTAAATCCGTTTAATAAAATGAAGCCATTTCTCAGATGCGTATAAGAATCTTTTAAAATCATTCCATCGAAATAATAATGACATGCAATTAAAAAAAGATCGTAAAAATATTTTCAAAGATATTCTACATAACCCTGTTTTTTCTATAAAATAATGTTTAATATATTCGAGAAAAAATTACGATTTTGTGCAATTTCGAAACTGATAATATCCTGAAAATAAATATTGAATTTTTATCACAGAATTGCTTGACAAAGCGGGGGATATTTTATGCGTCAAAGGTTTTAATCTCAATTTCAAAATATTCATTTAATACTTTACAATATTTTCCTTTCGCATTTTTCTGATTTTTTTCTTTGAAAAAGATGATATAACAAAATTGCTTTAGAAGTGTTTTTGACAAATATGCGCTTGAAGCATTAATAATTATGTGTCATCCATGAAACATAAAAGTTTCTAAAAAGTTTAAAGATGACGTTTATAATAACGTTATTCATTACTTTAATTCAAAGAATATTGAGAAAAGACATTTTCAGTAAAATGTGCTGGAATATGTAATCATAACTTAATTAAGCTATCTGCCTATGTTCGATGTGCTTTTAAAAAATGTACAATATTTAATAAGCACACATATTTTTAATTCACTTGTAATACATTTTGGCGAAAAAACATAAAATCCTAGCAATAACTTCATAACATTTAAACAAAATCATTTTTGTTTGCCATTTTTTTAGCAAAATTTCATGCTTACGACAGAGAGCGTACACTCAATTCAACTAAATGTATTTCAATTTCCTTTGCACTACATAGTACAGCTCATATTCAAAATATTAAAATAATTACTTTTTTTACAAACTGAAAATATCGTTTCGCAAATTTAATGTCTTTTTATGCAAATCTGCAAACGATATTTTTATTAAGAACTTATTGTTGATTAAGCTTATTTATTATCTTAAAATTAATATCATTTTTGAAAAGATTAATTGAAAACAAATTATTTTGAAAAGTCAAAATATTAGAATATTTATTCAAGTGGTTCAAAATATTAGAATATTTCACATTAATTCTCCTTTAATTATCACCAATTCATAACTGGTGGTGTCATGGATTAAATTAAGAAGATTTTATTTAAAATAAATATTCTCTTTGCAGTTTGTTTGCTTTTTCGTCTTAAAATCGGTAGTGTGAGTGATATTCTTGAATCTATTAAACTTAGGATGGCTGTTTTGTGTTGGCATGGTAAAAATCAATGTTATATAGCGAATTTTTTACACTGTTCGCAATCAAGCATTAATAAAATGCTAACACAATATTTAAAAAAAAATGAAAATTTTCAAAATAATTGCCGAAATGGCGGCCAAAAATTAAAAACATCTGCTACAGATGACAGGAAACTGAAGCGTATAGTTAAGAAAAACAGTTTTTAAAGTGTGCAATTCTTGCACCGAAAATGGAAAGAAGAAGGAGTTAAAGTTTCTACATCGAGAAAATTAAGACATCTCCATAAATTTAAGTTTGAATCTCGTGTACCGAAAACAAAACCTCTCATGACTGCAAAACAAAAGCGTATAAGAACTGAATTGGTGGAAATCAAGACGTTTATGGAGCGAAGAAGATTGGAAAAACATATTAGTGATTGGAAATTAGTGATGAAATTATGTTGTATAGATACAAAGCATACTTTCATCACTAAATAATATATTTTTCCAATCTTCTTCGCTCCATAAACGTCTTGATTTACACCAATTGAATCTTATACGTTTTTGTTTTTCAGTCATGAGAGATTTTGTTTCCGGTATACGAGATTCAAACTTAAATTTATGGAGACGTCTTAATATTCTCGATGTAGAAACTTCAACGCCTTCTTCTTTCCATTTTCGGTGCAAGAATTGCACACTTTTAAAACGGTTTTTCTTAACTATACGCTTCAGTTTCCTGTCAGCTGTAGCAGATGCGTTTGGTTTTCGGCCACCATTTCGGTGATTATTCTGAAATTTTCCATTTTTTGAATATCGTGTTAGTATTTTACTAACGCTTGATTTCGAACAATGTAAATAATCCCCTATATAACATTGATTTGTACCGTGCTGATACAAATCAACCGTACGAAGTTTAATAGATTCAGGAATATCAACCGCACGACCCATTTTAAGACGAAAAAGCAAACAAACTGTAAAAAGAACACCGATTTTAAATAAAATCGTCTGAATTTAATCAATGATGCCACCAGTTATGAATTGGTGATAATTAAAGGATAATTAATGCGAAATATTCGAATATTTTGAACCACTTGAATAAATATTCTAATATTTTGACTTTTCAAAATAATTTTTTTTCAGTTAATCTTTTCAGAAATGATATTAATTTTAAGATAATAAATAAGTTTAATCAACAATAAGTTCTTAATAAGAATATCGTTTCCATATTTGCATTAAAAGATGTTAAATTACCAAACGATATTTCCAGTTTGTGAAAAAAAAGTAATTATTCTAATATTTTGAATATGAGCTGTTCTATTTCACTTACTTGTGAACTGAACCAGGAGTTATACAATATCTTCAAAATTAACTGAAATATTTCAAAATTTGTCAAAAAAAAAAAATTTTTTTCGTATTCGAACACCTATAAAATAATTACATTATCGCATAGAGCTTAGATTCCAGTTCAGAACCCAGTGACTGAGAGGTTCTGCTCTCGAAACTGGTAGACGGGAGGTGCTAGGTTCGAACCCAATCGCGCCCGTCGGCCTAATCGTTCTTAGTTTTCGTGGTTTTCTTCGGACCGTGGATTTTCCATGCGTAAATACGGATTAGGTTCCCTTATAGAAAGACCCCCTCAGAGGGCACTTCCACCCCCTGGCCTATATCCCTCATGTAGATAATTGGCTGTCAAAATTCAACCCAACCCAGTTCAGAACATATTGAGTAATATGGAAAGCTTTCTGAGAAAATTTAACTGAAATATGTTTAAAAATTTTTATTTAATCAAGTTGATCGAAAATGGAAATAATGGAATTTTTTTTTTCAGAAATCGCATTTAAAGGTTTCTTATCTATATCATTTCTTATCTTTAAAATAATATAGAAGTGTCATTTAAGGTTTATTTGTGGTGTTATGTAAAAATCGTAAAGAAATCATGCATAGAAACATCGTTTACATTTCTCCTCGCCTTCCTACACCCACTTCGAGTATTTGACGCATTGCTTCCAGTTTATTAAATTGGCCTTAACTCCTCCTCTGGTAAGAGTAGTAATGAAATTAAAACAGATTTGGAATTTGAAAAAATTGCTCTTTTAAATAAAACAATTTTTTTTTGAAAATTTCTCCCCAAACGGCGATTTTAATGTAGGTAATACTTATATTAACAGCGTAATATTAATTAATTTACGATTATAGGTGGAGAAATCCGTTTAGATAGCCTATAAAAGATAGTTCTAAAAATGTTGCATTTTTTCTTTTCCGCTGCCCTATATTAAAAAGAATCGGAACAAAAATTATATATTTTTTAACAAATTCACTTGCTACCGTTTTCTATCAAGTGTGAAAAAAAGAACAGTGAATTTTTCGTATTTTATTCCGGTACCCACGAAAAATTAACCCTTTGTATTGCCTCGTTGCATATCTGCAACATACCCAAAAATGTTACTTATACACTGGACTTTAAAAGACAATTTTATTTATTGCTGATATCTCCCAACACTGCAATTAATGCAAATTGTATATTAGAATTCTCAATAGACGGCGATACCGAGTTCATTTTTATGCCAAAGTTTTATTTATAATTTAAGCAGTTTGGCATCGTTATTGGCATCGTAAAATTATCTTCGTAAATTTTTAAAAATTCAACGGTAGGTGATGTTCGAAACTGGATTTTTACAAAGGTACGTTTGTATACCTTAAATCTTGTATTAGGAAATGGACAATATTTATCGGAAGTATGTAATTTTCTGTTTATTGCAAATCTGAAAATATATCTTTCAGTCAATAATTTTTATTTCCTAATTCTTTTTTATTATTTTTTACATGCTTAAAGTTATGTATTCTAACATATGAGTAAATATTTTTTTAAATCAGTGTTGATGAGTCATAAAGGATTATTGTATTGCAATGGAAGTTCTTCGGAAAATCATGAATTGCAGTTAAATAAATGTAAAAAAAAAAAAAAAAAAAAAAAAAAAAATTAAGTTCACAAAAATTTTGAAAAAAAAAAAAAAAAAAAAAAAAAAAAAAAAATTAAACATTTTTAAAACAAAATTTGATATTTCGCAAAGTTGTCCAAAATTTGTACTTTTCAACATTAGTGCTTTTCCATTTGGCTATTAGTACTTTTTAACAAATACTCATTGCTGAAGCTGATACTGTTTTCAGATCAAACTATAATTGAGTATCCATTAAGGTTAAGTATTGTTAATTTATCCTTAAGTATTGTTTTTGCTATGTCTTTCGAAAGCGGAAAGTGTCTGAGGTAGCCCCTACCCCCTTTAACCCCTTAGGGATCAAAAAAAAAAAATCTGAAACACATGTTTACTAATTTTAGTTGTACTATTTGCACGTCAAGTTTCAAGATTTCATTTCCATTGGTTTATGAGAGCTAGTGATTGCTTTAAATTTGCTCTCTATTACCCCCCCCCCCCCCTAGGAATTAAATTTTAAAAAATCTATGTCCAATTTATGTAATACCCTCAGGAATACATATATATTATAAATTTCAAATCTCTATTTCAACAAGAAGTACGTGGAAATTGAGTAACAATATTTAAACAAACAGAATTGTAAGTTAAAAGAAATCATGTAAAAATGAAAGCATGAGGCGTAATTTTTTAGATGAACATTAAATGTTTTCTAACACCCCCTACTAACTCCTCAACAAATAATAGTAAACGAAAGTTACTGGTACCGAATGATTGAAAATAAAGTCTACTTTTAAATGATGCATATAAAATTTGCCTAGCGGGCCATCTACATATTAAAACGAATCCAAACTTCATTTTTTTCAATAACAATACCTAATTTTAACGAGATATTTCAAATCTTCGGTTCAAACTATACCTAGGCACCAAATTTCAAGTAATTTGAATGATACGTTTTTGAATTGTAAACATTCAAAATTTAATGCTTCTAATATTATATTACATTTTCATATTTTTATTTATATCTCCTGAAATTATACTCCTAATGTGCTAATTTTTGTGTAGCAATAATTTTAATGTACCCAAACATAAATACGCTGAATTTGCAATTTTTATAATTTTATGATATGAATTATGAATTATGAAATTAATATTAAAAAAAAAATGAATTGCAACCTACAATTTTCTTGATGGATTTAGATTTATTAAGTCCTGCTTTATGGAAATCCAAAATTTCACATTTTTCTTCCAAGTAGTTTTCAAATTATGCTTAAAAAACGGTAAAATGATGGTTTAGGGGACCGTTTATGATAGAAGTGAGTAGATATTTTGAAATTTCTTTTGCTGTCCTGTAATCTAAATGGCTTCATTGACTGCTTGAGTAGTGCTTAAGGTGCCTTGATCAAGAAGGGGGTTCTCTCGGTTAACAGTCGAGTACCGAACATCAATTTGGATACAGCCCTTAAAATAAGTTCGTTTTAAAATAATTAATTTCTCGTAAACTTATGGTACGAATTGCTAGGCTAATTGAAGGGTTTATAGTTCATTTATACTGTCAGAATTGTGTACTGCTATTGAAAAAAACAACGTTATGTTTCGTTTTAATATGTAGATGGCCCCTAAGCAAATTTTATATACATCATTTAAAAATAAACTTTATTTCCAATCGTTCGGTACCAGAAACTTTCTTCTACGATAATTTGTTGAGGAGTTAGTAGGTTTTTTTTTCCACGACTGTACCTATTATTTCTGACGTATCTTTCCCTATCCACATACGAAATGCGCGAAGATGAATGTGTTTTTGAATACGCTTTGTCATAGTAGGCTAATATATTGTTAAAACCATTTTTTAATAAATCGATTATTTAATAAATTCACTATCTTACACTTTCTATCAAGCGCAAAAAAACAGTTAATTTTATATAATGGTGTTCGGTGTCCACGCAAAATTAACGTAATGTAACTGAGATTTTTGATTTAAAAAAAAAAGAAAAAAAAAACATGAATTGTAGTCAAAAGTTTAGGCTTGATTTTCAAGATGAGCATTGAGTGCTTATAAAAGTGTATTTATTAAAAGTAAATTTATTAAAAACCTATCCTTACTTTTATACTTATTTTCATCTTTAAAATAATCCTAAAACAATCCATAAAAATCCTCTTACTATGATATTTGATATACTGCGAAAGTAACATTCTTCGTGAGGAAAGAGTATATTGATATTTGCATTATGCATCCACTTTAGAGTTATTATATTTTGAATGTATCATATTGAGAATAGATCCCTTGAGCTACAATGTATTTTTTTTCCATCTATCTTGACAAAAAGCTTTTTAAGATAAATGCACTTTTAAGAGGGCCTATGATATACTTAATATCGCTTTTTGGAATGCATATTTCGAGATTTTTTTTAAAATATGAATCTAATCTACACACTTCTTTCGTGAAAAGGATTTGTGCTTTATATACTTCTACTTATGATACATTGAATGTCTTTAAATCCACTTTAATGGCTAATTGAAAAATTCTTTTATAATTTTTTTTAACATTTTTGAGCAGATACTGATAAGCTAAGACAATAGTTGAAATTTGCTTAAGTACTACTTATTTAGCTAAAAGCAAAATCTGAATAAACTAAAACGCAGAAAATCACTTTACTCTGCTACTGGCTTTATTTCAAATTTAAGAAATATCTTAACCCTTAAATGCCTGATTTTTCAAAAATCCTTGTAATAATGTTTTTCGGCTTTCATTTTTTAAATAAACCATGGGAAAAATACTTTAAAAAATCATATTTTGTTTTAAGTATAGTTTACGGGTAAAAAACAGTTTGTTACTAATCGGCAATACTGGTGTTTAATTGAAAAAATAATTTTCCTTGATAAAATTCTATAATATTAAACACACAAAAATTTTTGGAACTGTAATAAGAAATAAATTTTACTTGCTCACTGCAGGTCAAAATAGAGTATTTCGCAAGCTTCCAAACAAAACAAAAAGAACAAGTAGCAACAATTGAAAAAATAAATCTATCTTTATTCTTAAACAGCACAAGTTTTGCCATCTACATGTTGAAAATCGATTTTATAATATTTTCAGAATGTATCTTATTGGCAACATTAGGCATTATAGATTCAATATTATTTTAATAGTATTTTAGAGCCTAAATTGGGTATGTTGCCGAAAAGTAACACCAGGCATTTAAGGGTTAAGATAGGTAACTTTTATCGTGAAACTAGCTAAATTACTCGGCGTTGCTCGAATTTTAAGAATGTGTATTTTGAAAAATTTATTTCAAAATTAAACATACTGTATAAAATAAACAATAAAAGAAAGCAATAAAGTCATCCTTATTTCAGTTCTTCAGTAAGAATGAGCTCTGGGGGCCTCAATATTACTGTAAATTCTAGCGCATTACCTATGAAACGCATTCGTCAGACCCAGTATTATGTGCAGCTGTAGTGCTTATAGCAAGGATTTTATTTTATTTTTATTTTTACTTTTATTTTTAATCTTTTTTTAGCTCTTTGTGTAAATTCCAATATGCATGCATACACACATGTATATGAATGCGATAGATTTAAAAATTGAGAAAAGAAATTCAAGGAACCTCAAAAGGTTAAAATATGCCACTATTTCCATAATTGGATTTTTATCATGTTTCAATACATTTATTCAAACTCATATGACGTTATATATTTAACGGCTGACGTTTATTAAATTTTAAGCATGACTTAATATTAACTTTGTTTATACTCGGGGTGGGGGGGGACTCGCCCCCCCCTCCCCCCCTCCTGCTCGCTAAGCTCTCCAACACTCCGCGTAATCACTTCGCGATTCCGTTCGATATCGCAAAGCAGTCCCTATTTTCTAGCCAGCCACAGACGCAATCGTTTCGCGTTTCCATTATCCCATTCCCAACTCCTGACAATTTTATTTCCTTATCTCCAAGCACATAGTCATTAGAGCTTACAGAGTTTCATAATTATAAGAATTATTAAATATAAAATCATTAAAAAAAGGTAAAATTTATAATTACAAAGTAAATAAATTAATAATTACATAAAATTATAAATTAATATAAAATTTAAAATTTAAAATATTGTAAATTTAAAAAATATCATAAATTTAAAAAGTAACAAATTTACTAAAGTTATTTGGAATTTTTTCCCTTATCTTTGTAATAAACTCGCTAATTTGTTGTTACTGTAAATAATCTTATCATATAAATCTCCTCTCCACTGAAATTTTCACTTCGCCGCCTTTCCTCTGCCAACATATATGCGTAAAATTATATATATTTAGTGTTGCGAATATTGTAAATAGTTAGTATTTGTGCTTAAAAATAATGTAAATAGTTCAATTAAGCTCTATGCATAAGCTAATATTAGTTTTTTTTTTTTTTTTTTTTTTTTTTTTTTTTTTTTTTTTTTTTTTTTGCATTGAAATATCTTAATTTGTTGATTTTCTGCAAGTAAGTAAACCCGAATGGATTTCAATGGGAGCCTATAGAAATTTGGGAAAATACTGGAAATAGCGCGAAGTTGGCGTCACTTTTGTTGACTAATTTTGGCGATAAACTTGGCGACCGAGCCGCCCCCCTTTGTAACCCCCCTTATAGCGTCAGAAAGCTCTGACCAATCAGATGCGTTTAGCGGTATCAGCGCAGATTTTCATGGGTCCATTTTCAAGTCGTTACTTTTTTATATATTCTACTAGGGGGAGGGGCCTCCATCCCACTGCTCGTTACGCTCACCAACCCGCCGCGTAATCGCTTTGCGATTCTATTCGGTATAGGGAAGCAATCTCTATTTTCCTGCCAATCCCAGTTTATTGTTTGTGCTCAAAAATAATGTAAATATTTCGATTAAGCTCTGTTCATAAGCTAATATTAGTTTTTATTGCATTGAAATATCTCAATTTGTTGATTTTCTGCAAGCAAGTAAACCCTATCGTATTTCAGTGGGAGTCTATGGAAGTTTGGCGAAATATAAGAAATAGCGTGAAGCTGGCGTACCATTTGGCGACTAATTTTGGCCGCCAAACTTTGGCGATACATCGCAAGTTGGTGAAAAACTTGGCGACAGAGCTGGGTTTCCTTCTTATAGCGTCAGAAAGCTCTGATCAATCGGATGTGTTTTTATTGTATCTATGCAGATTTTCATTAGTCCATTTCCAAAGCGTTACTTTTTTATCTATAGAAGGATATATATATTACGCTATCGTATGTGGCACAGAAATCGCGATTATTTGTCAATTGTTTAATGACAACGCCCGAATGAAACGCATCTCATTGGTTATTAAACAGTATTTAATGCATCTCCATACCTATAACGGGGGTTACCATAGGGGGAAACCCTGTTGTGTCACCAAATTTGGCGACCAAAATTAGTCGGCAAAAGTGGCGTCAAATTGCTGATATCTCTAATATTGCGCAAAATTCCCGTAGACTTCCATTGTAAACGAATAGGGTTTACTCGCTTACAGATAATCTACAAATGGAGATATTTTAATGCAAGAAAAACTAATATTAGTTTAAGGGATTAAATTAATTATATTTAAGAGAGTCCAAGTAAATTAAATTATGAATAAAAGTAACATGATACGATACTTAGCATGCTTCCCAAACATAAATTTTAAAGTGACCAAACTGGTAGCCAAGGGCGGCTAGTACAGAATGATTCTTCAAACTACTTATTTCATTTTTATTTTTCACGTGGAAATCTTACAATAAACAAAATATAATCTTACAATATAATAGATATCTTCCTTAACCGTTTAAACGCCAATGTTCCAAAATTGGAACAGAAGTTTTAACTAAATGTTACAAATGTAAATAATTTTCGAATTATTACGGGTTGTTTGTATTATGATAAGAATGATTATGAAATATTTTTTTTATTAAATATTAAAAATTAAATTTTATTTTTGTTATTTTTTATGATTTTTAGAAATTTCTTATTTTTGAGGTATTTTTCACTATTTCAAATAACATTCCCCAACACATATATTATGCAAAAAAATTAAAATTATATTTTATAGTCATAAGAAGAGAACTACTACTTGTAAAAAATTGCTAGTAAAAACTTTCTAAAATAAAATATAAATGTTTGACGCAGTTTGAAAAACTCATGTTCCGATTTTGGAACATTGGCGCTTTAGCGATACAGTTTTCAAAATGAGTAATCACATAAATAAGAAATTCAAATCTCATTATATAATCCGTTGACTGATTCAATGTTGGTATCGTCAAGGTCAAACAGCAGACCGTGAGCGTGTTCAGAAGTGCACTTTGCGCCGCGCGCGCGCTCAGAAGTTTATGCCATGGAGTAGGTATTATTGAAGAAAGGAATTTTAACATAATTCAATTATTTCATTATTTTTATGGTTCAAAAAAGGTAAAACCAACGACTATATTTCTTTATTCTTCCAAAACATGGTTTTCGTAACAGGAATACATGCCTATGTTCACTCAGATAAAATCTAAAATAGTCGGGAAAAACATCACGTGACCTTCTTTATCTACTTTAGCCCATTTGGCATTTAAAATTAGTTAACCAACCGCACGCAAACTCCGCGCGAGCTGCTCAAAAAAATTGTGTGGGCGATTTGATCACGTGATTGTGCGTTTTCTGCTTATGTGTTATTGGTTGTGCTTTGTTTGGTAGGTTGATTGATACAATTTAAGAATTCTAAAAATTTTAACTTTTTAACAATTTTCTTTTTACTTATTTAAAAATGATTTATCAGTTGATTTATATCTTCCGTGATAAATAAAATGCTGTTAGTAAACCAAGATTGTGATATCAACATATGAGATTTGTTTGTAATCTACTATACTGGATGGATTTCAATGGAATTTGCACTGTTAGTTAGACAGTTTTTCAGAGAAGGTTTTAATATATATATTTCTTATTTTATGATTGCATATTTCAATACCGTGTGGATAACAGACCAAAATACATCATAAAATATGAGAAATAAATGGCATTCAAAATTCTGTTAGTATAAGCAAAATACTTATTTATACTTTCAGTAGAAAATTTATAAACATTCTGATCATACTTTATTCACTACAAAACTAGACAGCAGACCTATATATTTTATCTCTTTAAAAAATATATGTACAGGTATTTTTAGTTAAAATAATCTACAACTATTACATTTTATTTTTATAATGTTCAAAGTAAAATATGATTTCCAGCCTAGTCTCGATAAAAATTCACTCGTAAAGTACCCAAAAAAAAAAAAAAAAAAAAAAAAAAAAAAATCAAGGAATTATCCTTGCTTAATGTTTATATCATTATACATATACATACTTAGAAACGAAACTTTGAATATT
This sequence comes from Maratus speciosus, assembly GCA_963932465.1. Lineage (NCBI taxonomy): Eukaryota > Metazoa > Arthropoda > Arachnida > Araneae > Salticidae > Maratus > Maratus speciosus. The sequence continues at coordinate 504,240,538 of OZ010794.1, read as the reverse complement.
TAAAAGGTGTTCAGATGTAAAACTTTCATCTCGAAATACCTCATTTTCTCACATTTAAATAAGTATTTTATTATTATAATAAAAATACACGTGCCTCTTTATAATAAAAATAAAAAATATATCTTCATCAAAAATATCTTATTCATTATGAAAAATATAAAACAACCAATAAACAAAACAAAAAAAGATTGTGACACAATGTGGGATCGGAAGGATTCGAACCCAGAATTCCTGGTCTCGAGTTCACTGCCTTATCCATTCGGCCATCTAGCACACATTGCTTTTGTCTCAAAATATCTTTATAATTAGCACCTTAATTAATCAAATCCATGATCTGTTCCTGAACACACTTCGTGTCTACCTGTACACTACCTGAACACACTACATCCATGATATGGACCCACTCCATGTTCCTGACTCCTGAGCTCGCGCGCGCTGCGCGCGTGCTTCTTGAACACACTCCGTGTCAAAGCATTTACTCGGAAGAGTTTATTTTATTAGGTAAGTAAAGTGTAAATTGAAGGGAGGGGCGAAAATAGAAAGAGGGAAAAAAGCTTTTTCTTTTTCTTTATTTGAATGGAACGTTCGTGTTTTGTTGAGTCGCAGTTGGAATAATTTGTAGCATTATTAGAAGCTAAAGTAGAATAGATTTCTTTAGTAGAATACATATTATATTCAGCAGAATGTTTTTTTAGTAGAATATATGTTTTTTTTCGATTTTGATTATAAAACATGTCGAAAAAATTTTTAACTGTAGAAGAAGCAGTAGCGTATTTAGAAACTCTTTCGGATTCAGATTTATCGGATGTTGATATATGTCAGTTACCTCCAGATGAACCAGGCGTTATAACAGACGAAGAGGATATTGTGGAGAATGACTTTGAGCCCGTTATACCAGCTGACGTGACTGGAATGATAGACGTAATTTGCAAAAACGATAATACTAGTTGCCGAGAAAACGTGATACTCAATGCAGAAGCCGGTCCATCGAATATAAAAATTGAACTTCCGGGAAGGAAACGTAAGTTGGAATCTGCAGATATTGTCCCGACTTCTGAAAAAGCACAGAAAGTAAAGAAACCTCCTAAAAAGAAAATTGCATGGAAGAGAAAATGTGATTTTCAAAAACCTATTATATCAAACAGAATCGAAACAATTTTGCAGACGTTTCCTAACTTAGTAAATCTGTCGCCTGTCGACCTATTTTTTAAAATTTTGCCTCATGACTATATTGAACTCCTCGCTAAAATGACAAAATTGTACGCTTTACAAAAAGGAGAAGGTATTGAAGTAGTATATGAAGATATTTTGCAGTTTTTTGGTCTACTTCTTCTAAGTGGATACCATTCTGTTCCTACTGAAGATATGTATTGGAGCACAGCTGAAGATACGTCCGTTCCTATTGTTTCAACTGTTATGACCCGCAATCGCTTTAGAAAGATGAAGAAGTATTTTCACTTGATGGACAATAATCAATTGAAAGCAAACGATAAACTTGGTAAAATAGCACCGATATATAAAGAGTTATCCAAAAATCTGCAACAGTTTGGAATCTGGCACGAGAAGTTGAGCATTGATGAATCAATGGTCCCGTACTATGGCCGGCATACATGCAAAATGTTTATCAGAGGAAAACCTATTAGGTTTGGATTTAAAATATGGATGATGTGTTCATCAAATGGATATCCATACGCTATGGAGATATACAGTGGAAGAAAAGGATCCTCGTCCGTTGGACAGTTAGGCTCGATAGTTGTGAACGAATTATTATCTAACTTGCAAGAAAATTCAAAGCATGAAATATATTTTGATAACTTTTTTACTTCCTACGATTTAATTTCGGATCTTGCAGCACGTGGAATACGAGCGACAGGCACAATTCGTGAAAATCGCACTGCCCTTTGTCCATTGAAATCTAAAAAAGATCTCGCTAAAGAAGACAGGGGAAATTATGATTTTCGTTCCGATGGAGCGGTATATATCTGCAGTTACAACGATAATGCGGTGGTCTCAGTAGCATCGAACTGCTACACACATGAACCCGTTGGAACAGTAAAGAGATATTCAAATGCAAACAAATGCAAAATTGATGTTACTCAACCTCATATTATCAAGAAATACAACGAAGGCATGGGAGGCGTTGATGTTTTAGATAAACTTTTAGGCAGTTATAGGCCAAAAATGAAGAGCAAGAAATGGTGGTGGAATCTGTTCATAAATGCTTTAAATATGGCAGTGGTTTCAAGTTGGATTATACACTCTGAGGTGAATGACATCAAAATATCGCACTTGGAATTTCGTAGACAAATTGCAACTTTTCTTCTACGGAGAAAAGAGCGTCTGGTCATTCATCATGGACCCCGTTGTCATGTGAAAAAGGAAGTAAGAATATCTGATGGACATTATATTGTACCTACATCTCAAGGGCGTTGCGTAGTTTGTAAAAAAAACACAACAAAGAAATGTTTTCAGTGCGATAAACGCATTCATCAAAGTTGTTTCCTAGCATATCATGGGCACTAGAAATGAACATAATTCAAGAATTTTGTTTAGATTTTCCAAAATCAGGTATTTTATTATATTTTAATATTAATTAATTGTGTAATAATGTATATTAATTGTGTAATAATACATATATATACTCAGTAAATACCACAAAATATTATCTGTATTGAATATTTTCTTCTGTTGAAAATTTTGTATAAAAATGTAACCCACGAAACGCCAATGTTCCAATAATGGAACATAGCAAAAAAATAGGAAAACATTTTTTTTTCCAAAATTTTATTATTGTATTAGATAGAGGTGCTCTAAAGAAGCACAATTCCAAAATTTTATATTAATAGGAAGATCCGTTCATAGTACGGCGTTTAAACGGCTTACAGATGCCGAGATATATCTTTCATGTAAAGAGTGAATAATAGGATATAGCTGCGTCACCTTTTGTTTGATATGCACCAATAGCTAAGTAGCACCAATTAATATCGAAGTCTAACTGAATAAAAAGTTTTACGGTATTATATGTATTAGTTCCTGAGTTTGAACGGCACAAAATTTATGCAAGAAACGGACTCCAGACGCCTGATTACAGGCAGGCAGATATTTTACAAAAATTGCTAAATCGTAATAAGGACATGAAAAATCTATCAAAAGCCGAAATCAGATAATTTTCACAAATCTAACTGTTATATTCTTCTGAAAGTAACAAAAACAAATAAAAAAAAAGAAAAGGAAAGGAAAGAAAAGAACCATGAAATTAAAAGAAAGTTGCCTTTCAAACCTGTAGCTGCTATGGCTGTTGTCTCAAGTATTCCTTTTAGCATAATCTTACTACAACAGATACAAGTCTTGAAACAATTTGCTTTCTTTATTTTTGCATTATCTTTTTATTTATTTCTGAATACAAAAGGAGACAGTTTTGACACAGATGATCCGCAAGACAACGTAATATCAGGCGGGAACTTCATACTATGTTTGTACGATGGTGCAACCAGGAATTGAACCCAGTATTGCCATGGGGGCAGATGAACTACCATATGCTACCTGTTTTGGGGAGCTCTAACCATGATAGATATATACATCTTCTCAAATAACTGCCCATCTTCCGATTTTTTCAATGTAAAAAAAAACAATAATAAATAGAAATTTTACAATATTAAAGAAATTATTAATAACCACATAAAAACAAGAGACATTTCTCTAATTAGCCCCCGGTATGCTATTTCTTTCTCCCAGCTCATTTTCTGTCGTCTCCAAAAAAATTACGTTACCTTACAGAAGCCAGCAGTAAAACGAAACATTACGATTAAATACTCTATAGCGATTTTTTTAATTTCTACGGACCGCACATTTTCAATTTGTATACCGTCATATTGGGGAGAAAAATGTACTTTTAAATGCAATTTGTTTGAAAACTGCATCTCAATTTATTTTTGAAATATTAATTTTTTTTTGTAGTTTTTAGAGCCATTTGCTTAATATTGGCAACGGAAGTACTCCATTTCTGTAGAAAGTAAAGGTAAAATAGTGGTAAAATAGTAATTACATATTTTTTGTTGCTATTTTCTCATAACAACCGAAAGAAAATGTAATTAAAATGCGTGCTATTTTGAATAAAATATAAACGAATGATATCTGTTAAAACGTGGAACTATTATAAACAATATTTAATTTTAAGTATCTATATTATGTTACAAACAAATGAAGGCCTATGAATCATTAGATAGCCGTTTTTTTTGTCGAGTTTCTTTAATGACGGCATCTTTTTGCTGCATTTGTGTAGTATTTCGCAATAGTGACGTCCTATGCATACTTTACTGTAGGTGTTAAGAGTGGATCGGAAATGTGAAATTCTTCAGCGGATGCGAATAACGTCATTTTACATAAAATAAAAGCGTGTGCTTTAAGTCTTAAAATTGAAATATGTTTTGTAATATTTATATATACGTACTCATCGGGAGTGACACTAAATTCTGAAAAAGTAGAATTCCTGTTTTCTAGTTTTTTCTTTCTACTTTTGTTTCTTTGTCTTTATACATACTGGTAGGTCTCTAGCTATACTTTCCACTTCAGTGCGAAAAAAAAAATTTAACCGCACGTGTCCCCTAATATATAAGAACCCATTTAGAATACAACCTCACGTTTTTCAAATTTAGACCAGATTTCTTAGGAGTAAATGATGTAAGAATATCTTTCAGTATCTCACTTTGAATAATTTCATTCACAGTGTTCTACTCAGATTTAGGAAATTGTCTGAAAAGCTTTAAGCTTAAGGTAGGCCAAAAGCATTTATGATAAAGCTTTTATCATTTTACCCAAGTCACGAAGACTATTAAACTGGATATATTTTGTGAAGGTTTTATGAAGTGGTAATTCTTTCAACGCAATGGAAACGATGGGATTTTGATTTGATTAAGGTTGTAAAAAATTTTTTTCTGGAGTTAGAAAGAAAAATATAATACTGTATTGTAATGATACAAAATTAATCCTAAGTTAAAGAAAGAAAATGACAATTGGTTATGAAAATAAAACAGTTCTTTGCAATTTTGCGAGTAAATAGCCTAAAATATTATTAAATTCATTGTCAGAAGAAATTTGCGAAATCTCATTAGAACTTAAATTATTAAATTTAATAGTAATAATAATAGACTCCAAATCTATTTAATTATGTGTAAAAAAAAAAAAAAAAAACATTGATCAATTTAACACGAAATAAACTAATATGGATTAGAAAATTTTCAGATTACACACCATATCTGTTTCACTTCACCTTTACTCCTGACGGTACTTATAAGCACCATTTAAATAACTTGTTACAAAATTCATTTAATACATCGATTAGTTGTAATACAGGTTAAAATGAGTTATAGATACATTACTTTATCTTGTTCCAAAAGCATTATTGGTAACACAAAAATAAAATATTTTTAAAAGGATGATTTCTTTTGCATTTGCATCTTTTCAACTTTCTTGGCGTTGGGGAGGAAGGATTTTTCAATTCGGAAATATTTCTATATTTCTATTGTAAGAAAATTATGTTTGTACATTTCCCAATTTTAGAAAATTCTATGAAAAATATGTAAAATAAAAGATTTGAGTTAGGTTATAAATATTGCACAAAATCCCTATAAATTCAAATTTGAATTAATCCTTCTAAATCCTTCAATCCTTCTAAAAATTTATTAAATGATTATGCAAATCTTCTAATGTAGTTTAAACAATTCACGAAAAACACTTTAGAAGATAAAATTTTCATGAATTCATAATTCAGTACATAAAGTGTAAACATTCTTCGTGTATCATTAGAAACAAATTTTGATTACTGAATATACCTATCTAAACTTACTGGTGAATGAATTCAACGAATGAATCCATGTTAATGAGTGAATGAATGGATGGAAGTCAATGGTACGTATGAATGTTAATGAATGTCAATAAGTGAATAATTAAATGAAAGAATATTAATTAATGTCAACGAATGAATGTATGATTGAACGCCAACGAAAGAAAGGATGAGTAATCCACAGGAAAACGTAATATCAGCCGGAAACACCACACTATGTGTGTACACTGTACAATGGAGGATAAGGAGTCACCCAGCACTACCACCGAGGCAGTCGAACCGTTATATGCTTAAATGCTGTCGGCCTTGGGGAGCGTGAACAAGGATATATCTGTATCTTCTCATATCTACCAACCTTCCGGCTTTTTGCAATGTACGAACAAAAAAAAATAATTAATTTACTATAATAAACAAATTATTTAATAACCACATACAAACAAGAAACATTACATTAAATAATTTTTCTTTTGGTTCAAGTTGTGTTTCTATGTCTTTAAAAATACTGGAAGGTCACCAACTATGTTATCCACTATAGAATAAAATTGTTTTTTAACCGCACATCTAATGTGTAAAGTGCCCATTATATAAAAACTCATTTAGAATAAAACCTCACGTTTTTCAAATTTATACTACATTTCTTTGGAGTAAATGATGTAAGAATATCTTTTACTATATCACTTTGAATAATGTCATTCACTGCGTACTATCCAGATTTAGGAAATTGCCTGAAAAGCTCCAAGCTTAAGGTAGGCCTAGAGCTTTTATAATAAAGCTTTCATCCTTTTACCCAAGCCACGAAGGAAGGTTTTATGAAGTGGTAATTCTTTCAACACAAAGGAAACAATCAGGATTTTTATTTGATTAAACTTGTAAAAATGTTTTTTCCTGTGTTAGAAAGCAAAATAAAATAATGTATCGTAATAATACTTGTATACTAATCCTAAGTTAAAACAAGTGGGTAAGTGTGATCATAGATCGCACAGAGGGTTTCGTTTAATATTCCTTTCAAAACACTTTATCCTTTTGCAAAATATGCTAGTTCCACATTTCGCAACCAGGGGGCGCACTCTATTCTACACAAACGTCTATCCGAACGAAACTCCGTTTTACAACCTATCCGTACTTATATGAGTCGAGGGAATCGGGCCTATAGCACCCGAGTTAGGTAGGCGCCCCCTGTCGGTAAAAAATGAAACTACAATATGTAAATCTATGGTGCATAATATGAAAGAGTTATCAAAGAGGTGTCGGCAAAAGTTTAAAAAGTGCCCCCCGGGGGAAAAAGGGGCAGGATAAAAATTTGCCTAAAATGCACAAGTTAGAGCACAGAGGGTTAAATATAAGATTTTTTGCGAAATTTTACGATTTTTTGTTTGATCGCAAGTGCTTAGCTATAATTTTGCAAAATTTCAAGTCTTCAACTTAATTAGGAACTGAGTTAGGAAGAAAAGCTTAAAATACAAAAGTTAGAGCCCAGAGAGTTAAATATAAGATTTTTTCGAAATTTTAGGTTTTGTCGTTTGATGTGAGGTGTTCAGCTATAAGTAGGCAAAATTTCAAGTCTCTAAAATTTATAGTTTCTGAGAACGGGTTCTGTGACGGACAGACAGACAGAGGAGCGAGACGAATAGGGTTTCGTCAGATGAACGAAACCCTAAAAAGAAAATGACGATTGGTTATAAAAATAAAACAGTTCTTTGCAATTTTATGAGTAGATAACTTGAAATATTATCAAATGCATTGCAAGAAAAAATTTGCGATATCTAAATAAAACTTCAATTATTAAAATTAATAGTAATAATAATAATAATAAGCAATATTCACATTACCCCTGATCTAATTAATTATACGTAAAAAACGTCAATCAATATAATTTGAAATAATCTAATATGGATTTGAAATCATTGTAGAGATTACACGTCATGCCTATTTCATTGCTGTTTTAAACATCCTTCATGTAGTACTGAGAACAAATTTAGATTATTGAATATATCTGTTTAAACCAGGGTTCGCAAAAACCCGGGTTTTTCTGAAAAAACCCAACCCACATGGGTTTTTTCGGGTTTTTTCATGAAAAACCCAATTTTCCCCGGGGAAAATCGGGTTTTTTTCAAAAGTATAATATATGCGTAATTACATTATTGTATACTATATTTTCTATATATTATATACACTATACATAAAAAAATACATTGTTCCCTTACATACAATATAATTGTAATGCTATTTTACAAGCTATAAATTATATGAATTTAAATTAATTAAATGCCAGTGTTTCTCACAAATTAGTTTTAAATATAATAGAAGATATAAAATTGTTAATTTTCTTTAAATCAAATAATGAATAGAATATTAAAATTTAAAATATATAAGTAGAAAGAAAAAAGGGGTAAACTATTCGGATGTGCCAATCCTAAAAGTTTCATCTATCTCATACATGTTAATAATTCAAAATTTGCTATCACAGTGCCAAAATTAAATGACAATTTATGCCCATCATGAGGATTGTAAAATATAGATTTGTTGAATTGGATGCATTTAACAAGGAGGTATAAGTATCACATGTTGTGCAATTTACAACAAAACCTGATCAGTAACAGTTTACGTCAATGTCTAACTGAATCTGAAGTTTGATGAAAATCCATGCATTATTAGCTCTTGAGATAAAGCTATTGCAAAAAGTGAGATAAATGCAGCACAACAGCACCACTGTTGGGCGATATACACCAAAAACTAATCAGCACCAGTTTATATCAAGGTCTAACTGAATCTAAATTTTTATTCAATTCTGTACATTAGTTCTTGGGATAAGAGTTGTTGCTGAAATCGCAAAAAATGCAGCATAGCAGCACTACCCGTTGGGCGATATGCACCAAAATTCGATAAGCAACAATTTAACTTGTAACTCAATCTAAAGTTTTATGAAAATCTGTGCATTAGTTCTTGAGGTAAAGCTATTGCAAAAATTGAGATAAATGCAGCATAGCAGCGCCACCTGTTGGGCAGTATACACCAAAAACTAATCGGCACCAGTTCACATCAAGGTCTAACTCAATCTAAAGTTTTGTGAAATTCTGAGGTTCTTGAGATAGAGCACCCACACAGACATTTTCTAAAAACCATCAAATCGTCTTCAGTTCAGGACCTTTTTAAAGTGTATAAATCCATCATAAATTGGAAGTCGAAATTTTTCACGAATCCAATATTTTCTTCTTGTAAAGATAGAAGAAAGTAAAAATACATATTTTTTATTTTCATCAATATTGTTGATTTGAATTTTTTATTTAAAGACATTCTTATGATATAACCTTTACTTATAATTATGTAGGTGTATGTTGCCTACTAGGTTCTATGTTAGTAAAGTATTTCAGTGTGTTGAAATACATTTTTATTTTTCTTCAGATGTGTATGTAATGGCTTTTATATATTAATTTTTTTTCAAAATTAACTGAAATGACTTAAATTCATTAAATGTATATATTGTTTAAATTTTTAAATTATTTCTGAAAATTGAAAAACCCCACATTGTGGGTTTTTCAGTGGGCTTTTTCAAGTGGGCCCATTCTGAAAAAACCCACCGGGTTTTTTCGAACTGGGCCCAGCTTTGCGAACCCTGGTTTAAACACACTTATGAAAGAATGCAATAAATGAATGGGTGTCAGCGAATGAATGAATGAATGAAGGAATGGGTGCCAGCGGATGAATGAATGAATGAATGAATGAATGGGTGTCAGCGGATGAATGAATGAATGAAAGAATTAAAGGAAGGAATGGCAATGAATGAATGACAGAGAGAGAGAGAAAAAGTGTGATATAAAGATAAAGAGACAGACAGATAGACAGATAGATAGGCAGATTGAACTATATACGTGTGTATGTAGGGGGGGGGTGCAAAATAAGACGTTGTCATATTATTTTTTTGCCATGTTAATCCTTTATTTAGATGTTTTTTGTTCGAGTTTTCATGACATCTATAAAATAAATAAAATAAATGAATGAATGGGTGTCAGCGGATGAATGAATGAATGAAAGAATTAAAGGAAGGAATGGGAATGAATGGATGACAGAGAGAGAGAGAAAAGTGTGATATAAAGATAAAGAGACAGACAGATAGACAGATAGATAGGCAGATTGAACTATATACGTGTGTATGTAGGGGGGGGGGTGCAAAATAAGACGTTGTCATATTATTTTTTTGCCATGTTAATCCTTTATTTAGATGTTTTTTGTTCGAGTTTTCATGACATCTATAAAATAAATAAAATAAATGAATGAATGGGTGCCAGCGGATGAATGAATGAATGAAAGAATTAAAGGAAGGAATGGGAATGAATGGATGACAGAGAGAGAGAGAGAGAAAGTGTGATATAAAGATAAAAAGACAGACAGAGAGACAGATAGATAGGCAGATTGAACTATAGACGCATGCGTGTGTGTGTGGGGGGGGGGGGTGCAAAATAAGACTTTGTCATATTATTTTTTTGCCATGTTAATCCTTTATTTAGATGTTTTTTGTTCGAGTTTTCATGACATCTATGTCATAAATAAAATTAAACAAAAACATAATTTGAAGAAGAAATTTAAAAAACAAAATTTATTTCCTACATTGTTTAAGCCCGAGAAGGAACATATATTAAGTTATTTCATTCAATTAGTTCTACATTTAATGTTAAATTTTTGTAACAAATTAGTTAAGCCAATTGAAGATTAAAAAATAAAAATAAAATTCATACAATATGATACTTAAAACACCCTAAAAATTAGATTCCGTTCAAATGTAATCGAAATAAATCTTAGACTTCTTCCATTTTTAATTGAAAGTATTTTTATTGCAGATTTTCTATTATGTTTATGACAATTGTGCATAAAATGATAAGATTCATGCAAAATATAAAACTTAAAAAAAAAGTCTAAGATTTATTTCGATTTCATTTGAACGGAATCTAATTTTTTAGGGTGTTTTAAGTATCATATTGTATGAATTTTATTTTTATTGTTTAATCTTCAATTGGCTTAACTAATTTGTTACAAAAATTTAACATTAAATGTAGAACTAATTGAATGAAATAACTTAATATCTGTTCCTTCTCGGGCTTAAACAATGTAGGAAATAAATTTTGTTTTTTTAATCTGTTCTTCAAATTATGTTTTTGTTTAATATGTCAAGTCTTTTAATAACTACTGCACTCAAACGAACGCATTTCAAAATTAATAGAGAGTATCATCATCAGGCTTTGATGTATGCGGTATTGAATCACAATGTGGGATGCAATTTACCAATGTGTAATTCAAAATGTTTCATCACTGTAGTAATGCAGGTTGTGGTGGTTTGGAAAAAACTTCCAATCTGAACGTAAAAAATCTATAATCGAAACATAAAAAATTAACTTCACTTAAATTTAGATACCCCATTTCCGACTCAGGAACGCTATGAATGTAAATGAAAATTGTGTTGAATCCTTACTGCTAATATTTAACAATATTATAGCTGTGATGCAATAAAAAATAAAAAATAAAAGTTTTGCTTAAATTTTTAAACCTTATTCTCTCCCAAGGGGTGATGTAAACACATCAGAAAATTATTACCTAAGCTTAACTTGGGGTATAAATAGTTCTTATCTCGAAAAAAAAAAACATTTTAAAATTTAAGTTATGTAATTCCTCACTAAGTTCGCTACCTGCGTAAAAATAGCTATCCGTTAGAAACTTTTTACTAAAATATAAACTTGACCAAAGCAAAAACTTATTCTGAAAATATAATTTTTATTTCCACTATGACGTCATATTCACCTTTTTTATTTTTGAAAAAAAAAAAAAAAAAAAAAAAAAAAAAACTAGCTCAATTTAATATTTCACGTGAAAATTTTTCAACTAAAAAGAAATAAATTATTATTACGGCTTTTGAAATTTTTGCAACAATGAAGTAAAAATGTTACATTTTCTATGAAAAATGTCCGTTGATTTTCAATGAAAAAAACGAAAATTGGAATTATTAAGAAAAATATTTCAATAATGTAAAAAACAATTTGCCCATGTTTCTCTCTGGGCCATGCATATCCCCATATGCATTACACCCATATGCAGCAAGTCATTTTACCATTCGTTTTGAACCTGACGTCAGGCAAACGTTTTTACATTATAAATTTACAATATCATTAGAATTAGTAAAGAATAAAAAATGAGTGGCATCAGGGACAAAAAGTTGGGAAGAAAAAATTAAAAAGTTATGATCTCCATAGGCTTTTCCATGTTAAATTAACATTGAGAAGTGACACTGGAAATAAATAAGTATTGCGCTGCCGCGCAATACTTAAATAAATGATACGTTCCTTCATTTGTTAATAATTACAAGTATTTTTCATTTTTATGCTTTTGACAAAAAAAATGAGTAATTATGCTGCTTTTCACCAAAAAAGAAATTTGAAAAGTAAACTATGTCATTTACTATTCATGTTTTGAGAAGAACTAGTAATTATTGTATGCATTTGGTCTGATGTTTTGAAAATATTTATTTATTTTTATTATTTATTTTTCTTTTATAAGAAAGAAAGGCAATACGTTTTTATTGACTTGCAGCAAATACGTATAATGCATATTAAATAAGCGTAACTTAAAAAATATTTGGAGAATGTAGCTAAATGACAAACAAAAACACAATTGTACGAACAAAGACAAAATTTTAATAAGTAAACTGGGAAAATCTAGTTAAATATCGCTGACATAAAAAAAAATCTGTAAAGATATGCTTCAATCTTATCTCTCTATTCTAAAAAAAAGTAACTACCGCTGTCACCGCCGCCGCCGGTTTTGAATTTTTTGTGACCGGAGGTCTTTCTTCGTTAATATTACGAAAAATAATGCTTACAAAAATATGAAAATCGGAAGTATTATACAGAAATGTTTGATAAACACGCTGATGCAGACAGTTTTCAGATCGAAGAATTATTTTAAGAGATATTTAATGCTAAAGTTGGACAAAATCGTTCCACTAAAAAAGTTTTATAGGAGCAAAAACTGTTCATAGGAATTTAATCATTTTTAGATCATTTTATGCGTTAGAATTTGCCGGAGTGCAGATTGCATTAATTTTTTTATTTTGACTCATTTTTTGAGGTTTTATTTCTATTTTAAATTCAGATTTTCAGCATTTCTAGAGATATTTTTAACAGATTTTAGAAAGTGATATTAATTTTAACTGTTGCCAACTGTATAAACAGCGGAAGCAATAATGTTTGCTTCAAAATATATATATATATATATATATATACGTGTAAATAAATTAAAAAAATTATTTACACGTGACAATTATAAACAGAAAAAAACATTTGGAATTAGAATTAAATAATTATGTACAACAAGCAGGAACTTATTAAAAATTATGTCATAAAAACTATAATTACACGTGAATTTTAAGAGAGAAAGGAATTTGTAAAGCAATAAATTTATTAACATGCGTTAGAAGTCTTAAATAGGAGAAATTACGTCATATTTACGTCACATTACAGTTATAACATAAAATGAACACAAAATAATATTGCAAAACGGTTTAAATTTAGAAATTGCGCTAGACATTTATTTGATATTTTAAGAGGATACTTTTCAACTATTTTTGTTAGAAAAGCGCAAATAATATTTAATTTCTAACACAAGTATTTCACGTGAATATTAAAAAGAGAAAGAATAGTTTGCTCAAAATTACGTCAGATTAAAAACGATTAATTTAAAACGTCTCATTTAAAAGAACTTTCTTTTCATAATAAAACACTCATACTACAATATATATTAAAACACATATACACACATAAATAATGCCTGCATTCAACAGTTAAAGGTATATATAAATATTATACAGGCATACAAACAATAAATACAATAAACCCAACTGGAGTGAAAAATTAGCCAGAGCCAGGAATCGAAACCGGGACCACAGTATACAAGACTGCTGCTCTAACCACTGAGCTACTCCGGCCGATGCCTGAGTCTGCAATTTCTCACTAATAAACCATGTTGGGGAAGTCACCAGCCATCTATACGACAGCTTTGTATGACTGGACAACGATGAATAGATTTTACTATTACATCGATCTACGATAATTATAATAAAACACTCATACTACAATATATATTAAAACATACATAAATAACGCCTGCATTCAACAGTTAAAGGTATATATAAATATTATACAGGCATACAAACAATAAATACAATAAACCCAACTGGAGTGAAAAATTAGCCAGAGCCAGGAATCGAACCCGGGACCACAGTATACAAGACTGCTGCTCTAACCACTGAGCTACTCCGGCCGATGCCTGAGTCTGCAATTTCTCACTAATAAACCATGTTGGGGAAGTCACCAGCCATCTATACGACAGCTTTGTATGACTGGACAACGATGAGTAGATTTTACTATTACATCGATCTACGATAATTATAATAAAACACTCATACTACAATATATATTAAAACACACATACACACATAAATAACGCCTGCATTCAACAGTTAAAGGTATATATAAATATTATACAGGCATACAAACAATAAATACAATAAACCCAACTGGAGTGAAAAACTTCCCCAACACGGTTTATTAGTGAGAAATTGCAGACTCAGGCATCGGCCGGAGTAGCTCAGTGGTTAGAGCAGCAGTCTTGTATACTGTGGTCCCGGGTTCGATTCCTGGCTCTGGCTAATTTTTCACTCCAGTTGGGTTTATTGTATTTATTGTTTGTATGCCTGTATAATATTTATATATACCTTTAACTTTCTTTTCACTTTGTTAAAAAATACCAGGAGACAAAGACTCTGTTTACTTAATTCCTTTCATATTAGCTTATTTTGAAATGTTGTTACACGTGTCTACGTCATCAAGTTATTTTTATTTCGACGTTTTATTTGTATTTTTATTAATGTTGTACTAATTTATTTGTTTTTTTGTTATTTAAAATAAAAATTGTCAAAAATATTTACATTAAAATCACAGACAATACATAAAACAATTAAAATTATTACATAAAAACACTAAAAACATATTAAAATTGGGACGTTTCGGATCATCACGATCCCTCCTCAGCCAATTATAAACGTTAAGTCAATACTATCTATCAACAGTTACATGAAAAACACAACAGAAAGTCATCTATTTCAGGTTACAGTTAAAATAAAATAGAATACTCGGCCGGCACAGATGCAGCTTCGTTAATCGCTAAATCCTTGGTTTTAGTATGCCAGGCCTCTAAAAACACTCTCCCTGCGTAATTGTTGCAGCCGGATCGGATCACAAAAGCTTTATTAAAATCTGGAAAATGGTCGGTTGCAATAGTATGCTGAACGATCTTTGAATTCAAATTTCTACATCTAAATGCCTGTTTATGCTCTTTAAGCCGTATTTCAAGTGTCCTGCTAGATTCACCAATATAAACCGCTTCA
The DNA here is from genome assembly GCA_963932465.1 of Maratus speciosus. NCBI lineage: Eukaryota > Metazoa > Arthropoda > Arachnida > Araneae > Salticidae > Maratus > Maratus speciosus. The sequence continues at coordinate 504,225,266 of OZ010794.1, read as the reverse complement.
CACTGCTCACACGGAATTCCGTAGACGATGTCTTTAAAATGCAGGATGGAATATCTATGTTTAAAATTACATAACAGATTTTTAAGAGGATTTTGGGGAATGAAAGATGTATGAATATCAACTGATTTCAAATAATGCGAAATCTTTTCAGAAATGCTGCTATAATAAGGTATGCTTGCGTAAACATTTGATTTTGTACGCTGGAAAGGTGGAGGGGTATTCATGTCTGCAAGGAGAATTTCTCTGAGAATTCGAAGGCACAATCTTAATGGGTAACCATTTAGCTGTAAATCAATTAAGATTTTTTGTTTTTCTATGTTGAAAAGCTCCTCAGTACTGCAATAACGCAAAGCTCTAGCAAACAAGGTTCTAATAACTGCAATTTTATGGTATTTGGGGGATTCTGAATTAAAATTTAAATACTGTCCAGTGAATGTTGGTTTTCTATAGACTGTGGTTACAAGGGTTTGGGAAGTGGAACCAGAACTTCTACGAATCAATATATCTAAAAAGGGGAGCTGTTGGTCAGTTTCATATTCAATTGTAAATTGTATAGAACCACAAATTGAATTTGCATGCGTTAAAATAACCGAGAGCTCATGAAACTCAGCAACGAGGAAAACATCATCCACGTACCTACGCCAAAATTTAATTAAACAACCAGTAATATGAAAAATCTTTGTTTCTATATATTGCATAACGATTTCAGCAAGAATAACAGACAATGGTGACCCCATTGGAGTACCATTTATTTGCCTATAATATCTTTCATTAAAATTAAAGCAATTCGATGACATACAAAACTGAAAAAGTCTCAAAAATGTGCTCTTATCAATAACAGAATTCAAATTTACATTGTCAACAGGCCAGATTTCATCAATAACTGTATAAGCATGCTCAATTGGATTTGAAGTAAAAAGACTCACGACATCAAATGAGGCCATCACACAATCGAGAGGGAACTCAAAATTTTTAAGGTCGTTAAGAAAAGTGAGGGGAGAATTCAAACTGTATGGAGAATTTAAAGATAATGGCTTTAAAAGGGACGAAAGATATTTTGAAAGATTATAAACGGGCGAACGCGTAAAGTCAATAATCGGACGTAAAGGAATACCCTCTTTGTGAATTTTCGGAAGCCCATAAAAATTAGTGACAGTACCAGTATAACAACGAAGATATTTAGCAGTAGGTTCAGACAGTTTATTGGACTTGGATAACTCAGAAATCAAATTGTTAAGGTTTCTCTGTATAGTCGGCGTTAAGTCTTTATTAACAGGTAAATAAGTAAGAGTATTATTCAAAAGTTCCATTGCTTTTATCAATATAATCCACCTTATTAAGCACCACTGTGACCCGGCCCTTATCAGCTTTTGCGATAACAATCGACTTATCAGCCGAAATATTTTTAATTAATTTACTGTAATACTCAAAATTAGTAGGTCGCTTATAATCACTCTTCAACATTAATTTTGTAACTTTAGTTCGTACTTGATGTTGCACTGAAGAAGGCTGTTTAACTAATGCAGATTCAACTGCAGAGAGGAGGCCAGGTGTGTCAATTACAGAAGAACCAATAGAGATATTCAAACCGTGATTAAGCAGCGCCAGTTCACTATCGCAGAAGAAAGTACGCGATGACAAATTCAATAACCAGGAGGAACCATTGACACTCTTTCTCGAAGAATCAGAGTTACCGTAAGATGACACAAGTTTTTCATACTTAGCGTTATGCTTCAATTTCAATTTCTGTATCAACGATTCATTTACTGACGAAAGATAAGATAGAACAAGCAGGCAATCAGCAGGACGAATAGTCGAAAAAACAGATTGAAGATAAATATGGAGTAGTCTTTTAGAAGACTTCAAAACACCATAGCTCAGAGACAAGGCCGCAGAAATAAACTTAAAACTTGTAGAAACAGCAATTTTCTTTCCAAAAACCGAATTGTCTGTGATTTTAATGTAAATATTTTAAAGATGGAATTCAGACGTAATATTTTTGCTTGTATAATTAAAAATTGTCAATTTGTATAATTTGGCGAGTGGTTTGGCGATTTATATAATTTGGCGAAATGGGTCGACGGGATAATAAGTTGGACCACGACGGATTTAGCGTTAAAATTCCCCAATCAAAGAGACATGAATAGAAATCCGTTTATAGAGAGATCGCCACTGTTTTTTAAATTATAATTCAATCTTTCGAAATCTTTTTAAAGCCGATCAAATTAGCGTGCATTTAGAGCCTACGGTGTCTGGACGGGGGTTGGCGAGCGTAGCTCGTAGGGGGCCGAGCCCCCTAGTATTTAATGAAATAATATGTATTGTTCAAAAATGCCTAATATCCAAACAATTATTTAATCTATTCTATACTCATCTATACTCCTATTATAAAGAGGAAAAAATTGTTTATTTGTAGGAGGTAAGCTCAGGAACTAACGAACCGATTCCAAAAGTAATGGTATCAAAATGATGGTGTTCGTCCAACTTAGAACATAGGCTATATCTTATGTCGGTGCCACTAACCCAAAGGGGGTGCAGGAGCAAAAAACGTTCTAAAAATGCGATTTTTGCGTTACTGAAGGGCCTAGAAATATGAAATTTGGAATATTAGTTACTTATAAGATATAAATGATGTCTAAGAACAGTTCTTAAACAATTCGAAATTTAAAAGGGGTGAAAATGCACAAAAAGCGTTCTAAAAAGCGTTCTAAATGGTAGTTCCTACATAATCTCAGGAAATACCAAACCGATTTCAAAAGTAATGGTATCAAAATGATGGTGTTAGTCCAACTTAGAACATAGGCTATATTTTATCTCGGTGCCACTACCCCAAAGGGGGTGCAGGAGCAAAAAACGTTCTAAAAATGCGATTTTTGCGTTACTGAAGGGCCTAGAAATATGAAATTTGGAATATTAGTTACTTATAAGATATAAATGATGTCTAAGAACAGTTCTTAAACAATTCGAAATTTAAAAGGGGTGAAAATGCACAAAAAGCGTTCTAAAAACGTTCTAAATGATAGTTTCTACATAATCTCAGGAAATACGAAACCGATTTAAAAAGTAATGGTATCAAAATGATGGTGTTAGTCCAGCTTAGAACATAGGCTATATTTTAAGTCGGTGCCACTACCCCAAAGGGGGTGCAGGAGCAAAAAACGTTCTAAAAATGCGATTTATGTATTACTGAAGGGCCCAGAAATATGAAATTTGGAATATCAGCTACTTATTAGATATAAACGATTTCTAAGAACAGTTCTTAAACAAATCGAAATTTAAAAGGAGTGAAAATGCGCGAAAAGCGTTCTAAAAAACGTTCTAAATGGTGATTTCTACACAATCTCAGGAAATACCAAACCGATTAAAAAAATAATGGTGTCAAAATGATGGTGAAAACCTTTGCTCCAACATAGGCTATGCTTTATGTCGGTGCCACTACCCCAAAGGGGTGCAGGAGAAAAGCGTTCTAAATTGCGGTTTTTGCGTGACGGAAGGGCCTTGAATCGTGAAATTTAGAATGGTAGTTATAAGATATCAATGATCTCTAAGGACTTTTTCTAAAAAAGTCGAAATTTAAAAGGGGGGGGGGATCAAAATGCGCTAAAAGCGTTGTAAAAAACGTTCTATTGCGATTTCTAGCAATCTCAGGAAATACTGAACCGATTTCAAATATAATGGTGTAAAAATGATGGGGACAGATCTTGCTCCAAGATAGGCAATATTTTATATCTGTTTCTACTACCCCAGAAGAGATGCAGAAGCAAAATGAGTGAAAAGCGTTCTAAAAACGTTCTAAGTGCCGATTTGTCACCAATATCTCAGGAAGAATCATACTGATTTCAAAAGTAATGGTAAGAAATTGATGCTGACAGCCTCTGCTGTAACATAGATGCTATTTTAAGTCGGTATCACTATCACCTAGACGTTGCAGGAGCAAAAAAGCGTTCCAAATTTCGATTTTTGTGATCGATAGGGGCTAGCAACTTAAATTTAGGCAAGGTACATATTTATTACATATAAATGATCTTTAAGGATAGTTTCGAAAAAATTGGAAATTTAAAAAGGGGTGAAAATGCGCGAAAAGCGTTCTAAAAACGCTCTAAATTGCGATTTTTACTCAATCTCAGGAAATTCCAAAGCTATTTTAAAAGTAATAGTTGCAAATCAATGGTGACAGTCCCTGCTATAACATAGGTTATATTTTATGTTGCTGTCACTACCATCTGAGGGTTGCAAAAGCAAAACATTTTCTAATTTGCGTTTTTTGCATAACTGAAGGGTCTAACACTTTGAAGTATGGCATGGTATTTACTTACAAGATGCAACTGCTTTCTAAGAACTGTCGAAAGAAAATTTCAAATTTAAAAAGATGAAGTGAGCGAAAAGCGTTATGAATTACAATTTTTATGTAATCTTATCAAATACCAAACCGATTAAAAAATTAATGACGACAAATTGTTGGTGATAGAACCTGCTCAAACATAAGCTATATTTTATGTCTGTGCCACTACCACTAGAGGGTTGCAGTAGCTAAAAACTTTCTAAATTGCGATTTCTGTGATACTGAAAAGGCTAGAAACATTAAATATGGCATGGTAGTTACTTATAAAATATAAATGCCTTCGAAAGACTGTCGAAAATAAATTCGAATTATAAAGGGGTGAAGTGAAGGGGAGGTGCGAAAAGCATTCTAAAAAAGTCTTAAATTACGATTTCTACGCAATTTCAGGGAATATAAACCAAATATAAAAGTAATAGTTGCGAATCAATGGTAACAGTCTCTGATCCTACACAGGCTATATTTTATACTGATGATTCTACCAACTGGGGTTCACAGGAACAACAAACGCTCTAAAAAAGGCCTTTAAAAGCTTTCTAAATTACGTTTCTGTGGAATATTAGGAAATTACAAACCAATTTCAAAATTAATGTTGGCAAATTAATGGTGATAATTCCTATTTCAAAATAGCCCTTTATGTTGGGAGAGGTGGTAGGACTTGGAATTTGACATGATGTTTAATTTTAAGATGTAAGAAGATGGTTTCTAAAAAATTCAAAACTTCAAATGAATAGTGAAATGAGCGTATTAATTGAGCATAAAAGTTTCAAAATATTTTCTAAATTATTATTTATTTAGTTTGATTTCGTTTTATTAATTTAAATCTCATTTTTGCCTTATGCAGTGTAACAATGATGTTTAATCAAACTGCGTTTTAAATAGTAATTTTTTTAATTATTCCTAAAAGTAATAAGTACCTTTTAATAAAGTAAAATATTACCTTTTAATAAAATAAAAATTTAGTTAGTACCTTTTAATAAAAATTAGACATATAAATATCACTTGGTATATTTCAAATATTACGTGAGCAAAGCCGCGGGGTTTGCTAGTCATCAAATTATAAAGAGGTAAAAATTGTTTATTTGTAGGAGGTAAGCTCTGGAGCTACCGAACCGATTTAAAAAACAATGGTATTAAAATGATGGTGTTAGTCCAACTTAGAACATAGGCTATTTTATGTCAGTGCCACTACCCCAAAGGGGGGTGCGGGAGCAAAAAACGTTCTAAAAATGCGATTTTTGCGTTACTGAAGGGCCTAGAAATATGAAATTTGGAATATTAGTTACTTATAAGATATAAATGATGTCTAAGAACAGTTCTTAAACAATTCGAAATTTAAAAGGGGTGAAAATGCACAAAAAGCGTTCTAAAAAGCGTTCTAAATGGTAGTTCCTACATAATCTCAGGAAATACCAAACCGATTTCAAAAGTAATAGTATCAAAATGATGGAGTTAGTCCAACTTAGAACATAGGCTATATTTTATCTCGGTGCCACTACCCCAAAGGGGGTGCAGGAGCAAAAAACGTTCTAAAAATGCGATTTTTGCGTTACTGAAGGGCCTAGAAATATGAAATTTGGAATATTAGTTACTTATAAGATATAAATGATGTCTAAGAACAGTTCTTAAACAATTCGAAATTTAAAAGGGGTGAAAATGCACAAAAAGCGTTCTAAAAACGTTCTAAATGGTAGTTTCTACATAATCTCAGGAAATACGAAACCGATTTAAAAAGTAATGGTATCAAAATGATGGTGTTAGTCCAGCTTAGAACATAGGCTATATTTTATCTCGGTGCCACTACCCCAAAGGGGGTGCAGGAGCAAAAAACGTTCTAAAAATGCGATTTATGTATTACTGAAGGGCCCAGAAATATGAAATTTGGAATATCAGCTACTTATTAGATATAAAGGATTTCTAAGAACAGTTATTAAACAATTCGAAATTTAAAAGGAGTGAAAATGCGCGAAAAGCGTTCTAAAAAACGTTCTAAATGGTGATTTCTACACAATCTCAGGAAATACCAAACCGATTAAAAAAATAATGGTGTCAAAATGATGGTGAAAACCCTTGCTCCAACATAGGCTATGCTTTATGTCGGTGCCACTACCCCAAAGGGGTGCAGGAGAAAAGCGTTCTAAATTGCGGTTTTTGCGTGACGGAAGGGCCTTGAATCGTGAAATTTAGAATGGTAGTTATAAGATATCAATGATCTCTAAGGACTTTTCCTAAAAAAGTCGAAATTTAAAAGGGGGGGGGGGATCAAAATGCGCTAAAAGCGTTGTAAAAAACGTTCTATTGCGATTTCTAGCAATCTCAGGAAATACTGAACCGATTTCAAATATAATGGTGTAAAAATGTTGGGGACAGATCTTGCTCCAAGATAGGCAATATTTTATATCTGTTTCTACTACCCCAGAAGAGATGCAGAAGCAAAATGAGTGAAAAGCGTTCTAAAAACGTTCTAAGTGCCGATTTGTCACCAATATCTCAGGAAGAATCATACTGATTTCAAAAGTAATGGTAAGAAATTGATGCCGACAGCCTCTGCTGTAACATAGATGCTATTTTAAGTCGGTATCACTATCACCTAGACGTTGCAGGAGCAAAAAAGCGTTCCAAATTTCGATTTTTGTGATCGATAGGGGCTAGCAACTTAAATTTAGGCAAGGTACATATTTATTACATATAAATGATCTTTAAGGATAGTTTCGAAAAAATTGGAAATTTAAAAAGGGGTGAAAATGCGCGAAAAGCGTTCTAAAAACGCTCTAAATTGCGATTTCTACTCAATCTCAGGAAATTCCAAAGCTATTTTAAAAGTAATAGTTGCAAATCAATGGTGACAGTCCCTGCTATAACATAGGTTATATTTTATGTTGCTGTCACTACCATCTGAGGGTTGCAAAAGCAAAACATGTTCTAATTTGCGTTTTTTGCATAACTGAAGGGTCTAACACTTTGAAGTATGGCATGGTATTTACTTACAAGATGCAACTGCTTTCTAAGAACTGTCGAAAGAAAATTTCAAATTTAAAAAGATGAAGTGAGCGAAAAGCGTTATGAATTACAATTTTTATGTAATCTTATCAAATACCAAACCGATTAAAAAATTAATGACGACAAATTGTTGGTGATAGAACCTGCTCAAACATAAGCTATATTTTATGTCTGTGCCACTACCACCAGAGGGTTGCAGTAGCTAAAAACTTTCTAAATTGCGATTTCTGTGATACTGAAAAGGCTAGAAACATTAAATATGGCATGGTAGTTACTTATAAAATATAAATGCCTTCGAAAGACTGTCGAAAATAAATTCGAATTATAAAGGGGTGAAGTGAAGGGGAGGTGCGAAAAGCATTCTAAAAAAGTCTTAAATTACGATTTCTACGCAATTTCAGGGAATATAAACCAAATATAAAAGTAATAGTTGCGAATCAATGGTAACAGTCTCTGATCCTACACAGGCTATATTTTATACTGATGATTCTACCACCTGGGGTTCACAGGAACAACAAACGCTCTAAAAAAGGCCTTTAAAAGCTTTCTAAATTACGTTTCTGTGGAATATTAGGAAATTACAAACCAATTTCAAAATTAATGTTGGCAAATTAATGGTGATAATTCCTATTTCAAAATAGCCCTTTATGTTGGGAGAGGTGGTAGGACTTGGAATTTGACATGATGTTTAATTTTAAGATGTAAGAAGATGGTTTCTAAAAAATTCAAAACTTCAAATGAATAGTGAAATGAGCGTATTAATTGAGCATAAAAGTTTCAAAATATTTTCTAAATTATTATTTATTTAGTTTGATTTCGTTTTATTAATTTAAATCTCATTTTTGCCTTATGCAGTGTAACAATGATGTTTAATCAAACTGCGTTTTAAATAGTAATTTTTTTAATTATTCCTAAATGTAATAAGTACCTTTTAATAAAGTAAAATATTACCTTTTAATAAAATAAAAATTTAGTTAGTACCTTTTAATAAAAATTAGACTTATAAATATCACTTGGTATATTTCAAATATTACGTGAGCAAAGCCGCGGGGTTTGCTAGTCATCATACTCCTATTATAAAGAGGTAAAAATTGTTTATTTGTCGGAGATAAGCTCAGGAACTACCGAACCGATTCCAAATGTAATGGTATCAAAATGATGGTGTTCGCTCAACTTAGAACATAGGCTATATCTTATGTCGGTGCCACTACCCCAAAGGGGGTGCAAGAGCAAAAAACGTTCTAAAAATGCGATTTTTGCGTTACTGAAGGGCCTAGAAATATGAAATTTGGAATATTAGTTACTTATAAGATATAAATGGTGTATAAGAACAGTTCTTAAACAATTCGAAATTTAAAAGGGGTAAAAATGCACAAAAAGCGTTCTAAAAAACGTTCTAAATGGTAGTCTCTACATAATCTCAGGAAATACCAAACCGATTTCAAAAGTAATGGTATCGAAATGATGGTGTTAGTCCAACTTAGAACATAGGCTATATTTTATGTCGGTGCCACTACCCCAAAGGGGGTGCAGGAGCAAAAAAACGTTCTAAAAATGCGATTTTTGCGTTACTGAAGGACCTAGAAATATGAAATTTGGAATATTAGTTACTTATAAGATATAAATGGTGTCTAAGAACAGTTCTTAAACAATTCGAAATTTAAAAGGGGTGAAAATGCACAAAAAGCGTTCTAAAAAACGTTCTAAATGGTAGTTTCTACATAATCTCGCAAATACCAAACCGATTTAAAAAATATTGGTGTCAAAATGATAGTGACAACGTTTGCTCCAAGATAGGCTATGTTTTATGTCGGTGCCACTACCCCAAAGGGGGAGTAGGAGCAAAAAACGTTCTAAAAATGCGATTTATGTGTTACTGATGGACCTAGAAATATGAAATTTGAAGTATCAGCTACTTATTAGATATAAAGGATTTCTAAGAACAGTTCTTAAACAATTCTAAATTTAAAATTGGTGAAAATGCGCGAAAAGCGTTCTAAAAAACGTTCTAAATGGTAGTTTCTACACAATCTCAGGAAATACCAATCCGATTTGAAAAATAATGGCGTCAAAATGATGGTGAAAACCCTTGCTCCAACATAGGCTATGCTTTATGTCGGTGCCACTACCCCAAAGGGGTGCAGGAGAAAAGCGTTCTAAATTGCGGTTTTTGCGTGACGGAAGGGCCTTGAATCGTGAAATTTAGAATGGTAGTTATAAGATATCAATGATCTCTAAGGACTTTTCCTAAAAAAGTCGAAATTTAAAAGGGGGGGGGGATCAAAATGCGCTAAAAGCGTTGTAAAAAACGTTCTATTGCGATTTCTAGCAATCTCAGGAAATACTGAACCGATTTCAAATATAATGGTGTAAAAATGGTGGGGACAGATCTTGCTCCAAGATAGGCAATATTTTATATCTGTTTCTACTACCCCAGAAGAGATGCAGAAGCAAAATGAGTGAAAAGCGTTCTAAAAACGTTCTAAGTGCCGATTTGTCACCAATATCTCAGGAAGAATCATACTGATTTCAAAAGTAATGGTAAGAAATTGATGCTGACAGCCTCTGCTGTAACATAGATGCTATTTTAAGTCGGTATCACTATCACCTAGACGTTGCAGGAGCAAAAAAGCGTTCCAAATTTCGATTTTTGTGATCGATAGGGGCTAGCAACTTAAATTTAGGCAAGGTACATATTTATTACATATAAATGATCTTTAAGGATAGTTTCGAAAAAATTGGAAATTTAAAAAGGGGTGAAAATGCGCGAAAAGCGTTCTAAAAACGCTCTAAATTGCGATTTCTACTCAATCTCAGGAAATTCCAAAGCTATTTTAAAAGTAATAGTTGCAAATCAATGGTGACAGTCCCTGCTATAACATAGGTTATATTTTATGTTGCTGTCACTACCATCTGAGGGTTGCAAAAGCAAAACATGTTCTAATTTGCGTTTTTTGCATAACTGAAGGGTCTAACACTTTGAAGTATGGCATGGTATTTACTTACAAGATGCAACTGCTTTCTAAGAACTGTCGAAAGAAAATTTCAAATTTAAAAAGATGAAGTGAGCGAAAAGCGTTATGAATTACAATTTTTATGTAATCTTATCAAATACCAAACCGATTAAAAAATTAATGACGACAAATTGTTGGTGATAGAACCTGCTCAAACATAAGCTATATTTTATGTCTGTGCCACTACCACCAGAGGGTTGCAGTAGCTAAAAACTTTCTAAATTGCGATTTCTGTGATACTGAAAAGGCTAGAAACATTAAATATGGCATGGTAGTTACTTATAAAATATAAATGCCTTCGAAAGACTGTCGAAAATAAATTCGAATTATAAAGGGGTGAAGTGAAGGGGAGGTGCGAAAAGCATTCTAAAAAAGTCTTAAATTACGATTTCTACGCAATTTCAGGGAATATAAACCAAATATAAAAGTAATAGTTGCGAATCAATGGTAACAGTCTCTGATCCTACACAGGCTATATTTTATACTGATGATTCTACCACCTGGGGTTCACAGGAACAACAAACGCTCTAAAAAAGGCCTTTAAAAGCTTTCTAAATTACGTTTCTGTGGAATATTAGGAAATTACAAACCAATTTCAAAATTAATGTTGGCAAATTAATGGTGATAATTCCTATTTCAAAATAGCCCTTTATGTTGGGAGAGGTGGTAGGACTTGGAATTTGACATGATGTTTAATTTTAAGATGTAAGAAGATGGTTTCTAAAAAATTCAAAACTTCAAATGAATAGTGAAATGAGCGTATTAATTGAGCATAAAAGTTTCAAAATATTTTCTAAATTATTATTTATTTAGTTTGATTTCGTTTTATTAATTTAAATCTCATTTTTGCCTTATGCAGTGTAACAATGATGTTTAATCAAACTGCGTTTTAAATAGTAATTTTTTTAATTATTCCTAAATGTAATAAGTACCTTTTAATAAAGTAAAATATTACCTTTTAATAAAATAAAAATTTAGTTAGTACCTTTTAATAAAAATTAGACTTATAAATATCACTTGGTATATTTCAAATATTACGTGAGCAAAGCCGCGGGGTTTGCTAGTCATCATACTCCTATTATAAAGAGGTAAAAATTGTTTATTTGTCGGAGATAAGCTCAGGAACTACCGAACCGATTCCAAATGTAATGGTATCAAAATGATGGTGTTCGCTCAACTTAGAACATAGGCTATATCTTATGTCGGTGCCACTACCCCAAAGGGGGTGCAAGAGCAAAAAACGTTCTAAAAATGCGATTTTTGCGTTACTGAAGGGCCTAGAAATATGAAATTTGGAATATTAGTTACTTATAAGATATAAATGGTGTATAAGAACAGTTCTTAAACAATTCGAAATTTAAAAGGGGTAAAAATGCACAAAAAGCGTTCTAAAAAACGTTCTAAATGGTAGTCTCTACATAATCTCAGGAAATACCAAACCGATTTCAAAAGTAATGGTATCAAAATGATGGTGTTAGTCCAACTTAGAACATAGGCTATATTTTATGTCGGTGCCACTACCCCAAAGGGGGTGCAGGAGCAAAAAAACGTTCTAAAAATGCGATTTTTGCGTTACTGAAGGACCTAGAAATATGAAATTTGGAATATTAGTTACTTATAAGATATAAATGGTGTCTAAGAACAGTTCTTAAACAATTCGAAATTTAAAAGGGGTGAAAATGCACAAAAAGCGTTCTAAAAAACGTTCTAAATGGTAGTTTCTACATAATCTCGGAAATACCAAACCGATTTAAAAAATATTGGTGTCAAAATGATAGTGACAACGTTTGCTCCAAGATAGGCTATGTTTTATGTCGGTGCCACTACCCCAAAGGGGGAGTAGGAGCAAAAAACGTTCTAAAAATGCGATTTATGTGTTACTGATGGACCTAGAAATATGAAATTTGAAGTATCAGCTACTTATTAGATATAAAGGATTTCTAAGAACAGTTCTTAAACAATTCTAAATTTAAAATTGGTGAAAATGCGCGAAAAGCGTTCTAAAAAACGTTCTAAATGGTAGTTTCTACACAATCTCAGGAAATACCAATCCGATTTGAAAAATAATGGCGTCAAAATGATGGTGAAAATCCCTGCTCCAACATAGGCTATGTTTTATGTCGGTGCCACTAACCCAAAGGGGCTGCAGGAGAAAAACGTTCTAAATTGCTGTTTTTGCGTGACGGAAGGGCCTTGAATCGTGAAATTTAGAATGGTAGTTAGTTATAAGATATCAATGATCTGTAAGGACATTTCCTAAAAAAAATCGAAATTTAAAAGGGGGTTCAAAATGCGCAAAAAGCGTTGTAAAAAACGTTCTAAATTGCAATTTCTATGCAATCTCAGGAAATAATGAACCGATTTCAAATATAATGGCGTTAAAATGCTGGTGACAGATCTTGCTCCAAGATAGGCTATATTTTATATATGTTTCCACTAACCCAGAGAAGATGCAGGAGCAAAATGACCGAAAAGCGTTCTAAAAACGTTCTGAATGCCGATTTATCACCAATATCTCAGGAAGAATCAAACTGATTTCAAAAGTAATGTTAAGAAATTGAAGCTGACAGCCTCTGTTCTAACATAGACGCTATTTTAAGTCGGTATCACTATCACCTAGACGTTGCAGGAGCAAAAAAGCGTTCCAAATTTCAATTTTTGTGATCGGTAGAGGCTAGCAAGTTAAAATTAGGCAAGGTACATATGTATTACATATAAATGATCTTTAAGAACAGTTTCGAAAAAATTGGAAATTTAAAAAGGGGTGAAAATGCGCGAAAAGCGTTCTAAAAACATTCTAAATTGCGATTTCTACTCAATCTCAGGAAATTCCAAAGCTATTTCAAAAGTAATGGTTGCAAATCAATGGTGACAGTCCCTGCTATAACATAGGTTATATTTTATGTTGCTGTCACTACCATCTGAGGGTTGCAAAAGCAAAACATGTTCTAATTTGCGTTTTTTGCATAACTGAAGGGTCTAATACTTTGAAATATGGCATGGTATTTACTTACAAGATGCAACTGCTTTCTAAGAACTGTCGAAAGAAAATTTCAAATTTAAAAAGATGAAGTGAGCGAAAAGCGTTGTAAATAACAATTTTTATGTAATCTTATCAAATACCAAACCGATTAAAAAAATAATGATGACAAATTGTTGGTGATAGAACCTGCTCAATCATAAGCTATATTTTATGTCTGTGCCACTACCACCAGAGGGTTTCAGTAGCTAAAAACTTTCTAAATTGCGATTTCTGTGATACTGAAAAGGCTAGAAACTTTAAATTTTGCATGGTAGTTACTTATAAAATATAAATGCCCTCGAAGGACTGTCGAAAATAAATTCGAATTAAAAGGGGTGAAGTGAAGGGGATGTGCGAAAAGCATTCGAAAAAAGTCCTAAATTACGATTTCTACGCAATTTCAGGGAATATAAACCAAATATAAAAGTAATAGCTGCGAATCAATGGTAGCAGTCTCTGATCCTACACATGCTATATTTTATGCCGATGATTCTACCACCTGGGGTTCACAGGAACAACAAACGCTCTAAAAAAGGACTTTAAAAGCTTTCTAAATTACGTTTCTGTGGAATATTAGGAAATAACAAACCAATTTCAAAATTAATGTTGGCAAATTAATGGTGATAGTTTCTATTTCAACACAGCCCTTTATGTTGGAAGAGGTGGTAGAACTTGGAATTTGACATGATGGTTAATTTTAAGATGTAAGAAGATGGTTTCTAGAAAATTCAAAACTTGAAATGAATACTGAAATGAGTGTATTAACTGAGCATAAAAGTTCAAAATATTTTCTAAATTATTATTTATTTAGTTTTATTTTGTTTTATTAATTTATGTCTCATTTCTGCTTTATGCAGTGTAACAATGATGCTTAAACAAATTGTGTTTTAAATAGTAATTGTTTTAATTATTCCTAAAAGTAATAAGTACCTTTTAATAAACTAAAATATTACCTTTTAATAAAATAAAAATTTAGTTAGTACCTTTTAATAAAAATTAGACATATAAATATCACTTGGCATATTTCAAATATTACGCGAGCAAAGCCGCGGGATTTGCTAGTCATATTATAAAGAGGTAAAAATTGTTTATTTGTAGGAGGTAAGCTCTGGAGCTACCGAACCGATTTAAAAAACAATGGTATTAAAATGATGGTGTTAGTCCAACTTAGAACATAGGCTATTTTATGTCAGTGCCACTACCCCAAAGGGGGGTGCGGGAGCAAAAAACGTTCTAAAAATGCGATTTTTTCGTTACTGAAGGGCCTAGAAACATGAAATTTGGAATATTAGTTACTTATAAGATATAAATGGTGTTTAAGAACAGTTCTTAAACAGTTCGAAATTTAAAAAGCGTGAAAATGCGCGAAAAGCGTTCTAAATACGTTCTAAATGGTAGTTTCTACATAATCTCAGGAAATACCAAACACATTTAAAAAATATTGATGTCAAAATGATGGTGACAATGCTTGCTCCAAGATAGACTATATTTTATGTCGGTGCCACTAACCCAAATGGGGTGCGGGAGCAAAAAATGTTCTAAAAATGCGATTTTTGCGTTACTGAAGGGCCTGGAAACATGAAATTTGGAATATTAGTTACTTGTAAGATATAAATGATGTTTAAGAACAGTTCTTAAACAATTCGAAATTTAAAAGGGGTGAAAATGCGCGAAAAGCGTTCTGAATACGTTGTAAATGGTAGTTTCTACATAATCTCAGGAAATACCAAACCGATTTAAAAAATATTGGTGTCAAAATGATGGTGACAATGCTTTCTCCAAGATAGACTATATTTTATGTTTGTGCTACTAACCCAAAGGGGGTGCAGGAGCAAAATAGTTCTAAAAATGCAATTTTTGCGTTACTGAAGGGCCTAAAAACATGAAATTTGAATATTAGTTACTTATAAGATATAAATGATTCCTAAGGACAGCCCTTAAACAATTCGAAATTAAAAAGGGGTGAAAATGCGCGAAAAGCGTTCTAAAAAACGTTCTAAATGGTAGTTTCTACATAATCTCAAGAAATACCAAACCGATTAAAAAATATATTGGTGTCAAAATGATGGTGACAACGCTTGCTCCAAGATAGGCTATATTTTATGTTGGTGCCACTACCCCAAAGGGAGTGCATGAGCAAAAAACGTTCTAAAAGTGCGATTTATGTGATACTGAAGGGCCTAGAAATATGAAATTTGAAATATTAGGTACTTATTAGATATAAAGGATTTCTAAGGACAGCCCTTAAACAATTCGAAATTTAAAAGGGGTGAAAATGCGCGAAAAGCGTTCTAAAAAACGTTCTAAATGGTAGTTTCTACATAATCTCAGGAAATACCAAACCGATTAAAAAAATATTGGCGTCAAAATGATGGTGACAATGCTTGCTCCAAGATAGGCTATATTTTATGTCGGTGCCACTACCACAAAGGGGGTGCAGGTGCAAAACAACGTTCTAAAAATGCGATTTATGTGTTACTGAAGGGCCTAGAAATACGAAATTTAAAATATTAGCTACTTATTATAGATGTAAAGGATTTCTAAGAACAATTCTTAAACAATTCGAAATTTAAAAGGGGTGAAAATGCACGAAAAGCGTTCTAAAAAACGTTCTAAATGGTGGTTTCTACTCAATCACAGGAAATACCAAACCGATTTAAAAAATAATGGTGTCAAAATGACGGTGAAAACCCTTGCTCCAACATAGGCTATATTTTATGTCGGTGCCTCTACCCCAAAGGGGGTGCAGAAGAAAAACGTTCTAAATTGTGGTTTTTGCGTTACGGAAGGGCCTAGAATAGTGAAATTTGGAATGGTAGTTAGTTATACGATATCAATGACCTCTAAGGACATTTCCTAAGAAATCGAAATTTAAAAGGGGGTCAAAATGCGCAAAAAGCGTTGTAAAAAACGTTCTATATTGCGATTTCTATGCAATCTCAGGAAGCACTGAACCAATTTCAAATATAATGGTGTAAAAATGATAGTGACAGATCTTGCTCCAACATAGTCTATATTTTATATCTGTTTCCACTACCCCAGAGGAGATGCAGGAGCAAAATACGCGAAAAGCGTTCTGTAAACGTTCTAAATGCCGATTTGTCAGCAATATCTCAGGAAGAATCAAACTGATTTCAAAAGTAATGGTAGGAAATTAATGCTGATAGCCTCTGCTCTAACAAAGACGTTATTTTATGCCGGTATCACTATCACCTAGACGTTGCAGGAACATAAAAGCGTTCTAAATTTCGATTTTTTTTTTATAGGTAGGAGCTAGCAACTTAAATTAGGCAAGGTACATATTTATTAGATATAAATGATCTTTAAGAACAGTTTCGAAAAAATTAGAAATTTAAAAAATGTTGAAAATGCGCGAAAAGCATTCTAAAAGCGTTCTAAATTGCGATTTCTACTCAGGAAATACCAAAGCTACTTCAAAATTAATGGTTGCAAATCAATGGTGACAGTCCCTGCTATAACATAGGTTACATTTTATGTTGCTGTCGCTACCATCTGCGGGTTGCAAAAGCAAAACATGTTCTAATTTGTGTTTTTTGCACAACTGAGGGGTCTAACGCTTTCAAGTATGACATGGTATTTACTTACAAGATGCAACTGCTTCTCAGAACAGTTGAAAGAAAATTCCAAATTTAAAAAGATGAAGTGAGCAAAGAGCGTTATAAATTAAAAACTTTATTCAATCTTATCAAATACCAAACCGATTAAAAAAATAATAATGACAAATTGTTGGTGATAGAACCTGCTCAAACATAAGCTATATTTTATGTCTGTGCCACTACCACCAGGGAGTTGCAGGAGCTAAAAACTTTCTAAATTGCGATTTCTGTGATACTGAAAATGCTAGAAACTTTAAATATGGCACTGTAGTTACTTATAAAATATAAATGTCCTCGAAGGACTGTCGAAAATAAATTCGAATTAAAAAGGGATGAAGCAAAGGGGATGTGTGAAAACCATTCTATAAAAGTCCTAAATTACGATTTCTATGCAATTTCAGGGAATATAAACCGATTATAAAAGTAATAGTTATGTATCAATGGTAACAGTCTCTGATCCTACGCAGGCTATATTTTATACTGATGATTCAACCACCTGGGGTTCACAGGAACAACAAACGTTCTAAAAAAGGCCTTCAAAAGCTTTCTAAATTACGTTTCTGTGGAATATTAGGAAATAACAAACCGATTTGAAAATTAATGATGGCAAATTAATGGTGACAGTTCCTATTTCAACATAGCCCTTTATGTTGAGAGAGGTGGTAGGACTTGGAATTTGACATGATAGTTAATTTTAAGATGTAAGAAGATGGTTTCTAAATAATTCAAAACTTCAAATGAATACTGAAATGAGGGAATAATTTGCGCATAAAAGTTTCAAAATATTTTCTAAATTAATATTTATTTAGTTTTATTTCGTTTTATTAATTTAAGTCTCATTTCTGCCTAATGCAGTGTAATAATGATGTTCAATCAAACTGTGTTTTAAATAGTAATTTTTGAATTATTTCTGAAAGTAATAAGTACCCATTAATAAAATAAAATATTACCTTTTAATAAAATAAAAATTTAGTTAGTACCTTTTAATAAAAATTAGACATATAAATATCACTTGGCATATTTCAAATATTACGCGAGCAAAGCCGCGGGGTTTGCTAGTTGTTTATAACACTGTTAAAATAAAAATTCTCCATAGTAAAGCGTGTACTTATCAAAGTTTAATTCAGTTATACAAGAAATATGAATGTAGATATATGAAGCAATGCAATGGTTATTTAAACAAGCTTATACCCTACGAAATTGGATGCAATAAAAAAATGAATTGGGAAATGTTTGAACATATAATAAGTCTACATTGTTTTATTTCAAGCTTCCAGGCGTCGATTTCTGTTAAGGTTAAATTACATTTGTTTTGCGAATATGAATTTCATAATTTATGAATTTACATTTGCATGATTATTAAACGTATTGACTTTATGTCTTTCCATTTGTTATTCCGAGGTACAATTTACTGATGAATCCAAGTATGGCTTCAAAATTAGGTGTTGGTATTGAAAATATCAAAGTTAGACACAATTTCACTTGAAGAAGTCCCCAAGCTTACTTTTTCTACTTACACTTAAAGAAGACGTAATACCTAATCGAATGGCCATCTTTGTATTTTTCTGCGCTTAATTAGCGTTAAAGTATTTGGAATGGAGTGGGTAACTTACGTTTTTGACCGACGGTACATTTTCACTTTTGAAAAGTACCTTTACTTTGAACTATTTATAATAATTCAAGACTTACTCGTAATAAAATTTTATAGTGTAAAATGGTTTGGAATTTTAGACATAACTGGTATGGAAGTTTATGACTAATAAGACATTTATTCTATTTTATAAATTATGAAAATGTCTTTTCTAGATATGTACGTTCAGGAATGTAACTTGTATCCTGCCTGTATGGTAATAAGAGATAAGAGTTTCTTGTTGTCTGCTTATGTCTCTTTCTGTGTAACAATTCCTATTTTGTCTTTTATTTTGATCTGTGCCTAATGTGTGCAAATTCATATATTCCACCAATCTACACTGCTCAAAAAATTAAGGAAGCAAACAGAAAAGTGAAGAGAACAGTGCAAGATAGCCATGTATGGGCAGAAAATGGATGGAACTTTCTGATGCAATACAGAAAAATGCGCAATACAAATGCATGTGCGCAATACAAATGCACAATACAAATCCGCAATACAGATGCAATATAGATGCGCAATATATTGCATAATATGCGCATATATATTGCATATATGCGTATATATTGCATGTATGCATATATACGTATTGCATATATGCTTATTGCATATATACGTATTGCATATATACGTATTGCATATATACGTATATACATATATACATACATACATATATACATATACATACACATACATACATACATATATATACATATATATACATATATATACATATATATGTATATACATCTATATGTATACATATATATATATATACATATATATATATATATATATATATATATATATATATATATATATATATATATATATATATCCAAAACCAAACCAAAAATTCGAAACCACGGAACTGAACCAACAATAAATAAACTAAACCAAATGACAACTACAAAATAACTAAAAACAACTAACTTTAAAAACAACATACTTTAAAAACAACATACTTTAAAAACAGCAAACTTTAAAAACATTCAAACTAAAACCAGAAGAAATTGAAACCATGGAGACAGGCCGGCATGCACTTGCGACATGCAACTGCGGGGTTAAAACCAGTTTTTATGTGCACAACGCTCCCCAAACAACCTGTCAAGACCAAAAAGAAAAAAAAAAAAAAAAAAACAAAAAAAAACTAACAAATCGAATGAGCTGCCTAAGACCCATCGAAAACAAACAACTGAACATGAAACACCAAACAATCGTGCACGCAAACCCTGAACAGTCAAAGCCACGGTTACTCCTCTCTTCGCATCCACATTACCTCTAAATCTCTGCGATAAGTCTTACACTTTACGAAATTTCGTAGCAGACTCTTCAAAAATCTCTCAGGATAGCCATGGCGCAATGCCAGAATATACCAATTGTAAAGTTCTTCAATTTTTTCCCCAGTATTTGATGTCAATCTATCTATACGGTTTAACCCGTTAATAAAAATATTTCTATATATTGAGATATGCACATTTGATCCAAAATTTAAGATTTTCATAGTTTCAAAATTAAAGCCTTTTCGTTTATCATATATATCTGTTTTTATCTCACCATTTTTTATCTCGATATTAATGTCTAAATAGTTGACCATGTTTTTACTTTTTGACTCCAATTTCAAATTTAAACCTCTAGGATAGCAATCAAATTTTTCTTTTTTCACATCATTGCATCTGACTATTAAAACGTCATCAATGTAACGAAAGCACTTCATATCCTCATTTATATCAATTAGTTCCTCATACATATATAAGTAGATATCGGCTAAAATCGAACTACAACTACTGTACTACAACTACTATATGTATATATATATATATATATATATACATATATATGTATATACATACATACATATATATATACATATATATGTATATACATATATATACATATATATACATACATACATATACATATATACATACATACATACATACATACATACATATATACATACATACATATATGCATACATATATACATACATATATACGTATATATATATATATACGTATTGCATATATGCGTATATATATTTCATAATATGCGCAATATATTGCATATATGCGCAATATAGATGCGCAATACAAATGCGCAATATTGATGCGCAATACAAATGCACAATACAAATCCGCAATACAGATGCAATATAGATGCGCAATATATTGCATAATATGCGCATATATATTGCATATATGCGTATATATTGCATGTATGCATATATACGTATGTTAAAAAGCAGAAAAACCAACGTTTAAAATGCACAAATAATATATGAAAAGCAGCAAACAGCTGTTTCGAATCTACTAGCGAGATTCTTCTTCAGTGCAAAAGGAACAGCGTGCTAGAAAAAGCAAGGCTGAGCAAAATCATAGACACAGACGCGCTGGCTTTTATACCCTATGCGGGTGGCGAAGGCGCCGAAACAACCAATGAGAGAGAAGCAGTGGAAACGACTGGGTGGACAAGTAGCGACATCTACCGGAGAAGTAGAGAAAAGAAACCAAAAAAGGGGAATTAAATTAACGCTTTCCAAATACTTGGAAAATCTGGAGTACTAGATAAGTCATTGACTAAAGAGTGAGAATTTTTAATGATATGGTAAGCTTCCCAAAAATCAAGATCAAGGTTAGAAGAACATTTTTGGATAATGATGGCTGAGGAAAAATCGAACCTATGTTGAGAAGACCAAGAATGTTGAGCAATAGAAGAACGTTTGAGCTCCTGATTTTTAACATAACCTTCATGCTCTTTTAAACGAAATCTAAGAGCACGTTTAGTCTGACCAATATAAGAAAGACCACACTGACAAGAGATCTGGTAAATGCCCCAATTATCTAGGCGATCAACGGGGTGTTTGAGATTTGAAAAAGGGATTTTATTAACAGGAGAAAAAATAACTTTAAAATCAAACCTTCTTAGGATTTTAGCAACTTGCTGACTGATTTTAGGAAAAAATGGTAATACAACTGAACTATTAGAGTTGGAATTAGAATGCTTTTCAGAATAATTGGAATTCGTCAATTTCTTATAAATAGAATCGATAATATTAGAGGAATAACCACGATCGACAGCAATAGCTTTGAGGTAATTAAGTTCAGCACTAAGTAACTGAGGAGTGGAACAAATATTAGTAGCCCGAAAAACAAAAGTATTGAAAGCAGCGAATTTCTGGTTAGGGGGATGAGAAGAATACCTGTGAGGTGGAAGACTGACAGCAAAAGGTTTACGAAAGACGGTAGTCTGAAAGCCATTTTCACAACGAATAACAAGGACATCCAAGAAAGAAAGACAGTTATTGGTCTCAATTTCAGAGGTAAATTGAATGCAGGGATCAATGGAATTCATAATAGAGAGAATATGATTAATATCCGAATTCATTTCAATCAGGACATAAACATCATCAACATAACGAACATAGAACGGAAATTTTAAGATTTCAAAAAGCTTGACCTCAAAATAGTGCATATAAATATCGCATAAAATTGGACTAAAAGGATTACCCATAGCCAAACCGTCAATCATACGGAAGAAATTACCATTGAAAACAAAAGTATTTTGCGACAAGCATATATTGTGGATATCCGCAAAGACCCTTCCACTAGTGAAATTAACTCTATTAAGTCTGCCATTAAGTCTTCTTCCATTATTCCTGCTAACTTTAAGAAGTCCCTTATTCCGTCTATTGCGCATTGTGCCAGGTTTTATGCTTTACCTAAGGTCCATAAACCTGACATTCCTTTTAGACCTATTGTCTCTAGTATCGGTACAGCTTCTTATAAGCTCGCCAAATATTTAGTTTCTGTTTTTTCCCCACTTTTGAGCAGTAACTGTTTCACTGTTAAGAATTCTTTTGATTTTGTTAAAAAACTTCATAATTCTAAGCCGCAGGGTCACATGATGGTTTCTTTTGATGTTAAATCTTTATTTACAAACGTTCCGGTTGAGGGGGCTTTAGATTGCCTCAATAAAAGGCTTTGTGAATTCCATTTCTCTTATTTTGAAATCGAGGAACTTATACTTCTCACTCGCGCTTGCTTGTCGCAAAATACTTTTGTTTTCAATGGTAATTTCTTCCGTATGATTGACGGTTTGGCTATGGGTAATCCTCTTAGTCCAATTTTATGCGATATTTATATGCACTATTTTGAGGTCAAGCTTTTTGAAATCTTAAAATTTCCGTTCTATGTTCGTTATGTTGATGATGTTTATGTCCTGATTGAAATGAATTCGGATATTAATCATATTCTCTCTATTATGAATTCCATTGATCCCTGCATTCAATTTACCTCTGAAATTGAGACCAATAACTGTCTTTCTTTCTTGGATGTCCTTGTTATTCGTTGTGAAAATGGCTTTCAGACTACCGTCTTTCGTAAACCTTTTGCTGTCAGTCTCCCACCTCACAGGTATTCTTCTCATCCCCCTAACCAGAAATTCGCTGCTTTCAATACTTTTGTTTTTCGGGCTACTAATATTTGTTCCACTCCTCAGTTACTTAGTGCTGAACTTAATTACCTCAAAGCTATTGCTGTCGATCGTGGTTATTCCTCTAATATTATCGATTCTATTTATAAGAAATTGACGAATTCCAATTATTCTGAAAAGCATTCTAATTCCAACTCTAATAGTTCAGTTGTATTACCATTTTTTCCTAAAATCAGTCAGCAAGTTGCTAAAATCCTAAGAAGGTTTGATTTTAAAGTTATTTTTTCTCCTGTTAATAAAATCCCTTTTTCAAATCTCAAACACCCCGTTGATCGCCTAGATAATTGGGGCATTTACCAGATCTCTTGTCAGTGTGGTCTTTCTTATATTGGTCAGACTAAACGTGCTCTTAGATTTCGTTTAAAAGAGCATGAAGGTTATGTTAAAAATCAGGAGCTCAAACGTTCTTCTATTGCTCAACATTCTTGGTCTTCTCAACATAGGTTCGATTTTTCCTCAGCCATCATTATCCAAAAATGTTCTTCTAACCTTGATCTTGATTTTTGGGAAGCTTACCATATCATTAAAAATTCTCACTCTTTAGTCAATGACTTATCTAGTACTCCAGATTTTCCAAGTATTTGGAAAGCGTTAATTTAATTCCCCTTTTTTGGTTTCTTTTCTCTACTTCTCCGGTAGATGTCGCTACTTGTCCACCCAGTCGTTTCCACTGCTTCTCTCTCATTGGTTGTTTCGGCGCCTTCGCCACCCGCATAGGGTATAAAAGCCAGCGCGTCTGTGTCTATGATTTTGCTCAGCCTTGCTTTTTCTAGCACGCTGTTCCTTTTGCACTGAAGAAGAATCTCGCTAGTAGATTCGAAACAGCTGTTTGCTGCTTTTCATATATTATTTGTGCATTTTAAACGTTGGTTTTTCTGCTTTTTAATATTGTTGCACAAAGGCTTTATTTGCTATTTTTATATATACGTATGGCCTATATGCGTATTGCATATATACGTATTGCATATATACGTATTGCATATATATGTATATACATATATACATACATACATATATACATATACATACATACATACATACATATATATACATATATATACATATATATATATATACATCTATATGTATACATATATATATATATATATATATATATATATATATATATATATATATATATATATACATATATACATATATATGTATATACATATATATACATATATATACATACATACATATACATACATACATACATATATACATACATACATATATACATGTATATATACATACATATATACGTATTGCATATATACGTATTGCATATATGCGTATATATATTTCATAATATGCGCAATATATTGCGCAATATAGATGCGCAATACAAATGCGCAATACTGATGCGCAATACAAATGCACAATACTGATGCGCAATACAGAAAAAAAGACGCAAAAAATTTTTAAAGGGCGCTTTTATTCTTTGAAAAGATGGAAGGAACATAAAAAGATGGTTTAGGGCAACAATTTGGTTTCATGTAAATGATAAAAAAAGTATTGTTTAGAAATGATGAAAGATTTTTAATATGACGTGTGGTCTCCTCCAACAGCTAAGACTGCTGCACACCTGTTTTCCATGGATGCGTTGAGATTATCGATAAGATTTTGGTGAATACTCTTCCACTGCTCAAGAATTGAAATCTGCAAGTCCCGGACAGTAAAAGGAGATCTTGGTCTCGCAGCAATGCGTCATCTTAGTGTGTCCCAAACATATTCGATCGGATTTAGGTCAGGAGAGCATGCTGGTCATTTCATACGCTGCATTGTTTTAACTTCAGGCATGTTTTCCACTAGATGAACTGTATGAGGTCCGGCATTATCACGCATGTAAAAAAGAAATCACTAATTACTGTAACATAAAATACGACATGAGGTCTCCGTATCTCGTCTGAATAACTTCGGATCGTCAAAGTACCTTTCCAAATGATATGCAGGCCCGTACGTCTACCTATGCTGATTCCAGCCCATAGCATCAATCCACCTCGTCTGTAATGTGATATATCACGAACGAATATGAGATTATTTTGAGTGTCTCTTTCTCTCCATGCCAAAACACATCAGATGTCACACCCAGATGTCACACGGAATACAGACCATTGGCTTACGTGCATAGAGACCACCCTGATGAAGCCTATTTCGCGATGTTTGGCTGGACACCCTTCGTCCTGTGGGTAAGAACAACTGTGTTTGCAGCAGATTAGCATTGCCCGTTCCGTCTCGACGAGCTGTTAACAGAATATATAGGTCATCAGTTTCTGTGGTAGCACATGGCCGACCTTGCCCTTATCGAAGTCTACAATTCCAAGTGTTTTGGAATCGATTCCACAACCTTGCATTGACACTTTTTGCGACTCAACCAGCGTGGCAAATCACATTGTTGTGACATTTTCGAGTCTCCTTTTCTCAAAACATAAGCTGAGCGATTGAATTTTACAACTGAGACAGTAAAACAGACGTTTCTGCAAAATCCCGATTTCTGCAGTTATCTATTTTTTCTAGTTTTTGACGTCATAAAATTCTTTACTTAACTACTAAACTTCTAAACTTTAATTTTCCTCTGAAGTTTCATTTATCTGTTTTCTACTACGCTTTAAATTATAGATGTTTTACTTTACGTCACTTATCCGTGTAAATATTTGCGTAATTCCATTAAAACCATGTGCTCCCCTAATTGTTTTGAGCAGCGTATTTCTGAATCTATACAGGGTGCAATATCTTATCTATTGCCGACCTTTAATTTCTCAACCGTTGGTCGTAGACATATAGTTCCAATTACAAAAACGTTTCAAACGAGGTAAATATTCATGTTGTCGCATTATTTAAAGTAAAAAATCCATTTAATAAATATTACGAAATCTAACTTTTTATATGGTCCCTAAATCCCCTATAGTTATATTTAGTAAAAGTTTACACATATCATAAAGATATAACACAAAAAGTTTGACATCTGTACTACAAAAATTGACACAGTTACTAAATTTCAAAGTTTGAGATTTTTACACTTGATTTTGTCTTTCATTGAGGGATCAGTTAAAAGATGAATTAAAGTAATTTGAGATCAAAATCAGGGTGCAATGTCCTTTTTACGGCGAAGCCACCTTTAGCCGGTATCGCCAAATCGGGGTATCACCAAAGAGGATTATTTCATCTAACAATTTGAGCTGACTTTTAGGGGTCGTGTACAAAGCGAAGAATGAAATATGAAGATTAAACAGAAAATTAAATATCAATTTATTATAATATCAGAAAACTGTCTACTATAAAAAATGAATACATCAAACGCCGAAATCTACAAGATCACCAAAGAGGGTTATTTCATCCAAAAATTTGAGCTAACTTTTAAGGGTCAAACAACATTCAAACATCAAAGTAGGTAGAATCGACAACCGGAAAATAAAACATGCTCACTAAGAACTAGATATATGGTAGCGGAATCCAAACGACCAGCCGATCTATAACGAGCATGAAAATTGGGATTATGCAAATTACAATAGTACCGCAGCGCCACACGTTCGGGATAAAACACGAGCCATCCAGCAGTGGACGTGCTAGTTATCACTGAGATCGTGATGGCAAGCTACGCATACATGCAATATGCCAAAATAATACTTATTTCTGGTGAATGTCAAAGGAATGCCAGAGAGGCTGCGAATGTTTATTCAGATTGTTTCCTTAAGGATCTACATCCAACGCATGAAACTATAACTCATGTATTGCACCATCTTAGAGAGACCGACTCTGTTTCATCACGACCCAGAACAAGTGGACGTGTAAGGTGTAATGTTCGAATGACACCGGAGGAGGTCCTGGCATTCACCCTTTTAATTACACAACTGACCACGGTGGAAATAAGCGAGGCATGCGGTCAGCATGACTGGCATTTGTTACATGCACATGATGCGCATGCATACCATCCGACACTGGTGCAAGCGTTAATGCTGGGTGACCATGCACGACGATTTTATTATTGTAATTTCATTCTCAACAACTTAGAGGAAAATCCCTCTTTCTTTTGCGACATTCTGTGGATAGATGAGTCAATGTTTACACAGGTTGGCATTGTGAACGTACACGCTGTGCATTACTGGTCTCTGGAAAACCTCCACATTGCCCGAACAGTAAGATACGTGTGTGGCAGTATACGGAGAACCAAGATTTTTGGACTCATATTCTACGATAGGACCTTAACGGGCGATTGTAACCCGCATCTGCTACAAAAAATGGAATATGACTGGTATGAAGAGCTGCCTTTCCGACATGCATGCCGGCTGTGGTTTCAACATGATGCATGAAACATCATACGTATTCGCATGAAACATCAAAAATGGCCACCGAATTCGGTCAACAGATCCTTGGATATGTTGGTCCGGTAGAGTGGCCATCGCGTTCGCCGGACTTGACTCCCATGGACTTCTACATCTGGGGTTACAGTAAGGCATAGGCTTATGTGACTGAGACCACTTCTCTGGTCTATCTGAAGCAGCGCATCATACTTGAATGTCGCACAGTTTAGCACACCTGCTATGCTGTAATGTGTCCAGCATTCAATTGTGCATTGCCACCAATGGAGAATACTTTAAGCAGTATCTCTAGTAGATTCCGGCGTTTAATGCCTTCATTTTTAGCTCATTAACGCTTTAGTGGATTAGGCTATCAAAGCCTGAGAGCTAATGTGCCCGCCCGTTCTGTATGTATGTATGTATGTATGCATGTATGCATGTATATACACTGGCGGAAAAAAAAAATCCCAACACCAAGAAAGACTTGTGTTAGATATACGAAATTTGGTAGGCGTGTTTATACATCTGAAAGATGACATCGATTGAAATTTCGCGCATAAGTGTGGCGCTAGTAGCGCCACTCAGAACTTTCAGATCAGGTTTACTTTAAATGCGTGCTGTAAAGTTCGTGGGCTTTTTTTAGCTTCGAAATGTGACGTATTGAGATGATGTTAGCCAAGAATGCCCTTAACAAGACGAAGAAGCCACTGTCAACAGCTCACCGAGTTGGAACGAGGTCGCATTTTCGGGCAACGAGAAGGTGGATTTTCTTTCCGCGTTATTGCAGAAAGACTTGGTTGGAATGTATCCACTGTGCATGATTGTTCGAAGTAGTGGTCAAGGGATGGTACTGCCTCAAGAAGACCGGGTTCTAGGCGGCCACGAGGCACTCCTGAGAGGGAAGATCGCCGTATTCGGCGTAAGACTGTGGCGCATCGTACTGCGTCTGCGGCAGAAATTTGAGTTGCAGTTGGTACCACAGTGACACAACAAACTGTTAGAAATCGGTTACTTCAAGGACAGCTCCGAGTCAGGCGCCCTGTAGCGTGCATTCTACTGACTCCAAGCCATTGCCGTTTGCGACGCTATTGGTATCAAGCCAGAGCTCATTGGAGGACAGAATGGAGATCTGTTGTGTTTTCTGATGGAAAAGAAACACAACAGATCTCCACTCCACCCACCAATGAGCTCTGGCTTGACACGAATGGCTTCGCAAACGGCAATGGCTTGGAGTCAGTGGAATGTACGCTACAGGGTGCCTAGCTCGGAGCTGTTCTTGAAGTAACCGATTTCTAACAGTTCGTTGTGTTACTGTGGTACCAACTGCAGCTCGAATTTCTGCCGCAGACGCAGAAGGAAGTGCCACAGGCGTACGCCGAATACTGCGATCTTCCCTCTCAGGAGTGTCACGTGGCCGCCTGGAACCCGGTCTTCTTGGGGTAGTACCATCCCTTGACCACTGCTTCCAACAATCATGCACAGTGGATAAATTCCAGCCAAATCTTTCTGCAATATCGCGGAAAGAAAATCCACCTTCTCGTGGCCCGAAAATGCGACCTCGTTCCAACTCGGTGAGCTGTTGACTGTATGAAGCTTGGATTCATTGACGTAGAGACTTCTTGAGATGAAACATTGTTTATTAATTACATGAGTTTAAATTTAGTAGCATATTATCTGGACCAATATCACGGCATGCATCGTGATTACAAGAGAGAAGTGAGCGTACTGACAGCTCCAAGCACATAGCATCATAATACTACATTCGTGTTGCCATTGAGCTATATAAAATATAGTGTTGCCATTACATACCAAAAACTTTAATATTTAATGGGTGTTGCCACAAGTATACATATATCACACCCTTCCTTTTAATTTTAATGAGACATGGATTATACAATACATTATAATTATAAATAACTTAATACAATCATTACACTACACAAATACAATTATTACAATGTACAAATACAATTATTACTATATACAAATACAATTATTACTGCAGATACTTAATAGCAAACATAATCATTTAAATGTTTCGGACGTCTTATCAGGCGACCACATGAAGTTATAAATGGAGCATTATTTGCAATACTTTGTGGTGGAATGCGATGCGATGGGGCTGAATTTGATACATTCATTTGTTCAGTCTTGACATCTGGTAAAGTGTCAAGCATATCATCACTATAGCCAGAATGTGATGTTTTGAATGTTCTTAGGAATTTTCTATTCCTTATAAATATTTTGCCACTTGCAGTTCTAATTTTATATGATCTTGGATTTCTAGTTTTAGAAATAACCGTTGCTGGCTCCCACACTTTAGTTTTAAAATTTTGAACAGTGATTTTGTCACCTGGCCCTAACTCATTTAACATTTTTGATGACCTATCATAATAGTGCTTTTGAATTTGTTGACGTCTTAACAACTTAGTGTTTACATTGTCAAATATCTCTGGATTAAGCATTTTATTGCTTATAGGTAATTTAGTTCGTAGTCGTCTACCGAACATCATTTGGGCTGGAGATAAACCTAAGCCCGCAATAGGAGTGTTCCTATATTCAAGTAACCCTATTGCAGGTCTTCGGTTGTCCTCAAAGGCTTTTTTGAAAATGGCTTTAGTAATGCCAACTGCCTTTTCTACCATCCCATTACTTTGTGGAAAATTTGGACTAGTGAAGGAAATTTCTATGTCCCATTCCCTCCTAAAGTTTTTAAATTTGTAACTATTGAACGGATTGTTGTCACAAATTATTGTTTCAGGGATACCAAATCTTGAGAAAATAACCTCTAGTTTAAATATAATTTCCTCGCTGGTCTTATTATCAACTTTTACTACCTCTATCCACTTGGAAAAATAGTCAACTACTACTAGGTAATCTGTGTTATGTAAATACATGAGATCAATACCTATTTTTTCGAAAGGCCTATTTGGAATATCATGAGGTTCTAGCGGTTCTTTAGTCTGCGTTTTTTGAAATTTTTCACATACACTACATTTACTGATTAATTCTTCAATATCTCTGGTGATGCCTGGCCAGTACATTATTTCTCGAGCTCTGCTTTTACATTTTGTTATGCCTAAGTGCGATTCATGAATAAGAAATAACATGTCCTGCCTGAGTGCATTTGGGACCACAATTTTATCTTCTAAAAATACTAGTCCATCAGCAACATATATACTGTTTTTAACTTTATAATAGCAAAGAAGATTTTTAGGAATTAATTTTTTACTTTTAGGCCAACCCTCCTTAAAAAATTTGGAAATTAACTTAAGTTCCTCATCTTCAGCAGTTAACTTTTGGAACTGTTTGAATTTGATTTCACTCATCGGCAAGAGTTTTGCAACAGAGTGTACCACATTTAGCATTTCGGGGTCTTCTTCACCCACATCTTTTAAACTTGCTCTTGACAAAGTGTCAGCAAGGTACATTTTACTACCTGGGACATATTTTATAGTAAAATCATACTTAAGCAATTTAAGCAACATACGTTGCAAGCGAGTGGTAATTTTGCCAATGGGCTTGTGCACAATTGATGTTAGAGGTTTATGATCACTTTCAACTAATACTTTGTGGCCATACAACAAATTATGATATTTTCCGAATCCAAATACAATTGCGAGCAATTCCTTCTCAATTTGAGCATAATATGTTTCACACTCGCTCAAACTTCTAGATGCAAATGACACTGGGTGTCCCTCTTGTAAGAGACAGGCACCTAGCCCACCTTGTGAACTGTCACACTGAACAGTTATAGGTAATGAGGGATTAAAGACTTTTAAAACAGGAGCTGAACTTATTAGTTTTTTGATATTTTCAAAACTAGTCTCTTGTTCATGGTTCCACTGGAACTCTACATTATTTTTTAACAATTCTCTCATTGGGGCGGTTACAGCTGATACATTGGGTAAAAATTTACTCAAGAAATTAACCATGCCCAATAGCCTTTTAATATCACGTTTACACGATGGCTTCTCAAGCTCATTAATTGCCTTAACATGGCTAGGATCAGCTTTAATCCCATCCTTAGAAATAATTAAACCCATATATTTAACTTCATTTACTCTGAACTGAAATTTGTCAGGATTAAACTTTATGTTATTTGATTGTGCTCTCTCTAAAACTTTCAAAAGAATTTGGTTATGTTCCTCTCTAGTTCTACCTCCTATAATTAAATCATCGAAATATATTTCAACACCCCGTATATCACCAAACAATTTAAAATTAGTTTTTTGGAACACCTCTGGTGCAGAGCAGATTCCGAAAGGTAATCTATGAAAGCGGTAACGCCCAAAAGGAGAATTAAAAGTACACAATTTTGAGCTAGCTTCATCTAACACAATTTGCCAGAATCCCTCCTTTAAGTCGAGTACTGAAAAATACTGTTTTCCTTCAAGTTTACTAATGATTTCATCTGCAGAAGGAATAACATAGTGCTCCCTTTTAATGGCTTTATTTAGGTTTCTAGGGTCAAGACAAATTCTCAACTTGCCGTTTGGCTTTTTAACCACTACCAGGCTACTGACCCAATCTGTTGGTTCCTTTACAGGGGATATAATGCCTAACTTTATCAATTCATCAAGAGTTTTGTTTAGCTCTTTATGAAGGGACTGAGGTACCCTTCGCGGTGGATTTACAATGGGTTTCACATCATTTTTCACTTCAATGTGATGTGGCTTGCCAGGAAATTTACCGAAACCCTCAAAGACATTTTGATACTTACTAATTACATTTAATTTAGAATCTAAATTAATTTCATCTATCAATTGTATCAGCTGTAACTCTTGGCATGCCTGTAAACCCAATAAAGGCTTAGCCTTAACATCCATAACAACAAAATTTAACTTTACATTAGAACACTTATCAGTATTACATGTTAGCATAATGCACCCTTCAGGTTTCAGCTTATGATTACCATATGATAATAAAACAATATCAGTAGGGATCAAATTATTTTTAAACTTTAAATCAAAAGATTGAAAAACTGACACAGGAAGAATATTAACTTGAGCACCTGTGTCTAGTTTAAAATTTACTTGCTGATCTCCAACTGTTACTGTTTTATAGCATTCTTTCTCAGTTGAATTTACAGTATCAACATCAATTAAAACATTATCAATATACAAACAATTAATATCAGAGCTATTTACCTCATTAACTTTTTGAAAATTATTTCTATGGTGGCTTACCTTATTTGAATTCTTGCAAACAGCTGCAAAATGATGCTTTTTCTTACAAAGATTACACAGTTTGTTGTATGCTGGACATTGTCCTTTCACATGTTTTCTTCCACATGATTTACAGTCAATAAAGTTTTTAAAGTTCATGGCTTTTTTCTTTTGATTAACTACGTTAATTTCACTGCATTTAGGGTCATTAATGGTCTTCATCTGTTCTCTACTAACTTCACAGGCTCGAATGCTGTCCACAGCTTTCTTCAGCGTCAGATCAGATTCCCGAAGTAGTCTTTCCTGTAAGCTCTTGTCCCGGATTCCAAGTAGGACTCGATCTCGCAGAAGACTCGATTCTTGTTCGCCAAACCCACATGATGAGGCTAATGTCTTTAATTCCGTCAGATATACATCTACGGTTTGTCCGTCTTTCTGAGAGCAGGAAAAGAATTTGAAGCATTCAAATACCTCGTTACTTTGCGGCAGGCAGTGGTTTTCAAATTTCTTAATGACGTCGTCAAATTTTTCTTTGCTTTCTCCACCTTCAAAGCGAAAAGTGTTGAACACGCTGACTCCTTCATCACCAATAACGTTCAGTAGAATGGCTATTTTGATTTTATCATCTTTTCCATTCTTTTCAGAGGCCAACATGAAGTTGTCAAACTTTTGTTTCCACTTCAACCAGTTGTCGGACAAATTTGGCGCACTGAACGTCAATTCACCAGGGGGCTAGAAACTATCCATAATTATTTAGAACACGAGAGTTCACTGTTATTTACAACGTGATTATAGAACACAAAAGTTCCATTTAAAGCAGTTTCAACCTCCTTCGCACAACAGCATGATCGCTCAACGTCTTAGAAATCTGTTTCCATCCAAGTCAAAAACGAACTGACACCATGTATGAAGCTTGGATTCATTGACGAAGAGACTTCTTGAGATGAAACATTGTTTATTAATAACACGAGTTTAAATTTAGTAGCATATTATCTGGACTAATATCACGGCATGCATCGTGATTACAAGAGAGAAGTGAGCGTACTGACAGCTCCAAGCACATAGCATCATAATACTACATTCGTGTTGCCATTGAGCTATATAAAATATAGTGTTGCCATTACGTACCAAAAACTTTAATATTTAATGGGTGTTGCCACAAGTATACATATATCACATGACAGTGGCTTTTTCGTCTTGTTAAAGACATTCTTGGCTAACATCAACTCAATACGTCACATTTCGAAGCTAAATAACGTCCACGAAATTTACAGCACGCATTTAAAGTAAACCTGATCTGTAAGTTCTGAGTGGCGCCACTAGCGCCACACTTATGCGCGAAGCTCGAAATTTCAATCGATGTCAACTTTCAGATGTATAAATACGCCTACCAAATTTCGTTTATCTAACACAAGTCTTTCTTGGTGTTGGGATTTTTTTTCCGCCGTGTATGTATGCATGTATGTATGTGTGTACGTACGTATGTGTGTACGTACGTATGTACGTAACGCGATAACTCTTGATAGAAATATCCGATTTGCTTCAAAAAAATTTTCTAGGATCGTTGGGATAAAGCGCTTCCCTGATTAGTTTTTGGAGTTTATTGGTTAAGGATAAAGGGGGAAAGGGGGGTTAGTCCACCCCCTTAACTCAGATAAATGGGTTTTTCGTGCAGAATGATTCGATTTGCTCCGAATTTGGTATACCGGTTTATTATGTTAAGGAACTTCCCTGATTAGTTTTGGGGGTTCATTGGTTAAGGATAAAGGGGGAAAGGGGGTTAGTCGTTCCTCCGTAGATGTACTCAGTGTAATAATGCACGAGATCGATACTTTGAACAAGTGTTGTAAAATATTTCTTTTCTCTGGACATCACGAGCTGCGTTGTACGTATTCTGTGAAATAAATAATTCTCTGGAATGTTCCATTCTTGTCTCAGTTTGCCCATTTCTCGACGTATTTTCTCGATTTTCATCCTTTAAAGGTCATTTACGACCCCATGTTCCATTGCAATTTTTGTTCGTTTTCATGAGTACTATCATCCCTCTAAGCGTGTTGAAACATTTCAGATACATTCTGCATTTTTACTTTTATGAACTAAAATTTGTAATTTTTTTTACATGCGTAAAATTATGTTTTCTTACATCTGAGTAAATAATTTTCAAATCGAAAATGAAAGTTGTTGGATGTAATGTATTTGCACGAACATTTCTTCACTCAAACAAGTCCGAAATTGTACGTCAAACGTGACAAATGGCGTATGTTCGTACTATAGCTAGTTTTTGTAAATATTCAGATCTTGATACAATAGCTGTTTCACTCTTATACAAAATGAATGAATGCAAAATTTATTACAATTCTATATATTAAATTCAGTAATACGGAAATAATAGAACGCTATCTTAAATAGGATTTCATCACTATGGCAACCTAGAATTATGACCTATCATTGCACATCATGGAATTAATTATGTATGATAGGATTTAGTAGGGTCAGGTGGGGTAATTATGAGCCCAGCGTAATTGTGACCGCCGTCATATTGGTGAAAAATGTGTATGGTAAAATTTTGTTTCAAACTTTAACCTCATAATGTATATTTCATCTTAGATATTCTTTATCACTAGTCTGAAGCCTTTTTGAGATCCGAATAGCAATTTGAAAAATAAAATTTTTGATAAACGGATTTGTCACTTTGGAGTTCAAAGTGGTTTCAATTATCCCAAAGAAATGCGTATTAGCAAGTATTAAGAGAAAATATAGTGGCCGTGATTTCCCCACTGGTTGTCTTAATTACCCCAAACTTATATGATTGTGAGTTTTTGGTGGGGTAATTATAGCCATCTTTTTAACTTAAAAAAAAACAGCTTTTAGAATTAAAACTTTTATAAGGTGTTCTTAAAGGGTCAGCGTTACTTCCTATGTACTAAACACACTACTTTTCCAAATAGGAAAACGTAAAAAAAATAATAATAACAATGTTAAAAATATACAAAGTGGTCATAATTACCCTTCCTGACCCTATAATGATAAAACTTTTATTAACACGTTGACGGATATTTGCATCTACAGCCGTCAAAGCGAAGTTCACTATGTGGCATAATGATTGATTGACACCAGGATTTACATGAAAAAATGTATGAAAGTAAGTAAAAGCTTAACTTCACGTACATTAAATAATACAAAATTTAGTTTTAAAATACTGGTGCCAATTTAGGAATTAAATTTAAGTGAACTTCGCTTTGACGGCTATAGACGCAAATGTCCGTCAACGTGTTAATATCATTATCAAGTTTTGATTCAATTTTCAAAAAATTTGAAATTACTCGACAAAATTCTGTAACGATTATATATATTAAATTTCAAACCATTCGGTTGGGTAGTTTTTGCGCTGTTATATGCGCACAGATGGGCAGACAGATAGACGGACCAGCCAACGACTATAGGTGCTACCTATCTATATTATAAAGGACAAAAATATATGTGCGTAACGCATACGTCATTCTGCGAATGGCAACGCTTTGAAATTTGAAATAAAAATTTGGTTTTGCAATTTTCGCTACTGCAAACTTTTAAACTTCTAAACATAC
Organism: Maratus speciosus; assembly: GCA_963932465.1. Lineage (NCBI taxonomy): Eukaryota > Metazoa > Arthropoda > Arachnida > Araneae > Salticidae > Maratus > Maratus speciosus. The sequence goes on along the minus strand of OZ010794.1, from coordinate 504,189,094 downwards.
CACGTTTTAAATGTTTACACCGTCGTATGCAGAAAAAATGAACTTTTAAATGCAATTTGTTTGAAAGCTGTACCTCAATTTATTTTTGAGATATTAATTTTTTTGTAGTTTTTAATACCAATTTTCTAATTGTGGCAACTGAAGTACTTCATTTCTATTAAAAGTGGTTTAGTTATCTTTATTGATTATATTCTTACTGATGCCATTTTCTCATTACAATTAAAAATATATTTTTTAAAAATTTGAACAGAAAATGACGTTACGCTTTAAAAAAGACACAATTTCCCTGATGATGCTGTTATATTTCACTATTTTTTCATTTCGCTGACTTTGAGTTTGAGACAATAGGCAAAATATTTAAGAGAGTGAAAATGACGTCATATTTAAAAGAAACCGATAATTTTATTTGATAAAACGAGATATTTCCCCATGAATACGTCTAAAAGTTATAAATTTCTGGAATTTTTACGCGCAGGTACAGAGATTGTTATAAGACCTCAAATCATGAGTGGGAATTTTAACATGGCAAGTTGTAATAGTTGACAAACGTGACTTAAAGCTTGCAAATATATTTATCAATAACCTATTGTGCGTTAAAATGTTTTTAAATGGTTAATATAGATGTGAAACGTTGAAAATCACTTGATTTGTTTAGATTTAAAAGGGGGGGGGGATTCTATGATTATATCAAGGTGAAATCCTTTTTGTTGATTTTTTCATTCCGTAATACCAAGCATCAATTGATAACTTAATCAAAATTACTTACCTTGATTATATGTTACTGATTACGTATATGAATAAAGTTTAATTTTCCAATAATTTTAACAGTTGAAGTTTATGAAAAAAGTATTTTGTTAATCTTAGGTTAAAATATGTCTTTGGAGAGTTAAATTAACAAGTGTAAGATGGATTTTTTATTGTAATTATTGTTGTCGATGTATTATAAATTTGATGCAACAGTTCCTTAGTAAACATTTTCTTTCGTCGAAATTCGACGGGTTCCACCTCGTTTATATAATTACGAACGCAACTAAACAGTATTCCCTTTTTTTGTCTGTTACTACCCCGTTTTTATCTCACTGACCCATCTTTCTCTAATTTCATTTGGCTTACTAATCTTATTCTAGTAATTTATACTGTCCACAAGAGAAAAAAGCTGTCACTAACCATTTACTAATTTCATATAACTATCTACTCATTCACATATAATGGAATAACCCATGGAGGAAAGAGATAGATGGAGATGCAGTAAGGTGGCTGGGGGTGACGTCAAAAAAGTAACTCTAAAATCTGCTACAGTAGGCCCAAACACAAGCACGTTTTTTCACGAAAAAAAAGAAAACTATTAGTAATACAGTTTTTAATTCATAATACAATAGAAGGCTGCTTTAGAATGCTTAAAAATAAGCAGATCACTTTCATTTAGAGAAAAAATGCACGGATGTTGTCAAAGAATTCGGTCCCTGTTCCAGGTGCTTGTTTTGTTTGGGTCTAGTGAGTGCATTTAAATTTGAGCGATAACGCGCATCATATTGCAAACCGTTTTTACGGCATACTGCATCCCCATCTATCTCTTTCCTCCATGGAAATAACCAGGAAATGTTCTAAATATTGAATCAAAAGGCTTTCTTTTAAATTTTAATTTCCCACACCTAACATACAACCTACTACGACCAACATCTTGAATGAGATTTATATTTCCAAGGAATATACAGGGTTTGCGCTTTAATATATTACCTGTTGGAGATAAGTAAACGATGTAAAATTGTAAAAGTGTTCAAAATAAGGTAGTAATTAACATGATATATGATTAATATGTTGGAAAAATAGTGCTTTCATTTATTTTCAAAGTTATACATTTTAAATTGTTTTAATATTCCTGTGTTCAAAATAATGATATTTAACCTACAAGATTATGTCGATCACTGTTCTTAAAAGAAGAACTGGTAAACATTTTAATACAAAAATAATTTAACACGTGATTATATAGCTAACAATTTTGAAATATACATGTACATCTATTTATATAAAATCCAAGTCTCTGTGTGTCCCTCACGATTCCGGTAGGACCGCCTCATTGAAATGAGTAATTGTTGAAAAAAAACTAATGCAGGGTTACCACAGTAGCGCCAAATGTTAGCAAACTTGGTAATAGCTGGCTAATTTGGCGAAATTCCCATTTAAAACCATTAATCTTTCATAAAGGAGGTCACCGAAATTTAATTTAAACTCCGCTCTTTTTAGATATTTTTCAAAATCTATGAGTGAGAATTTAAAGTACATCTTTACATCTTCCTCCCGATGCTACTAATAAAATAACCGCCAATAGACGACGCTGTACTGTGTGAGCTCCTAACTGCGCGATTTTAATGTGCTTTAGGTACTTTTCCAGTATAGGTGCCTTGACGAAAAAGGAAATTTGGCAACATATTTTCCGGGAACCTATCCACTGTTTCATTTTATATACACAGGCATTTTTTTTTTCGATATTTATACGATTTATTTAACATAAAAATGACGTTTCTTTAATTTTATAAAGAAACAGATGAGATTTGTACATGAAAACATCAATAATATACATATAAAATAAACATATAAAACAAACAAAAACGCTCATCAAGTTTGTTTTCATAGCTGTTTATATGATTTGACAACAAATCTCGATATTTTTCCGTTATACGGACACCATGCCAAAATGTATGCTAATGCGCCAATTATTTCATAATGCTAAAAGATATTTGTAATTTTATGCCAGCAGTTCAATATGAGTTTTATTTTATTGCTTTATTTTATAACAGTTATTTGTTCACTTATTTTAAGTATATACTTGTGATTTAATGAAATAGTTCGTAAAAGTCTGGAATTTTCAAATGTTATATTTTTTAAATGCTCACTTTAGTATCGACAATGTTTTTTCTTTTATTTTTCAAATGCTTCAATTCACGTGATTTTCATTTTGCGCCAACTATTCCGCTTGGCGACAAAGGTATCAGTATAACGGAAAAGAACCCAAATCTTACTTTCTGATGCCCAAATTACACAAAGCTTTTTAAAAAAAAACGCCAAAGCTCCTACAGTGGAAAAGTACCAAACTGTCTATTATTTTGCGCTATCTGAGTTATAGTTTGTACTATATGTAAGGGGTGTGGAGCGAAGAGTTAAAAAATGAAATATTAAAGTTTCGGCACAGATGTCATATACGCCCATATTGCCGCGATTTTTTTCTGACGCCAATGTCATATACACAACGGGTACTTAACTGGCGGCAAAGTGTCGTTATTTTGCTTGATATGGTAACCCGGATATTGTTGTTTATGCTGTTGATGTTTTCGCCAAATTGGCGTATATGACAACTGTGCCAAAGTTTCTATAAAGCAGTATAAGACAAAAAAATTAAGAATAAAATAAATGCAAAATAAGACTAAAGAAGAAAGAAAAATCATGCGTTAAGCATAGAATATAAAACACTTTCCAACACATCCTGAATGCTTTAACAAAACTTCGCTATTTGGGGAAATAAGATAACTGAGTAAACATTTTAGAAGAAGCATAAAAAATTTTAAAAATTGATTTCAGCAGTTACCGTCCATAGCCAATAGTATAGTTATTACATGCCACTATTTAGCCAAAATTTAATTTAAACTACTCTTAAAACTACCGAAATCACATTTCCAGATATTATCATCCATGGACGGTTATGTAACCAATTCTTTGCGTGACCCTGTATATCATTTTATCTATATTATACAAACATTTCTTTGTAAACTAAATGCAGTTCAGCGTAGAAACGCATAACTCCTTTAAAAACCACCTTTAAGCAATTTACTCTCATACTCAGTAACCCTTACGAATTCTTTTGTGTAGCCCAGCATATGAACTGTAGCATTTATACCTACAGTATAGTATGCATAAATGTAGTGAAACATAAAAGCGCATATCATAACTAAAAATACATTTCTAGCAATCATTGCTTATGTACAATACATCGGAGAAAAGTTGCTTTTCCAGAAAGAAGTTTGCCAACGTATTTTCTGAAGAGCTATTTACTGCTTCATACTCACAAGCAATTTTTTCCATATGTATGCAATTTATTTAGGTAGTTGTTAGCTATCCCGTCGACCAGTTTCGCCAAATTATATAAATCGCCAAATGATACAAATTGACAATTTTTATTTTAAACAACGAAAGATCAATTAAATTAGCAAATCATTAATAAAAATACAAATATAACGTCGAATTAAAAATCACTTGATGACGTAACAGACACATGATCATGTTTAATGTCAACCATTATTGGCATTTGATCTTACAATTTGGCGACAGTAATTTGGTCGACGGGATAACTAACAAGTACCTTTATTTAATGTAAAAAAAGCTATTTACCCAATTTTTTTTATAATAAATAGAAGTAATTTTGGCACAGATGTCATATTCACCCCATATTGGCGCGATTTTTTTTCCGACGCCAATTTGGCGAAAACATCAACAGCATAAACAACAACATCCGGGTTACCATATCAAGCAAAATAACGACACTTTGGCGAGAGTTAAGTACTCGGTGTGTATATGACATTGGCGTCAGAAAAAAAAATCGCGCCAATATGGGGCGAATATGACATCGGTGCCGTAATTTTTGCACAGATGTCATATACGCATAGGGGTTAGCGTGATTTTTCTCTGACGCCAATTTGGCAGAAATCTCGCTTTCGAATACCAGTTACTTATATATTTTTAAATTATTTGCTATCATTTTGAAAAAGAAATAACTGTAAATAAATAAAAGTTTGAATAATAACCATAGAAAAAAAACAGTTTATATAATTAAAAACAGAAAATAAAAGTAAATAAACAATTTATTAAAAAATAAAAAACAATAGCCGGGTTACCATAGCAGGCAAAATAACACCATTTTGGCGCCAGTTAGGAATCCCGGTTCATATCTGAAATCTATGCCGTAATTTGGATATAAAAAAAATATTATATATATTTAGAAACGATTTTAGTAGAGATGTCATATTCGCCCCATATTGGCGCGATTTTTTTCTGTCGCCAATATCATATAGGCAACAGGTACATAACTTGCGCCAAAGTGTCGTTATTTTGCTTGATGTGGTAACCCGGATTATGTTGTTCATGCTGTTGATGTTTTCGCAAAATTCGCAACCGAAAAAAATCGCGCCAATATGGGGCGAATATGACATCTGTACCACTATTTTTTTTATGTATATAAGTGCATATATAAACAAAAATAAAAGTTTATTAGATTTGTTTTCATAGCTGTTTATATATTTTGGCAACATATCTCACTTTCTGATGCCCGAATTGCGCCAAGCTTTTTTTAAAAATGCGCTATAATGGAAAAGTACCTAAATAAATAATTAACAGAAATAACCAATTATACAAACTAAAACTTTTATTTCGAGATCAAAGCATTGTTTTTAATTTCAATTAAAAATACATATATCCTTGGATAACTTTACTTGAAATTATGTTCACAGCTTAATATCTCATTCTATAAACCTAAACAAACAGAAGTGATTCATTCGTCGTGAAACATAAAAAAAATTTAAATCATTGAGGTAATCATTCACAAAGTAAGTTCTCCAACAATCAATGGACAATATTCTAATGACATCATAGAAGGTAAAATGGTGGCGGTATCGTTTCTTTATGGTTTGAAATCACAAAGATTTAATTTTGCAATGTCTCTTAGTTACATTATTTTATTGTCATATTTATGAGCTCAGAACAAAAGCATATTTTTTCATTGTTTAGTTATTAAAGACGGAAAAAATTATAAATGCATGATTTGAAAAATTTAAATAATTTTCTTTCTTAATAGTAAAAAAATCCCTACCGGCTCGGGCCTACAGGCGGAGGTAGATTTCGATGTTAAGTACTAAATTCTCCAACAAAACTTAGATCAAGATTAGAGATAAAACCCAGTTTCTTCACAAAGAGCGAGCTGTAGGGAGCTAAACTTTTTGTGAAAATTGTAATATACACGAATACACACACACATATATATGGAATAGGTTTAAAAAATGGCTACAAAAAATTCATAGAACCTTAAAGTGTTAAAATATGTTAATATTTCCATAGTCGGGTTTTTATCATGTTTTAATACGTTTCTTCAAACTTACATGGCGTTACATATTAACCTGCTGAGGTCCATTATATTTCCAATATGACGCAATATACATATTTTTTTAATTCGTCAAAGTATTTATTTTGAGTTTTCATGCTGAAATCTTGCTCTAGGAAACTTATGACGTAATATTCAATTTGTTTGCAATTTGTCAAACTATTTAATTTTACACGTGAAAATTTTACAAAAGAAAAGTAATTGTTGTGGTGAGAATTTTATTATTTTTTTTTTTTTTTTTATTGTTGGCAACTGCTATAATGAAAAACTTTTATTTTTTTCCTGCCATTGTTGTGTAAGAGCTGGTTTTATCAGAATCATGTTAAGACAGTATTCAAAATTTTGAACCCTCCCCATTTCCACCCTCTTGGGCCGATTTCGCCCATTTTCAATCCCCGTCGAGATATTAGCCATCTCAAAGTTGTTGGCGAGTTTGAAGATGATTTGTGCATAATTGCGACTTTTATCGTGCGGACAAAATTTAGTACATACATACATACATACATATATATATATATATATATATATATATATAAACTTTTTAGGTGGGGGTGGTTTTGGGTTCCTGGGGTCCTATAATGAAAAGTTATGAAGGAATTTTTCAAAAGTCGCACCATGGTAACGACTGCAATAGGTAGTATTTCTTACGAAATCTACCTAAAATAACAGCGGGAAATAACAGCGGGTTTAAGTTAAATAAGTTTAACTGTTTAGTTCTGTTGTAATACTCAAAATAACTGTATTTATTAGATTTCAGTAAACAACATCAGGGCCCGATTAATTTTTGAATTTAGAGGAATTACAATGTCATTTCAGGACCTTTCTTTTGGAGAAGCTTTTCTAAATTTCATATATACATGGAAACTCTTCAGTGTTAGAAATATTATTCTTAGGACTGACATAACATGAGAACGGCCTGCAATTTTACACAAGTTTTTGAAAATTACTTTATATCAGAAATTTTGCTAAAAACTGGTTACTTTTAGGTAGATTTCGTAAGAAATACTACCTATTGCAGTCGTTACCATGGTGCGACTTTTGAAAAATTCCTTCATAACTTTTCATTATAGGACCCCACGAACCCAAAACCACACCCACCTAAAAAGTTTATATATATATATGTATGTATGTATGTACTAAATTTTGTCCGCACGATAAAAGTCGCAATTATGCACGGATCGTCTTCAAACTCGCCAACAACTTTGAGATGGCTAATATCTCGGCGGGGGTTGAAAATGGGTAAAATCGGACCAAGGGAATGGAAATGGGGAGGGTTCAAAATTTTGAATACCGTCTTAACATGATTCCGATAAAATCAGCTCTTACACATCAATGACAGAAAAAAATAAATATTTTTCGTTATTGCAGTTGCCAACAATTAAAAAAAAAAGCAATAAAATTCTCACCACAACAATTGCTTTTCTTTTGCGAGAATTTCACGTGAAAAATTAAATAAAATAAATAGTTTGACGAATTGAAAACAAATTGAATATTACGTCATAAGTTTTCTAGATGCATGAAAACTTTCCGCATGAAAACTCAAAATGAAATAAATAGTTTGACGAATTAAAAAACAACAACAAAATATTGCGTCATATTGGAAATAACATGGACCTCAGCAGGTGAATATGTAACGTCATGTGAGTTTGAAGAAACGTATTAAAACATGATAAAAATCCGACTATGGAAATATTAACTTATTTATCACTTTGAGGTTCTCTGAATTTGCTTTAGCTATTTTTTAAACCTATTCCATATGCATGCGTGTGTGTATTCGTGTATATTAGAATTTTCACAAAATGTTTAGCTCCCTAGAGCTCATTCTTAGTGGAGGAACTGGGTTTATCTCTAATCTTGATTTAAATTTTGTTGGTTAATTTAGTACTTAACTTCGAAATCTACCTCCGCCTGTAGGCCCGAGCCGGCAGGGATTTTTTTCGTTATAGCAATTGCCAACAATAAAAAAAAAAATAAATAAATAAAATTCTCACCAAAGCAATTATTTTCCTATTGCAAGATTTTCACGTGAAAAATTAAATTAAATAAATAGTTTGACGAATTAAAAACAAATCGAATATTGCGTCATAAGTTTTCTATAGCAAGATTTCCGCATGAAAACTCAAAATAAAACAAATAGTTTGACGAATTAATGTATATAGCGTCATATTGGAAATAGAATGGACCTCAGCAGGTGAATATGTAACGTCATGCGAGTTTGAAGAAACGTATTAAAACATGATAAAAACCCGAATATGGAAATATTAACATATTTTAACACTTTGAGGTTCTTTGAATTTGCTGTAGCATTTTTAAACTTATTGCATGTACATGCGTGCATATTAGAATTTTCACAAAAAGTTTAGCTCACTAGAGCTCACTCAGTGAAGGAACTGGGTTTATCTCTAATCTTGATTTAAGTTTTGTTGGTGAATTTAGTACGTAACTTCGAAATCTACCTCCGCCTGTAGGCCTGAGCCGGCAGGGATTTTTTTGTTATAGCGGCCCACACTATTAGGATTATGACAAGTTGCAGCCAATTTTGCCTACGTCGTAACCAAGATCGTGAAGCACACACATATAATACCATATAATACCATTTCATGAAATCGTATACGATAATTTAATAGTTTTTACCTTACTTCAAGTGTGAAATTTATTTATTTTTAAGGCTTAACAATCTAAATTGTCCAATATATGAATTTAAAAAAATGTAAACAAAGATTGAATAGACATGACCGCAAAGAGCCTCTAATCTGCATAACTCTTGGGACCAAACTGTGCAGATTAGTGGTCTTCTACTGTACACAGTTTTTCATAAATGTGTTTCGTTCTTTAAATGTGTTATTTTCATCTATCACTGCGGAACAAGCGAGAAGGCTCATATTCTTGCACATGAGTTGTATATATCTTTATATCTAAATTTCCGTCATTTTTGACGGGCTACCTTTCTAGTATTATATATTTGCAGGATTTAAATTTAAACATACTTTATTTTCTTTATGACGTACATGATAAACAAATTAACTGATGCTCTGGTATTTTTATTATCCATAATTTGAAAGCACGAGTAATGAAAATTCACAATCACGAGATCAAGGTTTGGACATATTCAAAAATTAGAAAACAGTCAGTCTAAAAAATAATGTTGTGCATGAAGCAGCGGCTCATTTGATGCCAAGGAAGGTATTGTTAAGCCTAATCAAATTATTCGTAAGAAATATGTTGTAAGTTTTAAGTAAGAAAGGTGCTGTATTTAGAAAAGTATCAACGAAGTGATGTAAAGTTACCCTTATAGAATTGTATTAAAGTGTAGGTATTGTGATTCAAACGTCTACTTATTTAAATTATCTATATATTAACATTTTACAAACAAAAACTTCTACAAATTTGGGGGCTCGATGCCGGGATTTTAAGCGACTATTAGTGGAATAAATAGTAAAATATTAATCGAAGAGAAATTGTTGTCAATCGCCAGTGTCAAAAAATGGATTGTGAATGAACAAGGCAAGTGTGTAAAAACCGTAGTCATATTTATCCAAGTACAACTTTGAAAAACATGGTATCCTTAAATAAAGCTAAAAGAATTGATCTAATAGATCTCTGTGAGGAATGCGGAATTCAACCACCAGAAAAACCGACAATCCATGTCCTAATAAAACTAATTAAAAACTGGGAAGATTACGATGAAGATTTTATAAAGGACCGCCTAGAAGTAATTGTGGCAGCTAGAAAAGCGGAATCAGAACTTGAAGAAAAGAAATTAAGAGCAGAGAGTGAAGAAAAGAAACTAAAAGCGCAATCGGAACTTGAAGAAAAGAAACTGAAAATGGAAATGGAAGAGAGAAAATGGAGAATAGAATTGGAAGAAAAAGATCGCGAAAGAGAATTTGAGATTAAGAAAATACAACTACAAGAAAATTCAAGGCAGCACATCGATGTGGACACAAGGACAAATTCAGGTAAGCAATATGAATTGCTTAGATTATTAACAAAATACGATAGTACAAATGATATTAGTTTATACTTGGCTATGTATGAAAGGCAAATGGCGCAAACGGGCATTGATAAAAAGAATGGGTCAACTATTTAATTAACCTAATGCCATTAGATGTGATTAATATAATAACCAAGGAGAGTGAACCCGAAATGCAGGATTATGACTGTATAAAAAGTATTCTTTTAAAACGGTACAAACTATCGCCAGAAGAGTTTAGGCTGAAATTTTTCTCACTCAAAAAAGAGCCATCGGCTAATTGGCACGATTTCGCTTATGAGATCAAGGTATATTTTAAACAATGGATAGACGGCCTTGAAATAGATAGCTTTGAGGAATTATCGGAATTAATTGTAGTTAATCAAATTAGGCATAATTTACCTGCGGAAACAAAGACACATTTTGCAGAGGAATTGTTAATAATAAAAAAGATAGACGAATTAGTAAACAAATTAGATATTTACGAAACGGCACGAAGGGTTTGCAATAAACAAGCTATAAGGAATACAAGTGGAAGTTTTGAGGATAAACGATCGAGAGTGGCTTACTACGCCAATTCGAAAAGGCGCCAAGTTGACAATAGGCACAATGTGAACCATGGAAGAAACGAGGCACATATAATATGTTATAATTGTGGCAGACCTGATCACGTGAGTAAGAATTGTACCATGGGAAGTAAAACACAACAAAATTATTCAAATTATAACCCGCAACGTAATCAAAATTGGCGAGAAACGAAATATTAAGATTGGAGCCAAAACACGCAAAGAAAAGTAGTTAATACGGGCACGTTAAATAGAAAGAAAGGAAGAATCCTGAATATTCAAAGAATAAAAACAAACATAATAATCGATACAGGGAGTGATATTTCAATCGCCAATTCAAGATATCATACGGCAATAAACGCGCCAAAGTTAACCAGCGACAGTATATCTATATCGGGCTTAGGTGGAGAAGAGATTAAACCAACGGGTTATTTCTTGCATAAAGTTTATGTAGATGGTATAGAAATACAAGATAAATTTTACGTAGTACAAGAAACTGACTATGATTTAATAATAGGTAGAAAAGCAGTCGAAGGCTTGATGTTAAAAGTAGAGGAAGATGTCGTTAGAATAATAAATGAAAATAAAGTACGAGTAGGTTATATTAAAATTAATAAAGTCCCTTCCAAAACAGATGAAGTAGCCACACCAAATATAAGCAACGATAATCGAGGTTGGGAAGATAGAAAACCTATCTGCGAACGTCCAAAGAGATTCTCTTCAGTTGAGAAGGAAATCATCAATAAACGAGTACGACAGTATTTAGATAATGACATTATCAAATGGAGCACCTCAAATTTTATGGCTCCTGTGATCCCGAGTAAGGAAAAAGAAACCGATAAGAAATTCATCATCACTAGACAGGAGAGATCCGAAAGTAAAGACACTGAGAAGGAAACCGAAAATAAACACAAAAAGAGTAGAAAAAGACCTAAAAGAAAAACGGTTAGAAAGAAAAAGTCCAAAAACAATTCTGATCAGAAAATAACAGATAATCCTATTGAAAATAATACAAAAAATGTTAAAGAAAAAGAATATAATAACGCAAAAAGATCTACAGGCGAAATTTTAATTCAACCTGAAGCATATAATGATGAATCCAAGTGGTATAAGTATGTACCAAAATTACAAAGAATTATCAATAGCACAGTAACACGAAGCACCAAGTATAGTCCTTTTGAATTAATGACAGGAGTTAAAATGAAAGACAGTAACATGCAGAACATCAAGAAAATTTTGGAAGAAGAATTTACCGAATGTATGATGGAAGAACGCGAAGACATGAGAGAAGAAGCAAAGAAAAATATACTCAAAATACAAGAAGAAAACAAGGTGCAGTTTGATAAGAAAAGAAAACAGCCACGAAAATACAAAATAGGAGATATCGTCGCCATAAAGAGGACGCAATTTGGCAATACAATCAAACTTAAAGAAAAATATTTGGGGCCATATGAGATAACTGCAGCCAAGAATCATGATCGGTATGAAGTAAAGAAAGTAGGAGATCATGAAGGTCCAGGGAAGACGTCAACCGGGGCCGAATACATGAAGCCGTGGTCTATGGGTTAAACTCCTGGACGAGTCGGATAGATTAAATATACGTGTATGTGTATTGAACCTATAATCAAAATTTTATGTGAAAGAAAAATGTATAAAAGTCTCAAGAGTGTAGCTGTTTAAACATAAAAAAGAAATAATAAGCCAAGATGATGATGTCGGGACGCCATCATGTCAGGATGACCGATTTGTAGGATTTAAATTTAAACATACTTTATTTTCTTTATGACGTACATGATAAACAAATTAACTGATGCTCTGGTATTTTTATTATCCATAATTTGAAAGCACGAGTAATGAAAATTCACAATCACTAGATCAAGGTTTGGACATATTCAAAAATTAGAAAACAGTCAGTCTAAAAAATAATGTTGTGCATGAAGCAGCGGCTCATTTGATGCCAAGGAAGGTATTGTTAAGCCTAATCAAATTATTCGTAAGAAATATGTTGTAAGTTTTAAGTAAGAAAGGTGCTGTATTTAGAAAAGTATCAACGAAGTGATGTAAAGTTATCCTTATAGAATTGTATTAAAGTGTACGTATTGTGATTCAAACGTCTACTTATTTAAATTATCTATATATTAACATTTTACAAACAAAAACTTCTACATATATATATGTAAATTTATCTAAAAATAGGTACAATAAAAATTTAGACAAAAACTCTCACAATACGAAATGTATAAACAAAGATCCATAACAGATAGATAATTTATCAGTTGAAAAGTATTATTAAATTATCTATGCAAGAAAATTCAAGATGTCTTCTCTTTTTGCGTAAATATATATATATATATATATATATATTGATCGCACTGAATTTAACGGATTTCTTGTTTTAAAATTCTTTGTTGAAACTTTAGAAACAATATTCCAATATCGATTTCCCATAATTTCGAAACCGAAATTTTCCACTCACACCTAGGGTAATCGTTATATTTATTCCAAATAATTCTTTAAAAATAAAAAGTATAAAAATAATATATATTTTTTTGAAATATTGGTAAATAAAAAGTATGAAAACGAATAAAATAGAAAATCAATTTTACGAAAAGGTAGACAGCAATTTTATTTTGTAAATTAAGGAATAGAAACTCTTTGATGCCCTGAAATTTAAGGTTATTTTGATAATATTCTTTGCGATATGGGAAGTGATTATAAATAACACTTAAAAAATAACACTTAATAAATACTCTAAACACATCTATTAAAGTAGAAAACTGTATTTTTTTACTTGATGCATTAAAAAGGGAGGCTTGATAGCTGATAGGCGGGAACATTTAAAAGAATGGCCAAATGGCCAAAAAAAATGTTTCAAGCGATGAGCACAATAATTCGCAGTAGATTTATCCCTGAACAATGAGAAAGCAAGAACGTAAAATCATGCATCAAGCATAGATTATGAAACACTTTCCAACACAATCAGAATGCTATAATAAAGCTTGACAGTTTAATAATTTGAATAAAAAAGAAAAGTGCCCAATTAAACTGATGGCATTGAGTTCACAGTCTATTCACACTAATTGTATATTATACTCTTACTTCAAAGAATAAATACCTTTCGAAAAATAAATGAAGGGGGGGGGGGTCACCCCTCCCCCTGTTTCACATCTTAATACTTAACCAATGAGCCTCCAAATCTCATCAGGGAAGCGCCTTATCAGAATAAACCAATATACCAAATTTGAAGCAAATCGGATAGAAAAAAACCATTCCTCAAAATTAAGGGGGTATTAGCTTCCCATTTCCCTCCTTTATACTTAACCATTGAGCCTCCGAATCTAATCAGGGAATCGCCTTATCATAGTAAACCGTTATACCAAATTTAAAGCAAATCGGGTAAAAAAATCCATTTATCTAAATTAAGGGATATTACCCCCTGATCCCCTTTATACATAAACAATGAACCTCCAAATCTAATCAGTGAAGCGCCTTATCAGTATTAACCGGTATACCAAAATTGAAGCAAATCTGATTGTACTGCATGAAAAAAACATTTATCTAACTTAAGGGGGAGTTAGCCCCCATAACCCCTTTATACTTAACCAATGAACCCCCAAAGTTAATCAGGGAAGCGCCTTATGAGAATGAACCTAGGAAAAAAAATTGAAGCAAATCGGATATTTCTATCAAGAGTTATCGCGTTATGTACGTACGTGCATACAGAACCTGCGGGCACATTAGCTCTGATAGCCTGTGAACTAAAAATGATTTCTAAATGACCAATTTGCAGAATGCATAACACACGTAAAAACACAATTTCAGCAATTACAGCCAAGAGTCGGTACAATATCTGAATTTTTTGTGCTGCCCTGTATATGATCTATAGATTTATCATATAATACACAGTATGCTAAAATTTAGTTCAGTTAGGAAACGCATGCAACAGTTGAAAATTCACCTTCATAAATTTCCCCATAAAACGGAAATGCACATTAGATGTTTTGTGCAGCCCTGTATATGATCTGTATAATTTATACACAATAATTAATATAAAAATTCCAAATTTAAAAACACATACCGTAACAAAAAACTCATTTCCAGCAATTATTGATCAGAGATAATATTGTAACCGAATGATTTTGTGTGTCCCTATATATGAACGATGAATGCTATGCACACCATATTCTATAGTAAGTATCTTTTACTGGACTTCGGTGATATATATCAACTTCAATAAGATTTAAATAGTGTAACATAAATAAAATGTACCGCAGATGATTTTTCCCCATAGACCGTAATGTAACGGAACTCATTTGAGTGTCTCTGTAAATGACGGATGAATATTAAGCATACTATATTCAACAGTGAGTATCTTGTAGTGCATTGCAGAGATATATATAAATTTCAAAGTGTTTGAAATTGGGAAGTATCATTAAAAACCCGGTAATGATTTTTCCCCCATAGGCCGTAATGTAATGTAATTCTTTTGAATGTATAAATGCTATACACTTCATTTTCAAAACCGTACATGCCATAGTAATTCTCAATAATATATATCAATTTCACGGCAAGGCGACTATATTTATGCGAGTTAGAGCACGGGCGGACCAACAGACAGATAAACAGAATTCATAAACACTTTTCAACTTTGTTGGAAAGTGTTAAAATTAGCTCTTTTCGTCTAAAAAGCTAGTGAATAACTAGTCGTTTTAAAAAATATGCGATTTTGAATATGATATGTTCTGAGAAAAATATGCTTAAAGTTTTCGTCACTGCGTACTCACTATTTTGCACAGTAGCTGCACTTCTATAGCTCCGAAATTGCTCGATTTCTGCCCTATAAGTAGGAATCTATCGGGTGTCCCCAAAATGACTGATGGATTTTAAAATTCAATAACTTGCTAACGGTGACAGATATTTAAAAAATTCTTGCAGGAGTGTTATGTATGATGTCAGGAGTTTTTTTACAGTGATTCTTGATTTTAGTTCGAATTTCAAACAATAGATGGCGCTGAGATCAATAGGTGCTCAGTCCAGACCCGATTTTTGGTACTTCGGGATTCATTCAATGCATTTTAATCTCCTTTTTTTCGCATGGAAGAAGAAAGGGGCGGAAAAATCGAGCCTGAATTTAGCGGTTATTGATTGCAGCGCCATCTGTCGGTACTATTTGTAACTAAAACTGAGGATCGCAGGATAAAAATTCCTGACATCTTACATAACATTCTTGCAAGAATTTTTTTAATATCTGCCACCGTTTGTAAGTTATTGAATTTTAAAATCCATCAGTCATTTTTGGGACACCCTGTACCTGTCAGCGATTGTCCTGTCTGTACGTGGGTGTTTCAATAATTACTGTCCCTAATGTATATGAAATATTTGTACTGCGATGGTTGATGTGGAATATCGAAGCCTAATCTTTTAAATGCCTATATGCTCAATTTCAGAACCGTAGCTGCTATATTAACATAGTTTTGGAGAGAGGGGTGAAGTTTTAAAGACCTATTTTGGGGGGAGTTTTTAAGCAGGGGGTTTAGGCTGAAATGCTGGTTTGGAGCTTATAAGTCTACCTTTTCGACAGTGGATGAGATGTGACTACATCACTATAATCCCGAGTTCAAACGACAGTAGTTACGTCTCATCCACTGTCACAAATCTAGCCCCATAAGCTAAAAATCAGCCTCTCACCCCATCCCCCCCCCCTTTCACACCTCCCTCCTAAACTATGTGAATATAGCAGCTACGGTTCTGAAATTGAGCATATAGGCATCTAAGCCATTAGGCTTCGATATTCCAGAACAACCATAGCAGTACAAATATTTTATATACACTAGGGGCAATCGTTATTGAACCCACCCTCATACTACTGTTCATTTCAAACTATGTCTTTGAAGTTATCACATTTACACCCTCCAACTCCCCCTCCAAAAAAATTGTCTGTTAATAATTTCTGTAAAATATCTCCAGTGATTTTAAAGTTCTGAACTAGAATCTGGGTTCGGCTCGGAATGAAATACCCTGTATTTTTGCATAAATTCATAGACTACGACCGTTGTTTCTAATTCAGAAATTCCTTGTTTCGGAATATATTTCTGTCAAATAAAATTTCCCCCATTTTGTTTTGAAACATCTTTGCGTAACAGAATCAAAAATGCTTGCTAAAATATTTTACGCATAACTTTTAAAGAAAAACTTCCGCGGCTCTTGAGGGCTGAAACAGATGTAGAAATGAACATGGCCAGTGAATGGTGGCGTAAATGGTGGCGCATGGCATGGCACTTTCAGCTTCCATTTCTTTTCTATATTGAGCTCCAATTTTTATTTCTGAAATTTTAATATTTACCCTTTCCTTAACTTAACCCTTTGTGACTCAATAATTTCGATTTGACAAATATTTACTCAGATGTTACAATACAGCATTCGAAACATGTAAACAAAATAGAACGAAAAAAAAAACTGACTAGAAGGTACTTTTTTTTCACATTTGCAGTAAACAGAACTAGTTGGATGTGGCAATCCCAAAACTTTCTTCCATCTCATACATGTTAATACTTCAAAATTCGAATCATAGTGCCAAAATTAAATGGCAATCTATGCCCATCGTGAGGATTTTGAAATTCCGTGCATCGAATCCGAGCAAAACATAATCAGTAATATTATTTATGAAGGTATACCTGAATATTTCAAATGAAAATCAAATTTCAAATTATTTTTATTGCTTAAAAGGCGCAAAGACCAACTTAGTGAAAAATATTCCATGCCGGGAATCGAACCCGGGTCATCAGTACAGCGCACCGACGTTCTACCGCTAAACCACATGGTTTGGTTTGTGTTTATGACGGCCAATTATCAACACGTGGGATATGGGCCCTGGGGGGGAGTGCCCTTCGTGGGGGTCTTTCTAAAGGAACCTAACCCGTATTTACGCGTGGGAATCCACGGCTTCGAAGAAAACCACGAAAACTCCGAAACGGTTAGGACGACGGGCGCGATTGGGATCGAACCCAGCACCTCCCGTCTACCAGCTTCGAGAGCGGAACCTCTCAGCCACTGGTGGGGCTGCTAAACCACATGGAACGATACCCAGCCTGGAACTTCTCACTATTACAAGTTGGCAAGGCTAGAAACGCAGCACAAGATGGAATATTTTCCGTGAGCCACCAACATGGGGCAAACACAGACACTTAATTAAATCCAGCATCGATGAATCTATATTGATATTTGGAAATTTTTCCAGAGAGAAACATTCGCCTTGAATACAATATTTCAAATGAAAATCAAATTTCAAATTATTTTTTTGCTTAAAAGGCGCAAAGACCAACTTAGTGAAAAATATTCCATGCCGGGAATCGAACCCGGGTCATCAGTACAGCGCACCGACGTTCTACCTCTAAACCACATGGAACGATACCCAGCCTGGAACTTCTCACTATTACAAGTTGGCAAGGCTACAAACGCAGCACAAGATGGAATATTTTCCGTGAGCCACCAACATGGGGCAAACACAGACACTTAATTAAATCCAGCATCGATGAATCTATATTGATATTTGGAAATTTTTCCAGAGAGAAACATTCGCCTTGAGTACAATATTTCAAATGAAAATCAAATTTCAAATTATTTTTTTGCTTAAAAAGCGCAAAAACCAACTTAATGAAAAATATTCCATGCCGGGAATCGAACCCGGGTCATCAGTACAGCGCACCGACGTCCTACCGCTAAACCACATTGAACGATACCCAGCCTGGAACTTCTCACTATTACAAGTTGGCAAGGCTACAAACGCAGCACAAGATGGAATATTTTCCGTGAGCCACCAACATGGGGCAAACACAGACACTTAATTAAATCCAGCATCGATGAATCTATATTGATATTTGGAAATTTTTCCAGAGAGAAAGATTCGCCTTGAATACAATATTTCAAATGAAAATCAAATTTCAAATTATTTTTTTGCTTAAAAGGCGCAAAGACCAACTTAGTGAAAAATATTCCATGCCGGGAATCGAACCCGGGTCATCAGTACAGCGCACCGACGTTCTACCGCTAAACCACATGGAACGATACCCAGCCTGGAACTTCTCACTATTACAAGTTGGCAAGGCTACAAACGCAGCACAAGATGGAATATTTTCCGTGAGCCACCAACATGGGGCAAACACAGACACTTAATTAAATCCAGCATCGATGAATCTATATTGATATTTGGAAATTTTTCCAGAGAGAAACATTCGCCTTGAATACAATATTTCAAATGAAAATCAAATTTCAAATTATTTTTTTGCTTAAAAGGCGCAAAGACCAACCTAGTGAAAAATATTCCATGCCGGGAATCGAACCCGGGTCATCAGTACAGCGCACCGACGTTCTACCGCTAAACCACATGGAACGATACCCAGCCTGGAACTTCTCACTATTACAAGTTGGCAAGGCTACAAACGCAGCACAAGATGGAATATTTTCCGTGAGCCACCAACATGGGGCAAACACAGACACTTAATTAAATCCAGCATCGATGAATCTATATTGATATTTGGAAATTTTTCCAGAGAGAAGCATTCGCCTTGAATACAATATTTCAAATGAAAATCAAATTTCAAATTATTTTTTTGCTTAAAAGGCGCAAAGACCAACTTAGTGAAAAATATTCCATGCCAGGAATCGAACCCGGGTCATCAGTACAGCGCACCGACGTTCTACCGCTAAACCACATGGAACGATACCCAGCCTGGAACTTCTCACTATTACAAGTTGGCAAGGCTACAAACGCAGCACAAGATGGAATATTTTCCGTGAGCCACCAACATGGGGCAAACACAGACACTTAATTAAATCCAGCATCGATGAATCTATATTGATATTTGGAAATTTTCCCAGAGAGAAACATTCGATTGAATACAATATTTCAAATGAAAATCAAATTTCAAATTATTTTTTTTTTGCTTAAAAGGCGCAAAGACCAACTTAGTGGAAAATATTCCATGCCGGGAATCGAACCCGGGTCATCAGTACAGCGCACCGACGTTCTACCGCTAAACCACATGGAACGATACCCAGCCTGGAACTTCTCACTATTACAAGTTGGCAAGGCTACAAACGCAGCACAAGATGGAATATTTTCCGTGAGCCACCAACATGTTGCAAACACAGACACTTAATTAAATCCAGCATCGATGAATCTATATTGATATTTGAAAATATTTCCACAGAGAAACATTCGCCTTGAATACAATATTTCAAATGAAAATCAAATTTCAAATTATTTTTTTGCTTAAAAGGCGCAAAGACCAACTTAGTGAAAAATATTCCATGCCGGGAATCGAACCCGGGTCATCAGTACAGCGCACCGACGTTCTACCGCTAAACCACATGGAACGATACCCAGCCTGGAACTTCTCACTATTACAAGTTGGCAAGGCTACAAACGCAGCACAAGATGGAATATTTTCCGTGAGCCACCAACATGGGGCAAACACAGACACTTAATTAAATCCAGCATCGATGAATCTATATTGATATTTGGAAATTTTTCCAGAGAGAAACATTCGCCTTGAGTACAATATTTCAAATGAAAATCAAATTTCAAATTATTTTTTTGCTTAAAAAGCGCAAAGACCAACTTAATGAAAAATATTCCATGCCGGGAATCGAACCCGGGTCATCAGTACAGCGCACCGACGTTCTACCGCTAAACCACATTGAACGATACCCAGCCTGGAACTTCTCACTATTACAAGTTGGCAAGGCTACAAACGCAGCACAAGATGGAATATTTTCCGTGAGCCACCAACATGGGGCAAACACAGACACTTAATTAAATCCAGCATCGATGAATCTATATTGATATATGGAAATTTTTCCAGAGAGAAAGATTCGCCTTGAATACAATATTTCAAATGAAAATCAAATTTCAAATTATTTTTTTGCTTAAAAGGCGCAAAGACCAACTTAGTGAAAAATATTCCATGCCGGGAATCGAACCCGGGTCATCAGTACAGCGCACCGACGTTCTACCGCTAAACCACATGGAACGATACCCAGCCTGGAACTTCTCACTATTACAAGTTGGCAAGGCTACAAACGCAGCACAAGATGGAATATTTTCCGTGAGCCACCAACATGGGGCAAACACAGACACTTAATTAAATCCAGCATCGATGAATCTATATTGATATTTGGAAATTTTTCCAGAGAGAAACATTCGCCTTGAATACAATATTTCAAATGAAAATCAAATTTCAAATTATTTTTTTGCTTAAAAGGCGCAAAGACCAACTTAGTGAAAAATATTCCATGCCGGGAATCGAACCCGGGTCATCAGTACAGCGCACCGACGTTCTACCGCTAAACCACATGGAACGATACCCAGCCTGGAACTTCTCACTATTACAAGTTGGCAAGGCTACAAACGCAGCACAAGATGGAATATTTTCCGTGAGCCACCAACATGGGGCAAACACAGACACTTAATTAAATCCAGCATCGATGAATCTATATTGATATTTGGAAATTTTTCCAGAGAGAAGCATTCGCCTTGAATACAATATTTCAAATGAAAATCAAATTTCAAATTATTTTTTTGCTTAAAAGGCGCAAAGACCAACTTAGTGAAAAATATTCCATGCCAGGAATCGAACCCGGGTCATCAGTACAGCGCACCGACGTTCTACCGCTAAACCACATGGAACGATACCCAGCCTGGAACTTCTCACTATTACAAGTTGGCAAGGCTACAAACGCAGCACAAGATGGAATATTTTCCGTGAGCCACCAACATGGGGCAAACACAGACACTTAATTAAATCCAGCATCGATGAATCTATATTGATATTTGGAAATTTTTCCAGAGAGAAACATTCGCCTTGAATACAATATTTCAAATGAAAATCAAATTTCAAATTATTTTTTTTTTGCTTAAAAGGCGCAAAGACCAACTTAGTGAAAAATATTCCATGCCGGGAATCGAACCCGGGTCATCCGTACAGCGCACCGACGTTCTACCGCTAAACCACATGGAACGATACCCAGCCTGGAACTTCTCACTATTACAAGTTGGCAAGGCTACAAACGCAGCACAAGATGGAATATTTTCCGTGAGCCACCAACATGGGGCAAACACAGACACTTAATTAAATCCAGCATCGATGAATCTATATTGATATTTGGAAATTTTTCCAGAGAGAAACATTCGCCTTGAATACAATATTTCAAATGAAAATCAAATTTCAAATTATTTTTTTGCTTAAAAGGCGCAAAGACCAACTTGGTGAAAAATATTCCATGCCGGGAATCGAACGCGGGTCATCAGTACAGCGCACCGACGTTCTACCGCTAAACCACATGGAACGATACCCAGCCTGGAACTTCTCACTATTACAAGTTGGCAAGGCTACAAACGCAGCACAAGATGGAATATTTTCCGTGAGCCACCAACATGGGGCAAACACAGACACTTAATTAAATCCAGCATCGATGAATCTATATTGATATTTGGAAATTTTTCCAGAGAGAAACATTCGCCTTGAATACAATATTTCAAATGAAAATCAAATTTCAAATTATTTTTTTGCTTAAAAGGCGCAAAGACCAACTTAGTGAAAAATATTCCATGCCGGGAATCGAACCCGGGTCATCAGTACAGCGCACCGACGTTCTACCGCTAAACCACATGGAACGATACCCAGCCGGGAACTTCTCACTATTACAAGTTGGCAAGGCTACAAACGCAGCACAAGATGGAATATTTTCCGTGAGCCACCAACATGGGGCAAACACAGACACATAATTAAATCCAGCATCGATGAATCTATATTGATATTTGGAAATTTTTCCAGAGAGAAACATTCGCCTTGAATACAATATTTCAAATGAAAATCAAATTTCAAATTTTTTTTTTGCTTAAAAGGCGCAAAGACCAACTTAGTGAAAAATATTCCATGCCGGGAATCGATCCCGGGTCATCAGTACAGCGCACCGACGTTCTACCGCTAAACCACATGGAACGATACCCAGCCTGGAACTTCTCACTATTACAAGTTGGCAAGGCTACAAACGCAGCACAAGATGGAATATTTTCCGTGAGCCACCAACATGGGCCAAACACAGACACTTAATTAAATCCAGCATCGATGAATCTATATTGATAATTGGAAATTTTTCCAGAGAGAAACATTCGCCTTGAATACAATATTTCAAATGAAAATCAAATTTCAAATTTTTTTTTGCTTAAAAGGCGCAAAGACCAACTTGGTGGAAAATATTCCATGCCGGGAATCGAACCCGGGTCATCAGTACAGCGCGCCGACGTTCTACCGCTAAACCACATGGAACGATACCCAGCCTGGAACTTCTCACTATTACAAGTTGGCAAGGCTAGAAACGCAGCACAAGATGGAATATTTTCCGTGAGCCACCAACATGGGGCAAACACAGACACTTAATTAAATCCAGCATCGATGAATCTATATTGATATTTGGAAATTTTTCCAGAGAGAAACATTCGCCTTGAATACAATATTTCAAATGAAAATCAAATTTCAAATTATTTTTTTGCTTAAAAGGCGCAAAGACCAACTTAGTGAAAAATATTCCATGCCGGGAATCGAACCCGGGTCATCAGTACAGCGCACCGACGTTCTACCTCTAAACCACATGGAACGATACCCAGCCTGGAAATTCTCACTATTACAAGTTGGCAAGGCTACAAACGCAGCACAAGATGGAATATTTTCCGTGAGCCACCAACATGGGGCAAACACAGACACTTAATTAAATCCAGCATCGATGAATCTATATTGATATTTGGAAATTTTTCCAGAGAGAAACATTCGCCTTGAGTACAATATTTCAAATGAAAATCAAATTTCAAATTATTTTTTTGCTTAAAAAGCGCAAAAACCAACTTAATGAAAAATATTCCATGCCGGGAATCGAACCCGGGTCATCAGTACAGCGCACCGACGTCCTACCGCTAAACCACATTGAACGATACCCAGCCTGGAACTTCTCACTATTACAAGTTGGCAAGGCTACAAACGCAGCACAAGATGGAATATTTTCCGTGAGCCACCAACATGGGGCAAACACAGACACTTAATTAAATCCAGCATCGATGAATCTATATTGATATTTGGAAATTTTTCCAGAGAGAAAGATTCGCCTTGAATACAATATTTCAAATGAAAATCAAATTTCAAATTATTTTTTTGCTTAAAAGGCGCAAAGACCAACTTAGTGAAAAATATTCCATGCCGGGAATCGAACCCGGGTCATCAGTACAGCGCACCGACGTTCTACCGCTAAACCACATGGAACGATACCCAGCCTGGAACTTCTCACTATTACAAGTTGGCAAGGCTACAAACGCAGCACAAGATGGAATATTTTCCGTGAGCCACCAACATGGGGCAAACACAGACACTTAATTAAATCCAGCATCGATGAATCTATATTGATATTTGGAAATTTTTCCAGAGAGAAACATTCGCCTTGAATACAATATTTCAAATGAAAATCAAATTTCAAATTATTTTTTTGCTTAAAAGGCGCAAAGACCAACCTAGTGAAAAATATTCCATGCCGGGAATCGAACCCGGGTCATCAGTACAGCGCACCGACGTTCTACCGCTAAACCACATGGAACGATACCCAGCCTGGAACTTCTCACTATTACAAGTTGGCAAGGCTACAAACGCAGCACAAGATGGAATATTTTCCGTGAGCCACCAACATGGGGCAAACACAGACACTTAATTAAATCCAGCATCGATGAATCTATATTGATATTTGGAAATTTTTCCAGAGAGAAGCATTCGCCTTGAATACAATATTTCAAATGAAAATCAAATTTCAAATTATTTTTTTGCTTAAAAGGCGCAAAGACCAACTTAGTGAAAAATATTCCATGCCAGGAATCGAACCCGGGTCATCAGTACAGCGCACCGACGTTCTACCGCTAAACCACATGGAACGATACCCAGCCTGGAACTTCTCACTATTACAAGTTGGCAAGGCTACAAACGCAGCACAAGATGGAATATTTTCCGTGAGCCACCAACATGGGGCAAACACAGACACTTAATTAAATCCAGCATCGATGAATCTATATTGATATTTGGAAATTTTCCCAGAGAGAAACATTCGATTGAATACAATATTTCAAATGAAAATCAAATTTCAAATTATTTTTTTTTTGCTTAAAAGGCGCAAAGACCAACTTAGTGGAAAATATTCCATGCCGGGAATCGAACCCGGGTCATCAGTACAGCGCACCGACGTTCTACCGCTAAACCACATGGAACGATACCCAGCCTGGAACTTCTAACTATTACAAGTTGGCAAGGCTACAAACGCAGCACAAGATGGAATATTTTCCGTGAGCCACCAACATGTTGCAAACACAGACACTTAATTAAATCCAGCATCGATGAATCTATATTGATATTTGAAAATATTTCCACAGAGAAACATTCGCCTTGAATACAATATTTCAAATGAAAATCAAATTTCAAATTATTTTTTTGCTTAAAAGGCGCAAAGACCAACTTAGTGAAAAATATTCCATGCCGGGAATCGAACCCGGGTCATCAGTACAGCGCACCGACGTTCTACCGCTAAACCACATGGAACGATACCCAGCCTGGAACTTCTCACTATTACAAGTTGGCAAGGCTACAAACGCAGCACAAGATGGAATATTTTCCGTGAGCCACCAACATGGGGCAAACACAGACACTTAATTAAATCCAGCATCGATGAATCTATATTGATATTTGGAAATTTTTCCAGAGAGAAACATTCGCCTTGAGTACAATATTTCAAATGAAAATCAAATTTCAAATTATTTTTTTGCTTAAAAAGCGCAAAGACCAACTTAATGAAAAATATTCCATGCCGGGAATCGAACCCGGGTCATCAGTACAGCGCACCGACGTTCTACCGCTAAACCACATTGAACGATACCCAGCCTGGAACTTCTCACTATTACAAGTTGGCAAGGCTACAAACGCAGCACAAGATGGAATATTTTCCGTGAGCCACCAACATGGGGCAAACACAGACACTTAATTAAATCCAGCATCGATGAATCTATATTGATATATGGAAATTTTTCCAGAGAGAAAGATTCGCCTTGAATACAATATTTCAAATGAAAATCAAATTTCAAATTATTTTTTTGCTTAAAAGGCGCAAAGACCAACTTAGTGAAAAATATTCCATGCCGGGAATCGAACCCGGGTCATCAGTACAGCGCACCGACGTTCTACCGCTAAACCACATGGAACGATACCCAGCCTGGAACTTCTCACTATTACAAGTTGGCAAGGCTACAAACGCAGCACAAGATGGAATATTTTCCGTGAGCCACCAACATGGGGCAAACACAGACACTTAATTAAATCCAGCATCGATGAATCTATATTGATATTTGGAAATTTTTCCAGAGAGAAACATTCGCCTTGAATACAATATTTCAAATGAAAATCAAATTTCAAATTATTTTTTTGCTTAAAAGGCGCAAAGACCAACCTAGTGAAAAATATTCCATGCCGGGAATCGAACCCGGGTCATCAGTACAGCGCACCGACGTTCTACCGCTAAACCACATGGAACGATACCCAGCCTGGAACTTCTCACTATTACAAGTTGGCAAGGCTACAAACGCAGCACAAGATGGAATATTTTCCGTGAGCCACCAACATGGGGCAAACACAGACACTTAATTAAATCCAGCATCGATGAATCTATATTGATATTTGGAAATTTTTCCAGAGAGAAGCATTCGCCTTGAATACAATATTTCAAATGAAAATCAAATTTCAAATTATTTTTTTGCTTAAAAGGCGCAAAGACCAACTTAGTGAAAAATATTCCATGCCAGGAATCGAACCCGGGTCATCAGTACAGCGCACCGACGTTCTACCGCTAAACCACATGGAACGATACCCAGCCTGGAACTTCTCACTATTACAAGTTGGCAAGGCTACAAACGCAGCACAAGATGGAATATTTTCCGTGAGCCACCAACATGGGGCAAACACAGACACTTAATTAAATCCAGCATCGATGAATCTATATTGATATTTGGAAATTTTTCCAGAGAGAAACATTCGCCTTGAATACAATATTTCAAATGAAAATCAAATTTCAAATTATTTTTTTTTTGCTTAAAAGGCGCAAAGACCAACTTAGTGAAAAATATTCCATGCCGGGAATCGAACCCGGGTCATCCGTACAGCGCACCGACGTTCTACCGCTAAACCACATGGAACGATACCCAGCCTGGAACTTCTCACTATTACAAGTTGGCAAGGCTACAAACGCAGCACAAGATGGAATATTTTCCGTGAGCCACCAACATGGGGCAAACACAGACACTTAATTAAATCCAGCATCGATGAATCTATATTGATATTTGGAAATTTTTCCAGAGAGAAACATTCGCCTTGAATACAATATTTCAAATGAAAATCAAATTTCAAATTATTTTTTTGCTTAAAAGGCGCAAAGACCAACTTGGTGAAAAATATTCCATGCCGGGAATCGAACGCGGGTCATCAGTACAGCGCACCGACGTTCTACCGCTAAACCACATGGAACGATACCCAGCCTGGAACTTCTCACTATTACAAGTTGGCAAGGCTACAAACGCAGCACAAGATGGAATATTTTCCGTGAGCCACCAACATGGGGCAAACACAGACACTTAATTAAATCCAGCATCGATGAATCTATATTGATATTTGGAAATTTTTCCAGAGAGAAACATTCGCCTTGAATACAATATTTCAAATGAAAATCAAATTTCAAATTATTTTTTTGCTTAAAAGGCGCAAAGACCAACTTAGTGAAAAATATTCCATGCCGGGAATCGAACCCGGGTCATCAGTACAGCGCACCGACGTTCTACCGCTAAACCACATGGAACGATACCCAGCCGGGAACTTCTCACTATTACAAGTTGGCAAGGCTACAAACGCAGCACAAGATGGAATATTTTCCGTGAGCCACCAACATGGGGCAAACACAGACACATAATTAAATCCAGCATCGATGAATCTATATTGATATTTGGAAATTTTTCCAGAGAGAAACATTCGCCTTGAATACAATATTTCAAATGAAAATCAAATTTCAAATTTTTTTTTTGCTTAAAAGGCGCAAAGACCAACTTAGTGAAAAATATTCCATGCCGGGAATCGATCCCGGGTCATCAGTACAGCGCACCGACGTTCTACCGCTAAACCACATGGAACGATACCCAGCCTGGAACTTCTCACTATTACAAGTTGGCAAGGCTACAAACGCAGCACAAGATGGAATATTTTCCGTGAGCCACCAACATGGGCCAAACACAGACACTTAATTAAATCCAGCATCGATGAATCTATATTGATATTTGGAAATTTTTCCAGAGAGAAACATTCGCCTTGAATACAATATTTCAAATGAAAATCAAATTTCAAATTTTTTTTTGCTTAAAAGGCGCAAAGACCAACTTGGTGGAAAATATTCCATGCCGGGAATCGAACCCGGGTCATCAGTACAGCGCGCCGACGTTCTACCGCTAAACCACATGGAACGATACCCAGCCTGGAACTTCTCACTATTACAAGTTGGCAAGGCTACAAACGCAGCACAAGATGGAATATTTTCCGTGAGCCACCAACATGGGGCAAACACAGACACTTAATTAAATCCAGCATCGATGAATCTATATTGATATTTGGAAATTTTTCCAGAGAGAAACATTCGCCTTGAATACAATATTTCAAATGAAAATCAAATTTCAAATTATTTTTTTGCTTAAAAGGCGCAAAGACCAACTTAGTGAAAAATATTCCATGCCGGGAATCGAACCCGGGTCATCAGTACAGCGCACCGACGTTCTACCGCTAAACCACATGGAACGATACCCAGCCGGGAACTTCTCACTATTACAAGTTGGCAAGGCTACAAACGCAGCACAAGATGGAATATTTTCCGTGAGCCACCAACATGGGGCAAACACAGACACTTAATTAAATCCAGCATCGATGAATCTATATTGATATTTGGAAATTTTTCCAGAGAGAAACATTCGCCTTGAATACAATATTTCAAATGAAAATCAAATTTCAAATTACTTTTTAGCTTAAAAGGCGCAAAGACCAACTTAGTGAAAAATATTCCATGCCGGGAATCGAACCCGGGTCATCAGTACAGCGCACCGACGTTCTACCGCTAAACCACATGGAACGATACCCAGCCTGGAACTTCTCACTATTACAAGTTGGCAAGGCTACAAACGCAGCACAAGATGGAATATTTTCCGTGAGCCACCAACATGGGGCAAACACAGAAACTTAATTAAATCCAGCATCGATGAATCTATATTGATATTTGGAAATTTTTCCAGAGAGAAACATTCGCCTTGAATACAATATTTCAAATGAAAATCAAATTTCAAATTATTTTTTTGCTTAAAAGGCGCAAAGACCAACTTAGTGAAAAATATTCCATGCCGGGAATCGAACCCGGGTCATCAGTACAGCGCACCGACGTTCTACCGCTAAACCACATGGAACGATACCCAGCCTGGAACTTCTCACTATTACAAGTTGGCAAGGCTACAAACGCAGCACAAGATGGAATATTTTCCGTGAGCCACCAACATGGGGCAAACACAGACACTTAATTAAATCCAGCATCGATGAATCTATATTGATATTTGGAAATTTTTCCAGAGAGAAACATTCGCCTTGAATACAATATTTCAAATGAAAATCAAATTTCAAATTATTTTTTTGCTTAAAAGGCGCAAAGACCAACTTAGTGAAAAATAATCCATGCCGGGAATCGAACCCGGGTCATCAGTACAGCGCACCGACGTTCTACCGCTAAACCACATGGAATGATACCCAGCCTGGAACTTCTCACTATTACAAGTTGGCAAGGCTACAAACGCAGCACAAGATGGAATATTTTCCGTGAGCCACCAACATGGGGCAAACACAGACACTTAATTAAATCCAGCATCGATGAATCTATATTGATATTTGGAAATTTTTCCAGAGAGAAACATTCGCCTTGAGTACAATATTTCAAATGAAAATCAAATTTCAAATTATTTTTTTGCTTAAAAAGCGCAAAGACCAACTTAGTGAAAAATATTCCATGCCGGGAATCGAACCCGGGTCATCAGTACAGCGCACCGACGTTCTACCGCTAAACCACATGGAACGATACCCAGCCTGGAACTTCTCACTATTACAAGTTGGCAAGGCTACAAACGCAGCACAAGATGGAATATTTTCCGTGAGCCACCAACATGGGGCAAACACAGACACTTAATTAAATCCAGCATCGATGAATCTATATTGATATTTGGAAATTTTTCCAGAGAGAAACATTCGCCTTGAATACAATATTTCAAATGAAAATCAAATTTCAAATTATTTTTTTGCTTAAAAGGCGCAAAGACCAACTTGGTGAAAAATATTCCATGCCGGGAATCGAACCCGGGTCATCAGTACAGCGCACCGACGTTCTACCGCTAAACCACATGGAACGATACCCAGCCGGGAACTTCTCACTATTACAAGTTGGCAAGGCTACAAACGCAGCACAAGATGGAATATTTTCCGTGAGCCACCAACATGGGGCAAACACAGACACTTAATTAAATCCAGCATCGATGAATCTATATTGATATTTGGAAATTTTTCCAGAGAGAAACATTCGCCTTGAATACAATATTTCAAATGAAAATCAAATTTCAAATTATTTTTTTGCTTAAAAGGCGCAAAGACCAACTTAGTGAAAAATATTCCATGCCGGGAATCGAACCCGGGTCATCAGTACAGCGCACCGACGTTCTACCGCTAAACCACATGGAACGATACCCAGCCGGGAACTTCTCACTATTACAAGTTGGCAAGGCTACAAACGCAGCACAAGATGGAATATTTTCCGTGAGCCACCAACATGGGGCAAACACAGACACTTAATTAAATCCAGCATCGATGAATCTATATTGATATTTGGAAATTTTTCCAGAGAGAAACATTCGCCTTGAATACAATATTTCAAATGAAAATCAAATTTCAAATTATTTTTTTGCTTAAAAGGCGCAAAGACCAACTTAGTGAAAAATATTCCATGCCGGGAATCGAACCCGGGTCATCAGTACAGCGCACCGACGTTCTACCGCTAAACCACATGGAACGATACCCAGCCTGGATTGGTTGGTTGGTTGTATTTATGTCGGCCAATTATCTGCACGTGGGATATGGGCCCTAAGGGGGGAGTGCCTTCCGTGGAGGTCTTTCTAAGGGAACCTAACCCGTATTAACGCTTGGAGAACCAAGGTTCGAAGAAAACCACGAAAACTCCGAACGATTAGGCCGACGGGCGCGATTGGGATCGAACCCAGCACTTCCCGTCTACCAGCTTCGAGAGCAGAACCTCTCGGCCACTGGTGGGGCCCCCCAGCCTGGAACTTCTCACTGTTACAAGTTGGCAAGGCTACAAACGCAGCACAAGATGGAATATTTTCCGTGAGCCACCAACATGGGGCAAACACAGACACTTAATTAAATCCAGCATCGATGAATCTATATTGATATTTGGAAATTTTTCCAGAGAGAAACATTCGCCTTGAATACAATATTTCAAATGAAAATCAAATTTCAAATTATTTTTTTGCTTAAAAGGCACAAAGACCAACTTTGTGAAAAATATTCCATGCCGGGAATCGAACCCGTGTCATCAGTACAGCGCACCGACGTTCTACCGCTAAACCACATGGAACGATACCCAGCCTGGAACTTCTCACTATTACAAGTTGGCAAGGCTACAAACGCAGCACAAGATGGAATATTTTCCGTGAGCCACCAACATGGGGCAAACACAGACACTTAATTAAATCCAGCATCGATGAATCTATATTGATATTTGGAAATTTTTCCAGAGAGAAACATTCGCATTGAATACAATATTTCAAATGAAAATCAAATTTCAAATTATTTTTTTTTTTTGCTTAAAAGGCGCAAAGACCAACTTAGTGAAAAATATTCCATGCCGGGAATCGAACCCGGGTCATCGGTACAGCGCACCGACGTTCTACCGCTAAACCACATGGAACGATACCCAGCCTGGAACTTCTCACTATTACAAGTTGGCAAGGCTACAAACGCAGCACAAGATGGAATATTTTCCGTGAGCCACCAACATGGGGCAAACACAGACACTTAATTAAATCCAGCATCGATGAATCTATATTGATATTTGGAAATTTTTCCAGAGAGAAACATTCGCCTTGAATACAATATTTCAAATGAAAATCAAATTTCAAATTATTTTTTTGCTTAAAAGGCGCAAAGACCAACTTAGTGAAAAATATTCCATGCCAGGAATCGAACCCGGGTCATCAGTACAGCGCACCGACGTTCTACCGCTAAACCACATGGAACGATACCCAGCCTGGAACTTCTCACTATTACAAGTTGGCAAGGCTACAAACGCAGCACAAGATGGAATATTTTCCGTGAGCCACCAACATGGGGCAAACACAGACACTTAATTAAATCCAGCATCGATGAATCTATATTGATATTTGGAAATTTTTCCAGAGAGAAACATTCGCCTTGAATACAATATTTCAAATGAAAATCAAATTTCATATTATTCTTTCGCTTAAAAGGCGCAAAGACCAACTTAGTGAAAAATATTCCATGCCGGGAATCGAACCCGGGTCATCAGTACAGCGCACCGACGTTCTACCGCTAAACAACATGGAACGATACCCAGCCTGGAACTTCCAACTATTACAAGTTGGCAAGGCTACAAACGCAGCACAAGATGGAATATTTTCCGTGAGCCACCAACATGGGGCAAACACAGACACTTAATTAAATCCAGCATCGATGAATCTATATTGATATTTGGAAATTTTTCCAGAGAGAAACATTCGCATTGAATACAATATTTCAAATGAAAATCAAATTTCAAATTATTATTTTTTTTTTTTGCTTAAAAGGCGCAAAGACCAACTTAGTGAAAAATATTCCATGCCGGGAATCGAACCCGGGTCATCGGTACAGCGCACCGACGTTCTACCGCTAAACCACATGGAACGATACCCAGCCTGGAACTTCTCACTATTACAAGTTGGCAAGGCTACAAACGCAGCACAAGATGGAATATTTTCCGTGAGCCACCAACATGGGGCAAACACAGACACTTAATTAAATCCAGCATCGATGAATCTATATTGATATTTGGAAATTTTTCCAGAGAGAAACATTCGCCTTGAATACAATATTTCAAATGAAAATCAAATTTCAAATTATTTTTTTGCTTAAAAGGCGCAAAGACCAACTTAGTGAAAAATATTCCATGCCAGGAATCGAACCCGGGTCATCAGTACAGCGCACCGACGTTCTACCGCTAAACCACATGGAACGATACCCAGCCTGGAACTTCTCACTATTACAAGTCGGCAAGGCTACAAACGCAGCACAAGATGGAATATTTTCCGTGAGCCACCAACATGGGGCAAACACAGACACTTAATTAAATCCAGCATCGATGAATCTATATTGATATTTGGAAATTTTTCCAGAGAGAAACATTCGCCTTGAATACAATATTTCAAATGAAAATCAAATTTCAAATTATTCTTTCGCTTAAAAGGCGCAAAGACCAACTTAGTGAAAAATATTCCATGCCGGGAATCGAACCCGGGTCATCAGTACAGCGCACCGACGTTCTACCGCTAAACCACATGGAACGATACCCAGCCTGGAACTTCTCTCTATTACAAGTTGGCAAGGCTACAAACGCAGCACAAGATGGAATATTTTCCGTGAGCCACCAACATGGGGCAAACACAGACACTTAATTAAATCCAGCATCGATGAATCTATATTGATATTTGGAAATTTTTCCAGAGAGAAACATTTCCAGAAAGAAAGGCTGCGTTTGTAGCCTTGCCAACTTGTAATAGTGAGAAGTTCCAGGCTGGGTATCGTTCCATGTGGTTTAGCGGTAGAACGTCGGTGCGCTGTACTGAAGACCCGGGTTCGATTCCCGGCATGGAATATTTTTCACTAAGTTGGTCTTTGCGCCTCCCGTTATTAGTCGCGCGTTGGTCTTTTCCCCGCCAAAATTCGTATATCTTCCTAAAACCCATCTCCCCTTAAAGTTACAATGGTGGAATGCCGCATAGCTGACCTTCACTGTTCGACCTTCTGTTTACAGAAATTACAAGTCATTCCTGCGTTTTGTCAGGATTTTATAGCATTTTAAAGTTAAATTCGGTCTGAATGACCGGCGTGCGACCACCAGCGTTAGTTGTTTTTTTTTCTCCCTACCCATTCTTCATTCCCATCCCCCGGAATTTCCTGGAAGGCGGAAGAAGGGTTCGCGGAGTCTCTTCCGTTTGCTCTCTCTCTCTTTTTTTCTTTCTGATATTTTTCTCTTAGACTATTTGATTATTTTAACAATGTCTCGTAAACAGTTTTTAACTATTCAAGAAGCTCTAAAACTTTTTGATAATTTAGAAGAGCATTAGTGATGAAACCAGTTCACCAGAGGAAGATAATAATTTAATTCTAAACGAGGATGAGGAAACTGATAATGAAGAATTAGAAAATTTGCTATCTTCATGTTTTTAATATTTTGCTATGTATTGTAAGAAAAAGTTTTTAGTGAATTATTAAGAGCAGGAATTGATATGCACAAATGTATATTTATTTTAATTAAATGAAGCGGTACAATCAAAATGAACCTTTTGTCAGTTCGCTTCATTAAAATTATTTATCCGTAAGTGGAATTAAAATCGACAGTGAAAATTTATACAAATAAAATATTTAATTTTAATAAATTATTATTTATTATTTACTTCATATATACGAAGCTCGTACCCAGAAGGGTGAAAAAAGAACGCTGCCCCACCCTGAGATAACTCCGTATATTTTCATTTGTTTCATTTATTTTCCTGCATATATTTTCATTTGAGAAAAAGTATTGAATTATGAAATCTCTAAAGTTGCACACAAAAACGACTCAACGAAAAAAAAAAAAAAAAAAAAAGTAACTACTGCTGTTACATTAATAATTTCAAATTAGTAGTTATTTTATCTCCGTTTTTTATTATATGTATAGATGGTAAGAAAAATATATTAGAAATGTATTTTTTTTCAATTTCAATTAGCTCCTAGTGCCAGACCACTGTTAAAACCAACCTGACTGCGCTGCTGTCCTTTCAAAAAATATGAATTACGATTTCAAATTTATAACTGAAATATTGTTTTAATTTGCTATCCATTGTATCTTCCAGTTTATATAACAATTTTTATCATTTTTACAAATTTTGCAAAAAAAAAACCAACAACAAAAAAAAAAACAGTGGAAATTTATAGAAATAAAATATTGGATTTTATTAAATTATTACTTATTATTTACTTCATATATACGAAGTTCATACCCAGAAGGATGAAAAAAGAACGCTGCTTCACCCTGAAATATGTCCGTATATTTTCATGCATATATTATCATTTGATTCATATATTTTCACTTGAGAAAAAGTATTGAATTATCAAATCTCTAAAGTTGTACACACAAAAACGACTCAACGGAAATAAAAAAAAAATAATGAAATAAAAAGTAGCTACTGTTGTTATATTAATAATTTCAAATTAGTAGTTATTTTATCTCATTTTTTTATTATTTGTATAGATATGGTAAGAAAAATATATTAGGAATGCATTTTTTCAACTTTAATTAACTCCTAGTGCCGGACCACCGTTAAAACCAACCTGACTGCGTTGCTGTTCTTTCGAAAAATATGTATCACGATTTCAAATTTATAACTGAAAATTTGTTTTAATTTGTTGTTCATTGAATCTTTACAAATTTTGTCAGTTTTTATAATAGTTTTTATCATTTTTACAAATTTTGAGGAAAGAAATAGGTTATTAAACATTTATTTAAATGTTAACCAAATATATACTTAACGTAAATGCGTGCTAATTGCTATAACGTTTATCTTATCGCATTCAAGCGATATTTCCCCCTTATTTTCGCCGTTTTCGATCTTCCAGTAACACTGGCAATTTTCCTCTGTTTTTTCGGCCAAACGGGAACGGCGGCAAATAGACCGAGCGCGACTACTAGCGTTCTAAAAAAAGACGCGACTACTCTCGGGTTAAGCAAAAAAATAATTTGAAATTTGATTTTCATTTGAAATATTGTATTCAAGGCGAATGTTTCTCTCTGGAAAAATTTCCAAATATCAATATAGATTCATCGATGCTGGATTTAATTAAGTGTCTGTGTTTGCCCCATGTTGGTGGCTCACGGAAAATATTCCATCTTGTGCTCCGTTTGTAGCCTTGCCAACTTGTAATAGTGAGAAGTTCCAGGCTGGGTATCGTTCCATGTGGTTTAGCGGTAGAACGTCGGTGCGCTGTACTGATGTCCCGGGTTCGATTCCCGGCAACGAATATTTTTCACTAAGTTGGTCTTTGCGCCTTTTAAGCAAAAAAATAATTTGAAATTTGATTTTCATTTGAAATATTGTATTCAAGGCGAATGTTTCTCTCTGGAAAAAAAAAAAAAAAAAAAAAAAAAAAAAAAAAATTCCAAATATCAATATAGGTATACCTGAATCTGAAGTTTGATGAAAATTCGTGCATTGGTTCTTGAGATAGAACTATTGCGAGAATCGGGAAAAATTCAGAATAGCAGTAGGGGAGGTAGGGGAGGGTTGATACATTGACAATGTCCTCAACACATGGCATTAACAGCTATTGTAACAGATGTGAAGTCTTCTTTTATTAGCAGAGGCCATCATTAGCTGGACTTAGCAGGTGAAGAACTGGCAACTTTTTTTCTTTTAATTTTGAAGACTTTTGTAATGTCAATGTAATTTTTTTTAAATGCTGATTTTCTTTCACAATTCTTATTATTGTGACGATAATATCTTGAAATTTTTTTTATTTAGTTAGGGTGAGTTTTATCAGAAAGCAGATTGGCATTTTGCAACTGCATTTATATAAAGTGATTGAAAGTCAAATAAGGCATAATAGGGAGAAATGATACATTCGTGCTGCGGAGAAATGATACACTTGTATATTTTTAATTTGATAGTTTTTTTAAGTTGTAAACAAATATAGGACTGTAATATTCAACATTTTTTACAGCAAGAGCTACTAAAATTTTTATGGAAAAATAAAGAGAATATTGATAGACATTATGTATGTTACATAGAAAAGCAGTGCGGTGATAGATGGTTAGTACGCTTTGTTCGTCATGTCGAAGGAAAAAGTTTAAATGGCCTGAAAGGGAAGCTGTTTCTATAATTGACGAAGGGAAAATAAAAAAGACATTAAATCCACCCGATTTTACTTACTAAAATGATAGAGTTATTAGTTTTTATTTCAACTATTTCAGGGGTAGTGGTATGTTTATGAAACCACTTAATTTTAATTCTCAAATGCCATATTGGCACCAGCATTTTGGTAAAATATTTTCCATTTAATATGAAAGTGAAATAAAGCCCTTTTCTTATTTCCAATTAAATTTGTTTGCATTTTCCGGTGCCATTCATTTATTCAACACTTTAGCCTTGAAAATGCTTTACCCTGAAATAGTTAAAGAGATCTTAAATGTGCTAAATTTATGTTAAAATGTTTGCAAATCAGCAATGTTCACTTTTCCTCGCAGCCAGACCTCTAGGGTTTGTTTTTTTTCATTATTTATTTTCTAAAGAGTGTGCTAATAGAATTGTTTAAATAATAGCAATTGTTTAAATATTTTTGTAAAAAACATTTCTGAAACAAAAATATGTCAATGTCATTTCTTTTTAAATTTGACTTAAATATTTCAAGATTTATCGTAAAAAATTGTATGATATATAAATTGAATTGTCTGCATTTTTTTTTTTTTTTTTTTTTTTGCATAACAATGTATCAAATCTCCCTTGCTAGTGTATCAATCCTCCCCAGCAATGGGGAGATTTGATACAGTAGTAACCATTCACAATAATTGGGATATATTTTTTGAATGATTATTTTTTAAATTCACAATATTTTTAATACATGAATAAAAGGTCACTTTATAAGAAAACACGAAAAATTTGTTAAAAATAGGTTTCTAAGGATTGTAAAAAATTAGTAAAAAAACTAGTTGGATGTGCCAATCCCAAAACTTTCTTCTATCTTATACATCTTAATATTTCAAAACCTAGTTACACATGTTAATACTTCAATATTATTAGTTCAATACTATACCAACTTTGATTTTCATCTTAAATCTCTGCTCAAGTCAATTAAACGGACTAAAAACGAGTTAATCTATATCATGATATTTGTTAAAATTATTAATTTTTCCTTATTTTGTTGTTATCAGCTGTTTGCGAATAGCCGGCTTAGCAGGTAGCGAGTTCCCGCCGCTGCATGAGCCGCCGATGCACAATAGAACTACGAAAAATCAAGAAAAGTATACAAAAATCGCTAGCACAGAGCCCCTTTACCGCGCAAGGGCCTGTTGGCCAAAGCCAAAAACAAGCACAAAAATTTTGGTTCAATTGTATGCATAATTTTATACGTTGTTCGATGGTACAATAATGAAAATGGCACAGAGATCGGAATTATAGCGCCCCCTTCTGGCGGAATTTTTTCAAGTTCAGGGAGGACTTGTTTGCCATAGCCAGAAACATGCACAAAAAATTTGGTTCAATTATATGGATAACTTCATACACTTTTCGATGGTACAATAATGAAAATGGTACAGACATCGCAATTATAGTGCCCCCTACTGGCAGAATTTTTCCAAATTCAGGGAGGACCTTCGTGACATAACCAAAAACAAACACATAAAATTTGGTTCAATTCTATGCATAACTTCATACACTTTTCGACGGTACAATATTCAAAATGGCGCAAAAATGGCACAAAAATCGCTATTACAGCTCCCTTTACGGGTGATTTTTTACAAATTAAGGGAGGACCTCCTTTCCATAGCGAAGAACTTAAAAAAAAATTTGGTTCAATTCCATGCATAACTTTATACACTTTTCGACGGTATAATATTCAAAATCGCATAAAAATCGCTATTACAGCGCCCCCTAATGGCGAATTTTTTCCAAATTCAGGGACGACCTGCTTGCCATATCCAAAAACTTAATATAAAAATTTGGTTTAATTCTATGCATAACTTCATACACTTTTGGACAGTACAACATTCAAAATTGCACAAAAATCGCTATTACAGCGCCCCCTACCGGTGAATGTTTTCCAAATTCAGGGAGAACCAGCTTGCCATAGCCAAAAACTTAAAATAAAAATTTGGTTCAATTCTATGCATAACTTCATACACTTTTGGATGGTACAATATTCAAAATCGCACAAAAATCGCATTTACAGCGCCCCCTACCGACGAATTTTTTCCAAATTCAGGGAGGACCTGCTTGCCATATCCAAAAACTTAAAATAAAAATTTGGTTCAATTCCATGCATAACTCCATACACTTTTGGATGGTACAATATTCAAAATCGCACAAAACTTGCTATATCAGCGCCCCCTACCGGCGAATTTTTTCCAAATTCCAGGAGGACCTGCTTGCCATAGCCAAAAACTTAAAATAAAATTTTGGTTTAATTCTATGCATAATTTCATACACTTTTTGATGGTACAATGGCGACAGACAGACGGACAGACGGACACACAGACAGATAGACATTTTCTAGAAACATGTTTTTTCGAATCTCTGACCCCTAAAACATGTAAATCCGTCGAAAACCAGAAGTCGAAAAAATTTTCGATTACAATACTTTCTTCTATTGAAGATAGAAGAAAGTAAAAAGTGTATCATACCTTCCCTGCCGCTCCTACCATCTGTTGGGCAAGTAATACCAAAACGTAAACAAAACCAATTCATATCAAGGATTAGCTGAATCTGAAGTTTGATGAAAATCCGTGCATTAGTTCTCTCAGAGTCACAGACAGACATTTTGTAAAACATGTTTTTTCGCAATCTCTGACCTCTAAAGCTTGTAAATTCGTCATAAACCGAGATTCGAAAATTTCACGAATTCAATGCTTTCTTCTTCTGAAGATAGAAGAAAATAAAAATACGTATTTCTCATAAATATTGTCAATTTTCTAATACAAAACAGTAAAGTTTAAGAACTTATCTTTATGAAAAATCTATATTTGGATGTCTCCAGCCTTTTAAATATTAGAATATTTAAGAATTTCATTTTAGCTATAACGATTCGAAATTGCTCAAATGATAAATTAAACCTTAACATGAAAAAATAACTCAGTATCATCGTCTGCTGAGAATTCTTAGAACAATTTTTATTAACTACTATGTAGAAAGAAAGCATTAATAAACAAGCCTGAAATTGTACATCAAACATGGCAAATGAGGTGCGTTCGTACTACAACTAGTTTTTATAAATATTCAGATCTTGGTGCAATAGCTGTTGCACTCTTATGCAAAAATGTATGATTACAAAATTTATTACGATTTTATATATTGAATTTAGCACTACGGAAATAATAGGACTCCATCTGAAATAGGATACAATCACCATGGCAACCTAGAATCATTACCTGTCATGGGATATCATTGAATTAATTAGGTATAATGAGATTTAATAGAATGAAGAAAACTTTTATTAATACCTTTCAAGTTTCGATTCAATTTTCATAAAATTTGAAATGACTCGACAAAATTCTTCAGCGATTATATATACATAGCTGCTAACTTACCGATAATTTTCGTAATTTTTTTTCATCTTGACCTAGGTAAAATAAGGGATTTTAACACCAGAAAAAAATTATAACAAATAAATGTATATAAAGAACACAATGAAATAAGATACATCTGTATAAATAATTTTTCTGGTTCGAAAAGTGTTTATTTACTACAGGCGATGTCGGTACAGTTTTATGGAAATTATCCGTTGGCAAGTATGTAACATATTAAATTTCAAAACATTCGGTTGGGTAATTTTTGCGCTGTTATATGCGGACAGACAGACAGACGGCTGGACCAGACGACGACTATAGGTGATATGTGTTTATATATTTACGATCGCACCTAATAAAATCGTCTTTAAAAAAAAAAAAAAAAAAAAAAAAAAAAAAAAAAAAAAAAAAAAACTATATAAGTAACATTGGCATGCTGGTATGTTGCAGATATGCAACGCAGTTACACAATTATTACGCAGTTACACAGGATTAAATTAATTCTTCAATAGATTTTTCGATATTTTATATTTACAATTTCAAACTATTTTAATATGAATGTTAAATTAAAAAAATAAATCAAGGACGCAACACAAAATGCATATTTGTATGTTACAGACATATGAAAAAGATTTGCTTAGTAGTGTACATTATCATAATTGTTTCTTGTAAAAAGAAGTCCAATGCTGTTTTAGATACATAACTTTATGCAGTTTTTTAGTAAAATAATACATCATAAACTGATTTACAAATAAATAAATAAAAATCTTGTACTGTAATTAAATAACAGTTAAAAAAATGTGCACATTTAGTTAAAGAGAAATTTTCAGCTCATTCAGACGAAAAGAACCTCCACTGTTTGAAGCTATTTATTTTCAGTTGTCTTCTAAGATTAAAATTTGTTTATTTCCAAAAAAAAAAAAAAAAAAAAAAAAAAAATGTAATTAAATAAAATGCACTACTTTCATTTGTTTAACTTTCTTAATAAAAAATTAATCGTAATCTCATAAATTTGTGTTAAGTTAAAAATAAAATAAATTAAAATAAGCTCTTTTACTTTAAGAGTACAAAAAAAAAAGTTCAATTTAATTCTATTTCGTTTCATAAAAAGCAACCGAGATTACATAAAGCTTATAAAATTTCGGAGATAAGCGCCTTTAAAATAGATGTTTAATAAGTTGCTTCTCGTAGAAATAAAAAATCTCCATTAGACTAAACACCTCATTAATGAAAATGAGATTTCAGAATAATTAACAAAAGTTATTAACGACTTTTTGTGAAAAATTTTACTTGCTAATGTGAAATAATTATGAAGCGAACTAAGCACAGATTCATTTGTTTAATGAGAAAACATACACCGCAGTTTAGCACAGTTTTGATTACAATTTATTTTTAATTTTTAATTATTTTACAATTTAGTTTCATTTGGTACGCTGATTTTTTTTAATAAGTTAAGGAACATTTTCTTCGTTATTATTTACGAAAGAAGAACGTATTTATAAAAGGTATAAACATACAAACTATCTTTCTTAACACTTTCCAACAAAGTTCAAAAGTGTTTATGATTTCAGTTTGTCTGTCCATCTGTCCTGATGGCCGTCTGTTCGTCTGCCCGCGCTCTAACTCTCGTAAATATACTCGGATTACCCTGAAATTTTCTGATGTTATTAAGCTTCACTATAGCACGCTCCCTGATGCAATAATCCCTACAAGGAGAAAGAGAAAAGGCATGTTCCATTTCCTCATAGGGGGAAAACATACGAAAGGGAAAGAGAAACGGGATAAATCCTTTTCTGATAGGGAAGAAGCTTGATATTGACATTGCCTTTTTGTAAGTTTTGTCATTTTTTTCTGAAAATAGCATGATACCCCACTTGTTTTTCATTTCCATGTTTTTGTACATATGTTCAACTACTACCTGATATATTTTGTTCCCTTCAACTGTGATGCTGTTTTGAGATAGGACTAATTCAAAAGTTCCAGATTTTGAAACTTTTGAATATTTAATAGATTATATTTGCTAACAGCATCGATATCCCGGTAAAGTTCTATATTACTTAGCTTGTCCTAATAGTAAACTTTCATATTCTATAAGAAAAATTTTGGGGTACTATTACTTAACTAAGATAATAAGTGCAGAAAACGGACAAAAACGTCATTTTGATTGCATTTTGTGGCAACATAAAAATGAAATTTAACAATGCCCCATGGAACCAAGTAAATTTTACTAAGCATGTAGTGTTATACTAAGAATTTAAGACAAAAGAATTTTTGGATGTTGTTGCTTTCCAGAGATATAGCAATTCAAACATACTGGCATTTCAAGTTTCATGAAAAAAGGGATTCATGATCTTCAACTTTGATATTTTCTACAGGAAACAGGAAATTTTTTCAGGACTTCAAAATTGCACAATATTCATTAAATATGATCTACTTCAACATAAAAAAAATCAGGCAAAACAAAAAATACGACTATCGCACTTGTCTGATTTTCAAAATAATTGCTCTTAAAAGCGAAAGCTGCACGAACTACCTCACAACATTCAATAAGAAAGACTAAAGAACCAGTTTGTACACGGTAGGGTACCGTAGAAGATGCGAGATTATCTGCCGCTGCAACGTGGAAAATCTGCCTTGTATTTCGGCACAAAATATCTTAATTTTAATTTACAAATCCAACTTATTTTCTAGCGAAAACACCTTTGTTTACCCATTCAATCTCTCAAATCAAATCTCTAAACTTAAGTTTATGCTATTATATCTATTAGGCACAAAAAAATGCGCCTTCTGTTCACCTAGCTCGACGGTGTAAATCTCTATTCTATACAACGCCAAATCAACAAAGAAGACTAACAATTTCTTGCCGGCTTATGCATTAAATATAGAAAAATAATCAGGAATACCTGCAGTCACGAGGGCCAAGGTGCTTAAAACGAAAATATAAAACAGAAACGAAGTTGGTTCGTGAATTTGAAAACGTAATAGAATATTTCTATATTCAAGTGCCGTGTTGAAAGTATCCAAATCAAAGTCCTGATGCCTTTTCTTCATTTTATTAACAGCAAACTTAACAGAAAACACAACAATTTAAATATTTAACACTTAAATATAAGTTAAAAGAAATTCCATGGGAGCATTTCAAGCATGGCTCCATTTTCGAGATCAATTTATTTCATCTGAAAGAAAAACAGTAGTTTTCTCACCAGTTCGGGATTATGACGTAGTCAAAACTCCGCCCTGGGTCACGTGATCCAATAAATTCTCAACATCCTGCCCCACCATGAACAACATGGGGGTTCATCAAAAATTTTCAAGAAAGTATATTATACATAAATAACTTCAATAGAAGTAACCTGGTTTTCATTTAACAATTAATGCTTCATATTTCTCAGAAATTCAAATTCTTACATGGATTTTAAATTAAAGTAATGTTAAGTTATTCAAGCACACAATTTAATATAATAGTATTCAAGATCAATATAGTATATTCCAAGTACAAAATTAAAATTAAATTATAAAGGTTTAAATTAGAAACAATAATGTATCCAAGATAATAAATATTCAAGAGTGAAACCAAGTAAGTAAAGGAAACATTTTAAAACACTCAGATATTAAATAAATTTTAACTTTTGAATTCAGTTCAAGATCCAAATAATATATGTAGTCCTGGAATGTTCGATATTCTATCTAGATTAAATCATGCTACTTAGATAACAATATTCCATATACTTAGTCCGAGAATGAATACAAACCCAATAGAATATTTAACCACCAAATTTAAATAAAAAAAGACAAGAAAATTGCAAATATAAAATTCAAGAAATAATGCAAGTATAAAATATATAATTTCAG
This sequence comes from Maratus speciosus, assembly GCA_963932465.1. Lineage (NCBI taxonomy): Eukaryota > Metazoa > Arthropoda > Arachnida > Araneae > Salticidae > Maratus > Maratus speciosus. The sequence continues at coordinate 504,144,816 of OZ010794.1, read as the reverse complement.
TGATACTTACTCAAGATATATTCCTGTAAATAATATAAAAAATATACATGATATTGCTTAAACATTAAATATATATGCATCATAACAATGTTCTAGAATGTTCTGTTATTGGGAAAAAAAGTTTTACTTTCAGTTCTGGAGCTCCAAATTGTACAATAATTGTGCAGGACGTTTAATAATTGATGATTCAGTTTTTAACTTGCAAGCCCTCACCTTGCCATCTCTTTCAGGAAATAACTCTAGAATTCTTCCTAATTTCCAAAAATTTCTAGGTAAATGATCATCTTTGATCAAAACTACATCGTTAACTTTAAAGGAGTGGGTGTTGGTATTAACCGAACTAGAATGAGCCGATCTCAAATTTAACAGATACTCATTTTTCCATCTTGACCAAAAGGATCTCATTAATTTTTCTCGATAATTAAAAGCCTTTATAAAAATTTTCCTAGAGGAGAAATTTGAATCAAGGTGAAGTCTTACTGGAGGTAGTGAAGAGATTCTTTTTCCTAAAAGAAAATGTGCAGGAGTTAAAGCAGTTGGTTCTCCAGCATCACTTCCAACGTAAGTAATTGGGCGGGAATTTATCATTCCCTCAATTTCGAGAAGAACAGTATGTAACTGATCCACAGTCAGAGAGGACTTTCCTAGAGTTTTTCGCAGAGCAACCTTTACAGTACGAACCATACGTTCGTAAAATCCGCCCCACCAGGCGGCTCGTTCAACAATATACTTCCATTTGATTGAGTTTGAAGCACAGTAATTTTTTACATCTTGATGATTCACAATAGACCACAGTTGTTTTAATTCCAGATCGGCACGTTTAAAGGTACGTGCATTATCTGAAAACACCACAGAAGGCAAGCCACGTCGCACAGTGGAGTATTTGGTGGATTTAGCCGGCCAAAAATATTTCTTATTGAAAAATTGGAGTAAAGTTTTTATTGATTAAATTTTCAGATTATTATAACTTTTTAGTAGTTTTCATTGAAAAATATGATTTTTTTAAATATATATAGAGGGTATATGGAAAATATTGTAACGTGTAACATACACTTGAATTGCAACAAAATGTTAATGAATACTCAATATTAATCTTTTCCTATAGAGTAATCATATAGAGATAATCATATAGAGATGTCTTATAGTGACTCATCTTTTCATACAGAGTCAGTCAAAAACTAAAATTTGTAACACAATATTGCAATTCCTTTTAAAAATCCGAATATAAATAGTATTTTTACCATTTTGTTATCATGACTCTGTAGATGTTTTAAAATCGATATCAAATTACATTGTATATTTAATAAAAATATGCTCAAAATTTACAAATTTACTTTTTAATCATTAGGTTTACCAGAAAATTCTGTCGCATAATGTTCTTTCACGCCTACTTTTTAAAAATTCAGATTCCTTCATTGGCACCACTTTTTTGAAATTGTAAAATTCCCATTGTTTTCACATTAATGTGAAATATGAAAACTATGGGGATTTTACAATTTCAAAAGAGTGGTGCTACTAAAGAAATTTGATTTTTTTTACCCGACTACGGCAAAGCCAAAGGAGGGTTATGATTTTGACAGGCTATGTATGTATGTATGTATGTATGTATGTATGTATGTATGTATGTTCATCTGTTCCCTCGTAACTTCTAAACCACTAATCAGAATTCGACAAATGACATATCATTAGAAGCGTCTTAATTGTCCGCTGGTTATAGGCTATATAGATTTTCACCAAATTCAATGTGGCGCCTTCTAGCGGACAAAATATACAGAGTAAAAAAATAAAGTTAAGCTAGATATGCCGTGTTTGGTATCATTTTAAAGCGCTTCACTTGTACATTTCGAATATATATATATTACTAGCATTTGCTTGTGACTTTACTTGCATTTATGGGCTAATTGCATATAATTCACATCTTTTCGTTCTTAATTTCTTTGGTACTTAGTAATCAGAATAAGACCACTGCAGTGCCATTAGAAGGGTCTTGATCTTGATATTCTGTTGGTTGTGAGCTATAAAGTTTGTCACCAAATTTACTATTATGCCCTCTAGCGGACAAAAAGTATAAAATAAAAATATATGTAATGTGTTTGGTATTACTTGAAAGAGCTTCACCAGTATTTATATGCTTATACATAATTACAAGACTGCTTTGAAGATGTTTAAAAAAAATGAGCGATAAGAGTAAAGCGCGGATCACGGGAACTGTAATGTAGAGCAGCGTGAACGTTAATAGAATAATTTAATGCACTAATGTAAACGACATAAGCTGGGAGTACCTCCACGCGGTGAAGGCGGAAACATATATACTTTTTCAGCGTAGTTTTTTGTCGTAGTTGGGTTTTAGTTTTTTTACTTTATCTTGTTAAAGTAGGCGTGAAAGAACATTATGCGACAGAATTTTCCAGTAGACCTAATATTTAACTAATGAAACTGAATGTAGAACTAATGAAATTCAATGAATACGCTTTTACAGAGTTAATCAAATGTAATTAAATGAAATCAGACATTTAGTTATAACTTATATCATTCATTTTATTTAATGGATATAAAATATTACAAAAATATCACATAAATGAATATATATACATATTCGATGACAAAATATCAAGGTTATTCATCTGATGATTCGTCTTTGGAATAACTTTCATCACTAATGGGATCTAGGTCACACTAATGGGATATATGAAGTCTTCAAATTTCAGCAAAAAGAAGTAAAGCTAAAGTCTCGAAGTAATCTCGTTAGTTATGTTCAAATTGTTATCCTTTTGAAGTAGCTTCATAGATGTATCAATGCATTGTTGATTTTGTTTCAAACGCGGCATTGCAAATTTTACCATCAGCCATGGTTAATAACATGGTGTGTTTTATATCATAGACATTTCCGTTTAAGATTACTTTTACCCCTTCTAGTGTGTTGCTTTCATGTTCAATGTACGGAATTTCTTCCATAGTGATATATACAGACTCTTTTACAAACTTAATTCTCATGGGACGACAGAATCTAGGCGATGAAGCGTTGGAGTTTGCCAAAAGATACTTTTGTATAATATTAAAAATTTATCTATTAATCAAACAGTATTTAAAAAAATATATTGGTCAGATATGTAAATTAGAACTTTTTTATGACCGAAGATGATACATTCTGACAACAATTGCAATTTATCCATCGTAGAATACATTTCAAATTGAAAAGGAAATGAAAACATTAGCATTTACAAAAACATGCAATTGTGTTTTTGAAAGGAATTCTTCTAAAATCGCAGTTTTTCGCAGCTACTGTTTTCAAAATTATTAAATACATATATTGAACTCTCATTTAGTGCAAAAATAATCATCATGATCCACCCTGATGTATATCAATTATTTTATAGAATATAGAAATTAACACTACAAATTTCAAAAATATACCGCACATTTTATGTCGCTTTATCATATATGTTAAATTAACAAATATAAATATATTCATGTGCAATGTAAACATATATACATGGGCTTTAACAATTCATAACGTTATGGTATAAGGAAAAGTTTAGGGAGAAAAAATCACACTGAAATAAACAGGCATAAAATCGAACCTCAAAGTACAAATAAAAAACTTACTGATACAAGCAAGTTTTGCCTTCCCTGGAACTTGTTAGCTCAAGCAACGGAAAAATTTATATATGTACGGTGAATCCCCATCTATTTATCTTCATAATTAACTACATTTTTCGTTTCTCAACTGCGTTTCGAAAAATTGACTTTTGGCCGGCTAAATAGGTAAATTACTCCACTGTGCGTCGTGCAATGAAGCGTCGACAAGCAAGAAGAAAGGTTTCTGTAGATAAATTGCTGACAAGTTCAAGATGAATACCTCTAGTCACTGCACATGTTATTAGAAGAATATAAAGTTTGGTATCATCATATTTCACAAATAATGGTCCGGCAAAATCAGCCCCAATGACTGAAAACGGAGCTGCTTCTTCCACTCGATCAGCAGGTAGTGGAGCAATCATCTGTTTTCCTGGAGAAGAATTGGATTTTCTACAAATAACGCAATTTTTGAGAAGTGATTTTACAGTTTGTCTGGCTCTTATGATCCAATATTTTTCTCTTAACTGTACTAACGTGTGAGATACACTTGAATGAAAACCTTTTTCGTGTGAATCCCAGATTAATAATTTAGTCAATTCAGATTTAGAAGGGAGTTTGACAGGATGCTTTTCATCCGCTGTCAATTGTGATTTTTGTAATCTTCCCGAAACTCGCAATATATTTTGGTCATCTAGAAAGGGATTTAAACACAACAAATTGGAGTCCATTGGGATAGGTTTGGCATTCTTTAAACATGTAATTTCATTAAAATAAAATGCATTTTGCTCAACTTTTATCCAAAACTGTTCATCATTATTTAATTCGTCAGACGTAAGAGTACCTTTGTAATCCTGTTTTCTTTTAAGTATATCTACAAAGCGTAGCACCCAAGCAGTGACCCTTAAAAATTTTCTCAAGATGTTAAATCTGCCAGGATCAATAATTTTTTCATAAGTTATTGCTGAGATAACTATAACTTTAGACTTATACTCGGATTCAACATCTTTGTCAGTGGGATCAAATTCAAACGCTTTTACCGTAGGCCAAACGTTTTCTGGCTCAGTCAACCACTCAAGGCCATGCCACCATTTTTTTGAGTTTATTAAATCATTACTAGATAACCCCCGGGTCAACAAATCTTCCGGATTGTGTTTGCCTATGCAATGTTTCCAAGAACTAGGATCTGTGGTTTCCTGTATTTCGGTGACTCGATTGGAGACGAACTGCTTCCATTTGGACGGTGTGCCTCTTATCCAATGTAGCACTATAGTAGAATCACACCACAAAATAATCTTTCCAATCCACATAAAAAATTCCTTCAAGTGTTTAACTAGCCTTACAGCTATTACAGCACCCAATAACTCTAACCTAGGCAATGTTAACTTTTTAAGCGGTGCTACCCGTGCCTTAGAAATTACAAAACTAGTGCTAAAAGTGTCATGTAACGTTTTATACCTAAAATACGCCACTGCTCCAAAAGCTTTTAATGAAGCGTCCGAGAATACATGTAACTGTATATTATCTCCATCCACAAAATCGGGAAAGTAATATCTAGGGATATTGACTTTTTGTAGTTCCTAAATTTCGCTACAACACATTAGCCACCTGTCCTTAATTTCTCCTGAAAACTCTTCATCCCATTCCAAACCTAGTTTCCATAATTCTTGCAGAAGGCACTTTATTCGAATTAAAAAAGGAGAAATAAATCCAGAAGGATCAAATATTTTTGTAGCTACATGAAGAACATTTCTTTTGGTACATTTAAATTTGATAACACTGATATTAAATTCAGGGACAGTGTGTCTTCCTCATTACACCAACTAAGACAACACTTTCAAAGATTTATCGGAATGTTCATTTATTTCAATTTTGGGATTGGAGTTTTTCCACAAATTTTTTAACTCTTCAGAACTTGTGTCAAATTTTCTCATAGTCATGTTCGTGTCTTTCAAAATAGAAACAGCATCATTAGATAATTTAAATGCTTCTTGAACAGTGGAACTTCACATTAAAAAGTCCTTCCGGCCAGTGCCGGGAGGAAGAGGTAGCTTTCATATTCCTTATTTTAAAAAAGCCAACTTATATTATTCAAACACACGAAACTCAATTTAGTGGAAACCGAATATAGGAGATTCAATACTAATTTTTATCAATACTAAATCATTATGAGAGAGAAGTTCGCGAAATTAGTCAGCTTTATCCAAGCTGCTTTTATTTAAAGAAACTTATATTTGGCTGCCAAATTCGGCGATTTCTTAAAGTGCCTGCCATTTTAAGACAACAGGGTGGATGAGGCTAACCAGTGAACTTGGTCGAGACCTTAGTAATTGCTGTGCACATGCTCACTCACATCGGAATCGATTGATATATACTAGTGCTCAGTGGCGCAGCCAGGGTGGGGGTTTTGGGGCACTGGATACCACGATTTTCTTACAATTTTGTTTCGTTTTATTAAATCAAAAACATTTTACAAGTAAATTTTACAAAGTTAACTGTATAAAAATAGTGGTATATTGAGCTTAAAACCCCCACCCTGGCTGCGCCACTGCTAGTGCTGTCGCAGGCAAAAAAATCAGATTTTTCAAAATGTCACCCACATTAGATATTGAAATTGCTATATCTGAGCCATTTTTTAAGATAAAGACAAACAAAAAATGCTCCTGAATCCTTATATCAAGGTCAAATACTTAAGAAAGAAACCTTTTTCAATTTCTAATTTTTTTGCACCTCACTTTAAATGTAATTTTTTTTTAATTTAATGACCGCCATTTTGAAACAAGATGGCTGATGAAACTGGCCAGCGAACTTGGTCGAGATATTGATGTATACTATCCACATGCCTTCTTACATCGAAATAGGCAAATACGTGTGTTATCGCGTGACAAATACAAGATCGTTTCAAAATGTTAGCCATGCTAGAAATTCAAAGTGCTATAATTCAACCATTTTTTAAGATATATAAACAAAAGAACAAATTTTCAGAAACAAAAACTGCTCCGGAATCTTTGTATCAAGGCCAAACACATAAAAAAAATCTTTTTCATTTTCCAATTTTTTAATACCTTATTTTAAATTTTAAATTAGATTTTTTTAATTGGCAACCCTTTAGAAACAAGATGGCGAATGAAGCTGGCCAACGAACTCGGTCGAGACATTGGTATGTTCTATGTACAGACCAAGTTACATCCAAATCGGTTCATAAATACGCCTGTTATCGCGTGACAAAAAAATCAGGTCGTTTCAAAATGTCAGCCACAATAGAAATTCAAAATGCTATAACTCAGCCATTTTTTAGATATAGACAAAACAAAAACTGTTCCGGAATCTTTGTATTAAGGCCAAACACATAAAAAAAATCTTTTTCATTTTCCAATTTTTTAATACCTCATTTTAAATTTTAAATTTAGAAGTCAGTGACATCCTGCATTTAAATTTTCTGCATTTAAATTTTCCCCCGAAAGAAGACATTCATTTAAACTGTAATTAGTTCCTTGTTTACTACTTGCATCAAAAACGACTCTAGTTTTAGAACTATGAGAACATTCCCTAAATACTTCTCTATGTGGCATCGTATATTTATTTACACAATTCCCGTAACACTTTTGAATTATCCCTTCTTTCAATTGCTCTTTCATTACCTCATTATATCTTTCAAATAATGATTCATCCCTATCAAATCTTTTTTCTAAATACATAAACCTTGTCTTTGCGATATTAAAATTATCCCTTAAATTATTTTGCATATCTTTCGATTTTTACATTACTGGCGACTCATATCTGCCATTTACAAATCGTAAATTGTTTTGGAAAACATTTAAATTATCAGAGGCTAGTTTTATTTCTTTATTACACAGAAATGATTCTGTTTCCCATAAACAAGTCAAATCTTTTTCTTTAGATGAGCAATAGACATTTAAACACTGAACAGAATTGTTTATTTGATTATTTTGCACCTGTCCAAGTTTGCCAAATAACGTTTTGGCAAAAATTGATCTTTGAAAATATAATTGCTTGTTTATTTTTGTAAGCGATCCAGACAAATTTTGGTAAATATAATTGGCGCCTAAAAGAATTTCAATTGATATTCTATTTCAAATGTATCAGCCCATTTATATTCTTTAGAGATAATATTTTTTATCTGTGGATTTACATTTTGACACAAAAGAGTACCGCATATTTCATCGGTTATTAAAGCTTCAACATTAATAGACTTGTAAGTAAAAAATCTACTTTTTAAAGTTATTTTTACACATTCAAATTCGGATTCAGTGGGATTTCTATTAGAAAATGTGTAAACTAAAAGTTTTTCCTTTCTTAAGATTTTTGCATTTAATGCTTTTGCTAAATCGCTTCGAATAAATGTCTTGGTGGAGGCTGAATCATATAATATTCTAGCAATTAGTTTCTTAGATCAACTTTCCACTTGAACACATGCAGTTTGCAGTAAAGTGGTATAATTTTTCCTCAAATTTTCTGACTCGTGGACCGATGACATAACGGTGTCATTTTCCTGAACTTGATTAACTTCTTTTAATTCAGAATCTTGATTTTGGACTAGTTTTTTAGATTTTGTTTGGGGGGCAAAACAGCTAGTTATGTTGAGAACTATCACATGTTTTACAGTTTTGAATTTTAACTTTACAAGCTAACTGTAAGTTAGGGATGCACAACCTGTGGCCCGCGGGCCAAAAGTGGCCCGCGATGGGGTAACGTGTGGCCCGCGATCTTCGTCAATTTATAACTGGAAAAAATTGCAATTTTTGCCTTAGAGTCGCAGGGAAAAATCGTGAATTTCGTCAATTTGCCTCGGGAAAATTAGAAAACTTTGTTGGTCAAATAAGAATTGCGCATTTCGTTGATCGGGCGTGTAAAAACCGCGAATTTCGTTGATCGGATGCGGAAAAATAGCGAATTTTGTCGATGATGCTCGAGAGAATCGCAGATTTCCTTGATCGGGCTCGAAAAAATCGCAAATTTCCTAATCGGGCACGGAAAAATCGCAAATTTGATCGATGAAGTACGGAAAAATCCGCAAATTTCGCTGATCGGACTCGGAAAAATCGCGAGTTTTGTCGTTCGGGCACGGAAAAATCGCGAATTTCATTGGTCGGTCACGGAAAAATCAGGAATTTTGTCCATCAGGCGCGGGAAAATCGCAAATTTTGTTGATCGGGAGCGAAAAAAATCATAAATTTTGTTGATTATGGGAGAAAAAATTGCAAATTTTCTTTATCGACTGCGGAAAAATCGTGAGTTTCGTCAGTTGCGAGAAAATATCGCGAATTTCGTCAATTTCCCGCGGGAAAAAATTGCCAATTTCGTCAGTGAGTTAAGATTTGGGAATTTCGTAGATCGGGCGCAGAAAAATCGCGAATTTCGTTGATCGGGTGCGGTAGAATAGCGAATTTTGTCAATAAGGCTCGGAAAAATCGCGAATTTCACTGATCGGACACGGAAAATCGCGAATTTTGTCGGTCAGGCGGAGAAAAATCGAAAATTTCATGATCGGTCACCAGAAAATCGCGAATTTTGTAGTTGAAGTGTGGAAAAAAATCGCAAATTTCGCCGATCGGGCACGGAAAAGTCGGGCTAGGAATTCAATCAGACTAGGAAAAATCGCGAGTTTTGGCGAACGGGCACGGAAAAATCGCGAATTTTGTTGATCAAGCGCGGGAAAATCACAAGTTTCGTTGATCGGGCAAAAAGAATCGTCAATATTGTTGATGATGCGCAAAAAAATTGCGAAATTTGGAAAAATCACAAATTTCGTTGATCAGGCGCGTAAAAATCTCAAATCTTGTTGATCGGCTCTTCCTGCCCCTTTCGTTCATTAAGTTCGCATTTTTATTCGGCACCAGCCTATATTTGTTTTTTAGCACTTTTAATAAAACAAAATTTACTCCTCCGAATAAAGTACAGGAATATTATCACTCTTTCAAATTAATCCTTTTTATATATACAAACGTAAACTGTTGATATATCCTTACCAACTGAATCGGATATGTTGACTGTGTAGGGGAACCTAGAGGGGTAACCCACCCCCACCTAACTCTCCAAAATAGAATTCTCTTCGCGTGACTGATGTGGCCCTCGACAACCCAGGCATTTTTGAAAGTGGCCCTTCTCTTAAAAAGGTTGTGCAGACCTACTGTAAGTGTTTAAAAAAACACCGATAACACCTGCCCTCTTTCTTCAGTTTGTATCTTTTCTGTTCGTTTGTTAGGGTTTTACATTCTAATCCAGTATGCGAATTAGAACTGCAAAAAATAAAAAGCATTTTTAACAATTGTATTCAATGCAGCCGCTGACGGAAAATTATTTTTTATTTTTTATTTGCTTTTAGGATATTCAACTTTCGAACGAAATGTTTCCTGACTTTTGACAGAAAGTCCTGAAATAGAATTTGCAGCTTCCCTAGATTCAATTTCAAATTTGATAAATTTCATTAATTCGTTAATATCACCCGATTTGTTGGGGTTCTTTTTCCTGTGGAATTCTACCACTAAATTATGTGGTAGTTATTTCAACAATGTTGGGATTAACAAATACCCAAATTTTTCCGAATCAATACCCACAGCTTGTAAATTTCTAATACTGACTTCACGTTCGTCATAAAGATTCCTAAGCCCTTTAATAATTGAAGAAAATTTAACAGGTTCAAGTTCTAAGAGTTTATTGACAAAACAACTAATTAATTGGTCTTGTTTTCCATATATTTCTTTTAATAAGGTTAAACAAGACTTATAATTTTCTTCTTTCAAAGCAAACCCAGCAATTATTTTATAAGCTTCACCAGTTAAGAAAGACTTCAAATATAAAAATTTATCAACAGTACTTAAAGATTCATTTGAATCAATAGCGCTTTCAAAACTGTTAAAAAATTCCAAACATTTACTTGGATCACCATTAAATGGGGCTATATTAATTTTTGGCAAATTAACCGAGATTTGTGATTGTGAAGCAGTATTAAAACTAGAAACATTATTACTTTGAACAGATTCAGCTTGCTCGACCTTGAATTGTTTCAATTTAATTCTGATAGTAGCTTTTGAATCCGATATTGATTCGTCATACTCAAGTGATTTTTGAATTTCCGTTTCGAATTGTGTTGCATCGGAAATTAGCTCCTCAATTTTTTCATTTACCGTTTTAAGATCATCATGTTTTTCTTGCAGATTTAATAAATATTCAGATAGTTTACATTTATCATCTGTACTTTGAGTATCAATAGTCGTTATAAAATTGTCAATCGTTATGATTAATTTTGTACATGCCGATCGAACAAGCTTCCTCTTTGCTTTTAACTTATCAATCGATTCCATTTTTACAATAATGATAATAATAGAAAAAATGTACAGTACCTTTTATTCGAACTTACTGTTCGAAATTATCCTACAGGGTGAGCCCGTCCATAAGTATTTGATTCATTATACTAAATATTCCCTTGAGTTCGCGGACTTCGGCCCCATTAAAACGAAAATATAAAACAGAAACGAAGGTGGTATTCGAAAACGTAATAGAATATTTTTATATTCAAGTGCCGTGTTGAAAGTATCCAAATTAAAGTCCTGATGCCTTTTCTTCATTTTATTAACAGCAAACTTAACAGAAAACACAACAATTTAAATATTTAACACTTAAATATAAGTTAAAAGAAATTCCATGGGAGCATTTCAAGCATGGCTCCATTTTGGAGATCAATTTATTTCATCTGAAAGAAAAACAATAGTTTTCTCACCAGTTCGGGATTATGACGTATTCAAAACTCCGCCCTGGGTCACGTGATCCAATAAATTCTCAACAGTGCTTGTTATGTAACAGGCGAAATTCGCTCCACTGTCAGGTGTAAAATCTGTTCAGCTAAGTACTCCACCCGGGAGGTAGGGGCAAAGGAGCACTCGTAAAAAACCAGAGGGTACACGATATAAGCAGGTGGTATATACCAGAGAGTATAATCTATAACCACGGAAGATATACTGATTTATCCATAATGTGCACGGCGTATACCCCCGTATACACTCCTTTAGAACCCTGAGTAGAGGCACGGTCAGTAGTCGACACTTCGATGTTCTCCAAGTTTTGTGTTTATCATGACGTACAATTTTGACATTTGAAGACCAGCGTAGTGGAGATTGCTTTGAGGCCTATAGCAACTATGGCTGTCGCCTCGAAGGAGCCTTATTTATACACAGGAGCAGATGATAGAAACCAGACATAACAATTTTATTTCTTCTTATTACATATATATATATATAACTTTGAACACACAATCACATCTATGCCATACTCTGGGATTCGAACCCAGACACTCAGTGTGGCAGCAGCTTCCGCTTACTCATCAAACCGCCGCACGTTTTGACGATCTAGGTGAACAAAATTATTTCGTTGAAGTTTGTTAGTTGTTGATTTTTTTAATGCATCACTAATAAAATACTAAAACTGTAAGTAAAGTCACATGACAATATTTAAATTATTTTTTCATAAGATAAACTCTTGGACAATAGACATTTTTTCCTGACTCCATGTATTTATTTTTTAAGGTTCAGACGAAAAACGTGAGATGTTCGACGATAATATTGATGTTGTGATTATGGTTTTGAGATGTGTATTCGTAGTGGCTGTAATGTGATTGTCTAAATAAATGTTTTGTGTGTTTTTTAAAGAAGTTATGTTTATAGTAAAATAATTATCATTATTTTAACTAAAATGTTAGAAAATAGATAACAATTTGGTAGCAGAGCGTGGTTTTAAAGCGAATTTTATATTTTGAGTGTACAAGTAAGAAGAGTAAATAAATATGAATTGTATGAACTAGGCCTAATACAAGTTAAGAATTTGTTCCATTGGACTAACCGCCAATAGAAAAAATTTAAGAGGTAAGAATTTTATATGCATTTAAAAATAGTTTGGAAGATAAAGTATTTTAATTATGTGTGAATCCAATATGTTTGGAATTCTAGAATAGAGCCGTTAACAAGTAAAAATTATACATTATGGACTATGCGAGTTGAAGCTTTGATTAAATCAAAACATTTATTTGATGTTATCGAAAATGATGAACCGGTAAAAAATGAAGGGGATCCCGATAGTTTGAAAGCGCATAAAACATGGTTAGAAAAGAATGATGAAGTTTACGGTATAATTATATTGACGTTGTCCGCAGAACAAATGATGGCTGTTAGAGGGATTAAAAAAGCTAAGGATTTATGGCAATTACTGAAAAAGCGTTATGCGGGAATTGAAAATCAGAGAAGAATTCAGTTAAAAATTAATCTTGCGAGAATAGAGAAAAACGAAAGAGAAACAATAGAAGAATATTTGATAAGAGCTCAAGGGATAGCTAATGAAATATTAGAATTGGGTACAGAGATTGATGAATGCGAATTAATAGGATTTATTATAGAAGGGCTCCCAAAGAAATATAGCGAAGTAACAACTGCGATATCATCAAACCCAAATATAACTTATGAAGTAATGCGAGAAACTTTGTTGAGATATGAAAGAAAATATGATAAATTTCGAGAAAACGAGTCTAAAGCATTTAGCGCTAATGAAAAGAAAAAGGTTTTATGTTTTGCTTGCGGAAAGCCAAATCATATAGCGCGGAATTGTTATAGTAAATCGAATATGACACACTCGCGAAATGATAGGGAGTATTCACCTAAGAAAAATTTTCAAAATTATTATAGTAATAAAGTTCAAGATGTAAGAGAATACTCACGCAATAATAAGAATTATAATAAGAATAATAATGTTTCAAACAAGAAGGCAAAAGAATATACATGTTTTACAAATGAACATGCATTGCAGTCAAATGAATTCAATAGAAATGAGTGTAAAGAATCTGAAAATAATAGGGAAATAACCTAGATGTTAGATTCAGCTTGCACTTCGCATATGACGCATAAAGAAGATATTGTTGTAGAAAGAAAACCTGAAGATGTAGAAATTGCAACTGCTGACAGCGAGCGATCAATACAAGCAAAATATCGTGGAAATGTTCATGTTACGTCTTACGATAAGAAAAGTGGCGAAACAAAAATAAAACATACAGAAGTTCTTTGCGTACCTAATTTAAGAGAAAATTTAATGTCAGTTCCAAGTTTAGTCAGAAAAGGAAAATATGTGATATTTGATAATGAAGGAGCAGCCATTTATGAAAAGAATACAGGCGAATTAATAGCTAAAGGAACATTCGAAGATAATACATTTAAAATAAACTTAGCTGTACGAGAAACAGATGAAGACAGAAATGAATCTTGTTTACAGACAAATGAATCAAAGAAAGAATTATGGCATAGAAGACTTGGGCATATAAATTATGTATACTTACAAAGAATGTCGAGAGAAAATCTTGTAAGGGGATTAGAAAAGATGAATGGTGAAGAAACAAAATGTGAAATATGTATTCAAGGGAAATTAACGAGAACACCATTTAATCATGTGATAGAAAGAACAACACGCATTTTAGAAAGATTACATGTTGATTTATGTGGACCAATGAAAGTACACTCATTGGGAGGGAGTAAGTACATGCTAATGGTAGTAGATGAATATAGTAGAAGATATTTTGTAGATTTTTTAAGAAGTAAAGATGAAGCAAAAGAAAGAATTATAAATATAATAGAGAGAAGAGAAAATGAAACCGGCAAGAAAGTAAAAGCGGTTAGATCAGATAATGGTGGTGAATTTACTAATGAAGAGCTCATGAATTATTACAAAAGGAAGGGCATACAGAATGAAAGAACCACAATTCATAGTCCACAAAGTAACGGGATTGCAGAAAGGGCTAATCGGACTGTTATTAATACTGCAAGAACATTGCTGATAGAAGCAAAACTACCTTTATCCTTTTGGGCCGAAGCAGTATCAACAGCTGCTTATATACATAATGTTACTCCAACAGCTACGAGAAAGAAAACGCCATTAGAATTATGGTCAAATAATAAACCAACAGTAAATCATATGAGAGTATTTGGATGTAAAGCTTTTTATCGCAACGATGATATCAATAAAAAGAAATTTGATGTAAGAGCAAAACCAGCAGTGTTTATCGGATATTCAAGAGATCGGCGAGCATACAGATTGTATGATTTAAAAGAAAAGAGAATACGTGAAAGCAGAGATGTAGTATTTATAGAAGAAAAAATGGGATATGAAGATATAGCTAACAAGGAAGAAATGACTGATGAATTTGAATACATCAACATTACCAATAATAAAAATGTAATAGATGAACAAGAAGATAATAATTCCGATGAAAATGAAGAAGAGTTAAATCAGAAAAAGGAAGCAATTGCGTTGTCAGATGATTTGAATGATTCTGCGACAGAAGAATCTGAAGTAAATCATATAATTGGTGAAAACAAGGAACAGCAAGAAAAAGAAACTAATGAGAATAAGTTGTTTGAAGAACCTAGAAGATCATCACGAATTAGGAAACCCAATCCAAAGTATTTAGCGAATCTAGTGCACGAGGAAGTTCCAAAGAATTACAAAGATGCATTAAATTCTAGAGATAAGGATAAATGGATGGAAGCAATCAAAAAGGAATTACACTCATTAGAAGAACACAAAACGTGGAAAATCGTTGACAAACCAAAAGATGTGAAGGCACTGAGAAGCAAATGGATTTTTACTGTAAAAGAAGACGGTGAAGATGTAAAATATAAAGCAAGATTAGTAGCCGACGGATCAAGACTTAAATTTGGAACAAATTATCAAGAATCGTATAGTCCTGTAATGAAAACTGAATCATTTAGAACTTTATTGGCAGTCGCAGCGATGAAAGGTTACAAAACTAGATTTTTCGACGTAGAAACAGCATATCTGAATGCAGATCTAGAAACTGCAATTTATATGAATCCACCTGAAGGTCTACAAATTGAAGGAGGGAAAATATTATTGGTAACAGGAAATTTATATGGGTTGCCAGAAGCAGGAAGATGCTGGTATGAAAAATTAGTTAATATATTTGATAAAATTGGGTTACAGCCATGCAAAGCAGATCCATGTGTGTTTTTTAATAAAAATGATAATAAATTTATTGCAGTTGGAATATATGTCGATGATGGAATAATCGTTAGTGAATCCGAAGAATTAATAAATAAATTGATACAAAAATTGAATAAAGAAGCAAAAATTAATGAGCTGAAGAAAAACATTAAATTCCTTGGTATTGATATTGAAGAAAATAATGGAGAATTTTTGCTAGGGCAAGCTAAGTATGCAGAAAAAATCTTAGAAAGATTTGATATGGAAAATTGTAAAAGTGTGAAAACCCCTGGTGTTTCTGGAATAAAATTAGATGAATATGAAAATGAAAATAAAATTGATGAAACACTATATCTAGAAATGCTTGGAAGTATAGGATATCTATTAAGAGGAACAAGGCCAGATTTAGCTTTCACTTTAAGTAATTTGTCTCAATATGCAAAAGATCCTACAGAAATTCATTTACAGGCAGTGAAGAGAGTTTTGCGGTACATTCAAGGCACTAAAAACTACAAACTTCGAATTAAAAATAAAAAGGGCCAATTATCACTTTGTTCTGATGCTAGCTGGTGTACTACACGGGATTCAAAATCATTTGGTGGATATATCGTAAAGATAGGAGAATCACTGATTGAATGGAAAAGTAATAAACAGAAACTGTTTGCGCTTTCTACAATGGAATCTGAACTTTTAAGTTTATGTGATGCTGTTTGTGAAGGAAAATGGTTAATGGGTCTCTTGGAAGAGTTAAGCCAGGAAGAAATGGTGAAGCGTCCAATAGAAATCAGTACTGATAGTCAATCTGTAATTGATTGGATTAAAAACCCAAGAGTGAATAATCGCAACAAACATATAGGTAGAAAATATCATTTTGTAAAAGATGAAAGAGCGAAAGCAGAAATTGAAACAAAATATGTAAATTCGTCTGAACTGGAAGCAGATATAATGACTAAGAATTTGAGTTATGATGTCATGAAAAAACATATTACAAGTCTCGGAATTACTGAGGATTATTGACATGCGAAAGGAGGGATTTGTAAGTAAAGTCACATGACAATATTTAAATTATTTTTTCATAAGATAAACTCTTGGACAATAGACATTTTTTCCTGACTCCATGTATTTATTTTTTAAGGTTCAGACGAAAAACGTGAGATGTTCGACGATAATATTGATGTTGTGATTATGGTTTTGAGATGTGTATTCGTAGTGGCTGTAATGTGATTGTCTAAATAAATGTTTTGTGTGTTTTTTAAAGAAGTTATGTTTATAGTAAAATAATTATCATTATTTTAACTAAAATGTTAGAAAATAGATAACACAAACAGGGATAAATATTTGATTATTTAACAACAATGTCTTAAAATAAAAATACAAGATGCCCACTAAAGTCCGTTCCCACCCTCTTAACTGCCGAACGACTGCATCTATATTCATAAACGTGGTGTCTATGTATAATAAAGAGTCTATAAGCCACTAGATGAGACCGCTTGCAGCGACACTTGGTACAAAATGGATGTATTAGCGTTCCTATCGCTAAAACGGTGCGAAATATTGAATAAAATTGAATGACAACACCTTGTGAACATGAATGCTAAATGAATCTCTTTCTGAATATGAATCTCGTTTTCGAGATAGGAATACTAATTCAGCTGTTTTGCACTAGGTGGCACTGGAAACGGTCTCATGTGGTTGCGCATAACCACTTTACTATACCTAGAATAAGTTTTATGACTCTAGCAACATTCATTTCTTTTTGTGTTTTTGTTTACTCAGAATTGCTCGAGAAATGCGTGTAGTCATCCTGAAAAATAATTTTTTAAAAATAAAATCATATTTAAAAAAAACTTTCATGTTTTATGGTACCCTGTAAAACACATAAATGCTACCAAAATTATTTTCGGTTGAAAAAAGGTTGTTGTGTGAATAAATAACCTATATAAATTTTATTCAATTTGAAATAAAATTTCTCCATATAGACGGTAATGTATCCGAAATTTTTATGTGTCCCTGTAAATGAAATACAACTACGACACACTTTGTTTTCAATTTTAAAAATGCTATTGTATATCTAAATAACCTATAGTAATTTTGTTGAAAGTTAATTAAAATTTCTGCTTTTTAGCAACAATCTTTACGCGATCTTTTGTGCGGCCCTGTAACAAATGCATAATTTCTACGTTCGTCAAATTATAATTTAATAGAATTGTCACCGGAAAAACACACGTAGGCAAAGTTTCAGCTCAATCAGGTAATTGAAAGTAATTTAAAATTGTCTGGAAAGATTTGAACTAATCTTTCATGTGGCCCTGTAAAAAAAAGTAACTGCTACGTTCTATAAATTATAATAATGTTGCATTGTCATCAGGACTACATATCCTGAGCAAAGTTTCAGCAATCAGATTCTTAAAATTGATTTAAAATTAACTCGCAAGTTTTAATCAAAATTTTTATGAATCCCTGTAGAAACAGTGTTCTAAACAAACTTCTACGTTCTTTAAATTATAATAATATTGTACTGTCATACAAATTACACATGTTTTCATTGTTTTGGCTCAGTCGGATAATTAAATGTGGTTTAAATTTGAGTAGCAAGATTTGAAGTAAACATACATACATGCACTGTTAAGTTAATATGATGCTTGTTTATTAATAAAACTACTAATCAGCAGGTATCTGCAGGAGTTTATTAATTTTTTTAATACTTTAGGAATTGCACTTTGATTTTAAAAAATGCTTATTACTGAATAATATGTTAAAAGTCAAGATGAAATTTATAAACAACATCAAGGATCATCCAGAATTACAACCTTTGAAAACAGCGGTTAAGCGGGTTTAACATCGCTTATTTTGAAACAAAAATTGTTTAAATCTGACCTTGACAAACTTGTGACATATGTTCAGCAAACTCGTGCTTTCAAATAAAACAGAATAGTCACGACGCGCTTTCAAGCTTAAAGGAAGCTAGTGCAAATTTTGAAACTCCCTCAAACCAACTGTGCAAATAGCTTCTTTACGGTCATAATTAATCGACACCTCTGATTTTTTTTGGCAAAACTCGTACGGATCTCGAAAATACACACATTCAGCTACTGGTACACGCGGTTTTGTGAAGAATTCCGAGATAATCGGAAAAATGAATTTTTTCCACCTAGATCAGCAAAACATCCCACTGTGCACCGGGCGACTTCCAAGACGTAATAGGTGATTACTGAAACTGAAAATTGTAAGCAACGTCAAAGAAAGAAGCTTCAGTTTTTGGTCGTTATGTGTGCGTATATGTATGTATGTATGGCCTCAAATTTCTCACCAATAACTGAAAGTATTGTAACTTTTACATTAAAATTATAGTACACCAGGTAAGGGTTTAAGCTACAAATAGTTATTGTATCGTGTAAAGATTTTTTACCGGAACACGTCATTTATTACACTGGCGTGCAAAATTTGAGCAACTATGTAATTTTTAAACACACATCTATAAAATTGTGGAAAAAGTATTGTTGCAATCAGTCCAATTCAGAAGAAAGTTTGATCCTTATCGAAACGTCAGGAAAATGATGTCACAGTTGATGTGAGGGCACGCAAAAGCAGTATGGTCAGAGCAATGCAAATGTAGCCCAAATTTTCTGCCTTTTCTACTGGGTAGCACCAAAGAATACAGAAAGTCGTTGAACTTTACTGAAACAATTTTTACAATTTCTATGCATAAATGAGGTATTCTTTTGAACAATTTGACTCTATTTGATAGCTTTGACTTTTTGTTCTAGATATAGCTTGAAAGTTTTCTAATAGTACATTTTGTTTAGTGCAATTATGTCAATTATCTTTCACATTAAATGGGTAACTTCCAAACGTATCTTCAATTTCCGTGTATGTGTCCTTTCTTACGCTTACATTAACAAACACATAGCTGATAATAAATATAAAATTGTGCTACCACTGAATGAAGAATGATTTCTCTAAGCGACTCTAATGAAAAAGTGCATATCCTTTATCTATCAATTAAAAGAAAAATCCTGCAAAATGGGTTCAAGAATGTTTTCCAAAAATATTCAGGATTGTTACATGATTTTGTTATAAAGATAAATTAAATCTAAAAAAAGCATCATGTTAAGCTATATTAAATTCACTCTATTATTATAAAAATATTTTAGAACGCATTTTAAAGAAGAAATTCCAGCTTTATTATGGAAAATACATAAATAAAGTCGAATTTCATGTGATCAATCAAAGTAACGAAAATATCAAAGTTTTCTTTGCAAGGATTTATTCCACGATTTTAATGTTGGAATTAAGGCTTTGTCGAAACACATTTTTAAGACCGAAACCGAAACAAAAACCTAATTTCGGTAATATTCCTATTTTCGGCCGAAAACGAAATTCTCCCAAAGCATTTTTTAAGTATTTAATACATACATAAATATAAAAATTATTAAATAACTAGCTGAAATACCTGGCATTGCCGGGGGTTTAAAACATGTTTGATTAGAAAAATTAGTTTTAAAATTAAACACCACACGGTCTATG
Source organism: Maratus speciosus (assembly GCA_963932465.1). NCBI lineage: Eukaryota > Metazoa > Arthropoda > Arachnida > Araneae > Salticidae > Maratus > Maratus speciosus. Next base: position 504,124,716 of record OZ010794.1, on the reverse strand, counting down.
AATCTCGCGCAAATACGAGGCCCCACCAGTGACTGACAGGTTCTGCTCTCGAAGCTGGTAGATGGGGGTTTCTGGGTTCGAATCCAATCGCGCCCGTCGGCCTAATCGTTTCGGAGTTTTCGTGGTTTTCTTCGAAACCGTGGATTCCCATGCGTAAATACGGGTTAGATTCCCTTAGAAAGACCCCCCCCCCCCCACGAAGGGCACTCCCCTTAGGGCCTATATCCCTCGAGTTGATAATCGGCCGTCAAATATCAACCATCAACCATCTCGCGCAAATACGCTCTCTTTTTTAATGTATTGAAAGCATTGAGAAATTTGGCTTTTATACCAGTATTAAGGGGTCTCAAGACTCTTAAAGATCTAAAATTTTCGAAATTTAAATTTTTTTAGATGTTAAACTTCTATGTTTTCTGAACATTTTGATATAATTGTTATCTTGAAATTCCCATTAGAACAGAAGCTATGGCATTTAGAATTATACTCGCTCAATAGCTGAAGCGGTGTTTCCAAAACTTTGAAGTCATTTTTCTCCAAATGAAGTTTTTGGGCATAACGCGCATGATATCTCAAAAACTTCTGAATATTTTTCATGAAATGTTCAAAATATACGTTTCGTGTTAGTCTGTATAAACTGAACTTAAAATTTCCTTTTTATTGTAAAAAGAAAATATTTTTTTAGGGGTTTATGTTGTTGAAATTTTCTAAATTTTGCATTAGCTAAATACAACTTTGTATTAAAAATATAAAAATGCTTTAAATACAAATTTATTTAAGCTCAGTTTAATTATTATAATCTGAGGTATAAGTACGCACCAAAACTTTCATTCTAGTTGCAAAATTTATTTTGTAATCGTGCGCATAAGCTGTTATGCCGATTTTCGGCTTGTCAAATAACTGACAGTTTTGAGCCCCCTGTAAATGCTAATTCTGCATCTTGCAATATTTCAAATATTTGAAATGAAAGAATATACCTGTATCTTTCATTCCCATTTAAAATTGTGCCTTAATATCAAATACATTTTAAGATATTAAATGTTGAAAATGGTCCTTTTTTTTTCATTTTTTCCAATTTTAAGAGTCCTGAGACCCCTTAAAAAAAAAAAAAAAATGTTTCCTAAGCCTAAATAAATATAGTCTTGATTCTTGAAAGAAAATTGAAAAAGAAATGTAAATTCATGAAAAGACCTTCATGATATCTCTTTCTCTTATAATATCCATGCATTAACCATATATTCGTTTTAAATATGAGGACATACGTGAATTATCCTGTATTATTCACAACTAAAATAAAATTCATGCACTCGTGACATCATAATTCCCTGTTATTTTTTAACAGAACAATAAGGTTACTATAATTTGTAACTCGTGCTATAGCCAGTATACACGTCAGGACACATTGCCGTTATCATTATCTTTTTGCGGCTGATGGTTTCGCTATGGTACTCCACTGTGAAATTTGGTAATTTTTGAAATTCAATATTTGAAAAACAGCATAATCATTAGATTTGAAATTATATCAAGAAAAATACATTTTTTTACCTTTAGAACGCAGTTGGTCTAACAATTTTCTGGCAAATAATTTTCGAGCTGTTACTCTTTTCAGTAACTTAAAAAAATTCATTTTTCCAAGACTAACTGTGGCAACGATTAGTGAAAAACCCTGTCGTCAGCAACGCGTAGCTTTTTATTAAAAGGGATTATACGTGTAATTATACCTGTGATCCAAGTGGTCCCTCTGTGCCTCTCACCAAAACTTTTTATTTTCATATAAAATAAAATATATTTAATTCATCAACGATCCAAAATTATTTTCTAATTATGAAATTCGTCTAATTAAAAAATGTTTTAAGTATACATACCTCGATTTATCTTTTACTAGCAGGCTGAGCCCTCTGCGCTGGACCATTTTTCAAATAAACATTCAATCAAACGAAATGGAGAATTCCACCCTGTATTTTAAATTAATATGAACCTTCACCTGGAAAGTTCTTCCGCATTTTCTGAATACGCATCGGACGCCATTGCGCTATTATGTTATCTCATGCGTTAGACGAAATTCGGGCAATCAAGAAGCAACTCTTTAGTACATCATGTAGAGTTTGGGAAGGAAATGCGGCCATTACGATCATATCACCACACTACTAAAAAAGAGAGAATTACAATGATTGCAGAGATTGACCATTTAACTTAAAGAATGTTAGCGTTATTCACTTTCGTTTGGTAGTTCTTTTACTCCGGGCTTCTCAGCTTGGTGCTATGTGTGGCTCTGATAACGTAAATACAATCTCTCTCTACGTTACATTATATTTGGTAATATACGTCTACAGTCAAAACAGTATTTAACTTTTATATTTTAAAATATGTGAATCACGTAAAAGTGGATATTTAACGCTGAATTGTGTGAATAAAATTAAAACAATGTCATTTTAACTGCCGTTTCTTTTTATATACCAGTTATAATCATGCAACTATTAACCTAGGAAAATAACCTCGATAAACTAATTCAAATAGAAAACTAAACCGCTAGTTTTCATTCAATAAAATCTTCCCAATCATCCGTAATCGGATCCACAACCAAGTTTGATGTTAAACGTTAGAAATGTTCGTAACGGTATGGCTACAAATGTACCAGAGTTAGCTACAAAACAGAGTTAATTACGCGCCAAACTACATTCCATTAAATAATGTCAAATTGCAGTTGATTGAATTTTAGATCTTTCACTATCAAAACTCTTTGCGAATGATAAATAAAGTTAGCTATGCAAAATTTTTAGTAGTGAACTTCTTGGCAAACCGAAGATTATCCATCAGTCTGTTGCCTAAATAAAACTGAAAACTTTAATTTTTGACTACGATCAGCTGCTCGGGCAGTGCATCAGCCAAAATAGCTTTATAATGATTGAAATTTTATTTGAATTTGAAGTACTTTTTTTTTAAACCTAGGGTAAATGAACAAATATTGTTCCACAAGCCACCTTTGGCATTTGAAAGGGATTTTTTTTTTTTTTTTTTACATTAAAATTAATGCTTTTTTAGTGATAGATAGTAAAATAAACCTAAAATCGTTAATTTGTCAGTACGATCAGCTGCTCGGACTGCGCATCAGCCAAAATTTGCTTTATAATGAATGAAATTTTATTTGAATTTGAGGTACTTTTTTTAAAAAACCTAGGCTAAATGAGCAAATATTGTTCCATTGGCCACTTTTGGCATTTGAAAGTTTTTTTTTTTTTTTGTACATTCAAATTAATGCTTTTTTAGTGATAGTAAAATAACTGCACATGAAAAATATATAATAGTAAATCTTCTTTTGTCCGTTTGCTCCATAATAATAATTAAAAAAAACATAAATTTACTAATCGCCAAGTACAAATTTCGCGTAATCTTTTGAAATCGGATTTACCATCCACGGTTCCTTTCAAATATAAACGAATCTTTCAACATTATATAGTAAATTCGCCAATTGTAGAGTGGCTGATTATGGAAGAATTTCTTACATTTCCTTAAGAATACTAGGGGGCTCTGTCCCTCTAGGAGCTACGGTCGCCAACCCTCATTCAGACACCGCAGACTCTAAAAGCACGCTAATTTGATCGGCTTTAAAAAGACTTCAGAAAATTGAATTATAATTTAAAAAACACTGGCGATCTCCCTATACATGGGTTTCTATTCATTTCTCTTTGATTGGGGAATTTTAAGGCCAAATCAGTTGCTGTTGAAAAATACAATGGCTGTTTTTGTCTTTGATTAAATAAAATCAGTTAAACATTTCAAAATAAGCTAATATAAAATGAATTAAGCAAACAGAGTCTTTATCTTCCGGTATTTTTTAAGAAAGCGAAAAGAAAGTTCTTTTAAATAAGATATTTTAAATGTATCGTTTTTACACTGACGTAATTTTGACCAAACTATTCTTTCTGTTTCTAATATTCACGTGAAAATACTTTTGTTAGAAATGAAATTTTATTTGCGTTGTCCTAAGTAAACTAGTTGAAAAGATCATCTCAAAATATCAAATAAAAATCAAATATATCACGGGGCCTCTGTAGTCGAGTGGTTAAAGCACCACGCTGCTAATAGCTTGCGAGCGTAGGAGATTGTGGGTTCGAATCCCACTGCTTCCATTGCACACACTCTTTGTGTGGAACTCCCAAGATGTATTTCTCTTGCGTTGTAATATTTCCTAGTGCTATCTTGTCTCTGACTTATAAGCGGTCTCTCATGTCAAGCACGCAAGCCTTATCTTTGTTGTTCAATAAATAAATAAATGAAATAAATGTCTCGCGCAATTTCTAAATTTAAACAGTTTTGTAATATTATTTTTTGTTCATTTTATGTAATGACTGAAGTGTGACGTTATTTCTCCTATTTAAGACTTCTAATGCATGCTAATGAATTTATTATTTTACAGTATCCTTTCTCTTTTAAAATTCACGTGTAAATATAGTTTTTATGACGTAATTTTTAATAAGTTCCTGCTTTTTATACGTAATTATTTAATTCTAATTTGAAAGGTTTTTTTCTGTTCATAATAGTCACGTGTAAATAAATTTTTAATTTGAAGCAAACATTATTGTTTGCAGTGTTTATACAGTTGGCAACAGTTTAAATTAATACCATTTTCTAAAATATGTAAAAAATATCTCTCGAGATGCTGAAAATTTGAATTTAAAATAGAAATAACGCCTCAAAAAATGAGTCAAAGTAAAAAAAAAATACAATCTGCACACCGGGAACTTCAAGCATATATAATGAGCTATAAATGATTAAATTCCCATGTATAGTTTTTGCTCCTATAAAACTTTTTTAATAGAACGATTTTGTCCAAATTTAGCATTAAATATCTCTTAAAATAATTCTTCGATTTGAAAACTGTCTACATCAGCGTGTTTATCAAACATTTCTCTATTATACCACCGATTTTCATATTTTTGTGTGCAATGTTTTTCTTAAAATTAACGAAGAAAGACCTCCAGTCGCAAAAAATTCAAAACCGACGGCGGCGGCAGCGGTGACAGCGGCTTCGTTTTAGAATAGAGAGAATGTTTACTACTTATCATTGCAAATATTGAACGTTTCTATAAGGGAAATTGGCGATATGTCTTTTATTAAAAAAATAATGGACAATATTAGCTAATCTGGCTTCGAGGTTATAAAAGACAAAGAACAGCATTTCAGGAAAAGAGAAAAAAGATCAATACTGGTTCACAGATGATAGGCAGATGGAAAATGAACTGACATTGTAAATAAAGCACTGAGCAAATTTATTTTATGTTTCTTTTCTTTGTATCACGTAGTTGATTTTCATTTTATTATACTAGGGGGCTCAGCCCCCTACGAGCTACGCTTGCCAACCCCCGTTCAGACACCGCAGACTCTAAAAGTACGCTAATTTGATTGGCTTTAAAAAGATTTCGAAAGATTGAATTATAACTTAAAAAACAGTGGCGATCTCCCTATAAACGGGTTTCTATTCATTTCTCTTTGATTGGGGAATTTGGCCGAATCAGCTACTGTTAAAAGATACAATGGCAGCTTCCGTCTTTGATTAAATACTTTTAGTTAAACATTTTAAAATATAAAATGGATTAAGTAAACAGAGTCTTTGTCTCCGGGTATTTTTTAACAAAGCGAAAAGAAAGTTTTTTTTTTTTTTTAAACTAGGGGACTCGGCCCCCTACGAGCTACGCTCGCCAACCCCCGTCCAGACACCGTAGACTCTAAATGCAAGCTAATTTGATCGGCTTTAAAAAAATTTCGAAAGATTGAATTATAATTTAAAAAACAGTGGCGATCTCTCTATAAACGGATTTCTATTCATTTCTCTTTGATTGGGGAATTTTAACGCCAAATCCGTTGCGGCACTACTTGATTATCCCGTCGACCCATTTCGCCAAATTATATAAATCGCCAAACCACTCGCCAAATTATACAAATTGACATAATTTTTATTTTAAATAACGAAAAAACAAATAAATTAGTACAACATTAATAAAAATACAAATAAAACTTCGAAATAAAAATAACTTGATGACGTAGACACGTGTAACAACATTTCAAAATAAGCTAATATAAAAGGAATTAAGTAAACAGAGTCTTTGTCTCCTGGTATTTTTTAATAAAGTGAAAAGAAAGTTCTTTTAAATGAGACATTTTAAATTAATCGTTTTTAATCTGACGTAATTTTGACCAAACTATTCTTTCTCTTTTTAATATTCACGTGAAAATACTTGTGTTAGAAATTAAATATTATTTGCGCTTTCCTAACAAAAATAGTTGAAAAGTATCCTCTTAAAATATCAAATAAATGTCTAGCGCAATTTCTAAATTTAAACCGTTTTTCAATATTATTTTGTGTTCATTTTATGTAATAACTGTAATGTGACGTAAATATGACGTAATTTCTCCTATTTAAGACTTCTAATGCATGTTAATAAATTTATTGCTTTACAAATTCCTTTCTCTCTTAAAATTCACGTGTAATTATAGTTTTTATGACATAATTTTTAATAAGTTCTGCTTTTTGTACATAATTATTTAATTCTAATTCCAAATGTTTTTTTCTGTTTATAATAGTCACGTGTAAATAAATTTTTAATTTATTTACACGTATAAATATTTTTTTTGAAGCAAACATTATTGCTTCCGCTGTTTATACAGTTGGCAACAGTTTAAATTAATATCACTTTCTAAAATCTGTTAAAAATATTTCTAGAAATGCTGAAAATCTGAATTTAAAATAGAAATGAAACCTCAAAAAATGAGTCAAAATAAAAAAATTAATGCAATCTGCACTCCGGCAAATTCTAACGCATAAAATGATCTAAAAATGATTAAATTCCTATGAACAGTTTTTGCTCCTATAAAACTTTTTTAGTGGAACGATTTTGTCCAACTTTAGCATTAAATATCTCTTAAAATAATTCTTCGATCTGAAAACTGTCTACATCAGCGTGTTTATCAAACATTTCTGTATAATACTACCGATTTTCATATTTTTGTATGCATTATGTTTCTTAATATTAACGAAGAAAGACCTCCGGTCACAAAAAATTCAAAACCGGCGGCGGCGGCGGCGGCGGTGACAGCGGTAGTTACTTTTTTTTAGAATAGAGAGATAAGACATTTTAAATATATCGTTTATAATCTGACGTAATTATCACCAAACATTTCTTTCTCTTTTTAATATTCACGTGAAAATACTTTTGTTATGAAAGGAAATATTTAAGCTGTCCTAACAAAAATAGTTGAAAAATATCAAATAAATATGTTGCGCAATTTTTAAAATTTAAACTGTTTTGCGATATTATTTTTTGTTCATCTTACGTAATAAGTGTAATGTGACGTAATTTCTCCTATTTAAGACTTCTAACGCATCTTAATGAATTTATTATTCTACAATATTCTTTCTCTTTTAAAATTCACGTGTTAATATAGTTTTTAAGGCGTAATTTTCAATGAGTTACTGTTTTTTATATTTTATGTTTACAATAGTCACGTGTAAATAAATTTTTAATTTGAAGCAAGCATTATTTGCGCTGTTTATACAGTTGGCAACAGTTTAAATTAATACCATCTCTCTATTCTAAAAAAAAGTAACTACCGTTGTCACCGCCGCCGGTTTTGAATTTTTTGTGACCGGAGGTCTTTCTTCGTTAATATTAAGAAAAATAATGTATACAAAAAGATGAAAATCAGTAGTATTATACACAAATGTTCGATAAGCACGCTGATGCAGACAGTTTTCAAATCGAAGAATTATTTTAAGAGATATTTAATGCTAAAGTTGGACAAAATCGTTCCACAAAAAAGGTTTTATAGGAGCAAAAACTATACATCGGAATTTAATAATTTATAGATCATTTTATACGTTATAATTTCCCGGTGTGCAGAATTCATTTATTTTTTTTAATTTGACTCATTTTTCGAGGTTTTATTTCTATTTTAAATTCAAATTTTCAGCATTTCGAGAGATATTTTTTACTTATTTTAGAAAATTGTACTAATTTAACCTGTTGCCAACTGTATAAACAACGGAAACAATAATGTTTGCTTCAAATTAGAAATTTATTTACACGTGACTATTATAAATAGAAAATATACTTTCAAATTAAAATTAAATAATTGCGTATAAAAAACAGAAATTTATTGAAAATTACGTCATAAAAAGTACACACGTGAATTTTAAAAGAGAAAGGATATTGTAAAATAATAAATTCATTAACATGCGTTAGAAGTCTTAAATAGGAGAAATTACGTCATATTTACGTCACATTACAGTTATTACATAAAATGAACACAAAATAATATTGCAAAACAGTTTAAATTTAGAAATTGTGGTAGACATTTATTTGATATTTTGAGAGGATATTTTCAACTATTTTTGTTAGGAAAGCGCAAATAATATTTCATTTCTAACAAAAGTATTTTCACGTGAATACTTAAAAGAGAAAGAATAGCTTGGTCAAAATTACGTCAAATTAAAAACGATTAATTTAAAATGTCTCATTTAAAAGAACTTTCTTTTCGTTTTGTTAAAAAATAACAGGAGACAAAGACTCTGTTTACTTAAATCCTTTTATATTAGCTTATTTTGAAATGTTGTTACACGTGTCTACGTCATCAAGTTATTTTGATTTCGATTTTTTATTTGTATTTTTATTAATGTTCTACTAATTTATTTGTTGTTTCGTTATTTAAAATAAAAATTATGTCAATTTGTATAATTTGGCGAAATTGGTCGACTGGATAATCAAATAGTACCGCAGCGGATCTGGTGTTAAAATTCCCCAATCAAAGAGAAATGAATAGTAATCCGTTTATAGGGAGATCGCCACTGTTTTTTAAATTATAATTCAATCTTTCGAAATCTTTTTAAATCCAATCTAATTACCGTCCATTTAGAGTCTGCGGTGTCTGGACGGGGGTTGGCGACCGTAGCTCGTAGGGGGCCGAGCCTCCTAGTATTGTAAATTATGTAAAAAGTATGTCTCAAAATGCTGAAAATTTGAATTTAAAATAGAAATAAAACCTCAAAAAATGAGTCAAAATAAAATAATTAATGCAATCTGCACTCCGGCAAATTCTGTTGCATAAAATGATCTAAAAATGATTACACTGCCATGTATAGTTTTTGCTGATATAAAACTTTTTTAATGGAACGATTTTGTCCAACTTTAGCATTAAATATCTCTTAAAATTATTCTTCGATTTGAAAACTGTCTGCATCAGCGTGTTTATCAAACATTTCTCTATAATACCACCGATTTTCATAATTTTGTATGCAATATTTTTCTTAATATTAACGAAGAAAGACCTCCGGTCGCAAAAAATTCAAAACCAGCGGCTGCGGTGACAGCGGTAGTTACTTTTTTTTTTAAGAATAGAGAGATATTTAAATATTAGTCGGAACACATAAGATTTTTCAAAGGCTGCTTGCGCACCGAAGTCATGCGTGTTGTGTGTTGATAGCTGATACAGAGAATTTCTTCACGATTAAGGTTTTCTGAAGATTCCTCACCACCGATTTGAATCTTTTTTCTCATTTCATTTACTCAATTTTGCTACACTAGGGGGCTCGAACCCCTACGATCAACGCTCGCCAAACCCCGTCCAGACACCGCAGACTCTAAATGCACGCTAATTAGATCGGCTTTAAAAAGATTTCGAAAGATTGAATTATAATTTAAAAAACAGTGGCGATCTCCCTATAAACGGATTTCTATTCATTTCTCTTTGATTGGGGAATTTTAACGCCAACCCGCTGCGGTACTACTTGATTATCCCGTCGACCAATTTCGCCAAATTATATAAATCGCCAAACCACTCCCCAAATTATACAAATTGACTAATTTTTATTTTAATTAACGAAAGAACAAATAAATTAGTACAACATTAATAAAAATACAAATAAAACGTCGAAATAAAAATAACTTGATGTGTAACAACATTTCAAAATAAGCTAATATAGAAGGAATTAAGCAAACAGAGTCTTTGTCTCCTGGTATTTTTTAACAAAGCGAAAAGAAAGTTTTTTTAAATGAGACATTATAAATTAATCGTTTTTAATCTGACGTAATTTTGACCAAGCTATTTTTTCTCTTTTAAATATTCACGTGAAAATACTTTTATTAGAAATCAAATATTATTTGCGCTTTCCTAACATAAATAGTTGAAAAGATCCTCTCAAAATATCAAATGTCTAGCACAATTTCTAAATTTAAACTCTTTTGCAATATTATTTTAGGTTCATTTTATGTAATAACTGTAATGCGACGTAAATAGGACGTAATTTCTCCTATTTAAGACTTCTAACGCATGTTAATGAATTTATTATTTTACAATACCCTTTCTCTTTTAGAATTCACGTGTATACTTTTTATGACGTAATTTTTAATAAGTTCCTGCTTTTTGTATATAATTATTTAATTCTAATTCCAAATGATTTTTTCTGTTTATAATAGTCATGTGTAAATAAATTTTTAATTTGAAGCAAACATTATTGTTTGCGCTGTTTATACATTTGATAACAGTATAAATTAATACCATCTCTCTATTCTAAAAAAAAGTAACTACCGCTGTCACCGCCGCCGCCGCCGCCGGTTTTGATTTTTTTGTGACTGGAGGTCTTTCTTCGTTAATATTAAGAAAAATAATGCATACAAAAATATGAAAATTAGTAGTATTATACAGAAATGTTTGATAAACACGCTGATGCAGACAGTTTTCAAATCGAAGAATTATTTTAAGAGATATTTAATGCTAAAGTTGGACAAAATCGTTCCACTAAAAAAGTTTTATAGGAGAAAAAACTATACATCGGAATTTAATAATTTTTAGATCATTTTATACGTTATAATTTACCGGTGTGCAGAATTAATTTATTTTTTTAATTTGACTCATTTTTCGAGGTTTCATTTCTATTTTAAATTCAAATTTTCAGCATTTCGAGAGATTTTTTTTTCTTATTTCAGAAAATTGTACTAATTTAACCAGTTGCCAACTGTATAAACAACGGAAACAATAATGTTTGCTTCAAATTAAAAATTTATTTACACGTGACTATTATAAACAGAAAAAAAACTTGCAAATTAGAATTAAATAATTACGTATAAAAAGCAGGAACTTATTGAAAATTACTTCATCAATAATTACACGTGAATTTTAACAGAGAAAGGTTATTGTAAAATAATAAATTCATTAACATGCGTTAGAAGTCTTAAATAGGAGAAATTACATCACATTTACGTCACATTAAACTTATTACGTAAAATGAACAAAAAATAATATTGCAAAACAGTTTAAATTTAAAAATAGCGCGAGACATTTACTTGATATTTTGAGATGAACTTTTCAACTTTTTTTTTTTTTTTTTTTGGACAGCGTAAATAATATTTAATTTCTAATAAAAGTACTTTCACGTGAATATTAAAAAGGGAAAGAAAACTTTGGTGAAAATTACGACAGATTAAAAACGATATATTTAAAATGTCTTATTTAAAAGGACTTTCCTTTTCGCTTTGTTAAAAAATACCGGGAGACAAAGACTCTCTTTATTTAATTCATTTTATATTAGATGATTTTTAAATGCTATTGTATCTTTTAACAGCAGCTGATTTTTCCGTAAAATTCCCCAATCAAAGAGAAATGAATAGAAACCCGTTCATAGGGAGATCGCCTTTGTTTTTTTAATTATAATTCAATCTTCCAAAATCTTTTTAAAGCCGATCAAATTGGCGTGCTTTTAGAGACTGCAGTGTCTGAACGGGGGTTGGAGAGCGTAGCTCGTAGAGGGCCGAGCCCCCTAGTTTTCTAAAATAATGTAAAAAATATCTCTCGAAATGCTGAAAATTTGAATTTAATACAGAAATAAAACCTCAAAAAATGAGTCAAATTAAAAAAAGAAATACAATCTGCACACCGGGATCTTCAAACGTATAAAATGATCTAAAAATGATTAAATTCCCAAGCACAGTTTTTGTTCCTATAAAACTTTTTTAATAGAACGATTTTGTCCAACTTTAGCATTAAATATCTCTTAAAATAATTCTCCGATTTGAAAACTGTTTACATCAGCGTGTTTATCAAACATTTCTGTATAATACCACCGATTTTCATATTTTTGTATGCATTATTTTTCTTAATATTAACGAAGAAAGACTTCCGGTCACAAAAAATTCAAAACCGGCGGCGGCGGTGGTGGTGACAGCAGGAGTTACCTTTTTTTAGAATAGAAATATATATATATTTTTTTTTTTAATTCTCAGAATGAACGTTGTTCTCGTTATTTTTTGTATATTGAAGAATTATGGAAGCCACTTCCATTTAACCTTTAAAAATGTTATAATCTTTGGATTAATTACTCTTTTACATTAAATAAATTATACCTGAATACTTCTATTTGGGCCTGTATAAGGTCTGCACACCTCATACCATATACATAAATATCGATGATTTGAAATTGTGTAACGTTGCCACAAAAATCTGCTAAAAAAACTCCAATCATAGGCCATAACCTTAAAACCTTAACTGCGCGAATTGTTATTTTTTTTCGAAAAAATTATATATGATTCTCTGAAAGTTTTATTACACGGGAAAAATAATGAAAAAAATCAGAGATACATTTTTCATATAATACGTCAATCTTTTCTTTTGTTGCACACCTGCAATACAAGTAAAAACTACTGTCGTGTGGCTGTTTTAGCTAAAATATTGCAAATTAGTAAATATTTTAATAAGTATGTCTCCAAATACCTTATTTTATATAATTATTTATTTTATAAAACTTAACCTTTAACCCTTTAGTTTCCATGATAGAATTCATTCTAGAAATTACGTAGTTCAGAGAATCTGACTTTATACCAGAAAGTTTCAATGGTTAATTTCGCTTTATTTAAATACAGAATGTCTGTTATTGATTAAATCAGATATTGCTATTTTAATTTTCTGGTGTGAATTAGACATATTCAAAAAAAAATCTATTCAATTCAAAACGCTGTTTTTTGCATATATGGGAAGCTGCGCACTAAAGGGTTAAGCAAAGGCAAGGTTTAGGGCGGAGTATCTTCATTCTTCAAATGTAAAATTGTGTAGCTCCGCCCTTAAAAATTTCGCTATTTATATCCCACATTTGCATTTTCCCTTATATATTTGTGTTGTATTAGCAAAGAAATATTTCTGTTGGCAAAAAATTCATTTACGGCAGCGGTGGCAGCGTTTGTTACATTTTTTAGAATAGTGAGAAATTCGGAATTGTTTCGACATGTTAACCCTCTCGTTGCGTAAGTAGTTCTTCGCGATGAGCGTCTTTTACGGAATTTTTAATCTTTTATCACCGGTTCTTTAAAGCAGAAATTTTTGACTATCGTAATCGGGGGAAAACGCCCTGATTAAATCAAGCAAAGTTTTTGCTAAAAAATAACTGGTGCGAATAACCAAATAGTATTAATTAGACGGAAAAATGCATGCCCGAGTATATCTCGGGTTGCGCAGCGAGAGGGTTAAGCACCACATATGAAATACAAATGTTGGGTAAGTATAGGTGTATATTTACAAAAAGGTTCAAGTACTAAACATAAGAAAAATTCTTTAAAACCGCTACAGAAAAAAAGTGAAACAAGGCCGAAAAAAAAAAAGAAAAATATTTTTTAAGTACGAATAAATGTCACTATTTTCTTTTCAGTCGAAGACATAAAAAAATAACACTGTACAGATTGAGAAATTTTCTTTCTTTTCTTCAAAACAAATATATACTATCCACGATTGCAAAATATGTGATTACACATATAAATGTAATCGGTATACATCTACGAAATCTGCTTTGTGCATTCAATGTATATTTTAAAACAATGTCTAGCGTATTACTTACGTTATATGCTTAAATCATTGTGAATCTGTTCAGAGATTTATTTTCACCCATAACAATTACCGCTTAAATTGTATTTGTTTTCGTAGTGCAATCGCATCTCTAACTATTATAGGCTAATTCCATGAAAACTTCTCATGTCTGTCACACAGCTGAAAACCGGTATGCTTGTTGGCTACCAGGATTTTAGAACGGGAAATTGTGACTTTTTTTCCCGAGATATCTCATCAATTGAATAAGGCGTAGCAAACTTTTCGAAAAAAACGGTGGCCAACAAGCATAGCGATTTTCAGCTGCGTGACAGAGATGACAAGTTTTCATGGTATTAATCTATATAGATTCATTTTATCCTTTACCCTCACGAAATAAATTTTAAACTTTTGTGCTAAAACAGACTATTCTGAGCGTACAAAAGTCTCATGTAAAATTTAAACATAGATAACATATTATATCTTCAGAAATGTGGAGATGATAAATATATTTCCTAAAGGCGAGACTTTGCCACCGCCAGTCTTTTATCAGTTATAATAGAACGCTTGCTTGGAATACTTAAGCAAATTTCCCTGAATTTAATATCGGTTGAAAAAAGCATCATATAAGTTCTCCATTTAACGGAGCGTTAAAACAGTTTTTAATAATAGGTGTTTGTGGAATTTGTGAAATTCTTCCTTAGAAAAAAAAAGAAAAAAAAAACTCCACTGTAAGCAGTTATTTAAAAACATTTAAACATGTGCTAAATAGTTAAAAACAGAACGGGATTTTTCGTTGTCATCAGAAATGTGTTGTCCGCTTTGGCACACGGATATCATAACAAGAGTGGCAATTATATCCGGCATGGATTTCGCTTTTCATGCTTAAGGGTTCACTTCTAAATATCGCATAATTCCACTTTTTGCATCATTGGATAGTGAAAAATATGTATTTTCAAATGAATATTGTTTGAAAATTTTACCTCAAGTTTTTACAGTGTTTTATAGCATTTTTATGATCTTACAAAAATCTATTCCAATAATGAACTTTTGTTTTCAACAATAATGTAAAGAAACTAATGAGAAAACGGCAGAGTTGTCACATTCGGCAATTTATTGCCATACCTAGTTGTAGCAAATTAACAAAGCCTATTCAACAAAGAATCAGCCATCTTTATTATCTTCATTGTAACAAATACTACGTACAAATTAAATAATGATTCGCATGCAAAAAGTTATTTTTTTGTAGAAAGATGTAATTTTTATAGCCACAATTTTGTATTAATATCATTTCTAATTTTCTTTAAAATTTCTATTTATCATCAATTTTTTTTTCTCTCATTCAAAAACGTATCTCAAGAAATTTCAGTTGTAATCATCCAGAAGCTTTCAAAAGCTGCGTTTAAATTCAAATATTGATAAAGAGTTCTTCTGAAATCGAGAATAAATGATAAATGATCGCCTTGGAATGGCAATACTAGAAGTAGGCATTTTATTATCAATGATAACACAAGATTTACGACAATGCTCTGGAGAAATAGCCCTAGAAATAGCACATAAATTCCGTCTTGAGGACGGTAGCTGATAAGTCAAAAGTTCAATTTGATAAAGAATGAGAAATAGCAGCGGAAAGTTGAGATAAAACCACATTCGATTATTAAAACGTGTTATGGTTTTACTTGAGAATTCTTACAATATATTAGTGATGGGCACAACTGACTTATTTTCAAAGTGAGAAGAAATTATAAACTATCTCAACGGTATTGCAATACCACCAGTAGGCAGTCTATTATGAATAATAATACATGGTTTACGGAAATACTCAAGCGAAATAGTCCAACTAATAGCACATGGGAGCCGCCTTCTGAACGGTTGCTGATACGTCAAGAGTTCAGTTTGGTGAAGAATGACAGATAATAGCGGAAAGTTTAGATAAAACCACATCCTTTCATTCAGAAACGTATCTAAAGAAATTTCAACTGTAACCATTCAGAAGCTTAAAAAAGCTGTGTTTAAATGCAAATATTGATAAAGAGTTCTTTTGAAATGGGAGATAAATGATAAATAATCGCCTTGGAATGGCAATACCACCAGTAGTCACTTTATTATAAATGATAATACAAGATTAACGACACTGCTCTGGAGAAATAACCCAAGCAATAGCACATAAAAGCCGTCTTGAGAACGGTAACTGCTAAGTCAAGAGTTCAATTTGATGAAGAATGAGAAATAGCAGTGGAAAGTTGAGATAAAACCACATTCATTTATTAAAAGGTGTTACGATTTTACTTGAGAATTCTCACAATATATTATTGATGGGCATAAACGAGTTATTTTCAAAGTGAGAAGAAATTATAAATGATCTCGACGGGATTGCAATACCACCAGTAGGCAGTCTATTAAAAATAATAATACAGGATTTGCGGCAATATTCAAGCGAAATAGACTAAAAATAACACATGGAAGCCACGGTTACTGATAAGCCAAGAGTTCAATTTGACGAATAATGAGAAATAATAACGGAAAGTTGAGATAAAACAACATTCACTTATTACAGTATGTTACGCTTCTACGTTAGAATTCTTATTTTATATTAATGATGGGCATCGGTTCGTATGCATCAAGGGATTCAGGGGAGTTTAGGTGCTTTAGTACCAGAAATTTTGCAAAGTACTGGTCGTTATATCTGAAGATAGAACTTCTTTTCATTAAATAAGGTAAATGTAATTTTACAAAATTTCTGGTTAAAGGTACTTGAAAGTTCTCAAAGCGTACGAACCTTGATAATGATCTTGAAAGTGAGAAGAAATGATAAAGGATTTCTACGGGATTGCAATACTATCAGTAGGCAGTCTATTATTAATGATAATACAAGATTTGTGACAATTCTCAGTAGAAAAATCCCAATAAATAACACATGGAAGCCGACTTCTGAACGGTTACTGATAAGTTGAGTTCACTTTGATGAAGAATGACAAATAATAGCGGAAAGTTAAGATAAAACCATTTCATTTATTCAAAATTGTTATGTTTACCTGAGAATTCTTTCTTTTTATATTAGTGATAGGCATAATAAGATATTTTGATATTCAAAGCAATCATTCGGTCATTTTCAAAAACATATCTGCAGCCTTTGTATTATTTTTAATCACAGAAATTTTGCAACACGACCTATACTAAAAACCAAAATGTGACCTTTAATTTAATTCAGTCTTTTTCTTACAAAATTTCTGACTGTAATTTATAAAAATGAAAGCAAAGGATTTGCCGATACGTTTTTACATGCACAGAAGATTTATTCAATTTATCAAAACAACTCAATATGCTCCTCACTTTTTTATATATTCAGGCTATTTAAACATACTTTGTATCAAACTAAATTGATAACTAATCTCACGCACATTTTATGTCATTTCATATTATCAGAAGAGAAACCTAACACAAATTATTTATCTTTTGTAATACATTTTGAGTTTTATACCGTGATAGAAATAACAGCTAAAAATAGTACACAATTAATGCTCAAGTGAATATGTTTTTCTTATCTTTAAAAAAAAATATTTAATGAAAATTATCTAAATTTATTTACTGAAATGAATAGTTTTCTTTTGGCCATATCTACTTTGCTCACTTTTCATTTTTGAATTTATAATTTTTTTTATCTATAAAATATCTAAATATGCATGTCTGATCATACAGCCAAAAATAATTTAAAAGTTCAAATTAGACCTTTTTCTCAATGCTGCAGAAAATGCATATTTTCAATCACCACACTGAATTTTTTTCTTGTTAGGGGAGTTTGTCGTAGTTTACACTGACTTATGTATATGCACTGACGTAGGAATTTAAACTAGTAAATCTACAGATCAGGAGCCTCAACGTCAGCTCTGCAAGTCATTGTTTTTAAGCCCACTTTGGGTAATATTAAACTTCCTACAAACAGCAGTTTAAAGTTTTCAAATTACCTAATTATTTATAAGAATAAAATATACGAAGTTTTCAGACTTTAGAAGCGTTAAATTAAAAACGTTGTTATGTAAGGATATTCTGAAATTTTCATGAGCTCTAATTCTGGTATGTGAGCTATAAAATGTGCTTCATGGGCTGTAAAATTCTGGTATTTTTTAGATAATAAAGTAGGGATAGATAATAACTATAATAACTTTAGAAATACTTATAATAATTTTAGATAATAAACTTCAGGGGGGCTCTGCCCCTCTGAACCTTCCGTGGTCTCATTAAATTTACATATGTAACTTTTAATTGATTGTGCTAATGGTTATCGCAAATCTTAGATATCTTTTTACACTTCCGAGTCTTATTTTTTAATACCGGTGACCAGAAAATGATTTACATTGACGCAATTATATTAAAGTTTAGGTTTTATGAACGAAAATGTAATTTTCTGTGAAAAATAAAATAATTTTCATTCTTATTTTTTGAAATGAGGCGACATTAAGAAGTAACACTCGTCAAAAAATATTTTTTCAGGCAGTCTTGTTAATATTTGCTTTTTAAGAATAAAAATATTTATTTCCCGATACAATGATGTCATTTTCAACAGAGATAATTTTGAGGTGCATAATTTTGACATTTACTATCTATTTGCTTTTCAAAAGTTTTTTTTTTTCTTATTGAAATTTTCGACTGAAAATTAAATGTTTCTGCTGCCGCATGCAAACGATAAACCACGAGATATTTGTAACATTTTTTTTTTATAAGAATTAATATCATAACACAAGGCCCTTTTATTTCAGCCTCAAAGCGTATTCGTTTTAGTTTTAATATATGAGGCCAAATTCACCTTCTTTTCGCATTTTCGTTTTATTTCCAATATGAAGAGGTATTCATGTGTATTTTTTATTTCATTATCCTCTTGCACATGAAAATCTTTCAAATGAAAATTAACTGTTGAGGATACATTATTATTCCGGGATCTGATTTTCTTGGCAACGGTAAAAGAAAAAAAAAAGATTGTTAACTTTTTTAGAAAAATGTCAATTTATTCCTTATGAAAATAATGAACTTTTTAATTTATAAGAAAAATATTTGAACAAAATAAATAGAACATAGCCTGTCTTTATTTCTGGGGTAAAATCCATCTGCATGTTATTTGCATGTAACAATATGTTATATGCATTAATTCACCGCTTTCGACGTTGATTTGACTTCAAACAATTACACATACTTTCACATTTACGATATTTTTAGGTGTAGTTCCGTTGCTAGGTAACAGTTAAAAGAAAATTAAAACAATGGAATAAGTACATTTAAAAGAAAAAAAAATTATAAAAGAAAATATTTTATATAATTGGAACACATATACAAAATCCCTCCATAAGTTTCACACCGAATTTAAAAACTTTGACAAATGTATAGGCAAAATTTCAAAGTAATATGAATAATGTATTATTCTAATTAGGAAATTTCACCATCCATAATGTACCATTTAAATCTTTCAGTCATATGAGCTATTTCCTTTAAACAAATAAAAATGGAAAAATCGTCTGAATTACCATAGAAAAGCATTATCGCGCAAAATAAAATATTCTATATTTTCCGACCGAATGAACCAAATATAACAAAAAATTATACAGCTAAATCCGGGCACCTCAGCAACATATCCACTTAATTTCAAGTTAATCGGATGCTTTTTGCAGCAGTTATCGCGGAACAGACAGACAGACTAACAAACAGACGGAAACCCAAAACTTTTCGGGTCTCCATAGTAAGCCTTCACTGATGTTTCGGCAATTAGAGTTTTAGTTGTTAGAAATTAATTCAATAAATTTTGTATTTTTTTAAAGTAAGACTTTAAATAAAACACTCAAAAACGTTTCTCAATTAGGCATTTCTCACACAGATGTCAAATTGAACCGCACTTCAAATGAACTTTAAATTAACCTTCTTGTTCAACAAAGAACTTTCCACCTTTATTATACGAAGTGAATTTTTTCAATCGAGTTAAAAATGCCCAGGCTGGGAATCGAACAGAAGATCTTTCACTTAAATTGCCAATGCTTTACCTGTCAATTTAAGTCAGAGGTCTTGTGCTCGACTCCCGACCTGAACATTTTTTTACGCAATTGGAAAAAATCAGTTTGTATAATATCTTTAAAAATCTAGGATATATTTGGCCTTTTCTGAAAAAATATATATGCATATATTATTATGCATAAAATGATTGTGTTACAAATAATAAAGTGTGCATACGTATACATCGTTTAATGAGGTTTTATTTCACTTGGTATAGTTTGTTGAGTTATATACATGGCTGATCAGATGCTATTGCCAGTAAGATTATCTGACTGAAATGTGTCCACAGATTGTCGTCCCAGTTTTCTGAATAGGTAAATCGACAATTTAAGTCAGAGGTCTTGAGTTCGAATCACGGCTTGAGCATTTTCTCCCCTCTCAGAAAGTTGAGTTATAAAATTAAGTTTATAACATATCTATACCAATCAGTATGAATAAGCTAAAAATAATAGAGTGCAGCTTTATTATCTTCATTCAAATGAATACCATATCTAATTTAAAAACGAATTCGCAAAATACACAATATGAACTTTAAAAAACTCACCGTTTTACTTAAAAAGCAACAAAAATGATAATAATATAGATGTTACAAGCTAAAAATATACATTTTATTTAAATTTCCTAGCACTTTCGGCCTGCAATCTCGCGTCCATCGTCAGGGAATATTTTTTAAATTGCTGTGTTAATCATTCAAGTACGTCGCTTTTTTTGAAATGGGAGAGTCTATAATTATTAGGTAGCTGGAAGTAGAAGCAGCAGTGAGAAGTTCTCTACATAAATTTAATCCAAGACATTGCTACTTCTACTTGCAGATACTCTAATAATTACAGACTCTCCCATTTCAAATACGTTACTTCATATAATGAATAATAAATAAATATAATAATGATATATAATGAATAAATAATGAATGGAACAACAATTAATAAAAATATATATATTCACTGACGATGGCCATAGCATTGCAGGCCGAAAATATTAGGAAATTTAAATAAAATGTATATTTTTAACTTGAAACATCTATATTATTGTTATCTTTGTCACTTTTTTTTTAAACGGTGAGCCTTTTAAAGTTCATGCTGTGCATTTTATGATTAACTTAAGGTGGCATATTCTATTTCGTCTTATGTTTTTATTTATAAATTCGCATTTAACATGTTATCAAACTTTTGAAAAAAGACGCACTTACAAGGAAGGTCTCCCAGAAAAATCTGAAAAAAAATACAGAGTGTTCTTCTCATGTGGATATATAAGTTTATAAAAAAAAATGTTGGCGAAAACTCGATAGAACGTTCGTAAAAAAATAATGAAAATTTCGTTTATTTGGCGATTTATCATCGGTTGGCGATTAAATGAAATTTCGAAAAATACTTTTTATGTCAAATACTCTTTAAGATAAAAATGTTTCATATTAAACTTGTTTAAATAAATTTAATGTAAATAGCTTTAGTTTTGTCAATTTTAGTTTGATTTAAGTACAGTTTTGTCATATATATATATATATATATATATATCCTTCTATATACAAAAAAAAGTAATGGTTTGGAAATGGACCAATAAAAATCTGCTCAGATCTTCCCAGTGCACTCCTAGATCGGCATCTATATTTCTTGTGACCGGTGGTCTTTCTTCGTTAATATTAAGAAAACTGTTTCACACAAAAATGTGAAAATTGATGGTATTATAGAGAAATGTTTGAGAAACACGTTGATGCAGACAGTTTTTAAATCGAATAATTATTTTAAGAGATATTTAATGTTAAAATTGGTAAAAATCGTTTCAATAAAAAAATTTATTTGAGCAAAAACTATATTTAGGAATATAAACATGTTTACACCGTTTAAAACTTTAGAAGTTCTCAATGTGCAGACAGCATTTAATTTTTTAATTTGACTCATTTTTTGAGGATTTAACTCCAGTTTAAATTCAAATTTGCAGCATTTCGAGAGATATTTTTTATGTATTTTAGAAAAGGGTATTATTTTAAACTGTTGCCAATTTTAAAAAAAGCGCAAATAATAATATTTCCTTCAAATTAAAAAAATATTTACACGTGGCTATTATAATTAGAGAAAAACTTTCAAATGAGAATTAAGCGCGTTAAAAATCGGGAAAATATTGAAAATTACGTCATAAAAACTATAGTTACACATGAATTTTAAAAGAGAAAGAAAATTTTTAAATAATGAATCCATTCTTATGCGTTAAAAGTCGCAAACTTAGGAAATTTACGTCATATTCAAAAAGGCCAAATAATTGATAGTTGGCAAAACAATTTAAATAAAAATATATATTGGCGCCAGACATTTATTTCACATTTTGAGATAATTATTTCAACTATTATCGTGAATTCTAAGATAGCGCAAATAATATTTCCTTTCTAACAACAAAAGTATTTTCATATTTATGTTAAAAAGAGAAAGAAAACTTTGATGAAAATTACGTCAGATATAAAACGATACATTTCAAATGTGTTATTTAAAAGAATTTTCTTATAGAGCTGTTGAAAAACAGAGATACAAAGACTCTGTTTACTTAATTAATTTTACGTTAGCTTTAGCTTATTTTCAAATTTTTAACTATTTTTTTTAATCAAAGACGAAAACAGCCATTGTATCCTTTAACAAACGCTGATTTCGCCGTAAAAATCTCCAATCAAAGGAATATGAATGAAAACCCGTTTACAGGGAGATCGCCACTGTTTTTTTAAATTATAATTAAATCTTTTTAAAGCCGATGAAATTATCTTACTTTTAGAATCTGTGGAGTCGGAACGGTGGTCGGCGAGCTTAGCTCGTAGGGGGCAGAGCCCCCTAGTATATATATATATATATATATATATATATATATAATGAAAGTTAAATATCAAATTTTATGAATTAAAACAAAATTAAAATAAACTAAAATTGTTTCAATATCTCAAAATTAAATCCAATTGAGCACTGTCGATTGAATTTTGTTTCTATGGAAACGACGAATTCTTTGATATTGAAATGAATAACTGTTAAATGAATCTTGCCTTTATTTTGGAATAAGCTTAAATGAAAGTATTTTTTATGTATGAAATTGTTTTTAAAGGAATAAAGTTAAATAACAAGCAACATAAATATGTAATACGAAAAAATGTATTTCTTAAACTCTCTCATTGTTTATGTTTAAATTCATTACATACTTTTTACACTCATTCTAAAAATCAATTAACAAATAATTTTCAGGTGCATTAAAATCTTTTGCTTTTGGCAAGGAAAAGTACTGCTCGCCAAATCGCGTGACGCTATCGTCTTTTCGCGCCAAATACTCGAAAGTATTTTATTTTTTTACAGACTATAATTACTGTAATTCCGCCGCTAAATTTGACTGATGCTTTATATCATACATATGTAGTTTAATTGGTATTTTTTTTTTTAATATTCTGAGTATGCCCAGTAAGGAGACCTTCCTTGTTAGTATAGACACAATTTTCGTTTCATACTATTTTTAATTTTTTAGAAGATCTATTTATCATCGATATCTTTTTCTTTTATTCAGAAAGCCACTTTCAGAAATTTCAATTGTAATTATCCAGAACCTCACAAAAGCTGTGGTTAAATACAAATACTGATAACTAGCTCTCCTGAAAGCGAAAAGAAATGATAAATTCTCTCTAATGTGGAATGGCAAATCCACTAGCCGGCAATTTATTATGAATGTTAATACAAGATTTACGCCAAAGTTCAGGAGAAATATCATGCATAGAAGTCGCCTGGAGGATGGTTACAGATAATTCAAGAGTTACTTTATATTTTCAAGAGTTACTTAATTCTTACTTTATGTACATTCAAGCCTTTTAAGCATACATTGATCTTTTGATAATCAGCAGCTTTAGTAGTAATTAGTAATAATTAAGTGCAGCTCTATTATCTTCATTATAATAAATACTATATCTAATTTACATAAAAATTTGCAAAATACACAATATGAAACTTAAAAGGCACACTGTTTTACTTAGGCGATAAGATAATAGTAATGTAGGCGTTACAAGTTGAAAATATACATTTTATTTAAATTTCCTTGTACTTTCGGCTTGAAATTACTATTTTCATTATTAAAATAGTAAATTATTATTCATTACTTTCCATTCATTCAAATACGTCATTTCGTTTGAAATTTGTTTTGATTCTATAATTATTAGTGTAGCTGGAAGTAGAAGTAGCAGAAGTTCTCTACATAAATTTAATCCAAGGCACTGCTACTTCTACTTCCAGCAACCCTAATAATAATAGACTCTCCCATTTCAAACGAAGTAACGTATTTGAATGAATGGAATCGCAAATAATAAAAAACATATTTCCTGACAATGGCCGCGGGACTACAGGCCGAAAGTACTAGGAAATTTAAATAAAATGTATATTTATAACTTGTAACATCTATATTATTATTTTTTTTTTTTTTGTCGCCTTTTAAGTAAAACGATGAGCTTTTTAAAGTTCATATTGTGTATTTTGTGATTGAATCAAGGATTGAATGAATCATTTCGTTTTGTGATTTTATTTAAGAATTTGGTATTTAACATATCATCAAACTTATTCTTTTGAAGAAAGATGCAATTACTATAGACACAATTTTCTTTTCATACAAATTTTTTTTAAGAAGATCTATTTATCATCAATATCTTTTTCTTTTATTCAGAAAGCCACTTTCAGAAATTTCATCATCCAGAACCTCACAAAAGCTGCAGTTAAATTCAGGCAGTTTATTATGAATGATAATACAAGATTTACGCTAATGTTCAGGAGAAATATCATGCATTGTTACAGATATGTCAAGAGTTCAATTTGACGAAAAAGATAAATAATAGGGAAAGGTAAGATAACAACACATTCATTTATTAAAAGATGTTGTGGTTTTGTGTGAGTATTTTTAATTTATGTATATTCAAGCCTTTTAAGCGTATTTTGTGAGATCGTTTGATGAGTAATTTCAGGTAAACTTTGTCATTTTATATCATTAGTACAGAATCCAAACACAAATTCTTTATCTTTTATAATACATTTTGAATTTTGTTAAAAATTATCTAAAATTTATTGAAATAGTTACATATTTTGTTTTTCCTTGGGCATTCATTTATTAAAATATTATATTCATCATTCAGTAGGTCATATTATACCATTACAAGAGAAACCAAATACAATTTCTTTATCTTTTATAATACAATTTGAATTTTATTAAAAATTATCTAAAATTTATTGAAATAGTTACATATTTTGTTTTTCCTTGGCCATTCATTTATTAAAATATTATATTCATCTTTCAGAAGGTCATTTTATATCATTACAAGAGAAATCAAATACATATTCTTTATCTTTTATAATACATTTTGAATTTTATTAAAAATTATCTAAAATTTATTGAAATAGTTAGATATTTTGTTTTTCCTTGGCCATTCATTTATTAAAATATTATATTCATCTTTCAGAAGGTCATTTTATATCATTACAAGAGAAATCAAATACATATTCTTTATCTTTTATAATACATTTTGAATTTTATTAAAAATTATCTAAAATTTATTGAAATAGTTACATATTTTGTTTTTCCTTGGCCATTCATTTATTAAAATATTCTGTTCATCTTTCAGAAGGTCATTTGGATCATACGAACTGGATTTTCTCAACTGTTTAAAAAAATGTTCCCGCCGGGAATTAAACTCAAGATCTTTGACTTAACTTGCCAATGCTCTACCTGGCAATTTATGCCAGAGGTCTTGGGATCGACTCCCGGACTGAACATTTTTTTACTCTGTTGGAAAAAATCAATTCGTATGACATCTTTACCAATCAGTATGATTGAGTTTGAAATTAATATTACAATTTATTCATTGCACTTAAATGGGACGCGATTCCCATTGTTTTCTCTAATTTAGGATATATTTGGTATTTTCCTAAATAAATATACCGGGTGTCCTAAAAAGGACTGACTGATTTTAAAATACAATAACTTGCAAACGGTGAAAGATATTTAAAAAATTCTTGCAAGAGGGTTATGCATGAGCTCAAAAGTTTTTTTTACAGTGATTTTCGATTTTAGTTCGAATTACAAACAATAGATGGCGCTGCGATCAATAGACGCTAAATTGAGGCTCGATTTTTGGCACTTCGTGACCCACTCAATACATTTTAATCTCCTTTTTTTTGCATGGAAGAAGAGAAAGGCCAAAAAAACGAGCCTGTATTTAGCATAGATTAACATCCAAGATCGGACACTACCATAGAGCGTAATGGTAATGCGATTGCGATCGAAGCGCCTTTAGAGACAATGGGGATGAAGCTCCCCATCCTTGTAGTATGCTTGTTATTGAGTATCTATCTTATTGTGATCTTTCTTTTTTTAATGTTGCATGTTTACGTTTTCAACAGAATCTTACACCGATACATGAACATAGAATAGATATTCTATTTTATATATGTAATATCTATTCTATGTTCATGCAAGGATATATCTTTTTTTTTTCATGCTGAGTGAACCATTTAAGTACAACGAAAAACAGGGTAAAAATTTCGTCTTGAATGCTATATATGAAGTAGATATGATAGAATTGGATTTAAAGCTACATAAAGTAATAGTCTCTCTATTCTAAAGAAAAGTAACTACCGCTGTCACCGCCGCCTGTTTTGAATTTTTTGTGACCGGAAGTCTTTCTTCGTTAATATTAAGAAAAATAATGCATACAAAAATATGAAAATCGGTAGTGTTATACAGAAATGTTTGATAAACACGCTAATGCAGACAGTTTTCAAATCGAAGAATTATTTTAAGAGATATTTAATGCTAAAGTTGGACAAAATCGTCCCACTAAAAAAGTTTTATAGTAGCAAAAATCATAAATCGGAATTTAATAATTTTTAGTTCATTTTATACGTTATAATTTGTGTGCGGTGCAGATTGCATTTGTGTGCATTTTGTGTGCATTAAACCGCATTTGTGTGCGGTTTATACGGTGTGCAGAATTGATTTATTTTTTTAATTTGACTCATTTTTCGAGGTTTTATATCTATTTTAAATTCAAATTTTCAGCATTTCGAGAGATATTTTTTATAGACTAGGGGGCTCTGCCCCCTACGAGCTACGCTCGTCAACCCCCGTTCAGATACGGCAGACTCTAACAGCACGCTAATTTGATCGCCTTTAAAAAGATTTCGGAAGATTGAATTATAATTTGAATCTGACAATTATAATCTGACGTAATTTTCACCAAACTTTTCTTTCTCTTTTTAATATTCACGTCAAAATACTTTTGTTAGAAATGAAATATTATATGATCATCTTAAAATGTCAAGTAAATGTCTCGCGCAATTTTTAAATTAAAACAGTTTTGCAATATTATTTTTTGTTCATTTTACGTAATAAGTGTAATATGACGTAAATTCTCCTATTTAGGACTTCTAACGCATGTTACTGAATTTATTATTTTACAATATTCTTTCTCATTTAAAATTCACGTGTAACTATAGTTTTTATGACGTAATTTTCAATAAGTTCCTGCTTTTTATATTTTTTGTTTATAGTAGTCACGTGTAAAATAAATTTTTAATTTGAAGCAAACATTACTGTTGGCGCTGTTTATACAGTTGGCAACAGTTTAAATTAATTTTCTAAAATTTGTAAAAAATATCTCTCGAAATGCTGAAAATTTGAATTTAAAATAGAAATAAAACCTCGAAAATTTATTCAAATTAAAAAACTAACTACAATCTGCACACCGGGAAATTCTGACGCATAAAATGATCTAAAAATGATTAAATTCCTATGTACAGTTTTTGCTCCTATAAAACTTTTTTAATGGAAAGATTTTGTCCAACTTTGGCATTAAATATCTCTTAAAATAATTGTTCGATTTGAAAACTGTCTGCATCAGCGTGTTTATCAAACATTTTTCTATAATACTACCGATTTTCATATTTTTGTATGCAACAGTTTTTTTTTAATATTAACGAAGAAAGACCTCCGATCACAAAAAATTCGAAACCGGCGGCGGCGGCGGTGGCAGCGGTAGTTACTTTTTTTTAGAATAGAGAGATTTTAGAAAGTGATATTAATTTAAACTGTTGCCAACTGTATAAACAGCGGAAACAATAATGTTTACTTAAAAAAATATTTATACGTGTGATAAATTAAAAATTTATTTACACGTGACTATTATAAACAGAAAAAAACATTTGGAATTAGAATTAAATAATCTCTCTATTCTAAAAAAAAGTAACTACCGCTGTCACCGCCGCCGCCGCCGCCGGTTTTGAATTTTTTGCGACCGGAGGTCTTTCTTCGTTAATATTAAGAAAAATAATGCATACAAAAATATGAAAATCAGTAGTATTATACAGAAATGTTTGATAAACACGCTGATGTAGACAGTTTTCAAATCGAAGAATTATTTTGAGAAGTATTTAATGTTAAAGTTGGACAAAATCGTTCCACTAAAAAAGTTTTATAGGAGCAAAAACTATACATCGGAATTTAATAATTTTTAGATCATTTTATGCGTTATAATTTCCCGGTGTGCAGAATTCATTTATTATTTTCATTTGACTCATTTTTCGAGGTTATATTTCTATTTTAAATTCAAATTTTCAGCATTTCGAGAGATATTTTTTACTTATTTTAGAAAATTGTATTAATTTAAACTGTTGCCAACTGTATAAACAGCGGAAACAATAATGTTTGCTTAAAAAAAAAAAAAAAAAAAAAATATACGTGTAATAAATTAAAAATTTATTTACACGTGACTATTATAAACAGAAAAAAACATTTGGAATTAGAATTAAATAATTATGTACAAAAAGCAGGAACTTCTTAAAAATTACGTCATAAAAAGTAAAATTACACGTGAATTTTAAGAGAGAAAGGAATTTGTAAAATAATAAATTTATTAACATGCGTTAGAAATCTTAAATAGGAGAAATTACGTCATATTTACGTCACATTACAGTTATTACATAAAATGAACACAAAATAATATTGCAAAACGGTTTAAATTTACAAATTGCGCTAGACATTTATTTGATATTTTGTGAGGATACTTTTCAACTATTTTTCTTAGGAAAGCGCAAATAATTTTATTTCTAACACATGTATTTTCACGTGAATATTAAAAAGAGAAAGAATAGTTTGGTCAAAATTACGTCGCATTAAAAACGATTAATTTAAAACGTCTCATTTAAAAGAACTTTCTTTTCGCTTTGTTAAAAAATACCGGGAGACAAAGATTCTGTTTACTTAATTCCTTTTATATTAGCTTATTTTGAAATGTTGTTACACGTGTCTACGTCATCAAGTTATTTTTATTTCGACGTTTTATTTGTATTTCTATTAATGTTGTACTAATTTATTTGTTCTTTCGTTATTTAAAATAAAAATTATGTCAATTTGTATAATTTGGCGAGTGGTTTGGCGATTTATATAATTTGGCGAAATTAGTCGACGGGATAATCAAGTAGTACTGCAGCGGATTTGGCGTTAAAATTTCCCCAATCAAAGAGAAATGAATAGAAATCTGTTTATAGGGAGATCGCCACTGTTTTAAAATTATAATTCAATCTTTCGAAATCTTTTTAAAGCCGATCCCATTAGCGTGCATTTAGAGTCTGCGGTGTCTGGACGGGGGTTGGCGAGCGTAGCTCGTAGGGGGCCGAGCCCCCTAGTTATGTACAAAAAGCAGGAACTTATTAAAAATTCCGTCATAAAAACTATAATTACACATGAATTTTAAGAGAGAAAGGAATTTGTAAAATAATAAATTTATTAACATGCGTTAGAAGTCTTAAATAGGAGAAATTGCGTCACATTACAGTTATTACATAAAATGAACAAAAAATAATGTTGCAAAACAGTTTAAATTTAGAAATTGCGCGAGACATTTATCTGATATTTTGAGAGGATACTTTTCAACTATTTCAATTCCTACTATTAGCTCACACTCTCCCTATATTTATTTATTTATATATTTATATATTTATCTTGTTCAAATTTTCAATCGTTAATAAAATACTCATTATTCATCCTATCAAGTTGAAATAAATTTTTTAAAACTTGTACTGGATGACAATTGATGTTAATGCAGTTTTTTGAAATATTAATTAATTAAATATTAATTAATTAATTTTAGTTTTGCATGGGAAACAAAATGGCGGTCATTGGTTATTGAAGTTCAATGAAAGTATTTTCAATAAGGGGTTACCATAGGGGAGAACCTGTTCTGTCGCCAAATACCGCCAAGTTTCTCGCCAACTTGGCGATATATCGCCAAATTTGGCGACCAAAATGAGTCGCCAAAAGTGATGCCAACTTGGCGATTGCTCTAATATTTTGCCAAATTCCCACAGAGTTCCATTGTAAACCTACTTGCTTATAGAAAATCAACAAATTGAGATATTTTAATGCAACAAAAACTAATATTAGCTTAAGGGATTATATTAAATTTTTCTTTGATGGCCTAAGTAGGAATTGACTTTAAAAACAAAATTTTTATATTACTTGTTTTCTTAGGAAAGCGCAAATAATATTTTATTTCTAACACAAGTATTTTCACGTGAATATTAAAAAGAGAAAGAATAATTTGGTCAAAATTACGTCAGATTAAAAACGATTAATTTAAAATGTCTCATTTAAAAGAACTTTCTTTTCGCTTTGTTAAAAAATACCAGGAGACAAAGATTCTGTTTACTTAATTCCTTTTATATTAACTTATTTTGAAATGTTGTTACATGTGTTTACGTCATCAGGTTATTTTTATTTCGACGTTTTATTTGTATTTTTATTAATGTTGTACTAATTTATTTGTTCTTTCGTTATTTAAAATAAAAATTATGTCAATTTGTATAATTTGGCGAGTGGTTTGGCGATTTATATAATTTGGCGAAATTAGTCGACGGGATAATCAAGTAGTACCGCAGCGGATTTGGTGTTAAAATTTCCCCAATCAAAGAGAAATGAATAGAAATCCGTTTATAGGGAGATCGCCACTGTTTTTTAAATTATAATTCAATCTTTCGAAATCTTTTTAAAGCCGATCACATTAGCGTGCATTTAGAGTCTGCGGTGTCTGGACGGGGGTTGGCGAGCGTAGCTCGTAGGGGGCCGAGCCCCCTAGTGTAATATAAAAATATACGATGTATTGCACTCTACAAATCCAAGAAAATTTCATAAATATTCCCATTCGGTAGGAAAATTTTTATGTTTTATTAATTTATGAAGTTTAACGTATTAAACAATCGTTACAATAATCTTTTAAAATTTACACATTTTCACTGTCTTACAGATAAAATAAAAATATTGTTTTTAATGTAAATAACGTACAATCAATTCAATAATATTTATAATATTAATATATAAGAAATAATAATAAAATTACAGATGGGAAAAATTCCTTTCGACAAATTTTTAGAATTATATAAATCTAACAGTTAAAAATAAATAGAGGTACTGACATTACACTCAATAAAGTTTTATTCGATATGAATAAATTAACACAATACCTGAATTTGATTTTTTACAATTTAATCTCACTAACTTACATATTTACGTTATTAACAGAATTTTCCGGGGGTTATGTTTTATATTATTAGTCTAATTCTCATTTTGTAAGTTAAAAGTGAACAATACAAGTACGGTAAAAAAAAGAAGCTAAATGAATAAAGCAAGTATGAATAGAATATCGTCTGACATAGAATATCGTCTGACACCTGCTTCGTTTCTGGAAAGAATAGATATTCAAAGCATACAGCGTAAACATATTTCTTCTACATAGGTTAAGAAAAATGTTAATTCTATTAATTCCTCCCCCTTGTCGGTAGTGACGCTAGTACTGTTGCCATTTCAGATTTTGCCGTAAATGTCCCATCTTGGTCCTTAATCTATGGTATGTAGCGCCTATTGCTTATAGCGTCATCTATTGTTAGTAATTCAAACTAAAATCGAAAATCACTGTAAAAGAACTTTTGACCTGATGCACAACCTTCCTGCAAGAATTTTTTAAATATCTGTCACCGTTTGCAAGTTATTGAATTTTAAAATCAGTCAGTCCTTTTTAGGACACCCGGTATGTTTTATTATGCATAAAATGATTGTGTTGCAAATAATAAAGTGTACATACGTATACATCGCTTAATGGGGTTTTATTACATGCGGTATATTTTGTTGAGCTGTCTACAGGGAAGACTAAATGCTATTGCCAGTAAGATTATCTGAGTGAAATGTGTCCGCCGGTTGTCGGCACAGATTGTTCAATGGGTAGAGTATCGACAATTTCAGTGAAATGTATTGAGTTTGACTCACGGCTTGGGCATTTTTTTCACTCGGTGGATAAAATTCAGTTCATATCGTATCTTTACCAATCAGTATCAATGAACTAAAAATAATAAAGTCAAACTTTATTATCTTCATTGTAATAAATACTATCTCAAATTTAATTAAAAATTCGCATTTAACATGTTATTTAGCTTATTCTTTTGAAGAAAGATGCAATTACTATAGACACAATTTTCGTTTCATACTATTTTTAGGTGCGTTCGTAGTTTTATAAATACGCAAAACCTATAGTCATCTTCTGATCCGTTCGTGTGCAGCATATAAAAGCGTAAAAACTAACCATCGAAATGGTTTGAAATTTAATATATATAATCGCTTTAGAATTTTGTTGAGTTATTTCAAATTTAATGAAAATCGAATTAAAAATTAAAAATATATTATAAAGGTTTTCTTCATTTTATTGAATTCTATCATACGTAATTAATTCAATGATATCTCATGATAGGTAATAATTCTAAGTTGTCACGATGATTACGTCCCATTTAAGATGGAGTCCTATTATTTCCGTGTTACTGAGTTTAATATATACAATCGTAATAAATTTTGTATTCATGCATTTTTGAATAAGAATGCAACAGCTAATGCATCGAGATCTGAATATTTATAAAACTAGCTATGGTACCAATGTACCTCATTTGCCACATTTGACGAACAATTTCCGAATTGTTCTTTTTTTCCCCGACTGAAAAGAAGGGTTATGTGTTTCATGCGTATCTGTGTATGTGGATTTCTTTATACCCTTGAAACGTTCCAACGGCTGGATGGATTTTAATGAATGAGATTTCTATCAATTCGTCTTAACGGCCCGATGGATATAGGCTAGGTTTTGTTTTTATAAATTCAAAATGGCGGCCGTAAAATACAAAATGGCGGTAGAGACGAAAAAAGAATTTACGCACCCTATTGAGTGGCATATCATTGGATAATTTCTTTCAAAATGAAGACGATGTTTCATTGACTATTTTACAGTCAGAAGTTCCGTTAAAATATTATACAACCTGGAAGTTGCGTAGGCAGGATCTCTAGCTTTACTGCAACTCTAACCATCATAGACATCTATAGACCTCATCAAAACAGTGTTTATAGATAGGAACTAACTATTAAACACAACTTAAAAATCATCAATACAAGTAAATAAAAAAAATAGGTAAGTAATATAAACAAGTAATATAAAAAAAAAATATTTTAAGTCAATTTCTACTTAGGTCAATAAGATAATTTTTTTTTTCTCCCATTCTTCTTTCCTCTTGAGTGACGCTTAAAATGCCTTGATCAAGAAGAGGGCTCTCTCGATTATTGAAAATTATTTAATTTAATTTAATTAATGAATTAATATTTGAAATAAAGCTGGATTAACACCAAGTGTCATCCACTAGAAGTTTAAAAAAATTTATTTGAGCTTGATTGAATGAATAATAAGTATTTTATTAACGATTGAAAATTTGAACAAGATATATATAGCGAGAGTGTGAGCTAATAGTAGGAACTGAAAAAAAAATAGATTCACATTGATGAGAAATAATTAATTAGTTTGCTTTTTTCCAAGTCGGGTTTTTGATTTTTTAAATTTAATTGTTAGAAGATCTACCGGGTGTCCCAAAAAGGACTGACTGATTTTAAAATTCAATAACTTCCAAACGGTGACAGATATTAAAAAAATTCTTGCAGGAGGGTTATGCATAAAGTCAAAAGTTTTATTACAGTGATTTTCGATTTTAGTTCGAATTACAAACAATAGATGGCGCTGTGAGCAATAGTCGCTAAATATAGGCTCGATTTATGGTCCTTTCTGTTGTTCCATGCAGAAAAAGGAGATGGAAATGTATTATCCGGGCCACGAAGTACCAAAAATCGAGCCTGAATTTAGCCTCTATTGATCGCAGCGCCATCTATTGTTTGTAATTCGAACTAAAATCGAAAATCACTGTAATAAAACTTTTGACTTTATGCATAACCCTCCTACAAGAATTTTTTTAATATCTGTCACCGTTTGGAAGTTATTGAATTTTAAAATCAGTCAGTCCTTTTTGGGACACCCGGTAGTTATCATCAAGATCTTTTTCTGTTATTCAGAAAGCCACTTTCTGAAATTTCAGTTCTAATAATCCAAAACCCCACAAAAGCTGCGGTTAAAATCAAATACTGATAACGAGTTCTCCTATAAGCGAAAAAAGGTGTTAAATGATATCTATGGAATGGCACATCCACTAGCAGGCAATTTATTATGAATGATAATACAAGATTTAAGCCAATGTTCAGTATAAACATTATGCATAGAAGTCGGATGGAGAATGGTTAACGATAATTCAAAAGTTCATTTTGATGAAGAATGATAAATAATAGGGGAAGGTGAGATAACACCATATTCATTTACTAAAGGATGTTATGGTTTTGAGTAACGATTCAGATGTTATGGTTTTGAGTAACGATTCTTACTTTATCCCCTAACCGGAAACGTACGTCTGTGATATGTTTGCCTCTATATATCGGCCCTTAATATTTTCTCTCTCCGACATTCCAAACTTATTTTTATGCTGTTATATTAAAAGAATTGGTCCTGTTAATGCATCACCATTAAAGATTAAATGTTTAAGTTCACTATTTGGTAAATTGTTAAGTGTTCTGTTTGTGCATGGGGATTTTCACGTTTCCGGTTAAGGGATAAATATATGGAAGTCTTTTAAGAGTATTTTATGAGACCTTTTGATACGTAATCTCATGTACACTTTATGTGTCATTTTAGATCATTACAACAGAAACCAATTATTAATTCGTTATCTTTTATAATGCATTTTGAATTTTATTAAAAATTATCTACAAAATTTTGAAACAGTTATAAATTTTCTTTTTTCTTGGCAATTAATTAATTAAAATCTCATATTCTTCTTTCAGAAGGCCATTTCTCTTATTAATTTAAGTTGCTTTCCAATAAAAATGAAAAAAAGAAAAATCTAGTATGTTGTGGCCATCACAAAACTTTCTTCTATATAAATCACGTCAATTAAATCCTTTAAATAGTACATGAAATAACAAGGATTTAGCACCAATTCATATCAAAGTATATCTGAATTTGAAGTTGGATGAAAATTCGCGCATTAGTTCTTGAGATAGAGCTATAGCGGAAATTGTGAAAAATGTAGCATAGCAGTGCCACCTGTTGAGCGATTTACACCAAAAATAAGCAGCTCTAAATGATATCAAGGTATACCTGAATCTGAAGTTTGTTGAAAATCCAAGCATTAGTTCTTGAGATAAAGCTATTGCGGAAATCACAAAAAATACAGCATAGCAGAGCCACCTGTTGAGCAATTTACACCAAAAATTAAACAGCACTAAATTATACGTCAATTCATGTCAAAAACTAACTAAATCTGAAGTTTGATGAAAATCCGTGCAATAGTTCTTGAGATACAGTTCTTGCGGGTATCGTAAAAAAATGCAGCACAGCAGCGCCACCTGTTGGGCGATTTACACCAACAATTAAACAGCACTAATTTATATCAGTTACTTACGGAATCTGATGTTTGATGAAAATTCGTTCATTTTTTCTTGAGTTAGAGCTATTGCGATAATCATGAATAATGCAGCATAGCAGTGCGCAGCATAGCAGTGTTGGGCGATTTTTACAAAAAAGTAATCAGCAGCAAACTATGTCCTGGACTATCTAATACTGAAGTTTTATGAAAATCTGTGCAGTAGTTCTTGAGATATAGCTATTTCAGAAATCGTGAAAAATGCCGCATAGCAGCGCTACCTGTTGGACGATTTTCACCAAAATCTAATCAGGTCCAGTTTATATCAAGGTATAACTAAATATGAAGTTTTGTGAAATTCCGTGCATTAGTTCTTGAGATAGAGCGCCCACAAAATTTTTGTCTCACACAGACTCACAGAATGACAGAGTGACAGACAGACTCACAGACAGACATTTTCTAAAAACCATCAAATCGTGTTCTGGGCATTCTAAAACGTATAAATCCGTTGAAAACCGGAAGTCGAATTTTTTCACGAATCCAATACTTTCTTCTTGTAAAGATAGAAGAAAGTAACAAAAAAAAACTTTGCATATTTTTCTCATCTGCTACTTTTAGAATAGAAAAAATGGTAATAAAAGTGAGCGAAATACGCGAATAAATATGTTACATGCACTTACTTTATCAATTTTTGATTTCATATATTTATTGAACAATATACCGGTGTCCCAAAAATGACTGATGGATTTTAAAATTCAATAACTTTAAAACGATGACAGATATTAAAAACATTCTTGCAGGAGGGTTATGTATGATGTCAGGAGTTTTTGTACTGTGATTCTTGATTTTAGTTCGAATTTCAAACAATAGATGGCGCTGAAAGCAATAGGCGCTCAATCCAGACTCGATTTTTGGTGTTTCAGGATCCATTCAATACATTTTAATCTCCTTTTTTCGCATGGAAGAAGAGAGAGGCCGAAAAATCGAGCCTGGATTTAGCGGTTATTGCTTGCAGCGCCATCTATCGATACTATTTGTAACTAAAACTGAGAATCGCAGCATGGAAACTCCTGACATCTTGCATAAAACCCCTGCAAGATTTTTTTTAAATATCTGTCACCGTTTGCAAGTTATGGAATTTTAAAACCCATCAGTCAGTTTTGGGACACCCGGTATATACACTTCATTCAATACGTATGAAAATTATTGCAACCACAGGCTATAAACAGCAGCATTTAAAAAGGAAAAATAATATGTTTCTTAATCAATAATATGAAAACCATCAATGTATGCATCAATAAATGTATGGAATAATGTATTCATTAAAGGATTGGAAGGTTTAAGTTCATAAAATTATGTATATATATAGTTATTTAAATTAAAAATAATTCTGTAACAAAACGTAAAAAAATTTAAAAAAAAGTGTGTCCTTACATCAGTTCTATTTAAATAATCAAACTCAAAATAATATTTCTGGATAGATAGGTTATAGAAATTTCTGTAAAATTATGTTTAGTCAAAAAATTTTTAAGCTTCAATTTTAAAAACTTTTGTTACTGAACAAATTGTAAAGGTTATTTTTATAACCATTCCGTCTGTCAGAAAATTATTTGGAGCAATTTTTCAATGTTTAGTAGGGGAGGTAGGGGAGGTTTGATAGATAGGAAGGGTTGATACATTGACAATTTTTCTCAACAAATGGCATTAAAAGCCATTCTAACACATGTAAAGGCTTCTTTTATTTGCTGAAGCCATAATTAGCTGGACTAATCAGCCAAGAACTGACAACTTTTCTTTTAATTTTAATTTTGAAGGTTTGTGGAATGTCAATGTAAATTTTTTCATTGGCTGATTTTCTTTCATAACTCTTATTATTGTGAAGATAATATCTTGTAATTTTTTTTATTTATAAAGCACATTGTTAGGATTAGTTTTATTAGAAAGTAGATCACCATTTTGCAACTGCATTTGTACAAAGTGATTGAAAATCCAATAAGGCATAATAGGGAGAAATGATACATTAGTACTGGGGAGAAATGATACACTTGTATATTTGAAATTTAATAGTTTTTTTTAAGTTTGCAAACTAATATAGGACTGTAATATTCATTATTGTTTTACAGCAAGAGCTACTGAAATTGGTAAGGAAGAAAAAACAGACTATTCTTAGACATTATGTAGGTTACATAGAAAAGCAGTGCGATGATAGATGTTTAGTTCGCTTTACTCGTCATGTAGAAGGGAAAAAGTTTAAATGGCCATAAAGGGAAAATCTTTCTATAATTTACAAAGGGCAAATTGAAAAAAACGTTAAATCTACCCGATTTTA
Organism: Maratus speciosus; assembly: GCA_963932465.1. Taxonomy (NCBI): domain Eukaryota; kingdom Metazoa; phylum Arthropoda; class Arachnida; order Araneae; family Salticidae; genus Maratus; species Maratus speciosus. The sequence continues at coordinate 504,086,700 of OZ010794.1, read as the reverse complement.
CTTATCAAAATGATAGAGTTATTAATTTTTCTTTTAACCATTTCAGAGGTGGTGGTATGATTATGAAACCACTTAATTTTAATTCCCAAACGCCACATTGGAACCAGCATTTTGGTAAAATGTTTTCCATTTAGTATGAAAGTGAAATATATCCCTTTTCTTATTTCTAATTAAATTTGTTGGTAAATTCCGGTGTCATTCATTTATTCAACACTTTAGCATTGAAAATGCTTTGCCCCTGAAAGGGTTAAAGGAATCTTAAATGTGCTAAATTTATGTTAAATTGTTTGCAAATCAGCAATGTTAACTTCATTTTTCCTTGCATCTAGATCTTTAGGTTTTTTTTTTCCATTATTTATTTTCTAAAAAGTGTGTTAATAGGATTGTTTAAATAATAGCAATAGTTTAAATATTTTTGTAAAAAAACATTTCTGAAACAAAAATATGTCAATGTCATTTCGTTTCAAATTTTACTTAAATATTTCAAGATTTATCATAAAAAATTGTATGACGCATAAATTGAATTGTCTGCATTTTTTTAAATTCAATTTGCATAACAATGTATCAAACCTCCCTTGCTAGTGTATCAATCCTCCCCAGTAATGGGGAGATTTGATACAGTAGTAACCATTCAAAATAATTGGGATATATTTTTTGAATGACTATTTTTTAAATTCACAATATTTTTAATAAATGAATAAAAGGCCACTTTATAAGAAAACACGAAAGATTTGTTTAAAAATAGCTTTCTAAGGGTTGTAAAAAATTAGTAAAATAAAAGTGTATCATACCTCGCCTACCTCCCCTACTCAGAGCATAAAGGGTAACAATGCTGTTTTTAAACTAGTTGGTGTTCAGAAATATTAAATTTCAGTGTCAGCACACATGATCTTATATGAATACGCGGTCATTCAGAGACACTCATTACATTTTATAGGAGATTTTTTTCCGAATTTATGGATATGCACAGTTATCCGCAGTAGAAATACTGTATATACTCGCGTATAAGCCAAAAACTTTGACATAAAATAGTCTTCAATAAAGGTGTAGTCGGCTTATACGCAGATCAGATTTTGCGTACGGAAATTGATGTTTAATCAACAAATCGTTTAACCCTCTCGCTGCGCAGCCCGAGTTATTCTCGGGCATGTATTTTCCCGTTAAATTAATACTATTTGGTTTTTCCCACCAGTTTTTTTTAGCGACCCCAATTACGCCAGTAAAAAATTTCTCCTTTAAAGAACCGGTGATAAAGATTAAAAATTCTGTAAAAGACGCTCATCGCGAAGAATTACTTACGCAGCGAGAGGGTTAACCCTTAATTCCCGCTCCTGTGATATTCATGGGCTGTGTCTTTTGTTCAGATTAGTCCAAGAGCTGTTAAACATTTTAGGGAAGGTATTTGAGGCACCCTGAAAATTTGTGCAACACTTCTTTTGTAATGCCTGAATACAAAATCGAATGTCTGGCTGAAGGATCGTAGCCCAAAACCTGTGCCAGACAAATAATGGCACTTGACACGTGTCTGGCACAGTTTTTGTGCCGACTAAAGTGTCTGTCATTTTCAAAATATTTTTTTCTAAGCATAAATATTAATGTGCCTCAATCTCAGCGTGCCTCAAATACCTTTTTTGGGTAGTCAAAAAATGGCACTTGACACGTGTCTGGCACAGTTTTTGGGCCGACTAAAGTGTCTGTCATTTTCAAAATATTTTTTTCTGAGCATAAATATTATTGTGCCTCAATCTCAGCGTGCCTCAAATACCTTTTTTGGGTAGTCAAAAAATGGCACTTGACACGTGTCTGGCACAGTTTTTGGGCCGACTAAAGTGTCTGTCATTTTCAAAATATTTTTTTCTAAGCATAAATATTATTGTGCCTCAAATACCTTTTTTGGGTAGTCAAAAAATGGCACTTGACACGTGTCTGGCACAGTTTTTGGGCCGACTAAAGTGTCTGTCATTTTCAAAATATTTTTTTCTAAGTATAAATATTATTCTGTTTCAATCTCAGCGTGCCTCAAATATTTTTTTAGGGTAGTGTCAAAAAATGGCACTTGACACGTGTCTGGCACAGGTTTTGGGCCACGATCGTTCAGCCAGACATTCGATTTTGTATTCAGGCATTACAAAGAAGTGCTGCACAAATTTTCAGGGTGCCTCAAATACCTACTCAAAAATGTTCAACAGCTCTCCTACTAGATTGTTTGATTCGCACCAGTTTTATAAAATAGCGTAATTGGCTTTATTATGGTATCATATCACCTGTCATTAAATAAGGTGACTATTTCTTTTTCAAAAAAGTGGTGCCAATAAGCAATTTGAATTTTTAAACCGTAATTTAATGCGACCGTTAAGGGTTTAAAGATAGATCACGAAAAATCTGGATTGAGTTTATGTACTCGCAAGATGTGCAGAAAATGCGGACGGCAATTTGAAAAAAGCAGGAATTGATGTTACCACCTCTTTGGTTAATGAGGAGTGGATGTCGTTTCCAAGGGAGATGATTGCGAAATCATTAAAAAAGTGCGCTATTAACACTGCTAAGAATGACACTGAGGAAATTTTACATAAGTGATGACGAAAATTCATCAAATCCTGAGACCGATTTTTATGACGAGGAAGCAACGGGACGGGACTTAATAGAAGGATTCTGATAGTGATTCAGAATTTCAAGGATTCGTGTTATATTTCTTAATTTTTTTATATCATTGTTATTGCTTGTTTAGTATTTCATTGTAAATGTGATTTTTCCTGAAAACATATTGGAATATTTTAGGGTCGGCCTATATGCGGATCAAAAATTTTACCAATATTTTGCCATTCAAGATAGGGAAGTCCACTTATACGCGAACGGGCTTATACGCAAGTATATACGGTATTATTATACTAAGTTATAATAATTTTTCGGACATGGAGTTGGCTGTTGACTCAGTACAACAGGCCATTCTCCAATTGTATTACAATAACTGTGAACTTCCTGTTACTAGCTCCCCTAGGCCTGTGCCTTGGTGGTCTTCCGAGCTTGGCAAACTTAGGAAAATTACCCGCAGGGTTTTTAATAAAGCCAGAAAGGGTGGTGACTGGCAGCAATATAAGACTGCACTCACCGCATATAATAAGGCCATCAGGAAATCTAAGTATGATGCTTGGAAAAACTTCTGTGATGGTATTAATGATGTCTCTACTAGTGCTAAGCTTATGAGAATTATGACTAGGGATAAAAGTTCCAATCTGAATGCCATTAAATTAATGAATGGGCAGTATGCTGAAACAGGAAAGGAGTTTCTCTCAGAAATGATGGTGCGGAATTCACGTCTCTGATTCCGCCAATGGTAACATAGTACCTCCAGGCACGCCTGCTGCTTTTAGTAGCAGTAAGGAGTGCTGGAATCTTGCTAGTGATATCTTACGTTACGACAGGATCTTATGGGCTATAGATTCGTTCGACCCTTACAAGAGTCCAGGTATGGACGGAATAGTACCTGTCTTGTCTCAAAAAGGGAAAATGGTGTTAGCCCGCGTGCTTAGTCAGATTTACAGGTAATGTCTCGCTTTCGCATACATTCCAAATGCATAGAGACACACCAAAGTGATCTTTATCCCCAAACCTGGGAAAGACACATACATTGAAGCAAAATCTTTTCGACCAATTATTCTAACATCATTCAGGCTTAAAACGTTGGAAAAGTTAATGGATAGGTACATCAGGGAACACATCTTGAGTGTAAAGCCGCTCTCGAGCTCCCAGCATGCCTATCAGACTGGTAAGTCAACTGACACTGCTCTTTATAATCTTCCCTTTGTGCGTGAAAAAAATTTTAAGGCAAATGAAACTGTTTTTGTGGTCTTTCTTGATATTGAGGGTACCTTTGATAAGGTCTCCGCGGATTCCATCCTTAGGGCATTGGCCGACAGGGGTGGGGATGAAGTAATTCTGAACTGGATAAACTGTCTGCTCAGGGATAGGTCTATCTATGCTGAGTTGTTGGGAGATACAATCCATGTTAAGGCAAAGAAGGATGTCCACAAGGCGGGGTACTTTCTCCTGTATTTTGGTGTTTGGTGGTGATTCCTTGTTAAGATACATCTGCGTGGTGCATATTGTATTGGGCATTCTGATGATATTGTTATCATCATTAGCGGCAAGTTTAAAAATATTCTTTCGGACATCCTCAATAATATCTTTAAAAAGGTGGAGCGGTGGTGCAGGGATGTTGGTCTTTCTCTTAACCCAGAAGAGACAACTCTTGTTGCTTTCACTAGGACAAAATCAATCATATTCAACGAGATTGTGTTTTATGTTCGCAGTTTGAGTTGCTCAAAGGAGGTGAAGTATCTGGCTGTCTATTTTGATGAGAGATTGTGTTGGAAGAGGCACATGGATTACTGCCTCAATAAGTCCAAAAAAATTTTCTGGTCATGCAGAAATTCCATTGGCAGAACGTGGGGACTCAGTCCAAATGTGATCTAGTGGATATACAATATGGTGATCTGCCCTATGATCAGTTATGACAGTATAACTTGGTGGTCAAGAACAATGACTGGCATTGCTAAGTCAGAATTTGCAAAGCTGCAGATGATGATCTCCTTGTCCATGACAGGTGTACTTAGGACAATACCTATATCTATTATAGAGTTGCTGTTGTGTATGTGACAACTGCATATGATTATTGAGGCAGAAGCATTGTTCTGCTCTTATAGACTCATTTTACATGGGCAGTGGCATAGTTGCTCGAGATATCTTACATGGGGTAGGCTTAACTGTAAAATCAGTAAGCATCCAGCCTTTATCATGAAGGGTAACGGTATGCTTTTAAAGCATGTATTTGATAAGTCGTTCAGAATTAGTCTTCACTCTAGAACTGACTGGGAGACTCTTTCTGTAACGGAACTTAAGACTGGTATGATCTGGTTTACTGATGGTTCCAAGATAAATACTGGAACGGGAGCTGGGGTTTGCTGCCCAGCTGATGGTACATCTTTCTTTTACCCGATGGGTAGTTACGCCACTGTCTTTCAGGCAGAGGTCTATGCAATACTTATGTGTCGTTACATTTGTGTTTAGAGGGGGTATAGTGGCCTGTCCGTCAATATCTACTTTGATAGTCAGGCAGCATCGCTTGTCTTACAGAAACATACAATTAATTCTAGGATTGTTTGGGGAATGTTATTGCTCTTTGAACAGCCTTACCAGTAATGGTAATGATGTTACTATCATTTGAACCTGGTCATACTGGTATCGTGGGTAATGAGCTTGCTCATAGTCTAGCAAGGAAATGATCGGTTACTCCATTTATTGGACCAGAACCAGCTATTGGCATTTCTAAGGATTGCATTAGAACTACTGTTTTTACAATTTTAAGAGAGTCGCAGTATCAAGTGTGGCTTGACTCAAGCGAATAGAGACAAGCGAAAGAGCTCAGTAGCGGATGCTCTAGTAAAAGGGCAAAGGAACTCATTGGGCACAGAAGGTATAGTCTAAGAAATATGATGGAATTGCTAACAGGACACTGTAGACTTAATGGACTCTTTCGTATTATGAAGGTGGTTAATGGCCCTCTTTGTAGGGGTTGTAAGTACAAAGAGGAGACTGCCTTACATGTCCTCTGTAACTGCGAGGAATATGTTTCTTACCACTTCGAACACATGGGTCGACATTTGATTGAGCCCTGGGAAATTCGGGATATTCCTTTCAAATATCTGCTGAATTTTATGTCAGCTACTGGTCTATTTAGAGACTAAGTGAGGATGTTTTCCTCTTTCATTTTTGGGGGGACAGCACAATAGACCCCTGGTCGCGCTGCTTTGCTCAGGCCACCCCCCTCAGTAATAAAGTAATACAGTAATATACGGTACTGCTGTTCTAGCAATAACAAATTGTAACATTTTTGGCGTAAAATACAATACAAATTTTAACTATAATTACAGATAAAGGTTCTATTGCAAAAAAATGAACACAATGTGAGGAATTCTTCGAAATATTATTTTAAAACTACAGCATTGTCTTTGAGATACTTTTTCATTTTAAACAGTAATTTGATCTGAATTATATCCTTATGTAAGCCATTAGAACTTTCACAAATAAAAACACGGTACGAAATATAGGAGTAGGAAAAAAGTCAGAAGCAGGATACATGTAAAAAAAATATTATTTTCGCCTAACTTTCCAGGGCGTATGTAAACACACTGCTATCATGATTTTTAACACTTTCTAATATAGTTGAAAAGATTTATGGATTTGGTTTGTCTGTCCGTTCTGTCCGTCTGTCTGTCCGTACTCTAAATCGCGTAAGTATAGAATGATTGCCATGAAATTGATATATGTTATCGGGGTTTAGTATGTCATGTTCGGTATTGAAAATGAAGTGTGTAGCCTTTTCGGTGCATTTACGGGACCACTCAAAAGAATTCCCTTACATTACGGTCTATGGGGAAAAATCGTTTTCCGTGTATTTTAATGATATTGCAATATTTTAATCATATTGAAATTGATATCCATCAGTGAGGTGTGAGTGATATAAGGTTCTTACTATACAATATGGTGTGCATAGAACTTATCGTTCATTTTCAGGAACACACAAAAGTGTTTGGCTATGAAAAAAATGAAAAAAATGAAAAAAATGAGCAATAGTTGAGCTAACTGCAAACAATAATTTCTGGAAATGTGTTTTCGGTTGTGGTATGCAGTTTTTTAATTTAACAATTTTTTAAATATTACTTGGTGTGTATAAATTCTGTAGATCACATGCGGGGTCGCACAAAAGTTCTCAACAACATCCGTTTATTGGCGAGTGTAAATTTTCAGCTGTGCTATGCGTTTAACTGAACTAAGTTTTAGTATACTATGTAGTATGCATAAATATCTATAAATCATATACCGGTCTGCACAAAAAAATCATATATTTTAATCGCTATTCATGGTATTAGCAGAAATAGAGTTTTCAAATGCGTTATGCGTTTCATTTAGACATCATCTTTCACTTTTGTAAGCTGTGAAGTTTTGTTATAGTATTCTGAATGTGTTGGAAAGTGTTTCATAATCTATGCTATAAGTATGATTTTTCGTTCTTGTTATTACTTATTTTGCTTTTAATGCGTATTTTCTTATGAATGACATAAAAGCAATGAACACTGTAAATAATTGAGATAATCATGAATGCTTCCTACCTCCAAATATTTAATTTTAAATATTACAAAAAAGTTTAAACTTATGCACTATTTTCAACTATGCTTGCAGGGTGAGGAGAGAATTTCTTTGTTATTTTGTAATACGTTTTAAATACTCAATAGATTGTATTTTTCAGCGAGATATTTGTGGTATTGAAATGTGTACCCTCAGTTATAGAATCAGATGTAGAGAATTCTGACCTTCCCTGCGACATATGACTTTCCTCGCTATTTTTTAAATTATTTTAAACTTTTTACACATAACATGTTGTAAAATCTTCCGATATGTCAATCAAAATTCACTTGATGCTAGCGTGATAACACACTTTAACTTCTTTTTTAAACAAAAGCTCAAATACACTGCTCAAAACAATTAAAGTATATTTTTAAGTTTTATATAAAATAAAGATATAAACGAAATTTTTTTGGCGAAAATAGAAGAAGAGAATCACAAATGCAAATTTTTCTGGTTTTCAAACTGTGGAGTATGCAAATTTTGAGTTCGACGTCAAAAACGTCGCTTCAGCGGCAGCGAATGAAATTTGACTTTCAACTGGATAAAAGAGAATGAAGACAAGGATGATCGGTATTCAGTGATTGCTTTGTTTCGATGAGTACGATGTCTCAGCGAAGTTATTTGATAGATTCAGAAGCTTTGAGAATTGTTGGTAGGTTAGAAGGGGGCCAAACTCAAGACGAAGTAGCGCAAGCCATTGGAGTGTCACAAAGTGTCATTTCCAGGATCTGGAACCGTTTTTTGGAGAGTGGATGTGCAGGCCGAAGACCAGGGCAAGGTCGTAGACGGGCAACAACACCCAATGAAGATCGGTATTTAGCGTTAACAGCTCGGAGACACCGAACCATGAACGCTACTCTTCTCCAACAACACCTTCGCTCGGCTATAGGCACCACGATTTCAATTCAGACTGTCCGAAACCGGCTCCATGCTGTAGGTCTGTATGCTCGCCGATCGATGGTATGTGTTAGATTAACATCAAGGCATCGTCGCGACCGCAGGGAGTGGGCAACCGAGCATGTCAACTGGAGGAGAAATGAATGGAGCAATATTCTGTTTTCTGACGAGTCCCGTTTTTCTGTGCATCCGGATAATAGGCGTATTTTCATCTGGAGGGACCGTGGCAGTAGGAATAATCCTGCGTTCGTGCACGAAAGTGTCAGATTTGGCGGTGGAGGAGTGTTGGTGTATGGTGGCATCTCCATTGACGGGTGCACTGACCTCTACATCATTCGAGATGGAGCTCTGACTGGTCGCCGATATAGGGATGAGATCCTCAGACCTATTGTAGTCCCTTACGCTGCAGCAATCGGAGATAACTTCATTTTAATGGACGATAACTGCAGGCCACATCGTGCAAACCTGGTGGAGGATTTCCTTTTCGAGGAAGGAATCGTTCGAATGGAATGGCCAGTGTGTTCTCCAGACATGAATCCAATCGAGCACGTTTGGGACGCTCTAGGAAGATGAGTTTCTGGCCGCCAACAACCCCCACAAACTCTCCAAGAACTAGAAAGAGCTCTTCTGGAAGAGTGGGGCAGAATACCCCAACTCGTCATTAATAGCCTCATTGAGTCCATGCCTCAAAGGTGTTCAACGTTGCTGGCCGCCCGTGGAAGCCATACCCTCTACTGAAAATGATTTTCTTTGAAGAAAACACCTTTTCTTATTCTTTTTTTCTCATATGCACAAATTGTGTTTTTTTCCTTTAGTACACAAATGCGCAATAAAATGCATTTTTTTCTGCCAAACATGTGTAATTTATTCTCATATAACCTACTATGTCTGTTGACCATGTATCAATCAGCTAAACAGTTTACCAGATACAAAATCCACCTAAAACTGCAATATCCTTTAATTGTTTTGAGCAGTGTATTTATTTATAAAAATCAAAACACTGGTTAATAAGAACATACAAATATTTACAGAGCTTCGATGGCATTTCATCACCAGAATTAACGATAGGTTTTAGTTTAAAAAATCGAAAGATATTTTAAACTAAAAAATCTTTCGACATCTGACGACATCTTGACATCTGACCTTTAGAGGTCAGATGCCAAGATAAGTGTCCGATCGCACTCGCACCTGTTGTTCATTAATTAGTAAAAAATGTTTTAAAATATAGAACAGTTTCGAGAAAAGTATCTTTTCTTTTTAGACAATGACAATTTAATGTAAGGCAGCGCGCTATACTTAAGATAACGTTTCACTGTTCAGTTCAAGACCGTGATGAGCTCCTTAATTTAGAAGAAATAGCTGCACTTTTCATGCCAGATAGTATTCTTTTCTCTGCATCCACCACTGCTCCAAAACTTGGAAGGGTCCTGGTCACTCAACTTTGGAATTCTCCTCCATAATGTTAAGTCTATGGACTTTTGATGCATTGGTATATTTAAAATATCTTCTCGGGAAATTCCTATTTTTAACATTTTTTTTTCTATGTACTCTTCTTAAAGGATGTCTCTTTTTTTCTTAGTTTTCAAAATATTTCTAAAATCTATGCTGAATTTAATATTTTATGCGTTAAAAGCGGGCGAACTTTGAGTAAGATTTTAACACTTCCTATAAAATTAAGTCTATACTTTAGAAATATTTTGAGAACTAAGGAGAAAAGAGACGTCTTTTAGGAATTATACACAAAAAATAGAAGTTAAAAATATTAATTTCTGGAGGAGATATTTTAAATATACGAATGCATCAAATGCCCATAAACTTTACTTTAGTAAGGGGGAATCGAAAGCTAAGTGACCAGCCCCCTTAGGAGCGATCTCAGGAACTGATCTTTTTTAGCTTCCCTCATTTCAAACACCACCGTATTCGGGAGGAGTCTATCTCAACCACTTAGATGTAGAAAAGTGATCATCTGTTATCGGACTCATTATTGGATGTCAAAGGGGGAAACATGAAATTGTACTGTTCATCTCACAAAGTTGATATTTTAACCAAAGCGGTCATCTGTAATCGAAACCTTTTTTACTTCGCAAGGTGCAATATCGGAACTTTTTGTTCGAAGCTCTTTTTCAGCACAAGAAGAGAACATATGTACTGAAATCCCTTAAAAAGATACCGACGTAAGAACATATCCGAGTAATGTTCTTGTTAGGCTTATTTTCACGATGCTAGACCTTATCAAGTTTAGTTCCCAGGCACCGAGATATTTTCCACTTAAAGGGAATCCTTTGCAAATAGCCGCCCTTGGCGACCAGTTTGGTCTCCCTTAAAATTTATGTTTCGGAAAGCATGCTAAGCATTGTATCATGATACTTTTATTCATAATTTAATTTACGTTGACTCCCTTAAATGTAATTAATATAATTCCTTAAGCTAATATTAGTTTTTGTTGCATTAACTCTTAAATGCCTGATTTTTCAAAAATCATTGTAATAATGTTTTTCGGCTTTTCATTTTTTAAATAAATCATGGGAAAAATACTTTAAAAAATTATATTTTGTTTTAAGTATAGTTTACGGCTAAGATACAGTTTGTTACTAATCGGAAATACTGGTGTTTAATTGAAAAAAATAATTTCCCTTGATAAAGTGTATAATATTAAACACACAAGAATTTTAGGAACTATAATAAGAAATAAATTTTACTTGCTCACTGCAGGTCAAAATAAGGTATTTCGTAAGCTTCCAAACAAAACAGAAAGAACAAATAGCAACAATTGAAAAAATAAATCTATCTTTATTCTTAAACAGCACAAGTGTTGCCATCTGCATGTTGAAAATCGATTTAATAATATGTTCAGAATGTATTTTATTGGCAACATTAGGCATTATAGCTTCAATATTATTCAAATAGTACTTTAGAACCTAAATTGGGTATGTTGCCGATAAGCAACACCAGGCATTTAAGGGTTAAAATATCACAATTTGTTGATTTTCTGTAAGCAAGTAAACCCTATTTGTTTACAATGGAGGTCTTTGAGAATTTGACGAAATATTAGAGATATAGCCAAGTTGCCGTACCTTTTGGCGATATATCGCCAGAGCAGCCCCCCCCCCTACGGTAACCTCCCTTATAGGTATGAAGATGAATTAAATGCTGTTTAATAACCAATGAGATGCGTTTCATTCGGTCGTTGCCATTAAACAATTAACAAATGATCGCAATTTTTGTGCCACGCACGATAGCGTAATATATATAGATGTTTTATTCTTTTAAATGTTACTGCTCGGAATGTTTTTAATCTTTTTTATAAATTATTTTTTCTTGCCCTTTAGGATTCTTTTGCACAAACATTATAAACTCGGAATCTTAATAAAAACAAAACCTTCAAATTCTGTCCTGGACTGTGTTTTGCCCAGTTAAAAAAATTACAACGTGCATTTCTTTTAAATTATTTAACTATAATTTAAAACATTTCACTGTAAAAACCAGTGAATTAAATTGTTTGAATTTAAATATAGAACTAGACATGAATTTAAATAGCTCGAATTCATCTGGCTACTTTTATACAATTTTGAAATGAAACTTTAGTTTTAAGAATCTCAATTTCGCCTTGTCTGAAAAATAAACTACCAAATACAAGCATTTCTGACACAAAGAAGAAAAATACGTTTAATTAAAATCCTAAGTGCATTCAAAGTTTCTTTAAAATAAAGTAAATGTACTGCTGGGAATGCGATTTAAACTTTAAAAAATCATTTTACATTCACACATGAAATTCAGACTTTCTTCTTTTGTACATTTTTTTTTTATTCAAGTAGAATATATCATTGTGACATTTCGAAAAACCAACTTAAAATTTAAGCTTTGAAAGATTAAGTAGTTTTTTTTTTATCTAAAACTATGCAAGGAAGAGATCTAAAAACTGAAATTTAATGTTGCCCATAACCTTTTGAAATCCAGTGTATAAACTAAGAATATACCGGGTATCCCAAAAATGTCTTATTGATTTTAAAATTCCATAACTTTCAAACGGTGGCAAATATTAAAAAAATGCTTGCAGGGGTGTTATGTAAGATGTCAGAAGTTTTTATGCTGCGATTCTCAGTTTTAGTTATAAATAGTATCAATAGATGGCGCTTCAGGCATTAACCGCTAAATCCAGGCTCGATTTTTCGGCCTCTCTCTTCTTTCCATGCGAAAAAGGGAGATTAAAATGTATTGAATGAATACCGAAATACCTGAAATCGAGTCAGGATTGAGCGCCTATTGCTTTCAGCGCCATCTATTGTTTGAAATTCGAACTAAAATCAAGAATCACAGTACAAAAACTCCTGACATCATACATAACCCTCCTGCAAGAATGTTTTTAATATCTGTCATCGTTTTAAAGGTATTGAATTTTAAAATCCATCAGTCATTTTTGGGACACCGGTATATTGTTCAATAAATATATGAAATCAAAAATTGATAAAGTAAGTGCATGTAACATATTTATTCACATATTTATTCGCATATTATTCACATTTAAGGTGGAATGGTAGCTATATACCTCATTGTTCACAATTTTTGTATGGAATTCAATAGTAAATGTATTTTTATGTCAATTTTCTATAAATATTTTTTTAATTATATTTCATGGAATTTAAAAGTTTTGTTTTGTTTTTGTTATTTTTTGATATTTGTTTTGTTATTTATATTTGTGCGATATTTCCCCTGATGAAAAATTCCACAATATAAGTGTTATTTATATTCTTGCTATTCATGATATTCATTCATCTTTGCATTTATTTTCTCATACAAATATTGCTCCTCCACTTTTTGAAGCGACATTTTTCCACTTTTGTTTTATTCAAATACTAGCAAACGCCGCGGCTTTGCTCGCGTAATAGATGAAATATGCCAAGTGATATTAGCATGACTATTTTTTATTAAAAGAACACGTTTTGAAATAATTCAAAAATTAAAAATTAAGCCACAGTTTGACTAAACTTCATTATAAAAGTGTATTAGACCGAAATGAGATTTTAATTAATAAGAAGAACTAAAACTAATTCCAATTAAATGATAATTCAGAAAGTATTTTGAGACTTTTATGTTAATTTCAGTATTCATTTGAAGTTTTGAACTTTTTAAAAACCATCCTAACACATTTACATCTTAAAATTCACCATCATGTCAAATTCCAGGCTTCTTGTCTAACAGTCTACCACCTCTCTGATGTTAGTGGCACCAACATAAAATGCCGAAACAGAGTTGAAATAGAATGTCTCGAAAAATGTTGAAACAGAGACTATCACCATTAATTTGCCAACATTAACCTTGAAATCGGTAGGTATTTGCTAATATTCTATAGAAAACGGAATTTATATGTTTTTAAAGGCTTTCTTGCCGTTCGTGCCAACCATGTGGTAGTGACACCGGCATAAAATATAGCCTGTATAGGATCAGGGACTATCATTCTTGATTAGCAACCAATAACTTCTGTAATCGGTTTATTATATCCTGAGATTCCATAGAATTTAGGACTCTTTTAGAATGCTTTTCGCTCCTTCCCTTCGCTTCAGATCTTTTTAATTTTGAATTTATTTTCGACTGTTCTTAGAGGAGATTTATATTTTATAAGTAACTACCGTGTTATATTTAAAGTTTCTAGCCTCTTCAGTACCACAGAAATCGCAATTTAGAAAGTTTTTTGCTCCCGCAACCCTCGATATAAAATATAACTTATGTACGAGCAGGTTTTATCACCATGAATTTGCCACCATTATGTTTGAAATCGGTTTCGTATTTCATACGATCGCATAAAAATCGTAATTTAGAACGCTTTTCGCTCACTTCATTCTTTTAAATTGGAATTTTCTTTCGACAATTCTCAGAAAGCATTTGCCTATTTGAAGTAATTACCATTGCAAATTTAAAATGTTAGACCCCCCTCAGTAACACAAAAACTCAATTTAGAATATTTTTCGCTCCTGTAACCCACAGGTGGTAGTGACAACAATGTAATATATAAACTATGTTAGAGCGGGGACTGTCGCCATCAATTTGAAACCATTACTTCTGAAATCGGTTTATATTTCCTGAGATTGCTTAGAAATCGCTATTTAGAACGTTTTTAGAACGCTTATCGTTCATTTTCGCCCCTTTTAAATTTCAAAATTTTAAGGAATTCTTCTCAGAGAGTATTTACATCTCATAAGTAATTACTATGCCAAATTTCAAGTTGCTAGCCCCTTCACTATCACAAAAATCACAATTAAGAACGTTTTTTAAAAAGCAACCGCAAGGTGGTAGTGAGGCCGACATGAAATGGATTCTATATTGGAGCAAGGGCTGTCATCATCAATTTCCAACCATTATTTTTGAAATCGGCTGGGTATTTTCTGCGATTGCATAGAAAACGAAATATAGAACGTTTTTCGTCTATTTTCACCCTTTTTAAATTTCGAATTATTTAGGAAAAGTTTTTAGAGATCATTTATATCTTACAAATAACTACCATGCCTAGTTTCAAGTTGCTAGCCTCTGCAGTATTACAAACAACGCAATTTTGATCGTTTTTTGCTCCTTCACCCTCTTTGGGGTAGTGGCACCAACATGAAATACAGCCTATGTTGGAGCGTGGGCTATCACCATCGTTTTCACACCATTATTTTCTTTAAATCGGTTCGGTACTTCCTAAGATTGCGTAGAAATTGCCATTTAGAAAGTTTTTTAGAACTCTTTTTGCCCCTTTTTACCCCTTTTAAATTTCGATGTTTTCAATAAATGTCCTTAGAGATCATTTATATCTAATAAGTAACTACAAGTTCCATTATCTTGACACTTCAGTAACACAAAAATCGCAATTTCGAACGTTTTTTTGCTCCTGCACCCACTTAAGGAGTAGTGGCACCGACATAAAATGTAACTTATGTTGGAGCAAGGATTGTCACCATTATTTTGACACCATTATGTTTGAAATCGGTTTGCTACTTTTTGAGATTGCGTAAAAATCGCCATTTAGAACGTTTTTTTTGAACGGTTTTTGCGCATTTTCACCCCTTTTAAATTTCGAATTTTTTATGAAATGTTTTTAGGATCATTTATATCTAATAAGTAACTACCATGCCAAATTCCATGTATCTGGACACTTCAGTAACAGAAAAATCGCAATTTCGAACGTATTTTTGTTCCTACACACCCTTTAGGGGTAGTGGCACCGACATAAAATGTAGCCTATGTTGGAGCATGGGTTGTCGCCATCATTTTGACACCATTATTTTTTAAATCGGTTTGGTACTTCCTGAAACGTCGTAAAAACCACCATTTAGAACGTTTTTTAGAACGCTTTTCGCTCATTTTCACCCCTTTTTCATTTCGATTTTTTTAAGAAATGTCCTTAGATCATTACTATCTTATAAGTAACTACCATTCCAAATTTCATGTTTCTTGTTCCTTCAGTAACACAAAAATCGCATTTTTAGAACATTTTTTGCTCCTGCACCCCCTTCTGTCCAGTGGCACGGACATAAGTTATAGCCTATATTCTAAGTTGGACTAACACCATCATTTTGATACCATTACTTTTGGTATCGGTTCGGTAGTTCCAGAGCTTACCTCCTACAAATAAACAATTTTTACCTCTTTATAATATTAGTATAGAAGTATAGATTTTATAAGATTTACGATGTTATAATGTTAAACTATTTGAATTTCTCTATATTTTGAGATTTCTTAGTGGATGCCTATTAACTTTACTTTAATATATATATATTTTATAATGATTTATGTAATATTTTTCCATGTCATCTTCATTATTAAATTTCGGTTAAAATCGTTGTATGAACTTGTAAGATAAATTTTGATTCAACGGTTGAGAGAGAGACAGAGATACAGAGGTACCAAGAGTTACATAATTTTAATAGCACATTTTTCATAGATAAATATTTGTCTTATTTAATTGCAAAATTCTGCGATTGAAAAAGTCCTATATTTTCATACAGAAAACGTTATACTCAATTTCCGTAAACCTTGGTCCCTCTGTGTATGTATATACGTATATACAGGGTGTTTCACTACCAGATCGACAAACGTTGAGGGGTGACAGTAGAAATGAAGACAATCATTATTAAATAGGAAACCATGGGGCGCAAACATCTTCTGTAGGAGCCAGGGGCCATTAAAGTTTAAGGTCCAAAACTTCAAACTATGATAAAAAACGGAAAAAAGGGTCGATTCGTTTGCGGTTTTCCCTAAAATCATTCATTATATCACGATTTTCTTAAATTTTTTTTTAAAGTGGCGTTCAAAAATTGTCGTTAGAGGGCGCTTTAGACTTTAGAGTAACGATCAACTACTTTTTACCGTTATTTTTTGTATGGGGTTAAAATTCTTCTAAGGTTTAGACTTTAACTTAAATTTTAAGCCTAAAATCGAAAACATTGCGATCGGGTAACTAGCGAAAATTTAACTGTGAACAGAGGGGGGGGGGGGATTTTAAACGCTCATAAACATTGAACAAACTAATCGATTTTGTTGCGGTTTGCGTGAAGGTCATTCCCTTGGTAATTATTTTATTCAAAATGACGTACAGCTTTGGTGTCCTCATTTTTTGATAGAGGGCGCTTCGACACATCTCCGACAATTCAACGACATTACTCTTGGGAGTTTTACTACCAGACCAACATACTTCCAGGAAGTGTTAGGGTTGCAAAGACGACTCGGAATCACATATGAATGTAACGTTGGGAATGCCTTTTGCGAGTTATGGTTAAAAGAAGCAGAGAAAAAAGCAACAGAAAGAAGCAAAGAAACAGCAACACATTAATGTGATAAAAAACAGTTCATTTAAAGGTTTTACTACAAAAGGTGTTTGAAATTACGACCGGAAGTAGTTCGGCAAGCTTCATAGTGACGATAGATGGCACTGCGGTTTCCTTGCGGCTCGTATTTCTGTAGCTGACAGAAAGCTATCAGAGATGCCAGGAATCTTCCAGAGCGTGCGGAATTCCATGCGACGCCGCTGTCAAGCTTGCCGGACTACGTCTGGTCGTAATTTCGAACATCTTTTGTAGTAAAACCTTTAAATAAACTATTTTCTGTCACATTAACGTGTTGTTGTTTCTCTGTTTCTTTCTGTGGCTTTTTTCTCTGCTTCTTTTAACCATAACTCGCAAAAAAGGCATTTCCAACGTTACATTTCTATGTGATTCCGAGTCGTCTTTGCATCCCTAACACTTCCTGGAAGTATGTTTGTCCGGTAGTAAAACACCCAGGAGTAATGTCATTGAAATGTCGGAGATGTGTCGAAAGCGCTCTCTATCAAAAAATGAGGACACCAAAGCTGTACGTCATTTTGAATAAAAAAATTACCAAGGGAATGACCTACACTCAAACCGCAACAAAATCGATTAGTTTGTTCGATGTTTATGAGCGTTTAAAATCCCCCCCTCTGTTCACAGTTCAATTTTCGCTAGTTACCCGATCGCAATGTTTTCGATTTTGGGCTTAAAATTTAAGTTAAAGTCTAAATTTTAGAAATTTTTTAACCCCATGCAAAAAATAACGGTAAAAAGTAGTTGATCGTTACTCAAAAGTCTAAAGCGCCCTTTATCAGCAATTTTTCAACGTAACCTTAAAAAAAAATTGAGAAAATCGTGATATAAAGAATGATTTTAGCGAACACCGCAAACGAATCGACCCTTTTTTCCGTTTTTTTTTTTAATCATCATTTGAAGTTTTGGGCCTTAAACTTTAATGGCCCCTAGCTCCTACAGAAGACGTTTGCGCCCCATGATTTCCTATTTAATAATGTTTGTCTTCATGTCTACTATTACCCCTCAACGTTTGTCGGTCTGGTAGTGAAACACCCTGTATATAGTACATTTGAAAATCAAAATACAGTACACAAGTTCTTCCTATAAAATCTGATCAAATCTCTTATTAAAGATCTCAAGTATTAATATAGGGTAATTCCGGGAGAGTCGCCGCATCCGGGACAGATGCCGCACCCCTTGTATTTCTTGTAATTATCGATAGATGGTCCTCAAACGCATAGTATATACAATGAGATTATTTGAACTAGTGTATAGCGTGAATACCATTTCGATGTTTACTTGTAGAAGTACAATCCTTATTTTGACGTAAGTGCATGATTTCACTGTCCAAACTTTTAAACACGTTATGTTTAAATACTTTCCATACACTAATTACTAAATGCATGCATGACTTCGAAGTCAAAACTAAGTGCAGCGTTTGTATACAGTACTGTGTGTATGGTTACGCCATTACCCTTAGCGATAGCAGGTAACTGTGATGGCCGAAGTCTTCACCGTGCAAAATGGGATACATGCCACACTGCAATTCCGGTATACAGCCTTCAGCAAAAGTTTAGACACTGGTGATATTTGACCTTTAAATAAAAAATACGAACACTTGGGCAAATAAAAATGGCTGTACTTATTTTTAAACATATTTAAACATTTTAGGACGGAAATAACGGTTTTAATTTCGGATTTTATTTAATTTAACTGAAAAATCTGAAATTTGCTTATTGAAAAAGTTTAGACACTTTCGTGATTTTTCGGAAACTGTTCACAGAAAAACGCAAATTTCAAACTTTTGACGCCACATGCATGAAGTATTCAAGTGCACCTCGCAATAGCACTGGTTAGTAAAGATGCCGCGAGCTAGAAATTTTCTGTCAGATGAAGTAATTGTAGAATGGAAGCTGAAATCGAAAGGGAAGACTGTTGCAGAAATTTCAGCTGTTTTGAATCGTCCAAAGAAGTCTGTCTATCAAGTACTGTCTAAGGGTGTCTCTTTCAAAGCAAAACATAGATCTGGAAGGCCTCGCGTGGCCAGAAAATGAGATGTTAAAAGGTCCCATAAACTGTCATCTAGACAAATGATAATTGCTATTCGCATTAAAAGTGAATCAGAGCTTTCTGTGTCAACGGATATGATTTGTAGAGGAATAAAAGAAAGATGTAAATTAGTTTTCATGAAAATGATAAAACAACCAGTCTTGAAATCTCACAACAAATTGACAAGAATGCAATGGGCTCGCAAATATATGTCATATGGACCAAAGTGGTGTACTGTGACATTCAGTGACGAAACAAAAGCGGAATTTGGATGACCCAGATAGGGTGGATTGGCATGACTTGCGTAAACAGTCTCGGGCTTTCTTTCGTCGTCAATAAGGAGGTGACTCTTTAACGGTTTGGGCCTTACTTTGTTTTAATGCTCAAGTATATCTGGAGATCCTCAATGGTTGCCATGCAGCGTAAGACTACATACATACATTGGAAAACAATTTACAGCCATTTGGTGAACTTTTAGCTGTTCCAAAGTATGTATTTGTGCAAGATAATGCGTCCATTCATGTTGCATGCAAGACAAAAGTTGATTTAACTCTCAAAATATTACTGTTCTCGACTGGCCCGCGTGTAGCCCTGATCTGAACCCAATCGTAAACGTTTGTGGCATCATATCTGATAAGGTTTACGCAATTTTTTGACAATACTCCCCTGTTAATGAACGTCGAACTGCTGTTGAACATGTTTGGTACGAAATAGACTCCCAAGTGATGCAGGATTTAGTTTCCCAGCACAGTTTAGCTTCCTAGTCACATCTTTGCACTAATTGTACACAATGTAGGTGTAGTTCGATTTTAATTTATGGTTATTTTTCGGTAAATAGACAGATTGTCTATACTTTTTCCACCATGTTAATTTTGTTTTTTTGTCATTATTTATTAAGTAAAAGGTATAATTTAAAATGTATTGTTTGTGAATAAAGGATAAGTCCCCAGTAATATGTGACAGTTGAGTTATAACAATTCGTTACATGCTTCGCAGTACAGAAGCATAATAGATCATTGTCTAAACTTTTGCTGAGCACTGTAAATGCCAGAATTTCTTTGTACGGGATGATTAAGTGTTATTAACTTTTCCTTTCCTTTTTGTACAGAGTAACCATGTTAGGCATGCTATCAAGTTTACTAAAACCAAAAGAGAAAAAGGGAAAAGTAAAAAGTAAGAAGGGCAAGAAAGATGCAAGTAAAGATGATAATAATGAAAAATTGGATTACACGTAATGCAGACGTTCTTTGCAAGGAATGTTTAGAAAACTACTCCAAAAAAGAGGTAGTGTAATTGGCTTCGTTGCATCAAGTGACAAATGTAATTATAAAAAGACTGTACTTTTCTGTAGAGTCGAATAAAGAGGTCTCTTAACCCATTTGGGACCATAGGTGCATAAGCACCTTCATAAAAAGCATACGAAGTTTCTTTCTGGCACCAATAAAAAAGAAAAGTAATATTTGCTTTCTTTAATTAGAGCATTTTCATAATTATTTAAGTAAAGGTAACTTCTTTTAAAAAAGTGGTGCCAAACGAATAAAATTTGTGTAAAAACCAGCGGTCCCGAAAGTGTTACCAAATAAATTGTGTAAACACAATTTTTACTTTTCTTCTTTTCCCTATCTAACACATTGATGTTACGTTGATGCTGAAATAACGAAACTATAAAACGAAATAATAAAACTAGGCGGATGTTTTTTATGAAATTAACAACAAATTAATAAATTATTGTGAAATTAAACGAAAAATTTAGGAATCATAAAAAAACATATTAATTAAAAATAATTTAAATCAGTGTAGTTCGATTGATATATTATTACATTATCAATTGAATCACAATGTATTAGAATTATGAATTAAATTATAATGATATTAAATCTATGGAGTACTATTATATAAAACTGATGTATTACAAAAATAATTATTACTATTATTTAATATGTATGTGTAGATAAATTAGTACACATAAATTTTAAAAGACCAAAAAATATGTTTTTTTTTAAAATAAAATTCTATAGAATCATTATTCTATAGAAATTCTATAAGTTTTATAGCGCTGTATAGAAAAGCTGTTCGATAGAAAAAAAATTCTAACGAATTCTATAGAAACATTTTCTTTAAAAAAAGTATTCTATAGAACTCTTCAAAACTCTATAGAAACAGTATTCTATAGAAAGGCTATTCTATAGAACTTGTAAAGAATTCTATAGAGTTCTATACAGCTGTATGAACTATTTTCGTAAGGGATAGTTCCTAAAATTCTTGTGTGTTTAATATTATAGAATTTTATCAAGGAAAATTATTTTTTAAATTAAAGACTAGTATTCCCGATTAGTAACAAACTGTTTTTTAGCGGTAAACTATACTTAAAAGAAACCATGATTTTTTTAAGTACTTTTCTCATGATTTATTTAATAAATGACAGCCGAAAAACATTCCCCTACGAAAATAGTTCATACAGCTGTATAGAACTCTATAGAATTCTTTACAAGTTTTATAGAATAGCCTTTCTATAGAATACTATTTCTATAGGGTTTTAAAGAGTTCTATAGAATACTTTTTCTAAAGAAAATATTTCTATAGAACGTTTTGGAAATTTTCTTCTATAGAGCCGTTTTTCTATAGAGTACTATAAAACTTATAGAAGTTCTATAGAATAATGGTTCTATACATTTTTTAATAAAAAAATATGTTTTTTGGTCTTTTAAAATATATGTATACTAATTTATTTATACCTATATATCATAAACTAATGATTCTGTAGATTTTTTTTTAAATATATGTTTTGGTCTTTAAAAATTTATGTGTACTAATTTATTTATACCTATATAAAAAAATTGTAATTCATAAGTTTTAATATAATAGTATTCCATAGATTTAATATGATTATAATTTAATTCATAATTCTAATACATTATGACTCAATTGTAATGTAATAATATATCAACCGAACTTCATTGATTTAATTATGGTTAGATAATTTGTTTGTTTTTGATTAATTAATTTCTTGTTTAATTTTATAATCATTTAATAACTTGTTGTTTATTTCATAAAAACATTCATCTAATTTAATAACCTTTATTAACTAACTGCAATTTTTATTGAAATATTTTATTTTGAAGTAAAAAAGTTTTTAAACAATTATGTTTCAAGTTTAACAAATAATAATTTTTGAGACTTTTAAATATTTTTTCAATAGCATATTAAAATAGATTTCCACGTCTGTCGATGTCAGATTAATGAATTTTAACAGAAATCTGAAGTTAATATATGAAAAGGATTTATGCTGTGAAGCTCATTTTAAACTGTAAATAATATAGCACCATCACCAACAATAAATAAGGAAATATATAAATAAATAAATTCTTTATTTTAACGGACGTTTTTTTTTCTTCTTAAATCAGATTTTCTAAGTTTCAAATGATTTCAGTTTTCATAATTCACACAACGTATAAAATGTATACGATTTCTATACGAGTTTAAATATTGAGAACGCAAATCACAAAAGAAACAAACTTAAAATATTCTAATAAGAACCAAAAGTCTGCGAACAGCCGTACTGTTCGCTGAAGGTACCGGCTTATGTCCGATCACAGAACCCAGGCAGCAACGATCGCGGTTAGTACTTAGGAGGGTCAGCTGCGTGTTGGCGAAATCCGAACTGTTCGAATGTTTTTATAGAATAAATTCGAATATTTTTATAGGTCAGCTGCGTGTTGGCGAAATCCGAACTATTCGAATGTTTCTATAGAATATTTTATAGAATAAATTCGAATATTTTTATATAAATTCTATAGAAATTTCGATTGAACTTCTACAGGTATTTCTATAGATTTTAGTTTAACCTAGTTTATAGAAAAACGGGCCATAATTCTACAGGATTCTATAATACTTTTGTATAAGTTTCTTTGTAGAATTCTATAAGAAAATTTTGTAAGGGTTATTAAGATGGTTTTTGAAAAATCAGGCCTTTAAGGGTTAATGGTGTTCAAAGTCAAGATTCAGCAGAAAATTTCGTTACATAGGACTTCGTTAAAAGGAAGTACGACTGTATATTGTATTGCCTTCCTCAACATGAAATTTGCGATGAAAATAATAGAACGCACTATGATTTTCAAGATACACTGGCCTCCAAAAGTTAAGGTACACGGACTAAATGCGTTCGATTGCACACGTTTTGTCGAATATCTACAAAACTTATTGGCGAATTGTTCTTGATCTTCTGGGATGAAAAGAACATGTTTCATTTCATATTTCTCGGTGAAGATTTAGTCGGTGGTACAATTAGGGGGCTAATAATAAATTTAATAATAAAATAATATTTGCGATCACCTATGTAACAGGAAAGGCTGGAAATGGTTTGTCACTGTGGTAAATGACTATTTGGGTCCTGTTCAACATTTGTATGCATTTGTGTAAGCATAGCGCTCATATTCGTGAAGGTGTTAACGTTTTTGTGAAAAACTCAAACTTTTTCTTTATAGCATACAGAGTTTTCAACCAAATTTAACACAACTTTCCAAAAACATGACAAAGAACAGTAGAAACAGTATACTGCAATTAAAATATGAATATATTGAAAATTTGATAAGATATGGGCATTTTTATGAGATATTTTTTAACTGCGCATGCGCGGAAGATTTCAAAAATTTTATTTCTTAATTTGGTACTCCGTATTTTGGGGCAACTTCTATAAAAAGTCCAGTCAAATGTTGTGAAAACTTAGGAAGATATAGTGAGCTGATTGAAAAGTTGTGTAAAATCCCTTGTAATAAAGCTATTTTTAGGAAGCAACTCACTATATTGACCCGTTCTTTGTGAATTTTCGCGATATTTGACTAGACTTTTTATATAAGTTGCCCTAAATAGCTGACTACCAAATTCTGAAATAAAAATTTGGAAATCATGCGCAGTTAAAAATTATCTCATAAAAATGCCCATATCTCATCAAATATTCAATATATTCATGTTTTAATTGCAGTATACTGTTTCTACTGTTCTTTGTCAGGTTTTTGGAAAGTTGTGTTAAATTTGGTTGAAAACTCTGTATGCTATAAAAAAAAGTTTGAGTTTTTCACAAAAACGTTAACATCTTCACGAATATGAGTGCTATGCTTAGACAAATGCATACAAATGTTGAACAGGACCCAAATAGTCATTTACCACAGTGACAAACCATTTCCAGCCTTTCCTGTTACATAGGTGATCGCAAATATTATTTTATTATTAAATTTATTATTAGCCCCCTAATTGTACTCCTGACTAAATCTTCACCGAGAAATATGAAATGAAACATGTTCTTTTTATCCCAGAAGTTCAAGAACAATTCGCCAATAAGTTTTGTAGATATTCGACAAAACGTGTGCAATCGAACGCATTTAGTCCGTGTACCTTAACTTTTGGAGGCCAGTGTATATTCTGTAAATATTTTTTTTTCCTTATAAAGGTATTTGAACACCTTTAAAACGTTATTTTCGATCAAAATATCGATTTTTCATTTTTGCAATAATATTAAATTTGAATCTTTTATCTATTGAAATCTGCTTAAATTTTGTCAGTATTTAAAACAGAACACGAGTTACAGCCGTTTAAAGTTACAGCTATTTATTGCTTTTCAATTGTGTTCAAAAGTTATTTTTAGTTTTTTCTCAAAATGAAGTTCTTCAGATTTTTACCATACGCAAAACATCCTAAAACAAAAAATTATGCATGAAATGCCGCGAAATTTTCTGTACTTCTTTTACAAATGTCTTTTGAGGGAATAAACTAGACTCATGATAATATATTAAATAGTTTTTTATTTACACTGGTATAAATGACCAACTTGAGACAAATTTTGCGAATTTTTCATTACATTAGTACTTTAACTGCCATATCATCTGAGATAGAGATGCGATTATAATGTGTGTAGTCTAAGTCCTCGAAAAAGTTATTCTGTTTATTATGCAATTTACAAAATGTCAATACATTGTTTTATTTTTGAGTCATCACGTTTTCGGGAATGTCAATTTTTGACATAATTTTGACTATTTTTTTCTTTAAAAAAATTATTTCTGGGTAATTGCTAAAATTTTTATATTTTTTTCAAAGTTTTAAAGTAAATGTCATAATAAAAAATGGATAACAAGAGAAATTTTCAAAAATTTCAAAAAATCACTTCCGAAGGTGTGTGGATACCTTAACGTAATGTATAATTTTCAAAAACGGTCTTTTTAATTTTTTATATCTCTGTTTAATAATTAACTGTTTTTGCATTCTTTTAATATACCAGTCTAAAATAGAAACATGAATATCAATTATTTTATTAATTTACCTTCGACATTTGAGAAATGAAAAAAAGAAAGATTTTTTTCTCGCTTTAGGTAATTAAAAAGAACCTAATTAACTATAACACGAAATTGAATAAATGCATCGAGTTCACATTTATGCGAATAAAAATTTTAGTTTGAAAGAATCGTAGAAAAAGGAATACATTTCTTTGAATGAACATAGTACTTTGTTCAAAAGACATCTCTCAGAACGGAAAAAAAATCTAAAATTATATTTACGAGTTAATTAGTGAAATGCTAAAAGGGGAAATAATTTGCGGATTCGTCAAGATTATAAATGTCTAAATAAGGAGGATTGACATAGTTAATGCATGTAAAAAGTATGTAATAAAAAGAGAGAGATATGTATTTAATTAGCATGCAAATTACGGATTAAAAAAAAGAAGAGAAATCTGGATAAGTGTTTTTTGACCTTTACTGTTATACGCATACATAAATTTAGATAGTTTATTTAAATTCAGGTAGATGCATAAATTTAGCATGATTATAGAAACTTATAACATCGTAACATTTAAAAACTTTGTGGAAATGTATTTATATGGTTAAGTGTGAGAAACCGACATATTGGTAAAGAGGTAAAAAACATGTATAGATGTTAGTAAGGGAAAAACAAGAACGAAACATCGTGCGTCGAGTATAGATTATGAAACACTTTCCAACGCATTCAAAATGCTCTAATAAAACTTCACAGCTTATTAAAGTAAAAGATGTCTAAATAAAGAATTTAAAAAACACATAACTAATTTGAAAACCCAAATTCTGCTATTACCATCAATAGTCGGAAATTATCAGATTTTTTTGTGCAGCCTTGTACATGTTCTGTATACATAAATTTGTATCCATACTACATAGTATACTAAAAGTTAGTCCAGTTAAATGATCAGCACAGTTGAAAATTTACATTCAGCACCTATGTCCATTCTATATCTTGAGAAATTTTCTTGAGAACTTTCTTGCAGCCCTGTATATAATCTATCGAAAATATATACACACCAACTAATATTAAAAAATAGTCACATTTTAAGACACCTACTCTACTTCAACTGAAAACGCGCTTCCAGCAATTATTTTTTATATGCTTCAATAGTTCGATTATTTTTCAATTTCTTCTGCAGCCAATTTCTTTTTTGTGTTCCTGTAAATGAACGATATATTCCCGCATATACAGTCAAACTTCGTTATCCCGACACTCAAATGACCAGAAAAAAGTGTCGTCATAAGCAGAGTGTCGCGATAACCGGAGTTGGAGAAAAATGTGTTTATAAGAAGCTGTATTTTTAATTAATTTAAGACAGTTTTAAATTCATAACTGTTCTTGCGGTTTTAAGCAATAAAACATTATTATTAAACAAAATAAGCACAAAAACAAAATTGAAAAGAATAAAAATTGGATTTATGATGACTTGTTTTTGTATTGTTTAATAAAGTGTTGATGGATTAAAGTTTGCTTATCCCTAGATGAGCTACCTATAATTTTTTTTTTCAATGTTATCCAATGAATTGTAATCAATGTTCGTTGTTTCAGAAATGGATGTTAGATAATTTCTGATCGTTTCGATGCAATGCAATGCTTCGGTTTTAGCCGAATGAAAAACGCTATGTAACCGCAAGAAAGGGCCGCCTGACCAGAACAAAAAGACCGCGAGTAGACTGATACGTCTATCTGGAACTTAAGTGGGTCATTCATAGTGTGTGGGTTTATTTATTCAGATAAAGGATTGAAGTAAAATTTCTCATTTCTCTCAATGGGTATTATAGACACTTTTTTGAAAAGTTTGGCTAAGACATTCCTTACCGCTTAATTTACGATCTTATAAGATAGATGATGAAAAATGGACAATTTTACTAAACCGTCGGGATATCCGGAGTTATTCAACGACGTAAAATCCGGAGTTTATTTACATTAAAATCATATACAGAAAATCGGGACTTTGAAAAACTGACGTGATAAGCGGAGTGACGTGAAAACCGGGTGTCGGGATAACGAAGTTCGACTGTATAAACAACATATGCTACAGGAAAAGCCGTGTAGTAAACCTCAGTGATATGTATATATTTCACTATGTTTACATTAGTGTAATATCATTAAAGTACACCGCAAACGATTTTTCCCAACACACCGTAATGTAACGGAATTCTTTTGAATGTCCATGTAAATGAACAGTAAATACTACTCACATCATTTTCAATATCTAATATTGCAAAGTGATAAAATTTTTTATGGCAATCGAACTATGTTTACGCGAGTTAGAGCACTGAAAGACAGACAGACAGAGATACAAACCAAATTCACAAACAATTTTGAACTTTGTTGGAAAGTGTTAAAAATGCTAAAGAATTCGAATTATCTGATAATCACGTGATCAGGGGATGTTGAAAATCGAAATAATCGGTAAGTAGGAACGTTTTATCAGTTTCATTTTCTTGTTGTACAAATATTAAACTACAATTAAAATTACTATAAACGAACTACACTGTAAAAAATCTAATTTTTTTTTTAAAATAATAAATATAATATAACCACGACCAAACATCTACAATAATATCTCCCCAGTTACTCACGATTCCGAAAGGCGTTTATGTTTAGGAACCGTAGAAACCAATATATTTTCATTATCTGCCTTACGTTTATTCAAATACGTCACTTTGTTTAAAATGCGAGAGGTTATAATTCTTAGGGGCAGCAGGAAGTAGTAGTTCTTCGGATTAAACTTGTGTAGAGGTAAACATTTGCATTAACTGTCATTCTATTCATTTAAATATGAGACTTTGTTCACATACGCCACTCCGTTTTAAATAGATAGCAGTAATTTACCTCTACGTAAGTTTAATCCGAATCACAACTGCTTCTAATACCGTGTGAGCCAAAAGTTCGTTAAAACTTTAAAAACTCATAAAAAAGGAAGAAATTATGATAAAGTAGTGCGGTTTGCAAGAAAGGGCTCACAAGGTGGTCGGATTTTTTATAGCAGCAAAAAAAAAAAAAAAAAAAAAAAAAAGTTAAAAAAATCACTTGTAGAAGGTGCTGACGACCCGAAACACAATGAACTGGACAACATTTGTGTCGTAGAATGTTATGAATGTTTTGACGGTCATGTTGAACAATTGTTATTGGAAGAACAAATGAATGGAGCGTATCGTTGTCCTGTTCATTGTGTTTCGGGTCGTCAGTGCCCTCTACATGTTTTTTTTTTCTGCTAGAAAAATTCGACCACCTTGTGAGCCCTTTCTTGCAAACCGCACTCCTTTCTCATAATTTCTTCCTTTTTTATGAGTTTTTAAAGTTCTAACGAACTTTTGGCTCACCCTGTATTTTCAAGCTACTCATTTAAAACGGAGTGAGGTATGTGAACCAAGTGACTCATATGAATGAATGTAAAGGCCGTTAGTGAAAATATTTTTCTTTACACACGTTTAATCCGAAACACTACTATTTTTACATCCACCTATTCCAAAGAATTATAGATTCGCTCATTTCAAACGGAGGGACATATTTAAATGAATGGAACGGCAGTTAATGAAATTAGTTTCTGATGAAGGTTGCGGATGCCGTCCGAAAGCACTCGAAATTTAAATAAAATGTATATTTTTAACTTTTAACATCTGTATTATTAACACCTGTCACCTTTTAAGTAAAAAGAGAGCTTTTTAAAGTTCATATTGTGTAGGTTGAAAAATTCTGTAGGCTTCTTTACATCTAGAAAATATTACGAAACTGTGCGGTAGATCAGACGAGATTATTAGCCCCCGGTACGGTATGCTATTTCTTTCTCCCAGCTTATTTTGTGTCGCCTGCAGAAAATAACGTTACCTTACAGAAGCCAGCCGTAAACAAAGCAGTACGATTAAGTATTACTCTATAGTAATTTTTTAAAATTCTAAGCATCGCACAGTTTCAATTTTTATACCGTCGTATTGAAAAAAAAAGTACTTTTAAATGCAATTTGTTTGAAAACTGCATCTCCATTTATTTTTGAAATATTAATTTTTTTGTAGTTTCTGGAGCCTTTTGCTTAATATTGGCAACGGAAGTACTCCATGTCTGTAGAAACTAAAGGAAAAAATAGTTGTAAAACATTAATTATATCTTTTTGCTGCCATTTTTTCATAACAACCAAAAGAAAGTGTAATTAAAATACGTGCTATTTTGAAAAAATATAAACGAATGATTTCTGTTAAAATATGGAGCTATTATAAACTATATTTAATTTTAAGTACTACTTTCTTTAATGACGGCATCTTTTTGCTGCATTTGTGTATTATTTTGCGATAGTGACGTCCTATACATGCTTTACTGTAGATGTTTAAGTGTGGATCGTAAATGTGGAATTCTTAAGCGGATGCGAATGACGTCCTTTTACATAAAAATTAAAGCGTGTGCTGTAAGTCTTAAAATTGAAATATGTTTTGTATTATTTATATGTAGGGGAGCTAGGGGATGAATGGGACAAGGGATGGATGGGACATTCTCAATATTTCAGGCAATAAACATTTATTTTAAATTGCTTCCTATCCCATATAAGGCACTACCACAGTGTGCTTCTGAACTAAAAGTAGTACCACATCGCTGTTTTCATTTTCCTTGAAAGTTGCATTTTCTGAAATCTCTGCATAAAAGTAAGTTTTTTTTTTTTTTTTTTTTTTTTTTTTTTTTTTTTTTTTTGCATTTGAAGATGTGAAATATCTTATGCAATATTAAAAATTAAGCTATGTTGTAGTTATTTATTTTAAGGTTCAATATCGATAGTTAAAATGAATGAATAGTAACCATTGTGACAAAATAATTTTTTTCCTCGAAAGTTGCATTTTCTGAAATCTCTGCATAAAAGTAAGTTTTTTTTTGCATTTGAAGATGTGAAATATCTTATGAAATATTAAAAATTAAGCTATGTTGTAGTTATTTATTTTAAGGTTCAATATCGATAGTTAAAATGAATGAATAGTAACCATTGTGACAAAATAATTTTTGAGGCAAAATGGCTGAGAAGGGGATATATGCATAATGGGGATGATTGGGACATTCTCATTCATCTCTAGAGATGCTAAATTTTTTTTTTCCTAACTAAATAGTATTATATAGGTTGATAAATTAATAATTAACGTTAATTAATTGTATTAAATAGTATTATATGTTTCGTAATTGTTTAAAATTTCTGAGTGTTATTTATTGTATTGTAATAATTATTAATGGATTATCAAAAAAATTGGTACTAAAACTTAATTAAAATAGATAAAATTGTTAAAAATAGTATGTTTATTGATCAAATGGGGAAATTATGTTGCATTTTGAAATGTTGCACAAATAAATCCCCACCCCTAACATATTGGGTCGATCGGAAAGTCGTGTCGTGTTGGGAAAATCAATTCATACCAGAAAATTCTGTCATTTAATTATTAGGCACTTAGGCTTATGCCAATAAACAACAAACAACAAAAATTAACAAAGATATACACCAACTTTCAAAGCCGTAATGAAATGTGCTTACAAAATTTTTTTTGAATAAATATGTTGCGATATATATCTAGATAAAAATATGAGATATTATAAATGAAAAGACAAAAAATGTAAAACTTGTATAGTTGGTCATGCTGACAGTCCACCTCAAGTAAATGATTATATTCCTTTTTGCAAATATAATAACGTAATTTATAAAATTGATTGTTTAACCTGACAGCAGGGTTATGTATGGCAGACGGAAGGTGAATTACATGTTAGAATTAATCAGCATAGATCGGATGTATATAATGATAATAAGAAATGCCCCACATTTGAAATTTTGCATTTTAGAATTCACAGTTTTAGTAATATTAATATTCAAATTTTGGATCATGTTGAAGCTAAAAATAATAAATTAGATAAAGAGAATGATTATATGTTGCAGTTTAAAACTATATATCCATTTGGATTGAATACATTGGTTAATAAAGTTAATTTATTGAAGGTTAGAAATGTATATGATTTATTTTATAATTTTAATGATAAAGTTGTTATAAAAAGAGGAAAGGGGGGTCTCGTAAATATAATAAAGTTATTAATCATGTAATTCCTAATATATGGATTAAGGATTTGGAATTTGTTTTTGATAAAAATTATAGTGTTAAAATTTTAAAATGGAGGTTTAGTCCAGGTAAATTAAAGTAAATACACCTTCAACCCGAGCAAAATTGCAATAGAAGCTCTGTTAACTGATTTTTAATCCGTAACCATTGCTGAGAAATATAACCAAAATTAGACAAAATCTGATCACGGGAACACCCTTAAAAACGGATTTCAAAGCGGACTGAATCATATGCCGTTTTGCGTTGTTGTGCTGTTGTATAGCTTTTAGTTGAGACGGAAGACGACAGAGGGCAGCACTAAATAATTTGGACTGCAAATATTCCTTTTTTATAGAACAACTGACAACCAATAATGCTTTTGGAACAAGATAAAGTAAAGTATCTATAACTCATTCTAAACTGTATTACTACTAGACCGATCTCCTAACAGTCATCCGGTATGCGGTGAGTTTTTCAAGCTCCGGCGATGGGGAGATATATCTCCAGCCTCAGGCAAACCCTATACTATATTTTCTTTCTACATATTAAGTCTTCCAGAACATTTTAAGCCCTACCGCATCAAAATCGGTCCAGTGGTTCGCGAGATATAGTTCTTTTAAATTTCTCTACTTTCTGTTAATCCCGTTCCTCTATCTCATGTATCCGCAATTGCAACTGGCTCCGAATCGATTCCGATGCTTATAAATGATAGTTGTGCATAACTTTCCCAGGCATCGGAACATTTTTAATAATATGCTTTAGGGAATTTTTGAGGGCAAATATCAGTATTTTTTAATAGAAGAATAAATCTAGCTTAAACGCGCGAAATTTCGCCTTATTTAAGAAGTAATTTTCTATAAGAAAATACTGGTACCAAAAAATTTCCTGGCTATAAAATTTCAGGACACGCACGACCCCTGCATTTATGGACATTTCATCACCAATTTACTTTGTTAAGGAGACTTTAAGCAAAGATATCGATATTTTTTATACATGCTGTGCTGTGATTGTGATCTGACCAGAGTAGTTTGTCTTGTTAGTGCTTTTCAAGATTATATTTATGGTGTTAAATGATTATTTAACAGCGGATTACTACATTATTTGTGTAATTTGAAGCTTATACAACACTAGTGAGTGAGTTTTAGATTCTTTTTATAAATTTTAGTATTTTAATGAGCCTCTGAAAAGTACATGCTTTACCATTGGCGGCCATTTAATAATGCATCTCTGTGGAGATTATTGTAATGTTAACCTTTTTTAATTAATCTCTAACCTCTAACGTACATAATAAATGCTATAAACAGCTCCATACTGTGCTCTTTATTAACGTAAGTGTATATACTTTGCTCTGTTGCCAGTTTCAATTCAAAATATCAATTTTAAGTGTACTAAATGATGTTTTGAAAATAGTTAAAAATTGTGTTCTATGCTAACTTTTAGCTTCAAACTCCCATAGGAATAACATTGGGAATGTGTAACTTTTATAAAATTATCAAAAATACCTATAAGAGACAGCAGACAGAAGAGGAGCAGCAATGACATTTAAAAAGTGGCCGATGTACTGGAACACGTATCACCATTTCATTCTGATTCTACTCTACGCAAAATTGTTACAGGCGTAACAGCTAAAAAAGAAATTAATGTTGATGAGTTGCACTTATTTGGTATGATCATCATCTCCAAAATGATAGGGAAGGATATATTTAGGTATTCGACTAAAAGGTCAAAGAAAGTGAAAACTCTAGGATCTGCTGCCGCCATTTGTAGTTATAAAGATGACTTAGATATACAAATAGATCCAGCCCTCCTCTTCCAAAGAATGATGATTACTGGCACTTGTGGTGAAATGAATCTCGGAGATGTCATGCGTTATGAACCGTGTGCGTACCCCGCAGCATTATTTGAATCACCAAGTATGATGAGGAATTCAGACAAATCTCAGTTAGCTCAAGCACTAGTCAAACACATTAAAAATTTACACAATGAAAAATATGACAACGTGGAAAGTACAGAAAGGTACATATTGGATGGAGGATCTTTATTGCGTCACATTTCCTGGTGTAAAAAATGATACATATGAAAACATTGCTATGTCTTACACGCTGATTTTATTGTTAAACAATATGGAAAACGTATCATGGTTTTTGATAATTACATTGGGTATCCAACAATCAATGATGTGGCTCACAGATGACGCTACAAAAACAGTAGAGATATTAATTTTAGCCCGTACGTGAATTTTATTGGAAAAAAGGAAGAGTTTCTGGACAATGAAAAAACAAGCAAGCAATGACTTCCCTCATAGGCGAATTGCTTAAGAAACAAGGCTGTACTGTTCCCAACACAGATGGGGATGCCAATATAGACATTGTTCGTGCTCCAGTCTCTTCTTCAGAACCTGCACATGCACATACCACTGTAATAGGTGAAGATACCAACTTGCTGATTCTCCTTCTTTAACAGGCAAAGGATAATGGCTTCAAGCTATACTATCGCAGTGACATAAGACGAGGATCATGTTCCAAACCAGTCTATCATATCCTCAACATGCAATCTCTGTTAGGTCGTGAAAATTGCAACTTCCTTCTGTTTCTGCATGCTTTCACGGGCTGCGATACAACATCCAGAATTTTTTCGATTGGGAAATCCTCATCATTTCTCAAACAGATGAACAAGACAGAGCACCGTTCTATTGCAAAAATATTTTGTTCAAATTCAAGCCTACATTCAGATATGGCTGAGGCTGGAATAAAAGCAATGCTTCTGTTTTATGACTGCAAGGCACTGTATTCTATAGACAAACTACGTCACCAAATGTTGGTAAGGAAAGTAACTACAGTAAAATCATTTATTACACCTGAACGTTTGCCTCCGACCGATTCTTCTACAAAATATCATGGCTATCACACTTACTTACAAATAAATATCGGAAGAAAGAACCAAGCCAGCAGAATGGGGCTGGTATGTAAAAAAACACTCGTGCTACCCAATACTCTGCGAGTGACTACCAGCTACAGAATATTTACTTAATATGATTCCATGTTCTTGAAAGACAAACTGTGCTACTTTACGATGCTGATGCAAGCGTAATTGATTGCCCTGTTCTACAGCTTCTGGGGTGTGCCAAGTCAATGGATGTGACAAGAACTGCCTAACTTCTAACTATAAATATGATGAAAACTAGTGATACGTTTTTTTCTTCACTGGAACATTCCTGTAAAAATGAACTTAAGCAGTAATTTGTCAGAAATAGTAGACTTTTGTGTACTGTTTATCGTTTTTGACTATACTTCAAAGTTAAATTGTGAAAATAAAGCGATATATTTCCGTAAGCGATATATTCTCTGCCTTAGTTCCAGAAAATCCCCTCCGCCATTTTGAAATCCGTATATAGGGGTGTTCCCGTGCTCAGATTTCGTCTGATTTTTAGTATGCTATTAAGCAGTAGTTCCTGATTAAAAAATTCTGTAAAAAGCTTCTATTGCAATTTTGCCCATGTTCAATCACAAAATGCCTGGACTAGTTTTTAAATTAAAGATTAATGTGCTTAAGAAAATTAAAAAATGTTTGGATGTTTTCAAATTTAAAAATTTACAGTTTAAAGATTTATTATATGATTTAATTAATTTTAAGTTATTAAATAGAGATGAAGTTAATAAAGAAGTAATTTATTTTAATATAAAATTTCAACAAAAATATTTTGATAATTTGAATTTAAATGCAATATGCAAACATATTTACGACCTTTTTCCTCTTTAAGAATGTATTATTTCAGTTGCATATAATTATCCTAAACCATTAAGTAATAAGATTTTCAATTACAGACAAATAGCTTTTTCAAATGTTAATACAGTTTTAACTTGTTGTTGTAATAATATGGAATTTAAAGATTTTATAGATAATTATCATGGTCATATAATTACAGGTAATCTTGATATAATCAAGAATAAAAATGTAAAATATTTAATGAATTTTGGTACAAAATTTAGAATTAATAGTAAAATTAGCAGCAATAAGGTACTAAAGATTTTTAAGGACAATGTCAATAATTTTATAAAGAAATATATTTATAAATTTAGTATGCCTTTAGAGGCATTTTCTGAATGGAAGTCTCAAATTTTGGGCATTTCAATAATTTTTTAAAAGATTATTTAAATTCTGATAAGTATGAATATCAAACTTTTAAAGATGAAGATTTAAAATTTATTGAAAGTTTACAGAAGAATTTTGTTATAGTCCCTGTGGACAAAGCAGCTAATAATTATGCAATAATATGAAAGAAGTTTTATATTGATAAAATAGAGGGTGAATTAGGTAATGAAAATTTTTATTCAAAAGTTAATATTGAAAGAAATCCTGTTGTTAAAAATTTTTTTGCATATACAAAGAAAGTTAAAAGTATGTTTTCTTATAATTTTGATGTTTCTAGTCATCACTGTTTGCCATTTAGCGTTTGGCAATTTTTTAAGTATTTCTCTAAAAAAAATTTTATTATAAGTTTTTTTGTTTTTGTATGATAATTTTTGTATTGTTAACATTATGTTTGTTAGTTTTAATTTGAGTTATTTTAGTTTTTTATGGAATTTGGTTAATAAAATGACAATAGTTTTTCAATATTGAATGCGGTGTGAGCGTGTGTTCAGAAACCTGCAAATTTTAAAAGTGGGGGTGGAGTTAGTTTTTTGTCTGTCCTCCCACTGATGAAGAACAGACTGTTTTTTTTTTTTTTTTTTTTTTTTTTTTTTTTTTTTTACCTGTCTTTCTTGTTCTTTTATGTTTTTTATAGTTAAAAAATTATATACAGCCTACTGTATATAATTATAGTATACTGCAGATATACACCTTCCTTTTGGAGTTATGGCGTTTAGGCATTTTGAAATAATGTAATATATATATGTATGTATATAGATAGGTAAACTTTTGAACTGGGGGTGGTTTTGGGTTCTAGGGATCATGATCGGCGTAGATAAGCAAAAAGTTTCAGAAATTCCAACAAAAGGGAGGATGTAACAAGTAGTATTTCTTCCGAAATGTACCTACAATCGAGTCAATTGAAAAATATATATTAAATTAAAGTTTTAGCATTTTGATCATACTTACATATTAAAGAAACACAGACTGAGACAAATGATTTTAAAGATTGCATTTCTGAAACAATCACATTGGATGCAGTAAAATACTTTTTTCGCACTTTTTATTATCGGATCTTAACGAAAATCCCTCAGAATATAACCAGAGATATAGTATCAGACTATTACAATATCATACATATCAGAATATAACGAGGGATATAAGTATAATATCCTTCAGAATATATTTTATATTTTCGCTAAATGAAGCATATTTAATCCCCATAAGAGAAAAAGAGAAAGGAAAATATTGATTTATAATAAGATAAAAACAAAAAAATACATATATTTCTTTTCAAGATTGTAATTTAGATATAGGAGGGGGGATTAAAAAAGCGACACTAAGTTTTACACAGTAATGATGATGAAAGATTTCTTCAAATGAAGAAGACATTTTATATGGTGTACGAAAATTTAAAGAATTAAATG
Source organism: Maratus speciosus (assembly GCA_963932465.1). Taxonomy (NCBI): domain Eukaryota; kingdom Metazoa; phylum Arthropoda; class Arachnida; order Araneae; family Salticidae; genus Maratus; species Maratus speciosus. The sequence goes on along the minus strand of OZ010794.1, from coordinate 504,049,848 downwards.
CGAAAATTATTTATTTTATTAAAAAAAAATAATTTCTTATTAAATTTCAATCTTACTCGAAAAGTTTCAATGAGTAGTCAATTATCATATCTCAGACATTAAATGCTTTCCATAATAATTTAATCAATTTCCTGAAATCGCTAACATAAATAATTCCTCTAATAATATGTTTTAATACATTACAATTAATTGAATCTATATTGCAAAACACAATTTTAAGTATCTCTGCAAATAATGCATTAAGGTAGATTATAACTAGCAATTGTTTATAATAGTCGCATTAAAACACCTATTTTTAAATCAATAAATTTCCTAGCAACATCTAACGTAAGTCATTGTTTGTAATAAGTTTAATACAAACGCAATTAGAGTAATGAATATTGTAAAACGAATGTATAAATATCAGTACAAGTAATGCATTGAGTATTATCTAAATTTGCAGTATTTTAATAATTACGTCTACTAAATTCATTTTGTAAAATATAGGCAATGTATAAGATGCAATGATTAAAATGCTTTCACTGGATAAGCTCGTTGTCCTTTTCAATATGCACTGTTAATTTGATGACATGAGTACATGTTTTAGATAAGTCGATACATTCGTAACTCTATATAGGCGTCGGGTATGAAAACGCTTGTGAAAACTACATCTCAGTGAAGAATAGATATAATATGTTGAATAAATATGTTGAAAAATATTTTAATGTATATTTACATGTGTAATTAATTTACTAATTAAAATATGTTAATTAATCACCCTAATTAAAAATGCTCCGTGCGCATTAAATTTAGATTTAGAAACCTGATAATTTGTTAAATGGCAGTTTTATAATATTGCTACAAAAGTTGGTATGGTTTTTAAATTTATACCAATATATTTTTGAGAAATAAAAATTATATTAAACTTCCAATATTTACATTTTTCCGTGTAATTTCACGAAAACAATATTACTACCAAATTTTACTTTTATGAACATTAATGCATTCACATTAATACTAAGTTTATAAATATGGCATATTATAAACGATAATATTTAACACTATGAAAATTGGATAAAAAATAAACAATTAAATTTAAAAAATCAAAAAACCCGACTGCGTAAAAAACGAACTAATTAATTATTTCTAATCAGTGTGAAACTATTTTTTTTAATTCCTACTATTAGCTCACAGACTCTGGTTGAGAGTCGGGAGGAGTGGATGTGGTCTACTCCTCGGGATTGCACTAACACTCTAAAGCGAAAGCTGAGTTCCCGAGGTGGTCATCGCTGTCATCGCTATATATATCTCGTTCAAATTTTCAATCGTTAATAAAATACTTATTATTCATCCAATCAAGCTCAAATAATATTTTTTAAACTTGTAGTAGATGACACTTGATGTTAATCCAATTTTTTTAAATACTAATTCATTAATTAAATTAAATTAATTAATTTTCAATAATCGAGTGAGCCCCCCATCTTGATCAAGGTTTTTTAAGACCGAGAGAGCCCTCTTTTTTATCAAGGCATTTTAAGCGCCACTCAAGAGGAAAGAAGAATGCGAGAAAAAAATTCTCTTATGTACCTAAGTAGGAATTGACTTAAAATATATTGTTTTATATTACTTGTTTATATTACTTACGTATTTTTTTTATTTACTTGTACTGGTGACTTTTAAGTAGTGTTTAATTTTTAGTTCCTATCTATAAACACTGTTTTGTTGCTAGGTCTATAGATGTCTATGATGGTTAGAGTTGCAGTAAAGCTAGAGATCCTACCTACACAACTTCCAGGTTGTATAATATTTTAACGGAGCTTCTGAGTGTAAAATAGTCAATGAAACATCATCTTCATTTTGAAAGACCTATCCAATGATATGCCACTCAATAGGGTGCGTAATTTTTTTTCGTCTCTACCGCCATTTTGTATTTTACGGCCGCCTTTTTGAATTTATAAAAACAAAACCTAGCCTATAACCACCGGTCCGTTAAGACGAATCGATAGAGACCTCACCCATTAAAATCCATCCAGCCGTTGGGATGTTTCGAGGGTATAAATAAATCCACATACACGGATACGCGTAAAACATATAACCCTTATTTTCAGTCGGATAATAAGTGGCATGTAACATTTTGAATAGACTATCTTGACAAAAATTCTCAGTTTGAGAAAACGCGATTTAACGTTTTATTTTTAGTGCAACTCATATAGGGTACTCAAAATTGAAATGCTTGTAGCATCGCTAGGAATCGTTACAATTGCAAGCGACTTTTACAAATGATGCTCTTAAGATTGCACTATATTGATAAGCCAAATAAAAAAAGCGATTTTTGACCAACAAAAGGTCCACGGTCCTTTTCAACAAATATCACATGTATTGATCTGTATTAATCTGTATTAATCTGTATTAATCTTATATAACATGTTTGATTTGTATTAATACTCATTTCTTCTTTATATTAGTTATATTCCGACAACATGAATTATGTTTTATCAAAAAGAGAGCTTTTATCGAGTTGTTTATATTACATAATACTTAAATTTTCTATTAAAAGAAGTTGGATACCTCTAAATATCTTAAATACTATAAAATAAAATTACTATTATAAAAGAGCAGAAAAATTATCTTTTTAAAATGTCGGAATATATCTGAGTTAACTTTATATAAAATATTAGAGTTTCTTTTAGTAATAATTTCCTTAAGCGTTACTTTTGTAAAAGTTAATTAAGCTTTTTACTGGGCCAGGCAAAAAAAAAAAAAAAAAAAAAAAAAAAAAAAAAGAAGAAGAAGAATTAACATTTTAAATATTTCTACCAAAAATACAAATAAAAACCGTTCTAATCTTCCCCAAAGAATTGTTTTATTGTTAACGTAGCCAATTAAAGGGTCATTATATTTGTTTCTTAATCCATTAGTGTAAAGGATTTAACCGAAATCAGTTTTTTAGTTTCCACAGACTAAGATTAAAATAAAAATCATAATTTAAATTATAAACAAAGAAAATATGTAGAAAGCATGTTCTCTTCATTAAAGAAAAAGGTATCTTATATTTATTAAAATAAAAAGATTATTTTGATTGACCTTAAATAGTATTTTTATAAATAAAAAAAAAAGCATTTTACCTTCTGTACAATTCCCGTCTTGAGTTTGTTGCTATTTTTGTATTATGGCAAAATAAAATAATTATAAAAAATAAATTTTTGTTCGTAATTTCCAAATTTGAAATATCAATAACTAACATGAAGGTTGTTTTTGTAACAGTTAATTAAATTTTATTGCTGACGCAAAAATGAATTATTAACATATTTCTAACAAAAATACAAATAAAAAATGTTCTAACCTTACCTAAATATTTGTTTTACTGTTAATGTAGATAATTAAAGTGCACTATCTTTTTGTTACTTAATGCATTAGTTTAAAGTATTTAACCGATATTAGTTTTTTAATTTGAAGAGACTAAGATGATAAAAATATATATATATATATATATATATATATATATTACCATTAATTAAACATAACCTGCCACCGTCAATTATTATGAATTAAAGCTGTAAGTATTAAAAAAAATATATATTATAAGAATTATTATGGAAGAAAAAAGAAAAAAGTGGATACCGACAAAAATTGAAAAGCTTATACATTGAATTACGTTATCGAGGGCACAGAATTCAATGATATAAGCAAAATGGTTGTTTTCTGTGGGAGAAATAAGCTAAAGCTAAAATTAATTTTCCCTATATAGATAACAAAGAAAATATGCAGAAAGAATGTTAAGTATTCTATTAATTAAAAAAAACTAAAGTTGTATTTATCAAAATAAACTGATAACTTTGATTGACCTCTAATAGTATTTTTTATAAATAAAGCAAACGCATTTTGCGTTCTGCACACTTCTGTCATGAGTTTGCTGCCATTTTGTCTTAAGACAAAATAAAATAATAATTTAAAAAATACTTTTTTTGTTGGTAATTTCCAAATCTGAAACAATAATAACGACCTTGAAGGTTATTTTTGTAAAAGTTAATTAAGCTTTTTACTGCCAATTTTTTTCCATTCTGACCAGAAAATCAGAGTTCTAACTTTTTACGGCTGCTCTTTCATCTTCACCTAACGCTTCATTTATAATGGCTGTTTCATAATAATAGAAACCACCAGTCCACCAGAAGAAAATGAAGTAATGGAAATGCCGTTGGAAGGGGGGGGGGACACTAAATTCCTAAATTTTTTTTCAAAAAAAATTATGGCCATTTTTTTTTTTCCATTCTGACCAGAAAATCAGAGTTCTAACTTTTTAAGACTGCTCTTTCAACTTGAACTAACGCTTTATTTATAATGGCTGTTTCATAATAATAGAAATCACCAGTCCATCAGAAGAAAATAACTCGGTTAAGCTGGACTCGGATAATCGGGACTCTACTGCAAAGCATATTTCAATTTTAAGACTTAAAGCACACGCTTTGATTTTATGTAAAATGACGTCATTTGCATTAATATATATACCTAAAATTAAATATAGTTTATAATAGCTCCATGTTTTATCATAAACCCTTCATTTATATTTTTCTCAAAATAGCACGTATTTTAATTAATTTTTTTTTTCAATTTTTATGAGAAAATGGCAACAAAAAGATATAATTGCTATTTTTCAACAATTATTTCTTTACTTTCTACAGAAATGAAGTACTTGCGTTGCCAAAACGAAACAAATGTCGCAAAAAACTACAGAAATATCAATATTTCAAAAACAAATGGAGATGCAGTTTTCAAACAAATTGAATTAAAAAGTACTTTTTTTTTTCCAAATACGATGGTGTAAACTTTGAAAATGTGCGATGCTTAGAAGTTTTAAAAAAATGATGTAGAGTATTGAAGCGCACAATGAAACATCAGCTTTTGTTTTACGGCTGGCGTATACAAGGTAACGTTATTTATTGGAGACAAAATAAGCTGGGAGAAAGAAATAGCATACCGGGGGCTAAAAAAGTTTTATTATTGACTAGCGAACTTGACCGGCGTTGCCCGGGTACGTCAAAAAACAGCAGGAATTACGAAAAAGCTCTGAAAATCACAACAAGATATCGCGAAAAAATTTTAAATCGCTTCTCAAATTTTGAAAGAGAAAAATATATATATATTGTGTTCGAAGATTGCAAGTTGATTCCTTTCACTAATGTGGAAAAATAGTAGCAAATCGCAACAATACACTGAAAATCACATACAAAATTCCCGAAAAATTCGAAAATTGCTATACGAAATCCGAATAAACTTTATTGAAATGAGGGCAGAACGTACTTTAGGTCAAAAATGGAATGTCAAAAAATTGCAGCAGATCGCGATGAAACGTAAAAATAGTCATTTTGCCTAGCGTCTCAAATTCAGTATCAGCGTAATGTAAAAAAATATTAAAATGTAACTGATTTATGAAGTAATGTGTGTATGATGAAATGTGTGTATTATGAAAATATGTGTGTATTTTTTTTAATAGCTACGTCATTTTCTGTTCAAAAATTATAAAAAAAAGTTAATTTTCTTTCTAATGTGAAAATGGTATCAATAAGGATAAATAAATCATGACTATTTTCCCTTTACTTTTAATAGAAATGGTGTACTTCAGTTGCCACAATTACAAAATTGGTACTAAAAACAATAAAAAAATTAATATCTCAAAAATAAATTGAGATAGAGCTTTCAAACAAATTGCATTTAAAATTATATTTTTTCCCTGTACGACGGTGTAAAAATTGAAACTGCGCGATGTTTAGAAGTTTAAAAATTTGCAGTAGCGAAAATTGCAAAACCGAAATTTCATTTCAAATTTCAGAGTGTTGCCATTCTCAGAATGACGTATGCGTTACGCACAGATATGTTTGTCCTTTATAATATAGATAGGCTCTTTAAGGGGACCGGATAAGCGAAATTTAGGGAAAAAAATCGATTTTTACTTTTTTATATCATTAAATAGTTTAAACCTTTTTATTTCCAACTATGTGTCTTACATGATTACATATACCGGGCGGCCTAAAAAGGACTGACAGATTTTAAAATTCAATAACTTTCAAATGGTGGCAGATATTTAAAAAATTCTTGCAGGAGCATTATGTATGGTGTCAAAAGTTTTTTTTACAGTGGTTTTCGATTTTAGTTTGAATTACAAACAATAGATGGCGCTGTAAGCAATAGGCTGTAAATACAGGCTCGATTTTTGGCACTTCGGGACCCACTCAATACATTTTAAACTCCTTTTTCCGCATGGAAGAAGAGAAAGCCCAAAAAATCGAGCCTGTATTTAGCGCCTATTGCTTACAGCGCCATCTATTGTTTGTAATTCGAACTAAAATCGAAAAGCACTGTAGAAAAACTTTTGACCTCATGCATAACTCTCCTGCAAGAAATTTTTAAATACCTGTCACCGTTTGCAAGTTATTGAATTTAAAAATTAGTCAGTCCTTTTTAGGACACCCGGTATATAAAAGAAGTGTTGGAATTATTTATTCTTTCTAAAAGTACTTCACAGCTTAATGGCCATTTAAATCTTTAATTGACTTTTCCTGAAAACTTGGATTTTTCATGTTTGTGTTCCTTTTATTTCAATATCTATTAAACTTAAGAACCCGAATTTTTTAAATACCTATGTTATATTGTATACTTTAATACAGGAATTTAACAATTTGTTGAGAATAATTTATTTTAGGCAGTGAAATCTTACCAAAAAGGCTAATTAAAAATGACTTTCAACAAATAATTAATAATTAATTTTCAGTTTCACTTAGAAAGAAAATGGCCTGTTAAAATACGTAAAGCATGTTATTCTAACTGCTCTAAAAAATCCAGATCTCTATCTTTCACCATTACTGAGAAAAGGTATATAAAGTTGATGAATTTAACATGGCGGAGATAGGGCTTTCCCGGTCCCCTTAAGGCAGTTTTAAATAGTATAAAGATTAAAAATGACAATTTGTGTAAAATCCCCTATCATTCAGCTGCTTTTAGCAAAAATCTAAAAATCAGGTCACTCGATCCCCGATATCTTTCTCAATTTTCTCGATATTTAACTGGCTTTGCTTAACATGTGTTGCTCCGTAGAGTTGACTATTAAATCATAGAAAAATCTTTGTTATCTTTCGCGCATACGCAGATAAAAAATATTTCATACAACTGCTCATATTTAAGCAAATGTTTGATATATTTATATCCTAATCGTACTATATTGTTTCTACTACATTTTGTCGAATTTTCTGAAACTGGAGTTAAATTTGGTTGAAAACCTAGCATGCTAAAAGCAAACTAGTCGGATGTAGCAATCCTAAAACTTTCTTCTATCTCATACATGTTAATACTTGAAAATTCACCATCACACTGGAAAATTAAACTGCAATCTATGCCCATCATGTGGATTCTAAAGATATGAAATTCCGTGCATTGGTTCTTGAGATATAGCTATCTCTGAAATTGTGTATTTCCAGCAAAATTCAGCCTAGCAGCGCCACCTATTGGGTACTTTACACCAAAACCACCAAACAACCGCTTATGTCAAAGTCTAACTGAACCCGAAGTTTGCGAAAATCTGTGCATTAGTTTTTGAGATAGTGTTACTGCGAAAATCATGAAAATTCCAGCATAGCAGCGCCACCTATTGGACGATTAACACCAAAACCTAATCAGCAACAACTTGTGTTAACATCTAACTAAATCTGAAGTTAGATAAAAATTCGTGCATTAGTTTTTGAGATAGAGCTATTGCGGGAATCGCGCAAAATGCAGAACAGCAGCGCCACCTGTTGATTGATTTACACCAACACGTAATCTGCATCAAGTCATACCCATTCCATTCTGAGCAGAAAATCAGAGTTCTAACTTTTTACGACTGCTCTTTCATCTTCACCTAACTCTTCATTTATAATGGCTGTTTCATAATAATAAAAGCCACCAGTCCACCAGAAGAAAATGAAGTAATGGAAATGTCGGGGGCGACACTAAATTCTGAAAAAGCAGACTTCATGTTCTCTAGTATTTATCTTTACCAAGAAAACGATTTGAGCAATAAATTCTGTTAAATAAATCTATGTATATGGAATGGACAAATACGTAAACATGGATCACCTTTCTCTCACAGGTTTTTAAACACAATACCGATTTTTCAAATGGGTTATCGTACTTTTTATCTTAACATGGAGAATATGACAAACGAAATAATGCGGGCGCTTATGATCATCATGGGGCACAGCCCAAATTTTGTATTTTTATTATTAGTACTGTTATAGATCGATAAAATATATTTTTCCTCATTGACTAGTTTCAGATTATAATTTGAAATATTGTTAGAAACAATTCTTATTAAGTTAATAAATAATTACATTTACACAAGAATGAACTGAAAGTTAGAAAAAAATAGAAGTAGTCTATATGAGTAATTAAATAAATACATTATTATAAATTTCTTTAGAACTCGTAAAACCGATCACAGTACCTACATTTTTCAATCTTTCATTTCGGAGAACTCTAGTATATTAATTGATTAAAGTTTCTAGATATTAATTCAGCTACGCGGTAAAATAAAAATAATTACAATCTATTTCTTTAAAAAATGAATCTATCCTAATTTCGAATAGCCCTCACAAATAGCATTTTCTTTATTTTTGTAGAAGCTAATTAATTTTTTTTCAACAACAACACAACGTTTTCTTATACGAAATCTCATTTAATTAAATCTACTTACCATTTGTGGACAAGAAAATGATAAATTGCAACTTCTAGAAGAAATATGAAACAAAGAAAAAGAAAACTCGTGGTGGTATAATAAATTAAATGGAAGTGAAATGAGAGCAAACGCAAATTTAATTAATATGCATTCATCTTTATGCTAAAAGAAATATAATATTTTTTTTGTGATTCAAGAAGTCTTAATTATACTTATATTCTAGCAACACAACTTTTGCAAACGAAAATATGTACAAACTACATTGATATTCAGTACGTCTATATTTTTTATTTTGTTTAAACATATAATATTTCCAAAGAAAAATCCAATAAGAAAAATGGATTATTATCGTTTTTTTAATAAATGAAAAGCTTGCAATAGCGATTATCGTTGCCAAACAGATATTTTCTGTATGGATTGCATCAAGATGTCGTTACAACTTTAAAAATAATTTTCAAAAAATTACATTTAGAAATTGCTGTTTGCAGGAATGTTATGATGAAGAGGTGAGATTATTTTTTTTAAATATTGTTCAAAAAGTCACCGACAGAAGGCGCTGACATGGAACAGGTGTTATAGATTTCTGTAAAACAGGTCACCAATAAAACACACTGATGCACGCGAATTTTTATATCGTTGTCAACTATATGCTATCTTTACAAGATCAAGGATTGTTATTCATATTTATTACATGAACGAGAAGTTAGCATCCGAAGCATGACGAAAGAACTTTAGAACCTATAAGTGGTGCATTAGCTTGCCACCCCCTCCCCCATCTTCAAATATTTAAATTTCAAATATATCAAAAATTAGCTCTTAATTAGCTCTAATTTGCTGTCTAATATTAGAATTAGCATCGGTTATGGTACCGAGATATTTCAATTAAAATGCTGTGGAGGCTAAGTTAACAATTGCCTCCTGCTTGTAGTTAAAATTTCTAGATAATAAAACCGAAGCAAATTCTAATATCAGAGAGAAAATAAAACTAACTGAGAGCTAAAATTTGCCACTTTTGAAATTTCGATATTAGCTGTGTGTGTGTAGGGGGGGGGGAGGGGCGTTAAGTTAACGCTTGACCACATGCTTGTTATTTAAATATCGATAATAAAACCGAAGCAAATTTTAATTATATCAGATTTTTATTAGATTCAGATTAGATTAGATTAGATTAGATTAGATTAAATCGTCTGAGGGGAAATTACAGAGAAAATTAGAGCTAATTTCGAGATAAGTTTTGGCACTTTTGAAATTCAAAATCTTGGGGGGGGGGGGGGGTAACGTTAACACCTCTAAACTACATACAGCTCAACTTGAAAGTGCATAAATCAATTAAAAGCCGCTTTTAAGCCTTCCACGCTGATGTTACGCATTGCTTACTAATTCTTTTGTGTAGCCTGCATATGAGATATAGAATTTATACACATCATATAGTCATCAAAAATTTAGTTAAACTGAAACAGCATACCATAAATGAAATCGCACTTCCACAAATTATTCTAATATACAATACATCAAATACAGTACTGCATCCGAATTCTGTTACCCGTCAAGCACGGGTTTTTGTCCCTTGTTATAAAACTAATGAAATAGCGGTCCCTGGAGCATTCAAGAGTATAAAAGTGGTACTCACTTGATAAAAGGCTCCACCAGTGGCCGAGAGGTTCTGCCCTCGAAGCTGGTAGACGGGAAGTGCTGGGTTCGATCCCAATCGTGCCCGTCGGCCTAATCGTTCGGAGTTTTCGTGGTTTTCTTCGAGCCGTGGATTTTCCATGTGTAAATAGGGATTAGGTTCCCTTAGAAAGACCCCCACGGAGGGCACTCCCCCCGGGCCTATATCCCTCGTGTAGATAATCGGCCGTCAAAAAATCAACCAACCAACCACTTGATAAAAGTTTTAGAAACGCTGACTTAAAGGGGTTTATAATTAATTAAAGTGTCGTCAGGTATTTTAAAGAATTTCTTGCATTTTAAATTCATTCAGATGAAAAATGTTTATATCAAATTAGATATTTACGGTTACACATAATTCTTCACTCACATAAAAAGATTGCCAGAAAAAATACAAAACTTTAGTTTTAATACGAGATTAAAAATTGACAGATAGTTAAATTGCAAAACTGCGCTGCCAAAGGCGGGTGTATTTATTTGTAACTATTATTTTGTTTACCAGTGTATCCAAATATTTAGAAACTATCTTGAAGATTAGTAGAAATTAGAAGGTTATTCTTATAAAATAAATGATAGGCAAAATAGCAAAACAAAAATCTCCAATGGGAGACCGTCAAACGTTAATTCCTAATTGAGCACTTATATTAACATTCAAATGTAAAAATATCCGATTAACCCTTAAATGCGCGATTTTTTATTTTGTTTCGAAAAAATTATATATGATTCTCTGAATGTTTTATTACACAGGAAAAATAATGAAAAAAAAATCAGAGATGCATTTTTCATATAATATGTCAATCTTTTCTTCTGTTGCACATCTGAAATACAAATAAAAAATACTGCCGTGTGCTGTTTTACGCTAAAGTATGGCGAATTAGTAAATATTTTAATAAGTATGTCTCCAAATACCTTATTTTATATAAGTATTTATTTTATAAAGCTTAACCTTTAACCCTTTAAGTCCCATGATAGAATACGTTCTAGAAATTACGTAGTCCAAAGAATCTGACTTTACACCAGAAAGTTTCAATGGTTAATTTCGCTTTATTTAAATAATTAAAGCCTGTTATTATTTAAAACAAATATTGCTATTTTAATTTTCTGGTGTGAATTAGGTATATACGAATAAAAAGATCTATTAAATTGAAAACATTGTTCTTTGCATATATGCAAAGCTGTGCACTAAAGGGTTGAATGATTTTCGACACATCGAATTTCTAGAATTTCAAATATGAACAAATCATTCTCACTTTTTACGTTCTTCTAAAATGACGGCAGTTCCGTTGAAATGGATTCTCTTTATCTATTTGTATCGTTTTGAAAAGTTGAAAATTGACCCATATCGCCAAAAAAATTTTTTTTATGTACTTACTGAACCTTATACTTATTATAATTCAATAAAGAATTTACAGTGCCGCGCGTTCTTCTTAAAACGTCTAATATATTTTTACTTTCAAAATTCCATTTAAACTTGTTGGATGCGCCAATTCCAAAAACTTTCTTCTATCTCATACATCTTAATATTTCAAAAAGCAGTTACAAATGACAATACAGTTGAACCTTTTTTATCCGAAACTCTCGGTTAACCGGAATCCATTTTTAAAGCTTCTTTTAACTATCACATTCTTTGTGTGCAAAATCTATTTTGAAAGCTTTTTTTTTTTTTTTTTTTAAACTATCATATTCCTTGTGTGCAAGCAGTCCGTTCCGAACTACGAGTACATATAAATATTTCTATCCCCTTTCTTAGAGTTCCTTTGGATTTAACTTGAGCTCCCGTAAGCTGCAAAGTGGAACAAAGAAAACGTACAAATTAGCAACTCTGAAGCTTTTGAAAAGTTTAACATGGCTGAAGCAGCAGAAAGACTGTGATACTGGTGAACTAATAATATTAGAAAACTCCGTGATAGAACTTCAAAGCAAAGGCAATCAAAACTGCGACAAACAAAACATATTTTCAAACCCTTGTGATTATGTAAAAGGTTCTTAATTTCAAAATTAAAATTAAGGAATTTATTCTTGTTTCCATTTTGTTATTGCTTTTTTTTATTAAACACTTGTTACCATAATAAGAAATTTTGCATATATTGCTGCTTAATCTTAAAATTGAAGCACTCTCGATTATCCGAAAATTTCGATTTTCCGAAAGAAGTTAGGTCCCAATTACTTCGGATAATCGAGTTTCTACAGTATTTCAATGTTATTAGTTCAACACTATGCCAACTTTTAAATGTTAAATTTCTGCTTCAGTCAAGTAATCGGAATAAAAATGAGTTAATCTCTATCATGATATTTATTAAAATTAAAATTCTTTCGTTATTCTGTTGTACATCAGTTGTTTGCGAAAACCGGCTTCGCAGGATGCGAAGTTCCATTAGCTACACGAACCGCTGATATGCAAAAGAACTACGAAAAATCCAGAAAATTATACAAAAATCGCTATTACAGCGCCCCCTTCTGTCGGAATTCCAAATTCAAGGAAAATCTGCTTGCCATAGCCAAAAATATATATGAAATTTGGTTCAATTCTATGCCTAACTTCATACTCCTTTCGATGGTACAATGTTGAAAATGGCACAAAAATTGCTTATACAGCCCCCCTTCATGCGGAATATTTCCAAATTCAAGGAGGACTTGTAAGCCATAGTCAAAAGCATATAATTTTTTTTTCATTTCTATGCGTAACTTCATACACTTTCCGATGGTACAATAATAAAAAGCCATAAAATTTGTTATTACAGCTTCCCCTTCCAGCAGAATATTTCCAAATTCATTGAGGACCTACCAGCAGTAGCCAAAACCATACAAAAAAATTTGGTTCAGTTTTTTGTATAACTTGATATACTTTTTGATGTTGCAATGGCGACACAGGGATACACACGCGCATAGACAGATATTTTGTATAAACATGTTTTTGAGGATCTCTGACCCCTAAAACGTGCAAATCCGTTGAAAACCGGAAGTAGAAAAAACTTTCAATTACAATACTTTATTCTATTGAAGATAGAAGAAAGTAAAAAGGATTTCCATTTATCAAAACATTTCTAAAGCTATCCAGAAGGAAATTTGGCTTTATTGTGCACTGCCTTATATGTTTTTGGGATATCAATTTATCAATTTCATTTAAAGGAATGAAATAAAGAAGTTAAAAAACAAAAATCCCTAAGGTATCGTTTTTCAAAAATGACGGATTCATTGTATTGTTGTTTGTATTTACTTTTAACGTACTTTTTTATCTTTGTTTCTGAAGGATTAAATTTTATTTGAAAATGTGAGTGAACATATTTCATTCCATCACTGATGTGATAACTTGAAGAAAAATAATAAGAGCTTTTAAGAAATACCAGTTACTGAAGATAAAAAGTTTTGAAGTTTATAATGCTGAAACAAAGCACATTTAACAGGTGTAGATCCGATTACACTTCTGTAACGTTTCTCGTCGCTTTTATAATACTGTAATTTAATATAAAAAAGTATTTTTATTTTTCCATTGCAGTGATTGAGTACCTTTAGAAGCCATATTTGAAAACTTATTTCTATTTTATTTTATTTTCCTCGTTTTTGGATAATGCACTGAATAAGAGGAAAGAATTTTATATAATTTTTTTTTTCTCTTTAGATTTAGAAAAAAAGAAAAATGTTTTATGCAAATTTTAACCAAGACATCTAACTCTATTGTTCCCGCCGATCGCTCTTTCTCAAATAATCACTGCACACAACTCACAATAAAATAAAACTAGCGGACTGTATTACTAATTAAATTTTTAATTCACAAACAATAAATTGATCGAGAGCCGATAATTACACTACTCCTCTGATCGGCGTCTCGAACCCAACTCACAAGTTTCAAAACAAACCACATAGATGGCGCTTCTAGCGGCAACATACCGCCGGGCCTTGAATGTTTCAAACATTCAATACTATAAATATGATATCAATTTAAATTACAATCTCAATAATACAATTTTTTTTCAGCATATACACTAAATGAAATGTTAAATTTACAAATATAAACACAAAAATATAATAATACACTACACTACAGAATTTTTGTTTAATTAAAATAAAATGTATAAATTCAAGTATTTAATGTGGTTTCATTCACATGAGGCAAAACAACAATTTTTGTTAGTGGCCTTTTATATGTGCCATTCTTATCCTTTAATGTTACAACTCTAATTATACCATCTTGGCCTGGATGGATTTTAACAATTCTTGCCAAATGCCATTTTAAAGGACTATAATTATCAGAATTTTTTATTAAAACTAAATCTCCCTCTTTTATCTCTACTCTTCCTTTATGCCATTTGGGCCTATTTAAGAGCTTATTTAGATAGTCTGATGACCATTTTTTCCAAAGATGTTGTGTCAATTTTTGAACTAATTGCCACCTGCTCAACCTATTCATAGGGATTTCAGTATAATTCGGTTCAGGTAAGGCCATTAAAGATGAGCCAATAAGAAAATGAGCAGGTGTCAAGGCTTCAACATCATTTGGATCATTTGAAAGAGGGCAGAGGGGACGAGAATTAAGAACAGCTTCGATTTGAATAATGAGAGTCAAGAGTTCCTCATAACTTAAAATAGTTTTACCTACAACACGCTTTAAATGATATTTAAGTGATTTAACACTTGCCTCCCATAAACCTCCAAAGTGAGGGGTTGAAGGGGGATTAAAATGCCACTTGATTCCTTCATTAGCTAAATAATTTTGAATTTTCTCCTCACTTTTATCCTTAAATAAAGATCTGAGAATTGCTCTTAATTCTTTATTGGCACCAACAAAATTTCGACCATTATCACTAAAGATATCAGAAGGTTTGCCTCGCCTCGCAATAAAGCGTTTAAGTGCTGCTAAAAACGCTGCACTTGTTAAATCACTGACAATTTCAAAGTGCAATGCCTTTGTAGTAAAACATACAAATATACAAATAAAAACCTTTTTTACCTGTTTACTCCTACCTGTGGAATTTTTTACCTGAAAAGGACCGCAGTAGTCTAATCCAGTGCGCGTAAATACTCTGGATACCGTTACTCTTGCTGCTGGCAAATCAGCCATCTGTTGCTGCGAAATTTTAGAATTAATTTTCTTACAAATAATACAATTAAAAATAATTTTTCTAACTACATTTCTGCCAGCTAAAATCCAAAATTTAGTTCTTATAAGAGACATTGTGGTTTCTGAACCTGCATGAAAATATAAAACATGAAAATAATTAATAACACAAAATGTAAAATTATGTTTTGCAGGGATAATCATAGGATATTTTTGGTGATCGGATAAGTTACTGTTTTTCAGTCTACCACCAACACGAATGCAGCCATCACTGTCTAAAAATGGACACAAGTTTATCAGTTTGCTATTGTTAGGGATAGCAGTACCCCTTTCTAAACACTGGATTTCTTTCACGAATGAAGTCCTTTGAATGTTCTTTACAATGCACAATAAGGACTGAGAGAGTTCACTGCTAGATAAAGTTCCAGCTGTAGGATATAAAGGGTTTCTACAGTTATATATGAATCGTTTACACCATGCTACTACTCTTTGTAGTTTGATGAACGAAGAACAGTTATTAATTATGTCTAAAGGTTCAAGAGTGTTAACTAAGGCACATACTTGAGTCACTGATGGTGATTTCAATTCACGCAAAAACAGTTTATTGGTTTCAGCAGGATTGCTATCGGGATACTCGACCACCTCAGGCTGTTGTAGGAATGCTGGATCGAACCACCACAGTTCACACTGTTGAATCTTGATGGGATCTATACCTCTAGAAATAAGGTCAGCAGGATTTTGCTTAGAAGGTACGTAATGCCACTGTTCAACCGAAGTTAAACTTTGTATAATTGATATCCTGTTTGCTACGAATGTCTTAAGATCATTGGATTCTTTCTTTAACCATGCAAGTACAATGGTGCTGTCTGTCCAAAAATAAGTTTTAGAAACTTCTAGTTTTAAGGCACTTAACACCTTCTTCATTAACTTGGATAGCAGGACTGCAGCAGAAAGTTCAAGACGCGGAATAGTGACATGCTTTAGAGGAGCTACTCTGGACTTACTAGTGAGTAGCTTAACAGCAGAATCACCACAAAAATTAGTAGATTTCACGTAAATGACCGCTCCATAAGCAATCTCAGATGCATCAGAAAATCCATGTAGTTCTACACAAATAGACTGATCAATAAGAATACATCTAGGGATACTGATCAAATTTACACATTTTAAGGACGTAAGAAATTCATTCCACTCCTTATTTTCTTTCACTGGGAGATAATCACACCAATCTATTTTCATAAACCATAATTTTTGCAGAAACACCTTGGCCCTTGCAATTATTGGACCTATCAAACCCAAAGGGTCAAATATTCTAGCAATTTGTGATAAGACTGATCGTTTAGTATATAATTCACTTTGCTCGATAATTAAGTTAAACCCAAAACAATCCGGTTGAGGCTTCCACAATATTCCCAAAGTTTTTGTCTCGTTAGAAAAAGAATATTCAGATTCTGAAGTGTTACATAAAAGAGCAAAATTATTTACTGCCCATTTATGGAGATCCATGCCTCCTCTATTTAACAAAGATATCAGTTGTTGCTGAATCTCCTTCGCTGTGCCTAAATCATCTGCTCCTGTTAGGATGTCATCCATGTACACATCCTGCAACAACACATTCGCAGCTAAAGGAAATTCATTTCCTTCGTCTCTGGATAATTGCATTAAGGTTCTTGTTGCTAAAAAGGGGGCACTAGTTGTGCCATAAGAAACAGTACATAACCTGTACACTTTTACTGGCTCATTCACCCCAGGTTTAAATACTATTCGTAATAAATCACGTTGACTCGGATGTATTAATATCATACGATACATTTTTTTAATATCAGCTACAAAAACAAACTGATGCTTTCGAAATCGCAACATTATAGAAAATAACTCATCCTGGATTGTTCCTCCGTTAAACTGCAAACTGTTTAATGATTTCCCTGTAGAAGTTAAGGAACTGGCATTATACACGACTCGTAATGGTGTACTACTTGATTCTGTACGGAATACGCAATGATGTGGAATATAATAAGTGACTTCTGGCTCTTCAGATTCTATCACTTCTTCCATGTGACCCATACTTAGATATTCTTCCATAAATGCTTTATAAAGATCATTAACTTTAGGTTCTCTAACTAAGCGCTTCCATAATGAATTTAAAATATTCATTGCCTTTTGTTTTGATTCGCCAAGACAAGATGGATCTTCATTTAGCGGCATTTTCACCATATATTGTCCATTTTCAGTTCTAGAATAATTTTTCCGAAAATGTTCTTCACAAATTTCTGCTTCCTTAGTTTTAGAAATCTCAGACTCTCTCTCTATGTTTTCTATTTCCCAAAACTCTTTAATTATTTTTTCTAATTCCAAATTATCTGTAATTAACCCACAATGTATACTACTTTCACCCCTAGCCGGAAGGCTTCCACTGACAATATACCCGAATACACTGTTTTGTAACACAATTTTAGTATTTAATGTTTGCGGATAAATTTGACCTGGTCTTAAAAATTCATAGAAATTTTCTGCACCTAAAAGCAAATCAATCGGGCCTGGGACATTAAATTTTTCATCGGCTAATTTGATGTTATTTAACACTGGGATAGAAGTCTCAAGCGGCGGCGTAAATTCTGTAATTTTCGGAATGACTAAAAAGTCTAATTTTAAATGAAAATCCTTATCTCTATTTGAAACAGTTGTGTTAACCCTAGATCTAACATTCAACGATAAATTATTTATGCCTGAAATAGAAATGTTAGTCTTTTCCCTTTTCAAATTAAGTTTATCTACTAATCTTTTACTCATAAAGTTAGAGTTTGCTCCAACGTCTAATAGACCTCGAACCTCATGAAAATTACCTAATTCATCTTTTATTAAACAAACAAATGTGCTAAGTAACACAGCTTTTAAATCATTAGCCAAATTACATGTCGTTGAAAATAAATTGTTTTGAGTATTAGCTGGGAAAGGCTGAAATACTGGAGCCGAAACATCCAAATTAGATTTATTATCTCCTTTATTTATATGACTCATTTCCTGTGAAATTACCTCTTGGTTTTCAACTTTATTTACTTTTTGTTCGCGAGGGAAATGCAAAGTTACATTGTGCCTTTTCCTACAAATAATACACGAGAATTTAGATTTACAATCAACTACTTTATGATTCATAAGACAGTTAAAACATAGATTTTTTGCCTTTACCAGCTCAACTCTATCACTCACTGACATATTTTTATAAACAGGACATTTATGCAAAGGATGATTTTCATTACATGACAATATACATTTAGAATTTTTTACATCAGTTAGAAAAACTTTAGAAACTGGCCTGGAATAATTATTTTTATTATTCGACCTAGAATTATCAACCACAGGTTTTCCCTTTGATGTATAATATAAATCTATCTCCCTAGATAACTCAATTGGGTGAAACCAAGAATCTCCTTGTCTAACATTTATAAAACAAGTTACATCCTTATCAAGCGTCTGACAAATTTTATCAGAAATCACTAACTTTTTTAAAGTTTCAAAATCGGTCACATTTCTCAATTTTAAATAATAATCCCAACTCGTTGTTAATCGGGATGCAAATTGCACATACGTTTCATTGGGTTGACGTTGTGCTTTTCTAAAATGTTCTAAACAAGTTTGGGGGGTTGGCTCAAATTCTCTAAGTACTATAGCTTTCACCTTTGAATAATCTTCTAATTCCCCATCCTTAATGTACGTAATAACATTTGTTGCCCTTTCCCCTAACAGATTTAGAAGAATTTCCGATTTATACTTTTCTGGGACATTTTTTGAAATGAAGGCCCTTTCTAAAGACGAGAAAAAATACCCCCAACCTTCCGGTCTAGACGGTATTTTGATTGTAAGCGTTTTTATGCTTTTAATGAGAGAGTCTAAAGATTCTATGCTTTCTACCTTCTCGAAATCATTTAATTTTTCACTTTTGGTTTCTGCACGGGCCTTCGCCAACTCAAGCTCTAATTTTGTACGTTCAATTTTTAATTTTTCAAGTTCTAATACCTTCGCTTCCTCATTTTTTCTCTCCTCTATAATATTATTGGCCATTTCTTCGACCAATTTAGAATCTGCTTTATATTTATCACTTTCCTTTATTAAATTCATTAAATCATAATTAGTTAATTTTGTGTCAGAAATATCAATCCCTAATTCAAAAGCTACCCTTTGGTAATCTTCTTTTTTCGCGCTTTTGAACATTTTAATAAATATAGTTCACAATAAATAAATAAATAAATCTCACATACCTCCAAAAATAAAGATGAATCACTTTTACCAAACTGTTGAGTTACGGCAGAAAAAATATTTCATTTCTTTTATTTATTTCATTTGTCTTCTCAACATCAGCATTTCAAAATAACTCCGTTTATACTCAGAGTTAAATGATTACCTATGATTGCGCAACAGTGCACTGAAAGAACATAATTCTTTTTGTTCTTGAATCAAAACAACTGCTTGATATAAACTCCTCGTAATAAAGTATATTTTTAACACCACACTATTAAAGAATATTATAATAACGTATTAAAATGCACAAATTCTCATAAAAGGAAAACACTTAATTCGTTACGGTACACTTATCTCGTTGACTCTAAAATCGAAACACTTTAAATACGTAATTAAATGCTTGTTCTTTTCTCCGGCTCGACGGACCAAAAAAAGGTGTTCCCGCCGATCGCTCTTTCTCAAATAATCACTGCACACAACTCACAATAAAATAAAACTAGCGGACTGTATTACTAATTAAATTTTTAATTCACAAACAATAAATTGATCGAGAGCCGATATTTACACTACTCCTCTGATCGGCGTCTCGAACCCAACTCACAAGTTTCAAAACAAACCACATAGATGGCGCTTCTAGCGGCAACATCTATAATTAAATAAAATGAGAGTATTTTAACTGAGGTTAATATAAACAAAGATCAATTCAGAAAAGGAAACTTTTAAAAACAAGATTGTTTATTAAAAAGACCTGGATAATGTAAGAATGAACTTTCCGAACGTAAACAGCCACTTTAACTCTTTAATTACCTGCCTTGACTAGCGATGAATTTTATATTCAATCTTACCACGAAAACAACCAGGGAGCAGAGCACCTTTAATGTCATTGACTGTTCAACTATTCAGGCGAAGCTCTGAAGTTGGTTAACTCCGAGGAGCCTATGGGTCCATATCCGGGTTAACTCCGAGGATATGTGGGCTGTGGTGGGCCACCTATTCTCGGTTCCTAAAATGTATCACTTACTAACAGAGTTAATCATAGCTCTTTTGTATTAAAGAGTGAGCACTGCATGTCAATTTCGTTTGCATACATGAGTACCACTTTTTTCTCTTGCGACGATTTGTCAAAACAGAAATTTGTTGCAAAAAAGCATCTGCTATTAATTCATAGATTTCTTTTCATTCGTCGTTCATGTTGAAACGTTTCTTACCATCCATTCATCCCATTGACTTCACATAAACTTTGGTTTTCACTCTAGGGTGAACATCTGACCTAATTACGCAACATTGCCTCGGTTCGTATTTTACAATTTCCCTTTGTTAATTTTTTTAGCCTCCGGTACGGTATGCTATTTCTTTCTCCAAGCTTATTTTGTGTTAAAAAAATAACGTTACCTTATAGAAGCTAGCAATAAACAAAGCAGATGTATCATTGTACAATTAAATACTCTATAGCATTTTTAAAAATTTCTAAGCATCGCACATTTTTAATTTTTATACCGTCATATTGGGAAAAAAAGTACTTTTAAATGCAATTTGTTTGAAAACTGTATCTCCATTTATTTTTGAAATATTATTATTTTTTTTTTGTAGTTTTTAGCACCATTTGTTTAATTTTGACAACTCAAGTACTCCCTTTATGTAGAAAGTAAAGGGAAAATAGTTGAAAAATAACAATTATATCTTTTTGTTGCCATTTTCTCATAACAACCGAAAGAAAATGTAATTAAAATACGTGCTATTTTGAAAAATATAAACGAATAATTTCTGTTAAAACATGGAGCTATTTTAAATTATGTTTAATTTTAAGTTATCTAATTTAATGTTACAAGCAAATGAAGGCCAATGAATCATTAGATAGCCTTTTATTAGTCGAGTTTCTTTAATAACAGCATCTTTTTGCTGCATTTGTGTATTATTTCGCGATAGTGACGTACTACGCCTACTTTATTTTAGATGTTTCAGAGTGGATCGTAAATGTGGAATTCTTAAGCGGATGCGAATGACGTCATTTTACATAAAATAAAAGCGTATGCTCTAAGTCTTAAAACTGAAATATGTTTTGTAATATTTATATATACATTTTTTTTTTCATCGGGGGGCGACACTAAATTCTGAAAAAGCAGAATTCTTGTTTTCTAGTTGTTTATTATTTTCTTCTTCCAGCATGCAAAAACACGATCAGTCGTAAGAGAGCGCTACATTCAACTTATTAAATTTATTCCGTTCGTCTGCATAGGCATAACATATAATTGACTAATTAATAACTTTGTCGTTAGTAGACTACCTAAGTATACATGACTTAGTATATGCGTTAAGAGTCGCCTCGGACCCAGACCTGGCTCGAAGCCCGTACTCGGCCCGGACGATGTGCCTACAAAACGAAGGCAAATATTTAAATAGTCCTGGCCGGCGGAATAAAAACAATCTGTTTACTGGCCATGCCGGGCCGGGCTAAGAAAGAATTAAGCAAGCCGACTGGCCCGATACAACAAATTTAAAAAGATCAAATAAAGCCGATAAAATATGAACAATATTCAATGGACACAACTAGGGTAAGAATAAATACAAATGTACTGGGCGAGTCGATGCTACGAACAAGATCAACACAGAAAAATAACATGTCCAGCGTAGAGGCCGGCATCGGACAGTTATATCATGTCTGAGGCCGGACTTATTTTTTTCAGCAGTTTCGGGCCATACCAGGATAAGGCTTACATTTTATTTTACATACTCGTATCGAGTCGAAACTGGACTTAATTGTTCCCAGGACGCATGGGGCAAGCAACTTGTTTTGTAAGAATAGTAATGGCAATAATGAACCTTTCTTAAAGGAATCTTTGGACATATAATTTAATAAATTATAGAGAAATATTTTCAAAAATCTCTAATATGTGAAGCCTAAGATCTGTAATAAGTGTACGGCAGAAATTGATTTTGACAAAGTGGTACGGTAAAAAAAAAAAAAAAAAAAAAAAAAAAAAAAAAAAAAAAACCTAGAAAACAGGAATTTTGCTTTTCCAGAATTTTTTGTCGTCCCCTATGAAAAAAACATATGCTAGAAAACAGGAATTCTGCGTTTTCAGACTTTAGTGTCGCCCCCGATCACATAAAATATATTTGTATATAAATATACATAATATAAAACTAATTTCAGTTTTAAGACTTCAAACACAAGCTTTTATTTTATATAAAATGACGTCATTCGCATCCTCTGAAGAATTCGTCATTTACGATCTAGTATTAAACAACATCTACAGTGAGGAATTCCTATGACGTCACTATCGCAGAATAATACACAAATCCGAAAAAAAAAAAAAAAAAAAAAAACAGATTTCACTCAAGAAACTCGACAAAAAAAGGCTATCTTATGATTTATATGATTTTATTTGTTTGTAATATAGATAATTAAATTAAATATAGTTTTTAATAGCTCCATGTTTTATCAGAAATCATTCATTTATATTTTTTCAAAAAAACTCTTATTTTAATTACTTTTTTTCAGTAGTTATGGAAAATGGCAACAAAAAGATATAATTACTATTTTCCAACTATTACTTTCTTCTATCTTCAATAGAAGAACGTATTGTAATCGGAATTTTTTTCGACTTCCGGTTTTCGACGGATTTACACGTTTTAGGGGTCAGCGATCCCCAAAAAGATGTTTATAGAAAATGTCTGTGTGTCCGTCTGTCTGTCGCCCTTGTATCATAAAAAAGTGTATGAAGTTCTGCATAGAATTGAACCAAAAATTTTTTTAAGTTTTTGGCTGTGGAAAGCAGATCCTTCCTTAATTTTGAAAAAATCCGCCGGAAGGAGGCGCTGTAATAGTGATTTTTGCTCGATTTTGAATATTGTACCATAGAAAAGTATATGAAGTTATGCATAGAATTGAACCAAATTTTTTGTGTATGTCTTTGGGCAAGGCAAGAATGCATTTGGAAAAGTTCCGCCGAAAGGGGTGCTGTAATAGCGATTTTTGTGCCATTTTCAATATTGTACCATCGATAAGTGTATGAAGTTATGTATAGAGTTGAACCAATTTTTTTCTGTATGCTTTTGGACAAGGCAAGAAGGTGCTCTCTGCAATTGGAAAAATTCCGCCAAAAGTGGGTGCTGTAATAGCTATTTTGGTACCATTTTCGATATTGTACCATCGAAAAGTGCATGAAGTTAGAGGAAAAGGTCCAAATACCGGCTACCACTTTTGTTTTCAATGTAAATCATACATTTTTCAAAATTAATAAAATAAAAAGTGACAGTAGGGTACCTTGACACGTTTTACACATGTTTCGAGAAAAAAAAATCAGTTTAAAAGGCGTTTTCTATTTATAAAAAGCAAAATTCCGAAAGTCTTAAAATTTTGAGTTTTTCAAATAGGGTCTAAATTCGGGCTACCTAATTTTTTTTCCCAAAAGATCACACAAATAGAGCTAATGACAATTATTAAGCAATAAGAATATTACTTTAATAAATTTTATTCAATAATAACATTTCGTGTGCACAGAAAAAATACGCAATTTTTAATAAACTAGGGGCCTCTGCCCCCTGCAAGCTACGCTCGCCAACCCCCGTTCAGACACCGCAGAATGTAAAATCGCGTTTATTTGATCGGTTTTTAAAAGATTAGAGAAAATTGAATTATAATGAAAAAACATATAGCGATCTCCCTGTAAACGGGTTTCCATTCAATTCCCTTTGATTGCGAAAATTTAATGCCGAATCAGTTGCTGTTAAGACATCCAATGGTTGTTTTCGTGTTTGGTTAAAGAAGATCAGTTAAACATTTCAAAAGAAGCTAAAATAAAATGAATTAAGTAAAAAGAGTCTTTGCCGCCCGGTATTTTTTAACAGCGTTATAAAACGATTGATATAATACAATTTACTACAATTACTACAATTTAGTGGTTTATCCTCCTGCAAGGGCGGTGGTTCATTTTTGGAACATTTAATTTTAATTCTTAAATGCCATATTGGCACCAGAATAAAGGAATGAAAATTTTCCTTTTATTATGTAAGTGAACAAAAGCATTTTCATACTTCGAAATTTGGTTGTAAATTCGGGTGCCATTCACTGATTTCAACATTTTACGAATAGAAGTAACTTGCCCCTGAAGTTAAACGCATATTAATGTATTTATTATTTTAAAGTTTCCTTGCTCTTTTAATATTCACGTGTAAATACAATTTTCAAGACATAATTTTCAATATTTTCCTGCTTTTAACACGTACTCATTTAATAGTAATTTTAAAGTTTTTTCTCTGTTTTTAATAGTCATGTGTAAATAAATTTTTAAACGTTAGGAAATATTATTCTTTGCGCTGTTTTTAGAATTGAAAACAATCTCTATAATAATAGCCTAAGTCATGTGTCTATCATCAACAGTTCCTTCGTTTTTCATAGGAAAGGTTTCCATTTTGATTAAAGAATCGAAGTTATTTTTTCGAATAAAACTACATAAAAGTTGCCCTGATCGCACATAAGTCTTGGTACTTTTATGTTAGCTGGGTTAAAATCTCGCCAATAGCTTATTTTTTTTTTTTTTTTTTTTTTTTTTTTTTTTTTTTAATTTGCCAGTTAGCATTTTTTTTTATTTTTCGAGTGGTAAATTATAACGGTACTACTTGATTATCCCATCGACCAAAAATCTATCGCCAGACTAAGATTAAATGGCAATGATGGTTGATCGTAAATATCACATCCACTTGACTGTAAGGAAGATACATGTGTTTACGCCATCAAGTGATTTTTATTTCTACGTTTTATTTGTATTTGTATATTTATACTAATTTATTTGTTCTTTCGTTATTTAAAATAAAATTTCGTCAACTTGTATAATTTGGCGAGTGGTTTGGCGATTTATATAATTTGGCGATATTAGTCATTGACTTATAAGCGGGCTCTCATGTCAAGCACACTAGTTATATGTTTGTTGTTCAATAAATAAATAAATAAAATAAATTTCTCGCGCAATTTCTAAATTTAAACTGTTTTGCAACATTATTTTTTGTTCATTTTATGTAATAACTGTAATGTGACGCAATTTCTCCTATTCTAACGCACTACTTCTAACGCATGTTAATGAATTTATTATTTTACAATATCCTTTCTCTTTTAAAATTCACGTATCAATATAGTTTTTATGTCGTAATTTTAAATAAGTTCCTGCTTTTTATACGTAATTATTTAATTCTAATTCCAAATGTTGTTTTTTTTCTGTTTATAATAGTCACGTGTAAATAAATTTTTAATTTGAAGCAAACATTATTGTTTGCGCTGTTTATACAGTTGGTAACAGTTTAAATTAATACCATTTTCTAAAATCTGTAAAAAAAATGCTGAAAATTTGAATTTAAAATAGAAATAAAACCTCAAAAAATGAGTCAAATTAAAAAAATAAATACAATCTGCACACCGGGAACTTCACACGTATAAAATGATCTAAAAATGATTAAATTCCCATGCATAGTTTTTGCTCGTATAAAACTTTTTAATGGAATGATTTTGTCCAACTTTAGCATTAATTATCTCTTAAAATAATTCTTCAATTTGAAAACTGTGTGCATCAGCGTGTTTATCAAACATTTCTCTATAATACCACCGATATTCATATTTTTGTATGCAATATTTTTCTTAATATTAACGAAGAAAGACCTCCGGTGACAAAAAATTCAAAACCGGCGGCGGCGGTGACAGCGGTAGTTACTTTTTTTTAGAATAGAGAGAGAAGTATTTTTGT
This sequence comes from Maratus speciosus, assembly GCA_963932465.1. NCBI lineage: Eukaryota > Metazoa > Arthropoda > Arachnida > Araneae > Salticidae > Maratus > Maratus speciosus. Next base: position 504,023,468 of record OZ010794.1, on the reverse strand, counting down.
CAAATTTATAAAATTCTTTACAACTATGTCTCACAGCCTTCTTCCCATTATGTTTCTAGTTTTGTTTTTTAACGTTTAAAACAAACAAAAAAAAAGCTTGCTGATTGAAATAAGAATTATTTTATCCGAAAAAATCACAAACATAATATCGCTCTCTGCGTCGGTGCAGTCCCTATCAGCCTACATATCTCATTCTTAAAACTGAACCCAGAATCCCCTCCCTATTCTTGTCCACAGAGAAGCTCCCATACAGAAGACACAAATTGCATCATCTTCCTCTGTTGGCTATTTTCCTTTCCCCCCTTTTTGAATCCTCTCGCTGCGTATCAAAATAGCTTCAAAAATTGCGTATTTAACCCCTTCGCGACGAGCGTCTTTTAAGAATTTTTATTCTTTTGTCACCTGTTTTTCAAAACAAAAATTTTTGTCTAATTTAATCGGGAAAATGCTCCGATTAAATAAGGCAAAATTTACAATAAAAAAATAACTGGTGGGAATAATCAAGGAGGGTTAATTAGATGGAATAATTGTTGAATTGAGGACATCTCCTGTTGCGCAAATTTTGCTTCTTTTACGTTGTCCGAGGAAATCTCGGATTGCGCAGCGAGAGGGTTAAAATCCAATTTCTGCCTCTTTCACCTGGTTTACTCCGTTCTTTTCTTTTCTTTCTCTTCACATTTATTACAGGCAGTTTTGGAGTATCCAACAGCGTTTTTTGGGAAGTGATCCGATAACCAATTGTCGGTCTTGAAGAATTATGACCACGGTTGCATTTTTCATATTGCGAAATGGGACTGGAACTATTTTTGAACCATTTAAATTAATTTATAAATTATGGAACAATTTAAATTAATTTATTTTCCTCCCCTTCAAGCAGAGCAACCGAGAGAGGTCCAAATACCGGCTAGCCGGTATTTTGACCACTCTAGGTAGTCGGTATTTGGGCCACTGCTATGTTTAAGTTGAAACCGATATTACTCATTCATATAATAAAATACCATTAATGTGCGCGCGGCCATTGAGAGCTAAATATGTTCAAAAAACAACTTCATCAACAATTCAAGCCAACATACAATCAGTATATTTTCAAACTAGTTGGATGTGCCAATCCCAAAACTTTCTTCTATCTTATACATCTTAATATTTCAAAACCTTGTTACACATGTTAATACTTCAATATTATTAGTTCAATACTATACCAACTTTGATTTTCATCTTAAATTTCTGCTCAAGTCAATTAAACGGACTAAAAACGAGTTAATCTATATCATGATATTTGTTAAAATTATTAATTTTTCCTTATTTTGTTGTTATCAGCTGTTTGCGAATAGCCGGCTTAGCAGGTAGCGAGTTCCCGCCGCTGCATGAGCCGCCGATGCACAATAGAACTACGAAAAATCAAGAAAAGTATACAAAAATCGCTAACACAGAGCCCCTTTACCGCGCAAGGACCTGTTGGCATAAGCCAAAAACAAGCACAAAAATTTTGGTTAAATTGTATGTATAATTTTATACGTTGTTCGATGGTACAATAATGAAAATGGCACAGAGATCGGAGTTATAGTGCCCCCTTCTGGCGGAATTTTTTCAAGTTCAGGGAGGACTTGTTTGCCATATCCAGAAACATGCACAAAAAATTTGGTTCAATTATATGGATAACTTCATACACTTTTCGATGGTACAATAATGAAAATGGTACAGACATCGCAATTATAGTGCCCCCTACCGGCAGAATTTTTCCAAATTCAGGGAGGACCTTCGTGACATAACCAAAAACAAACACATAAAATTTGGTTCAATTCTATGCATAACTTCATACACTTTTCGACGGTACAATATTCAAAATGGCGCAAAAATGGCACAAAAATCGCTATTACAGCGTCCTCTACGGGCGATTTTTTTACAAATTAAGGGAGGACCTCCTTTCTATAGCCAAGAACTTAAAAAAAAATTTGGTTTAATTCTATGCATAACTTCATACACTTTTGGACGGTATAACATTCAAAATCGCACAAAAATCGCTATTACAGCGCCCCCTACCGGTGAATTTTTTCCAAATTCAGGGAGGACCAGCTTGCCATATCCAAAAACTTAAAATAAAATTTTGGTTCAATTCCATGCATAACTTCATACACTTTTGGATGGTACAATATTCAAAATCGCACACAAATCGCATTTACAGCGCCCCCTACCGGCGAATTTTTTCCAAATTCAGGGAGGACCTGCTTGCCATATCCAAAAACTTAAAATAAAAATTTGGTTCAATTCCATGCATAACTCCATACACTTTTGGATGGTACAATATTCAAAATCGCACAAAACTTGCTATATCAGCGCCCCCTACCGGCGAATTTTTTCCAAATTCCAGGAGGACCTGCTTGCCATAGCCAAAAACTTAAAATAAAATTTTGGTTTAATTCTATGCATAACTTCATACACTTTTTGATGGTACAATGGCGACAGACAGACGGACAGACGGACAGACGGACTGACGGACAGACGGACAGACGGACACACAGACAGACAGACATTTTCTATAAACATGTTTTTTGGAATCTCTGACCCCTAAAACATGTAAATCCGTCGAAAACCGGAAGTCGAAAAAAATTTCGATTACAATACTTTCTTCTATTGAAGATAGAAGAAATTAAAAATGAGAAACACACATGTGAAAAACTTTTGATGTACCAGACTACGTCAATTAGACACTTTTGTATTTACTATTTGTAAACGAGACATACTTCACTGACATACTTTTCGTAACTGTCTTCTCTCAATTAAAGCTACAAACTCTGCCTATCACCGCTAGGCTGCGCTGCGCTCAGTTCTCAGAACACCTAGTAGCCGGTATTTGGACCTTTTCCTCTATGTATAGAACTGAACCAAATTTTTAGGTCCTCCCTGAATTAGGAAATATTACGCCGAAAGTGGGCACTATAATAGCGATTTTTGTGTAATTTTCTTGATTTTTCGCAGTTCTATTATACATCGGTGACTTGTGAAGTGATGGGAACTTTCCATCCTGATAAGCGGGCTATTCGCGAACAGTTGATATACAACAGAATAACGGAAAACTATTTATTTTAATAAATATCATGATGGAGATTAACTGGTTTTTATTCCGATTAATTGACTGAAGCAGAAATTTAAGATGAAAGTCAAAGTTTATATAGCATTGAACTAATAAATGAAATATTGACATTTGTAACAACATTTTGAAATATTAAAATATATGAGAAAGAAGAAAGTTTTGGGATTGGCACATCCAACTAGTTTTGACTTTACTTTCTAACAGAAATGAAGAACTTGAGTTGCCAAAATTAAACAAATGGCGCTAAAAACTACACAAAAAATAATATCTCAAAAATAATTTGAGTTCAGTTTTCAAAAAAAAAAAAAATATATTGCATTTAAAAGTACTTTTTTTCAATACGAGGGTATAAAAATTGAAAATGTTTGGTGTTTAGAATTAAAAAAAATTGCAGTAGAGTATTTAACAGTACAATGATGCATCTGCTTTGTTTTACGGCTGGCGTATACAAACGAACGTTATTTTTTGTAGACGACATTTTAATCGCTGGGAGAAAGAAATAGCATATCAGGGGCTAATAAATATATATAGTACAAAATATATTTCAGTTTTAAGACTTAAAATTATTTTATATAAAATGCCGTCATCAGCATCCGCTAAAGAATTCCACATTCACTATCCAGTCTTAAACAACATCTATGGAAAAGTATGCGAGACTAACGAAAAAAACCTCATATCTTCTTTTACAGACCGCTAGAGTGACGTCATGCCCTATTCGGATATTTGCATTGGTGCTTTCGAGCATCATGTGACTCCAGCTGTCTGTAAAAAAAGATATGTGTAACACATCGCGGTAGATTTTCTTTTTCGGTATCCTCGAAAAGTATGTATATGACGTCACTATCGCTGAATTATACACAAACCCAGCAAACAGCGATGTCATTATTCAAGAAACTCAAGAAAAGAAAACTGACTATCTAATGATTCATATGCCTTCATTTGTTTGTAACATTAATATGAATACTTAAAATTATATATCGTTTATAATAGCTCTATGTTCTATCAGAAATCATTCATTTATATTTTTTTCAAAATAGCACGTACTTTAATTACGACTTTTTTTCAAATGTTATGAGAAAATGGCAACAAAAAGATATAGTAATCTACTATTTTTCAACTATTTTTCCTTTACTTTCTACAGAAATGAAATACTTCAGTTGCCACTTTTACAGAAAAGGCGTTGAAATGTACAAGTAAATTAATATCTCAAAATTAAATTGAGATGCAGTTTTCAAACAAATTGCATTTAAAAGTACTAATTTTCACTATACGACGGTGTTAAAATTGAAAATTTGCGATGCTTAGAAATTTTAAATAATTGCTGTAGAGATTATCAGTATTTAACCCTTTATCTGCAGACGTTACTTATAAGTACCATTAAAATAACTAATTATAAAATTCATTTAATATATCGATTAGTTTTAATATAGTTTCGAATGAGTTGTCGATACATTACTTTACCTTGTTTCAAAAGCATTATTGGTTACACAAAACAAAAATATTTTTAAAAGGATGATTTCTTTTGCCTTTGCATCTTTTCAGCTTTCTTGACGTAGGGGGGGGGGGGGGATTTTCAATTCGGAAAAATTTCTATATTTCTATTGTAAGAATATTATATTTGTACATTTCCTAATTGAACAAAATGCTACTAAGAAAAATATTTAAAATAAAAGATATGCGAGGCGTTATAAATATTGCACAAAATCCCTATAAATTCAAATTTAATTAATTCATCTAAAGCCTCCAATCCTTCTAAAATACTCCTAAAATTTATCAAATGATTATGTAAATCTTCTAATGTATTTTAAACAATTCACGAAAAATGCTTTAGAAGATAAAATTTTCATGAATTTATAATTCAGTTCATAAAGGGTTAACCGGTCAATAATGCATCAGCTTTGTTTACGGCTAGCTTATGTAACGTAATGTATTTTTTAGGGACGACACTTTAATTGTTGCCCGAAAAAAATAGCATATATGGGTGTAATAGTCCATTGTGACTATTACACCCGACCGTAATCAAAAGGTTAAGGACCGTAATCAAAACGTAAAGGGATTCCAAGTAGTCGCATCTTAAAAAAATTCATCAAATTGAGACGTAATTATTTTCTATGAAATAATATTTTTCTGCTTAATGTTAAAAATAATTATTTGAATAATCTTTTTCGTGAAAAGAAAAAAGTTAATACAATGTATGTTTCCTAAAATTTCGAATTATTTTATGCACTGCTGTTATAAAATAAATTACTTTTATTCAACAACTTTTATTTAATGCAATAGAAGATAAGAGAAAATTGCGATGTGTAACATACAAGAAATATAAATAAAGAAAAATGCCGAAGAGACTCAAAGAAACTCTCTTTTACCTCAAACACAATCTTTGAGGTAAAAAGTATTTTTTTATTTTGTACACACAAATGTAATGCCTCATAAATAATTTTATGTTAGCTTGAGTTTTTTAAATTAAAATTTATTCATCAGCACAATTTTACATTTATTTCTCACATGTTACCAATAGGATAAATCTAACAAAATTGTATGTTACAATAATATCGCTGCTAGAAAATTTACTTTCATGTAGTTAAATAGGTGTTTGTCAAATACTTTTTTTGCTTTCCTGCTAATACGGAAGCATTTTTTTTTATTACAGTAAAATGCTTTGTTGTCAATTACATTGCTGCTGGCGTAATGATATACAGCAAACTCTGTCTAAGACGGAATCGATCGGGACCGAGAAAATTTTCCGTAATAGACAATATTCCGCCTTAGACAAATTTTACTCTATTTCTATGGATTAGCAGGGACTTGAAAATCTTTCCGAGTTAGACAGATTTCCGTCTTACAGAGAATTTACTGTATATAAGAAGCCTCAAAATGATTATCATAAAATTTTAGGGCACATAAAAAGAACGTAACTTAAACGACCAAGCTGTAGAGGGTGTAACGTAACATAAAAAGGATTATTATTATTTTTATACTGCAGACTAGGCCACTACCTGCCGGGCAATATGCACAACTTAACGAGTTTTTGTACTATCTTAAAATATTCATCGATTTTAACTTCGAATGAGTGTATTTTCTCTCCTTTCCAGTATTGAAAATGCACTTATCCTATAGTAGTGGAAACTGCAACAATAGAACAGTTCAAAGTCTAAAAAATAGAAAATAAATTATAAATAAAAAATGTACAGTGTAATGTTTAAACAAAATACGCTTCTACCAATTAATAGTTTAATATTCATTAATTTACGATTTTACGTTGAGAAATCAATATAGAAATCCAAAAAAAAAAAGTAGTTTTAATCATGTTCAATTTTTTTCTTTCCTGTTGCGATATCTTAAATAAGAACAAAAATTCATGCACTCAGGATAAATTATGTAACACTTTGTAACACATTCAGATTAGTGTAACAAAACTTCCCAGTTTAATGAGGTGAAAGGTGAAGTCTAAATAAACAATTTGAAAAAGGCATAATACATTTAAAAGCCCAATTTCTGCTATTGTCATCAATAGTCAGAAACAAATCCGTTTTTTTTTTTCACTTCTGTTCAGTTCTGTATGGGTGAATATCACAAAATGTGAGATTTTGAAAACAAAAATTTTGAAAATATAAATCGTTTCAAAGCTTCCGATTTTTTTAAATTGTTGTTTGAATAGCTGAATAAAGGAATTTATATGTAAAATTGTTAAAGTTTGAAGAGCTTAAGTTCATTTTTGTGAAATTATAATTATATGCCATTTTCTTGGCATATGTATGCCAGGATAATGACAATTTCATTCTAAAACAATTTTCACATTCTTTTTTTTTTTTTTTTTTTTTTTGATCTAAAATTTTAATTTTGTTTAAAGGAACGTGTTTCCCCTATAGTACCTCAAATTCAGTGCAATGTTCAGTTTTATTTTTAATTTAAAGAAGCCAGAAAAATGACATAATAAAAGTCTATTCAATTTTTATAAAGCCTTTAAACACATTATTTTCAAAGAAATATCTAAAGGATCTTGCTGGTAGCAATGTTTTACTACTTCTGACTTAAACTTTGTCAAGAACGAGAAGAATTACTCTGCAGCGCTATCTTTATACCTCACAAAGAATTAAAATGAGCAGGCCAGGACAATGACATTCATTTTCAGTGACAGTCATATTTTAATTATGGAAAATTATTTGTAAAATACAGAACTTGTTACCTTCCACATGTATGTGTTATATAAGGTATAATTATTCATTAGAAATTAAAAAAATAGAAAAAGATATTTGTACTTGATAACAGAAAGCCTTTTACTTTGCACATATCACAGTGTGATATGCCAGGAAAATGACAATCTGAAATTTTAAGTCTTTTAATTTCTTTATTTTTGTGTTATTATGAATATACTCTATCTCTTGAAATTTCTTCTAAGAATATTTTTTATTAGAATGTAAAAAAGAAAATTGCATTATCTGTCATTAAATAGAAATTTTATTGTGCGGACTGCGATTTTCATATTTTGTAATATTGAGCCGTATATGATCTGTAGTAGTGTAGATCCGTATGCTACATGGTACGCTGCAAGTTAGTTCAACTAAACGAATAGCGTAATTGAAAATTTGCATTCCGGAATTTCAGTCAATAAAAGGGAATGTACTTGAAAAATTTTGTTCAGCTCTGTATACCATCTATAGAAATTATACACACCAAGTAACGTTAAAAATATACAGATGGGTGACAAAATAATACGAACACCTATGTCACCAATGGCTTACGAATTGCAACTCTTCCATAAATGTTCGAAGCATGAAGTTCCCTTTGGACAGTTTTTGCTGAAATGGGATTCTGGAGAGACTATTTATCTCTGAGGTTATCTGGGATAAAGATTGCCTGCGCTTTCGGACCGCTATGAGGATCAACTCTCTTTTATCCCTCTCAGAAAGCTTTCTTTCCGCCCACTGTTGTACTTTGCAGACGACACTTTACCGCATTTCGTGTACGCTGTCATAAAGGCTGAAGCGTACCCCTTCCACGCCCCAAATATTTCGCTGTTTCCGCCACGGAGCAACCAGCGCACCACATTCCAACAATCATTACTTTTTCGAACTCTGACAGGTCACTCATTATTGAGTTTTCCAGAGCGTATGGAAAGCGCATGCAACACCATATGACTGATGTTGAGCGACTGATACCTTACCTTTCATAACAACTAGGTGGTAGAATTAAGTGCAAAGTGACGTGCACGTTCTGTCTCTTTGAAATGGACCGTGCCTTTTTCATGGGCGTTCGTATTATTTTGTCACCCATCTGTAGTTGTATTTAAGAATGCGTACCGCAACTGAAAACGCACTTCCAGCATTTACTGTTTTTAGGGTTCAATCGTTTAATTATTGTTCAATTTCTTCTGTAACTAAATTCTTTTGTGTGTCTCTGTAAATGGACGTTAATTCTATGTACATCCCATTCCACAGTATGCAGTACGTAGTACACCTCAGTGATATATGTAAATTTCCGTATGTGTAAAAAAGCGTAATGTCATTAAAATAAACCGCAACCGATTTTTCCCCATAGACCGCAACGTAACAGAATTATTTTGAGTGTCTCTGTAAATGAACCACAAATGCTACACACATCATTTTTAATATAGAACATGCCACTGTGAAACCCAATAATATCTATGAATTTCAAAGCAATCGGAAAATATTTAAGAGAGTTAAAGCACGGACGGACGGACAGACAGACAGAGAGACAAACCGAATTCCTAAAAACTTTTCAACTTTGTTGGAAAGTGTTAAAGAGTAAAAATTATATATTTTTTAATAAATTCTTCGCTTTATTGGCTTTTTTACCAAGGGTAGAAAAAAAACAGTGAATTTTTCGTAAACGAATTCGGTGCCCAAGCCAAATTAATGTGTTGTAACGTGTATTTTTTTGAAAAAACATTAATTGCAGACAAAATATTTGGCGCGATTTTCATAGTGGATATTAGATGCTTATAAAAGATTGTTTTTTTAGCGATACGCTATTTATTTCGGCCAGCAATTAAGATGTCGTCTCTAACAGATAACGTTCCGTTGTTTAAGGCAGCCGTGAAACAAAGCAGATGTATCAATGTACGGTTAAATACTCTACTGCAATTTTTTAAACTTCTAAGCATTGCATATTTTCAATTTTTGTACTGTTGTATTGGGGGAAAAGGTACTTTAAAATGCAATTTGTTTGAAAACTGCAGCTCAATTTAATTTTGAGATTTTTTTTTTTTTTTTTTTTTTTTTTTTTTTTTTGTAGTTTTTAGCGCATTTGTTTAAAGTTGGCAACTCAAGTACTCCATTTCTGTAGAAAGTGAAGGAAAAATAGTTGGAAAATAGTAATTATATTTTTTTTTGTTGCCATTTTCTCATAACAACTGAAAAAAAACTATTAAAATACGTGCTATTTTGAAAAAATATAAATGGATGGTTTCTGATAAAACATGGAGCTACTATAAACTATAATAAATTTTAAGTCTCTGTATTAATATTACAAACAAATGAAGGCATATGAATCATTATACAGCCAATTTTTTTATCGAGTTTCTTGAATGATGACATCTCTTTTTTTGGATTTGTGCATTATTCAGTGATATTGATACGCAAACAGCTATATGCATACTTTACTGTAGATGTTGTTTAAAACTAGATCGTAAATGAGGAATTCTTCCTCCGGATGTGAATGACGTCATTTCATATAAAATAAGGCTTGTGTTTTAAGTCTTAAAACTGAAATATGTTTTGAACCATCTATATTTATATACATATATGCACTTTTTTCATCGGGGCGACACTAAATTTTGAAAAAACAGAATTCCTGTTTTCCAGTTTTTTAAGTATTTTTACTTTTATACTTATTAGCCCCGGTACTGAATGTTATTTCTTTCTCCCAGCTTATTTTGTCTCCAAAAAATAACGTAAGCCAGCAATAAACAAAGCAGATGTATCATTGTACGATTAAATACTCTAAAGCAATTTTTTTAATTTTCTAAGCATCGCACAATTTCAATTTTTATACTGTCGTATTGGAAAAAAAAAGTACTTTTAAATGTAATTTGTTTGAAAACTGTATCTCCATTGATTTTTGAAATATTAAATTTTTTGTACTTTTTAGCACCGTTTGTTTAATTTTGGCAACTCAAGTACTCCATTTATATAGAAAGTAAAGGGAAATTAGTTGAAAAATAGCAATTATATCTTTTTGTTGCAATTTTCTCATAACAACCGAAAGAAAATGTAATTAAAATACGTGCTATTTTGAAAAAATATAAACGAATAATTCCTGGTAAAACATGGAGCTATTATAAACTATATTTAATTTTAAGTATCTGTAGACGCTTTCAGTGTGACTGACTCCAAACAAACAGCTGCTATGCGTCATTTCTTTTTAAATGTAAAACGTGGAAAATTTTACCAATGCATATCAAGTATTAAAACACTTAGATGTGATATATAGATATAAGCTATAGCTGCAACACACAAACAAAATAGAAAATACAACATAGCAACCGTTTGTTTGGAGTCAGTTTCCAACCAAAACGTCATGACTTACGTCACGAGTGAAATCGTCTATATTAATGTTAGAAACAAATGAAGGCCTATGAATCATTAGATAGCCCTTTTTTTGTCGAGTTTCTTTAATGACGGCATCTTTTTGCTGCATTTGTGTATTATTTTGCGATAGTGACATCCTATGCATGCTTTACTGTAGATGTTTAAGAGTGGATCGTAAATGTGGAATCCTTAAGCGAATGCGAATGACGTCATTTTACATAAAATAAAAGTGTGTGCTTTAAGTCTTAAAATTGAAATATGTTTTGTACTATTATATATGTATATATATATATATATATTTTTTTTTCATCGGGTGTGACACTAAATTCTGAAAAAGCAGAATTCTTGTTTTCTAGTTTATAAATTGATTTGCTGTAATATTTCGAATATCCTGTAATAATATTTTCTAACTTTCTTTCTACAGTACATAAACAAAATTATGTTTTCGTTTCATCAATGTTTTTAATCCTATCATTAATCTAATAAAGTAAAAGAAAAATATTGGACTTTTAAATTATCACAAAAGTTTCCAGATGAATTACAGATACCCTATTTTTGATCTTTCTTTAATCGGATTATTCCTGCAGAATTTACCACATAAATTTTGTAAAAATAAATCGAACGATGCAGAAAATCTTTACTTTGATGATGTATTATGTTTTACCAACTTACTCATTTTGTATATAAATCATTCTGTTATCAAAAAGTTAAAAAGTAATATTAAGAAAAAGAGTGTTTGAAAAACTGGAATAAAATATTGTAGTTCCTAATAAGAGTTTTTCGATATCTGAATATAAAGCTGAACTTGTTGTTATAGTTATGACAAAATTTGTTATAAATTAACATATTTTAATCTTTAGCTCTTTTAATAATTTACTTTAAATGGTTCGGTTAAAGTACAGTAGAACCTCTTTTATCCGAAACTCTCTGTTAACCGAAATCCATTTTTAATTATTTTTTTTCTTTTTTAACTATTATATTCTTTGTGTGCAGGCGGTCCTTTCCGAACTTCGAGTACATATAACTCCTCTCAATCCCCCTTTTTAGAGTTCTTTGGAATTTAACTGCGGAGTGGAACAAAGAAAACGAATAAATTAGCAGTTCTGAAGCATTTTGAGTGTTTTGCAAAAGGTTTGGCATGGCTGGAGCAGCTGAAAGACTGTGATACTGGAGAACTCATAATTTAACAAAGCTCCCTGCAAAGTAAAAGCAATTCAAACTGCGAGAAACAAAATATTTTTTTCCAAACCCTTCTGATATATCTTAAATGCACTTAATTTCAAAATTAAAATTCAGGTAATTTATTCTTGTTTCAATTTCGCTATTGCTTTATTTTTATTAAGCACTTGTTAACATAATAAGAAATATTGCACATATTTCTCCATAATAATCTTAAAATTGAAGCATTCTCGATTATCCGAAAATTTCGATTTTCCGAAAGAGGGTCGGTCTCAATTACTTCGGATTATCGAGGTTCTACTGTATATCTATATTTTTTAGGGCACATAAAAAATGAGGAGATTCTCAATTCGACGCGTACGTTTTTACTTTCTTCTATCTTCAATAGAAGAAAGTATTGTAATCGAAATTTTTTTCGACTTCCGGTTTCCGACGGATTTACACGTTTTAGGGGTCAGAGATCGCAAAAAATAAGTTTATAGAAAATTTCTGTCTGTCCGTGTGTCTGCCGTCATTGTACCATCAAAGAGTGTATGAAGTTATGCATAGAATTGAACCAAAATTTTTAAAAAGTTTTTGGCTATGGCAAGCAGGTACTTCCTTCATTTGGAAAAAATCCGCCGGAAGGGGGCGCTGTAATAGCAATTTTTGTGCAATTTTGAATATTGTACCATCGAAAAGTGTATCAAGTTATGCATAGAATTAAACTAATTTCTTTTTTAAGTTTTTGGCTATAGCAAGCAGGTCCTCCCTTAGTTTGGAAAATATCGGCCGGAAGGGGGCGCTGTAATAGCGGTTTTTGTGCGATTTTGAATATTTTACCATCGAAAAGTGCATGAAGTTATGTATAGATTTGAACCAATTTTTTTTTTAAGTTTTCGAGTATAGCAAGCAGGTCCTTCCTTAATTTGGAAAAAATCCGCTGAAATAGCGATAATCGCTGTAATAGCGATTTTCGTGCCATTTTGAATTGTACCATCGAAAAGTGTATGAAGTTATGCATAGAATTGAACCGAATTTTTTGTGTATGTTTTTGGTCATAGCAAGAAGGTCTCTCTGAATTTGGAAAATTTCCACCTTAAAGGTGCGCTGTAATAGCGATTTTTGTGCGATTTTGGATATTGTACCATCAAAAAGCCTATCAAGTTATGCATAGAATTGAACCAAATTTTTTTTATGTTCTTGGCTATGGCAAGCATATCCTTCCTTAATTTGGAAAAAATCCGCTAGTTGGGGACGCTGTAATAGCGATTTTTGTACCATTTTGAATATTGTACCATCGAAAAGTGTATGAAGGTATGCATAGAATTGAACCAAACTTTTTGTGTATGTTTTTGGCCATGGCAAGAAGGTCCTCCCTGAATTAGGTATAATATTGATGAACAATAACTTTGATGAACAGTATATGATGATTCTCTGGCACCGAACAATTGACCTAATCTTTTGCTCTATGCAGTGCGCTTGTCTTCAATACAAAAGGTCTCTGTTTGAAACTCGACCAACACCATTTCCTGATTTTTAGATTGGTCACCCGGAAAAGAAACAGGCAACCTTCGCAACAGATGACAAAAAACAAAGTCTCACAGGAAATAGCTAAAAGAAGGCATGACAACGCATAAATAAGACGACTTCTTCCATTGGGGGTGGAGTGTGTCTGTCGCGCCAACTTCGACGAATAGTATATGGTGATTCTCTGGCACCGAAAAATCGAGTTTACTTTTTGGTCTGTGCTACAGCACTCGTCTTCAGCTTTTTTACATATTTATAACAATGGGAATTTTACGTAAATTCGCTAGAATAGATTGGGAAGGTCGAAAAGATGTCTTTTAAAGAAATGCAGAAATGTTAAAAATTGTACGGTATTGTATCACAAATATGTAGCACACTTAAGAATGTATTGTCTTCCTTCCTTAAACTCACCTCGTTATGAATTTCTTTATTTTATTACTTTCCATATACTTTATACGAATTGAATATTTCGAACTGAGCAAAAAAAATGCCCAGACCGGGAATGGAACCTAGATCCTTGGCTTACAGGGTCAATGCTCTACCGTTTAAGCTAACTAGGCTGTCAACCGGCGAGCATATTTCGCTCAGATAACGTTATTGGGCCTTTTTCGCTCAGTTGGAAATATTCAATCCGTATGATAACTTTACCAATCAGTTTGATTGTGTTAAAATAATAGTTTAACACGGGTATTTCTTCACTCAGTTCAAAATATTCAATTCGTATGATAACTTTACAAATCAGTTTGATTATTTTAAAATAATAGTTTAACTACGCACACATCGTTCATATGGAGTTCCTTTACCTGCGGTTTATTCTGTTGAGCTGTCTTTATATCAGACCAGATGTTATTACCAAGAAGGTTATTTGAGTGAAATATGCTCACCGGTTGTCAGCCCAGTTAGCTTAAACGGTACAGCACTGGTCCTGTAAGCGAGGGATCTCGGTTTGATTCCCGGCCTGAGCATATTTTTTCTCAGTTGGAAATATTCAATTCGTATGATAGCTTTACCGATCAGTTTGATTGTGTTAAAATAATAGTTTTTACATATACTTTATCTGATATATTTTAAATAAATAGAAAACATATTGATATAAGAAACACTTAAAATAAAAGACTATATAAATTTTCACTAATTATTTTAACGGTAAAATTTTAACTAGAGCAACAAGAAAAACATGTTCGACATTTTAGTTTTAATATGAATATTTTCAAAGAAAATTTAAACAAAAATAAATGGTGATGTATTTAAAAAAAGAACACTGATTCATGTTGTGATTTTTTTCCTTTTAAGATTTATTTTGAAATCAGTTCGGTTTGAAAAGCTTTTTTGTATAAAGTGCTTGCAGTTCTATTAACTCTCCGAAAAAGGGTGTATTTTTTGCGATTCACTTTTCAGATTTTTCTTTCATTCACTACTTTATAAATGTTTTTTTTTTCATTACGATATTTTTTATATCAACAAATATTGGAATATTTTGAATTAAATGTAAAATAAAAGACTGCTACTCCTATCTCTAAAGATAAATTTAAAAGAATCTTCCCACACATTATAAATTACATTTAAAATGAATTTTTTCCATGATTTCTTTTATAATTAAATATAAAATTTAATATAATATCTACAATGTTATTTTTTTGCATAACAAAATATTAAAATTGTGTACAGATGTTTTTTATTCTGAACTAAATATTTTTTCTGAAACTTTTATTTTTGTATTGTAATACAGTAAAACCTCCATAACAGACTCTTTAGAATAGAAGACACATCTATTTAGTGGACACTTTTTGGATCCTCAACACCTATATAATCTGTACATTTTTACTTCTCAATAGCGGACACTTCCGAATAGCGGACAAATTCCACGCTCCCGAGGCGTCATTTAAGAGGTTTTACTGGTCATACAGAGTGCCTTGAAAAGTTTCTTTATCTTTAATAGTGAATAATTCATTAACAATTAGAAGTGTCAAATGAAACAAATGATATGCCTGCAATGTAGCTCTAATTACAAATCAGATACTATGATTTCGAAATTTTTTAAATTGGAATTCGATGGTTGGTACTACGTCTGTTGAAATTATTTGCCCCTTGACGAAATATACTACATCGCGAGGATATTATGATCCCGATGACGCTTTAAAAGGCTACTTCAGTCAAACGAAAAATCCGTTTGTTAATGCTAATCATATGGAAGAAATTTATAAAGATATCTCGGTCGCATTTCAATATTTTTCAACGAATTTTTTGCATTGGATAGCTGAGATCGATCTTTACAAAGGCCGTGTTTTACTTTTTCAATTTTGTTTAGAGGTATTTTTAATGCGGACACTTTTATTTTCGGAACCGGTTCCGAAAGTGAAAGTATCCATTAAAAAAAAAAAATCGGCAATCAAAATCGGAAAAGTAAAAAACGGCCTGCATACAGATTGATCTCAATTATCCAATGCAAAAGAATCATTTAAAAAATATTGAAATGCGACCGAGATATCTTTATAAATTTCTTCCATAGGATTAGCATTAGCGAACGGGTCTTTTCGTTTGACTGAAGTAGCCTCTTAAGTAAATAGTACTTTAGAGGTAGTTGGAGTTACGATGCGGACATATATTTGATGCCGTAAGGGGCTGCTGTGCATATATATCTTTATTACTTTATGGGGGGAGGGAGAGGGATCTGGTGAAGTAGAAAAAGTAAGTGGCAGCTGAGAAAGGATTTTTAAAGATGGGGCGGCAGCCGAAGTGTTAAAAGCTGGATACGTAGCTACGTAGTTTTTAAACTCATTCCTGTTGATTGGTAAAGATGTCATACGAACTGAAATTTACCAACTGAGTGAAAAAATGCAGGTATTCTTATCACTAAGAAAAATTCAGTTCGTATGATATAGTTACCGATCACAATGATTCAGTTAAAAACAGAAATAAATTATTCAATTTTGGCTTTCATCAGTAAACGTGGAGTGCTGTTATGCAATAGAATTTTGCAATAATCTTTGTCGTTGTATATCATAGAGCTATTTTGAAAAAACGTAGAAATCTTTATATTAAAAGTTAATAAAAAAATATGTATTTCTTTGTCTAGATTTGGCTTTGTATGACCAAGAGAGGAGAGCTGTTGTGAGATTTGTTTTTGCCACTGATCACTGAAATTCTGCATTAAAATGTTTTAAAAAGCAGCAAATTTCATATATATTAATTGTTGGTGTGTAACTGCGCTATGTAAATTAACATATTAAAAGGATACAGCAGAAATAATTCTGATGGCAAAAACGTAGTAGTGAACTTGATAAATGCATTTATTAGTTTTTAAATAAAAATATATTCTTTAATTAAACTTTACTTTTAAACGTAAAAGTGTATTCCAAATCCAACGTTGTTAATATTAAAATTCCTAGTTTTAAATTTTACGTTTAAGGGGACAGTACACTTTTAAAATGGTCAAAAATCGTTTTTTTTTTTTTTTTTTTTTTTTTTTTACATCTTTAGAAAAATTATTGTATTCTGTATAAGTTGATACCAAACTCTTACTGTGGGATAATTATTTACTGAGGTATAAGGGAAAATGTAAACATCACTCTTCATTTTCGATTTACATTACCTGCGACAACTGTCATGGGGCTTGTTTACAGTTTGTTTTCGCATTTTCACATTATTGCAACATTGAAAATATGCTAAAATGCGTAGATTCTTTTTACATAAATGCCTTAAATAATAATAAGAAAGCTTTAAAATACTAACTTCAACTTCCACTTTCGCCAAATTTGTTTATTTTCTTGATTTTTCTATGAAACGCGAAACGCAAAATTGCTTAACTGTTTAGCTAATAGGGGCTTAATTTGAAACAAAACTGTTTTGCTTTCCTAGAACAAAAGTTTCCCGATTATAAAATCGTATTCTACTTCTTAGTATTTATGAGAATTCATAAAGAATGAAACTGCGAAATGTGCTTCAGAAGAGCATCAAAGAATGAGTTAGTTTAATGGCAATCTCTATGCAAAATGCGATGATAGATCCTAAGGTGCTACCTTATTAGAAAACAAAATAAGTGGAAATTGCTCGACAAACGTAGCAAATAAGGTGCGTTCGTACTATAACAATTTTTATAAATATTTTTTTGCACAGCATGTTATACTGAATGCATATTTTAGTGCACTTCATAAGTGCATATCAATTTCATTCTGTTCGAAAGGCTGTAACCTCTAATCTTTAAAATGCATTTGAAATAATTTTTTTCCATTGGCTGTAATGTAACGGAAAACTTTTGACTGTCCCTGTAATTAAACTATACATCCGACTAAATTTGAAATGACTCGATTAAATTATGCAACAATTACATATTTAAAATTTAAGAACATTCGGTTGGATAGATTTTGCCCTGTTATATGAGGGCGGACAGACAGGCGGACAGACAGGCAAACAGATAGGCAGACGGACGGACAGACAGACGGATTTGACGATGAATATAGTTGCTACGTATTTATATAATTACGAACGCAGCTAAAAAGTAGTGAATTTGATGGTGATTTTATTTTAAATGACAGTTTAGTATACATATTTATTGATATTAATATATATATTTTTTTGTAAACTATCAGGATTTGTAAGCCGAAAAGTATGGGAATCAGATATCGTAATACGAGAATCGCTAAAAAATGGCCTATATTTTATGTTAAATAATTTAGTTTTATAAAAATCGCATATATAATTCACTTTGCAGACAATGCGAAACAGAATTTTAAGTTATTTTTTAAAAATTAATTTTTTACAATTAAAGTACTTCATTTTTGCAAAATACATATATCTATTTTTTACGCATTTTACAAACAATTTTACATTTCTCAGTTTAAACTAGCATCTCATTTTATTTTTAATACAGAATACGTTACATAATTAATAGTTTTGTTTCTTTTATTATACATTTTATATTTAAAAAATACAGTTTAATCTATAAACGGCTTTTTCTGAAAATTGCATTTTTAAACTTGCGCACATGATATCTCCAAAACTATTTGAAGTATAGGTTTAAAATTTTTGCCCTACATAAATATTTATATTACCATGAAAATGAACTAGGATTATAAAGCTGTGTTCAGTATGAAAAAAATTATATGATTGAATGCATGCAAAATTTCGTAGTTTTTCTATTTTTTCTAATTAAAAGTTAATTACTCTTCATCTAATTAACCGATTCCAATTCAAATTATAGATCAGAGTGTTATCTTTAATTTAAGATAAAATTTAAGTAAATGCCATGAAATTAGCATGAGATATCGTGCGCGCAGTGAAATGTTATCCACTGTAACAATTTTAAATAGCACTTTGAAATTGACCCCTTGAACTTTTTTTAGTCATAATATATCCAAATAAAAAATTTTAAAACATAGTTCAATAACATCTAAATATACTCTAAAATTTTTGTGCTTCTAGATTGGTTATATGTTTTATAAAAAATTGCTAAACTCATGACAAATTTCGCATGTTTTATGACTGTTAAAAGTGTACTGTCCCCTTAAATATATTTAAAGTAATTTTTTTATAAAATTACAAAGTAATATTTAAAGAGAATGAATTTTGTAAAGCGCTTAATTAAAAGGTTTTAAAGGAATAACAATAAAATAATGAAAAAAGTAAAGTTAAATTAGAACGAAGTGAATTCCATATATGTAAAAAAGACGTTTACTTCAGATTATATTCAATTACTCTAATAATAAGCCTTTACTCATATTTATGTTTTCTACCAAGGGTCGTTCAAATATCTGTGAATAATAATGCTATTATTCACATGCTGCATTACTATTTAATAATATTAATATGACTTGGGACTGTTAAACCTACTTGAAAATGAATTTTTGAAAAGAAATCTGTATATTAAAGTCTAAATATTTCTAAACAGTCTAAAACAAACCGGGTGAAAAAAAAATTCTACATTTACCCAAAAATATTTTCAAACAAAAAATATTTGTACTAATCTTTTTTTCAAAATTTGTTTTTGGGACATTTCGCGCAAGGTGGTTCAAAAAATTTTCATTATTTTTTCTTGAAAATTTCAGAAAATATATGTATGATATGTTTTATAACGTGAATCTAAATTTTCATCCTTTTTCGCTGATTTTTTTTTTTTTTTTTTTTTGGCATTATATTGATAAAATTTTGAAAATTTTAAATATTGTTTTAAAAACATAAAAATGCTATAAATATATAACTTTTTGTTGTGTGTCAGCACAATATTCTCAAGTATAATTAGATATCAACAATTTTGTTTTATATGCAGAAATTCTTTTGTGTTCATGCACACAACCTGCGATTATAATTTACCTCTCTACAAATGTCTAAATGTTTAAAAACCAGAATAAAAACTTTTTTCGCAATTATGGTCTGAGGAAAATGAAATGAAAGGTATTACAAACTTTAAAACTTGTGTTTTGTAATGTATACTTTTGTAGTTCTAAAATCATCAAAATGGTCCTTGTTTTTCGCTTTTCGACACTTTAAGAGTCCCAAGTCCCCTTAATTTAAAGTCTACTTTGTCTTTATTGCGTAAATATATCAAAATAAATATTTCGAAATTACAACATATACTTTATTTTAGCACTTGAATTTCTTGCATATAGAGGAAGTTCGGGTATTATGGTACGGTCGGACGATATGAAATACATTAGAGCCTCGATTATCCGAAGTAATTGGGAACGACCCTCTTTCGAAAAATCGAAATTTTCGGATAATCGAGATTGCTTCCAATTTAAGATTAAGGACAAATACATGCGGTATTTCTTATTATGGTAACAAGTGCTCAATAAAAATAAAGCAGTAGCAAAATTAAACAAGAATAAATATCTGAATTTTAATTTTGAAATTAAGTACCTTTTACATATTTCACAAGCGTTTGAAACAAAGTTTTGTTTGTCGCAGTTTCGATTGTCTTTGCTATGCAGCTCTACCACGAAGTTTTTTTTTTTTTTATACTACGTATTAGTTCACCCGAATCACAGTCTTTCTGCTGCTCCGCTCCAGCTATGCCAAACACTTTGCAAAACATTCAAAAGCTTCAGAATTGTTAATTTGTTCGTTTTCTTCCCTCATAAAGCAAATTCACAAATTCCGGCTCTCCATCCTCTTACTGTTTTCTATTTCACTCCGCAGCTTACGAGAGCTCAAGTCAAATTCAAAGGAAATCTAAGAAAGGGGATCCAAAATATTTATCTGTACTTGTGGTTCGGAAAGGACCGCTCGCACACAAGGAATGTGATAGTTAAAATAAATTTTAAAAAAATTCTATTTAACAAATTACAACGACCATTTGGAAAATGATTTTTTCAAAGACTAAAATTTAACCCTTAAATGCCTGGCGTTGCTTTTCGGCAACATACCCAATTTAGGCTCTAAAATACTATTAGAATAATATTGAAGCTATAATGCCTAATGTTGCCAATAAAATACATTCTGAAAATATTATTAAATAGATTTTCAACATTTAGATTGCAACAATTGTGCTGTTTAAGAATAAAGATAAATTTATTTTTTCAAATGTTGCTACTTGTTTTTTTGTTTTGTTTGGAAGCTTGCAAAATACCCTATTTTGATCTCCAGTGAGCAAGTAAAATTTATTTCTTATTATAGTTCCTAAAATTCTTGTGTGTTTAATATTATAGAATTTTATCTAGAGAAATTATTTTTTCAATTAAACACCAGTATTGCCGATTAGTAACAGATTGCATTTTAGCCGTAAACTATACTTAAAACAAAATATGATTTTTTTAAGTATTTTTCCCATGATTTATATAAAAAATGAAAGCCGAAAAATTTTATTACAATGATTTTTGAAAAGTCAGGCATTTAAGGGTTAAGACATAAAAAATCGCACGGAGTTGATCATGCATTACGTACGCCATGGATTACGTTTTTCGATACTGTAAATTTTTAAACTTCTACGGAGCTGGTCATACATTACGTACGCCATGGGTTAAACATTAATATTCCTGGACCAATTTTAAATGAAATTTCATTCTCCAACTTCTAAACACCCCACAATATTACTTTTTACACCGTCGTATAGAGAAAAAAAATGTACTTTTAAATGCAATTTGTTTGAAAGCTGAATCCAATTTGTTTCTGAGTTATTAATATTTTTGTAGTTTTTATTACTTTTTTGTCATAGTGGCAACAGAAATATCCATCTCTGTTGAAAGTAAAAGGAAAATACAGATTACTGTATAGACCAAACAGAAAACGAATAAAATGCGGGATTCAACTGATAAAACGCTTCAGATATGTTTTTGATTTCGTACCCTGACCGAGGACGATAACCATTTTTTCAAATGGTTAAAAAGGAACTTTAAAAATGGATTTCAGTTAACGGAGAGTTTCAGTTAAAAGAGTTTCGGATAACAGAGGTTTTACTGTACTTCAATATCGGGCACATACGGTGTTACAGCAAAGCGTAAACTGCCAAACCACTTCCTAGTAATCTCATGAAGCACTGTGCTCAGTTCCGTTTGGATACAAGTTGTTGGAGCGACGCGGTGACATAAAATCCTATTCTCAATTTTGCAGATCTTTGCAGATTATTTTTACAAATTATAAAATATCATTGACAGTAATATTAACTAAGTTCAGTATAAAGTTGAACAGTTATATTTATTGCTATGTTACTCAGTTTTCCTCTATGCTAACTATTTGACAAGTAAAGAAGTTATGCTTTGCAAGATGGCATGTCTAGCAATATTGAATATTAGCTAGACAACTGTTTCAAGACGAGTCTAGTAAAAATAAACAATCATTCCAATCAGACGTATCATTTGAGATCTGCTTTTTGACAGATTGAACACCGGATGAGGAAGATGCAGTGTGCCTATTTTGTAGTGGAAAATATTCAGATGATTGAAAGGAGGAGTGGATATAATGCCTGATGTTTGTTCATGTGGACTTTGATGAGGAAGATGCAGTGTGCCTATTTTGTAGTGGAAAATATTCAGATGATTGAAAGGAGGAGTGGATATAATGCCTGATGTTTGTTCATGTGGACTTTGATGAGGAAGATGCAGTGTGCCTATTTTGTAGTGGAAAATATTCAGATGATTGGAAGGAGGAGTGGATATAATGCCTGATGTTTGTTCATGTGGACTTTGATGAGGAAGATGCTGTGTGCCTATTTTGTAGTGGAAAATATTCAGATGATTGAAAGGAGGAGTGGATATAATGCCTGATGTTTGTTCATGTGGACTTTGATGAGGAAGATGCAGTGTGCCTATTTTGTAGTGGAAAATATTCAGATGATTGAAAGGAGGAGTGGATATAATGCCTGATGTTTGTTCATGTGGAATTTGATGAGGAAGATGCAGTGTGCCTATTTTGTAGTGGAAAATATTCAGATGATTGAAAGGAGGAGTGGATATAATGCCTGATGTCTGTTCATGTGGACTTTGATGAGGAAGATGCAGTGTGCCTATTTTGTAGTGGAAAATATTCAGATGATTGAAAGGAGGAGTGGATATAATGCCTGATGTTTGTTCATGTGGACTTTGATGAGGAAGATGCAGTGTGCCTATTTTGTAGTGGAAAATATTCAGATGATTGAAAGGAGGAGTGGATATAATGCCTGATGTTTGTTCATGTGGACTTTGATGAGGAAGATGCAGTGTGCCTATTTTGTAGTGGAAAATATTCAGATGATTGGAAGGAGGAGTGGATATAATGCCTGATGTTTGTTCATGTGGACTTTGATGAGGAAGATGCTGTGTGCCTATTTTGTAGTGGAAAATATTCAGATGATTGAAAGGAGGAGTGGATATAATGCCTGATGTTTGTTCATGTGGAATTTGATGAGGAAGATGCAGTGTGCCTATTTTGTAGTGGAAAATATTCAGATGATTGAAAGGAGGAGTGGATATAATGCCTGATGTCTGTTCATGTGGACTTTGATGAGGAAGATGCAGTGTGCCTATTTTGTAGTGGAAAATATTCAGATGATTGAAAGGAGGAGTGGATATAATGCCTGATGTTTGTTCATGTGGACTTTGATGAGGAAGATGCAGTGTGCCTATTTTGTAGTGGAAAATATTCAGATGATTGAAAGGAGGAGTGGATATAATGCCTGATGTTTGTTCATGTGGACTTTGATGAGGAAGATGCAGTGTGCCTATTTTGTAGTGGAAAATATTCAGATGATTGGAAGGAGGAGTGGATATAATGCCTGATGTTTGTTCATGTGGACTTTGATGAGGAAGATGCTGTGTGCCTATTTTGTAGTGGAAAATATTCAGATGATTGAAAGGAGGAGTGGATATAATGCCTGATGTTTGTTCATGTGGACTTTGATGAGGAAGATGCAGTGTGCCTATTTTGTAGTGGAAAATATTCAGATGATTGAAAGGAGGAGTGGATATAATGCCTGATGTTTGTTCATGTGGAATTTGATGAGGAAGATGCAGTGTGCCTATTTTGTAGTGGAAAATATTCAGATGATTGAAAGGAGGAGTGGATATAATGCCTGATGTCTGTTCATGTGGACTTTGATGAGGAAGATGCAGTGTGCCTATTTTGTAGTGGAAAATATTCAGATGATTGAAGGGAGGAGTGAATATAATGCCTGATGTTTGTTCATGTGGACTTTGATGGGGACGAGACAATAGCCTACATTTGTTAAAAAAAGTGGTACTACTTGGTTATCCCATTGACCAAAATTCCATAGCCAAACTATAAGATTAAATGATAATAATGGTTGATCGTAAATGTCACACTCACTTGACTTTAAGGAAGCTACACGTGTTAAAGTCATCAAGGGATTTTTATTACCACGTTTCATTTATATTATAATTAATATTATGCTAATCAATTTGTTCTTTCGTTATTTAAAATAAAAATTCTGTCAATTTGTATAATTTGGCGAGTGGGGACTATTTATATAATTTGGCGAAATTAGTCGACGGGATAACTAATTAGTACCAAAAAAATTTTCAAATCTGATGATTTTTATATTATTTATTAAAATTTACTAGTTAATTTTTTTTTATATCGTGGTTTTTCTTTTAATTTTAACATTCCTCATAATAGTACTAGCTGTTTAACCCGTTCTACGCGCGGCAGCTCATAAATTTAATTTTAAACCAATATTACAGATAAAATTTTGCCGAATTCTCATGTTGCTATAGCAGCAGATGATAAAACGATATCTTTGGAATAAGGAAATAAATAGAATAAAAAGTTTTGTTGATGTTTGTATTAAAAGTCTTTCCTTATTCGTAAAAAAAGGTTACAATAAATCGCAATCAAATAATCTCTAATTATTTGCATGTGAGGTAAAATAATTATCGTAATATCCGCTACAGCTTCTTAGTATTGCAGCGTGGCATACGTAATATATATATATATATATCACATTGCAGTAAATATTTAGAACTGGTTAGAACTCGCGCGATTACTGATTGAATATAAAAAAGACAAAAAATTCGTCAAAAACATAAAAAAAATCTATTCAAAATTTTTGATTTTTTTGTCCCAATCGTTCATGGGCCTTCGACCAGCAAACCGTGTGCCAAATTTCATAGTCCTGCGTCCTGTGGTTTACGAGTTTTTGATGTTACTTAGATACGCGCACGGATTTTAATAGGGTGGATTCCATATTACCAGACTGATTGTCATTACCCGAAAAGTGTAACTTTTTTAAAAGCTAAATATTGATATGTATTTTTTCTTCACTTTAAACGCATTAGAAATGTGTTAAGAAATAGTCAACATTTGTTCATTACTAACTTTTAACGTATCTCAATTTTTGTTTTTTATGTTGACTTACAAATAAAAATGTAAATGGTTTTCTATAATATCTGAATTTCCTTACTCTCTCTCTAAATATACAGTAGCGCTCAAAAGTATTTTGACAAAGATAATAATTGACTTCATTAAAAACAATAATAAAAAACAAAAATCAATCATTTTTTTAATTAGCCATACTCAATATTTTACAGAATTTTAGCAAATTAATTATGATTTTCTAGAAAATAATGTGAAATTCAAGAAAAATCGAAGAATATTAAACAAAATAAGAGCGAGTATAATGTTGTTAAAATATATTTGACCGCTACTGTATATATATATATATATATACCGGGTGTCCCAAAAATGACAGATATTTAAAAAAAAAAATTCTTGCAGGAGTGTTATGTAGGATCTCAGGAATTTTTATGCTGCGATTCTCAGTTTTAGTTACAAATAACATCGATAGATGGCGCTGCAATCAATAACCGCTAAAACCAGGCTCGA
The DNA here is from genome assembly GCA_963932465.1 of Maratus speciosus. Classification (NCBI taxonomy): domain Eukaryota; kingdom Metazoa; phylum Arthropoda; class Arachnida; order Araneae; family Salticidae; genus Maratus; species Maratus speciosus. The sequence goes on along the minus strand of OZ010794.1, from coordinate 503,997,890 downwards.
TTTTTCGGCCTCTATCTTCTTCTATGTGAAAAAAGGAGATTAAAATGTATTGAATGAATCCCGAAGTACGAAACATCGGGTCTGGACTGAGCACCCATTGCTCTCGGTGCCATCTATTGTTTGGAATTCAAAATAAATTAAGAATCACAGTAAAAAAAACTCCTGACATCATACGCAACTCTCCTGCAAGAATTTTTTTAATATCTGTCACCGTTTGCAAGTTATTGAATTTTAAAATCCATCAGTCATTTTTGGGACACCCGGTATATATATATATATATATATATAATAAATTTGAAATCACAAATATATGAAGAAATTGATAAAGTTCTAAAGATGATTTAGAAATGAACATATGAAACCAGTATGTAACATAAGAAATTATGAATGACTCACAGAATCATCTGAGGAGCTTGTGAGTTCATTCATAGAAGATGCGTTATTTCATCCAATTTTGTCGGCATTAAGCCTAAAATGACAAAATTTAGCTCCTTATAACGCAAACATTACAGAAAATAGATAATAAAAAGCTAAGAGATCCAAAGAAAGATACACCTAAAAGGCTAAATTTGAAATAAACAATAGGCTGAAAAAAAAAAAAAAAAAAGAAGAAGAGTGATAATAATTTTAGATGGGAGGGACAACAAATAAACATTTAAATACAGTGAACTGAACGATTAATGCTAAAGTAAGTACATTTGGATTTCAGTTGATTGAGATAGCAATAATGGTACATAATCTACAAGATGAAAACAAATTGAAGACTAATGGAGATAATACATGAAAAATGCGCTATTGCAGCTATGAATACATGTATTAAGAGAATTAAAATGAACAAAGTGAAATTGAACAGCTAAAACCAAGCTATAATAATTACCAAGCTAGAATTGCCTATTACTTGATAAAGAGAGTACCATTAAAAATGCCAGTATAAGGTAAGATTAAACTAAAAATAACATACTTAATATCATGCGCATTTGCAGCAATGCCATTAGAATGCTGAAATAATAAATTTGAAATCACAAATATATGAAGAAATTGATAAAGTTCTAAAGATGATTTAGAAATGAACATATGAAACCAGTATGTAATATAAGAAACTATGAATGACTCACAGAATCATCAGAGGAGCTTGTGAGTTCATTCATAGAAGATGCGTTATTTCAACCAATTTTGTCGGCATTAAGCCTAATATAATATGATATATATATTTATTTTTGATAGGTTCATATATCTCATGCAGTTTTATTAATGCGATATGAATTGAGTGACATTTATTAATATTAATAATTTGGATAAGCACTACATAAATCAATTTCCAAGACATAATTAAAAGACTATGTATCTTCACTTAATTAATACTTTCAACTGAAAGAAATAAATTACTTCGAATGACATTTACATTAGCGTGTAATTGAATACCCAGTACTTTAATGAAAACCTTTGACTATTAATTTCTTAATTACCCCCTACACTAAGTATTATTTTCGTCTTGCATGCTTTTAGATTCTTTTTAATTAATATTTTAGAGTTCAACATAAATCAACGTTGACTATTTTATTTTAAGAACTACAAAGATTCAATTAACAGGGTTTTTATGAGCATTAATCGATTTACTTTTATTATTTCATTTACAAAAATGAATTTTTAAAACTTTATGGTGTAATTCGTTACAGTGTAAAATTATGTATTATATGATTATTTATTATCCATGAGGTATAGAAACATAATTTAAGTACAGTATTTTTTAAAACGGAAATCAATTTTTAATATAGATAAATCATTAACTATAATAATAAATTGATAATTGCATTTATAGAATCGAGGATCCCGTATGTATATATTTCACTTTTCCTTTGAGCTGAAAATATCTAAAATGGCCGACGAATTTTAAATAGTAGGGCGTATATAGAATATAGAATTATAGTTATACTTTAATATTATAATTATAATAATATTATAATATAAAAAATAATATATAATAAACTATAATAATAATACTATAATATTCATACATAATTTTATAACAATAACAATAAAGTAAATGGCATGTTTATAAAGTAGTTAATTGATATTGCATGCAGCAGTTTTAAATATAATTCGATAGCAAAAATCTTTTCTTTAGAGTATACATAATAATTATCTAACATATAACACTATATATGTATAATAATATTAATTACATTAAAATATTATAAATATATAAATATTATAAATTTCTTTTCTACAATATCTACTATATTGTAGAAAAGAAAAAAAAAATATACACATTGCTATATTTTTTCAAGTTATCAATTACTTGATTCCTATGCATGACAACTGTTTTGCTAGTTTAGTAACCTATGTAGATTAATGTTTTTTGTAAAATCCTTGTAATCATCTGTCACGAAGATAACTGATTGCAAATCATGCTATACAAAATAATAAAAATAAGAGTCGCTTGAGGCAACTCTGCATTTGCCATACAGGCAGTGCAAATTAACGCTTTAATGTGCAGGAAATGTATTAAAATGTATTTTTTATACATTTTCCCTCAGAAGGGATTCCGTGCTCTACATCTGTTTTTAACACTTTCTAACTTACTTGAAACACTTTTCTAACTTACTTATGAATTCGGGTTGTCTACCCGTCGGTATGTCTGCCCGTTCGTCCGTGCTCTAACTCGTGTAAATATAGCGCGATTGCCATGAAATGGATATATGTTATTGGGTATTAATATGGCATGTTCGGTACTGTAAAGGAAGTGTGCTGCATTTGCCGTTCATTTACAGGGAGACTCAAAAGAATTCCAATACATTACGGTCTATGGTGAAAAATTGTTTGCGATGTATATTAATGATATTAAACTATTTTAAGCATATTGAAATCTATATCACTGAAGTGAACTACAAGCTTCTTACTATAGAGCATGGTGCGCATAGAATTCATCTTTCATTTACTGATACACATCCGTTAATTGGCGGAAACTGCTGAATGAAGATTTTCAACTGTGCTATGCATTTAAATAAACTAACTTTTACAATATTATGTAGTATACATACATATCAAAATATCATATTCGGGGCTTCACAAAAATATTGCATATTTTCCCGACTATTCATGGTAATAGCAGAAATTAGGTTTTCAAATGCGTTATGCGTTTTCCAAATTGTTCATTTAGACATCATATTTCACCTTAGTCAACTGGGAAGTTTTATTACATTATTCTAAATATTTAGGAAAGTGTTTCATAATCTATGTCGTACACATGCATTTTACTTTCTTCTATCTTCAATAGAAGAAAGTATTGTAATCGAATTTTTTTTCGATTTCCAGTTTTCGACGGATTTACACTTTTTTGGGGTCAGAGGTCCCAAAAAACATGTTTTTATACAAGTAAAAATTAAATTTAAAAAATAAAAAAAATCCGACTGCGTAAAAAACGAACTAATTAATCATTTCTCATCACTTTGAAACTATTTTTTATATTAATTACCAATTTTTTTTTTATTTACTTGCATTGATGACATTTAAGTTGTGTTTAATTGTTAGTTCTTATCTATGAACATTGTTTTGATGAGGCCTATGGATGTCTATGAAAGTTAGAAATTCAGTAAACTAGAGATCCTACCTACATAACTTCCAGCTTGAGTACTATTTAAACGGAGCTTCTGACTGTAAAATAGTGAATGAAACATCGTCTTCATTTTGAAAGTCCTATCCAATGGTATGCCACTAAATAGATGTGTGTAAATTGTTTTTTCGTCTCTACAGCCATTTTGTATTTTAAGGGCGTCATTTTGAATTGAGAAAAACAAAATCAAGCCTACAACCGTCAGACGTTTAAGACAAATTGATAGAGACCTCATTCGTTAAAATCCATCAAGCCGTTGGGATGTTTCAAGGGTATAAAAAATCCACATACCGAGATACGCGTGAAGCACATAACTCTTCTTGGCAATCGGGTAAAAATGTCTGTCTGTCCGTGCGTCCGTTTGTCCGCTTGTCTATCGCCATTGTACCAGCAAAAAGTGTATGAAGTTATGCATAGAATTGAACCAAAATTTTTTGTGTATGTTTTTGGCTATGGCAAGAAGTTCCTCCATGAATTTGGAAATATTCCGCCGAAAGGGGGAACTATAATAGCGATTTTTGTATAATTTTCTTGATTTTTTGTAGCCCTAATTACATCAGCGGCTGATGAAGAGACGGGAACTTCTCATCCTGATAAGCCGGCTATTCGCGAACAGCTGATATATAACAGAATAACTGAAAACTATTGATTTTAATAATTATCATGATTGAGATTAACTCGTGTGTGCTCCGATTAATTGACTAAAGCAGAAATTTAAGATGAAAGTTAAAGTTGATTGAGTATTGAACGAATAAAAATGAAATATTGACACTTGTAACAACATTTTGAAATATTAAAATACATGAGATAGAAAAATGTTTTGAGATTGGCACATCCAACTAGTTCGTTCAGGTATCCATATACATACGATTTCATATATAGAGAAATCTGCGTACATAGAACAAAAAATTAGAATACTAGCCACTATGTTCATCAATTCATAATATAAATCAGACATAAATATATCATTACTCATCAAATATATTTCTTGAAATGTAACACCATCGGTTATGCCGATTAAAAAAAAAAAAAAGCAATTTAACAAATTACAACGACCATTTGGAAAATGATTTTTTCAAAGAGTAAAATTTAAGACATAAAAAATCGCACGGAGTTGATCCTACATTTCGTACGCCATGGATTAAACGATAACATTCCTGGACCCATCATGACCAAATTTTAAAAGAAATTTCAGATTTACAATTTTCGGTACTGTGAATTTTTAAACTTCTACGGGCCTGGTCATACATTACGTACGCCATGAATTAAAGATTAATAGTGTTATTACACGTAAAAATATCAAGCAAGAAAAATCGCCTGCGACTCGTAAGATTTCCTATGAAACATACGTAATAGCCAAGCATTTCATTGGCTGTTCGAGAAAAGGCTTTTCTATCATCAGATTTCCAAAAAATCTCACGACCCATTTTAAATAAAATTTCATTCTTAAACTTCTAAACATCCGACAATATTACTTTTTATACCGTCGGATAGAGAATAAAATGTACTTTTAAATGCAATTTGTTTGAATGTTGTATCTCAATTTGTTTCTGATTTATTAATTTTTTTTATAGTTTTTATTACTTTTTTGTGATAGTGGTAACACTCTGTTGTCCATCGTTGTTGAAACCAAAGGGAAATACAGATTACTGTATATACCAATCAGATAATGAATAAATTGCGGATTAAACCAATGAAAACGCTCAGATATGCTTTTGATTTCCTATCCTGACGAGAACAATAACCATTTTTCCAAATGGTTAATAACATGACAGGAGATGTGGTTAATGATAAGTGCCTCAATTATCGATAATACAAAGTTGAGTGATGTCAATAACTCAGAATAAGTTTATGATTATTTTACCGAACGCATAGCTGCCAACTGCTTCGAATTTTTGTTATCCCTCTTTACGAATAATCACCTTCATTTTATTTAACCGTAGATTTAAACGGTTAAATAAGAGGAAGATTTATTCAAAAGAGTCAAGACACTGTTTTAAACGCTAGTGTCGTGAAGGTAAATTTTCACCTTGTTATTAATAAACTTTATAATATACTTATAACTACTTAAAAGGTGACACAAACATATAAAAATATTATTTATTGCAACCTAGAGACCTTTCGAACACACACGCGTTCATTTTCAAAGGGAAAAAAGATGATTGACTGAATAGAAATACATTTTAAAAACAAAAACAAAAATAGTATGCATGCGCAAGCGGAGTTCAGTCCATTTCTTTGCAGAAAGGTGAAAAGATCAGTTCATATTATCAGGAGGTCTTGAAACATTTAGAATATTGTACCAAATTGCGGGAATATTATAGAAAAGAACATCGTTACAAACATTATCACTTCTAAGTAACATTTCAATGAGTTCACGGATTATTGACGTGTAATGGTTACGTTGAAATGATCATTTTAGCTTTTTCGGAAGATTTATTTTTTGAAATAGTGGTGAGAGAAAAGTCTTAGTAGTTGGCTGCTATACAAATATGTAAGTAAATTTTTTCAGCTATTTTGATATATTTTTGATGATTTTGATGATTATAAATAAAATTATGCACTTTTTCCTTAATAGAAATTTATGTTTGCAGTATGTAAAATTCTGCGTTTACATTATGGGCTAAGTTTAATTTTAGATAATTTAAAAATTTGAGAGATATATTGTTGTCGCAACCACTAGCCATTTTAAACATTTTGAGCTCAAGAGAAAAGCAGAATTTGCTGCTGTCGTTGAAAGAAACAAAAAGACAAGTTGCATTTTATTCATTTTACAGAAATGAAGCAAATAGTGAATAACTAGAAAGAGTAAACTGCGAAAACTAATAAACAATTATTCAGTCGCGAAAAACTAACTGAAATCTTTTTCTCCGGAATACATTGAAACCTTTTTTAGGGTTCCGCAAAACGGAACCATAAAAAGTACCTAAAAAGTAAAAACGGAACCATTATAAGATCACTTCTGTATCTGTCTGTCCAACTGTCTGAGCCATTTTGCTCGCAAACTATGAAACGTGGAAAGTTCAAATTGGGGGATGTAATAAAGACTATTGACCCACATATTTATAGATTATTAAACAGTCACAAATATATTTATGAAAAATGTAGAGGGGCTAATTAAGTTACTTGAAAAAAAAATCTTTTCTTTGTATATCGTGTGGAGTATCTTGTGAAAGGTTTCGTAATGCTGAACTCAAAACTTTATTTCTTTTAATTTTACGTATTATATTTTAAGAGATCTCGTCAAAAATATAGTGAAAAAATGTGTACCCCCACACCCACACCATATATTTCCGAAACTACTGAAACTAAAATTATGAAACCATTAGAGGTAGTAGATGTTTACTTAAACCTAGCTGGAAAATTATAGTGATTACCCTAGGTTGCATAGTTTTCAGAAAAGCGCATTTTTCCGTTATACACAAATTTTTTATTTCGAGCGTTCAGCAAAGGTGTTGAGAAGCGCTGGAGGCACCTATCGTAACAGAAGTATAAAAGCATTGTTGATTTTGATTTTCGAAAAAAACCGTCTGTAATTATCCGAGATATTAATCCTTAAAGACACGGACGGTTTGGACATACATAATGACAGGGGCGGCGTACTCTATCTACGATTGGCTTTTAAAGGCCTAGATAAAAACTTTTAATGATATATTTGTGTAATTCAATGCACAGTAGCAATATAAAGGTAATAAACGTCAAATTGTTAAAAACAGACTAATTAGAATTAATCACATAAATACTATGGGATTCGCGACTATTTTGCATTGAGTGAATACGCCTCCCGTGTCTTTAAAAGTTAATTGGAAACCTACCTGGAAAAACGCGGCACATCCAGGGTACCGTTGCAATTTTGCGACCTGCTCTCGAAGCGCGCTTAGCAGAATACCAAGTTTAAACTTTGAACAAGGGTTTTGTTTTAGCTACACTGTAAAAAGAAAAGATGATTACTACGCTGAATTTCGGTTTATGAAATGCCAAATGAAGTTTAAATATGCACTACTTTTATTGTCAGTAACGAAATAAGTTCATTATAAACATATTAGGATAAGGTTAAAAAGCAGTTAAACAGAATATCATTTTTTTATATTATTTAGCCTTCATATCTCTTTGAACTTTTATGGTATACCCATTCATACTTTTCTAGTATATACAGCTGTACCCAATCCTACGTTGTATAGTTTCTTTTTACAAAGTTTATTCTTTAAGCAACGATTTTTTTTTTAAATAATACAGTTGATAATTCATATATTTATTGTACGGAACCTTCTGAACGTCAGTAATACTCGCACTTGACCCCTTTTTTTAAAAAAAAATAAACGATATATTTAATCTGGTCAAAAATTTTATTTCATTCATATTCCGAAAACGATAAAAAAAAAAAAAAAAAAAAAAAAAAACATTTTATTAGTCTGGAAAAAATGAAAGAAAATTCAACTTCCACGCTTCTTTAATAAATGCTACGTATCATTGCAATTTTTTGCATACACTAACGTATTCGTTTCTTAAACTAAAGAATTTGGGTAAAAGGGAAAAGCTGTTGCATTTTTTTTCTATTCTTTATTTAAAATATGTTAAGAAGAAAGTAAAATACCGATATATATATATGTTATTATTATTCAGATTCCTTTATTTTAAATATGAACTAAAAATTTCTAAGTGGTAAAATATATTTAAATTTTATTAAAAATAATCCGTATACTTTTATGCTTTGAGTTTGCACATTATTGTCTTTTTAATAATATTGGGTTTTCAAATTAGTTCAGTCCGTTTTTAAAAGATGCGCCGGTTGTTCTGAATGTGTTATAGTGACAGAGGATTTCGGTGGTTTCAGATAGGTTAGACATATCGTCGCTACCATGTCAAACTATCCAATGTGAAAAAATGCATTTTTCATATTTTGTGCCATCTTGTTGCATTGTGCATGATACGTACTAATTAAAATCGTCACGTTTCTAGCTTCCTTAGAAACTTAGATAATGATTGTTTCAAAGTATCCAATATGCACCTTTTCCCTAAATTTGCAATGTCAAACGGTCCTACATGGCATATTCGATCCTTTGCCCCAAATGTTTGGATATTTTTTCTTGTCTAAGCATTCGTACTATGTCAAACTATCCAATATGAAAATATTCTTTTTATCAGGAAGACAAAAACTGTTTTATTAATGGATTGAAGTTTAACGCAATTGACATATGTTTTTGACATTTAATATAGCATATGTTTTCTATTGTTAATGGAATGTGGGAATTTTTCAGCTCATTTACAGGGGCACTCTAAAGAATCCCGTTACATTACACTCAATAGGGAAAAAAAGCGGTGTCCTGTAATAGTGTTACGATATTTAAAACATAATGAAATTAGTATGGATTTATCAATTGTATTAAAATATGTTTTATGCAGAATATGGTGTGCAAGCCATTTATTATTATTTACAGGTTCATACAAAAGAATTTTGTTGTATAATGGTTTAAAGTAAAAAAAAAATGTTTGAAGTATATTTTAATAATGTTAAAATACTCCAAACAAAGTGAAATTGACATCCGTAATTTATTTATATTACAAGTTGCTTACTGTAGAATACATGTATTATACATGTTTGTTACATGTATGATAGTTATCGTTAATTAACAGGGACACGCAAAAAATTTCGGTTACACTGCTGTCTATTAACGATAGTTGTTTGAAGTGCGTTCTCAATTATAGTAGGGATTTTTAACTATTTGAATATTACGTGGTGCGTATAAAGTCTATAGATCATATACAGGGCTGTACAAAACAGTTTGTGTAAGCATTACTTTGTATGGGCATGAATTTCTTAAAGGAGGTTTTTTAACTGAGTTATGTAATTTCGGTCTTTTATTTCTTTTTACTATACTGAAATATGTTAGTAGAAATTCCTAATATGCAGGGGTACGCAAAGAACTGAAAACATTGCCGGCTATGACTGGTAATTTCTGGAAGTGTATTTATAACATTTTTTTGCCTGAATTAAATCGTACCACATTACGTAAATGTACAAACTGTAGATAATATACATGGCTGTACAAGAAGTTCGAGTATATTTCCGTTTATTGGCGGAATTTGCATAAGGTTGAAAGTGTAAATGGCGTTACGCGTTTTCTAATTAAATTAAATTTTTACATACTATCTAGATTATATAAATATATCGACAATTTGCAGAGCTTCACAAACTGATTCGAGTACTTTTCTGTCAATGGACAGTAATTGTTTTTTAGTGAATTCTTTTGTGCAGCCCTGTATACGAGCTATGGAATTTTTATACAACATGCAAAAAAATAGTTACATTTAAAAGCGCATAGGAAATTAAAAAATGCACTTCAAGTACTTATTGCTCAATGACAGTATTGTAACCCATTTCTTTTGTGTGTTCCTGTAAATGAACGACAAATAATATGAATGCATGCCTTATTCTGTCGTAATCTTCTTGTAATGAAATTCAGTGATAGTCAGTTTTAATACATTTGAAATAGCGTAATGTCATTAAAATACTCTCCAAACGTTTTTCTCCCATATACATCAATGTAATGGAAATCTTTTGAGTGCCCCTGTAAGTGAACCACTAATGTTGCACACTTCATAAGCAAGACCGAACATGCCATTGTAAGCACCATTAACGTTTTTCAATTGCATGAAAATCCGAGTATACTAACGTGAGTTAGAGCGTGGACAGACAAATCGAATTCATAAACATTTTTCAAGCTTGTTGGAAAGTGTTAAAAAGTACAATAGATTAAAAATTCGCATTCAATGTAATTTCTACCAATAACTGAGCATAACGGAATTCTTTTGTAGAACTCAGTATAATACCTACATATTTTTATACATGCCACATAATAAGCTAAAAATTTAATGCAAGCTAAAAGACGCTTAAAACTACTAAAATGATACTCCCAGAAATTATCATCCATAATTGTCGATGTTTCTAGTTTTTGTGGGGCCCTGTAATGAGTTTACTTATATCTGACAAACATCTCATATACGAACTATAGTTCAGCTTTGAAATGCGTAACACTATTAAAAACTACATTTAAGAAGTTCACAATCATACTTAGTAATGCTAACGAATTATTTTAGGCAGTGCTGTATACAATCTATAGAATTTATACATATCACGTAATATGTACATAGTTTTATAACGCATACTATAATATAAAACGCATTTCCAGCAATTACCGCTAATAGGGTGCACTTTAATCGGAATCTTTTGTGTGTCCCTGTAAATGAACGATAAATGTCATACACGTCATATTCTAACGTAGGCATGTTGCTGTGCACCTCAATAATGTATATAAATTTCATTATGTTTGAAATAGTGTAACATAATTAAACTAAACCACAAACGTTTCTTTCCCCATTAATCGTAATGTAACGGGATTCTTTTGAGTGTCCCTGTAAAGGACCTATAAATGCTACACGCTCCATTTTCATTACCGGACATGCCACAGTAAACGTCAAAAGCATAAATAAGTTATATGGCAATCCGAGTAATATTTACAAGAGTTAGAACACGGTGAGACAACAGGAAAGTAAGCCAAAATTCGTAAAAACTTTTTAACGATCAAGAAAGTCTTGAAAAAAGGGATTGCCCTTTTATCATTCCCCACGTTCGGGAGAACATTTGCAATTATTGTATTAAAAGATCTTATTACGAATTTCTTCCAAATTTTCTTCAAAATCATTTGTTCCAACTTTTTTTAATGGGGGATTAAATAAATCAAAGATTTCTATTCGAAAATAGTGGTAGAAAGCATCCCATAAGTTTCTTAGTATAAATAGCGCGAAGATTACTATTTATAATTACGGGTATGAAGTGTCTGTTGTTGCCTATTCCACTATTTAAGATATTTTTGTTTTCTTATATTTTATAAAATAAACAGAATGTTTAAAAATAAGCTTTTTCTTCAGTAAATTATAATTTACTGAATATTCGTTATTAAAATTGTTAAAGAAAACTCTTGAATATGTAATTATCAATATTTTTACAAATTAAACTATTGAATACGACACATTTGCCACTATGAAGCGGCGAATCTGGGAAAAACACAAAATTTTTTCAAGTCAAACTATCCAATATGGCATATTCGCTACTATGGAATTGCGAACCTGGGTAAAGCACAAAATTTTTACAAGTCAAACAATCCGATGTGGCATATTGGATAGTTTGAAGCTGAAAAAGTTCAACGAAGCTGAAAAAGTACAAATAAGCATACCATATCAAACTATCCAAAGTGATTTTTTGGTGGAAAAAAACTATTCAAATGATTTATCTCAATAGCATGCTTAAATAGGACATAAAACAGCACCCGAAAAACATAATAATTGTTTAGTGCTGCTTGGCGCTGATTTTGAATCCACAATTAAAAGATTTTTTTGCCCTCCTGAAAAGTGGCTATTTTCACATCGGATAGTTTGACATGGTACCGACGATATGTCAACAATATTCAATTTACATCGCTTTGACTTTCATACAAAAACCTTGTTTTTTACTGTGTTGAATACGTCAAACTTTGTATTAACTAAGCAGCATTTGTGGAAGGTGTTAGTTTTATCATCCAATTGGAAGAAAAGCGAAAGCTCATCGAATGCTCATGGAATTTTATAGTGACACTGCTCAACTGATAAATCATGTAGTGAATGGTTTTGACGTTTCATGAATACTGATTTTAGCGTTGAAAACAAGCCTGGCTCGGGACAGCTAAAAACATCGAAAATAAAGATTTAGAGTCATTACTGGATGAAGATCCGAGTCAAACGCAAGAGGATCTTTCAAAATCATTGGGTGTGAGTTAACAAGCCGTTTATATACGAGTGAAATCCATGGGAATGATCCATGGGAACAGAAATCCATGGGAACAGAGATAGACCTGGATCCGGCAGCACAGATAACCAACCACCTCATCGAGTTGGAAGTTAAAATTCCAGAATTAGCTAAAACTCGATTCCTATATTAAAACGCAATCGGTCTGCCTAGTCATATCTTGGTGATGAACATCTAAAAATCCGATTTTAGCCGTCGACTCGTAGGTTTACCATTGCGTTTTTCTGCACCCAAAGGTATGAAAACATATCGGACTGGGAGCGTGAAAACACAATGGTAAACCTTCGAGTCAATCGGTAAAATCGTGTTTTTAGGTGTTTTCCACTAAGATATGACTTAGCAGACCAATTGCGTTTTAATATGGGAATCGAGTTTTAGCTAATTCAGGAATTTCAGCCTCCAACTCGATGAGGTGGTTGTCTCATGGTTCGTACGTCTCCTTGTATATTGCAGACCAGGAAATGTTTCGCCACCGTATTATCTTACGGAAAATCTTTTCTTAAAAGAAGGCGAAATTTTGCACGTTTAACCTAGTTTTCATTTTCTATAAAAAGACGCTGGTAGTTTTCCTGGAGAAATAACGATATCTGTGCTACCGGCTCCCGGTGTCAGACGTTAAAAAACGATTTTTCGAGAAAGACCTAAAAAAATATTTGGAAATGCTCAAGTGGAATGTTTTACTGCAAAACGGGCATTGCTCCTTTAGATTTCTGGTTGTTCGAACGGATGCAGAACGATTTAACCAGTCACCGGTTTACTTCTTTCGCAGAAATCGAAAATTGGTTCCATATTTGGATCGCTTTAAAATACCAGTTATCTTTTCGAAATATCTATTCGAAAATTTCTTGAAAGGTGGCAAAAAGTAGTAACCAGCGATGGACTTTGATTAATCTGTTCATTCATTTTGTTTTGAAATACATGCATATTTGAAAAAAATCCGGACCAAACTGATTCGTATACGAATTACGAAACTCCGAATACGTAATTAAAAACTCTTTGTATTAAAATTATATGCCAGTCTTTTCGTAAGTTTATTTTTGATAATAAACGTATTAATATCCTTTCATAATCAATGCGTTCTAATTCATGTGTAAATTTAATAGATTTTATTTCTTACTCTAAACTATGAAAATTGTTGTTGTTTTTATGTTACTGGTTTATTTTACCTATAAAATGTTTGAAATGGTATTGTTTTAATCTTTATAGACTATATAAATATGAAAGATTTTGTTCTTTCTATAACTTACTGAAATAATTTTAAATTTCAGAGGCACTCTACTTTAAGAAAATTTCTGTAGTCAAATGTAAAAACTATTTACTGATACGTCGATAATACGATTTTCGTTATTGCTTCTAAAATGCAATTCTAACTTTTCTCTTTTTCCTTCTCTCTTCAAATATCGTTTTTAGTGGAGTATCTTATGAAATACTTGTCGATCTATGAACCAAGAAATATTTATGCCTAAGTGGAGTAAGATCATCAGATAGCTAGGATCTGGTGTAGACGTTATTTGCTCCAACCAGTAAGTTTTCCCGACATGCGGGGATTCACTACAGAGATTTCCAGTCCTCGGATAGAAGGAACATGCCACCGAGGAAAAGAAAAAAAATACATTAACACACAGAAACACATAATAAACTATCCGCTGGAGCACAAAGCTTCTACGCGACATGCAGCGGCGGTTTGATGCTGGAGATAAAAGTCCATTAATCAAAGAAGAAAACTTGAGAATGGTATCATGATTCTGGACCACATCGTCCGGATGGTATGTTCGCCGGAGACCTGCTCCTTCTCGTCAAGGGGCGCTAGGACTACCAGGAACTCGGCAAAGGCTCTAACGCGACAACAGACCAGTCTCAGGAATGCAGATGCAGAACAGCTAGGTGATAAGAATTGTCAGGTCCATCAAGAAGTGAAAACTTTCTGCCAAATGACGGAGTAGTCTTTGGCGTGATAAGATGTTTTTAAAACAAGTTTCTGGGTGGAGGTTTGAGTACTTAAGGTGCCAGGCCTCTGTGAGTGCCCAGAAAGAAGGCCTATAAAAGAAATATTAAAGGTTTTCCCAAGTCTAAAATTAAGTTTTATTTTTAACTCTTTCCAATATACACTGGTTTCCGAAAATCAAGAAAAAACAACAAAAGTAGCGATCACTCAAAATGTTACAAGTAGATTTTAATAAAACTGAGATACAATTTACAACATATAGTAAGGTATAATATAACATTAAAAGAAATTACCAGACGATTTTGGTGTTTCAGAAATTAATACAATTATAAAATAAACAAAATAAATGTCTCAGTTTGGTATAGGAAAAGTACCTTTAATATGGAGTATGATCACTCCTAGAAGCAATACAGCATACAGCGAAGTGTTATACTGTCAATTATGCGTTAGATAAGTTTGCTGGGAAGTGCGAGTCATTGCTCTTGTAAAGAAGTTGTAAGCATGGCAAGGGTCTAAGGAGGGGGATTGAAAACAGATACACATCTTCCTAAAGCATCCAAAAGATGCTTGATGGGATTCACGTCCAGTGATCGCGCTGGCCATTCTAAGCGCTGAATTGTTTGGTGCTGAAGATAATCTTCTACGATGTGAACTCTGTGCGGTCTACTGTTGTATGAAACGAAGACTGTTGTTTGAGCATTCCAGTAGCTTTGGTTGACACTTATTGATAAAACGCTGAAAGTCTTTTAAATATGAAAATTGATGGGTGGGTCAAGCCTCCCGTATGGTCAACCGTCCCTAGTCTCCCCTATATTTACTGCACGTTAAAGTAGTTTTAAAATAATGAATATGAATATGAAAAGTACTCATGTAAATTTTGCGGCAATGAAAATTACCTTATGTTTAGATTTCGTTGAAGAAAATTATGATAGTGTCAATGAATCCCAATTTTTTCTCACTTTTTGTTCTGTAATACAGAAGATCAAAACCTTAATTTATAATAATTACCTATCTGTATTACATGTTATAATGATTACTTGTAGAAATAAAGTTTTATTTTTAATGATTTGAAACATTTTCTTTAAAGGAGGCATATTTCATCACATTTTTCACTAGGCACATTAGTTAAAAATAATATTTAATTTAAGAGTTAGGCCACACAATAGTAAGATTGATTGTTTATTGTAATAATTTTTGTAAGTTTTTATAAATTCAATCTAACAAGTCTTTTTTAATTTCCATTCTTCGAAGTCGACGGATTCAGACGGATTCAGTTATTATAAATTTTGATTTTGACTTAAATGTGAAAATGAAGTTGATTTAAATATTGCCTCACGTTTCTCATATATAAAAAGGAATGTATTGAGTGAAAAACTTTTAGAAAGTTCTATAAAGTCTTACTTTGAAAATTTTAGTTGCATTAGTTTTATTATTTGCCATGATAATAAAATAACCATAGAGGTAAGATGGAGTAGTGGCTTTTATAATAATGACCAGTACATATATAATCTGATCACGTAATCCATTTTTCTTGAATACCGTTTGTTGATATGGTAGTTTTTAGTACTTAAAGAAATTCAAGAATAATAAAATCTAAGTAGATTAAGAGTGTGTTATATATCTTTTAGGCATTTTACTATTGTTTATTGCCTGATTCTGCTAAAATATTCAATATTTTAAAAAATAATTAAGTGTGATGCCCAAAGAATTGATTTTCTTTGACTATCAATTTACAAGAACCCGGAATTGCGTGTATAACATTAATAAAATTATTTGTCCACTTCATTTATGTAAGCTATTAATTGTAAAACGTGAGTTCAATGTATGTTGAGTAAGTTATGCTGCATTAAGCTGTGAAATTACTCTTCGAAAACAACTATGTTTTATTATTTTTTACATGCACTCCACGATCTTTAAATAGACCTATACTTTATATAATGTTCTGTATTTACATCTAATGTTTGATGGCTCTCAAATACTCAAATGATTAAATAAGTGTGATACCCAAAGAATTGAACACACGAACGCGGATTTACGTAACGAAGACTAATAAAATGATTTTTCTCTTCACTTATGTAAGTTACTAATTGCAAAACGTGACTAGGATGTATGTTGAGTAAGTTATAATACGTTAAGCTGTCAAATTACTGTCTGCAAACTACTAAGCTCTATTATTTTTTTTTTAAATGCACTCCACGAGCATTAAATCGATCTATACTTTACATAATGTTATGTATTTACATTTAATGATTGATGACTCTCAAATACTCAAAAGACTAAATACGTATATGCCTAAAGTATTGTTTTTTTTTCTACTATCAATTTACATGAACCCGAAATTACGTAACGAACACTAATACAATGATTTGTTCTCTTCTATTATGTAAGCGACTAATTGTAAAACGTGACTGCGATGTATGTTCAGTAAATGTTAAGCTGTCGATTTATTCTTAGCAAACTGCTAAGTTTTATTATTTTTTTAAATGCACGATCATTAAATAGATCTATACTTTATATAACATTCTGCTTTTACATCTAAATGATTTATAACTCTCAAAGACACAAAAGACAATAAGTGTGTTGTCAAAAAATTGATTTTCTTCGAGTATCAATTTACACGAACTCGAAACGACGTAACGAACACAAATAAAATAATTTGTTCTCTTCACTTATGTAAGTTACTAATTGCAAAACGTGACTGGGATGTATGTTGAGTAAGTTATAATACTTTAAGCCGTCAAATTACTGTCTGCAAACTACTAAGCTCTATTATTTTTTTTAATGCACTCCACGAGCATTAAATCGATCTATACTTTGCATAATGTTATGTATTTACATTTAATGATTGATGACTCTCAAATACTCAAAAGACTAAATACGTATATGCCTAAAGTATTGTTTTTTTCTACTATCAATTTACATGAACCCGAAATTACGTAACGAACACTAATACAATGATTTGTTCTCTTCGATTATGTAAGCGACTAATTGTAAAACGTGACTGCGATGTATGCTCAGTAAATGTTAAGCTGTCGATTTATTCTTGGCAAACTGCTAAGTTTTATTATTTTTTTAAATGCACGATCATTAAATAGATCTATACTTTATATAACATTCTGTTTTTACATCTAAATGATTTATAACTCTCAAAGACACAAAAGACAAATAAGAGTGTTGTCAAAGAATTGATTTTCTTCGAGTATCAATTTACACGAACTCGAATCTACGTAACGAACACAAATAAAATGATTTGTTCTCTTCACTTACGCAATATACTAATTGTAAAACGCGTCTGAAATGTAATGTTCAGTAAATTATATTATGTTAAGCTGTCGATTTATTCTTTACAGAGTGCAAAGTTTTATTATTTTTTTAAATGCAATTTGCGATCATTAAATAGATCTATAGGGGAGAGTAGCCGAATTTGGACCACTTCACTTATTTTCAGGTGTAACGTACTTAATTTTTGGAATATCTGCAAAAGATTATTACACAGGGTCAATCTATTCATCTACTAACAAAGCAAATATTTAGATCAATTTTTTTGAAAATCTTAAATTTTATTTTAATTTGAAAAATTTGTCAAAAGTGGTCCAAATTCAGCAACTGATCGCCTAAGTTGGACCCCCAGTCTCCTAAATTGGAACAAATAATATCAGGTTGTTTTAATGATTAGGGAATATAACTAATTTTATTAAAAGCAAAGTTTGCGATTAATGAAACAATCAAACAAAATAACAGCAATGAAATATAATGAAATCAAATATCTGAAAATAAGAGTAATTGCTTTAAATCAAAATGTATTCAAAATATAAATCAAAGTTATCAGTAATTAAGAATAGAAATTATGGAACTAATTGTCAGTTACTTGAATATCATGTAAGGAGTGATGCAAAGTTTATACATGAATTTTGTTTATTGTTTTTGTTTTTCAGCGCACACAACATGGAACCGTATATGGCAATCTGAACAGTGAATCATTTCTGCTATTTTATTTTTCTTACAAATTAGGCAAAACCAATCATCACTTCTAGGTTTTTCTTTTTAGATTCTGAATTACCAGACTTTTTTTTTTTTTTTTTTTGCAACAGAAGTTTTCTTTACATTATGTTTGTAGTTCTTCTCTTCCACATTTTCTTGCTAATTGTATTACGTCTATTTTGTAAAACTTGATGTTCCAATTGCTTTTCTGCTGTGAAAGCTTCCTTTTCGTCTTTTTTTTTTTTTTTTTTTTTTTTTTTTTTTTTTTCATTTCAAAGTTTAGTTTATATGGCGATTATGTTAACACAACTGTTTTTTGGCTCCCTCTGTGCTTTGATTTAACTGAATTTAGCAAGGAAAATAACATTTCTAATGATTTTTTTGCCTTTGGGGAGGATTTGTAACTCCAGCCTTGTTGTAGGTCAATTTCTTCACAAATTACTGTCTGCTTTTTGTTTCCTATATCTTTAACAGCTTTTGCTGTCACGGATATTTTTCTTCCAGACAGTTTGTCTATGTCTTTTTCAACATTTTCATCAAGGTTTGAGATTTTATGCTTTTTAATGGCAAAAAAGTATAATTCCGCCTTCCAGAACTGTAAAAAGTCTTCCATCACAAATATCTTGCAGGAGGAAAATGTTTGAATTCAACTCTGTAAATCAAATATGCCGCAGGGATAAAGAATTCAAAGAAATTAAAAACAATTACATACAAGATAAAAGACATTTCAAACAAAATTTATTGCATAGACATGTAAAAATATTTTTATGTTTATATAGGCCTAAACTGTATAAAAAAAATTAATCCAGATATAAAAAAAAACTTACATGGAGATAGTAATACATTATAAAATATAAAAAAATAGTGTACAAAGCATACCGTCCTCGAAATTCATTACTTACTTTTCAAATTTATGATCGCATATCTGGTCCAATTTAAGCAACTCAAATTGGCCCAATTACGGCAACTGTGCCGTTTTTTAAAACAGTTAATTTCAAGACTAAGAACAAAAACGAAATCAAACAAATCCGCGTGAAAAATATGCGCAATAAACAGATGAATTCATATATGTATATGAAAACATAACAACTTACCTTAGTTTTAAAATATTCACTTACGTTTAGTAGAAAAAAATTAGATCAAAACAACTAACTTTAGGTTTTTTTAAATTGTCTGAAAACAGCACGTGGCAGGCGGTTGCTTCTTCTAATCATGAGTGACATCTTTCTGATGAGTAGGATTTTAGCGGTAGATGGAGTCTCTTCCTGTAATTAACGGCAGAATGGCAACGGTCCAATTAAAGCGGTGGTCCAAATATGGCTACTCTCCCTTACTTTGTATAATATTATGTGTTTACATCTCATGATAACACCAATGAACACTAATAAAATGATTTTTTCTCTTCACTTATGTAAGCTACTAATTGTAAAACGTGACTGGGATGTGTATTAAGTAAATTATTTTATATTAATATGACGATTTACTTTTTGTAAACTACTGTCTTTACTAGTTATTACTTTTTAAAAAAATGCACTCCACGATCTTTAATTATATCTGTATATTGTTCTGTATTTACATCTAATGATTGATGACTCTCAGATACTCAAAAGTCTAAATAAATATGACCCAAAGAATTGATTTTCTTCGTGTATCAATTTACACGAACCCGGAGTTACGTAACGAACACTAAATGAAATGATTTTTTTTCTTCGCTAAGGTGAGCTACTAATTGGAAAACGTGACTAGTATATATGTTAAGCTGTCGATTTATTCTTTGCAAACTGCGAAATTTTTATTATTTCTCACAAACTGTACACCACGAACATTAAATAGATTTATACCTTGTATAATTTTCTGTACTTCCATCTAGTGATTGATGAATCGCAAATACACAAAATACACCCTTTGAGAAAAGACGGACAATGATTTATCATAGTTCGTCAGTTTCACAGAGTTTTTCTACTTCTATACGCGGTTTACTCGAATTGGTACTAAGAAAGTTCTCCTTCAAAAAAAAGAGGAATAGAAAATGAGAATAAAATCATAAAAATATATACAATAGACGGCATTGTGACGATGCTAAAAAAAGTAATTATACGTGACAAAAAAATATTGAGCAAAATAAGTGAAGAAATCTTAAACATTTCTCAGCTTTTTTATCTGATTAAATCGACTAATGTCACACAAATTTTGGAGGTTATTTTAGAAAAATGTTTTTTATAAAACTGATTATTAACCTTTCTGCATTTTTTATCCGTTAAATCTGTAATAACAAAGAAGCATTGACTATATTGGGACCGAATATTAAGATTATTAGAAATATTTTCAATAACATGCTGCTATTGGTTTAGTGTTTCTTTCAAGTCGGGAATATTTTCTGTTAAATGCCACAATGATATAAATAGTAACTTTATGCTGAATATATTTGCAATGGATGCCGATATTAACGAAAAAAGATAAAATTAACAAATAAACTTTTCTCTTTTACAGCCTATTTCTTGATTCCTACTATTAGTTCACACTCTCCCTATATTTATTTATATATATATATTTATTTATTTATATATTTACTAGGGGGCTCTGCCTCCTGCAAACTACGCTCGCCAACCCCCGTTCAGACACCGCAGAATCTAAAAACACGCTAATCTGATGGATTTTAAAATTATTAGAGAAGATTGAATTATACTGAAAAAAGTTGTGCAGATCTCCCTGTAAACAGGTTTCCATTCAATTCCCTTTGACTGCAAAAATTTAAGGGCGAATCAGTTGCTGCTAAGACATCCAATGGTTGTTTTCGTTTTTGATTAAAGAGGATCAGTTAAACATTTGAAAAGAAGCTAAAATAAAATGAATTAAGTATACTGGGTCTTTGTCTCCCGATATTTTAAAACAATTTCTATAACAATAGCCTAAGTCATGTGATTATCATCAACAGTTCCGGGCGGACTACTTCGCTTTTTATACTCTAGGCACCATTTTGGTACTTTAATGTTAGCCAAGTACAGGTGATAAGTCTTCAAATATTATTCTATCGCCATCATCTCATCTATATTATAATAGTTCAAGTCATCAACTGCCATAAACAAATACGGTCTAATCCCTTCGCCTTTCACTTGAAAGTTTGGCACAGATGTCATATATTGGCGCGATTTTTTTCCGACGCCAATTTGAGGAAAGCATCAACATCCGTCTTACCATATCAAGCAAAATAACGATTCTTTGGCGCCAGTTATGTACCCGTAGCGTATATGACATTGGCGTCAGAAAAAAAATCGCGCCAATATGCGTCCGTATATGACATCTGTGCCAAAAGATTTCCATTTTGATTAAAAAAATCATTTTTTTTTTAGAATAAAACTATATAAAAGTTGCCATGGTCGCAAAGAATTCTTGGTACTGTTACGCGCCGGGGTGCAAATCTCGCCAATAGCTTTTTTTTTTAACTGGCCAGTTAGCATTTTTTTTATTTTTCGAGTGGTATATTAAAGCATAGATTTGAAGTTATAATTAAATGTCATAGTTTGTTGCAATATTTAATAATTGGCCATGTGTCATATACGCACCCGCAGGTTTGGCGTGATTTTATTTTACGAAAATGTAGCGAAAACCTCGTTTTCGAATACCAGTTACATATGTATTTTTGGTACTACTTAGTTATCCCGTTGACCAAAAATCTATCGCCGAACTATAAGATTAAATGCCAATAATGGTTCATCGTAAATGTCACATTCACTTCACTTTAAGCAAGATACACGTGTTTGCGTCATCAAGTAATTTTTATTTTGACGTTTTATTTGTATATTTATTAATGTTGTACTAATTTATTTCTTCTTTCGTTATTTAAAATAAAAATTATGTCAATTTGTATAATCTGGCGAGTGGTTTGGCGATTTATATAATTTGGCGAAATTGGTCGCCGGAATAACTAAGTTGTACCGTATTTTTTAATTATTTTCTTTTATTTCCAAAAGGAAATAACAAAAAAATATATTTGATGGAACAAAATAATTCACATAATTTTAAAAAAAGAAATAAAAGTAAATAAACATTTATTATTAAATAAACAACAATAGCGGTGTTACCATGTCAATCAAAATAATGCCATTTTGGCGCCAATTAGGTACCCCGGAGCATATATGACATCTGTGCCTAATATTTTTCTTTTAGTTTTGTTTAAAAGAAAGGAAAGAAGTGAAAGCCATCAATTTTAAATGTTTCAGTGGTACTTTTCCGTTATACGGACACCATTGTCGCCAAGCGTAATAGTTGGCGTAAAATGAAAATCACGTGAATTTAAACATTTGAAAATTAAAAGAAAAGACATCGTCGATAGTAGAGTGAGAATTTTAAAAATATAACATTTGAAACAGTCTTCTTCGGAAAAAATAAAGTGTGAGGTGTTTTATAGAAATATTTTGTAAGCTTTTTTCAGATAAATTATATTATAGAAATTTAAGTGAGTAGATTTTAAGTAATGCAGAAATATCGAGCTTTCATTTCAGGCATAAAGATTGTACAGTAAGTTAGGCTTAACATAAGAATGTGCTATTCTTTAGAAAAGGAAATGGGGTAAAGGTAAAGGTTAAAAAGGTGGGGTAAAGGTAAAGGTTAGAAAAGGTTGGGAGGTTTGACCCAGTCAATGTGAGGGAGGGTTGACCAGATGCTCAAGGGTCCCTTAATTAAGTGGTTTTTGAAATATTTTTATTATACACTGTGCATGATTAAAAGTTAATGGTTATATATAAGTATGTGCATTTATTCTGTAAAGCTTCAGTAAAATAATTTGATGGAAAAGAAAATGTTTAAAACTGACTACAGAAAGATGTGAAAAATTGTTAGAAAATGGGAAAGTTGATAGGAACTTTTTTCTATTTAAAAATTACTTACAATAGGTAAATAGAAACAGTGGGAAAGACTAGAAAGGACTACAAAGGATAAAAGCAGCAGTCTTAACACTTTCAAGGACAGTGGTATGTTTTCAAAAGCACTAAATTTTAATTCCGAAACGTAACAATGGCACCAAAATTTTGCTAAAATCTTTTCCATTTAATATGTATGTGAAATATAGCCTTTTTCTTATTACCAAATAAATTTGTTCGTAAATTCCGGTGCCAGTCATTTATTTCAACATTTCAGTACTGAAAGTACATTGCCTGTTAAAGATTTAAATCATGTTAATAATAAGTCAATTGCTCAAAAGAACATGTTTGAAAGAACGACTGCAAAATAACGTGGCATCGATCGAAAAACTTTAGGAAGGTATGCAGACAAATTACACCAGGGTGAATACAGTGAGATGAAGCCAAACTATGCGACAACTAGATATGTCAGGCCGAGTGTCACAAAAAATAGGACAAGGAGACAAAAAAGCGGGACAGTGGCTCCTAAATCCGGACATAATAACATGAAACACTATGAAAACGGAACCTGTCTCTAACAGAATACTGCCTTAAATGTTAAAATTTCATTTTCCCTGCTGTACAATTATACCTGCTCAGACAAATTCCTATTTAAAACAAAATTTTTCTCCTCTGACTTGCGATTGCGTCTCAACAGGTTTGTTTAAGCATCATATTTAAAAAAATATTTTTTATAATAATTAAAGCATGTAGCATAAAGTTATTTTGCTTTTTTTAAACTGATTTTATTTCTCTTTGCAAATATTGCAATATAAAACAAAGTGGGTCAAGCCTCTCATATATTGGATCAACTCTCCCATAGGTGGGGAGCCTTGATCCATTATTTTTTCATGATTAAAATCAATCATTTTTCAAATTTCTTATATGTTACACGTATGTAGCAATTTTATTTTAATAACTGATTGTATAACGAAGAAAATGATTTATAAAACTTTATTCTACGTTCAGTATTTAAAAAATAAAAAATCATTTTGTAAAAAGTGGGTCTACCCTCCCTAGTCACCCTATTTCCAAACTTGTCACGTTTGCCAGTTACATTGTGCGAAGTGAAAATTGGCACTCTTAAGACTTGAGGTTCTCATCTCGCAAGGAAAGCCTCCTTACAGCGCATAATCAGAATTTTTTGAATGAAAATGCTAATGAAACTACTTATGAATGTAATAAAGGAGCAGTCAAATTTAGCGTCGGAATTCCAGTAGAAAGTCTGTAAAAAAATAAAATACTTTCGAATATTTGTCGCGAAAATACGAAAGTGACACGCGATTTGGCGAGCAGCACTTTTCCGCGCCAAAAGCAAACAATATTAATGCATCTGAAATTTGCTTGTTGATTGATATTTAGAATGCGCGGCATTTAATGAATTTAAACTTAACAATAAAAAAGTTTATTATTTTATTTTTTATATAACATATGTAGGTTGCCTGTTGCTTTAGTTATTTAATTTTATCACTGAAAAAATATTTTCTTTGTTCTGCAAGTTGTAAAAATCTATTATAGCAAGCTGCCATTTGATTTGTAATTATTTAATTCGTTTCTTTTATATTTTTCAAGCTGCAAATAATTACTTATGTGTATTAGTATATTTGTATTAATATTAATTTAAAATGTTGTATAAAGCAATAAATAATTCACCCTTTTTTACTTTTTATTGCCGATTTGAATGAAATTTTATCATTGCTTTAAACTCCAATCAACGATTTTTTCAATTTAAACGGCTATTCAAAAATAAATTTCACATAAAGAATGCTGCCTTTATACATTTCCATATCTTTGGAGTCGTTGTTTCCGTAGGAGCAAAATCAAATCGACAGCACTCAGTCGGACTTATTTTTGAGCTTCAAACAATTTACATTAATTAAAATTTTGTTTTAAATCATAAAATATGATAGATAAGTTTCATTATAAATGTATATAAATCTACATGACAAAACTATAGTTAAAAAGAACTAAAACTGACCAAACTAAAGTTATTTAAATTAAGCTTATTTAAACAAGTTCAACATGAAACATTTTTTCCCGAAAAGAGTTTCTGACATAAAAGCATATATTTTTTAATTTTACTCCATCGGCAACCGGGGATAAATCGCCAAATAAACGAAATTTTCATTATTTTTTATGGACTACATCATATTCTGCCGGATTTGTTTATGAACATACATATCCTCATGAGAAGAACATTCTGTAATTTTTTTTTTCAATTTTTTTCTGAGTATGTGCAGTGGAAACCTTCTTTGTCAGTATAGGCGAAATACAGATTTTTTTTTTTTTTTAATGATTGTTGTAACATACTTATTTTTTAAAGAAAAGCTCATTTCCTTTTTACTATGACGTCATTTTCACTGAATAATAGTTATCTATTTCATGTTCATAGTATATAGGGCGATAACATTATCCTAAAAAATATTACTAATTAAGCTAATTTATTTATTCAATTTAAAAATATCCAAGACTATAGGGTTAAGCAGTATATTCGCGTATTTTAAAGAAGTATATATTGAAATTCAATAGACAGTGAAACCTCTCTAAGGGGACGATAGTTCTAGGTTGCCATGGTGATTTACTTCCTATTTCAGATGGAGTCCTATTATTTCCGTATTACAGAAAGAAATTAATATATAGAATGGTAATAAACTTTGTCTTCATGCATTTTTGCATAAGAGTGCAACAGCTATTGCACCAAGATCTGGATGTTTATAAAACTAGTTATAGTACAAACGCATCACATTTCCCACGTTAGACGTACAATTTCGGACTTGTTTTAAAAAAGGTAAAGTTAAAAATATATCTCAGCACACGTTAACTGTGAGATACAAAAATAAAATAATTTAATTACTAAATAAGCATGTAACTCGATAAATACAAATGAAAGAAGAGTTTTCACGTAAGTTATTTTTGAACTTGTTGCTTTTTATATGAGAATAAATAGCCATGAGTGATTATTATTATTCAACTATATGTATAAACACAAAATACGCACAATCGTCACCACATATTTTGCGAAACACCTTTTCAAACTTTAATGTTTTCATTGAGTCATCTTTTTTTAAGGGGTCTCCAGATTCTTAAAGCTTCAAAATTTTCTAAATTTTAATTTTTTTTAATTTTAAACACCTATCTTTTCTGAAAATTTTCATATACAGTGAAACCTCCCTGTGCGACCACCCCCATTAAGCGACCACCTCCCTGAATGACCATTTCTTCATGGAACGAAATTTATTACCATATGCTCAATACTAATTTTACCTCCATTCAGAGACCACCCCCAGTTGAACTCCCTCCATGGGCGACCTATTTCTTTGAAGAAAATGAAACAAATTCCATTCTGTCCTGGTCGCTTGAAGAAGATTTTATTAGAAAAATAATTCCAGAGAGCGCAATTCATCAAACTTCTAAACTAATTTTAGAATTTTTTTTTTTAATCCGGTAATTTTTATGTGTTTAAACCCCTTTGTGCTGTTTTAGGCAATGAATTTAACTCTGATGACAAATTAAAGATTACTGTCAATAAACGACCCTGCCCTATTCTGCCAGGAAACTCTTAAAGAAATAGATAAATGAATGAAATCGTCATAATTTGTTCCCGCCAAAAGAAAAAAAAATCATTTATTTACTGAACTTCGAAAGGACATGGAAATAAAAGTTATAGAAGACAAGACCATAAAATCAAAGCAAACGTCAATGTATTCATTTTTTAAACTCTGCAGTAATTAACTTATGTAATTAACTTTTGTTTTGATACTTAAATTTTCATATTTTTTCTTAATGTGAAAAATAAATTTAGTAACATTAATTATTACCTTTTTTCAACGATTAAAAACTGTAGATTTAAAAATGACCTCCATGAAGAGACCCCCTCTCGGAGCGACCATTATTTATTGGAACGGAACGTGATCGCTTTAGGGAGGTTTTACTGTAACTGTTTCCGTGAAATTCCCATTACAACAGAAGTTATGCCTTTTAGCATTATACCAACGTCCCCTAGATATTTAAGAAAGCCTTGACACGCATCACGAAAGCGTGACACAAAGCAGGTAAAACAAAGAAACAAAATTATTCATCAACGAGCCAATGAATGATTTTGTTTCTTTGTTTTGCCTGCTTTGTGTGACGTTTTCGTGACGCGTGTCAAGGCTTTCTCAAATATCTAAGGGGCGTTGCTTATACCCGCCAAATAGCTGAAGCAGCGTTTCCCAAACTTTGAAGTCATTTCCTTCCAAATGACGTTTTTGGGCATAACGCGCACAGTTTCTCAAAAACTAGAGAATATTTTTTCATGAAATTTTCAAAACATATTCTTCATCTTGGTCTGTATAAACTGAACCTAACATTTCCTTCTTATTGTTCAAAAAAAAGTTTTTTAGGCTGTTGAAATTTTCTATATTTTGCATTAGTTGCACTGTAAACGCAAAAGTCTGAAATTCAGTTAAAAAAGTGTCTTAAGTGGATGGTCACATTTTCAGTTAAAAAAAGGTGTCTTACTTTTTAAGACACGTTTGTGCATCTGAAGTTAAGACATTGGAAACGTCTTAGAACGCAGCCATTTTTAAAACATTTGAAATGTCTTAAAAAGCCGCCATTTTTTAGGCATTCGAAATATCTAAAATGAGGTCTTTTAAGACACTCGAAACGCCTTAAACAGCCGCATTTTTTACACATTTGAACATCTAAAATGAGGTCTTTTAAGACACTCGAAACATCTTAGAAAATTTCTTTTCTCTTATTTACACTGTCTCATTGACAGCAAGCTAAAACTTAGACTTACAAGCTACAAAGCAAAATAAATGTTTGCCAATTATGGAAGACTAGCAAACCCCGCGGCTTTGCTCGCGTAATATTAAAAATATACCAAGTGATATTTGCAAGACTATTTTTTATTAGAAGAACACTTTTTGAAATAATTCAAAAATTACAAATTAAGCGACAGTTTGACTAAACTTCATTATAAAAGTGCAATAGATAGAAATGAGATTTTAATTACGAAGAAGAACTAAAACTAATTTCAAATAAATGATAATTTAGAAAGTATTTTGAGACTTTTATGCGCATTCCATACGCCCATTTCAGTATTGATTTGAAGTTGAAATTTTTTAGAAACAGTCTTTACACATTTACATCTTAAAATTAACCATCATCTCAAATTCCAAGTTTCTTGTCCAACAGTCAACCACCTCTCTGCTTTAGTGGCACCAACATAAAATACCGAAACACAGTATAAATAGAATTTCTCGAAAAATGTTGAAACAGAGACTGTCACCATTACTTTGCCAACATTAACCTTGAAATCGGTTGGTATTTCCTAATATTTTTTAGAAAACGGAATTTAGATGTTTTAAAATCCTTTCTTGTTGTTCCTGCCAATCAGGTGGTTATTAAACCATATCAGGTGGCATAAAATATAGCCCGTATAGGATCAGGGACTATCACTCTTGATTCGCAACCAATAGCTTCTGTAATCTGTTCATTATTTCCTGAGATTCCATAGAAATCGTAATTTAGGACTCTTTTAGAAAGCTTTTCGCGCCTTCACTTCCCTTCACCCCTTTTTAATTCCGAATTTATTTTCGACTGTTCTTAGAGGACATTATATTTTACAAGTAACTACCGTCCTATATTTAAATTTTCTACCCTCTTTAGTACCGCAGAAATCGCAATTTAGAAAGTTTTTTGCTCCTGCAACTCTCTAGGGGTTGTGGTAACGACATAAAATATAGCTTATGTTTGAGCAGGTTCTATCACCATCAATTTGCAACCATTATATTTGAAATCGGTTTCATATTTCATACGATTGCATAAAAATCGTAATTTAGAACTCTTATAGAACGCTTTTCGCTTATATCATCCTTTTAAATTTGGAATTTTCTTTCGACAATTCTTAGAAAGCATTTCCATCTTTGAAGTAATTATCATTCCAAATTTAAAATGTTAGACTCCCTCAGTAACACAAAAAACGCAGTTTAGAGCATTTTTTGCCCCTGTAATCCCCAGGTTGTAGTGACAACAATTTAAAATATAGGCTATGTTAGAGCGGGGACTGCCACCATCAATTCGAAACCATTACTTCTGAAATCGGTTTATATTTCCTGAGATTGTGTAGAAATCGCTATTTAGAATGTTTTTAAAACGCTTTTCGTTCATTTTCACCCCTTTTAAATTTCAAATTTTTAAGGAACTCTTCTCAGAGAGCATTTATCTCTCAAAATTAATTACCATGCCAAATTTCAAGTTGCTAGCTCCTGCAGTATCACAAAAATCACAATTTAGAGCGTTTTTTAAAAATGCAAACGCAAGGTGTTAGTGACGCCGACCTGAAATAGATCCTATGTTGGAGCGAGGCCTGTCACCATCGTTTTCACACCCTTATTTTTTAAATCGGTTTTGTACTTCCTGAGATTGCGTAGAAATCGCAATTTAGAAAGTTTTTTAGAACGCTTTTCGCTCATTTTCACACCTTTTAAATTTCGATTTTTTACGAAATGTTCTTAGAGATCATTTGCATATTATAAATAACTGCCCTGCCTAATTTCAGAATTCTAGGCCCTTCAGTAACACAAAAATCGCAATTTAGAACGTTTTCTGCTTCTGAAACACCTAGGCAGTAGCGACACCGACATGAAATAGAACCTATGTTGGAGCAAGATCTGCCATCATCAATTTCCAACCATTACTTTTGAAATAGGTTGGGTACTTTCTGAGATTGCGTAGAAATCGCCATTTAGAACGTTTTTTAGAATCCTTTTCGCGCATTTTCACCCCTTTTAATTTTCGAATTTTTTAAGGAATGTTCTTAGAGATCAATTATATCTTATAAGTAACTACCATTCCAAATTTCATGTTTCTAGGCCCTTCAGTATCACAAAAATCGCATTTTCGAACGTTTTTTACTCCTGCACCCCCTTTGGGGGGTAATGGCACCGACATAAAATGTAGCTTATGTTGGAGCAAGGGTTGTAACCATCATTTTGAAACCATTATTTTTGAAATTGGTTTGGTACTTCTTGAGATTGCGTTAAAATCGCCATTTAGAACGTTTTTTAGAACACTTTTTACCCATTTTCACCCCTTTTAAATTTCAAATTTTTTAAGAAATGTTATTAGAGTTCATTTATATCTTATAAGTAACTACCATTCCAAATTTCATGTTTCTAGGCCCTTCAGTAACACAAAAATCGCATTATCGAACTTTTATACTCCTGCACACCCTTTGGGGGTAATGGCACCGACATAAAATGTAGCTTATGTTGGAGCAAGGGTTGTAACCATCATTTTGACACCATTAGTTTTGAAATCGGTTTGGTACTTCCTGTAATTATGTAAAAAACGCCATTTAGAACGTTTTTTAGAACACTTTTCGCGCATTTTCACCCCTTTTTAATTTCAATTTTTTAAAGACATGTCCTTAGAAATCATTAGTTTCATAAATTTCTGATAACACTGTTTGTTTATTTATTATTATTATTATTATTGTTATTTTTTGTGAGCGAGGTGAAATTAACATCATCATTTACGTATGATTTTATTATTCAAAATTATCTTGCTGTAAAATTTTAAAATGACTTAAGAAATCATTTTATGATACAACAATTAATAATATTTATTGTTAAACAGGAGTAAATATTTTAAATAACTTTACACATCATTTCAAATTATTATTAAATTCACCGTTCATATATAAATATTTTCCATCAGATAATTAAAAAAAATCGGAAAACATTGCATGTATTTTTGCTTCAGTTTAACATATAAGAGCATTTAATAATTAAAGTTGTCAAAAATTTATATGTTAATTCATTCATGTTTCCACTGGAAAGAAAAAAAGCTTACTTAATTTCGTGTGTTTCAACAATAAAATAAATGTTTACAACTGTTGCAATAATACATATAGTTAAAAATGAGACCATTATTTTTTTACACACAAAAAAAATAAATATGATTAAAGTTTTTTTATGTAAGAATATAAACTGCGTAAAAACATCAAGTTAAACAATACTGTACTGCATCTTATAGTACGAAAAAAAAAAAAACCACAGTAAACAATAGCGTAAATATGAATTAATATTAATTTAAAATCTTAGACATAAATGTAAACTTTAGAAATGGAACCTCATAAAAACATAGATAACATTAATATTTGTTAAAATCAATTTGTTCTAAAAATAATATAACATATAGAAAACATTAGCGGAACAAAATGGAGTTTTATATTTTATAAGTCACTTACCCTTTTCATGGTATACATTTTCTAGTAATTTATATTCCTTTGTTTAGATGAAGGAAATTTTTTTTCATATCCAACAAAGATTTCTAGATAACTGATTAATATATATTTCATTTAAAGTAACCAGCTATAATAGAAAACCCAATTAGACTGAAGTCTTAGAATCACCGCGATGATCAATTCACATACTCTGCGTTTCTTTTACATGTGCCACTGCATTCCACAGAGGATTATCCGAGCGGTCAGCAGGGGTATTGCATTTCACGTGAAAGGTCTTGACAATAGAGATTGAAATATCTATATCTGTTTGCCCACTATTCATTTACTCGCATTTCACGGTGATTTTTTGACATTCATAGAAGGAATTAATTTTCGATTCGCGCACGGCACACAACAAATATGGCTGCGGTGATAACACAGTGCAGTGAATGTCTGTAATTGGATATCTTAATTTAAGACGTTTCACC
Source organism: Maratus speciosus (assembly GCA_963932465.1). Taxonomy (NCBI): domain Eukaryota; kingdom Metazoa; phylum Arthropoda; class Arachnida; order Araneae; family Salticidae; genus Maratus; species Maratus speciosus. The sequence continues at coordinate 503,965,908 of OZ010794.1, read as the reverse complement.
ATATTAAGACACTTTATATTAGTTCATTTCTACTACCGGTCCTTTAAGACACACAAGTATCTTAAATTAAGGTGTCTATCATATCTAAGCTCTATATTAAGACATTTACGTGTCTTAAATGCTTTTTCAGTCGTTTTTCTGTCTTATTTTAAGATTTATTGATTTTAGATGTTTTATTTCCTTTATTTGCAGTGTGAATACAGCTTTGTATTAAAAATATAAAAATGCTTTAAATACAAATTTAATAGGTTCAGAGTAATTGTTATGATCTGAAGTATAAGTAGGCACCAAAATTTAATTCTTGTTGCAAAATTTATTTTGTAATCCTGCTTGTAATCTATTATGCCGATTTTTTGCTAGTCAAATGTATGACAATTTGGAGCCCCTGTAAATGCTAATTCTGCATCTTGAAATTTTTTAAATAAATGAAATAAAGATCAAACTTATATTTTCCATACGGAATAAAAATTGTTTTTTAAAATCATATACATTTTAAGATTCCTGAGACCCTTTAATTCTCTAAAACTTGTCATTAATTTTTTACCCGACTGAAAAGAAGGGTTATGTGTTTCACGCGTATCTGTGTATGTGGATTTCTTTATACCCTCGAAACATCCCAACGGCTGGATGGATTTTAATGAATGGGGTCTCTATCAATTCGTGAGGCCCGATGGTTATAGGCCAGGTTTTGTTTTTATAAATTCAAAATGGCGGCCGTAATATACAAAATGGCGGTAGTGACAAAAAAAAAATTACGCACCCCTATTGAGTGGCATATCATTGGATAGGTCTTTCAAAATGAAGAAGATGTTTCGTTGACTATTTTACAGTCAGAAGCTCCGTTAAAATATTATACAACCTGGAAGTTATGTAGGTAGGATCTCTAGCTTTACTGCAACTCTAACCATCATAGACATCTTATAGACCTCATCAAAACAGTGTTTATAGATAGGAACTAACAATTAAACACAACTAAAAAGTCATTAATACAAGTAAATAAAAAAAAATAGGTAAGTAATATAAACAAGTAATATAAAAAAAATATTCTAAGTCAATTCCTACTTAAGGCAATAAGAAATATTTTTTTGTCCCATTCTTCTTTCCTCTTGAGTGGCGCTTAAAATTCCTTTATGAAGAAGAGGGCTCTCTCGGTCTTAAAATACCTTGATCAAGAAGAGGGCTCTCTCTATTATTGAAAATTAATTAATTTAATTTCATTAATGAATTAATATTTGAAAAAAATTGGATTAACATCAAGTGTCATCTACTACAAGTTTTAAAAAATTAATTTGAGCTTGATTGGATGAATAATAAGTATTTTATTTAACGATTGAAAATTTGAACAATATATATATATAGCGTGAGTGTCAGCTAATAGTAGGAATTGAAATAAAAAGAAAAGTGCCCAGTTAAACTGATGGCACTGAGCTCACAGGCTATTCACACAAATTGTATATTATACTATTATTTCAAAAGATAATGCCGCACAAAAAATAAATGAAAAGGATTAGCCCCCGTTTCCCCCCCTTTATACTTAACCAATGAACCTCCAAATCTAATCAGGGAAGTTCCTTAACATACTAAACAGGTATACCAAATTTGAAGCAAATCGGATAATTCTGCATGAAAAAACCATATCGCTAAATTAAAGGGGGTCTAACTGCCCTCCCCCCCCTTTATATTTAACTAATGAACCTCCAAATCTAATCAGGTAACCTCCTTATCAGAATGAAGATAAAAAATAAAGTAAATTGGATAACTCTGCATGAAAATCCATTTATCCAAATTAAGGGGAGGGGACTTGCCCCCTTTCCCCCTTTTATACTTAACTAATGATTCTCCAAATCTAATGAAGGAAGCCCTATATCGGAATAAACCGTTATATCAAATTTGAAACAATTCGAATAACTGCATGAAAAACCCATTTATCTAAATTAAGGGAGAACTAGCTCCCGCCCCCCTTTTACTTAACCAATAAAACTCCAAATTTAAAAAAGGCAGTTCCTTAACATAATAAACCGGTATACCAAATTTGGAGCATATCGAATAATTTTGCATGAAATACCCATTTATCTAAATTAAGGGGGTAGCCCCCCTTTCCCCCTTTATACTTAACTAATGAACCTCCAAATTTAACCAGGGAAGCTCCTCAACATAATAACTGGTATACAATATTTGAAGCAAATCAAATAACTCTGCATGAAAACCCATTTATCTAAATTAAAGGGGGCTAGCCCCCTTCCCCCTTCTTTATGCTTAACTAATGAACTTTCAAATTTAATCAGGGAAGCTCCTTAACATAAGAAACCGATATACTAAATTTGGAGCAAATCAAAAAATTCCGCATGAAAAATCCATTTATCTAAATTAAGGGGGGTATCCCCCTTTCCCCCCTTTATACTTAACCAATGAACCCCTAAAACTAATCAGGAAAACGCATTTTCAGAATGAACCTAGAAAAAAAATTTGAAGCAAATCGGATGTTTCCATCAAGAGTTTTCGCGTTACATACATACATATGTACGTACATGCATACATACATACATACAAAACCGGCGGGCACATTAACTCTCAGGCTTTGATAGCATGTGAGCTAAAAAAAAATAGTTTCACATTGATGAGAAATAATTAATTAGTTCGCTTTTTACGCAGTCGGATTTTGTGATTTTTTAAATTTTTTAGTAGCCCTGTTTAGGATATATAGATTTTTATCTATTAACTACATTCATGCCAAAATTTAGTTCACTTAAGAGATACATATACCTCAGTTGAAAATTTCCCTTCAGCGATTTCCTCTAATAGGGAGAATGGTACGTGAATACTTTTGTGCAGCCCGTTATATGAGGTATAAAATTTATATATGACGAGTAGCATGCAAAAAATTAATTAAATTTAAAAGCGCATACCGGATTTTCAATCATACACTCCAGCAATTACTACACAAAGACAGTGCTATAACCGATTTATTCTGTGTGTCCCTGTAAATGAATAAAAAAAGCCATAAATGCCCTGTTCCAAAGTGATCGTAGTGAAATACAGTGATTTGTATCAATTTCACTATATTTGAATTAGCGCAATGTCATTAAAATTCTCTGCAAATGATTTTCCCCCCATGTACCATAATGTAATGGAACACTTTTGAGTGCCCCTGTAATTGAACTATTAATCCTAAATACTTCATATACAATACCAAACATGCTTTAGTGACCCTAAATAACCTTTATCAATTTTATGAAAATCTGATAATATTTATTTGAGTTAGAGCGAGGACAGACGGACAGACAAGCGAATGCATAAACAATTTCCAACAAAGTTGAAAAGTGTTAAAAATTCCGTTAAAAATTTCATTACATTCTGCCTCAGGATGAAGAATTATATGACAACTTCCAAGAAATATTTTGTATGGTATTTCAAACAAAATTAAAATATCAAAACTGTATAAAGTGTAGTATTAGTAAAAGGTTCCTGTATATTATCTATCTATATCTATACTAATATTATAAAGAGGTAAAAATTGTTTATTTGTAGGAGGTAAGCTCTGCAACTACCGAACCGATTCCAAAAGTAATGGTATCAAAATAATCGTGTTAGTCCAACTTAGAACATAGGGTACATCTTATGTCCGTGCCACTGGCCAAAAGGGGGTGCAGCAAAAAAACGTTCTAAAAAAGCAATTTTTGTGTTACTGAAGGGCATAGAAACATGAAATTTGGAATGTTAGTTACTTATAAGATACTAATGATTTCTAAGGAAATTTCTTAAAAAAATCGAAATTAAAAAGGAGTGAAAATGCGCGAAAAGCGTTCTAAAAAACGTTCTAAATGGCGATTTTTACGCAATTTCAGGAACTACCAAACTGATTTAAAAAATAATTGTGTCAAAATGATGATGACAACCCTTGCTACAACATAGGCTACATTTTATGTCGGTGCTATTACCCCTAAAGGGGATGCAGGAGGGAAAAAACGTTCGAAATTGCGATTTTTGTGTTACTGAAGGGCCCAGATACATGTAATTTGGCATGGTAGTTACTTATTAGAAATAAATGATCTCAAAGAACATTTCTTAAAAAAATCGAAATTTAAAAGGGATGAAAATGCGCAAAAAGCGTTCTAAAAACGTTCTAACTGGCGATTTTTACGCAATCTCAAGAAGTACCAAACCGATTTAAAAAATAATGGTGTCAAAATGATAGTGACAACCCTTGCTCCAACATAGGCTACATTTTATGTCGGTGCCGCTACCCTAAATGGGGTGCAGGAGCAAAAAAACGTTCCAAACTGCGATTTTTGTGCTACGGAAGGGCCCAGATACATGGAATTTGGCATGGTAATTACTTATTATGTATACATGATCTCTAAGAATACTTCTTAAAAAAATTCGAAATTTAAAAGGGGTGAAAATGCACGAAAAGAGTTCTAAAAAACGTTCTAAATGGAGATTTCTAGGCTATCTCAGAAAGTACCTAACAGATTTCAAAAGTAATGGTTGGAAATTGATGATGACAGCCCTTGATCCAATATAGGATCTACTTCATGTCGGCGTCACTACCACCTTGCGGTTGCATTTTAAAAAACCTTCTAAATTGTGATTTTTGTGATACTGAAGGGGCTAGCAACTTGAAATTCGGCATGGTAATTACTTATGAGATGTAAATGCTCTCTGAGAAGAGTTCCTTAAAAATTTGAAATTTAAATGGGGTGAAAATAAACGAAAATCGTTCTAAAAATGTTCTAAATAGCGATTTCTACGCAATCTCTGGAAATATAAACCGATTTCAGAAGTAATGGTTTCAAACTGATCGTGACAGTCCCCGCTCCAACATTACCTATATTTTACATTGTTGCCACTACCACCGGGGGGTTACAGGAGCAAAAAATGTTCTAAATTCCGTTTTTTGTGTTAAAGAGGTGGTCTAATATTGTTAATTTGGAATGGTAATTACTTCAAAGATGCAAATGCTTTCTAAGAATTGTCGAAAGAAAATTCCAAATTCAAAAGGGTGAAGTGAGCGAAAAGTGTTCTATAAGCGTTCTAAATTACGATTTTATGCAATCGTATGAAATACGAAACCGATTTCAAACATAATGGTTGCAAATTGATGGTGATAGAACCTGCTCAAACATAAGCTATATTTTATGTATGTGCCACAACCCCTAGAGGGTTGCAGGAGCAAAAAACTTTTCTAAATTGCGATTTCTGCGGTACTGAAGAGGCTAGAAACTTTACATATAGCACGGTAGTTACTTATAAAATATAAATATCCTCTAAGAACAGTCAAAAATAAATTCGAAATTAAAAAGGGGTGAAGCGAAGGGAAGGAGCGAAAAGCATTCTAAAAGTGTTCTAAATTACGATTTTTATGGACTCTCAGGAAATAATAAACCGATTACAGAAGTTATTGGTTGCGAATCAAGAGTGACAGTCCCTCATCCTATACGGGCTATATTTTATGCCGGTGTCACTACCACCTGTTTGGGAAGAACAACAAGAAAGCCTTTATAAACATCTATATTCTGATTTCTAATTAATATTAGGAAATACCAACCAATTTCAAGGTTAATGTTGTCAAATTAATGGTGATATTCTCTTTCAACATTTTTCGAGACATTCTATTTCAGCCCTGTTTCGGCATTTTATGTTGGTGCCACTAACACCAAAGAGGTGGTAGACTGTTAGGCAAGAAGCTTGGAATTTGACATGATGGTTAATTTTAAGATATAAATGTGTTAAGATGGTGTCATAAAAATTCAAACCTTCAAATGAATATTTAAATGAGCGTAGGAAATGAGCATAAAGGTCTCAAAACATTTTCTAAATTATCATTTATTTGGAATTAGTTTTAGTTCTTCTTATTAATTAAAATCTCATTTCTGTCTATTGCACCTTTATAGTTTAGTCAAACTGTGGCTTCATTGTAATTTTTGAATTATTTCAAAAAGTGTTCTTCTAATAAAAAATAGTCATGCAAATATCACTTGGCATATTTCAACTATTACGCGAGCAAAGCCGCGGGGTTTGCTAGTTGATGATAATTTTATCTTTATACTAAATTAAACACACTGCTTCATATTTTATATTTTGCCCAGTAACAAATTTAAAGAAGAAATTTAGTTTATGATATTCGCAAATGTAGTAAGAAGAATATTGAAAACAGAGCAAATTTGATATAAGTATTTAAAAAAAAAAACTTTTTTTAATTTCAATAACTACTGCTGTAGAATCCAGAAATTTACCAAATAGCCCATGAATTAGTCTATATGACTTTTCAAAAAACTAAATGCTAGTACAAATTGTATAAAAAAAATATGTTAAAAGCAACAGCATGTACTGTACATTCTGAAGGATTTTTCTACTTAAAGTCTATCTAAGTGGTATTCCCTCAACTTTTACAATATGCCTAATAATAATTTTGAAGGAGAATTTTTTTTTAACATTTGCATAAATAATAAATGGAAACAGATGTTTTATGAAAACATTCCTATTCCCTATTAAAAATTCCGTTTACTTCTGACTAAGTATCAAGGATCATAGCAAAAATACAAAGAAATAAGATTTTCTGATATAACGCTCCAAACTGGATAAAATTTTATGTTCGAAACAGCTGCCTGGATATATTGTAGATAATATTTTCCTTAAATCTATTCAAAATGTTATCTATCAAATTTTATGTTCTACGCGTGAAAATGAAATTTGTATATCACATCAGAAAAGTAGTAAAAGAAATCCAGGAAACAGAACAAATTTATTATAAAATTAAACCTAGAAAACAGGAATTCTGCTTTTTCAGAATTTATTGTCGTCCCAGATGAAAAAAGAATATATATCTATATAAATATAGATAGTGCAAAACGTATTTCAGTTTTAAGACTTAAAACACAGGCTTTTATTTTATATAAAACTAGCAAACCCCGCGGCTTTGCTCGCGTAATATTTGAAATATGCCAAGTGATAATTATATGTTTAATTTTTATTAAAATAAACTATACTTTTAGGAATAATTCAAAAATTGCTATTTAAAACACAGTTTGACTAAAATTAATTATTACATTGCATTAGGCAGAAATGAGACTTAAATTAATAAAAAGAAATAAAATTAAATAAATGATAATTTAGAAAATATTTTGAAACTTTTATGCTCAATTAATACGCTCATTTCAGTATTCATTTGAAGTTTTGATTTTTTTTTAAACCATCTTGTTACATCTTAAAATTAACCATGTCAAATTTCAAGTCCCACCACCCTCTCAACATAAAGGGCTATGTTGAAATAGGAACTGTCAATATTAATTTGCCAATATTAATTCAGAAATCGGTTTGTTATTTCGTAATATTCCACAGAAACGTAATTTAGAAAGTTTTTAAAGGCCTTTTTTAGAACGTTTGTTGTTCCTGTGAACCCCAGGTGGTAGAATCATTGGCATAAAATATAGCCTGTGCAGGATCAGGCACTGTTACCATTCATTCGCAACTATTATTTTATAATCGTTTATATTCCCTGAAATTGCATAGAAATTGTAATTTAGGACTTTTTTAGAACGCTTTTCGCATTTTCCCTTCGCTTTACCCCTTTTTAATTCGAATGTATTTTCGATAGTCCTTCGAGGGCCCTTATATTTTATAAGTAACTAGCATGCCATATTTAAAGTTTCTAGCCTCTTCAGTGTCACAAAAATCGCAATTTAGAAAGTTTTTTGTTCCTGCAACCCTCTGGTGGTAGTGGCACAGACATAAAATATAGCTTATGTTTGAGCAGTTTCTATCACCAACAATTTGTCACCATTATTGTTTTTAATCGGTTTGGTATTTGATAGGATTGCATAAAAATTGTGATTTAGAACGTTTTTAGAACGCTTTTCACTCACTTAATACTTTATTTTCAAAATGTTAGACCGCTCAATTGTGCAAGAAAACGCAAATTAGAAAATGTTTTGCTCTTGCAACTCCCATATGGCAGTGACAGTAACATAAAATATAGCCTATGTTGGAGCTGGGACAATCACCATCAATTTGCAACCATTACTTTTGAAATAAGTTTGGTATTTCCTCAGATAGCGTAGAAATAGCAATTTAGAACGTTTTTAGACCGCTATTCGCGCATTTTCACACCTTTTTAAATTTCAAATTTTTAAAGAAAAGTTCTTAGAGATCATTTATATCTAATAAATATATACCATGCAAAATTTCGTGAATCAAATCTAGGTCCTTCAATAATTCAAAAATCGCATTTTTAGAAAGTTTTTTGCTCATGCATCTCCACTGGGGTATTGGAAACAGACTTAAAAAATAGCCTATCTTGAAGCAAGAGCTGACACTATTATTTTTTATATCGGTTCAGTGCTTTCTGAGATTGCATAGAAATCGCAATTTAGATCGCTTTTTACAACGCTTTTCGTGTTTTTTCACTCTTTTTAAATTTCGATATAGGAAAAGTTCTTAGAGATCATTGATATCTTATAAGTAACTACCATTTCAAATTTCATGATTCTAGACCCTTCCATAACACAAAAACCGCAATTTAGGACGTTTTCTTTCTCCTGCAACCCTCAGGTGTTAGTGATACAAACATAAAACAGAGCCTATGTCTGTCACCATCAATTTACAGCCATTACTTTTGAAATCGATTTTATACTTCCCAAAATTGAGTAGAAATCACCATTTAGAAGATTTTTTAGAACCCTCATCGCACATTATCAGCCCTTTTAAATTTCGAATTGTTTAAGAACTCTTCTCCTTTATCTATAATAATATTATATCTAATAAGTAACTAATATTTCAAATTTCATATTTTTAAGCCCTTCAGTAACGCTAAAACCATTTTTAGAATGTTGTTTGCTCCTGCCCCTCCTTCGGGCTAGTGGCACCGACATAAAACGTAGCCTATGTTAGAGCAAGGGTTGTCACCATCATTTTGACACCATTATTTTTTTAATCGGTTTGGCATTTCCTGAGATTGTGTAGAAACTATCATTTAGAACGTTTTTTAGAACACTTTTTGTGCATTTTCACCCCTTTTTCAATTTTGAATTGTTTAAGAACTGTTGTTAGAAATCCTTTATATCTAATAAGTAACTAATATTTAAAATTTCATATTTCTAGGCCCTTTAGTAACGCAAAATTCGAAGTTTTTGAACGTTTTTTGCTCTTTCACCCCCTTTGAGGTAGTGGCACCGATATAAAATATAGCCTATGTTAGAGCAAGGGTTGTCATGATCATTTTAAGACCATTATTTTTTAAATTGTTTTGGTATTTCCTGAGATTGTGTAGAAACCACCATTTAGAACGTTTTTTAGAACGCTTTTTGTGCATTTTCACCCCTTTTAATTTTCGAATTGTTTAGAAAATGTTCTTAGACATCATTCATATGGTATAAGTAACTAATATTCCAAATTTCATATTTCTAAGCCATTCACTAACACAAAAATCGCATTTTTAGAACGTTTTTTGCTCCTGCACCCCCTTTGGGGTAGTGGCACCGACATAAAACATAGCTTATATTAGAGCAAGTGTTGTCACCATCATTTTGACACCATTATTTTTTTAATCGGTTTGGTATTTCCTGAGATTGTGTAGAAACCACCATTTAGAGAACGTTTTTTAGAATGTTTTTTGCGCATTTTCACTCTTTTTTAATTTCGAATTGTTTCAGAACTGTTCTTAGAAATTCTTTATATCTAATAAGTAACTAATATTTCAAATTTCATATTGCTAGGCCCTTCAGTTACATAAAATCGCATTTCTGGAGCGTTTTTTGCTCCCGCGCCCCCTTTGGGGTAGTGTCAGCAACATAAAATATAGCCTATGTTCTAAGTTGGACGAACACCGTCATTTTGATACCACAACTTTCGAAATCGGTTTGGTAGCTGCAGAGATTACCTCTAACAAACAAACAATTTTTTTCTTCTTTATAATATTAGTATAGATGACGTCATTCGCATCCGCTGAAGAATTCCGCATTTACTATCCAGGCTTAAAGATAAACATCTTCAGAAAAGTATGCATAGGACGTACTATCGTTGAATAATACACAAATCCAGAAAAGAACGATGTCATCATTCATATACTTAAAATTAAATAATGTTTGTAATAGCTACATGTTTTATCAGAAATCATTCACATATATTGTTTCAAAATACCACGTATTTTACTTACATTTCATTTTCAATTATTATGAAAAAATGGCAACAAAAAGACATAAATTACTATTTTCCAACTATTTGCCCTTTACCTTATACAGAAACAGCTTACTTCAGCTGCCAACATTAAACTAATAGCACTAAAAACTGCAAAAAAATTAATATCTCAAAAATGAGTTGAGATACAGTTTTAAAAGAAATTTTATTTAAAAGTACTTTTTTTTCCTATACGACTGTATAAAAATTTAAAATTTTCGATACTTAGAAGTTTAAAAAATTGCAGTAGAGATTATTCGTATTTAATCACACAATGACACACGGCCTTGTTTTAGGGATAACGGAACGTTATTTTTTGGAGACTATATTTAAATTGCTGACCGAAAGAAATAGCATATCAGGGTTAGCATATCAGTTATAGTATATCATTGTTAATAAATATTTTATAAAAATCCTTTCTTATTTCATTTTAAAGCTCCGTTTACGTCTACCGGAATATTCGGGATTACAGTATATTTTCTATGGAATGTTCTGCATGACTTTGCAATCAGATTTAATTGCTTCAAACTGGGTATAAAAACTGATATTAGAATCAAATGCCAACACATTATGTACAATATTTTTCTTAAATTTATTTTAAAACACTTATACAGAATGTTAAAACATATACACATTTTTAAAATGTACATATTTTAAAATATATACATATTTTAAAGCATTTAACTTGGTATAGTATATTTTCTATGAAATTTTTTACATGATTTTCCAATCAATGTTAATTTTTCCAATCTGGGCATAAAAACTGATATTAGAAACAGCAATCTATAAATTATGTGTAATATTTTTTTTTATTTATTTTTAAATATTTATACAGAATTTTAAAACGTATACATATTTTAAAACATTTAACTTAGTACAGTATATTTTCTATTAAATTTTCTACATGACATTCCAATCATTATTAATTCCTCTGAACTGGGTATAGACACTGAAATTAGAAACAGCTGCCTATACATTATGTATAATGTTTTTTATAAATTTATTTTAAAACATTTTTCCCTTCAACTTTATACTTTACTTAACATTAACTTTCAAGAATATATTTGTAACATTTAGCAATGCAGTAATGTAAATCTAGAAAGTATGCCAAACATATTATAGATCTTTCATTAAAAAAAAAATCTGAAGTTGAATTATGCTAACTTATGTCTTAAAATCATACATTATATCAGAACACCCAAGACTTATTCTGCCATGGTTAAAAAGAAAAATTAAATACTTCTTGCTGAATATAATTTGATGTTAGACACAGCTGCCTACCATTATATAAAATATTTTTTTTTAAATTTATTTTAAAACTTTTTCCAATTCAAATTTATACTTCACGCAGCATTACTTTTCAAGAATATATTTATATGTAACATTTACAAATGTAGTATTATAAATCTAGAAAGTATGACAAAAATATTATAGATCTTTCACAAAAAACAAACAAACAAACAAAAAATGTGAAGTTAAATTCCGTTAATTTCTGTCTATACTTCAATAAATACTTCAATAAAAAAATTAAATACTTCATGCCGAATAATGTTTGATATTAGAAGCATCTGTTCTAGAATATGATAACGGTTTTCTTTAGAGCTATTTGAAATATAATTTCTTCATTTGTTTTTTGGAAATGATAATTTTCAAAGAGAAATTGCATATGTATATTTCAAAAAACTTTTTCAGGAAGGAACATAATCTAGAAAAGAACAAATTTATGCATTTTTTTAGTTATATTTCTCGCTCAGTTTCTGCGTAAATATAGAGATTTCAAAAGAGATATACCAAAAAGTTTGTTTCTATATAAAGAACAAACGTATACTTTTTTAAAATCTTCTTTTCTTAACCTTTTAATGGTCGCATTAAATTACGGTTTAAAAACTCAAATTGCTCATTGGCACCACTTTTTTTAAAAGAAATGTTCATCTTGTTTAACACGTTCACGCCGGCGCGGTGGGTCACACTCGACTGTCTCAGAGCTAGCAAGTCTCCGGCCTTCTGGATATCAGTATTTTAATACAGAAAATGTTGTTTTATTTAATTAGAGCAATTGGACGATTTAAAGGAACAACATTTTCTCTAAAATAACAGTGGTGTGCAAAAAGCCAGAGACTTGACAACTCTGAGACAGTCGAGTGTGACCACCGCGCCGGCGTGAACGTGTTAATGACAGGTAAGATGATACTATAATAAAGTCAATTACACTATTTTGTAAAACTGGTGGGAATCAAACAATCTGAGTAAAAAACATAACCCGTCCGGGAGCGAGAATTAAGGTGTTAAATGAAATTCTTTCTCAGTTTCTGTATAAGCGCAAAGGTTTAAAAAAAAACTATCCTAAGACATTTTTTGCATAATTTTACAAGCAAAATTGAATGTTCCAACTTGAACATAATGTTTGATATTAGAATGAGCTGCATCTATATTCTGTACAATATCTCTTATAAAGTTATTGTTAAGCGTTCTTCTTTTCAATTTCTTTTTTTTTTTTTCTTTTCGAAAGAAATTTTTCAAGAGTTTATTTTCGTGTAACATTCAGAAAAGTAGTAAAAGGAATCTACAAAAAAGGAAAAAAAAAAACCATATTACAAATGATTTGCATATTTTCTCCAGTTTAAAAGTACGTTAACTTCTGCTTAAACATCAAGAATATCAAGGATTATATATATCGGACCTTCCTAGAAACATTTTGCATAATTTTCCTAACAAGCTTCAATGTTTCAAATTTGATCAATTTTGTTTTTAAAAACAGCTGTCACAAAATTGTGGTTAATATTTTCCTTACAATTATTGTAAGTGACATTCCAAGAAATTTTACTGTATGCGCAATAATAAGTTTGAACAGGAAATTTATATTTAATGCTCACAGAATTAATAAATAGAATCTAGACAACAGAGCTAGTTTGCTTTAAGGGGGTCCGGGACATATTTTAAATAATTTTTTTATTTATTGAGTTAAAATTCTGAATTTTTATGTGATGGTTAACCTTATCATTTGTAAACAAAATCACATGATAAAACTTCTCATATATATATTTTTTAAATTTAAAATTTATTAAAAATGTGCGTAATTTAAAATCGTTATAACTCGAAATATTATTTATAGAATTTCAATTTTTTTTTTCATTTCAATAAGCAAAAATATATGAGGTTTAATTTTAATTCAGCATTTTTAAAAATAATAATTTATAAAAAAATTAAAAATATTTAACGAAAAATTAAAAAAAAGAGTGGTGCAACTTAAAAAATATATATATTTTCAAAAGTAAATATTTTTTTCAAATACTAGGGGGCTCTGCCCCCTACGAGCTACGCTTGTCAACCCCCGTTCAGATACCGCAGACTCTAAAAGTACGCTAATTTGATCGGCTTTAAAAAGATTTCGGAAGATTGAATTATAATTTAAAAAACAGTGGCGATCTCCCTATAAACGGATTTCTATTCATTTCTCTTTGAATGGGGAATTTTAAGGCCAAATCCGCTGCGGTACTACTTGATGAACCCGTCGACCAATTTGCCAAATTATATAAATCGCCAAAGCACTCGCCAATTATATAAATTGACATAATTTTTATTTTAAATAACGAAAGAATAAATAAATTAGTGCAACATTAATAAAAATACAAATAAAACGTCGAAATAAAAATAACTTGATGACATAGACACGTGTAACTTGCTTAAAGTCAAGTTAATGTGACATTTACGATCAACCATTATTGGCATTTAATCTTATAGTTTGGCGAATGATAGAGTTTTGGTCAACGGGATAACTAAGTAGTACCAAAAATACATATGTCAATCGCTGTTTTCGTCTTTGACGTAGACACGTGTAACAACATTTCAAAATAAGCTAATATAAGAGGACTTAAGTAAACAGTGTCTTTGTCTCCCGGTATTTTTTAACAAAGCGAAAAGAAAGTTCTTTTAAATAAGACTTTTTAAATTAATCGTTTTTAATCTGACGTAATTTTGACCAAACTATTCTTTCTCTTTTTAATATTCACGTGAAAATGCTTGTTTTAGAAATGAAATATTATTTGCGCTTTCCTAACAAAAATAGTTGAAAAGTATCCGCTCAAAATATCATATAAATGTCTAGCGCAATTTCTGAATTTAAAATTTTTGCAATATTGTTTTGTATTCATTTTATGTAATAACTGTAATGTGACGTAAATATGACGTAATTTCTCCTATTTAAGACTTCTAACGCATGTTAATAAATTTATTATTTTACAAATTCCTTTCTCTCTTAAAATTCATGTGTAATTATAGTTTTTATGACTTAATTTTTAATAAGTTCCTGCTTTTTGTACATAATTATTTAATTCTAATTCCAAATGTTTTTTTCTGTTTATAATAGTCACGTGTAAATAAATTTTTAATTTATTTACAAGTATTTTTTTTTTTTTTTTTGTGAAGCAAACATTATTATTCCCACTGTTTATACAGTTGGCAACAGTTTAAATTAATATCACTTTCTATAATCTCTCTATTCTAAAAAAAAGTAACTACCGCTGTCACCGCCGTCGCCGGTTTTGAATTTTTTGTGGCCGGAGGTCTTTCTTCGTTAATATTAAGAAAAATAATGCATACAAAAATATGAAAATCGGTAGTATGATACAGAAATGTTTGATAAACACGCTGATGCAGACAGTTTTCAAATCGAAGAATTATTATAATATTTAATGCTAAAGTTGGACAAAATCGTTCCACTAAAAAAGCTTTATAGTAGCAAAAACTATACATCGGAATTTAATAATTTTTAGTTCATTTTATACGTTATAATTTCCCGGTGTGCAGAATTGATTTATTTTTTTAATTTGACTCATTTTTCGAGGTTTTATATCTATTTTAAATTCAAATTTTCAGCATTTCGAGAGATATTTTTTACAGACTAGGGGGCTCGGCCCCCTACGAGCTACGCTCGCCAACCCCCGTCCGGACACCGCAGACTCTAAATGCACGCTAATTTGATCGGCTTTAAAAAGATTTCGAAAGATCGAATTATAATTTAAAAAACAGTGACGATCTCCCTATAAACGGATTTCTATTCATTTCTCTTTGATTGGGGAATTTTAACGCCAAATCCGCTGCGGTACTACTTGATTATCCAGTCGACCAATTTCGCCAAATTATACAAATTGACATAATTTTTATTTTTAATAACGAAAGAACAAATAAATTAGTACAACATGTAAAAATTCACGTGTATACTTTTTATGACGTAATTTTCAATAAGTTCCTGCTTTTTATACGCAATTATTTAATTTTAATTTGAAATTATCTTTTCTATTTATAATAGTCACGTGTAAATAAATTTTTAATTTGAAGCAAACATTATTGTTTCCGTTGTTTATACTGTTGGCAACAGGTTAAATTAGTACAATTTTCTAAAATAAGTAAAAAATATCTCTCGAAATGCTGAAAATTTGAATTTAAAATAGAAATAAAACCTCGAAAAATCAGTCAAATTAAAAAAATAAATAAATTCTGCACACCGTGAAATTATAACGTATAAAATGATCTAAAAATTATTAAATTCTGATGTATAGTTTTTGCTCCTATAAAACTTTTTTAGTGGAACGATTTTGTCCAACTTTAGCATTAAATATCTCTTAAAATAATTCTTCGATTTGAAAACTGTCTGCATCAGCGTGTTTATCGAACATTTCTGTATAATACTACCGATTTTCATATTTTTGTATGCATTATTTTTCTTAATATGAACGAAGAAAGACCTCCGGTCACAAACAATTCAAAACCGGCGGCGGCGGCGGCGGCGGTGACAGCGGTAGTTACTTTTTATAAGAATAGAGAGATTTTAGAAAGTGATATTAATTTAAACTGTTGCCAACTGTATAAACAGCGGAAACAATAATGCTTACAAACAAAAAAAATATTTATACGTGTAATAAATTAAAAATTTATTTACACGTGACTATTATAAACAGAAAAAAACATTTGGAATTAGAATTAAATAATTATGTACAAAAAGCAGGAACTTATTAAAAATTACGTCATAAAATCTATAATTACACGTGAATTTTAAGAGAGAAAGGAATTTGTAAAATAATAAATTTATTAACATGCGTTAGAAGTCTTAAATAGGAGAAATTACGTCATATTTACGTCACATTACAGTTATTACATAAAATGAACACAAAATAATATTGCAAAATGGTTTAAATTTACAAATTGCGCTAGACATTTATTTGATATTTTGAGAGGATACTTTTCAACTATTTTTCTTCAGAAAGCGCAAATAATATTTTATTTCTAACACAAGTATTTTCACGTGAATATTAAAAAGAGAAAGAATAGTTTGGTCAAAATTACATCAGATTAAAAACGATTAATTTAAAATGTCTCATTTAAAAGTACTTTCTTTTCGCTTTGTTAAAAAATACCGGGAGACAAAGATTCTGTTTACTTAATTCCTTTTATATTAGCTTATTTTGAAATGTTATTACACGTGTCTACGTCATCAAGTTATTTTTATTTCGACGTTTTATTTGTATTTTTATTTCTTCTTTCGTTATTTAAAATAAAAATTATGTCAATTTGTATAATTTGGCGAGTGGTTTGGGGATTTATATAATTTGGCGAAATTAGTCGAAGGGATAATCAAGTAGTACCGCAGCGGATTTTGCGTTAAAATTTCCCCAATCAAAGAGAAATGAATAGAAATCCGTTTATAGGGAGATCGCCACTGTTTTTTAAATTATAATTCAATCTTTCGAAATCTTTTTAAAGCCGATCACATTAACGTGCATTTAGAGTCTGCGGTGTCTGGACGGGGCTTGGCGAGCGTAGCTCGTAGGGGGCCGAGCCCCCTAGTCTTTAAAAAATATCTCTAGAAATGCTGAAAATTTGAATTTAAAATAGAAATAAAACCTCAAAAAATTAGTCAAATTAAAAAAAGTAAAACAGTCTGCACACCGGGAACTTCAAACGTATAAAATGATCTAAAAATGATTAAATTCCTATGAATAGTTTTTGCTCCTATAAAACTTTTTTAGTGGAACGATTTTGTCCAACTTTAGCATTAAATATCTCTTAAAATAATTCTTCGATTTGAAAACTGTATGCCTCAGCGTGTTTATTAAACATTTCTGTATCATACTACCGATTTTCATATTTTTGTATGCATTATTTTTCTTAACAATAACGAAGAAAGACCTGTCACAAAAAATTCAAAACCGGCGGCGGTGACAGCGGTAGTTACTTTTTTTTAGAATAGAGAGATGCTGATTCAAAATTAAAGTAAAACTATTGAAAAAGATATGTTCCAAGTTTGAACCGTTTATCTTTAACGGTTCTCTAGTTATAAGGATTTAAATACAAGAAATGGTGAAAAAAACCTATCATGAAGAAAAACGCATTTTTTACAAGAAGTCGTTTCCATGACAGCCATTGGTTGAAAGCTAGATTTTGAAAACAAACCAAAACAAAAATATTTATATTTTTTGATCTAATTCAGATAAAAACATGATTTAAATGTCATTTTAAGCAGGAAAAAACAGAGAAAGTTTAATGAAATAAAATGTTTTTGCAAAATTTGTAGATTTTTGTGTCTCGGACCACCTTAAATACTTTTCAAAAACTCGCTTTTCGATGTTAAATATTTCTGCCTAACTTTCTGATTTCTGCCCAACTATCAAGGATTATATCACACCATCTGCCCAAGGATGAATGATTATATGACAACTTCCAAGAAATAGTTTGCATGCTATTTCAAACAAGAATAAATTTTCAAACTGTAAAAATGTGGAATAGGTGCCTTCAATTTAACGATAATAATTTTACACACGGTTTTATATTTTATGTTGTACTCAATAATAAATTTAAAGGAGAAATATTGTTTATGATATTCACAAATGTAGTAAAAATAATCATGAAAACAGAGCAAATTTAATGTGGATATTTAAGGTAAAGCTTTTTCAATTTCAATAAAAAACTTCCTTAAAATCTGGTTAAATATCCAGAGATATACCAGATCTCTTAAAAATTAGTCTGCATGTCTTTTCAAAAAAATTAAATGCTCCAAATTGATTTGAAAAAAAAAAAAATTTTTAAAGCAACAGACCGAACATTATGAATGATTTATCTTCTTAATTATTTAGTTATTTCTAAAATTATTGTTTATTCTTATATCGTTCTTCCTTATATATTTTTATATCGTTTATGTTAATTATAATTTATATCGATAAAAATATACCGTTTATATCGATCGACGTCTTATCGATACAGATTGAACGAATATCGATCAAACGTTTATATCGATCAAACGAAATTGTTTATATCAATATAAGCGATATCGTTTATAACTTTTATAGTTTATATTGTTTTACATCGTTTATGTCGCTATTGTTATATCGTGTTATCTTATATCGTTAAATCGTTTCGTTTATTCTTATATAGCTATATTGTTTATTCTTATGTAGTTGTATTGTTTATACTTAATTATTGTTCTTAAATGACGTTTCTTAGTTCATAATTCTTAATTATTTAATATTAATATCTAATTATTTCACTTGAATAGTTAAGTCAATATAAGCACTATTCCTTTAACTTTTACAATATGCGCATAGCAGAATAATAGTAGATTAAGTTTGTATTTAACATTCACATGAATAATAAATGAAACCAAGAATAGAGATGTTTTATAAAAACTTTCCCTTTTCCCATTAAAAACTCCGTTTACTTCTAAGTATCAAGGATCATACCAAAAGTACAAATAAATAGGATTTTCTATTATAACGCTCCAAACGGTATAAAATTTGATGTTAGAAACAGCTGCCTCAATATATTGTGGATAATATTTTCCTTAAATCTATCAAAACGTTATCTGTAAAATTTTATGTTAAACGCATGAAAAGGAAATTTGTATATCACATCAGAAAAATAGTAGTAGGAATACAGGAAACAGAAAAAATTTATTATCAGTATTTTATAAAACCCATTTTTTATTTTACTTGAAACCTCCTTTTACGCCTCCCTGAATATTCGGGATTACAGTATGTTTCCTATGAAATGTTCTACATGACTTTCCAATCAAAGTTAATTGCTCCAAACTGGATATGAAAACTGATATTAGAAACAGCTGCCTATGCATTATGTGTAATAGTTTTCTTAAATTTCTTTTAAAAACTTTTTCCCCTTCAACTTTATACCTTACGTCGAGTTAATTTTCAAGAATATATTTATATGTTACATTTACAAATGTAGTAATATAAATCTAGAACTATGCCAAACATATTATAGATCTTTCATAAAAAAAATTTCTTAACTTAAATTCCGTTAACTTCTTTCTAAATATCATATAATATTTCAGATCTCCCGGGACATATTCTGCATGGTTTTCCAAGCAAAATTAAATGCTTAATGCTGAATAAAGTTTGATATCAGAAACATCTGTTTCTAAATTATGGTTATATTTTTCTTTAAAGTTATTTAAAATATAATTTCTTCGTCCTTTGCGCAATGATAACTTTGAAAGAGAAATTGTATATGTAAGTTTCACAAATCTTTTTCAGGGAGAAAAATAATCTAGAAAAAGAGCACAAGAAAACTTACGCATGTTTTATTTAAATGTTCCATTCTTAAGTTTAAATTCTCGCTCAGTTTCTGCGTAAGCATAGAGGTTTAAAAAGAAATATCCCAAGAAATTTATTCTAGAAAAAGAGCAAACTTGTACCTTCTCTAAAAATCTTCTTCTCATAATTTAAATTCTTTCTTAGTTTCTGCGTAAGCATCCATGTATAAAAATAGATTACCCAAGATTTTGTTTATAACATTACAAGCAAAATTGCGTGCACCGAATTGAGCTTATCATTTGATATTGAAATTAGCTGTCCCTACATTCTGTATGATGCTTCTTATAAAGTTATTCTTAAGCGTTCTTTTTTTAGCTTTTTTTCTTTTACAAAGTAAATTTTTTAAGAGACTATTTTTATGTGACATTTAGAAAAAAAGTAAACTGAATTTAGAAAATGAACAAACATATTTCAAATACTATATTAAAACATTATTACAGAAATTGGAGACGCCATTACACTTCGAAAATTATTATAATGACAAAACAGACGATATATACATTACGATATTTATGTGATGAACTATATACAAGGATTTAAAATCCTCTTAAAAAGGATTATAATGTCTCACGCGTCCGCCACAACATCAATCATAATAAAATAGAGAAAATATTTCAGTTCCGCTGTTGCCTCATTTTATTTTTATTCCGCTGACGATCCTCTCTCTTACTGGCGCTAAAGAACAACAACATATTACTCGAACGAACTGTCGTCCCTTACTTCATTCCAATTCTTACTTGTTCTGCGCTCAAAACTACTATCTGCAGCTCAGGGCTTTCTATCTCTGACGCATGCGCTGGGTGATCGGCCATATGATCCCAGGAGACGGCGTTGTGAACAATAAGCTTTACAGATACAAAAGAAACGACTCGTAGAGTTGTGTAGGAAAAAGCTAAGTGCTTTCCCACAGCTTTCAGAAATCCTGACTGCTATATCATCCTCAAGTGACACCTTGGTCCACCAGGAGAAGCAACTGGAACATCTGGAAAGATGAAAAAAGAGAGCAGCATCCAAAGCTTTAAAGATCATCGTAAATAAGCACAAATTCATCTGAAAGCATCATCCTAAAAGTTCGTCGTGTGAAAAAAAAAAAAAAAACAATGTTCTCTGGGCAGTCAAGGGTTAAAAATGAATAGTTCAATCAGCATATTCGACACAGTGGCTTCTCACGTCATAAAGCATCATCACATATTTCGTTACGTCTGTTTTTCGTCTTATTCGTCTTTTTTTACATTCCATGAATGATTTCTCATTTCTTCGGTATTATGTAGGTGTCAGTCCCGCAATTGTGTCATAATCGGCAAAATTTCTTTTTTTTTTTTTTTTTTTTTTTTTTTTTTTAACGGCGTAAGGAACAATGAAAATCTGCGTAGATACCGTGAAATGCAGCTGATTGGTCAGAGCCTTATGACGCTATAAGGGAGGTTACCAAGGGGAGACCCGTCTCTCTGTCACCAAAAGTGACGTCAACTTAGCGCTATTTCCAGTATTTCGCCAAATTTCCATAGACTCCCATTGAAATACAATAGGGTTTACTTGCATGCAGGAAATCAACAAATTGAGATATTTCACTGCAACAAAAACTAATATTAGCTTATGAATACAGCTTAATTGAACTATTTACATTATTTTTAAGCACAAACAATAATCTGGAGTTGGCTAGAAAATAGGAATTGCTTCGCTATACCGAATAGAATAGCTACGCGATTACGCGGGGGGTTGGTGAGCGTAGCGAGCAGGGAGGCGGTGCCCCCCTAGTCAAATAAAAAATTAATTTAGTCCCTTTTAAAAAAAAATCTTCATGACTGAGACACGAGTAAAAGCGTGTGGAAAATGGTAAGCATGCATTTCATGTAAGCATGCATGATTTAATTTCTATAATGGAAATTTAAATTTCCGCTTAAAAATAATGATTTATTGACATGGGAGATCTGAAGGTTTTTTATATAAACGTCCATTATATGTAGAGCATAAGCTCAATTCATCAAGCCGTACGAAATAGAATTTTATTAAATGCTACAACATTTGGTTATATTTTTTTAATCTTCAGCATTGTCTAGGAAATGGTATATTTTTCGTTTACACGCGCCAAAAAAATCTTGTAGTATGATTTATAAATCTGAGGTATTTTATCATGATTGCGCTGTAATTTTTCTCTTACTGTAATTTTAACGATATATAGTCCAGGAAGCAGCATCACATTTTGAAAACAGGGTCTCAGAATTCATCACCACTTGCCGCCCGATTTGGCAGCGTTCTGGCAGGTGCGATATATGCGCCAAATCTGGCAACTTAAATATTCAGATCGAAGAGAAGTAATGATATATATATATATTTTTGATAACGTGTTTGTCATGGCATCAAGTGATCCTTAATTCGGGTGTATTTTTTTTTTGTCTGTATAATTTAATTTTATCAGTATTTTTAATGAAATTTTACTGATTTATTAGTTCTTTCGTTAATTAATATAAAAATTACTTCATTTACCACTGACGTTATAATATTAAAA
This sequence comes from Maratus speciosus, assembly GCA_963932465.1. NCBI lineage: Eukaryota > Metazoa > Arthropoda > Arachnida > Araneae > Salticidae > Maratus > Maratus speciosus. Next base: position 503,943,624 of record OZ010794.1, on the reverse strand, counting down.
AAGAAAGAGAGTTTAAATTTTTTTTCGATTCATAGTTACGTATAATAGATCAGTTTTAACCAACGTCACGAGCTTTATGCACCAACCGAGAGGGAAGAAAAATAATTTTAAGTAAATAAAAACTTATGATTTTTTTTCTGTTTTCATTAACAATTTCTAAATTTTATTGCTGAATGTTACTAATAGTTGACGGTTTAGTGATCATGGAATTGCAAAATTTCATGTATTTTTTTAGAATTCCATACAGCTGGGTCGCTGCGTACAGTGATGTTTTTAGCACTCATGCATGAGTCATATTGATTGCGACATTAATTGATTTATTGTATTTTTGGTGATTTCAATAAAATGAGATTCCTGTATCCACTGCAGTTTATTTTTGTTTTTATGCTTGTGAAACGAACATACGCGCATTTGTGATCACTGCTTTTACGAATATCATGCATTTAAGAGATTGCGATCCAGTGATTTTTTTTTATTGGATAAAAAATTACTTATTTAAAAAACCTTGCCGAAATACTGCTTTTACGAGTATCACGCGTTTTTGAGATTGAGATCCAGTAATTTTTTTTATTCGATAAAAAATTACTTATTTACAAAACCTTGCACAAATACTGAAACATGCTTTCGTTTCGCAGCCGAGTGCGTAAGAGAGAAAATAGTGTTTTGATATTTTTTATAATATATATGTCTTGATATTTTTTATAAAATATATGCCTTTAAAAACAGTTTTACTATAATAATTTCGCAATTTCATGATGATTCTGTATAATTTTCAAAGTGCGCATACATGAGATATATTGATCGCGGCATCAACTGATATCATGTATTTCTGATTTTTATTTAACTTAGAAATGATCGTTAACATTTTTAATACTGATGAAATGTGAATAAAAACGTTAGTTCATACTACTCATACTACCTCTTTTTGTGTGTATCTTATTAAATTTGTGAAATGAAACATTTATATTTTACTCATAAAGCATCCTTCGGGGCTGTTCAAATATTACGTAAGCATGTTTTTGACTATTTTTGACCCCCCCTCCCCCCTTGTCAGCAAAAATAAGCAAATCGCGAACACCCCCCCCCCCTTAATAATTACGTAAGAAAATTGGAACACCCCCCCCCCTACTTAAAAAAAAATTAGGACACAATACAAATTATAAAACTCTACTCGACTAATATAACTACTAAATAATAATAAACGCTTGTTTTATTTCTTTACAATTCTATTTAAGAGAATTTCTTAGATCACAATTTTAGAAGAACTTAGCCATTTGAAAAATTTAAATTTGAACATGACAATATCTATTCCGATGCTGACCATGGCTGCTCAAGCCATTTTTCCATATCTGTTATGATATTGGTTTCCAGTTTTACTTGATTATCTTCATCGCTTACTTTTCGGATTCAATCTTTATCAACTTCATCTTCATTGATCCACTCAACATCTTCCATATCTTCCACGAATTTTACGAAGTGCATAAGTTCATTTGCTCGACGAGCAGCAATTTTCAATAGTCATATAAGGCAGTCCTTCTCGCTTTTTTCACTCTGTTGAATTTTTTTGTGTCTGTTTGCTGACTTCTGAGATGCGTGATATTGGCCACAACTTCCACAAGATCTTGCGGATAATGCGTGAACTTTATGGAAGAGCAAAAATAATCATACAGCATCTTTAAAAATCCCTTTTCTGTACTATTCAGATTTAAGGGCAGACGGAGACTTAAATCTATAAATTCCCCCTGTTCACTTGCAATGATGTCATTTGAAGATTGTATCATTTTAATTGGAGGAGGAATGAATCGTCCTTTTAATATACGAAATAATCCACTACGTGCAGGAGAGCAACAATTCTTTTTTTCGCATTTTACAATTTGCAGCAAGTATTGACTTTCTTGTACGAGCTTCGAATACCAATCCAAGTCATAACCAAGAGACTCTGGTTCGCCTGAATCAACATATGTGGCAGTAACGGGATAACTGTCAATGTTTAATGAGTTCCAGATATCTGCGAGAGTTTTACCAGCATATGCTAAGTTATTTTGCTCCATTTCTTCATCAGTAGCGCGACCGTTCTCATCGAGATGGGAACCATAATGGTTATGAGGGTGTATAAGACAAGACAGTTCTCGACTGAGTGGTGTCATTCGCCTTTCTACTCAATTATACGCACTTCTTCCAGGAGCATTGCACGCTATGAAAATTCCATCCAAATCATGCTTTTTGAAATGGTTAATAGCAAACGATATAAGTTTCTGGTAGCGGGGATTCTTGTCTGGATCTCCATCAACCGTTACTATGATTACAGGTTTGATGAAACCCTCTTCTGTTTTCACTAATTTTTCGAAATCTTTGAATATTAATAGAGTTTCAAAATCCTGAGCATGAGTATTTGCTGTGGAAGAACTGTGTTTCCCACTTCTTATAGCTATTAACGTTGGACCAGAATAACCTATGTATGGCTTTACTTTGACCTGCCATGCCAGGAGCAATCACAATACCAGCGTAAACACATGGAATAAGTTTGCGGCGTTCAGCGATGACCCAGTCGTGATCGCTTAAGGATACGTGATACTCCATATGCATCAGTATCATAGCCTGTTTATTGGCTGCTGTAATTCCCAAAGGTACACGCTCTTTGTCATCATGTGAAAGAAGAAACACTTGCATGGGTCCAAAAATTGAAGCTAAAATTTCTAAATAATGGATGGATATTACTGCAAATTGGGTATCAATGTGAGATCGGTGATAATCAGCCAGAATCCAAGAAAGTTTTATCGGCACTGTGGTGACATGTCTTCGGCACTCGATGGTTGAGGAATTTTTTGGAAGCAAACGAAGATATTTTGTACTCCTGCTTATTGCAAAACCAACCTTTTTCAGTTTTGCCGTCAAGTCATCGAGAGTTTTGACATTTCGGACTTGTTTCTTCTCTTTGCATCTGCAGCGCTTCCAATAATAGCTATGTCTGCTATTGCTTTAAGTAATAATGGTTGTTTAAACTTGTTCTTCCTACTGATTCCCTCAAAGCTATTTTTTTTAATGTCTGGATTATCATGGCAGATTTCTCCAAGCTTTGTTCGTTTGGTGGTTCGATGTTTTCTTTGGTATTCAGCATTTTGTCGTTTCCTTTTTAAGGATTGTTTTTCCTTTTTTGAGATCACTGGAAACCTTATTTATCTGTTTTTGAATCTGACAAAGAGAGGGCCAACCTTGTTAATCACAGATTTTGATTATTTTAATATATGTTGTAGGGTATAGACCCCTTAGTCTCAGGTTCAACGGATTTTATACAACGTTCGTTAGTTCTTGAGAAACCGGGGGGTCTCATATTAGTAGATGATTTAAATACTTACTTTGTAACAATAAGGACAGGTTGGGCATAGCTCAGTTGGTACGGCGTTTGCTGGCTGATCGGCGGGCTCGGGTTCGATTCCCGAAAGCACTAAATTTGTTTTTCTTATATTTTGTTTTATAAATATACTTGTATTTATAACTTAATAATCGCATTGTCAATTAAAATTTATACTACTGTATTTCAATTATAATTTTAACCTATTTAATTTTTTTTACTTTTAACTGAATAGTTGTATAAAACATCATAAAACTGATAATTTTTTAAAAATCACTTTTAAAATGTATTTCATATATTCAGTATGTATGCAATGATATTGAACAATTGTGTCAATTCGTGATTTTAAAGAAATATCATTTATTCATTGCTTTAACAAGTGAAATCAATACGATGATACTATTACTCTGTTTTTAAAGTAACAAACATAATTATGTTAAAAATTAGCATCGGAATTAAATTACAACGGATTTTTTGCATATTAAAGATTTTTAAATTTGTAATATGTATGCTTGCGCTTTCAAATATTTCGTTTTTCCCTCTATCTTTTTTCTGCTTTTTTTTATTTTATTTGAATATGTTTTATTTTATCATAACTAGATGGCACCACAACAGGTTTCTAACGATTTTGGAATTTTTATTATTCAATAATAAATCCAATTTCTTTTTAAATGTCTTTAAAGGATGAGAAATAATAGTTCAAAATAAAAAATTATAAATTTAAATTTAAATTTGTTAACATTATAATTAATATACGATATTAAAATTTTTACTTGAAATTATTAAATTATAATTACAAGTATATTTATAAAACGAAAAAATGAGAAAGACAAAAAATGTAGCGCGTTCGGGTATCGAACCCAGGCCCGCGGGTCAGTTAGCAAACGCCGTACCAACTGAGCTACGCCCAACCTGCCCTTTTTGTTTCAAAGTAAGTATTTGAGTTGTGTACTAATATTAGACCCCCCGGTTTCTCAAGAACTAACGAGTGTTGTATAAAATCCGTTGAACCTGAGATTAAGGGGTCTATACCCTACAACATATATTAAAATAATCAAAATCTGTGATTAACAAGGTTGGCCCTCTCCTTGTGAGATACATTGGTTTCAATTCAATTGGGTTACATTTCATTTTTAGTAAGGTTCAAAATTTGAAAACAGTTAGAAGATTATCTGCTACAAAACTAACATATTTTTTAATTTCTTTCCCCCATGGATGCATTAATTTTTGAGTTATTTGAAAAGAAAAAATAAGGCTTAGCTTGGCTACGCCATATTTAAAAAGTAATAACTCGTTTTTTGACGTTTTTTTTGTCTTTATTTATTCCCATACTGACCATGTTTTGCCAAGGCTACACGGTCATTTTATCTTATCTATCTTTTTTCCAATTTTTACAAGTAATTATGTAAACTTAAAGTTATGATAAAATATATTTAAAATTTTAAGAATAAATTCATTATAATTACCTTTATAAAATAATCAAGAAAGACTGATTTCTTTTTGGTTGCCTTACGCAGTTCGCCCTCAATTCTTTTTAGCACAATACCTCTAACTATTTGTCAGTTTTAGAAGACTTTTTGTACTGCCGCCACACATCATTAGTTTTACATTGGATATCCTTCAAAGGTTTATCTGATGCAGACTTTTTGAGACTTTCAAAAAGTTTTTTATACAAGATTTCTCGAAATGAAGACATATTTCTGATTTTATTTATTTTAAACACCACTACACTGCAGTACTGAGAGGTAGAGGTCTGCACAGGCCGAAATTTCCAGGCCCGGGCCCGGCCCGACTCATAGAGAAAAAAATTCGGCCCGGCCCGTACAAAAAAATTATTGGCCCGGCCCGATAAAAAAGTTAAAAGTTCGGCCCGAGTTCGGCCCGACCCGGAAAAAAAGTTAAAATCTCGGCCCGGCCCGATTGAATTTCTACAAAACATTAATTTTTATGTCGATTTGGGGAAAGATTTGTCTCGTACGAGGAGTTCTGACCAAAAATATTTTTTAAATATTTTTTTATGTTTATAATCTTCATTTTTATATAAGTGGCGCAGGCTGCGACATTTATTTTTTTTTAATCAATCTCTATTTCTTGTATGTGAATGAATCCGTTATCATTAATATCATTAATCCATATTCCATGTATTGAAGTGCTAAAAATCTGAAAATGCTATACAATAAAATCTTCTAAAACGGAATTGCATAAAAAAGAAAAAAAATCCGTTATAGACAAGTGCCCTTCTTAGCAAGTTTTAAATGTATTATATATCCTATTCTTACGTATTAGTATATTAATTTTGTTAGGATCAACACGTTTTTCAGTTTATAACAGGATTTCGTCATAGACAGGTTTCTTCTCACATGTTTTCTTATATTTTAATTTAGCTATATTTTAATAAGCGTAGAAATCTACTATTCTTTAAAAAGAATAAATTTGAATGTTTAATAGTAGAATAATAGCGATTTAAAAATGTGTACATTTTTTTCAAAAATTTTTGAGCCTGACCTAATTTTACTGACCTTTGAACAGATCAGGCTACGCCGAGACAATGATTTTCATACGGGCTGCGTCAAAACTAGGACTTAAAATTTTGGGCCTTGAAGACTTGGAATGAAACCAGTTTCGGCACTATACAGAAAAAAATGGGCCCGGCTCGATCCCCCAGGAAAAAAGTAAGGCCCGTCCCGTAAAGAGTAGTAACTACGCCCGGCCCGTGCAGATCTGTACTGAGAGGTTTTCAAAACTCACGAGACACCAGACAGTAGAGCAGTCGGTCACTATGGTTATGGGGTTCAACCACTTGACAGAGGAGGGTGTGGAAACAAAAAAGATAGAATTTTACTTACGTTTTGGAAGCTATCCCGGAAAACTCATATTGTCACAATACATCATATCGCATCGGTCCATTCAATTCTATTCTATTCTATTCTCACAATTGGAAATAGTAGTAAGTTCTCAGAGATAATAAGCCCTCATGCATCAAACATGAACAGTCACCTCTAGATAAAAGAGATCGTTTATGTTTTCCTTGTGCGGTCAAAATAGCTGACATCAGAACTTCAAGTTTAATATTCTTTTGCTATTTCTTTCTTTCAATTTGAAATTTTATATATATATTTTTTTTTACAAGTTAGAGATTCTGAAAATGTCTTACGTAAGCATCATTCAAACCCCCCTCCCCCCTTGTCAGCAAAAATAAGCAAATCGCTAACCCCCTCCCCCCCCTTAGGTGCTTACGTAATATTTGAACGGCCCCTTCTATATATATAAAAAAAGTGGAAATGGACCAATGAAAATTTGCGTAGATACCGCGAAACGCATCTCATTGGTCAGAGCTTTCTGACGCTATAAGGAGTGAAACCAATGGAAGGAACCGGCTTTGTCGCCAAACGTCGACAAGTTTGTCGCCAACCTGGTGATATGTCACCAAATTTGATGACAAAAATTAGTCGCCAAAAGAGACGCCAACTTGGCGCTAATTCCAGTATTTCGCCAAATTTCCATAGACTCCCATTCAAATCCAATAGGGTTTACTTGCTTTCAGAAAGTCAACAAATTGAGATATTTCAATGCAATAAAAACTAATATTAGCTTATGAATAGAGCTTAATTGAACTATTTACATTATATTTAAGGACAAACACTAACTATTTACAATATTCGTAATACTATCTATGTAATTTTTGGCATATTTAATAATTCTTATAATTATAAAAATCTGTAAGCAGATTATGCGCTTGGAGATAAGGAGGTAAAATTGTCAGAAGTTCAGGAGGAGCCCGTTTTTACCAAGTGAAATCTAAAAATTGAATGCATAAAAAATAAGGATCGCGAAGCGACCCAGAATTGAAACGTGAAACAATTACGACTAGGGTTAGCTAGAAAATATGGATTGCTTCGCGATACCAAACGGAATTGTGAAGCGATTACTCGGGGGTTGGTGAGGGTAGCGAGCAGGGGGGCGGAGCCCCCCTAGTTATTTAAAAGAAATTTGTTTATGTTTTAATTTAATATTCTACATTTAAATTCTTAATCTAATCTTAGCTTCCTTTTGTAAAAAATCTTTTCAACCAATCACATTTCATATCCGGGATGTCGCTACTATCCAGTAAAAGAACCCCATTCTTCAGTGAAGTTTTTATGTCTAAGTTCCCTAATTGTTCTATCCGTATTTATTGAAAATTCAGAATTACAACATTCTTCAACTCGTTTATCGCGAGTTTTACAGTATGATAAATATAAACATACAATTAATAAATCGGCAATTTTTTGAGATAATGCGATAAGGGGTAAATTTTCTAGTTGCAACAACCAATTTTAGTGTTGAAAATTTTGGTATGTATGGCAAATTAGACGCTGTAATATTTTAATTCGTGCGTAACCTTGCTTTCAGAAAAATAACATTTTTTTTTAATTAACACTTTAAGTATTTATTGCAATTGTGCAAAAGAGTGTAATTTATAAAATCCGTATCGTCCCCAAGTACAGTTTCCATAGTCCTGACTTTACTCAACGTTATAAATATATTAAGCTGATGCAAACGTTGTAAATATTTAATTTAAATTTGAGATTTGGTTTTTGTGTGTGATATTGTTCACCTGAAGTTCAAACAATATTCTATGCCGCTTATTAAACAAGAAATTTTCTAGACACCAATTTTAAATGCTACCCTTAATTATGGAATATTTCAAGAAAAAAGCCGGAATAAAAATTCCGTCATTAATTGGTTATCACCTCTACCGACACTTGTTGTTTATGCCTGGAACGTGACCCAGGTAGCACACAGATATCGGCCAATGTCCCGATCAATATTGGCCGATATCTCGAAAGTCACTGAATGTCAGACGTCAAATTTACAATATCTGCCGATATTCACAGATGTAACTTAAAATTAGTTTTTAAAAGAAAGCATCCAAACGTATTTTTTGCATTACTTATAACATTATAATACGTAAATAGTATTCTAAACAATAAAATTTAACAATTTTACTATTTTTAGAAAACTTGTATTTTTAATGTCTTGTTTTTGATATTTTATTTACATTGGCCAATGTCGTAAAAATGATATTAGTATTCCAACATTCAGAGATATCTGTCGACATTCGTAAAAACAATATCATTTTTCAGACATTTCAAGATATCTGTCGACATTTAGCATATCTGGCGAAGTTTGTAATCTTGAACAAAGTGAATGGAAAGTTCTGAAGCACCGCCCATTTTTATAGTTTTCGTTGACCATGAAATTTCCATTATATAAAAATTTTCTTTAGAAATCTATAGTTATTTATATATATATGTATATATTTGAAAAAATTTACATAGGAATCTATTGAGATTGGTATGGAAATTTTCTGTAGTACAATTTATATAGAAATTTATAGAGATTGCAAAATAGAAAAATTTCTCAAGGAAAGCATTTCATATTAAAATCTATAGGTAGTGCTAATAAAAATTCAACAAGGAAATCTGTAATTATTGCTCTAGAATTATTTGTATTCAAAATAATAATGTAGTGCCTATAACGATGTTTTAAAATATAACAATAACGTTTTATAAAAAAAGAAAGATGCTTTTTTTATTACATAAAGTTTTTCAACAAAAAAGAGATCAATTTATGTATTTTTAATCGATACTATGTTTATCTTTTTAAAATGCTCTCGAATTTCAGACTTTTAAAATAATTTTATTTTTTATTATAGAAAGAATGCAAGTTTAGTTTCAAAAGTAGATCATTAGTTTTCAACAAAATTTTTTTTCAATTTCTAATAAACTTAATAATAAAAAGTGATATTTAAATAAATATATGTTGAAAAAAAAAGTCGGTTGTGATAGAAAGAGTATGAGATAATTCAATTATAATTTTGTCAGACTTTTTTTCGTCACTAACAGAAAAATCTATTCCCACTACTTTTTATTGACAGTTTCTTATTATTACAAATTTAGTAGGCTTTTAGGTAGCTTTCATTACAAAAAGCTACCTATTGCAGCCGTTCGGAGGAAAGCGATATCAAAAAATTTTGGTATATTTTCATCGATCATGACCCCCAGACCCCGAAACCACCCTCCGTTCAAAAGTTGATATATATATATATATATATATATATATATATATATATATATATATATATCCATATATATATATATATATCTGACCTTTGTCATACTGTAACTCTCGAATTTATGAACCGATTTGCATGTAATTCAGTATGTACATAGTACATGCCAATGTCTCGACCGAGTTCGTTGGCCATCTTCATCCGCCATTTTGTTTCAAAATGGCGGCCATTTAAAATTTTCTTAAAAATTTTAAATTTGAAATGTGGTACCAAAGAATTGAAAATGGAAAAATATTTTTTTCTCATGTATTTGACCTTTATACAAAAATTCCGGAGCAGTTTTTGTTTCGTCTATATCTGAAAAAATGGCTGAGTTATAGTATTTTGAATTTCTAGCGTGGCTGACATTTTGAAACGTCCTGAATTTTGTCACGCGATAAAAGGCGTATTTATGAACCGATTTGGATGTAACTTCGTTTGTACATAGTACATACCAATGTCTCGACCGAGTTCGTTGGCCAGCTTCATCCGCCATCTTGTTTAAAAATGGCAGCCATTTAAATTTTAAAGAAAAATTTAAATTTGAAATGTGGTACCAAAAAATTGAAAATTGAAAAAATATTTTTTTCTTATGTATTTGACCTTAATACAAAGATTCGGAAGCAGTTTTTGTTTCGTCTATATCTCAAAAAATGGCTGAGTTATAGCATTTTGAATTTCTAGCGTGGCTGACATTTTGAAACGTCCTGAATTTTGTCACGCGATAAAAGGCGTATTTATGAACCGATTTGGATGTAACTTCATTTGTACATAGTACATACCAATGTCTCGACCGAGTTCGTTGGCCAGCTTCATCCGCCATCTTGTTTAAAAATGGCAGCCATTTAAATTTTAAAGAAAAATTTAAATTTGAAATGTGGTACCAAAAAATTGAAAATTGAAAAAATATTTTTTTCTTATGTATTTGACCTTAATACAAAGATTCGGAAGCAGTTTTTGTTTCGTCTATATCTCAAAAAATGGCTGAGTTACAGCATTTTGAATTTCTAGCGTGGCTGTCATTTTGAAACGTCCTGATATTTGTCACGTGATAACAGGCGTATTTATGAACCGATTTGGATGTACTTTGGTGTGTACATAGTACATACAAATATCTCGACCGAGTTCGTCGGCCAGCTTCATCCGCCATTTTATTTCAAAATGGCGGCCATTTAAAAAAATTTTAAAAATTTTAAATTTAAAATAAGATACCAAAATATTGGAAAATGAAAAAGATTTTTTTTGTATGTGTTTGACTTTAATACAAAGATCCAAAGATCGCGCAACAGTTTTTGTTTCGTCTATATCTAAAAAAATGGCTGAGTTATAGCGTTTTGAATTTCTATTGTGGCTGATATTTTAAAACGACCTGATTTTTGTCACGCGATAACAAGCGTATTTATGAACCGATTTGGATGTTACTTGGTCTGTACATAGTACATAACAATATCTCGACCGAGTTCGTTGGCCAGCTTCATTCGCCATCTTGTTTCAAAAGGGTTGCCATTTAAAAAAAATTAAATTTAAAATTTAAAATGAGGTATTAAAAAATTGGAAAATGAAAAAGATTTTTTTATGTGTTTGACATTAATACAAAGATTCCGGAGCAGATTTTGTTTCTGAAAATTTGTTCTTTTGTTTATATCTTAAAAAATGGTTGAATTATAGCACTTTGAATTTCTAGTATGGTAAACATTTTGAAACGATCTTGTATTTGTCACGCGATAACGCACGTATTCGCCTATTTCCATGTGAGAAAGCATGTGGATAGTATACATCAACATCTCAGCCAAATATAAGTTACTTTAAATAAAAGCAGCTTGGATAAAGCTGACTAATTTCGTGAAATTCTCATTCATAATGATTTAGTATTGATAAAAATTAGTATTGAATCTCCTATATTCGGTTTCCACTAAATTGAGCTTCGTGTGTTTGAATAATATAAGTTGGCTTTTTTAAAATAAGGTATTTGAAAGCTACCTCTTCCTCCCGGCACTGGCCGGAAGGACTTTTTTACTTTAATCTTTAATAAGACTCAGGGGGGTACCATTCGTGCGATGCGCCAACTCTAAAGATTTCTTAACTGCTCGCGCATTACGTCACGTGGCGGACAACTTCGCCTCGCTTCGCTCGTTTCAGTATTATTCTGTATGCTGTTCTGCGTTTGAATTTTTTTTCTGTGAATGATTTTAATTATTCTATTATTTAAACAGACTTTTTGAATAAAATCTAATGAATGCGCTATATCAACGTGTTCTAATAACTCTCACAGAACAAGTATACAGATTTAACAATACAGTACATAGTCTCAAATCCGAGCATCGACATCCTGGCGATTATTATTCTGGAAAATCGCAAAGAAAAACACTAAAATCGCAGAGGACAAAACTTACTGCAATTTTAAAACCGAATTCCTTTTACGAATGTCAAAAAATTTCTGCAGAACGGGAAAATCTCTAAAAATTGCATAAGAGAATCTTGAGAAATTCCGAATAAACTTTAATGAAAGAAAAAGAAGAGGCATTTACTATATTGGACTAAACTGTTAAAGCCGGATTTCTTTCACAAATGCAGACAAATCGCCATGAAATGGGGAAAAAAAAGTTCAAAGTTCAAAACTCGCAGAGGAGAAAATGCATTGTATTTGGCTAAAAGTTGAACAGAGTTCCTTTTACAAATCTTAAAAAAAAAAAAAAAAAAAAAAAAAAAAAAAAAAAAAAAATAGAGCGAGAGAGAGAGAGAAATAGGCTGTTTGGATAATTGGAAGTTCGGTTTAAAAACATTTTTTTAATAGAAATTGGCTGTTCGGATAATTGGAAGTTCGGTTAATTGGGGTTCCAATAATCGGCTCTCTACTGTACTTCCATAAATTTTCTTTCTATTGTTTCCTATTAGTATGAAGAAATGTTATATTTGATGTGTTTTATAAGATAACATGGAAATTTTAATACTGAAGTTGTTTTAAGTTTTTCAGTTTTTGCTGATATTTTGTATACATGAAATCAGTGTTGATTTCAGGGGGTGGCCCGGGGGGAGGACATCCCTCCCCCGGAGCAATGCGATGTCCCCTCCGGAAGATTTGAGATTTTGGATTTTCAATGGTCAAAAAGTGCAATCCCCCCCCCCCCCCCGGAGCCACAGAAATCCCTCCCGGAGAAAAATGTCTGAATTCAACACTGTATGAAATAACGATATTGTTATTTTAATAATATAATGTAAATAATATGTATAGTACATATTTTTTTCATTATAGAATTAGTTTAATTATAGAGTAATATTTTTGTATTATTTTCATCCTGTATAAGCATAATGACATTCGAAAATTTTTGAAAACTTATATCTAGTAATTGGACAATGCATTATTGTTAAAAGTTTTGAAGTGTGAGTTTTGTTTAATTTATTCTGTTTGATAATGCTAGTCTTTTCATTACTACTCCTGTGTAATCATATTTATATAATTCATTCGTTCATTTTATTTTACAATAGTTTAAAAGTTTTCATTTGTAATTTTGCACATTAAAAAGGTAATTTTTTTCGCGAATTTACTTAAGTATTTGAATGTTAACAAACGTATCGCGATATTATTTAACCATTATGTATTTTATATTTGATTAACTCCAATCAGTATTTGTCCAAATTATTTTAAGGAAAGTAATTTTGTTCAATTTACTTTCGAAAATCTGCTTTTAAAAAAATTATTTACTTCGTATTTCGGTCTTTTTACACATCTATTTACTGTCTCACGGCTGATCGAGCTCCGATCTTGTCCGCCACGTGACTTTTCAGTCCTGCTCTACTCTGATTGGCTATCCTTCAAATGGAACAACCTTATTGTAGAAGAACCTTGATAAGACTAAAAATCTCTTTGAGCATCAACTTCTATCTCAATGAGAAGTATACATTCGCCATCGGCACATTTGCAAATTGCAGTTGTTAGGGTTTGAACGAGAAGTTAATGTCTAAAAAGTTATAATTTTAATATTTAAAAATGTTATTCTGGAGTATTGGAAAAATATATCACTCAATGTCACATAATGATATTCAGCAATGACAGAAAAAGATATCGCTTAATGTCACAAACTGATATTCAGAGATGTTGGGAAATACTGGCCAACATTGCCAAATATCAAAGAATGATATTCGTGGATATCAGGGGGAGTCATTTAATGTTGGCCAATATTACATTTTGATTTCGGCCAATATCTCATTTTGATATCTTTGTGCTACCTGGGGAGTAGGGATAAATTGTAATTCATTTTTAAATACAGGGGTTGGACAAAATAATATGAACACTTATGAAAAAATAGCACTCGAAAGAAACGTCTCTCATTCTCCTGCCCTCTAGCGGTGAAGGGTGCCACCTATCGGATGAGAAAGTTACACACATCAGTCTCTGCTACTAGCAGTGATAGAAGTCGGATGCTAAATATGTATCTGTGTTAAAATTGCGTTATGGCTGAACTCTCTGATTTCGACATGATTGTTGGATCCTCAGTAACGATAACGACAACCCTTCTAGGTGTTGGGAGAATTACAGTGTCGACTGCAGTGTGAGCATATTTGAAACACGGAAAAACATCATCTAATAAACAATTAAATTTAAAAAATAAAAAAAACCCGACTGCGTAAAAAGCGAACTAATTAATTATTTCTCATCAATGTGAAACTATTTTTTCAATTCCTACTATTAGCTCACACTTTCGCTATATATATCTTATTCAAATTTTCAATCGTTAATAAAATACTTATTATTCATCCAATGAAGCTCAAATAAATTTTTTAAAACTTGTAGTGGATGACACTTGTGTTAATCCAGTTTTTTCAAATATTATTTCATTAATTAAATTAAATTAATTATTTTTGAATAATCGAGAGAGACCTCTTCTTGATCAAGGTATTTTAAGGCCGAAAGAGCTCTCTTCTTGATCGAGGCGTTTTAAGCGCCACTCAAGAGGAAAGAAGAATGGGAGAAAACATTCTCTTACTGACCTAAGTAGGAATTGACTTAAAATATTTTTTTTTATATTACTTGTTTATATTACTTACCTATTTATTTCTATTTACTTGTATTGATGACTTTTAAGTTACGTTTAATTGTTAGTTCCTATCTATAAACACTGTTTTGATGAGGTCTGTAGATGTCTATGATGGTTAGAGCTGCAGTAAAGCTATAGATCCTACGTACACAATTTCCAGGTTGCATAATCTTTTAACGGAGCTTTTGACTGTAAAATAGTCAATGAAACATCGTCTCCATTTTGAAAGACCTATCCTATGATATGCCACTGAATAGGGCGCGTAATTTTTTTTTCGTCTGTATCGCCATTTTGTATTTTACGGCCGCCATTTTGAATTTATAAAAACAAGACCTAGCCTATAACTATCGGGCCGTTAAGACGAATTGATACAGACCTCATTCATTAAAATCCATCCAGCCATTGAAATGTTTCGAGGGTATAAAGAAATCCACGTACCTAGATACGCGTGAAACACATAACCCTTCTTTTCAGGCGGGTAAAAAGCACAACAGTGATCGAAAGTCGAAGCTTAATTACAGAGACAGCAGGCTTTAAATAGCCGCTCTACCATGAATATTTGCCATATGCAGTTCACACTGGATAGTTTTTGATAAATCTGCTTCCCGCAGATGTGTGTTCATCTTACAAGGGAACCACTTTTGATGTTGCTCGCACCTAGAATCGAGACCTGGTGCGTTTTGTAGCCCTATACATAAACGTTAGAGAACCGAAAAAATTTCAATGTTAAAATAATATTTTATATACTTTTTTATACTTTTAATTTTTTATTATTACATATTTATTTGTTTATTTCACGCCAAAAGTGAGTTAAGTCGCCAAATATGGCGCTACAATTTTTCCGCCCGCTTTATCCAAAGAGAAAATGTACAGAACATATTACTAGAAATATATCAGATTGCGATTTTTTTTTAATAATTGATAGCATAAGAAACAAATATTAGGTTTTTATTTTTATTTTATATGCAGACGATAAATATATAAGTAATAAATATAATTCTACAAAAGCTTCGAAGATCATTGAAAACTATTTTTTAGTGAAACACAAAATAAGCAAACTATTTTCTTTTGAAATCGAATGAAATAAAGTTTCAAATGTTTCAAATGAAATGTTGCTGTACTAAATGGTCCTTCGGTAAAAGTAATCATAAAGTAAATTAATATTTTTACACAATTTAGAAAAATTATTGTGGCGAAATAGGTCCGACATTGCAACTTCTAGCTATTACAAATTCAGCTATGACATTTGGCTAGGGTTGCCGGAAAGCTCTACTTTTGAAAATAAACGCCAAATGTTTCCCCGCCAAATATATGAATATAAGTTGCAATTTTTCAAAATCAAATTCGTGGGTTTTTGAAGGAATTTTCAAACGTTTTTCAATATTTTATACTTATTATTAACTAATTTTTATTTTTAAATGCTTTTCTTAAAAAAAAATTCAATGTTAATAGTCCGATAAGTGGTCTCGAAAATTGCATTTTTAGAAAGTTATGCTGCTGTATAATCAAGAAATATTATTTTAACAGAAAAATTTTATCGATTCTCAAACTTCATAAAATAGGGCTTTAAAATGCACCAGGTCTCAATGCTAGGTGCGAGCAACACCGAAAGTGGTTCCCTTGTTAGATGTTATCTGGGATGCTGTTGTATTGTGTATTTTTGCCACAATCCGCTTCAAAACACTTCTGTCTCTATCATTCAGCTTCGACTTTCGACCACTTTTGTGCTTTTTAGATTATGTTTTTCTGTGTTTCAAATATGCTGACATTACAATCAACACTGTACATCTCCCAACACCTAGAAGGGTTGCCGTTAAGGTTACTGAGGCTCCAGCAAGACGGCCACCAACAATCATGCCTCTTCCGAAATCAGAGAGGTCAGCCATAACGCAATTTTAACAGAAATATATTTCGCATCCAACTTCTAATACTACTAGTAGCAGGCTGATGTGTGTACTTTCTCATCCGCTAGAGGACACCCTTCACCGCTAGAGGGCAGGAGTATACGAGAGGTTTCTTTCGAGTGCTACTTTTGCACAGGTGTTCATACAGGGTGTCCAGCGAATAAGACACTGATTTCAAAATTAAATGTCTCAAAAACAAAGATCAATAGAATTATGCGGTAAACGGTTTGTTTATTAGCTAAGCTGTAAAAATGTTATACAGAAGTTTCAAAATTTAGTTGCAAAAACTCTTAACAGATGGCGCTGTAATCGCAATGCCTATAAATTGTGCTTCCAAGTCTAGAGCACTTGCGTCTCATTCCTAGATGGCTTCCTATGAAAGAACTAAAATTGGGAAAGTCCACTTTTTCATTGGGGAGTGGAGAGTTGCAGGAGTGGAAATATGTGGTCACAGAGTTATTGCATCAGCTTTAATTTTAGAGAATTTCAATTAATAGAATTTTCAATAAAAAGTTTAGAAATCATTATATAAGAACTTATTAAAATATGTTATTAAATTCAGTTTTTAATGCCATACAGTTATTTAAATCAAAATGCATATATTTAGAAAAATAATTTTGTACTTTTTATTTGTTTTTTGTATTTTTAATTCACGGCATAATATTTTTGTATTATTGTTTATACCTGAATTATTATAAATAAAAAAGGAATTTTGCACTTTTCATTTATTTTTAAATCACGGCATAATATTTGGTTTTAGCATAACACATATTTTTCTTTTCTTTGTAAATAAAGTTTTAAAGAGAGAAATTATGCATTAAATTATTTCATTTTTAAAAGAAATTGATGATAAGTCATATCATCAACATCGAAGACAAAGAATTTTGGAGGCGGCATTCCTTTCCAACACTTCGGATCATATCACTAAAAGCTGCATTAAACTTCTGTGCTCAATATTAAAAAAAAATGAAAATGAGTTTTGAAAATTAAAATGATTTTTTTTAACTTAATTAAGTTTTTAAAAATAGAAACTTTGTGTATTTTTTCATTCAAACTATTTTTTACAATAAAAAAAAATGATTTATGAATCATTATTATAAATGCTCAATAATTTAAAAAAAAGGGATTTATTTTAGCTTAATTAAATTTAAAATCAGAAACTTTGGATTCTTTTATTCAAACTATTCTTCACAATTTAAATAAATATTAAAAAGTAAATATTTCTATTTTTTCTAAATCCTCCTCTACTTGGATTCGATTCCAAGATCTACCAATCAGGAGAGAAAAGACATATCACAGAGATACTTTTATCCGGACCGAAGTAACTTATAACAAAATTTGAAACAAATCTCAATTCTCTCAACACATGGCTCCGCTTCTGCACAGCACCCAAATAAAATATTTTAATAAGCTCTTATATCATGATTGCTAAACTTTTTATTGAAAATTCTATTAATTGATATTCTCTAAAATTAAAGTTGATGCAATAATTCTGCGACCAGATGTCTCCACTTCTGCACATCACCCCAACGAAAAAGCAGTCTTTCCCAATTTTCGTTTTTCCATAGGGAGCCATCTAGGAATGAGACGCTACTGCTTTTGACTAGGAGGAACAATTTATAGGCATTGCGATTACAGCGCCATCTCTTAACAGTTTTTGCAACTAAATTTTGTAACTTCTGTGTAACATTTTTACAGCTTAGCTAACAAAGAAAACGCTTACCGCACAATTCTATTAGCCTTTGTTTTTTGAGATATTTAATTTTGAAATCAGGGTCTTATTCGCTGGACACCCTGGATTATTTTGTTCAACACCTGTATCTCTGCGAAGTATTCTTCATTCTCAATAGCCATACACTGAAAGAAATAATATACTGCCTTCATCTGGTACGAATAGATAACGAATAGGTAGTCCTTTTCTAAATCCCTAAACTAGAAATATAGATTTCCGAGTTATGCGAATAAGGAAACCAATACACTGAATAGACGAAATGAGCGAGAATATTGTCTATAGTTTTCTAGGTGATGAAACTATGCATTATAATTATGAATCGTTTGATTTTCGAGAAATTATCACTTGATTTCTAGAAATAATTCATAAACTAAAATTATAGTTACTAAAACTCACATTGTGTTCGCTTTTATTTCCAGAGATTATTAAATAAGTTTGACGCATATAGGAAAACGCTCTCGAATTTTAATAGGGATATAACTAGAACTCTCTAGCAAAGGGGACTAGAATTTATAAAGATGACATGGAACTATTATCACTAGAGCCGCAATTTATTTTCTAGATACCAGTAGTAGATTTTTTTTTCGGTGTATGTACCTACTTAATTTCATCAAAACAGTTGGTATGAGGATCTTTCACTGGGGTACTCTTTTCATAAGTAAAAGAATTTTTCGGGGCGAGTGAAGACATTAATAAAATATACCGTTTAACAAATAATCATGTTGGTTAATTGTATATGCTTCTATTTATCCGAGCGGTTTTTTTTTTTTTTTTGTTAAATTAATCCATTGATTCTTCTTTAAATCTTAGGTGAACGAAGCTACAGGTAACAACTAGTAAAAATATAAAAAGTGTTGTATAACAATTTAATATTTTACGCTAGGTTAAGATTTATAAATATTTTAAAACTCTTTGGTATGAACAGTAACTATCAAAAGAGAAATGCCTCTGTTTTTTTTTTTCTTTTGTTTTTTTTTTTATCATTTTTAAAACGAACATTCCAGTTTTTTTTAGGTGCTTAATTAAATTTCATTAAAGATTTTGCTTTTTTGTTCAATATAAAAAAGTTTTTTTATTAAAAGAATGTTGAGAAGTTGAATATTTCATTCATTTAATTTATATGAATCAGAAATTAATTCTCATATAATGACCATTAGAAAGTCTTTATTGGATCTTGTAAGG
The DNA here is from genome assembly GCA_963932465.1 of Maratus speciosus. NCBI lineage: Eukaryota > Metazoa > Arthropoda > Arachnida > Araneae > Salticidae > Maratus > Maratus speciosus. The sequence continues at coordinate 503,924,324 of OZ010794.1, read as the reverse complement.
TTTACTTACTTTTCTAATAAAGAAAAAAAAGTAAGGTTCAATTGGACTTAATAAATAAAAAATTCCAATTTTTCGGTGGTAAAAGTATTTCAGTTGATAATTATATATTACAAGATATAAATAATTTGTTTTAAAAACCGCATAATTTTTTTATACATAACAGATATTTAATTTTTTGTGTATGAAACAAAAATTGGTTTATTTTGCATAATGTTCCCCTCAATTTATATTTTTAAAACTTCTGCTGAAAGTTATACAAAAGCAACAACATTTTTCAGTCTGATATGGAAAATGTTTTGTGATTCACGTAAAAAATGTTAAATATTTTTAATTTAAATCAACGAAGATATTTGATGTAACAGCTGTTGTTCCATTATGGATCGAGTTTTTGAAGAAATTTATGTTATCACTGCAACAGTTTTCATCGACGAATTCTGTTTTGCTTGTTGTTTTTTGTGAAATTTGAAAGTCTAATAGCAGTACTTTTAATATCTGTAAAAGAATTTCAAATCTAAAAGGTTCTCTTTTTACACGAAACAAAAGAAATTTCTCTGCGTAACTATAACATTTTTACTGGAAACGTGTAATTCTCATGTTTTTGTGTTTTTTAATAAATGATTCACATTTTGGGATGAATTTCATATTCCATACATTTAATAATTAAAATATTTAGGGTTTTATGAGCAATAGAATTGTATCTTTCTGCTTTCAATCGCTGGAAAACAATTTCTTTTATGATAAACGAATCCTGATCATAGAAAAGAAATCATAGTTTCAGCGAAAGTTGTGTTGTTGATTTTATTACTATAATTAACATTATTATTATTATTATTATTATTATTATTATTATTATTATCATTATTACTATTATTAAAGATAGACTGAAAATTCGATTTCGTTTTCAGCTGAAAATCTGAGTTTCGCCGAAAATGCAGCTGAAAATTCGGCCGGACAAAAATTCGACCGAAACTATCAGTATTCCAAAAATCTCGTTTCTTCCTTCGAAATTTTCAACATTATTCATAGATTTGAGCTTTATCGGCTCAAATGAGACTATTTATTGCTATGAACTTTGTTATTTATAATTATCAGTCATGACTCACTCAAGACGTGAATGCAAATTATAAAGCAAGCAATGCATATATAACTAAATATTTTCACGTGCTCACTAAAAGCTGCAGACATAACAGTAATAGAAAAATTTCAGTTTGAAACCGCAGAAGTGTTTCGAATACTCTTTGAGACAGTTCTAGTATAACAGATGATCATTTACAAAAATCATTATAAAAGATAAATCAAGGTGTGTATACATAAAACTAAGATATTTTTTGATTAAATGAAATTCGTATATTGTCTGAGCGAAGCGAAGGCTAATAATCAGCGAAATATTACTGTCCGGACACTTTACTACTACGATGGATATTAACGCCATGTCCTACTAAAAAAAAAAAGCCTAATAAAAACCTTTCGTCAAGCATAACTCAAAAAATATTTGTCGGATTTCGTTTCTGATTGCACCAGAAGATACCTATGAGGGTCGCCTACTGAATGCACCTACTATGAAAAATAAGTTCCAAGCCGTTTAAAAATTATATAGAAAAAACTCTTATAAAAGCACAATTTATCTGCATACGTCACAGATATTTGTTGTGCGTCACTTTCACCGGTTGATGTTTTCGTAGACAACTGGTTTGAACACATGGAGCAAATAAAAAAAAATACCCACGCAGTAATATTGAATAAATCAGTTTCAAACACGTGATCACAAACCTTGCAACAACCCGTGGCAACCAGTTTTGGTGGGCAAACAAATAATAATACAGAATTCCGTACCACGGTGACCGTTTTTAGCCTGTTGTATAAAATCTGGCATGTTGTATGACATACAATTGTGGATGATTAAAACAAAAGACATGAGTGTTTATTGATCCGGGATGTTATCTTTCTCTGGATGTCTGTCTGTCTATCATACAGCATGCAATTTTCTTGTAAAGGATGATATTATTACGCAGTAAAACCTCCATAACGGACACACCCGATTAGTGGACACCTCTGTTTATCGGGCATTTTTTCGATTACCAACCCTTAAATAACTGTACATTTTTTTACTCTCAGTAGCGGACACCACCAAATAGAGGACAAATTCTGCCCTTCCCGAGGTTTTCGCTATTCAGAAGCTTTACTGGTAAAACCTCCATAGCGGACACACCCGATTAGCGGATACCTCTATTTAGCGGACATTTTTTCGATTACCAACTCTTAAATAACTGTACATCTTTTACTCTCTGTAGCGGTCACCTCTAAATAGAGGACAAATTCTGCCTTCTCGGGGTGTCCGCTATTCAGAGGTTTTACTGTATATAATATTGATAATTATTTTACAGGGCCGCACAAAAGAATAAGAATATATGAAACGAATATAAACTAAATTCGGGATTGATAGATCGCTGATTTTAATGTAATTTTAGGATGTTGTTACAGTCATCCGCAGCATGTTTTTAGAGTTTCGTTCATCTAACGAAACCCGACCTGTCTCACTCCTTTGTCTGTCTGTTTGTCCGTCTGTTACAGAGCCCGTTCTCAGAAACTATATATGTCGGAGACTTGAAAATTTGCATACTTATAGCTGAACACCACACATCAAACGGCAAATAATAAAATTTTGAAAAAGTCTAATATTTAACCCTCTGGGCTCTAACTTGTGTATTTTAAGCAATTTTTCTAACTCAGCCCCTAATTTAATTAAGTTGGAGACATGAAATTTTGCATACTTATAGCTGAACATCTCACATCAAACTACAAATAATAAAATTTTGAAAAAGGCTTAATAGTTAACCTTTGGGCTCTAACTTATGTATTTTAAGCAATTTTTCTAACTCATCCCCTAACTAAGTTGGAGACTTGAAAGTTTGCATACTTATAGCTGAACACTTGCGATAACACGATAAATCATAAAATTTTGAAAAAGTCATATTTAACCCACCGGTCTCTAACTTCTGTATTTTAAGCAATTTTTCTAACTCAGCCACTAATTAAGTTGGAGACATGACATTTTGCATACTTGTAGCTGAACACCTCACATCAAACGACAAATAATAAAATTTTTAAAAAGTCTAATATTTAACCCTCTGGGCTCTAACTTATGTATTTTAAACAATTTTTCTAACTCAGCCCCTAATTAAGTTGGAGACATGAAATTTCGCATACTTTTAGCTGAAATCCTCACATCAAACGACAAATAATAAAATTTTGAAAAATTTCTGGTATTTAACCTTCTGGGCTCTAACTTATGTATTTTAAGCAATTTTTCTAACTCATCCCCTAACTAAGTTGGAGACTTGAAAGTTTGCATACTTATAGCTGAACACTTGCGATAACACGATAAATCATAAAATTTTTAAAAAGTCTAATATTTAACCCTCTGGGCTCTAACTTATGTATTTTAAACAATTTTTCTAACTCAGCCCCTAATTAAGTTGGAGACATGAAATTTCGCATACTTTTAGCTGAAATCCTCACATCAAACGACAAATAATAAAATTTTGAAAAAGTCTATTATTTAACCCTCTGGGCTCTAACTTGTGTATTTTAAGCAATTTTTCTAACTCAGCCCCTAATTAAGTTGGAGACATGACATTTTGCATACTTATAGCAGAACACCTCACATCAAACGACAAATAATAAAATTTTGAAAAAGTCTATTATTTAACCCTCTGGGCTCTAACTTGTGTATTTTAAGCAATTTTTCTAACTCAGCCCCTAAGTATGTTGGAAACATAACAATTTGCATGCTTATAGCTGAACACCTCACATGTAACGACAAATAATAAAATTTTGAACAAATCTAATATTTAACCTCTAACATTTTGTCTCGCGCAATTTTTAAATTTAAACTGTTTTGCAATACTATTTTTTGTTCATTTTGCATAATAAGTGTAATGTGACGTAATTTGTTCTATTTCAGATTTCTAACGTATGTTAATGAATTTATTTTACAATATCCTTTCTCTTTTAAAATTCACATGTAAATATAGTCTTTATGGCGTAATTTCCAATAAGTGCCTGCTTTTATACCTAATTATTTAATTCTAATTTGAAGGTTTTTCTGTTTATAATAGTAATGTGTAAATAATTTTTTTATTTGAAGCAAACATTATTGTTTGTGCTGTTTATACAGTTGGCAACAGTTTAAATTAATACCATTTTCTAAAATATGTAAAAATTATCTGTCAAAATGCTGAATATTTGAATTTAAAATAGAAATAAAACCTCAAAAAATGAGTCAAATTAAAAAAATTAAGGAAATATGCAGACCGGGATCTTCTATTGAATAAAATGATCTAAAATGATTAAATTCCCATGTATAGCTTTTGCTTTTATAATTTTTTTTTAATGGAACGATTTTGTCCAAATTTAGCATTAAATATCTCTTAAAATAATTCTTCGATTTGAAAACTGTATGCATTAGTGTGTTGATCAAACATTTCGCTATAATACCACCGATTTTCATATATTTGCATGCAATAGTTTTCTTAATATTAACGAAGAAAGACCTCCGGTCACAAAAAATCCAAAACCGGCGGCGGCGGTGACAGCGTTAGTTACTTTTTATAGAATAGAGAGATATATAAAAATGAAAACTTGTCTCTCTGTCTGTTTGTAATTCTATAAAAAATCCATAATTTGGAAGCCAAAATTGTGAAGAGATACGTACATGTGTATTAAAACATGTCCGAGACAACTAAAGTAATCCGGAATCGAAATAACTTATAGTTAATTTTTAATTAATAAAAAACCACCAATTTAACAGCAATTTCTTATCAAATTTAAACATTTTTCGTTATAGAAGTTGCCAACAATTAAAAAACACAATAAAATTATTACTACAACAATTAATTTTCTACTGCAAGATTTCCACGTAAAAAATGAAAATGAAATAAATAGTTTGCCGAATTTAAAAGAAAAAGGTGAATATTACGTCATAACTTTTCTATTGCAAGATTTTCACATGAAATATGAAAATGAAGTAAATGGTTTGACGAATTTAAATGAAAGTGAATATAACTTCATAACTTTTCTATTTCAAGGTTTCCACGTGAAAGAGGAAAATATTACGTCATATTGGAAATATAAAGGGCATGGTGGATATAGTATAACGTCATATGAGTGTGAAAAATGTATTGAAGCATGATAAAAACCCGATTAGGGAAATATTGGCGTATTTAAACATTATTGCTCCAATTATAAATTGAAATAAGTTCATTTATAGCTGTATTCTTTTGCGTCTGTTATATACATTTATACATTTTTATATAGCGTTTTCATATGATTCATTCAACAACATTTCGACTGCTTTTTTTAATGTTTGTTTTGTGTTGTATGTTAAATTTTGAAATTGATTTTTTAAAACAAACATCCTTCAAATTCTGGGCAACGTCGACACTTTAGTTTGTAACAGATAAATGGCTTTTGTATCTGTACATCTAATGCTAATATTATAAAGTGTTATAATATTATAAAGTATATAATATTAATGCTTTTACGTTTGTGAGGTGTTATCTCTGAAACTACATAGCCAACTTAAAAAAATGTTGGTGGCCAACTCTGCTCCGAAAAAAAGACTATTTTATGTCAGTGCAGGAACCTACATCGCTGCAGGAGCAAAAAAGTTCTAAAATTGTGATTTCTGCGATATTGATTGGGTTAGAAACTTTAAATTTGGTGGGGTAGTTACTTTTAAGATGTAAATACTCGTAATGAATGCTCTCTAAAATGTTCAATTTGACGGATAAACGTAAAAATTTCTAGAAAGGTTCTAAACTATGATTTATTTGGAATACTGAAATTTTTGGGATACTGTTGGGGTTAGAAACTAGAACTTTGGCAAGGTAGTAATTAATAAGATGTAAATGCTCGTTGTAGGACGAATTCTAGAAAATAGAAAGACTAAACAAAGCGGAAAAAGATCTAAAGATGATCTAAGTAACGAAGAACATGGAACTGTTAGGAATATAAACATGAAAATTGACATGGCTGTATTTATTATGACGTAAATTCTCGCAATAGAACAATTTCTAAAAATGTCGCTATATAAAACAGTGCAGAAACAAAAAACTTTCAAAAATTTTCTATTTCTCTGTTACTGATGAGCCCAAAATCTTGAAATTTTGATTCGGGTTAGTTTTAAAATATACAATTGTCTCTATGAATGGTTTCTAAAAAATTTAAAATTTAAAAAGATGAAATTAACGGAAAGCGTTCTCAATTCCCATTAATTTGGAATTATTAGGTACAGAAACTTTAAATATTTCATAATGCTGCATTTCCTCCGCAAAACATGCGATTTAAATGCAACAAAACTGATAGATACCCACCTAGCATTAAATAAAATGTGTAAATATTGAATAAAGACCTGTATGAAACAGTGAGTAGGTTGCCCGAAAGTACTTGTTAAAGTGTTCCTTCTCTAGGCTTTTCTCTCTCTCGCCAAGGCCACTAACAGAGGGAAGTGCCGTTTTAAATGTGATATGAATTTTTTATCCGATTCATTTTTCTAGACATTTTATCATAAAGTCATTCTCAATTATCATTAGTAGATTTTTTATATATTAACTTATTCTGGTGAAATTTTGTAATCGGGTTCATATTGGCGTATGTTAGCTTGCATGATTTGCTGAATAAATATGTATGGATTTGTAAATTACTTCAAATGACACTTTGACAGCTCAAAAGTTATGCAGACGATATATTCAGATCTTGTGTCATACTTTATGTTGTAATCATTGCCGATTTCTTTTATTTAGTACATGCTAAATACAGCTCAACTTGTGCAGAATATGTTTGAAAACAAAACAATACAGCGTATGTAGTGGCCAGCATACACTCATCATTTAAATCCGATCGAGCATATCTAAAACACACTCTAACGAAGCATTGCATGCCACTTTTGATGTATTCGGTACTTTGATACTATATTAGATTTTGAGAAGAGAATTCCTTAAATGTTATCGACAACCTCATTGCATCCGTGGAAAACAGATATTGTACAATATTAACTATTCCGGGGGAGCACACACCATATAAAGTATAGTTCATTCTTTTTAAACATCATATATTTGTCATTTGAAGTTACTCAAATTGGTGCGGAGCGTCTGATTATGCTCTTGACATCATTTTATACAGTTAAAATTCCGATATAAGTAAATTAGTGTTTCAGTTTCTATTTTACTTTTAATATATTGCGTACTTTCAATTTTATATCCATGCATGGCTGTCTTGAATGGTTTGATTTCCCATTTTTTTAAACAGTGTATACGAATTTATATATAAGATTTTGTAATTCTACAATTCGTTTATTTTCATCATTTCAATTTTTCGCAGTATATGGACAATTAAAGATAACATCTCATTTTCTTTGCTTCCACATGTTATTATTAAATCTATGTTCTCAGTAATATCGCTCAGACTAATCCCTCTGAGGGAAGTCCTAGTTAGAAAATATTTCTGTGTTGTTGATGAATTAATTAGGTTTTATTTTATATGAAAAGAAAATGTTTGGGGGTCTAAGGCATAGAGAGCCAATTTGGGCCATACATATAGTTAATTAATAGTTATGTATAAATAATAAATACGCATAATTAATTGTCGGAGCACAGCTCCGGCTTCCCTGCAAAAAATACACTTGCTGTTAACACAATTGCTTCCAAAATATTTGTCGTATCGACACAAAAAATTAAATGGACGTTGGTAGTGCCAAAATCTCGGTTCGTATTGAAAATAATAAATATTCGTCAACCCTAACGGCATGAAATGTCTGCTCAAAATTTTCTCACAGAGATAACATTGCGATTTAAATCTATATATTTGAAAGATAAGGCTTTTTTTAGACATCTACCTTGAGCTTTTTTCTGAACCAATTTTAATAATTCTTTTTTTTTTTTTTTTTTTTATAAAAACTGTTTTTTTGTAGATTGCGGCACTAGCTATTTTTTATTAAATATTCCCATTTTTATATTTATATTTAAAATTTAAAAATTTTCTATGATTTTTTTTTTCAAAATGGTTGTAATTGGATTACTTCCATTGTTGTAAAGAAAATAAAATTAATAAAGTATGTTTATCTTTATTGATGCCAAATTCTAATAAAATTCAAAGTTAACTTTGTAAAATAAGGGAACAGAAAATGACGTCACGCTTAAAAAGAACACTAACTTTTCCTCAAAAAGTTATTATAATTCAATACTTTTTCACTCCACTGAGTTTGAGACGCTATGCGAAATGCTTCAATGAGGCAAAATGACGTGATATTTTAATGAAAATCATCATTTTCTCTGATAAAACGAAATATTTCATTACGAATACCCCTAAAAGATATATATTTTTGGAATTTTACTCGCCGATATAGAGGTTAGAACCTCAAGCCAAAAGTGGGAATGTTCACATGCAAAGTCGCAGTTAACAAACTTGATTTCAAGTTTGGAAATATATGTATTAATAACTTATTACGTACTGCGATATTTTTAAAATGGTGAATGTAAATTTTAGAGATGCGTATGTAAATTTTGAGACGATGAAAATGACGTTAAGTTTAGCTTTCACGCGAGAAATAATTCTATGATTGGTTCATGGTTAAATCATTTTTGCTGATTTTCAATCGGTAATTTCAAACACAAGAGCCTCAATGGGTAGTTTCATCACAATTACTTATCTTGGTTAGGTATACTAATACATTTTAATTTTTTAATACGTTGAACAGTCGATCTTTATGGAATTAGTATTTTGGTAACTTTAAATTAAAAATAATATTTGTTGAGAGTAAGTATTAACTAATATATGAGTTCCTTTTTAAACAATTTCTTTCGTCAAAATACGACGGGTTTCATCTCGTTATTAAACAAAACATTAGCTCCATTGTTGCAAATTATGCATTTTAACGTAATCCGAATCGTTATGGCGTCGTCAATATTTGTGACCTGAGATATATATTGACTTTCAGAAGTTTTACTTTCTACGTCCGAAACGACCACTTTTTCTTTTTTTCAGTGCGAACTTTTTATTCTCCATAACCTACCAAATTGATGCAATTCATTTTGAATTTTAAATTAAAATAAAAAGAAATCGAATGCGGAGAATACGATTTTGGGTCTTAGCCGCAAGGAAACGGATTTCGTATTAGCCACATGGCTACGAGTGATAAATCAAAGAAATGGAGAAAAATATAACAGGGTTTGTACGGGTGAGGGTATTTTGCAGGAGGGTTTCCAGTATTTTTTATAGAAAAATAAATCTAGGCTAAACTGGTGAAATTTCGCATTTTTATAAGGAGAGATTTTCTGTAAGAAAATAGCGGTGCAGAAGAATTTCCTGGTCTCAAAATTCCAAGAGTTGTACAAACCCTGATATAATGTCATGTATGTGTCGTAGGCTAATTGGGAAATCCGGCTCTTTGCAAACAGCATAGGCTCTTTGCAAAGAGCCGGGCAAATTGGAGAATACATCTCCCTTTTTCCAATTAGCCTGATATTTTTCAGGCTTATTGCAAAGAGCCTAGAAAGCGTTAGGCAAATTGAAAAATGACCACTTATTATCCGATCAGGGTGACATTTTTAGCTCATAGGCTATTAAAGCCTGAGAGCTTATGTGGCCGCCGATTATGTATGTACGTGTGTACGTACATACGTACGTATGTACGTAACACGATAACTCTTGATAGAAATATCCGATTTGCTTCAATTTTTTTTTCTAGGTTCATTCTGATAAGGTGCTTCCCTGATTAGTTTTTGGGGTTCATTGGTTAAGGATAAGGGAGAAAACGGGGGCTAGTCCCCCGCCCCTTAATTTATATAAATGGGTTTTTCATGCAGAAGTATTCGATTTGCTCCAAATTTGGTATACCGGTTTATTGTGTTAAGGAGCTTCCCTGATTAGATTTGGAAGCTCATTATTTAAGTATAAAGGGGGGAGAGGGGGGCAACCCCCCTTAATTTAGATAAATCGGTTTTTCATGATGAATTATTCGATTTGCTCCAAATTTGGAATACCGGTTTATTAAGGTAAGGAGCTGCCTTGATTAGATTTGGAGGTTCATTAGTTACATATAAAGGGAGGAAAGGGGGGGCTATCCCCCCCGTAATTTAGGTAAATGGGTTTTTCATGCAGAAATATGCAATTTGCAATAAATTTGGTATACCGGTTAATTATGTTAAGCAGCTTCTCTGATTACATTTGGAAGATCATTATCATGTATAAAGGGGGGAAAGGGGGGCAATTGCCTCTCCCCTTAATTTAGATAAATGCGTTTTTCATGTAGAATTATTCGATTAGCTCAAATTTGATTTCCTGGTTTAATATGTTAAGGAGATGGCTTGATTAGATTTGGAGGTTCATTAGTTAAATATAAAGAAAGGAAAAGGGGGTCTACCCCCCCCCCTTAATTTAGGTAAATGGGTTTTTAATGCAAAATTATTCGATTTGCTCCAAATTTAGTATACCGGTTTATTATGTTAAGGAGCTTCCCTAATTAGATTTGGAAGTTCATTAGTTAAGTATAAAGGGAGGAAAGGGGGGCTAGTCCCACCCCCCTTAATTTAGATAAATGGGTTTTTCATGCAGAGTTATTCGATTTGCACCAAATTTCGTATACCGGTATATTATGTTAAGGAGCTGCCTCGATTATATTTGGAGATTTATTGGTTAAGTATAAAGGAGGGACAGGGGCTAGTGTCCCCTTAATTTAGATAAATGGGTTTTTCATACAGAATTATTCGATTTGCTTCAAATTTGATATGCCAGTTTATTACGATATGGCTTCCTTCATTTGATTTGGAGGTTCATTGGTTAAGTATAAAAGGGGAAAAGAGGGGCAATTGCCCATCCCCTTAATTTAGATAAATGGGTTTTCATGCAGAATTATCTGATTTAGTTTAATTTTTTTTCAACCGGATCCGAACTGAAGATTCCATTTGAAGTCACCCAAAAACCGACCAGATCCTTGTTTCGGATTGAGTTCAATTAGAACTTTCAGGTTCGGATCGGGTTGCCGGTGGACGGAGATTATTTTGTCTGGCTTGTATCAAGTTATAGTCCTTTGGAATATTTTTGTCGGTTAAGATTTGGTTCGCGACGGGTTTCAGGTTGACTTCGAATGGAATTTTAAGGTTCTGGTAGCGTTGCGTGTCCACGGAAACTAATATGTCTTGTTCGGATCCGGTTATGGATCTTTGGAATTTTTTTGTCGGTTATCATATTTGGTTCGGGATTTAGAGGTCTTTCAAAGGGAACTCTCAGGTTCGGGTCGGGTTGCATGTAGACTGAAATTATTTTGTCTTGCTCGGATCGGGGTATAGTCTGTTGTAATTTATTTTTCGAGTTTAGGTAGGGTTATGCGTTAATAAACCTAATAAAAAGAAAATTGCCCAGTTAAACTGATGGCATTGAGCTCACAGGCTATCGACACTAATTGTATATTATACTCTTATTTCAAAAAATAGTGCCCCTCGAAAAATAAATGAAGGTATTAGTCCCCGTTGCCCCACTTTCTACTTAACCAAAGAACCTCCAAATCTAATCAGGGAAGCTACTTAACATAATAAACTGGTATACCAAATTTGAAGCAAATCAGATAATTCTGCATGAAAAAAACCATTTCTCTAAATTAAGGGGGGTATTAGTTCCCCCCATTTCTCGCTTTATGCTGAAACAATGAACCTTCAAATCTAATCAGAAAAGCTCCTTATCAGAATGAACATAGAAAAAAAAATAAACTAAATTAGATAATTCTGCATGAAAATACATTTATCTGAATTAAGGGGAGGGGCAATTGCCCCCTTTCCCCCCTTTTATACTTAACCAATGAACCTCCAAATCAAATGAAGGAAGTCATATCGTAATAAACTGGTATATCAAATTTGAAGCAAATCGAATAATTCTGTATGAAAAACCCATTTATCTAAATTAAGGTGACGCTAGCCCCTGTTCCTCCTTTATACTTAACTAATGAACCTCCAAATCTAATGAGGTAAGCTCCTTAAAATAATAAACCGGTATACGAAATTTGGAGCAAATCGAATAACTCTGCATGAAAAACCCATTTATCTAAATTAAGGGGGGGTCTAGCCCCCCTTTCCCCCCTTTATACTTAACTAATGAACCTCCAAATCTAATCAAGCCATCTCCTTAACATAATAAACCAGTATACCAAATTTGAGCTAATCGAATAATTCTACACGAAAAACGCATTTATCTAAATTAAGGGGAGAGGCAATTGCCCCCTTTCCCCCCTTTATACATAATAATGATCTTCCAAATGTAATCAGTGAAGCTGCTTAACATAATTAACCGGTATACCAAATTTATAGCAAATCGCATATTTCTGCATGAAAAACCCATTTATCTAAATTACGTGGGTGGATAGCCCCCACTTTCCTCCCTTTATATGTAACTAATGAACCTCCAAATCTAATAAAAGCATCTCCTTAACTTAATAAACCGGTATACCAAATTTGGAGCAAATCGAATAATTCATCATGAAAAACCGATTTATCTAAATTAAGAGGGGCAGCCCCCCCCCCCCTTTCCCCCCTTTATACTTAAATAATGAGCTTCCAAATCTAATCAGGGAAGCTCCTTAACACAATAAACAGGTATACCAAATTTGCAGCAAATCGAATATTTCTGCATGAAAAACCCATTTATATAAATTAAGGGGGGGGGGACTAGACCCCCTTTTCCCCCTTTATCCTTAACCAATGAACCCCAAAAAATAATCAGGGAAGCACCTTATCAGAATGAACGTAGAAAAAAAAATTGAAGCAAATTGGATATTTCTATGAAGAGTTATCGCGTTACGTACGTATGTACGTACACACGTACATACAGAATCGGCGGGCACATAAGCTCTCGAGCTTTGATAGCTCTTTAGCTAAAAATATCACCCTGATCGAATAATAAGTGGTCATTTTTCAATTAGCCTAACGCTTTCTAGGCTCTTTGCAATAAGCCTGAAAAATATCAGGCTAATTGGAAAAGGGAGATGGATTCTCCAATTAGCCCGGCTCTTTGCAAAGAGCCTAGGCTGTTTGCAAAGAGCCGGATTTCTCAATTAGCCTACGACATATGTATTACTTATATGTATGTATTCTTATGTATGTATGTTTATATTCAGACGCATGCATGTTTGTAATGAGAAATTTCCGCAATCGGGTTCGTTTACAATTTCATAATTTAGCGAGCGTTGTTTGATGCCCAAATTTAAGCATTTGGTGGCGGTCCCAATTACAGAAGGTTACTCATTTTTTTTATTCACTGTAACTGAATGCGCTGCAACTGAAATGTGCATGGACATTCTCCGTAACCTTCCAAATCGGTGCAATTCATTTTGAATTTTAAATTAAGAGAAATGAAAAGAAATCGAATACGGAGAATACGATTTCGGGTATTAACCGCTTGGTAACGATTTCAGTATTAGCCGCATGGCTACGAATGATAATCAAAGAAATCGAGAAAAATATAATGTCATGTATGTATTACTTATACCGGGTGTCCCAAAAAGGACTGATTGATTTTAGAATTCAATAACTTGCAAACGGTGACAGATATTAAAAAAATTCTTGCAGGAGGGTTATGCATAAGGTCAAAAGTTTTATTACAGTGATTTTCAATTTTAGTTCGATTTAAAAACAATAGATGGCGCTCTAAGCAATAGTAGCTAAATACAGCATCGATTTTTGGTCCTTTATCTTGTTCCATGCAGAAAAAGGAGATGGAAATGTATTATCCGGGCCACGAAGTACCAAAAATTGAGCCTGAATTTAGCGACTATTGCTTTCAGCGCCATCTATTGTTTGTAAATCGAACTAAAGTTGAAAATCACTGCAATAAAACTTTTGACCTTATGCATAACCCTCCTGCAAGAATTTTTTTAATATCTGTCACCGTTTGCAAGTTATTGAATTTTAAAATCAGTCAGTCCTTTTTGGGACACCCGGTATGTATGGTTGTATTAAAACGTATGTATGTTTGTATTAGGAAATTTCCGTAATCGGGTTTGTAGACGATTTCATAATTTAGTGAGCGTTGTTTGATACGCAAATTTAACTATTTGGTAGCGGTCCCAATTTCAGAAGGTTATTAATTTTTCTTTTTAATTCACCATAAGTGAATATGCTGCAAGTGAAATACAAGTGAACATTTTCCGTAACCTACCAAATCGTTGCGATTCACTTTGAATTTTAAATTAAAAGAAATAAATAAAAATAGAATACGGAGAATACGATTTTGGATGTTAGTTGCATGGATGTTAGTTTCGAAAATGCCGGTTAAAAGAAAGCAATTGAGATGAAAAGAGTTGTTCAGGGTATTTCTATGTGGAAAAGTCACATAAAAATAACCCAGCTGCCTACGAGTAATTGCGCGAATAACGATATAACAATAACTCAGATGAACAAAAGTATCAAGTTTGATAGAGGAGTATATCAGATTACCCATGTGTGCGTGTTACATACGTATTACAAACCTTTCCCTGATACCGTATTAAATAAGTCTGGGCTATGTCAGACATGCAAGTCTTTGAAGGGGCTTTGATGTTTTCTGCCGTTAGCTCGATGGATCCAGTTCCAATTTTTTATTGTCTCAAAGATCGGAGCTACATTAAACAAATCAAAATTGCTCAACACTTCTCCAGTGGTTATTCTTTCTTTTTACCGTAGACTCTCTTATTCAATGAATTCTCTTTACTTTTAACTTTTCTGAATTATTTTAAAGAACAGCAAATCACGCTGCATGAAAATTTTGATAATTCTGACATCAGATTTACAGATGAGCAGCAGAAAATACTTCAGTTATGCACAGAACAGCTTTCGTCATTGCAAACAAAAGTTACAATTTTCAGTCAACTTTTATTATTGGAAAAGCAAGAGCTGGAAAAAGTAGGGTAATCAAAGAAATTAGTAATACAATAATAGAGCAGTTAGGATCAGATGCTGTCATTATTTTGGCACTAACAGGTACTGCTACGCTTAATGTCGAAGGAAAGTTAACTCAGTGCTTAAAAAACCATCGTGTTTTAAATAGTTCGCTGATTTAAAAAGTCAGGCAGAAAGAAATCTACAGCTCAGCATGGGTACAGTATTATTTATCTTTATTGACGAATTTTCAACTGTCATCTTATGTCTGAACTTGAACAAAGATGTCGCAATTTTAAAGGCTTATTTGTTTAAATCCTTGGAGGTATTAGGTAGTTGCATCGCGTAAAAGACATCCCTCTATATAAGAGACATTATATAAAAGACATTTTGGCTCTTCGCAGACAAAAAAATGCTTAGATCTTTTGAAAATTGCTTCACATTAACAAACTCACTGAGACAAAATGACGATCAGCAAAGACAGTTTCGAAAGACTCTATATTCGCTTTGCGTGGGTCAAGTTTCAGACTACTCTCATCCCTTGTGCAGCGGTGGAAAGCTACTCTTCTTCCGGCTCAACTTGAATGATTTCAAGATGCTATATGTCTTTTTTCCAAAAACAAGCAAGCGAAAGAACATAATCAAGAAGTACTTCTTAAATCAAAGTGGTCAATGACAAGAATGTTAGCAGACCACAATAATCAAAAGTAAGATGTAGTGAAGATGATCACGGGTTTGCACTTCAGGCTGGACTTTTTTCAGCAGTTGGATGCAGAGTTATGTTACATACTAATATCTGGACGGAGTGGGGATTGATAAGCGGTGTACTGAGTACAGTAAAAGATACTGTCTATGACTCAAAATTTCAACTTTCAGGCTTGTCACATGCTATGATGGTTCATTTTGTTGATTATCATGCCACAAATTAGCATTTGAGCATTACCTGAGGTAACTGATGACTGAATTAAATACTAGAAAATGAGGATTCAACGTGTGTTATTTCAAATTTAATTTTGTATTATTAAACAGTAATAATAAAAATTAAATTTTTTTAAAAAATTTAAAATGTTATGTGTTAAGTTTATACGACTCCATGCTCCGACATTTCGGCCTGACGGATACTAGTTAATAATTATGCATATTTAATAAATGCGTATAATTAATTAATAATTATGTATATTTGTGTATGTATTAATTACTTTAATGCATACAATTTAAATACTTAAAAAAAATTTGGACATGTTCGTTTTCGGCCGAAAACAGGAAGATCAGCGAAATTCGGTTTCGGCCTTAAAAACCTGTTTCGGTCTATCCTTAATTATTCTTCTTGTTCTTCTTCTTATTACTATTATTGTTATTATTGTTATCATTATTATTATTATTTAAGACTTATTATTAATAATCCCTTAAACATTAATATTTTATCGCACATACAGAATCTATGTTGAAATAGCACTGTTAAAAGCATTTGAAACATTATAGAGGGCCACGAGATACATAGAACTTGAAGTAAGTGCGTCCCAAAAATAAATGAATATTCTTGTATTTTCATTTTCGGGAATTTCTTAAGGGGTCTCAGGACTCTTAAAATTGGAAAAAATGGGAAAAAAAAGGACCATTTTAAACATTTAATATCTTAAAAATGTATTTGATTTTAAGACACTATTTTAATTGGAACAAATTATATAAGTATGTTCTTTCATTTCATGTATTTAAAAAATTATAAGATGCAGAATTAGCATTTACAGGGGGCTCATAACTGCTAGACATTTTTCGAGCAAAAAATCAGCATAACAGCTTACGCGCACGATTACAAAATAAGTGTTGCAACTAGGATAAAAATTTTGGTACCTACTTATACTTCAGATTATAATAATTACCCTGAACCTAAATAAATTTGTATTTAAAGCTTTTTTTATATTTTTAATACAAAGTTGTATTTAGCTAATGCAAAATTAAGAAAATTTCAACAGTATAATCACCTAAAAAAATATTGTTTTGAACAATAAAGGAAATTTTAGGTTCAGGTTATACAGATTAACATGAAACATATGTTTTGAAAATTTCATGAAAAAATATTCAGAAATTTTTGAGATACTTTGCGCGTTATGCCCAAAAACATCATTTGGAGAAAAATGACTTCAAAATTTCGAAAATACCCCTTCAGCTATTGTGCGGGTGTAATTCTAATGACCATAACTTCTGTTCTAATAAGAATTTCAAGGAAACAATTATATCAAAATGTTCAGAAAAGATAGAAGTTTAACATCTAAAAAAATTAAAATTTCGAAAATTTTAAAGCTTTAAGAGTCCTGAGACCCCTTAAGCAAAACCTGTTGCCCTCTAGATTTTCTCTAGATTTTCTTTGGAATTAGTCTTGTTCCGAAAAAAATAATCATCCGAAACTATTGAGTAAAGTCATTTCTGCACTGTTAAAAATTTTGTGCTGGTTTCAACCAAGTTTTGGTGCTGCAGTAGCTTCAACCATTAGATAGAGAAATCTTGCTCCAATATTTAAAGCTACGGTTCAACGGGCTCCAAGTGTTAGAATGAGCTTTCACCATCTTATGGTTTCAGCTACTGAAAGTTGATTCATACCAGCTCAAACTTTGTAGCAGTGTAAGGTAGAAAATGTGAGCAACAGGATGATTCGCTAGTCTGCTGTGACTCTGAGTGAAATGTATGAAATCCCATTAAATTTACATCTAAAAGACTCTGGGTAGTGTCTAATGTTCTTTATCGTGGCCATCGTTAATATCTTTGCCATCTTTATCGGTGATAACTTGATCCACTTTGATTTTGAAATCACCATATAATCATTATTTGAACAGTGCAATGAAAAGCAATGGAGTCCGTTAATTGTGCACCTCATAATCTGTGGGTTATGTGTCATGGGCTTAATTTTCATCGTTACTATCATTGCTATCTTTAACGTTGGCAACGACTTGATCCACGTGGATTCTGAAAGCACAATATAATCACCATTAGAATAGTGCAAAGTAAAGCAGCAGAGACCATTAACTTTATCTCTAAAAATCTCTGGGTTATGTTTCATAGGCTTAGGGTCTCAGGACTGTTAAAATTCTAAAAATGAAAAGAAAAAGACTATTTTCTACATTTAAAATCTAAAATGTACATGATTTAAAAACATAATTATTGTTGGTATGAAATACATAAGCGTGTTCTTTCATTTTATGTATTTAAAAAATTGCAAGATGCAAAATTAATATTTACAGGGGATCCAAACTGTTAGACATGTGTCGAGCAGAAAATTGGTATAACAGGTTACGCGCAGGATTACAAAATAAATTTTGCAACTAGAATGAAATTTTTTGTGCCTAATTATACTTCAGATAGTAATAATTACCCTGAGCCTAAATAAATTTTTATTTAAAACATTTATATATTTTTAATATAAAGTTGTATTTAGCTAATGAAAAATTTTGAAAATCTCAACAGTATAATCAGCTAAAAAATATTTTATTGAACAATAAAATATGAAATTTTAGGTTCAGTTTATACAGACTAACATAAAACATGTGACATTCGAAAATTTCATGAAAAAATATTCAGAAATTTTTGAGATACTTTGCGTGTTATGCCCAAAAACATCATTTGGAGAAAAATGACTTCAAAATTTTGAAAACACCCCTTCAGCTATTGTGCGGGTATAATTCTAATGGTCATAACTTCTGTTATAATAAGAATTTCAAGGAAACAATTATATCAAAATGTTCAGAAAAAATAGGGGTTTAACTTCTAAAAAATAAAATAAAATAAAATAAATTTTTGAAAATTCTGAAGCTTTAAGAGTCCTGAGACACCTTAATCATTGTCATTGTTAATATCATTGCCATGTTTAACGATGGGTAACGAATTGGTCCACTTTGATTCTCAAACCATCATATAATTGTATTTTAACAGTGCAATAAAAAATAGCGAAGTCCGTTAACTTTAACTCAAAAATCTCTGGGTTATTTTTCATGGAGTTAATCGTTGCCATCATTAATATTATTACCATCTTTAACAATGGCAATGACTTGATCCATCTTGATTTTGAACGCCCCTTACAAGCAATATTTGAACAGTGCAATGAAAAGTAACGGAGCCCATTAATTTTACCTCCAAATATATATGGATAATATTTTATCGACATAATCTACATTGATTCTGAAAGCTTTATCTAAGATAATTAATTATAAGGCATGTTGATTTTTCTGCAGAAATTAAAACAATTCTCTAGCCATGTTAATATTTTGTAAGTAAATGCTATTAAAACAATTACATTTATGTACTGCCTTGGGACACAACAGATTACAAACAGACACACAATAAAACAAATGTACTGCTGAATTCTACAGAACTTTTTTATTATCGGTTTTATAAAAAGGAAACATCGTTCAGCTTGTAAATAAAAAAATATGATTATTAAACTTATTATTAATTATTAAACAGTGTAAATTTTTATTTTTCATTAAAACAGTTTTTTGTATCATGAACGAAATTGTTTGTAAAGAAATTCTTTCTCGCGCTCCTATTTTCAAAAATATTTACATAATTATCAACTTATCTAATGAAGTCAAGCCAAAACTTTCCTCATTAAAAGCCGGAAAATTCTCTCAAGTTATACGAGCAAATTTGTCTAACACTCGCGGAACATTAATTTTGCAAAGTACAAAGAAAATACCCTTATTATTATTTTAAAAAGCGGTGAAAAGTTGAATGCTTGAGGGATTATTTTGTGCATTAAGTAAAGAATTAGTTAGAAACAATGCTGGAGTGGTTATTAAAAATAATTATTTCAGGGAAACTACATTAGCAAGTAATCAAAGGATTTGAACATTTGATATGAATGTTTAGTTTTCCAACGCTTCGAAACTTTCACGGCAAACAGTCGACGGAAAAATAAACAAGTACCGAAGGAAGTTCTAATCAAGGATTGACATCTCCTAAGAATTAATTAAACATCATTTCATTGATATTATGTTAAATTCCTTTTAATTCTGGTTTTAATTTTACACAGCTTTTGGTGTATACAAGATAGTCAATTCTTTTATTGATTATTTACTTTAATTGCGAAAAGATATTTCGTAAAGGACTGTTTTAATTAAGTGCCTTTTGTTACAGAATCCAGCTAGTTAATAAAATCCTTCAAACTTTCCAGAATTTCAAATTCAGATTTTATCTATGACCTTTTTCCGTTTTCATAATCAAGATACAAAAATGAATAAGTAAAACCTTTAAAAGTATCGAAGTTTGATAACAACACAAATTAACAAGATATGTTTATCTTGAGTAAATGTTAGATTTGGATTATCTTTTAGTTGTTCATCTTACGTTGACATCAAAGTAAAAGCTTTATTATATGTACGATTTATATCACATCTATTAATGAACATAAAATGTCATTTGCGTGAAGTAAAATAATTTTCTACCGCAACTTCGTATAGGCATTGATCTTCTATAGATATTTTGTAATGAAAAATTCTCACAGTTTGGAACAAACTGATATACTATAATTTGAGAATAATGGTTAACCCTTTGAGGGGCGGTAGGATATAATATATCCTACATAATTTTAACCATGGTTTGCACTAGAAACTTTTAATTAAATTTTACTTTTTTAACTTTGGTGGAGGAAAGTCGAAAATTTGCTCTTCCTTAATTTTTCTTAATTTTTTCTAGAAAATTCCGATGTGAAATCAGCATTACAGAAACACAGTTGCCTGCCTCTGAAAGGGTTATATGAAATTTTATAATTGCTTATTCTACTTTCTTAAAATATAAACAATACTGATGTTCTTGAATAATTTCTGAACTCATATTTTCAATTGTGGAATATTTACAGCCATCTGCACAATTCTTAGTTTAAATGAAACGTGGTTTGAGTTATAGGTTAGCTGGGCTGCTTTAGTCCGATTATTTCGTTTCCCATAACCTAAGGTAATCTTTTAATAAACCTTATTAATCGTGAATTAATTACAGTGTCATTTGCCGTTTCCTAGTACGACTGAAACAGTTTGTAGTTTCATCATTTGAGAGATATGTCGGTTCATAACACATAATAATTATCTAACATTCAGCTACCGAGTTAGAATCACACACTACCACTGATTGCTTTCTATATTAAATGTAGCCTTCAGAATTCAATTGTTGAAATTTGCAAATGGATACTGTTTAGTATAGCATATTTCAATTAGTTATTAGTTGAAAGATTTTAACACATTTCGTATCGGATAATACATTTTTTTTAAATTTCACAACTCTTTACTTCTGAAACGGTTAATTTAACAACACTATTTAGAAAAATATTTACAAAAATCCTCATGAAATCAGAAAGACCCCCCTCCCCCCCAAAAAAAATCTAAAGAAGGATTTTTCTTTCCTTCTATATTTAAAATTCTGGTTCTTCTACTAGCTTAAGTATCGGATAATACAATAACTGTTGTCTTTTTAACCGATTAATTGACAAACATTATTTAGAAAAAAATGTGTGAAATACCTCATAAAATCAGAAAGTCAAAGAAACTTAAACATGATAAATTTTTCTTTTATATTTATCACTTTGGTACTTCTATTAACACTCATCAGCTTAAGTATCGTGTAGCCCATCTTTTTAAAAGTTAATAACTATATTGTCTTCTTAAATTATAATTTTAGAAACGTTATTTAGAAAATTACATATGAAGAGACTCATAAAATCAGAAAGACTCAACAAAACTAAAGAAGGATATTTTTTTCTTTCATATTTATCATTTTGGTCTTCCTCTTAGCGCTCATTAGCTTACGTATCGGATAACTCTTTTTTAAATGTTAATAAGTCTTTTTTTCTTAAGCGAAAAATTTAGAAACATTATTTAGAAATTTTTTTATGGAAAGACTCATAAAATCAGAAAGACTAAACAAAAATAAAGCAGGGTAATTTTTTCTTTTACATTTATAATTTTGGTTCTTCTTTAAGCGCACATTCGCTTAAATATCTTTAAGTTAGCTTTGATAATTTTCTTAAGGTTATTTATGACTAGATGCAACCTACAAAATTTTCCTCTCAAAATATGAGCACTCTAATAATAATAAAAACAAGTGGGTATGTGTGATGGCAGATCGCACAGAGTGTTTTTTTTTTAATATCTCTTTCAAAACATTATAAAATTTTTATTATGTATTATAAACTAAGTCAAAGTTTAAAAGCGATCGGTTCTATTTAACAAATTCCCGTCAATGGTATTTGCAAAAAAGCATCTCTTTTATAAGTTTAAAAATCAATTTTTTCATAAATCAGAAAGTTGTGGACCGATTTTTTTAAAATTTAGATTTTATGAATCAGTGTACGAAATAACATTCGGATGAGAAAAAACCAAATTTGTAAAATCAATAGTTAAAAAATTGTGCACTGAGACCCTAGTATAAAAATTTATCTCTTTTTCTTTCAGTGTTACGTTGCCTGTCTTGCAAAAAAAAACGCAATTCTGGAACTAATTACCAAAAAAAATGATTATCTTCGCTTCCGATTGTCGAAATAAAATAATAAAGACATATTCTGAAAGAGAATGAAATTTTACGTCGGATGGAGTAAAAATCGTAGCTCAAAAATCGATATTTAAAAAAGGTTTGGTCCTGTATAATAGTCCGTTTTTGACCACAAGAAGCGCCTTTTTAGGTAGATTTCGTAAGAAATACTAACTATTGCAGTCGTTACCATGGTGCGACTTTTGAAAAATTCCTTCATAACTTTTCATTATATGACCTCAGGAACCCAAAACCACCCCCACCTAAAAAGTTATATATATATATATATATATATATATATATATATATATATATGTATGTATGTACTAAATTTTGTCCGCACGATAAAAGTCGCAATTATGCACGGATTGTCTTCAAACTCGTCAACAACTTTGAGATGGTTAGTATCTCGGCGGGGTTTGAAAATGGGTAAAATCGGCCCAAGGGAATGGAAATGGGGCGGGCTCAAAATTTTGAATACCGTCTTAACATGATTCTGATAAAACCAGCTCTTACACAACAATGACAGGAAAAAATAAATATTTTTAGTTCTAGCAGTTGACAACAATAAAAAAAAAGCAATAAATTCTCACCACAACAATTGCTTTTCTATTGCAAGATTTCACATGAAATATTAAATTAAATAAACAGTTTGACGAATTGAAAATAAATTCAATATTACGTCATAAGTTTTCTAGAGCAAGATTTCCGCATGAAACTCAAAATAAAATAAATAGTTTGACGAATTAAAAAAATATATTGCGTCATATTGGAAATATACTGGGCCTCAGCAGGTAAATAGGTAACGTCATGTGAGTTTGAAAAAACATATTAAAACATGATAAAATCCCGACTATGGAAATATTAACATATTTTAACACTTTGAGGTTCTCTGAATTTGCTTTAGCCATTTTTAAACCTATTCCATATACATGCGTGTGTGTGTTCGTGTATATTAGAATTTTCACAAAATGTTTAGCTCCATTAGAGCTCATTCTTAGTGAAGGAACTGGGTTAATCTCTAATCTTGATTTAAGTTTTGTTGGTGAATTTAGTACTTAACTTCGAAATATACCTCCGCCTGTAGGCCCGAGCCGGCAGGGATTTTTTTATATTGTCTCGTTATCACCGAAAATTCAATGACATCAGACATCAGTCGCCTTCACAAATGAAGGAAAATAAAAGATTTTTTTCTGGATTTTCAACTAATTTTCGAATTTTTATGCTACGATCGAGATATATTTTTTAGAATTTCTGAATGCTGATTTTTCCCCGTCTAGTGGTACTAATTTCGAATTTCTGGGATGCGTAGAAAAAAAGCAATCGAGCCTTTAAGAAATCGCCATTCCTTATCTGCCGTTAAAATGACATCTGTTTTGAATCCGTGGAAGACATCGTTTTGTAATTTAGTAAAAAAAAACATGCTTTTATTGAATTATGAATGCCTTTCCGAACTTGTAATTGGGCTCTTTTAATTAATAAGTCCGTTAACTACGACTTTTAAAATTTTGTGATTTGTCGTTTGATGTGAGATGTTCAGCTATAAGTATGCAAAATTTCAAGTCTCCAACGTATATAGTTTATGAGATCGGGCTCTGTTACAGACAGACAGAAGAGTGAAACGAATAAGGTTTCGTCAGATGAACGAAACCCTAAAAATCACTTCTTTTATTACCGGGCTATTATGTAATCAAACAATACTTTTAAATGTTTTTTTTATTTCTCAAAAACTATCACAAACAAAGCGCTATCTTTGTTTTACATGTTCAGACACAGCGTTATCTATCTGTTAAATACAAAATGCAGTAATCTACATAATGCAGTTAAAAAAAAAAATTAATATACAATCTTGATCAAATTTATCACTCAGTTAAAATATGCATACAGAGTATTTCCCATTTCAAAAATTAATAAAAAAATATCAAATTGTCACATGAAAGACCACATGTTTAATCCTTATATTCTTAAAATATTAATTTAGTTACCTTTGTAATATAGAGAGAGCGCTGCGTCGCCTCGAAATTTATCCTTGTGAGCAGAGAAAAAAATTCCTTTGAGTGTGTGTGAAACTTTCGTTCGGATATGTGTATCCGACAAAATGTGTGAAATATTCAAATCTAAGTAGTAATATTAAATGGAATAACAGCACCACGATTGTCATTAATTAGTGTTATTTAAGAACCGGCAACATACAGTTCTTGTTTCAGTGAAATCACAACACCACAGTTTGGTTTGCATTTGTCAGAGTATCGAATTTCTTGTGGCAAAAGAAAACAATAATTTAAAATTTCTTCGAACT
The DNA here is from genome assembly GCA_963932465.1 of Maratus speciosus. Lineage (NCBI taxonomy): Eukaryota > Metazoa > Arthropoda > Arachnida > Araneae > Salticidae > Maratus > Maratus speciosus. The sequence continues at coordinate 503,899,616 of OZ010794.1, read as the reverse complement.
ATTTTTTGTTACAAAAATTCCGACAATTTGATAGATGTGTATTGCGAGTCTTTAATGCAAGCCCTACTCCGATATAACTTTTTTTTTTTTTTGCCATGAAAACGACTGCTTTTTATGACGTGTTCTGGTGAATACCGCACACCGATACGACAGGCCGTAAGAAGTCAAACACCGCTACTCGCGGAGTAGGCTGAACTGAGCTCTCCTTTCCTCTGAGTTTAATTTTACGCACGCACAGATCCGTCCATTTCGATCTTAAAATAACTTTTTTGTGTTTTAATATATATGATACATTTTTTCGTTGTTTCAAACTTTTCTGGTCAAATTAAGCCGGTGATTGTACGTCATAAAATTAACATGCCAGATGTTCTAATAAAGTTACTTTTAGATTTAAGACGTGATTTCAAAATAAATTAAGGTGCAAAATTTGTAATTGACCTTTTTATTTCTGTCGTTCATGTTATTTGAGACAGGATTGATAAATTCAAAATGTCGCCACTTAGGGGCGATGCAACCAATTTCGTTTGGTAGTGCATAATCGCTTTATTATCGGTACATGCTTCTCCTCATGACTAGCTTTATATAACGAACTTCAGTGGCAGTTTTGATATATTTGTATAATTTTTTCATGTCTAAACTTACTTATGGGTATTCTTGAAGTAGTTTTTTTATATTGCTACAAAAACAATCGACTATTTGACTAGTCTTACTAAAAACACACTCCGCTACCACAATTCATTATTTTTTTTCAATGATTTTTTTAAATCTGAGCGGACATTCGAGAGATCTTGTATTGAGAAAATAAACCATTCCTCTATATATATCTTATTGAAATAATTTCAGCATTAGGTAATTATTTGCATTAAAAAATCTTCTAAACAGCTTTTACAAGCCTTTTTATCATGATTCAGCAACTTAAATAACCTAATGGGCGGATTTAAAATCATTTTGGTATTTTATTAACTTTGTATAAATATAAATTTATTTCATCCTTTTAAGCCATAAAATATTTTTTCTACAATTTTGTTTCTTTTCTTCTACAAGTATAACCATATATTTACGGATGAGCCATTTATAAAAAACGTCCTGTTATCTTTATATTCATTTTGATTGCTTGTATTTATTTCCGTTTCTAATATCTATTTTTCTATTTTAGGATTTCCAATGTAAACGAATGTAATTAAATATTTGGCTTATGTTTCGCATAACAACAACCATAAAAAAGTTGATAATCTCCAGTCTCAATGATAACAGGTAATTTTTAACAAATAAATAAATAAATAAAGCACACAAGTATAATTCGAAAAATATGTTTTACTCATTTTATTGAAATATTTGGCCTAGTATAGTCATTCTGTAGCATTTCAACAATCGAGTAACGAAATTAAATTTGGGTATAGCCCCTAAAATAGGCTCATTTTAAAACAATTTCTCGGAAACTAATCGTACGAATTTCATGAAAATTTTGATTTAGGCTAATTGAAGGGTGCAGAATTTATTTATGGTGTCAGACGTGGGTATTCATATAAAAAACAAACAAAATGTTTGCGTTCGTTTTGATGTGGACCACTAAGCAAATTTTATGTACATCACTTAAAAGTAAACTTTACTTCCAGTCGTTTGGTACTTGTAACTTTCTTCTCCGATAATTTGTTGCAGAGTTAGCAGGGAGTGTTTACTTTTTCCCCCACGACTGTACATTATAAATATCGGTAAAATATTTTCATTACAATTGTAGTTTTAAAGGAAAATTAGGTTTCAGCTTGCAGTACCCTGTATTTATTAATGAATATGTGTATTGCGATCCAGCTTTCTTATACAAAATGTTTGTGTTACCGAGCTGTACCGTCACCTAAAATCCATATGCCAAGTCTCCGGCTTTTTGAATACTAGTATTTTAATACAGAAAATTTTATTATCTTTAATTGGAGCATTCAGCTTTTTAAAAGACCAACATTTTCTATAAGAAAATACTGGTATGAAAAAACCAGAGGCTTGGCAACTCTCCTTCAATATATATATATATATATAGGAAAAAAGTGGTAAAACATTTTTAGTTTTTTTCAAAAATTTTCCAAATTCTAAATCCTACGTAAAATTAAATCCTATTTGAATGTATAAGTTATTAAGCAGAAGCATAATCATGTTAGGATTTAAATTAAAGTTTCTCTTCATTGCATATTAAATTTCAACATATTTTATTATTTCCCCATTTTGAACAGAAAATGACGTCACGCTTTGAAAAAACGTATTTACCCCATAAAACTGTTTCATTTTGATATTTTTTCGTTTCGCTGATACTGATGAACACTAGCCGAAATACTTCATTGAAATGAGAGAATTATGAGAGAAATTGACGTCATATTTAAAAGAAAACTGACATTTTCTTTGATAAAACTAAATATTTTGCAAGAAATGAGCCTACACCGAAAAAAATAGGTTCTCAAAATTGAGTAAAAAGTACTCATTTTTAAATATGTCACATACTCAAAATAGCTCCGATCCAAATGCACTCAAAATTGAGAAACACATGTACTCATTTTTGATTCTAGGGATGTGTTCAAATATGAACCGTTATGTACTCATTCTTGATCTTATGCATGCGTTCAAGTATGAAGTGTTTATGTACTCATTTTTGATCCCATGTATGTATTCAAATAAGAACTTGAAAGTAAATGCTGTCTGTTAAATATTCAATACACCTTTTTCTTATTTTATGTAATCAGTTGTTCCTCAGTTAAGATTACATTAATGTAAATAATTAATTATGCAAAGTATTTTAAAATAATTTAAAAGTGATTGAAAACACAGTTTATGTTATAAAAATATGAACTAAAACAAGATGGCGTCCAAGATGGCCACGTACCAAACCAAAATAAGATACTGGGCTAAAAGACGCACATTTTATGAAACACTTTCAAAACTAAACTAAGCTAAATGGAAAAAAATATTTTTTCTTGTCAACCCCCACCCCCCCCCCTCCCCTCCCGAGACACTTTACAACAGATTAAAGTAAAATTTTTCTGGCATTTATTTCCCGCTCAAAATTATCAACAAGACACATTTAATTGATTATTTACTAAGAAAAAATAGCAAAATTATTATCAAGATACGATAAACAATTACTTTTATGACAAGAGCATTGATTCCAAGCACTTTTAAATCATTTTAAAATACTATGCATAATTTAATATTTACATTAATATAATATTTACAGAAGATACAGCTGATTACATTAAACAAGGAAAAAAAAGTATTGAATATTTAACAGAGAGCACTTACTTTCAAAGTTGTCGGCGAAATATTGAAAATCCCATTTTTCTAATCTTTGATTTTACGAACAAATCCACCTCTATTAGCATACAAACCAGACCGAATTTTCGAAGCACTCATAAACAACAACAGCAACAACACAATGTAACCTTACGCATTATAAAGGAGATACGGGATAGTTCCTTCAAAGGAATAAAAATGTAATATTATACCTCTGATTTTCACGGTATATTACATTGTTTTTCGATTAAAGGACATCTTTTAAGCCGCCATTAATGAAATAAATCACTACGAAGTACAAAATTATCGTTTCGTTTGGTTTTGATAACAGGTAATGTATCAAAATTGAGAAAGCATTAGGTGCATTTTTTATCTAAACTTACTCAATTCGATATGAGTACATCGATTTACTCATTTTTGATTACTTCATTTTTTTCAGTGTAAAAAAGCATAAATTTCTGGAATTTTTACTCGCCGCTACTGAGATTAGAACCTCAAGTCAGGAGTGCAAACGTTCATATAGAAATCTGTAGCTGACAAACGTGACTTCAAGTTTGGAAAATTACTATTAGTAGGGGAGACCGGGGGAATGCTGCCACCCCACCTAGTTTAAAAACTAAGGACATTTTGAGATAGTGAATGTGCCTGCACTATAGCGGCCAACAATATAATCAGTGCCTAAAGTGAGAGTGACTTTGCTGTACGTCGTTCTTTTGTTCTAGTGAAAAATGTAGTTTTCATCTAGTTGCTTGTTATTTTGGAGCTTCAAATGAGTAGAGATAAGCACCTTTTATTGTAACATTAGGTATTTAAGATAATATGACCCGTAATCTACATGCATTCGCCGACATTTTGATGCAATGTGTTGAGCAAGTTTGGTTCTTCTTTCGGCTTTGCTTGGGGATTTCCGCCATATTGTCCTCTCAGGGTAATGCCGCCGCCATGCAAGTCGGGTGAGAAATGGCCTCATTTTAATGTAGTGGAGCCGATTCAGCAGAGTGACTTTTGCAATATGAAGTAAATTGTAAGCTTAACCATTATTCTGCTCAATTACATTGCTTTCTAACTATTTTCAGTAGGTTGTGTGTTTCCTAGTATCCATTTGATGCATGTACTAGGTCATTAAAGAGTGGCGGCATTACTCCGGTACAGTGGCGGAATTACCCCAGTGTCCTGGGTAATCCCGCCACTGTGCAGAGGTTTAAAAAATATTTTTTTATGTATGCTTAATTTACAGTTATGATTACGGTTAAATTTATACAGATACTAAAGATCATGATTCAGCTTTAGAATTTTTACTATTAAAAAATAAACATTTTTTCGAGGTGAAAAAATTTAAATTCCCTTAAGGTGTCGCCATTCCCCCGGTCTCCCCTAATAAGCTACTGCACGAAAAAATTTTTTTTTTTCAAATGGTGAATGTGGACATGAAAGGTATGTAAATTCTGATATGGTGAAAATTGTGTCTGGATTAGATTTTAATGCAGACAGAAAATTCTATGATTGTGTCAGAATGAAACAATTTTTGCTAATTTTTCAATCCGTAATGCGTGGAAAAAGAGTTACAATTGATAACACAAGTCTACATGGTTTTGGGGTTTAACTTTTGATAATTGATTTTTATTACTTTTTAGCGCTGAATCCGAAAATGATCTTCATTTTTAACCTTCACGTCAGGATTTTTTGAAAATCGTAAATTTCAGTGGTAAAAAGTAAAAAAAAATAGAGCACATCTGATACTGAAAGGTACAGGAAATGGTGGTTTTTCTTAACTTTCGATAACTAATTTTTATATATTTTTTAGCGCTGAATTCGAAAATGACCTTCATTTTTAACCATCAAGTCAGGATCTTTTGTAAATCGTAAGTTTCAAAGTCAAAAAATAGCAAAATTCTGATATTATAAAATAGATGTGATGGTTGTGTTTTTTTAAAGTTTGATAATTGATTTCTATGTACTTTTTAGCACTAAATCTAAAAATAACTTTCATTTTTAACCATCACTTCAAAATTTATCGCAAATCGTAAATTTCAAAGTTAAAAAGTAAAAAAAAAATTGCAAAAACTCCTGACGTGATGGTAAAAACTGAAGGCCATTTTCGGATTCAGTGCTACAAAATACGTAAGAATCAATTATCAAAAGCTACGTAATTTGACACAACCAGTGACTTTAAATTATAATTTAATATCATATTTACTTATTCTGATTATATTTTACATATTGCGTATACGAATAAATTTTAATTTTTCAATAGTTTGGAACAATTTAAGTTAAAGGAAATAGTATTTTGGTGACTTGACGTTTAAATAATATTTGTTATAAGAGTTAGACTAACCAATGCTCGATAGATATTTTAGTGCAATTAATTTTGTAGGTTTATTATAAATCAATATAATTTCCCATTCTCGCCTTTAAGGATATGTAAATTAGTGGTAAACATCTGATGACACACTGAGTGATTTTCCTTTGCAAATATAGGTACTCGGTATTCAAATTCGAAGCGATTGGCGGTAATCCGTGTTACTAAATCGGCAGTTGACATTAAATGCAAGCTTTTAAGAGTAGGTTCTACCCAAAGGTTATGAAATTTAGCACACTGTTACATGATTTTCCAACATAGTACTAACTATTTCCGCAATTGCAAAAGAGTCACGATTACCCTCTCCATTAAAATGTATTTACTAGGGTCATGAAAATATTATGCTATCCCTAAAGCTCTTCAGTTAAGCCGAGGAGTTATTAATATAGCTAAAAAGAAAAACGAATGTTTGCAGCTATGGAAAATGAAAGTCAGAAGATTTCAGTACTTATAAATACTTTTTTTTTTTTTTTTTTTGTAATTTTTAATTGTTCTTATAATTTTAATACAAAAGAAAGAAATAAACAAGGTAGTTACATAAATATTCACCAAAAGAGTTTTATTTCTGTTTGAAGTACTAATGAAGTATTGCACATAATTTTTTTTTATTTCTAATGTGCAATAATTCCAAAAACTATTTTATTTTCAGAAATGTAAATCATTTCAAACTTTTTATTTCATTGAAAAAAAAAAATGGTTTGTCAAAATGGAGTAAAAAATACTAAATTTTAAATATGTCACATACTTAAAATAACTCCGATCCTAATGTAAGGTAAGGTGCCCCCGGTCACTTTTAGGCCCTAAATGTTGTAATTTTCACTGAAAATTTACCAAATTTGGATTTTACATGGACTAACAACCCACGTACATAGAAACATAGGAAAGTATAGTGCAAAAAAAAATTAACAATGCAAAAAATGGTTTTTCAAAATTATCTATATATGGCGAAAGAAAAAAAAATGGTCCCAATTCCGTCCCACTCAAAAAATCCAATACGCCGAGGCTTAATCTACAACCAAATGAAAATTTATTTCTAAATGAGTAAGTAATTTATTTTACATTAAATTAAGGCACAAAGAAATGTACTAATTATCAGTGCAAGAATAACATAACGAAATATTAGCCATCCAAACATGAGGAAAAAATTTAAAAACATTGTCATGAAAAAGCATTCATAATTTCGTCCGCGTGAAAAGAAAAGAACTGCAAGGGGGACGAAATTGGGACCACACTACTTCTTAATATGGCGGAGTTTCTGTTCCCGTAATATGAACTGAGCGTCCTAAAACTCACTGTATACTACTGTCAGCATGTTACCTGCGTAAAATACATGCAATAAAAAAGAAATAAATTCTTACAGCCCAGTAAATAACGTTCTACAAACGACGTAATAAAAACTCAGATTTTCTAAAAATAGGAAATTATGTGTCTTTAATACATGTATACGTCTTGGCGGACGAAACTTTGAATACTGACCCCTTTTAACTTCCGTTCCCTGTGCCTTTGTGATAATTGGCACCACTTTCGCAGAAGCCGAGAAGTAAAGGGGGAGGAAATTAGGAAAGTGGACGAAATATGGGCACTTTAACCTTCTAAATTTGATGAGTTTAAGGCATTCAGAACTTAATCTTCTTTCTTAACATTTTTATTTTTTCTATGAACTTTTTACTCTAGTATTTCTATAGAAATTATATGTATACCCTCCCTTCCCAATGATACTAACTGTGAATTGCTCTAACACAGGCTTCGAATAGATCAGGGAATTTCCTTGATTTTATGTCAAATAAACATCAGTATTTTCTTTTAAAAAAAACGAAAACTTTTCTTAGAAAAACTCACTTTTTGCAAAAGTAAGTAGAGAAATAAAAATAAATAGAGTTTTTCTACATCGAAATACAGGTATTTCTGCTGAAAGTGTAGGAACCCTCATACAGTTATCCTCCATGATCTTCTGCGTCGGGTATGGGGGAAAGAGTTCCCAGGCTACTCGATTAAACTGTCTTCGAAACTGGAAACAAGATTTACTGGTACGTTCAGTACTTCGGACGACCGCTGCGGCTTCCAGGCTAAAAAAAAAATCTGAACTTTTTTTGCAAAAGATTTTTTTGTTTTTATCATGTGTTAAAAAAATTGCTTGCTTTTACAGAATATTCCCCAAATTATATATTTTTTAAATTCTGCTAAATGTTACCTAAAATCGTCATTATTTTTCAGTCTGATATAGAAAGTGTTTAGTAGTACACGTAAAATATTTTTAATTCAAGTAAATGGAGGTATTTGTTGTACAGCTGCAGCTGTACAGTTTATGGATGAAAATTTTGAAGAAATTTGTGTATTAGTGCAGCAGTTTTGTTTAATTCATTCATTTTATTGGTTCGTTTTTCAAATTTAATAGTCAAATAGCAGCATTTTTAACAGCAGTACAAGAATTTCAAATATAAAAGAGTCTCTTTGTACACGGATCTAAAGGCATTTCTTAGCGCAAATACACGGTGATTCTAAATTCATGGTACAAACTTTAAGGGTTGGTACAGGAACTGTAACAATTATTTATTATATAGGAATGTATGTGTGCAAGTGGCGCGTTAAGCTACAAACACTAGGGGGCCAATTTGGCCCCTTCTTTTTATTTAAAAAAACAGAGACACTTTATGATTACATAAAGAAAAAAAGTCTTCTTTGAAAATTTCCGGTATGAAATCGAAACTTTTGAATTAAAATAGAAAACTCTATTTCTATTTCTTTTCATGTATTTCCTGTGTTTGACAGATTTGCTAGTTTTGTGGGATATTTTAATTCAAAATTTTCGATTTCATACCGGAAATTTTCAAGGAAAATTTTTTTCTTTGCGAAATCAGGAAATGTCTGTCTCAAATAAAGTTAAGAATAGTATATGAATTTTCTTGTATGAATGAGAAATTTTGAAATAAAAAAACAGACAAGTCGGCCCCCTGGTGTTTTTACTTCAACGCGTCACTTGGCCCATACATTCCCATGCAATAAATGATTGATACAGTGTCCTGTACCAACCCTTAAAGTTTGTACCACGAATTTAGAATCACCCTGTATATTTTTACAGCAAGCGTATAATTCCCATGTTTTTGATTTTTTAAATAAATGATGCGCATTCTGGGATAAATTTTTATATCCAATAATAAAACAACTCAAAATTACATTATTTAGATTTTACCTACTATATTTCTAAGCAATAGAATTTCTTTCTGTTTTCAATCGCTGGGGGGGGGGGGGGGGAATGTGATTTATGAAAAAAGCATCCGGATCATAGAAAAGTAACCATCGTTGTAAAGAATGTTGTGAATTACGATAATTCTTCATTTCAATTAAAAATGTTGTATTTTAGGTATTGATTAGGTAGTGATTGAAGGTGAGAAAGGGATATCCAGAAATTTTCCTGGTAATTTTCCTGGTATATGTTTATCGCAAATTTTGTAGTAATTTATAACGAAGATTTTTGTTTCAAAATTGTGCTATTTATTCGGCGATAAATGTTTAACTGTATCATAACTAAATTTCTGCTGAAAAAATTCGAATGAATATGAACTGAATGCTATTTAACATTGTGATACATATTTTAATATGTCAAAAGTGTCTATGGTGTTTTACTATATTAAGAGGCTTTTCCAGAAGAAAAAAATGGAAATATTATAAATTGACAATGATAGACTCATTAACGACTTGCCTCATTCAGTTTTCTTGAAAACGTGTATTGCGGAAAACAAGTACGAATATGTCATACAGATTTGTCCGATTGAAAAAAAATCTTATAAAAATATTTACCACTTTTTTCGAATATTCATTATCGCTTTAATTATTCACGCAATGTTGTTATTAAAAAATGCAAATATTCCTGTTTTGTAATATTGGTAGATATTTGTATAAAAAATTCCTCAATGGGGAAACATTAATTTTATAAAACATTCCCTAACTTTAAAATTCAAAATTTATTATTTTAATAGTCAATATAAAGGTGATATAAGTGAAATGCTTAAAATGTAGCTAATACACTTCATAAACAGTAAATTAAAACAGCAATGGTCACATTTTTATGGGTGGATGCTGCTGTTTCTTTTAAAACATAAAAATGCTCAAATTAACATAAACATTTCACAATACAAACATTGTTTATGCGGGTAAATAGCTGGAAAATGTTAAAGTATAAACTATGGGAACTTTGTTGCAGTTTTACCCGTTATAAAAATTTTTATAGTTCGAGACAAGACAGCGCCATCTATTTACGAAAATATGATCCATGTTTTAAATTATAATCTACAAAATTTATGGATTACGTGATAAATTTATTTTAGTTTGAATTATTAAGTTAAGATGTGCCTTGTGAATCACTCTGTAGTCTTGTGACGTAGATAAGCAACAAATGAAGAATTTTTTTAGAAATTTTAGAATGAAACTATGTAAAAAACATAAAAATAGTTATTATATTCTCTTTCTTTTTGATAATAAGATATTTTAGTCTTTAAAAATGTAAATTTTAATTACATAGCAAATTCAACATTCTAAGCTTTCGTTATATAAGCATTAAAAGGAAAAATTATATGTAGAGGAAAATCGGGTAGCCTCAATCAGTATAGCATTTAAACAATCACGCACACATAGATAAATAATGCACACCTTAAAACCACCGCACACCGCACACCGCGCTTTTACGTATGCAAATCTGTATAGACGCAATCGCCAAGCGGAAAACAAGTGACGGACATTTATTTACCAACCTAAGCCAAGATCTTTGTGATCGCCATTTACTTTTTGAATGCAGTTATTGTATATTAAATGCAAATACCGTTTACTTTTGAATGCAGTTATTGTATATTAAATGCAAATACCGTTTACTTTTGAATGCAGTTATTGTATACTAAATATAAGTACTTCACCACCATTTATTAATTATCCAGTATTGTGATTGTTGTAGTTTATAAGTCAGGATGCTTGTTGTCGTTGCAGCTGTAGTTATTGTTGGGATAAATAAAAATATTAAATCGAGACGGGTGGATGGTATCGAACATAGTTCGTCGGGTACATTCAGACACTTTTTGGATAGGGATAATGTCTTGTTAGTTATTAACTGGAATAGCTACTAAAGCTACAACCAATAAAAAGAAGGCCAAAGACGGCCAACGAACAAAAGCGATTCGGCAAATGCAATAAAGAAAGTGAAAACAAAGAAGAACCTTCAGAGTTTGACGAATGTCTCGGAAACAGAATGCATCACGTGTGGCGAAACGTTTGAAAAACGCTGGATACAATGTCATAAATTTAAAGACTGGCTCATGTAGCATGTGTGGACATCGATTCTAAATAACCTTACTACTACATTGTAAAAAAGACAAATGTTTCTATCTACGAAAATGTACAATAATCATGAAGAGAAATATATAATAACCTCTTCCGAGTCACCCAAGGTTCTGAAAAGTGTTCCTTTATCTTTAGAAACCCGTGCAAGCAATTTATTTTCGAAATTTAAAGAAGAATTTATAAAAATAAATTTTTATTAGCTGCCTGTATGTTTCAGAAACATTTTCTAGTAGCTTTTACAATGCATTATTAATCAGCTATCTGTACCCGGAAAATCGGTTTTTCAGTTCCTATCAAATCTCAAGTAAACATTGTCAGCTGCATAACTGAATTTGCGCATGCAATTGTAATAAAATAACGTTAATTTTCATATTAATGTTAATGCTGTTAATATTGTATGTTTGTCTGTTAACCATGCTCTCTGAATATCAAAATACACTGCTCAAAACAATTAAAGGATATTGCAGTTTTAGGTGGATTTTGTATCTGGTAAACTGTTTAGCTGATTGATACATGGTCGACAGACATAGTAGGTTATATGAGAATAAATTACACATGTTTGGCAGAAAAAATGCATTTTATTGCGCATTTGTGTACTAAAGGAAAAAAAAACCCCAATTTGTGCATATGAGAAAAAAAGAATAAGAAAAGGTGTTTTCTTCAAAGAAAATCATTTTCAGTAGGGGGTATGGTTTCCACGGGCGGACAGCAACGTTGAACACCTTTGAGGCATGGACTCAATGAGGCTATTAATGACGAGTTGGGGTATTCTGCCCCACTCTTCCAGAAGAGCACTTTCCAGTTCTCGGAGAGTTTGTGGGGGTTGTTGGCGGCCAGAAACTCGTCTTCCTAGAGCGTCCCAAACGTGCTCGATTGGATTCATGTCTGGAGAACACGCTAACCATTCCATTCGAACGATTCCTTCCTCGAAAAGGAAATCCTCCACCAGGTTTTCACGATGTGGCCTGCAATTATCGTCCATTAAAATGAAGTTATCTCCGATTGCTGCAGCGTAAGGGACTACAATAGGTCTGAGTATCTCATCCCTATATCGGCGACCAGTCAGAGCTCCATCTCGAATGATGTAGAGGTCAGTGCGCCTGTCAATGGAGATGCCACCATACACTAACACTCCTCCACCGCCAAATCTGACACTTTCGTGCACGAACGCAGGATTATTCCTACTGCCACGGTTCCTCCAGATGAAAATACGCCTATTATCCGGATGCACAAAAATACGGGACTCGTCAGAAAACAGAATATTGCTCCATCCATTTCTCCTCCAGTTGACGTGCTCGGTTGCCCACTCCCTGCGTTCGCGACGATGCCTTGATGTTAATCTAACACATACCATCGGTCGGCGAGCATACAGACCTACAGCATGGAGCCGGTTTCGGACAGTCTGAGTTGAAATCGTGGTGCCTGTAGCTGAGCGAAGGTGTTGTTGGAGAAGAGTTGCGTTCATGGTTCGGTGTCTCCGAGCTGTTAACGCTAAATACCGATCTTCATTGGGCGTTGTTGCCCATCTACGACCTTGCCCTGGTCTTCGGCCTGCACATCCACTCTCCAAAAAACGGTTCCAGATCCTGGAAATGACACTTTGTGACACTCCAAAGGCTTGCGCCACTTCGGCTTGAGTTTGTCCCCCTTCTAACCTACCAACAATTCTCAAAGCTTCTGAATCTGTCAAATGACTTCGCTGAGACATCGTACTCATCGAAACAAAGCAATCACTGAATGCCGATCATCCTTGTCTTCATTCTCTTTTATCCAGTTGAAAGTCAAATTTCATTCGCTGCCACTGAAGCGACGTTTTTTACGTCGAACTCAAAATTTGCATACTCCACAGTTTGAAAACCAGAAAAATTTGCATTTGTGATTCTCTTCTTTTATTTTCGGCAAAAAAAAATTTCGTTTATATCTTTATTTTATATAAAACTTCAAATATCCTTTAATTGTTTTGAGCAGTGTATTTACCTGAGAATTGATAGCATCCGAAAGAGTGATATTCCGTTTTGAAAAAACTGATTATTGCACTGTAAAAGTTACACAGATACATTTACGAAAATGACAGGTGGCTAATAGAAATTTGATTTTATAAGTACTTCTTTTAACCTCTTAAAGATCGCTTAATATTTGGAAGAACCATAAAAACTAGTCGGATGTACCAATCCCAAAACTTTCTTCTATCTCATACATGTTAATACTTCAAAATTCGCTATCATAGTGCCAAAATTAAATGGCAAATTCCGTGCATTAGTTCTTGAGATATGACTATCGCTGAAATCGTCTAAATCCAGCAAAATGCTGCCTAACAGCGCCACCTATTGGGTGATTTATACCAAATCCTAATCAACAACAATTTATGTCAACGTCTGACTGAATCTGAAGTTAGATGAAAATTCGTGCATTAGTTTTTGAGATAGAGCTATTGAGGCAATCGTGAAAAAGCCAGTACAGAAGCGCCACCTTTTGGGCGATTTACACCAACACATAATCAGTAGCAAGACATGTCAAGGACTAATTGTATCTGAAGTTTGGTGAAAATCCGTGCGTTAGTTCTTAAAATAGAGCTATTGGGGAAATCGTGTAAATCCTGCAAAATTCATCATAACAGCGCCACCTGTTGGGCGATTTACACCAAAACGTAACCAGCATCAATTCATATCAAGGACTAACAAAATCTGAAGTTTGATCAAAATCCGTGCATTAGTTCGTGAGATAGAGCTATTGCGAAAATCGTGAAAAATGCAGCATAGCAGCGCCACCTGTTGAGCGATTTACACCAAAAACTAATCAGCATCAATTTGTATTAGGGACTCATTGAATATAATTTTTTATTAAATTCAGTGCATTCGTTCTTGAGATAGAGCGCCCACAAAATTTGTGTCACATACACACAGACAGACAGACAGACTCACAGAGTCACAGACAGACATTTTGTAAAAACATGTTTTTTGGAATCTCTGACCCCTAAAACGTGTAAATCCGTCGAAAACTGGAATTCGAAAATTTTCATGAATCCAATACTTCCTTCTTGTAAAGATAGAAGAAAGTAAAAATTACTTACTTTTTTATTACAGAAATTGAATAATTATAAGGTTTCTAAATAAAATATGCAATTAGTTTTTTTTTTTCTTTTAAGGCGAAAAAAAATAGATGTTATTGAACAAATCAACATTTGTAGAAAAGTCATCATGCGAGAGTTATGTGTCTAAATATTTGTTTTACACCATACAAATTAATGCTTATAAGACCATTATTTTTCACATCTTAGATCTTTATTTATCATCATCACACAAATTTTTGCAAATAATATTTGAAATAATATGTATACATTAAATCTTGATTATTAATAATATTTTTGAATGTGATATATTTCGAATCATGCATTACAAAATCCAACATCACAATCAGCGCCAAAAACCCAAACTCTAAAGGAACCAAAGCGATATAAATAAGCGTCCTATCTTAAATGTTAGTGGTAACCGCAAGATTAAAGGCGAGGTCACATGAATCAAGGTCGCACGCCACGTAGCGGACGGGGTTAAACTACAGGAAAATGCCTAACTGTTTTCTTACTTCACACCACTAAAATTGTGAAGTTTTTTTTCACGTTGATTAATAGTTGAAATGTCTCTCACAAGACGAAAAGAACTTCGTGGTGTCAAGTGCATCTGGACACCCCTCTCGCTACGCCATTATTTTGCAATAAATGTGGTAAACAAAATTTAGTTACGTGAGTGACTAAAGATTTAGAAAATATGCGCAGATGGTAGATATCCTGTCATATATGACATCACACTAAAAGCCCGCGAGACTAACGAGAAAGACAGGCTACCGCGGTGGGTCCGATTCTTCTTTTTTTACAGACCGCTTGAGTCAAGTGATGCTCTTTTTGCACACCTTCATTGGTGCATTCGAGCATCACGTGACTCCAGCGGTCTGTAAACAAAGAGGAATCGGACCCACCGCGGTAGCCTGTGTTTCTCGTTCGCCTCGAAAAGCCCGCGTATGTGGATTATCACCCCGTCCACAAGATGGCGCAACTGTGTTAATTTACGCCCGATTCCAGTATTAAGTTTGTACGCTTACTTATATCGCTTTGTAAAGGAACCATTCAAAGACTTCACACGGAAATGCCAGTTAAATTTTTCTGGTTTAAGAAGTTTTATTTCAGCAATTAAATCTCCAGCCCGGAAATATAACAGGCACGAGAAATAATAAAGGACACGTCAGCCCGTGATATTGACGGGAGCAGGAATTAAGGGGTTAAATTTAGAAAATAAATAGTTTTCTAGGGTTTTTAAGGGGGTAGGATACCTTTGAACACGTCGAAAAAGTAAAAAATATCACTATGTTCCAAACTTCAAAACTTGTGTAATAAGTCAAAAATAAAAATCAAACTTCATTTAAATATAAAGCTCATATTTAAATTTATATTTAAATATGCATATATATACTTGTAAATTCATAAATAAATATAGAAATGATAAGTTGAAAAATACATGATACTAAGAGAAAAAAATCTTGCGCGCATGATAAAATCTGAAGATATGCATATAAAGAGGAAATTTTGGTGAAAATAAATACATAATAGAGTTACCTGTATATTAAAACCAGAATATTTGTAAAAAATATTGACTAAATTAAAAAATTAACAAAAAATTTAAAAAATTCACTTTTTGAAAAATATTTTCAAAGTACAAAAACAGAAAAAAAATAAAATTTTACATTTTCCTGGTTTTAAGTTGTAGATAATACAGAAATGAATATGTGATAAAAATTTCTTTTGATTGCCATTCATAGTTTTTTAGTAACACTGCGCGCAGTGTCAAAATTCATCGTTTTGAATAAACGCAACGCAAACTTGAAATATCCTATGTAGTCTTAATATGTAGTCATAATAAAACTGCCATAATAAGTAAACTAATGGGAATTTTTTAATGCGGTTTTTTGCATATTGTTCAGAAATGATTACGGAATAAAAATGTGTATAACAAAAAAAAAAAATCGAAAATTTTGATGGTTTAAAGATATCCTACCCCCTTAAAGGTAAAGGAACGCTTTTAGGAATCTTCGATGACACGGAAGAGGTTATTCTATATTTTCGTTCTTGATTATAGTAGGGGAAGGTGGCCTAAAATGATCCTAGCGGGCAAAACGATCTACATAGCTTTTCTTCCAGACAGGTCGCGCTATCTACAGGGTAACACATAAACTAGTTGTGCCAAGTCAAGACCAAGCAATGGCGGTATTCAAACGATCCGAGTATTACGTCTCTGAATAGAATTCTTTGAAAAATTGGATTTTATAACATCTGTTATGCTCTAACTTTCATATTTATTTACAGATACAGTCTTTCATGTACAGAAATATGACTTGGTTTACTTAATAGAGTATGTTTTTAGATGTCAATTGCATATGCTAAGTTTGTTATGTTTCTCGGCGTCATCTAGTTATATGACCTAAAATGGACGGTCATGTTGCCAGGTAAAATGATCCATCATGTGGATCGTTTTACTACCGTTTTATTGGCTGAAGGAAATCCGGTTCCAGTTCCTAGCCATCATGGCAGCCAAATGTGTGACTGCCCCAAACCTTTCTCCTAGAGTTCACGTGTTATCCTACCGTCTCCAAAGAAAACGGAATCAAGCACTTCGAGAAAAAGGAAATCGATGGAAAGAGCCATTTTAAAGAGCAGTCCTTATAAGAATCAACTGTGCTTGGAAACGAAAAATAGAGAACAGAAAGAGAAGATAAAAGAGGCTGCAGCTAAGAAAATCCAATTAAAATATGCTAAATCTAAAAACGAAAGAGCCAGAACAAGCAAAGAAAAGAGCATGAAGTCAAAGCAAAGACGTATTACCATCGGTGTTGTCAGTTGGCTACTTTTTTAAAATTCAGATTTCTTGATTGGCACCACTTTTCTGAAATGGTAAAATTACTCTTGTTTTCGCCTTAATACGTCGTTAAATAAGGCGAATTTTACTATTTCAAAAAAGTGCTACCAATCAAGAAATCTGAATTTTAAAAAGTAGCCCACTGGCAACACTGATTCTCATAAAGAAAAAAAGGGTACCTAAAACCAATGTTTGAAATATAGTGAAGCAGATTCAGAAGATGAACGCAAGTGTATTTATTTCGATGAACTATATGCCTCTTCTGCAGCAGATGAAGGTTCGATTCTGTTAGTATCACAAGTGTCGTAAGTGGGCGCAAAATGCATGCACAGGGGTAGATGAGAATGACGATTATGTGTATCTTTGCGATATGTGCTTAAATATTCCGAGTTGTCGGATGGGGCGGAAATAGACATTATTTAACTTATTTCTGCGTTTATTAAGGACTATTACTTTTGGATCATAATTTTCAAATATTCCATTTTATTGTTGTTTCAAAATTATTTGTGGCACTTTTTCATTTTAAAATTTACATAAAATAAATTATGTATGTTATTTGATTGTAAAACTTATTTTATTTCATTATGTATTGAATAAATTACTTTTATACACTTTATTTTGCCGATAAAAAACTATTTACAATTATTTTTTAATGACGGATCATTTTGCCCTTAGGTAAGGGTAAAATGATCCTTTGGACACGTTTTCAAAAATCTATTTTTTTTCATTACTCAATTTGGATTTAAAATATTATTAAAGTATGTTTCTGATGCAAAATATAGTGTAAAACATATTAGCATACGACCAAAGTTTTATTTAAACAGTTATGTTATTTTGCACAAGTTTTCCTCTTAAGGTATCATTTTCGACCACCTTCCCCTACATTTTTGTAGATTAAGAAACATCAGTCTCTTTTAACAGTGTATAGCGACGTGTGTAAAGACAAAGAGCGGCTTGGTCACTGTTAATTATGTATGTTCAGGGCTACCGTAAAAAAAAAAAAAAAATATATATATATATATATATATATATATATATATATATATATATATATATATATATATATATATATATATATATATATATGTATTTGTCAAAAATTAAAGGCTTATTATAAGACTTGATTTAAGCTAAGACAAAGAAACTATCTGATTGTTAATTAACTAGAATTATAAGAGACATGTTGTACTTAAATTCTAGTATAAAAATCAAAGTTTAATTCTATTCATTTCCAAATTTTCATGAGTATAGTATAGATTATGTGTCCGAAGCTACCAGACCTTCCCTTATATTTTAATATTTTAAGTTTTTATTTTAACACTAATAATATATATAGTATATATTTAAGTTTGAACTATTAAACCTAGCCTATTTCTTCTTTACTTCATCTATAGATTATGTATGTTCAGGGCTACCGTCAAAAAAAAAAATATATATATATATATATATATATATATATTTGTCAAAAATTAAAGGCTTATTATAAGACTTGATTTAAGCTAAGACAAAGAAACTATCTGATTGTTAATTAACTAGAATAATAAGAGACATTTTGTACTTAAATTCTAGTATAAAAATCAAAGTTTAATTCTATTCATTTCCAAATTTTCATGAGTATAGTATAGATTATGTGTCCGAAGCTACCAGACCTTCCTTTATATTTTAATATTTTAAGTTTTTATTTTAACACTAATAATATATACAGTATATATTTAAGTTTGAACTATTAAACCTAGCCTATTTCTTCTTTACTTCATCTATAGATTAAATCACTTAAAACATTCAATTGAATTTCAATATATTTAACTGACGCTTAAACTGTGCGTTTCGATAGCTGTAATTTGAAGCGCTTTTGTTCTTGCGATTCATTGCATCTAACCCTTTAGAAATTCAGTTAAACATATTGATGCTCAAAATGGCAAATCATGACACATGTCGAAAGACTTTTGTTATAAATACGATTTTCTGACTATGTCTAGGCCTGTAGACATTATAATGATGTAATCACTTATTTACACTAACAGAGCAATAAATACATTACATAAAAGGCTTTAGGA
The DNA here is from genome assembly GCA_963932465.1 of Maratus speciosus. Lineage (NCBI taxonomy): Eukaryota > Metazoa > Arthropoda > Arachnida > Araneae > Salticidae > Maratus > Maratus speciosus. Next base: position 503,880,696 of record OZ010794.1, on the reverse strand, counting down.
TTGTCCTTGTTTCAAAATGCATCAATTTGTTAATTTGTTTATTTTTGACAATTTAATTTGAATTTTAGATTCGATAACGCATGCAAGAATTGTTTTAAATGCTACTAATATAAAATAATAAATGCTACCTAAAATAAAACAGAAAAAGCTGAAATTATATTATTGTTTCACAATTCAAAATACTAAATAAATGAGTCTTCGGAACTTTTTTTTTTTACAGCGGCGCCACATTTATGATTATGGCAAGATTACAGTTACGATTTTGTCTAAATTATCTCAAAGCTGGTATATGCAGCATATATATATATATATATATTAATATATACTTCAGACTTTCATATAAGTACCATATCTGTCTTTAGATACTAATTATTTATGTCTTATATGCCATATACACATCATACATATTTTATACGCATGTCATATATATTCGTTATATATTTCTATAACTGGGTAACATGCTTCGCGAAATGTTATATACATCGTATTTTATTATAATGTCCTATATACTTTATAATTTGGCGATAAATCTTGGTCGCTTGGTGATTATTCACGGGGCCTCTATAACCCAAAAGTATCAATAATTCTTCATACAATAGATTGTAAGGAAGGTTTTATAAATCCCACACATTTTAAGATAATTATTGAAGCATAAACTTTCAAAGCTTATATAGAAATTAATTTACGAAACACTTTCGGAAGAGGGCGGAGCTTCTGTTTTAAACCTACATTTCATGTAACATTGCTGGTCATAACTGTGTTAATATACTAAAAAAAAAAAAAAAAAAGCAATTTTACAAATTACTACGACCATTTGAAAAATGATTTTTTCTTACGCCATGAATTAAACATTAATAGTGTTATTACACGTAAAAATTGCAAGCGACAGAAATCGCCTGCTTACGTATTATGCAAGCATTTCATTGGCTGTTCGGAAAAAGACTTTTCCATCGTCAGATTTCCAAGAAATCTGACGGCCAATTTTAAATGAAATTTATTTCTTAAACTTCTAAACATCCCACACTATTACTTTTTATATCGTCGTATAGAGAAAAAAATGTACTTTTAAATGCAATTTGTTTGAAAGCTGTAACTCAATTTGTTTCTGAGTTATTATTTTTTTTGTAGTTTTTATTACTTTTCTGTCATAGTGGCAACACTCTGTTGACCCTCTCTGTTGAAAGTAAAGGGAAATACAGATTACTGTATAGACCAATCAGAAAACGAATAAAATGATGATTAAACCAATAAAAACTTTCAGATATGCTTTAGATTTCCTACCCTGACGAGGACAATAATCATTTTTCCAAATGGTTAATAATATTTAAACAAGAACGAAAAATCATGCGTAAAGCATAGTTTATGAAACATACTTGAATACTTTTGTACAACCCTGTAGTTTACCTAGTACCTTTATTACATGCCACTATTTAGCCAAAATTTAATTCAAACTAAATCACGCTTAAAACTACTGAAATTACATTTCCAGAAATTATCACTCATAGACGGCCATGTATCCAACTCTTTGCGTGGCCCTGTATATCATTTTATCTATATTCTACAAATATTACTTAGTACACTAAATTCAGTTCAGCGTAAAAATGCATAACTCCTTTAAAACTCACCTTTAAGCAATTTATGCTATTACTCAGTAACCTTTACGAATTCATTTCTGTAGCTCTGTATATGAACTATAGCATTTATACACACTTTATAGTAAGCATAAATATAGTGAACAAGTAGGTAAGTGTGATCACAGATCGCACGGAGGGTTTCGTTTAATATTCCTTTCAAAACACTTAATCCTTTTGAAAAATCTGTTAGTTCCACATTTCGCAACCAGGGGCGCACTCTATTCTAAACAAACCTGTATCCGAACGAAACTCCGTTTATATACTATCCGTAGATATATTAGTCGAGGCGATTGGGCCGATAGCACCCGAGATAAGTAGGCGCCCCTGGCGGTAAAAAGTGGAACTAAAATATGTAAGGCTATGGTGCATAATAGGAAAGAATGGTCAAAGGGGTGTCGGCAAAAGTTGGAAAAGTGCTCCCCGGGTGAAAAGGGCGGAGGTTAGAAAAATTGCTTAAAATACACAAGTTAGAGCCCGAAGGAGTAAATAATATAAGACTTTTTGAAAATTTTATGATTTGTCGTGTGGTCTGAGGTATTCAGCTATACGTATGCAAAAAGTCATGTCTCCAACTTAATTAGGGGCTCCCTTAGAAAGAATTGCTTAAAATACATATGTGGTAGCTCAAAGGGTTAAACGTCAGGCTTTTCCAAGATTTTATGATTTGTCCACTGACTTCAGGTGTTTTGCTATAAGTATGCAAAATTTCAAATCTCCAATTTAATAAGAGGCTCAGTTAGAAAGAATTGCTTAAAATACGCATGTGGGAGCCCAAAGGGTTAAATGTACGATTTTTTCAAAATTTTAGGATTTGTCGTGTGATATGTGGTGTTCAGCTATTAGTATGCAAAATTTCACGCCTCCAACCTAAATAGGGGCTCACTTAGAAAGAATTGTTTAAAATATACATGTGAGAGCTCAAAGGGTTAAATGTACGGCTTTTTCAAAATTTTATGGTTTGTCATTTGATGCGAGGTGTTCAACTATAAGTATGCAAAATTTCGCGCCTCCAACCTAAATAGGGGCTCACTTAGAAAGAATTGTTTAAAATACACATATGGGAGCCCAAAGGGTTAAATGTACGACTGTTTCAAACTGTTATGATTTGACGTTTGGTGTGAGGTGTTCAGCTATAAGTATGTAGAATTTCAAGTCTCCAACAGTCTCCATAGTTTCTGAGAACGGGCTCTGTGACAGACGGACATACGGACGGACAGACAGAAAGACAGACAGAGGAGCGAGACGAATAGGGTTTCGTCATATGAACGAAACCCTAAAAAAGCGCATATAATAATTAAAGATGCATTTCGAGCAGTCATTACTAATATAGAGTAATTCGGATACAGTATTGTATCTGAAATCTTTTCAAATACACCGCAAACAATTTCTCCTATAGCATTATAAACGGAATTCTTTTGTGTGGCCCAGTAAATGAACAATAACTATTCTTTGCACCGCATATTTAAGAGAATGTATATTTTAGTGGACTTCATAAATGAATATCAATTTTACTGTGTTTGAAACAGTGTAACACCATTAAAAATCATTTGAAACGATTTTTTTCCATTGGCCGTAATTTAACGGGAAACTTTTGACTGTCCCTGTAAATGAACTAAACATGCTACAAACTTCATTTGCAATAGGGAACGTGCTATTGTAAAGATCACTAACATCCAAAAATTTCAGAACGATCCGAGCATATTTACGAGAGTTAGAACGTGGACAGACGGCCAGAGGGACTGACGGACAGACGCCCAGACGGACAGAGAATCCGAAGTCATAAACACTTTTCAAGTTTGTTGGAAAGTGTTAAAAATGACTATTCGATTTAGTAAAATATTTTTCTACTACTGCGCAATTTTTTAATGAAATTTAATTTATCATGTTACTATGGCAGCAGACAATAAAACGGTTTCTTTGGAATAAGGGAATAAATAGAATAAAAAGTTTTGTTAATGTTTGTGATAAAATGTTTCTCTTTATTTAAAAAAAGAATTGTAATAATTAAACGCAATTAAATAATAATTATTTGCATGTGAGGTAAAATAATTATCGTAATATCCGCTACAGCTTTTTAGTATTGCAGCGTGGCGTACGTAATATGTATACCTCATATTGGTTAAGGAACTCGTGCGATTACGGGTTGAACATAGAAAAAATAATTTTATTGTGAATTTTTAGTTGTTGGCAGCTGCTATAACGAAAAATGTTTAAATTTGAAAGGAAATTGCTGTTATATGGGTGATTTTTTATTAATTAAAAGTTAACTATAAATTATTTCGATTCCGGATTGCTTTAGTTGCCTCGGCGGTGTTTTACTACACATGTACATAACATATCGTAATTCTGGCTTCCAAACTGTGGATTTGTATAGCATTACAGACAGACAAATTTTAATTTTTATATACTTGATAGTCAGAATTGTGAATGAATATTTTGTGTGACCCTGTAAATGAACGATCAAGGTACGCACATTATGTTCTATATTAAGCTTTTTGTAGTGCACCTCAAGGATGTATATAAATTTCAATACGTTTGAAATAGTGTTACATCATTAAAATACACCGAAAAGGATTTTTCCCTATAAACCGAAATATAACGGAACTCCTTTGAGTTTCCCTGAAAATGAACTACGAGTAAAATTACTACACACGTCATTTTCAATATAGAACATGCTATAATAAACCTCACAGACATATATCAATTGCATTGCAATCCGAGTATAGTTACTTGAGTTAGGGCATGGACAGAAAGACAGACAAACCCAAATCTTTTAAGGGGTCTCAGGACTCTTAAAATTAGAAAAAATTTAAAAAAAAGGACCATTTTCAACATTTAATATCTTAAAATGAATTTGATTTTAAGACACAATTTTAATTGGGATGAAAGATATAGGTATGTTCTTTCATTTCAAGTATTTAAAAAATTGCAAGATGCAGAATTAGCATTTACAAGGGACTCCAAACTGTCCGACATTTGACGAGCAAAAAATCGCCATAACAGATTACGCGCAGGATTTCAAAATAAATTTTGCAACTAGAATGAAAATTATGCTGTCTACTTATACGTCAAGTTATAATAGTTACCCTGAATCTAAATAAATTTTTATTTAAAGCATTTTCATATTTTTAATACAAAGTTGTATTTAGCTAATGCAAAATTTAGAAAATTAAAAAAAAAAATCTAAAAAATATTTTTTCGAACAATAAAAGGGAAATTTTAGGTTCCGTTTATACAAATTAACATGAAACATATGTTTTGAAAAATTCATGAAAAAATATTCAGAAGTTTTTGAGATGTCGTGCGCGTTATGCCCAAAAACGTCATCTGGAGAAAAATTATTTCAAAGTTTCTGAAACGCCTTTTCAGGTATTGAGCGGCTATGATTCTGAAAACTATAACTTCTTTTCTATTGTGAATTTCAAGGAAACAATTATATCAAAATGTTCTGGAAAGATAGGAGTTGGAAGGAATAAAGGAATGAAGGAATTAAAATTTCGAAAATTTTAAAGTTTTAAGAGTCATGAGACCGCTTAAAAAGGGTATTTATTTTAAATAATTGTCCTTCAGCATTAATGCTCCTGTTTAGTATACATTAAACTCAAAAGTTGTCTGTAAAACATTTTTTTACTTATAATGTATTCTTTAAGAACGATCAAATTGAGCACCAAATTTATTTTAATGTTTTATAAATATTTACCGCTAACTTAATACTAAACATACCGGTTTTTTTTTTTTTTTTTTTTTTTTTTTAACTTATAATGTATTCTTTAAGATTGATCAAATTGAGCACCAAATTTATTCTAATGTTTTATAAATATTTACCGCTAACTTAATATTAAACATACCGGGATTTTTTAAAAACTTATAATGTATTCTTTAAGAATGTTAACAACTTCATTTTATTCTATCATTAATTTATTTTTATCTATTCTTAAATTTAAATTTATACTTATGCTGTAGTCCCCGGACTACGCTTTCATAAATTTCCGGCCTCTCCATATTTAAATTTTTAGCTTATCTCTTTTTATTGTAGTGCTAATGTGCTACGCTTAAACTCTTTTCTCATGGCTCCTCTATGATTTGCTATACACTTACTCATCTACAGGGAGTGGAGTAGCACTGCTACTAGGTATCCCATTGAACTGCTCTGTTGTTCGCTGTTCGCTGATCGAATTGAGCACCAAATTTATTTTAATTGTTTTAAAAATACTTTACCGCTAACTTAATACTAAACAAACCGGGAATTTTAAACAAGTTTCATAAAAAAATATTTGAGATAAGAATTGTTACTTAATATGTAACTTTAATATCTAACCCATCTCCATATGATTTTTATCTTATTTACTTCGTGAAGAAATTTTGATGCAAATCGATATATTTTCATGTGGCAACTATCAAATGACCGATTGATGATAAGTTTAGTGATAAACATACATCAAAATAAAAAAAAATTACAAGTAAGAGTAAACTGACGACTTAATTTTATTTTAATCTTTTTTTCAATATCCAGGTGTTAACATAAATATTTATCAGAATTCAAAAGGTATCTAATGTTTGGTCTGTGTGAAATATACAGATAAAATGTGAAAACAAATAGGGAAAATGTAAAAATAGCCAGAATTGACCATTAAAAAAAGATATCGTTAAGAATTGCAATGAACCTACATATTACGTAATATTAAATGCATAAAATAAACAATAAAAATGTATTATAATAAAAATAACATAGAAATAACATCTTGATTGACTATAAGAAGGAGCCATCTTCATACACTAAGAGCAAAGACAGATGGTTCAAAAATATTGCGACACTTAAGGGGTCTCAGAACTCTTAAAATTGGAAAAAATGAAAAAAGAACCATTTTCAACATTTAATATCTTAAAATGCATATGATTTAAAAACAGAATTTTTATCGAAATTAAAGATACAAGTATGTTCTTTTATTTCATGCATTTAGAAAACTGCAAGGTGCTGAATTAGTATTCATAGGGGACTTCAAAATGTCAGACATTTGTCGAGCAGAAAATTGGTATGACAGCTTACGCGCAGGATTACAAAATAAATTTTGCAACTAGTATGAAAGTTTTTATGCCTACTTATACTTTAGATTATAATAATTACCCAGAACCTAAATAAAATTGTATTTAAAGCATTTATATATTTTTAATACAAAGTTGTATTTAGCTAATGCAAAATTTTGAAAATTGCAACAGTATAATCACCTAAAAAATATTTTTTGAACAATAAAAATGAAATTTTAGGTTCAGTTTATACAGACTAACATCAAACATATGTTTTGAAAAATTCATGAAAAAATAAGTTTTGAGATATCACGCGCGTTATGCCCAAAGACGTCATTTGGAGAAAAATGACTTGGGTATAATTCTGAAAGCCTGTCTGTTTTAATACGAATTTCAAAGAAATAATTATATCAAAATGTTCGGAAAAGATAGAAGTTTAACATCTAAAAAATAATAATAATTTCGAAAATTTTGAAGCTTTAAGAGTCCTGGAACCCCTTAATATGGTTTTTACGAAAATATATCATCTCTCTCGAGTTACCCAGGGTTTCGAAAAATGCTTCTTTATCTTACAAAATCTCCGAAACCAATAGATTTAAAAATAATTTCAGAAACAAAAGTTTCTTTTACTACATGCAATTTTCGGAAACGTTTCCGATTAGATTTTGTAATGTATTATTCAGCTTTGTCAACACAAAATATCGGGTTTTTGGATGCTATCAGTTATCCAGTAAATGTTTTCATGTTCAACAATCACGCTCAACAAATAATCGTGTTATAGATTATACTTTTACTTTAGCAAATTAAAAAAATTCTCTAGATATGGTAATACCATTTAATTAAATGCTATTAAATCAATTATATTTATGTACCCCTGGCAAACACAATAAATTTCAAACAGACGCATATTAAAATAAATGTAGCATAATTTCCCGCGTATGCGCCGCGGCTTAGTTAAGTCTTTTTCAAACCGGTAATTTTATTTAAAAAAAATAATTCAAATAAGTGCTAAGCAGAAGTAAGTCACATTTTATTTAAAATAAATTCTTGTAGGAAATTGAGTATCTGAGAAATTACGGTACTGTTGAATTCTGCAATTGTTTTTATTGTCAGTTTTATATTTAAAAAAAATATATATATATTATTTAGCCTGTACAGGATTCGTACGGGTACCGTTATTTTCAAGTCAAAATATCAGTATTTTCTTATAAAAGAATAATTAAAGTTCAAACGCGCGAAATTTCACCTTATTTCAGGGGATATCCAGAAACATATGCATATTAAACTTATTATAAATCATTAAACGTTTTAAATTTTTATTATTCAATAAAATAGTATTTGTTTCATGAAGGAAAATATTTATAAAGAAATTCTTACCTATTCTTCCGTTTTCAAAAATATTTACATAATAATCAACTTATCTAATGATGTCAGGCTAAAACTTTCTTCATTACAAGCCATAAAATTCTCGTAAGTTTTACGAACAAATTTGTTTAACGCTCACTGAACATTAATTTTGTAAAGTACAAAGGAAGGTATGCTTATTATTATTTTAAAAAGCGATGGAAGATCGAATGCTTGAGGGATTATTTTGCCCAAAAGCAAGGAATAGGTTAGAGACACTTGTGGAGTGGTTATGAAAAATAATTATTTCAGTGGAACTACATTAGCAAGTAATCAAAGTATTTGATCTTTTGATATCAATTTTTAGTTTTCCAATTTTTACGAAACTTTCACAGCGATTGGTCGACGGAAGTATAAACAAGCACCGAATAAAGTACAAGGATTGACATCTCATAAAAATTAAACATCATCTCATTGAAAATAGTTAAATTCTTTTTAATTTTAGATAGCTGTGTATGTATAGAAGATAATCCATTACTTTATTGATTATTTATTTTAATTGAGAAAACATATTTCTAACTATCTAGGATGGTTTTAATTAAGAGCATTTTGTTTAAGACTCTAGCTAGTCAACAAAATCCTTCAAATTTTCAAACATATCAAAAGTAGTCTTCGTCTATGAGCTTTATACATTTTCATAACAAAGCTACAGCGTTGAAAAAAAAGTCCCCCTCCTCAACAAATTATTGTAGTAGAAAGTTAGTGATACCGAACGATTGGAAATAAATTCTACTTTTAAATTATCTATATAAAATTTGCTTAGGGGACCATCTACATATTAAAACAAACCCAAACTTCATTTTTTTATCATGGCAGTACGCAATTTTAACAAGATATTTCAAATCTTTAGTTCAAACTATGCCTGGACACCAAATTCCAAGTCATTTGAATAATAAGTTTTTGAATTATAAACATTCAAAGTTTATTGCGTCTAATGTTAAATTACATTTTCATACTTTATTAATATCTCCTGAAATTACACTCGTAATGTGCTAATTTTTTGTGTAGCAATAATATTAAAACACCCAAACGTAAAAACGTTGAATTTGCAATTTATATAATTTTATGATATGAATTATGGAATTAATATTTAAAAAAAATGAATTGCAACATACAATTTTTTTATGAGTTTAGATTTATTAAGTCCTGCTTTATGGAAATCCAAAATTTCACAGTTTTCTTCCAAGTAGTTTTCAAATTATGCTTAAAAAAATTCAAAATGATGGCCATCTGTGAGAGAAGTGACTAGATATTTTGAAATTTATTATGCCATCATGTACGGTAGCAGTCTTCAAAGACTGCTTGAGTGGGGCTTAATATGCCTTGATCAAGAAGGGGACTCTCTCGGTAAACAATCGGGTACCGAACTTCAATTTGGATACAGCCCCTAAAATACGCTCGTTTTAAAATAATTAATTTCTCGGAAACTTATCGTACTAATTGCATAAAAAAAATTTTTTAAGCTAATTGAAAGGTGTAGAGTTCATTTATGCTGCCAGAATTCAGTACTGCTATTGAAATAAACAAAGTTATGGTTCGTTTTAATATATAGATGGCCCCCTAAGCAAATTTTATATACATAATTTAAAAGTAGACTTTATTACCAATCGTGTGGTACCAGTAACTTTATTCTACGATAATTTTTTGAAGACTTAGTAAGGGGTGTTTACTTTTTTTTTTCCACGACTGTACGTCAATGAATAAATAAAACTTTCAAGGTATTGAAGGTAGATAATAACACAAAATTAATAAGATATGTTTATCTTGTATAAATGTTGGATTTGGTTTAACATTTAGTTGTTCATCGTACATTGAAATTAAAGTACGTACTTATTACTATGTATATGATATTTATTAATGAAAATTAAATGTCTTTTACCGTAAAATAAAATAATTTTCTGTAGTATGCATTTTGTCTGTGCATTGATTTTGTAGTGATAGTAAGGCACGGACATTCCTCATAGGTTGAGATAAACTTATATACATTAATTTAAAAATAATTGTTATAAAATATAACTTTATATTTGCTTATTCAAGGTTTACAAATAATAGTTTCTTTCTTGAAGTATAAACGGTACGTTGTTTTTAAAGAATTTCAGAACTCATCGTTTTATTTGTGAAATATTTATAGCCATCTGTAAAATGGATAGTAGAGTAGTTTAATCTAAACGTGGGTTGTGTAATAGCTTAACTGGGTTGCTTTATTGAAACTATTACGTTTCCCATGACCTAAGGTAATATTTTAATAAAGCTTATTAATCGTGGATTAATTACAGAGTCATTTATCGTTTCCTAGTATGAGTGAAACTGTAGTTTGATAATTTGTAAGGTATGTCCATTCATAATCCATAATAATTAATATATAGCTTCCAGCTAGCGAGATAGAATCACACACTATCACTGATTGCTTTATATATTAAATGTAGCCCTTAGATTTCGATTGTCAAAATTTGCAAATGAATACTGTTTAGTAAAGCATATTTCACTTAGTTATAATTTTAAAATATTTTACAGCTTCAATATCGAATTATACATTTTCTAAAAGTTAATATACCTTTTTACTTCTTAAGCGATTAATTTAACATCATTAATTAGAAAATTATTAATGGAAAGCCTCATAAAATCGTAAAGAATCAACAAAACTGAAACAGGATATTTTTTTTCCTTTCATATTTATCGTTTTGGTTCTTCTCTCGTCTAGTTTAAATTATGCAAAAATTTCTATTATAGGGGAGACCGGGGGAATGCCGCCACCCGGGGTTATGCCGTCACGCCGCCTAGTTGAAAAATTAACGGCAGTTTGAGATAGTGAATGTGCCTGCACTATAGAGGCCAACAATAGAAACAGTGCCTAAAGTCAGAGTGATTTCTGTACGTCGTTCGTTTGTTCTAGTGAAAAAATTAGTTTTCATCTTGTTGCTTCTGATTTTGGAGCTTCAATTGGGTAGAAATAAGCACCTTTTTTGTAACATTAAATATTTAAGATAATATTACTGGTAATCTACATGCATTCGCCGACATTTTGATGCAATGTGTTAAACAAGTTCGGTTCTTCTTTTAGTTTTGCTTGGGGATTTCTGCCATATTGTCCTCTCGGGTCAATACCGCCACCATGCAAATCAGGCATGAAATGGCCTCATTTGAATGTAGTGGAGCCGATTCAACAGATATTTATATTTGTAACTTTTGCAATATGAAGTAAATTGTAATCTTAACCATTATTCTACCCAATTACATTGCTTTCTAACTATTTTCAGAAGGTTATGTGTTTCCTATTATCCATTTGATGCATGTACTAGGTCATTAAAGTGCGGTGGCATTACACCGGTGCAGTGGCAGAATTACCCCAGTATCCTGGGTAATCCCGCCACTGTGCAGAGGTTTAAAAATTACATTTTTATGTGTGCTTACTTTACAGTTATGATAACGGTTGAATTTATGCAGATACTAAAGATCATGCTTCAGCTTTAGAATTTTTACTATAAAAAATAAACATTTTTTGAGGTGAAAAAAATTAAATTCCCTTAAGGTGTCGCCATTCCTCCGGTCTCCCCTACTTATATAAATTACTAATGATAGTTTAGCCCATCGATAATCAAATTCACTGACATTAGAAAAAGGATTGTTTTATGTTGCCACAGTATGGCAGAACCGCAGGGCCTGACTATTGTAAACTTCCATTAGGTAAAACGAACAGATATTTTTGCCTTAATTATGACAGAAATTTGGCATGAATAAGATGTTTAAATAAAGCAGAAAGTTCTATTAAAACTTACTGCTCGAAGTTTGCCCCGGCGGTGATAAGACGCTGCGGAAACAGTTGAAATTTCATCATTTTGAGGATATGTCAATTCTTTTTTATTCATAGTTTCATGGTTGTACCAACACACATATATATATATATTATATACCATCAACATACTTTGGTCCATCCCATAAAAAAATGTTTTTATTCTTAGTATTGAGCAAACAATACAAGATAAATTGGAGTTTTTGCCGTTGAAAAATATTTTACACCCTACTATAGGGTATTTGAATAGTTTGGGGGCAATTTAATTTTTTTAGTGGCAACACTGGATGTGTTTGTATACAACTGTTTTTGTGTAGAAATTTTAACTCTCCAAACTTTCTACAGTGAAACAATCTGGATAAGAGCTACAAATAAGGTAAGTGTCAAAATATTGCTTTTAGTAACCTGTTTTAGTGAACCCATGTATTAACCATGTGTGATCATAATTTTTCATATTGTTTCATAATGCTAACATGAAAACTAGTGTTTCGGAGCTACTTTGTGCCAGGCCTTTTTTTGGTCCGAAAATAGCCCCAATTACCAAGAAAACTGAAAAAAAAATGGGTTCTCAAAATCGAGTAACAAGTACTCATTTTTAAATACGTCACATACGCAAAATAGCTCCGATCCAAATGTACTCAAAATTGAGAAACACTTGTACTCATTTTTGATCTCATGCATGCGTTCAAGTATGAAGTGTTTATGTACTCAGTTTTGATTCCATGTATGTATTCAAATAAGAACTTGAAAGTAAATGCTGTCTGTAAAATATTCACTACATCTTTTTCTTATTTAATGTAAATGGAAAAAAAAATATTTTTCTTGTCAACCGCCCCCCCCCCCCCCAGGACACTTTACTACAGATTAAAGTAAAAATTTTCTGACATTTATTTCCCGCTCAAAATTATCAACAAGACACATTTAATTGATTACTTACAAAGAAAAAATAGAAAAATTATTATCAAGATAGGCTAAACAATTACTTTTATGACAAGGGCATTCTTTCCAAGCACTTTTAAATCATTTTAAAATACTGTGCATAATTTAATATTTACATTAATATAATATTTACAGAAGGTACATCTGATTACATTAAATAAGGAAAAAAAAGTATTGAATATTTAACAGAGAGCACTTACTTTCAAAGTTGTCGGTGAAATATTTGAAATCCCATTTTTCTAATCTTTGATTTTACGAACAAATCCATCTCACTTAGCACACAAACCAGACCGAATTTTCAAAGCACCGATAGACAGCAACAACAACAACACAATGTAACCTTACGCATTATAAAGGAGATACGGGATAGTTCCTTCAAAGGAATAAAAATGTAATATTATACCTTTGATTTTCACGGTATTTTATATTGTTTTTCGATTAAAGGACATCTTTTAAGCCGCCATAAATGAAATAATCCACTACAAAGTACAAAATTATCGTTTCGTTTGGTTTTGATAACATGTAATGTATAAAAATTGAGAAAGCATTAAGTTCATTTTTGATCTAAACTTACTCAATTGGATATGAGTACATCGATTTACTCATTTTTGAGTACTTCATTTTTTTCAGTGAAATGCCTTTTATACAACCAAATCTCTTAAAACACGTTTTAAGTAACATTTTTTTCAAATGTTACTGTAGTAAAATGTTACATTAATTGTTTTGTTCCAGTTGCTGAGGATAACATGACGAAAAGCGTTTCTCGTTTCTTTAATATTAACAATTGGTTTATAATGTTTAAATGTAAAGAAAAAAAAATTGTTTATCAAGTCTGCAGTGTTAATTTATTAGTAAATTCTATTGCAAGGAGGTTTCAATAAAAATGTATTCATTTACATATGAAATGTGTTCATTTTATATTAAACTAAGTAAATGGACCAAAGAAGCCCCCAGCAGGTGCTTTTGCTCTAAAACTTTAAAAATAGTTAAAAAATAAAATATTTCCTCTTTAAAACCATACAGTTTGCTTCATTGTTTCATGTTAATTGTTTACAACTCCATTTGGACATTGAAAAATCATATATACTATTTTTTAATAACGGAAATGTAAGTGGAACCAGGCAAAAGTGGCCCAAAGTAGCGCAGGTTGATGGTAATTTTGGAGATTCAAGGACGCTGGCAGACAATATGGAGCTTGGAATGGGAACTTAGTTGACTTCATATAACATATTTTATGACAAGATAAAAAAAATAATCCTGTCGAGTTTTTAGCGGCTGACACATTTTTTTACGGAACATTCTGAACTGTAACAACGGACCGTATTTTTATGTTGTGACGATTTATTCGAAGTAAGCAGATCTATAGTAGTTGAAGATCTCAACCATTTATTTTTTGGTTATACAAAATTGCAGTCTTATGGCAGATTCGATTTTTATTATAGCGGATTTAATACTGAGGATTATAATTATTCATCGTCCAACTAAAATAAAAGAAGGTCGTAATTCGAGTAGTAGAGGCAGCGATGCTTATCTAAAGTAGGCTTTTCTAGAGTTATAAGCACCAGGTAATTTCAATTCAAGTCATTTATTACAGTAAAAAGCATCTTACAGGCTTAATAGGAAGGTTCACAGTCTAACAGTACTTTTAATTTCAACATATACAAGGAAATTAACAATTCTAACACATTATGGAACAAAAACGGAATTTTAGTGTATCTCCATAGTGTTAATTCATTTAAACTTCTCTGTATAATAAACACAAAAAATTCTACAATTTGGTGATTATTTTGTATGTTTAAAACACACTAGAAATCATCAAAGTTCTTTCTCTGAGGATGTGCATCTGCTTTTATCCATGGGTTCGTAAGAATACACAGGCAAGAAAGTACCTAAAAGCGGAAGCTGGCATCAATCAATCAACTGGCGTGACCGGATTGTTTAATGTAGTAAGGAAAATTAAATATGCATTAAGATATTGAATTTGGCGCTAAAAATCCTGGAACGCTCTGCTTGTAAAATAAAAGATAGGCAAATAAAATAAAAGAATCTAATTTAAATGGAAGGAAAATTTTGATACGGAGGGGCTGCGGCAATTGGCAGTGGAATTTCGTGATAGGGAAAGTAAAGAAATAGTATTTTAAGGTAGAAATAAGTAAATTAAATGAGACAAAATATAAGCAATTAAAAGTTATTTTATAATATATATATATATATATATATATATATATATAAACAAAATATGTATACAAAAACAGTTAAGACAATTTAAATTTTCTCAAAATTTTTGCAAATTCTAAATCCAGCCAAAAATTAAATCACGTTTGAGTTTAAAAGTTTTTACAGAGGCATCATCATAATATGAGTTAAATCAACCCTTTGTATTACCGGGTTGCATATCTGCAATATACACAAAAATTAATGTTACTTATACAGCAGGGCTTTAAAAGTCGATTTATTACTGCTATCTCCTGACACAGCGGTTAATATAAATTGTTCATAGAAGGCTAAACTGACGCCAGTACCGAGTTAATTTTTTATGCCAAAGTTTTTTTTTTTTTTTTATCATTGGAGCAGATTTGCTTTGTTATTGCTAAAATGAACTTCGTAAATTTTGCTATGTTAAAAAGGCAGGAGACGTTGGAAAATAGATTTTTTACAAAGTTAATTTCCTTTGTTTTTTCATTTTTGTATCAGAAAATTGACACCATTTATCAAAGAATTTTTCTTTTTATGTTCTAAAATTTTATTATTATTTTTTACAAGCTTAAAATGACGTATTCTAGCAACTGAGAAAACGTTTCTCAAATTGTAGTTCCTGCGTAATAAAGGATTTAATTTTCTCTTCATTGAATATTAAATTTCAACATATTTAATTATTTCCTACTTCTAGCCCTTAAGAGTATGTAAATTCGTGCCAAACTTCTGATGACACGCTGAGTGATTTTCCTTTGCAAATGTAGGTACGCGGTATTCAAATTCGAAGCAAATCGCGGTAATCCGTGATAGTAAATCTGCAGTTGACATTAAATACAAGATTTTAAGAGTAGGTATTATCCAAACATTATGAAATTTAGCACACTGTTACGTGATTTTCAGGCATAGTTCTAACTATTTCCGCAATTGCAATACAGTCACGATTACTGTTAAAGCGTATTTCCTCGGGTCATGGAAATATTATGCTATCTCAAAAGCTCTTCAGTTAAGCTGAGGAGTTATTAATGTCACGTTCTCTGTGAACGATCACACGTTTGCATTGATAGAATTTCACTGTAAAGAACAATACCCGATTCTGTCATAGAAATATCATCATATCTATTTACTTAATTATGAACCATTTCCAGTCTTAATTTCGCCCGAATTTGAAAGTCAAAATATGTTATTAAAAATATTTATAATTATGTACTCAGAGTTCATTCTAGGATCAAGGGCAGGCAGGGTGCACTTTGCCATCAGGGCACCTCTGAGAAAAAAAGGGGCACATTCATGTAATGATAAATAATAAACTAATCGACCCCCCAAAAAAACAATTGTTTTACCCCACTCCCACCCCCTTACACTTTGCAGTTACAATAATGTTAAATAATCATCTTAATTCCCCTAGCCCCAATGTAAAATGTATTTACAAATTTTGATTTTATTGATATACTGAATTTACAATGGG
Source organism: Maratus speciosus (assembly GCA_963932465.1). Taxonomy (NCBI): domain Eukaryota; kingdom Metazoa; phylum Arthropoda; class Arachnida; order Araneae; family Salticidae; genus Maratus; species Maratus speciosus. Next base: position 503,864,243 of record OZ010794.1, on the reverse strand, counting down.
CATAGTTAAACTCTTTACTTTCCTATGTTTTGTGTGACTAGATAAACTGATAACACTTTTAAACATGATAGCAACAATGATATATGTAATTAAAAAATTAAATTTAAATTAAGGGAAAATTTTAAAGTTGGAATTCAGCATGTCCAAACAAATTAAATATTAGAACTGATGAACGCTAGCTAAATTATAACTAATATTTAATTTAGAAAATCTAGTAGACTTTTAAAAAAGCAAATGCGTAATAGAAATTTGTTTTAATTAGACAAAAATGTGGATATAATGTGTGTAAAGGGAATATCTTAAGTTAACTTATAAAGGGAATTTTAAGTTAACTTATGCGCTCAGATCTTGAATTCCGATGTTTTTTATTATTTAAATTACTATAAATTTTTATAACATTATGTCAGAAAAAAGTCAGTTTATAACTAATATGTCGTTTATCACTAAAATAATAAGCATGAAAGTAAAAATACTTAAAAAAACATACTTTTATAAGCATTTAATGTTTATATTGAAAATCACACTTAATTTCCTGACTGAACTTCATGTTTTTTCTAAAAAACTTCGGTTACAATACATTAATTTGGTATGGAAACCTCGCTCTATTTCTCTTTTTAAGATACTTGGGGACACTGACCCCAACGAGCTACGCTCACCAAACCCAGTTCAGAAATCCCAAACTCTAAAAGCACGCTAAATTTATCGGCTTTAATAAGATTACGGAAGATTTAATTATAATACCAGTGGCGATCAACCTGTAAACGGCTTTCCATTTATTTCCCTTTGATTAGAGAATTTTGAGGCCGAATCATCTGCTGTTAAGACATCCAATGGCTGTTTTCATGTTTGAATCAATAAGATGAGTTAAACATTTGAAAATAAGTTAATATAAAATGAAATGAGTAACAAGAGTCTTTGCCTCCCGGTATTTTTTACATGTCTATAAGAAAATTGTTTTAGACATTTTAAATATATCGTTTTAAATATGACGTAATTTTCACCAAAGTGTTCTTTCTCTTTTTAATGTTCATATGAAAGTATTTTGTTGTTAGAAAGGAAATATTATTATTTGAGCTGTCTTAGAATTGGCAGCAAAAGTTTAAAAAAAAAAAATCATCTCTGAATATGAAATAAATATCTCGTGTAAATATGATTTTAAATTTAACTGTCTGCAGTATTATTATTTGGCCATTTTAAATATAGCGTAATTTCCCCTATTTACAGCATTTAACGCGCATTAATGAATTTATTATTTTAATGTTTGTTTTCTCTTTTAATATTTATGTGTAAATACAATTTTATTACGTAATTTTCAACATTTTCCTGCTTTCAACGTGTAATCATTTAATTCATAATTGAAAGGGTTTTTTTTCCTGTTTTTAATAGTCAAATGTAAATAATTTTTTAATTCAAAGGAAATATTATTCTTTGCGCTGTTTTTACATTTGGTAAAAAGTTAAAATAATACCTTTTTCTAAATTATTAAAAAAAAATCTTGAAATGATGAAAATTTGATTAAAAATTGAAAATAAAAACCTAAATATTAGTCAAATTAAAAATAATAAATGCAGTGTGCACATTAAAAGTTCGTGATGTATATTGTTAGAAAAAATGATAAAATTCCTTAAGTTTAGTTGTTGCTCCAATAAAACTTTTTAATGGTACGATTTTGACCAAATTTAACATTAAATATCTCTTAAAATAATTCTTCGATTTATACACTGCCTGCTTCAGCGTGTTTTCAAACATTTCTCTATATTACTAACATTTTTCATGTTTTTGTATGCAGTAGTTTTTAAATATTCGCGAAGAAAGGCCTCAGGTAACAAAAAATTCATTTACGGCAACGGTGACAGCGTTAGTTACATTTTTTTAGAATACAGAGAAGAGATAGTATCATGAAAGAAAAAAATGAAACATATTATTCACATTTTCATTTTTGGATTTCTTAATTAATTTATTTGAAATTATTAATTGATTAAAAGATATTTAAAAAAATGTATATATTACATTCTTTTTCTTTTATTAATCTTTTCTACTTTATGGTATTTAAAATATTTCGTTGTCATAGTTTCACGGCAAGTTAACATTTTTTGGCTAACGTAGTTTGATTTATGTTTAAATCCGATTAGGCCTTAAAATTATTTAATTTAATTAATTTATAATCAAGTTATGAAAATATGAAATTATTTTATTGTCATCGTAATCACACTTGTGTAAGTAATTTTTTTTTTATTCTAGCATATCACTAAGCGAATTAAAAATCAGTTATAAAATTCCCACCACTATACATAAAAAATAAGTTTATTTTTTAAAAAAGCAATGAAATAAGATGATCTCCTAAATGCTAACTGTGATTACATTACATACAAAGAACAAGCTTAAAAATTTTTATAACAAACTTAACTTTTAATTTCGTACGAACATTTCCGTAAATCTCACTTCGTTCACTTCAAAGGCTGATATTCTCAAAGTCTCTAAATAGTAATTATAAATATATGATAATTTTATCTGTGCTGTATTGTCTTTTTGCCCGAATGAAAAGAAGGGTTATGTGTTTCACGCGTATATGTGTATGTGGATTTCTTTATACCCTCAAAACATCCCAAAGGCTGGATGGATTTTAATGAATGAGGTCTCTATCGATTCGTCTTAACGGCCCGATGGTTATAGGCTAAGTTTTGTTTTTATAAATTCAAAATGGCGGCCGTCAAATACAAAATGGCGGTAGAGACGAAAAAAAAATTTACGCACCCTATTGTGTGGCATATCATTGGATAGGTCTTTCAAACTGAAGACGCTGTTTCATTGACTACTTTACAGTCAGAAGTTCCGTTAAAATATTATACAACCTGGAAGTTGTGTAGGTAGGATCTCCAGCTTTACTGCAACTCTAACCATCATAGACATCTATAGGCCTCCTCAAAACAGTGTTTATAGATAGGAACTAACAATTAAACACTACTTAAAAGTCATCAATACAAGTAAATAAAAAAAATAGGTAAGTAATATAAAAAAATATTTTCACATTGATGATAAATAATTAGTTCACATTTTACGCAGTCGGGTTTTTTTATTTTTTAAATTTAATTGTTATATATATATATATATATATATATATGTTTTGTATGTATTTCAGCATGTACATGTATATATTATTACTGTAAACTTTTAATTGCAGGATTTAATATGGTATACTACTCGAAATTATCCTATTGAATAAAATTAAACATTTTTCATCAAGATAAAAATTTATTTTTCAAATCTTTTCGGGAATAAAATTTCTAGATTTTTTATTTATTCTTTTTAAATTTGCCTTGACCTATTAAAATACCAATATTTATTTTATGTACAGATACAGCGTATGGAAAAAATTATAATTATGGTAAAACTTATGAAAATATTTGTATATTTAAAATTTTGAAGTCTCCCGAATCCGTTTTCGCTACTTTTACCAAGATTCCATACGTACGGGTGGGTTTATCCGTACACAGGCGTCCAAGCAATCTGTTTTTTACCACCACTAATTCTTTTCTAAAATTTCCTATTAAATTTATCTTTCAATTGTCTTAGAATTCGCTTCATGCTTAGCTTTTTCTTGCAACAGTTTCAGCAATAAAACACGAAAATAATTTTAAAGTATTCGGATGTGGCAATCCCAAAACTTTCTTCTATCTCATACATGTTAATACTTCAATATTCGCTATCACATTGCCAAAATTAAATGTCAATCTATGCCCATCATGAGGATTCTAAAGATATGAAATTCCGTGTATTAGTTCTTGAAAAATGACTATCTCTAAAATCGTGTATTTCCTGAGAATGCAGAATAGCAGCGCCACCTATTCGGCGATTTACACCAAAACGTAAACAGCACCAATTCATGCAAAGACTAACAGAATCTGAAATTTGATGAAAATCCGTGAATTAGTTCTTGAGATAAAGCTAAAGCAGAAATCGTACAAAATGCAGCATAGCAGCACCACCTGATGGGAGATTTACACCAAAACGTAAACAGCACCAATTCATATCACGGACTAACTGATGAAAATCCGCGCAGTAATTCTTGAGATAGAGCTATTGGTAAAACCGTAAAAAAGGCAGCATAGGAGCGCCACATGTTGAGCGTTTACACCAAAACATAAACAGAACCAATTCTTGTCAGACTAACAGAATCTGAATTTTGAGGAAAATCCGTGCTTTAGTTCTTAAGATACAGCTATTGCGGTAATCGTAAAAAAAATGGAGCATGGAAGCGCCACCTGTTGGGTGATTTACACCAAAACGTAAACAGCACCGATTCATGTCAAGGATTTATAGAATCTGAAGTTTGATGAAAATCCGTGCAATAGGTCTTGAGATAGATCTACCTCGGAAATCGCGAAAAATGTGACAAAACAGCACCACCTGGTGGGCAATTTACATCATAAACTAATAAGCGCCAATTTATATCAGGGACTAACTGATTGCAAATTTTTATTAAATTCCGTCCGTTAGTTCTTGTAAAAGACAGTCCACAAATTTTTTTGTAACATACAGACAGGTAGAGTCACAGGCAGACATTTTCTAAAAACATGTTTTTCGGAATCTCTGACCCGTGCAAACCCGCAAAAACGTGCAAATCCGTCGAAAACCGGAACTCGAAAATTTTGACGAATCCAATACTTTTCTCTCGTAAAGATAGAAGTAAGTACTAAGTAAGAAGTAGTGATGGCTAAAACAATCACCTCTCCGACTCCTTCTTTTATATTAGAACTTCACGTTTTCAGGTCCTAAGAGCTCATTTTTGGTAAATTTTCGATTATGTCGGCATGTATGCGTGTGTGTATGTGTGCGTGTCTTTGTGTGTGTGAGAGAGATATTGAACATGATAGTCCTCAAAATATACTTTTCGTTACGCTTCCATTTGTCGAACTATGTTACAGACCACTATCGCAAGGACTGTATACATTTTCGAAGAAATCCGCCAACGGGTTTGATATTAGCCCCCGGTACGGTATGCTATTTCTTTCTCCTAGCTTACTTTGTGTCGCCTCCAAAAACCTTACAGAAGCCTTATGAATTATTTTACAGAAGCCAGCCGAAAACAAAGCAGTACTATTAAATACTCTATAGCAATTTTATTAACTTCTAAGAATCGCACATTTTCAATTTTTAAACCGTCGTATTGGAAAAAAAATTACTTTTAAATGCAATTTGTTTGAAAACTGCATCTCCATTTACTTTTGAAATATTAATTTTTTGTAGTTTTTGGAACCATTTCCTTAATATTGGCAACGGAATATTAATTATATCTTCTTGTTGCCATTTTTTCATAACAACCGAAAGAAAATGTAATTAAAATACGTGCTATTTTGAAAAAAATATAAACGGATCATTTCTTTTAAAATATGGAGCTATTATAAACTATATTTAATTTTAAGTATCTATTTTCTTTAAAGACGGCATCTTTTTGCTTCATTTGTGTATTATTTCGCGATAGTGACGTCCTATGCATACTTTACTGTAGATGTTTAAGAGTGGACCGTAAATGTTGAATTCTTAAGCGGATGCGAATGACGTCATTTTACATGAAATAAAAGCGTGATGTTTTGTACTATTTATATATATATTTTTTTTTTTTCATCGGGGCCGACACTAAATTCTGAAAAAGCAGAATTCCTGTTTTCTAGTTCAAAACTTTTTTCATCCATTCGGTGACGCTAACTAATAAACATTTTGTCTTATAGCGGAAATTTATTTTATTAAATTAGATTAGGTTATTAATTATTAGATTAAATTTTTATTTCTCATTTTCATCCTATATCGATACAACTTTTCATAAGAATGTGACTTACTGTAAGTAAATTCTATTTTTCTTATTTTTTTAAATTTATATTCCTCAATTTCAGCACGGGCGGGAGGACATTTTACTAAAAGTTACTTCAATAGTTCTGTTTAATTTTTAAAAATTAAAATGTACTTTTTCTTTTAACCCTTTCCGGCGCGGTGGCCTTAAAAAAGGACACTTAATTTTAATTCCAAAACTGCCAAACGGTACCAAGAATATTTAACTAAAATTTTCCTATTATATTGTACATGAAAATAAGCAAGTTCATATTTTCTAACAAATTCGTTTATAAATTGCGGTGGCAGTCCATTATTTCATCAGTTTATAAACAGAATTACTCCGCGCCGGAAAGGATTAAACATGATATCATTTCCACCACTGAAAATATATCATTGTAAAATTCGGTTCTAAGATTTTATTTATTGTTATGCTACTATTCATTTGAAAGCACAGTATTTTGAAAAGTGTTTCCAAAGTCGAATTTAGTCACATCAGATCTTTTACATTTGTAATAGCCCCCGATATGCCATTTCTTTGGGCCAGCAATTAAAGTGCCGCCTCTAAAAAATAACGTTCCGTTGTATAAGCCAGCCGTAAAACAAAGCAGATGTATCATTGTACTGGATAATCTCTACTGAATTTTTTTTGAACTCCTAAGCATCGCATATTTTCATTTTTTATTCTGTCGCATAAGATAAAAAGTATTTTTAAATGCAAATTGTTTGAAAGCTGCATCTCAATTTATTTTTGAGATATTATTATTATTTTTTTTTGTTTGTAGTTTTTAACGATATATTTTTTTTTAATGTTGTCAACTGAAGTTTCCATTTCAGCTCTATTTCTGTAAGAAGTAAAGGAAAAATACACTGCTCAAAAAAATTAGGGGAGCAAGCAAAATTGAAGATAACAGTGCGAGACAGACATGCATGGGCATAAAATTGAGAGTAACATGTGTATCAATGTATATTTCAGAAAAAAGATGCAAAAAATTTTGCAAGTGAGCTTTAATTCTTTGAAACGATGGATAGAACGTGAAAGGTGGTTTAGGGCAACAATTTGGTTACATGTAAATGACAAAAAAGTACAGTTTAGGAAAGATCCACGGTATTTAATATAGTGTGCGGTCCCTTCAAATAGATAAAACTGTCGCACACCTGTTTTCCATGGATTCAATGACATTATCGATACGTTTTTGCAGAGTACTGTTCCATCCTCAAGAATTGCAATCTCCATGTTCCGGACAATAAAAGGAGGCCTCAATCTCACTGCAATACGTCGTCCGAATGTGTCCCAAACATGCTCTATCGGATTCAAGTCAGGAGATCATGTTGACTATTCGATACGCCTGTATTGTTTTAACCTTAAGCATGTTCTCCACAAGACGATCTGTATGCGATCTGGTATTATCATGCATGAAAAAAAAGGAATCACCAATTGTTGCTACGTAAAATACGACATGAGGTCTCAGTATCTCGTCTGTATAACTTCGGACCGTGAGAGTGTCATTCCGAATGATATGCAAGCCCGTACGTACACCTATGCTGATTCCAGCTCGTAGCATCAACCCACATCGTCTATAATGTGATCTTTCACGAACGAATGTACTACTTTGAATGCCCTTTTCTCTCCATGCCAAAACACATCGGATGCCTATGCCGACTGAATCGGGACTTGTCTGTAAACAGAATTTGACTCCAAAAACGTTGCCTCCAAACTCGATGTACAGTTGCCCACCTTCTTTGGGCCGCACAGTTTCTTGAGGTTAACGGAATACAGACCATTAGATTTCGTGCATAGAGACCACCCTGATGAAGACTATTTGGTACTGTTTGGCTACACACCCTTCGTATTGTAGCCAAGAACAACTGTATTTGCAGCTGTATAGCATAGCCCGTTCCGTCTCGATGTGCTTTTAGCAGTATATATATCTGTCATGAGTTTCTCTGGTAGCACATGGTCGACCTTTCCCTTGTCGATATTTACCATTACATGTGTCTTGGAATCGATTCCACAGCCTTGCATTGACACTTCTTACGATTCCAACAGCGTCCACTACACTTCATTGTGTTTTCCAAGATTCAACTGTCCCGATAATACGATAAGCCATAGATTCCGATAAATCACATTGTTGTGACATTTTCAAGTCACCTTTTCCAAATCACAAGATGAGCAATTGAATTTTACAACGGAGACAGTGAAACAGACGTTTCTGTAAAATACCGATTTCTTCACTTATCTCCTTTTTCTAGTTTTTGACGTCCTAAATTTTGATTTACATGTGAAGTTTTCTTCATCTGTTTTCTGCTACGCTTTAAATTGTGGCTGTTTTATTTTACGTTACCTATCGGCGTAAATGTTTGCGCATTTTTGTTTTTAACCATGTGCTCCCCTAATTGTTTTAGCAGTGTAGTTGGAAAATAGTAGACTGTTATATCTTTTGTTGCCATTTTCTCATGATAACTGGAAAAAATGTAATTAAAATATGTGCTATTTTGAAAAAATATGTATGAATGAATGATTTCTGATAAAGTTTGGAGCTATTATAAACTATATTTAATTTTAAGTATCTATATTAATGCTATAAACAAATGCAGGCATATGCATCATTAGATAGCCGATTTTTTTGGTCGAGTTTCTTGAATGACGGCATCACTTTTTGGAATTGTGTATTATTCTACGATAGTGACGTCCTATGCATACTTTTCTGTTGATGTTGCTTAAGATTGGTTTGTAAATGTGGAATTCTTCAGCGGATGTCAATGACATCATTTTATATAAAATAAAAGTATGTGTTTAAGTCTTAAAACTGAAATATGTTTTTTACTATCTATATTTATATACATAAATATTTTTTTCATATGGAACGACACTAAATTCTGAAAAAGCAGAATTCCTGTTTCCTAGTTTATATTTTTATTTCTACATTTTTCAATTCGTAAACGTAATAAATGTTTGCTTTTTCCAAGCGTGTATTGCTCGAGCAAAGATGATGAAAATGCCAAAAGACTGTCATATTTTGACATTCAATTTTCAGTTTCGCATATAGAGGATAAGAAAAACAATTTTTAAAGGAATTCTTCAAAATGCATTTTGCAACGGAAATAGTTTTCGTTCAAAAGAGAATCCAGTTAAAAGATTATTCTTTGTTACACTTCACTGAATACGCATCCCAAAAGCAAGATTTTTTTTTCTTATAAAAGATTCATAGCAGATAACCATTCAGAAAATCGATATAAAAGGGTACATATATCTCAGCAGATTCAAATTCCATATTTCCCGTAAAATACAATTAGTCATATGTAAAGAAATCGTTTCTTCATTAAATACTAGACGCTCATAGCGACCAGTTTGGTCTCCCTTAAATGTATGCTAAGCAATGCATCATTTTACTTTTATTCACAATTCAATTTACTTGCTCAATCTTTCGCCGAAACTGAAGATTCTGATAGAGAAATCAAGTACTCAGTATTTTTATGTTAACGGGGCCCAGGTGATAAATCGCTAAACATTGTTCCAGTCGCATTTTTTTTCATTCATTTCATTTAAAATATTATCCTTTTTTTATTTAAAATACAAAACTTTCATTTAAAACTGAAACATTTAAAATTAATTCCTTTTACTTCTTTCTTTTTAAACGAAAAGAATAGAAAAATATTAAGTAATGCAAAACTTGGCATTTAATTTCAACTTCAAAGCATTGTTTAAATTTACCACTCGAAAAAAAAAATGCTAACTGGCAAGTTAAAAAAATGCTATTGGGGAGATTTGCACCCGCCTAACATAAAAGTACCAAGCATTCCTTGCAATCATGGAAATATTTAAATAGTTTTATTCTAAAAAATAATTTTGATTTTTTAAAAATCAAAATGAAAACCTTCCATATGAAAAGCGAAGAGATCAGCCTGTAATTGTTTATGGCAGTTATATGACTTGGACTATTATACTATAGATGAAATGATGGCGATAGAATCATATTTGGCGACTTATCACCTGTGGTGGCTAACATTAAATTACCAAAATGGCCGCCTGGAATAGAAAAAGCGAAGTGGTCCGTCCGGAACTGTGGATGACAGTCACATAACTAGGCTATTTTTATAGAGATGGTAAACATTTGTTAACAAAAATCTGATATCCACCCTCTTCAAACCTTTTCTTATGTTACCTTGTCTTATGTTTTTGTAATACACTCATGTCCAAAAGTTAAGGGTAAGTGACCACACACTTTCAATTTTACACATTTTTACTCAATTGCATTAATTCTTGCGGCTATCTCTGAAATCGTGAAAAATGCAGCATATAAGTGCCAACCTGTTGGGCGATTTCCACTAAAACCTAATAATCAGTATTTTATATCGAGATTTAACAGGAAGTGAAGCTTAATGAAATCCCGTGTATTAGTTCATGATAGAGCAGCCACAAAATTTGTGTCACATACAGACATACAGAGAGACAGACACAGACTCAGAGACAGGCACTTTCTAAATACAATCCGATCGTGTTCAGGACCTTCTAAAACGAACAAATCAGACGAAAAGCGGAAGACAAACTTTTCCACGAATCCAATACTTTCTTCTTGTAGAACTAGAAGAAGGTAATCACGGGTGATATAAATGTTTTAAATAAATTGAAATGTTTTAAAATAATTTAATTATTCTCTTCAAATTAATAGTAATACTTTATAGTCCAGGCAATAGAGACCGTATAGGGGGTCAACCTAGCAAAATTCATGGTTGTTCTGGAAAAAGGCTTACTATATGTTTTTTGGGTCGCTGAATCCGCATTTTTAACTTCCCACCAAAATTTCCCCCAGCAACCCCCCCAAAAATTGATTTTTTGAAAAAATTTGGTTTTTGAGAAAAGCGCACGGGGAATGTTCCGAGGTAGCCCCCTCTCTCCCCGTTTATCCTACGTCATAATGTCATATATCCTGTTTGTTGCAAATTTTATCTAGTTTCTGAATTTCGTAATGCTTTTCCCCTAAAACAATAAGAAATTTAAGTTAATAACAACTATTTTGTGGGGTTTTCGGGGGGGTGGATTTTAGGGGTAATTTAAAAATTCGGATTCAGCGACCCAAAAAACTTAAAGTAAGCCTTATAAGGAAAGTTCGGAGGGGAGATGGGAGGGCGAATGTAAACGTGTGAGTGGTTAAGTGGAATTGCGCAACTTAGTTCACGCAGCACCGCGCGCATGTTCCGAGGCAGATACCCCCTCCCCCTTCATCCTAAGTCATAATGTCATATATCTAATTTGTTACAAATTTTGTCTACTTTCTGAATTTCTAGATACTTTTCTAAATGCCCTAAAACAATAAAAAAAATTGATTTTTTTAATAGAAACCTTTTTTTTTGGGGGGGGGGGGTTGTCGGGTGAAATTTTGGTGGGAAGTTACAAATTTGGATTCAGCGACCCAAAAAACATAAAGTAAGCCGATTTCCAGAACTACCATTAATTTTGCTAGGTAAAATTCCCTATTACCTGGACTATTTACACATAAATGTCATATTTGCTTAAAGACGCTTTGATATATTTTTACTATTTACATAAATCTCATTTCAGTTAAATTTAAAAGTAGTAGGTGATTTCTGTGTGTCTTTATTATCTGATATTGATAATTTTATGTTTAGAGCTCATAACATCGGATCGATTTTGACAAGTGAGGTAACTGAGAATACTGCTTTGAATATTCTGCGACGATGTTTTAATGCATATGACAGCACTAAAATTCTGAAATAATAGTACCATACATCAAAATTCCGAAGGATTTTTTATGTGAAAAACGTGATAATGGATTAGAAATGTGCAGTCTTGCATAGAATTTAACAAAAATATTGGTTTTACATTCATTTCAATATTTTACTAATAGAAGTGCCTTGCCCCTGAAAGAGTTAAGTGAATTAATTTAACTCTTTCTAGTTGTTCACAGGTGTTTGGGAGTCCTTATGTAAATCTTAAAAGATTGTGGAAGTGGCATGTTGTTGTTTTCTCAAAACATTAGATTTGAGACTTAGTTATATCATAATCCCGAAACTTATTATTTGGAAAATGTCTATTGAGTAATTCATACATTATTTTAATATTACACCTGTGATTCTCTACCAAGTGAACAAATTTTGAGGAATGGTAAGCTCAGTAAATTAGACATTTTTTGAATAGGAAAACTGGATCACAATCCTCTTATTAATTCTTAAATGTAGAGTGTTTCACTGCATTTCGAATCCGAGTTTACGTTCTCAATTTTAACGGTAATTAAGACATTTAAATGATAAGTTTCAACAGACATGCTTTGCCTTCTATGAAATGTTATACGGTCATAATACACTGGTCATACACATGACCACATGACCATACACATATGACCACATCGGTGACCACCCATACACATGACCATCCCATACACATGACCACCCATACATATGACCACCCATACACGTATGACCACATACACATATGACCACATACACATATGACCACATCGGTCATAATACACTGATGTCCAAAATTAAGGACCAATCACAAAATGCTAATTTTCAAGTACGCGAATACTCAAAAGGAAATAATATAATTCGAATAATTACTATCTCTACAGCAGAGCATAACATCTCATTCTTGTCACACATGGTCACAAGTGTCACAGTCATTGCGGTGAAGCAAAAAAATAGGAAATTCCATATATCTCATTATGAGTCTCAAATGATCACTATATGTGACTCCACTGAGACGTCACTGCGACTGCTGCTTGTGACGAGTCACCATGTGACTTTACAATGTGGTTGCATCGTGACTCTCATGTGATTGTCATCTACAGACTCAATTTCAAAGTCAACGTGAACGCTACATTGTGATAAGTTACAAAATAATGTCACATTAAAGTCACATTATTATTTTCAGGTGACAGAGAGACTACTGTGTAGTCACCATTGTGCTCTTTTGTGAAAAGTCACCATGTGGCTGTAATGTGATATTATTTGGTGACTTATCATAATGCAACGTTCATGATGACTTTGAAATTGAGTCTAAAAATGACAGTCACATGAGAGTCACAATATACCTACATTGTTAAGTCACCTGGTGACTCGTCACAAAACAGCAGTACATTGACATCTCAGTGGAGGCACATATAGTGATCATTCGAGACTCATAATGAGACGTGTGGAATTTCCTATTTTTTGTTTCACCGTAGTGACTGTGACACTTGTGACCATGTTTGACATGAATGAGATGCTATATGGACTAGCTGTGCTATAGGGATAGTAATTATTTGAATTATATTATTTCCTTTTGAGTATTAGCTTACTTAAAAAGTAGCATTTTGAGACAGGTCCTTAATTTTGGACACCAGTGTAATTTCTGTAAATGGCTACGATTTGCGTCCAACAAGTTCTGACTTAGAAACTTCGTAATTCGGAATGTAGATCCCGTTACTTATGAACCACTGTCCTAATGACAGTGATATCTGTCACATTTCACACAAATTAAAGTACGTCTGTTAACTATATGGGTACAATATTTTCATTAACGTTAAGGATGTGAACGCAAAATCGGGTTCGACTTGCAATGAAAGCCCCTGTATTTATGGCTGACTAAATAGATTCCTATATGAATTTTTTTTGTTTCAGTGAGCTGTACAATCCCTTGAACTTTGTACACGCGGTAACGAATCACCCTGTATATGAAAATAATTTCCGTCCAAGACATCTTTACCAATGTTTGCAGTTTTGCACTGCCCATCTAACAGACGGATCCAATGGACCCTACGGGTACATTCAAAATATTTATTCATACCAGAAATTTCTATAAAATAAACTAAATATGTAAACCAACGAATAATAACTTAAATATATACATTAAATAGTTTTAAATAAACATTCTAGTATAGAGTATTTTTATGAAACCTGAGTAAAATGTAATGTAATTCTTCAGTTAAAAAGTCGTAATGATTAAAAAAAAAAAAAAATCATTTACTCTCGAATTATCGAGATCATTTAGTTATTCATATTCTCGAATATTTCTTGGAAATAATTGCTTTTAACCTCCAGCCTGTTATGGTAAACTAGGATATATTGTATCTCTTACGCTAAATGAAATATAAACGTTATGTCTTTTATTGTAGATCCCATTATAATCTATCCCTAAATAATAGGGTATTAGGAGAAAATCACTTAGAGAGATAAGCTCTCTCCTCCCGCTAGAGCACTTAATATCTTTTAGCGATTAAGTGCTTCAATGAGAAAACTGCTTTCAAAGTAGAGAACATTAGAAATTCGATAAGCACCCAAAAGTATTTTTTGTGCAACAAAAAAATAAAACAAAGATAATTATTTAATATTTTAAAATGTTACATATTTTTTCTTTAAAAAATTAAGTAGAATAATGAATATAATCCTAAATTAGAATTAAATTGAAATAAAATATTCTGTGATTGACCAGTATTGCTCATATTCTAAATATGTCTTTCTGTATCATTTTTTAACAATAAAAGAAAACTATTACGTAGAAGTGCGGATTACCAATACGGAATAGTAAAAGCATTATATCCTATCCTATATTTTTTTTCTTATTTTTAAGCCCTACCAGTGGCTGATAGGATCTGCAGTGAAAGCCGAAGATTCTGGGTTCGAACACAAGTTTGACCGTCGGCCTAATCGTTCGGGGTTTTCTGCAGTTTTCTTCGAACCTTCGGTAACCTCGCGTAAATACGAGTTAGGTTTTCTTAGAAACGCTCTGAATCGATCTGTATCCCTTGTGCAGCTAATCAGTCGTAATAAACAACCCCAACTTCTATTTAAAAGTTTCATTCTGAAACAATTTATAAAAACTTTATTAAAAAATTAGAGACGAAGCTTATTACTACAGAATACCAAAAACATGGATATATATTATTTTTTCTCTTATAAACGTTTCATTTTATTTGAGACAATGTATGAAAAGTGGATTAATAAAATACATAGGAAAGGTACTTAATATTACAGAATACTAAAAAACATGAATCTATATTACTCGCTGCTTTTTAAAAATTTTCACTTTGATGTAACTTATTGAAACTTGATTAATAAATTACATGGTACTGTGACTTAATAATACAGAATACCAAAAACATGAATCTATGTTATTTGCTACTTTTTAACAGAGTTCGTACGCATCAGGGAATTCAGGGGATTTTAAGTGTATTAATACCAGAAATTTCGTAAAGTACTGGTCGCTATATCTGAAGATAGAACTTTTTGTTCATTAAATATGCCAAATAGTATTTTACGAAAGTTCTGGTACAATCAATACTATTTTCTTCGTTTAAAAGGTTTCATCCTGTGGCAATTCATGAAAACTCGATTAATAAACTACAGTATTGGCGGGGATTATTGTGGCATATTACAGAATAGCAAAAACATGAGTCTATATTCTTTTCTTTTTTTTAAACTCTTTCATGGGCAGAAGAATTCTGTTTGTAAAATGATGAAATAATAGACTGGCACCAGAATATTCAAACGCATTTCTTAGAAAATAAAAACGCGCTATTTTGCAATTTCATAACAAAAGCAAATTTTTATTAAAATATTATTGGTGCCATTTGTCAGTTTTGGAATTAAAAGTAGGTGGCTAGACCGTGTAGCCATCGCCCTGAGTTAAACCAATAACAAGATAGTGACAAGATAGTGTTACGTAAGTAAATCATAACAGGGGATGTGTAGGCTCATAAATCGCATTTATTTATGTATCCAATAAAGTGCCCTTGTTTAGATATTGGTGCGAAATTGTACAACTGTATACATGGAACATTCAAATTATAAAAAAAATAAATTTAGTTCCAAATAACTTTACCCGTAAGATACCTTTTTGATAGAAGACCTTTTTTAGCACTTTCCAACAAAGTTGAAAAGTGTTAATGCATTCAGTTTGTCTGTCCGTCTGTCCACACTCTAACTCCCGTAAATATACTCGAATTTTTATGCAATTGATAAGTGTTATTTAGGGTCACCAAGGCATGTTTGGTATTGCATATGAAGTATGTGAGATTAATAGTTCATTTACAGGGGCACTCAAAATAATTTCGTTACATTATAGTCAATTGGGTAAAATCGTTTGCAGTGTCTTTTAATGGCATTACGCTATTTCAAATGTTTTGAAATTGATATGAATCACGGAATTCCACTACAAGATGATTACTATACAATAGTGTAATACAATATATGCAGGGTTGATCAAAGAATTCGGATAATTTCCCGATTGTAGATGGGAATAGCTGAAATGTGTTTTCAAACGTTTTATGCGTTTCCATATGGTTGAAATCGACATAATATTTTAACTTATTAACCCATTTATGCCTGAATTTTTGTTTTCTTAAATTTGTTGTAAAATCACTTTAAAATGTTGCAAAAGGAACTGGAAAAATACTAGAAAAAATTACGCTAAAATATTTTTGTATTTATTTGATAAAGTGTAAAAGTATTAAATATAGGAATATCCATAAATGGAAAAATGAATAATTATATGTTTTGTCCAAATTTATATAAATTAAGCTTTTAAATTGTATATTATATACTATAGTTAGTATTTTTATGAACTATTAAAAAATATATTTATTTCTTTATAGAGACTAATAACATTATAAGTATAATTAATAATAAATTAAGAATAGTCGTATTTGAGGCTAAAAAACAATTGATTTCAAAATCATCTTGAAAAGGACTTTACATAAATAACAATCCCCTAAATGGCTAATACAAATATGTACCATTTGCACCTAGCGATCTATATTTTGTACTTTACAAACAAGCATAAAAAATAGGCTTGGCCATATAATTTCGCAATATAAAAAATACGTATTTCAAAGAAGTCTACAAGCTAAGATTATGACTTATTTATTTAGATCTTTGATACAAAAAATACAAATAAACTTACTTTTTACATTTCGCTATTTTACATTTTTGCTAAAACTGAAAAATCTATAAATACTGAAAAAAAAGCCTTCATTTAAGCAAATAAAAATCAATCATATGCTGTCATCTCTCGGAAATAGATACAGGCATTTATAGGCAATTACTTCATAGAATTTTGATGTTTTAAAGACGAATATAAAAAATTATTAAAATTCGAAATGTCCCAAAAATGGGACGCTAGGCAAAATGGGTTAAACGGTTCACTTTTGTATCATTATTCTGAATGTGTTGGAGAGTGTTTCATAACATATGCTTGACGCATGATTTTTCTTTCTTGTTTTGACATTATTATCGATTTCATCAAAAAATTGGACTAGGTTTAGTCAACGCAGAGCCGTCTTAGTGATCGGACTTCTGTTATGTTTTAAACAATTTATCAAAACTAGATAAAAAATTACACAGCTGCACAACTAATATTAAAGTATAAAAAAAATGCAAATCTATATAATTTTCTTCTTTTTTAAACATTTCATTCTGAAACAATTTAGGGAAATTAGATTTATAAAGTATATGATGACATGACTTAATATTACAGATTTGAAAATGACGGATCTGTCGAAGTTCGCGTTATAAATCACACAGTTTGTTCTAGATTGCAAGTGGTTTTTTTTTTTTTTTTTGTAGAGTATCAAAAACATAGGCGTATAATTTTTCAGGATTTTAAAAATATTTCTCTTGAATTTTCATGTGTTGTTTTTTATAATTTAGGATCCATCGAGTTGTATTGTCAATTTTGCAGAACTATCGAATTTTTATTGCTACAAGTAACAACGGAGTCATGAATAAATAAGAGGAGATATATAGCGTAGAGTCTACCAGTTGGTAGCGAAGTAACTGAGGAGGTCGTCACAAGATGGCGGCTTATTTTTTACATCGGATCAATAGTTTCGGATTACCTTCGAAGCAAACTTCCACCAGTAAATTTTGATCAGAAAATTTCGCCCACCTTTAGAAATAAATATCTGTTTTTGGCTATAATTATGACTTGTATTCTGCATTAATAGGGTGTTTAATAAGGAGAAAATTTCTATTCAAATTAATGGGTGGAATTTCGCCTTGTCGCGTCGGTTAAGAGCCACTGCAAAACCGGTTACAGTTGAAGCTTCACCCTTTTGAGGATATGTCAATTCCTCTTTATTCATAATTCAATGCAAGTAACATGGACATCATTATTTACAGCATAAGAACCCGCTGTGAGTCATGAAATGCAATGCTACGCTTAGTGGCTACACAACGTATTAATCAGGCTATTCTAAAAATATCAGGATTATATTATAGCTGTTTATTGCATAATTTGCATGTTTAGATATATTTTATGGCTGTATAATTTGTTATGCTACTGTTAGTAGGCACATAATATGGGGCATCAATGTACCAAATTTTATTTAAATAAAACGATAATATTTCGAAATATCACTTATTTTGTATTAATAATTTTTATTTTGGACACAATTGCAATGAATATGAATAAAATGCAGATATTATCATTGCAGTATAAATGTGTTTTAGCAATTTTTCTCATATATTGTTTATACAATATATTCGACAAAATCTCGTTACTAATATAAATTAAATATTTCATATTTATGCATTAAAATAAATAGTTTTATTTAAATCCCTTCAATTAAATATTTGGTATTTATACATTAAAATAAATAGCCTCATTTAAATTCCTTCTAAGAGTGAAAAGTATAATTGGAACTCCATGTTTAATTCTAGGAATTTTCAAATAAATAGTACAAAGTAAACATACACAAAACGGAATTTTCTGAATAACACGAAAACGTCTATTTAATTTTTCATATTAATGTTGTTAGCAAACATAAATATATTTTACTGAAAATTATTTACCTCTTTTAATTTTAGAAGGGACATTTAATACTGATTCATTGAAATTATGTTTATTAACCCATTCACCAATATCTATAAGTATCAGTGTTTATAATTGAATGATCTGAATGAATGCGTTAAATGCAGAATTTTAGCTGAAATTAAAAGGTATTTGTGTAACATTTCTAGCCCTTTTTGTATATTGGTACATTATGAAAGATTTGTTAGAAATCATAATCTGAAATAATCTGTATTTCAATTTAATTAAAGAGTAAAAATACTGATTCAAAGATAAATAAAGGCATTATAAATATTACATTCACAAATTAAAATTACTTCTATGGAAACCGCGTTATATATTTTTTTAAACACATACAAATTGATTGGCTTAATTCTATTTTATTCTAGGTAAAACAAATACCGTATATCTCGGCGTATAATACACACTTTTAAATTTAATAAATCTTGTTTTTCCGTATGCGTGTTATACGCGAAATATAAAATTGTTGATGTAAAATCATAAGAACAAAACATTCCAAATTTTTAGATGTATATTTAAATGCTTTTATATATCAGTACAAACAAAGAAACTTACAATATAAATATTTTAACAAACTTAATATTCCTTATCAGATAACATGAAAAGTTCGTTGTACTCGTCCTCATTTATATTATTGGGAATGTAATTTCATTCCCCACTGTTTTATGTACTTTATCGCCACTGTCATTTTCATGTATTATATACCCACTGTCACTTTCATGTATTTCATCCTCACTGTCGCTTTCATTTCGTCCTATATAATCATCTTCTCTATCGTTAAGTTGGTTTGATATTCCACATTTTAAAAGTGAATTAATGATTATTTTATATGTTTAGGATCAACATAACTGAAAGTTAAGGGCTTCGACCGGATGAAGAATGACGTGTGAAACGGAAATTTCCTATTAGTCAATTAGAATAGGAGGAATGAAATTTCAGCGCAAAATAGACAAGACTAGATTTTTGCAGAACAGGTTATTCGGATTCCAATTTGGGGCTGTTTTTATACAAATCTTAATTTCTCTATGAGTATACATGATATCCTCATACAAATGAACACAGTATATTACAATAAGCCACTTATTAATAATCTCAAGTTTGAACGCTTTTGCTACATTACTTTTTACAGGGTTATCCAAAAGATATTCGTTTTTTCAACTTGTTGACGGTCCCCGATGGGGTTTTGGGAAAAAATCTTCGAGGAGACATTTGACCTATGTTTACACACTTGCAGTTTCAGGTTAATTCCTCGTGTATTGTTCTAGATATTTAACAAAACGTCTAAAATCGCAAGTGACCTGTCACCTTTGGCCACACAGGTATTTATCACACAGGAAATTAAAAAAAAAATTGGGAGAAAAATAAGGAATTTTCTTGAATATTTTAAGTGTTACGAAGAACTTTTCAAAATGCCCAAGTGCGCTTTCAATATCAATTAAAATCCCCAATATTTTTTTAATAGCTGTTTATCATTATGTATGTCACAAAACTGTGTATCTTTTTTTAAACTAAATATAATTGGAAAAGTTAAAGGTAGTTAATTGCAGAAATAAGATGCAGAAAAGCTACAAATTTCATAAAATTTAGTAAATATATATTTTTTTACCTTTATATTCAAATATATAAAATTCTGTGCACAGTTTTATTTGTATACATTAAATAAACTCGCATAAAAAATATTGTGTGTTTTAATTAATGTGGAATGCGCATTGTCCATTTAAAAAAAATCTTCATAACGCTTAAAATATTCAAGAAAATTCCTTATTTCCGTTTAAAATACTTTTTTTTTTAAATTTCTTGTGTAATAAACATATGCCATAATGCCTTGAACAGTATTTAAAGTGAAATTAAAAATAAATAAATAATGAGTTTGAAGACCTTTTGAAGTTAAATTCGGGAAACCCTTTAAAACAATATCACAATGCAAATGCATAGTAGGAAGTGGGAAATGAGCATCATTTTAAATTATTATCTGAGGCTAATTGTTCCAAAAATTTAGTCTGTTTTAAGCGCCCTTGTGAGATGGATTTTAGTGAAGAAATTTTAAGTAGTAACAATGAGATACATATTTAAGTTTTGGAGAAAATTTAACAGATACGGATTACATAATCATACATTCATGTAATAAATATATTATAAACATATATTCAGGGTATAAATAAATTAGGTTTATTAATATATTCTTGTAATAAATAAATTTCTCTTGGCTTTAAAAAAAAAACTCGCCTAGTTGCTCGTTTCCCCATAGGATAAAGTTTTGAGTGCAAAAGGTTAACTCTAAGTTTGGTCAAAATTTTTTAGTAAAAGTATGTTTCGGAATCTGTCAAAATGCTTTCAAGATGAAATTTATTGGGTAGTGCATCATTGGATATGATTAAAGGAGTCGGATTGTAAGAATTCGGCCTCCTCCCCTACAGGAAGTACATATAATCATATCTTTGGATTTATCAGCCTTAAGGGTAAGATTTTGTCCGATGGTGACTTTTTGAACAAAGGAAAATTATAAAACCTCGAGAATTAAACATTTTATTCACTTTACTCATATCCAAATACAAATCCACAATAAGAAATCTTCCAGACACTCAACTATGAAAGTTTGAATGAAGGTGAATTTTTTTATTAAAGAGCCATGTAAATGAAATTTCCTTAAGCACCGCTTACTGCAAGCACTTCCATTCTCTCTTACAATAAGTTCAAAGCACATAAAAGCTGTTATTAAAATTTAGTACAATTTGATCCGTTAAAAATATAAGGTGACATTATACGAGATTAAATTTTAATATGTTGACGTAGAGGTAAAAAATTTTTTAACTTCTTTGTAAAATCGGTATAATACATATGTAAAAAAGTATTTCACAGAATTTAAAAATAATGTTGAGTTCTGTTAGCAATATGGAGAGACATATTTTTTCCAAATCTTTATAATACAAATATATACGATATGTAAAATAATTCTAGAAGCATTATTTAAAATTTTAAGTTCATTTTTAAACTAAGATGAATTAATTGAAATTGAATTTCATGATCATGCCCGGGTAGCAAGCTAATGTTGTTTCCAAGGCGACCCAACATTGAGCCAATATTTCATTCAGCGGAAATAAATGTAACGAAATATCAATACTAATTAAAATTTGACTCTTAATTGATAATAATATTTCTAATGAAATGCCACTATTATAGTAAAATTCAGGAAAAGCTCCATTGATTAATTGATTAGTAAGGAAAACATTTATAAGACTAGGACTAACACAGGAAGAAGAAAAAAAATACAGAAACAAATAAAAAACACTTATTCGACTGGTCGTCGTTGAGATGAACTTAAAACAAAACATTCGTCGTACGTGATGTAGTTTAACCGCAAGGTAAGACGATTGAATACGTGTTCGTAATCACTGCTGATCATCAGACGTGATCCAGAAAGACCCGCCAGGCGTCCACGAGGGACGACGGTTTGACCCCGGCCCAGCCCAAAATAAATACGTCCGAACATTGAGAGAGAGAATTCCCAATTAAGAAAACTCTAAGGAGGGTTCGGAACATGTTCGACCCGGAGCAGGGTCACCGTCGCATATAATCGATTCCTAATCGCGGAACACCTCAGAGACTAGCGAGGGGAGCCCCAAGTCAGCTTGCTGTACCGTCAACCGAAACTGAGGATCCCTATAAAGACTACCTCTGCGATTTCAGCCAGCGGATGAGTGTTCGAAATGGACAGACAAAACAACTGGAAAGTTAGTAACTCACAAGTCAAACGTATCAGTTTCAACACCGAAGGGGAAAACCAACCCCAAATGAGTTAAAAACTGATCTACACCAGAGTTACAAGACAAGAAATGAAAGAAACATAAAACACAAACTTAATCTAAACATAAACACATTACCAGTCAGCGGACTAGATCGCACCAGGATGTGACTGCGCGTAGGCGGAGAAAGTGCAATACGCCCCATATCCTATGAGATATGGTACAGCAGGTACAAAATCAACTGGTAATACAAAGACAACACTAAACGTTACCAGTCAACGGACCGGCTCACACAGGGGACGAACCCACACGGCATGAGATTAGTCAAAATCAACTAGTATTGTGATCCGTGGCCCCCTTCTGGCAGTCTCTTAAGACACACTCGTGGAATTCAAGGGTGTAGGGAGTCCAGAAAACAATAAATAATACAATAATATTTAGAACCCATTCGGATCCAAGAGTATTGGGCGTCCGCTGACGGACTCTTCTCCCTTCAATAAACTTCTGGGTACGAAAGTGTGTTAGTAGATAGAGACAAACAGGGTTATATGTTAAGTAAAGCTAGTTAACATTTAGCTATTTAAATCCCGCGCGCTTGCAGCAAAGCGACAGAAATGCGGTCAGTAATCCGGTTTTTTCACAGCAAGAAACATGACAGCAGTGGACATTCGTCGCCCTATCTGTGAGGCGTTTGGTCCCAATACAATGAGTGATAGCAAAGTGGACGAACGGATCGATGAAAGGAGGACGAAAATAGATGATGGTTTGCGCGTGCCAGCCGTCTGTAATAACTGTAGATTTGGCCACTGCTCCCTGAATTCTGTGGCTGAGCTAGGGCCGAAACTAGCCTTTTTTTTCATCCGGGGCAAACATGGATTTTTACCCCCCCCCCCCCTCCCTCTTCCGCAAAGTATATTTACAAAGAGAATTTTACTAATTTTCTAATACCCGACTTATTTTAAAATTTAAAATATGTAATCATAAAATGTGTAATACTGAACAACGTAATTTACAATGGTAGATTCAATGGGAGGTCACAGGGGTCATGATCTCCCTCTGAACACCAACAAGAATATTCTAAAGATCATTTTTAAAATGAAATATAAAGTAGAGCGCCGATTATCCGAGTCCCGCTTAACAGTTTCCGCTTTCAACGAGTTATTTTCTTCTGATGGATTGATGGCTTCCATTATTATGCAACAGCGATTATAAACGAAGTTTTAGGTGAAGGTGAAAAAATTACGGCCATTTTTTCCCCATTCTGACCAGAAAATAAGAGTTCTAACTTTTTACGGCTGCTATTTCATCTTCACCTAACACTTCATTTATAATGAATGTTTCATAATAATGGCCATCAGTACATCAGAAGAAAAATGATCCATTCCAAAGGTATAATCCTTCAATTGGCGCCCCTTCGTTGTGGCTCTCGGAGCCCATGCCCTCTCTTGCCCCCCCCCCCCCCCCCATAGTTTCGTCCCTAGCCTGAGAGCTGACACAGAAATAACGGCTCTCGTAGAGGGATTTTTTTTTTTTTTGAGTTTGTACGGTCCCCTGAATTTAGACAGCAGCATTTTTCAAAAGTTTTCATTGATTTATTTAATTTAAGAAAAATAAAGCGGAGAAAATCTGTAAAAACATATTGTTGTTCAAATTCAAGTGACCGTACACACGCTGAAAAAAATCCGCCTACGGCAGCCGCCATTTCTGTGTCAGCGATCAGGCCTAGTATTTATTGGACGGTGATTTGGTGAGTGTAGTTGGAAAAAATCTTCTCTAACACACAGATTACGATTTCTTTCCTTTCACTGGATTTTCCACAAATTCCAAGATCAATTCTGGGCAAAATTGGGTCGCCGCACAGTGGAGTATTTGACCCGAAATCCTGGTCAAAAATATTTTTCTATGTAAATATAGTCCAATTGGCTTGAAATTGTTAGATGTTATTGTGTATCACTATGGCATGTTTGAT
This sequence comes from Maratus speciosus, assembly GCA_963932465.1. Lineage (NCBI taxonomy): Eukaryota > Metazoa > Arthropoda > Arachnida > Araneae > Salticidae > Maratus > Maratus speciosus. The sequence continues at coordinate 503,839,894 of OZ010794.1, read as the reverse complement.
ATTGCAAATGAAGTCTATAGCATTTACGGTTCATTTAAAGAGACACCGAAAAGAATTCCTTTACATTATGCTGGTCTATGGGAAAAAATCGTTTCATCTGTATTTTAATGATATCCCACTATTTTAAACTTACTGAAATTTATATACATCACTGAGGTGTACTAAGGCACTTATTGTAGAATAGGGAGTGCATAGAACATATCGTTCATTTACAGGGACACACAAAAGAATTTGGCTGAAGAATAAATTTGACTACTGATGTCTATGACCAATAATTGCTGGAAGTGCGTTTATAGTTGTGATAGTCTTTTTTAAATTGAACTTTTTTTTAAAATATTACTTAGTATGGATACATTCTATAGCTCATATATAGGGCTGCACAAAAGTTCTCAAGTACATTTCCGTTTATTCACTTAAATGGCTAAATGGAAATGTGTAACTGTGCTACGCGTTTCACTGAACTAACTTTTAGCATACTATATAGTATACATACAAATCCATAGCTTAGTTTAATATTTTATATCTTAAAAGCTGACGAAGTTTAAGTAAGATTTTAACACTTCACATAATAATAAGTATACATTTTATAAGTATTTTGACAACTAAGAAAAAAAAGAGACATCATTTAAGAAGAGCACAAATAAAAAGAAGTTAAAATGTTAATTTACTAAGTAGATATTTCTAAAAAACGAATACATCACATGCCCATAGATTTAACATTACCGAAGGGAGTTTGGAAGTTGAGTGACTAGCAGCCTTAAATGTTTACTCTTTATAAGAAAAAGTAATTGTTGATAGATTTTTTTTAGTTACTAGAAATGTTTAATTAAATGTATTTAATTGTACTATCTATAAAATTTATTATTTACATTTAATTTACTTTAATAATAATTATTACATTTAATTTTCATTTAATAATGATTATTTACATTTGATAAATTTACATTTAATAAAGTGGAGTCTCTACAGTATAGAGATGCTGGTTTTTCAGTGTATTTAATAGATTACCAGTTTCAATCTGATTCTTCAAAACTCTGTTTTTCATCTTCTTCATTACACTCTTCTTGGATTTTATCAGGACTACAACCAAGCCTACCTGGAAGAAGAAGTTGTAGGGTATCGCTACAGTATGGCTTGCTCTTTTCCCTTGGTCTTTGTCTAGATCAGTTTATAAAAGGATCACTGCTTAAAAGAAGCCAATTTGGAACTTCTCTATTGCGATCTTCTCTATTGCACTTTCTTGAGTACATTGTACGGTACTGTCTAAAGTGTTTGTTTCAGGTCTCAGCAGCTTCTTCTGACCGCTGGCCAATGGGTATGACTACTTTCTTTATTAGAGTGCCACCATGAATCAAAACATTGTGCTTTGTTGGAATCATGGGGTACAAATTGTAAAGGTTTACATACAGTCTTGATGTTTCATCAGCAGATGTTTGGAACTTTTATTCGTCAATGCGATGCTACTTGTTATGCCTTCCAATATTACTTACAACCTTTTAATCATTTCTGCGTCTACACCAGAATTCTTTAATTCCCTTCTTTCTCCCCTTACTTTCTACCTATGAGACCCCGAAACTAATTGGAGAAACTTTTTTCAGTAAATAAGTACTATTTACAATTTGAAGCCGATCTTACATTTCTATTAAGAGGTATCGAGTTGCGTACGTATGTACGTACTTACATACGTACGTACATGCGTACATACAGAAACTGTAGGGGCAAAAGCTCTCAGGCAAAATCCTGTAAGATAAAAACCTGCAATACGAGAGTAAAAATATACTTTTTATCTCTTTAAATCGGTTGTCGCAAAAAATGAGATTTAAGTAGTCCCCAGAAAAAAAAAAAAAAAAAAAAAAATGAAAAAGTGGCAACAATATGCGGAATTTTTTTGCAGAAATTGGTACTCAAGACTATCACTAAAATTATTATAATTCAAACATGGTCCGGCAAACCCCGGCGCATATTTTAAAAGCTTTCGATATGTTTAAATGATAGACAAAAACGCTTTAAAGATAACCCTTTTTCACATTTAATGTTTTTTTACTGCATTAAAAATTAAACTATTTAAATTAACACATAGCTCATAACACCAAGCTCTGACCTTTGTTAAACACGTAAGCCCTGTTTAATTTCAATTTAACAATTCATTGAGCCAGAAAAAAGTTATATATAAACATAACAACAATGCCAAAAAGCAACGAAAAACCACGTCTTCTCACTTCTCACAAAGAAACTTCCTCTTCAACTGAGGTCAGGAGCCACCGGACATAACTCAGGTTCCTAAAATAGACATAGATCGACGCACCAATTAGTTAGCTATTAAAGAATATGATTTTTACAATTGTTGACGAAATTATAATTTTTGTATTTTTGGCCAGGTTTTTGGGTCAAATACTCCACTGTGCGCCGGTTACGGTATGTCTTTTTTCACAGACGATGGAATTCTACAAGATGCGTTACAAAAACTCGTGGGGTGTTACGATATATGTCTCAACAGACGTGGAAATATAGAAAAAAAAATGAAGAATCTTATAAAAAATAGATTTTCTAAATGAATTTATTAATTTTTTGCTAGAAAAAGGACATTACTTTGAAAATAAATTTCCTACATCTTATATTTAATCTTCTCATAGTTATTTGATAAGTTTAGGACTGTAACATCATCGACAGTGAATTCTCTACTCACTAGTTCGTTCCCGTCTTAAAAGTACTAGCCAGTGAATTCCTCAATACCCTCGCTAATGTTAAACCTGAGGTCATGGAATGTATTCGTATATTTCAAATATATCATCAGAAAATTAAAATTTTTAACATCTGTTTTCTGTGTACTCTGTTTAAAGGATGTCTGTTTTTTACTTTCTTCTATCCTTACAAGAAGACAGTATTGGATTCATGAAAATTTTCGAATTCCGGTTTTTGACGGATTTACACGTTTTAGGGGTCAGAGATAACAAAGCACATGTTTTTACAAACTGTCTGTCTGTGTGTCACATAAATTTTGTGGGCGATCTATCTCAAGAATTAATGAACGGAATTTAATAAAACGTTAGGTTCTTTAGTCCCTGATATAGATTGGTGCTGATTACTTTATGGTGTAAATCGCCCAACAGGTGGCGCTGCTATGCTGCCTTATGCATCATCTGAGCAACAGCTATATCTCAAGAACTGAAGCACAGATTTTCAGAAAACTTCAGATTCAGTTAGTGCTTGATACAATTTAGAGCTGATAACTTTTTGCTGTAAATCGCACAATAGCCGGCGCTGCTATTTTGCATTATTCATGATTATCGCAATAGCTATATCTCAAGAACGAATTTTCATCAAACTTCAGATTAAGTTAGTCCATGATATAAATTAGCGCTGTTTAGTTTTTGGTGTAAATTGTCCAACAGGTGGCGCTAATATGGTACATTTTTCACGATTTCCACAATAGCTGTATCTCAAGAATTAATGCATGAATTTTCATCAAACTTTAGATTCATTTAGTCCCTGATATAAATTGATCCTGATAAGTTTTTGGTGTTAATTGCCCAACCGGTGCCACTGCTATGCAGAACTTTTCACGATTCAGCAATAACTGAATCTCAAAAACTAATGCACGGATTTTCATCGAACTTCAAAATTAATTAGAAGTTTACCTAAATTGTTGCTGATTAGATTTTGGTGTAAATCACCAAACCGGTGGCGCTGCTATGCTGCATTTTTCAGGAAGTAATAAGATGATGATAGAAGAAAGTTTTGGAATTGTCATTCTCGACTAGTTTTCCTTTGTTGTCAAATTATTTAAAAAATATATACTTAATTTCATGTGAAGTGTTAAAATTTTATTCACAGCTCGTCAGTTTTTGACCCATAAAATATTAAATTAAGCATAGATTTTGAAAACTAAGACAAAAAAGAGACGTTCCTAAGAGTAACCTATCTTCCACCTTAGCAGAACTCTTTTCATTTAAAATTGAGCATTTCTTATACCCTGGTATTTAGGTAATGGATTAAATTATGTTAAAATGTATTGCTCTTATAGAAACAACAAGGTAATTCTACCTTTATAAACAGTTTTATTCATTTCCCGAAAAAGCGTAAGCATTAAAAATATTTGCTCGGATTTTCATTCACTGTTGTTTTCTGTTTATTTAAAGAAATAAGATTTTTGTCGTAACATTTGTTTTGAAATTCTCAAGGGTAAGTATCTCTTTTTCTCAAACTGAAAAGTTCATGAAACGGAACAAAAGAATCGTTTTCAGTTAGGATTAAAATTTGTTTCGTTTTATCCTTAGGGGTTAATTTTCAGTTTTCAGATAGTAAAGTTTTTGAAGGAAAAAACATGACTTTAGACGGACATTTATATTACAGAAAACCAAAAAAACCAGACATTAAGTATGAATACGGCCTATTTGAACTTTCTTTCATTATTATAGATATATTTAATGGCATATAAAATAAGTTAAATGTTATTATTTGGAAATAGAGAAAAACATCTCATGAATTTACTACTCTAGCATGCAGTTTCAACAAATTATAAGATATTTTATGTTACCTGTAACAAAATTGAAGAAGAATATTTCAAACTGTAGAGACAGTCACATATGTCTTATGTGTGTACCCAATCTTAGTCCCAAGTAGTGTTGCCAGTTTCCCCGCAAAAATCAGGTCTCCAAATGCTCTAAACCATACGAATTTCTTACAGTTTATTTCGCCATCTTTAATCGCAGATACTCCTGCCGATTCAACCGCCGCGGCGAGCGGCCCCTCTTCGTCCAAAGCCCTTTATTATTTTACTCTATCCCGACTCTTTTGCAGAAGCAAGATTCGTAGGTCCCAAGGCACGTCCCGAGTATAAGACATTCTAGTGTAAGCCAGAATGAAAAAAAAATCAAAAATTGAAACCGGGCAAATTTAAAAGGGAAATTACACAAATTAAAGACACCGAAAAGCGGGAAGTGAGGGCTCGGAACGATGAAGCTACCGAAAGATTCCTAGCCACTCCCAGCTCATTATTAGTCTCGGTCGGCGGCTGGGGGTGGGCGGGTGGGTCAACCGCCGCGGGGAGCGGCCCCTCTTCGTCCGCAGCCCTTTATTCTTCTACTCTATCCCGACTCTTTCGCGGAAGCAAGATTTGTAGGTCCCAAGCCACGTCCCGAGTATAAGACATTCTAGCGTAAGCAAGAATGAAAAAAAAATCAAAAATTGAAACCGGACAAATTAAGGTGGTAAGGATAAGGTGAAGAAAATTGCTTTGCTCTGGACACCACTAATTTGTTACAATTTATTTCGCCGTCTTTAATCGCAGATACTTCTGCCATTAGATAAGGTGAAGAAAATTACTTTAAAATACTGATGTCCAGAGATTTTAGAACCTGATTTACGCTGGACACATGCCAACATTAGTTCCAAAACACACACCGAGCCAGTTTTTTATCTATGCCTAAACGTGTGTTAGCACATGTCAATCAAGTACATAAACAAAACCTATGATATATCGTTTGTGCTCCACGAGATCAGCAAAAATAGAATGTGTAAAGACAGTAGAAGCTTTTTAACACGGCATTCTAAGGTTCGGCTGATTTTATAGTCCGGCACCGATTGAGCCTCTCGTGTTCAGATTTTTTTTCCAGTAGATTCGGGCGTCTCTTGACCTTGATGCTAGGTCACGCCGCTGTGTGTTTACTTGAGTTTACTCACTGTTTATTAGGGTTGCCAGTTTTATCTCAGAAAAAAACGGAAGATTTTGATTGACACTAGCTAGTTTTAGTTTTACCGTGCAATCGACTTTTTTATACTATACTAAACTATGTTGAATGTGCCACGAATGTTTTCAGTAACGAATTTGTTTAAAAAAAGGTTATTAATTAATCGATTTAATCATTATTCTCCAACAGTACTTGTATTAAAATATTCTATAAAGATTATTTAACTAATTTTGCAGTGATATATCCCAATGTGAAAGAAAAATTAATTAAATTTTATGAATAAAATTAAATCAGAACGTCTTACAGTTCAACATTGATCATGAACATTTTAGCAGGGGGCACCCTACAAAAGTAAAAATTTGTATTTAAGCATAAAGGGAAATAATAAATGAAAAAAAATATTGAAACTTAAGATACAAATATATTAAATTAGCAATTTTACAATGCAGATACTATAGTATATAATAATGCCATTTAGATGGTCTAATGCCACCAAGATTTCGCAAATGCGCAGTTAATATTACACAACTCTTCCAAGACTTTAGTCATTCTCATCGGGAACAAGTCGTTTTTACATTTCATGCGCATGTGTATAACCTTTTTTCAGGCAAAAGGTGAAATTTTGAAGCAAACTGAAAAATAAAGGTTTTTTAAGTTAAAGTAAAGACAAGTTTTTTAAACTGTCAAAATTAAAATGTGATAGAAAAACGTAAGAAAAACGTCGTACGGTATAAATTTAAGCGTACACCGTACGATAGGCCTAAAAAAAGCTTTAAAATGTACAACATACGGGAAAAATGTACAATCTAGCAACCCTACTGTTTAGCGTGACTCTCAATTTTCATTTTAGTACGGAAGCAATGTGTTATCAGAGAATTTTTTAAACTGCAATTCTCATGTTAATTGTTTACACATGTGATGTAAGTTTCAGCACATATTACACAATTTGAATTTAATTTTGCATTCGATGTTTTTCTTTAAAATCCACAGCTGTTAGAATGGCGATATACGACTTAATATTTTGTCCAAAATTTATATCTTTTGCACAGGTCCATAATGTACGTAAACGCAATTTATATTCACGTTCCATTTCATAATCATCCGGTAAAATCGCTAATTCGAAACAGCCGTGGTCTCAAAAGTTTGAAATGAAAAATATTTTACTCTAATTTGTTTTTATGCACCTACGTAGATAAGTGTTTTGTTGCGTTTTCACGACTTTCGGGTTGTCATCTAGTCATCCGTATGTTGTACACAACTATACATCCAATCCATCGATGAGGAATCTGTTCATCCAGATATTCTTAGATATTCTTACATATCGTCTGAACAGTGTGGTGGTGCATCCTCAAGTTGGAGAATAATCCTTAAATGCATAGTTTAACTCAGGAGTTTCATGATCTTTTTTTACCATTTGGCGCTTTCTATTGGTCTTTTGGTGAATATTATGTGTTACTTACGTGTGATAACATGCAGTTAAAATAGATAAGTCTGTTTTTGTTTTGATTTGTTAACACGTAGTGGTTATAACATCTTTTGTTAATACTGCTTGCAATGTGCTCGACTGGCGCTTTTTCTCTATATTTTTAAGGTATTCATTATTAATTCTGAAAACTATTGAGAGCATTATAAAAATTATTGTATCGTTGAATAGCTGTTATTGTGCAGTGTAAACACCTTAAAGTAACTGTATAATTTAAAATTATCGATTTTTCAGCAATTTTTGTTATGTAACTCAGGAGTGACACTCTGCCATTATGTCCAACAGAGACATAAATAATTTTTCTAGTGGATAATTAAACAAGCAATATAAAAATTTTGTTTTTAAAGGCAATTCCTACTTAGGTCATCAAAGAAAAATTTAATATAATCCTTTAAGCTAATATTAGTTTTTGTTGCATTAAAATATCTCAATTTGTTGATTTTCTATAAGCCAGTAGGTTTACAATTGAACTCTATGGGAATTTGGCGAAATATTAGAGATATCGCTAAGTTGGCGTCACTTTTGGCGACTCATATTGGCCGCCAATTTTGGCGATATATCGCCAAGTTGGCGACAAACTTGGCGGTGTTTGGCGACAGAACAAGGTCCCCCATATGTTAACCTCCCTTATAGATATGAAGATGCATTATATGCTACAATAACCAATGGCCGCCATTTTGTCTCTCATGCAAAACTAAAATTAATTAATTAAAATTTAATTAATTAATTAATATTTGAAAAAACTGTATTAACATCAATTGTCATCCAGTACAAGTTTTAAGAAATTTATTTCAACTTGATAGGATGAATAATGAGTATTTTATTAACGATTGAAAATTTGAACAAGATATCATTCTATATATAAAAAAAAGTTTTGATTTGGAAATGGACCAATGAAAATCTGCGTAGATCATCCGGCTATACTCTTACTAGATCGGCATCCATACTTTTTATGACCGGGGGTCTTTCTTCGTTAATATTAAGAAAACTGCTTCATACAAAAATATGAAAATCGGTGGTATTATAGAGACATGTTTGATAAACACGCTGATGCAGACAGTTTTTAAATCGAATAATTATTTTAAGAGATATTTAATGTTAAAGATGGTCAAAATGGTTCCATTATAAAAGTTTTATAGGAGAAAACTATACATAGGAATTTAAACATTTTTAGATCATTTTATACACTGGAAGTTCCCGATGTGCAGACTGCAATTATCTTTTTAATTTGACTCATTTTTTGAGGATTTATTTCCATTTTAAATTCAAATTTTCAGTATTTCGAGATATATTTTTTACAAATTTTAGAAAAGGACAATTATTTTAAACTGGTGCCAATTTTAAAAACAGAGCAAAAAATAATATTTCCTTCAAATAAAAAAATTATTTACACGTGGCTATTATAAACAGAAAAAAACTTTCAAATTAGAATTAAGTGATTACGTGTTAAAAATCAGGAAAATATTGAAAATTACATCATAAAAACTACAGTTACACGTGAATTTTACGAGGGAAAGAAAATTTTAAAATACTAAATTCATTATTATGCGTTAAAAGTCACAAAGGAAGGAAATTACGTCATATTTAAAAAGGCCAAATAAATAAAAGTTGGCAAAACAATTTAAATTAAAAAATATATTTGCACGAGACATTTATTTCATATTTTGAGATAATCTTTTCAACTATTATCGTGAACTCTAAGACAGCGCAAATAATTGTCTGAGCGAAGCGAAGGCTAATACTCAGCGAAATATTACTGTCCGGACACATTACTACTACGATGGATATTAACGCCATGTCCTACTAAAAAAAAAGCCTAATAAAAACCTTTCGTCAAGCATAACTCAAAAAATATTTGTCGGATTTCGTTTCTGATTGCACCAGAAGGTACCTATGAGGGTCGCCTACTGAATGCACCTACTATGAAAAATAAGTTCTAAACCGTTTAAAAATTATATAGAAAAAACTGATAAAAAAGCACAATTTATCTGCATACGTCACAGAAATTTGGTGTGCGTCATTTTCACCGGTTGATGTTTTCGTAGACAACTGGTTTGAACACATGGAGCAAATAAAAAAAAATACGAACGCATTAATATTGAATAGATCAGTTTCAACCACGTGATCACAAACCTTGCAACAACCCGTGGCAACCAGTTTTGGTGGGCAAACAAATAATAATACAGTACTCCGTACCACGGTGACCGTTTTTAACCTGTTGTATAAAATCTGGCCTGTTGTATGACATACAATTGTGGATGATTAAAACAAAAGACATGAGTGTTTATTGCTCCGGGAGGTTATCTTTCTCTGGATGTCTGTCTGTCTATCATACAGCATGCAATTTTCTTGTAAAGGATGATATTATTATGCAGTAAAACCTCCATAACGGACACACCCGATTAGTGGACACCTCTATTTAGGGGGCATTTTTTCGATTACCAACCCTTAAATAACTGTACATTTTTTATTCTCAGTAGTGGACACCTCAAATAGAGGACAAATTCTGCCCTCCCGAAGTGTTCGCTATTCAGAGGTTTTACTGATAAAACCTCCATAGCGGACACACCCGATTAGCGGATACCTCTATTTAGCGGACATTTTTTCGATTACCAACTCTTAAATAACTGTACATGTTTTACTCTCAGTAGCGGTCACCTCTAAATAGAGGACAAATTCTGCATTCTCGGGTGTCCGCTATTCAGAGGTTTTACTGTATATAATATTGATAGTTATTTTACAGGGCCACACAAAAGAATAAGAATATATGAAATGGATATAAACTAAATTCGGGATTGGTAGATCGCTGATGTTAATGTAATTTTAGGATGTTGTTACAGTCATCCGCAGCATGTTTTTAGAGTTTTGTTCATCTAACGAAACCTTACCTGTCTCACTCCTTTGTCTGTCTGTCTGTCCGTCTGTCACAGAGCCCGTTCTCAGAAACTATACATGTCGGAGACTTGAAAATTTGCATACTTATAGCTGAACACCACACATCAAACGGCAAATAATAAAATTTTGAAAAAGTCTAATATTTAACCCCTTGGGCTCTAACTTGTGTATTTTAAGCAATTTTTCTAACTCAGCCTCTAATTTAATTAAGTTGGAGACATGAAATTTTGCATACTTATAGCTGAACATCTCACATCAAACGACAAATAATAAAATTTTGAAAAAGGTTTAATATTTAACCCTCTGCGCTCTAACTTGTGTATTTAAAGCAATTTTCCTAATTCAGCCCCTAATTAAGTTGGAGACATGAAAGTTTGCATACTTATAGCTGAACACTTGCGATAACACTATAAATCATAAAATTTTGAAAAAGTCATATTTAACCCTCCGGTCTCTAACTTCTGTATTTTAAACAATTTTTCTAACTCAGCCCCTAATTAAGTTAGAGACATGACATTTTGCATACTTATAGCTGAACACCTCACATCAAACGACAAATAATGAAATTTTGAAAAAATCTAATATTTAACCCTCTGGGCTCTAACTTGTGTATTTTAAAAAAAATTTCTAACTCAGCCCCTAATTAAGTTGGAGACATGAAATTTTGCATACTTATAGCTGAAATCCTCACATCAAACGACAAATAATAAAATTTTGAAAAAGGTCTAATATTTAACCCTTTGGGCTCTAACTTGTGTATTTTAAGCAATTTTTCTAACTCAGCCACTAATTAAGTTGGAGACATGAAAGTTTGCATACTTATAGCTGAACACTTGCGATAACACGATAAATCATAAAATTTTGAAAAAAGTCATATTTAACCCTCTGGTCTCTAACTTGTGTATTTTAAGCAATTTTTCTAACTCAGCCCCTAATTAAGTTGGAGACATGAAATTTTGCATACTTATAGCTGAACTCTTTACATCAAACGGCAAATAATAAAATTTTGAAAAAGTCTAATATTTAACTCTCTGGAATCTAACATGTGTATTTTAAGCAATTTTTCTAACTCAGCCCCTAATTATGTTCGAGACATGAAAATTTGCATATTTATAGCTGAACACCTCACATGAAACGACAAATAATAAAATTTTGAACAAATCTAATATTTAACCTCTAACATTTTGTCTCGCGCAATTTTTAAATTTAAACTGTTTTGCAATACTATTTTTTGTTCATTTTGCATAATAAGTGTAATGTGACGCAATTTCTTCTATTTCAGACTTCTAACGCATGTTAATGAATTTACTTTACAATATCCTTTCTCTTTCAAAATTCACATGTAAATATAGTTTTAATGGCGTAATTTCCAATAAGTGCCTGCTTTTTATACCTAATTATTTAATTCTAATTTGAAGGTTTTTTTCTGTTTATAATAGTAACGTGTAAATGTTTTTTTTTATTTGAAGCAAACATTATTGTTTGCGCTGTTTATACAGTTGGCAACAGTTTAAATTAATACCATTTTCTAAAATATGTAAAAAATATCAGTCAAGATGCTGAATATTTGAATTTAAAATAGAAATAAAACCTCAAAAAATGAGTCAAATTAAAAAAATTAATGAAATCTGCACACCGGGATTTTCTATTGAATAAAATGATCTAAAAATGATTAAATTCACATGTATAGCTTTTGCTCCTATAAAATTTTTTTAATGGAACGATTTTGTCCAACTTTAGCATTAAATATCTCTTAAAATAATTCTTCGATTTGAAAACTGTATGCATTAGCGTGTTGATCAAACATTTCGCTATAATACCACCGATTTTCATATTTTTTGTATGCGATAGTTTTTTTAATATTAACGAAGAAAGACCTCCGGTCACAAAAAATTCAAAACCGGCGACGGCGGCAGTGACAGCGTTAGTTACTTTTTTTAGAATAGTGAGATATATAAAAATGAAAACTTGTCTATCTGTCTGTTTGTAATTCTATAAAAATCCGCAATTTGGAAGCCAAAATTGTGAAAAGATACGTGCATGTGTAGTAAAACATGGCCGAGGCAACTAAAGTAATCCGGAATCGAAATAATTTATAGTTAATTTTTAATTAATAAAAAACCACCAATTTAACAGCAATTTGTTATCAAATTTAAACATTTTTCGTTATAGCAGTTGCCAACAATTAAAAAACAGAATAAAATTATTACTACAACAATTAATTTTCTACTGCAAGATTTCCACGTGACAAATGAAAATGAAATAAATAGTTTGACGAATTTTTAAAAAAGGTGAATATTACGTCATAACTTTTCTATTGCAAGATATTCACGTGAAATATGAAAATGAAATAAATGGTTTGACGAATTTAAATGAAAGTGAATATAACTTCATAATTTTTCTATTTCAAGGTTTCCACGTGAAAGAGAAAAATATTACGTCATATTGGAAATATAAAGGACGTGGTGGATATAGTATAACGTCATATGAGTGTGAAAAATGTATTAAAGCATAATAAAAACCCGATTAGGGAAATATTGGCCTATTTTAACATTATTGTTCCAATTATAAATTGAAATAAGTTCATTTATAGCTGTATTCTTTTGCGTCTGTTATATACATTTATACATTTTTATATAGCGTTTTCATATGATTCATTCATACAACATTTCGACTGCTTTTTTAAATGTTTGTTTTGTGTTGTATGTTAAATTTTGAAATTGATTTTTCAGAACAAACATCCATCAAATTCTGGGCAACGCCGGCACTTTAGTTTGTAACAGATAAATGGCTTTTGTATCTGTACATCTAATGCTAATATTATAAAGCGTTATAATATTATAAAGTATATAATATTATTAATGCTTGTACGTTTGTGAGGTGTTATCTCTGAAACTACATAGCCAACTTAAAAAAATGTTGGTGGCCATCTCTGCTCCGAAAAAAAGACTATTTTATGTCAGTGCAAGAACCTACGTCGCTGCAGGAGCAAAAAAGTTCTAAAATTGCGATTTCTGTGATATTGATTGGGTTAGAAACTTTAAATTTGGTGCGGTAGTTGCTTTTAAGATGTAAATACTCGTAATGAACGCTCTCTAAAAGGTTCAATTTGACGGATAAACGTAAAAATTTCTAGAAAGTTTCTAAACTATGATTTATTTGGAATACTGAAATTTTTGGGATACTGTTGGGGTTAGAAACTAGAACTTTGGCATGGTAGTAATTAATAAGATGTAAATGCTCGTTGTAGAACGAATTCTAAAAAATAGAAAGACTAACCAAAGCGGAAAAAGATCTAAAGATGATCTAAGTAACGAAGTACATGGGATTGTTAGGAATATAAACATGAAAATTGACATGGCTGTATTTATCATGACGTAAATTCTCGCAATAGAACAATTTCTAAAAATATCTCTATATAAAACAGTTCAAAAACAAAAAACTTTGTAAAATTTTCTATTTCTGTGTTACTGCTGAGCCCAAAATCTTGAAATTTTGCTTCGGGTTAGTTTTAAAATATACAATTTTCTCTATGAATGGTTTCTAAAAAAATTAAAATTTAAAAAGATGAAATTAACGGAAAGCGATCTCAATTACCATTAATTTGGAATTATTAGGTACAGCAACTTTAAATATTTCATAATGCTGCATTTTCTCCGCAAAACATGCAATTTAAATGCAACAAAACAGATATATACCCACCTAGCATTAAATAAATTGTGTAAATATTAAATAAAGACCTGTATGAAACAGTGAGTAGGTTACCCGAAAGTACTTGTTAAAGTGTTCCTTCTCTAGGCTTTTCTCTCTCTCGCCAAGGCCACTAACAGAGGGAAGTGCCGTTTTAAATGTGATATGAATTTTTTATCCGATTCATTTTTCTAGACATTTTATCATAAGGTCATATTCTCAATTATCATTAGTAGCTTTTTTATATATTAACTTTTTCTGGTGAAATTTTATAATCGGGATCATATTGGCGTATGTTAGCTTGCATGATTTCCTGAATAAATATGTATGGATTTGTAAATTACTTCAAATGACATTTTGACAGCTCAAAAGTTATGCAGACGATATATTCAGATCTTGTGTCATACTTTATGTTGTAATCATTGCCGATTTCTTTTATTTAATACTTGCTAAATACAGCTCAACTTGTGCAGAATATGTTTGAAAACAAAACAATACAGCGTATGTAGTGGCCAGCATACACTCATCATTTAAATCCGATCGAGCATATCTAAAACACACTCTAACGAAGCATTGCATGCCACTGTTGATGTATTCGGTACTTTGATACTATATTACATTTTGAGGAGAGAATTCCTTAAATGTTATCGACAACCTCATTGCATCTGTGGAAAACAGATATTGTACAATATTAACTATTCCGGTTGAGCACACACCATATAAAGTATAGTCCATTCTTTTTAAACATCATATATTTGTCATTTAAAGTTACTCAAATTGGAGCGGAGCGTCTGATTATGCTCTTGACATCATTTAATAAAGTTAAAATTCCGATATAAGTAATTTAGTGTTTCATTTTCTATTTTACTTTTAATATATTGCGTACTTTCAATTTTATATCCATGCATGGCTGTTTTGAATGGTTTGATTTCCCATTTTTTTAAACAGTGTATGCGAATTTATATATAAGATTTTGTAATTCTACGATTCGCTTATTTTCATCATTTCAGTTTATCGCAGTATATGGACAATTAAAGATAACATCTCATTTTCTTTGCTTCCACATGTTATTATTAAATCTATGTTCCCAGTAGTATCGCTCAGACTAATCCCTCTGAGGGAAGTCCTAGTATTTCCTTTCTAACAACAAAAGTATTTTCATGTGAATATTAAAAAGAGAAAGGAAACTTTGGTGAAAATTACGTCAGATTTAAAAAGGTACATTTAAAAGAACTTTCTCATAGCGTTGTTAAAAAGTACCGAGAGACAAAGACTATGTGTACTTAATTCATTTTACATTAGCTTACTTTCAAATTTTTAAATAATTTTTAACACTTTCAACAAAGTTGAAAAGTGTTATTGATTTCGGTTTGTCTGTTCGCGCTCTAACTCTCGTAAATATATTCAGATCGCACTGAAATTTTTAGCTATTGATGTTTAGCCTAGCACGAACCCTATTTCAAATGAAGTTTGTAGCATGTTTAGTTCATTTACAGGAACAGTCAAAAGTATTCCGTTGCATTACGGCCAATGGGAAAAAATAATTTTAAAGATGTTACACCCTTTCAAACATAATAAAAAACATATGCATTTACGAAGTGCACTAAAATATGCAGAATATTCTGTAGCATATGCGGTGCCACGAATAGTTGCTATTCATTTACAGGGTTACACAAAAGAATTCCATTACAAATGGTATTGGGGGAAATTGTTTGCGGCGTATTTTAATTATACAAATTCATATATAATAAAATTGATATACTTCGGTGAGGCTTACTCAAGTTATTTCATGTATAGTACGTAGTGCATAGCATTTACAGGAACATACAAAACATTTCAGACAAGTATTTTCTATCCGAACTGTATATTATTTGCGATGGCAGGGAATGCATTTTTAATTATGATACGCGCTTTTAAGTTTCACTATATTTATGCATACTATATGGTGTGTGTAATTGTTATAGTTGATATACAGGGCTACGCAAAAGAGTTCGTAAAGGTTACTGAGTATGACCGTAAATTGCTGAAAGGTGGATTTAAAATGTGTTATGCTGAACTTCATGTAGTTTTCATGAAATGTTTGTAGAATATAGATAAAATGATATACAGGGCCACGCAAAGAATTGGATACATGACCAATTCTGGAAATGCGATTTCAGTAGTTTTAAGAGTGATTTAGTTTGAATTAAAGTTTAGCTAAATAGTGGCGTGTAATAAAGGTACTAGGTAAACAACAGGGCTGAACAAAAGTATTCAAGTAAGTTTCCATCTATTAGTATAAATGGCTGAAACAGAAATTTCAACCTGTTATGCGTTTTCTTGCTAAACTAAATTTTCTATTATATAGTATATATCAGCCTACAGATCAAATACAGGGCTGTTCGGAAGAATTGGAATAAATATTTGGCTATGGATGGTAACTGCTGAAATCAGTTTTTAAAATGTTTAGTTAGTTATCTTATTTACCTTATTTCCGTAAATAACGAAGTTTTGTTAAAGCTTTCAGGGAGTATTGGAAAGTGTTTCTTAAATCTATGCCGTACGCGTGATTTTTATTTCTTGTTTTTAATCAAAGAGGAAAACAGCCATTGTATCTCTTTGAAGCGGCTGATTTCGTCTTAAAAATTTCCAATCAAAGGAAAATGAATGAAAACCCGTTTACAGGGAGACCGTCACTGTTTTTTTAAATTATAATTCAATCTTTTTAAGGCCGATGAAATTAGCATGTTTTTAGAATCTGTGGTGTCTGAACGGGGGTTGGCGAGCGTAGCTCGTAGGAGCGAGAGCCCCCTAGTATAAATAAATAAATAATTAGATATATAAATAAATATAGGGAGAGTGTGAACTAATAGTAGGAATTGAATTATGCATTAAATGTTTAAAACACAACATAAAACTCTTTTGGTCTTTCTAACTTTAAGGATGTTGGTCAGTGATATCTGAAATTCCCTTCGGTGATGTTAAACTTATCGGTACGTGATATGTTCGTGCTTTTAACATATCTCCTTGTAAAATTAATATTTTAGCTTCTTTTTTCTGTGTACTGTTCTTAAAATGTGTCTCTTTTCTTCTTAGTTGTGAAAATATTTCTAAAATTTATACTTAATTTATAGTTTTATGTGTTATAGTCTTAACGAAACAGAGTACTTCAAATAAAAGTAAGCATACATTTTTGAAATATTTTCAGAACTAATAGCAAAAGCGGAAATATTTTTCAAGAAAAGTACAGAGAAAAAAACATCCAGAAGAGTTATTTTAAAAATAAAAATGCATCACACGCCCCATAGGTTTAACATTAGAGATGGAAATTTGAGATCACTCTGACCAGCAGCCTTAAGACTGCCATTTTGAATAACAAGTCACGTGTTAAGTACTCTGCCCTATGCATGAATTCCTTGAATAACGGGATACACATTTCATGGTCTGTTCTCCAATTGTGCACGTTTTACAGCATCCGTAAAATGTACAGCTCTTAATGAATAACATTTCAATATAAAATTGCACATTCATAAAAGATCTAACCCCTTGGATACATTTGACGAGTGACACTCGCCATGCATTTGGCCACTGGCGCCTATTTTTCAATTCCTACTATTAGTTCACACTCTCCCTATATATATATATATATATATATATATATATATATATATATATTATTTATATATATATTTATATGTATATATCTTGTTCAGATTTTCAATCGTTAATAAAACACTTATTATTCATCCTATCAAGTTGAAATAAATTTTTTTAAACTTGTACTGGATGACAATTGATGTTACTACAGTTTTTTCAAATATCAATTCATTCATTAAATTTTAATTAATTAATTTTAGTTTTACATGGGAGACAAAATGGCTGCCATTGGCTATTGAAGCATTTAATGCATCTTCATATCTATAAGGGGGGTTACCATAGGGGGGACCATGTTATGTCGCCAAATACCGCCAAGTTTGCCGCCAACTTGGCGATATCTCTAATATTTCGCCAAATTCCGATAGAGTTCCATTGTAAACCTACTTGCTTATAGAAAATCAACAAATTGAGATATTTTAATGCAACAAAAACTAATATTATCTTATGGGATTATATTAAATTTTTCTTTGATGACCTAAGTAGGAATTGACTTTAAACACAAAATTTTTATATTACTTTTTATATTCTATTCGTATCACTATTTAAGGGAAAAAAATTCTAGTATATTTCCTTTTGCACCTTTTGTCAAAGTTTATCTAACACATAAAAATGAAAATTTGTCTGTCTGTCTGTAATTCTATACAAATCCACGGCTTGGAAACCAGAATTATGAAATGTTACGTTCATGTGCATTAAAACACTGCCGAGGCAACTAAAGTAATCCGGAATCGAAATAATTTATAGAATAAAAAACCACCAATTTAACAACAATTTCCTATCAAATTTAAAGATTTTTCGTTATAGCAGTTGCCAACAATTAAAAATTCATTCAAAATAAAATTATTATCACAACAATTACTTTTTAATTGCAAGATTTCCACGTGCAAAATGTACCTAATAAATACCTGGACAAATAAAAAAAGGGAATAATACGTCATAACATTTCTAATGCAAGATTTGCACATGAAAATCGAAAATGAAATGAATAGTTTGGCAAATTAAAACAAAAATAGAATATTACGCCATATTGGAAATATAATGGACGTCAATAGGTAAATATATAACGTCATATGAGTTTGAAAAAACCTATTGAAACATGATAAAAACCAGATTATGGATATATTAGCATATTTTAACATTTTGAGGTTCTCTGAATTTCTTTTCGCCTTTTTTAAATCTGTTCAATATATATACGTGTGTGTATGATGCGTGTATATTAGAATTTCCACAAAGGTTTTGGTCCCTAGAGCTCATTCTTTGTGAAGAACTGAAATAAAGATTTCAGATTTTTTTCCAAATAAAATTCGTGAAATTTTTGTACTTGCAGCTTTTTTTTAATCATGAAAAAATTATTTAAATAACAAAATACTCGGAAACAACTTTTCATCAAAGGTTTTAATATCGCTCTTAATCTAGGTCACAGATTATATTTACAAAGTAAGTAGGCAATCTGTCGTCCAGATTAAATGAAAAGAAAAGTGTGAAAATTACGTAAATTAACACGCAATCTTTGATTTTTCAAAATAAACATTCTTAAAATTCCGGACAACGCCGGGTGCTTTAGCTGGTATGAAATCTTTTTATTTTAATAAAGTGGTGTGAGATGGAATTAAAAAAAAGGAAAGAAACGCCAGAGGCAATCCTGAAACAAATGCAAAGTGTAACCAAGGGGTTAATACTTTGCAGTTCAGCCCCGGGTCTGACTCCGGATCATCTTTCTTTGCAAAATTTTCTTTTGTCGCCAGTAATAAAGGAAAATAAAATTTGCTTTATTTGTTCGTAATTAGAGCATTTTTGAAATTGTGTAATTGAAGGTAATTTCTTTTTAAAAAGTGGGGCCAACCAAATAAAATTTGTCTAAGAGTCACTGGACCTGAAAAGGTTAAATGTAATAGTTTTTATACTTATTCTTATAGCCTTATAGTTTATTAAAAAGTTACATAAAATGTTTTTTCGGAAACTAAGCGCACTGTATGAATGTGTTTAACCTTCAATCTACAGTGTAAGGAATTTCCCTTATAATAACAGCTTTTCAGGATTATTTTTAAATTTATTTTGATTACCTGTCAAATATTGCACAAAATTTATATTTTTAGAAGTTCAGAAAATAAAATATTAACAGCCGTACTTCATTTCTTTGAGAAATATTACGTACGGAACAATCGAAACAACGAAATATTTGAACTGTCAACTTGAATTGTTTTTCTATACTGATGATTTTTTTCTCTTATTTACTCAATATATATGACAAAAGCTGTGACAAATTTCGTTCCAGCTTGTATCGAGTATAAACAAATAAATCATAGTGTCATATTATCACAAAAAAAAGAAACAAAAAAAGAGGGGAGTGCTGGAGTCGGCGAGAATTGATAAAAAGCAAGTACTTTATCATAAAACGACAATTTATATATTTTTATCATTTAATGACATATTTTATGTATAATGAATGTTGATTTTCTAATTTTGATATTTTTATCAGTGATTAATAAAACATACTTTAGAAAAAACATGTACTCTACATTTTTTCCAATAATTTAATTTGATGGACAGTCCGAAAATGTACAACGGGATGTCCTGCGAGAAACGTGTGCATAGGAAATAATTGGGATGTTTGAACATAGTGATGGGATGACGTATTGTACATATTTATTTAATTATGTTGTTATATAGCTGTAATTAGATATACACAAGCAACGTCTCCTAGTTAGAGCTATTTTTAGCCGTTTGAAATTAAATTAAATAAGAACCTGCTATTTTGCATTTTTTTCCGAAAAACAAACTTTTCTATTTGTCAATTGTAGGAAATAACACTACTCCAACCCCAATCCATGGTGGTTCGACTTTTATGAATGTATTTTGGAGCTAATTACTAAGATAACGAAGTAAATTACTCATATATGTTTGAAGACCTTTTAGCTAGAAAAGTATGATTACTTGTCATGGTCACTTGTTCCTATGGGATTCTAATCTTCTAATATTTATAAAAATATACTTACACTATCCATGAACATTTTGATATTAATATATTGTATATATAATTCTACATACTTTTGAAATAACAACGTGTTAAAAATTTAAGTGGTTCCGTTTTGTATTATTAGAGTAATGTTTCAATTTATGACTAGAAATAAATCTGTTTTAGACAATTACCATTGAAACGCTCTGAGTTTTGAAATGAGCTGCCTTAATTCACTTCTTTTAAATTAAATATTTATCTTTGTAAGCACAGATTCTATTTGTGCATAATAACGGGTCCAAACCTAGTTTCCCAGTTCGTATAGAGCATATTGGGACCCTTGGCGGTGGTAGGTAGAACTAAAGGATTTCGCAGCGCGTGCGCAGCACGCTTGGTACACGGTCAGTAGGCAGCGGGGACCCGGTTCGAAGTTCATTCGGTTCGAGATTGGTATTTTGAAAATATTGCATATTACAAGATTTTGCAGTGTGTGCGCAGCACGTCTGCTTTACGGGTCCGTAGGCAGAGGGGACACGGTTCGAGATTTCTGATTACAAGATTATGTATAAATATAGGACCGATGTAATTAGAGTCCCCGATGAAAGGAGGGCTCCGCTCGCGGGCAAAGTCAGCAAGTTACAATTATAATTACTTCAGTTTCTTTATATATCTTATTAATAACAAAAGTACTTTGTGAAATTCAAATTCATTTTGATACTCAACAATTGCGTATCTTATAAAAGTACTATTATCCCATAACTCTTCAATTCACATTTTATCTGATAAGATACATTGATTGCTCTCAAAAATCCATCCTTTTATTTGATCATATGTTGTTCAGTGAAAATGCTATATTTCTTATGGCCATGGCATGATCTCAGTCCACTTTCTTTACATTTTCGACAGATTGTTTAACTTCTAGGACAGTTTAGCAGCTACCTTAAGCATTTTGTTAGCTAGAAATTACATTGAGAAAGAAAAGTGAAATATTAATGGTGTATTACATAACCCATGCTTATTTCATAATGAAAATATTATAATATTTAACATAATAAAAAAAAAATAAAACATAACTGAAGGCTGATCATTAATCTCTAGCCTCATTTTTCTAGAAATGTTGGTAAAAAGTACTTTTAAGTTTCTCCCTACGTATTGGATTCAAAACCTGATACATTAGTTACAGTTCTTTATTATTTGGTTAATCCTCCGTCAGGTACACCTCTAGAATTCTGTGTTTAGGTGCAGTGCGTATGACAGTCACCAGTTTTAAAAGCGCCATTAGAATCTAATTAAGTCAGTGCTGACGCTATTTAACCTCTTCAGTTCCGAAGCTAAATTAATAATACAAATGCTTATTCATTGGTTTTTTTCAAACAAAATGACATCGTAAATGACAGAAAAAATACCTTTTCTGAAATTGATCCTTTAGGCGTTTAGTAATTTAGGTTACAAAATATGGATCTAAAACTACAAACCCCCTAAAAACATCCATTTAATAACCATTAACCTGAATTAACGCAATCACAAATTTAAGACCTTTAAACAAGTAAATAATCTACAAATCCTCAAAATTTTTAATGAAAAAGGTTTAAGTTAAATACTTATAAAAATTACTCACTTCAATGGAATTTTTGACATTCAAGGGTAAAAACGAAATCATAATTTTGATAAATGAAAATTAAAATTCTAGTGCTACATTCACCTTGAGTTAAATAATTAAAATATATAGTCAGGAGGGGTAATTATGACCACTTTTTACATTTTCAACTTTGTTATTTTTTTCTGCTTATTTCTATTTAGAAAAGTGCTGTTTTTAGTACATAGGAAGTAACTTTGATCCTTTAAGAACACATTTTACAAGTTTTAATTCTCATAGCTGTTATTCTTTTAAAGTTAAAAGGGTGGTTATAATTACCCCACCAAAAACTCACAATCACATAAGTTTGGGGTAATTAAGACCACTAGTGGGGAAATTATGACCACTATATCGTCTCTTTATACTTGCCAATACACATTTGTTTGGTGTAATTATGACCACTTTGAACTCCAAAGTAACAAATCCTTTTATCAAAAATTTTATAGACTTAGTTTCAAATTGCTATTTGGATCTCAAAAAGGCTTCAGACTAGTAATAAAGAATACCTAAGATGAAATTACATTATGAGGTTAATATCTAAGCTTGAAACAAAATTTTACCATCACAGTTTTCTCCAATATGACGGCGGTCATAATTACCCCCTGGCCATAATTGCCCCACCTGACCCTACGTAAAGCACAAATAATTGTACAAAAATTACTTTCATGTGCATAAATATAGTATAAATACAGTTGAACCTCGTTATCCCGACACTCTAATGACCAGAAAAAGTATCGTCATAAGCGGAGTGTCATGGTAACCGGAGTTGGAGAAATATATATATGTAAAAAGCTGTATTTTTAATTAATTCGACAGTTTTAAATTCATAACTGTTCTTTCAGTTTTAAGCAATAAAACATTATTATTAAACAAAATAAACAGAAAAACAAAATTGAAAAGAATAAAATTCAGATTTATGATGACTTGTTTTTTATTGATACATGAAGTATAGACGAATTAAGGTTTGCTTAAACCTAGATGTGCTTCCTACAATTATTTTTTCAATATTATACAATGAATTGCAATCAGTATTAGTTGTTTCAGAAATGGATGTCAGATAATTTATGATCGTTTCAATTCTTCGGTTTTAGTCGGATGAAAAACGCTGTGTACAAGAAAGCACCGCTTGACCAGAACAAAAAGACCGCGAGTAGACTGATGCCTCTATCTGGAGCTTAAGTGGGTCATTCATAGTATGTGGGTTCATTTATTCAGATAAAGGATTGAAGTAAAAATTCTCATTTATCTCATTGGACATTTTAGAAATTTTGTGAAGAGTTTGGCAAAGACATTTCTTACCGCTTAATTTCCGGGCTTATAAGATGGATTATGAAAAATGGACGATTTTCCTAAACCGTTGGGATATCCGGAGTTGGAAATTATTCAACGACGTAAAATCCGGAGTTTATTTACATATACATATACAGAATATCGGGACTTTGAAAAACTGACGTGATAAGCGGAGTGACGTGAAAACCGGGTGTCGAATTACGAGGTCCGACTGTATATTTGAAATACAAATTTAAGATATCTCAAAATACATGAGAAAAACCTAGAACGTTTTCAACCATTACAAGGCCGTCATCAGTAGGATCTAAATGCTGTTATTTTCTTTGCTCTTATTCGAGAATTGTCCAGAAGAAAACATTGTAATTTAAATTTAAATGTTGTACGTCAGATGAGATGCCAGATAAAATTATTCAAATTTTCAACAAAACGAGTTTTCGTCTATTGTGCAGCAAATATCTCCATACACCATGGATATCGTATGGCAGTGCATCGGTACAAGCTGTATCTTTATTAGCAATTATTTCAATTGATTCTCTTATGATGGACATCCTGTCCAAGCAATCAATAGATCCGAAGTATACATTATACCTTTCCAAAAAGATAGTAAATAGTTTATTTATGTTGCTATGACGATGAGAAAATTTCGTGATTGAATTAAAGAACATGAAGCAAATCTCATATTAAATATTCCCCATACTATTTTAACAAGATTAGCTCAAACTCAACCTATAAAAGTAGATTTTAATAGATCAAAAATTATCTTTAGTACAAATAATTACCAGGAAGCCATCATAACAGAATAAATTGAAATAATTGCTAATAAAGATACAGCTTTGTAACGATGCACGATATCCATGGTGTATGGCGATATTTGCTGCATAATAGATGAAGGCTCGTTTTGTTGAAAATTTTAAAAACATATGGCATCTCATCTAACGTTCAAAATTTAAATTTAAATTGCAATGTTTTCTTCTGGACAATTCTCGAATAAGCGCAAAGAAAATAATAACAGCATTTAGATCCTACTGATGACGGCCTTGTAATGGTCGAAAACGTTCTAGGTTTTTCTGATGTATTTTGAGATATTTTAAATTTGTATTTTAAATATCTTTATGTTATATTTATGCACCTTAAAGAAATTTTTATATAATTATTTGTGTTTTATGTATATTTTAATCATAATTTTGATTTTGGATTATTCTTAGCTTTAAGCTTTTTTTATCACGCGGCGTGACCACCTAATTTTAATAACAAAAGTGACAAACGGCAACAATAATATTTTAATATGATTTTATATAATTTAATATAAGATTATGCAACGAAGAGCCATTACGGATCGATTTTTAAAATAGCAAGTTAATTTACACATCAAGATTTTATTTACCATCCATAATTCAAGAATCAATAGAGATATTTTTACGCAACAAGAATATTTGCAATGATTCAGTGTCCCTAGATTTACCTAAAATTTGGAAAGAGATGCTATATAATTTTAGTACCAATAGTAAAAATTAATCCACGCTCGCAAATAGCCAAGATAATTTTATACTTTGTTTTATGTTTTGCAACATTTTTCATTATGCATGTTGTCTCGTGACATTATTTACCATGTTATTGTTTTGTTAAATTATATGAAAAATAATCCACGTTCACAAATAACTAATTTAATTTTAATTTATTTTATGTTTGCAATATTTCATTAGGCATCATGTCTCGTGACATTATTTACTATGTTTATTATTTTTAAATTATGTGAAAATATTTTCTATCGTGTATGATTTTGAAAATGTCGCCGTTGGTGCGACGAAACGATCGTCAATCTTAATAAAAGATATTTTATCACTTTATAGCATTATTTTACTTAATCTGTTTATAAGTGATCATTATATATGTTTTTATATGTTTTTATAATTTTCCTTTTGTATTGAAAGTGTAGAAAAGTAGGTTTTCGTTTTCTAAAAAATTCATTTGTAAATTCTGGTGTCAGCAAATTATTTCATCATTTTACGAATATAATTTTTCTCCCCTGAAGGAATTAAGAAGTGTTGTCGGAGTTTGATATTGTATACTGCCTATTGCAATAGGAAATTCTCTTAGAAAAAATGTTTTAAATGTAACGACAGGTTTCGTGATTTGTTACTACAATGCGGATGTTTAAAAATATCACTATTATGCACGACTTTTCCGTTAGGATTTTATGTACAATAATTTTGTAATTTTGCCGCATTTTTGGTAATCATATTTGCAGCACATTGGCTTTAGTTCAGTCTGAATCGCAGGGCTGCGACTGGTGGCTATTTTTTTAATCAATCTCTCACCACCTTTTATCAACAAAAAATGTCACATACTACACTTTGAGAACACGTGTTTGAAAAATATTACAATTTTTTTATAGTGTTAGAAATAGAACGCAGTAGCCAGTGGCAGCCCTGGAATTGTACTGAATCGTCCTACTTTTTAATTAGCAAGGAAACAGTTTACACTTATGAAATATAAATGCGAATAACTTTCCATTCCTTACCCGAAGATAAAATTCACTCAAGAGACCAAATATGATGTAAAAATTAGGTGTTCGTATTAGAAACTTTTAAAATTTATCTCTGTTTCAACATGGAGAAGCCCACTAAGATTACTTTATTCATTCAAAATCATAGAAGACAATTCCCAGTTGAATGGCCCTTTTGCAGTTCTTTGCAAAAATCTCTCTGTTCTACAAAAAAAAAAAAAAAAAAAAAAAAAAAAAAAAAAAAAAAAAAATGTAACTAATGCTGCCTTTATAAATGTATTTTTTGTGACTGGAGTTCTTTCTCGGCTATTCTAATTAGAACATCATTGAGCTATAATATTAAGAACATCATTGTATATAAATATACGAAAATTGGTCGTTTTATAGAGAAATGTTGGATAAACACGTACAAGTAAATAGTTTTTAAATCGACGAATTATTTTAACCGCTATTTAATGTAGAAATCAACCCAAAAAGTTTTATAAGAACAAAAACTGTGCACAGCAATTTAATCATCTTTTATAGAGACACACTTTTGAAACTTGCGGTGTGCAATGGGCAATTATTTGTTATAATAATTTTTAGTTTTTTTTAAAATATTGCCAAAAAATTTCAATTTAAACATATACTTATCTTTTAATTAAAAAATGTATTTTTACGTGAATATTGAAGACAGAAAGAAAACTTCGGTGAAAAATACGTCTTATAGAAACAATACTTTAGAAACAAATTTCTATAGCGTCGTTATATACTTCGGGCGGCAGCAACATTGTTTAGTTATTCATTTTAAGCTGATTTTACAATGTTTAATTGTTCTTCTTTATTCAATCACAAAAACAGCCATCAGCTATCGCAACGGCGGTTGATTCGGCCTTAACATCTTCCAGTCAAAGAGAAATGAATAGATGTTTAATTATCGAAGATCGCCAACGGTCATTAAATTATAATTCAATCTTCTGTAATATTTTTAAAACAGAGCAATTTAGCATGTTTTTAAAACTTGTGCAGTCTTAAAAGGAGTTATCGAGCGTAGGCAGAGCATCCTAGTATAGAGAAAAGGGGAAAAAATTCGAAATCAGGAACCTAACCCTTTGAAGGGTGGTGAAATATAATTTATATTAATTTTAATTCCTAAATGCTGCTACTGCACCGGAATTTCGGAATAAAATTTTTCTCTTAAATTGTACGCGAAGAAAACTGTTTCTTATTCAAATAAATTTTTTCACAAATTCTGATGTCATTTAATCATTTCAATATTTTCGCAAGATTAAGTATTTTGCCTGTGACAAGGTTAAAGATAATTTCTTGTTACCATTTAAGGTATTTTGTAATAGAAAGTATATTTTAGCCTAAATGACATAATCTCATATTTTATATTTATGACAGTTTTTCTATATTTGCCATTCACAGAGGACTATAATGAATGTCATACTGTATTCATTATGCATGTTTCCGAAGATAGACGAAAATATCATCTTTCATCGGAGTATATCTTTTATAGAATAGGAAAAAGAATAAATAGAAAAAAATGAGTGTTTTGGCATATTTATTTTCTTATCTTATCAAGAGGTATCTAATAGAAATATATTTTTGTTGAGCCCATGTATCCGCAGCGTTCATATGATCAAAATTGATTAATATACCCTTTTCTGTTACATATTTATTCACTCCTCTCTTGTATCATATTTTTATTACTTTCTTCTATCTTTACAAGGAGAAAATATAGGATTCGTGAAATTTTTCGAATTCCGGTTTTCGGCGGATCTACACGTTTTACGGGTCAGAGATCCTGAAAAACATGTTTTCACAAAATGTCTGTCTATGAGTATGTCTGTGAGTCTGTCAGTCTGTTTGTGTGTGACACAAATTTTGTGGGCCTCTATCTCAAGAACTAATGCATGGAATTTAATAAAAATTTATATTCAGTTAGTCCCTGATATAAATTGGTGCTGATTAGGTTTTGGTGCAAATCGCTCAACAGGTGGCACTGCTATTCTGCATTTTTTACGATTCCGGCAATGGCTCTATCTCAAGAACTAATGCACGGATTTTTACGAAACTTCAGATTCAGTTAGTCCTTGATATGAGCTGATGTTTACTATGTTTTGGTGTAAATCGCTCAGCAGGTGGCGCTGCTATACATTATTTTTTCTGATTTCTGCAATGGCCCTATCTCAATAACCAATGAGTGGATTTTCATCAAACTTCAGATTCGGTTAGTCCTTGATATGAGTTGGCGCTGACTACGTTTTGGTGTAAATCGCCCAACAGATGGTGCTACTAGGATGCATTTTTCCTGATTCCCACAATAGCTTTATCTCAAACGAGATGCACGGATTTTAATCAAACTTCAGAATCAGTTATCAAATTGATTAAGTTGTTACTTATTAGTTTTTGGTATATATCGCCCCACAGGTGGCGCTGCTATGCAGAATTTTTTACGATTTCCGCCATAGCTCCACTCAAAAGCTAATGCACAGAGTTTCACTAAACTTCATATTCAGATAGAAGTTGACATAAGCTGTTTTTGATTAGATTTTAGTGTAAATCATCTAACCGGCTGCATTCTTCAGAAAGTATTAACATGCATGTGATAGAAGAAAGTTTTGGTATCGCCACATCCGAATAGTTATTAGTTACAATTGAAAGAAGTCTTGCCTAGACTATATGCTGTTAATAAATGTAATTTGAATAAACTGCAATTGCTGGGTTGTTATTCGCAAAAAATGTCCGTATGTTAAAAATTTCGCACAAACATTGTATAAAGATAAATTGATAGATACGTAATTCATGACAAGTGTACTTAAAAAAATTACTTAAATATATTGAGGGCTTGGGTGTAAAACAAGATAACTAACAAAATGCAGTTTTTGTGATATTCAGTATTCTATTTTTCTACAAAATCTACAACCAAAAGCATTATCATTGCTTCCTCTACAACAACTGACTTCTGAGAATGAACATCCCGTTATTACGCATAAGATTTTTATCTCTTTTTAAAATTATTGAAAAGTGTTAGGTTTTTCTAGCCATCTGTGTCCATACACGAACTTCCGTAAATATTCTCGGATTGCCATGTCATATATATAT
Source organism: Maratus speciosus (assembly GCA_963932465.1). Lineage (NCBI taxonomy): Eukaryota > Metazoa > Arthropoda > Arachnida > Araneae > Salticidae > Maratus > Maratus speciosus. The sequence continues at coordinate 503,811,022 of OZ010794.1, read as the reverse complement.
TATTAATAGGTTGTTCATGTTTGTGGATGTCATATTCGCTATTACAAACGATGTATATAGCATTTATAAATCTTTTACAAAGACACTAAAAAAATCCGTTACATCATGGTCTCTGTGTAAATAACGTTTTCAATGTATTTTAATGATGTTAAACTATTTCAAAGCACTGAGGTGCACTGATGTGGAAATCACTGTGGTAGTGTAGATCAATGAGGTACACTACAAGAAGGTTACTGTAAAATAGGAGAAATTTAAATAAAAATTTGAATGTTATCCTCAGCTAAAAAGTGACAGAATAAATTTAGTAACAAGACAAAAGTATTTCCTGTAGAGTTAATAATTTCGCTTATTGTTGATTTTGCCTATATTAAATTTGAATTACTTCCAAAAATATTTTTTTCCATGTTTTAAAGACGTTAATAAAGAAAAGTTTACTCCTTATTACGAATTAAAATTCTACTCTTTTAAAGGAAAAATTAATTTTTTTTTTAAAGACTTCTTTTTTGTGAATCAAAATAAAAGACATTTAGAGAAAAGTTTGGACTATATAGTGGATGGCATAGCTATCAACTTTCAGGTTTTTATCAAATCAAATAAAACCAGATATTTTAAATATATGAACTTAATTAATGTTTAAGAACACGTCAGTTTGTATATGTAATGTCTAGTTATAGCACGGAAGTATTAAATATCATATTGAAACGAGTGGGTAAGTGTGATCACAGATTGCACAGAGAGTTTCATTTAATATTTATTTCAAAACACTTTATCCTTTTGCAAAATCTGTTAGTTCCACATTTCGCAATTAGGAGGTGCACTCTATTCTACAGAAAACTCTATCCGAACGAAATTCCGTTTTACAACCTATCCGTAGATATATTAGTCGAGGGAATCGAGCCCATAGCACCCGAGATAGGTAGGCGCCCCCTGGCGTTAAAAATGGAACTAAAATATGTAAGTATATGGTGCATAATATGAAAGTGTTAAAAAGTGCCCCCGGGTGAAAAGAGGGGAGGATAAAATTATTGCTTAAAATACACAAGTTTAGAGCACAGAGGGTTAAATATAAGATTTTTTCGAAATTTTATGATTTGTCATTTCATCGCAGGGTGTTTAGCTATAATTATGCAAAATTTCAAGTCTTCAACTTAATTAGGGCTGAGTGAGAATAAAAAGCTGAAATCACACAGTTAGAGCCCCATGGGTTAAATATGAGATTTTTTCAAAATTTTATGATTTGTCGTTTGATCGCAAGTGTTTAGCTATAATTTTGCAAAATTTCAAGTCTTCAACTTAATTAGGGGATGAGTTAGAAAGAAAAGCTTAAAATACACAAGTTACAGCCGAAAGGATTAAATATAAGATTTTTTCGAAATTTTAGGATTTGTCGTTTGATGTGAGGTGTTCAGCTATAAGTATGCAAAATTTCAATGTTTCTAATATATATAGTTTCTCAGAACGGGCTCTGTGGCGGATAGACAGACAGAGAAGCGAGACGAATAGGGTTTCGTCGGATGAACGAAACCCTAAAAAAGACTAATTTAAATAGTATTAACCCCTTGGGGAGGAGCGACACGTATACGGGCCAGATGTAGCGCTCAGAATCCTTGTTTTTCCTCACCAGTAAAATTTTACTGTAAAATTTGCCTTGTTTAATCAGCGCACTTTCTCGATTCAACAAGACAGAAATTTTTGTTTTTAAAAAACGGTGACAAAAGATTAAAAATTTCGTAAAAGGCTCCCGTCCCGAAGGGGTTAAGTGTTTTGAAAAATGTAGTTTATCCTCAACTTTATAAAAAAAAAAAAAAAAAAAAAAAAAAAAAAAAAAAAAAATAGAAAAATTAGAAGGAAAGACGCTCAAACCAATTTCTGAGATTTTTTAAAACAATCATGGCAATAGATTAATTTTAACAGAGTTAGAAATTCGATTAAATAAATAAATAATAAAGAAATTTGATTTTTTAAATTTGAAAACGCATGTAACCCCTTAAATGAAACTACGAAATACGCATAAAACAAAAGACGCATTTTCTAGTATTTGGTTATTTCACTTGAAAAAAAAAAAAAATGGAATGTTAACAGATATGCTACGATACTCTGATTAATCGAAATAATTCTAGTGACAATTATAAATGTGGGTAGTGTTAGTTCACTGTATGAGACAAAACATGCATGAAAAACCTGTCTTATTGACAGATTTATTTCTCCCGCTAATATATGGAGAGTAAATCATCCATGAACGAAATCTTTGTCTTATTTAATAGAAAATTTCTGCAAAGTGAATATTTCTCTTTGGAAATAGTGGTACTCAAAAGTGGGAGAGTTGGCATCTATTTAAATCTATCCATGTCACCTTTTTCAATGAATATTTTAATTTCTAGAAGGGTATTGAAATGCTGAGATGATTTTGTGATTCTTGTCAATTTTTAGGTGCGTTCGTAATTATATAAATACCTAGCACGTCGTTCAGTCCGTCTGTCCTTCCTCATATAACAGAGCAAAAACTACCCAACCGAATGATCTGAAATTTTAAATATATAATTTGTATAAAATTTTGTCGAGTCAATCAAAATCGGATGTATAGTTTAATTACAGGGACAGTCAAAAGTTTCCGTTACATTAAGGCCAATGGGAAAAAATTATTGCAAGTGCATTTTAATGATGTTACAGCCTTTCGAACAGAATGAAATTGATATGCACTTATGAAGTGCACTGAAATATACATTCAGTACAATATGCGGTGCAAAAAAATATTTATAAAACTAGTTATTAGTGCGAACGCACCTAATTTGCCATCTTTGACGAGCAATTTCCAACAAGTTACTTTCTTCTATCTTCAATAGAAGAAAGTATTGTAATCGAAATTTTTTTCTTCTTCAGGTTTTTGATGGATTTATACGTTTTAGGAGTCAGAGATTATAAAAAAACATGTTTATAGAAAATGTCTGTCTGCCAGACCGTCTGTCCGTGGTTCGCCATTGTACAATATAGTTGTGCATAGAATTGAACCAAATGTTTTGTGTAAGGTAAAGCAAGGAAAGATCGCGCGGTAGGAGAGATCGCGCAGACAGAGATTCGACGGGAAGGAGAAGAGTGCGCGCGCAGCGACTCCAGGCAGTTGTACAGCAGCATTAGTGCAGTGTCTACATGAATGCGCACATTGATAGTTCCGAGCGTCTGGGATAGAGTCTATTTTGTTTTGTTTTTCCAAAGTAAGTGCTTCAATTGTCATAACTGTTCGTCTGTATTTAGAATGTCCGTAGTACAAAATCTTTTGAAATTAAACGATTTCTTATAAGCTACTAACCAAGATTAAGGATGCGAACACCAACAATTTATTTTAGAAGTGGCCAAATAAAAGTGGGGTCAAATAAAAATGAAGCCAAATAAAAGTGGGTAAATAAAAGACTCTCTCCCTCCGAAATAGGAGAGTTTGCGCATCTGCTGCTTAGGGGAGATGGCGCATTTCTCCATAAGTTTCAGTGTTAAGGAGACATTACGCAGCTTATTGGTAAATTTGCATGATTTGTAAATTACGTATAAAACATTTGAATGTATCAATTTTGAAATAATTTTGGAAAACATATAATTATCGAAACTAAATTCGCCAGTAGCATGAGATACCAGAATTGTCGGTAAATGATGTGTAGTCGAATGGAGAGCTTCATATAATATCGTCTGAGCAAAATCTAGGGATTTATCTAGATAATGTCGTGGGAAAACGTCGGCAGGAAATTGTATTACTATTACAATCAATTAATCGGAAAAAAAATATTCTTATGTATGTAATCGGCCGGCAATAGGACAGTAATGAAAAGGGAATCTTTTTACGGAGGTGTTATTGTTTGCTTCCGCTGTATAGATACCCCCTGCAGTGATGAGAGGAGGAGTGTATCACGTGAATAAAACTGTCCAATGCCCTGCAATACCATACCTCTCTCCCGCTCAAATACTACTACAAGTTTAAAGGACATCATTTGTAAATGGTCAGTCGAAGGAATATAGGTGAAAAAATACTTTCCATGAAATGTTCTTTTGTGAGAATACATTATTATTCGTAAATCAGTAAATTTCAATCTCTTAAAAACTTACAGATAGCACGGCAATTAGTGTAAAAGTAAACTAACAATTTAAAAGCGTTTGTTTGTTCTTTCTTTCTTTTTTTTCAATAATTATGAATATACATTCATACTTACAATTATACTTAATAAAATGGTTAGAGGTATTTTCTGTTTTCTTCATTTAGAGAAATAAATTGAAAAATCTGAAATTTAGATTATACCAGGATAATATCTGAAATTTAGACTATTACAACAACAAACTATTTGCTCTAAATGTATTTTCTTAGTTATGAATTAGAAATTTTTGATTTAAAAATTAATTTATTTAGAAATACTTCAGATAATGTTATTGTATAAATTTTAATGAAGTTGTTCTTCCCTTTTCCCCCAAAAAGTAATACATTTAATTTTGTACATTTTAAAAGTAAAAAAAAAAGTCTGAATTTTTTTAAATAAAAATTATTGTTAGATAAAAAAATTTAAAATTATAAGATCTACAATTTAGATTATCAGAAATTTAGACTATTACAACAAGAAACTATTTCTTCTAAATGTATTTCCTTAATTATGAATTAGAAATTTCTGATTTAAAAATTAGTTTATATAGAAATAATACAAATAATGTTATTGTATAAATTATAAAGAAGTTGAAGAACTTTTTTTCCCACTGATAGTGATAAATTTAATTTTATACATTTTAAAAGTTGAAAAAAGAATACTGAACAATTTTTATTAATTAAAATAATTATTAGATGAATAATTTTAAAATTATAAGATCTGAAATTTAGATTATATCAGGATAATATCTGAAATTTAGATTATATCAGGATAATATCTGAAATTTAGACTATTACAACAAGAAACTATTTGCTCTAAATGTATTTTCTTAGTTGTGAATTAGAAATTTTTGATTTAGAAATTTATTTATTTAAAAATTATTCAGATTATGTATTGTACAAATTATAAATAAATGTATTATCTGTCATTTTTTTCCCAAATAGTGATAAATTTAATTTTATGCCTTTTTTAAAAGTTAAAAACATGACTGAACAATTTTCTTAGTTAAAATAATTATTGGATATATAAATTGAAAATTATAAGATCTGAAACTTAGATTATATCAGGATAATATCTCGAAATTTAGACTATTACAACAATAAAATATTTTTGCGCTAAATGTATTTTCTTAGTTATGAAGTAGAAATTTCTGATTAAAAAATTAATTTATTTGGAAAAAATTCAGATAATGTTATGTATAAATTATAAAGCAGTTGATCCTCTGTTTTATTTCTCCAGATAGTGATAAATTTCACTTTATAACTTTTAAAAGTAAAAAAATATATAAAGTTAATTTTTTTAATTAAAATAATTATTTTGATACTTAAAAAAGAATTTTTTTCCATACATAACCAAAATTTAATGAGACGCTTTAAATGATAGAATTTTCACAGTTAGGACGCAATGTTAAATGAGAATATTTTACATTGTAAGATTAAAAAATTATCTAATTAAAATGTATCAAAGTTCGTTTTAATTCAAACAGTAAATATTGTTAAAAGGAAATATTTTCCGCTATAAAATATAAAAATGTTTTCATATCGAGGGCGTAATTAATTAAAAGCTAAGGGATTTTCTTGAATTTAAATTCTAAATATTGCTGATCTTGGGATGAAAATTACAGTTAATTATTCTTTGTAAGATGCAATAATATCTGTATATCAACAGTGTGAGTTACTTATAAGCAAGAATATAATCTTTAAATTAAATGTAATTTTACTTGTATCTTACAAAAGAAAATTAAATTAAATTTTAATTGTAATTTTCATTGTAAAATTATTTAACAGCAATGTATTGACTTTAAACAAAACAAGATTTATTACATTTCAATTAGTTAAATCCTCGCTATGGAAATATTTTTGCATCTTATAGTGGAAAATATTCCCAATTAACAATATTTATTTTTTGAATTAAAACGAATTTTTTTACGTTTTAAATACTATTTTTGCATCGTACAAATTCTTCTATTTGATATGATTAGCTAATCGGAAAAAGATCATATGATATTGCAATGTACTTGGTAAAAGATTGCCAAGTGACCAAATTATCGAAAACTAATACGCAAAGGCTTCAAAACTGATTCAATCGTAGTCGGGAGGCGATGCTCGAAAGGTGATTTGTCTTGCGGAAAAGAAGTCATTTCTTCTGATCCCTAAAATGAGATCGCCAGGACGAAATATAGTCATGTTAGGACTTTCGGCGGAAGTTTGGCCAAGGATTTTTTGCTCTTTGGGATTTGGCAACAAATTATTTTGAAAAAAAATAATACATTTGCAGATAAAAATGTTGTTAATAAATTAATAATACAGTTGTTATTTAATTAATTTTATATAAATATTTTCTTAATAAATTGATTAAATATATATATATATTATTTATGGACAATTAATTTGTTAATAAATTGATTTTCTAACTGAAATACATTTTCTAATAAATGATATTCTTCGTTTTATTTATTTATTTATTTTGATAATAAGTAACGCGTGCTGGAATTTTTAATACATTTTTCAGGTTACAATGCCAAATATTTACAGGAGAAAATCGAAGAAGGAAGGTTAATGTACCGAAAAAACCTAAAGTCCACCGCAGAAGCAATACAAAATAGTTCACTTAAAATGCGTACAGCAGGCAGGGAATTTAGTTTTCCTGAATCCCCCTTCAGAGGTAGGCTTAACAAATATAAGATGCTTCCAGAAAAAGTGGGATAAAATAACTGAAGGGGAAAAAACGAAGGTTAATGAGGATGAGTGCATTGAATGTCTGGAACTGTATCAGGAGACAACTTCGACCAGTGACTGGATTCAATGTATCACTTGTGGCAGAGGATTGTACGAAAGCTGCACGATTTACAACAATAAGTGCTTCTATTGTGGACGAAGAAAACTTCCGTTAGCAAGCAAAAAACATTGAAACTGTGGAAATGAAAATGAAGTAATTTTCACGTTAAACATGTTATCAAGTAGATTAATGTTATTTTGTAATGTTAGCAGGGCTTGCTTTTTCTGATATTTTAATCTTCTTCTTAAATTAAAACTCTTTAATTGTTGTTAAAATTCTTTCTTTTATTTAACGTAAGTTTAAAATATTCACTGCTAATTCAATAATATTTATTCACAAAAACCTTACAACAATGTCATTTAAGTGTAATTATTATTATTATTAATTTAATTGTAGTTATTATTAATAACATTCACTTCTACCCATGTACGCAATCTCTCCTACCCATGTGCGCAATCTCTCCTACCCATGTGCGCAATCTCTCCTACCCATGTGCGCAATCTTTCCTACCCATGTGCGCAATCTTTCCTACCCATGTGCGCAATCTTTCCTACCCATGTGCGCAATCTTACCTGCCCTATAAGGAGAGATTGCACCAAATAGTTTTCTTGGTTTTATTACTGCTCGTCTGTTAAATTACAGCCTAACAACAAAATAACAATGGAAATGCATAAAAAACAAATGGAGTCAAAATTATTCCTTGATAGTTTAGTAACAAATTATTATTTAGATTTTTATTATTATTCTTTTGAAACGTGCGCAAACTCTCCTAGCTTTATTTTATGTTTTAGGCTATGGCAAGCAGGTCTCCTTCAATTTAAAAAACTTCCGCGGAAGGGGGCGCTATAATTGCGGTGTCTGTGCCATTTTTATTATTGTACCATCGAGAAGTGTATGAAGTCATGCATAGAATTGAACGAATTTTTTTTGTATGATTTTGGCAAGGACCTCCTTGAATTTGGAAATATTTCGCTGGAAAGGAGCGCTATTATAGCGATTTTTGCATAATTTTCTCAATTTTTCGTAGTTCTATTGTACATAGCCGGCTCGTCCAGTGACGGGAACTCGCGCCCTGCTAAGCCGGCTATTCGCAAACAGTTGCTGATAGCAGAATAATAAACTATTTATTTAAATAAATATCATGATAGATATTTACTCGTTTTTATTCCGATTAATTGACTGAATCAGAAATTTAAAGATGAAAATCAAAGTTGGTATAGTATTGAACTAATAATATTAAAGTATTAACATGTTACACTACTTTTTGATATATTAAGATGTATGACATAGAAGAAAGGTTTGGAATTGGCACACTGTTAAAAATTTGCAGCATTCTGGCTGGTCATTTGACTGTTTTTTCCGAAAATGGTTACACAGCCGTAATTTTAACACTATTCTGACCATATTATTGGCCATTTTATGGTCAGAATATAGTTAAATTACGGTTATGAAACCGTTTTTTCAAAAAACGGTCGAATGATCTGCCAGAATGCTGCAAAATTTTTAAGAGTGCACATTCAAATAGTTCACTTTAAAAAGCTTTCTGAAAGACTTTCATTATATCTATTTTCCTTCAAATGTCTGTTATCATTCGATTTTATAGAAGGGTAAACAAAACATTTTATCTCAGAACAAAAACAAGAAAGAAAAAATAATAATATTTGATTTTGGAGCATTTTCCATTTGATTTAAAACCCATTCTCATTCTATGTCTGTTATCATTTCATTTTTCAAAAGTACATTTCCAACTTTTTGAGAGAGTGATCTAGTTAATCTCTGGTTTTAAAACATTTCCCGAAAGTCCATATCTATTTTGATGCCCGGATATCTTCTTAATTTATCATTTATGTAATTCTTTCTAAAAGAGCAAAATTTCCATTAATCCATACTTTTTCTTTATTTTGCTGTTTTTCTGTAATAAGTAGTGACAGGAAATAAAGATGAATGTCACGTACTCTGAAGAAAGTTTTAGATAAGAAAGTGCGTATTACTGTTAGGTTAGTTAAGATAATTCATTATGACATTTCGGAAGGTGAAATATTTATCATATCTAGAATCGTTGCAATCAAGATTTCCGGGGAATGTATGCTAAGACTGTTTGATTTGTTATTAATAGTTTGAAATTATTTTATTAATATTAAAATATTCAGAATATTATTGTTATATTTAATTGCTGCTGAATAATAAATTCCCAGTGGTAATTTTCATTTGAAATAGAGATGCTTGTACAGTCGTTGAAAAAAAAAAGTAAACACCCCCTACTAACTCCTCAACTAACTATCGTAGACGAAAGTTACTGGTTCCGAACGATTGGAAATAAAGTCTACTTTTAAATGATGTATATAAAAATTTCTTAGGGGGCCATCTAGATATTAAAACGAATCAAAACTTCATTTTTTTTCAATGGCAATACACAGTTTTAACGAGATATTTCAAATCTTTGGTTCAAACTATGCCTAGACGCCAAATTTCAAGTCATTTGAATGATAAGTTTTTGAATTATAAACATTCTCTTTATATCTCCTGAAATTCTCCTCCTAATGTGCTAATTTTTTTTGTTGCAATAACACTAATATACCCAAATAAAAATACGCTGAATTTGCAATTTTTATAATTTTATGATTTGAATTATGAAATTAATATTCGAAAAAATTATCAATTGCAACCTACAATTTTTTTGATGGGTTTAGATTTATTAAGTCCTGCTTTATAGCAATCCAAAATTTCACATTTTTCTTCCACGTAGTTTTCAAATTATGCTTAAAAAACGGCAAAATGATGGTCTAAGGGGCCGTCTAGGGTAGAAGTGAGTAGATATTTTGAAATTTATTCTGCTGTCCTGTAATCTAACAGACTTCATTGCCTCCTTGAGTGGAGCTTAAGGTGCCTTGATCAAGAAGGGGGCTTTTTCGGTTAACAATGCAGGATAGAACTTCAATTTGGATACAGCCCTTAAAATACGCTCGTTTTAAAATAATTAATTTATTGGAAACTTATGGTACGGATCCTTCTATCTACCCTATATATATAAAATCCTAATGAAACGAATTTATGAAACGAACATATGAAACGACTGAATAAACAACTGATTATGTTTCACGGCGATTTCTCCTAAAATATGGAATACTTTGCGAGGAAATTAACACCAAAAATTCGTATTGATTCACCGATCTCAAAATTGGTATTAGAATTTTTAAATTCGAATTAGTTTTCGAAATATTAATTTTTTTCTAATTTTATATACTTTTCTCTAATGATGGCGACTCAAATTTTAATCATAACAGATATTTTTTTTTTCATATTTTAGAAAAGGTTGTATTATTTTAAACTAATCTGGCGACCAGTTTGGCATCCCTTAAATATATGCTAAGAAATGTGTCATGTTACTTTTATTCATAAATTCAATTTGTACTTCATTATAATTTTATTTAATACAAAACTTTCATTTAAAACTAAAACATTTGAAATAAATGGCTTTCAACTCTTTCTTTTTTTTTTAAACGAAACAAAAAGAACAATATTAGGCACAGATGTTACATACGCAACGCCAGGCCCGTAGCTAGACCATACTTCCAGGTAGGGCAAATATTTTTCCAGGGGTGGCAGATTATTTCTTCATTTTTTTTTCTAGCCCTTATTCGTAGTTCTTCAAAAATATGCATTGCAATTTTAGGGAGGTTTTTTTTTCTTTAAAATATAAGATATTTCTAAAGTCAGTACGAACTTTTTAAAGATTCTTCAGAGACATAATAAAAATGTATTAAAGTTAAATAAAATATTTGGCATAACCAGGGCTGTAGGAATCGTCTACCATACCCGCCCCCCCCCCCCCCCGCCATTTGGGGGGCTGGGCAAAGTCAAGGGCCCAGCAGTAAGTTATTGTACCTATGAGTCGAATAATGTTTTTTAACTTTTATAATTATTTTTAATGTATTTTAATAATATTTTAATTTGTTTTATCCAAATTAATTTTTTGTCAAAGATCTTGGTCAGATTTAGAAAAGATATACGCTTTCCTTCTATATCCACTATTCTTTATAAAGGGGCCCAGATGGAAGAGCTTTTGAAACCTTAAATTCTATTTTTAAAATATAATGGTATTTTAGTCTTTTTTTTCTGGTGTGTGTGTGTGTGTGGGGGGGGGGGATCCTATAAATGGGAGAAAAAGATGAAACCAAAAGTTCAAAACTTCATTAATACTATTACTCCCTTCAACCAAAACAGATATGCACTTTCTTTCTACAGCCACCGTTCTTTTTAAAGGTGCCCAGATGAAAGAAATTTTGTAGGCTCTAAATTCTTTTTGAATTTAGTCTTTATATAGTCTTTTTCTTTTTTAGGGCCTTTTATAAAAACGAGGAAGAGTTGGAACCCAAGATTTAAAACATTTAGGCCAAATTTTTTATTCAAATGTTTTTAAAAAAAAATGCTTTTTAATCTCATCGAGGCCCCATTAAGTTTCAAAACTTTCTTAATGCCATTACTTCCTTCAAAAAATTTGTGCTTTCTTTCTATAGTCACCGTTCTTGGTGATAAAAAAAATTTTGCAAGCTCTAATTTTTTTTTAATTGTGTTTTTTGGGGGCCCCTATAAAAATAAAGAAATGTTGGAAGTCAAGATTCATAACTTTTAGGCCCCGTATTTTTTATTTAAATCTTTAAAAAATATGCTTTTTAATCTCAATAGGGTCCCAATGAGCTTCAAAACTTCCTTAATACAATTACTTCCTTCAACCAAAACAGATAATGTGCTTCCTTTCTAGCCACCATTTTTTTTTAAGGCGCCCAGATGAAAGAAAATTTGCATGCTCTAAAATTTTTTAATCGTCTTTTTTTTTTGGGGGGGGGGGAGGAGGGGCTATGAAAGGGAGGAAAAGTTGGAACCCAGGATTCAAAACTTATAGCTGTCACTTTTTTATTCAAATGTTTAAAAAACGTGCTTTTTAATCTCGTTGGAGGTCCCAATCAGGCTTAATACTATTACTTTCTTCAACCAAAACAGACATGGGCTTCTTTCTACAGCTGAATTTTTAGCTGTGTTTCTGGTAATTTTTTTAACATTCGTAAATAAAATATCCGGTTTCAATCTTTTAGCACAATATAGTAAATTTTGCTCGCTATGAACTTCGAAATATCTTTATCAATTTTTGGCATCCTTTCGCATTTTGCGGTGATTTTTTTACCTTTTTTTTTTCTAAATGGGGGGAATTCTCAGTTAAATTTTGCTTGTGCTTTGATTAAATTCATGTTGTAAGAATATCAAATCTGTTCCTGTAACATCATGAACAAAATGTTGAAAATTTTAATTTAATCCTGGTCGAAATAAAGATTTACAATAATTCGTTTGTTTGATTCGAGATCTGAGCCGGCATAGCATGGGTGTACGCACATTGCCGAAAGCAGTTCAACCCAACTCTAAATTCGTTTAATTTGAGTTTCGTTTTGAAAAAATCAATATTGAAGCTCCGCTGGTGTTGTTATAAAATAGAACTCGGATGGCAAAATTAAATATAGATATTTCTCAAAAATCTTAGAGGCAGGAGACCTGAAAAAAAAAGTTTGTGAGTGGCCTCAAAAGACCTTCCTACGGCCCTGGGCATAACGTAAATAAAATGTATTTCTTTTAATTAGGAATTGGAATCGAATACCGTTTTTCACTTTTCAATAAATGCATTACACTTTGAGTTCTAATTGATTTCTATCTTATGATTGGCAACTTTGACGATCATTTTGGAAACTGATTTGCTTTGAAGAAAAAGTGCAGAACAGTTTCATTAAACAACGCATTCAGTTTCTTCGTTTCTTAATAAAAGCATCTGTAACATTTTTTAATTTAAGAATAAAAATGGCTTTATAAATGTGTCAGTAAGTAATAAATTTGGATTTGTAAAATCGTAAGTAACCTGACATATTAAATTATTTGAAAACAACGTTTAAACACACAATAAAAACAAGCAGATTTGACCATACGTATACGTTTCGTGAGTACTAGGACTCACATCCTCAGTGTAAAAACTATAAAAACAATATCCCCCCAACTACATGTACGGCGAAAAAAACCCAAATGTCAAAACATGATACCAAAATCTATCGCCTCTCATTGCTGGGGGGGGGGGGGGGGGGACAATTTTAATTTTGACTCAGCTACCATTATCAAGAAATGCATTATTCCTCTGGATTTAGACTTTTTTGAGGCTATTCAAATCCATAAATTTAAAGACTCCTTGGTTAATGATTTATCTAGTACACCATACATCTCAACTTTCTGGATGGATTTGTTGTGTCACAACACTTCACTTCCGCATTAATTTCATTGGCTGTTAGAACTTGATGGTCTTTTGGTATCATGTTTTGACATTTGGGTTTTTTCACCGTACATGTAGTTGGGGGGATATTGTTTTTAAAGTTTTTATAGTTTTTACACTGAGGATGTGAGTCCTAGTACTCACGAAACGTATACGTATGGTCAAATCTGCTTGTTTTTATTGTGTGTTTAAACGTTGTTTTCAAATAATTTATATTTTCACACAAGTTCTGTACTTATTAACCTGACATATTGTATCGTTTAAATTTGAAATAATGATTGGTTTATTTTAGAAGCGACATTAAAATTTTTTTTCAGTGGAATGGAAGACAGTCGAAGAGATGGAGGGTTAGACCTTCCATTATCTATTTTGTATTTTCACATGGGGGGGGGGAGGGGGGAGTGTCCTTTGGAATTTGTTGTAATTGGACCAAGTTTCCACGAAAGAAGCATTTAACTGTCATGTACAGCAAATTAAAGTTAAGGAAACAGTATTGTGGGCTGCTTCAAGATTAGTTTCAGAAGCCTTTGGTCTCAACCTCGCCTCCTAACGATAAATTACGTATGATGACAATTGTATAAAGAAAGCAAGATTTAGGGATTAAGGTAAACCCGATTTGTTGTTGAAGCGGTATGGGATAATTTCTACAAAGTGAAAAAGCGAGGCACGCACAATAGAGCAATTTTCGACAGGTCTGTTAAAGAGGTAGAGAAAAAAAAGCTTTATAGATAAGATTTTGCTATTTTTGTTTCCAGTCTAGAAAGGAAATTTAGGGGTAGAGGGCAAGGTCTGGCATGAAAAAATGAAAATTTGATGTTGTATTACATAAATTTTTTTAAAGGGAAATACTGAGTGAAAAAATGATCAGAATGTCGAGCTTCATTCTAGGTTGGACAAGAAGTGGTGGAAAACTGGAAATTTAATGTTTTTATCGGAATGCGCTAGGTCGGGCAAAACATTTTCCAGGTCGGGCTTTGCCCGACCTGGCCCCCACCTGGCTACGGGCCTGCGCAACGCTGAACCTAATTGGCGTCAAAAGGGCGTTATTTTGCCTGACATGGTAACCCGGCTATTGTTGCTTATTTGTTAATAAATTTTTATTTGAATTTGTTTTCTTTTTATGTATAAAAAATGCTGTAAATTGTTTTGTTCTACGGTTATTAATTAAACTTTTATTTGCTTATTGTTATTTCATTAAAAAAAAAATAACAGAAAATAATTTAAAAATATATATGTAACTGGTATTCGAAAACGAGGTTTTTGCCAAATTGTCGTAAAAAAATGCGCGCCAAATCCGGTGCGTATACAACAAGTCATGATATTTAATTTCAACTTCAAAGCAATGTTTTAATGGTACAGCTTCTCCCGTCGACCAATTTCGCCGAATTATATAAATAGCCAAATTATACAAATTGACATTTTTTTTATTTTAAATAACGAAAGAACAAATAAATTTGGTACTTCTTAGTTATCCCGTCGACCAAATTACTGTCGCCAAATTGTAAGATTAAATGCCAATAATGGTTGTCATTAATTAATTAATTTTAAGATTAAATGCCAATAATGGCCAATAAAACCATTAATTCGACGTTTTATTTGTATTTTTATTAATGTTTTACTAAGGCACAGATGTCATATACAGATGTCATAACCCCATATTGGCGCGATTTTTTTCTGACGCCAATGTAATATGCGCAATGGGTAATTAACTGGCGCTAAAGTGTCGTATTTTGCTTGATATAGTAACCCGGATGTTGTTATTTATGTTGTTGATGTTTTCGCCAAATTAACGTCGAAAAAAATCGGGCCAATATAGAGTATATGACATCTGTGCCTTAGTAAAACATTAATATTAGCAATTCTGTGCCTTTACAAATTTATTTGTTTTTTCGTTTTTTAAAATAAAAATTATGTCACTGTGTATAATTTGGTGATTTATATAATTTAGCGAAATTGGTCGACGGGGTAACTAAGAAGTACCATAAATTTGTATAACATTAATAAAAATACAAATAAAACGTCGAAATAAAAATCACTTGATGGCGTAAACACGTGTAACTTCCTTAAACTCAAGTGAATATGACATTTACGATCAACCATTATTGGCATTTAATCTTATAGTTTGGCGATAGATTTTAGATATAACCGGCAAAAGATTGTGAATCAAACTTGAAAACAACCATTGGATGTCTTAACAGCAACTGATTCTGACGTAAATTTTTGCAATCAAAGGGAATTGAATGGAAACCCATTTACAGGGAGATCGCTACAGGTTTTTTCAGTATAATTCAATCTCCTCTAATCTTTTTAAAAGCGATCAGATTAGCGTGCTTTTAGATTCTGCAGTGTCTGAACCGGGGTTGGCGAGCATAGCTTGCAGGGGGCAGAGCCCCCTAGTATATATATAAAAGTTTTGATTTGGAAATGGACCAATGAAAATCTGCGTAAATATTCCGTGTAGATCGGCATCCAGTTTGAATGCTTAAGCATGGCCTTTCATCGTTAATATTTAAAAAAAAAAACTGTTGCATACAAAATATGAAAATCGGTGGTATTATAGAGAAATGTTTGATAAACACGTTGATGCAGACAGTTTTCAAATCGAAGAATTATTTTAAGATATATTTAAAGCCAAAGTTGGACAAAATAGTTCCATTAAAAAAGTTTTATAGGATCAAAAACTGTACATAGAAATTTAATCATTTTTAGATCATTTTATGCGTCAGAATTTCCCGGGTTTTTTTTACTGCATTTAGTATTTTAATTTGACTCATTTTTTGAGGTTTTACTTCTATCCCGTTGATAGTCGCGCGTTGGTCTTTTCCCCGCCCGAAATTCGTTATCTTCCTGAAACTCATTTCCCGTTAAAGTTACGATAGCGAAATACCGTGTAGCTGACTTTGAGTGTTCACACTCTTGTGTAGCAAAATTGCAACTCATTCCTGCTATTTCTTAGCATTTTATCGCATTCTTAAGTTTCAATAGGTCTAAATGACCGCGTTGCGACCGCTTGCGTTAGTTGAATTTTCCCCCCTCGTGTTCATCCTTTCCCATTTCCGCGAAATCTGTGGGGGAAAGTTTCTTCGAAGTACGGACTTTCTACCTGTTGTTATTTCGTCTTTCTTTATTTCTGCTATTTTACCCGTTCATAGAGTACTTTTTTTTACTTTTAGAATGTGACTTAAAATTGTTTTATTGTATTAGTTGTGAAGTCAGTTCACACAAAAAACTGATGGATGGTCACTTACATTTTTTTTTTCATTGTCAAATATTGCGCGAATAAATTCTCAAATTGATAACCGTTTAAATATGGAAAAACAAAGAAATTCATCATCATTATTTGTAAGAACTTGCTTTCCATTTATTACCGGAACATATAAATGAAAGAAAACAGACAATGACTCTGCCAAACCATTAAAAAAGAGAGAAGAGAATTTTGTGGGAATCAGTAAAAAAATTGCCGCATCTCCAAAATCTGAAAAGTATCGTTTTTGTACGATAAAACAAATTCGAAAGATAAAACAATTTTCTCAGAATTGTAGTATGTATATTTGCAAAGAACATACATATAATTTATTTGTACAATAAGAAAAATAATAAGAATTTTATAATGTAGGTTAGAAATTACGCAAATAAAAATCTCTTTTGGATGATTCAGTGAATGTTTATACTATGATTTAAAAAAATATTTTAAGTATTTTTCTGAAATTTATACATTGTTAAATTTTCATACTGTAAAAGTATAAGTAAAGTAAAGAAGTATAAGTAAAAACACATTTTTTTTTTAACAATGCCGCAGAAAATGTTTTTTTTTATTATTATTGAAATTCAATAGAGGTTTGCGGACGGTATCTAACAAATTTAAATTTGTTGCCCGTCATCAATTGTTCAAACTATTTTTCAGAATAATGTTTTCCAGAATATGAGAGAAAATTCATTTAAATTAAATTATTGCTGCATATTTATAATTTCGGAGAAAATTTTCTTATTGTTTTTATTATTTTAATGAATGTTATTATAAAACAATAAATTATAACATTAATACCTTATTATGAAATGTACAATTGAATATTTATTTTAATTAAATAGTTGCTGTAAAATACATCCCTATTAAGATGAACCTTTCAGTGATTCTATTAATTAAAATAATTTATCCATCTTAGGATTTAAATCTACAATTGCAAATGTATTTAAATTAAATATATAATTTCAATAACTTATTTAATATTTGCTTTATATAAGCGAAGTTCGTATCCAGAGTTTTTATTCAAGGGCACTGCTCCCACACTGAAATAAGTAGAAAAACTACAAATCGTGAATTTTCATTTGAAAAATGGATTTAATCACAAAATCTCGCGACCCCCCCCCCTCTCCCCCTCATACACACACAGACACCCCACAAAATAAATAAATAAATAAAACGTATTTACAACATTTACATTTATAATTTCGAAGTTAAGTATTTTTTAACTTTTTCTTTATTATATATATATATATATATATATATATATACAGTAGACTCTCGTTTTTACAAACCTCTTTTTCACGAACACTTGCGATTTTACGAACCATAGAATGGTCCTGAATACGCTCCCATAGAATCAATGTAATTTTTTGCTCCCATTTACGAACTACAGATTATGAAAATGTCTTTTTTGCGAACTCAGTTTTCGAACTTCTGATTTTTTTTTTTTTCAAGTATCGGAATGCAGTGCAACGTCATTTAAACTCTATACAGGTACAATGAGACGTCAGGTACATTCCAAGAATGTGTTGTTTTCCCCCAATCTCTTTTGTAGGGATCCGGCATAGCAACAATTTCAAGTAGTGGTTGTCAGGACTAAGGCACTTTTTTGAAGGGAACAATAACTGTGAAAGGTAAAGGTAGTTAAGGTTTCCATAAATAAAATGGAAACCTATATTTTTCAAAATGTGATTTGTTTAAAAAAGGTAAGTGATTATTTCCATTCCTAATTTTTTATCTATGTTTTCATCTATGTATTTTCATCTACTAAGTACTAATACAGTCTGTGTTTTCATATGTAATATTTTCAAAGCATGGTAACGTATGTTTCTGTGTACTAAATTTTTTTTGTGCATAAATTTGCATTTATTTCTTGTATATTTAAAAATACATGCATAACTTGATTAAATAATAAATAATCTTGAAATACTGCTTCATCCATGAAGAGGGGGCAGTTTGATAAAAATAGACATAAATGATGTACGTATTCACATCATATTTGATGATTTTCTATTTTACGAACTATTTGGGTGTTCCCTACGAGCTCGTAAAAACGAGCGTCGACTGTATATATATATATATAATATAACCATTAATTAAACATAACCTACCACCGTATATAATTATACATTTTTAATAATATTTGGTTTATGTGGTGTTTGTGATTTCATAATTATTGGTCATTTTCATTATTTTTCAATGGTATTATTGTACATATATATCTATAAATATTGTCTTCAATTGTTTATTGCATCAAATTTGATGGTTTTCATATGTTTTAAATGAATTAATCGCCCACAATATGCTGGTGAATTAGTGGTATTGTATTTGATTTTATATTGCATGTCATAGGTTCCTTTTTTACTTTCAGTTTAATTGTTCAATTTAATGTCAGTGTAATATATTGATGCTAAATTTATTAATTTTATTTTATTAAATGGATAGAGAGTGCCGGAGTATCATAAAAATCTACCTGACTCTGATTCTGTCCTTCCAAAAATAAAATAAAAATACCCCTATCACGAATTTAGATCCATATTCGTAAATGTTTTCCTACTAATTATTGATTCATAGTAACATCAGAAATTCAATCAAATCATTTACTGTTTACTTTTAAGTATTTATGCAAAACGAAGAATGAGTTATAAAAACATTTATCTAGATGCCAACTGAATATATGCTTAAGCGAAATAAATAATTGCTGTAAAAAGTTGTAAAATGAATAATTGCTGTAATCTTTTAAAGTTCAGTCAATATTTTCTCCCTACGTTATCCGTTTTCGATCATCTGATAACACCGGCAAGTTTCCCCTTCGTTTTCGGCCTGCTCGCAACGGCGGCAAATGGGCCGAACGCGACTACTAACGTTCTAAAAAATGTCGCGACTACTCTCGGGCTATTTTAAATTCAAATTTTCAGCATTTCGAGAGATATTTTTTACAAAATTTAGAAAATGTTATTAGTTTAAACTGTTGCCAATTGTATAAACAGCGCAAACAATAATGTTTACTTCAAATTAAAAAATTATTTACACGTC
This sequence comes from Maratus speciosus, assembly GCA_963932465.1. NCBI lineage: Eukaryota > Metazoa > Arthropoda > Arachnida > Araneae > Salticidae > Maratus > Maratus speciosus. The sequence goes on along the minus strand of OZ010794.1, from coordinate 503,791,542 downwards.
ACTATTACAAACAGAAAAAAAAAACTTTAAAATTAGAATTAAATGATTACATGTTAAAAGCAGGAAAATTACGTCATAAGAACCATATATACACTTGAATTTTAAAAAAGAAACAAAATCTTAAAATAAAAAAATCATTATTATGCGTTAAAACTTGTAATTGGGGGAAATTACGTCATATTTAAAATGGCCAAAAAATATGGCAAAACAATTTAAATTGAAAAATATATTTGCGCGAGATATTTTGAGATAATCTTTTCAACTATTATCGGGAATTCGAAGACAGCGCAAATAATATTTCCTTCTAAAAACAAAAGTATTTTCACGTGAATATTAATTAGAGAAATAAAACTTTGGTGTAAATTACGTCAGATTTGAAACGATACACTTAAAATGAGTTATTAAAAATAACTATCTTATAGCGCTGTTAAAAAATACCTGGAAACAATGACACTGTTTACTATATTCATTTTACATTAGCTTATTTTCAAATGTTTAACTAATTTTTTAAATTAAATACAAAACAGCCATTGTATCTCTTAACAGCAGCAGATTTGGTCTTAAACATCCCCAATCCAAGGAAAACGAATGGAAACCCGTTTACAGAAAAATCGCTACTGTTTTTTTTTGTTTTTTTTATTTATTTATTTTTTTTATTATTCATTACTTTTAAAGCCGATCAAATTAGCGTGCTTTTTGGATTTTGGTGTGCCTGAACGGGGGTTGGCGAGCGTAGCTGGTAGGGAGCAGAGCCCCCTAGTTGCATAAAAATTTGCTTTTAGCCTAATTAAAGGGTGTAGAGTTCATTTATGCTGTCAGAATTATGTACTGCTATTGAAAAAAAAAACAAATTTATGGTTCGTTTTAATATGTAGATGGCCCCTCAAGCAAATTCTATATACATCATTTAAAAGTAGACTTTATTTCCAATCGTTTGGTACCAGTAACATTCTTCTAGGGTAATTTGTTTGAGGAGTTAGTAGGGGGTGTTTACTTTTTTTTTTTTTTTTTTTTCCACGACTGTACATGCCGCATGTATCAAAAAATAAAATGTTAAAACAACAAAATTCTACGTTTTAATTTATTGGCAAGTTTAACTACTATTCCGCCGTTACAAATCTTATTTTATTTGTTTAGATTAGAAAAAAGTCGAGTGGTCTTGTGTCTTGAGACTTGAAGACGCGGAAAAAGCTTTTTTCAAAATAACATGTTGCAGAAAATTAAATGCATATGGAGTAGGAATTATATCTCATTTTTAAAATATTTAATATTTTGAATTATGGGTCATCTGCATATTAAACATCGTACCAATTTAATTTTTTCAAAAGTTTATAGCTGGTAAGCCTATCGTTTTTTGAGTAATCGCTCTATTCTAAAAAAAAGAAAAAAAAAAAAAAGGTAACTAATGCTATCACTGCCGCTGACAATGAATTTTTTTGTGACTTGAGGTTCTTCTTTGTTAATATTAAGAAAAATACTGCATATAAAAATATGAAAATTTGTGCATTATAGAGAAATATTTGATAAACACGCTGAAGCAATTTTTAAATTGAAGAATTATTTAAAGCGATATTGAATGTTAAAGTTGGTCAAAATTGTTCCATTAAAAAAGTTTTATAGGAGCAAAAATTATACATAGAAATTCAAGCATTTCCTCTAAATATATTCATTGGAAACTCCCGGTAAGCAGACTGCATTTATTTTTTAAATTAGACAATTTTTTGAGGCCTTTTTTCCATTTGAAATTCAAATTTTCAGAATTTCCAGAGATATTTTTTACATAGTTTAGAAAATATTATTATTTTAAATGGCTGCAAATTGTAAAAACTTCTCAAAGAATATTTCCATTAAATTTAAAATTTATTAACACGTGAATATTGTAAACAGGAAAAAAAACCTATGAAATTTTAATTAAATGAAGTGTGTTAGAAGCAGGAAAATATTGAAATTACGTCATAACAATTGTTTATACACGTGAATATTTAAAAGAAAAAAACTATAAAAAAATTAATTATTCAATATTTGTTAAAACCAGTAAATGCGGGTGAAATTACGTCGTATTTCAAACAGACAAATACTATTGCTAAACAGTTTAAATAAAAATATATATTTACATGTACACGACAGATTTATTTCATATATCGAAATGATGTTTCTAACTATTTTTTCCAAACCTAAGATAGCGCAAATAATAATGTTTCCTTTCTAACAATAAAAATATTTTCAGGTGAATATAGCAAAAACAAAAATTTGGTGAAAATTACGTCAGATTTAAAATGAATGATTTAAAATCATTTTCTTATAGTGTTATTAAAAAATACAGGGAAGCAAAGATTTTGTTTACTTAGTTCATTTTATATTAGCTATTTTTCAGATGTTTAACTAGTCTTATTTAATCAAACACGAATTTACAACAATTAACAGCAGCTGATTCGGCCTTAAAATCCCTCAGTGAAAGAGAAATAAATGGAAACCCGTTTACAGGGATATCGCTACTGGTTTTTTAATTATAATTCAATCTTCCTTAATCTTTTAAAGAAGATCAAATTAACGGATTTTAAGAGTGTGAACTGGGGTTAGTGAACTTAGCTCGTCGGGGGCAGAGCCCCCTACTACTGTTTAAAATGGTAATGCACCTATTTTAATCGCAGAAATTCTGTCTGTAAGTGCGCGAATACTTTTAGATTCATCGGGGATCGCTCGGTTGGTATAGCATTGGCAGATTCACTCAAGAGATCCCTGGTTCGAATCTTAGCCTGGATATTTTTCACCCAGTTGGAAAATTACAACTTAACCTCTGCTCCCTACGAGCTACGCTCGCCAACCTCCGTTCAGACACCACAAACTCTAAAAACCCACTAATTTGATCGGCTTTAAAAAAATTCGCGAAACTGAATCATAATAATCATAAAAGAAAACAATGGCGATCTACATTTTAACGGGTTATTTTCGTCCTTGATTAAATCTGAGCAGTGAAACATTTGAAAATAAGCTAATATAAAATGAATTAAATAAAGTCTTTGTCTCCCGGTATTTTTTAACAAAGATATTAAAATGTTCTTTCAAATGAGACATTTTAAATTTATCGTTTTAAATCTGACGTAATTTTCACCAAAACTTTCTTTCTCATTTTAATATTCACGTGAAAATACTGTTGTTGTCAGAAAGGAAATATTATTTGCGCTTTCTTAGATTTCACAACAATAGTTTAAAAGATTATCTCAAAATATGAAATAAATGTCTCGCGCAAATATATTTTTAAATTTAAACTGTTTCGCAATATTGTTGTTTGGCCATTTTAAATATAACGTAATTTCCTCCATTTACGAATTTAATGCATATTAATGACGTTATTATTTTACAATTAAATTTCTCTTTTAAAATCCACATGTAAATATAGTTTTCATGATGTAATTTTCAATATTTTCCTGCTTTTAATACATAATCATTTAATTCTAATTTGAAAGTTCTTTCGTTTATAATAGTCATGTGTAAATAAATTTTTAATTTGAAGGAAGTATTATTCTTTTCGAAGTTTTGAAAATTGGCAAAATTTAAAATAATATCCTTTTCTGAAAGTTGTAAAAAATATGCCTCAGAATGCTGAAAATTTGAATTTAAAATGGAAATTAGTCCTCAAAAAGTGAGTCGAATTAAAAAAATAAATGCAGTCTGCGCACCAGGAACTTCTAATGTATAAAATGATCTTAAAATGATTAAATTTTCATCCATAGTTTTTGCTCCTTTAAAACTATTTTAATGGAACGATTTTGACCAAATTTAACATTAAATATCTCTTAAAATAATTCTTCGATTTGAAAACTGTCTGCATCAGCGTATTTATCAAACATTTTTCTATAATACCACCGATTTTCATATTTTTTTATGCAATAGTTTTCTTAATATTAACGAAGAAACACCTCCGGTCAGAAAAAATTCAAACCAGCGGTGGTGACAGTATTAGTTATTTTATTTTAGAATAGAGAGGTTATATCCTTATAGTGTAGCATTATGGGCAAAAATATTTATCTCAAATATTAAGAAAGGTATGTGATACCTCAAATATAAAGAAAGATACAGTAGAGTCCCAATTATCCGAGTCCAGCTTAACCGAGTTTCCACTTTAACCGAGTTATTTTCTTCTGATGGACTGATGGCTCCCATTCTTATGAAACAGCCATTATAAATGAAGTGTTAAGTGAAGATGAAAGAGCAGTCGTAAAAAGTTAGAACTAGTTTTATGAAAAAAAAAATTCCATTGACATAAAAAAAAAATTAAAAATCCAAAATATCTTAATCCACGACACACCGACTTCAGTTGTTATTTAAATGTTGCTACTTTTCTTTATGCTTATTCGAGAATCGTTTAGAAGAGATGATTGTAATAATAAAGATAAAAACAGATATAATTGTTTTGTTTTGTTAGGAGTTTGAATTACAATTACCTCTTCTAGATGGTTCCCGAATAAGTGCAAAGAAAAATAACAACATTTAAATAAGAGTTGAAGACGGCTGTGTGACGGTTGAGAATGTTTTGGATTTTTAATGATTTTTAATGTATTTTACAGATATTTATAATGTACTTCAAATAACTTTATATTATAGGTATGCACCTGCAAGTAATTTTAATACATTTATTTGTGCTTTTTTATAAATTTTAATTATTTACTCAGTGTGACTTTAGCACTGGAATTTTAACTTTCATTTAGTGATATAGAATATTTCTAAAATTGAAGGTGTAGCGCTTAGTTTCTAAAAAACTGTATAAAAGAATATTTTATCTCCAATAGTTTTTTGTGGATAATTTCTTATCTGGATATAGTATTATGACAGAAACCTTTCTACAGAAGTTCTGTTTCTTTTCAGATTTCCGCTGTCACTATCCTGTGCAAAAAAAAAAAAAAAAAAAAAAAAAAATCAATTGGCGAAAAATGCCACTTGGGCAAAAGCATAGAATTTATCTTTTGTGAGATTTTCTTAGGCCAGGAATTTCGGAGAGATTTTTCTTGAGCTTTTGGTAAACTGGTGTATTCTTCTTTTATATCACTATTGAATTAAAAAAAAACTTAAAACAGGAAGCACAAAAAAGGAAATTTATTGTATCTTTACAACATTTATTAGATATGATACATATATATATATACATATATATATATGCTATAAGTATTTTGTAACTCGAGATTTTTTTAAACTGAAATAATATTCAATATTTACTTATGTTTAGTTTTAATTGCATGTATAGTTCTTAATTGTATATATTTTATAGTGTCAAAGGGTGAATATCACAAAATATAAGATTTTGAAAACAAAAAGTTTGAAAATTTATATCGTTTCAAAGTTTCTGATTTTTTAAAAAATGTTAGTTGAACAGCTGAATACAGTAATTTATATGTAAAATTATGAAAGTTTGAAGAGCTTAAGTTCAGTTTTATGTAATTATAAATATGTGTCATTTTCTTGACATATGTAGCTAGTATAATAACCGCCAGGATAATGACAATTTCATTCTAAAACATTTTTCACATTCTTGTTTTTTTTGTTTTTTGTTTTTTTTTTGTTTTTTGTTTTTTTAGATCTAACATTTTAATTTCGTTTAAAGGAACATGTTTCCTTTATAGTACCTCAAATTCAGTGTAATGTTCAGTTTTATTTGTAATTTATAGAAGCCAGGAAAATGACATAATAAAAGTCTACGGTCTACACAATTTTTAAAAAGTTTTTAAACACATTATTTTCAATCTAAACGATCTTGCTGGTAGCAATGATTTTAGTACTTCTGACTTAAACTATGTCAAAAACAAGAAGAATTACTCTGCAGCGCCATCTTTATCTTTATACCTCATAAAGAACTAAAATGAGCAGGCCAAGAGAATGACATTCATTTTCAGTGACAATCACACTTTAAATATGGAAATTATTTATAAAATACAGAACTAATTACAGATTAAATAATGGGAGAATAAGCCGAGTTATACGCTTTTAAATAGGGGTGGGAATCAAGCAATCTGAATTTTAAAAAAGTAGCCCAGTAGAACGCGAAAATAGCGTTTCACGCGGCTGGAGGATTAAACAGTGTGTTAATGAAATTTACAGTTCACTGCTTGTGTGTAAAAACCTCCAGAAAAGAACTTACATGTTGTTAGCTTACTCTTTTTTTGATATAGGTTTAATAGAAAAATTATATCTTAATTGATAATCTAAATTATTAAAAGTGATGTCTCAAATTACAATACATATATCTCTAAAATAAATTATCTGCATAGAATATATACTAGATATTCGTAGAATAAAGAATAAAAAGTTATACAAATGTATTTTTATGTTGAATATTTGAAATATAAGAAATTTGCAGCTGGAGATTTTTTTAAAAACTGATTTACTTAGATTTCTTTAATATAGATCTAAAATCTAAACTGTATCTTAATTGCTAATTAAAACGATTAAAAGTAACTGTATCTTAATAGATAATTAAAATGATTAAAAGTGATGTCTCAAATTACATTACGTATATCTCTAAAATAAATGACCTACATAGAATATATATTAGATAAAAGTAGAATAAAGAATAAAAAATTATACAAATATATTTTTATCTTAAATATTTGAAATGTAAGAAATTTGCAGCTGTAGATTTTTTGAAAACGGATTTAATATTTAATATTTACTTAGATGTTGTTAGATCATTATTTCTTTTATATAGCTAGATTTAAAAGCTAAACTGTACCTTAATTGGTAATTAAAATGATTAAAAGTGATGTCTCAAATTACAATATGTATATTTCTAAAATAAATTACCTGCATAGAATAAATATTAGCTAAAAGTAGAATAAAGAATAAAAAAGTTATACAAATATATTTATAACTTAAATATTTGAAATGCAAGAAATTTGTAACTGGGGATATTTTGAAAACTGATTTAATATTTAATATTTATTTAGATGTTCTTAGATTATTATTTCTTTAATATAAATCTGAAAGCTAAACTGTATCTAAATTAATAGTTAAAATGATTAAAATTGATGTCTCAAATTAAAATATGGATGTCTCTAAAATAAATTGCCTGCATGGAGTATATATTAGATAAAAAGTAGAATAAAGAATAAAAAGTTGTACAAATATATTTTTATCTTGTATGTTAAAAATGTAAAAAATTTCTAACAAATGTAAGAATTTTTTGAAAACTGCTTTAATTTTCAACATTTACTTAGATGTTGCCAGTTTACTATTTATTTAATATAGGTCTAAAAGTGAAACTCTGTCTTAATTGATAATTAAAATGGTTACTATTGATGTCTGAAGTTCCACTATGTATATCTCGAAAATAAATTATCCGGATAAAGTATATATTAGAAAAAAAAGTTATATAATATATTTATCTTGAATATTCTTCCGAGAAATTTTTAACACTGGATCAATATAAGGCTTCTAGATTTACTCCCTAGTTTCGAGGCAACTTTGGATCCTAGAGACATATAATGAGACATGCATAGACATAAAATAGCCGTTAAAAATGGCCGTTTTATGAAGCCATTTAACCATAGTAGTAAACAAAAACATAATTTGAAGAACAAATTAAAAAAACAAAATTTATTTCCTACATTGTTTAAGCCCGAGAAGGGACAGATATTAAGTTATTTCATTCAATTAGTTCTACATTTAATGTTAAATTTTTGTAACAAATAAGTCAAACTAATTGAACATTAAAAAATAAAAATAAAATTCATACAATATGATACTTAAAACACCCTAAAAACTTAGATTCCGTTCAAATGAAATCGAAATAAATCTTAGACTTCTTCCATTTTTAATTGAAAATATTTGTATTACAGATTTAGTATTATGTTTATGAAAATTGTGCATAAAATGATAAGATGCATGCAAAATAAAAACTTTTAAAAAAGTCTAAGATTTATTTCGATTTCATTTGAACGGAATCTAAGTTTTTAGGATGTTTTAAGTATAATATTGTATGAATTTTATTTTTATTTTTTAATCTTCGATTGGCTTAACTAATTTGTTACAAAAATTTAACATTAAATGTAGAACTAATTGAATGAAATAACTTAATATCTGTCCTTTTTCGGGCTTAAACAATGTAAGAAATAAATTTTGTTTTTTTAATTTGTTCTTCAAATTATGTTTTTGTTTAATATGTCAAGTTCTTTAATGACTACAGCACTCAGACGAACGCATTTCAAAATGAATACAGAGTATCATCATCAGGCTTTGATCTATGCGGTATTGCATCACAATGTGGGATGCAGTTTACCAATGTGTAATTCAAAATGTTTCACCACTGTAGTAATGTAGGTTGCGGTAATTTGGAGAAAAACTTCCAATCTGAACGTAAAAAATCTATAATCAAAACATAAAAAATTAACTTCACTTAAATTTAGATACCCTATTTCCCACTCAGGAACGCTGTGAATGTAAATGTAAATTCTGTTGAATCCTTACTGCTAATATTTAACAATATTATAGCTGTGATACAGTAAAAAATAAAAAAATAAAAGTTTTACTTGAATTTTTAAACCTTATTCTCTCCCAAAGGGTGATGTAAATACATCAGAAAATTATTATCTAAGTTTAACTTGGGATATAAATAGTTCTCATGTTGAAAAAAAAAATACATTTTTAAATTTAAGTTATGTAATTCCTCACTAAGTTCGCTACCTGCGTAAAAATAGCTATTCATTAGAAACTTTTTACTAAAATATAAACTTGACCAAAGCAAAAACGCATTCTGAAAATATCCTTTTTATTTCCACTATGACGCCATATTCACCTTTTTAATTTTTGAAAAAAAAAAAAAAAACTACTTCAATTAAAATTTTTCACGTGGGAATTTTTCTACTAAAACCAAATAAATTATTATTACGACTTTTTAAATTTTTGCAGCAATGAAGAAAAAATGTTACATTTTCTATTAAAAATGTCCGTTGATTCTCAATGAAAAAAGTGAAATTTGGAATTATTAAGAAAAATATTTCAATAATATACAAAGACTATTGGCCCTTGTTTCTCTCTGGGTTATAATTCACCTATATGCAAAGGTATTTTGACATTCGTTTTGACCCTGACGTCAGGCAAACGTTTTTAAACTTTAAATTTATAATATTATTAGAATTAGTAAAGAATAAAAAATGAGTGGCATCAGGGACAAAAAGGTGGGAAGAAAAAGTGAAAAAGTTATCATCTCCATAGGCTTTTCTATGTTAAATTAACATTGAGAAGTGACACTGGAAATAAATAAGTATTGCGCTGCCGCGCAATACTTAAATAAGAGCTACATGAATATGAAAAAACGTAAAACAAATATGAGATTTTAAAATACAAAAATTGAGAAAAATTGAAAAATTAGTAAAAAAATAAAATTAAATAAGTTAAGGTTAATCTTAAATCACAAATTTTAAAAGGGAAAAATTCCGTTGGTTTCTAAGCTAAAAACACAACCAGAAGCCGAAAACTAGCCCAATCATTAAGGGGTTTCAGGACTCTTAAAATTGGAAAAAATGAAAAAAAAGCGACCATTTTTAACATTTAATATCTTAAAATGTACATGATTTTAAAACACAATTTTTATTAGGATGAAAGATATAAGTATGTTTTTTCAGTTCATATATTTAAAAAATTGCAAGATGCAGAATTAACATTTATAGGAAGCTCCAAATTGTCAGACATTTGACGAGCAGAATATTGGTATAACAGCTTACACGCAGGATTACAAAATAAAGTTTTCAACTAGAATGAAAATTTTGATGCCTACTTATACTTCAGATTGTAATAATTACCCTGAACCTAAATAAATTTGTATTTAAAGCATTTTCATATTTTTAATACAAAGTCGTATTTAGCTAATCAAATTTTGGAAAATTTTATCAGTATAATCACGTAAAAAATATATTATTTCGAACTATAAAAAGGAAGTTTTAGAATCAGTTTATACAGATTAACATGAAACATATGTTCTAATAATTTCATGAAAAAATATTTATAAGTTTTTTAGATATCGTGCGTGGTATACCCAAAAACGTCATTTGGAGAAAAATTACTTCAAAATTTCAAAAACGCCGCTTCAGCTATTGAGCTGATATCTATGTATAAATATTACGCTAACGTACGTGGCACCGAAATCGCTATTATTTGTTATTGTTTAATGGCAACGCCCAAGAAACGCATCTCATTGGTTATTGTCTAAATGTCCTTTGGCAGGATTTAGGGTGATCGGGTTTATTTACGTTTCGTTATTTCACTGCAATCTCTTACCCTGCAACTATGGAGCTTCAAAATATTATTTGAAATGCCCGTAAAAGATCTCGGCAAATGCTTGAAAGTTAAGAAGAAGCCAAATTAAGAAGAGAAAATCGAAATAGATTCGATCGAGAGCACAGAACATAAGCAATCGCCAAAATAGGCTTAATAACCGCAGCATGCACGCATTGCTTCTGAAATTCAAATTACCGATTTAAACGTTCCGGTGCCTCTAACCCCCTCTGTACGGACCTGCGATACAAATTTCAGGTTCATTTAAGAATATTATTACGGGCCCACCATAAGTAAGATGCAATAAAACCTGCTTAGACAGAAATGAACGAATACGACCAGTGATATATTCCGTTTTATGCAGGTTATTTAAATTGAACAAAGCATAATAGCATTTTTTTCGAGGGAGGGGGGAGCCGAACCTTTTTTTTTCCTTTATTGCAGAATTCCGTTATAAACAGGCTTTATTATTTTAGAAAATAAATTTGCTGGAAGATACTTTAAAAAAAATCTATGTAGTAATATTTGCTTACAATTTTATTATTTCTTTTTCAGTAGGTATTGCAGCTTATGTTGTATTTGTAATTGCTTTTTCATCTGAAGATTTTAAATAAAAAATTAAATTATTGAAAATATAATTAAATTTTAATTGAATTCATCAATTAATTTGGAATAAAATAGTTTAAAGTATGAGGCATTTAAAATTTTAAAAAACTTAACCTGTGACTTTATACAACTTTGGAACGGAACAAGAGTCGGGCCCTGGTAATTTGCACCATCTCCACACTCCCTCCCCCTCTGTACGAAGCTGCGATAAAAATTTCAGATTCATTTAAGAATATTATTACGGGCCCGGGCAACGCCGGGCGGGTCAGCAAGTAATTCTAAAAGCTATAACTTCTGTTCTAATGGGAATTTCAAGAAAACAGTTATATCAAAATGTTCAGAAAAGATATGGGTTTAGCATCCAAAAAAAAAAAAAAAAAAAAAAAAAAAAAAAAAAAAAAAAATTAAAATTTCGAAAACTTTGAAGTTTTAAGAGTTCTGAGACCCCTTGAACCAGAACGAAAAATCATGCGTCTATCATAGATTGAGTAGCACTTTCCACACATTCTGAATTCTACAACAAAAATTCACTGATTATTATGATGAAAGATCATGTATAAATCAACAATTTGAAAAAAGGCAAGATGCATTTGAGAACCCGATTCCTGCTATAACAATCAATAATCGGAAAAATAACAGATTTTCTTTTTGTACAGCCCTGTATGCGATCTATACATTTGTATGCGTACTACATAGCATGCTATAAGTATCTTCACTTAAACGAATAGCACGGTTGAAAATTTCCATTAAGACATTTCTGTGAATAAGCGGAAATGTACTTGAGAACATTTTGTGCAGCACTGTAAAAGATCTATAGAATTTATACACACCAAGTAATAATAAAACAAGTGTTATAAAAATTTTGTTTTTTAAGTCAATTCCTACTTAGGCCGTCAAAGAAAAATTTAATATAATCCCTTAAGCTAATATTAGTTTTTGTTGCATTAAAATATCTCAATTTGTTGTTTTTCTATAAGCAAGTAAGTTTACAGTGGAAGCCTATGGGAATTTGGCGAAATATTAGAGATGTCTCCAAGTTGACGTCACTTTTGGCGACTCATTTCGGACGCCAAATTTGGCGATATATCGCCAAGTTGGCGACAAACTTGGAGGTATTTGGCGACGGAACAGGATCCCCCCTATGGTAACCCATTATTGAAAATACTTTCATTGATATTCATTAACCAATGGCCGCCATTTTGTTTTCCATGCAAAACTAAAATTAATTAATTTATTAATAATTAATAAATAAATTAACTAATATTTGAAAAAATTGTATTACCATCAATTGTCATCCAGTACAAGTTTAAAAAAAAAATTATTTCAACTTGATAGGATGAATAATGAGTATTTTATTAACGATTGAAAATTTGAAAAAGATATATTAATATATAAATATATATATAAATAAATATAGGGAGAGTTTGAACTAATAGTAGGAATTGAATAAACTAGAAAACAGGAATTCTGCTTTTTCAGAATTTAGTGTCGCATCCGATGTAAAAAAAAAATATGTACGTATAAATAGTACAAAACATATTTCAATTTTAAGACTTAAAGCACACACTTTTATTTTATGTAAAATGACGTCATTCGCATCCGCTTAAGAATTCCACTTTTACGATCCACTCTTAAACATCTACAGTAAAGCATGTATGAGGATGTCACTATCACAAAATAATACAAAAATGCAGCAAAAAGATGCCGTCATTAAAGAAACACGACAAAATCACGGCAATGATTCATAGGCATTCATTTGTTTGTAACATGAATATAGGCGATTTCAGTCGTGACGTCAATCATAACGTTTTGGATGGAAACTGACTCCAAACAAACGGTTGCTATGTTGTATTTTCTATTTTGTTTGTGTGTTGCAGCTATATCTTATATCTATATCTCACATCTAAGTGTTTTAATACTTGATATGTACTAGTAACATTTTCCACGATTTATATTTAAACAGAAATGACGCATAGCAACCGTTTGTTTGGAGTCGGTTTCCAACAAAAACGTCACGACTGACATCACACTAAAAGCATCTACATCTACAGATACTTAGAATTAAACATAGTTTATAATAGCTACATGTTTCAACAGGAATTATTCGTTTATATTTTTTCATAATAGAACGTATTTCAATTACATTTTCTTTCGGCTGTTATGAGAAAATGGCAACAAAAAGATATAATTGCAATTTTTTAACTATTTTAACTTTACTTTCTATATAAGTGTAGTAGTTGTGTTGCCAAAATTAAACAAATGATGCTAAAAACTACAAAAAAATTAATATTTTAATAATAAATGTAGATACAGTTTTCAAACAAATTGCATTTAAAAGTACTTTTTTTTTTCAATACGACGGTATAAAAATTGAAAATGTACGATGCTTAAAAATTAAAAAAATTGCTATAGAGCATTTAATCGTAAAATAATACATCTGCTTTGTTTATTGCTGGCTTCTGTAAGGTAACGTTATTTTTTGGAGACAAAATAAGCTGAGAGAAAGAAATAGCATACCGTACTGGGGGCTAAAAAAAAATAATTCAGTTTAAAAACGCGTAACAGAACTGAAAATGCACATGCAACAATTATTGTTCATAGACTTCATTAGTTAAATTTCTTCTATAGCCAAATTCGTTTGTGTGTCCCTGTAAATTAACGATAAATTATAACCATACTAAATTCTAAAGTAGGCATCTTGTAGTAAACTTCAGTTTTATATATATATATGAATTTCAATATGTTTAATATAATGTAATATCGTTAAAATACACCGCGGACGATATTTCTCATTGGCCGTAATATTACGGCATTCTGTTGAGTATCCGTGTAAATGAACCGTAAATACTACATACCTCATTTTCAATATCTAACATACCGTATAAAACTCAAATAACATATATCAAGTTCATGGTAATGTTTACGCGAGTTAGAGCACAGAAAGACGGTAGACGTCTGACGACAGACAGATAGACAAACCGAAGTCATAAACACTTTTCAACTATGTTGGAAAGTGTTAAACTAGTTGGATGTGCCAATCCCTAAACTTTCTTCTATCTCATGTCAATATTTCATTTTAATTAGTTTTTAGTCTTTTTATTAGAATTATGCATAACTTCATACTCTTTTCGATGGTACAATATTAAAAATTGCACAAAAATCACTATTACAACGCCCCCTTACGGCGGAATTTTTCAACATTTAGGGAAGACCTTTTTGTCATGGCCAAAAACGTACACAAAAAATTTGGTTCAATTCTATGCATAATTTCATACACTTTTTGATGGTACAATATACAAAATGCACTAAAATCGTACAAAAATCGCTAATACAGCGCCGCCTACCGGCGGCTTTTTTTCCAAATTCAAGGAGGACCTTCTTGCTACGGCCAAAAACATACACAAAAAATTTGTTTCAATTCTGTGTGTAACTTCATACACTTTTCTATGGTACAATATTCAAAATGCACAAAAATCGCAGAAAAAACACTAATACAGTGCCCCCTACCGGCGGAATTTTTTCAAATTCAGGGAGGACATTCTTGGGCCAATAATATACACAAAAAATTTGGTTCAATTATGTGCATAACTTTATACACTTTTCGATTTTACAATATTCAAAATGCACAAAAATCGCAATTAAAGCGCCCCTACCGGCGGATTTTTTCCAAATGCAGGGAGGACCTGCTTGCCTTAGCCAAAAACTTAAAAAAAAAATTTGGTTCAATTCTATGAATAACTTCATACAATTTGTGATGATACAATGTCAACACACAGACATGCGGACACACGGACAGACAGACATTTTGTATAAACATGGTTTTTGTTATCTCTGACCCCTAAAACGTGTAAATCTGTCGAAAAAAAATCCGATTACAATACTTTCTTCTATTGAAGATACACTGTAAGAAAAAATACTGCCAGTTTTCGGGTAGGAATCGGAAAAATAGTTGCCCTTATCGAACCGGAATAATTTCCTACCCAGCTCGGAATAAAATCTGTAAAAGTAAGGAAATAGTCAGTAAAACGGTATTTTACGGATTTTATTCCGAGCTGGGTTGGAAATTATTTCGGTACGATTAGGGCAACTATTTTTCCAATTCCTACCGGAAAACTGTTTTTTTTTTTTTTTTTTTTTTTTTACAGTGTAGAATAGTGACCTCTGACCATACATATTAATAAAACTAATTAAATTGCTACAAAAGTAACAACATGAACATTTTCTTGATTAGATGCAATAATATAATTGAAAATGATTGGGGGAATTCCGGTCTCATTCTCATTTTTTGTTGCTTCTATTTAGTGAAAGAAAAAGAATCTCGGAGTATGAAAAGTACTCGAAGAAGTATATAATTTGACTTTTGTGTTAGAAATCCTGAACAAAATAAGTTTGTGGGATTTTACGCTTTCGATGACTGATGCGTTTATTTTTGCTAAACTATGCTTAAAGATAAAAGTTTTTAATGAGTAGTAGCTCAAATTTTTGTAGTACAGTAGTTTAAACTAATTTAATACTTGCTTAAAGTGATAAAAATATATATTAAAGGAAAAAACAACTTTATTTATTCAGATTCGACATGTTTCAATACTCTGACAGCAACATTCTGAAGAATTAAAATGATACAAATAATCTGAATCTGTGACATAATGTTTTTGTGTCGTGCCATGTGTGGAGGAATAATTTTGGTTGGCTCTGGAATAATAGATCATGGTGAGAATATTGAGGTTTAAAATACGGCTTTATTCAAATTTCGGGGCATTGGGTTTGGCAAACAAGACCTTATAAATTCCGCCCTCACTCCGTTATAGCAATAAAACAATCTTAATTAATTATAAACTCAAAAGTCAACTCACGTAACTCCATTTCTCCGGAGCGTGCTTAAGCTGCGATGACGGTGTTCACTTCAAATCCACATCTAGATTTCATCTCACTCTAAATCTGGTCTTGTTCCCAGGCTAAGCTCCAGCCACACAGGCCATTTCTCCTACACCAAAACTACTCACGCCAACTAACTGCTAACTCACTGAACTTCAAGTACTGACTACCCAACCAACCGCTTAACATATTTTCGCTCCCCCATTTATACTCTGGCAGACTGAACAAATAAATTTGCGTACGGTTACCGCTATCTCGCGGAACAGGGAACTTCTAAAAAAATGCGCCGCGGACAATTAGAGTGCCTCTAGACTAGAGTTACGTCTTGCACCATGTTCAGCTTCAAACCACTACAGAGCCTGTGTAACAAAGTTACTGGTTCCTTACAAAGCTATTACTTGGCTTTTAAATGTATTTTCATCAATTTAAGCAAATATTAACCATTTTTGATTTTTTAAATTTAATTGATTATTTTCAAAACTGTTTTTCTTGTCTTAACCCTTAAATACAAGATTTTTTATTTTGTTTCGAAAAACTTTATATGATTCTCTGAAAGGTTTATTACACAGGACAAATAATGAAAAAAATCACACATACATTTTTCATATAATACGCCAATCTTTTCTTTTGTTGCACACAATATAAGTAAAAACTACTGTCGTGTGGCTGTTTTACTCTAAAATATTGCAAATTAGTAAATATTTTAAGAAGTATGTCTCCAAATATCTTATCTATCTATACTCCTATTATAAAGAGGAAAAAATTGTTTATTTGTCGGAGGTAAGCTCAGGAACTACCGAACCGATTCCAAAGGTAAAGGTATCAAAATGATGGTGTTAGTCCAACTTAGAACATAGGCTATATCTTATGTCGGTGCCACTACCCCAAAGGGGGTTCAGGAGCAAAAAACGTTCTAAAAATGCGATTTTTGCGTTACTGAAGGGCCTAGAAATATGAAATTTGGAATATAAGTTACTTATAAGATATAAGTGATGTCTAAGAACAGTTCTTAAACAATTCGAAATTTAAAAGGGGTGAAAATGCACAAAAAGCGTTCTAAAAAACGTTCTAAATGGTAGTTTCTACATAATCTCAGGAAATACGAAACCGATTAAAAAAGTAATGGTATCAAAATGATAGTGTTAGACAACTTAGAACATAGGCTATATTTTATGTCGGTGCCACTACCCCAAAGGGGGTGCAGGAGCAAAAAACGTTCTAAAAATGTGATTTTTGCGTTACTGAAGGGCCTAGAAATGTGAAATTTGGAATATAAGTTACTTATAAGATATAAGTGATGTCTAAGAACAGTTCTTAAACAATTCGAAATTTAAAAGGGGTGAAAATGCACAAAAAGCGTTCTAAAAAACGTTCTAAATGGTAGTTTCTACATGATCTCAGGAAATACCTAACCGATTTTTAAAATATTGTCGTCAAAATGATAGAAACAACATTTGCTCCAAGATAGGCTATGTTTTATGTCGGTGCCACTACCCCCAAAGGGGTGTAGGAGCAAAAAACGTTCTAAAAATGCGATTTATGTGTTACTGAAGGGCCTAGAAATATGAAATTTGAAGTATGAGCTACTTATTAGATATAAAGGATTTCTAAGAGCAGTTCTTAAACAATTCGAAATTTAAAAGGGGTGAAAATGCGCGAAAAGCGTTCTAAAAAACGTTCTAAATGGTGGTTTCTACACAATCTCAGGAAATACCAAACCGATTTAAAAAATATTGGTGTCAAAATGATGGTGACAACGCTTGCTCCAAGATAGGCTATGTTTTATGTCGGTGTCACTAACCCAAAGGGGTGTAGGAGCAAAAAACGTTCTAAAAATGCGATTTACGTGTTACTGAAAGGCCTAGAAATATGAAATTTGAAATATTAGCTACTTATTAGATATAAAGGATTTCTAAGAACAGTTCTTAAACAATTCGAAATTTAAAAGGGGTGAAAATGCGCGAAAAGCGTTCTAAAAAACGTTCTAAATGGTGATTTCTACACAATCTCAGGAAATACCAAACCGATTAAAAAAATAATGGCGTCAAAATGATGGTGAAAACCCTTGCTCCAACATAGGCTATGTTTTATGTCGGTGCCACCACCCTAAATGGGGTGCAGGAGAAAAGCATTCTAAATTGCGGTTTTTGCGTGACGGAAGGGCCTTGAATCGTGAAATTTAGAATGATAGTTAGTTATAAGATATCAATGATCTCTAAGGACATTTCCTAAAAAAGTCGAAATTTAAAAGGGGGGTCAAAATGCGCAAAAAGCGTTGTAAAAAACGTTCTAAATTGCCGTTTCTAGCAATCTCAGGAAATACTGAACCGAATTCAAATATAATGGTGTAAAAATGATGGGGACAGATCTTGCTCCAATATAGGCTATATTTTATATCTGTATCCACTACCCCAGAGGAGATGCAGAAGCAAAATGAGCGAAAAGCGTTCTAAAAACGTTCTAAATGCCGATTTGTCACCAATATTTCAGGAAGAATCAAACTGATTTCAAAAGTAATGGTAAGAAATTGATGTTGATAGCCTCTGCTCTAACATCCCAGCTAAAAATGAACTGCAGTGAAACTTTAAAAAAAATGTAGTTGGAAGACTGCGGTGATTTGGCACAAATCCCTGCAGTGTTTTTGAAGTCGACATAACTATAAATTAACCGCAGTAAATGTGTAGTTGATAACTACACACTCACGGCAGTCAATTTATAGTTATGTCGACTTCAAAAGAACTGCAGGGATTTGTGCCAAATCACCGCAGTCTCCCAACTACATTTTTTTTGCAGTTTGACTGTAGCCTTTTAAAAATTTATTAGAAAATATGGGGAGAAATGCCGGATGTGCATAACATAAATAAGTAGTATTAGTCCTTTCCAACAAAATGCCACATGATGGGTGACTCCAAAATTTAGAAAAAGTGTCCCATTGGGGGGGTGGGCAAAGTGGGGTGAGGGAAGTTGGATGTGTGCATAACATGAATAAGTGGTATTAGGCCTTTCCAACAATATGTCACATGATGGGTGACTGCAAAATTTAGAAAAGTGCCCCCCTTGGGGGGGAAGTGTGGGGAGGAAAGCCAAATGTGCATAACTTGAATAAGTAGCCATTGGCCTTTCCAGCAATGGGTCACACGAGGGGTGTCGGCAAAATTTAGAAAAGTGACCCCTCAGGGGGGAGCAAAGTGTGGGGGGGGGGAGAACTGGATGTGCATAACATGAACAAGTGGTATTAGGCCTTTCCAACAATATGTCACATGATGGGTGACTGCAAACTTTAGAAAAGTGCCCCCCTTGGGGGAGGGGGGGAAGTGGGGTGAGGGAAGCCGGATGTGCATAACATGAATAAGTGGTATTAGGCCTTTCCAACAATATGTCACATGATGGGTGACTTCAAAATTTAGAAAAGTGCCCCCTTGGGGGGGGCAAAGTGGGGTGAGGGAAGCCGGATGTGCATAACATGAATAAGTGGTATTAGACCTTTCCAACAATATGTCACATAATGGGTGACTGCAAAATTTAGAAAAGTGCCCCCCTTGAGGGGGGCAAAGTGGGGGGAGGGAAACCGGATATGCATAACATGAATAAGTGGTATTAGGCCTTTCCAACAATATGTCACATGATGGGTGACTGCAAACTTTAGAAAAGTGCCCCCCTTGGGGGGCGTGGGCAAAGTGGGGTAAGGGAAGCCGGATGTGCATAACATGAATAAGTGGTATTAGGCCTTTCCAACAATATGTCACATGATGGGTGACTTCAAAATTTAGAAAAGTGCCCCCTTGGGGGGGGGGGCAAAGTGGGGTGAGGGAAGCCGGATGTGCATAACATGAATAAGTGGTATTAGGCCTTTCCAACAAGTCACATGATGGGTGACTGCAAACTTTAGAAAAGTGCCCCCCTTGGGGGGGTGGGCAAAGTGGGGTAAGGGAAGTCGGATGTGCATAACATGAATAAGTGGTATTAGGCCTTTCCAACAATATGTCACATGATGGGTGACTTCAAAATTTAGAAAAGTGCCCCCCTTGAGGGGGGAAAAGTGGGGGGAGGGAAACCGGATATGCATAACATGAATAAGTGGTATTAGGCCTTTCCAACAATATGTCACATGATGGGTGACTGCAAACTTTAGAAAAGTGCCCCCCTTGAGGGGGGCAAAGTGGGGTGAGGGAAGCCGGATGTACATAACATGAATAAGTGGTATTAGACCTTTCCAACAATATGTCACATGATGGGTGACTGCAAAATTTAGAAAAGTGCCCCCTAAGGGGGGGGGGACCGGATGTGCACAACATGAATAAGTGCTCACAGGGCTTTCCAACAGTATGTCACAAGGCATGATAGCAAAATTTAGAAAAGTTCCCCCTTGGAGGGAGG
The DNA here is from genome assembly GCA_963932465.1 of Maratus speciosus. Classification (NCBI taxonomy): domain Eukaryota; kingdom Metazoa; phylum Arthropoda; class Arachnida; order Araneae; family Salticidae; genus Maratus; species Maratus speciosus. Next base: position 503,771,421 of record OZ010794.1, on the reverse strand, counting down.
GGGGGGCAAAGCGGGTGAGGAAAGCCGGATGTGCATAACATAAATAAGAGGTGATGGGGCCTTTCTAACAAGTTACATGAGGGATGTCGGCAAAATTTTGAAAAGTGGGGGGTTGCACCACCTGGAATACATCCTCACTCCTCTATGAAATTTTTATATATTATAAATGACATTTATCGGAGGGCTCTGTAAAAAAATCCAATCTAAAAGGATGAAAATATTAAAAAAGTTCAAAAAGAAAGAGAAATAATTAAATTCTTCGATCGGCCGTGGTGAAAATCTGTGAAATTCATCCATCGACAATATGAAAAAAATCGCACGAGTTTTGCAAATCAATCGCAAGGAAGCTCCCGCACATTTCCCCGATCAGTAGAAATAAAATATTGCAAAACTCGAGAATTGGTACCGTGAAAAAAATTGCAAAAATCATTACTCACTCAATGAAAATATTTATGAAATTCCCCAGTCCATTATTGAAAAGCCCCACCAGTGGCCGAGAGGTTCTGCTCTCGAAGCTGGTAAACGGGAGGTGCTGTGTTCGATCCCAATAGCGCCCGTCGGCCTAATCTTTCAGAGTTTTCTTCGGACCTTGGTTTTCCAAGCATAAATACGGGTTAGGTTCCCTTAGAAAGACCACCCACGGAGGGCACTCCCCCCCGTTAGGGCCTATATCCCTCGTGCTGATAACTGGCCATCATAAACGCAACCAACAACCATTATTGAAAAAAAACAAAAAAAAAAAAAAACAGAACAATTCTTCAGTCGGCTGCTTTAAAATATTGTGAAACTTGTCAACCTGTTGCAGAAATCAATCGTGAAATTCATCAATCGAGACAAAACTCACAAGATTCTTCAGTTGGTGGCATTAAAAAATGTGAAATTTGTCGACCGATTGCAGCTGAAAAACTGCTAAATAAGTCACATTAACTGATAATTGAAAACTAGTTATTGCATATAATAATATTTAAAAAAAGGAATGCATAATAACATTAAATGGGGGGAAAATCGCAAAATTCAATCTGTCACAGGAAAACATTGCAAAATTTTATTGATAAAAAATAGAGCTGTACTGAGTACTCGGTAAATACTGAGTATTCGGCATACTCGGCGAAATTTTGGCCGAGCACTCGGCCAATATCGAGTAGTTGTAAGAATTTCAAACTGATCAGTAAAAAGTTATTCGAATATCAATGTATAATATATGTAATAATTCATAAAACTATTTACTCAGTATTTAACAATATGTGTACAAAATATAGAAAAAGTTAAGCAAAAACCCCTTATAAAATAATTCAAGATTAAAATTTAGTTTCACACATACAAATAAAAGTAAGTTTTTCTTATTACACAACTACTCGGTATTCGGTCGAGTACTCGGTACTCGGCCAAAGTACTACTCGGTACACCACTAATAAAAAAGGAGTCTAAGCAAACCAATTCAAATTATTTTTTGTGAACAAGGTACACGAATGCAAGAAAAAAATTTAGGTGCCAATGGGCAGTCTCTCACCACTAAATTTTATTTGTTATTTTTTGTCTAATATTTCACCTAAATTTTTTGTAAGAATTTAAGTGAAGAGAACTAATAAAATTTAGTGGTGAGAAACTGCCTGCTGGCGCCTAGATTTTTATACTTCTGTTCTGCGAGTGCCCTTTTTTAAAAATTCGCACACAGCAGTCCTTTTTTCTAGAATCATCACTATCCTAGTGTTGATTCTAGATAAAAAGGGCCACTGAGCGGAAATGTTTAAAAAACAGCACACTTGTACCTTGTCGCTTGCAGGGAAAATCTGAAAAAGTGGTCTGAAAGTCTAAATTCATTCATCGACCATATGATAAAAATCCCACGAGTTTCACAAATCAGTATAAAGAAAAAACTACATTTTACCAGTGGGTAGAAATATAATATTGCAAAATTTGTCAATCAGTTGCATGAAAAAAAAACTGAAAATAGTCATTAAGTCGTCAGAAAATTTGGTGAAATTTGCCAGTTGATTGTTGGACAAAAAAGAGAAATCCTTTAGTTGGGGATTTTCATCAAAAATTTACCTTAACACTTTGGCTGCCCCCATTTTTCAAAATCTGTTCCCAGGCACCGAATGCGTGACTTAGAGATCTGCACGGGCAGTCCCGTGGCCCCAGAGTTGATTTCAGGGGGTGGACGGGGGGGGGGCTCTCATTGCTTTGGAAGGAATGTGTGTGTCCCCTCCCCGGACCACCCCCTGAAATCAACTCTGGGGCCACGGGTCTGCCCATGCAGATCTCTTAAGCCACGCATTCGGTGCCTGGGAACAGATTTTGAAAAATGGGCGGCAGCCAAAGTGTTAACGTAAATTTAAGGATATTGTCATTGGTTTAACATTAGCTTGTGAGTATTGTAACATGACAGTGTACTAAGCTCATTGAATATCCTCCTATGCAAAAAAAAAAAAAAACATTTAAAAGAAAAATTAAGGATATTGTCATTGGTTTAACAATAGCTTGTGAGTATTATAACATGACAGTGTACTAAGCTCATTCAATATCCTCCTATGCACAAAAAACATTTAAAATAATTAAGGATATTTTCAGTGGTTTAACATTAGCTTGTGTGTATTGTAACATGACGGTGTACTAAGCTCACACAAATCAGTATCAAGAAAAAACTAAATTTTACCAGTGGGTAGAAATATAATATTGCAAAATTTGTCAATCAGTTGCATGAAAAAAAACTGAAAATAGTCATTAAGTCGTCAGAAAATTTGGTGAAATTTGCCAGTTGATTGTTGGACAAAAAAGAGAAATCCTTTAGTGGGGATTTTGATCAAAAATTTACCTTAACACTTTGGCTGCCCCCATTTTTCAAAATCTGTTCCCAGGCACCGAATGCGTGACTTAGAGATCTGCACGGGCAGTCCTGTGGCCCCAGAGTTGATTTCAGGGGGTGGACGGGGGGGCTCTCATTGCTTTGGAAGGAATGTGCGTGTCCCCTCCCCGGACCACCCCCTGAAATCAACTCTGGGGCCACGGGTCTGCCCATGCAGATCTCATAAGCCACGCATTCAATGCCTGGGAACAGATTTTGAAAAATGGGCGGCAGCCAAAGTGTTAACGTAAATTTAAGGATATTGTCATTGATTTAACATTAGCTTGTGAGTATTGTAACATGACAGTGTACTAAGCTCATTGAATATCCTCCTAAAAAAAAAAAAAAAAAAAAAAAAAAAAAATTAAAAGAAAAATTAAGGATTTTGTCATTGGTTTAACATTAGCTTGTGAGTATTATAACATGACAGTGTACTAAGCTCATTCAATATCCTCCTATGCACAAAAAACATTTAAAATAATTAAGGATATTTTCAGTGGTTTAACATTAGCTTGTGTGTATTGTAACATGACTGTGTACTAAGCTCACACAAATCAGTATCAAGAAAAAACTAAATTTTACCAGTGGGTAGAAATATAATATTGCAAAATTTGTCAATCAGTTGCATGAAAAAAAACTGAAAATAGTCATTAAGTCATCAGAAAAATTCGTGAAATTTGCCAGTTGATTGTTGAACAAAAAAGAGAAATTCTTTAGTCGGGGATTTTGATCAAAAATTTACCTTAACACTTTCGCTGCCGCCCATTTTTCAAAATCTGTTCCCAGGCACCGAATGCGTGACTTAGAGATCTGCACGGGCAGACCCGTGGCCCCAGAGTTGATTTCAGGGGGTGGCCCGGGGGGGGGGGGGGGGGCAGGGGCTCTCATTGCTCTAGAAGGAATGTCCCCCACCCTGAAATCAACTCTGGGGCCACGGGTCTGCCCGTGCAGATCTCTAAGTCACGCATTCGGTGCCTGGGAACAGATTTTGAAAAAAGGGCAGCAACCAAAGTGTTAACGTAAATTTAAGGATATTGCCATTTGTTTAACATTAGCTTGTGAGTATTGTAACATGACAGTGTACTAAGCTCATTCAATGTCCTCCTATGCACAAAAAAAAAATTAAAATAATTAAGGATATTTTCAGTGGTTTAACATTAGCTTGTGTGTATTGTAACATGACAGTGTACTAAGCTCATTCAATATCCTTCTTAATAAATGAAAAAATCATTTAAAAAATTTAAACGCATATGAAAACTCTGTCATGTGGGAAAAAAAACAATTCTTCGATCGCTTGCAGGGAAAATCTGAAAAAGTGCTCTGAAAGTCTAAATTCATTCATCGACCATATGATAAAAATCCCACGAGTTTCACAAATCAGTATCAAGAAAAAACTAAATTTTACCAGTGGGTAGAAATATAATATTGCAAAAATTGTCAATCAGTTGCATGAAAAAAAACTGAAAATAGTCATTAAGTCATCAGAAAAATTTGTGAAATTTGCCAGTTGATTGTTGGACAAAAAAGAGAAATCCTTTAGTTGGGATTTTGATCAAAATTTTACCTTAACACTTTGGCTGCCGCCCATTTTTCAAAATCTGTTCCCAGGCACCGAATGCGTGACTTAGAGATCTGCACGGGCAGACCCGTGGCCCCAGAGTTGATTTCAGGGGATGGGCGGGAGGGGGGGGCTCTCATTGCTCTGGAAGGAATGTCCCCCCCCCCGGACCACCCCCTGAAATCAACTCTGGGGCCACGGGTCTGCCCGTGCAGATATCTTAAGTCACGCATTCGGTGCCTGGGAACAGATTTTGAAAAATGGGCGGCAGCCAAAGTGTTAACGTAAATTTAAGGATATTGTCATTGATTTAACATTAGCTTGTGAGTATTGTAACATGACAGTGTACTAAGCTCATTGAATATCCTCCTAAAAAAAACATTTAAAAGAAAAATTAAGGATTTTGTCATTTGTTTAACATTAGCTTGTGAGTATTGTAACATGACAGTGTACTAAGCTCATTCAATGTCCTCCTATGCACAAAAAAACATTTAAAATAATTAAGGATATTTTCAGTGGTTTAACATTAGCTTGTGTGTATTGTAACATGACGGTGTACCAAGCTCATTCCATATCCTTCTTAATAAATGAAAAAATCATTTAAAAAATTTAAACGCATATGAAAACTCTGTCATGTGGAAAAAAAAATAATTCTTCGATCGCTTGCAGGGAAAATCTGAAAAAGTGCTCTGAAAGTCTAAATTCATTCACCGACCGTATGATAAAAATCCCACGAGTTTCACAAATCAGTATCAAGAAAAAACTAAATTTTAACAGTGGGTAGAAATATAATATTGCAAAATATTGCCTTTATTATTTGACTCTGAGAAGTGTCATAATTGACGAAAAAAACTAATTTGGCCCTATTACCATTCAGAAGTGTACATTTTCTTTTTAAAATAACACAATTCATATGATAGTAAAAAAAGATTGCTTCATTTAAAAAATTTAATATTTTACATAATTAGTGAGTATGTACTCATTAAATAAAAATTATTATTAACACAATGTGTCTAACCTCTTTGTATTACATAAAACTGTTTCATTCCTAAAAAGAAAATAAGTTACTTACCTGTGAAATGTTATGCACTTATTGTAGGTATCCTAGGCAGGCATCAATTTATAATTTGAAGTTCAGTATTAATTTTTTGTGTAACTGAACATCAAAACATACTTTAATACAAAGCACAGATAAGTATCTGTGTAAGATATATAAAAATTCTGAAACTTTTAATCTAAAAGAACATACTGATTGAAGCAAGTGTAAATCTGAAATAAAACATTGTTAATTACTATAAATAGATAAGTGCACTAAATCAAGTAAAATCGAACTATCTGGATAACTATCTGGATTGTCAGAAACAAAATTTTATCAAATGTTTTGGATGACATTTGAATTTAATTAATCCTGTTAATATGAAATGGACCTAATTTTTTTTTTTTTCGCATGCATTAACCGTTAATAGTACAATCTCATCTAGATTTGAAATACTAACGATGATTGTACAAAAATTGCGACGGTTTATAAATCGTTATCACTTTATTCAAATTAACTCAATCGTGTGGATCTGAAATTAATTTCTTTCGATTGAGAATGTAAAAATACCCATACAGCCACTTTATTTCAATAAACAGTGGTGATATTTTTCGCCAAACTGCAAAATAAATGAACTTCTTTTAGCAAATCAACGTGGTACTCCGCGCCGATTTTCATAAACAAGCCGGCGTTTCCGTGAGTTGAGGTGTTTCTTTAATGCTTCTCCTGCAGTTGCAACGAAACCATGGGGTTAGACATTCAGCTGTAAGGGGTTGAAATATAAATCATATGTCCAAATGAGAAATTTAAATAAAATAAAGGAAGAAAATTATACTATTTTTTTGTTGTTCTTCTTTGTTTTTATGAGGTAAAAGTGGAAAACTGGAAGTTATATGTATGTCCGATATGGAAGAAAGACAATTTATGCAATATGCAATGAGTAAACCCATCTGTGTTTCTAATTTCTAATCATGGGCGACATATAAAAGAATGGTTGGGCCACTGTCCCTCTCGATTTTGAAATTTATCTAATTAAATTTCCTTTTTCTTCGATTTTGAAAAACATAGTAAATTTTTTTCGAGTAATTTAAAATAAAAGAGGAACTAAAAACTAGTTATGAAGATAGTGGGGCAGTGAGCAAGGGAGACCTATTGCCCCTACCTTGATTTTAAAATTTAATTAATAAGAATTTCTTTTCTTCTGTTTTCAAAAACATTATGTAAATATTTTGAGTAACTTAAAATGAAAATAAATAAGAAATTTTCAGTTAAGGGGTGTTGGTGGTGTTGGTGGTGGTGGTGTGAGTGTGTGTGTGTGTGTGGGGGGGGGTGAGACTCATTGCCCCTTCCTGGATTTTGAAATTTAATTAGCAATTTTTTTCTCCAATTTACAAAAACATAGTAAAATTTATTCTTTTCGAATAACTTAAAATAAAGGAACTAAGAACTTTCTGTTAGGGGAAGGGGGCATATGTGAGTCATTGCCCCTCCCTCGATTTTAAATTGTAACTATTTTTTTTTCTCTGATTTTTGAAAAACATAGTGAAATTTGATCTTTTCTCTTATCTTAAAATAAAAGAATAACTAAGAATTTTCTCTTATGGGAACGAAGTTAGAAGAGAGCTATTGCCCCTCCCTAAATTTAAAAATTTAATTAATTAAATATTCTTTTTCTTTTGTTTTCAAAAACATAGTAAAGTTTATACTTTTCGAGTAACTCTGAATAGAAAAATGAGAAATTTTACAATAAGAGGGAGGGAGGGGGGGGGGTGTTGAGAGGTTCATTGCACTCCCCTCCCTGGATTTTAAAATGTAACTAATAAAAAAAATTTTCCACTTTTGAAAAGTAGTAAAATTTATTCTTTTCGACTAACTAAAAATAAAGAAACTAAGAATTTCCTGTTAGGGGAAGGGGCATAGCTGAGCGATTGCCCCTCCCTTGAATTTAAATGTTAACTATTTTCTTCGCTTTTGAAAAACATACTGAATTTTTTTTAATTATCTTAGAATAAAAGAGGAATTAAGAATTTTCAGTTAGGGATAGGGTAGGGGGTAGGAGAAACCTATTGCCCCTTCCTGGATTTCAAAAGTTAATTAATTAAAATTTCCTTTTCTTCTATTTCAAAAACATAGTAAAATGTATACTTTTCGAGTAATTTACAATAAAAAAAATGAAGAAATTTCTCATTCCCCCCCCCCCCCCCCCTGGCTTTTGAAATTTAATTAATATTTTTTTTCTCCGATTTTGAAAAAAAAAAAATAGCAAAATTTATTCGTTTAGAGTAAGCTAAAAAAAACTAAGAATTTTCCGTTGTGGGCAGGGGCACAGGTGGGTTGATGCCACTGCCCCTCCCTCGATTTTGAAATTTAACTAATTTTTTTTCTCTGATTTTGAAAATCATAGTGAAATTTAATTTTTTTTATCTTAGCTTAAAATGAAAGAGGAACTAAAAATTTTGCGTTAGGTAGGAATGTGACTTTCAATTAAGTCCTTAAAAGTCTTGGAAAGAGTATTAATTATCATTAGTATATAAAAAGTGTGTTTCATAACATGCAACTCTCACAAAATCAAATCAATTTTAAACACTTTAGAAAATTCGGGATATATCACACAATCATACAGCATTGTGTATTGCAAAAGTATCTTACAGTAACTGCTGTTATACTGTAGTTACTATTATAATAATCATACTTACAAAATTAAGACCTGTAAAGTTCTTCAGAAACTGCAGTCAGACTGCAGATACATCACCGAAAATTTTTGTGAATTAATTGCTATAAAATCACTTGAAATTCACTGCCGTTTTACTGTAGACATAAAGTCTTACTATTTTTTAAATTTTGGGTTGAAAAAATACTTGTCAATAACTGGAAAATAACTGAAGTTTTTTTACTGTTGATATTGCACTACAAAAAAAACTACAGTTGACCGTAGAAAAACTTGAAAAATACATCATTTCTGTAAAAAAACTACAGTTCATTTTTAGCTGGGATAGACGCTATTTAAAGCGGTATCACTATCACCTAGACGTTGCAGGAGCAAAAAAGCGTTCCAAATTTCGATTTTTGTGATCGGTAGGGGCTAGCAACTTAAAATTAGGCAAGGAACATATTTATTACATATAAATGATCTTTAAGAACAGTTTCAAAAAAATTGGAAATTTAAAAAGGGGTGAAAATGCGCGAAAAGCGTTCTAAAAACGTTCTAAATTGCGATTTCTACTCAATCTCAGGAAATTCCAAAGCTATTTCAAAAGTAATAGTTGCAAATCAATGGTGATAGTCCCTGCTATAACATAGGTTATATTTTATGTTGCTGTCACTACCATCTGAGGGTTGCAAAAGCAAAACATGTTCTAATTTGCGTTTTTTGCATAACTGAAGGGTCTAACATTTTCAAGTATGGCATGGTATTTACTTACAAGATGCAACTGCTTTCTAAGAACTGTCGAAAGAAAATTCCAAATTTATAAAGATGAAGTGAGCCGAAAGCGTTTTAAATTACAATTTTTATGCAATCTTATCAAATACTAAACCGATTAAAAAAATAATGATGACAAATTGTTGGTGATAGAACCTGCTCAAACATAAGCTATATTTTATGTCTGTGCCACTACCACCAAAGGGTTGCAGTAGCTAAAAACTTTCAAAATTGCAATTTCTGTGATACTGAAAAGGCTAGAAACTTTAAATATGGCATGGTAGTTAGTTATAAAATATATAGGCCCTCGAAGGACTGTCGAAAATAAATTCGAATTAAAACGGGATGAAGTGAAGGGAAGGTGCGAAAAGCATTCTAAAAAAGTACTAAATTATGATTTCTACTCAATTTCAGGGGATATAAACCAAATATAAAAGTAATAGTTGCGAATCAATGGTAACAGTCTCTGATCGTACATAGGCTATATTTTATGCCGATGATTCTACCACCTGGGGTTCACAGGAACAACAAACGCTCTAAAAAAGGCCTTTAAAAGCTTTCTAAATTACGTTTCTGTGGAATATTAGGAAATAACAAACCAATTTCAAAATTAATGTTGGCAAATTAATGGTGACAGTTCCTATTTCAACATAGCCCTTTCTGCTGAGTGAGGTGGTAGGACTTGGAATTTGACATGATGGTTAATTTTAAGATGTAAGAAGATGGTTTCTAAAAAATTCGAAACTTCAAATGAATACTGAAATGAGCGTATTAATTAAGCATAAAAGTTTCAAAATATTTTCTAAATTATTACTTATTTAGTTTTATTTCGTTTTATTAATTTAAGTCTCATTTCTGCCTTATGCAGTGTAACAATGATGTTTAATCAAACTGTGTTTTAAATAGTAATTTTTTTTAATTATTCCTAAAAGTAATAAGTACCTTTTAATAAAATAGAATATTACCTTTTAATAAAATAAAAATTTAGTTAGTACGTTTTAATAAAAATTAAACATATAAATATTACTTGGCATGTTTCAAATATTACGCGAGCAAAGCCGCGGGGTTTGCTAGTCATCTATACTCCTACTATAAAGAGGAAAAAATTGTTTATTTGTAGGAGGTAAGCTCAGGAACTACCGAACCGATTCCAAAAGTAATGGTATCAAAATGATGGTGTTCGCCCAACTTAGAACATAGGCTATATCTTATGTCGGTGCCACTACCCCAAATGGGGTGCAGGAGCAAAAAACGTTCTAAAAATGCGATTTTTGCATTACTGAAGGGCCTAGAAATATAAAATTTGGAATACTAGTTACTTATAAGATATAAATGATGTCTAAGAACAGTTCTTAAACAATTCGAAATTTAAAAGGGGTGAGAATGCACAAAAAGCGTTCTAAAAAACGTTCTAAATGGTAGTTTCTACATAATCTCAGGAAATACCGAACCAATTCCAAAAGTAATCGTATTAAAATGATGGTGTTAGTCCAACTTAGAACATAGGCTATATTTTATGTCGGTGCCACTACCCCAAAGAGGGTGCAGGAGCAAAAGAACGTTCTAAAAATGCGATTTTTGCGGTACTGAAGAGCCTGTAAATATGAAATTTGGAATATTAGTTACTTATAAGATATAAATGATGTCTAAGAACAGTTCTTAAACAATTCGAAATTTAAATGGGGTGAAAATGCACAAAAAGCGTTCTAAAAAACGTTCTAAATGGTAGTTTCTACATAATCTTAGGAAATACCACACCGATTTAAAAAAAATATTGGTGTCAAAATGATAGTGACAACGTTTACTCCAAGATAGGCTATATTTTATGTCGCTGCCACTACCCCAAAGGGGGTGCAGGAGCAAAAAACGTTCTAAAAATGCGATTTATGTGTTACTGAAGGGCTTAGAAATATGAAATTTGATATATCAGCTACTTATTAGATATAAAGGATTTGTAAGAACAGTTCTTAAACAATTCGAAATTTAAAACGGGTGAAAATGCGCGAAAAGCGTTCTAAAAAACATGCTAAATGGTGATTTCTACAGAATCTCAGGAAATACCAAACCGATTTAAAAAATAATGGTGTCAAAATGACGGTGACAACATTTGCTCCAACATAGGCTATGTTTTATGTCGGTGCCACTACCCCAAAGGGGGTGCAGGAGAAAAACGTTCTAAATTGCGGTTTTTGCGTGACGGAAGGGCCTTAAATCGTGAAATTTAGAATGGTAGTTAATTATAAGATATCAATGATCCCTAAGGACATTTTCTAAAAAAATCGAAATTTAAAAAGGGGGGGGGGTCAAAATGCGCAAAAAGCGTTGTAAAAAACGTTCTAAATTGCAATTTCTATGCAAACTCAGGAAATACTGAACCGATTTCAAATTTAATGGTGTTAAAATGATGGTGACAGATTTTGCTCCAAGACAGGCTATATTTTATATCTGCTTCCACTACCCCAGAGGAGATGCAGAAGCAAAATGATTGAAAAGCGTTCTAAAAACGTTCTAAATGCCGATTTGTCACCAATATCTCAGAAAGAATCAAATTGATTTCAAAAGCTGTGGTAAGAAATTGATGCTGACAGCCTCTGCTCTAACATAGACGCTTTTTAAGTCGGTATCACTATCACCTAGGCGTTGCAGGAGCAAAAAAGCGTCCCAAACTTCGATTTTTGTGATCGATAGAGGCTAGCAACTTAAAATTAGGCAAGGTGCATATGTATTACATATAAATGATTTTAAGAACATTTTCGAAAAAATTGGAAATTTAAAAATGGGTAAAAATGCGCGAAAAGCGTTCTAAAAACGTTCTAAATTGCGATTTCTACTCAATCTCAGGAAATTCCAAAGGTATTTCAAAAGTAATGTTTGCAAATCAATGGTGACAGTCCCTGCTATAACATAGGTTATATTTTATGTTGCTGTCACTACCATCTGAGGGTTGCAAAAGCAAAACATTTTCTAATTTGCGTTTTTTGCATAACTGAAGCGTCTAACACTTGAAGTATGGCATGTTATTTACTTACAAGATGCAACTGCTTTCTATGAACTGTCGAAAGAAAATTTCAAATTTAAAAACGTGAAGTGAGCGAAAAGCGTTATAAATTACAATTTTTATGTAAACTTATCAAACACCAAACCGATTAAAAAATAACGATAACAAATTGTTGGTGATAGAACCTGCTCAAACATAAGCTATATTTTATGTCTGTGCCACTACCACCAGAGGGTTGCAGTAGCTAAAAACTTTCTAAATTGCGATTTCTGTGATACTGAAAATGCTAGAAACTTCAAATATGACATGGTAGTTACTTATAAAATATAAATGCCCTCGAAGGACTGTCGAAAATAAATTCGAATTAAAAAGGGGTGAAGTGAAGGGGAGGTGCGAAAAGCATTCTAAAAAAGTCCTAAATTACGATTTCTACGCAATTTCAGGGAATATAAACCAAATATATAAGTAATAGTTGCGAATCAATGGTAACAGTCTCTGATCCTACACAGGCTATATTTTATGCCGATGATTCTACTACCTGGGATTCACAGGAACAACAAACGCTCTAAAAAGGCCTTTAAAAGCTTTCTAAATTACGTTTCTGTGGCATATTAGGAAGTAACAAACCAATTTCAAAATTAATGTTGGAAAATTAATGGTGACAGTTCCTATTTCAACATACACCTTTATGTTGAGAGAGGTGGTAGGACTTGGAATTTGACATAATGGTTAATTTTAAGATGCAAGAAGATGGTTTCTAAAAAATTCGAAACTTCAAATGAATACAGAAATGAGCGTATTAATTGAGCATAAAAGTTTCAAAATATTTTCTAAATTATTATTTATTTAGTTTTATTTCGTTTTATTAATTTAAGTCTCATTTCTGCCTTATGCAGTGTAACAATGATGTTTAATCAAACTGTGTTTTAAATAGTAATTTTTTTAAATTATTCCAAAAAGTAATAAGTACCTTTTAATAAAATAAAATATTACTTTTTAATAAAATAAAAATTTTGTTAGTACCTTTTAATAAAAATTAGACATATAAATATCACTTTGCATATTTCAAATATTACGCGAGCAAAGCCGCGGGGTTTGCTAGTTTTGTATAATTATTTATTTTATAAAACTTAACCTTTATCCCTTTAATTCCCATGATAGAATACGTTCTAGAAATTACGTAGTTCAGAGAATCTGACTTTACACCAGAAAGTTTCAATGGTTAATTTCACTTTATTTAAATACGGAATATGTGTATTAATTAAAGCAGATATTGCTATTTTAATTTTCTGGTGTGAATTAGGTAAATACAAATTTAAAAAATCTATTACATTCAAAACATTGTTATTTGCATATATGCAAAGCTGCGCACTACAGAGTTAAACAATAAACATTAAAGTCTTTGATGAAATAAAGGTTTTTCCTCCAAAAAATAAAATTTGCAATAACGGACAGAATGATAGATAATAAACATTTAAAATAAACTTTTGTAGCATTTTTACACGTTTACACATTTTAAAATAACGTTTAAGATAGAAAATGTCTCTCAATTGTACGTTCTAATGGCAGTAATTTATTCAAACCATTTACAAATGTTTTATTTTTATTTAAGCACGGTTCATGCAGTAATAAAATAAAAGAGTACCCGCTTTTGAAGTTCAAATTATGTTAGTGAAAATAAGCACATATTTTTACACTTACTTCTGTAATAAAAACTCATAATGATAAATGAAATAACAGTGACAAAAATTCTTTCAAAGCACAGTATTTTATGTCGTTTGTTAAAAGCCGTATCAGAGTGTTTCATATATTTTGTTTTATTTGCTTTCAAGCTATAGAAATCAGAGATAAAATGCAAGAAAAAGAAATTTTCATCTGGATTTTATTATTATAGAAAATATTTTAAATAGAATGTGATTACTAATTAATATAGAAAAGCAAAATTTTAAATTTAATAACTACTAACTGCAATTTACTGCAATTTAAAATGTGTTCAAAAACCGATATGAATTAATTTCATTTTATCTTTATTATAATGGACAGATCTGTCTATGGGTAACGTTGGAGTCAATTTCAGGGAGGCAACAGCAGAGGATTAAATTTCGCTTTTATTAATTTAATACAATTTTCTTAATTTTTAAATACCGCTCATTTTTAATTTTTACAGCTTCGAATAGAGAAAAATATGTACTTTCAAATGCAATTTCTTTGAAAACAGTATCGTAATTTCTTTGAAAACTGTATCACAATTTATTCTATTTTTATTGTTTTTAAAAACAATTTTCAAGTATGATTTTTTAATCTATATCTGTCACTTGCAAACAGACGATTACAAAAGATAATTTTTTTTTTTGCACTTAAGTTATTAAAAATAAAATAGTTCAGCATTTGTTTCCGGCTTGTATACCGTCACGAAATTAATAATTTATCAATCTAAAAATAAAATAATAAAATATAAATAAAACAGAAATTTAAGACATGTAATTGAACCACTTTTAAACCACTGAAATTATCAGAATAAAAAAGGCTATATTTTTCATATCAAAATGATTGTTGGTATTGTTAGTGAAAAATCTAAAAAATATATATTAAGTATAAAAAATGTATTAGTTTTCAAGAAAAAAAAATTAATTAATGGTTTTCACTTATGTTTTGTAACCTGAAGATTGGGTTGGAACTCCTCTTTTTAAATAAAAGTTGATTAAGCGGCGAAACATTTTCTATTAACATTTTTTGGGATTAATTAAGTAATGCTGATGATGGGGTACAATAGTGCTGTAATTATAAGAACGAAATCATCAGCGAATTTAATGCTTTTACTTCGAATTTTAAATACAATTATTTCTCAGAAAATAATTTCAGAATAAATTTTAATTTGCAAAACCCTGAATGGACATTGTAATTTTTTTTCCTGATATAGAAGAAACATTGACAAAAATCCAGAGTAAGTACATAGTTACTTACGATTATGGAAATATGTCCCTTATTTTCAGAAATGTTTTAAAGTGAAAGAAATCAGAGAACCATAGCTTTCCAAAATTAACAGAAACGTCTCAGCGGGAAGCAAAACCAGAGCCTGATTGTCAAAAAGTCAAACATCATCCAGGTTTTTTGAATATTGATCATCGGTTTATTTTAAAACAGGATTTCTGTAATAAACAAGGCAAAAATGGTTATTTAAAAAAAAATACTATAAAGGGTGTTTTTTCAAAAGTATACAAATTTAAAACGAAATAAAACACATAAAAATAATGTTAATGGCCATTGTATTGGTCTTATATATAAATAATTTTATGCAATTAGTTTTTTAAAATGATTTCGAGTAATTAGGCTTGAAACAAACGCAATCTGGAAAACCAATTTTCGACTACTTTATCGAGCAGCTAGGGCCGTATAACAGCAATAACGCGGAGAATGGTGATTTTTAACTTGTACAACGTCTGTGATTTATCAGCGTAAACCAGCGACTTCACATATCCCTCCAGAAAATTATGCGCAGATGTGAGATCACATGACCGTGAAAGCCAGTTCACAGGTTCATTACAGGTTTTGCACGCGTTTGTAACTGTTGTTCTGGCGTAAGTCTAATCATCTTGAAATAGCAAAACAAAGTGAGTGCAAATCATATATCAGCTATCAAATTGATTGTGACTAGAACCAGTGTTGTCAATTTCAAAACCACACCTCTAAAAGAAAACCCCTATAGTTTGCATCAATGGTATCAGGCTCTAGTCAAAGGCAAATTCAGAAATTATTTGAAGCTTTTTCTATGGTTGATAGCTGAACCTTTTCCAAACAAATTCTGAAGACAATTTGAAAAAAAAAAATCTAAAATCCATCTAAATGAGATCATACATTTATTTTTCGCAAACTTACTTTTACATTAATGCAGATTTTGTAGAATTTTTCACCACTGATGAATACATAGGTTAGCATGAATGAACCCACATTAGAATTGAAAATGCACACACTCAAATTCATCTCCTGTTCCTCTAAATTTTTTGCTACAGTCAACATCAATCTGCAGAGGTTATGTAGACTTTGACGAGAAACAGCTGCTGAAACGTTGTCAGCTTTGTTTCTTTCTTCCTCTATACTTCGTTGTCCGATTCGTCACTTTGTGTTGAATTGAAAGATCTTAAAATTTCTTCATCAGTGCATCAGTTCTCTTTAATAACATTTACATCAATTTCAGCATATTGCCTGAATATTACTTGTGGTGGAATAATTTTGTTGTTACTTAACTGTTTCCATAAGTCATTTGCTTAACAATCTTGATCGAAGCATCATTGCACCAATGTCATTCGTTATTTCAAAAGAAAATCCAACGTGCCTTCAACAGTTTTTGATTGTTTCCGATTTCACATCACGCAATGCATCATTTAACATCTCGCAGGCCATTTTGATATAGATATCTGATCGTTTTTCTTTTTCTGTACTACGCAGAATATGGCGCAAATCACGTACTCTATAAGATCTTTTTAAGCTGTTAATAATCGCTTGATCCACTGCCTGCAAGTTTGAGGTTACATTGACGAGAAACCGGTAGAATGTTATAGATGTAAAGTTCTCTCTTCTTCCATCCGAGGTACAATTGTCGATTAGCAAAATAATGTTTTTCCTATTTTTTATTTATTTCATCATCAAAGTCAATTAATCATTCTTCAAATAAATCTGATGTAATCCACAGGCTTTTTGATTTATATGGTATGAAACAGGCAATTTTTTACATCCTTTAAAATACCGAGGATTTTTAGATTTTCATATAACCACCAGTTTACGTTTATCGGATACATCCATATTAGCTGTGACCAATTAACTTAGGATCGTTTATCTCAGTGGCAATTTTCACCTTTCAGCGCAAAACATTTTTCAGGTAACAACTGATAAAAAATTACAGTCTCATCAGCATTATAGACATCACAATGTATGTGCTGAATAATAACATTTTTGTGAGCATACAGCCAATTACTCACCACTGTCTCGTCCGTCACAGCCACTTTCACCACAAATTGTTTTAAAAAAAATAACATGTCTGTCTTTGAACCTTTGAAGTACCCCCTTTCCAGGTTCTAAATCCAAATTTATTAAAATGAATAGCAAAATGCTTTGCAGTCTGCTTTAGTATTGGCCCGTTTATTGTACTACTTTTATCTCTAACACTTTTAATCCAGATAAAGAAGGCTTTCTCGATGTCAGAATTCACCGCTATTTTAAACCTTTTCCGCCCAGGATCTGAATTGCTTGTAAAAATTGTTTAAAGATTTTCTTCTGATTCTTTAAAATTGTGATAAGGAATTCTGCAGAGCCCCGAGTTGTTTAGCAATGTGATAGTTTTACATTATTCCACCCACGATTAATTGAATAATTTCATGTTTACTTCGAAGACTCAGAGATTTACGCTTATTGCTAGTCACCGTAGAATATTAAAACAAAATCTCCAGCTTGTGATAAGAACAAATAGCGCCTGTCCGTCTACTGGCGTCTTTTACGTGTACATTCATTTCCAACCAGTTGTCAATGAAAAAGATTCCATTCTCAGACGTTAAACTACTTATCAAACACTTTATTCACAATAAATGGCAAGAAACTTGGGATTTAGAATATAGTAATAAATTGCACCATATCAAACCTTCAATCATAACCTGGCCTTTGTGTTACCCAAGAAAAACGGATGCTCTTCTGATCCGTTTGAGAATTGGACATTCAAGGATCACACACAAACATCTTTTAGAACGGTCGGGTGCGCCCGCATGTCCACATTGTCATTTTGTTATTCTGA
Source organism: Maratus speciosus (assembly GCA_963932465.1). Classification (NCBI taxonomy): domain Eukaryota; kingdom Metazoa; phylum Arthropoda; class Arachnida; order Araneae; family Salticidae; genus Maratus; species Maratus speciosus. The sequence continues at coordinate 503,753,781 of OZ010794.1, read as the reverse complement.
CTATTCACCATCTGTTATCTGACTGTCCAGGCCTACATCACTTATATAGAATATATTTTAATTCTTCTTCACCCATCTTGACAAACCGCATTGGGGAAACACCTCATGGAGCACTCTTTACATTTTTAAAACACACAGGATTTTATTTTGAAATTTAATTTTTATATCTTTCATTGGTTCAACGACTCACCTATATAACATCTGGATGGTAACCCCATTCAGACTGCACTTTTTATCGCCCAACTGTTTTGGGATTTACATTTTTATTTTTCTGCACATGCCTGACTACATCTAGATGGGGTCCCCATCCAGATAACTTTTCTATTTCCATTTTACCACACTTCACTATTTAAATGTCACGGTTTATATTCACCTTTTTTGTGTTTGTCTCTGTCTTTCGCACAGCATGTCCCTTAAGTGATTTTGTGCCCTAAAACCCCATAATACTAAACAACCAGTCAATGAAAAAGGGAGTGCTATAGTGTGTCTCAAAAGTTTAAGCACTCTTCAAATATGGTTTAAAATAATTAAAAAAGAAATATATAAAGCCAATTTACAATAAATACTCGACACTTACACAAAATAAATAAGCAGTTTTTGTTGTTTAAATAAAAAATACATTAATTTTTACTTAATTTACTTTTTTTTTTTTAAGAAACACTGTCTCAAAAGTTAAGGCACTTTATACAATTTTATTTTAGAAACTAGGGGGCTCGGCCCCCTACGAGCTACGCTCGTCAACCCCCGTTCAGACACCGTAGTCTCTAAAAGCACGCTAATTTGGTCGTCTCTAAACAGATTTTGAGAGATTGAATTATAATTTAAAAAACAGTGGAGATCTCCCTATAAACGGGTTTCTATTCATTTCTCTTCGATTGGGGAATTTTAAAGAAAAATCAGCTGCTGTTAAAAGATACAATAACTGTTTTAGTCTTTGATTAAATAAAATCAGTTAAACATTTCAAAATAAGCTAATATAATAAGCAAATCTGCATCAAAATGCAAATATATTTCACAAATGCCTTCTTTTGACGGAAATGTCACAGAAGGTTAACGAATCTTAACAAAACCATTTAAGCAATTTCTTTATTTTATGCTTCACAGATTTTTCTCTTTCAAATCATATTTTTTGTCGATGACACTTCATTTTCAGCTTGTAATCTTTTTTTTTTTTTTTTTTTTTTTTTTTTTTTTATTAAATTACTAAATAGTCGCTCGAAAGCAGTCTAAACGCGTTCAATAAAATTAATATTAATCTTATTAATATAATCTTAAAATATCAAAATAATGTCTCGCGCAATTTGTAAATTTAAACTGTTTTGCAATATTCATTTTTGTTCATTTTACGTAATAAGTCTAATGTGACGTAAATGTGGCGTAATTTCTCCGATTTAAGACTTTTTAACGCATGTTAATGAATTTATTATTTTACAATATCCTTTCTCTTTTAAAATTCACGTGTAAGTATAGTTTTTATGAAGTATTTCCAATAAGTTCCTGCTTTTCATACATAATTATTTAATCTTAATTTGAAAGTTTTTTTTTCTGTTAATAATAGTCACGTGTATAATTAATTTTTATTTTGAAGCAAACATTAGTATTTGCGCTGTTTGTACAGTTCGCAACAGTTTAAATTAATACCATAAAATAAGTAAAATATATCTCTCGAAATGCTGAAAATTTGAATTTAAAATAGAAATAAAACCTCAAAAAATGAGTCAAATTAAAACAATAAATGCAGTCTGCACACCGGGAAATTCTAATGTATAAAATGGTCTAAAAATGAATTAATTCCCATGTATAGTTTTTGCTTCTATAAAACTTTTCTAATGGAATGATTTTGTCCAACTTCAGCATTAAATATATTTTTAAATAATTACTAGGGGGCTCGGCCCCCTACGACCTACGCTCGCCAACCCCCGTCCAGATACCGCAGACTCTAAATGTACGCTAATTTGATCGGCTTTAAAAAGATTTCGAAAGATTGAATTTTAATTTAAAAAACAGTGGCGATCTCCACATAAACGGATTTCTATTCATTTCTCTTTGATTGGGGAATTTTAACGCCAAATCCTCTGCGGTACTACTTGATTATCCCGTCGACCAATTTCGCCAAATTATATAAATCACCAAATTATACAAATTGACATATTTTTTATTTTAAATAACGAAATAACATATAAATTAGTACAAAATTAATAAAAATACAAATAACACGTCGAAATAAAAATAACTTGATGACGTAGACACGTGTAACAATTTTTCAAAATAAGCTAATATAAAAGTAATTAAGTAATCAGTTTTTGTCTCCTGGTATTTTTTAACAAAACGAAAAGAAAGTTCTTTTAAATGAGACATTTTAAATTAATCGTTTTTAATCTGACGTAATTTTGACCAAGCTATTCTTTCTCTTTTAAATATTGACGTGAAAATACTTTTGTTAGAAATGAAATATTATTTGCGCTTTCCTAACAAAAGTAGTTGAAAAGATCCTCTCAAAATATCAAATAAATGTCTAGCGCAATTTCTAAATTTAAACCGTTTTGCAATATTTTGTGTTCAGTTTATGTAATAACTGTAATGTGACGTAAATATGACGTAATTTCTCCTATTTAAGACTTCTAATGCATGTTAATGAATTTATTATTTTACAATATCCTTTCTCTTTTAAAATTCACGTGTATACTTTTTATGACGTAATTTTTAATAAGTTCCTGCTTTTTGTACATAATCATTTACTTCTAATTCCAAATGATTTTTTCTGTTTATAATAGTCACGTGTAAATAAATTTTTAATTTGAAGCAAACATTATTGTTTGCGCTGTTTATACATTTGGCAACAGTATAAATTAATATCATTTTCTAAAATCTCTCTATTCTAAAAAAAAGTAACTACCGCTGTCACCGCCGCCGCCGGTTTTGAATTTTTTGTGACCGGAGGTCTTTCTTCGTTAATATTAAGAAAAATATTGCGTACAAAAATATAAAAATCGGTGGTATTATAGAGAAATGTTTGATAAACACGCTGATGCAGACAGTTTTCAAATCGAAGAATTATTTTAAGACATATTTAATGCTAAAGTTGGACAAAATCGTTCCATTAAAAATGTTTTATAGGAGCAAAAACTGTACATGGAATTTAATCATTTTTAGATCATTTTATGCGTCAGAATTTCCCGGTGTGCAGATTGCGTTTAGTTTTTTAATTTGAATCATTTTTTGAGGTTTTATTTCTATTTTAAATTCAAATTTTCAGCATTTCGAGAGATATTTTTTTACACATTTTAGAAAATTGTATTAATTTAAACTGTTGCCAACTGTATAAACAGAGCAAGCAATAATATTTGCTTCAAATTAAAAATTTATTTTACGCGTGACTATTATAAACAAGAAAATATAAAAAGCAGGAACGCATTGAAAATTATTATAAAAACTATATTACACGTGAATTTTAAAAGTGAAAGAATGTTGTAAAATAATAAATTCATTAACATGCGTTTGAAGTATTAAATAGGAGAAATTACGTCACATTACACATTACGTAAAATGAACAATAAATAATATTGCAAAACAGTTTAAATTTAAAAATTGCGCGAGACATTTATGAAATATTTTAAGATGATATTTTCAACTATTTTTATTAGGATAGCGCAAATAATATTTCATTTCTAACAAAAGTATTTTCACGTGAATAGTAAAAGGAGAAAGAAAAGTTTAGTGAAAATTACATCAGATTAGAAACGATACATTTAATGTGTCATTTATAAAAAACTTTCTTTTCGCTATGCTAAAAAATACCGGGAGGCAAATCTCTGTTTGTTTAATTCATTTTATATTAGCTTATTTTGAAATGTCAACTGATTTTATTTAATCAAGGACTGAAAAAGCCATTGTATCATTTCACAGCCGCTGATTTGGCTTTAAAATTCCCCAATCAAAGAGAAATTAATAGAAACCCGTTTATAGGGAGATCGCCACTGTTTTTTAACTTATAATTCACTCTTCCGAAATATTTTTTAAGCCAATCAAATTAGCTTGCTTTTAGAGTCGGCGGTGTCTGAACGGGGGTTAGCGAGCGTAGCTCGTAGGGTGCAGCGCCCCCTGGTAATGTAAAAAATATCTATCAAAATGCTGAAAATTTGAATTTAAAATAGAAATAAAACCTCCAAAAATGAGTCAAATTAAAAAAATTAATGCAATCTGCACACCGGCAAATTCTAACGCATAAAATGATCTAAATATGATTACATTCCCATGTATAGTTTTTGTTGCTATAAAACTTTTTAATTGAACGATTTTGTCCAAATTTAGCATTAAATATCTCTTAAAATAATTCTCCGAGTTCAAAACTGTCTGCATCAGCGTGTTTATCAAACATTTCTCTATAATACCACCGATTTGCATATTTTTGTACGCAATATTTTTCTTAATATTAACGAAGAAAGACCTCCTGTCACAAAAAATTCAAAACCGGCGGCGGCGGTGACAGCGTTAGTTACTTTTTTTTAGAATACAGAGATAGATTTGAAAACTGTCTGCACCAGCGTGTTTATCAAACATTTCTCTAAAATACCACCGATTTTCATATTTTTGTATGTAGTATTTTTCTTAATATTAACGGAGAAAGACCTCCGGTAACAAAAAATTTGAAACCGGCGGCGGCGGCAGTGACAGCGTAAGTTACTTTTTTTAGAATAGAGAGACACGGGATTGGACGGTCTTAATGAGGTTGTATGACGTCGTTTACCAATTTTATAAAAATTGAAAAATTAAAAATTCATTTCTAAAAATGCCGAACTGTAAATAATTCACAAAAGGTGAGATTTAAAAAAAATTTTTAAATTGAAATCACAAAATAAAAGTGTTTCTCAATTTGCAAAAAAATTAAATTGAACAAAGCTATGTATCTATATCAAGTACTCTCTAGAAATGACAATTTGAACCGGAAATAAAGATGTGGAAGACTACGTATGACGTTTTTTGGGACGGATCGGGGAATACGGAGATTCATGTTTAGATAAAATATGCCCCTACAGCAAATTATAAGTAATCTCTGTATTCATGTGTCCAAAAATACTGTACATAGACGTATTAAAAAGGGTGATTACATCATACTAAAGAAAATGACTTGCTTACCATGTCTCCAATTACGCCAATAATAAGCAAGAATAAACTGAGCTAAAAAACACATGTCCCGCGGGGACAAGAGGCTTACTGTTTTATTCGGTGATGAGAAAAATGGAACTGAGAGAAAACTTAACACGTATTGGCATGACCTACAAAAGGAACCAATAAGTATTTTGCAACAGGCAGCAAAGCGGTAAGCCTATTATGTTTCGTGGGGGTATTCGGTTTCAACATCCTGAAATCTCTGGAATTTCTAAAATGAAGACAAAATTACCAGAAATGTCAAGAGACGCTGAACCAACATTTTCTTCAATTCGGTGACATTTTGGGAGGGTCCTGAAAGGATCTTTGAACAAGGTAATGCCTCAATCTACACATCACATACATGCTACATAACCGTGTCTTTCACAGAAAATTTTTAAAATTCTTGACTCGCCAGCTTTAAGTCCTGGCATAAACCCACTTGAGAATGTCTGTGGCATTTTAACCCGTCAGGTTTACAGCAATGAAAAACAGTAGTCTTAAAGAATTCAAGTCTACGAATTCGAGTCTACACTGTAAAAAAACCACTGTAAATTTCCCTGAACAAACTCGATCACAGTGAATGTGCTGTATCTTTCTTTGGTTTCCTGAATATATTAAAATGGAAAATACAGTAGTTGCGTAAAATTAACAGCACAATGTGCTGGCAATTAGGACGCATTTTTTTACAGCACAAACTACTGGCGTCCAAATTGCCAGCACATTGTGCTGTTAATTTTTTTCATGTTAATATAGTCAGGAAACCAAAGAAAGATACAGCACATTCACTGTGATCGAGTTTGTGCACTTTGTACTGTAAAAATGTCGTTTTTTTTACAGAGTATGAATCTAGTTGTGAAGAATTCAAGTCTTTTAATTCTTTAATTCAGTCTCTTGAAGAATTCAAGGAGGCCATAGAAAACTCATGTTACTTTTTGCCATCAGAAACTTACAAAAACTAACAATTTCGATGGACGCGCGATTATTTGAACTAATCCGAAATCACGGAAAAATAATTAATATGTAACAGTTTTGTCAAAATGGTAAATGTAGTGGTTTTAGCCATTGTGCCTAAACTTATGAGACAGTTGTGTTTGAACATATTTTAAATTATATGTTTTACAAATATATAATTTACTTTTTCCTACTTTTGATATCGTTTATTTAAATGAAGTTCACAAATTAAAAAAAAAAAGTTATTTATTTTAACTTTATATTATTTATTAAAAATGAACATTTTATGTTTGTGCTTAAACTTTTGATACGGACTATTTTATCTTTCTTTGTGTTGGACACCTTCCTACTCACCCTATCCCATTACAACAGATATCCTTCATAGGCGAGTATTTTGACTACATTTTTTTATGGAAGATATAGTTCGAACATTTTTCGTTACTTCTTTAATACACTATCTTAGAAAAGTGTGTAAAGCTTGCTAATAAAAGAACGAAAAGCATAGAGACAAATTTCTGAGAATTGCGCAAATTTTAAAATCTTTTATACTGTGATAACACTTTTCTGCGAACTTGTGTAAGAAACTTTCGTTTGCGTGCTCGCCCCAAAACTTCGTTTTAATTAATAAGCGAAATGAATTCACTTCGCTGTATCCGATTTCTTTTCCATAGCTTATGGACAGGAAAGTCAAGGGAATAAAGACAATAAGCAATAAATCGTATTAAGCGGTATCGTTATAAGAGTGCTCGACTGTAACTCGTTTTTGCAAATATAAAATGCTATTTTATCATGAAAATTTTGATCGTGTACAAATTTACGATAGTGTTCTATAGACCAAAAGCTACTCACCCTACCCCATTACAACAGAGATCCTTCATAGGCGAGTATTTTGACTACATTTTTTTATGGAAGATATAGTTCGAACATTTCTCGTTACTTCTTTAATACACTGATAATCTTATCAAAGTGTGAAAAGCTTGCTAATAAAAGAACGAAAATCTTAGAGACAAATTTCTGAGAATTGCGCAAATTTTTAAATCTTTTATACTGTGATAACACTTTTCTGTGAACTTGTGTAAGAAATTTTCGTTTGCGTGCTCGCCCCAAAACTTCGTTTTAATTGATAAGCGAAATGAATCCACTTCGCTGTATCCGATTTCTTTTCCATAGCTTATGTATAGAAAAGTCAAGGGAACAAAGACATTAAACAATAAATCGTATTAAGCGGTATCGTTATAAGAGTGCTCGACTGTAACTCGTTTTTGCAGAATATAAAATGCTATTTTATCATGAAAATTTTGATCGTGTACAAATTTACGATAGCGTTCTATAGACCAAAAGCTACTCACCCTACCCCATTACAATAGAGATCCTTCATAGGCGAGTACTTTGACTACATTTTTTTATGGAAGATATAGTTCGAACATTTCTCGTTAATTCTTTAATACACTATGTTAGAAAAGTGTGTAAAGCTTGCTAATAAAAGAACGAAAAGCATAGAGACAAATTTCTGAGAATTGCGCAAATTTTAAAATCTTTCATACTGTGATAACACTTTTCTGCGAACTTGTGTAAGAAACTTTCGTTTGTGTGCTCGCCCCAAAACTTCGTTTTAATTGATAAGCGAAATGAATTCACTTCGCTGTATTCGATTTCTTTTCCATAGCTTATGTATAGGAAAGTCAAGGGAATAAAGACAATAAGCAATAAATCGTATTAAGTGGTATCGTTATAAGAGTGCTCGACTGTAACTCGTTTTTGCAGAATATAAAATGCTATTTTATCATAAAAATTTTGATCGTGTACAAATTTACGATAGCGTTCTATAGACCAAAAGCATTGTATTAAAAAGATTGTATATATACACAGTATTAAAACATTGCACTAACTGTGCTCCTCTAATAATTTTTTGTAAATATTTTGGAGCTGTTTGTAATTATTATTGTTTCAAGCACCGATAATATTTTGTTTTATATCCATTCCATATGTTTTATCGTAATCTTTCTTGCAACGGCAAACAGACTTTTTTTAATTACAACCTTCGTTCACATTGGTTAATTATAAAGAAGGTACTTTGTTCTATTTTTAAAATACAGGTAATATAATGTTTTGTAGTGATCTTGCTGCAGGAAAAAGGAAAAAAAATAAATTCACCCATTTTTTCTATGATGTGTTTATGCAAACTAACAAAGGTGAAACTTTTTAAAAATCATCAGAAGGTCTATTTCCTAAACATAACCTTATTTCTTACTTTATTTCGAACACTTTTGCAATTTACTTTGTCTATGTACCTTCAAAAGCAAGAAAATTACAGCACTTTTCATACTTTTTAGGACACCTCGTAAATAATACTAAAATCATTTTAACTGAATTTGCATTTTTCAAAAATTTAAACTGTAAAGCTCAAAGCATTATTTTAAATTAATTTCCTAAGACTAAATAATGTTAAAAGTCAATTTCGTGTTCGGAAATCAATGCTTTTCATTGATATTTTCTTCTGATCTGTTTTTTATAAAATAAAATGTACCACTATAAATGAAACACTTAATGGGACAGTTAGATATTACACATATCGACTAAATGTTTTTAATATCTATACTTTCTTATTCATTTAAAAATAAATGGATAACATTCGAAAATGAAAACTGCTACTTACCGTTGGTGCATTTATTCGAAATCATTATTTTTTTTCTTCATAAAGCTTTCGTTTTAAAATAGCATAAAAGAATGTCTTTTGGAATGTAATTTGCATTAAAATAAAAGCACACATACATTGCGACATTTGCAGCTTTTTTAAAAAAAAGTGTTATTGAAATGGTTTTTGACAAATCCCTTTATGATATACAATTTCACGTCCTTTGCTGAATACTAAAATAAGTAAATGTGTTTTAAAAGTATTATATAATTATGACTGAAATTTTTCGTACGTATGGATATTACTCATACAAATAAAATTAAATACTTTGAAGTGATAAAAATTTAATATTCAAATTAGGGTACTATAATAGAAGCTGGTAATGCATTTTGAAGGGGATACAACAAACTAGTTTAAACAGTTAAAAAAAGGTTGATGGAATCACATTTAAATAGGTAATACATTTTATTCATAAAAAAATTGGGTGGAAAAGAAATTAGTTTGTTCTATTTTAAAAATACAGGTACTACGGTGCTTTGTAATGATCTTGCTGCAGGAAAAAGGAAAATTTTTCGCTTCACTAATTTCTTCTATGATGTCATTATACAAACTAACAAAAGCGAAAATTTTTAAAAATCAATAGCAGGACTATTTCCTTAACATAATCTTATTTCCTATTTTATTTCGAACACTTTTGCCATTTACAACACTGTTTACGTATCTTGACAATCTAGAAAATTACAGCACTTTTCAAACTTTTTGGAACACCTAGTAAATAATACTAAAATTATAATAACTGAATTTATATTTTTCAAAAATTTAAACCGTAACGTGCATAGCATTATTTTTAAATAATTTTCTAAGACTAAATAATGTTAAAAGTAATTTTCATTTTCGGAAATCAATGTTTATCATTGATCTTTTCCCTTTGCTCTCTTCTTTATAAAATAAAATGTACCACAATAAATGCAACCATTAATGGAACAGTTAAATATTAAACATATCGACTAAATGTGTTTCATATTTATGCTTTCTTATTCATTTTAAAACAAATGGATAATGTTCAAAAATGAAAATTGCTACTTATCGTTGGTGCATTTATTCGAAGTCATTAATTATTTTATTTTATTTATTTATTTATTTATTTATTTTGCTTCATAAAGCTTTTATTTTGAAATAGCATAAAATGCCTTTTGAAATGTAATTTGCTTTAAAATAAAAGCGCGCATACATTGCGCATTTGCAGCTTAAAAAAAGTATTATTGAAATGGTTTTTCACAAATTCCTTTTATGATATACAGTTTCATGTCGTTTGCTGAATAAATGTATAAAATGTAAGCAAATATATTTTAAAAGCATTATATAAATTATGACTGAACTTTTTTGTACGCATGATTATTACTCATAGAAACAAAATTAAATATTTTGAGGTGACAAAAATTTAGAATTATTTTTTACCTTTGATAAATATTCAAAACAAGTTACTATAATAGAAGCTGGTAATGCATTTTGAAAGGAGTACTGTTCCAGCAAACGTCTTTAAACAGTTAAAAAAATAACTAGAGAACAGCAATTCTGCTTTTTCAGAATTTAGTGTCGCCCCCGGAATTTCCATTACTTCATTTTCTTCTGATGGACTGGTGGCTTCTATTATTATGAAACGGCCATCATAAATGAAGCATTAGGTGAAGATGAAAGAGAAGTCGTAATAAGTTAGAACTCTGATTTTCTGGTCAGAATGGGAAAAAAATGGCCAAAAAATTATGGTCTTTTTTTTTTTTTCATTCTGACCAGAAAATCAAAGTTTTAACATTTTACGGCTGCTCTTTCATCTTCACCTAACGCTCCATTTATAATGGCTGTTTGATAATAATAAAAGCCACCAGTCCATCAGAAGGAAAATAACTCGGTTAAGCGAGACTCGGATAATCGGGACTCTATTGCAAAACATATTTCAACTTTAAGACTTAAAGCACGCGCTTTTATTTCATGTAAAATGACGTCATTTGCATTAATATAGATACTTAAAATTAAATATAGTTTATAATAGCTCCATGTTTTATCATAAATCCTTCATTTATATTTTTCTCAAAATAGCACGTATTTTAATTAATTTTTTTTTTTCAATTTTTATGAGAAAATGACAACAAAAAGATATAATTGCTATTTTTCAACAATTTTTTCTTTACTTTCTAGAGAAATGGAGTACATGAATTTCCAAAATGAAACAAATGTTGCTAAAAACTACAAAAAAGTTAATATTTAAAAAACAAATGGAGAAGCAGTTTTCAAATAAATTGCATTAAAAAGTACTTTTTTTTTCCAATACGATGGTATAAACATAGAAAATGAGCGATGCTTAGAAGTTTTAAAAAATGCTGTGGATTATTTAATCGCACAATGAAACATCGGCTTTTGTTTTACCGCTGGTGTATACAAGGTAACGTTATTTATTGGACACAAAATAAGCTGGGAGAAAGAAATAGCATACCGGGGGCTAATAATGGAATCATATGTAATACGTTTCATTCATAAAGAACTGAGGTGAAATTAACGAGAAATTTAGTCGAATGTGCAAATTCTAAAACTTTTTTCTATTGCATAAATGTTATATTTCAAAAAGCGCAATGTTTTTAATTACATACATCTCTTCGCTCTATTCTAAAAAAAAGTAACCATCCCTGCCGTAAATGAACGGTGCTTAACCGGAGTCTTTCTACGCTAATGTTAAGAAAACTAATGCATACAGAAATATGAAAACTGGTATTATTATGGAAAACTGTTTGATAAACACGCTGAAGCAGACAGTTTTTAAATCGAAGAATTATTTTAAGAGATATTTAACGTTAATGTTGGTCAGAATCCTTCCATTAAAAAAGTTTTATATAAGCAGAAACTATCCATAGGAAATTAATCATTTTTTTTCTAACATTACAAACTTGCGTTGTGCAATCTGCATTTATTTTTTTAAACTTGACTAATTTTTTAGGGTTTTTTTTTTTCAATTTTTTATTTAAATTTTCTTGATTTCAAGAGATATTTTTTATATTATAGAAAATGTGACTAATAATAATAATAATAATAAAAAATCTTTAAAATTAGAATTAAATGATTACGTTTTAAAAGCAGGGAAATATTGAAGATTGCATCATAAAAATTGCATTTGAACGTGATCAATAAAAAAGAAAGAAAATTTTAAAGTAATAAATTCATCAATATGCGTTGAAAGCAGTAAATAGAGGGGGGGGGGGATTACATCAAATTTAAAATGACCAAATAACAGTATTTCCAAACATTTTAAATTGAGAAATATTTTACAGGAGACTTTTATTTCATATTTCGAGATCATCTTTTTAACTATTGTTGCCAATTCTAAGACATTGCAAAAAATAATATTTCCACGTGAATATTAAAGGAGAAAAAAAACTTCGACAGAGTTAAAAAGATATATTTAAAATGTCTTATTTAAAACAATTTTCTTGTAGCGTTGTTAAAAATACCGGTAAGTAAAGACTCTTTTTACTCAGTTAATTTTATATTAGCTTATTTTCAAATGTTTAACTGATCGTATTTAATCACTCTGCCAATAGATGTCTTAACAGCAACTGATTTTCCAATTAAAGGGGAATGAATGGAAACCCGTTTACAGGGAGAGCGACACTTGTTTTTTAATTATAATTCAATCTACTGTAATATTTTTAAAGCTGATCTGATGAGCTTGTTTTTAGAGTATGCAGTGTTTGAAAGGGGGTAGGAAAGCGTAGATCGTAGGGGGCAGATCCCCTTAGTTTTAGAAGAAAAAAATGAATATTAAAAATGATTAGTTAGAAAATATGAGTAGTTAGTGTTTTAGCAAAGGATTTTACGATTTTCAAAAAAATTAAGGCGCATCACATTTAAAAGGGGATTAAGTTGTTCATAAATGAAGAACTGTGGAAAAATTAAAGAGGAAAAAAATTATGAATGTTTAAGGAAAACAGATGATACCACTTGAAATAATTAATTGTGGGAGGTTTTTCAGATACATATATTTTTTTACACTTAAAGTTATCTGTCAATAAACGGGGAGGGGAGAAAAAATCGAAATGAAATCTAATCAACGGATAATGTATATAAAAAAACGTGACAATGTTTTCCTTATTAAAAATAGCCAAATAAAACATAGTTTTAACGATTGTGTGATTTAGTATGATGTTTTTTTTCTATAGCAACCGCATCCGCCTTGACAATCGAACAAAATTCGCTATCACAGCGCAACCTTCAGGCTGATTTTCTCTTAAATTTTATACAAACCTAGGCCTATTATATTACATCTCAGTATAAAATTTCGCCTAAAACTATTGAAAAGTTCTTCACTTAAACTGCAAAAGATCAAGACATCGCTATCACAGCGCCCTGCATTTGAGTGGGACGGGGTTATACTCATATTTAACTGGGACGTGACGTTCATAGTCAAAAACTGTAAAAGATAGTGAACATCGCTGTCACAGTCCTCTGTATTTGAATGGGACAAGGTTATGCTCATTTTTAACTGGGCCATGACGTTCATAGTCAAAAACTGCAAAAGATAGAGAACATCGCTGTCACAGCCTTCTGCATTTGAATAGGACGAGGTTATGGGACGAGGCTCATTTTTAACTGGGACATGACGTTTATAGTCAAAAACGTATATATGAAGTTTGGTTTAATTCTATTTATAACTTTATACACTTTCGGATGATACAAAAGAAAAATCGCTATCACAGCGATCCTTTCAGGGGGTGTGGGGGGGGGGGTGGATCCCCAATTTCAAGTGGGGCCTTACGGTCATAGTTAAACACATATATATGAAGTTTGGTTGAATTCGCTTCATAACTTTGTATACTTTCCGATGATAAAATAATGAAAAGGTTGAAAAATGTCTATCACAGAACTCCCTTCCGGTGGAATATTCCCAATTTCAATTAAGACCTGCTGGATATAGCCCAAAACAAACATATGACGTTTGGTTCAATTATTTGCATAACTTCATAAACTTTTCGATGGTGCAAAGAGAATACACAGACATACGGGCAGACAAACATTTTGAAAAAAAAAACGTATTTTTAGGTATCACTTAGACATAACATGTGTAAATCCATCGAAAACCGGAAGTCGAAAAAAATTTTCGGTTTCAGTACTTTCTTCTATTATATATAGGATAAAGTAAAATCAATATAAATGGTTAAGGGAAACAGGTGATTCCACTTGAAATAATTTATTGCGTGATTAACTTTATTTACAGCTCTTTAATATTGGTCTAATAATACCGAAATGCAGTGAAACTTCAAAGAACGGACCGGAACATATTTCCAGCTATCAAATATAACTGGACACGATATTATTCATTTAAAAATATTTTTACTTTGTAATAAAAGATGGTAATACATTTTTAAAGGAATACTGTTTCAGTAAATGATTTTACATCAAAATATATATAAACGCGAATCGCATTTAAAAGGGGAGTAAGTTGTTCATAAAAGAAGAACTTTAGCAAAACTGACGAGTAAAAAGCGGTATGAATGTTTAAGGGAAACAGGTAATATCACTTGAAATAATTAATTTGTGAGAGGTTCTTCATTTACTGCTCTTTTGTATTGGTGAAACAATACCGAAATACATTAAAACCTCCCAGAACCGAACGGAACCTAATTACAGCTATTAATTATAATTGGACACGAAATTATTCATTTAAAAATATTTTTACTTTATAAAAAGAGCTACTAATGCATTTTGAAAGGATTGTTGTTTCAGCAAAGGATTTTACTGTTTTCAAAAAAAATTTAAGGCGAGTCACATTTCAAAGGGGAATAAGTTGTTCATAAATGAAAAGCTGTGGGAAAATTAACGATAAAAAAATATGAATGTTTAAGGGAAACAGATTATACCACTTGAATTTATTGTGGGAGATTTTTCATTTACAGCTATTTGATATCGGTCTAAAAATATCGTGGAGTAGTAAAAATTCAAAAACTGACCGGAAACTAATTGCAGTGGTTAGATATAATTGGACAAGAAATCATCTATATAAAAATATTTTTACTTTGTGCATGATAAAGTAAAATATTTTTAACGTTCTACTGCGTAATTTTTCCGATTTTTGTGATTATTATATTTAATTTTTGTGTATGTGTGTAAAAAAACAGAGTGTTAAGTCTAATGCGACTGCAGATGGAGGCCATGGACTTCCAGTCGGGCGACTTTTTCCTCAGGTCACTATCATCTCAAACAAATTTCATTCCCATATTATGAAAGGGCATTCATTTCTCTAGAGTTTATAATAAAATTTAGTTTAAAGCGTTGATTTTTAACAAAAATCGAATCACTTGAACAAAATAGATCACTTTTTCGCTTTTTTTAAATCTTTTACGAGCTCTAAAAACTTTTTAATCAATGAAGATTATAGCTTTCGGTGGTATAGCTCCGGCAAAAACGATTAGCTTTCTTTTACATTAAAAAAATGAAGAAAAACGGTCCAATATTCTAAAAAATTATCGCCTATTTAAAAAACAGAGTTTCTAGAAAAAAAAAGTTTAAAATTTTACAATAGCAATACATTCAATGAGGAAAAGATACAGTTAGGAGTTTAAATATCACGAAAACACTGTAATACAACAATCTACACACTTGAAATGCAAAAAAAATGAAAATTTTAACCAAAAGAAACAGACCCTCCTATTAAATGAATTTAACAAGGAGCTTTTAATAGTATTTTAATGTACAATCGGGTCATAAAGGATTAAAAAGCACCAGAATTTGTTTTAGCAGCAATTTAATTTTATCGCTATAGATTTTGACATGTTCAAACTATGTTTTATTAATTAGATATACCATGCTAATGATTTTATTAGGTATATCATTAGGAATAAGTATGACATGAAATGAGATATGTAATCTTATTTAACATGTGAGTCTCGAATTGAAGCCTTTTGAAAAGAAAAAGATCAATTAATTATTAAAAGCATAATTTAAAAAAAATTAAAAAAGCTATGGACTTCTGCAGTGATCAAATTATATTTTATCAATTATCTATGCCATGCTAATGATCCTATTAGATATATTATTAGTAATAACGATTGGATCATATGCGATATATGATCTTATTACAATTTTTTATTTGAATATTTTCTTTAAGGATTTTTAAAAAGAAAAAGATCAAAGAAAAGAAAGATCAGTATTATTTATTAGTTTTTTTATGTCTTTTAGTTCTGACCTTCAAGTTTTATTATCGTTAAAAGGTGTACTTATTAATTATTATCGAACAATTTTAATATGGAAAAATAATGATGAATCAAGAATATTTATAAAACTTGATAAGACTAAAACATTTTTTCGACACAAAAGGTTTATGTTCAATAACAAGAACTTATAATCTTCACTTTAGATTATATTTCAAACGAACAAAAGAAACTAATCTGTTCACATTTACTGACATACAATTTTATCTCCAAAATAATGAATAATAAATTCACTTGTAGGTTAAACGAAAATATTTAAAAGTTTGCATGAAAAGGCGAATGAATTGACGGTTATACAATAATAGGCGTATTCAGTATTAGAGAGAGAAAAGTTTGATATAAATTTAATTTACATTAGAAAAGCTTGTTGACAGGTAATTTCGACAGTATAATATAGCTTTTTAAGCTGAGAAAGTCAGCGATAAATTTAATAAAAGAGGAAGAATTTAACATGCCTATAACAGTATGTCATCTAAGAACAAAATCTAAATTAATGTCAATAATGAGTTAAGAAAAAATACACATCGATCTAATAAGATTTTGTTAGCCAGATTGTTTCAGATAAGGAAATAAAATAGTTAAAAGCGAATAGATTAATATAATAAGAAAAGGATTGCATGCTATATGAAATCAAGCAAAAAATTTTCAATATGTATGTAGAACAATGTGATCGGAGTAGTTATATACACAACTAAAAATATGAATTTTACGATTTCTATTCAAATTAAGTTTATAAAAAGGAAACAAACTGTAACTGAAAAACATTGGTCTGTCAGAAATAAATTTATATAATTTTCTGGAGAAATTTTTTTATCTATTATTTTGGTTAAATATTTTTTTATTTATCAAGGACTTGGAATGTACTTTAGTTAATATTAAACGGAAGAGTACTTTATATATTGTTTTTCGAATACTTAATAAATCCATTCTTAAGCAAGCAGCAATAATAATACATAATAATCAAGCAAACTTAAATATTCTTATTATTATATCAGCATGCATTATATGCCAATTATATATATAATTCGATAATTAAAACTCTCAAGGACAAAGAAAATTGTTCGAATTATTAAAAGTGGTCAGAGAAAACAAAATTACTGGGAAGAGTATTGTGTGAGATTTCATTTCCAGATAAAAGCTTTTTTTCTTTACTGTTTATATAAATACAAAATGTATATATACTATATATATATAATATATAATAAAATATATATATACATAATGAAATTCAATTTTTAGCTTATTTCTAGATTCTATTACAGTAATCGACTATGTTTTTGCTTATATTTGTATTTCATGTACCCCTGAAAATGTGAAATGCTATCTAAGCTTTCGGCTACATCCATCCACTTGATCTATTATTTGTTTAAGATACGTCTTTTAATGGTTCACCAATATTTCGCTGGTTATTTGTATCTTTTGTTTTTAATAGGTTATTTTATCAAAATTTGGTGGGTTTTCATATGTTTTATATGGGTTAATTGTCCGCAAGGTTCTAGTGAATTAGTGGTATTGTGCTTGATTTTGTATTACAAGTTAAAGGTTCCATATTTATTTTGTATAATGCCAGTGTTATGAATTGAAGATAAATTTATTAATTTATTAATTTAATTTTAGTAATTGGAAATAGATGATGATTTGTAATTATATAATGGTTATATATATATATATATATATACATATATACATGGTGTGTTCACAAAGTTTCAAGACTGCTCTGAAAATACAAAATTTATTAAATATTTTTGCACAGCGAACTAAAATTCATCAAAATGTGACCCTTGGGCATCAACACACCGCTCCCAGCGTATTTTCCATGGTTCATAGGCTCCCTGGAAGCCTTCGCGCGCAAGGCTGTTAAGGGACCTCGTCGAAGCTGCCTGTATACTGGAATCGTGTCGAATCGCTTCCTTTTCAGGACTTTCTTGATTCAGGGGGGCCAAAAAATGTCACTGGGAGTGAGGCTGGTGCTATAGGGGGTTCGATCCTTCAAATGGTGGAGCATTCTTGCATAAAACTGACCTTAGCCGGCGCGTCCGCCCAGACATCAGAGACGATTGGATTGTTAACCACTACGATGCGCCCTCTCACACGTCGCTTGCCACCACCGAAGTTTTGGCTAAGTTTAACGTGTCAATACTCTCGCAAGCCTCCTACAGCCCCGACCTCGCTCCCAGCGGCTTTGTTTTGTTCCCCCAGAATAAGAAATACCTGAAAGGGAAGCGATTCGACACAATTCCAGCGATCGAGGCATCTCGACGAGGTCCCTTAACAACCTTGAGCGCGAAGGCTTCCAATGAGCCTATGAACAATGGAAAAAACGCTGGAAGAGGTGTGTTGATGCCCAAGGGTCATATTTCGAAGAATTTTAGTTCGCTGTACAAAAATCTTTAATAAATTTTGTATTATCAGACCAGTCTTGAAACTTTGTGAACACACCATGTATATATATAATATTTAAATATTGTTACTAATAATAACAGGAACTAAATGAGCCATTCTCTAACAACTTAATTATTTTTTAACCAATTTCACGAAAGAAATATAAGAGATACTGTTACATACCACTACGAAAAATATTTATCCAGTGTCGTTTGGTTAGGCTTATTGTATTTATTCTTAGTTACTACCTTTTCTATTTGCAAAAAACAGTGAGATTCCTTTTCTAAAGATGATTGCATTTGTATGAATTTGCTTAAACGTTCAATAGCCTGAGTTACGGACTGTTCTTTTAGACATGTGAACGGTTAAATGTTCGAAGTGGCTTTATCACGAATGATTTTTGCGATAGAAGAATTTATAAGGCTTATACAAACTTCTAAGTTATTATCAACAGCCACATAATTTGCAAATGATACATTTCCATAATCATACATTTTGGAAAATTTTAGAAAATCTACGTTTACATATTGAAAATTTTCACATGCGTTTTCAAAGTATTCTATCGGCTTTGTATAAAACCAGCGCGTTTAAAACATCCTGATATTTAAAAATAGCAAATAAAGCCTTTGTGCAAGAATATTAAAAAGCAGAAAACTAACGTTTAAAAATGCACAATAATACATAAAAGCAGCAAACAACTGTTTCGAATCTACTAGCGAGATTCTTCTTCCGTGCGAGATACAGCAAGGCACGCTGTGCTAGAAAAAGCAAGGCTGAGCCCAGCCTTGCTTTGTATTATTTGTGCATTTTTAAACATTGGTTTTTTGCTATTTAGCATCCTGCTTTTGTTGACACTTTAATAGCATAAGCAGCATCCAGGTCATTTATGATAGTCAGTACAGTAATGTGATAATTTTTCTTACAATCAATTGCAAACAGCATTTTACTATATATTTTTTTTACTTCATTTTGCTATAAAAGCGATACTGAAATTTTAAATTCTGTATTATCCCCGGGGCTGTAGTTTAGATGTGGTGTTTGGCGGCAAGTATTCTACTCAAATAGATTTCAGTTAGGGAAGTTTGTTGAGGTTAGGTACGTTATCCAGAAAAAAAATGGAATTTTTTTTAAAGTTCATTCAGCCATTTGATGCATATTTCTCGTGTCATCCATGCTTTAGGATTTGACGTGTATTGAACTGGCAATGTCTTAATTTCTTTAAAACGCCTCGTATTTTGAAATATGCAAATAACAAGTAGTTTTATCTTTTTACTCCTATCCATATTGACCCTGACCACTACAGTAATCCTCTCTTTACTGAATTTACCGCTCGTGCACATCTCATTTTTAAACGCCTATTTGACAAAACCTTATAAAATAAGCCTGTCTCATCTGTATTGAATACATCGCTTTATGAGTACACTGTTAAAAAGTTTGTGGTATGTTGAACCAATTTTTGGTGCTCCAGTAGCTGCCACCATAAGATGGTGAAATCTTGAACCAACATTTGGAGCTAAGGTTCAATCGGAGCTCCAAATCTTGGAGCGAGATTTCACCATCTTATGGTGGCAGCTACTGGAACACCAAAAGTTGGTTCAACCTACTACAAAATTTGTACCAGTGTACAGTGAAAATAATTCCTGTAACTTTTTACTATCTTCTGAATTTACACTAGCACTTTCGCCACATACAGTTTAAAAGGCTAAGTCATTTTGAAATTTGAAACGGAATGGCCATCCGTCACTGCATTTAAAGTCTTCTATGTTTAAAACACTGGATTCACGTGCTTTGGCACTCAATATGGGACCACTTATAGGCAATTTGTTTGATTAAGCATCTTTCAGCATCAACAATAATGCTCCCTCTAAGTCCTCGTGCTGGGCGGTTCTCCTCCACTTTCTTCCTTTTCTGAACTTCCCGTTCTCACAAGATTGAATAATTGAATCTTTAATTTTCATATAGGTCTAAAGTGATACCATAATCTAATAAATAAAAACGAAAATATGTCTGTCTCTCTGTAATGCTATACAAAACCACAGTTTGGAAGCCAGATTTGTGAAACGTTACGTACATGTGTATTAAAACACGGCCGAGGCAACTAAAGTAATCCGGAATCGAAATAACTTATAGTTAATTTTTATTTAATAAAACACCAGCAAGTTAACAGCAATTTTCTATCAAATTTAACTATTTTTCGTTATAGCAGTTGCCAAAAATTAAAAATCCACAATAAATAAAATTCTTACCACAACAATTACCTTTCTATTGCAAGACTCATTGAATATTACGTACGCCACGCCGCACTAAAAATCTGTAGTGGGTATTAAGATAATTCTTATACCTCACATGCAAATAATTAGAGATATACATAATACGTACGCCACGCTGCAATAATAAGAAGTTTTGTGGGTATTACGATAATTCTTTTACCTCACATGTAAATAATTAGAGGTTATTTAATTGAGCTAATTATTAACAATTTTTTAAAAATAAAGAAAGCAATTTTATCACAAACATCAATAAAACTTTTTAGTCTGTTTATTCCCTTATTCCAGAGATATCGTTTTATCGCCTGCTGCCATAGTAACATGATAAATTAAATTTCATAAAAAATGCGCAGTAGTAAAAAAATATTTTGCTAAATCAAATTGTTATCTTTAATTTTGGTTTTAGAATTAAATTCAGGAACTCCCGTGCACAGAACGGGTTAAACAGCTAGTACCATATACAATCATAATGTAACGTTCTGATTGGCCATCTCCTACTTTTTTGAGTATCACGACTTTAATTTCAAGAGCGAGAGATTCCCTTTTACCTCTTATCTCTATAGCTAGCAGAGAACCTAGCAGCACAGATTTCTACGGATTACAGGTTAAACACCGAACAAGAGGAAGAAAGAAATGTCACCTCTCTAGTCACAACGTTTACAATACTTACACCATAAAAATGCATGTACTGGCTCTTCCTACTTAAAACTTCCTTATCATCATCTCCCGCGCATGCTTAGTCCACGTTTCTGATAGATAGGCTGCAATACTTTTCCGAAAATTCCCAAGTATAGTTAGACAGTGGATCCAAGTTGTGTACACCTGCTAAAAATGCAACGTATTGGAAGCAATAAAAGAAATAGATTGTTAGAAACTAGATTATTGAAACCGGATATTGTGTACTTGAAATTCAAAGGAAAAAAAACTGTATGAAATAGAAAGTAAAATAAAAGAAGAAAGAACCTATATATCCGATCGAATTATCCGAAGACGTAGAAGTTGAGTTATAATAAACGAATGTAATTTTACATTATTTCCTTATAGGAATTTTTGCGTTTTGCCATTTGTTCGAATTAACCAAAATTTAAATTAACAGAATTTGAATTATCGCGAGCCCACTGTATGTCATCCTTATTATGGTTTTACATACATACATAGGCGCATATTTATATAGGAGTAGCGTCGGGGATCTCACAGGGGCCGTTACTTTTACGAGCACAACATGTGATATAGTCAACTAAATAATCGTCATCTATCGATCCAAAGTAAAACTAGTCGGATGTACCAATCCCAAAACTTTCTTCTATCTCATACATGTTAATACTTCAAAATTCGCTATCACACTGCCAAAATTAAATGGCAATCTATGCATCTCATGAGGATTCTAAAGATATGAAATTCCGTGCATTAGTTCTTGATATATGACTATCGCCGAAATCGTCTAAATCCAGCAAAATGCTGCCTAGCAGCGCCACCTATTGGGTGATTTATACCAAATCCTAATCAGCAACAATTTATGTCAACGGCTGGCTGAATCTGAAGTTTGAAGAAAATCCGTGCATTAGTTTTTGAGATAGAGCTATAGCGAAAATCGTGAAAATTCCTGCATAGCAGCGCCACCTATTGGGTGATTAACACCAAAACCTGATTAACAACAACTTGTGTCAACATACAACTAAATCTGAAGTTAGATGAAAATTCGTCCATTAGTTTTATAGATAGAACTATTGAGGCAATCGTGAAAAAGGCAGCACAGAAGCGCCACCTGTTGGGTGATTTACACCAACACATAACAAGTTTCAAGTCATATCAAGGACTAACTGAATCTGAAGTTTGATGAAAATCCGTGCGTTAGTTCTTAAGATAGAGCTATTGGGGAAATCCTGTAAATCCTGCAAAATTCATCATAACAGCGCCACCTGTTGAGGGATTTACACTAAAACGTAATCAGCATCAATTCATATCAAGGACTAACTAAATCTGAAGTTTGATCAAAATCCGTGCATTAGTTCGTGAGATAGAGCTATTGCAAAAATCGTGAAAAGTGCAGCATAGCAGCGCCACTTGTTGAGCGATTTGCACCAAAACCTAATTAACAACAACTTGTGTCAACATACAACTAAATCTGAAGTTAGATGAAAATTCGTCCATTAGTTTTATAGATAGAGCTATTGAGGCAATCATGAAAAAGGCAGCACAGAAGCGCCACCTGTTGGGCGATTTACACCAACACATAATCAGTTGCAAGTCATATCAAGGACTAACTGAATCTGAAGTTTGATGAATATCCGTGCGTTAGTTCTTAAGATAGAGCTATTGGGGAAATCCTGTAAATCCTGAAAAATTCATCATAACAGCGCCACCTGTTGGGCGATTTACACCAAACCGTAATCAGCATCAATTCATATCAAGGACTAACTAAATCCGAAGTTTGATCAAAATCCGTGCATTAGTTCGTGAGATAGAGCTATTGCGAAAATCGTGAAAAATGCAGCATAGCAGCGCCACCTGTTGAGCGATTTGCACCAAAACCTAATTAACAACAACTTGTGTCAACATACAACTAAATCTGAAGTTAGATGAAAATTCGTCCATTAGTTTTATAGATAGAGCTATTGAGGCAATCATGAAAAAGGCAGCACAGAAGCGCCACCTGTTGGGCGATTTACACCAACACATAATAAGTTCGAAGTCATATCAAGGACTAACTGAATCTGAAGTTTGATGAAAATCCGTGCGTTAGCTCTTAAGATAGAGCTATTGGGGAAATCCTGTAAATCCTGCAAAATTCATCATAACAGCGCCACCTGTTGGGCGATTTACACCAAAACATAATCAGCATCAATTCATATCAAGGACTAACTAAATCTGAAGTTTGATCAAAATCCGTGCATTAGTTCGTGAGATACAGCTATTGCGAAAATCGAGAAAAATGCAGCATAGCAGCGCCACCTGTTGAGCGATTTGCACCAAAAACTAATCAGCATCAATTTGTATTAGGGACTCACTGAATATCAATTTTTATTAAATTCCGTGCATTAGTTCTTGAGATAGAGCGCCCACAAAATTTGTGTCACATACACACAGACAGACAGACAGACAGACAGACAGACAGACTCACAGAGTCACAGACAGACATTTTGTAAAAACATGTTTTTTGGAATCTCTGACCCCTAAAACGTGTAAATCCGTCGAAAACCGGAATTCGAAAATTTTCATGAATCCAATACTTTCTTCTTGTAAAGATAGAAGAAAGTAAAAAAAAAAGCATTCAGATAATAACTACTAATATTTTTATTTTCCATTTCTTCATTTTTCACCGGCTCACTCAGTTCAGTGGTTAGTGTACTCGCTTTTTACTTTAATTTATCTTTACAAGAAGAAAGTATTGGATTCGTGAAAATTTTCGACTTCCGGTTTTAGACGGATTTATAAGTTTTAGAATGTCCTGAACACGATTTAATGGTTTTTTAAAAATGTCTGTCTGTCACTCTGTTACTCTGTCATTCTGTGAGTCTGTATGTGACAAAAATTTGTGGGCGCTCTATCTCGAGAACTAAAGTACGGAATTTCACAAAACTTTAGATTCTGATAGACCTTGATATAAACTGGTTCTGATTAGTTTTTGGTAAAAATTGCTCAACAGGTGGCGCTGCTATGTGGTATTTTTCACGATTTCTGCAATAGCTATATCTCAGGAACTATTACACGGATTTTCATAAAACTTCAGATTCTGATTAGTCCAGGATATAGTTAGCTACTGATTACAATTTGGTGAAAATCGTCCAACAGGTAGCGCTGCTGTGCTGAATTTTTCACGATTTCCGCAATAGCTCTATCTCAAGAACTAATCCATGAATTTTCATCAAGCTTTCATATTCAGTTACTTCCCGGTATAAATTGGTCCTAATTAGTTTTTGGTGTAAATTGCCCAACAGGTGGTGCTGCTATGCAGATTTTTTTTACAATTTTTGCAAAGGCTCTATCTAAAAAACTAATGCGCGGATTTTCATCAAACTTCAGATTCATTAGAAGTTGTCAAAGTTGTTGATAATCTTATCTCGGGGCAAACGGTGAAGTGGTTAACATGCATGAGATAGAAGAAAGTTTTGGGATTGCCACATCTGACTAGTTGCAAAATATAGAGTTAATCGCCGAAGTTGTCTGGTTGAAATGTTATCCCAAATTAGACATACCAGCGAGGAAGATCAAGCGACGCTCGATTAAAACTAGATTGTTATACAACTCAATATAAAAATAAATTTTCTCTGCATTATCGCAATTAACGCATTTTATTTTATAACAGTATTAATTACAGAAACACTCAATACTAAAACTAGGTGCATACTTCTAAATATTGATTTACTAACATATTTAGAATGAAAGGGCATCCTTCCAAACTACAATTTTAGATGAACTCTGATTGGTCGAATCTTATATCTGGTCTCCCATTGGGAATTTCTATAAAATTCCGTCAGATTCAGAAAGCCAATTGTTTAACAAAATTTTCCAAATATCGACAAATTTGGCAACATTCCTTCACTTGGCGTCAAACATGTGTTTTGTCATTGGTAATATTCAAAGATATATCGCCAATATTTCGCCTAATATTGCCAAATTTGGCGAGATGTTGCAAACTTTACGATTTTGTTTACTGCCAACTTTTCATCAACAACTTAATAACTGTTTCAAACATCATTCCCATTGAAATGTATTGACATGTAGTGTTCCCAAAATGACTTACTAATCGAATTTTCTGAAACATGCACCTAACCCAATGGTCTTCTCCTTCCTCAGAACGGTAGGATATAAAATTAAGTCAAAACAGTTAGATCTCTTTTTTAGATAAAATTACCTACACATACACGCTGACATACATACAATATTTCCTCGTATTATAATATACAAGGTACGGTAATTAATTTCAAAGACTGATCTAATAACTTTAGAAAATATTATATGAAATACATATCCATTTAATATTATTTCGAAGTAACTCCCACTTGCCGTAATGCACTTCAATGCTCGGCTTTATAAGTTTCGGAAACAAGTTTTAAAGTTTTCTTTCGGAAGGCTTTTTAATGTGGACATCACCGTTTTTCTTTTTGGCTTCGACATCCTCAAATCTTGTTCAAATAGATCTTCTGCCCAAATCTGCCGAACCACATTGTTGGATATGTTCAGTTTATTGGTGAGCACTCGAATCGTCAATCGGCGATCCGAAGCCTCACGAACTTTCACAATTGTTCCTGGCATGCGCAACGAATGCTGCCTTCCAGCATGCGCTTCATCTTCCACATATTCGTTGCCGTCCCGAAAACGGTTAAACCATTCAAAAGTGCGTGAACGGGATAATGCTTCTTCTCCGTACACTTGTTTCAACATTTTGTTTGTTTTTGTCGCGGTTTTGCCCAATCTGAGGCAGAATTTAATGATTATTTAATGTTTATTCTCTGCTCCATATCGATTTCGGCAAGAAAAAATTTAACAGCTACGTTCAAATGTGTATTTAAAGGTCAACCACTTGCTTCTGAAAGGCGCCGACGTCATTGGACATGCGCAGATAAATGACCTTCCAACTAAGAGCAATGCCGCGTTCAAACGATTTCCGGTTCTCGTACAGTTACGTCATACCTGGAAATTAATGGCCGCAACTTGTATGCTATGTGTCCCCAATTACTTGCGCCATCACTTAATTGTAGACATTACCAAGCATGGTGACGAAAATTCCAATTGCTTTATCTTAGAAAGTCCTGTTTGAAGGAGATTTGACTTTTTTAATACAGTCAATAATATGATTTTTGCTTTATTGATAAATTAATACAACAGCTAACACAGAGCACCTTCTGCACTCTATAGCGTTTAAAGACTTTTCTCTCGTAGAACGATGGTGCAATATAGATTGTGCGTCTTAAAAGTTTAAGGACTGTCTAATATACATACATACATATATATATATATATATATATATGTTACCAGCCAAACCCGATTTTCGGCCAAACTAGATTGGCCTAGGCCAAACTAAGTTATCCTAACACGCATAGGATAAACTAGTTTTTCCTAGGCCAAACTAGTTTATCCTAACGCCCATAGGATAAAATAGTTTTCCAAGGCCAAACTAGTTTATCCTAACACCCATAGGATAAACTACTTTTTCCTAGGCCAAACTAGCTAGGCCTAACGCTCATAGGATAAACTAGTGTAGTCTGCTATTCATTAGTCTGAACCGGTTTATCCTAGGCCAATTCAATTTGGCGTGATTTTATTCCTCCCAAAGATTTCCCCGGCAAAAAATCTTCTAGTTTATCCTAGGCTAATGCAATTTGACATGCTTTTATTGATCCCAACTACCGCTCCGGTGCCAACCTTGTCCAGAGTAGTATTGCCGTCACCCCTGTATAATATATTTTATTCTATGGGGAGTTGGACACTATCCCCGTATCTTACCCCATTTCACCGCCGCCGGTAGTTGCAAAATACGTTCCATATGACTAATTGTGTGCTGGAGGAACAAAGAATGGTATGAGAGGTTATTGTAAAATTTAGGAGAGGAAGAATTTAGAGGATTGATTAATATTAATTGATTAATTAAGTCCCGGTCCCAGTTTGGCCTAAAATACATATATTTTTAAGCTAACATTATTCCACAATTAAAATTCTTTTTAAAGAATAGTACATTTACATTTATGCGGATGAGAATACAGCTCTGTAAAACCTGTTAGAAGAATCTGTGTATGACGAAATCCTGTTTTAAATGGGAAATTTTCTTTAATCGTTGCAAATTGGATATAATAATCCGTTTGAAAAAAGCATATTACGTTTGCTTAGAGACGACGGACTGCTAAAAAAGGAACTTAACTATAACGAATATTTTTTTCTCTCCCATGTGATTCCGTCTTAGAAGGTTTTCCTACATAATTTTTTTCAGATTTTTCAAGTCTCTAAGCCGGGTAAAAAATCATTGGTATTAGTACTTATTCGGATACTTACATACAAATAGAGATTCATTTAAAAATCAATACAGTTTACAGTAGAATCATTAATATCGTTAATCCACATCCTGTAGCATGGAGATTTAAAAATTTGTAAAATTCTATACAATAAAATCTTCTAAGACGGAACTGCATAGGAAAGAAGAAAAATACGTTAGAGGTAGGTTCCCTTAATCGAAGGTTCATCGTCTGTTTTATGTGCATTATATTCTTTTTAAAAGTACTAATATCTTCATTTTACATAGATTAACATATATTTTTTTTTTGTTAAAGACGAGATTCCGCCATAGGCAGGTTATTTTCTCAAGTTATACAGTACTTTAATTTTAATAAATAAAAATTCATCTACTCATCTTAAAAAAATAAAAAATAATAAAAATATATAAATTTTAATTGTGGAATAATAGCAATTTATAAATATAGGCATTAAAAAAAATAATGCTGTGCCGGGCCAAATATTACTGATATTTTTACTGAACAGACCGAAGATCCTGCCGGTTCAAATGAGTTGCATATGAGTTGGTTTGGAAATTGGACTGATAGTTTCTGTCTGTGCAGACCTCAAGAAGAATGCAGTTCAGTCCCGACTTAAGTCGGAAAAAATTTGAGGCCCGGTCCATCTCGGTCCGAACCTCTCGAAAAAAGTAATCCCCAAACCAAGCCCGGACCGAGTGTTGGGAAGGAAAATTGGGCGGGCCCGTAAAGAACCTTACATCGAATAGCCAAATGAGTATCTCACAAAATTTTGTAAATTTGGGCGCTAAACTTTCATTATATATAAAATAAATAAATAAATAATATAAACCAGGTTTTTGTGAACTTCTCTCACTTCCACTGATGTGTTTGAGTTGAGCGGATACGTTTAAAAATTTTTGAATTTGAGCGTGAACTTGACTCATTTTTGAGAAATTAAATTTACGTTTGAATTAGTTCGCCCTTTTATGTAAGCGTACTCAACAATAGTTGGCATCAATTAAAGCCCGTTAAATTGAGTTGGCCTAGGATAAACTAGATTGACCCAAGATAAACAAGATTGGCCTAAGATAAACTTGAAAGTTGGCGCCGAAGCTGTTTTTGGGATTAATAAAAGCACGCCAAATTGAATTGGCCTAGGATAAACTAGTTCAGACCAATTAATAGAAGAAAAACTAGTTTATCCTATGGGCGTCAAGATGAACTAGTTTGGGATATGCAAAACAAGTTTATCCTATGAGCGTTAGGATAAACTAGTTTGGCCTAGGAAAAACTAGTTTATCCGATGCGCATTAGGATAAACTAGTTTGGCCTAGGCCAATCTAGTTTGACCTAAAATTGGCTTTGGCCGGTAACATATGTATATATATATATATATATATATATATATATATATATATATATACATATATAATGTACGGGCAATTTCATAACTTGAATTCTCAAATGCGAAATTTCTTATCATTTAAACGTATGCTGACTACTTAAAAACAATTTCCGGATCAAATAAAAAATAATTATCAATGAATTAACAAAATAATAAAGAGACTAATTTGCATAAAACTTTTTTGACACAAAATAAGTCAACCTTAATAACAATAACCTTCACTTTAGATTATTTTTAGAACGAACAAGATCCCACAACCTATACCACATTTATTGACATACCAATTTTTCTCTAAGATAATGAGTTGCAAACTGACTCTTGGGTGAAAAGAAAAAATATGACGGTCTTTTGTGAAAATGCCTAAGATCTGATGTTTTGACAATAAAGGAGCAAGTTGGTATTAAAACGAAAAATTTGATATAAATTTATTTATTTATTTTTGATGTATCGACAAGTAATTTAGGCAGACTTCTACGGTTTTGTAAAGGCAAAGTAAATTAGTAATAAATTTATTGAAAAAGAGAAATTGAAGTAAATTTGCTTCATCTAATAATATCAGAATTATAGCCAAGAACAAATTAAGAAATATAAACACATTAATCAGTAAGTTTCCTTAGCTTATTTATAAGGTTTATAAAATAGTTTAAAGCGAAAATATTAGTAGAAATGCGATTGTGCATTAATAGAAAATGATTTTATATCAGAAATAAAGTGATTATATATTTATAATTTTAAAAATTTCATATGTTTATACGTACAGAAATAGCATACATAGTAGTAATATGTATGTAGAACAAAATGCCCTTTAAATTTAATTTTTTAATGACTAACAACATAACCCGGTAGATAAACGTAAAATAATCCTTTTTATTCGTTTATTTTAACCTTTGTCTTGTTTGAAATTAAACAGCGTTACTAAAACATCATAAAATTAAACATTTACTTTAGTATCAATTAATTATTCATAGTAAGTTATAAATAGCTACGCACGTTTTAATTATTCAATAAATGCATTACTGAGTCGATTTCTCAATCCCGCGTTTTGTTATTGGTTAAAGACATACTTACGATTTATCAAGCTCTTTTAGCAGAAGATAAATAATAACAAAGATCAATTTACAAAATCTTATTAATCCTGGTTTGCATAAAACAACGGGGGTAAACTTAGTGACGAAAACTTTTCATGTTACGTTTTAATTAAACTTCAATGAAAATGACTCCTTAATCTATATTGGTTTATTAGCATAACAACTTATCTCCTACCTCCCAAATTATAAGTAACTGATCGTTTTATGGATATCAAGGAAAGTATCGAAGGCTATGATAAAAAAGTTCAAATATGTGATGGTTTGACATTAAAATGGCGGGATCAGTGTTAAAGAAGAAATGTTTGATATGCTTTTAATGTCTCACAAAACCAACGGACAGTTTCGACTGTTAATTATATTTTTTTTTTGTTTTTTTTTCTAACAACGATGATCAGTAATAAGGTTAATGAAAGTGTGAGCGTCAAAAGTGTAATTATCATCTAATTAAAATATCGGAATTAAAATCAATAATGAGTTAAGAAAAATCAACATAGAAATCTAATAAGATTTCATAACCATATTGTTACAAATAAGAATATGGAGAAAGTTAAAATAAAACCATTGATATAACAGGAAAGTGAATATAAACAAGGTGGTAATAATTAAAACACATCTACTTCAACCTCTCTATATATTGAACTATTCAGTGTGTGACCTTCAAACTTTTTCACATGCTATTCAAGACATGGGGATACGAATTACGCAAAAAATTAGTTTAAAAAACCAAAGATAGATGGCGACGTACAACTGGTCATACGCTGAAAAGATGCATCGCTACAATCTTTGGCTTAGATGCGTTATGTTCCCTCAGTCGTTGTTTTGAATTGTTTGGCGATTTTTTGTTGGCGTGTTGGCGGTATTTATGGATATGGCAACCTGGGTATGTGGAACCCCGTGTGACGTGTGTGTTGTGACGTGTCGTGTTCTGGCAACCCCTGAGAAGCTCATTTTAGGTTAGAATTTTCTGGATGTATTTTGATATCGTGTTGTAGCGTTCTGTCTTTTTATTTTTATGTTAAATTTATTGGAAGTATTTGATTGACTATGGTTTCTGTAGTCCGTTTAAACGCTCTTGCTGAAGTAATTAAGAAATATGAGGAAATTTTGACAAGAAAAGTAGGTTTGTTTATAGTGTGTCAATGCGTATTTATAAGCCTATTTTGGAAAATGACGGTTATGTTATGAGAGATATTTCGTGCTGCAGCTTTCAAGAAAGCAGATGTCTGTTAAGTTATGTTGATAATTTTATGTATATTTTGCTGCTTTAAGAGTTTTTTAGAATACATTTTGAGATTGCTACAAAGCGAGAACTGCTGAATTTTGAGAATGCTACACCGCGAGAAATGCTGAATCCAGTGATTTGTTTCTGTTAATGTGCGCGAAGCGCTCAACAACGTTTACTGATTGCCACTTTAGCGAGTTTCGTTTTTTATGTATATTTTGTTGCTTTAAGAGTTTTTTACATTTTAAGATTGCTAGAAAGCGAGAACTGCTGAATTTTGATAATGCTACACAGCGAGAACTGCTGAATGCAGTGATTTTTTTTCGGTTAATGTGCGTGGAGCGCTCATACAACGATTAGTGATTGCCACTTTAGCGAATTTTGTTTATTATTTACATTTTATTTTCGTTAAGCCAAAGATGCGTATAAACCAGTGCTTGGCGACATTTACTACTTGGCGGAAAAGAGCTTTTCACGCCAAGAAAAATTCCAAGATGGCGGCCCCGGGAACTTATGACATCTGTTCCCAATCTTTATTTGAACGTACCAAACGTCCACGTGACAAAGGCCTTATCTAAGCACGCAATGTTGCTCAAAATGTTTTCCTTCATGAAGATATAATATCTGCAGTCTGTGGACAGCTTGTTCAACCGCAGATCTTAACTAGCGACTGAGATGCTTCTCACAAATAGAGTGAACCCTTCTTTCGGGTATGCCAAGGTTAATAGAAGTCTTCGATAAACAAGATTTTTTAAGTGTCCCTGCAGCAAAATATCACACGGATTAAGATCTGTAGAACAAAATGGCCAGGTTGTCAGAAACGCATGACTGGTTGCTTTGTCATTATTGAAATGTTACAGAAGAAATAACATTCACCCCAGATTTTATCCTCTTTTATACCCAGAACATGGCTGTAAAACATGGGTTTATGGAAAGTTTTGATCTTACAAAGTGAAATTGCAGTTAGAATGGCAGTTTAAGTTTATTCACTTTTTTTTCATTAGAGCAATAGAAATTAAAAGTGAAAAAGTGTTTAGTTTTTTATAATTTTTTTTGTCTTTTTTTCCTATTTTCTGTCGTACAGCACCATCTATCGACGTTCCGGGAAATATGTTTTTTAGCGTAATCCGTTTCTTCATGTTTTGAATAGAATGTATACAAAATTCGAAGCCTTTCACTGAGTGGTTCGGTATATAGAGAGGTCAGAGTAAGGATATTTTATTTGTGGTCTTCCGGTATTTATAAATATTGAAAAAATGATCTAAAAAAATTTCCATGCAGATACATATAATAATATTCCTATAGTAATGATGCATCTTAATATTCATGCTTTATTAATAATAAAGCTGGAGGTCGGGGTTGAGTGGGTGGTGCAAACCGCCGCTTATTTGTAGAAAAGCCGGCGGCGCGCGGCTTCGAGATCATTATAAAGTAAACAAAATGTAAATTTACAAAATACTAAATAAGTGAATTTGCACTAAACATTTCTCGATACAAAATAAGTGTAAACTTAATGACAATAATCTTTACTTTAGATTATTTTTTTAATAAACAAGACGCCGTAATCTATACATATTTATTGATGTACTGATTTATCTTTAAACAAATGAGTAACGAATTAACTCTTAAATAAAAAGAAAAGGTACAAAAGTCTTTTGTGAAAAAGCGAAAAATCTGATGGTTTGATAATAAAAGGGCCTGTTTGGTATTAAAATGAAAAAGGTTATATACATATATATATTTATTTTTAAAAGTGTGTGACAAGAAATTTAAATAATCTCATATGGTTTT
Organism: Maratus speciosus; assembly: GCA_963932465.1. Lineage (NCBI taxonomy): Eukaryota > Metazoa > Arthropoda > Arachnida > Araneae > Salticidae > Maratus > Maratus speciosus. The sequence goes on along the minus strand of OZ010794.1, from coordinate 503,720,686 downwards.
TAAGACAAAGGAAATTAGTAATAAGTTTAATGAAAGGGAAAAGTTCAAAGTATGAATAAAAGAGTTTCTTATAATTAGAATATCTGATATTAATACATGGAAATTATTCCAGAGAGAAACATTCGCCTTGCATACAGTAGGTATCGTTCCAAGTGGTTTAGTCGGTAGAACGTCAGTGCGCTGTACTGATGGCCCCGGTTCGAGTCCCGGCTTGGAATCTTTTTCACTATGTTGTCCTTTGCGCCTTTTAAGCAATTACTGTCAAATTTGAAATTTGATTTTCATTTGAAATATTGTATGCAAGGCGAATGTTTCTCTCTGGAATAATTTCCACGTATTAATATAATTTCTATCGATGCTGGATTTAATTATGTTTCGTGTTTGTCCCAGGTCGGTGACTCACGATAAATATTCCACCTTGTGCTGCGTTTGTAGCCTTGCCAACATATAATAGTGAGAAATTTTCCGAGCTAGGTATCGTTCCAAGTGGTTTAGTCGGTAGAATGTCAGTGCGCTATACTGATGGCCCGGGTTCGAGTCCCGGCTTGGAATCTTTTTCACTATGTTCTCCTTTGCGCCTTTTAAGCAATTACTGTGAAATTTGAAATTTGATTTTCATTTGAAATATTGTATGCAAGGCGAATGTTTCTCTCTGGAATAATTTCCACGTATTAATATAATTTCTATCGATGCTGGATTTAATTATGTTTCGTGTTTGTCCCAGGTCGGTGACTCACGATAAATATTCCACCTTGTGCTGCGTTTGTAGCCTTGCCAACATATAATAGTGAGAAATTTTCCGAGCTAGGTATCGTTCCAAGTGGTTTAGTCGGTAGAACGTCAGTGCGCTATACTGATGGCCCGGGTTCGAGTCCCGGCTTGGAATCTTTTTCACTATGTTCTCCTTTGCGCCTTTTAAGCAATTACTGTGAAATTTGAAATTTGATTTTCATTTGAAATATTGTATGCAAGGCGAATGTTTCTCTCTGGAATAATTTCCACGTATTAATATAATTTCTATCGATGCTGGATTTAATTATGTTTCGTGTTTGTCCCAGGTCGGTGACTCACGATAAATATTCCACCTTGTGCTGCGTTTGTAGCCTTGCCAACATATAATAGTGAGAAATTTTCCGAGCTAGGTATCGTTCCAAGTGGTTTAGTCGGTAGAACGTCAGTGCGCTATACTGATGGCCCGGGTTCGAGTCCCGGCTTGGAATCTTTTTCCCTATGTTCTCCTTTGCGCCTTTTAAGCAATTACTGTGAAATTTGAAATTTGATTTTCATTTGAAATATTGAATATCTGAATTAAAGATAATAAGAGATAACCCGAATAATAAAGATGATAACCCGGCAGAAGTGGCGTGGAGGTCTTTTTGCGCTTGTATTAATTACAGTCCTCTAAGCTATCTCCATTTATAAATGCATTAGTGAAATTTTATGTAGCTGACCTTAAATGTTTCTCCATTATCATATTAAAGTTACATAACATTCTATTTTTTTCAAGTAAAATTTAGATAAGAAAAATAGAAGTTGGTCGAAAAGACCAATACATACTCACTAGTGTCAATTAACTTTCACTATTTCCAAATATTCATAGAATATGCGAAAAAGGACTAATGTCAGTAAAGGGAAAAACTTTATCACTTCATTGAAGTGTAATAATTGAATATTTATTGAAAACTATTTGATATTCCCCCTTTTTACGCTAGAAAGAACAGGCGTCGAAAAGACCGAACAGTACCACTGGCGTTCTAAAAAATCACGCTACTCTAAGAAAAAACAATACATTATAGTCGTAAGTTTTCTTAGATAATATACAGGGTGGTTATAATTAAACTTCCTCTATAAACAGCATCCTACAGCGTAAACGGGTGAGCGGAATGCAATGAAATTTGGTATATAGACTATTCACGAGATGCGCTCACTGAATTTCGAAAAAAAAAAAATATTAGTTCCAAAATGTCCACCAGATGGCGCTTTTTCCGAAAAAAAAACATTAAATTTAACACAATAAACGGCCAAAACGGAATACAAAAACAATATTAACAATCCAGAACAAGAATTGTGAGTAATAAAATGTAAAACCGGCTGTTTTGGCCGTTTTATTGTGTTGAATTTAATGTTTTTTTCGGAAAAGCGCCATCTGGTGGACATTTTGGAACTAATTTTTTTTTTTTTTCGAAATTCCGTGAGCGCATCTCGTGTATAGTCTACATACCAAATTTCATTGCATTCCGTTCTCTCGTTTGCGCTGTAGGATGCTGTTTATAGGGGAAGTTTAATTATAACCACCCTGTATAAGGAAATAAAATTTTTGAAAGCGAAAATATTAATAGGAATGTGATTACATTGTGGTAGAAAATTGGTGATACATTAAAAGTTAAATGATTATATATTTTTAATTTGAAGTTTTCGTTTTTATTCTTATACTTAGAAAATAGTAGTGACACGTAAATAAAACATTAATGCCTTTTATTTTTTTTATGTAATATTTAATAACATAAATCTTTAGATAAATGTAAAATAACTCTTTTTATTTTTTTTATATTATTCTTTGTTCTATTTGAAATTAAACTCTGCTATTAAAAAAAATCAAAGCATTAAATATTTACTTTAGCACAAATTACTTATTCATAGCGAATTATAAATAGCTATACACATTTTCATTATTCAGTAAATGCACATTATTAAGTAGATTTCTGACTTCTACTTTTTCTGAATGGTTAAGGACATACATACGATTTTATCAAGCACTTTTAACGCAAAATAAAGAATAACAAAGAACAATTTACGAAATATTATTAATACTGGTTTGCATAAATCAAAAGGAAACTTGGGGATGAAAACTTTTCCACTTCAGTTTTAATTAAAGTTCAATGAAAAAGATACCCTATTCCGTACTCGTTTATTAGCATAACAACTTATCTCCCAAATTCTGAATAACTAATTGATTTAAGGATGACAAGGAAAGTTATCGAAGGCTATGTGAAAAGGGCAGAAATGTGATGATTTGACAGTAAAATGACGGAGTCAGTGTTAAAGGAGAAATGTTTGATATACTTTTAATTTCTTACAGAAAAGTGTGCTCACGGACGATTTCGATAGTTAATTATAGTTTTTATGACAAAGATAATCAATAATAAGCTTAATGTAAGTGAGAGCGTTAAACGTATAATTACCATTTAATTAAAATATCGGAATTAAAATCAATAACGAGTTACTGAAAATCAACAACAAAATTCTTATAAGATTTCATAACCATATTTTTACAAATCTACCCTATATATATAAAATCCTAATGAATTGAATTGAAACGAATTTATGTAACGATTTTATGAAACGACTGATTAAACAACTGATTACGTTTCACGGCGATTTCTACTAAAATATGGAATACTTTGCGATGAAATTAAACACCAAAAATCCGTATTGATCCACAGATCTCAAAACTGGTATTAGAATTTTAAAATTAGAATTAGTTTTCGAAATATTAATTTTTTTCTAATTTTAAATACATTTTTTCTAATGATGGCAACTCAAATTTTAATCATAACAGATATTTTTTTTCATATTTTAGAAAAGGTTATTTTAAATTAATTTGGCGACGAGTTTGGCCTTCCTTAAATGTATGCTAAGAAATGCATCATGTTACTTTTATTCACAATTCAGTTTGTATTTCATTATCATTTTATTTAATACAAAACTTTCATTTAAAATTGAAACCTTTAAAATAAATGGCTTTTACTGCATTCTTTTTTTTAAACGAAACGAAAAGAAAAATATTAGACACACATGTCATATATACAACGGGGTACCTAATTGGCGCCAAAATGGCGTTATTTTGCCTGACATGGTAACCCGGCTATTGTTGCTTATTTATTAATAAATGTTTATTTGAATTTATTTTCTTTTTATTTACAAAAAATGCTATAAATTGTTTTGTTCTATAGTTATTAATTAATTTTTTTTATTTATTGTTATTTCATTTTAAAAATAAGAGAAAATAATTTAAAAATACATATATAATAGGTATTTGAAAACGAGGTTTTCGCCAGATTGTCGTAAAAAAAAAAAAAAAAAAAAAAAAAAAAATCACTCCAAACCCGATGCGTATGTGACAATGCAACAAATCATGAGATTTAATTTCCACTTCAAAGCAACGTTTTAATGTTATTACTTTTCCCGTCGACCAATTTCGCCAAATTATATAAATAGCCAAATTATACAAATTGACATTTTTTTTAAAATAACAAAACAACAAATAAATTAGTATAACATTAATAAAAATACAAATAAAACGTCGAAATAAAAATCACTTGATAGCGTGAACATGTGTAACTTCCTTAAAGTCAAGTGAATGTGACATTTACGATCAACCATTATTGGCATTTAATGTTATAGTTTGGCGACAGATTTTTGGTCGATGGATAACGAAGTAGCACCGTTTTAATTTACCACTCGAAAAATAAAAAAATGCTAACTGGCGAGTTAAAAAAAAAAAAAAAAAAGCTATTGGCGAGATTTTCACCCGGCTAACACAAAAGTACCAGGAATTCTTTGTGATCATGGCAACTTTTATGTAGTTTTATTCGAAAAAATAATTTTGATTATTAAATCAAAATGGAAAACTTTCTTAAGAAAAGCGAAGGAATCAGCCCGTTGTTTATGGCAGTTACATGACTTCGACTTTTATAATATAAACGAAATAATGGGGATAGAATAATATTCGACGACTTATCACACCTGTGGCTGGCTAACATTAAAGTACCAAAATGGCCGCCTGGAATATAAAAAGCGAAAGGATCCGCCTGGAGCTGTTGATGAGAGTCACATCACTTAGGCTATAATTATAGAGATTGTTTTCAATTTTAAAAACAGCGCAAAGAATAATATTTCCTAACGATTAAAAATTTATTTTCACATGACTATTAAAAACAGAAAAAAAAACTTTAAAAGTACTATTAAATGAGTACGTGTTAAAGTCAGGAAAATATTAAAAATTATGTCCTGAAATTGTATTTACACGTGAATAATAAAAGGGAAAGGAAACTTTAAAATAATAAATACATTAATATGCGTTTAACCCTTTCACGGACAAGGCATTTCTATTCGTAAAATCTTGAAATCAGTGAATGGCACCAAAATTTACAAGCAAATTTCGAAATACAAAAATGCTTTTGTTCACTTACTTAAAATTAGGAAAATTTTCATCCCAATATCCTGATGCTAATGTGGCATTTAAAAATTAAAATTAAGTGGTCCAAAAATTAACCACCGCCCTTGAAGAGGTTAAAGCAGTAAATTTTAGCAATTGTATTATGTCAATCGTTTTATAACGCTGTTAAAAAATACCGAGAGACAAAGACTCTGTTTACTTAATTCATTTTATTTTAGCTTCTTTTCAAATGTTTAACTGACCTTCTTTAACCACACACGAAAACAACCATTGGATGTCTTAACAGCAACTGATTCTACCTTAAATTTTTGCAATCAAAGGGAATTGAATGGAAACCCGTTTACAGGGAGATCGCTACAGGTTTTTTCAGTATAATTCAATCTTCTCTAATCTTTTTAAAACCGATCAGATTAGCGTGCTTTTAGATTCTACAGTGTGTGCACGGGGATTGGCGAGCATAGCTTGCAGGGGGCAGAGCCCCCTAGTAAGAAAATAAAATAGTTAAAATAAAAAATATTGTTATAACAGAAAGTGATTAAATATTTATAAATATTGAATTCTAGAAAAAGATTTAAATGTAGATACATATTAAAATATTTCTAGTAATGATACATTTTAATATTCATGCTTGCTGATATGATTAATAATAATGCCGGTGGTCGGGATTGGGTGGCTGTGTGGTACAAACCGCCGATTGTTTCAGGAAATGGCGGCGACTCGCGGTTTCGAGATCATTACAAGGGAAACTAGTTGGATATGCCAATCCCAAAACTTTCTTCTATCTCTTACATCTTAATAATTTATAGTTACAAATGTTAATACTTCAATATTATTAATTGAATAATAATTCCGTACCAAATTTGATTTTTATCTTAAGTTTCTGCTTCAACCAATCAATTGGAGTAAAAACGAGTTAATCTTGATCATGACATATCTCTTTATATACTAACGGTACTTATAAGTACCATTAAAATAACTTATTATAAAATTCATTTAATACATCGATTAGTTTTAATATAGTTTAGAAACAGTTATAGCTACATTACTTTATCTTGTTCCAAAAGCATTATTGGTGACACACAAAAAAAAAAATTATTTTTTAAAGGATGATTTCTTTTATCTTTGCATCTTTTCAGCTTTGTTGGCGTTGGGGGGGGGGGGGGGGGATTTTCAATTCGGAAATATTTCTATCTTTCTATTGTAAGAACATCATATTTGTACATTTCCTAATTCTACAAAATACTAAGAAAAATATTTAAAATAAAAGATTTCAGCGGGGTTACAAGTATTGCACAAAATCCCTATAAATTCAAATTTAATTAATCCTTCTAAATCCTTCCATCCTTCTAAAATCCTGCTAAAATTTATTAAATGATTATGTAACTATTCTAATATTTTTTCAAAAATTCACGAAAAATGCTTTAGAAGATATAATTTTCATGAATTCATAATTCAGTTGATAATGGGTTAAATTAAAATCAACAGTTTTTCGATATTCTGTTGTATATCAGCTGTTTGTGAACAGCCGGCTTAGGAGCTTTCTAAGTTCCCGTCGTTGAACGAGCCGCCAATGTACAATAGAGCTACGCAAAATAATACCAAAAATTATATCGAGAAAATTATACCAAATAATGATTAATAATGATTTATTAAAGCACTCCCTTCCGGCAGAATATTTCGAAATTTAAGTAAGACCTGCTTGCCATAGCCGAAAACATACACAACAAAATTGGTTCAATTCTATGCATAACTTCATAAACTTTTCGATGGTACAATGATGAAATTTGCAAAATATTATTAAACCTGGTTTCCATAAAATAAAAAGAGTAAACGTGGTGACGGAAACCTTTCATTTTAGGTTTTAATTAAATTTCAATGAAAAAGTCCCCTGATTCGCACAAACTCATTAGCATAACAACTTATCTTCCAAGTTCCAAACGACTAATTGATGTACGAATAATTAAAATACATATAAAAACACAAATAATTGTATAAAATTACTTTCAGGTGCATATATATAACATATAGATTTTTAAAATACATATAAAAACACAAATAATTGTATAAAATTACTTTCAGGTGCATACATATAACATAAAGTATTTAAAATACATATACAAACGCAAATACTTGTAAAAAATTACTTTCAAGTGCATACATCTACCCTATATACACTGCTCAAAACAATTAAAGGATATTGCAGTTTTAGGTGGATTTTGTATCTGGTAAACTGTTTAGCTGATTCATACATGGTCGACAGACATAGTAGGTTATATGAGAATAAATTACACATGTTTGGAAGAAAAAAATGCATTTTATTGCGCATTTGTGTACTAAAGGAAAAAAACACAATTTGTGCATATGAGAAAAAAAGAATAAGAAAAGGTGTTTTCTTCAAAGAAAATCATTTTCAGTAGGGGGTATGGTTTCCACGGGCGGCCAGCAACGTTGAACACCTTTGAGGCATGGACTCAATGAGGCTATTAATGACGAGTTGGGGTATTCTGCCCCACTCTTCCAGAAGAGCTCTTTCCAGTACTTGGAGAGTTTGTGGGGGTTGTTGGCGGCCAGAAACTCGTCTTCCTAGAGCGTCCCAAACGTGCTCGATTGGATTCATGTCTGGAGAACACGCTGGCCATTCCATTCGAACGATTCCTTCCTCGAAAAGGAAATCCTCCACCAGGTTTGCACGATGTGGCCTGCAGTTATCGTCCATTAAAATGAAGTTATCTCCGATTGCTGCAGCGTAAGGGACTACAATAGGTCTGAGGATCTCATCCCTATATCGGCGACCAGTCAGAGCTCCATCTCGAATGATGTAGAGGTCAGTGCGCCCGTCAATGGAGATGCCACCATACACCAACACTCCTCCACCGCCAAGTCTGACACTTTCGTGCACGAACGCAGGATTATTCCTACTGCCACGGTCCCTCCAGATGAAAATACGCCTATTATCCGGATGCACAGAAAAACGGGACTCGTCAGAAAACAGAATATTGCTCCATTCATTTCTCCTCCAGTTGACATGCTCGGTTGCCCACTCCCTGCGGTCGCGACGATGCCTTGATGTTAATCTAACACATACCATCGGTCGGCGAGCATACAGACCTACAGCATGGAGCCGGTTTCGGACAGTCTGAGTTGAAATCGTGGTGCCTGTAGCCGAGCGAAGGTGTTGTTGGAGAAGAGAAGCGTTCATGGTTCGATGTCTCCGAGCTGTTAACGCTAAATACCGATCTTCATTGGGCGTTGTTGCCCGTTTACGACCTTGCCCTGGTCTTCGGCCTGCACATCCACTCTCCAAAAAACGGTTCCAGATCCTGGAAATGACACTTTGTGACACTCCAATGGCTTGCGCTACTTCGGCTTGAGTTTGGCCCCCTTCTAACCTACCAACAATTCTCAAAGCTTCTGAATCTGTCAAATGACTTCGCTGAGACATCGTACTCATCGAAACAAAGCAATCACTGAATGCCGATCATCCTTGTCTTCATTCTCTTTTATCCAGTTGAAAGTCAAATTTCATTCGCTGCCGCTGAATCGACGTTTTTGACGTCGAACTCAAAATTTGCATACTCCACAGTTTGAAAACCAGAAAGATTTGCATTTGTGATTCTCTTCTTCTATTTTCGGCAAAAAAAATTTCGTTTATATCATTATTTTATATAAAACTTCAAATATCCTTTAATTGTTTTGAGCAGTGTATATAAAATCCTAATGAAACGAATTTATGAAACGAATATATGAAACGGCTGAAATGTAACGATTCTTTGAATCGACTGATTAAACAACTGATTATGTTTCATGGTGATTTCTCCTAAATAAAGGAATACTTTGTGATGAAATTAACACCAAAATTCAATATTGATCCGTAGATTTCAAAACTGGTATTAGAATTTTTAAATTCGAATTAATTTTCGAAATATTAATTTTTTTCTAATTTTATATACATTTTTCTAATGATGGCAACTCAAATTTTAATCAAACAGATATTTTTTTTCAGATTTTAGAAAAGGTTACTATTTTAAACTAATTTGGTGAGAAGTTTGGCCTCCCTTAAATGTATGCTAAGAAATGTATCATGTTACTTTTATTCATAATTCAATTTGTATTTCATTATCATTTTATTTAATACAAACAGAAACATTTAAAATAAATGGCTTTCACTTCTTTATTTTTTTAAACGAAATGAAAAGAAAAATATTAGGCACAGATGTCATATACGAAACGGGGTACCTAATTGGCGCCAAAATGGCATTATTTTGGTTGACATGGTAACCCGGCTATTGTTGTTTATTTAATAATAAGTGTTTATTTACTTTATTTTCTCTTTTTAAATTATATAAATTGTTTTGTTCTATAGTTAACTATTTTTTTGGTTATTTTCCTTTAAAAATAAAAATAATAGAAAATAATTAAAAAATACGGTACTACTTAGTTATTCCATCGACCCATTTTGCCAAATTATATAAATCGCCAAACCTCTCGCCAAATTATACAAATTGACATAATTTTTATTTTAAATAACGAAAGAACAAAGAAAATAGTACAACATTAATAAATATACAAATAAAACGTCGAAATAAAAATCACTTGATGACGTAAAGACGTGTAACTTGCTTAAAGTCAAGTGAATGTGACATTTATCAACCATTATTGGCATTTAATCTTATAGTTTGGTGATAGAATTTTGTTCGACGGGATAACTAAGTAGTACCAAAAATACATATGTAACTGGTATTCGAAAACGAGGATTTCGCCAAATTTTCGTTAAAAAAATCACGCCAAACCGGGTGCGTATATGGCATCTGGCCAAATATTAAATGATGTAACAAACGATGACATTTAATTTCAACTTCAAAGCAACGTTTTAATTTACCACTTGAAAAATTAAAAAAAAAATGCTAACTGGCGAGTTGAAAAATAGCTATTGGCGAGATTTGTTCCCGGCTAGCGTAACAGTACCAAGAATTCTTTGCGACAATGGTTTTATGTAGTATTATTTGAAAAAAAATTGATGTTTTTAAATCGAAATGGAAAACTTTCGGCACAGATGCCACATACGGTCCCATATTGGCGCTATTTTTTTCTGTCGCCAATGTCATATACGCAACGGGTACTTAACTTGCACCATAGTATCATTATTTTGCTTGATTTGATAAGCCGGATGTTGTTGTTTATGCTGTTGATCTTTTCCCCAAATTAGCGTTGGAAAAAATCGCGCCAATATGGGGCCGTATATGATATCTGGGGCAAACTTTCATATGAAAAGCGAAGGGATGAGAGCGTATGTATTTATGGCAGTTACATAACTTGGACTATTATAATATAGATGAAATGATGGCGATAGAATAATATTTGGCGACTTATCACCTGTACCTGGCTACTATTAAAGTACCAAAACGGCACCAGGAATGTAAAAAGCGAAGTGGTTCGCCCGGAACTCTTGATGATAGTCACATGACTTAGGCTATTACACATTCAATATTTATTAGGATAACCCTTGTTTTTTTATTACAGGTTCACAGCGTCTTTTCATTGAGAGAACTAGTTTTTGGAGTTTATCCTTTTTAATCACCATGATGCCAAGAATCAATTATAGCTTCAATAAGTTGCGTTTTATTAGATGGACGATTTTCTTGTACAAGGATTTTCAAACGTTATCACAAATTTTCTATAGGATTCAGATTAGGGCTGTTTCCTGGTCAGACTAATAATTGTATCCTTTTATTTTTAAACCATTCTTTGCATATTTTCGCCGTCTGGTATGGAGCTGAATCCTGCTGAAAGATAAGTGGTGCTTTATTGGGGAAGAGGTTCCTGATGGAAGGTAAGAATTTTGGTCCCAAGACAGTTTTAGGTTTGTTTGTTTTTTCATTCAGAATACTATCAATCTCTTGAATGCGGCCCACAACATCTGCAGACATACAGCCGCAAATCGTGACATTTGTTGGGTTCTTTGTAGTTGCTTCAATGCAATCAGGATGCAGCTCTTCCCTACTCTACATCTCACATATTTTCACTCATCACTACCAAAGAGCAATATTTTACTCTCATCGCACCAGATTATTTGCTTCCACTGATTTTCTGACCAATTAATGTGTTCTTTTGCCCACTGAACTCGTTTCTTGCGTTTCTGAAGATTTAAAAATGGTTTTTACCTCGGAATTCTGCCTTTCAGTCCAAAACCTGCTAATCTGCTCCTTATTGTTCTTGAACTAACTGAAATACCCTTTGCATTCATTTCACATCTAACAGCATCTGATGAAATTCTTCTATCTTTGAGGCATATCCTTTTTATCTTTCTATCGTCAGAAGCACTTGTGTATTTTTTCGGCCTGATCTTGCTTATTTATCACTGATTTAGTTTCTTTATAACGTAAGCATAACTTTCGTACATCAGATAAAATGAGTGATCCACCAACCTGTCTTACAATTTCAGCACAAGAGAGACCATTTTCTATCAATATGACAATTCTGCTTCTTTTTGTAGGTGTCCAATCAGTTATTGTTGTTGATGATATTATTTTAAATTATTTGCACTAAGGGTAAAAATAGAAATATGTAACCAAAAAAAAAAACATTATTCTATATAGTTACACTAGTATTCACTTTTTTGAAATGTTAATTCCAATAAAATACTGCCTTTACAAATCAAAACATACTACAGTCTAGGTACTGACATTTGATTGGTTCTCAGAACAGTCTTTGTGATTGGCTAGGAAGCTTTTTTTACAATACACTTCAGCATTCATAACTAATTGTGTTTGTATTTTAGACTAAAGTAAGTGTAACTTTTTTTGTAATGCAGATATTTTAATTCGTTTATTTATTAAATTCTACATTACATTTCCTTGAATTTGATGTATAAACATTTATATTTAAGTGAAAATTAATATATTCTATAAGCACACAAAGTTATAAAACATGGAAATTTTTAAAAATGGCCACAATTTTGGCAACCACTGTATATACGTGTTCTGAAAAAATGACAAATAAAAATTTATTTATAAATTATTAAAAACATTATATGCTTTTCAAAGAACTTTAGTATTTACTGTAGCAGTAATGATATTTAATAAGCGTGAATCTGTATAAATAAAAGAAAGTCTAGTTTGGGGGGCTAATCAACGCTCAGCCTAAACTATTGAACCTAAAATCTTAAAAATTTGGGTTAAAATAATTCTTATGTCATAGACTCCCACTAAGAAAGGGTTTTCTAAAATTACACCTCTCAGGGGGTAAAAAGAGGTAAAAACTTAAAAAAATCCTTAAAAATCGGGTATTAATCATATGTGTCAAATGAAAACATATTTAGATGTATTTTTGTATGCTGAATCGTCATTAGGTCAGTATATTTGAAAACACGAAATAAGGTGTGTAGGGGCTCATGAAGGGAGGGGGTTATTTAAGTCTTTGTTTTGGATTTGCCCGCCTTTGCAACTTACTTTGGAGTTGGCCGGATTTGCGACAAACCTGAACTTAATTTTTGCTAAATTTAACACTTTCATCGCAAGGGATGAGATAACTCGTCTTCCAGGAGTATTAGCTATTAATCAAGGAAAATAAATTCGTACCAGAAAATTCTGTCATTTAATTATTAAGACACCGATTCCGATATCTAATGTCTAATAGTTACCGGGCAGAATTTTCCGGTGCGAAATGATTTTCCCAAACGGTCACGACATTTTATTATTTCTTTTTATGTTTGTAAGGGCAAAGAAATCATTAGAGTGAGAAATGTTATTGATTATTATTTTTCAAAGTAAAATAAACAAGTTTTTAATGAATTTGTGTTTTGTTTCAATTTTAGCGTTGTGAGGAGCGGCTCAGGCTCTTAGTGCAAAGGGTGAGACAAAGGTGCGCCATTGCCGCGATGAAAGTGTTAATCTGACATTGGGTTTTTAGGGGTAGCAAATACACAAAAAAGTTTTGTTCAACTAAATGTTATTTAACAAAAAGAACTTGGGGAAAGTTTTCAGCGTAAAATGATTTTTACACAGTTACTGATTGTTAAAACTGACTAACAGTTAAAACTAACTGACTAGCTGTTAAAACTGACTTAAATGTCACTGTAAAAATGATTTAAATGACATGATATTATTTGAAATAAAATTGTTAAATTTTAAAAACTTAAACAGAAATTATTCTACGTACATGTACATACAATTTCAAACTTCAGTGGTCTCATCGTTTTCGATAGTCTCACAAATTTCGTCATGATGGTCCATTTATTCGTCTTCTTCTTCATCATCTCTGCTTTCTGCCTCTTAAGAAGCTGATGCCAATATATTTTTGTAAAAAAAATAACCACTTGCCAGTATCCCAATTTGGTCCAAAATGTTTTGGACATTCTGAAGTCTTACTCTTCACAACAGACTTTCTGACTTCTACCTCAGATTTGTAGAAGACCTCCTTTTGCACCAACACTTTATTTTTATATTTTGTTATGAAAAATTTTTCGTAGGAACAAATTTGAAATGCCACTGAGCAGGTGTTTTGGGGATGAAGTTGCTGGTCTTCTTCCAATCATGGTCGGAGTAATCTCTTCCCGGCTTGAAATCTGTTCCATGTTCAGATAAAATTTCTTCATACTTTACGGGCTGAACAAGGGACTCGATTTTCTTCAATCTCCTTTCAATTTCAGCTAAAACACGGTCTGGAGAGATAAAAGAATACTGAATCAACGTAAGCAATTTTTTAGATTAATAACATATTATGGCATCATGATGATTAACTAATCAAAATATGTTAACTATGATGCTATTATGCTATCAATTAATTATGTATATAATATCACCAGGGTGGATTACCCATAAGGCCAACTTAGGCAATGGCCTAGGGGTATACGTTTGGTAGGGTTCGCAAAATTAAGAACTTTAATGCATTTAAATTTAATGAAATAAGGACAATTTAAAAATTCAACGAAAAGTGTTAAAATAAAAAATGAATTTGTAACAATTATATTTAAAACAATTTTTCTACTTTACACCATCAAAAATTCTCTCAGGTTTTAAGTGTAACAAAAGCCCGTTCATTTCCAATCTACAATCCTCAAAATACTAAAATAAAACAAAATTTAAATGTATTCTTAATTAATTAAATAGATTAAAAAATTCTTAAATTTATCAGAGAAAATTCACTTAACCAGTTTTATGTTACCAGTTTTTTTACCAGTTACCTCACCCCCAGTTTTATGAAGGGGGGGGGGGGAATGGCGCAGAAAAGTATTTTGGCCTAAGGCGTCAAAAATGATAAAACGCCCCTGATTATCAAAAGTTGTACTTTACCATTGAACTTTGACTTTGTTCTTTTTCCACATCGCAGGTCCACTTTGCCGCATCCTTGGTTGATTAGTAGACACTTCTTCTACAAACTTTTCCATGGTCGAAGAAAACACGAAGCTAAATTATTAGAAAATTTGTATGCGAAAATTTGTATGCACCAAGTGAAAGCAGTCACAGGCGAGAGAAAACACGATAACGTTAATCTAATCAACAAGTGAGAGGTTATTGTGGTGTCGAGCAGAAGCGTCATCTAGCAGATATGGAGATGGCCTTTTTTGAAACTCACCGGCTGAAGGATTTGGACACATCGTCATTTTCAAACGCATATAACACAGGGATTGACCAGTTTTGGCATGGATTATCGTTTCCAGATGGTAGAAACCTTTACTTAGAACTGAAAAAACACATTTTCCATTTTTGAGGAGTTGGCCGGTTTTGCAACCAGACGACACAATTATTTTGGTTAAAGAAATAATACGGCTATATGAATTTGGAAAAAAAAATACAAATGCCTTTTAAAAAAAAAAAGAAAAATAAATATTACCGATTTTATGAAAAATACAAGGAAGAGATTTACTGAGAAATTGACACTATAAAACGAAAATATTTAAATATGAAAGAAATGTTTGCACGACTTAAAAATTTTTCAATGGAAGAAATAAAAATTGAAATAATACCTGACGATTTATCATTTGCTCCTGTATAAGAAGAAAAAACGGGTACTTTTATGTCAGCCGTATGCAAATCTCATCTATAGCATTTTTTAAATTGTCAATAACAATAGTTATATTTCGCGTATGTAAATAAAAAAACAATTCTTTGTTTTGAGTTAATTCATTTTTTCTATTATTGTTTTTCTTTTCAGTTTTTAAATGACATTAGTGTAACGCATATATTTTAAATGTATGTATTTCAAATAAAATGACTAAAAGGTTTGTATTTTAAATGCAAATAATAAAATAAGTAGCATATGGTATGGAAGCAATCTTTGTTGATTTATTACCTGCGCCTGGCTAGCATAAAAGTACCACAAAAGCCGTATATTCACCTTTCTTTGGGCAGTTGTTAATGGGATTCCGGGTTAATCTTTTATAATTGGATACATCGTCAATTGGTGTGTTAGCTATAATGTTTAAAGCATCGTGTATGTTTAAAGTAATAACTTCACGATGATTACACATTTACTATTACAGAAAATCATATCATAATCATCTACGACATATTTAAAATGAAAATTTGTATTTCATTCTGATTGTTTATAATATTTTGAGGATATACCACTATCAGTAAGGTAAGGATTTTCGGTAGGTTTTAGTGTATATACATTGTTCTATGTTCCTTAGTTATAGAGCTACAGGAAAAAGTTCAAAATATAAGTGAACCTGATTATTAAAGTTTAGCCTTTCTAAAATATTCCACTGAATAGATTTTGATGCAAGTGGCACTGTTACATAACTTTTCAGGAATGGTTTTAGTATATAACATTTCATAATATGTTGCTTAGTTATAGAGTTATAGAAAAAGTGATAAAGGAAGGTGAATGAGAGGTTATGAGAGGTACAATCGTGGAAAAAAAAAAGTAAACACCCCCTGCTAACTCCTCAACAAATTATCGTAGACGAAAGTTACAGGTACCGAACGATTGGAAATAAAGTCTACTTTTAAATTATGTATATAAAATTTCCTTAGAAGGCCATGTACATATTAAAGTGAATCCAAACTTCATTTTTTCAATGACAATACCCAATTGTAACGAGATATTTCAAAACTTCGGTTCAAACTATGCCCAGACACCAAATTTCAAGTCATTTGAATGATAAGTTTTTGAATTATAAACATCCAAAATTTAGTGCTTCTAATGTTAAATTACAGTTTCATATTTTTATTTATATCTCCTGAAATTATGCTCCTAATGTGCTAATATTTTGTGTAGCAATAATACTAATATACCCAAACATAAATGCGCTGAATATGCAATTTTTATAATTTTATGATATGAATTATGAAATTATTATTCGAAAAAAATTATGAATTGCAACCTGCAATTTTTTTGATGGAATTAGATTTATTAAGTCCTGCTTTATGGAAATCCAAAATTTCACATTTTTCTTCCAAGTAGTTTTCAAATTATACTTAAAAAACGGCAAAATGATGGTTCAAGGGGCCGTCTATGATAGAAGTGACAAATATTTTGAAATTTCTTAACTCTCCTGTAATCTAGCAGGCTTCATTGACTCCTTGAGTGGCGCTTAAGGTGCCTTGATCAAGAAGCTCTCTCGGTTAACAATCGAGTACCGAATTTCAATTTGGATACAGCCCTTCAAATACGCTCATTTTAAAATAATTAATTTCTCGGAAACTTATGGTAGGAATTGCATAAGAATTTGTTTTGGGGCTAATTGAAAGGTGTAGAGTTCAATTATGCTGTCAAAATTGGGTATTTTTATTGAAAAAAATGAAGTTTGGGTTCATTTTAATACGTAGATGGCCCCTAAGCAAATTTTATATATATCATTTAAAAGTAGGCTTTATTTCCAATCGTTCTGTATCAGTAACTTTCTTTTACGATAATTTGTTGAGGAATTAGTAGGGGGTGTTTACTTTTTTTCCCCACGACTGTACATCTACTATAATTATATAGTATGCACATTTGTATTTCATTCCGGCCGATTATAATTTCAATTCTGCTGGGTGTATTTTGGTGGGACTTAAATTGTTAGTTAGATAAGTTTTTGCATAAAGTTGATACTTCTTGCATAGTTGGTACTTCTCTATAGCGAAGTTTTCTTGTTTTTTTTTTTTTTTTTTTTTTTTTTTTTTGAGCAAAAGCTTGACAACATATCAGATTACAGAAAATCACATCATCATGTACTATAAATATAAAACGCAATTTCTTATTACATTCCGTTTGATTATAACTCAGATAACTCAAGATTCTATTTAATAGATTTTTGTAGAACTTAGTGTTACTTAGGTAATTTCTTTTAGAAATGTTTCAGTATAGAACAGGCATTTGAGCACAGGTTGACAGGCACTTTCGACAGTTAAATGAATTTTCTTAAGACAATGTAAACAGGCGATAAAATAAATAAATTCAGAAGAGTTTAAACTTCCAATAACAGATTTTCATTTAATAACAATATCATAATCAAAGTCAATATTGAGTCAAATGAAATGAAAGGAAAGTGATAATTTGTAAATATTGAAATCAAGTTTTTAAGTTCAAATTTAGTTGCTATTGCCGAATTTACTCTGTGGGTTTATAAAGCATAATAGGACATATAAATATATGCATTATGTTCTGTAAAAATGAAGAATAAAAATTTATTTATATATTTTTAAAACCGTATATGCTTTTCAAAGAACTTTAGTATTCACTGCGGCAGTAATGAAATTTAATATTGCTTATTCAAATATAAATGAAACTTTAATAAAATATTTTAAAAATATCCTTTACCAAAATTATACTTGTGCTATTTTTCTACATAGGTTTCTCTAACATATGCACATATTTTTCAACATATTGGAAGTTCTTTTCATTTCCTACAATTGACGCATGGTTTTTCTTTCTTGTTTCTCATACCGTAAGAGTAAACTGGATGCCTATAACTTATTATTTTCACTTTTAAATCATATTTCCAAAGGGCAAGGCACCATAAACAGTACTGTACTGTACAATGTACATTCATTGACATCCCAATTTTTTCTAAAGAAATCAGTAACAAATTGACTTTTTAATAAAAAAGAATTTGTAAAAAGGCGAGGTTTGACAATGAACAGGCGAGTTCAATATTAAGTTTAAAAATTTGTTCGAAATTTGATTTGTTTTATAGAGAGGGGTTGGTAGGCATTTTCGACAATTATATGATTTTTTTTAAGACAATGAAAACAAGAGATAAAACAAATAAATGCAGAAAAGTTCAAAATTCCAATAATAGAATTTCATTTAATAAGAATATCATAATTAAAGTCAATAGGCTATTTCCATGCAAACGTGTCATGTCTGTCACACAGCTGCAAATCGCTATGCTTGTTGGCCACCGTTATTTTCGAAAAGTTTGCTTCGCCTTGCTCAATTGAGGAGATATCTCCGATAAAATAAATCACATTTTTCTATTCTAAAGTACTGGTAGCCAAAAATCGTAGTATGTGCCAGACAATACAAGTTCGCATGGAAATAGCCAATATCGATTCAAATGAAATGAAAGGAAAGGTGATAATTTATAAATATTGAAATGAAGCTTTTTAAGTTCAAATTTAGTTTCAATTGCCGAATTTAAACTGTGCGTAAAAAAGATATAAATAGATATAATACATATAAATATATGTATCATGTTCTGTAAAAATGAAGAATAAAAATTTATTTATATATTTTAAAAAACAGTATATGTTTTTCAAAGAACTTTAGTATTTATTGTAGCAGTAATGAAATTTAATATGGTTGAATCAAATGTAAATGGGATTTTTTAATAATATTTACCGTAATTATACCTGGGTTATTTCTCTATATAGCTTTGTCTAACATGTACACATATTTTACAACATATTGGAAATTCTTTTAATCTCCTATACTTGACGAATTATTTTTCTTTCTTGTTTCTCATAAAATACGAGTAAACTTAATGTTAAGAAATTATCATCACTTTTATATTATATTTAAAACGATCAAGACAGCCAAATCAGTACTACACACACACTCACTGACATCCCAATTTTTTCTAAAGTAATGAGCAACAAATTGACTTGTTAACAAAAAGAATTTGTGAAAAGTCGAGGTTTGACACTGAAAAGGCGGGTTCAACAGTAAGTTAAAAACTTGTTCGAAATTTAATTTGTTTTAGACAGGCGTGTTGACGGGCATTTTCGATAATTTAATAAAACTTTTTTTAAGACAATGAAAATAAGCGATAAATTTTAAAAAATATTAAAGTGTTTAAAATGCCAAAAACAGAATTTCATTTAGTAAAAATATTATAATTAAAGTCAATATTGAGTGAATTTAAATAAACACGTAATAGTAATAGGAATTTTTGCGCAATATTGTTACAGAAGAAAAAACTTCAAAAGCAAACCTTTTTAAATGGTTTAATGTGATTGTTTATAAATATTGGGCCAAACTTTTAAACTTCAAATTTAGTTTATATTGGCAAATGTGAACTGTGCGTTTAAAAAAATAATAGTAGATATAAATATATGCATCATATTCTATGAACATAACGAAAAAAAAGTTATTTGTAGATGTTTAAAAACATTATATACTTTTCAAAGAAATTTGGTACTTTCTGTAGCATTGATATCATTTAATATAGGTGAATAAAATATAAACGAGACTTTTTTAACAGGATACATTTTAAATGTTATTTACCAAAATTATATGTGTGTTAATTTTCTATACAGCTTTCTTTACCATATACACACATTTTCAGCATATTTTAAGTTATTTTAATCTCTTATCCCTGACACACGATTTTTTTTTCACTTTTCTCATGCAATAAGAGTAAACGTAACGTCCAGGTCTTATCAACTTCACTTTTACATTATATTTCGAACGAACAAGACACTCGATGTTGTGCTGTACACAAATTCATTGACATACTAATTTTTTTTCTAACGCAATGATTAACAAAATGGCTTCTTAATAAAAAGTATTTGATAAAAGGTGAGGTTTGACAATGAAAAGGCGGGTTCAATATTAAATTAAAAAATTGTCCAAGATTTATTTTATTTTAGTGTTTAAGTTATTTACGTGGTGACAGTTATTTTCGACAATTTAATGAAGTTTTTTTAAAGCAATAAAAATAAGCGATAAAATTAACAAATGCAGAAGATTTTAAAATGCCAATAACAGAATTTCATATAATAACTATATCATAATTAAAGTCAACATGAAGTCAATGAAATTAACACATAATAATAAAATAATTTTTGGTGTCATATTGTTACATAAAAAAACTTTAAAAGCGAAAATTTTTAAATGATAGGAAAGTTATTGTTTATGAATATTAAGTGAATGGCATTTTCAAGCTCAAATGTAGTTAGTTTCTATCGACGATTTTAAACGGTGTGTTACAAAAAGTAAAAATCGATATAAATATACGTATCATGCTCTGTAAAAATGAATTTCTTTGCAGATTTTTAAAAACATTACATGGTTTTCAAAGAACATTAGTATTTACTGTATCGGTAATAAAATTTAATAAAGGTGAATAAAATATAAACGAGTCTTTTTTTAACAGGATACTTTTTAAATATTTTTAACCAAAATTATACCTTTGTTATTTTCCTATTATAGCTTTTTTTAACATATACACATATTTTTCAACATATTGGAAGTTCGTTTAATGTCCTATTCTTGGCGCATGATTTTCCTTCCTTGTTTCGCATACCATAAGAGTAAACATAATGTCAATCACTTATCATCTTCACTTTTATATTATATTTAAAACAATACACCCTAATCTGTATTATGCACACATACATCGACATCCTAATTTTTTCTAAAGTAATCAATAACAAATAGACTTGTTAATAAACATAATTTTTGAAAAGGTGTGTTCAGTACTAAGTTAAAAAGTTTATTCGAAATTTAATTTATTTTAGAGAGGCTTTTTGACAGGCATTTTTGACAATTTAATGAAGTTTTGTATGGCAATAAAAAAAGCAATTTTTTATGGCAATAAGCGATAAAATTAACAAATGCAGAGGAGTTCAAAACGCCATCAACAGACTTTCATTTACTATCAATATCAAAATTTAAAGTCAAATACCAAGTGAAAAGAAATAAACAAATAATAGAAATAGGATTTTCAGCGTCATATTGTTACATAAATAAAATAAAGGCAAAATATTTTTAATTGATAGTAAATTGATTATTTATAAATATTGTTAAGCTTTTTAAGTTCAAATTTAGTATCTATCGACGATTGTACTTATAAAATTGAACTCATCTATAAATACATATATCATGTTCTGTAAAAATGAAGAATAAATTACTGATAATTTATTTCTATATTTTTAAAAACATTACATGCTTTTCAAAGAACTTTAGTATTTACTGTAGTGGTAATTAAATTTAATTTGGGTGAATCAAATACAAACGAGTTTTTTTAATAATATTTACCAGAATTATACCCGGGCTATTTTCTGTATAGCTTTTATTTACATATACACCTATTTTTCTTTTAATCTCCTGTCCCTGACGCAAGATTTTACTTTCTTGTTTCTGATACAATAAGAGTAAACTTAATGTCAAGAACTTATCGTCTTCACTTTATCATATTTCGAGCAAACCAAGACACTCTATTCTGTTCTGTACACACATTCATTGACATACTAATTTTTTTCTAAAGTAATGAATAAGAAATTGACTTATTAATTTTCTTTAATAAAATAAGAGAATGGAGATGCTGAACATATCATCAAACAAAGAAATTTGGGCCAAAATTACCCCAGTTGACGACGATGAAATTTATATGGGTGAATCAAATGTAATCGAGTTTTTTAAGAAAATATTTTAAAAAATATCATTAACGAAAATTATAGCTTTCTTTAACATATACAGATATTTTTCAAATTTTGGAAGTTCTTTTAATCTCCTATCCTTGACGCATGATTTTTCTTTCTTGTTTCTCATAAACTAGGAGTAAACTTAATGTCAAGAACTTATCATCTCCACTTTATTATATTTCGAACGAACCAAGACACTATATTCTGTGCTGTACACCCATTCGTTGACATACTAATTTTTTTCTAAAGTAATAAATAACAAATTGACTTGTTAATTAAAAGAAAATACATAAAGGACTTTCTGAAAAGGCCAGGTTTAAAAAAGAAAAGGCGAGTTCAATAATAAATTAGAAAATTTGTTTGAAATTTAATTCATTTTAGAGAGGCTTTTTGACAGGCATTTTCGGCAATTTAATGAAGTTTTTTTAAGGCAGGGAAAACAATCAATAATATTAACAAATGCCGAAGAGTTTAAAATGCCAATAAGAGAATTTCATTTAATAACAATATCACAATTAAAGTCAATATTAAGTCAAATGAAATGAATACATATTAGTAATAGGATTTTTTGCGTCATGTTGGTACATAAAAGAAACAAGTTGGAAATTGCTCGTCAAACGTGGCAAATGAGGTGCGTTCGTACTATAACTAGTTTTATAAATATTTTTTTCGCCGCATATTGTACAGAATGTATATTTTAGTGTACTTCGAAAGGCTATAACATCATTAATTTGCACTTGAAATAATTTTTCCCATTGGCCGTAATGTAACGGAAAACTTATGACTGTTCCTGTAATTAAACTATACATCCGATTTTCATAAAATATGAAATAACTCAACAAAATCTTGCAACAATTATATATTTATAATTTCAGACCATTCGGAAGGCTGTAACATCATTAAAATGCACTTGCAATAATTTCTTCCCATTGGCCGTAATGTAAAGGAAAACTTTTGATTGTCCCTGTAATTAAACTAACTATACATCCGATTTTCATAAAAATTGAAATGACGCGACAAAATTATGCAACAATTATATAGTTTAAATTTTAAACGATTCGGTTGGGTAGTTTTTGCTCTGTTATATGCGGACGGACGGACAGACGGACAGACAGACGGACTGAATGACAACTATAGGTGCTACGTATTTATATAATTACGAACGCACCTAAAAACTTTAAAAGTAAAAATTTTTAAATGATGAGAAATTGATTGTTTATAAATATTGATATCAAGCTTTATAAGTCAAGCTTTTAACAACCTAACTGTTTGCCCCGAACCTTAGAACCCTAAGAAGACTTTTCTTGTTCTGTTACTAAAAACTTTTGGATACCACTAAATTGTAACGGTAATTTTTACCTTTATTAATTGTCAAACAGTTTTCGATTATATAAGGCAAATATTTTAGTACGGAAAAAGTGGTGTTACACACATATTTTTAATTTATGGCGTCAAAAAAATGAAATAGTTAAGGGGTTAAAGTTTAAATTTAGTTTCTACCGACGAATGTAAACTGCGCGTTAAAAAAAATATATATAGATATAAAATTTATGTGCCATGTTCTGTAACAATGCAGAATAAAAATGTATATATTTTCAAAAACATTATATGCTTTTTAAAGAACTTTAGTATTTAACTAACTAGAACTGTTGCAGTAATGAAATTTAATGTGGGTGTATCAAATATAAAGGTGTCTTTTTAACAGGCTATTTTTTAAATACTACTTACAAATATTATACGCGTGTTATTTTCCTATATAGCTTTCTTTAACATATGTACATATTTTTCAATATGTTGGAAGTTCTTTTAATCTCCTATCCTTAACGCATGATTTTTCATTCGTGTTTTACATACAATAAGAGTAATCTTAATTATAAAAACTTGTTACCTTCACTTTTTATTATAATTCGAACGAACAAGGCGCCCTAACCTGAACTTGTACACATATTCATTGACATCCTAATTTTTTCAAAAGTAATGAGTAACAAATTTATTTGTAAATAAAAGAAAGTGCATAGAGGATTTTTGGCATAATATACGAATGAATATATTTTCTATTCCTCATAAAAATAAATTCAAGCTCTTTTCATTCATGAGTTATCATCCACTATTGCTTTTCTGGTTGTTGGCTTGTTATGGTTACAAAAAAAAAAAAAAAAAAAAAAAAAAAAAAAAAAAAAAGATAATTTGCTCGAGGGTGTGAATTTTTCCCTGACGTAACCTTTACTCTGCAGGTTACAGTTCTTTGGAACACTTTATACCCACAGGATTGATTTAATAAATTTTTTTGGCCCAAGTAACCGTCTTCTGGGTGAATTAGCCTCAAGTTATGGTATTTCTACTTCAACTAGTCTGTTGTTTTCCCACGCAGTAAAAAAAAAGCGCTTATTCAAAAATATATCTCATATATGTATCATTTACCACTGCATTAATTCTGCAATTTTAGAAGTAAATAAACATTTCGTAAACATAAATTGGTACAATCAGACCTCAGATTGGTCACTTTTTTGCTCACGACTATTTTTTCAAAGTTTTTTTTTTTTTTTTAGATTATTATAACAATTGCACAAAAGGCTCCTCACAGAACGGTTTTTTAGGACATTTGGAAAGATAACTCTAAAACAACATCCAAAATTTGATTTGGCCTCTATAAAGAAAGACCGCTTCTTGGCATGTGCAGTTGTGGGGCATTCTCACAATCTTTTGACTTTTGTGGAAAAAATCTGACAAAATTAAACTTGCTAAAATAACATTTTAATCTGATAGACGAATGCCTTAATGATTCTAAATAAAGAAAAAATGGTAAGCAGCGAAAAATGTTTTATTTAACTGAGATTTAAGTTAAACTTGCGAGTTTAATTTTCCTTACCATTTTACCCCTATAACTTTTTATTTTCTTCTAAATTTTTACTTATAATGAATTTGCATAGTACCCACAGGACATTCAAATAAAAAATAATAACAATGTAGTGCTTTTAATACAGAATTTTTGTATAACATTGTCTTAAAGGGGGGTTAAAGAAGGGACGGTAAGGTAAAAAAAGGGGATGGTATTGGAAAAAAGGGACGGTAAGGATGGAAAGGTAAGGAAAATTACCACCTATTTTTAGGAAAATCATGGTAAGACTAAGTGATAGCCACAATATTCATTGATTTTTAGAAACTGTTGTTAACATTGTATTATTATTATTTTTTTTTTTTTTTTAACCTCGAAAAGTGCAGGAATAAACCTTGGGGACGGTGAGACTACCAATAATGCCACGATGCTTGAAATTGATATCTAAATGCTAATTTAAATTCTACAGTAAATTTCCTGCCAAAGAATTTTAGAAATTATTTCTCTAGCATACTTCGGCATGAGAAAAAACTTGAAATAAATTGTGTGGCTCCATCTGAAATGATTTTCTGTATAATTTTAGAAGAGGGATGGTAAGGAATATAAAACCCAGGGACAGAGTTTAAAAAATAATAACAACCCTAAAAATGTGTGCAGATTAATTTTTAGCTACCTATTTATATAAATCAATAGTTCCAGTTTCAGAAAAAAATTGCATCGAATTATTTTTATTGAAACAAATTTATCCAGACAACTCCAAACTTAAAAATCAGTATCAGGGACACGGGGCGGTATAGGAGTTTTCCAGGTGTTTGGACCACCAACATCGTCCAAAACTTATTTATTTCATTAATATTGTTGTGCAATCATGCAATAGGATGCTCCACAGTATATGAAAAAAAAAACACAAAACAGTGCATTAAAATAAACATTATTATTCAGGGACATGAAAGTCAAAAGATTGTGAGAATGCCCCTGGTATTCAAAACGTCTACCACATAGACACACTTAAGTTAGTGAGATATTTTATGTAACAAAACGCAGAAAGAATTTATCGCAGGAGGTTTCGTCATTCCTTTTTAAGTACTCTAATCCTTTCCTTATAATGGGTTGTTGACGGTTTAGAGTTAACCGACCAAAGCCCGTTGTCGCCGCTAGGTGGCAAGTCTTTGAAAGAACCTTCTAGGCTTAGATTTTAAATGAATCTGAATTATGGTGCCTTTATTGGTATCGAGAATAGTTTATCTAACCATACAAACAAGTGTCATATCTTTCGCATACTCTTAATATGCAGGGCTGCCACAGGATAAAATTTTTTAATCCTACCTCTCACCACTTTCTCAAAACAAAAATTATTGATATACTGTCCGAGAACATCTGCAAGAGAAATATACAATAAAATCTGTTTTATAACAGTGGTGCAAATAGAATAGAAAAATAGTCGGCTGTGGCTGCCCTGGATATGGAACTACAACCTTCCAAAGATTTATACATCCTCCAAAAAAGCAAGGAGTTGCGTTGGTGTTCTTCTTGGGGATAAAAATGTCAAAAAAGTAGCTAATCTCAAATTTGTTTTTTCGGCACATTAAAGTTAAATAAATATTGAATTGATATTTGTAGGATTTCGAATGTGTTATTAATTGTTACTGCTGTGCTACCTTCAGTTTGCGTGTCACCAACAAAGGATTGTCCAATATATCAGTCCTACGCATACTTTTCAGCAAAATGTGTTTTCTTTTTACTATTTTTTATGAAAACAATGCACGAGAACCATTGAATTTTAAATAATATATATTCGTTTATTCATGGGGGGAAAAGGGTTTATGATGAATAAGCGAAGAGCATCCCTCGTGACCACAATTTCTTTCATATAAAGTCAGTACTTAGGCTCTGTCTCCTTAACACTAAACATATCATTCTTTGGTCATTTGACCGGTACCAAATGAAAATATGTAAATTCGAAACACAGATTTCTTCATAAAAAAGTAAAATATAAATCACATAGTAATAAGTTTAATAAGAAAGTTAAATAGATTTAAATAAATATTCTGATATGATATACACTCTGTTACAACAAAATATATGCACCCAGAAAAAATTGACCCACAACCACGAAAGCTGGTATGTAAATAGTGTTTGCTTAGATGAACAAATGATTATAATTTCAGAACAACAACAAAAAAAAATTATTGACACCTAGCAGCAAAAATAATGTTAATTTCAGAAGGTTGTAAAACCACATTTGGCATCTATAAAAGCCAAAACTCGGTATGGCATGGAGTCTATTGAATTACCGATGTCCCTCTGAGGTAGATTCTGACTTAATGTGTCAACTGATAAACTAGTTCGGAGGTGTCCGAGACAGTTGAAGTCGCCTTTCCAACGTATTGGGAGCAAGACCTGGTGATCTGGTACATCATGGAAGGACACTATATCCTTGTAGACATCGTTGCGCGAATCATGCTATATGTGCCCGAGCATTATCTTGCTGGTAAATGGTACCTATGCGACTTGATAGTCCGTACCATCGGATGCAAAATGTCGTCTACGTACAGTCGTGGAAAAAAGTAAACACTCTCTACTAACTCTGCAACTAATTATAATAAAAGAAAGTTACTGGCACCTATTAATTGGAAATAAAGTCTACTTTTAATTGGGTGTCAAAATTGGGTGTTGCCATTGAAAAAAAAGAAGTTTGGTATGGATTTGATTTGTAGATGTCCCCTAAGCAAATTTTTTATACATTGTTTAAAAGTGGACTTTATTTCCAATCGTTTGGTACCTGTAACTTTCTACTACGATAATTTGTTGCAGAGTTAGCAGGGGGTGTTTACTTTTTTTTTTCACGGCTGTGCCTGCGTGCCATTACAGTAATTTGCAGCTCGAGTAAAATTGATCAGCTGTCCCAGCAGATCGCTCCCCAGAATGTCACTGCAGGTGTTATGGTAGTGTGCAGCTTAGTAACAAATACAGGATTGGACCGTTGACCACTTTCCCTGACCACACATACAGTAGTCACTAGCACTGAGAGAAAAGAGGGATTCGTCGCGATATCGCATTTTTCCAATCATACACAACACAGTTTGCTCGAGATCTACACCAATTCAGACACCACCACCTATGTTAAAGGGTTAGAAACAACTGCCTATTGGATGTCGAGAGCTGAGTCCAGAGTCGGCCTGTAATCTAAGGATGGTATGTCTAGATACCATTACATCCATATCAGCTTGGAAATTACGTCGAAAAGATAATAGTGAAACTGTTGGTGCAGGTTTGGCTGCTGTTCTGATTGCACGATCCTCTCATGCATTTGTTGTCCGGGGGCGTCCTGAGACACTGCAGCGGCTGGCCGTGCCTTCTCTGATCCACTCATGCCAACACCGCGGAACTAAAATATCGCTTTGACCAAAATGCTGGCTGATACGTCTGTTGGACCAAACCGCTTTTCTGAAGCTTATGATTCGACCCCCTTCGAAGTCGAATCCCTGTTCACTGCGCCGTCAAGTACTTCTTAAAGGTATCATTCTTTCAAATCCCACGTTTTAAGAATGGTCGTTCAGTCCTAATTACCCATGAATTCGAATACCTGCTCTTTTAAATACTTCCTGCTGCGCAATTTAAATGCGCATTGCACAAGCCCCCATTGGTCACAGGTGCTTAAATGTAAATCATTTACATAATTCGTCAAATTACATCAGCACCCCAAGTTTCGTAGCTATGGCTCAATTCCTCCTGGGTGCATACATGTTTTTCCAACAGAGTGTATTTTCATAACACTTTCATAAAATTCTCGCTAAGTTTAATATTACTTTGTTTATTTCAACATTATTCTGCTTTGTTATTAACATAAAGATAGCAAAACATTTTTGGTTTTCTTAAACAAGATATGCAAGATGCAATATATTTTGAGAAGATTATACATATATATAAATCTGTATTTATTTTATTTTGTCTCAAAAAATGATTATTGAATATTCTAAGCTTAAAGTGAACACATATGCAAATTTTTTTCACAAAATGCAAAGAACACGTTCGGATATCGTTTTCCTATAATTTCAGTATAAATTTCTTTATTCTCAGTTCATGCCTTAATCCTAATGCTTTTTCTAAAATATCATAAAAGAAGATTGGATAAATTTCTTATGTATTGATTTTAACGTCATGGATTTAACAACAACGAGTAAAATATATTACATTAAATAAAAAGCTTATTCAGCTTGTTTTGAGTAGATCTTCTTCAAAAGCAAATAAAAAAGCATTAAACTTTTATTTATTTATTTTTTTTTATTTTTATTTATTTATTTATTTATTTTTTTTGTCTAGGAAAATGTAAATTTAATGTTGAATTATGCTGAAACAAATTTAATAATTTTAGGCAATATTTAAAGAAAGGTCACTTTTCGTTAACTCTTAATCGTTTACCTACATTTTAATAGATTTCTGGAAGAAGATGTAACAATAATTAAATTTTGAGAAAAGTGAAATGAAAGATCTTCTTATGTCAAAATTATTGATTCATTTTTTTCTAACACTAGGAGGGCTCCGCACCCCCCCCCCCCTCGCAAACGCTTCGAGATTCCCGTTCGGTATCGCAAAGCAAACCCTATTTTCTAGCCAACCCCAGAAGAAATTGTTTCGCATTTCCATTCTGGATCACTTCGCGATTCCTCATTTTCTATACATTAAATTTTTAGATTCCACTTGGTATAAACGCGCTCCTCCTACACTTCTGAAGATTTTATTTCCTTATCTCCAAGCAGGTAATTATTTGAGGTTATAGAGTTTCATAATTAAAATAATTATTAAATATAAAATTATTAAAAAATGTAAAATTTATAATTTATTTGAATAATTACAAATTAAATAAAAATAAAAATTATATATATAGTATTACGAATATGATAAACAGTTAGTGTTTGTGCTTAAAAATAATGTAAATAGTTCAATTAAGCTCTATTCATGAGCTAATATTAGTTTTTGTTGCATTGAAATATCTGAATTTGTTAATTTTCTGCAAGCATGTAAAAAACCCTATTGGGTTTCAATGGAAGTCTGGTGAAATTTGGCGAAATACTGGAAATAGCGCCAAGTTGGCGTCACTTTTAGCGACTCATTTTGGTCGCCAAATTTAGCGATATATTGCCAAGTTGGCGACTAACTTGGCGAGGTTTGGGGACAGATCCGGGACCCCTCCCTTGTCCCGGTTATAGCGTCAGAAAGCTCTGGCCAATCAAATGCGTTTCACGGTATCTACGCAGATTTTCATTGGTCCATTTCCAAAGCGTTACTTTTTTATATATATAGAAGGATATTTGCATTTGTGGATCCTTATCAATATCATTACACTATATTTTACATTGCACATTAACGTCCCACTATTACGTTAAAAAGCCACAACAGATGACACTGCCTGACTGGCTATCTTACCTGCTCGACCGTCCAGTTCTCCTGCAACGTATAGCGGATTGTATGAAATTTTTAGAAGACAACGAATTTATATTTACCAATCCCCTCCCTTTCTGAGATGGCTGAGAAAACTCATTGTTTTTAGCTCCCATTTCAGACAGGAGCCCCTGTTTTGTACATAATGTAAATATTTGTCTTATTTCCTATGGTTTGTTTATTTAGTATTTTCATTATATTTATCAGCAAATGCATTTCACTTAAAGTCTTTCAGCTCTAATATTCAAAAAACATGTCTTGTAATTGTTTATGCATGTATACAACATAGTGCAATTGCTGTCAATGTATGTACTGATGACACTCCTTGTGAGTTTCAGAGTCAAAAACAGCAAACTGAATTTATTTTTCTGTATGTTATTAACTGTTTTAAAAATATTGTCATTGTTAATGTATCTTACCATATGCAGTGGATTTGAGTCTCCCCCCGGGATTGCACTTATACTCTAAAGCGAAAGCTGGGTTCCCGGGGCGGTCATCCCTGTCATCCCTGTAATACATAAATAGGTGGTACTAAGACCTGTCAGAAATAAACGACACTTCCTTCTTACAGCAGTCCCCGAGGATAAACCGCCAAGCGATTAAAATATATTGCCAAGTTGTACGACATATATGAATTAGAGTTATATTATGACGTATGTTACATTCTATGATGTGTAAATCGAAGATATAGTTATATACGACATATTCAATACGTCATATAGCATGTTACCTGACATACATAAATGACATGAGTATAAGGTGCAGATGTATGTATGATGTATAAGATATAAGTATTTGTGTATACATGACATATAGATAGATGACTTATATATACTGCATAAGGCGTATATATGATGCCTTTCAGCTTGGCGAAAACTTGGCGAAATTGTAATTGGTAGCTTGGACTAATTGCAATTATGGTGGCCGCTATAACAACGAAGTATCTTAAAAATTCATTAACATCTCGCTTTCAAAAATTAAAAACTAGTCATAGAATTTAAATTATTAAATATTAATAAGTTATGTTTCACATCTTCAAATCTAATTAGAATTTTAAGTGTTTGAGGTTTCACATATGATGGGATATCTAATAACAACTTCTTTCAAAGAAAAACAAGTAACAAAAATCATGCGTTAAGCATAGATTATGAAACACTTTCCAACACTTCCTGAATGCTTTAACAAAACTTCGTTATTTAGGGAAATAAGGTATATAAGTGAACTAAGTAAACATTTTAGAAAACACATAAAACATTTGAAAAACTGATTTTAGCAGTTACCGTCCATAGCAAATATGTATTCCAATTATTTTGAACAGCCCTGTATTTGATCTGTAGGTTGATATATATACTATATAATGGAGAAATTTAGTTTAGCAAGAAAACACATAACAGGTTGAAATTTCTCTTTCAGCAATTTATACAAATAGATTTAAACATACTTGTATACTCTTGTAAAACTCTGCAGTTAACCTAATACCTATATTACACGCCACTATTTAGCTAAAGTTTAATTCAAAGTAAAACACTCGTAAAACTACCGGAATCACATTTCCAGAAATTATCATTTATAGACGGCCATGTATCCAATTCTTTGCGTGACCCTGTATGTCATTTTATATATGTTTTACAAACATTTCTTAGTAAACCAAATGCGGTTCAGCGTAAAAATGCCTAACTCATTTAAAAATCACCTTTAAGCAATTTGCAATCATACCCAGTAACCATTACGAATTCTTTTGAGTAGCCCTGTATATCAATTACAACATTTATACACATCATATACAATGCATAAATATAGTGAAACATAAAAGCACATAACATAATTAAAAATGCATTTCCAGCAATCATCGCTACTTTACAGTACTTCGGGTACAATATCGTATCTAAAATCTTTTGTGTGTCCCTGTAAATGCTCTGCATTTCGTATTATCCATGAAATAAATTATAGTAAACCTTAGCGACGTATATCTATTTCATTATACATGTAATAATTTAACATAATTAAAATACGCCGGAAAAAATTCCCTCCACTTCTATATCATTATGTAAAGGAATTCTTTTGTGCGGCCCTGTAAATGAATAATAACTATTTTTTGGGCCTTATATTGTACAGAAAATGCATATTTTAGTCAACTTGATAAATGCATATCAATTTATTATGTTTGAAAGCATGTAACATCATTAAAAATCATTTTAAACGATTTTTTCCCATAGGCCGTAATGTAACGGAAAACTTTTGACTGTCCCTGTAAATGAACTAAACATGCTACAAACTTCATTTGCAATAGAGTTCGTGCTATAGTAGAGGTCACTAACATCCAAAAATTTCAGAACGATCCGAGTATATTTACGGGAGTTAGAGCGCGTACAGACGGCCAGACGGACAGACAAACCGAAGTCATAAACACTTTCCAACAAAAAACATTTTTTAAATAATTTTTTTGTAAGGTAACGTCTACTTCCATTATTCAAGTGTTAATTGAAAAACTGAAGCAATAAGTAGAATACAGTGGTGGAAAATTGGCGCAGAGGCGGAGCCTACTGACACCACTAAATTTTTATGGTATTATTCAGTTTAATAAAAACTCAGAAATTTGATCATTAGTTAAGAGGCAAAATACTACTATAATTTAGTGGTTTCAATAGGCTCCACGTCTGCGCCAATTTTCCACCACTGAGAATACTTTAAATTATGGGATTCTAAAGACTATATTCATTTCCCCCCCTCATTTAATGGTTGTTTTTTCCTCCCTTAAAACTTCTCTGTAGGTCTAGCCAGTGAATGCATATTTCGGGTTTTTTTTTTTGTCATTGTTCATTTGATATTAAAGTAAAGGTTCGTGTGTTTTCGAAGTAAGTCTGTATTTGAATTTTCGATAGTTGAAGCAATAAGTAGGATAGTTTAAATTATGGGATTCTTAAGAGTACATTAATTTCTTTATTTTTCTCATTTAATGATTGTTTTTTCCTTCTTTAAAACTTCTCTGTAGGTCTAGCGAGTGTATGCATATTTCAATTTTTTTTGTTGTTGTTCATTTGATATTAAAGATAAAGGTTCGTGTGTTTTCGAAGCAAGTCTGTATTTGAATTTACGATAGTTGAAGCAATAAATAGTATTCTTTAAATTACTGTATTCTTAAGATTATATTCATTTCTTTATTTTTTCGTTTTCCGTCTTTAAAATTTCTCTCTAAGCCTAGCCAGTGTTTCCTTATTTCAGATTGTTTCTCCTTTTAGGTTGCTTTCATTAAAAAAATTAAAAAGCAGCGCTATTGCAGCCGTCCGTAGGAATTCACTTCCGAAAAATTTTGGTATACTTCATCGATCATGACACCCAGACCACAAAACCACCCTCCGTTCAAACGTGTCATATATATATATATATATATATATATCTGATTTTTGCCATGCGATAACTCTCGTATTTATAAACCGATCTGGATGACATTAATTATATGCATAGTACATACCAATTTCTCATCCGAATTCGTTAGCCAGCTTCATCCACCATCTTGTTTCAAAATGGCGGTCATTTAACAATTTTTTTAATTAAAAATGTAAAAAGCGGTGCAAATAAATTAAAAATTGAAAAATATTTTTTTCTTAACAGTTTTACTTAAATACAAGGATTCCGAAGCATGTTTTGTTTCCTCTTTATCTTAAAAAATGGCTGAGATATAACAGTTTGAATCTCTAGGGTGATGACATTTTTAAACAATCTGATTTTGTCATGCTGTAACTCTCGGATTTTTAAACCAATTTGGATAACATTATGTATGTGCATAATACGTATGAATATCTCGACCGAGTTTGTTGGCCACCTTCATCCGTCATCTTGTTTAAAAATGGCGCCCATTTGCACCATGCACTGCCGCGCAATGCTTAAATATTATTAATATCCATTAGCTTCAAATTCTCTCCAAGCATGGCGACAGTTGACGAAATATCGCCAAATTTAGCGACCAAAAATAAGTAACCATATATGGCGCTAACTTGGCTATAGCTAAATAATTTGGCGCAATTCTCATTCAAATTCAGTATTGACGAATATTCTCTTATCGGGTTCGTCGCATTTTAGATTCTTAAAATGTGAGTAAAGTTAGCTCCGAGTAAAGCTTGCAAAATTTTAAAACCAGTAAATATGAAAGTTAAATTTTCCTCCCGGCACATGCCAAAAGGACTTTTTCATTTGATTTTAAAGATGAAAGCTCATGTGTTTTTCAAGTAAGTCTGTATCAGAATTTGCGATAGTTGAACATTTCAACAGGTTAGGCATTTCACGTTCATTCCTAGCTGCCACCAACTTTACGCCATGTCTTGGAGTACATGTATTTCGGAAACTTAGGGAGCCGTTAAACAGAAGAAGTCTAATTTTATTCTACATAAGAGTGAATATAACAATAAATATTAATAAAGACAGAAAATCTTTAAGAGAGGATTAAAATTTAGAAATGCCTTAAATTCACAAACAAATGTAATAATTGTAAAAAAAAAGTGAAAAAGTGAAACGCTAAAATGTTCAGTTGTATAAACCAGTCGATATTAAGGGGTAAACGCAAAGAATCAAAGTTCTTTTCAGTGATAGGTCCTTTTTTTGGTTAGTATAAACCATGGATATAACACTATGGATATAAAAGTAAAATATAAAGTATGATAATTATATATATATATATATATATATATATATATATATATATATATATATATATATATATATATGCAAATATATATATGTGTGTGTGTGTGACATTATCGGAGCTCCAGTAACTAATCCTTACTCGGTACCTATTGTTGACAAAAAACTTCCTCATTTTAGGTGTGGTAGAAACTTTCATATTACTTCTAAGAATTTTTTAGTTTCAAAACAGTATTGTTGCAGTTTTCAGTTCGATTCCAAGGAATTTCCCCTGAAATAAAATAAACAAGAAAAGTATCTAACGAAATTTCTTTATTACTGTAGTCACTTTACACATAGGGTAACGCCGGGAGAGTCGCCGCATCCCTCGTATTTCTTGTAATTATCCATAGATGGTCGTCAAACGCGCAGTATAGGTGCGCAGTAAGAATATTTTAACCAGTGTACAGCGGGAATCCCATTTCGATGTTTACTTGTAAAAGTACAATCCTTATTTTGACGTAAGTGCATGATTTCACTGTCCAAACTTTTAAACAAGTTATGCTTAAATATTTTTCATACACTAATTACTAAATGCATGCATGATTTCAAAGTCAAAACTAAGTGTAGCGTTTGTATAGAGTACTGTGTGTATGGTTACGCCATACCCCTTAGCAGTGGCAGGTAAATGTGATGGCCAACGTCTGCACCATGCAAAATGGGATACATGCCGCACTGCAATTCCGGTATACATGACGCAGTTTCTTTTGTACGGGATAATTAAGTGTTATTAACTTTTCCTTTTCTTTTTGCACAGATTAACCATGCTAGGCATGTTATCAAGTTTACTAAAACCAAAGGAGAAAAGGGGAAAAATAAAAAGTAAGAAGGTCAAGAAAGATGCAAGTGAAGATGATAATAATGGAAAATTGGATTACGCGTAACGCAGACGTTCTTTGCAAGGCATGTTTAGAAAACCACCAAAAAAGAGAAAGTGCAATTGGCTTCGTTGCATCATGTGTTAAATGTAATTACATGAAGACTGTACCTTTTCGACACTTTTTGTGTAAATTGTAGTCGAAGAAACAGATCTATTAACCCATTCAAGACCATAGGTGCATCACCTTCATAAAGAGCGTACACAAT
This sequence comes from Maratus speciosus, assembly GCA_963932465.1. NCBI lineage: Eukaryota > Metazoa > Arthropoda > Arachnida > Araneae > Salticidae > Maratus > Maratus speciosus. The sequence continues at coordinate 503,684,673 of OZ010794.1, read as the reverse complement.
TTGTTTCTGGCACCAGTAAAAAAGAAAAGTAATATTTGCTTTCTTTAATTAGAGCATTTTCATGATTATTTAACTAAAGGTAACTGCTTTAAAAAAAAGTGCTGTCAAAGGAATGAAATTTGTATAAAAGCCGCCTGTCACGAAAGGGTTAACAAATAAATTATGTAAACACAATTTTACTTTTTTTTCATTTCCACTTGTAATACATTGGTGTTACGTTGTTGCGGAAATATCAAGAAAAATTTAATGTAAGAAAAATAATTCGATAATTTTAATATTGAAAGTAGGCAAACAATTATTAATTCCAATCTACTGATACGTTTCATATTATTCATTTAATTTCATTTTATTATTACATCATTAATTATAGTCCAGATATGAATATTTCTTTTAATATTTTAATTTATAATTGCATTCAGTTCTTATTGCAAGCGCGGCATAACTACAGCACGAGTGCGGCGTCTCTGCCTGAATGTACGGTTAACGCGCCGTAGTGTAATGTTTTAGAAAAAAATATTAATTAATTGTTTTAATTTTTTTTCTCGCTGTACACTCATTTTACATTTAACATTAAATAGCACAGCATGATTTTTTTTAATTTTATGTCCACCATGGGACTTGATTTCATGTCCACCATGAAATTTATGTATATAAATTCAAAAAAATATGCGGCAAATCAAGAAATTACCCTATTCACGAAGAACTCTCCTTCCTAGTGTCACGATATTTCGTAATAGTAAATCAGCTCCGACGTTTATGAAACCTCTCTCATCTTTGATTCTCATCAATCATACTTATTAATGACCTCATGAGCATTAATTATAATGACCAGTTTGCCTCTCACTTTCTTAATATTTCTTACCACACTAGAGACGCGTGTATAATCAGTATAAATAGTAAACTTTACTTCGTGAAAGTAGTGATAAAATTTAGGCAGAGTATCAACCATGGCAAGGCATTCTAATTCAGTGATAAAATAATTCTGATCACAATTTCTGGAATAATAAGCAATAACATGTAAAAAATAAAATATGATCTGGATGTTTTAGAACAGCGACTACTGCAGCCTTTGAAGTATCAACAAACATATGGGGGGGGGGGGTATAAGTTAGGGTAATAAATTCTTATAAATGGTTTAGCAATTAAGATATTTTTTGATTTTATAAAATAATTTTGGCAATCTGATTTCCATCCCCAAAGGGTATTTTTCTGCAGAAATCTAGCAATAAGGGGAGGGGGGGGGGAGATCTCCTTTCTGCACATTTATCTATAAATTTATGGTAAACATTTATGGATTTAAAAAATCTCTGGAGTTCTTTTACATTAGAGGGAGGATTTAATTTTTTGATGAGTTCAATATTAGCATTAGCAGGAGTTATGGTTCTATTTTTTCTTTCATATTCTAAGATATTAAATTTATTTCGAACAAGGTTAAATTATCGATAATTTTTCTTTGGTATTTTCCAGTGTAGATAATTCAAAAATTTTAGTTAGGCCTGAATGGGCTCTTCTAAAGAGTAAGAAAAAATAATTATCTCATCGAAATAATGTCAAGCAAAATCTATTTTATATTGAGTAAGGATTCTTCTGAGAGTTCTATTGATGGAATAACTTTTACACCGAAGGGGAGGAAATTCCACTCAAGAAGGGCAGAATTGGTATTAAGAAATACTTTTTCTGTATCTAATAGATGTATGGGTATGTGGCAGTAGCTAGAAGCTAAATCTAAAGAAATAATACTTGGAAAATACTTGTCACTATTCAACTTATTAAAGATACCTTCGATATGAGGTAATGGCTGTGCATCATATTTTATTATGTCTTTTAATTTTCGATAATTTACACATAAGCCAGTTTTTTTGCCTTCATCGCGTTTCATAACCAAAGTAACGGGGCTAAGTAAAGGCTATTGCTTTCTTTAATTAAATCAGCTGTTAAGAAATCCCCTACTCAAATATTTATTTTTCTTCTAAGATAGATGTACGACGTGGTCTCAAAGATATTGATAGATCTGGGTGAAGAAAAACGCGTTCTGATTAAATATTTATCCTATCTGCATCATATATATGACTTTCAAAAATGTCCTAATATTATATACCACATCTAGGAAAAGATAACAGCACTTGAACAATAGACAGTATTCAAAGGACTTCAAAGTTTCCCAGGAATTCCACACCTGGATATGAGTAGTAGTTGTATATTTAGTAGTAGTTGTATATGAGTAGTAGTTATACATTTTAGGGAGCCAATGATTAAGTCTAACAACGGTATTGATTTATACTAGAAATAAAAAATAAAGGTAGATATGTACAGGTAATTTAATAGATGACAAAGTCGATAGCACTAGCTAATTCACACAATCAGACGGATGCTATACGCGGTCAGAGCAATAATAATTAAGTTCCTGAAAACCTTTTTTTATTGTTCTGAACTTATGTAAATTTCTGATGAAAGTGTCAAATTTAAATTATTTTGGTTATTTAATGCATTGAATCTGTCTTTATTGTTAAACGAATTACAATAATTCAGTCGGATTTTTTTATTGATTGCTGAACATAAAAATTTTATTTTTTAGATTAGTGGAAAATAAGTTATTCAATTTCAAGCGATATCGTGTTCGTTTTGTTGCTTCGAATGCGATAGAATTTGAGTTATAGATCACTTGAAATTTTAAACGATGTGCTAATTACTTTTAAGTAATATTTTCTCTATAAAAATTGTTTAAATAATTACTCTATAACAATAATGTTATTTAAAATTCGTAAAAAGCACAAATAAAACGTACTGAAATTACTTTTAGGTGCATATATATAATATAAAATTATTTAAAATACATTAAAACACCTTATACATACAAAATCAAATTCAAATACCAAAACGTTTTCGGCCAAATTCACACGGTGATCGTCAGTAGTTATTTAACACGTTCACGCCGGCGCGGTGGATCACACTCGACTGTGTTAGAGCTGACAAGTCTCCGGCTTTTTGGATACCAGTATTTTAATACAGAATATGTTGTTTTATTTAATTAGAACATTTGGGCGATTTAAAGGAACAACATTTTCTCTAAAATAAAAGTGGTGTGCAAAAAGCCGGAGACCTTACAACTCTGAGACAGTGGAGTGTGACCCACAGCGCCGGCATGAACGTGTTAAATGTTGTTACTTCTATTTGCGCTTATTCGTCAAGATGAAACTATAGCAATTCAATCCTTTGAACGACAAGCAATAATGTCACTGTAATATTGAATTCTCACCGGAATAATCGAAAAATTTTATTTTAAAATAAGGAAAAGGGATTCTTCCAAAGCGATATATGTAAGCGTCTTATCTTAAATGGGAGAGGTAACCGCAAGATTAAAGACGAGATCACATCAATCAAGGTCGCGCGCCACGTAGCGGGCGGAGTGAACAACAGAAAGATGCCTAACTGTTTTATTCTTTATGGATAATCTATTAATTGCACATCTATGAAATAACAGCGCAATTGCCAACATCGTGTTTTCATTTGTTTGTAGTATTTATATTCTGACAGTAATATAATGTTCTATTAATTTTTATTCGTGTTTTTTGACTTATTTATTGTAGTTAATTATTTAAATAAAAGCAGTTCTTTTAAAGAACTAATATTATTTGTTAAATTGGCAAAATTTTGGCAATCGAATAACTCTAGTTTTCGAACTTGTAAGAAAATTCTTTTTCTTATAGAATTCATATATCCTTTTCCAAAGAGCAAAAGAAGTTAGTTACGTATTTTAACTTTAATTTATTAAAAAAAAAGAAAATATTATTTGATATATATTATAAAATGTTGTTGATTTAAATACGCTCGATTTTAATTATTTTCTTTTAATGAAATGAAAAATGACGCATAAAAATTAGTAAGTAGTTAATGTGTAAAGATTGAATTTTGTAGTCTTATTTTTTACTCAATTCTTGATGTGCTAAAGTTATAAAAAATGATATACACGGTTCTATTCCAGATGAAAATAGAATGTTTATCAAGGTTTAGAATATGTATAGAATTTAATAATAAATAAAATATTCAATTTTAAGTCCTTTTCTTCGTTTATCAAGCGCAGATGATACATCGAAAACTTATTCCAATATTCTTTTGATCGTATTGTATTCGTGTTATTTAAATTACAAATAGTTCATTTATTTAATTTAAAATTCATTTTATTTTATATTCAGAATCACTTTAATTTAAAATGCATGCATTAAATGTTGTACTATTAAACGAGCAAGTATTGTTAATTTAGTATTTGTTTAAATATTTTGCGAGTCCAGACAATAACTGCCAAAATTTTCCTAAAATCACCAGATTAGACTTTTTTTTTTTTTTTTTCTTGAAGCCATTTAGAGAATCCCTGTTAAAAATTTTATTACGAATTCCAGATTGTTACTTACTCACAGAAGATGAATCTTTTTTGCCAGATATATTGCAAAATATTTTGTTACAGCTTGTTTTGATAAAAATATGTGTATTTTAAAAAAAAGTCGCAATGTCATTTTAGTTTAAGGGCTAAAGACAGTAATGCTTTCGTAGCATTAGGGCTTTTCTCCCGAAATTGAAATGATATTGCGATTATTTTTTTTAAATGTGCATAAATTTATCAAAACAAACTGTAATAAAAATATTTTGCAATAAAACTGCGAAACATGATTCATCTTCCATAAGTGAATAAAGAATCAGAAAATATGCGCAAGAGATGCGCAGTAGATATTCTGTTAGATATGACTTCATACTGAAAACCCGCGTATTTGCATTATTCACTCCGTCCACTAGATGGCGCAGATGTGTCAATATACTCCAGATTCCCGTATTGACATTGTATGCTTACTTATATCGCTTTGGGATTATTCAACATTTCGCCCCCAAAGTTAAAAATATAAAATTTAGTTAAAAGTTTCTGGTGAGAATCTTGTTTAAATTAAGTTGGATATAATGTATTCCACTGCCCTCAAGGGGTTAAAGGTATTATGGAAGATAAGTTGAGAGGACATAGTATTAGAATTTTTAACAAAACAATCTTTCATCTAATATGTATCAATTCTTTCTAGTCTCAATGAATGTCATATGGCAATGTATCGCTACATGCGATATCTGTGTTGGAAATTATTTCAAGGGATTCTCGTATAATTGCTTCTTCGTAATTACTTGCACGAAAGATAATTTGGATTTATTGAAATCTACATTTATATGTTGAACAGTTATTTGTTGTTGTTGCGATGTTATTTATTTACATATTAACCATTTGCACTCGAGGGCTCCGGAGCGGAGACATAATCTTTCTTTGCAAAATTCGTTTTTGGCATCAGTAATAAATGAAAATAAAATGTACCTTATTTAATCAGGGCATTTTTGAAATTGTGTACTTGAACGAAACTTCTTTTAAAAAAGTGGTGCAGATCGAATAAAATTTGTGTAAGAGACGCCGAGCGCAAAGGGTTAAACAAATGATACATCATTCGCGTTATTAAATTTATTTACAGAAGTATTTTACGAATTTAATATTACATCATGATAATGTCTTGTATATTTCTTTATAAAATAATGAATTAATATAAAAAATTTCTCGGGAATTTTTTTTTTACATTGTACTGTTTCTGACTTATATACATCATTAATATCGAGCTTTATTCTAGAGCATCATTAAATGGCAGGATTGATTGGACTAGTGATAATACTTTCTTGCAAGACTTAGAAAATGGAGTACAGTTCAAGGATAAAACAAAAAAAAGTTCTTTTACGACAAGTAGCAATAACTTTTAAAAAATGTGTCAATAAAAGATTTTGATAGGACTATAAAATATATTTTTGGAATAATCTGAAATCTTCTCACAATGAATAGATGCAATGAATTTTTCTGTCAAACATATAGCACACCTCGTGTTACTCAAAGGAAAAATGTCGAAATGTATTAGATAAAGGAATTAAAAATAATAAGTGTAAAAGAATAACTCTTTTTAAAATACGTGCTTACTTTTAACTTACAGTTCTGTTTGTTTGTACTATGTGACAGTCTAATTTGTTACTCATTTTTCCCCCACTTCCTGTTGACATAGATCTTTGGAATTTGGAATATACAGGGTGATTCAAAAAACGTTTACAAAGTGACGGCAAATTCAGAATACAACAAGAATAAAAATTCAGACAGGAACATAGGGTCACAAACCAATTATTTAGTCACAAATACAAGGTGTTTCAACTTAACTCAATTTGGGTTTACGGTAATAACGTTCAAAAAACTGAAGTATATTATAATAAAACATTTAGCATTTAAGTGGTAGAATTTTGCATTATACGAGGCAGCAGTATGCACTGGACGCCCCACATTTTGGACTTTCGTGCGGTATCATCGATTGCTTGAGCAACAGGTTTTTCCAGATCTTTTCGTAATGTTACCACATTTTAAACAAAACAAGGTACTTATCGTTGCATTTCCATTAGAATGTTTTTATTTTTCTCGAAATTATTACCGCCATCCCGGGCTCCGTTCGGATGAAAATCCTGTATTTGTGACTAAATAAGTGGATTGCGACCCTATGTTTCTATGTGATTTTGTACCCTTGTTGTATGCCTGATTTACCATGTCATTTTGGAAACGTTTTTTCAAGTCACCTTGTATATGTACTCCTGAGGGTAATACAGGAATTAGGCATTGATTTTTTTTTTAATGTGATGTGGTTGTTAATGTGAAACCAGTGCACGGGGGGTAAAATTAAAAAATTTTAAAATCACCATATCTCATAAACCAATCGAAATTAAGTCTTGAAACTTGGCATGCTATAGTATAACTAAAATTAATAAGCATGTATTTCGGAATTTTTGAAGGGGTAAAAGAGGGGGGGGGGGCTTGCACCAAGTGACCTCTGTTTTCGAAAGACATTGCAAAAACACTACTCAAGGTTAAACTAACACTGCTAAAATTAACACTACTTAATGGTTACTGGATTATAGTTTAATGTCCTATGGAGAAACAGTATCAGATTCAAAAAGTGTATTTGTTGAAAAGTACTAAATGTAGGGTTACCAAAAAAATGTTTACAGGCTTCGGAGGGTCTCTTTTTATAGAGACTAAATCAAACTTTTATCACCACTATTTCCTTACGAAAATTATCGTTTTAGATTTATTTTGGAAATGGCGTAAAAACCCGCTTGAGTTTGAGTTTTTTATTGCAATTCTTGTAGTAATCTGCCAAAAAAGTGATCGCTCCGAGGACTTTTAATAATTTAACACGCCAATACTATTTTCTGGTATAGAAACGTTGACATACACGGGGCAAACATATACGTTGACAAATGTCCACAAAACGTTGATTTTCGCACGTAAATTTTAATATTCTTCTTAGTCTTATTAAATCTCAGAAATTCTGTCATTAAATAAATCAAGAAATAATATTAAAATTTAGTAGTAGAAATCGGCCACTTCCAGTGCAGCACTTTCATCTCTGTATTTTGAAATAAATGAAAAAGTGTATTTAAATAATGTTTTACTTCTGATGAAATGCATTTCGGTATTGTTTTAATTTTGACGCTATCATGTAAGCGAGACGCTATCATGTAAGCGAGACGCTATCATGTAAGCGAGGCGCTATCATCTAAGCGAGCCTACATTGTCAAAAAAGATAAATCTTTCACATCTACGAAAATATGATGTAACCAGTACAATTATATACAATAACCTGTTCCGAATTACCCGCCATTCCAAAAGGCCTTGTTTACCATTAAAAGCATCAGAAACTAATAAATTTTTGGGATTTAAAGAGACATATAAAACGAAAGAATCTTTTGCTGCTCGTAATTTTAGGAAGCATTTCCGAGTAGTTTTTATACACTGCTCAAAAAAATTAGGGAAGCAAGCAAAAAAGTGAAGAGAACAGTGCGAGACAGCCATGCATAGGCATAAAAATTGAGAGTAACATGTGTATCAATGTGCAATAAAAATAAAAAGACGCAAAAACATTGCAAGAGAGCTTTAATTCTTTGAAACCATAGGTAGAATTTGTAAAGATGGTTAAGGGCAACAATTTGGTTATATGTAAATGACAAAAATTACTGTTTAGGAATGATGCAAGGCATTTAATATGACGTGTGGTCCCTTCGGATAGATAAAACTGTCGTATACCTGTTTTACACGGATTCGGTGACATTATCAATATATTTTCAGGGAGTTCTTTTCTACTCCTCAAAAATTGCAATTTCCAAGTCCCGGACAATAAAAGATGGCCCCAGTCTCGCTGCAATGTGTCGTCCGAGTCTGTATCACGCATGCTACGGCAAATTTAGGTTAGGAGAGCATGTTGGCTATTCCATATGCTGTATTGTTTCACCTTCAATAACGTTCTCCACACGACGAGCTGTATGCAATCTGGCATTATCATGCATGGAAAAAATAAATCATCAATTGCTGCAACATAAAATACGACATGAGATCTCAGTATCTCATCTGTCTAATTTCGGACCATCAAAGTGCCATTCCGAATGATATGCAGGCCCGTACGTCCACCTATGCTGATTCCAGCCCATAGCATAAACCCACCTCGTCTGTAATGTGATCTTTCACGAACGAATGTGAGATTATTTTGAGTACCTCTTTCTCTCCATGCCAAAACACATCGGATTTCACATCCATACTGAATCGGGACTCGTTTGTAAACAAAATTTGACTCCAGTAATGTTGCCTCTAAACTCGATGTTCAGTTGTCCACCTTCTTTAGGCCGCACAGTTGCTTGGAATCAACGGAATGCAGACCTTTGGCTTACGTACATAGAAACCACCCTAATGAAGCCTATTTAAGACTGTTTGGCTGGACATTCTTCATCCTGTAGCCAAGAATAACTCTGTTTGCAGTAGAGTAGCATTTCGCATTCTGTCTTGCCGAGCTGTTAATAGGATATATCGGTCATAAGTTCCTGTAGCACATGTCCGACATTGTCCTTGTCGTTGTCTACCATTCTATGTGTCTTGGAATCAATTCCACAGCCTTGCATTGATATGTCTTGCGACCAGAACAGCGTCTGCTATACTTCGTTATGTTTCCTCATATTCGATTGTCCAGGTAATGCGCAAAGCCATGGATTCCGGAAAATCACATTGTCGTGACATATTCAAATCACCTTTTCTCAAAACACAAGCTGAGCAAATTTTACAACTGAGACCGTGAAACAGACGTTTCAGAAAAATCTCGATTTCTGCACTTATCTCCTTTTTCTAGTTTTTGACGTCATAAACTTTAATTAGCATGTGAAATTTTTCTTATCTCGTTTCTACTACTCTTTAAATTATGGATGCGTTAATTTACGTTACTTATTCGTCTAAATATTTGCGTAATTTTGCTAAAACCGTGTGCTCCCCTAATTGTTTCGAGCAGTGTACTACATTAACCAATTTCTTCAAACCAGAATATAGTATTTTTTTCTGCTATCCATTCTCAAGGATACAGTTTCAGCTGCGTAAATGAATTTGTAGAAGCAAGAATAACAAAAAAATTATAACAATAAATTTAATATCAGGTTAATGCTATTAATTTATCACGCTTGTCTGAAAAACATATATGTTGAACATGTTGCATATTTTTATTTGTGATTACAGTCGAGGACCCTTTAGTGAAATCTCGGGACCCAAGACTTTACGGATTTCGGGTTCCACGAAAATTCAGAATCCCTCCTCCGAAATCTGCAAAAACTTCCGATAAATTTCGGCGATTTGTACCCGTTTTCACGAATTTTGCCGGAAAAAAAATCTATAAACTCTGAGATCGTTCTGGAATGTGTGGAGTGGTAGGGCACAAACAAATAAATAGAACTCTATTACTGTACGTGCATTCAGGCAACACACAGTGGCATAGCCAGAAAAAGTTTTCGAAGGGGGATGGTGCGAAATTTCTGAAGAAATATTTTTAAAACGAAACAAAAAATAAATTAACTTTAATATAAATTTCTTCAGAAAAATTCCTTTATTTATTTCGTGGTGTGTGTGTGTGTGTGGGGGGGGGACGCCTATGCCAATGAAGTAATATATATTAATTTTAGCGGTTAACGCATTGAAACAATAGACTTATAAAATTTAAAATCCGTAAAATTTTCGGAAAAATTCCGTAATTCGCGAAAATTTAGTAAAAATTTACAAATTCAAAAAGTCTCCGAAAAAAAATGCTTTTCTGGACTTCGGGTCTTTTGGATTTTGGAGTCCCGGAAAATGGTTCCTATACTGTACATGATATTCTCGTAGATTAAATATATTTTTTTCTTTTTTGTACAGTGTACGAGATATACATTGCAGTTATCGCAGCGTCCATAAAATTCTCTACCTTTTCTATTTGAAGCAAAATTCATTATTGCAGTTTCCTTTTCCAGATGTTAAAAAAATTTAATCTCCAAATTATTTGCTTTGAAATAATGGTAGCAAATGGAAAACGCTACGAGCCATGACAGTGTCAGTAAAAATCGATAAAGTAATTCCGGGTTATATAAGCATAGTAGAATGCTACTTAAACGCAAATAAAAATATTTTTATCAATTTTTAACACTTTCGAACATAGTTGAAAAGTGTTTATGAGTTTGATTTGTCCGTCTGTCTGTGCTTTAACTAGCGCAAATATAGCCAGATTGCACTAAATTGATATATGTTAATGAGGTTTACTATGGCATGTTCGGTATTGAAAGAAAAGTGTATAGCACTTAAGGTTCATTTACAGAGACACTAAAAAAATTTCGTTACTTTATGGTCGAAAGAGTCGGTTGAGGTGTATTTTAATTATATTACACCATTTTAAACATATTTAAATTTATATATATATATCACTGAGGTGAACTAAAAGGGCTTACTGTAGAATATGAAGTGCATATAATTTATCGTTCATTTACAGGGACACACAAAAGTATTTCGGTACTGTACTGCCTATAAAATATAATTGCAGGAAGTGTGGTTTAAGTTATCGTACGCGTTTTAAAATGTAACTATTTTTTGGGTTGTATTGTATAGATCATATATAGAGCTACATAAAGATTCTCAAATACAATTTTTTTTTTTTTTTTTTTTTTTTTTTTTACTGAAGGAAATTGCAGAATGGGAATTTTCAACTCTGCTATCATATTGAACTAGCTTTTAGCATACTATCTAGCAGGGATACAACTCTATAGATCATATACAGGACTGAACAAAAAAGTGTCGGATGTATTTATGACTGTTGATGGTAATTGTAGAAATTGGATATTTTCAAATGCGCTATGAATTTTCTAATTTGTTCATTTAGGCATCTTTCACATTAGTAAAATGTAAAGTTTTGTTACAACATTCTGAATGTGTTGGGAAGTGTTTCATAATATGTGTTGGTCGCATGATTTTTCGTTCTTGAAATTTTATTGTGTTGATAGTGCTGATACCTTTAAAGTATGCACAAGAAGAAAGCACTGGATTCGTTAAAATTTTCTTATTCCTGTTTTCGACGGATTTATTCGTTTTAGATGGTCCTGACCACGATTTCGCTGTCTTTATAAAATGACTGACTGTCTCTGTGTCTGCGTCTGTCTGTCACGTTATTGACGCATACCACGTTCTTTCTTGAAAACGTCATCTTGCGCTACACCAAACCCTTTGCAAAGTCATACTTTTGGTTAAACTTGGAATGTTTCAATACCCCCCTTTCAAGTTTTGTAGTAGAAACAATAAAAACTTCTTTCTCTGTTTTAGATAGTTAGCAAATTTTCATAATTATAAAACGAAAAAACGAGACAAAAACATATTTAAATGACACAACAACATATAAATCACTTCGCACACAGGGTGTTGCGGTAAATCAGCCGAAAAAGAATCACTGGAAAGGTTTCAATTCAAATAATGCGAAACGAATCAATACTTGGCGATTTATCCTTGGCACCCACCTAGCAGAATAGAACCATTTTTCTATAATCAATCAGTAATTTAGCCACTTGAGGGACATTTGCACATTTTTATACCAGTTAATTAAAATCCCCAAATGCCACAATGGCAACAGTATATTTTATAATAATATTTTTCATCTTTTTCAATCTTTTTCAGAATGGGGGAGGGAGGGGGATTTTTAGTTATTTTTAAATAAATTTCTCCCTAAATACTGGTGATAAACAGTCATTTCAATATTTCGGCTCCCGAAGTACTTCGCCCCTGAAAAATTTAGATGCGCCCCTAATCACTTGTAACACCACCCCCTGAATGCTAAGTCTGAACGTGGAAGATAAAAATGGCGGCTGTAGTAGGCATATTTTTTTCAGCGTTTGTACAGTCGGCGTTTCTTGAATTTGTATATCAATGACTTCTAAAAGTTTTCTCAGCCATTATTTTTCTAAGATTCAGCAAGTAAAAGAAATTTTTTAGAAAATACTGGTGTGAAAATTCAGGGTACCCTACAATGGAGTTGAAGGAGGAGAAGACATATAGTGTAGAGTCTACCAGTTGCGAGTGAAGTAACCGAGGATTTTGTCACAAGATGGCGGCTGATTTTGTACATCGGATCCAGTGGCGGGATTCAGCCGGTTCTCACCGGTTCTGTAGCACTAGTTAGGTGCGTTCGTAATTATATAAATACGTAGCACCTATAGTTGTTGTTCAGTCCGTCTGTCTGTCCGTCCGTCTGTCTGTCCGTCCGTCCGCATATAACAGAGCAAAAACTACCCAACCGAATCGTTTAAAATTTAAACTATATAATTGTTGCATAATTTTGTCGAGTCATTTCAATTTTTATGAAAATCGGATGTATAGTTTAATTACAGGGACAATGAAAAGTTTTCCGTTACATTACGGCCAATGGGAAGAAATTATTACAAGTGCATTTTAATGATGTTACAGCCTTCCGCATGGTCTGAAATTATAAATATATAATTGTTGCAAGATTTTGTCGAGTCATTTCATATTTTATGAAAATCGGATGTATAGTTTAATTACAGGGACAGTCATAAGTTTTCCGTTACATTACGGCCAATGGGAAAAAATTATTTCAAGTGCAAATTAATGATGTTATAGCCTTTCGAAGTACACTAAAATATACATTCTGTACAATATGGGGAGCAAAAAATATTTATAAAACTAGTTATAGTACGAACGCACCTCATTTGCCACGTTTGACGAGCAATTTCCAACTAGTTTTTAATTTGTGTTGAGGTCGACGAACCAGTTGTTAAAATGACACTTCAAATGCGAAAATTGCACTTACGAGGGTGGTTCAATAATTATTGTCCCGAGTGTGTATAAAATATTTGTAATATGATGGTTGATGTCGAATATGGAAGCGTAATGTCTTAGATGCGTTTATGCTCAATTTCAGAACTGTTGCTGCTATATTAACATTTTTTTTTCGTTTATGGTGCGAGAGGTCGCACCTAATTTGAAAGGGGGGGGGATGGGGGGGTGACAGTAAATGAGACGTGGATACTGTCGTTTGGACTCGGGATCATAGTGATGTGTCTCATCCCCTTTCACAAATCTATCACAGAACCGCTTCAGGTCTGGCCCCATAAGCTTCAAACCAGCCTTATCCCCCATCCCACTCCCCTTTCAAGCTAGGTGCCACCTCTCACACCTAAAACTTAAAAGCAACTGCGGTTCTGAAATTGAGCATTAGGCTTCAATATTCCGCATAAACCATCGCAGTACAAATATTTTATATGCACTAGGGACAATCATTATGGAACCGCCCTCGTACATTAATCTATTTTCTTTAAATGTCTGTTTGCACAACAGCGTTTTCTTTACATAACACTGTGACATATTCTGATTTGTTTCATTCAATTCCTACTATTAGTTCTCACTCTCCCTATATTTATTTATTTATTTATTTATTTATATATCTTGTTCAAATTTTCAATCGTTAATAAAATACTTATTATTCATCCTATCAAGTTGAAATAATTTTTTTTTAAACTTGCACTGGATGACAATTGCAGTTAATACAGTTTTTTCAAATATTAATTAATTAATTAAATTTTAATTAATTAATTTTAGTTTTGCATGGGAAACAAAATGGCGGCCATTGGTTATTGAAGATCAATGAAAGTATTTTCAATAAGGGGTTACCATAGGGGGGACCCTGTTCTGTCGCCAAATACCGCCAAGTTTGTGGCAAACTTGGCGATGTATCGCCAAAAGTGACGCCTACTTGGCGATATCTCTAATATTTCGCCAAATTCCCATAGACTTCCTTGTAATTGTAAACCTACTTGCTTATAAAAAATCCACAAATTGAGATATTTTAATGCAACAAAAACTAATATTAGCTTTAGGGGTTATATTAATTTTTTCTTTGATGACCTAAGTAGGAATTGACTTTGAAAACAAAATTTTTATATTACTTGTTTAATAAAATAAGGTTTCATTTCCCCCAAAAAATTTTTTTTCGTCATTGCAAATTTAACGTTCCAAAAAAACGGCAAAAAATTGAAATTCTGGAGATTTGGAGAATTTTGGAATCCAAATCAGCAGCCTAGGTCAACCCTTGTTATATGGAATGCATATGCTTCAACACTGCACAACTACTTATATTCGAGTAAAAGTTACTGTGCTTTGGCTACTTCTTCCGAAAATATACACAGTGTTGTTATCGCTGTTATCGCTAATCAATTGCTAATAGCTGAATGTTAGATTTAGTGGTATACTTCCTTCCAACTGCATTTTTAAAAAATATTTTTCTTCATATCTTAGAAGTCATTTAAATTAAAGTATTTTATTATGAAACACATATAATCTTTAATTTATTATAAAACACACACAATGTCTAAAATTTAATATAAAACACACACAATGTCTAAAATTTAATATAAAACACACACAATCTGTCCTACAGGTTCTTCGCCAAGCAAAAATACGCCATTTTGGCGCAAAAGAGAAACCAGGTGCGTCTTCGACATCCGAACCTAAAGAAATAATATTTTATTTAAAATTTCCGAAAAATGTCACATAAATTAAGAAAATTGTGTTGCAATGCGACAATTTTTTTTTCTTTTTCAATATCTTTTGTTCACTTGCGGAAAATATGACTTTTAACGTTACAAAATATGTTTTATTTTTCTAAATTTTAATATAAACTAATTTGATAAAAGCCTTATCAGATTAGACGTCACATTTCATCGAAATTAATAACGTTGAAAGTGAAACTGCTAATGGTCTTATATACTTACCAATAATTTAAAGCTTTAACGTGACACGGTGGGATTAAATATTAATTTTATTCTTTAAATATGATATATGAGTTAGCGTTTTCGCTATTTTTTTCCTCTTTTCAATTTGCTCTTTTGAATGACAGTTTAAAGAAACAAAAATGTTTTAAAAATCATTTACATCATTTGATACATTCAGTTTTTATCCTTTGTTATCACTAAATTTTGTACACTGTGCCCAGTGATAATAAAGTATTCCTTTCAATGAAAAATTAACACTAGAACCGTTGCTATTTTACTCATTTTTTATTAAAAAAATGTTTCACGCCAGAATTTTTATTTAAAACTACTTAACTTACTTAATTAACCTATTTTTGAGCTTCATACATATAGCATATCTTATGAAAATTTTTTCATGTTCGAATTTACTATTATCCATTTTGGCAGGGGTCAAAATGACCCCTAACGGCGCTTCTAGTGTTAGCCACAAAAAAGAAGAGCTTGATTGAATTGTTAAGGAATGAGTTTCATAGCATACGATTTTAAAAGATATTCCGATTTGAAGAACTCCAAAAAGTTTAATTTTAATAGCTGTTTTTATTAGAAAATAAGTGAGTAAATATTTTTTTTCTCTAATATACTAGTTTATAAGCATTTAATGTTTCTCTTGAAAATCACGCTAAATTTCTTAAGTGCAATTCATGGTTTTTCAAATATAAATAAATAAATAAACTTATAAATAATAAACAGCAATTACTCTTCAAAGGCAGCACAGTCCCCAACTACTTTAGTGTATCCCTATAAATGAACAACAAATTATATGCGCACCTACATTCTACAGTAAACGTTTTGTAGTACACCTCAATGATACATAAAATTTTCAATATATTTTAAATAATGTAATATCATTAAAATACTCCACAAACGATTTTTTCCCATAGACCGTAATCTATCGGAATTCTTTTGAGTGTCCCTGTAAATGAACCATTAATACTGCACACTTCATTTTCAATACCGAACATACTACAGTAAATACTCATAACATCCCACATAACAATTTTATTTTGCAGAAAATTTGCAGCACTCTTGCTTTACCAACCTGCAAAGTTGGAGCAAGTTCAGCATGACAAGACTGAATGTTTATAAGAAGACTGCAGCAAGTTAACGCAAACGCCGAAATCATCACACTTTGAACTTGCAGCTAACTTGTCGTGCAAGATAAACTCTTGTTTTATCAAATTTATTGCAAACTAACGGCAAACAAGTAGAAGATTTTGTTATGTCATGACTAAAGTACTGCAAATTCTTTGCAAGATAGTAGAAAATTTAGCTTTATCTTTTCAAAAATATTGTAAATTAATGCAAAGGAGTATCTTGTCATGCCGCACTATCCGGTTACAACTATCTCACTATAAGTATA
The DNA here is from genome assembly GCA_963932465.1 of Maratus speciosus. NCBI lineage: Eukaryota > Metazoa > Arthropoda > Arachnida > Araneae > Salticidae > Maratus > Maratus speciosus. Next base: position 503,668,118 of record OZ010794.1, on the reverse strand, counting down.
ACCCCTTCAGATTTATAGACGCATACGCACAGATGTATACGCATCGTCAGGAGGTACATGCATCGTTTTATCACCATTAACCCCTTGGAGACAAGCGACCGGTATACATGCCGCATAAAGCGGGAAGGGAGTGCTCGGGGCCCTAAAGCTACCGAACGACCCCTGCTGCATCCAGCTTATTATTAGTCTCGGTCGGTGGTTGGGGGTGAGCGGGTGGGTGAACCGCCGCGGCGAGTGGCCTCTTTTCGTCCGCAGCCCTTTATTCTTCTACTTATTCCGACTCTTTTGCGGAAGCAAGGTTCGTAGATCCCGAGCAACGTCCCGAGTAAAAGACACTCTAGCGAAAGCCAAGTTGAAAAAAAATATTGCTTAATTCGTGGCATAGGGTCTTTGCACGTAAATTATGTCACATGTAAAGCTTAGTCTCCAATGAAAATTACTTCCTCAACATTTTTTAAATCGACTTTCATATACTATTTATTAAAATTTTATTGAAACCGGCATTGCGGGGCATTGTACGGCAAAAGTATGGTAAACTTATCCATTTGCGCATGATAAATCGCGTGAAAATCACGCCATTTTGTGTAACTGCTATAAAATGCTAATATTTCTGTATGAAAACCAGCTAATGGTTTAAAATATGACGACGCTTTCACCAAGTTAGTTTCTCCTACGAAATAATACTTGTTCAGATAAAAAAAAAAGAAACAAAAAATATTTCGGTTCATGAATCATGCATTTTAATTTATTTAAGACGTGAGATTGCTTAATAATATTGTACATTTAGAAAAACACTAAAACATTAATTTTATTAAATACTAAATATCAAGTAAGAAATTATATTTAAAATGTAAGCTAAAATTGCATTTTGAAATTATGTGACTTTTAATGCAAAATATTATTTCTGGAAAGTGTATTGTTATTTTAAGATTTCGTTTTTAATTTCGAAGCTGGTGAAAGGAAAATGACGTCACTTTGACAAAATTAAAATACATAAATATATATTTTTTTTTATTATGCATACGCATCGAATAGACCCTATTCTTCCAATAGGAACCGATCTAGCATTCTACCAACTTTAATTTAATCCAAGCAGCAGCACAATTTACCGAGAGTTCTTTTCATTTCAGAAAAAAATTGGCAGAAAATTTCCTGCAGAACGCTAAAAATCGTATAAATGCATTCACGAGAAAAATAAAAAATAGGAGGGTATAAAATTTACTAGTTTGGGCTAAATCCGTGAAGAAGCAGAATCCGTGATTATTCTCACTAATAAATTTTTATCATAAATTTTGCCTTATTTAATCCGAGCACTATCCCGATTCAATAAGGCAAAAATTTCTGCTTTGAAAAACCGCTGATAAAAGCTTGAAAATTCCGTAACAGACGCTCCTCCCGAAAGGGTTAACAAATAAAGGTAATATTTATGCAATATTTGCACTTTCAAATAGAACAAAGTAGGAAGGTAGATAGACTTTCTAGTTGTGTGGCAACTTAACATCTAGATAATTTTAATTCGTGCTGAACAGTGAAGCAGCGTTGAGGGGTTACCTAGTTGCAGGCAATTTAACACCAAAGCTGTAGATAAGATGTCTTACAAATTAATGAGCCATTGGGAAGAAAGAGAAGGTGTGGTTGTTTAAAACTACATTAAAAGTGAAAAAATATTAATGATAGGCACTAGCATAAGTACTTTAATATTAGAGATAAAAAAGTTAAGTTTAAGAACTTGAAAAGAAAATTAAAGTTATATTTCTATATAGTTATAGCTGTAGTTGCAAGAACTACTATAAGAAAGAATAAAAAAAATGTGAAAAAGAAACAAAAGTTAGCACTAGTTCAAAGTTTACACTCGCCAAACATGGGCAGGAAAAGCGGTAAAGGAAGGCAGCAATGCCACTACTTTAACTTAAAAAAAAGGCACTAATCAGGGCAATACGTATATATTTTTTCCTATATATATATATATATACAAATATATATAGATAAGGTGTTTTTAAGTTTTTTTTTCATAATATATAAAAAATTAAAAGGATGAAAATTATATGAAAAACTGACAAAAGCAATCTGGTGCGGTGAACACAAAGTTCGCGAGGACTTCATTATAATGGAATATTTAGGACTCTTTCGATGGTGGGGCTCGAATGCGCTAGTCAGGAAGGGGCTAGTAAGGAAGCTCTGCACGTTATCATTGGGAAGATCATGCAATGTTGAATAGAATTTTTTAGCGAGATTTTTTATTCTTTTCCTTAAGGTGGTGGTTTTCAGGTCCCTACGGACGTTGGTATTGCATAGGTATCTGGAGGCGCCACGAACAATAAGAAGATTTTTGTTATGCAATCTACTAAGGTTATCCATGGTGGACTTGCAGATGAAGTCCCAGACCGGACTGGCATAGGTAATGATAGGAAGGATACATGAATTATACAGAAGGAGTTTATTAAAGATAGAGAGGGTTTTACTATTGGTAAGAGGTTTAAGAGAGATAGAACCTCCAACGTATTTCTCCTGATGGAAAGAATATGTTTGCTCCATGTGAGCCTACGGCCAAGGATGACACCCAGGTACTTGGCTTCATCAGACCATGGAATAGTAGTGTTGTTGATTGTTAGTCTAGGAGGATGGATAAATTTACGAGAGAAATAGACAGCAGAAGTTTTATTTTCTTTGATAAGGACGCACCATAGGGTGTACCAGTCCAGGAAGTCTTCAAGGTGAGTCTGCAGGTACCTGTACAGACTATATAGGTGGTGTGCAGAAGCGTAGATACATGTATCGTCCGATTACAGAGCAAGATAAGTACGTAATGAGCGTGGGATGTCATTAACCCTTTCCGGTGCGGTGTCCTTAAAAAAGGACACCTAATTTTAATTTCAAAACTGACAAACGGGACAAAGAATATTTAACTAAAATTTCCCTATTATCACGTACATCAAAATAAGCAAGTTCGTATTTTCTAATAAATTCATTTATCAAATTGCGGTGCCAGTCCCTTATTTCATCAGTTTATAAACAGACTTACTCCGGGCCGGTAAGGTTTAAAAAAGATGTTAAATAACATTCGGCCCAACACGCTCCCCTGAAGGATGCCTGCTAGTATAAAAAGTATAATGGAAAGGATATTATTGATGCGGACGCGAAATGTACGGCCGCTAAGGTAGGAGTATATTAAGAGTATTATTCTGGCGCGAAATTTCAGCTTAATTAATTTGTAAATAAGGCCTTCGTGCCAGACTTTGTCAAAAGCCTTTGCGACGTCAAGGAAAATGGCTGCAGCTGGAATCTTCGCATTGAGCTTTTCGCTGAGAAACTCAACAACGCGAAGGAGCTGGTGTTAAGTTGAATGTTTTGGGCGAAAGCTAAATTGTTCAGGCATGAGGATGTTGTTTTGCGGAATAAAGTCCTGCAACTGGGCCCTGATGACACGTTCGACGACTTTACTGAGAGAAGGAAGGAGAGAGATGGGTCTATAGTTAGTAGGATCAGAGAGATTATATGGGTGATATGATAGAAAGTTTCCATGGTTTAGGGAAATAATTGAATTTAAAGATAAAATTAGTGAAGTTAGTGATATAGATGATACAGTTAGGGGGGAAGATTTTTGCAGCTGTTGTTGGTAATGTTTCATTATGCGAACCAGTTTGTCCTTGTAGTAATGTATTGGTAGTGTAAACACGAAATTATTTATTTTGTCCTTGTAGTAGTGTATTGGTAGTGTAAACACGAAATTATTCATTTTGTCCTTGTAGTAGTGTATTGGTAGTGTAAACATGAAATTATTCATTTCAATGCTTTCCACGAAATGAAAGAACACGTGAAATAATGTTTTTCTTTTTAAATAGATGCCGATGTATTTACGGCAAATGGTTAATCTAATTATAGCATTTGATACCTGCAAAACTTGGGTCAAAAAGATTTTACATCATTTAAACCTTCATTATATCCATAATGTTAGTCGTTGAGATATTTATACTTATTAATTTAACCTTTAACTGATGTGACAGAAATCGTTACATAAATTACTGTGAAGCGGTCTGTAAGACCGCTCCATCGAAAGGTTAATAAAAGACGCGATAAACTCATAGGATGGTGTTTTTGTACTAAACTTTTTGTACGGTACTATTTTACTTATAATACACTTATTTAAAAGACTCTGGTGATAGTACTAAAGTTCCAAACGAAACAAAATTTTGTAGTTAAACTGAGAGTTACAAGTTAAACTATAAAAATGAAAAAGAAAAAAGCAGCGCTCTGAGAGACCGGTAACATCAGTTAAAAGTTAATTTAACGAAATCTTGTTAAATTGTTCACTGTATTACACTGAATTTCAGATAAAATATTCCCCAAAATGTATTTTATTGTTAGTTATAACTACTAATTTAGTCTTGTACTAACTTTTGTATATCAATCAAAAATTGTAATCTTTACAAATAAGTACCGATGTAAAGTTTTTAACCCATTAATAAAGTGGTTTAAATAATTAAACCTTTTCTTCCATGGATTGAAATTTAAATCTATTCGAGTATACAGGCTAATTTAAAAACATTTTAAAAGTTATTTTTATGACTTTCACAGATAGGGAAATTTTCTTCACAATTAGAAGTAGTGTGAAAAAAATCTAAAATATGAAGAAAAAGAAACTTCGAATGTTAGAAACCCGAAGAATTTCGGAAACACAATGGTAAGTTTTTTTACCAACTGAGTTAATTTCAAAATTTCAAATGAAATAGCTGAATAAGTTTAATTATATAATTATTAACATTATTTCAATTATTGTGATGTCTTTTAAAATAAAATTTAATTTTAGTTCTTCTGAATATAAACCATGCGAACATATCTGAAAAGGCCTAACAAAAATCAATCCCTCTCACCCACTCTTCAAATACGTTTTTTTTTTTCAAAATATGGCATTATTAATCTCCTTTGGATTTATTTTCAGGCAAAAAAGCAATTTCTCGTGGTTTTTCTACATTGTTTTCTTATACTGCTTTGTACTATTTTTTATTCTAAATTTTGCATTGCCCGATATTCTTTACCTTTCTTCCAATAAGTAAAAAAAAACTGTAAGTTAAATAAATTCAAAATCTGAGAAAAAGCATTATAAAAACACTTTTAACAGGGTTCGTACGGGCACCGTTATTTTCAAGGCCCAATATCAGAATTTTTTTACTGAAAAATTAATCTAGTTTGAACGGACGAAATTTCGTCTTATTTCAGGAGAGATTTTCCATAAGAAAATACTGGTACCGAAGAATTTCTTAATCTGGAAAATCAAGCACCCGTACGAACCCTGTTATAAAATCCCAATCACATTCACATATTCGAAAACTATTATAATTACAGATAACTTATACTTTTTAATCCGATAATGCAACACTTGTAAGCATTTAAAACTAATATTGAAGAGGATTTTACGGTATATAACAATAGCCGAACCATACGAAGTGAGTGAAATGGTCATATTTTCAAGAATAGAAGTGACTTAGTCATCTGTAGCTTTTCAACAACCTTTGAGCACAGAACTTCAATTCGGATACAGCCCCTAAAACAATCCCATTTTAAATTATTTAATTACTCCAAAACTAATCGTACGAATTTCATGCAAATTTATAATTAGGCTAATTGAAGGGTGTAGAATTCATTTATGATGTCAAAATTGGATCTTGCTTCCGAAAAAAAACAAAGTTTTGGTTTGTTTTAATATGTACATGGCCCCCTAAGCAAATATTATATACATGATTTAAAAGTAGACTTTACCCAGATAGCATGAAAATTAGCAGAAAGTTTGATTTTTTCTTATAATATCTTGCCGTGACACATTTGAATTGAGAAATTCGCAGCAAATTTCCCGCAAGGTCTATCATCCCCTACTTGCATAAGTAGTTTGTGGTGAAACTGATGGCAAGACTGTCTTTAATTCACGAAAGTGACGAAAGAAAAAAATCCTTCTGTTGAGAGAATAGACAATCAGCACATGCGCAGAAATTGCAGAAATTTTATTCGGCTGGCACCACTTTTTTTAAACGCCATACTTATCAAATACCAAAAAAGGCTCGCATTGCGAAGTACAAGTATTACCTTAGCTTGTTTGTGGTGATGAAAGCGATGAATGCACCTTCTGGCAGTGTGTTCGTATCAGTAGACCTCATCAGGTCTATGGACCACTTTGGAGGGGTTAAAGTTATAGCGGGGCGTGGAAAGGTTACTACTTTGCAGTATTTTTTATTACTTGTTTGCCGTTAACTTGCAATTAGTTTGATACAACATGAATTTTACTTGCACGACAAGTTAGCTGCAAGTTCAAAGTGGGGTGACTTCGGCGTTTGCATTATCTTGCTGCAGTCTTGTTATGAACTATCAGACTTGTCATGCTGAGCTCTCTGCAACTTTGCAGATTTTCAAAGCAAGACTGCTGCAATTTTTTTGAAAATTAAAAATGCTATCTGGGTATTTCCAATAGTTTGGTACCAGTAACTTTATTCTACGATAATTTTTCACAGACTTAGTAGGGGGTGTTTACTTTAAAGTTTTAATTATTCATTGACGTACAGTCGTGGAAAAATAAAAGTAAACACCCCCTACTAACTCCTCAACAAATTATCGTAGAAGAAAGTTACTGGTACCGAACGATTGGAAATAAAGTCTACTTTTAAATGATGTATATAAAATTTGCTTAGGGGCCACCTACATATTAAAACGAACCATAACTTTGTTTTTTTCAATAGCAATACCAATTCTGAGAGCATAAATGAACTCTACACCCTTCAATTAGCCTAAAAACGAATTTTTATGCAATTCGTACCATAAGTTTCCGCGAAATTAATTATTTTAAAACGAGCCTATTTTAAGGGCTGTATCCAAATTATTGAAGTTCCGTACTGGATTGTTAACCGAGAGAGCCGCTTCCTTGATCAAGGCACCTTAAGCGCCACTCAATGAGTCAATGAAGCGTGTTAGATTACAGTACGGCAGAATAAATTTCAAAATGTCTACTCACTTCCATCATAGACGGCCCCTTAAACCATCGTTTTGCCGTTTTTTAAGCATAATTTGAAAACTACTTGGAACAAAAATGTGAAATTTTTGAATTTCCATAAAGCTGGACTTAATAAATCTAAATCCATCAAAAAAATTGTAGGTTGCAATTCATAATTTTTTCGAATATTAATTTCATAAATCATAATTTATATCATAAAATTATAAAAATTGCCAATTCAGCTTATTTATGTTTGGGTATATTAGTATTATTACCACAAAAAAATTAGCACATTAGGAGCATAATTTCGGGAGATATAAATAAAAATATGAAAATATAATTTAACATTAGACGCACTCAATTTTGAATGTTTATAATTCAAAAACTTATCATTCAAATGACTTGAAATTCGGTGTCTAGGCATAGTTTGAACCGAAGATTTGAAATATCTCGTTAAAATTGGTTATTGCCATTGAAATAAAATGAAGTTTGGATTCGTTTTAATATGTAGATGACCCCCTAAGAAAATTTTATATACATCATTTAAAAGTAGACTTTATTTCCAATCGTTCGGTACCAGTCACTTTCTTCTATGATGATTTGTTGAGGAGTTAGTAGGGGGTGTTTACTTTTTTTTCCACGACTGTACATGGAATATACATACAGTACTGGCGGGCACATTAGCTCTCAGGCTTTGATACCCTGTGAGCTAAAAAGTAGCGGACTAGAAACACTGCAAAAAGGTAGGTATCATTTTGAACTCGATTTCACTACACAACTGCTGTTAACATCAGCTGTTTCTCGATCTTCCTATTAATGAATTAAAAAACTTAACGAACGCTTTCAGATGGAAAAATCCATTTAAAATATCTTTTAAAAAATGCTGGTTGCAATATTTTATTTATCATGTTTAACATAAATGTGGAAAATATATGTTGAAACGTGCGTTCTGAAAAGAACTAACTTCACTTGCACTTTAAATGAATGCAACTGATTAATGGTAAAAATCATTGTACCATTTACGGATAAGTCTTTAGAGCTATCCAGCTTTAATATCCAGCTTTATCCAGCTAGCTTGTTTGCGGAATGTTTACAATACTAATGATATTGAATAATAGAAAGTAATATAAAGAATATTTTCGAACTGCATTATAATTTGAAATATTACATCGAATGAGAACAACCTTAGAAAAGTTTACTGATTTTTTAACCCTCTCATGAGCAGGTATTCATAAAACATTCACTCATGAGTGTGAGTTTTTAGGAGTAATTAGGATTGAATAATGATATGTACTGAAAAATACGGAAGTGGAAACGCGATAAACCAGACCGTTAAATACTCCATTTTCGGACGGCATTTGAGAATTTTCACCCCCCCCCCCCAAAAAAAATACAAGTTATCGCCTACCTAGAAAAAACCATTAAGAGTTCTGCTTCCGGTGCAATGAAAAATAACGGTTTGGTCGTACGAGAGCCAAAAACGATCAATCATGAGTGTGAGTTTTTAGGAGTAATTAGGAATGAATAATGATATGTACTGAAAAATACGGAAGTGCGAAACGCGATAAACCAGACCGTTAAATACTCCATTTTCGGACGGCATTTGAGGATTTTCACCCCCCCCCCCCTCAAAAAAAAAAACAACACAAGCCATCGCCTACCTAAATAAAACCCATTAAAAGTTCTGCTTCCGGTGCAATGAAAAATAACTTGATATACTTCCCTGACCATGGTACGATTCCATAGTGCATTTCCTTTCTTATTTTGTTTGATGTTGTTAAAATTCTGAAATGATCGAGTGAAACCAGAATTTACAGACAAATTTAAATGAAAACAAATAAAAGCTTTTCTTTACGCACTTGATAAAAAGGAAATTTGCATTCCAAAATTCCTATATCAATGTAGCATTCAGAGATTAAAATTAAGTGATCCAAAAATGAACACTTCGAGGTGTTAAATGTTTCAGAATTTAAGTATTTAAATTCATGTTTCTCAGATTGTATTTCTTAAATATATCAGCATGCTCTAAGTGAATAAACTTCAACAAATATTTTTCAACTTATTCATTTTTTTTTCAGCGATCCTTAAGAAGAATTTAATAAAACAACGGAACGTATTTTCAATTTCAATAATATAAATGCGTCATTCTCGCAAAAATGTACATTTTCAATAAAAAATTTTCCGCAATTTTTTTTTTTTTTTCAAGACAAATGTTATCATTCTTAGGAAGTTTCCCTTACTGCAAGTAAAAATCAGCAATGGCCCAGCTACATTATATTTATTTTTTTCGGAAACACAATTTTTTTATTAACCCATTATCTATGGCTGAAATGTTGAAAATATTCACTCCCACCAGAATCTGCAGACAGATTTATTTGTAAATAAAATGCGACCTCTTTTTTTTTTTTATTATCAGCGGATTTATAAAAACAAAATATTTTACTGAAACTTCCTGTGCAAATCGACAAGTTTTCAATAAAAAATTAAGTGCTAAGTATTACCATTGCCCGATAAAGGGTTAACATCATTCACGGAGGTGAACTTCATGCTACAGTGATGTTTGTGTAGTGCGACAAAGTATAAAAAAATATTTATTCCATTAGATATATAATTAAGGATCAATTCTATATAAGAATGCATATTAAATTTATTTGCAATAAATATAAAAGAAACACAAACAATTCTTCTCCTACCTGGAGCTTCTTTTCATAACCCATTTTTTATATGTTATTCGATTCTTCTTTTTTAAAATTTTAAAACAATCTTTTTTGATTTACAATCATTGTAAATTCTTGTTAAGCATTTTTCTCTGAAATATACATTTTCAAAATTAAGAGATTCACGGAGGTGAGGAACATGCTCTAAATATTAAGCAACATATTTATTTTTTGAGATTTTGTTTTGTTCTTTAAATCAACATCTGTTGATAAAAATACATAATCAATATACAGTGAAACCTCCTACAACGGTCACCCCGAACAACGGTAACCTCCGAATACCGGCCATGTTTTAGTATTACCGAATCTCTTCCATAGAAATAACATTACACTAAACCTCCGATGAACGAATTCCAAATAACGGCCTCCCCACAGCTTTTTTTTTTTTTTTTTTTTTTTTTTTTTTTTTTTTTAACTATAACTGGCCTTGAAGAGAATGTGGAGGGGGATTTTCTTATTTGACGTCCTTATAATTTCCTTACTAATCTCTAATGGTTGCTTAGCAAAATCTCGTTTGTAAATAGGTGTGGCGAGGGGGGTGGGGATTACGAAATTTAAGTTTATGTGTGAGGAAACAGTAGTCAAATGACTTTTTGAATCGTGTGATGATATTTTTTGTCTATGCGTAGCATGTGTTTTTCACTAAAAGAATGAGTTCAAAGTGAAAAATTTTTAACTTTAAATGATAAGTTGAAAGTTATCCCGTACAGCAAAAAAGGTGTCAGTGCATCAAAATTAGCTGAAATGACATTTGCGGAAGAACCAAAAAAGAGGACATTTTGAAAAAAAGTGACTTTTATTTTAAAAAAACATTTCAAGGTGTAAATTTGGAATCTAAAACTAAGCGTCAAAAGAACTAATTATGATGAGATTGATAAGTTGTTTTTGGAATGGCTTTCGAACTCTCCAAAGAAAAATCTCCCAATTTCTGGACTATTGTTGCATGAGTATTGTTGCCCGAGGTATTGCAGAGGAACTGGGAAATTAAAAATTTTGCACTCACTCAAAATGATAATGAATTCTACCAGAAATCTGTGGAAATGATTATGCATTTAGAGAAAGAGATACGCTGTAAAATACAAAAAAGTGCGAATAACTAGAGTAAAACCTCCCTAAAGCGACCACCTTCCGTTCCAATAAAAATTGGTTGCTCCGAGAGGTGGTCTCTTCATGGAGGTCATGTTTAAATATAGATTTGAATTGTTGAAAAAGGTTAACAATTATTGTTACTAAAACTTATTTTCCACATTAGAGAAAAATATGAAAATTTAAGCATCAGAACAAAAGTTAATTACATAAGTTAATTATTGCAGAATTTAAAAAACCGACATTTGCTTTGATTTTACGGTTTAATCTACTTTAAGTTTTATTTCCAAGCCCTTTCGAAGTTCAGTAAATAAATGCAATTTTTTTTTGGACGGGAATAAATGATGACGATTTCATTAATTTATCTATTTTTTTGAGAATGTCCTGACAGAATAGGGCAGGGGAGTTTATTGACCATCATCCTTACTTTGTCATCAGAGTTAAATTCCTTGCATAAAAATGCACAAAGGGGTTTAAAGTTACTGGAATAAATGAAAATTATAATCTTAGTTTAGAAGTTTGATGAATAATGGGCTCTCCAGAATTATTATTCTAATAAAACCTGCTTCAAGTGACCAGAAAAAAATGGAATTTATTTAAATTTCTTCAAAGAAATGTGTCGTTCATGAAGGGAGTTCAACTGGGGTGGTCTCTGAATAGATGTAAAATTAGTATTTAGATTATGGGAATAAATGTTGTTCCTTGAAAAAATGGTCGTTCAGGGAGGTGGTCGCACAGGGAGGTTTCACTGTAATTTCTTTAGTATAAAATTATAGTATATATTTTTTAACTGTAAAAATAAGATAATTTTTGTCAATTATTGTTATTTTAATGTAATGTAATTTAGAGGTTTTAAAATGTGGAACCTCTGAATAACGGCAACCTCCGAAGTACGGTCACTTTACCGTGCTCCCAGTGGTGGCCGCTATTCAGAGGTTTTACTGTATAAGCAAATATCTTAGTGTTGATTTAGCCACCTTGAATTACAGTTCACGGAGGTGAGAATATACAATAGCCATCGTTACTTTTTTACAACAAATTCTATTACTTCAGTACTATAAAAACAAATTTCTGACTTATAATTTAACAACAGCAAACATACTGGCTAACTTTAGCATTATGGGAAACAAAATCTAATAATAATTTTGTCATTTTTAAACATGAAAATGCAACTTAATGTTCGGTTCATGGAGGTGAGAATTTATTGTGTGGTACTCCTTTTCGTTCTCAGAAAACAAACAAAAATACACAGAAAGTAATTAACTATGCTAAGTTACTTTGCTCTTGAGGTAGTAGTAGCTAGAATAATAATTATTTAACTATTTTATTCTCAATTAAATAAGTAATGAATCATTTTCCTTAGTAACATTGGGTGTGTGACATGACACAGACGTGATATCTCACATATTCTGCACTAGGAAATAAAAAATATAAAGTAATTATAAAAAATGTATGCACACAACATATTTAGTCTTCTTTCACTTTCAAAAGAAAACATAAGTTAATTTTAAAAATTTCATGTCAAATACTGAAAAGGCTTTGTGACTGATATTACACTTTTTGGGGAATGACCCAAATAGTTATTTTTAACCCCTTAAGGGAACCGGGTAAGTGAAATTCAAATAAAAAATCGATTTTTACTTTTTATATCATTAAATAGTTTAAACTTTTCTCTTTTCAACGATGTATTACGCTTTATTATATAAAAAAAGTGTTGGATTTTTCATTCTTTCTAAGAGCACGTCACAGCAGTAGGCTACTTTTTTTTTAAATTCAGATTTCTTGATTGGCACCACTTTTCTGAAGTGGTAAAATTCCCATTTTTCGCCTTAAATAATATGTTATTAAATAAGGCGAATTTTTCTATTTAAAAAAAGTGGTGCCAATCAAGAAAACAGAATTTAAAAAGAGTAGTCCGCAGGCAACATTGCTTCACAGCTTTAATTGACTTTTTCTCAAAACTTCGACTTTCCAGGTTTGTGTCCTTTTTTTTCAACATCTATTAAACTTAAGAACTCAAGATTTTTCTAAATACTTATATTATGTTATAGTGCATACTTTAACATAGTGATTTAATGATTTGATGAGAATTACTTATTTTAGGCAGTGAAATCTTACCAAAAATGCTAATTTAAAAATGTCTTTCTATAAATAATTAATAATTTCCAGTTTCAATTAGAAAGAAAATGGTGTGTTAAAATACGTAAAGCATGTTATTCAACCACCCTAAAAAATCTAGACCTCTATCTTTCACCTTTTCTGAGAACAAGGTACATAAAGTTGGTGTATTTTAACATGGCCGAGATAGAGCTTACCCGGTCCCCTTAACCCTTTGAGCTCTGGTGTGTGAATTTCTTCCGACTTCATTTTAATCTCCAAATGTCACAATGGCACTGGAATATTTGACAAAATTTATTTGAAAATAAATTAATGCATTTTTCCCTGTGTATAATAAACCTAATGTTTTATTTGCTAAATACTGGTGCCAATGTGACATTTGAGTATTTTGAAGAAATTCACCCACCACAGAGCTCAAAGCGTTAGCAGGTTTGCTCGTCGTACGTGCAAGGAGATGTTGCTTGTTTCGTTTCTAAAAGCTATCCGACACTACTATTGGGTCGTTTGGAAAGTCGTGTCCGTTTGGGAAAATCTATTCATACCGGGAAATTCTATCATTTAACACTTGAAAGTCCGGAAGGAGTCGGTCCAACTCCGACCATACGATTAAATGTCAACTGCAGCCAGATATTCTTTCATAAAATAAGTTAAATTTAAACCACGCAGATTTACGTTGAATAAATCAGTAAAATAATTTTAAATAAAAATTCTGGTGTCAAACATTTTTATGAAACTTGAGTAAAATTTCTGGGTGTTCTAGTGTTATTTATTAGACATTGATTCCGATATCTAATGTCTAATAATAACATTTTCCGGTACGAGTTGATTTTCCCAAACGGACACGACTTTCCAAACGACCCAATAATTTTAAACTGCAATATTCACTTTATTTAATAATAGACATATTTCCATTATGCAATAATGCCTCGACTTACGTCAGCAATTCGTTTCAAGACCAGCGACGTAAGTCGAAAACTACTTACGTTTAGGTGTATTTAGATAACACAAAGCGTAATTAATAAAAAATTGTTCAAAATCTAATGAACATATTCTATTGTATTTAGGGATTATGTTACATACAGTTAACATTAATAAAAAAAAATGCGTTTGCAATACAAGAATTTGAAATAAATCAATAAGTTTTTAACTTACAATTTATTGTTCCTCAATCTGTCTCGCTCGAGTCTTTGAGGATGTGAAAAAAATCTTGCAATCTTTTTTACCACTTTCCAACAAAGTTGAAAAGTGTTATTGGCTTCGGTTTGTCTGTCTACTTGTCCGTCTGGTCCTCTGTCCGCACTCTAAGAGGCATCCCACACTAAGGCGACAAGCGACATGTAGCAGAAACATGTAGCGCAAAAACCGGTTGAAACAAAGAACTAAGTTGTTTCAAACCTGTTTTAAATCGGTTTTTCCAGCGAATTCAAGCGACATGTCTTACGTGTCGCCTTAGTGTGGGATGCCCCTAACTCTCGTAAATATACTCGGATTGCCCTGAAATATTTGGATCTTATTGACATTTAACCTAACACGAACCCTATTTCAAATTAAGTTTGCAGCATGTTCAGTTTATTTACAGGGGCAATCAAAAGTCTTCCGTTACATTACGGCCAATGGATAAAAATCGTTTCAAATGAATTTTAACGATGGCATACCTTTTCAAACGTGATAAAATTGATATACATTTACGGTGCGTACTAAAATATGCATTCTGTAGAATATGTTGTGCAACGAATAGTTACTATTCATTTACAGGGCCACACAAAAGACATATAATGGTACAGGGGAAATTGTTTGCGGCGTATTTTAATTATGCAATTTCATATATAATGAATATGATATACGTCGGTGAGACTTACTGTAAATGATTTCATGTATAATACGAAGTGCATACCATTTACAAGGACACACAAAATTTTCAAACAAGTACATTCTATCCAAAGAACTGTATATTCGCGATGATGACAGGAAATGCATTTTTAAGTTTCACAATATTTATGCCTACTATATGGTGTGTTTAAATGCTATAGTTGAAATACAGGGCTACACAAAATAATTCGTGAAGGTTACTGAGTATGAGTGTAAATTGCTGAAATGTAGTTTTTAAATGTGTTATGTATTTTACGCTGAACTGTATTTAGTTTATTAAGAAATGTTTGTAGAATATAGATAAAATGATATACAAGGCAACACAAAGAATTAGATACAAGGCCATCTATAGATGATAAATTTTGAAAATGTGATTTCAGTATCTCTAATAGTGTTTAGTTTCAATTAAATTTTAGCTGAATAATGGACTGTAATAAAGGTACTAGGTAAAGTATAGGGCTGGACAAAAATATTCAAGTTTGTTTCCATTGATTAGTATAAGTTGCTGAAAGAGAAATTTCAACCTATTATGCGTTTTCTTGCTAAACTAAATTGTCCCTTTATGTAGTATATATATCAGTCTACAGATCAAATACAGCTCTGTTCAAAAGATTTGGAATATATATTTGTCTATGGAAGGTAACTTCTGAAATCAGATTTTCAAATACTTATTTGTTTTCTAAAATGTTTACTTAATTATCTTATTTGCCATATTTTCCAAAATAACGAAGTTTTGTTAAAGATTTCAGGAAGTGTTGGACAGTGTTTCATAATCTATGCTTAACGCATGATTTTTCTTTCTGGATTTTTTCTCTTAGAAGCTCTTTTTAACAGCAGAGTGAATTTTCTAAGCTCTTCTAGTGACTTTTTTTATTTGTTTGTCACCATCACTTGACTGTCGCGGGAAAGTTTTCCTTCAATGAAACAGGAGTCTCAAAAAAAGTTCAAAGAGTATCTTTAATTAAGGATTTTTTTTTCCAGGCCAGACGACATAAATGCGGAGCGACGTAAATCGAGGGGATATAAGTCGGGGTGCTGTATAAGCACACATATTTTTATTATAAATATTTCATTACGGTAAAAGTGGTGTATTGTCCCAATTTTTAGTTTCTTGTGTCAAAAAATTCAACTTCTTAAGTGGTTAAAACAGTAAAAATGTTAAGTATCTTAGTACTAATCATGTATTTTTACATATGTCACGACATTTTATTTCTTTTTTCGCAAACTAATTAACGTTTTAGAAATCTTATTGTTAGAGTTTTAGAGCACACTTTTAAGGAAAGCATGCAATGAACGAATATATCGAAATGTGGACAATTTTAAAAGAAGTGCGGTTTTAAAATTTCTCTATTTTTTAATTAAATAATTAAAATTTTACTATAAAACTGCATTTTTGCTTAATTAAATCTTTTATCTTCGTAAAACCTTTTAATTATACGCCAGTTAGACATTTTAAATTACTCCAATAATAAAGTTCAGAGGGTAACGAGTTCACTTAACATTGAAACGGACGAAATGTTTACTCAAGTTGTATAAAAAATACCTGACACCAGAATTTTTTCAATACTGTATAAATAAATAATTTAATGCCTATTTGTGCAATACATATGTTATTTGTTCTATAAAAAAATTTCCCGTTCAAATAGAAATATATCTGTTCCCGGGACCAAATGTAGAATGTTTGAGAATTATTCAAGAGTATACGAAATACCATTAATTAGAGCAGACGGATCGATTAATTACTATATTGGGACGACTAACAGAAAATTTAGATACACAAAAAAGGAGCATGTATCTGATATTAAATATAATAGAAAAACAATAGCCTTGGCAAGATTACATCAAGAAGAAATTATTCATATACATTTCAACGAAAGTAAGATAATTTTTCCCTCCAACCAATATTATTCATCCATAAAAGAAACAACACCGATTTTAACACGTAAAAGTAACGTCTGTAACGATACAGCATCATTCAACTTACAAAAAACTGTGGCTCGAGGTATTCAAGGGTTTAGAAAATAGAAATAAGCATTCAAGTAACATAAAAAGAAGTAACGTGCGTTACATGAAAAACTAAATGATAGAGTATCAATTCATTGCATGATAGACCGTGCAATTTCAGAATATCAATACTTATTTGTTTTGAAAATGACTCTGAATGAATTGAAACCTATCAACAGTCAAATAAAACTATTTGACTGTTTTTAAAGTTTTAATTTTACACCGTTTTAGCAATTAGAAATAATATATTACCCCCCCCCTTTTTTTTTTGTAATCTCTATAATAATAGCCTAGGTTATGTGATTGTCATCAACAATTTCAAGATGACCGCTTCGCTTTTTATATTCCAAGCGGTTATTTTGGTATTTCAATGTTAGCCGAGCGCAGGTGATAAATCACCATATATCGTTCCATGGCCGTTATTTCCACTATATTAAAAATACTTAAAAGTTGCCATGATCGCAAAGAATTCTTGGTTTTTTATGTTAGCCGAAAGCAAATTTCGCTAATATCATTTTTTAAGTTGCCAGTTAGCATTTTTATTTTACGCGTGATAAATTAAAACAATGCTTTGATGTTGAAATTAAATGCCATGGTTTATGTTTTTTTCTTTTCTAAGAAATAAGTGAAAGTCGTGAATTTTAAATATTTTGATTTTAAATTAAAGTTATGTGTTTTAAATAAAAGGGTTGAGAGTATACGTTTTAAGTGAAATTAATGAATACGATTATAAATTAAGGAAATACGGAAAATGCGACAGGAACAATTGGCTATTTATCACCTGCACCTGGCTAACATAAAAAAACAGAGTTCAAGATTTCTCTGTCAGAATCTTCCAATTTGACGAAGGAATGAGCAAGTAAATTAAGTTACGAATAAAAGTAACATGACACAATACTTAGCATACATTTAAGGCAGATCAAACTGGTCGCCAATCGCGACTAGCTCCTTAATAATACAAAAAACCTACTCTATGTGTGCAATAACACGAGAAATTTATAAAACAATGGATGCTACATCTGAAATGTTGGTAAATGGTTTTTCGTTGTTACAGTCTTAAGTGGAAATACATTAACAGGAGTTCACTGCATATATACATGTATATTTTTAATAATAATTTTTTGAAAATATGCATTTGGTCTAATTATTTATAAAATACTCTAATAATGTTGTAAGGCAGAAATTATCTTATTATTCAATTTTGAAAATAGATGGAGGCGTCATTTTCCTTTTGTAGACATTTATAGAAAACAATAACCAAAACTGGCAAGGAAGGACATAAGAAGCACCAAATTCTTTGCACATAACATTTATAAGCGGCTTTTGATGCTACATTTTTCATTTGATATGCAGTAGAACACTAATTATCGTTTGCTTCCGATTTTTTTTTCTTGATTTTTACCTTGATAGGAATCCTTTGATAATTATTAGTAAAGGGTATTAGTAAAATTTAATTCTACACTACTTTTCCGTTATACAAATACCATGCCAAAATGTATGTTAATGCGCCAATTATTTCAACCCTATTTTAATAAGAATTTCATTTTAGTACTTTATTGTATAGCAGTTATTTGTTCACTTATCATATAGGGTAGACTAGAGGCGGTTAACCATACGGGAGGCTTGACCCAACCATCAATTTTCATATTTAAAAGAATTTCAGAGTTTTATTAATAGGTGTCAACCAAAACTACTGGAATGCTCAAACAACAGACTTCGTTTCATAGAGATAATCGAAATAGATGTTGAAAAAATCAGTTGTGATGCGTTTTCAACCTAAAAGTTTTGTTTTTTAGAAATATTTTGTGAGCTTTTTTCAAATAAATTGTATCATAGAAATTCAAGTAAGTAGGCTTAAAATAATTCAGAAATATCGAGCTTTCACTCCGGGCATAAAAACTGTGCAATAAGTTAGGCTTAACATAACAATGTGGTATTCTTTAGAAAAGGTCTATGTAGGGAGGGTTGACCCAGTCAATGTGAGGGAGGGTTGACCAGATGCTCAAGACTTCCTTAATTAAGTGGTTTTGGAAATTTTTTTATTATACATTGAGCATAATGAAAAGTTAATGGTATATATATATATAATAATGTAAATTTATTCTGTAAAGCTTCAGTAAAATGGTTTGATGGAAAAGAAAATGTTTAAAACTGACTATAGAAAAATGTGAAAAATTGATAGAAAATAGGAAAGTTGATAGGAACTTTTTCCATTTAAATATTGCTTACAATAGGTAAATAGAAACATTGGGAAAGACGAGAAAGGATTAGAAAGGATGAAATCAGCAGTCTTAATCCTTTGAGGGGCAGTGGTATGTTTATAAACCATTTAATTTTAATTCGGAAACATCACAATGGCACCAGGATTTTGCTAAAATCTTTTCCATTTAATATGCATGTAAACCATAGTCTTTTTTTATTTCTAAATAAATTTCATCGTAAATTCCGGTGCCAGTCATTTATTTCAACATTTTAGCACTGAAAGTACTTTGCCTCTTAAAGGTTTAAATCATCTTAATGATAAGTTAAGTGCTAATGCGTTTTCAAAAGAACATAGCATCGATCGAAAAACTTTAGGAAGGTATGTAAAAAAATTTCACCAGGGTGAATGCAGTGTGATGAAGGCAAACTATGTGACAACTAGTGTTGTCACATCGAATGTCTCAAAAAATGGAACAAGGAGATAAGAAAACCGGGACAGTGGCTCCTAAATCCGGACATAATAACATGAAACACTATGAAAACGGAACCTGTCTCTAACAGAATACTGCCTTAAATGTTAAAATTTCGTTTTCTCTGCTGTACAATTATACTTGCTCAGACAAAATCCTATTTAAAACAAACTTTTCTCCTCTGACTTGCGATTGCGTCTTAACAGGTTCATATTAAAAAAAAAATATTTTTTTTTATAATAATTAAAGGATGTAGAATGGAGTTGTTTTGCTTTTTTTAAACTGATATTATTTCTCTTCACAAATATTTCAATATAAAACAAAGTGGGTCAAACCTCCCATATAGTGGATCAACCCTCCCATATGTGGGGAGCCTTGACCCATTATTTTCTCATGATTAAAAGCAATCATTTTTAAAATTTCTTATATGTTACACTTATATACATTTTTATTTTGATAACTGATTGTATAACGAATAAAATGATACATAAAACTTTATTCTACGTTCAATATTTAAAAAATAAAAAATCATTTTGTAAAAAGTGAGTCAACCCTCCCTAGTCTCCCCCTATTTGTGAGTTAATAAAATAATTCGTAAAAGCCTGTAATTTTAAAATGTTATATTTGTAAAATGCTCACTATATAATCGACAATGTTTTATCATTTATTTTTCAAATGTTTCAATTCATGTGATTTTCATTTTGCGCCAACAACACTATATGGCCAAAGGTGACCGGTCACTTGCGATTTTAGACTTTTTATTAAATATCTGGAAAACCACATGAGGAATTACCTTGAAACTCCAGGTGTGTAAATAGAATAGTACAGGTCATATGTTTCCGTGAAAATTTTTCCCGAAACCCCATAGAGGACAAGTCAACAAATTGAAAAAGAACGAATATCTTTTGGATAACCCTGTAAAATCTAATGTAGCAAATGAGTTCAACAGCGTAGATTATGATTAAGTGCCTTATTGCAATAAATTGTGTTCATTTTTATAAGAATAGCATGTATATTCGGAGAGAAATTAATGTTTTTATAAAAAGAGTCCCCAAATTTTGCTACGTTTTATGCTTATAATTTGTAGAGTTCTTAATATAAAAAAGTTATTTTCAGAAAATATGACAAAGAACATTGTACACAATACCCTGCAATCAGAATTAAAAAATAATAAAAATTGAATGAAAAATGAGCAGGTTTACTAAAAAATGTTTCACTGCGTATGCGCGAACGCATTCAAAATATAATGTGCATAATGTATTAGCTAAGTGTATAGAGCAACTTTTGAGAAAGTCTCAAAAACATAGCTTAAAAATTCTGTAAATTATCGTTGAAGTCCGTTCGAAATCCATTGTTTCCAAAACGAAGCAAAAAGATGAGGGGCTGTATCAAAATACAGTAGTATGTGCAATATTGGCACTAATTAACGGATATATGGATACAACCCCTCATCTTTTTGCTTCATTTTGGGAACAACGGATTTCGAACTTATTCTCTCAACGATAATTTTCAGAATTTTCAAACTATGTTTTTGAGACTTTCACAAAGTTGTTCTATACACTTAGCTAATACATTATGTACATCATATCTTGATTGCATTCGCGCATGCGCAGTGAAACATTTTTAGTAAACCCGCTCATTTTCTATCCATTTTTTATTATTTTTTAATTAAGATTGCACGGTATTATTTACAATGTTGTTTGTCATATTTTCCGAATAGAACTTTTTTTTTAATATTAAGAACTCTACAAATTATCCAGAAAAAACTTGGCGAAATTTGGTGCTGTTTTTATAAAAAAAAATTAATTTCTCTACGAATATTCAACCTATTCTCATAAAAATTAACACAGTTTATTGCAATAAGGCACTTAATCATAATCTACTGTGTTGAACGCTTTTGCTACGTTAGTCTTTACAGTGTTATCCAAAAGATATTCGTTAATTTTCAATTTGTTGACGGTCCCCTATGGGGTTTCGGGAAAAAATCTTCAGGGAAATATATGACCTGTGCTATTCTGTTTACACACCTTAAGTTTCAAGATAATTCCCCATGGATTTTTCTAGGTATTTAAGAAAACGTCTAAAATCGCAAGTGACCGGTCACCTCTGGCCATATAGGGTATTACGCTTGGCAAAAATGGTGACCGTATAACGGAAAAGTACCAGGGTTTTTACTATTTTCGTTTTCATTTAGGGTTCAATTATTTATAATTATATTTTATTTTGATAATATACTTATTACACATTTTTTTTCTTTTTTTTTTTTTAATGAACTTAAAATCCGTACAACAAATAAATTTTTATAAACTACAACAGTATTTCAAGATAGGCAATATTTTGTTGTTCCAAATATTATAAAACTTTGAAAACACGAAGAAGTCATTTTTCTTTTCTAGTAATTAGTAAAAGAAACACGTTTTGTTTTATGTCGAAGAAAAAATAAGCAAAAGGATTTGTTTTTCTGAAAATGGCAAAACAAGGAGCGATTATTTCCGAGATATTATACCCGTGGTATCAAATTCTTTGCACACAAAATTTATAAGGAGTTTTTGATATTTTATTCTACAGAAGATATTTTGGAAGGTAGTAAAACAGCGATACTTTCGTACTTCGAAAAAATAGGTTTTCTGGTTTTATGCTTAGCAGAAAAAAATTGAGATAAGAGGCGGTAAAATATTTCACAAACATACATTCTATTACTTATTATTATTTAGTTTATTTTTTGGAGGAAAAAAACAGCAAGAAACAGCGCGATGCGTTATAAGCGTTATATTACATATATTTGCCATATGGCTGAGTATTGAAATCTGTAATATTTGCCTGTTTACACACAGTTAAAAATTTCTGTAAAACACTTAAAAAAATCCGAGACTCTCTGTAAATTTACACTAGTTCTCGGTTAAATGCATTCGATTGAGTTTCTCATTCATCATTTGATAGACATTTCCCTTTTCTTATATCAAATTCCCTGTAGGGATTTCCAAGTCTTCATTTAAAAATATTTTTATATTTTTTATAACCTGCAATTCAAAAAACACACTTTTAAATATCTTTTACAATTGTATTAGAAATTTTAAAGAAGGAAATGGGATTTAAAAATTATTTTATTAAAACATCAGAATATCAGATTCCACTTGTTTCCGTAACACGTTGGCACCTCCGTTGGCAACTTCCGTAAAATGCGAGTTACTTTAAACCATGTTAAACAGGTTTCTAACCTGAAAATGTTTTAAATGTATCATTAACCCTTAACCCCTTAATTCTCGCTCCCGAGATATTCTCGGGCTGTGTCTTTTACTCAAATTGTTTGATTCCCACCAGTTTTATAAAATAGTGAAATTGGATATATTTTAGAATCGTTTTTACTGTCATCAAATAAGGTGAATATTTCTTTTTCATAATAGTGGTGCCAATAAGCAATTTGAATTATTCAACCGTAATTTAATTCGAGCGTTAAGGGGTTAAATACCCAGAGTAGAATGCGTTCCAGAAATTACATATTTCAGAGAATCGGAATTCCTACCAAAAATATCTAAATAGTAAATTTTGGTTATTTTAATAACGAAATGTCTGTTATTAAATAAATCAAAAATTTCCATTTAATCAAGATTCGCAGCAGAAACTTTTAATTAAATTTTATATTTCTACCTTTGAAGGGAAAAAGTTGCAAAATTGCTTTTCCTTATTTTAAAATAATTTTTTTCGCATATTCCGGTGTGAATTCAAGATTATAGAGACACAATTGCTTGCTCCTCAAAGGGTTAAATATCTGCTATAAAATTTTAATCCATATTATACTTTTTTGTATATATAATACACAAGTATTGTGGGTTTTGTGCCACATTTAGTACAAAACAGTAAATATCTAATTGTGTGCTTTGGGACACATATGGCACATACCACAAAAATCCATATTTTACAAAAATATATGAAGTCTGAATTTTTTTTATTATTTTTCCTGTATTTGTGACTACCTCAAGTAATCAAATTATTTTTTTCATAAAGAAAAGAAAAATCGTGCAGTGAAGGGTTAAGTAAATCGAAAATTTCTATTTTAAATTTCTGATGTGAATACGGAATATGTGAATAAAAAAATCCACTGAATTGGCAACACTGACAGTGTCATAACTAGACTTTTAAGGGTTAATTATTTAATTTCTTGTTTCTACGTGGAACTTGTTTAATACCATTTCTTTTCAAAAATTCTGTTTCGAAACATGTTTAACGTGGGTCAAATTAAACCACATTTTACGAAAGAATGTAGCGAAGTTGGGAGGTATGCGACATATACTTTCAAGCCCAATCCATTCTGGTCTGTTTATGGTGGGATTTTTGACTTGGTTTTCAAGACGTCTTTTGTAAGACATTGTTCTTTCAGTCTCGCATCCACCGATGCATTGTGTCCTTTGAGATATTGACACCGAGATTATTACTTTCTTCTATCTTTACAAGAAGAAAGTATTGGTTTCGTGAAAATTTTCGAATTCCAGTTTTCGACGGATTTACACGTTTTAGGGGTCAGAGATTGCGAAAAACATGTTTTTACAAAATGTCTGTCTGTGAGTCTGTCTGTCTGTCTGTCCGTCTGTCTGTCTGTATTTGACACAAATTTTGTGGGCGCTCTATCTCAAGAACTAATCCACGGAATTTAATAAAAAATGATATTCAGTTAGACCATGATATAAATTGGTGCTGATTAGTTTTTGGTGTAAATCGCTCAACAGGTGGCGCTGCTATGCAGCATTTTTCACGATTTCTGCAATAGCTCAATCTCTAGAAGTAATGCACGGATTTTCATCAAACTTCAGATTCAGTTAGTCCTTGACAGGAGTTGAAGTTTTATGCATTTTGGTGTAAATCGCTCAATAGGTGGCGCTTTTGTGCAGCATTTTCCACGATTTCTCAAATAGCTCAATCTCCAGAACTAATGCACGTATTTTCATCAAACTTCAGATTCAGTTAGTCCTTGACATGAATTGAAGTTTTATGCATTTTGGTGTAAATCGCTCAATAGGAGGCGCTGCTATGCAGCCTTTTTCACGATTTCTGCAATAGTTCAATCTCCAGAACTAATGCACGGATTTTAATCAAACTTCAGATTCTGTTAGTCCTTGACATGAATTGAAGTTTTATACATTTTGGTGCAAATCGCTCAACAGATGGCGCTGCTATGCTGTATTTTTACTTTCTTCTATCTTTACAAGAAGAAAGTATTGGTTTCATGAAAATTTTCGATTTCCAGTTTTTGACGGATTTACACGTTTTATGGGTCAGAGGTTCCAAAAAACATGTTTTCACAAAATGTCTGTCTGTGAGTCTGTCTGTCTGTATGTGACACAAATTTTGTGGGCGCTCTATCTCAAGAACTAATGCACGGAATTTAATAAAAATTTATATTCAGATAGTCCCTAATATAGATTGTTGCTGATTAGTTTTTGGTGTAAATCGTCCTGCAGGTGGCGCTGCTATGTAGAATTTTGAAGAATTTTCGCAAAAGCTCCATCTCAAGAACTAATGCACGGATTTTTATAAAACTTCAGATTTCGTTAGTCCTTGACATGAATGGATGATGTTTACGTTTTGGTGTAAATCGCCCAACAGGTGGCGCTGCTATGCTGCATTTTGCAGGATTTACAACACTATTTTCGCAGTAGCTCTATCTCAAGAACTAATGCACACATTTTCACCAAACTTCGGATTTAGTTAGTCCTTCATATGAAATGATCCTGACTACGTGTTGGTGTAAATCGCCTAATAGGTGGCGCTGCTGTGCTGCATTTTGAACTATTTTCTCAATAGCTCTATCTCAAGAACTAACGCACGAATTTTCATGAAACTTCAGATTTAAGTATAACTTGATTAATATTGCTGCTGATTATGTGTTGTTGCAAATCGCTTAACAGGTGGCGCTTCTATGCTGCATTTGTCATGATTTGCGCGATACCTCTATCTCAAGAACTAATGCACGAATTTTCCTCAAACTTCATATTCAGTTAGACGTTGACATAAATTGGTGATGATTAAGTTCTGGTGTAAATAACCCAATAGGTGGTGCTGCTATGCTGTTTTTGCTGGATTTACATGATTTCAGTGACGGTCATACCTCGAGAACTAATGCACGGAATTTCATATTTTTAGAATTCTCATGATGAACACAGATTGCCATTTAATTTGGCACTGAGATAGTGAATTTCGAAGTATTGACATGTATGAGATAGAAGAAAGTTTTGTGATGGCCACAACATACTAGTTTTTAATTTGCCTTATGGACATATTTTTCTTTGACACCAATCTTTGAAATTTTTAACCAGTCTGAATACTTGTTACACGTGGCCTCCCTCATCTTGGTTTTAGGTGGAAGTTGTTGTTTTTAGCAAGTAATCTGTATATCTTTTGCTGTGAACGATTTAATATTATAGAAATTTCAATAACGGACTTTTTTATCTATTTTAACTTAAATATCTTTAAAATGTCTTCTTTTGTGAAATCCGTAGTATTTACAATCGTAACACTTAACCTTTTCGCGTTCGGTGTCCTTAAAAAGGACACCTAATTTTTATTTTACTGGTACCCAGAATATTCAATTAAAATTTTCTTTTTATAACGTACTTGAAAATAAGCAAGTTTGCATTTTATAATAAATTCGCTTATAAATACTGCTGTCAGTAAATCATTTCATTTCATTTCATCAGTTTATAAACAGAATTATGCCATGCCGGAGAACGTTAATGGACGTGCCATTTTTCGAAAATGAGCACGAAATTTACGTTTACAGATGTCACTACAAATTAAAACCAGCTCACGACAAATTAAAGGCGAGTTTGATTGGATTACACCCTTTTTCTTTCTTACAAAATTTCCGGCACCAATAATATTTTCTTCCAATCCACAAAAACGTAAATTTACGTGACCCGTCCTTCAAATGTTAAATAACTAAAGGAAATTAAAAAGTTGCTGTTATACTGCTCATGGAAAACAGTTCGTTCTCCGGTACGGTTGATTGGGTGAAACCATTCTAGCATTTTTTTAGAGTTCCATAATGTGCCTAAACTTTTGAGACAGTTTTTTCTAACAACAAAAAAAGGTGTATTTTTTAAATAACTGGTGTGGATGAAATCAATACTGTTTTCATTTCAATTACATTTTGAAAATGTATTGTGAAATTTTTTCATATAATTCTCCGTTCAGTTTCATTATCCTATTTTAGTGTGTGCCCAAAAGTTTGAGACACACTCTACATCAAATAACAAGGCCTATTACATATGGTAAAAAAATCATATTTTCGAAAAATTATCTATATTTTATTTAAAATATTGTTGTAAAGAATAAAATTCCCATTTATAACAAGCTCCAAAAATTTCAAAGCAGTATAATCAAAAATTTACCGTAATTATATCCTCTAAGGGAACGATCTCTATTAATCAATCAAAAAATATTAAAAGCATTTAAAGTCTTTTTTAAGTCCCTTGAAAGCATTTTTTTTCTTTCTGTCTTTTTATCGAGCAAAGCCGCTCATTAATAAGGGAAGCATTCAGCTGAAATCCCGCGTTAATTGGTTCTTTCCATTCACGGATGACAGGCGCTTTAGACTTCAGCTTAAAACGCATCGCTTGAACTATTTTCATCAATCAATGTTAGTCGCACCGCAGATCCTATTATTTGTTAGCGGTAAGGCCAATCTCGTTAGGTATTGTAATATTAATTCCTTTAAAAAAAATAATGATTTTATTTAAATATCTATTGACATGAATTATCACATGTGGTTAAATCTCCTATTAATTAACCTTCGAAAAAGTTTTTATTTTGCAAATATTATATGAAACAAAATAGAAAAAAAAATATTTAAACTTGTGATTTTATTGAGGGGAAATATTTCTACAACTATATTCAAACTATAACATTCGTGGAACCTTTCTTCATGATGATATCATGAACATCATACCAAACTAAGATAAAAAAATTGCTAAAATTGATAAAAATATATTTTTTAAGGAATGATAACTTTATTTAGATCGACTTATGCAGGGCTGGCACAGGCGACTTCTTTTTATATTCTGTTTGCACCACTATTTTTTTTAAATGTATTTTGTAATATATTTCTCTTACAAATGCTGTTACAGCGTATGTAAAGATTTTTGTTTTGAAAAAGGGGTTCGAAGTAGGATTAAAAAAATAGCAACGTTTGGCAGCCCTGCTTATGTTTCATCGCAGAAACGGCGACATTTTCAAGATCCTTGTTGATACAAATATTTTCGCAGCAATTTTTAAAAACAAGAAATTGGTAAACAATTTCCCGAGACTGCATGCATAAAGAGAAACCAGTGCAAACATAAAATAAAATAAAAATGGATATATGTCAGCATGAATTAAATTCTACTTTTGTTTCTAAATTTGCATAGCATCTCATTCCAAACTTTAGGTAACTCAACGGAGGCTGAATCATTGCAAATATTGTCACTGCGTAAAAATGCCTCTATTGATTATCGGATAATGGATGGTAAATAAAATGTTGATGTATAAATTATTCTACTATTTAGAAAATCAATCTGTAAACGTTCTCAATGGGTTATTCAAGAGAGTCCGATTGGGCGGAGGTCCTTCTGGAGTACTTGATGATTACTAATATGTCAATTATGAACTCTCCCCTGCTTCAGAACATACTTATGTACAAGATAACAGGAAAGGTCGTCCGGATTTAACCCTGGCGGGTTTGGACGTTCTCTCGTTACTTGATATTTTGACAGTTGATGATAAAAACCTTTCGTACAGTGATCATCTTTATATCCGATTCACCCTCACTTCTACTCCGTTACAGATTAGTCATGGCAGATTTAAGACAAAAAATAAGAATATGAAGAAATTTAATAGCATTTTTTCAGACAAATTATCAGTTATTTCACATTCATTAGCAAGAATTTTAAATTCTTCTTCATTAGATGTTTGGATAGAGGATTTTATTGATTCATTACAAGTACTTATGATGAAGTGTTTTAAGCATGGTGTTATACAACATACTCATACTGTAAACTGGTATGACAGTTCTCTTAGAAAAGAACGTAATAGAGTTAATGCCATGTACAAACGGTATATGAAAAACATTTATAATTTACAGTATAAACAAAAGTATATAGCTGCCAGAAGAATGTATAAACAAAATCTGAGAAAAGCTTAGCGTTCTGCCTGGGTAGGTTTTTGTGAGAAGACAGATAATGTTTACGGAAGTCTATACAAATTTATTTAAAAAAAATCATTATTTCAGAATGATTTAATTTGTAACACTGTTGAAAACTCTCAAGTCTTTGATTCATATGATGATATTGCGGAAAATCTTATGTTAGAACATTTTGAGGTAAATAATTCTCCTCTGAATACATTTGAATATATCGGTGGTGTTAATTTTGAAGATTCTGATGATTTTGTTCCAATTACTAAAAGAGAATTATTTTTTGCTATTAGTCGACAAGGAAATAATAAGGCTCCCAGTTACGATGAGATAGACGCGCTGATTATCAAGAACCTTTGTGAAAATTTTACAGCTTTTATGATTTCTTTATTCAATACATGTTTGAAGTTTGGTCACTTCCCGAAATGCTGGAAGAAAGGCATTGTAATATTTTTTCGCAAACGTAACCGTGATCCCAAATTACCGAAATCTTACAGACCAATAACACTTCTTCCTATCATTGCAAAGGTTTTTGAACGAATAGTTAAGATCCGAACTGTTACAATGTTGGAATCTATGTCATATTTTGATGACGGACAGCATGGTTTTAGAGAATCACGCAGCACAATTTCAGCTCTTGCAGCTCTAAAAAAACTAATTAAGAAAACGCTTTCCGAATTCAAATATTGTTCGCTCATCTCTTTTGACATAGTTGGTGCCCTTGATGTGATGTATTGGTTTATCTTGGCTGAATTAATTGACGGCCTTCCGATTTATGAGTATTTAAAAATGACCTTAAAGAATTATATCAGTCATCGTCTCATAAGATTCAAGTTTGTTAGAGGCATAAGATGGTTTAGAATCTTTCGGGACTGCCCGCAGGGTTCCTGCTTAGGACCCCTGCTTTGGACCATTGTTGCTGATAATATTATTAAAACTTATAAGCGACACAGTCAAAAAATTATTTCTTATGCTGATGATTCTGTTATTGTTGAAGGCAGTGATACAAGACCTGCACTTGAAAATACCGTCAATGCTAGCATTTCTCACTTTGCTGCAGTTTGTAGTGGTTTACATCAGTCAATTAGTGTTGAAAAGTCTGCTTCAATGCTTTTTGGAAAATATATATCAAGAAAGCGTCGACCTATTTTTAAACTCCAGGGTAGGAGCATATCTGTTAAGGATAATTTGCTGTACTTGGGATTTTATCTTGACAGTAGATTCCATTTGTTGGAGCATCTCGATATGGCCCGCGATAAAATAAAAGATTTTAGTTGTAATATCCAAAAGACAAGAATTCGTGATAAAGGATTACCACTTGAGTTTCTAAAAATTTGGTACAATTCAGTGTTAAAGAAACAGATTACTTACGGTTACGAAGTTTGGTTTAAGGATTTACGAAGCCATGGAATTAAGTGTTTATCCTCATGCCAAAGGCTATGTCTCTTATCTATCATTCGCGCATATTGGTCAATATCAACACAGGCACTTTGTGTACTTTCGGGAGTTCCTCCAATCGAAGTAGAATTAAAACAACTGGCTTTATGTTTTGAAGTTCAGAAAAATGATGGTTCAGATTGGACAGAAGATGTTTATGTTTCAACAGATCGTTTGATGAAAAAATTTTATACTTTTAACTATCCCTACTTTTATTATGATAATCATGTCAATTTCGTACGTGCTATTACAGAGAAGGTCCATTTGTACAACCACCCAGTTTTATATACAGATGGTTCCAAGATGCCTACGGGCATTGGAGTGGCTTTTGTGGTATTTTTAAAGAAGATATTATCTTTGAGAAGAGAATTAGACTTAAATTATTTAACATGGTATACCAGGCTGAACTTACTGCCTTAGATTACGCAATTGAGTGGTGTAGAGACTCCTCATACAGTGTATTCCACATTTATTCAGACAGCTTGTTCTCAGTTCAAACGCTTCAAAATATTTTTCCAACGGACGAAATTCATTTTAATATTTATACGAATTTACGACTATTTCATAATAAAATTATTAATATAGGCTGGATTAAATCCCACGTTGGTTTCGTCGGAAATGAGCGCGCACACTACCTTGCAAAATCAGTCATTGAGACTGGTTCATTTGATGTTCAAATAAACATTCCTATCCCTGCTTCGTTTGTGAAGCAGTTCTACAAAAGCAATATTATTAAAATTTGACAGAACGAATGGTCTTATAGTGATAAGGGAAGAGACACGCATAGTATTATTAAAACAGTGGATACCTCATTTTTGTGTTTCTCGCAAGTCCATGCCTATTTTATATCTGCACATGGGGCATTTCCTAGTTATCTTTATAAAAGGGGAAAACGCCAGAGTGATAAATGCCTATGTAGAAACATCGGTGATGTCAAACATTATCTGTTTGGAAAATGTCCATTGATGCCTACTTCATTTAACTTTATTCGTAACCGGACACTTAACTGGAACATGCGTAACATACTGTTCTCGAAATCAAATTATAACAGACTCAGACTTATTTACAACGAACTAAATAAACATTTTTCGTTTATAAAATATAAATGTTGATTTTTGAGATATGTGCGTCTGTGACTTTTACAGTAATATTATATTTGGTAATAAGACTTTCTACTGCGGCATTTGGCGTAGATACTTTATCTTTATTTCGTTTTATGCAAAGTAGCATTTTTTTCCCTCCTGGCTACTTGGAATTTTAACATTTTAGTTCTTATGTTCTGAGATGAACTAATTCTCTCGTAGTTTAATACGTATTGTCTGTCTTTACTGAACATTTGACTTACACTGTACTTATGAAGTATCAACGGACAACTTGACTTTACCATTGGTTTATTGACATTTCACATTCATATAGTTAAAAATGTAATTGACTTTAAACACTGTTTCTTCATGCTTTTGTTTTCAACTTATCATAGACATATGTTAAAGGTGTAAATGACCTTAATATTTGTAAACCTTTCCTTGTTTTTATTGTCATTAGTGTAATGTACTGTAAATTACTGTAATTAGTGCAAATGACTTTAGACTTTGTTTTATTTTAACCACTTTTCAGGCGTCTGGGCGCTCTTTGTAAGTTTTACTTTTATTTTTTGTCATTGTATTTCAGGGGCTAATCCCCAGCTGTGGTTTTGCAGGTCGCAGAGGGTACTTTCCGTCAGGGGTTCATGCCTATGCAATTTTTGGTTGGCTACTTGGCAGAGTGATCCTGATACTGAAAAACGTTCTTTAGTAAAAGACGAAAGGTTTTTTAGCTCGTATTACGAACAGAAACCAGAAAAACCAGTTCGCTGGTTGTCTTCCTGGTAGAGTGATCCTGATCCTGTAAAGGTTCTTCGCAACATAATCTGGCCAAAACTGTAGTTCTCTTGTTGTATTTGATGTCTGCTATACAGTGTGTCCACTCCTAATGATGTCCAATGGCTATTATTTGCATGCTAAAAGATTCATTATTTGTTAGCGGTAAGGCCAATCTCGTTAGGTATTGTGACATTAATTCCTTTCAAAAAATAATGATTTTATTTAAATATCCATTGGCATGAATTATCACATGCGGTTAAATCTGCAATTAATTAACCTTCGTAAAAGTTTTTATTTTGCAAATATTATATAAAATAAAACAGAAAAAAAATTAAACTTGCGATTTTATTGAGGGGAAATATTTGTTACCAGTATTTTCAAACTATAAATTTCGTGAAAGATTTCTTCAACATGTGCAGTATGATGCTATGATGAAGATCATATTTTGAATGCAATGTGTCACCTAAAGATCTAACACCACGATCGGCAACAGGCGGACCGCGGCCCACATCCGGACTGCAGATAGGCGAAGCCGGGACCGCCACAATATTTCAATTTGAATAAATAATTTATTAATATCTACATATAATAGATACGAATACGATTCAGCGATAGCCTTATCAATGTTTCTTATATTTTACAAGTAATAGCATGATTAATTTGATTTTTGAATAGTAATGCCCATTTCATGTGATATGAAACGCAAAATACTGCATTGGAGAGCAGGCGTGGAGGTAGGAGATAGTGAACGGACCGGCTGCGTTGGTGCGCATACGCGGCGGTGCGACTGGCCGGCTGCATCGGCTCCACATATATCTGTGAAACAACTTTCTCCAAAATAAATTTTCTGAAGAACAAATATCGTTCAAGATAAACGGACGCTCACCTTGAAGACACTTTTCGCATTAGCTGCTCATCACCTGAACCAAACTATAAAAAACTGGTTCAAGACCGCAAGTGTAATTTTTTGCATTACCTTTTCAGCAAATACCTGCCTTTCCTATTTTATTATGTGAATGTAAACATTTCAGAACGTATATCTGTGTATGTAGTAATTTTTCAGAACGAATACCTGACTTTTCTATTTTCTATTATATGTATGTGTATGTAAAAAAAAAATAAATAAATAAATAAAAGTAATAAGTACTTATATTATTTATGTGCTTTTTTTCTCTGGACCTCGACAAAATTTTTCGAAGGTATTCGGAATCCACTTAAAATTACTTACCGACCCTTAGTCTAAAACATTCTGATGTTTAATAATTCATAGAATAATGAAGATAGATTTAAATTAATAACATTAATGATTAGACAGATTTAAAAGTTTTATGACCATTTATGAAAGTAAGATGCATGGTCTTCCTGTTATCCTCTTCTGCAATTTCTGAGTGTTTGCGTAATTGATTTTGTTTCGATGAACCTTCATAAAATCTGTGCTTTCGCTTGTGGCTTTGTCACTCTGCTCCATATACGATCGCATGAAATATCACATCGAATGAAACGTCGAACAAACACCTCAAAAAGTAAAATAACATAATTCCCCAAAACAAATTAGAGAAACATACAATTAATAACACGCCCAAACGATATTTACAAAAGAAAAATATTAAAAAAGGATAAGGAAATTATCTATGGAAACATACACTCTACGAAAGAAAATATACGAGTTATATTATGCATAAATGCCATGCATTTGTTTATATCTTAATTATTATATGAATGATTAAACCTTAAAATGTGTCGGACCTTTTATAAACAGACTGTATAAAAAATATAAGGGACTTTGCGTCCTCTAATTAAATACACCACTTCAACTTTTTTTACCTTCATTTGTACCGCAAATATTATTTGTTTACAGCAAGTCCAATCTCTTTAGTGTCTGTAATATTAATTCCCCTCAAGAAATAATGATAATACGTATATAGATATATAGAACTGAAGACTGACACTGTGAACTTTTAAAACAGATTATATTAATAAATTAAACTATTTACAAAATTATATACAAAGAAAAGTTTTCCTGTCTTAGAACATCATAATTCTGCCGAAAACGATCATAAAACATTCCATTCGTTGTAACACACATCATCCTTCTTTTGCGCTGATTACTTCATTCGAGTTCACTATTTTTCTGCTCCCAAAAGCGAACATCTGCAGCTCCCCGATCATCACATGACGTAGCTAGTGATGCTATAGTCACGCAGCAGTGTCTGAAAGAAGAATCAGCAGTAGGGTGGGCGTGTAGTTTCTATTGACTGGGAAAATGTGGCGCTTTTATTAGTATCGCTGGGGATGCTAAATGCATCCCCACAATCGTTCTATGCTGATAGGTCTGCTTCTCTCAACGACAGTGTAGATCCGCTGGTAGGAGCAACAGGAGCTCCTGAAAAGACACAAAAAAGAGCAGCATACAAAGTTCTACCCACACATAAAAGAGTCTCAGTTTGTACCAAGGGTTCAACTTTCGTGATGACTATTGTGACTTTCGCCTGTTGGACAGTCAAGGGTTAAAAACTGATAGTTCGTCTTCAAGGAGCATATTCGTCATGAAGGCTTCTCACGCTATAAAGCATCATTAAAAATTATTTATTATTCTTCATTTTTTTTCTGCGTCTTTTTTTCTTTTACGTCTTTTTGTTTCTTTCTCATTTCAAAACATTTCATAGTCACTACATATAAGGTTTTCTTGCTTCATAGGAATTCAACATCATCTTCGGAATCAAGGTATTTGTCAGGATCCATACCATACTAGTCAGCACCGGTCAAATTGTCATCTTCGCAATTATTGGTATCATCTTCGGAATCTAAGTCAAATTTACTTCTATTCTCTTCTAAAAAGTATCTTTTATAATCAGGCTTTTTTCAATTCAGATTCTTGTGTTTTTCTAGATGTTTCGAACAGTTATTTTCTTTTACTAGACGGAATCGGTGCTCTGGGCGTTTACAATTTTTATCTAAATGAGATTTTAACCAACAATTTATTTTATTATCAGTCTCCGCTAATAACTTTGTTCTGCATGCTATTGAGAGTTTAGCTAAGATTAATTTATGCAGGTAACTTAAATTATGTAAGGAAACAATATCCACAAAATCGTAAACCATTTCTCTACATTTTGATGTTGGCTACCATCAAATGTTACGATAATATTATCAATATCATGCAAATCAATAGAAGGTTTTACTACATAATCTTAAATTAGAATTTTCAGAATCACATTTTTTCACAACTGAAAGAATCATTTCTCAAGTTATTTTCAGATATACATTGATAAACATTAACTTTACGACTTGAACTGTTATTAAAATAAATTACTTTTATCTTCGTTATTACTATTTTCATCGGGAATTATATGGGATTTTAAAATCTCGAAATCGCAGAAACAAGAAACTAATTTGGCAGCGATCTCATCAAACGTGCCGGAATTGTTTATACATAATTCATTGCATATATTCATGAGATCATTGACTGAAAAATCATCTTTAATTTACTGATTTTTTTTCATTAAACTCGTCACTACCGACTTCAAAATCAAAGACTATAAAATTTCCAAGGCTTTAGCGATTTTTCTGTCCCCCTCAGATCCGAAAATAAAATTATATAATGTCTTAATACTGGATGATCTGATGCACAAAATGGTTGTGCGTACGTTAGTTAGCTGGCATTCAGTAAGAAATGCATGCCTTGTCGTACCATTGGCCAGCGAAGCATTTGCCAACAATAGGCCAACAGTGAAGCAACCGTTAGCTTCTCGCAGGGGTCGTACTTGTCCTGCAATTTCACGATCAGGAAATTCTTCGGTACCAGTATTTTCTTATGGAAAAATCTCATCTTAAATAAGGCGAAATTTCGCGCGTTTAACCAGTGTTGCCAGATTGGGGATTTTGTCCCCATTTTGGGGAATTTTTTGGGGACAAGTAGTTCATGGGGAAATGTTTGGGGACTTCAACATTTTTGGGCAAAAACTTAGGGAATTTTTTTCACTATTTCACGTATTTACTTTTAGTAATCGAACACTGTGACTGTCTCGAACTCGATTTGCATTTAGAAAACGAAAATAAAATACAGAAATCGGAGATATCAATCATTATTCTAGTGGCCATGTTCATCGTTTACAACATTACAGTTTGCATGTACAACAGATGCATCATGACCTGCCTTGGACTATCCTCATCAGAATTTCCAGATCACTAAGTGCGGCAGATTTTCAAGTCATCGTGACAGACACACAAACATAAATTTCTTTTATTAGTATATATTTAAACACCAGAAATAAAAACAATTTTATAACTTTTTTATTTATGGGTGGTTAATTTGTACATCATGAAATGACAGTAGAGCTTATTTGCAAGACTTGCAATTGCATACTACAATCACATTGCTACGTTTATAACTGAACATCACTGAATGCAGCAGATTCCTTATAAAAAACTTGAATGAAAACTCAGCGGCCTTAAACGGCATAAACCTTCACAACTTATACGAAACGTTCTTTTTAAAATGGTTAATTAAAGATGTGAAAAACAGCTACTTTTCTTTTATTATTGACGAAAACACAGTGACTGATACAACGAAGGTGCTTTGCATTACGGTTAGGTACTTCAGTAGGGATGACAAAAAGTTGAAAATAAAGTTTTATAAGTTAGATAGAAGCAGATGATGCAAACACTGTATCAGATTCCTCCAAATCCCAAATGATTACAGATGGTTTAAACCTTGAAAAAGTTTTTTATATAAACGTGGATGAAGCTAACGTAATGATAGGCCAGCATCATCGAATGGCAACAATTTAAAAAACAAGTGTAAATGAACTTGTCTTTGTATAAAATGTATATCTCATTCTTTTCGTTTAGATGCAAATATGCCTGTGAAATTATGCCGAGTTTTAAAATTTATTTTTTATAAATGGGGAATTAAAAAAAAATGCTTGATTTGGGGGGGGGGGGAATTTTGACCTTAAATTAGTTTAAAAAATTTTTATATTGGAAAATTGAAAATTGAAAATTTATTTTTTGAGTAGAAATTGCGTTTGGGAAATTTTCAGAAAAAAACTCTGATTTGGAGAAAATATTAGAAATTTTGGGGAAATTGACTTTCGACGATCTGGCAACACTGCGTTTAACCCACATTTATTTTTCTATAAACAAATAGTGATATTTGTCCTGAAAAAATCCATTAAGAGTATGACCCCTGCTTCTCGGAATTCTGCTGAAACGTTAGATTCTCGGGAGTTTACTGATTCATTAGCTTCTCAGGATCCAAGTTAGAGATGCCTCTTTACCTAGCATTTTAGAACCACTTAACTAGCCCTGCCATTCCAACTCTACCAATTCCGTTCCATATCCATTCCCAACTCTACCATTTTCCAAAGTTTTCCACAAACTGCGAATGATGGGCCAAACATCTTTGCTCCTGAATTCAAAAATATTAAGTGAAAATTTAAAAAATATTCAAGAAAAAGTTTTCTGCTACCATATTTGTATTTAATGAAATAAAGAAAAAATGTCTTTTTTTTTTTTTTTTCAAAAGAAGCCTTTAGCTAATAACTAAAGTATTTCTTACTAACTAAAAGCTTTTTCTTAAAGACAAAATTAATGATAAAATATTCTGTTTATCTACAGTGCAAAGAAAAGAAAAATTATCGATCTACTTTCTCAAGAGAGTTCATTATTTACATTTCCAGAGTAGCGCCTAAATAAAAAGTATGTAACCTTTTAAATAAAACAAAATTGATTTTTTTATGTGGTAAAAGTTACTTACAGAGCTCCCTGTAGAAGAGATACATAAAGGTATATTATTAAGGAAACATTTTTTTTCGAGTGTCGCAAAAGAATATTAATTCCTTCTCTTATGCATTAGTTATCTCCCGCATATAAAAAGTTAACAATAAATAACTTAAGGATATTTTTAATAACTATACCGTTAAAACTTTACAGAAATTTTAATTTTTACATAATTATTCATTAATTTATTTCAGACATAAGTTGTCGTACAAAAATATGCTTTTAATAAGTTATAAAAGTTATAAGTAACACCATTACTAACATAAAATTTCATGGATTCAAATGTGGATTATGGAGATTTTTTTTATTATTAGCAAATGATATCCCTTTTATTATGATTTCATTACTAAAATTTCGACTAATTTGTAATAACTCACAGATACTGGAGTAAATTTAAACTTGTTTCAAATGTATATTTTCACAATAAAACTAACTTCAAAAAGCCACAAACTAATTGCATCAGATTTTTAAAATGCTTCCGTTCGTCTACTTCGCTGCTATTTTCAAATGCGCGCAAATATACTATTGTTATCACAAAACTGATGCTAATTTTCTTCAGTGAGCATCTTGTACTGCACATAAGTGATATATATATTTCAATGTGTTTGAAATAGTATAACATAATTAAAATATACTGCAGACTGTTCTTCATCATAGACCATAATCTGGCAGAATTCTTTTGAGTGTTTCTGTAAACGACCTGTAAATGCTATACACTTCATTTTCAAAAAGTGAACATTTCATAGTTAGCTTAAATGCCATGTATAATTTCCACGTCAAGCTAGGTATATTTATAAATTGAGATTTTCTTTAATACGTCAAATAATTCAATACACTTTATTTAACTTTTTCGGTAACTAAATTTAGATTTATTCTTTAGATTATGAATATTATAAGAGGTTATTAGTGAAATATATGCTAAATATTTAACATACATAAATGAATACTTAGATTTTTTTTTTCAAAATTTCTGCATTGAGAAGTGAGATTTTATTTTATATACCAAATAATTCAATACACTTCATTTCAATTTTCAGATATCTAAAAGATAATCTTAGTTTATGAATATTGCAATAGCTTATTAGCATTTTGATTACGGTACAAGACTGGTGACTATTTTTACATTCAGTCGTACCACAATTTACCAAAAACTTCCTTTGTGGCAGATATCTCTTGAAAATATCCTGGTATGGCAAAGACTATTTTTTTAAAAAATGGTGTTAATAGAATAAAAATAAGAACGTAAAATCATTTTTCAAGCAAAGATTATGAAACACTTTCTAACATACTCAGAATGCTACAATACAACTTTGTAGTTTAATAATTTGGAAAAGGATGTCTAAATGACCAGTCTGTAGAATGTATAACACATGTTCAGCAATTCCACCAATCATAGTATCTTGCACTGTACCTCAGCAATATATATCAATTTCAATTTGTTTGAAAAAGTGTAACATGGATAAAATACACCGCAAACAATTTTTCCTCGTAGACCGTAATGTAACGGAATTCTTTTGAATGTACCTGTAAATCAATGGTCAATGTTATGCATATATTATTATATAGTAAGCATCTTGTAGTGCATTTCAGAGATATATAAAAATTTCAATGTGTTTGAAATTGTGAACCATTGTTAAAAAACACCACAAATGAATTTTTCCCACAGGCCGTAATGAAACGGAACTCTTTTGAATGTTCCTGTAAAGGAACTATAAATGTTACACACTACATTTTCAATACTGAACATGCCATAGAAATTCTCGACAACATATATCAATTTCACGACAATATGTCTATATTTACGCGAGTTAGAGCAGACATACAGACATACCGAATTCATAAAAACTTTTCAACTTTGTTGGAAAGTGTAAATAGACACTCGGATGTATGCTTTTCCAACCGCTTAATCTAATGGTTAATGAAATACAGGGTAAATCAAAATGAATATAGCGATTACAAAAGATTATAACTACTTAATGGAAAATAATTTACAATAAGATTAACACAGAATGTAGACGGAACTTCAAAATTTCTTTACGTAAGGCGAAGGTGCAGTGAAGCGGAAGCCTACGCATGCGCGATTTGAAACTTTGCAACGACAAGAAACCTCTTCATTGCGGCCGTCTCATTAGTAAAAATGGCCAATTATGAAGATAAAAATGACCGTTTTTTTCTATGGGGTTATGTGAAAGACAGGGTGCCTCCCACGCTCAAAACAATTGAAGAACTCAAAGTACTCATTTGTAATGCGCTTGCGTCGGTGACTGAACAAATGCCTCAGAATGTATGGCGTGAAATGGACTACCGCCTAGATGTTATCCGTGTGACCAAAGGAAACCACATAGAACATCTATGACGTATGCATACAAAATTTTGAAGTTCTGTCTACATTCTGTGTTAATCTTATCGATAAATTCTTTTCCATTAAATAGTTATAGCCGTTTGTAATCGCTATATTCACTTTAACTTACCCTATACATTCAAAGTTTTTAACATTCATAAATAAATGCTTAGATATTTTTCTCGAAATTTCTGAAAAGATTTCCTTTAGCCCTTTCAGGGACAAATATTTTAGCATTTTATTTTAATGCCTGATGCAATATTTTAGCATCAGGGTTCAATATTTTAGCATTTCCATTGCTAAAATATTGAAATGAGTGAATGGCACAGGAATTTACGAGCAGATTTATTTAGAAATAAGAAAACGCCTATATCTTACATACTTATTAAAAGGAAAATTTTATACAAAAATTCTTGTGCTAACGGGCCATTTGGAATTAAAATTAAGTGTTTTCATAAATATACCACTGCCCTTGAAAGAGTTAATAGAGCGAATAATTCAATACACTTTAGTTAAAATTTCCTCTATCTAATTTTTTTTTAAATTCATATTAAATAGAAAGATAAAGTTATTTATTTTTTTTAGAAATCGATTTATATTTCAATATATTTTTCATTTCCTACTATTAGTTCACACACTCCCTATATTTATTTATTTATTTATTTATTTATATATCTTGTTCAAATTTTCAGTCGTTAATAAAATACTCATTATTCATCCTATCAAGTTGAAATAATTTTTTTTAAACTTGTACTGGATGACAACTGATGCTAATACAGTTTTTTCAAATATTAATTAATTAATTAAATTTTAATTAAATAATTTTAGTTTTACATGGGAGACAAAATGGGGGCCATTGATTATTGAAGCATATAATGCATCTTCATATCTATAAGGGGAGTTACCATAGGGGGGACCCTGTTCTGTCGCCAAATACCGCCAAGTTTGTCGCCAATCTGGCGATATATCGCCAAATTTGGCGACCAAAATGAGTCGCAAAAAGTGACGCCAACTTGGCGATATCTCTAATATTTCTCCAAATTCGCATAGAGTTCCATTGTAAACCTACTTGCTTATAGAAAATCAACTAATTGAGATATTTTAATGCAACAAAAACTAATATTAGCTTAAGGAATTATATTAATTTTTTCTTTGATGACCTAAGTAGGAATTGACTTTAAAAACAAAATTTTTATATTACTTGTTTATTGATATCGTTGTATCAAGTAAATAAAATTCTACTCACGCGAGATTAAATAGTTTTTAACCTGTGAATAGCATATACTCGTAAGTGACGGCGCACCTTTTCATATCCACGTACTAAAATTTTCCAAAAATACATTTTACGTGATTATGATGTGCAAACAATAAAAAAATTTAAGAGATTAATTAATAATGAATCAAAATAACTAAAATTTCTTTTTAGCTTTAAAAAAAATGCTGGTAATATTTAATGTTATGCTTTAGATTTTTATTACCGTAATTTCCGGTGTATAGCCCGCAGATCAAACAATTCAGTTTGGACCCAGAAATTTTATTCAGTATTTGATGACCAATATTTGCCGTGATCTAAAAAGTTACATTTTATTTTTAAAAATTTCTGGGTCGAAACACGATTGTTTGATCCGCGGGCTATACACCGGAAATTACGGTATTATTATTTTGGTTATCTCATCTTAAATGCCAAAAATTTATATCAGCTTCGTACTTAGTTATTCTTAAGAGAATGCTTATTGAATTAGGCTCAATTGACAAAAAGTTTTTTCTTCAATTTTTTATATTATTTATTTCCGAAAAGATTGTGTCACAGAAAAAAAATGTCGAAATAGCAAGCTTCAGAATCTATAGCTTTTAACGTCTGGAATAGAATTCAAAGCTGTTATAAGCTTACCATCGGCATATTTACTTATATTGTCTTTTAATATTTCTTTTGCGGTAATCTTCTAATTCTCTTATTCTTAAATTTTTGTGAGCCAATATTTAGCTAGATTTGAATGCATTAAGTTATACAGTAGCACTCAGTAGTATTTTGACAAAGATAATAATTCACTTAATTGAAAAGAATAATAAAATACAAAAATCAATCATTTATTTTATTTAACCATATTCAATGTTTTAATTTTAATAAATTAACGATAAATATTAATAATATTAATAAAATTATATATATATATATAATTATATATATATATATATATATATATATATATGTAC
Source organism: Maratus speciosus (assembly GCA_963932465.1). Lineage (NCBI taxonomy): Eukaryota > Metazoa > Arthropoda > Arachnida > Araneae > Salticidae > Maratus > Maratus speciosus. The sequence continues at coordinate 503,625,881 of OZ010794.1, read as the reverse complement.
AGGGTGTCCGAAAAGTCTGGATACGGTCGAATAACTCGAGAAATACAAAGTAGATTAAAAAACGAAAATATACATGTTAAATATTTGTAAAAAAGCTACTCAGTGATACCAAATTTGATACCCGCAACCGACCCCCCGGGGGTCAGAGGGGGTCCAACTTTGAAATTTTGAATGATAACCCCCCATTATTGCAGAATCGGGTTCTACGGACAAAAATACGTAACTTTTGTATTTAACATTTTTTTCTAATCCTCGTTGATCACAGTGTAATTGAGCAAATAAAACAGATACATATTTTGGTTGTCCCAACCAGGTTTTGACATCTCGAAATCTGATTGGCCAGAACTTTTAACGTCAAAGTTGCCGTCTTTTGCGGAAATAGTGTTTCTCAAAAATAATCAGTGGAGATTATTTCCATGGCGCTTTATATGCTTTTTCCATAAAAATTAATAGAAATATATTAAATTAGTTTTCTATTTGCATGTCTTTTTATCAGGTCTATCATTTTTAAATAATAAACTGTGTATTTTGATATTTTAACGAGTAAATAAGCACCTCCCCTCCCGAACAGAAAAATCATAGTACGCATTATTTAAAGGGCGGAGTGTGTTGTTATTCTGTGTTTTGGTGTCTTCTGCTGTCAAAAAAATCACTTAATTCGGGGCTGAATGGGAATGTATAAGTTTTTTTTTAATTATTACTATAGAATAACATAAAGGAGCAAAAAAACAAACAAACATATAAAATTTTTTTGTGTTGGCTGATTAAAGGATGGGAAGTAGCGTAAATTTTAGGTGGAGGAGGGTGGGATTATAGGTTTTGATGATTGATTAGTTACTGCGACTACTGACTAGCAAGTAGAGCAGAAAACATTCAAAAATTCTAATAAATGTAATACTTTTTTGTAAATTAATATTTTTTTTCATTTTAACATTATTTTCCTAATTTTAAATTTATTATTGAGTTGTTCGGGAAGTCGTGTCCATTTACGAAAATCAATTTGCACCGGAAAATCCTGCCCTGTAATTATTATACATTAGATATAGGAATCAATGTCTAATTATTAAATGATAGAATTTTCCGGTCCGAATTGATTTTTCCAAACGGACACGACTCTCCGAACGACCCAATAATATTAAACAATTGAAAATTTTTGATCTTTTAAACTTTTGAATTTAAAATATAATTTAACTCTTTAAGCACTGTTGATAAATACCTGGGGGAGAAGACGTTTTAATTTTCATGGGGGAAGGATAATGTAGAAAAGTGTTTAATTATTTATTAATTATTGCAATAATATAACAAATGTGAAAAAATATATAAACAAAAACGTTATTTGCAGAACAAATTAAAAACAAATCAGTTTTTTCCTACATTTTTTAAGCCCGAGAAGGAACATTTATTCATATATTTCATTCAGTTACTTCGATGTTTAATGTTAAAGTTTTGTAACAAATAAGTTAGAGCTTTTGCGGACAGTGTCCTTAAAAAAGGACTCATAATTTTTATTTTACTGGCACCCAAAATATTTAATTAAAATTTTCCATTTATAACGTACTTGAAAATAAGAAATTTTGTATTCTCCAATAAACTCGTTTATAAATGATGATGTCAGTCTATCATTTCACCAGTTTATAGAGAGAATTACTCCGCGCCGGTAAGGGTATAAACCAAATGAACATTAAAAAATAAAAACAAAATTTAAACAATATGATAATGTAAATACCCTAAAAATCCCTAAAATTTCCCTTCAAATTAAATCGAAATAAATCTTAGACTTTTAAATGTGTTTTTTATTTTTATTTTACATGTGCCTTATCATTTTGTACACACTCATCATAAGCATAATACAAAATCTGCAATACAAATATTTGCAACTTAAAAAGGAAAAAAGTTTAAAATTTATTTAGATTTCTTTTTAACGGAACCTAAGTTTTTAATGGGGTTTTTTTATGTATCATATTGTTTGACTTTTTTAAAATTCTTCAATTGGTTTAACTTATTTGTTATAAAAATTTAAGAACGTAGAACTAATTGAATGAAATATATTAATAAATGCCCCATTTAGGGCTTAAAAAATGAAGAAAATAAACTGATCTATTTTTAATTTGTTCTGCCAATTATGTTTTAGATTATATTTTTGTCACATAAGTTATTTTATTGTAATAATAAACAAACAATTTTATACATTATCCTTCTATTATGAAAATTAACACGTCGTTTACCCCAGCAAATAATCATTACACTGTAACCCTTTCGAGACCGCATCGCGTACACAAATTTTATTTGGAATAAAATGTGTTTTTTCAACTGTCGCCTTTACTTGTGAAATACCAAAAAATCCTTTAATTAAAAAATTAAAGGATTTTATTCATTTATTAATGGTGCCCAAAACAAATTCCACATGCACCTTTTGACGATGAATATATGTGCCTCACAAATCCCGACAGTGTTAAAGAGTTAAATTATTTTTATTAAAAATTTTCAAATACCAAAATTTTTCTATTGTTTAACACTAGAACGGCGGGAAATTTTACTCAAGTTTTATAAAAATATTTCACATCAGAATTTTTACTTAAAACTATTTAACTTATTAATTTAAGTTATTTTTGTGCAGCATATATTAATTTTAAATTATAAAAAGTTTTCTGGTTCGAATCGACATGTATTCGTTTGGCAGGGGTCAAAATGACCCCTTGCCGCCGTTCTAGTGTTAAATTTATGAAAAAAAATGTTAAATTGAAAAAATATATTAATTTACAAAAACATTACTACATTTATTAGAATTATGGAAAATATTTTAGCCCTTCGTGTTATTTTCTGGTTGCAGTAACTAATCAATGATCTAAATCTCCAATCCGACCGCCACCTGAATTTTACACAATTTCTCCGTTCTTTGCTCCGCCCGCAAACACACACGCAAAAAAAAAAATATGTGTACTTCTTTTTATTTTGTGCTATATGTTTCTCTATAGTAATAGTAAAAAAATCCCATACACCCACCTCCTGACCACGATTTAGAGTATAAAAGAAAAAAAAACAGCAGAAGCCATCGAAATGCCAAATATCCACGCCTACCTCTACCAAATAACGAAGATTATCTTTTTTTCTCTTCGGAAGAGGAGGGGCATGTTTACACATCAAAATATTAAATAAAAAAAAAAAAAAAAACGAAGGTTAATTGATTAGAATGGACTGAATGGATAAAATAAAGACACAAATAGAAATCTAATTCAATAAAATTTTGTTAATTTGCATGGCAAAAGCACATAAAGCAATTTTGCCATCGAAACAACCTCCATTGAAAGTTTTCGACAAACACAATTCCAGCTAAGGCGACCCACTTTGTCAACGAAAGCTTTGGCCCATCACATTTCGTGATTACAAAACATCGTTGAGAAAACAAAATATGTATCTGACACATTTTGCTGGATTACATCGTCATCTACAAAGATTCGAAAGGAAAATGTTAAAAGCAAAAGTTGCGCATTTTCCCCCGTAGAATCCGAATCTGAAATACAAAATGGGGATTATCATTTACAATTTCAAAGTTGGAACGCCTCTGACCCCCAGGTGGTCGGAATGGGGTGTCAACTTTGGTATCACGGAATAGCTTTTTTAAAAATATCTAACATGTATTTTTTTTTGTTTTTCAATCTTATATGAATTTCTTGCGTTATTCGACCATTTCCAAACATTTCGGACACCCTGTATTTTGTCACATTTGATATTTTATTGTAATAATTTATAAATAATTAAACAATTTTCTACATTATCCTTCCCCTATGAAAATTAAAACGTCATCTTCCCAGAAATAATCAAGAGAGCTTAAAGAGTTTAGTTATTTTTTAAATGAAAAAGTTTAAAAGATCAAAATTTTTCAATTGTTTAAAATTATGATAAAATTTTGAATTAAAAAATATTTTTAATTGCAATAAAACGTTTATAAGAATTATTGAAGAAGTGTCTGTCCGACTTGGTATTTTGGAGATACATTAACTAATCAATCATCAAAATATATAACTCCTCCCCCACTGAAATTTACGCTACTTCCCCATCCTTCGCTCAGACAGTATAAAAAGTTTTTATATCTTTTTTTTTTAAATACTTTGTCCTATATTTTGTTCTATAGTAATAATTTAAAAAAAAAAACTGTACACCAGCATCAGCCTCCTGAATTAGATAATATTAAAAAAAAAAAAAAAAAAAAAAAAAAAAAAGAAGAAGAAGCCATCAAAACGCAGAATATCTGCACACTCCGCCCCCAAATAATTAAGATTATCCTTTTTCTGTCCGGGAGGGAAGGTGTATATTTGCACGTTAAAAAAATCAAAATACGCAGGTTATTATTTTGAAATGATTGACTGGATAAAAAAATATGCAAATACAGTACTAATTTAATATATTTCTATTAATTTTTATGGAAAAGGCATATAAAGAGTCATCGAGCAACCACCACTGGTGGTTTTCGTGAAACACTATTCCCATAAAAGACGACTACTTTGACGATAAAAGTTCTGTCCAATCAGATTTCGAGATCTCAAAACCTGGTTGGGAAAACCAAAATATGTATCTGTTTTATTTGCTCGATTACACCGTGATCAACGAATATTAGAAAAAAATGTTAAATACAAAAGTTGCGTATTTTTGTCCGTAGAATCCGAATAAAAAATGGGGGTTATCATTCAAGATTTCAAAGTTGGACCCCCTCTGACCCCCGGGGGGTCGGTTGCGAGGGTCAAATTTGGTATCACTGAGTAGCTTTTCAAAAAATATTTAATACGTATAGTTTCGTTTTTCAATCTGCTTTGTATTTCTCGAGTCATTCGACAGTTTCCAGACTTTTCGGACATCCTGTATATATCTGAATTTTGTCGTGCTGTAACTCTCGAATTTTTGAACCGATTTGGATGAATTTTTTCATATGCATAGTGCATATTAATGTCTCGACAGAGTTCGTTGGCCAGCTTCATCCGCCATGTTGTTTCAAAATGGTGGCCATTTGAATTTTGTGAACGCGTTTGGAAATTTTTAGGTTTCCTAACTTTCTGTTTAAAATGACCTATGTTGTTAAGTTACACTGTGTGACTCTTTTAAAAATCTTTTAATGTTTCTAACATTCTGTTTAATATGATACATAAGAGTTTGCATTTTGTGAAATATAATATTTTCTATAAGTATAGAATGTTAGAAAACATAAAAAAATTTCAAAAATTCCAATGGCGCCATTTTGAAACAAGATGGTGGATGATGCTGGCCAACGAACTTGGTCGAGACATTTGTATGTACTATGCATATGAAATATTTCATCCAAATCGGTTCAAAAATTCAAGAGTTACAGCATGACAAAATTCAGATATATATATATATATATATATATGGATATATATCTATCTGTATATATATATAATTTTATTAATATTATTAATATTTATTGGTAATTTATTAAAATTAAAACATTAAGTATGGTTAAATAAAATAAATGATTGATTTTTGTATTTTATTATTCTTTTCAATTAAGTGAATTATTATCTTTGTCAAAATACTTTTGAGCGCTACTATATTTCAGTTTCCTCAATCTGTATGACAATGACAACCAACCGAACTAATCGAATTCAGATAAAACTGAGACAACATCTAGATTAATTAATGTATTTCGTGAAATTCTACTATTTTGATGTAGAACCTGAATTTATGCGGTGCCAAAAACAATCTGCAGCGTGCCATAGGTACGCCATTCCCGCGATTAGTAGTGTTTAACCCTTTGATTACGGACCAGGACTAGAAATTATTTTTATATTCAATCTTATCACAATTTCCCAATTTTTTTCTTTGTGGCAGATTTCTCGTGAAAATATTCTTATATAAGTGTATGTTACAGATTATTTTTCAAAAATTAGTAAGATGTTTTCTTACTAATTTGAATGACGAAAAAATTTTCAGCAATTTAAATCAACATTTAAACAAGAAAGAAAAATCATGCGTACGGCATAGATTATGAAACACTTTCCAACACTTGCTGAAAGCATTAACAAAACTTCGCTATTTAGGGAAATAAGGTAAATAAGATAACTAAGTAAACATTTAAAAAATTGATTTCTACAGTTACCATCCATAGCTAAATCTGTATTCCAATTCTTTTGAACAGCCCTGTATTAGATCTGTATGTTGATATATATACTATATAATGAGAAAATTTAGTTTAGCAAGAAAACGCATAACAGGTTGAAATTTCTCTTTCAGCAATTTATACTAATAGATGGAAAGATATTTGAATACTTTTGTAAAGCCCTGTAGTATACCCAGTACCTTTATCACGCCACTATTTAGCTAAAATTTAATTCGAACGAAAATATTCTTAAAACTACTGAAATCACATTTCCAGAAATTATCATCCATAGACGGCATGTATCCAATTCTTTGCGTGACCCTGTATATCATTTTATTAGTATCCTACAAACATTTCTTAATAAACTAAATGCAGTTCAGCGTAAATATGTATAACTCATTTAAAAACCACCTTTAAGCAATTTTCGCTCATACGCAGTAAGCTTTGCGAATTCCTTTGTATACCACTGCATATAAATTATAGCATTTATACACACCATACAGTATGCCGAAATATAGGGAAACATAAAAGCGCATGTCATAATTCAAATTTCATTTTCAGCAAATGTACAGTACTTCTGATACAATATATTACCTGAAATCTTTTGTGTGTCCCTGTAAATGCTATGCACTTCGTATTATTAATGAAATAACTTATAGTAAACCTCGGTGACATATATAAATTTCATTATATATGAAATAGTTTAACATATTTAAAATACGTCGCAAATAATCCCCCCCCCCCTATATCATTATGTAACGGAATTCTTTTGTGTGGCCCTGAAAATGATTAATAACTATACTTTGCACCCCATATTATACAGAATGCATATTTTAGTGCACTTCATAAATGCATATAAATTTTATTATGTTTGGATGAATGTAACATCATTAAAAATCCTTTGAAACGATATTTCCCCATTGGCCGTAATGTAACGGAATACTTTTGGCTGTCCCTGTAGATGGACTAAACATGCTACAAACTTCATTTGAAATAGGGATCGTACTATGGTAGAGGTCACTAACATCCGAAAATTTCAGAACAAACCGAGTATATTTACGAGAGTTAGAGCGCGGACAGACGACAGACGACCATACAAACCGAAGTCATAAACACTCTTCAACTTTGTTGGTAAGTTTAAAAAAAAACTTTTTTATTATTATGGTTTAAAATCAGTAGTTCGCATTGTTTTGTTATTATTACAAAGTTAAATAAATTGACATAATACGCAAAAAGTGAATTCTAGCTCATTTGAAAAAAGAAAATTCAAGGGAAACAAATCAAAGCATTGACCAGAAATCATGGCATTTTGCAAACTTTCAATTTTCAAAATTTTGCTTACAGCTTTCGTATTAAATTCAACGTGTTTAAAAAAAAGAAACATTCGGAAGAAATTATGTACTTAACTTAAAAAATAATAATCCTTGATGAGAACTATTTTATTAACACTAGAAAGATTTAAAACTGTTTAACATATTTAATTAACCTGTTTTATCTTTTTATCTTTTACGCTTGTGAAAGAAACGTCTGGACCTTTGAACAAGTCGAAAAGTAAAAAATATCACTATGTTTTAAACTTCAAAATTTGTGTAATAAGGCAAAAATAAAAATCAAACTTCATTTAAATATAAAGCTCATATTTAAATTTATATTTAAATATATATATATACTTGTAAATTCATAAATAAATATTGAAATGACAAGTTTAAAAATATATGGTAATAAGAGAAAAAAATCTTGCGCGCATGTTAAATCTGAAAATATGCATATAAAGAGGACATTTTGGTAAAACTAAATACATAATAGAGTTACCTTTATTCTAAAACCAGAATATATGTAAAAAATATTCACTAAATTAAAAAAATAACAAAAACGTAAAAATTTACACTTTTTAAAAAATAATTTCAAAGTACAAAAGCAGAAAAAAATAACATTTTACATTTTTCCGGTTTTAAGTTGTAGATAATATAGAAATGAATATGTGGTAAAAATTTCTTTTGATTGCCATGCATAGTTTTTTAGCAACACTGCGCGCAGTATCAAAATTCATCGTTTTGAATAAACGCAAAGCAAAGTTTAATTATCGTATGTAGTCATAATAAAACTGCAATAACTAGTAAACTAATGGGAATTTTTTAATGCGTTTTTTTGCATATTGTTCAGAAATGGTTATGGAATCAAAATATATATTTTAAAAGAATTGAAATTTTTGATGGTTTAAAGGTATCCTACCCCCTTAAAGCATAAATATTTACTTTAGAAGCACTTGTTGTTTTAATTAGCGTATGTATTTCCACTTGATTCCTTTTTTCTTCCTTTACTAAAATAGCGATTTATTGTTTTAAAAACACTTACAGATGGGTATTCTTTTACTAATATATTCAAAAGAAGCATCTTATACTCTCCATAAAACTGAAATATTTCGTAAAAGAGATCCGTTTACAAAAAAATTGAAGTTTATATACGTTATAAATTCTACGCTTGCATTAATTCAAATCCTGTTATGCCATTTCCTATAGGATTCATCATATGCTATAATATCAGCTGACGCTGTCTTATTTTAAATCACGAAATTCCGTAGTAATTTGCTCATATCTTAACAAATATCTCTTTCAGTGGAATGTTTAACCATTCCTATTGTATAACAAGAGCTATTGTAATCAAGTGTCTCATTAAATTTAACATCAAACTAGAGATATGTCCTCTATTGTCGAAAGGCTGTTTACTCATTTCGCATTGTTAAGTTACTAGAACTTCAACGATAATCATTCAACGTAACAATAGGAACGCATTCTCGTTGAAGAAATATTACATAAATTAAAGCTGTTTAAATTAGTTCAATCTTCTATTTCGAAATTTCCTTCTGTCATTTCGAAATGCACCTTACATTCAATATTTCCATTTGTTGATAAAAGGTATATCATATTTCATACATGAATTGATTGATTTTTTAAAAAATGTAAGTACAGGCGGTCAAAAAAGTACAAAAGAACAAAAATTCGTTCATCAGGCATAGATAATGAAATACTTTCCAACACTAGCAGGAAGGATCTTATCAAGAAATATCATTTTTTCGCTCTTGTTTTTATTTTTGTAGATTTGTTAAAACATGTGATGTTTCAAAAAGTGTTTAAATGAAATTAATAAAATCAACTCATTTTAGAATAGCTTTTTCATTAAATTCAATTTTAAAGTTATTCATTCATTGTTTATCTTATCGTCATATTTTCCTTTTATACATTGAAAACTTATCTTACTTATCATGATGCAATTATTATTATTATTATTATTATTATTATAGAAATAATATTTTCATGTTGTCATCCCATGTGAGATTATTAAGGATTAATTTCAGTAACAGGATATTCAAATAGATTTTCTCTCAAATATCTTCATATCCACTACGGGTAAATGAATACCGTATTGATCATTACCTTTAATGATACAAATTGTCTTTTATCTTTTGCATAATATGATCTCGGTTAAATTTGCATTGTTTCAGAACCTTTGAATATTTAATTCATTATAAGATTTGACTGAAATTTCGCATTTATTAAACCCAAAGAATTGTCTTTCTAAAAATATTGCTCAATCATCATGGAATTATATAAGATTTATAAATATATACAGATACATACAATTAGAAATGCATACAAATTACATACATTCCAATAAGAAATTGCATATGGTATTGCATTGTGCTTCATATTATAAGATAAATTATCTTAAATAAAATATCTTCATTGAGTGTACGAAAAGATTGTAACGTGTTTAATAGTTTTTATATCAAATAAAATGTATTCCACAATGCACATAATCACGATTAGCTTCTATTTCCCTTTGAAATGCTCATGCTCTTCGTCTTTCGATTATATGAAAGATATTGTATATTGTAAGAAACTAAAATATATATACATGTATATAATTTATACAATATTATTTTGTAAATAAAACATCATGCAACAGTATTTACTCGATATAAACTGTAAAAGTATGAAAGATATAAGAAAAAACGGAAAAAAACTTTTTTCAAATAAAAAATATTTTGTGGAATACGGTATTTATCAATTTAACATATAACAAGAATGTAAATTTTCCTGTTCGTTTAACTGAACTTATTTTTAGCATATTATGTAGTATGCATACATATCTGTAGATTATATACAAGGCTACAAAATGAAAATCGAATATTTTAACGACTATTCATGGTAATGGCAGAAATTAGGTTTTCAAATCAGTTATGCGTTTTCCAAAATGTTCATTTATATATCATCTTTCACTTTGGTAAACTATAAAGTTTTGTTCTAGTATTGAAAATGTGTTGGAAAGTGTTTCATAATCTATACTGTACGTATGAATTTTCGTTCTTGTTTTTATTTTTATAGATTTGATAAAGCATGTTGTGTTTCAAACAGTTTTTTTGTGAAGTTAATAAAATCAACACCCCCAAAGCAGAATATGCTTAAAAGTGCGACGTACGTCGCAGAACAATGAGATGTGCTGCAGAACATTTCAAGACAAATGTTACTTTTTTTTTTTTTTTTTTGTAAAAAAAAAAAACTTTCATTGTGTTCGAATCTATTTAGGAAGAAATAAGAATGTCGCGCGGCAATCAATCTTTCTCCCTCCCTCCTATTTCACCTACTTTTTGAATAACTAGCGATTTCTTTCCGAACGGGAGTTTTCTTCCGCGTATGTGCAAAGAACGAAGCTGGGAAAGTTTTTCACTAAAGCTTAAAAGCTGGGAATCACGAAAAAACGTGAATTTCGCCCAAATACCACGTAAAAAACGCGAATTACGTCAAAACATCGCGGAAAAAACTCAAATTTCGTGAAAAGATCGCGGAGAAAACGCAACTTTCGACAAAGAATCGCGAAAAAGAATCACAAAATTCTTCAAAGTATCGCAGAAAAACGCAAATTTCGTGAAAACATCGCGGTAAACGCAAATTCCGTGAAAAGATCGCGGAAAAACGCAATTTTCGACAAAGAATCGCGGAATAACGCAAATTTGGTGAAAAGATCGCGGATAAAACGGAAAATTCGTGAAAAGATCGCGGAAAAAAACGCAAAATTCGTGAAAAGATCGCGGAAAAAAACGCAAAATTCGTGAAATGATCGCGGAAAAAAAGCAAAATTCGTGAAAAGATCGCGGAGAAAACGCAACTTTCGTGACAAAATCACGGAAAAAAACGCAAATTTCGTCAAAAGATCGCGGGAAAACACAAATTTCGAGTGAAGATCGCAGAAAAAACGCAAATTTCGTGAAAAGATCGCGGATAAAACGCAAAATTCGTGAAAAGATCGCGGATAAAATGAAAAAATCGTGAAAAGATCGCGGCAAAACGCAAATTTCGACAAAGAATCGCGAAAAAGAATCGCGAAATTCTTCAAAGTACCGCGGAAAAACGCAAATTTCGTGAAAAGATCGCGGATAAAACGCAAAATTCGTGAGAAGGTCGCGGATAAAACGCAAAATTCGTGAAAAGATCGCGAAAAAACACAAATTTCGGTAAAATGTCGCGGGAAAAAAACGCAAATTTCGTGAAAAGATCGCGGAGAAAACGCAACTTTCGTCAAAAGATCGTGGAAAAAACGCACAAATTTCACGATAAGATTGCGGAAAAGCACAAATTTCATCAAAAGATCGCGGAAAAAACACAAATTTCATCAAAAGATCGCGGAAAAGACACAAATTTCATCAAAAGATCGTGGAAAAAACGCAAATTTCGTCAAAAAATCTTGAAAGAAATCTAAATATTTTCAAAGAATAGCGAAAAAACCTCACAAATTTCGTTAAAAAATTACAAAAAAAAAAAAACGCAATTTTGTGGAAGAAACGCAGATTTCGTCAAAAGATCGTGAAAAGACGCAGATTTTGCAAAAGGACACGAAAAAAAACACGAAATTCTTAAAATGGATATTAGTTAGTGCCGAGGGGGGTGGGGGTCCCCAATTTCCTGTGAATTTATTTCATTGCAATTAATAGTAAAAATAAATTTTTTCAGTTGAGTGTAATCATATCGAATGGTAAATAATATATATTAGTAAATCACAATGTTGATAGTTAGAAAAAACACAATTTTGTATGGAGCGTACATAACTTTGTTACTGGCCAGTGGTTAAAAAAAATAATTGGGCAGTGAAAAAAAATCTGTGTACTGGCCAGTGGCCAAAAATGTTAATTTTAACCTATACTGGTTAGAGAAGATATTCCTGTATCCTGGAACCCTATGCACAGACTAGAGTTGGTTCAGGTACATTCAGATAGTAAAATTGTGGAAGATTCCTTTAGCGTTTATCAATACTTGCATGAAAGAATTCATGTGGGGGAAATCATTTGAAAGTCTAAATCAAATGAATGTGCAGATGAACTGCAAATGTTTCTCTACAAACCTAAAATTTTTAAAACTTTGAAATTTGTTTCACATGCTTTTAATGTTTTTCAAACATTCCTAAATGACTTCAAGGCATTAGTCGCAGCCTCTGAAAAAACAGAAAATGCAAGTCTGATGAGCAAACTTTTATCAAAAAGAAATATATTCAGTATAATAGTTATTGCTGATATAATTTCGGTACTTGCTACCATGTTAAAATGTATTCAGGTAACAGATCTTCCTTGGGAGTATACAGATTTAATTACAAATCTAAACTGTTATTTGCTAAACATCAAATCCCATCTGACAAGCCTTCATAATTGTGAGAATGTGCAACAATTTATTGATATTGTCAGATCATTGCCAAAATTTTTTTCAAAAATGCAATACTTTCATGGCACATGTTTTCAGAAGAAAGTACTTTCCAAGGAGTACCTCTGCCAGACCTTCCAATAAGCAGCAAAATGTTAAGGTCTGCTACTGATAATTCTAGTATATCGTATTTTATCAGTGACATCAAAGATATAGTGCAATATATTGATACATTGCTGCATCAATACAGTGTCTATTTTGAACAAAGCACAGAACTTGATGAGATCATCAAAGCAACAAAATATTTATTCAATTTTGAATATCTGATTTTTCCACGTTCAGATGTGACAAACAAAATCTTGGATCTTTCCAATTTTTTAGAAATTCTGGATGTACTCCCTTGTGTTCCTCCCTCCAAAGAGGAAGGGAAGGAGCTGTATTTTGAATACACTGTATTTCTTGATTGGGTTTATGAAACTGTCGAAGAGGTGCCAGGAGAGTGAAACATATTTTCAAAATAAGACTATGTTAAAAAATGCTGTGAATACTTTAAAATCAGAGATCCCGAAATTAACCAGTTTTCTAACTAAAATTTTGTCTATTTCAGTATCTGAAGCTATATGCGAATCATGGGGTCTACAATCGATAAAAAAATTTCTAACAGGCCCAATGCAGCTGATGGGAACGAAACGACCATTGGTACAACCTACAAACATATGTTTATTTATACGAATGGACCTCCATCTGGACATAAATCTGTTAGGAAACTTGTAAAAGCTGGCCTTATAACTATGTATGGACCAAATTTCCAAAGACATTTTCTTCATAAAAGTAATATGTCTAAATACCTCACTTCCAAAGTCAGTAACTTCTGTGTCAATGCCATGGTTCTAGAAATAACTCTTGCCTCCAGAATATGTTTCTTTTGTTTGACAGTGTTTTACGAAACACATCTTTAGCATTTTTATAAAAGATGAAATTACATCCTTACATATATATATAAACATTCCCCCCCCCCTCTTTTTTCCCTCACTGCGCTTGCAGAACATTTTTGATCATCTGAAATTCCGTTGCAGAACATTGCAAAGTATTCTGCTTTGGGGATCAACACATTTTAGAATATCTTTTTCATTAAATTCAGTTTTAAAGTTATTCATTCATTTTTTATCTTATCGTCATATTTTCCTTTTATACATTGATAACTTATCTTACTTATCACTATGCTTTAAATCTTCTTCCTATTATTATAGAAATATTATTTTGATGATGTCATCCCATGTGAGGTTATTAAGGATTAATTTCAATAAAATGATATTCAAAAGATTTTCCCTCAAATATCTTCAAACCCACTACATTTAAATGAATACCGTATTGATTATTCACCTTAATGATACAAAATGTCTTTTATCTTTTGAATAATATGATCTCGGTTAAATTTGCTTTGTTTCAGAACCTTTGAATATTTAGTTCATTATAAGATTTGACTGACGTTTCGCATTTACTAAACTCAAACAATTGTATTTCTAAAAATAATGCTCAATCATCATGGAATTACATAAGATTTAAAAATATATACAGGTACATACAATTAGAAATGCTTAGGAATTAAATGCATTCCAATAAGAAATTGCATATGGTATTGCATTGTACTTCATGTTATAAGATAATTTAACCTAAATAACAATTTTTCATTGAGGGTACGAAATGATTGTAATGTGTTTAACAATTTTTATACAAAATAAAATGTATTCCACAATGAATATTGTCACGATTAGCTTCCATTTCCCTTTGAAATGCCCAGGCTCTTCGTCTTTCGATTATATGAAAGATATTGTATATTGTAAGAAACTAAAATATACATACATGTATATAATTTATGCACTATTATTTTGTAAATAAAACATCATGCATTAGTATTTACTCAGATATAAACTTTAAAAGTATGAAAAATATAAAAACAAATGGAAAAAAAAAACTTTTTTCAAATAAAAATGCGGTATTTACGGTATTTCAAGAGTGTAAATTTTCCTGTGTGTTTAACTGAACTTACTTTTAGCATATTATGTAGCATGCATACATATCTGTAGATTATATAATAGGCTACAAAATGAAAATCGAATATTTTAACGACTATTCATGGTAATAGCAGAAATCAGGTTTTCAAATGAGTTATGCGTTTTCCAAATTGTTCATTTAATATATCATCTTTCATCTAGGTAAATTATAAAGTTTTGTTGAAGTACTGAGAATGTGTTGGAAAGTGTTTCATAATCTATGCTGCACGCATGATTTTTTGTTCTTGTTTTTATTTTTATAGATTTGATAAAGCATGTTACGTTTCAAACAGATTTTTAATGAAATTTATAATATCAACTTCATTTACAATAGCTTTTTCATTAAATTCAAATTTAAAATTATTCATCCATTGTTTATCTTATCGTCATATTTTTCTTTTATACATTGAAAACTTATCTTACTTATCAATATGCTTTAAATCTTCTTCCTATTATTATAGAAATATTATTTTGATGATGTCATCCCATGTGAGATTATAAAGGATTAATTTCAGTAAAATGATATTCAAATAGATTTTCTCTCAAATATCTTCGAATCCGCTACGGGTAAATGAATACTGTATTGATTATTATCTTTAATGATACAAAATATCTTTTATCTTTTGAATAATATGATCACGGTTGAATTTGCTTTGTTTCAGAA
Organism: Maratus speciosus; assembly: GCA_963932465.1. NCBI lineage: Eukaryota > Metazoa > Arthropoda > Arachnida > Araneae > Salticidae > Maratus > Maratus speciosus. Next base: position 503,610,365 of record OZ010794.1, on the reverse strand, counting down.
CCTTTGAATATTTAGTTCATTACAAGATTTAACTGAAACTTCGCATTTATTAAACTCAAAGAATTGTCTTTCTAAAAATAATGATCAATCATCATGGAATTACATAAGATTTATAAATATATGCAGGTACATATAATTAGAAATGCATACAAATTACATACATTCCACTACGAAATTACAACTGGTAGTAAATTTTGCTTCATGTTACTAGATAAATTATCCTAATTAAAGACTGATCATTGAGTGTACGAAAATATTTTAACATATTTAACATTTTTGTGTTCATAAAAATAAAATAAAATACAGGATATCCATACAAGAACGTCCTAGTTTTAATCGCATATTACAATAATTTCATTTAGACTACAGTAGTACCCCGACTTATTTCCCTCGACTGACGTCGCTCCGTATTTACGTCCCGTCGACTGACGCCACCCTGCAGTTACGTTGTCTGTCCTGGGGAAAAAAAAAATCCTTAACACTAGAACAGCCGGCTTTTTTACTCAAGTTTTATAAAAAAAAAAATTCCACACAAGAAATTTTATTTAAAACTATTTAACTTATTTAATTCGCCTATTATTGTGCTGCATACATTTAAAATATCTTATGAAGAAATTCCTGGTTCGATTCGACTCTGATGAATTTGGCGGAGGTCAAAATGACCCCTAATGGCGTTTCTAGTATTAATTAACGCGCACTTTGAATTTTTTTAAACACTAGAATGCCCGGAAGGAGTCGATTCGACTTCGACGATATGATTCTTCAATTGGAACTTCAGTCAATTGGAACCATAAATTCTTTGACTAAATAAGTTACATTTTAAAAACGCAGATTTACGTTAAATAATTTTAAATAAAAATTCTCGTGTAAAATATTTTTATGAAACTTGAGTAAAATTTCCTGGCTTTCAAGTGTTAAACACTATTGTTCCTATGAAGTGAAAAATTCTTGCAACTGTCACGTGATAGTGGCAAACAAATAAAAAAGTCACCAGAAAAAGCTCTGCTGAACTCTTAAGAGAAAAAAAGAAATATTTATCTGTTCAAATTTCATTACAAGATCTTTTCACATCCTTGAGAGGCCTCTCTAGTCACTTAAGAAGACCCGGACGATAATGTTAATTCTATGGAGATGTTATTTTCAAATATCTTGTTTGGATTTTAATATTTTTACATGATTTTTTTTTTTTTTTTTTTTTTTTTGCATATGATAGCTGAGGACCATCTACATCCATCCAGGCTAGTTTTTACTTTTTCGATTTTATTTTCCGATTTTTTTTAAAATTACTTTCACTTTCAGAACCGGTTGGAATCGGTTCTGAAATTGAAACTATCCTAATATAAAAAATCTATAACAAAAATCAAAAAAGTAAAACCTAGCCTGGATGTAGATCGTCCTCAGCCATCATATGCAAAACAAATTATGTTAAAATATTAAAATCCAAACAAGATATTTGAAAATAACTTCTCCATAGGATTAACATTATCATCCGGGTCTTATGAGTGACTAATGTGGCCTCTTAAAGACTCGATTTGCAAATTCACTCTTTTGCTAATGTTAAATGTATGTAACATAATCCCTAAATACAACAGAATATGAAAATTCGATATTGGATAATTTTGACTGCTTATTCATTTTTGCTTATCTAAATATACCTCAACTTACGTCACTAGTCTTGAAACAAATTTTGACGTAAGTCGAGATATTACTGTATTTACAACAAATCATACATCAAATTGAAGATAAACTAACCTAGCTTTTCTTACAAATGTTCAATATGTACACCTTTAGTTACACGGCACACATCCAACCTGAAGTCCAATTCTTCTCACACTTCGGTTAACGAGTCCGGAGTCATGTAATCAATATCCTCCTCAATTATGTGTCTCAACTCTGGAAAACGATTAGATAGCGGCGGAACGTAGACACGATCTTTTAAAAAGCCCTAAAGTAAAAAATTGCGTGACTTTAACGGCTTTTAAATCTTCAGCCCAGCAATAAATCTTTACGCTCAGGAGTCGCCATTTTGCATATGTGGCACTGCAAGCGAGTCAATAACAAAGCAGTACTCGCGCATGCGCTTACCTAAAATTCTTTGATTTTCCCTTTTTTTGTGACTTTGAACCAAAACTGTAGAACTCTTACAGTTGATACTATTAAAATTTATAACTGGGATATTCTTTATTGACGACATTGATTCTTATCCCACAACTAATATAGTCACCATTAGCTTCTATTTCCATTTGAAATGCTCAGTCTCTTGGTCTTTCGGTGATATGAATTCTTCATTTGTTTTTCGCACAATATATTAAATCTGAAATTGCTGCTTTGCTAAACTGTTTGTTAACGACCAAAAAAGTGTTAATTCTTGCAATTTCTGTTGAATAAGCTAGATGTGGTAAAATTCCTCATTGTAGAATGGTTTGGTAGGCTGTAGAACTTCTACGTATTCTGCAGTTGTCGTGCTTTAAATACAGGGAGAACCAAAAGTCTTGCTCTGATTATAATAATTCATTACAAACTAACCATTTGTATAATAATGTAACTTGTTGTATCGTTGGATAGGTCAGGTTTAGTAGTTTGTTTCTGCAATAGAGGAAGCCCATTTCCGGATCGGTGGATTGGAAAGGATAGACCAACATCCTGGCCTCCGCGCTTTCCAGTTATTAATCCTCTGGATTTTTTCTTTTAGGGCTATATCAAGGACAGAGTCTTTGCCACACCAATTTCTGACATAAAAAAACAGATGACTAGGATACAAAGGCTGTGTGTACTGTAAGAGAAGACATGTTAAAGAGCACTTGGTGGGGACTAGAATACCGCTTAGACATTCTCCGAGCTACCAAGGAGGCGCACGTTGAAATTTACTGAGGTACGTGGTCTTATAAAAAATTTATAACAGTACTTACAATGTATCGAAACAAACATATGTCTATTTATAATACAGGGTAAGTCAAAATGAATATAGCGATTACAAACGGCTATAACTATTTAAAGGAAAAGAATTTATCAAAAAGATTAACACAGAATGTAGGATGGAACTTCAAAATTTCTTTACGTAAGGCAAGTGCAGTGAAGCGGCAGCCTACGCACGCGCAATTTGAAACTTTGCAACGACAAGACACCTGTTCATTGCGGCCGCCTCATTAGTAAAAATAGTCAATTATGCAGGTAAAAATGGCCGATTTTTTTTCTCTGGTGTTATGTGAAAGACAGCGTGCCTCCCCCCAAAACAATTGAAAAACTCAAAGTACACATTTGTAATGCGCTTGCGTCGGTCACTGAAAAATGCTTCAGAATGTATGGCGTGAAATGGACTCCTGCCTAGATGTTGTTCGTGTTACCAAGGGAAGTCACATAGAACATCTATGACGTATGTATATAAAATTTTGAAGTTCCGTCTACATTCTGTGTTAATCTTATCGATAAATTCTTTTCCATTAAATAGTTATAGCCGTTTGTAATCGCTATATTCACTTTGACTTACCCTGTAGTTTGAGCACAATAATATTTAAAATCAGAGCAAGACTTTTGGTTCACCCAATACATTACGCCCAAAACTAGTTCTCATTTCTTGGTTATATTTGAGTAAAAAAAACTGAAGAATGTAATGCCTTCCAATAATACTTTCTTCAGGTTTGAATGGATCGTAATATAGAACGTTCCCCAAGTCCTCGTAAAAATAGTACTTATGCATCATGGAATTCAATAAGATATACAAATATATACAGGTAGATTGAATTACAAATGCATACAAATTACATACATTCCAATAAGATATTAAATCTGGTATTAAATTGCACTTCCTGTTACTGGATAAATTATCCTAAATAAGAATTCATCATTGAGTGTATGAAAAGATTTTAATGTGTGCCATGCAACCAACCTTCTTTTAAGCTTGTTTTAAAGTAAAGGGAAGTGAAGAGAGAATAACCTTGTTCTAAAGTAAAGGGAAGTCAAGAGAGGAGACGGGAGTAGTGGTGGTTTTCGTCGGATGTGTAGGATGCGGGAATGCACCCGAGTCAATATTGGTTTCGTTTTGAAAAATAATACGTGTGGTTTTGGTAAAGTATTGTTGATCTTAAATTATAGTAAAAGTGTATATAGTTCTGGGCCAGTGTAAATATTTTGTGTTTAAAAAACTTTTCGTATAAAATTTCTGGTGCCATCATCGGTTGTCGTGGCATTACAGCGTGTTTAACATTTTTGTTATTAATAAAAATCAAATAAAATATATACCACGATCAGTATAGTCACAATTATCTTATATTTTCCTTTTAAATGCTTATGTTCTTAGTCTTTCGATTACATGAATTCATCGTTTTTTGTTTCTCACAATTTATTCAATCTTAAATTGCAGCTTTGCTAAATCGTTTTTAACGACCGAAAAAAGGGGTAATTGTTGCAATGTCTGTTGAATACGCTAGGTGTGGTAAAATGATGTAGTAGGTAAAATGTAAAATAGTCTAACAAGATGTGAACTTCCACGCACTCTACCATTATCGTGTTTTAGATGTCCAAAGCAATGTGGCTTTTCTTGGTTATAATTGAAAAAAAAAAAGACTGAAGAATGTAGTTGTTTCGAGCAACACTTTCTCCTAGTTTGAAGAGATCTTAATATAGAACGTTCCCCCCAAGACTCCATTCATATTACCAAAACAGAGCATTAGTGTTCTTTTTACCCGGCTGAAAAGAAGGGTTATGTGTTTCACGCATATCTGTGTATGTGGATTTCTTTATACCCTCGAAACATCCCAACGGCTGGATGGATTTTAATGAATGAACTCTCTATCAATTCGTCTTAACGACCCAATGGTTATAAGCTAGGTTTTGTTTTTATAAATTCAAAATGGCGGTAGAGACGAAAAAAAAATTTAACAGCCCTATTGAGTGGCATATCATTGGATAGGTCTTTTAAAATGAAGAGGATGTTTCATTGACTATTTTACAGTCAGAAGCTCCGTTAAAATATTATACAACCTGGAAGTTGTGTATGTATTGTGGATCTCTAGCTTTACTGCAACTCTAACCATCATAGACATCTATAGACCTCGTCAAAACAGTGTTTATAAATAGGAACTAACAATTAACCACAACTTAAAATTCATCAATACAAGTAAATAAAACAAATAGGTAAGTAATATAAACAAGTAATATAAAAAAAATATTTTAAGTCAATTCCTACTTAGGCCAATAAGAGAATTTTTTTTCTCCCATTCTTCTTCCCTCTTGAGTGGTGCTTAAATGCCTTGATCTAGAAGAATGCTCTCTCGGTCTTAAAATACCTTGATCAAGAAGACGGCTCTCTCTAGTATTGAAAATTAATTAATTTAATATAATTAATGTATTAATATTTGAAAAAACTGGATTAACATCAAGTGTCATCCACTATAAGATAAAAAAAATTATTTGAGCTTGATTGGATGAATAATAAGTATTTTATTAACGATTGAAAATTTGAACAAGATATATATAGAGAGAGTGTGAGCTAATAGTAGGAACTGAAAAAAATAGGTTCACATTGATGAGAAATAATTAATTAGTTCGCTTTTTACGCAGTCGGGTTTTTTTATTTTTTAAATATAATTGTTTATTATAAATCAATATCTTGTGCACGTAATCTGTTTGTAGAATACGATCAGCTATGTTTGCTTGTAGAAGAATTAGTATAATAAATGTGGAAATCTATGTCAGATAACGCCGACCATTGAAAAGAGGGAGAAGTTTTTTGCCTACCTAATATTTAACATCTCATTGTATTTTCCCTTTATACATGATGTATAAAAATGATAGTATTAACTTTAAGAAGAGATAAGTCAAATCTATAAAAAAAAAAAAAACATTTTTTTACAAGAAAACGTGGTTGCGTTTCACATACACAACCAAATTTGTGTGTCTCACGCCAAGCTTAACCTTCTAATTCCTAGGGTAGAATACGTTCTAGAAATTCCATAAAAAAAAAAAGAATCTGAATTCATACCAGAGAAATTTCTTAATACATTTCGCTTTTTGGAAAATAAGGAATGTCTGTAATCATATAAAGCTGATATTGTAAAATTTAAATTTCTGGTATGAATTTGGAATATCGAATTAAAAAATCCACTAAATTCGAAATACTATTGGTAGCATATATGCTACCATGGCTACTAGAGGTTTAATCGTCCTAGTAGCAACTTTTAATATTTCCTAAGAATTCTTACTTCTACATGATTTGAACCAGAAATCAAAATGTATCATATTTAACATCTTCCTAAGGGTCTATTTAATTGCATATATTAAGTATAAATTCGTCATTTTTTCTGGTTTAAAACATTAAAAATTTCACAATAGAAAATAACTGAGTTCAAATAAGACCGCAATGATAATAGGAGGATTAATACGGATATTAGTTTTTAATTTTTATAAAATTATTGCAATGATAATCTAAAAAAAAACATACTTTGCTTTATATTAAACGTTATGAAACCATAAGAATTTCTAGAAATTAGCATCATTCCCTTTCTCAACAACACTGAGCTAGATGTTCCGTAATTATAAATGTATCTGACAGTACATTCGGTGTTAATTGGCGAATGCACTTCCAGCAGTGTCATTACAGTTTGCACAAATCAAAGTTATTCTGAAGAAAATTTCCATACCATTTCGTCATTATTGTTAAACTTGTTGACGAAAATCCAGGTGTGATTTCACTTTAGATACTCTGTATTTTGGCTTGAAAATGTGGATTGCGACACGGGATTACTAGAGAAAATGTCCTTCCGGCCAGTGCCGGGAGGAAGAGGTAGCTTTCATAATCCTTATTTAAAAAAAGCCAAATTATATCATTCAAACACACGAAGCTCAATTTAGTGGAAACCGAATATAGGAGATTCAATACTAATTTTTATCAATATAATGAATGAGAATTTCGCGAAATTAGTCAGCTTTATCCAAGCTGCTTTTCTTTAAAGTAACATATATTTGGCTGCCAAATTCGGCAATTTCTTAAAGTGCCTCTCATTTTAAGACAACATGGTGGATGAGGCTAAGCAGTGAACTTGGTCGAGACCTTAGTAATTGCTGTGCACATGCTCACTCACATCGGAATCGGTTAATATATAGGAGTGCTGTCGCATGCAAAAAATCAGATTTTTCAAAATGTCACCCACAATAGAAATTGAAACTGCTATATCTAAGCCATTTTTTAAGGTAAAGACAAACAAAAAATGCTCCTGAATCCTTATATCAAGGTCAAATGCTTAAGAAAGAAACCTTTTTCAATTTCTAATTTTTTTGCACCTCACTTTAAATATATATATATATATTTTAATTTAATGGTCGCCATTTTGAATCAAGATGGCTGATGAATCTGGCCAGCGAACTTGGTCGAGGTGTTGATGTATACTATCCACATGCCTTCTTACATCGAAATAGGCGAATACGTGTCTTATCGCGCAACAAATACAAGATAGTTTCAAAATGTTAGCCATGCTAGAAATTCAAAGTGCTATAAATCAACCATTTTTTAAGATATAAACAAAAGAACAAATTTTCAGAAACAAAAACTGCTCCGGAATCTTTGTATCAAGGCCAAACACATAAAAAAAATCTTTTTCATTTTCCAATTGTTTAATACCTCATTTTGAATTTCAAATTTAATTTTTTTTAAATGGCAACCCTTTTGAAACAAGATGGCGAATGAAGCTGGCCAACGAACTCGGTCGAGACATTGGTATGTACTATGTACAGACCAAGTTACATCCAAATAGGTTCATAATTACGCCTGTTATCGCGTGACAAAAATCAGGTCGTTTTAAAATGTCAGCCAGAAGAGAAATTGAAAATGCTATTACTCAGCCATTTTTTTTAGATATAGACAAAAGAAAAACTGTTCCGGAATCTTTGTATTAAGGTCAAACACATACAAAAAAAATTTTTTCACTTTCCAATTTTTTGGTATCTCATTTAAATTTTTTTATTTTTTAATTTTTTTTAAATGGCCGCCATTTTGAAACAAGATGGCGGATGAAGCCGGCCAACGAACTCGGTCGAGATATTTGTATGTACTATGTACACACCAAGGTACATCCAAGTCGGTTCATAAATACGCCTATTATTACGTGAGAAAAATCAGGACGTTTCAAAATGTCAGCCACGCTAGAAATTCAAAATGCTATAACTCAGCCATTTCTTAAGATATAGACGAAACAAAAACTGCTCCCGAATCTTTTTATCAAGGTCAAACACATAAGAAGAAAATATTTTTTCAATTTTTAATTTTTTGGTACCACATTTCAAATTTAAAGTTTTTTTAAAAATTTAAATGGCCACCATTTTTAAACAAGATGGCGGATGAAGCTGACCAACGAACCCGGTCGAGACATTGGTATGTACTATGTATAAACGAAGTTACATCCAAATCGGTTCATAAATACGCCTTTTATCGCGTGACAAAATTCAGGACGTTTCAAAATGTCAGCCACGCTAGAAATTCAAAATGCTATAACTCAGCCATTTTTTAAGATATAGACGAAACAAAAACTGCTCCGGAATCTTTGTATAAAGGTCAAATACATAAGAAAAAATATTTTTCCATTTTAAATTTTTTGGTACCACATTTCAAATTTTAAATTTTTAAAAAAATTTTAAATGGCCGCCATTTTGAAACAAAATGGCGGATGAAGCTGGCCAACGAACTCGGTCGAGATATTGGTATGTACTATGTACACACTGAATTACATCCAAATCGGTTCATAAATACGCCTTTTATCGCGTGACAAATTTCAGGACGTTTCAAAATGTCAGCCACGCTAGAAATTCAAAATGCTATAACTCAGCCATTTTTTAAGATATAGACGAAACAAAAACTGCTCCGGAATCTTTGTATAAAGGTCAAATACATAAGAAAAAAATATTTTTCCATTTTTAATTTTTTGGTACCACATTTCAAGTTTTAAAAGTTTTTAAAAATTTTAAATGGCCGCCATTTTGAAACAAAATGGCGGATGAAGCTGGCCAACGAACTCGGTTGAGAGATTAGTATGTACTATGTACACACTGAATTACATCCAAATCGGTTCATAAATACGCCTTTTATCGCGTGACAAAATTCAGGACGTTTCAAAATGTCAGTCACGCTAGAAATTCAAAATGCTATAACTCAGCCATTTTGTAAGATATAGACGAAACAAAAACTGCTCCGGAATCTTTGTATAAAGGTTAAATACATAAGAAAAAAATATTTTTCCATTTTTAATTTTTTGGTACCACATTTAAAATTTTAAATTTTTTTTAAAAATTTTAAATGGCCGCCATTTTGAAACAAAATGGCGGATGAAGCTGGCCAACGAACTCGGTTGAGACATTGGTATGTACTATGTACACACCGAATTACATCGAAATCGGTTCATAATTACGGGAGTTACAGTGTGACATAGGTCATATATATATATCAATTTTGAACGGAGGGTGGTTTTGGGGTCTGGGGGTCATGATCGATGAAAATATACCAAAATTTTTTGAAATCGCTTTCCTCCGAACGGCTGCAATAGGTAGCTTTTTTGTAAAGAAAGCTACCTAAAAATAAATGCATAATCTTACATCGTCTCATGCTTGTCCCAGATTTCTTTTAAACACGTCTGTAATTAAAGTACTTCTTATGGATTTAAATTATTTTTCATGAATTTGAAACTTGAATGAGATGATGAGATCATGAATTTGACTTAAATCTTCTTCTTTTATCGTTATTATAATAATATTCCATGTAAGCTTGTTATCAATTTCTATAGAATACTATCGAAATCCTTTTGCCTCAAATAGTTTTAATCCATTGTAAAAAAATGTGTCCCATATCTATTATTCATTTTTATGTTATCATATGTCTTTTATTTTTTAAATGGAGCTATCTCGGTTACAATTTTATTTTGTTCTATGGATTTTGATTGTCTAGTTCATTACCGGATTTCTGTCAAATTTTCCATTTTTTAAATACAAATATTTGTGTTAATAAAAACAACACTTATTCAAAAGGAATTACGTAAAGATAATCATCAAAACTTGAAGGATATCTGATGGTGCTTATATTCGATGGTAATATTTCAATACAATTTCATCATTGTTGTTAAAGTTATTGACGAAAATCCAGGTGAGATTTCACTTTAGACACCCTGCATTTTTGCTTGATAATGTGGATTGCGACACTAGTAGGGTCTGAAATGTTTTCCAGCTCGATTTTTGTGCCAAGTTTGATATTTTTTTTTATTTCGTAGCTTTTGACATCTAGATTCCAAATATCTTAGGTGCCATTTTTTTCTTATACATTTTTGATGTGATTTTTAAGATGGCGTCCAAGATGGCTGCCATTTACTGACTTTTTTAATATTCGTGCAATATTATTGACCAGTATATCAAATTATATGTTTTTGGGGTCAAAAAATGCAAATCTGCAATCAAAATAGGCATAAATTGTGTTATTTATTATTTATTTATAAATTTACCACAAAATTACTAATATACACTGGTTCCCAAATATTAAGGAAAAAATCACAAAAAGAGCGATAACTCGTTTAAAAATTAGTCTATCCGTATGAAATTTGGATATGTTGTTAACTAAAAGATGCTGATTAAAATTACAAAATGAAAATTAATGGCGCTGCAGTCGGATTGCGTCATCTGTGCGGAGCATAAAAATGCATGCTAGAGAGTACGGCTGCTGGTGTCACTGTGATTACGATATAAGAAAACTGAGATAGCCAATTCATTAGTATGAGCTCGAGGTATCATTTGTCCGCATAACTGCGATATAGAGCTGTTGGAAGATTGGATGTAGGCCAAAGTCAGACAGAGGTGGACAGATGGCTAAATGTGAGTCCTTTTGTTGCTCATAGGCTTTGGCAACAATTTCAAACCACTGGTTCGGCCTCCGGAAGGTTCAGCGAAGGACGAGCAAGAGCTACGACAAGCACCGATGACCGATATTTGCGGTGATGTGTACGAAGGAATAGAACAGCAACCCCATTTTATCTGCACCCCCCTCTATAGCAATCCCCTCTGTGAATGCTCACGTCTATAGAGATGGCATTCTTGATGCTTATGTGCACTCATATGCCGGTGCAATAGGTAATGATTTACTGTTACAGGACGATAACATTCGACCGCACAGGGTTCACATCGTAGAAGATTATCTTCAGCACTAAACAATTCAGCGCATGGAATGTCCAGCGCAATCTCTGGACTTGAATCCCATCGAACATCTTTGGGATGCTTTAGGAAGATGTGTCTCTGCTCTCAATCTCCCTCCTCAGAGCCTTGCCACGCTTTAACTGCTTTACAAGAGCAATGGCTCGCACTTCCCAGCGAACTTATCGATCGCATAATTGACAGTATCACACTTCGATATGTGCTGTATTGCTTCTAGGGGTGATCATACTATACCAAACTGAGACATTTATTTTGTTTATCTTTAATTGTATTAATTTCTGAAACACCACAATCGTCTGGTAATTTCTTTTAATGTTATTTTATACCTTACTATGTGTTGTAAATTGTGTCTCAGTTTTATTAAAATCTACTTGTAACATTTTGAGTAATCGCTGCTTTTGTTGTTTTTCCTTAATTTTTGGAAACCAGTGTACTAGAGGCACAGAGTTTCACATGACTATCGTTTTGGCATGCTACGAACTTCTCTTTGAAACACTGCCACATTCTACAGAGATTATTTCCCTGCAAGAAAAATGCAACTCACTACGTGAGAAATTGCACAATTGTGAAGTTGAAGCTACAACTTTGTTTGAAGATATCAGAGTAGTAGTTGAAAAAAAAGTCTTCCACATATTATACAATGTAGTGGTGATATGGCAAAGTTCTTACTACAGTATATGAACCAATTTGGATCTTTGTTACGTTTCATCCGTGCCACTCGTCAAGGATATTGGGCATTGCATCTCGCGTCATTATCAAACGAACAAATCAAGTATTATTTTGCTTATGACTTATTTCATTATGCCAGACTCATTCTAGTATACATAGCACAGATGAAGGACCTTAAATCTACATATTCAGAAAGATGGAATGCTCTCTAATCTGGTTGTTTTGCAGTACCTATCCAAAGCCAATGTGCCGTTTACGAAACTATTTTCAGACCAGAACTTGGAACAGAAAATCAAAGAACTGAAGAACATTGGTGGCGTTATTGGTTTAACTCAGAATGAAAACGCCCTCGAAATGCATTTCTTGTGTACACCAGAAGTATTACGCATTGTTTCAACTTTCTTTGAAAAGTACTGTCCAAATGAAGTCTCTAAGCAGCACAGGAAACACTATAAACTTCAGACCTCCATGTCGATAAGAATTTTTCACAATGCAGCCATCGTCAAGGAGAGTATTCTGGATCATTGTGAAGGAAACCCTTTCCAAGATAATACCACACTAATGAATATTGCATCCTCTATGGAAGTTCCAGAATCTACGAAGGATGATATTCTGAATCGTTGACCAAAAAGGCCAATTGGAATTCGAAGAATTTGTAAGAGATAGACTAATTCGAAATGATAGGCAACTTCTTGCTCGTTTTCTTGTTGTTATGGAATCAAGACCTCAAATGTCTACAAACCTAAAAGATGCAATTGGAAACTAAAAGTTTTCTGTAATACCAAGATCATTATTTTCTTCTGATGGATACCTTCATATTCCATCTGACAAAAGTTCATTTATTGCAGAAATAGAGCAATATAATCGATCACCCATACTTGAATCATTAGAATCCTTGATTACTTCTCCGATAGAAAAAGTATTATAGATGGAATGGCAATCGTACAATCAGTAAAAAAGACACCTGCCATGGAAACTTGTGAAGACTTCGCAAATGCTTTTACAAAGATCATTATGAAAATGACAAGCGGATACACTGAAGGGAGAATAATATTTGACCAATACCTTGAGCATTCTTTGAAGGAGAAAACTAGTAATAAAAGATTGGGGGCGACAGAACCTATTAGATTTACTATTACAAATAGTACCAATATAACGTTGGTTTCATTAAAAACGTTTCTTTCACATAATGGAACAAAATCACAGCTGACTGAGTATCTCGGGAATAAATTACTACATGTTTTTGCTGCTAGTGAGAAGAAAATTGTTTTTCCTTTTTGGCAGTAAGGCATACTGTAACCACGCGAATGTTTTCGATTCAGAATTAATGTGATCATACACATGAAGAAGCAGACACCATTATGCATCTTCATGTACTTGATATAGTGAACCATCATGATAATAATGAGATCGATGTATTTTCGCAAGATACTACATTTTCCTATTGCTGATTGACTTGGTTTCAAGTCATCTAGTAAACAGTGAAATCTATTTTGTAACTGGTCGAGGCAACAAACACAGAAAAATTAATATTAATGAAAGATGTCGAGCAATAGGTGCTCATAAAAGCAAAGGTTTACATTCATATACTGGTGGAGACTGGGGAGGAAAATTTGTAGGCATTTCAAAACAGAAGTGGATAAAAGTGTATATCAATCTTCAGTGTCATGATAATATTATAACAGCTTTTCAAGAGTTTGGGGAACCTAATGTTGATCCATTATCCAATCTGTCGTTGTTTGAAAAATTCACCAACTGGACTTATTTGAAAAATAGTAATTTTTAAAAGATTTCAGAGTTAAGATGACACTTTTTCAAAACTAAAAGTTTCGAGGTCAGAAATTACCATCAACCCTTGGAGCACTGAAGCCAAATATTCTAAGATCCAACTAAATTTGCACCATTGGAAAGGGCTACAGAAATCCTCGACCTACAATACCCCCACTTATTGGCAATGGTTAGGGAAAAATGGCGAAGGCGTAATTTCTCCAGTCAAATGCCTGGGGTTACCTACGCCCAAAGGAGTTATTGAACTTGTGAAATGCCAGTGTAAGAGAACATGTACAGTTGGGAAATGTTCTTGCTTAAAGAATTCTCTGGTTTGTACTGTCTTTTGCAAATGGAGTGACTGCAACAATACAAAGGACTATCAATATCATCACAGCGATACCAGTGATTCAGAAGAGGATACATAATATCTCAGTATTATATATATAAATGCTGTTTTTAATAATTTTGTTAAATATCTTCAATAATTTATGTTATTTCATTTAAATACTTTCGTTGTGTGTAACTGTTTAATAAAACGTAGTATATCTAATGTTTTTCATAATTTTGTACTTTATTTGCATCTTATCGCTTAAAACACTTGAAAAATTCAATTTACTCCTAATTTTATTATATATTTATATTTTCTGACCCTGAAAACATATAATTTGACATACTGGTCAATAATATGCCTCAAATATTAAAGAAGTCAGTAAATGGCAGCCATCTTGGACGCCATCTTGAAAATCACCCCCAAAAATGTATATAAAAAAATGGCACCTAAGGTATTTGGAATGTACATGTCAAAACCTTCACAATACAACAAAAATATCAAACTTGGCACGTCAATCGAGCTGGAGCCACATTTTACGACATTTCAAACCCTACTACACTGGTTTACTAGAGAGAAAATAAATGTTGTAGTATGATCTACCATCATTCCATGATTGTCCTATCTGTCTCTTAAACACTTCTGTATTTAAAATACTTCTTATGGATTTAAAATATTTCTCATGAATTTACAATATATCATGACTTAAATCTTCTTATAATATCGTCATGATGATAGTATCCCACGTAAGCTTGTTATCAAATTCGATAGAATGCTATCGAAATCCTCTTGCCTCAAATAGTTTCATATCCGTTGCATGTAAATGAGTCCCATATCGATTATTTATTTTTATGGTACCATATGTCTTTTATTTTTTAAATGGAGTGATCTCGGTTACATTTTATTTTTCCTAAAGACTTTGAATGTGTAGTTAATTATCGGATTTCTGTCAACTTTTTTATTTTTAAACATAGATATTTTTTGTTCAAAAAAATAATTATTTTTATGCTTATACAAAAGAAATTATGTAAAGATAATCATCCAAAATTTCAATACTTGAAATTTTATTTTACATAAATACCTAAATCATAGCTCCGAACATTTCTCTTTATTACAAATTTAAAATAAAATATTTTGAATTAAAATCTGCCTTTTTTGCTAGTCTCCCAGTGGTCCGTTTATTGTATTTCAGTATTTATGCTGAAAAGTTTTTGTGTTAGGTTTTTATATTTTCAGCAAAAAAATACATCCCAAGTAGATGTCTGCAAAATTTACAAGAAAATTTTAAGAGAAAATTTTGCTTAGAAAAAAGTGGTTTTCAAAAAACGGTCAGAGTAAGAAGCCTGGCTTTTTCTCTTTAGTTCATCTATTAACGCAAAGGGTCTCAAGACTTTTAAAATTGGAAAAAATGAAAAAAAAAGGACTATTTTCAACATTTAATATCTTAAAATGTATATAATTTTAAAACAAAATTTTTATTGGGTTGAAAGATATAAGTATGTCCCTTCATTTCATGTATTTAAAAAATTGCAAGGTGTAGAATTAGCCTTTACAGGGGGCTCCAAACTGTCAGACATTTGACGAGCAAAAAGTTGGTATGACAGCTTACGCGCAGGATTATGAAATAAATTTTGCAACTAGAATAAACATTTTGGTGCCTACGTATACTTCAGATTATAATAATTAATCTGAATGTAAATAAATTTGTATTTAAAGTATTTTTTATATTCTTAATACAAAGTTGTATTTAGCTAATGGAAAATGTTGAAAATTTCAACAGTATAATCACCTAATATATATAGTATATTAATAATAAAAAATCCCTGCCGGCCCGGCCTACAGGCGGAGGTAGATTTCGAAGTTAAGTATACTAATTTCACAAACAAAAACCAAATCATGATTAGAGATAAACCCACATTAACAATTTTATCTGGCCGCTTTTGACGAGTTTTTATTTCATTTTTATATAACAACTGGTTTTATCAGAATCATGTTAGGGCGGTATTCAAAAATATACTTTTCCATGCTCAACAACACGAAATTTTCTGGCATAACTCCAGATTCATTTTTAATAGGAAAAACATGAAACTTGTTGACGTGATTTTTGAAGAGATTAATAAGCGACCTGTGTTATTAATTTCCGTTTAATTAATTAAAACTTGATACATAAACAACTGTTTTCTCAGTAAGACAATATTTTTCGTTTCTAACACAATCGCTTCGGGAAATTCCGTTCAAAATGCCCACTTTGACATCATTTTTTGAAATATATTCTGCCTCTTTCAAAAAATCGATCATTACGGTACATTATATAGTTTCTGAATAAGCGAATCTACCAATGGATGCGTTTGAGAGCAAAAATGAATTTAAAAATGAGTCAGAAAATAAGCAGTTTGGATTTGAATACTTCGTTTTCCAACACAATCCGCTTCGGGAAATTCGGTTCAAAAGGCCCACTTTGACAGCATTTTTTAAAATATATTCTGCATCTATCAAAACATTGACCATTACGGTACATTATATAGTTTCTGAGTAAGAAAAGGTACCAATTGGAAGCCTTTGAGAGTAAAAATGAATTGTAAAATGCGTCAGAAAATAAGCAGTTTGGATTTGAATACACCCTTACTAAGATGATTTTTTTCTTCAACCGCTATGTATTTTTAATTTGTTTTTGCTGTAAGAATTGGTCCTATCCAAAACTTGTCTATATAGATGTTGTAGACAATATTAAGGAGATATATGATAAATTCATGGGGATTTTATATCTTTTGAATTGACGGAGTTATGGATTTTTTTCTTCTTCAAACGCCCTTTTTGTTTTCGTTTTTAATTTTTTTTTGCGGTACGAATTGGTCCTATCAAAAACTTGTGAATATAAAAGTTGTAGATAATGTTAAGGAGATTCATGATAAATTAATTGGATTTGACATCTTGAGAATTGACGAAGTTATGAATTTTTTTCTCCCAAAAACCCTATTTTTTGCACCCCTTGAGACCATTTTTAACTTTATCAAAAATCTGTGATACATAAATTTTTGGCCCTATTTTTAGAAGTAATAAAAACTTTAAACTGATTTGATATGTACAAAGTTTAAGAAGTTATAGGGGTTTTTCGGTTTTCACAAAACCCCTCCCTATTTCCATCCCCTTGGTCCGATTTTGCCCATTAACGAACTCGGCCGAGATTTTATGCCCCTTGATTTTATGTATCAGTTTGGAAGACATTGGTGCAGAATTGTGGAAGTTATCGTGTCCAGAAGAAAGTGATATATATAGATAGATACATACATTGACATATATATATATATATATATATATATATATATATATATATACATATATATATAGTTTTTACTGAGAGTGGTTTTGGGCTCTAGGGGTCATGATCGGTGTAGATCTGCAAAACATTTTCAGAAATTCCAACATAGGAACGACGCCAATAGGTAGTATTTCATACGAAATCTACCTAAAAGGAAATTTTAGGTTCAGTTTATACAGACTATCATGAAACATACGTTTTGAAAATTTCAAGAAAATATATTCAGAAGTTTTAGAGATATTGTGCGCGTTATGCCAGAAAACGTTATTTGGAGAAAAATGACTTAAAACTTTTGGAAACCCCGCTTCAGCTATTGAGCGGATATAATTATATAAGTCATAAATTCTCTTCTAAAGGGAATCGCTAGGAAACAATCATATCAAATTGTTCAGAAAAAATAGGAGTTTAACATCTAATATAATTAAAATTTCGAAAATTTTGAAGCTTTAAGAGTCTTGAGACCCCTTAATTTCTTGGTTCAAAATATATTTAAAAAATTAGACTTGAAAAAGATGGAAGTTTGGCCGCTTTTACAATTGACATGTGGTTACTACATTCACCAGCCAGAATTAGAATGATTTATGTAGCGATAATTATATAAGTGTGAATAACGAAAATACAGAAAAAGATTTTGTTTAAAAACTCTGCCTGAGCAAACGAGAAAAATGCGTTCACTTAGTTATTTTTATAATAAACTGAAGGAAAATAATTTGATTCAACTTAAGTGATGCATAGAAGAATTTTCAACATCCGATAAATTAACTGCAGTTAAATTTAATTAACTGCTTTTTCGTAAAAAAAACTTTGCTACTCGAAATAAATGTTCTTTAATATGTCGTCAACAACCTCTGGCAAATTAGTTAAATTAATATTTTTTCAGGTCATTAACTATAAAGAACACAGTTCATTGAATATTACATTAATTTAATAACTGCACTTATGATGCTACTTAGAATGTTGCTGGAAAAGTTTCATGACTATTTTGTTAATAAATAAACTTCCTAGGCATTGATACAGTTTGTTGCTTGAAAACATAAAATATACTAACTAAAATACCGTTAATGGACTAAAATTATGTTTTATTTAAATTTTAGTACTGAAATTACGCTTGAAATTATTGAATATATAATACGCGATTTATAACATTGCTAACGAAGCATAGAACCAACAATGTGAAATCTGTCCAAGCCGGAAATCGAACCCGGAATCCTTGGAATAGCGCTCCAAATGTTCTACCATTTAAGCTCTGAGGACGAAGCGCAGCTTAGCATTGCCCACATATGTTGGTGAGTGAAGGCGGTTAAGCTGGGCATCGTCCTCGTAGCTTAAATGGTAGAGCATTTGGAGCGCTATTCCAAGGGTCCCGGCTCTGACATTTTTCACATTGTTGGTTCTACGCTTCGTTAGCAATGTGATAAATTACGTATTATATATTCAATAAAATTAATTTTTAATCTTCTTTTTTATACTTTTAAGAACTAAGTTCAATAAATATGTTTAATAGTTTTAAGTAAAAATTCTGGTGCATATATTTTTAATCAAGGTTGTGTAAAATTTCAACAGTGTAGTGAGTTGATGCAATTTCATTGAAAGGGGAGTGAAGTCACAGTGATAGTAGTGACAAAA
Organism: Maratus speciosus; assembly: GCA_963932465.1. NCBI lineage: Eukaryota > Metazoa > Arthropoda > Arachnida > Araneae > Salticidae > Maratus > Maratus speciosus. The sequence goes on along the minus strand of OZ010794.1, from coordinate 503,591,475 downwards.
TTAAGAAAATTGCTTCTGTGCTTGCAGTATGTTAATCTTAGTAAGACTACAATAAGATATTTTGAACTAAGCAAAAATATGTTAATTCATGACAAAATCATAAATAAATAAAAATAAGAAGAAGATAAATTTAAGTGCGGAACATTAATGACAGGTAATAAACATATTCTTATCTTTCTATCTATTTTGCAGCTTGTAACTGCTTTTGAAGTCCAGATAATTAAACCATGTGACTTTCTAAGAGTGGTCAGCACGCCTGTCTGCCACGCTACAGGTCGCAAGTTCTTCTCCCAACCAGGCAAGTTTCACTCAACCTTTCATCCCTTCGGGGTCGATAAAATGAGTACCATGCTTGCTTGGGAACTAAATAACAAAGGTCTCGCGTTGGGTTGACCACCTGGCCGGGACACATGTTGCATAGCCCCTCGGAGCCTACTGTAGGCCCTGATCGTTCATTGATCGTACATTCACAGGTTTAGTTTTTTAGAAATTCTAAGCAATCATGATTACTGCTTCTACAAAATGTAACTGTCTTCCAAATTATATCTGACCTCTTGATGGTCACATGATATTACACGTACGTAAATCGTTCTGTCAAAATTTGTTCGGACTCTGCATCCCTTAAGGATGAGCTTAATTACTCAAAAACTGTTGCTGCCAAAAGAGGTTTCAATCCTTCTGTTATCAATAATGCTGTGAAAAAATTCAATAAACCGTCTAATAATTCTACTCTTTCCAAATCTGTCAAAAGCAAAACTTATAATTTGGTTGTCCTCCCCTTTTATCCTCCTTTATGTTTCAAATTAATTAAAGTTTTAAGACGTTTCAATTTTAATGTTATCTTTAAACCTGTCAATAAATTCAAAATCCCTTCCACTGAATCTCCTGTTCCTGATCTTCGTAAATGGGGAATTTATAATGTTCCTTGTAATCTCTGTGATTTATCTTATATTGTCAAACTAAAGGAAATATCGAAATCCGCTTAAAAGAACACTCTCATTATGTAATTAATAAAGAAATTTCTAAATCTTCTATTGCCAAGCACTCTTGAGAGTCCGGTCATAGTTTTAATTTTCAAAATGCTAAAATTATCTTTAATGTCAATAGAATCTCTGAATTAGACTTTCTTCAAAATTTAGCTATTTATCTTAATCGTGAAGTTATTGTTAATGATAAATCTGATTCCACAATACTCTCTGTAGCTTGGAAAAACCTTTTCAGTCCTACCAGATATTTCAGTTTTTGCATTTATTAATATTAGTCTATGTTATATATATATATTTAATTTTACGTGTTCCCGCATTTTGATTTATGTGTGTATTTTCATTTTGTTATAATCTATTTTTTTTATCAATTTGCTTCATTATTCCTCTTTTACTCTGTGTTCTTTTGTTTTGATTATACTCTTCTGTGATTGGCTGTTGTCTTCTGCTTTCCTATTGGCTGTTGATTTCTATTTTCCTATTGGCTGTTTCTTATGCTTGTTTCCTTTCCCTTATTTCTCATTTCAGTTTTGCTGCTGCTTTTATAGTAGAAGCACGTCTCCTTTGCGCCTGACGAAGAAAGACTCAAATCTTTTGAAAGGCCTAACGCATTTAAAAGCTTTTGGTGATGTTTTATATGGTTTCTGTGGTTCCAATGCAGGGCAATTTAACTTTTCAGGGAGATGTTTCCAAACTTGGCACTGACCCATTCCTGTTTCTTTTGTCTTTTTTCCTGAAAAGTAATGTTGTAGACTAAAAATAAATAGAATACATGCAAAATTTAAAGAATTAGTTTTTTTATTGAATTTTAACCCTTTTGACTCGAGAGGTAACTCTCACTCAACACTAGAGTTTTCCGGAGTCCCTCGTAAATCGGGACGCCAAATGCTTTGGACACCACTAATATCTTACAGCTTATTCCGCCATCTTTTACCACATCTTATTCAGCCATTAGATAAGAGGAAGAAAGTTAGTTGAAAATACTGATATGTTTCGAGCACCCATTTACGCGGGGCACTAGTGCTCAGTGAGAATCACCTCTCGAGTGCAAAGGGTTAAAAATGTTCTCAATCAAAAGTTTGAAACAAAGTCGACACCAAAATAATTATAACAATAATCTTTTAAAATATTTGGGCATCCTTTTATAGCAAAAATTCCTAAAGTGTGCTCCGCGTGAACTTTTCAGGGGCTCCGCCGCGCTTTAGAAAATTAACGAAAATTTGGCAAAACCAACACAGGGAAGATTTTTTTGTTACAATAGTATTTTTCCATAGTTAACTACCTACAACTTCTTGAACTCTTTTAATGTACTAGACTTTATTTTCTCTAAAAATTCTCGGTGCCAAAATTAATTACTACTTGCACTCTATTTTTAAGGTTTTCGATCAAAAAATGCGATAAATGTGACACAAACATAGATTTAATGGAAGAAAGCGCGAAATTGTATTCTGAAGGATAATTTGGATATTTGAATTTTTCAAATCCTCTCAGTATTACGTGAGGTGAAGTGTTATCCAGTAACCCAACGTTTCATGCTCAACTGCGTCATCGTTGGAAAGAAACCATTCTGATTTAAAAGATAAAACGCCTGATTTTTTTTTTCAATATGAAATGCAAAGTAATGTATGCAGGCTTCAAAAGAAACTACCACAACAATTGCTAAGGCTGTTCTCAAATCCAAAAGGGCAGCTTTATGACATAACTTTTAATTAATTTTTTTTCGGAAATGCATGAAACTAGCAGGTGTTGTTGTTCAGAAACTATGTAACAGAACTGTGTTTTCCGTTTTTTTTTTTTTTTTTTTTGAAAACGCAATAGATCTTTTAGAAAATATTGTCGAAGTGGGCGTTTTGAACCGAATATCCGCGCGTAAGAAGAAAAACCGCTCATGGAAGGGTGAATAACGTTTTTTTTTCAGGAGATCAAAATCGTTTATAACTCAATAGGTAATTTATTTATCATAAAATGGAACACATAGTTCGATTCCAAATCGCTTCTATAGTTAGGCCTTCCGATTTTATATCTTTCCGTTAAAAAACGAATTTGTAAATGTGTGCGCTTGTTGAGCAGAGTAATTGAAAACAGCCTTAAAACAAATATGAAATGTCCTGAAATAGGTACAGACTTCATGAGGGCGAAACAGGCAATAAGATATACTTCTAAAACTAATTAAAATTTTTTCCTTTTTTCTTGTTTAATCACTGTGATTAATTAGGACAAAAATAAAGTTCTAAAATTAGTGATGGAAATTTGCCTGGTATGACTCCATCGTGCCCGTTAAGTCGGCGCCTTCCTGATAGTTCAAAGAGTCGCTTGAGTTCGTGAAAATCATATAATTGCAAAGATCTTTGATAAACCGTGTAAAATTCACATTGTCAAGAATTTCCTCTATGAAAAAGGTGTTAATTTAATTTTAAATATTCCCTTGTCAAATAACTTCATAAAAAAATAAACTATATGACTGGTGACGCAAATAACAACCTCTTCAGATATACAAAGTTTGCAATACAAATGCATGAATCTACTGACTTCACTGGATTAGCAGTTTTGTTAGTATTTTTCAGTTACATATAGGATTTACTTCTCTATTACTACGATGTCTGAGAACATTAACTTGATTAAATTTAAGTGTTTGACTAAGGCTAGTCTGAAAGCGGTTTCACAAAGAAATGAGGATCATTTTGTTTGTAAATTGACAAATCAACACACTAAGGAGCGAAATGTTTTTGGATGAATAAATAGGAAAACACATACGAACATGACTACGCTGATGATGCAAAAGCGATGACGTGTCAGAATGCTGGAGCCATTGCAATAATCGAACAGTTGGCAAAGCACTGTAGCACCATCTCTTGCGCTCTTTATAGATATACGCTATCCTCGACAATGTGTCTTCTGAACTTATGATAAGATTGGATGTGTCATTAAAATAATAATCTATATAAAATCACGAACTCTTAAAAGCAAACTTTTTAAACTTATGTCAGAAGTTATTGAAAGGCAGCATCCTCCCCTCCGACTGCATACGGAATTAAGACGATCATGTCGAGGAAGAGAATTTACACGATTGTTGGAACTGCAGAAGTGATATTAGAAGAACTATAACTCTAATCTAGCAAAACTTTTAAGTAAAGATGATTTTGAATGCTAATTTCATGTTTGGCCGATGCATGTATCAAAATGAAATAAATGTATTTTTCGTTGTAATGCAAATCTGTCGCAATTTCCGATGCATTTACCAAACTTGTCTTCCTTTAAGATGAAACGTATATTGGTCGGATTCTGAAGGAAACGATTGTATCGATTACGTCACTTTTGTTAAAAAAAGAATGCAAACAACACCAGATTAAAAAATATATACAATTAAATATTCAGGGCATCCCACTTCTTTGGAAAACACGTTTAAGCAATATTTTTGAAAAGCTGAATAGAAAAGGCTTCGGACGACTTTAAATGAGTACTGAATGTGTCCAGCGTTATCAACAAACCACCCAGCCTAAACACTTTGAAATACGAGAATCTCGTTCATTTGGCATGTCATAGCAAGTTAACACTGAAAATACGAACAACCGGTTATTTGTTGGTACCAAATGAAAATATTTCGTTTTGAACCAAAAATTGTTCATATAATAAGTAAACTATAAATCAAACAGAAATTATTTTTTAACGTTAAGTAGTTTTAAATAAAAATTCTAGTCCGAAATATTTTTTATAATACTTGAGTAAAATTCCTGGTACTTTTGGTGTTAATCATCTTACTTTAAAACCAAAACCTGTCAGTTTGTTTATTTTATTTGTCAGATGAATTTAAAACTTTATCTAAGAAAGCAGAATTAGTTTTGCTTCCTTTATCAACGACATAGGACTGTGAAGCACAATTATCCACTAACGCAGCCACCAAAACGAAATACAGAAGTCTTTTAGATGCAGAACCAAACACTCGCCTGGAATTAGTATCAACTGGACCCGAATTCAGATATTTGTGAAAAACAACCCAATCACCGTTAAATGTTTATGCGTTTTTGTTCTTCACTCTAATAATGTAAAATTTATTATAAGGCAAATGTTACGATTTCTTGAGTTTTGGAGGTTTTTTTAAGTATGTAATCTTTTGATAATTCCATCTGTATTGATGGTAATTGAAAAGAAATTCAGTATTACGGTAAAAGTTTCAAAATATAATTTTATTTCTGGGACAATACACAATTGTTTATATCACTATCCATTCCCTCTTCCTCTGATCGGCAGCAATGCACTTAAAAAAATACCTTGTAAGATAGGGTACGGCAGGCTTCAGGGGCTCCATTATAGAAATTCATTCTAAAAAGGGCTCCACGCGTCAAAAAGTTTGCGAACCACTGTTTTATAGTATTAAAAACCGCTATAATTTTCCTAATGGATATTGTGTTTCAGAGTTTTTCGTAATGCTTTCAATTATATTTTGAATGGGGTTTCTACATCTATTCGCACTGTTATATACCTCACAAAAAAGTTTTTACACATGAAACTACTTATGAATATATGTACATCTGACTGTCTAATATCTAAACGAGGTATTAATTTTATAAAATTTATAAAGATTAAATAATATTAGAAAAGGTAATGGGCAGATAGTAAATTTCTATGGGTCTAGTGCAGGCATCCTACACAGCAAATAAATTTACCTGATGACATATGCATTTTAAAAATTTTAGTATCTGATAATACATGAAAAGCATTTAACGATATTGGAAAAGGGAAAATAGAGAAAATGTTTTGTGATGAGTAATAATAGCTACTTAAAGTTTATAAAGATGAGAATCTTGAAATGTTTCTTGTGTATTGTGTTATCCAAAGGAAGAAAATTTAGTTTAATTAAATTGTTAAATGTATAGAAAAATCTATATGTGAAATATTTATTTTTTAGAACGTCAAATTAACCTTAAAATGTTAATTAAAAACATGAATACATTCAAATGATTCACAGTTTCATTACTAAAATACCTGAAAAAAAACAATTAAAAGCCATTAAGACATTAAAACCAATTTACAGATGATAAATATAAAAGAATTCACCGGAGTCCCGGGTGCTTTCGACCAAACCTTGGTCATCATCAAGGAGTGAAGTAAGACGGAAGCAGCAAACCTCGAGAATGCATACTAGCTTAACCTTTAACTGATGTTACGCGGTCTCACAGACCCTGCGACTCCCAGCTATACACACTTCCAGACCTTAAAAGTGCAAATATTAGTTGCTCATACCAGTACTTTCTTATAGCAGGTTGCCAAGGTCACACACAAAGCGATAATTCTGTGTGTTGATTTTAAACGTGTTATTCGTTACGCTGGGGTCTGTCAGACCGCATCACATCAGTTGTGTGATTATTTGAAACTGTAGTACAATACTCGTGATTAGTTGTACTTTATTTTTTTCATTTCTTTAGTGTCTTTTTTTGTGATATGATGTCGTCGCAACCTTGAAAACGTTCTACTTTCCTCAGCCAGAAAGAAGTAGAAGGTATTATGAACAACTGGTCAGATCAAGAATTTTCCGATATTGAAAGTTCTGACGATGCAGATTTTACTGACGGAAGAGATCACGTTACGAATTCTGAACTTTCCGATTGTGAAACTGTAAAGATTTCTGATGGAGTTAAACATAATTTTAATTACCGAAAGATTACTTTAGAGAAAAACATCTTATAAGTGCATTTTATGCCCAAAGTCAGTACCCATTGAATGTATACGAAAAATGTGTATTGACTGCAATAATGATGTATTTTGATTCTTGCATATTCGTAGGGTAAATGTTATTTTTTTTAAATAAACAGTGCATTTCCATTTTCATACGTTTTTGCAACGGTAATTTGTAAAAAATTTTGTACACGAATAATTTTTATATTTAATTAGCAAAGTTATCAAACTACCGTTTATTTTGAAAAATAAAATAATTTTTCTGTAGAAGATAAATAATATGAAAAATAATAATTTTTTCATGCAATTTAATTCACATGCTCCTAAGAGGAGTACAAGGATCTTGTTGGGACAAATTTTAAGTAAATACAACCATTTAAGTTATTTTTTTTATTCATTTTATTCGAGTGATCTGAGAGACCACATCACATCAGTTGAGTGACAAATTTTAGTCGCATCAGTTAAAGGTTGAATATTGCAGGGCGAAACCAAAAATGAAAGAGGGGGAGGGGGCAGGAGTAGTTGAGTCCATGGAACAAAGAACATCATTGTAAACTAAATACGCCATTAACATCAAGCAGGCTAAACCAAATGTGCGGAATATGGCATGATAATCTATCATTACATGAGTTTTTCATAATGTTTGGAAACTACGTTTCGTCAATTTTTTTTTTCACACTGAAACTTTATTGCCCCTCCCCCCAAACTGAAAAAAAAAAAAAAAAACTCTATGGCATCAGGCAATATACACCTTGCACTGTTTTTCGAAATAGTCGCCACTGACATTGAGACATTTGTAGTAGCCTGCAATCAGTTTGAAGAAATCACTCTGACTAAACTCATGCCCTGCGGTGCAAGGAATTGTCGCACAGCCCGCTCCACCTTAGCATTGTTTTGGAAGTGACGTCCCAAGAGTGCGGCTGAGTCTTGACCCCAGATCAAAAGAGCATGAGAATGTTAATCAGCCGCAATCACTTGATGCGTCCAAAACAATACTGATGTGGAGCAGGCTGTGCGATAATTCTTTGCATTGCAGGGCAACGAGTTTTACTAGAGTGGTTTCTTCAAATTGATTGCAAGCTGCGACAAATGCCTTAATATCGGTGTGGACTATGGCGAAAAATAGTGCAAGGTGTACAATTCATGGTGCCATAGTGCTTTTTTTGGGGGGGGGGGGGGGCAATAAAGATTCCGTGTAAAAAAAAAAAAAAATGACGAAACTTTTCGGAACGTCCCTCGTATAAACTTGATACGACCACAAAGGGTTAAACTACTTAATTAAGAATCAAGGAATGAAATAGTCATTTAAATTAGTTGATTCAATTATCAGTAACGATGAAAATATTTAAAACGTTGTTAAATACTTTTAAGCAAGATCAATATTAAACATCAAAGTTAAAACAAATATTTAATTTTTAATTACTAGCCAACATTACTTTAAATAGTTTATTCTCTAATATTTACTGTGGTTAACAATAATTAAAGGTATATTTATGCCTTAGTATATGCTGGATATGTTTTCAACATGAAGATTTTATGCAACATTTCATTTAAAATAATCAATAAAAGTTTTGGTTACAGTTTATTTTAAAACAGAAATAAGTAACAAAATTGTAACTGTTAATTTAATATTTTTATTTGGAAACAGTAACATAATTTCAGAGGTTGGAAATATTTTAAAAAGGGATATTTGAAAATTAGTTTTTCTAACTGCGTGTATCTTCAAATATCGATAATTTCATTACCTATTAGTATTAACAAACGGATATACCCGGGCTTCCCAGATTACAGAATATAGATGAAACCGTTTATTTAATTGATAAATAAATTACACTAGCCGCCCTTGGCGACAATTTGGTCTTCCTTAACATTTATGTTTGGGAAAGCATGCTAAGCATTGTATCATATTACTTTATTCATAATTTAATTTACTTGGTCTCTCTTAAATATAATTAATATAATCCCTTAAGCTAATATTAGTTTTTGTTGCCCTAAAATATCTCTACTTGTTGATTTTCTGTAAGCAAGTAACAAGTACAAGTACAATGGCAACAAGTAACAAGTACAATGGAAGTCTATGGGAATTTGGCGAAATATTAGCGATATCGCTAAGTTGGTGTCACTTTTGGCAGCATTTGGCGACAGAGCAGGGTCTCCCTATGATAACCCACTTTATAGGTATGAAGATGCATTAAATGTTGTTCAATAACCAATGAGATGCATTTCATTCAGGCATTGCCATTAAACAATTAACAAATAATCACGATTTCTATGCCACGTACAATAGCGTAATCTATATATAGATTTTTTACATTTAAAATATTTTTTAGAATACTCACTAACAACACCAAAAATCATATTTATATGAAAAATAGTAATTAATTCAAATAAAGTTTGGATTTTTTTTTTTGAGACAGCTTTGTATTGGCTTCACGCCAAGAGTTAACTGCAGAAGAAATCGCCAAATATCACTATTTAAAATCCGCTTCTTTCTATTCTGATTATTTTAGTGGTTTAAGCCCATAGTTTGATCACATATCACAAATTTTATTTTATTCAAACTTTATTGTTTATTTATTGATGTATGAATGTTTTAATTTCGTTATGTCTTATAATCTGGAAACAAATGCTGCGCTATTTATATTAATGTAAGAACAAACGGATTTATCTTGCATAATCGTCTGCATGCGATAGACATAGATTTAAATAAAATCATTCCTAAAAATTATTTTAAAAACAATGAAAATTGAGTAAATAGCGATACATTTTCCCAACAAATTGCGATACAGTTTTCAAACAAATCTCATTTGGAAGTACATTTTTTTTTTCCTATTCGAAAGTGTGAAAATCGAAAATGGGCAATGCTTTGAAGTAAAAAATAAAATCAGCAAAAGTTAAATTTAATCGTTTAATGTTGCCACCGTGAAATTGACGTCAGCGTTACGCACGGACACGTTATTTCCTTTATAATATAGATAAATAAGGTTGAGCAAGATAAGTATTCAACACTGAAATTTATTAAACGTTTAAAAATAAATAAAAAGTATTTTTTTTAAGAAGTTATTAATTAAAAAGATAGACAATATTTAAATCGTTATTTATAGACAAAAATATGCAAAATAAGAATTCAATAATGATATTTTCCGAAAAAAGCTCGTTTAGAATAAATATAAAGTATTTGTTTGTGAGATTGAAATGGCTTTTAAATTACTGCAATGCAGATCCCGAATTGGACCTATTCCAAATTTGAATTGGATGAACACTGTTCTTGTCTGGAGATATTGTATTTTTCAATGAAAGATTATTTCGCTAAAAGTCTTTAAACGGCAATTAAACATATTTATTTTTTTCTTTGTTAAAATTTTCATATATTAGAATATTTTTCGTCATATCACTTTCATAAAGAGTATGATTAATATATAATAATCTATATATTTTATAAAATGTTCGTAAATATTAACGATGAACTCAAAAATATTTTCCCATTTGATAACAGTCTCTGTTTAATTTTGTAAACCTTATTACAAGAAAAATCTTTAAACAGTAAAAAAAATATATATATATATATGCATCCCTTAAATGGACTATATATATATATTTTTTTTTTTCAAAACGGACTTGTTCTACTATTGTGGTGAATACTACTATCGCCCCTCATATAATTGTAATATATCTGCCAGTAAATAAAATGAATATTGCAGTTTGAAATTAATGGTGGCTTAGTAACGGAAAAAGTAAACTCTGCTTGTACACTGTAAATAAATAAATAAATAAAAATAAAAAATAAATAAAAAAAAGCAATTTATCAAATTACAACGACCATTTGGAAAATGATTTTTTCGAAGACTAAAATTTAAGACATAAAAAATCGCACGGAGTTGATCATACATTACGTACGCCATGAATTAAATATTAATTGTGTTATTACACATAAAAATTCCAAGCGACAAAAATCGCCTGCGACTCGTACGTATTATCCACCTGAAACTTATGTATTATCCAAGCATTTCATTGGCTGTTCGGGAAAAGGCTTTTCCATCATCAGTTTTCCAAGAAATCTGACGACCATTTTAAATGAAATTTCATTCTTAAACTTCTAAACATCCCACAATATTACATTTTACACCGTCGTATACAGAAAAAAAAATGTACTTTTAAATGCAATTTGTTTGAAAGCTGTATCTCAATTTGTTTCTGAGTTATTTATTTTTTTTTGTAGTTTTTATTACTTTTTTGTCATAGTGGCTACAGAAGGTATCCATCTCTGTTGAAAGTAAAGGGAAATACAGATTATTGTATAGACCAATCGGAAAACGAATAAAATGCGGATTAAACCAATAAAAACCTTCAGATATGCTTTTGATTTCCCATCCTGACGAGAATAACAACTATTTTTCCAAATGGTTAAAAAAAATCCGTTAAAACACGGAAATTGCAGTGGCAATCGAGACGCCAGTACTATTTCCGTATTTGAACGGAAAAATTTCCCCGTAAATTCCGGAAAAACGGAAATTTTTCTGGAATTTACGGGAGAAAATTTCTATTAAAATACGAAAATAGAACTGGCGTCTCGATTGCAAGTGCAATTTCCGAATTTTTTGCGGAATTTTTTTTACAGTATATATAGGTGTGCGGGTAACCCTGTTAACCCTTTCCGGCACAGTGTGCCCAGGTCGGGATACCTAATTTTAATTCCAAACTTACAAACGGCACCAAGAATATTTTATTAAAATTTTGCATTAAGAATGAGAGTGTAAAGTAGCAAGTTTTTAATTTCTAAAAAAGTCGTATGTAAATTCCGGTGTCAGTCGATGATTTCATCATTTTACAACAAAATTTGTCTGTGCCGGAAAGGGTTAAGAAGTTTAAGTACGGCATAAAGATTAATACATTTAATATATACTACTGAGATGTACATAAGTATGTTTCCTAGTAAAAATAGTTTTTTTACGTGTGCAGCTTGTAGTATGAAAGCATGAATATTAGAAGGTAACATACAAAATAGCAGGTATTTCTATATGCAAAAGGGTAGTCAAGTAATGCCGGTGAGAAAATCTGTGAGAATAAAATTGATCGTATCATGTAATTTAATCTTAAGTTTATATTACTTATAATTTCAGTTTAATGTAAGTGTACTTAAAAAGAAATTATCCTCTTAAAGACTACAATTACATTTTCGAGGCCTAGTAAAATTAATTAATTTTGGATAAGTGTAGTAGATTATATAATATTAACTATAGTTTATTATTTAGCAAAAGCGTACTAAACCATGGACTAAGCAGTGTATTATATTAATCTTTTTTTTACACGTTCCCCTTGCAAATCTCAATGCGAACACGGGCAAGCGAATCCAGCCAATTCATGCCAGTATTGTGCAAGAGTGATGACACTGTTTTTTTCTTTTTTTATTTATTTATTCACTTTTCTATATAACGCTTATTTGTTGGGTGAAGGAACAACTGGGTACTTTGTACCCAGTAGTACAGGGTGTTTATAAATTAGTTGCGCAATTTCATATGTTAAGAACTTCCGAAATATTAAATGAAATAGTCGAAAATTAGACTAGTAGTAATATTGGCGAAGTTTATTCATAGATGGTGTTAGGTGTCATAACTGAACTGGGAACTTTGTTGGGTGAAGGTACGCATTCAATAATCTCCTTAACATTAATTGCAAATAGAAAATGTTGGAAGAAACGAATTTGTTGTGAATAAGCGTCGTCTTAAGGCAATATACATTAACGAGAGCGCATTGTTCTTATCTGACTTACTTATTTTATCAGTATTAAGAAACATATTTTATTTGTAACAGCGTAACAGGCGCAAACATTTGTGTTGTAAAAAGTACAGCGTGAACCCTCTCGTAAGGAATGTTCCAGCTCGCCCACTCAAAGGTTAATCCATTCTCCACAGTCGAAAGTAGTACAGGGTGTTTACAAATTAGTTCGGCAATTTCGTAAGTTAAGAACTTACGAAATATTAAATGAAATAGTTGAAAATTAGACTAGTAGTAATATTGCCGAAGTTTATTCATAGATGTCGTTAGGTGTCATAACTGACTCTATAGCTAGCGGAGGTGTTATTTAGTGGTCACTCCGATCACAAGATATTTCACCGCTTGAATTCGATGTATGGGGTTTTGTAATGGATCAAATGTACAAGCCACCACTTCATGTATCCATTCCTGAACTAAAATCAAGAATCTGCACTGCAATTAATTTTATCCACGAAAACATGCTGACAAATCTGTAACAAGAAATGATTTACCGATGGGACATTTGCAGAGTGACGAAAGGAAGTCACATCGAACATTTTGGATAATGATAAATTTGAACTAGTTTTCTATCTTACAACAATATATACTTTAAATTTTATCCCCGTCGATTCCATTCAATAAATCATTCTTTTTAGCCAACTAATTTGTAGATAGCGTGTATTAATTGCTTGGCATAAATTTAACTGCGTTTTTGCAACTCTTCTTACATTTTTACTGCTAGTTTACACCTCGTTGTAATTGGGCTAGAATTTACTTGCGATTTTTTACGTACTTTTAGTTTCTTACTTTAAAATTTAACTTTTAATTGCTTTTTTGATCATATTGAAGATAAAGTATTTTTTTTTCAACTAGATAAATCATATTCATGGCTGGAGTTGCACAGTTGAGATTTATTCCAACATAGCGAAAAATATCCAGTTATAGTAGATCAGATAAATTAAACTAGCGCTGCAGTTCGCAGCCATGTCCAACAAATAAGAGTGAACTATGTCAGACAGGTATCGTCCGGATATCTTAATAGAGAAAGCTTTGGCACGTCAAGCACAGATATCCAGGCCCGATCACTGGCCTGTACTTTGTTCGCTGTGTTGGAATAAACCTCAACTGTGTTACTCCAGCCATGAATATTCTTTTTGGATATTTTAGAAATTCTAAATAAGTGATAATTTTTTGTTTACTATTTCCATTTTATGTAATAATACTTTCTGGGAGTTAAAAAAGTATAATTAGACATTAGGGGAATTTTTTCCTACACGGTATTAATTTTCCTTTCCGAAGTAGGTTTTTCAGCATAATCATATTAGGGTCAGTGACAACAACGATTAAAAATTATTTCTTTGCTTCACTTAATGGCTGAACAATGCTTAACAGATGATCAGCATTGAGGGGTTACTTAGCTGTGATCATCTTTAACACCCAGTGTGTTGATTTAATGTCTTACATAATTATGAGTCATCCGGGAAAAGAAAATGTGTAGTTTGTTAAAAACTACATAATAATCAAAAGAAAAAATATTAAGGATAAAAGCTAAAATTAAGAACTTATTTTTAAGAGATAAAAAATTTATCTCTATTACTCTATTAAAATACTCTTTAATCAAAGTTAAAGATGGTAGAAGAATATTTAAGTATAGGTATAGCTGTAGTTTTACATGAATTACAGTAAAAAAGATAAAAAATGTGAAAAAAAAATAAAAGTTAGCACTTGTTCAGTAATGACACTGCTGGGCAGCTGGGGCAAGCTGGGGCAGGAAAAGCAGAAAATGAGGCAGCAAGGCCTACGTATCAAACAAAGGCACTAATCAGAGATGTACATTTTTTCTCTATATTATTAAATTATATATAGAGAAGGTAATTTTTTTTTTAAATGTTAGAAGGAAATAAAAAAACACAGAAAGCAATCCACGCGTTCACTCAAAAGTCTGGCCTCCGAAACACAGTAAATTATGCTTAAATGCTTTGTAAATGGTAACGCTTAGTGATTATGTAAGTAAAATATTTCTGTATAAATATAGTGGTACCATGATTAAATTTATTTATTAACCCACTAGCAAACCCCGCGGCTTTGCTCGCGTAATATTTGAAATATGCCAAGTGATATTTATATGTCTAATTTTTAATAAAAGGTACTAACTAAATTTTTACTTATTACTTTTAAGAATAATTCAAAAATTACTATTTAAAACACAGTTTGATTAAACATCATTATTACACTGCATTAGGCAGAAATGAGGCTTAAATTAATAAAACTAAATAAATGATAATTTAGAAAATATTTTGAAACCTTTATGCTCATTTAATACGCTCATTTCAGTATTTATTTGAAGTTTTGAATTTTTTAGAAACCATCTTCTTACATCTTAAAATTAACTACCATGTCAAATTCCAAGTCCTACCATCTCTCTCAACAGAAAGGGCTATGTTGAATTAGGAACTATTACCATTAATTTACCAACATTATTTTTGAAATCGGTTTGTTATTTTTAATATTCCACAGAAACGTAATTTTTAAAGCTTTTAAAGGCCTTTTATAGAACATTTGCTGTCCCTGTAAACCCCAGGTGGTAGAATCATCGGCCTGTGTAGGATCAGAGGCTGTTACCATTGATTCGCAACTATTACTTTTATAATCGGTTTATATTCCCTGAAATTGGATAGATATCGTAATTTAGGACTTTTTTAGAATGCTTTTCACACCTCCCCTTCGTTTCACTCCTTTTTAATTCGAATTTATTTTTGACGGTCCTTCGAGGGCATTTATATTTTATAAGTAACTACCATGCCATATTTAAAGTTTCTAGCCTTTTCAGTATCACAGAAATTGCAATTTAGTAAGTTTTTAGCTCCTGCAACGCCTCTGGTGATAGTGGCACAGATATAAAATATAGCTTATGTTTGAACAGGTTCTAACACCAACAATCTGTCATCATTATTTTTTTAATCGGTTTAGTATTTGATAAGATTGCATAAAAATTGTAATTTATAACGCTTTTCGCTTACTTCATCTTTTTAAATATGGAATATTCTTTCGACTGTTCTTAGAAAGCAGTTGCATCTTGTAAGTAAATACCATGCCATACTTTAAAGTGTTAGACCCCCAGTTGTGCAAAAAAACTCAAATTAGAATATGTTTTGATTTTGCAACCCCCAGATGGTAGTGACAGCAACATAAAATATAACCTATGTTATAGCAGGGACTATCACCATTGATTTGCAACCATTACTTATGAAATAGCTTTGGTATTTCCTGAGATTGAGTAAAAATCGCAATTTAGTACGTTTTTAGAACGCTTTTCGCGCATTTCCCCCCCTTTTAAAATTTCTAATTTTTCGAAACTGTTCTTACAGATCATTTATATTTAATAAATATGTACCTTACCTAATTTTAAGTTGCTAGCTCGTACCGATCACAAAAATCGAAATTTAGAACGTTTTTTTTTGCTCCTGCAACGTATAGGTGATAGTGGTAATGACATAAAATGGCGTATATTAGAGCAGAGTCTGTCAGCATCAATTTCCTACCATTTTTTTGAAATCAGTTTGATTCTTCCTGAGATATCGCTGACAAATCGGAATTTAGAACGTTTTTAGAACGCTTTTCGTGCATTTTGCTCCTGCATCTCCTCTGGGGTAGTAAAAACAGATATAAAATATAGCCTAACTTGGAGCGAGATCTGTCAGCATAATTTTTACACCATTATATTTGAAATCGGTTCAGTACTTCCTAAGATTGCATAGAAATCGCAATTTAGAACGTTTTTTACAACGCTTTTTGCGCATTTTGACTCCCTTTTAAATTTCGATTTTTTTAGGAAATGCCCTTAGAGCTCATTGATATGTTATAACTAACTACCATTCCAAATTTCACTATTCTAGGCCCTTCCGTAACGCAAAAACCGCAATTTAGAACGTTTTTCTCCTGCACCCCCTTTGGGGTAGTGTCACCGACAAAAAACATAACCTATGTTGGAGCAAGGGTTATCACCATCATTTCAACAACATTATTTTTTAAATCGGTTTGATATTTCCTGAAATTGTGTAGAAACCACCATTTAAAACGTTTTTTAGAACGCTTTTCGCGCATTTTCACCACTTTTAAATTTCGAATCGTTTAAGAACTGTTCTTAGAAATCCTTTATACCTAATAAGTAGCTAATATTTCAAATTTCATATTTCTAGGCCCTTCAGTATCAGATAAATTGCATTTTTAGAACTTTTTTGATCCTGCACCCCCTATGGGGTAGTGGCATCGACATAAAACATAGCCTATCTTGGAGCAAGCATCGTCACTATCATTTTGACACCAATATTTTTTAAATGGGTTTGATATTTCCTGGGATTATGTAGAAACTACCATTTAGAACGTTTTTTAGAACGCTTTTTGTGCATTTTCACCCCTTTTAAATTTCGAATTGTTTAAGAACTGTTCTTAGACATCATCTATATCTTATAAGTAACTAATAATCCAAATTTCATATTTCTAGGCCCTTCAGTAACGCAAAAATCGCGTTTTTAGAACGTTTTTTGCTTCTGCACCCCCTTTGGGGTAGTGGCACCGACATAAAATATAGCCTATGTTCTAAGTTGGACTAACACCATCATTTTGATACCATTACTTTTGTAATCGGTTCGGTAGTTCCAGAGCTTACCTCCTACAAATAAACAATTTTTACCTCTTTATAATATGAGTATAGATATAGATTAACCGCCAAAACTATGAGGGTTTAAATTTTTTTTATACAAATGATATTGGTTATTCATTTGAACATATATAACATTAATTTATAGTGGAAATAACAAAATTTATGTTAGCTTACGAAAAATGGAGTGTTGCGTTCACGCAACGTCAGCGGAATAAGAGTAGTGATGTTTATTGAGCTCATTTGAGCATCAGCAGGATTTTCTTGCATATATGGGGACTGTAAGATTTTTTTTTACCTTTGTTGCAATTTAGACAGCAAGCAATCCCTTTAATGTAATTAATTTATTATTAAAATTAATTTTTTTTATTTTTTTTAATTACTGATCATATCCAGAAAACAGTTTCAAGTATCAAAATATTCGCTACACTTATGATGTAAATCAACATCACAAATGTACTGAAGCGATAAATATTCTGGCTATGGCATTGTTTACAATGCAGTCTTCCGCTGTCATCGGACTTGACAATTAACCCTTTCAGAGGCAGTAGTATGTTTATGAAGCCAATTAATTTTATTTCTCAAATGCCACAATGGCACCAGAATTGTTGTAAAGTAATTGTCCTTTATTATGTAATTGTTCGTAAATACCGGTGTCATTCATTCATTTCAACATTTTAGAAATTTAATTGCATTGCCTCGGAAAGGGTTAAATTTCCGCGTTCTGTCTGTAATGGCTTTTGCATGGAGAAATTACTATGCCTTCTTTTGGCTGATTTGTTTATGGCTAACTCTTTACTTTCAAAGGGTGTTTGCAAAAGGTACAATGCAACTTCATGTCTGAAATCTAAGTGACAGTATTTATTTTCGAACATAATCTTTATACCTTCTCGCATTGATCAAGGTTTTATTTTTTCTTCATTTTTTGGCTGAGTCATTATCGATTTTTCTGCCTTTATCCTCTCCAAATCTCAGTTTTTTTTATTTATATGTGTGATTTGCACTACTTTTAGAGAGTACAAACTTCTTTTTCACAGTACAAACTTCGGAGAGTACAAACTTCTTTTCGCCAGCAGTATCGAAAGGTAAAATATCATTATTACTTTTTGATATATTATTATTTCCTTCTTCATCAATAATTTCTGCTATTTCTGATGAAATAACGATAATATTTGTTTCGTTCCCGCCATACTTATATGAATCTTTATTAAAAATTCTTTGAACACCTTCGAAGAACGTAAGATATGTATTTGAAGCATTTCTGTGAGCACAGAGTAAGAAAAAAATCCACAGAGTCCAACGATACGAGTGAGTACTAGAACTACCTCTTTTCCGCTGACGTTGCGTAAACGCAACACCTATTGTCTCTTCCTCCCCCATTAAAACGAAAGCAACTGATTCGTTGAATGTTCTGATGTACTTTGACCTTGTCTAAAAATAGATTTACTCTAAAGCTTACGTTTGTCTAACTATATTTCTTCCGCGAAAAAGACAACGTGAAAGTTTTCGTTTAAAAATGCTTTAAGTTTCGAACTTGTTATTAGATAGAAAAAAAATGTTGAAAGAAAATATTTTTCTATTGAATTAGTAACCATAATACACCATACTCAAAAATTACTATTAATATAAAATTCATTTTATAGCTAATTTTTTATACGCATTTATTTTGACTGTTGCGTGAACGCAACACCAGCGGTAAATGGGTTAAAGATTAAATTTTAATTGATTCCTATATTCATTACATAGCAGTGTAGGTTTTAACATAGGTTTAAGTATATTTTTCCCCATCCAATTCACAGATATGCACTTGAGATTTTCATAAACTGCTTCCGGAAAATTTTTAAAAGTATGGCATTACAACAGAATTCTTACTTTAATCTTTTTCTATATTCTAGCCATCAAGAGTATATTTAGATAAAGAGACATATACGATTTTTTACAGGTTTAAAATAAATATCAACTACACAAACTTTAAAGACTTTACGAAGACATTATTTTTAAGTTCGAAAAAAATCACACAATTTTCTCGAGTCACAAAAAACGTAATTTGGAAAAATGTTTCACGCTTGTTCACTACACATCAGAGTAAATAATCATTTTCTTCCTTGACAGCGGAAAAAATGAGGTTGGAAATCTTCCAAATTCACTTTTCATGAAGACAAAGAGGGAAAATGGGCATACAAAACAGTTAACTTCAAGCAAATTTCTTTCGATTTGAGTATATATATACCATCATGTTGAAAATGACTAGATTTTTTTTCTGATTTTGTATTTTATAATTACGAAATGAAAGCTCGCAAAATATAACAGTATTTCAATCAGCATTAGCAGATGATATATATGTCTATAACACTGGTGTGCAAAAGTTAAGAACGAAGCAGATAAATTAGCATAAAAGCCGAACAAGGCAATAGAAAGGAATAAAAGACCAATCAGAGGATAGACCTGGGACAGAAGCAGTAGGGCATGTGCGTATATCGCATATGACGAAAGATGAGGAGATCGAAAAGGTATAAAGCGCAGAGGTGGTGAACGCTCAGCAATTCGGTAAAATCTATTGCACGGTGTACAGTGATTTTAACGACGGTTTTTTTGCTACTACTCTGTGATATAGCTAACAGGCAATCTAGGAGATGTCATCTGGCTGATTTTACCAGAGGTCGCACAATTGGGAGGTTGGAAGAAAATCGAAGTGTGACAAGTATGGCAGAAGAATTCGGGATCGCTCACAACATCGTTTCCCGAACCTGGAGAGCATTTAAAACTATAGGAACAGCTGTCCGAGCATTCAGCAGTGGTCGTCCACGAGCAACAACAGCAGCCGTCGATCGCTATATTGTCCT
This sequence comes from Maratus speciosus, assembly GCA_963932465.1. Taxonomy (NCBI): domain Eukaryota; kingdom Metazoa; phylum Arthropoda; class Arachnida; order Araneae; family Salticidae; genus Maratus; species Maratus speciosus. Next base: position 503,571,562 of record OZ010794.1, on the reverse strand, counting down.
ACAGGAGAACAAACAGGCGGCAGACAGCTGTAGAAATCGCAAGGCACATGGATTAGACTATTGGATGCCGGATATCACGTTTTATCGAGACCAACAGGCTCCAAAAAAGGTGGTCTATACGCACGACTACCGGTACGGTGTGTACCATTAACGCTTGCTCATTGGAGCCGATTTCTGTGGTGCAAGGGACATATGAATTGGACACAACAGGAGTGGGGGTCGAGTACTCTTCACGGATTAGAGCCAATTTAGTCTGACGAGCGATTATGGACGTATACACATATGGAGAGAGCAGGGAGCATGCAATCACCCCTCCAACATCATCGAAAGGGGCCGTTTTAGAGGTGCCGGAGTTCTTGTTTTGGGCGTTATCATGTTTGGTAGCCGTACGAACTTCCACGTCTTCCATGGAAGTAGAGTCACTGGTGTCCGCTACTGCACCGAGTTGCTCTTTTCTCATGTGTGTCTGTTTAAAGTTGCTGTGGGTTCAGACTTCCTCTTCATGGACGACAACATTATACCTCATCGAACAGCAGCTGTCACAGAGCTCTTTACGAGAGAAGATATTCAACGCATGGATTGACCTGCAAGGTTCTAGGGTTTAAATTCCATAAAACACGTATGAGACCTTCTTGGGAGACGCTTGGCAGTACGTGACCAAGTGCCATCAACGATTTAGCGACTGAAATTGGCGTTACAAGAGGAACGGCACCCAGTGCCTCAACCGCTCCTTGACAACATCGTCCTCAGCATGGACAGATGTTGTAAATACAGCTTCGCAGTCAAGGATGACATATCCGCTATTGGAGACTGAATTGTTCCTGCCAGGAGTCTGTGAGATAGATGTTTCTGTCTTCTCTGCAGCTGCGATCCAAGTGATCTTTTCAATAAAGTGATGCTGTATCCCTTTGATTCCTTGTTTAGATGGTTTTGAGCAATTTTTCTCATATTTTCACATCTTGGACATCTTATGGTATGATTTTGGTCGATGTAAAAAAGTTCTGCACGACATTTCATTCTAAAAGCCATCACGGGCTTCATGTTTGCTCACCAGTGTATGTTACGTGAAAGACCGAAATTGGAGAAAGTCGACTTTCACCAGTGAATGTCAACACATACCAAATACGTCGGTGAAAGACCGAATATTTCATTATATTCTTGTAAAATTCAGATCATCACTGGTGTATTTCGACAAGCACAGATATACTCTGATGGAGGTCGAAAAGAGAAGCCAATGACAACGGAGAGCCGACATTTTGTAGAAAAAAATCCTTTGTTCTGCTGCGAGTCAGTCAGCTTTGTCAGTGTTTTGCAAAGTTGGATGTTGCGCGCAACGTTTTCTTAAATTTTATTTTTTTATTCGATAATCTAATTTATATTAAATGAGTAGTGAAGTAAATCTTGATTTCAAAAAAAAAAAAGTTAAATGCATTAATTGCAAGAAAACGAGAAGACAATTGTTTTTATCTTTCTCAAGAAAGATTCTCTAAAATACTTTCTGATGTGATTTCTGTTAAAACTAAGTGCATCACAGCTTTGGATTATTGACGATTAAAATGTTTCCACGGTTTAAAAATAAATGATGAAGAGAAGTTAATTCTACCATTAAAAACAAGAGAAACGAATGTACAGTATTATATCACCAATGATGAACTGTTCAGTATAGGGGTAGACCGGGGCTAGTTGGCCCGCTTTTTCTTCTAAGAATTTTTTTTTAAAAATTACAACTCAACATTTTAAATTTCTTTTTATGTTACCACTATCAGTGTACTTTCAGGAAAAAGCAACAATAGTAAAGTTTGAAAATATTAACTATAAGTATTAGTTTAGAAGTTCAAATTGACACCAAGTCGCTTGGGCCCACCTGCCCAGATTGCGGGGTAAGTTGGCCCACGTCACTTTTTAATGTTCTGATAGTGTAAAAGTTTAAGAAATGATCAAAATTTTACCAAATCTTAATTTTTATTTCTTTCGAACGAAAACACAATATAGCTTCCTAAATTAAAATAAAAATTTTTGTCAATTCACAAGATATCAAATTCACTTAAGTTTATCATAAATCCTCTTAATATTATCCACAATTTTTGTATTGACAAGCTTTTGATAGGAGCAATTCTTACAGCAAAAAGAAATTAAAAACAAAAAAAGTGTGTGTGTTGGGGGGGGGGGGGAGGTGCAGGGAGGTTGTATAAGAAAAAAAAATTTCCCTTAATCCGTTGTGGGCCAACATGCCCCGTGCCAAATGGGCCAACTAACCCCGTATCGCCGTTTTTGTTTTTCATGACTGCAACGAATTATTCTGAAAGTATTTCAATAAAAAAAACATGCCCTACAATAACTACGAACAATCATTTTTCTGAATTATTATATATCGAAATCTAAAATGTTATTTACAAACAAATAAAAAACGATTATTTATAAGAGAGGAAATTTACTCACCTTTGCAAAATTTTGAAAATTCTCAATAATTCTTTAACAGACACTCCGACTTCAATGGTGCTTATGTTGGAGGAGGAAAGCGAAGAAACGCATATTTGGCTGGACTGACAATGTTATCTAACGCAAAGTTAAAAAATATATATTGTGGCTGGGCCAACATGCCCCTATGTCCAACTAGCCCCGGTCTACCCTACTATTTGGAACTCACACTAGAATAGGCCACGTAAGAAGAACACGTATCCTTAAAGATTTGCAAGTTAAGTACAAAAATAATACATACCCTATATATATATAAAAACCTAATGAATCGAATTGAAACGAATTTATGGAACGATTCTATGAAACGACTGATTAAACAACTGATTACGTTTCACGGTGATTTCTCCTAAAATATGGAATACTTTGCGATGAAATTAAAACCAAAAATCCGTATTGATCCACAGATCTCAAAACTGGTATTAGAATTTTAAAATTAGAATTAGTTTTCGAAATATTAATTTTTTTCTAATTTTAAATAATATTTTTTCTAATGATGGCAACTCAAATTTTAATCATGACAGATATTTTTTTTCATATTTTAGAAAAGGTTGTTTTAAATTATTTTGGCGACGAGTTTGGCCTCCCTTAAATGTATGCTAAGAAATGCATCATGTTACTTTTATTCAGAATTCAATTTGTATTTCATTATCATTTTATTTAATACAAAACTTTCATTTAAAATTGAAACCTTTAAAATAAATGGCTTTTACTTCATTCCTTTTTTTAAACGAAACGAAAAGAAAAATATTAGACACAGATGTCATATACGCAACGGGGTACCTAATTGGCGCCAAAATGGCGTTATTTTGCCTGACATGGTAACCCGGCTATTGTTGCTTATTTATTAATAAATGTTTCTTGAATATATTTTATTCTTATTTACAAAAAATTTTATAAATTGTTTTGTTCTATAATTATTAATTAATTTTTTTTTTATTGTTATTTCATTTTAAAAATAACAGAAAATAATTTAAAAATACATATGTAACAGGTATTTGAAAACGAGGTTTTCGCCAAATTGTCGTAAAGAAAAAATCACGCCAAACCCGGTGCGTATGTGACAATGCAACAAATCATGAGATTTAATTTCCACTTCAAAACAACGTTTTAATGTTATTACTACTCCCGTCGACCAATTTCGCCAAATTATATAAATAGCCAAATTATACAAGTTGACATATATATATATATATATATTTTATAACCAAACAACAAATAAATTAGTATAACATTAATAAAAATACCAATAAAACGTCGAAATAAAAATCATTTGATGGCGTGAACATGTGTAACTTCCTTAAAGTCAAGTGAATGTGACATTTACGATCAACCATTATTGGCATTTAATCTTATAGTTTGGCGACAGATTTTTGGTCGATGGGATAACCAAGTAGCACCGTTTTAATTTACCACTCGAAAAATAAAAAAATGTTAACTGGCGAGTTAAAAAAAAAAAAAAAAAAAAAAAAAAAAAGCTATTGGCGAGATTTGCTCCCGTCTAACATAAAAGTACCAGGAATTCTTTGTGATCATGGCAACTTTTATGTAGTTTTATTCGAAAAAATAATTTTGATTCTTTAATCAAAATGGAAACCTTTCTTATGAAAAGCGAAGGAGTCAGCCCGTTGTTTATGGCAGTTACATGACTTGACTGTTATAATATAAACGAAATAATGGGGATAGAATAATATTCGGCGATTTATCACACCTGTGGCTGGCTAACATTAAAGTACCAAAATGGCCGCCTGGAATATAAAAAGCGAAGGGATCCGCCTGGAGCTGTTGATGCTAGTCACATGACTTAGGCTATTATTATAGAGATTGTTTTCAATTTTTAAAAACAGCGCAAAGAATAATATTTCCTAACGATTAAAAATTTATTTTCACGTGACTATTAAAAACAGAAAAAAAACCTTTAAAATTACTATTAAATGAGTACGTGTTAAAGGCAGGAAAATATTGAAAATTATGTCCTCAAAATTGTATTTACACGTGAATATTAAAAGAGAAAGGAAACAATAAAATAATAAATACATTAATATGCGTTTAACCCTTTCACGGACAAGGCACTTCTATTCGTAAAATCTTGAAATCAGTGAATGGCACCAGAATTTACAAACAAATTTCGGAATACAAAAATGCTTTTGTTCACTTACTTAATAAAAGGGAAATTTTCATCCCAATATTCTGATGCCAGTATGGCATTTAAGAATTAAAATTAAGTGGTCAAAAAATGAACCACCGACCTTGAAGGGGTTAATGCAGCAAATTTTATTAATTGTATTATGTCAATCGTTTTATAACGCTGTTAAAAATACCGAGAGACAAAGACTCTGTTTACTTAATTCATTTTATTTTAGCTTCTTTTCAAATGTTTAACTGATCTTCTTTAACTAAACACGAAAACAGCCATTGGGTGTCTTAACAGCAACTGATTCTACCTTAAATTTTTGCAATCAAAGGAAATTGAATGGAAACCCGTTTACAGGGAGATCGCTACAGGTTTTTTCAGTATAATTCAATCTTCTCTAATCTTTTTAAAACCGATCAGATTAGCGTGCTTTTAGATTTTACAGTGTCTGAACGGGGATTGGCGAGCGTAGCTTGTAGGGGGCAGAGCCCCCTAGTGAAGTTATAATGTTGTATTTAAAATATAAAAAAAATCCCTGCCGGAACGGCCTATAGGCGGAGCTAGATTTAGAAGTTCAATATATTAATTGCACCAACAAAAACTAAATCATGATTAGATATAAATCCACTTTAACAGTTTTATCTGGCCGCTTTTGACGAGTTTTTATTTCATTTTTATATAATAGCTGGTTTTATCAGAATCATGTTAAGGCGGTATTAAAAAAAAAAAAAATACTTTTCCATGCTCAACAACTCGAAATTTTCTGGCACATTTTCAAATTAATTTTTAATAGAAAAAATACGAAACTTGCTGACGTGGTTTTTGAAAAGATTTATAAGCGACATGTGTTTTTATTTTTCTTTCAATTAATTGAAACTTGATTAATAAACAATTATTTTCTCAGTAGGGCAATATTTTTCGTTTCTAACAAAATAGCTTCGGGAAATTCTGTTCAAAATGCCCACTTTGACATCATTTTTCTAAATATATTCTGCCTCTATCAAAAAATCGATCATTACGGTACATTATATAGTTTCAAAGGAAGAGAATCTATCAATTGGATGTGTTTCAGAGCAAAAATTAATTTAAAAATGAGTAAGAACATGTATGCTTAAAGATTTTCAAGTTAAATACAAAAGTAATACATATGAAGTTACAATGTTGTATTTAAAATACAAAAAAATCCCTGCCGGCTCGGGCCTACAGGCGGAGGTAGATTTCGATGTTAAGTTTTAAATTCTCCAACAAAACTTAAATCAAGATTAGAGATAAAACCCAGTTTCTTCACAAAGAGTGAGCTGAGAGGGAGCTAAACTTTTTGTGAAAATTATAATATACACGAATACACACACACATGTATATGGAATAGGTTTAAAAAATGGCTGCAAAAAATTCAGAGAACCTTGAAGTGTTAAAATGTGTTAATATTTCCATAGTCGGGTTTTTATCATGTTTTAATACCTTTCTTCAAACTTACATGGCGTTACATATTCTCCTGCTGAGGTCCATTATATTTCCAATATGACGCAATATACATATTTTTATAATTCGTCAAACTATTTATTTTATTTTGAGTTTTCATGCTGAAATCTTGCTCTAGAAATGACGTAATATTCAATTTGTTTTCAATTTGTCAAACTATTTAATTTTACACGTGAAAATTTTGCAAAATAAAAGTAATTGTTATGGTGAGAATTTTATTGTTTTGTTTTTTTTAATTGTTGGCAACTGCTATAACGAAAAACTTTTATTTTTTTTCTGCCACTGTTGTGTAAGAGCTGGTTTTATCAGATTCATGTTAAGACAGTATTCAAAATTTTGAACCCTCCCCATTTCCACCCTCTTGGGCCGATTTCGCCCATTTTCAATCCCCGCCGAGATATTAGCCATATCAAAGTTGTTGGCGAGTTTGAGGACAATCCGTGCATAATTGCGACTTTTATCGTGCGGACAAAATTTAGTACATACATACATACATATATATATATAAACTTTTTAGGTGGGGTGGTTTTGGGTTCCTGGGGTCCTATAATGAAAAGTTATGAAGGAATTTTTCAAAAGTCGCACCATGGTAACGACTGCAAAAGGTAGTATTTCTTACGAAATCTACCTAAAATGTTAAATGAAACATAGTGCACTTAATAAAGTTATTTTTGTGAAACCAATGGTCAGTTCTTGGCCAAGAAGAAAAGTTGATCTGATAACACCTGCTGTTGCACGGGGAAAGAGAATATGAGTTCATAATGGTGTATGAAGATCATTTAACTATATTCGTCCAGCTACGACCATTGAAAACTAAGATAGCTGAAGAAGTAGGGTATCACGTTCTTCCAATATTTTTAACATTTGGTGCTCTAGCTATATTGCAATCAGATAATGGCAGGGAATTCTCTAATGAAGCCATATCCGAACTATGGGTTATGTGGAAATGTGTTAATAATAGCTCATTGAAAACCTCGTCATTGTCAAACACAAGGCTCAGTTGAAAGGGCCAATCAAGATATACAGAATGTGCTAACTGCACGGATGAACGATAATGATACAAATAAATGGTCAGATGGTTTGCCATTTGTTCAATTTGCTGAGAACACTACATACCACGGAGGAATACGCTAAAGTACTTTTGAAGCCATGTTTGGCGTTAAAACAAAAAGAGACATAGCACCGTCTCTTTTGTCTAGCGAACAAATCGCAAATATTGAAACTGAAAAACAATTCAAAAAAATTGCTAATACTTTTAAAACCGAAGAACAGCTTGAAGAAACTGCTAATACTTTTGAAGAAAATTGGAGCAGCGGCCATACCGATCACCATATTCCGAGGGAAAATATTGAAGAGGACCTTTACCTACCACGTCTTCATATCAAGTCCTCACTGAGCACTACGAGTTTATTTCTAAAAAATGAGCAATCGCGAAAGAGAATCTTCTACTGCAAGCGACGAAATTGCTACGAACCTCAAAAAAAAATTTCCTCCAGCTCGAATTGGTGATACCATACGAATACGCCCCGGATGTCGACCGTGGTCGTACAGATGGCCGAAACGTGTTAGATAGTTGTTTTTTGGAATAGAAGACTCCGACTTTTATAAATTAGCAAATACAAATTGTACCCTCAAGCAGCTTTATACACAAAATCAGTTCTTAATTTGTAAAGAAAAGCTATTTTCCATATATCAGATTTCCTCTCAAGAAATGCTGCTGAGAGAAGCAGTTGCAGCTAATTTTAGAAGAGGGGGAGGGGCAAGGCTATACACGTTGTCATTGCAAAAGAACGTTTTCCACAAATAAATGCAGTTCTAAAAGCAAGGAACTTTTGTGTAATTCAAAGTGTCGTACAAGTTAAGGCGCTGCAATAAATAAGATTTCAATGTAAATAATATACGTAAGTTTTTTATTTGTATTATTTTCTTTTCTCATTTAGAATGTACTGTTTGTTTTAAGTTCAACAGTTTATTTACATGTGCTGTGACTTAAGCTGTCTCCTATTTTGACATTTATCGTTATGTGTTTTAATAATAAAGTATGAATTATAGAAGAAAAGGCTACTACGATATAAGTGCTAAGTTCTTTATTGACTAAACTAAAATCTAAACTAATAAAACTAAAATCTTAATGCTTAACATTTATCCAAGTACTACTGCTATCATTATTAAGAAGGCAAGTAATATTTAGCCTCCTTTCTTCTTCTCACGCTAGAATCTAAAACTACATGTCCAAAAAAAACCAATGAAGGACTCCTCTTTAAATCTACCACAGCATTTAAATTCTCCGGGGTTAGTCCCGCAGTGAAAATTCCTTTACAGAGTGACGAACCATTCTCCTCCCCGTGATTGATCACTCCTCTCAGCAAGAGAGGCGAAAAAGTTGCGTAACCTTGTGACATTTTATCGTGCCTGAAATGCGGTGAAGAAAATGCAGATCTCCGATATATTCAGCCTTTTCACCATTAGTGCATGGTGAATGTCGACATTTGCTGGTGTAATAAAAAAATAAGGATACTTAGCAAATATTTCGAAAATACACCAAGCGACTATCTGAATGTTGACATTCACCGGTGAAAATCGACATTCTCCAGATTTCGGTTTTTCACGATAACGTATGTAACGAAAAGTTAAACGGTTAAAATGGAAATTGGTTGGACACTCTGTTAAAACACAAGACAATAAATGTAAAACAAACACCCTACAGTGGAATCCCAAAGATGTAAAGTGACCAAGAAGACAACCTCAAATAAAATGGAGTAACGAAATCGGAAAAATGGGTTTTTTTGATTGTATAACGAAAGCGCTAGACAGAAAGCAGTGGGAAAATCTGGGGGAGACCTAAATCTAGCAGTGTATTGAAAATTGTTGTTATTGCTGATGATATACATGTAGATATACATACACAAAAAAGTGTGTGTGCGTCAAAGATAAGACTGGCTTAACTTGAGCCCGGGCCCGAATGTCTCACACTCAATTTTTATACTAGTCTTTGGACTCGGGCTCAAAGTAAAAATTTTATTTATTCACAAATTGAAAAAAAATTCCTATTTCAGAAACAAGAATGTATTGTAACTTTCTTAAAATGTGTTTCAATCCTTTAAAAAAACCACATGAACGAAAATTGAGTTGTTATCGATGGGATATATAGTGAAATATTATCTTATTCTGCAGCCTTTGGACTTTCAGTGTTAGTAAATTAAAGAAGCTGTTTGATATGCCTTAGCTATCCTCCTTTATGTTTGAAGATCTTTTTCAGGATCACAGGAACTCGTGCTTTCCAGCGATAAATATACAATGTTAGTTTAAAATAATAAGAATTCTGACTTTTGAAGATTTGTGCCCGTGGTTAAGACCAGTGGTTATTTGCTGTTATAAACAGATTTTCAAGAACATAAAAATCACGAAACTTGTCATGAATCCTTCAGATTTAACGTTACCGATAAAGAAAAAAATCTTTCCTTCAATTAAATTTGACAATAGGTAGCTTCTTACTGCTCAATAATATGAATTATGACTTTTGAAGATTTCTGCCAGTGGTTAAGTATAAATAACTATTTGCTATTATAAACAGATTTTCAAGGACATGCAAATCACGAAACTTTGTCATGACTTATTCATATTTAACGTTACCGATAAAGAAAAAAATCTTTAGTTCAATTACATTTGATAATAAAAACCTTCTTACTTCTTAATTATAAGAATTGCGACTTTTGAAGATTTCTGCCAGTGGTTAAGTATAAATAATTATTTGCTATAATAAACAGATTTCCAAGGACTTTTTGCCATGACTTATTCAAATTTAAAATTACCGATAAAGAAAAAAATCTTTACTTCAATTACATTTGATAATAGGTAGCTTCTTACTTCTTAATAATAATAATTGTGATTTTTGAAGATTTCTGCCAGTGGTTAAGTATAAATAACTATTTGCTATAATAAACAGATTTCCAAGGACTTTTTACCATGACTTATTCAAATTTAAAATTACCGTTAGAGAAAAAATCTTTAGTTCAATTACATTTGATAATAGGTAGCTTGTTACTTCGTAATAATAAGAATTGTGACTTTTCAAGATTTCTGCCAGTGGTTAAGTATAAATAACTATTTGCTGTAATAAACAGATTTCCAAGGACATTTTGTCACGACTTATTCAAATTTAAATTTACCGATAAAGAAAATATCTTTACTACAATTACATTTGGTAATAGGTAGCTTCTTACTTATTAATAATAAGAATTGGGATTTTTGAAGATTTCTGCCAGTGGTTAAGTATAAATAATTAACTGCTATAATAAACAGATTTTCAAGGACATGAAAATCTCGAAACTTTGTCATGATTTATTCCGATTTAAAATTACCGATAAAGAGAAAATCTTTACTTCTATTACATTTGATAATAAGTAGTTTCTTTCTTTTTAATAATAATAATTGTAACTTTTGAAGATTTCTGCCTATGGTTAAATATAAATAACTATTTTCTATTATAAATAGATTTTCAAGGACATGCAAATCACGAAATTTTGTCATGACTTATTCATATTTAATGTTACTGATAAAGAAAAAATATTTACTTCAGTTACATTTGATAATAGGTAGCTTCTTACTTTTTGCAATAAAAGTTACCTAAAAGTAAAGTTATGAAGTAGAATGTAAAGCGATATCTTCATATTCGTTTTTTGTTGTATAATTTAAACGAAAATTTTAATTTAATGTGTGAAAATCGATTACGAATATCACCACATATGGTTTGCACTGAATGGGAGAGATATGTTTTGACCATTTGAATTTTACAAGACATTTAATTGCAGATACCGTATATCTATCGTAATTTATTGACTGAGAGGAAGGAAAAAAAACCATTTTATTTTTGCTATGTTTAAAATCGTATGTCGCAGAAATTCATTGATGTTTTCATAACTACATTAATGCAACTTTTGGTGCATTTTTGCTATCTATCTACAATGTATTATTCAACTATAATTTTGCTTATTGTTCTTTCTTTTACGTGCTTTTTTGTTTCTTATATTCTGAGAATTATGTAGAAAAATGTTGACTTTAAAAGATATACATGCTGACGTCAGATACATTTGAACACAATCCTTAGCTTGGATTGCAAAAATAATAGTTCCAAAATTAAAATTTAATTTTTGGGAGGTTTTTGAAAGTTTTAATAAATGATGATTTTTGTTCACTATTTTAATTTTATGTAATAATGCTCTCTTAGAATTAAGAAAATATAGTAAGAATTTGCTTTTTTTAACCCTACACAGAACTAATTTTGCTTTGGGAAATAAGGTTGTTTCCATAGTCATATTAGGCTTAGATACTAAACATATTAATGATTTCTTCATCTTAATGAATAGGATTGATTCAAATTTCCAGTCACTGATAAAGAAAAAAACCTTTACTTCAATTACATTTAATAATAGGTACTTCTTACTTCTTGATAATAAGAATTGTGATTTTTGAAAATTTCTGACAGTTGTTAAGTATAAATAATAATTTGCTGTTATAAACAGATTTTCAAGGACATGAAAATCACGAAACTTTGTCATGACTTATTCAGATTTAAAATTACCGATAAAGAAAAAATCTTAAATTCAATTACAATTGATAATAGGCAGTTTCTTACTTCTTAATAATAAGAATTGTGATTTTTGAAGATTTCTACCAGCGGTTACGTAAAAATAACTATATGCAATAATAAACAGATTTTCAAGGATATGAAAATCACGAAAGTTTGTCACGACTTATTCAGATTTAAAATTACCGATAAAGAAAAAAATATTTAGTTCAATTACATTTAATATTAGATAGCTTCTTACTTTTTGCAATAAAAGTTACCTAAAAGTGAAGTTATGACGTAGAATGTAAAACGATATCTTCAGATTCGTTTTTAATTGAATAATTTAAACGAATATTTTAATTTAATGTGTGAAAATCGATTAAGAATATTACCGCGCATGGATTGCAGTGAATGGGAGAGATATGTTTTGATGATTCGAATTTTACATTTAATTGCAGATGCCGGATATCTGTCGTAATTTATTGACTGAGATGAAGGAAATAAAAACGTTTTAATTTTCTTATGTTTAAAATCGTATTTCACAGAAATTCATTGATGCTTTCATAACTACATTAATGCAACTTTTGGTGCATTTTCGCTATCTATCTACAATGAATTATTCAACTTTGCTTATTGTTCTTTTTTTATGTGCTTTTTTGTTTCTTATATTTTGAGAATTATATAGAAAAATGTTGACTTTAAAAGGTATACATGCTGACTACAGATCTATTTGAACACGACTCTTAGCTTGGATTGCACAAGGAATAGATTCAAAATTTAATTTTAATTACTTTTTGGGCTTTGAAAGTCTAAATAAATGATTTTTGTTCACTATTTTAATTTTATCTTATAATACTCTCTTAGAGTTAAGAAAATATAATAAGAATGTGCTTATTTGAACCTACACAGAACAAATTTTGCTTTGGAAAGTAAAGTTTTTTCCATAGTCATATTAGGCTTAGATACTAAACATTTCAACCCCTTAACGCTCGAATTAAATTACGGTTTAAAAATTCAAATTGCTTGTTGGCACCACTTTTTTGAAAAAGAAATATTCACCTTATTTAATGACAGGTAAAACGATACTAAAATAAAGTCAGTTACACTATTTTATAAAACTAGTGGGAATAAAAAAAATTGAGTAAAAGACTCAGCCCGTGAATATGACAGGAGCGAGAATTAAGGGGTTAAAGATTATTTCTTCGTCTTCGTAGATTTTCCTTCAACGATAAAAAAAAATCTTTACTTCAATTACATTTAATAATAGGTATCTTCTTTTAGGTAGATTTCGTATGAAATACTACCTATTACATTCTCCCCTATGTTGTTTTTTCTGAAAAAGTTTTTCAGATCTACACCGATTATGACCCCTAGAACCCAAAACCACCCTCAGAAAAAAACTTTATCTATGTATCTATCTATCTATCTATCTCTCTCTCTATATATATATATTACTTTGTTCTGGACACGATAATTTCCATAATTATGCACAAATTCCTTCCAAACTGATACATAAAATCAAGGGGCATAAAATCTCGGTCAAGTTCGTTAATGGGCAAAATCGGACAAGAGGATGGAAATAGGGAGAAACCGAAAAGACCCCATAACTTCTTAATTTTTGTACATATCAAATCAGTTTAAAGTTTTTATTACTTCTAAAAATCGGTCCAAAAATTTACGTATCACAGATTTTGGATAAAATTAAAAATGGGCTCAAGGGGCGCAAAAAAATGGGGTTTTAGGGAGAAAAAAATTCATAACTTCGCCAATTCTCAAGATATCAAATCCAATTAAATTTATTATAAATCTTCTTAATATTATCTAGAACTTTTATATTGACACGATTTTGATAGGACTAATTCGTACCGCAAAAAAAAAAAAAAAAAAAAAAATTAAAAACGAAAATAAAAAGGGGGAGTTGAAGAAGAAAAAATCATAACTTCGTCAATTCACAAGATATAAAATCCACATGAATTTATTATATATCTTATTGTTATTGTCTACAATATTTATATTGACAAGTTTTTGATAAGACCAATTCTTACAGCAAAAACATACTAAAAATACATAGCGGTTGAAGAAAACAATAATCGTAAAGAGTGTATTCAAATTCAAACTGCTTATTTTCTGACTCATTTTTTAAATCCTTTTTGCTCTCAAACGCATTCAATTTGTAGATTCTCTTATTTAGAAACTATATAATGTACCGTAATGATCGATTTTTTAATAGAGGCAGAATATATTTCAAAAAATGATGTCAAAGTAGGCATTTTGAACCGAATTTCCCGAAGTGATTGTGTTAGAAAATATTGTCCTACTGAGAAAACAATTGTTTATAAATAAAGTTTTCATTAAATGAACGAAAAAAAAAACAGGTCGCTTATAAATCTCTTCAAATATCACGCCAGCAAGTTTCATATTTTTTTCTTTTAAAAATGAATCTGAAAATTTGCCAGAAAATTTCGAGTTGTCGAGTATTTTTTTTAATACCGCCTTAACATGATTCTGATAAAACCGGCTCTTATATAAAGATGAAATAAAAACTCGTCAAAAGCGGCCAGATAAATTTTTTTAAGTTGGTTTATCATCATGATTTAGTTTTTTTGGTGAAGTTAGTATTCTTCGAAATCTGTCTCCGCCTGTAGGCCAGGCCGGCAGGGATTTTTTTTTTATAATGGAATGTAAAAATGAAGACATGACACAGAATGTAAAACGATATCTTCTTATTCGTTTTTGGTTGAATAATTTAAATGAATATTTCAATTTAATGCGAGAAAATCGATTACGAAAATCATCGCGCATGGATTGCCATGAATCGGAGAGATACATTTTGATCATTTGAATTTTACAAGACACTTAATTGCAGATGCCGGAGATCTATCGTAATTTATTGACTGATAGGGAAGACCTAAAAGAAATTTTTTTCTAATAAGTTTAAAATAAATGAAAATTATATTATTTTTCTCAATACAGTTAATTTATAAAAACTAGTGGAATATTATGATGGACATATCCATTTAAAACTCTGCTCAGTGCAGATAAAACCGGCTGAGTACATACTCGTTTGTTGCACAGAAATAAAATATTTTATTGCTGAAAGTTTAACAATGCATAATTTACATAGAAAGATTCAAAGAAAAGGTATATCTTCTGAGATTCAGATTTAAAATTTCCAAAATAAATAAATAAATAGATAAAGCAGGGATGAGAGTTCCGACTTTTTGCATACCAGTATAATCTTAGAAAAAATGTTGTTCTTCTAAATCGCAAAAATTTTCCGATTAAATGAAATAAAATTTTCTCTAAGATTATACTGGTATGCAAAATGTCGGAACTCTCATCCTTGATAAAGGAGAAAAGGGAAAACATCATAAATGGGATTTTGACATAAATTCATTCAAACGATGCATAATTTACAGTGAAAAATTCAAAAAAAAAAAAAAAAAAAAAAAACCCACAGTCATTCTTCCGAGGTTCACATTTAAAATTTTCAGAATAAATAAATAAATAGACAATGGAAAAAAGTAAATATCATAAATTTGATTTTGACATAAATTCATTCAAACGATGCATAATTTACAGATAAAGATTCAAAGAAAAAGAACAGAGTCATTCTTCCGAGATTCAGGTTTAAAATTTTCAAAATGAATAAATAGACAAAGGAAAAAAAGGAAAATATCATAAATGTGATTTTGACAAAACTAGTTTTTATGAAATTGCTTTCTCCCATTGAGGGGCGATGAGATATATATATATCCCGCCTAATTTTAACTAAAGTTCGCACCAGAAACATTTATTTATTTATTTATTTTTAAACTTTGGTGGGAAAATATCTGAAGTTGCTTTTCCTCATTTTAATTTTTTTTTCGAAAATTCCGGTGGGAATTAAACATTACAGAAACACAATTACTTGCCCCTGAAAGGGTTTATCAAATACTATTTTTAATACTTTCAAATGTAGTTGAAAAATGTTTATAACTTCGGTTTGCCTGTCTGTCTGTCCTTGTTCTAACTCTCGTCAATATACCCGGATTGCCCTGTAATTTGTATATTTTATTGCCGTTTAGTATAGCAACATTCCAATTAACAGTGCTGTGGGTACAATTTATAATTTGTTTATAGGGACAGTCAAAGTATTTGTCACATTACGGTCAATAGGAAAAAATCGTTTCAAAAGCATTTTAATGATGTTAGACTATTTTAAGCATATTGAAAATGTTAAGAATTTCTGAGGTAAATAAAATATGCTATCTGTAGAATTTGGAACGCAAAGGATTTATTATTCATTTACAGGGTCCCACATAAAGAATTCTGTTACATAATGGTCTACACGGAAAAATCTTTTACTGTGTATCTTATAATTTTTATGCAATATTGGGGTGCACCATAAGTTCTTTACTGAAAAGTATGATGTGCATTGCATTTATCGTTTATGTGTTCTGTATACACAAAAGAACTCTATTAGTACTGTGTCTGTCAGTGATAATTGCTGGAGGTGCTAACTTTGGTTTGCATTTTAAAGGTTAACCAAATTGTTTCATAGCACGTGGTGTGTAGAAATTGTATAGTTCATATGCAGGACTGCATAAAAGAATTCGAGTACATTTGCGCAAATGGACGTAAATTGCTGTAGGTGACTTTTAACTGTGTGATGCGTTTTTTAACTAAACTAAATTTTTAAATACTATGTCGTATAAATACAAATCTATAGACCATATACAGGATTACACAAAAGCATTCAGATACTTTTACCAATATAGATGGTAATTGCTGAAACTGAAATTTCAAATGCGTCTTGCAAGTATCATCTTTCACCTCATTAAACGGTTAAGTTTTGCTAAAGTATTCTGAATATGTTGAAAAGTGTTTCATAAGGCATTATTGTTCTTTCTTTATTTTTTCACTCTATGCGATCCTTTTCCTCTCGCAAATGAAATATATTGCTCTCAGTAACAATGCCGACAAAGTAGTCATGGGAACCAGGGCCCATATTCACCAATATTTCTTTATAGCAAGTTTTGCGTTATTTATGGCAGGAATTCTACGTTAAAGTAAGGTGGCGGTTATGATTTTAAAACAGTGGTACTACCTACCCGGGTATTTGAATCGTGTCCCTGTTCCTTAACTTGACACTGATCACTGTGAATAAAGCACAAATACTGATAATTCAATATTTTCAAAATTAAATAGGTTTGTTAAACAATATCAACAATGTATTCATATACAAAATAAAAATCAAAATTTTCATTAATTTTTACCCGACTGCCAAGAAGGGTTATGTGTTTCATGCGTATCTGGGTATGTGGATTTCTTTATACTCTCGAAACATCCCAACGGCTGGATGGATTTTAATGAATGAAGTCTCTATCGATTCGTCTTAACCGTCCGATGGTTATAGGCTAGGTTTTGTTTTTATAAATTCAAAATGGTGGCCGTAAAATACAAAATGGCGGTAGAGACGAAAAAAATTACGCACCCTATTGAGTGGCATATCATTGGATAGGTCTTTCAAAATGAAGACGATGTTTCATTGACTATTTTACAGTCAGAAGCTCCGTTTATATACTACAGAATCTGGAAGTTGTGTAGGTAGGATCTCTAGCTTTATTGCAACTCTAACCGTCATATACATCTATAGGCCTCATTAAAACACTGTTTATAGATAGGAACTAACAATTAAACACAACTTAAAAGTCATCAATACAAATAAATAAAAAAATAGGTAAGTAATATAAAAAATAGTTTCACATTGATGAGAAATAATTAATTAGTTCTCTTTTTACGTAGTTGGGTTTTTTGATTTTTTAAATTTATTAAGAAAAGATTTTTCGAATTATGACAACGAATATTAGACTAAATATCTATTTAAAACTATTCTCCGTATAGATAAAATCCGATGAATATGACTGTAGATAATGTTTCACATACATAACTGACTTAGTGAACGGCTAATGCTGCACAATTTATAAAAAAAGATCAAAGATAAAGGAGTATATTTCTGGATCATTTAATTCGAAACCCATATTTCATTTTTTAATAACTAAAAGTACGAAATCGTTTGACCGTTTATGGTTGAACAATTTAAATGAAAAGTTAAATTTATGGTCGGGAAACCGATTAAGCGGATTATTGCGCATGGATTACAGTAAATGGAAGAGAGATGTTTTGATCATTTGCATTTTACAAGACATTAATTTCAGATGGCTGAGTGTTATCATCATTTATTGACAGAAGTAAGAGAAAATAACTTTTTATGTTCTTAAAATGAATGAACTTTTTTCTTATTTTGTCTCAACGCAGTGTAATTTATTTTTCCGCCTTTGTGTGAATGCCGTTATTAGGGAATATTTTCATTAATTGGCGTGGTCATTTAACAATAAAACTACCGCGAGCGGTCAAATGACCCTTTTTGAAATTTTTTTGTAATTTTCAAACTGAAACATTACGAATTTTTTTTATATTTCACGACTTTTATTAAAATATATGATCATGTCATTCCTTAAAATGCCTCATCTTCGAACTACTTTGTTTGCCTAGAAAAAAGTATTTTAGGCTTAACTACCGCAAGGGGTCATTTGACCCCTGAATAAATTTATGTTAAATCATAAAGGTATAAATGTTTTATTTTATAAGAACATAAGTAACTTGCGTATTTTTGCTATTACATCATTTATTCTACTGTATTGCATCACATTTGATAACCCTTTCAGCGGCAAAACATATTCAATACTTAGGTGTTGATGTAACTAATTGGCACCGGAATTGACTAACAAATTTATTTGTAAATATGAAAAAGTCTATATTTCGCTCACATAAGCTCATTCAAATTTCATGGCTCCTGAAAAGGGCTTTTTTGGTTTTAGATCTTGGGGCCCGGAGGCTTCCTTTGCCAGTCCGACATTGAAACTGTTTCGAAAATTTTCTTTTTTGCTTTCATTATTTTTAGTCCAAATTTAACTTCTAGATCTCTATTTCATTAAAACTTAACCCATTAACTCTTTCCGGAACGGGAAATTTTTGTTGCAAAATGATGAAATGATCGACTTACACCAGAATTTTAAAACGACTTTTTCAGACATTAGAAACATGTTAATTTAACTATTCATTATAAAAGCAAAATTTTACTAAAATATTCTTCGTGCCGTTCGAAAATTTGGAATTGAAATTAGGTATCCCGACCCGGGCACAGTGTGCAGGAAAGGGTTAAAGACGGAATTATTTTTTCTTTTTAACACGTTCACACCAGTGCATATATTCATGTTTTTCGCTGTGCGGCGGCGGTCGAATTCATGTTTTGCTTCATCTGGCGGCGTGGCACTGTCGCTTATTCAGACACTGTATGTAAAGACACGCCCCTCTCATATTTATTAAATTGAACTTGAATATAACAAGCAGAGTTGATGAGCAGATTGTGAACGTCTGAATGTTCGTAAGGAGTAAGCAAATTACTTAGAGACATGATTTTATTGACCGCATATGTACGAATTTAATATAAAATGTCTTAAAATCTAAAGAAATATGGACAACATGATATAAATGCATTTTCTGTAAGATAGAAGCCACGCCCTTAGCCAATGATGTCTTTTGAATGAAAACGAGAATTCTCGTTTCCCGTCGTGAATATATTAAGTTTATAATAATGAATTGTTCTTACTACTGAATTTTCGAATACTCAAGTGTGACCCACCTGTAGTACACGCCGTCTATGGCATAGTCGAGTGTGACCCATCTGTAGTGCACGCCTTCTATTTAACAGTGGAGTTTGACCCACCGGTGTTGCACGCCGCCCAATGCGACAGACAAGCGTGACCCACCGGTGATGCATGCCGCCCGATGGGGCAGTCAAGTGTGACCCACCGGTGATGCACGCCGGCGTGAACGTGTTAGAATACAAAAATTGCTTTTCGTATCTCTTTCTCAGAAAAATAATATTTATCTTATTTTATAGCACAGTTTCTGTTATAAAAGAAAGTGAAAAATTTTGTTATAAATTACTGGTATTCAAACAGTAAAAGGGTTGACAGCTATGCTGTGACTACAAGGTAACACTAGTCCTTAAATTATAGCGAATATATTTTCTTTTATATTTTTATATTAAATAAAATAAGAGTGGATATAAGGTAGTCAAAATACTTTTGAGCGCTACTGTACATATTAAATTTCAAACCATTCGGTTGGGTAGTTTTTACGCTGTTATAGGCGGATAGATGCACAGACGGACGGATCAGACGAAGGCTATAGGTGCTACATATTTATATAATTACGAACGCACTAATAATGCCTGCAAATATAAATTACGATGGCACGAACGATCTCTTTCATGTTATGTTTATCTTATATTTACAAAAAACTCGGACGTAAGAACCTAATGTGATATATTGCGTTTTTCAATATATTAGTAATTGAATGAAATATTTCATGGTTATATTGTTATTCGATTATATATTTTTTTTAACTAAAAACTTTAATGTAAAACCGAAAATTTCATCAAGAATATCGCCCTAATGTTTATTCTAAACTTTTATGCTAACATTAACGATTTCAAATTTTCTTGAAAGCATTATCCGATAATGAAATCTGTTATTTTTATGATTAATATATCGTTTATATAATATGTGCTTTGTAGCTGCATAAATTTGCAATTCAAAATATTCCATCAGCTGAAAATATATTAAACTAAAGAATTTATTGAAGATGTGCATAATAAAATTGCCACATTACGTGAACGGTATTTCTAACATATATTTTTTTAATTTTTATAATAAATTTTATGTGAAGAATTTTTTTTGAGAGATAATAATGCGCATAATGTTTTTTATTTCTTGTTTAATTGGTAATGTTTCCCTGTTTTTAGATGTGTTCCCTTTTTTTAAATGCGTTCGTAATTATATAAATACGTAGCACCTATAGTCGTCGTCTGGTTCGTCTGTCTATCTGTCTGTCCGCATGTAACAATCAAAAAACCACCCAACCAAATGGTTTCAAATTTAATATATATAATCGTTACAAAATTTTCTCGAGTCATTTCAAATTTTATGAAAATCGAAATAAAACTTAAAAATATATTAATAAAAATATTTCTCGTTCTATTATATCCTATCATACGACATTAATTCAATAATATCCCATGATAGGTAATGATTCTAGGTTGTCATAACGATTATTCTATTAAATCCTATCACACGTAATTAATTCAGTGGCATTCCATGGGAGGTAATGATTCTAAGTTGCCATGGTGATTACGTCATATTACAAATGAAGTCATATTGTTTTCGCATTACTAAATTTAATATATATAAACGAAATAAATTTTGTATTCATGTATTTTTGCATAAGATTTCAACAGCTATTGCACCAAGATGCGTTGCAAAAGAGATTCATAAAACTAGTTATATTACAATCGCACCTCATTTGCCAATTTTGACATACAGTTTCCGGCTTGTAGGGGAGACCGGGGCTAGCTGACTACAGGGGTAAGTAGGCGCAGTCCTCATAAATCGCCTGTTTGGGGATAGATTGCGCAACCAGTCACAGAGTACCTTTCTTGTGGCTTTTTTCAATCCTCATTGTAGTTTTGCAACGTTACCAACATGCAGTGGATATTTATTACGTTTTTTCTGTTTATTGCACTCATAATTAAATTTTTGTTGCTTCATTCTTTTTCTAATATCTAATACTTATCTTAATAATTACGATTTAACTTGTGCAGTTTTTCTTAGTGTATGATTAATTGTACCTACCCCATATGTGATTTACTTGGATTATTTATGCTTAGAGGATTACGTGTCGCTTTTATGAAGAAATTTATTATGGGGCTAGTAGGCGGATTGAACACGGGGCAAATTGGCTCGGTGTTTGGTGTGTGCTGTTAGCTTGAAAAACAGTAAAGAACGAGAAAAGTGGTTGCAATGCAAGATTTTGGGCACACGAGGCTTGCCCAAACGGGACACTCGATTTTTTATTTGTGACAACTGTAACTCTGATGATGATATAGAGTAGGATAGAAGTTAATCAATGTTAATGTTTTATTCAATATTTTTATGTCTGTATAATTTAGAATTTATATTGTACATCTATAACGCCTTTGTTTAAACTTACTGGTAATAATGAAATTGATTTCGCTTAACTGCGTGTCTTATTTGAGTTTTATTTAAATTTTTATCTGGCGTGTGCCAACTTACCCCATAGGTATAGGCAACTTGCCCCGTGACGGGGTAGGTTGGCTCACAATTTTCGTTTTACTTTAGGCTTCCGCTAAGCATAAACTACAAAAGCTACAAACTCAAAACTCCGGGTATTTATAGCCCAATGCCTGTTCTTTAAAAGTACAGTTAAAGTTTCATAAAAAATTTAAACAAAAAATTAAAAAAAATCAATAACTAAAAACTGCGCCTACTAACCACGGTCTCCCCTATGTCATAGTACAAGGTTGTTTAAAATCATTTTTAGGGTTCCGTACTTAAAAGTAAAAACAGAACCATTATAAAATCACTCCTGTATCTGCCTGTCTGTCTGTCACAGTAATTTTACTCGTAAACTATGAAACGTGGAAAGTTCAAATTGGGGGAAGTAATAAAGACAATTGACCCACATATTTACAGATTATTAAACAATCACAAAAATATTTAGTAAAAATGTAGAGGGGCTAATTAAGTTAATTGAAGAAAAAAAAATTTTTTTTTCGTATATCGTGTGGAAGCATTCGTAACGCTGAACTCAAAAATGCGTTTCTTTTAATTTTAGGTATTATATTTTCACAGATATCGTCGAAAATGTAATACAAAAATATGTCAGCATTTTATCTGACCAGGTATAGAAATACAGCAGGTAAAATGGAATTTTAACATTCAAGACAATATTCCGTTAGGGACAGGTTCCATTTTCATTAGGTTTCATATATTATTATGTCCGGATTTAGGAGCCACTGTTCCGCTTTTCTTTGTCTCCTTGTCTTACGTTTTGTGACACTCAACCTGACAACTCTAGTTGTCACATCGTTTCACTTCATCTCACTGTATTCATCCTGGTGAAATTTGTCGACATACCTTCCTAAAATTTTTCGATCGATGCTATGTTCTTTTGCAGCCGCATGAGCACTTAACTTATCATTAACACATTTTAATCCTTTCAGGGACAAAATACGTTCAGTACAAAAATGTTGAAATAATGACTAGCACCGGAATTTACGAACAAATTTATTTGAAATAAGAAAAATGCTATATTTCACATACTTTTTAAATGGAGAAGATTTTGGCAAAATTCTGGTGTTATTGTAGCCAGAGCACGATCAAGCTGAAGTTGGGCCCAGGGCCTGTTAAAAAGTTGGACCCTTGCCTACCTCCCCATTCCAGGCGACACTTTCAGAAAAATAAGTATGTTTATTTGATGAATTGACAAAGTTATTTGGGTGAAAGTTTCAAGTTTACAAAAAAATTTAACTTACAAGAATAATCAAGAAAATGAATTACCGTCCACTTTCTCAAATAAGCATTTGTATAATTCACAAACATCTATGATCCGCAGTTTATGTTGCAGAATAAATGAGGACGCCTTTTTCAAAATTCGCCTTATCCGAAATCATAAAAATTGTGTCATCCCTAACAGTCTAGTAATAATTTTAAACTATAATTCTGACATTGTAAAATCCTCGTTTATATTGAAACCAATAGACACAGTATGCAGTTTTTGGCATTTTCCTCAAATTTGATTTTTTGGATACAGCAAGTGTTGAAAATTATAGGTACTCTCAAATTGAAAAGGACTTTTACAGAAAAATTAAATATGGAGGTTTTTTATTACAGTAAAACATTGTTTTTACGTCAGGGACCAAAATATAAAATGCAAACAATCGAAAAACTTAAATTGTGAGAAAATTTACATGCAGAAAAACGCAAATCCCAAGAACATATAATCGAGGTTTTACAGTATTTATCAATTTATCAAAATACTAAATTGCAATTATCAGAAAAGAAAAAAAAATGTGCATATATACTAATCATAAATCAGAAGTTTAATTTTTTTTTTAAATGTGCAGGGTTTAAAAAAATAATATCAATGAAATTTTGTTTAAAATATGTCAATTATTAAACTACTCTTGGTTGCATTATAATTTTTCTTTTGCATTTTAATTTCTGTATAAATATAGCCAATTAAATTTATAGTTTGATGAAAACAAATTCAAAACAAAGCAAAAACTGTGATCTACAGTCAAGGTTAGTTGAATTTTGTCTAACCTAAAGCAACACAACTTATTTAATTTTGCCCAACAGCTATTTAATTAATAATAAACATGTAAATTAAAGCAGGATGCACAAACTATGGCCTTCAGGCCAATTTAGACCTTGAAACCTTCAAAATTGGCACGCAAATGTGGATTAATTTAAAATAAAATGTAACATTAGCAAATAAATAAAATTATTTCTGCATAATCTGTGTGAGTAAAATAATTAGATTACTAAAATCTGTGTAATTTATACATATTTTCTTTAAAAAATATATGCTGAAATACATAGTGTTTTCACGTTTACAACAGTACGTTACTTTGGCTACCAACATAATAGTAATATTTGTGGCCCCTCATTCAGAAAAAATTGTGCATCCCTTAACGAAAAACAATATATATATTATATTATAGGCATAGAGTTTTCAGGAATATTAGATAGGCCTAAATTGTTCTACAGAACAAAAATTCTCAAGGAAAAATAATTATTTCATTAAAAGCACATTAAAAAATTATATAGTAAACAATTAAAAACCAGGATTGTTTGTCAATATAAAGAAAACTGAGGTTTAAGTCATTGAAAAAAATATATAAACAAGGGTATTTTGATATGATTCAAAGTATTAAAATATCTAGCATAAAACTAAATTCAAATAGTAAATTTCTAAATAAAAACAAACTTCATTAACTTTTGTTAATTTTTTAATACATTTATCAAACAACATACTGACATTCAATGAGTGAACTGTTTTTAAAATTCCATTTACTTACTTATAATATAGACTAGTTAAAATTTGCAAAATAACAAATAGAAAAACAAAACAATTTTAAAGAGGCTTTTTTCTTGCTTATTTAGATGCAAATTCAACAATTATAACATTAAATTCTAAATTTGAAGTAATGTCATTCTCTGTAGTCAAAAGAGAGAAAGTCTGTAAATTTTTCTGCGTCATCGATGACCTGAGCACCGACCCCAATTATAAGATTAAATTCTAAATTTGAAGTAATGTCATTCTCTGTAGTCAAAAGAGAGAAAGTCTGTAAATTTTTCTGCGTCATCGATGACCTGAGCACCGCCCCTGAAAACTAGGCCTGAGCGCTGACACAAAAATGGCGGTTGCCGAAGGCGGATTTTTTTTTTTTAACGTAGGTACGGTCCCTTACATTTTGACACCAGTATTTTATAAAATATTTCGTTGACTTGTTTAACCAGGGGTCGCAGCATATAGGACAAATTCTATTGTTCTTACCAGTATATTTTATATCAACAATCCTCATGATATTTTCCTATCGGATATCTTATAAAAAACGTGTCTTGAAAATTATTGATAAAATATACTAGTAAGAACAATAAAAATTGTCCTCTATGCTGCGACCCCTGGTTTAACCTCAGAAAAATAAAGCTGAAAAAACTTAATAAAATTATTGGTGCGAATATTTAAGGGATCGTACACACGCTAAAAAAAATCCGCCTTCGACGGCCGCCATTTTTGTGTTAGCGCGCAGGCCTAGTATTCAGGGGGCGGTGACCTGAGTCTTGATTTGACTCTTTTCAATACAGTAAATGAGCGTTCACTGGAACAATTTGTTATGGACAAGGTTAGAAACAACCGATATGCTATTTCCATATTTGGAAATGTGTGCGGTATATTTAAATTCTTGATTTTTTGTAAACAATCTTACTTATGAGCTTACTTTATGAACTTAATAAATCTCTCAGTGGGAACACTTTCTTTGTCGACATACCTTAACATTAATGACAACTGATGCACATGAGGGATACCAGCTGTGGAATCTACTATTAAAGCAAAATATTCTGATTCTTTCACTTCCAGAAGGATTTCTTTTAAAGCTCTTTCTGACATTAGTTTCAATAATTCTGACACTATTATTGATGAAATATAATAAATTTTATCTTTACCATCATTACCATGTGTTCAATTGTAAAAAAGGACTTTATTATGATAAATTGAATATAGATGGCAGCACTACGAGAATTGAAAATGACTGGTTTTTTCTGCTTTAAAAATAGAAGACTTTATTCAATTTTTATTCTTATTATTTTAACTCTTTTTAATTTTAAAATTCCTATTATCCTTTTTCTGTATTATATGCATATTAATCTTGTTTTATTTTCTTTTATTAGATAAATTTTATTCTGTATTTTGATGGTCATGTGCGGACCTGTAATAGAACATTCCAGTGTTGTGTTTCTAAAATCTAAGATGTGAAAGTCAAATTCGATTCGATTAAAGTTTGAAAAGACAAGTTATTCGTAATTCTTTATGTGAAATCTTTATTCGTTAAGTATGCTCTATCCTCATCCATGTAAAATCAACAATTTCTTTTATTTTAATTCATCCATTTCAAGTTCGCCTGTTTTGAAATATAATTCTTGAATGACACATTTCGAACGCAACTGGAGTCTGCATCAAGAAATCAAAGGTACTGTTCCTTT
The DNA here is from genome assembly GCA_963932465.1 of Maratus speciosus. Classification (NCBI taxonomy): domain Eukaryota; kingdom Metazoa; phylum Arthropoda; class Arachnida; order Araneae; family Salticidae; genus Maratus; species Maratus speciosus. Next base: position 503,545,224 of record OZ010794.1, on the reverse strand, counting down.
TTCTCTGTTTAATTCAGTTGAATAAAGACAAATTTCTATTCTATTCATTTTAAAACTACACATAAAAAAATTCTTTGGTCCGTCGGAAGCCTAGGAGATAACTAGTGATAATCGTATTTATTTAATTTGTTATAATGAAAACAAAAGCAGAAACTGCTGCAGAATCAAAATTTCTTTTTACTGTTAAAGAAATAAAGAGATTTAGCGCTCAAGTTACTGACGCAATTGAAAATAAATCATTAAAATTAATTGAAAAGTTAAAGGCTGAATTGATAAGTTTAGAAAATGATTTAAAAAAATCTTATTTTGGCGTAGCTGAAGAAAGTGTAAATTCGTTATACGAGTCCTTTACTGAAGCTAAAGATATTGTTGTTGATGATTTAGTGAAAATTGAGCAATTTTTAGAAAGTCAAGGCGTAAAATCACAAGAAAATCAAAGTGCAGCTAATAATAGCTCAAATATAGGAGTTAGTAATAACGCTTTGAAGCTTCCTAAGTTCGAATTACCCATTTTTTATGGAGATGTCACTCAATGGATTAGCTTCAAAGAGATATTTTTGACTTCAATTCATAATAATAAATCTCTTTCAGATCAGTTAAAATTTTCGTATCTTATAGCTAGTGTTAGGAATTATCCTTCAAAATTAATTTCAGGTTTTTCAATTTCTGGGGAAAATTATAAAGAAGCTTGGGAAACTCTTTTATGGGTTATTCTCTGCAATAGTGCAAAAAGTGCTTCCCAGCCATATAAATGCTCTTAATTTTATTACATTTTTATTTATTTTTATTTTTATTAGAAGATCTAAACATAGTTTATTAGGGGCAGAAAGTAAAATTAAAAAAAAAATAAATTTAGTATTTAAAAATATAATATATATCATGCAAACATCATTCCCTCACCTTTCCCCCACCTGTACTACCATATTTTATTGCCTATTTCTTTCCATCCAGAAATAAAAATAATTAAAAATACCCTAAGCAAAATAAAGTTCTTATTTGATACATTACAAAAAATAATAAAAATATTAATTTTTACTATTATTATATAGTCTACTCAATCAATTATATGTTTCCCCATGTTCGACCATCATTCCCTCACACATTGCTATTATCTCAAATATCTACCACTAATGAGCAGTAGCAGTCTAGCATCCTTCACAGAGAAGAAGCTATTTTGAGCACTTGTCAGTCCAGCAACATAAATTGGTGGTGTAAGATTTTGTTAATTTTACAGAATTTTTTTTAGTCAGTATATCCGGAAGCGTTTTTATTAGCAGTCATTCCCTCACACAGAATATTCATTTTTTTGTAAATATCAAAAATTTTAATTTTATCATACATTATATATTAAGTGTTTCTCTTAAAGGAAACAGTTTGGATTTCTTCATAATTTTGCATTTTCCCCCTACAACTAGTAAAAATGTCTTATTTCATCATTCCCTCACTTGTCATTCCCTCACATTTTTTATTTTATTTTTTCCACAAATTTTTATTTTATTTTTTTTGTTAAGTCAAATTTTTAAAACAACTTCTGTTGCTATTAAAATTTTCAATAATTGTCTGATTTCTTACCATTTATCTAATTTTTATGAAAATTTACATATGCATCATTCAAGTCAGACTGCTGGCCAAATTTGCAAGTATTGTAGAGAACAACCCTTATATAGATATGACAATCGTAGGAATTTGGCATATTCATTGCTGTCTAAATTTGTTAATGCCAAACCATTGAAATCACCCACGCAGAGAACTATTTTAGAGCTATTGGATACATGCAATGAAGTGATTCGTAACTTAAAATCTTTGAAATTTGAATTTAATGAATTTGTTGATTTGATTTTAGTGTATATAGTACAAAATAAATTTGATGAATCCTTAAAAAAGCAATGGGAATTATCCTTAAATAATGATTCATTTCCAACTTATGATATGTTAATGACATTTCTCGAAAAACAGGCTCGTAGTTTGCAGAATTGTAACTCTGAAATTTTTAAAGGTGAATCCAAATCTAATTTAAAATTTGAAAGTAAGTCTCAACATTTTTCAAAAAAGTCTGTCGCCAATGCAGTTGTAATGGATAATGTAAATAAAACTACAAATATTTCATGTTCACAGTGTAAAGAATCGCACCCACTTCATAAATGCCCAGAATTTTCAAAATTATCTGTTGATCAACGTTGGAATTTGATAAAATCAAAAAGGCTTTGCACTAACTGTTTAAGATCAAATCATTTCGTAGCCGATTGTCGTATTACGACTACTTGTAGGCATTGCAATTCTAAACACCATACACTCCTTCATCGTGATCAGTCTATCCCTGCATCACAGAATTCTTTCAGGCAACAAGATCGTGTTACAACACCAAATGCTGTTGTTAATTCTAATGAATCTAACTGTTTAAGTTCTCAGTCTATTAATGAAAATTCTCAAACATTGTTGGCTACTGCCATTATAAAAGTTAAATCTAAATCAGGAAAATTTATTCCTTGCAGAGCGATGATAGATAGTGCTTCTCAAAAAAGTTTACTGTCAAAAGCTTGTTGTAGAAAATTAGATCTTCCATCTAGGCCTACGAATCATAGAATATCAGGAATAAATAATTTAGTCGCAGAAACGGCTCTTCAGGAAGTTTCCTTGACATTCTCTCCACATTTCAATAATGAAACTTTTCACTTAGATGCATTAGTTGTTAATCAGATTACAACCAATTTACCAAATTTTTTGATTACAACTAAATATTGGCCACACATTGAAGGATTGAACCTTGCGGATCCTAATTTTCATTTGTCCAGTCCTATTGATATACTTATAGGCGCAGATTTATTTGCTAACATCATAATAGGGGAATCAATTCTGGGACCTAAAGGATCACCGAGTGCTGTTAATTCCAGACTGGGTTGGATTCTTTCGGGGATCATTTATTCAAATGAATCAAATCAAAATTCATTTATTAGTTGCCATGCCACTACACAGATAAGTTCTCAACTACACAAATTTTGGGAACTTGAATCGGTTCCTACTTCTGATCCAATTTCTCTAGTTGAAGACAACTATGCGAAAACAGTTTCACGTTCAGAATCTGGAAGATATATTGTAAATCTACCCTTTAAATCTAAACCTGTTCTCGGAAACTCTAAATCTCAAGCCTTAAAACGTTTCTACTTCTTGGAGAAAAAACTTCAAGAAAACCCCTTGCTTAAAGAGCAGTATTTATCCTTCATGCGCGAGTATATCGACTTAGGGCACATGGAACTTGTTCCAGATTCAGAAATTTCAAATCCTGATCATTTTTATCTTCCACATCACGGGGTGTTAAAAGAAGATAGTTCTACAACTCGGCTTAGAGTTGTATTTGACGCATCTGCGGTTGGTTCAGGAGGCCGCTCCTTGAATGATTATCTAGAGATAGGTCCAAAATTGCAACCAGAAATATTTCCTCTACTGTTAAGGTTCAGAATGCATCCAATCGCCTTTAGTTCTGACATCGAGAAAATGTTTAGGCAAATTCTCGTCAATCAAAATCATGTAGATTATCAACGCATTCTTTGGAGATTCAATTCAGATGAAATTATTAAAACATACAGGCTGTTGACCGTTACGTACGGAACTTCTTGCGCTCCATTTTTGGCCATTAGGACATTACACCAATTAGCAAATGACAATGAGCAAAATCGTAAAGAAGCCTCTCAGACAATTCGGAAAAGTACGTACGTAGATGATTTACTTTCCGGTTCGGATTCAAAGGAAAATGCCCAAAAATTGGTAACTGAGTTAATCGAAGTTATGAAAAGCGGAGGTTTTAATCTACGTAAGTGGACTTGTAATGATCCAGAAGTAATTGCTCATTTACCAGATGAAATGAAGGCTTCATCGCAAAAGGTAATTCAGGAAGATGATACCGTTAAAGTCCTCGGACTACTTTGGGATTCTTCCAAAGATGTTTTACAAATTCGTTTCAATGATTTTAAAGAAGTAAAAACAAAAAGAGATTTGTTATCAGTAGTGGCTACAATATTTGACCCCTTGGGTTTCCTAGCTCCTACTACAATAAGATTAAAAATCATGCTGCAAGATCTTTGGAAAGATAAGATTTCGTGGGATGAAGAAATCCCAGACTCCATACTACAGGTTTGGAATGAGTTTTTATCAGGAATTCATTTGCTAAAGTCAATTGAAATACCCAGATATATTAATTCTTATAATCAAAATGATGTCCAAATTCAGTTACATGGTTTTTGTGATGGCTCAGGTAAAGCTTATGCTGCTGTTACTTATTTACGTGTTGTTACTCCTGACGAAGTATTTGTAAATTTGATTGCAGCTAAAACTAAAGTAAATCCTATAAAACCTCAAACACTGCCACGTATTGAACTTTGTTCTGCTCTTTTATTAGCCAAGTTATGCTCAGTCATTATCGATACTTTGCCAATAAACTTTGACAATATTTATCTGTGGTCAGATTCACAGATTGTTCTCAGCTGGTTAAAATCACCTCCTTTAAAGGGAAATCAATTTGTTCTAAATCGAGTCTGTCAAATCCAATCGTTAATGCCTTCATGTGAGTGGAATCATATCCCAGGTATTCTAAATCCTGCAGATTCAGCTTCTAGAGGTATTTCACCACGAAAGCTTCTTCATCATTCGCTATGGTGGCATGGGCCTCCATGGCTGCTATCAAATGAACCAATCCCAATACCTTTGTACAATCCTCCGATATCTGAGTTAAATTCAGTAATTCAATCTGTCAGCAATGTAACTCAAGTAACTGCACTTCCAGACTTTATTCTTAAGTTCTCCAAATTCTCTAAGTTATCAAGAGTCACAGCGTGGTGTCTTAGATTCATTTATAATGCTAGGCATAGTGCTACAAAAAAATCTGGAAATCTGAGTGCACAAGAAATCTCCGATTCTATTCAATGCATTGTGAAATTAGTACAAAGTTCGGAATTCGGTACAGAACTTAAATTATTAAAAGAAAGAAAACCCTTACCAAGCAATAGTAAATTATTATCATTAAATGTGTTTTTAGATTCTAGTGATATTATTCGAGTTGGTGGTCGTTTATCACAACATCAGACATTAAGTTTTGATAGAAAGTATCCTATGCTACTTCCGAAAAATCATATTATTACTAATTTATTGATAAATCATGTCCATGAACAACATCTACATGCTGGTACACAGCTAGTACTTTCTATATTACGTCAACAGTACTGGTTTGTGAATGGTCGTTCTACTGTACGACAAGAGCTCCACAAATGTGTGCTTTGCAAACGCCTTAAATCTCAAGCTTGTCAACAAATGATGGGAGACCTTCCCGTTGACAGAATCACCCCAATCCGTCCATTTTCCAAGGTGGGTCTAGATTTTGCAGGACCCTGTCTAACTAAACCAAATTTGCCAAGAAGTAAGATCAAAATTAAATCATATATAGCAGTATTCGTCTGTATGTGCACTAAGGCGGTACACCTTGAGTTGGTATCAGACTTGTCTGTGCAAGCCCTGCTAGCAGCCTTGAAGCGATTTATCGCGCGTAGAGGTCTGCCGTCCGATGTATATTCAGATAACGGTAAAAACTTCACAGGTCTGGCTAATCAGTTAAAGCAGCTATTTCAATATTTGAAAGAAAATGAAGTTCAAGGATTTCTTTCGAGCCAGAAAATCAATTGGCATTTCATCCCTCCATATGCACCACACTTTGGTGGGCTATGGGAGGCAGCTGTAAAGCTTACTAAAAATCACATTCTAAGAGCATGTAAAGCTAGTGTATTGAATTTTGAAGAATTAACTACTTTGCTTTGTCAGATTGAAAGTTATATAAATTCAAGACCCTTAACTCCTATGTCTTCGGATCCATCAGATCCACGTGCATTAACTCCAGGTCATTTTTTAATAGGAGCACCCCTCCTTGATATTCCAGAATCTTCAAATCCCAGAATTCTAACATTAAATGCTCGGTGGCGCTTGATAGAAAAAGCAAAGAATCAATTTTGGTGTAGATGGTCGCGTGAATATCTTCAACATCTCCAACAGCGTCCAAAATGGACTACTCCACGAGCTAATTTACGAGAAGGAGACTTGGTGATTGTTCATGATCGATTTCAGCCCATGAGATGGAAATTGGGCCGCATTTTAAAGACTTTTCCTGGACAGGACAATCTTGTACGAGTTGTTTTGATTAGAACAGCTGACGGTGATATCAAGCGTCCCATTTCAAAGGTGTCCCCTCTCCTGCCGGGGGCGGAGGATGTTCAATTGTAAAAAAGGACTTTATTATGATAAATTGAATATAGATGGCAGCACTACGAGAATTGAAAATGACTGGTTTTTTCTGCTTTAAAAATAGAAGACTTTATTCAATTTTTATTCTTATTATTTTAACTCTTTTTAATTTTAAAATTCCTATTATCCTTTTTCTGTGTTATATGCATATTAATCTTGTTTTATTTTCTTTTATTAGATAAATTTTATTCTGTATTTTGATGGTCATGTGCGGACCTGTAATAGAACATTCCAGTGTTGTGTTTCTAAAATCTAAGATGTGAAAGTCAAATTCGATTCGATTAAAGTTTGAAAAGACAAGTTATTCGTAATTCTTTATGTGAAATCTTTATTCGTTAAGTATGCTCTATCCTCATCCATGTAAAATCAACAATTTCTTTTATTTTAATTCATCCATTTCAAGTTCGCCTGTTTTGAAATATAATTCTTGAATGACACATTTCGAACGCAACTGGAGTCTGCATCAAGAAATCAAAGGTACTGTTCCTTTTTCTCTGTTTAATTCAGTTGAATAAAGACAAATTTCTATTCTATTCATTTTAAAACTACACACCATGTTTCTCCAAATGATTTTTCATGAATGCATCAAATTTTGCTAAAAATTCTAGGCAACCCAGAAAATTGGCATTACTAGGCGATCCCAAAGTTTCATTATCCCCAAACACAGAAAGTCCCCTTTCAGCTAAAAATTGAATGCATGCAATAACTCTTGTAAGTATAGCACGCCAATAATCACATTCTTTTGTATAGTCGTCAACAAATTGAAAATGTAAGCGAGTATACGATATTGAACGTAAGGATAACCTGCACATAGCATCTCGATGAGTTTTAGAATTTTCATGCTCACTTAATCTTTCTGATATATTCTTCCAGTTACCAAAGCTTTCTTCACAGATTGACTGGCGATTTGAAGAAAACAGTTTACACACATAGCAGTATACAACTCCCTTTGATGACGAATATATCAGACAGTCTCTTATGGTTTTGTCTTTATTCTTCATATGTCTGTAAAAATTATGCTCAGTGAGAACACGATCTTTGCTGTGGCAAAATTACTTTGATTTGTGTATTTCTGACATAAACTGATTTGATTTATGCAACAAGAAATATTCTCGCATTTCTTCTGTTATTACAGCTGGCCAACGAGCAGGATCATCTGGATAATTTACTTTTACAGGACCTTCAATTTCAGGTTGTTCAGAGGATTCCTGGATTTCTTCTAGATTTAAATTCGTTTCAATATCAGAAATGCTACGATTGACTAATTTCTTGCTTTTATGAATTTCTGAGTGTTCAAAAGGCTTTTGAATTTTTTATGCATTTAAATCTGTTTGCATGTCAGAAACACAAGAAACCACTAACTTTTCTCCTTTATCTATTTGAGAAGTTTTCTGGATCCCCTCTGCATTTAAATCTGTTTCACAAACAACTGAAATAACTAATTTCTCCCATTTTTCTTCAAATGTCGCCGATGATGATGAATGCGATGACACTCCATTATCTTCCGTCACCATTTTATCTTTTTTTTTTATCTTTAGTTTCAATTTTCTCTTTTGAAGTCATCACAAAATACCTTTCAATGCTTCCTTTCAAACGTTTTTTCGCAGATTCCATGAGAATTTTCTTTCTCCTTTTCTGACACCCAGACGAATACTTATAATTTTTAGAAGGCATTGTCTTTCGTTTAAATCTTTATTTACTTCTAAAGATTCTATCAAAAACTTTACTTGAATTAGATTATATATAGATTCCATAGATATAAATATAATTTCATAAGATATCCACTCACGTTTCACAGCATGCTCGATTAAAAAAAAAGCAAATCCAAATCAACAGCAACAACGTTGCACACATAGCACATGTACAGTCACTAACGCAGTTATTCAATTCAATCGAACTAAGTAAAACCTTGGAACGAAATCAGCTAATTCATTTAAGACACGCCTACTCTTATCGAACGTCAGAGTGCCGGAATGGACATTACCCATGTGACGCCACAGTAGGTACATGATGAGATTTTATACTCTCGTTCCCAAATCGAGAGTAATGACCATTCAGGAGTTATCAAGCGTGAGTAAAGTCCATGTTTGGTTCTTGGTCATTCACTTTTTCAAGTAAAAGTCCCTAGGTTAAAAGATTCTAAAAATTTTATTGAGTCATTCAGAATATTTAAATTTTACGTTTCATATTTTATAAAACAATATTACTTGAAAGTATTTGATTAAGGGGAAAAAAATTAGCCACATAATTTGTGGCCCCTAAAATTGGTGGGCCCAGGGCCGAGGCCCCCGAGGCCTGTACATTAATCAGGCCCTGATTGTAGCGATTGGGAATTAAAATTGAGTTATTTCATAAACATACCACTGCCTCTGAAAGGGTTACGACTTCTGCTTTCATACTTTCTAGTCATTTCTAGTCTTTTCCACTGTTGCCATTTACCTATTGTAAGTAATATTTAAATGGGAAAAAGTTCCTATCAACTTTCCCCTTTATATTTCATTAAATTTTGTCTTGCAGTGGATATAATAGCAATTTTCCCCATCTTTCTTTAATCAATTTTAAACATTTTCTTTTCCATGACCCCATTTTACTGTAGCTTTACAAAATAAATTTACATCATTTTTTATATATAATCATTAACCTTTCATTATGCATAGTGTAGAATAAAAAAATTCCCAAATTACTTAATTAAAAGAACCTTGAAAATCTGGTCAACCCTCCTTCACATTAACTGGTTGAAGCCTGCCCACATAACCCTTTTCTAAAGATAGCACATTGTTATGTTAAGCCTAACTTACTGTACAATCTCTATGCCCGGAATGAAAGCTCGATATTCTGCATTACTTCAAACCTACTTAATTAATTTTAAATGATATATTTTATCTGAAAAAAGCTTACAAAATATTTCTAAAAAAAAAAAACAACTTTTAGGTTAAAAACGCGCCACAATAGATTTTTTTCCACACCTATTTCGATTATCTGCATGAAACAAAGACTGTTGTTTGAGCATTCCAGTAGCTTTTGTTGACACCTATTAATAAAACTCTGAAATTCTTTTAAACATGAACTAATGGGTGGGTCAAGCCTGTCCTATGGTCAACCTTCCCTAGTCTCTCCTACAGCTATACCCAACCATACGCTGTGTAGTTTTTTACAAAGTCTTATTATTCTTTTAGAAATGATTTTTATTAATAATACAGTTAATAATTCATAGATTTATTGTACGGAACACTCTGAACGCGACTAATACTGGCACTTGACCATTTTTTTATCAGATTAAAATTACTGCTGATAGGCTATAATAAATAAAGTGTGCATTTGAGTGCGGCTGTCCAATGCGTCACGTACTACCCTGTCGCCCTTTGAAGGTTTTCTTTTCACTCTTTTTAATATTTCTATGTACTAGCTTTTCTTTAAAATAAAAATCTATTTTAAAGATTTCTTTCTTTAAAATTAATAATATTGGCAATTTCTTTTTATGTAGAACAATTTTGCATGTTTTTGACGATGTACGTTTAAGGTTTCTGGCTTTTTTCACTATAAACATTTTTGAGATAGAATCTTCGCAGAAAAAAATGTACTTTTAAGTATGCGGGAATTTATGGCTTTTATCTTGAAAATTATTTTTAATGCACTACAATAGGCTTAAAGCTTGATGCTATAGTTCGGATGTCCCTGGCCCTGAAAATTATTTTTATATGGGATCCCTGAATCATAAGAGACTTTGGGCTACTACAGTTAGAAACATGGGTATCGTATAAGATTCATGATGGCTATTTTAAATTGTTTTTTATTCAAAAGATCTGGCACTATCTCCATAATCTTAGCTTTGTTTAATTTGAGATACGCAGTGATTAAGAAAAAATAGAGTTAGATATCATGAGAAAAAAGCGATAAATTGGTAACACTGATAAGACGTGTGTCTGTGAATCTCTCTACCACAATTACGACGATTTAATATTGTTACATTTTTTTTTATTCATGTTACTAACACCGCTCTTCATTTTATGCCAACAGCTGAAGAGCCGCTCTGCTTATTGATAGGTTGAACAAACCTGCGTTACAGTTTTCACTTTATAAAGAAGGATATAATGGCTCAAGGCAGGCTTTAATTTCTAACCCCAAAAAGCACCGGAGCTCCCATATTCTGCAGTAATAACAATCGTAGTGTATCCCTCCCCGCCCACATATTTATATTTCATACATTGTTTGTAAAATTTAAAGCAAATTCATCTTCAAAAGAAAATTTGAAATATATTTTGACTGTATATATATGCATTTATATACATTACAACCTAATAAATAACCAGAGTCATAAACATTAAAATCATGGGTGAGGATTTTTCATAAAATCCTGCTCACCAAGGATTTATTTTTACTAACAAAACACATCGCATAGCGCCGTTCTGATGTGCAGTATTTATAAGCTCTGGGGGTTTCCGTCTAATATTTAAATATTCACTAAAAATAAAGAAATACTGGAGCTGCTTTCCTGTGAACTTCTACGAAATTAAGCACCGTGTGCGAGAAATTAAAAAGTTGATCAATAAAAATATTTTACAAACACGAACAAAAAGCAGCGAGTAAACATAACACGATCACGACTAGATAAAAGCGGTAGATGCTATTCGATTAATTCTGGCACTCCTCGTCGTCGTTCGTAAATTATTGACACAGAAAACCATTCAGTCTACACTTGTACGTGTTAGATAGAAGTATTCTCCTACATGTGCGACACGCTGAGTTATATATGTAAGTGCTTTGTTTAAAAAGAACGCAAAAGATTGTGAATGGGAGAGAAAGGGAAATGTAATTCAGACGCCGGTTCTTCAGAAACGCTCTTCCGCTGGGGTCCATAGCGCAGTATTTATGAACTCCGGCCAATTTTGACCAATATTTCAATATTCACTAAAAGCAAAGAAATAATTAAGAACAGGCTCAAGGTTCTTCCACAATATTCTTCGTCTTCTAAGTATACTGGAATTTCTAAATTTAAATAAATTCCGAAGCATTACGAACACGAATATCTAAGTGCAAATTGAAAATTCATATCTAGTTATCTTACTGAGTGTTGCCGTATGTCTCTTTGTTATATCTTGTTGTATTTCCGTTTTAAGATTACAGTTGATGTTGCTGTTTTGATTAGTTAAGCAACTTAGTTTCTGTGTAGTTGTGTCATCAGATAATTTAGCGAAATTTTCTTGATTTCTTCTCGATAAAAGAACACATTGAATCTTTGTTTGTTGCTTACTTTTAACACTTTCAGATGATATTGATTATTTGAATTATGAACAATAGTGTAATTATCAGCATGACCTCTCATGATCCTAAAATAAAGAATTTTTTTTCTTTTATATTGCTTACGGATTTTGGAAATTGCACGTTAAACGTGGCAAATGAGATGCGTTCGTACTATAACTACACAGCAAAGAGAAAATTGCTGGCCAGCATCAAGATAGGTGCTGGCAATGATGGAGAAGTGCTGTCTAATGGTCTACCACTAAATGACCACTGTTGGACAGCTTCAGTTAACTTTGCTGTTGGAAATCATCAGGTAAAATTCTGGTGGGCTTCCGTTTTATCTCATGCGCTGGCCCACCACTACATGAAAGTGCACGAACTTTTGCAGTATTATTGCTGGGAATCCTTACGCTAGGTGGCGTTGCGAATATAGAAGACATTGAGTATTTGAACACAAATCTTAAATGAATATCTTGACACAATTTAAGCTGTGAAGCTAATTTTTCTTTAAACTGTAAATAACATAGCACCACTGCCACCAACAAAATAAATAAGTAAATGAATAAATAAATAAATTCTTTATTTCAATGCACTTTTTCTTCTCCTTAAATCTGGATTTACTAAGTTACAAAGGATTTCGTTTTTCATAATTTACACAGTTCAAAATCAATAATTAAAAAAAGCATATAAAATATATAGGATTTCTATACAATACAATACTTTATATACCAGTTTAATGATTGGGAACGTAAATCACAAAAGAAACAAACTTGAAATAGTGTAATGAGAGCTTAAAAACTACGAGCGGTCGTAGGATATGCTGAAAGTAATTGTTCATATCCGATCACGAAAACCAAACAGCATCGAGCGCGGTTAGTACTTGGGAGGGTGACCAAATGGAAACCGCTGCAAGTTCAAATATTTCTATAAACATTTCTATTATAGACACTTCTGTAGATATTTCTATAGCTCTTGGTGAAACTAGCTTATAGAAAAAAGAGCCATAATACTTTGTTTTTTTATAGAATTCTATAAGAAATTTTTGTAAGGGAAAGTGCTGGGCCAGCAAAGGAATAGCAGTGGGATAGTTGCTAGCACTTCAGGAAAAGTGTCAGATTGAAGTAATGTGATGGCATATCAATGCTGGCCTGCTGTTGGCCATCACTCATGGTCCAGCTGCATTCCGCACGGATACTTCTGTACTTGTTTAAGTAATGGTACCATTGCACTTTACCGCTGATGAAGGTGCTGTCTGCCATCTATTTTCCAGCTGATGGCCTTCTGTTTCTTTCTTTGCTGGGTAGTTTTATAAATATTTTTTGCACCACATATTGTACTGAATGTATATTTTAGTGCACTTCATAAGTGCATATCAATTTCCTTCTGCTCGAAAGGCTATAACATCATTAAAATGCAATTGAAATATTTTTTTTTCCCCATTGACCGTAATCTAACGGAAGACTTTTCACTGTCCCTGTAATTAACTATATCCGTAATTTTGATTCATAAAAATTGAAATGACAAAATATTGCAACAATTATATATTAACATTTCAGTCCATTCGGAAGGGTAGTTTTTCCTCTGTTATATGCGGCCAGACAGACAGACGGACCGAACGTCGACTATAGGTGCTACGTGTACATATAAAAATTTGAACGCACCTATATATGCTCCTATATTGCACACGTGTTTACATAACATTGTCCACCTTCACATGCCTCAAGATCTAATAGTGAATTGGATAATTAGTCAAATTGCATTCTGTATATTTTTTAATTTTTACTTTCTGCAATTCTACTTTTCGTTGTAGTTGTTTCTGATGATGTTAGCTGAATTGTATATTAAGGAATTTTACGGTGACTGGAAAGTCTAATTAAAAAATATCAATGCTATATGTGGCTACAAAATGCAGTTAATTGAATTCCGATACCTAAAATCGGTTTTGAGAAACAGGAAAAAAACGGAAGAATCCATAAATCAACCAATCATACATTGAGCTGTAATTTTTTCGACTGAGGGGAAAAGTGACCATGCCAGGATTTGAATTGTTGTCTTTGTAATAAGCTGTCATTTCTCTGCCAACTCAACTATCTTAAATAGATCTGGCGGTCACAATTCACTCAACAACCTTTTGATTAGGGAATACGGTCCGACATCTAAAACAGCTCACCAGAGTAAATCGCAATAATTCCAGGAATTCCAAGTAATCGCTGGATACGTCAATTATACTTCATTAATTTTAACATAATTATTCTAATTAGAGCTATAATTTTTTCAAGTGAGAGAGTTTCCAAGCCAGGTTTTGAACCATGGACCTTCGGCTTAAAACTTTTTGCTCTTTCAGATAACAGACCAGATGCCCTAATTAGATTGTTGATTGACTGAATTGTGCCTTCAAATTTGTCCAGAATAGCTCAATTAGCAGTGCATTGGAAGTTTAAGCCAAAAATCGCTAGTTCAAAACCTGGTCTGGACCCTTTTTTACTCATTTGTAAAAATTGCAACTCATATATTTATTTACCAATTTGAATAATTGTACTAAAATAAATCAATTGCAGTAACTCAATGTTCAAAAGCTGAAGAATTAATTGATCAATTTTAACGTATGTTATCTGAAAGAGCAAAAAGCATTAAGCCAAAGGTCTCTGGTTCAAAACCTGGCTTGGACACTTTTTTACTCATTTGTAAAAATTACAACTCCAATTAGAATAATTGTGTTAAAATTAATGGAGAGAAATTACGTATCCAAAATTTACTTGGCATTCCATTATCTCCGATTTATTACCTACGATTGGAAGGCCTAATTAAAATTTATGAATTATAATATTTTTAAATTATTTAATAATTCATGAAAAATTATAAAAATTATAATTTTTAACTTCTGACTTATACATTCTAATTGAAAAACTGGATATGTAAGCATTTTCTGATTGATGGAATAATCAGTTTTAATGGATGAATTTTACGTAAATTTCATATATTATACACAATTTTCTTCTAATGATAAAACAAATATAATAAAATTAAAATAATATAGATATAATAAAAATAAATAATTATATAGGTATAATAATTATAATCATAAATTTGGAGAGAGGTGTGGAAGCGTAGATTACTGGAGTGGAATTTTTTTAATTCCTAACTTGGCAAATAATTGTATAAGTTGTATTTATAATGAAAATGTTCACAATGTTTGCCTTCATGAACAGCATTCATACGAAAACTTATTTAACACGAAATATGCTCTGTATCTTTTTTCACAAAAGTAGTTTAGACTAAGCATTCACAAATCAATTTCATAAGTTACGTATTTCAAGAAGGGATTCGCCGTTTCTCTTTGGAAACTTTTAAATTATTCCTCTTTTGCCGGAGTTGTTTGAATCAATTTATGCTAAAGAGCTTTCGGAGCACATTCAAAGATTTTTCCTTCGTGACGTGATGTTAGCTCGTTAGTCATACAAAAGACAGATTTAAACTTTTAGTTAACGTATGAAAGAATTTCCAGAATAGTTATACAATTTCGTGAATCTGAAAATATTTTCCGTACAAGAAGATACGAAACGAAAGCGTCTAGCCAGATAAGCATAGCGAAATGGCTATCATAGTTAACGTATGAAAGAATTTCCAGAATAGTTATACTATTTCGTGAATCTGAAAATATTTTCCGTACAAGAAGATACGAAACGAAAGCGTCTAGCCGGATAAGCATAGCGAAATGGCTCCCATGGTCTATGTTTGGAATAACACGCGTGGTAATAAGGCTCATCATGAGAATACAATTTAGAGTGTTTTTAGCCCCTGACCTTGAACTGTCCTTGAGATAATCGGGAAAGTATGCGCCGGCGCTACTATTTTTCAAATACGTATTTCATAAAAAGCCCAAAAGTTAAAAAAATGAAACCAACACCAATTATTGAAGGATATATTAGTTCACATTATATATTTTTTACATATTTTTCCACAAATTTTAACATAGAAAATTAAAAAAAAAATATTTAAAAAAATTATTAGTGTAGTAATTTTATATTTACACCAACCAAAAAATTACAGAATAGTGCTCAAAGTATGTACTTTTAATAAAAAAAAATTCGTTAAAATCGAAGATGCGCTTTTTAAGTTATAACAAAAATAATGCTAGCAACTTGCTAAGATATTCGAAAATTAACCCGTTTGTATTTGCAGAAATACGCTGCTATCAATGCATTGGTCGATTCGTGACACTTCCACTGGAGTAGGATGCGCAGTGCACCAAAATAAGAGAATGTTTCCATACATACCACTTCCCTACAAGTTTGTTCCGTGTTTGTAAATATTCTGTTATTTTGGCGTACTGCGTATCCTTCTCGCTTAATAATATCAAGAACTCACAAACAAAATAGTAAAATTTGCCTACAAGGATTTTCACATAGAAGAAGACTATGGGACTGTACAGTGTACATATATAACGTATCACGTTAGGGGGGAGCGTGTATGTGAGGGGGAGGTCTGGCACTCGACATCGGAAGATATCTGTAGGGGGAGGGGTGTTTGTCATTCGATATCGTTATCATTTTTGATCAAACCAAAATTTACATTTTTAGTATCTTTTTCCTTAGATCTGTTTTCTTAATTTTTTTAAGTCTGTTTTCTTCTTTTTATGAAAATACCAAATTATTATTAAAACCATTGAATGATTATAAAACGTTTCATTCCAAGATATGGAATAACCCAACGTTCACCATTAATATTCTCCTGCCATATGCGTATATAATTCGTTGTTAGAGAAACCAGATTCGAAATTATACTTGTTAGTTTTGCTAGTAAAAGATTGGGAAGAACGTTGTCCACCTATTTTGTTTACAAGAAGTTGTGTTTAGCCGAGTGCAAGGGCGAAGTGAAACAAGACAATATTACCGTTCAATGCATTACGTAACAAAGAGCTATTATTAAAAACTTGTAATGTAAAAAATACAATTTGATATAAAGTTATTTCTAATATAACAGTGATATTTTATCGATTTCTTCTCTCCATTTAAATCGGTAAAATTTGCGATAAAAAAATGTAAAACCATATCTGTATATCATTGCAAACGTATAAAAAAGGAGAAAATGTTAAAAAAAAAAAGAATTTTTAAACACTGATAACAATATTTTTAGGAGAGTGGGGATTTCAAGGAATGATAACGTATGATATCGGAAAGTTGGGAGGGTATCCAAAATTGCCAAAAAGTTGATAACTTTACTTATACTTACAGCCTTACACTATCCAGCTTCACCTGCACAATCGACTAGACCATCGACTTGATATTATTACACTGTTAAAAATTTTGTGGTATGTTGAACCAATTTTTGGTGCTCCAGTAGCTGTCACCATAAAATGGTGAAATCTTGAACCAACATTTGGAGCTAAGGTTCAATCGGAGCTCCAAATCTTGGAATGAGATTTCACCATCTTATGGTGACAGCTACTGGAGCGACAAAAGTTGGTTCAACATACTACAAAATTTTTAACAGTGTACGCGAGAAGAATGCTCAGTACGCCCAAATAACAGAATATTAAAGAACACGGAACAAACCTATAGGGAAGTGATATGTATGGAAACATTCTCTTATTTTGGCGCACTGCGCATCCTTCCCGAGTGTAAATATCACGAATAAACCAATGCATTGATAATAGTGCATTTCTGCAAATGCCAACAGGGAAAGTTACAAAAATTTTAGCAAGTTGCTAGCATTATTTTTGTTATAACTCAAAAAGCGCATCTTCGATTTTAACGTTTTTTTTCCTTAAAAGTACATACTTTGAGAAATATTCTGAAATTTTTTGGTTGGTGTAAATATAAAATTGCTACACTAATAAATTTTTTTTTAAGATTTTTGTTTAATTTTCTATGTTAAAATTTGTGTAAAAATGTGGGAAAATATATAATGCTAACTAATGTATTCTTCAATAATTGGCATTAGTTTCAATTTTTTTTAACGTTTGTACTTTTTGAGAAAAACGTATTTGAAAAATAGTAGCGCCGGCACATACTTCCCCGATTATCTCAAGGACAGTTCAATGTCAGGGCAAAAAATACTCTATATTGTATTCTCATGGTGAGCCTTATTACCACACGTGTTATTTCGAACATTGTTCGTGGGGGCCATTTCGCTATTCTTATCCGGCTAGACACTTTTAAACGTATAAAGTACAAGATATTCGTAAATTATAATCGAGGTTATCTTACCTCATATCGTTTTTCACAAAAGTAGTTTAGACTAAAAATTCACATACAAATTTCATAAGCTACGTATTTCATGAAAGAAGGACTGCATCATTTCTCTTTTGAAATTTCTAAATTATTCCTCTTTAGCCAGAATTCTTTGAATCAATTTATTCTAAGGAGTTTTCGGAGCACATTCAAAGATTTTCCTTTCCTGACGTGATGTTAACTCGTTAGTCGTACAAAAGACTTTCATTTAAGGAATGAAAGAATTTCCAAAATAGTTATACTATTTCGTGAATGTGAAAGTATTTTCCGTACAAGAAGATACGAACCGAAATTTTAAACGTATAAAGGGCAATGTATTCGAAAATTATAATCGGGGTTTCATTACCTCATATCTTTTTTCACAAAAATAGTTTAGACTAAGCATTCACACACAAACTTCATTAGTTACGTATTTCATGAAAGAAGGGCTTCACCATTTCTCTTTGGAAATTTCTAAATTATTCCTCTTTTGCCAGAATTCTATGAAAAAATGTATTCTAAGGAGTTTTCGGAGCACATTCAAAGATTTTTCTTTCCTGACGTGATGTTAACTCGTTAGTCGTACAAAAGACTTTCAGTTAAGGGATGAAAGAATTTCCAGAATGATTATACTATTTCGTGAATCTAAAATATTTTCCGTACAAGAAGATCCGAAACGAAATTTTAAACGTATAAAGTACAAGATATTCGTAAATTATATTCGGTGTTTCACTTCCTCATATCTTTTTTCACTAAAGTAGTTTAGACTAAGCATTCACACACAAATTTCATTAGTTAGGCATTTCATGAAAGAAGGGCTTCACTATTTCTCTTTTGAAATTACTAAATTATTCCTCTTTTACCAGAGTTCTTTTAATCAATTTATTCTAAGAAGTTTTCGGAGCACATTCAAAGATTTTCCTTTCCTGACGTGATGTTAACTCGTTAGTCGTACAAAAGACTTTCAGTTAAGGGATCAAAGAATTTCCAGAATGGTTATACTATTTCGTGAATCTAAAGCATTTTCCGTACAAGAAGATACGAAACGAAATTTTAAACGTATAAAGTACAACATATTCGTAAATTATATTCGGGGATTCCTTACCTCATATCGTTTTTCACAAAAGTAGTTTAGATTAAGCTTTCACATGCAAATTTCATAAGCTACGTATTTCATGAAAGAAGGGTTTCACCTTTCCTCTTTGGAAATTTCTCATTTATTCCTGTTTTGCCGTAATTCTTTGAATCTATTTATGCTAAAGCATTATCTGAGCACATTCAGAGATTTGCATTTCCTGACGTGATGTTACCTCGTTAGTCGTACAAAAGACTCATTTAAACTTTCAGTTAAGGGATGAAAGAATTTCCAGAATAGTTATATTTCGTGAATCTGAAAATATTTTCCGTACAAAAAGATACAAAGCGAAATTTCAAGCGTATAAAGCGCAAGGTATTCAAAAATTATTGTAGGTGTTTCTTACCTAATAAATTTCGGTACTAGAACATGGTGTTTTATTTATTTTTTTCATTTATTTATTTTTTTTTACATATCCGTAAAGTTTAACTCAAACTATTTTTTACGAGTTTTTATTTAAATTGCCTTAGTCTTTCCGGTTCAGCTGAAATAGTGTAATCCAACTTAAACTTACACTATGCGCAAAATTACTTAAAAGATGAGAAAATATTAAAAAGATGTTAAATTATTTTTATACCATAGTACTTTCAACTATAAAAAACATAGTCTTCGTCAGAGAAATATAAGAAATACCGTTGTTATTGACGTCTAATTTTCAAAATCCACGTAGATGGTGACGAAAGGAGTGAAAGTGGAAGTTAATTTTTTAGATCTGGAAAACATTGGGAAAATAAAACATGGATATAGGGAAGTGAAATATTACTCGTTTTATGATTATTTAAGCAAACTAAGCCAAATTCTGGGTATGTTGTAGGATAAAACGTCATTGCAAACAGTATTTTCTTTAGTAATAATTTCTATTGATTCGCGGATGATTAAATCATGATAATTCTTTGAGGGATACATAATTTTTGCGTCTTCGTAATTAACTTGTATATTCTGCTTCTGGTTAAGTCTTGACAGGTCTGTTGTAGGTCGGTTATACTTTAAATCTCTCAAATGTTCTTTAATACGAACTTTAAGTTTACGTGAAGTCATTTCTATGTATTCGAGATAAATATTTTCTGTTTTCAGTGGAATTATATATACTCCAGAAACTTGATCTTCCGGGATCGGGTCTATTTTGGCACTAATTAGATTTTTCAGTTTTGCTGGAGGAGTGGCGATTAAGTTTCCGTCAAAGCGAAAAAGTGCATGTCTGAGTTTTCGAAAAGTCTTGGTATGTACTTCATCTTGCAATATCTCATGAGAACTCCGTGGAGTTTTTTTTTTTTTCATATGGTTCTTCTGTGAGTTGATTAGCTTATCAATAATGCGTATTGGGAAACCATTTTCAATTGCAATGTTTCTATTGGTATTTAATTCATTTTCAAGGTGATTAATAGAGCAAACACTAAACGCTCGTCTTACATAAAAGTTGAACGGAGCAATTTTCAGTTAAAAGGTGATGTACTTTCAACCATAAAAGAACCATATGAAAATACAAAAAACTCCACGGAGTAATATGAGATATTGCAAAATGAAGTACATACCAAGACTTTTCGAGAATGGTTTCCCCATTATTGATACCATTATTGATACCTTAAATTTCCTTGCTACAACTATTTTAAAACAATAATCTTTATTGTATAATTCTATTATAGATGTTAAAGGAATTTATCACAAAGAATTTTTATTTAGAATGCTGATAGCAATACAGTGAAATACGTTTAACACGAAATTGAGGGGATCGAAATTTCTTTTCACGTTAAAAGAATTTCGTGTTAAAAAATTAGTAAAAGAAGAACAAAACTCACCAATATTTTCGATGTCGTCAAATTTTATTTTGATTTTCTGTTAAACTACAAGTAGGTTGCGTCCATTAGGATAAAAAGCAAGTAAAAAACTATTTTTTTTTTGGGGGGGGGGGGGGGGGGAATTAGATATCTTTTGTGAGATGTCTTTTTCAGCACCATATTGTCCACAAATTGTTTGAGGTCATCTATTGTTATATTCATCTCTCCATTCGAAAGCGTATTTAACCCCTTGGGGACGAGCGACCGTTATTTCTGCCGCGTAAGGTGCTCATAATGGATTATTCTCACCAGTAAATTTTTATTGTAAATTTTGCCTTATTTAATCCGAGCAATTTCCCGATTCAATTAGGCAAAATTTTCTGTTTTAAAAAACCGGTGATTAAAGATTAAAAATTCTGTAAAAGGCGCTCGTCCCGAAGGGGTTAAATAACTGCGCACACTTTTAATTATTTTCTGCATTTCTGAAGTAGAGGGGACAGGAACTGCATCGTTGTCTGATTCGTTGTCGGAACCTACATTTCACACGATATTTTTCGTGTTAAACGATTTTGTTTCGTGTTAAAAGAATTTGTTTCGTGTAAATGATTTTGTTTCGTGTTAATTGCATAGTGTACCGTCCGGACCACTATATCATTTTGTGTTAACCAATTTTTCATGTTAAGTGTTTTTGTCTTAAACGTATTTCACTGTATGCGAAAATTTTTGGAACGCTGCGAGCCCTGCTTACATATTACATTTTACGAGACAGGAACTGGAGCAAAAAAGTGATAGTAATGCAAATTTACTGCATACGTATGTTAAAACTATTTTAATCAGCCCACTTTAAAGCTGATATACAAGGTTTCGCTGTTCAGGCCTCCCAGATAGATCATTTAACCCGTTGAAAGCCAGATTAGTATCTAAAATGTTGAAATGATTGAATGTCACCAGAATTTAAAATGGAAGAAACCAGATAGTGCCCATCAAAACTTCACGATAAATAACTTAAAGGATCCATAGAAAACTAATCGGATGTGGCAATCCCAAAACTTTCTTCTATCTCACACATGTTAATATTTCCTGAAAAATCAAGCATATCAGTGTCACCAGTTAGGTGATTTACAACAAAATCTAATCAGCAACAATTTATGTCAAGTGCAGCTGAATCTGAAGTTTGACGAAAATCCGTGCATTAGTTTTTGAGGTAGAACTATTGCGGAAATCGTAAAAAAATCAACATAGCAGCGCCACCTTTTTGTCGATTTACTCCAAAACGTAATCAGGACCAATTTATATCAGGTACTAACGGAATCTGACGTTTCATGAAAATTCATGCATTAGTCCTTGAGATACAGTTATTGCGGAAATCGTGATAAATGCAGCCTAGCAGCGCCATCTGATGGAGGATTTACACTAAAAACTAAACAGCACTAAATAATATCAGGGGCTAACTGAAACTGAAGTTTTATAAAAATCCGTGCATTAATTCTTGAGATAGATATGTTTCGGAGATCGTGAAAAATGCAGTTTAACAGCGGCATCTGCTGAGCGATTAACACCAAAAAGTACCACAAGTTTATATCAGGGACTAACTGAATCTGAAGTTTAATGAAAATTCATTCGTTAGTCCTTGAGATACAACTATTGCGGAAATCGTGATAAATGCAGCCTAGCAGCGCCACCTGTTGAGCGATTTACACTAAAAACTAAATAGTACTAATTTATATCAGGGACCAACTGAATCTGAAGTTTTATAAATATCTTGAGATATAGTTGTTTCGGAAATCGTTAAAAATACAGTTATAGCACCGCCATCTGCTGGGCTATTTACACCAAAATGCAAACAGCTCCAGTTTATATCAGGGACTAACTAAATTTAAAGTTTTGTTAATTTCCCTTCATTAGTTCTTGAGATAGAGCTATTAGGATAATCATGAATAATGCCGCATAGCGGTGCCACCTGCTGGGCGATTTACACTAAAAAGTAATCAACACCAAATTATATCAAGTACTAACGTAATATGAAGTTTTATAAAAATCCGTGGATTAGTTGTTGAGATATAGCTATTTCGGAAATCGTGAAAAATGCAACATAGCAGCGCCACCTGTTGGGAGATTTACACCAAAATGTAATCAGTACCAGTTTATATCAGGGACTAACTGAATCTAAAGTTTTGTTAAATTCCGTTCATTAGTTCTTGAGATAGAGCTGCCATAAAATTTGTGTCACACACACAGACAGACAGACAGATTCATAGACAGACTTTTTGTAAAAACCTGTTTTTGGGGTTCTCTGACCCCTAAAACGTGTAAATCCGTCGAAAACCAGAATTCGAAAATTTTCATGAATCCAATACTTTCTTCTTTCTAAAGATAGAAGAAAGTAAAAAGGTTCATAACAGCATTAAAATGTCAGAAATTGTTAAAAAATATTTGTTAGCAATATTACAGTGTTTAGAAAGATATAAGTTTGGAAATCAACAAGCGAAACTGTATCCAAAAAATTATATTTTTACCAGATGTCTCTATGCTAGAGTTTATGCTACGAATGAATAGAAATACAGTGTGTTAGATATTTATGATGCAACTGAAACTACGGAAAACTTATTTTTCGAAAAACAGAATAAATTAGCATGTTGTGGACATCACAAAACTTTCTTCTATATAAATCACGTCAATTAAATCATTTAAATAATACAAGAAATTACATCAATTTAGCACCAATTCATATCAAAATATATCTGAATTTGAAATTTGTTGAAAATCCAAGCATTAATTCTTGAGATAGAGTTATTGTGGAAATCTAAGAAAAATGCAGCATAGAAGCGCCACCATTTAAGCGATTTGCACCAAAACATACAAAGCACTAATTGATATCAAGGTATACCTGAATCTGAAGTTTGATGAAAATTCGTGGATTAGTTATTGAGATAGAGCTATACTGAAAATTCTGAAAAATACAGCATAGCAGCGCCACCTGTTGTGCGATTTGCACGAGAACATAATCAGCAGTAATGCATGTCACGGTAAACCTGAATCTGAAGTTTGTTGAAAATTCAAGCATTAGCTCTTGGGATAGAGCTATTGTGGGAAATCTCAAAAAATGCTGCATAGCAGCGCCACCTGTTGATCGATTTACACCAAAATGTAAAAAACGTCAATTCTTGTCAAGGACTAACTGAATCAGAAGTTTAATGAAAATCCGTGCATTAGTTCTAGAGATTGACCTATTGTGGTAATCGTGAAAAATTCTGCGTTGCAGCGCCACCTGTTGAAAGATTTTCACCAAAAACTAATCACCACCAATTAATATCAGGGACTAACTGAATATAAATTTTTATTAAATTCCGTTCATTAGTTCTTGAGATAGTGCGCCCACAAAATTTGTGTCACACACAGACAGTCTCACAGACAGACTCACAGACTCACAGACAGACATTTTGTAAAACATGTTTTTCGGTTTCTCTGACCCTTAAAACCTGTAAATCCGTCGAAAACCGGAATTCGAAAATTTTCATCAATCCCATACTTTCTTCTTGTAAAGATAGAAGAAAGTAAAAATTAATATTGTAATACACGATACATTAGAAATGGACGGAAATTAAGATAAATATTATTATGAAACGCACGATTTGAAAGCCGTTTACCCAGTTAGGAAATCTGAATTCACACGAGATAATTTTAAATAGTAATTTTGTTTTATATTATTTGTGGAATACCCACCATTTTATACTTTCTCGTGAAAATTCAGTCTCTTGAGACCTGGGGTTAAAATAACACTACAAATAGACGTTCATTGCTTTTGCAAAAACAAAATTTACACCAAACATGACAGAAAGAGCACCTTTTCTGAATTTGATATTTTAGGGCACTGAAAATTTAGGTTCACCAATATGCATGTAAAATTTCTTTCACTTTTAAAATATCAATTTAATTGCCAAAAACTTAATTCACGCAGTAACAAATTTAAGGACTTTAATTAATAGTCCAGGCAGTAGAGACCGTATAGGGGCTCTACCTAGCAAAATTAATGGAAGTTCTGCCAATTGGCTTACTTTATGTTTTTTGGGTCGCTGAATCCGAATTTGTAACTTCCCACCAAAATTTCCCCCGGTAACCCCCCCCCCCCAAGTTTTGGTAAAATACCCTCCAAAAAGATTTTTATTAAAAAAATCATTTTTTTTTTTTGTTTTAGGGAAAAAGTATCGAGAAATTCAGAAAGTAGACAAAATTTGCAACAAATTAGATATATGACATTATGAAGGGGAAGGGGGGACCTGCCTCGGAACATGCGCCACGGCGCTGCGTGGACTAAGTTGCGCAATTCCACTTAACCACTCACACGTTTACATTCGCCCTCCCATCTCCCCTCCGAACTTTCTCTATAAGGTATACTTTAAGTTTTTTGGTTCTCTGAATCCGAATTTTTAACTTACCCCCAAAATATCCCCCCGAGACCCCCCCCCCTCCAAATAGTTGTTTTTAAATTAAATTTTTTATTGTTTTAGGGGAAACCTATGTAGAAATTCAGAAAGTAGACAAAATTTGCAACAAATAGGATAGATGACATTATGGCATAGGACAAACGGGGAAAGAGGGAGCTGCCTCGGAACATTCTCCGAGCGCTGTTCTCAAAAACCAAATTTTTTCAAAAAATCCATTTTTTGGAGGTTTGCCGGGTGAAATTTTGGTGGGAAGTTACAAATTCGGATTGAGCGACGCAAATAACATAAAGTGAGCCGAAATTCAGAACTAGCATTAATTTTGCCAGGTAAAATTCCCTATTACCTGGACTTGCATAACTTAGTGCACATAGCGGCGCAGTGTATGTTCCGAGGCAGTCCTCTCCCTCCCTCATCCTACGTCGTAATGTCATATATCCTATTTGTTGCAAATTTTGTCTACTTTCTGAATCTCTACATATTTTTCCCTTAAAACAATAAAATATTTAATTTAAAAACAAGTGTTTTGGGGGGGAGATGGGAGGACAAATGTAAACGTGTGAGTGGTTAAGTGGAATTGCGCAACTTAGTCCACGCAGCACCGTAGCGCATGTTCCGAGGCAGATCCCCCCTTCCCCTTCGTCATAAGTCATAATGTCGTATATCTAATTTGTTGCAAATTTTGTCTACTTTCTGAATTTCTAGATACTTTTTCCCTATAACAATAAAAAAATTGATTTTTTTTAATAGAAACCTTTTTGGGGGGGCATTTTACCAAAATTTGGGGGGGCGAGGGTTGCGTGGGAAATTTTGGTGGGAAGTTACAAATTCTGATTCAGCGACCAAAAAAACATAAAGTAAGCCAATTTCCAGAACTTCCATTAATTTTTCCGGGTAAAATCCCCCATTGCCTGGACTATAAGTGAATGATTTCAAAATCCGCAAAATTTTTCATTGTAAAGGGAATAAATGAAATATGAAAATTTCTTACTTTATTGGTCATATTGTCTTGAAGATATTTTGCAACTTAAATGGAAATAATGCTGCCATTTTTCCAAAACAAAAATCAATCAACTATAGTAAAGTAAAGTAATAGTAAAGTAAAGTAAAAATGTAAAAAATCAAACAGTGTAGTTTTTATGAGGAAAAAGTGTACATTAAGTTTGAAGAGGTTAAGTAATAACAATATAAGCTATAAACCTGTGCTTTTTCCGAGATAATAGCTTTCTTGCAGTATTTGAAAGGGAGGAGATAATCACATGATACTTCTCTACAATATTGGCAAACTATAAACACCCTAGAGTTCATGGAGTTTATCATGATAATAATACAAGTATTTGGAGCGATTGGGCCAATTAAAACAATTTTGGTCCAAATCACAACACAAGATTTTGTATTCATAAATTTCTCATGGTGTAGGGAATTTCTTTTATCTAAATATCTACCATTTTATCTGGCTAGTAATCTTCTCTTCATATAATCGCGGAATATTATTCATCAATTAAAACTGAGTTTACTGTTCTGAAATTGAGGTAGATATTTCATATAAACTTCCCAACTTGGGAACAATGTATGATTTTCACTACGAAAAGTTTAAATTAGAGTTTTTATCTATATAATTTTTTTTTCTAAAAATGACCTACTAATTTTCAAAATCGTAGAAGTGAAATAACGTTTCTCGTTTTAATTATATGCGCTGAACTAAAAAGAAGAAGAAAAATTTGAACTGCTATTCTTATTCTAAAGCTTTTCGTTTGATAAAATCCTTTATAAAATATACGTTTCGGGAAAAATAAGTTTAAAGTTTCTACCTAATCTAAATTACACAAAAGAACTTTATGTGAAGAAACTCGTTAGTTAAATGTCTTTCCTTTAAAAAAAAAATATCTTTACGAAATATTTATTCTACTTCTTTTTCTTAAAAAGGGTCTTCAAACAGAATTCTTTTACTATACAAAATCCCTTTGATGTATGTTAGAGATTTGTCTTGCGAAATTGCAATTGCATTTTAAAATCTAGGAATCATTAGAGTAAAGTGTTACCTTTAACGTATCCTCTCGAACTTAAAAAAGTCCTTCCGGCCAGTGCCGGGAGGAAGAGGCAGCTTTCATATTCCTTATTTTAAAAAAGCCAACTTATATTATTCAAACACACGAAGCTCAATTTAGTGGAAACCGAATATGGGAGATTAAATGCTAATTTTTATCAATACTAAATCATAATGAATGAGAATTTCGCGAAATTAGTCAGCTTTATCCAAGCTGCTTTTATTTAAAGTAACTTATATCTGGCTGCCAAATTCGCGATTTCTTAAAGTGCCTGCCATTTTAAGACAACATGGTGGATGAGGCTAACCAGTGAACTTGGTCGAGACCTTAGTAATTGCTGTGCACATGTTCACTCACATCGGAATCGATTGATATATACGAGTGCTGTCGCAGGCAAAAAATCAGATTTTTCAAAATGTCACCCACATTAGAAATTGAAACTGCTATACCTGAGCCATTTTTTAAGATAAAGAGAAACAAAAAATGCTCCTGTATCCTCATATCAAGGTCAAATACTTAAGAAATAAACCTTTTTCAATTTCTAATTTTTTTGCACCTCACTTTAAATATTTTTTTAATTTAATGGCCGCCATTTTGAAACAAGATGGCTGATGAAGTTGGCCGGCGAACTTGGCCGAGATATTGATGTATACTATCCACATGCCTTCTTCCATCGAAATAGGCGAATACGTGTGTTATCGCGTGACAAATACAAGATCGATTCAAAGTGTTAGCCATGCTAGAAATTCAAAGTGCTATAATTCAACCATTTTTTAAGATATAAACAAAAAAACAAATTTTCAGAAACAAAAACTTCTCCAGAATCTTTGTATGAAGGCCAAACACATAAAAAAATCTTTTTCATTTTCCAATTTTTTAATACTTTATTTTAAATTTTAAATTACATTATTTTAGAAATGGCAACCCTTTTGAAACAAGATGGCGAATGAAGCTGGCCAACGAACTAAGTCGAGACATTGGTATGTACTATGTACAGACCAAGTTACATCCAAATCGGTTTATAAATACGCCTGTTATCGCATGACAAAAATCAGGTCGTTTTAAAATGTCAGCCACAATAGAAATTCAAAATGCTATAACTCAGCCATTTTTTTAGATATAGACGAAACAAAACCTGTTCCGGAATCTTTGTATTAAGTTCAAACACATACAAAAAAATCTTTTACATTTTCCAATTTTATGGTATCTCATTTTAAATTTAAATTTTTAAAATTTTTTTTAATGGCCGCCATTTTGAAACAAGATGGCGGATGAAGCTGGCCAACGAACTCGGTCGAGATATTTGTATGTAGTATGTACACACCAAGGTACATCCAAATCGGTTCATAAATACGTCTGTTATCACGTGACAAAAATCGGGACGTTTCAAAATGTCAGCCACGCTAGAAATTCAAAATGCTATAACTCAGCCATTTTTTAAGATATAGACAAAACAAAAACTGCTTCCGAATCTTTTTATCAAGGTCAAACACATAAGAACAAAATATATTTTCAATTTTCATTTTTTTGCTACCACATTTCAAATTTAAATTTTTCTTAAAAATTTAAATGGCCGCCATTTTTAAACAAGATGGCGGCTGAAGCTGGCCAACGAACTTGGTCCAGACATTGGTATGTACTATGTATAAACGAAGTTACATCTAAATCGGTTCATAAATACGCCTTTTATCGCGTGACAAAATTCAGGACGTTTCAAAATGTCAGCCACGCTAGAAATTCAAAATGCTATAACTCAGCCATTTTTTAAGATATAGACGAAACAAAAACTGCTCCGGAGTCTTTGTATAAAGGTCAAATACATAAGAAAAAAATATGTTTCCATTTTCAATTTTTTGGTATCACATTTCAAATTTTAATTTTTTTTTAAAATTTTAAATGGCCGCCATTTTGAAACAAAATGGCGGATGAAGCTGGCCAACGAACTCGGTCGAGACATTGGTATGTACTATGAACACACCGAATTACATCCAAATCGGTTCATAAATACGAGAGTTACAGTGTGACATAGGTCAGATATATATATATATATATATATATATATATATATATGGATATATATATATATATATATCAATTTTGAACGGAGGGTGTTTTCGGGGTCTGGGGGTCATGATCGATGAAAATATACCAAAAATTTTTGAAATCGCTTTCCTCCGAACGGCTGCAATAGGTAGCTTTTTGTAATGAAAGCTACCTAATAATGTATATTTCTTACCAAGGGAAAGTGCTCCATAAATATCAAGAGCTTTTAGGTGGATAAAAGATCTTTATACGGGTAGAAAGGTGGTGTGAAAAAAGATTATATAAACATAATATACCGTTTAAAATGTATAAGTGTTTCTCTATCCTTTAACCCTTTCGAGGGCGGTTGTATGTTTATGAAAGAACTTAATTTATATTTATAAATGCCACAATAGCACCAGAATTTTGGTATATTTTTTCCCGTTTATAAATAATTCCCGTTTCTACGTGAAATACAGCTTTTACGTATATCCAAATAAATTTGTATTTAATTTCCCGTGTGATTCATTCGTTTCAACATTTTAGCAATGGAAGTGTTTTGGCACTGAAAGAATTAAAACATATTTCTGCTTTACTTCTGATTCTGGGTAAAATAATTTAGATTGGATATTTGAATTTTTAACAAAAATTTTAAGAAATTCTTTTTTTTTTTATTTGTTATGTAATTTTCTTTTGTAAAAATGACCTATTCATTTTCAAAATGAAAGAAGTCAAATAACGTTTATCGTTTCAATTATATGCATTGAATTAAAGTATTAACTGGTATTTGTATTATAAAATTTTTTGTTTGATAAAATCCTTCCTGAAATATGCGTTTTGGGGAAAAAAAAAATTTCAGCGTTTTAACCTAATCTAAATTACACAAAAGAATTTTATGTGAAGAGATTCCTTAGTAAAAATTCTTTCTTTTGGAGAAAACATCTTTATGAAATATTTATTCTACCTCTTCTTTTTTAAAGAGGCTTCAAACAGAACTCTTTTACGATAAAATATCCCTCTGATGTATGTTAGTGGTTTGTCTTGTGAAATTTCAATTGCATTTTAGAATAGGTGAATCTTAGTAATCATTACAGTAAAGTGTTACCTTTAACGTATCCTCTGGAACTTAAATATTACCTACCAAGGGGAAATGCTGCATGAATATAAAGAGCTTTTAGGTTAGATAATAATATCGAATTAAATTTAAAAAATCAAAAAACCCGACTGCGTAAAAAGCGAACTAATTAATTATTTTTCATCAATGTGAAACTATTTTTTATATTACTTACCTATTTTTTTATTTACTTGTATTGATGACTTTTATGTTGTATTTAATTGTTGGTTCCTATCTATAAAGTCTGTTTTGATGATGCCTATAGAAGTCTATGTAGGTTAGAGTTGCAGTAAAGGTAGAGGTTCTACCTACACAACTTCCAGGTTGTGTAATATTTAAACGGAGCTTCTGACTGTAAAATAGTCAATGAAACATCGTCTTCATTTTGAAAGACCTATCCAATGATATGCCACTCAATAGGGTGTGTAATTTTTTTTTTCGTCTCTACCGCTATTTTGTATTTTACGACCGCCATTTTGAATTTATAAAAACAAAACCTAGCCTATAACCGTCGGACGGTTCAGACGAATCGATAGAGACCTCATTCATTAAAATCCATTCAACAGTTGGGATGTTTCGAGGGTATACAGAAACCCGCATACCCAGATACGCGTGAAACACATAACCCTTCTTGGTAGTCGGGTAAAAAGATCTTTATGCAGGTAGAAAGAGGGAGTGGAATAAGAATATTCACCTAAATACACACTTTAAACTTAAACTATAGAAGTATTTCTGTATATAAGAACTATATAAGAAATTCTTTTTTTTTTATTTGTTATGTAATTTTCCTTTATAAAAATAACCGACTCATTTTCAAAATGAAAGAAGTCAAATAATAACGTTTATCGTTTTAATTATATGCATTGAATTGTATTAACTACTATTCGCATTATAAAATTTTTCGTTTGATAAAATCCTTCCTGAAATAAGCGTTTTGGGAAAAAAATTTCAGCGTTTTAACCTAATATAAATTACACAAAAGAATTTTATGTGAAGAAACTCCTTAGTAAAAATTCTTTCTTTTCAAAAAAAAAATCTTTATGAAATATTTATTCTGCTTTTTTTAAAAAAAAAAGTCTTCAAACAGAATTCTTTTACGATAAAATATCCCTCTGATGTATGTTAAGGGTTTGTCTTGTAAAATTGCAATTACATTTTAAAATAGATGAATCTAGTAATCATTAGAGTAAAGTGTTACCTTTAACGTATCCTCTGGGACTTAAGGTAGTGATGAAACTCCTTAGTAAAAATTCTTTCTTTTCAAAAGAAAATCTTTATGAAATATTTATTCTACTTTCTTTTTTTTTTTTTAAGAGTCTTCAAACAGAATTCTTTTACGATAAAATATCACTGCTGATGTGTGTTAGGGATTTGTCTTGCGAAATTGCAATTGCATTTTAAAATAGGTGAATCTAGTAATCGTTAGAGTAAAGTGTTACCTTTAACGTACCCTCTGGAACTTAAGGTAATATATATTTCTTACCAAGGAATGCATGAATATCAGGAGCTTTTAGGTTGGATAAAAAAATCTTTATGCAGGTACAAAGACGGAGGGGAATAAGAATAGTCACCTAAATACACACTTTATTCTTAAATTATATAAGTATTTCTCTATGCTTTAAAATATATTTCGGCTTTATTTCTGATTCTAGGTAAAGAATTTATAGATTGAAAATTTAAATTTTTAACAAAAATTTTCATAATTTCTTTTTTTTATTTATAGATATATTTTTTTTGTAAAAGTGGCCTACTTTTTATCAAAATCGTATAAAGTCAAATAAAGTTTGTCGTTTCAATTATATGCATTATTTATTCTGAAACTTCTCTTTTTTTTTTAAATACTTCCTGAAATATACGTTTTGGGAAAATCTTCACACAAAAGAATTTTGGGTGAGAAAACTCATTAGTTAATTTTTTATCTTTTGAAAAAGAAAACAAATTCTTTGCGAAATATTTATTCTACTTCTTTTTCTTAAAAAGGGTCTTCAAACAGAATTATTTTACTGTAAAAAATCCCTTTGATGTATGTTAAGGATTTGTCTTGTGAAATTGCAATTGCATTTTAAAATATGCTAATCTAGGAATCATTAGAGTAAAGTGTTACCTTTAACGTATTCTCTGGAACTTAAGGTAATGTATCTTTCTTACCAAGAGAAAGTGTTGCATAAATACCAAGAGCTTTTAGGTGGATAAAAAGATCTTTATACGAGTAGAAAGGTGGAGTGAAAAAAAAAAATAGTCACATAATATACCGTTTAAAATATATAAGTATTTCTCTATCCTTTAAAATATATTTCAGATTTATTTCTGTTTCTAGGTGAAGAAATTATGGATTGCAAATTTAATTTTTTAACAAAAATTTTAATAATTTATTTGTTTATTTTTTTATATAATTTCCTTTTGTAAAAATAGCTTACTTTTTTTTCAAAATCGTAGAAGTCAAATAACGTTTGTCGTTTCAACTATATGCATTGCTTAATATGAAACATTTCGTTTTATTTTTTAAATACTTCTGAAATATACGTTTTAGGAAAATCTTCACGCAAAAGAATTTTGTGTGAAGAAACTAGTTAGTTAATTTTTTTCTTTTGAAAAAGAAAACAAATTCTTTAGGAAATATTTATTCTACTTCTGTTTTTTTTTTAAAAGGGTCTCCAAACAAATCTCTTTTACGATAAAATATCCATTTGATGTATGCCTTGCGAAATTGCAGTTGCATTTTAAAATAGGTGAATCTAGGACTTAATAGCGTAAAGTGTTACCTTTAGCGTATCCTCTGGAACTTAAGGTAATATACAGGGTGCAATATGTTACCTATCGCCGACCTTTAATTTCTCAACCGTTGGTCGTAGACATATAGTTCCAATTACAAAAACCTTTCAAATGAGGTAAATATTCATGTTGTGGCATTATTTAAAGTAAAAAATCAATTTTATAAAAATTAAGAAAACTAACTTTTGATACTGTCCCCAGTCTCTATAGTCATATTTAGTGAAAGTTTTCACATATTATAACAGATTTAACACAAAAAGTTTGCCATCTGTACTACAAAAATTGACACAGTTATTAAATTTCAAAGTTTGAGATTTTTGCACATGATATTGTCTTTCATTGAGGGATGAGTTAAAAGATTAATTAAAGTAATTCGAGATCAAAATAAGGGCGCAATGTCCTTTTTACGGCGAAACCCTGTTTAGCCGGTATCGCCAAATCGGGGAATCACCAGATATGGTTATTTCATCTAAAAATTTGAGCTAACTTTTATGGGTCGAACAACATTCAAACGTAGACGATGCCGGTTAAAGGTGGTTTCGCCGTAAAAAGGACATTGCACCCTGATCTTGAATTACTTTAATTCATGTTTTAACAGAACCCTCAATAAAATACAAAATCATGCGCAAAAATCTTAAACTTTGAAATTTAATAACTGTTACAATTTTTGTATTACAGATGTCAAACTTTTTGTGT
The DNA here is from genome assembly GCA_963932465.1 of Maratus speciosus. Classification (NCBI taxonomy): domain Eukaryota; kingdom Metazoa; phylum Arthropoda; class Arachnida; order Araneae; family Salticidae; genus Maratus; species Maratus speciosus. Next base: position 503,511,485 of record OZ010794.1, on the reverse strand, counting down.
TATATCTGTTAAAGTATGCGTAAACTTTTACTAAATATAACTATAGGGACTGGGGGACCGTATAAAAAGTTAGATTTCGTAATTTTTATAAAATTGATTTTTTTTTACTTTAAATAATGCCACAATATGAATATTTACCTCATTTGAAACGTTTTTGTAACTGGAGCTATATGTATATGACCAACGGTTGAGAAATTAAAGGTCGGCGATAGGTGACATATTGCACCCTGTATATTTCTTACCAAGGGGAAATACTACATAAGTATCAGGAGCTTTTACTTGGATAAAAAGAGCTTTAATCAGGTATAAAAGTGAAGGGAAATAAAGAATAGTCACCTAAATGCACGGTTTAAAATATACAAGTATTTATCCATCCTTTAAAATACATTTCTGCTTTCTTGTAATTTTTGGAGAAGTAATTGATAATTAAGAAGTGTAAACGCTGAAACTCCAAAAGAGGACATTTTTCAAGACTGCGAAAAAAGAAGGCAAAAGCACCACATTTGCCACGTTTGATGTACAATTTTGGACTTGTTTGAACTATTACACTAGGGTTAACACTTCAAGTGTTCTCCTGCTTGCACAAAATATTTTTTCGTAAAAAAAAAAAAAAAAAAAAAAAAAATTGATTTTTTGATGCTTTTAGCGTTTTTTCTTCTTAGTTATTAATAGTTATTAATAGTTATTAATATTATATATTTCTTCTTAATTATAGAGTGAATATTATAATTTTTAACAAAAATTTTAATATTTTATTTGCTTATTTTTTATATAGTTTCCTTTTGTAAAAATGGCTTTTTTTCTTAAATCGAAGAAGTCATATAACATTTGTCGTTTTAATTGTATGCATTGCTTATTCAAAAACTTTTCGTTTGATAAAATCATTTCTGAAATATACGTTTTGGGAAAATAAGTTCAGATTTTACACCTAATCTAAATTACACAAGAGAATTTTATGTGAAGAAACGCGTTAGTTAAATTTCATTCTTTTAAAGGAAAAAAATGAAATTCTTCATGAATTTTCTTTTCTTTTCTTTTTCTTAAAAAGGGTCTTCAAACGGAACTATTTTTCGATAAAATATCTCTTTGATAAATGTTAGGGATTTGTCTTGCGAAATTTCAATTGCATTTTAAAATAGGCGTATCTAGGAATCATTAGAGTAAAGTGTTACCTTTAACGTATCCTCTGGAACTTAAGGTGATATATCTTTCTTACCAAGAGAAAGTGCTGCATGAATAGCAAGAGCTTTTAGGTGGGTAAAAAAAAGTTCTTTATGCAGGTAGATAGATGGAGTGAAAGAATAATTGTTGCCTATACACGGTTGCAAATAAAAAAGAATTTCTGTATCCTTTAAAATATATTTTAGCTTTATTTCTGATTATAGGTGAAGTAATTATAGATTGAATATTTTAATGTTAACAAAAATTTTAAACATTTCTTTTTTTCTTTTTTACATAATTTCCTTTTGTAAAAATGATCTACTTATTTTCAAAATCGTGGAAGTCAAATAAAGTTTGTCGTTTTAATGATATTAATTCAACTAATAATATTAAGAAAAGTTGTAACAACTTCTCTTATCCTAAAACTTTTCGTTTGATTAAATTCTTCCTAAAACATACGTTTTACGAAAAGAAGTAATTACTAGGTAAAACCTAATATAAATTTCACAAAAGAATTTTATCTGAAAAAACTCGTTAGTTAATTTTTTTTCTTTTGGAAGAGAAAAAAAAATGTTTACGAAATATTTTTGTTCTACATCTTTTTCTTAAAAAGGGTCTTGTAAAGGTGTTCAGTGGGATGGTTCGTTTAAATGCAAAAACTCCAACCATATTACAGGAACTATTTCTTTATTAAAAAATCTTATAAAAGAAAAGTGGTTCAGGAGCCAAAATGGGAGAGAGAGACCCCACAATACATGAGACGCCGAAGCGCCTTTTCTTATCAGACAACTTTACATCTCGAGAGCTGAAACAGAAGTCTAGTTTTTGCACGAAATCAAGAAATCTTGGCGTGACACAGCATCGCCAATTTACAACTTTTGGTGGTTGCGCGAAAGTGTACAAAGGCTTTTGGCGATAAACATTACCACAAAAATGTGGATTGCAAGTAAGCGCTTCTAATTAGGATGAGAAAAGTAACAGACAAACCGAAATTGTTTATCCAACAGCTTTCACAAAGTAGACCGCCGCCAGAGAAGAATGCCGGAAATTACAGGCATCTGGCTTTTAGCTCGACCACAAAGCACGATAAATACATGCTTTCCATAAGATCTGTTCATTTTTTACTTTTTTACTGTTAATATATTTATTCAAGGTTCACGTATTAGTAGCGATAAAAATTTCTTATCACTGCGGCGGGGAAAACTATCCAATGCAAGAACATGAAATGAGACTAGCAGCTGTGCTATTTAATTCTTATTTATTTCTTTGCACACGCAGCAAAAACGGGTAGTTACAGATTAAAATAAGAAAAGAAAAAGGAAATGATTATTTGAGCGCATTGAATTAAAGATAATTTTAGAAAAATGAAAGAAATCACCTTACCAAACTCTGGATGGTTTTGAGAAATGAATTTAATCACATATTTCATTATAGGAAAGAGGGGGGGGAGGATAATATGATCTAAAAGTAAGAAAGTTATGTTTTAAATTAAATATTGAATTAAAAAAAAGGTATGGGACAGAAACGCTGTCACACAACTCACCCCCACAACAGAAGAAAGCTGAAACGTGTACGTTGCAGCTTTATATGTACCAAAAAAAATCCTTTGTCCACTTTCGCACTTACAGAATATGCACCAAGACAAAATAAGTAAAATTAACTATTTAAGTTGATATCTACCAAGAAATCTATTTTAACTTGTCTGTGAAACTATTACCCTTTAGCTCCTGTAAAATATTTTATACAACTAGAAGTAAGTAGAAAAAAAATATTTGCTTGCTTTCAAAACAATTCACAAGAATTGTGTTATGTCCATGACTGAGCGCTCATAATATTCAAAATAATCTTTTTTTTTTATTAAATATTCCACAAATTAAAAGGGCCACATTAGTTGATAATACAGGATCCTATATTTAATTTTTTTTTCTTTGTGGCATTGTATTGTGGCGCTGGTACCAGCATTTTAGTCATGTATCTATTTATATAGAGAAGCATTTACTGTATATACGACTTCTCAAAATTTGATCTTACATGAGATCATAATATTAAATAAATGCAAGCAAATAAAATCAAAGGGAAAAAACACACCAGTAAAAATTGTTACTTTAAGGAAAGATGAATTCTTTCATAAAATTGAAGCTTATTTGTATTATCTTAGGTTGCTTCGTTACTGGCATAAGAAACTTACAAAAATTTGTGCATAACGCACAGGACTACCAGAGACAAAAACTGTGCAAGCTGCATGCACTCAAACAAGTGTAGCCCTACATATTGAAATTTTGTGAATTCTAGTGGCATCAGCTTATGGCTTCTGCCCTAAATAATAAGGGGTAGTTTTTTTTTATTCCTGCAATTTAACTAAGTCCCCGGTTTTCAAAAAAAATCACAGTATGTTATAATTTAGCCTTTTATGAATTTTTACACTGCCATCCTGACATTCCGTGTATTGATCAAAATTTAACCCCTGGCAAACTTATAAAAAAAATTAATAATAAATTGCATACAATTTTGTATAGTGTAACAAGATATCTTACTCGATCTGCCACCTCCAAGTAAGAAGTATCCGATGAAAGTGTAAAAAAATGTTACCTGTTAAAATTAACATCTTCGAAATGCATGTGTAGTTTAATATGTCATGTGACGGATAACTCCTAGAAACATTAAAATCTTTGTATAGATACAAAGTGATGATGCCATTGATATGTTCTGACATTATGCAAACACAAAAAAAACTGTTAAAAAGGAGTATTTTAAAATTGAAACATGGTGTAAAATTTAAAAGATAGAAAAGTAAAAGGAGAAACTGTATGTGTGTGGAGGGAGGGGGGAAAAACTCCCAAACTCATGAACTACTTGTAATGCAACACATGAACAAAAGTGTACGCAAGCATACACAACGTGTAAGTAAACACATGAACAAATTGTAAAATATCACATGAACTCTATGTATTAATGTCTCAATGAACTAAAATTGTAATGTAATTGCCAACAAAATAAACAGACAGTATATGTGTACTAACCCAAGACACTTACAACGAGTGAGATTCAATTACATAATTAATGAGTTATCATCAAAATGTAGTGAATAAGGGTTAAGAAACAAATGAACTACTTGTAATGTGTGTGTAAACCCTGGTTAAACTCTAAATCAGCCAGTGTGTACAACTCAATGAACTACTTGTAAGAAAAAAAACAAAAAGAAATACTGCCGAATAAATCGCTAGCAAAGTACAATGTGTAAAAGCAAATGAACAAAATATGTAAATCAACACATGAACTTATGTAATGTATGTATAAGAATGCACCAAAATGTATTAAAAAAAAACAACTGTTGTGTAACACAAACAAATATCCAACACATGAACTACATGTGAAAGACAACTGTTGAATAAGTGGTTCACTAAGGGTTAAAAAGAAAATAAAACTGCATCTGCCAAAGTCATTACGGTCTTAAGTTAACGGAAGCGTGCATAAAATGTATAACTCAACGCTAAAAATTGTAGAGGTTATGTAAGGCAAACATGTTCCAAGAAAAGAATGAAAGGGAAAAGAAAAATAAAAAAAATTTTGATAGCCAAAAATAACAAGCAATGTACCTTATGTGGTATGCATGTATGTATCCGTCACAAGACAACTGTGAGACTTGAACTCACAAATTAAAAAATTTTAAATCTGAAGAAGAAAAAAAAAATGCCAAAGATTTAGTTTAATGAGTATATGTGACTAGCCCTTTAAAAAATAAAGTGTACCTAACAGCTCAGATTATGCATGTGACTACCTCTTATAAGAAAAACACTTACCGATATCAAATATCATGTCAGTTATAATAAAAAAAAATACCTTATGTTATAACTAAAATAGCAACGAGTCACCAGCCGCGCGTAAACAATGAAGTCAAACAGTACATTAGCTGCATGTGTAAAACTGTACACCCGGTTAATTATCCCTTGAAAAAAAAACAAAAAAAAAACAAACTTTAAGATGACTGTGTAAACAATGTACAACAATTACATTATGTTATAATTTCTGCAAAACTTTTAAACACACGAACCCAAAAAAAACTTGACATTAAAAGAAAGTTTATCTAAAAAAAAAAAAAACGAAATTGTGAATGCAGTGAAAAAAAATTCAATTTTTAAGCTAAACACAAATGATGCTAAAAGAAACGTATACATACACAGACGGCACTGAATGTCCTTAACCATGGTGAGTATTAATTGAAATATAACAAAATTCAGCAAAACTGAACGAGTCAATGTGTGTGTGTGTGTGTGAAGTACCAGGCCAAACATGACATCCCAAACCATGTGCATGAGAGGGGAAAAAAAAAACATGTGTGATTAATACCAAACAATGCTATCTGCCCATAGCAAGTTAGAAATAAAGTGTAAATTAGTGTAAAGGTGTTATCCATCATCAGCATTAGGAAAACACTTACAGGTGAAATTTTAGCAATCTAAAAATAATTTTTAAAATGTAAACACTACTCCAATTGTAAAATTAATATTAGTGTAGCTCCATCAATCATGTTGGAAAACATATCCGATCCCTGATTAAGCTAGCGGCCAACTTGCTTAACCATAGATCGAAATACACACCTCAGACATTTTGCTATCCCATGGAAAATAGCGCAATGACTGAAGTATCCCACACAAACCATGACAGAAGTACAAGCAAACAAACTTACACACAAAAAAACAAAAAAAAAAACAATGTATTAATGTGAATGCATGTCATTGAGAAACATAAAAAAAACAGTTTAAAACTATACGTCAAACCTATGTTGTACATCTTATGTATTTTGCAAAAGCAAACGAGAGCCAAAAGGGAAAAAAAAAATATTTTGTAACCATGACATGATGACTCGAGCTATGTAATATGCCTAAATAAAATGTATGCCAGGCTAAACTAATCTAAGCTTACTAAATATTTTGCCAAAGTTCACACTCCAAGAAAATATTAATGTGAAAGCTAAATAATCTAATATTTTTTTTAACTTATGATTACGCCAACTGTATGTAAATTTCTAATCAAGTGCCCACATCTGAGAAAAAAAATGTTATGCTCACCTCCTCTATACTTATTTTAAATTGCCACGAATATGCAAATCCAACATATTTCACATTACTTTTAATCAGTGCAAAAAAAATTTTAATAAAGTCATAAAACATAAAACTTTCTGCATAGAAAAAAAATATCTTATATATTAACTCTAAAAAGAAATTTCAAAAGTGTGTCCCAGATCCACTAGTATAAAAGGTATTTAAAAGTAAGACATTTACAATCTAAGATAAATATATCTATAGACTTTTTTATCACAATCTTTAAGAAAGGCTGAATGACAACATCTTAACTAACAATAAAAAAACATTTAAAAATCCCCAGAAAACGACTCATAACAGACACTATACTGAATAAGTTGCAATATGACACAACATATTATTTAAATCATACTGTTAACAGACAGCATACGAGCCAGCGTATTTATGTGCAACAAATGATAAAACAACAGAGAAGCAACTTCAAGGCCTAGCGATAAAATAAAAGGAATATATTATCTCTGAAGTGCGTCAATGTGTCAATGCAAGATACTCAGGAAGTTTCTAATGTGAATCAAATGCAACAAACTTAAAAAAAGTTGCTACCCTTTTTTTTTATCCCCTTAGAAATGCATCCCAATTATTCATAAATTTTACTTTACACCTCAACTGCCGATCTGTAAGTAACAACTTATATTTTTAAAAGCAGATGAAATACTACCTAACCTATTAAATATTCATAACAGAGATAAATACAAATACATCTCTTTTCAATCAAAATAGAAATTAAATTAAAAATAAACACACCTTTCGTTAAAAATATGTCATTCATAACTATAATTAAAAACAACAAAATGTGCACAGATAAATTAGATAAATTTTAAAAGGCTATTGTTTGTGCAATAGCGACAAGGAATGCAAGCGCAATATCTTTCATAATAAATGTTAAACCCAGAAAATCCTTGTCATGCATGAAAATAAAGTATATTTAAACATTCATAAAATAACTGAACTTAAATAGCACTTACCTTTTAAACATTAACATGCAAAGAGCAGCTTAGAATTATAGCTGCAAGTATAACGATTTAAAAAAAAAAAAAAAAAACAATAATTTTTTTTATAAAGTAAACATCTTCTTTCTTCCGGCTATTACATATTATCTAAGGCAGTAATAAAAACAAATATAAACTGCATGAAGTAACGATTTTTTTTTTTTTTTTTTTTTTTTTTTTTAAGCAGCAAGTATAACTAAAGAAACATTTATCATAGCATGAAAAGAAACAGAACTGAAAGATAAAATATTAATCACTATATCAATTAAGTATCTATAGGCAATATGAGAAACAATATTGTGCATGTTAAACGTCATCCAATTCTATCACTATTGGGGTATCCTAATACGAAAACGAATTGCACAACATGAATGAGCCTGTTGAACGCTATCTTCTTTTTTTTTTTTTTTAGATTGCATGCTGAAGATGATAAGATGCACAAAACAAACAATCTGGGAATGAAGAATCCAAATTACAGATGTAGTCATAAAAAAAAAAAAACGCACATATGGCAAAAGTTTCACGAACTATTTCGTAACTGAAATAATTTTTCTTTTGACTTCCACCACAGATGCATAATGCAGCACATATTATACCAAGATACACCAGTAGATTATTGGCTTTCCGTAAAGTATGCGGTTATATTAGCTCTATTTTCTTTAACTATGGATCACCAAACAAACACCTTAGTATTGGAATGAAGGCAAAACTTATTTTGTAGGGAAACACCATAAAAAAATTTAACATATTTCACATTTGTAGATCCAGCAGGTGAAGCGAGGAGGAAAAAAAACTTGGTGGGGCAACGGAGTAGATGATTCACAACATAACTCTCTCATTTATTCCAAAATCACCATTGTAGAAGCACCACAGAGTGTAGAGTTAATCCAGTCTTCGCTTCGAATTGAAAGACAATTTCGAAGCAAACTAGCAGTACCGCTCCGGCACATAGATCTTACAGCATGTTCTGGTATTTTACGAAGCGTCAGGAAATTGGCAGGAAACATCACGAATAAAATTGTACTTTTAAGATGCAGGAGTACTACGTCGAAACTGCAGCATAAAAAATATTTTAAAGGTTGGGGGATGGGGGGTTCTCTCTCTCAAATAAATATGCATTCCCTTTTTTTTTTTTTTTTTTGGTTGGAGAAAGTCCGGCCGATGCACCAAATTTTATGTAAAGGTGTTCAGTGGGATGGTTCGTTTAAATGCAAAAACTCCAACCATATTACAGGAACTATTTCTTTATTAAAAAATCTTATAAAAGAAAAGTGGTTCAGGAGCCAAAATGGGAGAGAGAGACCCCACAATACATGAGACGCCGAAGCGCCTTTTCTTATCAGACAACTTTACATCTCGAGAGCTGAAACAGAAGTCTAGTTTTTGCACGAAATCAAGAAATCTTGGCGTGACACAGCATCGCCAATTTACAACTTTTGGTGGTTGCGCGAAAGTGTACAAAGGCTTTTGGCGATAAACATTACCACAAAAATGTGGATTGCAAGTAAGCGCTTCTAATTAGGATGAGAAAAGTAACAGACAAACCGAAATTGTTTATCCAACAGCTTTCACAAAGTAGACCGCCGCCAGAGAAGAATGCCGGAAATTACAGGCATCTGGCTTTTAGCTCGACCACAAAGCACGATAAATACATGCTTCCCATAAGATCTGTTCATTTTTTACTTTTTTACTGTTAATATATTTATTCAAGGTTCACGTATTAGTAGCGATAAAAATTTCTTATCACTGCGGCGGGGAAAACTATCCAATGCAAGAACATGAAATGAGACTAGCAGCTGTGCTATTTAATTCTTATTTATTTCTTTGCACACGCAGCAAAAACGGGTAGTTTCAGATTAAAATAAGAAAAGAAAAAGGAAATGATTATTTGAGCGCATTGAATTAAAGATAATTTTAGAAAAATGAAAGAAATCACCTTACCAAACTCTGGATGGTTTTGAGAAATGAATTTAATCACATATTTCATTATAGGAAAGAGGGGGGGGGGGGATAATATGATCTAAAAGTAAGAAAGTTATGTTTTAAATTAAATATTGAATTTAAAAAAAAAGGTATGGGACAGAAACGCTGTCACAGGTCTCTAAACAGAATTTTTTTTTTTCGATAAAATATACCCTAGATGTATGTTAGAAATTTGTCCTGTGAAATTGCAGTTGCATTTTAAATTTAGGAATCGTTAGAGTAAAGTGTTACCTTTAACGTATTCTCTGTAACTTAAAGCAGTATATATTACTTACCAATGGAAACTGCTGCATAAATATCAAGAGCTTTTAGGTCGGATAAAAAAGATCTTTATGCAGGTAGATAGATAAAGTTAAAATAGAATAGTCACCTAAATACAAGGTTTAAAATACATAAAAATTTCTCGATTCTTTGAAATATATTTCTGCTTTACTTCTGATTATAGGTTATAGATTGAATGTTTAAATTTTTAACAAAAATTTAGATAATTTTTTTAAAATATAATTTCCTTTTGTAAAACTGACCTACTTATTTTCAAAATCAGCTAACGTTTCTCGTTATAATTATATGTATTAAACTAAAAAGAAGACGAAATGTTTAAGTTACTATTCCTATTCTAAAAGTTTTCCTTTGTTTAAATCCTTTCTGAAATATATATTTTGAGCAATTAAGTTCAACGTTTGAAACTAATCTAAATAACAGAAAAGAATTTTATGTGAAGAAATTCTTTATATATTTTTTTTTTTTTTTAAATAAATGTTTTTTTTTTTATATTTATATTTATTCTACTTCATTTTCTTAAAATCGTTTTCAAACAGATACGATATCCCTTTCATGTATGTTAGGGATTTGTCTTGCGAAATCGCAATTTAAAATAGGTAAATCTAAGAATCATTAGAGTACAGTAAAGTTCTACCTTCTAACGAATCCTGTGTAACTTAAAGTAAGATATATCTTTCTTACCAAGAGAAAGTGCTCCATAAATATCAAGAGCATTTAGGTTGGATAAAAAGGAACTTTATGCAGGTAGACGTGAATTAAGAATAGTCACCTAAATACACGTTTTAAAATATATAACTATTTCTCTATCCTTTAAAATATATATCTGCTTTACTTCTGATTCTGGGCGAAGTAATTATAGTTTGAATATTTTAATTAAATAAAAATTTAAAATTGTCTTTTTTTACTTTTTATATAATTTTTTTTTGTAAAAATGACCTACTCATTTTCAAAATCGTAGAATAACGTTTGTCGTTCTAATTATATGCACTGAACTAATAATAAAAAGAAGAAACTTTTTAACAACTATTTTTATTCTAAAACTTTTCGTTTGATAAAATCCTTCCTGAAACGTAAGTTTCGGGAAAATAAGTTCAGTGTTTCAGCCTAATCTGAATTATACAATGAATTTTTTGTGAAGAAACTCGTTAATTAATATTTTTTCTTTTGAAAAAAAAATATCCTTTACGAAATATTTATTCTACTTCTTTTTCTCAAAAAGGGTCTTCAAACAGAATTATTTTACAATGAAATATCCCATTGATGTAAGTTAGGGACTTGTCTTGCGAAATTAAAATTGGATTGTAAAATAGGTGAAATTTAGTAATCATTAGCGTAAAAAATTACCTTTAACGTAGCTTTTGCAATTTCAGGTAAATATTTTTCTTACTAAGGAAAAGTGCTGCATAAATGTCATGAACTTTTAGGTTGGATAAAAATATTTTTATGCAGATAGATAAATGGAGTAAAAAGAGAATAGTCATTTAACCCTTAAATACCCGATTTTAGGTAGATTTCGTATGAAATACCACCTATTACATTCTCCCGTATGTTGGAATTTCTGAAAAAAATTTGCAGATCTACACCGATCATGACCCCTAGAAACCAAAACCACGCTCAGTAAAAATCTTATATATATATCACTTTCTTGTGGACACGATAACTTCCATAATTCTGCACAAATCTCTTGCAAACTGATAAATAAAATCAAGGGGCATAAAATCTCGGTCAAGTCCGTTAATAGGCAAAATCGGACCAAGGTGATTGAAAGGAGGAGGGGTTTTGATAAAAACGAAAAACCCCATAACTTCAAAAGTTTTGTACATGTAAAATCAGTTTAAAGTTTTTATTACTTCTAAAAATAGGGCAAAAAATTTATGTATCACAGATTTTTGATAAAATTAAAAATGGGCTCAAGGGGCGCAAAAAATGGGGTTTTGGGGAGAAAAAAACTTCGTCAATTCTTAAGATATCAAATCCAGTTAAATTTATTATAAATTGTCTTAATATTATCTACCACTTTTATATATTGATAAATTTTTGATAGGAATTCTTACCGCAAAAAAGAAAATTAAAAACGAAAACAAAAAGGGGGGTTTGAAAAAAAAAAAGTCCTTCCGGCCAGTGCCGGGAGGAAGAGGTAGCTTTCATAATCTTTATTTAAAAAAAGCCAACTTATATCATGCAAACACACGAAGCTCAATTTAGTGGAAACCGAATATAGGAGATTCAATACTAATTTTTATCAATATAATGAATGAGAATTTCGCGAAATTAGTCAGCTTTATCCAAGCTGCTTTTCTTTAAAGTAACTTATATTTGGCTGCCAAATTCGGCAATTTCTTAAAGTGCCTGTCATTTTAAGACAACATGGTGGATGAGGCTAAGCAGTGAACTTGGTCGAGACCTTAGTAATTGCTGTGCACATGCTCACTCACATCGGAATCGGTTAATATATAGGAGTGCTGTCGCATGCAAAAAATCAGATTTTTCAAAATGTCACCCACAATAGAAATTGAAACTGCTATATCTGAGCCATTTTTTAAGGTAAAGACAAACAAAAAATGCTCCTGAATCCTTATATCAAGATCAAATACTTAAGAAAGAAACCTTTTTCAATTTCTAATTTTTTTGCACCTCACTTTAAATATATATATATTTTTTAATTTAATGGCCGCCATTTTGAAACAAGATGGCTGATGAATCTGGCCAGCGAACTTGGTCGAGGTGTTGATGTATACTATCCACATGCCTTCTTACATCGAAATAGGCGAATACGTGTGTTATCGCGTGACAAATACAAGATCGTTTCAAAATGTTAGCCATGCTAAAAATTCAAAGTGCTATAAATCAACCATTTTTTAAGATATCAACAAAAGAACAAATTTTCAGAAACAAAAACTGCTCCGGAATCTTTGTATCAAGGCCAAACACATAAAAAAAATCTTTTTCATTTTCCAATTTTTTAATACCTCATTTTGAATTTTAAATTTAATTTTTTTTAATGGCAACCCTTTTGAAACAAGATGGCGAATGAAGCTGGCCAACGAACTCGGTCGAGACATTGGTATGTACTATGTACAGACCAAGTTACATCCAAATAGATTCATAAATACGCCTATTATCGCGTGACAAAAATCAGGTCGTTTTAAAATGTCAGCCACAAGAGAAATTCAAAATGCTATTACTCAGCCATTTTTTTTTAGATATAGACGAAAGAAAAACTGTTCCGGAATCTTTGTATTAAGGTCAAACACATACAAAAAAAATCTTTTTCATTTTCCAATTTTTTGGTATCTCATTTAAATTTTTTTATTTCTTAATTTTTTTAAATGGCCGCCATTTTGAAACAAGATGGCGGATGAAGCTGGCCAACGAACTCGGTCGAGATATTTGTATGTACTACGTGCACACCAAGGTACATCCAAGTCGGTTCATAAACACGCCTGTTATTACGTGAGAAAAATCAGGACGTTTCAAAATGTCAGCCACGCTAGAAATTCAAAATGCTATAACTCAGCCATTTCTTAAGATATAGACGAAACAAAAACTGCTCCCGAATCTTTTTATCAAGGTCAAACACATAAGAAGAAAATATTTTTTCAATTTTCAATTTTTGGTACCACATTTCAAATTAAAATTTTTCTTAAAAATTTAAATGACCGCCATTTTTAAACAAGATGGCTGGTGAAGATGGCCAACGAATTCGGTTGAGACATTGGTATGTACTATGTATAAACGAAGTTACATCCAAATCGGTTCATAAATACGCCTTTTATCGCGTGACAAAATTCAGGACGTTTCAAAATGTCAGCCACGCTAGAAATTCAAAATGCTATAACTCAGCCATTTTTTAAGATATAGACCAAACAAAAACTGCTCCGAAATCTTTGTATAAAGGTAAAATACATAAGAAAAAAATATTTTTCCATTTTCATTTTTTTGGTACCACATTTCAAATTTTAAATTTTTAAAAAATTTTTAAATGGCCGCCATTTTGAAAGAAAATGGCGGATGAAGCTGGCCAACGAACTCGGTCGAGAGATTGGTATGTACTATGTACACACCGAATTACATCCAAATCGGTTCATAAATACGCCTTTTATCGCATGACAAAATTCAGGACGTTTCAAAATGTCAGCCACGCTAGAAATTCAAAATGCTATAACTCAGCCATTTTTTAAGATATAGACGAAACAAAAACTGCTCCGGAATCTTTGTATAAAGGTCAAATACATAAGAAAAAAATATTTTTCCATTTTTAATTTTTTGGTACCACATTTCAAGTTTTAAATTTTTTTAAAATTTTTAAATGGCCGCCATTTTGAAACAAAACGGCGGATGAAGCTGGCCAACAAACTCGGTCGAGACATTGGTATGTACTATGTACACACCGAATTACATCGAAATCGGTTCATAATTACGGGAGTTACAGTGTGACATAGGTCAGATATATATATATATATATATATATATATATATATATATATATATATATATATATATATATATATATATATATATATATATCAATTTTCAACGGAGGGTGGTTTCGGGGTCTGGGGGTCATGATCGATGAAAATATACCAAATTTTTTTGAAATCGCTTTCCTCCGAACGGCTGCAATAGGTAGCTTTTTTGTAAAGAATGCTACCTAAAATCCATAACTTCGTCAATTCACAAGATATCCAATCCGCTTACATTTATTATACATCTTCTGAATATTATCTACAACTTTTATATTGACAAGTTTTCGATAGGACCAATTCTTACAGCAAAAACAAATTAAAAATACATAGCGGTTGAAGAGAAAAATCATCGTATTAATGGTGTATTCAAATCCAAACTGCTTATTTTCTGATTTACTTTTAAATTCATTTTTGCTCTCAAACGCGTCGAATTGGCAGATTCTGTTATTCAGAAACTATATAATGTACCGTAATGATCGATATTTTGATAGAGGCAGAATATATTTCAAAAAATGATGTCAAAGTGGGCATTTTGAACAGAATTTCCCGAAGCGATTGTGTTAGAAACGAAAAATATTGTCCTACTGAGAAAACAATTGTTTTTAAATCAAGTTTTAATTAATTGAACGAAAAATAAAAACACAGGTCGCTTACAAATCTCTTCAAAAATCACATCAGCAAGTTTAATATTTTTTCTTTTAAAAGTGAATCTGAAAATGTGCCATAAAATTTCGAGTTGTTGAGCATGGAAAAGTATTTTTTTTTAATACCGCCTTAACATGATTCTGATAAAACCAGCTATTATATAAAAATGAAATAAAAACTCGTCAAAAACGGCCAGATACAATTGTTAAAGTGGGTTTATCTCTAATCATGATTTAGTTTTTGTTGGTGAAATTAGTATACTTAACTTCGAAATCTACCTCCACCTATATGACGGGTCGGCAGGGATTTTTTTATTTTGTTTCGAAAAAAATACATGTTTCTCTGAAAAGTTTATTACACAGGAAAAATAATGAAAAAAAGCAGAGATACATTTTTCATATAATAGTTCAATCTTTTCTTCTGTTGAACATTTGCAATAGAAGTAAAAACTACTGTCGTGGGGCTATTTTACGATAAAACATTGCAAATGAGTAAATATTTTAATAAATATGTCTCCAAATACCTTATTTTATATTATTATTTATTTTATAAAACTTAACCTTTAAACCTTTCATTCCCATGATAGAATACGTTCTAGAAATTACGTAGTTCAGAGAATCTGCCATTGTACCAGAAACTTTTAATGGTTCATTTCGCTTTATTTAAATACGGAATGTCTGTTATTAATTAAACCAAATATTGCTATTTAAATTTTCTGGTGTGAATTAGGATATACAAATTAAAAAAATCTATTAAATTCAAAAAACTGTTGTTTGCATATATGCAAAGCTGCGCACTAAAGGGTTAAATACACGGTTTAAAATAATTATTTCTCCATGCTTTAAAATATATTTCTGCTATACTTCTGATTCTATGTGGAGTATTTATAGATAGAATATTTAATTTTTTTTTTTTAATTTTCAGAATATCTTTTTTTATTTTTTATATAATTTCCTTTTGTAAATATGACCTACTTATTTTTTAAATCGTAGAAGTCAAATAACTTTTCTCGCTTTAATGGAATTTCTTATCTCTTCCGAGTTTTGCCGATTTAGTATGACATTTTCAATACAGATATATACCTTTATTTCCTAATAGTAATATTGGCCTTATGTAATAAATAATTAATTGCAACGAATGTTACTACGAAAATCAGATGCTGAACGAAGAGCGCGGTGGGGGGGGGGGGGGGGGGAGAACAAACTCGTGAAAACTGAACAAATGTGACCTGCGTTTGCATAATGTTCTTGATTTGTTTATTTTTACCATGCTAGCAATATTTTTTAAAGAAAGTTTCACAACGATACTATTTTATTATTGAAGGAGAGATTAAGGACTGATTAAAATGTTACTCATTACCATAAGTGATAACTAAGATTTTAATCACTGGGTTGTTTTGCAAAGATTTTATATTTTTGGTATGTTTAAAAAATTGACACCAGGAAAATTATTTTTATTCTTTTATTTTTAGTTATAACGAATTAATTACAATAAAATCTGTCATACTTAAACCCATATTTTTTTTTTCATTCGGTCCTATAAATAAAATAAATAAAGTTAAATTTTAAAACAGTTTAAATTTAATCTAAATATGAATAAAAGACGCAATTTTCGACTTAAACGTGTAAACGAAAGCTCTAAAACTCATTGATACGATTAAATGTGTAAATAAACGCATTTCCTGCATCATTATTCATACCACATGTATTATGCGATCCATCTTAATACGCGACATTTGTCTAGTTCTTTGAAACGCGCCTTAACCGTGTTCGACAAACGCCCCCTAGATATTCGAGAAAGCCTTTAACGCGGCACGAAAACGTCACACAAAGCAGATAAAACAAAGAACAAAAATCGAACGACTTGCATGTTTGGATTGAAAGTATTGGTTCATGAAAATTTTCGAATTCCGGTTCTTAACGGATTTACACGTTTTAGGGGAAAGAGAACCATTAAAAACAAGTTTTTACAAAATGTCTGTCTGGGAGTCTGCCTGCCTGCCTGCCTGCCTGCCTGCCCGTCTGTCTGTCTATTAGTGACACAAATTTTGTGGGCACTCTATCTCAAAAACTAATGAACGGAATTTAATAAAATTTTACTCTTTACTTGTGACCTTGAACCAACATTTTACAACGCTTACAGTTGATAGTATTAAAATTTATAACTGACACATTATTTTATGGGCACTCTGTATTTACTCTTATTTTTGAATTTGTCGGATATAGCGACTAGAATACACAGTGTGGAAATCGGCTATCCCTGTAATACTTTTAAAAAATACTAAAATATCGTATCCCTTAAATGTGCAATGACGCTGCTGCAATATGCAGATCGCAGCGACATCTGCTGGATATTTTCTACAACTGCAAGAAATTGCTAGTCTATACAATGTAATACTAGTAATACGAAAATTCCGCAGATGTTGCTGCGATCGACACTTGGGATTTTAGCAGTATCGTCGCACATTTAAGGGATACAAATTTTTAGCACTGTTTGGATAGCATATTTCCACACTAGGTAATCTAGACGCTTTATTGTTGGATAAAGTACAAAAATATCCTTTATTTAGGGTATTCGCTCACATAAAACAATATAAAGAATTTTTTCTGAACTCGGACAGACATGACAAATATTTGATCAAAGAAAGTAGAAAATGCATATACTAGATTGAAATTCTAAAATAAATTTGATTAAAAAATATGGCATTTGCTTACAACAAACATAGTTGTTCTGTATATTTCCCGGCGGGTAGGAATATCTTTCTACAAATGATTAAAGCAAATTGTTTTTTCTAGCATGAAAATCCATATTTTTTTTTACAGAAATTGTATGAAACATACATGGGATTTTCATAGGTAATTTTTCGAAAGAATATGGTATCGGAAGGAATGATGTTTACAAAAAGGAACAGGGATTTTTTACTTTCTTCTACCTTTACAAGAAGAAAGTATTGGATTCGCGAAAATTTTCGACGGATTTACGCGTTTTAGGTGTCAGATATTCCAAAAAACATGTTTTTACAAAATATCTGTGTGTGAGTCTGTGTATCTGTGAGTCTGTGACTTTGTCTGTCTGTATGTGACACAAATTTTGTGGGCGCTCTACCATAAGAACTAATGCACGAAATTTAATAAAAATTTATATTCATTTAGTCCCTGATTTAAACTGGCGCTGATTACTTTTTGGTGTAAATCGCACAAAAGTTGGCACTGCTATGCTGCATTTTTCACGATTTCTGTAATAGCTATATCTCAAGAACTAATGCACGGATTTTTATAAAATTTCAGATTCCGTTAGTCTTTGATATATTTTGGTGCTGATTACTTTTTAGTGTAAATTGCCCAACAGGTGGCGTTGTTAGGCTGCATTTATCACTATATCCGCAATAAGTGTATCTCAAGTACTAAAGTATGAATTTTTATCAAACTTCAGAATCAGTTAGTCCCTGATATAAATTGGCCTTGATTAGTTTTTAGTGTAAATCGACCAACAGGTGGCGCTACTATGTAGATTTTTTAACGATTTGCGCAGTAGTTTTATCTCAAAAACTAATGCACGGATTTTCATCAAACTCTAGATTCAGCTACAATTTGACATAAGTTGTTGCTGTTTAGATTTTGTTGTAAATCACCTAACCCGTGGCACTGATATGCTTTATTTTTCAGGAAATGTTAACATGTATTTGATAGAAGAAAGTTTTGGGATTGTCACATCCGACTAGTTTTCTTTGTTTCCCCTGCTTTGTTTGACGTTTTCATGTCGCGTGTCAAGGCTTTCTCCTTTATCTAGGGAGTGTTGGTTCGACTATATATATGTATTAATAGAATAGATCTTTGCAAGTATTACTTTGATTTCAAAGTCATCTAAAACCCCATTATATAAATAATCTCAATATTTCTTTTAAAATGCTATTTTAAAAATTCTTCCTAAACTTACCGTAAACGTTTTGTTTTATATTTGACGTATATATAGACTGTTTAGTTACAACGCATAAAATAATATTAGACTTGAACTTAACAATTTTATGCTTCAAAAACATTTCAGAAAAGTTTTATCTTATTTACAATGGCAGTTAACAAGACTTTCCTAACTGCAATATAAATATCAAAACCTTTATCCGAGATTTTATGTTATGTGTTTGTTTCAGATTAAAAGTCTTGATTTATGTGCTTCAGGCATTAAATCCTTATTTATGTGTGTTTTGCGACCAGCGTTCATAGAAATATTTTTTAATGAAAATAGAAATAAATCATTAATAGATTACAGAAAACGTATGATATATGAGTGTTGTCTAACTGTCGCTTCCACTTGTCAAAAGTGTTAAATTCCAACAGATAACAGCTTTTATCCGCCATATTAAAGATAAATATTTCATCTTTGGATTACAGAAAATATCACATGACTCGTTTATTACGATCCAGCCAGCAATTTAAGAAACTTTGACTTTACCCATTTTTAGGTGCGTTCGTAATTATATAAATACGTAGCACCTATAGTCGTCGTTCAGTCCGTCCGTCTGTCCGTCCGTCTGTCCGTCTGTCCGTCCGTCTGTCCGCATGTAACAGAGCAAAAACTACCCAACCGAATGGTCTGAAATTTCAAATATATGATTGTTGCAAAATTTTGTCGAGCCATTTCAAATTTTATGAAAATCGGATGTATAGTTTAATTACAGGGACAGTCAAAAGTTATTCTTTACATTACGGCCAATGGGAAAAATTATTGCAAGTGCATTTTAATGATATTAGAGCCTTCCGAATGATCTGAAATTTTAAAGATATAATTGTTGCAAAATTTTGTCGAGCCATTTCAAATTTTAGGAAAATCGAATGTATAGTTTAATTACAGGGACAGTCAAAAGTTTTTCTTTACATTACGGCCAATGGGAAAAATTATTGCAAGTGCATGTTAATGATATTAGAGCCTTCCGAATGATCTGAAATTTTAAAGATATAATTGTTGCAAAATTTTGTCGAGCCATTTCAAATTTTAGGAAAATCGGATGTATAGTTTAATTACAGGGACAGTCAAAAGTTTTTCTTTACATTACGGCCAATGGGAAAAATTATTGCAAGTACATTTTAATGATGTATCAGACTATGCACTTTATGAAGTGCAAAAAATTATACATTCAGTAGAATATGGGGTGCAAAAAATAATTATAAAACTAGTTATAGTACGAACGCACCTCATTTGCCACGTTTGACGAGCAATTTCCAACTTGTTTATCTTTACAAGAAGAAAGTATTGGATTCGTGAAAAATTTCGACTTCCGGTTTTCGACGGATTTATACGTTTTAGAATGCCCAGAACACGATTTGATGGTTTTTGGAAAATGTCTGTCTGTGAGTCTGTCTGTCATTCTGTCACTCTGTCACTCTGTCTGTGAGTCTGTATGTGACAAAAATTTTGTGGGCGCTCTATCTCAAGAACTAATGCACGGGATTTCACAAAACTTCATATTTAGTTAGACCTTGATATAAACTGGACTTGATTAGTTTTTGGTGAAAATCGCCCAACAGGTGGCGCAACTATGCGGCATTTTTTCCGATTTCTGCAATAGCTATATCTCAAGAACTACTGCACGGATTTTCATAAAACTTCAGATTCAGTTAGTCCAAGATATAGTTTGGTGCTGATTAGTTTTTTGTGAAAATCGCCCATTAGGTGGCGCTGGTATGCTACATTGTACATGATTATCGCAATAGCTCTAACTCAAGAAAAAATGCACGAATTTTCATCAAACTTCAGATTCAGTTAGTCCCTGATATAAATTAGTACTTTTTAATTTTTAGTGTAAATCGCTCAACAGGTGGCGCTGCTGTGCTGCATTTTTCATGATTTCCACAAGAGCTGTATCTCAAGAACTATTGCATGGATTTTCATCAAACTTCAGACTTAGTCCTTGACATGAATTGACGTATAAATTAGTGCTGTTTAATTGTTGATGTAAATCGCTCAACATGTGGCGCTGCTATTCTGTATTTTTTGCGATTTCCGCAATAGCTTTATCTGAAGAACTAATGCTTGGATTTTCAACAAACTTCAGATTCAGGTATACCTTCATATCGTTTAGTGCTCTTTACTTTTGGTGTAAATTGCTCAACAGGTGGCGTGGCTATGTTACATTTTTTCAGAATTTCCGCTATAGCTCTATCTAAAGAACTAATGCACTAATTTTCATCCAACTTCAAATTCAGATATACTTTGATATGAATTGGTGCTAAATCGTTGTTATTTCTTGTACTATTTAAAGGATTTAATTGACGTGATTTATATAGAAGAAAGTTTTGTGATGGCCACAACATACTAGTTATACGTGTAGTTGCAATGAATGATTATCTAGCTTATTTCTTGTAGAAAAAAAAAAATATTTTTTTAATGATAGTTCAGGTCACGTGATATCTCGATAGGTAAAATGAAGCAATTTTAATACAAAATTGAAGAGTTTTTAATTCATAAAACTTTAAACTTTAACCTCTTCAGTATAACAATACGAATACAAAATTGATTTTGCACGCACACACAAAAAAAGACAACATTGATAACAGAAGGAGTCCTTTTTTTAAATTGATACTTTAGACGGCTTGTAATTTAGGTTTATAAATACGAACTTAAAATTACTATCACATTTAAAATATCCATTTAATTATGAATGACCTAAATTTGCGCAGTTAACAAATTGAAGGCCCTTAATTGAATGAGTTACAAATCGTCGTTTTTTAAAAATATTAATAATATTATTATTATTTTAAAGCGTTTAATTAAAATAATTATGAAAATTTCTTACTTTCTTGGACTGAATGTCTGGAAGGCATGTTGCAAACCCAGAGGAAAATAATATTTATTTTATGCGTAAATAAGCATCAGTGCTGCCATTTATTGGTTTTGAACCAAAACCATAAACATTAGGCTATATAAAAGTAAAGTAAAAATGTAGAAAAATCAAATACAGTTTGACTTTTATGAGGAAAGAAATATCGGTCCACATATGTGGACCTCAGGACTGAAGAGGTTATCCACTAAAATTATATACAATAGATTGTAGTGTATACACTGTTAAAACACTATTCTTAAAAATAAGTAAATTGTACTAATTATTGAGCACTTCCCGATCTTAAAATAGCCCCGAGTACTTAACTCTTAAATCTGAAAAACGCATCATTTTTTTTAGTACATACAGGGACTCGAAAATAAGTATGTATAGAAACACACATAAACTATAAGAAACAAAAAGCGAAATTACCGAGAAATCACCATTTTTAATTGCGAAGAACTACAATTTTTGGAGTAATGAACAACGAATTTACTATTTTAATTCTTGAAATTTTGTGTGTGTGCCACTCCGTAATTTGAACCTGAGTCCTTTAGGTGGGAGATCAGTATTGTACTGACTGTTCTATAAGAGCAGCTACCAGCTGCTTCCAAATGACACCTTTTATGAATCAGCGACGGACGATCACTAACTGCAGAGATAAATTTTCCCTTTCTTAAATATTCTAATATCTAATAAAACAATTTTTAAACTAAATTTTCTTCTTTAACATTTCTAATGAAATTGTAAATAAATTTGAAAAGTGTGTATTATAAATTAAAAATTATAACAAAGATAGACATATCTTTAAATAAAAGCTTGGAAATCCCTACTGTCAATTCGGTATAAAAAAGGGTTTATCAGAAAACTCATATTTTTGAGCACATGGGATTTAAACATGAATATTAAGACTTTAAAATACAAAATATATGTATCCATTTCTGCATACATTTATAAATCAAGTATAAGTATGCACAACTTCAAAATATCATGTACTCGTTTCTGAATTAATTGTACTTAAAAAAATCGAGTACAAAGAAATTTTCATTTTTAAGTAGATTAATGCTCCTTTTTGAAGCAATTGTACTTAAAAAATATGAGTACCTAGAAATGCTCATTTTTAAGTAGATTATTTTTAACAATGTACTTCTTTTTTAAACAATTGTACTTAAAAAAATACGAGTACATGGAAGTTCTCATTTTTAAGTAAATTATTCTTGAGAGTGTACACCAAAGCGATATAAGTAAGCGTCTTATCTTAAATGGGAGAAGTAACCGCAAGATTAAAAGCGAGTTCACATCAATCAAGGTCATGCGCCACGTAGCGAATGAGTGTGAACTACAGATAGATACCTAACTGTTTTCTTATCGACACCACTAAAATTGTAAAGTTTTTTTCACCTTGATTAATAACTGAAGTGCCTATGATAATGCAAAGAAAACTTCGTGGTGCCAAGTGCGTCTGGATGCCCCTCTCGCTACGCCATTATTTTGCAATAAATGTGGCAAACAAAATTCATTTCCATGAGTGACTGAACATTTAAAAAATACGCGCCACACTAAAAGCCCGCGTATGTGAATTATCACTCCGTTCACAAGGTAACGCAACTGTGTTAATTTACGCCTGATTCCAGCATTAAGTTTGTTCGCTTACTTATAACGCTTTGGTGTACACACTACAATTCTTATAATTTAAGGGGTAAAAGTATAAAGTTTTACATAAAAGGATAAATAATAATTATTTATACGTGTTAATTAGATATAGTTACTTCACTTCTATTTGCTTTGATTAATTGATATTCATACTATATCCGTTGGTTACACTGTTAAAAATCTGCCGCAAACTGTCCAGTCATTCAGTCGTTTTATATGAAAAGGATTCCATAACCGTAATTTAACTTTATTCTGACCACAATATGGTATATACGCTTACTAATATTGTCAAGTAATTATTATCTTAAAAAAAGTTTGAATGACTCGACAGTTTGTTGCAGATTTTAGACAGTGTACAGTTTACTCCAAAATAATAGCGATTGATGATAAAAAGTTGTTTACGTTATCACTAGACCGACAGGCGGCAGCACAGACAACCACCTCATCGAGTTCAGGACTGAAATTCCAGAATTAGTTAAAACTCGATTCGCATATTAAAACGCAATCGGTCTGCCAAGTCATATCTTGGTGGAAAACACCTGAAAATCCGCATTTAGCGATTGACTCGTTTTTGTGTTTTCCTGCTCCCAGTCCTACATTTTTTCATACCTTTGGGTGCAGGAAAACACAATGATAAACCTACGAGTCAACCGTTAAAATGTTTTCAGGAATTTTCCACCAAGATACGACTTGGAAGACCAATTGCGTTTTAATATGCGAATCGAGTTTTAACTAATTCTGGAATTTCAGCCGTGAACTCGATGAGGTGATTGCCTGTGCTTTTGCAATTAAAGAGGTACAGGGGTTTAATGGCCCTATTGCACCAGCCGTCAAAGTTGCTGCTACTCTCCGGCGACACAATGTTAAACTATGACTTCAACAGAAGTTGCTCGAGACGAACAACTATTGTTGCAGAAATTTTGTCGCCTATAGTATTCCTTATTTGGTATAGAGGAACAATGTTGCCCGATACAGCCAATGAAATGCTTGGAAAACTGACGAGGAAGGAGTCCTGGTCGTTGTGTTGGGACGATTTGTGTCGCTTCAAATTAGCCCGTGCAAAGTTCCTGTACATATCCATTGACTTTCCTGCAGCATAATCGTATTTTCAAACGTTTATTCTTTTAATTTTCATATATTTTAAAGACATTGTATAGTACTGTGAATTTAATGCCTAATTGTATACAGGTAACTCCATAACAGTTTGCTAAGACAAGTTTATGGTGTTAGGATAATCCGATTTTGCTCGAAACTTACTTCTATTCCTTATAAACTTTACTTTAAATGTTAATAAGAATTCTTTTTTTATATATATATTCATAAAATTTGCTTATTTCTCTTTGAGAAAGTTCTTATAAAAATAAATTTTATTTATTAAAATTCAATATCTATTTATATAATATATAAGTTTCTGTGTGTCCCTCACAATTCCGGTAGGGCCGCCCTATTGTAATGAGTAATTGTTGAAAATTACTAATGCAAGATTACCACAGTAGCGCCAAATGTTGACCAACTTGGCGAGAAAAATAAGTAATTTTTCAATATTTATACAATTTATTCAATATACAGAAGCTAATAAAAAACAACATCACAGATATAAATAAAATGATTATAGATTATATAAATAAACTTAAAAGTTCATTATTTTTTTTTTCATAGCTGTTTATATAATTTGGCAAAAAATCTCACTTCTCAAGCCCAAATTATGAGAAATTTAAAAAAAGTACGCCAAGGCCCCTATACTGGAACAGTACCGCGCTTTATATAGTCGGATACAAAAGTTAAATTATCGATACTTTTCACTTTAGGAGCCTTGGCGAAGAAAGAAAATTAGCAACATATTTTCTGGCAACCTATTCGCTGTTTCATTTCATATATACACGCATTTTTATTTTCTATATTTATAACATTTATTTAACATACAGAAGCTATATATCTAATTTTATAATATAGACATAACCTGTAATCAGTAAAAAGCCTCAAATTCGCACAAACGCGGAACCAAGCTCTGCGGATTAGTGGTCTCTTACTGTATTACAGTTTTTCATAAATGAGTTTGTTTTTAAAATCTGTTATTTTCATCTATCACTGCGGAACAAGCGAGAAAAATTGCACAAGCCCTCTTGCACATGCATGTTCTTGCACATGTGTTGTATGTATCTTTATATCTCATATTCCGTCATTTTTGACGGGCTATCTTTCTAAATTATATTCTGCAATAGGAAACTTATGTTACTAGTTAAAATAAAGAACTAGTGTATAAATCTGTAAAATTTTGTTGCTTAAAAATTATATCTTTTTAAGCTGCATTTTTAGTTTCATTTTTAGGTGCGTTCGTAATTATATAAATACGTAGCACCTTTCAGTCCGTCCGTCCGCATATAACAGAGCAAAAACTACCCAACCGAATGGTCTGAAATTTTAAATATATGATTGTTGCAAAATTTTGTCGAGCCATTTCAAATTTTATGAAAATCGGATGAATAGTTTAATTACAGGGACAGTCAAAAGTTTTTCTTTACATTACGGCCAATGGGGAAAATTATTGCAAGTACATTTTAATGATGTTACAGCTTTCCGAATGGTCTGAAATTTTAAATATATCATTGTTGCAAAATTTTGTAGAGCCATTTCAAATTTTATGAAAATCGGATGTATAGTTTAATTACAGGGAGAATCAAAAGTTTTTCTTTACATTACGGCCAATGAGAAAAATTATTGCAAGTGCATTTTAATGATGTTACAGCATTCCGAAAGGTCTGACATTTTAAATATATAATTGTTGCAAAATTTTGTCGAGCCATTTCAAATTTTATGAAAATCGGATGTATAGTTTAATTACAGGGACAGTCAAACTTTTTCCGTTTCATTACGGGGAATGGGGAAAAAATTATTGCAGTGCATTTTAATGATGTTACAGACTATGCACTTATGAAGTGCAAAAAAATATACATTCTGTACAATATGGGGTGCAAAAAATAATTATAAAACTAGCTATAGTACGAACGCACCTCATTTGCCACGTTTGACGAGCAATTTCCAACTTGTTTTATATGCTGCAACTTTATAAATCTCATATAGGTGAGATTTATTTGTGATTTCTCAAATATTCTCCCAACTTACAGTCTTCTATCAATGATTTCTCTTCAAAATAGTTTTATTTCAACTAAAAACGAGTTACCATTAGAAATCTGACAAAGAAATGAAGCAGGAAAGGAACTATTAAACTGCGATTAAAGTTATCTTTGCAAATACCACCTCGCCTCATGATAAGCACACATAAAATCAATGGCGAGAATACTTTTTATTATTTTATCTAAATTGCTTACGGGTAATGCTAAAAATGTAAAAGGGTACTTATTTTCTAGCTTTTGACTTTCATCTAGAGTATGGCATTTAACAATAATACAGAAACTAGCATGTTGTGGCCATCACAAAACTTTCTTCTATATAAATAACGTCAACTAAATCATTTAAATAATACAAGAAATTTCATCAATTTAGCACCAATTCATATGGAAGTATATCTGAATTTGGAGTTCGATGAAAATTCGCGCATTAGTTATAGAGATAGAGCTACAGCGGAAATTATGAAAAATGCAGCATGGCAGCGCCACCTGTTGAGCGATTTGCTCCAAAACATAAACAGCAGTAATTCATATCAAGGTATACCTAAATCTGAAGTTTGTTGAAAATCCAGGCATTATTTCTTGAGATAGGGCTATTGGGAAAATCACAAAAAATGCGGCACAGCAGCGCTACCTGCTGCGCGATTTACACCAAAATGTGTAAAACGTCATTTCCTGTCAAGGACTAACTGAATCTGAAGTTTGATGAAAATCCGTGCATTAGTTCTGGAGATTCAACTATTCTGGAAATCGTGAAAAATGCTGCATATCAGCGCCACCTGTTGAGAGATTTACGCTAAAAACTAGTCAGCACCAATTTATATCAGGGACTAACTGAACACATATTTTTATTAAATTCCGTTCATTAGTTCTTGAGATAGAGTGCCCACAAACATTGTGTCACACACAGACAGACAGACAGACATTTTGTAAAAACACGTTTTTCGGGTACTCGGGCCCTTAAAACGTGTAAATCCGTCGGAATTCTGAATTTTTCAAGAATCCAATACTTTCTTCTTGTAAAGATAGAAGAAAGTAAAAAATCTGATGTCAGTAGATTTATATACTTTACAAAATAACTAAGAAAGTGTTTATGTTTATTTATTTATTTAATATTAATATTATCGCTTATCTGTCTACCTAAAAATCACATATGTGAAATATTTTTCATGTGTACTATATTTTTAAAGAATCAATTGCTGATAAACTTTCTTTCGAGCCATCACTGTGTTTGCACTTCAGCAGAAATAAGTATTTAAATGTTTAATGGTTTCTTCAGCATAAAAATGTTTTCAAACTTTTTTTTTTCTAATTGTCGTACTATTGGAAGACATTATTCTGTATTTTAAATTTAATGCTTGAATGTTTCGAAATGTTTCGAAATCAGTGGTTTTTCCCCATCTCAAAAAAAGCTCAACGCGCCTAAAGAAGTTTTCACTTCAAAAATATTGGGGATTTTAATTGGTATGGAGCGAGGTTGTGACATTTTGAAAGTTCTGGATAACGTTAAAATATTCAGGGAAATTTCTTATTTTTCTCCAAAGAAATTTTTTTTTATTTTTGTGTGATAAATATATGCCATAATTCATATGGTGTGCCCTTGAATAATATCTAAGGTGCAATTTAAAAAATATAAAAAAATGAGTTTAATGGTCCCTTGTACCCTTAATGTTTCGCGGCGGTCTGCGATGCCGTAGTTCCACGTAAGAACTGATACTTCAGAATAGTGCGAATTTCCGAACGTTCGATTTTCAACAAAATTAATTTTTAAAAAGTTTTTAATACTTTTTTAGAGCTTATAATGGTTTCCTTAAACAGGCAAAATGTGCAACTTCCATCCCCCCCCACCCCCCCAAAAAAAGAACAGCGTAAAATATTAAGCCAATGTCAAATAATAAGCTGCTAAAGTTGGCAATATAATTAATACAAATTTCATCTGTGTTGACCTGAGATAGTTATTCGGAACTGGTGCCAAACTTTTGGTCGGTTAGATGTGTTTATGACAGCTAATTATCAACACGAGAGATATAGGTCCTAGTGGGGGGATTGCCCTCCGTGGGTGGTCTTTCTAAGGGAACCTGACCCGTATTTACGCATGGAAATCCATAGTTCGAAGAAAAACACGAAAACTCCGAACGATCAGGCCGACAGACGCGATTGGGTTCGAACGCAGCAACTCCCGTCTACCAGATTCGAGAGCCGAACATCTCGGCCACTGGTGGGGCGCCAAAATTTTGGAAAACTAGTCAAGTATTTTCTTCCAGGTTTCCGTAACGTGACTGTAGATTTCCAGTGTCAGCGTTCAGGAAACCAGAAATGTTCGCATATCAGGAAAAAAATTAGTGTGTCTTGTTGTGAGAGAGTCTTTTGTGTCAAGTCCAAAGAATTATGTGTTTAGGATTTCGTCTGAATTGCAGATACTAAAACGATCTCGTGATACAGGAGAATACACTGAGTTTTTTCCTGATTTCCGTTTTCTTGGACACTGACACGGTAACATTGCAGTCACACATGCAGTTAGTCACATTGCAGTTAGATTATTTGCCCCTGCAACAAAAATAATTGGTTAGTTTCCCAAAATTATGGCACTAGTTTCACATGTCTATCTTATATATAGCGGATCTGGATAAATTTTGCAATCCGGGAAGGACTTTTCGGGACTCCCTGTATAGGTAATGATATTTGTCCTTTTATATAAAATATTAAAAACATGACATCTGATTATTCTATAATTGCAGATAACGGGAGTAAAACAAATAATAGAAAACAAGAATTCTGCTATTTCAGAATTTAGTGTCGTCCCTAATGAAAAAAAAATTATATGTACATAAATATAGAAAATACAAAACATATTTCAATTTTAAGACTTAAAACACACGCTTTTATTTTATATAAAATGACGTCATTCGCATCCGCTGAAGAATTTCTCATTTTCGACCCAGTCTTAAACAACATCTACAGTAAAGTATTCATATGACGTCACTATCGCTGCATAATACACACAAATACACCCCCCCCCCCCCAAAAAAAAGGATATCCACCAAGAAACTCGACACAAAAATCTATCTAATGATTCATATGCCTTCATCTGTTTGTGATAGAGATAATTAAATATAGTTTATAATAGCTCCATGCTTTAACAGAAATCATTCACTTATATCTTTTCAAAATAGTACGTATTTTAATTAAATTTTTTTGTTTCAATATTATGGGAAAATGGCAAGAAAAAGATATAATTACTATTTTACAACTATTTTTTCTTTACTTTCTATAGAAATGGAGTACTTGAGTTGCCAAAATTAAAGAAATTGCGCTAAAAACTACAAAAAAAATTAATATCTCAAAAATAAATTGAGATGCAGATTTCAAACAAATTATATTAAAAAGTACTTTTGTTCCTCGATATGACGGTATAAAAATTGAAAATGTGCGATACTTATAAGTTTTAAAAATTGCAGTATGTTTCAATGATTCATCTGCTTTCTTTTACGACTGGCTTATACAACGGAAGGTTATTTTTTGGAGACGACACTTTATTTGCTGGGAGAAAAATTTGCGTACTGATGGTTAAAATGCAAGTTTTGAGATGTGCAAGATTCAAAATTTCTAAAGAAAATTATAAACAAATGTATTATGATTGCTTTCACTAACAAAAGCTGATTTGTTAAAACTAAACCTTCAGTTAATTTGTACAGCATTTTCTGCCTGATAGATTTATTTTCTTTTGAACTTGTGTACAAAAAATTTTCATTATAAAAAAGTATCCATCGATATTATAGCAAAATGATTAAAAACTAAAACGTGTACTTTTAAAATATTTTCAGGATGTACCCTCATAGCATGCATGGTCACGGTGACGTCGTTGTGACGTCACTGTAAGTCACTGTGGCCACGTCACATCTGTGACCAAAATGCCCCCACTCAGTGATGTCACATTGTGACTGAGAGGTGAACTTCTTAGAAAACTTTTAAAAATTACGAAAATTCTTTAAAACATGTTATTTACTGTAAAATTATAATTTTCTGGCAATTAAAAAAAAATTGTGACGTCACTGTTATGTCACTGCTATGTAACGTACGTCACGTCACATATGTGACAATAAAACCACCATATTGTAAGTCACAGTGTGACAAAAATATGAACTTCAAAAATCTTTGAAAATGAAGAGAAATATTTTAAACAGTCACGAGTTACATGGCATAAGGAATGAAAATATATTAGTGGATACCAAATGGTAAATTATGTCACTAAAGGGGAGGGGTGTGGGGCATAATAAATAAAGTGCACGATACAAGCATTAATAAACTAAATTTTCAGGCTATATTTTATCAATTTGATATCTAAGATAGTGAATGTATATTTTTTCATGATTTCAATTTTATCTAGCATTTGGATAATATATTTAGAATTAGGAATGTTAAATTTATACACTTTACATATTTAGTTTGCTGGGAGGAAATTTATTTATTTATTTCTTTTTTTTACCGACAAGGATTATTCGAAACACTTCTGTGGTTTCAAACTGAAAATTTTCTATTACAGTTAAATTTGCACCTTTTAATGAGCACGTAGAAAGAGGCTTCAGAGTTTAGTCATCTATGCATTTCTTGCTTTAGAATATTTTTATAATTTGTATTCAAGTCATAAATTCTACATCTTTCAGACTTTTAAAATAAAATTAGAATTTTCCGAAAATAAAAAAAATATACAAAATTTGTGAAAAACAAACTTTACTTAAAAAAAAGAAAAAAAAGGGGGGGGGGGTCGTTATTACCATTAAATTTATTTTTACACCTTTTAAAAATTTAAACAATGTTTTATCTAATAAACTCTAAATATGAATATTATTATTATAATTATTTAGAAAAAAGGAACTTTACAATACATTTTAACTTGAATTATTTGGTACGGATAAAAAGGAAAGGTTAAATACATTGGACATTTCTTCAAATACAAAATTTTAATTAACGATACTTTCAGAAAATTACTGCGCATTCAAGTTTCATATCTCTTGCATACAAAAACAAATAATCTGTACCAGACCATCTGCTTGAAAATCGTCTGCCCACAGAAAAAAAAAAAATATGAGAAGACGCGGGAAATAGTTCACTGTTTTTAGAACATCACCTTCACCACGTCTACAACACTTTAAGATAAGTAAATGACCATTTCAGGATACACGGATATTAATAGAACGTATGTGTAAATCTTATTTAATTTAAATATTTTATTCCTGATTTGTACATATGAGTTAAATAGTTTTATGTTATATTTGTAAGAGACTGATCTTTAACTGTCAGAAGCGATATTTTCCAATTCGATAACTGTAAAGAAAAATATATCTTAATCTGCCATCGCTTGAAAAAAAAAAACTGCGCAGAGACTGATTCATGCCTACATTCATACTGAAATTAATATAAACATTAATTTACTCTTACTTGAGATTGAAAATGTATGGAACGACAATGATTTGGAATTATTTTATCGGCTTCTTACTATTTTTGATTACTAACACTTATAGTTATTATTATTTTGGGGTTAAATATGATGTTCGATTATCATGAGATTCCGAAACTGTTTCAGATTAGAAATTAACATTATACTGGGAAAATGTATTTTTACATATTACAGTAGTGAAACATTTGTAAGAATTTTCTTTTAGTGCTAATAATATTTTAAATTATCTTTTAAAATCCTAAATCTCCAAACCAATGTTTTCAGATTTAACATTTGCCGAAATTATAAAATAATAGGAATTCCTTATACCATATGGAAATATTTTTGAGATATTGTTAAATCTAATAATGCATTTAATTTATCTATTGAGTTTGCTGTTGTTTAATAGTACAATTATAAATACTAATTATTATTTTTAGTGTTTTTCAAAGTGGTATATTTATTTTTTAAATTGTATGTAAGCATTTTTTCTGTTTGTGATTTTAATCAAACATTTAATTATAGACATTCTGAATCGGTTATTAAATTTTATTCTATTGTAAATTCATTTTCTACGTTTATGATACGCGTAATTATTGGCACTAAAAAGTAAAATATGATATTTAAGCATCGAAACAAAGTGTTTTTCATGCCTGATAGGAAGTTATAGATTAAAAAGCTTTAGTATATATTTTTTAAAAGTTCATATAATACAGGATACATAACATAGGACACAAGTTGAAAAGTGCTTATGACTTCGGTTTGTCTCTCCGTCTGTCCGTCTAGCAGTCTGTCAGCACTCTAACTCTCGAAAATATACTCGGATTGCCCTGAAATTTTTGGATGTTATTGACGTTTACCATAGCACGGTACCTATTTGTGATGAAGTTTGTAGCATGCTTTGTTCATTTACAGGGACAGCCAAAAGTTTTCCGTTACATTACAGCCTATGGGAAAAAATCGTTTCAAATGATTTTTAATGATTTTACGCACGCTTTTAAACAGAATAAAATTTATATGCATTTATGAAGTGCACTAAAATATGCATTCTGTTGACTATGCGATGCAAAGAATAGTTATTGTTCATTTACAGGGCTAAAAAAGGAATTCAAATACATAATGATATAGGGGTGGAGGGAATTGTTTGCGGCATACTTTAATTATGTTAATCTATTTCATATATAATGAAATTGATATATGTCGCTAAGGTTTACATACTATAAATTATTTCATGTATAATACGAATAATACGTATATAGCATTCACAGGGACACACAAAATATTTCAGATACTATATTGTATCCGGAGTACTGTTCATTAGCGATGATTGCTGGAAATGTATTTTTAATTATGATATGCTCTTTTATGATTCACTATATTTATGCATAGTATATGGTGTATATAAATGCTATAATTCCTATACAAGGCTACACAAAAGGATTCGTAAGGATTACTGGGTATGGGCGCAAATTGCTTAAAGGTGGTTTTTAAATGAGTTATGCTTTTTTGTTGCTAAACTGCATTTAATTTACCAAGAAATGTTTGTATAATATAGATAAAATGATATACAGGGTCACGTAAAGAATTGGATACATGGCCGTCTATATATTATAATTTCTGGCAATGTGATTTCAGCAATTTTAAGAGTGTCTTAGTTTGAATTAAATTTTAACTAAATAGTGGCGTGTAATAAAGATTTTAGGTAAACTACAGGGTTGTACAAAAGTATTCAAGTATGTTTCCATACATTAGTATAAATTGCTGAAAAAGAATTTCAACCTGTTAGGCGTTTTCTTGCTAAACTAAATTTTCCCATTATATAGTATATATACACTTAAAAAAATGAGCACTCAAAATTGAGTAAAAAGTACTCACTTTTAAATGCGTCAGATACTCAAAATAGCTCCGATCCAAATGTTGAGAAACACATGTACTCATTTTTTATTAGGTAGATTTCGTATGAAATACTACCTATTGGGATCGTTCCTATGCTGGAATTTCTGAAATATTTTTGCAGATCTACACCGATCATGACCCCTAGAACCCAAAACCACCCTCAGTAAAAAAGTTTATCTATCTATCTATCTATCTATCTATCTATCTATCTATGTATCTATCTATCTATCTATTTATCACTACTATCTATATATAACTTTCTTCTGGACACGGTAACTTTCGTAATTCTGCACCAATCTCTTCCAAACTGATACATAAAATCAAAGGGCATTAAATTTCGATCAAGTTCGTTAATGGGCAAAATCGGACCAAGAGGGTGGAAATAGGGAGGGGTTTTGTGAAAACAGAAAACCCCCCATAACTTCTTAATTTTTGTACATATCAAATCAGTTTAAAGTTTTTGTTACTTCTAAAAATAGGGCCAAAATTTTATGCATCACATATTTTTGATAAAGTTAAAAAAGGGCTCAAGGGGCGCAAAAATAGGGTTTTGGGGAGAAAAAATTCCTTACTTCGTCAATTCTCAAGATATCAATTCCAATTAATTTTATTATAAATCTCCTTAATATTATCTACAACTTTTACATTCACGAGTTTTTGATAGGACCAAT
Organism: Maratus speciosus; assembly: GCA_963932465.1. NCBI lineage: Eukaryota > Metazoa > Arthropoda > Arachnida > Araneae > Salticidae > Maratus > Maratus speciosus. The sequence goes on along the minus strand of OZ010794.1, from coordinate 503,477,258 downwards.
TCGTACCGCAAAAAAAAATTAAAATCGAAATCAAAAAGGGGGTTTGAAGAAGTAAAAAATCCATAACTCCGTCAATTCAAAAGATATAAAATCCCCATGAATTTATCCTATATCTTCTTAATATTGTCTACAACATCTATACAGACAAGTTTTGGATAGGACCAATTCTTACAGCAAAAACAAATTAAAAATCATAGCGGTTGAAGAAAAAAATCATCTAAGTAAGGGTGTATTCAAATCCAAACTGCGTATTTTCTGACTCATTTTACAATTCATTTTTGCTCTCAAAGGCTTCCAATCGATACGTTTTCTTACTCAAAAACTATATAATGTACCGTAATGGTCGATTTTTTTATAGAGGCAGAATATATTTTAAAAAATGCTGTTAAATTGGGCATTTTGAACCGAATTTCCCGAAGCGGATTGTTTTGGAAAAATCATTGCATTAAGGAGGCACTCAAATCAAAACTGCTTATTTTCTGACTCATTTTTAAATTCATTTTTGCTCTCAAACGCATTTAATTGGTAGATTCCCTTATTCAGAAACTATATAATGTACCACAATGATCGATTTTTTGATAGAGGCAGAATGTATTTCAAAAAATGATGTCAAAGTAGGCATTTTGAACGGAATTTCCGGAAGCAATTGTGTTGTCACTTTCTTCTGGACACGATAACTTCCGCAATTCTGCACAAATCTCTTTCAAACTGATACATAAAATCAAGGTAAATAAAATCTCGGTCAAGTTCGTTAATGGGCAAAACCGGACAAAAGGGATGGAAATAGGGAGGGGTTTTGTGAAAACCGAAAAAACCCCATAACTTCTTAATTTTTGTACTTATCAAATCAGTTTAAAGTTTTTATTACTTCTAAAAATAGCGCCAAAAATTCATGCATCACAGATTTTTGATAAAATTTAAAATAGGCTCAAGGAGCGCAAAAAATAGGGTTTTTGGGAGAAAAAAATTCCTTACTTCGTCAATTCTCAAGATATCAAATCCAATAATTTTATTATACATCTCCTTAATATTATCTACAACTTTTATATTCACAAGTTTTTGATAGGAGCAATTCGTACCGCAAAAAAAAAATAAAATAAAAAACGAAAACAAAAACAGAAAAGGGGGGTTGAAGAAGAAAAATGTTCATAACTCCGTCAATTCACAAGATATAAAATCTCCATGAATTTATCATATGTCTTCTTAATATTGTCTTCAACATTTATATAGACAATTTTTGATAGGGCCAATTCTTACAGCAAAAACAATTTTAAAATACATAGCGGTTGAAGAAAAAAATCATCTTATTAAGGGTGCATTCAAATCCAAACTGTCTATTTTCTTACTCATTTTTAAATTCATTTTTGCTCTCAAACGCATCCAATTGCTAGATTCTCTTATTCAGAAACTATATAATGTACAGTAATGATCGATTTTTTGATAGAGGCAGAATATATTTCAAAAAATGATATCAAAGTGGACATTTTGAACAGAATTTCTCGAAGCGATTGTGTTAGAAACGAAAAATATTGCCCTACTGAGAAAATAATTGTTTATTAATCAAGTTTTAATTAATTGAAAGAAAAATAAAAACACAGGTCGCTTATAAATCTTTTCAAAAATCACGTCATATGATTCGTATTTTTTTTTATTAAAAATGAATCTGAAAATGTACCAGAAAATTTCGAGTTGTTGAGTATGGAAAAATATTTTTTTTTAATATCGCCTTAACATGATTCTGATAAAACCAGCTATTTTATAAAAAGGAAATAAAAACTCGTCAAAAGCAGACAGATAAAACTGTTAAAGTGGATTTATATCTAATAATGATTTAGTTTTTGTTGGTGAAATTAGTATACTTAACTTCGAAATCTACCTCTGCCTGTAGGCCGGACCGGCAGGGATTTTTCTATGGTTGTGATCAAATATGAATCGTTATGTACTGCCCCCACCCCCACCCCCACAAAAAAAGAGAAACCTAAAATTTAAAGTAAAAATATACTGACATTTATTTCCCGTTCAAAGTTCTTAACAAGAAATGTTTAATTGATTATTTATTAAGAAAAATAGCAAAATTCTTAACAAGATACTCAAATCGAATATTTTTATGACAAGAGCATTATTTCCAAGCACTTTTAAATTTTTTTTAAAATGCTATGCATAATTTAATATTTACATTAATAACCATCATTTATGCAGCCATAAATGAAATGAACCATTACAGGGTACAAAACTATTCGTTTGTTTGGGTTTGATAACATGTGATGTTTCAAAATAGAGAAAGCATGGGTTCATTTTTGATCCAAAAATATTCAATTCGATATGAGTACGTCCGTTTACTCATTTTTGAGTACTTCATTTTTCTCAATGTATCAACCTACAGATCAAATACAGGGCTGTTCAAAGGAATTGGAAAACATATTTGGCTATGGACGGTAACTGCTGAAATCAGATTTTCAAAAGTTTTATGCGTTTTATGAAATGTTTACTTAGTTCATATTCAAGGCTGGAGTAGCACAGTTGAAGTTTATTCCAACAGTTTACTTAGTTATCTTATTTACGTCATTTTCCTAAATTACGATGTCTTGTTAAAGCATTCAGAAAGTGTTGGAAAGTATTTTATAATCTATGCTTAACGCATGATTTTTCTTACTCGTTTTTTTTTTCTATTTCCCAGATCAGTCTTTTCCTATAAAACATACCAAATCTATTTAGCTCATATTCACAAAATACAATATACACAGGAATAAAAAATTTAAATAAATATCGCTTATCATGCCGCTCTATAAATAATAGTTATATTAATATCCGTTAGTCTCCATGTTCGTATTTAATCAAGTAATCACAAATCACAACAAATTAAAAAATTTACACATTCTAAATATCAAGCTTGAACTCAATATCAAGCATAGAACTTAATAAAAAATATGTCAGTTGATAAGCATTTTTTTTAAGAGGAAAAATTTAAAATGTTTTAGAAGAATAGAACTCCAAAATAGCGATATTTTGCTAAAAAGTACGGTAAAAAGATAAGATTTTATATTTACAGCAAAAGTTTATTTCAAAATTCATCGCTGTATTAATACTTAGAAATTTTTCCAGAGAGAATCATTCGCCTTATATACAATATTTCAAATGAAAATCAAATATCAAATTAATTGCTTAAGAGGCGCAAAGGCCAACACAGTGAAAAAGATTCCATGCCGGGCTTGAACCCGGGCCATCAGTATAGCACACAGACATTCTACCGACTAAACCACATGGAACAACGCCCAGCCTGTAAAATTTCTCACTATTACAGGTTGGCAAGGCTACAAACGCAGCACAAGATGGAATATTTATCGTGAGCCACCGACATGGGGTAAACACGAAACTTAATTAAATCCAGCATCGATTAAAACTATATTAATAATTGGAAATTTTTCCAGGGAGAAACTTTCGCCTTGCATACAACATTTCAAATTAAAATTGCCTTTTAAGCAATTAATTTGAAATTTGATTTTCATTTGAAATATTGTATGCAAGGCGAATCGTTCTCTTTGGAAAAATTTCCAAGTATTAATATAATTTCAATCGATGCTGGATTTAATTAAGTTTCGTGTTTGCATCATGTTGGTGGCTCACGCTAAATATTCCATCTTATGCTGCGTTTGTAGCCTTGCCAACCTGTAATAGTGAGAAATTTTACAGGCTGGGCGTCGTTCCATGTGGTTTAGTCGGTAGAATGTCAGTGTGTTATACTGATGGCCCGGGTTCAAGCCCGGCATGGAATCTTTTTCACTATTTGCGTCTTTTAAGCAATTAATTTGAAATTTGATTTTCATTTGAAATCACAGTGTTTGTGACAAGTTCGTCACAAATGACACATATTTCACAAATTGGTCACAGTGTGACTTCAAAGCATTGTTGCTTTCGTCACAGGTTCGTCGCAAAGTTAATGCCAAAATAGTCACAAATGACACACTTTTCACAAATTTGTCACACCGTGATTTCACAGAGTGGTCACAATGTGACGTCACAAACGACCTCTACAACGGACATAACGACCTCGCATTCTAGTCACTATGACGTCACATCGACGGTCACAAAATCACAGTGTGACTTCACAACGACGTCTCCGTGACGTCACCATGCCTTACGGGTAGTTAAAGAATTTTAAATGAAAAACAGAAAAAATCAAAGCTATCAGTACCCTTTATGTTTTCCATTTAATTAATCTTCAAACATTTATATTTTATCTCTTTATTTGTTTTTGTTTTTTTAATTACACCAACATGCTATTATTCTGTAGTTTAACATTAATAGTTAAAAAAAAAAACAATTTCCAGTTTATTTTAGTAAATAGCTTCTTCCATAGCATAAACCGGTAACAATAGTTGTGATATAACATGTAAAATATGTGAAAACTATGTACCCTTTCTCGGAAGCTAATAAAGCCATTTTAATAATTAAAAAAAAATAGTTTTGTAACGCGCGCTGCCCGTTTCAAAAATAGACTCATCCGGCAATCACGTGACTATCTTGTGTGAGCTCTGCCGAATGAGAAATCCTGTAAGTTCGAGGTAGTTCTGTTCTGTTTTGAGTTGTGGAAACACGCAGAAAGTTATTTGCGCCAGTTGTTATTTTGTGTATATGTGTATATGTGTTATGTGCCGTACTATTTGTGATGTGCCGTCTTACCAAGATTAAATAAAAAAATATTTAAAAAGCTACCCCGAGAAGTTGTTATCTTGAAATTATGTGAAATTTCTGTGTGAAGTTAATCTGAGCTAACCCGACAGTTTGGCAATATCGAAATCGTAAATTCATAGTTCGCTATAAAATAAAAAATAACTAATTGGATGGGCTAATCCCAAAAACTTTCTTCTATGTTATACATTGTAATACTCCAAAACGTAGTTACAGATGTTATGATTCAATATTATTAGTTCAATAATATGCCAATTTAAATTTCCGCTTCAGATAATTTAATCGGAATAAAACAAGTTAAACTTGATCACAATATTTATAAAAATCAATAGTTTTTTTTTTTTTTTTTTTTTTTTTTTTACATCATCTGTTTTCGAATAGTCGGCATAGCAGAATGTTAAGTTCCCGCCGCTGCACGAACCGCTGATGGGCATTAGAACTTCAAAAACTATGCAAACTATGCCCTATTACAGTTCCCTTTTTCGGCGAAATGTTTCCAAATTCAAGGAGGACCTGCTGGCCATAGGCAAAAAATATACACAAAAAATTTGTTTCAATTCTATGCATAACTTCATACACTTTTTGATGGTACAATGGAGACACATAGACACACGGACAGCCAGACATTTTGTATAAACATGTTTTTTACTTTCTCTGACCCCTAAAACGTGTAAAATCATCGAAAGCCGGAAGACGAAAAAATTTCGATTACAATACATTTTTCTATGGTATGGAAGAAAGTAAAAATACAAAACCGGGGGATTTCATAAATAAAAATAGTCGACTGAAAAACAAGTGACATTAATGTACGTTTTTATCGGGAATTACTGAGAACATTTTCAATATTTTTTCAATTTTTCTGAGTATTTTTTAATAGTTTTTAATTATAGTTTGGAAGAACAAAAAAATAAAAAATAAAATAATTCCACAATGCAAAGACATCGCATGTAAAAAGCTGATGTTATTGTAATTTTCCCGAAAACTGCAGAATAACGGATTTAACAATTTTTTAATGGTTTTAAAAATGGTCTAAACTAGTCATTTATCGTTCGGATAGAGAAAAAAATAACAAAAACAATTGTTACACGATTTCACAATAAAAAAATTTTATATGTGAAACTGCTGACATTAATGTAATATTTCTTCGGAACCATAGAGAAAACTTTCAATGTTTTTTTAACAGTTTTGTCAGTAGCTAAATTACTATAGCTAAATACTTATCGTTTGGCAGTCAATAAGTCAATCGCAATTTCAAAAACAAAAGAAATCTAGTTATTATTATTTTTCAATTATCGCAACAACAATCCCATTCCCTTTTTTTAATGTTTAGTAGCTTCCATTTTAGTTTACTACTGCCAAAACTAGTTAAAAAACATATTGAAATCACTTCAGTAATTCACGAGAAAAAGGTACATCATTGACAACATAAATAACGGTTATTCAACATGGGATTTTGCAACTGCTGTAATCCCTTTAAAATGTTATATGTTTTTGTATAAATATTGAAACTGCTTGTAAATGAATAACCATAAACCTTCAACAAATTAAAACTAAATTAACACTGATTAAGCAAAATAATGCTATAATAAATTGAAAAGTGCCCAGTTAAATTGATGGCATTCAGCTCACAGGCTATTCACACTAATTGTATATTATACTCTTATTTCAAAGAACAAAGCCCTCGAAAAATAAATTAAAGGGGGATTAGTCCCTACACCTCTGTTTCCCATCTTTATACATAACAAATTAGCCTCCAAATTTCATCAGAGAGGCGCCTTATCAGAAAAAGGGATACTAAATTTCAAGCAAATCGGAGAGAAAAACCCATTTATATAAAATAAGAGGGGGGATTAGCCCCCTTTCCCCTTTATAATTAAACAATGAACCCCCAAAACTAGTAAAAGTACCTCATCAGAATGAACCTATTTGCAAAGTTTGAAGCAAATCGGATAATTCTGCCAAAAAAACCATTTATCTAAATTAAGGGGGGATTAGCCCCCGAGCACCCCTTTATACTTAACCAATGGACCCCCATAAGTAATCAGGGAACATCTTTATCAGAATTAACTATTTACAAATTTTGATGCAAATCGGATAATTCTGCCTGAAAAACCCATTAATCTAATTTAAGGGGGAGGTTGCTACCCGTTCCCCCTTTATAATTAACCAATGAACCCCCCCCCGCCCAAAAAAAAAGTAATCGGAGAAGCACCTTATCAGAATGAACCTATTTACAAAATTTGATGCAAATCGTAAAATTCTGCCTTAAAACCAACTTATCTAAATTAAGTGGGGGGGGTAGACATTGTTCCCCCTTTATGCTTAACCAATGAGCCCCCAAAAGTAATCGGAGGAGCACCTTATCAGAATGAACCTATTTACAAAATTTGATGCAAATCGGAACATTCTACCTGAAAAATCCATTTATCTAAATTAAGGGGAGGGACTTTCCCCCGTTCCCCCTTTATACTTAATCAATGAACTCCCAAAACTAATCAGGGAAACGTCTTATCAGAATGAACCTAGAAAAAAAAATTAAGCAAATCGGATATTTCTATCAAGACTTATCACGTTACGTATGTGTGTACGTACATACATACGTACATACAGAACCTGCGAGCACATAAGCTCTCAAGCTTTAACAGCCTGTGAGCTAAAAAGGGATAAAATATTTTTATTTAGATTGACTAACGTTTCGTCACACAAACGGCAACATTTTCAAAATCATACATGATAAAAATATTTTCACAAAATTTATAAAACAATAACTTCTTACATTTTTATTTATACAATATTGCAATCAATAATTTATACATGTTGTTAATTAATACCACTAAACATTAACTAGGCTTTTTCAGTTTTTTAAAAATACTTTTCTCCACATATCTGTAAAAAATAATTCATTTTTAAAATATTCTGGAATTATTTTATAAATATCAAAATTCAAATCAATTAATCATTACTTCATTTACATTTATATAAGAAATATTTCAACTTAATTTTATTAAGAAAAATATACATTTAACATAATGAACACTGAATTATAAGTGTTTTCACCTAAATTAACAACAAGTCAATTAAAGCAATTATTTATCTAAAACATAGTGACGAGAATTAAAACATTAAAAAAAATAATAATAATAAACTTGTATTAATAATCTGATGAAAAATTTAACAAATTGAACAGCGTTTTACATGTAGATTTTTAAATATTTTACAGCAATTATTTTCTGTTTCTTATTAATGTGGCATTTATATTGACATTGTAAGTTCACTCACACAATTATTAATTATAAAGTTATACAGTCTGAATAACATATTTTATGAGTTTTATGGTAAGTTTAAATGGCTTTAATAGAGTAATTATTAATAAAAAAGACATATTCGATTATATTATTTGTTATTTTATTATACGCTAATTAATTTGCAATATTTGCATTGTACTTGAAAATTAAAGATGTAGAAATTAGAGAAAAATAAAAGAAAAAATACATACCAGAAAATTATTAATAAACCTCCAATAATGTTTTTTGTTGCGTAATGTTTTTACGTTTCAAAATAAGATTTGCAAAGTTCACACAATGGAGTTATGAATAAAGAGGAGGGGACATATAGTGCATTATCTACAAAATGCGAGTGAAGTAATTGAGGAGGTTGTCACAAGACGGCTGCTGTTTCTTTTAAATCGGATCAACAGTTTCGGATTACCGCCGGTGCAAACTTCCACCAGTAAATTTGAATAGAAAATTTCGTTTATATAATCGCTTTATTCATGCAAAGTTTCTCTCACAAATATTGTCAAAATTTCTATTTGTGTTTACTGGCGGCACTTCGTCCAGGTATTATAATCTTTTACACTGATACAGACATGAGTTTGTCTAGGTTGTCACAATACGGCGGAAACGCAGGTTCTGACAGCCGCCGAAGTGAACTTCTACCAGTAAAAATGAATGTCTGTTTTTGCCATAACGTATGACTGAAATTTTGCAGTTAAAAAGACGTTTAAATAAGGAGAATTTTTCTATTTAAATTTATTGGTGGAAGTTTGCCTCGACTGTAATCAACCCTTGAGGAAGCGGTTACAGTTGAAGCTGCGCTATTTTAAGAATATGTCAGTTCCTCTTTATTAATAGTTCTATGGTTCACAGATTCTTTCTAATTTCAACAAGTTGGAAATTGCTCGTCAAACGTGGCAAATGTGGTGCGTTCGTACTATAGCTAGTTTTATAATTATTTTTTGCACCCCATATTGTGCTGAATGTATATTTTTTGGCACTTCATAAGTGCATAATCTGTAACATCATTAAAATGCACTGGAATAACTTTTTTCCCATTCCCCGTAATGAAACGAAAGAATTTTGACTGTCCCTGTAATTAAACTGTACATCCGATTTTCATAAAATTTGAAATGGCTTGATAAAATTTTGCAATAATGATATATTTAAAATTTCAGACCATTCGGAAGGCTGTAACATCATTAAAATGCACTTGCAATAATTTTCCCCATTGGCCGTAATGTAAAGAAAAACTTTTGACTGTCCCTGTAATTAAACTATATATCCGATTTTCCTAAAATTTGAAATGGCTCGACAAAATTTTGCAACAATGATATATTTAAAATTTCAGACCATTCGGAAGGCTGTATCATCATTAAAATTCACTTTCAATAATTTTCCCCATTGGCCGTAATGTAAAGAAAAACTTTTGACTGTCCCTGTAATTAAACTATACATCCGATTTTCATAAAATTTGAAATGGCTCGACAAAATTTTGCAACAATCATATATTTAAAATTTCAGACCATTCGGATGGGTAGTTTTTGCTCTGTTATATGCGGACGGACAGACGGACGGACGGACAGACGAACTGAACGACGACTATAGATGCTACGTATTTATGTAATTACGAATGCACCTAAAAATGTCTCGCACCACTGTTAATAATAATAAGAATTTCATTAAATGTTTAAAACAGCTAATTTATATCCATCTCGCTTATTCACTGAACTTGAGTACTGTTAATGCAGTTAACCCTTTCATGGACAGAGGAATTCTGTTCGTAAAATGATGAAATAATTGACTGACACCAGAATATTCAAACAAATTTCTTACTAAATAACAAACGCTATTTTTCACTTTAATTAGAAAAGGAACATTTTATTAAAATATTCTTGGTCCCAGTAGTCAGTTTTGGAATTAAAATTAGGTGGCTAAACCCTTTAGCCACCGCCCTTGAAAGGGTTAAGAAAGGCGAAAGGAACTGTTGAAAATTTGTGGTATAAATTTGATAACCCTGGAATAGTGTTATGTTTTATTATGTTTTAGTTTTCAAAGGAGAAAATTATTTTGTGTTTTGGACTTACAGAATTATTATTAAAAATTAATAAATCTAAGTAACTCCTTATTAGTATAATAGATATCTTATACTTTTGTTCATATTATATTTCTGAACATTTTTAATTCCCTAAAATTCCGAAGCCTTTGGCAAAATTCTCTCAGACTTTGATCAGTATACTAGTTAGAGAATATAGACTGAACTTTGTCTTTAATTATACATTTCAAAGTGATACATTCCTCTTTGATAAGACGTAGGTTCTATTAATTGGATTGTTGAATTTAATAACAATCATTAATTGTATCCTAAGGAAGATATAAGGTGAACACATATCTTGTTCGGTACTTTGTTGCAAATTCAAACACAATTAATTTTTTCTTTTCTTTTTTTAAAGCGTGAAACTTATGGCCGTAAATAAGAAAAGTAAATTAAATTTTGTTTTTAAATAAATAAATAAATTGCATAAAATACAAAACTGTGCAAAATTAATAGTTGTGTGTTAAACAGTGGATGCATTAAAATTCTCAATTTACTATTATTATTATTATTTATTCATTTATATATATTTGATACTAGAAAAATTCAAATCTATCCTATATATATAAAATCCTAATGAATCGAATTGAAACGAATTTATGTAACGATTCTATGAAACGACTGATTAAACAACTGATCACGTTTCACGGCGATTTCTCCTAAAATATGGAATACTTTGCGATGAAATTAACACCAAAAATCCGTATTGATCCACAGATCTCAAAACTGGTATTAGAATTTTAAAATTAGAATTAGTTTCCGAAATATTATTTGTTTTCTAATTTTAAATACTTTTTTTCTAATGATGGCAACTCAAATTTTAATCATAACAAATATTTTTTTCATATTTTAGAAAAGGATATTTTAAATTAATTTGGCGACGATTTTGGCTTACCTTAAATGTATGCTAACAAATGCATCATGTTAATTTTATTCAGAATTCAATTTGTATTTCATTATCATTTTATTTAATACAAAACTTTCATTTAAAATTGAAACCTTTAAAATAAATGGATTTTACTTCATTCTTTTTTTTTAAACGAAACGAAAAGAAAAATATTAGACACAGATGTCATATACGCAACGGGGTACCTAATTGGCGCCAAAATGGCATTATTTTGCCTGACATGGTAACCCGGCTATTGTTGCTTATTTATTAATAAATGTTTATTTGAATTTATTTTCTTTTTATTTACAAAAAATGTTATAAATTATTTTGTTCTATACTTATTAATAATTATTTTTTGTTATTTCATTTTAAAAATAACAAAAAATAATTTAAAAATACATATGTAACAGGTATTTGAAAACGAGGTTTTCGCCAAATTGTCGTAAAAAAAAAATCACGCCAAACCCGGTGCGTATGTGACAATGCAACAAATCATGAGATTTAATTTCCACTTCAAAGCAACGTTTTAATGTTATTACTTCTCCCGTCGACCAATTTCGACAAATTATACAAATTGACATATTTTTTTTATTTTAAATAACAAAAGAACAAATAAATTAGTATAACATTAATAAAAATACCAATAAAACTTCGAAATAAAAATCACTTGATGGCGTGAACATGTGTAACTGCCTTAAAGTCAAGTGAATGTGACATTTACGATTAACCATTATTGGCATTTAATCTTATAGTTTGGCGACAGATTTTTGATCGATGGGATAACCAAGTAGCACCGATTTAATTTACCACTCGAAAAATAAAAAAATGCTAACTGGCGAGTTAAAAAAAAAAAAAAAAAAAAAAAAAAAAAAAAAAAAAAAAAAGCTGTTGGCGAGATTTTTACCTGGCTAACATAAAAGTACCAGGAATTCTTTGTGATCATGGCAACTTTTATGTAGTTTTATTCGAAAAAATAATTTTGATTCTTTAATCAAAATGGAAACCTTTCTTATGAAAAGCAAATGAATCAGCCCGTTGTTTATGGCAGTTACATGACTTGGACTATTATAATATAAAGGAAATAATGGGAATAGAATAATATTCGGCGACTTATCACACCTGTGGCTAGCTAACATTAAAGTACCACATAGATGCCAACATCTCTTAATTATTCCGGAGTCTGATCCAAGATGAACGCGTCCTCAACCAGAAATTCTATTTAACCAAAAATTTCAAAACGAAATAAAAAATGTACCACATAGAAAGAAGGTATATTTTCTTATATATTTTTTCCGGTTTGGACACGCAAATTTTGGATCAGACTCCGGAATAATTAAGAGATGTTGGCATCTATGGTACCTAAATGGCCGCCTGGAATATAAAAAGCGAAGGGATCCGCCTGGAGCTGTTGATGATAGTCACATGACTTAGGCTATTATTATAGAGATTGTTTTCAATTTTAAAAACAGCGCAAAGAATAATATTTCCTAACGATTAAAAATTTATTTTCACGTGACTATTAAAAACAGAAAAAAAAAAACTTTAAAATTACTATTAAATGAGGACGTGTTAAAGGAAGGAAAATATTGAAAATTATGTCCTGAAAATTGTATTTACACGTGAATATTAAAAGGGAAATGAAACTTTAAAATAATAAATACATTAATATGCGTTTAACCCTTTCACGGACAAGGCACTTCTATTTGTAAAATCTTGAAATCACTGAATGGCACCAGAATTTACAAACAAATTTCGAAATACAAAAATGCTTTTGTTCACTTACTTGGGACACCCAACCAGGACTACAACCGCGAGGTTAATGGAATTAATGTCCTGGCGGGAAAAAAGAACGCACCACTATCCAGCTCTACCACAGCCCGAACGGAACCGAACAACGGCATCATTAGAACTTACTAAAGTGACGCAATGGCGTATTCAAATATGCTAATAAATAGAAACTCGCTATGTTACAAAAAAAAATACAAAATACAAAATACGCATGTTTAATGTAGCCATGCAACAAAATAACAAAAATGATGGTTTACAGGAATGGTTACAGATGGTTTACAGGTTACGATCATCAACTAAAATATAGACCAAATAACATTAAAACTGGAATGCCAACACGGCCTGAAATGTTTATAGGTAACCTACAACTTATGAAGAACTTCATAAAAAGAACACAAAGAAGTACACTGAAATGACAACATACTGTAAGGCAAGCATCAATGTTCAAGGTCCATATCACAATGGGATTAAGTATATGAAATGCCCAAAGCACCACAGAACAGAGAGAGAGTCACATTGTAAATTAAAGTCACTTGAAATGCTGGTACTTCTCAGACATTAAATATGTTGACTTTTCCAAAATGTTCCTCAACAAGATATATATTTGTATCAAAGTTATTGAAAATCAAGCTCAGTGTTCAATTGAATTGCTCAGTGTTCAATTGCACATGCTACATTGAATCAAAAGACAATGTTCTCAATGTTCTCAAGACAATGTTGTTCACTTACTTAATAAAAGGGAAATTTTCATCCCAATTTTCTGATGATAATGTGGCATTTAAAAATTAAAATTAAATGGACCAAAAATGAACCACCGCTCTTGAAGGGTTTAAAGCAGCAAATTTTAGTAATTGTATTATGTCAATCGTTTTATAACGCTGTTAAAAAATACCGAGAGACAAAGACCCTGTTTACTTAATTCATTTTATTTTAGCTTCTTTTCAAATGTTTAACTGATCTTCTTTTGATCTTCTTTAACCAAACACGAAAACAATCATTGGATGTCTTAACAGCAACCGATTCTACCTTAAATTTTTGCAATCAAAGGGAATTGAATGGAAAGCCGTTTACAGGGAGATCGCTACAGGTTTTTTCAGTATAATTTAATCTTCTGTAATCTTTTTAAAACCTATCAGATTAGCGTGCTTTTAGATTCTTCAGTGTCTGAAGAGGTTGGCGAGCGTAGCTTGCAGGGGGCAGAGCCCCCTAGTTGACAAATAAAAAAATAAGACTTCGGTTTATCTGCCTAACGGCCGTGCTTTTACCCATATATGTTATTAACCCCCTCACTGACTGGCCCGTGTTAATACGTTCACTAAGCTCCAGGTTTCACTGCAATACAAGCAATATTTAAAGTAATATAATTCTATTGATATAAAGTATTTTTAATACATTGAACAATAATTAATACTTCCAAGGATTGCATTCATATTCGTTATTAAGTTTTGTTTTTTTATAAAATGTTGAAAGAATAATTTTTTTTAGCATTTAAAACAAAATTAAGAGAAAACAACATGACAATTTTGCCCTTTTCAAAGACAATTGAACAATGATTAATACTTCCAAGGTTTGCATTCATATTCATTATTAAGTTTTTTTTTTTTTTATAATATGTTGAAAGAATAATTTTTTTTAGCATTTAAAACAAAATTAAGAGAAAACAACATTACAATTTTGCCCTTTTCCAAGACAATGATTAATACTTCCAAGGTTTGCATTCACATTCGTTATTAAGTTTTTTTTTATAAAATGTTGAAAGAATCATTTTTTTTTTTGCATTTAAAACAGAATGCAGAGTAAACAACATTACAATTTTGCCCTTTTCCAAGACAGTCACAGGGTTAAGATTTACTGTAGCATGCATAAAAATGACGATCATTAATATGAAGTGTGCAGTATTTATAGTTCGTTTAGAGTGTCATACAAAATATTTCCGTTACTTTATAACGAAAAACATTTTCAGCGTATTTTAATTATTTTACTCTATTTCAAACATATTGAAATTGATACTGGGCATAATCATGTTTCATTCTATCATTTAGCAATTTTTATTTTTTGTAATATGCCAAATTGGCGTTTTCTTAATTGTTTGTTTACATTTCTCATATATAACCCTAATAAAATTATGGTAGACTGTTGCCATTCTAAATTTTTAAATAGTTACATTTAGGAAAAGTAATGGAGTTAGAGATAAAACGTCACTGAACAACAAGTTGCCTTTATATAAGAATAGCAACATTCCGGATCTTCAGAAGATTTTAGACAGAGGAATTTTAATTTAAATGCAGAATTATCAAATTAAGCAATAAACAAACACGCGTTATTTTAGATATTGCATTTATGAATAAAATATAAATACTTTATTTAGCAAATTTAATTACATACATGTTAATAAAGATAATACGAGTAACAAATAACATTATTATGAATATTTCATTATTATGATCGTTACGAAAGAAAAAAAATAGAAAATACAGAAAATTTGTTAATGCCGTGATCACACTATCAAATGTATGAGACCTTTGCACAAATAAAAATGAAGTTAAACATCACTAGATGCAGCAAGCTCGCTGCATTGATCGCTGTTTGTTGTGTGGGAAATATGATTGATAGTTAGGGAGAGTACGCAGTAGTGTTTAATGCGATGGGGGACGATATGAACGAGTCTTATCCTACGAGTCGGCGACCGGCAGATAATTGAGTGTTTTGTTGTGGTGAAAAGTCCACCTCCACCACCTGGTTCTTGGGCAAGTTGGATAGCAGCGCTTCTTAGGTCAATCTCAATCCCGACCAGGGTCGGATAGTGACTCTAATCAAAGACAAACTCATGAGATAGGAATATATCCACCTAACTATCCGAGGCAAAGAATGAGGTAAGATTGGACTCCGCAGAACAAATCCTAGTGGCTCCCTGGTGTCGACATGGTGCGCGGGATCGCCATGAAGGATCTCCGGTTGCCAGTGTCGCGGGAGGTTTTAGACAGCGTGATGGGGAACCCCTCGTCTTCATGCACCAGCTCATCCTCTAGGTCTCCTGCAGCTGGAGTACTTGTGAGCCAACCACTAAGCTCTACAATAATATGGAGAGCTAACTCACTGGTCCACTTTCTGCCGAGACCGCATCGCACTTTTAGTGCGCGCAAGTAATGAACCCTGCCTTTTCTTAATGTTAAAAGCATTTTTTCAGACTTTTCGTCATAATTTTTATCATTTTTGCTTATTTCTACACCTTTTTAGGGTTCCGTACTTAAAAAGTAAAAACGGAACCATTATAAGATCACTCCTGTGTCTGTCCGTCCGTCCGTCTGTCTGTCTGTCACAGCCATTTTACTCGTAAACTATGGAACGTGGAAAGTTCAAATTCGGGGAAGTAATAAAGACCACTGACCCACATATTTTTAGATTAATAAACATTCATAAATATATTTAGTAAAAAGGTAGAGGGGCTAATTATGCTACTTGAAAAAAAAATCTTTTCTTTGTATATTATGAGGGGTATCCTGTGAAAGCTCTTGTAACGCTGAACTCAAAAATACATTTCTTTTAACTTTAGGTATTATATTTTCAAAGACATTATTGAAATGTAGCGCAAAAATATGTTTCCCCCATCAAATTCCGAATCTACTGAAACTAAAATTATGAAAAAATCAGAGGTAGTAAACGTTAATATAAACCTTGCCGAAAGATTATAGCGATTACCCTAGGACACGTAGTTTCTGAGTAATTAGCATTTTTCTGTTATAGACAAATTTCGATTTACGGGCATTCAGAAAAATTGTTGAGCATCGCTGAATATACCTATCGTTGCAGAAGAATAAAAGCATTGTTGATAATGATTTTCGAAATAAAACCCATCGATAATTAGCCGAGATATTAGCCCTTAAAGGTACGGTCAGTTTGGACATACACAAGGACGGGGGCGGCGTATTCTATGCCTAGTTAACAACTTTTAATGATATATGTGTGTAATGTAATGTCCAGTAACAGTATAAAAGCAATGAAAGTCAAATTGTTAAAACATACTAATATAAAGGGTCTCGGGACAATAAAAAGGGGAAAAAAGGAAAAAAAGACCATTTTCAACATTTAATGTCTTAAAATGTGTATGATTTTAAAACACAATTTTAATTGGGATGAAAGATATAAGTATGTTCTTTCGTTTCATGTATTTAAAAAATTGCAAGATACAGAATTAATATTTATAGGGGGCTCGAAACTGTTAGACATTTGTCGGACAAAAAATTGGCATAACAGTTTACGCGGAGGATTACAAAATAAATATTGCAACTAGAATGAAAATGTTTGTGCTTACTTATACTTCAGATTGTAATAATTTCCCTGAACTTAAATAAATTTGTATTTAAAGCATTTTTATATTTTTAATGCAATGTTGCATTTAGCTAATACAAAATTTTGAAAATTTCAACAGTAAAATCACCTAAAAAAATATTTTTTTGAACAATAAAAAGGAAATTTTAGGTTCAGTTTATACAGACTAACATGAAATATATGTTTTGAAAGTTTCATGAAAAAATATTCACAAGTTTTTGAGGTATCCTGCGCGTTAAGCCCAAAAAACGCCATTTGGAAAATAATGACTTTAAAGTTGCGGAAACGCCGCTTCAGCTATTGAGCGGGTATAATTCTAAAAGCCAAAACTTCTGTTCTAATGGGAATTTCAAGAAAACAATTATATCAAAATATTCAAGGAGTTTAACATCTAAAAAAATTAAAATTTCTTACATTTTGAAGCTTTAAGAGTCCTCCGACCACTTAATACTTTCCGGCACGGAGTAATTCTATTTATAAACTTATGAAATAATGTACTGACACCAGAATTTATAAACGAATATATTAGAAAATGCGAACTTGCTTATTTTCACGTACATGATAAAAGGGAAATTTTAATTAACTATTCTTGGTGCCGTTTGTCTGTTTTGGAATTAATATTAGGTGTCCAGTTTTAAGGGCATCGCCCTCGAAAGATTTCATTAGAATGAATCGCATAAATACTGTGGGATTCGCGATTGTTTGCATTGATTGTATCTTTCAATAAGCCTCGAGTGACTTTAAAAGTTAATTAAACACCTATCTGTAAAAACGCGGCACTGACCAAGGCGGCGTTGCAACCTTGAGACCTCAATTCGAAGCGCGCTTAGCAGAATGCCAAATTTAAACTTTGAACAAAGGTTTTGTTTTAGCTACACTGTAGAAATAAGGTTATTACTACGCTGAATTTAGTTTCATGAAATGCCAAATGAAGTTTAACTATGCACTGCTTTTATTGTCAGTACCGAATTAAGTTCATCATAAACAGATTAGGGTAATATTAAAAAAAAAGAGTTATACGAATAGCTATATTTGATATTATTTAGGTTCCATATCTCTTTGAACTTTCATGGTATACCCATTTACACTTTTCTAATATGTACAGTTATATCCAACCCTACGTTGTATAGTTTTTTACAAAGTGTTATCATTCTTTTAGCAACTTTTTTATTTAATACAATTACAAATTCATATATTCATTCTACGGAACCCTCAGTGCGCGAGTAATGCTCTCACTTGACCGTTTATTTATATTTTTATGAACAATACTTAACAAATTTTTCATATTTTTTTATTGAGCTTACATCAAATTTCATTTTTAACTAATATCAAATTAAAAAATTGCGATGAATTTAAATAAAATCTATATATATTTTTTTCAATAAGAAATATGTACCAGTAAAAATTGTAGCATCTTCGTCGTATGTTTACAAGAAAATCCAATTTGAAAATTTCTACGTCATACTACTCTAAGGGAGGAAATCTATGTTTTGCCAAGGATTTTTTTTGGAAATTCTTTGGCATTGTATTCAGGGGCGGACCGCAGGATTCAATGTATCAGAATAGGAAGTTAGTCTTCCGTACTATTGTACAGCTCAGTGGAGCCCACACCTAGCTTCGGTCAGAAAAGATGATGCCTTCCGTTGACCTAGCAGTGGCCGTTGCGCGATGCCAGTATGGGACTCGCAACGGCTCGACTCACTAGTCTTGGTAGTA
The DNA here is from genome assembly GCA_963932465.1 of Maratus speciosus. Taxonomy (NCBI): domain Eukaryota; kingdom Metazoa; phylum Arthropoda; class Arachnida; order Araneae; family Salticidae; genus Maratus; species Maratus speciosus. Next base: position 503,458,477 of record OZ010794.1, on the reverse strand, counting down.
GGGGCCCGTTCCTCCTCTCTGTCGATCTCGGGGAAACGGGTCGGAGTCAACGCGGCTACGTTCGAACGAAAGACAGGTCGTCGAGTCGAAAACCAGTCTGACGTGTCTATGCGTAGTCGGAGCTTTCTGTGGCCGACGCCGACGGTCGGATTAGCAGGCTTTTTAATACATAACTTTCAGGCTTTTAATTTCATGAGCAGGAACCCTCACACGAGATTTGGAAAGGGAGCGTTCCACGTCCCTCCAGGTCTCAGCTTATTTACTATAGTTTCCTAGTAGGGGACACATTACTCGGTAAAGGGACACTCTGGTGGCCGGAACCCAGATTCAAAGAGGTATATAGTTCCGACGTCGGGGGTCGGAGTGGTCCGGCTCTGTGACTTCGATACGCGAGTGTAGAAGGTCTTCTGGAGGCTCGAACGAGAGATCCGCATTAGCCGCTGCCTTTGCGAGAGATTGTCCACGGACTCATGGAGAAGGTTCCCACAACTCTCCGGAGCTCGCGAGGGGCGCATACTTTTTCCTATCCGTTGCCGATGAAAAATGTCTTCCCTGTCAACGGGTTTGATCCTCGAAAGCTTCTTTAAATTAAAAGTACCTCGGATTTACGGACTCGAGCCCAGCTTCATTGTGGATGTCCGGTTCACTCGTGATCTTGGGGCGAACAGGGGTGAGAACCCTGAATTATACGATAAAAAGCATTTTAGAGCTGGGAGTTTTATCGTTCATGGCGACTAGATGCCATCCGGGGAATTGGGGCCCAGGCGGAGCGTCGTCCGTTGGGTAGTGTACGGATCTTGATTGACAGCCAGGGTCATTTCGACATCACGCGGTGCTGGTTGGTTTTACGGGTCGGTTCGACCCGTCTGACTTTCTGCTAATTGTTGGCTCTTCAGAGTCTATGTCGACGAACGAAGGGCGGCCGTTTTACTGGCTTAGTTTATACCGCATGTATGAGTTCTTCGAACACATGAAAAACCCATCACGGTGCAGCGTCCTCATAGTATTGGAAGTTTAAGCAAGTATATGATATTCGTAAAAGCCACAAACGCTAAAGTGAGAACTATCAGTAATTCTCAACAATAAAATTTCAATGCATTAATGAAAATAGAAAAAAATAATCTTTGATGTTTTTTCATTCACGTGGTTTTACTTAACCAAACTTTTTATCTAGTGGACTCGCGCCTGTAACATCAGTTCAGACTGGTCTATTGTTTGTAACTATGCATCGTAAACTTTTGTAGATGCTTTTCCTCTTTTAATATCATGAATCACCGTTTAATGACGTAATCGTTATTTTAATTAAAAACAATACTAATAAATCATTAAACATCATTAAAAATGCAGACAAACGTCACATTATGAATCACTTAATGAAGTAATAAACACGCCGTATGTAAAAATGTCACAAAAATAACGTTTCTAACAATAAATGAGTTATATCTGGCGGATTTTCGACAGTTTGGCAAGAATTCGCCAAATGGTGGAATCAGATAGGACCCAAAATGGATTATTGTTGTACACTAACAGACGCTTGTTCTAGAACAGAGGTTCCTAACCTATGCTTCCCGGAGAACTAAGCGCTCTGTTTGCGCGCTAGTAAAATGAAGAAAAATTCAACGAAATCAACACAAAGAAAGGCATTATTTTTAGAAATTTGCACGGATTTTATTGTTACAAAAATATCCATAAATTGATAATTCTCACCTAATATGTTAACCTGGTTTAAGATTAATTTTTATTTTCTGTAAAATATTTCCGGTTGCAACAATAATGTCTATTTCTACTCTATTTTAATGTTTTCCGTTTTTTAAATGTGATAAATGGAGAAACAAAATCTATAGTTCAGGTAAGAAAGCGAGAAATTGCATTCTGAACGAGAACTTGCCAATTTGAATTTCTCAACTTATCTCAGTGTCTCTTGCGTTTAATTGTTAAGCAATAAGTCCACGTTTTATGTTCAGTTGCAACACCATTTCGAAGAAAACCATCCTGACTTGAAACATAAACCAACAGATTTGTCAAATATGAAAGGTAGAGACATATGTGCTTCAAAAGAAGTTATCACACTACTTGTTAAAACTAATTTAAAAGATGTCCTGAAAGCTTTATATCTGATAATTTAACAAGTAGCTTGTGTTGGTGAAGCTCATAAAATTGAAAAACTCTTAATAAACCTTGTAAAATCGATTTTGTCAGGAGTATACCTGACAAAAAAAAAAAGAAAAAATTAGTATCTAATATTCCTTTGACAAGTAACACCATTTTTATTTTTAAAAATAAACTTGTCTGGTGATGTAAAAGTAACACTCGACAGCCACTTCAGGTGTACTAACTTTGCAGTAGAAATTATTGAATCTACTGACGTTACTGGATTAGCAGTTTTATTAATGTTTTTCCGTAACATGCTTACAAAGTTATCTGGGTGATGTTGTTTGAAGTGAACCGCCGCGGCGAGCGTCCCATCTTCGTCCGCAGCCCTTTATTCTGCCACTTATTCAGGCTCTTTTGCGGAAGCAAGTTTCATAGGTCCCCAGCCACGTCCCGAGTAAGAGACTCTCTAGCAAAAGCGAGATTGAAAAAAAAATCAAAAATTGAAACCGGATAAATTTAAAAGGGAAATTACACAAATAAAAGACACCGAAAAGAGTAAAGGGTTGGGCTCGGGGCGATGAAGCTACCGAACGACTCCTAGCTACTTCGAGCCCATTATTAGAATTTTAATTTTTTTAGACGTTAAACTTCTATGTTTTCTGAACATTTTGATATAATTGTTATCTTGAAATTCCCATTAGAATAGAAGTTATGCCATTTAGAATTATACTCGCCCAATAGCTCAAGCGGGGTTTACAAAACTTTGAAGTCATTTTTCTCCAAATGACGTTTTTGGGCATAACGCGCACGATATCTCAAAAACTTCTGAATACTTTTTCGTGAAATTTTCAAAACATATATTTCATGTTAGTCTGTATAAACTGAACCTAAAATTTCCTTTTTATTGTAAAAATAAAATATTTTTTTAGGTGATTATACTGTTGAAATTTTCAAAATTTTGCATTAGCTAAATACAACTTTGTATTAAAAATATAAAAATGCTTTAAATACAAATTTATTTAGGTTTAGTGTAATTATTATAATCTGAGGTATACGTAGGCACCAAAATTTTCATTCTAGTTGCAAAATTTATTTTGTAATCGTGCGCAAAAGCTGTTATGCCGATTTTCTGCTCGTCAAATGTCTGACAATTTTGAGCCCCCTGTAAATGCTAATTCTGCATCTTGCAATTTTTCAAATATTTGAAATGAAATAACATACTTGTATCTTTCATTCCTATTTAAAATTCTGTCTTAATATCAAATACATTTTAAGATATTAAATGTTGAAAATGGTTCTTTTTTTTTTTTCATTTTTTTCCAATTTTAAGAGTCTTGAGACCCCAAATAAAGAGAAAAATCAAAATACGTACCATGTTCATTTTAGCTATTTCTTTTGTTTATGAACACATAATTAACGTATTAAAGCCCGACGAATCGAAATTGGGAAGTTATTATTCTTTGGGGAAAAATTAATATACATATAGATATAGATATTTAGATAGTTCTCTTTTTCCATTTTTTGCGATAATTTTACAAATAGAAAATTATTTTATTATATTGCAGTTCTAATTATACAAAGTATACAGAGAGTAACAGGCATAAATAGGTTAAATATTGTTGTAAACGTAGCCTGTAAAGGAACTATAAATACTACACACTCACGCTTCATATTTAGTACCGACCATATCGTAGTAAGTCTCAATAACATTTCTCGTTTACATGATAATCGATCGCTTTCTGCTATATCTTCCTGAATTCTACACTTCAATGTTATTTCGTTACTTCGTTCGTTCGTTTCAGTTATTTCGTTAAATATTGCATGAAAGGAAAATTAGCACCTCAATAAACATGTTGTGGTTAATTTTATCTTGTTTGTACAAAATGTAATCGAAAAAAATGCAGCAGATTTCCTGGCACAGTTCATTATTCGCGTGTCAAAAAATATTAAACGAATATGAACTTTTGAAGAATTAATCTTTTTTCTTTTCCTATAACCCACATGACATACTAGAACATAAATGACAACACTATCATTAAAAGAATAATAAAGCTAAATTAGGAAAGGTCAGTAAATTCCCTGTTATGTGTCAAAACATCAATTATTTTCATCATAGGACACTGTTCTTTAAAATTCTTCTTTTTATACTGTAGACATTTCGTTAATGACTAGTAAAGAAAACTGTAACCCCAATAAATCTGTCTGAGATTATTTTGTCTTGTAGGTGGAAAGTGCTATCAGAAATGGCTGCCGATTTCTTGTCAACGCCTTTCTTTCTCCTTGTGACAGAAATTGTTATTAAATGGTCTGAAATTTGGAACAAATTAAACTGGGTAAACAGGGTGATTCTAAATTCATGGTACAAACTTTAAGGGTTGGTACAGGACACTGTAACAGTCATTTATTGTACAGAAATGTATGAGCGCAAGTGACGTGTTGAGGTACAAACACAAGGGGTCCAATTTGCCCTTTTTTATTTCAAAATTTCTCATGCAGACCAGAAAATTTTATAACCTTATCTTCTTTATTTAATGCAGGCATTTCATGATTACGTAAAGAAAAAAAAATTCTTTAACAATTTCCGCTATGAAAATTTTGAATAAAAAAAATGCAAAATAGGCAAATCTATTAAATACAGGAAATGCATGAAAAGAAATAGAAATAGAGATTTTTTTTAATTCAAAAATTACGATTTCATACCGGAAATTTTTAAAGAAGAATGTTTTCTTTACGAAATCATGAAATGGTTGTACTAAATAAACAAAAGAATAGTACAGTAATTTTCTGGTATGAAACAGAAATTTTGAAATAAAAAAGGGCCAAATTGGCCTCTGGTGCTTGTACCTCAACTCGTCACTTGCGCCCATACGTTCCTATACAATAAATGATTGTTACAGTGTCCTGTACGAACCATTAAAATTTGTACTATGAATTTGGAATCCCCCTGAATATTTTAAAACTAGTTTTATAGTAATGTTTTATGGCAATAAAATTAATTTTCAAAAATAAATGTATGTAACTTCAATGTTAATTAAATAATCTATTGAAACTTTTATATTCTATAAGTGTTTTTTCGTACTAAGATATAATTAGAGTCCACGAGAATAATATAAGTTGTGGTTTCGGCGAATTAATATAGTTGCATTTAATACTATGATTTGTAAGATAATTAAGGAAATGTAATAATTTTTAACGATATTATAGAAATTAACCCTCCGGCCGCAGGCGACTTTTTCAGTGAGTTACTTTTTTTAAATTAAGATTGTTCGATTTCCACCACTTTTTTGAAGTAGAAATAGTCACTTTATTTAATTACAGATTAAATGATGCGAGAATAAGAAGAATTATACGCTTTTTATCAATTTCTTCCATTTGATTCTTCCAAGTAATCTGAATTTTTAAAAAGTAGTCCACTGAAACGCGAAAATGGCGTTTCCCGCGGCTGGTTAATGATTGTTAGCAATGGACAAAAAATTGGCAATTCGTAATAGTATCATTTATGTATACCCTCATAGCATGCATGGTCACAGTGACGTCATTGTGACGTCACTGTAAGTCACTGTGGTCACGTCACATCTGTGACCAAAATGCCACCACTCAGTGATGTCACATTGTGACAGAGATGTGAACTTCTTAGAAAACTTTAAAAATTACAACAAATAATAAAAACATGTTATTTACTGTAAAAAATATTTTTCTGCCGGATTTAAAATTTTTTTAAACCGTGGTCCAAGTTGCCTCTGTGCCTCTAACCAAAACTTTTTATTTTCATATAACATAAAATGTAATTAATTCATCAGGACACAAAAAGATTTCCTAATTATGCGAATTTCATATTATTAATAAAATGTTTTAGGTAAACAGACCTCGACTTATCTTTTATAAAGATTTTTGTAAATGATCATCTGTTATACTAGAAGTTTCTCAAAGAGTAGTCGAAACAGTTCTGTGGTTCCAAACTAAAAACTTTCTATTACAGTTAAGTCTGCAGCTTTTAATGAGCGCGCAGAAAGCGTCTTCAAAGTTTAGTCATATATGCATTTCTTGCTTTATAATTTGCATTCAAGTCATTTTTTTTCCTCTTAGTGTTTCACTATTTTAGCTAACTTTTTTTTTAATTCTACTTCTTTCAGACGTTTAAAATAAAATTGACATTTTCCGAATATAAAATTTATGTACAATTTATGCAAAGCCCATGACATAATTAATTATTCTTATTTTATCTTTTGTTTTCAAAATATATCTTTAAAAATTATTTTACAAGATGTTTTATTCTACAGAAAATTAATATTAAGAGAATGACAGATTGACAAAGAAAAACTCATCTCTTCTCGATAATCTTGTTGTATTTTTTAGAAGATATTTTGTATATATTAACTGTGATACAAATTTTACTTTTAAAAAAAGAGTGGGGGTCTTCATTATTACCATTAAATTAATTTGTACACATTTTGAAAAATTAAACAATGTTTTATCTAGTAAACTCTAATTATGGATAATATTATTATTATAATTTACATAAATGAAACTTTACAATTCAATAAAACTGATAAAAATAAAAGGTGAAATAGAATAAAACATTTCCAAGCAGGAAATTGAATTAGAGACAATTTGATAAAATTATTACGCATTTAATTTCCTTCCAAAACTGTTTATAGATAAACAAATAAAACCGAAAACATCTGCTTCGAACTTCGAAACTTAAAAATCGTCTGCATCTGCACTATTTCAGTTGTTACGACTCGACCGCAGAATAACGGATAAAACTAACAGTGAAGCTTTTTAGAATAAACGCGGGAAGTTCCGTGGACACTGGACAGCATAGACGTGTTGAAATGGATTTAAAAACTGAAACAAGAACGTTATCAGGATATAAGTTAGTTCAGCTAATAAAATATAAACCCGAGAAAATTACGGTAGCTTTGACTTGTTGAAGATGATTCAAGTCATTGCTATCGTACTTATTATCGGATTTAATTGGTTCCCCAAAATCAAAGTATCACGTACAACGTCAATGAAATTAGGTATGTAAAAATATTATTTTCCCTGTTTGCTTTTTTTTAATCACAACAATTTTAGTTAGCTTCTCATAAACATGCTGTAGAACATAATTATTTCATTACATTTATTTTTTATTTTATTGAAATACATAAAATATTATTTTCCCTGTTTGCTTTTTTTTTTTTAATTACTATGATTTTAGTTATCTTCTAATAAACATGTTATCGAACACAAATATTTCATTACATTTATTTTTTATTTTGTTAAAATATCTAACTTCCTTTTCAACAGCTTTGATCAGATTATTAAAATTAGTGATTTAAATTGCATTTTAATCTGGTTTATTTTCTTATTTAAATATTTGGTTAAAACCACATGGTGTCATAAATATGAAAGTATATGGACAAGTATTATAATCAATCATTAATATAATTAATAAACATTTAAAGATAATTAAATTAATTAAAAAAGGGCTTTTTATGGAATAAAATTATTGGCAAACATAATTTTTTAATTTTGTATTAAGTGATGGTCTTAAACAATTTGCATTGCATGTTTTTATTTAAAAAAATTACATCTGTTCAGAAGAGGAATTTATATAAAATAAGACACAACGGAAACGTATACTATTAAAAGAGATCGTAGATATGTAATGTTAAGGGGAAAAAATGATTATTTAATGTATTATTCAACCTGAGTTTTAAAATCTATAAAGAAATAGTCATAGCGGGTGGAAACTTTTCAGTTGTTAAACATTCTTACTGAAATGTTTTCAAAGTGAACTAGAAGTCTGTTGGCAAATGAAAATATAGAAGTTACGCAATCAGTAAGTGTTTAAATATGATTTTACTTTAAAAATAACGCAATACTTGAACGGTAGGAATCTAAAATGTAATAACCATCTTTTATTATTTACTTTTTTCTGGATAATTTTATCATTTTATTTCCTGAATGATTTTATCGAGATAAATTTCAAAGTATCGATATTATACACTCTTTATAAACAGCGTGATTAAAATGGATTTCTTATTTATAATTACCATAATCTTGTAAATAAAATATTAGTAATAATAATGAACCTATGTGTGGCTCTATTTTGTGTTTATGGTCTCAATTTTTATACTTTATTTACATTAAAAAGTAGTTAACCATTTGATACTGTGTTCATTACTTTGTTTTATTGTGTCATATAAAAATAAATACGATTATTTGTATTTCTAATACAATATATACAGTAGAGCGCCGATTGTCCGAACAAGTCGGGACCGACCCTAGTTCGGATAAGCAGAAGTTCGGATAAATGGGCAGACAGTTTAAGGGATGTTCCTGACTATTCTAAACCTTCACACTTTATCTAGGTTTAGGACTGACAGCACCACTTAGTACTGGAGTGCTTAAAAATTGTTTTTTTTTAATTCTTTTTTGTTTATTTTTTTTATTATTTAATTTTTTTTTCTCTTTTTATCATTTTCTAAACTTCAGAGATTATAATTTAAGCAAAAAATAAATTGGAAGTTAGGTTTTTTTTTTCTTTTTTAGAGAGAGGAATATAATAATTGGAAATAATTGGATAATTGGAAATTCGGTTAAAAAGAATTCTTTGTGAGAAATATGCTGCTCGGATAATTGGAAGTTCGGTTAATTGGAGTTCCGATAATCGGCGTTCTACTGTATTTATAAAACTTTCACCAGACTTTATTCTAAAAATTTCGTTGTAGATTCTAATCTCTTTGTACTATTTATGATAATATCAGGGTTATATATGTCATGGCAACATATATCCAGCCAGATAGATCTTTGGCAAAACATAAAAACTTTCATATTAGACGCAAAATAGAGTAGCTGCGGTGCTGTGTTTTATAAGCAATAAGGTATTATTGTTTTAAAAAATCATAGATAGTAAGAGTTATTTTTATAATATATAATTTCATAAATAAAAATGTAATTTTGGCAATCAATTATTAAAGTTATGTTTTAATAATCAAAAAGTTGTTTTATATATGGATTTTACTTCAAGCAAACCCTGATGTAAAATAAATTAACCCTTTGTATCCCCGTTATATGCATACCCAAAAGTTTTACTCACTTTTACAGTGAGCTTAAAAATACGATTTTATTTATTGCTGCTATCTTCCAACATAACGAGTATTGCCGAAATTGTTCTTAGAATTCTCAACATAATGATACTGGTGATACTCAGTTAATTTTCTATACCAAAGCTGTATTTTTCATTTGAGTAGTTTCAAATGGTTATTGCTAAAATGTACATCGTAAATTTTGTAATGCATGTATGTGGCATAAAAGACGTAAACAATACGTATATAATGACTATATGGCACATGATGAGCGTTTCGAGTGTATATATATATATATGTATATAACGCATGCATAAACTTCACAATGATCTTAGCAATGTCGTTACTGCAATTTTTGCATAATCAAATTTATAGGGGCCTCTATAACAAAGAAGTATCCTACTTTCTCAGCCCCAACTTATTTGAATTACAATCATATATATATATATATATTATGGTAATCAATATCATAAAACATATAAAATTTAATTACTTAATATCGGCATTTCTTTTTATCTTTCATTTTTTTTTTATTATAAATGTTGAGTAATCGAAAAAATTCAACTTCAGCAGTGATTTCGAGTTTGTAATGCGTATTAAATGAAATAAATTTCATTCAGTATTTTCTATAGCTTAAAGAATATAAAAAGTACTGTATATATTATAAAATATTATATTTTTAACACAAATTTCATTTTGATAAAGATTTGAATATTTAAACAAATTGTTTCTTTGGTAATTTTAATGCTTTTAACAAATAGCTAATTTTGAAAAAAAATGTGATAGATCGATCATTCAGTTGTCTTCAATATTCTCATTTATTGCAATAGTGAAGAAAGGTGCAACAAAAATTGAAGTCTGCGGGGTATTGCATTTTGATTCAATAAAATTCTTTTGGTATACCCTTGTTATAGCGGCCCCCAAGTTTTAATTGCGATGTATCGCCGAAGTATATTAACGTTATAGATGTAAATGATTTTACAACATGCATAATTATGACTATGTGTGACATGCATACGTGTTTACAACTGTACAAGTATGTCATAGTGTGACTTCACAACATTGCCACTAGTCACATATTCGTGACAACGTTAATTACAAAATCGTCACAAATCACACAATTTTCACAAAATTGTCACAATGTGCCTTCAAAGCAAATGTCGCTGTCGTCACAGAGTCATCACAGTGTTAAAGACAATTTCGTCACAAATGACACATATTTCACAAATTGATCTCAATGTGATTTTAAGCATTGTCACATTCGTCACAAATTCGTCACAAAGTTAATACCAAAATCGTCACAAATGACACACTCTTCACAAATTTGTCACACCGTGACTTCACAAAGTCGTCACAATGTGACGTCACAGAAGAGCTCTAAAACGGCCATAACGACCTCACATTCTAGTCACAATGACTTCACATCGACGTCACGTGACGTCACATCGACGGTCACAATGTCACAGCGTGACTTCACAACGACGTCGACGTGACGTCACCATGCCTTACGGGTATACACATACAATACATGAAATACAGCTACCGTCAACTAAGTAGGTACCACTAATTAGGAATAGATATCATCGCCTTATTCAAAGATAAGATTTATGCCGTAATTAAGGCGAAAATTACTATTCGAAATTGCTGATGAATATGTGCGCCGTCTCCCAGAAGAGCTTAGTTGGAGCCAGTCCATCAAAGGAATATATGAAATCTGAAATTTTTTAACAATCTATAAAACTGAGAAATGAACAAAGATTTATAAATACACATAATATATTTTTAATGTACCAAGTTTACATTTGTCTGTGTAATTTGCTTTTGTAATGTAGCATGTAATACAAACACAATTAATAAATCTTTTAATTTTTTTAAACAATATATCGCAGACTAAATCACTTTAGAATATATGAAGAGCGCACATGATAAAGGTGGTATGTTAACACGTCACTGCCAAGCCTATAAAGTAAGAATTTTCAAATTTCTTCTTGTAAGTCGTTTGCCACCACAAATTCAGGAAGGTAAATTTCGCTTTACTAATACAGCGAAATTTCTGCCAATAAATAAGACATTTTATAAAATACTTAGGAGTCATAATACACAAAAACCTCAACTAGCTAGCGCATTGCCAAACACAAGCAGCAAAAATAAGAAACACATTCAACATGTTGGGAGCAATGGCATCCAGGAACTGGGGCTTAAAACCAGAAATTATTAAAACTTGGTATAGGACAGTAGTTGAAACGACACTAACTTATGCCGCCCCTATTTGGGGCCACAACCTGAATACAAGGAGCAAGGAGGTATTATCCTCTTGCCAGAGACACTTCCTGCTGTCCATTGTTAAGGCATATAAAACTGCCCCTACCACGGCCCTTCAGGTACTTTCAGGCCTGATTCCAATACACCTACAAGTAAAATACGAAGCAACATACGGTACAGTATCAAGACTGAGAGAAAATGTAAACCTCCATGGAACAACAATAAATCACACGGACTATACAAAAAAAATAAACGTATGGAACACACACCCCGCAGAAACAATCGAACCAAGAATAGGGCACAACGTCAAAGACATAAATATCTACACAGATGGCTCAAAATTGGAATCAGGAGCTACGGGTTTGGCATTCGTAGCCTTCAAAAATGAACAAAAAATTAAATCGTGGTCAGCACCTTTAAGGAAGTTTAATAGTGTATTTCAAGCCGAACTACTGGCCATACTACAAGCAGCATATTGGGGCAACAACACAGGGATGGAATACAGCATCCGCTCGGACTGCATGTCAGCCATCCAAACATTAAGCAAACCATTTAACACCACACAACTAGTAAATGATATACAAGAAGCAATTAAACTCTCAAATAATAGGTTCAAAATTAGCTGGGTTAAAGCACATGTGGCCATCCAAGGAAACGAGGATGCCGACGAATTAGCCAAACAAGCAGCAGAAAATAAAATAAAAGAAATTCCATATAACTTACAAAGGCCAATAACAAACCTTAAAAAAACAATTAAAGAACTAATTATTAAACAGTGGCAGTTCGAGTGGGATTACGGGGACAAGGGCAGGACAACATATCAATACTTCCCAAAAGTAAGTACAAACAGACTAAAGAGTTGTAAATTACTCAGCCAGATATACACGGGACATGGAGCATTCCCAGAATACTTACACAGATTCAAGCGCAAAGATGAGCCAAACTGTGCATGCGGGCAATTGGGAACCCCAAAACACTTTCTAACAGCCTGCCCACTTACACAACCACACCATCTGATTCAAATCACAGCAAACAACGAGCAACTTTGGCATAATCAGCTAGCAAACAATAAACATGTACAAAACAAGGGCAAAGCAGTTATCAGATGGTTAATAGAAAACATAGACTCCATCTCTCAATAAAACATAAAAGAACAAAGCTAAACACATACCATCCCAGCGGACATCGCCACCCCAAACTAACTAACTGCCTTATTTTCAGGTTTAATATATATATATATATATATATATATATATATATTTAAAAAAAAAAAAAAAAAAAAAAAAAAAAAAAAAAAAAAAAAGGTCCGAGTCTAACTATTAAGTTGACCGCGGCCGCAGGTGAAGGAACCTTTTACTTGCAAAAAAAAAATCGATTTATCGCACTTCTGAGAGGTGGAAGTCATTTATGATGAACTGATAGCTACGGCTCACTCACACAAACCCAACGAATCATCCGAAGATAGTTAAGTGGATAAGGAAAAGATGTGTCTTAAATATGAAACATAGAAGCCAACTACATGCTAAACCAAGCCAACTACAACAAAGGAGAAATTATAACGATACATCTTGTGAAAACAGTCATCATAAAAAAATTGACGGACTAACGGCCATGGAACAAGCCCCACTCCAGTAGTGCACAAGCCTTTTCAAATAGCTCGCAACAATGTTGCAAAAATCGTGATAACAGCCATTAGGTTCCAATGGACTGATCGCTATGTGCGCATTCACGTATCAAGGTAACATACAAAGGAAAATGAACCTGTTAAGTGATCAAAGCCAACTCAAAGGGTCACAATTAAAGACCACAAGTCGTCAAACCATCAGCGGCAAGTTCGCAAAGTGACAAAACTTCAAATTTAGACATCCACCATTAATAGTCATAAAGGAAAACAACCTACGATAGAGACAAGCATCTCACGGTATGTGAGAAGCATATATCTAATCAAGGATAAAGAAAAGACCCACAAGAATATGTCAAAATATTAAAAAGACAACCACCACGACAGTGACCAAATACCAAGACAAGGAAACCTCCTCAGAAGAACAAGTCCACTGGGTGAGATAAGTATATTATACTAGACAAATATAATGAATTATTAAATTAAATGTTAATTTAGGTCAAACCCAACACCCATAGCTTATGTCTAAGTTACAACCTCAAGCAGCTAGTTCAATTAGAAATTAGTATATTAATCTCACTAGGTCAGCTCGTTAGTCTCTTATCAATTCCCTCCTAGCTAAGTAATAGTATGCCAATTCATAGTTAACTTGTCATAAGATAATATAAAAAAAATAATGATAATTAATAAATAAAATGCCGATTCTAATATTAGAAATGATTAAAATATAAATTCATTTTAAATAGCCAGGCAATATTTAAATAATCTAAAGTAAATTACTCTAGTTCGTTTAGTATCACCTAGTGCTATAGGATAATATTAAAACAATATATGTAATAAATGATAGTTAAGTAAATAGCTATAAGTAAGTTTTAAGTGTAATAACATGTACAAGCTAACCCCTTTCAATTTCAGGTTTTTTTTTTCTGTTTCTTTTTCTTTTTGACTACCGCCTCTTTATTATTCTTAGTTGCACATAGGCTATAGCCTGCACAAGCTACCGGACCCTCTCCAGTGGGAAGTCTACGGAGTCAGTTTCTACGCGGTGGGGTACGGTAGATAGGCGGAGTCCCATCCCCCTGCATCGTTATGTTTGTCTAGCATTTCGGCCCAAAATTAACTTTTGGTGCAACTTGTCTATCTGCGGCGCTCCATTTTTTTTTTAATTTCTTTTTTTTTTAATTCTTTTTTATTTATTTATTTTTTTATTTTATTTTATTTTATTTTATTTTTTTTGCTTCCTCACCCCCTCCAATCCTTTTTCTTATGACAAGTCTGCAGCAACAATTCGGCTTCTAAACCCCAGGTCATTCAGAAGTAGTTCGGGCAGCGGTGGCCCAGTTGGCAGAGCATCGAATCCGCAGCTAAGGCCGCGGGATCGAGGCATACTGCTGGCTATAATCCGCCATGTACGCTAATGGCGCCTGGTGCATGTAAAATCCGTCGTGGGTGCAAAGTCCTCCAAGTTACCTGTGAATTATACCTCTGGAGGTGCCTGGCCAGGTGAAGGTCTCGTCATCTGATCAAGGTTCTAAATTACGAGACCAACATGAGTAGCAATGTGCAGGTGCCGAACAACAGGTTATAACGTTAAGTAACCGGCAAAACATAGTATACACAAACGAGCAGTAGGCACTGCAAATAGGATGACGATCGAGGCAATGATGTCAGGTTTATTGCCGCTTCGCGGCGGTTAGGCGGTCTATCGCCCCGATGCCAGGTACTAAACCCGTTAAGCTGGGGCATCCCGGCAGGTAGGGGCCTGGTCATCGGTTAGAAAGAAAGAAAGACATTTTTTTTTATTCTAAAATAATGGTGACAAAGTAATTAATAAATTGAAGCCACGAATAATAAAGCTACGAGTTTACTCGTAGCTTGGCTGTGAACGTGTTAAATAATTAAATAAAATTGAGTTAATCATAGGATTGAAGTTAGTCATGGTCTTTTACCCACTGTTAAATTACAAAAAATCTAACAATCACAGAAATTTTAATTGATAAAGGAGGCATTTGATAACAAACGCAAATAGATATTTGGAACTTTTCAGTTTATTTTCTCAAACTGAAGACAGTATCACTTACATCTTTATCATCTGAGATCTTCATATTTCATTAAAACAATTAAATGCAGCTTGGAACTGTTGTCTTAATTTCCTTTCTATGTCAAAACATATACTCGTGTCCATTAAATTAAGTAACAAACGAAAAATACTAATTTCCGAAAACAAAATTTAATTGTTTGTATTCAAAAGAAAGTTACCTGAACGGCAGATGCAGTCAATAGCCACTAGATATGAGTTCAGACTCTTTTTTTCGAAGCCTGAGCCGGAAACAATTTTTGATTGTTTACAAGCCCCGGTTATTCACGAATAATATTTAAAGGCAAGCGTAGACTAGCCCGTTGCTTCCTATTTTGTTTGGATTCCTTATGTAAACGAAACATGTTCTCTATGTCCCTTTTTTTAATTGAACTTTCCTAGAGCAAAAATCTTTGGACAGCACCGCTAAGGGACGACAGGCCTGTCTTTTTTTACCACGTTTTGTAAATGAATATCCAATGCAATTGCCATGCTGTAATTCTTGTACAACGCAATACATAATTGGTATCACTAAGGATGATTGTTCTTCGTAAAAGGTACAGTAGAAGGTCCTACCTGAGCTGATACCTGCCGAGAAAGCTGTTGTTTCTTGAGACGGTGAATAGTGGGACGTTTTGATGATCTAGGTGGACAAAATCCATTTTTCCAATTATCTTGGAATTTGACAAAACCGCGTGTACTGGTAGCTGAATGTCTGTATTTTCGAGATCCATATTAGTTTTGGCGTAAAAAAATCAGAGGTGTCGATTAATTGTGACCGTAAAGTAGCCATTTGCGCAGTTGGTTTGAGGGAGTTTCAAAAGTTGCACTAGCTTCCTCTAAGTTTCAAAGGACGTCGTGACTATTCTGTTTTATTTGAAAGCACGAGTTTGCTGATCTAATGTCACAGATTTGTACAGGTCAGATTTAACTCATTTTTTATTTGAAAATAAGCGATATTAAACACTCTTTACCGCTTTTTTCAAAGGCTGAAATTCTGGATGATTCTTGATGTTGTTTACAAATTTCATCTTGACTTTTAACATATTATTCAGCAATAACCATTTTTTTAAAATCACAGTGCAATTCTTAAAGTATTGTCTGACCCCGAAAGGTAGCGCGGCAGGCTATCTTTTTCATTAGCTTCAGCCTCGCTATGTTATTAAGGTCGAACAAATGTGCTACACCTGCCGTTTATATCAGTTCCTTTTGAGCACTTACGACAAACTTTTATGTTTTAAAATTAGCATTTTGTATTTGTGTCTTAATTTAGAATCGCCGGTGTAATTTATTTTCATCATAAAATGCTGTTCTTTAAAATGCTTCTTTGTAAACTGAGAATATTTTATTAATCACTTCACCAAAGAAAAATTGGTACGTGTAAGAGGTTATTCTGTTTTGTTTGTTCAAAATATAATCAGAGTAAACGCTGCGAGAATTTATTAGTTGTCATAGAGTTTATTTTCTTTGTTGTAAGTGTAATCATAGATAACGCCGTGTATATCTTGGCAGAGAGTTTATTTGTATTGCGTGTCAAAAATTATTAAGTAGCTGGGATATCTTGATGAATATGGTACATGGCTCTTTCCTCCTATCTTCAACAAACTGGAATGTGATCTTGTTTCATGGAATCTATACCTCAGGCTAAAATATTTTCTCTTTAAAAGTGTCCTCTTTTATTTATTAAAAAATATCCGATTTCTTAATGTACATTTTGTAGTAACAAAAATGTATAAATATTTTTTTTTAATGATGCGAGATAAAAAATAAAATATTAAAAAAAAAAAAAAAAGTTAAAAGTTCAGTTTATGTATAAATAAAAACTATCCAAGTGTAATATTAAAAATTTTATTAGAAATATTTAATTTTTTTCTTATTAATATTTTTTAACAAAAATAACAATATTTTCAATTAGGAAATAACTAAACTAAATAATACAAAAAAAAATTATTATTATTAAGAAAACACACGTTTTGAGAATCAATATGGAAAAAATAGTGAACGAATCAAAATACTTGGGGTATGGACAAGGGTCGACACTGAGATTTATACCCCATCGGAATATAAATGATGCACAAGAAATGTTTTCTTGCTTTATATATTTTAAAGAGTTTAATCCTTCTATATATAAAAAAAAGTTTTGATTTGGAAATGGACCAATGAAAATCTGCTTAGATATTCCCAGCAGATCGGCATCCAATTTGAATGCTTAAGCATGGCCTTTCTTCGTTAATATTAAAAAAACTGTTGCATACAAAAATATGAAAATCGGTAGTATTATAGAGAAATGTTTGATAAACACGCTGCTGCAGACAGTTTTCAAATCGAAGAATTATTTTAAGAGATATTTAATGCCAACGTTGGATAAAATCGTTCCATTAAAAAAGTTTTATATTAGCAAAAACTGTACATAGGAATTTAATCATTTTTAGATCATTTTATGCGTCAGAATTTCTCGGTGTGCAGACTGCATTTAGTTTTTTAATTTTACTCCTTTTTTGAGGTTTTATTTCTATTTTAAATTCAAACTTTCAACATTTCGAGAGATATTTCTTACATATTTTAGAAAATTGTATTAATTTAAACTGTTGCCAACTGTATAAACAGCACAAACAATAATTTTTGCTTCAAATTAAAAAATTATTTTACATGTGACTATTATAAACAGAAATATAAAAAGCAGGAACTTATTAAAAATTACTTCATAAAAACTATATTTACACGTTAATTTTAAAAGAGAAAGAATATTGTAAAATAATAAATTCATTAACATGCGTTAGAAGTCTTAAACAGGAGAATTTACGTCACAATACACTTATTACGTAAAATTAACAAAAAATAATATTGCAAAACAGTTTAAATTTAAAAATTGCGCGAGACATTTATTTGATATTTTAAGATGATCATAATATTTCATTTCTAACAAAAATGTTTTTACGTGAATATTAAAAAGAGAAAGAAAAGTTTGGTGAAAATTACGTCAGATTATAATTGTCAGATTCAAATTATAATTCAATCTTCCGAAAACTTTTTAAAGCCGATCAAATGAGCGTGCTGTTAGATTCTACGGTGTCTGAACGGGGGTTGACGAGCGTAGCTCGTAGGGGGCAGAGCCCCCTAGTACTGTACATAAATATAATATTAGTGCGATCTACCAGTATATAATATAGCTATACTCGCTGTAACTACCCATTAGTCTATCTCTATGTCACTACACTGTAAAAAAACGACATTTTTACAGTACAAAGTACTGTTCATCTCGCGCACAAACTCGATCACAGTTTAATGTACTGTATCTTTCTTTGGTTTCCTGACTATTTAAACATGGAAAATACAGTAGTTGCGTAAAATTAACAGCACAATGTACTGGCAATTTGGACGACAATAGTTTGTGCTGTCGTCCAAATGCGTCCAAATTGCCAGTACATTGTACTGTTAATTTTACGCAACTACTGTATTTTTCATGTTTAATTAGTCAGGAAACCAAAGAGGATACAGTACATTCAACTGTGATCGCGTTTGTGCTGGCAAATTTACAGTGGTTTTTTTACAGTGTATACCTTAAATCCCACGATAACCATTTACACAAATTGACATTTTCTCAACTAGGTGAAACGCTATCCAGGCTGGAATCGAACCCAAGACCTTTGCTTTAAATTGCCAAAACTCTGTCCATTGAGTTACCTAGACAGACAATCTGCCGACACAGTTTTAATATGTTTCGGCCGGCTGTATAATTTATGAATATGAGTTAAAATAATAAAAGGTGTTTACGAACCTATTACAATTTACCTATTACGGAGCTTTAAAAAAGTTTATTTACGTATCTATCAATTAATGGGGTTTAAAATAAAGTTTAGCTATTTATCTATCTCTTAATAGAGTTATACTAATACATGAAAAATATTCCAGAGAGGAACATTCGCCTTGCATACAATATTTCAAATGAAAAACAAATTTCAAATTTCAAAGTAATTGCTTAAAAGGCGCAAAGGCCAACATAGTGAAAAAGATTCCAAGCCGGGACTCGAACCCGGGCCATCAGTATAGCGCACTGACGTTCTACCGACTAAACCACTTGGAACGATACCTAGCTCGGAAAATTTCTCACTATTATATGTTGGCAAGGCTACAAACGCAGCACAAGATGGAATATATATCGTGAGTCACCGACCTGGGACAAACAGTTTGTCCCAGGTCGGTGACTCACGATATATATTCCATCTTGTGCTGCGTTTGTAGCCTTGCCAACATATAATAGTGAGAAATTTTCCGAGCTAGGTATCGTTCCAAGTGGTTTAGTCGGTAGAACGTCAGTGCGCTATACTGATGGCCCGGGTTCGAGTCCCGGCTTGGAATCTTTTTCACTATGTTGGCCTTTGCGCCTTTTAAGCAATTACTTTGAAATTTGAAATTTGTTTTTCATTTGAAATATCTTAATAGATTTTTTTTTTAAGTGCATCTGCGTATCTATCACGTAATGGAGTTAAAAACAATAAAGTGTATCTACGTACAGATTACTTAATGGAGTTAAAATGAGGAAGTATGCATCTCCGTTTCTATCACATTACAGAGTTAGAAAAGTGTATCTGAGTATCTATCACTTAATTGAGTTCCGTTACCTGCCTTATACTTACCTGTCTTAATGACATAACCTGTCTAAGAGAAAAGTGTCGGCCGGTAGTCGGTCCAGGTAGCCCAAATGACAGAGCGTTGGCGCTTTAAGCCAAAGGTCTTGTATTGACTTTCAGCCTGGATGCTTTTTCACTCAGTTGGAAAAATATCAATTCGTACGATATCTTTAACAATCAGTATGATCGACTTAAAATTAGTAAATTGATAAGCATTTATTTTTTTTCCGATTCAGATACAACTTTCTACAAAACATTTGTTTCATATATTGATTTTTTTGCCTCATCTATCTTTCGTCTGAATCCATATGCCTGATATCTTTGCTAATTTGTAGGATAGAGTTAAAATTAGTAAATTGATAAGAATTTAATTTTACGTTCTTTTCTGTTTCAGATTTAACTTTATACAAAACATTTTTTTTTTCTATATGCTTACAAATTTGTGTGATCTGTCTTTTGCCTGAATCTATATGTCTGATATCTTTACCAATCAGTAAGACTGAGTTTAAGATTAGTAAAGTGATAAGCATTTAATTTTATATTATTTTCGGATTCAGATTTAATTTTCTATAAAACATTTTTTCTATATTTTTCTATATTTGTCTGATTTGTCTTTTATCTGAATTTATATGTCTGATATATTTTCCAATCAGTACGATTGACTTAAAATTAATAAATTGATCAGCATCTAATTTCATATTCTTTTCTGAATCAGATTTAATTTTTTACAAAATATTTTTTCTATATATTTATATATTTGTCTGATTTGTCTTTTGTTTGAATCCATATGTCGGATATCTTTAAAAATTAGAATGATTAAGTTATAATTAGTAAGTTGATAAGCATTTAATTTTATATTATTTTCTCATTCAGATTTAAGATTCTACAAAACACTTTTCTATGTATCCTTACTTCTAATCTAAAGAAGGAAAACAGAATAAAGTTTTGGAAACTTTAATCTGATATAGATTTATGTTCTCCGAAACTTTTCTTTGAAACATTGCAGAATGCAACTCCAGGAGGAATCTCTTTCAGGAATAAGTAATCGAATAGCCCCAAATGGTTTCGTGCAAGTTATGATTGATAGAAAATAAAATACAGGAGGGAAATGCTATCCTTTGGGGACACTATTATCTTCTTCTACTTAAGGTAATATATCTTTCGCAACAACAACAAAAAAAAACAGTGCTGCATGAACATGAAAAGTCTTTACGTTGACTAAAATTCTGCAGGCCGGCTTAAATATTCAGAGTGAGAAAATGTTTTATCTAACAAACAATTCGATTGCTTTTCAGTGATTTTAAAACATTTTCTCTATTTTACATTCCATATAGAATGAAGTTAAGATTGTTAAATAAAATTATTAAATGATAAGCAAAATTTTCATATTAAAAAGTATTAAATGGGTTTTTATTCGAAATTTTTCTGTACAAACGCATATGAATCTTAATAATTGTCTGTAGATTGTAAAACATCAAATCTATAATAAGATACGTTATATTGGATTATAGATTATATAAGCAGAATTTTCAACGATTAAATTCATGTCTTTATTAATGAACTCTTCTAATTAATTAAATTAATTAGGCGTACAACACAGGTTTCATATGTTACAGAATATAGGCGAAAATCATTTTTTTAAATGAAAACTCTAATATTTTTTTATATTTAATATATATATTTTTAGATTGCTCACTATAAACGACGAAAAGTGTTTTATATCAAAAATATCAACCGTGTATTCAAATACAGTTTTGAAATTTATAAAAAGAGTACTTTAGCATTTTAGCTGTATTTTGCATTAGCCGCATATCAGCGGTTAATGGACGTAAAAACCACGGAAGATTTCTCTGCATACGGAAGACTTTTGATTCTAACAATTTCAACTGTTTAAGCAAAAGGACCATTACTCATGTAAATGTTTTTGCTTTATAAGATATATTCCATAAAGAAGAAAAGAAAGAAAAAATTATAAAGTAAAGAAAAACGTTTGAGCTATATCTATTATCTATATTATAAAGGACAAACATATCTGTGCGTAACGCATACGTCATTTTGCGAATGGCAACACTTTGAAATTTGAAATAAAATTTTGGTTTTGCATTTTCTCTACTGCAAATTTTTAAACTTCTATGCATCACACATTTTAACTTTTTACACCGTCGTATAAGGAAAAAAATTCTCTTTTAAATACTATTTGTTTGAAGGCTGTATCTCAAATTTTTTTTTTTTTGAGATATTAATTTTTTTGTAGTTTTTAATACAAATTTTGTAATTGTGGCAACTGAAGTACTCCATTTATATTGAAAGTAAAGGGAAAATATTCATGGTTTATTATTTTTATTCATTATAGCCTTATTGATGCCATTTTCACATTACAAATAAAAGTAACTTTTTTATAATTTTTTAACAGAAAATGATGTCAGACATTAAATAAAACACGCATTCTTCTTCATAAATCATCTACATTTTAATATTTTTACATTACGCTGATAAATGAGTTTGAGGCGCTCGGCAAAATTATTCATTGAGTAAAAATGATATATTTAAAACAAAACGATCATTTTTTTTTTGATAAAACTAAATATTTGACCAATACTATAAATGGCGAATACTATGACAACTAAAGTCAAATTTCTGATTTTTTTTTTCGCGGGTACTAAGATTAGAACTTAAGGTTTGTGCGAATGTTCACATGTAAAGTTGTATCGGACAAACGTGACTTTAACTTTGGAAATGCATTCATTAATAATCTATTCTTTTGCGCGTTAAAATACTTTCAAATTTTGAATTTGAGTGATGCGTATGTAAATTACGAGAATGTGAAAATAACGTACAGTTTAGATTTTATGGGGGAAAATTTTATGATGTGACAAAGCGAAATCCTTTTTACTAATTTTTCATACCGTAAAAAGAAACATAAGAGCTCCATCGATAACTTCATCATAATTACTCATCTTGATTACGTAATCTAATACAGTTTAATTTTTCAATAATTTAAGCAGTTGAAGTTTGTAGAAATAATATTTTGGTAATTTTGGGTTTAAAATATTATTTGTTTTAAGAGTTAGACAACCAATGTAAGATGATTTTTTTGTTGTAATTATTTTCATAGGTTTATTATAATTTCGATCTGACAGTTCCTTTCAAACATTTTAGTACGTCGAATTTCGACGGGTTACAACTCGTATATATAAAATCCAAACGGAAATTTCGTTCCGAACGCCCAGATTTCGAGTTCTACCGCATGGCTTTTTACGGAACTTATACCGTTAGATAGGTATCGTTTAAGGGAAGGTTTTAAGCTATAACACATCATTCTACCTAGATTAGTTATAGAATTATTACGGAAAATTCTGTTATTTTGAACTTTGTTACTTCATATTTCCTTAAATATCTGGGCTCCTATTGGTCGTAGAGCTTAGATCTCGCGCCAAAAGTAGCTCCAAGGCACCCGAGCAAACTTTTCCCCGCGATTATTTTGCCGTCTTCCGATTTCTTCTAACTCTATTAGGGGCCCGCATAGGGCCCCTTTAAAATATTTTTCGTAGTAATTTCAGGAGTTATCTTAAATTATAGGTTAAGACCGCCACCCTCCCGATTCATGTATCTACGGAAAGGTTGCATGAAGGAGTTTCGTTCAGATACGCTTTCGTTAAGAATAGAGTGCGCTCCCTGGTGGTGGAATGCGGAACTAACATAACGCGATATTGTTAAAATTAGGAAATCTAACAATGCGATCTGTTTTAAACTTTGAGATAGTTCATAACACATAATCTATTATCTATTCTATTATATATATATATATAGTCTATTATCTATTCTATTATCTATTATATATATAAAATCCAAACGGAAATTTCGTTCCGAACGCCTAGATTTCGAGTTCTACTGCATGGATTTTTACGGAACTTATACCGTTAGATAGGTATCGTTTCCGGGAAGGTTTTAAGCTATAACACATCATTCTACCTAGATTAGTTATAGAAGTATGACGGAAAGTTCTGTTATTTTGGACGATAAGGTTACCATTTTATTTCTTGGCGAAGTTTTTTGTTGTTGAAAAAATTGAAACGGCTATTACACCTAGAAAAATAAAAGACAAAAAAACTGTTGCTAATTTTATTTAAAATCTTTAAAAAAGAAAAAAAAGGAAATCCATTTTAATGAGTGATAATATTAAAAAACGAATATATTTAATTTAAACATGAAAGAGAATGTTCGTAATACTTAAAGAATTACTCAGTTGAAATATTGCAATTGAAATAATATTTGGCGATTTATCTTTTGCATCAGGTTAAGAAAAATGCATATGAAAATTGATAAAATGATATCAAGGAAGTTCCCCATAAGCGCATGCTCAGCATTATTTGAAAAAAAATTATAGAATATTCTTTTCATAAATATATATATATCCATAAAAAAAAATCGGCCGAACCTCTATTTAGCATTCCTAAAAAAATGATGAAAATTTCATTTTTTGCGATTTAGCGCTGGATGGCGACACGATAAAATTTTGAATAATACTATGATAAATATTCTTTAAGATAAACTTTTTCAACTCTCGATACGAGGTTAGTTTAAGTAAGTTTAACTTAAATACATACATATTTATAACTGCAGTTTTGTCATATACATTTATATATGTAACAATGAAATTTAACGATCGTATTTATGCCGTTTACAATGAAATTTAAATGGATTAAAAGTGTTTCAAACTCAAATTAAGGTCTGATTCTGAGCATTGGCAATTTGACTTCGATATTGTTAGTGTCAGAGACAACAAGAGAGTTTTATTGCCATGGAAACAACAATTTAATATCGAAATGTTTAATGATAGCGTTCTTAATTAAAATATCCTTAAGACTTATCCAGCCGGTGGCACCGTATAAAATTAAATAGCTCAATACAAGTAACACGCAATTTGCATATATTATATAAGCTTACAGCAAAAATAGTAAACTAATCCACAGTTTAAGTTTAAATTCATTGAGCATTAGGCATTTAATTACTTATTTAACAAGGAATTTATAAATGCATTTCAATCTCTTGCATTTGGCGAGGACACCTATTGGTTCGCCAAAGAGCGTCGAGCGTTCGTCTGTTCGCGCCAAATACTCGAAAAAATATTTTTTTACGGAATTTCCACTGCGATTCCACCGCTATATTTTTACCGATCTTTTTTACATACATGAGTCATTTTATTAGCATTTCCTTTTTCAAAATATTTTGAGTATGTGTTTTAAGGAGACCTTCCTTGTGAGTAACAATTATTATTATTATTATTATTATTATTATGTATCTCTTACGGAAAAAACTAGCAGATGTAATTATAAGAATAATGATATTACATAAATAGCAGTTAATATTATAAAAGTGGAGTCAAATATTTAAATTTTAATGCAAACGTTTGCCCTCCCCCCCCCCCCCCCGACACACACACATATTCGAAATTATTTAATTTCAGATATTTAAAATATTTTTCGCGTACTATACTACGGAAAAATGCTATTTTGTTTTTCCCCAAACTTATGCCTTTTATAACCTCGAACTCAGATCAACAAATATTGTCCACTCTCTCTCCTTTTTTTTTTTTTTTTTTTTTTTTTTTTTTTTTTTAACATATATCGCTAATTTTTCTTTTAGAAAAGTCTACTGTTTCAAATGTTAAGTACTAAAAATTATTCTTAAGAAAATTTATGCAATTTTGCGTTATTAATACCACAAAAGAAAATATTTTGCAATAAAAATTGCTTACTAAAATACATTTTCGATTGTCTTTTTAATTCGTCATCCCATTTTCAGTTTTTTTTAAGGTTTTTGATATTGGATTAATCTTTCGTAATCAGGTTACCTGCTAATTAGTGTATTTACTGAACTATTTAGATGTTTCTTTTATATTTGAAAGAGTCAGATCAGTGATCCGACAGTGACTGTCAGACAGTGATCGCGATTGTAGAAGATTACATGAAATTTGTACTTAGTTATTAGTAAATTTATGTTTTTTCATTATGGAGCAAACGGAGAACAGAAGATTTAGTATTATATATATTTTTATTTGCAGTTATTTTACTGTCACTAAAAAATAAATACTTGGGGAAAAATTTTGAAATTCCAATGGTGGTTGGTGGAACAATATTAGTTGATTTATCATTTTAGCCTAGATAAGAAAAAAAGTACTTGAAATGCAGATAAAATCGAAAATAGAAATCATTATAAAGCAAGTTCTTCTGACGCACAATCCTATTCCCTAAACTGAGGAAAAAATTAACGATTTCAGGTTTATTTAGGCAGCAGACTGAAGAATAATGTAATTTTGAAAATAAAAAGTGTATTTATTTCTCCGTGTTATTGCACTCTTTAGATAAATGAAAAAAGGTCTTCGGTGCATCAAAAAGATTATTTCGTTATATTATAACGTGTTAGGTTTTTAAGTTTTGTATAACTGACTTTATTTGTCATTTACAAAGAGTATTTTTGGCGAAAGATCTATAATTCAGCCAACAGCAATTTGACTTTATTTAATGGGATGTAGTCTGGCGCATAATTACGTATGTTTTACGTGTGTTAACTCTGGTAAATTTGCAACCATATAGTTTGCAAACACTTCTAATGTTTGCCGTAAAACTTAGCTGTGCACCCGATTATGGACGATTGGGAAGATTTTGATTGGATGAAAACAATAGGTTTATTTTTCTATCATAATGAGTTATCGAGTTTTTTTTTTCAGGTTAACAGTTACATAATTGCAAGTGGTATATATATAAATAGGAAATGGTAATGAAAATGACATTATTTTAATTTTATTCAAACACTTCATTTTTAAAAATCCACTTTTATGTGATTTACATTTCTTTTAATGAAAGTTAAAGACTTTTTGTGTGCAAGCAATTTATTACATTTTTTTTTACCGTATTTACTCTGCTGTAATCCGAAGATAGAAAACTGCAGTAGACCTGCTAGAAGACGTGTATTACAAAATATAATGCAACGTAGAGAGAAATTGTATTTAAGCTACCAGAACCACACATAGCACCAAGCTGAGAAGCCCGGAGTTCAAGAACTATCAAACGAAAGTGAATAATCCGAACATAAGTAATGTTCAGTGGTCACTCTCTGCAATCATTGTAATTATCTCTCCTTTTAGTAGTGTGGTGACTAGAGAACATTTTAACATTTCTGATTATCACAACGGCCGTATTTTCTTCCCAACCTCTACTTTAAATATATACTGTAAAAAGAATTTCTTCTGAATAGTCCGAATTTTGCCTAACCCATAAGATATTATAATAGCTAAATAGCGTTCACATAGTATTCAGCAAATGCGGAAAGATTTTCCCGGTGAAGGTCCATATTAATTTAAAATACAAGGTCGAATTCATAATTTTGTTTGACCAAGGATCATTTGGAAAATGGACCAGCCAAGCGGGTGTAGCCTGCTAGTCTATATATAAAAAAGAAAGTCTGGATTTTGTATTAATAAACGCGAAGCCAAAACTACTGAACCTAAAACCTTGAAAATCGGGGTAAAAATAGTTCAAATGATATAGAGTGCCGCTAAGAAAGGATTTTCCAAAATTCCACCCCTAAGGGGGGTAAAAAAGAGAACGAACTTTTAAAAAATTCCTTAAAAATCTGATTTTACAGTTATTTTTCAACTGATAACATATTTTGGTGTATTTTTGTATGCTGAATCGAATGGTACTAACTAAATTCTTTTAAGCCCAATAGTGCGAGAGATATTTCATATTTTTCTAATTTGGCACTATCTTTGGCACCAAAACCTGAATTTTTCAAGTGATAATTTCTAAAAACTCATTTTTTCCATTCTGTTACTGCAAGGGAAAAAATTCAAATTGAATAATTTTTTAACCAATCCTTTTGGTTAAATAAAAAAACTTCGTCAATTAGAAAAAAAAATTCAAACGCCTCAAAAACTAAAAAAAAAAAAAAAAAAAACTGTGGTACTTTTTGTTCTAATTTTCGTCGCGATACCATTCCAAAATGTATGGTATCGCGCCATTTAATATCAACCCTAATCGTGCAAACGATTTTTATTGCAAACCGTGCCACATTTGTTAATTATTGAACGTGAATATTTTTATGCAGGAATTTTTAATGATGGAATTTATTTTATTCCATCATCATCTCGCAAAACTTTTTCATTTGTTATTTTTTTAATAGAAAATATTTATTACTGATACTGATATAGATTTTACCATTTCGCAGTTAGCTGATGATGAGGAAGCTACAATAAAATTATTTCAGAAGTTAGGAATTATACATATAAAAATGTTTTGTTCAAAAAACCATGAATGTCTTCATTGAAAGAATGAAATGTTTACTGCAATGTAAGACATACGTATTACGTACGCCATCCTTCAGTAGCAAAAGACATTTACAATTTCAAGACTGCAGTTTAAATTGACTACATTTTATTACTTGCAAAATATTTATTTATTCTTATATTTTAAGTATTTATTTTGGTACCCATCGACCAATTTTTCCAAATTATCTAAACCGCCAAACCACTCGCCAAATTATACAAATTGACGTAATTTTTATTTTAAATAACGAAAGAATTAAATTAGTATAACATTAGATATTAGTATAATATAGAAAATTAGTATAACATTAATAAAAATACATTTAAAACGTCGAAATAAAAATCCCCTGATTACGTAAACACGCGTAACTTGCTTAAAGTCAAGTGAATATGACATTTACGATCAACCATTATTGGCATTTAATCTTATAGTTTGGCAATAGATTTTTGGTCGACGGAATAACCAAGTAGTACCATTATTTTTATTGATTTAAAAAAAATGGTAGATTAAAGTCTGTAATTTTCAAATATTATATTTTTTAAATGCTTATTATTTTTTTTCAAATGTATCATTTCATTTTTGTGCCAACTATTACGCTTGGTGACAATGGTGTTGGCATAACAGGGAAATACCAAAACAGTTACTGATTTTATTTCAAATGTAAAGAAAAAAGGTTTAATGAGCAATAAATATTGTAAATATGACTATAAGTCAGATTGTACTGAACAGAATTTTGTAGAACTTACACTGTTAAATAATAAATTTGGTTTATAAATGGTTTAATGTAAAAACCATCATTCTAAGTTGCTACGGGAGTTCTAAAATTAGGTGAACTCGATTATGGAAAATTTCAAGTCAACTAATTAAATGCACAGTAAGTTAGATAATATTTCAAGGATTTTTTCAATATTTATCGTATCATTCTGTGTTGTTTAATTACGGAGCTATGCGGAAAAAGTTCTCAGTGGTACAGTAAAGAAAATTGGAAGATATACGCTGCAGAGATAGGGTATACTAGAGAGTATAAATGCTATAGTTAAGGAAGTTGAGCTGAGTTCCTTAAAAAATTCAGAAGTGAAGCAGTTTATACCTACCCCTACCTCCCAGAGAGTTCTATAATCAGGTTAACTCGATTATGAAAGCTATATTTAACTATATCAATATATATATAATGCAAAGAGAAATTTCATTCCTTCTTCTTATACCTTGAGTTCTGCTGAATAGATTTTGACGGGACTTACAATGTTAGCTAGATAATTTTTCAGAAAAGATGTTAGTATAAAACATAACGTTCTACGTTGCTTAGTTAAATAATTATGTGGAAAGTTCTAAATCAGATGAACCCAATTTTGAAAGATTTGCTTTTTTTAAAGGTTCCACTGAATGAATTTTTATGGGATTTAAACTGTTAATTAGATCATTTTTAGGGAAGATTTCGGTATATTTTCCAGTTTAAAATATTCTGCTGAGTGGATTTCGATGCAACTTTATAGGTTAGTTAATATTTCAGTGAATGTTTTAGTATAAAGCACATATAATTTGCTGTTGCTTGGTTGTTAGGTTGCTTGATTGTAGAATTATAGATGAAAGTTCTAGAATCAAGCGAACCCAATTATTATGAACGATCAGCCTTTTCAATAAGTCCAATTAACAGATTCTGATGAGAGTTGCATTGATAATTTTTCATGAACGCTTTTAGTATATTACATATTGTTCTATTGTTCTTTACCGAGTCCTACACTAACAGATCAACTAAAGAAATTGATCCTTAACAGTCTACATTTTGTATGACCTAATAAAAGATATAATAGCATAATGACATTCATATTGCTTTCAGCAATTCGGTTCGATACACCAGGTAAATGTCCATATTGCTTTAAAACGCATGATCAAATTCACAGATATATTTTGTTTCATTCAAGATTTCTTTAGAAAAACTGACCAGCGTAGCGGGCGAAGGCGGCTAGTACAATATAAAATAGTGATGAATGTTATTGTGAAAGCTGAATTTCTTGATTTAAATTTGTAGTTCGCCCAGGTTCTTGAAGTTTAAATTAATGAAACTTATCTTTACTTTAATTAGAAAAATGACTGTGTTTCTAATTATCGGATTTTTATTTTATATAATTAACACATTGTTGACGGGCAATTTTCTATGAAATATATATTTCGAGACAATGGAATTCAATCCGCCTTTTCTGAAAGTCGGATGCTTAGATAGGTTTTTCGAGTTTATCTAACAAAATATACTTTGAAAAGTTTACATTTTACATGAAACTAGATAACTCGCCCGGCATTGACCGGGCACGTGATAATAATTTTAAATGAACCTTAAATTTGCATGATTTTATAGCTGTAATTCGATTTTGTCTGAAATACGTGTCCGCTCACTGTCTGAAAATGGGGGAGAAACTGCTAATTGTTGAGATTTGTTATGTAATTTTTTTTCGTAATTTTTGGAAAATTGTAGGTGGTAATAATGAACAAATTAAAACTTTAAAATGCCCTCTAGTTGCGAAAAAATTAGTTAGGAGGAAGGGAGAGGGTCTTAGTAATTGAAAGGTCAAAAGCTTTAAAACAATATGTCAGGCGGAAAAGTACATTTCCGCCCCCCCTCCCCCCCCCCCCAAAAAAAAAAGAAAATCGCAAATGAAGATAATTAGTGGAGGAAGCTTGGATATAAATAATGTGCCGTTGGTAAGTTTTTCTTCTTCATTTTGAACTTAGATTTTTTGGTAAAACAAAAAGTACTTAATCGATTTTTAAGAAAAATAGATATTCGAAAACTGCGACGAAAAATATTAATAGATGCCTACCTTTAAATTCCATTGATAATAAGAGCTATTGGAAATATTTTAACGAAAATTACATATTTGTAACCACCGAAAAACATTACACACACAGGCATTAATTATAAATCTCTAAATGCAATATTTGTAAGAAAATATATATATATAGGCCAGAAAAAAATGCTGCTCTTGGCTACAGCTGTCTGGGCTCCGAAATATTACAAACATCTGCGTTCTAGGCCTTCTGTTTCAATGAAAATAAAAAAGAGATTTTATAAATCGTTTTTTAATTTCTTTTTCAACTTTTTACAGGAGAATCGGAATAACTTTTAGAATTTCTGAAAGGAGATATATATTTTTTTTGCGTCTGGCTGTGCAATTTTCGACTTTTTAGTCCCGGTAGATATTAAAATATGGCCCTCTTTAAAAATGCCCAGTATATTTATCGCGCTTAGTAACCTTTTATTCCAGTAAACCCTACCCCTCTCTTAGAGTTGTTCGAAGGAATTTGTTGCGGCGGTTTGATAAAAATCAATGCTTTAGTTAAATTATGAATTTTTTTCCGTTCGTTCAATTTGGGATTTTTAATTAATCCCTAAGCTAATTATTAGAAATTTAAAATTCTGAGTCTGTGGTGCATCAAGAGACACTGTGGGCTTGCCTCACAAAACTTTTCAGCCTCATACGTGCCACAGATTTCGCTAGACATCGCAGAGACACACACACAGTGGGAAACTTTCTTTTATTAGTATAGTATGCGTATGGTCTAACAAAATCGGTCAAATATTTGATATAAAGAATAATATTATAATATAAATAATAATGTATAATTTCGTATTCTGTGTGATAAAAAATTGATGGTATTATATTCAAGAAAAATGACGTAGACGAAACTAAGGATCCAATGTACGCCTTTAGTCAATATGACTCGTGACCGCATACAAAGTGTTATGTAAAAAAGGTGGCATTTTAAAAACATCCACAAAAGCAACGAAAAAAAAGCCATTCTTTGACTGAATAGAAGTTTTATCATTGATATATTTCCTTAAGAAATGTTTTTCAAAAATTTATTTTTACGAAGCTTCTACTACAGGACTTAACCACTCTGAAATAAATCGCGTTTTAAAGTACTTTTTTAAAAAATAAAAGCAACACAGAAAGATGGATAGATAGATAGATAGAAACTTTTATTCCAGTTCTTTCTTATATAAAACTTCTGAAATCGAATTATTTTAAGAAAAATATATCTTTAATATATGTCCAGGATTTGACTAGGGAAATTCCAAATGCACTTTAAACTTGGTAACTTTACGATTTAGTGTAGAAAAGTTTCACTTTTAACATATCCTCTTTTATTTAAGCTAATATATCTTTCGCATCAAGTAAAAGTGCCACATGAATATCAAGAACTTGCGCGTTAAACTAAATTTAGTTGCGTAGCAACCCGTTGTGTTGCTTTTGAAGTGCATGAGATCATTCTATTCTTTTGCGGAAAATAAATCTAAATTTATTGTAAATTTGGAAAGCAATTATTGAATTGCTTTTATTAAATACAATATTTTAAATATTAAATTATATTTACAATTTAAGTCAAAAGCTTTCCCAATAAAAATGCAAATATTCTTTAACTTTATTTGCCGAAAGCTTTTCACTCTTCCAAGATTTGGCTTCGAAATTCGGAGTTGGTAGAAATGATGTCATTTGGATCAACTTCTACAAAAATGACTTTGTTTTGAAGAATTTATTCAGAAGCATTTTATATTTATGAATTAAAATAAATGCTTAAAACATTTCGTTTTTAACGTTCGCTTCTGAAAAGTTTTAATGGCCATCTTAAGGCAATAGTTAAAAATCAATTTTTCTACTTTAAATTAAATAAAAATAACTTATGATGTTTGTTTTTTTTCTCCTTTTGCCATCAACAGAATTTATCTCATTTGAATTAGTTTGAATATGTGAAAATAAGTTTGTATTTCTTGGAATTTTCTTGAAAAATAGAATTCATTCACAATACTATTTTCACTATTTATTCAAGTAAAAGTGAATTTCAATTTAAAAATGATGTCAAACAATTGTATATCTTAATCCCTATCATTTACCTTTTTCTTTTATTCACGAACATGGAGCAATTTAGTTTCCATCACTACAGAAATGTCATTAAAAATAACGAAAAATCTCATATCTCGAAAACTAATTCAAATTTTGAAAATCTACGATCACTTTTGACATCCTTGGATCACCTTGTGTTAATTTGATCGCCCAACGATCCATATTCTAGGAGGTGTATCTGTGAAATAAAAACGGACAGTCGCTTTTTAATAATCTATATAATAAAAGCCTAAGTCACATGACTGTCATCAAAAGCTCCGGGTTGACCGCTTCGCTTATATGCCAGGTGGGTTAGACGGGCGCTGGGGATTAATCGCCAAATATTGTTTCATCGCCATCATGTCATCAGTTTTGCAATACTCTATTTCATGCGACTGTCTATAAGCAACTTTTCGCGTGGTAAATTAAAACAAAGCTTTGATGTTGAAATTAAATGTCATGATTTGTGGCATTTATTACTTTTTGAGAAATAATTGAGAGTCATAAATATTAAATATTTCAGTTTTAAATTAAAGTTATGTATTTTAAGTAAAATGAGTGAAAGTATTATATTTTAAATGAAATAAGAAAAAATTCGACGAGAAGAATATTTAGCGATTTATCACCTGCGCCCAGCAAACATAAAAATACCGAGTTCATGATTTCTGTATCAGAATCTTCGATTTAGCAAAGGATTGAGTAAGTAAATTAAATTAAGGAATAAAAGTAACGTGATACAATGCTTAGCATACATTTAAGGGAGACCAAACTGGTCGCCAAGGGCGGCTGGTATAATAGATCGACGAAGTTTTAATTTTGCTATGAAAAATTAGCCAGTGACAAATACTGAATAATTTATATTGTTTTAAGCGTGCTGGACAGATAATTACACCTGTTTATTTTCTATTTAATTTACATCCAAAATTGTTAATTGGTCCAAATCATCCAAGCAACCTCATAGTAAATTGGTATATAATTTTATATACCTTAGATAAATTCAAATAACATAAGTGATCGTAATTACATAATTCTAGTAGAAGAGCAACGCGAAGCATTAATAAAATTAAATTATAACTCGCGTCAAAATGTAATTATTAAATTTAAATAATTACGAATAAAATTAAGAGTTTGCGTTGTGAATTATTTAGACGAACTCTTCCACTTATGAATTAAACTAAAATTTAAGCTGTAAAAATAAGTTGACACACCTTAAACATTATCAATTAAATAATTACAGAAACTTTTTAAAACTTGATTAAATATTTTATTTACATTGAACCCAACTATATACAGAAATACATAATATTAATTCAAAAAAAGAAAGCAATACTTTTGTTTGCTTCTCATTATTTTATGTATATTTAATCTTAAAAAAAAAAGACAATATTTTCATGTACTCTAATTATTATATTTTTTTTCTTTTTGCTAAAAGAATAATTCTCTTTCATTTTTAAATTACCTTAATTTTATTTAATTATCGGTTTTGTCGGATCTCAGATTACTCTCTACCATAAAATATCAGAAAAGTATATTTATAATTTTTCATATGATTTTAAGTGGTAAAAGAAAAAGTTTAAAGTAGTACCTTTTTTTAATATACGGGATGGTGGCCTTTATTCATCAAATTCAGAGTTGTCGCGTTGCTTAGGATCATGTCCATATGTCATCAGGAATTCGCTTCGTATCAGAGCGGCGATATCGGGATGGCAGGATGCATAGCTACGGACCTCTGTAGAACAATCCACATTATTTTAAAATCAGGAAGACATCCTCAATTAGGCTTGCTTAGGCTCACTCCGATATGTACATCAGGAAGACATCCTCAATTAGGCTTGATTAGGCTCGCTCCGATATGTACATCAGGAAGACATCCTCAATTAGGCTTGATTAGGCTCGCTCCGATATGTACATCTCGCCTGGGCATTACTAGGGCTTTCAGGATTCATTGCACGGGCTTTCAGGAGAGCTCCTGCGTCCTCTACATCTTTTTTCAGACTCTCTTTTCAAACCTTATTCTTCTTGCACACCAACTCCTGCAGTGAGTGGAACTATTTTTGTCTAGTCCACTGTTATTGGATGTGAGAAGATTTTGCATTATTCTTCGATAGGCCTATTAGCTAACAGTCTGCAAATGGCCCCTTACATATACTTTAATATTATTATCTGCCTTAAAGTTTGGGTGGTCTGAAAAGCCATAAATTTATCCCAACACTTTTATTGAGGCCATAAATTTATTCCAACGTTTTTATTATTTTACGATTTCTAATTATACACCACTTTCCATTGGCTTGTCATAAAATGACACCATGGCGTCTGGCTATTGTTGTTGTCTGAGATCCGAACTCTATTCAACATTATACATTCATTTTACAATACAACAATTTTTTAAAAATATATATTTAATATTTAAAATCAACTTAATAATTTTTGTATGAACTTACACTCCTATTTTACTTAAATATGTAAACATTATAATTTTACACTCATAATTATATTTTATAAAAAATATTTATACAAACAGAAATAACAAATTACGCAATTTTACTTTGATTTAACCAACATGGTGCGGGAACATATCATAGTTATATGTTGCCCAGCATCACTCCCGGTCGTCAGAAAAAAAAAAATAAAAACTGATTGCTGGTTTTATTTATTTATTTTTTTTTTTTTTGTAAAGCATAAAAGAATGTACGTGTCCATATGACTGTGTATCTACACAGTTTTTGAGCTAAGACTGTAAAGTTCAATTATCAATGGTTCTGGTATATTTTATAAGAAGTTCTTCTATTTTTCATAACAGAAAGTTCAACACATGATAGCATAGTTGTCTGTTGACATTCACATTTATAGAAGACCTCTGTACTGAAAATCTGACGTCTTTCTCGAAGCCTTTTTTTCTTTACCACACACATGTTTAATAATTTTGTAACTTTACAGTTTAAGAGCCCAAAATACATTCAAAGCTATAATTTTGTATGAAACTAATATGCCGAAATAAACCTAATTACAAGAAAAATAATGGCATACACATTTGACATATTATTTCATCACATACAACCTTATGACACAGTGTTTTATCTAAAACACATTTTATACTGAATAAAAGTAAATACCATGCTTGTAATATGACATGTTATATTTTCACATAATTAATCTGATGTATTCAAATTATAATCAGAAAAATATTGTATACAAACTGGTTACATTATTTTATTTATTTATTTGTTACTTCTAACATGTATGATATGTCAAAATATACAAGCTATCTCATCTCCTTTAATATATCATTACGTAATGCTTTCCAACTTTACCCGATACGAGAAAAAAAAAAGAAGAAGGAGGAAAGAATAAAACCAGTTTTTCACCGTCCTCGATCCTTTCGAAACGAGGGGTTGGTCAAGCTACTAATCACTTTCTGCGAGGTGATTTGTGCTGTGACAAACTTTTACGACTTGCAAAAGTATGTATTTAAAACCATTTCATGCTTGTAATTACCTTATTAATTAGTATAATTTCTTGATATACTTTCTTCTTAACTAACTGTGCATGCCTGTATGTAATTTTTAACATAATCTATGCATAAACAGTGTATGTATTTGTATCATATCTAATGTAAACCTTCTGCTTTTTTTTATTATTTTGTAGGGGAAAATGGCGATTGAATTTGAATAATTGAAACATTATACATATAAACATATTTGAAACATTTGAATTCTCCTGCCTCATACTGCGACTGAAGCGAGCGTGGCTTTTTATGCTGTCAGGTTCAAATCTAAACCAAATTGCCTTTCAGGATTAAAAAAAAATGCATATAATTTTCTTTAACTGATTACATTGTATATTTTTAGACCTTTCTAACAAACACAAATTTTGATTCATGATATTGTTTACTATTAAAATGTAAACAACACAGAAATATGACTTCTACAGCCTCTCAAAATGCAAAACATGCATTACGCTGACCTTAAAAATGCACCTTCATTTAATACTATTAAATAGTGTTGTCAGAAAATACCATTGA
Source organism: Maratus speciosus (assembly GCA_963932465.1). Classification (NCBI taxonomy): domain Eukaryota; kingdom Metazoa; phylum Arthropoda; class Arachnida; order Araneae; family Salticidae; genus Maratus; species Maratus speciosus. Next base: position 503,421,491 of record OZ010794.1, on the reverse strand, counting down.
CGAAGAAGAGAACAATTTTTTTTGTCTTTAATTATTATTTATTTAGCCAACAATTCTATCTTAAAAGATTGTTAAATTTTCATATTTATTTATTTACTGAATGAAATAAAAATTTATTTATTCAAAAATTAATTTATCATTAACATTCCGTATGTGAATTCTACTGTCTAAACTTTAATGATATGTTTAAAAAGTAAAAGATACTAAATTATTATTATTAATCAAACATTAATAATTATTATTTAATTATAAAAAAAATGTACTTAATACACTTGTATAATTTAAAAAAAAAAAACAAAAGCAAATGATAATTACTACGTAACATCGTATGCAGCCATCTATGAGTACCCGGCCGGACCAAAGAACTTCTACCAGCAGAAAAAATCTTTGTATACTCACAAACAACCACATCCAATTTTTTTATAGATCATGTTTTTAAAATAATTACTGTACGTACTATAAAAAAATTCGGTAAATAAATTTATTAAGCCATACTACATATTTTAATAAAAATAAGGCCAATATATATAAATATATTTATTTATTTATTTTGTTTTCTTATGTTAAATTGGCCAAGTTATATAAAAAAAATTTTATGAACTCAGACACTCAAATTTATCAATCCTATGTATATTTACATGTGTTTAATTTAGAATTGCATTTAATTCTAAGGGAAAGTAAAGAGAAAAAAAAAATGCTTAAATTCTAAAATAACATAAATTTATAAAATATTTCATTTAAAAAAAAAAAATCTAATTTCTAGCTGATTTCAGCAAGATGTCATTTAATATTTATATTAAATAATTTTGCTAATACATTTTATTAATTATTAAATTTGCATATTTTTATATATACAATAAAAATATAATAGTCTTACATAAAATTTTACACTACAACAATGTTATTAATTAATTTAACTTGAATTTAAGCCTACTTTAATTCTAATTGAATACCGTTAATAAAAGTAAATTAGCTTATCAAGTTAAATATAATATAAACTACGTTTGTCTAATGTTAATTTTGCTGAAAATTCCATAAATTTTAACTGTAAATGCTAATTGCTATACCTTTTGTTATTTATTTTGAAAACAACACCAACTTATATTTTTATTTATTATTTTTTTTATTAAATCTAGGAACTATACACTGAGCTAGACACTCCATAAATGTGTAAAACCTAAAAATCAAAAGTTTTCCTAAATAAAACTCAAAATGCTGCTTTTTACAATATAATATTACTAATTTTATTGTTTCTGAGCATAACATCTAGTAATTATACCATACTTAATTTTTTCTTCGATTCCTTTTTCAGCCAAGAATCCTGAAGTTAATGCCTAAGTGATGACCTTGATTTACCTTGATGAATTGATAAATTTTCTACAAAAATTTTGTTGGTGTTGGTGCATACCCAGCCGTAGGCCAAAATTGCACCCTATACAGAAATCCTTTGGTGAGAAAATTTTAATTTTGCTTCAATTATTTATTTGTGTAATTTTTTTACAATAATTTTGTGTGCAATCATATTGAAATAACTCGCCTTGTCCATTGTTATACATATATATGTTTTTTAAAAACCAATGTGCTACACCAAAATCCTTTTTTTAATTTTTTTATAACACTTTTGTTCATAAAACTTATCCCTGCTGTCTAAATTCTAGACTTTAGCATATAAGTTGTAATTGAACTACCGGAATAAATCTTAGCACTTTTTGCATATTTTATTATATTTAGGCTTATAGCTGACCGCTATTCTAATATAAAGTGCACTAATAATTTATTCCTTGTCAACCATATATTTATATAAGAAGAAAAAAAAATAAATATGAGTATGTTATAAAGCTGTTCTAACTACCCTGAACCTAATAGCTTACACCTACTCATTTTAAAGAGTAATTCTGAAATTCTGTCATCTAAATTGTAAGGTTATTAACAAAGGCTACCCTTATAGAAGACAGAAAAAATTCTCTTTTTTTTTTTTTTTTTTTTTTTTTTTTAATTACTCCAACATTATTCACTATTAAATTAATTAAGTTTTAATGTTATTTGGCTTTGTTAAGATTTTATATTTTCTAATTCATATTCGAAAAGAAAAAAAATATATAACTTTTGCCTGGAGAGAAATATTTCACTGCTCCATTGAAGTTTTGTGAAGCACATTTCATAATTTTATAAGTATGTTTTCGGGTGCGCCCTGCACATTTGCTCAATATTGTAACCCTGAGACAAATTGGCGTTCCCATGTTCCTATCCTTTCTTATTATTATTTTGAATTTTAAAAAGGCAAGTTATTAATTTTGTTTCAATTTTTTTTACCTAAAAGAGAAAAATTTATTTTTAAATTTTGAAAATTTTGAAATTTTGAAATTCGATCAATTGTGTATTTTGTTTTATTTTTAATACCAATTCATATCCCATGGATAATATTGGGGAGGGGGAAAAGGGTAATGATCTTGTATAACATCCCCGTATAAGTTTGTATATGGTGTATAACCATATAACGACATATTTTTATCATAATAATCTATTTGATACTTTAAATATGGGTCTACATTCTCAGAATATTTATTATTTTTTTTATAATACTTTTTAGTAAGTTTGTCACCCTTTTGACTCGTATTTTTGTTCAATTTGAACCAACAATTTTCAGTTAAGTGCGATTTTCTCTGACAAATGCCACATTTATTTTTGTAATTTTTATCACCCTTAATTTTTTTCTGAGACCCCTGTAAATTCGTAATTTCCTCCTCTGTATGACCTGTTGCATATTTCGGAGCGCACAGCTGATCCATATGTCGTTTGATCGGCTCTATTGATTTATCTGGAACATATTGTAATAAATAATTAAAGTTTCTAAACTTTTTAGTAACTTCGTAGGGTCCTTGAAATTTTGGCTCTAATGCGCCTGGTTTTCCAATACATTTTAAATATACTGTTTGACCCAAATTTAAATCCTTTACTTTTTCGTATGCCTCTTCATCTATATATTCTTGGATTATTTTCTCCTGGTTTGCAAGGGATTGAATTTTGATTTCCTTCATATGCTGTATTCTTTTTAGTTTTTTGTAGCGAATAATTTAGAGAAATAATTTTATTTTTCTGTCCTCTGGTTTTAACTCCAGAGGTATTTAAATCTACACTTCTCCTTTTAAAATTTCGCTTATTGTTGGGCATAACCTTTTAACAGAATATTTCTGTTTATCATACTTTTTTCTCTATATTGCAACATATGTATGAAAATATTCTAGATTGCATAAATACATAAAAACAACAACACTAAAATTAAAAAAAAATTTCTTAGGGGATGAAGTTGTTTTGTAGATTATTCTTTTACACACATAAATACCCCTAAAATATTTATAATACACGTATATATAAAAAACAACATAATTTCATTTAACAGAAAAATATCTGTCTTTTTCTACAGAAAAAACAATCTTATTTTATTTTTTTTTATATGTAAATAATGTACTACTACTTCGTAGTACGACTCATAAATTTTCTTTTGTATCAAGGTGATACAATTTCAAAAATCATGATCTATTGACATTTCAATCATTTTTATACCAGACATATTATCAAATTTTACTTATTATTCTTATTATTATTATTTATACATTATATTAAAAAAAATTATTTTTACAAATGTGTCATCTGTGATGTGAATGCCATTATTTCTCAATGGTAACTGAGATCCAACCAAAAGAGAAAAGAGAGAGAAAAAAAAAATTATAATTCCTAAATTTACCTATTATAAATCCCAGAATTATTTTTTTTATTTCCTTTTTTTTTTTTTTTTTTATGCTAACATATATTATTCATTTTATTTATATAAAATTATTATATGTGTGTCATTATTGTTACAATAATAAAATTAATTTTAATAAAATTTTAATCAATTAAACTTAAATACCTACAATATCTTTAAAATTGTGACATTAAAATAATACTTAAATTTATTTTCCTTTATTATTATTATTATTATTTCTAATGACCTCAGATGAACGTTCCTGAGTCATAGCACCATTTTACTATGAAGAGGGGGATGCTGGACAGATAATTACACCTGTTTATTTTCTATTTAATTTACATCCAAAATTGTTAATTGGTCCAAATCATCCAAGCAACCTCATAGTAAATTGGTATATAATTTTATATACGTTAGATAATTCAAATAACATAAGTGATCGTAATTACATAATTCTAGTAGAAGAGCAACGCGAAGCATTAATAAAAATAAATTATAACTCGCGTCAAAATGTAATTATTAAATTTAAATAATTACGAATAAAATTAAGAGTTTGCGTTGTGAATTATTTAGACGAACTCTTCCACTTATGAATTAAACTAAAATTTAAGCTGTAAAAATAAGTTGACACACCTTAAACATTATCAATTAAATAATTACAGAAACTTTTAAAAACTTGATTAAATATTTTATTTACATTGAACCCAACTATATACAGAAATACATAATATTAATTCAAAAAAAGAAAGCAATACTTTTGTTTGCTTCTCATTATTTTATGTATATTTAATCTTTAAAAAAAAGACAATATTTTCATGTACTCTAATTATTATATTTTTTTCTTTTTGCTAAAAGAATAATTCTCTTTCATTTTTAAATTACCTTAATTTTATTTAATTATCGGTTTTGTCGGATCTCAGATTACTCTCTACCATAAAATATCAGAAAAGTATATTTATAATTTTTCATATGATTTTAAGTGGTAAAAGAAAAAGTTTAAAGTAGTACCTTTTTTTAATATACGGGATGGTGGCCTTTATTCATCAAATTCAGAGTTGTCGCGTTGCTTAGGATCATGTCCATATGTCATCAGGAATTCGCTTCGTATCAGAGCGGCGATATCGGGATGGCAGGATGCATAGCTACGGACCTCTGTAGAACAATCCACATTATTTTAACATCAGGAAGACATCCTCAATTAGGCTTGCTTAGGCTCACTCCGATATGTACATCAGGAAGACATCCTCAATTAGGCTTGATTAGGCTCGCTCCGATATGTACATCAGGAAGAAATCCTCAATTAGGCTTGATTAGGCTCGCTCCGATATGTACATCTCGCCTGGGCATTACTAGGGCTTTCAGGATTCATTGCACGGGCTTTCAGGAGAGCTCCTGCGTCCTCTACATCTTTTTTCAGACTCTCTTTTTCAAACCTTATTCTTCTTGCACACCAACTCCTGCAGTGGGTGGAACTATTTTTGTCTAGTCCACTGTTATTGGATGTGAGAAGATTTTGCATTATTCTTCGATAGGCCTATTAGCTAACAGTCTGCAAATGGCCCCTTACATATACTTTAATATTATTATCTGCCTTAAAGTTTGGGTGGTCTGAAAAGCCATAAATTTATCCCAACACTTTTATTGAGGCCATAAATTTATTCCAACGTTTTTATTATTTTACGATTTCTAATTATACACCACTTTCCATTGGCTTGTCATAAAACGACACCATGGCGTCTGGCTATTGTTGTTGTCTGAGATCCGAACTCTATTCAACATTATACATTCATTTTACAATACAACAATTTTTTAAAAATATATATTTAATATTTAAAATCAACTTAATAATTTTTGTATGAACTTACACTCCTATTTTACTTAAATATGTAAACATTATAATTTTACACTCATAATTATATTTTATAAAAAATATTTATACAAACAGAAATAACAAATTACGCAATTTTACTTTGATTTAACCAACATGGTGCGGGAACATATCATAGTTATATGTTGCCCAGCAAAGCGCAAATAGGTTATTTTGTAATAGAGCCTGCACTCAATAGAGATAGATTAAAAAAAGTTATGCTTGAAAATTATTTAAAAAGCCATAAAGTAGATTTAGATTTTTTTTGCCTATATAAAAGTGTAAAAATTGCGATGTTTAGAAATTTAAAAAATTGCAAAACCGAAATTTAATCGCCAAGTGTTATTATTCGCAAATGGCGTCAGTGTTATGCATGGACACATTTGTCCTTTACAATATAGATAGATTTTCAAACTTGAAGTCACGTTTGTCAGCTAGAACTTTGCATATGAAAATTCATCCTTTTGACTTGAGGTTCCACTCTCAGTACCGCCGAGTACAAATTCAAGAAACTGATGCCTTTTAGATGCATTCGTGGTAAAATATTTAGTTTTATCAAAGAAATCTTACAATATGTGCAAAACTACTTAAAAGATGAGACAATATTTTTAAAAAAAGATATTAAATTACTTTAATATCTTAGTACTTTCAACTATAAAAACATAGTCTTCATCAGAGAACTATAAGAAATACTAGTGTTATTAACGTCTAATTTTCAAAATTCACGTAGATAGTGAAAAAAGGAGTGAAAGTGGAAGTCAATTTTCAGATCCGGAAAACATTGGGAAAATAAAACATAGATATAGGGAAATGGAATATTACTCATGTTATGATTCTTTAAGCCTTTTTATTTTCCCAATGTTTTCCGGATCTAAAAATTGACTTCCACTTTCACTCCTTTCGTCACCATCTACGTGAATTTTGAAAATTAGACGTTAATAACAGTAGTATTTCTTATATTTCTCTGACAAAAACTATGTTTTTATAGTTGAAAGTACTAAGATATTAAAGTAATTTAACATCTTTTTTCAAATATTGTCTCATCTTTTAAGTAGTTTTGCACATAGTATAAGTTTAACTTTAACTTTTTAAAACTGAATTAAGCATTTCTATTTATTTATTTACTGAGAATTGTTTTCTTTTAAATATGGCACTTACTGAAGCATTACGCCAAGTATCTCAAACTCAGTCAGTAGAATAAAAATATATTGAAATGTAACATAGCTTTATGAGGGAAAATGAGCGTTTTTTAAAGGGTGACGTCATTTTAGGTTCAAACTTTAAAAATGATTATTTTTAATTGTAATGGGAAAATGGCATCAATAAAAATAAATAAACCCCCATTATTTCTTTTTTCCGGAACAATTGAAGTAATATGATTGCCCCCATTTTAAAGAAGCTTCATAAAAGACTTTTCAAATTAAATTTAAAATATAAAAAAGGGAATATTTAGAAAAATACCTAGAACGGGCACATTTCTTTATTATAATTTTTAACAAATGAACAGCTTTCGTTTAAAAAAAAATACTTAGTAAAATTGAAGATAAAAATTTCAGGAAGAATCACTAGAAAGTTCAGGGAAGATATCTAAAAAACTGTCCTGTGTAAACACTGTTACAGTGTTACTGTGTATTTACAGTGTATACACAGTGTTACTGTGTATACACTGTTAAAAATTTGCAGCAAACTGTCCAGTCATTCGACAGTTTTTTTTTTTTTTTTTTTGAAAAACGGTTTCATAACCGTAATTTAACGATATTCTCATCATAAAATGGCCAATAATATGATCAGAATAGTGTTAAATTATGGTTGTGTAACCGTTTTCGATAAAATTGGTCAAATGACAGGACAGAATGCTGCAAATTTTTAACAGTGTATATAGATTATTTTTTCTCTTTTGTTTTAATAATTGCCTACCAACTCTATTTCAGAACTTATCTATTTCAGACAAATCACAGCACATATTTTTCCCAATTCGGCTCTGTAAACATTTAAATTGTTGACTATGTTAAATTCGTGTTATGTTTATGCTATTCTTTTATTTATTCATTCATGAATATTTATTTTTGTTATGGTAAATTAGCCGAAGAAAAATTCTGAACAATTTTTATTTTTTTATGTCCAAGTTGTTTATTATCATTTCGTAATGGAGCCGGCATACGACAGAAATATAAATTTAAACAATCTTGCTTGAAAATTGTTTTATAAACCCTAATAAATCAGTCAACTAAGGTACAGTTTTCAAACAAATGGCATTTAAGAGTAGATTTTTTTCCCTATACGACGGTATAAAAATTGAAAATATGCGATGTTTAGAAGATAAAAAAATTACAGTACCGAAAATTGGAAAACCGAAATTTAATCGTGAAGTGTTACCATTCGCAAAATGATGCCAACCTTACGCACGCACAGATATGTTTCTCCTTTATAATAAAGACTAGGGGATCGTACCTGGGCTTCCCGGGTTACAGAATATAGGTGAAAACATTTATTTAAAATTGAAAACTAATAATTTTTTTATATGCAATAAATTTTTTAGACTGTCCACTTACATTAATAAAGCATTTTTCATATGAAAAATACGAATTATACAATTAAATAAATTTTTGAAATTTATCAAAAGCGATATTTTCTTATTAGGCGCATGCTAAGAGACCAAGATTTTGCTACTTACGGCATCCTTTTATATTCTGATAATTTTAGAGCTTACATGTCTGTTAAATTTGTGTTTTATTTATATTATTTTATTTATTTATTCACGGGATTTTTTTTTTTTTTTAATGGATATTAGCAGTAAGAAAATGATGAACTCTTTATTTTGTTTTAAGGGCAAACGGATTAATCTTTCGTAATCGAGCTCCGCGTGCTATAGATAAATTAGAAAATATTTCATGCTTTAAAATTGTTTTTAAAACCATAGACAATCAGTAAACTGTGATGTACTTTGCAAACAAATTGCATTTGAAAAAAAAAAAATCCTATTTGGTGATCTGAAAATTTAAATTTGACGATTACAAATATGTTAGATTTGTATTTTTTCAACATTATTATTTTATTTGTTTATAAAAGAAGTATTAATTTCGTTAATTTGTCTTTCAAAAATATGTTAGATTGGTGTTTTTTTAATATTATTCTTTTATTTGTTTATAAAGAAAGTGTTAATTTCGTTATGCAAAAATAGTCAGAAACAAATGCTGAACAATGTTTGTTGCTTTATGTGCTAAATGTTTATTATTTTCATGTATTGAAACTGGCACGTGATAATTAAACTTAAAAAAAAAACATGCTTAAAAATTATTTTGGAAAACATAATACATCAGTCAATTAAGATACAGTTTTTAAACAAATTGCATTTTAAAGTAAATTTTTTCCCTATGAGACGAAAACTGAAAATGTACGATGGTCAGAAGGTTAAAAAATTGCAGTAGCGAAAATTTCAAAACCGAAATTTGATCGTGAAGTGTTGCCATAAGTAAAATGACGTCAGCGTTACTCACAGATACGTTTGTTCCTTATAGTATAGATACATAATCAGTAAAATATAATAAAGATCAGATATTAGGATGTGGTTATCAATTGAGGCTCCTATGCTTGATATTCCGAAATGAAAAACAGCAATTTTCACCTTCTCAAAATTTTCATACGTACTTCTCATATGCATATTCATCATTTTTTTAAAAATTGCATTTTGTTTGATCATTTTTAAAATCATTTTAACTCAAAACTTGAAGTCACGATTCTCAGCAACATCTTTTATGTGAACAGACGCACTCTTTACTTGAGATTCTAATCTCAATTCCGGAGAGTAAAAATTTCTGTAATTTATGTTTTTTTAGACGCATTCGTGTTAAAATGTTTAGTTTTATCTAAGAAAATGATCGTTTTCTTTTAAATATGACTTCATTTTCTCTTAAATAAGCATTTCGCCTAGTGTCTGAAACTTAGTATCAGTACACATGCAGAAGGAAAAACAATATAGTTAATTTAGGAGGAAAAATGCGTGTTTTCAAAAGCAGTAAGTCATTTTCCGTTATTATACCCCTAATATAATATTATGCTCCTAATGGGATTTTGCGCCACTAAACCCTATGCAGCAATTTTTATCAACAATTTTGAATTTTTATCAAAAAATGGCATGAATAAAGGTAAAAATACCTTATTATTTCTGTCTTGTCTGCAATAATGAAAGCTATCTAATTTTCACCATTTTGAAGAAATTTCATAAAATGCTTTTAAAATTAAAATATAAAAGTAGGGATATTAAAAAAAAAAAAAAAAAAAAAAAAAAAAAAAAAAAAAAAAAAAAAAAAAAAACAGATAGTGCGATCACATCTACAAATTAATAAATTTCAGTTAAAAAAAAAAAAAAGTAAAATTGGTTTAGCAGAATCAGGGCAGATGACTAAAAAACACACTTGTGTTTTAAATATATAGATTATATAAAATTATGAAAAATTAAATTAAGCAAATTATGTTATTTTGATAAAATTATAGTAGCGTGTCCTAAAGAATAGCATTAAAATTTTATTATTCGAGAGAATTTTGGAGAAAAACTTCAGGAACATGATATAATTTTAAACCTCGAATTATTTATTTGCTTGTCTAACTCGGCGAACCAAATCCATCCAGGCGAGAATAATCAATTTCTGTAATATAATTATAAATCGCTATTATTTTGCAAGCCTCTTTGATAAAGACACTCTAAATTTTTGTAAAACATTGCGTTTTTATCAGTGTGCGATTTCGTTTACATTATTTTCAAAAATGAAGCATTTTCCCCTGTGAAGAATTTCAAAGTAGCTGGGCTGTGAAAATGACGCACTTCTACAAAATATAATTTAGGTTTAAGAATTAAATCACACGCTTTTTTATAAAATGATGTCCTTTACATCTGCTATAGCAATCCACATTTACAATCCAGTCGTAAACTTCATCTATAGAAAAGTATGCATATGACGTCATTATCACGGAATAATAGACAATATTCTTGACATAACCCGTATATTAATTTCAACTCTTTTTTAAGGTTTTATGAGAAAATGGCAACAAAAAGATACAGTATCTCCTATTATCGACTATTTTTCGTTTAGAGGTTCTGCCTTTTTTCCTCGTGGAGGAAGGTTGTTCCAAGGAAGTAACGCCATTTTTGTGATCATTTGAGGTCGCATGCCGGCAAAAGCCGTAGCGAATACCTCATAGCTTAAAATTAAAATTAAAATTAATATCTGTTTACTTTCAATAGAAATGGGGTACTTTTGTTGCCACGATTAGAAAAATGGTATTAAAAACTACAAAAAAATTAATATCTCAAAAACAAATTAAGATACAGCTTTCAAACAAATTGCATTTAAAAGAGCATTTTTTTCCTTATACAACGGTGTAAAAATTTAAAATGTGCGATGTTTAGAAGTTTAAAAATTTGCAGTACAGAAAATTGCAAAGCCAAAATTTTATTTCAAATTTCAAAGGGTTGCCATTCGCAAAATGACGTATGCGTTACGCACAGATATGTTTGTCCTTTATAATATAGATGTCCTTTATAATATAGATAGTCTAGTCTATCGTAAATATTTGTAGCGAGAAAGTGTCGGATGGTTATTTATCTTTTAAAAACTTTTTCAAACTTTAAAAAAAAAATTTTATTTACTTATTCAAACTTTTTTTTTACTTTTTTATTAACACATTCCGACATAGTTGAAAAATGTTTATGGATTCGGTTTGTCTGGCCGTTCTCTAACTTGTGTAAATATGCTCAGATTGACATTAAGCTCTATATGTTAATGAGGTTCAATATAGAATGTTTGCTGTTGAAAACAAATGTTTCGCATTTATATTTCGTTTACAGGTACACACTTAGGGTTTCTGCGAAATTATGGTTTGTCGTTTGCGGTGCCTTTTATTTAAATTACTTATTTAGATACTTCATTCCGTGCAAGGAAAAAAAATTAAATTTCTTAGTAATATTTTATTAGCAAAGAAAAGTCTTTCATAATATACTGCTTATGAATCATTTTTCGTTCTTGTTTTACTTTTCATTTTCAAAGAATAATGCATTTTGTAAGGAACTAAATATGTACTAAATGTACTTCTTTATTAAAAAAATAAAAAATACTTTATTTTGCAGATTTACTCTATATAATTTATAAATATTCTTTAGTATGTTAAACATAAAATTTTTAATAAAATGTATTATATTATGTTTTTTTGTTAAATAAGCATACTGTTAACTATAACGAACTGCAGCATTTTAAAGAAGAAACTTATGTCCTCCAGTCCTCCTAATATACATATAATAAATATTTTTGTAATTATTCTAAACATTTTATTATTTCAAATGTTAAATAAAATGTTATTATATCACAGGAAAAACGAAGAGGGAAAATAACTATTTTCAAGAACCTCAAAAAGGAAATGAAATAAAAAGAATGAATGAACGTATAAAAGCAAAAAAAAAAAAAAATGACTAAATATATTAAACGCTATATGTGCTATTTAAATGTGTAATTTTGAAAATTAATTTTATAATTCTGCCGATTCTGATCTTTACGATAAAGATAATTAAATAATTATATTAATTTTACCTTATTTCATATTCATAAAAGTGACTGACTGCTTTTCTGCTTGCATGTAAATAAACAAAAGTTTCCCATTCTAAATACATTCAGAAAACCATAATATACAGGCTGTATCTGAAATGCTTCAACAAACTTAGGGGGATGATAGTACTCATCAAGACGAACAAAAAATGCAATGGAACATGGGGTCGCAAATGACGTTTAAAGGGTGAAAATCGCAAGACTAATAAAAATATCGAAATCTCGCATGCTGCTTTTCTGCAGAACTGGCTAGTAGCACGAAACTGGTTTTCCTTTCACTTTGTGCATATCCGGTCAGAAAGAGACAGCAAAAATTTGGAAGAAAGCCAAACAAATCTGTGAGTAGGAGAAATCCAGGAAACTCCCGAAGTCTTCGAGCGTGTCCTCCAGTCGTTCCTCCGTAGATGTACTCCGTGTAATAATGCCCGCGGTCGACACTTTGAACAATTGTTGTAAAATATTTATTTTCTCTGGACTTCAAGAGCTGTGTTGTACCTATTCTGTGCAATAAATAATTTTCTGCGATGTTTCTTGTCTCAGTTTGCCCATTTCCAAACGCATTTTCTCGATTTTCATCCTTTAAACGTCATTTGCGACCCCATATTCCATTGCATTTTTTGTTCGTCTTCGTGAGTTCTATCATCCCTCTAAGTTTGTTAAAGCATTTCAGATACAATGTGTATATAAGGACGTGAGTTTCAAAACCAACGTGGTACCACACGTTCAGACAACCAATAAGATCTCTTGGACTTCACGCCAATTAAAGGTACACGCCTCTCTGACAGCTGGCAGGAGGATAGGAACGGTCCAGCATATGAGCTGAACGCGATATTTTTCGCCTGTGACCAGCGCCCTTAACCAAAATCTTAAAGATCATTGTAGTTTGTTATTAACTGCTGTAAATAATCTGCATTTTATAAATGAAAATATCTTATGCTAAATATTCAATATTATTTATCTATTTTATCTTTTCTAATTTCACACGTTTTAAGAAAAATCTTTAGGGTACCAGATATGTTCATCAGCACATGCTAATTTTCGTTCTTCTTTCGTGGTACCAAAATTTAAATAATCGAGTTTTCTCTATCAATCTATTCTATTGATAACCTGTATCGAAAAAACACTCCAAGCTGCAAAACAAAACTAGATTTATCGTCTATTTCTGGTATTGGTTTACAATGAAAACCAATAGATGCAGTCAAATGTTTTTCGCGATTTTCCACAAATAGATTTTCTCGATAAAGCTAGTTTTGAAACTCACGTCATCATATATACGGGATGTTCCTTTTTATCGTTCAAAAATAGCTATTTTTCTAAACCATTAGTTTTAGAGGCGTAGTTCCAAATACAAAAATATATCTCAAATATTGTTCAGCATCATATGAAAATTCATGTAAGACAAAATAATTATTTTTTAAACTTGGGAATTTAAAATTTTTATATGACACCTGGTCCTTATAAGTTGCATTTAGAAAATTTCCTTCATACTCTGACGAAGTAAAAGACTGAAAATTCCATTCCACAACGACCAGAACTCAAAGAGTGTTCCATACGAGAAATTGTTTAAAATGTGGTAATTTTCCGGCACTACAAATGGAAAGCCGTTGTTTTATTGATGGCAAGATCCGACATTTCATAGAATTCAAAATATCATAGATAGGTGATTCTTGGTCCTAGAAGAATGGAATTTTTTATTGTTTTACTTGTCAAAGAGCATTTTTCTAAATATAACAAACAGAACACACGATCAGTATAAAAATTTAAATTTCATTACTTCTGAAAAAGTAACTATTTTAACTTAAACGGATTTTAATGCCATGACGTAAAATATTTCAAGCGTTTTGCAACTGGAATTATTCTTCTAAAGTTAACGGTATCTGAATTAACTTTTGGTTTGTGGTGAGAAAAGACTACCTGTATATATATATATAAATATATATGTATGCATATATATGATACTAGCTTAATATTCAACTAAATTTAACTTTTGAAAAATTTCATTACGAGTGATTAAATTTGAAATTTAAATTATATTATGCTTTTAACTAGGCATTTAAGCAATTCGAATAAGCAAGTTACATTTCTTTTATTGTCAAAATAAAAATAAAAGTACTTCTTAGTTATCCCGTCGACCAATTTCGCCAAATTATGCACATTGACGTAATTTTTATTTTAAATAACGAAAGAACAAATAAATTAGTAAAACATTAATAAAAAATACAAATAAAACGTCCAATTAATGGTTTTATTGTCCATTAGTGGCAATTAATCGTACAATTAATTAATTAATGGCAACCATTGTTGGCATTTAATCTTACAATTTAGCGACAGTAATTTCGACGACGGGATAACCAAGAAGTATCAAAATAAATATCAAAAATTTACTTCAGGTTTTTTTTTTCTTTTGAAAATTTTGAAAGTGAAGTAATTAAAAAAATCTTATTACTGTGCATACACTGTAAAAAAAATTTTGTAAGGTTACTAAGAATTTTGTCGGAAACTGGGATGCCTAGAACTTTTTATGTAACCACAACGAAAGATAATCATGTAAAATTACAAAAGTTTCTTCAGTAACTGTTACTAAATATTGCTTAGTAAACGTACTAGTGATTTTTTAGGGAGTTTCCCAAAAAAACTCTTGTAAATTTACTAAATATTGTTTAGTGAAGTTACTAATGCTTGTTTAGGGAGTTTACTATATAAGTTTTAGTAAATTTATCAGTGAATCTATACTCCTATTATAAAGAGGAAAAAATTGTTTATTTGTAGGAGGTCAGGCTTGCTCTGGAACTACCGAACCGATTCCAAAAGTAATGGTATCAAAATGATGGTGTTAGTCCAACTTAGAACATAGGCTATGTTTTATGTCGGTGCCACTACCCCAAAGGGGGTGTAGATGCAAAAAACGTTCTAAAAATGCGATTTTAGCGTTACTGAAGGGCCTAGAAATATGAAATTTTGAATATTAGTTACTTATAAGATATAAATGATGTCTAAGAACAGTTCTTAAACAATTCGAAATTTAAAAGGGGTGAAAATGCACAAAAAGCGTTCTAAAAAATGTTCTAAATGATAGTTTCTACAAAATCTCAGGAAATACCAAACTGATTTGAAAAATATTGGTGTCAAAATGATGGTGACAACGCTTGCTCCAAGATAGGCTATGTTTTATGTCGGTGTCACTACCCCAAAGGGGGTGCAGGAGCAAAAAACTTTCTAAAAATGCGATTTTTGCGTTACTGAAGTTCCTAGAAATATGAAATTTGAAATATTAGCTACTTATTAGATATAAAGGATTTATAAGAACAGTTCTTAAACAATTCGAAATTTGAAAGGGGTGAAAATGCACAAAAAGCGTTCTAAAAAACGTTCTAAATGGTAGTTTCTACAAAATCTCAGGAAATACCAAACCGATTTGAAAAATATTGGTGTTAATATGATAGTGACAACGCTTGCTCCAAGATAGGCTATGTTTTATGTCGGTGCCACTATCCTTTTCGGGGTGGAGGAGAAAAAAAACGTTCTAAAAATGCGATGTATGTGTTACTGAAGTTCCTAGAAATATGAAATTTGAAATATTAGCTACTTATTAGATATAAAGGATTTATAAGAACAGTTCTTAAACAATTCGAAATTTGAAAGGGGTGAAAATGCGCGAAAAGCGTTCTAAAAAACCTTCTAAATGGTGGTTTCTGCACAATCTCAGGAAATAGCAAACCGATTTAAAAAATAATGGTGTCAAAATGACGGTGAGAACCCTTGCTCCAACATAGGCTATGTTTTATGTCGATGCCACTACCCAAAATGGGTTGCAGGAGCAAAAAACGTTCTAAAAATGCGATTTTTGCGTTACTGAAGGCCTAGAAATATGAAATTTGAAATATTAGCTACTTATTAGATATAAAGGATTTCTAAGAACAGTTCTTAAACAATTCGAAATTTAAAACGGGTGAAAATGCGAAAAAAGCGTTGTAAAAAACGTTCTAAATTGCGATTTCTATGCAATCTCAGGAAGTACTGAACCGATTTCAAATACAATGGTGTAAAAATGATGGTGACAGATCTTGCTCCAAGATAGGCTATATTTTATATCTGTTTCCACTACCCCAGAAAATATTCAGAAGCAAAATGCGCGAAAAGCGTTCTAAAAACGTTCTGAATGCCGATTTTTCAGCAATATCTCAGGAAGAATCAAACTGATTTCAAACGTAATGGTAGGATATTCATGCTGATAGCCTCTGTTGTAACATAGACGCTATTTTATGTCGGTATCACCTAGACGTTGCAGGAGCAAAAAAGCGTTTTAAATTTCGATTTTTGTGATCGGTAGGGGCTAGCAACTTAAAATTAGGCAAGGTACATATTTATTAGATATAAATGATCTTTAAGAACAGTTTCGAAAAAATTGGAAATTTAAAAAGGGGTGAAAATGCGCGAAAAGCTTTCTAAAAACGTTGTAAATTGCGATTTCTACGCAATCTCTGGAAATACCAAAGCTATTTCAAAAGTAATGGTTGCAAATGAATAGTGACAGTCCCTGCTATAACATCTATAATAATAAAGAAAGAAGTTTGTGTGTGAGTGTGTCGACGGTGTTCTAAAGAGAACACTGCACGTAGAACTACAAAATTTGGGCAAAAGGTACGTCTATATACGAAGTTTTGCACCTCGAAGCCAGATTTTCGATTTTTTGATTAGATTTTTTTAATTTAATTTTTTATGCGATTTTTAGCACTTTTTTAAGTTTCGAGGCGATTTTTCCACATTACTGAAAATAATACTGTTTCTTTCTTTTAACCCAATATAGTAAATTTTGTTCTCTTTTCAAAAAAGTTTATTCGGAATTCGTACAGCGATTTTTGAATTTTTAGCGAATTTTTATGCGTTTATTGAATAACACTTAATGCATCTTCATACTTATAAGGGAGTTACCGCAGGGGGGGGGGGGGGGGGGGGGGCACAGCTCTGTCGCCAAATACCGTCAAGTTTGTCGCCAACTTGGCGATATATCGCCAAATTTGGCGGCCAAAATAAGTCGCCAAAAGGGACGTCAACGTGGCGATACCTCTGATATTTCGCCAAATTCCCATAGACTTCCATTGTAAACCTATCGGGATTACTTGCTAACAGAAAATCAACACATTCAGATATTTTAGTGCAACAAAAACTAATATTAACGTAAGGGATTATATTAATTATGTTTAAGAGAATCCAAGTAATTTAAATTATGAATAAAAGTAGCATGATACAATGCTTAGCAAGTGTTATGTTGATATTTATCGTATAGGTGATTCTCGATGATATCTCAGAAACATCAGAAAGCCATTAACTAAATATTAATTATTCGAATAAAGGACAGGAGTCCATTTTATATCATTTTATATCAATAGACGAATATCGAAGAATACCTGAACGCTGTTTATTAATCACTAGGTTCTTTAACACACTTCGAGAGATTTTCAGCCGCAAATGCCGATGCAGGAGGGGAGAGAAAACGTAGTACATATTTATTTTATCAGCCCGACAGTCAAAAGAGAAGTGATGCCATTAAAATTCTGAGAGAGCAGGGTTATTGGCGAGGGGCAATTTACAAAAAACGTTAACCAGTAGTTATCTGGCGAGAATTAAGTTGAGATGAGACACGTATTAATTTCCGTTAACGAATTCCCAATGAGGAGGGCGAAAGGTCAAAATATGAATATTAATGCCAACCAGATGATCGGGAAAGTATGAACTACCGAAAGCCACAAAGCCGCATTTTACAGGGGGTTTGCCAAACCATTGGAATTAGGCGCGCGAGCCGTTTGAAGGCATATGCAATTGAAAATAAAAGATATTGCAGACAAAATTTATGACAAGAATTTATACGTTGGAAAAATATGATGCAACTGTAGAGACACAATCAAAAAATAAAGAAAAAAGGCATGAGAAAGATCCCGCCTATCAATCGAATTAAGCGTGCTAATGTAAAGTGTAAATTGTTTCTATGCCAGATAAAAATAGCATGCCTCTTTTAATCCAATAGAGTCTGATGCAATTTTTCCATATTAGTGAAAGGAATCAACTTTCAATCTTTGAAGACAATATATATATTTTTTTTCTTTTCGAAATTTGCGCATCGATTAAAAAATTTTTCGCGATATCATATTGTGATTTTCAGAGCTTTTTCGCAATTCCTGCTGTTTTTTGACGTACCCGGGCAACGCCGGGCAAGTTCGCTAGTATGTTATAAACGTACTATCCATTTTTAGGGTATTTTCTAAAAAATGTTTCGTAAATTTACTAAATATTGTTCTGTAAATTTACTAACGGTTTTTCAAGGGAGTTTCTCTAATTAGTTTTTGTAAATTTACTAAATATTTCTTAGTAAACTTACTAGCAATTTTTTAAGGAGTTTACTAAAGAATTTGTGGTAATTTTTCCAAAGATAGTTTAGTAAACGTACTAAGGATTTTTTAGAGAGTTTCCCAAAGAATTCCTTGTAAGTTTACTAAATATTGTTCAGTAAACTTACTAACGATTTTTTAGGGAGTTTACTAAAGAATTTTTCGTAAATTTACTTAGGATTATTTAGTCAAGGTACTACCGATTTTTTTAGGTATTTTCTTAAAGAATACTTTGTGAATTTTCTAATGATTTTTTAGTACACTTACAAAGGAATTTTTAGTACATTGACTAAGAATTTTTTTCGTAAATTTGCGAAGGATTTCATTGTACATTTACTATGAATTTTTTTTAGTATTGCACCCAAAACTTTACATATACTTTAGCAAAAAATGTTTGGTAACTTTATTAAAGTACCGTCAGAAAAATTACCAATGATTTTTTAGTATTGTATCTAAAATAGTTTTAGTATTCTCGCCAGAAAGTTTTTTGTAACCGTGCAAGAGATATTGCAGTAAAGTCAAAATCCTTCGATCAAAATACTTCGATCAAAATACTTCGATCAAAATAAGTAATATGGCCTGACGTGTTTTTCAGTAATACCACAGGCAATTGCCAGCAATTGAAATATTTGTAAGTTATGCTTTAAAAAACTGACTGAAGCTTCACTGTAGATATTCAAATAGGTACAAAATCATTTCCATATTAAATGAGCATTATAATAACATCAGTAAATAAGCAGATAAGCAGAAGCAGATCTTACGGTTTTTAGTTAAATTAAAAAAAGCGAATAGAAACAATAATGAAAGCAGAAAAGTTAAGCAGATCTTACGGTTTTTAGTTAAATTAAAAAAAGCGAATAGAAACAATAATGAAAGTAAAGTATCATTACTGAGTTTATAAAGTATGTCTAAATTTTTAAAAAAAAAATGTTATCGATACACTGTTAAAAATAAAGTGTGATGTTTCACCAAGAAAATGGTGAAAAGTCGCTGAAATTTAGCTGCAAGCAAGATATTGGCGATAAGTTTTACCAGTTTATTGGTGCTTTCTCAGATACCATTATATCAGTGAAATGTTAAACAATGATTCAGGTTTTTTATAAATCCAATTTTCTGGTGAAAGGTTGAACCATAAATCAGGATTTTTTTAAATCCAATTTTCTGATAAATAGTTTAACTATAAATCAGGGTTTTTTTTTAAATCCAATTTTCTGGTAACAGTTTGAACCATAATTTAGTTTTTTTAATCAAATTTTCAGGTAAAAGGTTGGACCACGAATCAGGATTGTTTTTAAATCCAATTTTTTGGTAAATGGTTAAATTTCAAGGTTTTCTCTATTCTAATTTTTTGCTAAAAGTTTGAATCACGATTCAGGATTTTCTCTCATCTTTATGGGAAATGGTTACACCGGATTGTAGCTTTCTTTTTTCCCCCCTTACTTTGGTTTTCAATTTATCATTTTATGGTGTAATAATAAATAAAATTTCAGATTATGGAGATTATCTTGCAGTAGGAAAGCTTATTATTATTATTTTTTTGTTTTGTTTTCATTACACCGAAAATTATTTAAGTTTTAATTATTGATTCTATTGTCTTTGAAATATATTTAAAAAACAAATGTAAACGAATTTGATCTAATTTCACAAAGTAATTGCATTTTTTTTCCCCACAAATATTACCATTCTGTCCTTTTACATTTTGAAATATTTCTTCGCACTCAGTTACACTTATAGTCCATTTAGTGTTTGTTTATTCACAAAGACAATATAAAAAAAATAATTTTCTTTAGATTTAAATACATACCCTGTTTTTATTATTGTTTTAATTTAAACAATGTCTGAATAAATTTCTTGAACCAATATTATTTTTTGCACGAGTTTGGAAAGTTTTTTTGCATAATGCACTTAGCTGCTACTTTCATGATGTTTTTTTTTCTTTAATTTTTTTTAATCTATAGATGCTGAAATTTTCATATTATACAGTTTTAAAATTTTTACCTTCTTTTCACAAAACAAAAAATAAAATAGAAATATTTTTAAATTTTATATTGCAACACAGCTCAATTATGCAAAATTAATTGATTTGAATATAAAACAACAAAAAAAAGTTTAGTATTTGTTTCTGTTTAACATTCAATAATGAATATAACACTTTTGAATAAATAAAGCACAAATATAATGAATACATAATGAAAGTATATGCGTAAACACTGAAATAATCAGCATTAAAAAGGCAGCTATAAGTAGCAGAATCTATTTAACCTCTAATATCAGCTAATACAAAAGTATTACTTTAAACTTTAAAGCTTTTTTTAAATACACAATGTATTTCTATAGTATATTATATACTTACTTTGAAGGGTTAATTTAATAACAGCAGTGTCGCCACCAAGCGACTAATTATTCTTACATATATAAGTATTTTTTCAGCATTCCTAAATGATAATCTATGACGACGATTTATTTATTTTTTAACAATACTCGTAAAAAAGAAAAATATTCACCACCAGCAGCCTTGCAATAGCTGAAAAAGAAATGGTTACAGACACTATTAAATAGCAACACATTTAAGTTGGTTTGCGGTATGCCGCTCCATTTATTGAAAATACAAATTATATATATAATATGTCAGACTAATATTCACTGTAATATAATATCATTTTACATAGAGTTTCTCTCAGACAGTTTTAGGAGGGTGCTACACCCTCTCTGACCATTCAGGTCATCAAATATAAAGAATTCTTGAAGCTTAGTATGTTCTGAATCAGGATTTCAAGTCAGGTAAAATCGAATAGATCCAAGCATCAGGTTAATTTCTCCACCTGTTTTAAAGGAAAGAGTAAATATTTTAAGACATAAAATATTTCTTGTGCAGACATAACAATAATCAAATTTCACACAGGGGAATTAATCAAAAAATTAAACAGTATATCAATTCAAATCTCTTTTACAAGGAAATCTTCAGCATTTAAAAAATCAATCAGTGTTCGAAATAATTGGTGGTCCGCTGGTCCGAGAACACCAAAAGTTCATTTGGACCACTAATTTAAAAATTTTAGTGGTCAGCAGGAACATTAACTGCCCCCCCCCCCCTCTCTCACAGGGTCACAGGTAAACTTGAATTTTCCCGTCTCAGAGAAAACGGCAACCAAACACAAATCGCACAATTTTATTTATTTTAAAAAATAAATAAAACTGCATTAAACCTTAGTCAATTGAAATATTGGAATTAAAATATCTAAATTAATAATTTTATAGTTTTTCTTTATGTGCTGTTTATTTAATTTTTAGTTATAATTTTATATTTTATTAGGCTGAAAATTTTGGATAAATGCAAAAAAGGTTTGTAAGAAAAAAACTGCAAAATTCTCCATTATTAGGTAGAAGGAAAATATTGTGAAATTCTTAAATCAAATGTGGAAAAATATTGCAAAAAGCGTCAGTTGGTTGAAGGAAAAAATTCGTCAATCAATCGTGATTAACAAAAACTAATGCTTGCCATTTAGCTGCAATAGGGTGTTAACGATTTTAATAAACGATTAAATCATGATTTTAATCAACTGATTTTTTTTTAGAAAATTTGTGATTTTAATCAATGATTTTTTATGGTCTATTTCAATGGTCTGTAGGGAAAAATCATTTGTAGTATACTGGAATGATATTACACTATTTCAAACATATAGAAATTGATACACATCACTGAAATGTACAAAAAGATGGATGCTTACTATAGAACATGATGAGCATAGCATTAATCGTTTATTTATGGGGGGAAACAAAAGGATTCGCTTATAGTACTGTATAAATAAACAATAATTGCTGGAAGTTCGTTATCTGTTTTGGTACAAGTTTTTATTATTATTATTATTATTATTATTTTTTTATTTATTTATTTAACTAATTTAATTTCTTCGTATGTATAAAATCTGTAAATCATATACAGGGCTGCAAAAAAGATGTATACATTTCTGTTTATTGACGAATATGTTGAAGGGGAATTTTCAACTGTGAAAATGCGTTTCTTAAATGAACTAATGTTTAGCATAATATTTGGTATACATTCAAATCTATAGATCATATATAGCGTCGCACAAAGGAATTCGGATATTTTTCCGATGACTGATAATTGCTGAACTTTAATTTTCAAATGTGTTACGTGTTTTGTAATTTGCTTACTTAGCCATCATATTTAACTTTATTTAAAGGTTGATTTTTTTTTTTTTTTACATAATTCTGAATGTGTTGGAAAATTATAATCTGTCGTTGAAGGATGATTATTTTACGTTATTGTTTAAAAAATATATTTTTATTTGTATGTGTGTGTATATATATATATATATATATATATATATATATATGGGCGAGTTGTAAAAAATAGGGTAGGTGGGTTAAACCGGGTAGCGCAAATCCCTCCTTCAGTTGTACCTCTGCCTATCAGCCATCACGAGAAATTACTTATCGGTAAACATTATGGCATTTATAGCCGATTGAAACGTTACTGTGTGCGGTTTTTTTTTTAGTGTGAAGGAATTAGTTTCAATTACTCTTAAAAAATTGTTTTATTTGATTTTAGATTTTACGCGGATAAACACTTTTTTTCAGCATATTAAATATTCATGAGTACTATATTTAATTCTTTCCTTTCCTGATAATATTTTAAAACTTTTACTGATCTTTTGCTTATAGGATTAAGAGTAGTGACGCCAGGTTTTAAACTCTGTCATGTTGGGGTAAAACCGGGTACTTAAGAGTGGGTCAAAACTGGGTATACCCGATTTTGTCCGACATTCATAGAATGTTTTTTTAGTATAGTTAATAAATTAGCATGGAATTTTAAATTGCATTCTGAATGCTGTTAAGTTATAATATAATTCTAAATCTATCTAGTTATAATGAAAAAATTTTAATTTTTATTTTGTTTTATATTAAAAAGTGGGTCTAATTTTTAACTTACATTTATGAAATTAAATAATTTGCAATTATTAATGAAATTAATAATGGTACTAATTAAGGCATAATTTTATATTATGCTTATTACATTTTAATAAATAACATTCTAATCTGAGGTGTAATAACTTGCGTTATGGGTCCACTTAAAATGCAAATATATTTCGTGACTTTTTTCTCTAAATAAAATAATCTGCCCAAAATGACAAATAATCCATAAAATCTCAATCCTATATAACTAGGCTATATAATCTGTAACAGGATTTTTTTTTTTTATCAAATATTAAACAGGCAAGAAAAAAACCTCTTGATGAATGAAACTTTCGCAGACTCATTTGCTGTATATAATAGGAGTGGATGGATTACGAAAGAGGTCTTTATTTTATTTGGTTAAAAAATGCATAGATTTTTCCAATCCTTGCCTTGAAAAGCCCGTTCTTTAAATCCTTAATAGATGTTCAATTCATATAAATGAATTTAGTTAATCTAGTAAGAGAAAGCAATGTATTTATATATGCTTCTTTCCTTACGCAACGCATCGATTTCAACCCCTTGATGTGTCATTCATGCATCTCTAAGCTCATACTAAGAACAAGAGGTGAAGAAGTTGTTATTTTCCCACTCAACGCGATCTGTAACAATTTACCAAATTGGAAAATTATTTAAAACTGCATTTTCGAGAGCAGCAATTGTAAATACTGCAATCAGAAGGTTCGAATAAACTGGGATTTTCCCCTACAACAATGTTTTTCCAGACCATCTTTTTGCTCCTTTCGGAAGTGACAGAGAAACCCATGAAAGTCATGATAACACACCTAGGTTTATGCAGCCACAGGTTTGCATAGCTGCAGAAATAAATATTTCTGAAACATTACAGGATAATGGAGCTCAACCTTCCGAACATAAACGAGTTGGCAACATCCAGCGTCTTTCACGTCGAGCTGCTTCCAGATGCAGCAGTTAATATCACAATCACAGACGTCATCACTCATTCAAAATGTTACATCTACAGAATACATTATTAAAATTATCCGTTCGACATCTTCAGACTATGTAGCCCAGCAATCTGTATTTCCAATTTCGCCTAAAATGTTATTATCCCCCTTCTAAGGAAGGCTTTAGAATTGAGAAAAGAAAGGGAAAAAATTATTTTGATTTCTTCTCCCTATAAATTACAGATCGAAACAGATATTAAGGAGAAATAAGCCAAACAAACTGAGAGACGAAAAGGGAAGTTTCTTTAAAAGAAAAAAAAAGAAACCAAAAAAGATTGCGGACACATCTTCAGAAGAAGAGGATAATGAAACCTGTATATTTTGCTATGAACATTACTCAAATTCTAAATCCAAATACGATGTTTGAAATGCCACGGATAGGCACACGAAGCATGTAGTAATACAGAAAAATATGATGACAAATTCATCTGTGATTTTTGAAGCTAAAAGAACTCTAAAACGTACAGTGTAAAGTAAGCAGACCTATACAACGTAGAAAATTTGCTAACGAATTGTTTTTTTTTTACACATGGAAGAACACATGTGCAAATTCGTTTTGTTAAAAATAATAAAAATGTATTTTTTACTATATTAAGCAAGACCTTTTTGACCAAAATGAGTTTTCCAGTAGTTTTAAATGGATACCCAGTTCTACCCAACCAGAGGTAAAACCAGATTTTTGCATACGTTTGAAAAAAGCTATTTTTTTATATATAAACAATTATATATATATATTGTTTGAAAAAAATGTTTTTAATGTAAAACGAATCCTTGGCTATAATAAAAGTGTTCAAAGTTTGTTTTCCCATTTCACAGCATTTGAGACTAACAAACTTTTAAGGTACCCGATTTTGCCCCAACTTCCCTATATATATATATATATATTTATATATTTATTTATTTAAAGGATGCTGTTGAAGAAAATAGCATGAAACATTTATTAGCTCTTTTCAACATCTGTTTCTACTAATTTTTTTTGGTAACATGCCATTTATCTTTTAAAATAAGCATTTTTTCTATTCGCATACACTTTACGGTAGTTATCGCGATATATCACCAATATTAACACGTTGATATATTCCGATATTAAATTTACGATATTTTCCCCACCTAGCAGTTAAACTTTTGAAAAAAAGATCAAAAAAGTTTTTCCGAAAACTTGTAGCAATTTATTTCAGGATGATATTTTAGAAGTATCGGCAAAAAAAAAAAAAAAAATATATATATATATATATATATATATATATATATATATATATATGCTCTAAAAGTTAAATTCTTCTAACTGATGATGCAATTGATTTTTAAAAACTTGAGTTTTAACTCTTTCAAATACATTGGTGAGCGTAGGTCACTTCGCGCCTCACAAAGACTATATTTTTTCTACCATAAAACTAACTAAACGTCCGTATTTTAACACAATCTTTTTAGAGCAACTCAACAGGCCAGATTTACATTTACCTACGAAAATTTCGAAACATTCGGACAAATATAAATATTTTTTACTAAATGAAATGTGCAAAAACTTCGACAAAATTAGCAAAAACCAGAGTTACATCGTGGTAAAAAACTTACCAGCCTTTTTCCCACTAAATATTAATATTTGTTCACTCGGGCTACGAAAACATTATGTTTTTAACATCTAAAAATTTCAAAGAGTCTGGATGATAACGACAAACTTTAAGAATTTAAAATACTGGAAGAACCTTGTCCCTCCCCTACCTCCCTTTCCAGGCATATTTCAAAATTACACATAAGACTCCGAAAATCAAATTATGCAGAATATTAATACCAAATAATAATAACAATACCAAAAAGCATATACTTTCAATACTGCAATACATTTTAAAAAATACAAAATTAATCTTTTAAAAAAATTCACTGTCCGAAGTCACTTTTCTGTTTTTCTGCGCATTTTACTGTACGAATCGCATTACGTATATATTATTGAAAAATACACACTTAATGTTATACAGTAGCTTTGAAATGATCGAGTATTGATTTGGTTCAGATATAAATGGATTTAAGGGTGAAAAAAATTAGTTTGAAAAGAAAAAAAAAAAAACACCAAGATTTTGATATGAAAATAAAATCTATATCTATCTATATTATAAAAAACAAATATATATCTGTGCGTAACGCTGACGTCATTTTGCAAATGGCAGTACTTTGAAATCTGGAATGAAATTTAGGTTTTGCAATTTCCGTGTTCAGCTCGTTGTCATCTTAAAATTCCGAGTAAAATGAGAACTACATTTAATATTTTTGTTGAACATTGTCACAATTCTATTTCAAAGACCCGTTATCGGGGGGGATGTAACTCACAATTATGTGGGTGGGAAACTGGAAATTGTTTTAATCCCTTCCGTTTAGGTCTAAAATGAAAGTACTAAGTTTTATCCCACGTACTAGGTGAACATTAGAAAATATGTACATATTTATAGTCAAAAAACACTTTTTTTTTAATTATCTTAACAATATCTCAGAAATATTAATTCTTTCAAAAACATTGTCAATACAAATGTCGTAGAATTTGAAATTTTGAATAAAATGAGTACCTATATTAATATTTTTGCTGAACATTAAGGTCGCAATTCTATTTCTAAATTTTGCCTTAACCGCTAATCAAGAGAGAGACAGAGTTATCAATCCGCCCTGCCTCCGTTTATTACATACATGTATTTCCTTTAAGTTGTTGAGGCCCTCGCGATGTTTCTGCAATTATGTTAATGCTTTATTTTGTATATTTTGAGGATTATAATTTAGTAGTTATCGAGAAAGATGTACATAATTGACAGCCGTTTTACATGCCATTTCTCAACTGATATCGTCAACCATAAACCTTAGTTTAAAAAAAAAAAAAAAGTAAAGCTTATAATACTTTTTTTCAATATTACGAAGGTTTTAAAATTTTATGAACTTAAGATGCTCGTATACTAGTCGAAAATAATTTTTATTAAAACCATCTTAGTCCTTTTCGTAAAATATCGAAGTTTAAAATCGTGCTATTGGTTGACCTATAATTCCTCTAGCGACAAGAATCCTGCACACTCATTTGTTCCCTTGCTCCTCCCCACTATTTTCGACCTCCTTAAATGTGATACATACGCACTGTTATTCACTATATATGTCAAATTAAATGCGACATAATTCAAATACAATATCAGAGATCATAAACAATATTTCCCATCATTTACAAATCCTTCTTGAAATATGCTAAAAATCATGAAATAATGCACTTTTTAAGTTATCTATTTGTTCGTAGCGGCAAAGCCGCACCTAGTAGGGCGGGAAAACTTAGTACGTTTATTTCTGACCTACGTCGAAGGGATTAAAACAATTTCCAGCTTTCCCGTATTTAATTCCGAATTCGGCCTTTTTTTTTTCATTTCCTACCACTGGGCTATAATCTGTAATCAAGATTTTAAGCCATAACTCTGAAAATATCCAAAATAAAGCCTAAAATAATTACAAAATCCTCAAATAATACCTCAATAAATTAAAAAATATATACAAATTAGAAACAGGGTGAACTGAACCTCGTCTGTTCTGGCTTCAATCACTTGATTTACAAATTAGGCAAAACTTTGCATTATAATTGTAAAAATTCAACAAAAATATTAAGTACACATTTCAAGCAGAATTTTAATCTCTACAACATCTGTATTGACAATGTTTTTGATAGAGTTAGTTTTTTTAGATATTGCTATGGTAATTAATAAAAATGTGTTTTTTGACTATAAATCTGTACATATCTTCAACCACTCACCTAGTGAGAGGGAGAAAACTTAGTACATTCATTCTAGACTTAAAATAAAGGGATTAAAACAATTTCCAGCTTCCCCCTAATTAATTCCAAATGCGGCCCTTTTTTCCTCCCCTACCACTGGTCTATGAAGAGTTTTAAAGACTTTAAAATTATATGTGCTCTAATTTTTTTTTGGGGGGGGGAGGGGGGGATGCCAATTTTGAGTAGGAAGAAAAATCTTGATTATTTATTGTGACAATAAAATGACACAGAACAGATTTTTTTTATTATTATTTAAGCAGTTTTAAAGAGTTTTGAAACTTTAAGTATTATTACTGTGAGAGGTGAAGAAAACGGGGAAACGAAATTTTGAAGGTGAAATTCAGATAAAATTTTAATCAAATGGATATGATGGAATTAATAGTTAATGAAATTTAGGACTGTGCTTTATTCACTTAAAGTAACAAATACAGTAGAGTAATTTTTTTAACCTTTAACTGATGTCAAAGAAATTGTCACATATCTAGTGTGAAGCGGTCTGTGAGACCGCTCCAACGAAAGATGAATAAAAGCCGCGATAAACTTATAGGATGTTGTTTTTGTACTAAACTTTTTGCACAGGTGTGTTATAATTAAAATTCATCTATTCAAAAGTCTCTGGTATTAGTACTAAAGTTTCAAACGAAACAAAATTTCAGTAGTGTTTGTAGATAAACTGAAATTAGCAAGTTAAACTATGAAAATTGAAAAAAGCACTGGTCTGTGAGACCGGTTAAAGGATAAAAAAAAGTTTTAAACAGTTTAAACTTTGGTATTGTGGAGAAGGGAGTAAAAAGGGGAGGTGAAATTTCAGAAGAAAGGTTAGCACAATGGCGGTTTTATCTTTATTTTTAAAATCAGAAATGAAAAGAAATGCAGAAGAGTTCCACCCCCGATTAAGAAATAATATGACAGTAAAGCACTTTTAAGGACTTTTAAAAAATTTTGTATGAAAATAAGCACTTTCAAACACAAAAAAAAACTCTTTTGAAAAATGCAAGTACTTTTAAGGACCGTACGAATCCTGATATATTGAAAATTTCCCGACTACAGAGTAGTCCTTCACGGGTCAAGTTGCACCAGACACAAAACCGAATATTATACTTAAGTCAACCCACAACTCGACCCGAACCCTCCAAAAATATTCCCTCGATCCGCAACCTGGCCAGAATCAGCCAAAATAATTTTCGGCAACCTGCAACTCAACCCAGACTTATTTCAACCCGAACCCGAAATAAAAGGAAAGGAAATCGTGTTTTATTGATATTATGAAATGTAATCTACAATTACATCTCTAATAAAAATTTATGCTTTATGTAGGAAAATGGGCAAATGTATATACTTTAATATTCAAACATATGTGGGTATCATCCCCACAAGTATTTGAAGTGAGGACTGCTTGTTAAAAAGCGCCATCGATATTCACCATCATGGTTGATCTCAATGGCGCTTGGTGACAAGTTGTCCTCAACATGGCTCACAATCACATGACACACCTAAGTGATGTAGGATAGGTGGGGGTTAAAGTTACGCACTTATCATTAATTTTTTTGATTTTTAACGAACACATTGATCTAAACTTATGTGACGACTGATTAAAATGTTGTATTAAAACCTTAGGCACGTTCCACTATCAAACGACATTCTGTCAAATTATAATTCCGTGAGAAATTGTAATTTTTAAAAAACATTGCTCTGCGTATCTTTGCCCCATTGGTTGGGCTAAAAGTACGCAGTGATGAGGTAAAGATACTCAGTGCGAATTTTTGCCCCATTACGGCCGGATTTTGCCCCATTTTTCACTAAAATGAATGAGTAATGTAAAAGAATTAGTAAATTTCGATAGTATTTAAACTGAAAATTCTAAACTAGACCATGAAAAAAACAGCGGTCTGCGAGATCGCAAATAGCAGTTAACCTCTAACTGTTGTGACAAAAATTGTTTCATAAATACTGTAAGTGGTCTCCGAGACCGCTTAATAGTTGATTGAATAAAATGGTTGACTGATCATAAGAGGCGGTTTCTGCGCTAAACTTTATGCAAAGGACTATTATAGTAAAATTTCCCGCATTCAGAAGTCTTTTGCTATACTTCTAATTTACCAAACGAATAAAAATTAAACTAACATAACTACTTAAATTGAAAATTACAAGTTAAACTGTGAAAACTGAATATTGCAGCGGTCGGCGAGACCGTTAACAGGAGTTAAGGATTATGGTTTAAAACAAAAGCGATTCATGAAACAATATTGATTTTTTAAAAGTAGGTAGGTAGATACCTACGTTCTGTATTTAAAAAAAAACTCAACTAGAATAAGGAAAATGTAGTTTACTAACTTATATTAGTTAAGTAGTATATTTCATATAAGTATATTTCATATAAGTATATTTCATATAAGTATATTTCATATAATACAAATTTAGAAATTGTGGAAAGCTTTGCATCTAGCTAAAACGATAGGGCAATGTCCCGTATCTTAAACATGTGCGTATCTTTGTCCCAAGAAGGATGCGTACTTTTACCCTATTCTGCAAGCCCCACCAGTGGCCGAGAGGTTCTGCTCTCGAAGCTGGTAGACGGGAGGTGCTGGGTTCGATCCCAATCGCGCCCGTCGGCCTAATCGTTCGGAGTTTTCGTGGTTTTCTTCGAGCCGTGGATCTTCCATGCGTTAATACGGATTAGGTTCCCTTAGAAAGACCCCCACGGAGGGCACTCCCCCCGGGCCTATATCCCTCGTGTAGATAATTGGCCGTCAAAAATCAACCCAACCCAACCCTATTCTGCAGTATTTTACTTAACCGGCTACCCATAAGTATAAACAAATGTGATCGAGGCAAACTACCGCATTTAGAAGCTAAAAATCTTTCGATCTCCACTAAAATTTTGGATTTGTAAAAATTCCAGGTACTGTCAGCTAAAGAATAAAGTGAAATTTAAAAAATATTAGATCAAAATTCGAAAATTTAAACTTACCTCATTTTCTTAGCACAAATTGCTACTTTTATCAAAGGTTTAAACAAATAACTAGTACAATTGAAACAAAACTGCCACCTATTGGTCATGAGAGCCGAAATGTTGCTTCGTATGAAATCAGCCGGTGCATATTTTTCCCCCGCTCGTATCTTTACCCCTACCTACCCCAAATATCTCTCTTTGCATGAGAAAGTAAAAACTCGGCATTTTATCGCTCAGAAACTCACGTAAAATTAAAATGCAAATGTTTATATTTAGGTTTTTTCCAAGTCTAAGATTTTCACAAAAAGTTTGAGCAGAACAATTTTTCAGATAAAATAAATACATATTTCAATATGAATGAGTTATTATTAAATTTACTCCTTAACCTTTAACTGATGTCACAGAAATTGTCACAACTAGTGTGAAGTCAACTAGTGTGAAGTTGTCTGCGAGACCGCTTTATCGAAAGATGAATAAAAGGCACGATTAACTCATAGGATGGTGTTTTTGTACTAAACTTTTTGTACAGGATTGTTATAATTAAAATTCACCTATTCAAAAGTGTCTGGTGATAATACTGAAGTTCACAACGGAACAAAATTTCGGTAGTGTTTGTAGTTAAACTGACAATTGCAAGTATATAAAAAATGGCAAAACTATAAAAATTAAAAAAGCTGCGGTCTGATAGACCGGTAACATCAGTTAAAGGTTAAGAAATAAAAAGTATATAAGAAATGTGATAAATTCTTTTTATTTAAGGCACAGTTAACCATTTATTCTTCTCTAGGAATTGGAAAAATATTACCAACATTTCATTTTTCATATACACGCAAACACATGTATAATATTTCTGATAGTTTTAAAACACATACCCATGATACGTGTGTATAGATAGAGAAGTGCCCAATATTCAGAGTTAGAAGCATAGGAGAGAGTATGGAGGAATGGGACACCTTTTACAAAAATAAGAAAATGAACTTTGTTTGACACAAAAACAATATTTCAGTTTATAGAATACAAAATGAAACACTTTCTAATGTCCTTTAACAATATAAAAACATAATTTCAAAACAATTTCGAAACAATTTTATAATTAAAGAAATTGCAAGTTTCAAAATTTGTCCCATGCTTAGTTTAATCCATGCTTAGACCCATGCTTGAAGGCTTAGTTTATATTATGGATAATATACAGTATAATGTTCCATAAATAGGGAAACTATTACATCTATGCATAAACAAGTCATTAATATTCAGAAAGCATAAAAAGTATATGAAGCAAAATTACTTCTGATTCTTGAAATAATCTTTTACTTTATACAATTGAAATCTTATGCAACTTTTTTCAACTGGAGATTGGACTATAATTGCTTCATCTAGTGTGCGATTGATGAAATATCTAGAATGATCATATTCAAAAAATTTTATTACTACCAAAACAAAAACAAATTTTGCAGGAAATTTTGCAGGAAAGTAAAAGAATATATAAAATTTATTAAGTTAAACAAGCTCTTTGCATGTTCACCAACATAAATGAAAAACAGTGGAACTTCGTAGGATCACTTTTTGCTTCCTAATTGGTTTGATTGAGAGTATCAACAATAACACAGATTATAAAATATGTGAGCGGAGGGGGAGGAGGGGGGCTTATGAAGAAAATTTTTTAAGTAAATTTTTTATTGTTTAATTTTTTTTATAAACAAAAAACTTTGAATTTTATCTATTACTGGCACATCTGCCCTATACCTAGATTTTTAACCTGAAAAAAAATATTTTGGACATTTTTTTGAAAAATCAGTCAACTCGAACCCGACATACAAGATTCAAAACCCAAACCGTCCCGATCCGAACCAAAAAAGTAAAGTAAACTCGACCCGATGTCGGAATCTAGTATAATAAATACCGATTACACAGCACGACTCTAATATTAAGAAAGATAATTTTGGTATACATTTTAAGTATTCTGCAGAAGAATAGTGGAATATTTGGCCTTCATTATCAGTCAAAGAGGGGAGTACTATTCATTGTATCACTAATTAAAAATAAAATATTTAATCTGCTAACCATATTGCAATAAAATTTTATTTATTACATAAAACATTAGAAATTGCACGCATGTAATAAACACTGATGTAAAGAATAGTCATTTGACTGAATGATAAATATTTAACAATAAAATAATAGGATGATTACGCATTAATACCTGCTAAAATCATGTTACATTATAATTCAAAATCAAACGGTCTTACTGTGTAGTTCATTTTTACTTACTAGGAATCAAGGAAAATGGAAATATAACAAAATTTAACTCATAAAGAAGAAATATTTACTTACATCCTTATTTGAAATCATAATCAAGATGGATGCCTTGAACACCTCTGTGGCTGCGTGAACAGTCATTACGTCATCATTGAAGTCCTTTCTCATTGGCTGACAGGTGCGACTAAGATATTTCATGTATTTGTACTATGCGAGTGGTAAATATTTTACCCGTTTACAGATAAAATTCTAGTAAACATACTGTAGTTTTACAAAAACTAGTTTTGTAGGATTACAGATTTTTTTTTTACAGTGTACAAGATTCCATTAGGGAAATTTCAAATTCATAATTCACAAAACTCTAAAAATCAGTGCAAAAGAACTTGATTTTTAATTTCTATTCAAATTAATATCTATTTTTTATGAAGTGTAACTGCTTCAATAATATAAAGAGGTTTTACTCCATGAATATAAAGATCTTTTACTTCAAATTTGTAAAGAGTTTTTATTGGTTAAATGCTTCACGCCGCAGCAAGTATGCTCCTTGACATAAAGAAAGAAAAAAAGCCCCACCGCATGCGATTTCATCATCACATTGTCACAGAAAGATGGGAGGATTACCTGTCGACTCTGTGTTGCCAGTGGGCTACTTTTTTAAAATTCAGATTTTTTCATTGGCACCACTTTTTTAAAATAGTAAAATTCGCCTAATTTAATTACATATTGATTAAGGAGAAAATAAGAGGAATTTTTCCATATCAGGAAAGTGGTCCAATCACGAAATCTACATTTTAGAAAAGTAGTCCTCTGGCAACACCGTGTCGACTGTTCATTGTGCTTAATTCCTCAGTATGAAGCCTATAGTTTTTAAACCACTCGCTTTTGACGCCTTTAGACACCATATTTTGACACCATATTTTGACACCATATTTGAGATCAATGTAGGGGTAGAAGGGCCTTACTGAAGGGCCCCCTTGAAGAGCGAAACGATATATATGCCCCACTTAATTTTTATTACTAAGTGCCACAAGTGCACCAGAATATCTAACGAAAGGTATGTGAGGAAAAAATAACATTTTACTTATTTTGAAATAATTTTTTTTATAAAACCCGGTGTCATTCAATCATTTCAACAACTGAAGTACTTTGACCTGAAAGGGCTAAGACACTCAGGTGAAAGATAAAGTTTAGATACTCAAACTTTAATCTTCATGCAGTTATGAAAAAATATCAAGAAAATACAATTAGCTACTAGAAAATTATTCAAGTTTTATTAATTTTAAATTAACTTGACTTTTATAGAAAGCTGTAAACTTACTCATCCATATTTGTGGTGGATGGCTGTTCATTTTATGTAAAACATAATGTAATTCATAATTCGTAATTTTTTCACAGTTCAAAACAAGTTTTTGAATCGGTAAAATAACTGAAATAGGTTTCGGTCTTTTCATTATACATGTGACCTGAAAGTGCAGTTTCATTCTATAAATTAGTTGGGCAAAAAAAAATTTAATTTAAAAAATCAAAAACCCGACTGCGTAAAAAGTGAACTAATTAAATATTTCTCATTAATGTGAAACTATTTTTTTAAATTACTTACCCTTTTTTTATTTACTTGTATTGATGACTTTTAAGTTGTGTTTAATTGTTAGTTACTATCTATAAACACTGTTTTGATGAGGCCTATAGATGTCTATGATGGTTAGAGTTGCAATAAAGCTAGAGATCCTACCTGCATAATTTCCAGGTTGAGTAATATTTAAACGGAGATTCTGACCGTAAAATAGTCAATGAAACATCGTCTTGTAACATATTATTCAGAATCCGGGGTGGAAACTACCTTATGTTACCAAATAAAACTGGATAACTTATCATCGACTAATAAGTTTAATAATTACAACATATTTACATGTTACTATTTACAAAATAACTCAGTTAATTTAAAATACGGCTTAGCTCAAATGCCTTGTCGGCAACCACTTTGTAAACATTCTTCTCTCTCGTAAAGTCTAATTTTCTCAGCTTGTCAGTTCTTTTGAAAGAAAAGAAAAAAGAAAAGGAGAGAAAAAATGATGGAGTGTGTATTGTTCGAGCATGAAGGAGTGCGTATTGTTCGAGCGTTACACTCTTCCCCTCACACTGCATTACTGGTCCCTCAGATGCAGTGTGCATTTCCTGGGGCATTTTCGGGATGCTTTCTGGTGCCTAAAATCCTCTATGGTTCTCGTGTTTTGTGATCCTTTCGTAAATATTTGCTGGCTGGGCGTCTGACGTTTCCCGGGTCTGCCTCTAGGACGAATAAAGCCTTTAGAAGATCCACCATCATCTTGCGTGTAAGGACACAAAGCTGATATAGGGTAACTTCCTAAGGGAAAAAAGAGGTTTTCTTTAGTGGCAATGGTATATGAAGTAGCAGATCTTTGTTTTAAAATAACATATGGGCCATCTCGACGGGGCATGAATTTAGTTGTTTTGTTACTTTTCTTTTGACTAATTGGATGCAAAGTAACCCAGACGTGGTCGCCTGGTTTATATTGTTCAGAAGCTTTTAAATGTTTGTCGGCATAATATTTATGCTTATCTTGGCTTTGTTCTATGCGATCTCTTATCTGCATAGTAATTTTAGCAAAGTTTTTTAAATAAGGAGTGATTTCGGGTATGAAATTATCATTCGCAATTACAGGGCGTAAGTCATGAGCAACATCATCGGAGGTACGTAATTCACGACCGAACATTAAATATGCAGCTGTGTGATCTGTGGAACTACATCTTGCAGTATTAAGGGCAAAACGGATTACTGGTAATTTTTCGCTCCAAGTTGTATGATCATCTCCAACTAGCATCGCTAAGCGGGGTTTTAGATCTCGGTTTTTTCTTTCAACCGGATTTGCTTGAGGGTGGTACACCGGAGTTAAACTTTGATCTATCTTTAAGAGAAAACAAACTTGTTGCATCACAGCACTGATGAATTGCGGACCATTGTCGCTAATGATTTTTTTGGAAAACCATATCGTAAATACACTTCCTCAATTAAGGTAACAGCACATTCCGTGGCTGTTGCGTTATTTAATTCAGAATGTTCTACACATTTTGTGCTACAGTCTTCGATTATAAAAATCCACTTTTTCCCATCTGCTGTTTCTGGCAAGGGTCCAAATAAGACTATTGAGAGGGTCTCAAATCTTTGACTATGAACAGGTGTTTGTAAAAGTCCAGCAGGTTTTTGGTTACTCGCTTTATAACGAATACAGTCTACACAATGTTTAACATAATCTGCGATATATTTTATCATTCCGGTGGAGTAATATGTCTGGGATACTCTGTAATAGGTTCCCTAGGCTCCATAATGGCCTGCGGTCGGTGAATCATGGTATTTCTTCAAGACTTCTTTCCGTTCTTGAACAGGAACAACCAATTGTGCTTCATCTGAATCTGATTCTGGAGAGTAACGATATAAGACTCCTTGGTTTAAGAGGTAACCACGTTCAGTCCAATTAGTAAAATCTGTATTATTTTCTTTAGATTCAAACGCTACGATAATGTTCTTTAAATCTTCATCCTTTAATTTCTCTTCTCGGATACCTTTAGGAGATCTAATAGGCATATCAATCGAAATTGTGCAAATTTCACAAGAAGGTTCTTCATGACTGCAAATAGGCCGAGACAACATATCAGCAACAACGTTTGCTTTTTCCAGGAATATATTCAGTCTTGAGGTTGAAAGATTGTAACTGCAAAGCCCATCGGGCTAGCCTGCCTGACGGTGACTTTAAACTCACCAGCCATTTTAGGGGCTGATGATCGGAGGCAACTGTTATTTCATGTCCTTCAATATAGCCACGGAATTTATTTAAAGCCCAAATGATAGCAAGTGCTTCGCGCTCAGTGGTAGAATAGTTTCTTTCTGGTGCAGTTAACAAACGACTTGCATATTCTATTGAATGCTCTTCTTCTCCCTGACACTGGAGGAGGACAGCACCTAGAGCATATCCACTGGCATCTGTACGAAGAAGATAGGGCTTGGTCGGATCATTTTGCTTTAGTACTGGAGGATTGATTAATGAACTTTTCAATATTTCGAAAGCGCTTTGTTCTGCTTCTTCCCACTTCCAAGTTGCATGTTTCTTCGTAAGATTACTTAGAGGTTTAGCTATATCTGAAAATTTGGGAATAAAACGTCTGTACCAGGAGCAGGGCTGCAAAAAAGATTGAACTTGTTTTACAGACTTAGGAGCAGGCATTTGTTGAATTGCAGCGGTTTTTCCAGGATCAACTTCGATTCCAGAGCTTGTTATCCAATGTCCTAAATATTTAACACGGGGGCAAGCAAAATTGCATTTTTCACGATTAACATACAATTTGAATTCTGATAGTTTATTAAAAACTGCTTCTAAGTCAGACAAATGTTTCTCAAAACTTTCCGACAAAATAATAATATCATCTAAATAAGACAATATAAAGATGTCTTTGAGGGACTTTCTGAAGTTATCTATTAATCTCTGAAAGGTTGCTGGGGCATTTTTCAATCCGAAAGACATTCTAATGTACCGAAAAGCTCCGAATGGACAAATAAATGCAGTTTTGTCTTTATCAGCAGCATTTACTTCAATTTGGTGGTATCCAGGCTTCACATCAATAGTGGTCATATAAGGGGTATGTTTGGCTTCATGGAGCAAATCATCTATTCGCGGTAATGGATAATTATCTGTCTTTGTGATGGCATTCAATTTTCGATAATCGATGCAAAGGCGAATTTTTCCATTTGGTTTTGGGACCAATACTACAGAAGAGGCATAAGGAGACTCGCATTCTTCGATTATACCCTTAGGGAGTAATTCGTCTAATTCTTTACGCAAAATTTCCTTTCTCGCAGGTGACATGCGGTAAGAGGGTACTGCTACAGGAGGATGTGATCCAGTATCAATATAATGTTTAACTTTAGGTGTAGCCTCTTCCCCTAGTTGGAAGCTACTAGTAAATTTTTCAAGCAGTTCATTCAACCTAACTTGTTGCTCTAAAGTGAGATGTCTACCTTCATCTTCTCTAAGAAAAACGGTGTCTAATTCAACGGATTTTATCGCTAATTCACTGGGAGGTCTATATGTATCTTCAGCGAATCTATACTTCCACCTACATCTATCAGCGAAGAACCATTCTTGATTTACTACATCCAAAACAATTTTTGCTTTGCGTAAAAAATCTATTCCTAAAATTGTACGATTATTTCTGGCATTCGGCAGAGCATAAAGTGTTGTTTTAATGTCGCGACCTTCAATTTTAACATGAACTTCTGTTTTATAAACTTCGGTTGTGTTTTGTAGCCCATCCGCTAAGACTACGATCATTTGAGTTTTTTCAAACTTCACACCTTGGTCTTTTAATAAAGAATACAAAACTTCACCCGCAACGCAATGTGTTGCGCCAGTGTTAGCACAAGCTGTGCCAGAGGGACCATTTATGCTTATTTTTACCAATAATGTTGGTGATGTTTGCATATTACATGTACGAAATTCTAGTGATTAAAAGTGCACCGATACATTTGTCGGAAAACAGGTTGGACACTTGGATTTAATAACTCCCTGGTTTCCCCAACCATAGCAATTTAATATTGGTCGATTTAAATTCGAAGGATAGTTAATTTTATTTCTGTTGGGCTCCTTTTGATTGTCAATCTTACCAAACTCATTTCTTTTAAAATCTAAAGGCGTTTTTTCAAAGCGATTAGAATTCCCGACCTCACTGATTTTATTTATCTCTTTATTTCTACTTTGTGTGATCTCAAATTATCATATAAATCTAACTTTTCAGCTAATTCAACAGGATCTGTTAAATTCTCCCATTGGTCTAAATAATGTTCTTTGCAATCAGGGGAAACCTTTTTCTTTAATTGGTCAGCAATAATTAATTCCGATAATTTTTCAAAGGAATTTATATTTAATTCGGATAGCCATCCCTCAAAATAGCTTCTAATTCCAAAATAATATTCTTTCCAGCTAACATCGGTTCGCTTTGGATGTCGACTAAACAAAACTCTAAACCTTTCAGCAGTTAATTTGAACCTCTGCAACAATATATCTTTAATATAAGAATAATCCTCAAATTTTTCATCCGGTTCACGCGCTATTAATTTACCGATTTCATTTGGAAGGACTCCAATTAAATACGTAATCCACAGTTCTTTAGAAACCTTTAAAAGTTTCATTTGCCTCTCAAAAGTTATTAAAAATAAATTCATATCATCCTTTTCAGGATTGAAATCGGGTAAAATCTTTTTAAAGTCAACGCGGATCGAAGAAGTTGCTATAGGGTTGCTTGTATTTGCAACAACATCTCTTGTTCCTGCTTCTAACCTGAGCTTCTGTAGCTCAAATTCTCTTTCTTCGGCTAAACGTTTCTCTTCCTCAAGAGTCTTTCTTTCTTCTACGATATTTTCATAAATTCCCTGTACAAAATCTATGTTATCTTTAAATGCATCACTATTTACAATTTTATCACGTAATTCGAGGACTTTATCATCGCTACTTACTTCTACTTTTAATTCTGGAGCTAATGTGATTAAATCAATTTTCTTACCCTTAGAAAGAAACGCCATCATTTGAACTAACTATGTTTTAGCTAACTTCAAACTTAATTCGTGTTACGAATAACTCTTAGGAAAATAATTTACTTTTACGTAATTTATAACATATATAGAACATAAATAACATACAATATCTTGCAAAACTCAATATAATGACACCAACTATTTGCCTTTTTTTTTTTACACAATAACATCAATCATATAATAATTAAAATAATGCCAAGCACTCATTTCTAATAATAACTTCAATAATAAAATAGCTCAGTGCAACTATATAAATGTATAAAATAAAGCAAACGATTTTTATTTTTCAATAATATTTATTAGAATTATTTCTCTTATGAATATCTTCATTTAATTCAGATACTAAAATATTTGAAGCTACAGACGACTTTTCGTATTTCAATTCTAAGGAAAATATCATTCAGGCTGAATAGAACAATTCCAAAATATTTCGATTCTGGACGAATCAAATGCAATTTTCAGAAATCCT
Source organism: Maratus speciosus (assembly GCA_963932465.1). NCBI lineage: Eukaryota > Metazoa > Arthropoda > Arachnida > Araneae > Salticidae > Maratus > Maratus speciosus. Next base: position 503,380,883 of record OZ010794.1, on the reverse strand, counting down.
CAGATTCCGGATGAATCAAAAGTACTTTTGTGTAAATTTTTGTACTTTAGTATCTAAATTTTCTTATTAAAACAGTTTAACACAATTTAAAATAATACTTATCTTCATATCTTGCTTGTATTCGTGCCCGACGTTGGGGAGCCACTTCTGTAACATATTATTCAGAATACGGGGTGGAAACTATCTTATGTTACAAAATAAAACTGGATAACTTATCATCGACTAATAAGTTTAATAATTACAATATATTTACATGTTACTATTTACAAAATAACTCAGTTAATTTAAAATACGGCTTAGCTCAAATGCCTTGTCGGCAACCACTTTGTAAACATTCTTCTCTCTCGTAAAGTCTAATTTTCTCAGCTTGTCAGTTCTTTTGAAAGAAAAGAAAAAAAGAAAAGGAGAGAATAAATGATGGAGTGTGTATTGTTCGAGCCTGATGGAGTGCGTATTGTTCGAGCGTTACAGTCTTCATTTTAAAAGACCTATCCAATGATATGCCACACAATAGGGTGCGTAAATTTTTTTGTCTCTACCGCCATTTTATATTTTATGGCTGCCATTTTGAATTTATAAAAGCAAAACCTAGCCTATAATCATCGGACGGTTAAGACGAATCGATAGAGACCTTACTCATTAAAATCCACCCAGCCGTTGGGATGTTTCGAGGGTATAAAGAAATCCACATACCCAGATACGCGTGAAACACATAACCCTTCTTGGCAGTCGGGTAAAAAGAATGATTTAAGGAATAGAATTGACAAAGAAACAATTGAAGTACATATTGTTGTAAGAGATAAAAATAGTTCATGTTTACCATTATCACAAATGTTCAATGTGACTTCCATTAGTTAGTCTGCAAATGTCCTATCGGTAAATGACTTCTTGCCACAGATTTGTCAGCATCTTTCCGTCGATCAAATTAATTGCAGTGCAGATTTTTCATTTCAGTTCAGTAATGGATGCAGGAAGTGGCGGCTTGTACATTTGATCCTTTAACAAACCCCATATGCAGAAATCAAGCGGTGAAAGGTATTGTGATCGTGGTGGCCATTAAATAACACCTCCGCTCGCTAAGCGATAGCGTCAGTTATGACATCTAACGCCATCTATGAATAAACTTCGACAATATTACTACTAGTCTGACATTTAACTTGTTATTTTCATTTCATATTTCAGAATTTCTTAACTTCAGAAATTGCATAACTAATTTGTAGACAACCTGTATCTCATTGAAAAAAAAAACGATCGCATGAATTTTCAGCAAGAAGTAAATTAATGTTTATCAACATTATTTAACTTTAGTATACTCAAAATTTGACCTCTTGTACGAAGATATTTTGAACATGATATAAAATATATCACTTTGTGCGATGCCTTAATCCAAGGAACTTATATGCGATGTCAAAATTGGGTGCTACTGCTTGAAAATACAAAGCTAGTGCCATTTTACTTTATAAACGATTTTTACAAAAAAAAAAAAATTGCGTTGTATTCAAAAAGTAGACTCAATTCTCAACCGAAAGGTACCTCTGCCATTTATCGTCTAGAATTTTTCGGAGGAAAAACGCGAAGCTGTGAGTTCTTTTTTTACTCCAGGATTACAAATATTTGGAATGAAAAAATGTGTCACTTACTGTTTGTTTATTTCTTTAAGAGTTTGAAGAGTTTGTTAATTTTCTTTTATTATTCTTTATTTCAAAAAATAAAGACTTTGCATGTTAATATATTTAGAATAATTTCAATTTTTACCAAAAAAAGTAATATTACACATTTTATTTCAAAACTTACTGCACACACTGAATATACAGGGTGTTTCAAAAGTTCTTAACGCATTTAAAAATTCAATATAAGTTCAATTGGTGTACGAAAGTGAGGTTTTGACGAAATTGTTTCTCATGATTGAAAGTTTTGCTTAATATTATTAAAACTATATATATATATATTTCTAAAATTTTCTCGAAATGACACTGTAACTTCAAAATTGCAATAAATCGTCAAAGTTAAGGGAGACATCGGCTACATATTGAACTACTTTTCCGTATACTTGTTTTAAACATAACATGCAGTAATTTTTACTTACTTCTATCTTTACAAAAAGAAAGTGTTGGATTCGTGAAAAATTTTAGGGGACAGGGATCACGAAAAACATGTTTTTACAAAATTTCTGTCTTTCTGGCCGTCTGCTTGTATGTCACAAATTTTGTGGGCGCTCGTTCTCAAGAACTAATGAAAGGAATTTAATATAACATTAGATTCAGTTAGTCCCTGATGCAAATTGGTGCTGATTTCTTTTTGGTGTAAATCGACCAGCAGGTGGCACTGCTATGCTGCATTATTCATAATTTCCACAATTCTCAAGAACTAAAGCACGGCTTTTCAGAAAACTTCAGATTCAGTTAGTCCTTGATATAATCTGGTGCTGATAACTTTTTGGTGTAATTCACCCAATAGGTGGCGCTGCTACACTGAATTATTCATGACTATCGCAATAGCTTTATATCAAGAACTAGAGCACGACTTTTCATTAAACTTCAGATTCAGTTAGTCCCTGATGTAAATTATTGCTATTTAGTTTTTGGTGTAAATCGCCCAACAGGTGGCACTACTATACTGCATTTTTCCCGATTTCCGCAATAGCAGTATCTCAAAAACTAATGCATGAATTTTCATGAAACTTCAGATTCAGTTAGCCCTTGACATGACTTGACGTTTTATACATTTTGGTATAAATCGCTCAATAGATGGCGCTGCTATGTTGCATCGCCAAATGTCAAACTTTAGATTCAGTTAGCCCCTGATCTAAATTGATCCTGATACATTTTTTGGCGTAAATTGCCCAAAAGATGCCACTGCTATGCAGAACTTTTCACAATTTCCGTAACAGCTCTATATCAAATACTAATGCACGGATTTTCATCAACCTTCAATAAGAAGTTGACATAAGTTGTTGCTGATTACATTTTGGTGTAAATCACCTAACCGCTGGCGCTGCTATGCTGTAGTTTTCAGCAAGTATTCACATGTATGAGATAGAAGAAAAGTTTGGGATTGCCACATCCGAATAGTTTTCTTATAACTTCTTTTTAACAATTCCCAGTATACTATAAAAGTGTTTATGAATTTGGTTCGGCTGTCCGTCAGTCAATCCGTCTTTGTTCCTGTTTCTCCCATTTTTCATACTCTAACTCGCATAAATATAGTGGGATTGCCACTTATTGATATATGTTTTGAGGTTTAATATGGCATGTTTGGCACTGAAAATGAAGTGTGTACGTTTAGGTTTAGTTTACGGGAACACTAAAAATTATTCTATTACATTACGGTCAATGAGGATAATTTTTTTCAGTGCATTTTAATGATGTTACATTGTTTCACACTTAAGGAAATTCATATGCATCACTGACGTGGATGACACCATGTTTTCTATAGAGCATAGAATATGTAACAATTATAATTCGTTTACAAGGACACTAATAAATATTCTATTACATTATGATTTATGAAAAATCATTTTCAGTGCATTTTTATGATGTTACACTATTTCACTAAAATTTATATGCATTGCTGAGGTGCTCTGCAGCATGCTGTCTATAGATTATTGAGTACTTAGATTATATCGTTCATTGACAGAGAAACTCAAAAGAATTCTCTTGCAGGACAGAAAATGAGCCATAAGTACTGGATATGCGTTTTCTGCTGTGATATGCATTTTAAAACTTAACTAATTTTTAGTGTGTTACGAGGTGTGTAGATTATATACAAGACGTACGAAAGAAATAGAACGCATTATCGGCTATGAACAACAATTGCTGAAAATGAGTTTTGATTACGTTGTGTTTTTATTGTTATTATTTATTTATTTACTTATTTATTTATTCAGATATCTCATTTTATTGTATGAACAAACATAAAATTTCTTAACAATATTCCGATAGTGTTGGAAAGTTTTTAATAATCATGCTAATAATGCATGATTTTTCGTTCTTTTCTTTCTGTGAGAAATTAAATTTTCTCACTTGGCTTATCACTTGACAATTCATTACAAAGTTTCTGAATAATCTGAAACATGTACTAAACACATGATTCGTACGGATCCTGGAATTTCCACATCAGGAAATCCTCCGGTACCAGTATTTTCTTATAGAAAATCTCTAGTTAAATGAGGGAAAATATCGCGCGTTTGAACTAGTTTTATTTTTTATTTAAAAAAAATAGTGATATTTCACCTGAAAAATAATGGCACCCGAACGAACCCTGCAAACAGTAATAATTTCCAAGAGTAATAACTTTATTTAAAGAATATATGAAATGAATTATTATATAAAATAAATTTGCAATACTGAATTAGGTTTCAAATAAATTATACAGATCTTAATATACAGCTTTTCACGATCGATTTAATGCCTTTAAAAAGAAAAAAGTTGTTCATAATATTCAAAAGAAAGTTTTAATTTTGATAACAAAATAGGCATGTAAGCGTCTTTTTACGGACTCAAATTATTAATATTCTAAAAAAGAAAAAAAAAAGATGTACTTTCATGCTAATTTCAGGGTTCGTACGTTTCAAAGATTTTCAAGGACCTTTTACTAGAATTTTCGCAAAGTAATATCTGGGTTATTTAATGAAAAAATTATATATATCTTCAGATATACCGACCAGCACTTTACGAAATTTCTGATACTAAAATACCTAAAATCCCCTGAATCCCCATGAGAGTACGAACCCTGCATTTACATTTTGTATTATAATGTACAGCAAATATCTGGGGAATAACGATGTATCTTTTTTTATTGTGAATATTTTGGATATGTGAAAAAACTTTTTTTTTTTTTTAACAAGATATCATTTCAAAGCTTCTATTCAAGTCTGAATGCATTGCAGAATTATATAGCATTTATTGCATCTTAATTTGGCGTAAGCTTCAATGCAAATGCATTTTTCATACATCAGGTAAAGTTTTGCTTTTTTAAATATTTTATCCACCTAATGTTTCCGTTTTCAATACTTTTTTATATTTCGGTGATCAATTTCTGAACACACTCTGATGCATGCATGGATGGCTATTCAAATCTTTTTAAATTAGAATTTAAGAGACCGACTTTGTACTATGAATTTTTCATTCGCATAAATATGTTCCTATATTACAACACCATTGACTTCCAGTAAAAAGCTTCTTACACATTTTGTTAACAATACTTCGAAATGATCGTTACGTTCTGGAAAAGGAAAAGTATCTTTAAGAGCTTCCTGTATTTAATGAAGTTCGGCTTCTGAAAAGAAAAATAAAAAGAAATTGGGGTGTAAGGAACACAATGAAAAATACATTTCGTTGAGGAATTGACTGAAGATAAATTTTCTGAATCTTATTTTCTGGTTTTATCTCTTTGAAGAAAATAAAAATATGGAGAAAAATCTTATTTAACATTTGCATATTAAACGAACGGATTGTTTCAGAACTACTTTGAAGTGTTAGATGTGAACTTTAGAGTTGCACATAAGATTGACATGAGACACCAAATTTAGTAAATTAGAAAAATGAAACTAAAAGTTACATTTCAAACTATGTAAAAGTAAAAATAAATAAATTTACATATATATTATGTATCCAAGTTTACAAAAGCCTTTTTAACTCTTTCCAGCAAAGTTGAAAAGTGTTTATGAATTGGGTTTGTCTGTCCGTCTGTCTGCTTATCCACGCTCTAACTCGCTTAAATATATTCGGATTTTCATGCAATTGATACATGTTATTGATGTTTATCATGGCATGTTCAGTATTGAATAGGAGATATGCAACATTAATATTTCATTTACATTTGCACTCAAAAGAATTCAATTATATTACGTTCAATGGGGAAAATCTTTTGCAGAGTACACTGTTAAAAATTTGCAGCATTCTGGCAGGTCATTTGACCGTTTTTTCCGAAAACGGTTACACAACCGTGAATTTAACACTATTCTGACCATATTATTGGCCATTTTATGGCCAGAATATAGTTAAATTATGGTTATGAAACCGTTTTTCAAAAAACGGTGGAATGACCTGCCAGAATGCTGCAAAATTTTTAACAGTGTATTGTTATGACATGACGCTATTTCAAATGTATTGAAATTGATATCAGTCACTGAGTTTCACAATAAGATGATTACTATAGAATGCTACATGCAGAGCATTTTTCGTTTATTTAACCCTTTGAGGGGCAAGTAATTGTGTTTCTGTAATGTCGAATTCACACCGGAATCAGCAAAAAGATTTATTGCAAAACAGGGAAATGCAATTTTGCAACTTTTTCCACCAAAGTTAGAAAAGTAAAATTTAATAAACTTTTTTCTGGTGCAAATCTTCATTAATCATAGGTGGGATAAAATTTATCCCACTAGCCCCCAAGGGGTTAAAGGGACACACAAAATAAATCGGTTACAGTACTGTCTTTGAGCAATAATTGCTGAAAGCGAATTTTCAATTTAGGTATGCGCTTTAAAATTGAACAAATTTTTCTGCATGTTACTCGTTGTGTATGAATTCTATACCTTGTATACAGGGCTGCACAAAATTATTTACTTATCATTCTCCTTATTAATGGAAATTGCTGAAGGGGAAATTTCAACCGAGATATTTATTTCCAAACTGAACTAAATTTTTGCATGCATGTAGTTGATTGATACAAATATATATATATATATATATATCATATGCAGGACTGCTTAAAGAATTCGGATAAGTTTCTCACTGTAGATTGGAATTGCTGAATTGAATTTTCAAGTTTGTTATACGTTTCCAAATGGTTCAATTAAACATCCTATTTCAACTTATTAGATGGTGAAGATTTGTTTACATTATTCTGAATGTGTTGAAAATGTTTCATATTCTATGCTTGACGCCTGATTTTTCTTTCTTGTTTTTATATCTTCTCTGTGCTTTCTACGGAACAGATTTTCGTTTTTGTTACTTATATGAAACTAAAATGTTATTGGAATTTACTACACAGAAATTTTTCAATTACATTATATATTAGCTGTTAAAGTAGTAAGTAAACATTCCTGATTCGAATCGACATTTATTCATTTGCTTGCCCTCAAATCGGTTGGTGCTGGTCTTCTAATGTTACACAATTGTAGCAAAATAAATGCATAGTGATATCTATTTCTTATACATGAAACAATGGGTATTTAGGTATTTATAATCTATTAAAATTTCTTCAATTTTTGATCAGATACCCTGTATTTATGATGAATTTAATAACAATAAATTTATTAAAAGGAAAGGGGGGCGTGTTTTGCGTAACCGGACTAACGGTGAGTTTCGCTTACAAAGGCTATGCAAAGTAAAAATTACAGCGTAAAATTAACTAATTATTAAATTAACTAATTATTTTTTCAAAATAGCGCGTATTTTAATTACATTTTCTTTCGGTTGTTATGAAAAAATGGCAACAAAAAGATATAATTAATATTTTACAACTATTTTTCGTTTACTTTCTACAGAAATGGAGTACTTTCGTTGTCAGTATTAAGCAAGTGGCTCCAAAAACTACAAAAAAATTAATATTTCAAAAATAAATGGAGATACACAGTTTTCAAACAAATTGCATTTAAAAGTACTTTTTATTTCCAATACGACGGTATAAAAATTGAAAATGTGCGATGCTTAGAAGTTTAAAAAATTGCTATAGAGTATTTAATTGTGCTGCTTTGTTTTACGGCTGGCTTCTGTAAGAAAACGTTATTTTTTGGAGGCGACACAAAATAAGCTGGGAGAAAGAAATAGCATACCGTACCGGGGGCTAAAAACGTCATCTTGTGACTACATCCTCATCTACTTCATTCGGAACCGGTAGGCACTACACAATCCCTCTTTTCTTTATTCATAGGTTCATTGTATAAACAAAAATTCACCTATTAGGGGCTGTGCATATATAACGTTATCACTTTTTTGGCACTTTTGATCCCCCTCCCCCCCTTACGATATCATACGTTATCATCCCTCGAACACCCCCCCCCCCCGTAATGATATCTTTATCAATGTCTAAAAATTCTTTTCATTTTTGAAATTTTTTTTATTTGCTTGGAGTGATATACAAATATGTTTACATTTATTTTTCGCATACTTCATTGATTCATATGAAGAGAACTCAATAAAATATCACTTTATATATGAAAAAACTTTTTATCAAATAACACTTAAAAGAAATAGTTACTATTTAAAAGTATTTTATAATAGCTTTTTGTTACATAATGTATTCAACAGTAATAATGTTTACTTGCACTTGACCCCGCACGGGGGGGAAGGGGGAGACAGAGCTTCTTATCACCAAAAGAGGTGGACAACATTCTTTCCCTTTTATTTATTAGTAAACACAGGTATCATTTGAAACATACTTCGCATATGGTTTCTCGAACAGCGAATTATATACGCATACACATATGAGAGAAGAAATAGGAAATTTGGAATTAAATAATTTTATAATCATTTAATGATTTTTATAATAACTTTGTACTTTCATAAAAATAGATAGCAGCCTAAAAAAAGATAACATTCTATTTCGATGTAAAGGCTAAGTTATAAATAAAAAGAGAAAATTTTGGTTGGATCAAAAATGATAACGATATCAAAAGACGAACCCCCCTCCCCCTAGAGATATCTAACGATATCATTTGCCAGACTCCCCCTCCCCCCTAAAATGATAACGTTATATATGCACAGCCCCTTATAGCTATTTAATTTCAAAATTGAGTGAAGTCATCCCGGACACCCTTTATATGTACGAGTACTTCATTTATTGATATACTTAACACATATTGTTTTCATATAATCATATAATAATTATAATTGATTTACATATATAAATGAAATATAGAGAACCGAAAAGATAAGCTGAATCTATTAAATAATTAAATAAACTGCTGAGCAGCTGAAAGCTGCATTTCAAATACTTCTCTGAAAGAATGCAAAATATTTTCATTAAGAGAAAAGAATGTGCCGTTGCTGCAAAACTATCCTCTGAAGTTTTTGAAATCTATAAAGTATTTCTGCCTATAGCTGACTCTTATTGGAAACGGTCGATAAATTTCTTTGCAGAGCTAAATTTACAGTTTTAAGCTATTAAATCATAATAATATGAATTGCAAGAGTGCAGTAGATGTAACAGTACAGTAGAATAATATCCACATTATAAAATTACGAGAAAACTAGACAAATTTAAGACTTTTCTCATGCGAATGAATGCACATATAACCAGATTAAAATATTTGCAGTTCTACAATATGTCTTCTTTAATTGAAAAGAGCGCACCTTTGTAAAATTAATGTTCTCGAATTGTAAAACAATAGATATTTCTACCTTGTCTCACCTTTCATGAAAGTAAATATTAAGTATTTTTTTCAGTTCTAAAATTATAAATTTATTCAGTTTGCGTAGTTGTTTGAGATGTGTCTAGAGTTAATGAGATCACCGCAATGATTAAACAAACATTTGTATTAAAATATTTACATGGCCTTAATTTGCATATTAATGCGTTAGTAATGACAATTATGTGAAATAACAGGGTTGGGATACCCTGGTGCGGTTGTAAAGTTGGCAGCACAGCAAGTGCTGTTGCGTGTGCGTCTATTCAATACAAAGTCTGACGTGGATCTGTTCTTCATCTGGTACAGCTGCACTGAGAGTCAGTTTCAAGGAGGAAGTAACATTGAGTTTTTTCTTGATATTGCAATAAATAAAGAAATTTTTAAATATAAAAAGTTATTTAAAAAACAAATGCAATAAGTTTTTCTCTTAATTATAGTAATGATTTTTGTTATAAAAGAGAATTATTTTAATAAATGCTTAGTTTGCGCAACACAGTTTTAGTGTTTTCTTTTTGTATTTTGTTTTTAGTATTTTTTACATCTCTTTATATTTCGAAAATTTATTATACATTAGAGAGGGCCATAATACAATAAACAGTCAAGTGCGAGTATTACTCGCGCACCGAGGATTCCGTACAATAATATATGAATTAGTAAGTGCATTATTAAAAAAATACCGTTGCTAAAAGAATACTAAGACTTTGTAAAAACTATACAACGTAAGGTTGGGTATAGCTGTATAGTATACAGGGTGCAAAGGAAAGTCCCTCTAACCTGAAAATACTTGCGAACGGCGAGAGCTACAGCTATGCAAGTAAGGTAACGGTACAGTAAAGTGACTACGCCCGACCTAATGCAAACCACATAAACGCCTCTAGTGGCGAAATTTGGAAGATAGCCATTGCAAATTGAAAACGAAAAGTGGTAGAGCAAAATTTCCAATTAGAAAGTTTTAGAGCATCAATCAATTAGTACGAAACGACATTTGGTTCACACGGATAAGATAAATCGTCGCCTGCATATACAAAAATGTCCGAAATCGATGAGAGACGATTCTATTTTGCGTATTCACATTCCGGAAATGTAGCAGTGCACAATTGCAGATTGTGGCGTTGTACTGTGCTGTAATGTTTGTAAAAATTTAATTTAAAATGCATTTAAAATTTTAGATTAACCCTTTTCAGAGGCAGAAGAATTCTGTTCGTAAACTGATGAAATAATTGACTGACACTAGAAAATTAAAACGAATTTCTTAGAAAACAAAAACCCGCTAATTTGCACTTTCATTACAAAAGCAAAATTTTATTAAAATATTCTTGGTGCCGTTTGTCAGTTTTGGAATTAAAAATAGGTGACTAAACCATCTAGGCACCGCCCTTGAAAGGGTTAAATCTATGTCGTCGTATTGAAGAGGCTTGCAATAGACGTCCCATGCTGAGAAATGCGCATGCAAATTTACTCTCACGAATACAAAAGTGTATCGTGAGCAATGGCGAACTTTTCGAACATACTGAATATTGACTTTTTATCACTGTGAAACAGTTTGTCTTTTTTATTTTTTTGTGCGATGTTATCAAAATGTATTTAGATAAGTTCGTATTTGTAGCATAAATTGTGTGTATTTCTTCATACTTCTGGCTATTCCATTCAAACGTTTACACAAATTGGAGTGCATCGATTTCGGACATTTTGGGTATATAGGCGAAGATTTATCTCATCCATGTAAACCATATGTCGTTTTCTACTAATTAATTAATGCTCTAAAACTTTCTATCTAGAAATTTTTCTCTATATTTTGCTAAATATATCATTTTCCATTTGCAGTGGCTATCTTCAAAATTTCGCCACTAGGGGCGCTGCTGTCGTTTTTATTAAATCGGGAGTAGTCGCTTTACTATACCGTTACCCCACTTGCATAGCTGTAGCTCTCTCCGTTCGCAAGTATTATCAGATTAAAGGGACTTTCCTTTGCACTTTGTATACGAAAAAAGTATAAATGGATATACTATGAAAGTTCAACGATATATGGAACCTAAATAATATCAAATATAGCTATTCTGTATATGTGTTTTCCATATAGGTTTTTAGTTAACCTTTAAAGACACGGTAGGTGTATTGAGAGAGCCACTCAGTGCAAACTAGTCGCGAATCCCATAGTATTTATGTGATTAATTCTCATTAAATGAGTCTGTTTTTAACAATTTGACGTTTATTGCTTTTATAATACTGCTACTTGGCATTGCATTAAACAAATATATCCTTAAAATTTGTTATCTAGGCTTTAAAAGCCGATGGAGCATAGAGTACGCCGTTCATGTTATTATGTATGTTCAAACAGGTCGTGTCTTTAATTGTTGATATCTCGGCTAATTACTCACGATTTTTTCCGAAATTCATGATCAACAATGCTTTTATACTTTTGCTACGATAGGTACCTCCAGCGCTGCTCAACACTTTTGCTGAAGCCCGTAAATCGAAATTTGTGTGTAACGGGAAAAATTCAATTTTCTCAAAAATTATGTGACCTAGGGTAATCGCTATAATTTTCCTGCAAGGTTTAAATTAAAGTCTACTACCTCTAATTTTTTCATAATTTTAATTTCAATAGATTCGGAATTAGATGGGGGGGGGGGTGTCATATTTTTGCACTACATTTTCCACCATAACTTTCAAAATATAATACCTAAAATTAAATGAAATATATTTTTGATTTCAACGTTACGAAAGCTTTCGCTCGATACCCCACACGATATACAAAGAAAAGATTGTTGTTTTTCAAGTAACTCAATTAGCCACTGTACATTTTTCCTAAATATATTTATGAATGTTTATTAATGTGTAAATATGTGGGTCAATAATCTTTATTACTTCTCCCTATTTGAACTTGCCACGTTGCATAGTTTACGAGTAAAAGGGCAGTGACAGATAGACAGACAGACACAGGAATGATCTTATAATGGTTTCGTTTTTACTTTTTAAGTACGGAACCCTAAAAACTGAAATTTCTTTTAAGATTTACGGTAAAATCTATCCACGAACATCATAAGACATTATAAACAGTCATAAAAATGCTACATACATCACCCTAAACATTCAGAAGAGAGTTATCCATGAGCTTAAATAACACAACTTGCGTTAGTCGAAACGCTGATGAAACTATGGATGTTTTAAACACTGAACATTTTTTTTTCTATATTAAGTATGTTAATTTGCTGAAAAATTCCCAAGCTCTAATAATTTGTGACAATTTTTGCGTTTACTCAGTTATTTTTTTTCTGAAAGTTTAACACTAAACATAACAAGAAACTTACTCAAGTTTTATGAAAAGATGTCACGCCAGAAAATTTACAGAAAATTAATAAATGAAAGGACTGTTACTGCTTGGAATTTAACATCACACACAGAAAAAAGGTTTAATTAAGCCGTTTGTGCCTGGCGTCCTAATTTTGGGACGCTTTCTTTAAAAAAATCCCATTACAAGTGGGATTATGATATCCTTTCAAAACTTTGTAAAATATATCCTTAGTATTTGTTTTCAATATTTATTCATAAAGGTCTGACGTGCACTCATAGGAGCGCCGGGACAGAGTCCTTAATCCTAGGTCTCCCTGGACGTGCTTTTGCTTTAACAATGCTTCGAGACGCGAAAATCTAGAGAGATAGTTACTTGCCCTTTCGCTATGTATCGAGCTTGGAGATACCGCTTACGAGCCCGGGAGGCCGCGGAAATTTCATCCATGAGTACATAAAGAGGCTCTCGCTAAGGCATAATGTAATCTAGCTGAGTCGGATCATTCGGAGCAGACTCCAGAAAAGTCTCAAATCTGCGAACAATGCACCCCTTCCCTCCAGCGAACGGGTCGGAATGTCTGTGACCGCAAAGAGCTCTGTGATATCGACCACCCCTTCAACGACCAAGGTTGCGATCTAGAGTCCACATGAGGTGATCCTTAACAATAACTTTTAACCCCTTCCACCTATAGCCCTCCATACGTACATCGCGGCGCGTTCGAATCTGGTAGTCCCGCGGAATTATCCTTTCTTGAGTGGACCACCACAGAGCACACATACCGGGTGTCCCAAAAATGTCTGATGTATTTTAAAATACAATAACTTGCAAACGGTGACAAATATTTAAAAAATTCTTGCAGAAGGGTTTTCTATGATGTCAGAAGTTTTTTACTGTGATTCTTGATTTTAGTTCGAATTTCAAACAATAGATGGCGCTGAGAGCGTTAGGTGCGCAGTCCAGACCCAATTTTTGGTAATTCGGGATCCATTCAATGCATTTTAATCTCCTCCTTTCGCATAGAAGAAGAAAGAGGCCGAAAGATCTAGCCTGAATTTAGCGGTTATTACTTGCAGTGCCGTCTATCGATGCTATTTGTAACTAAAACTGAGAATCGCAGCATAAAAACTCCAGACTTCTTACATAACACTCCTGCAAGAATTTTTTTAATATCTGTCACCGTTTTCAAGTTATTGAATTTTAAAATCCATCAGTCATTTTTGGGACACCCGGTATGTACAGACAATGTCTAATCGTACTCTCACTGTCAGTCGCCTCAAAGTAATGTGGGTTTCTTCTGAGAGCAGCGAGCCTGTTGGTCGCCATAGGCGCTATGTTCCATTAAGACCAGCTTAATGTAAATGTGTGTCTACGAGTGTTGACAAGGGAAAGTTATCCTATTTCACTCTAACAGTCTCCGAGTTCATCCACCTCTTTTGCCGTTTAGACGAGGTACAGCCAAACAGATTTTTTTTTTACCTGACGCCGTATGACCTTAAACTCTATGTCGATCAACTCTCTGTTCGTGGCTGTCGTCGCCGGCGCATCCCCACATTCGTTGAAGGTGTTACCTACATGAGCCCGGATCTAGACTATTAAGTGGTAGTAGACTCTAAAGCGTTTGCATCGCCAATCTTTAATCTGAGTATGTACTGAGCTCACCGAGACCTCGTTGATTGGCATCTGTAATTGCTTCTTGATCCCGTGGACTTGACCGGAAATACTTTTACACCATCCGTGAGTCGAAACATGCCACCATGATTTGCCCCTCTACTACAGCAAAAAACGCAGCAGACGCTGTTGATCTGCTGTTTTAGATCCGTCCGTGCCACGTAGTCTTCGGAGAGAGGTCCAAAGTGAATGGCCCGCCAAATGTCTTCTCATTCAGGAGTACACCTCTAGAGGTCAACTGACTCAAAGTCTAGGCTGATGCCATCAATGCTATTCAATTGGACAAGAGCAGTTAAGTCCTTGTACAGGTCTGCTCGAAAATCTAGGGGCAGAACCCCAGCCCAGGCGTGCAGACTATCCGCAAATACTGTGGCGTAACGCTTTATCACACATAGAGAAGGCCTCTCTGTAAGCTAAGCAACCAGTTCGCAACCACAAATTTGGCATTTTATCATATAGGGGCCGCGTATATGACTTATCTATCGCTCTACCACCGAAGCGAAGAGTGTCTTACGGATTACCGGTTTTAAAGACCAGTTGGCTACGGAGAGATAGCTCATCGTGTACAGAACTTTGTATGCATTTTCCTGAACTGCATTCAGGTGATGCATCCAACTCGAGTTCGTATCGAAAGTAAGATATTCCAAAGATATACCCAGATATTCCAAACTCCATTTAAATGCAAACTTGTGGCCTTCCGTGCGTATCGGTCGGAGAGATACATCGTAGTATCTGTCTCTAGGAGGAACAATCGTGTAGCAACACTTAAAAACTAAACCTGTGGCTGTACGATCCATGAAGGATCAGGGCCTACAGTGCCCAACTCTGTTTACTTGACCCTGGTCCCCGAGGTGCTAGCAGCATTTGCCCCGGCCGGGTGGTCAGCCCAACGCGAGACCCTCGGTGTTTAGTTCCCAAGCAAGCTTGGTATTCATTTTATCGACCCTGAAGGATTGAAAGACCTTTAGACCCTTCCACAGCCAAACTCGCCGAACTCGCAACCTGTAGCGTGGCAGACAGGCGTGCTGGCCACTACGCTACTGGGGTCCATAGTCATGGTGCATCCAACTTGAGTTCTCATGGAAAGTAAAAATCAGATATTCCAAACTCCATTTATCATTGGAGTATCTGACACTAGGAGGAACATTCGTGTAGCAACACTTAGTATAGTCCTAATTCTAAATTCCACTAACACTAAATTCCACCTAACACTAAATTCCAGGCTGCGTGCTGCCGGGCTTCAATGGATCTCTGACAGAACCGGCCCGAGGACGTCTGCGAATATGTAAACTGCCGGACTTCATGCCGTAACGAAGGAATCGTCAGCGGAGGCTTGCACAACCAACGCCGCCTCCTCCGCGAGCCGTCTGAGCAAATTGTTAATTAAATCAATCAGAGCGTGGTACAGAGACACGATTCTTAAAACGTACATTTGGCGGTTACGAGTAATGTTTTAAAGAAATTTAATAACACATAAGAATGGCTTGGTATGAAATTTTGCAACGAAAATAAGGTGATAAAACAAGGCCAAATTTGCGCTACAGTCCATTAACAGAATCCATTATCAGAAAAACTATCAGAGAACCCATTAAAACCTTTTATTACACAAATCGACTTAACGATAAACGACTAATGTCAATTTAATTCGTGCCATATTTGACAATCTTTCATCTTAAATCACCATGTGCTCTAAAGAACAGACATCTGGACACAGTGGATCAAGTCAATTTTTTTCTTTGAATTTAGTTTCAGATATTCTATAGATAACAATTTTTCGATACAAAATCTTAAGCTCAAAATTTGAGCAACAAATAACGCAAGTCTTCTATACTTCTGAATAAAATGAGCGAGAATCCATATGAACTATATCTCCAATTATCTCAGAACAATGTCTTATGGACTTATTCAACTTTAATCCTGAGCGCTACAATCATAAATGTTTTAGGGTTTACAAAGAAAGTCATTTAAGATATCAAGTTCTTTAATTAAAATCCTTGAAAACACATTCAATGATGAAAACTTGTCAATCTTCCTAAAAGTAATGCGTTTACCTTAATATCTTTATTTTCAAAGCAGCTATATAAAATGGGAACTTTTTTCACGGCACGATTTTTTTTTTCATGATTGATGTAAAAATCTTTTCATAAAAAGATATTAAAAGCAACTAAACAAACATGGGATTTGTTGTTCTATCATACTTGTAATAGCCACTTTTTTGGAACATACTTCAATTCATTTACAAGAAGATGTTTTCCACCGAGTGCTTTTATATTCCAGAAATGAAAAAAAGAAAAATAAATAGATGAATTTAATGGAATATTTAAGAGACTCAAAGAAATGTCATTATTGTTTACTCGTTTATAAAACATTTACATGTTTTTTTATGTACTTTATTTTTCCGGAAATTACTGAACTGTATTGAGAAAATTAATTTCCTCGTTATGTTTTTCACAGCCCTTTTTTTTTTTATCCAGACTTTTTAATTAAATGGTTCTCCGGAAAATTAAACACAAAATGATATATTTCTATTAAACTAAAAAATTGAATCATATTTTTTTATTGCACGCATAGGAATAAAATGTAAATTTATTAAGGAAAATATTTTTCAAGAGTCCATACTGAGACAGTATATATATAAATTCTTACTATCAAGTATTTAATTACAATGTTGATTTGCTGAAAAAAAATTTATACATATTTAGAGCCGAAACCAGTAACCGAAACCGAACCATCACCGTAACAAATATACACACCGTATAAAGTAACCATCACCGAAAACAGTAATGATCAGTTTTAAACTGATGGTTTTTTTAAAGAGTGGCAACATGTTTTAGCCTTTCATTGGCAACGAGGCGATATTTAATTAGCGAAAAGGTTTTTGTTTTATTATACAGTGTTGCAGTTGCGCTACTTTTCTTATAAAGATGTCGGGATTGCTACAAAATACATTTAAAAATACACAATTTCACATTTTTTAGTGACAAATTAATTAAGACAAATATTATTCGCCTTATTTTAAAAAAGTGGTATCAATCAAGCAATTCGAATTTAAATAAGAAAGAAAAGTGCCCAGTTAAACTGATGGCATTCAGCTCACAGGCTGTTCACACTAATAGTACATCATACTCTTCTTTCAAAGAATAATGCACCTCGAAAAATGAATTAAGGTGGATTTCCCCTCAACCCCGTTTCTCCTCTTTATACTTAACCAATGAGCCCCCAAATATCGCCAGGGAAGCGCCTTATAGAAATAAACTGATATACCAAATTTGAAGCAAATCGGATAGAAAAACCCATTCATCTAAATTAAGGATGTTCCCCCCTTTATATTTAACAAATAAGCTTCAATATCTAATCAGGGAAGTGCCTTATCAGAATAAACCGATATACCAAATTTGAAGCAAATCGGATAGAAAAACCCATTTATCTAAATTAGGGGGGGGGGGGTATTAGCCCCCCGTTCCCACCTTTAGGCTTAAACAATTAACCTTCAAATCTAATCAGGGAAGCGCCTTATTTGAACTAACCGGTATACCATATTTGAAGAAAATCTGATAATTCTGCATGAAAAACCCATTTATCTAAGTTATGGGGGATTAGCCCCGTTGCCCCCTTTATACTTAACCAATGAACCCCCAAAACTAATCAGGGAAGCGCCTTATCAGAATGAACCTAGAAAAAAAAAATTGAAGCAAATCGGATATCTCTATCAAGAGTTATCGCGTTACGTACATATGTACGCACATACATACATACATACCGCACACACATAACTGGCGGGCACATTAGCTCTCGGGCTTTGATAGCCTGTGAGCTAAAAAGTATTCCAAATTCCAACACTTTTATTGTATAAAAAGGTATAAGCCTTAGTTTACGAAATAAAAAGTCAGTAAAACTGTCATCAGTTTGATGGAGTCATGATTACCTTAACAGTTTTATAAATGAAAATGCATCCTTTCTTTTAATATTGACGTCATTTTTATCAGCAAAAGTGTCCCGTTCCTTTGAAAGTAAAGAAAACAGGAAATGTAAAAATAGTAAAAAATCTAAATATAGGAAGAAGTTTTATCTATTATAGGATTTTCCAACTTTCCATTAAGCAGGAGTGAACGTTAGTTCTTCGTAAAGGCGTAATTATTGAAATGGCTCAATACATGCTAGATTATTATCGCATAATATTAGTAGCGGTGAACACACGTATTACACGATGCAAAAACATCTCACAGAGATAGACAGAAGGCCCTTGTGTTTTAGAAGCTCCGTGTAAAAACAACTTTCAAAAATAAAGAACATAAATCGTAGTAAATTTAAAATAATATATTTTTATACTAGAGTTCTATGTCAGAAAGTTATGTAGGGAAAGTGCAATAAACTTTAATCACGCCTATAATAAAAAGAAATATTGAAATCAGAGATAATGCAAAGATTTTTTAAGACATTAATATACTCCTTGACTTATTTTGGAGGCGCGAATTTAGCCTTATAAAAAGAAGAAAAGCACAGACAGACATGATAGTGACCAATCCATTGGCTGTTCAAGAGAGATATCCCGGAAGCGACAGAAATTATTTGGCATGGTTTCACTGTATCACAATATATGGTACTTGTTAGTTATCCCGTCGACCAAATTGCTGTCGCCAAATTGTAAGATTAAATGCCAATAATGGTTGATCATAAATGTCCCATTCACATGACAACACGTGTTTACGTCATCAAGTGATTTTTATTTCTACGTTTTATTTCTATTTTTATTAATGTTACACTAATTTATTTGTTCTTTCGTTATTTAAAATAAAAATTATGTCAATTTGTATAATTTGATGGGTGGTTTGGCGATTTATAGAATTTGCCGAAATTGGTCGACGGGATAACTAACAAGTACCCAATATATATTCCAAACGGAAAAGTCAAAACATATATTAAAATATTTATTTGCTTAAAAGATGTTACTAAAAACACATTAAAAGTAAATTAAAAACCTATATTGACATGTTTCAACTCTTTCACTGTGTCGTCATCGGAATGTATAACAGAAAATACAAATACAATGCATATGCAAAATGGAAAAACATCATGGAATACAAACTGATCAGAATATACATTCTGATTACGACTTAGTGAAAGAGTTGAAACACGTCAATATAGGTTTTTAATTTACTATTAATGTTTTTTTAGTAACGTCTTTTAAGGAAATAAACATTTAAATATATGTTTTGACTTTTCCGTTTGGAATATACATTGTGATATGGTTATTAGTGGACATAATTAAGGCTTATTACTCGTACTTACTTACATTTGTAACATTCATCTATATGATGGTTTCACTGATTTTTTTTTAAACAAAATGAAAACAAAATTTAAATTTTCAAATGTTTGAAAGAAAAAACAACAAATGGGTCAGTGTAACAAAGAAAACTAACTGCTGAACATTCATTCATGGAGAAAAAGGACGGGACACTTAGTATTTTTTATTCTACTTCTTAACGTTATGAAAATGTTATTTTGCCGATTATTACCGATTTTAACCATTATAATTACACAATGCAAAATTTTATAAGAAATAATTACAAACTATGAAAATATGCATGATTAAATTTGGAAGGTATATTTTTGATTTTTTATGCGTGACATATCTTTTCAGAAGTTTTGAAAACAGAAGTTTCTGATGTAAATATCAACCAAAGATAGCCACCTTTAAAGCGAAATTTTATTTCTTTTGGAGCTGATAGCAGGAAACATTTAAAAGGGCGCCATGAAAATCTTCAATAGGTGCCGCGTTATACAGCTCTGCTATAGAACACCGAAATTTTAGTTGAGAGGCTCAGAAAAAAATTGAGAAAAGTCTATTTTCTCTTTCAATTGAGTTTGAGATATTTTATACATGCTAATTTTTCCTTGATGTAGGGTATGCCCATGTTTCGTCCCCTTTCCTAATTTCGTCCCCCTTTACTTCTCCTTTTCTGCGAAAGTGGCGCCATTTATCTCGAAAGGCACAGGGAACGGAAGATAAAAGGGGTCAGTAGTGAAAGATATTCGTTCGCCAAGACGCATACATATCTTAAAGACGCCGAATTTCCTATTTTTAGAAAACCTGAGTTCTTATTACGTCGTTTGTAGAACGTTATTTACCGTACTGTAAATATTTATTTCTTATTCATTGCATGTATTTTACGTGGGTAAGATGCTAACAGTAGCATACAGTGAGTTTTAGGACGCTCAGTTCATCGTACGAGAACTGAAGCTCCGCCATATTGGGAAGTAGCGTGGTCCCAATTTCGTCCCCCTTGCGGTTCTTATTTTCGTCCCGGGTACGAAATTAGGAATGCCTTTTCCATGACAATTTTTTCAATTTTTTCATCCTTTTTGGATGGCTAATGTTTCGTTATGTTATTCTTCCACTGATTGGTACATTTCTTTGTGCCTTAATTTAATGTAAATTAAATTAATTACTCATTTATAAATAAATTTTGATTTAGTTATAAGTTAACCCTCGGCGTATTGGACTTTTGAGGGGTATAAAATTGAGACAATTTTTTTTCTTTTGTATATATATATAGATACTTTTGAAAAAACAATTTTTCGCATTGTTAAAATTTTTTGTACTATATTTGCCAATGTTTCTATGTGTGTGGGTAGTTAGTCTGTGTAAAATCCAAATTTGGTAGGTTTTCACTGAAAATTACAACATTTAGTTCCTAAAAGTGACTGGGGGGACGATAATAGGGTACCTTACTTTAACAGTCAAAACCCTAAGGTGAAAATTTGATCAACAAAGGAAAAAAGCCTCCTATGCATCTCAGTTAAATAGGCGAGAACCCATCAACTTTATCTTCAAGTATCTCTGGATAAGGTCTTATGAACTTATTCCACTTTGATCGTGAAAGCCACAATTATACGAAATAAGCTTTTTAGGGTTTAAAAGTCATTTAAGGAGGGATTTGCTATTTTTTTTTTTTTTGGTCGAAAAAATTGCTTTTTCTTTTTTTGCATATTTCTCTTGTTTGCCGTTTATCCGTCTACAACGATCTGGACGAACTTGAAGTTCTTTTGTAGTTATTTAGTGCTTTAGCGCAACGCGTCCTTAGGCTTGAGCTGTTTTGGAGCACTGTAAACGGATTTTACGCAAAATGACTTTGCTCAAACTAATCGGAATCAGAACGCAAAAACTATTAAATCGATCTTATTTTTTTTTCAAGGTGATATAATTTATTGGAGCTTGGACCACTTTCAGCGATTTTTATACAAAATAAATATTTTTAGAAACATGCCAAAGTGCGAAAAAGGCGGTCAGAAATAGACCCATTTTTCGAATCGCTGCAATTTTTTGATTTGTAACTTTTTTATCTCAAAGTGGTTGAAGCTCCTGACAATTCAGGGTTATTACAAATTAATCATCGGGTTCTAATACGTTACTACGTGCGAACTAGGAAACGTATATGTTTCCATGACAACTCAAACGAGAGGGCGTTAACTACAGTTTTGCGCTGCGTTTGTGTCATGCGCGTGTGGTTGCCATGGTTGCTGCGCCAACGTCATATTCAAAATGGCGGCTGGACAGCAGAAATTTTCCACACAGTTGACTGTGGAATGGAAAATTCGTGGCTAACGGGATTTGTTGATTTCTTGGGACTACGGATGAAACTCTCTCTAATTCGGTTCACTGTTTCTTCAGTAACGCTTGGTCGATCGGAACTTTTGCCTTTACATAAACAATCGATTTCTCTGAACTGTCGATACCAGCGCAGAATGCTTTGTTGGGTTGGTGGTTTGCATTTGTATTCCTTCCGGAATGCTCTCTGAACGGTTATAAGCGATTCACACTTTGAAAATTCTAGTACACAAAACGCTTTTTGCTGTCTAGTCGCCATTTTGAATATGACGTTCGCGCAGCAACCATGGCAACCATTTCACATGACCCATACGTAGCGTGAAACTGTAGTTAACGCCTCTCGTTTGAGTTGTCTTGGAAATATAGATATTTCCTAGTTCGCGCGTAGTAACGTATTAAAACCCAATGATTCATTTGTAATAACCTTGTATTATCTATTTTCATAATCCTTAACGGAAATTGATTGCAAGCTACACTGATGATCTATCAGACCCCGCCCGATTGGAAGTGCACGATGCACACGCTTGGGTATACACCCACGCAATCCAGCCACATCACCAATTTTTTGTTAATTTTTTTTTTAAATGTTCTTCAAATGATAACAAGTAACATGCAAAAAACCCGAAGCTAAAATCTTTACTCCTATTCCAGAAAGAAATGCAAAAATGCACTCTTTTTTCGACCTTCTACAATCAATCTCCACCCCCTTCTATATATCGAGTACTTCAATTAAGTTCTTAGAAAACATATTCAAAGATGCAAAACTTGTTGATCTTCTTACTAGTAAGCTGTTTATCTTAATAAATTTATTTTTTCAAAGTAGTAATATAAAATGGGAAATTTTAATGGAACAGTTTATTTTTTCATGATTAAAGTAGGAATCTTTTGATAACAAATATTAAAAGCGACTAAACACACAAGGGATTTTTTATCATATTTGTAACAGCCGCTTTGTTGAAACATACTTTGATTCATTTACAAAAAGATGTTTTCTGTCGAATGCTTTATATTCTCGAAATGTAAAAAGAAAAGTATATAGATGAAGTTGGTGGAATATTTAAAGGATTCAAAGAAATATAATTATTTTTTATTGATTTATAAAAAAAGTTAAGTTTGTTTTAGATGTACTTTATTATTATATACATTTTTTTTTTGAAATTACTGAACTGGGAAGAAAATTAATTTAGTCATGCAATGTTTTTGAAAAAAAAAATTTTTTTTTAATCAGACCTTTTAATTAAATGGTTCTCCGAAAGATTAAACGTAAAAAGATGTATCTCCATTGAATTGAAAAATCAAATTATATTTTTTTTATTATGCTCATGGGATTAAAATGTAAATTAATTAAGGAAAAATAATTTTTAAGAGCTCATAGTGATATGGTAAATATATAAACTATTGTTATCATTAAATAATAATGTTTCTCTGTTGATAAAATCTATTACATTATTTTTTTACACACATTTAGAATATAATTTCTACCCAAAATAGTGTTGATCAGTTTTAAATTGATAGCTTTTTTAAACAGTGACAACACGTTTTAGCTTTTCATTTGCAACAAGATGACATTTAATTGGCAAAAAGATTACAGTGCTATACAGGGTGTTCTAAATTATACCGAGGTTTTAACGCTTTGTAGTATATATTATATAAAATGTAAAATTATACTTAATACATAAAATGAAAGAGCAACTCAAACAGTTTGTTGGTACCTGTGCACGCGCACGCAATGTTCCTTCTGTCATCCGTTAGAAGGCGCAAGTAGCAAAATTGGCGACTAGTTGTGTTCTGCTGTTTGCAAATACCGAATCTGTAGTTACTGTGCTACGTGCGTTCCGGATTAAGTTCCTATGCCATCCCCCAAGTAAAAAAGACATCCGTAGATGGTATCATCAGTTTGAAAATACCGGCTGCCTTTCCAACAATTACCCCACAAACACTAATCAACGTTTGGGAAGAACTGAGCTATCGACTTGATGTGTGACGAAAGGTGCTCACATTGAACCCTTGTAAGCTTGTAGGTAAAACTGTTTGAGTTGCTATTTCATTTTATGTATTAATTAGAATTTTAAGTTTTATGCAATAAATACTAAAAAGCGTTAAAACCCCGTTAGTCATTTAGAAACACCCTGTATTATACAGTGTTGCCAGTTGGGCTACTTTTTTAAAAATTTCGGATTGCATGAGTACTACTATTTTTAAAAATAGAAATATTCGCCTTTTTCAATGACAGATTAAATAAGGAGATTATTCACCTTATTTCAAATAAAAAGAAAAGGGCCCAGTTATGCTCACAGACTATTCACGCTAATTGTATATCATACTCTTATTTAAAAGAATAATGCCCTTAAAAAATATATTAAGGGGGATTAGCCACCGTTTCCTCCCTTTATATTTAATAAATGAACCTCTAAATCTATCAGAATAATCATAATAAACTTGCATACCAAATTTCAAGCAAATCAGATAATTCTGCATGAAAAACCCATTTCGCTAAATTAAGGGGATATTAGCTCCCCCATTTCCCCCTTTATACTTAACCAATCAACTTCCAAATCTAATCAGGGAAGCTTCTTATCAGAATGAACCAAGAAAAAAAAGTTGAAGTAAAAGTGGATAATTCTGCATGAAAACCCATAGAACTAAATTAAGGGGGTTCCCCCCCCTTCATCCCCTTATACTTAACCAATGAAATTCCAAATCTAGTCAGGGAAGCTGCTTATTAGAATAAACCGGTATACCAAATTTGAAGCAAATTGAAAAATTCTGCATGAAAAATCCATTTCTCAAAATTAAGGGTGGCTACCCCCCCCCTTTCCCCTCTTTATACTTAACCAATGAATCTCCAAATCTAATCAGGGAAGCTCCTTATCAAAATAAAAAGGTATCAGTCTGAAGCAAATCGAATAATTCTGCATGAAAAATCCATTTATCTAAATCAAGGGGAGATTGCCCCCCGTCCTCCCCCCTTTATGCTTAACGAATGAACCCCCAAAACTAATCAGGGAAGCACCTTATCAGAATTTACCTCGAAAAATTTTTCAAGCAAATCTGATATTTCTATCATGAGCTTTCGCGTTACGTACATACATACATACATACAGAGCCTGCGGGGACATTTGTTCTCAGGCTTTGATAGCCTGGGAGCTAAAAAGTGATAGTAATTCTGAATTTTAAACATTAATGCAGCTGGCAGCTCTGTTATATGAAAGTGTATAAGCTGTCGTCGACGGAATAAACCGCCATCAATTTGATGCAAACTTTTCAGTTATGTGTTTAAAAATTGCATATTTTCATTTAATATTGACGTTACTTTCTTTGGCGAAAGTATAACGTTCATTTGAAATAAAAGAAAACCAGAAATGAAAAATCATCCGTCAAGCATAGATTATAAAACACTTTTCAACACATTCAGAATAATATAACAGAACGACACAGTTTAATATGTTGAAACAGGGTGTGTAATTGAACCATTTGGAAACACATAACACACTTGAAAAGCCAATTTCAGCAATTCCAGTGCACAGTCGTAAAATTATCTCAATTCTTTGAGAAGCCCTGTACATGATATATACACTGATTATCAAAAATTAAGGAAAAATCACAAAATGCTAATTTTCAAATACGCGAACACTCAAAAGGAAATAATATAATTCGAGTAATTACTATCTCTACAACACAGCTAGCCCATATAACATCTCATTCATGTCACACATGGTCACAAATGTCACAGTCACTACGGTGAAGCGAAAAAATAGAAATTTCCATACATCTCATTATGAGTCTCAAATGATCACTATATGTGACTCCACTGAGACGTCACTGTGACTGCTGCTTTGGGACGAGTCACCGTGTGTCTTTACAATGTAATTACATTGTAACTCTGATGTGACTGCCATTTGTAGACTCAATTTCAAAGTCATCGTGAACGCTGCATTGTGATAAGTTACCAAATAATGTCACATTAAAGTCACATGATGACTTTCAAGTGACAGAGAGACTACTGTGAAGTTACTATTGTGCTCTTTTGGGAAAAGTCTCAATGTGACTATAATATGATATTATTTGGTGACTTATCATAATGCAACGTTCCTGATGACTATGAAATTGAGTCTCAAAATGACACTCACGCGAGAGTCACATTTTAACTACATTGTAAAGTCACCTGTTGACTCGGCACAAAGCAGCAGTCACATTGACTTCTCAGTGGAGTCACATATAGTGATCATTTGAGGCTCATAATGAGATGTATGGAATTTCCATTTTTTTTTTTTTTTTTTTGCTTCACCGTAGTGACTGTGACACTTGTGACCATGTGTGACACAAATGAGATGTTATATGGACTATCTGTGTTGTAGAGATAGTAATTACTCGAATTATATTATTTCCTTTTGAGTGTTCGCGTATTTGAAAATTAGCATTTTGTCACTTTTCCTTAATTTTTGATAACCAGTGTATATTTGTATCTATAAACTACATGCATGCAAAAAAATAGTTCAATTAGGAAATACATACTACAGCTGAAAATTCCCCTTCAGCAATTTCAACTAATAAGGAGAATGGTAAGTGATTTTTTTATGCAACCGTGTGTACGAGGTATAGAAATTATACACAACGACTAACATTCAAAAAATGAGTTAAATTTGAAAGCGCATACCGAAACTGAAAACGCATGTCCAGCAATTATTGCTCAAATACAATACTGTAACCGTTTTATTTTGTGTAACCCTGTAACTGACGATAAATGCTATGAATGCCCTATTCTAATCATATCATAATATTAAAATATTTATTTGCTTAAAAGACGTTATAAAAAAACATTAAAAGTAAATTAAAAACTCTTTATTTACATGTTTCAACTCATTTTCTGAGTCATCGTCAGAATGTATAATAGAAAATTACAAATGCATAATGAAAAATGGAAAAAATCATCGAAAATAAACAAGTAATCAGGTAACGTGCCCTCTATTTTCGCGATTGCTCGCGTTCTCTCTATGTCGCGATGCCGTAATTTATCCAACCATTGAACCCATAAATTCGGGATACAAAAGGATAATGTATAAGCAGCAATTATTTTCGATGATTTTTTTCCATTTTTCATTATGTATTTGTAATTTTCTATTATACATTCTGACGACGACTCAGAAAATGAGTGGAAACATGTAAATAAAGAGTTTTTAATTTACTTTTAATGTGTTTTTATAACGTCTTTTAAGCAAATAAATATTTTAATATTATGATATGATTAGAAATGGACGTAATTTAGACTTACTACTCGCACTTATTTACTTTTGCCCTATTCTATATTAATCATCTATTAGGTGAAATTAAATTATTTATATCAATTTGAATACATTTTAAATAGCATAATGTCATTAAATTACATGGCAAACGATTGTTCCCCCATTGACCCTAATGTAACTGAATTTTTTGAGTGCCCCTGTAAATTAACTATTAATTCTACACACCTCATATTCAATACCGAACATGCGTAAACATCATTAACATATATCAATTACATTAAAATACGAGTCAATTTATACGTGTTAGAGCGTGGGCAGACAGACAGACGGATAGACAAACCGAATTCATAAACACTTTTCAACTTTGTTGGAAAGAGTTAAAAAAAGGGGATGTACGAAGAAGTGTTATATATAATGTTTGTAGAAGCAATGTTATTGGAGTATATTTCGATCTATTTACGGTAACTACTTGGACGATTTTTTTTTTTTTTTAGGAATGAAATAAATGACTCGTTAACGAAGACTATGGCATACTTAAGAGAATCAAAGTGAAGTCATTAATTTTGTGTTTAAGTAACTACTTTATAGAAGTCATTTTCCAGCCAATTACTCAAATCTAATGAGAAAATACGAGCTTCAGATCGTGCTTTTGGAAGAAGTATTAAGAAGTATTTTTTAGCATACAGGCTTTTTAATTAAAAAAACAGATTTGCTGCAAAAGAAAAAGTCCTTCCGGCCAGTGCCGGGAGGAAGAGGTAGCTTTCATATTCCTTATTTTAAAAAAGCCGACTTATATTATTCAAACACACGAAGCTCAATTTAGTGGAAACCGAATATAGGAGATTCAATACTAATTTTTATCAATATAATGAATGAGAATTTCGCAAAATTATTCAGCTTTATCCAAGCTGCTTTTATTTAAAGTAACTTACATTTGACTGCCAAATTCGGCAATTTCTTAAAGTGCCTGTCATTTTAAGACAACATGGTGGATGAGGCTAAGCAGTGAACTTGGTCGAGACCTTAGTAATTGCTGTGCACATGCTCACTCACATCGGAATCGGTTAATATACAGGAGTGCTGTCGCATGCAAACAATCAGATTTTTCAAAATGTCACTCACAATAGAAATTGAAACTGCTATATCTGAGCCATTTTTTAAGGTAAAGACAAACAAAAAATGCTCCTGAATCCTTATATCAAGATCAAATACTTAAGAAAGAAACCTTTTTCAATTTCTAATTTTTTTGCACCTCAATTTAAATATATATATAATATTAATTTAATGGCCGCCATTTTGAAACAAGATGGCTGATGAATCTGGCCAGCGAACTTGGTCGAGGTGTTGATGTATACTATCCACATGCCTTCTTACATCTAAATAGGCGAATACGTGTGTTATCGCGTGACAAATACAAGATCGTTTCAAAATGTTAGCCATGCTAGAAATTCAAAGTTCTATAAATCAACCATTTTTTAAGATATCAACTAAAGAACAAATTTTCAGGAACAAAAACTGCTCCGGAATCTTTGTATCAAGGCCAAACACATAAAAAAATCTTTTTCATTTTCCAATTTTTTAATACCTCATTTTGAATTTTAAATTTAATTTTTTTTTAAATGGCAACCCTTTTGAAACAAGATGGCGAATGAAGCTGGCCAACGAACTTGGTCGAGACATTGGTATGTACTATGTACAGACCAAGTTACATCCAAATAGGTTCATAAATACGCCTGTTATCGCGTGACAAAAATCAGGTCGTTTTAAAAAGTCAGCCACAAGAGAAATTCAAAATGCTATAACTCAGCCATTTTTTAAGATATAGACGAAACAAAAACTGCTCCGAAATCTTTGTATAAAGGTCAAATACATAAGAAAAAAATATTTTTCCATTTTCAATTTTTTGGTACCACATTTCAAATTTTAAATTTTTAAAAAAAATTTAAATGGCCGCCATTTTGAAACAAAATGGCGGATGAAGCTGGCCAACGAACTCGGTCGAGAGATTGGTATGTACAATGTACACACCGAATTACATCCAAATCGGTTCATAAATACGCCTTTTATCGCGTGACAAAATTCAGGACGTTTCAAAATGTCAGCCACGCTAGAAACTCAAAATGCTATAACTCAGCCATTTTTTAAGATATAGACGAAACAAAAACTGCTCCGGAATCTTTGTATAAAGGTCAAATACATAAGAAAAAAATATTTTTCCATTTTTAATTTTTTGGTACCACATTTCAAGTTTTAAATTTTTTTAAAAATTTTAAATGACCGCCATTTTGAAACAAAATGGCGGATGAAGCTGGCCAACGAACTCGGTCGAGACATTGGTATGTACTATGTACACACCGAATTACATCGAAATCGGTTCATAATTACGGGAGTTACAGTGTGACATAGGTCAGATATATATATATATATATATATATATATATATATATATATATATCAATTTTGAACGGAGGGTGGTTTCGGGGTCTGGGGGTCATGATCGATGAAAATATACCAAAATTTTTTGAAATCCCTTTCCTCCGAACGGCTGCAATAGGTAGCTTTTTTGTAAAGAAAGCTACCTAAAAGAAACACTTGAATGAGCAAAAAATCCTAAATATATTTTAGCAAACAAATATATGAATTTCTCCACAGAAAATATATATTCGAGTGCTCAAACATAGAGAGTGATTGTATCATTTTTTTTCTTGGGGGTGGGGGGGTGGGGGGGTATACGACAATAACAGTGATTGGTAGACAACGTTTATTGCATTAATTATAAAGAGAACATTAAGGGAGCGGTGAGTAATTTTGACAATGGCGTTAGCCAAAACGTCTGACCCAGTCAATGAAAAAATATTTAGATGAAAAATGAAAGATCCTACCTTTGTTTTCTGTACTTGCAGCGGTGATTCGATTTTATAGAGCTGAAAACATTATGCTTTATTCGAGTAAATGCACTTAACCCTCCGTCTACCAGACGGGTCCAATGGACCCGATGGGTACATTCGAAATATTTATTCTAACCAGAAATTTCTTTAAAATAAACTAAATATGTAAACCAGACAATAATGAGTTAAGTAAATAAGTTCAATAGTTTTAAATAAGAATTCTGATGTGTAATATTTTTATAAAACTTGAGTAAAATTTTCGGTAGTTCTAGGGTTAATCAAGATTAACTTGAATGGAACTAAAGAATCTTCCGAGACTTGTCTTCGGGATGATGCATTCCTTTATTGGTACTTGATTACTATTAAATAAAGAGATAAAACAGGTTAAAATGTATATAACATAATACTGGATGATTCCGATGGTCTTTAACAGGATTTGTATGTTGTTATGCTGCATATTTTGAAATGGGACATCGCCCCTTTCATAAACAATAGAATTTCAGCAGCCAGCTGAAATAGGTTCATCCTTCATTACATATTCGACGTAGACTGAAAGTTTGGGGTTACATATCTGTTAAAAAGGGTTGAACAATAGTTCTTTTTAATTAATCAGCAAATTCACAGTTTAAAGGTTTCAATGGATTGTTTGCAGTGAATAGAGTCGCCATCTATTATCACAGAAAATTAAATAGGGCTCCGTCTTGAAGAAAAAGCTGTAGTGCTGACATCTACCGGCATATTTGAAGACTGAACTGTTCGCAGTTTATTTGTTTAGAATGCTGGTCACTTACACATGATTTCACAAACGTTTTCTTGAGTATTGATCGTATATGTATACATATTTCACAGGTATATATGTTAATTGAATGTGTATGTAATTGCACACCTCACTTTCACAAACATATTTCTGGATTAAATAAATGTTAGTTGTGTGGATTTTTCACGCAAAATAGTTCGTCAGAAGGACGTATTTCAACATTCCTCCTTTTTGCGTGAAGAATCTATTCCATTGTCAGTTGAAATTCTTTCCTTAGAATTTCAAATTGAGTTTTTGGAAGTGGCTTGGTGAGAATATCTGCAAGCATTTGCTTGGTTGGGCAATAAACAATTTTAATTATGCCACTTTCGTATTGGTGTCTGATATGATGGTATTTTACCTCAATGTGTTTAGTATTGGTCTGTGCTTTTTCATTCTTAGTGAGTTTTATGGCGGACAAATTGTCCTCGTAAATTTCTATTGGTAATTGTTGAAGCAATTCGAGATCGCTAAGTAGGTTTAATAACCACTTGATCTCTTGCGTAGCGGTTGACGCCGCAATGTATTCGGCTTCAGTTGATGACAATGCTACGCTGGATTGATTCCTAGAAAGCCACGTTAGTGGGTTGTTCCCTAATTTAAATAGGTTGCCTGTGGTAGACTTCCTGTCTACCCTGTCATTCGCCCAATCGGCGTCACTGTACACTTTGAGGATCGGTGGCTTCGACTTGTCAATAACGAATTTCATTTTTCTAGTAGTCATCAGGTATCTGATCAGTTTTTCTGTGGCTTCCCAATCAACTTGTCTTGGCGACTCATTCCTCCTCCCCAAGAGGTTAACTATCGCCGCAATGTCGTATCTTGTTAGTGTCGCGATGTATAATAATCCGCCTATTGCTTGTCTGTACCTTGTGTTATTTTCCATTAGTTTTCCCTCTGGATCCAAATTAAAATAATTAGTGCACATCGGCGTGTAGGTAAGTTTGCTAAGGGTTAAGTTGAACTTTTCCGCTATTTCTATTACTTTGTGCTCCTGATCGAGTTCTAAATTACCGTTTTCTGTTTTTGTTATATTAATCCCTAAATACTGTGTTACATGTCCCAAGTTTTTAATTTCATATTCCCTGGACAATTGAGTATAAATCTCGTGCGTATCATCTTTATTACCTGCTACGAGAATATCGTCCACGTAGACGATTACATATACAACTTTCCCGTTTTTGATTCTCTTAAACAGACATTGTTCTGATTCGCACTCTGTGAAATTTAAGTTCCTTAGAGATTGGTTAATCTTTAAATTCCACGCCCTGGCGGCCTGTTTGAGGCAAATAGATCGCTTTATTCAACTTACACACCTTTTCTTCCTCTCCTTTCTTTAAATACCCTTCCGGTTGATACATATAGACTTCCTCCTCAAGCGTGCCGTGTAGGAAGGCTGTTTTGACGTCAAGGTGCGTCACGTCTAAATTTTTGTAAACGGCTGCATTTAAAAATGCTCCCAATGTGGTATGTGATTCGACGGGTGCATAAGTTTCGTCGTAATCACATCCATATTTTTGTGAGTACCCCTTGGCCACTAACCTGGCCTTATACCTTTCTACAGTTCCATCGGCCCCTCTTTTAGCCTTAAATTTCCACCTTGACCCTATGACGCGCTTTCCCGGTATAGCTTTGATTAATTTCCACGTTTTGTTTTGATGTAGCGAATTCATTTCTTCATTTGTCGCTTCCAACCACTTATTTTTTATTTCCGTGTCTTCAATGGTTTGTAATTCGGTCCATGATTTAGGTTCCTCAATTTTACACAAATTTACAGTTATTCCAAAACGATTCGGAGGTACGCCTCTATTTTGCCCATGTGACCTTCTCGGTTCGAGATTATTTTCCATCGAGGTTTCAATTTGATCTTCGTTATCATTCGTTAAGTCAATTTTGATGTTTTCCGCCGGTGTTGGAGCGTCATTTTTGTTTTCTATCATATCATTAAATTCCTCACAATTAGTACCCTCTTCAATAAATTTTACTGTTCTTGAAATTATTATGTTGTTATTCCCCGTATGAGTTCTGTATCATTTGCTTCGAAAATCATATCCCATCATGACCCCCTCAATTGCCTTTTCGTCAAATTTAGTTCTTTTTGATTTATCTACGTAGGCAAATGCCTTACACCCAAAAGTCTTAATGTTTGATAGGTCGGGCTTCCTATTATTCCACTTCGTATGGTGAGGCGTGATTTTCATTTGCGTTCGTCGGCAGTCGGTTGGTTAAATATGTGGCTGTCATCACCGCTTCCCCCCCAGGAACGCTTAGGCAATTTTGCATCTGACAGCATAGTACGTGCCATTTCAACGATTGTTCTGTTCTTTTTCTCAGAAACCCCGTTTTGGGGGCTACTGTACGGGACACTCAACTGTCTTTCTATGCCGTTTTCGGCTAAGTAGTTTTCGAAACTCTCCCCAAGATATTCTTTGGCGTTATCTGACCTTATAGCTTTTATTGCCTTCCCGAATTTATTTTTTGTTAGGGCTACGTACTGCTTTAATTTCTCTACCGCTTCAGATTTATGCGCTAATAGATACATCATAGTGAACCGACTGTAGTCGTCCGTAAAAGTTATGAAATAACGCTTTCCTCCTGGAGTTTGTGTCTCCATAAGTCCACATATATCGGAATGTGCAAGCGAACATATTTCTTTGCTTCTATTTTTAGCTTATTTAGCCCTCAATAGGGCAAAACCGAAAGTTTCCCCTCAATACACTTAGTGCAATATGTCTCATGCTTCCAGTTGTTTATGACTATTCCCTCAGCTAATTTATGATTTACTAGATATTTAATCGCGTCAAAATTTTTGTGGCCCAGTCTCCGGTGCCATTTGTATATACATTTATTACTATTACATGAGGTTTGTGTACTTAATGTGTAACCGTACTCATCTCTGGGATTTATTTCGTAGAGATTGTTGTTTAGTTTAGCAGTTAAGATAGTGGTGTTATCTTTAACAAAAAAACATGTTTCCTTCTCAAAAATTACTTTTATATCATTATCTGTTGCCTTTTTACTGATAAAAGGTTACTCTTTAATTCCGGGCAATACAGTACATCCTTGAGTGTTATACTATTTTTCAGATCTGTGTTTAGCGTTACGTCACCCAAACCTAGAGAATTTAATCTTTTCCCGTTAGCTATTGTGATGTTACCAAAATTCCCTGGTGTAAATACTGTGAAGTGCTCTTTTGTGGATGTTACATGTCTTGTACAGCCTGAATCAATAATATATGTGTTGGGGTTTCTTGTATGTGCTTCGTTAACTAGTGTGGATTCATTTTCAATTTTATGTTCAACTGGGGGAAGAGGAACATTTGAGTCGTTTTTATCACTAGCTGTATTTATTTTGCTGTTGAAGCAAAAATTAGACGAGTGGTCTTTATTTTTGGGTTGATCTTTGCAGTTGGCTGTGTTGGATCTGTAACTACCGATATTGTTGTAGTTGGTGTTTCTGTTATATTCATTTTTATAATTACTCTTTTGCGAATTATATTTTTCTTTGTTTTTTAATTGAAAACACTAATTTCTATAATGACCAGAACGGGAACAGAAACTGCAATTTTTTTTTGTTTTTATAGTTTTTGTTTATGGCCTTGTATGCCGTTTCAGTGGGATTTGAACCAGCGTTTCTACTCTCAATGTTGTACGCCGTTTGTTTCGTATGAGAACCGTTGATTTTGTTTTCTAAGCGATGGGAAAACTCATCAATTAATTTATTTTTAACGAATTCCAATTTGAGATCGTCTTCATCTCGGGATTCAAGGGCAGTAATTAATGTTGCATATGATGGAGGCAGCGAGCACAGCAAAATAGCAACAATATGTGATTCGCTTATCTCTTCGCCGATTCCTGACAGTTTTGTCTAATAATTAAAATGTTATTTATATGCTCTGTAATATTTCCCCCCTCATGCAATTTCTGGGAATACAGTTTTCTAAGTAGAAAAAGTTTTGACGATAAATTTGCCCGCTGGTGTATGGACTTGAGCTTATCCCAAATCTCTTTGGGGGTTTGAAGATTTCTACCATTGACGATCTGACTATCTTCAATACAAAGGTTTATAATGACTTTTGCCTTAGTGCTATTTTTTGTGTATGCCGCGTCCGGTGTAGCGGGTGGGGCCTCTAAACAATATTTAAAGAGGTCGTCTTTAGTGAGCAGGTTCTCTAACCTGAACGACCAATTTAAATAGTTGGTATCATTCAGTTTTTCTATGCACGCTAAATCTTTATGGACTGCCATAATATTATTTATATATGATATCAATATTACAGTTAATAATTAGGAAGTTTTATCTTTCCTTGATCTCCTATTTATGACATCAATATAATATACATGTAATATATAATTATTTCTGATATTCAATTTGTTATGATACTATATAAATATTTCACTCTTATATATGAGCATATTAATATATCATTTATCAATAATCATGAAAAAACTATATGTTTTTGTTTTATCAACATTCATAAAAAAAACTATTTTTTTCTTTTTCTTCTGTATATCATAAAATTATATAGAATGCTCTTTTTATACCATTAAATAATATATATTCATTTTATATATTACTGGGTTTATTTATTTATCTATAACATCTCACGTCCCTTAATGCATGCCTCGAGCTCATAATCTAAAGAGAAAATTAAGGGAGCGGTGAGTAATTTTGACAATGGCGTTAGCCAAAACGTCTGACCCAGTCAATGAAAAAATATTTAGATGAAAAATGAAAGATCCTACCTTTGTTTTCTGTACTTGCAGCGGTGATTCGATTTTATAGAGCTGAAAACATTATGCTTTATTCGAGTAAATGCACTTAATCAAGATTAACTTGAATGGAACTAAAGAATCTTCCGAGACTTGTCTTCGGGATGATGCATTCCTTTATTGGTACTTGATTACTATTAAATAAAGAGATAAAACAGGTTAAAATGTATATAACATAATACTGGATGATTCCGATGGTCTTTAACAGGATTTGTATGTTGTTACGGACGCAAGTCTCCGCGAATACCACGGCAGTGGGCGCACCCCCAACTGCCACCGAAGGCGAACTTTAATCCTTAAATGCGTGATTTTTTATTTTGTTTCGAAAAAATTATATATGATTCTCTGAAAGGTTTATTACACAGGAAAAAAGAATGAAAAAAATCAGAGATGCATTTTTCATATAATACGTCAATCTTTTCTTCTGTTGCACACCTGCAACACAAGTAAAAACTGGTGTCGTGTGGCTGTTTTGCGCTAAAATGTTGCAAATTAAAAAATATTTTAATAAGTATGTCTCCAAATACCTTATTTTACAAAACTTAACCTTTAACCCTTTAATTCCCACGATGGAATACGTTCTAGAAATTACGTAGTTCAGATAATCTGATTTTACACCAGAAAGTTTCAATGATTAATTTCGCTTTATTTTAATATGGAATGTCTGTTATTAATTAAAGCAGATATTGCTATTTTAATTTTCTGGCGTGAATTATGTATATACGGATAAAAAAAATCTATTAAATTCAAAACACTGTTGTTTGCATACATGCACAGCTGCGCACGAAAGCGTTAAGCTCGAAGCTACTGCGGTCGTTCGATGGCTTCAGGGTCCCGAGCCAAACCCTTGATGATTTTCAATGTTTTTAATTTATTTATTTCTTCTTTAAATCTGTCCGGTATCAATTTTCAATTTTTTCCCCCGAATTTTGCTAAAATCTCGACATAAGGGACGTAGGACGGACGCGTGGAACACCGCTCTCCGCGAATTCCGCAGAGGTTGGCCCGCCCGCCACCGAACATTAAGCTCGAAGCCGCAACGGTTGTGTGAAGGCTTCATGCTAGTGTCTCGGCATAAAAGGGACATTGTTTACTGAATTAAAAATTCATTCAAGTCATTTCATTTTAGAACTTTCAGAAGACCTTGAATATGAACAGGCTGTGTTCCTGTAATCTACATTGAGTTTTTTTGTACTCATAAGAGAAATGGGATTCATAAATACTGACTTTATGGAATGTTAAAACTTCAAAAACATAGTATAAAAAATTCGCCTTTATACATTCAAATGAGGAAGAACGTAATGGATATAAATAAAAAAAAATTCTAGAAAAAAGGGAGATATGACTTATGGAAACATTAAGTATTTATTTACTTATGTTATTGTTTTTATTAATGTAATTGATCATTTTTTACAAGATTTAATTTAACTTGCCTTGCGTTCCGCTCGGCTAGAATATTGCTGTATATTTTGAAGAAACTTTCTATACTGAAATTTACCTATTTTTTGGTAGTGTGGCGTATTTCCAATAACAATACAGTACTCAGTTTAAAAATATGTATGAAGTTTACCTTCATTCCTTTTCATGGGGCAATAATATTTGATGAATAAGGCACATAAATTTAATTGGTTGCTTCAAAAATAAACTGGTGTTCTTCGATTGAACCGTGACATGGTTGGTAAATGCGCCTTCTTTCATTTTCGCACAGGGTGTGAATGGATGTTGGCACTACAGCCAGGAAGACGTTGATGGATTTTTCAAATTGCCAAACATGTGGATTTAAATTGGAGATCCATTTTTTTTAAATGGATAAATAATCACTCGCAATTTAAATTATTTCTTTTTAAAAGTGTGGTTTTTTTTTTTTTTTTTTTTTTTTTTTTTTTTTTTTTTTTTTTTTTTTCCTTTTCAGCACGTTATAGTAAAAGCTTGTATAAAAAATATTTTTTCATTTAAATTTAGTTTTACTAACGTTAAACCTATTAGTAAAATGTCAGTTAAAAAAATCGAAAATGCATACTGTATTTTAACTGTCGCGAAAAATGTTTAAAAATACCAGTTGCATATATTAAAAAATTTCTATAATCAATATAATCACGTGATGTGCTTTTTAAAATTAGGTTTCATACGTTTTAAACGTAAAGTTGTAAATCTAATAAACAAATTACAGTAGAATCCCTTTTATCCGAAACACTTTTAACCCCTTGAGGGGCGGTGGGATAAAATATATCCCACCTAATTTAAACAAGATTCTCACCAGAAAAATTTAACTAAAACTTATATTTTTAACTTTGGAGGAAAATCGTTGAAAAATAGCTTTTCCTTATTTAAAAGTAAAATTTTTCGATTATTCCGGTGAGAATTCAATATTTAGAGACATTTTTGCTTGCCCCTCAAGGAGTTAACCGAAATCCACTTTTAAACTTTTTTTTTTTTTAAACTATCACATTCCTTGTGTGCAAGTGGTCCTTTCCGAAACACGAGTACAGATAAATATTTTGAATCCCTTTTTTTTCGAATTCCTTTGAATTTAACTTGAGCTCTCGTAAACCACGAAGTGAACTAGAACACAGTAAGAGGAGGGAGAACCGAAATGTTTGAATGTGGTCTAGGAGGCAAAGAAAATGAACAATTTAGCAATTCTGAGGCTTTTGAATGTTTTGCAATAGGTTTGTCATGGCTGGAGCAGCAGAAAGACTGTGATACTGGTGAACTAATAGTACTATGTGGTAGAGCTGCAAAGCAAAGGCAATCGAAACTGCCATAAACAAAACTTTGTTTCAAACTTTCGTGAAATATGCAAAAGGTACTTAAATTCAAAATTGAAATCGAGGTAAATTATTCTTGTTTCTATTTTGCTATTGCTTTACTTTTTATTGAGCATTTGTTAACATAATAATAAATGCCGCGTATATTTGTCCTTAATCTTAAAATTGAAGCATTCTCGATTAATCGAAAATTTCGATTTTCCGAAAGATGGTCGGTCGGATAACCGAGGTTCTACTCTAATAGTTATTTTTTGACAAATGAAGATTAAAAATATTCCCAATCTTTTTTGTAAACATCACTCCTTCCAATACCATATTCTTTGGAAACATTACCTACGAAAATTCCATGTATGTTTCATACAATTACTGTAAAATAAAATATAGATTTTCATATAAAAACCAATTTTCTTTAATCAGTTGTCGAAAGATATTCCTACCCGTCGGGAAATATGCAGAACAACTATGTTTGTTCTAAGCAAATGTCATATTTTTTAATCAAATTTATTTTAGAATTGCAATCTAGTACTCGTATATGTATCTTTTTACTTTCTTTAATCAAATATTTGTAATGTATTCTATGTAAGTCTGAGTTCGGAAAATTTTCTTTATATTGTTTTATGTCAGCAAATACTCTAAATAAAAGATGTTGGTTTATTTTATCCAACAAATTCAAAAATAAGAGTAAATACGAATAAAATAAGAGTAAATGCCCATAATAGACGGTCCCTGTTATAAATTTTAATAGTATCAACTGTAAGCGTTGTAGAATGTTGGTTCAAGGTCCCAAATAAAGAGTAACTCAAACAGTTTTAGATAGGCGCATGCGCGAGTACTGTTTTGTTATTGACTCGCGTGCAGTGCCACATACTCAAAAGGGCGACTCCTGAGCGTAAAGTGTTATTGCTGGGCTGAAGATTTAAAAACCGATACAGACATGCGATTTTTAGGTAGATTTCGAATAAAATACTACCTATTGCAATCTCCAATTTGTTGGAATTTCTGAAATTCTTTTGCAGATCTACGCCGATCATGACGCCTAGAACCCAAAACCACCCCCGGTAAAAAAAAAAAATAATAATCTATATATATCTAAATATATCACTTTTGTATGGACACGATAAATTCCATAATTCTTCACAAATCTCTTCCAAACTGATACATAAAATCAAGGGCATAAAATCTCGGTCCAGTTCGTTAATGGGCAAAATCGGACCAAGGGGATGGAAATAGGAAGGGGATTTGTGAAAAAAAAAACCCAAAAATTTCTTAATTATAATACATATCGAATCACTTTAAAGTTATAACTTCGCGAATTCTCAAGATATCAAATCCAATTAAATTTATTATAAATCGCCCTAATATTATCTGAAACTTTTATACAGACAAGTTTTTGATAAGCCCAATTCTTACCGCAGGAAAAAAAAAATTAAAAACGAAAACAAAAAGGGGGGTTGAAGAAGAAAAAAATCCATAACTTCATCAATTCACAAGATATCAAATCTACATGAATTTATTATATATCTTCTTAATATTATCTACAACTTTTACATTGCCAAGTTTTTGATAGGACCGCTTCTTACAGCAAAAACAAATTAAAAATACATAGAGGTTGAACAAAAAAAAAATCGTATTAAGGATGTACTCAAATCCAAACTGCTGATTTTTTCTGACTCATTTTTAAATTCATTTTTGCTGTTAACCGCATCCAATTGGTAGGTTCCCTTAATCAGAAATCATATAATGTGCCGTAATGGTCGATTTTAGAGGCAGAATATATTTCAAAAAATGATGTCAAAGTGGGCATTTTGAACCGAATTTCCCAAAACGATTCTGTTGGAAACGAAAAATATGGTCCTACCATGGTGAAAAAGTTCCACCAGATTCGTCCGGGATAGTTCAAATGGTAAAGCATTGGAGGTTTCAGCCAAGAGATCCCTGGTTCGAATCCTGGTCAGGATATTTTTCGCCCAGTTGGAAATTTACATCTGATACGATTTATTTATCAATTAGAATAATTTTGTTAAAAATAATATAGTATGCCAAATGGGTGTAAAATATAGTTTTCTTAATCTTTTTGTGCGGCGGCAAATGCGTAATCTTTCATAAATTCATAAAGTTTTATTTCATAAATCTTTACTAATTTGTGCCTATTTTTAATAAATTAAAATATTATTTAACGAAAACAAATATCATTGCGTTATGTAATATAATATTGTTATTATAATCAAAAAAGTTTTCTTATACGAGGTAACGAAGAAACACAGCTCATATCTCACTAAACAAATATTGGAGGTTTTTGAAATAATAGGATCTGATGATGAATGCATGGCAATCTTTTGATCTTCGAGACTGTTTGTTGCTATTGATGAAAGTTGTTTTCAAAGCGTATGAGAATATCTAGTAATGAGATGTCTATGTATTTCCCTCACGATATATTTGTATACGTACTGTAACGATAAAATATGTAGGATTATACAGAAATCAGTAATCTGATGCAAATATACAGTCATAAGATATTTCTATATTTTGCAATAAGCTCACGATATACTTGTTTTGGAACTAGTGCATTAATAAATAAGTTAGGATTGATTATGAAAACCAAACTATTCTTTATACGACATTCTTACATACTAAAAATGTACTTTTTGCATAATGGTTCATGATATGACGTTGAGAAAAAAAATATTTAGCTTTTTTTAACAAATTTTTATCGACAGAAATAACTGGCCTTTTTAAAGCCCGTATTATACTTATATTTATCCTATACCATATCTTCACGCATTGTTATCATAGTTGCTATCACAGTATAGCTTTTATCCATTATCTGCTATTCAAGTTATATAAAAAACATGACACAATATTTTTTCATTTAAAAAATTTCATTTGTTTGTATACTTTTATATTAAAATCAATTTTTATAAGATATATTTCATTATTTTCATAAAAACTTTAAGGCATATGTCGTTATTTTTCAGAAAAAACATATATTCTAACAGGTTTAAAGTATGCTATATAACAGGCATATTATGTGCAATGCAGCGTCTGTACTGCCCAGTTCCTTTCCAAAAAACACTTTCGCCCCTCTCCGGAGGCTTCCTCAATTTTAAATTATGCTGTTTTTGCATATTTGCAATTAACATGAGATCTTATATCCCGCTTCTCCTCTTTTTCCCTCTTCTCTCTTCAGTTTTTCCATTTCTTCCAACATTATCCGCCAACGGCTGTCGATGGTTGAATGTACAATGTCTTTGCGTGGTATTTTCTTTTTCTAAGCTGATTTCTATAGCTTCCCTCATTAATGTGTTATGGAATTTTCGTAATTGGCTATTTTTCTATTTTAATTGACTGTGGATCCTAGTTTTTTTTAAATTTTTATTTGCTCTTTAAAGGGCCGTTGCTTGTCTATTGTATTTTAGATAGCGAATATGCTCTTTAAATCTCTCATTAATTTTCTTCTTAGTCATCCCTGTGTATGTTATTTCTTTATTTTTGATATTCGAAGCTTTAATCCTATAAACCACCCGCTGTTGGTAATTCCTCCTATATTTTGCTTTTTTATACTATAGTTTATAAGTTATTCAGACTAAAGACATTCGTCAAAAATTTTAAGATGCAACAGACATAATGATATTTAAAAAACAAAAGGATATGTTAGATAACAAACACTTCATTCATATATCTTATATTCTGGTGTATAACGAGCGGCTTAAAGAAACATAATTTGATCTAGAAAGTATTTTTAATAAATAAATCATAAAATAATATTATGCTGTTTCTTAGATTTATTTATTTCGTATTTTATATTTCATTAGCAGACCAGTCCGACGTTGTCCTGGATAAATTTAAATATAGCACGCTACGCTGGCTTCCAAACGAACTTAGGGCTACGGGTCGCAAGGCCTTTGGCAAAATAACGTGGTAGACAACGCTTGCTCCATTGGGATTTTTTTAGTTTTAAGTGAATATCATTACAAACAATCATAGTGTAGGGCCACTATTTTCGGTGGTGTATATACACGTGGGAGCGCTATAACTAATTCATTGTGATTATTTATTTTTAGATGAAAATCTTTCGAAACTCATGACGGGTCCCCAACTGTCTTCAGTAACTTGAAAATGAGTAGGTTACGTCAAGCAAACCTCGATTTTTTTTTTATGATTTTACATTTTTAAACGAAAATTTTTCTAAGCGAACCAAGGGTTCGGAACCCAACTGCCTATAGCAGAAAAAACTAAGTATTTTAATGTTCAAGTATGTCAATTACTTCTCCAGATTTTAAATTTTGAAAACGCAAGGAACGCGAAAAATCATTATAATTTTATTTATTCTGCATTGCAGATCGCGTAAAAAAGCCACAACTCTGGTGATAAAAGGTAACTATAGAAAAAGAATTCATTCTTAATTTTGCTCAGGATCTAAAGAACATACAGTACATAGGCGATATACCCATGACTTTGGTAGGAAGAAAAAAATAAGAAAAGAGACTTTAAAAAAACTTTATTTGGCTACTCACTTAATTTAATATTGAACATAAGGTACCATCAGAACTATGAAGGTACCATTTATCCATAGGTGTCCATATTTTTTAAGCCCGTCTCAATTTTAAGCAGCAAAAAAGGGCAAATTTTTGCTGTTCTACGTGGGTGATTCAATGATTATTGTCCCTAATGTATATAAAATATTTGTACTGCGATGGTTGATGTGGAATATCGAAACCTAATCTCTTAAATGCCTGCTCAATTTCAGAACCGTAGCTGCTATATTAACATAGTTTTGGATGGAGGAGTG
Source organism: Maratus speciosus (assembly GCA_963932465.1). Classification (NCBI taxonomy): domain Eukaryota; kingdom Metazoa; phylum Arthropoda; class Arachnida; order Araneae; family Salticidae; genus Maratus; species Maratus speciosus. Next base: position 503,337,706 of record OZ010794.1, on the reverse strand, counting down.
AAGTTTTAAAGACCTATTTTGGGGGGAATTTTTAAGGAGGGGGGGGGGGCGAAATGCTGGTTTGGATCGTATGAGGCTACATTTGTGACGGTGTATGAGATGTGGGTACATCACTATGATCGCGAGTCCAAACGACAGTAGTTACGTCTCATCCGCTGTCGCAAATCTAGCCTCATAAGCTAATAATCAGCCTTTCACCCCCACCGCCCCCCCCTTTTACTCCTCCCTCCAAAACTATGTCAATATAGCAGCTACGGTTCTGAAATTTAGCATATAGGCATCTAAGCCATTAGAATTCAATATTCCACAACAACCATCGCAGTACAAATATTTTATATACACTAGGGACAATAATTATTGAACCACTCTCGTATATGTACTATACTCGTATATGTACTGTATATCAAAGTCTGACAACGAGTTAAAGATACTTTGAAAAGAGAATCGTGGTCATTTAATTACTGTTCGATGATGGTTTTTAATTAATACCTCGACTAATTATCAAAAATTAAAATGGTCTTAGTCTCAGGTGTATTGAAACCTATCTCCGTTTATCCGTAACCATACTTGTGCGCTTCTAGATGCAATACATATCCCTAACCAGATACACGGACAAAAATTTTCTTTTTATTAACCCTTTATCTACTGACGGTACTTATAAGTTCTATTAAAATAACTTGTTATAAAATTCATTTAATACATCGATTAGTTGTAATAATACAGTTTAGAATGAGTTATAGATAAATTACATCCAGAAGCATTATTGGTTAAACAGAACAAAAATATTTTTAAAAGGATGATTTCTTTTGCCTTTGCATCTTTCCAGGTTTCTTGGCGTTGGGGGAGAGGATTTTTTATTTCGGAAACATTTCTATATTTCTATTGTAGGAACATTATATTTGTACATTTCCTAGTTCTACAAAATACTAAGAAAAATATTTAAAATAAAAGATTTGGGTAGGGTTATAAATATTGCACAAAATACCTATAAATTCAAATTTAATTAATCCTTCTAAATCCTTCAATCGTTCTAAAATCCTTCTAAAATCCTTCTAAAATGTATTATATGACTACGTAAATCTTCTAATGTAGCTTAAACAATTCACGGAAACTGCTTTAGAAGATAAAATTTTCATGAATTCATAATTCAGTGCATAAAGAGTTATTATAACTAATGAATTTATAATATTATAAAAGGTGATCAAGAAATAACTAGCCAAATTTTAAATTGTGGTAAAGGGAACCTAAACAATCATTTTTCGCCATAGAATGTGTGTCCAGAAATGGGACGTCTAAGTGCTGGTGACGAAGAAAAATGTGAAAGGGGGAATGCTAGACAGCGTATAATAGATGGTGCTTATACGTGTCATTTCCAGACACACTTTCTATTAAAAAATATGCATGCTTATTTTATCCACTCTAGCACTCTTTAAAATTTTGTCAGCTAGTTTCCGATCACCCTGTATAATACATAATATTTTATATTTATTATTTACTCGCAGGCTGAGCCCGCTGCGCTGGACCATTTTTCAAATAAACCTTCAATCAAATGAAATGGAAAATCCGACCCTGTATTTTAAATTAATACGGACCTTCACCTGGAAGGTCCTTCCGCATTTTCTGAATACGCATCGGACGCAATTGCGCTATTATATTATCTGATACGTTAGACGGAATACGGGCAATTCAGAAGCAACTCTTTAGTACATCATGTAGAGTTTGGGAGGGAAATGCGGCCATTACGATCATATCACCACACTACTAAAAAAGAGAGAATTACAATGACTGCAGAGATTGACCATTTAACTTAAAGAATGTTCGGGTTATTCACTTTCGTTTGTTAGTTCTTTTACTCCGGGCTTCTCAGCTTGGTACTTTGTGCGGATCTGATAACATAAATACAACCTCTCTCTACGTTACATTATATTTGGTAATATACGTCTTCTTTTGGCAGGTTTTCTCTACAGTTTCTTATCTTCAATTTCTAGTAAAATCCAATCAAAACAGTATTTAACTTTTATATTTTAAAATATGTGAATCATGTAAAAGTGGATATTTAAAGCGGAATTGTGTGAAAAAAATTTAAATAATGTCAATTTAACTGCCGTTTTTTGTTACATACCAGTTTTAATCATGCAAATGTTAACCTAGAAAAATAACCTCGATAACTAATTCAAACAGAAAACTAAACCTCTAGTTTTCATTCAATAAAATCTTCCCAATCATCCGTAATCGGATCCACAACAAAGTTTGATGTGCAACGTTAGAAATGTTCGTAACGGTATGGCTAAAAATTTACCAGAGTTAGCTACAAAACAGAGTTAATTACGTTCCAAACTACATTCCATTAAATAATATAAAATTGCTGTTGATTGAATTTTAGATCTTTCAGTATCAAAACTCTTAAATAAAGTTAGTTATGCAAAATTTTTTGTTTCGATCTTTTTTGGCAAACCGAAGATTTTTTTCGCATTTCTCTAATGAGCGTAATAAGACGGAGAAATAAACATGCTTTTATTTTCAAGACGTCATTATTCATCAGTTTGTTGCCTAAATAAAACTAAAAACGTTAATTTGTGACTATGATCAGCTGCTCGGGCTGTGCATCAGCCAAAATTTCTTTATAATGATTGAAATTTTATTTGAATCTGAGGTACTTTTTAAAAAAACCTAGGGTAAATGAACAAATATTGTTCGACTGGCCACCTTAGGCATTTGAAAGTTTTTTTTTTTTTTTTTTTTTTTTTTTTTTTTTTTTTTTTTTCGTGCGTTAATGCTTTTTTACTGATAGTAAAATACATCTAAAATTTGTCACTACGATCAGCAGCTCGGGATGTGCATCAGCCAAAATTTTATAATGATTGAAATTTTTATTGAATTTGAGGTACTTTTTTTAAAAAACCTAGGCTAAATGAACAATTATTGTTGCATTGGCTACCTTTGGCATTAAAAAAAATTTTTTTGTACATTAAAATTAATGCTTTTTAGTGATAGTAAAATAACTGCACATGAAAAATATCTATTAGTAAATCTTCTTTTGTCCGTTTGCAACATAATAAAAAAACATAAATTTACTAATCGCTAATTACTAAAAGTACAAATTTCGCGTAATCTTCTGAAGTCGGATTTACCGCCCACGGTTCCTTTCAAATATAAACGAAACTTCCAACACTATATAGTAAATTCGCCAATTGTAAGGTAGCTGATTATGGAAGATTCATCCAATATCTTTTTATAACATTTCTAAAAGAAGGGATGATATGAAAAAAAAAAAAAAAAAAAAAAAAAAAAAAAAAAAAAAAAAAAAGAAATGACGAATGGAATGAAACATCGAAAAGTGATTTCAGAAAGAATTTTTTATTGCAAAATGTCTTTTTTCGTGAAAGAAATAACGCATAATTGCTTACATTTACTTAAGAATAATCTTTACTACCTAACATTGCAAACATTGAACGTTTGTATAGGGGAAATTGGAGATATGTTTTTTATTAAAAGAAGAATGGACAATATTAGCTAATCTGGCTTCGAGGTTATAATAGTCAAAAAATTTGAGGAAAACAAACCGACATGCTTTCGCAGATGAGAAGTTTTTTAAATGTCTAAAATTAAATTATTTTACAATATGTATGTGCGTGTGTGGGAGACATTTATACTAAAATTAAAATATCTGACTCCATTTTTAAAATATTAATTGCTATTTATATATTGTACATTTGAATTTTAAAAAATATTCAATAAATGCTTTCGTACAGTTGCAAAATCACCTTTATTGTAAACATCGCTTGAACCCAATTCACGCTTACGACTTTTTGGCTTAAAATCAAATTGTTTGGCGGCAAAAGTGAACTCAAAAATCACAAATAAACATATAACATGTAAATCGTAAGTACCATCATTTTTACAATTACATCTGATAGTTTCGTCTGTGAGTCACATGATGGAAGAGTTAGAAATAAAAAAGAACAAATCAAAAACGAAATTGTTACCACAAGGAAGGTCTCCTTAAAGAGCATACTCAAATTATTTTGAAAAGAAAAATGCTTTTAAAACTACTCATGTATGTAGTAAAACATCAAATTTGGCGGCGGAATCTCAGTAAAAATCTGAAAAAAATCTATATATATTCGAGTATTTGGCGCAAAAAAGAAGAACGTTCCACGCTATTTGGCTAGCCAACACATTTCCATCCCAAATGCAAGATATTTAAATGCATTTGAAAATTGCTTGTTAAATAAGTGTTTAAATGCCTCATAGTCAATGAATTTAAACTTAAACGAAGGATTAGCGTATTATTTTTTTATCTTTAAGCCTATATAATATAAAAAATAGCGTGTTGCAGTAGTTATTTAATTTTACATAACTTCACCGGCTGGAAATGTTTTAAGGGTACTATTTGATTATCATTCAACCAATTTCGCCAAATTATATAAATTGCCAAACTATTCGCCAAATTATATAAATTGCCAAACTACTCGCCAAATTATACAAATTGACAAAATTTTTATTTTAAACACCGAAAGAATAAATAAATTTTTAAACATTAATCAAATTACAAATATAAGTGAAATTAAAAATCACTTGATGACGCAACAAACACGTCTATCGTGTTTAACGTCAATTGAATGTAAAATTTACGATCAGCTATTATTGGCATTTAATCTTATAGTTTGGCGATAGTTATTTTGTCGACGGGATAACTAGATAGTACCGTTTTAAGTTTGTTTCAAAAGTAGCTGTCTAATTAAAAATGCTACCATTAAACTTTTTATATTAAATACTTGTTTCCATGGCAACAATAACCTTCATTTCTTGTTTCTGATACTAACAATATCGAAGTCAAATTGCCAATGTTCTGAATCGGACATTAATTTTGAATTTGGAAAAAATTTAATAAACTGAAATTTTGTTTTAAACCGTATAATTACGATAATAAAATTTTAATATATACACATATAAAGGTATATGACAAAACTATAGTAATAAAAATGTATTTATTTAAGTTAAACTTAAACTAACTATCTTCGTATGAAGAGTAGAAAAAGGTTTTACTTAAAAATTATTTATGATAAAAAAAAAGTATAATTCAAAATTTTATTGTGCCGCCAACCAGCATTAAATCGCCAAAAAAATTAAATTTTCATTATTTTTTTTCAAACGCTTAATCGAGATTCTGCGGATTTTTTTTATAAACATATTTTATGTCACGAGAAGAATCTTCTATATATTCCTCATGAGAAGATATTTTTTCAAATATTTCTGAGCATGCACTTATCGAAACTTCCTTGATATCATCCTATTAATTTTTCAGATGCATTTTTCTTTATCTGACGCAAAAGATAAAGAGCCAAATCTGATTTCAATTGCAATATTTTAACTGGGTATTTTTTTAAGCATTACGAACATTCCCTTTCATGTTTAAATTAAATATTTTCGTTTTTTAATATTATCACTCACTAAAACGTATTTTTTCTTCTTTTTTTCTTCCTTCTTTTTTTTATTTAAAATTAGTAACAGCTTTTTCTTTTATGTTTCGAGGTGTAATAGCTCTTTTAATTTTTTTTATCAACGATAAATTTCGCCAAGAAATAAAATGTAAACCTTATCGTCCAAAATAACAGAACTTTCCGTCATAATTCTAAAACTAATCTAGGTAGAATGATGTGTTATAGCTTAAAATCTTCCCTGAAACGATACCTATCTAACGGTGTAAAATCCGTAAAAATCCATGCAGCAGAACTCGAAATCTAGGCGTTCGGAACGAAATTTCCGTTTGGATTTTATATATATAAATGGACTAGGAGGCTGAGCCCGCTGCGCTGTACCATTTTTCAAATAAATCTTCAATCAAACGAAATGGAAAATCCGACCTTGTATTTTAAATTAATGTGGACCTTCACCTGGAAGGTCCTTCCGCATTTTCTAAATACGCATCGGACGCAATTGCGCTATTATATTATCTGATGCGTTAGACGAAATACGGGCAATTCAGAAGCAACTCTCTAGTACACATGTAGAGTTTGAGAGGGAAATGCGGCCATTACGATCATGTCACCACACTACTAAAAAAGAGAGAATTACAATGACTGCAGATATTGACCATTTAACTTAAAGAATGTTCGGGTTATTCAATTTCGTTTGTTAGTTCTTTTACTCTGGGGTTCTCAGCTTGGTACTTTGTGCGGATCTGATAACATAAATACAAGCTCTCTCTACGTTACATTATATTTGGTAATATACGTCTTCTTTTGGCAGGTTTTCTCTACAGTTTCTTATCTTCGATTTCCAGTAGAGTAAATACAATCTAAACAGTATTTAACTTTTACATTTTAAAATATGTGAATCATGTAAAAGTGGATATTTGAAGTGGAATTGTGTGAATAAAATTAAAATAATGTCATTTTAACTGCCGTTTCTTTTTACATACCAGTTTTAATCATCCATCTATTAACCTAGGAAAATAACCTCGATAACTAATTCAAATAGAAAACTAAACCTCTAGTTTTCATTCAATAAAATCTTCCCAATAATCCGTAATCGGATCCACAACAAAGTTTGATGTGCAACGTTAGAAATGTTCGTAACGGTATGGCTAAAAATGTACCAGAGCTAGCTACAAAACAGAGTTAATTACGTTCCAAACTACATTCCATTAAATAATGCCAAATTGCTGTTGATTGAATTTTAGAACTTTCACTATCAAAATTTTTTGCAAATGATAAATAACGTTATGCAAAATTTTTAGTTGTGATCTTTTTTGCAAACCGAAGATTTTTTTCTCATTTCACTAATGAGGGTAATAAGACGGAAAAAAAACATGCTTTATTTTCAAGACGTAATTATTCATCAGTTTTTTGCCTAAATAAAACTAAAAACATTAAATTTTGACTATGATAAGCTGCTCGGGCTGTGCATCGGTCAAAATTTCTTTGCACCTTTGGCATTTAAAAGTTTTTTTTTTTTTTTTTTTTTTTTTTAATACATTCAAAGTAATGTTTTTTTAGTGATAGTAAAATAAACCTAAAATTTGTCACTAGGATCAGCTGCTCGGGCTGTGCATCAGCCAAAATTTTATAATGATTGAAGTTTTAATTGAATTTGACATACTTTTAAAAAGAACCTAGGCTAAATAAACAGATATTGTTCCATTGGCTACCTTTGGCATTTGAAAAAAATTTTTTGTACATTCAATTTAATGTTTTTTTAGTGATAGTAAAATAACTGCACATGAAAAAAATCTATTAGTAAATCTTCTTTTGTCCGTTTGCTCCATAATAAAAAAAAAAAACATAAATTTACTAATCGCTAATTACTAAAAGTACAAATTTCGCGAAATCTTCTGAAATCGGATTTACCGTCCACGGTTCCTTTCAAATATAAACGAATCTTCCAACACTACAGAGTAAATTCGCCAATTGTAAGGTAGCTGATTATGGAAGATTCATCCAATATCTTTTTATAACATTTCTAAAAGAAGGGAAGATATGAAAAAAAAAAAAAGAAATGACGAATGGAATGGAATATTGAAAAGTGATTTCAGAGAGCAATTTTTATTGCAAAATGTCTTTTTTCGTGGTAGAATTAACGCATAATTGCTTACATTTTCTTAAGAATAATCTTTACTACCTAACATTGCAAACATTGAACGTTTGTATAAGGGAAATTGGCGATATGTTTTTTATTAAAAAAAGAATGGACAATATTAGCTAATCTGGCTTCGAGGTTATAAAAGTCACAAATTTGGGGAAAACAAACCGACATGCATTCGCAGATGAGAATTTTTTTAAATGTCTAAAATTAAATTATTTTACAATATGTATGTGCATGTGTGGGATTCATTTACACTAAAATTAAAATATTTGACTCCATTTTTAAAATATTAATTGCTATTTATATATTGTACATTTGAATTTTAAAAAATGCTCAAAAAATGCTTTCCTACACTTGCAAAATCACCTTTATTGTAAACATCGCTTGAACCCAATTCACGCTTACGTCTTTTTGGCTTAAAATCAAATTGCTTGGCGACAAAAGTGAACTCAAAAATCACAAATAAACATATAACATGTAAATCATAAGTACCATCATTTTTACAATTACATCTGCTAGTTTCGTCTGTGAGTCACATGTTGGAAGAGTTAGAAATAAAAAAGAACAAATCAAAAACAAAATTGTTACCACAAGTAAGGTCTCCTTAAAGACCATACTCAAATTATTTTGAAAATAAAAATGCTTTTAAAGCTACTCATGTATGTAGTAAAACATCAGTCAAATTTGGCGGCGGAATCTCAATAAAAATCTGAAAAAAATCTATATATATTCGAGTATTTGGCGCAAAAAGACGAACGTTCCACGCTATTTGGCTAGCCAACACACTTCCATCCCAAATGCAAGATATTTAAATGCATTTGAAAATTGCTTGTTAAATAAGTGTTTAAATGCCTAAAACTCAATGAATTTAAACTTAAACGATGGATTAGCATAATATTTTTTATATTTAAGCTAATATAATATAAGAAATAGCGTGTTGCAGTAGTTATTTAATTTTACATGGCTTCACCGGCTGGAAATGTTTTAAGGGTACTATTTGATTATTCATTCAACCAATTTCGCCAAATTATATAAATACCCAAACTATTCGCCAAATTATATAAATTGCCGAACTACTCACCAAATTATACAAAATGACGAAAGTTTTATTTTAAACAATAAAAAAGTAAATAAATTTTTAAACATTAATAAAATTACAAATAGAAGTGAAATTAAAAATCACTTGATGACGCAACAAACACGTCTATCGTGTTTAACGTCAATTGAATGTAAAATTTACGATCAGCTATTATTGGCATTTAATCTTATAGTTTGGCGATAGTTATTTTGTCGACGGGATAACTAGATAGTACCGTTTTAAATTTGTTTCAAAAGTAGCTGTCTAATTAAAAATGCTATATGTCGTAGGCTAATTGAGAAATCCGGCTCTTTGCAAACAGCCTAGGCTCTTTGCAAAGAGCCAGGCTAATTGGAGAATCCATCTCCCTTTTTCCAATTAGCCTGATATTTTTCAGGCTTATTGCAAAGAGCCTAGAAAGCGTTAGGCTAATTGAAAAATGACCACTTATTATCCGATCACGGTGATATTTTTAGCTCACAGGCTATCAAAGCCTGAGAGCTTATGTGCCCGCCGATTCTGTATGTACGTGTGTACGTACGTACGTACGTATGTACGTAACATGATAACTCTTGATAGAAATATCCGATTTGCTTGAAATTTTTTTTCTAGGTTCATTCTGATAAGGTGCTTCCCTGATTAGTTTTTGGGGTTCATTGGTTAAGGATACAGGGGGAAAAGGGGGGCTAGTCCCCCCCTTAATTTATATAAATGGGTTTTTCATGCAGAAATATTCGATTTGCTCCAAATTTGGTATACCGGTTTATTGTGTTAAGGAGCTTCCCCGATTAGATTTGGAAGCTCATTATTTAAGTATAAAGGGGGAAAGGGGGCTACCCCCTGAATTTAGATAAATCGGTTTTTCATGTTGAATTATTCGATTTGCTCCAAATCTGGTATTCCAGTTTATTAAGTTAAGGATTCGCCTTGATTAGATTTGGAGGTTCATTAGTTACATGTAAAGGGAGGAAAGGTAGGCTATTCTCCTCACCCCCCCCCCACCCCCCCGTAATTTAGATAAATGTGTTTTTCATGCAGAAATATGCGATTTGCAATAATTTTGGTATACCGGTTAATTATGTTAAGCAGCTTCCCTGATTACATTTGGAAGATCATTATTATGTATAAAGGGGGGAAGGGGGCAATTGCCTCTCCCCTTAATTTAGATAAATGCGTTTTTCATGCAGAATTATTCGATTAGCTCAAATTTGGTATACTGGTTTATTATGTTAAGGAGATAGCTTGATTAGTTTTGGAGGTTCATTAGTTAAATATAAAGGGTGGAAAGGGGGGGCTAGCCCCCCCCCCTTAATTTAGATAAATGGGTTTTTAATGCAAAATTATTCGATTTGCTCCAAATTTGGTATACCGGTTTATTATGTGAAGGAGCTTCCCTGATTAGATTTGGAAGATTATTAGTTAAGTATAAAGGTAGGAGAGGGGGGCTAGACCCCCCCCCCCTTTATTTAGATAAATGGGTTTTTCAGTCAGTGTTAATCGATTTGCTCCAAATTTCGTATACCGGTTTATTATGTTAAGGAGCTTCCCTGATTAGATTTGGAGGTTCATTAGTTTAGTATAAAGGGAGGAAAGGGGGGCTAGATCCCCACCCCCCCTTAATTTAGATAAATGGGGTTTTCATGCAGAGTTATTCGATCTGCTCCAGTTTTCGTATACCGGTTTATTATGTTAAGGAGCTTCCCTGATTAGATTTGGAGGTTCATTAGTTAAGTATAAAGGGAGTAAAGGGGGGGCTACACCCCCTTAATTTAGATAAATGTGTTTTTCATGCAGAGTTATTCGATTTGCTCCAAGTTTCGTAAACCGGTTTATTATGTTAAGGAGCTTCCCTGATTAGATATGGAGGTTCATTAGTTGAGTATAAAGGGAGGAAAGGGGGACTAGACTCCCCCTTAATTTAGATAAATTTGTTTTTCATGCAGAGTTATTCGATTTGCTCCAAATTTCGTATACCGGTTTATTATGTTAAGGAGTTGCCTTGATTAGATTTGGAGATTTATTGGTTAAGTATAAAGGAGGGACAGGTGCTAGTGTCACCTTAATTTAGATAAATGGGTTTTTCATACAGAATTATTCGATTTGCTTAAAATTTGATACACCAGTTTATTACGGTATGGCTTCCTTCATTTGATTTGGAGGTTCATTGGTTAAGTATAAAAAGGGGGGAAAGGGGGGCAATTGTCCCTCCCCTTAATTTAGATAAATGGGTTTTCATGCAGAATTATCTGATTTAGTTTAATTTTTTTTTCAACCGGATCCGAACTTGAAGGTTCCATTTGAAGTCAACCTGAAAACCGACCACAACCAGGTTTCGGATTGAGTTCAATTAGAACTTTCAGGTTCGGATAGGGTTGCCGTTGGACGGAGATTATTTTGTCTGGCTTGCATCGGGTTATAGTTCTTTGGAATAATTTTGTCGGTTAATATTTGGTTCGGGACGGGTTTCAGGTTGACTTCGAATGCAATTTTTAGGTTCTGGTAGCGTTGCGTATCCACGGAAACTAATTTGTCTTGTTCGGATCCGGTTATGGATCTTTTGAATATTTTTGTCGGTTATCAGATTTGGTTCGGGATTTCGGGTTTTTTCAAATGGAACTCTCAGCTTCTGGTCGGGTTGCATGTAGATTGAAATTATTTTGTCTTGCACGGATCGGGGTACGGTCTGTTGTAATTTATTTTTTGGGTTTGGGAAGGATTATGTGCTAATAAACCTAATAAAAAGAAAATTGCCGAGTTAAACTGATGGCATTGAGCTCACAGGCTATTTACACTAATTGTATATTATACTCGTATTTCAAAGAATAATGACCCTCGGAAAATAAATGAAAGTATTAGTCCCCGTTACCCACCTTTCTACTTAACCAAAGAACCTCCAAATCTAATCAGGGAAGCTACTTAACATAAGAAACTAGTATACCAAATTTGAAGCAAATAAGATAATTCTGCATGAAAAAACCATTTCACTAAATTAAGGGGGGGGGGGGGGGGTATTAGCTACCCCATCTCTCCCTTTACGCTGAACCAACGAATTTTCAAATCTAATCAGAAAAGCTTTTTATTAGAATGAACCTAGAAAAAAAATTAAACTAAATTAGATAATTCAGCATGAAAACACATTTATCTAAATTAAGGGGAGGAGCAATTGCCCCCCTTTCTCCCCTTTTATACTTAACCAATGAACCTCCAAATCAAATGAAGGAAGCCATATCGTAATAAACTGGTATATCAAATTTGAAGCTAATCGAATAATTCTGTATGAAAAACCCATTTATCTAAATTAAGGGGACACTAGCCCCTGTCCCTCCTTTATATTTAACCAATAAATCTCCAAATCTAATCAAAGAAGCTCCTTAGCATAATAAACCAGTATACGAAATTTGGAGCAAATCGAATAACTCTGCATGAAAAACCCATTTATCTAAATTTACGGGGGGAGTCTAGCCCCCTTTCCCTCCCTTTATACTTAACTAATGAACCTCCAAATCTAATCAGGGGAGCTCCTTAACATAATAAACCGGTATACCAAATTTGGAGCAAATCGAATAATTTTACATTAAAAACCCATTTACCTAAAATAAGGGGAGGGGGCTAGCCCCCACCCCTCTTTCCTTCCTTTATACTTAACTAATGAACCTCCAAATCTAATCACGCCATCTCCTTAACATAATAAACCAGTATACCAAATATGAGCTAATCAAATTATTCTACATGAAAAACGTATTTATCTAAATTAAGGGGAGAGGCAATTGCCCCCTTGCCCCTTTTATACATAATAATGATCTTCCAAATGTAATCAGGGAAGCTGCTTAACATAATTAACCGGTATACCAAATTTATAGCAAATCGCATATTTCTGCATGAAAAACCCATTTATCTAAATTACAGGGGGGGGGGACAGCACCCCCTTTCCTCCCTTTATATGTAACTAATGAACCTCCAAATCTAATCAAGGCAGCTCCTTAACTTAATAAAACGGTATACAAAATTTGGAGCAAATCGAATAATTCATCATGATAAACAGATTTATCTAAATTAAGGGGGTAGCCCCCTTCCCCTCCCCTTTATACTTAAATAATGAGCTTCCAAATCTAATCAGGGAAGCTCCTTAACACAATAAACCGGTATACCAAATTTGGAGCAAATCGAATATTTCTGCATGAAAAACCCATTTATATAAATTAAGGGGGGGACTAGCCCCCCCCCCCTTTATCCTTAACAAATGAACCCCAAAAACTAATCAGCGAAGCACCTTATCAAAATTAACCTACAAAAAAAAATTGAAGCAAATCGGATATTTCTATCAAGAGTTATCGCGTTACGTACATACGTACGTACGTACACACATACATACAGAATCGGCGGCACATAAGCTCACTGGCTTTGATAGCCTGTGAGCTAAAAATATCACCGTGATCGGATAATCAGTGGTCATTTTTCAATTAGCCTAACGCTTTCTAGGCTCTTTGCAATAAGCCTGAAAAATATCAGGCTGTTTGGAAAAAGGGAGATGGATTCTCCAATTAGCCCGGCTCTTTGCAAAGAGCCGGATTTTCCAATTAGCCTACGACATATACACATATAAAGTATCTGACAAAACTGTAGTAATAAAAATGTATTGATTTAAGTTAAACTTAATCTAATTATCTTCGTAAGAAGAGTAGAAAAAGTTTTTACTTAAAAAGTATTTATGATAAAAAAAAAGTATCATTCAAAATTTTATTGTGCGCCAACCAGTATTAAATCGCCAAAAAAAAAAATTTTTTTTTCATTATTTTTTTACAAACGCTAAATCGAGGTTCTGCGGATTTTTTTTATAAACATATTATATGTCAGTAGTAGGCAGGGGGATCTGGCGAATACAATAGAAGGGGCGTGTCCACCTGTCAATCAAAAGGGGGCGTGTCCGAACACGTCTTATAAGAGGGGGGTGATTTTTTTCCGTGGGACCTCTGGCGAATACAATGGAAGGGGGCGTGTCCACCTGTCAATCAAAAGGGGGCGTGTCCAAACATGAGTTATAAGATGAGGGGTCATTTTTTTTCGCCTGGTGAAGGCACGGTTGATTTTTTAGGAGGGGGGAGGAAGTGGGGGATGACAATAGCGACATGTTAGAGAAGAGGGGTGGATTTAAGTTTCGGTTTATGGACGGAATCGGTGGATTTCAATTTAATTTTATGGAATTTATTGTAATGAACTTAATTTTAATTTAACTAAATATAAAGGAGTGTGTTTTAATTTAAACTTTTAAGGGAGGATGAGTTCAGAATTTTTAATGGGTTTCAAAACTATTTTTATATAGACCCTTTTACTGAATGCTTTATTCTCAGAATGATGTAATCGGGCATTCGAATTTATTTAATTTCATGAATTAATTAAAATTAAAAAAATTAAGCTGATTATTTATAAATTGATTTTAAGATTTATTGAATTGAATTTTAACTGATTTTTTTTAATTAGAACTTTTTAAGAAATTGATTTTTTTTTAGAATTAGGAAACTTGTACAGAAGCTTAACTCAAGGATTCGAACCCACATACTCTTGGTCAGTAGATGAACGCGTTTCCCAACCAGTGCAAAGACTTATTTGTGCATTTTGGATACATTTTTAGACGAACGACTTTAATTTATTTACTAGTTAAAAGGTATTTGAGCGCAAGCACGACTTAAGTTGGCTCTAGATTTGAACATTGTGACTTTTATCGGCATTTAGAATCTTCTAAGGAATAGTTTGTACTATGTTTATTATACTCATTTTCTTGTTATAAAACACAGACTTTTTTAACTCTTTTTTTTAATGATTTATCGTTGGCAAAATATCTTTTAATCCGTATTGCTTCATTTTGAAAATCGGAACATACTTTAAATTTTTTACTAAACGTATAAAATACTTTTTATTTTACTGAACATAAGAATATATATTTTTCATATTCTAATACGATTAATAATTTTATTTCCTGAGCATTTATAGTACTCTTTCATTTATCTGAACTTAGAAATATATTTTCTTTGATATTCTGATTGCATTTATATATTGTTTTTTCTGATCCTATCAATATTTTTAAACATTACATTATTTTCAATTAATCGAACAAGTGATCATTTTTCCAATTCACTCAACATAAGACTATCTTTTTCATTTTACAGAAGATAAAAGTATTTTATTTTTGAACATAAAAGTCCATTTTTCAAAACATAGAAATACATTTTTCCATAGAAGCATCCTTTTCTGATATTCTGATTGTAATTATATTTTTAATTTTACTGAACAAAGAAATATCTTTTCCTGACATTTAGTGCTTGCGTACTAATCCTATAAATATTTTTAATATCCTGAAGATATCTTTTTCACTTTATTAAATCTATAAATATTTCTTTCCTATTTTCTATACTTAAAAAAAACGCTTTTTAAAATAAAAATAATGTTTCTCTCCCCATGAGTATATTCTTTTTATTTTACTGATTTTAGAAATATTCTGATAGTATACATATTTTTTAATTTCTTTAACAGAAAAATATTTTTTTCTTTCCTGTAAAAGTATATCTCTATTTATCTTGATTGAAAAATGAAACAAATGCAAAATTATATAATTTGTTACGCGTAAAAAAAGTATTTGTAAAACTTATAATCCCTAAAAATTTGATTAAAGACAAGTCTTTTTTTCTAAAATCGATCATTTTTCCTCCTCTCAAAATGACAAACCAAAATATACTTTCAATGCGTATTATTTGTAAAACTTATAATTCCTAAAAATTTGATTAAAGACACGTCTTTTTTCTAAAATCGATCTTTTTTTACCCTCACAAAATGACAAACCAAAATATACTTTCAATGCGTATTATTACTACGTATATATTAAAGATTTTTGCAGCATTTCTAACAAAGCGGAATTTACTTTTAATACGGACTTACATTTTTTTTTTTTTTTGACAAACTAAATATACTCTTAAATAAACTAAACTAAACAAACTAAATAAACAAAGTATAGCTTATTTTTAAGCAAACACTTTTAAAATAATTTAATATATTCTTAGTTAGCTCAGGAATTTGCCTGACTGTTAGTATACTCAAGTTGACTTTTTACCATTCACCTGTTGATTTTCATACACTTTTCTCGACTTATTTATGGATCCTTGTTTTTCGCACTTTTTTCTTGATTAATATGTAATGGATAATTTTTTAGTAATTTTTATCCTTTAGTATAGTTATTTAATTAACTAGTCATCTTGCTTAAGTTAAAATCTTTTCTTTAAAAAAAATAACAATGAGTTTTAGGTCTTCAGAAATGAAAATAGAAGTATATTTTTTTATAATTTGATCCTTTTAATATTTTTTCCTAATTACAAAACTTTTTCCTAGAAAAGTATCTTTTTCTTAACTGAATATATTTTTTCCTAAACTTTAAACTTTTTTTCCTAAACACATAACTTTTTCCTAAAACATAAAACATTTTTCCCTAAACACAAATCATTTTTTCCTAAACATAAACTTTTTTCCCTAACACAAATCATTTTTCCTAAATTCAAATCATTTTTCCTTAAACATAAACTTTTTTCTAAACACAAATCATTTTTTCCTAAACACTAAACATTTTTTACTTAACTGAAAACTTTTTTCCCAAACACAAATCATTTTTTCCTAAACATAAACTTTTTTCCCTAACACAAATCATTTTTTCCTAAACACAAATTATTTTTTCCTAAACATAAACTTTTTTCCCTAACACAAATCATTTTTCCTAAACACAAATCATTTTTTCTTAAACATAAACTTTTTTCTAAACACAAATCATTTTTTCCTAAACACTAAACATTTTTTACTTAACTGAAAACTTTTTTCCCAAACACAAATCATTTTTTTCCTAAACATAAACTTTTTTCCCTAACACAAATCATTTTTTCCTAAACACAAATCATTTTTTCCTAAACATAAACTTTTTTCCCTAACACAAATCATTTTTTCCTAAACACAAAACTTTTTTTACTTAACTGAAAACTTTTTTCCCAAACACAAAACTTTTCTACTGAACTGAAAACCTTTTTCCAAACACAAAACTTTTTAACTGAACTTAAAACTTTTTTCCTAAACACAAATCTAATTTTACAGTACATCATACTTTTTTCCTAAACACAAATCTAATTTTACAGTACTTCATACTTTTTTCCTAAACATAAAACATTTTTCTAAACACAAGACTTTTAACCTAAATATAAAAAATTTCCCAAACACAAAAAATACATAAACTCTTTCCCAATCACAAAACATTTTTTCCTAAGCATAATCCTTTTTTCCTCATCGAATGAAATTACAATTTGATTTTCAAAAATTTAGGTACAGAAACAGGACTTGACCATACTGTTACTATGCTCTAATTCACTTTTTACCATACGCCAGTTGATTTTCATACAACTTTCTCGAATTATTTATGCCTTTTTGTTTTTCCCAATTTTTTTCTGATTAATATGTTATGGATAATTATTTTTAGTAATTTTCATGCTTTAGTATCAACATTTTAATTAACTAACCATCTTGCTTAAGTTTTTATACAGGTAAATTAACTACACCGAAAATCCATATTTGTATTTCTTCTTAACGTATTTTTTTATATTATTGAGATTTTTTTAGTGAAATTTTATGCATACCCCTAATTTTACGAAAGTATAAATTTTTCTATACATTAATATTAAGTTTTTAATTTTTTTTAATTATTATTACAGGTATAATCTTAAATTTTTATAGTTTACATATAGTTTGTGTATGAATATAATATTTATTAGGGAAACATTTAAAGAGCCTACTAGGTTTTTGTTTTGGTTCTTTAATTTCGTTTTAGTACATTTTAAAATAAGTTTAAGATTACCTAGCTTACATAACTATATCTTATACATACTATTTTTTACTTTTAGGAAAATCTTAGTTATTTCTTTTATAATTTTACACGATATAATTGATTTTACATATTTCTCAGAGTGTTCAGAAAAAAAATATATAAACTTCAGTATAACATTTAATATTTATACTTTATGCAAGCATGCTTGATTATAATCTTTAATTTCAAGTAATAATTTACATAAAAATATCTACATTATATATTTGTCTTATAACATGGAACTTATAACAACTGGTTATCGTTAGATGCTTTTAGAGAACATTTCAACATTATATTGCTCATACTTCTGATTTTCAAAATACGCAAGATCACGTATCAATATTTTGTATACTGTAACCATTATTTTTTATTACATAACAGATAATTTATACAGTACTTTAAGATTAATTGTATTCATTTTAGTTGCTATAATTAAAATGAAATGAACTTTTTCATAGAAAAATCTCTGTTTATTCGTAATTTTTGAACTAAAAGAAATAATGGTACATGCAGCACATACACACAATTTACATTCTTTTGCTTTATACTTTAACCACTAATTTCAAAACATACTAAGTTGACTATACTATATCTAACGGAAAATAATTAAATCTACGAATACACCCTTTTAAAAGTTACATTACTTTAAAATACTAGTACTTCTTAGACCTGTTATCTGTATAACACATGAAATCGAAACTAACTTTAAAATACCCCCAATGTACATAAACCATATAATTTCTGCTTAGATATCCAAAGTTTTAAAATAAAATCATACGTGATCTTAACACAATATACTCTGATAAGAAGAAAAAACACAAAATATCAACTGAATCAAGAATCAAATAGAAATTTTATACCAAGTAAAAATTCTTGCAAAAAAATCTTTTACAGAATTAATAAATGAAAAGTAAATGAAAAATCTTTAACGTTACATGAAAAAATACATATTCTAAAAAATTTCAAAAAAGAAAAATGTTTGACAAAAAGAGAAAAAAATATATTTCACAAAAAATATGTTTTACAGGAAAAAATCTTACAGAGAGAAACTAAGATAAAAAAAAAATATGTTTTACAAAAAAAAAATATTTTAGAGTAAAAGAAAAATTCTTTTATAAAAAAAATTTTCTTTATGATAAAAGGTATTTTTTCTTTTTTTGTAAAATATTTTTTTTTTTTTTTTTGTAAGAGATATTTTTTTATGTAAGTTTCTTTCTGAAAGATTTTTTTTGTAAAATATTTTTTCAAATATTTTAGTACGTTTTATGAAAGTTTTTGTGTATTGTTCCTTGTAATGTTATAGATTTTTCATTTTTTTCATTTATTAATTTAAAAGATCTTTTTGAGAGAATTTTTACTTGGTATAAAATTTCTATTTGATTCTTGATTCAGTTGATATTTTGTGTTTTTTCTTCTTATCAGAGTATATTGTGTTAAGATCACGTATGATTTTATTTTAAAACTTTGGATATCTAAGCAGAAATTATATGGTTTATGTACATTGGGGGTATTTTAAAGTTAGTTTCGATTTCATGTGTTATACAGATAACAGGTCTAAGAAGTACTAGTATTTTAAAGTAATGTAACTTTTAAAAGGGTGTATTCGTAGATTTAATTATTTTCCGTTAGATATAGTATAGTCAACTTAGTATGTTTTGAAATTAGTGGTTAAAGTATAAAGCAAAAGAATGTAAATTGTGTGTATGTGCTGCATGTACCATTATTTCTTTTAGTTCAAAAATTACGAATAAACAGAGATTTTTCTATGAAAAAGTTCATTTCATTTTAATTATAGCAACTAAAATGAATACAATTAATCTTAAAGTACTGTATAAATTATCTGTTATGTAATAAAAAATAATGGTTACAGTATACAAAATATTGATACGTGATCTTGCGTATTTTGAAAATCAGAAGTATGAGCAATATAATGTTGAAATGTTCTCTAAAAGCATCTAACGATAACCAGTTGTTATAAGTTCCATGTTATAAGACAAATATATAATGTAGATATTTTTATGTAAATTATTACTTGAAATTAAAGATTATAATCAAGCATGCTTGCATAAAGTATAAATATTAAATGTTATACTGAAGTTTATATATTTTTTTTCTGAACACTCTGAGAAATATGTAAAATCAATTATATCGTGTAAAATTATAAAAGAAATAACTAAGATTTTCCTAAAAGTAAAAAATAGTATGTATAAGATATAGTTATGTAAGCTAGGTAATCTTAAACTTATTTTAAAATGTACTAAAACGAAATTAAAGAACCAAAACAAAAACCTAGTAGGCTCTTTAAATGTTTCCCTAATAAATATTATATTCATACACAAACTATATGTAAACTATAAAAATTTAAGATTATACCTGTAATAATAATTAAAAAAAATTAAAAACTTAATATTAATGTATAGAAAAATTTATACTTTCGTAAAATTAGGGGTATGCATAAAATTTCACTAAAAAAATCTCAATAATATAAAAAAATACGTTAAGAAGAAATACAAATATGGATTTTCGGTGTAGTTAATTTACCTGTATAAAAACTTAAGCAAGATGGTTAGTTAATTAAAATGTTGATACTAATGCATGAAAATTACTAAAAATAATTATCCATAACATATTAATCAGAAAAAAATTGGGAAAAACAAAAAGGCATAAATAATTCGAGAAAGTTGTATGAAAATCAACTGGCGTATGGTAAAAAGTGAATTAGAGCATAGTAACAGTATGGTCAAGTCCTGTTTCTATACCTAAATTTTTGAAAATCAAATTGTAATTTCATTCGATGAGGAAAAAAGGATTATGCTTAGGAAAAAATGTTTTGTGATTGGGAAAGAGTTTATGTATTTTTTGTGTTTGGGAAATTTTTTATATTTAGGTTAAAAGTCTTGTGTTTAGAAAAATGTTTTATGTTTAGGAAAAAAGTATGAAGTACTGTAAAATTAGATTTGTGTTTAGGAAAAAAGTATGATGTACTGTAAAATTAGATTTGTGTTTAGGAAAAAAGTTTTAAGTTCAGTTAAAAAGTTTTGTGTTTGGAAAAAGGTTTTCAGTTCAGTAGAAAAGTTTTGTGTTTGGGAAAAAAGTTTTCAGTTAAGTAAAAAAAGTTTTGTGTTTAGGAAAAAATGATTTGTGTTAGGGAAAAAAGTTTATGTTTAGGAAAAAATGATTTGTGTTTAGGAAAAAATGATTTGTGTTAGGGAAAAAAGTTTATGTTTAGGAAAAAATGATTTGTGTTTGGGAAAAAAGTTTTCAGTTAAGTAAAAAATGTTTAGTGTTTAGGAAAAAATGATTTGTGTTTAGAAAAAAGTTTATGTTTAAGAAAAAATGATTTGTGTTTAGGAAAAATGATTTGTGTTAGGGAAAAAAGTTTATGTTTAGGAAAAAATAATTTGTGTTTAGGAAAAAATGATTTGTGTTAGGGAAAAAAGTTTATGTTTAGGAAAAAATGATTTGTGTTTGGGAAAAAAGTTTTCAGTTAAGTAAAAAATGTTTAGTGTTTAGGAAAAAATGATTTGTGTTTAGAAAAAAGTTTATGTTTAAGGAAAAATGATTTGTGTTTAGGAAAAATGATTTGTGTTAGGGAAAAAAGTTTATGTTTAGGAAAAAATGATTTGTGTTTAGGGAAAAATGTTTTATGTTTTAGGAAAAAGTTATGTGTTTAGGAAAAAAAGTTTAAAGTTTAGGAAAAAATATATTCAGTTAAGAAAAAGATACTTTTCTAGGAAAAAGTTTTGTAATTAGGAAAAAATATTAAAAGGATCAAATTATAAAAAAATATACTTCTATTTTCATTTCTGAAGACCTAAAACTCATTGTTATTTTTTTTAAAGAAAAGATTTTAACTTAAGCAAGATGACTAGTTAATTAAATAACTATACTAAAGGATAAAAATTACTAAAAAATTATCCATTACATATTAATCAAGAAAAAAGTGCGAAAAACAAGGATCCATAAATAAGTCGAGAAAAGTGTATGAAAATCAACAGGTGAATGGTAAAAAGTCAACTTGAGTATACTAACAGTCAGGCAAATTCCTGAGCTAACTAAGAATATATTAAATTATTTTAAAAGTGTTTGCTTAAAAATAAGCTATACTTTGTTTATTTAGTTTGTTTAGTTTAGTTTATTTAAGAGTATATTTAGTTTGTCAAAAAAAAAAATGTAAGTCCGTATTAAAAGTAAATTCCGCTTTGTTAGAAATGCTGCAAAAATCTTTAATATATACGTAGTAATAATACGCATTGAAAGTATATTTTGGTTTGTCATTTTGTGAGGGTAAAAAAAGATCGATTTTAGAAAAAAGACGTGTCTTTAATCAAATTTTTAGGAATTATAAGTTTTACAAATAATACGCATTGAAAGTATATTTTGGTTTGTCATTTTGAGAGGAGGAAAAATGATCGATTTTAGAAAAAAAAGACTTGTCTTTAATCAAATTTTTAGGGATTATAAGTTTTACAAATACTTTTTTTACGCGTAACAAATTATATAATTTTGCATTTGTTTCATTTTTCAATCAAGATAAATAGAGATATACTTTTACAGGAAAGAAAAAAATATTTTTCTGTTAAAGAAATTAAAAAATATGTATACTATCAGAATATTTCTAAAATCAGTAAAATAAAAAGAATATACTCATGGGGAGAGAAACATTATTTTTATTTTAAAAAGCGTTTTTTTTAAGTATAGAAAATAGGAAAGAAATATTTATAGATTTAATAAAGTGAAAAAGATATCTTCAGGATATTAAAAATATTTATAGGATTAGTACGCAAGCACTAAATGTCAGGAAAAGATATTTCTTTGTTCAGTAAAATTAAAAATATAATTACAATCAGAATATCAGAAAAGGATGCTTCTATGGAAAAATGTATTTCTATGTTTTGAAAAATGGACTTTTATGTTCAAAAATAAAATACTTTTATCTTCTGTAAAATGAAAAAGATAGTCTTATGTTGAGTCAATTGGAAAAATGATCACTTGTTCGATTAATTGAAAATAATGTAATGTTTAAAAATATTGATAGGATCAGAAAAAACAATATATAAATGCAATCAGAATATCAAAGAAAATATATTTCTAAGTTCAGATAAATGAAAGAGTACTATAAATGCTCAGGAAATAAAATTATTAATCGTATTAGAATATGAAAAATATATATTCTTATGTTCAGTAAAATAAAAAGTATTTTATACGTTTAGTAAAAAATTTAAAGTATGTTCCGATTTTCAAAATGAAGCAATACGGATTAAAAGATATTTTGCCAACGATAAATCATTAAAAAAAAGAGTTGAAAAAGTCTGTGTTTTATAACAAGAAAATGAGTATATTAAACATAGTACAAACTATTCCTTAGAAGATTCTAAATGCCGATAAAAGTCACAATGTTCAAATCTAGAGCCAACTTAAGTCGTGCTTGCGCTCAAATACCTTTTAACTAGTAAATAAATTAAAGTCGTTCGTCTAAAAATGTATCCAAAATGCACAAATAAGTCTTTGCACTGGTTGGGAAACGCGTTCATCTACTGACCAAGAGTATGTGGGTTCGAATCCTTGAGTTAAGCTTTTGTACAAGTTCCCTAATTCTAAAAAATAATCAATTTCTTAAAAAGTTCTAATTAAAAAAATCAGTTAAAATTCAATTCAATAAATCTTAAAATCAATTTATAAATAATCAGCTTAATTTTTTTTAATTTTAATTAATTCATGAAATTAAATAAATTTGAATGCCCGATTTCATCATTCTGAGAATAAAGCATTCAGTAAAAGGGTCTATATAAAAATAGTTTTGAAACCCATTAAAAATTCTGAACTCATCCTCCCTTAAAAGTTTAAATTAAAACACACTCCTTTATATTTAGTTAAATTAAAATTAAGTTCATTTCAATAAATTCCTTAAAATTAAATTGAAATCCACCGATTCCGTCCAGAAACCGAAAACTTAAATCCACTCCACCTCCTCTAGCATGTCACTATTGTCATCCCCCCACTTCCTCCCCCACTCCTAAAAAAATCACCCGTGCCTTCACCAGGCGAAAAAAAAAATTGACCCCCTCTCTTATAACACGTGATCGGACACGCCCCCCTTACGACATTAAATTGAAATCCACCGATTCCGTCCAGAAACCGAAACTTAATTCCACCCCCTCTCCTCTAGCCTGTCACTATTGTCATCCCCCACTTCCTCCCCCCCCCCCTCCTAAAAAATCACCCGTGCCTTCACCAGGCGAAAAAAATGACCCCTCATCTTATAACTCATGTTTGGACACGCCCCCTTTTGATTGACAGGTGGACACGCCCCCTTCCATTGTATTCGCCAGAGGTCCCACGCTCCCCGCCGAAAAAAATTCACCCCCCCCTCTTATAGCACGTGTTTGGACACGCTCCCTTTTGATTGACAGGTGGACACGCCCCTTCTATTGTATTCGCCAGATCCCCCTGCCTACTACTTATGTCCCTAGAAGAATCTTCTATATATTCCTCCTGAAAAGATATTTTTTCAAATATTTCTGAGCATGCACTTATCGAAACTTCCTTGATATCATCCTATCAATTTTTCAGATGCATTTTTCTTAACCTGACGCAAAAGATAAACAGCCAAAACTTATTTCAATTGCAATATTTTAACTGGGCAATTTTTTAAGCATTACGAACATTCCCTTTCATGTTTAAATTAAATATTTTCGTTTTTTAATATTATCACTCATTAAAACGGATTTTTTTTTTCTTTTTCGAGGTGTAATAGCTGTTTCATTTTTTTTTTTTTTTTTTTTTTTTTTTTTATCAACTATAAATTTCGCCAAGAAATAAAATGGTAAACCTTATCGTCCAAAATAACAGAATTTTCCGTCATAATTCTATAACTAATTTAGGTAGAATGATGTGTTATAGCTTAAAACCAGTGGCGTGACGTCCGGTCATCGCTGGATGCGGCGATGACTAAGCAATATTTTAAAACTCTTAATAAGCTTTTAAAACTCTACGATTCAGTTTTAGCAGAACATTTGGAGTTAATGTATAAGTGAAGGTAAGATTTAAAGTTTCTTTTTTGAACATTGAACCATTGAATTTTAGAGTTAATAATTTTTCACCACAAACTTAACACTAGAACGGCGGGAATTTTTACTCAAGTTTTAAAAAAATATTTCACATCGGAATTTTTATTTAAAACTATTTAAATTATTTATTTAAGTTATTTTTGTGCAGTATATATTAATCTTATATTACAAAGAAATTTCTGGTTCGAATCGACATGTATTCATTCAGAAAGGGTCAAAATGACCCCTCGCCGCCGTTCTAGTGTTAAATAATTGCGATGACCACCGAAAATTTTCACGCCACGCCACTGCTTAAAACCTTCCCTGAAACGATACCTATCTAACGGTGTAAAATCCGTAAACATCCATGCAGTAGAACTCGAAATCTAGGCGTTCGGAACGAAATTTCCGTTTGGATTTTATATATGTATAATAGAAAAGAAAAGATTTATTTATTTATTTATATACATGACATAGTTTTCTTTAATAAAAACACAGAAATAGCGTTACATGTGACATCTAAAATTTTCCTTATCAAAAGTATTACAATACCACAGATCATATTTCAATAAGCAAATATTGTATTCAGTTTTTTGAAACAATATGTACAAACGACGAATTCACAGCTTACTTTTGATCTTCGATATTCTTTGGTCCTGTAATTGAAAGTTGTATTCCAAGCTTTTAGGAATATATAGCAAAGGGATCTCTTTATATTTTGCTCTGAGCTCAAAATATATTTGATTCAAACTAAAACTGTAAATTATATAGAATTAATTATACAAGCTAAATTCTTCTTTATACATTTATTATTCGTTAAATATATATATATATATATAAGACATTTGCTTTATTATATTTTTATTGTTATTATATTATTATTGAGACATACATAGAGTTAATATATATATATATATATATATATATATATATATATACCGGGTGTTCCAGAAAGGACTGACTGATTTTAAAATTCAATAACTTGCAAACGGTGACAGATATTTAAAAAATTCTTGCAGGAGGGTTATGCATAAGGTCAAAAGTTTTTTTACAGTGATTTTCAATTTTAGTTCGAATTACAAACAATAGATGGCGCTGCGAACAATAGACGCTTAATCCAGGTTCGATTTTTGGTACTTCGTGGCCCGGATAATACATTTCCATCTCCTTTTTCAGCATGGAACAAGAGAAAGGACCAGAAATCGAGCCTGTATTTAGCGACTATTGCTTACAGCGCCATCTATTGTTTGTAATTCGAACTAAAATCGAAAATCACTGTAATAAAACTTTTGACCTTATGCATAACCCTCCTGCAAGAATTTTTTAAATATCTGTCACCGTTTGCAAGTTATTGAATTTTAAAATCAGTCAGTCCTTTTTGGGACACCCGGTATGTATGTATGCATTATTTTACTAAGGTATGTCGAAATTTAATTCGTCAAACGTAGGGTGTTGTAATGAGAGTTACATGCATCGTGCTGACCAAAAATTTGAATATTTTTCCGTATATACCGTATCTAAAATAAATCTATATTTTAGAAACAGTTTGTCAAATACATAAGCTGTTTTCAAAATTTTTAGACAGTAGTATTTATGTCAATGTTATATAAAATATTTGCGTTTTAACTATTCAGCTTAATATCCTTTATTTTGAGTGAGAAAATTTTCACATTACCTCTTGAAAAGAATTCCAGAGTTCATGCAGGGTTGGTTATAGGTTGACGTTTGGATAACATGCTTTTACAAATCCAAAAGTGCAAAAATCATCAAGATAATTAGCAAGTACTAGATTGGAATTTGGTTTTAAAACAAGCCGACTTTTTAGTCTATGACCTCGAAACCCATATGGGTATGCACCATGTGGGCCTGGTTCATACAGTGTTACACCATACAGTTATACACAACCGAACAATGAAGAGTACCGCCCAGCGCGTATCATTATCCCTGGAATCCAAAACCATTGGACGCCCGGTCGCCATGGCAGCAAAAACCAAAGACTACTTACAAAATTCGGGAATAATACCTCCAGGTACCCTAGAAACTCAAGTAGGCTGTACACTCATAGGATAGCGGACCCCGAAACCACCCCTTCCGCTCTGGTGCTGTTAGTGGATGTATGTCATTAGCCACCAGTGTTGCCGCATCTGGCAGATGTAAACCAAGAATAAAAGATAAAGCTTTCAGGTGAGAATTCGGAATGTCTCCTTAAAAAATCAGCTGGATATCATGACGTACAATGCGGACGGCGTGCGTCATTGTCGGAAATGATCAAAATAGCATGACGTACAAATCTACGTACGTCACAGAGCGCAAGAGGTTAATCCCAAGATCTCTGGATGTGCTATGGTTTTGCCAACGCATCCAGACATGAAAATTTATGTTGATAGTCAATTTTCTTCAGCTAAGAGAATAATATTTGATATTTTAAGATTATGGTTAATATATATTACATACTAAACATTTTTTTTCTCTATATACTTTTGATTTTCCTTTGTGTGCAAAATATCAAAATGTTTCTAATAAAAAGTTAAGTTCCTTTAGATGTTATATTATCATGTTTTAAGATTATTTTTTGCTGTTTGTTTAACATAAATAGATATGTTTTTATTGCAGTCATTTAAATACATACAAGTTTCATACCGCATGTTTTTATACAAAATTACGCATTGTTTTCTACAATCTACGAAATGTTGTGGAGAAAGCCGAATGGCCTTTTTAACACTTTCCAACAAAGTTAAAAAGTTTTTATGAATTCGGTTTGTCTGTCCGTTTGTCCACCCTCTAACTTACGTAAATATACTCGGATTTTCATGCAATTGAAATATATTAACGATGCTTACCATGACATGTTCGGTATTGTATATTAAATGTGTAGGATTAATAGTTCATTTACAGGGACACTCAAAAGAATTCCATTGCATTATGGTATATGGGGAAAAATCATTTTCAGAGAATTTTAATGGCATTACGCTATTTCAAATGTATTGAAATTGATTTAAATCACAGAATTTCACTACAAGATAATTACGACAGAATATGGCATTCATAGCATTTGTCGTTCATTTACAGGGACACACAAAGAAATCGGTTACAGTACTGCCTTTGAGCAAAGTATGTTTTCAATTTCGGCATGCGCTTTTAAATTTAACTATTTTTTTCAAACAGCTCGTTGTGTATAATTCTATATCGCGCATTCAGGGCTGCACAAAAGCATTCACGTACCATTCCTCTTATTAGCGGAAATTTCTGAAGGGGAATTTTCAACTGAAATATGTATTTCCTAAACGAACTAAATTTTTGCATCCACGTAGTTAATAGGCATAAAACTATATATCATATACAGGGTTGCTAAAAGGTTTATCAAATGTGTTATGTTCTTCCATGTTTTTCCAAACCGGTTTCGAAATTGAAAGTACGTTTTTAAAAAAAATCTGCAACCGAAATCAAAAAAGTAAAAAATAGTCATATTAAAGATTGACCTCATCTAGCCTATGCAAAAAAAAAAATCGTTTAAAAATATTCAAACTGAAACGAGAAATTCGAAAATAACCTGCCCATAGGATTAACATTACGGAGCGGGTGTTTTCAAGTGCGTGAAGAATCCCCCTTAAATGCATAGTGATGCATATCTACATCACTTTTTATTAAATTCTTGACAACCAGTATATTTATATAGAAATATTAATGGGGTAAAAGTTAAAAAAAATTAAATTTAAAAATCCATCTTAAAATTTCTGGTGTTTAATCTTTAATATAAGAGTAAAAAACATAATTAAAAAAAAATAATTCACGCATATAAGGATTAAATTTTACAAAATAAAAATTATATAAAGTAAGATAGTTAGATTCATACTTATTAAAATATTTACTACTTTGCAATATTTTAGCTTTTACTTGTATTGCAGATGTGCAACATAAGAATAGGTTGGCGTTTTATACGAAAAATGTATATCTGATTTTTTTTCATTATTTTTCCTGTGTTATAAACCTTTCAGAGAATCATATATAATTTTTTCGAAACAAAATAAAAAATCGTTCATTTAATGATTAAAAGTACCGTCAGTGCATCAAAGGTTAAAAGCGTCATTTTTCATATAAACAAGTTTCCAGGTAGACGACTATAACTGGTACTTTCAAAACGGTAATTCGAGTAAAAATAAACTTTTTCAAGCAAGGGTTCCTTTTTTACTGCAAAACAAAATCGTTTAAATACTGCGTGAACAGTTTGTGACTGTGTTGCTGCTGTGTCACCTCTGAAAGACATTAAATAAAAAAGTGTATGCATCAAAGAGAAATTATATATTTTTTTCTGATAAGAAATTTTAAAAATAGAAACGAATTCAAATTCCATTGTAACATGATGCAGCGGGAGATGTCATTGATAACAAGCCTTTTGAAGAAACAGAAGATCGTAGAAGTGATAAAGTAGTTAAATTCATGTAAAAAGAGTCTTCGAGTTAGAATTTTATAGAAATATTGTATATCATTGATATTTAGAAAAAAAAGTGATTACATATATAAAAAGTAATATACAAAATTCTTAAATAAAGTCACACATTGAGCATGCAACAAAATGTTTCATTAAAACTTGTTATAAATGAATATCATTTTACTGTCTGAAAAATAGTCCTCATGATGCAAACTGTTTGATTAAAAATCTTAATTCATGAATATTTCCATATTACTCCATTTTTTATGGAACAAAGTATACAACAAAATATATAACATCAATGTGATCAGAAGAAGCTCATCTTATTAAAAAATAGCAATTTTGTATCTTATGTTTCTGTACATAAGTAATGGACTGAATTTTCCAAACCAGTACGCCGTTATTATAAATGTAGGGTTTACATTCGACCTCGGAAAACAACTAATCTTGTCGTAGAAATTTGTATTCTTGTGTTTTTGGGACTATCTTATAATGAGACCACAGAGATTTTCAAATAAAAGCAGGATATATAAGTGGTACAACTAAAATAATGAATCATATAGGGTTGATAGTGTAAGCTAAAATATATTTCTTATATTGATGTGTAAAAATTGTTTTCACTTTCTTCTATATTCATAGGAAGAATTGGATTCGTGAAAATTTTCGTTTCTGGTTTCTAATGTATTTACATATTTTAGAACATGCCGAATGCGATTTGATTATTTTTAGAAAATGCTCGTCTGTCTGGCATTGTCTGTTCGTAAAGAACCACTATAACTCAAAAGAAAAACTGCACACAATCCCATTAACGTTGTTGGTGTACACTGCTTAAATGATGGAACTTCTATGTCCGAATATGTTATTCCCGAATTCAAACATACCTATATTTCGGCATTTTTTTTTTCTTTTCAACGACGACCACTTTCTGATACTTGAGCGGACGAAGAAAAAAAATTGAAACGACATCACCGGGCAAATTTAGAAGAGAAACTTATGAAATTAAAGACATCGAAAAGAATCCAACGTTGCGGCTTCGAGCTCAATTTAAATTATTTAAGGGGTCAGGTAACCTTTGAACAAATAAAGTACATGGAAAAGTGACTTCTGTAAGAATTGCAATCATTCTTTAACTAATTGACTTTTAATTATAAAATTGAAAAGACATGTTAGGAACGATTTATTTTATCAATCAAAGTTGTTACAAAAGGTATACACATATATAGTTTTTTTTTTAATTTATTTTTAAAGATAATATAATTTTTACGAAAGAATTATTCTTGCATGCATTGCGCGCATGATTTTTCCCATTTCAATCGCTGAAACAAGCCAAGATTTTTTTTATGAGTACAGATATAAATTATTTTCAAAATGACCTACAATGAAAAAAATAAAACTTGTAGATCTCGAGAAAAAAAAATTTTTTAGAGTAATTCGAAATATCGAGATTTTTTTTATACAAAAGTAGCCGTGAATTCAAAACTTCTTACTTGAGAAACATAAAGATAGGTCATTTTGTGCTTCTGTACGTTTAAAACATCCACCAAAAATTTTGTGAAATTCTAGACAACCGTTTTTCCGAAATCGTGCGCGCAATGATCAAAATCGCTGTTTTGAGAAACTTGGCTTTAAAGATTGAAAAACCCGTTTATCATATAGCAAAAGCTCAAATTGTTTTAGACATAACATAAAGATACGAGTGTATACAAATGCATACGAGTATATTTTGGTTTTGTTTGAGCTTTGAATATATACAGGGTGGTTCAAAAGGTCATGTCTAAACGGCACGTGTTGGTGTGTCAGGTCATGAGGAGCTGGAATTATATAGGAACTGGGGGCCGGAAACGCGATCGTGACGATCCAAATGCATCGTGACCATGGCGCAAAGAAAAGATAACAAACGGGGTAAAAAGACCTTCATTTTACAAAAAACCTTAATCGAAGTACAAAATAAAAATGAAAAATGTTTCAACTCATAACAAGTGCTCAAAATGTGTCCAATTATTTGCGATGCATGCTTTACATCGGCGCCGCATAGAATCGCGATCACATACCAATCAGCCCTGTACCGTGGACACCGCGGTACCCGGACATATACCTCTGGATTTTTACCTCTGGGGATACCTTAAGTCTCTGGTGTACGAGACATCCATTCCATCTGCTGTGGACCTAATAGCACGGATCGCTGAAGCAGCGGCACGTATCCGGGAGACTCTTGTCCATTGGAACATGTTCGCAATAGGGCTGGGCGATATATTGATAAAACCGATAAAATCGATATAAAATGCAAATCGTTATAACGATATTAAAAAACCCTACAAAACGGTATATCATGAATATCATAATCGTGATGTAAACCGCGATTATCACGGTTTTTCATTAAACAGCAACATTAAGCAGCGCTTCTTCAGCTTCGAGTTCTCTAGATTCCCCCCATCTGAACCATGGTATTAAATACTGAATCGTCTGTTCCTATTATTATGATACTAACGGAGTGCCTTCTCTCAAGTCTAAATCGTGGTATTAAAAATATCGATTCCTCGGTTTCGGTATTCTTGATATTAACGGTGCGACTCCTCCCAGCCTAAATCGTGATATTAAATACCGACTCCTCGGGTTCGGTGTTCATGATACTAATGGTATGTGATTTCGTTTCGATGGGTGATAGATATACACGTAGTTTTCAATGCGATCGCTGACAACAGATGATATATATGTATTTTTTTTACGGTATTGACGGTGTAAGCTGAATCTCTGAGCGTATGCGTAATGCTACAGACACCATGGCTTTCATTTCATTATGGTATTTAGATTTTAGCGGTTTTGATGAATATTTTCTCTTTGTTATTGAACAATGTGTGAATCAGGACGATAAAGAAATGAGATATAAAATTTTATTTCCAACAGTGGATTTAATAAGACAAATGAAATAATCATTTATAGTCGGGTCCCCAGGCCACTTTTCTAACTTTGACCGAGACCCCTCATGTGGCATATCGTTGGAAAGGCCTGTGTGTCACTTATTCATGTTATGCACCTCAGGTGACCCTCCTCCCAATTCCACATCTGAAGGGCATTTTTCTAAATTTTGCCGACATCCGTCATGTGACATATCGTTGGAAAGGCCTGTGGCCGCTTATTTATGGTATGCACCTTCGGTGTCCCTCTCCTCACTACCCCGCCCCTCGCGGGAGGGCCTTTTTCTAAATTTTGCCGTCACTCTTCATGTGACATATCTTTGCAAAGGCCTGTGACCGCTTAATCATTTTATGCACTTCCGGTGCTCTTCGCGCCATTTTGCCGCCCCCGGGGGCACTTTCCTAAATCGATATATCGGAGTACCATGATATAAAAATGCCGATTTATCATGATATTTAATTCTAGACATCGCCCAGCCCTAGTTCGCAATTCCCTGCGATGTCGATGTGAAGCATGCATCACGGCTAATGAAGCACATTTAGAGCGCATGATATGAGTTGTAACATTTTTCATTTGTATTTTGTATTTGGATTACGTTTTTTGTAAAATAAAGGTCTTTTTACGCCGTTTGTTATATTTTCTTTGCATCACGGTCACGATGCAACTGCACCGTCACGATCGCGTTTCCGATCCCCCAGTTCTTATGTAATTCCTGCTCCTCTTGACCTGACCCTCTACAGGAGCCGTTTGGACATGACCTTTTGAGCCACCCTGTAGATGGGGACTTTACTGTATTATGAAATTATTTTATTCACAAATCATTGTAACCCCAGTTTAGATTAAAAGAAATAAGCTGTACTAAATTAATAATTTTTTGCGTGTAACTGTTCTATTTCAATTAGTATACGAGAGTGATATTGAAGACTGTTTTTACATGCTCACAGCATACTAGTTTACTAAATAAACAGAACATGATAAAAGAAGAGAAACAAAACAAACAGTTTAATCTTTGTTAAGCCAGAAAATAAAGTACTAAGGCTCTTCTCGAATCCCAAGAGGCTACTTTCTAACATTTTCTTTAATTCATTTTTGTGCAGAAACGCAAGAAATTGACCGGTGTTATTATATGGAAACTATGTAATTGAAAGTTGTTTCCCACTTTTTAGTAAAAGCAAAAGATGGTTCAGCAAATGTTGTCAAAGTTGATGTGTTTTGAACCGAATTTCCAAAATTTCAAAGCCAAGAAGAAGTAAAATCGGTCAACATGTGACACAAAAGGATTATAACTCGATAAGTAATTTATATATTTAAAAAAAAAATGAAAAACTCATTTCGATTCCAAATCGCTTCAATAGTCAGACCCAGTGTTGTCAGTGAGCACCTTTTTTTTAATTTCAGATTTCTGGATTGACACCACTTTTTTGAAAGGGTAAAATTCGCCTTTTTTTATGACATGTTAATTAAGGCGAAAACAAGGGGAGTTTTACTATTTCAAAAAAGTGGTGTCAATGAAGAAATCAGAGTTTAAAAAGAGTAGCTTACTGGCAACACTTATCAGACTTGCCAATTTTACGCCTTTACGTTTAAAAATGATTCAGCCTATGTGTTAGAAAGTTTCATGTTGTTGAGAAGGAAACTCGAGAACTTAATATAATCACAATCATTTTTTTTTTCAAAAAAATTATGGCCATTTTTTTCCCATTCTGACCAGAAAATCAGAGTTCTAACTTTTTACGGCTTCATCTTCACCTAACATTTCATTTATAATGGCTGTTTCATAATAATAGAAGCCACCAGCCCATCAGAAGAAAATAACTCGATTAAGCGGGAATCGAATAATCTGGACTCTATTGTAGTGCAAAACATATTTCAATTTTAAGACTTAAAGCACAGGCTTTTATTTTATGTAAAATGACGTCATTTGCATTAATATAGATAAAATTAAATATAGTTTTTAATAGCTCCATGTTTTATCATAAATCATTCATTTATATTTTTCTCAAAGTAGCACGTATTTTCATTACATTTTTTCAGTTTTTATTTGAAATGGCAACAAGAAGATATAATTGCTATTTTTCAACTATTTTTCCTTTACTTTCTACAGAAATGGAGTACTCGAGTGTTGCCAAAATGAAACAAATGTCGCTAAAAACTACTAAAAAAGTAATATTTCAAAAATAAATAGAGATGCAGTTTTCAAACAAATTGCATTAAAAAGTACATTTTTTTCCCCCAATACGACTGTATAAACATTGAAAATGTGCGATGCTTAGAAGTTTTAAAAAATGCTGTAGAGTATTTAATCGCACAATGAAACATCGGATTCTGTTTTACGGCTGGCTTATACAAGGTAACGTTATTTATTGGAGACGACACAAAATAAGATGTGAGAAAGAAATAGCATACCGGGGGCTAATAACGTCTTCCGAGTTACCCGTGATCCCGAAAAGCATTCTGAATCTTTAGAAGTATCAGAAACAAATACATTTTCGATATTTAAAGAAGCCTTTATAAAAACTAAGTTTCGTTTGCTGCCACTGATTTTCGAAAACGTTTCCGATTGTTTTTTGTAGTGCATTAATTAGTTTTCTGAAACCGGAATATCGGTTCTTAGGATTATATTATTTCTCAATTAAACATATTCAGCTGCATAATTAATTTAAGAAAGTAATATTAATTTAAACATTAATGTTAATGCTCTTACTTTATTATGCTTGTTTGTAAAATATATTTGTTGAACATTAGAATGTTTAACCCTTTAGCAGGTGGTTTCCACAAAAAAGGACACAATTACTAGGGACTAATTTAAAGGGTAATGCCGCCAAGAATATTTACGTCAACTATAGAGGTGCTACGTATTTATATAATTACGAACTCACCTAATAAATGTAACTTTATAAAACCTCATTGATTTTTTATTACAATACATTTTAAAAATAAAGATGATTGTGTTAAAAAAATAACGCGTATTGTAAAAATATAGAAAATTTTCTTTACAACGTGAAACATATATTCGCATCAAGATTTAATACATACTATTAATGTGTTAATTTCTGAATATTTTACTATTTCTTTTTATTTTCACAAACTATTATTATTTAAAGAAATCAAAGCACATTGCAACACACACTATTAATGGATTCATTCAAACATTTTCTAATCAAAACTGTAACAATACTATAGCTTCTACTTCTACAAACATAAGCAAGAAATACTGATACTTTAAAGTAGTACGTCTCTGTGATGTATGTGCTGTGCATACTTATATCTCCCATAGATTTATCGCTGAAGCATAATTATTCGAAGCTTTTGTGGATGTAAAGTAATGAGATCTCTAGGAATTTCGTAATAATACTGCAATATACTTGAGAATCAAAGAATCATGCTGAATTGATTATACTTTCTACATTAATTGTTATGCTAAATTATAATAAAAAATAAATAAATGTGCCCAGTTAAACTGATGGCATTGAGCTCACAGGCTATTCGCACAAACTGTATATTATACTCTTATTTCAAAGAATAATGCTCCTCAAAAAATAAATGAAAGGGGATTAGCCCCCGTTTTCCCCTTTTATACTTAACCAACGAACCTCCAAATCTAATCAAGGTCGCGCCTTATCAGAATAAATCTGTATACCAAATTTGAAGCAAATCCGATAATTCTGCATAAAAAACCATTTCGCTAAATTAAGAGGGGTATTAGATCCTCATTTCACCTTTTATGCTTAACCAATGAACCTTCAAATCTAATCAGGAAAGCTCCTTAACAGAATAAACCTAGAAAAAAAAATTTAATTCTGCATGAAAACCCATTTATCTAAATTAAGGGGAGGGGACGTGCCCCCCTTTCCACCTTTTATACTTAACCAATGAACCTCCAAATCTAATGAAGGAAACGCTATATCGGAATAAACCTGTATATCAAATTTGAAGCAAATCGAATATTTCTGCATGAAAAACCCATTTATCTAAATTAAAGGGGAACTAACCCCCGTTACCCCCTTTATACTTAACTAATAAACCTCCCAATCTAATCAAGGTAGTTTCTTAACATAATAAACCGGTATACCAAATTTGGAACCGATCGAATAATTCTGCATGAAAAACACATTTATCTAATTTAAAGGGCGGAGGGGACTAGCCCACTTTTCCCGATTTATACTTAACTAATGAACCTCCAACTCTAATCAAGGAAGCTCCTTAACATAATAAACCGGTATGCCAAATTTGGAGCAAATAAATAATTCTGCATGAAAAACCCATTTATCTAAATTAAAGGGGAGTCTAGACTGTTGTAATATACTCATTTTATTTTATTTATGTAATCTAACGATTCGTATATCTCTTTTCTTTTCTGCCGCTAGAAGGCCTATCGTGTTTCCATGGAAATAGGTTTTGATAATATATAGACATTCTAAGATGTTCTATGATGTTCTTCGTAGTTGAGTGTTGATTGTGCTTTGTAACAGTGATGGCTGCTTTTTTGTCCATATAAATGTATATATATTATGTGAAAGGTGTTGCTGCATTATTTATTTGGTGGTCATTCGTCTTTAATTTTTCTACAAGCCAAACCTGCGCTACTGAGAAAAGTAAGCATGAACTTTATTTGTTTAAACAAGTATAATATATAATCTATATCCTGTCACAGTTTATTTTAAATGAAAGTTCGCCAAAATGCTTATATAGTCCACCCCTTTCCCCCTTTATACTTGACCAATGAGCCACCAAAACCAATGAGAGGAGCGCTTTATCGGAATGAACGTAGAAATTTTTTTTGAAGCAAATCAGATAATTCTGCATAAAAAAATTATCTAAATTAAAAAGGGGATTAGCCCCCGTTTCCCCCTTTATGCTTAACCAATGAACCTCCAAATCTAATCAGGGAAGCTCCTTCACATAATAAACCGGTATACCAAATTTGGAGCAAATGGAATAATCCTGCAAAAAAAAACCATTTATCTAAATTAAGGGGGATGTACTAGCCCCCTTTTCCCCCTTTATCCTAAACCAATGAATCCCCAAAACGAATCAGGGAAACTCCTTAACATAATAAACCGGTATACCAAATTCGGAGCAAATCGAATAATTCTGCATGAAAAACCCATTTATCTGAATTAAGGGGGGTGAACTAACCCCCCTTTTTCCTTAACCAATGAACCCCCAAAAGTAATCAGGGAAGTTCCTTAACATAATAAACCGGTGTACTAAATTCGGAGCAAATCGAATAATTCTGCAGGAAAAACACATTTATCTGAATTAAGGGGGTGGGCTAACCCCGTTTTTCCCCCTTTATCCTTAACCAATGAACTCCCAAAACTAATCAGGGAAGTTCCTTAACATAATAAACCGGTATAACAAATTCGGAGCAAATCGAATCATTCTGCATGAAAAACCCATTTCTCTGAATGAAAAGGGGTGAACGAACCCCTTTTTTCCCCCTTTATCCTTAACCAATGAACCCCCAAAACTAATCAGGGAAGTTCCTTAACATAATAAACCGGTATACCAAATTTGGACAAATCGAATAATTCTGCATGAAAAACCCATTTATCTGAATTAAGAGGGGGGGGGGGGCACTAACCCCCCTTTTCCCCCTTTATCCTTAACCAATGAACCCCCAAAACTAATCAGGGAGGCGCCTTATCAGAATGAAACTAGAAAAAAAAATTGAAGGAAATGGGATGTTTCTATCAAGAGTTATCGCGTTATGTACGTACATACGTACATACGTACGTACATACAGAACCG
This sequence comes from Maratus speciosus, assembly GCA_963932465.1. Classification (NCBI taxonomy): domain Eukaryota; kingdom Metazoa; phylum Arthropoda; class Arachnida; order Araneae; family Salticidae; genus Maratus; species Maratus speciosus. The sequence continues at coordinate 503,300,006 of OZ010794.1, read as the reverse complement.
GCGGGCACATAAGCTCTCATGCTTTGATAGCCGTGAGCTAAAAACTAAACACTCGTATATTCCAACCGCACCCAATAATTACTCAATTATGTCCTACATTTAATATTTTTAATGTAAATGTTCCTTTATGTGGCCTCCGTAGAGACATTTCAAATTAAAAAAAAAAAAAAAAAAAAAAAACAATTTCTGAAAAATAATTATTTATTAAACATGAATGAAAACATCCGTGCAATTTTTAGGATTTTCCACATAATTTTATAAAGTAGATTTTTTTTCTGTTCTGTACCTTTTTGTGAGAATGACCCATATCTATCATACAAAATATAACCCTTTTATTTAAAAAAAAACACATCTTATGCTAAGCAGACCACAAAACTGTCTAATTTATATATTACAATGCTACATATAACAAGTCGAAAATTGCACGTCAAACGTGCTAAATGCGTTCGTACTATAACTAGTTTTATAAATATACAGATCTAGGTGCAATAGCTGTTACACTCTTATGCAAAAATGCAAGAGTAGAAAATTTATTACAATTCTATCTATTAAATTCAGTAATACAGAAATAATAAGACTCCATCTTAAATAGGACGTAATCATCATGGCAAGCTAGACTCATTACCTATCTTGGTATATCATTGAAATAATTATATGTGATAGGATTTAATAGAATGAAGAAAACTTTTATCAATATCTTTTTAAATTTTGACTTTATTTTCATTAAATTTAAAATAAATCGACAAAAGTCTGCAACGTTTATATATATTAAATTTCAAACCATTCGATTGATTGGTTTTTACTCTGTTATATGCGGATAGACGGACGGACAGACAGACATATACGGACGGGCCTTACGACGACCGCAGGTGCTACGTATTTATATAATTACGAACTTATCTAAAAATGGAATCGTTGTAGCTTTATAAAACCCCATATTTTTTACTGCAATACACTTAATAAAATGTTTAAAAAAATATCTCATTACATTATGTATTACATTATGTAAAGTTTAGAAAAATTTCTTTACAATGTAAAACATACATTCGCATCATGCTAAATATACAATTAATATGTTAATTTCTGAATCTTTTACTATTTCTTCTTATTTTGACAAACTACCATTTTTTAACAAATCAAAGTAATTAGCGACACGCATTATTATTCAAATCTTTCCTAGTCAAAAATGCAGCAATACTACAACTTCTATTTCTACAAACATAAGCAAGAAATACTGAGCCGAATTCCTTAAAATAGTAAATCTCTGTGATGTATGGTCTGCATACTTCCTATCTGCTATAGATTTATCACTGAAAGATTTATTCGTAGCTTTTGTGAAAGCATAGTAATGAGATATCTAGGAATTTTGTAATAACATCGCAATAAGCTTGAGAATCAAAGAATCCTGCCGAATTGATTATACTTTATACATTGATTTATTATACTAAATTATTCTTTATAGATGGATTGTTACAGATGCAATTCAACAATTATGCATAGTAGTGCACAGTATGTAGAGTTGTGCAATTTTTGCGAAGTAAGACTTTGCCTCTTACCTTGTTTCGAAATTTATCATACTAAACTTCATTTCTAGTACAAAAAATGTTAAGTATTTTGCATATTTTCTTCAGTATATATGTTTTATCTTTGTATTTCATAAGACAACTCATAATTTAACCAAGATTAACTTTCAGAATTTCGCTTTCATATGATTATTCTTCGAATTCAGTTTTCTGACAAGCTTTTTTTAAGATCTAATTCTATATTTTAAAAACCTCTTTTACAAATTTTTTTTACATATTTTAACTCTAAACTATATGGAGATTTGAAATATGTAATAAAACAAATGCGCAATTTTTGAACATATTTTGGTAAAAAAAATTTCGCAGCGAGAGGGTTAAAAGATAAAATGTTTTGAAAAGAATATTAAACGAAACACTCGATGTGCATCTTCGATCACATTTACCCATTTGTTCTTGATGTTTAACCGCATAGACAGTAGTGATATCTATATGAAAAAAAAATCTTGATAATCTCTAAAAACATTATAATAGTACTACTAAAATGTTTTTAAAATGTGATTTTTTATTATTAAGTATTTTATTATGTTATATTTATTTATTATACAGGGTGTCCAATCTCAACAGTGTCCAAACCTTTAGTCATAGACATATAGTTCCAATTACAAAAATATTTTAAATGAGGAAAAGAAATATCTCAAAAGCAATTTGAGTCAATAAAAACATGTCTTAAAAAATTACAAAATTTAAATTTTTATACGGTCCCCCGGTCCTATAAGTTATATTTAGTAAAATTTTCCTATTACACGGACAAGTAAGACAAAACAAATCCCATTTATATAACATTAAAATTGACCAAGTTATCAAACATTAAAAATGCATGACTTATACCACTTTTCTGCATCTGAACACAGATGAGTTCGACCATGCTTTGAGGAGTCATATATCAAGAGCTTAAAGTATTCGAAGACCTTATTTGATGTGTATCTGCGCTTTGAAAAAAATCGTACAAGTATTAAGATTAAGTTAACTTTTATCAAGTTTCAGATTGGATAAAATAATTGTATTTTAACATATGTTTTATTTTGTAAGGATTTGAGCCTGTTTCTTTTCATAATTTCCTTTAACAAAAATTATGTTATTTTTATAAGTTTTTATTTAACTTCAACGATCGTATGTTTTTCCAGTTCAAAATTTGCACTCGAACTGTAACTCACTTTCAAATAACCGATCGGGATTAAATTTTACATACTGATCCTATGGCAATCTAATATTGTTATGATTATCGGTGGTTACGATTTCTTCTTATTTTACAGGATAACACAAAAAATTCCCGATAGATTACCGCCGAGAAGTTTAAGAAAAAGTTTTAGATTGTGTTTTTTAACTTTTATGCAATTTTTAGCCCTGAATCTGAAAATTACCTTATTTTTTAACCATTTTGTCAGGATTTTTCGCAAATCATAAATTGTGAAAATTAAAAAATAACAAAAATCAGATACTATAAAATAGAGGAGATGGTTGTGATTTTTAACTTTTGATAATTGATTTTTATGTACTTTTTAGACTAAGCCTGAATATGACCTTCATTTTTAACCATCACGATAGAATTTTTTGGCAAATCGTAAATGTCAAAATTAAAATATAGCGAAAATCTGTTAGTATAAAAACGATGCAAAACTTTTTTTTTATTTTATTTTATTTTATTTTATTCAATAATTTGTTCAATGTTAACTTGGTATTCTTGCAGCTAAACAGCTGAGGGGTGCGATGAGGTGGGGGAGGAGGTTTAATTTTTCGAACTTTTTAACTTTGAAATTTACAATTTGCGAAAAAGCCTGACGTGATGGTTAAAAATTTGTGATTCAGTGGTAAAAAAATACGTAAAAATCAATTATCAAAAGTTAAAAACACAACAATCGCATATGTTTTATAGTATCAAATTTTCGCTATTTTTTTCTTTTTTTAACTTTAAAATTTACAACTGGCAAAAAATCTTTGCATGATGGTAAAAAATGAAGGTGAATTTCGGATTCAGAGGTACAAAATACACAAGATTCAATTATCAAAAGCTAAAAAACATGACATAAACCAACTTTTTCAGGCTATAACATTTTAAAATATGTATCATTTTGTAAAGAATTGGTGCTGTTAATTTTCATCATTTTATTTACCAAAAATTCTGTTTTTTGTTTCGTCATATATGTTTTCTACAAATTGTATATTCTGCATTAATATGTCAGAATGATTAAAGGTTTCAAATTTATATTGCAATGTTAATTTTACTCTCAACCAATTTATTACCATATCTGGCGAAATTACATTTCTACTAAATTTGTGAATGACCCCTAATTTGCTGCAAAAAATATGCTCCAACTTTAAACAGCTATTACTTGGTCAATTTTAATCTTAGAATAACGGGACTTTTTTTTTTGTCTTACTTGTTAGTGTAACAGGAAAATTTTACTAAATATAACTTATAGGACCAGGGGACCATATAAAAGTTTAAATTTCGCAATTTTTTAAGAAATTTTTCTATTGACCCAATTTTTTTTTAAATATTTCTTTACCTCATTTAAAACATTTTTGTAATTGGAACTATATGTCTATGACTAATGGTTTAAGAATTAGCCATTAGAGTGGTCACCCTATATAATATGTTTGAAGACATAAAACAGTTCATTAAACGAAAATAACGCGAAGAAAATGTCAAAAATTCCTGTACCGAACAAACAATTTGATTTAAAATGTACATATTTGAACCATCCATCGCTTCACAATTTCACATTGATTTCAGAGCTGTTTCATTATTTCTAAAACATTATATTCCGAATAAAAGAGCAATTGCAAAAGCATTTATTTAATAATTAAAACAAATAGCTCGAGGAAAGCTTTTATTGAGAAATTCCAATTAGGCTGAAATTATAGCCTTTTGCCTTTAAAATGTCCCTAGGGTACAGTTTAAAAAGAACATACCGCATTATGAAAATTATTCAATATTTGTTTTCTCTCTAAAGGTTAATTTTCATTAAAATAGGGTTCTTTGATGTTTCTCTTTATAAGTTTTACAAATAAATGCATTTACGAATTATATCAGAGTACCTATGATTGCTTCCGAAATACTCTTTATTTAAAGTTAATTATTTGGAGCTGAAGTTTACAAAACATTATGTATTTGTGTGCTAGGAAATGTTTTATATATGGGGCATTCTCACAATGTTTTAACTTTCATGTCCCTGAATAATAATTTTTCATTTAATACACTTTTTTGTGTTTTTTTTTTATTTCAAATACTTGGGAACACCCCCATTGCATGATTGCACAACAATATTAACGAGATAAATAAGATTTGGACGATTCTGGGGATCCAAACACATGGAAAACTCATCTACCATCCCGTGTTCCTGATGCTGATTTTGAAGTTTGGAGCTGTCTGGATAAAATTGTTTCAATAAAAATAATTCGATGTAATTTTTTTCTGAAACTGGAACTATTGTTTTACATAAATATGTAGCTAAAAATTAACCTGCACATATTTTTAGGGTTGATATTATTTTTTGAACTCTGTCCCTGGGTTTTAGATTTTTTACCATCCCTCTTCTAAAATTATACAGAAAATCACTTCAGATGCAGCGACAGAACTTTCTTCAAGTTTTTGCTCATGCAGAAGTATGCTAGAGAAAGAATATCCAAAATTCTTTGACAGGAAATTTACTGCAGAATATAAATCAGCATTTAAATATCAATTTCAAGAACCGTGACTTTATTGGTAGTCCTACCGTCCCCAAGGTTTATTCCTGCACTTTTCGAGGTAAATTTAAAAAAAAAAAAATTATTTAATCAAATGCACATATATGTATATCCCATATACACATATATAGATTTACGAAGATATGCATACATACATACGTAAGTACAAATTTTGCACACAAACAGACATATAGATAGATAGATATAGGTACACATAGATACAGATATACTATAGATTTGTTTTTCAGCTTTTAGGTGCGCTTGTGATTATATAAAAATGTATCACCTATATTCGTCGTCTGATCCGTCCTTCTGTCTGTCCGCATATAACAGCGCAAAAACTTCGCAATCGAATGGTTTGAACTTTAATGTATAGTCGTGGGAAAAAAAGTAAACACCCCTACTAATTCCTCAACAAATTATCGTAGAAGAAAGTTACTGGTACCGAATGATTGGAAATAAAGTCTGTTTTTAAATGATGTTTATAAAATTTGCTTGGGGGCCATCTATATATTAAAACGAACCCAAATTTCAGTTTCTTCAATGGCAATACCCAATTTTAACGAAATATTTCAAATCGTTGGTTCAAACTATGCCTAGATACTGAATTTCAAGTCATTTGAATGATAAGTTTTTGAATTATAAACATTCAAAATATAGTGCTTCTAATGTTAAATTACATTTTCATATTTTTATTAATATCTCCTGAAATTATACTCCTAAAGTGCTAATTTCTTGTGTAGCAATAATACTAAAATACCCAAACATAAATACGTCGAATTTGCAATTTATATAATTTTATGATATGAATTATGAAATTAATATTCGAAAAAATTATGAATTGCAACCTACAATTTTTTTGATGGATTTAGATTTATTAAATCCTGCTTTATGGAAATCCAAAATTTCATAATTTTCTTCCAAGTAGTTTTCAAATTATGCTTAAAAAACGGCAAAATGATTGTTTACGTCTACGATAACAGTGACCAGATATTTTGAAATTTCTTGTGCTATCCTGTAATCTAGCACTCTTCAATGACTACTTGAGTGACGCTTAAAATGCTTTGATCAAGAAGGAGGCTCTCTCGATCAACAATCGAGTAACAAACTTCAATTTGAATACAGCCTCTAAAATACGCTCGTTTTAAAATAATTATTTTCTCGGAAACTTATTGTACGAATTGTATAACAATTTGTTTTTAGGCTAATTGAAGGGTGTAGAGATCATTTATGCTGTCAGAATTATGTACTGCTATTGAAAAAAACAAAGTTATGGTTTGCTTTAATGTGTAGATGTCCCCTAAGCAAATTTTATATACATCATTTAACAGTAGACTTTATTACCAATCGTGTGGTACCAGTAACTTTCTTCTACGATAATTTTTTGAAGATTTAGTAGTGGGTGTTTACTTTTTCTTCCACGACTGTACATAATCGTTGCAGAATTTTATCGGGTCAATAAAAATTTTATGAAAATCAAATCAAAACATAAAGAGATATTAATAAAACTTTTCTTCATTTTATTAAATCCTATCATACGTAATTAATTCAATGATTTCCCATGATAGGTAATGATTCTAGGTTGACATGGTCATAACGTCCTACTTAAGGTGGAGTCATATTATTTCCGTATTATTGAATTTAATGTATAAAATCGTAATAAATTTTGTATTCATGCATTTTTGAATAACAGTGCAACAGCTAGTGCACTAAGTTCTGAATATTTATAAAACTAGTTATACTACAAACGCACCTCATTTGCCAAGTTTGATGTACACTTTCCAACTTCTTTAAGATTAATTAGTTAAAACTGAAATTAACACAACATTATGCATTTGTATACTGTGTTATGCATTATATATATAGATATATAAATATATTTATACAGGGTGATTCATAAAAGATGGGCAGAACTTTAAGGGGTTATAGTACACTTAAAGACAAATAATATTAAATAGGAGACTTAGGGTCCCAGACGTATTCCCAAGGAGATAGGGGGCATTAAAGTTTAGGGTCCGAAATTTCAAATGATTATAAAACATGGAAAAATTGGTCGATTCGTTTGCGGTTTTTGCAAAAAATTTTCTTTATGCCAGTATTTTCTTGAAATAAAATTTTAAAGTTCAATTTCAAAAAATGCCGATAGGGGGCGCTTTAGACTTTGGAGTAACAAACAACTATTTTTTAACGTTATTTTTTGTATTTCTTTAAATGATTTCGAAAGCTTAGACTTAAACTTAAATTTTGATCTAAAAATCTGAGTCCTAACGAGTAGTTAAGTAGCGTAAACTGAAATTTGAAATTTGAAACCCTTCTCCCCCCAGAACAAAAATCAGTTATTCCCGATCTTTGTGTCGTAGATTAGGCTCTAACTACTGCCGCGTTTTGCTAAAATTATTCTTTATGTCAGTATTTTCTTGAAAATAAATTTTAAAGAAAATTTTCAAAAAATTCCGATAGAGGGCGCTTTAGACTTTGGAGTAACGAACAACTATTTTATACCGTTATTTTTTGTGTCTCATTAAATGCTTTCTAAAGCTTAGACTTAAATTTTCAGCCCAAAATCTGAATCGTTAGACGTGATTAAGTTTCTGGGGAGAGGGGTTTGAAATTTCTACTCCTGAGCACAGTTCAGTTTACCATGTCCACACATTGTGTGCTGTGATACGAGGTAAAAAGACACAAATTAGGATTATGTTACCAAAGCATATTTATTAACATGTAATTACAATAAATGTTCAAAATTGTGACCACCAGAGGTTATGCACGCAGAACAACGGCGAAGAATGGAACGGCGAACATTCGCGAAAACATCAGGCTTTTCGAGCACTTCCCCTACAGCGGCGGAAAGTCTGGCGACCAGTTCCTCGGGGGATTCAATGGGTGTCTCATACATAAGAGCCTTCAATCGTCCCCAAAAAAAGAAATCGAGGGGTGAAAGATCTGGCGAGCGAGCAGGCCAAGCAACAGGACCACCTCGACCAATCCATCTGTTCGGAAATGTGATGTCCAGATAGTTGCGGACGTCTGGGACGTAATGGGCTGGCGCTCCATCGTGCTGGAACCACATGACCCGCCGGATGCGTGGAGGAACAACGTTTAACAGGTCTGGCAGCACATGTTGCAGAAATGTGAGGTATGTTTTACCGTTGAGGCGTTCAGGAAGAAGGTACGGTCCGATTAGGTGGTCTCCGAGGATTCCTGCCCAAACATTGATGGAAAAGCGTCTCTGATGAGCATGTGGATACGTAGCATGTGGATTGACATCCGCCCATACATGTGCATTGTGTGTGTTAAATGTACCTTCACGTGTGAAGGTACATTCATCGGTGAAAAGCACAGTTCGTCCAAAATGTGGATTTAGCGCGTTCTGCTGCAGAAACCAGCGGGCGAATTCAATACGATTTGGATAATCCCCTGGAGACAGTTTCTGGACTCGTTGCACATGAAACGGGAGCAAATGTTCATCCTTCAGTACCCTCCAAGTCATGGACTGTGAGGTATCCACCTGCCTAGCCACTGTTCGTGTACTTGTACTTGGCTGCGCCGCTACTACATCCAGAATGGCTTCTACAACAACTACTGATTCGTCCTTTTTTGCACGACCTGCATTCGACCGGGAAGCGAGAAATGATCCCGTCTCACACAACTGTCTGTGCAAGCGCTCGAAAGTTTTGCGGTTAGGCAACCGCCTGTTGGGAAATCGCTCTCCGTACATTCGTTGTGCCTCTGCACCATTTCCATCTGCCGCTCCGTAAATTAAATGCATCTCAGCCTTTTCCTTATTCGTGAAGGGCACCATCTTCCGATTCATTACTACAGCGACTTACACTTGACTCTCCGTTCAGTGGTTTTTATGCCTGAATCGTGTCGAAATTTTGCATACGTGTTCTTCTTCTTCCCCATTTGACATTTGCATACTTTCTGTTTCCTTCTTCACCCGGTGACTAGCGTCAGGAATGGAGCTTTAACGTTTGCATGAGCGACGTTTCCAACTGTGCCAGTGCCTTTATGAGTGAATTCCGACGACTATGCAGTCCTTGACGAAAGTTGTATTTTTGCCTCGTATCACAGCACAGAATCGTTGGGCATGGTTAAGTAGTGCAAACTGAACTATGTTCAGAAGTTGAAATTTGAACCCCCTCCCCTCGCTACTGAACCACGCTCAGCGATTCAGATTTTGAGCTGAAAATTTAAGTTTAAGTCTAAGCTTTAGAAAGCATTTAATGAGACACAAAAAATAACGGTATAAAATAGTTGTTCGTTACTCCAAAGTCTAAAGCGCCCTCTATCGGAATTTTTTGAAAATTTTCTTTAAAATTTATTTTCAAGAAAATACTGACATAAAGAATAATTTTAGCAAAACGCGGCAGTAGTTAGAGCCTAATCTACGACACAAAGATCGGGAATAACTGATTTTTGTTCTGGGGGGAGAAGGGTTTCAAATTTCAAATTTCAGTTTATGCTACTTAACTACTCGTTAGGACTCAGATTTTTAGATCAAAATTTAAGTTTAAGTCTAAGCTTTCGAAATCATTTAAAGAAATACAAAAAATAACGTTAAAAAATAGTTGTTTGTTACTCCAAAGTCTAAAGCGCCCCCTATCGGCATTTTTTGAAATTGAACTTTAAAATTTTATTTCAAGAAAATACTGGCATAAAGAAAATTTTTTGCAAAAACCGCAAACGAATCGACCAATTTTTCCATGTTTTATAATCATTTGAAATTTCGGACCCTAAACTTTAATGCCCCCTATCTCCTTGGAAATACGTCTGGGACCCTTAGTCTCCTATTTAATATTATTTGTCTTTAAGTGTACTATAACCCCTTAAAGTTCTGCCCATCTTTTATGAATCACCCTGTATATACATACACACAAACAGATAGCTATAGATTCACTTAGATATAGATATAAACTATGGGAGGTTTTTTTTTCGTTTTTTCAATTTGCTAAACATGTTATCTATACTAATATTATAGAGAAGAAACGTTTGTTTCGGGTAATCTCTGTAACTTCCGAACCGATTTAAAAAATAATGGTGACAAAATGTCTCTGTTCGATCACAGGCTATTTTTAATGTTGGTACCCGGATAGGTGCAGTAGAAAAGAAATTCCAAAGTTGTGATTTCTCTGATATTGATGGTACAAGAAACTTTAAATAAGGCCTACTTTTACTTTGTTTTTTACGTTGGTCACTTTTTAGGCGCAAATGCTCGCAAAGTACGATTTAAAAAAAAATCGAATTTTAAAAAATTAACTGAGCAGAAACGTTCTTAATTACAATTTATTTTCAAATTTTAGTGGTATAAATTTGTAATATGATCAAGGCTGTTATTTTTAAGACGTAAGTGCTAAGCTCAGAACAATTTCTAGAAAATTCGAAATTTAAAATTATGCAGGAACAAAAAAGTTCTAAAATGAAACTATTGAAGCTAGAAACTTGAAATTGGATATGTTGTTTACCTTTTAAATGTAAATGCTTGCTAAAAATGCTTTCTAAAAAAATCGAAATTTAAAAGGCAGAAGTGAGCGGAAAATATTTTAAATTGCGATTTATCTAGAATTGTTAGGATTCTAAATCTGGCATGGCTGTTATTTTTAAAAAGTAAATGGTCGCACAGAAGGAAAAATATCAAATTTAATAGAGTTTAGGAATAATAAACGAAATAAGACAATTTTTAAGAGATATAATTAGAGAAAAGAGAGAATTAAGAGAATTTAAAGACAAGAAATTTTTTACTCGTAATTTATAAAAATGTGTAAAAGTAAAAAAGTAAAAAAGTTTTATTATGTATATTTTACTGCATAATAACATAGATCTCGCATTTTATTCAATACTATTATCTAAAAACAGATTTTTAAAAACTAAAACGGTGTTGAAAAAGATAAAGGAAAAATATTTTTTATATCTTGTTATTAATATATCAAGTAGATGACACCGGCCCTCTGCTTTCTAGACGATGCTTATATACTGGCAGAAGCTTAACTTTAGCTACTAATGGGCATGAAAACTGCATTATCTCTCTCATCACTGGCTCCTTATCAATTTGAAGGACTGGATTGTTGCTACTGGAAGTAAATCATTCGTCATTTAATATTCAACGGTGGCTTGATAAAAATAGGCACAAGTGTGGCAATAATGTTGACAGCATCCGGTCATATATCTTGTGACGGTCATACATCTTGCGGTCATATATGGATGACAGTCCATTAGCCAGTACTCGAGGCTATAACCGAGGGGTTCTTCGAACCCATTTTAATATTTTTTTCGGCACTGAGTAAGGGAATCGAAGAATCCTTGAAACGGCAGTATGTGATTTTTTTTCGTGTTTGTACGTATTTGTGGGTTAAAACGTTGTTAAAGATTTTAGCTTATATATGTCTTCAAATAATCAGCAAAATGCATTCACATGTAATTTGAATACATTTTATGAAAACAAAGAGTGATTCTACGCCTAACTGTTAACAAGTCCGCTAATATTTTAAATACCTTTTTTTAGCACGTGCATATTACAACAAAGAGGTGATACCTGCATTCTTTGGACTTGCTTCCATCAGTCTAAAAACGCATCTTCTTTTCACTAAGGCACTATATCATTTTTTAGCTGATTTTTCTTCCGCACGCGGGATGCTTATCATCCTAGTTTTTTACTGCTGGTATCAATAGGCAAGTGCGTAAAAAATAAGACCCTTTTTTAAGAGGTCTACTGTTGTTACAAAATACGACTTATTCGACAACATATTTTTTTAGAAAAAATCTAGAGATGGTTCTCTCACTTGCTTGTCTACCTAGAACCCCCTCGTACAGGACTATCCTTCATTGGAAGCGGGCCAAAAGTCGGGCTTACCCCCCTGTGACTCTGCTAGCTCCATAGTAGTTGATTCTCTATATCGGGCACGGCCTGTGATTGGCTTCAAACACTGTCTAATGTAGATACATTTACTTTACATTAGGCTGATTTTTATGACTGTTATAAATTTATGTAAGCTGTCTAAGAAAGTGGCTTTGTGAAATGGAGATTTTGTGGGAGTCAGGGTCATAAATTTGAGTGATTAACTTGTCTACTTGTGTGGTCGTCTTTCACCTGAAGTTCAATTTCTCTAATTATGTATAGCATCATATATATACCTCTTTGCTTACATACAATATTACAATAAATACATTTTAATTATTACATATTTTTTATTAAAATTTGTTGAAAACATTATATGCGGTGAAAAATCATCAGCAGATAGACATTCCAAGAATAATTTAAAAAAAAATTAATATTAAAATTTTTATCGTGTGAATTCAGAATTTCTGAATAAAAAGTCTGGTAGATTTGGCGATAAATGAATCTGGCTATAGTTGCCCTAATTTCGTCAATCAGTTCTGATACTAGCAGAGTGCTTAGCTACTAGCTCGAATACAGCACATACGTACAGTGTGTGGGATAGTTCATAGGTTTGGAATGCCGCGAATTAGGGGACCGACATTGTAATCAGGAAATCACATCTCAAAATAGGCACATGAAAGCACATCACATTTTGTGTTCTTTCTGTTTCGTAGTCTTCGATGCGCCTCTTGATTGAACTTTGTTTTGATTTATAATGAATAAGAAGCATTTAGTAGATGTCCTAACGACGGAAGTGTTACCGGCGCGAATCGTCATAATGCAAGTTACGTTTTCTCAGTATTCTGATGACTATCATTCTTGGGGCTGTGCGTTATCTTTTTTTTTTTTTTTTTTTTTTTTTTTGGGGGGGGGGGTCTGACACTTGATATCGTAAGATATTTCTGCGGGGGGTTGCTTTTTAGGTGCGTTCGTAATTATATAAATACGTAGCACCTATAGTCATCGTTCAGTCCGTCCGTCTGTCCGTCTGTCCGTCCGTCTGTCTGTCCGTCTGTCCGTCCGTCTGTCTGTCCGCATGTAACAGAGCAAAAACTACCCAGCCGAATGGTCTGAAATTTCAAATATATGATTGTTGCAAAATTTTGTCGAGCCATTTCAAATTTTATGAAAATCGGATGTATAGTTTAATTACAGGGACAGTCAAAAGTTTTTCTTTACATTACGGCCAATGGGAAAAATTATTGCAAGTGCATTTTAATGATATTAGAACCTTCCGAATGATCTGAAATTTTAAAGATATAACTGTTGCAAAATTTTGTCGAGCCATTTCCAATTTTAGGAAAATCGGATGTATAGTTTAATTACAGGGACAGTCAAAAGTTTTTCTTTACATTACGGCCAATGGGAAAAATTATTGCAAGTGCATTTTAATGATATTAGAGCCTTCCGAATGATCTGAAATTTTAAAGATATAACTGTTGCAAAATTTTGTCGAGCCATTTCAAATTTTAGGAAAATCGGATGTATAGTTTAATTACAGGGACAGGCAAAAGTTTTTCTTTACATTACGGCCAATGGGAAAAATTATTGCAAGTGCATTTTAATGATATTACAGCCTTCCGAATGGTCTGAAATTTTAAAGATATAATTGTTGCAAAGTTTTGTTGAGCTATTTCAAATTTTAGGAAAATCGGATGTATAGTTTAATTATAGGGACAGTCGAAAGTGTTCCGTTACATTACGGGGAATGGGAAAAATTATTGCAAGTGCATTTTAATGATATTACAGCCTTCCGAATGGTCTGAAATTTTAAAGATATAATTGTTGCAAAGTTTTGTTGAGCTATTTCAAATTTTAGGAAAATCGAATGTATAGTTTAATTACAGGGACAGTCAAAAGTGTTCCGTTACATTACGGGGAATGGGAAAAAAATATTGGAAGTGCATTTTAATGATGTATCAGACTATGCGCTTTATGAAGTGCAAAAAAGTATACATTCAGTACAATATGGGGTGCAAAAAATAATTATAAAACTAGTTATAGTACGAACGCACCTCATTTGCCACGTTTGACGAGCAATTTCCAACTTGTTGATATCGTTATAATTTCTGATCCAAAAAAACTTTTCTTTACTCAGAAACTTTTTCTTTGCATCCAAATAGTCTGTTATCGTTTTTATTATTGTTATATATATATATATATATACATATATATATATGTTTTTAAGAAATACAAAGCTGCATACTCCCAGCGTTTGGCATTCCTATTTTTCTGCCATATCCGCATATAATTTGTTGTTAGAGAAATTAGGAGTATAATATCTTGAAAATGATACTTGCGTTTATCAGTAAAGAAAGACAAAGAATCTTGTCCACTGTTTTGTTGATTAGTTCTACTTTTAACCTCCCTGGCCCCTAAGCAGGGGGCAAGTGCAAGAAGACAATGCTACTTTTGAATGCATTATGTAATAATAAGATATTATTAAATACTTTTAAATTGTAACTAACTCTTTTAGATGTTATTTGATATAAATTTACTTCATGTACTGATATTTTATTGACTTCTTGAATCCGTAAAGTATGCAACTAATAAATGTATAATAATCATATATGTATATCACTTCAAGTGTATAAAAAGAAAGAAAAAGAATCTAAAAAAAAGATAAAATGCAATTTATCAAATTACAACGACCATTTGGAAAATGATTTTTTCAAAGACTAAAATTTAAAACATAAAAAATCGCACGGAGTTGATCATACATTACGTACGCCATTAATAGTGTTATTACACGTAAAAATTGCAAGCGATAGAAATCGCCTGTGACTCGTCAGATTTCCTGAAACTTACGTATTAGCCAAGCATTTCATTGTCTGTTCGGGAAAAGGCTTTTCCATCGTGAAATATGACGAACAATTTTAAATGAAATTTCATTCTTAAACTTCTAAACATCCCACGATATTACTTTTTACACCATCGTATAGAGAAAAAAAAATGTGCGTTTAAATGCAATTTGTTTGAAAGCTCTATCTCAATTTGTTTCTGAGTTATTAATTTTTTTTTTTTTTGCAGTTTTTATTACTTTTTTGTCATAGTGGCAGCAGAAGTATCCATCTCTGTTGAAAGTAAAGGGAAATACAGATTACTGTATAGACCAATCAAAAAACGAACAAAATGCGGATTAAACCAATAAAAAGCTCAGATATGTTTTTGATTTCCTACCCTGACGAGGACGATAACAATTTTTCCAAATGGTTAATAAAGTATTTTTAGACATTGATAACGATGTCATCGGGTGGGGGTAGGGGTCGACGCATGATAACGTCTAACATCGTAAAGGGTGTGGGGGGTATCCAAAATTAGAAAATTTTTGATAGCGTTATGTACGTATAGCCTCCTGCCTCTTCCGTCACGTTAACCCTTTATCTACTGATGGTGCTTATAAGTACCATTAAAATAACTTGTTATAAAATTCATTTAATACATAGATTAATTGTAATACAGTTTAAAATAAATTATAGATGCATTACTTTATCTTATTCCAAAAGCATTATTACACAAAACAGAGTATTTTTAAAAGGATGATTTATTTTGTCTTTGCATCTTTTTAGCTGTCTTGGCGTTAGAGGGGGGGGGGGGCATTTTTCAATTCGGAAATATTTCTATATTTTTATTGTAAGAACATTATATTTCTACATTACCTAATTCTGCAAAATACTAAGAAAAAAATTTAAAATAAAAGATTTGAGTGAGGTTATAAATATTGCACAAAATCCCGATAAATTCATATTGAATTAATCCTTCTAAATCCTTCCATCCATCTAAAATCCTTCTAAAATTTATTAAATGATTATGTAAATCTTCTAATGTAGTCTCTAAAATTCACGAAAAAGGCTTTGGAAGATAAACTTGTCATGAATTCATAATTCAGTACATAAAGTGTTAACATAAACAGTGTATCCGAAATCAACGAATATATGTTATATGTTTCACGACAAATCATAATTTTATACTATTGAACCTCCCCCCAAAAAAGTATAAGCATATTTATGCATATAATTTTTAAATGAAATTGTTTTATTTAATTTTGTTGCCGTTATTGGGTTCAAAAAGCTGTATTCTTTAAAGTAACACATTTTGACGCAGATTATGAAAAAATTGTGCTTGAAAGAAAAGAAACTGGGGTCATTTTTGGATGAAGTGTCCCAAAATTGCATACATGACATAGGTGCCAACCTCAAACTAATCTTCCGTAATACGTACGTTAATTTGACCCTGGTTTAATACGTTTCGAACGATATTTTTTTTTTTTTTAAGAAATGGAATTAAATAGGTCCCAAGTAGAAACATTGAATTAAATAAATAAAGATTCATTAAGTAAATTTTCTGGTTCGAAAGTGGTTAACCTGGTTTAAATGAATCTAGATATTACGGAAGATTAGTGAAAGGTTGGCGGTTGGCAGCTGTGACATGAGTACAATTTTTTAAACAGTTTTCCTAGCGTAAATTTTGTAGACCTCTGTAAATCGTTACAGTTAAGTTCTTGTTGCTATTTCCAGTTTTTTTTTTTTTTTTTGTATGATTGTTGTTTGTTTGTTTTTTAATTAAACTGTTGTGTTTGAAAAAAAATCTCCTTTATTGCTACGCATATTACAACGCACTCATATTTCCAAAACAATTAATGAATTAATATGTAACTTGAAACATAATAAAATAGCAAAAACAATTAATAACATGTTAAGATCATATAAAATGATAATAAATTGACAAATTAGATACGGAATTACAATTAATCCTCCTTTTAATACCTTTCTTTTCCAAGCTAACAAAAATTAAAAAGGCATAATCCTTTTCGTCTTCGCTTTTTAAGTAGATCATTACAAAAGAAGATTACAAGAAAAGTAGATTAGCATATGTTGCTAATTATCTTTTTTATCTCTGTATCCACATTTCTTTTTATTCAATTACCTATTAAACAAAAAGATATATTACTATTTCTTAAATGATTTTTAGTAGAATAATTTTTCCTGGAAACAATTTTCACTGAGATTTTTGGTCCATTGTTAAATTTACGTCTTACAGATTATATCGATCGGTGAATATATGTAAATGCATATATTTTCTTCTCATCAAAATAACTCTTTACATGACATTATTTTACATTTCATGTTAAAATCCCTGATTTCCTTTTAAATATATCTTGTTTAATATATTCGTATACGTTTTTGTTTATAATTATTCGTATTAATAAATTATTAAACAAAATGTCGGTATTAAAATATAAGTCAACAAATCATTACAACGTTTACTTTTGTAAATTTGCTAAATCTGTCACAAGAAGTGTTCTATCGATAAAGGTCATCCTTGAATTAATCTTAAGAGAAAAGTCATTAAAATTCGATCAATTACACTTACCAGATAAAGCAGACAGCTCGATGTGATGCCAAAGTTGATATCAAGGGTTATGAACTTTCAGAATTTTATGTAACGTAATTTAAAACCCCCCTGAGAGTCGGTAGAATATATTTTATCTCACTTAATTTTAATCAAGAATCGCACAAGAATTTTTAATTAGAGCTTGACTTTAATATTTTTGGTGGGAATTAAAAGTAGCCAATGGCTGAAAACTAACATTTTCTTATTCTAAATTAAATTTCCTTGAATATTCTTGTATGAATTCAACGTTTCACAAACACAATTACTTGCTCCTGAAAGGGTTAATGCGACAGTTTAAATACAAATTTATCAAAGAACCGTTTTTCTTATATTAAATGAAGAAAACTTACATTTTTTTAAAATTCAGAATTAAATTTCTTTTAATATTATGGTATGAATTCGGCGTTTCATAATCACAATTACTTGCTCCTGAAAGAGTTAAGGCAACAGTTTACCTCAAAATTGGTAAAAGAATCGATTTTTAATCAAGTTAATTTAAGATTAATTAATAGAAAGCCTGTTTAATTTTGAATATTTTGACACCTCATTCTTACATTTAGGGGAGACTAGGGAGGGTTGACCATACGGGAAGCTTAACCCACCCCTCAGTTTTCATATTTAAAAGAATTTCAGAGATTTATCATTAGGTGTCAACCAAAGGTACTGGAATGCTTGAACAACAGTCTTTGTTTCATACAGATAATCGAAGTAGGTGTGGAAACAATCACTTGTGAGGCGTTTTCAACCTAAAAGTTGTGCTTTTTAGAAATAATTTGTAAGCTTTTTTCAGATAAAATATGTCATAGAAATTTAAGTAAGTAGATTTTAAGTAATGCAGAAATATCGAGCTTTCATTCCAGGCATAAAGATTGTACAGTAAGTTAGGCTTAATATAACAATGTGCTATTCTTTAGAAAAGGGCTATGTGGGGAGGCTTGATCCAGTCATTGTGAGGGAGGGCTGACCGGATGAAATTTTTTTATTATACACTATGCATAATTAATGATTATAAAAAAGAATGTAAATTTATTCTGTAAAGCCACTGTAAAATAGGGTGATGGAAAAGAAAATATTTAGATTAAAGAAAGACGTGAAAAATTGCTACAGTATCCACTGCATGAAAAAATTTAATGAAATATGAATAGGAAAGTTGATAGCAACTTTTTCCATTTAAATATTACTACAATAGATAAATAGAAACAATGTAAAAGACTAGAAAGTATGAAAGCAGCAGTCTTAACAGTTTCAGGAGCAGCGATATGCTTTTGAAACCACTTCATTTTAATTTCTAAACGCCACAATGGCACCAGAATTTTGTTAAAATATTTTTCATTTAATACATATGTGAAATATACCCTTTTCATATTTACAAATAAGTTTATTCGTAAATTCCGGTACCAGTTATTTATTTCAACATTTTAGTACTGAAAGTATTTTGCCACTGAAAGGGATAAAGCAGATAATGATCACTTAAATGCACGTGCGGCTCCAAAAGAACATAGCATCGATCGAAAAACCTTTGGAAGGTATGTAGACAAATTTCACCAGCATAAATACAGTGAGATGAAGCCAAACTATGTGGCAATTAGAGGTGTTAGGTCGAATGTCACAAAAAATAGGAAAATGGGACAAAAAAAGCGGGACAATGGCTCTAAATTCCGAGCATAATAATACATGAAACCCTTTGAAAATGGAACCTGTTTCTAATGGAATACTGTCTTAAATGTTAAATTTCATTTTCCCTAGAGTCAAAACACTGTATTAAACACTAAAGTCGTGAAGGAAATTTTCACCTTCTTATTAATAAACAATATAACATACATATAACTACTTTAAAGGTGACTCAAACATATAAAAATATTATTTATTGCACATAAATACACTATATTATTTATAGAAAGCAATGCAGATCTAACAACACTATTCCTTTTGATTGTAACTCACCATTTTCATATAAAATTGCTGCCTACAGGTTTTACGTTAAACGTGCCTTCGAAGTTTGTACAGATAAATACCTAGAAAACGAAATTAGTACAATAAAACAGATTGCTATTGAGAATGGTTTCCCACTTCAATACATTAATAGATTAGTTAATAAAGCAAAACAACCAAGACAGAAGAATGAATTAAGTTTGAGCAAGCCTATTTATTGCACATTTGATTATATCCCACAGCTTTATGAGAGATTGAAATATGCATTACTAAAATATAATATTAATTTAATAGCTAAACCTCCAACAAAATTGAAAGAATTGATTCATAGTAAAATTGATCCCATTCCCGATTATGAAAAAGCAGGAGTTTACATCATCCCATTTAGCAAAGAACAACATAAGAATTTATTTTATATTGGTATGACATCTCGAAAAATTAAGGAAAGATTAAAAGAGCACATTTCTGATATTAAGTTTAACAAACCAAGTACAGCTTTATCCAGATTACATCAAAAAGAAAATATTAAGATAAACTTAGACAAAGCTAAAATGATCATTTCAACGTCTAACCATTACTCTTCCATAATCCATGAATCCATTGAAATTTTACTTAGAAGTGATAATGTTTGTAACGATGTCCTTTCCTATAATATTCCCGCAATTTGGTACAATATCCTAAATATTTCAAGACTTCCTGATAATATGAACTGATCTTTTCACCCCTGTGCAGAGAAATGGACTGAACTCCGCTTGCGCATGCGTACTATTTTGTTTTTGTTTTTAAATTGTATTTCTATCCAGTCAGTCGTCTTTTTCGCTTTGAAAATGAACGCGTGTGTGTTCGAAAGATCCCGGGTTGCAATAAATAATATTTTTATATGTTTGAGTCACCTTTTAAGTAGTTATATGTATGTTATATTGTTCATTTTCCCTACTGTAAAATTATACCTGCTCAGACGAAATTCTGTTTAAAACAAAAGTTTTCTTCTCTGACTCAATTGCGTCTAAACAGGTTTGTTTAACCTGCTGGGAAAAAAGCCGCCTCTGTTTTGCGCAGCTAATGCACGCGCGCTAATATTTAGATATCAAAACTGGCTTTTCTTAATAAATGAATCAAATATAAAAATATAGAAAAATTTCTTGCCTTTATGTTTCTTGCACAGCAATCCCTGGCTTTCACAGTATGGCCGAGTAATCCAAGTCGGGTGTCCTTCGACGAAATCCTTATTTTGGGTTTACACTATAGTGTAATAATTTTTAAAAATGTGGTGTTTATTATATATTTTCTCCACAAATGAAGCAAATCCATTACTGAGACTATTTTTCTTTCTTTGTGTTAATCTTATATTCATTGGTTAGCTTTACAGTATTAAATTAACTATTTTTATATCTATATTACGCTGCGTTGTACAGCAGCAATTTTATATTTTACATATTACCAGGATGAAATCTAACAGCAGAATGAATTAATAATAAAAAAGTTTATACGTCATTTTCGGTTCTTTTTCGGTAGTGACGTCAAACTACTGCATCATGCGCGGGATGGAATAAACAGTTTTTATTTATGGTTATAACTTTTCGTTTTTGATGAACATAATTTAGATAATTTAAATGTTCGACGATTGCATAATGATGGATTGCTGTCTAATTTATTTTGATAAGTATTAAAAACTTATTGTCCTTGAGAATTATTGCTTCTATTTCCTGTATTCGTTGTTTATTGCTTTATCTCAGTATGATTATATTTCCATCATAAGCATCATATTTTCAAAAATGTTTTTTTACAACAATTAAAGCATGTAGCATAAAGTTATATTGCCTTTTCTAATCAAATTTTATTTCTCTTCACAAATATTTCAATATAAAGCAAAGTGGGTCAAGCCTCCCATATACCGGGTCAACTTACCCGTATATGGGGAGCCTTGACCCATTATTTTCTCATGGTTAAAATCGATCAATTTTCAAATTTCTTATATGTTACACATATGTAGCCATTTTATTTTGATAACTGATTGTATAACTAATAAAATGATATATAAAACTTTATTCTACGTTCAATATTAAAAAATTACAAATCTTTTTGTAAAAAGTGGGTCAACCCTCCCTAGTCTCCTCTACAGAAAACATATAGCGAGATATTGTAAATTTTGTTAATACACCCAGCGCAATTACCCACAGAAATTAAAACTTTAAATGTATTTTTCTCCATGTTCACGTTTTCTCTCTTCAAGTTTTAAAAATGCTAAGGATTTTTTTTTTTTTTTGTATTTGAGATAGAGATTTAAACTTTTGTTATTTTAAAAAAAAGTATATGAAGATGTATTAGATGACATCGTTTTACACTATATACAGGGTGCAATATGTTATCAATCGCCGGCCTTTAATTTCTCAACCGTTGGTCCCAGACATATAGTTCCAATTACAAAAGCTTTTCAAATGAGGTAAATATTCATGTTGTGGCATTATTTAAAGTAAAAAATCAATTTTATAAAAATTACGAAATCTAACTTTTTATACGGTCCCCCAGTCCTTATAGTTATATTTAGTAAATGTTTACGCATATCATAACATATGTAACACAAAAAATTTGACATCTGTACTACAAAAATTGACACAGTTATTAAAGTTCAAAATTTGAGATTTTTGCACATGATTTTGTCTTTCATTAAGGGATCAGTTAAAAGATGAAATAAAGTAATTCGAGATCAAAATCAGGGTGCAATGTCCTTTTTACGGCGAAACCACCTTTCGCTGGTATTATAAAATCGGGGAATCACCAAAGAGGGTTATTTCATCTTAACATTTGAGATAAATTTTATGGGTCGAACAACATTCAAACGTCAAAGTAGGTAGAATCGACAACCGGAAAATAAAATATACTCACTGAGCACTAGATAAATGGCAGCGGCATGCAAACCAGCCAAGATATAACGAGCATGAAAATTGGGATTATGCAAATTACAATAGTACCGCCACATGTTCGGTATAAAACACGAGCCATGTAGCAGTGGACATGCTAGTCAGCGCTGAGATCGTGATGGCAAGCTACGCATACATGCAATATGCCGAAATGATACTTATTTATTTTGAATGTCAACGGAATGCCAGAGAGGCTGTGAGTGTTTATTCAGAATGTTTCCCTAAGGATCTACATCCAACGCATGAAACTATAACTTCTGCATTGCACCATTTTAGAGAGACCGACTCTGTTTCACCACGACCCAGAACAAGTAGACGGGCAAAGTCTAAATTTCGAGTTACACCGGAGGAGGTGCTGGCATTCGCCCTTTTAATTTTGCAACTGAGCACGGCGAAAATAAACAAGGCATGTGATCAGCATATCTGGCATCTGTTATATGCGTAGGATGCGCATCCATACCAACAGACACTGGTGCAAGCATTGATGCTGGGTGACCTCGCACGACAATTTGATTATTTTAATTTCATGCTCAACACGTTAGAAGAAAATCCGTCGTTCCTTTGTGACATTCTGTGGACAGATAAGTCAGTGTTTACACAGGGTGGCATAGTGAATGCGCACGATGTGCATTATTGGTCTCTAGAAAACCTCCACATCGCCCGCACAGTCCGTCACGTGTGATGCTGTATATGGGTAACCCAGACTGTTGGACCCATCTTCTACGATGAGACCTTAACAGGCGATTGCTACCTGCATCTGCTACAAAACACAGTACGTGACTGGTATGAAAAACTTCTTCTCCGACATGGATGTCGGGTATGTTTTCAACATGATGGAGCCCTCTCCGCATAAAACATCAAACGTCCGGGTGTATCTGGCCACCGAATTCGGTCAACAGATCCTTGGATATGGTAGTCCAGTAGATTGGCCGCCACGTTCGCCGGACTTGACTCCTGTGGACTTCTACTTCTGGAGTTACATTAAGGCATTGGTCTATGTGTCTGAGACCACTTCTCTGGTTTATCTGAAGCAGCGCTTTATCCTTGATTGTCTCACAGTTTGCACACCTGCTATGCTCTAACGCGTCCATGACTCAGTACTGTCACGCATTCAATTGCGCATTGCCACCAATGAAATGCATGGCTAGGAACACTTTGAGCAGTATCTCAAGTAGATTCCGGCGTTTGATATATTCATATTTTTATATTAAACCGTTTTCCGATATTATAATAAATTGATATTTATTTTTCTGTTTAATTTCAGTATTTCATTCTTCTTTTTGTATACGACCCCTAAATATCAGCTCACATTTTTAGATGTAATAACCCTCTTTGGTGATTCCCCGATTTGGTGATACCGGCTAAAGGTGGTTTGGACATTGCAACCTGATTTTGATCTCGAATTACTTTAATTCATCTTTTAAATGATCCCTCAATGAAAGACAAAATCATGTGCAAAAATGTCAAACTTTGAAATTTAATAGCTGTGTCAATTTTTGTAGTACAGAAGCCAAACTTTTTGTGTCATACCAATTATGATATGTGTAAACATTTATTAAATATAACTATAGGGACTGGGGGACCGTATAAAAAGTTAAAATTCGTAATTTTTTAAAATTTGATTTTTTTTTTTACTTTAGATAATGCCACAACATGAATATTTACCTCATTTTAAACGTTTTTGTAATTGGAACTATATGTCTTCGAACAACGGTTGAGAAATTAAAGGTCGGTGACAGATAACATATTGCACCCTGTATATTAGTAAAAAAATTATATTAAATGCAATATTATATGTATCTAAAGGCCCATGAGCTGTCTTTTGTAATACACGTCTTTAAAAAAATTGGGCAACAATATCAATATTTAAAAGAGTAGTAGAGGTTTTAAAAAATTTCATTTTTTTTATTTAAAATTTTTAATTAAATATGCAGTTTTTTTTAAATATATTTTTAGTTGAACATTGAAATTCAGTAAGTTCCTCATTTGAACATTGTTTTAAAAATTAAACAAAATTGTTGAAAAGGCAAACTGTCTCCTTAAAACAAATAAGGGAATGGCGATTTATGCACTACGCATGCATTACACTGAGTAGGTTTCTTGAACTTTCACACTGTGTTGACTTAAAAAAAGGTTGATTTATTTTGATAACTCCAAATTTTTATTTTCAAAACCAAATTACTAATTATTTAACTCTTCAGTAAAATTTAGCAAAATAATAGTGAGCCGAATTAAACTTTCTAAGCAAATGTAAATTGTTTTCATTACATAAAGTGCAAAGATTTTTTTTTTTTTAATTTTACATGCAGATAAATATAATTTTTTTTTTTTTTTACTTTTTTATGAAATTTGTCTTGAAATAAACAAAAATTAAATAAAATTTCGTGATAATGAGTTTCTAATGTGGTTAAATGAATATCTTAGTAGAAAGATAATATTGCTCTAATACTGTATGCACCGATTATTCCATTGCCTTTACGAACATTAGCAATATTGGTATCAAATATTGCTCCAAAAATAGGGTTTTCAGATTTAATCAATATTTTACAAAGATTTGCTAGAAATACCAGTTAATTAGCAGTATTTCCGATGCAAAGACACTACTTCTATAAAGCAGTATATTCCGCTTATTTGGGACATCGTTTAATTGGCTCACTCATTTAATTTCGACAAGTATGACAAGGAAAAGATAATAAAATAGCACTAGATTTTATTCTGATAATTGGGGGCAATCGGGTTATTAGGAAGAATCGGGTTAGAACAGAAGTGTCTCAATTAAACGTTCTCGACAGTATTGAGATTTCGTTGCATATTTTTCGAATGCAATGCCAAAAAAATTTTAAACTGGTATTTTCTTGGACATACTTCCAATGAATGCGATATGAAGCTACTATGATAGAATAGAGATTTCCCAGCTAGAAGCCTTCAGCTCCAAACTCGACCGTTAAAATTTCCGTAGTGTGTATGTTAAATATTTGCTAGTTGAATGCATGATATAGAAATGCTTTCGCTGGCTAGTTACTAGAGTGAAAAGCAGTGCATTCTTGGAACACCGACTCCCTCTTTTCTAACAACGGAAATTGACGGGAACCCACAATTCGGACTCAATAGACTGACAGCAGCCAACGTTCTTCCAAGTAAGCTATCCTGGACAAATACGGCGGACACATTTCACTCAGACAACCTTCCGGCCATGGCATCTAGTCTTTTATCTGAAACAGGCCTGGACATTTTTTTTTACCAAGGTGAAAAAATTACAAATCGTAGGATTAATTTAACAGTCAATATGATTGTGTTAAATTTATTAACTGTAATTACGTATTAAACGTTTATTGGTGTTCCTTTACACAAGGTTTATTCTGTTTAACTGTTTCAGATAACAGACAGAATGTCATTACGAGATACGGCTAATTCCACTGAATCTAACTCCAACCGCCGTATTTATACCAGCTAGATGAGCACAGATACATAATTATTATATCATTTTACAAAATAACCGTAAAAATTAGATTCCCTGAGAATGTGACACACTTTGTAAGACTTGGGACGACAGAACAGGTGTCAGAATCATTAGCAGAACCGTTATAGGCCATTACGATTGCGCAAGACTCAAAACTCACTCACATAGACTACCTTCATACGAAAATTGCTAGGCACTTATTCTACAATCGATGAGGTGGCTTTATAATTAAGCTGATATATTCATTTCTGGTGATGTTTACACTCGGAAGAATTTTTTGGCTACTGCTATGCCTAAATGAATAATAAAAATATTCTAATAGCCCAGTAGTAGGGGAGCAAAAAAGGCCCAATTCGGAATTAATTAGAGAAAAACTGGAAATTGTATTAATCCCTTCAATTGTCTAGAATGAATATGCTACGTTTTCCCCCTCGTACTAGGTGAGCGTTAGGAATTATACATTGATTTACAGTCAAAAAACACGTTTTTTTTTTTTTTTTTTTTTTTTTTTTTAACACTATCTCGAAATCACTAACTTGTTCAAAGACCTTGTCAAGATACAAATGTTGTAGAGCTTAAAATACTGAATAAAATGAGTACCTACACTTAATACTTTTGATGAATATTAAGGTCACAGTTCCACTTTAAACTTTTAGCCCCGTGGTCAGAGGGTTGAACTCAGAATTAATTAGTGGAAAACTGGAAATCGGTTTAATCCCTTCAGATTAGGTCCAAAATGAATATTATGATTATGATGTAATGACTATATGATGTATAATATGACTTTGTTTTCCCCTTCATACTAAGTGAGCGTTAGGAAATATGTACACATTTACATTCGAAAAACACGTTTTTCTTTAATATTTTTAACAATATCTGAAATTGCGACCTTAATTTTGAACAAAAATATTAATGTGAGTATTCCTTTTATTCAAAATTTTAAGCTCTACAACATCTGTATTGACAATTTTTTGATAAAGTTAGCTGTTTTTGAGATATTGTTAAGGTAATCTGGTCTCTCCTATTTTGAAGCTCTTGATTAGTGATTAAGGCAAAATTTTGAAATGGAATTGCGACCTTAATTTTGAGCAAAAATATTAATGTGGGTACTCATTTTATTCAGAATTTTATGCTCTACAACATTTATATCCACAATGTTTTTGATAGACTTAGCTGTTTTGAGATATTCTTAGGTAACTTGGTCTCTCCGGACTTCAAGCTTTTGATTAGCGATTAAGATAAATTTTGAAATTAGAATTGCGACCTTAATTTTGAACAAAAATACTAATGTGGGTGCTCATTTTATTCAGAATTTTAAGTTCTACAACATTTGCATTGACAATTTTTTTCATAGAATTAACTATTTTGAGATATTGTTAAAAATATTAAGGAAAAACATGTTTTTCGAATGTAAATACGTACATATTTCCTAACGCTCACTTGGTTCCAGAGGGAAAACATAGAATATTCATTTTAGACCTACTTATTTCCGAATTCAACTTCCTAACCACGGGGCTATAATTAAATGCAAGAATTAAAAGAATATATCTATTAATTGTTTTAATATTCAAATCCAAAGACATTAAATATTTTTTTTGATAGAAATCATCCTCACACACGTCTTTAAAAGAAATAATCATTGATCTAGTAAATTTAACAAAAAAATTGGCAAATGTAATCCCATATATAAAAATCACTTCAAAACATCAGAGTACTCCTTAATTGCTATAAGTGATAAACATATATTTAAAAATGCCAAAATAGCTTTATTTATTTCCATTTCGTCATGTTCCATGGCATCAGATAGCAACATTCTCAAGAAAATAAAATGATAAAAATATTTTCGCAAAAATTCAAATTGAAAAACTTTTCAAAAACTAGTGAGGGGGAATATCAGATTTAACACTTCGCGGTCGAAAATCGGCAAATAGCTCACAATCTTTATACACATGATTCTATTTTTATATTCTATTCGCACCACTATATTTTAAAAGTACTTTTTTTAGTAAATTTCACTTGCACATGTTTCCAAAGTACAAGTAAATATGTTTCTTTAAAAAGAAACTGGTGCCAACCGAATAAATTCGTGGAAAAGGTGTTTGTGCCTGGGAGGAGTACATCGACAGCAAAGGGTTAAAAATGTAAAGAGAAAAAAAATCATTAAAGTTCTTTTTTCTAAATATTAAAAGCCTATGATGGTAAATAATTTTTCAGTAAAAATCATCATTACATTAGTCTGAAAGCTATCACAGGACAATCGATTACGTTTAAGGGGGTCCGGGACACAAAAATCTTTAAATTTTCATTTTTTTTTTTTTTTTTTTTTTTTTTTTTTAACTGGATTAAAATTTTCTCTGCCATTTTCTGCTTAAAATGATGTTTAAATCATGTTTCTATCTTAATTAGAACAGGAAATATTATTTTTTTTCGTTTTGGTTTGTTTTCAAAATCTGCCTTTCAAGCTATAGTTGTCAAGGAAACGAGTTCTTGTGAAAGTGCGTTTTTCTTCATGATAGGTTTTTTCACCATTTCTCATATTTAAATTCTTATAACTCGATAACCGTTAGAGATAC
Source organism: Maratus speciosus (assembly GCA_963932465.1). Taxonomy (NCBI): domain Eukaryota; kingdom Metazoa; phylum Arthropoda; class Arachnida; order Araneae; family Salticidae; genus Maratus; species Maratus speciosus. The sequence goes on along the minus strand of OZ010794.1, from coordinate 503,271,579 downwards.
AGGGTTGAAACTCAAAACATATCTTTTTCAATTATTTTACTTTACTTTTGAGACAGCATATTTGAAAAAAATATTTACTTTTGAAAATATGATTTTTTTTTAAAAGTTGCACCACTTTTTTTGTAATTTTTTCGTTAAATATTTTTAATTTTTTTAAAAATAAATATTTTTTAAATGCTGGCTCTAAATCAAAAAATATATATTTCTATTTATTTAAATGAAAAACAGTCTAAATTCTACAAATAATATTTCGAGTTATAACGATTTTAAGTTATACCACTTTTTTTATAAATTTTAAATTTAAATTTTTTTTTTAAATCTATGAGAAGTTTTATCATTTGATTTTGTTTACAAATGATATGGTTAACCCTCACAAAAAAATTTAAAATTTTAACTCAATAAATAAAAAAATTTTGAAAATGTGTCCCGGACCACCTTAACATATTAAATTGACAATGTCATCCTTAATCAATATTTATAAAGAAGGATATAAACTTCTTCGCGAACTGTACTTTATATAACTTTTGTGGTTTAGGGGAATGATTAATTATAGTTGTGAATAAAATTACACTGGATAGACCTTTTTAGCCTTTAATAAGGTGTTGATTTAATAGTTTAAATATTTATAATGACGCATGTTTCTCAGACTCGAAATAAACCTAGAATAGTTGAATAATGTTTATAATTTAAATCTAGTTGTTATTAGGATCCGTGCCTCTTCATAAAATCATATTAAGGGGAATCTTAGTCAAGAGGCATGAATTTGGACATTTTATCGAGCTTGATAATATATGCATATTATATATATACCATTTATTTTTTACAACATATTTATTGATATTTTGAAAATATACAAAAAAAATGAAAACAAAATGAAAATTAAATTAGTGATAAGCTGGCAAAAATTGGGGATAAAAAAGGGGGTATATTGTTTGAGACGATTGCAACCCTTCTGGCCATCTGAAACAAAATATATAAACAAAATATTCTTAATTAGAAAGAATGTCGTTATAGCCTCTACCTGAGGGAAAAAAAGTAAAAACTTCGCGAAATGGCAGCTGTCTGAAAAAGGAAAGACATTTTTCGACATTATTTTTTTTCATAATTTATATATTTTTAAAATAGTAAAAAGAAAAAACTAATACAAAAATAGTACGGGTGATAGAAAGTTATACTTTGAAAGTTGGTATAAAAATTGAAGTAAATCGGTTAAATAAAATTTGAGATATAATGTGAACAATTTGAAAAAAAGTACTTAAGAGAAAAACGCACTAACGTCGTGTTGTGAGAAAAATAAATTTGCAGATGTCACGCATAGTGCTGATTTAAATGATTTACAGATGGTTCCATTGGTGAAGAATCAAGTCGTTACAATAGCAAAAATGGTCGGGTAGCCTGGCAATTGTCCCCCGTCTATTGTCCAATTTGCTCCGGCTACATGACGGCTTATATGCTGCGTCACTAAAATAGCTGTTAGTCCGTAAATTATTGGAATTTTAAGCCTTTCGGTATTACTGCCGCCCATTGTCGGCAGCCATGAAACGTTCTCTGGGTACTACCGTCACCTATTGGCGGCATCCCCGAAACGTTCTCTGGGTACTATTATTTATTATTTGACATATTATTTTTGTCAACGCCATTACTTTAATTAATGTACTGTGAAGAAATAGATATGATTTTAAAACGTTCAACCCTGTTTCCTGTCTTTCTTTCTGATCCGCAAGATAAAATTCCGCCGAAATCGGCTTGCGGCTGAGGATTGGTTTAGGTTACGACAAAGCAGTATGAACACTTTAGAAATGTTTTTTTAAACACGTTAAATGCCGTGTACAGTCGCGGATGACTGTCGTGGTCTGAATGAAAAGTTTAGTGTCAATCACACTCGAGATTTCTATGAATGTCACAAAATACATTTTAACGGCTTACGCTGCCGTACTGTGCAACCACTCTTGTGAAAAATTGTTCCGTACCACGAGTGCATAACCGGGACCAGCTTCTCCGTACCGAAAGGGTTAAAATTTTCTCTCAATGATATATCTTGAAAGATCTAAATTTTAATGATATGCAAAAAAATGATTTTTTCAAAATTCTAGACCAGAATACCCCCTTAAAGAAATAAAACTTATAATAATAAAAGATGAAAATTAAATTAATTAAATCTTTTAAAGTATTTCTTTTTCTAAGTATTCAATTATCTGTCACATTAAGTACCCTTTCAGTAATGATCATCCGTGTATCAGTCACAAAACTCATTAAACACTGATCGATTACATTTGCCATACGAAACTGACAATGTCATTATTCATCAACGCTGACATGCAATGATATGAACTTTCAAGATTTTATATCATTTTATTCAGATAGATGTATGATTAATTATATTCATCGAATAAGTTACTTTGAACTAACTTTCTTATCTTTCAAAAGATGTCGAATTAAAGAGTTAAAATTTTGCATACATATGACATTTAAAAGACAATCAATATTTTCAATTAATCAATATTATCAATTTACAAAAAGATAGTTTCTCAAAATCAGGTTCTGAAACAATTGGTATATAATTATATTAGGATATCTAGTTAAATATACCAAGTACAGCTTTGTCCAGATTACATCAAACAAAAAATATGACAAGTAACATAAAAAAAAAATAAGTCAATTCCTACTTAGGTCATCAAAGAAAAATGTAATAAGGAAAGCTAATCTTAGTTTTTGTTGCATTAAAATATCTCATTTTGTTGATTTCCTATAAGCAAGTAAACCCTATTGGTTTACAATGGAAGTCTATGAGAATTTGGCGAAATATTAGAGATATCGCCAAGTTAGCGTCACTTATGGCGACTCATTTTGGCCGCCAAATTTGGCAGTATTTGTCGACAGAACAAGATCCACCCTATGGTAACCACCCTTATAGGTATGGAGATGCATTAAATGCTGTTCAATAACCAATGTTCGCCAGTTTTTCTCCTATATAAAACTAAAATTAATTAATTAAATTTAATTAATGAATTAATATTTGTAAAAACTGTATTAACATCAAGTGACATCCACTGAAAGTTTTAAAAAATGTATTTGAACTTGAGTGGATGAATAATAAGTATTTTATTACCGATTGAAAATTTGAAGATATCTATATATAGGGAGAGTGTGAACTAATAGTAGGAAATGAAAAATAAACTTCGATAAAACTAAAATAATTTTTTCAACATCCAAACTCTACTATTCCATGATCCGTGAACCCATTGAGATTTTAATTAAAAATAATAGTACATGAAACAACGTTACTTCTTATAATGTTCACGCCGATTTTATTCAATATTCTAGGTATTTCAAGAGAATCATCATTTGAAAATTCAGCTTAACTTTTTCACTTCCTCTTTCTAGTGCAATAGAATGGCTTCGCTTGTGCATGCGCAGCCTTATTTTCTTTTGTTTACTGCGTTTGTTTTCTCTTCCAGTCATAATCCTCTTCCCCTTGAAAGTGAGCGCGTGTGCGTCTCGAAAGGTCTCAGGGCATATCATGAAAACCTAACATCTTTACCTGTGTTTTTAATTTTTTATCACCTTTTAATTAAACTTTTAAACTAGCCAGTAATAATCACTACATAACACATGGTCAATACCATTAGTTTTAATTTACAAAAGGCGAAAGATTTTGAACTATATGTACATTGTAAAAAAAAAATGTGTTGATTAGCAGTATAATGTCTGTATTTTTACGAAAACAAATTCGATAAATGAGTTTGTGAATGTGTCAGAAATTAGCAAACAGAAATTTAAGGCTATCCTTGACCTATAATATTGCTAAAAGTCAAGTTAATTTGTCTTTTTGCTAAGGCTTTGGGCTTTTTTTTTTTATTTTGACATTCTAAGAATTTTGGTATTTTGCAATTACAATATATTTCTACGGATTTTTTTCTTTTGAAGCATAAAAATAAAACTAAATCTCACAGTTTAAAAAAAAAATAATAAAAATTAGCATTATAATTCAAAGATATTCTTAAATACATAATTCTTAATACCTTCACGAAATCGCTTTCATCGAAAAAAGAATTCGTAAAAATACTGAATTTGTACGGAAATCGATATTTTTTTGACAGTGTGAAGTGAGTACAATTTAAAAATCTTCAGTAAACTGTCCAGCAATTCAACTGTTTTTAAAGATAGTGGTTACTTAACTGTAACATTAACCCTTGCAGGGGCGGTGGTATGTTTATGAAACCACTTAATTTTTAGTCCCAAACGCCACAATGGCACCAGAATTTTAGTAAGATATTTTCCATTTACTATGTATGTGAAATAAAGGATTTTCCATATTTGCAGATAATTTTTTTAGTAAATTCCGGTGCAACTCATTTACTTCAACACTTTAGCATTCAAAATGCTTTGCCCTTATGCGTATCTGACCATATTATTGCCCATGTTATGGTTAGAATAAAGTTAAATTACGTTTATGAAACCGTTTTCTATAAAAAACGGTGGAATGACTAGACAGTTTGCTGCAATTTTTTAATAACGTAGAGTGACCCCGCCAGTAGTTGATATCCTTCCAGTAGTTGTTAAAATGTTTGAAATATTGCGTAATTTCAGGCGAAAATGAGTGTTACACACGGCACTAAACATAATATGTTTGTTTGAACGTTGGAGCACCTGTTGTCACATTGTTGTAAGGTGCCTTCTGTAAGAGAAGCCATTTTATGAATTTTTTTATTAGAAAATGTAAAAATTTAGTTTTGATCAGTTGGAGACAATTACAGTAAGTGAAAATAATCCACTTCCACCTTGCTTATTTCAAATAATAGTTTTATAGGAGTTTTTGTTAATCACACCCAAGCATGATATTTTAAAGATTCAATTTTGAATCTTCGACTGATTTCTTCGATTGATCAACTACTGGGAAAATGGCAATTAAATAAATTATTTATTTATAATTTTGTTTTTATTTGATTTCAGAAGATTTTATTTTTACCCATTATAGGACATTCATTAAGGATTGTAGCAGTCATATTAGTTTACTTCTAAAAGTTAAAAAGAAAGCAATATAATAAAAAAAACCCGTAGCACTGACCTTATTTGATCAACTACGGGATGTGTCACCCTGTATTCAGTTATTGCGGATGCAATGTAAGAAATGTAACAGTGCACGTCAACACTAACAAATTTTCTAATGAATCACAGCGTCACAATCCCCTTGTTAAAGGGGTCCTTGTTAAAGGGTATAAAAGGTGTAATTTAGCTATAATATGAAGCTTTTTATTTAAAAATACATTTGACCTAGGGGAACAAAATCTGAAAAGAATATTTAAACAATCCTACTCTTTTGAATAAATACACTCTGTTGCAAAAAAATATATGCACCCAGAAAAAATTGAGCCAGAGCTAGGAAACTTGGTGCGCTGATGTGTTTTGATGAGTTATGCAAATGATTAACATTTCAGCACCCATGACCAATGGAGGCTTGTGCAATTCGCATTTAAATTGCGCAGAAGCAGCAGCATTTAAAAGAGACGGTACTGGAATCCACGAGTAATTAGAACTGGAGTACCGTTACTGATACATGGGATTTGAAAGAAGGATACCTTTGAGACGTACTCGATGGCATTACGAACAGTGGTCTGACTACGAAAGGGATCGAACCATATGTCTAAAAAAAGCGTGTTGATCCAACAGACGTATGAGCCAGCATTTTGGGCGAAGTGATATTGCGGTTCGGCGGTGTTGGCATCAATGGATTAGAGAAGGCACAGTCAGCCGCTGCAGTGGCCCTGGACGCCCTCGGCCCAGAAATGCATGAGAGGATTGAGCAATCAGAACAGCAGCTACATCTACACCATCAGTGTCACTATCATTTATTTGGCGCCATTTGTCTGGTGCTATGAATGGAGCGGTTTCAAGGCATACCGTCCGTAGATGACCTGTCGACTCTGGGCCAGTTCTGGACGTCCATTTAGGCAGTTGCTTCTAACACTTCAACATAGGTAGTGTCGTCTGGATTGGTATAGATCTCGAGCAAGTTCAGCAGTGTCTGGTGGAATAAATGTGATATTCAGTGACGAATCCTGCTTTTCTCTCAGTGCTGGTGTCTACCGTACATGTGTGGAGGCAGGGAGGTCAGCGGTCGAATCCTGCATTTGTTACTAAATGGCACACTGCCATAACACCTGGAGTGATATTCTGGCGAGTGATTTGCTGGGACAGCTGACCACTTTTACACGTGCTGCAAGGTACTCTAATGGCTCGAAGGTATGTAGACGACATTTTGCAGCCAGTGGTACGGTCTATAAAATCAAGTTCTTTAGGCACCATTTACCAGCAAGGTAATTCTCGGATACATACTGCACGACTCTCTCAACAATTATTGCAAGGATAGAATGTCCTTACAAGGCCTGCCAGGTCACTAGATCTTGCACCAATGAAGAGTATTTCGGATAAGTTGGCAAGATGACTTCAGCCATCTTGGAAAACAACCGAACTAGTTTATCAGTTGCTACCATTATGGCAGAATCTACCTCAGATGGACATCGGTAACATAATAGACTCCAAGCCTCACCGAGTACTGCAGGGTTCGTACGGGTACTGTTATTTTCAAGGCCAAATATCAGTGTTTTTTATAGAAAAAAAATCTAGTTTAAACGGACGAACTTTCGCTTTATTTAAGAAGAGATTTTCCATAAGAAAATACTGTTTCCGAAGAATTTCTTCGTCTGGAAATTCAAGCACCCGTGCGAACTCTGTACTGGATTTTTTAGGTGGCAAATGTGGCTTTATAACCTACTGAAATAGACATTCTTTTTCTGCTACTAGTCAATAAAATGTTTTTGTTTTTTGTTCTGAATTTATAATCATTTGTTTATCTAATCAAACACTATTCACATACCAAGTTTCATGGTCGTGGCTGAAGTTTTTCTAGGTGCATATACTTTTTGCAACAGAGTGTATATTAGCATATTTTCTGAAGACGTTACCATCCCATGTCCATAGCCTTCACAAAACTCAGTTATATGAGCTTTTTTTCCAGTAATTAGGTAAATTATGGTTAATTAAATTAACCCAGCAATAAAAAGAAATTATTTCATTCAATAATATCATAAAACTATTTCATAAAATGAGGAAATGAGGTAAGCAGTTAAAAACAAAACCCGTCGTTCTTTAAGAAATGCTAACTGAGGGATCAAAATTTTTAGTCATATTCTCATTTACTATGGCTATATGTTAAAATTTTATGAAAACTATTTTTTGAAATCGTGAGCGCAAATTGCAAAATAACTATATTCAATAAAATCAATATTATAAAGCAAAAACATGTCAGTGAGTAAAGCTAGCGTCATAGTGACCGTGGCAATATCTGATCAATATTTTTTTTACTTTCCTGCATTAATTTCTTTCTAAGCTCTAAGTATCACAAACTGACAGTTTTTACACTCTCGAATAAGAGGGAAAGTGTTTTTCCAAATGCAATTTGTTTGAAACCAATATCTTAATTTACTGATTCCGTATGGTTTTAAAAATAATTTTCTCGCCTGGTTTTTTAAAAATCTGTATCTGTTGCGTGCTGCACGATTACAGTAGATTAATCCGTTTGCACTTAAAACCATTTAGGCAGTTTAGCGTTTTCATACGAATTGAATTTTTCCAAATGTCCGAAAATTGCTCAAGAAGGCACTCGAACCCAGATCCTTCACTGTTAAAACACTATTCTTAAAAATAAGTAAATTGTACTAATTATTGAGCACTTACCGATCTTAAAATAGCTCCGAGTACTTAACTCTTAAATTTGAAAAACGCATGTACTCATTTTTTTTGAGTACATACAGGGACTCGAAAATAAGTATGTATAGAAACACACATACGCTATAAGAAAAAAAAGCGAAATTACAGAGAACCGACAAACCACCACTTTTAATTACGGTAATTTTGAATTGTGAAGAACTACAATTTCTGGAGTAAAGAACAACGAATTTACTATTTTTATTCTTAAATTTTGTGTAAAAGCCGCCCGTGATTTGAACCCGAGTCCTCTGGGCGGGTGATCAGTATTGTATTGACTGTGCTATAAGAACAGTTACCAACTGCTTCCAAATGACACCTTTTATCAATCAGCGACGGAAGATCGTTAACAGCAGAGATGAATTTTCCCTTTCTTAAATATTCTAACTTCTAATAAAACAATTTTTAAACTAAATTTTCTTCTTTAACATTTCTAATGAAATTGTAAATAAATTTGAAAAGTGTGTATTATAAATTAAAAATTATAACTAAGATAGACATATCTTTAAATAAAAGCTTGGAAAACCCTACTGTCAATTCGGTATAAGAAAAGGGTTTATCAGAGAACTCATATTTTTGAGCACATAGGATTTAACCATGAATATTAAGACTTTAAAATACAAAATATATGTATTCATTTCTGCATACATTTATAAATCAAGTATAAGTATACACAACTTCAAAATATCATGTACTCGTTTCTGAATTAATTGTACTTAAAAAAATCGAGTACAAAGAAATTTTCATTTTTAAGTAGATTAATTCTCCTTTTTGAGGCAATTGTACTTAAAAAATATGAGTACATAGGAATGGTCATTTTTAAGTAGATTATTTTTAACAATGTACAGTCGTGGAAAAAAAAAAAGTAAACACCCCCTACTAACTCCTTAACAAATTATCGTAGACAAAAGTTACTGGTACCGGACGATTGGAAATAAAGTCTACTTTTAAATGGTGTGTATAAAATTTGCTTAGGGGTCATATACATATTAAAACGAATCCAAACTTCATTTTTTTCAATGGCAGTACCCAAATTTAACGAGATATTTCAAATCTTCGGTTCAAAATATGCCTAGAAACCAAATTTCAAGTCATTCGAATGATAAATTTTTGAATTATAGACATTAAAAATTTAGTACTTGTAATGTTAAATTACATTTTCATATTTTTATTTATATCTCCTGAAATTATGCACCTAATGAGCTAATTTTTTGTGTAGCAATAATACTAATATACCCAAACATAAATACGTTGAATTTGCATTTTTTATAATTTTATGATATGAATTATGAAATTAATATTCGAAAAAATTATGAATTGCAACATACAATTTTTTTGATGGATTTAGATTTATTAAGTCCTGCTTTATGGAAATCCAAGATTTCACAATTTTCCTCCAAGTAGTTTTCAAATTATGCTTAAAAAACGGCAAAATGATGGTTTAAGGGGCCGTTTTTGATAGAAGTGAGTAAATTTTTGAAATTTATTCTGCTATCCTGTAATCAAACAGGTTTCATTGACGCTTAAACGTGCCTTGATCAAGAAGGCGGCTCTCTCGGTTAACAATCGAGTTCGGAACTTCAATTTGGATACAGCCCTTAAAATACGCTCGTTTTAAAATAATTAATTTCACGGAAACTTATGGCACGAATTGCATAAACATTTGTTTATAGGCTAATTGAAAGGTGTAGAGTTCATTTATGCTGTCAGAATTGTGCACTGCTATTGAAAAAAACAAAGTTTTGGTTTGTTTTAATATGTAGACGGCCCCTTAAACAAATTTTATATACGTCATTTAAAAGAAGACTTTATTTCCAATCGTTCGGTACCAGTAACTTTCTTCTACGACAATTTGTTGAAAAGTTAGTAGGGGGTGTTTACTTTTTTTTTTCCACGACTGTACTTCTTTTTGAAACAATTATACTTAAAAAAATACTAGTACATGGAAGTTCTCATTTTTAAGTAAATTATTTTTGAGAGTGTTGGCTTACATTGTCAATGCTCTACCGTTTAAGCTACCTGGCTGAGAACAGGTGAGCATATCTCGCTCAGATAAACTTATTGGTAATAACATCTGGTCTGCCGTGTAGACAGCTCAGCAGAATAAACTGCAAATAAATGAATCAAAAGGAACAGTTGAAAAAAATCAATTCGTATAATAACATTACCAACCAGTATGATTGTGTTTAAAAAATTGTCAACGGTAGAGTATTGGCAATGTAAGCCAAGGATCTGGGTTAGAGTCCCAGCTTGGGTATATTTTCGCTCAGTTGGAAAAATTCAGTTCGTATAATAACATTACCAATCAGTATGATTGTGTTTAAAAAATTGTAAACGGTAGAGTATTGGCAATGTAAGCCAAGGATCTGGGTTAGAGTCCCAGATTGGGTATATTTTCGCTCAGTTGGAAAAATTCAGTTCGTATGATAACATTACCAATCAGTATGATTGTGTTTAAAAAATTGTAAACGGTAGAGTATTGGCAATGTAAGCCAAGGATCTGGGTTAGAGTCCCAGCTTGGGTATATTTTCGCTCAGTTGGGAAAATTCAGTTCGTATGATAACATTACCAATCAGTATGATTGTGTTTAAAAAATTGTAAACGGTAGAGTATTGGCAATGTAAGCCAAGGATCTGGGTTAGAGTCCCAGCTTGGGTATATTTTCGCTCAGTTGGAAAAATTCAGTTCGTATGATAACATGACCAATCAGTATGATTGTGTTAAAAAAAATTATAAACGGTAGAGTATTGGCAATGTAAGCCAAGGATCTGGGTTAGAGTCCCAGCTTGGGTATATTTTCGCTCAGTTGGAAAAATTCAGTTCGTATAATAACATTACCAATCAGTATGATTGTGTTTAAAAAATTGTAAACGGTAGAGTATTGGCAATGTAAGCCAAGGATCTGGGTTAGAGTCCCAGCTTGGGTATATTTTCGCTCAGTTGGAAAAATTCAGTTCGTATAATAACATTACCAATCAGTATGATTGTGTTTAAAAAATTGTAAACGGTAGAGTATTGGCAATGTAAGCCAAGGATCTGGGTTAGAGTCACAGCTTGGGTATATTTTCGCTCAGTTGGAAAAATTCAGTTCGTATAATAACATTACCAATCAGTATGATTGTGTTTAAAAAATTGTAAACGGTAGAGTATTGGCAATGTAAGCCAAGGATCTGGGTTAGAGTCCCAGATTGGGTATATTTTCGCTCAGTTGGAAAAATTCAGTTCGTATGATAACATTACCAATCAGTATGATTGTGTTTAAAAAATTGTAAACGGTAGAGTATTGGCAATGTAAGCCAAGGATCTGGGTTAGAGTCCCAGCTTGGGTATATTTTCGCTCAGTTGGGAAAATTCAGTTCGTATGATAACATTACCAATCAGTATGATTGTGTTTAAAAAATTGTAAACGGTAGAGTATTGGCAATGTAAGCCAAGGATCTGGGTTAGAGTCCCAGCTTGGGTATATTTTCGCTCAGTTGGAAAAATTCAGTTCGTATGATAACATTACCAATCAGTATGATTGTGTTAAAAAAAATTATAAACGGTAGAGCATTGGCAATATAAGCCAAGGATCTGGGTTCGAGTCCTGGCTTGGGCATATTTTCACTCAGTTGGAAAAATTCAATTCGTATGATAACATTACCAATCAGTATGATTGTGTTAAAAAAATTATAAACGGTAGAGCATTGGCAATATAAGCCAAGGATCTGGGTTCGAGTCCTGGCTTGGACATATTTTCACTCAGTTGGAAAAATTCAATTCGTATGATAACATTACGAATCAGTATGATTGTGTTAAAAAAATTAATAGTAGTTTAGCGTTTGTTTCCCGAATAATATTTTATAACGAAATTTAAACTTCATCAATAAATAGATTAAAAAAATACCATAAATAAAATACAATTTAAAATATTTGTAAGCGAACTACGTGTTTAAAAATTAAAATATTCAAAATCAAAAAGGCTACTGTATTTGGGCATGTATTCAGCTATTAACCTCTAGCATGTGGCTAATATGAAAGTATTGTTGTTAATAAATTTCAAAACATTATTTGAATATAAAATTGCTTTTTGCTGTTGCTAGAGGAAAATCTAAAAAATATAGGAAAGGTAAAAAAAATCTATTAGAACTTTCAATTAAATAAAATTAGTGGGCAATCTAAAAAATGTATGAAATGTAAAAAAATCTATTAGAACTTTCAATTAAATAAAATAGTTTTTACCTATGTTCTGTAACCCGAAAATCTTGGTCGGAACCACCGATTCTGTGACTTTAAAATCGCATATTTTTTATGCTGTATAAAGCGATAGAAAAAGTTCCATTTAGTATAATTTTTATTCTATTCAAAATTTTGAAAGGGGTTTTGTTTAAATTATTACAAATTAACTGAAATCTATTGCAAATATTTTTTTAATATATTTTTTTTAGTCGTTCAAAAGTACCCGATTCCTTAAATCAAAACACGGAATGTTTTATTCCAAGTCACACACAGATTTTTGTTTATAATATGAATAACCATTAAGATATAACTTTGTTAAATGGAAAATATGGTTCAATCATAAAAAGTACTGGAGGTGGCCTACACCCACGTCCAAACAACGTCCTGTTGACTCCGCATATTTTTAAAGTGTTAGAAAATACGTTCGATGCCACTGACTATTTTTTGTGCACTTTCACCACATTTAATGATACCATCACTTGTCGTACAGAGAAATATAAGTCTGTTTGCTATAAATTCAGCAATAATTTCATTGTTATTAAAATGAAAAAATCCTGGCGTGTGATTTCGAGTATTTTTTGCTGAATAAATGAATTACAAATTTTTATACCATTGAAAATTTCGTTTGTTTTGAAACTAACCCCTGTCTGATGTTGTCGCTGAAATTCAACACCCTGTAAATGTGCGCTACAAACACGCACGCACATTAACGCATACACTCACATACAATCACACACACACCTTACTCAGGAGACGGGAGACACCATCCTGGGCAGCCGATCCATTGGGCTTAAAGCCAGGAATATCGTTAAAGTCCAGGAGGCAGACCTAGCTATTTCTAGCTAACCAGTGACGGACCAGCCAGGAAAAAAATTTCGATTTATTAAAACTTTTAAGAAAACATTTTACATTTTAATTTTATATTCGTATTATCTTTTTTGAAATTTTATTCCTCATCATTATTTAAAAAACGTTCTCGAGCAAATTTTTCTAACAAATCTAGATTTATTTCATTAATTGAAGAAATAATAAATATTTACAACTGATTCTTTCGTTTATTATTTTTATCAACTGTGAAAATAAGGAATGGATTGTTTAAAACATATGTTACAATTTTTCTTTTCTTTGCTAGAAAATAAAGATTTAATAACCTTTGTTTCAAATAGAAAAAAGATTATATTGTCATTTCGTGAAAAAGTTTTCCATTTATATAGACTAAACAATAAATAATAAATTGAGAAGAAAAAAAATCAGATAAATTTTTCATTCGTTTTGACAGAAATAATTGATATTGATAGTACAATAAACAGAAAACTATTCAGAATTAATTCGCCTATATGAGAGTGCAAGTGATTTTTTTATATTTTCAAATAGAAAAAAAGGTTCATTTATCATTTTCTGATACCGTTTTTCAGTTACATAGACTAAACAATAAATAATAAATTATAAAAAAAAAAAATCCCTGCCGGCCCGACCTACAGGCAGAGGTAGATTTCGAAGTTAAGTATACTAATTTCACCAACAAAACCTAAATCATGATTAGATATAAATCCACTTTAATAGTTTTATCTTTCTGCTTTTGTCGAGTTTTTATTTCATTTTTATATAATAGCTGGTTTTATCAGAATCATGTTAAGGCGGTACTAACAAAAATACTTTTCCATGCTCAACAACTCGAAATTTTCAGGCACATTTTCAGATTCATTTTTAATAAAAAAAATATATATATATGAAACTTGCTGACGTGATTTTTGAAAAAATTTATAAGCGACCTGTGTTTTTATTTTTCTTTCAATTAATTAAAACTTGATTAATAAACAATTATTTTCTCAGTAGGGCAATATTTTTCGTTTCTAACACAATCGCTTCGGGAAATTCTGTTCAAAATGCCCACTTTGACATCATTTTTTGAAATATATTCTGCCTCTATCAAAAAATCGATCATTACTGTACATTATATAGTTTCTGAATAAGAGAATCTACCAACTGGATGTGTTTGAGAACAAAAATGAATTTAAAAATGAGTAAGAAAATAAGCAGTTTGGATTTGAATACACCCTTAATAAGATGATTTTTTTCTTCAACCGCTATGTATTTTTAATTTGTTTTTGCTGTAAGAATTGGTCCTATCAAAAACTTGTCTGCATAAATGTTGAAAAAAATATTAAGAAGATATATGATAAATTCATGGAGATTTGATATCTTGTGAATTGACGGAGTTATGAAAATTTTTCTTCTTCAACCCCCCTTTTTTGTTTTCGTATTTAATTTTTTTTTGCGGTACGAATAGGTCCTATCAAAAATTTGTGAATATAAAAGTTGTAGATAATATTAAGGAGATGTATAATAAAATTAATTGGATTTGATATCTTGAGAATTGACGAAGTTAGGAATTTCTTTTCTCCCAAAAACCCTATTTTTGCGCCCCTTGAGCTTATTTTTAATTTTATCAAAAATCTGTGATACATAAATTTTTGGCCCTATTATTAGAAGTAATAAAAACTTTAAACTGATTTGATATGTACAAAAGTTAAGAAGTTAAGCGTTTTTTTTTCGGTTTTCACAAAACCCCTCCCTATTTCCATCCCCTTGGTCCAATTTTGCCCATTAACGAACTTGACCGAGGTTTTATGTATCAGTTTAGAAGAGATTTGTGCAGAATTGTGGAAGTTATCGTGTCCAGAAGAAAGTTATATATATATATATATAGAGAGAGAGAGAGAGAGAGATAGATAGATAGATAGATAGATAGATAATGTTTTTTACTGAGTGTGGTTTTGGGTTCTAAAGGTCATGATCGGTGTAGATCTGCAAAATTTTTTCAGAAATTCCAACATAGGAACGATCCCAACAGGTAGTATTTCATACATAAAATCAGACACGTGTTTCATTCATTTTGACAGAAATAATTAATATATCATAGCACAATAAAATCTGTACAGAATTAATTCGTGTGTATGAGAGTGCAAGTGATTTCTTGTTATTTTCAAATAAAAAACAAGTAAGAAAAATCATGCGTTAAGCATAGATTATGAAACACTTTCCAACACTTCCTGAATGCTTCAACAAAACTTCGTTATTTAAGGAAATAAGGTATATAAGTGAACTAAGTAAACATTTTAGAAAACACATAAAACATTTGAAAAACTGATTTCAGCAGTTTCCGTCCATAGCAAATATGTATTCCAATTCTTTTGAACAGCCCTGTATTTAATCTCTAGGTTGATATATATACTATATAATGGAGAAATTTAGTTTAGCAAGAAAACACATAACAGGTTGAAATTTCTCTTTCAGCAATTTATACTAATAGATTTAAACATACTTGTATACTTTTGTAAAACTCTGCAGTTAACCTAATACCTATATTACCCGCCATTATTTAGCTAAAGTTTAATTCAAAGTAAAACACTCGTAAAACTACCGGAATCACATTTCCAGATATTATCATTTATAGACGGCCATGTATCCAATTCTTTGCGTGACCCTGTATGTCATTTTATATATGTTTTACAAACATTTCTTAGTAAACCAAATGCGGTTCAGCGTAAAAATGCCTAACTCATTTTAAAAATCACCTTTAAGCAATTTGCAATCATACCCAGTAACCATTACGAATTCTTTTGAGTAGCCCTGTATATCAATTACAGCATTTATACACACCATATACAATGCATAAATATAGTGAAACATAAAAGCACATAACATAATTAAAAATGCATTTCCAGCAATCATCGCTACTTTACAGTACTTCGGGTACAATATAGTATCTGAAATATTTTGTGTGTCCCTGTAAATCCTCTGCATTTCGTATTATCCATGAAATAAGTTATAGTAAACCTTAGCGACGTATATCTATTTCATTATACATGTAATAGTTTAACATAATTAAAATACGCCGGAAAAAATTCGCTCCACTTCTATATCATTATGGAAAGGAATTCTTTTGTGCGGCCCTGTAAATGAATAATAACTATTTTTGGGCCGCATATTGTACAGAAAATGCATATTTTAGTCAACTTAATAAATGCATATCAAATTATTATGTTTGAAAGCATGTAACATCATTAAAAATCATTTTAAACGATTTTTTCCCATAGGCCGTAATGTAACGGAAAACTTTTGACTGTCCCTGTAAATGAACTAAACATGCTACAAAGTTCATTTGCAATAGAGTTCGTGCTATGGTAGAGGTCACTAACATCCAAAAATTTCAGAACGATCCGAGTATATTTACGGGAGTTAGAGCGCGTACAGACGGCCAGACGGACCGACGGACAGACAAACCGAAGTCATAAACACTTTTCAACTTTGTTGGAAAGTGTTAAAAAGGTTCATTTATCATTTTGTGACACAGTTTTTCATTATATAGACTAATCAATAAATAATAAATTGAGAAGGGAAAAAAATCTTATACATGTTTCATTCTTTTTGACAGTTGGGACCGTCCAGATGCTCCCTAATTGACCCCCTTAACCCCTTGAAGTTCGGTGGGATATATTTTATCCCACCTACGATTAATGAAGATTTACATTAGAAAAAAATTATGACATTTTACTTTTCTAACTATGATGGAAAAAAAGCAGTAAAATTGCTTTTCTTTATTTTGAAATATATATTTTTTAATTTTCCGGTGGGAATTCAGCATTACACAAACACAATTGCTTGCCCCTCAAGGGGTTAAGTGGGGAAGACAATGATTAGCTAGTATGTGTACTATATTGAAGTTTTAAATTCGGAATATTTCAGAATAAGATGAGAATTTTTAGCGTAGGCTATTAAGAGTACAACAGACTTCAGGTACATTTACGTTAAACAGAATTTATTTTGGATTTTGAAGGCGTAATAAATCGAGGCGAGAGAACCATGAAAAGAGAAACTAGTACATACAGAGGTCAGCGAGAGAGCAACTCAAATCACACTTGTTATCAGTGAGAACAGTATCACCAATATATTCGCCAAATGGTTGCTACTTGACATACTTCTCTGACCATTCTATGAAACATTCTATGATCGGAGTCTATTTTGGCTCGAATATTACCACAATTTTAAATTTATGTATTGTGGAGAAGGAATTTTAACACATGTGCTATATCTAGACAATACATGGACACATGAAAATAATCAAGGTTCTATGACGGCGCGCTGGTGAAACATATCTGCAGATCTTTTATATTTTTGCAGAGATCATCAAAAAGAAGGGTCTGTGATTCCGAACAGGCCACTTGAGGGTGGAAGGAGACCGTAAGCAGGGTCCTCGACGAGAGACGGGAGCAGGCATTGGTATTCCTGTTCCACGCTAGCGGAGTACAGGAAAATAGGCTGGGTTCAGACAGTGTCAACCTGGTTCTGGAGACAAGCCCTCTCTTGTGGTCTTAGCAGTTGGTGTCCTAAGTGTTCAGTGTTAAAATAATTAAAAGAAAAGAAAAAAGAAAAAATTGTAGAAAAATAATAGAAAAATAATAGAAAAAGTGTCTTGTGTGTTCCGGTCTTGGTATCCAGTGTTTGTCTGTTTTGGTGACTATGTTACAAGAAATAGTTTCTTCTTGACTTAACGGTAGAGAAGTCTGGCAGGTGTCAACTACAGACGGTGTGGGAGGCTTATTCCGCGATCCCACCGACATGTGGAAGGTATGTGTTAGATGGGGCTAACCAATCTCTTTCGAAGAATACTTTATCTGGGTCTTTCCCTGAACAAAGGCCAAGTGCGGACAAATGGTGCTAATTGCGGCTGGTGGAAATTGCCTGGCCGCGGAATCTTACCAATTCGTGGAAGGCGTGTATCAACCGGTTCCAAGTCGCTCTTCCGGAATTATCCTTGTGTGTGTGTGTTTGTTGCTTGTTCCTGTTTTGCTGTGCTTTGAGAATATGATTTTTCAAGCTCGTGAATACAGGACGCATATCAGTTCAGCGTGTCTATGTGCAGGCAGGGTTTGCTGCGCCACTAGTAGGACTAGCAGCTGTCTCCTTTTACTGGGAAGAAATTGTCTCTCCCCCGTAGTGTAAAGCGCTACACAGAGTTTATGTGCTAGTTGAGGGAGCTGACTTTATTGCTCATGGTGAACTAGAACTGGATGACAGCGTTTTGGTTTCTAGCTGTGATCTTGAGTGCTACCTTCTTTTCCAGGCTAGGGCTTTGATTTTGTCTACGGCCTTGATGAGCAATCATTTTGTTGCCTATAGTCTAGAGTAGAGAACTTTCGATCCATCCTGTTCGAACATGTAGACCTTTAAGCGGGGTGTCTCTCGTTTAGTTCAAGTGCAGTATCTCACAGTTAATCTGACCCTATGACTAATCTTCTTTTTTTTTTTTACTTTTTCTTTCATCTAGGCAATTACTTGCCAATTCTGGTAACCTTGTCAGTAGTCACTTCAGATTATTATAACATTGACGCTCTTTGTTGAGCAAGATTATTAAAATTATAAAAAAAAAATCCGCACTTGAAGATTATTTACAAAGAGACATAAAAAGTCACTAAATCGAGATACAGTTTAAAGAAAATTTCATTCAAAAGTGCATTTATCCTCATTTCGAATATGTAAAAATTGAAATTATGCTATATTTCGAAGCGATTTATCTCTGTTAAAAGCGAAAGTGTTTGTGCTTTTCTTTGCCACCATTATTTTAGATTTTAAAAAGTAACAAATAGTTTTGGACAGGCGCCCAAAAGTAGTACAAATTTCTGCTCACTGAATGCAACGCCGTTCGTTGAAAGTTTTGCTATTTTAACATTTTAAATATGTTTTTTTCGTAACCCTATTTATCCAACTGGTTGACTCTTTTTCTCGAGAAGTATTGGAACGATTTATTTATTTTTTTTTATTTAAAAGAAAGCTAATATTTCTTGATGAATGTAATACAATGAAGAGTATAATTTTCAGTGATTAAATATTGTTTTAAACTTGCAAAATGTGAAATAAAAGCAAAAAAGTAAACTTTTTTTTTTTCAAATGACCGCCGTTTTGTGATCACCAGCTTTTTAAACTAAATGTTGGTATAAGTGCCAGGGAATTTAATTCTATTTCATAATATACTGAGTCCGGAGAAAAACGGTCGCCCGATAAGAAGACCGTGGAGTGCATCTGCAGTCCACAAGACATAATATTCATTTTTTAACACAAAAGAATTAAATATATGTGTCAAAATGTCAATAAATATAATGCAAAAACTCCGAAGGAGATATTTCTTTTTTTGTAACCGAAAACAATTAGTATCAAGAACGGAAAATCATGCGTCCAGCATGGATTAGGAAACGCTTTCCAACGCATTCAGAAAACAATAACAAAACTAAAATTTCTTAAGGTAAAAGACGTGTAAATAAACAATTTAGAAAATGCATAACGCGTTTGCAAACCCAACTTCTGCAATTACCATGAAAACCCCGAAAAATATCCGAAATGTTTTGTGCAGCCCTGTATATGATCCATAGATTCATTTGTATATTGCATAGTATGTTAAAATTTAGTTCAATTAAACGCGTAGCACTGTTGAAACTTGCCATTCGGCAATTTCCGTCAATAAACGGAAATGCACTTGAGATCTTTGGTGTAGCCCTGTATATGATCTATAGAATTTATGCAACACCAAGTAATATGGAAAAAATAGTTAAATTCTAAAACACGTATCCAACTGAAAACGCATTTGCAGCAATTATTCTTCATAATAGGCAGCACTTTAGCCAAATACTTTTGTGTGTCCCTGTAATTGAACGATAAATTATAGACACACCAGATTCTACAGTAAGCAATTTGTATTACATCTCAGTAACATATACAAATTTCAATATACTTAAAATAGTGTAATATCATTAATATACACCGCAAACGATTTTTCCCCATAGGCCGTAATGTAACAGAATTATTTTGATTGTCCCTGTAAATGAACCGATAATGCTAAACGCTTCATTTTCAATACCAAACATGAGACAATCAACACCAAAAAGCACCAATAATATCAATTTCATGGCAATCTGACTATATCTACACGAGTTAGAGCACAGACAGACAGACAAACCGAATTCATAAACACTTTTCAACTTTATTGGAAAGTGTTAAAAATCATGTTAATTTTAGGCCAAAGATGTTAAACTTCCCCGTAACTTAACTCATTTCGGTGTTCTAAATAATTGAGTTATTTCTTGAAAAAAATTCTGGTTAAAATCTACCCTATCTATACTATAAAGGACAAACATATCTGTGCGTAACGCATACGTCATTCTGCAAATGGCAACACTTTGAAATTTGAAATGAAATTCGGTTTTGCAATTTTCTTTACTGCAAATTTTTAAACTTCTAAACATCGCACATTTTAAATTTTCACATCGTTGTATAAGGAAAAAAATGCTCTTTTAAATGCAATTTGTTTGAAAGCTCTATCTCAATTTGATTTTGAGATATTAATTTTTTTGTAGTTTTTAATACATTTTTTGTAATTGTGGCAACGGAAGTCCGCCATTTCTGTTGAAAGTCATGGAGGGTTTAGAGATAAAATAATCCCCGAGTAAAGAAAATAATATATTACTGTAGCTTTTTTTGCCGCTTTCTCATAAAAACTGAAAAAAAATTGAAATTACAATACGTGCTATGTCAGCGATTTTTTAAGTTTCCAATTCAAAGCCATTTTTAATTTTTACACCGTCAAATAGAGAAAAAAAATCTACTTTCAAATGCAATGTGTTTGAAAATTGTATCTTAATTGACTGAGTTATTACAGTTTTTAAAATAATTAGCTGCCCGTGGCGACCAGTTTGGTCTCCCTTAAATGGAATGCTAGGCATTATATCGTGTTACTTTTATTCATAATTTAATTTACTTACTCAATCCTTCGCCAAATCGGAAGATTCTGATAGAGAAATCAAGAACTCGGTATTTTTATGTTAGTCGGGCACAGGTGATAAATCGATAACATAGTACCCGTCGTATTTTTTCATATTTCTAAAGAAATATGAAATATTAAGTTAAAATATAACCCTTTCACTCATTTTAAAATGGATAACTTTAATTTAAAACAAACATTTCAAATTCACGAATTTCACTTAAAAAAAAATCTTTAAAAAAGGAAAAAGAAAAGAAAAGAATAAATACCATAAACCATTTAATTTCAACATCAAAGCATTGTTTTAATTTACACCTCGAAAAATAAAAAATGCTGCTGGCGAGTTAAAAAATGCTATTGGCGATAATTGCGCCCAGCTAATATGAAAGTACGAACTTTTATGTAGTATTATTCGAAAAAAATATTTTGATGAAATAGGTTGCCAGAAAATACGTTGCCAAATTTCTTTTCTCGCCATGGACCTTTTCTCTATTTCGCCAAGTACCTATACTGGAAAAGTACCTTCATTTATTTATTTATTTGTTGTATTTTAAATTAGATGAATAAAAGACGGCACAGGTGTCATATACGCACTACGTTGGCGCGACTTTTTTCTGACGCCAATGTAATATACGCACAGTGGTACTTAACTGGCGCCAAAGTGTCGTTATTTTGTTTGATATGGTACCCGGATGTTGTTGTTTACTTATTAATAAATTGTTTATTTACTTTTATTTTATTTTTTTTTAATTATATAAATTGTTTTGTTCTATAGTTATTAATTAAACTTTTTTTATTTATTATTATTCCCTTTTTAAAAATATTACACAATAACCAATGAGATGCGTTACATTCAGGTATTGCCATTAAACAATTAACAAATAATCGCGATTTCTGTGCCACCTACGATAGCATAAAATATATAGATTTTCAAGCATGAATTATTTTTAAATTTATCTATCCCGAGTAGCTCGATTACGAAAGATTAATCTGCTGTAAAAAAAATGTAAAAAGTTCAGCATTTGTTTCTGTCTAATGTTGCATAACAAAATTAAAACTTCCTCTATAGAAAAATTAATAAAATAATGTAAATAAGAAAACATTTTAACAGACATGTGATTGAACCACGTGCTTAAAGCACTGAAATGATCGGAAAAACTGCCGTAAGTCGTACAATCTTGAGCTAATAACTCCTGGCATGCGCTGACATGTGAAAGTATCGCTTTTAATAAAATTTAAAACTTTATTTGATTGCATAATTGATATTTTTCAGATAAAAATTCTTTTTGATGTTAGTGGACAATCTAAAATATATATTACATGTAAAAATATAATTACAAAAAAAAAAAAAAAAAAAAAAAAAGAATGGTTTTCACCTATACTCTGTAACCCGAGGAGCTCGGGTTCGATCCCCTAGTATACATAAAATCCTAATGAAACTAATTGATGAGACAAATTTATGAAACGATTTTATGAAACGACTGAATATGTTTCACGGCGATTTCTCCTAAAACATGGAATATTGTGCGGTAAAATTAACACCACAAATCCGTATTGATCCGCAAGATCTCAAAACTGGTATTAGAATTTCAAAATTTGAATTAGTTTTCGAGATATTAATTTTTTTTTTCTAATTTGAATTTAATTTCTCTAATGATGGTAACCAGATTACTCCATTTTTGCGGAGAAAGGAAGAAAACGGATAACAATAGGGATGATTAGATTTCTGCTTTTCGCCAATTTCAAATTAAAATTGAAATTATCTTTTATTTCAATCGGTAGTGAAGACAATATTGCGATTAAATTATGTTTTTCAGGAAATTTTCATAAAATAAAATCTTTTTTTCACATTTCGACCGTCAGGAATCAGTTTTTTTTTTTTTTTTTTTTTTTTTTTTTTTTTTTTTTTAATCAAAGTAAAATTCTGTCATCTTATACTTTGATATAATTTCCACTGACATGAAAAAAAATCCTTTTTTATGCGGGAAAAATAGAGAGGAAAGGGATTATTGGATTTCTTTTTTGTTGTCATAGTGAAATTGAAAAGTGAAATTATTAAAAACAGAAGTAAAACTTTAAAATAAGAACTAAATGATCACGTGTTAAAAGAAGAAAATAAGGAAAATTACGTCAAAATATTTACAGGTAAATATGAAAAAAGTACGAAAACTTTAAAATAATAAAATTACTGCACGCTAAACGCATTTAAAGGTGATAATTACGTCATATGTAAAATGTCTTAATATTACATATCGTCATATTTCAATTGTCTGAAATAATTAAATTATTACACGTGAAAAACTTTTAATGGTGAATATTAGGTTGTATTTAAAAAGCTCAAAAAATATTCCCAAACACTTTTAAATTAGATTATATATGTACCCGTAAATCTTAAAAGAGAGAAAAAATACTTTTAAAATAAATAAATTATTACATGAGAAATACATTTAATATTGAAAATGACGTCATCTATTACAAAGATACATTTAAAACGATTTTCATTCCCGAGAATTTTAATGTTACGTCATATGGTGCAAAAGTAGTGAAAACTAGCAGATTTGTTTATATATGACATCACTTGATGCAGCACGAATACAGGTAAATGTAAGCGCAAAATACTTTCAATTTATTTTACATAAATTACTATTTGATAAATACATATTAGAAAATTCTGATTAGAAAATTCTTATTAATATAAACAATATACATTGTAAAAATAACATGAACATATGCATGATGGTGTATTAAAATAGGGAAAAGAATTCGTGAATAAGCTATACCTGTTCCTGAAAATATCTAAAACTCGATCAAAACATAAAATGTAAGCGTAACGTGGTTCTGACAGCTCTTCCTAAGCAGACGTAGTTTCTTAAACGCGAAATTAAAGGAAGAATAATGCCCATAGCGTCGTTATACGTCAGAAAGGTAGCGATACCTAACAATTTTATACAAGATGTTTTTCAAATGTGTAATTGATCTTACTTATTAGTCCCAAAGCAACCATCAGTTGTTAAGACAGCGATGGATGCGGCCATGGTAACCGAAAAATGCCACTTTCAAGCAGAAAACGTGGCAACCCGATTACAGAATATAGACACTGTTAAATTGATAAAATCATTCAATCATCCATAACCGGATAATATTCTTTAAACGGGGCACATTACTATGTTTAAGAGGCTGCGAACTCTGATTGGGGGTTGGTGGGTGTAGCTCGCAGGGGACTGAGCATCCTAGTTGATATATATTTATTTGGTCCCGATCAAATTAGCCCTTCCAGTGTTAACCTCTTCGGTCCCTGGGTCCCCATATTGGGACCTCTGTTCCTTTCCTTATAAAAACTGAAATGTCCGATTTTTTTACATTTTCACATCACTTCTTAATAGCTGAATGTTTTTTGCGTTCAAAGCAAACGAATAAATGGCAGCATCTAAGCTGATTCCAACATAATAAAATAAATGTTATTTTCATCTGAGTTTGCAAAATGCCTAAAAATGCCCAAAAGACAGTATGACCAAGAAAGTGAGAAATTTTCATAAGTATAAAACTTAAATCTTTTTCAATAAAAAATTTTGAGTATTTGTAGATTATTTACTTGTTTAAAACTCTTAAATTTGTGATTGCGTTAATTGTTATTGGTTAATGGTTATTAAATTGATGTTTTTGATGGGGTTTGTAGTTTTAGATCCATATTTTTGAACCTTAATTACTAAGCGCCTAAAGGATTAATTTCAGAAAAGATTTTTTTTTTTTCATTTATGATGTCATTTTGTTTGGAAAACACCAATGAATAAGCATTTGTATTATTATTTTAGCTTCGGAACTAAAGAGGTTAAGGGGGAAATCACCTTAAAACTTATTAAAACGTAAAAAGAAAAAAAAACTGTTTATTATTAAAGAATGGGCACATTACTATGTTTAACAGGCTGCAAAGTCTGAACGGGGTTTGGTGGGCGTAGCTCGCAGGGAGCTGAGCCTCCTAGTTTATATATCTTTATTTGTTCCCGTTCAAATCAGCCCATCTAGTGTTAACCTCTTCGGTCCCTGGGTCCCCATACTGGGACCTCTGTTCTTTTTCTTATAAAAACTAAAATGTCCGATTTTTTTACATTTTCACATCACTTCTTGCCCCACCAGTGGCCGAGAGGTTCTGCTCTCGAAGCTGGTAGACGGGAGGTGCTGAGTTCGATCCCAATCGCGCCCGTCGGCCTAATCGTTTGGAGTTTTCGTGGTTTTCTTTGAACCTTGGTTCTCCAAACAAATATACGGGTTACGTTCCCTTTGAAAGACGCCCACGAAGGTCAGTCCTCCCCCGTAGGTCTATATCCCAGTGTTGATAATTGGTCGTCAAAAACACAAACAAACAAATACATCACTTCTTAATAGCTGAATGTTTTTTGCGTTCAAAGCAAACGAATAAATGGCAGCATCTAAGCTGATTCCTACATAAAATAAATGTTATTTTCATCTGAGTTTGCAAAATGCCTAAAAATGCCCAAAAGACAGTATGACCAAGAAAGTGAGAAATTTTCATAAGTATAAAACTTAAATCTTTTTCAATAAAAAATTTTGAGTATTTGTAGATTATTTACTTGTTTAAAACTCTTAAATTTGTGATTGCGTTAATTGTTATTGGTTAATGGTTATTAAATTGATGTTTTTGATGGGGTTTGTAGTTTTAGATCCATATTTTTGAACCTTAATTACTAAGCGCCTAAAGGATTAATTTCAGAAAAGATTTTTTTTTTCATTTATGATGTCATTTTGTTTGGAAAAAACCAATGAATAAGCATTTGTACTATTATTTTAGCTTCGGAACTGAAGAGGTTAAGGGGGAAATCACCTTAAAACTTATTAAAACGTAAAAAGAAAAAAAAACTGTTTATTATTAAAGAATGGGCACATTACTATGTTTAACAGGCTGCAAAGTCTGAACGGGGTTTGGTGGGCGTAGCTCGCAGGGAGCTGAGCCTCCTAGTTTATATATCTTTATTTGTTCCCGTTCAAATCAGCCCATCTAGTGTTAACCTCTTCGGTCCCTGGGTCCCCATACTGGGACCTCTGTTCTTTTTCTTATAAAAACTAAAATGTCCGATTTTTTTACATTTTCACATCACTTCTTGCCCCACCAGTGGCCGAGAGGTTCTGCTCTCGAAGCTGGTAGACGGGAGGTGCTGAGTTCGATCCCAATCGCACCCGTCGGCCTAATCGTTTGGAGTTTTTGTGGTTTTCTTTGAACCTTGGTTCTCCAAACAAATATACGGGTTACGTTCCCTTTGAAAGACCCCCACGAAGGTCAGTCCTCCCCCGTAGGTCTATATCCCAGTGTTGATAATTGGCCGTCAAAAACACAAACAAACAAACACATCACTTCTTAATAGCTGAATGTTTTTTGCGTTCAAAGCAAACGAATAAATGGCAGCATCTAAGCTGATTCCTACATAAAATAAATGTTATTTTCATCTGAGTTTGCAAAATGCCTAAAAATGCCCAAAAGACAGTATGACCAAGAAAGTGAGAAATTTTCATAAGTATAAAACTTAAATCTTTTTCAATAAAAAAATTTGAGTATTTGTAGATTATTTACTTGTTTAAAGCTCTTAAATTTGTGATTGCGTTAATTGTTATTGGTTAATGGTTATTAAATTGATGTTTTAATGGGGTTTGTAGTTTTAGATCCATATTTTTGAACCTTAATTACTAAGGGCCTAAAGGATCAATGCCCCACCAGTGGCTGAGAGGTTCTGCTCTCGAAGCTGGGTTCGAACCCAATCGCGCCCGTCAGCTTAATCGTTCGGAGTTTTCGTGGTTTTCTTCGAGCCATGGATTTCCATGCGTAAATACGGGTTAGGTTCCTTTAGAAAGACCCCCACGGAGGGCACTCCCCACTCGGGGCTATATCCCTAGTGCAGATAATCGGCCGTCAAAAATCAACCAACCAACCAACCTAAAGGATCAATTTCAGAAAAGATATTTTTTCTGTCATTTATTAGCTCCCGGAATGCTATTTCTTTCTCCCAGCTTATTTTGTCTCCAAAAAATAACGTTACCTTACAGACGCTAGCCAAAAAACAAAGCATTACGATTAAATATTCTTTAGCAATTTTTAAAACTTCCAAGCATCGCATATTTTCAACTTTTATACCGTAGTATTGGGAAAAAAATGATCTTTTAAATGCATTTTGTTTGAAAACTGCATCTCCATTTATTTTTGAGATATGAATTTTTTTGTAGTTTTTAGCAACATTTGTTTCAGTTTGGCAACTCAAGTACTTAATTTCTGTAGAAAGTAAAGAAAAAATAGTTGAAAAATAACAATTATATCTTTTTTTACCACTTTCTCATAAAAACTTAAAGAAAAGTCATTAAAATACGTGCTATTTTGAAAAAAATATTAATGAATTGCTTTCTTTTTGCTGCATTTGTGTATTATTCTGAGATAGTGACGTCCTACCCATACTTTATTGCTGATGTTTATGATTGGATCGTAAATGAGGAATTCTTCAGCGGATTCGGATAACGTCTTTTTCACATAAAATAAAATCGCGTGTTTTAAACCTTAAAACTGAGCTACAGTAGAGTCCCGATTATCCGAATCCCCTTAACCGAGTGTCCGCTTTCACCGAGTTATTTTCTTTTGATGGACTGATGGCTTCTATTATTATGAAACAGCCATTATAAATGAAGTGTTAGGTGAAGATGAAAGAGCAGTCGGAAAGAGCAGTGGTAAAAAAAATTTTTTGAAAAAAAAATTATACCCATTTTTTTTTCCCATTCTGACCAGAAAATCAGAGGTCTAACTTTTTACGGTTGCTCTTTCATCTTCCCCTAACACTACATTTATAATGGCTGCTTCATAATAATAGAAGCCATCAGTCCAACAAAAGAAAATGAAATATTGGAAATGTCGGGGGCGACACTAAATTCTTAAAAAGGCGAATTCCTGTTCTCTAGTGATGTCATTTTGTTTGGAAAAAACCAATGAATAAGCATTTGTATTATTATTTTAGCTTCGGAACTGAAGAGGTTAAGGGGGAAATCACCTTAAAACTTATTAAAAAGTGAAAAAAAAGGGATCTATTCTTAAAGAATGGCACCTTACAAAGCTTTAAAAAGAAAAATTATGTCGATACTCCCATAGAACCGGTTTTATTATGAAATATGTGGAGAGATACCTATCCAAATTGAGGTAAACTTTAAAGTGATTTTTCCCCCAAACAGATATTTTTGATATTGCGCGCATTATACAGGGTGTCCCAAAAGTCTCCGTACAACTTCAAAAATTGATTACAAAAAAAATAAAGGGCCTATAGCAAAAATAATTACAACAGTACATAGAGTAACTCAAAAAGGTTTTTTTCACCTTAGTATACTTCTACACGAGATACTTTCGTTGCACGCGATGTTTCCATGCGATGAAATATTTCAACTGCAAATTTGAAGCGTTTCGCATAATCATCCGTTTGTAACGCCTGCACAATCTGAATTTTGTAGGCTGAAAGTTGTAATTGTTTATGAAGCACTCTGTGTGTTGCGATTTTTGACATAATAAGCTCTTGCGATGCTTTTCGAATTGATTTTACAGGGCTTCTAGAAAAAGTTTCATGTACTCGTTCCGCACTTGTTGAACTGCTTCATCGCATGGAAACGTCGCGTGCAACGAAAAGATCCCATGTAGAAATATACTAAGATAGTAGAAAAAAACTTTTTGAGTTATTCTATGTACTGTTGTAATTATTTTTGCTGTAGGTCTATTATTATTATTTTTTTTTTTTTTGTAATACATTTTTTAAAGTTGTACGGAGACTTTTGGGACACCTGGTATTTCAAAAACTAAGAAACGTACAATTTCAATATTTGTATTATATTGTATTTTAATATAGTTTTATAACCTCTACCTATTTTTAAGTAAGTACCTGTAATATATATATATATATATATATATATATATATATATATATTAATTTTTCTTGAAATTTATCATAATTATTTATTTTATTGTTTAATTGTCTGAAAAAACAATTTCATCTGTAAATTTCATTATTATTTTAAGTTAAACTTAAAGTATAATATTTTACGAATATATATATGTAATATTAACTTGCTATATCGAATATATTTTTAATAATCCTACGCGCAACATATGTATGTCAAATCACCTTTTTGAAAATCCTTAATCATTATGTCTTAATTAAACTAATTTCTAATTAATTTTCATTAAAAGAATTTAAATTAATAAGCAAACAAAAGTTTGTATTATTTACACAAAATTGTTTTTTTTTTTATTTGAAGAAACATTTATACAACTCCAAGTTTGTTGTTTATAATACAGAGCTCCAAGAATTTTTTAATATTGCTTTAAAATCAAGCAATATCGAGCTACCGCAGGTGATCTCCCCTCTTAAAACAAGTAAAAAATTTATTGCTGCGCTACAAAAAATGAGTGGTTTATCTTTCATTACAGCTACATCTATCTGAAAATTAATTTGTTTTGCTACCAGTATTTCGGATAATGACCGACAGATTAAGAACTCTAAGTAAATATTATGGGCTATAAAAAACATCACAGAGAAAATATTTTTCATAAATACTAGGCAGTAAAATATCAGTTTTCTCATTAAAATGAGAAGGTTACGGGAAATTACACGAGATGTGAGAAAATTAATCAAAAAGAAATATTGTTTTTAGCTTCCTGTAGCTAAACGATAAAATGGAACTTTATTTATGACATGGAAAAAAGGAAGCAAGCTACTTATATTGTATCTCATAGCAGTTTTTCGTAAAAAAAAATCGCCTAAAATATAAAACTTGATGAACAGCAGTGTTTTTAAAGCGAAATTATCATAGTTAAAAACATAATTCGTATGTGAAATTTACATAAATTATTAGACGCTTATTTTCACATTCTTTGACACATGCCAGGTTTTTAAATGACTTTGGATAGTTGAAGTATAGAAAGTTTGGCTTTTTTCAATGCTTTCCAAATATAACAAGTCGGAAATTGCACGTCAAATGAGGTGCGTTCGTACTATAACTAGTTTTGTAAATGCACAGATCTTGGTGCAACAGCTGCAAGAATGCAAAAATTCACGAATACAAAATTTATTACGATTATATATATTAAATTCAGTAATACTGAAATAATAGGACTACATCTTAAATAGGACGTCATCACCATAGCAACCTAGAATCATTACCTATCATGGGATATCACTGAATTAATTACAAATGATAGGATTTAATAGGACGGAGAAAACTTTTATTAATATCTTTTTAAGTTTTGAATCGATTTTCATTAAATTTGAAGGAATCTACAAAATTCTGCAACGATTATATGTATTAAATTTCATCCGATTCGGTTGGGCAGTTTTTGCGCTGTTATATATGCGGACAGATGGACAGACAAACGGATGGACCAGACGATGACTATAGGTGCTGCCTATTTATATAATTAAGAACGCATCTAAAAAGTTAAACCTCCCTTAACTCTACTCATTTCGGCCTTTTGAATAATAGAGTTACTTCTTGAAAAAATTTCTGGTTCAAATTGATATATATTAGGTAGCTTTCATTACAAAAAGCTACCTATTGCAGCAGTTCGAAGGAAAGCGATTTCAAAAAATGCTGTTATATTTTCATCGATCATGACCCACAGACCCCGAAACCACCCTCCGTTCAAATGTTGATATATATATATATATATATATATATATATATATATAACCATTAATTAAACATAACCTACCACCGTCAATTATTATGAATTAAAGCTGTAAGTATTAAAAAAAAAAAAAAAAAAAAAAAAAAATATAAGAATTATTATGGAAGAAAAAAGAAAAAAGTGGATACCGACAAAAATTGAAAAGCTTATACATTGAATTACGTTATCAAGGGCACAGAATTCAATGATATAAGCAAAATGGTTGTTTTCTGTGGGAAAAATAAGCTAAAGCTAAAAATTATTTTCCCCTGTGCCCGAACAACCACTAAAATCAAGTGAATTGATTAAAAATGAAAGCAGAATAGAAACAAATAATATGAAATGGAAGAATCAATAAAACGTATTTAAATATTTATAGGATATAAAATATAAATAATAAACACCATACCGATTAATATTTCAGTATTTTACAAAAATTCATGCGCACATGTCTACCAGTATATCAAAAAGATTAAGGTGAATAAAACAGTTAAGAAATCACAGTAAATGATACCAAAGGATGCAGTTAATACATTTTGAAATAAAATTTGAAATACCTTGTAAAACACATTTAATCTAATATAAAATAAATAGATATTAATTACATTATTTAAAATGCACTATTAAATTAATTAATAACAGTTTAACAATATCGTCAAAATTTAGCTAAAAATACCCCCTGGTGTATAAATTATAACTGAAATGGAGCTAGAAAAATTAAAAATTAGAGCTATCTAAAGAGACAAATTTGGTGCTGCCATCTATTATTACTTATATTAAACATCTATCGCAAGATAAATATTTGTAAGCATTTGAATGTAAATAACTGTTTGAACAGCAAAACCAAACATATATATAGAGAATTATAAACCTAATATAAACCACACAATGTATTTAAAAACTGTTGTTAATAAAATTTAAAAGCATACAATATATTCTATTAGCTAACTTATTTAAACTAAACTAAGAATGTAAATAATTCTAGAACATTGATAATATATAGCATATAGCTATATGCTATAAAACAAAATAAATTCAGTAATAATTAATATAAATAATTATTAAAAATAATATAAAAATTATTTTTTAATGAATTATATATAAGATATTTATAAAATGAACAGGAAATAAAAAACATGTGGAAGTATATAGAAGGTTAAATGATACTTTATATATATATATATCTGATCTATGTCATACTGTAACTCTCGTATTTATAAACCGATTTGGATAAAATTTCGTGTGTATATAGTACATACCAATGTCTCGACCGAGTTCGTTGGCCAGCTTCATCCGCCATTTTGTTTCAAAATGGCGGCATTTAAAATTTTTTTAAAAATTTAAAATTTGAAATGTGGTACCAAAAAATTGAAAATGGAAAAATATTTTTTTCTTATGTATTTGACCTTTATACAAAGATTCCGGAGCAGTTTTTGTTTCGTCTATATCTTAAAAAATGGCTGAGTTATAGTATTTTGAATTTCTAGCGTGGCTGACATTTTGAAACGTCCTAAATTTTGTCACGCGATAAAAGGCGTATTTATGAACCGATTTGGATGTAACTTCGTTTATACATAGTACATACAAATATCTCGACCGAGTTCGTTGTCTAGCTTCATCCGCCATCTTGTTTCAAAATGGCGGCCATTTAAAAATTTAAAAAAAAATAAAATTTAAAATAAGATACCAAAAAATTAGAAAATGAAAAAGATTTTTTTTCGTATGCGTTTGAACTTAATACAAAGATTCCGGAATAGTTTTTGTTTTGTCTATATCTAATAAAATGGCTGAGTTGTAGCATTTTGAATTTCTATTGTGGCTAACATTTTAAAACGACCTGATTTTTGTCACGCGATAACAGGCGTATTTATGAACCGATTTGGATTTAACTTGGTCTGTACATAGTACATACCAATGTCTCGAAAGAGTTCGTTGGCCAGCTTCATTCGCCATCTTGTTTCAAAAGGGTTGCCATTTAAAAAAAAATTAAATTTAAAATGAGGTATTAAAAAAATTGGAAAATGAAAAAGATTTTTTTTATGTGTTTGGCCTTGATACAAAGATTCCGGAGCAGTTTTTGTTTCCGAAAATTTGTTCTTTTGTTTAGATCTTAAAAAATGGTTGAATTATAGCACTTTGAATTTCTAGCATGGCTAACATTTTGAAACGATCTTATATTTGTCACGCGATAACACACGTATTCGCTTATTTCCATGTAAGAAGGCATGTGGATAGTATACATCAATATCTCGACCAAGTTCGCTGGCCAGCTTCATCAGCCATCTTGTTTCAAAATGGCGGCCATTAAATTAAAAAAAAAATACGTTTAAAGTGAGGTGCAAAAAAATTAGAAATTGAAAAAGGTTTCTTTCTTAAGTATTTGATATAAGGATTCAGGAGCATTTTTTGTTTGTCTTTGTCTTAAAAAATGGCTCAGATATAGCAATTTCAATTTCTAATGTGGGTGACATTTTGAAAAATCCGATTTTTTGCCTGCGACAGCACTCGTATATATCAATCGATTCCGATGTGAGTGAGCATGTGCACAACAATTACTAAGGTCTCGACCAAGTTCACTGGTTAGCCTCATCTACCATGTTGTCTTAAAATGGCAGGCACTTTAAGAAATCGCCAAATTTGGCAGCCAAATCATAGGCGTAACCAGGGTTTAAGCATCCGGACATTTTTCCTGGTCCGGACATTTTTCGCCCAGTTGGAAATTTACATCTAATATGATTTGTTTACCAATTAGAATAATTGTGTTAATATTAATCTAGTGTAATTTCGTATCCAGCGATTTCTGGAGTTCCATTACCTGAGATTTATTCTGTTGAGCTGAACCAGGTTTCAGACCAGATGCTATAATCATTAAGGTTAGTTGGGTGAAAAAGTTCCACCAGAATCGTCCGGGATAGCTCAGATGGCAGAGCACTGGCGGCTTCAGCCAGGGAGGTCCCGGGTTCGAATCCTGGTCCGGACATTTTTCGCCCAGTTGGAAATTTACATCTAATATGATTTGTTTACCAATTAGAATAATTGTGTTAATATCAATCTAGTAGAATTCAATTAGTTTAGTTCAGAAAACTAACAGCCTAGTTTTGAAATGTCATAAAAAAAAAACCCACGTTCTTTTTTTTTCCCTTTCTTTTTTTCTTTATTGTAAGAAAATTAGGTTGTTTATCTTTTTAAAAACTACAATATTTACAAGAATCTGTATCATTCATACTAAGTCAAAATGGTGGCTTTATAATCCCACTTTGACATCTTTTGTTTGCAGGAGATTTTTTTTTTTTAATGCCGTTCTTTCTATTGCATGCTTCTGCAATTTCATGAGAAGTTAACGCAAGTTCTTGACGAGGATAGAAACTATTCATTTCTTTGCTTTCATAGTTTAAAGTCTAGAAATATTTTTAAAAAAAATTTGAAAGGGAATGCAGATGTGAAACGATAATTCCAAAATGAGATTAGCCGGGGGAAAGGGAGGGGGGGGGGGTACGCCTCCTTTGACAATTAAAAATAATAGCACAGAAAATTCAAATTAATCTGGAGGTTGGTTGGTTGGTTGGTTGAATTTCGTGTTTCGCGGCCATTTTTTGACATTCGTAAAAAGAATATGGTTGCAGTCTTTGAAGTCAATATAGTAATTTTTTTCCTCTGAAAATTTTTATACGATTTTTAGAATTTCTTCTCGTTTTGCGGCGTTCTTTTGAAAGTAGGAAAAGGAACCCAGTTTCAACCTTTTAGCCCAGTGCAGTACATTTTGATCAAATTCGCGATTTTATTCTGCGATCATTTCATGATATTTCCATTTTTTCCCAAAATCGTTGAACGAAATTCATGTCTTTCTACGCGATTTTTTGTCGAAATCCGCACTTTCACCAGTAACCTTTCACAAAATTCGTGTTTTTACCGCGATCCTTTGACGAAATTCGCATTTTTTAACACATATTTTGACGAAATTGGCATTTCTTTAGCACAATCTTTCGATGAAATTCGCGTTTTCTTTCCACGA
Source organism: Maratus speciosus (assembly GCA_963932465.1). Taxonomy (NCBI): domain Eukaryota; kingdom Metazoa; phylum Arthropoda; class Arachnida; order Araneae; family Salticidae; genus Maratus; species Maratus speciosus. Next base: position 503,237,069 of record OZ010794.1, on the reverse strand, counting down.
GCTTTTGATGAAATTCGCTTTTTCTCTCCAAAATCTTTTGACGAAATTCGTGCTTTCTTTCTCCGATCCTTTGATGAAATTCTCGTTTTTACCGCGATCCTCTGACGAAATTTATTTTCTGTTGCGACCGATTGGCGAAATTGATTTTTTTACAGGGAGATCATTTGTCGAAATTCGGGATAGTTTTGCGCGAACGATCGGGAAAATTCTCGATATCTCACCGTACCAAGTAACAAAATTCTCTACTCTTTTCCGCGACATTTTGACGAATTTGCAAATTTTTTTCGTCAATCGTTTATCGAAATTTGTAATATTTTTGCGCAATCTTTTGACGAAATTGGTGATTACTTTCTGCACTGTTTTATCGCAATTCCCGATATTTTTCCGCGATCGTTCGAAGAAATTCTCAAATTCTTCCGGGACCGATGAGGAATTCCATAAAAGAAAAAAAAATCGGGGACTTCAAAAACATTTTAAAATACTCACTGAAGAATCACAGGTCTCTGAAAAAATTTGGAGGGGGGAAATACTGCACAGCATTTTTTATTATGCGGGACTTTCCTTTTCTCTGCAAAAATCGCGCAATCCCGCACGTTATTTCAAACACTGTCCCTCAAAGAAAAATTCATTACTAGAGGAGTTTCGTGGTTGTTTTTTTTAAAACAAATATAGAATTAAACAAATCAAGGACTGGTGAGGGGGAGGGGGGGACTACCTTCGGCAATGTACTCCCGAGCAAGTTACTTCTCGAAACAAGGGAATCTTGAATTATTGCGTTTTTTATTTCGAGACAAATTACAGTTTCAGCTTTCTTATAAGAACTGATTTGACATTATTTCAATTCGAATTTAATCACCGCAATTGCAAAGGTTACCGGAGAGTTTTTTCTGTTTCAAAAAAGGTCAAAAAATTGCCACAAAGCACGGAAACCCCCACAAAAAATCGCATTAAAAATTCGGAAAATATTAAAAAAACACAGGGGACGATATTAACTAATTGGGTAAAAGATTTAAACCGGATTACTTTTAGGAATGTCGAAAAAAAAATCACCGCGACATGCGAAAAATACCCTCTAAAAATAACATTAAAAATTGTTAAAAACTGAAAAATCGCTGTGGGAATCGCGAAAACCACTTTATTGAAAAGAAGACAAAGTTTACTGGATAAAATATTGAATTCTGATTATTTTTTACTAATTTGAAAAAACTGTCGCAAAATGCGAAAAACTTCGCATAAAAAATTAATTGAAAAATTCTAGAAATTTTCTTCGATAGTCATGAGTTCAGACATACAGGTCCTGTCAAATCTTACGGCTGTGCGCTGCATTGTTTTTTCAGAGTTCAGCGCGCGCGCGTACACACACACAGAGACAGATAAGCGCCTATCTTTATTATCACAGTTGCATCATGATAGAATAATTTTTATCATCTTGATAAAATTCAGTGTATATTATCATGACCTGCTTCATCATTCGATACATTCTGCGGTAAAAACATGAATTATCGTATTTCCGGCCTATAATCCGCGGATCAAACAATTATGTTCGGATCCAGAAATCTTGTTTCATAAAACGTAACTTGTTAAATCGCGATAAATATTTAACTTCAATAATGAAATAAAATTTCTGGGTCGAAACACGATTGTTTGATCCGCGGATTATATGCCGAAAATTACGGTATTAATGAATATTATAATTATTTATAATATTGTAATAATTATTTATATAGACTTTCCTCCAAAATGTCTTGGGTCCCTCTGGTGATCCCTAAGAAATAATAGTACATTCAGAAAAAATTTCGTGCGTATGTACTGGTGTACTGCATGTATTATCTCAGATTTATTATCCGACAAAATTTCATCTACTTAGACTTTGACTGAGATAATTTTAGATCTCATGCAGTGTTCCCCCGTGCCTATAGAAGTTTCCAGCATGATTAAAGGCCTTTTTTAAATCTTTATAAGAAGTTAGGGTGCCAAAAGGTTTTACACTTGTGACCACACTTAATCACTGTCTTATGTCACTGCTGCAAGGACATTTACATTTTTTTTTTTTTTTTTTTTTTTTTACCATTAGATTTAGTTTTAATGTTTTGAAACCTTTCTCACCCCTCCTCACGCAAACAAAAATCGCATTTGAGCCTTTTTTAAAAGAAATACCAAACAGTTCCTTCTAAGATGAAAACCTGTCTAAAACGGAAATTCAACCGGTTTTGTGGGGTTTTAGTAGGTTTTATAAGATATATATATATATAAGATATTGTTTGTATCCAACATGTTCAGGTTAAAAAGTCTGGGCACCCCCCCCCCCCCCGTTCAAATGGCTGGTTACACCTATGCAAATATAAGTTACTTTAAATAAAAGCAGCTTGGATAAAGCTGACTAATTTCGCGAAATTCTCATTCATAATGATTTAGTATTGATAAAAATTAGTATTGAATCTCCTATATTCGGTTTCCACTAAATTGAGCTTCGTGTGTTTGAATAATATAAGTTGGCTTTTTTAAAATAAGGAATATGAAAGCTACCTCTTCCTCACGGCACTGGCCAGAAGGACTTTATTTATTTGGTCCCGATCGAATTAGCCTTTCTAGTGTTAAAAGAAGTAACAATTTTATTGCTGTGCTATAAAAAGTGAGTGGTTTATTTCATTACCACTTTCTGAAAATTAATTTGTTTTGCTTCACATAATGACCAACAGTTTAAGAACTCTAACTAAATATTATGGGGTATAAAAAACATTCCAGAGAAAATATTTTTCATAAATATTAGGTAGTAAAATATCAGCTTTCTCATTAAAATGAGAAGGTTACGGGAAATTACACGAGATGTGAGAAAATTACGCAAAAATAAATATTATGTTTTTCGCTTCCTGTAGTTAAACGATAGAATGTAACTTTACTTATGACATGAAAAAAGGAAGCAAGATACTTATAATTATAATGTATCTCATAGCAGTTTTTCATTAAAAAAATCGCATAAAATATGTAACGTGATGAACAGCAGTGTAAAATGTTTTTTAAGCGAAATTATTAGACTTAAAAATATAATTCATCTGTGAAATTTACATAAATATTAGACGCTTATTTTCACATCTTTTGACACATGCCATGTTTTATAATATTTTTTGATATTTAAAGTATAGAAAGTTTGACTTTTTTCAGTGTTTTCCAAATATTAAAATCTTGAGAAAATGTACTAATTTACTCCGAATATTTCCAAACCAGATATAAAGAGCATATAATAAATGAAAAATATAAATAATTTATTTGCATTTATCTAAATAATAATTAAGAACGGAATACAGAAAATTTGAAATTATGGTAAGGTTAAGTGGGCATCAGGGCCACGATGTTACAATGTGACTCTGGAGATTCTTGCAATTCAGCTTCAAAAAGCTAATGTTCTTTTGAATTAAAATCTGAACTTTTGTAAATGTGTTCAGTTAGGTTCCCTGTATCAGATAGAAATGCTCAAAATTACATTTTAACATTTAAAAATATATATATGCATATTTCATCTTTCTTTCCTCATGGGCCCAGTTGCCCCATAAAAATGGGGTAAGTGGACCAGGACGGTCTATGTTCCACACGCGTTTATTTATTAGGTAGCTTTCATTACAAAAAGCTACCTATTGCAGCCGTTCGGAGGAAAGCGATTTCAAAAAATTTTGGTAAATTTTCATCGATCATGACCCCCAGACCCCGAAACCACCCTCCGTTCAAAAGTTGATATATATATATATATATATATCTGACCTTTGTCATACTGTAACTCTCGAATTTATGAACCGATTTGGATGTAATTCGGTATGTACATAGTACATACCAATGTCTCGACCGAGTTCGTTGGCCAGCTTCATCCGCCATTTTGTTTCAAAATGGGGGCCATTTAAAAATTTTTAAAAAAAATTTTATTTGAAATGTGGTAACAAAGAATTGAAAATGGAAAAATATTTTTTTCTTATGTATTTGACCTTTATACAAAGATTCCGGAGCAGTTTTTGTTTCGTCTATATCTTAAATATGGCTGAGTTATAGCATTTTGAATTTCTAGCGTGGCTGACATTTTGAAACGTCCTGAATTTTGTCACGCGATAAAAGGCGTATTTATGAACCGATTTGGATGTAACTTCGTTTGTACATAGTACATACCAATGTCTCGACCGAGTTCGTTGACCAGCTTCATCCGCCATCTTGTTTAAAAATGGCAGGCATTTAAATTTTTAAGAAAAATTTAAATTTGAAATGTGGTACCAAAAAATTGAAAATTGAAAAAAATATTTTTTTCTTATGTATTATACCTTGATACAAAGATTCGGGAGCAGTTTTTGTTTCGTCTATATCTTAAAAAATGGCTGAGTTATGGCATTTTTAATTTCTATTCTGGCTGACATTTTAAAATGACCTGATTTTTGTCACGCGATAACAAGCGTATTTATGAACCGATTTGGATGTTACTTGGTCTGTACATAGTACATACCAATGTCTCGACCGAGTTCGTTGGCCAGCTTCATTCGCCATCTTGTTTCAAAATGGTTGCCATTTAAAAAAATTAAATTTAAAATTTAAAATGAGGTATTAAAAAATTGGGAAATGAAAAAGATTTTTTTATGTGTTTGGCGTTGATACAAAGATTCCGGAGCAGATTTTGTTTCTGAAAATTTGTTCTTTTGTTTATATCTTTAAAAATGGTTGGATTATAGCACTTTGAATTTCTAGTATGTCTAACATTTTGAAACGATCAGGTATTTGTCACGCGATTTCGCCTATTTCCATGTAAGAAGGCATGTGGATAATATACATCAACATCTCAGCCAAATATAAGTTACTTTAAATAAAAGCAGCTTGGATAAAGCTGACTAATTTCACAAAATTTTCATTCATAATGATTTAGTATTGATAAAAATTAGTATTGAATCTCCTATATTCGGTTTTCACTAAATTGAGCTTCTTGTGTTTGAATAATATAAGTTGGCATTTTTAAAATAAGGAATTTGAAAGCTACCTCTTCCTCCCGGCACTGGCCGGAAGGACTTTTTTTTTTTTTTTTCATATTGGATATCAGGTTCTGTTTCAAAAAGTGTAAAAACTCTAAAAAATTTTAACCAGCAGATCATCTAATTTATATCAACTAATGAGCGTTGTAAGGGAAACCATTGTTATCAGTGTGTCTAAAAACAAGAAAGAAAAATCATGCGTCCATCATAGATTATTTAACACTTTCCAACACATTCAGAATAATGTAATAAAAAAAATGCACCTCTTAATAAGTTAAAATATTGCGTCTAATTCAACCTTACGGAAACGCGTAACATATTTGAAAACCCAATTTCAACTGTACCCATCTGCAGTCACAAAATTATCTGAATTCTTTGAGCAGCCCTGTATATGATATATAGGTTTGTATCTATTAACTGCATGCATGCCAAAATTTAGTTCACTTTACAAATACATATAATTCACTAGATTAATTTTAACTCAATTATTCTAATTGGTAAATAAATCATATTAGATGTAAATTTCCAACTGGGCGAAAAATGTCCGGACCAGGATTCGAACTCCTGGCTGAAGCCGCCAGTGCTCTGCCATCTGAGCTATCCCGGACGAATCTGGTGGAACTTTTTCACCCAACTAACCTTAATGATTATAGCATCTGGTTTGAAACCTGGTTGAGCTCAACAGAATAAATCTCAGGTAATGGAACTCCAGGAATCGCTGGATACGAATTTACACTAAATTAATTTTAACACAATTATTCTAATTCGTAAATAAATCATATTAGATGTAAATTTCCAACTGGACGAAAAATGTCCGCACCAGGATTCGAACCAGGGATCTCCCTGTCTGAAGCCGCCAGTGCTCTGCCATCTGTGCTATCCCGGACGAATCTGGTGGAACTTTTTCACCCAACTAACCTTAATGATTATAGCATCTGGTTTGAAACCTGGTTCAGCTCAACAGAATAAATCTCAGGTAATGGAACTCCAGAAATCGCTGGATACGAATTTACACTAAATTAATTTTAACACAATTATCCTAATTCGTAAATAAATCATATTAGATGTAAATTTCCAACTGGACGAAAAATGTCCGCACCAGGATTCGAACCAGGGATCTCCCTGGCTGAAGCCGCCAGTGCTCTGCCATCTGAGCTATCCCGGACGAATCTGGTGGAACTTTTTCACTCAACTAACCTTAATGATTATAGCATCTGGTTTGAAACCTGGTTCAGCTCAACAGAATAAATCTCAGGTAATGGAACTCCAGAAATCGCTGGATACGAATTTACACTAAATTAATTTTAACACAATTATTCTAATTCGTAAATAAATCATATTAGATGTAAATTTCCAACTGGACGAAAAATGTCCGCACCAGGATTCGAACCAAGGATCTCCCTGGCTGAAGCCGCCAGTGCTCTGCCATCTGAGCTATCCCGGACGAATCTGGTGGAACTTTTTCACCCAACTAACCTTAATGATTATAGCATCTGGTTTGAAACCTGGTTCAGCTCAACAGAATAAATCTCAGGTAATGGAACTCCAGAAATCGCTGGATACGAATTTACACTAGATTAATTTTAACACAGTTATTCTAATTGGTAAATAAATCATGTTAGATTTAAATTTCCAACTGGGCGAAAAATGTGGACTAGGATTCGAACCAGGGATCTCCTGGCTGAAGCCGCCAGTGCCAAAGTTCAACCAGATTCGTCCGGGATAACTCAGATGGCAGAGCACTTGCGGCTTCAGCCAGGAGATCCCTGGTTCGAATCCTGGTCCGGACATTTTTCGCCCAGTTGGAAATTTACATCTAATATGACATATAATTCAGTTGAAAATTCCTGTTCAGCAATTTCCTCTAATAAGGAGAATTGTGTGTGAGTACTTTTGTGCAGCCCTGTATATGACGTATAGAATTTATATATAACATGCAAAAAAATAGTTAAATTTAAAAACTCATACCGAATTTTAAAACGTACACTCCAGCAATTATTATTCAAAGGCAGTACTGTAACCGATTTCTTTTGTGTGTCCCTGTAAATGAATAAATAAGGGCGTCCTGGTACGTGAATACCTTTGTGCAGTCCCGTATATGAGATATAGAATTTATATATAGCGAGTAACATGCAAAAAATTAATTAAATTTAAATGCGCATATCGAGATTTAAACCGTAGACTCCAGCAATTATTACTCAAAGGCAGTACTGTAAAATATTTCTTTTGAGAGTTCCTGTAAATGAATGAAAAATGCTATGAATTCCCTGTTCTAACGTAATCGTAGTGAAATTTAGTGATTTATATCTGTTTCAATAGATTTGAAATAGCGTAATCTCATTAAAATACTCTGAAAACGATTTTTCCCCATATACCGTAATGTAATGGAATAATTTTGAGTGCCCCTGTAAATGAACTATTAATGCTACATACTTCATATACAATACTAACCATGCTTTGGTGACCCTAAATAATCTTTATCAATTGCATGAAAATCAGAGTATATTTACGGGAGTTAGAGCGCGGACAGACGGACAGACAAACCGAATGCATAAAAGTTAATAAAAAGCACTAAAAGTGAAAATATTAGATTTATTTATACCAAAAACATAAAAATTAAGTAAGTACTTATATACTTTAGTACAGGTAATAAGTATAAAAGTTACATGAGTATTTTAAGGAAAAAATAACAAGGTAAATCTAAGAACAAATGACCACGTAAATACCTACGTACTTCATCTGCATCGTACAATTTCTAGGTTTGGCTATCTCACTTTCAGGGGCAAGGTACTTGTACTGAAATAATTTAATGACATCAGTATTTACGAGATAATTTATTTGTAAACAAGTAACAGTATAGTTTCTAGGTGATTTGGTCGAGGAGCCCGGGGCCACTTGCCCCACATCCCCGAAACATAAGAGAAGAAGAGATAACTGGTGAGTTATCCAGAAAAGATGCAAGCCTGCCTAGTGATGGTAAAAGGAAACAGAAGACCGGAAAAGCCGCATAAACCAAAAAAAAGACCCAATACAGGGACCATATATTTTTTCATAATAAAAAGTTTTCTAAAATTTTGCCAATGCAATTTAGAAGTAAAAAGTGCCGAACAATTTCAGAAACAAAATAAAAGAAACTACATGAAGTTACCAAAAACAGGGACTATTTACTAAAAATATTTACAGGATATTTACAATTTTCCTAAAGCAAATATTAATCATGATGGATCTTAGTGATCTCATCCATGAACTTTAAAGTCTTTTTACCTGGTTCTTGCTTAATTATTTCATCAAGGATTTTTTCAAGCTTATCAGCTAATTTGCAAAAGGAATCTATCTTAAGTTCAGTTTTAATTTTTTCCAAAGTATTTACAATTTTGAGGAACCCTAGATTAAACTCTTCAATCTGGTAAAGTTGTACCGGGTCTGGTGGCGCCATCTTTGGCTCCATTTGGGAAGTACAGGCTTTTACTCTAATATTTTTAGCTTTTTCCGTTTTGGGAGTATTTTGCATATTTTTTGCGATTTCAGCAAACGTTTTACGAAATTTGGGTTTAACAGGATATTTTACGCAACCCTTAAAAGATGCCGGATGTTCGGACCTACAGTTATAACAGTTCGGTGGCGGTTTTACGATTTTTTCATCTTTTTGTTCATTTTCTTTTTCAAGTTTCTTAATCGGGCAATCAGGACTTCTATGCGCCCCCCCCCCCCCCGCATCCTACGCAATTTGAGTCCATAAAGCAGTAAGTGCTAATGTGGAAGAACCCTTGGCAATTCCAACATTGCACCGCTTTATGGGGAACCCTGTAATTTTCCGTTTCAATACGAGTTTTGAATAATTCATGTAATGTAGGGATTTCTTTAGCTTTTTCATTTATAACAAGGTGAAACAGAAAAAGAGGTAGAGCACGCTTATCAACTCTACTAGTCATCTGGGCGATTTTAGTGGTTTCGAACCCTTTAGTTCTTAATTCTTCATTAATATCTTCCGTTTTACAGCTCTTAGGGAGTCCTCTGATAACAATTTTTAACGGAGCAATAGTGTCCGGAATAACGAAGAATTTGTGGTTCTTTTCTTTAAGGTAATTATTGATTTTTTCTTTCACATTAAAATCTTTGGGAAAAATTTTGGTATCCTCTTGGGCAATTTTGATATTGAACCCTGGGTCACAGTCCTTTTCCATTTTGGTAGCGAAATTTACGAAGTTTTGGATATTTTTAACAATTATGGGTTTAGGTGGCTTGGACTCAATTTTTGCTGTCGTAGTTTCATCAGGATTTGGTTGGATTTCTTTTTTATTTGTTAATTTTGAATAAGCTTCAATATTTTCATCATTATTAAGGGGGCTTTCCTCAAAATAATCCAATTCAGAGATTGTAGCTACTGACTCTGCTGTCTCCGATTCGGTGTATTCGGATTGGCTCTCGCCATTATGCTCCATATTTCGGATTGGCTATCCCCTTGCAGTTCTATATTGAAGTTTACTTCTTCTTTTTCAAATTTTTGCTTTTTACAGTTCGGTATAACTAAACCAGTTGAGATACTAGTTTTACTAGTTGCTTTTTTGACTTTCTTAACACTGATGTTAGGTGTATTTAAGTATTTTTGCCTAATTTGTTTTAGAAAAACATTTTCAGAGTAGGTTCGGTTAAAACGCGAAAGATTTTCAGGCTCGCTACCCACTGGGGTAGATTCCGGGTTTACACTAAATCTAGCACTGCCATCACTATTTGAGCTAAAAGCCATATTACCTATAGACGAAGTCTCAGGCAACTGGTTACTGTCCATCAGGATCAGGCTTTAGAAACGCTAAGTCACCGATCGGTTGGCTACTGGCATACGTGGCTGTGAAAACGGCCTTTCGCTCTTCCAAGTACGGTGACTAGCACTGTGTCGGGGATGTCATGTCAGGAGCTGACACACTCGCTCTCAGTAACAGTACAATGGAACAATGGAACAATGTGAGCAGCTGAATGGATTACCTAGTTGCGTTGCAACTTTACATCCAGTGGATAGGTGATTGTGTTGCAAGGGCATTAGGGAGCCTTAAAAAAAATAATGTTTAGACGTGGCTGGTAGCCACAAAAGTTAAATTTACTTTTAAGAAAAAGAAAAGACTAACAAAAAATAACAAAGTACATAAGTACTAGTATAACATATGTGAAAAAGAAAAAAAAACAAAGAAAAAGAAAAAAAATTAATTAAAAAAGAAAGAAAATTCCATTAGTTCCAAAAAAGAAGGAAAAGACGAAAAAGCTACCGGGGAGTGCCCCATAAAAAAAGACTCTTTTCAGAGACCATACATTAGTTTAAAAATATATAATGCTAAAGAACTAGCAGAAAAACATTTTTTTTTTTTTATACTATAGACAGGACAGAACAAACAGAAAGGTTAAGTATAGCAGAAGGTGAGGGAAACTCAGTCTTCATCGTTAAGCAAAAGCGAGTATTTAGGGTGTTTTCTGTTAATGGGGTCGGATACCTCGTAGTCGGGTAGTTCCGCTATAATTTGGTTAGGGAGGTTGTATACAGATTTATAAAAATTTTTAGCAAGTTTATTAATGCGCTGTTTTAAGGAAATGGTTTTCAAGTCCCTGCGGATAGTGGTGTTACAAAGAAAATGGTGACCATTACGGATATAGCGTAAGTTTTTGTTATGAGCACCGTAAAGATACTCCATACTGGTTTTGCAAGCGAATCCCCAGATCGGATAAGCATAAGTTAAGATTGATCTAATACATGCATTATACAAGATTAGTTTATTATGAATAGAAAGAGTATTGCTTTTGAGAAGAGGAGAGAGGGCCTGGGAGATACCAGCAACTTTGCCTCGGATATTAATAAAATGCTTTTTCCAGGTAAGTCTTCTATCAAGGGTAACCCCCAGATACTTGGTGTCATTAGTGTAAGGAATAGTAGTGTTATTGATAGTAATGCGATTGGGAAATGTTAGTTTTCTAGAGAAATAGATAGCATCTGTTTTCTGCTCGTTGAGCTTAACACGCCACAGGGTACATCAGTTAAGGAATTTATCTATGTGTTTTTGGAGAATTTTGTATAATGTGAATGGGTGTTGTGCAGAGGCGTACATTGCCGTGTCGTCCGCGTACAGGGCAAGATTCCTCAGTGTTCTTGGGATATCGTCGAAAAAAATGTTAAATAATGTAGGGCTGAGGACCGGCCCTTGTAAAATACCAGAGAGAATAAGGTATAAAGTGGAAAGTATATTGTTAAGGCGGACGCGAAAGGTGCGGTCGCTAAGGTAAGAATGTATGAGAAAGATAAGTCTAGCATTAATTCCAAGCTTAATTAGTTTGTATATAAGGCCAATATGCCAAACCTTATCAAATGCCTTAGCGACATCGATAAAAACAGCCGCAGCTGGTGTGTTCGTGTTTAGTTTCTCACTCAAGAACTCTGCAACACGAAGGAGTTGATGTAATGTGGAATGTTTAGTTCTGAAGCCAAATTGCTCAGAAATGAGTATGTTTTGTGCGTCTGTTACCCCGGATATATGTCCCAGTTACCCCATTCTTGAAACATTTATGGGGTAACTAGGACACCGGGCTTACATTTGAAACATGAAGTAAATATGTATAGATACCTAATAATATTAATGTAGTTATATGCATAATCTTAAAAATATATATATTGTTTAATAAAAGTACTTACCGTATTTTAATAAAAAGCCGAGGAAGTTCAACCAAACTAACGTTGTTTTTTAAAATAGAAACGTAAATTTTCGACAACCTACCACAGCAAAGAGAGAGTTATGATTGACTTGGCACACGTTGTTTTAGGAAGTACAGATTAAGGTGCCTTGTTCATAAAAGCTAAAGCTTAAAAAACACCAACGATTTTTTATAAAATAGCCACTGGCCCAGATACCATCTCTGGGTCCAGTTGCCCCAACTAACCATACATTAAAATGACCGCTTTCGTGAAAAATTCGAACATTTTTTATTGTTTTATTTGAAAAACTAATCATTTACGTTTCGAAGTGTGTGTTAATTTCATTCCTACGATTACTTGAAGAGCAGCTATAGCCAATTTAATAAACAGGAAATAATGAGCCAATTACCGGAAGTGGGCGTAGAAAGGGGATTAGAAATGTAAACAATAATTCTATGCATCCTTTTCTTGCGCTTTTTACACAAAAACACTAATAAACCTCAATTTACACTGCTATTTTTTTTTTTTTTTTTTTTTTTTTTGTATGTATCTGAAAGATATAAAATAAATCTTTAAATGCGATTTCTGAAAAGCCAATATTTTCGTTATCTCCATGCTCGATAAACTTCATTACATAAAATGTTATAAACATATTTCAACCAGGTTTGGCTTTTTACCGGTAAAAACTGGTTTTTACCAGGACATGGTAAAAACCTGGGAAAAAAGTGGTAAAAACATAAGGATACAATAAACTCTACTAGTCATTAAACTGTATTATCTCTGCATTTATTAAGAATAGTCCTGCATTGCTTGACATTTGTAAAATCATAAAAAATATATTGATATTAGAATTCAAAGATTATTGAATGACTAATTTATTTAAAGAAGTGAAGAATCTATTTCAACAGCTACAAGTAGCCAAAGCCTTAAATATTCGTCAGAGCAGATGCTTGTTCTGAATGGCTGAAATTAGTGCATTATCCGTAATTAATTCCATATAAAGCTCTTGTTAAAAAACAAAATGATTTGGCTTTAGAGCCCTTTCACCTTTTAGCATGTATGACAGATCCAATGCACAAAAATAAAGATCTATTAACTGAAACACAAAAGGAAATGGAATAGCTCATAGATTTCATGCCAAATTCTCTATCACTCCTCTTGGCATATGAAGTTGAAGGACAACTATTTCCAAGAAGCTTCTTTAAAACAAAAGATGTAAAAGCCAAAGTTTGGTGTAAAGCGCTAAATAACAAAGAAGGAATCCTGAATTCATACGTTTAATGATTAATCTCCACTCCATACCTTATAGTTCTTCATCCACAGAGCTTATTTTTTCGAACTTTTCACATACCCACAGTAAATTAAGAAATAGAGTAGGGTGAACAGAAAACTACAAAGCTTTTTATAAAATTCTAAAAGGCTTCAAGGGTATTATAGACTGGTAAACTGTACTAACATTTGTACAAACTATATTACGTGATAATTAATATTTGTAAGCATTTGGTTTTTATTAAAATGATTAAGGTTTTTAAATATGATAAAAGTGTACTTATAATTTTCCATTTCCCTTCAGTAAAAATAAGTAAACTAGTCTCCATTAAGATAAATAAAATAAATATTGTAATGTGCATTCTCATAATGATACTTATAATAAGCATTAGGTTTTAATAATGATAAATGTGCAATAATATGTTTAAAATTTTGAATTGTTGTAGGTGGTAAGCATGGATGAAAGTCTTCCGGACTTTTTATATCCCTTAAAAACGCTATTTTCATATAACATTCTTTTAATTACCTAACCAGAAACTAAATTAGGTGAATATTGTTGAAAGGAAATAGTGGTACAGAATACCCGGAAAACTTTCACCCCTGGGAAAATGATAAATTGTAAGATAAATTTTCATAAAAGTGACAAAAAACAGTCAAACTCATAAATTTTTCAAAGGTGGTAAAAACCAAGGTAAAAACATGTTTTTCCAAAGACGGAAAAAACCATGGTAATATTCGGTAAAAACCATCAGACGGTAAATACCGTCCAACCCTGATTTCAACGAAATTTTCTCAGAATACTTTCCATATTTTAAATTGAGCCCTTGGAGACGAGCGACCGATATACGTACCACGTAGGGTGCTCAGAATCCGTAATTATTCTCACCAGTAAATTTTTATTGTAAATTTTGCCTTATTTAATCCGAGCATTTTCCCGATTGAATCAGGCGAAGACTTTTGCTTTGAAAAATCGGTGATAAAATATTTAAAATTCTGTAAAAGACGCTCGTCCCGAAGCGGTTAAATAAATGAAATATTTGTAAATTAAACAACATGAGTACAATACGATCAAGAGAATATTGGAAACTTATCCTCTGCGCTCGATAAACGAAAAAGGACTTAAAATTGAATATTTTACTTATAATTAAATTCTATACATGTTCTAAACATTCAAAAACGTTGTATTCTCAGCGGGAATACAACAGTGTATGTTATTTTTGTATAACTTTAGCACATCAAGAATTCAGTAAAAAAATGAGACTACAAAATTCTATCTTTACATATTAACTACTTACTAATTTATGTGTGTCATTTTTCATTACATAAAAAAAAAACATAATTAAAATCGAGCGTATTTAAATCATCAACATTTGATAATATATATTAAATAATATTTTATCTTTTTTTTTTTTTTATTAAAATAAATACACCTAACTAACTTGTTTTACTCTTTGGAAAAGGACAGAGATGAATTCTATCACAAAAAGAATTTCCTTATAATTTCGAAAACTACAGCTATTCGATGGCCAATATTTTGCCATTTTAACAAATAATATTAGTTCTAAAAAGAACTGTTTTGATTTAAATAATTAACTAGAATGAATAAATTAAATTATCACGAATAAAAATTAATAGAATATTTTATACTGTCAGAATATAAATACAACAAACAAATGAAAACACGACGTTTGCACATGCGCAGTTATTTCATAGATGTACGTAGGGGAGATGGGGGCACATGTGAACAGGGGGCAGATGTGAACATCGCAATTTTTCAATGGTTATTGTAAGTTTTTTTATTTGAAAAAAATTACTAAAGATGACAACACCTGTAGACATACGGTAAAAATTTTTTGAAGCTTTTTGACCTTTTATTTGTCCCCTGTAGCCAAAATACTGTTTTTAGATCTCAAAAGTAAAATCTTTGTTCCGAGTTCATAAGCGTTTAACTTTATTTATTTATTCATTTATTTGAATTTGAGTGTTTTAACATGCACTATGAATACTAATAAATATTTTTAATACAGTTCTTTTTCTTCTAAATTTGAGAAATGTTGATAATTTATCAATTTAACAGAAGCAGCAATGTGGGGCACGTGTGAACAGACAAGTTGGGACAGATATGAACAGTACTTATGTGCCCCAATAATCATTCTGTGATTCTGTTCCTTTCAGTTAACTTAATGATAAATAATGTCAGTTCCATTACCTATAATTTTCCTGAAATAGAAGATATTTTCCTCACACAAAGTTGATTTTGCATTGAAACTTCATTAAACACATCTTTCAGCAAATACATAAAGAGCAACAAGCTCGTTTACATTCAATTGTACTTTAAATATATTCAATGTTTTCTAAAATCCAATAAGTGTTATATATTATTTTACTAAACAGTTTACAACAATATTTTTTATGCATTGTTAATACAAAAGCATTACCCTGAACAACTTTGCAAATTTTTGTATTACATTTGTTCTAAACTTGCAATGATGGCTTACTTCCATATCTAAAACAGTTATGTATATGACGCTTTGAATGGAGATACATATGAGTAATATTTTAAGAAAGTAAAATTTTTAAACTGATACCGTAAAATCCCTATTGTAACCCCTCCCTCCTTCAAAAGGAAAAGAAGTTAGGGGAGGGGGGGGGTGTTATAGTCGAGATTTTCTTTTTAATCATTAAAAACCCCTTCTTTATCTATAATTTACAAGTAAATAAGGCAAATAAAGCAGTGGGAATCTTTCGTATTTCGGTAGATTTGAGATAAATAGTATGTAAGCGCACCCTCCCCAAAAATTTCCACAAACAAAAACCCCTAAGCAAAATTTAAGTTTTAATTTCTTTTTTAAAATTGCTTCTTTATTTTTTTTATTTTATTTCAGCAATACTTAATGAATCATCTAAGCCTCCACCCCCAAAATCTACTTATTTTCATTTTATAATCTTTTGCTTAAAGATATCATTCAAAATCTAGAGAAATATATATATATATATATATATATATATATATATATATATATATATATATATATACTTTTTTATGGCGAATTTCACAGGTAATTAACTAATCATTACGATGACAAATGAATAACAGAATAAAAAGCATGTCAAAGGATATTTTTCCTTAAGTTCACATGTGCCCCACGTGTGTTCACAACTACCCCGCTGATGGGGCACATGTGAACAATTTTTCGAATTTATAAAACTATTAAAAAATGTAAGAACTATACAGTTGATTTAAAAAAAAATTACCATGTATAAAAGACAGTTCTATTTACTATATTGAGTAGGTTTTGTTTATAGAAATTAGTCCAGTCATGAGAAAAAGCTATATTTATGCGAACTGTTCACATGTGCCCCCATCTCCCCTACAGTTAATAAATTATCCATAAGGAAGAAAACAGTTTGGTATGTTCCTCTAATTCAAACTCGTCCGCTACGTGGCGTGTGACCTTGATTGATGTGACCTCGCCTTTAATCTTGCGGTTACATCTCCGATTTAAGATAGGACGCTTACTTTGTATCCTGCCTTGCCTGCATCTGAATATAAATATACATGGAAATAAAGTAAATATATTTCTAATTAATTGAGAGGAATCAATAACTGAATACTTAAAAGACGATGTTTAACAGCTATAATTATAGTAATTATTATTTGACGCTTTAGGCTTTCCAAAAAATTATAAAACGTTAAACTTCTTTTAATTGCTAAAAGATGTAAAATGAACAAAACAGTTAAAGTAGTTAATCCGGACCATTTTCAAAACAAAGTAAATAAGAATATTTCAAAACTGCACGATCTATGATGAAATCATATGAAACGACATCATCCAATTTTTTACGTCCTCTTTCAGATTACGCACGTTATTTTTACTTGGATGTTTATTTCCATATTTGTACCCATTGAGTAACTCGAGCCATAATTCTGTAAGCTAAGTGACACTGCATCGTTAGGTATTGTATTTTTACCTGTTAGAGGGCTGCCCCAAGCGACTATTTTTTAATTCTAACTGCCATCACTTTCTCAAAACAGAAATCCTTAACACACACTTGACAACATTTGCAAGAGAAATAGACTTCAAAATTTATATTTGAAAAATACTGGCGCAAACAGAATATAAAAATAATCGCCTGGAATCCTGCATGTTGCAATCTCTACGGTTTCTCTAATAATGAATGAATAGTATAGATTGGAGGGAGAAATTATCTTACTTTTATTGAAATTTATTTGGAGGATTTCTTCTTGATATAATCTTGCCAGGGCTGTGGTTTTTATATTATATTTTATATCAGCTATAAGCTACTTTTTTCTGTACTTAATTTTCCTGCTTGTCATGCCAATACTGTAATTCTTTGATCCGTCTGCTGGCATTAATGGCATTTCATATATTCCTGAATTTAAATTTTACATCATTTAGCAATTAAAAAAAGTACATTTACTACAAAGTGTTAATTTTTTATATTTTAATGCACCGTTAGATTATTTTAATATGAAAGTAACGGATTTTGACAATTTAGAAGAAAAAAAATTATGCATTTTTAGGGTTCCGTACTTAAAAAGTAAAGACGGAACCATTATAAAATCACTGTCTGTCTGTCACAGCCATTTTACTCGTAAACTATGGAACTTGGAAAGTTCAAATTGGGGGAAGTAATAAAGACTACTGACCTACATATTTACAGATTATTAAACATTCATAAATATATTTAGAAAAATGTAGAGGGGCTAATTAAATTACTTGAAAAAAAAATATTTTCTTTGTGTATCGTGTGAAAGCTTTCGTCACTGAACTCAAAAATACATTTCTTTTAATTTTAGTTATTACATTTTCAGAGATATCGTCGAAAATGTAGTGCAAAAATATGCCCCCCCCCCCCCTTTATCTCTCGATATATCCAAACCAACCGAAACTAAAACTATGAAAAAATTAGAGGTTGTAGACGTTAATTTAAACCTTGCAGTAGAACTATAACGATTACCCTAGGTTACATAGTTTTTGAGAAAAGGGCATTTTCCCGTTACACACAAATTTTGATTTGCAGGCATTCAGCAAAAGTGTTGAGGAGCACTGGAGGTACCTATCGTAGCAGAAGTATAAAAGCATTGTTGATAATTATTTTCGAAAAGAATCGTCTGTAATTAGCCGATATATTAACCCTTAAAGACACGGACGGCTTGGACATACATAATGACAGAGGCGGCGTACTCTATGTACCATCTGCTTTTAAAGCCCAGATAACAACTTTTAGTGATATTTTGTGTAATGCAATGCTCAGTAGCAGTATAAAAGCAAGAACGTCAAATTTTTAATTAATTTTATTAGTTAACTAATTTTTAACTAATTTAATTAGAATTATGCATATATATACTATGGGATTCGCAACTAGTTTGCATTCAGTGGATCTCTCAATAATCCTCCCGTGTCTTTAAAAGTTAATTAAAAACCTATCTGGAAAAATGCGGCACGGACTAAGGTGGCGTTGCAATTTTGCGATCTGCTTTCAAAACGCGCTGAACACAATGCCAAGTTTAAACTCTGGACAAGAGTTTTCTTTTAGCTACACTATAAAAAGAAAAGATTATTACGACGCTGAATTTAGTTTTATGAAATGCCAAATTTAGCTTAAATATGCACAACTTTTATTGTCAGTACCGAATTAAGTTCATCATAAACAGATTACGATAAGATTTAAAAAGAGTTATACAGAATAGCATTATTTGATATTATTTAGTTTTCATGTCTCTTTGAACTTTTATGATATACCCACTCATACTTTTTATTATGTACAGCTATTCCCAACCCTAAGTTGTATAGTTTTTTTACAAAATCTTATTATTCTTTTAGCAATGATTTTTTTTTTAATAATACAATTAATAATTCATATATTTATTGTACGGAACCCTTTGAGCGCGAGTAATAGTTGCACTTGGCCATTTATTTAAATAATCCTTGACTGTTACAAAATTAGATTTGAAAAATATATTTAAATAATACAGTAAAACCTCCCTAAAGCGACCATTTTCCGTTCCAATAAAAATGGGTCGCTTCGAGAGGTGGTCTCTTAATGGAGGTCACGCTTTAACCCTTTGCACTCCGCTGTCGCCGCTGCGGCGACATCATCTTTCTTTGTAAAATTTGTTTCTGGCACCAGTAATAAAGGTAATTAAAATTTGCCTTGTTTAATCAGAGCATTTTTGAAATTGTGTACTTGAAGGAAACTCCTTTTAAAAAAGTGTTGCCAACCGAATAAAATTTGTGTAAGAGACGCTGGAGTCCAAAGAGTTAATTGTTGAAAAAGGTAACAACTAATGTTACAAAAATTTATTTTTATAAAAATTTAAGTATCAAAACAAATGCTAATTACATAAGTTAATTACTGCAGAGTTTAAAAAATAAATATATTGACGTTTGATTTGATTTTACGGTGATTTTCTCTTTTGAACTTTTATTTTCAAGTCCTTTCGAAGTTCAGTAAATAAATGCAATTTTTTTTTTTTTTTTTTTTTTTTTTTTTTTTTGGACGGGAACGAACAACGACGATTTCATTCATTTATCTATTTCTTTGAGAGTTTCCTAACAGAACAGGGCAGGGCAGTTTATGGACCGTCATTCTTAATTTCTCATCAAAGTTAAATTCATTGCCTAAAAAGGCATAAAGGGTTAAACCCCTTTATGCTTAAACACTTAAAAATTACCGGAATAATAATTAAAAAAAAGTCTAAACTTAGTTTAGAAGCTTGATGAATAATGCGCTCTCCGGATTTATTTTTCTGATAAAACCTTCTTCCAGCGACCAGGAAAAAACAGAATTTGTTTCATTTTCTACCAAGAAGTGGGTCGCTCATGGAGGAAGTTCAACTGGGATGGTCTCTGAATGGAGGTAAAATTAGTATTGAGCCTATGGGAATAAATTTCGTTCCATGAAAAAATGGTCGTTCAGGGAGGTGGTCGCACAGGGAGGTTTCACTGTATATATATATTTTTTTAATATAAAGATAAGGTTTCTTTTAACATTAACTGCACTATTACTTTTTCTTATTGATATGTTTTCACAAGTTAGCTATTTTAATGTACCAATAATTAAAAATATAGAGAGTAGAATTAAATCAATGTACACCAAAACACATGAGATAACAACTTTAACAATTTATAAATGTAAATTTTCACAGATTAATAAAAAAAAAAATGCTTAAGTATAATTATAAAAAAGCTATTGTTTATATACCTATTACATTTGGTTAAATTGGATCATAAAGTTAATATATTCTAAGATAAAATTTTCTATCTGTGGTACATCTCTTAATCTCTAATATATTTAAATATCAATTTAAACAAGCTAAAAATACATGAAAATATTTCTAAATCGATGTAAACATATTGTTCTATCTTAAAACAGTCTGACTTTTAAATATTTTTTTTTTTTCAAAAACTAGGGGGCTCGGCCCCCTACGAGCTACGCTCGCCAACCCCCGTCCAGACACCGCAGACTCTAAATGCACGCTAATTTGATCGGATTTAAAAAGATTTCGAAAGATCGAATTATAATTTAAAAAACAGTGACGATCTCCCTATAAACGGATTTCTATTCATTTCTCTTTGATTGGGGAATTTTAACGCCAAATCCGCTGCGGTACTACTTGATTATCCAGTCGACCAATTTCGCCAAATTATACAAATTGACATAATTTTTATTTTAAATAACGAAAGAACAAATAAATTAGTACAACATGTAAAAATTCACGTGTATACTTTTTATGACGTAATTTTCAATAAGTTCCTGCTTTTTATACGCAATTATTTAATTTTAATTTGAAAGTATCTTTTCTATTTATAATAGTCACGTGTAAATAAATTTTTAATTTGAAGCAAACATTATTGTTTCCGTTGTTTATACTGTTGGCAACAGGTTAAATTAGTACAATTTTCTAAAATAAGTAAAAAATATCTCTCGAAATGCTGAAAATTTGAATTTAAAATAGAAATAAAACCTCGAAAAATCAGTCAAATTAAAAAAATAAATAAATTCTGCACACCGTGAAATTAAAACGTATAAAATGATCTAAAAATTATTAAATTCTGATGTATAGTTTTTGCTCCTATAAAACTTTTTTAGTGGAACGATTTTGTCCAACTTTAGCATTAAATATCTCTTAAAATAATTCTTCGATTTGAAAACTGTCTGCATCAGCGTGTTTATCAAACATTTCTGTATAATACTACCGATTTTCATATTTTTGTATGCATTATTTTTCTTAATATGAACGAAGAAAGACCTCCGGTCACAAACAATTCAAAACCGGCGGCGGTGACAGCGGTAGTTACTTTTTTTTAGAATAGAGAGATGTAGATTTAATTGAATTGCAGCGGTGGAAAATTGGCGCAGAGGAGGAGCCTATTGACAGCACTAAATTTTAGAAGTATTTTTCGGCTTATCTAATGACATAATTTCTGCGTTTTTATTAAGTTGAAGAATACTATAAAATGTTTTTGGTGTCAATAGGCTCCTCCTCTGCGCCCATTTTCCACCACTGGAATTGAATGTAAAGATTTCTTAATATAAAAGATAATACGCATATATACCGGGTGTCCAGTGTCCATAATTAAACGACCCTACTTTAAAGTTGTCTACAGTCAAAAGTATTGTTCATAAAGTTGTGAAATTTTGGGAAAGGTATAATAAAGGGATGGAAATTTGTTGAGGCTAAAAAAAATATCAATAAAAATACTTTAAAATTTCGTCACCAGAGGGCGATTTTTTTAATAAATTACATATTTAGCATTAAGATAGTTTAAAAATTGTATTTACAGGATGTTCATAATTAATCGACCTATTTTAAAGTTGTCTACAGAGGAAACTGTTGTTCAGATTGTTGTGAAAGTTTTTGGAGGCCATAATAAAAGTATGGGAATATGTGTGAGCAGAAAAAAAAAATAGGAGGCCATTTTTTAACGAATGACACATAAAGCAAACATTTACGATAGTTTATCAAATTTTGTTATAACCAAACATGTTCTGCATGACTTTCATCATTTTCAGATACCATCTGGAATCGTAAGATAGCATTTTCCACAGATGACCGCAGTATGTTCAGGGAAAAGCTAGGAAAATGTCGTGAAAAGCTGTCTTTAGAGTAAGGTTAAGTTAAAAAATAAAATTTTTAAAATATCGTAATGCTAAATGTGTAATTTATTTAAAAACGCCCTCTGGTGGCAAAATTTTGAATTACTTTTATTTATATTTTTTAGCTTAAACAAATTTCCATCCCCTATTATGCCTTTCGCAAAATTTCACAACTTTATGAACAATAGTTTTGTCTGTAGACAACTTTAAAGTAGGGTCGTTTAATTATGGACACCCTGTATTTCATCAATAAATAAAACATGCAAAAACACTATAAATTTGGAAAGAAGGAGTATATCAATAATATTTATAGCATTTAACTATGAAACGCCCCCCAAAACTGTCAAATTTAAACTACACAGTTAAAAGACTCTCTGTTCTTCCTCACTGGGTAGAAAGACAGACCTAAATCCACCCCCACTGTTAAAAACTTGTAAGTTTCTAAACACACGTCTATCCTGCAATCAAAACTAAATCATCTTCAAAAAATTGTCAGATAAGATATAAAATTTAAAATATAAGAAATATAACTGAAAAGGTAAATAAACCAAACTTTTAAAAATATATAATATAATCAAAGCATAATTATATTACAAAAACGAATAGTTTTGAAAAATTGCCTTTTAAAAAGTGAATTTAAAAATTATATTTTAAATAATATTAAAAGGTAAACAAATTGAAATATTTTATTGTGTATGAATGCAGAACGACGAGCGTCCACCAGACCTAGAAGAAAATACAAAAACACACTAGCCGTTGGGGGTTCAACTGCAACTCGATTCCACGGCTCTTGAACTGCTGGGCAGTGCAGAGTTCTTTTTATCTCGGGAGCCATGAAGCAACTTTGCTCCGGCAACTTTCGAATCTGTTTTGCTCTGTTCCGAACTAGTATATATAACATAACACTTAAATTTTATTACATACTGATTAATAATCAAATGAACATTGATTAAAAAGCAATAACTCCTAAACTTAAAGTATTTTTACGCTAGAGCTATAATTAAGTTAAACAAAATTGAATTATAATTAAGTTAAGTAAAATTTAATTAATATTTTTATTACATAAATTAAAATTTAATTTCAATGATTTAATTAATTTTTTTAATTCATATAAGCTATTTTTTAATCATTAGATACACATTTATTAAAAAGCAATAACTCCTAAACTTAGATGAAAAATATTTTTATGTTAGAACTATAGCGACACAAAAATACCAAATAAAGTTTTTATCTTAAGCATTATCCTTCTGTATTAATTTAATAGTATTCCTGTTACCAGATACTGGTTCATCTTTAGTTATACAGTAATGAAAATTAACTATAATTAAAGATTTTCTTTAAATAATACACACACACACACATATATATTTATATTATTATTATTTTTACATGTATAATTAACATTAATAAATATGATTACTTAAATATATAAATATTTTCTCTTAGTGATTTGTTATACATTATCTTCAATTTTCACTGATTAATTAGGGGGGCATAAATTAGGAAAAAAAGAGACAGCTTATTATATAAAAAAAAAAAAAAGCTGCTTTTTTTTTAGACATAACTCGAACAGTGAACATTTGTTTTGGATAATACACTTTGTACAAATACAAACATTACATGTATGTATGTTTAGAATTAAATCAAGTTATTTTTTAAACATTATTAGTTAGTAATAATTCATAAGATTTTTTTTTTTTTTTTGGGGGGGGCGGGGGGTCTCCAATTAGAATCCAGAATCTGCGATTTTTTTTTTTTTTTTTTGTATACATTAGTAATATATTTAAATGTCATTGTTATCTCAAGAGTTTTATGAAAATTGCAGTAGCAGATAATATATAAATCATATATATTTAATATCAATTATATTAGAAACACACGCATACAAATATAAAATTTCTGCAGACATGTGTGGATGTATATTTCCATATATTCATATGCATGATTACATGTGTATGATTATATATACTTTTACTTAAAAAAGAAAAAAAAGGTGGCAGATTTATTGGTTTGGAATGTAATGTAGGAGTAAAAAAAATGTTAAAACTACATAAAAAAAATATGCAATATTATACTGATTATTAAAATCCTCAATTGATTATTCTGTATTACTATTGTATACATTGTATGAAAAAATAAAATTTTGATCCATGAGGTCTTTCTAAAATTTTTATTTTCTTAATAAAATTTTGAATTGATAAAATGTTGGTACTTAAAAATTCATTTAAAAAAAAAATCAAGTTTATTTTTAGTTGTCATTTTATAAACAAACTTAATATAATAACAGCTCTCTCTCTCTTTTTTTTTTTTTTTTTTTTTTTATTGTATTTTTGTAGAATTTAACAAGTCATGATTTCATGACCATTTCAAGCAATAGAAATATCACCATGGGCTATGTTATTACTTTGATATAATTTAAATATTTAATTTAAATTATTTTATAAAAAATATAAATTCATAAATTATTATTGATTATAAATTAGAATTATAAGAAATTTAAAGAAATATTAATAATATTTTACGAATTTATTTTATACTACTTAAAAAATTCTCATATATAATTGATAGTAAATGATAAGGGCACAGATGTCATATTCGCCCCATATTGGCGCGATTTTTTTCTGTCGCCAATATCATATAGGCAACAGGTACTTAACTGGCGCCAAAGTGTCGTTATTTTGCTTGATGTGGTAACCCGGATTATGTTGTTTATGCTGTTGATGTTTTCGCCAAATTGGCAACCGAAAAAATCGCGCCAATATGGGGCGAATATGACATCTGTACCATGATAAGTTTTAGTTTTTAAAATAAATTACTACTATATTTATTTCACCCACAATTTTATAAATATAATTTAATTTAATACATTAGAATGACATGACTATATTTCATTATCCTTTCCATAGAGGGCGACACTATTAAACGATAAAATGTTAGCCAGAAAATCTTTTAAGAATGGGATGCGCAGAAAGTAGGCGCAGCGGTTCAGGAGCCACGGAATCGAGTTGCAGTTGAACCCCCAACGGCTAGTCAAAAACACGAACAGAAATACATGACAAATGTCCTTCACCTGGTATTAACTAAAAACGATGAATTTTCATTCCATATCCAAATTCAAAATTTTCAATTCCAAGTCTGCACACTTCCTTTTATTCAAGCTTCCGTCCAAACCCATTATTCTTAAAAGACTTTAGGGCCAGCACATCATATAGAATGTTCCGGAAGCATGCTACCATAAAATGGGCTGGGCTCGTCGTTCTGCATTCATACACATTAAAACATTTCAATTTGTTTACCTTTTAATATTATTTAAGTTATAATATTTAAATTCACTTTTTAAAAGGCAATTTTTCAAGACTATTTGTTTTTGTAATATAATTATGCTTTGTTTATACTATATATATATATATATATATATATATATATTTGTTTAAGTTTGGTTTATTTATCTTTCCAGTTAGTATATATCTTTGTATTTTTTTATTTTATATCTTAAATGACGATTTTTTCAAGATGAAAAATTTAAATTCACTTTTTAAAAGGCAATTTTTCAAGACTATTTGTTTTTGTAATATAATTATGCTTTGTTTATACTATATATATATATATATTTGTTTAAGTTTGGTTTATTTATCTTTCCAGTTAGTATATATCTTTGTATTTTTTTATTTTATATCTTAAATGACGATTTTTTCAAGATGATTTAGTTTTGCTGCTTTTTTGAATGCAGGAGTGACGTGTGTTTAGAAACCTAAAAGTTTTTAACAGTAGGGGTGGAGTTAAGTCTGTCTCTCCACCCACTAAGGAAGAACAGACAGTCTTTTACCTGTGTCAGTTTAAGTTTGGTTTATTTATCTTTTCAGTTAGTATATATTTTTTATATTTTTTAATTTTATATCTTAAATGACGATTTTTTTAAGATGATTTAGTTTTGCCGCTGTTTTGAATGCAGGAGTGACGTGTGTTTAGAAACCTACAAGTTTTTAACAGTAGGGGTGGAGTTAGGTCTGTCTCTCCACCCATTAAGGAAGAACAGACAGTCTTTTACCTGTGTTACTTTAAGTTTGGTTTATTTATCTTTTCAGTTAGTATATATTTTTTAATTTTATATCTTAAATGACGATTTTTTCAAGATGATTTAGTTTTGCTGCTGTTTTGAATGCAGGAGTGACGTGTGTTTAGAAACCTACAAGTTTTTAACAGTAGGGGTGGAGTTACGTCTGTCTCTCCACCCACTAAGGAAGAACAGACAGTCTTTAACCTGTGTTAGTTTAAATTTGACAGTTGTGGGGGTTTTCATAGTTAAATGTTATAAATATTATTGACATACGCCTTCTTCAAAATTTATAGCTTTTGTGCATGTTTTATTCATTGATGAAATACATTTTGTAGCATTTAATATGAGCTGCTTTAGCGCCAGTTGTGAAATAATTTTTATCTTTTAATTATAATTGAAAGATAATATATATATATATATATATATATATATAACTTTTTTCAGTTATGTATTTTTATTTATTTTTATTTATTTATTTATTTTTCTAGTTGTCTTTTTACGAAGTTTTGACCAGATAAAAATAAAACGAATTAAAACTTCACAAAACTAAACTGAAATTCTTCTTCACATTCGATGCTTGAATGAGGATGTATCAACATTAGAGTAAAACAGAAGTTTAATAAATTATTAAAAAATTACTAAATATCAACAAATGTAACACTAATCCGAAATAAACAAGTTTAAAACGCATGAAGTTGAGCCACCAACAGCGGTCTAGGACCGAACGTTGTCATTGTTAACTTTCTAGATCTACGAAAGAATCTTGTTTTGAGATTCACTGAAAGACAACTTTACACAATACTTGCCTTCAGAGACTTATCGATATTAATTGAATTACACAAGTCTGCAAATTCTTCATATATTTCTCTATTGGGAATTAAAACGGCCTATAGAGGCGCTGCTCGCAGCCTTCGGTACAGGAAAATTGTCTCTTTAATTTCCCTTTAACTAATGCTAAAGTGCCATTGAAATAATTCTTTATTGTAAATGCATTTGAAAGCCTTAGATATTCAAATTCGGATAAATTTTACTTTGTCATACAAGACAGAACACAAATGTCACAGGAAATCTGAAATTGTGCAAAAGAATAATCATTCTGAACAAATTTAAAATACATGCAATGCAACGCGCTTCTACGCGACTATCCTGAAGCGAGAAATTATATCTTTTCTCCACCAGATGGCGTATTCGAGCGCTTGAATCACCAATATATTAAGTTCTGATTTTGATCAGATACACGTGTAAATCTCGTTTCTGATGGATGAATATAACTCCAAAAAAATGAAGCGTGAAGAAGGGAAACTTCCATAGACGTAATGTAAATCCCCGATCGTCAGCGAAGCAGTGCAAACAGCTAAACAGTAGAACTCGCATACAGGACGAATGATAAAACATACAAGGAAGGTCTCCATACGGGCATACTCAGAAAAATCTGAAAAAATTACAGAATGTTCTTCTCATAGGGATATATATGTTTATAAAAAAAATTTTGGCGGAACCCCAATACAGCGTCCGTAAAAAAATAACGAAATATTCGTTCATTTGGCGATGGAAAAAAAATACGCTTTTATGTAGGAGAAAACTTTTTATGTTGAATTTGTTTATATAAGTTTAATTTAAATAACTTTAGTTTTGTCATTTTTAATTTGTTTTAACTATAGTTTTGTCATTTTTAGTTTGTTTTAACTACAGTTTCTCATATATATTTATATGAATTTATAATAAAATTTAAATATCATATTTTACGATTTAAAGCAAAATTTAAATTGATTTAAATTATTTCAAGCTTAAAAATTAGGCAGATAGAACACTATCGGTTTGATTTTGTTGCTATGGAAACGACTTTGTCTTTGATATGGAAATGTATTATGACAATTAAATGTCTGCTGACTATAACTTAAAATAGATATTTGCAACTTGCAAAGCATAGAAAATATTTTTACAGTGATGAAATTAAATAACTACAGCAACAAGCAACATATATATGTAATAAAAAAATATATATAATGACCTCTTTCATTGATTAAGTTTAGATTCATTAAAAATCGTGCATTCTAAAAAACAATTAATAAACAATTTTCAGATGTATTAAAATCGTTTGCTTTTGGCGAGGGAAAATCCTGCTCGCCAAATCGCGTGTCACTTTCGTATTTTCGCGCCAAATATCCGAAAATATATTATTTTTTTACAGACTTTCTACTGAAATTCCGCCGTTAAATTTGACTGATCCCTTTATACATGCATGAGTAGTTTCACTAGCATTTTTTTTCAACATATTCTGAGTATGTCCTGTATGGAGACCTTCCTTGTTAGTACGCTTTTGCGTGATCACCAGTAGTGATAATGATCAAAATGGGAAGTAATGCTGTGGTCACCGCTGTCCGCGCAAAAGCAGTGCACTCCCCCCCCCTCCTTTCGCAGAGGGACTCAAAACCCCTTTCTTCACAGTTAGGTCAAAGATCATTCAATACGTTAGATGCAGAAGATCAAATGAGTCTGTTAGTTGTTATGTTAGTTTTCGAGTGAAAGTGGAACTTTCAATACATAAAATGTATTATCGTACAGAGTCCTGCATTGCTGAAGATTTTCCATTGTACGCATTCATCGGCTATCTACTTGCAATACAGAAAATATATCATAACTGTTGGCAAAAAAGCCGCCTCTGCTCTGTACAGTAAGGTACGCGCGCTAATACTTAGATAAATAAATAAATATTATTTTGTTTCTGGCCATTAAAATACATTTAAATATAATAATAATATAGGTAATCTCTTACCTTTATGTTGTTGCTCAGCAATTCCTCATACTTCGGCTTCGCATGGGTGTACATCCATATTGCACAATATCCTATATTGTTGAGAATAGAAAGTGGATGTTTAAATTTTTTTATCTTATTTATAAATGATTCCACTCTTGACATATTTTCTTTGGTTTAAGAAATTATATTAGTAAAACTAACTTTACATTTTCAGTTAATAATTTACATATTCATTTAAATTATGCTGCCTTTTTGCAGCAGTAAATTTTGCATTACATTATTAATTAACGGGATCTACACAACAACTAACTTAATAATAAGAAAAAGAGTTTTTTGAGTCAGAGTTTTTTGATGACGATGATGTTGGCGTCAGACAGCTGCAGCATGCGTGGGTTGATATATGAACAAATTTCACAAACATATTTCACTTGTTAATATCATTATTTATTTGTAATTGTATAACTTGAGTAGGATAATTTGTCTATAATCGGAAAGTTTGTTTATTGCAGAATGATTTATTATTACTTAATGTTTTTATTTACGTGTTCAAATGTTTGTATTCTTGAATGGTTTCCTGTTTTGAAATCAGTTAATGATATCTGAGATGATTACGAATTGATTTACTGCTACTAAATTAGTTCAAGTATCATAAAGTTTTTATGTCCTTGAAAGTTATTGCTTGTTTAATGTTTCTAAAGTAGTTTACTGTCCATATCTGAGAGGGTTATAAATCCATCACCCTTCCTTAACCATCTCAGATGCATCCGGTAATAGTTGCATGGATTCTCGATGTTTCAGGAATTGAGGTTTGGCCAGTGGCTTGGTCAGCGCGTCTGCTGTCATGTCTTGTGTTGGGCAGTAACGAAGATCTAGTATTCCATCTTCTTTCATCTCTTTTATTCCGTGATAGCGAACATCGATATGTTTGGTTCGCTTTGAGAATTTTTCGTTCTCCACCATCTTGATGACGCTCTGGTTGTCTTCATACAGTATTACTGGTAAATTTTGTTTTAAGTCCAGGTCTGCTAATAATTTTATTACCCAGGCAATTTCCTGTCCTGCACTAGCTTCAGCAACGAATTCAGCTTCTGCCGATGAATAGGCAATGCAATTTTGCCTTTTCGTGTACCACTGTAAGGGACTATTTCCCAGCATGAATATGTTTCCTGTAGTCGATTTTCTCGTTCTTGTGTCCCCCGCCCAGTCGGAGTCAGAAAATCCGATTAACTTAGGTTTGTTATTTGTGTTCAATGTCAAATTTAAAGTTTTTGTAATGTTCAGGTAACTTATTACGCGTTTCACACAGTTCCAGTCTTTTAGGCGTGGAGTTTCACATCTTCTGCTGAGTATGTTAACAGCGGCTGATATATCTGAACGCGTAGTGGTTCCTATGTATAGCAACGATCCTATCGCTTGTCTGAATTTCGTATTATTAGGTAATAAATTTTCTTCGTCTTCTAATTTGTGAAAACCGGCATCCATGGGAGTGCTTACAGGTTTTGCGTTTTCTAAATTGAATTTTCTTGCGAGCTCTTCTATTTTTAATCTTTGATTCAGTTTATAGCCGTTTTCTGATTTGTTTATTTCCATGCCTAAATAGTGAGATACTTCCCCAAGGTCCTTTAATTCAAATTCTTCCTTTAAAGATTTTATTATGTCTTCAATCGTTTCGTTTTCACCACCTATCAAAATGTCGTCAACATAGACTATTATGTAAGTTGAAATTTTGTTCTCTTTTCGTGTATATAGACATGTGTCCACGGTGCTTTGTTGAAAGTTTAAATTTTTCAAAGATTGTGCGATTTTTTTATTCCAGGTTCTGGCTGCCTGTTTGAGTCCATAGTAGGATTTTTTTCAGTTTACAGACTTTGTTTTCTGAATTTTTCTCAATGTAGCCCTCCGGTTGTTTCATGTACTTCATCTTCTAGCTCACCGTAGAGAAAAGCTGTTTCTATGTCTATGTGCCTCACATTTAACTTCCTATATGTGGCTGCTGCCAAAAATGTTCTGACGGTTGTTTGTGACACTACTGGGGCGAAAGTCTCGTCATAGTTTTCCCCATATTTTTGACTAAATCCTTTGGCTACTAAACGTGCTTTGTACTTTTGAGTGTTCCCGTGACTGTCTAATTTCTTTTTGAATGTCCATTTGCAACCTATAACCTTTTTGTTAGGTGGAGGATCCACTAATTCCCATGTGTTGTGTTTTCTCAGCGAATTGATTTCCGCTTGTGTGGCTTTAAGCCAATTTTCCTTTTCTTTGGGATTATTTATAGCCAGTATTTCATTCCAACTAGTGGGTTCTGTCATATCATCATTTTTTACGTAACAGGCATATCTGTCTGGTGGTACCCCCCTGTTCGATCTTTCGGATCTTCTTGGTTCATTGGTCGGTTGTTTGGACGCGGTTGGTTCTTCGGTTGTGTTGTTTATCTCCGTTTCAATGTAATTTTTGTCGTCATATGCGTTTCCTGTCTCTTTACTTTCTTTTAGGTTAATTTTGCTATTTTCTATGAATTTCACTGTTCTGCCAATTACAATTTTATTTTCTTTAGTGTATACGAGATATCCTTTTGAGTTGTTATCGTATCCTACAAAAATCCCTTCCTGAGCCCTGTCGTCCAATTTTCCTCGATGTTGTTTATTCACGTATGCGTAAGCTTTGCATCCTAATGTTCGCAAATAGTGTAAATTCGGTTTGCGATTAAACCATAGCTCAAATGGGGTTTTATTTGTCGATCTTGTTGGTAAGCGATTCTGTAAATGATTCGCGGTGTTAATTGCTTCTCCCCAAAATCTTTGTGGCAGATCTGCTTTTCTTCTAGTCATGTCTAATAGCGACCTATTTTTTCTCTCCGCAATGCCATTTTGGCTCGGGCAATACGGCACGGTTAATTGATGTTTAATGCCCCTTTTCCTTAGGTAATCCTCTATCCCTCTATTTATGTACTCTCCTCCGTTGTCCGATCTTATTCCTTTCGGATATATCCCGAACTGGTTTCGAACCATAGCTATATAGTCGATTAGTTTATCCTGTACTTCATCTTTGTGTTTTAATAAGTATATTACAGTAAATCTAGAGTAGTCGTCAATGAAAGTTACAAACATTGTTTTACCACCTATTGTGGGGGTTCCTATCGCTTTGCATATGTCCGTGTGCACTAGATCGAGTACTCTACCTGTTTTGTTTCTATACACTGTTTTGGGATAGGGAGCATCGCTTGTTTTTGTTTGTATGCACGTTTCGCATGTTGTTCCATGATTGCAATTATTTAGTTTTATGCCATAGGCTAAGTCGTCTTTGACCATTTCCTTTATGGAATTATAATTTCTATGCCCTAGGCGTTTGTGCCAAAGTTCCAGGCAGTCTTTACTTTTGCATTCATGTGCCATATTTACTATATTCCTATTTGCATTTTCTAATAATTGAACTTCGTATAGGTTATTTTTCATTTTTGCCTCCAAATAGATTTTCCCATTTCGGGACAGCGTGCATTGATCTTTATCAAATAATAATTTATACCCATTCTTTGTGGCTTTACTAACTGAAATTAAATTAGATTCTAGCTCCGGTACATACAACACTTCTTTCAACATAATTTTATTTATGCCTCCATTGGATGTTTTCGTCGTGAATGTAGTTTCTCCTGTACCTAGCGAGTTTAGAGTTTTGCCGTTGGCAGTTATGACCGTTGTTTTTTCGGTGTCATTTAATTTAGTAAAGTCATCTTTATTGTTTAGGATATGTGAGGATGAACCAGAATCAATAATCCATGTTTGTTTTCCTGTTTTGTCTGTTAGAAAGGCTGCGTCGCTGCTTTGATCTGGTTTTGTTTCCCTGTATTCTCTCTTATTTACTGATTCGCGGTCAGTGTTTCCTATCTGGTTATCTGATTGCTGATAACACAACGATGATGAGTAATGTTTGTTTTTGTATGTTTGTTGTTGTTTTTGTGTATTTGGGTGATTGTTTCGATTTTTTAAATGCCAACATTCTCTGTACGTGTGATTTCTCAATTTGCAATACGTGCACTGTTTATCTTTTTTAAAGTTATCATTAGGAAATCTTTTCTGCGTTTTAAACGCTTTTGTTGAATTTTCACCCTGGTCTGTGTTTTCGACCTTTCTGTTGTACTCATCTGTTAATTTACTTCTAATAAATTGTGGTGTAAGCTCGTCCTCATTTCGTGATTCAAGGGCAGTGATCAAAGTATTATAACTAGGGGGTAGCGAACACAGCAATAAAACTGAAAGATGGGAGTCGCTAATTGTTTCCCCGATCGCTGAGAGTTTGTCTATTAGTTCTAGAATGTATGTTATATGTTTGATTAGGTTCCCGTTTTCTTAGAGCTTGGCTCCATAAAGCTTTCTTAAAAAAATAATTTACTAGAGAGGTTCGCCCTTTCGTGTACCGTTTTAAGAGCGTTCCAAGTGTCTCTGGCTGTGTTAAGCCCTTTTACATGGACGATTTGAGAATCTTCAATTGACAGATTTATTATGGCTCTGGCCTTCTTGTCCTTTTCTCCCAATCGGTTGTGACTGGCGTGGGCCTATCTTCGCTAATTACGTTAAACAAGTCTTCTCTAATCAGTAACATCTCAGTTTTGAACTTCCAATTACTGTAGTTACTCGCGTTTAGTTTTTCTACCAACTGTATCTCACGTGATGCGGCTATTTTTCTAGTTATTTAAGTTTTACTTATGTGAGGAATTGCTGTTTTTATTTTATTCTATATAAAACTTCTTATTATTTAGTTTTCTTCAATTCATTAACATTTCCTTTATATCAACAAAAAACATTCACAATATTTATTTTATCGTCAAATAACTGAGGAACTATATTTTTAATTATTTTCAACAATTTCATTTTAATGTGCATACCTCTATGGCCAGTAGTTTTTTTTTTTCACAAATATTATTTATCTACTAAAATACAGAATTTTTCAGTCTCGGAATCAAATTGTTGGCAAAAAAACCGCCTCTGCTCTGCACAGTAAGGTACGCGTGCTAATACTTAGATAAATAAATAAATATTATTTCGTTTCTGGCCATTAAAATACATTTAAATATAATAATAATATAGGTAATCTCTTACCTTTATGTTGTTGCTCAGCAATTCCTCATACTTCGGCTTCGCACGGGTGTATATCCATATTGCACAATATCCCATATTGTTGAGAATAGAAAGTGGATGTTTAATTTTTTTTATCTTATTTATAAATGACTAGCAAACCCCGCGGCTTTGCTCGCGTAATATTTGAAATGTGCCAAAGTGATATTTATATGTCTAATTTTTATTAAAACGTACTAACTAAATTTTTATTTTATTAAAAGGTAATATTTTATTTTATTAAAAGTTTTTTTTTTTTTTACTAAAAGGTACTTATTACTTTTAGGAATAATTCAAAAATTACTATTTAAAACACAGTTTGATTAAACATCCTTATTACACTGCATTGGGCAGAAATGAGGCTTAAATTAATAAAATGAAATAAAACTAAATAAATGATAATTTAGAAAATATTTTGAAACTTTTATGCTCAATTAATACGCTCATTTCAGTATTCATTTGAAGTTTTGAAGTTTTTAGAAACCATCTTCTTACATCTTAAAATTAACCGTCATGTCAAATTCCAAGTCTTACCACCTCTCTCAACATAAAGGGCTATGTTGAAACAGGAACTGTCACCATTATTTTGCCAACATTAATTTTGAAATCGGTTTGTTATTTCCTAATATTCCACAGAAACGTAATTTAAAAAGCTTTTAAAGCCCTTTATTAGAACGTTTGTTGTTCCTGTGAACCCCAGGTGGTAGAATCACCGCCATAAAATATAGCCTGTGTAGGATCAGAGACTGTTACCATTGATTCGCAACTATTACTTTTATAATCGGTTTATATTCCCTGAAATTGTATAGAATCGTAATTTAGAACTTTTTTAGAATGCTTTTCGCACCTCCCCTTCGCTTCAACCCTTTTTAATTCGAATTTATTTTCGACGTTCCTTCGAGGGCATTTATATTTTATAAGTAACTACCATGTCATATTTAAAGTTTCTAGCCCTTTCAGTATCACAGAAATCGCAATTTAGAAAGTTTTTAGCTCCTTCAACCCTCTTGTGGTAGTGGAACAGACATAAAATATAGCTTATGTTTGAGCAGGTTCTATCACCAAAATTTGCCATCATTATTTTTTTAATTGGTTTGGTATTTTTTAAGTTTGCTTAAAAAATCTAATTTATAACGCTTTTCACTCACTTCATTTTTTTAAATTTGGAATTTTCTTTGAACTGTTCTTAGAAAGCAGTTGCATCTTGTAAGTAAATACCATGCCATACTTCAAAGTGTTAGACCCCCCAGTTTTGCAAAAAATGCAAATTAGAACATGGTTTGCTTTTGCAACCCTCAGATGGTAGTGACAGCAACATCAGATATAACCTATGTTATAGCAGGAACTGTCACCATTGATTTGCAACCATTACTTTTGAAATAGCTTTGGTATTTCCTTAGATTGAGTAGAAATCGCAATTTAGAACGTTTTTAGGACGCTTTTCGCGCATTTTCACACCTTTTTAAATTTCCAGTTTTTTCGAAACTGTTCTTAAAGATCATTTATATCTATTAAATATGTACCTTGCCTAATTTTAAGTTGCTAGCCCCTACCGATCACAAAAATCGAAATTTAGAACGCTTTTTTTCTCCTGCAACGTTTTGGTGATAGTGATACCGACATACAATAGCGTCTATGCTAGAGCAAAGGCTGTCAGCATCAATTTCCTACCATTACGTTTGAAATCAGATTCATTCTTCCTGAGATATTGCCGATAAATCGGCATTTAGAACGTTTTTAGAACGCTTTTCGCTCATTTTGCTCCTGCATCTCCTCTGGGGTAGTGGAAACAGATATAAAATATAGCCTATCTTGGAGCAAGATCTGTCACCATCATATTTACACCATTATATTTCAAATCGGTTCAGTACTTCCTGAGATTGCATAGAAATCGCAATTTAGAAAGTTTTTTACAACGCTTTTTGCGCATTTTGACCCCTTTTTAATTTCACGATTCTAGGCCCTTCCGTAATGCAAAAGTCGCAATTTAGAACGTTTTTCTCCAGCACCCCCTTTGGGGTAGTGGCACCGACATAAAACATCGCCTATGTTGGAGCAAGGGTTGTCACCATCATTTTGACGCCATTATTTTTTAGATCGGTTTGGTATTTCCTGAGATTGTGTAGAAACCACCATTAGAACGTTTTTAGAACGCTTTTCGCGCATTTTCACCCTTTTTAAATTTCGAATTGTTTAAGAACTGTTCTTAGAAATCCTTTATATCTAATAAGTAGCTAATATTTCAAATTTCATATTTCTAGGCCCTTCGGTAACGCAAAATCGCATTTTTAGAACGTTTTTTGCTCCTGCACCCCCTTTCGGGTAGTGGCACCGACATAAAACATAGCCTATGTTGGAGCAAGGGTTGTCACCGTCATTTTGACACCCTTATTTTGACACCACTATTTTTTAAATCGGTTTGGTATTTCCTGAGATTGTGTAGAAACCACCATTTAGAACGTTTTTTAGAACGATTTTCGCGCATTTTCACCCCTTTCAAATTTCGAATTGTCTAAGAACTGTTCGTAGAAATCATTTATATCTAATAAGTAGCTAATATTTCAAATTTCATATTTCTAGGCCCTTCAGTAACACATAAATCGCATTTTTAGAACGTTTTATTGCTCCTGCACCCCTTTGGGGTAGTGACAACGACATAAAACATAGCGTATCTTGGAGCAAGCGTTGTCACCATCATTTTGACACCAATATTTTTTTTAATCGGTTTGGTATTTCCTGAGATTGTGTAGAAACTACCATTTAGAACGTTTTTTATAACGCTTTTTGTGCATTTTCACCCCTTTCAAATTTCGAATTGTTTAAGAACTGTTCTTAGAAATCCTTTATATCTAATAAGTAGCTAATATTTCAAATTTCATATTTGTAGGCCCTTCAGTAACACATAAATCGCATTTTTAGAACGTATTTTGCTCCTGCACCCCCTTTGGGGTAGTGACACCGATATAAAACATAGCCTGTCTTGGAGCAAGCGTTGTCACCATCATTTTGACACCAATATTTTTTAAATCGGTTTGGTATTTCTTGAGATTGTGTAGAAACTACCATTTAGAACGTTTTTTAGAACGCTTTTTGTGCATTTTCACCCCTTTTAAATTTCGAATTATTTAAGAACTGTTCTTAGACATCATTTATATCTTATATGTAACTAATATTCAAAATTTCATATTTCTAGGCCCTTCAGTAACGCTAAAATCGCATTTTTAGAATGTTTTTTGCTCCTACACCCTCTTTGGAGTAGTGGCACCGACATAAAACATTGCCTGTCTTGGAGCAAGCGTTGTCACCATCATTTTGACACCAATATTTTTTAAATTGGTTTGGTATTTCTTGAGATTGTGTAGAAACTACCATTTAGAACGTTTTTTAGAACGCTTTTTGTGCATTTTCACCCCTTTTAAATTTCGAAATGTTTAAATCGTTTGTTTAAATGTTTAAAGACTGTTCTTAGACATCATTTATATCTTATAACTAATATTCAAAATTTCATATTTCTAGGCCCTTCAGTAACGCTAAAATCGCATTTTTAGAACGTTTTTTGCTCCTACACCCCCTTTGGGGTAGTGGCACCGACATAAGATATAGCCTATGTTCTTAATTGGACTAACACCAACATTTTGATACCATTACTTTTGGAATCGGTTCGGTAGTTCCAGAGCTTATCTCCGACAAATAAACAATTTTTTCCTCTTTATAATAGGAGTATAGATTCCACTCTTGACATCTTTTCTTTGGTTTAAGAAATTATATTAATAAAACTAACTTTACATTTTCAGTTAATAATTTACATATTCATTTAAATTATGCTGCCTTTTTGCAGCAGTAAATTTTACATTACATTATTAATTAACGGGATCTACACAACAACTAACTTAATAATAAGAAAAAGAGTTTTTTGAGTCAGAGTTCTTTGATGACGATGATGTTGACGTCAGACAGCTGCAGCATGCGTGGGTTGATATATGAACAAATTTCACAAACAAATTTCACTTGTTAATATCATTTTTATTTGTAATTGTATAACTTGAGTAGGATAATTTGGCTATAATCGGAAAGTTTGTTTATTGCAGAATGATTTATTATTACTTAATGTTTTTATTTACGTATTCAAATGTTTGTATTCTTGAATGGTTTCCTGTTTTGAAATCAGTTAATGATATCTGAGATGATTACGAATTGATTTACTGCTACTAAATTAGTTCAAGTATCATAAAGTTTTTATGTCCTTGAAAGTTATTGCTTGTTTAATGTTTCTAAAGTAGTTTACTGTCCATATTTGAGAGGGTTATAAATCCATCATAACAAAAGACCATTTTAAAAAAATGTGTCATAATCTCTAATTTTCTAGACGAACTGTCAAAGAAATGTCGTTCTTAATTCTGGCGGAGGCGTCGGCGCGAAGGTGTTGGCGGATGAAATGAAGCATGTCTATGATTGGAGCTCCCCTTTGAGTGCGTCCCCCAGCAGATAATGTTCGGACTTAGTTACGGTTTCCAAAGCTGTCCCTTCTTATCATCTACTTTCTTTGATAAGCCAGCCTGAATGCCTGAAATACAGTAGCGGATGGGGACAGCTTAATGCAACAATGTTAAAAAAAAGTGCCTGCGTTATAGAAGAAGCGAGATGCAAATCTCGTAGGAATTTCTTTAAACCAGGTTTCAAGCAAAGAAAAAAAACTAAGCTTTTGCATTGCTACTGGAGTCACCTATCAAAATATTTGAAAATAATATTAAAAACGAAATCTTTAGAACATAATCTTTCCAACATTGCAGTGGTGGAAAATTGGCGCAGAGGGGGAGCCTATTGACATTACTAAATTTTGGTAGTATTTTTCGGCTTATCTAATGACAGAATTTCTGAGTTTTTATTAAAGGGAATAATACTATAAAATATTAGTGGTGTCAATAGGCTCCTCCTCTGCGCCAATTTTCCACCACTAAACATTGTAGTAAAATGTATATAAATAATTAATCAAATATCTACAACCTTTTACTTTTAAAATTTAAAAGCATCTTTTATGCCATAATAATGTTATTTAACACGTTCACGCCGGCGCCTATATTCATGTTTTTCACTGTGAGGCGAATTCATGTTTTGCTTCATCCGGCGGCGCGGTACTTTCGCTTATTCAGACACTGTATGTAAAGACACGCCCCTCTCATACTTATTAAATTGAGCTCGAATATAATAAGCAGAGTTGAATGTGAATGTCTGAAAGTTTGTAAGGAGTAAGCAAATTACTTAGAGACATGATTTTATTGACTGCATATGTACGAATTTAATATAAAATGCCTTAAAATCTAAAGAAATATGGACAACATGATATAAATGCATTTTCTGTAAGTTAGAAGCCACGCCCTTAGTCTATGATATCTTTTGAATGAAAACTAGAATTCTCGTTTCCCGTCGTGAATGTATAAGGTTTATAATATTGAATTGTTTTCACAACTGAATTTTAGAATATTCAAGTGTCACCCACCTGTAGTGTACGCCGTCTATGCATAGTTGACTGTGACCCACCTGTAGTGCACGCCTTCTATTTAATAGTGGAGTGTGACCAACCGGTGATGCACGCCGCCCGATGCGGCAGTCAAGCGTGACTCACCGGTGATGCACGCCGCCCGATGGGACAGTAAAGCGTGACCCACCGGTGATGCACGCCGGCGTGAACGTGTTAATACTTAACTCATTACATATAAATAAATTGATAGGGGCGTTGTATGTGGCGTTTTAAATGCTATAAAGCGATAGCAAATTAGTCTCCAAGGAATATAATAAAATTATTATTTCTTATCTTAAGCTAAATCTTTTGACTTCTGTCAGTCAAGGCTTTAGAAAACAATAAATATGATTTAACTAACATATACTTCTATAATTAAAATATACATAATTTAATACTTGTTTCTTAAGTATAATTATGTACATGTAACTATTATTATATATAGTACGTAAATGTGGCTTCAGTTTTTTTTTTTTTTTTTTTTTTTAATTACTTTAGAAAGATTTAAAAGCTATTACTATCTGTTTCTTTTTGTTCTTAATATAAAATGTTTATTTGTTCTTTGGGATCCAAATGAGGGAACACAGTTAATTTTTTTTTTAATGAATACATTGAACTAAACTTTTTTTAATTTTATGATTATTTCAGTTCCTATTTTATACCAAATGTATAATGTGAGCATCTCATAATATTTTTAACCCTTTCAGTCCCATATATTACCTGTTTCTGCTAAAATTCTGAAATTCTTCAAATAGGTTGATTTTATGCTCAATATGAGAAATAATAAAATATTTTTTTTTTCATTTTTTAATTAAAATTTAAATAATAATAAAAAAATAAATTATAAATTAAATAATAAATAAAATTTAATAAAATATTTATATAAACTAGACAAAATAAATTATTGAAGCCTATATTAATACAATATAAAAAAAATAAAAACATTTATTAATTATAAAGTCTGTTATAAAAGAATGTTATTCATGTCTCTTTTTGCGAAATGAACTGAATCTCATATATCAGAAATATTAAAATCATTTCTTTGCATAGTGCTGCAATCTATTGAAGTTGAACAAAAAATTTTATCTGTTGGGGATTATACATAGCTTTTATTTCCGTTATTTGAAATAATATAGGAGCATACGGATATATAGAAAAAAATTAAGGAATGTCATGATGCCATTTGAACTCACTGGGAGTGAAAGGGTTAACATTAGAATATTAATAAGTATAATGCATGATCTTTAAGTATTAGTATCTTAAATTATAATAGTAATAAAAATATGATAAAAATAAAATATAAAACACATGGCTAAGTACCAAGTACAAACGAACATCAACACCACAACGTGCCGAAACCGGCTAGGGATTTTTTCCCCATATCGTTATGCAGTCCAAGTTTTAATATTGTTGCATGTTGCATTAAGCTGTCCCTATCCGCTACCCTGAAATAATACAAAAAATACAGATAAGAAGGGTTTACTAATAGTCTAAGAGCTAGCAATGTTTTCGTCACCTGGTTTTATCAAGGCTAATTTTTCTATATGTTTTTATGATTTATGGTGTAGTACGTTTGCGAGCAGTCTGGCAGTCAGGCGACGTTGCGTTAACCTGCGGGAACAGGGGTTATGCAGGTCAAAAAACTTCAAAATTACGTCATTTTATCAAGGCTCATTTTTCTATATGTTTTTCCGATTTATGGTATAGTACGTTTGCGGGCAGTCTGGCACTCAGGAAACATTACGTTTACCAGCGGGAAGAGGGGTATGCAGGTCAAAAACTTCAAAATGACGTCATTTTATCAAGGCTCATTTTTCTATATGTTTTTTCCGATTTATGGTGTAGCACGTTTGCGGGCAGTCTGACAGTCAGGAGACGTTGCGTTTACCAGCAGGAAGAGGGGTTATGCAGGT
The DNA here is from genome assembly GCA_963932465.1 of Maratus speciosus. NCBI lineage: Eukaryota > Metazoa > Arthropoda > Arachnida > Araneae > Salticidae > Maratus > Maratus speciosus. The sequence continues at coordinate 503,195,650 of OZ010794.1, read as the reverse complement.
CAAAAACTTCAAAATGACGTCATTTTATCAAGGCTCATTTTTCTGCATGTTTTTCCGATTTATGGTGTAGTACGTTTGCGGGCAGTCTGGCAGTCAGGTGACGTTGCGTTTACCTGCGGGAAAAGGGGTTATGCAGGTCAAAAAACTTCAAAATTACGTCATTTTATCAAGGCTCATTTTTCTATATGTTCTTCCGATTTATGGTGTAGAATGTTTGCAGGCGCTCTGGTAGTCAGGAGCCGTTGCGTTTACCTGCAGGAAAACGGATTATGCAGGTCAAAAAACTTCAAAATTACGTCATTTTATCAAAGCTCATTTTTCTATATGTTTTTTCCGATTTATGGTGTAGCACGTTTGCGGGCAGTCTGGCAGTCAGGAGACGTTGCGTTTACCAGCAGGAAGAGGGGTTATGCAGGTCAAAAACTTCAAAATGACGTCATTTTATCAAGGCTCATTTTTCTGTATGTTTTTCCGATTTATGGTGTAGTACGTTTGCGGGCAGTCTGGCAGTCAGGTGACGTTGCGTTTACCTGCGGGAAAAGGGGTTATGCAGGTCAAAAAACTTCAAAATTACGTCATTTTATCAAGGCTAATTTTTCTATATGTTCTTCCGATTTAGGGTGTAGTACGTTTGCGGGCGGTCTGTCTGAAGGGAGATGTTGCGTTTACCTGCGGGAGTAGGGGTTATGCAGGTGAAACAACATCAAAATTAAGTCATTTTAGCATGATTTTTGTTTACAACATCAGTTTCTACAAACTATTTGTGATATTAATCCATTATTGCCAGATGTTGCCAATGTTGGTAATACCCTGCTAGATCCACATTTATAGGTAACATATTACTCTATCAGACAACCTATAAATAACTTGCAAGACATAATTTCGGTTGCAAAGTTAATGCCAGACGGCTTTAAATATGGGAACGAAAGTGCCTGTTTGAAGAGTGTTTTAAAGTTTAAAAATTATAAATCATCTTTACGTCATTTTAAGAAGCTTAAAAATAACAAGATATTACTCTCTGACTAGCACACAACCTAAAATTAATTTGCCAGGCACCAATTCGGTTGCAAAGTTAATGCCAGACGGCTTTAAATATGGAAACGAAAGTGCCTGTTTCAAGAGTGGTTTATAGTTTTAAAATTATAAGTCATCTTTACGTCATTTTATCAAGCTTAAAAATAACAAGATATTACTCTTTGGGCAGCAGACAATCTGTAATTAATTTGCCAGACACAAATTTAGTTGCAGAGTTAATGCCAGACGCCTTTAAATATGGCAACGAAAGTGCCTGTTTCAAGAAATGGCATCTTTTGTAGGGATTTGGCTTCATTTAATGACAGTCAACCCTTAATTGTTACCATAGCAACAATCGTTTCTTTGTAAATATATATATATAGTGTATGTCGAAAAAAATGTTTAATTTTGTGAAATTTATGTAAATTTATGTAACTGTAATTTTAAACTATAAAACACTCTTGAAACAGGCACTTTCGTTGCCATATTTAAAGCCGTCTGGCATTAACTTTGCAACCGGATTTGTGTCTGGAAAATTAATTATAGGTTGTCTGTTAACCAAAGAGTAATATGTTACTTATAAATGTGGATCTGGCAGGGTCTTAGCGACATTGGTAACGTCTAGTAATAATGGATTAATATCACAAATAGTTAGTAGAAACAGATGCTATAAACAAAAATCATGCTAAAAGGACGTAATTTTGAAGTTTTTTGACCTGCATAGCCTCTTCTCCCGCAGGTAAACGCAACGTCTCCCGACTGCCAGACCGCCCGCAAACGTACTACACCATAAATCGGAAGAACATATAGAACAAGTTGGAAATTGCTCGTCAAACGTGGCAAATGAGGTGCGTTCGTACTATAACTAGTTTTATAATTATTTTTTGCACCCCATATTGTACTGAATGTATATTTTTTTGCGCTTCATAAGTGCATAGTCTGTAACATCATTAAAATGCGCTTACAATAATATTTTCCCCATTCCCCGTAATATAACGGAAAACTTTTGACTGTCCCTGTAATTAAACTATACATTCGATTTTCATAAAATTTGAAATGGCTCGACAAAATTTTGCAGCAATTATATATTTAAAATTTCAGACCATTCGGAAGGCTGTAAAATCATTAAAATGCATTTGCAATAATTTTTTCCCATTGGCCATAATGTAACGGAAAACTTTTGGGTGTCCCTGTAATTAAACTATACATCCGATTTTCATAAAATTGGAAATGGCTCAACAAAATTTTGCAGCAATTATATATTAAAAATTTCAGACCATTCAGAAGGCTGTAAAATGATTAAAATGCATTTGCTATAATTTTTTCCCTTTGGCCGTAATGTAACGGAAAAATTTTGGGTGTCCCTGTAATTAAACTATACATCCGATTTTCATAAAATTGGAAATGGCTCGACAAAATTTTGCAGCAATTATATATAAAAATTTCAGACCATTCGGAAGTCTGTAACATCATTAAAATTCACTTGCAATAATTTTTCCCATTGGCCGTAATGTAAAGAAAAACTTTTGACTGTCCCTGTAATTAAACTATACATCCGATTTTCATAAAATTGGAAATGGCTCGACAAAATTTTGCAGCAATTATATATTAAAAATTTCAGATCATTCGGTCGGGTAGTTTTTGCTCTGTTATATGCGGACGGACAGACAGACGGACGGACGGACGGACAGACAGACGGACTGAACCACGACTATAGGTGCTACGTATTTATATAATTACGAACGCACCTAAAAATGAGCCTTGATAAAATGACGTAATTTTGAAGTTTTTTGACCTGCATAAACCCTCTTCCCGCAGGTAAACACAACGTCTCCTGACTGCCAGATTGCCCGCAAACGTACTAGATCATAAATCGAAAAAACATATAGAAAAATGAGCCTTGATAAAATTACGTAATTTTGAAGTTTTTTGACCTGCATAACCCCTTTTCTTGCTGGTAAACGCAACGTCTCCTGACTGCCCGCAAACGTACTACACCATAAATCGGAAAAGCATATAGAAAAATGAGCCTTGATAAAATGACGTGATTTTGAAGTCTTTTGACCCGCATACCCCCTCTTCCCGTAGATAAACGCAACGTCTCCTGACTGTCAGACGGCCCCCAAACGTACTACACCATAAAATGGAAGAACATATAGAAAAATGAGCCTTGATAAAATGACGTGATTTTGAAGTCTTTTGACCCGCATACCCCCTCTTCCCGTAGATAAACGCAACGTCTCCTGACTGTCAGACGGCCCCCAAACGTACTACACCATAAAATGGAAGAACATATAGAAAAATGAGCCTTGATAAAATGACGTGATTTTGAAGTCTTTTGACCCGCATACCCCCTCTTCCCGTAGATAAACGCAACGTCTCCTGACTGTCAGACGGCCCCCAAACGTACTACACCATAAAATGGAAGAACATATAGAAAAATGAGCCTTGATAAAATGCCGTGTTTTTTGACGTTGCGCTCTTAGACTATAATTACTACATTTACCAAATTTGTGTTGAAAATACTATCCAACACAATTTTGGAATGACTTATTTATTCAATGGAACCTGATGACACACTAAATAGTTTCTAATATTAAAAATGTATTTCTTCTATATATTTCTGATTCGAGAATTATATTTTATGTGTGAATATTTTAATTTATTACGTTTAGGTGCTGTTGTTGCTTTTGTAGTCATCTTCATATAAAACAGAATTTAAGTTGCCTAGACGACAACAGCAGCCACAAAAAGATTGTGAATTGTACCAAAGTTATGTGGAAACATACATTAAGGAAAAAATAAAATTTCTTAAAGCAAAAAAACGTTTGAAAAGTAATCGACAGTGACATAGTTAAAAGTAATTTTCGTATTGAAATAATTTGGAATAAAATTAACCTATTCACTTAAAAAAATGTACAGGGTATAAATAACAAAATAAATAAATAAATAAATAAAAATAAGTAAATAAATAAATAAAAATAAATTAATAAATAAATAAAATAATATTAAAAAAGAAATAAAATGATAAAAAAGTTTCAAATGAAAAAATAAATACTAATGTAGCGATAACAAAAATCAGATGTCACAGATTTTGGCCGAAACAAAACATGAAATTTTATAATTCCACATCTCGACAATAACCAACACATAAAACACAGGTTGCATCAATATGCTTGAATAAATGAATACAACAAAAAATTCTAAACGAAATTATGCTCGAACGAATATTAAATGTAATACTTGTATATTATATAATATTGATACACATTTTAAATGGTTTTATTTATTTGTGCTGCTAAAGAAAATTACCTAACACAATTTAAAAGAACTACTGTTGTAGAAAGAAGAAAAATTTAAATCGCTCTTTATTACTTAGCATGCATTTAGCGGAAAAAAGAGAAATAATTAAAAAAAGTTATACTTATATACTTTTATTGTTGTGATTCCAACGAAAACGAAGTATAATAGCATGTAAAAATGGACTGCTGACGTCACTGGAAAAGTTATTTTGGGATATTTGTCTTTCATTATAACTCTTACTGTACGTGTAGTCTGATTGGCCTACAAGTAGGCCATCTACGATCTGCGAAGTCTACAATTAACTCGTCATCGATACGATTCGTCTACGTTATCATGATGATTCTTGCAATGATCGCTAAAGTAAAAATGTAGTACGTTTTTTGGTTGACGAAAGTGTTTGCTTTTAAGTATGCACTTCCCTTATATTTATATATTATTACTTAATTTTATCTACTAGTATCACTTTTATTACAAATGACTAGATCTTTAATAAAAATAAGTAAATAAATAAATAAAACATAAGAAAATTTAAATGCCTATTTTTTATACTATACAAAGAAAATGGTTTCCACAAATGAAAAAAAAAAGATAAATTATTATGACTGATATGTATAATTGTTCTTCTAACATGTGTATTATTTATTTATTTATGAAATTTCTTGCATTTTTATTAGCGTAATTAGCCTTCACAAGAAATACGTCACACATATCCACTGATTAACCCATTAACGACGAGCCTCCGTTACACTTGTTTTAATTCCTCTACACCAGTTTTTGCCACTTTGTAATTTGGATTTATTTAATCGCTCAAAATCTGCGGATTAAACAATATGAAAAATTCCAAACTAAAATACTGGTATCCAAATTTTAAAATTTTGTTCGCTTTACTTGGCAAGTTTTCTTGCCAGCCGGCTTTCATGAGTTAAACAAAAAAGGAAAAAAGGAGAAAGAAAAAAAGAAGCTCCCGATGAATGGTAAAAATAATTAAACACTAACACTATCAGAATAAAATTTGTTATTGGGGATCTTATCAAATAAATTTTATATTCTGCAATTAAGATTGATTTTAACACAGTTTACGATAATTCTCCGCCTATTTTTTATTACAAATTTTCTGCACTGTTATCTTAGATCAGAGGTTCCCAAAGTGTGCTCCGCCTATACTTTTCAGGGGCTCCACGGCGTTCCATGAAAATAAATGAAACATGAAGGAAATTAACATATTGCAAGGAAATTTTTTCGGAAAGCTTGTAGGAAAATGTGTGTGTGTGCGTGTAAAAAATAAATACATCGCTGGGTTGAAAAATACTATAATTTTTAAAAAAAACATAAAATTTTGAATTATACATGTATCCATTTCCTATATAATATTTTTGGTTTCAACTACTTTATTTTATGTTTCTGCATTTAATGTGGTTTAAAAATTCGATTCAAAATAAGCTACAAGAAATAGTATTCTGAATCTAATGCACAATGTGAAATGAAAGAGCAAAGACGCACCAGTGCTGTTATCTTTGCTTGCCGAACAAAAGGGAGCACAGTTTTGTTCTTTGGAGCTCCGCCTATTTATGTGTTATATTGTGTGTGAATTTACATTTGTGTATATATATTTCTTTTTTTATATTACGTTAATTTCCTTAATCTGTTTATGTTTATTTGTACACACTGTTTTTCCTAGTACAACAATGTTTGTTGATTAAAACCTCTTTTTTGTAACATCTTGTATCATTTAATAAACTATCATTAGATTCATTTAATATTTGTATACGTTGTGTAAGTAGTTTTCTTTTTCCTTTTTGAAACTTTAATTCCTTTAATCTGTTTATTTTATTTTTATTAATTCTTATTTAAATTTTCTATGCCGTTTTACATAATTGTACTTAATTTTTAAAGCAATGCATGATGCTGAAAACGCATTGTTTTTAACATCTTGTATCATTTAACAACCCCTCTTTTAAATTTTGTTTTAATTGGTCTTGGCATCGGCTAAGATTCTTACGTTATGATCACATTTTCCTATAAAAAAATAAGGCTGTAGCAATTTTAAAAATATATATTGGTTCTTTACATTTGTCATCACATTAACAATCTAAACTTTTGCTCAGCTCCACCCCTTGCTTAGACTTTTCGTCAATGAGTACCCGCCCTGATATAAATTTAACCCCACCATATATCCCGTTTTGTTAGTAAAATTTTTCTACTACATGCAGTTCTTTTAACATGTATAGTTTTTAACTGTATGTCTATTTAAAGGCAAAAACAATGGTGAAAGAAAGTTTCTTTCAAAACTAGAATTAATAGCTAAATACTTCAAATAAAACATTAAAAAAAAAGTGAACGATGCTGCACCTAACAATACAGGTTATAGATTTTGCCCTGCCCACTTAAACACTAAAACGATGATCTGCTTCTAAATGTATTTTTAATAAAGAATTAAATTTAAAAAATAAAAAAACCCGACTGCGTAAAAAGCGAACTAATTAATTATTTCTCGTCAATGTGAAACTATTTTTTTCAATTCTTACTATAAGCTCACACTCTTGCTATATATATATATTGTTCAAATTTTCAATCGTTAATAAAATACTTATTATTCATCCAATCAAGCTCAAATAATTATAGTGGTTATAATATTATAGTGGTTATAATATATAAATACAAGTTAATAAACTTGTAGTGGATGACACTTGTTATGATGTTAATCCAGTTTTTTTCAAATATTAATTCATTAATTAATTTTCAAAAATCGAGAGAGCCCTCTTCTTGATCAATGTATTTTAAGACCGAGAGAGCCCTCTTCTTGATCAAGGCATTTTAAGCGTCACTCAAGAGAAAAGAAGAATGGAAAAAAAAAATTCTTTTATTGACCTAAGTAGGAATTGACTTAATTTTTTTTTTATTAATTATTACATTACTTGTTTATATTACTTACTTATTTTTTTTATTTACTTGTATTGGTGACTTTTAAGTTGTGTTTAATTGTTAGATTTAATTATAGATGGGAATCTATAAACACTGTTTTGATGAGGTCTATAGATGTCTATGATGGTTAGAGTTGCAGTAAAGCTAGAGATCCTGACTACACAACTTCTAGGTTGTATAATATTTTAACGGAACTTCTGACTGTAAAATAGTCAATGAAACATCGTCTTCATTTTGAAAGACCTATCCAATGATATGCCACTCAATAGGGTGCGTAATTTTTTTTTTCGTCTCTACCGCCATTTTGTATTTTACGGCCGCCATTTTAAATTTATAAAAACAAAACCTAGTCTAAAACATCGGGCCGTTAAGACGAATTGATTGAGACCTCATTCATTAAAATCCATCCAGCCGTTGGGATGTTTCGAGGGTATAAAGAAATCCACATACACATATACGCGTCAAACACATAACCCTTCTTTTCAGTCGGGTAAAAAATGGTTCAAAAGAAGAAGCTCAGAGTCGATTCATTTTCGTTGCATTTTTAGGAGTACTAGAAATGTAAACAACGAAAAAAGAATCCGCAATCGCATGATTCTATTACGGGTGGGCGGGACTAGCGAAAACTGATATATAATTACTCTTGTGCGACTGGGCCTACGCATTTTCATTCCTTTCGCTAGTATCCTACTGCAGGGATCGTGCGCTTAAGGCATATTTTTAGAACAAATATCACTATATGTTTATGGAAAAATAAATCTAAGTTAAACGCTCGAAATTTCATCTTATTTAAGAAGAGATTTTTCCATAAGAAAATACTGGTACCGAAGAATTTCCTGGTCGTGAAATTTCAGGACAAGTACGATCCCTGCTATTGGGATTATAAAGAAGTCTCTCTTTGTAAACGAAAGCTGTATAGCTTACCTTTTTTTTCTGTGTGTACTATTTTTATCTTTAATTCCGAGTTCATACTGAAAATCCAGAAATAATATTTTTAATTTTAAAAATGGATGTCATTGACCTCTTAACGGGCGGTGATGTCGCTATGGCATCACATAATTTTAATCCCTAATTGCCACATTGGCACCCGAACTTATTAATGAAAATTTCACCCTATTAAGTACGTGAAAATATACTTTTAATGGTTTACAAATAAATTTTCTTGTAAATACTGGTGTCATTCAATTATTCAATGTTTTACGAATACAAGTACCTTGCCCGTGAAACCCTGAAAGGGTTAACAGTACTGATCGAACGTTGCTCTGGTAAGAAGAGTTTTTTTTCTTCGTTACTAAAAGCTTTCAAAAACCACAGATTTTTAACGATAATTTTTGTTGTATTTGGCGGATATACAAGGCAGATAATTCAATACCAAAAAAAGTGATTTTTAGTCCTTATTTCTAATTTATTGTGTTCGATAATAGTAATATTAAGTAAAACTATTAAGGGTTAAATAATAGAAAATTTGATTTTCAAAATTTCTAGTATGAATTCAGAATTTCTGTATCAAGAAAAGGGGCCAAACTGAAAACCTTGACCCCATGTTCGAAACTACCGGTTCAGACTCACTCTTATTCAGCAGATTTTTCTATGTTCCATAGGCATAAAAAACATTAATTTGTAAACCATAGAGTACCGTGGGGGTTAAGGGGCTCCGCCTTAGAAATTCTTCCCGAAAAGGGCTCCGGGAGCCCAAAAGTTTGGGAACCACTGTCTTAGATAATAAACAGTCAAGTGCGAGTATTACTCGCGCTCAGAGGGTTCAGTACAATAAATAAATGAATATTAACTGTATTATATTATTTTAAAAAATCGTTGCTAAAAGAATAACAAGACTTTGTAAAAAACTATACAACGTAGTGTTGGGTATAGCTGTATATACTAGAAAAGTATAAATCAAAGTTCTATACAATAAAATTCCAAAGAGATATGAAGCCTAAATAATATCAAATATTGCTATTCTGTGTAATTATTTTTTTCTATCTTATCCTAATCTGTTTTTTTTTTTTTTTTTTATGAATTTAATTCGCTACTGACTATAACAGTAGTGCATATTTAAACTTCATTTGGCATTTCATAAAACTAATTTCAGCTTAGTAATAATATTTTCTTTTTTACAGTGTTGTTTTACAGTTTTGTTGTTTTACAGTTACTGTGCGTAAATTAACCTTTACTTCTTTTAATATTTTTATAATTTTATTTTCAGTAGATTTCAAAATAGAGAAAAGGGAACATATTTTTCACTGCATTTTCGACGCTATCTCTGAAAATATAATACCTAAAGAATATAAAAGAAATGCATTTTTGAGTTCAGCGTTACAAAAGCTTTCACACAATACCCCACATGATATTCAAAGAAAATATATATATATATTTTTCTTTCAAGTAACTTAATTAGACCCTCTACATTTTTCCTAAATATATTTGTGAATGTTTAAAAATCTGTAAATATGTGGTTCAATAGCCTTTATTAGTTCCTCCAATTTGATCTTTCCACGTTCCGTAGTTTGTGAGTAAAATGGCTGTGACAGACAGACAGATACAGGAGTGATCTTATAATGGTTCCGTTTTCACTTTTTAAGTACGGAACCCTAAAAATGAATAATCATACAGGCGATTAGCGGAATATGAATGCAAAGAAGAATACAGATTATGAAAGAACCAAAGTACATCCCTTACGTAAATGTGTTCTATGGAATGAAGATAATATGCAGTAATAAACAAATGAATAACATTATTAATCTATATTATAAAGGACAAACATATCTGTGCGTAACGCATACGTCATTCTGCGAATGGCAACACTTTGAAATTTGAAATAAAATTTTGGTTTTGCGATTTTCTCCACTGCAAATTTTTAAACTTCTAAACATCGCACATTTTTAATTTTTACACCGTCGTATAAGGAAAAAAATGCTCTTTTAAATGTAATTTGTTTGAAAGCTGTATCTCAATTTGAGATATTAATTTTTGGGGGGTTTTTAATACATTTTTTTGTAATTGTGGCAACTGAAGAACTCCATTTCTGTTGAAAGTCGTGGAGGGTTGAAAATAAAGGGAAAATAATCACGGAAGAATGAAAATATTAAATTTCTGTACCTTTTTCTTGCCATTTTCTCATAAAAACTGAAAATAACATTGAAATTAAAATACGTGCTATGTCAGCGATTTTTTAAATTTCTAAATATCACATATTTTCAATTTTTAAACCGTCAAATACTCTCAAATGCAATTTGTTTGAAAATTGTATCTTAATTGATTGAGTTATTATGGTTTTTTAAATAACTAGCCGCCCGCGGCGACCAATTTGGTCTCCCTTAAATGTATGCTAGGCATTGTATCATGTTACTTTTATTCATAATTTAATTTACTTGCTCAATCCTTCGCCAAATTGGAAGATTTTGATAGCGAAATTGAGAACTCGCTACTTTTATGTTAGTCGGGCACAGGTGATAAATCGCCAAACATTGTACCCGTCGTATTTTTTCCCTATACTTCGTTAATTCAGATTAAAATATAATCCTTTCTCATTTTATTTAGAATGGATTAATTTAAAAGCGAAACCTTTAAAATTCATGACTTTCACTTAAAAAAAAAAAATGTTTAGAAAAAGAAAAAATAATAAATAATACCATAAACCGTTTAATTTCAACATCAAAACATTGTTTTAATTTACCCCTCGAAAAATAAAAAATGCTGCTGGCGAGTTAAAAAATGCTATTGGCGAGAATTGTGCCCAGCTAACATAAAAGTACGAGTTCTTTGCGATCATGATTGCGACTTTTATGTAGTTTTATTTGAAAAAATATTTAATTAAATCGGTTGCTAGAAAAAAAATTCTTTTCTCGCCATGGACCTTTTTCTCTATTTCGCCAAGTACCTATACTGGAAAAGTGCCTTCATTTGAGGACGTGAATTTCAAAACTCGCCTTATCCAAAATTTAAAAAATCGAGTTTTCTCTATCAATCTATTCTATTGGTAAACCTGCACAGAAAAAACACTATAATCTGTAAAAAAAATATTTTTATCTTTTATTTTTGGGTTCTTAAAATATTGGTCTGGTTTCAAAACTCGCCTTATCCACTAGGGAGTTGGCAACAAAACTAGCTTTATCCCTGCGCATGCGTAAAACCAACGGACGGCTAGCTTATCAGCTGCTATTACAGTAATCTTCTTTTATTTCTCTGCGACCTGTTGCTATTCTCGTTTAAAGATTCTACCTGTTCTAGTCAATAAACTCCACAGAGACTCGTCACCGCTTCTACCCTTACCCGGCCTCCCACCTAAGATACCAATTGAAGAAAACATCCCTTCAAAATTGGCAAACAGAGTGGGACTACGCCCAAACAGGCAGGTTCACCTACTCCATTCTTCCGAAGGTCTCAACAACGTTTCTCCTGCATCACAGGAACATTTATCTGTTCGCCACAAATCACGGTCCATTCCCAGACTATCTGGCCAAGTTTGGGAAAACGGACTCAAACCTTTGCACCTGCGGCAGCAGGGGCGATGCAATGCATTATTTGATCAGTTGTCCACTGACATCAACCTTTCACATCAGAAAATCCAACATTGCAACTAATAGTCAGTGGTTCCAGTTAGTCTGCAAAAATGCGTCCCTACTCCAAAAAATCATCGACTGCATAAAGCTAATAGAAAACAACCAACATATATTCCAGCTGCCACCCCTGGGACCAGTGCCCTAGCAATTCCTCCTTGACGGACAATCCTGACGGACATTATCAGTGAAAGACATTCCAACCCAAAAATAATCCAAAGATGTTAACCAAAACAGAAACCCATGTAAATAGGTTGTGGGTCACCCATAAACCCTCAAACTATATAATAAGAACTCTACATAATACTATCCTGTACATAAATTTTAATTCATAACCAAGAAATATTATAATAATCATCCTCATGAAAATTTAAAATATCAACATTGTTTTATGTTATGTTACATAATCACAGCATAGCCATAGTAAGAAAGATGTACGACTACAATTGTAGTATTGGGGCTCGCCCTGAAAAGATAGGGCAGTCCATTGTGATGGAAATTGTAAATATTTTATACTTCCAGAAATAAACATTCACAGACGGAGCGGGGGCCAAACAAGAAGACAAGCACCTCGGTGTCTCTCGAGAGTCGGACTGGATCTGCCCCGGGGGTCTCCTCTCCGCGTTGATGATCCCTTCGGGCTCGGCCTCTCGGTTGTGGCTCGTGGATAGTAGATAACCCTGTGGGGTGGGGCTTGCGAGCTAAAGCCACTTGGTAGGCCTCCCCACTCTGCCTGAATTTCATACAAACTAATTAAATAAGTTTTACAGCATGTCTTATGTATAATGGACAGGGAATAAACTCTTGCATTTTGTTGCGGAAGGTTGAAGAATATAAAAAGAAATACGAACACATGGGTTAGTAAAGAATACACGCAAAAGAAGATTAAAATGTAAGTTCGAAATGGGGAATCGCTTTCTATATTTCTTACTGTCAGAAGATGTTAAAAGATTTAATTTTTATTCTCAGGCATAAACCTAGGCATTTCCGAATCTCTCAAAGTGCACTCACCGGAAAGAGAACCTCGAGTATTCATCTGTCTCAATGAAAGATGTATGACGCTTCCACCAAGCTTTTTTTTCAAGCAAAGACAAAATTGCATAAGATAATTTTATTTTGAAATTCACATCTCAAACACCTCCTTCAAGAAACCGTGGAGGTTTCTTTCCTTCCATGAAACATCCAGAAAAGTAAAATTTTCACCTTGAAAATTATTTTTAAGTGCATCTCAGTGCGCTTTCAAAGGCATTACGATAAGGTACTATAAAGGCTAAGAACCATGACCATCTTCAAATTTGTGGAAGTGTATTTCGGAAGATTCTTGGAATATCAATATCAGAGTGTAAAACTTGTGCTAGAGGCATCCAAAAAATGAACTTTCCTCTTAAAAAGAAGGGGGAGGGAGTTCCCGTGAAGCAAGAGAAACTTAAGGATGTCCACGGATTGTTAAAAAAACATTTTGATGAAAACTGGTCAGAAATGGATGTGCTTACATTCTATAAAAATATTATTTCTAAGGAACCAGAATAGAAGGAGAAGGTGTATATATATATAATGTTATATGTTATACAGATTATATTATATTACATTCTTTAAAAAATAAAAAGTTATTTTATTAAAAGCTATTTATGATAAGTTTTATTTTACTGCTGATAAGTTTGTTTTTTTATAATAAAACGTAATACTAAATTTTAATCATAGTTATTGCTCTCGTAAGGTTTTTTTTTTAATCCAAAATATTATCATCCGATGACCAAAAATAGAAACTATTCATTTCTTTCAGCAAGTATGATAGACGATTGGCAACAAAACTCTTCTTATCCATAGGTTGGCAACAAAACTCTTCTTATCCGAAACTTTTTCCAATTAATTAATTAAATGAATTAAAGTAGATTTTCCAACTTAACACAATGATATCACAGAGCAACTAGCTATAAGTATACAAAAAATTGGAGGTATTCGATGCACGGGGTCGCAGTTACAGGTTTTTCGCCATTTCCCAAAATTTGATTTTTTGGATAAGGCGAGTTTTGAAATTCACGTCCTCATTTATTTATTTATTTACTGTATTTTAAATTAGATGAATTAAAGACGGCACAGGTGTCATGTATGCACTACGTTGGCGCGTCTTTTTTCTGAAGCCAATGTCATATACGCACCGGGGTACTTAACTGGCGCCAAAGTGTCGTTATTTTGCATGGTATGGTAAACCGGATGTTGTTGTTTATTTATTAATAAATTGTTTATTTACTTTTATTTTATTTTTTAAAATTATATATATATTTTTGTTCTATAGTTAATAATTAAACTTTTTATTTGTTTATTGTTATTCCCTTTTTAAAAATATAACAAAATAACCAATGAGATGCGTTTCATTTGGGCTTTGCCATTAAACAATTCACAAATAATCATGGTTTCTGTGCCACGTACGATAGCGTAATACATATATAGATTTTCAATCATAATTTATTTTTTAATTTATCTCTATCACGTGTAGCTCGATTACGAAATGTTAATCCGCTTGCCCTTAACCCCTTGAGGGGCGGTGGGATAAAATATATCCCATCTAATTTAAACAAGATTTTCTCCAGAAAATTTTTACAAAATTTTATATTTTTAACTTTGGAAGAAAATCGTAGAAAAATTGCTTTTCCTTATTTAAAAATTAAATTTTTTTATTATTCCGGTGAGAATTCGATATTTAAAGTCATTTTTGCTTGCCCCTCAAGGGGTTATAACAATGTAAAATGTTCAGCATTTGTTTCCGTCTAATGTTCCATAACAAAATTGAAACTTCCTCTATAGAAAAAGAAATAAAATAATGTAAATAAGAAACAAATTTAACAGTCATGTGATTGAACCACGCGCTTAAAGCACCGAAATGATCGGAAAGACTGACGTAAGTCGAAAAATCTTAGTTTAATAACTCCTGGCATGCGGTGACATGTGAAAGTATCGCTTTTAATAAATTTCGAAACTTTATTTGATTGCATAATTGAAATTTTCATATAAAAATTCTTTTTGATGTTAGTGAGCAATCTAAAATATATATTACATGTAAAAAAATATTTAGAGTTAAAAAATAAAATAAAATGGTTTTCGCCTATATTCTGTAACCCGAGGAGCTCGGGTTCGATCCCCTTGTATTTATAATAACGCAACTACCCTCAAGATATACGTTATGTATCAACACGATAAAAAAAAAGCAATTTAACAAATTACAACGACCATTTGGAAAATGATTTTTTCAAAGACTAAAATTTAAGACATAAAAAATCGCACCGAGTTGATCCTACATTACGTGCGCCATGAATTAAACATTAATAGTGTTATTACATTACTACGTATTATCCACCTGGAACTTACGGATTATCAAGCATTTCATTGGTTGTCCGGGAAAAGGCTTTTCCATCGTGAAATCTGACGACACATTTTAAATGAAATTTCATTCTTAAATTTCTAAACATCCGACAATATTACTTTTTACACCGTCGGATAGAGAAAAAAAATGTACTTTTAAATGCAATTTGTTTGAAAGCTGTATCTCAATTTGTTTCCGAGTTATTAATTTTTTTTTGTAGTTTCTATTACTTTTATGTCATAGGGGCAACAGAAGGTATCCATCGTTGTTGAATGTAAAGAGAAATACAGATTACTGTATAGACCAACCAGAACACGAATAAAATGCGGATTAAACCAATAAAAACCTTCAGATATGCTTTTGATTTCCTATCCTGACAACCAATAACCATTTTTCCAAATGGTTAAAAAAGGTGATAATAATTTAAGAACACATGCTGAAAGTTTAAACTCAATAATAATACACAAATATTATCGCAAGAAAATTTAATATAAGACTATTATATCCAGCATAATTCAATTTCTTCGATAAAAATTTGTTTTTAACATATTTTACGTCAGTTTTATGAATAAATGGAGACGATTCTCGGCCCATTTATATATAAAAAAAAAAATCTGCTGAATTCACTTATATTTACAGTAGAAACAAATGCATAATCATAATCCCGAAAAGTGAAGTATGAATGTAAAGAAGAAACATGATTAAAAAAGAAATAAAGACATCATTTGCGTAAATGTGTTCAAAGACATGAAAATAGTATGCACTAATAAACAAATTAAATACAGTCAATCAGGGTAACTTTGATCCGCATTTTCTCTATTTTCATATGCCACACTCTTATTTGAAGAATATTGTCGCAACTAGGGGCATAAAAGAGAAGAAATGATCCTAAATTATTGTTTGACTATACAAAATTAAGGAATAATAAGGATAAAATCAATAAAAAATTGATTTTTAGCCTGATCCAAAGTTACTCAGCCATTTAGGGTAACTTTGCACCATATGATAAATTTTTATGTAACATAATTAATTATAAAAAAAAAAGTATTGTAGTCAGGACAACTTTAAACACCAAAAAATGTTTTTAGGTATGTAAAGACTCCGAATTTACATTTCCCAACATCACAAGATTTGTATAATTCATGATATTACAACAAATATCAGGCATAAGAAAAGTGGAAGAAGAGAACCATGAACATTTGGAAATTAAAAAAAAAAACTGTTTATTGTTCATATAAAACATAAAAATGCAGTGAAAAACAATTTTCATTGTTTTAACTCTATAATATATCCGTAGTTACAGTAATACATACAAGTACTAGTACTATTCAAACAAGAATAAAAATCGTCGAACGTATGAAATGTCAAATTTGAGTAGCTCCGCCCCTAATTGAATTTTATGTATTTTACACATATTTGTAAAAATAGTTACATGTCATATCTAATGCACACTTTCGGGCATTTATATAAAATATACGTGCAAATATGGGAAATTTTCGACAGTTGCACCTACCCAACAAACACTCAACTTATGGCCGAAAGGCGTATATGTCGCGGCCAAAAGGAGTTAAGGCCATTTGTAACCAAACAATGTTGTGCCGTAAATGACCCGCCGCTAGTTGCGGCAGCTATTACCGAACCGCTAATGTTTCGGCATTGAGAAAACTGTTGCATTTACTTTGCCCGGCAACTCTTAAGGGGCAGTTTCGGGCAAAAATGTAATGGTCCGCCATTGTCTAGAAAGTTGAGGGCTAATATCACCTAACCCGAATGTTTAATTAAAGAGAGGAAATGTATTTTTCACTTCATTTCTTTCAAAGTAAGTTTAATTATTTAAAATCTGGATTTTAGTAAAAATGTAAATATGTCGTGAGATTTATATTTAAAGCAGTAAAATAGATTACATGTTTTTATTTAGTTTGAAAATATTTTATAAAAATCAAAAATTGTCCCGAAAATGTACATGGGTGGTTTCCGGCAAAATTGTAATGGTCCGTCATCGTCTAGAAAGTAGAGGGCTAATATAGGCTAACCCGAATATTTAATTAAAGAGAGGTAATGTATTTTTCTCTTCATTTCTTTCAATGTAAGCTTAATTATTTTAAATCTTGGTTTTAGTAAAAATATAAATACGTCATGAGATTTATGTTTAAAGCAGTAAAATAGATTACACATTTTTATTTAGTTTAAAACTATTTTTCTAAAAAATAAATTTTTAAATGTAAATAAACCTTGTACTGAAAAGACTGCTGCTAAAATTTTATTCAGTATCATTTGAGACATTTTCAGTCTAAAGTACAATACTGAAAACAGAATTTTCTGTGTAAAGAAAAATTATAATCTAAAATGTGACAAAATAAATAAATAAAATAGAATGTTCTGTGAATCAAAATGTTTAAAATATATATACTGCACACCTTAAATTCCTAATTATGATGCATAAAACAAAAACAAGATTAGATTTATTGTTAAAGGGTTTGACAAATGTTCCATGAAATCCTTATGGATTTTAAGAAGGGGAGGAGGGCAGGGAAAAGTAAACATTGCCCTTAAAATTGTCTATGTGCAAATATGCTTGTTTCAAAATGTTCTGTATAATAAGAAATTAAAGTCAAACGAACTATTATTTTTTTTTTCTCTGTGTGTGTGACTGTGACTAGTTGTCAGTTTCAAAAAATAAGTTATTTGACATTTTTCAAAACCCTAAAAGTAGATAAAAAAAAATCCTAACAAATCCTAAAAAAATAACAAATACTGCCTTTACTGGCCCGGCAAAGACCAAAGTTAGGAGAGCTAGGGAAAACGAAACGAGGTTTACCTTTTCCGACACATTGTTTTCCCCAGCGGGGATTTTCGTAGATATATTTAAAAATGTTTTCGCCTTTGTATTGAAAACTTCAGCTTTTAAAATTATTTTTAAATTATATATGACATTTTAGAGTTATAAAAATATTGAAAACTCAATTATATTAAAAGATAGTTTTTTAGAAAGGTGTGCAACTTTTGATTTGTGGGGACTTCTAAGGATTTTATAAACTTGTTTACTTCTCAAGTGAAAGAATCGAATTGAATCGCTCCGTTCTGCCTCACGTCCCTCGCCGGCGACGTCATGTTTCTGAAGTAAAAAGCTTTATCATCAAGATAAAAGGTAAGATTATTTTTATATATTATTTCAATAAGTTTATTACAGTTAGTTAAAATTAGTTCTCATCACTCCACGGGACAGATTTGTATTTAAGCTAAAGCAATGCAATCACGTATCGATGAGGAACTTCCGGCATGAGTAGGCTTAAATGCGCTAAAGCTGATGTTTTTAAAATAGACAATTTTATTAAAGTCAAAAGAGTTATTAAAAGCTATTCTTTGTTAGATTATTTTTCTATGATAAACTAATTATGTACATAATGGGAGCAGCTTTATATTTATATGTAATTTGTTTAGTATTTAAAAACGAAAACGCGCAGTTTCATTTCCTCCATACTATGTGTATTACTAATTACTGCAATTAATATATCAAGCAGTTTCAGGAAATTCAACTTTTAAGAATTTCATTCTAATTCTCTACAATCAAAAACAATTAAACAAAAACATAATTTGAAGAACAAATTAAAAACAAACACAAACTTTATTTCCTGCATTGCTTAAGCCTGAGAAGGGACAGATATTAAGATATTTCATTCAATTAGTTCTACATTTAATGTTAAATTTTGTAACAAATAAGTTAAGCCAATTGAAGATTAAAAATTATAAGTAAAATTCATACAATATGATACTTAAAACACCCTAAAAAATTAGATTCCATTCAAATAAAATTGAAATAAATCTTAAACTTCTACCATTTTTAATTGAAAATATTTGAATTGCAGATTTTGTATTATGTTTATGACAATTGTACATAAAATTTCCTAGTTTTACATTTGAAGTAGGAATTTTTAAATATACATTCAATAATGATGTGGGACATTATTTACCTAGAACAACTGTTGAAAATTAAACTGCACAACAGGTTAGGGAATGAAAAAGCAGACAATCTTACATTCATGCCAATTCTGTAAAATTCTTTAATTTTCATATAAAAATGTGTTATTTAAAAGTGTTTGTTTATACATTATTTTACTGTGCAGCCCAGTAAATAAATGAATTTGTACATATTTATACTAGCATCCAGGGGTGCAGAAAATTTTTCTACTCCCAACATTTCCCCCAATCCACATGATAATTTCCCCAAAATTTTACGGTATGTTGTAGGCAGGGTTGGCAGGTTTTTGACACGTGTCAGTTTTTGACGGTTTAAACCGTCATGTCAAAAACCTCAAATACTACAGTGATCTGTAAAATTTCACATTAAATGTCACACATTAGATGTAATATTTAAAATTCACTATTACTGTAATTAGTATATAGTATTAGTAATAATTACAGGGTTGGCAGGTTTTTGACATGTGTCAGTTTATGTCGGGTTTAAACCATAGTTTAAACCTTCATGTCAAAAACCTCAAATACTAAATTGATCTGTAAAAATTCAAATTAAATGTCACACATGACAACATTACATGTAATATTTTAAATTCACTCTTACTATTAGTAACTTCACTATTAGTAACTTACTATTAGTATCTTCACTATTAGTAATTAGTACATAGTAAAGTATTATTGTTAAGTACAACTTTTTAACAGGGTAAAATTTTTAAATTTTTTTTGTAAAATTGTGTTTTTCTAAAAAGTAGACATTAAGCTCACCTGAGCTGTACATTTTTTCTCTTACTTAAAATCATTTTAATTTCTCTTACTTTTGAGAGCTTAAAGCATTAGCTAGCTTTTTTTATGGGAAAAAAAAAACTTAGAAAAGTGCAGATTTTTTTGTATATATAACAAGGTAATATGCATCGATGTTATTCCAGTCTAGGCAATAACCATTCCATTCAAAATTGAAATTGGATTATTAATTTTAAACATTTACAAAATAAGAGAAGAAATTTAAAAAAAAAAAAGCTTAAAGTCAAAATCTTTTTAAAACATGCTTTCTTTCAATATATAAAAATGTTTTCGATTTTAAAACTGAACAAAATTGGCCAATCATCTAAAAGGAAATTCCTTTAAGCCCATATTGAAAAAGTGCATAATAGAAGGGATCAAATCATGAAACCATACCATTGTTTGGCTTATACTTTGCATCCCAACCATCAGGAGCAAGGGTTGACTGCTGTATCAGTTGATTCAGCTCGCACTTGAGCTACAGAGAAAATTTATGGATCCTTACCAGTGGTGTAGTCGTAAAAAAAGCAGAGGGTATACGCTCTAAGCAGAGGGTATACGCTCAAGGCAGAGCGTATACCCTAGAGTGTACATACTATAGCTTTCTTGAGAAACAGAGGGTATACGGTGTTCCTTAAAAAAATCCAGAGGGTATACGGCGTATACACCCGTAGCCCCTCCACTACATCCCTGATCCTTACCCATACTGATTGTGTATGAAGCTAAAGAATCCCCTTTCCCGTCTTCTTATTTCAGTGCTATAGAGAGGACTCCATTGCTTGGTGGAAAGGTATCATTAAATGCAACAGCTTTTTGAGTCTGCTTCAAAACTTGCTCTTCTAGCAATGCTTTTGCTGTCAAGTCCTACTAGCTGAGCATCAATTAAGAGACAAATTATTTTCTAACACTTCATACACTCTAAACTCAAAAATCTTTTGGGTGTAAATAGATGTGTGAAACACGTGGTGTGCTGTAGCATGCTGCAGGGTAAAATTGCTTCGGATTATTTAATTGTACAAAATTATTTTCTTCTGTTTGAAAAGTCCAAAAAAAAAAATACTTTATTGCAAATAATATTTTTTAAATTATTAAATTTCAATAAAAGATCACATAAATCATTGACTTATTTAATGTTTACCTATTGTTAAAATGTTTTAGTGTGTTACATGTATTTGGCAGTTTTCGACGGTTTAAACCAGTTTATGACAGTTTTCGACAGTTTAAACCAGTTTTTGATGCTTGTCATGTCAAAAACCACTTTTTGACGTCAAAAACCACTTTTTGACATCAAAAACCCCTTTTTGACATCAAAAACCCAACCCTGGTTGTAGGTAAATGCTGTATTATCGTAAGTTCCAATATTTCTCAACTTATGCGCGAGTATATATAACAGGGGTGGTTCTGAGTGAAAAGCAAAAATTCTGAAATTCACAGCAAATTTTCTGAAAGGTTACAGCACTATGTTTTTTTTCGCGGCCGTTTGATGAAATTTGCGATCTTCTGACGAAATTAGCGCTTTTTTCGCTTAAATTCGTGGTTGTTTTGCGATCGTTTGACGAAATTTCGATTTTTTTTCGCGATCTTTTGGTAAAATTTGCGTTTTTTCGCGATCGTTCGACGAAATCTACGTTTTTTTTTCCGAAGAGTTTTGCGGTTATTTCGTCCCTTTTGACGAAATACGCGGATGTTTCGCGATCTTTTGACGAAATATGCGAGTTTTTTTCACGTTATTTTGATGAAATTCATGATTATTTCGCTATGTTTTGACGAAAATCGTGGTTATTTTGTCCCTTTTGATGAAATTTGCGGTTTTTTCGCGATCTTTTGACAAATTCGCAGTTTCTTGCGATTGTTTGACAAAATTTGTGGTTGTTTCGTGATCTTTTGACGAAATTGTGGTTGTTTTGGGATCTTTTGACAAAATGTTCGTTTATTTCGCCTTCCTTTTAGCGAGTTTTGCGGTTATTTTGCCCTTCTATGAAATATGCGGTTGTTTCGCGATCTTTGATGAAATTTGCGTTCATTTCACGCTCTTTGAAGAAATTCGCGGTTGTTTTGTGATCGTTTGATGAAATTTGCTCTTATTTCGCGATCTTTTGACCAAATGTGCGTTTTTTCGTGATTTTTTGACGAAATTTGCATTCATTTTGCAAACATTTGATGAAATTTCTGGGTTTTTTTCGCGTTCCTTTGACGAAATTCGCTGTTATTTCGCCATGTTTTGACGAAAATCGTGGTCATTTCGCCCCTTTAGACAAAATTCGCAGTTGTTTCACGCTCTTTTGACGAAACTCGCAGCTGTTTTGAGATCGTTTGACGAAATTTGCAGTTGTTTCGCAAACTTTTGATGAAATTTGCGTTCTTTTGACGAAATTCACGGTTGTTTTGTGATCGTTTGGCGAAATTTGTTCTTTTTTCGCGATCTATTGATGACATGTGCGGTTTTTTGCGATCTTTTCACAGAATTTGCCTTCATTTCGCGATCTTTTGACGAAATTTGCATTCATTTCGCGAACATTTGACGAAATTTCAGGATTCTTTTTGCGTTCCTTTAACGAAATTCGCTGTTATTTCACCACGTTTTGACGAAAGTCGTGGTCATTTCTCCACTTTAGACGAAATTCGCGGTTGTTTCACGCTCTTTTGACGAAATTCAGTTGTTTTGCAATCGTTTGATGAAATTTGCAGATTTTTCGCGATCTTTTGACGAAATTTGTTGTTATTTTGCGATCTTATGACAAAATTTGCGATTATTTTGTAATCTTATGATGAAATTTGCGGTTATTTTGCGATCTTATGACAAAATTCGCGTTTTTTCCGTAATTCTTTTACAAAATTCGCGGTATTTTTATGTCCGAATTGTCAGATTGATGAACGATTTTTTTAAATTTTCGGAACTGCATGCCTTAATTTTTTGGAAAATTCGGAACAGAATCATCCGATATATGGTACATATTATTCTGAGATCGATTTTGTGAATTTCACCATACGGATCTTTTTATTTATGGTGAAATTTTTCTATCTCAGGAAATTATGGAATTTGTAGTTAAAATCGAAATCAGTTGTATATGTTTCTGCAAAATTTCCCCCGATCCTAGGTCGCCGGATCGGACATATTCTGCACCCCTGCTAGCATCTAGCATGCATATCTCAATGCTGATTTTAAAGTCTAATTTTCTAAAAATGCCTGTGTGTATGTTGAAATGATTTTAAATACTCCTTTAAGTTCTGTAAAACTTGAAAGAATTTTTTCATCTTTTGTATTCATCTATTCTAAGTTGAGAAACCATTTGCAGCAACCTAATCCTACTGCTAAAAAACTTTTGTTTTGTTACACCAGGTTGCAAGAAAAATAAGGATTTTAATGAAATTTTTAAATACAGTTATTATTGTGTATTACAGTAGACTCTCTCAAATCCGCACAGATTGAAACCACAGGTTGTGTGGATTTTAGAATTTTACAGATTTCTGGTCATGCTTTGTTTACATTTTTAAGCAGTAGTTTGAATGTAATAATGCAATCAAAATTGTAATGAATGCTTACAATATAGTAAAATATGAAAATATTTAAGTAAAGTAATAAATTAAGATAATTTTAAAAATGATTAAATTATTAAGAGCAGAGGTCAAGTAAATAATTAATAGTATATAATTAAATATGCATAATATATATGAGATACATTTTTCTTGAATTATTAGAATGAAACTTACCTCATAAAGGTACCCTACTAATTCACATCAAAATAACAAGGAAGTTTTATTTCAGGTTTAGCCAGACTTAATAACTGAAAATGCTTGATTAATACATAAATATATCTGGTAAAAATATTGCAATTACTTGTGATATCAGCAATATCTTGATATATATATATATATATATATATTTCTTTTTTCAGAAATAAATTTATACTTCCATCATAAAAAAGCATGAGTTCAGTCATATTAACTAGAATTACATATTAAAATATGTACAGAATGATATAAAAATAAAAGTGTGTAATTTTGTCCCTACATCTGAATTGAAAGTTTCATTGTTTACATCTGCAATGATGTGTGTATTTTAGGCATTTGTGGGTTTTTTAGGGTTGCAGATTTAAGTGAGTCTACTACTTACCTTAATAAAATTGATGTAAATTAAAAGCACCGTCTTTTATTAGTTTCATTCTGCCTGCTGTTGGTAAATGATCTAGGTACTATTTACTACTAGTTTCAGAAGTCTAATTAATTTAAAAAATATGCTAGTTAAATTGAAATGGATAACTTTTAATTTTGTATAGTTTGGACAAAATTTCTTTTCTCGAAGCAGCCAATCATTGAAAAGCTTTAGACAGGTGTGCGATTTTGGCAAGAATAGCAGTTTCTTCCGCTTGGAAGAAACCTATTTCTTCCATTTTGGAAGAAACTTGCTTGAAATTTGAAGAAAATTTTGGTTTTTTTCCATTTTGGAAGAAATTTGCCAATCCACAAATCCAAATTTAATATGAATTAGCTGTAAACCACCTTTTTTAAAAGTAGTGTCTTTTTTTTAAGTGGTCAAAACTCAAAACCAAAAAAAAGCCAGCCGGCTTTTTGGGGCTTGGCTAAAAGCTTTAATTCAATTTTTCAGCATTTCGAGAATAATTTTCTACATATTTTAGTAACGAGTGTTATTTTAAATTGTTGGCAATTTTAAAAACCATGGAAAGAATGTTTCCTTCAAATTAAAAATTTATTTACACATGGCTATTATAAGCAGAAAAAAACTTTCAAATTAGAATTAATAATTACGTGTTAAATGTAAGAAAATATTGAAAATTATATCATTGAACTATATTTACACTTGGATTTTAAAAGAGAAAGAAAATGTTAAAATAAAAAATTCATTATTATGCGTTAAAAGTCATAAATGGAGGAAATTATGTCATATTTAAAATGGCCAAATGTTAATGCAAAACAGTTTAAATTAAAAAATATATTTGCATGAGACATTTATTTCAAATTTTGAAATAATCTTTTCAAGTATTGTTGTAAATTCTAAGACAGTGCAGATAATATTTCCTTTCTAATAAAAAAAGTATTTTCACGTGAATATTAATAGGATTAAATGATTACATGTTAAAAGCAGGAAAATATTGAAAATTGCGTCATAAGAATACATTTACACTTGAATTTTAAATGAGAAAGAAAATTTTAAAATCATTATGCTTTAAAAGTCATATTACATTACATTAGCTTATTTTCAAATTTTTAACTAATTTTTTTTTAATCAGACAAAAACAGCCATTGTATCTCTTAACAGCAGTTGATTTGGTCTTAAAAATCTGCAATCAATGGAAAACAAATGGAAACCCGTTCACAGAAAGATTGTCACTGTTTTTTAAAATTGTAATTCAATTTTTTTAAAGCCGATCAAATTAGAGTCCTTTTAGAATCTGGGATGTTTAAACGGGGGTTGGCGAGTGTAGCTCTTTGGGGGCAGAGCCTCCTAGTTTAATAAGAGAAAGGGAGGGGCAATCCTGTCCTGTTCAAAAACATATTTTGAATTGATCTGCTTAGAATTCCCTCTTATCATGGAATTTTGTGATATTTTCTCAAACGACTGGAAAATTTCACAACATAGTTTCAGGATTTGTCCCTGCAGCTTATTGGTGAAACTTTATTTTAATGCAATTGCTATATGAGTCTCCCCCCCCCTTTTTTTTTAATTACCTTTTGCTCTTACTGATTGACAATTTTTTTTTTTTTTTTTTTTTTTTTTAATCGATTGGTGGATTTTAACTTTTTTTTTCCTTCCACAACCAATAGCAAATTTCACCTTGGCCAATTGACAAAATTCACATTTTTTTTTTTTTTTTTTTTTTTTTTTTTTTTTTTTTTTTTTTTTACGGACGATGATGTATCTTGAGAGGAAATTAACCAAAAGGATATGTTAAAAAGAGTAGTAGGTACAGACCATTGGGTGCATAGTTTTGAAAGGGGTCTTCGGGTGCTTAAAATAGCAAAAAAAAAAGGCTGCCAGCTGTTGTACCTTGTCAAATTGGCTTAGAGTCAACACTAGTAGTGTTCTCTTCAGTTTACTTAATAACTGTTTTTTTTTTTTTTTAATATCATTTCTTATTACATAATTTCTGAGCTGTAATCCGCAGATCAAACAATCATGTTTCGACCCATAAATTTTATTTAATAATTGGAGTTATAAGTTACATTTTATGAAAATAAGATTTCATCCCCGTAGCAGAAACTGTGCAGCACGGCAGCAGTGCTGCAGATTATTTTAGACCTTGCAGATTAATCTACCAGCTTAAAAATAAATATTGGGTTTAAAAAGTTCACTAAAAATTTACTTTGTTTTTGTAGTTGTGTTTCTTAGTGCATTTTCTTTGTAAAATGCAACTTTTGCTTATATTATGGTTTACTGTAAGTATTTATGGTAGTAGCTTGGTTCACCATTGTTTGGTCGCATATAAATTTTAGTTTGCTGCTGACAAACATCGAAAATTCTGCCACTGGGGATTTCAGGAAAAAAAAACATAATTGTTTGATCCACAGATTATAGGCCAGAAATTACATACATACAGATGCAATTTGTTGATAAGAATAATCATTGTTGGGCAGTAAACAAAAAGTTCTGAAATCAATTCTGGGTCTTTGTACAGAGAATTGTTTTAGAATTTACCAAACTCAAAAATATTTTTAAGAGTCCTAAAAGCTGTGACATGCAATAAAGTGCATATGTAGAATTATTATTATTAGTCGGTTTTATCACTTATAATTCATTTATTTTAAATGTTTTATTATATGTATATATATATATGTATAAAGTTGCAATTTTAAAAACATTTTTAGCATCAACAAAATTTTTTAAAAGTATATTTACATTTTTATTGAGTTATACCCATTATTAAACCTAATAGCATATTAGTCAGCACGCTACTGGTCGAATGTTCGACTCCCAGCATGCAAAGGTAACTTGGCATTTTCATTCCTTTGCAGCCGATAAAATGAGTACCAAGCTATTTGGAACTAAACACTGAAGTTTTTGCATATTAGTCTGTCCACTTGACCGGGACATATGCTGTATAGCCCTTGGGCCCCAGGGTCAAGTAAATAGGGATGGGCACTGAAGACTCTCCTTAATGGATCATAAAGTCACAGGTTTAGTTTTTATACTCATTCTTATTCATTACTTTTTACTTCAAATATTTCTTTATAAATTTAAATATGTATTTCTTAAATTTTAAAGATTTTTTTTTTCACCAATGAAATATTTGAAGAATATATTTTAAGTTAGTATTAAATTTTACACATTAATTATAATTTTTATTTAATCAGTTTTATTATACATATTTCATTTGCAAAAATATTTTAGCTTCAATAACATTGTGGAAATTCATATTTTAAGCTATTTTTCTGTTTTAATCATGATTAATGTTAATTATTCAATACTGTGTTTGACTTTGTCTATATACTTTTTTTTCCCATAAAAATTAAAACAAACTTTCTTTTTTTATGTAGTATATCTGTATCTGTATAATAAGTGTTATAAGGTAACATCTGCTGGTTCTTTGCAAGTTTTATTTATTTTAATTTCTGAATAAATCTGCTTATTAAAAATATTTATTTTGTTTACTGAAAGTGAACATTATTAAGTAACAAAATTTTAACTTTTAACAAAATAATTCTATAGCTGAGTATTTTTTTTATATATATATGTTCATATATTAAAGACTAGTGAGTATTTTGCAATCATTAGCGTACTCAAAAAAATGGTTGCTGGCCTGGAAAAAAACAAACAAAAAAAAAACAAACAAAAAAACAACAAAAAAAAAACATGGAAAGCACAGTTCTATTACATAGTTACTGAACAACAGCATCTGTTAGTTTAATGCATTTCCGAACAAAAATAAATTAAAACTTATGCAATAAAGTTGCCCTTTCGGATTTGAGAACAACCTTAGAATATAAAAGAATCTCAAGATATGAAGTCAAATAAAAAAACATTGAAAAATTGTGTGCTAGCGAAGCACATGTTTACTTTTAACTAAAATATGCAATAACATATATTTAAATCATCTATTGCATAATCCAATCCACTATTTAGATCTGACAGAAAAATGGGGGGAAATCGAGATAAGGTTCGCTTGAGACATAGAAAAAAGTCTCATAAAAATGCCTAAAAAGATATATTATTAATTTTTAGTTTAGACATTTAAAAAGTAATATGTATTATAACATAGCTTAGAAAAAAAAGCCTGAGTATTAAGTGTAATGGCTGTTTAAATGTGTTAGTGGATGACAACTTTTATAAATATACTTTCCATTTTAAGATCAATGTTTTCAGTAGTCTAAAAATCTGGTAAAAAAGTATTTCTGTTTATTAACTGTTGCCTTTTTTTTTTTTTTTTTTTAATTGGCAGTTTCTCAGAAGTGTCAAATGTCTACAATGACACAATACTTCTTGAAACGTGTAAAGACTCCACTGCTAAATTCAAATCATTCCGGGAATTCTTTATAAAAAGCTTTACTTTCAATAAAAGATAATTATTCAGGTAGTGTTCTAACAGAAAAATCAGATATCTCAGATGGCAAATAGTTCAAAGAAATTACTTTGAATAGCCATGGAAAAGCATATTATATTTATGAAACTACACAATATATTTATTTATAGTATTAGTAATCAAAAGATTGTTAGAATTTACCAAACTCAAAAATATTTTTAAGAGTCCTAAAAGCTGTGACATGCAATAAAGTGCATATGTAGAATTATTATTATTAGTCGGTTTTATCACTTATAATTCATTTATTTTAAATGTTTTATTATATGTATATATATATATGTATAAAGTTGCAATTTTAAAAACATTTTTAGCATCAACAAAATTTTTTAAAAGTATATTTACATTTTTATTGAGTTATACCCATTATTAAACCTAATAGCATATTAGTCAGCACGCTACTGGTCGAATGTTCGACTCCCAGCATGCAAAGGTAACTTGGCATTTTCATTCCTTTGCAGCCGATAAAATGAGTACCAAGCTATTTGGAACTAAACACTGAAGTTTTTGCATATTAGTCTGTCCACTTGACCGGGACATATGCTGTATAGCCCTTGGGCCCCAGGGTCAAGTAAATAGGGATGGGCACTGAAGACTCTCCTTAATGGATCATAAAGTCACAGGTTTAGTTTTTATACTCATTCTTATTCATTACTTTTTACTTCAAATATTTCTTTATAAATTTAAATATGTATTTCTTAAATTTTAAAGATTTTTTTTTCACCAATGAAATATTTGAAGAATATATTTTAAGTTAGTATTAAATTTTACACATTAATTATAATTTTTATTTAATCAGTTTTATTATACATATTTCATTTGCAAAAATATTTTAGCTTCAATAACATTGTGGAAATTCATATTTTAAGCTATTTTTCTGTTTTAATCATGATTAATGTTAATTATTCAATACTGTGTTTGACTTTGTCTATATACTTTTTTTTCCCATAAAAATTAAAACAAACTTTCTTTTTTTATGTAGTATATCTGTATCTGTATAATAAGTGTTATAAGGTAACATCTGCTGGTTCTTTGCAAGTTTTATTTATTTTAATTTCTGAATAAATCTGCTTATTAAAAATATTTATTTTGTTTACTGAAAGTGAACATTATTAAGTAACAAAATTTTAACTTTTAACAAAATAATTCTATAGCTGAGTATTTTTTTTATATATATATGTTCATATATTAAAGACTAGTGAGTATTTTGCAATCATTAGCGTACTCAAAAGAATGGTTGCTGGCCTGGAAAAAAACAAACAAAAAAAAAACAAACAAAAAAACAACAAAAAAAAAAACATGGAAAGCACAGTTCTATTACATAGTTACTGAACAACAGCATCTGTTAGTTTAATGCATTTCCGAACAAAAATAAATTAAAACTTATGCAATAAAGTTGCCCTTTCGGATTTGAGAACAACCTTAGAATATAAAAGAAACTCAAGATATGAAGTCAAATAAAAAAACATTGAAAAATTGTGTGCTAGCGAAGCACATGTTTACTTTTAACTAAAATATGCAATAACATATATTTAAATCATCTATTGCATAATCCAATCCACTATTTAGATCTGACAGAAAAATGGGGGGAAATCGAGATAAGGTTCGCTTGAGACATAATAGAAAAAAGTCTCATAAAAATGCCTAAAAAGATATATTATTAATTTTTAGTTTAGACATTTAAAAAGTAATATGTATTATAACATAGCTTAGAAAAAAAAGCCTGAGTATTAAGTGTAATGGCTGTTTAAATGTGTTAGTGGATGACAACTTTTATAAATATACTTTCCATTTTAAGATCAATGTTTTCAGTAGTCTAAAAATCTGGTAAAAAAGTATTTCTGTTTATTAACTGTTGCCTTTTTTTTTTTTTTTAATTGGCAGTTTCTCAGAAGTGTCAAATGTCTACAATGACACAATACTTCTTGAAACGTGTAAAGACTCCACTGCTAAATTCAAATCATTCCGGGAATTCTTTATAAAAAGCTTTACTTTCAATAAAAGATAATTATTCAGGTAGTGTTCTAACAGAAAAATCAGATATCTCAGATGGCAAATAGTTCAAAGAAATTACTTTGAATAGCCATGGAAAAGCATATTATATTTATGAAACTACACAATATATTTATTTATAGTATTAGTAATCAAAAGATTGTTTATTAAGATTTTCGAGGTATCAGTGTTTCACTATGTAGAACATTTTATTCATGGAACATAAGACTTTTACTATAAATGTTTAAATTCTAAATGATTTCAATTTTCTACATAATTGATTGTAATTATTTAAATTATTTTTAAATGAAGTTATATTACTTATATATCCAACAATGTTTATTTTTATCAATAAATATGCATGTGTATGTAATAGGAAAAAAAAAATATTTTTTTTTAACCCGGTTTAAACAAAAAAAAAACCAGTTTTTTTTTTTTTTTTTTTTTTTTTTTTTTTTTTTTTTTTAACAGGTTTTTTACCAACCCTTCTGCAAAATGTAAGAAATATAGATATGTCAAGCAATCATTAACCATGAAGTAAATATCTTGGTATTCGACAATTTGTACATTTTACAAAAAAATCTTTTAAAAAATCAATAGTTTGTGCTTCAGAATCAATTGTGAAAGTTCTCTTCTCAAATTCCACAACCTTTTAGACTTTTTGTGTGTAACATCACTAAATCTCGGTACCTGGAATTTTTTCTTTTTTGGTATGGAAAACCTGAAAAAGTCAAAGAAATTTGTAGCTCAGCTGGAATAGACACCCTGAGAAGATAAAATAAAATTTTTGCGGTGTGTCATCAGAAGTGCATTTCTGTATGTGTGCATCATTGCAAATGAGTTAAGGACTAACATTCAATAGGGTTTGGGTTTTGTTTTATTTATTGCTTTTTAAAAAAGAAACGTAAAAAACTTCAGTTATGAACTTAGTTTTAAACAAGTAAATTTGCAATTTATTAAAATGTATGGAAAAATGTTTTAAGCTGTTACTATAGCAGGAACTTACATAGTCATTGAAAAAGAAATGGTTGAATTTGTAAGAACTATTAATATTTATTCACTATTCAGCTACTTGTTATAATGTTTAAGCAGTTTATTTAGCATTTTTCTAATGCTAATAATATTCAGTGTTAAAGTAATTAATAAAATGTGTATGTAATCTGAATTATAATGCAACTAATTTCACTTTTAGATGATACCCAAAATTAGCTAGGTTTTTAATATTGAATGTCTTCAAAACTAATCATTAAAACTTTGTTCATTTACTAGTATGACAATGGCTCGCTAAACATTTCTTTAAAGATATTTAGGCATAAATTCCTAATCATTTGCCTATTCTGGTTTTGCCCTGCAACAATGGCCTCCCCCCCCCCCCCCAAGTCCATAAAGAGTCATAAAGTGCAGCACATTTTTTTAAATTAACAGTATTTAGAGTAAAATTTAATTCTGCGATAGTGTCAGCTTTATTGTTTCTTGCATTCTTTTATTTAACTTGATCTCTGTATTAAGATGAAATTTTGTATTCTATTTTTCACTCACTTCCTGATATACTAAAATTAACGAAACAATGTACATAGGCATGTTTCCAATGGCAATATAATATTTTAATATTTTTTTAACTTAATAATTTTAAAAGCAGTCTTTTGTTAGCCAGGTGCAGGTAATAAATCACCAAATAATTTTTATAATTATAACGATTTATGAGTTACAAGAACAATTGAGTTAATTATGCTTCAAACCACGCTCTCCCTTGTGGTGGAACTGCAAGACCGAATTATTTCAAGTACTGGAAAGTAGAAAATATAAGTGATAGATAGTAGTGTATCTCCATAATTTGATTTTTCAATATGATTTTTTAAAAACATTTGAATTTTATTCTGCAAAACTAATTTTTCATTTCTGTTTTTTTTCTTTTGTTTTACAGAAAAATATGAAAATCTGGAAGTAAAGTTCTTTAAGAAGATGGCTGTGAATTTTCAGCTTTTTTATCAACGTTTGTTGACTAATAGCACGATTCTAACAGGAATAATTTTACTTGTAATGTATTTGTAATAAATTTGATCAACTTGTAAATAAATTAAAAAATTATTTTTGATTGCTATACATTTTTGGTGAAAAATAAAATTGTGTGACAAAATGGCATTCAGTTCTAGTGTTTTAATATATTTTCTTTTTAGGAAAGTGAAATAAAAAGAATAAAGCATTTCTCCTTTTTCCTTCTAAGAAAACCACCTTCTTTGCTTCATAACAAAAATGGGGGTTAAATAATAATTAATAGTTTTTATATATTATGTATAATTCAATAAATATCTGGATTTATGTAGATTATATATTTTAAACTTTGACGGCCTGAAAAAGTAATATGGTACAAATTATACATTAGTATTGCTTGGAGATGACACATTAAATATTAACTGCTCTTCAAAAACTGTTATGATTTAAATGAAAGTTTGTCTATAATGAGTGTTGAAATTACAATTTTAATATGGATAATATTGTATAGTGCAATTTGAATTTTTGATAGTCTAGGTAATATTGTTAAAAAATGAAATATAAAGTGCTCATTACTTAATGATCCTTATAGAGTAAGAAAAACAAAGATATATTTTTATTATGAAGTTCATTTGGAAAAAAAACATGAACGATTAGTGCCTGAGTAGCGGTTATATATTGTTAAAAAAAAAAAAAAAACTGCTACCAATATTTTGGAAAAATATTCTTTGCCTTTAATAAATTCTAAGATTGAATAATGAAAAAAAAAAAAAAAACTTTAAAAGTGGTGCCAACTGGCCTTCTGTCAATTCATAATAATTTTGAAAAAAAAAAAAAAAATGTATGTTGAAAATTAATTTCTTTTACAGTTCATGAAATGAGGTATGTCAAGGATGGGTTGTGTGTGTGTAAGGGGGAGGGGGGAAGACCTTAACAGACTACAATAACATATTACATTATAGACACACTTTTATTCCCCCCCCCCGATTAATTATACACCAAAGAAATTATTGTAATGAAGTGGCATATTTTCAACTATAATTTAAAGTACCAAATTACATAAATAATCTATCTTAAAAAATCGATTTAAATTCTAATGATCAATAAAGTTAACATTTTCTCAGTTTACAAAAATAAAACTCCTGTGGTCTTGTATTTTATTTTCCAGTTGGATAATTAAAAGAAACATCCAGGTAAGAAATTCAGTGTAAAACATGGTACTATAAAAGCGTCGGATATAATTGTTATATAACAATTTTGAATGGAAATGAAGAAACTAGTTAAAAAATTGCTCTTTTGGCTAGCATATGTTCAATATTTTTTAAAAATACATTAAAGGCTTTGTTATCAAATTTTCTTTGTTAACTGTAAATTTGGTTCTTGCAGCTGTTTAGGAATCTCAATATTTATAAAAACTAAAGCAACTATAAAAAAGAAATTTTTTAGGTGAATATGTCTCTATAAAAATATTTAAGGTTGAATATTGTTGAACGTTCATTTACTAACAGCAAATTTGAAATTTGTTCTGTTCAAAGGTGATGAGCAGATAAGGCTCAGTTATGCCTCCATTGGAATTATCTTTTAAGGCTGTTCTCAACTGCTCTGCTCAACAAGCGCAAAACCTTTTGACATATTTACAAATTCATTTTTTAATGGAAAGATATAAAATTGGAAAGCCTGACCTTGGAAGCGATTTGGAATCGAACTGTGTTTTCGATTTTTTGATCAATCAATTACCTATCGGGTTATAAGCGATTTTGATCACGTGACACGGCGTTTTTCTCCCCCTACTGACTGGATTTTCCTCTTTCGTGCGGAACTTCAGTTCAAAATGCCCAGTTTGACAGTATTTTCTGAAAGATCTATTGCGTTTACAAGAAAACTGAAAAAACAGTTCGATGGCATAGTTTCTGAACACCTTCTAGTTTCATGCGTATCCGAACAAAAATGAATTAAAACTTACGTCAGAAAGTTAACCCTTTTGATTTGAGAACAGTCTTAAATGTTTTGATAAAATTTAGGATCTAAATGCATTTTGTTCTGTAAAATTTATTCTTTTTTAATATTTGACTTTTAATAAAAATTGTTTTTAACTTAAGTGTATGTTAAAGTAAAACATGTATGAAAGTCAGGATGGTGTTATGAGAACATATTTAAAAAAATAAAATTTCCTAGACCTGTTCCAAATTTTACATAGTATAATTTAATATATAATATGTGAAAACAGTTTATAATATAAACTGTTTTCAGATAAACACTTCAAAACCAGTAAATTTAGATTCTAATTTTTATCAAAATATTTTTTAGAAAAAAAAAATTCTGTCCCCCCCCCCTCCCCCCCCCAAAATCATTTACTGAACTTTTGTGGGAGGGGGGGGGGGGTTAAACAATATAATTCCGACCAGCTTCGGGCTAGTTTTCATCCATGATAACCAATAGCGGCATGGATGTGGCTAGTTTCTGGCTTGCATTCATTAATGATGCCCATTGATGGCACAAATGTGGCTAGCTTCCGGCTTGCATTCATTAATTATGCCCATTGATGGCATAAGTGTGTCTGGCTTGTGGCTAGCTTTTATTTAAAATGACCCTTAATGGCATAGCTGTGGCAAGCTTTTATTCAGGAATGCCATTAAATGTGTAATTGTGGCCAGTTTGCGGCTTAATATCAGTTTTAGATGACCGTTAATGACGCGTTTGTGGGCAAATTATTGTACTTGCGGCCAATTTCCTTCCGGACTTATTGTGTCCGGCGTGACACTTTTTTGACGGAGCCGTTACGGCCAATGATAGCGGGCCGCCATCAGACACTTTCGGCCAAGGCTAACGAACCCATCAGTGGCCCACAAGTTCTGTGTTTGTTGGGTATAATCAGTGAAATATAAGCCAGTGTAACTTTGAGCCGGCTCAAAGTTACCCTGAAAATGCGGTAAAATGCTAACAGGCATGTGATTTCCGCGTTTTTGCACACCAGTATATTCTTAGAGAAAATGTTGTTCTCTTAAATCGCAAAAATGTTTCGATTAAATGAAATATAATTTTCTCTAAGAATATACTGGTGTGCAAAAACGCGGAAATCACATACCTGGCTAGTGCCTTCTTATTTTGCATTTTATTAACTATTGATAAATAAATAATCACAAAATATTAGCGCATTTAGAACATTTAGATAATAATATGTCTGATAAATGAGTACATTGTTACTTACTATGAAAATTTAATTGGATTACAACAACTTCAAAACAGCATTCAAAATTAACTTGAAAACAGTACTTCAAAGAATAGTTAGATGATGCAATTAATTGCGCATAATATGGCTAACTTATTTTCTAGCACAGTTCTGGAGTTTATTTAGTCTTTTAGAGTCAAAAATATTGAAAAATAGGAGGTGGTGCAAAGTTACACCCCATGGTTCAAAGTTACCCTGATTGATTGTATTGAAAGAAATAGGAAATACGATTTTTTTTTACTGCATTTAAAAATTTTTCTTTGTGAAGTTTATCATGGTACGGTAATTTACAGAGAGATTAATAAATACAACCTCTCTTCAAATTCAGTTAAGCATTTAACCCTCTCGCTGCGTAATTGTTTTATCAAAATGGCTTCAAAAATTGCGTATTTAATTCCTTCGCGACGAGCGTCTTTTAAGAATTTTTATTCTTTTGTCACCGGTTTTTCAAGACAAAATTTTCGCCTGATTTAATCAGGAAAATGCTTCGATTAGATAAGGCAAAATTTACAATAAACAGTTACTGGTGGGAATGATCGGGTTAATTAGACGGGAAAAATGCATCCCGATGAAATCTCGGGTTGAGCAAATTTTGCTACTTTTACGTTGCCCGAGAAACTCTTGGGTTGCGCAGCGAGAGGGTTAAATTAAATGTAAAAAATCAGAAACCCGACTGCGTATAAAGCGAACTAATTAATTATTTCTCATCAATGTGAAACTATTTTTTTGATATTACTTACCTATTTTTTATTTACTTGTATTGATGACTTTTAAATTGTGTTTCATTGTTAATTATGTCTAGGATGGTTAGAGTTGCAGTAAAGCTAGAGATCCTACCTACAGAACTTCCAGCTTGTGCAATATTTAAACGGAACTTTTGATTGTAAAATAGTCAATGAAACATCGTCTTCATTTTGAAAGACCTATCCAATGGTATGCCACCCAAAGGGTGCGTAACTTTTTTTTTCGTCTCTACCGCCAATTTGTATTTTACGGCCGCCATTTTGAATTTATAAAAACAAAACATAGCCTATAACCTTCGGACAGTAAAGACGAATCGATAGAGACCTCATTCATTAAAATCCATGCAGCCGTTGAAAGTTTCGAGGGTATAAAGAAATCCACATACCCAGATACGCGTGGAACACATAACCCTTCTTGGCAGTCGGGTAAAAATACATTAAAATCAGCCCAGGTCTAGTTCATCT
This sequence comes from Maratus speciosus, assembly GCA_963932465.1. Classification (NCBI taxonomy): domain Eukaryota; kingdom Metazoa; phylum Arthropoda; class Arachnida; order Araneae; family Salticidae; genus Maratus; species Maratus speciosus. The sequence goes on along the minus strand of OZ010794.1, from coordinate 503,158,781 downwards.
GCAAGTGGCGTCAACTTTTGAAAAATATTGGGTGGGGTCAAAACCATTTTAGGGTAACATGACATTGCCAGTTTGTTTTCTTTGAAAGTTTGGGAAAAAATGATATTTCAAGTTATGGTAAAATATATTTTTTAGAGCAAAATGTAAATTTTCGATTTTAATTAATTATATTCTCATGGGGGGTCTACATTTTATGGACTCTAATATTTACTTTTGTGCCATGTATTTGACTACAAATTAAAACGCAAAGGACTAAAAAAATATTAAAATGGGCATTTAATGCAAATACACTGAAATGCTTGTATAGTACTATTTACTTAAACTATACCGGATGCTTAAAAAAGATACAATTTCTTGAACCGCTGATAATAGGAAGCTACTTTCAATTATAAAATGCATACAAATTATGTACATCTTTCAAATACAGTCGGACCTCATTATCTCGACACTCAGTTTTCACGTCACTCCGCTTATCACGTCAAGTTTTCAAAGCCCCGATTTTCTGTATATGATTTTAATGTAAATAAACTCCGGATTTCACGTCGTTGTATAATATATATCCAGATATCCCGACGGTTTAGAAAAATTATTCATTTTTCATAATCCATCTTATAAGCACGGAAATTAAGCGATAAGAAATGTCTTAGCCAAACTTTTCACAAACGTGTCTAAAATATCCATAGAGATAAATGAGAAATTTTGCTTCAATCCTTTATCTGAATAAAGAAACCCACACAATATGAATAGCCCACTTAAGCTTCAGATAGATGTATCAGTCTAATAGCGGTCTTTTTGTTCTGGTCAGGCGGTACTTTCTTGTGGTTACACGGCGTTTTTCATCCGACTAAAACCCGAAACACTGCATTGCATCGTAACGATCAGATATTATCTTGCATCCATTTGTGAAACAGCGAATATTGATTACAATTCATTGTATAATATGGAAAAAAGAATTGTAAGAAGCACATCTAGGAATAAGCAAACCTTAATTCATCAATATTTCATGTAACAATTAAAAAAAAAGTCATTATAAAACTGATTTTTATTCTTTTCAATTTTGTTTTTCTGTTTATTTTGTTTAATAATAATATTTTACTGCTTAAAACTGTAAGAATAGTTATGAATTTAAAATTGTCTTAAATTAATTTAAAATATAGCTTTTTATAAACATATTTTCTCCAACTCCGGTTACCGCGACACTCCGCTTATGACGACACTTTCTTCTGGTCATTAGAATGTCGGGATAACGAGGTTCGACTGTATAGCATTTATTTAAAAAGGGGCTGTATGCACATTAAATTACGAAATTTTATTTTTATACGGCCTCCTTTTCGTAAAATGTATATTTAGAAAAAACAATGACAGAAGGAAGTCCTGAGAAGGAAAAGAAATATATTTTACGGATAAAGCATACTGAGTTTTTAAATTTTATGAATTTTCAATGTTTTCTGGTGTTAAAAACGTGCCTTTCGTATTTATAAGTAACTTAACTATTTTTTAAATAAAATTAACCAATTTTTTAAGTAGAACAGAATGTTGCAAGTATGATCTCCTAAGTGCACCTTTTAAGAAGGGGTCTCAGGACTCTTAAAGTTTTAAAATTTTCGAAATTTTAATTTTTTTAGATGTTAAACTCCTATCTTTTCTGAACATTTTGGTATAATTGTTTCCTTGAAATTCCTATTAGAACTGAAGTTATGGCTTTTACATTTATACACGTTCAATAGCTGAAGCGTCGTTTCGGAAACTTTGAAGCCATTTTTCTCCAAATGACGTTTTTTGACATAACGCGCACGATATCTCAAAAACTTATGAATATTTTTTCATGAAATTTTCAAAACATATGTTTCATGTTAGTCTGCATTAACTGAACCTAAAATTTCCTTTTTATTGTTCAAAATAATATTTTTTTAGGTGACTAGGGGGCTCTGCCCCCTACGAGCTACGCTCGTCAACCCCCGTTCAGACACCGCAGACTCTAACAGCACGCTAATTTGACAGCCTTTAAAAAGATTCCGGAAGATTGAATTATAATTTGAATCTGACAATTATAATCTGTGGTAATTTTCACCAAACTTTTCTTTCTCTTTTTAATATTCACGTCAAAATACTTTTGTTAGAAATGAAATATTATGATCATCTTAAAATGTCAAGTAAATGTCTCGCGCAAATTTTAAATTAAAACTGTTTTGCAATGTTATTTTTTGTTCATTTTACGTAATAAGTGTAATATGACGTAAATCCTCTTATTTAGGACTTCTAACGCATGTTACTAAATTTGTTATTTTACAATATTCTTTCTCATTCAAAATTCACGTGTAACTATAGTTTTTATGACGCAATTTTCAATGAGTTCCTGCTTTTTATATTTTTTGTTTATAACAGTCACGTGTAAAATAAATTTTTAATTTGAAGCAAACATTATTGGTTGCGCTTTTTATACAGTTGGCAACAGTTTAAATTAATACAATTTTCTAAAATTTGTAAAAAATATCTTTCGAAATGCTGAAAATTTGAATTTAAAATAGAAATAAAACCTCGAAAAATTATTCAAATTAAAAAACTAACTGCAATCTGCACACCGGGAAATTCTGACGCATAAAATGATCTAAAAATGATTAAATTCCTATCTACAGTTTTTGCTTCTATAAAACTTTTTTAATGGAACGATTTTGTCCGACTTTGGCATTAAATATCTCTTAAAATAATTCTTCGATTTGAAAACTGTCTGCATCAGCGTGTTTATCAAACATTTTTCTAAAATACTACCGATTTTCATATTTTTGTATGCAACAGTTTTTTTAATATTAACGAAGAAAGACCTCCGGTCACAAAAAATTCAAAACCGGCGGCGGCGGCGGCGGCGGTGACAGCGGTAGTTACTTTTTTTTAGAATAGAGAGATACTGTTGAAATTTTCTTAATTTTGCATCAGCTTTGTATAGCTTTGTATAAAGAAATTTCAACATATTCACGAATTAAGTTTTCTTCTTAAATATATTAAATTTTGCCGTTTCCATTTTTTTTTTTGGGCTAAAAAATCTTTTAGAAAATGTTGCCAAAGCATTTTAAGACAATTTTTAACATGCGTCAATTCAGGAATGGTCATCATGAGAGAGCAATAAATTATAAGTGAAGATGTTTTATATATATACATATATATATAATGAAAAACGTTATACGATTCCAAATTACTTCAGAAGCCATGTCTACAAATTTCATTCTTTTTACGCATGCAAGTGGCTCTGTGAATGTGTCAGAAAGTTTGTGTAGTTGAGAGGAGAAAAATATTTCTTTTGGAATAGTTTTAAGTGGAAAGTTTGACCTCTAAAAGTAGGGTTAATGCAAGCATATGTATGTATAACTCACTTTTGTATTAAAAATATAAAAGAGCTTTAAATACAAATTTATTTAGGCTCAGGGTAATTATTACAATCGGAAGTATAAGTAGGCACCAAAATTTTCATTCTAGTTGCAACACTTATTTTGCAATCGTGCGCGTAAGCTGTTATGCCGCTCTTTTGCTCGAAAAATGTCTAACACTTTGGAATCCCTGTAAATGCTAATTCTGCATCTTATAATTTTTTAAATACATGAAATGAAAGAACATACTTATATATTTTATTCTAATAAAAATTGTGTCTTAAAATCAAATACATTTTAAGACATTAAATGTTGAAAATGGTCTTTTTAACCATTTGGAAAAATGGTTATTGTTCTCGTCAGGATGGGAAATCAAAAGCATATCTGAAGGTTTTTATTGGTTTAATCCGCATTTTATTCGTTTCCTGATTGGTCTATACAGCAATATGTATTTCCCTTTACTTTCAACAAAGATGGATACCTTCTGTTGCCACTATGACAAAAAAGTAATAAAAACTACAAAAAAAAATTAATAACTCCGAAACAAATTGAGAAACAAACAAATTGCATTTAAAAGTACATTTTTTTCTCTATACGAAGGCGTAAAAAGTAATATTTTGGGATGTTTAGAAGTTTAAGAATGAAATTTCCTTTAAAATGAGTCGTCAGATTTCTTGGAAATCTGATGATGAAAAAGCCTTTTCCCGAACAGCCAATGAAATGTTTGGAAAATGTTTCTGGAAATCTGACGAGCCGTGAGGCGGTTTTTGTCACTAGACGCCTGGAATTTCAAGCGGCTTTGACTCCTCGTGTAATAACACCTTAATAACATTATTAATGTTTAATTCATGGCGTACGTAATGTAGGATCAACTCCGTGCGATTTTTTATGTCTTAAATTTTAGTCTTTGCAATAATCATTTTCCAAATGGTCGTTGTAATTTGATAAATTGCTTTTTTTTTCTTTTTTTCCAATTTTAAGAGTCCTGAGACTCCTTAAAATAAATGCATCACATGCATCCTCTAAAACGAATTTTCCTGACTGTTCTTATTTACGTTTGTAATAATAACAAGTAATATAAAAATTTTGTTTTTAAAGTCAATTCCTACTTAGGCCATCAAAGAAAAATTTAACCCTTTATCTATGGCATTATGATCTACTGATATTTTTTTCATGTAATGTTTTTTTTTTCAGTTACTCCAATGAAAATTAAAGGATAAACATAAAAAAATAGTTACCCGTGAGAAATTTAATTATTTAGAGGTAATTAATTAAAGTGGTACTTTAAAGTACCGTCACTACACTATGACTAAAATATCGCAACAGAAAAACCCACAACGTATTTCAACTGGCACCAGAAAATATTTTCGGTTTAATAAGTACGTGAAATATAGGCTTTTTCTTATTTATAAATAAATCGTTTGGTAAATTAGGGTGCCAATCGTTTATTTCAACACTTTAGAATTGAAAATGCTTTGTTCTTGAAAGGGTTAAAAAAACCCTATTTTTTTAGGTTTCGATCTTGTTAGCAGTCCTTTAGTTATGCGACGTCAATATTCCAGGGACAACATGTTCTCTCGCATCTCCACATATGCAATATACGAATTTACATATGCCATTTCTAGCTTAGCAAAAACGAGCCGGTGCCACAACTTTTTGATTTCCTACAAAAAATAACAATGTAACAGAAAAGAAATACCAGGCAAATCATTACTACACTACATTTTAGTAATTACATCATAAAGCAGATGAAAACGATGGATAACTACACAGACGAAAAGTAAAAAAGAAGTTTCTCTCCAACACCCAGTGTACTGACGGTACTTATAAGTACCACCGAGTAATTGCACTGTTAAATAAAATACATACACCGTTCACCTAAAATAGCTAGTCGTATTGTATTCTAAGATCATAATGAACACATAAAAAAAATCCAACACTTATCTTATATCCTTTACGGTTTTTGCAGCAATGAAAAGTCGAACGTGCCAATCTGTACAAAATATCGGCACAAAATACATCGACTGCTTCAAAGATAGCCTCATTCGACTCTAAAATAACAAAACTAGAACTACTGCTGCCATGTATTCTGATAAAGTGGAGTTAAAAGAGAGTTTTTTGCAAAGTACCATTAGAATATTATTAATATTCACTATGGTATAAAATTTTAAAGTGAGTGGTACTTATAAGTACCGTCAGTAAATAAAGGGTTAATATAATCCCTTAAGCTAATATTAGTTTTTGTTGCATTAAAATATCTCAATTTGTTGATTTTCTATAAGCAAGTAGGTTTACAATAGAACTCTATGGGAATTTGGCGACTCATTTTGGCCGCCATATTGGGCGATATATCGCCAAGTTGGCGACAAATTTGGCGGTATTTGGCGACAGAACAGGATCCCCCCTATGGTAACCCCTTATTGAAAATACTTTAATTGATCTTCAATAACCAATGGCCGCCATTTTGTTTCCCATGCAAAACTAAAATTAGTTAATTAAAATTTAATGAATGAATTAGTATTTGAAAAAACTGTATTAACATCAAGTGTCATCCAGTACAAGTTTAAAAAAATTTATTTCAACTTGATAGGATGAATAATGAGTATTTTATTAACGATTGAAAATTTGAACAAGATAAATATATAAATAAATATATAAATATAGGGAGAGTGTGAGCTAATAGTAGGAATTGAATAATTTGACATATTTAATAATAGCCCTTTCTTTAACATAGTGGAATTCAAAAACCTTTTTCAGCCTTTTCCGTGGCAGAGAGGATTTCAACATTTATACATTTAGATATTTTATTAAAATCAGAGAAAAAATATTTATATTCTGCTGCACCCTGAAACTCCGCTGCAAGTTTCACTGAAGTACATACATATGCTTGCATTAACCTTACTTTCAGAGGTCAAACTTTCCACTTAACCCCTTACCAGTGTGGCCCAAACTGGATTCGGGCAAGAACACTTTGCTTGCTTCGTTATTAAAAGCATTTTGATACCACTAATTTGTAACTGTAAATTTATCTTTATTGATTGTCAGATATTTTTCGATTAAGCAAGGTAAATATTTTAGTATGGAAAAAGTGGTGTCCAGCCCCATTTTTAATTTTTTTGTAAGAAAACAAATGTCACTGTTAAGGGGTTAAAACTATTCCAAAAGAAATATTTTACTCCTCTCAACTACACAAACTTTCTGACACATTCACAGAGTCACTTGTATGCGTAAAAAGAATGAAATTTGTAGACATCGCTTCTGAAGTTATTTGGAATCGTATAGCGCTTTTCATTGTATATATATATATATATATATATATATCGACATATATATATATATATGTATATATGCTACATATAACATATTCACTTATAATTGATTGCTGTCTCATGATGACCATTCCTGAATTGACGCACGTTGAAAATTGTCTTAAAATGCTTTGGCAGCATTTTCTAAAAGATTTTTTAGTCCAAAAAAAAATGGAAACTGGAAATTTAGTATATTTAAGAAGAAAACTTAATTCGCGAATATGTCGAAATTTCTTTATTGAGGGAAAATTAATTGAACGTCTATTAAGAAAAGGCGGGTAGCTGGGGTTTTAGGATTCTGTGTGTTTGTTATTGTTATCTTTACTGTATTTTCACAAAAAATAATTTTGACAACGTCAACGAAATAATTTCTTCTCATTGACTGAAAAATAAATAAGCACGAAAATAAAATAATGAAACTTGGGTGGGCTGGTAGAGAAAATGATTGGGTGGGCTCGAGCCCCACGGGCCTGTATAAGTTGGCGCCACCTTCAGTCGCAGCTTTTTTATCCTTTTCATTTAAGACATCCTGATCAGATTCCTCAACGTGCTGTGCTTCCGAATTTTTATTCGGAGCCAATTCTGTTGTTACTTGGCGATACAAATATAGTGAAGAATAAACATCTTTTACTTGATCACCAACAGGACGAATTTGATCTACGTGTCTTCTCACCAATGTTCCCTGCACATTGACCGTGTATTTTAGAGCACCGTCTTGATTTACTACATGCTCAAACTTCCATTTACAATTTGGCGTTCTGTAGTCTCTTAGAGCGACATAGTGTCCAATTTCGAATTTTCTATCTTTAAAATCGTAGACTCTCTTCCGTATTTTTTCCTGAATTCAAGTTTTTAGATCAGGTAACAAAATAGTCCAAGAGCTGTTAAACATTTTAGGGAAGGTATTTGAGGCACCCTGAAAATTTGTGCAACACTTCTTTTGTAATGCCTGAATACAAAATCGAATGTCTGGCTGAAGGATCGTGGCCCAAAACCTGTGCCAGACAAAAAATGACACTTGACACGTGTCTGGCACAGTTTTTGTGCCGACTAATGTGTCTGTCATTTTCAAAATATTTTTTTCTAAGCATAAATATTATTGCGCCTCAATCTCAGCGTGCCTCAAATACCTTTTTGGGTAGTCAAAAAATGGCACTTGACACGTGTCTGGCACAGTTTTTGGGCCGACTAAAGTGTCTGTCATTTTCAAAATATTTTTTTCTAAGTATAAATATTATTCTGTTTCAATCTCAGCGTGTCTCAAATACTTTTTTTGGGGTAGTGTAAAAAAATGGCACTTGACACGTGTCTGGCACAGGTTTTGGGCCACGATCCTTCAGCCAGACATTCGATTTTGTATTCAGGCATTACAAAAGAAGTGCTGCACAAATTTTCAGGGTGCCTCAAATACCTACTCAAAAATGTTCAACAGCTCTCCTACTAAAAGATCTATTTTAGTACGGATATATCTTTTTAGGAACAGCATCGCTGGAATATGCGTTGTGTCATATTAGGTGCTTTTCTGTATTGCAAAAAGAATCTGCTTAACTTTTGATTTATGCTACCTTCATAATTTTGCATAGTAGCTCTGAGAGCGTGTTTTACTGTATACACATATCTCTCGGCCTGACCATTACTGGATGGCTTGAATGGAGTACTAGTAATGTGTTTCACTTCATTGCACTGCATAAATCTTGCAAATTCATAAGATGTTAATTGCGAGCCGTTGTCATTTATAAATACTACCAGTAATCCGACTAAAACAGTCACTAAGGCAATCTATTGTTTTATTAGTTGTGGTTGATTTCACAGGGTAAACTTCTAACCACTTAGAATACGCATCCACAATTATTAAGAACATGTGTTCGTATAGAGGTCCGGCGAAATCGATATGAATTCTTTCCCAGGGTTAGCTACGGTACTCACAGTGGGGCACTTTAACTTTAGATGGATCAGCCTTAAATCTTGCGCAATTTGAACAATTTTTAGCCGCTTCCTCAATGTGTGTATCAATACTTTTCCAGTAGACAAATGATCTAGCAATGTCCTTTATTTTTACCATGCAAAGATGCCCCTAGTGCAATTCTTCTAGAGCCTGATTTTTAGGTGCGTTCGTAATTATATAAATACGTAGCACCTATAGTCGTCGTTCAGTCCGTCCGTCTGTCCGTCCGTCTGTCTGTCCGCATGTAACAGAACAAAAACTACCCAACCGAATGGTCTGAAATTTCAAATATATGATTGTTGCAAAATTTTGTCGAGCCATTTCAAATTTTATGAAAATCGGATGCATAGTTTAATTACAGGGACAGTCAAAAGTTTTTCTTTACATTACGGCCAATGGGAAAAATTATTGCAAGTGCATTTTAATGATATTAGAGCCTTCCGAATGATCTGAAATTTTAAAGATATAACTGTTGCAAAATTTTGTCGAGCCATTTCAAATTTTAGGAAAATCGGATGTATAGTTTAATTACAGGCACAGTCAAAAGTTTTTCTTTACATTACGGCCAATGGGAAAAATTATCGCAAGTGCATTTTAATGATATTAGAGCCTTCCGAATGATCTGAAATTTTAAAGATATAACTGTTGCAAAATTTTGTCGAGCCATTTCAAATTTTAGGAAAATCGGATGTATAGTTTAATTACAGGGACAGTCAAAATTTTTTCTTTACATTACGGCCAATGGGAAAAATGATTGCAAGTGCATTTTAATGATATTACAGCCTTCCGAATGGTCTGAAATTTTAAAGATATAATTGTTGCAAAGTTTTGATAAGCTATTTCAAATTTTAGGAAAATCGGATGTATAGTTTAATTACAGGGACAGTCGAAAGTGTTCCGTTACATTACGGGGAATGGGAAAAATTATTGCAAGTGCATTTTAATGATATTACAGCCTTCCGAATGGTCTGAAATTATAAAGATATAATTGTTGCAAAGTTTTGTTGAGCTATTTCAAATTTTAGGAAAATCGGATGTATAGTTTAATGACAGGGACAGTCAAAAGTGTTTCGTTACATTACGGGGAATGGGAAAAAATTATTGGAAGTGCATTTTAATGATGTATCAGACTGTGCGCTTTATGAAGTGCAAACAAGTATACATTCAGTACAATATAAAGTGCAAAAAATAATTATAAAACTAGTTATAGTACGAACGCACCTCATTTGCCACGTTTGACGAGCAATTTCCAACTTGTTATAAATTTCCGGGACGCAAACTTTCTGTCCATACATAATACAACCGTCTTTAATTGTATAATGCGCTTCCTTCCCCTTTAAATTTTGTCCTTCCCGGACAGCTCTTAATAAAGGATCAAGTTCATTATCTTTTTCAATTGCTTGTCGCAACTCCCTGGAGGTAACTGTAGGGTCTCGATTTGACACATTTGATATAAAGTGATGTCGTCCTTAATTTCGAGTACTTCTAAGGCTTTTGGTAAACGAGAGAGGAAGTCTGCATTACCCTGGTTTTTAGTATTTCGGTATTTAATATCGAATTGGAAAGATTGCAAAATTAATGCGTGATGCAACAATCTAGTTGCAGCTAATACCGGAAACCCACGTTTCGATCCAAAGATGGACACAAGAGGCTTATGATCTGTAATCAATGTGAATCTTCGCCCTTTCAAATATAAGTAAAATTTTTGTACTGCCCATACAATGGCAAGAGCCTCTTTATCAATTTGGGAATATTTCTGTTCTGATCGATTTAATGTTCTGGACGCAAAGGCTGTAAGTCTTTCATTTCGGTCAAGGTATAAACGCGATAATACACATCCTATACCAACTGGTGACGCATCAGTTGCTAAAGTCAGAGGCAGTTTAGGATTATAAGGTTAGTTGGGGCAACTGGGCCATGATTTTACAATGTGACTCTGGAGCTTCTGACAATTCAGCTTCAAAAAGCTAATGTTCATTTAAATTAAAGTCTGAACTTCTGTAAAGGTGTTCAGTTAGGTTCCCTCTATCAGACAAAAATGCTCAAAATTACATTTTAATATTTAAAAATATAAAAAAATCATATATCATCTTTCTTTCCTCATGGGTAAAGTTGCCCCATAAAAATGGGGTAAGTGGACCAGGAGGGTCTATGTTCCACACGCGTTTATTTATTTATTTATTTATTTTTTGTCATATGAGATATCAGGTCCTGTTTGAAAAAGTGTAAACATCTTAAAAAATTTAAACCAGGCAGATCATGTAAATTATATAACAAGTAAAGAGCGTTGTAAGGGAAACTTTTGCTGTCAATGTGTCTAAAAAAAGCACTAAAAGTGAAAATATTAGATTTATTTATACCAAAAACATAAAAACTAAGTAAGGACTTATGTACTTTAGTATGGGTAATAAGTATAAAAGTCACATGGGTATTTTAAGGAAAAAATAGCAAGATAAATCTATGAACAAACAGCTACGTAAGTACTTAAGTACTTTAAGTATCCAGGGGTTGCATTATATAGGGAAAATTTTATTGTTCCTGCCAGAAACTTTAATGAGTTACCTTCATGCTCATTTTATTTAACATATTCTAAAGAAAGGTGCGATGAAGATATTATTTTCAAAATAGTGGTAGGAACAGTAAAAGATTCCCTATAAAATGCGACCCCTGTGTATCGTACAATTTCATGGTTTGGCTATCTCGCTTTCAGGGGCAAGGTATTTGCATTCGTAAAATATTGAAACATTTTAATGACACCAGTATTTACAAGAGAATCTATGTGTAAACAAATAAAATTATATTTTCGCGTACTTAATAAAGGTGAAATTTTCCTTATAAAATTACGCTGCCAATGTAGCAATTATGGTTTAAAATTATGTGATGCCATAACGCAGGGCTCCCAAATGGTCCGCCAACTGAATACCAATAAATTTTAACAGAAAATTTTAAGGTAGGTTTGCGCTAGAATTAATTTTCAAAGGTGGTTCCGGGTCGGTTTGTAAGAAAAATCTAAAAACAAAATTTTTCTAAAATAATATTGCCATTCAGTTGGCGGACCATTTGGGAGTCCTTCCTAACGGTATCATCGCCTCTCAAGGGGTCAAGCAATTTGGTTTGATACCACCCAATATGCTTTTTTTAATTTTTATTACGTAATTTTAATAAGGTATTCTATAATGTTCTTTATTGTGAACAAAAAACAATGGAGAAATTTATTTCTCGTAGTAAGAGAAACTCAAAAAAATTATTTATAACTATTGGGGTAACTGGATGCAGCATGGTCCAGTTACTCCGGATACATGTCCCAGTTACCCCATTCTTGAAAAATTTATGGGGTAACTGGGACACCGGGCTTACATTTGAAACATGAAGTACATATGTATAGATACCTAATAATACGAGGGTCACTCTGAAATTTTTGAGATACAACTAGGTTTTTAAAGTTATACTTGCAAAATTTTAGGTGTGTTCAAAGTAGTTTCAATCGGTTTAAATGACCGCGTTGCGACCACTTGTGTTAGTTGAATTTTTCTCCCTCGTGTTCATCCTTTCCCATTTCCGCGAAATCTGCAGGGGAAAGTTTCTTCGAAGTACGGACTCTCTGTCTGTTGTTATTTCGTCTTTCGTTGTTATTTCGTCTTTCTTCTTTCTGCTATTTTACCCGTTCATAGAGTACTTTTTTTACTTTTAGAATGTTACTTAAAATTGTTTTATTATATTAGTTGTGAAGTCAGTTCGCACAAAAAACTGATTGATGGTCACTTACATATTTACATAGAATATTATACATAGAAATTATGCAAATAAAAATCTTTTTTGAATAATTCAGTGAATATTTATACTATGATTTAAAAAAATATTTTAAGTATTTTTCTAAAATTTATCAATTTTTAAATTTTTATACTGTAAGTAAAAACACATTTTTTTTAACAATGACGCAGAAAATGTTTTTTTTTATTATTATTGAAATACAATAGAGGCTTGGGGACGGTATCTAACAAATTTAAATTTGTTGTCCTTCATCAATTGTTCAAAATATTTTTCAGAATAATGTTTTTAAGAATACGAGAGAAAATTCATTTAAATAAAATTATTGCTGCATATTTATAATTTCGGAGAAAATTTTCTTATTGTCTTTATTATTTTAATGAATGTTATTATAAAACAATAAATTATAACAATAATACCTTATTATGAAATGTACAATTGAATATTTATTTTAATTAAATAGTTGCTGTAAAATACATCCCTATTAAGATGAACCTTTCAGTGATTCTATTAATTAAAATAGTTTATCCATCTTAGGATTTAAATCTACAATTTCAAATGTATTTAAATTAAATATATAATTTTAATAACTTATTATTTACTTTATATAAGCGAAGTTCGTATCCAGAGTTTTTATTCAGGGGCTCCCACCCTGAAATAAGTAGAAAAACTACAAATCGTGCATTTTCATTTGAAAAATGAATTTAATCATAAAATCTCGAGAACCCCCCCCCCCCTCCTCTCCCCCTCATACACACATAGACACCACACAAAATAAATAAATAAAACGTAGTTACAACATTTACATTTATAATTTCGAAATTAAGTATTTTTTACCTTTTTCTTTATTATATATATATATATATATATATATATATATAATATGCTGGTGAATTAGCGGTATTGTATTTGATTTGCTGTTGCATGTCATAGGTTCCATTTTTATTTTCAGTTTAATTCTTCAATTTAATGTCAGTGTAGTATATTGATGCTAAATTTATTTATTTTATTTTATTAAATGGATATAGAGTGCCGGAGTATCATAAAAATCTGACTCTGATTCTGTCCTTCCAAAAAAATAAAAATACCACTATCACGAATTTAGATTCATATTCGTAAATGTTTTCCTAATAATTATTGATTCATAGTAACATCAGAAATTCAATCAAATCATTTACTATTTACTTTTAAGTATTTATCCAAAACGAAGAAAGAGTTATTGAAAACATTTATCTAGATGCCAACTGAATATATACTTAAGCGAAATAAATAATTTGCTCTAAAAGGTTGTAAAATGAATAACTGCTGTAATCTTTTAAACTTCAGTCAATATTTTCACGCTACGTTGTCCGTTTTCGATCATCTGATAACACCGGCAAGTTTCCCCTTCGTTTTCGGCCTGCTGGTAACGGCGGCAAATGGACCGAACGCGACTACTAACGTTCTAAAAAATGTCGCGACTACTCTCGGGTTAAACAATAACCAAGAGTCACACATAGCTAGATCAGGTGAATACCGCGGATGTTCTATCACTTTAATTCGTTTTTGTTTAAGAAACTCAACTGTTAATCCGGCTGTATGTGAAGATGCATTGTCATGGTGAAGCATTAGTCCCCTAACATTCACTTCTTGTAGAATTTCTGGAAGACATTTAGTGGTATACCAGTTTGCTGTTACTGTCTTCTGTCCTTCCAACTTGATGGCTTTGAACAATCCCGTACTTCTGAAGAAAACGGCATACATCACATTTTTCATTTCGCGTTGTCTTTTCACCATTGTCGGCTTGGGATCATCTTCAAAGACCCATACTTTGCTTTCTTGACGTGTTGGAACGTCAAAAAACGATATGTACGTTTCATCTCCCGTTACAATTTTAGAAATGATGCGGTGGCCACCATCATTTAGCAATTTAAGAGTTTCTTTACTGATACGGATTCTCTTTTTAGTGCTCAGTTAGATTATGGGGAAACAAACAGCAAACTACTTTTTTCATATGCAATTCTTCATGAATAATTTTGTGTATGGCTGCGGATCCAATGTTATGGTCCTTGTGTATCATTTGATAGGTACAGTGATTATCATCCATTAACATTTTTTGTATGGCAGGCACATTATCCGGGATTACTGCCGACGGCGGCCTTCCTGTGTGTTCTTCATCCTGAAGAAAATTGCGACCTCTGCTAAATTCTTTAAAACATCTGAATACAGTAGCACGAGCTGGAGATTCATCACCAAATGCTAATTTCAACGTTGGACGCATTCTTCTTCATTTAATCCTGCTTTAAAATCGTAGAAAATCATAGCGGGAAAATGTTCTCGAGTCAACTCCATTTTTTCTTCTGTTTAAATTTTATTCTACGCTAAAAAAGTTGAAGTAAGTCAGTAAAAAAATCATCTGCTGTGTTAAAATACTTTGTATTTTAAAATTAAACCATTATTTTTATTTTGTAAATTCTCGTCTGCGCGTATCTCAATAATTTCAGAGTAACCCTCGTAATAATGTAGTTATATGCCTAATCTTTAAAAAAAAAGATTGTTTAATAAAAGTGCTTACAGTATTTTAATAAAAAGCCAAGGAAGTTCAACCATATTGACGTTGTTTTTAAAAAAAAGAAACATAAATTTTTGACAACCTATCACAGCAAAGTGAGAGTTATGATTGAGTTCACACACGTTATTTTAGGAAGTAGAGATTAAGGTGCATTGTTCACAAAAGCTAAAACTTAAAAAACATCAATAGTTTTTTATAAAATAGCCTTTGGCCCAGTTACCTCGTGGGTCCATTTACCCCAACTAACCTTAATGTACTAAGACCCTTGGTGAACAGATCTCTTCTTTAATTTGATCAAAGGCAACCTGACAGTTCCTTTGCCAATTAAATTTAATATATTTTTTGTGTTAATATATTGAACGGATTAGCTATGATCGATAATTTTTACAAACTTTCCTGTAAAAATTCACTAAGCCTAAAAAGCTTTTTATGTCCTGTACATTCTTATGAACAGGAGCTTTTAAAATTGCGGAGATTTTTTCATCTGTCTTATGTAGACCATTAGCGTCAGTTTTGTGTCACAGAAAATGTATTTCATCTTTGAAAAATTTACTCTTTTTTAAATTTAATTTTAACCCATTTTCCTTGCATTTTTTGAAAAAGTCTCCTAGAGTTTTCAAATGAGACTTCTCGTCAACCCCCGTAATTCCCGCATCATCCACAAAGATCTTAACTCCTTCCATGCCCTGAAATAGTCCATCCACGAAACGCTGTCATATTGCAGGCGCACCATTTAACCCATACTTTAATCTCTTACATAGAAGTAACCACCCCTTGTGTGTGTTTACCGTTAATAATTTTTGACTTTCAAGATGAACTTTCATCTGAAAATATGTATGCTTAAAATCAAGTTTTGAAAACTGTTTTCTCCCATCTAAGCTGGAAAAAATATCTCTTCTAATTTGGGTAAAGGATGCTGAGGAACATTTAAATTTGGTTTAATGTAACTGGCAAATCGGCACATAGCCGAATGCTGCCGTCTGTTTTTATTGCTGGGACAACAGGCGTAGCCCATTCTGAGCTTTCAGCCTTTTCGATTATTCCCTCTCTCTGCAACCTGTCAATTTCCTTTTCAACTCTGTCTTTTAGAGTACGACACGGCATCTACGAAATACAGGATTAACACCCTGTTTTAACACTAACTTAATTTCACAATTGTTAATTTCTCCCAATTTGTCATCAAATATTTCCTTATATTCCTCTAAAAGCTTACTTAAGTTTGTTTCATTCGTAGTTCTGAGTGCTTTTATAGCCCTCCAATCAAGATTAATTTTATTAAACCATTCGCGATCGAAAATAATATTTTAATTCTCTTTTACGATGTACAAATTCAAATTAGAAATTTTACTCTGATATTCAACTTTTATCATTACATTACCTATGGGTACTAACGAATCACCATTGTAAGTTTTAAAAACTATATTCGTATGTTGAATTTTTTATTTGAAATTTTCATGAAATTTCATATACTCATACTAATTACGCTTACCGCACCTCCCGTATCTAGTTTCATAAATCAATTTTTGTTCTCAATTTTCAAATTTATCATTATAGGAGATAGTCTCGGTTCCTCCTCACGTAATGTGCTTTCATCGGAATTTTAATTCAAATATCGAAACTTTAATATCGTTGTTCCTGTTTTAACCCTTTCCGGCGCGGTGTCCTTAAAAAAGGACACCTAATTTTAATTCCAAAACTGACGAACGGCACCAAGAATGTTTAACTAAAATTTTCCTATTATAATGTACATAAAAATAAGCAATTTCTTATTTATATTTTCTAATAAATTCGTTTATAAATTGCGGTGTCAGTCAGTTATTTCATTAGTTTATAAACAGAATTACTTCGCGCCGGTAAAGGTTAAATCTGCCTGTTTCTGTATTATAGGTTTAGCGTGCGCTTTTTTCGCTACAAAACACGCTTTCTGAATATGCCTAATTTTTGAACAAAAATTGCATTTACTTGCAATAAATCGGCAATTTTCTTTATTATGATCTGTGTCCGTGCACCGGCTGCAATATTCAGATTTCTTCTGCCGTTCAGGAAAACTGGATTTTTTGTATACAGGCTTACAATTTTTTCCCTACTTGCACTGCATTTATTCCACTCCCCATAATATCACTAGCACCTTTAAATGCCTTTTCCATTGCTAATGCTATCTGCAATGTTTCTCTAGATCAATATTATCCTCCTCGAATAATCTATCCAGAATCGTTTTATCTCTTAACCCACTTAACATCCCGCGACATCGTATTTAATATATTTGTATCATATTCGCAATTTACTGCTAACGCTCTAAGTTCAGCAATATACGAATTAATACTTTCACCCCTCATGCTGTTTCCGATTAAAAATTTATGCCGCGACGGAATAATTAAAGGTTTGGGCGTAAGATACTTTTTTAATATATCTTATAATTTTACTAAAGTTTGGTCTGAAGGAATGTCAGGAGCCAGCAATTTTTTTAATAGTTGATAAAGCTTGGGACTCAGACAGGAAATAAAAACTTTGTTTCTGATATCCTCCAGAAACTTTTGCGCATCCAGATATGTTTCAAAACGTTCTAAGAAACTATCAAACTGTTCAGTACCTTCATTGAATTTTTCAAATTGATCAGTGATTTTCAGAGATTCCGCTCCTTTATTTTGAAGCGCTTTAATAAACACTTCGTTTTGTTTAAGCAAAGCTACAATCTGCTGCTCCATGTTTTCCTGCGTTCCAAACGAAAAAGATAAAACTTTTTACCTTAAGTCGTCTTCTGGCATTGCCCTATCCGAAAGTGATGAAATTACATTAAAAAGATGTCGATATTCCATTTAATCGTCATCATGTGTCGCATTTTAGTCGTGTAGTGGGTGAGAGAAGATTCAAGAATCAGAAACCGATTCAAGAATCTTGAAATTATGGAACATCACACTTTAATTACGACAGGTTACACTTATGCAGACAAATCACTTACAATACAATCATTACAGTATTCTATCGAACAACTTAATACATAAAGAGCTGCGCGCGCACATCATGGTTTTAGTTTTCCAAAAAGTTACTCTCGTGGTTGCAGTCAAGTAGATCATTGAGCCTGGACATGACATATTATTTGCATACTTTTCCGTTTTCTCACAGGTGATGCAGTTTTTTCGTCCACCTCTGTACATACTTATACAGGGTTCGTACGGGTACCGTTATTTTCAAGGTCAAATATCAGTATTTTTTTATAGAAAAATAAATCTAGGTTAAACGCGCGAAATTTCGGCTTACTTAAGGAAAGATTTTCTATAAAAAAAATACTGGTAACGAAGAATTTCCTAGTCTGGAAATTCAAGGACCCGTACGAACCCTGTTATATGCATCAGGTAAGTTTTTTACTTGTAACAATTATGTAGGAAGAGAAAAATTAGGTGGCACCTGGTGGGGGATTTTGAAAAATAATTCGGAAGTCTTAAAATGCAAAATTTAGAAAAAAATTTAAATGTATTTTTTAAATATATACGTTATTGTTTTTTTAATCCAAATGTACGGGAATATTGCTGTTTTCATCTAATTTAGTTGATTATTCGTCAGAATTAATTTATATGAATTTTACACATTACTTTACAACATACTTATAACTACTTAAAAGGTGACACTTTGTGTCGGCTTTTAAGCAGTTATAAGTATGTTGTAAAGTTTATTAATAACAAGGTGAAAATTTTCTACACGACAATAGTTTTTAATACTGTGTTTTGACTCTATTACAAATTGTACGTTTTTTCATTTTTTCAAACATAAAAAAATCATTTATTTTCTCTATCAATTAAATAAAAAATTATGAATCGTTGTGCGAATTGGTTTGAATATATTGTACTATTTTTATAAAAATCCTTTACATGTTCAATTGAGATTTTCCAAAAATTAGTGGATGGTAACTGATAGCTAAAATTAGCAATATATTAAACACACCCCTTTCTTCTTTATTAAATATAAATTCAGAATTTTTTTCTAAACAATAAAATCCTCGAGAGATCTTTACGTTAAGAAACTCACTGAAAGAGGGAACCTTAAGAAAAAAAAAAAAAAACACCCCATAGTATTTTTTAAAAATAATAATAGTTGTAATATGTAGTTACTGAGATTACTTTTAAAAGTTCCAATCCATTATATAGCATCATAAGCCAGCAAATCTGAAATAAAAATTTCTTTGAAGTAAAAATTTATATATGGACGATTCTGCTATATGTGGATAATTTCACTCTGTGATTAAATGTAAAATAAAAGTTGAATTTTAAACATTTATTAATTTATGTTTTATTAGGAATAAATGAGACATAAGGTAGTGAGTAATATACAATATTCCAGTATAAACTTTAAACAGTATTTTTCTTTAACAACATTATTTTATAAAATAATTTGGCAATCAATGTCGCTACTGGCCCCAAGATAGTTACTTAATTTATAATTCAAGATTTTAAAAGATTTTTTATTATTATTATTTCTTTTTTATAATTGTATTTTAATAATAAAAAATATTGTTAGATATCCTATCTGCAATAAATTTAAATATGTTTCAAGTTTTAAGAATAAGGAGCAGAAGTGACATTTACGAGGATAGAAGTGAAATACTCTTTAAAATATTTAGTTTAAACATTTAAAAATATATAAATTATTCAACATCTATATATTTTTTAACTTTTTCAAAATTGGATTAATCCTTCAGAAAGAACCAACTATAAGATAATGGTTAAAGAAACAAATTTTTTCATTCAATTTTAGTGAGAAAAAACAGTGTTTAGGTACAAGAAATATTTTTCATTTTTAAATTTATAATCACACAAATTATCTACAATAAAACACCTGGAAGTATATGGATCATGAGGAATCTCAACAAAACTCATAAGTTCATCTTTTGATACTTTCTGGATATCTGGCATATTTGACCAATATGATTGGCTTCCTTTTCTTAACATGAAATTTATTTTAAGGATAATGTGACGTACTTTTTCAATTAAAATTATGTAAAATACACTGGTTATCAAAAATTAAGGAAAAGTCACAAAATGCTAATTTTCAAATACGCGAACACTCAAAAGGAAATAATATAATTCGAGTAATTACTATCTCTACAACACAGCTAGCCCTTATAACATCTCATTCATTCACACATGGTCACAAGTGTCACAGTCACTACGGTGAAGCAAAAAAACAGGAAATTCCATACATCTCATTATGAGTCTCAAATGATCACTATATGTGACTCCGCTGAGAAGTCAATGTGACTGCTGCTTTGGGACGAGTCACCAGATGACTTTACAATGTAGTTAAATTGTGACTCTCATGTGACTGTCATTTTGAGACTCAATTTCATAGTCATCATGAACGTTGCATTATGATAAGTCACCAAATAATATCATATTATAGTCACATGGAGACTTTTCCCAAAAGAGCACAATGGTGACTTCACAGTAGTCTCTCTGTCACCTGAAAGTCATCATGTGACTTTAATGTGACA
This sequence comes from Maratus speciosus, assembly GCA_963932465.1. Taxonomy (NCBI): domain Eukaryota; kingdom Metazoa; phylum Arthropoda; class Arachnida; order Araneae; family Salticidae; genus Maratus; species Maratus speciosus. The sequence continues at coordinate 503,138,362 of OZ010794.1, read as the reverse complement.
TTATTTGGTAACTTTTCACAATGCAGCGTTCACGATGACTTTGAAATTGAGTCTACAAATGGCAGTCACATCAGAGTCACAATGTAACTACATTGTAAAGACACATGGTGACTCGTCCCAAAGCAGCAGTCACAGTGACGTCTCAGTGCAGTCACATATAGCGATCATTTGAGACTCATAATGAGATGTATGGAATTTCCTATTTTTTTTTGCTTCACCGTAGTGACTGTGACATTTGTGACCATGTGTGACATGATGAGATGTTATATGGACTAGCTGTGTTGTAGAGATAGTAATTACTTGAATTATATTATTTCCGTTTGAGTGTTCGCGTATTTGAAAATTAGCATTTTGTGACTTTTCCTTAATTTTTGATAACCAGTGTAAATATTGTAATAAGTAATATGGAAAACTAAAATACTTTGCTGGTGATTAAATTTGAAATCTCATCAGGAAGTCAAATTTCAACATACACAACTGCAACACAATCTCCTATAGGTGCATTTTCTAAATCAGGAGATGATACTTGAGAATCTTTGAAAACATTTCGAGTATTCTTGAAACAGGTCGAAAGCCTACAAATGATTGTTCTGAACTATAATGTTGCCATTTTCGCGTGTGTCACTTGTGAAATTGCTTAAGTAATGCATTTCAAGTTTAAGATTTTAAAACTTATTCCGAGTGAGTTGATGGAATGTCATTCAAAGGGGAATGAAGTGACAGGGACACTGGTGATAAAATTAAGAAAATTGCTTCTGTGCATATAATAAGTTACTCTTAGTAAGACTGCAATATGATTTTTGAACTAAGCAAAAGTATGTTACATCATGACAAAATCATAAATAAATAAGAATTTGCTTACTCCTTACAAACTTTCAGACATTCACAATCAACTCTGCTTGTTATATTCGAGTTCAGTTTAATAAGTATGAGAGGAGCGTGTCTTTACATACAGTGTCTGAATAAGCGAAAGTACCGTACCGCCAGATGAAGCAAAACATGAATTCGAGCGCCGCCTCACAGTGAAAAACATGAATATAGGCGCCGGCGTGAACGTGTTAAATAACATTATTATGGCATAAAAGATGCTTTTAAATTTTAAAAGTAAAAGGTTGTAGATATTTGTTTACTTATTGCCGAAACGTCAGTGAAGGCTTACTGTGGAGACACGAAAAGTTTTGGTTTGTGTTAGTCTGTCTGTCTATTAGTCTGTCTGTTCCGCGATAACTGCCGCAAAAAGCATCCGATCGTCTTGAAATTCACTGGGCATGTTGATGAGGTACCCGGACTTAGCTGTATAGTTTTTGGTTAAATTTGGTTCATTCGTTCGGGAAATATGGAACATTTTATTTTGCTCTATAATGCTTTTCAATGGCAAGTCAGACGATTTTCAGATTTTCATTTGTTGAAAGAAATGGCTCATATCAAAAATGGATTTAAATGGTAAATTTTTGATGCTGAAATTTTTAAATAACATTATTAAATTATTCCAATAAATTATGTCAATATATTTGCGAGATTTTTTTAATTAGTTTTATAATATTGGGGGGGAATTTTATGCATGTTTTCCAATAATATAAAGGATTTTGTTTTATGAAATTGACATAATGCATATTTCATTTTTTCCCTTTTCTTTCTCTGTTGCCTAGCAACGTATTTGGTCCTAATAATATTAGTATAATCGCGTGTATAATGCTTGAGTAAAGCCAAGGTCAAAACAGATGAATTAATGCATTTGTATCTTTGCATATAGAAGGATTTTAGCCCAGAAATAAAAATAGGCAATATTTCATTTATTTTATTGAAATATTTTGCTTAAAAATACAAAAGTTCATTATTTTCATAGAGAATAACGTAACATTTTCCCATAACATTTACCAATATTTCTTTAATTGTTGCCAAGAAAATCAAAACCCGGAATAATATTTTCTTTTAAACAATTTTCAATTGAAATGTTTTGTCGTGAAACAGGAAAATGAAAAATAAAATTAAGAATAGAAAAACTAATATGGCGGCATATTAAAAATAAAAAGAAAACTGTCGAGTATTTCTTAATATAACAAGATGAAAGGTTTTGAGTAAGTACGCATAGCAGGTGAATTAGACGTCATTTATCGAAAACAAAGATGCTGGAATAAAAAGATCTTGGGTAAAATAAAATTAACTATTATTCACGGAGGAAAGAGGTAGATGGAGATGCAGTATGCAAAAAATTTTGCAATACGATGTGCGTTATCGCTCAGATTTAAATGCCCTCATTCGGCCCAAACAAAACAAGCACGTGGAACAGGGACCAAATTCTTTGACTTCATCCGTTTTTTTTTTTTTTTTTTTTTTTTTTTTTTTTTTTTTTTAAGGACGTCGTTGTGTTGTGCCGAATGTAGCGATTTTAGGGTTACATTTTTGGCTTCACTTCAAGATTTATTGTCTGTGTACGGTTAACATGAATATTTCATTTTAAATTTAAATTTTATTAATTTATAAAAAAAACTTATGCTTATCCTTATAAAACACAGCGTAAAAAAAAATCTAAGATATACTATAACCATCCGCACAATCAATAAAAAATTACGAAAATAAATTTAAATAGACTACGGGGGGTTCAGGGGGGCAGAGCCCCCCTGAACAAATGCTATTTTTGATTTGAAAAGTTACCAGAATAAGTAGCTCATCTGAATTTCAGAACATCAATGTACAACCACTTGTTTAACACTTTTAATTTCTGAAACTTTACGAAGTATCTTGTATGCTCATTTATGTAATTTGAAAACTTTAAAAAGCGATTTGTAGGAAGTTGGATATTATGCAATGAGTGTTAAAAAACAGTGACTTGCAAAGATGACATTGAGGCTCTTGATCTGCAGATTTACTAGTTTATATACTTTTTACTACAATGTTGGAAAGATTATGTTCTAAAGATTTCGTTTTTAATATTATTTTCAAATATTTTGGATAGGTGACTCCAGTAGCAATGCAAAAGCTTAGTTTTTTTTCTTTGCTTCAAACCTGGTTTAAAGAAATTCCTACGAGATTTGGTTCTCGCTTTTTCTATAACGCAGGCACTTTTTTAACGTTGTTGCATTAAGCTGTCCCCATCCGCTACTGTATTTTCGAGTGATGTTTTTCATATATAAAATGTTTCTGTTTGTTATTTCTGACTTGAGTTTTATTTTTTTGGTACGTATGTTTCACAGCTGCTTTTGTTGTCATGCCCACGTATTGTAGATCTGGTAAGCAGTGTTGAATTCAGACGCTTTTCTCCGGGAGGGATTTCTGCAAATCCAGGGATTGGAGACATTATAGAGTTCAAGGAGTGAAATTGTACTTTTTGAGCATTGAAAGCACAAAATCTCAAATCCTAAGGGGTGCCATATCATTTCTCAGAGGTGGAAGTTACCCCTGTCCACGCCCTGAATTCAGCAGCGAAGATAAGCATAGACCAAAAAATCATTAAAAGACTAGACGATAACTGTAACCACAAGATCAAGTGTTTGTGCAATCTAGAAAATTGTGTGTTTGTGATGGGGAAGGGGGTGGAGAAATGATGATGCTCAAGACAATTTGTGCAACAGAGTAACTCCTCCCCAAATTTCGCATGCTTTCTCTTTATGCATATTAACAAAAATATTTTTAAATATTTATGTGATACCTATAGCACGGTTATGATTGTGTCTCACAACATATTGAGGGATTTTATATTTGATAGAAGAGAAAGCTGATTGCTCTTTGAATATAAAGAATTTTTTATACCATTCAAAGGAAACAAAGAGTACAATCATAACATCTATAAATATATTTTAATTTCACAGAGTTCGGTGCAGCATTTTTGAAAAAAAAAAAGTTTAAATATTCAATAAAAATTCCATTGAAAGAAAAAAAGAGTACAACCATAACATCTATAAAATATATTTTAATTCATAGAGTTCGATTCAACATTTTTGAAAAAAAAAAAAATTAAATATTCAAAAAATATTCTTCTTAAGTAATATTAATGTTTACTATCGGTTGTTAAGAGGATATTTAATGTTAGCCGACAAAGACATCTGAGAAAAACAATAAGGTTTGTTGGGGTAACTGGAGGTAACTGGGCGATAGGCTATCTATTTATAGGCTTAGATGTGTATGTGGTCTGCAAAATTTTGCGAAAGAAAGAAACTCGCCAAACGTGGCGATAAACTCACATTTACAGTAACCCTGACAAAACCCGTGCCAAATCTTGTTTCTGGCAACCCTTGACTCAGCTTCCGCGGAGCGATGCGAGGGTGTTCCTTTGATGTCATTTTATTACGCACTTGCGCTGTTTGTGCTTTTTGACTTCTGCTCAACTCTTAATTCAAACTTATCTAACTGAACTTTCCCGCGCCCAATTTTCTGCGGCGTCATGTCAGCTATGGCCGATATAATTTTGCGAGATTCCTTGTATTTTTTTTTTTATTATTATTATTACTTTTTTCGCTGTATTTTTGATAATGACTTCATGCCCATTTTATATTCTGGTGGATTTATGATTCACAAAACGTGGATCGATATTGATAGCAAAAATTGGCATATTGTTTTGACAGAGGCAGCTGATTGAATCTTCGGTTGTTTTTTACCGCACGCAAAGTGTATATAGATTTTTTTCTTTAGAATCCAAATTATTCTGCTCTGGTTTTTGTATTCTTTTTTTTTTTTTTTTTTTTTTGATTTATTCTTTAAAATTTCAAGGAATCTCCAAAATGTAAGTAATGTTTTTGTTTTATTTGTGTTTTTCCGTGCTAAAAATGTGTTTTCGAAAGTGATTGCAATTCTGAAGCACCAACGAAATTCATTTTCAAATATGGCTATTACTTTAAATAGTTAAAAGCATTTAAATTTATCTGCTAAAATTGTGTGTTTTTATACCTTTTTAATGAAATATATGTAGGCAAAATTTTTCTTCCCGAAAAAAAAATTTTGTTGAACGGGGTGTTCAGGGGGTTCCCCCCCTGATATAGAAATTATTAGTTTTAAATATTTATTTTCATTGTTAAAAAAAACGCGGATTTTCATGAGTATATTTATCTGCTAAAATTGTGCTTATATATTTTTTAAGGAAATATATGTCGGCAAAATTTTTCTTCCTGCAAAAATTGCTGTTGAACGGGGGGTTCGGGGGGCTGGCACCCCTGACATAGGAATTATTAGTTTTAAATATTTATTTTCGTTGTTAAAAAAAACGCGGATTTTCATGAGTATTTAAAGTGATCGTTAAATTTGAAAATAAATTTTCTCCTGGTTTCAGTTTGGCGATCACTTTCGAAGACAAGATTTTGGCGCGAAAGAAAATCGCCAAGCTTATGGTGCAGACCACAGACACATCTGTTCAATTTATATATTACGCTAACGTACGTGGCACAGAAATCTCGATTATTTGTTATTGTTTAATGGCAACGCCCGAGAAACGCTTCTCATTGGTTATTGTGTAAAGTAATTTGACGGACAGAATTGGCGGAGGTAAATTTCCTCCGCCGGAGAAATTCGGTTTGATACCACACAATATACTTTTTAAACATTTTATTACGTAATTTTAATAAGGTATTCTATAATTTTCTTTATTGTAAGGGAAAAAAAAACAATGGAGAAATTTATTTCCAATAGTAAGAGAAACTAAAAAAAAATATATATATATATTTATAACTATTGGGGTAATTGGATCCAACATGATCCATTTACCCCTGTATTATGGGTTTTTTTTTTCTGAGCAGTTAAATTTCCACCTAGATTGAATCCTGTATATAAAATTATAACAATAACTTCTAGCTGAATTACAGAATTACTGTAAAAGAAAACTTTAACACTAAGATATCAATGCCACACTTAAAGAATTTTAAAACTGCAACAAAATACTAAAGCAAATACAGGGTTCTCAATTTATCTGCTCAGATCAACCCCAACAATTGTCATAGAGTCAGAATATTCATGCATGACCAGAGAAAATCACTTAAAAAGAGATGAATATAATTAATTAGATGAAATTTAAACATACCGCAAGACAAATTACTTAAAGGAATATGAATGAACTGAAAAGGTGGATTAATTTGAGAATTTTGAATAAGTTCACAGTCAAGAGCTGAGATATGAAAACAAGCTTCAAAGTCATACATAAAAAGAATCTAACTCTATGGGCTGTGATCGTAATGTGGCTAAATTCATTAAATTGTAAAGGTGTGTAAAATTGAAAATTTTAGTTAACTTAAGCTGTTTACCTTCATTACAACAAAAAACTAGAAGAAACACTGTTCATATTCTCTATATTCTTCAATTTATTAATGATTACTTTTAAATCTTTATTTTTTTAATTAATATATAATTAATTTTAGAGAAACAGACCATTTCTACTTCTTCTTGGGTTAATTTGAACTGAAACATTTATTCTCATTATTGCTGTTTTTTAAAGTATATTTACTTATTTAAACCTAGTGAAGTTACTTTATTGAAGAATACTTTTAGCAGTGCGAAAATAGATACAAGTCAAGAGAATAAGATTAAAATTAAATTTAATTCTTCATAGGGAGTTTAAACTCTTATACATACAGGTGTTTCAAAACTTATTTCTCAAGTTAACACAATTAACAAATGATATTGTAAATATTCTAACATTAATAGGACAGATTTTTATCATGTTGACATTTTCTGGCTTCAATTATATAGATTGCAACTTTTAAAACAAAGATAATCAATCATTACGTTATAATGGAACAAGAGAAAAAAAAAAACTTAACATACCCAATGTAATCCATAGTAGGTTTCCGACATGTTACACCACAAATTATTCTATTTTCTTTTAACAAAGTTATCTTAAACACAATTTTTTAGATGACTTTTCTTTGACGACCATATCTTAACTGGCAGTGTTTTTTTTTTGTTTTCTGTAGTAGAAAAAACTCCTTATCTTGAAAATAGTTTCAGGGGGTGGGCTACACCCCACACACTTCCTTCGGTACGCAGCTTTACTCGATGAGTTAGGAAATCGTTTTGGAATTTGAAGTCAGGAGCCAATCTCGCTCTCCGCGGAAGTAGCTGGAGTTGTTTTGCTTCAACTTTAAACTAGCCGGCATCCTCCGTGATATATTTCTAGGATAAATCAATGTTTAGCAAATAAGGGAGCGGAACGCTAACGTCTTGCTTCGCATGCTCACGATTTATCTTGGATCTCTATTTCACAGAATCTGATATCAGGGCATTTTTTTACTTGTCCGATGCTCGGTCAGCAGCCAGGTATATCCAGCTTACCAGTACAGTCGAAAGATGCACCTTCTAAAGCCGCGCTCGCTTACCATTCATTTTTAAAAAAGGCGAAAAGCACTTACAATTCAATCCATACTGTTTACTCGCAAGAGTTTACCTTCTCTGTCTTAGGTCTCAAAAGCGAATCCTTAATAAAAATTGTTTCATGCCTCGACAAAAAAAAGGGGGGGGGGGTTTCCCGGGCCCCTTTGGCCCCTCAAAATTTTATGTTGTTTCACATCTTTCTGCACTCAGGACCCCTCTAAAAAAACGCTACACGTCCAACAAACCACGCGCTCGCTTCTCGCGTCCCCTCAATTCTTCCCGCGTTACTTCCCAGGAAGCAATAAAGGGTGGAGGCGAAAACTGTTTTCATTGGTCAATTTCCCTACCTAATGCCAAGAACATCTCGTTGCTATGCCCCTCTAACCACGGGGAGATCACGTGAACTCAAATCTCAGAAGCCCAGGCAATACTTGCACCTGCTTAAAAAATTGTTTTTCGTAAACAAAGTCATAAAACTGCATTGTAAAAGGGGCTGGTATGCTATGAGAAAAGTAGCATTCCCACACAATAATCCTGTGTTTAAAATGTAAACGTGTGTGGTCCCAATTATTTCTGAACACAGCTGACCATTTACCCCACGTTTGCTAGTAAAAGAGAGAAAAGGGAGATTTTTTTTTTTTTTTTTTTTGTGAGAGAGTATCCCAAAAGAAAAGGTTTTATTTACAGAAAAATAGAGGAATGTTTTTGAATAACAACATTTACATGTTGTAACATAATTTAAGTACGAGAAATTAATAAAAAGAAAGGGTGCTTAATTTATTAAATTACTTTTATTTATTTATTTATTTTTATTAATTTTAGAAAACACAACTGACTTTAAACTGAACTCTTAAAAATAAAGAAAGTGTACAATGAAAAATTTTGACTAGAACTAAGCTATTAATGATATACAAAAAAATGGGGGGAGGGGGCGCGTGCTGTGTACAAATAACATATTTTAAAATGAAAATTTCTTAAAAATAAGTAAATTACGCCTAACAGGATTCCCCGTCGGTTGAAAAAAAATCAATTTTTTTTGAATGAAATACAAAAAAAAATTTATTTTTTGAATGTCAAAGAAGAAACACAAGGCCAAAAATTTCAAAACGAAAAAATTAAAAAAAAAAAACCCAGTACATGTCCCAATGAGTCACTTACTTAATCTCGGTGAATCTACTCAAGGATCTTTGACCATCAAAACAAACTAAACTTCAGCCCGAAAGACAGATCAGAGTCCCGTTGTACATTCGCCACTACTGCAACACACTCCGGAAATGTGAAACAGTAGTTTGACTACAGCAAACTTCCCAAAAGGTCCAAAATTGTAAATGTTAGAAACAAAAACTGAGATACCTATACTACGTATAAAAATTATCTACTTTTCCACACACAATTCACAGACGAAAATCACCATGACTGCAATTTATTTCTGGACAATGGCGAGCAAAGTTAGTATATGAGATCGCCGACTTGAGAACTACCACTAGAGCTCACTCTAGTTATACCGTACCCGAACTCCACTTTAATAACACTAACCAAATATCCCCAACTTTGTATAGCAATATACTTACTACCTATTCCGGGGGGATTAATTTTGACTTATAGCACTGCCAGCCAGATATGGACACAAAATATATATATGCACAGTTATATAAACAAAACATAAAATCAATACACTAGTGCACAACTGGACAATAGAATACACATAAACAGAGACAAAAAAAAATTAACATTAGGTATATATTGTTGACAAATACATATCACTCGGAAAAATGTGGATCAGAGTTCTTCAGACTGGTGAAAAATTGTTCGTTTGAATTTTAGAAACACATAAGATCTTTCTGAGTTTTACAACTGCACTTACAGGGCCACTGTGCATTTGGTAAGTGTATGCCGCAATGTGTGTTGCAGATAAGAACACGTAAAAATTATATACCAACTTTGGTTATCAAAATTTTGCTAAAATATCCACAAACATTAAACAGTTTGATACACCAACTGTGGTGGTGAATAATTACACCCAAAATCGAAAAAGGGAAGGCAGAAAACAACAACAAAAAAAAAAAAACCGGTATACAGATTTAAAATGAGATGAATTAATGTAAATACACACCAAACATTTTAATACTTACATTTAGATAAACAAACCTCAGTTCCAACCTACATACTAGAAAATTTTGAACTAAAACCCCTTTAATTCAAAACAAGAAAAATGTTTGAAATACATACACCTGAGTTGTAAACAAATAGTATACTTCTATACTTATACACTAACTCACACCTCAGATACACTAATCTGTGTAATTTCAAACAGTATTTAAAAGTGTGTATTCCCTAAAGAATAACAATTCTAGTACCTACCCTAGAAAACCAAGTAAAATTACACACTAATATACAAAATTTTATACATAAGTACTTTATTACGTATATTAAATAAAATATACCTATCCTTGCTAAACCATTACCTTAAAAAACAATGCATATACATAAAACACAAAGCGAATAAGAAGAATTTGATGCATGCATAATTCCATTAAAAATGTACAGAAAATTTTCAAAGTTCAGAAAATACAGCTAAAAATTCGGAAAAATGCATAATAAATTAAACAATGTATGTGCGGAGTACGTTTTAATATTAAAATAACCTAAATACACACTAGAAATAATAATAACTAAGTTAGAAAACATCTAGTATATTGACAACAAACTTCCGTTACCCGGACACAAAATCAAAACAAGTTTAAAGTTCCTCAAAAAATTAATTACGTACTAAAATGCACAAAATAACATTAAAAGAATGCTAAACATATATATATATATATACAAAAAAATATTAAAATAAAAACTATTCTAGGCAAAGATTAGTGCTTAAAAAGTTGCTACACTCTATAATTTGGCTTATCTCTCCTTTCACGGAATCCATATTGACTGGTCGGGACAGCATTCGATTTAGTTGGTATCGATTGTAAGTGACTAACATTCGAAGTACGCGATGCATCCGCATTACAATCCGACGTAACTTGATTAGCTGAATTCCCTCCCGGTGCTGGATCTGAGAGCTGAACGTCGCCTGAATTTTCCTCATGCGTATCGCTGGAAACTGGGGGGGAAGAATGATGAGCCATACTTTCGCTATCTGCCTCTGCTGAACTTAAGGGCGATTGCTCTGCGCTGTCTGCTGTATCTGGCGTGCTCCGTGGGGTCGAAAAAACTGGGACGAAGTTACGTCCGCGCCTGCGCTTCCGTGGTGCAAGAAAATCGAAGTTGCTTGTCAAAGGGACGTCAGTTACAATCGGACTGGACTCAATCGATATAGAATCGACATCCTGCTGTTGTTGTTTTGGTACAAAAATGGGATTTCTGCTTTTAAACTCCGTTAGTCTGTCAACATGTACAACTTGCGTTTTAGATAAGTTAGATTGAAGAGCAATTTTAAAATTTACTTCACTTAATTTTTCAGTTATAGTGTAAGGACCATTATTAAATTTAGAGAGCTTTTTTGACTGACCTGGCTTTACGGAAGGTGTGAATAACCAGACAGAATCCCCTACTTTGAAATTTTTACACACTGCAGTTTTTTCACGATACTTCTCTTGTTTTTCTGAAACTTTAACAAGACTGCTGTGTACTTCCGTGTATACTTTTCTCAATGCAGGAAATAAGAGTTCACAATATGAAGGAGTATCATTGTAATTTAAAGTTGTAGGGGTAGAAAAAATTTTATACGGAAGGTTAAGATTTCTTCCAAACATTACTGCAGCGGGGGATAAGTTTGTGGATGAGTGTACTGCTGTGCGGAGGGCTAAAAGAGCAAATTTGAGTTTTGTATCCCAGTCTGTTTGATTTTGGTTGACGATATGACATAGGGCATTTTTCAATGTCTGATTTTGTCGCTCCACTTGTGCATTCCCGCTTGGATGAAACGGGGTTGTCTGAATGTGTTTGGTGCCAAACTTCTTATAGACTTTCTCTATAGCTTCTGATATTAAATTTTTTCCTTTGTCAGTTGTGATATATGAAGGTGCTCCATATCTTGACACGAAGTCAGCAAGGGTATCAGCTATCATATCTGAAGTGATATCGGATACTGCGTATGCTTCAGGCCATTTTGAAAACGCATCAATATATGCAACAATAAACTTATTACCCGAAAAAGTCTGGGGCAAGGGACCCAAGATGTCCAAATTTACCTTTGAGAGTGGGAATTCAGGGGTAGGCATTCTTTGCAATGGGGCGAGATGTTTTGCCTTGTGTGCACGTCTCTGTTGGCAACTAATGCAGGACTCTACTAGATGTTTGACATCAGCGGACATGCCTGGCCAGTAAAAATTTTCGCGAATGCGATCAATGGTTTTCTGGAAGGCTTGATGACAAGCAGCTAGAGAATCGTGAGTTAGTGCAAACACCTGGGGGATAAGTTCTCTTGGTACCACAAGTCTGGGCAATTTATTCAGCACAAGAGAATCTCTAGTGTCCTCGCCCACTAAAAGATCATCTTGGAAGAAAAATCGCATATACTTGGGTGCAATTTCCACCCCTTGGTCTAATTTTTGAGCAATCTGTATACACTTTTTATCTGATTTTTGCAATTCCCTGATTTTCTCTAATAAATCAGATTGTGGCATAAACATATTTCCTTTTTCCACTTGAATACAAAAATTGCAGCTGGTCACATTTTCAGAAAAATCATTCTCATTTACATACCTTGATAAGAAATCAGCTACACTGTTACAACGACCTTTAATAAATTTAATCGTAAAGGTAAAATCTGCAAGAGTGCAAACCCATTTCGCAATTCGGGATGTTGGGTCTTGAATTTTGAGCATATATGTAAGTGGGGCATGATCTGTATAAATAAAGAAGTGTGTGTTAGCTAAGTAACACTTAAAATGCGAAGTAGCCCATACTAGAGCCAGTAATTCACGCTCCGTGGTCGAATACCTCGTCTCAGGGTCTTTTAATTTTCTACTGGCAAAGGCGACAGGATGTAAACAGTTGTTATCATCAAATTGCGACAATACTGCTCCAAGAGCTGAGCCACTAGCGTCCGTATATAAATGAAATTCCTTATTAAAATCAGGGAGGTTTAAACAAGGTTTAGATATCAAAGCATTTTTTAAATCTTCAAATTCTGCCTCTGCTTCCTGATTCCAAACAAAACGACCATTATCTTTAGTTAGTAAAATTAAATTTTTGGCTCTTTTTGAAAAATCGGGGATGAATCTCCTATAAAATGATATTGTACCAATAAAGGATCTAACTGCCTTACGAGTTTTAGGTGGTTGGAAATCTTTAATTATTTCAATATTTTTATTGATTGGTGCAACTTTACCTTTTTTAATCTCAAAACCAAGATATTGAATTGTATCAGATAAGAAAAAACATTTACTAGGTTTTAACTTTAACTTATGTTGGCGAAGTCTACTGAACACTAAATTTAATTTTTCAAGGTGGGACTCTACATCTTTCGAAGCAATCACAATATCGTCGATATAAACTAGGATACCTAAATTTCCTAAGTCACCAAAAATAGCATTCATTAATCTTTGAAAAGAATTGCCAGATGTCGATAATCCGAAGCAATTCCTGGCCCACTCAAAGAGTCCTTTATGGGTGATTATTGCTGTTTTGTGTCTATCCTCAGGACGCACAACTTGCTGGAAAAAACCACTCGTTAAATCAAGGGTTGAAAAAAAATTTGACCCAGAAAGTGCATCAACCGAATCTGTTATATTCGGGATGGGATAAGCATCCTTAACTAAGTTTTTATTAAGGGCTCTGAAATCGACCGCCAGCCTATAAGAACCATCCGCTTTCTTAACTAAAAGTACAGGGGAGGCGAATTCAGACATAGAGGGGGCTATAATTTCAGCTTTTAAAAGGATATCAAGTTGACTTTCTAACTCTTCTCTAAGCTTATGTGGGACTCTATATGCTTTACATTTTACGGGTTTATCTGAGGTTAAATTAATTACATGGGGGATAGTGTCACAGCCTGGTAAGTCTAAAACTGAAGCTGCAAACACATCTTTATTCTTATCTAAAAATTCTTGCATCTTAAGTTTGAGGGGGGATTCTAAATGATCAAGATTGATATCTGTGCTCCATGTCAGGTCAGCATGGTCAAAATCATCACCTGGGGCGGGTGTATTTACATTAAAAGCAAAATTACATTTATCATAGTCACAATCAGAATCATCGATACACTTTCGAACTTTGGCAACCCTCATTCCCTTTTTAAAAGTTACACTATCATCCGAAAAATTTGCAAAAGATATGTACAGCCCACGTTCCTGAGAACAGACACTTCTAGACGATAATACACTATTACAGACTTTCTGTACCAGAGGTTCCAAAATCACATTATCTTTACTTTGAATAAAATTATCTCTTGAACATTTAACTTTTGCTATAACTTTAGAATGGGGAGGTATAGTTATTACACTGGTGAGTACCGCAAAACTAATCTCATGATTTTTTGAATTTTTGTCCTCATTACATGTATCGGTACTTGTTTCACTCAAATGTGCAACTTCACTATTAGTTACATTGACCTGGCAGACAGGATAAACACTTTGCATTTCCCTATTTTTACTTTTTTCCTCCTCCTCATGCATTATATCTGAGCTTACGTTAGTATTTACATTATGAATATTTACATTAACACTTATCTCATTTTCATTCGAATTGTTGCAACCTATATTACTATTTACATCATTACTGTTACTAATACTACTTATACACCCTACATACAGTTTATTATTATTTACATTATCCCCTACATTAAAAATCTCATTCATATTTAGGGAATTTTCTACATTTGAATTTATCTCTGAGAGATCCTGAACAACAGAGCATTCATCTTTATTTACATTGCTTTGACAATTATCACCAATTACAGCTTTACTCATTTCATTAATGTTTTTCTCCCTAACCTGTACTTTCCTATCTTCCTTATCTGCTTTTAATTCTAGTTCATCTTTATGATTATACTCCATGTTGTTCAGAGTTTCCCCAGAAGCTTTATGTTTAAAAAAATTCTCCTTTGGGAAATTTGTTTGACATGCTACAGATTCAGTTTTGTAAAAATTGACATTGTTTATTTTACTATATTCACATTTGCTGTCAACCAGTGGAGAAGGGAGGGAGTTTTGCACACTATTTTTACACAAAGTCTGCTCGTTTACCTTCAAGATAATGGATTTTTGTTGACAATTAATAATGGCACTATATTTACTTAAAAAGGGCATACCCAAAATGGCAACAAATTCATTAGCTAATTTTCCTGGTACCACGAAAAATTCTGCCTGACAGTTTACATCATTGAACTTAAAGTTTAAATCTATTTTTTCTGTAAGTGGAACCTTTTCACCTGTTACCGTTAAAATCGGGGTATTGCATGGAGTGGTATTTGCAAATGGAATAAGATTAAGGCCTTGCCTGGATATCAGATTAATTCCTGAGCCAGTATCACATAACACATTTAAAAAAATATTATTTATAAAAATTTTCATTGTAGGCAAATTGTAAACAGACAGGGAAAAAACATTATATACAGAGGGAGGAATGTCGTTAGGCCTATCATGAGTCAGTCCGACTGATTCTGACTCAGCCCCTACTCGTTTAAACCTTTATTTTCCTGAGTTACATTATTTTGGCCCGTTTCCTGTTGTGGGACATTGTTGTCGCCACCTCTACCTCTTGTATATTGCCCTCTACCTCTATAATTATTCCCTCTTTGAGAGTTATCATACCTTCTACCTCTTTGAGGCTGTTGGTATCCAGACATACCCCTACGACCCTGATAACTCCTATTGTTACCTCTCCAAAACTGGTTTCTGGGGTTTTGGGAGCAATCTCGAGCAAAATGGTTGAGACCCCCACACGTATAGCAAGAAAAATTTGAAAAATTTGTTTGTTCTGGGTTCCACAACCTTCTGTCATTATCTGTTTTCTCCACTAAACTATCAATTTTCGCAGTTAACAATTGTAATTGTTGTCTTAGCTCCTCAATTTCCTGCTTCTGATTGTTTACATTCGGTTTTTTAGCTTGAGTAGCCGCGCAAGCTATATTGATAGGTTGCGGTTGAGTTGCCTGTGCCAAATCGTGGGAGTATAAGGGGTTAACACTCCTACAAGCTTTTTCCTCTAATCGGGCATAAGCTAAAATTTCAGCAGGTGTTTTTGGGTCTTTTGAAATTACCCCCTTCCTGATTTCTGGCAATAAATTTCCCAGCAGCATGGAGTGTAGCATTGCATCTCTACTTTGCTGCGCTATTGTTGATGATACCCCATCCATAACAAGAGCCCTCAGGGAAAGATCAGAAGCCCTGTCAAAAAATTCTTGAACAGACATAGCAGGTGTTTGCTTAAAATTTAAAAATTTAGCTAAAGCTACATTTGGGTTTCCTGATGAATGTACCTCTCTTTAATAATTTTAACCAGTTCTGCACTATCCTTACCCTTATGCAGTTTCAATAGTTTAGCAGCTGTTCCCGAAACTCTGCTTAATAAAGCAAACTTTTTCTCCCCCTCATCCCAGCCGAAAAAATCTGCTAATTCCTCCCACTTTTCAAGAAAGTCAGAACATGAAACTGTTGATTCACCATTAAAAGGGGGGATGCTTGAAAGGTTGTCGACTAAGGCCGTTTTCTTTTGTACAAGTGCAAGTTCTTTTGTAGCTTCATCTGCCATAATTAAATCTTTATATATAATCTTAACGTTAGACAGAAATAAAAGTTAAACTGTAAACTAAAATTACGTCCCTATGCAGATTTAAGAATTATACCCGGTACACAAGGGCACATTACAATTAAAACACTTACACAAAAATAAAATTATGTAAAGTATGACAGAAAAATTAGTATTTGAGAAAAGAAAAACTTCTTAGGGGGGGGGGGGGGCATATACTTAGAAACCTCACACCTTGGAGCATACACTTATACATATATATTATAATACACAACATATGAAAAAACACACACATATATATATATACCTATTGTCCAGCTTGCCCCTAAATTTTTGGTAAATGAATGACTGAATTATCACTCGCATGAACTCTGTACAAAATGTGTATACTAACTGAATGGCAATTACCAATAAAAATGAACTACCTAAACTTTTAAATCACACCCGCACAAGAAAAAAGGACAATTCTGGAATTTTGCGAGAGGAAAACATTGAAAATTTGTAAAGTATAGAGTTCTAAATTCAGTCAAACAGTTAATTCCCAACCAAATACTGTAATATATAAAATCACACATAAATTCAATACAATAACCAGGCCTTTAATAACATGGCACCATTCTTATTATGGGTTTTTTTTTTTCTGAGCAGTTAAATTTCCACCTAGATTGAATCCTGTATATAAAATTATAACAATAACTTCTAGCTGAATTACAGAATTACTGTAAAAGAAAACTTTAACACTAAGATATCAATGCCACACTTAAAGAATTTTAAAACTGCAACAAAATACTAAAGCAAATACAGGGTTCTCAATTTATCTGCTCAGATCAACCCCAACAATTGTCATAGAGTCAGAATATTCATGCATGACCAGAGAAAATCACTTAAAAAGAGATGAATATAATTAATTAGATGAAATTTAAACATACCGCAAGACAAATTACTTAAAGGAATATGAATGAACTGAAAAGGTGGATTAATTTGAGAATTTTGAATAAGTTCACAGTCAAGAGCTGAGATATGAAAACAAGCTTCAAAGTCATACATAAAAAGAATCTAACTCTATGGGCTGTGATCGTAATGTGGCTAAATTCATTAAATTGTAAAGGTGTGTAAAATTGAAAATTTTAGTTAACTTAAGCTGTTTACCTTCATTACAACAAAAAACTAGAAGAAACACTGTTCATATTCTCTATATTCTTCAATTTATTAATGATTACTTTTAAATCTTTATTTTTTTAATTAATATATAATTAATTTTAGAGAAACAGACCATTTCTACTTCTTCTTGGGTTAATTTGAACTGAAACATTTATTCTCATTATTGCTGTTTTTTAAAGTATATTTACTTATTTAAACCTAGTGAAGTTACTTTATTGAAGAATACTTTTAGCAGTGCGAAAATAGATACAAGTCAAGAGAATAAGATTAAAATTAAATTTAATTCTTCATAGGGAGTTTAAACTCTTATACATACAGGTGTTTCAAAACTTATTTCTCAAGTTAACACAATTAACAAATGATATTGTAAATATTCTAACATTAATAGGACAGATTTTTATCATGTTGACATTTTCTGGCTTCAATTATATAGATTGCAACCTTTAAAACAAAGATAATCAATCATTACGTTATAATGGAACAAGAGAAAAAAAAAAAACTTAACATACCCAATGTAATCCATAGTAGGTTTCCGACATGGTACACCACAAATTATTCTATTTTCTTTTAACAAAGTTATCTTAAACACAATTTTTTAGATGACTTTTCTTTGACGACCATATCTTAACTGGCAGTGTTTTTTTTTTTTGTTTTCTGTAGTAGAAAAAACTCCTTATCTTGAAAATAGTTTCAGGGGGTGGGCTACACCCCACACACTTCCTTCGGTACGCAGCTTTACTCGATGAGTTAGGAAATCGTTTTGGAATTTGAAGTCAGGAGCCAATCTCGCTCTCCGCGGAAGTAGCTGGAGTTGTTTTGCTTCAACTTTAAACTAGCCGGCATCCTCCGTGATATATTTCTAGGATAAATCAATGTTTAGCAAATAAGGGAGCGGAACGCTAACGTCTTGCTTCGCATGCTCACGATTTATCTTGGATCTCTATTTCACAGAATCTGATATCAGGGCATTTTTTTACTTGTCCGATGCTCGGTCAGCAGCCAGGTATATCCAGCTTACCAGTACAGTCGAAAGATGCACCTTCTAAAGCCGCGCTCGCTTACCATTCATTTTTAAAAAAGGCGAAAAGCACTTACAATTCAATCCATACTGTTTACTCGCAAGAGTTTACCTTCTCTGTCTTAGGTCTCAAAAGCGAATCCTTAATAAAAATTGTTTCATGCCTCGACAAAAAAAAGGGGGGGGTTTCCCGGGCCCCTTTGGCCCCTCAAAATTTTATGTTGTTTCACATCTTTCTGCACTCAGGACCCCTCTAAAAAAACGCTACACGTCCAACAAACCACGCGCTCGCTTCTCGCGTCCCCTCAATTCTTCCCGCGTTACTTCCCAGGAAGCAATAAAGGGTGGAGGCGAAAACTGTTTTCATTGGTCAATTTCCCTACCTAATGCCAAGAACATCTCGTTGCTATGCCCCTCTAACCACGGGGAGATCACGTGAACTCAAATCTCAGAAGCCCAGGCAATACTTGCACCTGCTTAAAAAATTGTTTTTCGTAAACAAAGTCATAAAACTGCATTGTAAAAGGGGCTGGTATGCTATGAGAAAAGTAGCATTCCCACACAATAATCCTGTGTTTAAAATGTAAACGTGTGTGGTCCCAATTATTTCTGAACACAGCTGACCATTTACCCCACGTTTGCTAGTAAAAGAGAGAAAAGGGAGATTTTTTTTTTTTTTTTTTTGTGAGAGAGTATCCCAAAAGAAAAGGTTTTATTTACAGAAAAATAGAGGAATGTTTTTGAATAACAACATTTACATGTTGTAACATAATTTAAGTACGAGAAATTAATAAAAAGAAAGGGTGCTTAATTTATTAAATTACTTTTATTTATTTATTTATTTTTATTAATTTTAGAAAACACAACTGACTTTAAACTGAACTCTTAAAAATAAAGAAAGTGTACAATGAAAAATTTTGACTAGAACTAAGCTATTAATGATATACAAAAAAATGGGGGGAGGGGGCGCGTGCTGTGTACAAATAACATATTTTAAAATGAAAATTTCTTAAAAATAAGTAAATTACGCCTAACACCTGGAACATGTCCCAGTTACCCCATTCATGAGAAATTTGTGGGGTAAATGGGACACCGGCCTCACATTTGAAACATGAAGTAAATATGCATAGATATCTAGTAATATTAATGTTGTTAAATGCCTAATCTTTAAAAAAAAATGATTGTTTAATAAATGTACTTACAGTATTTTAATAAAAAGTCGAGAAAGTTCAACAAAATTGACGTTGTTTTTCAAAAAGGAAACGTAAATCTTCAACAACCTACCACAGGAAAGAGAGAGTTATGACTGAGTTGGCACATATTGTTTCGGGAAGTAGAGATTAAGATGCATTGTTCACAAAAGCTAATATTTAAAAAACATCAACGGTTTTTTATAAAATACCCTATGACCCAGTTACCTCGTGGGTCCAGTTACCCCAGTTAACCCTACGTTAAAGCCTAATCTTGTATGCATCACTAGTGAAAGCCGAATCGAATAATAATAATATTAATAATAATAATAGCGAAACTTTAAGCACCACAGTTGATTTGAGTCTTTTACTTTTCCTGTAGAAGATAAATTTTCAAACAACGTGTGTAGAATGATGAGTTAGTTTTTGATTAGTTGGTTTTAAAGTCCATCTACCTAATGTTCCGGAAATATCTAAAAGTGGTTTAAGAATATTTTTTCCCCCAAAACTTTAGGAAAGTATTTCCACTTTTTAAAATTTGTCTAAATAGTGTTTTCAAAGTCACTAAAATTATTCGAATATCTAAGAAATTTTGTCTACATCTAGGAATGTGGAATGAGAATCAGTCATAAGAATGACTTTTAACTGAATATTCTAAAATAATTCAATTATTGAAATAACTCTAAAGTAAATTATTCCATTATCTGAATAACATGATAATGGCCATCACAAATTTGGCAGGCGGCACACAAGCTAGTAAAACAGTTTGTACAGAATGAGTCTGTTTTTTTTATAGGATGACTCTAATGTGCATCATCTACCTAATATTTTTGAAACATATAAAAGTGGCCTAAAACGCCTTTTCCCAAAGACAATTAGGAAAGTAATTCCTCTGTCCTAAAATCCCCCTTGATAATGTTTCCTAAGTCCCTGAAATTATTTTAATTTCCCTTGATCTAGGAAATATTATTAGATCTGAGAATGTAGAATGTGAAACAATCATAAGAATCATTACTATTTATATTTTACAGATCATTCGATTATCAAAATAACTCGAAAGTATGTCCTTATGTTATCGGTATAAGGCAAGTCACACACTAAAGCGACACATGAGACATGTCGCTTGAATTCGCTGGAAAAACTGGTTTAAAACAACTTCGTTCTTTGTTTCGACCGGTTTTTGTGCTTCATGTCGTCTCAGTGTGTGATATGCCTAATACACGAGCGTCTGGGGAGAGAACGACTTCGAATAGTAGCACTTAGAAAAAATTTGGCTTCCGCTTAACAGGGAAGATATGGAGAAAACAGTCTGCGTTCTCCCCTCAACCTTGTGTAACTTTCCCTATTCGCTTGCAATAATTATCCAGTTATGGGAACATTAAAATTATAAATAAAAAGTGTCGAATGTTGAATTTTATAATTTGATTCTGAGAAAAAAATGATTTTTTTCAAAAATAAATAACATAATTTTAAAAGGAAATAAATAAAAAAGAAGAATGGCTGTTATTCATATAAAAACCTTTTATATATAAATCTGTAAAAATTATTTTCATAATTTTAGCTTCATATTTAAATATTATAATATTTCATTATATATATATATTAACATATTTAAAATAAAAAATAAGTAGATTTGTAAATTCTGCATTATATTTATATATAATACAGTTATTTGGCAATTAATATTATATATATAACTATATTAAAAAATCTGTGTCTATGAAATATTGTTTTTTTTTTTTTTTTTTTTTTTTTTTTTACTTTTTCACATCGGAAAATTCATTTTTGCCATTTTCATTTTTTATTAAGTTTTATGTATTAATCATTTGTCTTTCTGTGTGTTTACTGTTTACCTATTCTTTTTTTAAATAAGGCCATTTGTCGTAAATGTTTGATATTTTGTTAAGATTAGCACCAACCTCATCGTATATGTTTCTTTTTTTTTTTCTTTTTTCTTTTTTTTTTTTTTTTGCAAACTTATGTCAATATTTCCAGTTTAGGGAATTCGATCTGAATGTTTTACAATGCCTTTTTAATTTATCATTAAATGATTTTCTGAAGGAGATATGAGATAATATATTTTTTAACGATTACGTTTAGTAGATTAAGTAGGAAGGAGGGGGGGGGGGTCGGTTTAAATTCTTTAACTTGCATAAATGGCGAAAATATCAATTTTCCTGTTTAATTTACTGCATCTATTTGACATTAAACGAAATTTCCCTTATAGAGTTGCAAAGTTCTTTTTTCTTTCTTTTGTATATATATATATATAACATTATATTAACATTAAAATGTTAAAACTTCGACCTGTTTTTCAATTAACTCGATTTTTAAATGGATAATCCTCATGGTTCGTAAAATTAAGGACAGAATTTTCCTTAATATAAATTGACTGTTGATGAGTATTTGCTTAGTCTTTTCTTTTCTTTTTTTTTTTTTTTTTTTAATAAAAATATTGAGCAAATAGTCATTTGTACATTATTTTTACAACATGTCATGACATTTCAATTTTTTTTTTTTTTAACCCTTCAAATTATGAATTCATGATAATTTCATCTTCTAAAACATTTTTTGTGAATTTTTGAAACTACATTAGAAAATTTGCGCGCACATTTAATAAATTTTAGAAGAATTTGGCCATTTAAAGTCAATTAATTAAATTTGTATTTATGGGAATTTTGTGCAATATTTATAACTTCATTCAAATCTTTTATTTTAAATAATTTTTTTAGCATTTTATAGAATTTTAAAATGTACAAATATAAGGCTCTTACAATAGAAATATAGGAATAATTCCGAACTGAAACTTTTCACCCTCAAACTTTCAACGTCAAGAAAGCTAAAGAGATGAAAAAAAAAAATCATCCTTTTAAAAATAGTTTTGTTTTGTTCAACCAATAATGCTTTTGAAATAAGATAACGTAAAGTACCTATAACTCATTCTAAAATGTACTACTACTAATCGATGCATATTTTATATCAAGTTATTTTAATGGTACGTTAAAGTAGCGTCGGGGCATGAAGGGTTAAATAATTAATTATTCGGATATCTGGTCCTTACAGCTATAGAGCACACACAGAATTAAAAATTTGAAAGAGAATGTTGTAAGAAATTAAAAGAAAATGTCGTTTAAAAATCTTCTTAATAATTTTTTATTAAGTCATTTTCCTTCATAAAACCATTTAGTAATATGTCAGCAAGATATTATAAAATATTTTTTTAAAAAAAGTACAAAAGCTAGAAAAATCCTTTAACTGTAAAATTTTACACAAGCTTACCCCCCCCCCCCCCTTCACACACACACAAAAGAAAAAAAGTAGTATATGATGAGTACTATTTTCGAATAAATATATTATCTATAAAAAATACTGCAGAATTGACAAAACTACTTATTTTTTAAGTCTGTTGCAAAAATATATTAAAATACAATAATAATAAAATATGAAGATATAAAAATATTATATCAGATTTATCTAACAAAAGATTTTCAGATAAATAATAGCCATTACCATAATTCTATTTTTTGAAAAATTACTTCCTTTTGAAAACATTTCATTTTTTGCAAATTCGATGTTTCTTTGCTCTGTTGTTCAAATTATTCTTCGCTGTTTATAATTTTAAGAATTTCCATAATCGATTAACAAATGCAACCAAAAAGGGAAAGCAACATGGGGCTGAGGGAAGAAAACAGTAGTTTTTCCCTTTTCTACACAGCTGAAAAGGAAGGAGAATTTTTTCTAAGCCCTACTGTCAGCAATCGTTCTCTTCCCAGACGCTCGTGCCTAATACATCCAAGATATCAGCCTATCCACAACGTAACACAACACGGATATCTATTATTTATTTACGCTGCACTGAGTCGGAAATTCAATGCAATCGCTAGAGTTAAAAAATTTCGGGAGACTTTGGTATGTAATTTTGAGTGATGTTTTTCATATATAAAATGTTTCTCTTTGTTATTTCT
This sequence comes from Maratus speciosus, assembly GCA_963932465.1. Classification (NCBI taxonomy): domain Eukaryota; kingdom Metazoa; phylum Arthropoda; class Arachnida; order Araneae; family Salticidae; genus Maratus; species Maratus speciosus. Next base: position 503,115,044 of record OZ010794.1, on the reverse strand, counting down.
GACTTTAGTTTTATATATTTGGTACGTATATTTCACAGATGCTTTTGTTGTCATGCCCACGTATTGTAGATCTGGTAAGCAGTGTTGAATTCAGACGCTTTTCTCCGGGAGGGATTTCTGCAAATCCGGGAGATTGGAGACATTATAGAGTTCAAGGAGTGAAATTGTACTTTTTGAGCATTGAAAGCACAAAATCTCAAATCCTAAGTGGTGCCATATCATTTCTCAGAGGTGGAAGGTACCCCTGTCCACGCCCTGAATTCAGCAGCGAAGATAAGCATAAACCAAAAAACCATTAAAAGACTAGACGATAACTGTAACCACAAGATCAAGTGTTTGTGCAATCTAGAAAACTGTGTGTTTGTGATGGGGAAGGGGGTGGAGAAATGATGATGCTCAAGACAATTTGTGCAACAGAGTAGCTCTTCCCCAAATTTCGCATGTTTTCTCTTTATGCATATTAACAAAAATATTTTTAAATATTTATGTGGATACCTATTGCACGGTTATGATTGTGTCTCAAAACATATTGAGGGATTTTATATTTGATAGAAGTGAAAGCTGATTGCTCTTTGAATATAAAGATTTTTTTATACCATTCAAAGAAAACAAAGAGTACAATCATAACATCTATAAATATATTTTATTTTCACAGAGTTCGGTGCAGCATTTTTGAAAAAAGAAATGTTTAAATATTCAATAAATATTCCATTGAAAGAAAAAAAAGAGTACAACCATAACATCTATAAAATATATTTCAATTCATAGAGTTCGGTTCAACATTTTTGAAAAAAAAAATTAAATATTCAAAAAATATTTTTCTTAAGTAATATTAATGTTTACTATCGGTTGTTAAGAGGATATTTAATGTTAGCCGACAAAGACATCTGAGAAAAACAATAAGGTTTGTTGGGGTAACTGGAGGTAACTGGGAGATAGGCTATCTATTTATAGGCTTAGATGTGTTTGTGGTCTGCAAAATTTCGCGACAAAAAAAACTCGCCAAACGTGGCGATAAACTCACATTTACAGTAATCCTGACAAAACCCGTTCCAAATCTTGTTTCTGGCAACCCTTGACGCAGCTTCCGCGGAGCGATGCGAGGGTGCTCCTTTGATGTCATTTTATTACGCACCTGCGCTGTTTGTGCTTTTTGACTTCTATTCAACTCTTAATTCAAACTTATCTAACTGAACTTTCCCGCGTCCATTTTTCTGCGGCGTCATGTCAGCAATGGCCGATATAATTTTGCGAGATTCCTTGTATTTTTTTTTTATTTTTACTTTTTTCGCTGTATATTTGATAATGGCTTCATGCCCATTTTATATTCAGGTGGATTTATGATTCACAAAACGTGGATCAATATTGATTGCAAAAATTGGCATATTGTTTTGACAGAGACAGCAAAATGAATCTTCGGTTATTTTTTACCGCACGCAAAGTGTATATAGATTTTTTTCTTTAGAATCCAAATTATTCTGCTCTGGTTTTTTTATTCTTTTTTTTTTTTTGTTTTGTTTTATTCTTCAAAATTTCAAGGAATCTGCAAAATGTAAGTACTGTTTTTGTTTTATTTGTATTTTTTCGTGCTAAAAATGTGTTTTCGAAAGTGATTGCAATTCTGAAGCACCAACGAAATTCATTTTCAAATATGGCGATTACTTTAAATAGTTAAAAGCTTTTAAATTTATCTGCTAAAATTGTGTGTTTTTATACCTTTTTAATGAAATATATGTAGGCAAAATTTTTCTTCCTGAAAAAAATGTTGTTGAACGGGGGGTTCAGGGGGGCTGCCCCCCCTGACATAGAAATTATTTGTTTTAAATATTTATTTTTGTTGTTAAAAAAAAACGCGGATTTTCATGAGTATTTAAAGTGATAGCTAAATTTGAAAATAAATTTTCTCCTGGTTTCAGTTTTCGATCACTTTCGAAGGCAAGATTTTGGCGCGAAAAAAAAATCGCCGAGCTTATGGTGCAGACCACAGACACATCTGTTCCATTTATATATTACGCTAACGTACGTGGCACAGAAATCTCGATTATTTGTTATTGTTTAATGGCAACGCCCGAGAAACGCATCTCATTGGTTATGTGTAAAGTAATTTGACGGACAGAATTGGCGGAGGTAAATTTCCTCCGCCGGAGAAATTTGGTTTGATACCACACAATATACTTTTTAAACATTTTATTACGTAATTTTAATAAGGTATTCTATAATTTTCTTTATTGTAACGGAAAAAAAACAATGGAGAAATTTATTTCCAATAGTAAGAGAAACTAAATATATATATATATATTTATAACTATTGGGGTAATTGGATCCAACATGATCATTTACCCCTGGAACATGTCCCAGTTACCCCATTCATGAAAAATTTATGGGGTAAATGGGACACCGGCATTACATTTGAAACATGAATTAAATATGCATAGATATCTAATAATATTAATGTTGTTAAATGCCTAATCTTTAAAAAAAAAATGATTCTTTAATAAAAGTACTTACAGTATTTTAATAAAAAGTCGAGAAAGTTCAACAAAATTGACGTTGTTTTTCAAAAAGGAAACGTAAATCTTCAACAACCTACCACAGGAAAGAGAGAGTTATGACTGAGTTGGCACATATTGTTTCGGGAAGTAGAGATTAAGATGCATTGTTCACAAAAGCTAATATTTAAAAAACATCAACGGTTTTTTATAAAATACCCTATGGCCCAGTTACCTCGTGGGTCCAGTTACCCCAGTTAACCCTACGTTAAAGCCTAATCTTGTATGCATCACTAGTGAAAGCCGAATCGAATAATAATAATATTAATAATAATAATAGCGAAACTTTAAGCACCTGAGTTGATTTGAGTCTTTTACTTTTCCTGTAGAAGATAAATTTTCAAACAACGTGTGTAGAATGATGAGTTAGTTTTTGATTAGTTGGTTTTAAAGTCCATCTACCTAATGTTCCGGAAATATCTAAAAGTGGTTTAAGAATATTTTTTCCCCCAAAACTTTAGGAAAGTATTTCCACTTTTTAAAATTTGTCTAAATAGTGTTTTCAAAGTCACTAAAATTATTCGAATATCTAAGAAATTTTGTCTACATCTAGGAATGTGGAATGAGAATCAGTCATAAGAATGACTTTTAACTGAATATTCTAAAATAATTCAATTATCGAAATAGCTCTAAAGTAAATTATTCCATTATCTGAATAACATGATAATGGCCATCACAAATTTGGCAGGCGGCACACAAGCTAGTAAAACAGTTTGTACAGAATGAGTCTGTTTTTTTTATAGGATGACTCTAATGTGCATCATCTACCTAATATTCTTGAAACATATAAAAGTGGCCTAAAACGCCTTTTCCCAAAGACAATTAGGAAAGTAATTCCTCTGTCCTAAAATCCCCCTTGATAATGTTTCCTAAGTCCCTGAAATTATTTTAATTTCCCTTGATCTAGGAAATATTATTAGATCTGAGAATGTAGAATGTGAAACAATCATAAGAATGATTACTATTTATATGTTACAGATCATTCGATTATCAAAATAACTCGAAAGTATGTCCTTATGTTATCGATAAAAGGCAAGTCACACACTAAAGCGACACATGAGACATGTCGCTTGAATTCGCTGGAAAAACTTCTTTAAAACAACTTCGTTCTTTGTTTCGACCGGTTTTTGTGCTTCATGTCGTCTCAGTGTGTGATATGCCTAATACACGAGCGTCTGGGGAGAGAACGACTTCGAATAGTAGCACTTAGAAAAAATTTGGCTTCCGCTTAACAGGGAAGATATGGAGAAAACAGTCTGCGTTCTCCCCTCAACCTTGTGTAACTTTCCCTATTCGCTTGCAATAATTATCCAGTTATGGGAACATTAAAATTATAAATAAAAAGTGTCGAATGTTGAATTTTATAATTTGATTCTCAGAAAAAAATGATTTTTTTTCAAAAATAAATAACATAATTTTAAAAGGAAATAAATAAAAAAGAAGAATGGCTGTTATTCATATAAAAACCTTTTATATATAAATCTGTAAAAATTATTTTCATAATTTTAGCTTGATATTTAAATATTATAATATTTCATTATATATATATATTAACATATTTAAAATAAAAAATAAGTAGATTTGTAAATTCTGAATTATATTTATATATAATACAGTTATTTGGCAATTAATATTATATATATAACTATATTATAAAATCTGTGTCTATGAAATATTGTTTTTTTTTACTTTTTCACATCGGAAAATTCATTTTTGCCATTTTCATTTTTTATTAAATTTTATGTATTAATCATTTGTCTTTCTGTGTGTTTACTGTTTACCTATTCTTTTTTTAAATAAGGCCATTTGTCGTAAATGTTTGATATTTTGTTAAGATTAGCACCAACCTCATCGTATCATTTTTTTTTTTTTTTTTTTTTTTTTTTTTTTTGCAAACTTATGTCAATATTTCCAGTTTAGGGAATTCGATCTGAATGTTTTACAATGCCTTTTTAATTTATCATTAAATGATTTTCTGAAGGAGATATGAGATAATATATTTTTTAACGATTACGTTTAGTAGATTAAGTAGGAAGGGGGAGGGGGGGGGGGGTCGGCTTAAATTCTTTAACTTACATAAATGACGAAAATATCAATTTTCCTGTTTAATTTACTGCATCTATTTGACATTAAACGAAATTTCCCGTATACCGTTGCAAAGTTCTTTTTTCTTTCTTTTGTGTATATATATATATATATATAACATTATATTAACATTAAAATGATAAAACTTCGACCTGTTTTTCAATTAACTCGATTTTTAAATGGATAATCCTCATGGTTCATAAAATTAAGGACAGGATTTTCCTTAATATAAATTGACTGTTGACGAGTATTTGCTTAGTCTCTCTTTTTTTTTTTTTTTTTTTTAATAAAAATATTGAGCAAATAGTCATTTGTACATTATTTTTACAACATGTCATGACATTTCATTTATTTTTTTTTAACCCTTCAAATTATGAATTCATGATAATTTCATCTTCTAAAACATTTTTTGTGAATTTTTGAAACTACATTAGAAGATTTGCACACTCATTTAATAAATTTTAGAAGGATTTGGCCATTTAAAGTCAAATAATTAAATTTGTATTTATGGGAATTTTGTGCAATATTTATAACTTCATTCAAATCTTTTATTTTAAATATTTTTTTTAGCATTTTATAGAATTTTAAAATGTACAAATATAAGGCTCTTACAATAGAAATATAGGAATAATTCCGAACTGAAACTTTTCACCCTCAAACTTTCAACGTCAAGAAAGCTAAAGAGATGAAAAAAAAAAAAAAAAAAAATCATCCTTTTAAGAATAGTTTTGTTTTGTTCAACCAATAATGCTTTTGAAATAAGATAACGTAAAGTACCTATAACTCATTCTAAAATGTACTACTACTAATCGATGCATATTTTATATCAAGTTATTTTAATGGTACGTTAAAGTAGCGTCGGGGCATAAAGGGTTAAATAATTAATTATTCGGATATCTGGTCCTTACAGCTATAGAGCACACACAGAATTAAAAATTTGAAAGAGAATGTTGTAAGAAATTAAAAGAAAATGTCGTTTAAAAATCTTCTTAATAATTTTTTATTAACCCTTTAACCGTCTGGCCCTGATTTTTTCGTTCCTAGAAATCATGTTAAAATGGCTGCAGACCAAAATATTTTAAACAGAATTCTATTTTTAAACTTATACAGAAAGTAGTGATATTAAAGATGTTATAGCATCAAACTGAGATTTAAAATATATATATAATGGGATTTACAAGCATTCTTATAAAATTACTGCAAAACCCTCGGACGGTGAAAGGGGTCATTTTCCTTCATAAAACCATTTAGTAATTTGTCAGTAAGATATTATAAAATATTTTTTTTTTAAAGTACAAAAGTTACAAAAAACCTTTAACTGTAAAATTTTACACAAGCTTACCCCCCCCCCCTCACACACACACAAAAGAAAAAAAGTAGGATGTGATGAGTACTATTTTCGAATAAATATATTATCTATAAAAAATACTGCAGAATTGACAAAACTGCTTATTTTTTAAGTCTGTTACAAAAATATATTAAAATACAATAATAATAAAATATGAAGATATAAAAATATTATATCAGATTTATCTAACAAAAGATTTTCAGATAAATAACAGCCATTACTATAATTCTATTTTTTGAAAAATTATTTCCTTTTGAAAACATTTCATTTTTTGCAAATTCGATGTTTCTTTGCTCTGTTGTTCAAATTATTCTTCGCTGTTTATAATTTTAACAATTTCCATAATCGAATAACAAATGCAACCAAAAAGGGAAAGCAACATGAGGCTGAGGGAAGAAAGCAGTAGTTTTTCCCTTTTCTCCACAGCTGAAAACCAAGGAGGTGAGGTACCCTTTTCGCAACTGTATGGGAAGAAACTATGGGGAATCTTAGGGAAAATCTTTAAGATACCGATAACAAACTTTGAGAGGCAACCATTAACTCTTTCCTGCTCCTTGAGATCGGTTATCGGTTTATCTGTTGTAGAGCGTGGAGCATTTTACAACACAACTAATTGGTATCTGAGATCAGTTTACGATAAGGATCTGAGGGGAGTGAAGGGGAACAATAGGGAGTGAACTGGGGTTGAAATATAGCAATTAATGCTTATAATGTTTTTTTTTTTTTTTTTTTTTTTTTTTTTTTTTTTTTTTTTTTAAATCTTTTACAAATTTAGGGTTTTTCTAACAGTTTTTCTATTTAGACGTTTTGAATTAAGCTTGTCGGGTGAGAGAATGGTTTGTTTCTTTTGTTTTAATAAAGTGTCAAAAAGTTTCGTGTACTTGAGCGGAGAAAAATACATTTCTCAGGACAGCTTTAAAGGACTGTTCACAAAACTTTTCACCTTAAAACCTTATTTAGCTGTGAATAAATATATTTTATATAAAGGACTTTGCTAAAATTGTGTAAACAAGACAACTGGATATAACAATATAAGCTCAATTCCTTTTAAAAATTGAAATAAATAAATGAAAAAAGTAATAACACATCTTAGAATGCATGTTAAAAATGTACCAATCTAAACGTTAAATTGTGTTATTTTACAGGGGCGCGCCAATCCAGTGTTATAATGTGTGCAGCGAACACAGGGTCTGAAGAAGTCGGAAATTTCATGCCCGGGTCGGTCTCCACTCATTAAAAAATGTTCAGCCCAGCCCAATATAAAAGTTAAAAGTCGGGACGAACTTTTAACTTTTATAAGCCTAGTCCGGTTTAAAAGGTTTTTTTAAAACCCGGCCCAGTATAAAAGTTAAAGACTCGACCAGAGCCGAACCCGACAAATACAAAAAAATATTAATGGCACGGACTGATAAAAAAAAGCTAAAAGTTCGGTAAGCCAATTACTTTGTGCGAGTTTTAAATATATAAGCTTTTATTTTCCTCTTTTTACAAAGTTCAAACGCACAAATACGTTTAAGCGTTTCAACGTTGTAAAAAAAAAAAAAAAAAAAAAAAAAAAAAAAAAAAATGTAGCTTATATCTAAAACTTCGACCCGAATCCTGTCCGGCAGGAAAAACGTTAAATCTCGGCCCGAACCCGGCCCGACTGAATTTCTACAACAAATCCGGATATTTCCGTCGATAGGGTTAAAATTTGTTTCGTACGAGACTTTCACAACAAAAATATTTATTTTAGCTCGTTTATTGTGGTTTAAAAAAATTAATTGATTTTTGCAAATTTTCCTTCAAAAATAGCATTTTCCCTTGAATAGATGATTTTTACTTTCTTCTATCTTTACAAGAAGAAAGTATTGGATTCGTAAAAATTTTCGACTTCCAGTTTTCGACGGATTTACACGTTTTAGAGGTCAGAGATTCCAAAAAACATGTTTTTACAAAATGTCTGTCTGTGACTCTGTGAGTCTGTCTGTGTGTATGTGACACAAATTTTGTGGGCGCTCTACCTCAAGAACTAATGCACGAAATTTAATAAAAATTTATATTCAAATAGTCCCTAATATAAATTGGTGCTAATTAGTTTTTGGTGTAAATCGCCCAACAGGTGGCGCTGCTATGCTGCATTTTTCGCTCTTTCTGCACTAGCTCTATCTCAAGAACTAATGCACGGATTTTCATAAAACTACAGATTCAATTAATTCTTGATATGAATTAGTGCTGGTAATGTTTTGGTGCAAATCGCCCAACAGATGGCGCTGCTATGCTGCATTTTGCAGCATTTACACGATTTTCGTAATAGCTCTATCTCAAGAAATAATGCACTGATTTTCATCAAACTTCAGATTCTGTTAGTGCTTGACATGTGTTGACGTTTTGCACCTTTTGGTATAAATCGCTCAACAGGTGGCACTGCTATGCTGCATTTTTTGTGATTTCCGCAGTAGCTCTATCTCAAGAACTAATGCTTGGGTTTTCAACAAATTTCAGATTCAGGTATACCTGGATATGAATTACTGCTGTTTATGTTTTGCTGTAAATCGCTCAACAGGTGGCGCTGCTATGCAGCATTTTTCTCGATTTCCACAATAGCTCAATGTCCAGAACTAATGCACGGATTTTTATCAAACTTCAGATTCAGTTAGTCCTTGACATGAATTGATGTTTTGTTCCTTTTGGTATAAATCGCTCAACAGGTGGCGCTGCTGTTCTGCATTTTTTGTGATTTCCACAGTAGCGCTAGCTCCAGAACTAATACACGGATTTTCATCAAACTTCAGATTCCGGTATACCTTAATATGAATTAGTGCTGTTTGTGTTTTAGTGTAAATCGCTCAACAGGTGGCGCTGCTATGCTACATTTTTCAGAATTCCCGCTGTAGCTCTATCTCAAGAACTAATGCACGAATTTTCATCAAACTTCAAATTCAGGTATACTTTTATATGAATAAATTGATATAATTTATTTTACTATTTAAAAGATTTAATTGACGTGATTTATATAGAAGAAAGTTTTGTGATGGCCACAACATTCTAGTTTCTTTCTAAAACCATTTAATAATATGTCAATGAGATTTTATAAAATAAATTTTAAAAATGTTCAAAGAATATACATTCCTTAAACGTTAATACTTGAAAAATTATACAATATATTATGTCCAAATGAAACGGTGCTGGTCATTTAAAAGATGACAAAAATTATCCAAGATAAGAAATTAATTGTTTTTAATTGTTTTGGAGATTAAATGGTGGATTTCACTTATGATTTATTAATCTAAACTTTGTCAGTATGATTTCTGTATGGGAAATAAGCCAATATTAATTCATTTTCATAACCACCACTACATTTTGCTTCTTATTTTTTTTTATACAATTCAATTATATTTCTTAATACTAAGATATATTGATGTACTTATAAAGATTTAGATTTTGGCTTTAAAGGTGTTCCCAAATCCAAAAGGGCAACTTTCTGATATAAGTTTTAATTTATTTTTGTTCAGAAATGCATGAAACTAGATGGTGTTGTTGTTCAGAAACTGTGTAATTGAGCTATTTTCCCCATTTTTTTTTTGTAAACGCAATAGATCTTTCAGAAAATAGTGTCAAAGTGGGCGTTTTGAACCTAATTTCCGCGCGAAGGAAGAAAGAGCACTCAAGAGCGGGCGAAAAACGTGTTTGTCACGTGATCAAAATTGCTTATAACTCAATAGGTAATTGATTGATCAAAAAATGGAAAAAAAACGGGCAGTTCTATTCCAAATCGCTTCCATGGCCAGGCTTTCTAATTTTATACCTTTCCGTTAAAAATTGAGTTTGTAAATGTGTCAAAACGTTTTGCGCTTGATGATCTTTAAAATGATGGGCAATCGGATTACTTCCATTGTTGCAGAGAAACGAGTAAATAAAGTTTGTTTATTTTTATTGATTATATCCTTATTGATGTCATTGTCTCATTATAATTAAAAATAACTTAAATAGATTTTAACATAAAAGGACGTCATGCTTTACAAAAATCGCATTTACCTCATAAAATTGTTACATTTCAATATTTTTTCGTTTCTTTGATACTGATGAGATGATAAGCGAAATGTTTTATTGAAGTGAGAGAAATATGAGAGAAAATGTCGTCATATTTAAAAGAAAACTCACATTTTCTTTGACAAAAACTAAATATCTTTCTACAAATGCGTCTAAAAAGGCACAATTTTCTTCAATTTTTACTCGCCGGTACTGAGATTAGAACCTCGAGTCAGAAACGTGAATGTTCATATCCAAAGTTTTAGCTTATAAACGCGACTTAAAATTTGGAAAAATATTTAGCAATAAACTATTGCGTGTTAAAATATCATTGAAATTGTGAATACGCGTATGAGAGGTGCGTATGTAAATTTTGAGATGGTAAAAAAAAAAGGACGTAATTTATCCAGAAAAAAAAAAAAAAAAAAAAAAAATTCTATGATTGTGTCAGAGTGAAAACTTTTGCTGATTTTTCATTCCATAATACGTTGCACAAGAGCCGTAATTGATAATTTCACCATATTTACTTATCTTGATTATATTTTACTAATTACGTATACGAATAAAATTTAATTTTTCAATAATTTGGAACAGTTTAAGTTTAAGGAAATAGTATTTTGGTAACTTTAGATTAAAGTACTACATTTGTTTTAAGAGTCAGACTAACCAATGTTGGATGGATTTTTTATTGCAATCAATTTTGACGGTTTATTATTATTCAATGTAACTGTTCTTCTTTAACAATTTTCTCCCGTCTAAATTCGATGGGTTCCATCTCGTAAATATTTATTTTATCATTTATATACTATCTTACGTTCAAACTCAAATAAATATTGAATCGCATGAAATTAATATTTTTCAGAGTACAGACTTAAACATCTATATAATCAAATTTATACAGAATATATCAAAAACTACATGGATTTTTCGATAATGTTACGTTCTAATGTTGTTACCAATTACTTACCTCTAAATACAATTACCTATTACTACACTGTAAAAAAAAATCTGTAGTTCTACAGATGTAAAGTTACATGCTTACTAAACTTTCACCTGTAACTGTACGAAAAAAGCTGCAAATCTACAAAACTAGTTTTTGTAAAGCTACAAAAATCTGTAACTTTACAAAAGAATCTGCTAAAATTTCAGTAATCTTACTAAACTTTTATTTGTAACCCTGGCTGGAGTTACATGAAAAGTTCTCGGAATCCCAGTTTCCAAAAAAATTCTTAGTAACCTTACAGATTCTTTGATTTTCGGCGCAAAAGTGTGTCTGTTACATGAAATTTTGTTGTTGCCGTTACATGAAAAGTTCTAGGAATCCAAGTTTCCTAGAAAAACTTTAGTAACTTCACAGATTTTTTTTTACAGTGTACAAAACCTTCATATAAGTCAGTCTGCAAAAGTATTTTTGTTAAATTATCTGCGAAGATTACTAGTCAAGAATAGGAGTTGAAAAATAGCATAAAAGTTGATCATTCTTAAATACAAGTATACTCGTGACTGGCCAACAATGTCTTGATGTCTATGTATTACTTCTCACTGTGCCTTTTTTTTAAAGTAATTTTAAAGATATGTAAAAGCCAGATATGTAAGCAAACTATTTGTCAGACTAAATTTATCATCCATGTCTTTATGTCAAAACATTTCTCTTTTCGATTTTATAATTTTATCTAAGAGAGACATCTCTAAAAATTCTTAAAATTCAATTTATAAAACGCTAAATACTCTGTTTTGCTTATTTTCTTTCTTTCCTTTTTTTTCTTTCTTGTTTTTTAAACTTTTTATATATGAGTCATCATACCACTGTTTTTAAATAGTATTTTATTTCAAAATTATTTAAAGTTCAAGTAAATCCATTCATGTGAAACAGATTTTGCATTAGTTATATGTGACCATTATTAAAAAATCGTGTTTCAATACAATTTTGATCATACATATTCACTCGAATTGTAATAATTGCATTTTATATCTAAAAAATGTAGTATTAGTAATGACAAATAAGAACTCTAAGGTTGCGTACAGACCAACTAATGTCACAAGAGACATAAATTATTTCGCCTGGTTTTCTCTGTGAAAATTCTGTGTGGTCAGTCGTCACCTTTTTTTTATTGCTCTTCAAAACCTTCAAATCAAAGTGCACAAAAGCAGCAAAAGCAATTCTCTTCCCAGAAGCGTTGATAAACATGTCAGGGACGCCCACCCCATTAACGGCGCATTCTCTTGTGATACAATAAAACAATTATTACTCAAACAAGCTAAAACAAATTTCGCATTCCGTCGTGTTGACATATTGCAACTTTAAGTGGCCACCATCCGCGTCCAAACAGCACTGAAATACTCTTTTTATACTTCGAAATGTGTCTGCTAATAGGACCTGCGTCACTTATTAAATTACTGGGTACTTCTAGCACTTATCATAATGTTGTTACATTTTACGTTAAACAGTTGTCTTTAAATATACGTCAGTATGCCACAATTGTTTACTGAAACTCGGTTTAAAATGGCACATTCTTTTTTTTTCTTTTTATATTAAGTAAATAATTAAGATTAAATAAGGACAATTTTAATCATGGTTTCATCATCAAAATTTGTTGTCATTTACTTTCGCTTTTCTTCTTTTGTCATTAAAGATCAGAGTGACACTGTATATTGTAGAATGTGTACATGAATACTTATACAATCTGTGTGAGTGTGTGCATGTACGATAAGTATATAAAAAATAATACATCGCATAAAATTTAATCGGCAGATTATCTCAAAGAAAAACGAAAATAGTCATTAAATTATGAAAAAATCTTCTCTTAATTTATGTAAAAAAAAAAAAAATTCAAACTTAGAAATTTCTTGTACAGACATCCAATTTTAACAGTATATCTGAATTTTTCAATACATTTTACCTTCGAATACAAAATAGAAAGTTAAACGGGAATTATGAAGGTTTAAAGTTCGAAATTAGCAAAAGAAATTTCTTTTTAAAATCATTGCAAAATAGATCGCAGTGCGGTAATTTTTAAAGCAAACTAAAAATCTACTTGTTGGAATAAGATGTAATTTTCGATTCGCTAATTTGAAGCTCCTAAAAACAGATTCCTCTCAAAATATTCACTGGTTTGAATTTCTTTTTTATTGTTCTCGAAAATATTTTTTAAATGTGTATATTTCCGGAATTAATCTTCGAAAATATAATGAAATGTAACCTATGATTTTATTTATTTACTTATTTATTTTTTGTATCAGAGCTCAAAAATCTAATCAATAGCCACGAAAAACGAGCATCAGGCAAACTGAAATAGCGTAGACAAAATGTATGGTACAGCTTGTGCTCTAGCACTTGGAGCCAATATTGATAGGCTAATCAATAGTGAGAGCTATCAGTCATCAATAACCAATGTACTGGCGATCAGTATGAAACTATAAACACCTTTCTGTAACTGGTGTTAGATTTTCTTGCTTCGTGAATGAACTGTGTCTAAATCTGAAAAGAATGTTTTCGCAGTAGCGAAGCCAGAATTTGGCTCTACACTGTTAAAAAAAAAAAAAAGCCTCGGAAACGTTACTTTTACCATTGGGGCAACAATGTGGCCCGACTGTTCTGTTATGTTTCAGCATTTTTCGGTCAGATATTCGCAAATGTTTCCGAATACTTCGGTCAGATATTCGGAAACGTTTTCGCATATTTCAGTAGAATATTAAGAAACGTTTCTGCGTGTTTCGAAAATGTTTCTAGATATTTCGGAAATGTTAGTATATATTTTGGATATGTTTGTGTATGTTTCGTAAAGGTTTTTGCGCATTTCGGAAAACTTGTTGAATATGTCATTTTTTTAAAAATATATAATTAGCTTTTTAAAAAGAATTAATACTATCCAATTGAATGCTATTGCGTAATAATTTTAGAATTATTGTTAAAACAGTTTGTTGCACAATACAAAATTAAACAACTCAGTCGAAATGTTTACTCTTGTTCATGAATCTATGATAGATATTAGATATTTGATTAATGAATAAATAATATAGTTCTAGTATTAGCAAAGTACAAATAGCACGTTTTTATCATTTTTTAGTTTTGAACTTATGTTCCGATTCACAACTTTTGTAATGATGAAAAGCATCGTTTACATGACCGAAGAATTTCATAATTTCACTTTTACTGTTACGTTTTATCCTCGTTGTTTATGAATCACATATTTGTAAAAAGATAGTATTAAAAATTCGATTTGTATATTTATAAATAATTATTTTTTTAAATGCGGTCTCGTGAGCTCCATCCTGTAAGTATATCCTGTGACATTAGGAAAATGTTTAATTTAACATCATATGAATAGATGGATTTTTCTATACCTTAAATAATTATTCTTTTCGTATAAAAAGATACACTATTTCAAAATACTTAATATCTGCGATTAATTATTTTATTTTCATGAATTGTATACTTGTATACTTATAAATAGATATATTTTCTCATGTTGTCTCAGCACTTCTCAATTTATACAAATAAAAAAATACTTTTAAAGGAATATATTTAGAAGCATGATAATTGTAAAACACAAAATTAAAAATGTATATCTACAAATAGAGAAAGCTAAGAAATATATCTATTTATAAGTATTATATTCATGAAAATAAATTAATTACTCAACAGATATATGAAATATTTTGAAATAGTATACTATAATTAAAATATAAAAAAAAATATATTAAAAAGTATTTAAAAAATCCATTTATTTTCGTAGAAAAGAATTTTTTAAAGACCTATAAATCAAATTTTCAATAAGATCTTTTTACAAATGAAGGATTCATAAACAAATAGGATAAGACGTATTAGTATAAGTGAAATCATGAATTTATTTAGTCACATAAATGATATATTTCATGGTTATTTCATCATTACAAATGTTGTGAATCGGAACATAAGTTCAAAACGAAAATGATAAAAACGTATAAACTGTACTTCACTAAGACTAGTTACTTTCTTATATCTTTACAAGAAGAAAGTATTGGTTTCATGAAAATTTTCGAATTCCGGTTTTCGACGGATTTACATGCTTTAGTGGTCAGAGAACCATAAAAATATGTTTTTATAAGGAGTATGTCTGTCCGTCTGCTTGTCTGTCTATGTGTGTGTGTGACACAAATTTTGTGGGCACTCTATCTCAAGAACTAATGAACAGAATTTAATAAAACTTTAGATTCAGTTAGTATCTGATAGAAACTGGTGCTGATTACTTTTTGGTGTAAATCGCTCAACAGGTGGCGTTGTTATGCGACATTACTCCTGATTATCGCAATAGCTTTATCACAAGAAATAATGCCCGAATTTTCACCAAACTTCAGATTCAGTTAATCCCTGATATAAATTATTGATATTTAGTTTTTAGTATAAATCGGCCAACAGGTGGCACTAACAGGCTGCATTTATCACGATTTTCGCAATAACTGTATCTCAAGGACTAATGTGTGAATTTTTATCAAACTTCAGATTCAGTTAGTCTCTCATATAAATTGGTCCTGATTAATTTCTGAAGTAAATCGACCAACAGGTGGCGCAGCTATGTAGATTTTTTTTAGGATTTCCGCAATAGTTCTACCTCAAAAACTAATTCACGGACTTTCATCAAACTTCAGATTTATCTACAACTTGACACAAGTTGTTACTCATTAGATATTGGTGTAAAACACCTAACCGGTGGCACTGATATGCTTTATTTTTCAGGAAATATTAACATGTATGAGATAGAAGAAAGTTTTGGGATTGTCACATCCGACTAGTACTACATTATCTACTAAAAAACAACTTTTCAAAAGTAAAAAAAAGCCAAGCAAAAAAAAAAAAAAAAAAAAAAAAAAAAAAGGGGGAAAGTTGTGGCTAAAAAATAGTGTGATATCAAATTTCCAAGCTTATATTACGGTACTTATTTAACATTTTTTGATAAAAATTTACCATATGTAAGTCGAGTACCTAAGTATGCGTTGATAGAAAGCCTTTTCTCCTTTACTAAATACATCATAACGTGTTTCTGAAAATTAATTTTTTTTAATTATGCATGATGGGCTTGGCGGCCATCTTTCCATATTTTGCATAAATTTCTAAGCACACAAGTTCATTGTTAAGATTGGAAGTTCGAAATTGTTACTAAAGCAAACATTTTATTCTTTCAATTTATGGAAATGAGTGCCTAAAAATTTGTGTCTAAAAATAAAGCTGAAGTAACTTCAGGTTTCCTCTTATGATTCTCTTTTTTTCGGAGGGGGGTTAATTAATTAGTTAAAGCAGTAAAAATCAATTTGTTTTTTCAAAATAAAAAACTTTCTTAATTTATCTGTCTGTAGCTAAAACTAGAAGTTCGAAATTCTTAATAATGCAAATATGTTACGAGCTTGAGTGCTTAGAAATTTGTGTAAAATATGGAAAGATGGCCGCCAAGCCCATCATGCATAATTAAAAAAAAATTAATTTTCAGAAACACGTTATGATGTATTTAGTAAAGGAGAAAAGGCTTTCTATCAACGCATACTTAGGTACTCGGCTTACATATGGTAAATTTTTATCAAAAAATGTTAAATAAGTACCGTAATATAAGCTTGGAAATTTGATATCACACTATTTTTTAGCCACAACTTTCACCTTTTTTCTTTCTTTTTTTTCTTTTTTCTTTTTTCTTTTTTTTTTTTTTTTTTTTTTTTTTTTTTTTTTTTTTACTTTTGAAAAGTTGTTTTTTAGTAGATATCAGTTCTTTTTTAAAACAAATGCTATATAATTGAAATAATTCTACTAGCTCAAATTAAAATTAGTCCTTGTATAGCCTTTATAAGCAGGGGGCAAACACAATATTATACATTTTGTTTACCTATCATTCATTTTTTATAGTGATTAATAATTTAAAAGTAAGGAAAGTCAATTTATTCTTTCAAAGTATCAGTCTTTCTCAATTTATATCGCCTTAAAATTTTCTACGAAAGATGAAAATTTAGTAAAAAACAGAGTCGAAATAAAATATATATTTACAGTTAGTCCGTCAGTTAATTGTTTTTTCTACCTTTTTTTTGCTGACGGTTTTGCAAAATAAATTTACCTTTACAAATACCTACGGTTAATCCGAGAATGAAACCACGCAGTCATCTAAAGAATCGAAGATCTGCAAATCTAGCAATTCTAGACATAATAAAGGAACATTTTTGATAAAAAAAATCTAAAAATTTAAAGATATAAACTGTACATATAACTTCATCTTCATTTAGATCGTGTTATAGAGAAGAAAGAATAAATATGTAATTTTACTCAAGTCTGTTTATCCATACCTATTTGCATAAATGTGAGGATATTAATTTACTATAAAATTTCCCCTAAATTGGTTATCTTTAATAGTCTATTATTGAAGCCGCATATACATTAGAATTAAATATTTTTCGGTTAAAAATTGCCTGAAATCTATAGTCTTATCGTTCGTCAAATTTGTTTTTTTTTTTTATTTTATGCCCAGACTCTTTTTCTGAACTCTGACAAAAGATCACAGACATATTGAAGCTATCCAAATTCTTATATCTTTCTATCGTATTTCCTTTTTTGAGGGGGGTGTGAGGAAGAGCCCTTAAGAACTTCGTTTTGTTCTCAGAATTTTGAATTATTCATTCAAAAGATCTACCTACATAAGTCTTGTTGCAGAATTTTCATTAGCTAAGAGTTGCATCAAGTTATACATCATGTGAATCTATTAAATTAATTTTGTGAAATACTAGATGGGAGCCATTGATATTTCCAGACCATTTGCCTACATTTTAAACTTGAGTCATTTACTACTATTCATTAATTTTCTATACGAATTAAAGAAGTCGTTGTTTCCATGCCAACTGTACCTTTCACTATTGCTTCCTTGTTTGTTTGTTTGATTTATTGAACACATACATCATATCACATGCGGATCACGGCGGGATTCCAATCTGCTTCCACCTACGCTCTCAAGCAATTAGCGGCATGATGTCTCATCCACTCAGCCACGGTGGGCCACTATTGCTTTCTCTAATGCCTAGATACTCAAATTTAACCAACTGCACTTAGAATCATGGTCATAACAGAGAACATTTATGTGTTAGAGCAGTGTTGCCAGTGGGCTACTTTTTTTAAATTCAGATTTCTTGATTGCCAGCACTTATTATAAACGGTAAAATTCCCTTTGTTTTCTCCTTAATTAATATGTCATTAAATAAGGCGCATTTTACAATTCCAAAAAAGTGGTGCCAATCAAGTATCTGAATTAAAAAAGTAGCCCATCTGGCAACACTGTGTTAGAGTGGAGAAATAATGCACAAGTCGTGTACTCATATTCAATTTTTTGTCCGAAGTACGGTCACTCAGTTTTCAGTAATAGACGAGGAAGATTTCAATTGAACTAACCAGAAAAGTTAACAAACATTGGCTTCCTGATTTGATTTTATTCAAAATTGTTTTAACCAACCAAAGTTAATGTCCGGGATCCAGATAAATTTTTCTCTGTTAGTAAAATTACATTGACCAATCAGTAGCCTCCATCCTTGCAGGCTTTTCGGTGTTTACTGCAAACATAAAAAAGTTCGGAAAAATGCAGACGTCTGATTGATCAATCTCATCCTGATAATAGCGAAAAATCTATCTTGATCCCGGCCTATTCAACGCTCTTTAAATATTGGAGAAAGCCTTGCCACGTGTCAGGAAAACATCACACAAAGCAGGCAAAACAAAGAAGAAAAATCATTCATTGGCTCGTTCATATTCACGAGCCAATGAATGATTTTGTTTCTGTGCTTTGCCTGCTTTGTGTGATGTTTTCGTGACGCGAGTCAAGACTTTCTCAAATATTTAGGAGGCTTTGGCTTATTTCACCACCATGAAGTTATGAAAGGAGAGGAACAGACATGTCAATCTTCCCGTGTGAAAAACTAGTTACCAAAAAAATGAGTTCTTTCCCTCTCTTCTGCCCTTTTCTCTCTTGATATTGACCGATAGCAGCCCACTTAGCAGTCTCCAGTACAATATGCCGCTATATACGGTGGACGCAGGAGGGAGGGTGTTAGCGCGACCAATGACATAATAGGCCAGTTCATGATGTTTAAAAGTCACACGGAGTTGGATCGAGGCTAACGAAAAAGACAGGCTACCGCGGTGGGTCCGATTCTTCTTTTTTTACAAACCGCTGGAGTCACGTGATGCTCTTTTCACGCACCTTCTTTGGTGCATTCGAGCATCACGTGACTCCAGGGGTCTGTAAAAAAAGAAGAATCGGACCCACCGCGGTAGCCTGTCTTTTTCGTTAGCCTCAGAGTTAGATCATCTTTACACGATGATTAGTACAAAGCTGCGCGCCGATTTTTTTTGTGTCCATTGCCGTGTACAGATAATCAACTCCGTGTGACGTTATGAACTGGCCTTATATGTTGTTGGCCACAGTTTAGGAACAGCTACAAATGACTTCATCTATATCTTCTCCGAGGTAAACGAAAAAGACAGGCTACCGCGGTGCTACAGCGCCTAGAATATATAGTGTGGAAATCGGCTATCCCAGTAATACTTTAAAAAGTGCTAAAATATTGGATCTCTTAAATTTCAAATGATGCTGAAATCCAATGAGTCGATCACAGCGATATCTGCAGGATATTTCCTAAAACTTCATGACGATTTGGTAACAGCGTCTAGAATACCTAGTGTCGAAATATTTTATTAAACAACGCTAAAAATTTGTATCCCATAAATGATCGACGATACTGCTGAAATCCCAAGTGTCGATCGCAGCGAAATCTGCGGGATTTTCGTATTACATTGTATAGACTAGCAATATCTTGCAGTTATAGAAAATATCCTGCAGATGTCGCTGCGATCTGTATGTTTCAGCAGCATCGTAGCACATTTAAGGATACAATATTTTAGCACTTTTTTAAGTATTACAGGGATAGCCAATTTCCACACTATATATTCTAGGAGCTATAATTTGGTCTAGACACTGTAGCATTTTTTTTTTTTTTTTAGATTTTATTAACCTACATCTGACCTGTGTGTTTGGCGTCAAGCCCGCTGTAATAGTACGATGTTTACTTTGAAAGTATATCACAGGTGTCGCTGCGATCAGCTCCCTGGATTTCAGCGTCAGTGATCATTTAAAGGATACAACTGTTTAGCGCTGCTTGGATAGCAAATTTCCACATTATGTATTCTAGACGCTATAGCGGTGCATTACACGTGTCTTTTTCTTCTTTAAAAAATATCCTGCAGATGTCGCTGCAAATGACTGTTTGGAATTCAACATCGTTGTACACTATTTCCGCGCGACTCATCGACCGTATCGACTCATTGGATTTCAGCATCATTTGAAATTTAAGACATCCAATATTTTAGCACTTTTTTAAGTATTGCTGGGATAGTCGATTTCTACAACATATAATCTAGGGCTATAACGGAGCTATAATATCTAGAAGATATAGCTTAAAAATCGGCTTATTAAAAAGGTGCTAAAAAATTGTATCCCATAAATGTTGAACGAGGCTGAACGATGAATGTCGATCACAGCGACATATGGTAATTCCAACGTAACTATTTCAAAAGATATCAAATGAGAAAACGTTTCGCTCAGAGAAGATCTAGAAAATGTTGCTGCTATCGACATTTGTCATGCAGCATTTTTCAATATTTATGGGATTAAATTTTTAGTAATTTTTAAAGTATTACTGGAATAGCTGGTTTCCACACCATGACCATGATCTAGGTAGATTTTTCTTTGTTATCGCAACGAGATTGACCAATCAGAAGCCAGAATTATTGCTAACTTTTCACTGTTTGCAAAAATGTACCTTGATCTCGTCCTATATTTCTAGACGTTATAGCTGAGCTCAGGAATAGTACAGAAAGCAAACTCCGTATTTTGATACATTAAGGCCGGGATCCAATTAGGAACAAGTGTGTCGCTATAACGAAGTAGCGACATATGGTCAATAAAGGTTTATTGGTAGAAGTGATAAAAACAAATCGTTAAAAGTCTTTGCGAGCTTGTCATTATCGTCAAGCTAATGCATATTGAATTATTACCCTAGTCTAATAAAGCTTGTCCATGCGCGTATCGTCTAATGGAGGATATTCCAAATATGGGTTCAAGGCTGAAAAAGTCACGTGGTACCGGCAATTTACCTAAAGAACTTCTAACTGATTAGAAGGGAAACAGGAAACTACTACTGCTTTCTCCCGTGAACTGTTTCATTGGCTAGCGGGGATTTACATTACGTCGACGGAGCCTTCCCTTCTTTACGTTAGACGTTTTTGCCTTGACCACGTGATCATAACGTAGATAGAATAGCCTCTATTCAAGAAAGGGGATTGCCGTACTATAGCACCTAGAATATATAGTGTGGAAATTGGCTATCCCTGTAATACTTAAAAAAGTGCTAAAATATTGTATCCCTTAACTGTGCAACGATGCTGCTGAAATATACAGATCACAACGATATCTGCAGGATATTTTCTCAAACTGCAAGATATTGCTAGTCTATGCAATGTAATACTAAATCCCACAGATGTCGCTGTGATCGATACTTGGAATTTTAGCAGTATCGTCGCACATTTAAGGGATACAAATTTTTAGCGTTGTTTGGATAGCATATTTCCACAAGGTATTCTAGACGCTGTAGCCATACTTTCGGCAAAAACTTGAAATGAGCATGCTTCCTGTGCATATATCACCACTATTATGTATAAAGGCTCTCTGTTATGGTGTTGATTCTGAGCGCTCTTTGTTAAATTTCTATATTTGTGTTTTAGAGAAAGCAATACAGAAAAGTACTGTTACTATGGAAACAACTTCTTTAATATCGAAATGTATAGCAAAGGAGTTCAGAATCAGTGCCTTAAATAGTTTCGAATATGTATTGTTGTTATGACAAACAATACCCTTCCTGGATGTGGAAATGCAAAATTGTGTTCAACATAATGATGTATATTCCTTCTACATTTTGATCACGTGGTCAAGGTAAAAACTTCTATCGTAAAGAAGGGAAGGCTCCGTAGACGTGTAATGTAAATTCCCGCTAGCCAATGAAACGGTTCATGAGGCAAAGTAGTAGTATCTTCCCTTCTTATCAGTTAGAAGTTCCTTGGATAAATTACCGGTACCACGTGACTTTTTTCAGCCTCGAACCCATATTTGGAATATCCTCCATTGGGCGCAATCTAGATAGATTTTTGGCTGTTAGAGAAACGAGATTCATCAATCAGAAGTCTGCATTTTTGTGAACTTTTCGCTGTTTGCAGAAATGCAGGCTATTGATTGGTGATTCTCGTTTCGCTAACAGCGAAAAATCTATCTGGATCCTAGCCTACATTTCTACAAACATTGCACTTCATCCACGGCACTAAAAAAATGTCTCAAAACTTTCATGACATAGGCCGGGATCCAGAAACAGCAAATATTCTCAAACATGCAGGCTTCTGATTGGTCAAACTCATTTCGCTAACAACGAAAAATCTATCTGAATCTCAGCCATAGTTATCTTCGATCAAATCAATGCAAAAGGATAATATAAAAGAAAACTATAAGATTTCTAAAATATTTTGGCGGGTTTATCGCTATTTGGCATAATTTGTAAACTTTAGAACTAATTAACAGTTTTTCGCTAATTATGAATAGAAAATTAATGTTTTTAAAGCTGAATTTTATAAAAGCACGTAGATTGAGTAAATATCTATCCAAAAATTCAATCCTTACTTTTTTCTGTCCATTATTTAAGTCTCTACCTCGATTGAGACATAAGTTGTGACGAAGAAAATAAATCTGTCATTTTCAGTATCTCGATGTTATTTTAAAAAATCTATATCTCTGTTTATAATTAATTTATGAGGATGCATTTGATCTCAAATTGAAGATGTTCTTTTTATTAGGTCCTTCTGGTGTTGGTTTTATTTTTCTACGATGATTGCTTTTTTGATATGGGAAATTTTACGCTGGCATATTTCGTCCATTTAACATGGACAAGTTGTCTTCAGTATAATAAGCAGTTACGGTGTCTTACCATTATTCTTGGCGTTTGTTTGTTTGGCGGGGTTAGCATTTTTTTTCAGCTTGGCTTGGCAGAACGACCGTCCTGCTTGATTATTCGTTAATCAAATATCTACTATCTTATATCTATCATAGATTCGCGGACAAGAATAACTGAATAAATGGATTGCGACTTGGTTTTGTATACAAAAATTGTTAATTGTAGCGTACTCTGCCACTTCTTTAAGTTTGTCACTTTTTTTAAACAACCTGTGCATACCTATTTTTAAAATCAACATTATAATTGAAAAAGCATGCATACTTTATTTTGTAAAATTTTACGGTATATTTTTGAATATTTTTATTTCTGTTAGTGATACCTCTGACATATATCATAATAAAAAAAAACTGTTTTGTTTTTCTACAAGATTTATTACATTTGTAACTAGCAGGCTTCGCCCGCTACGTTGATCGATTTCTCGAAACGAACCTTGAATACACTGAAATATATCGGTGAATTTCATCTTTTGCTTTAACGCAACATGGGCCTTTATCTGGAATGTCCTTCCACATTGCTGAAACGATACGAACTCCATTGCGCTATTATATTTTCTAATTTTTTAATGTATATCTGAGAAAGTTTGGGCAGTTAAGAACCGACTCTTTTAGTTGATCATTTACAGCAGGATTGGTAAAAAAAAGATAGAACGATATGAAATGTGCTAAAACGCATCCCTGAAAAAAAAAAAAAAAAAGTCTTTTTACCGGTGCATGGCCGAACAAAATCTGTTCATTAGAACCTTTTGAAAAGTCTAATCTTTCATAATCGGGTTCACAGGATTATAGAACTTTCCTTCATAAATCAGAACTAAGAAGCGTTGAATATTATGCAATATACTAAAGCCTTCTCTGAAAAAATATTTAACTAACAATGCAAGTCTCATCAAAATCGCCCACTTTCCATGTAGGCGAATCTTTAATAATCGGTTTCATCTGATTAAAGAATTTCTCCCCATAATTGTATAACTAAGCAACGTAGAATGACTAAAACCTTCCTTGAAAAATTATGTAACTGTGCAAATCCCATCAAAATACATTCAGGGAACTCAAGTTATAAGCATACGTAACGAAATTACAATTTGCACATTTAAAATATAGCACTAAACATGTGCGAGACTTTCACATTTCGCAGTGCAATTTTTGAAAAAAATTTCCTGATTCTTTTTTCATTAATTTTTAATTAAGAGCTTTTTTTTTTAAATCAAATAGCGTATTTTAACGAAATTTGAGTGTATTATGGCAAAAAAGTGTTAAGAAACTTGTCGTATGATACTTCATTAATCGTTGTGTGTTTTGTATGTGCTTAGAAAAAGGGAAGTTGACATCAGAAGTAAAATATATGTCAATGAACCCAATTCACACTTTATTCTAATATTTTTTTAGCAATATCTAATATTTTTTAGGTGCAGGTTTAAACTTTTAAAAGAGAATTAATGATAAAAATATATGCAAGAAACATTAGACAAACCAGAATATCATCTCATTTATTCAATCAAAGTTATACAGTAAAAATAATCGAAGATGGCAAAAGATAGGCGGGATAAAAAAATTAACAATCGTATTTTAACTGCATTAAAACATGATATCATCGCTTCGTGAAAAACCCGGGACAAAGAGAAATAAATTTAATACATATAAAATACAATTTAATCTGATATAACAAAACACAGTTTTAAAGCTAACACGTGAAATACCACTGCTTCGGTCGATCGATTGTATCTATTCTTCTAAACATTTCACTTTCAAATTTGCTTTTTAATCATAAATATAAAATAAACCCGTACGGAGACGTCACACTTTTTCTTTTTTGTACTACTTATTATTTTCTTTTAGAATCATTGCTGAGTATGAAATAATGCGGTATTTTATTTTTGTGGCAACATTGATTTGAGAAAAACCTCTCATTTCATTTGTGAAAGCAATGCTGATTTAATTTTTAATTAACTGCAATTTTAATTAAAAACATGTTTTAATGAAATGTGACTGAACTATGCCAGAAGCCGGTTCAAAATCCATTCGAATGATACCTTATTCATCGTCCTGCGTTATGTAAATGCTTAGAAAAAAGGATGTCGACAACAGAAATAATTAGCGTGTATAAATTTGAGAAAATGTTGAATAATAATAATAAACAAAAATCTAAAGGTATGTTTCAACTCAAAGTACGGCTTGTAATTTTTTTGTAATTAAATCTTTGTAAATTTACCCCCAATATTTAAAATTTACATGCGTAAAATTGTAATGAAAATATTTCACATAATTTTCTTTGAATGTCATTTCTGCAATTTCAATCTCATAGAGCAGTTGGAATAAAAGTAAATGTCCGACAAGTGCTGAAACTAGCCTTTTTTCTCTCGGGGGCAAACATAGAATTCGTCGCCCCCCCCCCCCCGGCCTCCGCAAAGTAATTTTACAAAGAGAATTTCACTAAGTTTCTTATAACCGACTTTCTTTAAAATTTAAAGTATGTAATAAAAAAATACGTAATACTGAATTACGTAATCAACTTTGTCAAATAGTGATTCATTAAAACACTGAAAACGAAATCCAAAGGAACCGGAAAAAAATCCGCTTTATACAGGTTTCTGTCTTAGCAGGTATAATTGATGGTATTCTTTCTGTTGGGAACATGTAATTTTTTCATCTAACACAGGATTCTGTTATATAGATTTCACAGATTTTACGGTAGTTGTAAAATTACAAATGAGGCGGTTAAAGTGACAGTGACACATTGATAGATAGCCACATTGTCTCAAGAGACTACACTAGTAAGGTGAAGAAACTCGCTAGCTAATGTTAAACCTATGTGAGCGTCCTTTCCAAATTTCTATTTCTCGCTTGCATTTTAATATTTTCAAATGATTTTTTCTGTTTGGGATAGCTGAGGTATATCTCTAATCGGGTAATCTTTACTTTTTCAAATTTTGTTGCAGCTTTTTTTTTTTTTATAGTTACTTTCACTTTCGGAACCGGTTCCGAAATTAAAAGTAGCCTCATTAAAAAACTGCAACCAAAATCGAAAACGTATACAAACTAACAACTTTAAAAATCAACCTCATCTATCCTAAGAAGAAAAATAAATAAAAATATTAAAATGCAAGCGAGAAATTTGAAAAGGACGCTTCAGTACATTTAATATTAGGCTAGTGTTGGTTCTTAAGAACTCAAAAACCAATCTTCATTTGGCACCCCGTATGTTTTTCGTTCTGGTGCCCGGGGCACATGCTCCCTCTGCCCCCACCCCCTAGTTTCGACCCTGCTACAAGTATTAGACAATATGTATTTATCTTGCTAAATCTCATATGAAAGTCATCCTCCCCTTTATTTGGGTTACAAACTGTCAAAAATGATGATTTTTCAATTTTTTCAACATTAATATTGTTATAATTGAGAAGGGAAAGAGATTTCCTCATGAGATATAAATTTCCAAAAACTGACATTTTGACTAATGTTTAACTATACTAATGTACTCAATTTCTAAAAAATGCAGATAAATCCCCGACAATTACTTCATGTAATGAAAATAAATGCGTAAATTTGTGATATTTTTATTTAATCTATGTGTGTAAAAAATGTGTAAGATTTTATAAACCTTTGAGTTTTGAGTTTTGTATAAACATACAAAATTGCAGCTCTGGGAGGGGTTTTAATCCCGAACTCTTCCCCCCATCCTTCGCTGCACCTGTGTGTTTTGAAACACATTTGTAAATTTACTTTTAGCTTCAATATGAATTAGAAACCTTTCATGTATTGAAGATACATTTTTTTAAAGTTTGAAAATAAAAACAGACAATCCTAATTACATTGTTTTATTGAACTCAACTTGATTTGTGTATGTGATTCAAAATTTTAATAGTTTGTAAATCATATCCAGATATGCTAGAAAAAAAATGTACAAAGGTGTGCTTCCGATGGCAGTTCAATGTTATAATTTTTTAATGACGTAATCTTTTTTGCATATAATGTTATTCTCACATTAAAATATAATTATTCTAAAGTAGTCTTTCTGTTTCAATACTCGTGTGTAAATATCCTTGTTTATGGAAAGGAAATATTATTATTAGTGATTTTAAATTTACGGAAAAATTGGTAACTAAATTACTGTTTTGAATTATGAAGTAAAATGAATTAAGATAGTGCAGTTTTGAAAATAAAATTGAAAATATAAACTTAAAAATAGTGCCTGAAAAAGGTTGTTAAAATGCTAGTTTTTAATACTATAAAACTTTTTAATCGAACAATTTCACCTTTTTCAACATTAAAGAGCATTTCTTCGCATTAAAATCTGTTTGCTTCAGCGAACTTATTGTACATTTCACTACAAAATTTCCAGTTTTCATATTTTTATATGCAATATTTTTCTTATTATAAGTCAACAAAGAACCCCGGATACAATTAAATTAATTATTGAAGCGACAGTGAACACAATCCTGAATTGGCAGCATCTTTAAATAATGCCCTGTAAAACACGCCTTTCATTTCTTGAAAGAGGTTCGAAATGATTAATTACACTTTTGACATCTGCAGAAGTTCCAGTTGAACAATCAACCGACCGCCTGTTACCCCCAACAGCGCAACCACGGGGGCGTAGATATGGGATAAGTGGTTTCCTTGTTCGATGGTTTTTTAGAGATAAATTTCAACAAAGATGGAGTATTTTGGGGGTTGACTTTTCAAATCATCCGTAGCCGGAGACTGGAAGTAGGGATTTTGTTGCGTTTTTACACCCAAACCGAAAAGGAAGGAGAATTTTTTCTAAGTCCTACTGTCAGCAGTCGTTCTCTTCCCAGACGCTCGTGCCTAATACATCCAAGATATCAGCCTATCCACAAGGTAACACAACACGGATATCTATTATTTATTTACGCTGCACTGAGTCGGAAAATTCAATGCAATCGCTAGGGTTAAAAAATTTTGGGAGACTTTAGTATGTAATTTCGAGTGATGTTTTTAATATATAAAATGTTTCTCTTTGTTATTTCTGACTTTAGTTTTATATTTTTGGTACGTATATTTCACAGATGCTTTTGTTGTCATGCCCACGTATTGTAGATCTGGTAAGCAGTGTTGAATTCAGACGCTTCTCTCCGGGAGGGATTTCTGCAAATCCGGGAGATTGGAGACATTATAGAGTTCAAGGAGTGAAATTGTACTTTTTGAGCATTGAAAGCACAAAATCTCAAATCCTAAGGGGTGCCATATCATTTCTCAGAGGTGGAAGTTACCCCTGTCCACGCCCTGAATACAGCAGCGAAGATAAGCATAGACCAAAAAATCATTAAAAGACTAGACGATAACTGTAACCACAAGATCAAGTGTTTGTGCAATCTAGAAAACTGTGTGTTTGTGATGGGGAAGGGAGTGGAGAAATGATGATGCTCAAGACAATTTGTGCAACAGAGTAGCTCCTCCCCAAATTTCGCATGTTTTCTCTTTATGCATATTAACAAAATATTTTTAAATATTTATGTGGATACCTATTGCACGGTTATGATTGTGTCTCAAAACATATTGAGGGATTTTATATT
This sequence comes from Maratus speciosus, assembly GCA_963932465.1. Lineage (NCBI taxonomy): Eukaryota > Metazoa > Arthropoda > Arachnida > Araneae > Salticidae > Maratus > Maratus speciosus. Next base: position 503,086,471 of record OZ010794.1, on the reverse strand, counting down.
TGATAGAAGAGAAAGCTGATTGCTCTTTGAATATAAAGATTTTTTTATACCATTCAAAGAAAACAAACAGTACAATCATAACATCTATAAATATATTTTAATTTCACAGAGTTCGGTGCAGCTTTTTTGAAAAAAGAAATGTTTAAATATTCAATAAAAATTCCATTGAAAGAAAAAAAAAGAGTACAACCATAACATCTATAAAATATATTTTAATTCATAGAGTTCGGTTCAACATTTTTGAAAAAAAAAATTAAATATTCAAAAAATATTTTTCTTAAGTAATATTAATGTTTACTATCGGTTGTTAAGAGGATATTTAATGTTAGCCGACAAAGACATCTGAGAAAAACAATAAGGTTTGTTGGGGTAACTGGAGGTTACTGGGCGATAGGCTATCTATTTATAGGCTTAGATGTGTTTGTGGTCTGCAAAATTTCGCGACAAAAAAAACTCGCCAAACGTGGCGATAAACTCACATTTACAGTAATCCTGACAAAACCCGTTCCAAATCTTGTTTCTGGCAACCCTTGACGCAGCTTCCGCGGAGCGATGCGAGGGTGCTCCTTTGATGTCATTTTATTACGCACCTGCGCTGTTTGTGCTTTTTGACTTCTGTTCAACTCTTAATTCAAACTTATCTAACTGAACTTTCCCGCGTCCATTTTTCTGCGGCGTCATGTCAGCTATGGCCGATATAATTTTGCGAGATTCCTTGAATTTTTTTTTATTATTATTACTATTTTCGCTGTATTTTTTATAATGGCTTCATGCCCATTTTATATTCAGGTGGATTTATGATTCACAAAACGTGGATCGATATTGATAGCAAAAATTGGCATATTGTTTTGACAGAGGCAGCTGAATTAATCTTCGGTTGTTTTTTACCGCACGCAAAGTGTATATAGATTTTTTTCTTTAGAATCCAAATTATTCTGCTCTGGTTTTTGTATTCTTTTTTTTTCTTTTTTTTTTTTTTGTTTTGTTTTGTTTTATTCTTCAAAATTTCAAAAAATCTGCAAAATGTAAATAATGTTTTTGTTTTATTTGTGTTTTTCCGTGCTAAAAATGTGTTTTCGAAAGTGATTGCAATTCTGAAGCACCAACGAAATTCAATTTCAAATATGGCTATTACTTTAAATAGTTAAAAGCTTTTAAATTTATCTGCTAAAATTGTGTTTTTTTATACCTTTTTAATGAAATATATGTAGGCAAAATTTTTCTTCCTGAAAAAAATGTTGTTGAACGGAGGGTCCAGGGGTGTCCTCCCCCCTGATATAGAAATTATTAGTTTTAAATATTTATTTTCATTGTTAAAAAAAAAAAAAACGTGGATTTTCATGAGTATATTTATCTGCTAAAATTTTGTTTATATATATTTTTTAATGAAATATATGTCGGCAAAATTTTTCTTCCTGCAAAAATTGCTGTTGAAAGTGGGGTTCAGGGGGGCTGGCCACCCCGACATAGAAATTATTAGTTTTAAATATTTATTTTCGTTGTTAAAAAAAAAACGCCGATTTTCATGAGTATTTAAAGTGATCGCTAAATTTGAAAATAAATTTTCTCCTGGTTTCAGTTTGGCGATCACTTTCGAAGACAAGATTTTGGCGCGAAAAAAAATCGCCAAGCTTATGGTGCAGACCGCAGACACATCTGTTCCATTTATATATTACGCTAACGTACGTGGCACAGAAACCTCGATTATTTTTATTGTTTAATGGCAACGCCCGAGAAACGCATCTCATTGGTTATTGTGTAAAGTAATTTGACGGACAGAATTGGCGGAGGTAAATATCCTCCGCCGGAGAAATTTGGTTTGATACCACACAATATGCTTTTTAAACATTTTATTACGTAATTTTAATAAGGTATTCTATAATTTTCTTTATTGTAAGGAAAAAAAACAATGGAGAAATTTATTTCCAATAGTAAGAGAAACTATATATATATATATATATTTATAACTATTGGGGTAATTGGATCCAACATGATCCATTTACCCCTGGAACATGTCCCAGTTACCCCATTCATGAAAAATTTATGGGGTAAATGGGACACCGGCCTTACATTTGAAACATGAAGTAAATATGCATAGATATCTAATAATATTAATGTTGTTAAATGCCTAATCTTTAAAAAAAAAATGATTGCTCAATAAAAGTACTTACAGTATTTTAATAAAAAGTCGAGAAAGTTCAACAAAATTGACGTTGTTTTTCAAAAAGGAAACGTAAATCTTCAACAACCTGCCACAGGAAAGAGAGAGTTATGACTGAGTTGACACATATTGTTTCGGGAAGTAGAGATTAAGATGCATTGTTCAGAAAAGATAATATTTAAAAAACATCAACGGTTTTTTATAAAATACCCTATGGCTCAGTTACCTCGTGGGTCCAGTTACCCCAGTTAACCCTACGTTAAAGCCTAATCTTGTATGCATCACTAGTGAAAGCCGAATCGAATAATAATAATATTAATAATAATAATAGCGAAACTTTAAGCACCTGAGTTGATTTGAGTCTTTTAGTTTTCCTGTAGAAGATAAATTTTCAAACAACGTGTGTAGAATGAAGAGTTACTTTTTGATTAGTTGGTTTAAAAGACTGCCCAATCTTGTATGCATCACTAGTGAAAGCCGAATCGAATAATAATAATATTAATAATAATAATAGCGAAACTTTAAGCACCTGAGTTGATTTGAGTCTTTTAGTTTTCTTGTAGAAGATAAATTTTCAAACAACGTGTGTAGAATGAAGAGTTACTTTTTGATTAGTTGGTTTAAAAGACCGGGCAGTATGCAACTCCGCGTTCACCCTCCTTTCCACTTTTTTCCATCCCTCCCGACGCAGTAGACGTAAACGCGCGAACCCCTTAAACCAAGTTAGGATTGGCAAGGTCCCTGGCAGGAAAGGCTTCTTCCCCCATTCCCCCCATGTAGGAATGTCGTTTGTCCCTCCCATTCACTGGTTGTATTTAGTTGAGTTCTCTAGATATCGTGGAGTATTTTCGTGAGGTGTAAACGAAAAATAACGAATAACGGGCAAAAACATCTAGGGCTGCCCCGTGCCAAAACTTAAAACTCCCCCTTAACTGATAAGGGAAAAGGGTGGTGTTGTGCCTGGCTTTCTTTAATGATGTTTGGCGCTTAATAACAATGGACACATGTATACTGCAGGCTATTAACAGAAGGGATGAGGAAAGGGTCTGTTTTCTTGTATTTTCCTAGAAAACGTGGCGGGCGTTCCATTTCTAAGGAATTAAACGTGAAATTATGACAGAATTGCACAAAAACTATTATTTATTTAGAAATATATTAAAATAAATACCTTTTTCAAAGTAAATTTTTAAAAGCAAATAATTGTTTTAAAGTTTACTGTATTAATCATTAAATAATAATAATAAAAAATGTGTACTTTCATTTTAAATTGCAAAAGGAAAGGTTTAATTACTGAATAGTATATAATGTTATAACGTGGAGGTGGGGCTGAAAATAGTTGCCATTCCAAAGTTATTTTTTAAGAATAAAATACTTTGTTTACATTCATTTATAAACCAAAAATTAACTGCCGTTTCTTTTCTTTTCTTTTCCATCCTAGAGTGTAAAATAGCATTAAAAATGCTTCATTTAACTAATGAGTAAATTTTCGAAATAATTGATGATACCTTTATTTAATAGAAAAGAAAAATATTTCAATGTGAATTAATTTTTCAATTCAGTAAAAATTAAGCAAAAACCTAATTTGCAGAACAAATTCGAAAAACAAAATTTATTTCCTACATTGTTTGAACCCGAAAAGGGACAAATATTAGGCTATTTCATTCAATTCGTTTTACATTTACTGTTACATTTTTGTAACAAATAAGTTAAACCAATTGAAAATTAAAAAATAAAAATAAAATTCATACAATATGATACTTTGAACACCCTAAAAACTTAGATTCCGTTCAAATGAAATCGAAATAAATTTTAGACTTTTTTCCTTTTTAAGTTGTAAATAGATTTTAACTTCAAAAATACTGCGTCATCGGGACCGAGACTATACTGGATTTTTGAAGCAATATCAAAAATAGTAACTATGAATATGAAAAATATTACTATATTCTTAATGGTGCCTTTAGCAATAATTTAATTCATTATTAAGTGATAATTATGTGAGAAAAAGAGAAAAAAAACTTTATATGATATTTTCTATATCACAGAGAAAAGAAAATTCTAATAAGGAGTGAAATTATTTCTTCTGTTATAATTTCGGAAACATCGATGTCAAATTTTTTTGCTTCAATTTTTTTGGCCGTCCTTTAACAAGTTTTATTTTATTTTATTATTTATTTATTTTTGTATTTTATACAAATGAATAATGTCTATTTCGGAAATACAGTCTTGTTTCTCTAAAGCATATATTAATACTCCAGTCAAAATTTATGCATTTCCCAAAGTCGTCATAAATATCCCAAATATCAACTTAAAAGAGGAAAGTTAATCATACATTTGAACTTCGAATAATCAAAACCTAAATGAGTATATTATTAATTAAGCAAAACAACGGGAAATAATAATTTTTAAAGAAAAAAGCTGATTTATTTAGATATTTTTCAACTTTAAGATCAGAACATCAACTTAAATGAGGAAAGTTAATCATACATTTGAACTTCGAATAATCAACACCTGAAAGAGTATTACTAATTAAGCAAAACAATGGAAGATGTCAATTTTTAAGGAAAAAGACTCTTAGATTCCTTAGATTTTTTTCAGCCATAAGACGATGATTAAATTATATTTGAGTTTCGAATAATCAACACCTTAATGAGTATTATTAATTAAGCAAAACAATAAAAAATATCAATTTTTAACCTCCTCACTGACAAGCCCGTGTTAATACGTTCACTAAGCTCCAGGTTTCACTGCAATACAAGCAATATTTAAAGTAATATAATTCTATTGATTTAATGTATTTTTAATTACATTGAACAATGATTAATACTTCCAAGGATTGCATCCATATTCGTTATTAAGTTTTTTTTATAAAATGTTCAAATAATAATTTTTTTTTAGCATTTAAAACAAAATGCAGAGAAAGCAACATTACAATTTTGCCCTTTTCCAAGACAGTCGGAGGGTTAATGGAAAAAGCAGATTTCTTTAAATTTTGTCAACTATGAGATAAGAAAATCATGCTAAAAGGGAAATTTAAATACATGTTTCAGTTTTTTAACAACCATTGCCTTAATGAATTTTAATAATTGAACAAATAATAAAGAAAAATAGCGAAGTTTATTAACTTTTTCACTGATTTGAGATTTTATCATACTTTTAGACGCTAGTTATGTAATATTTAAATACTTAGATGACTACACACCAAGACATATTCATAATTAAACAAAATAATGAATTTTTAATGAAAAAAGACAAATTTATTAACTTTTACACTCCTTGAGATTTTATCATACATTTAGATGCTAGTTATGAAAGATTTAAATACTTAGATGACTAACACCCCAAGATATATTTAAATTAATTTCCCTATTTTTATCAGATTCAACAGGATTTTTTTCGAAGGGGCCAGTATGAACGAAAATAATTCCAAATAACAACTCCAATTTACTTTCCCCCTCGCCTCTCGCCTCTCCCTCGCATTACTTAAACTTGAGGGATCACAACAAAACAATCATCGCCTTAATGAGTATTATTAATTAAGCAAAATAACAGAAAATATCAGTTTTTAAGGAAAAAAGCTGATTTCTTATGAATTTTTCAACTATAGCACGAGTAATAACAACTTCAAAGAGGTGAGTTAAACTTATATTTTAGTTATTAACAACAAAACCTCAATAAGTATTCTTAATTAAGCAAAAGGAATGTCAATTTTCTAGAAAAGATGAATTTTTACACAAATTTCCACCTTTGAAATACATTTGTGTATGTATTGTTACAAGATACTAATTATATTGTTAAGCTTTAGCTATTTTTAAAGGCTTGATTGTCTTTATATAATGTTCATATTTATATTTATTCACGTCATGACTACATCTGAGATTTTACAACCAATAGTACAAATTTCTTTTTCATGTTGAAAACTGAAAAACAAATAAAAAAAAGAGTATTAAATAATTGCGTAATGCGTAACTTTCCGTCAAAATGAAAAACAAATGAATACTTGAAACCTCTAAACTTCTTACTAAGTAAAAAGTAATAATCCGCCCTCCGACGGATTCGAACCACCAACCCCGTGGTTAACAGCCATATGTGGTATCCAATTGCGCTACAAGGGCATCGATGATTTCTGAATTATTACAATACTTATCTACATCAAACTCGATTCTTGCTCCTTGTAATGTAAATCTTGCTTCTTGTCAGTGCTGTAGTTGTGCGGGAACGCGTGGGAACACCGTTCCCAGAAATATTTGGTTTGTTACTGTAAAAAGAAAAATATATATCGCGCACGAGCACAAACTGTCCTTTTTTTCAGGCGAAACTATAATTATTGTTATTTAATATAACGATAATTATCAAGTTTATAGACACTTAAGATGAGCCTAGGGAGAGAAATCCTCTTCTCCAGACTGTGAAAACTATACCCATTTCAACGTCTGAATGCGAAAGTGTATTCAGCTGTATGAATAACATCATGACCTATGCGAGAAATTCACTTGTTATTGAAAAATCCATTTCACTTACATTCATAAGCCGTCTAGGACATCACTTAAAAGAATTTTTTCCTAGACCATATCAGAAATCTTGGTTGCAATCAGGAAGAACATTAGCAGACGAAACAGTTTTTTTGTAAGTAAAAGATCATAGAAAACATTTATAATTATCGTTCTTTATGAAAACTTCTGGGATATATGTGTAGGTAATAACATATGAATTTATTTTGTTATTTCAATTAAATTTTGATCCAAGATGGAAAATGTTACTATCAGATTGATTAAATATTGCTTTTAGATGAATGCTACTACAAATATAATACTATAAAAATTAGAATATAATAATTATAAGTGTTAATTAAAAAAATCCACTTTTGGCTAAATGTTTTAAATTGGATTTTTGTTTAGTAAAAATCCGGCAGCATCAACATCTACTCTATGAAAAGGTGCGTTCCTACAAATATTTTTTTTCCAACTACAGCACTGCTTCTTGTAATGTAAAAATATACAGAGAAAGAATCAAGTTTGATGTAAATATTGCGGTATTGGTTTAAAAAATGTCATTTAAAATTTCACTTAATCAGAATTTGATTAATAAGGCTTTGTGTATCAAAATTAAGTTCGAATGGGATAAAAATTTGGAACTTTAATTTTTATATGTACAATCATGAAAATATTTTTTAATGTGAAATTTTCAGTTATTGATAAGATTTTTATTATTATTATTATTATTGTTTAATTATGAATATTTCTTGAGGTGTATGTCATCCAAAAGTGTTAAAATCTTACAAATTTGATCTTGAATTTTCAAGAAAATGCTAGATTGTGGTCCGAAAAAAGTATGGTTTTGTAAATAATTTCAGAAAACTTTTAAATTATTTTTCTAACTTATCATTAATTTGTTAATTTTTTAACTTTTGTAGAAAAACATTTTCATTTTTCCTTAATTTGTATCACTTTTCGCTCAACAGTTGATTTTGTTGATTATTAGTATTTTCATTCGGTAGTAATTTCTTGTATGAGGTTATTAAATGTTAAATATATATTAATTTTTTTACTGTTTCATATGAAAGTAATATTTCTGAGGAATATATTTGATAATTAATAGAATGATAAGCAAGGGAGAAGAAAATTTGAAGTACAAATCGTTCTGTGATTTCATAATTTTCTAATAAATGGATAAAAAAGTTGTTTAAATTATTTAATGTTAAAATATATAGGAGTAAGAATAGAATTTGATGTAGATAAGTATTGCGGTAAAGGTGAATTCGTTGTTGAATTTCAAGAAATTGTGTGAAAATAAAATTTCCAATAAAGAGTTAACATAATTTTAGTTACAGTTCTTCGAAAATTAACTCAAAAGTTGTTATCTGCTATTTTTTAAAAGGTAATAGTGAAAAGATCTAAGTAATATTTGCTCTTATGTGGTTCAAATAGTTTGATTTGAAATATAGACTATTTGAAATATGAAATATATGAAAAAATTAAAGTTTGTATTCATGTATACTCTGTATCATTTAAAAAATTTAAAGATTGTATTCATATTTCAAACAACTTTATGTGTGATCGTTCTGTGATTTAATAATTTTCTGATAAATGGATAAAAACAATTGTTAAATTTATGTAATGTTAAAATATACAGGAGCAAGAGTCGAGTTTGGCGTAGATAAGTATTGCAATAATTCAGAAATCTTCGATGCCCTTGTAGCGAAATTGGATAGCGCATATGGCTGTTAACCATGTGGTTGACGGTTCGAATCCGTCAAAGGGCGAATTATTATTTTTTTACTTGGTAAGTTTAGAGGTTTCAAAAATTCATTTGTTTTTCATTTTGAGGGAAAGTCACGCATTAAGCAATTATTTAATACCCTTTTTTGTGTGTTTCAGTTTTCAACATAGAAAAGAAATTTGCAATATTGGTTGTAAGATCTAAAATGTAGTCATGACGTGAATAAATATAAATATGAACATTATATAAAGACAATCAAGCTTTTAACCCCTTGAGGGGCACCGGTATATATTATATACCACCTACGATTAAAGAGGTTTTACACCAGAAAAATTTTATTAAATTTTACTTTTCTAACTTTGGTGGAAAAAAGCCGTAAAATTGTTGTTACTTATTTTGAAATAGAATTTTTCAAAGATTCCGGTGGGAATCCAGCATTTCACAAATGTAATTGCTTGCCCCTCAAGGGGTTAAAAATAGCTAAAGTTTAACAATATAATTAGTATCTTGTAACAATATATAAACAAATGTATTTCAAAGGTAGAAATTTGTGTAAAAATTCATCTTTTTCTTGAAAATTGATATTTCTTTGGTTTAATTAAGGATACCTTTTAAGGTTTTGTTGTTAATAACTAAAATATAAGTTTAACTCTTCTCTTAGAAGTTGTTATTTCTCGTGCTATAATAGAAAAATTCATAAGAAATCAGCTTTTTCCTTAAAAATTGATATTTTCCATTGTTTTGCTTAATTAATAATATTCATTAACCCCTTGGGGATGAGCGACCTGTATACGTGCCACTTAAGATGCTCAGAATCCTTCATTATTCTCACCAGCTATTTTTATATTGTAAAGTTTACCTTATTTAATCGGAGAATTTTCGCGATTCAATTGCACAAAATTTTCTGTTTCGAAAAACCGGTGGTAAAAGATTAAAAATTTAGCAAAGGGCTCTCGTCGCGAAGCGGTTAAGGTGATGTTTGCTTTCTAGTGGCCCCTGAAGTTTAAGGGATGTGAGGGGAGAGGCGAGGGGGAAAAGTGAATGGGAGTTGTTATTTGGAATTATTTTCTTTCATACTGGCCCTATCGAAAAAAATCCTGTTGAATCTGATAAAAAATAAGGAAATTAGTTTAAATATATCTTGGGGTGTTAGTCATCTAAGGATTTAAATCTTACATAACTAGAGTCTAAAAGTATAATAAAATTCCAAAGTAGTGTAAAAGTCAACAAATTTCGTCTTTTTTCCTTAAAAATTCGTTATTTTCTTTAATTATGAATATGTTTTGGTGTGTAGTCATCTAAGTATTTAAATCTTGCATAACTAGCGTTTAAAAGCATGATAAAATTCCAAAGTAGTGTAAAAGTTAATAAAATTCGTTTTTTTTTTCATTAAAAATTCGCTATTTTTCTTTATTATTTGTTCATTTATTAAAATTCATTAAGGTAATGGTTGTTCAAAAACTATAATATGTGTTTATACTTCCCTTTTAAGATGTTTTCTCATCTCATAGTTGACAAAATTTAAAGAAATCCGCTTTTTCCATTACAAATTGACATTTTTTATTATTTTGAAAATTTATTATGAAATTTTTTCTGCTTCAAAATCCTGAAACGAAGCAGTAAATCAAAGCTCCGGTGAGTTTGATATAAAGATCTATGAGTTTTATTCCTACATTTAAATCAAGTCGCGAATTCTTATATTTCATATCTATTCCAATAATACGCTTTAATATTGAATTTCAAATGATACAAAATATCATGAACCGCAGGAATTCCATTTTACTTCGAAGATTTCTTCCTCCCTGATATAAATTAATTTTTCTTGTGGATTATCAGCAACATTCAATAAGTATCTGTCTAATCACAAATTATTCGACTGGGCCTAACTAAATATAAAGTTTCTTTGAATTTTGTGGGCATTGTTGTAACATTCGTAAATTTTAAACACATAAACAGAAATCGTCCCCAAAACAATCAAATAACATTTAGAATATTTCAAAAGTTGTAAATACAGGGGTGGCTTTAAAGGTGCGTATGTGTGTGTGAGGGGAGGGGGGGGGGATCGGGTAACGACCAGGGTGCTAAAAATTAAGTAGCGAAAATAGACAAAACGCTTGACTAAAACTTAAAAGCTTCTTTAAAAGATATTGTTCGTAGAGTTGCTTACAAAATCGTATCATTGCTGCTGTGTAAATCTATCACACAAATTTTAACCCCAAAAATTCCACGACTTTTTATCAAAATTAGAAAAAAATTAAAAATGGGGTAGCGTTTATAATACAATTTAAGTATTAATAACTTTCAAAATTCCATAAATGAGTACGACAAAGCATATCACACATAATTTGTCCTTTGCATTACATATTTTCCCGCCTAATATGGCAAAAAAAAAAAAAAAAAAAAAAAAAAAAAAAAAAAAAAAAAAAACCGAAAGAAAATCTTAGCACCGGGGCCTCTTTTCTTCTGAGTATCTAGTCTTCAACCTACCCAGCCTAATGGGTAATCTGCCTCTGAACATGATTCTGATAAAGACAGCTCTTACAGGAAAATGAAATTTAAAACTCGTCAAAAGCATACATATAAAATTGTTAAACTCGGTTTATCTCTCCTACCTCCACTTGTAGGTCGAGTGGCATGTATTTTTGCAGTCCATTTGTAGACACTCCGTTGCGTTAGCAATTTATTACTATGTTACGTTGAGTTAGCAATTTTTATCAATAAATGGAAATGTACTCGAGATCTTCTGAATAGGATCTGCAGAATTTGTAAGTAGCAAGTAATAGGTAAAAAATTAGTTAAATATAAAAACGCGCAACCACAATTGAAGAGCTAAGTGAAAGAACATGTTAAGTCACAAAAATTACATTTCAAGAAATTTGAGGTGAAAGTTTTTGCTGTAAATTTTAATGATTTATTTTCTGTTTGATACCATGTGTTTAATATATTAACATGTATGGTACTAAACTCTCTCAGAAAAACTTATTCATATTTAATTTTCAAATATTAAAATTTTTTTATATTATCGACATTATTAAATATTAAAATATTAAAGAATAATCTCTTAAATCTTCAAAACTAAATAGAATCTTAGTATTTTAGCTTCACCGTGTGATAGGATACCTCATAACGCTTTCATCCAAAAGATAAAAAAAATATTTAGAAAATGTTGCATAACATGTTCATCCACTCAGCTCTTCAATTGTAAACGCACTTCCGGCAATCATTGTTTATGTACAGTAATGTAACCGAACTGCTAGGTAACGCTAATAGGCTCAAAAATACACAAAAAATGCTACTTAAAAGTTTTTGCAAAACTTATATATTTGCAATTCGATTATTTAAAAATGTTTTACAAATCTCATTATTTACTTTTTTTTTAAAGTGAAAGCAAAGAGCTGAATATTAGTGATAAATTATTGGGATGCGTTTCATAATACATGCTTCACATTTTTCTTTCTTGTGATTTCGGAAAAGCTTCTAGATATTGCAGAATATGGTGCTGCCATATAGATATGGAAAGGAGGAGTTAAATCTCTAAATCGTGTTATTCGTTAATATCAAAGAAAGTTGATTGTAGATTACGTATTTTTATTTATGAGCGAAACATACACCCCTCAGAGCTTAAAGAGTAATGTACACCGTCTGTACATCAGTAATAATGAAGGCGGGCGCCGGTGAAGGCTGCCTGCTCCTATCCTAATCTACGGCGCCTGGTGCGAGGGCATCACTCGAACCACCACGTCGCCATGCTGATTTGAACATTAGAGAAACTGAGCACTTTTATCTAATTACATTTGCATTATTAAGTTTTACTAGATATAGATTTTTTTTTAATTATAGTTACTATGAAATGAGATTTTTTATTTTTGTATTTATTCTTTAATTTTATCAGTAATTATACTTTTTATTTTCACTTTGAAAAAAAAAGTGTATAATTTTAAAACATTGGTAAAACATTTGGTTCTGCAAGAGCTCTTTAATAGTATTTATTTGTGTACTTTTGAGCCTATTTGCGTTACCCAGGAGATACCACGTGGAGGTTGGCTCAATACATCTCCCATAATTTATTATTATTATTATTTATTTTATCATTTCTAGAATATTACAATATTTAAATTTTAAAAAATCCTGGTTACATTACACATAATAACAATATAATATTAGTTAATAAAACACATATGATACACATTTACAATATAATATATTAGTTAGTAAAACGGCTAAGATACACAGTTACAATATAATATTAATTAATAAAACACATAAGATACACAGTTACAATATAATATTAGTTAATAAAATACATAAGATACACAGTTACAATACAATATAATACTGCCTAATACTTTCAGTCACGCAAAAATAACCGCTCGCTAATGTTAATCCATTGTCATATTTTTTTTTTTTTTTTTTTTTTTTTTTTACTATTTCGTTTAGATTTCAATATTTTTAAAGGATTTTATTTTGCATTGGATAGCTGAGGTCTATTTCTACAAATGTCGTTTTTTACTTTTCGATGTTGTTTTCCTGTATTTGTATTTAGGATACTTTCAATTTTGGAACCGGTCCCGAATGTGAAAGCATTCTAAATAAAAATACCGACAAACAAAATAGAAAAAGTAAAAAACAGCCTTTGTAGAGATCTTACCTCAGCCATCCAATGCAAAATAAATCATTTAAAAATATTGAAACCCAAACGAGATATTTAAAAAAATTCTCCCAATGGATTGACATTAACGAGCGACTGTTTTCGCGTGACGGAACTAGCCCCTTAAGAGCCTACACCAGTCACGAAAGAAACGCTCAAGCTAATGTTAATCCTATGGAAGGATTGTTTACAGATTTCTCACCTGCACTTTAATATTTTTAAATGATTTTCTTTTGTGAATCTGTGATCGATAACTTTTATTGTGCGTTTGTACTTTTTCGATTTTTGTTGCAGTTTTTTTTTTTTTAACATGAAAATAGTTTCACTTTTGGAACCAGTTAGAACCGGAACTGAAAGCGAAATTATCTTCATATGAAAAAACTACAGCCAAAATTGAAAAAACTACAAACGCACCAAAAAAAAAATGTCAACCTCACTTATCCAATGGATTTTTTTTTTTTTTTTAATGCGAGATAGAAATCTGTAAACAACGCTCCGACAGGATTAACTTAACGTTAGAGTTTCTCAGCGTGACTAGTGTGAACACTTAATAGAGGAAAGCATATTACTACACTTTCTTCTTATAATGGTGGGAGGCAATTTTTAAAAATTGTATTCTTGTTATTTGTCTGGTTTTGTATGATTCTAGTGCTTTATCGAGGGCATCTTTCTTCTTTTTGAAATGCAAATTTGTTGTTGTTTTAATTATATTTACACTATTGAGACGGACATACACGTCAGTCTGTATGAATTTCAGTACATTTATGAAAGTAAAAATACTAGGGTGTGGCGATGTAAATTGGGAGTTGTAATACGAATGAAATGATTCACATGCGTTCGTCGTGCGTTCTGATTCTGTACTGGGACAGGACCATAAAGCTGGAGGAAATTGGGCTCCATCTGACATGTAGGTTTTGTCTAAATATTCCGAAAATTTGAAGACTCTTTCATCTGATGGCTCAATTGCCATGAAGTCATTGACGAAGCTTTCCATTACTTCTTCAGAGTCCAAAAAAGGAAGCCCGAATAGTTGCTTTAACCAGTTACCAATTGTGGAATCGGGATCCTGGTACTCATTACTGAGTCCCTTATTTTGAATATTTCTATACCATGCTTGAGCTAGGTGAAATCTGCAACCGACTATATTTATTGTAGGCCAGATGCGTTTTGCTGCATCATGAATTCCAGATTCAAAATCTACAACGATTTCTTTAGGGGAAAAATTGGGGGTTTTATCCGTGCACAATTCTTTCAGATATTTGAACATGGATTCATACGTAGGAATTTGCTTATTAGGTAAGAGAAAAAAAACCAATGGTATATAATTTCCATTTTCCAACGTGTGAATCGTGAAAAGCTGGTAGAAATATTTTACGCAGTAGGTGAATGTTCCATCTCCAAATATCTTACTTTTTGTGCTTAAATATTCCAAATTTGTGTTAGTTGAAAATACGATTATATTGTTTTCACTATCATTTATTTGAATCATATTTTCTCCTTTATGAGATATCACATTTATTTGATTTAATACTTCATGAACTTCTTGCTGAGATTTTGGCAAGCGTGGAATGGTTTTTCTCTTGGCCCTATAAAGGTTTACCTTTAAACACTTTAAGTCTTTGGTTGTAAAATTATCAGAAAGATCTCTATTCTCTTCCATTTCTTTGAAAATTAACTTTTGCGGCTTTTGTGATAAATCTTCTGTCGCTTTTCTCTTCAACGAATTTGAAAATATTTCTCGCTCTAAATTCTGGCTTTTTTCATGATTATGAATCGCATTTTCTTTTAAGATGGTCGACATACTGTCATCCAAGCAAAGTCTTGCAGGGCACTTTTTCTGGATGCAGCGCCATGTATTCCCTTCTATCGCTTCATATGCTTTATAAAATTTATATCCAGAGTACAAGACTAATGTTTTGCCTCTTTGACTGTACATGATTTTCACTTCATTAATCTGCTGCATGGCCGCGTTTCTAAAACAGTAATGATAAAGAAAAATCTTCGCTTTCGTACGCGTCTACTAGAGATAACTTCTAAAAGAAAAGTAGCTGACTGATCATCGATTGACCGGAAGTTTGGAAATTTGATAGCTATACTTGGTTGGGGGATACGAGCAAGTAGACAAAGTGTAGAGATTCATCTTTAACTTGGCGAAATTTTGGAAATAGACAGGCTTCTTGAACAAAACTGCTAACTTATTGACGGCAAGTTCTCTTCCTTACTTCCGCAAAGTTAAAGATAACTATTTCAGAATTGTGGTTTTTAATGCACAGTATAATATATGTATCATATTTTTAAGTGTATTAAAAAAAGAGCAGCAATTTTTGTAAATTTGAACTATTCGGGAAATTTTACCTAAAACTCATACCAAGCTTGCCAATAAATATATTTAAAATAACAAAAGGAAAAAATTTTCTATGAAATTAATGGAAATGCGTTTACTAAACAATATTGTTGCATTAAAAAATATCTTTCAGATACAAATACCACTTCTTTTTTATGAAGAGGCATAGGCGTCTACGTGGTTGGGGGGGGGGGGGGAGTGGACTTTGTGGAAGATCTTCCTTTATCATTCTTAGGGAAATTAAAACTATATAAGTTCGGGGTAACAAAAAAAAAAGCGCATTTTTTAAAATACATAAATCTGTATCTATAAAAGCCATAAGACGACGCAAATACACCCTAGGCAAATCAGGAATTTTATATACTATCATATATATATCTTGGTTCCACAAATTTCCATATTTACTACTTTTACTATGTTTTAAAATCCATGTCGCAAATTTTAAGGGGATCAATTTTAAAGACAATGAATAAATTCCTTTATTACTTATACTTTCACAATTTTTGTAGGTAATTTGTAATAGTCTATAATGGTTAAATAAAAAAGATTGGTAATTTGAAAAGACATATATGTAGATACTGTCTAATTAATGTATCTTCCTATGTCTAAAACATTCATTTGCCACATACCTTATATTTCCAATAATTGTGGCTATAAAAAAAAAAAATGATTTTTTTATATTGGTATTATTCGTGTTTCACGTGTAAATTTTTTGTTAAGCTTTCTGCAATAAAACATATATTTATTAAGTACGTTTTGACTGAGGAAGGCCCGCCGAAAAACTAAGAGGGAAAAAAAATTATTTAATCGAAATGAACTTCGAACTCTATATATTGAACAATTAAAAATAAGAATTCACCCGTGTCATGCAAACGAAACGCTTCATCATTAAAATACGCATGGTGTGTTGGTATTTTTGTTATGGCTGATTGTCTACGACGGCGGATTCTCTCTAAGGAAACCTAATCTTTTTCTAAAACAAAACTCGAAGAAAACTGCAGAAAACTACGAACGGTTAAGTCGACGAGCGCGACAGGTATTTGAGCGCAACTCCTGTTGTCTATCAGCTTTGAGAATAGACCTTCTCAGCCGTTGAAGGGGTAAAATTCTTATGGAAAAACTGAAAGTGAAACCTTAAACTAGGATATAAAAAATCTGATTTTCTTTTCTATTATTTAAATTAATTTTTTTTTTCTTTTTTTGTAATCGGACTTTTATGTTTTTTAACCCATTTGTTTAAATACAGAATAGCAACCAAGAATTTTTGCTTTCCAAAACAATTAGTCCTGTCATTACTGACAAAATCTATGTTTTTATTAGGCCTTAATAATAATATTATAAGTAATTAGTAATTACAGAAATTATAAAAACTATAAAGTATTTACAATAACATCATGTACATTAACACTTTGTAATAACCCCAAAAAAGGACACTAGTTCAGTAGAAAAGGGCGTTATTTCACGAGGAAATATATTACTAATGTGTTTAGTAACGAAAAATCAAACAATGTATATATATATATATTTTAATAAGAAAAATGGAATTAGGTAACGATTTTTTTAAGTTATTTATTCACAATTTCTGACTCATGTTTACCACTTAAAGACATAAAATTGGCATGCCTGACTAATGAAGCGATGTGGAATTGAAATGGGTTTTCCATTTTTTGATAAATAAATTAGGTATAGAGTCATAAGCAGTTTTGGTCACGTGGCAACCGGTTTTTACCTATTCTCGCGGTATCCTCTTCGGAAATTCAGTTAAAAACGCACACTTTGAAAGTATTTTCTGAAAGATCTTCTGTTTTTACCAAAAAATATTAAACGTCTTTCGCTAAGATAGTTCCTGTATAACAATACCTACCAATTTCCGAACAAAAAGGAATTAAATGTGTCATAAAGTAGCCCCTTTGGTTTTGAGAACAGCCGTAAAATAAGTGTTATTTTAAAATAAACCTCCACTTCACGATTAAAAAAAACGCCGAAAATTTATTTTGTGTTGATGCATAGAGGTATGTGTTAGTGATTTTTTGTAAGCATACAATAAGAAAATAATTATTTATGATTTCCTTTCTTAAATTAAACAAGAAAGAAAAATCATGCGTTAAGCACAGATTATGAAACACCTTCCAAGCAGGGAAATACGGTAAATAAGATAACTTAGCAAACATTTCAGAAAACGGATAAAACATTTGAAAAACTGATTTCAGCAGTTACCGTCCATAGCCAAATATGTATTCCAATTCCTTTCAACAGCCCTATTTTTGATCTGTAGGCTTATTATATACTATATAAAGGAAAAATTTAGTTTAGCATCAGGTTGAAATTTATACTAATAGACAGGGCTTAATTTCTAACAAAAAAATTCCCGGAGCCCTAATATTCTGCTGTACCGGGACAACAACCGTACCCCCCCCCCCCCCCCATTCACTCCAATCTGCATATTTATATTTCGTACATTATTTGCAAAATTAAAGCATTTTTTTTCATCAGCAAAATAAAAATTTTAAATATATCTATCAGTATATACTTAGCTGTCAACTATTCCAATTTTTAGTTATCAGTCCTTCTAAATAGTAAATTTTGCCTAATATTTTAATGTTAATTAATTTCAGAATTCCGCCATTAAATATGGTAAGGAAATAGTGTTAACACAAAAAAGGAATAGTTCGCAGTTATGCATTTTTAAGAAACAATGACCGAAATTTACAGAAATCAATATTTATATGCTGAAGAATGGAACAATGTTTTACAATTTCCTATAAAAGTGCATATCTTAAAGTATAATCGATACCTCCCTCATAACAATCTTTTGTGGTGAGTCCCTGAAAATCAGATTAAATTAACAATTTGACACCGTTATCGGAAAGAATCGATGCTTTTATAGAAAAAGGAGAAACACTGCTTGATTACTTTCAATCAGAATAACAATACACGACAATTATATCTACTTACAAATGAAAGTGACTTTGCATAATGCACCAGTTACCTTTCATGATACCAAATAAACAGAAAAATCACTAACGTGACTTTTATACTCGTACGCAATAGAAGACAAAAAACCCTCAAACAAACAAAACCTCAAGCTGATGCTCGGGCTAAAACAGAAAATATTCTTTTCAGGTTAGATATCTAAATAAATTTTTTAAAAACCAGCCTATAAAAAATTATCCTACTGTCACAAAAGAAACTCGCATTGAAAGCAAATTCATTGTTCAGTCTCTTGAGTGTCGCCGTATCAACATGTCGTCGACATAAATTTGAAATAGAAAAACACGATTTCTGTTTCCCTTCATTCTGATCAAAATAGCATTAAAATATTTGAAATAGATTATAATACATAATTTTAAAGGAGGAATTTTTTCTCTATACATGAATAAATAAAATTTTTAATGTAATACAGATTGAGCGCATTAAATATCATAAAAATCATTTTAAACGATTTTTTCGCATTGTCCGTAATGTAACGGAATACTTTTGGCTGTCCCTGTAACTGAACTAAACATGATGCAAACTTCATTTGAAATAGGGAACGTACTATGGTAAACCTCAATAACATTCAAAAATTTCAGGGCAATCCGAGTATATTTACGAAAGTTAGAGCGCGGACAGACGGTCAGACAAACCGAAGTCATAAACACTTTTTAACTTTGTTGGAAAGTGTTAATAACTTTGTTGGAAAGTGTCAAAAAGGAAAATATTTGAAAAGCTAATCATTTTTATTGTGTTACTTTTAAAAGATAATCATAGTGAGAGATCGTGGGCTTAAATGAAAAAAAAAAAAAAAAAAAGACCCTGAAATTTCTGTTGCTATTCTTAGGAAATTAAAAATATATGGTTTCGGGACAAAAGGGGGGGGGGGGGACATACATTTCTTAAAATATATACATCATAATCTATAAAAGTCGTTATAAGACGACGCAAATATATCCTAGGCAAATTGCGGATTTATTATTTATATGGGATATTGTTAAATAAAGTAAAATAAAAGTACCCAGTTAAACTGGTGGCATTGAGCTCACAGACTATTCACACTAATTGAATATTATACTATTATTTCAATGAATAATGCCCCTCGAAAAATAAATTAAGAGAGGATTACTCCCCCCCCCCGTGTTTCACATCTTTATACTTAGCCAATGAGCCTCCAAATCTCATCAGGGAAGCACCTTATGAAAATAAACCGGTATACCAAATTTGAAGCAAATCGGATAGAAAAACACATTTATCTAAATTAAGGGGTGGTATTAGCCACGCCCCTTCATACTAAAACAATGAACCTCCAAATCTAATCAGGGAAGCGCTTTATCAGAATTAACTGGTATACCAAATTTGAAGCAAATCTGACCAAAATGGAAAAAAAAATTATCTAAATTAAGGGGGTATTATTCCCCCATTCCCCCTTTATACTTAAACAATGAACCTTCAAATCTAATCAAAGAATCGCCTTATCAGAATTAACTGGTATACCAAATTTGAAGCAAATCTGATAATTCTGCATGAAAAACCCATTTATAAGGGGAAATTAGCCCCCGTATCCCCCCACATTATACATAACCAATGAATCCCTAAAACAAACCCGGCAAGCGCCTTATCAGAATAAACCTAGAAAACAAATTTGAAAGAAATCGGATATTTCTATCAAGAGTTATCGTGTTACGCATGTACATAAATACATACGTACATACAGAACCTGCGGGCACATTAGCTTCCAGTCATTGATAGCCTTTGAGCTAAAAAACGAATTAAACAAAGAAGACTGGTAATTTAAAATGACATTATGTACAGTCGTGGGGGGAAAAAGTAACCCCCCCCCCCTACTAACTCTGCAACAAAGTATCGTAGAAGAAAGTTACTGGTACCAAACGATTGGAAATAAAGTCTACTTTTAAATGATGTATATAAAATTTGCTTAGAGGGCCATCTATATATTAAAACGAAACCAAACTTTTTTCCCCCATAGCAATACCCAAGTTTGACGCTATAAGTAAATTCTTCACCCTTCAATTAGTCTAAATCCAAATTTTCATGAAATTCGTACGATTAGTTTCCGAGATATTAATTATTTTAAAATGAGCCTATTTTGAGGGCTGTATCCACATTGAAGTTCGGTACTTGATTGCTGAAATGCTACAGAATGGTTATGTCACTTCTATTAACGTATTATTTCTTGCCAATAGGACCCTTTCACTCATTTAATATGTTTCGTCTATTGTCATCCCAAATAATATAATAAAATGAGTAAAATATATTTTTCCAAATCATGCTTTTCTGAACATCATAGATGCCCCCCCCCCCCCTTAAACCATCATTTTGACATTTTTTAATGATTATTCGAAAAATGTTGTAAAGAAAACATTCAAATTGAGAATTCGCATAAAGCAAGACATAATAAATATAAATCTATCAAAAAATTGTTTTTAAAATTACAAATTCAAGGTTTTTATGTTTGGGCTTTATAGTATTACAACCACACATAAAATTATCACATTAGAATTATAATTTCAGAAGATATTAATAAAAATATGAAAATGTAATTTAACATTAGAAGCTCTAAATTTCGAAACTTTATAATTAATAAACTTATCTTCCAAATAAATAGAAATTTCGTTTCTAGGCATTGTTTGAACCGATAATTTAAAATATGTCGTCAAAATTGGATGTTGCCATTGAAAAACAAACAAATTTTTGTCTGCTATTGATTTGTAAATGGCCCCCTAAGCAAATTTTATGTACATCATTTAAAAGTCGACTTTATTTACTATCGTTTGCTACCAGTAACTTTCTTCTATTATAATTAGTTGCCGAGTTAGTAGGGGTGTTTACCTTTTTTCCATGACTGTACATACTAATTAATGTATCTTCCTATATCTAAAACATTCATTTGCCACATATTTTATATTTCCAATAAATATGGCGATTAAAAACACCAAATATGTTTTTTTTTTTTTTTTTTTTTTTTTTTATCCGTGTTGTATGTGTAAATTTTTTTGTTAACCATGCCGTCATAAAACATATATGAATTAAATACGTCTTGATCGAGAAAGGCACATTGAAAAACTGAGAGGGAGAAAAATTTATTTCTTCGAACTCTATAAAATCCAGGTTACTTTCCTGAACGAATCATGTGTGATAAATCGCAAAAAATATTAGAAAGTTGTAATATCAGTTAAGGCTGTTCTCAATTGCCCTGCTCAACAAGCGCAAAAAGTTTTGACGCATTTACAAATTCATTTTTTAACAGAAAGACATAAAAGTAGAAGGCCTGACCATGGAAGCGATTTGGAATCGAACTGTTTTTTCCATTTTTTGGATCCATCAATTACCTATTGAATTATAAGCGATTTTGATCACGTGACACGGTATTTTTCTTCCCTTACTGACTGGATTTTTTTCTTTCGTTCGGAAGTTGAGTTCAAAATGCCAATTTTGACAGTATTTTCTGAAAGATCTATTGCGTTTATACAAGAAAACGAAAAAACTGTCCGATGACATAGTTTCTGAATAACAAAACATTCTAGTTTCATGCGTTTCCCAACAAAAATGAATTAAAACTTAGTATGTCAGAAAGTGGACCCTTTGGATTTTAGAACAGCGTTAAATGCTTTTGTAATACCATATTTTCCAAACGTCTCCAAACATTCTTCCTTAGCCTATTGTCATATGATTATGAAATGAATAGTAGGCAAAATAACTACATTCATTAAATTTCAGACAATGACACACTCGTTAAACTTCAATAAATCTATTTAGACTTACTATTATTAAGACTAATTATTTTTACGATTATTAAGATTAATAACGTAAAAATAATTTTTTATTCAAAATTGTAAACAATCGGACCCGAAAGTGTTAAATATAATTTTTAAACGAAATGCTTTTGATGCCAGAAAAAAAAACAATTATTTTTATAATCTTACTATAGTCATTTCTTTTTTACAAAAAATGAAGCTTAGAAAGAATTATTTAAAGCTTTTTCTTGTTTATTCGTAAGGAAAGAAATTTTCACGTAGAAATTTTTTAAATTATATTAACACTTTCTTATGCTGTTTTGAACATGAAAAAAAAGTATGATTTTAATCACTGATTTAAAAAAAAAATCAGTTGATTAAAATGATGATTGAATGACTTGATTAAATCGTCTGATTAAAATCGTTGACTTTCTACTTAACACTACTCTCTAATTCAAAGAAGCTACTTACTGGCACATTTCTGAATTCAATTTTATCAATAAACGCATAAAAATAGCAGGTGTCTTATTCGGGAAGTATAATGTCGATCAGTGTTTCTCATGTTTTTAATACAGACATGGAATCTCAAGAAATTCTGTCAAATTTGTCGCTTTTGAAACGGTTCTTCGAGTGATATATACGAAGAAATGGCATAACGAGAGAGCAATCATTGATAACCCAATATTAATACATTTATCGAAACATGAAAAACGCTATTCGATCCAAAATCGAACGAGTGCTTGATAGTTTCGTCTTTTCCACTAAAAGAAAAGAGCCCTAGAAAGTACACTATACTGTCAATAATATACTGAAATACTATACCGAATACTGATATACCAATACTATACTGAAGTATTGTCAAATTTGAATTTTTTCAAACCGATTCCGATGAACGGACAATTGAAGACTCAATATATAATGCATTTATCAAAAAAAAAAAAAAAAAAAATGCTACTTTATTTCAAATTACTAAAATTACAAAAAATAAAATAAAATAAAATAAAATAAAATAAAAACATAAAAAAATAAATAAATAAATTAAAAAAAAGCAATTTAACAAATTACAACGACCATTTGGAAAATGATTTTTTCAAAGACTAAAATTTAAAACATAAAAAATCACACGGAGTTGATTATACATTACGTACGCCATGAATTAAACATTAATAGTGTTATTACACTTAAAAATTCCAAGTGACAAGAATCGCCTGCAACTCGTACGTATTATCCACCTGAAAGTTATGTATTATCCAAGCATTTCATTGGCTGTTCGGGAACAGGCTTTTCCATCTTCAGATTTCCAAGAAATCTGACGACCCATTTTAAATGAAATTTCATTCTTATACTTCTAAACATCCCACAATATTACTTTTTACACCGTCGTAGACAGAAAAAAAAAAATGTACTTTTAAATGCAATTTGTTTGAAAACTGTATCTCAATTTGTTTCTGAGTTATTAATTTTTTTTTTTTTTTTTTTTTTTTTTTTTTTTTTTTGTAGTTTTTATTACTTTTTTGTCATAGTGGCAACAGAAGGTATCCATCTCTGTTGAAAATAAAGGGAAATACAGATTACTATATAGACCAATCAGAAAACGAATAAAATGCAGATTAAACCAATAAAAACCTTCAGATATGCTTTTGATTTCCTACCCTGACGAGGACAATAACCATTTTTCCAATTGGTTAATAAAGAAAAAAAAAAGTAAGAAAAAGTAAGAAAGAAAGAAAAAATAACTACTTATAATTCGGGATTAATACATTTATCGGAAAATGAGGTTTCGATAGAGTATCATTTTACAACAAAAGAAAATATTATGCCAAAGCGTAACTGATTTTATTTTTTAAAATCCATAAAATTTAATATTTTTCCCTCCTGCAGGATCTCAATAATGTTTTATGAATTTCAACATGTTTGCTACAGTATAAATTTATTAAAATACACTGAAACTTTTTTTCACACACACCTTGGCGTAGACGCCAATGTAACAGAATTCTTTTATTTTTTATATGTCATTGTAATTAAACTGATAAATATTTCAATAAGACGAGTTCTACAGAAAGCCTCAATAATACATAGCAACTTAGAAAATAAAATCATACTTAAATCCTATATACTATATTTAAATATATATTAACTAATAAATGTAAAAAAAAAAAAAAAAAAAAAAAAAAGATTTAATTTAAATTTTTATATAAAAAAATGTAAATCATCGTTAAAAGTTAAAATTTTCAACTTTTTTGTTTTGTTTTTTCTAAAAAGGTTTGGCAATTTCAATTCTGACAGGACATGTGGAAAGAAAAATAAAAGTGATTTAAATTTATTTAAGAGCATTGCTCGAAAAAAAAAAAAAAAAAAAAAAAAAATTGGAATCTAGACAAATAAAAGCAAAAGTGTTTGTATCTGTGTAACGAATATTAATCTTTTAAAAAATAACTATATATCGGTAGTTTAACACAATCCTTTACATGTTCTTTGAACATTTAATTTACTTTAGGTAAAGAAAGATATGAAGAATATATGTATTTAAAAAAATAAGTAAATAAATAATAGTTGCTCCAAATTCGCTCATAAGGAACGTAAATAAAGAAAAAAGCCCGAAACCTCAACTAGTTCTCCATAACCCCTCCAACTATTTCCTGTAAAATATCATCTCTCTTCTGGGTGACCTTGAGGACAGGAAGGACACTGGGACTGGACAAACATCCCTCTCTTTGCTCCCCCCTTATGTCTGGCCCTTCATGGGCGGAGCAATTAAACACTCAACTAATCCCCCCTCAAGTGGACTTGGTGATTTTCCCCGCGAACCTCGGGGAGTAAGCTATACCCGTAAAAGACCATCTACCTAATATTCCTGAAATATCTAAAAGTGGTTTAAGAATATCTTTTCTCCCAAAACTTTAGGAAAGTATTTCCACTTTTTAAAATTTGTCTAAATAGTGATTTCAAAGTCACTAAAGTTATTCGAATATCTAAGAAATTTTGTCTACATCTAGGAATGTGGAATGAGAATCAGTCATAAGAATGACTTTTAACTGAATATTCTAAAATAATTCAATTATCGAAATAACTCTAAAGTAAATTATTCCATTATCTGAATAACATGATAATGGCCATCACAAATTTGGCAGGCGGCACACAAGCTAGTAAAACAGTTTGTACAGAATGAGTCTGTTTTTTTTATAGGATGACTCTAATGTGCATCATCTACCTAATATTCTTGAAAGATATAAAAGTGGCCTAAAACGCCTTTTCCCAAAGACAATTAGGAAAGTAATTCCTCTGTCCTAAAATCCCCCTTGATAATGTTTCCTAAGTCCCTGAAATTATTTTAATTTCCCTTGATCTAGGAAATATTATTAGATCTGAGAATGTAGAATGTGAAACAATCATAAGAATGATTACTATTTATATTTTAGAGATCATTCGATTATCAAAATAACTGGAAAGTATGTCCTTATGTTATCGGTATAAGGCAAGTCACACACTAAAGCGACACATGAGACATGTCGCTTGAATTCGCTGGAAAAACTGGTTTAAAACAACTTCGTTCTTTGTTTCGACCGGTTTTTGTGCTTCATGTCGTCTCAGTGTGTGATATGCCTAATACATCCAAGATATCAGCCTATCCACAAGGTAACACAGCATGGATATCTATTATTTACTTACGCTGCACTGAATCGGAAATTCAATGCAATCGCTAGAGTTAAAGAACTTTCGAAAAGTATGGTATGAAGTTTTGTGTGATGCTTTTATATATAAAAAGTTTCTGTTTGTTATTTCTGACTTGAGTTTTATATTTTTGGTACGTATGTTTCACAGATGCTTTTGATGTCATGTCCATGTATTGCACATCTGGTAAGCAGTGTTGAATTCAGACGCTTTTCTCCGGGAAGGATTTCTGAGATTCCGGGGGATGGGGGGGGGGAGGCATTTTAGAGTTCTAGGGGTGAAATTGTACTTTTTGAGCATTGAAAGCACAAAATCTCAAATCCTAAGCTAAGGGGTGCATATCATTTCTCAGAGGGGGAAGTTACCCCGGTCCACGCCCTGAATTCAACACTGTAGATAAGCATAGACTAAAAAATCATTAAGAGACTAGACGACAACTGCAACCACAAGATTAAGTGCTTGTGCACCCAGGAGATCTGTGCGTGTGTATGGAGGGGGGGGGGGGAGGGAGGTGCGAGTAGTTTGCATAGAGATAATACCTAATGCGCGACTGAAAATATATTATACATCGAAATGACTCAGCAGGATAAGTTCAGAATATAATTAATTTAGTTGTTGGGGGCCACCGTAATACTTACCCATCATGGCTATGCATAATATAAAATATGAAAATAAAACACATGTAAACTATTTATAAAATGCATTGCAATCAAAATAAAATTTAAACGATATTAAATATTTTTAATACATAGTAATGCTCTATTATCGAATTGCGTGTACTGTATGATTATCCCGTCGATCCATTTCGACAAATTATGTAAATAGCTAAACTACTCGCAAAATTATAAAAACTGGCATAATTTTTATTTTAAATAACGAAAGAACAAACAAATTAGTAAAATATTAATAAAAATACAAATAAAACGTCTAATTAAAAATCACTTGATGACGTAACAAACCCGTGTAACATGTTTAATGTCAAGTGAATGTGACATTTACGATAAGCCATTATTTGGCATTTAATCTTATAGTTTGGCGATAGTTTTTCGGTGGATGATATAATCGAGAAGTACCGAACTGCATAAAAGAATCATCCTTATAACTCAAAAAATGATAATCATATTAACTAACAGTTTACTGCGTCGGATTAAGCGTCTCATTTGCAATTGAAATATATGTTTGAGTTGAAATTTGAATGAAATACAGGATCAGGTAAAATCGAAGAGTGTGAAAAATATGATTACAAATATCTTGGCAACTAATTATCCGATCGACATCATTCTTTATGTAAAATTTATGATTTTTTATTGTCTTTTATAGTCACTCTTTAAAATAAACAATTTCGAAAATTTTTATATACCTTTTATCAGAACGAATATTTCGAGAGTCAGAAAATAATAGTTCCGGATAATCGAGGTTACTGATAATCAATAGGCTTGTTTCATACTAAGTACACACCAAATTTCAAGTCTGTATCTCAATTTGTTCGGGAGATAAAGCGTTTACAGACACACAGACAGACGGACGGCATTTTATTTATTTTTTAATATGTTTTTAGGAATCTCCAGGGTCTGAAACGTGTAAATTATCGATTTTTAAAACGATTACAAAACGTTAAAAACGTTACTACGTATGATGGATAAGTAAAACGCACTTAAAAAGAAGAAAAAAAAACAGTGAAATACAATATAATTTATCTGAGTATTTCTTATAGACAGTGCGCAATTTTTTCCCCGGAGCTCTATAATATCCCCATGGAGCCACAGAAATCCCTCTCGGAGTAAAATGTCTGAATTCAACACTGCTTATAGAGCTGGTATAAAACCTACATACCTGAATAACATGCTATAATTATTGATGATTTGAAATTGTATAATGTTTTAAAACAATAATTCAAAATTTTTTTCATTGTAGACGTTAAGAAAAGAAACGATGATGATCAAGACAGATTTTGTTACCAAATCCCCAATTTGTGAACTAGAGTGGCTCCTCCCCAAATTTCGTATTTTTTCTTTATGCATATTAACAAATATATTTTTTAATATTTATGTGGATACAGATAGCACAGTTTTGATATGTGTGTCTCAAAACATGTTGACATATTTTGTATTTCACAGAAGAAAAAGATGATTGCTCTTTGAATATAAAGACATTTTATTTTTTTATATATCACTGAAAGAAAAAAAAGAGTACAATTATAGAATCTATAAAATATATTTTAATTTCATAGAGTTCGGTGCAGCATTTTTGAAAAAAAAAAAGTTTAAACATTCAAGAAATATATCATAAAAAAAGAAATTACAATCATAATATCTATAAAATATATTTTAATTCATAGAGTTCGGTGCAGCACTTTTGAAAAAAAAAAATGTTTAAATATTCAAGAAATATTTTTCTTGGGTAATATTAATATTTACTAACGGTTGCTAAGAGGATATTTAATTTTAGCTAATAAAAACACCCGAGGAAAAAATAATAAAAAGGAGAAAAAACAAAATTGTTTCAGTGTTATTAGGTCATGCTTGTACCTGTAGAAGTCTACATCCAACACGCTATTATTAACTATATGAAAGCTCAATCTTGTATCTTCAACTAGTGAAAGGCGAATCGAATAATAATAATTTTAATAAATAAAGTTAATAGCAAAATTTGTAGCACTTGAGTTGATTTGAGTAATTTAGTTTTCCTGTAGACGATAAATGTTAAATTAATGTGTATAAAGTGAGTGAGTTTTTGATTGATTGGCTCTAAAGTCCATCTACCTAATATTCCAGAAATATTTAAAAGTGGTTTAAGAATGTCTTTCTCCCCAAAATTTTAGGGAAGTATTTTCACTTTTTAAAATTTGTCTAAATAGTGTTCCAAAGTCACTAAAAATATTTGAATATCTAAGAAATTTTGTCTACATCTAGGAATGTGGAATGAGA
The DNA here is from genome assembly GCA_963932465.1 of Maratus speciosus. NCBI lineage: Eukaryota > Metazoa > Arthropoda > Arachnida > Araneae > Salticidae > Maratus > Maratus speciosus. The sequence continues at coordinate 503,057,772 of OZ010794.1, read as the reverse complement.
ATCAGTCATAAGAATGACTTTTAACTGAATATTCTAAAATAATTCAATTATCGAAATAGCTCTAAAGTAAATTATTCCATTATCTGAATAACATGATAATGGCCATCACAAATTTGGCAGGCGGCACACAAGCTAGTAAAACAGTTTGTACAGAATGAGTCTGTTTTTTTTATAGGATGACTCTAATGTGCATCATCTACCTAATATTCTTGAAACATATAAAAGTGGCCTAAAACGCCTTTTCCCAAAGACAATTAGGAAAGTAATTCCTCTGTCCTAAAATCCCCCTTGATAATGTTTCCTAAGTCCCTGAAATTATTTTAATTTCCCTTGATCTAGGAAATATTATTAGATCTGAGAATGTAGAATGTGAAACAATCATAAGAATGATTACTATTTATATGTTACAGATCATTCGATTATCAAAATAACTCGAAAGTATGTCCTTATGTTATCGATAAAAGGCAAGTCACACACTAAAGCGACACATGAGACATGTCGCTTGAATTCGCTGGAAAAACTTCTTTAAAACAACTTCGTTCTTTGTTTCGACCGGTTTTTGTGCTTCATGTCGTCTCAGTGTGTGATATGCCTAATACATCCAAGATATCAGCCTATCCACAAGGTAACACAGCATGGATATCTATTATTTACTTACGCTGCACTGAATCGGAAATTCAATGCAATCGCTAGAGTTAAAGAACTTTCGTATTTGAATATCTAAGGAATTTTTTTTACACCTGAGAATGTTGAATGGGAATCAGTCATAAGAATGAATATTGCTAGCATTTTTCAAAATCATTCAGTTATCGAAATATCTGAATAACTCGATAATGCCCATCAAAAATCTTGCAGGCGGCACACATACTAGTAAAACAGATGTATAAAATGAGAGTGTTTTTTATTGGATGACTTTAAAGTGCCTCTTCGTAATACTCTAGAAATATTTAAAAGTGGCTTAAGAAGGATTTTAACCAAAAATTTTTAGTAAACTACTTCCTCTGTCCTAAAATTTCCCTTGATAATGTTTCCTAAGTCATGGAAATTATATGAACCTCCGTTGATCTAAGGAATATTTTTTGATCTGAGAATGTAGAATGTGAAAGAATCATAAGTATGATTGATTACTTTTTATACTCTACAGATAATTCGATTACGTTTACGTTAACGGTATTAGTAAGATATTTACTATTTACTTGCACTGTACATTTTTGCACTATACCACGATTATTCCTGACGAAAACCTGATACTTTTTTATATAAACATTATCTGATAGTTATTTCTGACTTGAGTTTATATTTTATGGTATGTATTTGTAATTTCTCGTGTTTCGCTGTCGCTGTTGCTTTTGTCGTCGTGTCCATGTATAGTACAAAATGTAAGCATAAAATAAAAAACTTTAAAATCCTGGACGACAACTGCAACGACAAGATAAAGTGTTTGTGCACTCTAGAGAATTGTGTGTGTGGGGAGGGGGAAGGGGGTTGCCAGTAGTGTGAGAGATATTACCTAATGCGCATCTGAAATTATATTCTACATCATTATGACTCAGCAGGGAAAACTCGTAGTATAATTAAAAATGTAGATAAGATATTTGAGATATTTGCTGAAATTACAATTCGAAAACAGTGGTATCAACACTTATGAAATTTTTATAATGAATAAGTAAAATTTATGCTGTGTTTTTATAAATGTGACTCCGTTCTGAACAATGCTTTAAAAACGATAGATTCATTAGTTTTCATAATTTAAAAAAATTCTCGTCAGTTGTGCGAAAAAGTATCTCTTTTATAAGTTTAAAAATCGGTTTTTTCATAAATCGGAAAGCTGTGGTCCGATTTATTTATTTATTTATTATTTTATTATTATTTTTTTTAGATTTTATGAATCAGCATATGAAATAACATCTGAGTGCGAAAATACCAAATTTGTAAAATCAACAGTTAAAAATTATTGAACTGCGATTATCAAAGCCTAGAATAACAATATCCCTTTTTCTTTCCCTGTCACGTGGCCTGCTGTGCAAAAAATTCAATTGTGGAATTAATTACCAAAAAATTAGTTATCTTCGCTTCCGATTGTCGAAATTAAAAAATAAAGATATATTCTGAAAGAGAATGAAATTTTACGTCGCAGGGCGTAAAAATTGTATCTCAAAAATCGATATTTAAAAAAATTTTGGTCCTTTATAAAAATTTTGTATTCATTTCTGACCGCAAGACACACCTGTTTTGTATTCTGTGGTTTACCACTGAAAATTCATTGTTTTCAGACTTCTGTCGCCTTCACAAATGAAGAAAAATAAAAGATTTTTTTTTTCGAATTTTAACGAATTTTCGAGTTTTTATGGTATTATCGAGATAATTTTTAGAATTTATGAAAGCGGATTTTTCCCCCGTATTGTGGTAATAATTTCGAATTTTTTGGGATGCGTAGAGAAAAAGTAATCGCGCCTTAAAGAAATAGCCAATCCTTATTTGCCATTAAAATGACACCTGGTTTTAATCCATGGAAGAGATCGTTTTTGTAATTTCATAAAAAATCCATGCTTTTGTTGAATTATGAATGCCTTTCCGATCTTGAAATGGAGGTTTTTTAATTAATAACGTCCGTTAATTACGACTTTTTCAAAATTTTATGATTTGTCGTTTTATGTGAGGTGTTCAGCTATAAGTATGCAAAATTTCAAGTCTCCAACGTATATAGTTTCTGAGAATGGGCTCTGTGACAGACAGACGGACAGACAAACAGAGGAGTGAGACGAATAGGGATTCGTCAGATGAACGAAACCCTAGAAACTTCCCATTAAGGGAACTGAGAAATGACTTCCGCAATTAATATGACTGCTTGAGTAGCGTGTACTACATGTCGCTAAACAGTATAATTGCTGAAATTATTGACAAAAAGCTTCTGTAAAATATCCTGAAACAGCCGACTGTGCAGAACATGCGCAAAATATTCAGTGAAATCAAAAATCAAAACGATCTCATTTCGACCAATAAACTTGCTTCTGGCTCTAACCCTGCTAAAAGGCAGAAACTCTCTAAGAATACTTTTTCTACCGTTGATAATGTAAATGGCATTAATATTCGCAAAGTTGCGAAAAAGTCTATTGAAGTAAAGTGTACTGAGCCTAAAACTTCTATTCGAAATTCAAATACTAACGAGAAAATTGTTTTAATTCTTTCAGGGGCAAAGCACTTCCATTTGAAAAATGTGACACCGGAATTTACACACAAATTTATTTGTAAATAAGAAAAGGTATTTTGTCACATACATAATAAAACGATTTTTTAAAACCAATATGGCGTTTGAAAATTAAAATTAAGTGGTTTCATAAACATACCACCGACCCTGAAAGGGTTAACTCTCACGCTACGCAACCCGAGATTTCCTCGGGGATGCATTTTTTCCGTCTAATTAGCCCTCCTTGAATATTCCCACCAGTTATTTTTTTATTGTAAATTTTGCCTTATTTAATCGGAGCATTTTTCCGATTAAATTAGACAAAAATTTTTGTTCAGACTTTAATTCAAATGAATATTATCATTGTGAAGCTGAATTGCCAGAATCTCCAGAGTCACATTGTAAAATCACGGCCCAGTTGCCGCACGTAACCTTATGTAAGTGAACGAAAAACCATATTAATCTGTTTCAACTGAAAGAAGTTATAGAAGAGGGGCGGTGTAGTATTGCATAAGAACTATCCAAAGCTTGTGATATCAGTAAAATACCGTGTGTAAATGAATTAACACGTTCATGCCGGCGTGCATCACCGGTGGACCACGTCACTGCCATCAAAATATTCAAGTCCAGGAGACACGAGTTGTGACGTCATCATTAATCGATCGACTATTCACTAGTGTTGGAATTCATACCGTGAAATTGCAATTCAAAAATTTTCCGGTGTGAATTCCAACACTAGTGGGAAGTCGGTTCATTAGTGATGACGTTACAACTCGTGTCCTCTGGCTTCAGTATTTCAGTAGCAGCGGTTATGCTCCTCTCTCCCACCAGGCGGCGTGCATCACCGGTGGGTCACGCCAAAGCGATATAAGTAAGCGTCCTATCAACCTTCCCACCGCCGCGAACTGATATATCCGTTCACTAAGCTGCAGGTTTCACGGCAATAGAAGCAATATTTAAATTAATATAAATCTAGAAATATAATGCAGTTTTAAAACATTTTGTTATGAGTAATACTCTCAAGGCTTATATTCTTATACCTAATTAAATTTTTTATGTATTTTTGAAAAATCACCTTTTTTTAGATTTTTAAAAAAATTACAGAGAAAAAAAACATTACAATTTTGCTCTTTTGCTCGGCGGTCAGGGGGTTAAATGGGAGAGGTAACCGCAAGATTAAAGGCGAGGTCACATCAATCATGGTCGCACGCCACGTAGCGGACGGGGTTAAACTACAGGAACATGCCTGATTGTTTTCTTACTTCACACCACTAAAATTGTAAAGTTTTTTTTCACCTTGATTAATAGCTGAAATGCATCTGACAAGGCGAAGAAAACTTAGTGGTGTCAAGTGCATCTGGACGCCCCTCTCGCTGCGCCATTATTTTGCGATATATGTGGCAAACAAAATTCAGTTCCATGAGTGACTAAAGATTTAGAAAATATGCGCAGATGGTAGATATCTTTTCATATATGACGTCGCACTAAAAGTCCGCGTATGTGGATTATCGCCCAGTCCACAAGATGGCGCAACTGTGTTAATTTACGCCCGATTCCAGTATTAAGTTTGTACGCTTACTTACATCGCTTTGGGTCACGCTTGACTGTCGAGGGGCGGGTCATTACATTCAGCGTGTAAATAAGGGACAGTACGGCGCCGCCAGAAGAATCGAAATATGAATTCGACCGTCGACTCCCAGCGAAAAACATGAATATCGTCGCCAGCGTGAACGTGTTAAAAAAAATTAGGCTTAATTTTCAAGATGCTTATAAAAGAGTATTTAAAAAAAACATTTTTTACTTTTATACATATTTATTATAATTTAACATGACTTAAATGTAGAAATCGGAACTTTACTTCGTCATTTTTTGTAAAAACTCCATGTAACGTTTTTACACAAATAAAAGGCTTGTATTATATTGTTTTTCATATCGGAAAATGTATTTCTCTTATATAATAGGTATGCTTCTTACAATTATAAATAAATAAAAATCGAATATTTGTTCATAATAAGTACTACTCCAGAAATCAATCAGCATTTTACAACGATCTTCGTAATTTAAGGAAATACAATTAAACTAATTGCATAACTTTTTTGATAATTTTTTAATGGAGCTCTGCGACACTCACAAATTTTATATCTATCGCAAATCTATTCTAAATGCACTATGCTATACGCTATATCACTAATGCATTTATGATTATAGTGAATTCTCTAGATATGGAATGAAGCAATTTAGACAATGCTATCTCATTACTTATAATGCGTTTGAAATAAGAGATTTCAATTAAATTGAACTTGCATGGAATGCATGTTACACAATTTAGATATAGCTTTAAATTTCCGTAATAGTCAAAATATGTTTCATTCATAATTTATTATGCGGGATGATATTTAAAAAAATATAAATATTTGTTAATACAGCATTTAGATATCAGAGATAATCGATGACCGTTGTACAGTCGTGGAAAAAAAAATAAGTAAACACCCCCTACTAACTCCTCAACAAATTATTGTAGACGTATCTGGTACCGAATGATTTGAAATAAAGTCTATTTTTAAATGACGCATATAAATTTTGCTTAGGGGGCCATCTACATATTGAAACGAAACCAAACTTCATTTTTTTTCAATGGCAATACCCAATTTTAACGAGATATTTCAAATCTTTGGTTCAAACTATGCCTAGACACCAAATTTCAAGTCATTTGAATGATAAGTTTTTGAATTATAAACATTCAAAATTTAGCGCTTCTAATGTTAAATTACATTTTCATACTTTTAATTATAACTTCTGAAATTATGGTCCTAATATTCTAATTTTTTGTGTAGCAATAATACTAATATACCCAAACATAAATACGTTGAATTTGCAATTTAAAAAATTTTCTGGTATGAATTATAAATTATGAAATTAATATTCCAAAAAATTATGAATTGCAACCTACAATTTTTTTGAGGGATTCAGATTTATCAAGTCCTGCTATCCAAAATTTCACAATTTTTTTTCACGTAGTTTTTAAATTATGTTCAAAAAACGAAAAATGATGGTTTAGGGGGCCGTCTATGATAGAAGTGACTAAATATTTTGAAATTTTTTATGCTATCCTGTAATCTAACAGGCTTAATTGACTGTTTAAGGTGCCTTGATCAAGAAGGAGGCTCTCTCGGTTAACAATCGAGTAGCGAGCTTCAATTTGGATACAATCCTTAACACTAGAACGCCCGAAAATTTTACTCAGCTTTCATAAAAATATTTAATACCAGAATTTTTATTTAAATTTCTTTGACTGATTTATTTAACGCAAATCTGCGTTATTAAAATGTAACTTATTTTGTGAATGAATTTCTGGTTCCTATTGACATTTAAGCATATGTTCGGAGTCGAATCGACTCCTTCCGGGCGTTCTAGTGTTAAAATATGTACGCTCGTTTTAAAATAATTAATTTCTCGGAAACTTATGGTACGAATTGCATAAAAATTTGTTTTTAGACTAATTGGAGGGTGTAGAGTTAATTTATTCTGTCAGAATTGTGTAATGCTATTGAAAAAACAAAGTTATGGTTCATTTTAATATGTAGATGCCCCTCTAAGCAAATTTTATATATATCATTTAAAAGTAGACTTATATATATCATTTAAAAGTAGACTCCAATCGTTCGGTTCCAGTAACTTTCTTCTACGATAATTTGTTGAGGAGTTAGTAGGGGGTGTTTACTTTTTTTCCCACCACTGTACATATTACACAATGTACGGAAGTATTGCATAATACAAAATAAAAATATACAGCAATAAAATAATAAGTTTGAATTACATTTTCCTAGCATATACGAATTCCATTCAATTTTTTTCCTAATTTACAAAGGTTATTTTATATACATCAAAATTTTTACACATATATCATTTTGATGTTCTTCATTATTAGAATAGAAATATCATTCTTGTACTGGTTACATGAACATTTTGAATGAACACATAATATAAGCTTTAAAGTGGAACTAACTTGAAAATTAACCTTATCTTATCTCATAGGGTAATTCCGGGATTTATGCGGCAAATTTTTTCGAATTTGTGTATAAAGTCCTATGGTGGACATAAAATCAAAAAAATCATATTGTGCTGTTTAATGTCAAATATACAACGCGTGTATTGCAACAAAAAAATTCTAAACAAATAATTAATATTTTTTAACAATTTTTTTCTGAAAATTACACTGCGGCGCGTCACCCGTACATTCAGGCTGAGACGCCGCACTTGTGCGGTAGTTATGCCGCGCTTCTAATAAGAACAGAATGAAATTATAAATAAAAATATTAAAAAAATATCCATATCTGGACTATAATTAACGATGTAATGACAAAATGAAATTAAATTAGTACAATGAAACGTATTAGTAGATTCAAATTAATAACTGTTTGCCTACTTTCACTATTAAAATTATCGACTTATTTTTTACATTAAATTTTGATTGTTATTTCAGCAACAACGTAACATCAATGTATTAGAGAGGGAAAAGAAAGAAAGTAAAATTTTGTTTACATAATTTATTTGTTAACCCTTTCGGGACCGGTGGCTTTTACACAAATTTTATTCGGTTTACACCACTTTTTTAAAAGAAGTTAACTTTATTTAAATAATCATGAAAATGCTCTAATTAAAGAAAGCAAATATTACATTTCTTTTTTACTGGTGCAAGAAACAAATTTTGTATGCCCTTTATGAAGGTGCTATGGTCCGGAATGGGTTGAGAGAGCTGTTTTTTCGACAACAATGTACAGAAAAATTGTCGAAAAAGTACAATCTTTATGTAACTACATTTAACACATGATGCAACGAAGCCAATTACACTTCCTCTTTTTTGGAGTAGTTTTCTAAACATTCCTTGCAAAAAGCGTCTGCGTTACGCGCAATCCAATTTTTCATTATTATCGTCTTGACTTGCATCTTTCTTGCCTTTCTTACTTTTTATTTTTCCCTTTATCTCCTTCGGTTTTAGTAAACTTGATAACATGCTTAACATGGTTAGTCTGCCAAAAAAGAAAAGGAAAAGTTAATAACACTTAATCATTCCGTACAAAAGAAACTGCGGCATGTATACCGAAATTGCAGTGCAGCATGTATCCCATTTTGCATTGTGCAGACGTCGGCCATCACAGTTACTTACCATCGTTAAGGGGAATGGCGTAACCATACACACAGTACTCTGTACAAACGTTACACTTAGTTTTGACTTCGAAATCATGCATACATTTAGTAATTAGGGTATGAAATGTATTTAAAGATAACGTGTTTAAAAGTTTGGACAGTGAAATCATACACTTATGTCAAAATAAGGATTGTACTTCTACAAGTAAACATCGAAATGGGATTCACACTATACGCTGGTTAAAATAATCTCATTACACACCTACACTGTACGTTTGATGATCATCTATCGATAATTACAAGAAATAGTAGGGGTGCGGCATATATACCGCATGCGGCGACTCTCCCGGAGTTACACTATTAATGTTAAATTTCAATATAAACAATTATTTTGATTTTAATCATAAATTGTACCATATATAGTTTCATTTTTTGCATCTATATTATAAAGAACTAACGTTCTGTGCTTATCGCTGACGTTATTTTGCGAATGGCAGCAGCAGTCGTTTAAATTTAATTTTTATTACATTTTTTAAGACTTCTGAATATCGCACATTTTCAATTTTTACACCGTCGAATAGCGGAAAAAACGCAATTTTAAAAGCAATTCGTTTGAAAACTATATTGAAATTTATTTGAAAACTGTATCGCAATTTACTCAATTTTTGTTGTTTTTAAATTAATTTTCAAGCATGAATTTTTTTCAAAAATATCTCGATCGCGCACAGACGATTAATAAAGATTTGCACTTAGATTAACCGTTAAATAAACCGTTTGCATTTAAATTAATATAAATAGTCTGGCATTTGATTCCAGCTTCCATTCCATAACGAAATTAAAACATTCCTAAATCAATAAATAATACAATAAAATATAAATAAAACTTAAATTTAGGACATGTAATCAAACTATGCAATTACCCCTCTGAAATGATCAGAATCCAAAAGACTGATAATAAATAGTGATCTGTGGCTATTTCTTTCGCTGTTAATCTCTGACGCGGGGTCGATACAAAATTATCACTTTTAATAAATTACAAAAACGCATAATTGAAATTTTTCATAGAAATAGGATTTTCAGTATTGTTAATGCGTATTCTTAAAAATATATATTGGATATAAAAAATCTATTATAGTTATCAATTAAAAACATGGTTTTCACCTATATTGTTAAATCCGGGAACTCCCGGTATACCCGCTTGTTACTGCAGTAGTCATTGAATCATTTCTGAAGAGATTATCTGAAATAGAGCTAAATCTTTTCAAATAATTTCTACGCTTTAAGCTCTCTCTGGTGGATGAATTTTTTCCCGCTTAAGTTTAATCCCAAAAGTCACAATGGCACCGAAATTTACGACCAAATTTATTTGAAAATAAGTAAATGCATTTATTTGCGTACATAATAAACCAAAAATTTTCTTACAAACAATTGTGATATTTGGGGATTAAAATTAAATGGGAAGAAATTCCTTCACCAGATCAAAAAAAAAAAAAAAAAAAAAAAAAAAAAAAAAAATTGATTGATTGATTGCTACCACTTTTTTGAAGTAGAAATATTCATTTTATTTAATGGTAGATAGATACGAGAAAAAAAAAAAAAAAAAAAAAAACATGACATGACATCACGGTGCTTAAGGATTGCAACGCCGCTGCGCGTAACCTCCAACTAAATATGAAAAAGAACTAAGGATGAATTTCGAAACAATGCATGGCCTAAAAGTATAATTTGGAAGCTCTGGTGGAGACCCTACGGCCATTCCAGAGTTGGAAGCACAAGGTTAAATATAACCTCCAGAAAAAGGGGCGCATAAGGCATCCAAGAATTTTTTGGTTGCCCTATATTTCGATGTCATTTCACCGACTGGCGTAGGCAAAAAACGGAGAATGCAAAGGCAGTAGGGTATCAACGAGCACAGGAAAGCTATAGCATAAGGTAGCCAAGCCTATCTATCTCTAAAACTTATAAAAAACAAAGGGAGGCACATAGCTCACTAATTTAGATGTCAAGTCAGTGCGCATTATAGTCCAAGAGCTGTTAAACATTTTAGGGAAGGTATTTGAGGCACCCTGAAAATTTGTGCAACACTTCTTTTGTAATGGCTGAATACAAAATCGAATGCCTGGCTGAAGGATCGTGGCCCAAAAACTGTGCCAGACATGTGTCAAGTGCCATTTTTTGACTACCCCCAAAAAAGGTATTTGAGACACGCTGAGATTGAGACAGAATAATATTTATAGTTAGAAAAAAATATTTTGAAAACGACAGACACTTTAGTCGGCCTAAAAACTGTGCCAGACACGTGTCAAGTGCCATTTTTTGACTACCCAAAAAAGGTATTTGAGGCACGCTGAGATTGAGGCAGAATAATATTTATGCTTAGAAAAAAATATTGTGAAAATGACAGACACTTTAGTCGGCCCAAAAACTGTGCCAGACACGTGTCTGGCACAGTTTTGGGGCCACGATCCTTCAGCCAGACATTCGATTTTGTATTCAGGCATTACAAAAGAAGTGTTGCACAAATTTTCAGGGTGCCTCAAATACCTACTCAAAAATGTTCAACAGCTCTCCTACTATTACAGATCGCGGATCTCCCGGCTTTCGCACAAACCGTTTAGCCTTGAAAAAAGGCTTTGTGGTACTAGACACTGAGAGAACACCGCTATTGCAAATTGCATTTTGGCAATGACAGTGATCGAAAATGGGGGCAAGTAAAGATTAAAATTAAAAGCTAAAAAATAGACAAGTAACTTCAAAATTAACTATAAAACTGGGTCATTATAGTATTAGCTAATATAGCTATAAGGAAAATTACACTATTTTAAAAAACTAGTGGGAATTAAATAACCTGAATTAAAAAAAAGTAGCCTACACAGCCCGTGTTAGTGTTGCGGGCGCGAGAATTAAGTGGTCGTATGTTTCAGAAATTTTTGCAGGACAAATATCAGCATTTTTTAAATAGAAAAATAAATCTAGGTTAATCTCGCAAAATTTCGCCTTATTTAAGAAAAGATTTGCCATAAGAAAATACTGGTACCGAAGAATTTCGTGGTCTTGAAATTTCAGAACAAGTTCAACCCCTGTATATAGGATTAAAAACATTGTTTTCACATCGTCAGCTGGCGGTAAACTTTTATATGTAATGGCTAATTTGATTTAAAAAATGTGAAATACTACTTCGCATCACCAAGAACACCTTTGTGTTCAGTAATAAATAAAATAGCATTACTCTTATTTTTAAATATGATATACGACATTTAATTTAAAGTACAATGAATAATATATTAAAATATAATTATCAGGCTACAAATAAACACATATAGTTTTAAATATTTTGCAAAATAAAAACCGCTTTGGCGCTTTCCTATTCTCTTAAATTCAGTTTCCCGAAAATATGTTTTTGATAAATACTTTGCCGTCGTGATACTGCATTTAAATCTAAAAATACGTTATGCATAAATAAACACATTCCATGTAATGAGAACATTTTGCGTTTTAATGTTTTCATTTTAGAAACTAGGAATCTTCGTAATCTTTGATAATAAATTTAACAGTGTAATTAGTTCCTGGGATTATAAATATATAAGGCGTTCAGAATCAAAGTGGATCAAGTTCACATTTTTCATTCAACTGAATTTGAAATAAATTCTTGCTCTATAAATAATAATTTTTCGCGGTGTTGTAATAAGCCGTATGGTAGGTTGAAAATACAGTAAAAAATTCCGCTAGTTTCTTATTTCTCTGATAAATTATGTTATAATTTTTTAAAATATAGCTTTTGATTATTATATATTATTGGAATAAAAATATAATAATGTTTTTTCGTTATATGATTCTTTTGAATTAACAAATGAGTTCTAAAATAGAAAAAAATATATAACTGAATCCTGTCTTGTTTAATATAATGTCACATTTCATTATAAAAAATGATTAACCATTTGGAAAAATGGTTATTGTCCTCGGTCAGGGTAGGAAATCAAAAACATATCTGAAGCGTTTTATTAGTTGGATCCCGCATTTTATTTGTTTTCTATTCAGTAATCTGTACTTTCCCTTTACTTTCAACAGAGATGGATACTTCTGTTGCCACTATGGCAAAAAAGTAATAAAAACTACAAAAAAATTAATATATCAGAAACAAATTGAGATATAGCTTTCAAACAAATTGCAACTAAAAATGCATTTTTTTTCTCTATACGACGATATAAAAAGTAATATTGTGGGATGTTTAGAAGATTAAAAATGAAATTTCATTTAAAATTGGTCCAGGAATATTAATGTTTAATCCATGGTGTACGTAATGTATGACCAGCTCCGTAGAAGTTTAAAAATTTACAGTACCGAAAATTGTAAAACTGAAATTTCTTTTAAAATTTGTTCATGATGGGTCCATGAATGTTAATGTTTAATCCATGACGTACGTAATGTATGATCAACTCCGTGCGATTTTTTATGTTTTAAATTTTAGTCTTTGATAAAATCATTTTCCAAATGGTCGTTGTAATTTGTTAAATTGCTTTTTTTTTTCATTTTATTCATAAATTGTGCAATATAGTTAAATATGTTGTATCACTTTAAAGGTAAATGTCTATGTATCATTTCTTAAGAAATTATCAGAAATATAGTTGAAAGGTGACAAATAAGTTGCTTTAATACAAACTTAAGATGATGGCAAATTTGATTTAAAAAAATATAAAATATTTAATTTCACAAAGATGCTAAACATCATTTTCAGCTTTGTATTCAGCAATAAATAAAATGGGATTATTCTTATTTTTATATATGATATACGACATTTAATGAGAGCTGGGAGAAAGAAATAGCATACCGGGGGCTAATTAAAAAATACACATATAAATGAACCTTATCTTATTTCACATAATGTCGAATTTCATTATAAATAATTATTTTCATTTTAATAATAATTTGTGCAATATAGATACATTTTTTGCATTACTTTAAAAACAAATAAATGTCTATGCATTATTTCTGCAGAGATTGTTAGAAATATAGTTAAAACGTGACAAATAAGTTGTTTTAAAACAAACATAAGGTGATGGTAAATTTAAATCTTTTATATGTAATGGTAAATTTGATAAAAAAAATGTTGAATGTCATTTCACCAAGACGCGTAACATAATTTTTGTCTTTGAGATCAGTAACAAATCAAATTTTATTAATTCCTAAATTTTTAATCTATTATACGATACATAACAATTAAATGTGTAATGAATAATAAATTAACATATCGCACGTGGGCTGCAATAGTGGCACAACTCAAAAAATCAGGTTCTGAGATTAATGGGTTTGAGGTTTCGCCTTGTAATGAAATGCAAAATTTACACGATTCATTGTTGTCATAAGTGTTTAGTGGTACTAAAGGACTCCGTAAGGATTTAATTAATAATAATGCAAAAAAAAGTACCCTCACACCCCGTGTTATATTGATGATAAATATGATTATATGATGATGCATTCAGATTATATCATATATAAGGCAACAGCGGCACTTCTGCCATCTGTTGGTGAAATACTGAACTACAAGATATGCCGCTGTTACTGCTGGAAAGAATACCAATCTGCAATGCTGGAGAGCGCATTAACTCAAAATTCGTATTTTTTGAGTTGTGCCACTATTGAAGCCCACGAGTGATATATTAATCAGGTTACAAATAAACGCATACAGTTTTAAATATTCTGCAAACTGAATAACGTTCCGACGCTTTCGTATTCTTCCAAATTCGCTTTCTGGAAAATATGTCTTAATAAATACTCCCCCAGGGGGATACCTTCTTTAGGTATTCACGGGCTTCGCAACCCCGGGCTCCTGAGCGATCTTCCTTTTTTCCTTTTCCTCTTTTCTCTTGTCTTTCTTTCCTCTTTGTTTCACTCTCATTGTGGTTTCCTCTTCGGAGGTGAGGGCAATTCTGTATGAGCCGATATCATCCTGTATATCGACTCATGGAGAATTGTAAACCACCCACGTGTTTGCCGTACGTGGCGACCCGTGTCCCCGGAAAGGGGGATCCTGGCAGTTGAGGGAAACCAACACGCTGCTTTGGCCCCTGCTTCAGGTAGACGGGAGGTGCATATTGGCCCCATATGCATCGATCGGCTGGTCAGCTGACTTGTCACTGGCTTGGGATCAAGCGAGCGAGTACTTACTAGCCATCTCGTTAAGGGTAGAGACTGGCATAGGAGTGTCTTGTGACCGTATGGGCCCTGGTTAGCACTGGTGCACGAATGTACATCCCCTTGTTGGGCTCGGTGGTGGGTGGTGCGACCGGGGTCTGAATTGATTTTTTTATTTCAATATGGATGGAAAAACTTTACTTCCTTTAAATCCTCTCCCATGTGGAGAGAATGCAAACCAAAATAAATTGTGTGATGATAGAGATGATGATATTGCCTCCAATACCAATTCATGTGCTGAAAGATTCTTTGTTATCAAAAGACAAGAAGGCAGTTTTGACAAGAACTCTCCCTTTTTGATCCACAAATCTATCCAAGGATTGATGGGTGAACCTAAGACAATAAAAAAAATAAGATCTGGTGAACTTCTTATTGAAGTAATCAATAGCAAACAAGCCATAAGTTTAAAGAAATGTACACATTTTGCAAATATCCCGATTTCCGTAAGCCCACATAGAACCCTCAACACTTCTCGTGGGGTGATCTCAGAATCTGACCTCCTGCATGTAACCGAAGATGAAATAGTGGAAAACTTAAGGGAACAAAATGTCATAGGAGCTAGACGTATAAAAATCACCCGTAAAGATGAACAAATACCAGCGAATAAAATTCAGATACCTACCAAGCATATAATACTTACTTTTAACTCGCCAAACCTACCCAAATATATAAAAGCCGGATATCTTTCATGTTCTGTCAGACCTTATATCCCAAACCCACTGCGTTGTTTTAATTGTCAACGCTTTGGGCACTCAAAAACCTCATGCCGAGGTAAAACCACATGTGGTCGGTGTAGTGCAGTTGGACACGAAAGTGTACAATGCAATGCACCACCTTCTTGTATAAACTGCAAAAAAGAGCACCCATCTTATTCAAAATCCTGCGAGCAGTGGCGAAAAGAAAAAGAGATACAAACAATACGAACAAAAGAAAATTTATCATACCCCGAGGCTAGAAAAATAGTTGAATCCAGGACACCCACAGTTGGTGTATCATATGCTGCTGCTTTGTCTAAAACAGTCCAAAAAACTCATAAAACTATTGCAACCCAAACCGAATTCCCCACTGAAACTAATTGCCATCCTAATCAAAAAGAAAATAACCTGTCTAATAATTCTGGTAAGACAAATAGATCAACGCAAGCTGCTGCTCCTCCTAAGTCACCAAAATCTGCTCATCCTAACTTATCAAAATCTGTTCCTAATTCACAACAAAATACCTCGTCACAATCTTTAATCTCTAAACTTCCAATCCATAAAAGAGGTTCTCAAAATACAACAAAAACGCCATCTGTGAAACCAAACCGTAAATCTGATGCAGAGAAATTTAACATGCCAACAGTTAAAGTCACTGTGCCATCTGAAAATGCAGCCAAAAAGAGAAAGGGTAAAACATCCAAAAAAGAAATCCACCCAAAACAGACTAATAAAATGGAGGAGGATGAGGCTCTAGCTCTTCACCCAGATTCGGATGAAGAATTTAACGATGGAGATAGTATGACTATCTCCGAATAACTTAACGCAGATAAATTACTAAAAAAAATCATTCATGTCTAATATTATCTCGTGGAACTGCCGTGGCTATCACAATAAATATGACGAAATCCGCAACATTCTTCATGACCATCAACCACTATGTTTAGCGTTACAAGAAACCCATCTTAAACCCAATGACAAAGCAAAATTGCGCACTTATGCTACATACCGAAAAGATTTTACTGGTAGAGAAAGGGCCACAGGTGGAGTGGCTCTTTTCATCTCTCGCAACCTACCCCATACGCATATTAATCTAAACACAAATTTACAAGCTGTTGCAGTCCGTGTACATATTAACCGGCTAATAACAATTTGCACCTTATACTTACCGCCAAATCAGTCTATTCAGTCAGCTACTCTTGATAATCTCCTTCTCCAACTCCCCCCTCCTTACATCATTGTTGGAGACTTTAATGCACATAGTCAACTGTGGGGAAATACCGATTCTAATCAGCGTGGTGATGTTATTGAGAAATTAATATCTGACAATGGCTTATGCCTGCTTAATAATGGAGATAACACTTACTTTCATGAACCAACTCGCACTTTTCATGCAATAGACCTTACAATCTGCTCCCCATCTGTTTATCCATTCTGGAACTTCTGGGTCTCAAATGACCTGCACGGCAGTGACCATTTTCCAACATTTATCACACAGACTACTCCTAATAGGGACTCTAATACTTATTTTAAGCGCTATATTTATGACAGAGCAAATTGGCCATCTTTCGAAAATCAGGCTACAATTACAAACGACATGATTTACTGTGATATTGATGATGCACTTGATAATATCACCCAGTGTATTATCAATGCTGCAGATATTAGCATTCCTAAATCCACTGCTACACCTTGGCACAAGAAGCCGTGGTGGAACAGTGATTGCCAGATTGCAAAAAAAACTCAACAGAAGGCTTGGGGCCTCTTCCGGAGGTATCCCAATAATACAAACTATATTGCCTTCAAAAAAGCAAAGGCGGAAGCTAGAAGAGTGCGTCGTAAGAGCCAGCGTGAATCTTGGATGCAATACATTTCTAACATTAGCTCTAATACCTCAAGCAAAGTCCTCTGGAAAAAAGTAAAAAATTGTATGGGCCTATATTCCGAAAACCATATCTCAATCCTAAATCACAACGGTCAAACAATAGCTTCACCCAAAAATATTGCTGAAACAATAGCAAATACACTTGCATCTAACTCTAGCACAGATTCATACCCAGAACCATTCTTATCATATAAAAAACAAATGGAAACTACCCGCATCAATTTTCATTCTCGCCATTCTTTCAACTATAATAACCCCTTTACGATTTCAGAGCTCCTAAGTTGTTTGCAAAAAAGCCACCTCTCTGCTCCAGGTCACGATGGCATCACCTATACCATGCTAAAGCATCTCTCCACCGCCTCACTTAATAACTTACTTGCCTTCTATAATAGAATTTGGGTTGAACATGCCTTTCCTTATGCCAGGCGTAAAGCTGTTATTATTCCCTTTCCTAAACCAGGTAAAGATTCCAGGGACCCTAATAATTACAGACCTATTGCACTCACTAGCAGCCTTTGCAGACTTATAGAAAAAATGGTAAATATCCGCCTTGTGCACATTTTGGAATCTAACAATCTGCTTGCCGCTTTTCAAAGTGGATTCCGACGAGGTAGATCTACTATCGATAACCTGATCCATCTTGAAAATCATATTCGGACTGCTTTTCTAAAACGCAGCCATTTGGTGTCAGTCTTTTTTGACATGGCGAAAGCCTATGACAAAACATGGCGATACGGGATCCTTCGTGATTTGTTTAATCTTGATTTTCGTGGGAATCTCCCAATTTTTATTGACAACTTCCTCGCCATGAGACTCTTTCAAGTCAGGATTGGGGGAACTCTATCAAGTTTTTATGTACAAGAAGAGGGTGTACCCCAGGGCAGTGTCCTGAGTGTCACCCTCTTTGCTATCAAAATAAATGATATCCTTGGTCAATTACCCCCTTCGGTGAAGGGAGATCTCTATGTTGACGACTTTCGCATTATGTGTATAGGTCAAGATATTCGTTTTATTGAGAGACAATTGCAAACTGCCATCACTCATATTCTTAATTGGACAAATAAAAATGGTTTTATCATTTTTAAAGACAAAACTTCTTGCGTGCACTTTTGTAGACGTAGGGATCTACATCCAGATCCTGAAATTTTTATTGACTCAACTCAGATTCCTTTTGTGGACAGTGTCCGTTTTCTGGGCCTTCACTTTGATAAAAAGTTAACCTTTTTGCCACATATCTTGCAGTTACGCACAAAATGTGAAAAATCTCTTAATCTTTTAAAGGTGCTTTCAAATACCTCTTGGAGAGCAGATCGTACTTCTCTCCTTAAAATCTATCGTGCCATGATCCGGTCTAAAATTGACTATGCCAGCCAGGTCTATGGTTCAGCCAGTAAATCTGCTCTAAAAAAACTTGACACTGTGCACCATAGCACACTCCGGGTTTGCTCTGGTGCATTTCGTACGTCTCCAATTTTAAGCCTTTATGTTGACTGTAACGAACCAGCATTACATCATATTCGTGATAAACTCTCATTGGAGCTGTATTACCGTGTCCTTTCATATCCTGGCCATCCCCTTCATACCCACATTTTAAATACAGGCAATGATATCCTTTATCAGCATAGACCATCTTGCATACCATCTTTTGGAGCCAGAATACGAAGAATTATTGATGATAGTGCTCTAATCAATATTGAAGTGAACCCTTGTCTAATGTACCAGTTTCCTCCCTGGAAACCTCCTGATATTACCACCCTCCATCCTTTTAAAGGTTACAATAAAAATAATATAACTCCTCTTGCTTTTCAACAACTATTTGCTGCACATCGTGCAAACTTTAATAATTACATAGATATCTATACGGATGGTTCTAAGAGTGGGGATATTGTTGGCTGCGGGATTTTTTGTAATGACACTACCTTGAGTTATCGTCTGCACCCTTCAATTTCTGTCTTTACATCCGAAATGATTGCAATAGAGAGAGCCATCTCTCATCATCATATCTCACCCTTCATCATTTATACTGACTCAAATAGTTCTATTGACGCTATAAAACCACTTAAAAAGCATCCCTTTGTTTCGTCCATCTTAGAGTTTTATAATAAATTGACAAGACGTGGCTATAATATCTTATTTTGCTGGGTACCTGGACACATGGGTATCACTGGAAATGAAGAAGCAGATGAGGCGGCAAAGGTGGCTCTTAATCCCTTACACCATAGAATACCATTCTCAGACGTTAAACTACTTATAAACCATTTTATTCATAATAAATGGCAAGAAAGTTGGGATTTAGAATACAATAATAAATTGCACCATATCAAACCTACAATCATAACGTGGCCTCCAAATTATCCAAGGAAAACAGATGTCCTTCTGACTCGTCTGAGAATTGGTCATTCTAGGATCACTCATAAACATCTTTTACTTCGGGAGGATGCACCCATGTGTCCACATTGTCATTATGATTATCTGACCATTCATCATGTTTTAACTGACTGTCCGGGCCTCCGGCACTTATATAGAATTTATTTTAACACTTCATTACCAGCAATGACAAACCTCATCGGGGAAACACCTCATGGGGCACTCTTTACGTTTTTAAAACACGCAGGATTTTATTTTGATATCTAATCTTTTATTTATTTCGTTGGTTTTATGACTGATTTTTGGTTTTAACATCTGGATGGGATACCCCATCCAGATACCTTTTCTACGTTATTTATTTTTTTTTCATATTTACCTATATTTTAGCTACTTTATTTAATTTCATCCTTTTTTAGTCTATAATTATTTTTTTTTGGCGCAGCATGTCCCTCATGGGATTTTGTGCCATAAAACCATATACAACCAACCAACCAACCTTAATAAATACTTTCTCGTGATGCTGCTTTAAATCAAAAAATAAATAATGCATAATTAAAGACTTTTCATGTAATACGAAGATTTTGCATATAAATGCTTTCATTTTAGAAACTAGGGATCTTCGTAATCTTTGATAATCAATTTAACAGGGTAATTAGTTCCTGGGATAATACATGTATATGGCGTTTAGAATCAAAGTGGATCAACTTAACATTTTTGATTCAACTAAATTTAAAATAAATTTTTGGTCCATAGAAAATAATTTTTTGCGGTGCCGTAATAAACCAATGCTAGGTTGAAGATATAGTAACAAATGCCACTAGTCTCCTATGACTGATAAAATACACTATAATTTTTACAAATATATTATCTAAATACTCTACATTATTAGAACAGAAATACAATTCTTTTATTAACTATAGAATCCTTTTGAACTAGCATTGCATCCGAATTTTTATTTAAAACTATTTAACTTACTTCTCCATTAAACATATTTAACTTATTTTAGGAAAACAATTTTTCGAATTGAAATACTTTTATTTGGTAGCGGTCAAAATTACCCTATGGTCGTTCCAGTGGTAACAAACAACACGAGTTTTAAAACTAGAAAACAGGAATTCTGCTTTTTCAGAATTTAGTGTCGCCCCCAATGAAAAAAATAAAGTATATATAAATAGTACAAAACACATTTCAGTTTTAAGACTTAAAGCACGTGCTTTTATTTTATGTAAAATAACGTCATTCGCATCCGCTTAAGAACTCCACATTTACTATCCACTCTTAAACATCTACAGTGAAGCATGCATAGGATGTCACTACCGCAAAATGATACACAAATGCAGCAAAAAATTGCAGTAGCGAAAATTTCAAGACCGAAATTTGATCGTAAAGTGTGGCCATTCGTAAAATGACATCAGAGTAAGGCACAGATACGTTTGTTCTTTATAATATAGATACTTAATCAGTAAAATATAATAAAGATTGGTTATTAGGATGTGGTTATCAATTGAGGCTCTTGTGCTTGGTATCCGGAATGAAAAACAGCAATTTTCCCCTTCTCAAAATTTGCATACGCACTTCTCATATCCATATTCATCATTTTAAAAAAAATTGTATTTTCTTTGATCATTTAAAAATCATTTTAACTCAAAACTTGAATCACGATTGACAGCAACATCTTTTATGCGAACAGACGCACTCTTTACTTGAGATTCTAATGTCAATTCCGGAGAGTAAAAATTTCCGTAATTTATGTTTTTTAGACCGATTTGTGTTAAAATGTTTACTTTTATCTAGGAAAATGATCGTTTTCTTTCAAATATGACTTCATTTTCACTTAAATAGGCATTTCGCCTAGTGTCTGAAACCTAGTATCAGTACACATGCAGAAGGAAAAACAATAAAGAAAATTTCTGAGGAAAAATGCGCGTTTTCAAAAGCAGTACGTCATTTTCGGTTATTATGTCCCTAATATATCCTGTTCCTAATGGGACTTTGCGACACTAAACCCTATACAACAATTTTTATCAACAATTTTGAATTCTTATCAGAAAATAGCATTAATAAAGATAAAAATGCCTCAATATTTCTCTCTTGTCTGCAGTAATGAAAGCTATCTAATTTTCACCACTTTGAAGAAATTTCATAAATGCTTTTAAAATTAAAACATAAAAGTAGAAATATTAAAAAAAAAAAAAAAAAAAAAAAAAAAAAAAAAAAAAAAAAAACAGATAGTGCGATTACACTTACAAATGAAGAGCTTTTAGTTAAAAAAAAAAAATTAGTAAAATTGGTTCAGCAGAAAAATCAGGTCAGATGACTAAAAAACACACTTGCGTTTTAAATATATGGATTTTATAAAATTAGGAAAAATTAAATGAAGCAAATTATGTTATTTTGATAAAATTATAGTAGAATGTCCTAAATAATAGCATTAAAATTTTATTATTCGAGAGAATTTTGGACAAAAAATTTCAGGAACATAATATTATTTTTTAAACTACGAATTATTTGTTTGCTTGTCTTACTCGGCGAAGCAAATCCATCCAGGCGAGAATCATCAATTTCTGTAATATAAATTGCTATTATTTACATGTCACCTCTCTTTTATAATGACACTCTAAATTTTTGTAAAATTTTGCGTTTTATCAGTGTGTGATTTCGATTTCATTATTTTCAAAAGTGAAGCATTTTCACCCGTGAAGAATTTCAAAGCAGCTGGGCTGTAAAAATGACGCACTTCTACAAAACATAATTCAGGTTTAAGAATTAAAATACATGCTTTTTTATAAAATGACGTCATTTGCATCCGCTAAAGCAATCCACTTTTACAATCCAGTCTTAAACTTCGTCCATAGAAATGTATGCATATGACGTCATTATCAAGGAATAACCGGCAATATTCTTGACATAGCCCATATTTTAATTTCAACTTTTTTTTCAGGTTTTATGAGAAAATGGCAACAAAAAGATACAGTATCCCCTTTTTTTACTATTTTCCGTTTACTTTCAATGACTTTCAATAGAAATAGAGTACTTTTGTTGCTACGATAAGAAAAATGTTATTAAAAACTACAAAAAAATTAATATCTCAAAAATAAATTGAGATACAGCTTTCAAACAAATAGCATTTAAAAGAGCATTTTTTTCCTTATACGACGGTGTAAAAATTTAAAGTGTGTGATGTTTAGAAGTTTAAAAATTTGCAGTACAGAAAATTGCAAAACCTGAATTTTATTTCAAATTTCAAAGTGTTACCATTCGCAAAATGACGTATGCGTTACGCACAGATATGTTTGTCCTTTATAATATAGATATTACATTATTATAATATAATTATTTTATTAGTTATACAGTCCTTTTAAATTAATAAACAATATGAGTTTTAAAATAAAAAATGCATATATAAATTAAACGGTACTGCTTAGTTATCCCGTTGACCAAATTACTGTCGCCAAATTGTAAGATTAAATGCAAATGATGATTGCCATTAATTAATTAATTGTAAGATTAAATGCCAATAATGGCCAATAAAACCATTAATTCGACGATTTTTTTTCGTATTTTTATTAATATTTTACTAATTTATTTGTTCTTTCGTTATTTAAAATAAAAATTATGTCAATGTGTATAATTTGGCGAGTGGTTATGGCGATTTATATAATTTGGCGAAATTGGTCGACGGGATAACTAAGAAGTACTAATTAAACTCATCTTATTTCATACAATGTCAAATTTCATTATGAATAATTATTTTCATTTAAATAATAAATTGTGCAATATATATAAATTTTTTGTATTACTTTAAAGGCAAGCAAATATCTATGCATCATTTCTGCAGAGATTGTTAGAAATATGGTTAAAACGTGACAAATAAATTGTTTTAAAACAAACTTAAGCTGACGGTAAATTTAAATCTTTTATATATAATAGCAAATTTGATTAAAAAAAATGTCGAATATTTCAATTCTTTATGACGCCTAACAGAATTTTTAGCCTTGTGTTAAGTAACAAATAAGATTGTATTAATTTTTTAATTTTTACTATGATACACGACGTATAATTTAAAGTATAATGAATAAGAAATTGACATATACTAATCAGATTAGAAGTAAACACATGCCGTTTTAAATATTTTGAAATTTGAATTACGATCCGACGCTTTCGAATTCTCCCAAATTCACTTTACGGAAAATATGTCTTAATAAATACTTTCCCATCCTAATGCTGCATTTAAATCTAAAAATAAGTTATGCATAAATAAAGACTTTCCAAGAAATGAGAAGAGTTTGCATATTAATATTTTCATTTTAGAAACTAGGAATCTTCGTAATCTTTGATAATAAATTTAACAGTGTAATTAGTTCTAGGGATTATAAATATATGAAAAGTTTAGAACCAAAGTGGATCAAGTCAGTGTTGCTAGATGAATACTAAAATTTTATTTTTATTACCACTCTTTTAGTGCAATATTATTCTTTTTATTCAGCAGCAAAATTTCGTAATTAAATAAGGCGACTAAATTTCTACGAAAGTAGTGGTATTCAAAATACAATTTTAGTATTCATCTGGCAACACTGGATCAAGTTTATATTTTTAATTCAACAGAATTTGAAATTAATTCATGCTCTTAAGGAAATAATTTTTTCGGTGCCGTAACAAACCAAGTAGTAGGTCGAAAATATAGTAACAAATGGTGTTTGTTAGTCTAGTGTTGCCAGATGCCCCTCCGTAAATCAGGGCTCCAAATGCTCTAGACACGCCTAATTTCTTACAGTTTATCTCGCTATCTTTAATCGCAGATAATTCTGTCATTAGATAAGGCGAAGAAAACTTTAAACAAATAACAGTATTTTAAACTTTAACTAAACTTTAAAATACATTGTCCAGAACATTTGAACCCTCGATTTCCACGGGATATCTAGCAACACTAGTCACCTATGACTAGTGTTGCCAGGTCCAGTGTCACAAAAAGCGGGACAGCGGCTTCGAAATCGGGACATAAAAATGCAGTAAACTCCATGAAACGGAAACTGTCTATAACGAAATCCTGTCTTAAACATAAAAAAATTATTACCGTACGGTAGGAAAGTCACGCAATTATACATGCAAATACAAACGCTTGCTTAAAACGGAATTTTTCGCATACCCTTTGCGATTCCGTCTTATGACGTTTTATTATACTACGCAACAATTTTATACATTAAAACCAATGTCAGCGGAATTGCTAGGAGCTGAAATAAATTTCCAATTTAGCAGGTATAATTGTGTAATTCCTATCGTAGGGATAATGAAATTTTTATTTTAAGAAAAGAATTCCGTTATGAACAGGTTCCGTTTGCACAGAGTTTACTGAACCAAGTGGAGTGAAACTAGTGAAAAAAGAATAGCTAGGAATAGCAAAAATTCCGTTTTAGACAGCTTTCCGTCTATGCAGGCAGATTACTAATAATGTATTCCTTTGGAAGAGACTGTAAACGTTTTCCCAGGGCTGACACAAGCGATTTTTTTTAACAGGACACCTATTTAAAAAAAATACATTTTGTTGTATATTTCTGTTGCAAATGTTGCCAAAGCATATGTAAAGGATTTCGCTTTTTAAAAGTGGTGCGAAATAGAATTAAAAAATAGCCGCCTGAGGCAGCCCTTTTCCCGTGATATAGAATCTGTGTTCTCAGGTTTTAACTGTATTAAGAGGCTACTTCAGTCAAACGAAAAGACCGGTTCGCTAATGCTAATCCTGTGGAAGGCATTTATAAAGATAACTCGTTTGAATTTAAATATTTTTAAATGATTTCTTTTGCATTGAATAGTTGAGATCGGTCTGTACAAAGGCCGTTGTTTACTTGTTCGATTTTGTCTACAGATATTTTTAATGAGGACACTTTCATTTTCGGAACCGGTTTCGAAAGTAAAAGCATCCTCATAAGAGAAATCTGCGATCGAAATCGAGAAAGTGAAAAACGGCCTGCATACAGATCAATCTCAGTTATCCAATGAAAAAAAAATCATTTAAAAATATTGAAATGCGACCGAGATATCTTTATAAATTTCTTCCACAGGATTAGCATTAGCGAACACGTCTTTTCGTTTGACTGAATTAGCCTCTTAAGAGCCTACGCTAGTCACTCAAAAAGACCCGGATGATAATGTTAATCCTATGGGGAAGTTATTTTCAAATATCTCGCTTGAATTTTGATATTTTCCAATGATTTTTTTTGCATAGGATAGCGGAGGACGATCTACAATCGGGCCAGTTTTTACTTTTTTGATTTTGGTTTCATATATATTTTTTAAAATTACTTTTACATTCGGAACCGGTTTGAACCGGTTCTGAAATTGAAACTATTTTAATATAAAAAACTATAACCAAAATGGAAAAATTAAAAACTAGCCCGGTTTTAGATCGTTTTCAGCTATCTTATGCAAAAAAATCATTCGAAAATATCAAAATTCAAGCCAGATATTTGAAAATTGAAATTGAAATAATATCAATTAACAGTTATCTTAATTAGACACACGCTCATTAGGTTAGAAACCTGACAAACGCATTTATATATAGTTACCAACCTCCCGATTTTTTTAATATCAGTAAATTCCCACAAAATAGCCTTATTTAATTGTATAAATTGTGCGATTATAAAAAACAAGTATTTCTGCATAAAAATTTTGGTATTAAAAAAATCGGGAGGTTGGTAACTATGCGGGATTTATCACAATAATTATAACCATTTAAATTAACGGATTTATCTTCTAAGATTTCATTCTGAAATTCCTCTAATTAAATATCAATTTTTCTACAACCTGATGACAATTTTAATGATATGTATCCTTGAACATTAAGATTTTATTAAGAAAAATGAAGAAATTTGAATAATTTGTAATTTCATATTTCGTAATAAATGACCTAGTTATATTAAATCATCCGATCTTGACGTAACGAAATCATGTTTAGAAATTTTGTAATAGAGTTTTCGGAAGCATCTTCAATCTAATTCTAAATAATTTGATTCCAAAATTAATCGGTTTTTGACACATTCCAAAATAATACCGATAACGTTACTACAGAAACTGCATAATATGGAATTAAGACATTGTTACAAACGGTTAATACAGCATTTAGTTTGAACGAAAAAAGACATATTTCACTGTATACTACTGTAATTTAACATTTTAGTTATTTACTATTAGTTGTAAATATGACTGAACTTTCATATTGTAACTAAATTTGTTTGAAATATGGATATTGTTTACTCTGAAAACGACCGCAAACCAATAATTCTGAAAAGACAATTTCGGATAATCGAGAATGCTTCAATTTTAAGATTAAGAAGAAATATATATGCACTATTTTTTATTATGGTAACAAATGCTAAATAAAAATAAAGCAATAGCAAAATAGAAACAAGAATAAATTACTTGAATTTTAATTTTTAAATTAATTACCTTTTACAAATATCAGAAGGGTTTGAAAGAATGCTTTGTTTGTCGCAGTTTCGACTGCCTTTGCTTTGAATCTCATTCAAGGAGTTTTTAGTATTATTAGTTCACTAGTATCACAGTCTTTCTGTTGCTCCAGCCATGCCGAACCATTTGCAAAACATTCAAAATCATCAGAATTGCTAATTTGTTAGCTTTCTTCTCTCACTACGCAGCTTACGGAAGCTCAGGTTAAATTCTGAGGAACTCGAAGAAAGAGGATCGAAAATATTTATATGTGCTCGCAGTTCGGAAAGGACTGATTGCACACAAGGAATATGTTAGTTAAAAAACCTAAAAACTTTCAAGGTAGATTTTGCACACAAAGAATTTGACAGTAAAAAAAAAGTCTTTCAAAATAGATTTCGGTTAATCGAGAGTTTCGGTTAAAAGAGTTTCGGATAAAAGAGGTTCTACTGTATTTAAATAAACAGTCAAGTGCGAGTATTACTCACGCACAGAGGGTTCCGTACAATAATTCGTAAAAGTATTATTATAAAAAAAATCGTTTCTAAAAGAATAATAAGACTTAGTACAAAACTAAACAGCGTAGGGTTGGGTACAGCTGTATACAGGGTGGTTCAGAACTATATGTCAAAAATGTAAAGGCAAGTTGAGGAAAACTTAATAAGCAAATTTTCTGTAGGAATCTGTGTGCGGAAATGCAGTGTTGAGGCAGTAGATGGCGCACTGTTGAATGCGGCGAATGGATGCTCTTCGTTGCCATGAATCTTCATTTCCCTCACGGATGTCGAGCAACATGATTTATTACAATAAGGCGGAGCTTGACGACTTGCATTTCATGTATGGGATTGCGCAAGGAAATGGATTGGCTGCTCAAAGGAATCAGATTGAAAGATTCGCGAAGCGCGTTTCGAAACCGGGCCGCAAAGTTGCAACGTCGCCTTGCTCCGTGCCGTGTTTTTCCAGATAGGTTTTTAATTAACCTTTAAAAACACGTGTGGCGTATTGAGAGAGCCACTCAATGCAAACTAGTAATTATGTGATCCCATAGTAATTATGTGATTATCCCATAGTAATTATGTGAATTATTCTAATTAAATTTGTCTATTTTTTACAGTTTGACGTTTATTGCTTTTATACTGCTACTAGGAATCGTATTGCACAAATATATGATTAAAACTTGTTATCTAAGCTTTAAAAGCCGATGGTGTATAGAGTACGCCGCCCGTGTCTTTAAGGATTAGTATCTCGGCTAATTACCGCTATTTTTTTCGAAAATTATTATCAACAATCCTTTTATACTTCTGCGACGACAGGTACCTCCTAACTCCTTTTCAGAACGCCCGCAAATCGAAATTTGTGTGTAACGGAAAAATGCTATTTTCTCAATAACTCTGTAACCTAGGGTAATCACTATAGTTTTTCTGCAATGTTTAAATTAACGTCTTCTACCCTTAATTTTTTCATAATTTTAGTTTCAGTAGATTCAGAAACAGAAAGGGGTGGTGACATATTTTTGCATTTCATTTTCGACGATATCTCTGAAAATATAATACCTAAAATTAAAAAATATATATATTTTTGAGTTCGGCTTTTACAGGATACCCCACGCGGTATATATATAAAGAAAGATTTTTTTTTTTTCAAGTAACTTAAATAGCCCCTCTACAATTTTCCTAAATATATTTATGGAGGGTTAATAATTTATAAATATGTGGGTCAATAGCCTTCATTATTTCAGCCAATTTGAATTTTCCACGTTCCATATTTGCTGGCTGTGACAGACGGACAGACAGGCACAGGAATGATCTTATAATGGTTCCATTTTTAGGTGCGTTCGTAATTATATAAATACGTAGCACCTATAGTCGTCGTTCAGTCAGTCTGTCTGTCCGTCCGTCTGTCTGTCCGTCCGTCCGCATATAATAGAGCAAAAACTACCCAACCGAATGGTCTGAAATTTTAAATATATGATTGTTGTAAAATTTTGTCGAGCCATTTCAAATTTTATGAAAATCGGATGTATAGTTAAATTACAGGGACAGTCAAAAGTTTTTCCTTACATTACGGCCAATGGGAAAAATTATTGCACGTGCATTTTAATGATGTTAAAGCTTTCCGAATGGTCTCAAATTTTAAACATATAATTATTGCAACATTTTGTCGAGCCATTTCAAATTTTATGAAAATCGGATGTATAGTTTAATGACAGGGACAGTCAAAAGTTTTTCTTTACATTAAAGCCAATGGGAAAAATTATTGCAAGTGCATTTTAATGATGTTACAGCTTTCCGAATGGGCTGAAATTTTAAATATATAATTGCTGCAAAATTTTGTCGAGACATTTCAAATTTCATGAAAATCGGATGTATAGCTTAACTACAGGGACAGTCAAAAGTTTTCCGTTACATTAAGGGGAATGGGAAAAAATTATTGCAAGTGCATTTTAATGATGTTACAGACTATGCACTTATGAATTGCAAATAAATACACATTCAGTACAATATGGGGAGCAAAAAATAATTATAAAACTAGTTATAGTACGAACGCACCTCATTTGCCACGTTTGACGAGCAATTTCCAACTTGTTACTTTTTAAGCACGGAACCCTAAAAAGTAGTTACAAATGTTAATACTTCAATATTTTTAGCTCAATACTATACCAACTTTATTTTTCATCTTACATTTTTACTTCAGTCAACTAATCGGAGTAAAAGCGATTTAATATCGGTCATGATATTTATTAAAATCAGTAGTTTTTAACTATTCTGCTGTGCATCAGCTGTTTGCGAATAGCTGGCTTAGCAGAATGCGAAGTTCCCATCGCTGCACGAACCGTCGATGTATAATAGAACTACGAAAAATTGATAAAATAGTACAAGAATTGCTCTTACAACGCCCCCTTCCCGAGGAATATTTCGAAATTCAAGGAAGACCTGCCTGCTATAGCCAGAGTTGCATAATATAGACGCACACGCGCACGCCGTGCGCGGAAAACTTTCCAGAAGATTCGGAACTTTGCGGAAAATTTCTTAGAAAAAAAAAGTAATTTTTGTTCTTGTACTTTTTTTTTTTTTTTGATACCGGAAAATTAAAAATGTTTCCCAATTTTGTGTATGATTTATTTATTGTTTGCCAGGGGTGATTCTGTTCCGAATTTTCCGAAAATTTAAAGCATTCGGTTCCGGAAAAAAAAAAAAATCGGTCATCAGTCCGAAAATTCAGACATAAAAAAATATTACTGAAATACATTGCGGATTTCAAAAAATGGGCGCCGAAAATAAACCAATTCCGTCGATCGTTTGCAGAAAAA
Source organism: Maratus speciosus (assembly GCA_963932465.1). Lineage (NCBI taxonomy): Eukaryota > Metazoa > Arthropoda > Arachnida > Araneae > Salticidae > Maratus > Maratus speciosus. The sequence continues at coordinate 503,027,545 of OZ010794.1, read as the reverse complement.
ATACCTAATTTTGTCAAAGCATCGCGGAAAAAACGAGAATTTCGTTAAAGGACCTCGGACAAAACGCGAATTTGTTTAAAGAATCGTGGGAAATTTTTTTTATTTTTGTCAAAGAATCGCAGAAAAAACGCAAATTACGTTAAAGAATCGCAGAAAAAGGCAAATTACGTCAAAGAAGCGCAGGAAAAAAAACGAATTTCGTAAAAGCATAGCGGAAAAAGCGCGAATTCTGTCAAATCAAAGGACTGTGAAAAAAAAAAACGCAAATTTCGTAAAAGAATCGCGGGAAAAAAACTAATTTCGTTAAAGAATTGTGAAAGAAACACGAATTTCTTCAAAAGGCCACAGACAAAACGTGAGTATCGTCAAAAGATCGCAAAAAAGCGAATTTCATCAAAGAATCACAGAAAAAAGCAAATTTCGTCCAAAAAGGCACAGGAATAAAACGAATTTCGTAAAAGCATACCCGAAAATGCACGAATTTTGTCAAAAGATCGCGAAAAAAGGCAAATTTCGTCAAGGAACCACGGAAAAAAACTAATTTCGTCAAAGGATCGCGAAAAAAAGCGAATTTCATCAAAGAATCACAGAAAAAAGCAAATTTCGTCCAAAAAAGCGCAGGAAAAAACAAATTTCGTAAAAGCATAGCGGAAAAAGCACGAATTTTGTCAAAAGATCGCGAAAAAATGCAAATTTCCTCAAAGGACCACGGAAAAAAACTAATTTCGTCAAAGGATCGCGAAAAAGAACGCGAATTTCGTCAAAACGCCGAGAAAAAAACGTGAATTACGTCAAAAGATCGCGAAAAAATGCAAATTTCGTGAAAGGATAGGAGAAAAAAGCGCATTTTGTCAAAGGATCGCGAAAAAAGCGCGAATTTCGTCAAAGAATCGCGAAAAACGGAAAATTCGCCAAATGATTGCTGAAAAAACGAGAATTTCATCTGAAGATCGCAATAAAAACTCATTGGTCTTTTTAATGATGATACCTATGAATGAACCTCTCCTTACAAAATGTGATTCAGTTGTTTCAGAAGCAATGTCCATTATTGCATTTTGTGAGAAGAGGTCACAATATTAAGGATTGGGTTGTTTCTAAATGCATTGACAAAATAACTGATAAGAATTCAACCCTTCTTATCATGGATTTTTAGCTTTATTATTTTTTAGCCGACATAATTTTCTGTAATTATTATTAATTAATTTTTAAATTAAATGGTAATTATTTTAAAACTGCTGTTTAAAATTCATACCGTCAAAGTAATATAACACGTATTTTTATTAAACATTAAATTAATTTGCAGAAAGTTTTTGACCCAATATTCATGTGTGCAGAAAGTTTTTGGTTTTATATAAGTCTGGCTATAGCCAAAAATATAAATATGAAAGTTGGTTTAATTCTTTGAATAACTTCATACGGTTTTCGATAGTACAATAATGAAAATGGTGCAAAACTCGCTATTACAGCGTCTTCTTCTGGCGGATTATTTCCAAAATCAAGGAGGACCTGCTTGCCCTAGCTAAAAAACATAAATATGAAATTTGGTTCAATTCTATTCACAACTTCATATACTTTTTTATGATACAGAAAGGGCACACGGACACACGGATATACGGACTGACAGACATTTTTATAAACTTTTTTTGGGGGGTGGGTGGCCTGTTTGACCCCTAAATCGTGTAAATCCGTCGAAAGCCAAATTACAAAACTTTCGTCTATTGAAGATAGAAGAAAGTAACGCATCCTGTTTTCATCCGAAGTACAGAACTTGTCCACCACCCCCTGAATAATAGATCTGATCGCTGACACAAAAATGGCGGCTATCGTATGCGGATTTTTTCAGTTGTTTGAATGATCCTTGAATTGAGTAACAATAATTAAAAAAAAAAACCTGCTTTATTTATTTTTTTAGAATACTAGGGGGGCTCCACCCCCGTGCTCGCTACGCTCACCAACCCCTTGCGTAATCGTTTCGCGATTCCATTCGGTATCACGAAGCGAAGCAATCCCTATTTTTTAGCCAACCCCAGCCGTAATTGATTCGCGTTTCCATTCTGGATCGCTTCGCGATCCCATTTTTTCTATGCATTCAATTTTTAGATTCCACTTGGTAAAAACGCGCTCCTCCCCAACTCTTGACAATTTTATTTCCTTATCTCCAAGCTCATAATCATTAGAGTTTACAGAGTTTGACAATTATAAGAATTATTAAATATAAAATTATATATATAGTGTTACGAATATTGTAAATTGTTAGTGTTTGTGCTTAAAAATAATGTAAATAGTTCAATTAAGCTCTATTTATAAGCTAATATCAGTTTTGTTCCATTGAAATATCTCAATTTGTTGATTTTCTGCAAGCAAGTAAACCCTATTGGATTTTAATGGGAGTCTATGGAAATTTGGCGAAATACTGGAAATAGCACCAAGTTGGCTTCACTTTTGCCGACTAATTTTGTCACCAAATTTGGCGATATATCACCGAGTAGGCGGCAAACTTGGCGATGTTTGGCGACAAAGCCGCTCCTGTGGTAACCCCCTCATAGCGTCAGAAAACTTTGACCAATCAGATGCTTTCCGCGGTATCTATTCAGATTTTCATTGGCCCATTTCCAAATCGTTACATTTTTTTATATATAGAAGGAAATAAGTAAAAAAAAAAAAAAAAAATGTAAAATACTGGTGTCTAACTTAAGCAAATTAAATACATTATTTAATAGGATTTTTATAAGTATAATAGAAAGAGATAATTATATGAATAGGAAAAGGACTTTTAAGATAAATTAAATTTAGTATAATATGCGTTGTATTTGTCGTAGGCAAATTGAAAAATCAGGCTCTTTGCAAATAGCTTAGGCTGTTTGTAAAGAGCCGGGCTAATTGGAGAATCATCTCTTTTTTTTCCAATTATTCTGATATTTTTCAGGCTTATTGCCAAGAGCCTAGACATCGTTAGGTTAATTGGAAAATGACTACTTATTTTCCAATCAGGGTGATTTTTTAAGACTTATTAACCCATAACCAGACCCAAACCCGAAAAATAAATTACAACAGACCCGATCCGAGCAAGACAAAATAATTTCAGCCCACACGCAACGCAACCCGAATCGAACCTAAAAATTCCATTAAAAAAAACCCGGAAGCTGAATCGAACCAAATCTGAACCCGACATAAATATTCCAATGAAACATAACCGATCCGAACAAGACAAAATAATTTCTGAGGAAATACAAACCGACACGAACCTAAAAATTACATTTGAAAAATACCTGGAATCTGAACCCGACAAAAATATTCCTATAAACCGTAACCAATCCGAGCAAGACAAAATAATTTCTGAGAACATGCAACCCAATCAGTACCTAAAAATTCAATTTATAAAAAACCCGAAATCTGATGCGAACCAAATCTAAACCCGACAAAATTATTCCAAAGAACCGTAACCGGATCCGAGCAACACAAAAGAATTTCCGTGGACATGTTACCCGACACGAAACCAAAAAACCGAAAGCTGACATGAACCAAATCTGAACCCGCCCAAAATATTCCATTGAATCATAACGCGATCGGAGCAAGACAAAACCATTTCCGTGGACACGTAACACGACCCGAACATAAAAATTCCAACAGAAACAACTCAAAATTTGACACGAATCAAATCTAAACCCGGCAAAAATAATCCAAAGAACGATAACCCGATCCGAGAAAAACAAAGTAAATTTCCATGGACACGCAACCCGATCCGAACCTAAAAATTTTGTTTGTAAAAAACCCGAAATATAACCCGAACGAAATATGATAACCGACAAATATATTCTGAAGAATCATAACCCAATCCGAGCAAGACAGACTAATTTCCGTGGACACGCAACCCAACCCGAACCTACAAATTCCATTTGAAAAAAACCTGAAATCTGACACGAACAAAATCTGAATCCGACAAAAATATCCCCCAAAACCATAACCAGATCCGAGAAAGAAAAAGTAATTTCCATAGGCACGCAACACGACCAGAACATAAAAATTCCATTAGAAAAAAACCGAAATCTGACCCGTACCTAATTTGAATTAGATAAAAATATCCCCAGAAACCAAAACGCGATCCGAGCAAGACAAAATACGAGGGTGAGTCGGAAAATAAGTTTCCCCTGGCAACTGTGGACAGAGGTGTGTATGTAAGACAAAAAATGTAATGAAACATTAAAGATAAGACGTAAATTTATATTTCTACTTAAGTGCCAAGTGAGTTGATACATTTGTCATAACCTTTATAAGCTTCATAAAGCACTCCAGGAAAAAACAGGGCTCTGCCTACAAAAGAAGTGTTGAATGGCTTGTGTGGCTTCAGCATTGCTTACAAAGAAGTAGTCAAGCATTGCTTTTGTCTATAGTGGCCGTGCACGTCCGTCCAGGTCTCGGTCTGTCCAACACTTGCTGACGCCCCTCACTGAATTGGCGGCACCATCTCCGCACCATTTGTTTCGACATCACTTCTGACCCACAGACCCCCACGTGGCGGTTATGGATTTCTGCTCCCGATACTCCACGTGCCCAATCATAGCGGACAACCGCTCTCACTTCCTCCTTTGACCACGGATTCACAACGCATTTTCTCTCCATATCTACCGGGAACAGAATGATGCAGAGCCTTTATTTTTTCAAAGAGCGCTTTTTGAAGCTTATAAAGGGATATGACAAATGTCTCAACTCACTTAGCATTTATGTAGAAAAATAAAGTTACATATTATCTTTAATGTTTCATTACATTTTTTGTCTTTCATACACACCTCTGTCCACAATTGCTAGGGGAAACTTATTTTTCCGACTCACCCTCGTAATTTCCGTGGACACGTAACCCGACCCGAAACTGAAAATTCCATTAGAAAAAAACCCGAAATCTGAACCAAATCAAATCTGAATCCGACAAAAGTATTCCAAAGAACCATAACCAGATCCGAGCAAGACAAAATAATTTCCATCGGCAAGCAACCCGATCCGAACATGAAAGTTCTACTTGAAGTTAACTCAAAACCCGACCGGAACTCGAAATAAAAATACATCAGGCCGTATCCCGATCTAAGCAATGCAAATTAATTTCCGTGTACACGCAGTACGACCAGAATCTGAAAATTCCCTTTGAAGTTAACCTGAAACCCGACCCGAACCCGATCTGAAAACAACGAAATATTTCAAAGAACCGTAACCCGATTCGAGCAAGAGAAAATAATTTCCGTCGAGATGCAACCTAAAAGTTCCATTTTAAGTCAACCCGTGTTAGGGTCGAGTTTCGGATTGAGTTCAACTAGAACTTTCAGGTTGGGATCGGGTTGCCTGTCGACGAAAATTATTTTGTCTCGTTCGGATCGGGTTATGGTTCTTGGAATATTTTTATCGTATTAAAATTTTTTCGGGTCGGGTTTCAGGTTGACTTCAAATGGAATTTTTAGGTTCTGGTAGTGTTGCATGTCCACGGAAATTAATTTGTCTTGCTCGGATCCGGTTATGGTTCTTTGGAACATTTTTGTTGGGTTCAGAATTGGTTCGGGTTTTTTGAAGTGGAATTTTTAGGTTGGGGTCGGTTTGCGTGTCCACTGAAATTACTTTGTCTTGCTCGTATCGGATTATGGATCTTTGGAAAATTTTTTAGGGTTCAAATGTGTTTTATTTTTATAATGAAATTTTAGTTTCGGGTTGGGATGCGTTTCCACGGAAATTATTTTGTCTTGCTCGGATCGGGTTATATTTCAATGGAACATTTTTGGCGGGTTCAGATTTGATTCGGGTCTGATTTCGGGTTCTTTTCGAATGGAATTTTAGGTTCGTGTCGGGTAACATGTTCACCGAAATTATTTTGTGCTGCTCGGATCCGGTTATGGTTTTTTGGAATCATTTTGTCGGGTTCAGATTTGGTTCGCGTCAGATTTCGGGTTTTTTTACAAATTGAATTTTTATGTTCTGTTTAGGTTGCATTTCCTGGAGAAATTATTTTGTCTCGCTCAGATCGGTTATGGCTCATTGGAATATTTTTGTCGGGTTCAGATTTTGTTCGATTCAAATTCGTTTTTTTTTCAATGCAACTTTTAGGTTCAGATCGGGTTGCGTGTAGACTGAAATTATTTTGTCTTGCTCGGATCGGTTATGGTTCATTGGAATATTTTTCTCCGGTTCAGATTCCAGGTTTTTTTCAAATGGAATTTTTAAGTTCGCGTCGAGTTGCGTGTAGACTGAAAATATTTTGTCTTCCTTGGATCGGCGTACGGTGTGTTGTAATGTGTTTTTCGGGTTCGGGTCGGGTTATGGGTTAATAAGCTTAAAAAATTACTCTGATTGGGAAATAATTGGTCAATTTTCAATTAGCCTAACGGCGTCTAGGCTCTATGCAATAAGCCTGAAAAATATCAGGCTAATTGGAAAAAGAGAAATGATTCTCCAATTAGCCCGACTTTTTGCAAACAGTTAAGGCTCTTTCCAAAGAACCTGATTTCTCAATTAGCCTACGACATATATATCAAAATCGATGAATTATGTACAAGGCTGCACAAGAAAATTCGAAAACAGTCCTGCCTTTAGATTCAGCCTGTATCTTTCCGCATGCCAGAATACACGAACTGGTTATTCACTATGTTATGCGTTTTCAAAAGTGTTTATTTAAGCATTCCATTTCACCTTATTAATAAATAAGTAAAAAATGAATAAATAAATTAAAAAAATAAAAAAATAAAAAAATAAACTGAAAATTTGCCATAACAGTGTCGGTAAGTGCTTCTTAATTGATGCGTGATACGCTTATAATCTGCCTTCTTCTATTATTATGTTGCCTTTAAAATAGCAGTGACCGTTAACCCTTTGAGGGGCAAACAAAATTGTCACTAAATATTGAATTCTCACCGGAATAATCGAAAAATTTTATTTTTAAATAAGGAAAAGAAATTTTACAGCGATTTTCCTCCAAAATTAAAAATACAAAATTTAGTTAAAATTTTCTGTGAGAATCTTGTTTAAATTAGGTGGGATATATTTTATCCCACCGCCCCTCAAGGGGTTAAGGAAACATTAATTTATTCCTCGAAAAATCACTTTTAATTAAAACTTTATATAAATAGATATAAATAGAGGACAGCAATTTATTTTATATATTAAAAAAAATAATAATAATTTCCTTGTTCCTGTTGCGTTTCTACATACTTCTAGCGATCACTAAAGTTTTAACTCTTCTTTAATGTAAAAATGTGCCACAAGTGCACGCTCAATTAAGCATACTATTAACGCATCAATAACCCAAATGGCAATGTAAGTCAATTTAGTTAATGAAATTTACTCCATTGTCTTCTGCTTGGTTAGCTTCACATTTTTCTGTAATAAAACGATTACTCAACAAAAGACTTACGTGCCCGGAACTTTTTTAATGTTGTGATATTTAGACACGTTCACTTGGTATGTACAAAGAATTAAAGATAATGCTATTTTTAATAAAATAGCTGCATGAAATTTATATAAAAAGAATGCCATTAATTATTACAAGATGTATTACAACTTAAATAATAATAAAAAAGAATTTATTGCCGGAATTTTTGTGAAATAAGAAAATAGGAAAATTTAAACAATAAAAAATAAGACTTTTGCGACCAAAAATATCCGGAAATTTAAAAAGAAAGTCCTTTATTATTATAAGCTTCCCATATGGTATTTCTTTCAGACAACAATTAAATTGTCGTTACTTAAAAATAACTTTACGTTGCATAAGTCAGCGTAAAACGAAGCAGACTTATCATTGTACGGTTAAATACTGATAATCTCTCCTGCAATTTTTTAAATTTCAAAGTATCGCAAATTTTCAATTTTTACACCTTCATATTGTTAAAAAATACTTTAAACTGCAATTTGTTTTGAAGCTGCATCTAAATTTATTTTTAAAATATTAATTTATTTTTGCAGTTTTTAATTCAATTTCTGTAATAGTGGCAACTGAAGTACTCCATTTCTGTAGAATGTATTGCGCCATTAATTAAATAATGAATGCCATTACTTACCATTACTTCCAAATAGTAATTTCAGCAAATTTCTTAAATTCTTATTTGAATACCCCACCCACCTCGTGTAACATACACTGTTAAGAATCTGCAGCTTTTGCTGCATAGGCACTCCACTGCTTTTATAGAACATCTCTATTCTAACCAATGAAAATGCTCCACAATATAGTCAAGTAATCGTTTTCTATAAAAGCGGTGGAATGACTATGCAGCAAAAGCTAAAGATTTTTAACACTGTATCTACGGATAAGTTGAATAACGGAGTTTCATTTGGATATAGGTTTATTTAGAACAGCATGTGCACTCTGGCTGTGAAAAATGGAACTAAACAGGTCTTGCAGAGTGTGCTCACCCCACCCACCTCGTGTAACATATACTGTTAAGAATCTGCAGTTTTTGCTGCATAGGCACTCCACTGCTTTTATAGAACATCTCTATTCTAACCAATGAAAATGCTCCACAATATAGTCAAGTAATCGTTTTCTATAAAAGCATTGGAATGACTATGCAGCAAAAGCTAAAGATTTTTAACACTGTATCTACGGATAAGTTGAATAACGAAGTTTCATTCGGATATAGATTTATTTAGAACAGCATGTGCACTCTGGTGGTGAAAAATGGAACAAACAGGTCTTGCAGAGTGTGTTCAGCGTGTAATTTTCAAGCCCGTAAATGCAGTATTTTTAAAAACTTTTATAGAGTTCCAACTCTCCCAGTAGGTTAAAAATTTGGCGTTTTATTCTGAGGCAGGCGTGTCGCATTGAATTGGCATATTGAAAGGAATTATTTTTCTACAATCGAGTTAATGAAATATTATTTAATATCTTCGGTTCTAATTGACGGATTTTTACGAAATTTGCATGTTTGCATTTACGTTAAACAATATGTATAGATGCCTAAATTTGAAATGTATAAAAGCAATATTTGTCAAAATTTTATAGACCCCGAAAGCTGCCCAGTATGAAAATTATTCCTCCTTTACCGCAGACAAATTATCATCTAACACAGTCTTAAAGTTAACTTATGAGCAGTAGTTTACACTATTTCCAAATAGTAATTTCAGTAAATCCCGAAATTAAGTTCTTGCCTCAGAAACCAGTTCAAATTTTTGAATGACGTCTCCAGTACTCTTAATTATTCATTTGTCAAAAAACACTTGCATCCCCCGTACCCCCTTCCCCTCCCCCATTTGCCGCTTCCCAGAGAATTTTTCTCGTATTCGAACCGCCACTTCGCAAATATTATCTACAGGTAGGTTGAATAATGGAGTTTCGTTCGGATAGACGTTTGTTTAGAACAGAGTGCACGCCCCTGGCGGTGGAAAATTTAACAAATTGATTTTGGATTTTTGGAACATTTAAGGTTATTATTACGGGCCCGGACAGCATCGCGCTGGGCGGATCAGACAGTTGTGTTTGTAAATTTGAAATATAATTTGTTCTTGTTTCGCTCAAACTGCCCAATAAAAGGCTGGAGTTAGAAACGGCATACCGCTAGTGATTCCAACTCCCGCTTAATTTATCTAAAAATCTGTGTGATTGTGAATGTGTTAAATAGGAAATAATGCAAAATAAATTTATTTGTTTAAATAATCAAATAAATTATGTACAATAAATAAGTATAAAAATAAAAATAGTTTTTTTTTTTTTTTTTTTTTTTTTTTTTTAAACATTTGTTTATGAGTTTATAACGTTCATCTTGAAAACCAATCCGAAAATTTTAACTGCAATTCATATTTTTCCGAAAACATTTCCGTTAGTATGTACTAGAGGAAGAGTTCCATATCCTGTGCCGGTTGGCGCGATTTACGAAGGAATCCAAAATGGCACCAAAAAACCATTTTAGCATCTTATAAATTATTTCAAGATGGCGGAAAAACATGGTCTTTAAATATTTATAAACATATCTACCCTATATATATAAAATCCTAATGAAACGAATTTATGAAACGGAAGTATGAATCGACTGATTAAACAACTGATTATGTTTCACGGAAATTTCTCCTAAAATATGGAATACTTTGCGATGAAATTAACACCAAAAATCAATACTGATCCGCAGATTTCAAAACTGGTATTATAATTTTCAAATTCGAATTAGTTTTCGAAATATTAATTTTTTTCTAATTTTATATAGATTTTTCTAATGATCGCAACTCAAATTTTAATCATAACAGATATTTTGTTTTCAGATTTTAGAAAAGGTTACTATTTTAAACTAATATGGCGAGAAGTTTGGCCCCCCCTTTTTATTGGATTTATAGTTTAATTACAGGGACAGTCAAAAGTTTTTCTTTACATTACGGCCAATAGGAAAAATTATTGCAAATGCATTTTAATGATGTTGCAGCCTTCCGAATGGTCTGAAATTTTAAATACATAATTTTTGTAATATTTTATCGAGCCAATTTAAATTTTATGAAAATCGGATGTATAGTTTAATTACAGGGGCAGTCACAATCTTTTCGTTACATTACGGCCAATGGGAAAAAATTATTGCAGGTACATTTTAATGATGTTAAAGCCTTCCGAAAGGTCTGAAATTTTAAATATATAACTGTTGCACAATTTTGTCGAGCCATTTCAAATTGTATGAAAATTGGATCTATAGTTTAATTACAGGGACAGTCAAAAGTGTTCCGCTACATTACGAGGAATAGAAAAAGAATAATTGTAAGTGCATTTTAATGATGTTACAGACTATGCACTTATGAAGTGCAAAAAAATATACATTCAGTACAATATGGGGTGCAAAAAGTAATTATAAAACTAGTTATAGTACGAACGCACCTCATTTGCCACGTTTGACGAGCAATTTCCAACTTGTTCAGTTTGCAGACGATTTCAAACATTCTGTATTCGTTTGAAATTTAATTCAATTAACATGTAACTTAATACTCTTGTTTAATCGCTGTTCTCAGTAATGACATTTATTACTTCTTAGTTCTAGTCATTTATTAGTTCTACACTCTTTTGTTTAACAGAGCTTGGTTTTTATGTGCGTTCGTAATTATAAAAATACGTAGCTGCTATAACCGTCGACTGGTCCGTCTGTTTGATTATAACAGCGCAAAAGCTACTCTACCGAATGATTTGAAATATAATATACATAATCCTTGCAAAATTTTGTCATTTATAATTTTATGAAAATTGAATCAAAACTTAAAAATATATTAATAAAATTTTTCTTCATTCTATTCAATCCTGTCTTACGTATTTAATTCAATGATATCCAATGATAGGTAACCAGATTGCCATGACGATGCATCGTCATGACGTCTTTATTAAGATAGATTTCTATAATTTCCGTATTATTGAATTTAATATATATAATCATAATAAATTTTTCTATTCATGCATGCTTGCATAAGAGTGCAACAGCTATTGCATCAAGATCTGAATATTTATAAAATTAGCTATAGTAAGAACGCACCTCATTTGCCATGTTTGACATACAATTTCCGACTTGTTGTATAGTATGATGGATTTTTGAAAATGATTTTTAACCCAATTCCTCATATGCTAGAATTATAAAAATCATGTTAAGAGGTAAGTTTCCGATGACAATACAACATTTTAATGTTTTTAGAATTTAATTATAAATTAATACAAAACTTCAAAGGCATCTTTCCGATAGCCTGCAAAGGTGATAAATCGCCAAATATTCTCTGCAACTCGTGGAATTGTATACGAGTTGAAACAACAATCGATTTAATGATGCGACAATAAAAGCGCGCCAAAATAGATAACATGGCTGTGAAACTACAACAGTGAAACATTTTAAAGTCTAAAAAGTGGAAAATACATTTTGAATAAAAAAGGAGGAGTTTACTATTAAAAAATATATGGTCTTTTATCAATTAATAGTTTAATATTGATTAATTCATAATTATATATTGAGAATTTAATTTAAAAATTCAAAAGAGATAGTTTAAATAATGTTTCTTTTTTTTTTCCTGTTGCATTATTTTAAAAATGATATAGAGCAAAATTTATGTATTTTTAATAAATCCACTAGCTTGCTCTTACTACCAAGTTTCAAATAAATAAATAAATAAATAAATAAAACAGCGACTTTTTCGTAATCGAGTTCGATGCCCACGCTAAATTACCATTAGGGAAGAGTTCCATATCATGTGCTTTTTTTTTTTTTTTTTTTTTTTTTTTTTTTTTTTTTTTTGTCATTAAACGTATCGATGTGGTTGCGATCTTCAGCCTTTGGGGTTGCTTTTTTTCTGGAATGGACTTTATTCATATGTTTTTTGTTTGCATTTAGCATATTTTTTTTAGGAAAATTTTATAACTTTTTTGTTTTAATTTGACATATATAATAAATATATAAAATTATATATAAGTACATAATATTTATTTACAGGTAATTCATTATTAGTATTATTAGCAAATAAAATTCATTATTAATATATATATATATTATGTATTCATAAGGTAGATCTCTATATGTAATACATATACATAAAAATAAAACTATCTGTATAAACATTGTATTTTTTTTAACATGTGACTTATATAACATTCATTAAATATATATATACTAGGGGGCTCTGCCCCCTGCAAGCTACTCTCGCCAACCCCCGTTCAGACACCGTAGAATCTAAAAACACGCTAATTTGATCGGTTTTAAAAATATTATAGAAGATTGAATTATACTGAAAAAACATGTGCAGATCTCCTTGTAAACGGGTTTCCATTCAAATTCCTTTGATTTCAAAAATTTAAGGCCGAATCAGTTGCTGTTAAGACATCCAATGGTTGTTTTCGTGTTTGATTAAACAGGATCAGTTAAATATTTCAAAAGAAGCTAAAAAAATGAATTAAGTGTACAGTTAAAGGTATATATAAATATTATACAGACATACAAACAATAAATACAATAAACCCAACTGGAGTGAAAAATTAGCCAGAGACAGGAATCGAACCCGGGACCACAGTATACAAGACTGCTGCTCTAACTCTTGTATACTGTGGTCCCGGGTTCGATTCCTGGCTCTGGCTAATTTTTCACACCATTTGGGTTTATTGTATTTATTGTTTGTATGTCTGTATAATATTTACACATACCTTTCACTGTTGAATGCAGGCGTTATTTATGTGTGTATGTGTGTTTTAATCTATATTGTAGTATGAGTGTTTTATTATAAGTGTACAGTCTTTGACTCCCGGTATTTTAAAACAATTTCTATAACAAAAGCCTAAGTCACGTGGCTATCTTCAACAGTTCCGGGCGAACCACTTCGCTTTTTATATTCCATGTGCCATTTTGGTACTTTAATGTTAGCCACCAAATATTATTCTATTCTATTATTCATCAAATATTATTCTATCACCATCATTTCATCTATATTATAATAGTCCAAGTCATGTAACTGCCATAAATACATACACTCTGATCTCTTCGATTTCATATGAAAGTTTGATCCAGATATCATATACGGCCCCATATTGGTGCGATTTCTTCCGACGCTAATTTGGGGAAAACATCAACAGCATAAACAACAACATCCGGCTTACCAAATCAAGCAAAATAGCGATACTATGGCTCCAATTAAGTACCCGTTAGTAGTGTGGAATTGACAGTTCGGCGGCACCTGCACGCCTGCACGCTCCCAAGGTCAAATGAAGGTCATTCATTATCGTACTATAAGACGATAACGAAAGTGTAACGCGATAAGCGAAGGGGGAAAATGATAACGGAAGTGCAGTGCGATAAGCGAAGGGGGAGATAAGAGAATGTTGATAAGGATTTTTTGAGATAAGAATTTTTTTGAGCGGAATTTTTGGGAGATTGATTTTTTTTGTCGTACTACAGTACGCGGGGTATTTTTTGGTTTTTATGTGGGGACTTTAATTTTTTAGGGGATATTTTTTAATCGGTTACATAAATTGTTAGGGTATTTTTCTATCAGTTACATGAATTAACCTGATACAGTTTGAGGGATATTTTCATATCGGTTACATGAAACAAGTGTTACAGTTCGAGGGGACTTTAATTTTTAGTGGAGCAATTTGTGTTTTGGTGCTGCCATCTAGTGTCGATTGATAGAATTTAGTTTTGGAATTGGTATTTTTCCCAAAAGGTTTCGAGGAGGATTGAACCTGCAAAATGTAGTCGTGGTTGAATAATAGACCGTTACCTTATCGATTCAGCCACGATTACATGTTTCAGAATGAAAATTTTAAGAAGTGCTGTGCTCTTTTTTTAGAAAAATAAGTCATTTTTGAACCAATCACAGATTTTTTTTTTTTAGGTACACGCGCGCCTCCTATGATTATTATAAATTGATGCGAATAAAGTTTTTTTCATTAGTTGATTAATTACTGCTGCTGAGTGAGGTTGTTCTTATGTCTAGTTTTCAAGATATTGCTGTTGTAGGAGCACCCGGAATGATTTTTGAAGCGACGAATCTCGTGCCTAAAGTGGAACCTGTTTCAGATGTTGAAATGAAGCCCTCTTCATCAGAACTTTTGATTAAAGAAGAACCCCCTTTTGTTTGTGAAACCTGTAATAAATCGTTTATGCGAAAGTTTGTGCTTAATAGACACGTGAAATCGCACTTGCAGAAAAAACCCTTCTGTTGTAATTTGTGTGGAAAAAGTTTTATTCAAAACAGTGATTTACGACGACATGTTAAGATTCATTCGAAAACGTGTGAGGTATGTAACGAAATCTTCGCAAGAAAAGTGGACTTTTTAAAACATCAAAAAATGCATAAACCTACTGAACGTAGAAAATCTGTGAAGCAGAGAAAGATCTCGAAACAACTAAAAGACGATCAACGAAGTGTGTTAATTAATCGCTTGTGTAATTTACTGCAGCGAGTGTGTGCTTCCTATGACTCATCTGTGACGTCATCCGTTTGAAAGAATGTGATTGGGTATAATATGCGTCACTAATATATAAAAGTTTTATGTTTTTTACAAATCCTTCAGTTTACTGCTAACTTTAATGATTGCTAGTCCAATGGCTGAAAATTTATTGAAAAGATTGCACGAAGAAATGTTGTCGCCTTCCGACTATCAACCCCTGCTGGACGATTCAAGATTTAACATGGAAAGTGTTACGCTGTATCCTTCCACCGACGAACCTTCATCGCCTATCAATTGTCATGATGAAGAAACGTCGTTTCCTGATTCCTGCTGTGAATCTGCTCAGGATATTATGAATGAATTTTTCATCGACTTTAACTTCCAGAAATCTTCTACTGCCCAAATGGACGAAGAACCCATGTCTGATAGACAAAATGTGTTTCAAACCCCACCTGTGAAAGATTGCAATTTTATTTTTCGATAAGAACTTGGAAACGCTTTATTTTTAGGACTGCAGTTACAGAATGCTGAATATTCTATTCAAATTCGAGAATTTACGAGTGAAGGACTTCCAACTCAGAATGGAATTGATTTAGATATTCGCACTTGGTATGAATTCCAATATAAAATATTTGCGTTTAATTTGAAATATACCAGCTCTTCATTCATCGCCAATAACACCCTTTTGGTTTTGAATGAGGATAATTCCATTATGTGGCTCAAAATGTTAAAAAATGAATCCCATATTCAATTAAACAATTATCAACTTGAACAGTTGAAAGAAAAAGCCTATAAATTCAATAAGAAATTGATTCATCATATGTATGAAAAACATTTACCTGCTTTATTAAAACAAAAATGTCAACGAAGTTCTACAGAAAATGAATTTGTTTTGTGGTCTAAACTAATTTATTGTATCGAGAATTCTATTTTAAATATATTTAATCAAATTTTTGAATGTACCGGTTGTGTTTTTAGACATCCAAGTGTTAGTCTGCATTCCTGTTTTATGTTAAACAATCGTGAAAAATTTCAACAGTTGGGAGATATGATTTTAATGCTTGTGAATTTTGACGATGTTCTATCCATGTTTTTAAAGAATGTGGATTCTGTTAGCGATCAGTTTTTATGTAACTTGAATGTAGAAACTTTTAAAAGTGTATTGTTTAAATCATTTCAATAAATTGATTTCATTTTATATTTGTGTCTTTATTTTTTAAAATGGTGTGTGTTTATTCTAACAGAGGGGAATTCAAACAGATTTTTGAAAAAAGAATGAAATATAATTTGATTAAACAATTAAAAAGAAAAGAAATAAATTAAAACAAGCTTACCAGAAACACGTGCTACATCCTTGGTTACTTGACTAGAAATGAAAAATCTTACAAGTCCTTACACAATTTTGTGTTAGAGGTAAAATTTTCAGGTGCTCATTTTTAATTGGGACACTTTCAAATATTTTTTTCTTTTTCGCGATTTTTCATTTGCCAATCGAATTTTAAACATTAATTAAGAAATTTTTATGGGGAGACTTTATTTTTTTAACGCACATTTTAAGATTAAAATGGAATTTTTAACATAAATTGTATGAGAGGACTTTACGCAATTCAATTTAGCGACGTTTGCGCTTACATTTTTGGGGGAAATAGTAATTTAAAATTTAAAATATGAAGGAGGTCACAATTGAATTTTTGTCATTTAGCGTTAGAATTTATTTATGCGAATTTTGAAATAGTACTGCCCCACCTGTGGCTGAGAGGTTCTGCTCTCGAAGCTGGTAGACGTGAAGTGATCCCATTCGCGAACACTTTGAATATCAATATGAAAAAGGTTTGGTATTTAATCATATGACTTTAAAAAAAAAAAAATGAAATCATCGTAAATCATTTAAAAGTGAAAAAATCTTAAAACATATGACTTTATAAAATTGGATAACCTTAAATAATTTTAATCACATGTGCTTTACAAAAATTGAATAATCTTAAATCATTTTATCACAATTACTTTATAAATTTTATATCGTTTTGAAGAAATATCTTTAGACATATTGCTTAACAAAATGTCAATAACCTTCAATCATTTTGACTAAAAAAGGGAGTTCAAACTTTGTTACAAAATTCCCTATTAACAATACTAAACCTTTTT
This sequence comes from Maratus speciosus, assembly GCA_963932465.1. Taxonomy (NCBI): domain Eukaryota; kingdom Metazoa; phylum Arthropoda; class Arachnida; order Araneae; family Salticidae; genus Maratus; species Maratus speciosus. Next base: position 503,010,546 of record OZ010794.1, on the reverse strand, counting down.
CAAAGCAATTAAGAAAATATAACTGTTTTATACAATAAATTCTCACCGGAGATGACTTCAATAGCTTTCCCGAACTATTAAGTGTACTTGTCGAAGCCAAAAGTCCCATGGCTTCCAATGATGGGGAGACCATAGCATTTGAAGTTCTCGGCGCTACGAGCATTTGCTCAAGTAGCGATGGTCCAGGCTATAAAATAAAAAAATGAGTTAAAATCATTTAGAAAGGAATAAATATAATTAACTATAGAATGATACAAAACAGTTTTTCAAAAACATTTACTTACTAGATTTTGAATTTCTGAATTAAAATTCATAGTAACCTTTTAATTACTTTTTCAAAAATGAATAATTTAAATTGGTTAGAGCGCTAATTTTAACGTTTACTCTCTAGAACAACTAATTTAAGAATGAATCCGTTTACCCACAGCGGTACGCTTATCTGATTAATGAGATAATATAATCTTATCTGATAATGACGTCATTTGGGTTTCCCCACAAATATGAATCATTTCAAAATAGCAATACTAGTAAAGATTGTTTAATTTCAATACTTAATAAGTTTATAAAATTTTTAATAATTTGAATGTCAAGTTCCTTCACAAACATGGAGAATTATTTTAACTGGGATAATATTTATATGTTTTGATATGGGGAGATTACTTTATTCAGAACGAATTGAAACACATAAAAATAAATTGATTTTACTCCACTGACATAGCATTCAAAAATTTTTCAAAAATAAAAACCCTTCATAGAGTATTTCCAAAAAGAATACTTTTTAACACGTTAGACAGATAAGAAAGGGGAAAAAAAAATAAGAGTATCATTTTAAATAAATTTTAAACATTGCTACAATGAGTCATCCTTCATGTTTTAAAATGATTAAGTCAATTTTAATAGTATCTAAATAAGGAATTCTACGGAAAAAGAAATTTGAAAACAGTCAAGGAAATAATAATGAAAGTCCATTTTAAATAAATTTTAAACATTGCTACAATGAGTCACCCTTCATGTTTTAACAGGATTAAGTCAATTTTATGTTTTAATAGTATCTAAATAAGGAATTTTACGGAAAAAGAAATTTGAAAACAGCCAAGGAAATATTGATAACAGTCCACTTAAAATAAATTTTAAACATTGCTACAATGAGTCATCCTTCATATTTTAACATGATTTAGACAATTTTAAGTTTTAATAGTATCCCAATAATGAATTTTACTGAAAATTAATTTTGAAAACAGTCAAGGAAATAATAATGAAAGTCCATTTTAAATAAAGTTTAAACATCGCTACAATGAGTCATCCTTCATATTTTAACATGATTAAGTCAATTTTAAGTTTAATAGTATCCCAATAATGAATTTTACAGAAAAAGAAATTTGAAAACACTCAAGGAAATAATAATGAAAGTCCATTTTAAATAAAGTTTAAACATTGCTACAATGAGTCATCCTTCATATTTTAACATGATTAAGTCAATTTAAAGTTTTAATAGTATAGAAATTCTAATAACATGTAAAATATAGAGTTTTATACAAACATGTAATTAGATACCAAAAGACAAGAATAAAATATCGTTTACTCTTTATAGATTAACCGATCAAAAAAAAACAAAAACAGAGAGACATTTCTTATTAAATATATTTTAAGTTTAAAATAATTGGAAAGCATATATTAGACATTAAATCAATCGTTTATTTAAAAGAATGATTTTATAAATCAATATAATATAAATTGATTCTATTATTTGTAAAAAGCCTTAGATATATATTTTAAAAAATTGTTTATTAAAGAACACTATTGATTAATGGCTCTAGCTAAAATTAGCGTTCAATTTAAACAGCTTGCAAATAAATCGTTTATTTTTTAAAGCAACTTCGCATAATTACTATTAAATATAATATTAACTAAACGTTAAATTTAGTGTATTTAAAATAATTCATGTACAGTCATAAATATAATGAAATTTACTTACTTGATTGTTTGAAAATATCCATAATTTCTTGAGGAGACTCAGTAGAACTCATATCACAAGAATAAATTTTTGAAGAGCACAAAATTAGACGTCTTGACTATAGGACAACTAAAGTAAAAATGAGCTCGCAGGTTTAGGCATATCTGATAAGGCGATCTTATCATATCTTTGACTGGGTTCCCCAAGCTATGACCTCATACATGATTCTTGATGACGCGTGTTAATGAAAACACTCTAATGAGATTCCTTCATTAACATGTGACGTCATTAATTACTAATTTAAGCATTAATCACTCATTAAAAGACAAGGTTTTCTTTTTTTTTTTTTTTTTTTTTTTTTTTTTACTTTTAAATGAGATCTTTAAATTAAAATTTACTAAGATATAGTTCGCTAATTCTTTTATTATAGAACAGAAATGAACACAAGACACTCTAATGAGATTCCCTCATTAACATGCAACGTCGTTAATTACTAATTTAGTCATTAATCACTCATTAAAAGACAAGGTTTTTTTTTTTTTCACTTTTAAATGAGATCTTTAAATTAAAATTTGCCAAGATATAGTTCGCTAATTCTTTTATTATAGAACAGAAATGAACACAAGACACTCTAATGAGATTCCCTCATTAACGTGTGACGTCATTAATTACTAATTTAACCATTCATCGCTCATTAAAAGACAAGGCTTTCTTTTTTTTTTTTTTCACTTTTAAATGAGATCTTTAAATTAAAATTTGCCAAGATATAGTTCGCTAATTCTTTTATTATAGAACAGAAATGAACACAAGACACTCTAATGAGATTCCCTCATTAACATATGACGTCATTAATTACTAATTTAGTCATTAATCGCTCATTAAAAGACAAGGTTTTTTTTTTTTCACTTTTAAATGAGATCTTTAAATTAAAATTTGCCAAGATATAGTTCGCTAATTCTTTTATTATAAAACAGAAATGAACACAAGACACTCTAATGAGATTCCCTCATTAACATATGACGTCATTAATTACTACTTTAGTCATTAATCGCTCATTAAAAGACAAGGTTTTCTTTTTTTTTTTCTTCACTTTTAAATGCGATCTTTAAATTAAAATTTGCCAAGATATAGTTCGCTAATTCTTTTATTATAGAACAGAAATGAACACAAAACACTCTAATGAGATTCCCTCATTAACATATGACATCATTAATTAGTAATTTATTCATTAATCGCTCCTTAAAAGACTAAGTTTTTCAGAATTTTATTTCAATGCTAAAACATTTTGATTTTCATATCTGATTTTCAAATAAATGGGATGTGTTATGAATATTACCTTATTAATTTCTAGTGTAATTAAAATATGAGATTAATTAAAGATTTGAGCTTAATTAAAGATTATTTAAAGATTTGAGTTTAATTAAAGACTTTTAAACGTTTGAAAATGAGATTTTTACCTAGATATATACTAAATATAAACTTAGTTATATTTAACCGAAGTGTAGAATCCTTCTATTTAAAAGAAATGATGATATGTGTAGAATTTTTAATGACTAAGCTAGATGAAAACTCAAATTTCTACTTGTAATGAACACAATCTCTAATTGTTTTTAGAATAATTCAATTAGTCTATTAAAAATAATTAATTCAAATTAACTAATTAACAAAAAATTAAACATATGAATTTTATTATCTAACTTGGTTATTAAAAATATTTTGAGAGAGAGCAAACTCAACCGTTTCCAGCAAAGTCTGAGAGGTAAATGAATGATAGTATAAGTTCTTATCAGCTAATCTTATCTTATCAGCAATCTATCACGTGACATTCTCGAGCATGCGCTCTGCTGACTAGTGACGTCATACGATTTTCGAAGTGATAAGCAAGCAAGCATGTTATCAATCAGTTCTCGTTAAGGAAGCTTAGAAGAAAGACGTGTTTTTCATCTACTCAAGCGCATGGCTCTAGGTAAGTAACATTAAATATACTTTTCATAATGTGTTATAATAAGTTTTTTAATATGTAGTGTAGACAAAAAGGAATACGCAGTTTGTTACAATTTTAATTCATTTTTATTAATATAAACTTGTCCAAGTAGGATTTAGTAATACATTGTTAGATCTCCTCTTGGGTTTTACAAAGTTTCTTCATGCGCTTCATGAAATTGGAGTACCTTCAAGTATTGTTAAAAATAAATATTTATCGCCTGCCTCAATGAAGAAACTTTGTAAAACCCAAGAGGAGATCTAACAATGTATTACTAAATCCTACTTGGACAAGTTTATATTAATAAAAATGAATTAAAATTGTAACAAACTGCGTATTCCTTTTTGTCTACACTACATATTAAAAAACTTATTATAACACATTATGAAAAGTATATTTAATGTTACTTACCTAGAGCCATGCGCTTGAGTAGATGAAAAACACGTCTTTCTTCTAAGCTTCCTTAACGAGAACTGATTGATAACATGCTTGCTTGCTTATCACTTCGAAAATCGTATGACGTCACTAGTCAGCAGAGCGCATGCTCGAGAATGTCACGTGATAGATTGCCGATAAGATAAGATTAGCTGATAAGAACTTATACTATCATTCATTTACCTCTCAGACTTTGATGGAAACGGTTGAGTTTGCTCTCTCTCAAAATATTTTTAATAACCAAGTTAGATAATAAAATTCATATGTTTAATTTTTTGTTAATTAGTTAATTTGAATTAATTATTTTTAATAGACTAATTGAATTATTCTAAAAACAATTAGAGATTGTGTTCATTACAAGTAGAAATTTGAGTTTTCATCTAGCTTAGTCATTAAAAATTCTACACATATCATCATTTCTTTTAAATAGAAGGATTCTACACTTCGGTTAAATATAACTAAGTTTATATTTAGTATATATCTAGGTAAAAATCTCATTTTCAAACGTTTAAAAGTCTTTAATTAAACTCAAATCTTTAAATAATCTTTAATTAAGCTCAAATCTTTAATTAATCTCATATTTTAATTACACTAGAAATTAATAAGGTAATATTCATAACACATCCCATTTATTTGAAAATCAGATATGAAAATCAAAATGTTTTAGCATTGAAATAAAATTCTGAAAAACTTAGTCTTTTAAGGAGCGATTAATGAATAAATTACTAATTAATGATGTCATATGTTAATGAGGGAATCTCATTAGAGTGTCTTGTGTTCATTTCTGTTCTATAATAAAAGAATTAGCGAACTATATCTTGGCAAATTTTAATTTAAAGATCGCATTTAAAAGTGAAGAAAAAAAAAAAAGAAAACCTTGTCTTTTAATGAGCGATTAATGACTAAATTAGTAATTAATGACGTCATATGTTAATGAGGGAATCTCATTAGAGTGTCTTGTGTTCATTTCTGTTTTATAATAAAAGAATTAGCGAACTATATCTTGGCAAATTTTAATTTAAAGATCTCATTTAAAAGTGAAAAAAAAAAAACCTTGTCTTTTAATGAGCGATTAATGACTAAATTAGTAATTAATGACGTCATATGTTAATGAGGGAATCTCATTAGAGTGTCTTGTATTCATTTCTGTTCTATAATAAAAGAATTAGCGAACTATATCTTGGCAAATTTTAATTTAAAGATCTCATGTAAAAGTGAAAAAAAAAAAAAAAAAAAGAAAACCTTGTCTTTTAATGAGCGATGAATGGTTAAATTAGTAATTAATGACGTCACACGTTAATGAGGGAATCTCATTAGAGTGTCTTGTGTTCATTTCTGTTCTATAATAAAAGAATTAGCGAACTATATCTTGGTAAATTTTAATTTAAAGATCTCATTTAAAAGTGAAAAAAAAAAAAAAAAAAAAGAAAACCTTGTCTTTTAATGAGTGATTAATGACTAAATTAGTAATTAACGACGTTGCATGTTAATGAGGGAATCTCATTAGAGTGTCTTGTGTTCATTTCTGTTCTATAATAAAAGAATTAGCGAACTATATCTTAGTAAATTTTAATTTAAAGATCTCATTTAAAAGTAAAAAAAAAAAAAAAAAAAAAAAAAGAAAACCTTGTCTTTTAATGAGTGATTAATGCTTAAATTAGTAATTAATGACGTCACATGTTAATGAAGGAATCTCATTAGAGTGTTTTCATTAACACGCGTCATCAAGAATCATGTATGAGGTCATAGCTTGGGGAACCCAGTCAAAGATATGATAAGATCGCCTTATCAGATATGCCTAAACCTGCGAGCTCATTTTTACTTTAGTTGTCCTATAGTCAAGACGTCTAATTTTGTGCTCTTCAAAAATTTATTCTTGTGATATGAGTTCTACTGAGTCTCCTCAAGAAATTATGGATATTTTCAAACAATCAAGTAAGTAAATTTCATTATATTTATGACTGTACATGAATTATTTTAAATACACTAAATTTAACGTTTAGTTAATATTATATTTAATAGTAATTATGCGAAGTTGCTTTAAAAAATAAACGATTTATTTGCAAGCTGTTTAAATTGAACGCTAATTTTAGCTAGAGCCATTAATCAATAGTGTTCTTTAATAAACAATTTTTTAAAATATATATCTAAGGCTTTTTACAAATAATAGAATCAATTTATATTATATTGATTTATAAAATCATTCTTTTAAATAAACGATTGATTTAATGTCTAATATATGCTTTCCAATTATTTTAAACTTAAAATATATTTAATAAGAAATGTCTCTCTGTTTTTTTTTTTTTTTTGATCGGTTAATCTATAAAGAGTAAACGATATTTTATTCTTGTCTTTTGGTATCTAATTACATGTTTGTATAAAACTCTATATTTTACATGTTATTAGAATTTCTATACTATTAAAACTTTAAATTGACTTAATCATGTTAAAATATGAAGGATGACTCATTGTAGCAATGTTTAAACTTTATTTAAAATGGACTTTCATTATTATTTCCTTGAGTGTTTTCAAATTTCTTTTTCTGTAAAATTCATTATTGGGATACTATTAAACTTAAAATTGACTTAATCATGTTAAAATATGAAGGATGACTCATTGTAGCGATGTTTAAACTTTATTTAAAATGGACTTTCATTATTATTTCCTTGACTGTTTTCAAAATTAATTTTCCGTAAAATTCATTATTGGGATACTATTAAAACTTAAAATTGTCTAAATCATGTTAAAATATGAAGGATGACTCATTGTAGCAATGTTTAAAATTTATTTTAAGTGGACTGTTATCAATATTTCCTTGGCTGTTTTCAAATTTCTTTTTCCGTAAAATTCCTTATTTAGATACTATTAAAACATAAAATTGACTTAATCCTGTTAAAACATGAAGGGTGACTCATTGTAGCAATGTTTAAAATTTATTTAAAATGGACTTTCATTATTATTTCCTTGACTGTTTTCAAATTTCTTTTTCCGTAGAATTCCTTATTTAGATACTATTAAAATTGACTTAATCATGTTAAAACATGAAGGATGACTCATTGTAGCAATGTATAAAATTTATTTAAAATGATACTCTTATTTTTTTTTTCCCCTTTCTTATCTGTCTAACGTGTTAAAAAGTATTCTTTTTGGAAATACTCTATGAAGGGTTTTTATTTTTGAAAAATTTTTGAATGCTATGTCAGTGGAGTAAAATCAATTTATTTTTATGTGTTTCAATTCGTTCTGAATAAAGTAATCTCCCCATATCAAAACATATAAATATTATCCCAGTTAAAATAATTCTCCATGTTTGTGAAGGAACTTGACATTCAAATTATTAAAAATTTTATAAACTTATTAAGTATTGAAATTAAACAATCTTTACTAGTATTGCTATTTTGAAATGATTCATATTTGTGGGGAAACCCAAATGACGTCATTATCAGATAAGATTCTATTATCTCATTAATCAGATAAGCGTACCGCTGTGGGTAAACGGATTCATTCTTAAATTAGTTGTTCTAGAGAGTAAACGTTAAAATTAGCGCTCTAACCAATTTAAATTATTCATTTTTGAAAAAGTAATTAAAAGGTTACTATGAATTTTAATTCAGAAATTCAAAATCTAGTAAGTAAATGTTTTTGAAAAACTGTTTTGTATCATTCTATAGTTAATTATATTTATTCCTTTCTAAATGATTTTAACTCATTTTTTTATTTTATAGCCTGGAGCATCGCTACTTGAGCAAATGGTCGTAGCGCCGAGAACTTCAAATGCTATGGTCTCCCCATCATTGGAAGCCATGGGACTTTTGGCTTCGACAAGTACACTTAATAGTTCGGGAAAGCTATTGAAGTCATCTCCGGTGAGAATTTATTGTATAAAACAGTTATATTTTCTTAATTGCTTTGAAAAAGGTTTAGTATTGTTAATAGGGAATTTTGTAACAAAGTTTGAACTCCCTTTTTTAGTCAAAATGATTGAAGGTTATTCACATTTTGTTAAGCAATATGTCTAAAGATATTTCTTCAAAACGATATAAAATTTATAAAGTAATTGTGATAAAATGATTTAAGAATATTCAATTTTTGTAAAGCACATGTGATTAAAATTATTTAAGGTTATCCAATTTTATAAAGTCATATGTTTTAAGATTTTTTCACTTTTAAATGATTTACGATGATTTCATTTTTTTTTTTTTTAAGTCATATGATTAAATACCAAACCTTTTTCATATTGATATTCAAAGTGTTCGCGAATGGGATCACTTCACGTCTACCAGCTTCGAGAGCAGAACCTCTCAGCCACAGGTGAGGCAGTACTATTTCAAAATTCGCATAAATAAATTCTAACGCTAAAAGACAAAAATTCAATTGTGACCTCCTTCATATTTTAAATTTTAAATTACTATTTCCCCCAAAAATGTAAGCGCAAACGTCGCTAAATTGAATTGCGTAAAGTCCTCTCATACAATTTATGTTAAAAATTCCATTTTAATCTTAAAATGTGCGTTAAAAAAATAAAGTCTCCCCATAAAAATTTCTTAATTAATGTTTAAAATTCGATTGGCAAATGAAAAATCGCGAAAAAGAAAAAAATATTTGAAAGTGTCCCAATTAAAAATGAGCACCTGAAAATTTTACCTCTAACACAAAGTTGTGTAAGGACTTGTAAGATTTTTCATTTCTAGTCAAGTAACCAAGGATGTAGCACGTGTTTCTGGTAAGCTTGTTTTAATTTATTTCTTTTTTTTAATTGTTTAATCAAATTATATTTCATTCTTTTTTTAAAAATCTGTTTGAATTCCCCTCTGTTAGAATAAACACACACCATTTTAAAAAATAAAGACATAAATATAAAATGAAATCAATTTATTGAAACGATTTAAACAATACACTTTTAAAAGTTTCTACATTCAATTTACATAAAAACTGATCGCTAACAGAATCCACATTCTTTAAAAACATGGATAGAGCATCGTCAAAATTCACAAGCATTAAAATCATATCTCCCAACTGTTGAAATTTTTCACGGTTGTTTAACATAAAACAGGAATGCAGACTAACACTTGGATGTCTAAAAACACAACCGGTACATTCAAAAATTTGATTAAATATATTTAAAATAGAATTCTCGATACAATAAATTAGTTTAGACCACAAAACAAATTCATTTTCTGTAGAACTTCGTTGATATTTTTGTTTTAATAAAGCAGGTAAATGTTTTTCATGCATATGATGAATCAATTTCTTATTGAATTTATAGGCTTTTTCTTTCAACTGTTCAAGTTGATAATTGTTTAATTGAATGTGGGATTCATTTTTTAACATTTTGAGCTACATAATGGAATTATCCTCATTCAAAACCAAAAGGGTGTTATTGGCGATGAATGAAGAACTGGTATATTTCAAATTAAACGCAAATATTTTATATTGGAATTCATACCAAGTGCGAATATCTAAATCAATTCCATTCTGAGTTGGAATTCCTTCACTCGTAAATTCTCGAATTTGAATAGAATATTCAGCATTCTGTAACTGCAGTCCTAAAAATAAAGCGTTTCCAAGTTCTTTTCGAAAAATAAAATTGCAATCTTTCACAGGTGGGGTTTGAAACACATTTTGTCTATCAGACATGGGTTCTTCGTCCATTTGGGCAGTAGAAGATTTCTGGAAGTTAAAGTCGATGAAAAATTCATTCATAATATCCTGAGCAGATTCACAGCAGGAATCAGGAAACGACGTTTCTTCATCATGACAATTGATAGGCGATGAAGGTTCGTCGGTGGAAGGATACAGCGTAACACTTTCCATGTTAAATCTTGAATCGTCCAGCAGGGGTTGATAGTCGGAAGGCGACAACATTTCTTCGTGCAATCTTTTCAATAAATTTTCAGCCATTGGACTAGCAATCATTAAAGTTAGCAGTAAACTGAAGGATTTGTAAAAAACATAAAACTTTTATATATTAGTGACGCATATTATACCCAATCACATTCTTTCAAACGGATGACGTCACAGATGAGTCATAGGAAGCACACACTCGCTGCAGTAAATTACACAAGCGATTAATTAACACACTTCGTTGATCGTCTTTTAGTTGTTTCGAGATCTTTCTCTGCTTCACAGATTTTCTACGTTCAGTAGGTTTATGCATTTTTTGATGTTTTAAAAAGTCCACTTTTCTTGCGAAGATTTCGTTACATACCGCACACGTTTTCGAATGAATCTTAACATGTCGTCGTAAATCACTGTTTTGAATAAAACTTTTTCCACACAAATCACAACAGAAGGGTTTTTTCTGCAAGTGCGATTTCACGTGTCTATTAAGCACAAATTTTCGCATAAACGATTTATTACAGGTTTCACAAACAAAAGGGGGTTCTTCTTTAATCAAAAGTTCTGATGAAGAGGGTTTCATTTCAACATCTGAAACAGGTTCCACTTTAGGCACGAGATTCGTCGCTTCAAAAATCATTCCGGGTGCTCCTACAACAGCAATATTTTGAAAACTAGACATAAGAACAACCTCACTCAGCAGCAGTAATTAATCAACTAATGAAAAAAACTTCATTCGCATCAATTTATAATAATCATAGGTGGCGCGCGTGTACCTAAAAAAAAAAAATCTGTGATTGGTTCAAAAATGACTTATTTTTCTAAAAAAAGAGCACAGCACTTCTTCAAATTTTCATTCTGAAACATGTAATCGTGGCTGAATCGATAAGGTAACGGTCTATTATTCAACCACGACTACATTTTGCAGGTTCAATCCTCCTCGAAACCTTTTGGGAAAAATACCAATTCCAAAACTAAATTCTATCAATCGACACTAGATGGCAGCACCAAAACACAAATTGCTCCACTAAAAATTAAAGTCCCCTCGAACTGTAACACTTGTTTCATGTAACCGATATGAAAATATCCCTCAAACTGTATCATGTTAATTCATGTAACTGATAGAAAAATACCCCTAACAATTTATGTAACCGATTAAAAAATATCCCCCAAAAAATTAAAGTCCCCACATAAAAACCAAAAAATACCCCGCGTACTGTAGTACGACAAAAAAAATCAATCTCCCAAAAATTCCGCTCAAAAAAATTCTTATCTCAAAAAATCCTTATCAACATTCTCTTATCTCCCCCTTCGCTTATCGCACTGCACTTCCGTTATCATTTTCCCCCTTCGCTTATCGCGTTAAACTTTCGTTATCGTCTTATAGTACGATAATGAATGACCTTCATTTGACCTTGGGAGCGTGCAGGTGCCGCCGAACTGTCAATTCCACACTACTAACGGGTACTTAATTGGAGCCATAGTATCGCTATTTTGCTTGATTTGGTAAGCCGGATGTTGTTGTTTATGCTGTTGATGTTTTCCCCAAATTAGCGTCGGAAGAAATCGCACCAATATGGGGCCGTATATAAATATCTGGATCAAACTTTCATATGAAATCGAAGAGATCAGAGTGTATGTATTTATGGCAGTTACATGACTTGGACTATTATAATATAGATTAAATGATGGTGATAGAATAATATTTGGTGAATAATAGAATAGAATAATATTTGGTGGCTAACATTAAAGTACCAAAATGGCACATGGAATATAAAAAGCGAAGTGGTTCGCCCGGAACTGTTGAAGATAGCCACGTGACTTAGGCTTTTGTTATAGAAATTGTTTTAAAATACCGGGAGTCAAAGACTGTACACTTATAATAAAACACTCATACTACAATATAGATTAAAACACACATACACACATAAATAACGCCCGCATTCAACAGTGAAAGGTATGTGTCAATATTATACAGACATACAAACAATAAATACAATAAACCCAAATGGTGTGAAAAATTAGCCAGAGTCAGGAATCGAACCCGGGACCACAGTATACAAGAGTTAGAGCAGCAGTCTTGTATACTGTGGTCCCGGGTTCGATTCCTGTCTCTGGTTAATTTTTCACTCCAGTTGGGTTTATTGTATTTATTGTTTGTATGTCTGTATAATATTTATATATACCTTTAACTGTACACTTAATTCATTTTTTTAGCTTCTTTTCAAATATTTAACTGATCCTGTTTAATCAAACACGAAAACAACCATTGGATGTCTTAACAGCAACTGATTCGGCCTTAAATTTTTGAAATCAAAGGAATTTGAATGGAAACCCGTTTACAAGGAGGTCTGCACATGTTTTTTCAGTATAATTCAATCTTCTATAATATTTTTAAAACCGATCAAATTAGCGTGTTTTTAGATTCTACGGTGTCTGAACGGGGGTTAGCGAGCGTAGCTTGCAGGGGGCAGAGCCCCCTAGTATATATATATTTAATGAATGTTATATAAGTCACATGTTAAAAAAAATACAATGTTTATACAGATAGTTTTATTTTTATGTATATGTATTACATATAGAGATCTACCTTATGAATACATAATATATATATATATTAATAATGAATTTTATTTGCTAATAATACTAATAATGAATTACCTGTAAATAAATATTATGTACTTATATATAATTTTATATATTTATTATATATGTCAAATTAAAACAAAAAAGTTATAAAATTTTCCTAAAAAAAATATGCTAAATGCAAACAAAAAACATATGAATAAAGTCCATTCCAGAAAAAAAGCAACCCCAAAGGCTGAAGATCGCAACCACATCGATACGTTTAATGACAAAAAAAAAAAAAAAAAAAAAAAAAAAAAAAGCACATGATATGGAACTCTTCCCTAATGGTAATTTAGCGTGGGCATCGAACTCGATTACGAAAAAGTCGCTGTTTTATTTATTTATTTATTTATTTATTTGAAACTTGGTAGTAAGAGCAAGCTAGTGGATTTATTAAAAATACATAAATTTTGCTCTATATCATTTTTAAAATAATGCAACAGGAAAAAAAAAAAAAGAAACATTTTTTAAACTATCTCTTTTGAATTTTTAAATTAAATTCTCAATATATAATTATGAATTAATCAATATTAAACTATTAATTGATAAAAGACCATATATTTTTTAATAGTAAACTCCTCCTTTTTTATTCAAAATGTATTTTCCACTTTCTAGACTTTAAAATGTTTCACTGTTGTAGTTTCACAGCCATGTTATCTATTTTGGCGCGCTTTTATTGTCGCATCATTAAATCGATTGTTGTTTCAACTCGTATACAATTCCACGAGTTGCAGAGAATATTTGGCGATTTATCACCTTTGCAGGCTATCGGAAAGATGCCTTTGAAGTTTTGTATTAATTTATAATTAAATTCTAAAAACATTAAAATGTTGTATTGTCATCGGAAACTTACCTCTTAACATGATTTTTATAATTCTAGCATATGAGGAATTGGGTTAAAAATCATTTTCAAAAATCCATCATACTATACAACAAGTCGGAAATTGTATGTCAAACATGGCAAATGAGGTGCGTTCTTACTATAGCTAATTTTATAAATATTCAGATCTTGATGCAATAGCTGTTGCACTCTTATGCAAGCATGCATGAATAGAAAAATTTATTATGATTATATACATTAAATTCAATAATACGGAAATTATAGAAATCTATCTTAATAAAGACGTCATGACGATGCATCGTCATGGCAATCTGGTTACCTATCATTGGATATCATTGAATTAAATACGTAAGACAGGATTGAATAGAATGAAGAAAAATTTTATTAATATATTTTTAAGTTTTGATTCAATTTTCATAAAATTTGAAATGACAAAATTTTGCAAGGATTATGTATATTATATTTCAAATCATTCGGTAGAGTAGCTTTTGCGCTGTTATAATCAAACAGACGGACCAGTCGACGGTTATAGCAGCTACGTATTTTTATAATTACGAACGCACCTAAAAACCAAGCTCTGTTAAACAAAAGAGTGTAGAACTAATAAATGACTAGAACTAAGAAGTAATAAATGTCATTACTGAGAACAGCGATTAAACAAGAGTATTAAGTTACATGTTAATTGAATTAAATTTCAAACGAATACAGAATGTTTGAAATCGTCTGCAAACTGAACAAGTTGGAAATTGCTCGTCAAACGTGGCAAATGAGGTGCGTTCGTACTATAACTAGTTTTATAATTACTTTTTGCACCCCATATTGTACTGAATGTATATTTTTTTGCACTTCATAAGTGCATAGTCTGTAACATCATTAAAATGCACTTACAATTATTCTTTTTCTATTCCTCGTAATGTAGCGGAACACTTTTGACTGTCCCTGTAATTAAACTATAGATCCAATTTTCATACAGTTTGAAATGGCTCGACAAAATTGTGCAACAGTTATATATTTAAAATTTCAGACCTTTCGGAAGGCTTTAACATCATTAAAATGTACCTGCAATAATTTTTTCCCATTGGCCGTAATGTAACGAAAAGATTGTGACTGCCCCTGTAATTAAACTATACATCCAATTTTCATAAAATTTGAATTGGCTCTATAAAATATTACAAAAATTATGTATTTAAAATTTCAGACCATTCGGAAGGCTGCAACATCATTAAAATGCATTTGCAATAATTTTTCCTATTGGCCGTAATGTAAAGAAAAACTTTTGACTGTCCCTGTAATTAAACTATAAATCCAATTTTCATAAAATTTGAAATGGATCGACAAAATATTGCAAAAATTATGTATTTAAAATTTCAGACCATTCGGAAGTCTGCAACATCATTAAAATGCACTTGCAATACTTTTTCCCATTGGCCGTAATGTAAAGAATAACTTTTGACTGTCCCTGTAATTAAACCATACATCCGATTGTTATAAAATTTGAAATAGCTCGACAAAATATTGTAAAAATTATGTATTTAAATTTTCAGACCATTCGGAAGTCTGCAACATCATTAAAATGCACTTGCAATAATTTTTTCCATTGGCCGTAATGTAAAGAAAAACTTTTGACTGTCCCTGTAATTAAACTATACATCCGATTTTCATAAAATTTGAAATGGCTCGACAAAATTTTACAACAATCATATATATTTAAAATCTCAGACCATTCCGTTGGGTAGTTTTTGCTCTGTTATATGCGGACAGACAGACAGACGGACAGACAGACGGACTGAACGACGACTATAGGTGCTACGTATTTATATAATTACGAACACACCTAAAAACGCATCGTTGACTAATAAATCTTTACATTTTCACTTATCAAAAAATATGTCTTAATAAATATTTACCCCAGCATGATGGTGCATAGAATTTCGAATATATGTGAAGCATACTTGAATATTTTCTATCTAACCAAATAATAACTTCCTCTCTTAAGAATTGTATTTCATGTAACATGAATTTAGAGCAATTTTTCTCAGTTAATTATTGATATAGTAATCATATTTTTGACTTTGTAAATAAAAGTATTTGTTATCTTTAATAAATCAGCGTTTAGTTTTAACTTAATGTGGCATATGTAAGATATTTAAGACGATTTTGTGTATGTGCTATTTGAAATAAAACAAGTAAAAATTAAATTTAAGAAATCAAAAAACCCGACTGCGTAAAAAGCGAGCTAATTAATTATTTACCATCAATGTAAAACTATTTTTTATATTACATACCTATTTTTTTTATTTACTTCTATTGATGACTTTCAAGTTGTGGTTAATTGTTAGTTCCTACCTATAAACACGGTTTTGATGAAGCCGATAGATGTTTATGATGGTTAGAGTTGCAGTAAAGCTAGAGATCCTACCTATACACAACTTCCAGGTTGTGTAATATTTAAGCAGCGATTCTGACTGTAAAATAGTCAATGAAATATCGTCTTCATTTTGAAAGACCTATCCAATGATATGCCACTCAATAGGGTGTGTAATTTTTTTTTCATGTCTACAGCCATTTTGTATTTTACGGCGCCATTTTGAATTTATAAAAACAAAACCTAACCTATAACCATTGGACGGATAAGACGAATCGATAGAGACCTCATTCATTAAAATCCATCCAGCCGTTGGGATGTTTCGAGGGCATAAAAAAATCCACATACCCAGATATGCGTGAAACACATAACCCTTCTCGACAGTCGGGTAAAAAGCAAATACATAGATTATACCTTAAATTATATCTTAATAAATTAGCCTTCTACCGCGATGGTGCATAGAAATTCGAAAATAAGTGAAGCATAATTGAGTATTTTCTATCTAGCCAAAGAATACCTTCCAGCTTTAAGAATTTTATTTCAAGAAACATGAAGTTAGAGCAAATTTGCCTCTTTAATTATTGAAATATTAATCGTATTTTTGACTTTGTGAATAAAAGTATTTTATACCATTAATTAAAAGCGTTTAATTTTAAGTTATTATGGCATAAGTAAGGTATTTAAAACTATTTGATGTACGTGCTATTAGAAGTGAAACAAGGCAATACATTATTATGCATATATATACATATATATTACATATATTAAATTATATTTTAACCTTTCTAGTGCATGATTTTTTTATTTTCCCTTAAAATATATATATATATTTGCTTCCTTAAAAGGCATAAAATACAGGGAAAATATTGAAAAAAGTTTCTCTCTTATATTTTTAAGTATTTTGATGTTTTTTAAATTGTTGCCAATTGGCGACACCATGCATTAACGCAATTTTTTTTTACCTTTGCCAATTAGTAACACTATGCTGTTGTATTGCATTTTTTTTTTTTTTTTTTGTAAATTATAAGATTTTAAATGCATATAATACTTTACATGTGTATTTGGAAAATGAAAACTATATATATATACATACATATACTCTAAAATAATTTTAAATCAAAATTTAACTTGCAAGTCATATAACAATATTCTAAATAAAAATGGCATGTAGTAATATTACACATTAATTGTTATCCATCAACAAAATAATAATAGTACAAATTATAGTCCTAAGATATTAAATGAGCTTGAAATTAGATACTACAATGGAATCATTTTGAATTTATAAATGAATAAGATATGCTGCACTGATACAGAAAACAATAGAAGTACTGTAAAAAATTTAATTAAATAAATAGATTTAAAAAAGTTCGCAAAAACAGCTATATTTATCCTGTATTTTCAACCAAGAAATCATTTAAAATTTAAAAGCCAAAATGGGCTTATAAAGTATAATATCAAATAAAAAATGCACTGAAAAAACCATATTCAAATAAAATACATTTCATAAATATACGAACAATGCAGCAGAATACTACCGTTTGCGGTTAATAACAAAAGGATGGGGAGATTCAACAATGGAAATAGGCGGAGATGGGGAGTTGGATTTGAAGGAAAGACTTTCGTGCTACAGAATGATATTTCGGTATACTTGCAGTGAAGTTAAAAATGTAAGGCACCGCTTCGCCACAACAAACACACCGACAATTGAAGTTTACGTCTATTTGGACCTTAAAGCTGCGAACGCACCATCCTTCTAACTGTTATCAGTGTCGGCGTCGTTTCTTGTGGCCACGCGGTCTTTTTCATTTTTAATGACTTTAAAAGGAAAGGGAGATGTCCTGCAAAAGAGGAACCTTTCCTTCAAGTAGGGTTGAGCTCCTTATCTCCTGTCCCATTGTTGATTCCCCTCATTTTTTTTGTAAATAAACCGCAGAAGAATCCTGAACAAAAGATTTCCACGAAAACTGGAGAAGGAATGCAAAACAAGCGTCTATGTGCAGCCTAACTCACCGGCCCGCTTTCTGCCGCGACTGCATCCCACTTTCAATGCGCACAAGTAATGAATCTTGCACTTATCTCAATATTAGAAGTATTTTTTTTAAACTTTTCTGCATACGTTTTGTATCCGTTTGGTTATTTCTACATCTTTTTGATATTTTTATGAGCAATACTTAACAAATTTTTCATTCTTCTTTGTTGGGCTTGCATAAAATTTCATTTTTAACTCATATCAAATTAAAAATTTGCAACGAATTTAAATAAAATCTATAGATTTTTTTTCAATATAAATATATATATCGGTGAAAATCGTAGCAACTTCGTCATATTTTTAAACGAAAATCCAATTTGAAAATGTCTACTATATAATATCTAATATATATTTGAAAATATTTACGTACTCTACGGGAGGAAATCTATGTTTTGCCAGGTACCAACCACATTACACTTTCAATGACTGCAAATAATAAATCCTGCATTTATATTAATATTAGAAGCATTTGTTTTAAACTTTTCTGCATACTTTTTATCAATTTATGTTATTTCTACAATTTTTTATATTTTTAGGAGCAATACTTAACAAATTTGTCATTCTTCTTTTATGAGCTTACATAAAATTTCACTTTTAACTAATATCAAATTAAAAATTTGCGATGAATTTAAATAAAATCAATAGTTTTTTTCAATAAAAAATATATAACCTTTAAATTGTAGCAATTTCGTCATATTTTTAGGAGAAAATCCAATTTGAAAATATTTACCCTACACTGCTCTATGGGAGGAAATTTATGTTTTGCCAACAATTTTCTTTGGAAATTCTTTGGCATTGTATTCATGGGCGAACCGCTGGATTCAATGTATCAGAATAGGGAGTTAACCCTCCGTACTATTGCGAAGCTCAATGGAAATAATAAGCTGACCGGTTCTGTTTACAAGCTTTAAACTTACCAAGCATCCATGGAACCTTGAAAACAGATTCTTCCATCTATAAATTTGCCTAAATTAAGGGGCTTTGTACCTTTTAAACGCGGCGAAAATTAAAGAAAAAATTCAAAGTTTGAATTAGTCTATTATCTTCATAACCTTTTTATGTATAAAAGTGACATTTTGAATCTTGATTAAACAGATTGTGTTTTGTAATATGCTACCATTCGAAACGGATTAGCCTTTCACGAAATTTCTGTATTCTTGAAGTTTAAACAGTTCTTTTTTTTTTACTCCGGAAGTCATTGCGCGCATGATATCTTGAGAACGTGTACATGGATTGGTATAAAATCTGCTGTAGAAACTAAGCAAATACGTGTGTTTAAAATGATCTATTCTTGGGCCAAAAGTATTTCATTAACTATGTGAAAAAAAAAATCGAAAATTTGCATTTTTTAATGAATAAAAATAATCGTAATTAAAACTATTACCACTGTAATTATTTAAAAATATATCATTTTAAACACACATATTTGCTTAGTATCTACACCAAATTTCAGAACAATCCATAAATATATTCTCAAGATATTATGCGCGTAACGACTTATGGAGTGAAAAAAAGAGCTGTTTTAATTTCAACAATATACAAATTCTGTTAAAGTCTAGTCAGTTTTTAGTGGTATTATACTAAAAAAAATAATCTGTTTAATCAATATTCAAAATTTGATGTTTATAAATAAAAAGTTCATGAAGTTACACTAATTCAAACTTTCATTGTTTTTGTTGATTTTCGACGAGTTTAAAAGGTACAAAACACCTTAATATTGTTGTATCATTTGTTCTTTCTATTCGATGATGGAATTATTAAAATAAGAAGAAAAGTGCCTAGTTAAACTGATGGCATTGAGCTCACAGGCATTATATATTATAGTCTTATTTCAAAGAATAATATGCCCATCGAAAATAAAAAAATCGGTAAAAAAGCCCAGATAGCTAAATTAAAGGGGGAGGGTATTAGCACCCCCATTTCCCCCCCTTTATACTTAACCAATGAACCTCCAAATATAATCAGTGAAGCACCTTATCAGAATAAACCGGTATACCAAATTTGAAGCAAATCGGATAATTATGCATGAAAACCTCATTTATCTAAATTAAAGGGGGTATTAGCCCCCCTTCACCCCCTTTATACTTAACCAATGAAGCTCCAAATCAAATCAGGGAAGCATCTTATCAGAATTAACCAGTATACCGAATTTGAAGCAAATGGGATAATTCTGCATGAAAACCGATTTATCTGAATAAAGGGGGATTAGTCCCCGCACCCCCCCTTTATACTTAACCAATGAACCCCAAAACTATTCAGGGAAGTGCCTTATCAGAGTGAAAGTAGAAAAAAGTTTTGAAGCAAATCGGATATTTCTATCAAGAGTTATCGTGTTACGTACATACAGAAGCTGTGGACACATCTTAGGCTTTGATAGCCCGAGGGCTAAAAAGTACTTTTTTATTTGTAGGCTATGGATAATTTTATGTCCTTAGATTAATTTGTTTCTGATACATAGAAAACTACATAGTAATACATTCACATTTTGAGGCCTGTGTATAGACAAATAACATCTATTTATACGAAATTTAATCTCTTTCTTCAGAATTTCAGTCATTTCATATTTTACAAACTGAATTCGTGGAAACAAATCTTTTCTCTAGAAATTTATGATTATGCAATCAGTTATGGGTATTTTCCCAAAATTTATGCGATAAGATAATACATAAAATTTATTACAATAATTATATCCATCTATATTAATCTATTTATCTTTTGAAACTTTACCCTGCAGCTTCTATAATTTAATACTGAATGTTTATGCAATTTTCACAAAATTTGTAACGATATACAGTACTATGAATAATTATTACGAAGAATAAAATAATTCCTTAGAATTTATGAATTCGCATTTCTTAGCATAATTCCGGCAGAGTCGCCGCATACGGGATAGATGCCGCACCTTGTATTTCTTGTAATTATCGATAGATGGTCGTCAAACGCACAGTAGGGGAGACCGGGGTTAGTTGTGTCAGAGGCAAGTTGTGCCATCGAGCTTCCTGACTGAGCCAGTAGGTTCCAGCACCTGTCGCTTCATGTGAGTGAAGAGGTTGATTGTCTCAGTGTGCTGCATATGTTTTGAAGTATAACGTTGCGTTGCTTTGGAGATAAAAATATTTATCTTCTTTTCTATCGTAAAAGTAAATTTTGCGACCTACGTTGGAATCGTCATTGCCACTAGCTTCCCTAACATTATTTAAATGCTTATATTTTGAGCTGTTATTCTATGTATTTAATTTGTTAATCATGCCAAAATTTCGGAAATTAATGAATAAAGTTCAAAATGGCGTAACGCGGGGCTAGTTGTGACGAAGCCTAAGAGGCACGTTGTGACAGTGTCACTACTTACCCCAGCATAATTTTTAATGGAGGTTTTTATATTTCAGGAAAAATGGTGCAAAATTACAAGAGGCGTACTGAAAGAGCTTAAGCTACTTTAGTAGATTATGATAGGGCTGCAATAGAAGTAATATCGGAAGATGCAGTTTAAGGAAAGCCCAAGAACTGTTCAATGATGGTGAGATTGCAAGACCGTCTTCAGAAGCACGAAATCTCATTGAATTAGATGATTCTATGACAACTGATAATAGCAATGTGTCAGTGGTAAGTCTTACAGAAATAAGACCACTCCCTAAAGCAGGACATCGAGAAAGCAAGCAATCTATTCGTAAATGTTTGAAATCTGCCATTCTAACAAGCACACCTGTAAAAGAGAAAATTCGAGCAGAACAAAAAGCAAAAGAACGCAGAAAAAAAAATTGAAGAAGAAAAAGCAAAAAAGAAACTGTATGGAAAGGCCAAGCAGTGTATAAAAAAATTACACCTAGGTTATTGAATAAAAGGGAGAAGCAAGTATTGGATAGTTCTGAAGATGACGAAAATTGTTTATGTCTAGTTTGCTTGGAAAAATACAAAATTTCTAGACCCGGAGAAGACTGGGTGCAATGCATGACATGGAAAAAATGGGCGCATGCCAAATGTACCAAAATTGAACCTTATTATATTTGTATTAACTGCAAATCAGACGCTGAAACAAGCGATGACAATAAGTGATTAAAAATATAGGATATAGGCCTACACGTTGTACTAGGATACCGAGTCAAAGATCAATATCGCCAAAGATTAGTGTTGGCTTACATTTTATTTCTTTCCTGATTAAGACAGTTTTTTTTTCTTTTCATTGCTAAGTGTCTCTAAAAGTATCTTTATAAAGGACTAAGAGTTTACAAGTGTTAACAATTTAACTATTTTATTTTCATTTGATTTACAATATTATTAAAACATGAAAGTGTTTTATTGTGTTAAGAACGTGATAAATGAATAAATTTCTCATTCTTGATTTAATATATCTCATTTAATCGCCTTTCTTATATAATTTGTATATGTTACAATGTACTTGTATGTGTCATTTATGTGTCACAATGTGCCCCAAGCTTATCACAACTTGCCCCGTAGCGGGGGTTAATAGTGACAAATTTCGAGGTTACGCAGAATTCATTTTGTGTTATAAAAAAAAGTTAATAATGTTAGTAGTAGTTTTATAAATGTGTTACGTAAGATATATTCTAATGATATGATACACTAAATGTTTCGCTTCAGTTCAAATTTTACGGCTAATATCAAAAATGTCGAAAATGTCACTACTAGCCCCGGTCTCCCCAATAGGTGCGCAATTACTTTAACCAGTGTATAGCATGAATCTCATTTCGATGTTTACTTGTAGAAGTACAATCCTTAATTTGACATAAGTGCATGATTTCACTGTCCAAACTTTTAAACACGTTATGTTTAAATACTTTTCATACACTAATTAGTAAATGCATGCATGATTTCGAAGTCAAAACTAAGTGTAGCGTTTGTATAACGAACTGTGTGTATGGTTACGCCATTCCCCTTAGCGATGGCAGGTAACTGTGATGGCCGACGTCTGCACCATGCAAAATGGGATACATGCCGCTGCGCTATTACGGTATACATGCCGCAGTTTCTTTTTACGGTATGATTAAGTGTTATTAACTTTTCCTTTTCTTTTTGCACAGACTAACCATGTTAGGCATGTTATCAAGTTTACTAAAAGGAATTGAGAAAAAGGGGAAAATAAAAAGTAAGAAGTGCAAGAAAGATGCAAGTCAAGATGATAATAAGGAAAAATTGGATTACGCGTAACGCAGATGTTCTTTGCAAACTACTCCAAAAAAGAGGAAGTGTAATTGGCTTCGTTGCATCATGCGTTTAAATGTAGTTACATAAAGACAGTACTTTTTTGACACTTTTTCTGTAGATTGTAGTCGAAAAAACAAGTCTCTTAACCCATTCGGGACCATAGGTGCATATAAGCACCTTCATAAAGAGCTTACAAAATTTGTTTCTTGCACCAGTAAAAAAGAAAAGTAGTATTTGCTTTGTTTAATTAGAGCATTTTCATGATTATTTAAGTAAAGGTAACTTCTTTTAAAAAAGTGGTACCAACCGAATAAAACTTGTGTAAAAGCCACCGGTCCCGAAAGGGTTAACAAATAAATTATGTAAACACATTTTCACTTTTTTTTCTTTTCCCTTTCTAATACATTGATGTTATGTTGTTGCTGAAATATCAATTAACATTTAAAGTAAAAAAAAAAAAAAAAAAAAAAAAAAAAGTCGATAATTTTAATAGTGAAAGTACGCAACAATTATTAGTTTGAATCTACTAATATGTTTCGTTGTACTCATTTAGTTTTATTTTGTTATTACATCGTTAATTATAGTCCAGATATGAATATTTTTTTTAAATATTTTTATTTATAATTTCATTCTGTTCTTATTACAAGCGCGGCATAACTACCGCACAAGTGCGGCGTCTCAGCCTGAATGTACGGGTGACGCGCCGCAGTGTACTGTTTTAGAAAAAAATTGTTAAAAAATATTAATAATTTGTTTTGAATTTTTTTGTAGTAGTACACGCATTATAGCGCAGCATGATTTTTTAAATTTTATGTCCACCATGAGACTTTATACACAAATTCAAAAAAATGTGCAGCATAAATCCCGGAATTACCCTACTCTATGATCTACATGTATTAAATCATTAGAGCATAATATAATGAAATCATGTTTATGAATTTCGTAATAAAATTTACAGAAACATCTTAAATTCAATTCTAAGTATTTTGGTTCTAGAATTAATTGATTTTCGTCAAATTACAAAGTGATTTGACATTATCAGCGTCACATGAAAGTAAGGGAGTGGTGTCAAATAGCTTAACGGCGTAGTCATCATTTCGAGAAATTTACCTCTGCGAGGTATAAAGTTATTTGAAATTTGATATTTGAGTAGAATTTATAATACAAGAGAGAAAAGCATTATTTTCTATACTAGCCGCCCTTGGCGACCAGTTTGGTCTCCCTTAAATGTAATGCTAAGCATTTTATCATGTTACTTTTATTCAGAATTTAATTTACTTGTTCAATCCTTCGCCAAATTGGTAGATTATGACAGAGAAATCAAGAACCCGGTACATTTATGTTAGCCGGACACAGCGGATAAATCGCCAAACATTATTACCGTCGTATTTTTCGTATTCCATTGCTTTCATTTAAAATATAATCCTTTCACTCATTTTATTCAAAATACACAACTTTAATAAAAAAACTGAAACATTTAAAATTCATGATTTTTTCTTACTTTTTTTTTTTTAAAGGAAAGAAAAGAAAAGAAAAAAACCCATTTAAATTTTCATGATTTTTTTTTTTTTTTTTTTTTTTTTTTTTTTTTTTTTTAAGGAAAGAAAAGAAAAGAAAACTACTACCGTAACCCACATGACATTTAATTTCAGCATCAAAGTATTGTTTTAATTTAGCCCACAAAAAACAAAAAACAAACGTTAACTGGTGAGTTAAAAAAAGCTATTGGCGAGATTTTCAGCCGGCTAACATAAAAGTAAGAAGCCTTTCGATCATGAATATGAGAATTTTTATGCAGTTTTATTCGAGAAAATAATTTTGATTGAAAATGGCCGCCTTGCACATGAAAAGCGTAGCAATAATTGTTTATGACAGTCACCGGACTTAGGCTTTTATTATAGAGATTCTGCTACTAGCTGACTCGTCCGGCGTTGCCAGGGTCCGTCAGAAAACGGCACGAAACGCAAAAAATAAAATAAAAATAAAACTAAACCTTAAAAATATTTAACTAAAAAAATCGCTGTATGAATTCCGAATAAATTTCATTGAAAATAGGACAAAGTTTATAATATTTAGCTGAAAGATTAAAATATAGATTTATGTTATTAATGTGGAAAAATCACCGCAAAACATAAAAAAATGAAATAAACCTCGAAAAATCACAGAGGACAAAGTTTACTATAGTGGGTTAAAACATTGTAACCGGAACTTTTTCATGAATGTCAAAACATCGGCGCGGAAAGGGAAAAAGCGCTACAAATCTCATTGAAAATTGCGGAAGGCAAAATATGTTTGATTAAATGTTTAAAACTAAATTCCTTTTCCGAATGTCAAAAATTGCCGAGGAACGCAAAAAAGCTAAAAATCATATTGAAAATCCCATTAAGCATCGCAAATACTTCGAAAATTGAGGCGATCAAAATTTACCATAATAGACTAAAATTTTGAAAGAGAATTAATTCTTTTTACGAATGTCGAAAAACCGTAGCGGAACGCAAAAAACCATAAAATTGATATTAAAAGTCGCTAAAAAATATAGAACTGCAGTAGAAAAAAATTTTAATATTAAGCTAGAATTTTGAAACCGAATTCCTCTTAGAAATGTCAAAATATCGCTAAGGAACGCAAAAACAGTAAGAATCGCATTAAATATTATCAAAACTTAAAAAAAAGTTGAGGGCAAAAGTTACTATTCTGAGTTAACTGTTTGAAACCAAATTCCTTTTGCAAATGTCAAAAATCACCCCAAAATCTAGACCCCCCCCCCTCTAAAATTCATATTAAAAATCACATTAAAAATCGCTAGAAATTAAAAAAATCCGGAACACAAATTTAGTATATGAAACTAAAGTTTGAAATCAAATTCCTTTTTCGAATGTCCAAAGAT
Organism: Maratus speciosus; assembly: GCA_963932465.1. Classification (NCBI taxonomy): domain Eukaryota; kingdom Metazoa; phylum Arthropoda; class Arachnida; order Araneae; family Salticidae; genus Maratus; species Maratus speciosus. The sequence goes on along the minus strand of OZ010794.1, from coordinate 502,984,419 downwards.
TGCAACGAAGAGCGAATAAATGCTAAAAATCGCTAAAAATTCAAATATAGTGACGGACATCATTTAGTATATTATGCTAAAAGTTTGAAACAGAATTATTTTTACAAATGCCAAAAGATCTCTGCTGAACACGAACGCGCTCTAAAAATCGCGTTGAAAATTACGTTAAAAATCGCTAAATTTCAAAAAACGAAATTTACTATATTACACTGTAAAAAAAAATCTGTGAAGTTACTAAAGTTTTTCTAGGAAACTGGGATTCCTAGAACTTTTTATGTAACGGCAACAAGAAAAATTCCTGTAACAAACATTAATAACTTTACAGATTTTTTTTACAGTGTAAGATAAAAATTTTAACAGAATTCTTTCTACCAATGTCAAAACATCCCTGCGAAATAGTATATAAAAGTATAAAAATTGGATTGCTTAAATAAATCCAATAAATTACATATGATAGCAAGCATAGAGGTGCTTATTTTTGAGTAGGCATTCTCTCCCTATTTCCAGTTGAAAACTTTGTTGTAAATAATCATTCAATTCTTGAAAAGATTAATAGTGGTATCCAAAATGGAAAAAGTTGTATAGAAAAATAAGTAATTCTACTCATCCTATACAATGAACAAGAATATTCCAAAAAAATCATTCCTACTAATAAATATTACTTTTGATAACAACGACTAAACAAGATTAAAATGGCATACTAATTTATTAACTTTTAAACCAGTGCTTGAAATCTTGTACAAACAAAATAACGCATCGTTTACTTGCAAATTTATTAATTTTCACTTGCCTGAAATCGCATCTTCTTAATTTCGTTCCTACCTCGTTGGTGTATAAAATCCGAAAATAAGCGAAACATAAACGAATATTTTCCATCTAATCGAAGAATATCTTTAGAGTTTTATTCCGAAACACGAACAAGCTGTTAAATTTCTAGCATTCAGTTTTTGAAATATCGTATTTTTGACTTTATATCTGATATCTTTTAGAAATGACTGCTTAAATTCATGTTAATGTAGCATAAGTCGGACATTTAGTCGGTTATTTAAGAATATTTTGAAGGAGTGAAATTTGAAGTGAAATAAGCAAATAGACCAACATTTATTAAGTCTTTATATGTTTCATGTATCATTACCGTTAAATATAAAAACAGAGCGTAACAAAAAAAAATATTAAAATTTTATATATAAACTAGCAGGCTATGCCCGCTGCGCTGGTCAATATTTCCAAATGAACTTTGGATTAAACTAAATGGTGAATTTGAACTTGTATTTTAAACAATATGGATCTTCAGCTTGACCTTGCTCATTACTGAAAACGATGCGAACGCCATTGCGATATAATGTTATCTTAAGCGTTGGACAAAATTTAGCAATTAAGAAGTAATTGTTTTAGTTGATTATAAACAACGCACTTATGGTCGGGTAATGAGACCGTTATGACAACAGGAATTAATACCTCTGTAACTAATCAACATATAATGAAATCGTATATACTAACACCATTCCTAAAAGTCATGCAACAAGGCCACTTGTAACAAAATATGTTCTGTAGATTTTTTTAAAAAGGCTAAACTTTCAAATCAGGTTCACTTAATTTTTGAACTTTTACTGTTGCTCTATAACTAAGTACACTTGAACAATATATATACACTAAAACCTTTCCAAAATTATTACCTAACTAATTGTGGTATATCCTACGAAAGTATTATAAACAATCGGAATGAAAAACAAATTTCCATTGTAAATATATAGTAGATGATGATGATGCGATTTTGTGTAATAGAATTCATAGTAAAGTTTTCGCTTCAAACATAAACGATGTTTTCAACATTAAAGCTAATACACCAATATGTTAAGTATCCGATTACGGAAGGTTAACTTGAATTCTCATGAGCAACTACTCAAAGAAAAGTGAATATGTGGCTTTTGTGATACTTTTATGTCAGCCGGGCGCAGGTAATAAATCAATAAAGATTATTTTCATAGCATATTCTTATTTTATTATTTTCATTTAAAACACAAACCTTTCACTCATTTCATTTAAAATGCATGCCTTATACTAATTTCATTTAAAAACCTGAAAAGATAAACAATAATAGGAAATAATGCCATAATTAAAAACAAAAAATATTTTTAATTTACATACGCAAAATGTAACTACTGCTACTGGGAATTTTAAAAATGCTATCAACGAGATGTGCGCACGGTTGTTATAAATGTAACCATTTTTTCTTCTTATCGAGGAGCAATTTATAAATCGCACAATATTATTCCAATTCCAATTTCTTTCATTGAGGAACCTATGACCGGAAAAAATGGAAAAGACTCTTGTAGATTCTTCGGATGACGGCATCTGACGCCATAAACCGAGTTTACATATATGAAAATAATTTTTAAGTCGTTACAAACATTGCTTTCATATTTAAATATTTTCATTGGTACTACTTGTTATCCGTCGACCAATTTCGCCAAATTATATAAATCGCCAAACCATTCGCCAAATTATATAAATTGACATAACCTTTATTTTAAATAACGAAATAACAAATAAATTAGTATAACATTAATAAAAATACAAATAAAACGTCGAAATTAAAATCACTTGATGACGTAAACACGTGTAGCTTGTTTAAATTCAAGTGAATTTGATATTTACGATCAACCATTATTGGCCTTTAATCTTATAGTTTCACGATAGATTTTTGGTCGACGGAATATCTAAGTAGTGCATTTTCCATTTTTGTTTTATAACGCTAAATTCTCAGTAATTTTTTTCCTTTTATTTTACATAAAATCACTATTTTTTTAAAAAATTAAGATGCTTGCATTTTTATTTCAAACTCATAGAGCCGTTTTTTGTTTTTAGCCAAAAGGGTTGATTTGAATTTTTTCCGTTGCTAGAGTAACGGATGTAATGATAGATATTTTGAGGTTTAGATGCCAAAGACACCGCCAAATTAGAAAAATATGAAATGTGTCATGAACTGTTGGACTTATAAAAATTTATTTGGTAGCATTCGATTCAGCATACAAAACTACATTAAAATATGCTATCATTTGACGCATAATTTTGATATTCGATTTTTTTCCCCTCCCCGTGCAAAAACCATTAGGGGTGACACTTTAGAAAATCCTTTCTTAGCAGAAGTCTATGTCATAAGAAGTATTTTTACCACGATTTTCAAGATTTTAGGTTCAGTAGTTTGCGCTGTGCGTTAATTAGTCACCTAATCCAGACTTTATTTTATATACTATATTAGATATTCCATTTTGCGGTGAATCGATGATCGAAAATTAGTCCAATATCATTTGAAATATTACATAACAGAGGAGAAAGTACGAAGAAAGACGAAGAAGAAATGACGAATTACAAAAGACTTGTATTTTTTTTTTTTTTTTCAAAATGTTGAATTTTTCGATAGTAATAACGTATTAAAACATAAATTTCCTTAAAAATTATCTTTATTTCCTAGATTTCGAATCTGTGAATTTTCCTATAAATGAAATTGGCGATATGACTTGAGAAAAAATGAAATAAACAATAGATAATATTTGCTTATATAAAATGGGTAATATTCGTTGATCTGAGTTCGAGTTTATAAATATCACATGCTTTCGGAATTACGGCGAAAAACATTTTAAAAAGTATGAAATTATTTTACAATATGTATGTGTGGCAGAAATTCACATTGAAATTTAAGTATTCGATTCCATTTTTAAAATATTAACTGATATCTATATAAGTTACAATTGAACATGAAAATGTACTCAAAAAATGATCTCTTTCACCTAAAAAAACACCATTTGTGAGAACATCCTCAAGCTAATGTCACGCTTATGCATTTTTGGCTTAAAATCACATTGTTTGGCGACAAAAGAAAAATAATTGTAAAGAAACAAATAGTAATTACACATGTGACTCACAATTACATCTGCTTGTTTCTTCTATAAGTCACGTGATGGGACAATTAGATATGAAAAAAAAAAAAAAAAAGCAGAACAGAAAGAAAATGTCGTTAAAATTTCATCTAATCAAATTTTCAGATTCGTTTCCATATCTAACGCAAGCGATAAAGAGTCAAATATTTGCGTATCAAGTGTAATATTTCTTATTAAATTAATTTTTAAGCATTACAAATATTTCTTTCAAGTTTTGATTAAATGTTTCCGTTTTTTAATATTATCACTCATTAAAACGGATTTTCTTCTTTTTTTCTTTTTTTTTTTCATTTAAATAAAATTAGTAACAGTTTTTCTTTTATTTTTCGAGGTTTAATAGCCGTTTCAATTTTTTTTTTTTATCAACGATGAATTTCGCCAAGAAATAAAATCGTAACCTTATCGCCCAAAATAACAGAATTTTCCGTCATAATTCTAAAACTAATATAGGTAGAATAATGTGTTATAGCTTAAAACCTTCCCTGAAATAATACCTATCTAACGGTATAAGTTCCGTAAAAATCCATGCAGTAGAACTCGAAATCTAGGCGTTCGGAACGAAATTTCCGTTTGGATTTTATATATATAATAGATAATGGAATAGATAATAGATTATATATATATATAATAGAATAGATAATAGATTATGTGTTATGAACTATCTCAAAGTTTAAAACAGATCGCATTGTTAGATTTCCTAATTTTAACAATAACGCGTTATGTTAGTTCCACATTCCACCACCAGGGAGCGCACTCTATTCTTAACGAAAGCGTATCTGAACGAAACTCCTTCATGCAACCTTTCCGTAGATACATGAATCGGGAGGGTGGCGGTCTTAACCAATAATTTAAGATAATTGCTGAAATTACTACGAAAAATATTCTAAAGGGGCCCTACGCGGGCCCCTGATAGAGTTAGAGGAAATCGGAAGACGGCAAAATAATCGCGGGGAAAAGTTTTCTTGGGTGTATCGGAGCTACTTTTGGCCAGCGGCGCAGCCACGGGAGGGGTTTGGGGGTTAAAACACCCCCCAGAGCTAAGAAAAATTAATATAATTGCCTCTTATATGAATCAAAACCAAAATTAATATTTAAACGTTTTGGCGTTTTTCGAAATCCGCCGCTTTGAGAAATCAAACTCTATTTAACAAAGTGATTCAATTAAACGGCGAAAATTCTACTTAAAATTGTGAAAGCGCATGTTACATGCATTGGTTTTGCAAAAATTGGTTATTTGGACTAAGTCACTTTTTCGAGACGTCTTATACTAAAAGAATGGTCATTTCCTGCCACACAGACGCTTTGAGTTTAAGTATTATACAATGGGACATTTCTTAATTGCACTTCTTTCTTTGTTCCATGTTCGAAACAATAATAGACCATCGAATTTCAGAAAAAACATGAAACATACACTTTGCAGATCTTTCTCAGTTTCAAACGTCCTGTTTTATGCTCCCAATTGTGTCTAAGACCAAGCTTTTTACGTACCCAAGTAAAAATCATTGTAAAATAAGAATTAAAAAAGTAGTAACTATAAAGTTGTAAAAAGCTGCTTTTGATTGTGATTGAACAAATTATCGCAATCAGTGTGTCTTTCGAACCATTTGTTCCTTAGGAGATCTGTACACAAATTTAAAGAATGTATTCCATTAGTTAGTAATGTAGCAACGAGTAATGGTGCTTGCTCTCGGAGAAACAATGCCACCCGTGTCACGTAGGAAAGAAGCATATTGTAATTTCATTAAGTTATAGCTAATATGTCTGTGAGTATGGATTTTGAAAAGAGAGGGGTTAAATGTAAAACATTTTCTTAGACTGTATAAAATATAATTATACACAATTTTATGCTAATCATGCATTAATTTAAATTAACAAGCACATTGTTAAAAATCTGCAGTTTTAGCTTTATAGTCACTCGCTATTATAGAAAACAGTTACTTGAATATATTATGGAATATGCTCATTATTTTTTATTATTCTCATTCTCATTATACCTTAAAAGTAACCACCATATCAAAAGCCAAGCTTTTATACCAACTACACTATATGGCCGAAGGTGACCGGTCACTTGCAATTTTAGACGTTTTGTTAAATATCTAGAAAAATACATGAGGAATTAACCTGAAACTGCAGGTGCGTAAATAGTATAGTATAGATCATATGTTTCTGCGAAGATTTTTCTCCCGAAACCCCATAGGGGACCGTCAACAAATTGAAAAAGAACGAATATCTTTTGGAAAACCCTGTAAAAACTAATGTAACAAAAGCTTTCAAACTCGAGATTATTAATAAGTGACTTATTGTAATATACTGTGCTCATTTTTATGAGGATAGCTTGTATACTCGTAGAGAAATTAAGGTTTTTATAAAAACAGTCCCAAATTTCACGAAGTTTTTTGCTTATAATTTGCAGATTTCTTATTATAAAAATGTTCATTTTAGAAAATATGATAAACAACATTATACATAATACCCTGCAATCAGAATTAAAAAAAAATAAAAATTGAATAAAAAAAGACTAAAAAATGTTTCACTGCGCATGCGCGAATGCAATCAAAATATAATGTGCATAATGTATTAGCTAATTATATAGAGCAAATTTTGTGAAAGTCTCAAAATCATAGCTTGAAAATTCTGAAAATTATCGTCAATAGAATAAGCTCGAAATCCGTTGTTCCTAAAAGGAAGCAAAAAGATGAGGGGTTGTATCCAAATATAGTAGTACGTGCAATATTGTGTACGCTATCTTGGCTCTAATCACAGATATTTGATACAACCCCTCATCTTTTTTATACTTTTTGGGAACAACGGATTTCGAGCTTATTCTATCGACGATAATTTTCAGAATTTTCGTTCCATGATTTTGAGACTACAACAAAACTTGCTCTATATAATTAGCTATACATTATGCACATTATATTTTGATTGCATTCGTGCATGAGCAGTGAAAATTTTTTTAATAAACCTCCTCATTTTTCATCCAATTTTTATTATTTTTCAATTCTGATTGCAGAGTATTATGTACAATGTTGTTTGTCATATTTTCTGAAAATAACTTTTTTTTTATATTAAGAACTCTGCAAATTATAAGCAAAAAACTTGGTGAAATATAGGACTGTTTTTATAAAAACCTTAATTTCTCTACTAGTAAACATGCTATCATCATAAAAATGAATACAGTATATTAAAATAAGCCATTTATTAATAATCTCACGTTTGAAGGTTTTTGCTACATTAGTTTTTACAGGGTTATCCAAAAGATATTAGTTCCTTTTCAATTTGTTGACGGTCCCCCTATGGTGTTTTGGGAAAAAAAATTTTCGCGGAAATATATGACCTATACTATACTGTTTACACACCTGCAGTTTCAGGTTAATTCCTCATGCATTTTTCTAGATATTTAAAAATAAGTCTAAAACCGCAAATGACCGGTCACATTTGGCCAATATAGTGTATATCGCACAAACCACAGTTTTAGAACGTTTTTTGCTCTTGCATCCTTTTAATTTCGAATTTTTGGAAAACTGTTCTTGGTGATCATTTACGTTTCTAGGGTAACAGCCATGCCAAACTCAATGTATCTAGCTCTAATAATTCCTAATAGATCATAATTAAGGCTATATAATGCTGCTAGCATTGTGTAGGGAAAATACGCAAGTAAAAAAGTGTGGAAAAAGACATCCGTCTGACATTAGCCTTAGATCGTTTTCAGACCGTTTTCCGCTCATTTCACCCTTTTTAAATTGAATTTTTTTTTTTTGGAACCGTTCTTGAGCATTTATACATCCCAAAAGTTATTACCATGCCATATTCTAACTTTCCATACAAAATATATCACACAAATCGCGATTTTAGAAAGTTTTTTTTTGCTCTTGCACCCTTTAAGATTTCGAATTTTTAAAAAACTGGCATTTAAGTCTCTAAATTAACAACCATGCCAAATTCCATGTTTCTAGCCGTTGTTTTACCGATGTAAAATATAGCTTATGTTGAAACGGAGATAGTCACCATCATTTTGCCATTATTATTAAGGTTCCATTCTACGCTTAAAAAGTAAAATCGGAATTATTATAAGATCATTTGTGCGTCTTATTTTTCTGGCGGTCAGCGGGGGAGTTGAGGGCACACGGTGTACCTAAGCGGCGTAGAATCTTCCAAGGATTGTGGGTAATGATTTTCGAAAAAATGTGTCTGTAATTTGCCGAGATATTAATTAAAAACTCATGTAGAAAACAACAGTACGAATCAAAACAGTGTTGCTACTTTGTGACCTCCTTTCGAAGCGTGCTTGGCACAGTGCCAAGTTTAAACTTTGTATAAGATCTTTGTTTTAGGTAAGGTGAAACATTGTGATAAGCACTTTTTATTCCAACTGAATTCAATTATTGAAGGCAAATATTAAAAAAGATAATTCATATAATAATTCCAAGACATTAAAAGTTAGTAATTGTGAGACAAAAATTGCTTATAATTCAATAAATAATTCATTTATAAGGAAAAAAACTTTTCGATTAGAAATCCTTTCAATAATTATGTCTGAATATGCTTTTATTTTTAAAAAATGAATAGAAAAGCTTCACGTTATTAAGTGTACTTTTTTTATTCCTTTAAAATTGTCCACTATTACATGAAATATGATTTACAAGTGACTTTTCGTGAGAATCTCTGCGACCTCTTTCCGAAGCGTGGTTGGTTCTCTACCAAGTTTAAACTTTGTACAAAGTGTGTGTTTTAGAGGGAGAAATATTCATCGGTTTTCATTCCAGTAGAATTAAATAATGGCATGTGGTATTGTTATATGTACGCAAGTAAATATTATCTTTGAACAGTTCTGATATTTTGTATGGAACCCTTTGTATGCGAGTGAAGTTCGCACACGACCGATTATCTTTTTAAATCCGTTCGGTAGTTCCAAACGTAACCCCTACAAAAAAAAAAAAAAAAAAAGTTTACTTCTTTATAATATTAGTACAGGTAAGACTTCAGTTTGAACCCGGATATTTTTAGAGAACTTTAACAATAATAAAGCTATTTTAACGAAGTTTTCAACAGATTTACGTTACTTAATGGCAAATTCGATGTCATGTAAAGTACTGGAAGTGCGCAATGAAAAAAAAAAACAATAAAATACCATGTTTAATATCAACTACATTCCAAAATATGGGTTACCTAACTGAGCACTAATTTTACGTAAATGATGATAAATTCCACCAATTTTCGTGATGCTGTTACATTTGCAAAAGCACGGTAAGTATATTGAAAATTTTGTTAAAATGGCCTCATTATTATTAAACTTAAAACAAGAATTCGAGATTGTCTTGGAATGAAATCCTGTGTATTTTTGGTTGAACAAGTGGATTGGAATTCTGTTATTTTCTATGCAAAAATTATTTGCTGTACTGTACACTTACAACTCTTAAAATTTGCCTCATCGTCTTTAAACACTTTTTATAAATCTAACCTAGTTTGGGGTTATTCCATTCGTGCATTTTATGTTTTCTAACTCTAATACTGTAAACGCTGTTTAAATGAAACACAATCAATGTAACTGCGGGTTAAAAGCATTATGATTTAATTCATTAAAAAGACAGATTATATTAACCGGTGATTCAAATAACCGGCGAACACCTTTATCAAAAAACTCAAACCCCCCCTAGAACCAAATTCTGACTGCGCCACTGCTTTTGGCACGAGATCTAAGCTCTACGACCAATAGGAGCCCAGATATTTAAGGAAATATGAAGTAACAAAGTCCAATATAACAGAATTTTCCGTAATAATTCTATGACTAATCTAGGTAGAATGATGTGTTATAGCTTAAAACCTTCCCTGAAACGATACCTATCTAAAGGTATAAGTTCTGTCAAAATCCATGCGGTAGAGCTCGAAATATCAGCGTTCGGAACGAAATTTCCGTTTGGATTTTATATATACTAGGGGAAGAAAAGTTATCGTAGTTTAATATGTTTCACAAAGATTTCTTCCATTATGCATAGTGATGCTGAAAACAAATACTTTTCATAGACCCCAATTAAGTACCTATGAACTCTTCTGAGGCTTTCCTTCATTTTCATAAAACTAACGATAAATTAATTTTTTTTTCTCGTTTTAGGGCTAAAAAATCTTTCATATACTTTTTATCTTTTAGGTTTCTTAAACGTAATAATACAGAGTGTCCATAAAAAAGTCCCTAGTTATAAATTTTAATAGTATATAAACTGTAAGCGATGTAGATTGTTGGCTCAAGGTCACAAATAAACAGTGTTTCAAACAGTTTTAGATAAGCGCATGCGCGAGTACTGCTTTGTTATTGACTCGCTTGCAGTGCCACATACGTAAAATGTCGATTCCTGAGCGTGAAGTATTATTGCTGGGCAGAAGTTTTAAAAACCGTTAGAGCTACGCGATTTTTTCCTTTGGGGCTTTATAAAAGATCGTGTCTACGTTCCGCCGCTACCTAGTGACTTTCCAGAGTTGAGAGACAGAATTTAAGAGGTCATTGTTTCCATTATTCTTGAATTGTGAACGAAGTGTGGGAAGAATTGGACTTTAGGTTGGATGTATGCCGTATAACTAAAGGTGAACCTATTGAACATTTGCAAGAAGACCTAGGTTAGTTTACTTTCAATTTGATGTATGATTTTTTGTAAATACGAGGGCTGTTTTTTAAGTAAGGGTCGTTTTGATGTATACACTAATAGGTGGCGCGCGCGCCGCAACGAGTGCTTGCGTACTGTCCCGGCATTCCTTTGGAACAACTGGGCTCACTTGCATCTGAGTAGGTAGCCTGTACGTTCTGTGTCTTTAAAATGTTCAAGATTTTCGAATAGCCCGCCCCGTGCAAGTACGGTCAGTGATACGTTTTTTGTCGCAAACTGATTCAAAACATAAGACGCAGCATGCTGACAGAGGGAATTTTGCTACACCATGACAATGCAAGACCTCACACCGCAGCTCTGACCCTAGCTTTGTTAAACACTTTAGGCTGCGAAGTTTTGCCCCGCCTCCCCCCCCCCCCCCCCCACCTCCCCTACAGTCCCGACCTTGTGCCGAGCTATTTCCATCTTTTCCGCTATCTCAAACATGATCTGGGCGACAATCACTACAAGGATGACGAAGACGTGAAAACGGCTGCGACCTCTTGGTTATCGGAGCAGGCGGCAAATTTCTATGAAGAGGTTTTTCTAAATCTAGTTATAAGTATTTAAACAAACTTGGCATCTATGTTGAAAAATAGAAAAATGTATGTAGAATCTGAAAATAAATTTGGTTTTTGAAAAAATTTTTTCATTTAGTTTTTATTTTCAAACGGCCCTTACTTAAAAAACAACCCTCGTAGTCTAAGTTAAACTGTTATAATATACCATTGAAATTGGGACATTATTTTATGGACACACTGTATTAGGAATAGTTTTGTCTACTTCTAGTATTTGGGGAAATTGACAAATAAGAGACTGCCACGAAGACAATTTTAAAGATCACAATTCCACTTTCTACATGGCTGACATTAAGCATCTTGTTTGGATATTCTTCATGAATTTCGAAAGACCATTCTTTACATTTTCAAGGAAGACTGTAAATTAATTACTAAATGAGAAGAGGATTTTAAAGATCACAAATCCACTTTCTACATGGCTGACATTAAGCATCTTGTTTGGATATTCTTCATGAATTTCGAAAGACCATTCTGTACATTTTCAAGGAAGTCTGTAAATTAATTACTAACTGAGAAGATAAAATTCTCGTCTGTAACATGAATGTGAAAATATACTATTTACAGTGTGACATATAAATACTGTGACGCAAATAAAATACAATAACTTTTAATTGGCGGAACAAAACAATCCGCTTTATTCTCCATTCGTAAGAGAAGAAAATTCCGTACAAGAAACAATCAAGATCATTCGTAATACCTTACTCCCGCGGCGATGCAGGTGGTCTAGACGTTTCTGGAGATTCTTCAAGATGGTCGCGACAGACTATTTCCGGCATGATTTCGGCCCAATCTTTTTCACAAATACACATGATTCATTAATTATTATGCATATTTAATAAATACGTATAATTAATAAATAATATATTTATGTATTTATTAATTAGTATAATGCATACAATTTAATTACTTTAAAAAAGTTTTTGGACATATTCGTTTTTGTTTTTGGTCGAAAATAGGAAGATCTCCGAAATTTGGTTTCGGCATTAAAAACCTGTTTCGGTCGATCCTTAATAATAATTATATATACCATTTCTATAAAAAAAAAAAAAAAAGACAGGTGTCCTTAAAGTTTTTACACAGTCAAAAATTGCATTTTTTTTATATAATTATGATTTTTTTTTTTTTTTTTTTAAAGGACACCGATACATTCTGTTGACTTTTATATTAGCATTTCTACTTTATGATCAACATTAAATTACCATTTCACTTGTCGCATTTTCAATTTATCAAAATTTTTACAATTTTTTGCTGTCCTTATAGTTTTTGCACGCACTGTATTTTAATAACTTAAACTATTCTCCTGTCAATATCAGTAAATTTGATTATCGTCATTTGAAACTTTCACCAGTAAATTTGGATGAAATTTTTCGCTTTATTTAAGCCTTATTACTGCAAAATATCTATCATAAAATAAGACAAAACTTTCTATTCGTTTTCAGTGGTGGAAGTTTCCCCAGACGTCAATCAGGCCCTGATTCGATGTAAGCAAACAACAGCCGCCATCTTATGACAACCTCCTCAGTTACTTCACTCGCAAACAGTAGACACTGCACTCTCTCTCTCTTTCTCTTTAGTTATAGCTCCATTATCAAGATAAAAGTGATTGAAAATTGGTAGTGATGAAGATGAAACGTTCATCTGTTAGAGATTAAAGTAAAATTGTCTACGCCAAATAAATTTGTGAAAATCTCTTGTGGCCTATGCAGACTGAGTAACTGAACCATATTTTTCTAAAATTTACTATATTTTATAGTCTGTAAATTGGAATTGACGCTGAAAAACCTGTAACATAGCCATGACCAGGGTACCAAATGTGCTCAAAATCTTGTCTTAGCCCGTCAACACACGCACTGGGATATATCTACCTCAATCACATTTTTTCTTTAAAAAAGGAATAATTTTTTTGAGTACGCTTCTGACCTGCCTTTTACTTTTCAAGATCAAGATCGAGAAGGAGTGGGTGAAGCAATGTCTTTTCTTTGTTCGCTAGGAGGGGGAACACGTACCTCTTGGGACTTAAAAATCCCGCGCCTTTAGAAACGTTTCATTTTCATACGTTCATTTCTTACGAGCAGATATCACACACTAAAATTCTTTTAATGAAAGACTAACATAAAAGCTACCTGTATATCCAGGCCCGTAGCTAGGCCATACTTCCAGGTAGGGCAAAGATTTTTCCAGGGGTGGCAGATTATTTCTTCATTTTTTTTCTATCTCTTATTCGCAGTTCTTCAAAAATATGCATTACAATTTTAGGGAATCTTTTTTTAATTTAAAATATAAGATATTTTTAAAGTTAGTACGAAATTTTTAAATTTTCTTCAGAGACATAATAAAAATGTATTAAAGTTAAATAAGATATTTGGCATAACCAGGGCCGTATGAACCGTCTCCCATACCCACCCCCTATATCCACTATTCTTTGTAAAGGTGCCCAGATGGAAGAGCTTTTGAAAGCTTAAATTCTATTTTTTAAATATAATGGTATTTTTTTTTTTTTTTTTTTTTTTTTTTTTTTTTTGTGTGTGTGTGTGTGTGTGTGTGGGGGGGGTCGTATAACTGGGGGAAAAAGATGAAACTAAAAGTTCAAAACTTCATTAATACCATTACTTCGTTCCACCAAAACAGATATGCACGTTCTTTTTAAAGGTGCCCATATGAAAGAAATTTTGTTGGCTCTAAATTCTTTTCGAATTGTCTTTTTTAGTGCCTTCTATAAAAGTGAGGAAAAGTTGGAACCCAAGATTCAAAACATTTAGCCCAAATTTTTTATTCAAATGTTTAAAAAATATGCTTTTTAATCTCATTGGGGCCCCCAATAAGTTTCAAAACTTTCTTAATGCCATTACTTCCTTCAAAAAATTTGTACTTTCTTAGTATAGTCACCATTCTTTTTAAAGGTGATGAAAAAAAAATTGCAGGCTCTAAATTTTTTCTGAATTGTGTTTTTGGGGGGCCACTATAAAAATAAAGAAATGTTGGAAGTCAAGATTCAAAACTTTTAGGCCCCATATTTTTTATTCAAATGTTTAAAAAATATGCTTTTTAATCTCAATGGGGTCCCAATGAGTTTCAAAACTTCCTTAATACAATTACTTCCTTCAACCAAAACAGGTAATGTGCTTCCTTTCTAGCCACCATTTTTTTAAAGGTGCCCAAGTGAAAGAAATTTTGCATGCTCTAATTTTTTTTTAATCGTCTTTTTTTTTGGGGGGGGGGAGGGCTATGAAAGGGAGGAAAAGTTGGAACCCAGGATTCAAAATTTGTAGCTGCCACTTTTTATTCAAATGTTAAAAAAATGTGCTTTTTAATCGCGTTGGCGGTCCCAATCAGGTTCAAAACCTCCTTAATACTATCACTTTCTTCAACCAAAACAGACATGGGCTACTTTCTACAGCCACCATTCTTTTTAAAGGTGCCCAGATGAAAGAAATTTTGCAAATTCTAAATACTTTTTAAAATGTCTTTTTTTAGGGTCCCTATTAAATGGAGGAAAAGTTGAAACCCAAGATTCAAAACTTTTAAACCCCATTATTGTTATTCAAATGTTTTAAAAAAATGTGCTTTTTAATCTCGTTGGGGTCCCAATAAGCAGGCATTTGTGTGCTATGCCTTTGCAACATATCCCCTTACGTTCAACCTGTTTCTTTTTTAACGTTTCATCTGTCTTCTCTCGACAAATTACTAATGTTAATTATGCATAAATTATAATCTGTAATTATTTAAATCTGCTAGCTGAGCTGAGCTTGCTTTGCTTGTTGGTTTTTCAAAAAAAAAAAAAAAAAACTTTTTTTCTTGGGGGAGGGGTTCCCCCTTGGGGGCCCCACTGCCTTCAACAGCGTAAACCCGTTCTGAATATACAATCTGATTCTTGAATTATTGTAATTTTTTTTTCCATAAAAATGATAGTCTCTAGGTAAAAGTTAAATTTTCCAGCATCGTCGTTCATCTTGCTACAGGAGCCAATTTGTTATTTTCCCACCTTCATCTTAATCATGAAAGCAGCAAAATCTACTGGATAATTCTTCGGTTCAGAAAAACTTGCCAAAAGGTCTTCGCAAAACGCGAAAAAAAGGGTATAAATCGCATAAAAAATTGGACAAAAATTCAAAAATCGCAGAGAGCAAAATTTGACTATATCGAGCCAAAAGATTGAATGTGGAATTTTAAAAAATCCTCTAAAAATCACATAAAAGGTTTGTAAAAAAATCTCTAATTGCAAACGATAAACTTTCTATATTGAACTAAAGGACTTAAACTTGATTCCTTTTAGGAATGTACAAAAAAAAAAACACCGCGGAAAGCGAATAAAACGCCGCACAGGGCAAATTTTACTATATTGGGATAAAAGATTGAAACCGGATTCCTTTTACATTCTCAAAAAAATAAATAAATAATACACGCGCACGCAAAAAAATGCTTTGATTTGTCCATTTTTCGCAAAAATATAGAAAGTCAATCTAGCGTAAAAATTACCCAACATCCTTCAATATAAAGATGCAGTTTCATCAAATCAAATCCCAACAGTGTTCCGTCAACTGTGTTGCATTGTACTTTCCATAATTAGAAACTGAACTTAAGCATTAATATTTTTTCCTTCATAACACGAAAAAGTCGCCTATCAAAGATCAAAATTTCTAGAAATTTTCAAAAGACGAAAATTTCTTCAAATATGAAAAAAATCTCTTCTAATCACAGGAGCTTATAAACGGGAAAAGCGTTTAAAATCGCATAAAAAGTTTGCAAAAAATTCAAAAATTGCAGAGGACAAAATTTTGTACTTGTGGTTAAAAGATCAAAACCTGACTCCTTTTACTAATGTAAAAAAATCCCGTCGGAACGCGAAAGAAAGTTATCCAAACAAAAAGTTTTCGGTAAAAAAAAAAAAAAAAAAAGCGCCAAGTTCTCCTTAATGTTTCGGCCAGAAAAAGTAGTGATATCTGAAGTTCGCACAAGTTAAAAGCCAAACATCCCAAATCTTTCATTGAAAATGGCTTCCTGCGATTTGGCCGTTAATGCCTTCTACAGCATTTCAAAATTAATGATTGGAAATTACGCATTTATGAATTATTTAAATATTAAAAGTAATATTAGAATGCAAAGTGACAAATTCACATAAAGACATTATAAGTAAAAGATTTCTGATAACTACCATTCAGTTTCAACAAACATTAGTTTTGATTACAGATCATTTAGTCCAGGGGTGTCCAACTGTGGCCCGCCGGATACCACTAAAATTTTACAGTTATCTTTGCCTTATCTAATCGTCGAATTGCTGCGATTCAACTTGTCGACTATTTCTTTAAAATTTTAGTGGTATCCGGCGGGCCACAGTTGGACACCCCTGATTTAGTCCACTTGTGGTTTAATTGCTATTTTGTACGGTCTAAAGCTAAAGTTATTAACGTAAAACCCAAGAAATAAAACAAATTTATTTACTTCAAATCTCGCAATATGTTACATTATATTTTATTGTATAATATTGAAATCTTGTGTATTGACGAAAGAGATTGTTTTCGTTTGAACATTTATTATAGTTTGTTTGCATACATTAAGAGGTATTCGATTTATAAACTGTTAAAAGCTGATACTAATTATGTTTTAGCAATTAGGGATATTATCTCCTGAATACAAGTATTTTGTTATTTTTTACTTCTAAGCATTTAAATAGACTGAAGTTGTTTAAATGCTTTTTTCAAATGTGTATTTTATTTCTGTACTCTGTGCCTCAAAATGCCTAAAATAATCAAAAAATGTAGTTGGCATGTAACTCATTTGTACATATTTGAAAATTTGAAAAACTCTCCCGAAGGCATTAACGGCCAAGTCGCAGGAAGCCATTTTCAATGAAAGATTTGGGATGTTTGGCTTTTAACTTGTGCGAACTTCAGATATCACTACTTTTTCTGGCCGAAACATTAAGGAGAACTTGGCGCTTTTTTTTTTTTTTTTTTACCGAAAACTTTTTGTTTGGATATCATTACTTTTTGTATGTTTTTTCCAGTTTGTTATTCTAAACTATATTAATATGAAAAAACTTAAATTTCGGTACTTTTATGTTAGCCGGGAGCAAATCTCCTCATTAGCCTTTTGTTTTTTCGCCAATAGCAGTTTTCATTTTTCACATGTGTAAATTAGAAACAATGCTTTGGTTTTCAAATAAAATATTTTGGTTTATGTTATTATTTCTTATTTATTTATTTATTTATTTCTATGTTAAATATTCTATTAAATGAAATGAGGGAAATGCATCTATTTTAAATGAGATGACTGAAAAGTATATATCTTTAAATGAAATGAATGCAATATGAACAATGGAGTTGGGAACAGTATTTGGCGATTTGCCACTTGCGCCCGGCTAACATAAAAATACCTAAATTTATTTTATTGAGCTTTACAAATTTATACTTTATTTCTTTTCACATTAAAGTACTAGCCGTCTCTAGCAAGCAGTATTTACCGTATTAATTCCATGTTAAACGTTGCATCATGTTACTGTTATTCATAATTTAATTTACTTGCCCATTCTTTCGCCAAGTCGGAAGCTTTTGATAGAGAAATCAAGAACTCTTTACGATCATGGAAGCACATCGTATATTTTGTGTTGTTATGTATTTCATCTTTCGTGACAAATATCTCTTAACTCACTTATGCATGTTTCCTTAGCAGTTATGATTCGTTCTCTAATGCGGAAATTTTTAAACCTATAAAGTAATCTTTTCTAATTGGGCTCACTGCCAATTGTTGCATTTTAACTGATACGACTGGGTACAAGTGAAATGGCTCTTATGAAATCCTTTGACAATATTTGCATTTGCATTAAACCATATTGATGCTAATATCTTTTTGTTTCACTTTAACCTTCTCAATAGACTCGATTACGGAAGAATAGAAGGGCTACCGGCTCACTGCCATGATCCATTTGAAAATCTATCATTCTTCTCACCTGATCATGTTGAAGAATTAGTCAGTGTGCCATCGTTTTAAGATTTTAGCTAATTTTATTCGAAACCTGAAAACTAAAATGCGAGGAACCGGATTATAAAAGATTCATTCTAACGTACATATCGATTAACAGGTTACATATTATAGAATTATAATAATCATAAGAATAACTGGCAGTTTCAATGCTTTAATAGTTTCCGTAAATTCCCTTTATATAATACAGAAGTTTTAGCGGTGTAAAGATTAACAACATAGTCACAGTAAGTATACTAACAGTACAATATAATAACAATAGCAGAGGTTTTGGGCAGTGGCGAAACTATTAGCACTTTGGAAATATTAGTACGTTATATCATTTATCTATTCAGATGATATGCGGAAAAATAAAAATAGATGGCTCGCATTAATAATTAACTCATTGAAAAATAGCCACTAGCTTCAAATATTTGCCAAACTTGGCGACATTTAGCAAAGTTTCGCCAAATTTGGTAATATATCATGCCAATTCTCAAATTTGGCGACAAAAAATGTTTTGTTTATTCTGACGTCATAATGATGCATATGTATTACGTGTTATACACATACCTATAATATGTATGATGCATTACGTATTACGTAATATGTATTACGTATTATATGCATATGTATAATATGTAAGATGCATATGCATAAGTTCATTAACATCACTAAAACGCACTTAAAGGAATAGCGTTCCATAAATAGTAGGGATAATTGCCAGATTGACCAGAGTGCTACTGAAATTAGAATTCCGACATTTATAATAGACCGGGAGACGTCTGCACACACCATCACCTCATCGAGTTTGCAGCTGAAATTTTAGGATTAGTTAAAACTACATTGGCATATTTAAATGCAACTGGTCTGTTAAGTCATATTTCAAATTAAAATCAAATTTCTAAGTAATTGCTTAAAAGGCGCAAAGGTCAACATAGTGGAAAAAGATTCCAAGCCGGGACTCGAACCCGGGCCATCATTATAGCGCACTGACGTTCTACCGTCTAAACCACTTGGAACGATACCCAGCAAGGAAAATTTCTCACTATTATATGTTGGCAAGGCTACAAACGCAGCACAAGATGGAATATTTACCGTGAGCCTCCAACCTGGGGCAAACACGGAATATAATTAAATCCAGCATCGATAGAAACTATATTAATACATGGAAATTATTCCAGAGGGAAATATTCGCCTTGGATACAATATTTCAAATGAAAATCAAATTTCTAAGTAATTGCTTAAAAGGCGCAAAGGCCAACATAGTGAAAAAGATTCCAAGCCGGGACTCGAACCCGGGCCATCAGTATAGCGCACTGACGTTCTACCGACTAAACCACTTCGAACGATACCCAGGAAGGAAAATTTCTCACTATTATATGTTGGCAAGGCTACAAACGCAGCACAAGATGGAATATTTACCGTGAGCCTCCAACCTGGGGCAAACACGGAATATAATTAAATCCAGCATCGATAGAAACTATATTAATGCATGGAAATTATTCCAGAGGGAAATATTCGCCTTGGATACAATATTTCAAAAATTCAATAGTTTCAATAAAGCAATTACTTAGAAATTTGATTTTCATTTGAAATATTGTATCCAAGGCGAATATTTCCCTCTGGAATAATTTCCATGTATTAATATGTTGAGTCATATCTTGGTAGAAGCCACCTGAAGACCTAATTTTAGTGGTTAACTGACAGGTTTACTATTGTATTTTCCTACATCCAAAAGTTTGGAAATATGGAGGAATGGGTGCACGAAAACACAATGGAAAATCCACCAATTAACCCGTAAAATCGGGTCTGTAGGTGGTTTCCACAAAGATATGACTTGGCAGACCAGTTACATTTCAATACCCTAATCGATATTTAACTAATCCTAAAATTTCAGTCGTCAACTCAATGAGGTGATGATCTGTGCAGACGCCTCCCGGTCTTTAATAAAAAAATTTTAAGGGAGTAAAAGATGGACAGATAAACTGAAAGATTTGCCTTATTAAAATTTTTGTAAAAGCATATAAAAATTCATTCAGCTTGAAATCATGTAACACCTTTATAACTCAGGCTAATTTTCTGTAATCGGGTTTTGGCGACCAACATATCTTATCTATAACTATAATCTTTCTTTTACAGATTTAAAATTAACAATAAATTAACAGTAAATAGGCTAATAATACAATATAATAACATTAACAGCGAACTTCGGACGCCGTATCTGTCGCACATCGTTAAAGACAGTTTATTAGTTACACATTTCATTTAATTAAAAGGTGATTTTTAAACTTTCATATGGAATTAGGATATTTTTCCACTATAGGGACCTTGGCATGTTTTTAAATTCTTGGCGCAATTCGGACTTCAGAAACTGAGATATTTTGCCAAATGATATAAACAACTATGAAAACAAACCTGATGAACTTTTATGTTATTTATATACATATAAACATTTTATTTATACATGTATAAAATATTATTTTTTATATACAAATTATTTATGTTGGTATATAAAAATAAATAAACGGGTTCCTTACATTAAATAAATTGTATACATATGGGAAAAATTGCTTGTGTATATGACACAATAAATAGGTTGCCAGAAAATACGTTATTATCAAATTTCTTTTCTCGTCAAGGCTATTTCCTGTATTTCGCCAAGGCTACTATATCGGAAACGCACAGAATTGCGGTTATATAATTTTTAATGTTTTATTGTTTTAATATCGTAAATATATCATAATCTATACTGATTAAAATTTTTAGGTATATTCATTTTTTCTATTTAACAAGCATCTTTGGAAAAGCATGTATATTAAATGTTATTGAGCTTGAAATCACGTGAGCCCCTTCAAAACTCTGTAATCGAGTTTTGGCGAACATTGGCACAATTGAATGTGTTAAGGAACTGTTTACGGCCAAATGAACACCCCTTGTTTGGAGGGTTTAGAGGAGGAAATTCTGTGTTTTCAGATTTTTCTTGTTAATTGTGCTACAAACCCGACTTACTTGTGAAATTTCATGATTCTACGACTTTTAGAAGTACCTTAGTTATTTGATGATGCGAAGTGAGTCAGTGACAAAAAAGCGCTTTTTCGGAATTTAATATTTCGAAAACTACTAAATATAGAAACATAAAATCGTGGAACCTTAGTTCCGTTTGACCATACGAACACGTGTATAAAAGAAAAATTTCTATATATCTCCCTAAAACGACGTTATTAGGGGGTGAAAAGTATGCCGTAATGGTTCAGGAAAAGGTATCTTACGGCTTGTGCGAACTTGGCGGACGCACTGCCGTGCTCCCAGAAAAATTACATAAAAGAATTTGTGAAATATTCAAAAATCGCAGAAGACTACTTTACTGTATTCGGCTAAAATGGAAAGATAGATTGAAAAATGGATTCCTTTTATGAATGTGGGGAAAAAAGCACGAAACTCGAAAAAACACTAAAAATAGCATAAAAAATTAAATTTAAAAATCTAATTTAAAAAAAAACCTATTTCGATGTGCATAATTTAAGGCATACAGGTATTCTCTCTGTCAAATCTTGTCGTGAACAGAAAAACATCTGGTCAGACCAAAAAAGAAAAAGAAATGGACAGAGAGACTCGCAAATGTCTTTTTTATTATCTAGTAAGAAACCCATCTTCGTTGCCCACAGAAAGGTACTGTCTATCCAAAGCCTTTCTTTTTCAATTTCTATCTGGAACACTTGGGTGACAATTTTAAATTGGAGAAAACTGAAAAATACAAAGACGACATCCCAAAGGTATTTTTTTTTTGGAATTAGTAAATCTCTAAATATATATATATATATATATATATTAATAAAAGGCACCGTTCAAAGCAGAAAAAATGTAAGTGAGTATTTTCTGCTTAAAAAAATCTGTCTGGGCCATGCGGATGGCATTGTCAAACTGAAAAAAAAAAAAAAAAAAAAAAAACAAACAAACAAACAACAACAACAACAAAAAAAAAACAGAGAATACGAAAAGGCTTCCATATTTTTTTTATTTATGTGCAATATTTGGGGGTCATTTGTGGCGGTTCATTTGCAAAGGGAATTCAGTTTGAAACTTTTTTTTTTTTTTTTTGCCAAATTTTGTTCTTTGCTATTTTTGAATTTTTAGAGAATTTTTAGCTGTGTTTCTGGTAATTTTTGTAACATTCGTAAATAAAAAATCCGGTTTCAATCTTTTAGCACAATATAATAAATTTTACTCGCTATGAACTTCGAAATATCTTTATCAATTTTTGGCATCCTTTCGCATTTTGCGGTGATTTTTTTGTTTTTTTATATTGGCAATTCTGACGACCACTTTGGAAACTGATTTGCTTTTAAGAAAAAGTACAGAACAGTTTCAATAAACAATGCATTCAGTTTCTTCATTTCTTAATAAAAGCATCTATAACATTTTTTAATTTAAGAATAAAAATGGCTTTATGAATGTGTCAGTAAGTAATAAATTTGGATTTGTAAAATCGTAAGTAACCTGACATATTGTATTGTTTAAATTTGAAATAATGATCTGGTTTATTTTAGAAGCGACATTTTTTTAAAAATTTCAGTGGAATAGGAGACAGTCGAAGAGATGAAGGGACATACCTTCCATTATCTATTTTGTATTTTCACATGGGGGGGGGGGGAGTGTCCTTTGGAGTTTGTTGTAATCGGACCAAGTTTCCACGAAAGAAGCATTTAACATCATAGCATTAATCTTGAATTTAACTGTCATTCAAGATTAGTTTCAGAAACCTTTGGTTTCAACCCCGCCTCCTAACGATAAATTACAAATGTACAAAAGGTGACAAATGTATAAAGAAAGCAAGCTTTAGGGATTTAAACCCGATTTGTTGTTGAAGCGGTATGGGATAATTTCTACAAAGCGAAAAAGCGAGGCACGCACAATGGACCAATTCTCGACAGGTTTGTTAAAGAGGGAAAGAAAAAAAGCTTTGTACATGAAATTTTGCTATTTTTGTTTCCAGTCTAGAAAGGAAATTTAGGGGTAGAGGGCAAGGTCTGGCATGGAAAAATTAAAATTTGATGTTGCATTACATAAATTTTTTTAAAGGGAAATACTGAGTGAAAAAATGATCAGAATATCGAGCTTCATTCTAGGTTGGACAAGAAGTGGGGGAAAACTGGAAATTTAATGTTTTTTATCGGAATGCGCTAGGTCGGGCAAAACATTTTCCAGGTCGGGCTTTGCCCGACCTGGCCCCCACCTGGCTACGGCCCTGTGTATATCCCAATGAAATGGTATTGAATGTAATTAATATAAATTTTATGAAATAATTCATCTTTTAAGGTGTAAAACAAATCGTTTGCATATTCTCTAAAAAAAAAAGTGATTTTTACAGAAACTGCTACAAAATCTGAAAATAAATGTAAAAAGCATGATTTTTCTCTAAAAGAAGTAGTACTGATGCATTTTACAATATCGAGCAGTAGATTTGTTTTTAAAACGCATTTAGACAAAAATATAATGGGAGACAAAATGGGGTAAGATTTACCCACGTGGGTCATTCTCCCAAAAGTATACATTTTCAATACAAATTTTTCCCGTAAAAAAATTTTGTTTTTCGAGACAAACGTTATCATTTTTAGAAACTTACCACTTACTGCAAGTAAAAACAGCTATGACCCAGCTACATTATATTTATTTTATTAATCAACATAATTTGTTTATTAACATCATTCACGGAGGTGAACTTTATGCTACAGTTATGTTTGTGTAGTCAGATAAAACATAAAAAACTGTTTATTCTATTAGATATGTAACTAAGAAGCAATTCTACATAAGAATGCATTTGGAATGAATATAAAAAAAACACAAAAAATTCATCTCACATCTGGAGCTTATTTTCATCACCCATCTTTTATATGTTACTCAGTTCTTCTATTTTAAAGTTTTGAAATAATATTTTTTGATTTACAATCATTGTAAATTCTTGTTAAGCATTTTTCTCTGAAAAATAAATTTTTTAAATTAAAAGATTCACAGAGGTGATAATCACGGAGGTGAGGAACATGCTCTAAATATTATTAACCTACATATTTATTTTTTCTTGAGAAATTTTTTTTTGTTCTTTAAATGAAAATATGTTGATATAATTACATAAAGAATATATAAGCAAATATCTTAATGTTGATTTAGTTATCTTGAATTACAGTTCACGGAAGTGAGAATCTCCAATAACCATGGTTGCTTTTTTACAACAAAATCTAATAAATGACTATAAAAACAAATTTTTGGCTTATAATTTAAAAACAGAAAACATACTGGCTAACTTTAGCATCATGGGAAACAAAATCTAATGATAATTTTGCCATTTTTTAACATGAAAATTCCACTTAATGTTTGGTAAATGGAGGCGAGAATTTATTGTGTGACACCTCTTTTCGTACTCAGAAAATAATAAAAAATTCGAAGAAAATAATTAACTATGCTAAGTTATTTTGCTCCTGAGATAGTAGTAGGTAGAATAATAATTATTTAACTATTCAATTAAATCAGTAATCAAACACTTTCCTTAGTAACATTGGGTGTGTGACATGACACGGAGGTGAGATCTCACATACTGTGTACTAAGAAATAAAACATATAAAGTAATTATGAAAAATGTATGCAAATAACACATTTATTCTTCATTCGCTTTCAATAGAAAACATAACTGAGTTCAAAAATGTTCATGTCAGATACTGAAAAAGGCTCTGTGACTGCAATGGTACACTTTTTGGAGAATGGCCCACGTGTGTAGTAACGCAATAGAAACGGGCGCGTGTGCTTACGGGTTAAACTTACGGTTCTAGGTAAGCGACAGCCTATGTGCAATATTCATAAAAAACTTTGAGCGAAAAGAAGTTATTGAAGGATTTTATTTTTGTGAACATTATCGGATAGATATTGAAAATTATTCAAATGCAGACGATTATATATATTTTTTTTTGTATAAAGCGAAAACAAAATAATATTTTAATGTACAGGAAATGCAAAAATGACTATCCCAACTTTACAGGGCTATTCAAAGTTGAAAGTTTAAATACAACACAGTTTTGTTTAAACAATGCAAGTATTCAATGTGAGCTCCTCAAGAAACGCGAACGATATCAAGGCGATACGAAAACTCATCCCACATTTTTCTCCACATGATTTTTTTGTGGGGCTTTATCAAAGATCAGGTGTTTGTTTTAACGCTACCAACTGGCGGTGACGAACTTAGGACACCCATATCCGCAGCCATTCAAAGAGTCACACCGGTCGAAAATGCGGACTTGCGGTAGATTTTCTTAGCCATCGCAGACACACAGACAGAGCGAAACTTTCTTTCATTAGTATAGAATGACGTTTACTATAGCACGATAGCTTATTGAAAATGAAGTGTGCAGTATTTATAGTTCTTTAAATGCAGGTTAAATGAAATAAATAAAACTTTGATTCCCAACTACCCCAATTATTCCCAGCGTTTAACTTTAAAAAGAACTCTTTATTTAAAAAAAAAAATAGAAATTTCAAGCAGGTAATATCCTAATCAAACACAGCAACATTATATGCAATGATATTTAATTTTTTATGTTTTTTCAAGTAGGTAATATCCTAATCAAACACAGCAACAGTATATGCAATGATATTTAATTTTTTATATTTTCCTACATAATGCAATTTAATTTACATCTATGTATATCTGTATTTTGTCTGATATCGTGAAAATAAATCTCAAAATTTCTAGGGAAAAGAGTGAGATCTAAGAAAAGAAATGAAATCACATTACATCGCAAATTTCCCATTATTCAGAGAAAATTTCTTTCCAATCCCATTGCATTCTTTAATATATCTTTAATAAAGAACGTGTCACAAAAAGTTGCCACAGTGTAAATGTCAAAAATGCAATTCTGAAGGAATTTATCTTTTATTGTTTTACAACGCTTTGAAGTTGGCTTTACAAAAATCAAAATTTCATTGAGTTGAAATAATCTTCATTCACTGATAACTCAAAATGAAATTTTTATCTTTTTGTTTTTCAGTCTGGCTGAAGAGAACACATTTTTTAGATTACTTTAACTTTAGAAGCGTAAGGATTTCCGAGGATATATATTCTTAGATATTTCTAGTTATTTTTTTCTTTAAAAAATCTGAAGATATATCCACGTTATAACTTTGTGTTCTAATAATTTACAAAATATCTCAAGAGTTTTGAAAGGGATTTGTAAACTGAGGTAGATAAAAAAAAAAGAAAAAAATGCATTAAATTGCTTA
This sequence comes from Maratus speciosus, assembly GCA_963932465.1. NCBI lineage: Eukaryota > Metazoa > Arthropoda > Arachnida > Araneae > Salticidae > Maratus > Maratus speciosus. The sequence goes on along the minus strand of OZ010794.1, from coordinate 502,958,037 downwards.
TGTTCTTACACCAAAAGAAAATTTTGTTGCAATCCAATTGACTTCTTCTAGAAATCTTTAATAAAGATTGACTTACGATGAGTTGCCACAATTGAAATCTCAAAAAAGATATTTAACTAGAATTTAGCTTACATTCAGTTATTCATGTTTTCATGTTATGGTTAACAAAAATCAAAATTTTATCCAATAAATTGTTTACTAAAAAATAAAAGGAAAATTTGTATGTAATTTCTGAGAAAAGGAGTAGTGCAAAAGAAGACACTTCACAGATCAGTTTAACTTCAGTAGCTTAACGTTTATAGAGGGTATATATTCTTATATAATTCTATTTACATTTCCACATTTTTTTCAAAAAGAAACTTAAAAAATAAATGTATGTTAGAACTTTTTTATCACTTTCCAACGTATTGAATAGTGTTTTGTTTATGAATTCAGTTTGTCTGCCTGTCTCTCCGTGCTCTAACTCGCGTAAATATAATCCGATTGCCATGAAATGGATATATGTTATTTGGGTTTACTACAGTACGTTCGGAATTGCAAATGAAGTGTGTAGCATTTCCAGTTCATTTACAGGGCCACTCAAAAGAATCCCGTTCCATTACGGTTTATGGGGAAAAATCATTTGCCGTGTAAATTGACGTACATCACTGAAGTGTACTACAAGGTTCTTACTATAGAATATAGTGTGCATAGAGCTTATAGTTTATTTACATGGACACATAAAAAATTTGGCTATAGAATAAAATTAGCAATAATTGAACTATTGAAGCTTATGAATAATAATTGCTGGGATTTTAAAATTTAACTATACTTTAAATGTTACTTGGTGTGTATAAATTCTATAGATCATATACAGGGTCGTATAGAAATTCTCAACCACATCCGTTTATTTGTGAAAATGGCTGAGTGGAAATTTGCAACTGTTCTATGCGTTTAACCGAACTAAATTTTAGAAAACTATGCAGTATGCATAGTTATCTGTAAATCATATACAGGGCTGCAAAAAAAATTGTACATTTTAACGAATATCCATGGTAATAGGAGAAATCGGGTTTTCTAATGCGTTATATGTATTCCAAATTGTTCATTTAGACGTCATCTTTCCCCTTAGTAAGCTGTGAAGTGTTTTTATAGTATTCTGAATGTGTTGGAAGGTGTTTCATAATCAGTGCTGTACGCATAGTTTTGCGTTCTTGTTTTGTTGTTGTTGTTGAAGTTTGTAAAAAATCATAACATTTTTAGATGGGACTTCTAAATTTGTAGGGTACCCATCACAGCCGCCACCTTGAACTATGAACATAGTCCAGGTTTAGATTAAAAAATACTGTTTATTTCAATCAAATTGGGAAGGACTATGATTCTTCAGTTTAGCCTGTACTACGTAGCATGTAGCGGTGATTTAGTACTTAGGTCAACATTCGATAATCTAATGTTGCCAAGGGCTTTTTAGATGGGACTTGCAAATTTGTAGCGTATCCTTCAGGGCCGCTACCTTGAACTATAAACATAGTCCAGTTTTAGATTAAATAATACTGTTTATTTCAATCAAATTAGGAAGGGCTGTAATTCTTCAATTTAGCCTATACTATGTTTGCAGGTAGCGGTGATTTAGTACTTAGGTCAACATTCGATAGTCCAGTGTTGCCAAGTGTCTGGCTTTTTAGATGGGACTTGCAAATTTGTAGCGTATCCTTCAGGGCCGCTACCTTGAACTATAGACATAGTCCAGTTTTAGATTTAAAAATACTGATTATTTCAATCAAATTGGGAAGGACTGTGATTCTTCAATTTAGCCTATACTATGTTGCAGGTAGCGGTGATTTAGTACTTAGGTCAACATTCGATAGTCCGGTGTTGCCAAGTGTCCGGCTTTTTAGATGGGACTTGCAAATTTGTAGCGTATCCTCCAGGGCCGCTACCTTGAACTATACACATAGTCCAGTTTTAGATTTAAAAATACTGATTATTTCAATCAAATTGGGAAGGACTGTGATTCTTCAATTTAGCCTATACTATGTTGCAGGTAGCGGTGATTTAGTACTTAGGTCAACATTCAATAGTCCGGTGTTGCCAAGTGTCCGGCTTTTTAGATGGGACTTACAAATTTGTAGCGTATCCTCCAGGGCCGCTACCTTGAACTATACACATAGTCCAGTTTTAGATTTAAAAATACTGCTTACTTCAATCAAATTGGGAAGGGCTGTGATTCTTCAATTTAGCCTATACTACGTTGCACGCAACGGGCATTTAGTACTTATGTCAATATTCGATAATATCAAAGTTGCCAAGACTCCGGCTTTTTAGACGGGACTTGTAAATTTGTAGCGTACCCTTCAGGACTACCACCTTGAACTATAGACATAGTCCAGATTTAGATTTAAAAATACTGTTTATATAAATTTAATTACGTGAATTTTTATTAACATTGTTAACAAGGAGTAAAACAAATAGAGTGAAAAAGTATACAGGCCAGGGTTCGAATCTGGGTCTTTGGTTTTTCACTCTGTTGGTTTTACGCCTTGTTAGCAATGCAAATAAAAATTTACGTAATTAAATTTAGATTTCTCGGGCGTAAGTCATCGTTTAAGAATTATTAAATATTTTTTATTTTAATTTTTATTTTAATCAAATTGGGAAGGGTTGTGATTTTTCAATTTAGCCTTTACTACGTTACACGTAACGGTAATTTAGTACTTAGATCAATATTCGATAACACCAGAGTGGACAAGTCTCCGGTTTTTTGCATACCAGTGTTTTCTTATAAGAAATGTTTACCTTAAATACGTAGAAAACTCCGTTTAAATAAAACCAAATGTTCTGTAGTAAAATGCTGGTCACCAAAAAGCCGAAGACTTGGCAGTTCTAGATAATATAATAAATGCCAGATTATTAATTCCAAAACTCGCTTATGTATGAAGTACTGGCGGCTCAACTCGTTAATAGCTTCGAGATCAAGCACGTCCTTCGCTTCAAATAAAGGTTAATTCACAACTAATTATACAAATGTCACTAAACTAGCAACATGTGGTTGCTGATTCACTTTATTGAATGGAAATCAAATTTACTCTTAGCAAAACTGGAAAGTTTCACTCAGCTAAAATTTATTATTTTCAATACTTTAAAGCACGTAGCGTTATGTACTCCACCAACAGTTGACTGGTCTCACGAGCTCGTAGAAGGTAGCTCTCGATCCAAGATCTGCGGATACGGACTTTCGATCCTACTGTTATACTCAGCAAATTGATCAACTTTAACATTATTTGCATAAACCGCACAAAGACAATCAAGAAATCAAAATAATTTCAAGATCTATCCCAAGATGGCATTTCTTTGAAGAGACCTCTGGGCTTACATTTTAAATAAATACGTACAATCGCCCCTATATTGTGTTCAAGCAGAGATTAGAGGCCGTCCACAAATGATGTCACGCTTGGAAGGGGAAGAGGGGATTAGTGAAATTGTGACAGTTTGTGACAAGGGGGGGAGGGGTAAAAAGAAGTGTGACACCACATGTTTTGGCTAGAATAAAAGCAATTAAAATCAGCAGATTAAATTTTGAAGTTATTTTAAAATTACCAAAATTTGATGGCATTTTTAAATCGGGGTTAGAACAACTGTCATGTGATTTGTTTCACTTATATTAACTTTCTTTAAAAAAAAAAAGCATTCAGTGTAGGTTCTGAGAATATGATAACAGCATAAATTCTTCACTTAGAAGACACCTCTGCTTATCACACCCTTGAAATGCCTAACAAAAGGTAAGTTGCTCCACATACGTGTCCATAAAGTAAAAATAAGATTTAAAGCCAAATATATTAAATTCCATTTCAAATTCCAAAATACTACTGTTTTCAATTACTCTTTCATATTAATATTTTATTGCTATTGTATATTATTAATTTTATTTTTTGTTGTAAACCTTAATATTATTTCATACAAAATAGGTACACGAATCATTTTTATTGTTATGCTCACAAATGCCATTAAAAACACATAGTTAAAGTTTAAAAATAAAATTTGAAATAACGTAGTGCTTTGTTTCTGAACTGCAAGTATATGTTTATGTAATATAGCGTGATATGTGACAAGGGGGGGGGGAGGGGGTATGGTGAAGCGTGATAATTTGCGACAAAGGAGGGGAGGGGCGTCAAAAGTATTCAAAAAAAGTGTGACATCATTTATGGACAGGCTGTTGCTTAACACAGAAAAAAGTTCTACATATCTCAAACTTTTTTACATAATACAATAACCCTCCAAAGTTTTGTAGCTCCACCAAGCAAACAAGGTCTTAAAAGTATAAAAAAAAAAAAAAAAAAAAAAAAAAAAAAAAAAAAAAACATTAAGCCACTTTTTTCCCTGAATGTTAAACTAAATATCGAATTCATATTTGTAGGATTTTGATTTTTTTTATTATTTTTTGTTGCTCTGATGCGATCTTGAATTTGTGGATCACTCATAGGCAGTGTTGCAATCGTAAAAAAGCTGAGGATATAAGCTAAAGTTATGAAGGTCATGGCTTGAGTATACACTATAGCTTTAATTTAGAAACATCGGGTACACGGAGCTTCTAAAGCCGCTATCAGATTCACCGACTTTTCGAGCAACCAACTTTACAGCCGATTTTAACACCAACTTTTTCCAGTTGAAAGGGAGAAAAAGGTTACAATTGTCTTTGCTAAAGTTGGAGGAAAACCCGGGAAAACCAGTACTACTAGTACCAGCCGTCAATATTTATCGCATTTTCGTATCAATCGCTTACCTCTGATTCGCTGAAATGTTGAAAGGTGGGAGGAAATGTTGCGGCTAGGACAGACTTTTTTGAGATGCGGATAAAAAGTTGGGGATCTTGCTGTTTGCTATCACACTGGGTGTCGAGACAACATTTCGCGAAAAGTTGGAGGAAATCAAGAGTTAGCTCGAAAATTGCTCGAAAAGTTGGTGAATCTGATAGCGGCTTAAGAAAATCCAGAAGGCGGGGCTAACGAAAAAGACGGGCTACCGTGCTTCTCCAATTTAGAGCAGTCACGTGACGTTCCCGGTCTCAGCTGAGCTACGCAAATCAATTGACAAAATAGATTATTCTCCCGGCTTTAAATTACTATCTCATCAAAACCATTCTGTAATTCAATAAAATAAAATTATTTAATCAAGCAGCGGCAATCATGATATCAATCATCTTATAAAAATTCCAAAACACTAGCATAAATTTAAGTTTATTAAATAAAATCATTTGTAAACAGCTATAATGTTGTAAAAAGTGAAAAAGAATCAACTGAGCTTTTTATGGCCTAGAAATAATTATTTTAAACAGGCCAAATTCACAAACCTAGTTAAGAATGATTTAATTAACACATACAATTTCAAAGCTGTAACACAATTTTAAGTTATTGAAAAAAAGAAAGAAAATGATTGTCGAAAGAAACGAGAAAAATAAGTGAGATTTTTTTTTTTTCAAACAGGATCTTTATTTACTAAATATTAATATATCCGTATGAACATGGTCACCAAAAACATATTTTACTTAATCTTTTTGTAAAAAAATTAAAATTTTGAAAAACAAAATCTTCTAAATTATTTAAAATTTTGAAAACTTTAGTCTAAAAATAAGTATTTAAAAATAATTAAATGTGTTTAATATTTACTTCTGGGTCGAATAGTTAAAAACAAAAATAAAACAATTTTAACACACAAAATACCTAAAAATTAAGAAAGAACGAAAATTTTTCCAGGAGACCCCAGAATTATAATTGTAAAATCTTACAAACATTCGAAACCACTGGCATCATTTTAAGAATATCGAATAAAATAATTTATAAAAAGACATAATGTTGTCAAAAGTAAAAAAACTCAACTCAGCTTTTTATACTCTAGAAATAATTATTGTAAATAAACGTAAATTGAAGACTGACTATTTAAGAAAGATTTATTTAACATATAAAAATTTCAAAGCTTTAACACAAATTTGTGTTATTAAAAAATGCAATTGTCAAAAACAGATTAAAAGTGAGATTTTTTTTTTTTCAAATGAGCATTTTATACTTTAAATATCAATATGTCTGCACGAAAATTATTCACGGTCATCATACACATATTTAATTTAATATATACTCTAAACAGCTTTGGTATAAAAATAAGTACTTAAAAATAATTTCACGTGTTCAAATACTTACTTCTGAGCATAAGAGTTAAAAACCAAAATAAAACAATTTTAGCACACTAAACATCTAAAAATTAGAATCTTTTAACCAGAAGATTTCTCAAGCAGTAAAAGTATGGTTGTAAAATCTCATAAAAAGTTCAATCCCTAGCATCATTTTAAGTATACCAAACAAAATAATTTGTAAGGAGATAATAATGTAGTCGAAAATGGGGAAACAATCGACTGGACATTTTAATCCTATAAATAAACATTGTAAATACCGCAAAATTAAACACGACTAGTACTTAATAATGATTTAAACAATTTCAAAGATATAAACATTTTAAATTAAAAAAAATTAATAAAAATTTCGAAGATGTAGTACACTTTTAAGTTATTGAAAAAAACATGATCGTTGAAAGAAAAGAGAAAATAAGAGTTTTTTTTTTTTTCCAAACAGGATCTTTATACACTAAATATTAATATTTGTGCACGAAAATTATACATGATCGTCAGATACATATTTTATTTATTATTTAAAATTTTTAAAACTTTAATACAAAACTATGTATTTAAAAAATGTGCTCGATATTTATTTTTTAGCATAATAGTTAAAAACGGAAGTAAAACAATTTTAGCACACAAGAATATCTAAAAATTAATATTCTCGCATCGAAATTTTTTTCCCAAGCCATAGAATTATGATTCTCAGATCTTATAAAAAAATTCAAAACACTGACATAATTTTATGTATATTAAGTAAAATAATTTGTAACTATAGGTATAAGTTATCAAAAGTGAAAAAAAAAACTGAGCTAATTGTCAGCTAGAAATCATTGTAAACACACCATAGACTACTTAAGAATGATTTTTTAACACATAAACATTTTACAGCTGTAGAAAAATTTTAAGTTATTGGGAAAATTACACCAGAATCGTATATTATTATCTACCAAAACATTTGCTGGATCTTCTAGATTACAATTTTACCGAGCTACGAACTACTTTATTGCAAAAATAAAAATTATCGGCAATGTGCTTGTAAACTAAACAAATTCACTAGAAAGAAAGCTTTACCAGGAGGATTTATATAATTTAGTGTTAATAAATACTTAATTTAGATTTCATCTTTTATTACAAAATTTAATATTTTAACAGAAGGTTGCAGAACGTAAAAAATCCTTGCATTTACCTTTGAAGAAAACATAAAAATCTCATCTACAGAAAACCTTCTTGAAAGGAAAAATAAATAAATAAATAAATTGCAAATAAATAAATGAAAATAACATTCATTCGATGAACACATAAAAAATATATGAATCATTTAATGAAACCAAAACGTAAAAACACCACAGGGTAACATCACGAGCTTAATGTTCAGAGCAAATAATATTGATGTAATTAATCATTATTGAATGTTATTAATGATTTTTTCTTTTCCTGCTTATATTGAAAATGAAAAACATTTAGTATAAATAGTGCATGTAAAGATTAATTCATTTAAAATAAATTATGTTTACCTAAAGAATACAAAACAAGCAATCATATGAATACATCAGACATCAATCAACTAAAACAGTAAAATGGATTACTTACATTCGACAGATTAGCATAAGGATGTATCCACGCTCTCGTCGTATTACAAATTGATTAAAAATAGTTAAGTAATGTCAATTTGACAAAATTAAAATAACTTATTCACAACAAAAAGTGTATTTACAGCACTTAAAATAAAGTAGTAGAATTCCTTTGTTAAAAGCTGCGCGTCGTAATTGGTTAAGACCGCGACTGTCATGTGACTTTCAACTGCGGGAGCCCTCTACGTTAGCCCCGTCCAGAAGGTATACAGCGTATACCTCCGACTCAGCACTACACCTCTGCTCATAGGTGTGGATCACTCATAATGTACTTTTTCATAAAAAATTGTTTTATTAGATGCTTTTTCAGTGAAATAAATACAATATATTTATAAACATACAAACAATATATACACAAGTGCAAAACAATATATACATAAGCTTACTTACAGACGTTGGAGGCTTAAAGAAATTAAAGGACGCAGAAGATAAAGGACGCTATCCTCAAGTAAACATCTGTTACTAGGAGGATAAAGAAATAGAATCGTAAAAAAATAATGCCGGACTAGGGCCAGTAGTATACGAAGAATGCATTTAAAAAAACATTTTTTCATTAAACAATGGTAAATTCATAATTTATAAATTAAATTGAAAGATGATTAGAAAGATGCATACCAGTGGACGCATTGTTCATTTTAAAATGTGCATAAATAACAGGCATGGGAGTCAAAGCTGTGAATTTCTCACAACCCGCTGAGTACTGATAAGCAAATCTGAGATAGACAAATCCCCACCAATCGCGTATAATTCGTCACTCATTTTCCTTGTTTTATCCCTGGTATCTAAGACAACAATAAAGATTAGAGGCTGCTCGATTGTTACTTACACTATAAAAGGTTGTTACTCTCACTATAAAAGGATAAATAAAAAATATTATTTAAAAACTAATATGAAATTTTGATTTATTAGCACGTTTTTCTTAACACTAGAACCACCGGCTATTGCACTCAATTTTTTATAAAAAAAGGTGTTTCACACCAAAAATTTTATTCAAAACTACTTAAATAAATTAATTTGCCTATTTTTGCGCTTCAAGCATATAATATATCTTATAAAAAAATTTCTGGTTCGAATCCACTATTATCAATTTTGGCAGGGGTCAAAATGACCCCTAACGGCGGTTCTAGTGTTAAATGAGCCCACTGTGTGTCGAATACTTAAGTTCCAAATTGACCGGGAAGCGGCTTCACAGACAATCACCTCATCGAGTTGGAAGATGAAATTCGTGGATTACACAGAACTTTATAAGCAAATTAAAATGCAACTGTTCTGTTAAGTCATATCTTGGTGGAAACCATCTTCAAGACCGATTTTAGTGGTTAACTCGTAGGTTTATCATTGTGTTTTCCTGCACCAAAAGTTATGAAAACATGGAGGACTGGAAGCAGGAAAACATAGTGGTAAACCTACTAAACAACCGCTAAAATTGTGTTTTCAGGTGTTTTCCACCAAGATATGACTCGGAAGACCAATTGCGTTTTAATATGCGAATCGAGTTTTAACTAATACTGGAATTTCAACATCCAACTCGATGAGATGATTGTCTGTACTGCCACCTCCCGGTCTAAAATACACTGCTCAAAACAATTAAAGGATATTGCAGTTTTAGGTGGATTTTGTATCTGGTAAACTGTTTAGCTGATTGATACATGGTCGACAGACATAGTAGGTTATATGAGAATAAATTACACATGTTTGGCAGAAAAAATGCATTTTATTGCGCATTTGTGTACTAAAGGAAAAAAACACAATTTGTGCATATGAGAAAAAAAGAATAAGAAAAGGTGTTTTCTTCAAAGAAAATCATTTTCAGTAGGGGGTATGGTTTCCACGGGCGGCCAGCAATGTTGAACACCTTTGAGGCATGGACTCAATGAGGCTATTAAAGACGAGTTGGGGTATTCTGCCCCACTCTTCCAGAAGAGCTCTTTCCAGTACTTGGAGAGTTTGTGGGGGTTGTTGGCGGCCAGAAACTCGTATTCCTAGAGCGTCCCAAACGTGCTCGATTGGATTCATGTTTGGAGAACACGCTGGCCATTCCATTCGAACGATTCCTTCCTCGAAAAGGAAATCCTCCACCAGGTTTGCACGATGTGGCCTGCAGTTATCGTACATTAAAATGAAGTTATCTCCGATTTCTGCAGCGTAAGGGACTACAATAGGTCTGAGGATCTCATCCCTATATCGGCGACGAGTCAGAGCTCTATCTCGAATGATGTAGAGGTCAGTGCGCCCGCCAATGGAGATGCCACCATACACCAACACTCCTCCACCGCCAAATCTGACACTTTCGTGCACGAACGCAGGATTATTCCTACTGCCACGGTCCCTCCAGATGAAAATACGCCTATTATCCGGATGCACAGAAAAACGGGACTCGTCAGAAAACAGAATATTGCTCCATTCATTTCTCCTCCAGTTGACATGCTCGGTTGCCCACTCCCTGCGGTCGCGATGATGCCTTGATGTTAATCTAACACATACCATCGGTCGGCGAGCATACAGACCTACAGCATGGAGCCGGTTTCGGACAGTCTGAGTTGAAATCGTGGTGCCTGTAGCCGAGCAAAGATGTTGTTGGAGAAGAGTAGCGTTCATGGTTCGGTGTCTCCGAGCTGTTAACGCTAAATACCGATCTTCATTGGGCGTTTTGCCCGTCTACGACCTTACGCTGGTCTTCGGCCTGCACATCCACTCTCCAAAAAACGGTTCCAGATCCTGGAAATGACACTTTGTGACACTCCAATGGCTTGCGCTACTTCGGCTTGAGTTTGGCCCCCTTCTAACCTACCAACAATTCTCAAAGCTTCTGAATCTGTCAAATGACTTCGCTGAGACATCGTACTCATCGAAACAAAGCAATCACTGAATGCCGATCACCCTTGTCTTCATTCTCTTTTATCCAGTTGAAAGTCAAATTTCATTCGCTGCCGCTGAAGCGACGTTTTTGACGTCGAACTCAAAATTTGCATACTCCACAGTTTGAAAACCAGAAAAATTTGCATTTGTGATTCTCTTCTTCTATTTTCGGCAAAAAAAATTTCGTTTATATCTTTATTTTATATAAAACTTCAAATATCCTTTAATTGTTTTGAGCAGTGTACTTAGGTATCACGCGCGTCCCAGTTTTTAATGCAGATTTTAAACTGTAAAACCGCGGAAACCATACATGGAAAAACACGGTATATTAGAAATTGTTAATTTGAAACGCTGAAAAATAAAGAAGTATTTTATAGACAGTCCTTTACCAGGAGACAATTTCACTTCTATGCTGTTGACTTTTAAAAAAAGAACGTATCAAGAAAATCTAATCTGTTAAAAAGCAGAAAAATCAATCTTGAGAGGACGTTGGTTCTATATACTTGTATTGGATTTACGGATAAACAAGTAAAAATGTCACGATTTACTAATAAAACAAAAAGAGAATTTCTGTAATCTTTTCTGAAGGGTTACAGAAAATAATAGATTGAGATAACTTCTGAACCGAAATATTTTAGTAAATTTCAACTAAATGCATTTATTTATTTATTTAAATGTAATGGATAAGACTGCAAATTTTATTTAAGTAAACGGAACGGCTTGTATCTTTTGCAAAGTATAATCTACTATACATATAAACCGCAAATGGGAATTTCATTCAGGCTGTTTATAACTTGCCTTCAGCTGAATGGAGTTTGATTTGACTTACATTATTAATTTTCCAGGTAAGGTTTTTGTATAATATATAAGGAAAACTTCGCGAAATGAATTACAAATATCAGCATCAGTTGGAATAAAATATACTTAACAGATAGCGCTAACTGTTATGTGTACAAAGGCCAAATTAGATATACAGTAAATTTCCGTTACAACGAACTCCAGGGGGCCGCTAAAATATTTCGTTGTAACGGAATTACTACTATTTATCTAATGAATTACATATGTGCGGAAACTAATTATGTAAGATAAATTTACCTTTCGTTGTAGAAGATTTTAATAGAAGACTAGTTAAATTGACACGAATGAATGTGAGAAAATACCTCCTCTGGAATATTCTTTTAATGAGAAACAAAAGCACGAATTTCTCCAAGCATGACAGAGCTCCCGAAGCGGTAACTTTTGAATCGTCGTTAACATCAATATCTTCATCACTGCATTCGTAATTTTGTCGGTCTAATGTACAGTCGTGGAAAAAAAAAAAGTAAACTCCCCTACTAACTCCTCAACAAATCATCATAGAAGAAAGTTACTGGTACCGAACGATTGGAAATAAAGTCTACTTTTAAATGATGTATATAAAATTTTCTTAGGGGGTCATCTACATATTAAAACGAATCCTAACTTCATTTTTTTCAATGGCAATACCAAATTTTAACGAGATATTTGAAATCTTCGGTTCAAACTATGCCTAGACACCAAATTTCAAGTCATTTGAATGATAAGTTTTTGAATTATAAACATTCAAAATTGAGTGCTTCTAATGTTAAATTATATTTTCATATTTTTATTTATATCTCCCGAAATTATGCTCCTAATGTGCTAATTTTTTTGTGGTAATAATACTAATATACCCAAACATAAATAAGCTGAATTTGCAATTTTTATAATTTTATGATATGAATTATGAATTCTGAAATTAATATTCGAAAAAATTATGAATTGCAACCTACAATTTTTTTGATGGATTTAGATTTATTAAGTCCTGCTTTATGGAAATTCAAAAAATTCACATTTTTCTTCCAAGTAGTTTTCAAATTATGCTTAAAAAACGGCAAAATGATGTTTTAAGGGGCCGTCTATGATGGAAGTGAGTAGACATTTTGAAATTTATTCTGCCGTACTGTAATCTAACACGCTTCATTGACTCCTTGAGTGGCGCTTAAGGTGCCTTGATCAAGGAAGCGGCTCTCTCGGTTAACAATCCAGTACGGAACTTCAATTTGGATACAGCCCTTAAAATACGCTCGTTTTAAAATAATTAATTTCTCGGAAACTTATGGTATGAATTGCTTAAAAATTCGTTTTTAGGCTAATTGACGGGTGTAGAGTTCATTTATGCTGTTAGAATTGGGTACTGCTATTGAAAAAAACAAAGTTATGGTTTGTTTTAATATGTAGGTGACCCCCTAAGCAAATTTTATATACATCATTTAAAAGTAGACTTTATTTCCAATCGTTCGGTACCAGTAACTTTATTTTACGATAATTTGTTGAGGAGTTAGTAGGGGGTGTTTACTTTTTTTTTTCCACGACTGTACTTTTAATGAACAAAATGATATCTTCACCAGACACTTCAGTGCCTATTTGAATATTATAATCCACAGTGGCGGATCCAGAGAATCGTTTTGGGGGAAGCGATACCGAGTAACATATAATCAACATAGTCATAATTAGGGATGCACCGAATATTCGGTATTCTGCCATGTTACCGAATATTCGGTTTGGCCGAATATCAAACTAATCGGTATGCCGAATATTCGGATTGGACGAATTGCAAACTATTCGGCCTGCCGAATATTCGGTTTGGCCGAATATCGAAATGTTTGGTCGAACCGAATACTTAAAAGAAACTAAAAAAAATGTTAGTTAAAAATTCTTTAAAATTTAACATTTTAATGCCTTTAAACTTTGAGATATAAAAGCATTCGACAAGCCGAATATTCGGAATTCGGCCTATCAGTTACTAGTCGGTTATCCGAATATTCGGTATTCGGTTCGCCTGTAAGCCGAATATTCGGTATTCGATCAAAATCACTATTCAGTGCATCCCTAGTCATAATTTTTGTTGGACAAATCATTCCTTGTAGTTTATTATTAAATGAATATGAAATAACTAATGCGGTTTGAAAATATTATAGACTCTCGATTATCTGAAGTCCGATTAACCGAAACACTCGGTTAACCAACACTCTTATTATATAATAACCCCTGAGGTGATTGTGTTTTTTAACTTTTGATCTCTTATTTTTATGTATTTTTTAGTGCTGAACCTGAAAATGACCTTTATTTGTAACTATCACGTCAGGATTTTTCGTAAATTGTACATTTCAAAGATTAAGTGTAAAAAAATTGCGAAAATCTGATACTATAAAATAAATGTGATTGTTGTGTTTTTTAACTTTTGATAGCTGATTTTTATGTATTTTTTAGCGCTGAATCCGAAAATGACATTCAATTTTAACTACCACGTCAGGATTTTGGAAAATCGCAAAGTGAAAAAGTAAACAAATAGTGAAAATCTCTCAAAGATTAAGGCTGTTCTCAAATCCAAAAAGGCAACTACATGACATAAGTTTTAATTCATTTTTGCTCGGAAATGCATGAAACTAGCAGGCGTTGTTGTTCAGAAACTATGTAAGCGAACTGTGTCTTCCTTTTTTTTGCAAATGCAATAGATCTTTCAGAAAATAGTGTCAAAGTGGGCGTTTTGAAACGAAATTTCCGCGCGAAAGAAGAATAATTACTCAAGGAAGGTTGAAAAAGTCTTTGTTACGTTTTGAAAATCGCTTACAACTCAATATGTAATTTATCAAAAAAACGGAAAACACAGTTCGATTCCAAATCGCTTCCATAGTCAGGCCTTCCAATTTTATACCTTTCCGTTTAAAAATGAATTTGTAATTGTGTCAAAATCTTTTGCGCTTGTTGAACAGAGCAGTTGAGAACAGCTTTAACAAAAGAAGGTAAATGTTTTAAAAACATCTGCGACAAATTTCTTAGCCTTATCAACTGCCAAAATAAAAGAGGATACGAGATGAACCCCATAGAGAAGATAAAAGGAAAAGTGCGAAGCAGAGCATAAGCAGTTCAAAGAAACTTCCACACTTGGAATAAAATTGTAATGATTTTAAATACACAATATTTTGCATGTTTAACTGAAAAAATGCATAGTATAAGCAAAAAGATGAATAAATTATTATGAAAAAAGTTACTTTATTTTATAGTAGCAGATTTTCGCAATATTTGAACTTTTTAAAAATTTGCGATTTGTGCAAAATCTTGACGTGATGGTATAGTAAAAAAGAAGGTCATTTTTGGATTCAGCACTAAAAAATACATAAGAACCAATTATCGAAAGCTAAAAAACATAACCATCACATCTATTTTTTAATATCAGATTTCTGAGAGGATCCCCTTCAGAAATCTGAAGGGGCCTTAACATCCTTGAAAGTCAAAACATGTCATCTAATTGTATATTTCTCATAATCTGCGGATTATTAGCCCATAAAAGTTTACACTTGTCACTGAGGCTCAGGTCTGTTTCCACAGCTCCTCTACAATAGGCAGAAAGAAAGCGAAAATGATAAAACAAACAATGAACTGTGAGTGACAGTAAGGCGGTATTTTCAGTTCAAAACACCTAGAAGGCCTTTCATTATGTAAATACATAAAGGAAGGACCAATTTACTAAGTTGGCTTTTAAGAAATCAACAGAAAATATGCATTTTAGCTTTTAACTGACTAGGATTAGGACGTAATCCTTTTTTGTTCTTTCATCAAATACCCCTTGAAATTTACTAATGTAGGTGGCAATAACAGTACATTTTTTACACATTAGAAGTTTTCTTAAGAAACATTAAGATGCTTAAGGTTTTCAAGGAACCATTTTTTTGTTTGTTTCTTTGAAAATTGCTACGATTCCCATCCTTTTCTCAAGTAATAGAGCACGCCTCAAAAATATCATTATACATAAATTAGAATTGCAGCATCTTTGAAAGAATGAAAAAGTCCTTCCGGCCAGTGCCGGGAGGAAGAGGTAGCTTTCATAATCCTTATTTAAAAAAAGCCAAATTATATCATTCAAACACACGAAGCTCAATTTAGTGGAAACCGAATATAGGAGATTCAATACTAATTTTTATCAATATAATGAATGAGAATTTCGCGAAATTAGTCAGCTTTATCCAAGCTGCTTTTCTTTAAAGTAACATATATTTGGCTGCCAAATTCGGCAATTTCTTAAAGTGCCTGTCATTTTAAGACAACATGGTGGATGAGGCTAAGCAGTGAACTTGGTCGAGACCTTAGTAATTGCTGTGCACATGCTCACTCACATCGGAATCGGTTGATATATACGAGTGCTGTCGCATGCAAAAAATCAGATTTTTCAAAATGTCACCCACAATAGAAATGGAAACTGCTATATCTGAGCCATTTTTTTATGGTAAAGACAAACAAAAAATGCTCCTGAATCCTTATATCAAGGTCAAATACTTAAGAAAGAAACCTTTTTCAATTTCTAATTTTTTTGCACCTCACTTTAAATATATATAATTTTTTTAATTTAATGGCCGCCATTTTGAAACAAGATGGCTGATGAATCTGGCCAGCGAACTTGGTCGAGGTATTGATGTATACTATCCACATGCCTTCTTACATCGAAATAGGCGAATACGTGTGTTATCGCGTGACAAATACAAGATCGTTTCAAAATGTTAGCCATGCTAGAAATTCAAAGTGCTATACTTCAACCATTTTTTAAGATATAAACAAAAGAACAAATTTTCTGAAACAAAAACTGCTCCGGAATCTTTGTATCAAGGCCAAACACATAGAAAAATCTTTTTCATTTTCCAATTTTTTAATATCTCATTTTAAATTTTAAATTTAATTTTTTTTAAATGGCAACCCTTTTGAAACAAGATGGCGAATGAAGCTGGCCAACGAACTTGGTCGAGACATTGGTATGTACTATGTACAGACCAAGTTACATCCAAATCGGTTCATAAATACGCCTGTTATCGCGTGACAAAAATCAGGATGTTTCAAAATGTCAGCCACACTCGAAATTCAAAATGCTATAACTCAGCCATTTCTTAAGATATAGACGAAAGAAAAACTGTTCCGGAATCTTTGTATTAAGGTCAAACACATACAAAAAAAATCTTTTTCACTTTCCAATTTTTTGGTATCTCATTTAAATTTTTTTATTTTTTTATTTTTTTAAATGACCGCCATTTTGAAACAAGATGGCGGATGAAGCCGGCCAACGAACTCGGTCGAGATATTTGTATGTACTATGTACACACCAAGGTACATCCAAGTCGGTTCATAAATACGCCTGTTATTACGTGAGAAAAATCAGGACGTTTCAAAATGTCAGCCACGCTAGAAATTCAAAATGCTGTAACTCAGCCATTTCTTAAGATATAGACGAAACAAAAACTGCTCCCGAATCTTTTTATCAAGGTCAAACACATAAGAAGAAAATATTTTTTCAATTTTTAATTTTTTGGTACCACATTTCAAATTTAAATTTTTCTTAAAAATTTAAATGGCCACCATTTTTAAACAAGATGGCTTATGAAGCTGACCAACGAACCTGGTCGAGACATTTGTATGTACTATGTATAAACGAAGTTACATCCAAATCGGTTCATAAATACGCCTTTTATCGCGTGACAAAATTCAGGACGTTTCAAAATGTCAGCCACGCTAGAAATTCAAAATGCTATAACTCAGCCATTTTTTAAGATATAGACGAAACAAAAACTGCTCCGAAATCTTTGTATAAAGGTCAAATACATAAGAAAAAATATTTTTCCATTTTCAATTTTTTGGTACCACATTTCAGATTTTAAATTTTTAAAAGAATTTTAAATGGCCGCCATTTTGAAACAAAATGGCGGATGAAGCTGGCCAACGAACTCGGTCGAGAGATTGGTATGTACTATGTACACACTGACTTACATCCAAATCGGTTCATAAATACGCCTTTTATCGCGTGACAAAATTCAGGACGTTTCAAAATGTCAGCCACGCTAGAAATTCAAAATGCTGTAACTCAGCCATTTTTTAAGATATAGACGAAACAAAAATTGCTCCGGAATCTTTGTATAAAGGTCAAATACATAAGAAAAAAATATTTTTCCATTTTTAATTTTTTGGTACCACATTTCAAGTTTTAAAATTTTTTAAAAATTTTAAATGGCCGCCATTTTGAAACAAAACGTCGGATGAAGCTGGCCAACGAACTCGGTCGAGAGATTGGTATGTACTATGTACACACTGAATTACATCCAAATCGGTTCATAAATACGCCTTTTATCGCGTGACAAATTTCAGGACGTGTCAAAATGTCAGCCACGCTAGAAATTCAAAATGCTATAACTCAGCCATTTTTTAAGATATAGACGAAACAAAAACTGCTCCGGAATTTTTGTATAAAGGTCAAATACATAAGAATTAAATATTTTTCCATTTTTAATTTTTTGGTACCACATTTCAAGTTTTAAAATTTTTTAAAAATTTTAAATGGCCGCCATTTTGAAACAAAACGGCGGATGAAGCTGGCCAACGAACTCGGTCGAGACATTGGTATGTACTATGTACACACCGAATTACATCGAAATCGGTTCATAATTACGGGAGTTGCAGTGTGACATAGGTCAGATATATATATATATATCAATTTTGAACGGAGGGTGGTTTCGGGGTCTGGGGGTCATGATCGATGAAAATATACCAAAATTTTTTGAAATCGCTTTCCTCCGAATGGCTGCAATAGGTAGCTTTTTTGTAAAGAAAGCTACCTAAAAGTTTCAAAACTTTAAAGGGATCCGCATAACTGTTTAATTTTCTGCTGGAGAGATTCAACAAAAGATACAGGAAGTGGCATCGTCCCCCACCTCAACACATAGTGTCAAAAATTATGGCGCCGTATGCCTTTTGACAGGACATAATCCTTTTTTGTTCATTAATTGCCGAAACGTCAGTGAGGCTTACCATTGACACACGAAAAGTGTTCGTTTTTCGTTTGCTTGTCTTTCTGTTCCACAAAAACTGCCATTAAAAGTGTTGGGTTTATATCTTAGAGGGGAACCACACCGATCGCATCCCCCCGTGGATCCGCTCCTGAAGGAATCTCCTCCTGTCGCTAACTATGCGTTTTTCCGCCGCCTTTTGACTAAATTCGCGTTTTTTGAACGATTCTGTGGCAAAATTCGCGTATTTTTTCGCGATCCCTTGACAAAATTGGCATTTTTCCACGATTCTTTCGCAAAATTAGCGTTTTTTTCGTGGTTCTTTGGCGAAATTCACGTTTTTTTTTCAGCGATCCTTTGGCAAATTTTGCGTTTTTTTTCGTGTTTTTTTGACGAAATGCGCATTTTCTCGCGTTTTTCCGCGATTCTTTGACGAAATTCCTGTTTTTCCGATCCTTAGACAAAATTGGCGGTTTTTGTGCGATCCTTTGACGAAATTTGCGATTTTTTCTGCGAACGATTGACGAAATTAATTTTTTCGGCGACCATTTGTCGAACCTTGCAATAAGCAGCGGATTTATAGGTTTGTTTTTTTTTTTTTGGGGGGGGGGCGATCGCCCCGATCACCTCCCCCCCGTGGATACGCGCCTGGTCATCCACAGATAAGAAGTCCTCTAAATCCGCCTGATCAGGGCGTCTCTGTAAATGAACCGTAAATGGTATACACTTCATCAGCAATACCGAACATGCCATAGCGATACCCTATAATATCTACTAATTTCATGGCAATAGTACTGTATTTACGCGAGTTAGAGCACGGACGGACAGACAAACCGAATTCATAAACACTTTTCAACTTTGTTGGGTTCTGTTAAAAATAGTTGGAAGGCATTAGATATTTCCATAAAGATGTGGAGGATACATTAGGAGGCTCTATTCCATCATTTACGACTGTACATAAGTGGGTAACGGAATTTAACCCTTTATCTACTGACGGTACTTATAAGTACCATTAAAATAACTTGTTATAAAATTATCCGTACCCTACAAATTACTTAGAAAAATATTTAAAATAAAATATTTAAGTGGGGTTATAAATATTGCACAAAATCGCTATAAATTCAAATTTAATTAATCCTCCTAAATCCTTCTGAAATCCTTCTAAAATTTATTAAATGATTATGCAAATCTTCTAATGTAGTTTAAACAATTCACGAAAAATGCTTTAGAAGATAAAATATCAATGAATTCATAATTCAGTACATAAAGGGTTAAACATGGTTGTCAGAGCCTAAAGGGTAATCCCCAGCAAAGAGGGAATTGCTGGCCAGCAGCAAGATAGGTGCTGGCTAATGGTCTACCACTGCATGACCACTGCTGGACAGCTTCAGTCAACTTTGCTGTTGGAAATCATCAGATAAAATTCTGTTGGGCTTCCGTTTTATCTCATGTGCTGGCCCACCACCACATGGAAGTGCACGAACTTTTGCAGTATTATTGCTGGGAACCCTTATTCTAAGTGGCGTTGCGAATATCGAAGACATTGAGTATTTAAACACAAATCTGAAATGAATATCTTAACGCAATTTAAGCTGTGAAGCTATTTTTTTTTTAACTGTAAATAACATAGCACCACTGCCACCAACAAAATAAATAAGTAAATGAATAAATAAATAAATAAATTCTTTATTTCAACGCACTTTTTTTCTCTCCTTAAATCTGGTTTTCTAAGTTACAAAGGATTTCGGTTTTCATAATTTACACAGTTCAGAATCAATAATAAAAAAAAGCGTATAAAATATATAGGATTTCTAAACAATACAATAATTTCTATACCAGTTTAATGATTGGGAACGTAAATCACAAAAGAAACAAACTTGAAATAGTGTAATGAGAGCTTGAAAACTACGAGCGGTCGTAGCATACGCTGAAAGTACTTGTTCATGTCCGGTCACGAAAACCAAACAGCATCGAGCGCGGTTAGTACTTTGGGGGGGGGGGGGTTATTTGTTTATAAAAGAAGTATTAATTTCGTTAATTTGTCTTTCACAAATACGTTAGTTTGGTGGTTTTTTTAATATTATTCTTTTATTTGCTTATAAAGGAAGTATTAATTTCATTATGCAAAAATAGTCAGAAACAAATGCTGAAAAATGTTTGTTGCTTTATGTGCAAAATGTTTATTATTTTGTGTATTGAAATCGTCACATGATAAGATAAACTAAAAAAAAAAAAATCATGCTTAAAAATTATTTTAAGCATGATATATTCGGAGGATTGGACCACATGGGACCACATGGAAACCGCTGCAAGTTCAAGTATTTCTATCGACATTCCTATTGTAGACACTTCTACAAATATTTCTATAGCTCTTGGTGAAACTAGTTTATAGAAAAAAAGAGCCATAATACTTTGTTTTTATAAGAAATTTTTGTAAGGGAAAGTGCTGGTCCAGCAGAGGAATAGCAGTGGGATAGGTGCTAGCACTGCAGGAAAAATGCCGGATTGAAGTAATGTGATGGCATACCAATGCTGGCCTGCTGTTGGTCATCACTGATGGGCCAGCTGCATTCCGCACGGACACTTTTAGACTGGTTTAAGTAATAGCACCATTGCACTTTACCGCTGATGGCAGTGCTGGCTGCCATCTTTTTTCCATCTGATGGCCCATTGTTTCTTTCTTTGCTGGGTCTGGTCAGTGGACGACCAAAAACTACCACCACGCCTGAAATCGTCGAAAAAGTCCAGGATATAGTTATTCAGGGTCGTCAATTAAAGGTCTCCGAAACTGCTAAAGATTTAGGCATCTCAGATGAAAGAATATTTCCTATCTTAATTGTGGGATGAAAAAGCTTTCGGCAAAATGAGTGTTGTGCGTATTGACAATGGATCAAAAGTGACATAAAATGAGAGTTTGGACCAGGGTTACCAGTTTGGTCTCCATTTCTATCCAGAAATTTCGATTTCAGACTGGAACTTTTTAAAGAAGAATTTTGCTTTAAGTAATCAAAAATTCTTTGACATTAAATAAATATGCAAATATTTTTTTCATTTCCTATTTTTTAATAAAAGTGGAGGCCAAACTGGCAAACCTGGTCTAGACCGTTTGAACGCAAATAAAATCGATTTCTTCCGTCGATTTGGCACAGCAAATGGAACTTGAGTTGACTGTTATACTCCTGAGACCAAACAGCAATAAAAAAAAATGGAGACAGTGGTTCTCCACCATCAAAGAAGGCACTGTCCGTGAAACGAGTTGCCAAAATTATGCCGTCAATCTTTTGTGATACTAAGGGAATATTTCTAATTGGCTATCTAATTGACTTTAATCCCAGGGACCAAATAACAAACAGTGAATATTACGCGAAACTTCTAGACCAAGTAGATAAAAAAATTCAGGAAAAAAGAATTGGTTTGCGTAAGACGATCATTTTTCATCAAGGCAACTTTCCCATACAAGCGTGATAGCAAAGGGAAAAGTGAATGAACTGGAGTACGATCTATTGTAACATCCACCTTATTCGCCTGATTTGTCTCCTTCTGACTTCTATCTATTCCCACGACTAAACATTTTCCTCGGGGTGGGGGTGGGGGGGGGTGTTCCCATGGAAAAAGAAGCTGCCGACGACTATTTTGGCGGACTTGAAGAATTGCATTTTCGTAATCGCATAAGGGCTTTGAAACATCGTTAGATGAAGTGCATTGAACCTAAAGAAATTAGAAAAATAAAATATAAAAATTCCCGTTTTTCTTTAATTTCGCTAATCAACCTCGAACGTTTCTTAGTTATAAAATTATCGTGGAATGTATTATAATCAGGTGTTCACGATTATGATAGATTAGACTTAAAAAAAAAAAAAAAAGATTTTGGTGAATGAATTTCAATAGAATTTGTACTGCTAGTTTAATAATTTTTCAGGAAAAGTTAGTATGCAACATATCGTTCTACGTTGCTTAGTTATAGCGTTATGAGGGAAAATTTTATAATCAGGTGAACCCGATTATTAAAGATTAGCCTTTTTAAGTTCTACTAGATAAATTTTGCTGTAAATATTCAGTGATGGTTTTAGCATATTGCATACCGTTCTATGTTGCTTAGTTATAGACATAGGATTATAAGTGCATGTAATATAAATAGGCGAATCCGATTATAAAAGATTAGATGTTTTTAAAAGCTCTTCGTTACGGATTTTGGCTTAGACTTGCATTGTTATTATTTCAGAGTTGGTTGTAGTTGTAGTATATTGCACATCATTCTATCATTCTTTATCAAATCCTAATATAAATGGTCAACTAAAAGTGTTGATCCTTAACAGCCCGAATTTTCTCAGACAAATTAGAAAATAGAAACGCATAATAGTTAATAATTCCCTTGCAACAATTTTCGTCAATAAGCGGAAATCTACCCAAGAACTTTTGTGGAACACTGTACATTATCTATAGAATTTATACGAGGGTAAGTCATTAAGTAGGTCACAAACTGATATGAGAGGTCGAAAATTAGTATTAAATTCTTTCCAAATATGCCAATAGGTGGCAGCATAATCCAACTATAAGATGTTAATTTCGAATTTATGAGACAGCAGTTGCAGAAGATGAACAAGGTCGTTCAAAAGTTGTTGACGGAGAGCGAAGTGATCGTCCAGTTGAGATTACGACAGAAGAATCAGTGCGGAAGTTTGAAGAATTGGTTGCTATGCTGTCTATTTTTGTTCGCATGTCAGCTCTACCATTTCCTCAACTTTCCGTATTGATTCTTCAACTCAAGACTCTTTAATTACTTCTTCAACAATCTTAACTGGATGACCACTTCGCTCTTCGTCAACAACTTTTGAATGACCATGCTCATCTTGTACAACTGCTGTTTCATAAATTCGAAATTAATATCTTATACAGTCGAACCTCGTTATTCCGGCACTCTAATGACCAGAAAAAAGTGTCGTCATAAGCGGAGTGTCGCGGTAACCGGAGTTGGAGAAAAATATGTTCATAAAAAGCTGTATTTTTAATTAATTTAAGACAATTTTAAATTCATAACTGTTCTGGCAGTTTTAAGCAATACAACATTATTATTAACAAAACTAGGGGATCGTACCCGGGCTTCCCGGGTTAAAGAATATAGGTGAAAACATTTTTTTTTTTTTTATTGAAAATTAATAATTTTTTTATATACAATAATTTTTTTAGATTGACCACTTACATTAAAAAAGCATTTTTCATATGGAAAATACGAATTACACAATCAAATACATTTTTGAAATTTGTCAAAAGCGATATTTTCTTATTAGCCGCATGCTAAGAGTTGTTTGCCAAGATTTTACTACTTATGGCATCCTTTTATATTCTGATCATTTCAGAGCTTACACATGTGTGGTAAATTTGTGTTTTATTTATATTATTTTATTTTATTATTCATAGGGAAGTTTTCTTTAATGGAAATTAGCCGTAAGAAAATGAACTCTTTATTTTTTAAGGGCAAACGGATTAATCTTTCGTAATCGAGCTCCGATATACATAAATTAAAAAATATTTCATGCTTTAAAATTGTTTTTAAAACCATAGACAATCAGAAAACTGAGATGAACTTTGCAAACAAATTCCATTTGAAAAAAAAAATCCTATTTGGTGATCTAAAAATTTAAATTGTACGATTACAAATATGTTAGATTTGCGTTTTTTTTAATATTATTCTTTTATTTGTTTATAAAAGAAGTATTAATTTCGTTAATTTGTCTTTCACAAATACGTTAGTTTGGTGGTTTTTTTAATATTATTCTTTTATTTGCTTATAAAGGAAGTATTAATTTCATTATGCAAAAATAGTCAGAAACAAATGCTGAAAAATGTTTGTTGCTTTATGTGCAAAATGTTTATTATTTTGTGTATTGAAATCGTCACATGATAAGATAAACTAAAAAAAAAAAAATCATGCTTAAAAATTATTTTAAGCATGATATATTCGGAGGATTGGACCACATGGGACCACATGGAAACCGCTGCAAGTTCAAGTATTTCTATCGACATTCCTATTGTAGACACTTCTACAAATATTTCTATAGCTCTTGGTGAAACTAGTTTATAGAAAAAAAGAGCCATAATACTTTGTTTTTATAAGAAATTTTTGTAAGGGAAAGTGCTGGTCCAGCAGAGGAATAGCAGTGGGATAGGTGCTAGCACTGCAGGAAAAATGCCGGATTGAAGTAATGTGATGGCATACCAATGCTGGCCTGCTGTTGGTCATCACTGATGGGCCAGCTGCATTCCGCACGGACACTTTTAGACTGGTTTAAGTAATAGCACCATTGCACTTTACCGCTGATGGCAGTGCTGGCTGCCATCTTTTTTCCATCTGATGGCCCATTGTTTCTTTCTTTGCTGGGTCTGGTCAGTGGACGACCAAAAACTACCACCACGCCTGAAATCGTCGAAAAAGTCCAGGATATAGTTATTCAGGGTCGTCAATTAAAGGTCTCCGAAACTGCTAAAGATTTAGGCATCTCAGATGAAAGAATATTTCCTATCTTAATTGTGGGATGAAAAAGCTTTCGGCAAAATGAGTGTTGTGCGTATTGACAATGGATCAAAAGTGACATAAAATGAGAGTTTGGACCAGGGTTACCAGTTTGGTCTCCATTTCTATCCAGAAATTTCGATTTCAGACTGGAACTTTTTAAAGAAGAATTTTGCTTTAAGTAATCAAAAATTCTTTGACATTAAATAAATATGCAAATATTTTTTTCATTTCCTATTTTTTAATAAAAGTGGAGGCCAAACTGGCAAACCTGGTCTAGACCGTTTGAACGCAAATAAAATCGATTTCTTCCGTCGATTTGGCACAGCAAATGGAACTTGAGTTGACTGTTATACTCCTGAGACCAAACAGCAATAAAAAAAAATGGAGACAGTGGTTCTCCACCATCAAAGAAGGCACTGTCCGTGAAACGAGTTGCCAAAATTATGCCGTCAATCTTTTGTGATACTAAGGGAATATTTCTAATTGGCTATCTAATTGACTTTAATCCCAGGGACCAAATAACAAACAGTGAATATTACGCGAAACTTCTAGACCAAGTAGATAAAAAAATTCAGGAAAAAAGAATTGGTTTGCGTAAGACGATCATTTTTCATCAAGGCAACTTTCCCATACAAGCGTGATAGCAAAGGGAAAAGTGAATGAACTGGAGTACGATCTATTGTAACATCCACCTTATTCGCCTGATTTGTCTCCTTCTGACTTCTATCTATTCCCACGACTAAACATTTTCCTCGGGGTGGGGGTGGGGGGGGGTGTTCCCATGGAAAAATAAGCTGCCGACGACTATTTTGGCGGACTTGAAGAATTGCATTTTCGTAATCGCATAAGGGCTTTGAAACATCGTTAGATGAAGTGCATTGAACCTAAAGAAATTAGAAAAATAAAATATAAAAATTCCCGTTTTTCTTTAATTTCGCTAATCAACCTCGAACGTTTCTTAGTTATAAAATTATCGTGGAATGTATTATAATCAGGTGTTCACGATTATGATAGATTAGACTTAAAAAAAAAAAAAAGATTTTGGTGAATGAATTTCAATAGAATTTGTACTGCTAGTTTAATAATTTTTCAGGAAAAGTTAGTATGCAACATATCGTTCTACGTTGCTTAGTTATAGCGTTATGAGGGAAAATTTTATAATCAGGTGAACCCGATTATTAAAGATTAGCCTTTTTAAGTTCTACTAGATAAATTTTGCTGTAAATATTCAGTGATGGTTTTAGCATATTGCATACCGTTCTATGTTGCTTAGTTATAGACATAGGATTATAAGTGCATGTAATATAAATAGGCGAATCCGATTATAAAAGATTAGATGTTTTTAAAAGCTCTTCGTTACGGATTTTGGCTTAGACTTGCATTGTTATTATTTCAGAGTTGGTTGTAGTTGTAGTATATTGCACATCATTCTATCATTCTTTATCAAATCCTAATATAAATGGTCAACTAAAAGTGTTGATCCTTAACAGCCCGAATTTTCTCAGACAAATTAGAAAATAGAAACGCATAATAGTTAATAATTCCCTTGCAACAATTTTCGTCAATAAGCGGAAATCTACCCAAGAACTTTTGTGGAACACTGTACATTATCTATAGAATTTATACGAGGGTAAGTCATTAAGTAGGTCACAAACTGATATGAGAGGTCGGAAATTAGTATTAAATTCTTTCCAAATATGCCAATAGGTGGCAGCATAATCCAACTATAAGATGTTAATTTCGAATTTATGAGACAGCAGTTGCAGAAGATGAACAAGGTCGTTCAAAAGTTGTTGACGGAGAGCGAAGTGATCGTCCAGTTGAGATTACGACAGAAGAATCAGTGCGGAAGTTTGAAGAATTGGTTGCTATGCTGTCTATTTTTGTTCGCATGTCAGCTCTACCATTTCCTCAACTTTCCGTATTGATTCTTCAACTCAAGACTCTTTAATTACTTCTTCAACAATCTTAACTGGATGACCACTTCGCTCTTCGTCAACAACTTTTGAATGACCATGCTCATCTTGTACAACTGCTGTTTCATAAATTCGAAATTAATATCTTATACAGTCGAACCTCGTTATTCCGGCACTCTAATGACCAGAAAAAAGTGTCGTCATAAGCGGAGTGTCGCGGTAACCGGAGTTGGAGAAAAATAGGTTCATAAAAAGCTGTATTTTTAATTAATTTAAGACAATTTTAAATTCATAACTGTTCTGGCAGTTTTAAGCAATACAACATTATTATTAACAAAACTAGGGGATCGTACCCGGGCTTCCCGGGTTAAAGAATATAGGTGAAAACATTTTTTTTTTTTTTATTGAAAATTAATAATTTTTTTATATACAATAATTTTTTTAGATTGACCACTTACATTAAAAAAGCATTTTTCATATGGAAAATACGAATTACACAATCAAATACATTTTTGAAATTTGTCAAAAGCGATATTTTCTTATTAGCCGCATGCTAAGAGTTGTTTGCCAAGATTTTACTACTTATGGCATCCTTTTATATTCTGATCATTTCAGAGCTTACACATGTGTGGTAAATTTGTGTTTTATTTATATTATTTTATTTTATTATTCATAGGGAAGTTTTCTTTAATGGAAATTAGCCGTAAGAAAATGAACTCTTTATTTTTTAAGGGCAAACGGATTAATCTTTCGTAATCGAGCTCCGATATACATAAATTAAAAAATATTTCATGCTTTAAAATTGTTTTTAAAACCATAGACAATCAGAAAACTGAGATGAACTTTGCAAACAAATTCCATTTGAAAAAAAAAATCCTATTTGGTGATCTAAAAATTTAAATTGTACGATTACAAATATGTTAGATTTGCGTTTTTTTTAATATTATTCTTTTATTTGTTTATAAAAGAAGTATTAATTTCGTTAATTTGTCTTTCACAAATACGTTAGTTTGGTGGTTTTTTTAATATTATTCTTTTATTTGCTTATAAAGGAAGTATTAATTTCATTATGCAAAAATAGTCAGAAACAAATGCTGAAAAATGTTTGTTGCTTTATGTGCAAAATGTTTATTATTTTGTGTATTGAAATCGTCACATGATAAGATAAACTAAAAAAAAAAAATCATGCTTAAAAATTATTTTAGAAAATATAATACATCAGTCAATGAATAGAGTTTTTAAACAAATTGCATTTGCAAGTACATTTATTTCCCTATGCTACAAAAATTGAAAATGTACGATGGTCAGAAGATTGAAAAATTGCAGTAGCGAAATTTCAAGACCGAAATTTGATCGTGAAGTATTGCCATTCGCAAAATGACGTCAGCGTTACGCACAGATACGTTTGTTCTTTATAATATAGATCCATCCTAGAAGCAAATCCATCCAGGCGAGAATCATCAATTTCTGTAATATAAATCGCTATTATTTGCATGTCACCTCTCTTTTATAAAGACACTCTAAATTTTTGTAAAACATTGCGTTTTATCAGTGTGTGATTTCGATTACATTATTCTCAAAAGTGAAGCATTTTCACCTGTGAAGAATTTCATAGCAGCTGGTCTGCGAAAATGACACACTTCTACAAAACATAATTCAGGTTTAAGAATTGAAATACACGCTTTTTTATAAAATGACGTCATTTGCATCCGCTAAAGCAATCTACTTTTACAACCCAGTCTTAAACTTCGTCTACAGAAAAGTGTGCATATGACGTCATTACCACGGAATAACAGACAATATTCTTGACATAGCCCATATTTTATTTTCAACTATTTTTTCAGGTTTTATGAGAAAATGGCAACAAAGATACTGTATCTCCTATTTTCGACTATTTTCCGTTTACTTTCAATGACTTTCAATAGAAATGAGGTACTTTTGTTGCCACGATAAGAAAAATGGTATTAAAAACTGCAAAAAAATTAATATCTCAAAAATTAATTGAGATACAGCTTTCAAACAAATTGCATTTAAAAGAGCATTTTTTTCCTTATACGACGGTGTAAAAATTTAAAATGTGCGATGTTTAGAAGTTTAAAAATTTGCAGTAGAGAAAATTGCAAAACCAAAATTTCATTTCAAATTTCAAAGTATTGCCATTCGCAAAATGACGTATGCGTTACGCACAGATATGTTTGTCCTTTATAATATAGATAGACACAAATACAAAATTGAAAAGTATAAAAATCACATTTATGACGACTTTTTTTTGTTGTTGTTGTTACATGAAATATTGACGAATTAAGATTTGTTTATCCCTAGATGTGCTTCCTACAATTGTTTTTTCAATATTATACAATGAATTGTAATCAATATTTGTTGTTTCGGAAATGAATGTTAGATAATTTCTGATCGTTTCAATGCAATGCGGTGCTTCGGTTTTAGTCGGATGAAAAACGCCATGTAATCACAAGAAAGCGCCTCTTGACCAGAACAAAAAGACCGGGAGTAGACTGAAACGTCTATCTGGAGCTCAAGTGGGTCATTAATAGTGTGTGGGTTTACTTATTCAGATAAAAGATTGAAGTGAAATTTCTCATTTATCTCATTGGGTATTTTAGATACTTTTGTGAAAAGTTTTGCTAAAACATTCCTTACCTAACCTAAAACTTCCTAACATTTCTATGCTTATAAGATGAATTATGAAAAATAGACAATTTTTCTAAAGCGTCCGGATATCCGGAGTTAAAAATTATTCAACTACGTAAAATCCGGAGTTTACTTACAATAAAATCATATACAGAAAATGGGGACTTTGAAAAACTGACGTGATAAGCTGAGTGACGTGAAAACCGAGTGTTGGGGTAACGAGGTCAGACTGTAGTTGGATTCAGCTGCCAGCTATTGACATATTTGGAAACAATTTACTACTAATTTCCGACCTCTCATGTCAGTTTGGGACCTACTTAATGACCTATCCTAATACATACCAAGTAATACGCGAAAAGTTAGTTAAATTTAAAATCGCTTTCCAGAACTGAAAAAAGCATTTCCAAAAATTCTTATTCACAGACAGTAGTGTAACCGATTTTTTTTTTTTGTGTTTTCCTGTAAACGAACTATGAATGCTATCCACACCATAATCTATAACCCTTTGGGGACGAGCGTCTTTTACAGAATTTTTAATCTTTAATCACCGGTTTTTTAAAACAGAAATTTTTGCCTAATTGAATTGGGAAAATACTCGGATTAAATAGCCTATTAGTAGTTTTTCAACTACAGTTTGACTTTTTACTTAAGTTTTTTAGATTCAATTTTACTTTTTTCTTCCTCTTAAGTCTTAACTTAATTTCTAATTTTTCTTCTCTTTTAATATTAAATTTTAAAATTTTTTCTTTCTTTATTTATTTAACTTTTTTCACTAGTAGTTCTCAACTACAGTTTAAAATTTTCCCAAAAGCTCATAATAACATAAGATACTTCAATTCCTAGTCTGGGTGTTAAGCTGATATCATCTAGGAAACCCCTTAATGCTGCTCACCTGTTCAGCACCTGTTCGGATTAAATAAGGCAAAATTTACAATTAATATTTACTGGTGAGAATAATTTCCTATTCTGAGAACCTTATGCGGCCCGAATACCGGTCGCTCCTCCCCAAGGGGTTAATAAACATCTCGTATCAATCATCTAGTATGTCAGTTTCAATATATTTGAAATAATTAATGTGTATGTGAACATTGAGCTAAAAAAATCAGATTTTTATACCTATTTATTACTGGATATTTTTTTTTTGTTACTTTATACTCCGCCGAAGACTAAAATTATTGGATAAGAAATAAAATAAACATTAGACAATACATAAAAGTATATATTTCTTTCTACATACGAAACGTTTTTCTTCCACACATATGCCCTTTCGTTATTTGTTCAATATATTTGTCAGAAGCGTTGACATACTACTTTTAGGTCAATATTAGATACAAACAAATAATTCATTTGATCATTATTCGACAATGAAACAAAAAGAAATTTCTTTTTTATTTCGGAGTCACAAAAAGAATTATTATCATTCTAGTTTTAAGTTAGATATTTTTTTTTTCAATTTGAAAGGCGAAGAATATCTGAAGAAAATTGTTTAACACTAGAAAGACGGTGAATTTTACTCGCATTTTACAAAAATATTTCACACCAGAATTTTCATTTTAAATTATTAACTTATTTATTTAAATAGTTCTTTTTCTTTGTACATTTTAAATCAGATTTATAAAGAAATTTCTGGTTCGAACCGAAATATATTCATTTGGCAGTGGTCAAAATGACCGCTTGCCGCCTTTCTAGTGTTAACCCGTCATTGAAAACAGAGAACGGATTCCAGCTACCACCAGTGTTACCACAACTGGCAGTTTTTTTAATTTAAAAATATTGAATTCACCCCAGAAAATTTTGACTAGCAATATATATTTTTTTTATTTATGGACTCGATTTCTTTTTATAAGGAAAAAAAAACTGTAAACACTGACTGGCGATAATTCGGAATTCCCAAATAAAAAGTCAGCCATATGCGGCAACACTAGAAACCATTTACGTTGCCGTCGTTTACTACATACTTTCAACAAGGTACGCGTACGTGGGCGTACTCAAGGGGTAAAGCTTAAAATGACAGCGAAATTTTAACATTCTGTATTATAAATCCTTCTTTTTAAAACTCTTTCCATAGTTGAAAAGGGTTTATGAATTTAGCTTGTCTGCCGCCTGTCTCTGCTCTAACTCTCATATCGTCGGTACCATGTCAAACTATCCAATGTGAAAATAGCCACTTTTCAGGAGGGCGAAAAAACTGTTTTAATTTTGGATTCAAAATCAGCGCCAAGCAGCAGTAAACAATTATTATATTTTTCAGGTGTTGTTTTATATCCTATTTAAGCATGCTATTGAGATAAATCATTTGAATAATTTTACTTGCCAAAAAATCACATTGGATAGATTGATATGGTATGATTATTTGTACTTTTTCAGCTTCTTTGAACTTTTTCAGCTTCAAACTGTCCAATATGCCACATTGGATAGTTTGACTTGTAAAAATTATGTGCTTTTCCCAGGTTCGCCATTCCATAGTAGCGAATATGCCATATTGGATAGTTTGAATTGTAAAAATTTTGTGCTTTTCCCAGATTCGCCGTTTCATAGTAGCAAATGTGTCGTATTCAATAGTTTAATTTGTAAAAATTTTGGCATTTACATATTCAATATTCTTAAGATTCATTCTCTTAAGATTTTTCTTTAATAATTTTAATAACGAACATACAGTAAATTAATAAAGATAAAAGCTGATTTTCAAACATTCTGTTAATTTTATAAAACATAAGATATCAAAAATATCTCAAATAATGGGGTGGGCAACAACAGGCACTTCACACCCGTAATTATGAATAGTAATCTTTGCGCTATTAATTCTAAGAAACTCATGGGCCGCTTTCTACCATTATTTTCGAATATAAATCTTTGATTTATTTAATTTCCCATTAACCCTTTCCGGTTTGTGGTTTAGTTTAATTATATTACACTATTTCAAACATAATTAAATTTATATACATTATTGAGTTGCACAGAAACATGCTTATGTTAGAATTGAGGTGTACAACAGTTATCGTTCATTTACAGCGACACACAAAAGATTTCTGTTAAAGTGCAATCTATTAGCGATAATTGCTGGAAATGCGTTTTACTTTATGGTATGCGTTTTAAAACTATGTGCATGCTACGTGGTATGTATAAATTCTGTAGATTGTATACAGGACTGCCTAAAATAATTAGTTAGTATTAATTAGTATGATTCTGAACTGCTTAAACGTAGTTTTTAATTGTGTTATGCATTTCAAAACTAAACTATTATTAGTATATGAAATGTTTGTGGAACATAAGTTAAATCATATATAAGGACAAAATCATATACAGGATCAAAAAC
This sequence comes from Maratus speciosus, assembly GCA_963932465.1. Lineage (NCBI taxonomy): Eukaryota > Metazoa > Arthropoda > Arachnida > Araneae > Salticidae > Maratus > Maratus speciosus. Next base: position 502,925,184 of record OZ010794.1, on the reverse strand, counting down.
TTAGAAATATGGACAGTTATGGATGATAATTTCTGGAAGTATTATTTTAGTGGTTTTAAGTGTCTTTTAGCTTGCATTAAATTTTTAGCTCATTATGCGGTATGTATAAAAATCTGTAGGTAATATACACGGTTGTACAAAGCAATTCAGTTATGCTCGTCTATTGGTAAAAATTACTGAATGCGAATTTTCAACCTATTATACTTTTTAACACATTCCAAAACAAGGTTGAAAAGTGTTTATGAATTCGGTTTGTCTGTTCACGCTCTAACTCACGTAAATATATTAGGATTTTCATGCAATTAAAAGATGTTAATGTTGCTTACAATGCCATGTTCAGTATTGCATGTGAAATGAGTAACATTAATAGTTCATTTACAGGGGCACTCAAAAGATTTCCATTACATTATGATATATTCGGGGAGTATTTTAATGATATTACGCTATATCACTGAATTTCATTACAAGAAGATTACGACAGAATAGGGAATGCATTCGTAGCATTTGTCATTCATTTACTGGGACACACAAAAGAAATGGGTTAAAGTGCTGTCTTTAAGTAATAATAGCTGAAAGTGCGTTTTTGAATTTTGGTATGCGCTTTTAAATATAACTATTTTTTTTGCATGTTGTATAAAAATTCTATATCTCATATACAGGGCTGCACAAAAGAATTCACTAAAAAACAATTACCGTCATTAGACAGAAAAAGTACTCGAATCAGTTTGTGAAGCCCTGTAAATGATCTATAGATTTTTATATAATCTAGATAGTATGCGACAATTTAGTTTAATTAGGAAACGCGTAACGCAATTTACACTTTCCACCTTTAGAAATTTCCGCCAATAAACGGAAATATACCCGACCTTCTTGTACGGCCCTGTATATTATTTATTGTTTTTTATACATGTTACGCAATATGGTAAAATTTAATTCAGGCAAAAAATTGTTATAAACACACTTCCAGAAATTGCCAGTCATAGCCGGCAATGTTTACAGTTCTTTGCGTAGCCTGCATATTAGGAAATTCTTCTAACATATTTTAGTATAGTAAAAAGAAATAAAAGACTAAAATTGTACAACTCAATTAAAAATCTCCTTTAAGAAATTCACGTCCATACAAAGTAATGCTTACAAATTCTTTTGTATAGCCCTGTATATGATCTATACAATTTATACGCACCACGTAATATTCAAATAGTTAAAAACTTATTATAATTGAAAACGCACTTCAAACAACTATCGCTAATAGACAGCAGTGTAGCAGAAATTTTGTGTGTCCCTGTAAATTAACGATAACTATCGCACATGTCATATTCTACAGTAAGCAACTTGTAATGTAAATCAATTACGGATGACAATTTCACTTGGTTTGGAATATTTTAACATTACTAACATATGCTTCAAACATTTTTTTAAACTATAAATCATTATACAACGAAATTCTTTAGAATGGACCTGTAAATAATAATAAATGTAAATAATAACACACCATATTCTGCATAAAGCATGTTTTAATACACTTGATAAATCCATATTAATTTCATTATATTTTAAATATCGTAACGCCATTAAAAGACATCGCTCTTTTTCCCTATTAAGTGTAATGTAAGGTATTCTTTTGAGTGACCCCATAAATGAACTAAAAATTCTCACATTCCATTAACAATTGAAAACATTTGCTATAGTAAACATCAAAAACATATGTCAATTGCATGAAATTTCAATACATAAATAAAACAGTTTTTGTCTTCCTGATAAAAAGACTATTTTCATATTGGATAGTTTGACATGGTACGGATGCTTAGAAAAAGAAAAATATACAAACATTTGCGGCAAAGGATCGAATATGCCATATTGGACAGTTTGATATTGTAAATTTTAGAAAAAAGTGCATATTGGATACTTCGAAACAGTCATTATCTAAGTTTCTAAGCAAGCTAGAGACTTGCCGATTTTGCCTAGTACGTATCACTCACAGTACAATAAAATGGCACAAAATTTGAAAAATGCATTTTTTCACATTGGATAGTTTGACATGGGAGCGACGATATGTATACTCGTGTTGCATGTAAATGTTACATGTTATTGAAAATGGAGATGTAACATTCAAAGTTCGTTTACAGAGAGACTCAAAATAATCCCATTACATTATAGTCTATAGCAAAAAATCGACTGCAGTGTATTTTTATGATATTATACTATTTTAAGCATAATAAAATTTATATGAATTTTTGAGGCGCACTAAAACGTGCTTTCTGTAGAATATGGAGTACAAAGAATATATCACTAATTTACAGGATTCCACAAAGTAATTCCGTTACAATATTATCTATCTATAATACAGTCGAACCTCGTTATTCCGACATAATACAAATCAGATTTATGATGACATTTTTTTTTATTGTTACATGAAATATTGATGAATTACGGTTTAATTGTCTTTAGATGTGCTTCCTACAATTCTTTTTTTCAATATTATACAATGAATTGTAATCAGTATTCGTTGCTCCAGAAATGGATGTTAGATAATTTCTGATCATTTCAATGCAATGCAATGAATGCTTCGGTTTTAGTCTGATGAAAAACGCCGTGTCACCACAAGAGAGCGACGCCGCCTGACCAGAACAACAACAACAACAACAACAAAAAAACGCGAGTAGACTGAAACGTCTATCTGGAGCTTAAGTGGGTGAATGGTAGTGTGTGGGTTTATTTATTCAGATAAAGGATTGAAGTAAAATTTCTCATTTAACTTAATGGGTATTTTAGACACTTTTGTGAAAAGTTTGGCTAAGACATTTCTGTCCATTTGTCTGTGACATTTAATTTCCGTGCTTATAAGATGGATTATGAAAAATAGTCAATTTTCCAAAATTGTCGGGATATCCGGAGTTGAAAATTATTCAACGACGTAAAATCCGGATTTTATTAACATTACAGTCATATACAGAAAATAGGGACTTTGAAAAACTGACGTGATAAGCGGAGTGACGTGAAAACCGGGTGTCGGGATAACAAGGTCCGACTGTATAAAGGACAAACGTGCGTAACGCTGACTTCATTTTGACGCTGGCAACAGCAGGCAATTAAATTTAAATTTTATTGCAATTTTTTAAATTTCTAAATAACGCAAATATTCAATTTTTAAGCCCTCGAATAGAAAAAAAATAATATGCATATATCATATGCAATTTGTTTGAAAACTGTATCGCAATTTGTTTGAAAACTGTATCACAATTTATTCAATTTTTAATGTTTTTTAAAATAATTTCCAAGAATTATTTTTTTTTCAAATCTATATTGCTCGCAGTCGATTACGATAGAAAAATTCGTTTGCGCTTAAATTAATATAAATAGTTCATCATTTGTTTCAAGCTTATATTTCATAACAAAATTAAGACATTCATCAATCAATAAATAAAACAATAAAATATAAATGAAACGAAAATTTAAGATATGCTACTGGATTTTGCGTTGAAACCACTAAAATGAACATAATCAAAAAGGCTGATTGTAAATAGCAATTTTTTGGCGATTATTTCGGTTGTTAACTCTTAACGGGGGGTCAATATAGAAAATATCGCTTTTAACCGCTTGAGGGGCGGTGGGATATATTTTATCCCACCTACGATTAATGAAGATTTGCACCAGAAAAAAATTACGAAATTTTACTTTTCTAACTTTGGTGGAAAAAAACGTCGTAATATTGCTTTTCCTTATTTTGAAATAAAATTTTTCTAATTTTCCGGTGGGAGTTCAGCATTAGACAAACGCAACTGCTTGCCCCTCAAGGGGTTAATGCGTTTCAAAACTTTATTTGAACGCATTATTGCTCTTTTTCCTATAAACATGATTTTTAGTGCTATTATTAGTGGGCATTCTAAAACAAATATATTAAATGTAAAAAATCTATTAGAGTTATCAATTAAAAATAAGGGAAAAAAAGAGCAGACCCATGCGAGGCATTCTCGCCGCAATCTTTAATACGAGGGTGTATCAAAAAGTTTTTGCCATCACATAGAAATAATTGAGTGAAATTTATGAAATTGCTATATTTTATGAGTCCTATTCTATATAGTCAGTGTGCACAGTAACACATTTGTGCAACCGGTATTTCAAAAAAGGAGGAAGGATGTATTTCATCAGGCACAATAGTATACCCAAAGGGAGGCAGTTTTCTAACTTTTACTGACCTCCACACGGGACAGATTGTTGGAAAGGCCTGTGACCACTTATTCATGTTACGCATATCCTGAGCTCCTCCCCCAATTTATGTTCCGGGTAGGGGCAACTTTTCTAAATTTTGCGGATATCATTCATGCCCCCCGGGAGGCAAATTTGGGGGGGGGTGTTCTTGGGAGGTGTATAGCATGAATAAGTGGTCACAGGCCTTTCCAACAATATGTCGCATGTGGGGGTCGGTAAAAGTTAGAGAAATGACCCTGTTTGGGTCTATTATCGCATCCTCCCCCCTCTTTTTCAAATGCTGGTTGCACAAATGTGTTATTGTGCACACTGACTATATAGAAAAAGACTAATACATTGTAGCAATTTCATAAATTTCACTCAATTATTTCTATGTGAGGGCAAAAACTTATCGATACAACCTCGTGTTTCAGGATGCGTAATTTCATTATCTTTTGATTAATTGCAATTTATTTTATGAAACAACGTGTTTTAACGAAACATAAGTACACTACGTCAAAAATAGAAGCTTTCGAAAAATACCTCAATCATCGCTGCGTCTTTAGTATGTGCAGCGAAAAGAGGTTGTTAACCCTAGAACTACCGAAAATTTTACTCAAGTTTTATAAAAACATTTTACACCAGAATTTTTACTTAAAACTATTTAATTTGTTTATTTAACTTATTATGGTCTGATTTATAAATTTAGTTTGTTTTGAAGAAATTTCTGGTTTGAATAAATATTTTGAATGTACATGTCGGGTCCATTGGACCCTTCTGGTAGACAGAGGGTTAACAGAAATAATATATATAATAATTTTTACCTATATTCTGTAACGCGGGAAGCCCGGGTTTATCCACGTGTGGGCAATAAAAGCTGTAAGTGCGTTTTTAGTTGTAAGCTTTTTTAAGTTTACATAATTTTTTGAATACTACCTAGTGTGTACAAATTCTATAGATCTTATACACGACTGTACAAAACAATCGTAAGCTGTAGAGTAGACCAGGACACATTTACGTGTTTTTTTTCACTGAATTTTCTAATTTTTATGTTTTAACTTAGGAAATTTTAGACATTCTGGTTTTATAAAGCAGTTAATAAAGTAAAAATCTGTCTATTCGGTTGTTGCCCTATTTGTGTTTTTAACCGTAAAAAAAAGTTTTTTTAGGTCCAAATCTTTTGCGTAAACTTGCCCCGTTCCGCATCAAGTGGGGCACGTTTACGCATTTTATATGTGATACCAAGGAGTAAGTGAAATAAATATTTAATCAAATTGAAGTGTTTTATTTATAACTTAAAACAGTGTTTAAAAAAATTAAAGATAATTAATTAAAGAAAATTTTGTAGGCTAAACTGAAAATATAGGGCTTATTGCTAATTAAACACAGAAACTATTTAGTCATCTTCATCATCATTGTTACAGTTTTTACAAACAAAAAATAAAGTATTTCCTTTTGCACACTTGTCATGGGACCACCTTTTGCATCTAAGACATTGAACCCAGTCTTGTCCTTTTTTGGATTTGTTGTATGATTTCAAACAATAAATACAACACAGTTTCCATCTTCGTCATCAGATTCATTCACTATTTTCTTTTTTGCAGAGTGTACCAATTTTTTTCTCTTTTGCAGTTTTTGGTTTCACACTTTTTCCTTTGCTGTCATCTTGAATGCTGCCTTCCATAGAAACTAGTAACTTTTTACGTAATTTCTTCCTTTTGTTTTGTTGTGCCATCATTTTTTTCTTTTTCTTTTCTAACTGCTCTTGCCTGAGGGCTTCTTTAACCGGAGTATCAGTTAGGATTGTGAACTTCCTCTTTTACTTCCCTTTCTTGGTGCTAAGCCTTGGCCTTGTCTTGTCAAATGGTCTCAGTTGTTCACGTTTACGCAGTAAGAACGTGAGTAAAGGTGCACCGACGTAAATGCGTAAACATGCCCCGTCACCATGTTTAGATTTATTTTTAATGTGCAACGAAAATTAATAACATTTCTGTTCATACAAATACAGTTCTTAAAAATTATAAAGTTCTGCTAATATTCATATATTTGTTTATCCTTAACTAAGTATTATTAGTTTACAATAAGCTTCAATATGTTCAACCCAAAATTTACTCACCTTGACAGAAAACAGGTTATCCTTTCCGCATGCTAGACCGAAACTCGACTGACGCTCAAAAACATGTGAGAATATCCGCTAGGGAGCAGCATCAACTGTCATGACTGGTGGCGCGCCAGTTATCACTCTTTTCGGAAAAAGTGAACTGCGTAAACGTGCCCCGGTCTACTTTACTGTCTATGCGCATGAATTGCTTAAGGGGATTTATCTGGTGAGGAAGAAAATTAGTGGAATCCCATATTATCCTATGGGAAATACACATGTCTTTATTGTTCATTCAAATTTGGACATTTCAACAATATTTTTCTTCAGCAAGTAGATAGGAAGGTTCTTTACCCCTCAGTAAACTCCAAAATTGTTTATATTTTTCCAGTCCAAAGTAACAAAAGAGTAAAGAATACTTTTTATACTTTTCGGAATTTTTTGAACCTTTAAGGGGGTCCGGGACACAATAATCTCCAAATTTTCTAAAAAACTTTTATTGCATTAAAAATGTCTTTGTGTTTTTCTGCTTAAAAAGACGTTTAAATCATGTTTCTATCTTAATTTGAACAAAAAATATTAAAATTTTCGTTTTGGTTTGTTTTCAAAATCTAGATTTCAAGCAATGGTTGTAATGAAAACGATTTCTTGTGAAAATGCGTTTTTTACCATTTCTCGTATTTAAAACGTTATAAGTCAAGAACCGTTAAAGGTAAATGGTCTAAACTTGGAACATGTCGTTTTCAATTGTTTTACTTTAATTTTGATTCAGCAAATTAAAAAAAAATATTTACCTCTGAAATTAGGATTTTTTTTTTTTTTAAAGTTACACCTTTTTTTTTTTTTTTTTTTTTTTTTTTTTTTTTTTTTTTTTTTACTTTTAAATATTTTCAATATTTTTTTTAATTAATATTTTTTAAAATTCTGAAAATTCTGAATCTAAATTAAAGCTTATATACTTCTGTTTATTTAAATGAAAAAAATGAAATTCCACAAATAATATTTCGAGTATAACGATTTTAAATTACCCCACTTTTTAAGGAATTCTAAATTTAAAAATTTTAAAAATATATATATGAAGTTTTATCACATGGTTAAACATCACACAAAAAAAAAAATAACTCAATAAATAAAAATTATTTTAATTTGTGTACCGGACCCCTTAACACAAATTTTAAAATGCTCATAATTATTTTTAAAATATTATAAGCTTACAGAGCGATAAAGAACGTTACTATCTACGCGCTGAAAAAAAAAAAAATATTGTTGAAATTACTAAATTTCAATGAACATAAAGGATACGTGTTTTCTCATAGGATAACATGGGATTCCACTTTTCTCTGGGAGTGCTTTTAACACTTTCCAACAAAGTTGAAAAGTATTTATGAATTAGGTTTGTCTGTATGTCTGTATGTATGTAAGCCCGTGCTCTAATTCGCGTAAATATCGTCCGATTGCCATGAAATTCATAGATGTTATTGGGTATCACTGTGACATGTTCGGAATTGAAAGTGAAGTGTATGGTATTTACGGTTCATTTATAGAAACTCTAAAAAAAATCCCGTTACATTATGGTCTATGGAAAAATGTCTTTTGCTGTGTATTTTAACCCTTTATGTCCCAAAGGATGAATTCATGAACATTTCATTCTTCTAAAGCATTTTTCGTGAATTTTTGAAACTACTTTGGAAAATTTACACAATCATTTAATAAATTTTAGAAGGATTTTACCAATTAAAGTTAATTAATTAAATATGAATTATAGGAATTTTGTGCAATGTTTATAACTCCACTATAACCTTTTATTTAAAATATTTTTTTAGTATTTTATAGAATTAGGAACTGTACAAATATAACTCTTACAATAGAAATATAGAAATATTTCCAAATGAAAAATTCTACCCCCCCCCCCCCCACACACACACACAACGCCAATAAAGCTGAAAAGATGCAAAGGCAAAAGAAATCAACCTTTTTAAAATATTTTTATTTTGTGCAACCAATAATGCTTTTGGTATAAGATAAAGTAATGCATCTATAACTCATTCTAAACTGTATTATTACTAATCGATGTATTAAATGAATTTTATAACTAGTTATTTTAATCAGTGATGACCCAAATGACCGATTGCTACCACTAAATTTTAATAGTATTTCGCGTCGTATTTAATGACTGAATTTCTGAGATTTAATAACACAACAAATACTATTAAAATTTACTGGTGAAAATCGACCATTTAGTTCGGAGCGCTCTCATCCCTGTTTAATGGTACTTATAAGTACCATGAATATATAAAGGTTTAAAATGTTAAATCCTTCAAAATCATAAATTTAAGTCTTTTCATTTATAATCATTCTAATAAATTAAAAATAATGAACGGACATTTTCGAAATTAGCCGTTTGGTCGAATATTAACAGACATATTCCTGGTCTTTTTCAGGACAAATATTTTTTATTAAAAAAATCTAGGTTAAACGCGCGAAATTTATCCTTATTTTAAAAGAGATTTTCTATAAGAAAATACTGGTATCGAAGGTTTTGATCCCTGGTCTTGAGATTTCAGGACACGTACGACCGAACCCTGAATATCTGATGAATCATTCGTGAACTTCTGGAATGTAAAGTTCACGGTGCACAAGTGCTTGAACTCATTGTTTACAGTTATGATTTAATAACAAGGGCAGTTAAAGGTCAACGATAAGTTTTACACAGAAATATTATTTGCGACCACACTGCAACATATAACGCTCAAAATAGATTGTCACTGTAGCAAATGACTTTGTGTCCCCTATACATCGTCTGTATGCATTTGTGTAAGATGAGAACACATATTTATGAGTTCACCATTTGAACCATATGTTTTAGAATAAACAAAATTGTTGAAAAAGTAAACTGTCCTTTTAAAATAAAATAAAACAATAAGAATAAAAATTTTGAAGGCAATTTCTAGTGTAATGAAGCACATTTTCTAACAACTTATTTGGTTATCGTTATGTTTTGTGTAATCACCAAACTTGAAATTTTTGGAAGTCTAAAGAATTGAAAAAGTGAGTATAGAATTTTATTCTCTTTTGTATGCATTGCTTTTATTTTGACACAACAGAAATGCTTTTTCATGAACAAAAAGTTTAAAAAAAATGTTCGTCAGGAAAGAGTATAAGGAAAATAATAAAAAGAAAAATGCCCAGTTAAACTGATGGCATTGGGCTCACCGGCTATTCTCACTAATTGTATATTATACTCTTATTTCAAAGAATAATACCCCTCAAAAAATAAATTAAGGGGGATTAACCTCTGTTTCTCACCTTTATACTTAAAAAATGAACCTCCAAATCTAATCTGAGAAGCGCCTTATCAGAATAAATCTGTATATGAAATTTGAAGCAAATCGGATAACTCTGCATGAAAAACCAATTTATCTAAATTAAGGGGGGGGGACAAGCCCCTCTTCCCCCCTTTATACTTAACCAATGAAACTCCAAATCTAATCAAGGAACTCCTTAAGAGAATAAACCGGTATATCAAATTTGAAGCAAATCGAATAATTCTGCATGAAAAACTCATTTATCTGAATTAAGGGGGGATTAGCTCTCCGTTCCCCCCTCTTTATACTGAACCAATGAACCCCCAAAACTAATCAAGGAAGCGCCTTATCAGAATGAAACTAGAAAACAAATCCGAAGCAAATCGGATTTTCCTATCAAGGGTTATTGCGTTACGTACATACAGAACCTAGGGGCACATTAGCTCTCAGGCTTTGATAGCCTGTGAGCTAAAAATCTATCAAGTACTACAACATTAGACAATTTGAACTGGATGATACTTGACTTCAAAAACGGTATTTATTTCTTTGCAGCAACTGATTAGTTTTCTTCCTACATTTCTGATATTTTTATTATTTACACAATATATATGAAATAAGCGTTGACATATTACTTTTAGGCCGTATTGCGTGCAAACAAATAATTCATTTTATCGTATTGTTACAAAGATACAAAAAGGTTTTTATTTATATCGAAGTAGCAAGACACTGTGAGACGTAAAATAATGTAATGTAATATGGTATGGTTAAATGGTTTTTTCTAAGATCTTTTTTTATGTCAAATAACAAATTTTTTCAGTAGATATCTGTATTATGTAAAAAAAAAGTATTCGCGACAAAAGCTTGCGTCATATTGTCAGTGTCAACACTTAGCGAATGAATTTCGATTTACTGCATTATTTTAAACCTCTAAATACCGTACAATTTCAATTTTCACTTTCTTCTATCTTCAGCAGAAGAAAAAAGTATTCTAATCGAATTTTTTTCGACTCCCAGATTTCGACGGATATAAAAGTTTCAGGGGTCACAGATCCCCAAAAATATGTTTATGCAAAATACCTGCCTGTCCGTCTGTCCGTATGATCGTGTCTCCGTGTGTCGCCATTGTAGCATCGAAAAGTGTATGAAGTTATGCATAAGAATTGAACCAAATTTTCTGTGTATGTTTTTGGCTGTGGCAAGCAGGTCCTCCTTCAATTTACAAATATTCCGCCGGAAGGGGACGCTGTAATAGCGATTCGTGTGCTATTTAATTATTGTACCATTGAAAAGTGTATGAAGTTATGCATAGAATTGAACCAAATTTTTGTGTATATATTTGGCTAAGAATTGAACCAATTTTTTTTTTGTGTATGTTTTTGGCTATTGCCAGCTTGTCCTCCTTCAGTTTGGAAATATTCCGGAAGGGAGCGCTGTAATAGCGATGCCTGTGCTATTTTCATTATTATATGATCGAAAAGTGTATAATGTTGTGCATAGAACTGAACCAAATTTTCTGTGTACGTTTTTGTCTATGGCAAACAGGTCCTCCCCGAATTTGAAAATATTCCGCATGTTGGACTCGATGTAACAGCAAATTTTATGTCATTTTCTTTATTGTATCATCGAAAAGTGTGTGAATTTATGCATAGAACTGAACCAACGTTTTTGGCTATGGCCAGCGGGTACTCCTTGAATTCGAAAATATTGATTTTCGTAATTCTATTGTCCATAGGCAGCTCGTGTAGCAATAGGAACTCACGTCCTGCTAAGCCGGTTATTTGCAAACAGCTAATGTACAACAGAATAACGAACTCTTGATTTTAATAAATATTGTGATCGAGATTATCTCGTTTTTACTCCTATTAATTGATCGAAGACAAAATTTAAAACTAAAATAAATGTTGTTATATTATTGAACTAATATTGAAGTATTAACATCTATCTGTAACTACTTTTAGTAATATTAAGATGTATGAGACAGAAGAAAGTTTTGGGATTGGCACATCCAACAAGTTCACCTTTGAATAGGAGAAAAAATATTTCCTGAAATGCAGTTTGCCTGAAAATTGTATCGGAATTTATACGTTTTTATGGTTTTAAAATCTAAACGTACCTTTGTTTTTACACAAGCGTCTAGCGATCACACTTTTTCATTTTGATCCTGTGATCCTGCGGCATCAGCGCGCTCCGCGCATATCATTCCGCGCATGACGTATTTTGCATCATACCCATACCGTCCGCGCATGACGTATATTTGTTTATATTTAGATGTTACATAGATGTTTAGATGTAACATAAAATTACTAGAAACATATAAAAATTTATTATATTCAGAATTTAAAGTGCCTTTAAATGATTAAAAAATATATAAAATACTAAATCATTATAAAATTTCAAATTATGAAAAAATATTAACAATTATTATTTATTCAAAATTAAAAGTTCTTTTAAAATGATGATAAAAATAAAAATTATCAAATTTAAAATTATGAAAAGATATTTAATTATTATTAAATTTAAAACATTCTTTATGATTTGCTTATCTTTACACCACTAGATGGCGATACTAAAGGCATTAAATCTGTTAAAACTACGATCACAATATCAAATACTTGGAAAATTCACAATTTAAAAAAAAATTGTTAATAGTGGTACAAATATTGAAAAATATAAATTTTCAATTTTTATCTTAATAAAAATTTAGTTTTTTAAAGTAATCTTGACATTTATTTTCATTCAGTTCCATAAGGAATCGAGCCCATGCCATTTTATCTGAAGTTGGACGTCATACCACTACACCATAAAGTTCCTTAAAAAATTTTACTAGCCCTTCAATGACAAACTCCCTCCCTATCAGGCAGGATCATTCCATTTTTTTAGCAGGTGGGGAAAGGTAAAGAGTGATCGCGGCGTGCGGTACGAAGGGAATGAATGTAGTAGGATCCGAATTTGCTTGGTTTTGATATTTTGATTAAGCCTGCGCTATGTCTAATGATTTTATAACCAAAAGGCCTTTTTCAAGGCCAACTTCGACTAATTTTGATGACGACTCGGAACAGATTTTGGCTAACGATTATAGGAATAAAATATTGACCTAAAAAATAATGAGGGGGGAGGGGAGCCACAAATGACACAATTTTAAGATAGTTTAAAGTTAAAGAATTATGAAATCTAATACAAAAAAAAAAAAAAAAAAAATCAGTAATATGGCTTTAGATACGTTACTTACTTTTACTTTTCACCAATTTTAAGATAGTTTAAAGTTAAAGAATTATGAAATCTAATAAAAAAAAAAAAAAAAAATCAGTAATATGGCTTTAGATACGTTATTTACTTTTACTTTTCACCAATTTTAAGAGAGTTTAAAGTTAAAGAATTATGAAATCGAATACGAAAAAAATTTAGTAATCTGCTCTAGATACTTTACTTACTTTTATTTTTCGCCAAAAAAGCAAAATTTGCTAAATCTTGCTCCAATTGCATTTCTGTAGTTACATAATTTTAGCAAGGAGACGCTATCACTGCAGCTAAACTAGATAACATTAGTGAGATTTGAATTTTAAAAATCCGATTTCAATAATTAAAAAAAAATGATTTTCTCTTATTTTATTTAATAACCAAATGATAAATAAAACAAAACAAAAATGATATCTTCAATGTTTCGCTATTGTATTTTAATTTGAAATTGATAGATGGAGCCACCATTTCAATTGACTGCTCTACCTTTCCCCACCTGCCAAAAAAATGGAATGTTCCTGTCTCATAGGGAGGGAGTTTGTCATTGAAGGGCTAGTAAAAATTTTGCTTCGAATATTATTTTACACAAACAATGCTACGTCATGCGCGGAGCACGCTGATCCCGCAGGATCACAGGATCAAAATGGAAAAGTGTGATCGCTAGACGCTTGTAAATTACACTCAAGTTTTAGGACACTATTTCGTGCTGTAATTTTATTAAAAAAAATTTAACTTTTATGTTTATCTTATTTCGGCGTGATTTATATTTAATTTTATGGAGAAATTTCTGGTGTGAATCGAATTATCTTCAGTTGTTACCGGACAAATTTTATAGCGTAAAATAATTTTTAAGCATGTTTTTTTTAAAATTACATCTTTATCATGTACAGTCCGATTACGAAAGATTTGCTCGATTTCACTTAAAACAATAGAGTTAAGTAGTTAATCATTTATTTCCTATTAACATTAGAACATCCGGGAAGTTTACCCATTCTTAATAAAAACATTTTAACACCAGAATTTTTATTTAAAGCAATTTCATTTATTTATTCAACCAAGTTTTCTATAGTTATAATTTATTTAATATTACGAAAAAAATTCTGGTTTGAATTGACATTTTGTCATTGGATCGCTGCCGAATTGACACCAGCAGGACGGTCTAGTGTTAATATTCCTTAACGAAATTAAAACATCACAAATAAATAAAATAATATAATCTAACACAAATTTAACAGAAATGTAATCGAACTACACACTTAAACCTCAGAAATTATCAAAATTGAAACGATGGTTGTAAAAAGCGATCTTTGGCTATTTTTTAATGGCTATTTACTCACAGCATGCAGGTTAAAGTATGAAAATATCACTTTTAATAAATTTCAAAACGTGATACATCGCCAACATTCTCTGTAACGCATTTAATTGTATATACTAGTCGCACCAATAATGGATTTAATAAAGAACTAATATACGATCGCCAAAAATTTTAAATATCAGTAAAACTTAAACATTTTAAAGGCTAAAAAGTGGGAAATAAATTATAAATAAAATATAAAGAGAGTAATATTTGAAAAAAAAATAAGCTTTTATTAGTTTTCAATTATCTCAGATTATGAAGAAAAGAAAAATAGATTTCTTTTTTAAAGTGGCTTTTATAAGCATTCAGTGTTTATTTTAAAAACTAGCCGCCCTTGGCGACCAGCTTGGTCTCCCTTAAAATTTATGTTTGGGAAAGAATGCTAAGCATTGCATCATGTTACTTTTATTAATACTTTTATTTACTTGGATTTCCTTAAATATACTTAACATAATTCCTTAAGCTAATATTAGTTTTTGTTGCATTAAAATATCTCAATTTGTTGATTTTCTGTAAGCACGTAAATCCTATTGGTTTACAATGGAAGCCTACGGGAATTTGGCGAAATATTAGAGATATCACCCAGTTGGCGACAAACTTTGCGGTATTTGGCGACAGAACAAGGTCCCCCTATGATAACCCCCTTATAGGTATGGAGATGCATTAAATGCTGTTCAATAACCAATGAGATACGTTTCATTCAAGCGTTGCCATTAAACAATTAACAAATAATAGCGTACGATAGCGTAATTTATATATAGATTTCATATATATAGATGTTATGTATTTCATAAATGTATATTAAATTACTATTTTGAACGTGATTGGCTATTGACAATAGTAAATATGATTGGCGATTAACAGAATTATGGTAAACTCTGAGGCGCGAGTTATTTTTCTAAAACGCTGCAAAATTCATCACTGAAGAGCTTGGTTTTCGATTGATTACCTCCATGATAAAAAATTTATGACTCACAATGAACGAATCTCTCATGTTTGTTTGCTTTAATGATATAAGATATTGGGCTTCAAACCTAATTTCAACTGAAGTTATCGCATAAAATGTTAAAAATATTGTCATTTGAACTCATCTCTCAAACACTAATTCTTTTGAAAGCTCTTTCTAAAAATGTAACTGTTATGCAGTTTTATTCGAAAAAATAATTGTGATTATAAATTGCCTACTTGCATATTAAAAGTGAAGCGACCAGTCCGGAACTGTTGATGATAGTCACATGACTTAGGCTTTTATTATAGAGATCACGCCTAATTTCATGACTACAATTTAGTTCACATAGTTCAAGGAATTTTCCGTCCCAGTATATTAATTTGGCAGGAACACTGAATATTGTAAACCCTACGCCTGTTAACAAGCGCAAACTACGGAATTTATTTAAAAATATTTAATTTTTGCTTTTATCTTTTTTATGATATGGCAGAAGGGAAGAAAACTTTATATAAACTATCTGTTCAAGATTTATAAATAGATTTCTCACCGTATGATCATAATTTAATTAACATTAAACTGTGAATTATAAAAAAGTATTTTTTTTTTATAGATTAAATATATTTTTTATATTAAATATATTACATTATTTATTTTTAATTTATAGTTCTACTTTCAGTCTTTTTTTTTCAGTTTCAGAGCTTTTGGCTTATATTGGCGAGCGTGGTTTGGTGATTAATTCTTTTGTTATTGATACTCGTAAACATTTGTAGCCCTAAAATATATTTTGCGGTTTATGACCTGCGGCTGGATAACAGAAAAATGTCTTAAAATTAATTTATTAATTTGTAATTAAGTGATAGAAATACCAAAATTGTAGTAATTTAATCGGAAACACGCCTGTATACACAATTTTTATAATTGTAAGTTATCAGGAAATTAGTGAAAATTTGATTACAAAATTCCATCTTTACATGCAAACAACAATTTAAGTAAAATAAAAGAATATTTAATACCTGATTTATTGATACTCGTAAACATTTGTAACCCTAAATTATATTTTGCGGTTTATGACCTGCGGCTGGATAACAGAAAAATGTCTTAAAATTAATTTATTAATTTGTAATTAAGTGATAGAAATACCAAAATTGTAGTAATTTAATCGGAAACACGCCTGTATACACAATTTTTATAATTGTAAGTTATCAGGAAATTAGTGAAAATTTGATTACAAAATTCCATCTTTACATGC
Source organism: Maratus speciosus (assembly GCA_963932465.1). Classification (NCBI taxonomy): domain Eukaryota; kingdom Metazoa; phylum Arthropoda; class Arachnida; order Araneae; family Salticidae; genus Maratus; species Maratus speciosus. The sequence continues at coordinate 502,908,801 of OZ010794.1, read as the reverse complement.
AAACAACAATTTAAGTAAAATAAAAGAATATTTAATACCTGATTTATTGATACTCGTAAACATTTGTAACCCTAAAATATATTTTGCGGTTTATGACCTGCGGCTGGGTAACAGAAAAATGTCTTAAAATTAATTTATTAATTTGTAATTAAGTGATAGAAATACCAAAATTGCAGTAATTTAATCGGAAACACGCCTGTATACACAATTTTTATAATTGTAAGTTATCAGGAAATTAGTGAAAATTTGATTACAAAATTCCATCTTTACATGCAGACAACAATTTAAGTAAAATAAAAGAATATTTAATACCTGATTTATCACACTGTGCAACTAAGCCAACAGAATGAAAAATATCCAAGCCGGAAATCGAACCCAGAACCCTTGGAATTGCGCTCCAAGTGCTCTACCATTTAAGCTACGAGGATGATACTCAGCTTAGACCAGCGGTTGGATAACAGAAAAATGCCTTAACCCCTTCCTGCATGATTTTTTTCCTGCATGCAGAAAAATTTTAAAGTTTGCTAAATATTAATGTAACATGATCAAAAATCACTCAAAATTCGAAATTTTCAAATCCACCTTAATTTAAGGCCGATTGAAGTTCGTGCCATATATGTCACACCATGCATTAGCGACTACTTTTCCATAGTAATGAAATCAACATTAAAACTTGCATGCAACTCTTAAAACTTCAAAATAAATAGAGAAAGAACATATGAAATCTATTTGTGTATGTGTGTTTCAGCCTACAGTAATTGATACGTATGTCGTTTATTGAAAAATGAAGTTACAGAAATTGATACATGTATCGTTTATTGAAAAGCTACATTCTACAGTACCTGATACATGTTTGGTTTAAAACTACAGGCTACAGTAACTGATACATATTTTTGGCCGAGAACTACAATCTGCAGTAACTGACAAAATGCTGTTGAAAACTACAGTCAAAAATGACTAGCACCCGATTTTTTGCACCCGGGGCAAACATGGATTTTGGCGCCCCGCCCCCCTCCTCCGCAAAAATATATTTAAAAAGAGAATTCCACTAATTTTCTAATAGTCGACTTATTTTAAAATATGTAATAATAAAATATGTAATACTGAACAATCTGCTTTGCAAAATATTGATTCATTAAAATCTTGAAAACGGAATCGACAAGAATCGGAAACAAATTCCGCTTTATACAGGATCCTTATGCCTTATTATCTTTAGATTCTTCTATGCTTTGGCATACTCCAGACAGGATGATTTTAACAAAATCGTGCTAAACATAGATGTGAGAAAAATCGAAAAAAAAAATCTTCATTTGGCATCCCTTCGTCCTGGCGCACGGGGCATGTACTCCCTCTGCCCCTCCTTAGTTCTGGCCCTGGACCCTTCACTCAGTGTGAAACTTGGCAAAGCAATTACGGTCATTGTTCAGACATAGTGACACTTTGCATTTTTGATGGTGAATAAACAAATACATATTTCAACCACTATGGAAAAATACAACCCGTCAATGCATGGTGTGACATATGTGGCACGTACCGATTTTTATGTACTACATACGCTAGCATTTCTACAATGTGTTACCATCATGATATATTATTCAGAGGATACTTACAAACACAGCTGTATTTATTTCAGTCCATTTTTCTTCATTTTTCCACACAAAAACAACAAAAATATTCACTATCGAACAACCAAAGTAACAACTATACATTCTCACCGTTCGCCTCTTTTTTTTTTGTGCCAAAATCCGCTCGAAAGGAGGCAGCACCTGTTGGCATAACATGCCTCATCCACTGACGTATTAAACAAAGAAGAATGGAACTTCTGCGATTAAAAACAACTGCAGAACTACAGTAAATTCAGTATGTGCCATATATGTCACAGTATGCAGGAAGGTGTTAAAATGATTGATTTTAAGTATGATGTGAGTGAGACCCTGTAATCTCACTCACATATGTCGATAAGGCTGCAACTGCAGCACAAGATGTAATAGTCTTCATGAGTACGCAATCCTGCTGCGAAACATGAGACACAAAAAAGCCAAGCATCGGTGAACACATATATAATTTCTAAGTAATTTTTCAATCAATTTTCAGAACTGAAATTACGCTCGAAATTATTGAATATTCGAATTTTGAATTATCCAGCGTAATTTCACTGCTGAAAATTGATTGAAAAAATAATTAAAAAATTATATAAAATAAAAGAGTTCAGAAGTAAGTTTAAATCTCAGATAATATTTCATAATTCTATTCTTGGATAAAATATTTCTTGCAATAAATTTCATAGATGTCTTCCTTTCATTTCAACTATTCAAAAATTAATGAATTTTGATTTATGATATTGCTGTTATCAATGAGAGTATTTAATATAGATGAAAGCAACGAAACATTTCAGCTCTTATTTATTTCTTGTAATAACATTCAGAATATTTCAAATAAAAGGCTGATATTTAACCCTTATTGGTCCTATGTCATTTACCACGTGACATCTTAACCAGTATTTTTTACACGAATTTTATTCGGTTGGCATGACACTTTTTTTAATGGCACATTTACTTGCACTTCGATAAAATGTGCAAGAGAAATATACTATAGAATTTAGTTTTAAAATATAGTGGTGCGAATAAAATATAAAAATAAAATTATGTGTAAAAAGCCTGCCTCCAATAAGGGTTTAAATTTATAAAGAGCAAACACGAAATATTTCGAATAATATTACAATGCTTCCACAACATAAATAATGTTATATTATTACTGGTTCTAATACAATACCAATTGCTTTTTATTATTATTATTATATTTTAATGTTTCCGATTAAAACCCAATTAATCCAAAATTGGTAAAAAAATTGAGTCTAAATCAGGGTTCGTACACTTCAAGGACTTTCAAGGACCTTTTACCAGAATTTTCGTAAAGTAATGTTTGCCTTATTTAATGAAAAAGAAAATTCTATCTTCAGGTATACCGACGAGTACTTTACGAAATTTCTGGTACAAAAAACACATAAAACTCCCGGAACACCTTGATGCGTACGAACACCATATAGGTTTTCCCTACTTAAAAAATGTTATTTAAAAATAATTAATATTTAAATATAAAAGTTTGAAATGAAAATAAAATAGTAATAAATCTATATATATAAATAATAATGATAACAACTTTATGTACTGTATAGTATATTTTCATATTGTAAGTAATCTGTTTGCAACAGTATTCTTCTATAGAATCCTGAGGTAAGCTTTGTGAATAGTTGTTTAGTAGGAATCAAAGGAATAGCTAGGCTACCATTTATTTCCATCCATATCTACAGTATCTGAATAATTACATACCATTACATTACCATATAATGTTGCTCGAATTTTCATTTCACAAAAGCCTTTTGAAAGTGCATTTCAATGCTGCGTACAATATGTTATCTTTTACTCATCTGAATACTGAAGTTTCGTTAACTGACCAAAAACTTATATTGAAAGGTATACAAATATTAGAATTATAAAGATAAATGAATCGAATAGTCAAACACAATTACTAATTGTAATTCCATTGTTCACAGCAACTATTTAACAATTGAAACTAAGGTTCATGTAGGCTAATGAAGCCAGTCACCGTTTTATATTGAGCTAGCAGTATTTCCTTTCTTCGCACAAAGAAAATGAAAAAAATAAATAAACGGTCAAGTGTGAGCATTACTCACGTTCAGAGGGTTCCGTACAATAAATATATGAATTATTAACTGTATTATAAAAAACAATAATAAGACTTTGTAAAAAACTATAAAACGTAGGGTTAGGTATAGCTGTATATGCTAGAAATGTATGAATGGGTATACCATAAAAGTTCAAAGAGGTCCTAAATAATAGCAACTTAAAGTTGAAACCTAAATAATAGCAAATATTGCTATTCAATAACACTTTTTAAAATCTTATCCGAATCTGTTTATGATGAACTTAATGCCGTACTGACAATAAAAGTAGAGTATATTTAAACTTTATTTGGCATTTCATAAAACTAAATTCAGTGTAGTAATAAATTTTCTTTTTACAGTGTAGCTAAAACAAGACTCTCGTTCAAAGTTTAAATTTGGCAGTGTGCTAAGCGCGCTTCGAAAGAAAGTCGCAAAGTTGCAACGCCGCCTAGGTCCGTGCCCCGTTTCCCAGATAGATTTTTAATTAAATTTAAAGACACGAGAGCGTATTGAGAGCCCCACTCAATGCAAACTAGTCGTGAATCCCATAGTATTTAAGTGATTAATTCTAATTAAATTAGTTTGTTTTTAACAATTTAACGTTTATTGCCTTTTACTCCTACTGGGAATTGCATTACACAAATGTAGCATTAAAAGTTTATACCTAGGCTTTGAAAGCCGATGGTACATAGAGTACGCCGCCGCCCTTGTCATTATGTATGTCCAAACCATCCGTCTCTTTAAGGGTTAATATCTTGTCTAATTTCCGACGATTTTTTTTCTAAAACCATTATCAACAATGCTTTTATACCCCTGCTATGATAGGTACCTCCACTGCTCCGCAACACCTTTGCTGAACTCTGAAAATTGAAATTTGTGTGTAAGGGAAAAATGCGCTTTTCTCAAAAACTATGTGACCTAGGGTAATCGCTATAATTTTCTTGCAAGGTTTGAATTAACGTCTACTACCTCTAATTTTTTCGTAATTTTAGTTTCAGTAGGTTCGGAAATAGAGGGAGGAACATACTTTTTCATTACATTTTCGATGATAACTCTGAAAATACAATTCCTAAAATTAAAAGGAATGTGTTTTTGAGTTCCGCGTCACGTAAGCTTTCATACGATACCCCACACTATTTACATAAAAAATATTTTTTTTTCAAGTAACTTAATTAGCCCCCTCTACATTTTTCCGTAATATATTTGTGAATGTATAATAATCTGTAAATATGGGGGTCAATAGTCTTTATTGCTTCTCCCAATTTGAACGTTTCACGCTCTATACTTTACGAGTAAAATGACTGTGACAGACGGACCGACAGACACAGGAATGATCTTATAATGGTTCCGTTTTTATTTTTTAAGTACGAAATCCTAAAAAAGAATAAATCCATCAACCAAGGGATATAACCATCAAGATACAACGCTTCCATCTATGAATATGACATATGTAAAAGTATATTGTCAAATTCATCCATAAAAATTAAACATGTTATATCGATTGTTTAAAGGAAATCCATCTTTCTCTTTTGTTTTCAGACTAAACGAAAATTAAAGTCCGACATCACACAGGTATTTAAAAAAATTTCCATAGAGGCATTGAAACATCCAAAAGCACATAGATTTTTATTTATACAAATAGAAAATTATGAAAAAAATAAATCACTTAATTTAAGTTTTTTACTAACCATTTTTCTGTCACGCATTTTTGTTATTTTAAGAGAACTCCCTATGTTAAAATTTTAAGGCATAGTGAGTTTTAGAAAAATGCAGTAATCACAGGTTATTTCAATGCAATTAAATAATAAATAATTTTTATAATGTAAAATATATATATATTATTTATTTCTAAATGAAGAATTAAAATAATTTATTACAATTATTGCTTATGAAGCCGTCAAAATATAATTAGAAATTCTATCATTAATATAATTTTATGCAAATGTAAGTAAATTACTGGTAACAACACTAGAAAAAAAAATGAAAATTGTACGTCAAACGTGGCAAACGGGGTGCTTTCATAACGTAACTAGTTTTATAAATATTCAGATCATGGTGCAATAGCTGTTGCACTCTTTTTCAAAAATGCATGAATACAAAATTTATTACGATTATATATATTAAATTCAGTAATACAGAAATAATATGACTCCATTTTAAATAAGACGTAATCAACATGGCAACCTAGAATCGTTACCTGTCATGGAATATATTTGAATTATTTACGCATGGTAGGATTTAATAGGATAAAGAAAACAATATCTTTTTAAGTTTTAATTCGATTTTCATAAAAATTGAAATGACTCGACAAAATTATGCAACGGTGTGCAAAACACTGGTGTGCAAAAATTAAGGAAAAGTCACAAAATGCTAATTTTCAAATATGCGAACACTCAAAAGGAAATAATATAATTCGAGTAATTACTATCTCTACAACACAGCTAGTCCATATAACATCTCATTCATGTCACACATGGTCACAAGTGTCACAGTCACTACGGTGAAGCAAAAAAATAGGATATTCCATACATCTCATTATGAGTCTCAAATGATCCCTATATGTGACTCCACTGAGACGTCACTGTGACTGCTGCTTTGTGACGAGTGACATGTGACTTTACAATGTAGTTACATTGTGACTCTCGTGTGACTGTCTTTTGTAGACTCAATTTCAAAGTCATCGTGAACGCTGCATTGTGATAAGTTACCAAATAATGTCACATTAAAGTCACATGATGACTTTCAGGTGACAGAGAGACTACTGTGAAGTCACCATTGTGCTCTTTTGGGAAAAGTCTCCATGTGACTATAATATGATATTATTTGGTGACTTATCACAATGCAACGTTCATGATGACTATGAAATTGAGTCTAAAAATGACAGTCACATGAGAGTCACAATTTAACTACATTGTAAAGTCACCTGGTGACTCGTCACAAAGCAGCAGTCACATTGACTTCTCAGTGGAGTCATAGTGATCATTTGAGACTCATAATGAGATGTATGGAATTTCTTATTTTTTTGCTTCATCTTAGTGACTGTGACACTTGTGACCATGTGTGACATGAATGAGATGTTATATGGGCTAGCTGTGTTGTAGAGATAGTAATTACTCGAATTATATTATTTCCTTTTCAGTGTTCGCTTATTTGAAAATTAGCATTTTGTGACTTTTCCTTAATTTTTGATAACCAGTGTACATATTAAATTTCAAACCATTCGGTTAGGTAGTTTTTCCGCTGGTATATGCGGACAGATGGACGGAGCAGGCGACGACTGTAGGTGCTACGTATTTATATAATTACGAATGCATCTAAAAAAATTCGTCTTGGATTTATTTCCGAATCCAGAATTAAAATAATTTTTATATTTTACAATTATTGCTTGTGAGGCCATCAAAACATTATTAGATATTCGGTCTTATATAATTTTATACAAATGTAGGTAAATTACTTGTAATGACACTGCATATTTAAAAAAATATCTATTGCGGTTGATAAAATGCAGACTTCAAAAGAAGAACCCGCAAAATCCGTGTAAACATAACTCAGGAATTTTCATTTAAACAGATAAAAACGAAATAATGGTTTAATATAACTAATTAATTATCAATGCATTTCACATTTTTCAAGGTCATTAGCGTATAACAAGAAATCTGTTTTATTACAAATTCCATTCTTTTAATTCAATAAAATAGATTACTTCGAAAAAGGCAATGAGCTTTCTTTTATCACGTCATTAAAATTCCATGAATATTTCTACTTACCTTAGTATATACGTGCTCTTTCAAATCATTATAATTTATAATATAAAGGTCAAACGTTCAGTAATTTCAGTGATTTTTAGCATGTTTTTTGCCTGAATTAAATTTTAGTTTTAATACGTGACGTGTATAAGAAAAGTCTAGGTAACATACAGGGCTCTACAAAAACTTCAAGTATTTTACCCCCTATTGATAAAAACTAATGACGGTGAGCTTTAACCTTATTATGCGTTTTGTTACTAAACTAAATTTTAACACACGTTAAGTAATTTCAGTAATTTTTTTTGCCTGAATTAAGTTTTAGCTCAATACGTGACGTGTATAAAAATCTTCAGATAACATACAGGGCTGTACAAAAGAATTCAAGCATTTTCCCTCCTACAGATAAAAATTACTGACAGTGAGTTTTAACCTTATTATGCGTTTTGTTACTAAACTCAGTTTTAACACTCTATGTTGAATATATAATATAAATTTATAAATCAGAGGTATGCACAAAAGAATTGAAGCACTTTTCTGGCTATGGACAGTAACTGCTGAATCTTGATTTTAAAATATGTTACGCGTTTTCTAAAACAAATACTTAAGTATCCAACTTAACATATTTAACAGCGAAGTATTGTTAAAGTATTCTGAAAGTGTTGGAAAAAATTTCATAATCTATGTTTTGTGTGTGATTTTTCTTTCTTGTTTAATATTCACGTGTAAATACATTTTTTATGACGTAATCTTCACCTTTTCATTCTTTTAACACGTGAACATTTAATTATTATTTAAAGTTTTCTTTCTGTTTTTAGTAGATACGTGTAAATAATTTTTTATTATTATTATAAGGAAATATTATTATTTGTGCTGTTTTACAATTTGCCAATAATTGAAGCAAATGACATTTTACGAATATGAAATAAATCTCTATAGAAATAATAAAAATTTGAATTAAAAAATAAAATAAAAAATTACTTGCATACTGCACGCTTATCAATCACGTCCCTGCAAAAGATGATTAAATTACTATGCACAGTTTTTGTTCGTATACAACTTTTTTAACAGAACTACTTTAACTAATTCAACATTATATAGCTCTTAAAATAATTCTTTAATTTAAAAAAAGTCTACTTCAGAGTATTTATCGAACATTTCTCTATAAAACTAACAATTTCCATATTTTTATATTCAACAGTTTTCTTAATATTAGCCGAAAAAGGCTGCCTGGTCACAAACAATTCATCGGCAGCGACAGTTACTTTTTTTAGAATAGACAGTCTATTGTTTCTCATACCGGGTGTTCCAAAACTGACTGATTTATTTTAAAATGCAATAACTTGGAAACGGTGACAGATATTTAAAAAATACTTGCAAGAGGGTTATGTATGATGTCAGGAGTTTTTTTACTGTGATTCTTGATTTTAGTTCGAATTTCAAACAATAGATGGCGCTGCAAGAAATAGGTGCTAATTCCAGACCCGATTTTAGGTACTTCGGGATCTATTTAAAACAAATTAATCTCCTGTTTTCGCATGGGAGAAGAGAGAGGCCGATAAATCGAGCTCGTATTTAGCACCTATTGCTTTCAGCGCCATTTATTGTTGCTATTTATAACTAAAACTGGGAATCGCAGAATAAAAACTCCTGATATCTTACATAACCCTCCTGCAAAAAATTTGTTAATATTTGTCACCGTTTTCAAGTTATTGGATTTTAAAATCCATTAGTAAATTTTTGGACGCCCGGCCAGTGTGCTACTTTTTTTAAATTCAGATTTCTTGATTGGCACCACTTTTTTGAAAGGGTAAAATTCCCTTTGTTTTAGTCTTAATTAATATGTCATTAAATGAGGCACATTTTACCATTTCAAAAAAGTGGTGCCAATCAAGAATCTGATTTTAAAAAAAGGAGCCCATCTGGCAACACTGCGCCCGGTAAGTCCAATTCATAAGTCTAATATTGGGTAATATATCAAGGTACTATTTTTCTATTATCAAAGTACTCCTTCTCTTTTCAAACAAGAATTTAGAAACGCTATCCTTATTACGATTGGCTGCATTTGAAGTAAAATTGTTATTTTAAAAGAGAATTCCATACAAAAGAAAACCACGATTTTTTTACGAAATTCCCATAACATTTTTATCCTATTTAGTGAAACGACATAGATCCAATGAGCAAGATAAAAGCAACTGCTACTGCAAAATAACCCCAATGAATAGTAAGATCAAATATAGGATGTAAGTCACGTGTGAAAGAAATGTTATAGTAACAGAATAACCGTCTAAATAATAGAGAGCGCAAACATTTTATTAGATTGATTTCGCATAAAGCCTTTCTGTATTTGTATAGAGTATCATAATACGAAAAGAAGAAAGAACTAAACGAAATGAAATTGTGTTTCAACAGTCTGACTGACAAGTAGCATACAAACAATGCTGTTGTCAATTAGAACGAATTTGTAATCCGATTGTTGTACAGTCATGGAAAAAAAAGTAAACACCCCTACTAACTCTGCAACAAATTATAGATGAAGAAAGTTACTGGTACCAAACAACTGGAAATAAAGTCTACTTTTAAATTATGTAGTACATAAAAAGAACTTTGGTGGCCACCTACAAATCAAAGCCAGACTAATCATTGTTTTTTCCAATGGCAACACCCAATTTTGACAATATATTTTAAATCTTCGGTTCACACTATGCCTAGATACGAAATCTCAATTCATTTGGATGATAAGTCTTTGAATTACAAGCATTCAAAATTTAGAGCTTCTAATGTTAAATTACATTTTCATATTTTATTAATATCTCCTGAAATTATAATCCTAATGTGCTAATTTTTTGGGTGCTTATAACATTAAAAAACCCAAACATAAATTAGATTACAAATTACTTTGAATTTGTAATTTTTATAATTTTATAATGTGAATTATGAATTATGAAATTATTATAAAAAGAAATCATGAATTGTAAGATACAATTTTTTTTTATGGATTTGTATTTTTTATATCCTGCTTTATGCGAATCCAAAATTTCAAATTTTCCTTTCAAGAATGTTTTTAAATTATGCTTAAAAACATCAAGATGATGTAAAAACAGCAAATAAAGCCTTTGTGCAACAATATTAAAAAGCAGAAAAACCAACGCACTGTGGGGTATTTGAAGAATCTGGCTAGCCAAAAGTCGATTTCATAAAGTACAACGCAAGATCGAACGAATGGATATAAGTTGAAACTGAATCATTGGGGAATGAAGTGATGCGATTTTTATCTCCTTTAAGTGAACGATGACCTCCTGTTATCAGTTGAAACTGGAGTGTTGCGTTAAGTGCTTGAGTGATAAATCGTTCTTCATTGTGACTTTCTATTTTTGAATGTGAATAACTTTAGTTTTGGAAGTATTTAAAATCTAATCGTTATGGATAGTGACGAGGCAGGTATGTATCATTATTTTTTAAAACTTTGAATTGAGAAAGAAATAGTTTTAGTATTTACAAAATTAATTTAAAATAACGCATATTTTTCAATTATTTTTTCCCTTGTTTTCCAATTCACGATGGGTTTAGTTATATTTCCAAACATTTCCAATCAAAGTGATTTATTGTACCAATAAATATACACCCTTGTATTTGTGTTTTCGGTTAAAGTAGTTCCACCTTCGTCCCCTTTTTAAAATGAAGGCGATATAAATATGCTCTTCCAAAATTCTGAGTAAGCATACAAAATTACTATATATTGATTTTTAACTGATATTTATCATATAAATGTTAATATTAAAAAAATTGTTATGATTCAGTAGAAAGTGATCACATTTGTTTACTTTCAGTCATTCTGATTGAAATTAAATTTATATAATTTTAAAAAAATTGCTTTAACCTTTTAACACCTGAAACGGCCCTATACGGCTTTCTGAGTTAAGTCCTAATTCGGCCGGTTTCGGCCGTCTATAGCAAAATAAGGGGTGATAGGTATAGAAAGAGATTCGTTTCTCCCTGTGCTGAGGGGTTCGTCTTTATTGTCGCCGGTCACGTTGTCCGATGACAGTGATGGAATACTTTGTAATTGCTTGCAGGTTTGTCATTACCTTTTTAAAAGCTAAAGTGATTCTATTGAGACGAGCCGGGTTTTTTTTTTTTTTTTTTTTCATTTTAGTTTCTTATTTCAAGAGAACGATATCGTTGTTTGTGCAGATTTTTAACTCTAGTATTGAGATATTTACTTAAAGTTTAATTTAAAATGAGTAAAAGAAAAAGACCTCTCACCCAATTAGAAATTGATGAAATCTTGTTTGGATCAGATGATAGTGATAGTGACATAGAAAGCGAAGAAGATGGATGGCCCATAGATGCAAATTTAAATTGTTCTTTTATTAATAATCATGATTCCGATGAAGAAATCATAAGTGATATAATGGAAGAAAACAATGATTATTTTGTAACAGCGGATGGTGATAATTCGGTGTTAAATAAAGCCGTAGCTGATGAAGACATAAATATATGAACAAACTGTGATACAGTTAATGACGAAAATATTTTATTTACTTGGTCGGAAATCATTCAGAACCAATTAATACTGGACAAGTCGAATAAAGCTTCGGGAGGACCAAAGCATGATTTACCAGTAGGATCGAACGCAGAAAGTTTTTTCAAATTATTGTTTACGGAAGAAATGTGTGAAACGATCAGAATAAATACGAATCTTTATGCTGATTACATTAAAAAACTCGTAAAAGATGCTTTTGAGCCCATAGGGAAAAAGAAATGGAAATGGACTCCGATGAATCATGTTCAAGAATTGTGGAACTTTTTCTCCATAATTTTAATCATGGGAATTAATAAATTACCAAAGCTGAGAGACTACTGGTCTTCAGATCCAATGCTAGGGAACGAAAAGGTAAAACAGATCATGTCAAGAGACAGATTTCTTCAAATATACAAATTTTTGCATCTTTCTGACAGGAGTAAAGAGCTACCTCTAACGCATCAAAACTTTTACATGATGCAGAAAATTGATCCATTTATGCAGGATCTTAGAGTAAATTGTCAAAAACATTTTATACCCTATATAGATTTGTCGATTGACGAAGCGATGATCAAATATAAGGGCCGATTAGGCATTGTGCAATATATGCCTAAAAAACCAGTCAAGAGAGGCATCAAAGTTTGGATGATGTGCACCTCTTTTCTTGGTTATATTTATAACTTTGAAATTTACTGCGGGAAAAAAGATCAAATGCCACGATCTAATTACGGTCTTGGATATGATGTGGTAACACATCTATCTAAGCCCCTTAAAACGGATCACCATTTATATTTTGATAGGTTTTTTACCTCTACTTATTTGATGAAAAGTTTATCCGAAAAAGGAATATCAGCGAGTGGGACAGTCATGTCAAATCGAAAAAATCTCCCAGCAAATATTAGCAAAATTAAACTAAAGGAAACAGGTGATTTCAAAGCATTCCAGTGCACAGAATTTCCGTTTCTAACGTGTAGTGTGTGGAAAGACAAAAAGGAAATTCTTATGCTTTCCAATGATACTGAGCACAAAGAGACAACCGTAAAACGCAGAATAGGAGGAATTATTCACACCGTCCCTTGTCCTGTTGTTTTTGCGGAATACAACAAAAAAATGGGTGGAGTAGACTCTGCAGACCAAAAAAGAAAGTATTATGACATTGCAAGGAAATCTAGAAAATGGTGGATATATCTGTTCTGGTTTTTTGTCAACAGTGCAATAAATAATGCTTTTATTATTTTTTCAACAACAAACTTTCCTTTACAGAAAAAGCCGAAAACACTGCTGGATTTTAGAATTGAGTTAATCAAAAGTATGTCTGAAACTGTCAAAATAGCAAAAAAAAAAAAAATAAATTCTTCAAATGATTTCAGACACATAAAAGTGAAAATTGTCGGGCGCAAAAAATCCTGCATAAGGTGCAGAAAATTAAAATTGAAAACCCTTTCTAATAGGCCTATTGAAAGTTCATGGATGTGCGAAGTTTGCCAAATTTGCCTGTGCGCAGAATGCTTTGGCCCATACCATGAGACTATTTTTCGCCTAAGTTCCTAAAAAGACCGAAATAATTTCCTTTTTTATTATAAATATTTATTATTATTATATATCTTGTAATATAATCTAGTAATCTATATAATGGGGTTACTTCATCAATACGAAAACAGCCGCTCACTAATGTTAAAACTATGGGAGAATTTTTTTTTTTAAATATCTCATTTATATTTCAATAATTTTAAATGATATTTTTTTCATTGGATAATTGAGACCGATCTCTACAAAGACCGTTTTTTTTTTTTTTTTTCGATTTCGTTTAGACTTTATTTATTAGGATACATTCACTTTCGGAACCGGTTTCGAAAGTTAAAGTATCCTCAAAAATCTGCAAACAAAATTAAAAGAATAAAAACGGCCTTTGTAGATATCGACCACACCCATACAATGCAAAAAAAAAAAAAAAAAAAAAATTGTAATATTGAAATACAAAAAAGTTATTTTAAAAAAATCTCCCATAGGATTAACATTTTGGAGCGGGTGTATTCGCGTGAGTGTAGACGTACCTCAAAACACAAAGCTGTTTTTCAGTCATCAGGCCTGAACTTTCCACTAAATTGTAGATATGCCCACAATAGCTATTTTTTTTTTTTTAATATTCTCCTTTTTGTATTTAATTTTAATTATATTCCATGAAATTTCTTCAAAATCGTGGCAATTCGATTTCTCCCATTGTTGCAGAGATAAGAGACATAATGTAAAATCAAAAGAACCGTGCAAGGAGTTTTGCAAGGCTGCCATTAATATTATTTGTCGATGCGTATATTATTATTATTATTATTATAAACTGCAATTTTTAATCAATATTTTTTAACAAAATACAAGTGTACTAAGTAAAAATATTGTTCAAAATCTTTCACACGACCTCATTTATTTTTGTCCGCTTTATATGTGTATAGAGAAGAGGATATTGACTTGGCATCAGCAAAATTAGCATTAAATGAATTTGTGTTTATCTACTTTTAATTTTGTACATTCTATAAGACTTACGATTACTACAAATTTATTATACTGTACTTCATTTATTATACCTGTTATTTTATATTATGTATCTGAATATAAGAGGGGTGTTGACAACAAAAATATTTGATATTTAGACATATTATCCAGATTTTTTACTTTTTTTAAATTTGAAAGATAAATTTCGGTAAAAATACTTAATTTTTATAAACAAATAATGATTTATATTTATTGTTATGCACAATAATGTTGTCCATCGAGTTTATTTATCTTTATTTTTTAGAACTTTAACTTTATTGATGCTCTAATTTTTGGTTTTTTACAATTACTTATAAAATATATTTTTATTTAAATGCATGGTGGATACTCATAAAAACACCTAAATATATCTGGTGAAAAGTTTGCGTCTGTGAAAATGACTTAATGTTTAGCTTGAGATCTATTTTTGCATTGATAAAACAAAAGAAAAATTTAATATGATTACATCCACATAGTCTATGTTCACCAATTTTTCATTTCTGAATTATAAAGTTTCTAATTGAAACCTTTATTGATTACTTCTTGATTGTATACATTAAGAACATTTTTTATTATTATATATCTTGTTATATAATCTTCAGTCTTATATATAATCTTGTAATCTATACAATGAGGCTATTTCACCCATTTGAAAACAGCGGCTAGCTTTTGTTAAACCTATGGGAGAAGTATTTAAAAATATGTCGTTTGCATTTAATTTTTTTTTTTTTTAAATGAGGTTTTTTTTTTTTTTTTCCTTGGATAGTTGAGATCGATGTCTGCAAATACCGGTTTTTATTCTTTCGATTTGTTTTGAGTGATTTTTATTTAGACTCTTTCACTTTCGTAACCGGTTTCGAAAGTGAAACTTTCCTAATAATAATAATAATAATAATAATAATAATAATAATAATAATAATAATAGTAATAAACCCCTGCAAATCCATTTCTCCTATTGTTGCAAAGAACTGAGAAATAATGAAAAACCAGCTGAACCGTGCAAGGCAGTTTTGCACTGCAGTCATTAAAATTATTTGTTGATGAGTTTTTTTATTAATTAACTGCAATTTTTAATCAAAGTATTTTAACGAAATGCAAGTGTATATTAAGTTAAAATCTTGGATGAGTTTTTTTATTAACTGCAATTTTTAATCAAAGTATTTTGACGAAATGCAAGTGTATATTAATTTAAAATCTTGTTCAAAATATTTCACGTGATCGCATATATTTTTGTCCAGTTTATATGTATGTAGTAAAAGGAATCTTGGCATCAGAAATAATTAGCATTGAATAAATATGCATTTATATAGTTTTAATTTGGTACAATCTATTATGCTTAAGATTACTATTGCTTCATTATGCTATACTTTTTATAATACCTATTACTTTATTTTATGTGTGTGCATAGAAGAGGAATATTGATAACAAAAAATGTATATTAGATATTTGGACACATCATGCAGATTTAAGTGAATGAATCATATTTTTTGTGACTCACGAGAATATTGTCCATTGGGTTTATTTATCTTTTCTCATTATAACTTTATTGATTCTTTTTTTTTTCACTATAATTAAATGTAAAATATATTTTTATTTGAATACATGGTGGATAGCGGATACCCATAAAAACACGTAAATTGAGCACCTGGTAAAAAGTTTGCGTCTGTGAAAATGACGTTATGCCTAGCTTGTAAAGTATTTTTGCATTGATAAAAGAAAAAAAAAATCCTATGAATGTGTCAACATAGCGTAATGTTCACTGATTTCTCATTTCTTAATTATAAATATTCGAATTGACGACTTTATTGATTACTTCTTGATTGTATACCCTGATTACATGTTTCAGATTGCTTTAAAAAATAATTAGTAGCAGGGTAAATTAATTTCTTTATAAACAATTAAAACAAGTAAGAAAAATCATGCGTACGGCATAGATAATTAAACACTTTCCAACACTCCCTGAAAGCTTTAACAGAACTTCGTTATTTAGGGAAATAAGGTAAAAAAGATAACAAAGTAAACATTTAAAAATTTATTTTAACAGTTACCGTCCAAAGCCAAATAGCTATTCCAATTCTTTTGAAGACTGAAAGAATTTCATTTTTTTTTATTATAAATATTTATTATTATTATATATCTTGTTATATAATCTTGTATATTTTAATATAATCTAGTAATCTATATAATGGGGTTACTTTATGAATATGGAAACGGCCGCTCACTAATGTCAAACCTATGGGACAATTTTTATTTTTTTAAATATCTCGTTTATATTTAAAAAATTTTAAATGATATTTTTTCATTGGATTGTTGAGACTGATCTCTACACAGACCGTTTTTTTCTGCTTTCTTTTAGACTTATTTTATTAGGGTACATTCACTTTCGGAACCGGTTTCGAAAGTGAAAGTATCCTCAAAAAACTTCAAACAATATGAAAAGAATAAAAACGGCCATTGTAGATATCGACCACATCTATGCAAAGAAATATATATATATGTATTAAAAATATTGAAATACAAAAGTTATTTTTAAAAAAAATCTCCCATAGAATTAACATTAGAGAGCGGGCGTTTTCGCGCAAGTGTAAAAGTACCTCAAAACACAAAGCTGCTTTTTAGTCATCAGGCCTGAACTTTCCACTAAAACGATTTTGTTAACTATTGTTTTAATTCATAGATTTTCATTTGTAGATATGCCCACAATGGCTCTTTTTTTTAATATTCTCAATTTTGTATTTAATTTTAATTATATTCTATAAAATTTCTTCCAAATCATGGCAATACAATTTCTCCCATTGTTGCAGAAATAAGAGACATAATGTAAAGCAAGAAGAACCGCGCAAGGAGTTTTGCAATGCTGTCATTAATATTATTTGTCGATGCGTATATAATTTTTATTATAATTATTATTATTATTAACTGCAATTTTTAATCAAAGTTTTTCAACAAAATGCAAGTATACTAAGTAAAAATATTGTTCAAAATCTTTCACACGAACCTCATTTATTTTTGTCCGTTTTATATGTATATAGAGAAAAGGATATTGGCATCAGCAATAATTAGCATTAAATGAATTTGTATTTATCTACTTTTAATTTTGTACATTCTATAAAACTTAAGATTACTATAACTTTATTATACTGTATTTCATTTATTATGCATTTTATTTTATATTATGTATCTGCATAAGAGGGATGTTGAAAACAAAAAATATATATTTGATATTTAGACATATTATGCAGATTTTTGACCTTTTTTTTTTTTTTTTTTTTTTTTTTTTTTTTTTTTTTTTAAAGATAAATTTCGGTAAAAATACTTAATTTTTATAAACAAATAACGATTTATATTTATTTTGATGCACAATAATATTCTCCATCGGGTTTATTTATCTTTATTGTTTGTAACTTTATTGGTGCTCTATTTTCTTTTGGTCATTACAATTAAATATAAAGTATATTTTTATTTTAATACATGGTGGATAGTGGATACCCATAAAACCACGAAAATAGATCACCTGATAAAAAGTTTGCGTCGCTGAAAATGACGTTATACCTACCTTGTAATGTATTTTTCCATTGATAAAACAAAATAAAATTTCTTAGGAATGTGTCAGCATACCGTAATGTTCACTGATTTCTCATTTCTTAATTATGAATATTCGAATTGAAGCCTTTATTGATTACTTCTTGATTGTATACCTTGGTTACATGTTACAGATTGCTTAAAAAAATAAATTAGAACAAGGCAAATTATTTTTTTTTTATAAACAATTAAAACAAGAAAGAAAAATCATGCGTACGGCATAGATTATGAAACACTTTCCAACATTCACTGAAAGCTTTAACTAAACTTCGTTATTTAGGAAAATAAGAAAAAAAGTGAAAAGTGTAAAAGTGAGATCCTCTTTTATGGAATCACATAGGATGTCTACAAAGTGATCCGGGACATGAAAGCTCGAAAAAGAAAAAAGTGACATTTTTCCTGTTTTAGAAAAAATATTTTACATTCTTTAGGATAAAACAACTCAGACCATGTGTATATGAAATAATTAGTTCAAAGAATATAATGATTTTTATACTATACTATCCGCAGTTGTTATGCCTTCATACAAGATTTAAATGCATTGATCTAAGACTGTTAAATTTTTGCTGTTTAATTAATCACATTTAAAGTTAAATATCTGGATGTCTATGAAAGAAAAGCTATTATGATACTTTGTACAAGGTTTTCAGATATATGTTCTTTAAAATGTTATTTGCTATTGAAAAAAAAAATAGACAACATTCAACAGAGAACGTGTAACAATAAATGGATCAAAACAAATAAATTATTAAAAAAAAAAAAATTTTTTTTCTACAATTTACCTACAGTGCTATGGATTATTTTAAAAATATAGATTATTTTCGAATAAAGTAGAAAAGAAAAAAAAATACTACTATAAAAACTGAAACCATTTGGGATATCCAAATTAAGCGGCCTGTGAGCCGATGTGCATGTGTGCCCCACTTGTCCATGTAGAAATTGAATATTTTTTCCAACGATGTTGGAAACTGGTACAAAAAGAAAAGGTGCACATTTTACATTCCTGGATTAATTTTTGCTTGTAAACACCTGGAATTGGCAGATGTTGCTATTGAGAAAATGAAAGTCGAATAGTCTTTTCCATTTTTTCACAAAGGCAGATGATCTTTTAAAAAATACTTTCAAAATTCACGTTTTGAATCGAATTTTTCTACGCGACAGTCCAATAAACGTCATCCTCGGCAAACGATCGTTTATAACCCAAGATCTAATTTATGTATCAAAACTTTAAAAACATCCATTGGAATCGAAATCATTTCAATAGTCATTTCGGAGTGTTTAATGACGTTTAAAAATTAGTCAGTAACTGTGTCAGAAAGTTTCCTGTTCTTAAATACACATTTTGACTACCATAACCAACTACCATAACCAAAAAATTTAGATCCTAAATTTTATCAAAACAAATCTAAAAAACATTTTTATTTTTTCTGTGTGTTGTTTAAATAGAGTTTTCTTGGTTCTTAGTGTTACCTAAAAATTTTTATTCATAGTTTTTGTTACTTTTTTTAATCACTCTTATCTTGTAAAGGTAAAGACAATGAGAAATATTCACCTTTCTATAATTTTCACGTGTTTGTCTTTATTTCAACTCCTTTAAAATCTCTGTATGTAAAGTTTTGATTAATTTAATTTATTCCCCCCCCCCCCCTTTACATTCCAATGTCTACCCTTGGGGAAAATATCCGTAAATGTGGTAAATATGTAGTAAGCCTCTGCCCTTATACATAAGCTATTTATGTAGCGAGTTGAAAGAGTCTACAGATGGATTTCTTTCAAACCACGACCCCCCCCCCCCCCCCCCCCCCCAAGGCCCTGATTACCGAATAGATACGAGGAGCACGTACTTCCCTTAGAAAATTTTGAAGGGGCCCGAAATTGAGAAAACTGAGGGACCCAAATTTCATATTGAATCAATACTATTCCAAAATTCTATCAAATTTATTTTCAGATTATATTAATTCCTTTGTATATATATATAATATATATATTTTTTTTTTCAAAAAGTGTTCCATAAATATACCTTTCATAACAAATTAAATCTTCATGTAATAAAACAGTTTCAACTACGTGATGACAATCCTTAAGTTTTTTCATTATTTTAAATGTTTATTTATTTTATATATTGAATTTGAATATTACTGAATTTGGCTTATATAGACAACATAAAATTTTAATCATTTAAACTATTGCCAATATTGAAAGAAATATTTCAAAACAGTGATATTTTATGTTGCGCGTACATGCTGAATTCAACCTTTTTATCCAACTAATATATTTATTCTAATACCTGCAAAATCATTTTTAGATATTTTTCTTGATTGTATCCAATTTCTGTGTATTTAAATAGGGGAACATATAAAAAAAAGTTGTTTCATGAAATATACATGAACTGAACTGATCCATTCTTTAGAATAATATGCATTGGTGAATTTTCGAGTACGGCGAATTTAAAATAATGTTCAGATTTTAAATTAAAGGTTCTTCTTAAATGAAAGGGAGTCCCGAAATGACATTTGTGCTTCCCATAGCCTCAGAGGTTAATGGGGCCCTGCCCCCCCCCCCCTCCTCCACAGTCACACCCCTAATACATTTTCAATATGTAACATCTATTCGTAAAATTATAATTTCAAGTTTATAAAAGATAAAGTAAGTTAAAAATTAAATAAAAGTAAAATGAAGTTTAAATGCTGCCAATTAATATTTTGCGTTTTTTGTATATATATTATACTCTAATCACTTTCTACATGTTTCTACATATTATGCTTTATGAAGTTGCGTATTTATATTCCAAATAATTTCGAGTGTATTCTTTATAATTACTACTATTATTTTTACCTTTTTTTTTTTTTTTTCATCATTGAGCTTTTTATTGCGCACCTCATTGAACATCATATTAACATTATATACCTTTTTTCATAAAATTTATCGAAAATTAGAAAACGCTCTCCCAAATGACTTCAGTAGTTACGCTTGTACATTATAATACTTCATGACGTGTAAGAGAGGATTTTTTTTTATTATCTTTTTGACTATATTTTAAACTGAGTGGGAATATGTTAAAAAGCTTTCAGGGTCGTGCCATGCGATTGTACAGCTTAAGCGTCGCACAAAGGCACTCACCTGACAGTACAATAATCACCGGTTACAAAGAAGACGCCATTTCAATAGTGAAATTTTTTTTTTCATTTTAAGTCTTTCAAAAAAACCCTAGTTTGTTTAGTATTATAGAGCCAGCTCAAGTTACAAACACCGAAATAATTCCGACGACAGCATGAAATGCAACTCTAATTTTACTGTGAAGCGAAAGACTGGTTTGAGTGGCATGATGAATCAGTTTTATCAAGCTCAAGCCTTTGCAAGGAGTTTGAACCCCCCCCCCCCCCCCCGGCCAAATGGATTATCCTACTCTTTGTCATTATTTTAGGAAACAAAATCAGAATATGAAATATGTTAAAGCTGTAAAAAATCGTCATGTCCGAACTCCGAACAGCATTGTAAAAATGGTATAGGGCATGAATACACTTTTTTATACTCGATCAACAGGCTTCTGGACACATGTACAAAAGAAAAGACTATATGTTATATATATATATATTACGTGCTTAAAATTAGTTATTTTGGTGATCACTTGGCATGTTAAACCCAATATACACACACATACACGCTCGCACACAGAGAAAAAAAAAACCTGTCAGAATAAATTATGAAAGCTATCTTTAAAACCTATCTGTACATCTAATAGTTGATAAATTCTCCAGAAAGGGCTGAATTTGATTTTTTAGTTTTCTAATATATTTACTATGACATTTAATTTTTAATTTTCTAGTTTAAGTTCATTCTATCACTGCATAGCTCTGTTTTCATAAAATGTATTAGAAATACACTCCAATTATGCTTTTGGTATGTCGGGCTGTGGGCGAATAATATTCCTAAACAAATGAGTTGCTTAGCTCAATCACCACCTCCCACCCCCCACCCCCACTTCCTTCTTCATAAGAAATCTGAACACATACCAATCGCAGCTTTTGGTGTTTTTCGTAGTTTATTTCAATGCACTAAGAATTTTCCTAACACCTAAAATCGCCATCATCGTTGCATTAGCTATTCATGAAAGAAATAGGTACATTTAAAGATTTGGAGAAATAAAATGAATTATTTTTTATCTAAAATAAAATGTAACTTTTCGTCTAAATAAAACCTTCTGATATTTTGTTGGATAACTCAGTGATACAGTAATAATAAGATAAGCTGATAGATTAACTCCTCAAGAGTGCGAAAAATCTGATAAAGTGAGATCAGACACTCCTGTGTTGCAATGACATTAAAAACCATATAAGATGTTAAAACTCTGATTGTCTTTCTTGCTGTGCAGAAAATTGTGCCAATGTAATAAAAAGCATAAACAGTTGAAAAAAGTTTTATCATACAGCTGTTTCAAGACCTTATGCATTAATAAAATTATAAAAATAAAAATAACCATGTTTCATATTTAGTACATCATTTGTTTATTTTTAAAATATTTGCAGGAAAAATCATAAGAGACAAAATAAAGGTTATCAAAAACTTAGATTCGAATGCTAGATGCCTTTTAATTGGAGATTTCCCGCCCCCCTCCCCTTTCTCAAAAGTGTGAAATATTCTAACAATAAGATAACTTATTTTTGATTTAAAAAAAAATAATAATGAAATTTGCAAACATTATTATTCAAATATCTATGAAGCGAGTAATGGTTTTTATGTTGCCGAAAATGGGTTACATATTGGAATATAATCGTTTAATATTTTTTTCATCTTTTTTTTTTTTTTTTTTTTTTTTTTTTTTTTTTTTTTTTTTTACTGTAACGTCACAAAAATCGACTTAAAACACGATTTCTGTCACCCTATTCTAGCAAAAGCTTTTATCTGTACAAGCAAATTGAAAACACTAATTCTTTCTTTTTTAACAGAGAATGCTGCATTATATTCTAAATAACTCCATGAACGTGTAAAAAAAATAGCAGTTTGGATTTGAGAACTGTTTTAATATAGCTTATTAAATAATATTTATTAGGGCAAGCAATTCTAAATTCTCAAATTCTAAATAGTTATTGTTATTCTCCCTCATGAAGTCATTTTTAAACATAGGCACATGAAATGTTCACATTCACAAACTACAAACTACAAGCGAATAGCTTTTCCCCTTTTTCTATAGAAGAACACGTTCTTTCTGAAAATACTGTCAAAATTGACGTTTTGAACCAAAAACCCGACGGGAAGCCATAAAAAAGTCGTCATGAGACAGCAATCGATTATAATTCAAGATATAATGCATTATTAAAAAAAAAAAAAAAAAAAAAAAAAAAAAAGAAGAAGAAGAAAATATCAGAACCATTCAAGAGCCATGGCTGAAATTTCGTGATTTTTCTCGAAAAAATAACTTTATAAATGTCACAGAAAATTTCATAATTTTGAGCAGGGAAGAATATTTTTTTGGGAATCTCCTTAACACTTTATGCACCGACGGTACTTATAAGTACTATTAAAATAACTTGTTATAAAATTCATTTAATACATCGATTATTAGTAATACAGTTTAGATTGAGTTACAGATACTTTACTTTATCTTGTTCCAAGAGCATTATTGGTTACGCACACACACACACACAAAAAAAAGGATGATTTCTTTTGCCTTTGCATCCAATGGCGGATCAGTGGGGGAGTTCACGGGGGTCGTGACCCCCCCCCCCTACCTGAACGTTCAAAATTTCCAAAGGAAACTTAAAAACATGAAACATATATTAAATTCTTTCAGATTCATCCTTTGCTCAACTATGAGAATCTTTCTGTCTCTTTTAAAGCTGTACTTAAATCCAAAGTAGGTAATTTCTGACACATCCATGCTGTCATTTTAAATCTCAGATGCAAGATATTTGCAAGTGCATTTACTCAAAACAAATGTGATTGATTAGCGTTTTCCATTTTCCGATAAAGGCAAACCATCTTTCGGGAAATTTCCTTAAACTGTGGGATTTAAAACTGAATTTCAGGCCGCGACTAACAATTGCTCCCTCCTGACGGCATTTTAATAACTGTTAAGCCCTAAAAATTTGTATATAATGCTCAATTTATTAAAGATTCTTTGCATTTATAAGAAAATGGGAAATTCTTCAATTTCTGGGTATCTGAATAAAATGTGTATATTTTATATTTTTTGCGAATATTAATGCGAATATATAATTACGAATATTATTTTCTTGGTATTTACAAATGAAAATAACTTCCCAAACGTATCAAAAATTTAGCCATTGTGGATGTGGGGACAACCTTCAATATAAAAATTGCTTATTAAGTGATGTGACCCCCCCCCCCCCCAAAAAAAAAGGAGACATGACTACCTTTCTAAATGGAGGGCTGCATCAGCTCTTGTTTGCATCTTTTCAGCTTTTCAGCTTTATTGACATTGAAAGATTGTGTGTGTGTGTAGGGGGGAGGGGTGTTCAGTTCGGAAATATTTCTATATTTCTATTGTAAGGACATTATATTTGTACATTTCCTAATTCTACGAAATGCTAACAAAAGTATTGTAAATAAAAGATTGGAGTGGAGTAATAAATATTGTACAAAATCCCTATAAATTTAAATTTAATTAATTAATTGTAATTGACAAAATCTTTCTAAAAGTTATTAAAGGATTGTGTCAATCTTCTGATGTAGTTTCAAAAATTCACGAAAAATGCTTTAGAAGATGACATTTTCATGAATTCATAATTTAGGACATAAATGGTTAAAAGCATTTGTTCTGAAATTGTACTGTAAAAGCTTTAGAGAGGGGGGGGTCTCTAAAAAAATTCTGAATTTTAAATCCTTAAATTAAGTATTAGCCTTGTCCTAAAATAAGAATTTTTTAATCTCATACTCTAATAGATGGTACCGAAATATTTACATTATAATGAAAATAATGAGGTCTAATACAAATAGAATTGCCCCACCAGTGGCGACAGGTTCTGCTTTCCAAGCTGGTAGACGGGAGGTGCTGGGTTCAAACCGAATCGCGCCCGTCGACCTAATCGTTCGGAGTTTTCGTTGTTTTCTTCGAACCGTGGATTTCCATGCGTAAATACGGGTTAGGTTCACTTAGAAAGACCTCCACGGAGGGCACTCGCTCCCTTTGGGCATGTATCCCTCGTGTTGATAATTGGTCGTTATAAACACAACCAACCAAATAGAATTACAGTAGAGCGCCGATTATCGGAACTCCAATTAACCGAACTTCCAAGAACAGTCTATTTCTCTCAAAAAAAATTTCTAATTATGATGATATTATGGATGAGATTTAAGATGAAAAAGAAATTGAAGAAATGAAAACAAATGCTCTGAAAATGACCCAGGTCCATCACATAACGAAGTCTTTGAATGTTTGGAAACAGTTATGAAATGGCTATGCCGGCAGAAGAATGCTGATTTTATTCAACTAACGTATTTAAAAAGAATTCGAGATATGGCAGTATTGGAAGGAACGTCTTCTTTGAAGCAAGCAACAATCGAAAGCTTTTTAGCTTAAATTATAATGTTTGGAGTTCAGAAAATTATAAAAAGGGAAAAAGAAAATTTTAAATGATAGAAAAGTAAAAAAAAAAAAAAAAAAAAAAAAGTTTTTAAACACGCTAGCACTAACTGGTGCTGCCAGTCCTAAGCCTGGATAAAGTGTGATGGTTTAAGTATAGTCAGGAACACCCGTTAAATTGTCTGTCCATTTATCCGTACTTTTGCTTATCCGAACTAGGGTCTGTCCCGACTTGTTCGGATAATCAGCACTCTACTGTATTCTGTTTTTTTTTTTTTTTTTTTTTCTTTTTGCACATATAGAATATCTGCCGAATCTTAATTTCTAATTGTAATTTTATAGTTATATGAGGTTTTCTGCAGCATTCTTAAAATTGTTTGTTGTTCTGTGATTATTACCATTTTTATTACATGCATACATAATTTGTCGTATGAGGAGAGTCGTGGAAAAACCTTTTTGCTCAAATTCGCATGTCAAGGAACAATATAAGTAGCCTTTCTTCCAAGTCTTATAATCTATAAACTCACATTTCCGATAAAATGTATGGAGTAAGAATGCAGTGTAAATACTTCTTACTACAGGTGAAAAGGGATAAATAATGTTTCCTCATTCTGTTTAGAATTAACACTCCAAACAAATAATAGATCAACAAGCAAAAGTACGTGGGGAAGGAGGAGAGTAAACATACATCAAGATGACATTTCAACCACGCCTCCCCCATGGGAAACTCAAATGCGGTAAAAGGACGAGTCCATTTTCTCAAAATGTTCCTTTCATACGCCAGGATTTATAGGTAGTGATTTTTTCGTCTTTGTAGGCGTTAAAGAGTTAAAGTAATGTATTCATTCCCTTTTATATTTTATTAAGTACTTTTTACAAATTGAAATAATTTACTGCTCGTTATTAACATTTGTTTAACTAAAAAATAAGTCGAGGCAATTTTCCATATGTTTTTGTTAAAAGTTAGTGAAAGATTGTGAGATTTTTTTTTTAAATAAGGGATAAAATGATGTTATCTCTGTCTAAATTGCATATAATTATTATGCATTCTTTCTTGTTCATACTTTGTATTTATTTTTATTTAGGGCCTTCGAATGTCAGAGTAATGACTCGAAAAGAATTTTTAAACATTATGCAACAGCATAATTTGCCAAACATTAATCATAGATTAAAATTCCTTGAAAATTACCTTCTTAATAGCGATAATTTTGATGATGATGAAATTAAAAACCTCAAGCACAATTTCTCCCAATTTAAATCTCAGTTAAAAAGCAAATGGATCGAAGCGCATTATATGTTAGATAAGTTTGTGAAAAATAATAAGGAATGGCTTGAAGGTGCAGTAGAAATTTCAAAAAAAGTAAATCGACCAGGAAGGTCAGCAAAAGCTTTCACTGAATCAAGTGACAGGTCAAAGCGGAGAAAGTCTGAAAGTTTGAGGAGCTCGACTGATGTAGAAGTACTTACACATGCCGCTCAGATAAAGTTAGAAACCTCAAGGAAGAGAGATGCTGCCCATGTTCGAAAGGAATTAACATGTTCACCAATGAGAGCAACAAAATATAAAAAAGCATATTTGAGAACTTAGCAGACGGAAAAGAAAACACAAATATCGCCTTTACAAGCGTTATCATTATTCGTCGAAGATAACCTTTCAAGGAATCAATACGAAATTATAAGACATAAAAAAAAATGTATACCCTTGTTAGAGTCTTTTACAACGGTCTAAAATTGATTGCTATCCAGACAAAGAGTGTTTTAAAATTACTGAAACTTGCGGTGAAATTAATATTCAAGATTTACTTAATTTAACAGTGACACGATTATTCATTTATTTGAAAGAAGTTTTGTAAAGTTAAAAAAAATATGAAAGAAATGCATTAATTCTTATATATAAATGGGACTGCGATGGATCGCAACAAGCACAATACAAACAAAAGTATGAGAGTGATTCCTCTTCCGATGCGCATATATTCCAGAGCTCGTGTGTTCCAATTCAGTTAATTTGCAGTATAAACAACAAGATTATCTGGTAAAATCCATTGCCTTCATCACCACGTTATTGCCGACCCATGCGAATAAGATTTGTAAAAGAAACAACAGAAATTATTAACGATGAGATTAATTACATAAAAAGGCATTAAAATCTGTACAGCCCTCAAAAATTACATTAGAGGAAAATACATTTTTAGTAAAACATAAAATGATACTTACTATGGTCGGTGGAAAATTATGTAACGCAGTCACAAGTACAAAATCAACAATGCGTTGCTGCATTTGTGGACTAACATCCAAAGATTTTAATGATCTCTCTAAAAAGAAAAATGTGAAGCCAGAAAAATTAGAATTTGGCCTATCGATTTTGCATGCTAGGATTCGATTATTTGAAAATTTGTTGCATTTAGCTTACAAACTAGCGATAAAAAAGTGGAGATTGAATGCAGAAGACGAAAATGCTCTCGTTAATTAAACAAAATTACGCATTCAAGAAAATTTCAAAACAAAGTTAGGTTTACTTGTAGATATTCCTAAGCCTGGATATGGTAATACAAATGATGGAAATACCAGCAAAAGATTCTGTACTGACCATCTCTAGCAGCAGAAATTACCGGCATTGATGAAAGTTTAATATATCGATTTAAAGTTACTCTTGAAACCATATCCAGCGGCCACAAAATTCACCTTGATAAATTTAAGGAATATACTGAAAAAACAGCAGAGCTGTACGTCCAGTTATATAAATGGTATCCAATGTCACCCACAATGCATAAAATATTAATCCATGGACCCATTGTGATAGAGAAAGATTTACTACCAATAGGCCAATTGTCTGAAGAAGCAGCCGAAGCACGGAACAAACATTTTCGATTATTTCGCCAAAATCTATCGCGTAAATTTTCAAGAATTTCTTGTAACCGTGATGTTCTCAACAGATTACTTTTGAGTTCAGATCCAGTTTTAACTGGAATGAGACCCACGATAAGAAAAAAATCAAAATTGTTCCTTAAAGAAACTCTAGAAATGTTACTGCCTATGGAATCTTCTGAAGCTCGTGATCCAGAGGATTCTGATTATGAAGAAACAGATTACGATTCTGAATTATCATCTGATTAAAAGATCCCACCTTGGGGATTTACAAACTAATTGTTCTTATCATTAATAATCTGTTTTTATAATTTATTCAATTATTCAATACATTATTCCATTTTTTTATCATAATTATCATTTATTTTATAATACTATTTATCATGATTATCATTTATTTTATAATACTATTTATCATAATTATCATTTATTTTTTAATAATATTTACTCTAATTATCATTTATTTTATAATACTAATTTTCATCAATAAAATTGCAAAACATCAATGATTTTTATGTTATTAAACAATATTTATTTTAAAAAATGCATTTATTTACTACTTTAAACGTTTAAATTAGTTTAAAAGAAAAAAATAGTTTTGGCCGCCCAGATTTGTGAAATACCCCACTGTAAAACTTTTAAAAATGCACAAATAATACATGAAAAGCAGCAAACAGCTGTTTCGAATCTTCTAGCGAGATTCTTCTTCGGTGCAAGATAAAGAAAAAGGAACAGCGTGCTAGAAAAAGCAAGGCTGAGCAAAATGATCGACAGAGACGCGCTGACTTATATACTGACTTGTGGTGACGTGTGGGTAGCGAAGGCGCCAAAAACAACCAATGAGAGAGAAGCAGTGGAAACGACTGTGTGGACAAGTAGCTTTTTCTAGCACGCTGTTCCTTTTTCCCTATTTTGCACTGAAGAAGAATTTCGCTAGTAGATTCGAAACAGCTGCTTGCTGCTTTTCATGTATTATTTGTGCCTTTTTAAACGTTGGTTTTTCTGCTTTTTAATCAAGATGATGGTTTAAGGGATGTGCAGAAAAGCATAATTTAAAAAAATTATATTTTACTCATTTTATTGAAATATTTGGGCTGGTAATAGTTGAAACATATTAAGTCAATGGAATGGTTATGCTGGCAAGGAAATAATACATTAATAGAAGTGACTTAGTCATTCTGTAGCATTTCAACGATCAAGTTCTAAGCATAAGAATTTCAGGAAAATGTGTTTTTAGGTTAATTGAAGGGCGTAAAATTTATTTATTCTGTCGAACTTGGGTATTGTTATTGAAAAAAAAAAGTTTGGTTTGGTTTTGATATGTACATGTCCTCCTAAGCAAATTTTATATACATCAAATAAAAGTACACTTTATTTCCAATAGTTTAATACCAGTAACGTTTTCAACAATAATTTATTGCAGACTTGGTAGGGGGGGGGGTTATGTTTTTTCCACCATTGTACATTCAGAATTTGTTACCATAAATATTATAAATAAATGCCCCAACCACAAAAAATTTACATTAAAGGTAAAAAAGAAAATATTCTTCAAATTAGGCGCTACCTTTGACTACGTTGCGAGGCTACCGCGGTTTATCCCATGTGTCATTTTTTACAGACCGCTAGAGTGACGTAATGCTCCAAAGCGATATAAGTAAGCGTAGAAACTTAATACTGGAATTGTGCTTGAATTAACACAGCGCTATCTTGTGGACGGGGTGATAATCCACATACACGGGCTTTTAGTGTGAAGTCATATATGGCAGGATATTTACCATCTGCGCATATTTTCTGAATCTTTAGTCACTCATGGAACTGAATTTTGTTACAATTTTGGTGGTGTGAAGTAAGAAAACAGTTAGGCATCTTCCTGTAGTTTAACACCGTCCGCTACGTACCGTGCGACCTTGATTGTTGTGACCTCGCCTTTAATCTTGCGGATGCCTCTCCTGTTTAAGATAGGACGCTTACTTATATCTGTTTGTAATGCTCTTTTAGTAGATCTTCATTGGTGCATTCGAGCCTCACGTGACTCCAGCGGTCTGTAAAAAAAGATACGTGGAATGCACCGCGGTAGCCTGTCTTTCTCATTAGCCTCGCTACTTTGTAGAATGACGTAAGAACCTTTTTGTTAATGTTTGGTTACGTTTAAAATAAATACACAAAAAATTGTGTATCTCAGCCAGGACTTTGTGGCGCTGAAGTAATGTACTGCTGGTACAATTAGAGAAGAGGTTACGATCTTAAGATGTCATGTTTGACTTTTTTATTTTTAAAATTTATTTTATACTTTTTAAACGTTACATATTTTAAGGAAAGTTAAAATTTGTCGCTGCCACGGGCATTTTGATTTATCAAATATTAATCTGGTGTAACTTATGTTATATTAAAAACGATGTATGTCAAACGTCATATCTGAAACGGATCTTTTAAACGTAATTTTTTACGATTTTCTTATAGCGTCTAAAAGAAAACTTGTAGACGGTATGAAAGTCCGCGATACACTGACATTTTTACGTAATAATTTTACATAATTAATTACATTCATACATTTATATAAGTTCATTTTCAAATATCTAATCGGTTTTATTTATCCGATCAGTAACAGAATCGTCGGCTGTCGTGATAATGATGGATACCAACTTTGGAACCAAAAATTACTCCACAGACAAAGCTAAATGAATGGCAACCGGATTACAGAAGATCGCCACTACGCGTAATAATATCATTCGATCTTCCACATTCGAGTAATCTTTAAAACAGGGCAAATTAGAGTGTATTTAGAGCCTGCGGGGTCTGAACGCAGGTTAGTGAACGTGGTTCTAAGTGTTATATATATATATATATATATATGGTTATATATATATATTTATTTATTTATTTATTTATTCTATGAATGCTTGAGTTTTTCTATAATCGAATACTCAGTAATTGCCTTCTATCATATATTATACTGGATGATTCAAATGAGATTTTCAATGTTTTTCGGCATTTAATACGCATTTTTGAGATTTCAATTCGAAAAAACGCGTTACTTAGAAAAGTATGCAAAAGTCTACCCAATATTTATAATCCAATTTATATATATTTTTTATATATATATATATGATATTATACATATATATATATATTATATATGATATTATATATATATATATTATATATATATATATATATATATTATATATATATTTATCTACCCAATATTTAAAAATCCTAATAAAACGAATTTATGAAACGATTTTATGAAACGACTAATTCGGATATGTGAAATGAATATACGAAGTAATTTTCGATCAACTGAATGCAAATAGGTAAATATTTCCTCCTTGGTTTCTTTTCAATTTTAATGAGAAAGTGACTTCATTTTCCTATTTCCGTCTATCATCCACACCCTCATAGCATGCATGGTCACGGTGACGTCATTGTGATGTCACTGTAAGTCACTGTGGTCACGTCACATCTGTGACCAAAATGCCACCACTCAGTGATGTCACATTGTGACTGAGATGTGAACTTCTTAGAAAACTTAAAAAAATTACGAAAATTCTTTAAAATATGTTATTTACTGTAAAATTATGTTTTTCTGGCAATTAAAAAAAACTTGTGAGGTCACTGTTATGTCACTGCTATGTAACGTACGTCACGTCACATATGTGACAAAAAAACCACCATATTGTAAGTCACAGTGTGACAAAAATATGAACTTCAAAAATCTTTGAAAATGAAGAGAAATATTTTAAACAGTCACGAGTTACATGGCATAAGGAATAAAATATATTAGTGGATAGCAAATGGTAAATTCTGTCACTAAAGGGGAGGGGGAGGGGCATAATAAATAAAGTGCACGATACAAGCATTAATAAACTAAATTTTCAGGCTATATTTTATAAATTTGATATCTAAGATAGTGAATGTATACTTTTTCATGATTTCAACTTTATCTAGCATTTGGATAATATATTTAGAATTAGGAATATTAAATTTATACACTTTACATATTTAGTTTGCTGGGAGGAAATTTATTTATTTATTTCTTTTTTTACCGACCAGGATTATTCGAAACACTTCTGTGGTTTCAAAATGAAAAAATTCTATTACAGTTAAATCTGCACCTTTTAATGAGCACGTAGAAAAAGTCTTCAGAGTGTAGTCATCCATGCATTTCTTGCTTTAGAATATTTTTATAATTTGTATTCAAATCATAAATTCTACTTCTTTCAGACTTTTTAAATAAAATTAGCATTTTCCGAAAATAAAAGAAATATACAAAATTTGTGCAAAACAAACTTTACTTAAAAAAAAAAAGAAAAAAAAAGGGGGGGGGGCTCGTTATTACCATTAAATTTATTTTTACACCTTTTGAAAATTTAAACAATGGTATATCTAATAAACTCTAATTATGAATATTATTATTATAATTATTTAGAAAAAAGGAACTTTACAATACATTTTAACTTGAATTATTTGGTACGGATAAAAAGAAAAGGTTAAATACATTGGACATTTCTTCAAATACAAAATTTTACTTAACCATACTTTCAGAAAATTACTGCGCATTCAAGTTTCATATCTCTTGCATGCAAAAACAAATAATCTGTACCAGACCATCTGCTTGAAAATCGTCTGCCCACAAAAAAATAAACATGAGAAGACGCGGGAAATAAATAGTTCACTGTTTTTAGAGCATCACCTTCACCACGTCTACAACACTTTAAGATAAGGAAATGACCATTTTAGGATACACGGATATTAATAGAACGTATATGTAAGTTTTATTTAATTTAAATATTTTATTCCTGATTTGTACATATGAGTTAAATAGTTTTATGTTATATTTGTAAGAGACTGATCTTTAACTGTCAGAAGCGATATTTTCAAATTCGATAACTGTAAAGAAAAATATCTTAATCTACCATCGCTTGAAAAAAAAAAACTGCGCAGAGACAGATTCATGCCTACATTCATACTGGAATTAATATAAACATTAATTTACTCTTACTTGAGATTGAAAATGCATGGAACGACAATGATTTGGAATTATTTTATCGGCTTCTTACTATTTTTTGATTACTAACACTTATAGTTATTATTATTTTGGGGTTAAATATGATGTTCGATTATCATGAGATTACGAAACTGTTTCAGATTAGAAATTAACATTATACTGGGAAAATGTATTTTTACATATTACAGTAGTGAAACAGTTGAAAGAATTTTCTTTTAGTGCTAATAATATTTTAAATTATCTTTCAAAATCCCAAATCTTCAAACCAATGTTTTCAGATTTAACATTTGCCGAAATTATAAAATAATAGGAATTCCTTATACCATATGGAAATATTTTTGAGATATTGTTAAATCTAATAATGCATTTAATTTATCTATTGAGTTTGCTGTTGTTTAATAGTACAATTATAAATACCAATTATTATTTTTAGTGTTTTTCAAATTGGTATATTTATTTTTTTAAATTGTATGTAAGCATTTTTTCTGTTTGTGATTTTAATCAAACATTTAATTATAGACATTCTGAATCGGTTATTAAATTTTCTTCTATTGTAAATTCATTTTCTACGTTTATGATACGCGTAATTATTGGCACTAAAAAGTAAAATATGATATTTAAGCATTGAAACAAAGTGTTTTTCATGCCTGATGGGAAGTTATAGATTAAACTGCTTTAGTAGGTATTTTTTAAAAGTTCATATAATACAGGATACATAATATAGGACACAAGTTGAAAAGTGCTTATGACTTCGGTTTGTCTCTCCGTCTGTCCGTCTAGCAGTCTGTCCGCACTCTAACTCTCGAAAATATACTCGGATTGCCCTGAAATATTTGGATGTTATTGACTTTGGATGTTATTGTTTACCATAGCACGGTACCTATTTGTAATGAAGTTTGTAACATGCTTTGTTCATTTACAGGGACAGCCAAAAGTTTTCCGTTACATTACAGCCTATGGGAAAAAATCGTTTCAAATGATTTTTTATGATTTTACGCACGCTTTCAAACAGAATAAAATTTATATGCATTTATGAAGTGCACTAAAATATGCATTCTGTTGACTATGCGATGCAAAGAATAGTTATTGTTCATTTACAGGGCTAAAAAAGGAATTCAAATACATAATGACATATGGGTGGAGGGAATTGTTTGCGGCATACTTTAATTATGTTAATCTATTTCATATATAATGAAATTGATATATGTCGCTGAGGTTTACATACTATAAATTATTTCATGTATAATACGAATAATACTTATTATTATACATTTACAGGGACACACAAAATATTTCAGATACTATATTTTATCCGAAGTACTGTTCATTAGCGATGATTGCTGGAAATGTATTTTTAATTATGATATGCGCTTTTATGATTCACTATATTTATGCATAGTATATGGTGTATATAAATGCTATAATTCCTATACAAAGCTACACAAATGTATTCGTAAGGATTACTGGGTATGGGCGCATATTGCTTAAAGGTGGTTTTTAAATGAGTTATGCTTTTTTTTGCTGAACTGCATTTAATTTACCAAGAAATGTTTGTAGAATATAGATAAAAGGATATACAGGGTCACGTAAAGAATTGGATACATGGCCGTCTATAAATAATAATTTCTGGAAATATGATTTCAGCAGTTTTAAGAGTGTCTTAGTTTGAATTAAATTTTAACTAAATAGTGGCGTGTAATAAAAATTCTAGGTAAACTACAGGGTTGTACAAAAGTATTCAAGTATGTTTTCATACATTAGTATAAATTGCTGAAAAAGAATTTCAACCTGTTAAGCGTTTTCTTGCTAAACTAGATTTTCCTATTATATAATACATATACACTTAAAAAAATAGGAAGTCAAAATTGAGTAAAAAGTACTCAATTTTAAATACGTCACATACTCAAAATAGCTCCTATCCAAATGTACTCAAAGTTGAGAAACACATGTACTCATTTTTTATTCATTGGTTGTGATCAAATATGAATCGTTATGTACTGCCCCCCCCCCCCCCAAAAAAAAAAAAAAAAAAAAAAGAAAAACCTAAAATTTAAAGTAAAAATGTACTGACATTTATTTCCCGTTCAAAGTTCTTAACAAGAAATGTTTAATTGATTATTTATTAAGAAAAATAGCAAAATTCTTAACAAGATACTCAAATCGAATATTTTTATGACAAGAGCATTATTTCCAAGCACTTTTAAATTATTTTTAAAATGCTGTGCATAATTTAATATTTACATTAATAAACATCATTTATGCCGTCATAAATGAAATGAACCATTACAGGGTACAAAACTATTCGTTTGTTTGGGTTTGATAACATGTGATGTTTCAAAATAGAGAAAGCATGGGTTCATTTTTGATCCAAAAATATTCAATTCGATATGAGTACGTCGGTTTACTTATTTTTGAGTACTTCATTTTTCTCAGTGTATCAACCTACAGATCAAATACAGGGCTATTCAAAAGAATTGGAAAACATATTTGGCTATGGACGGTAACTGCTGAAATCAATTTTTCAAATGTTTTATGAATTTTCTAAAATGTTTACTTAGTTATCTTATTTACGTCATTTCCCTAAATTAAGATGTCTTGTTAAAGCATTCAGAAAGTGTTGGAAAGTATTTTATAATCTATGATTAACGCATGATTTTTCTTACTCGTTTTTTTTCTATTTCCCAGATCAGTCTTTTCCTATAAAACATACCAAATCTATTTAGCTCATATTCACAAAATACAATATACACGGGAATAAAAAATTTAAATAAATATAGCTTATCATGCCGCTCTATAAATAATAGTTGTATTAATATCCGTTAGTCTCCATGCTCGTATTTAATAAAGCAATGACAAATCACAACAAATTAAAAAATTTACACATTCTAAATATCAAGCTTGAACTCAATATCAAGCATAGAACTTAATATCAAGCATAGAACTGAATAAAAAAATATGTCAGTTGATAAGCATTGTTTTTTAAGTGGAAAAATTTAAAATGTTTTAGAAGAATAGGACTCCAAAATAGCGATATTTTGCTAAAAAGTACGGTAAAAAGATAAGATTTTATATTTACAGCAAAAGGTTATTTCAAAATTCATCGCTGTATTAATACTTAGAAATTTTTCCACAGAGAATCCTTCGCCTTATATACAATATTTCAAATGAAAATCAAATATAAAATTAATTGCTTAAAAGGCGCAAAGGTCAACATAGTGAAAAAGATTCCATGCCGGTACTCGAACCCGGGCCATCAGTATAGATAACACTGACATTCTACCGACTAAACCACATGGAACGACGCCCAGTCTGTAAAATTTCTCACTATTACAGGTTGGCAAGGCTACAAACGCAGCACAAGATGGAATATTTATCGTGAGCCACCGACATGGGGTAAACACGAAACTACACTATATTAATAATTGGAAATTTTTCCAGGGAGAAACATTCGCCTTGCATACAACATTTCAAATTAAAATTGCCTTTTAAGCAATTAATTTGAAATTTGATTTTCATTTGAAATATTGTATGCAAGGCGAATGGTTCTCTCTGGAAAAATTTCCAAGTATTAATATAATTTCAATCGATGCTGGATTTAATTAAGTTTCGTGTTTGCATCATGTTGGTGGCTCACGCAAAATATTCCATCTTGTGCTGAGTTTGTAGCCTCGCCATCATGTAATAGTGAGAAATTTTCCAGCCTGGGTATCGTTCCATGTGATTTAGTCGGTAGAATGTCAGTGCGCTGTACTGATGGCCCGGGTTCGAGTCCCAGCATGGAATCTTTTTCACTATTTGCGTCTTTTAAGCAATTAATTTGAAATTGGATTTTCATTTGAAATCACAGTGTTTATGACAAGTTCGTCACAAATGACACATATTTCACAAATTGGTCACAGTGTGACTTCAAAGCATTGTCGCTTTCGTCACAGGTTCGTCACAAAGTTAATGCCAAAATAGTCACAAATGACACACTTTTCACAAATTTGTCACACCGTGACTTCACAGAGTGGTCACAATGTGACGTCACAAACGACCTCTAAAACGGCCATAACGACCTCGCATTCTAGTCACTATGACGTCACATCGACGTCACGTGACGTCACATCGACGGTCACAAAATCACAGTGTGACTTCACAACGACGTCGCCGTGACGTCACCATGCCTTACGGCAATAATAAAGAAAAATTTTTACCATTATTATAGAATTTTCATTAAAATTTAAAACAAGTTAATATTTCAGTATTATTAGTTTTTTTATTTTAAATTTAGAAATTTTATGAGTTATGTGACCTTTTGGACCCGTGACGTCACAGTAGACGTAGACATAGAAAATTGTATTTACACGTGGCTATTAAAAAGAGGAAAAAAACTTTAAAATAAAAATTAAATGATCACATCTAAAAAGCAGGAAAAGAAGAAAATTATGTCATAAAAAATGTATTTACATATAATTTCTTTCTTTTTTAATATTGCTCGCACGGAGCAGCCCCCCCCCACCCCCCCCCACCCCACCACACACCCCAGTATTGCTATAATTATTTAAAATAACCTCTTTGAATTCCCCTTTTTGAACAGTTATTTTTCGCGTTATTTAATGCAGAGTATCTCCAATTAGACAAAGTAAATTTTCTCTTCACAAATAGTGGTACTCAAACCGCAAAGCACAGGAGATATGAGAGGTATTTTTATGCGATTTATTAGATACTAGAAAGGTAGCCCGTCAAAAATGACGGAAATTTAGATATAAAGATATATACAACTCATGTGCAAGAATATGAGTTTTCTCGTTTGTTCCGCAGTGATAGATGGAAATAACACATTTTATGAACGAAACACATTTATGAAAAACTGTGTACAGTAGAAGACCAATAATCTGCACCGTTTGGTTCCAAGTGTTATGCAGAATTGAGGCTCTTTGCGGCCATGTCAATTCAATCTTTGTTTACATTTTTTTAAATTCATATGTTGGACAATTTAGATTGTTAAGCCTTAAAAATAAATAAATTACGCACTTGAAGTAAGGTAAAAACTATTAAATTATCGTATACGATTTCATGAAATTCTATTATATGTGTGTGCTTCACGATCTTGGTCACGACTTTGGCGAAATTTTCTGCAACTTGTCATAATTCTAATAGTGTGGGCCTCTATAACAAAAAAGGTAACCAGTTTTTAGTAAATTTTCTGATATAAAGTAGTTTTCAAAAACTTGTGTAAAATTGCAGGCCGTTCTCATGTTATGCCAGTCCTAGGAATAATATTTCTTACACTGAAGAGTTTCCATGTATATGTGGAATTCAGAAAACCTTCTCCAAAAGAAAGGTCCTGAAATGACATTGTAATTCCTCTAACTTCAAAGTCTAATCGGGCCCTGATGTTGTTTACTGAAATCTAATAAATACAGTTATTTTGAATATTACAACAGAATTAAACAGCTAAACGTATTTAACTTAAACTCGCTGTTACTTCCCGATGTTATTTTTTAGTATTAAGAAAGAAACTTATTTAAATTTTTCAAATCATGCACATTTATAATTTTTTTTCCGTCTTTAATAACTAAATAATGAAAAAATATGCTTTTGTTCTGAGCTCATAAATATGACAACAAAATAATGTAACTAAGAGACATTGCAAAATTAAATCTTTGTGATTTCAAACCATAAAAAAATGATACCGCCACCATTTTACCTACTATGACGTCATTAGAATATTGTCCATTGATTGTTGGAGAACTTACTTTGTGAATGATTACCTCAATGATTTAATATTTTTTTCCGGTTCACGATGAATGAATCACTTGTGTTTGTTTAGGTTTATGGAATGAGATATTAAGCCGTGAACCTAATTTCAACTAAAGTTATCCGAGGATATATGTATTTTTAATCGAAATTAAAAACAATGCTTTGATCTCAAAATAAAAAGTTTTAGTTTGTATAATTGGTTATTTCTGTTAATTATTTATTTAGGTACTTTTCCATTATAGCGCATTTTTAAAAAAAGCTTGGCGTAATTCGGGCATCATAAAGTGAGACATGTTGCCAAAATATATAAACAGCTATGAAAACAAATCTAATGAACTTTTATTTTTGTTTATATATGCACTTATATACATAAAAAAAATCGTTTCTAAATACATATAATATTTTTTTTTATATACGAATTACGGCACAGATTTCAGATATGAACCGAGATACCTAAATGGCGCTAAAATGGTGTTATTTTGCCTGCTATGGTAACCCGGCTATTGTTTTTTATTTATTAATAAATTGTTTATTTACTTTTATTTTCTGTTTTTAAATTATATAAACTGTTTTGTTTTATAGTTATTATTCAAACTTTTATTTATTTATAGTTATTTCCTTTTCAAAATGATAGCAAATAATTTAAAAATATATAAGTAACTGGTATTCGAAAGCGAGATTTCTGCCGAATTGGCGTCAGAGAAAAATCACACCAACCCCGATGCGTATATGACATCTGTGCAAAAATTACTTCTGTTTCTTTATAAAAATGGGTAATTAGCTTTTTTTACATTAAATAAATTGTATACATATACAAAAAATTGCTTGTGAGTATGAAGCAGTAAATAGGTTGTCAGAAAATACGTTGGCAAACTTCTTTCTCGCCCAGAAACTTTTCTCCGAAGTATTGTACATAAGGAATGATTGCTAGAAATACATTTTTAATTATGATATCCGCTTTTATGTTTCACTACATTTATGCATACTATACCGTGTGTATAAATGCTACAGTTCATATGCAGGGCTACACAAAAGAATTCGTAAGGGTTACTGAGTATGAGAATAAATTGCTTAAAGTTGGTTTTTAAAGGAGTTATACAGTTTTACGCTGAACTGCATTTAGTTTACTAAGAAATGTTTGTAGAGTATAATTAAAATGATATACAGGGTCACGCAAAGAATTGGATACATAACCGTCTATGGATGATAATATCTGGAGATGTGATTTCAGTAGCTTTAAGAGTAGTTTAAATTAAATTTTAGCTAAATAGTGGCAAGTAATAACGGTACTATTGGCTATGGACGGTAACGGATGAAATCAATTTTTAAAATTTTTTATGTGTTTTCTAAAATGTTTACTTAGTTATCTTATTTACCTTATTTCCCTAAATAACGAAGTTTTGTTAAAGCATTCAGGATGTGTTGGAAAGTGTTTCATATTCTATGCTTAACGCATGATTTTTCTTTCTTCTTTAGTCTTATTTTGCCTTTATTTTTTTCTTAATTTTTTAGTCTTATACTGCTTTATAGAAACTTTGGCACAGTTGTCATATATACCCCATATTGGAGCGATTTTTTTCCGACGTCAATTTGGCGAAAACATCAACAGCATAAACAACATCCGGGTTACTATATCAAGCAAAATTACGACACTTTGGCGACAGTTAAGTACCCGTTGTGTATATGACATTGGCATCAGAAAAAAATCGCGGCAACATGGGACGTATATGACATCTGTGCCGAAACTTTAATATTTAATGTTTAAACTCTTCGCTCCACTCACCTTGCATATAGTATAAACTATAACACAGATAGCGCAAAATAATAGACAGTTCGATACTTTTCCACTGTAGGGGCTTTGGCGTTTTTTAAAAAAAGCTCGGTGTAATTTGGGCATCAGAAAGTGAGATTTGGGTACTTTTCCGTTATACGGATACCATTGTCGCCAAACGTAATAGTTGGCGCAAAATGAAAATCACGTGAATTGAGGCATTTGAAAAATAAAAGAAAAAATATTGTCGATACTAAAGTGAGCATTTAAAAAATCTAACATTTGAAAATTCCAGACTTTTACGAACTATTTTATTAAATCACAAATATATACTTAAAATAATTGAACAAATAACTGTTATAAAATAAAGCAATAAAATAAAACTCGTCAAATCATATAAATAGCTGTGAAAACAAACTTGATGAGCGTTTTTGTTTTTTTTATATGTTTATTTTATATGTACATTATTCATGTTTTTATGTACAAATTACATCTGTTTCTGTATAAAATTAGAGAAACGGCTTTTTTATGTTAAATAAATCGTATAAATATCGAAAAAAAAATGCGTGTGTATATAAAATGAAACAGTGGATAGGTTCCCGGAAAATATGTTGCCAAATTTCCTTTTTCGCCAAGGCACCTATACTGGAAAAGTACCTAAAGCACATTAAAATCGCGCAGTTAGGAGCTCATACAGTACAGCGTCGTCTATTGGCGGTTATTTTATTAGTAGCATCGGGAAGAAGATGTAAAGATGTACTTTAAATTCTCACCCATAGATTTTGAAAAAATATCCTTTATGAAAGATTAATGGTTTTAAATTGGAATTTCGCCAAATCAGCCAGCTATCGCCAAGTTGGCCAACATTTGGCGCTACTGTGGTAACCCTGCATTAGTATTTTTCAACAATTACTCATCTCAATGAGGTGGTCCTACCGGAATCGTGAGGGACACACAGAGATTTGGATTTTATATAAATAGATTTTAAATAAATTTGACCTTTTCATATAAATGAAGCTAATGATTAGTATAAATATCAATCATTAGTTAATCATTCGACATGTAATGACTTGCAGAATATACTTTAAAACTTTTATCAGTCTTATGATTTTCATGACAAATTTGTCGTTAATAGCTATTACATTTGTTGAACCGACCTTTTATATTCAAGGAATGACATATCCAATGACATTAAGCAAATCCATTAAAACTAAATTTGGAACATGTTCAAATTCAAATACCAGCGTGTCTGCGACATAAAGTTGGTTTCTTATTCCGAATAATATATATTGGTTATAATTAAATT
Organism: Maratus speciosus; assembly: GCA_963932465.1. Lineage (NCBI taxonomy): Eukaryota > Metazoa > Arthropoda > Arachnida > Araneae > Salticidae > Maratus > Maratus speciosus. Next base: position 502,866,502 of record OZ010794.1, on the reverse strand, counting down.
TTCATAAAATATAATATTTTAACAATTTTGAAAGACTGTTCTGGAAATTTATGCGCTATTTCATAAATGCTGAAGAATGTGAAAATACGTAAAAATTGAATCTGAGTTTAAACATTAATATTTAATATTTTTTAATATCACAAAATGGAACGCTTGATTGTAAGGAAAGAAATGCAAGTGCTACATTAAGAAATTAAGGCTTAAGGCTGTTCTCCACTGCTCTGTTCAACAAGCGCAAAACGTTTTAAGACATTTACAAATTCATTTTTTAACGGAAAGATATAAAATTGGAAAGCCTGACCATGGAAGCGATTTGAAATCGAACTGTGTTTTCCATTTTTGGATCAGTAAATTACCTATTGAGTTATAAGCGATTTTGATCACGTGACAAACACGTTTTTCATCATTTCTTGAGCGGTTTTTCAACTTTCGCGCGGAAATTCGGTTCAAAACGCCCACTTCGACACTTTTTTTTGAAAGATCTATTGCGTTATCAATAAAAAAGAAAAGTAAACAGCTCGATTACATAGTTTTTGAACAACAACACCTGCTAGTTTCATGCATTTCTGAACAAAAATAAATTAAAACTTATGTCATAAATTTGCCCGTTTGGATTTGAGAACAGCCTTAAGAAATCCTTTATATTGGGCGAGTGCAAAAGTGCGTGGCTTATTTCATAGATGGCAGTAGCTTGTAATTTTGACAGTGCTAATGTTTCTTTTATAAGCATATTATTAACTGACAGTTATCTACATGTGTCTTGAGTGAACATAACGTTAAACAAAAATTCAAATTAATTTGTATGCATGGTTGATATTCAAAATGAAAAATGAAAAGTTACCTTTTCGTCATGTTATGTTATACCGGGTGTCTCTAAAGTGACTGATGGATTTTAAAATTCAATAACTTGCAAACGGCGACAGATATTTAAAAAAAAATCCAGGAGGGTTATGTAAGATGTCAGGAGTTTTTATGCTGCAATTTCCAGTTTTAGTTACAAATAGCAGTGATAGATGGAGCTGCAAGAAATAGTCGCTAAATCCAGGATCGATTTTTCCGCCTTTCTCTTCACCCATGTGAAAAAAGGAAATTAAAATGTTTTGAATGGATCCCGAAGTACCAAAAATTGGAGTCTGGAATTACCACCTATTTCTAGCAGCGCATCTATTATTTGAAATTCGAACTAAAAAAAAAATCACAGTAAAGAAAAAACTCCTGACATCATACATAACCCTCCTTCAAGAATTTTTTAAATATCTGTCACCGTTTGCAAGTTATTGAATTTTAAAATTGAATATTTAATATTTAATATTGAATGTTTGGAACACACGGTATGAGTTTAATAAAGGAGTGAGTGTTAAACGTGCTACAAAAAATATTCAAAACGTTTATCTGTATCGTGCGCCCACTCTTAGGGCAGTGAAAAGGTGGTTTTGCCGATTTCGAAATGTTGATTTCAATCTAAACAATAAAATTCACTCTGAGCTACCTTCTGCTATTGATAATGTCTTAATCTGTGATTTAGTGAGTAATAATACACGGATTACTAGTGAAGAAATTACCGAGAGACTAAATATTGACCATTCGACTTCATTTCGACGTTTAAAACAACTTTGGTACACTTCGAAACTCGATGAATCGGAAATCAGGCACGAACTTTTTCTATCACCCAGTATTTTAAAGAAGCAAATATTCCCGCCTTCGTTTTTATCTCTATATGTCATAAATTATGAATGAAGAAAAGGCTTCACCTCAATATGTACCTTCCTTAACCTTCTCGGCTCTGACTTTTTTCTTAAAGTCCAAAAAAATTAAAACTTTTGTCAACTTTTTTTTTTTTACTATTTCAAAGCTAGATGGCGCTACTTGTCCACTAAAAAGTCAAAATATTGAATGCACATATGTGATTATGAGGTTTTTACGTATCTGCAAGGCATTATTTATAGTTTAAAGTATTTTAAAAGTAAGGTACACATTTGTGATCGCCAAGGCCGAAAGGGTTAATGTCTCAAGATATATTATAAAATTTCTATAATAATAATATGATATTTAGATAAGTTTTTGTTTCATTAAAACTGATTGAATAAATCTGTAGTTAATGCTCTTTTTGTAAAACAATTGAAGCCTTCGGGGAAATAAAGAACATAAGACACACTTTCATAAAAATCTAGATATCTTCATGCGAACATGTATCAAGAAGGTCTCTAGCCACTCAACAAATATTACTGAAAAACAACGAGAGATTGCTCACTTATGCTTCAAAGTTGTTGGTCACTGAATGAAATATTTAGTTTATTTACACTCAACAACGGTACAAGCCACACAAAATCCGCAATGTCGAACAAGAAAAAGTCGTAAATGAAGAGTGTAGCCCTTTAACACTAGAACCGCCGCTATAGCGGTCATTTTGACCGGTATCAAATAAAAATATTTCGATTATCACCGGAAATTTCTTTCTAAAATTAGTTTAAAATGTGCCACAGAGAAATAAGTTAAATAAATAACTTAAATTGTTTAAAAAAAAATTCCGGTGTAAAATATTGTTATAACAGTTCAGTAAAATTTCCGGAGGTTCTAGTGTTAAGCTCTTGTGAGTGAACTTCTTCCCACTTAATGTTAATGCCACAAATATCCCAATGGAGCCGGTGCTCAGATCAAATTTATTTTTTGTTAAATAAATGCATTTATTCATGTACGTGAGAAATCGAAAAATTCGTTCAAAATACTCAGGGGTCGAAGCAAATAGGACAAATTTTATTGTTCTTACCAGTATATTTTATTGATAATCCTCATGATATATTCCTATTGCATATCTTATAAAAATGTCTCTTGAAGATTATTGATAAGAGATACTGGTAAGAACAATAAAATTTGTCCTATATGCTCCGACCCCTGAAATACTGGTGTCAATGTAATATTTGTGAATTAAAATTAAGTAGGAAGAAATTCATTTTCCAGAACTTAAATGGCATACCTCTTAATTCTATCGCACGTGACTTTCATAGGCAGTGTAGGCTACTTTTTTTTATTCCGATTATTTGATTCCCACATTGTAAAAAAAAAAAAACGGACTAAAAAACGGAAATACTACTGGCAATCCAGACGCCAGTACTATTTCCGTTTTTTTAAGGGAATTTTTACCCATAAATTACAGAAAAGTTTCCGTTTTTCTGAATAAAAACAAAAAATTTTCTGTAATTTATGGGTAAAAATTCCCGTAAAAAAACGGAAATAGTACTGGCGTCAAGATTGCCAGTAGTATTTCCGTTTTTTAGTCCTTTTTTTTTTTTAAGTGATCAGTTTTCTAAAATAGTACAATTGGCTTTATACTCGCTTCATTTTACCTGCCATTAAATAAAGGGAATATTTCAACTTCAAAAAAGTGGTTGCAATCAAACAATCTGAAAAAAAAATGTAGTCTACACCTATCGGACGCGACGCTAAAGGGATTAAAAGTAATTCAAATAGCAGTGAAAGTGAAAATGACTTTAATTAAGACGTCAGTATAAAAAACAAAGATAAATCCCCAACGGATTGTAGTTCTAATAGTCCAAGAGCCGACAACACAAAAACCTACGTTAGATACGATAAATTACTCGTAGGTTTGTCATTGCGTTTGTCCTACAAACAAGGATATGAAAACATGGAGGATAGTTGTAGGACAAACGCAATGATAAACCTACGAGTCAACCACTGGAGGTATTAATTTTTGGCGCATGCACCACTTCACTTCCAGCAGACATGGATCATTAGATTCCCCTACTTCTACTCTTCCATAAAATAAAGGTTTTTTTCTTGTGCTTGATAACATAGGTTTTTGTGCTGTCGGCTCTTGGACTATAATTATCCAATAGAAGAGGATTTATTGATAAGTAATAAACATTGTGGTTTACAACCTTGTTTCTGTATATTTAGTATGGCATGAGACATTTATTACTCAGTACAACAATCTTCATATTTTAGCATGTTTTTTATTAGTTTGGGTGACCAACACAAATATTCAAATAGTGAAGAAAGACATCACCATAGATTCACCATAAATGTGGTCCCACCAGTGGCCGATAGGTTCTGCTCTCGAAGCTGGTAGACGGGAGGTGCTGGGTTCGATCCCAATCGCGCCCGTCAGCCTAATCGTTCGGAGTTTTCGTGGTTTTCTTCGAACCTTGGTTCTCCAAGCGTTAATACGGGTTAGGTTCCCTTAGAAAGACCGCCACGAAGGTCACTCCTCCCCCTTAGATCCTATATCCCTAATGTTGATAATTGGCCGTCAAAAACACAAACAAACACCACACCATAAATGTGTCATAATTCGCGTTTTGACTGTGGGAAATTATTTAAATTCCCATTGTGGCTTATGCCTTTTTTTATTTCAAAATTGTCATTAAAAATTTCCGTTAGTTCCCATTGTGGCTTGTGTGCTTTTTGCTTACAAGTTTTGTACAATTTCAAGAAAGTTAATGTTGCAAAACGAGGAAAAACACTGTGTCTTCTGTCCAAAAGAGTTCTAAACACCTTTGGCAGCAGATAAAGGCACGAGGTAAAACTTAATAGCAAAAAAGTTGTCAATTTAAGAAAACTGCTTCAATGTAAACCTCCTATCAGCCAGAACGTCTGCTTAGCTGTTTTCGAGGCACCTGGAGAGCAGAACATTGTAGAAACTGCATAACAGGACAACGAGGATGTGAAATGGAAATGGCAACTTAAATTTCGAAATCGTTTAGGGGGCACATCACGTTGAGCAACTAGTATTTAATATCCTTATGGTTTGATAAAATATTTAAACACATATATTCAGTAATATTAATTAATTAAATCATGACGACAAAAATGGCTTTTAAAAAACATGGATAATTTAATATGCATTTTGTGCGAAACGATTTTACAAATTTTACTGCTAATATATGTTTAATGTTACATATTTTGTTACTTATAATACTATATTTTATACTGAACCTGAATTTGAAAGTGTATTCAAATTCTTTAACATAATTAATGGCTTTTCTAATCATAATCACTAAATTTCACCGAAAAATGTATATTTATTTTTTCAATCCACAATTTTGTGTGACAAAAATCAGACTAAATTGAGGTTCAGTATAAACTAACACATGCAAATTGAGAATATACATAAATTCAAGGTTCTATGATAATTAGTTTTTAAATGAGAGTGGATGCAATACCAAAAATCAATTTTTAGAAAAACGGCTTCAAAGTTAGCTTATAACACTACAGCAAATGCTGTTATGCAAGATATTTTTAGCTATAACTTCTGTTCTAATTGGTATTTTTGTAAACTTCTTTATGCAGTGGATTTCTAACTTTTGAAGGTATCCATTCTGAAATTTGTGAAAAATCATTTCTTTTAACCATTTGGAAAAATGGTTATTGTTCTCTGTCAGGGTAGGAAATCAAAAGTATATCTGAAGGTTTTTATTGGTTTAATCCGCATTTTATTCGTGTTCTCATCGGTCTATACAGTAATCTGTATTTCAATTTACATTCAACAACGATGGATACCTTCTGTTGCCACTATGACAAACAAGTAATAAAAACTACAAAAAAAAAATTAATAACTCAGAAACAAATTGAGATACAGCTTTCAAACAAATTGCATTTAAAAGTACCATTTTTTTTTTTTTTTTTTTTTTTTTTTAACCGTCAACGTGATCTGCCCCCTTAAAATAAAGAAGTTAGTTTTTCCCAGATTTTTATACTGGAACCAAAGGGCTTAGAGTTTTTGTTATTTTGTAAATATAAATTTCTTGATATAAAATAGTTGATATTAAAGCATAACTTGTTCTAAACTGTGCCCTTTTTTGCAGCCAAAAATGCATATTTTAATTTGAATGAAGAAGGTTATGAGCCACACTTTTTTAAATAAATAGTTTAATAAATTTATTACAAAAAATATTTTTCTTATAACGGTATGATGCGCAATAGCCTTATACACTATTATTCTCTGATATCATCCATCAAACAACTAGTACCTGATTTCAGGATTTCGCCGAAACCTTTAAGGGGTCTCAGAACTCTTAAATATTCAAAATTTTCGAAATTTTAATTTTTCTATATGTTAAACGCCTATCTTCTCTGAACATTTTTTATGTAATTGTTTCCTTGAAATTCGTATTAGAACAGAAGTTACGGCTTTTAGAATTGTACCCTCGCAATAGATGAAGCGGCGGCGTTTCAGAAACTTTGAAGTCATTTTACTGGAAAGGACATTTTTGGGCATCACAGGATATCATTTAAAACTAGATTTTATTTCCAATCATTTGGTACCAGTAACTTCCTCCTACAATAATTTGTTACACAGTTAGTAGGGGCTGCCTACTTTTTTTTTTTCCACGACTGTACAATTTAAGATATCAAATGTTCAACATGGTCTGTTTTTTTAACCATTTGGAAAAATGCTTATTGTCCTCTGTCAGGGTAGGAAATCAAAAACATATCTGAAGCGTTTTATTGGTTGAATCCGCATTTTAATCGTTTTCTGATTGGTCTATACAGTAATCTGTATTTTCCCTTTATTTTCAACAGAGATGGATACTTCTGTTGCCACTATGACAAAAAAAATAATAAAAACTACAAAAAAATTAATAACTCAGAAAAAAATTGAGATACAGCTTTCAAACAAATTGCATTTAAAAATACATTTTTTTTTTTATACGATGGTGTAAAAAGTAATATTGTGGGATGTTTAGAAGTTTAAGAATGAAATTTCATTTAAAATTGGTCCAGGAATATTAATGTTTAATCCATAGCGTACGTAATGTATGACCAGCTCCGTCGAAGTTTAAAAACTTACAGTACCGGAAATTGTAAAACTGAAATTTCTTTTAAAATTTGTTCATGGTGGGTCCAGGAATGTTAATGTTTAATTCATGGCGTACATAATGCATGATCAACTCCGTGCGATTTTTAAAATCTTAAATTTTAGTCTTCGAAAAAATCATTTTCCAAATGGTCGTTATAATTTGTTAAATTGCTTTTATTTTATTTTTTTTCTCCCAATTTTAAAAGTCCTGTGACCCCTAACTGATTTTCACGAAACACGCCGTATGTGGCTTATGTATCTCCCCCCCCCCCCCGAACGTTTCAGTTACAAGTATAAATAAGTTAATTAACAAAAAATACTGCTGTGGAAATATTGCAGTCTTCATAATGAAAAACTATGTAAATAAACGTATTGTGATCCTATCTGTAAATGGAAAGGTTTTGGTAGTTACATATTTTTCGTATAATACAGTTTAAGATGAGAAAAGCTACAGTTACGTAAATACCGCGACAATCCGGCATCGTCGGGGTCGAGATAAAACGGATTTTTGAAGATTCCGGATTCCAGAAAAAATTTATAAAATACTTCCCATATCCTTGATGGTGCCTTTGGTCCAAATTTAATTCATAACTAAGTGATAGTTACGTAATAAAAAAAAAAAAAAAAAAAAAACTAAACATAAAAAAAACTTACTTTAATTGAAATTTCCTGTTCAAAAAAAAAAAAAAAATTCTAATAATAATCAGTGAAAATTTTCCCTTCATGAGTGTTTTCCCTCTTTAAAGTATCTTTAAACTTTCGGGACGTCATTTTTTGTAGCTTTGGTTTGCAAAGTCATTAACTGTCAACGTTGGATTCCATACTCACCATACAACATTTTCACCAAGCCTTTCTAATTTTCTTAAGTCCGCTTTTACTGTGATAGTCAAATTTAAATGCTTTATTTTAGAAGCAACATCCCCTGGTTTCGAAAAAGACTACGTGATATCTCTAATAAATATAAAAAAAAACTTCCAAAACTTTACAGAAGAAAAATATAGTAGAACTTCGATCATCCGAAGTAATTGGGGCCGACCATCTTTCGGAAAATCGAGAAAGATTCAATTTTAAGATTAAGGAGAAATACATGCAATATTTCGTATTATGGTATCAAGTGCTTATTAAAAATAAAGCAATAATAAAACAGAAACAAGATCAAATTACCTGAATTTTATTTTGAAATTAAGTACATTTTACATATATCACAAGAGCTTGAAAAACTGTTTTGTTTATCGCAGTTTCGATTGCCTTTGCTTTGAAGCTCTATCGCGGAGTTTTTTAATATTATTAGTTCACCAGTATCACAGTCTTTCTTCTGCTCCAGTCATGCCAAACCTTTTGCAAAACATTCAAAAGCTTCAGAATTGCTAATTTGTACGTATTCTTTGTTCCACACCTCAGTTTACGGGAGCTCAAGTTAAATTCAAAGGAACGCTAAGAAAGGTGATCGAAAATATTTATATGTACTCGTAGCTCGGAAAGGATGCTTGCACACAAGGAATGTGGACGTTAAAAAAAAAAAAAAAAAAAAAAAAAAAAAAAAAAAAACAGAAATTTTTAAAATGGATTTTTCGCACAAGGAATGTGATAGTAAAAAAAAAAAAAAAAAAAAAAAAAAGTAAATAAAAAGTAAAAAATAAAAGCTTTAAAAATGAATTTAGGTTAACCGAGAGTTTCGGTTAAATGGGTTTCGAATAGATGAGGTTCTACTGTACATATTGCTATTTTTCTTTCTTCCGTGAGTTGGAAGTGAAAAAAAAGGGAAAGAAAAGAAGACTTTGATACCGGATTTTTCAAGTCGTGTACTGTAATTGAGAAAAATCACTTGAAACCCACTTTAAAAAAGATTTAGCTTCGACAATTTCGCTGTCCTTTCTAAATGTAGCCGAAAAAAATATTTTATAGGAAACGTGAAATCTACTTTTATTAATAGACGGATTTAATAAATTTAACATAATTTTTTTTATAGTACTTAAAAATACCGTCGGAACATAAAAGGTAATGTTAAATGTTTGTTATTTGTGTTATTTTTACTTTCTTCTATCTTTATAAGAAGAAAGTATTGGATTCGTGAAAAATTTTGACTTCCGGTTTTCGACAGATTTATATGTTTTAGAATGTCCTGAACACGATTTGATGTTTTTTAGAAAATGTCTGTCTGTCACTCTGTCACGCTGTCTTTCACTCTGTGAGTCTGTATGTGACAAAAAGGTTGTGGGCGATCTTTCACAAGAACTAATGCACGGGATTTTACAAAACTTTAGATTCAGTTACACCTTGATATAAGGTGGTTCTGATTACTTTTTAGTGTAAATCGCTCAACAGGTGGCGCTGCTATGATGCATTTTTCACGATGTTCGCAATAGCTATATCTCAAGAACTGCACGGATTTTCATAAAAATTCAAATTTAGTTAGTCCGTGATATAATTTGATGGTGATTATTTTTTTGGTGAAAATCTACCAACAGGTGGTACTGTTATGCTGCATTATTCACGATTATAGCTCTATTTCAAGAACAAATGCACGCATTTTCATCAAACTTGAGATTCAGTTAGTCCTTGATATGAATTAGTGCTGTTTAACTTTTGGTGTAAATCGCCCAACAGTTGGCTCTGCTATGCAAATTTTTTTACAATTTCCGCAACAGCTTTATCTCAAAAACTAATGCATGAATTTTCATCAAACTTCAGGTTCAGTTAGAAGTTGACATAAGTTGTTGATAATTAGATTTTGATGTAAATCATCTAACCGGTGGCGCTGTTATGCTGCATTATTCACGATTATAGCTCTATTTCAAGAACAAATGCACGCATTTTCATCAAACTTCAGATTCAGTTAGTCCTTGATATGAATTAGTGCTGTTTAACTTTTGGTGTAAATCGCCCAACAGTTGGCTCTGCTATGCAAATTTTTTTACAATTTCCGCAACAGCTTTATCTCAAAAAGTAATGCATGAATTTTCATCAAACTTCAGGTTCAGTTAGAAGTTGACATAAGTTGTTGATAATTAGATTTTGATGTAAATAATCTAACCGGTGGCGCTGGTATGCTGTATTTTTCAGGAAGTTTTAATATGTATGAGACAGAAGAAAGTTTTGGGATTGACGCCTCCGACTAGTTTATTTCGGCATATACACGTGAATCCTTCAAACCTATTTATAACAAGACGCTGTATTTATTAAATAATGTAAAATAAGTACGACGCAGTAAAAAGGTACATTTTTATGAAATAAAATATTTGATTCGAAGTAGACTTCATTGATTCACGCATATATGCCAAAAATTACGGCTACATTATTTTACGACTTTTTCCCTTCTTGTGTCTCTTTTATTTCTGTTCCGATTAAAGTAGATGACAAATAAATAACATATAAATATAAATAAAGAAAATTTTACTATGTCTGTTATTATTTTGTTATTTGTTTATTAAATTTTGTTTTTCAAGAGAATATATTGAATTAAGTGCATTTCTGTCATTTTTTATCTTAATATTTTTCGCTTGAAGTATGCAATTTTAAAACACACATCGGAAATACAATTTTCATGACAAATTACTTGTTAAAGATATCTGCTGAAGCGATTATTCTTATTCAAAGAATAGAATGCCCTTTCATATAAGCCACTCCCATTTAGTATCAAATTTGGAAAACGTCCAGACTTTAATCTGCAATGCAGCCTCTTCAAATCATTTTGCTGCTCTTTTAATATTTTTATTTAATTCTGAAATCGAAATCTTAACAAGCATAATACTTTACAATGTTTACAAATGTTCCGTCAATAATAATAATAATAAATAAATAAATAAATAAATAAATAAATAAAAGTATTTGTCATTTTCTTTAGTTTTTTTTAATTAAACCTCTTAAAAAATTAAAAAAATTAAAAAACACATAATTTTTTTTAAAGTAGTTTTCTTTATTGATTTTTTTAAAAAGTAATAAGCCGTTTATTATTTTTGTTGTTGCAAACTATGAATCTGTATGTTTTGACATGCTCTGGAAGACTCATTTTAAATTTCAGGGTGACACATTAACTTGTAACAGAATTACAAAGATTCCAGAAAGAAAAGTAATTCCGTAATTATAAATAAAACCCGCTTTTTTTCCCTTTTATTAAAATTGTTTAGTAAAACGTTAATTTGCAGGGAGCGTACAGTTTTACTGCAAACTTTCCACCGAATATTTAGCTTTATTTATTGTAGAAAAATGTTACAAAGCCTGAAATTAACCCTTTGAGTACATCTGACGACTAAGACTCGTCATGCATTTGACCACTTGCGCCTATTTTTATATTCTATCCACCCCACTATTTAAAGAAAAACTGTTTGTAATACATTTCTCTTGCACACGTTGTCGAAGTGTGTATGAAAGATTTTTATTTTGTGAAAGTGGTGCAAGATTGAATTAAAAAACGAAAACGCCAGCGTTAGTCCTGAAACAATCGCGTACCCAAAGGGTTAAACAAAGGGATTGCAATGTCTGCGATTTAAATATGAAACATGTTAAACAGAAATTTTCTAATTAAAAAAAAAAAAAAAAAAAAAAAAAAAAAACGGTTTCAGACTCCTTGGAAAATTCAATCAGTGTAACTAAAAGTTGAATTATTTGTTTGTTGCCACATTTTTCAAGCTGCAATAGCTTAACCCTTTCAGGGGCGGTTGTATGTTTATGAAACCACTTAATTTTAATTAAAAAACGCTATAACGACACCAGAATTGTGGTAAAATATTTTCCATTTAATAAAAATGTGAAATATTGCGTTTTTCTTATTTACAAATATTTTTTTTGGCAAATTTCGGTGCCAAACATATATTTCAATACTGAAGCGTTGAAAATGATTTGCCCCTGAAAGGGTTAAAAAATACATCCATAACAATACGTAGTTAAACATTTGTATTGAACTGCCACTTTAACCCCTCGCATTAAATTACTGTTTAAAAATTCAAATTGCTCATTGGCACCACTTTTTTGAAAAAGAAATATTCACCTTACAGGTAAAATGATACCATAATAAAGCTAATTACAATATTTTATAAAACTGGCGGGAAACAAACAATCTGAATAAAAGACATAGCCAGTGAATATCATGGGAGCGAGAATTAAGGAGACTTTTCTCAAAGTTATTACATACATTAAAACACTTTTTTGAATTTTGTTTTAATGCAGTTAATCGAAAAATTAATGAAAAACCGTATTAGCAAATATCAAAGTTTACGGCGAGAAAGCATCCCATGGGTTTATAGTTTTTTTCTTTGGTTAATAATGTTAATAGATTTTGTTGCATGATATATAATTTTTTTAGAAGGCCCATTAACAAGACTGAAAATCATATTTATATGAAAAATAGCAATAATGCTTTCAAATAAAGTTTTGAAACTTATTAAAAGCCATACTTTCAAATTTGCCTTGCGGCAGGAGATAACAGCATAAGAAATCTCTATTTGCATTCAGCATTTTTCATTTCAGTGGTTTAAGCTCGTTTGGTTTGATTACATGTCTTAAATTAGTGATTTATTTATATTTTACTTTTATATTTATTGATTGATGAGTGTTTTAATTTCGTTATGAAATATAAGCTGGAAACAAATAATGAATTTTTTAAATAAATTTAAGTGCAACCTCATTCATCTTTCCTAATCTTCTGCACGCGATAGAGATATATTTGAGGAAAATTCATTTTAAAAACAATAAAAATTGAGCAAATTGCAATACAGTTAAAAAAAAAATTGCGATACCATTTTCGAACAAATTGCATTTGAAAATACATTTTTTCCCTATTCGACTGTGTAATACAGTCGGACCTCTATTTAACGAATCTCTATTTTGCGAATTTCTCAATTTTGCGAACTTTTACTTGGAACCAAGAACATTTTGCAAATTTCTTCGTAAAATAACCTCCAAATAGCGAAGAGTATTCTCTATTTAACGAACTTTTCCTTGGGATCTATTTTTTTTCTCCCTATTTCTTAAAATATTACTGGACATTTCAAACTTATTCTTCTTTTTAACACATTTTATGATGATCAATGACCATGAACAGGTCTTACCAGGCACCTAACTCACAGAGTGCAGTAAAACCGTTGTGATTCTTTGCTTCCCATCGAAAAAGAGAAAACTTTCAATATCCCCTTTTAACCCTTAATGGAGGTGCCCCGTGTCCTTAAACTATAGTTTCCCGTTTTCTAGAATGTTGATCATGATCAATCGTGTTGGTAATTTTGGTTCTTGTAGCTCGAAAATGTCAAAGCGAAAGTGCTTGAGCATCAAAGAAAAAAAAAATTATTGATGAGGTGGATAACGTCATGAAGAAAAAGAATACTGCTTTAAAATTTGATATTCTTCCAAACAAATTATCAACCATAATAAAAAATCGTGATTTTAATGTAAAATTATTTTTTAAACTGAAAATACAATGTATTTCCAGACAATGTTTTGTTTCATTTTTATTTCCCTTGCAGATTTCTTTTTGATGGGCAAAATAAGTAAAACAAATAGATATAATTTATAAAAAAAAAGTAACTAATTATTATTTTTAATTATGTTTAGTGTTTATGGACTTAAAATGTGTTTTATGTAGTTTAAAGTATTTTAAAAGGTGACTCTCTATTTAACGAATTTTCCATATAACGAACTTTTTTTCGGGATTTAGCGACTTCGTTAAATAGAGCTCCGACTGTAATTGAAAATGTGCGGTTTTAGAAGTTTAAGAAATTGCAATAAAAGTTAATAAAAGCTAAATTTAATCGTTTGCTGTTGCCACCGTCAAAATAACGTCAGCGTTACGCACGCACACGTTTATTCTTTATAATATAGATAAAGGGATGCTCATTACTTTTGGCAAAGGGATGTAATTTACTGTAAGTGGATTGTATTTTTAGTGAGAGACAAATCATAATAGAAATACCAAAAATGCATTTTCTTTTAAGGATTAAAAAAAAAAATACTTTCTTGAAAGATAGTTGCATTCACACATTTTTAAACTTTACATGAATATCAAATCACCCTCACATTTACACAATATTTTTTTTAGGTACGCTCGTAACTATGTAAATACGTAGCACCTATAGTCGTCGTCTGGTCCCTCCGTCTGTCTGTCCGCCTGTCCGCATATAAAAGCTCAAAAACTCCCCAACCGAATGATTTGAAATTTAATATATATAATCTTTGCAGAATTTTGTCAAGTCATTTGAAATTTTATGAAAATCGATTGAAAACTTGAAAAGATATTAATAAAAGTTTCCTTTATTCTATTAAATCCTATCACGTGTAATTAATTCAATGATATCCCTTGATAGGTAATCAATCTAGGTTGCCATGGTGATTACGTCCTATTTAACCCTTTCCGACGCAGTGTGCTCAGGTCGGGATACCTAATTTTAATTCCAAACTTACGAACGGCACCAAGAAAATTTTGGTAAAATTTTACTTTTACAATGAACATTTAAAGTAACATGTTTTTAAATGCTAAAAAAAGTCGTTTGTAAATTCCGGTGTCAGTCAATCATTTCATCATTTTACAACAAAGATTGTCTGTGTCGGAAAGGGTTAAGAGAGAGTCCTATTATTTCCGTGTTACCAAATTTAATATGTATAATAGTAATAAATTTTGTATTCATGCATTTTGGCACAAGAGTGCGACAGCTATTGCACCAAGATCTGAATATTTATAAAACTGGTTACAGTACGAACGCAGCTCATCTGCCACTTTTGACGTACAGTCGTGGAAAAAAAAAGTAAACACCCCCTACTAATTCCTCAACAAATTATCGTAGAAGAAAGTTACTGGTACCGAACGATTGGAAATAAAGTCTACTTTTAAATGATGTATATACAATTTGCTTAGGGGGTCATCTACATATTAAAACGAATCCAAACTTCATTTTTTTCAATAGCAATACCCAATTTTAACGAGATATTTGAAATCTTCGTTTCAAACTATGCCTAGACACCAAATTTCAAGTCATTTGAATGATACGTTTTTGAATTATAAACATTCAAAATTTAGTGCTCCTAATGTTAAATTACATTTTCATATTTTTATTTATATCTCCAGAAATTATGCTCCTAATGTGCTAATTTTTTGTGTATCAATAATACTAATATACCCAAACATAAATACGCTGAATTTGCAATTTTTATAATTTTATTATATGAATTATGAATTATGAAATTAATATTCGAAAAAATTATGAATTACAACCTACAATTTTTTTGATGGATTTAGATTTATTAAGTCCTGTTTTGTGGAAATCCAAAATTTCACGTTTTTCTTCCAAGTAGTTTTCAAATTATGCTTAAAAAACGGCAAAATGATGGTTTAAATGGACCGTCTATAATAGCAGTGACTAGATATTTTGAAATTTCTTTTGCTGTCCTGTAATCTAGCAAGCTTCATTGACTTCTTAAGGTGCCTTGATCAAGATGGGGTCTCTCTCAGTTAACAATCAAGTTCGGAACTTCACTTTGGATACAGCCCTTAAAATACGCTCGTTTTAAAATAATTAATTTCGCAGAAACTTATGGTACGAATTGCACAAAAATTTGTTTTTAGGCTAATTGAAGCGTGTAGAGTTCATTTATGCTGTCAGAATTGTGTACTGTTATTGAAAAAAACAAAGTGATGGTTCGTTTTAATCTGTAGATGGCCCCCTAAGCAAATTTTATTTACATCATTTAAAAGTAGACTTTATTTCCAATCATTCGGTACCAGTTACTTTCTTCTACGATAATTTGTTGAGGAGTTAGTAGGGGGTGTTTACTTTTTTTTTTCCACGACTGTACAATTTCCGACTTCTTTTCTTTAAGAGCCATTATTTTGAAAATCAGACAAGTGTGATAGTTGTATTTTTTGTTTTGCTTGATTTTTTTTATGTTAAAGTAGATCACATTTAATAAATAATATGCAATTTTGAAGCCCTGAAAAAATTTTCCCTTCCCTGTAGAAAATGTCAAAGTTCAAGGTTGTGACCGTCATTTTTCATGAAAAGTGAAATGCGAGTATGTTTGCAGTGCCAAAGCTTCGGAAAGCAACGACATCCCAAAATTCTTTTGTGATGAAATATTAGTATAACACTACCTGCTTAGTAGACTGTATTCGTTTCCATTGGGCATTGTTATTTTGCATTGTTATGCTGCCTCAAAATGTAATGAAAATAACGTTTTTGTCCGTTTTCCGCACGTATTTTTTTATTTAAGCAATAGTACCCCAAACTTTGTCTTATAGAATATCAAAGTGTATTACTAGGACAAGCTAAATAATATAAAACTTTACCGGAATATTGCTGCTGTTAGCAGAAATAGTCTGTTAAATATTCAAAAATTTCAAAATAGGCAGCATTTCAATTAGTCTTTTCTCAAAACAGCATCACGGTTCAGTAAAACAAAATATATCACGTAGTAGTTGGAAGTATGTACAAACACATGGAAAAGAAAAAAAAAGTGGGGTCTCGTCATATTTTTATAAAAAAAATGTCAAAAGTCACAAAAAAGACTGTCATTTATCATACTTTTTCCCTATCAGAAAACGAAACATCCCGTTTCTCTTTCCGCTAGCTATGATTTTTCCCTATGAGAAAATGGAATATCCCTTTTTCTTTTCCCTTCCTTGTTCTAAATTGAAAAAAGGCAAATTTAAACGGGATATTTTGACTGTGAATTTTTGTAAGTTTTGTTATTTTTTTAAAAAATATGACGAGGCCCTACTTTATTTTCTTTTTCATGTGTTTGTACTTACTTACAACTACTACGTGATATATTTTGTTTTATTGAACCGTGATGCTGTTTTGAGAAAAGACTAATTGAAATGCTGCCTATTTTGAAATTTTTGAATATTTAACAGACTATTTCTGCTAACAGCAGCAATATTCCGGTAAAGTTTTATATTATTTAGCTTGTCCTAGTAATACACTTTGATATTCTATAAGAAAAAGTTTGGGGTACAATTGCTTAAATAAAAAAATACGTGCGGAAAACGGACAAAAACGTCATTTTCATTGCATTTTGAGGCAACATAACAATGTAAAATAACAATGCTCCATGGAAACGAGTACAGTCTACTAAGCAGGTAGTGTTATACTAATATTTCATCACAAAAGAATTTTGGGATGTCGTTGCTTTACCAAGCTTTAGCACTGCAAACATACTCGCATTTCACTTTTTATGAAAAATGACGGTCACAAACTTGAACTTTGACATTTTCTACAAGGAAGGGAAATTTTTTTCAAGGCTTCAAAATTGCACATTATTCATTAAATATGACCTACTTCAACATAAAAAAAAGTCAAGCAAAACAAAAAAAACAACTATCACACTTGTCAGATTTTCAAAATAATGGCTCTTAACAAGATAGAAACATACTTCCTTATTTATTAAGCTCTTAATTACCTTTTCAACAAGAACAATCTCACAAACGAGCAGTTAATTACACCTTCAAAATCAAATTAGGCATTCATTATCACAATTACACCGTATAATCAAAGTTTGTTTTTCGTTCACTGAATCTCGTTTCGGCTTTATTTTCCTTTAATCAATGCGTGAATTGAAAACAAAATACAATGGTGACTGTAGCCGATAAGATCGATATTTTTAAAGAACTGATAAAGATCGGGGCGCAAAATGATAGGAACGATTGTTTAATTGACTGTATAATAAATACTAGAAAACATGAATTCTGCTTTTTCAGAATTTAGTGTTGGCCCCGATGGGAAAAAAAAATATATGTATATAAATATAGATAGTTCAGTTTTAAGACTTAAAACACAAGCTTTTATTATATATAAAATGACGTCATCTGCATCCGCTAAAGAACTCCTCATTTGCGATCCGGTCTTAAACCACACCTATAGTAAAATATGCATAGGACGTGACTATCGCTGAATAATACACAAATCCAAAAAAAGAGATTTCGTTAGTCAAGAAACTTGACAAAAAAGAAAAAAATCGGCTATCTAATGATTCGTATACATTCATTTGTTTGTAATATTAATATATATACTTAAAATTAAATTTAGTTTATAATACCTCCATGTTTTATCGGAAATCATTCATTTATATATATTTCTTCAAAATAGCACTTATTTTAATTACCTTTTTTTTCAGTTTTTATGAGAAAATGGTAACAAAATATTTAATTGCTATTTTCCAACTATTTTTTCCTTACTTTTAACAGAAATGGAGTACTTGAGTTGCCAAAATTAAACAAAAGCGCTAAAAACTACAAAAAATTAATATCTCAAAAATAAATCGAGATGCAGATTAAAAAAAAAAAAAAAAATGCATTTAAAAGTATCTTTTTCCCCTAATATGACGGTATAAAAATTGAAAATGTGCGATTCTTAGAACTTTAAAAAATTGCAGTATAGATTATTCTGTACAATGATATATCTGCTTTGTTTCACGACTGGCTTCTACAACGGAACGTTATTTTTTTGAGACGACACTTTAATTCTTGGGAGAAAGGAATAGCATAGCGGGGTCTAATAATCCTACTAATCCACATGTAAGCGATATAAATTGATCTTATAGAACTAAATGGAAAATATAAACAAAAAGAAAATATTTTATTTAATTATTATTATTACAATATAATAAATTGAATTTTCACTGGATAGGCAATAGGAGCAAAATTTTTCTATATTAACAAAATATTGCATGCCAATCGTACTTTCTTTGTGTTTAATAATTTCATTGCATCGTTGAGGTATAAAGTTTACATTGTTTCGAACTTGATGAATTAAAAAAAGATGCCATGCTTCACAAATGACTAATTTTTATTCTGCTTTCGAAGTATTCTTTGGTCATTTGACCATTTTTTCGGTAGATATTGCGCCCTATAATACCCCAAACGTTCTTCATGGGACTTAAGTTCGGACCATTGTTCGGCCTATGAAGAGTGGTCGTCTCCAAATCACATATTTGTGTCTTTTGAAAAGTGAATTAAAGTTGTCTTGTCGAAAATGTCTTGTTGAAAAATATTGTTAAGACGTGCATTTTCTTCATACTGGTTACAGCAAACAGAGCTGCCACAGGCGGCTATTTTTATATTCAATTGGCACCAATATTTTACTAATACAAATTGTGAAGTATATTACTCTTACAAATTTTGTCAAAGTGTCTGTTAATGAATTCTTTTTTAAGAAAGTGGTGCCGGTTAGAATTAAAAAATAGTCGCCTGTGGCAGCCCTGAACAAATGACGTTCTAAGATGTAAATATAGATATGTCTATTTTGACGTCCTTCTGGAAAAGCAATTCTAAGTTTAGCTCTTGAGGAAAAAGCAGCTTTAACCATTAGAGAGATAATCATTACAACCCCAGTAGCAAGCGATATCGGCTAAATTTCGGCCTAATACCAGAATTGTCGATAAATGATGAGTAGTCGAATGGAGAATTTCACATAATAAGGTCTGAACAAAATCTAGCGATTTATCTAGATATTGTCGTAGGTAAACGTCGGCAGGAAATTGTATTATTATTGCAAGACAATTAATCGAAAAATATTCTTGTGCATGTAATCGGCCGGCAATCGGAAAGTAATGAAAAATGAATTTTTTTACTGAGGTGTTATTGTTTGTTTCCGCTGTATAGATACGCCCTGCAGTGATGATAGGGGGTGTGTGTCACGTGAATAAAACTGTCCAATGTCCTGCAATATCTTATGTCCCTCCCTTTCAAAATACTTTTTCAAGTTTCAAATACATCATTTGCAAATAGACAGTCGAAGGAATATAAGGGAAAAAAATACTTTCCGAGAAATGTTCTTTGGTGAGAATACATTATTATTTGCAAATGAGTAAACTTAAATCTCTTAAAAACTTACAGATAGCAAGACAATTGGTGTAAAAGGAGACAAACAATTTAAAAGTGTTTGTTTGTTCTTTATTTCTTTTTTCAATAATTACGTGTAGACATTCATACTTAAAATTATACTTAATAAAATGGTTAGAGATACTTGCTGTTTTGTTGATTTAGATAAATTAAAATTATAAGATCTGAAATTTGGATTACAGTATTTTATGGAAGAAATGCCGCGGCGTTTACGAGTTTGAAAGTTATTTTTTTTGTCAAGTGCGGCGTTTACGATTTTTTTTTTCGCGCGCGTAAATTGAGATAAAATTGCCATGAATATATATTATTATAAGACTGTTCTAAAGTCCCCTGCTCAACAACGCGAAACTTTCTGACTTTAGCGATTATGAAAATTGTGACATTTCGGATGATGATACTGGACCATAGAGGTGGACAAAGAAAATTTACTACTCTTCCACTGAGATACAACAGTGAGAGTTTGAGGGTTTAGAGTAGAAGCTAAATAAAAAAGAAAAGTGCCCAACTAAACTGATGGCATTGAGCCCACAGGCTATTCACACCAATTGTATATTATACTCTTATTTTAAAGAATAATGCCCCTCAAAAAAAATAAGTGAAGAGGGATTAGCCCCGTTTCCCCATTTATACTTAAGCAATGAACCTCCAAATCTAATCAGGGAAGCTCCTTAACGTAATAAACCGGTATACCAAATTTGGAGCAAATCGAATGATCCTGCAAAAAAGTTATTTCTCTAAATTAAGGGGAGTGGACTAGCCCCCTTTTACCCCATTTATCCTTAACCAATGAACCTCCAAAATTAATCAGGAAAGCTCCTTAACATAATAAACCGGTATACCAAATTCGGAGCAAATCGAATAATTCTGCATGAAAAACCCATTTATCTGAATTAAGGGGTGGTAGACTAACACCCCTTTGCCCCCTTTATCCTTAGCAAATGAGCCCCTAAAATTAATCAGGGAAGTTCCTTAACATAATAAACTGGTATAACAAATTCGGAGCAAATCGAATAATTATGCATGAAAAACCCATTTATCTGAATTAAGAGGGGTGGACTAACACCCTTCACCCCCCCTTTATCCGTAACCAATGAACCCCCATAACTAATCAGGGAAGTTCCTTAACATAATAAAACGGTATACCAAATTCGGAGCAAATCGAATAATTCTGCATGAAAAACCTATTTGTCTGAGTTAAGACGGGTGGACTAACCGCCCTTTTCCCCCTTTATCCGTAACCAATGAACCTCCAAAACTAATCAGGGAAATTCCTTAACATAATAAACCGGTATACCAAATTCGGAGCAAATCGAATAATTCTGCGTAAAAACTCATTTATCTGAATTAAGAGGGGTGGACTAACCCCCCTTTTCCCCTTTTATTCGTGACCAATGAACCCCCAAAACTAATCAGAGAAGTTCCTTAACATAATAAATCGGTATACCAAATTCAGAGGAAATGGAATAATTCTGCATGAAAAACCCATTTATCTGAATTAAGAGGGGTGGACTAACTCCCCTTTTCCCCCTTATCCATAACCAAGGAACCCCCAAAACTAATCAGGGAAATTCCTTAACATAATAAACCGGTATACCAAATTCGGAGCAAATCGAATAATTCTGTATGAAAAACCCATTTACCTGAATTAAGAGGGGTGGACTAAAACTCCTTTTCCCCCTTTATCCGAAACCAATAAAAACCCAAAACTAATCAGAGAAGTTCCTTAACATAATAAATCGGTATACAAAATTCGGAGCAAATCGAATAATTGTGCATGAAAAACCCATTCATCTGAATTAAGAGGGGTGGACTAACCCCTCTTTTCCCCCTTTATCCTTAACCAATGAACCCCCAAAACTAATCAGGGAAGCGCCTTATCAGAATGAACCCAGAAAAAAAAATTGAAGCAAATCGGATGTTTCTATTAAGAGTTATCGCGTTGCGTACATACATACATACATACATACAGAACCGGCTGGCACATAAGCTCTCAGGCTTTGATAGCCTGTGAGCTAAAAAGGGCATGCGACGTAAAAAGCGTGCTAAATTGCTTAAAAAAATTTAACTTAAAAAAAATATGGCCCGCCTAAGGTGAGGGTCCGTGTCCAACGCTCTGGATGGTTTTAATGCCAGTTGACGTCTCCTTAATTAAAAAAAAAAATTACATAAAGATATTTAAAACTTGATTTAAATATTTTAAATAAAATTTTAGAATCCTAAATTATTAAAAATGAGGCACCTTACACTGTTCAGAAAGCTTTGATTAAAGTTAGGTCAATGAGACACTGTCGACAAAAGTAGCCTTCCCACAGGTGCGGCGTTTACTATATTTTTAAGCTTATTTAAACCAATTTTGAGAAGTGCGGCGCTTACGACGGGTGTGGCGTTTCTTCCATAAAATACGGTATATCAGGCTAATATCTGAAATTTAAACTATTACTACAACAAACAATTTGCTCTAAATGTATTTTCTTAGTTATGAATCAGAAATTTTTGATTTAAAATTTAATTTATTTAGAAATACTTCAGGTAATATTATTGTATAAACTATAATAAAGTTGATCACCTTTTTCTTTCCCCAAAAAGTAATAAATTTAGTTTTATACCTTTTAAAAGTTTAAAAAAAATGTCTGAATATTTTTTTTTATTAAAATTATTATTAGATAAATAAATTAAAAATTATAAGATGAAAAATTTAGATTATATCAGAAATTTGGACTATTACAACAACAATTTTTTCTGAATGTATTTTCTTAATTATAAATTATAAATTTCTGATTTAAAAATTAATTTATTTAGAAATAGTTCAGATAATGTTATTGTATAAATTATAAAGAAGTTGATCATCTTTTTTTTCCCCCAGATAGTGATAAATTTAACTTTATACATTTTAAAAGTTAAAAAAAGATGACTGAACAATTTTTTTTAATTAAAATAATTATTAGATGAATAAATTGAAAATTATAAGATGTGAAATTTAGATTATTTCAGGATAATATCTGAAATTTAGACTATTACAACAACTAACTATTTGCTCTAAATGCATTTTCTTAGTTGTGAATTAGAAATTTCTGATTTAAAATTTAATTTATTTAATAATAATTCCAATAATGTATTGTATAAATTATAAATAAGTTTATTATCTTTTTTTCCCCAAATATTGATAAATTTAATTTTATACCTTTTTAAAAGTTAAAAAAATGACTGAACAATTTTTTTAATTAAAATAATTATTGATAAATAAATTGAAAATTATATGATCTGAAATTTAGATTATATCAGGATAATGTCTGAAATTTAGACTATTACAACAACAGAATATTTGCTCTGAATCCATTTTCTTAGTTAAGAATTAGAAATTCCTGATTAAAAATTTAATTTATTTGGAAAAAAATCAGATAATGTTATTGTATAAATTATAAAAAAGTTGATCCTCTTTTTTTTTTTTTTTTTTTCTCCAGATAGTGATAAATTTCATTTTATAGCTTTTAAAAGAAAAAAAAAAAAAAAAAAAAAAAAAAAAAAAAAAGACTGAAATTTTTTTTTAAAATTAAAATAATTATTTAGATATTGAAAAAAAAAGAAAAAAAGGAAACTTTTTCCATGCATAATCAAAATTTAATGAGACGCTTTAAATGATAGAATTTTCACAGCTAGGACGCAATGTTAAATGAGAATATTTTACATTGTAAGATGCAAAAAATATCAAATTAAAATGTATCAAAGTTCATTTTAATTCAAACAGTAAATATTGTTAGACTAAAATATTTTCCACTATAAAATACAAAAATGTTTTCATATCTAGGGCGTAATTAATTAAATGGTAAGACATTTTGTTTAATATAAATTCTAAATATTGCTGATCTTGGGATGAAAATTACAGTTAATTATTCTTTGTAAGATGCAATAATATTTGTATATCAACAGTGTGAGTTACTTATAAGCAAGACAATAATTTTAAATTAAATGTAATTTTATCTGTATCTTACAATAGAAAATTAATTGTAATTTTAACTGTAATTTTCATTGTAAAATTATTTAACAGCAATATTTTGATTTTAAGCAAAACAAAATATATTACATTTCAATTAGTTACATCCTCGATATGGCAATATATTTTCATCTTATAGTGAAAAATGTTCCCAATTAACAATATTTATTTTTTGAATTAAAACGAATTTTTTTACGTTTTAAATACTATTTTTGCATCGTACAAATTCTTCCATTCGATATGATTAGCTAATCGGTAAAAGATCATATGATATTGCAATGTACTCGGTAAAAGATTACCAAGTAACCAAATTATCGAAAATTAATCAGAAAAGGCTTCAAAACCAATTGAATTGCAGTTGGGAGGCGATGCTCGAAAGGTGATCTGCCTTGCGGACAAGAAGTCATATCTGCCGACACCGGAAAATGAAATCGCCAGGACGAAATATAGTCGAGTTAGGACTTTCGGCGGAAGTTCGGCCAAGTATTATTTGCTGTTTGGGAAAATACAACCTTTTCCTTTTTAACACATTCAGGACGGGAAACGAGAATTCTCGTTTTCATTCATTAAACATCATTGACTAAGCGCGTGGCTTCAACCTTACAAAAAATACATTTATATCATGTTGTGCATATTTTTTTGGATTGTAAGACATTTTATATTAAATTCGTACATTATTCGACATTTACCGATACATAAACTTGGGAAACCTATCTAGAACACCAATTTACAAAAGACTTTCAGAACAGGGAGGGGCTTCTACTGATTTCAAATACAGATTTGATAGAAATTTTCCGTCGGCAATATGCTAAGATTGATCGCTTACCCAGATAGCATGAACATTAGCAGCAAGTTTGATTTTTTCTGATATTATCTTGCCGTGACAAATTTGAATTGAGAAATTCGCAGCAAATTTCCCGCAAGATATACCATCACCCACTTGCATGAGTAGTTTGTTGTCGAACTGATGGCAAGACTGTATTTAATTCACTAAAGTGACGAAAGCAAAAAATCCCTCTATTGAGAGAATAGACAATCAGCAGATACGCAGAAATTGCAGAAATTTTATTCAGTTGGCACCTTTTTTTTTAAACGCTATACTTTTCAAATACCAAAAAAGGGCTTGAATTGAGAAGTACAAATGTTTTACCCTAACTTGGTTATGGTGGTTAAAACGATGCATGCACTTCAACGGCTCGTAAGTAGCAATAGACCTGATCTGGTCTATGGGGCCCTTCCAAGGGGTTAAACTTATAGTGTAACAGTTGTAAACACTTAATGTGGGATCGAAAGATTACTACTTTGCAGTATTTTTTATTACTTGTTTGTCGTTAATTTGCAATAAATTTGATACAGCATGAATTTAACTTGCACGACAAGTTAGGTGCTAGTTCAAAATATGGTGCTTGGGCGTTAGTGTTATCTTGCTGCAGTCTTGTTATGAACTTTCAGTCTTGTCTTGCTCAGCTTGCTGCAACTTTGCATGTTTTTAAAGCAAGACTTCTGCAAATTTTCTGCAAACTAAAAATGCTATGTGGGTACTTCGTATCCTGCTTTGTCTCACTCACTTTTTTCACCAATTTACAACAGACTTTCAGAACAGGGAGGAGTTTTTACTGTTTTCAAATTCAGATTTAATAAAAATTGGCCGTCGGCAATGTGTTAAGATTATACGAAAATGATTGAATACCATTAGAAACATCAGCATTAAATTTTTTTATCACTGAAAATAATTTTGGAAATTCGTTTGTTGCTCCATGTGTTTATCAGAAAACTGACTGCGAGTTTTTTTTTCAGATGTTAAACACGGAGGTTAATATATTTAATGATTTTTGACCATGTAATTACTCTTCTTATAGTTCATCCCGGTACTGGAATCTTCATCTGGCTTGGAATTTCACTTGCTGTGATTCTTCTGCTTACGACGGTGCGAACAATCAACCTTTCGGATTGTTTGAAATGACTTCACGACCTTCCTGTAGCTTTTGCATTGTGTGGTTGTTTTAAGCTTTTGCAACCCACCCCAACCGCTGACCGAGGCTAATAATAAGCTCGGCGTAGCAGTGGTTGGTCGGTAGTGTCAGGACACCTAACCCTGCCTTACCGCTTTTCGGTGTCTTTAATTTTTATAATTTCACTATTAAATTTGTCCGGTTTCGATTCTTGAAATTTCTTTACCATCCTTGCTTTCGCTAGAGTCATACTCGGGACGTAGCTGGGGGCCTATGAGCCTGGCTTCCGCAAAAGAGTTGGAATAAATAGTAGAAAAAAGGGCTGCGGACGGAGATGGGCCGCTCGCCGTTGCGGCAGCTGCACCACAAACAGTTAGATTCTGTTAGAAATAAAAAATGGCACTCTATGGGCGTTTAAATTTATCAGGAATTCTTTATTGAGACATTTTGATGATATTTAAGGTGTCTCAGGATTGAGGTCTGCACGGGCCGGAATTTCTAGGCCCCGGGCCCGGCCCGGCTCAATTTCTACAAAAAAATCCGTTTTTTCTCGAGATACAATTAAGATTCTTTTAATGAATACTATACATACATATTTATGGGAACATTTTACAGCATATTTTAGATTACTATGTTTTCGCAAAACAGAAAATACACAATAGTAAACATTAACGATTACTTACAGCGTTTTAGTTATCGTCTCTACAGACATTTCAAAATTTAAATAAGGATTCATTAAAAGATTAATGTAGTTCTGAATAAAGGATTAAAAACATGATAACCTTTGAAGCTATATAATAAAAAGTAGATTTGTGAAAATATTTCTCTCATTTTTAAGGCTTTTCTCAAATCCAAATGAGCTACATTTCGACATATTTATGAATTCATTTCTTTTCGGAAACGCATAAGATTGGTAGGTATTCTTATTCAGAAACTATATAAATGCCGTTTTTTCATAGATAAAAGCAATTTATCTTTCTGAAAATACTGCCAAAGTTAGTGTTTCGAATCAAATTTCCGGAAGCGATAGCACAAAAAAGGAAAAAAACGTACAGTCACGTGACAAGAATCTCTGTTATCTCTGTAAATAATTTATCAAATATGGAGAAAATTATTCGTTTCCAAATGCCTTCAATAGTCAGGCCTGTCAAATTTATGCCTTCATAGTTAAAAATGTGCCTGAAAGTTTCGCATTGTTAGGCAGTGAATATGAGAACCACCTTCCAAAGATACTGTTAACAGAAGTTCATTATCACTATTTATACTTTTACAAAACATAATGCCTATCCTACACATCCTGAGATCGATTAAGAACAGTTCCGTCCCGGTACGAGTCTGATCGTATATCGGTTTGAATACTGATCGTATATTCGCTTGAATTGATGATAAATTATTTTCTAGACATATTTAGCTCCCAATTGTCACACGCAAGTTATTGCTATTTTACTATTATTACTATTATTATTATTACTATATATGAATGCGTAATGACGGTTTTAACTTAAACCGGCATACATAGCAATAGTCCGAATACCGGCTATCTAGAGTGGTCTAAATACCGGCTAGCAGGTATTTAGACCACTGGGTTTGCGCAGCTTGAATGGGAGGAATATAAATTAAGTTATGGGGTCCGTCCTCAAGAAATAGTTCCAGTCCCATTTCGCAACATGAAAAAAAGCAACCTGGGCCACAAGTCTTCAAGAGCGAAACTAGTTATCGCATCACTTCACGAAAAAGCATTGTTGGATACCCTAAAATTACCTACAATAAATGTAAAGAGAAACAAGTAAAAATAAAATTTAAAAAATCAAAAAACCCGGCTACGTAAAAACCGAACTAATTAATTATTTCTCATCAATGTGAAACTATTTTTATATTACTTACCTATTTTTTTTTTATTTACTTGTATTGGGAACTTTTAAGTTGGGTTTAATTGTTAGTTCCTATCTATAAACACTGTTTTGATGAGGCCTATAGATGTCTATGAAGGTTAGAGTTGCAGTAAAGCTAGAGATACTACCTACACAACTTCCAGTTTGTGTAATATTTAAACGGAGCTTCTGACTGTAAAATAGTCAAGGAAATATCGTCTTCATTTTGAAAGACCTATCCAATGATATGTCACTTAATATGGTGTGTAAATTTATTTTTCGTCTCTACCGCCATTTTGTATTTTACGGCAGCCATTTTGAATTACAAAACCTAGCCTATAACCATCGGACAGTTAAGACGAATCGATAGATACCTCATTCATTAATCTCTTCGCTACCTGGGTCCACATATGTGGACCTCTATTCTTTTCCCCATAAAAACTAAACTGTTTGACTTTTTTACATTTTGACTTTGTTTTTTAATAGCTGAACGTTTTTTGCTTTAAAAGCAAACCAATAAATGGCAAAATCTATGCTGATTTCCTCATAAAATAGATGCTATTTTCATCTGAGTTTGCAAAACGCCTTCAAGAGGGTGTGGCCAAGAAATTGAGAAATTTTCATGCTTATTTAACTTAAATCCTTTACAATAAAATGTTTCGACGATTTTTATATCATTCACTTGATTAAAGGCCTTAAATTGGTGATTGTGCAAATTTGGGTTAATGATAATTAGATTGATATTTTAACGGAATTTGTAATTTTAGATCCCTATTTGTAAACCAAATTTACTAGTCCCCTAAAGTATCAATTTCCGAAAAGTTCTTTTTTTCTGTCATCTATGATGTCATTTTGTTTCTTTAAAACCAATGAATGAGTATTTGTAGTATTATTTTTAGCTTTGGGAATGAAGAGGTTACAATCCATCCAGCCGTTGGGATGTTTCGAAGGTATAAAGAAATCCACGTACCCAGATACGCGTCAAACACATAACCCTTCTTGGCAGTCGGGTAAGAAGAAAAATGACGGTGGAAAACTAAAAAACAGGTGAAAGGGGCAGGAATTGGATTTTTAAAAAGTGAAAGGGGAAGATATCCAACTGAGAAAGATGATGCAATTTGTGTCTTGTCCGAGGGTGCTTTCTCTGAGGAGAAGAATAGGGAAGGGGACTGTAGGTCCAATGCGGTTTTGCCATATCGGGGACTTTTTAAATTCAGATTATTTGACTGTCACCACTTTTTTTAAATAGAATAATTGATTGTTTTATTTTTCAGAATTTTCAATCTAATTTTAAATTTGTCGAATATTTTTATTTAAAAAAAGCGGTGACAATCAACACTCTGGAGACAAAGAATTCCCCAATCTGGCAAGATTGGTTCAATGTTAAGAATGCGACATGTGCGCACATAGTGACACTGCACCGACGCAGAGAATGATTACTATGTTTGTGATTTTTTCAGATAAAATTATTCACTTAGCAGGCAGGGTTTCTTTTTTCTTTTGCTAGAAACATAATGGAAAGAAGATAATCGTTAAGAAAAATGCGTCTTCATTAAAAATTACATATTGTTAATGTGCAGAAGAATTGTCATTAGTCGATAATATTAATTAAAATAATGTTCTTATCGCTTAATAATTGACATTAGCGCTATTTGTGCGGTTCTTTTGGAAAAAACTTAAGTAGCCGGTATTTAGACCCCATTTTCAAAACTCAAAATTTGCAAAATTTGCAGTCGGAATTTTACATTTTATAAACAGAAAATGCCTTTTAAACTGATTTTTTTTGTCTCTAAACAGGTGCAAAACATGTCAAGGTACCCTGCTGTCACATTTCGTCTTACTAATATTGAAAATTGTGGGATCTAAATATAAAACAAAAGTAGTAGTTGGCATTTGGACCTTCTCCTCTGTTATTCAAATTCTGAAAGCCTTAGAATTCATCAAATTTCCCTCTCTATCCGTGTTTTAAATAGCATAGAAAAATCCTCTTTCTCTAGAAGAAAAAGAAACTTATCCGGAGGTTTTTTTTTTTTTTTTTTTTTTTGTAAATATTGTAAAAACGCACGAAGAAAATTTTCATTCAGAACTACTGGTATTCAAACAATAGACCAATGACTCACCCTGACCTATGAATCTGAGCCAACATAGTTGCCAACTCGATACATAATAAGAAGTTTTATGATGACAAGCCAATCGTGGTGGTAGTGTTTAGAAGGTCAAAAGTATACATATATTCGTATATTCCCCTTGAAATCCCCTTGATTATCCCTGATGGAAAAATCAAGCAGAAGAGAAAATTTTTCAAATTCCCAAACTGTGCTCTAATGCAACCCCCTTTCAAGTTTGAATTTTTTGAGGTCCATCAATTAGGTCGTTCGGAAAGTCGTTTTCGTTTGGAAAAATTAATTTGTATCGGAAAATTCTACCATTGAATTATTAGGCATTAATGCCGACATCTGATATCTAATAAAGAACGGACAGAATTTTCCGGTGCAAATTGAATTTTCAAAACCGAAACGACTTACCGAACGACCTAATAGTATATATTTATATGACCGGTTAAATATCGGGGACCGCTGCTCTAAAATATGTTCTTCAATTTTTTTTTATTTTCACACTCGAACGTATACGTAGACTTTGGGAGAATTTATTTCCCACAGTATAATTAAAAAGATTTTTTGCGTTTATTATAATAATTGCTGTTTTAGCGCATATGCTATTTTTAGGGTTCCGTACTTAAAAAGTAAAAACGGAACCATTATAAGATCACTCCTGTGTCTGTACGTCTGTCACAGCCAATTTACTCGTAAACTATGGAACGCAGAAAGTTCAAATTGGGGGAAGTAATAAAGAATATTGACCCACATATTTACTGATTATTAAACATTCACAAATACATTTAGGGAAAATGATAGGTGCTAATCGTGTGGGGTACTCTATGAAAGGTTTCGTAAAGCTGAACTCAAAAATACATTTCTTTTAATTTTAGGTATTATATTTTCAGTGATGTCGTCGAAAATGTAGTGCAAAAATATGTCCCTCAACTATTTATGAATCTACTGAAACTAAAATTATGTAAAAATTAGAGGTAGTAGACGTTACTTTAAAACTTGCAGAAAAAGTATAGCGATTACGCTAGGGCTCATAGTTTTTGAGAAAAGCGCATTTTTCCGTTACACACAAATTTCAGTTTACAGGCGTTTGGCAAAAGTGTTGAGGAGCGTTGGAGGTAAGTATCGTAACAGAAGTATAAAAGTAATGTTGATATTGATTTACGAAAAAAGTCTTCGGTAATTAGCCGAGATATTAACCCTTAAAGACACGGATGGTTTGGACATACTTAATGACAAGAGCGGTCTACTCTATTTACTATCGGCTTTTAAAACCTAGATAACAACTTTTAATGATATATCTGCGTAATGCAATGCCCATTAACAGTGTAAAAGCAATAAACGTCAAATTGTTAAAAATAGACTAATTTATTTAGATCGTCACCTTAATTAGTCGGAGACAATTTTGCGATAAAAGAAGTTGCAGATTATTTTTAAAAAGTTAGTGGTGGCAATTGTAAAAACACATACGCACTCTGGGTCTATAGGCCGGCGCGCGTCCTCCCGGGTTAACCCGCGAGGATGCGCGCGATCGGCGGATAGACTTAAAATTAAATTTTTAATGCGTAAAAGTACAAATGAAAACTTTTAAACTATTGCAAAATAAAATGAATTATATGAATATGATGACACAGTAGTAGTAATAAAATCATTAGAATTATCAAACAGAATAAATTAAACAAAAGTCACGCATTAAAACTTTTAACAATAATGCATTGTCCGATTACTAG
Organism: Maratus speciosus; assembly: GCA_963932465.1. Taxonomy (NCBI): domain Eukaryota; kingdom Metazoa; phylum Arthropoda; class Arachnida; order Araneae; family Salticidae; genus Maratus; species Maratus speciosus. The sequence goes on along the minus strand of OZ010794.1, from coordinate 502,835,207 downwards.
ATATAAGTTTTCAAAAAATTTCGAATGTCACTATGCTTATTCAGGATCAAAATAATACAAAAATATTATTCTATAATTAAACTAATTCTATTATGAAAAAAATACGTACTATACATATTTTTTACATTGTGTTATACAAATAGCAATATAGTTCTTTCATATATACAAAATTTCAGCAGAAACTGATAAATTTAAAACAACTTCAGTTCTAAAATTTCCATGTTATCTTATAAAACACATCGAATATAATATTTCTCCATACAAATAAGAAAAAATAGAAAGAAATATTATGGAGATATACAGATTTAACAATGAATTAACATTTTCAAAAAATAGAAAGGAAAAAAAAAGTAAGAACCATTATCATACTTTCAGTAAATCAATATGTGACTAATACTTTTTACACACGATCAGGTAGCAAAATCATTGATCCTCATTAATAAACAAAATTCAATTTTTAAATTATTAGTTTCAAATGCACATCAATATGATACAAATATTTGTAACAAAATATATACACAGGGCTTAGTTAAAAAAAAAAAAAACCTACCAGAGCTCTAATATTCTGCAGCAATAACAACTAAGTGTATAACAACCCTCTCCCCTCACACACACATGCATATTTATATTTCATACATTATTTACTAATTTTAAAGCAATTTCGTCTTCCTCAAAAAGAAATTAAATATATATATATATATATATATATAATATATTTTGACATATCTTTAGGCATTAACATATAATAAATTCTAATAAATGACCAGAGCAAAAACATTAAAATCAGGTGTGGGGAATTTTCAGAAAATCCTACTCTTCGCGGACTTGACATTGGTGCGCAGTATTTATAAACTGCGGTCTGTTTTGACTAATACTTAAATATTCACTAAAAATAAAGAAGTACTGGAGCAGCGCTCCTGTGTCGGAGCAAATTAAGTACCACGCGGAGCTAGAAAGTTTACCAGTGAGAATATTTTAAAAACACAAACATAAAGCAGCGAGTAAAAACGACAGAAAGCGTTGCGACTAATTCTGACATTCCTCATCGCCGTTCTGAAATCATAAAAAAAAACGCTGCACATGACATACTATATCACACACGTAAGTGCTTTGATAGGAAAGAACGCAAAAGATTGGAGATGGGAAGGAAAGAAAAATAAAATTTAGGCATTGATTTTTTAGAAACACTATTTTCGGTGAAATCCAGAATGAGCGCAAATGAATTCAGACTAATATTTAAATTTCTTCTAAAAATAAAGAAGTAGCGAAGCTAAGTTCCGGCGCAAATTAATCATTGCTTATAGGTTATAACCTCAACGTCAACCCTACATTAATTTTCATCTTAATTTCCTTCTTCATTGTATTAATCAGAGTAACTCGAACATCGTATTTAATAAAGTAAATATTATCGTTATTCTTTTTGTGAATCGCCGGGTCAGCTAGAAAAGAAATGCATGTCACTGCATCAGCAGCAAATGTACAACAGAACTACGAAAAATCGAGAAAATCGTTATCACAGTGCCCCCTTCCAAGGTTGCATATCCATTTTCAACTGGGACTTGGCGTCAATAGTCAAAACCATATGTATGAAGTTTGGTTCAAAACTATGCTTTCCGATGAAACAATAATAAAAATGGCTCAAAAATCGTTATTACAGCGTCCTCTCCTGGCGGAATATCCCCAAATTCAACCTGGACCTGCTGGCCATAGTAAAAAATATACATATGAAATATTGTTCAATTCTATGCGTAACTTCATACACTTTTCGATGATAGAATATTGCAAATGGCGTAATAATCGCTACTACAGCACCATCACAGCAAAACACTTATATGAAATTTGGTTCAATTCTATGTATAACGTCGTATACTTTCGATGATATAATGAGACACACTTATATACGGACAGACACATATTATGTAAAACAGGTTTTTTGGTATCCCCTACCCTTTAAACGTGTAAATCCGTCGAAAACCGGAAGTCGAACAAAATTTCAACTACAATACTTTCTTCTATTATAGATAAAAAAGGTAAAAAAAGATAATGCAAAAACAAATATTTTAATAGAGGAATTTTTTTTAGTTAAAAAAATTATAATAACAAAAGAATTTTTTTAATTTTTTATGCAATTTTTGACGGTTTTTTTTAAATTTTGCGGCGATTTTTCCATGTGAATAAAAGGAATTCGGCTTTATTTTTTAGCCCAGTATAGTGAATCTTGTCATTTTTTCAATAAAGTTTATTCGGAGTTTGCATTTTTCGCGAGTTTTTTTATACGAATTTTAGAGTTTTGAGATTTGTAAAAAGAACTCGGTTACCAACATTTAGCCAAATATAATAAATTTTCTCCTCTGCGAGTTTTTTTTTTCCTCCATTAGATGTCGATTTGTCTGCATTTGTGAAAGAAGTCTGGTTTTAAGCTTTTAGTCCAATGTAGTAAATGCTGTCCTCTTTTCTCTCTCTCTCTCTCTCTCTCTTTTTTTTTTTTTTTTTTTTTTTTTTTTTTACATTCAATTAAGTTTATTCGGAATTTCTCGCGATTCTTTTATGCAATTTTTAGAGATTTTCGCATTCTGCAGAATTTTTTTGACGTTCGCAAGGGGAAATAGGCTTTAAAATTGCAGCTTAATAAGTAAATTTGGCCTCAGCTATTTGTGTTTTTCGTTGCGATTCTCTAGAATAATAATCGTCAGTTAACAAAATGCCCGGGTTTTGAAGAATTCGGGATTTGAGACTTTGTACTGTATTTTTAAATCTGTATACGTGTTCTCCGAGAGTTAATAGAACATGTTGATATAGTGCATTCATTAGGCTTTTTTCAAAAAGGCTGTTAAAATAATAGAATAATTAAAATCATTCACAGAAAAAAAATTCCATCGCAGAACGGCATCAAGCAGGACGGTCGTTCTGCCAAGCCAAGCTGAAAAAAATGCTAACCCCGCGAAACAAACAAACGCCAAGAATAACGGCAAGACTCCGTAACTGCTTATTATACTGAGGACAACTTCTCCATGTTAAATCCACCAAACATGGCAGCGTAAAATTTCCCATATCAAAAGAACCAATCATCGCAGAAAAATAAAACCAAAACCAGAAGGGCCTAATCAAAAATATCTTCAATTTGAGGTCAAATTTTTCCTCATAAATTAATTATAAACAGATATATAGATTTTTAAAAATAACGTCGAGATACTGAAAATGACAGATTCATTTTCTTCGTCCCACCTTATGTTTCAATCGAGGTAGAGACTTAAATAATGGACAGAAAAAAGTAAGAATTGAATTTTTGGACAGATATTTACTCAATCTACGTGCTTTTATAAAATTCAGCTTTAAAAACATAAATTTTCTATTCATAATTAGCGAAAAACTGTTAATTAATTATAAAGTTTACAAATTATGCCAAATAGCGATAAACCCGCCAAAACATTTTAGAAATCTTATACTTTTCTTTTATATTATCCTTTTGCATTGATTTCATCGAAGAAAACTATGGATGGGATTCAGATAGATTTTTCGCTGTTAGCGAAATGAGTTTGACCAATCAGAAGCCTGCATGTTTGAGAATATTTGCTGTTTCTGGATCCCGGCCTATGTCATGAAAGTTTTGAGTCATTTTTTTAGTGCCATGGATGAAGTGCAATGTTTGTAGAAATGTAGGCTATGATCCAGATAGATTTTTCGCTATTAGCGAAACGAGATTCACCAATCAATAGACTGCATTTCTGCAAACAGCGAAAAGTTCGCAAAAATGCAGGCTTCTGATTGATGAATCTCGTTTCTCTAACAGCCAAAAATCTATCTAGATTGCGCCAAATTGAGGATATTCAAAGTATGGGTTCGAGGCTGAAAAAAGCCACGTGATACCGATAATTTACCCAAGGAACTTCTAACTGATAAGAAGGGAAGATACTACTACTTTGCCTCATGAACCGTTTCATTGGCTAGCAGGGATTTACATTACACGTCTACGGAGCCTTCCCTTCTTTATGATAGAAGTATTTACCTTGACCACGTGATCAAAATGTAGATGGAATATCCTCCATTATGTTGAGCACAATTTTGCATTTCCACATCCAGGAAGGGTATTGATTGTCATAACAACAATACATATTCGAAACTATTTAAGGGACTGATTCTGAATTCCTTTGCTACAGCGCCTAGAAGATACAGTGTGGAAAACGGCTACAAAATAGTGCTAAAAAATTGAATCCCATAAATGTACAACGATGCTGAATAACAAGATGTCGATCGTAGCGCCATCGTAGTGATTTAAAAACGATAGTCATTCGAAAAGAGACTCTTTAACTTATTTCACGTCATTCCTTAACTAAATTAGCTTATAACTGACCAAAATATCTTATATTTATAGTTTCCGATATTTAACATAGTATAATTTTTGAAAACACAGTGTTTATATTGAAAAGAGTTACGAGATGGCGCTCGTATCAGCATATTGTCGCTGAGCATTGTTGGAGATTTATGGGATACAAGTTTTTAGCACTTTTTAAAGCATTATAGGAATAGCCGTTTTACCCACTATATCTTCTAGGCGCTGTACCTTTGCTATACAATTCGATATTAACCCTTAACTGGAAACCTACATCTGTGAGATTTTTGCGTGCACATATCTGCCCTTTATATTGTCTCACTCCGACATTCCAAACTTTTTTTTATGCTGTTAATTTAAAAAATTCGTCCTGTTAATGCATTCTATTAAAGATAAAATGTTTAAGTTCACTAATTGGTAAACTATTCAGTGTTCTGTTTGTGCACGGGATTTACACGTTTCCGGTTAAGGGTTAAAGAAGTTGTTGTTTCCATAGTAACAGTACTTTACTGTATTGCTTTCTCTAAAACACAAATATAGAAATTTAACAAAGAGCGCTCAGAATAAACACCATAACAGAGAGCCTTTATACATAAGAGTGGTGATATATGCATAGGAGGCATGCTCATTTCAGGTTTTTGCCGAAAGTACGGCTACAGCGTCTAGAATACCTTGTGTGGAAATATGCCATCCAAACAACGCTAAAAATTTGTATTCCTTAAATGTGCGACGATACTGCTAAAATCCCAAGTATCGATCACAGCGACATCTGCTTGATTTAGTATTACATTGTATAGACTAGCAATATCTTGCAGTTTGAGAAAATATCCTGCAGATGTCGCTGTGATCTGTATATTTCAGCAGCATCGTTGCATATTTAAGGGATACAATATTTTAGCACTTTTTTAAGTATTACCGGGATAACCAATTTCCACACTATATATTCTAGGCGCTATAGTATGCCAATCCACTTTCTTGAATAGAAGATATTCTATCTACGTTATGATCACGTGGCGAAGGCAAAAACGTCTAACGTAAAGAAGGGAAGGCTCCGTCGATATAATGTAAATCCCCACTAGTCAATGAAACAGTTCACGGGAGAAAGCAGAAGTAGTTTCCTGTTTCTCTTCTCATCAGTTAGAAGTTCTTTAGGTAAATTGCCGGTACCACGTGACTTTTTCAGCCTTGAACCCATATTTTGAATATCCTCCATTAGACGATACGCGCATGGACGAGCTTTATTAGACTATGGAAACAATTCAATATGCATTAGCCTGACGATAATGACATGCTCGCAAAGTCCTTTAAAAAATTGTTTTTATCACTTCTACCAATAAACCATTATTGTCCATATGTCGCTACTTCGTTATAGCGACACACGTGTTCGTAATTGGATCCCTGCCTTAATGTATCAAAATACGGAGTTTGCTTTCTGTATTATTCCTGAGCTCAGTTATAACGTCTAGAAATATAGGCCGGGATCCAGGTACATTTTTGCAAACAGTGAAAAGTTAGCAAAAATTCTGGCTTCTGATTGGTCAATCTCGTTGCGATAACAGCGAAAAATCTACCTAGATCACGGTCATGGTGTGGAAACCGGCTATTCCAGTAATACTTTAAAAATTGCTAAAAATTGAATCCCATAAATATTGAAAAATACGGAATGACAAATGTCGATAGCAGCAACATTTTCTAGATCTTCTCTGAGCGAAACGTTTTCTCAATTGATGTCTGTTGAAATAGTTACGTTGGAATTACCATATGTCGCTGTGATCGACATTCATCGTTCAGCTTCGTTCAACATTTATGGGATACAATTTTTTAGCACCTTTTTAATAAGCCGATTTTTAAACTATATCTTCTAGACATTATAGCTCCGTTATAGGCCTAGATTATATATTGTAGAAATCGACTATCCCAGCAATACTTAAAAAAGTGCTAAAATATTGGATGTCTTAAATTTCAAATGATGCTGAAATCCAATGGGTCGATGCGGTCGATGAGTCGCGCGGAAATAGTGAATCCCTTAAATGTACAACGATGTTGAATTCCAAACAGTCATTTGCAGCGACATCTGTAGGATATTTTTTAAAGAAGAAAGAGACACGTGTAATGCATCGCTATAGCGTCTAGAATACATAATGTGGAAATTTGCTATCAAAGCAGCGCTAAAAAGTTGTATCCCTTAAATGTGCACTGACGCTGAAATCCAGGAGCTGATCGCAGCGACATCTGTGATATACATTTAAATTTCAAAATAAACATCGTATTATTACAGCGGGCTTGACGCCAAGCACACTGGTCAGATATGTTAATAAAATGTAAAAAAAAAATGCTACAGCGTCTAGACCAAATTACAGCGCCTAGAATATATTGTGTGGAAATTGACTATCCCTGTAATACGTAAAAAAGTGCTAAAAGATTGTATCCCTTAAATGTGCAACGATGCTGCTGAAATATGCAGATCGCAGCGACATCTGCAGGATATTTTCTATAACTGCAAGATATTGCTAGTCTATACAATGTAATACGAAAATCCTGCAGATTTCGCTGCGATCGACACTTGGGATTTTAGCAGTATCGTCGATCATTTATGGGATACAAATTTTTAGCGTTGTTTAATAACATATTTCCACACTAGGTATTCTAGACGCTGTAACCAAATCGTCATGAAGTTTTAGGAAATATCCTGCAGATATTGCTGTGATCGACTCATTGGATTTCAGCATCATTTGAAATTTAAGAGATCAAATATATTAGCACTTTTTAAAGTATTACTGGGATAGCCGATTTCCACACTATATATTCTAAGCGCTGTAGCACCGCGCTAGCCTGTCTTTTTCGTTTGCCTCGGAGTAGATATAGATGAAGTCATTTGAAGCTGTTCGTAAACTGTGACCAACAACATATAAGGCCAGTTCATAACGTCACACGGAGTGGATTATCTGTATACGGCAATGGACACAAAAAAATCGGCGCTCAGCTTTGTACTAATCATCGTGTAAAAATGAACCAAATCTGAGGCTAACGAAAAAGACAGGCTACCGCGGTGGGCCCGACTCTTCTTTTTTTACAGACCGCTGGAGTCACGTCATGCTCGAATCCACCAATGAAGGTGCGCGAAAAGAGCATCACGTGACTCCAGCGGTTTGTAAAAAAAAGAAGAATCGGACCCACTGCGGTAGCCTGTCTTTTTCGATAGCCTCGATCCAACTCCGTGTGACTTTTAAACATCATGGACTGGCCTATTATGTCATTGGTCGCGCTAACACCCTCCCTCCTGCGTCCACTGTATATAGCGGCATCTTGTACTGGAGACTGCTAAATCGGCTGCTATCAGTCAAAATCAAGAGAGAAAAGGACAGAAGAGAGGGAAAGAACTCGTTTTTTTTTATCTAGTTTTTCACACGGGGAGATTGACATGTCTGTTCCTCTCCTTTCATAACTTCATGGTTATGAAATAAGCCAAAGCCCCCTAAATATTTGAGAAAGTCTTGGCACGCGTCACGAAAACATCACACAAAGCAGGCAAAGCAAAGAAACAAAATCATTCATTGGCTCTTGAATATGAACGAGCCAATGAATGATTTTTCTTCTTTGTTTTGCCTGCTTTGTGTGACGTTTTCCTGACACGTGTCAAGGCTTTCTCCAATATTTAAAGGGCGTTGAATAGGCTGCGATCAAGATAGATTTTTCGCTATTAGCGGGATGAGATTGATCAATCAGACGTCTGCATTGTTCCGAACTTTTTTATGTTTGCAGTAAACACCGAAAAGCCTGCAAGGATGGAGGCTACTTATTGGTCAATCTAATTTTACTAACAGAGAAAAATTTATCTGGATCCCGGACATTAACTTTGGTTGGTTAAAACAATTTTGAATAAAATCAAATCAGGAAGCCAATGTTTGTTAACTTTTCTGGTTAGTTTAATTGAAATCTTCCTTGTCTATTACTGAAAACTGAATTGCCGTATTTTGGACAAAAAATTGAATATAAGTACACAACTTGTGCATAAGTCACCACTCTAACACAGTGTTGCCAGATGGGCTACTTTTTTTAATTCAGATACTTGATTGGTACCACTTTTTTGAAATTGTAAAATGCGCCTTATTTAATGACATATTAATTAAGGCGAAAACAAAGGGAATTTTACCGTTTATAATAAGTGGTGGCAATCAAGAAATCTGAATTTAAAAAAAGTAGCCCACTGGCAACACTGCTGTAACATATAAATGTTCTCTGTTATGACCATGATTCTAAGTGCAGTTGGTTAAATTTGAGTATCTGGGTATATAGTGGCCCACCGTGGCTGAGTGGATAAGACACCATGCCGCTAATCGCTTGAGAGCGCAGATGGAAGCAGATTCGAATCCCCCCGTGATCCGCATGTGATATGATGTATGTGTTCAATAAAACAAACAAACAATCAAGCAAGCAATAGTGAAAGGTACAGCTGGCATGGAAACAACGACTTCTTTAATTCGTATAGAAAATTAATGAATAGTAGTAAATGACTCAAGTTTAAAATGTAGGCAAATGGTCTGGAAATGTCAATGGCTCCCATCTAGAATTTCACAAAAGTAATTTAATAGATTCACATGATGTATAACTTGATGCAACTCTTAGCTCATGAAAATTCTACAACAAGACTTATGTAGGTAGATCTTTTGAATGAATAATTCAGAATTCTGCGAACAAAACGATGTTCTTAAGGGCTCTTCCTCACCCCCCCCCCCTCAAAAAAGGAAATACGATAGAAAGATATAAGAATTTGGATAACTTCAATATGTCTGTGATCTTTTGTCAGAGTTCAAAAAAAAGTCTGGGTATTAAAAAAAAAAAACATAAAACAAATTTGACGAACGATAAGACTATAGATTTCAGGCAATTTTTAACCAAAAAATATTTAATTCTAATGTATATGCGGCTTTAATAATAGGCTATTAAAGATAATCAATTTAGGGAAATTTTATAGTAAATTAATATCCTAACATTTGTGCAAATAGGTATGGATAAACAGACTTGAGTAAAATTACATATTTATTCTTTCTTCTTTATAACACGATCTAAATGAAGATGAAGTCATATGTACAGTTTATATCTTTAAATTTTTGGATTTTTTTTATCAAAAATGTTCTTTTATTATGTCTAGAATTGCTAGATTTACAGATCTTCGATTCTTTAGATGCCTGCGGGGTATCATTCTCGGATTAACCGTAGGTATTTGTAAAGGTAAATTAATTTTGCAAAACCGTCAGCAAAAAAAAAGTTAGAAAAAACAATTAACTGACAGACTAACTGTTAATATATATTTTATTTCGACTCTGTTTTTTACTAAATTTTCATCTTTCGTAGAAAATTTTAAGGAGTTATAAATTGAGAAAGACTGATACTTTGAAAGAAGAAATTGACTTTCCTTACTTTTAAATTATTAATCACTCTAAAAAATGAATGATAGGTAAACAAAATGTATACTATTGTGTTTGCTCCCTGCTTAAAAAGGCTATACAAGACCTAATTTTAATTTGAGCTAGTAGAATTATTTCAATTATACATATTTTTTTTTTTAAAAAAGAACTGATATCTACTAAAAAACAACTTTTCAAAAGTAAAAAAAAAAAAAAAGAAATAAAAGAAAAAATGTGAAAGTTGTGGCTAAAAATAGTGTGATATCAAATTTCCAAGCTTATATTATGGTACTTGTTTAACATTTTCCATTAAAAATTTACCATATGTAAGTCGAGTACCTAAGTATGCGTTGATAGAAAGCCTTTTCTCCTTTACTAAATACATCATAACGTGTTTCTGAAAATTAACTTTTTTAAATTATGCATGACGGGCTTGGCGGCCATCTTTCCATATTTTACACAAATTTCTAAGCACTCAATCCCGTAATATGTTTACATTATTAAGAATTCCGAACTTCTAATTTTAGCTACAGACATATAAATTAAGAAAGTTTTATTTTGAAAAAACAAATTGATTTTTACTGCTTTAACTAATTAATTAACCCCCCTCCGAAAAAAAAGAATCATAAGATGAAACCTGAAGTTACTTCAGCTTTATTTTAAGACACAAATTTCTAGGCACTCATTTCCATAAATTAAAAGAATAAAATGTTTGCTTTAGCAACAATTTCGAACTTCCGATCTTAACAACGAACTTGTAAATTTGTGTAAAATATGGAAAGATGGTCGCCAAGCCCGTCATGCATAATTTAAAAAAAATTAATTTTCAGAAACACGTTATGATGTATTTAGTAAAGGAGAAAAGGCTTTCTATCAACGCATACTTAGGTACTCGACTTACATGTGGTAAATTTTTAATGGAAAATGTTAAATAAGTACCATAATATAAGCTTGGAAATCTGATATCACACTATTTTTTAGCCACAACTTTCACCTTTTTTTCTTTTTTTTCTTTTTTGCTTGGCTTTTTTTACTTTTGAAAAGTTGTTTTTTAGTAGATACAGAATACTATTGAAACAAGCGAAGCGAGGCGAATCTGTCCGCCACGTGACGTAATGCGCGAGCAGTTAAGAAATCTTTATAGTTGGTGCATCGCACGAATGGTACCCCCCCCTGTATTTTAGTATCGTTTTACCTGTCATTAAATAAGGTGAATATTTCTTTTTCATAAAAGCGGTGCCAATAAGCAATTTGAATTTTTAAACCGTAATTTAATTCGAGCGTTAAGGGGTTAAACCCAATCCTCGTCTACTGCTTACGACGAAATCCCGAATTCAAACTTTAAATTCCAAAAGAAAAAAAGTTACTTTGTGAAATTACAAAATGGGTCTCATTACATAAATAAATATCTGTTGTTACCTAACCTCATTCGTTGTGCATTGATCAAGATGAAATTCCGAAAGAAAAATGTTTACTGTAAGAAATTAAAATATATCTGTCATTACATAAATAAATATCTGTTATTACATAACTGTATTCTTTGTGCATTATGCATAACGAAATTTCGATTTCGTACCGGAAATTCGAAAGAAAAAAAATTACTTTAAAAGATTGCGAAACTGCTCTCATTAGATAAAGCACAAATCCTTGCTTGAAATTTTCGGCAAGAATCTGAAATTTCTGAATTAAAAAAAAAAAAAAAAAAGCTAAACGGACAATCCTGATTGCGTGCAACATCATAATTGATTCACAAAGCAAAGTTTGCGTTATAAGTCATGCTCATGATTAATGCACAGGGGGTTAAAATTGAAAAGGTCGCCCCGAACAATAAATATCGATTTTTCGATTCGGATTTTCCTCTCATGATTCTGACCCACTTAACAAACTTTTGTGTTCCCTTCATGTACATGGACTCTGGAAGTTTGCCAAACTTTTTTCGGATAGTGGTGGCATCTGTTTTACGATTGCAGCAGATAGTTCAGCGATTAAAATCTTTTCGCGAGAAATAAAATCCATTTTCAAAAATGAACGTAACAAATTTAGTCGTGTGGAAGAACATTTTTATATGTTTATAAATTTATTCATTTGTATAAATCGGAAGATTATTTCCAATTTATTAATTTTGATTTGTTTCTTTAGGTATTGTAAGTCGTTTTGAAAAATAGGTTTTTCGTATTTATAAAAGCGATTTTATTTAAAATTTATTTTTAGTTTCCCATTTATTTTATGATTTTATATTTAAAGGAAAACTTACGCGGGAAAAATAATTCTTACAGAAGATGTAAATGAAAGTATAAATACTTATAATATTAATACTATAAGCGTCGGAAATTTCACTCAAGTTTTATATAAAAAACAAAATGTAACCCAGAATTATTATTTAGAGATTTTTATCTAATTTTTAATTGATTTTTCAACCGTTTTTCATTAGTGAAATTACGCTTGGTATTATTGAATATTTAAGAGGCGAATTACCATATTGCTAGCTAAGCGTAAACCAACGGAGTGAAAAATGTCCACGCCGAGAATCGAACCCTGGCCCCTGTGATAGCGCTCCTGGCATCCGCCGAAGTTTTTCTGTAGGCAGATGAAACTAATAACAGGCATTGGTATTGTATTGATGAGATCAGACGAAGCCCATGGGCTTTGCTTATCCGGTGAAACCAAGTTGCTGCAGCATACGTGATTTTCTTCTCCAAGATACTATTGTACCAAATCTTCAGAATTAATTTGTTTACCCCCCCCCCCCCCCCGTAACCGTCTAAGCTACGAGGACGATAGCCAGCTTGACATTTCTCACTCATATATCTTGATACGCCTGCAATTATGCTGTGATTTATTTGTATCTCGTGTTATGCCGCAGGACTGTGTGCTCATGAAGACTATTCCATCAAATTGCTGCAGTTGCAGCCTTATCAACAGATATGAGTGAGAAATGCCAAGCTGGCTATCGTCCTTGTAGAGCGGTAGAGCATTGGAGCGCTATTCCAGGGTCCCGGGTTCGATTCCCGGCTTGGACATTTTTCACTCTGTTGGTTTACGCTTAGCTAGCAATATGGTAATTCACTTCTTAAATATTTAAATATTTTTATCTTACCTATTGAAGTTATTTCTGTGTATGTGTGATATATATATATATATATGAGTATATGAGATATGAGAATATCAGTATATGATATATATATATATATATATAATATATATATATATATAATATATATATATATATAAACTCTTAAAAAAAAGAAACCCTGGTTCAAATGGGATTATACATATTTGGTAGCAGTCACGTTGACTGCTCCTGGCGTTTCTAGAGTTATAAATGTTTATGTGCCTAATTTCTAATCCTCTTTGCTGAATTAGTTGAAAATTTATATCTAAAATATGAAAATCGAAAAAGCCTTTAACTAAAAATCGAAATATGAAGTGAATTTTATGAGTTAGCATTGGAGCTTATAACTTATCTTACTATTTCCGTATGGAAACGTTAAGCTTATTTTTTCAATATAAATTTTATAAAAACAAAAGATATATTTTCATAAAGGGCGATTTTCTTTTTCCTCAGTTTTTTGTCTAATGTACAAAAAGATCAGAAATGAAACCAATCTGACTGGTCTTAGGATTTTTATCCGACACATTTTCTGACTCATTTTTATTCCCTAAATGGTTTTCATATGGTCATATAATGAATATTTCATATAATCATATGGGCGGAGTCGGATAGACTCCTTCCGGGCGTTCTAGTCTTAAAATATCCAGAAGGTATACAGCGTATATTACCGCATGTCCTTCACTACATCCTTTTTTAAAATGGTATTGGTTGCAAACCATGCATGTGTACATGGACTATATGTAAAAAATATACTTTTGACGGAATTTTAAAATCTAAGTTTTAAAAAAGATGACAAAACTATTTTTTATGTACTGCACATGAGCAATAGACTAAGAATAAAAAGCATTTGTGTTTGCACTTAATGTGGCAATTGTGAAATCATTACTTTTTGTACAAGAGAATTAAAAGAAAAATATAATGTTATCTTGAAAAGTTATACATGACATACAGAAGCGCTTATTCTGCGTATGTGACATTCAGCCTCAAATTGAATGAAGTCCATAATAAGTTATCCAGAGATGTTTGAAGTTAAGGTTATTGCTTTTCCGTAGAATCTTACACTATTCACAGTGGACCAGTGATATTTGTTGCTCACATTCTGAACTAGTGGTTCAATACGGCACCGAATAACATAAATGTCTATTAAATAAAAATTCATCTCAAAATAGGTTGAATGAAAAAGTGGGCTTATTCCACTTTCGTTCTATAAGTCCCAAAAAAAGGTATTTTTTTGAGTCAGAAAAGTTATTTTTGTCAAAATTGTTTCAAATAGTCTTTGGATGAAAGATTTGACAGGATAATGGAGTGACAAAACTATTATTGTATACTAATACTCCACATGAGTAATATCTACTAATATAAAATCCAAGTTTAGGAAAGAGTAGGTAGCCATTCCGGGGCGGACCGTGCTATTTATTTATTTTAAATACAAGGCTGTTTTTTTTTTGTCATCTCCTCTGAGCTTTCTACCCAACCAATTTTGATAATTATTTTGTTAAATAAAAGCTGTTCCTTTGTAGATGTATCAGCACTAGCTATTTTTAATAATATTCCAATTTTTATATTTTAATTTTAATTTTAATTTTAATTTTAAATGTTTTTTATGAAATTTCTTCAAAATGGTGGCAATCGGATTACTTCAATTGTTTGAGATAAAAGAGAAATGACGAATATTATTCAGACACGTGACTTTTTGGACGTATTTTTTGATTTGCAAGTTATTTTCGGTAAAGAAAAAAAAATGCACGTGTACTTTATTTTTATAAGCGAATAAAAAATCATATTTATTGCTACAACACGAATATATTTGTGTTCGGATTATTTTATCTTTATGCATTATAACTTTATTAGTTTTTTCATTACAATTAAATTTAAAACATATTTTTATTTGAATATACTGCGTTTAAGCATAAAAGTACGTATATAAAGTATGTTTGAAAAGTTTGCGCAGGGGAACTTATGCTTAGCTTAAAATGTATTATTACATAAATAAAACTAAGGAGGAAAATTTATATGAATGTGTTAACATGACACAATTTTTATTGATTTTTTCATTTCTTAATTCAAGTATTAGAATAGGAGCCTTTATTGATCGTTGAACTATTTCAGAAATTGAAAATTGAATTAAAAAAATATCCTCATCATTTGCATTCGTAGAAATCATTTGTCATTTTTAAAATGTACAGTCGTGGGAAAAAAAAGTAAACACCCCCTACTAACGCCTCAACAAATCATCATAGAAGAAAGTGACTGGTACCGAACTATTGGAAATAAAGTCTACTTTTAAATGATGTATATAAAATTTTCTTAGGGGGTCATCTACATATTAAAACGAATCCAAACTTCATTTTTTTCAATGGCAATACCCAATTTTAACGAGATATTTCAAATCTTCGGTTCAAACTATGCCTAGACACCAAATTTCAAGTCATTTGAATGATAAGTTTTTGAATTATAAACATTCAAAATTGAGTGCTTCTAATGCTAAATTATATTTTCATATTTTTATTTATATCTCCCGAAATTATGCTCCTAATGTGCTAATTTTGTTTGTGGTAATAATACTAATATACCCAAACATAAATAAGCTGAATTTGCAATTTTTATAATTTTATGATATAAATTATGAATTATGAAATTAATATTCGAAAAAATTATGAATTGCAACCTACAATTTTTTTGATGGATTTAGATTTATTAAGTCCTGCTTTATAGAAATTCAAAAATTTCACATTTTTCTTCCAAGTAGTTTTCAAATTATGTTTAAAAAACGGCAAAATGATGGTTTAAGGGGCCGTCTATGATGGAAGTGAGTAGACATTTTGAAATTTATTCAGCCGTACTGTAATCTAAGACGCTTCATTGACTCCTTGAGTGGCGCTTAAGGTGCCTTGATCAAGGAAGCGGCTCTCTCGGTTAACAATCCAGTACGGAACTTCAATTGGATACAGCCCTTAAAATACGCTCGTTTTAAAATAATTAATTTCTCGGAAACTTATGGTACGAATTGCATAAAAATTCATTTTTAGGCTAATTGAAGGGTGTAGAGTTCATTTATGCTGTCAGAATTGGGTACTGCTATTGAAAAAAACAAAGTTATGGTTCGTTTTAATATGTAGGTGGCCCCCTAAGCAAATTTTATATACATCATTTAAAAGTAGACTTTATTTCCAATCGTTCGGTACCAGTAACTTTCTTCTAGGATAATTTGTTGAGGAGTTAGTAGGGGGTGTTTACTTTTTTTTTTTCCACGACTGTACTTTTCTATGATACAGACTCTTCAATAATAAAATCTTCATGCTGTTTGTTTGCATGAAGTCTTGTGAAAATAAAATGCAGATCAACATTCCGTCATTTTTGACGGGTGTGATATACTAGTAGGGAAGGTCGGGGAGGTTTGATACATAGGGAGGGTTGATACATTGACAAATTTTCTCAACAAATGGCATTAACAGCTATTGTAACAGATGTAAAGTCCTCTTTAATTAGCAGAGGCCATTATTAGCTGGATTTAGCAGTGAAGAACTGACAACGTTTTTTTAATTTTTATTTTGAAGACTTTTGGAATGTCAATGTAAATTTTTTTAAATGCTGATTTTCTTTCATAACTCTTATTATTGTGCAGATAATATCTTATAATTTTTTTTATTTGTAAAGCACATTGTTAGGGTAAGTTTTACTACAAATTAGATTAGCATTTTGCAACTGCATTTACACAAAGTGATTGAAAATCCAAGAAGGCATGATAGGGGGAAATGATACATTAGTGTTGGGGAGAAATGATACACTTGTACATTTGAAATTTAATAGTTTTTTTTAAAGATGTAAACTAATATAGGACTATGATATTCATTATTGTTTTACAGCAAAAGCTAATGAAATTGGTAAGAAAGAACAAAGAGAATATTCGTAGACATTATGCAGGTTACATAGAAAAGCAGTGCGATAATAGATGGTTAGTTCACATTGCTCGTCATGTAGAAGAAAAAGTTTAAATGGCCTGAAAGAGAAGATATTTCTATAATTGACGAAGGGCAAATTGAAAAAAAAATTAAATCCATCCGATTTTACTTATCAAAATAATAGAGTTATTAGTTTTTCTTTTAACCATTTCAGGGGTGGTGGTATGTTTATGAAACCACTTAATTTTAATTCCCAAACGCCATATTGGCACCAACAGTTTGGTAAAATATTTTCCATTTAATATAAAAGTGGAACATAGCCTTCTTCTTATTTCCAATTAAATTCGTTGGTAAATTCCGGTGCCATTCATTTATTCAACACTTTAACATTGAAAATGCTTTGCTCTGACATGGTTAAAGAAATTTTAAATGTGTTAAATTTATGTTAAATTGTTTGCAAATCAACAATGTTCACTTCATTTTTCCTTGCACCAAGATCTCTAGGGTTTTTTTTTTTTTCATTATTTATTTTCTAAAAAGTGTATTAATAGGATTTTTTAAATAATAGCAAGTGTTTAAATATTTTTGTAAAAATCATTCCTGAAACAAAAATATTTCAATGTCATTTCTTTTTAAATTGTCCTTAAATATTTCAAGTTTTATCATAAAATTTGTATGACACATAAATTGAATTGTCCCCATTTGTTTTTTCAATTTACATAACAATGTATCAAATCTCCCTTGCTAGTGTATCAATTCTCCCCAACAATGGGGAGATTTGATACAGTAGTAACCATTCACAATAATTGGGATATATTTTTTGAATGATTTTTTTAAAAATAACAATATTTTTAATAAATGAATAAAAGGTCACTTTATAAGAAAACACGAAAATATTGTTTAGAAATGGGTTTCTAAGGGTTGTAAAAAATTAGTAAAAAAAGTGTATCGTACCTCTCTTACCTCCCCTGCTAAGAATAAAAAGCATATGTATTTGCAGCTGCATGTGACGATTATTGAAATAAATTTTTTGTAAAGGAGAATTAAAAGAAAAAAAAACTTATGTTGTTTTGAAATATATAGAAGAATTTCGGGTATTATGCATTGGTGAGGCAATATGGAATATTTCAATATCTGGCGCATACGGTGTTGCAGCTAAGAATGAATCTGCCGTACGACTTCCTAGCACTCTCACGAGGCACTGTGCTCAGTTCTGTTTGCATACATTTGTTGAAGCGACGCGGAGAAATAAAATCTTATTCTCAATTTTTGCAGTTTTTTTCAGGTAAATTTTTATAAAATGTGTATTAATTATAAAATCTTATTGTCCGTGATGTTAACCAAGTTCAGTATAAAGTTGAACAGTTATATCTATTTCTGTTTTAGTCAGTTTTCTTCTACGACAACTTGTTGACGAGTGTTGAAGTTATGTTTTTCAAGAAAGTGTGTCGGGTAATATGGGATATCTGCTAGACAACTGTTTCAAGACGAGTTTAAAAAGTAAAAGAATTTTTCAAAGAATCTTTTGATTTATGGATGATGTACTAAAGTTTACTCATTAAATAATTTTGGTCCTTCTTTTAAATCGTGGTTTTTCTTACAGTGTTAATATTCCTTATAACCCTATTCCATATTACCCGACTGGTTGCCATTACCCGGAAACTGTAACCTTTTTTAAAAAGCTAAATATTTATATGAATTTTTTTCTTCCATTTTAAACGCATTTGAACTGTGTTAAGAAACAGACAGTGTTTGTTCCTACCTAACTTTTAATGTATCTCACATTTTTTTATGTTGACTTACAAATAAAAAGTAATTCCATAATATCCGAATTTCCTCTATATATTCCATACAGAAGTGTATATTCTGCTTATGCAGCATTCCTCATCAGAGTTAATAAAGTCCATAAAACTTTATCCAAAGATATTTGAAGTTAAATTTAGTGCTCTCTCATAGAGGATTAGAAGAAACATAGAGAATCAGCAAAATTTATTGCTTCAATTTTTAACAATTGGCATACTATGGCACCGAACAACATATTATCTTTAAAAAAATGGTCTTTACCTTCTTTCGTTTTATACGCCTCATATAATAATATTTTTGAGTTAAAAAGGCCTGAAAAAGTCATTGGAAGAAATATTTGACATGATGATGAAGTGAGAAAACCAATTTTGTATACACGTAGTTTTACTTTATATTAACCTATTTATAGACATTAAACAAAATTTTTACACGTAAAAATCATGTAGATGCCATTTTTTAAAAAGTACTTAACTTTCTTCCGTACAGGAGAAACCAGTCTTTAAAAACAGTTAAATGTATTAGTAAAAATGTTAATATTTTTACGATCACATATGGCTGTTTTTAACGACTGACTTCTTCTGTACGGAAGAAAGTTAAGTACTTTTTAAAAAAATATTTAACGTTTATAAAACACATATGACTGTTTTTAAAGACCGACTTCTCCTGTCAAGAAGATAATTAATTTTTTTTTTTTTATGACATCTACATGATTTTTATCTGTGAAAAATGTGTTTGTCTGTACATAGTAAATATAAAGTAAAAGACTGTGATTATATATCACATAATTTTAACTTACTTAAAACGAATTTTGCATATTTTACAAGAGTAATATACAACTAAAAAAGATTTAATAAGTATTACATATAACGATAAATGGCATCCTTACATACTAGAAACTTAAGTTCATTAGTGTACTATAAATTTTTAGTATGTTAATGAAATAGAAAGTTATGGAATATACTCTTTTCTTTTACAATCCCGCACTATACAAAAGACTTACACTCTTATAAACTGCAATTCAATTTTTGTACAGTCTTGAAATTATTTCTTAAATTATTTTAATAAAACCATTCTTATAAATTTTAAAAAACTTTCACTATTACAAACTACTTCAAAAAATTCATATCTTTTTTAGTGTTTTGAACTTAACAAATAATCTTCATTACAAAAACGGCTTCTTATTTAACAAAATGATAAAGGGCTTTTGTCACCCAGATAAAACAGATTTAACGAAAGCCTTTTTTCTTGGAGATAACGAACCCAATTAACAAGCGTTTTATTCCAGGACTTTTAATAATATTCATTGCAATTACTCTTTGTAAAAGAATATCTTTTTATGTAGGACAGCTTTAAATGTATGTTATCAAATATAAAGAATGCTTGATCATGCAGAAACAGACAAAAGATGAATGAGGTACTAATGAGGAAATTCTAACTGTTGTAATATTTAACCCGATAATTTAAAACATAATGAGGATTGCTAGATAAGCATTCCATTGTTGCCTCCCCCTATCCCTGATAGGGTCGAAAAATGTATTCTTTTTTAGAAGATAATTTGATTTTTTTAATGTAATTTGTGATAAAATTTTAGTACATTGTAAAAACAAGAACGAAAGATCATGCGTACGGCATAGATTAGGAAACACTTTCCGACACATTCAGAATACTATAGCAAAACCTCACAGTTGACTAAGGTGAAAGATGGTGTCTAAATGAACAATTTGGAAAACACATAACGCATTTAAAACCCGATTTCTGCTGTTACCATGAATAGTCAGGGAAATATGAGATTTTTTTTGTGCGGCCTTATATATGATCTATACATATGTATGTATACTACATTGTATGATAAAAGTTACACTGGTGTACAAAAATTAAGTAAAAGTCACAAAATGCTAATTTTCAAATACGCGAACACTCCAAAGGAAATAATATAATTCGAGTAATTACTATCTCTACAACACAGCTAGCCCATATAACATCTCATTCATGTCACACATGGTGACAAGTGTCACAGTCACTACGGTGAAGCAAAAAAGTAGGAAATCTCATTATGAGTCTCAAATGATCACTATATGTGAATCCACTGAGAGGTCAATGCTGCTTTGTGACGAGTCACCATGTGACTTTACAATGTAGTTACATTGTGACTCTCATGTGAATGTCATTTGTAGACCCAATTTCAAAGTCATCGTGAACGCTGCATTGTGATAAGTTACCAAATAATGTCACATTAAAGTTACATGATGACTTTCAGGTGACCGAGAGACTACTGTGAAGTCACCATTATGCTCTTTTGGGAAAAGTTTCCATGTGACTATAATATGATATTATTTGATGACTTATCATAATGCAACGTTCATGATGACTATGAAATTGAGTCTAAAAATGACAGTCACATGAGAGTCATAATTTAACTACATTGTAAAGTTACCTGGTGACTCATCACAAAGCTGCAGTCACATTGACTTCTCAGTAGTATCACATATAGTGATCATTTGAGACTCATAATGAGATGTATGGAATTTCCTATTTTTTTGCTTCACCGTAGTGACTGTGACACTTGTGACCATGTGTGACATGAATGAGATGTTATATGGGCTAGCTGTGCTGTAGAGATAGTAATTACTCGAATTATTTTATTTCCTTTTGAGTGTCCGCGTATTTGAAAATTAGCATTTTGTGACTTTTTCTTAATTTTTGATAACCAGTGTAGTTCAGTCAAACGCATAGCACAGTTGAAACCTTTCATGCACAATTTCCGCCAATAAACGAACGCTGTTGAAAACTTTTGTGCAGCCCTGTATATGATCTGTAAGATTTATACAAACCAAGTGATATAAAAAAGCACTTAAATTTAAAAACTCATAACCAAAACTGAAAACGCATTTCCAGCAATTATTCAGGGCTGCCACAGGCGACTATTTTTTAATGTCAAAAACTGTTGTAAGTTTTCGTAAAAAAACTCAAACAAATTATACTTCACCCTTTCATATCATAAAAATAAAAACATACATTTATTTTACTTAAATAGGTGTCACAGATAAAAATCAAAATATGTTGACATGTTTCGGTTTAATAGTAAAAACCGTATTCATAACATACACATAATCAATAGAAAATGAATCATTTTCTATTGATTATGTGTATGTTATGAATACGGTTTTTACTATTAAACCGAAACATGTCAACATATTTTGATTTTTATCTGTGACACCTATTTAAGTAAAATAAATGTATGTTTTTATTTATATGACTATTTTTTAACTCTATTTCGTACCACTTTTTCAAAGCAAAAATCTTTTACATACACTTTGACAACATTTTAAAGGGAAAATACTACAAAATGTATTTTATAAATATAGTCGCCTGCAGCTGCCCCGTTATTGCTCGTAAGATTCAATAGTTCCGTTATTGTTCATTTTCTTCTGTAGCCAAATATTTTGCGTGTCCCTGTAAATGAACGATAAATTCGATGCTCACCAAGTTTTATAGTAAGAAACTTGTAGCACACTTCCGTAATATATTTCAATTTCAATACGTTTAAAATAGTGTAAAACCTTTAAAACACACCGCAAACTATTTTCCCCCATAGACCGTAATGTAACTAATTATAAGGTTTTAGTATTTTAACGAAATAGAAAGTTAAACAGAAAATAAGTTCGGCCCGGTCTGGAATAAAAAGTTAAAATCATACTCCCAGCCCATCCCGGCTTGACCAATTTCTACAAATCATAGTGTTTTACGTCAATATGATTAAAAATTGTTTCGTATGGAAGAGTTCTGACCAAATATACTTATTATAGTTTTTCTTTTTTCATGTTTATTTTTTTCATTAAAAACTTCATTTTTAAAGAAGTGCCAAAGACTGTGATATTTATTTTTCTTTAATGAATCTGTATTTGTAAGTAAATGTTTCACTTATCATTCAGTAAGGTTAATCATATATTCCATGTATTGGAGACTGAAAAATGCCATACGGTGAAATATTCTAAGACGGAATCACATAGGAAAGGGAAAAAATGCGTTATCGATAAGTTTCCTTCTTAGGAGGTATAATGTATTATATTCTATTCTCGGGTATTATAATATTCATTTTACATGGATCGACACACTTTTCCGTTTAAGACAGGATTTCGTAAAAAGGCAGGTTCTTTTTCACTGGTTTTACTGTATTTTAATTTTTTTGCCTTTAAATCTACTATCCTTTAAAAAATTAATTTTAAAGTTTAATTGTCAAATAATGGCGATTTTAAAACAATGCAGATTTAGCAAAAATTTTTGGTTTGAGCCAAATTTTACTGATTTTTGCACGGATAAGGTCAGTCGCAGACAATGATTTTAATACGGATTGGGTCGAGACCGGGACTCCACGTGCAGACCTAGGAAGAAGGAAGTCAGTCCCGGTTCGGTACGAAAAAATACATTAGGCTCGGCCCGGCCGAGCCTTCAGAAGGAAGTGAGGTCCTGCTAGGTCCCGGAATACAGATTTTATTAACGGCCTCGCCGGGACGATATAAAACCTGAAGTGGTGAGGGCTAAAATTATGAAAAAACTCATAATCGGCATGTTAGAAAAAACGTTGTCTATACTAATATTATAAAGAAGTAAAAATTGTTTGTTTGTTTGTTTGTGGGAGGTAATCTCTGGAACTACCGAACCGATTTGAAAAGTAATGGTGTCAAAATGATTGTGTTAGTCCCCATTCGAATATAGGCTATATCTTAAGTCGGTGCCACTACCCCAAAGTAGAGAAAGTCCAGCCGCAAAAGGGTTGTAGAAGCAAAAAAACGTTCTAAAAATGCGATTTTTGTGTCACTGGAGGGCCTAGAAATATGAAATTTGGAATATCAGTTACTTATAATATATAAATGATCTCTAAGAACAATTCCTAAACAATTCGAAATTTTAAAGGGGTGAAAATGCACCAAAAGCTTTCTAAAAACGTTCTAAATGGTGTTTTCTACGCAATCTCAGGAAATATCAAACCGATTTAAGAAATAAAGGTGTCAAAATGATGGTGACAACCCTTGCTCTATAATAGGCTATATTTTATGCCGGTGCCACTACCCCAAAGGGGGTACAGGAGTAAAAACATTCTAAAAATGCGATTTTTGTATTACTGAAGGGCCTAGAAATATAAAATTTGGAATATTAGTTACTTATTAGATATAAAGGATTTCTAAGAACACTTCATAAAAAATTCGAAATTTAAAAGGGTGATAATGCGCGAAGAACGTTCTAAAAAACGTTCTAAATGGCGATTTCTACGCAATTTCAGGAAGCATCAAATGGATTTCAAAAGTAATGGTTGTAACGACGTTGAAAAACCACATATAATATTTTTTAATAATGAAAATATGAGTGGAACTAGGAAAAAGTGGCCCAAAGTACGGTTGGCGGTATATTTTAATTTGAACAACAAAAATGATAAATTAATTTAATTACTATTATTTAATACATAAATATTTTAATAACTAAGTGTAACTATTTTAATTATTATTTCTTATTATTTTAAGTGTTATATATTTAATTTTTCATTTTAATCGCTTTATTTCATTACGGTTTAAATGAAGTAACATTTAAAGAATGTTTTTTTTTCTCTAATTGAAAAGCATTTTGTTTCAGTATAATAATATAGTGTAGTAATAGCAAATAACGTTTTATAAAATCCATGTTTACAAAGAATATGTAAGACATACGAAAATTATATATGTGAATTATACTCTGTACTAGTATACATGATAGAAAATTTATTTTAAATATAATAATAATTAAGTGAGACTATTTTGTTTATTATTTTTTCTTAAAATTATATAGTTGAGTGTTTTAGTTATTCCTTTTTATCCAACATTTCATTGCAAGTTAAATGAAGATTATTTAAAAAAATCTTTATTTAAGAACATATGTTGTTTTAACATGGCAAATTAAATAAACTTTAATTTGCCATGCAATTACACAGAAAATATAAAGTAAGAAATAATATATATAAACACGTATGGGAATTACATATTGTTGTAGAATATTCAGTAAAAAATATAGAATATTTTTATTTCTGAATAAAGAAAGGATGCAGTACTTATTTTAATTATTAGTGTGTTAATATTTAATATTTTATACTTATTAGTATTGATAACTAAGTAAGCTTTTTAAATTATTATTTATTATTAATTGAGGTATCAATATAATCTTTTAAAATTTTACCTTTTTGTAAACAGAACAAAAAAAAGTATAAAAAAAGGAAATGCCTAATACTTTTAATTAAAGTTAATATATATAATACTTAAAATAAATAATAATATGTTTTCTTATCTTATTGTACTGTGTTAGTTTATAATGTTTACGATGTGTGGCATTCATTCACTTTTGATAATGATTCCGAAACACAAAAGCACTCAAAGAGGATAAGGGCCGTGGGAGGGTGGATATAATTTTTGTGATATTCTGTCCTATTTTATCCTTTCGACAGATTGATGCGAAAACAATATTGAAATACTTATTCAGAAACAAAAAAAACTCTTCGGGAAATGAAATAAAGAGATTGCTAGGGGGAAGGGGGGAGGATTTTTGTGGATTTTAATTACCGATGTTTATAAAGTGTACTTTAGCACATATTTCTCATTTTGATTGCTAAGTTTTCCGGCACATAATAATAATCATCTGGTGTTAAAATATTATTTACCTAAAATAATTTTTTTACAAGAGAAAGTAACAGCTTTCAAATGCAAAAAAATGATTAAAAACACACTTTACTGAAAAATAGCATATAGTAATAAACAAACCTTTAAAAGCACACTTTTTATTTATTTTGCTTCAATAATTTAATATATATATATATATATATATATTTCGAATATTAAAATAACAATTTAGTGTTTTATTACTAAAAAAATTGTAGAAATAAAGATTGAAATTTGTAAATGTCGATTTTAAAACAAATTGATGCAAAAACTGTATTAAAAATTAAAAAAAAGAAGAAAAATTTCGAAAAAAGAGGGAAATTTGTATTCCTTTTTTTAATTGATGTATTTAAAAATATATTTCTGTTTTAGATTGCTAGATTCCCCCCGTCCTCCCACCCACTCACACACCATATTTAAACGCATACATGTTGAAAGATATTTTATAAAAAGAAATAAAGGAGCTGTTTATGTTTAAAACGAAACATAAACATACTTAAAAAAAGTAGCAGCAAAAAAATAACAATTTGGTGTTTTTTTATTAAGAAAATGTATAAAAATAAACATTGTAAAATTGTAAATTTAACAATACACAACATGCATAATTACACATGTTGTGTAACAGTACAGAAAAATATAGTGAAATTTTGTGCCTAATACTGTGTAAGGTTACAGATAATTAGGGTTACCTTTCACGAAAGTACTGCGTAACCTTGCAGACATGTGGCATGTAATTGCACAGACAAATTTGGAGAAAATGTACACCTAATAATGTGTAACGTTCCAGGAAAGTGTGGTGAAAGCTTAATCATACTGAAGTGAAACTTGCACACAATTACTGTGTAAGATTACACATAAATATGGTGAACACTTACACTGGTATTGGATAACCTTCCACGAAAGTGTGGTGAAAGCTTAGTCCTAACTGATGTCTAACCTTACACAATTACTGTGAAAGCTTACAGGCAATTGTGGTGTAACCTTACACAGAAATTTGTGATAAGTTTTACAACATTATGGTGTAATCTTACACAAGAGCTGTATAATGTTATACCAGTTATATCAGTTAAATACCACCGTAAGATTGGAGGCAGGAATGCTGTCTCCAGTTTTATGGAGTAACGTTACACCAAATGTTTTACAATGAGGGGTTGCTGGAGCAAAAAACGTTCTAAAAATGCGATTTTTGTGTTATGGAAGCATCTAGATTCATGAAATTTGGCATTGCATATATTTATTAGATATAAATTATCTCTAAGAACATTTCTTTACAAATTCGAAATTTAAAAGGGGCGAAAATGCGCGAAAACCGTTTTAAAAACGTTCTAAATGCCGATTTGTCAGCAATCTCAGGAAGAATCAAACTGATTTCAAAAGTAATGGTAGGAAATTGATGCTGACAGCCTCTTCTCTAACAAAGACGCTATTTCATGTAGGTGTCACTACCACCTGGGGGCTGCAGGAGCAAAAAAAACGTTCTAAATTTAGATTTTCGTGATCGGTAGGGGCTAGCAACTTGAAATTAGGCATGATGTATATTTATTAGATATAAATGAACTTTAAGAACAGTTTCGAAAAAATTGAAAATTTAAAAGGGATGAAAATGCGCGAAAAGCGTTCTAAAAACTTTCTAAGTTGCGATTTCAACTCAATCTCAGAAAATATCAAACCGATTTCAAAAGAAATGGTTGCAAATTGATGGTGACAGTCCCTGCTGCAACATAGGCTATATTTTATATTGCTGTCACGACCATCTGGGGACATGTGATATTGGTGAGCAAAACATGTTCTAATTTGCGTTTTTTGCTCAACTGAGGGATCTAACATTTTGAAATTTGGCATGGTAATTACTTATAAGATGCAAATGCTTTCTAAGAACCCTCGGAAGAAAATTCCAAATTTAAAGGGATGAAGTGAGCGAAAAGCGTTCTAAAAACATTCTAAATTACAATTTTTATGCAATATTATCAAATACCAAACCGATTTAAAAATTAATGGTTGCAAATTGGTGGTGATAGAACCTGCTCAAACATAAGCTATATTTAATGTTGGTGCCACTTTCAGGAGCAAAAAACATTCTAAATTGCGATTTCTGTGATACTAAAGAGGCTAGATACATTAAATATGGCATGGTAATTACTTATAACGTATAAATGCCCTCTAAGAACAGTCGAAAGCAAATTCGAATTAAAAAGCGGTGAAATGAAGGGGAGGTGCGAAAAGCGTTCTAAAAAATCCTAAATTACGATTATTATGCAATCTCAGGAAATATAAACCGATTATAAAATGAATAGTTACGAATCAATGGTGGCAGTCTCTGATCCTACACAGGCTATATTTTATGCCGGTGACTCTCCCACCTGGGGTTGGCTGGAACAACAATCGTTCTAAAAAAGGACCTTAAAATCTTTCTAAATTACGTTTCTGTAGAATATTAGGAAATACCAATCCGATTTCAATATTAATGTTGGCAAATTAATAGTGACAGTCCGTATTCCAACATAGCATTTTATGTTGAGAGAGATGGTAGACCGTAAGACAAAATTTCGGAATTTGACATGATGATTAATTTTAAGATGTAAGAAGATGATTTCTAAACAATTCAAAACTTCAAATGAATACTGAAATGAACATATTAATTGAGCATAAAAGTTTCAAAATATTTTCTAAATTATCATTTATTTAGTTTTAGTTCTTTTTATTAATTTAAGTCTCATTTCTGCCTAATGCAGTGTAATAATGAAGTTTAGTCAAACTGTGGCTTAATTAGTAATTTTTGATGTATTCCTAAAAGTATAATTTCTTCTAGTAAAAGTTAGAGAAACAAATATCACTTGGCCTATTTCAACTATTATGCGAGCAAAGCCGCGGGTTTTACTAGTTTTAAATAAATTGACGGACATTTAAATAGTACAAAAAGAAGGTGGAAAAGCCAAAAGTTAAACTGAATTGGAAGTTTAAGCTACAGGAAGGAGTTACTTAGTCACCTGTAATTTTTAAAAAAGCATTTAAACATTTTATTAAGAGCCAATATTTGTTTAAAACTTTAAATGCGTTTTTCTGCATGATGTTTTTTTTTCACCATTTCGTGTGTTTAAATTATTACATGTCAAGAATTGTTTAAAAAAAAGGTGCAAATTTGGAGCATGTATTTTTTGATTATTTTATATTAATTTTGTTTCGCGAAATTTGAAAAAATATTTACTTTTGAAAATATGATTTTTTTTTAAAATAAGTTACAACATTTTTAAAATTTACATTTTTAATATTTTTAAAATTTATATTTAAAAAAATCCTGAAACAAAATTAAAATCATATTTTTCTCTTTAATTAAATGAAAAATTTTTGAAATTCTACAGATAATGTTTCGAGTTATAACGACTTTAATTTATGCCACTTAAAGAAAAAATAATCACTTTAATTTTTTTTAAAACTGTTTGAGAAGTTTTAGGATGTGATTTTGTTTGGAAATTATATGGTTAACCATCACAGAAAAAAAAATCAAAATTTAAGCTTAATAATTTTTTTTTTTACATGTTTCCTGGAACTCTTAAAATAACATTGTTTCTTGAATTATACGCATTTCAGTTTGTATCTAATCTCTAAGGCTAATGTCAGATGAATGTCTATTTGCACGCTTTTAGTTTCAACATGAAAAAGAAACCCTTGCTAGCGAAGGTGTTTCTTTTTCCTGTTGAAAGAAAAAGCGTGCAAATAGACGTTCGTCTGACATTAGCCTTAAAACGTGCCGAATTACTTAAACGGGCGTATCTCTGTGAGTTTTGCAGATATGAAGATAGATTTTTTTTATTCAATTCAGGAATGAATAAGGAGAATTTTCCTAATTGTAAATTTTAGCCTACGGGGGCCGTATACAAAATTTAGTTTTCGTATTCTCTCAAGTATACTCCCCCCCCACCCCCCTTCCCCATTGCAATGTATCTCATCAATTTTCTTTTTGTGTGTGAAACTTTGTAATTGGAAGTATGTGTCTAGAGGTAATATTTAAGAAAATAGCCTATTGTTTCAATCTTTATGAATCCCCCTGTACCCTGTATATATATATATATATATATATATATATATATATATAGAATAAATATATGTATATATTAAATTTGAAATCACAAATATATGAATAAATTGATAAAGTTCTAAAGAAGAATTAGAAATGAACATAGGAAACCAGTATGTAAAATAAGAAACTATGAATAACCCACAGAATCTTCAGAGGAGCTTGTGAGTTTATTCATAGAAGATGCGTTATTTCATCCACTTTTGTCGGAATTAAGCCTAAAATGACAAAATTTAGCTCCTTATAACGCAAAAATAACAGAAAATAGATAATAAAAATCCAAGAGATCTAAAAAAGATATACCTCACACAGGATATTAAAAATTAATAGATCAAAATACCTAAATTACATACTAGGAAGCATAACTGCAGCATGTCTGGATGGTAAAACAGAGTTAGGACTATTTTAACATGTGGGCCTACAGTTGATTATCTGACTGAAACCCATAACTTTGCCTATATATATATATAAGTATACTGGCATATATTAATATGATTATACAATGGGAAATTTACTTTTCTAATGTGCAAATATACCCTCCTATTTGTATGTTACACTTTGTGCAATCGAGAAAGCACTTGTAAAACTACATCTTCAATTAAAAAAAAATAATCGTTAGACGAATAATAAATATTAATACAATCATTATGGGAATAAGCAAGCTATGGGAATAAGCAAGCTATTTCTTGTACGCCGTTCGACAATCCTCAAAAGTGTCAGATTACATTACAAATTAGCGTCTTAAAAATTGTTTGTTCTTTTATATTTATCATCCGAGCACTTATGCTCTTGGGATTAAATTACGTCTTAAGCTATTTATAAATGTAGACATTTTTAAAGCAATACATAATTGGATAATTTTAAATTTCAAATGAGAAGTAACTCAATAATGCCCGAATGCGATAAACTAATATGAATGTTTCAACATTTTTTATGTTACTGACATAAAAGTGTTTTTAACATGCTTAAAACTGTAATTATATTAATCCGTTTTCAAAATTATTTAAACTGCAGATATTGAAATGTGATAAATTTACGGCAGACGGGACTTTTTAGGAGCGTTCGTAATCATATAAATGCGTAGCACCTATAGTCGTTGCCTTGTCCGTCTGTCTGTCTATCTGTCCAGTCCGTATATAACAGCTCAAAAAATACCCAACCGAATGGTTTGAAACTTAAAATATATAATTTAGAATTTTGTCGAGTCATTTCAAATTTTATGAAAATCGATGCATAGTTCAATTACAGGGATTGACAAAACTATTCCGTTACATTACGACCAATGGGAAAGAATAGTTTCAAGTGCATTTAATGATGTTACCCTCTTTCGAACATAATTAAATTGATATTCATTTATGAAGAGCAATAAAATTTATATTCTGTAGAATATGTGGTGCAAAGAATATTTATTATTCATTTACAGGGCCACACAAAGGAATTCCGTTACATAATGATATAGGGGGGACATTGTTCGCGACGTATTATAATTACGTTAAACTGATTTATATATAATGAAATAGATATATCTTTATGAGGTTTACTACAAGTTACATCCTGTATAATAGAAAGAGTATAGTATTTACAGGGACACACAAAAGATTTCGGATAGTATACAGCATCCGAAATACAGTATATTAGCGATGATTGCTAGAAGTGCATTTTTGGTTCTGATATGAGTTTTTAAGTTTAACTAAATTTGTGCATGTTTCGTTAGGTGTATAAATGCTGACGATCATATACAGGGCTACACAAAAGAATTCGTAAGGATTACTGAGTATGAATAAAAATAGAATAAAGCTAGTTTTTAAATAAATTATGTATTTTTACGCTGAATTATATTTCGTATACTAAGATATGTTTGTAGAATATAGATAAAATGATATACAGGGCCACGCAAAGAGAAGCATCATCCATTGCATCAAGAACTGAATATTTATAAATCTATTTACATTAAGAACGCAACTAATCTGCCACGTTTGATGTACAATATCCGACTTGTTTTTGTTTAAGTAACATTCACAAAATACCTAATATAATAAGTATTATAATAAGTCAGTTTATTAATATGAAATAATTGTAATGTATATATATATGAGACATTCCGGTGAAACTCCTATAGATCGACGTAAATGTAGTATAATAATCAATGCCAAAAGCTTTGCCGACCCTCCGTTATCATGAGACAACTGGAGCGTAGTCGTGCTGGCGAATAGAAGACAAACTCAAGAAATATTGGAAGAATTTCCCATTCAGTAATAATAGAGACATCGTAACTTAAACGTCGTTTATTTGGCAGACACACATTATACCATTTCTATTAGACTAGCCATATGCTCTCGAAATACAGCTGTATCACTTCATAATAAACGATATGATGTTAAATTGTATTAGAATCTCACAAATCAAAAATACCACCAAGTGATGGCGTTTTATTAGACAAACGATAAGCGCATAAAATCTGGGCTCCTAACCGATGCAACGGTATAAATATTCAAAGAAACAGGGCGCTAAGAGATACATTACAAGTGAAACAACCAACCCCGTTGAAAGAGCCGGAAGGACGAGACGGGAGGGAATTATGGTATATGGAACGTTATAGAACAAAAATATTAAAAACATTGAAAGAAAAATAATTTAGTCTCAGAATAAAATGAAAGAAAGTAATTTAGTGGTTTTATAAGAAGTAAGTTACGAACAGATTAAAGTTTTTTGAATAATAATTAAAGAATACGCAGGTTTGAAAGCATGAAATAAAAGACAAAAGATATTTAAGATATTATTAAAGATAGGTAAAAAAGGGTAGATATTAAGAATTTGGAATAGTTTTACTAAGATAAAAAGGCGAAATTTTTTTATTATTACACACACACACACACACACACACATATATATATATATGTATGTATGTATATCAATCGCAAAATAAACCAGAAAGAAAATTCGTGCGTCTGGTAAACATTATGAAAAACTTTCCAAGACATTCAGAATACCGTACTAAAACTTCACCTTTTAATAGGTGAAAGATGGTCGCTAAGTAAATAATTTGGGAAACGCATAACACATTTAAAAACCTAATTTGTGCAATTGCCATTTGAAATCGGAAAAAAAAATATTTAATTTTCTTTGTGCATCCCTGTATTTGATCTATATATTACTGTATAAACTACATAGTACGCAAAAATTTAATTCAGTGAGGAAACGCATAATACAGCTGAAAATCCCCCTTCCGCAATTTCACTCACTAAGCGGAAATTTCGAATTATTTTCTAAAGTCCTGTATATGACCCATGAAATTAATACACAGCGAGTAATTGTTAAAAAGTTACTTAAATTTGTAAAAATGCATACCACATCTGAAAACGCACTTTCAGTAATTAACGCCCATAGACAGTATTATAACCGAATTATTTTCTGTGTTCCTGTAAATGAATGGTAAATGCTATACACAACATATTGTACAATAAAGATCTTGTGGTGCATCCCAGAGCTGTATATCTGTTACAATATGTTTGGAACAGTACAGAATAATGAAAATACATTGGAAACGATATTCTCCCATACATCATAATGCAACTGTCTTTTGAATGTGCTTGTAAACGAACTAAAAATGCTATACACTTCATTTGAAAACCGAACATACCATAGTAAATTTCAATAACATATGCCAATTACATAGCAATAAACCGAACATGCCATAGTAAATTTCAATAACATATGCCAATTACATGGCAATACGAATATATTTAAGGGAGTTTGAGACCAGAGAGACAGACAGACGGTCAGACAAATTAAAGTCATAAACACTCTTTAATAATCTTGGAAAATGTTAATAAAAATGACTGGTTTATGAGGCATTCTCACATATTTTTGACTTGTATATATTTTTCAGTCCCTTAATAATAATTTTTTAGTACAAATTCTTGTTCTTTTTTTTTTTTTTTTTTTTTTTTTTTTTTTTTTTTTTTTTTTTACATTTCTTATTCGGCAAAACATCCCATTGCATGACTGCATAACAATATTAACGAGATAAATAAGCTTTGGACGATGTTAGGGGTCCAAATATACCACGAAATTCCTATACCGTCCCTGATGCCGATTTTTAAGCTCTGTACAAAATTATTTCAATAAAAGTAATTCCATGTAATTTTTTGCGCAACTGGGACTATTGTTTTATATAAATATATAGTAAAAAAATAACTGCAAACATTTTTACGGTTATTATTATTTTTCTAATTCCTTAACCGCCCCTCTTGCTGAAAATTATACAGAGAAAATCCCTTCAGATGCATCCACCGAATTTTTTCAACTTTTTTCTCATGCAGAAACATGCTAGAGGAAGGATGGCTAAAATTCTTTGACAGGAAATTTACTGCAGAATTTAAATCAGCAATTTAAATATCAATTTCAAGCATTGTAGCTTTATTGGTAGTCTTACCGTCCCTAAGGTTTATTCCTGCATTTTTCGGGGTAAATTATTATTATTTTTTTAATCCAATGAAAATAACTGTTTCTAACAATCAAATGAACATTGTAGCTATCACTTAGTCTTAACACGATTTGCTCAAAAATAGGTGGTAATTTTCCTTACCGTCCCATACTTACCATCCCTTTTTGTTACTTACCACCCCTTTTTTCCTATACCGCCTCCTTTTTGTTTCCTTACATTCCCTTCTTTAACACCTCTTTAAGACAATGTTATACCAAAATTTTGGACTAAAAATACTACATTGTTAGTATTTCTTATTTCAATGTCCTGTGGGTACTATGCAAATTCATTATATGTAAAAATTTAGAAGAAAATAAAAAGTTATAGTGGTAAAATGGCGAGGAAAATTAAACTCGAGGGTTTAACTTAAACCTCAGTTAAATTAAAAAAAATATTCGCTGCTGACAATTTTTTCTTTATTTTGAATCATTAAGGCATTCGTCTATTAGTTTAAAATGTAATTTTTTTTTAATTTAATTTCCTAAATGCTAAAAATTTTGTGAGAATGCCTCACATTCTAATCTGAATACCCCAAAAATTACTTTTCTAATCTACAAATAAACACTTCTATTTGTATGTTACATTTTGTGCAATCAAGAAAGCGCTTATGTAACTACATCTACAAACTAAAAAATTATCGTTAGATGAGTAATATATCTTAATGCAATCATAATGGGAATAATCCAGTTAACTAGATTTCTCGCACGTTATTAGAATCGAGAAACCTAAAAAGTGTCAAATCACATTATAAATTACCGTCTCGAAATCGTCTGGTCTTATATATATCATCCGAACACTTATGCTCTAGGGATGACATTAGTTGTAAAGTCATTTATAAAGGAACACATCGCTAAAGATATACATAATTAGATAGTTTTAAAATTCAAATCAGAAGTAATTCAATATTGCTGGAAGGCGATAAATTAATATGAATATTTTAACATTTCTTATATTATCGATATAGAAGCTTCGTTAATATATTAATATGATTTCAAAAATTTTTTAAACTGCAGATATTAAAAAATCATCAATAGTGCTTTTTTTTTAAGTAACACTCACCAAATCATTTATATAATACGTCTGATAATAAGTAGTTTCTGAAAAAGTAATATAAAAAAATTAAGATACTTTTCGGTTAGCAGGGCGCCAGTGTTATATATACATATTTATATACATACATATATGTAAATATACATATATATATATATATATACATATACACATATTGTAGATACACACACATATATATATGTAAATATATCTGTATATATACATACATTTATACATACATTTATATGCATATATAACACTGACGCCCGTCTAACTGAAAAGTACAAAATTAATGTATATATATATATATATATATATATATATATATATATATATCAATTGTAATATAAACAAGAAAAAAAAACCTGTGTCAAGCAAAGCTTATGAAACACTTTCCAACACATGTAGAATAAATAGGGGAAGACGGGGTACAATGAAACATTACTTGTAAAATCAATCAAATTTTTCATAGAGAGTTGCAGTTTATATATATGTTATACAACTATATGTTCCAATTACTGATGTGATTTGGATACATTCACTCTTCTACAACAGTAGCAATAGAAGATTATTGCTT
This sequence comes from Maratus speciosus, assembly GCA_963932465.1. Taxonomy (NCBI): domain Eukaryota; kingdom Metazoa; phylum Arthropoda; class Arachnida; order Araneae; family Salticidae; genus Maratus; species Maratus speciosus. The sequence goes on along the minus strand of OZ010794.1, from coordinate 502,799,784 downwards.
TTACACCATTGAAAGTAACTTTCTTTACTAAAAGTAATTTTGTTTCTTTTTCCTTGTTTTTATATGTAATAATTATTTTTTCTGTGCATTGTTATCTTTGGGTTGTTGTCTTCATACCTCCAAAACCAAACTAAAAAAAAATAAATATTAGAAGTTTGAAAATAAATTTTTACTTTGTAACCTCAGTGCGGGGTACAATGAAACACTTGCAGACGGGGTACAATGAAACATGTTTTATTATAGTAATAAAAGTAGTAAATATAATATATTAGAAGTAAGAGTAGGAAAACAGAAAAAGAAAAGAGTTTTGTTCTAACCAGGTCAGTAAAAAATGCTCTTGTTAAGCAATTAAAAAATAGAAAGAGAAAAAAAAAAGCTAAGAAGGGATTGTTTTGAAAACAAACTCTGCCTGCTACAGACTCTAATGATGATCCAGATTTTTTTTCTAGGTCCAGCTGGTCATCGAGGTACTAAGAATCATGGAAACATACAACATGTATGGCACAAGCAGTATCCATATAAATGGAAACATAAGGAAATATATACCGTTGGAGAAATCATACATTTAAATGAAGTGAAATGTGAAATACTTGATATAAAAAGACTCCAACCCAGTTTTATTTATTTTATTTTATTTTATTTTTTTAGAAACTTACATTTAAAAAAAAAAACTCATTGTGTTGAAACTACCACCCCATATTCCTTCATGAGCAACTGAAATATAAGCAGAAACGCTAATTTTTTTAACTGACTTGAGCCAATTTAATATAAAATGAAAGGTATTTCTTAAACTAATAGAATTATCTTATTTTTCATCTTAGACTATAATATTTTTATCAAGTTCCATATTAATAAAGTTTTGTTTTTGTATTTATCTGCTTTTTAATAAAATAAACTATACCAGGTGAAAATTGCTTCCATCATTTGGGGTGTTTCATTGTACCCCAGTATGTGTTTCATTGTACCCCGGCATACGGGGTACAATGAAACACTGTAAGACATTTATTTTTTGTTATTTTTCAAGCATAAAGATATTGTTTAGAACCTAATAAAAATTTATTTAGATGGGGAAAATACAAGATTAAAAATATGCATTAATTATATTTTTGTGCATGCAAAATGTTGGATAGGAAAAAAAAAATTAGTAAATTTTGTTTCATTGTACCCCGTCTTCCCCTACCGAAACAAAACTTTGCCATTTAATAATAGACCGGGTAGCGGTTGTGCAAACCATCACCTTACCAAGTTAACTACTGAAATTCTAAGATTAGTTAAAACTTGATTCAAATATTAAAATGCAACATATCTGCCAAGTCATACCTTCACTGACAAAAAAAAAAAAAAAAAAAAAAAAAAAAAAAAATACCGCCTTCACCTAGAATGAATAGGTAATCATTTTCTGAATACCTAAACTAGAAATATAGATTTCCGATCTAGGCGAATAGGATAAGCAACTAAGCTGAATAGACGAAATGATCTAGAATTTCTAGTCTACTGTTTTTACGATGATGAAACGATAATGAATCGTTTTAGTAGCGAGAAATTATCGCTTGAATTCTGGAATAGTTTCATAAATTAGAATTATAGTTACTAAAACCAACTTCTTGTATTCGCATCTATTTGCAGAGATTTTTATAAAAACGTTGACCACGAGAATATAGGAAGGCACTCTTGAATTCTAGTAGGAGACTCTAGAACTCTCTAGCAAAGGGAACTAGAATTTACAGGGATGATATGGAACTATTTATCTAGAGCCACAATTTAGGTTCTAGATGCCAGACCATTTTTTTTTTTACTCAGTGTTGATGAAAATACCTGTAAACCCAATTTTAGTGGATGTCTCTTAAGTTTACTATTGTGTTTTACAGCTTCCAGTTGTCCATGCTTTCATACCTTTGTGTGCACGAAAACACAATGATAGTAGGAGACTGTAGAACTCCCTATCAAACGGAATGGAATTTATAGGGATGATATGGAAGTATTTTTTCTAGAGTCACAGTTTAGATTCTAGATACCAAAATCATATTTATTCTCAGTGTTGGTGAAAAATACCTGTAACCCAATTTTACTGGTTGCCTGTTAAGTTTACCATTGTGTTTTCCTGCTCCCAGTTCTCCATTGTTATATCCCTACCAAATCAGAATTAGTAGCGATCTATATTAATAGATGGCAGCACCATACACGGACAGTCTGGAATTGTAAAGCTTTCCAAGTAGCCGAGAATATTTCTTCGCAGTTGTAAAACGTGACTTGTTCTGAGAGCTGCGTTTAGCAGCTGCTGTAAATATTGTAAATAATAAACTATAAGTAATCTTATAGCTATGCTTTCTTCCTCAGTTAAGAGTAATTAGTAATAATAAGAGTTCGGCGATATAAAAGTGGCGACGAAAATGGGATTTCACCCAAATTAAAATGCAGTGAAATTTTTTGTTGTTGTGAAAAAAAAAATCTTTTTCGAAAGAGAAAAAAAGAAAAACAAAAGTGGCACGGAAAATGACTGATAAAGAAATAATTTCTCTGGGACGCTTGGAAGAATATAATGCGAATGTTCCTTGGACTATTTACGTCGAGAAAATTGATTTTTATTTCTCAGCGAATAGCATCAAAAATGATGAAATGAAGAAGAATATTTTACTAAGCTCTGTTGGAACAACAACTTTTGCTATTTTACGAGATATTATTGTTCCGAATACGCTGAAAGAAATCAGTTACGAGGATCTTTTAAAGAAAGCTAAGGATCATTTTTCACCACGCCCTAGTGAAATTGTGGAACGATTTAAGTTCCAGAAACGATTAAGGAAGCAAGGAGAGAATATAGCCGATTTCGTACGAGAGTTGCGTCGTTTATCCGAACATTGCAACTTCGGGAATACGCTTAATGACCGCCTCCGTGATCAGTTGGTATTTGGGATCCAAGATGAGAAGATACAGCAGAAATTACTGGATTCCAGGGATTTAACGTTCCAAACGGCGGTGGAAATAGCTGAGTCACTTGAGATAGCTGAAGCTGGAGTGAAATCCCTACACATCGGAGAAACTACGACTGTCAATCAAGTGCGTGTTCCGAAAGGAGAGAAATCGAAAGTGGAGAAGTATACTCATGCACCTAAGACTAAAGAAGATAAATTCGCGCCTGAGAAACCGTGTTAGAGATGCTCTAAAAATCATAATCCCAAGTTTTGCCCTTTTAAATCTTCAGAATGTCATTTCTGCCACCGATTGGGGCATTTAAATATTTGTTGTCGTAACATAAATTTTGGAATGAAAAGTGAGAAAACTTTTAAGAACAGGAAAATTAAAACAGTTCAGGAAGAATATTGTTTAAATTTTATAGACGACAACTCCAATAATCTGTCGTGGGTAAAATCGGTTAAAATAAATGGTGTAAATGTACAATTTGAAATTGATAACGGTGCGGCTCATACGATTGTAAGTAAAAGTGTTGCTCATAAATTGTTCTCAGGTAAGCTGCCTTTAATTAAATCTAATATTAAGTTGCAAACTTATATTAAAGATTTTGTTAACTGTTTTGGGGGAATTAAAAGTAAATGCTGTTTTTGATGAATATTCTATACCTGATTTAAGGATATTAGTAATTAAAGAGGAGGGACCGAGTCTAATCGGAAAAACTTGGTTAAAAGCATCACAATTATTTTGGCTTAATATAAATATGATTAAAAGCATTTCGAAAGATGATTTAATTAGAAATTTACCTAATGTTTTTGCTGACGGGATCGGAACAATGAAGGGTCCTCCCGCGTCAATAAAATTGAAAAAAGATGCAAAACTAGTTTTTCTTAAGTCTCGACCTGTTCCTTTTTCTTTAAGAGAAGCTACTGATGATGAATTGGTACGATTAAATAATGAGGGTATATTAAAACCTGTTGATCATTCAGAATGGGCTAGTTCTATAGTAATTGTTCCCAAGCCTAATGGTTCTGTTAGAATATGTGGTGATTATAGAGCAACAGTAAATGCAAATACTCAAAATGATAATTATCCTCTTCCTAGAATGGAAGAATTATTTTCTTAATTATAAGGTGGTAAATTTTTTAGTGTTTTTGATTTAAAAGATGCTTATTTACAACAACCTGTAGATAACGAAAGTAGTAAAATTTTGACTAGAAATACTCATAAAGGTTTGTTTAATGTGTTACGATTAGCATTTGGGGTAAAATGTGCTCCTGGTATGTTCCAAAGAAAAATTGAACATATTAAAAAAAAATTGAATATGTTGGTGTATTTTTAGATGATGTTATTATTAGTGCTAGTAATGAATCAGGACATTCTGAAAGAGTTGAAAATGTTCTGAAATACTTTTCTGAGCATGGTATAAGATTAAATAAGGAAAAATTAAAATTTATGGTTTCGGAAGTTTCTTATTTGGGACATAAAATATCTCAGGAAGGAATTAGACCTATTCCAGAAAAAGTTAATGCTATTTTGAATGCTCCGATTCCAAATAATGTGTCACAATTGCGTTCATTTTTAGGCTTAATTTCTTATTAGAGAAACTTCCTGCCTAATATTTCAGATGTTTTAGAACCTTTACATAGATTATTAGATAATAATGTAAACTGGACATGGTCAGAAAAGCATGAAAAAGCGTTTCAAAAAGTGAAAGAATTATTAACTACAACTCCTGTTTTAGAATTATATGATGTAAACAAAGATATAGTTTTAAACTGTGATGTTTCTGAATATGGTATAGGGTCAGTTTTAAGCCACATTGTTGAGGGTAAAGAGAAAGCTATTGCTTATGCTTCGAGAACTTTAAATAAAACTGAAAAAAATTATGCAATGATTGATAAAGAAGCTTTATCTGTAATGTTTGGTGTCACTAAATTTCACCAATATTTAGCTAGAAAAAAATTTAAATTATAACAGATCACAAACCTTTAATTCGATTATTTGATCCTGTTAAAAAGGTACCTGATACATTATCACCTAGAATGCTGAGATGGTCGTTAATGTTAGCTGGGTATGATTATACAATTGAGTATCGCGAAGGTAAAAATAATAAAAGTGCTGACGCATTAAGTAGATTATCTCTCCCAGAAACTGAAAATGTAGTAAGTAATCCAGCGGAAATAATGTTTGTTTCAAATAATGATAATTGGCCTATTACGTCTAAAACTATTGCAAAGTGGACAACTGAAAAATCTGTAACTAAACAAATTTTAGAGTGGGTGTTACATGGGTGGCCGCGGAAGATTAAACAAGAAGAATATCAACCATATTTTCGTAGAAGGGAGGGAATTTCCTGTCTAGAAAATTGTCTATTGTGGGGACATAGAGTGATCATTCCAGAGGAAGGCCGTGAATATATATTAAAATTACTACATTCCGTTCATCAGGGTATATCGAGCATGAAAGCGAAAGCTAGGGGGTTAGTTTGGTGGCCAAATATGGAAAAAGAAATTGAACAAATATTCAATTCTTGTAATAGATGTCAGATGTTTGCGAGGGATTGTCCCAAAATGGAACCCTTGAAATGGAAATCTGAACTGCCCTGGGAAAGGATCCATATAGATCATGCCGGTCCTTTTGAAGGTAAAATGTTTTTAATAGTAGTCGATTCTTATACTAAATGATTGGAGGTAGAGGTAGTACCCAGGTCTGATATAAAACTACATTAAGGTATTAAGGAGAATTTTTGCTACATTTGGATTACCTGTTGAATTGGTCAGTGATAATGGTCCCGCGTTCACAAATGATGAATTTGAGGAATTTCTTAAAAATAATGGAATTAAGCATACGCCTGTTCCCCCTTATCATCCATCTTCAAACGGACAAGCGGAAAGGTATGTGCAAACTGTGAAAAATTGACTTAAAAAGCTAGATAAAAGTGACATAACATTGTCAATTTCACGATTCTTGTTGGAAAATCATTCCACTCCTCATTCGGCGACTGGTAAAACTCCTGCTGAATTAATGTTTGGAAAGCCAGTTCGAACAGCCCTTCACTTGGTATTACCAAGGTAAAACCTAAAATACAGCAACTCCTTCACAAATATAAGCTTCATGATTTAGTTTTTGTTAAAAATTTTGGAAAAGGGGAGAAATGGGTAAAAGGAAAAATTATGAAATTATTGGGGAGTAGATGGGTTTTAGTAAATAGATGTGATGGAGTAATGTGTAAACGTCACGTTGATCAGTTGAGACGTAATAAAGAGATAAGTTATGAAATACCAGAAAGAGTTATAGAGATAAATCGAAATGATAAACTAATGTCAGACAAAATGAAAATATGGGACATAGTGTTAAAAATTACAGTGATTATGATAGGTATGAAAGGGTTAACCAAAACCGTTTTTCGGGAATTAATGGAAGAATAAAAGAACAGCTTAATAATGATGATACTATAAAACCAAGCCAATCTCAGCGTTCGCATGATATTGTGGCAGGTACAGTTGTGAGTAATAAAAATGATGTTACGATAGGTAAAACTGTAAAAGAAAATTTGACTAAAAACAATGAAGAGGACTGTAAGAAAAGTGCCCCAGTTCGAAGAAGTCAAAGAGCAAGATTGCCTGTAGTTTGTTTGAACTATGAGGGGAGGGGTGTTATATCCCTACCAAATCAGAATTAGAAGCGATCTATATTAATAGATGGCAGCACCATACACGGACAGTCTGGAATTGTAAGGCTTTGCACGTAGCGGAGAATATTTCTGCGCAGTTGTAAAATGTGACTTGTTCTGAGAGCTGCGTTTAGCAGCTGCTGTAAATATTGTAAATAATAAACTATAAGTAATCTTATAGTTATGCTTTCTTCCTTAGTTAAGAGTAATTAGTAATAATAAGAGTTCGGCGATATAAAATCCATGTTTTCATACCTTTGTGTGCACGAAAAACACAATGATAAATATACCGATCAACCACTAAAATTGGGCCTGCGGGTAGTTTCCACCAAGATGCGATTTTCAGACCAGTTGTATTTTACTATGCTAATCGAGTTCTGTCTAATTCTGGAATTTCAGCCGCCGAGTAGATGAGGTAATGGCCTGTGTAACCGCCTCGCGATCTATAAGGTTAAAGATAATCTCTAAGTTAAAAAAATGTAAATCACGTAACACATTTTAAAACACAATTTCAGCAATTACTATATTATGTCGAAAAATGGCCACCCCACTCAATTCCTTTCTTATTCAAGCCTCGATAATCTATGTCAATGACATAGCAATGTGACTATATTTATGTGAGTTAGAGCACTGTCAGACGGACAGACACACGATCAGATAAACCAAATTGATAAACACTTTTCAACTATATTCAAGGTTCGAGTAGCACAGTTGAAGTTTATTCCAACAGAGCGAAAAATGTCCAGTCCAGGAATGGAACCTGGATAATTGGCGTGCCGTGCCAATGCTTTACTTGTTAAGCTATCCGGCCGATACCTATCTGACATAATTCGCTCCTATTTGTTGGACATGGCTGCGAACTGCAGCGCTAGTTTCCTTCATCCGAGTTATAACTATTATATTTACATGATGAAACTGTGTTTTAACACGGAAATTCCTGTATACCATGAATTTAGGTCATGATGAAGAGAACGAATATTTTTTCCAACTGGATTAAATCATATTCAAGGCTTGAACATGATTTAATCCAGTTGGAAAAAAATATTCTTTCTCTTCTTTATGACACTTTTCAACTGTATTGCAAAGTGTTAAAAATTACCAATTATAAATTAAAAAATTAATTTATTAATGTACAAACATATCCTCCTATTTGAATCTTATATTTTATGCAATCGTGAAAGCGATTATGTAACTACATCTTCAATTTTGAAAGTCATCATTAGAGGAATAATAAATCTTAATGTAATCATAATTGGAATAGTCAAGCTAACTGGAATTCTCGTATATGCCATTAGATTCGGCAATTCTCAAAGGTGATCCTCGCATTAAGGATTTGTGACTTAATGGTGTTCTTTTATATTTATCATACGATCATTCATACCCTAGGGGTAAAAGTTACTTATTAAATTATTTAAAAAGTATAATGTTTTCGAAAGAAATACGTAAGTAGGTAACACATCATATCAAAATGTAAATTAAATGCAAATTAAATATTGTTGAGAGGATTAAATTTAAAATAAATTTTTTAAAATTCATTTTTACGCTAATGTAAATGTATCGTTAAAATTGTTTTTATGTTTTCGAATTTGTTTAAACAGTAAATACAAGAATGTCAGCAATTAAAGTTATATTGTGCTTGTTTTTCTGAAGATTTAATAACACAAGCAAAAAAATTAATTTAAAACTTAGAGAATAATTTAGTTTCTAAATAAGTAATTGAAAATGAAGTACTAAATGATAAATAATGTAAGAACTAATTTTAAAGTATAAATTAAATCAAAAATAAGAAATGCATGAATATGGTAAATTAAATGCAAGGTCTCAAACTTTTTTATACTACTATATACATATATGCATGCATATATATATATATATATATATATATATATATATATAATAGGAGACTCTGTTTCCCGTTCTGTCCGGGATATTCAGCAGACTCCCTCATTTTTCGCAATTTTATTATTCAACCATTGGTGGAAACACATTGTAATCTAAGCAAATAATAAATTTAAAAAACTTGAATTAAAGAACATTTTAAGAAGTTCATAGTTTAGAATGTGTAATGAATTGGTAATTTGTAGCTGTTTATATATTCATAATTTAAAAACGTATTTACATTACGAAATGTGTTTAAATTCAAAGTAATCACAATAACTGTCTTCATACAGTAAATCATAAAAAAAAATAATTTTATTTAAATGTAATTCAATTTTATTAAAATAGCGTATTTTCAGGCACAGTTCCATATACACGCAAAAGAAAATTGCGTGGAATCTATGCAACCTAATTTTATCTTAATGCTACTAATGTTAATGTAATCTTAATGTTATCTTAATGCAGTGTTACAGAAATTTTTTTTTAATTATTTAAATTTGATTAATCTTTTTTCTCGCTAGGAAGCTTTATCAGCATAAACAAAAATTGAATTTTATCTGTTATATTTAATTTTAACTTTTGGTTTCCATATGAGAAAACATAAGAAATCCATTTTAAAATTTTAGTTATTGAATTTTCCACCAGGGTTACTAAAAAAATACGAACATGTGAAAATTTTATATCAAAACACAAATTTAACCGTAGCGGAAAATTATTCTGAAGATTTAGTTTAAAAAAAAATAAAATTTAATTACCATATTTCCTGTCATTGGAGCCCCTCAGCGACGGCTTAATTTTGTAATTTTTTAAAGACCTCAATAAAGGGAACAGGGAGGGTCATCTATTCTCTAAAGACGTTGTTTCTGAGTCTGATCACACCCTCTTGGACAGTCAAAAATGTGTGTTAAAAACACATATGCCAAAAGATTTTTCTTAATGTTTACTTTACTGAACCTTTAAATTAGTCAGAGTTAATATAAGAAAATGCTATATAAGAATATTTTCAACCTCTCCTACTATCATATGATCGGAATTCTATTCTTTCGTTTCTTGCTTCCTTCGAGATGCTAATTCGTGCTGGAAGTAAGTTTATTTTAACAGCTGAATGGAATTAGTTTGACAACATTTAGGGAACATTTGGGGAATAATCGCTTCTAAGTGTTTAGAAAAGTTGTGTAACGTCCAAAAACTGAGAATAAATATTTTCTTATACAGATACGATTCTTGGAACTTTAGCTGATATTTATCGTAGGCAAGATACAAATAGCGATAAGATTGTCATGGACGAATTTACGTGAGGTAATCTATCACACGGTGCGTTTTCGGTGGTTTTAACCCTTAAAAACCTGTTTATGGGGAAATGTTTCATATCGTTTATGATGCCTGTTACATGTGTTCGCAGCTTTAGTTAACTATTAGTTTCAATATAAGATCAGAGCGCTATATTCTGAAACAAAAATTGACTTTGCATTGAAATTAATTTAACTCTGCTCAAAATGATTCTTGAGTAAACCTTAATTAAATTTACGAACGAGAACAATATGGATAGAGAAAAAAAGGAACAATAAACGATGTCTTCCAAGCTGACCGGAAGTTTACTCCCAGTCTATAGGTGCGTATTTTGCTAATAGATGGAGCCATTGGGAAATAATATAACTGTAGTTATGAAACCACTTACTAGGGAAGTGCAAGAAGTGTTACGTGCCGATTTTGATGAAAGTGGTATCGTTGGAAATATCTCGTCGTGGGAAGTAAAAAACTAAATGGAACTACCCGTCGCAAATCAGCCGTTTTAAAGATATCCAACAATTTATGTCACACAGTTTGTTTATTTATTACCATGTATTTATGCTGTTACATTTGTCATATCGTTAAATTTATAATTTTTGTGTTAAATGGTTTCCTTTTAACTTAATTATGTTACTTATGTTTAAAAATTAAATTAAAAATAAATAAAACTTGGAAAAAAAAGGAAGAGAAGTTAATGCCTTTAAATGCAGGGCTACCACGGGTGACTATTTTCATATTCTATTCGCACCACTATTTTTGAAAAAATGAATTTTGTAAGGCATTTCTCTTGCACATATTGCACATAAGTACACGTGAAAGACTTTAGTCCCCAATTCTACAGATATTGTTTTGTGTGCTGCAGGTATGCTTGTTGATGCTGGACATTTGTAAAGGTTCATTGGTGGTTGTAGTCTTCTATATCATGTAGGAAAGAAATAAATGGAGATGCAGTAAGGTGGCTGGTGGTGACGCTGAAAATGTAATCCTAAACCACCTACAGTCGATCGAAACACAAGCTCGTTCTTTCACGAAAAAAGAAGAAAATATTTAGTAATACAGATTTTAATTCATAATACAATGGAATGCAGCTTTAGAATGAACACTTTCATTTAGAGAAAAAAAAATGCAAGGGTGATGTCAAAGAATTCGGTCCCTGTTCCAGGTGCTTGTTTTGTTTCGGCGGAGTGAGAGCATTTAAATTTAAGCGATAACGCGCATCACATTGCAAACCATTTTTCCGGCATACTGCATCACCATCTAACTCTTTCCTCCATGCTTCTATACAGAAGTGTGCAGGAAGCCATTTAACAGCAAACATTAAAAATTTAACTACATAACAAATGTTACAGCATAAATACATTATAATAAATAAAAAATGGGGGACATACATTGTCAGATATCTCGAAAACGGCTGATGTGGGACGGGGAGTTCTTGAGAGTTTTTTACTTCCCATGACGAGATCTTTCCAACTATATCACCAAAACTTGCTCTTAATCCGTTATGCCATACAATCCTATTCTCAGACGTTAAACTACTTATCAATCATTTTATTCAGAATAAATGGCAAGAAAGTTGGAATTTGGAATACAACAATATACTACATCATATTAAACCAATAATAATGACCTGGCCTCGAATCTACCCCCAAGAAATGAGATGTTCTTCTGACTCGTCAGAGAATTGGACATTCGAGAATCACTCATAAACATCTTTTACTTCGGGAGGATGCACCCATGTGTCCACATTGTCATTTTGATTACCTGACCATTCATCATGTTTTAACTGACAGTCCGGGCCTCCGGCACTTATATAGAATTTATTTTAACTTTTCATTACAAATCTTGACAAACCTCATTGGGGAAACACCTCATGGGGCACTCTTTACTTTTTTAAAACATGCAGGATTTTATTTTGAAATATAATTTTTATATCTTTCTTTGGTTTAACAATTTGGAATTTTCTTTTACACTCTCCTGACACCTGAATGGGAGCCCCATCCAGACTGCACTTTTTATTTAAGTACTTTTGTACTTTGATGTTTTAGTTAAAATATTGTATATATATATATGTGTGTATATATATATATATATATATATGTATATATAATATATATATATATATTATATATATATGTATATATAATATATATATATATATATATACTAGGGGGATCAGCCCCCTGCAAGCTACGCTCGCCAACCCCTCGTTCAGTTACCGCAGAATCTAAAAATCAAAAAAACATGCTAATCTTTGATGGGTTTTAAAAATATTAGAGAAGATTAAAATATACTGAAAAAAGCTGTGCAGATCTCCTTGTAAACGGGTTTCCATTCAATTCCCCTTTGATTGCAAAAAATTAATGGAAAATCTGTTGCTGTTAAGACATCCAATGGTTGTTTTCGTTTTTGATTAAAGAGGATAAGTTAAACATTTGAAAAGAAGCTAAAATAAAATGAATTAAGTATTCAGAGTCTTTGTCTCCCGATATTTTAAAACAATCTCTATAACAATAGCCTAAATCATGTGACTATCATAAACAGTTCGCTGCGGAACACTTCGTTTTTTATACTCTAGGTGCCATTTTGATACTTTAATGTTATCCAGGCACAGGTGATAAGTCGCCAAATATTATTCTATCCCCATCATTTCATATATATTATAATAGTTCAAGTCATCAAATGCCGTAAACAAATACGCTCTGATCCCTTCGCCTTTCATATGAAGGTTTGGCACAAATGTCATATACACCCCATATTGGCGCGATTTTTTTTCAACGCCAATTTGGGCAACGCATCAACAGCATAAAAAGCAACATCCGGATTACCATATCAAGCAAAATAACGATACTTTGGCGCCAGTTAAGTACCCGTTGTGTCTATGACACTGGCGTTAGAAAAAAATCGCGCCAATATGGGGCCGTATATGACATCTGTGCCGAAAGAAAAAAAAGCCGGGTGCAAATCTTGCCAATATCTTTTTTGCAACTCGCGAGTTAGAATTTCCTTATTCTTCGAGTGGTAAATTAAAGCATTGATTTGAAGTTGAAATTAAATGTCATGGTTTGTTACATAATTTAATATTTCGCCAGATGTCATATACGCACCGCATGTTTGGCATGATTTTTTTTTTTACGAAAATTTGGCGAAAACCTCTTTTTCGAATACCAGTTACATATGTATTTTTGGTACTACTTAGTTAACCCGTCGACCAAAAATCTATCGCGAACTTTTAGATTAAATGCCAATAACGGTTGATCTAAAATGTCACATTCACTTGACTTTTAGCAAGTTACACATGCTTACGTCATCAAGTGATTTTTATTTCGACGTTTTATTTTTATATTTATTAATGTTATACTAATTTATTTGTTCTTTCGTTATTTAAAATAAAAATTTTGTCAATCTGTACGATTTGGGGACTGGTTTGGCGATTTTTATAATTTGCGAAATTGGTTGACGGAATAACTACCTTGTACCGCATTTTTTATTTTGTTTTCTATTATTAATTTATTCTATCTTTACAAGAAGAAAGTATTGGATTCGTGAAAAATCTTGACGGATTTATACGTTTTAGAATGCCCAGAACGCGATTTGATGGTTTTTAGAAAATGTCTGTCTGTGAGTCTGTCACTCTTTCACTCTGTCTCTCTGTCACACTGTCTGTGAGTCTGTATGTGACAAACATTTTGTGAGCGCTCTATCTCAAGAACTAATGCACGGAATTTCATAGAACTTCATATTGAGTTAGACATTGATATAAACTGGACCTGATTAGTTTTTGGTGAAAATCGACTAACAGGTGGCGCTGCTATGCGGCATTTTTTCCGATTTCTGAAATAGCTATATCTCAAGAACTGCCCCACGGATTTGCATAAAACTTCAGATTCAGTTAGTCCAAGATATAGTTTGGTGCTGATTACTTTTTTGTGAAAATCGCCCAACAGGTGGCGCTGGTATGCTGCACTGTACATGATTATCGCAATAGCTCTAACTCAAGAAAAAATGCACTAATTTCCATCAAACTTCAGATTCAGTTAGTCCCTGAAATAAATTAGTGCTGTTTCATTTTTGGTGTAAATCGCCCAACAGGTGGCGCTGCTGTGCTGCATTTTTCACGATTTCCACAAGAGTTGTATCTCAAGAACTATTGCACGGATTTTCATCAAACTTCAGATTTAGTTAATCTTTGACATGAATTGATGTATAAATTAGTGCTGTTTAATTTTTGGTGTAAATCTCTCAACAGGTGGCGCTGCTATGCTGTATTTTTTGCGACTTCCGCAATAGCTTTATCTCAAGAACTAATGCTTGGATTTTCAACAAACTTCAGATTCAGGTATACCTTGATATCGTTTAGTGGCGTTTACTTTTGGTGTAAATCGCTCAACAGGTGGCGCTGATATGCTATATTTTTCAGAATTTCCGCTATAGCTCTATCTTAGGAACTAATGCACGAATTTTCATCCAACTTCAAATTCAGATATACTTTGATATAAATTGGTGCTAAATCGTTGTTATTTCTTGTACTATTTAAATGATTTAATTGATGTGATTTATATAGAAGAAAGTTTTGTGATGGCCACAACATACTAGTTTTTAAAAGGAAATAGCAAAAAAATAATTAATAACTATAGAACAAAGTAATTTATATAAATTAAAAAAAGAAATAAAAGTAAATAAACATTTATTATTAAATAAACGACAATACCCATGTCAATCAAAATAATGCCATTTTTGCGACAATTATGTACCCCAGTGCGTATATGACATCTGTGCTTAATATTTTTCTTTTCGTTTTGTTTTTTTAAAAAAGAAAGAAGTGAAAGCCATCAATTTAAATATTTCATTTTAAAATGAAAGTTTTGTATTAAATAAAATGATAACGAAATACAAAAAAAGCATTGTTCTTACCATAGATTTAAAGGAGGCCAAACTGGTCGCCGAATTAATTTAAAATAGTAACCTTTTCTGAAATATGAAAAAAAAAACATCTGTTATGATTAAAATTTGAGTTGCCATCATTAGAAAAATGTATTTAAAATTAGAAAAACATTAATATTTCGAAAAATAATTCGAATTTAAAAATTCTAATGCCAGTTTTGAGATCTGTGGATCAATACGGATTTTCGGTGTTAATTTCATCGCAAAGTATTCCATATTTTAGGAGAAATCGTCGTGAAACATAATCAGTTGTAATATATATATATATAATACCAAAAACACATACTATACATCTAATCCCCAAACTCCTGAACAACAGAGAAAAATTAACAAAACAACCATGTAAAAATCTTACTAACACAGCCATGAACAAAAAGAAAACATCCAATGGAGACAAACTGCAAGGTTAAGACTTGCATGCTGGGTTATACCGGTAATTACTCATGAAACTTCCCCCATGTCTGTCGAGACCAAACTGACCACAGAAAGCTTTAAACAGGCCAATACAAAGCAGCAATCCAATTCGAAAAGAACGACGCATCCAGTCAGAGCTCCTTATAAAGCCTACAATTATTTGGCGATGTTTTTAATCGACAAAAGTAAAGCATCGCAGTAATCTTTATCCTTGACGAAATTGTTTGTCAAACTATCTAGCAAACTAATAGGATAATTCTGAACCATTGCATCTTGATAGAGATTTATAATGTCATTTATTATACTATTATGATTAGAATGTAGCTTTGCTATCCTTATTAAACTATTGATAATGATATTTCTGAAAATGGAAATAAGTACATTGGAATTAAAATTTAATATCTTTATTGTTTCAAAGTTGTAATCCTTTCTCTTATCATAAATGCAGGTACTCAATCCACCCCTCTCAATGTCGATAGTGAGATCTAAATAATTTACATGTTTTTCGTCATATGAAGTTTTCTTTAATGTCAAACCTTGAGGATAGTAGTCTAAATTTAAATCGCTATTGGAATCGTTAATCCTTACCAACAACACATCACCAATATATCTAAAACTTAAAAAATCCTTATTTAATGTTTCATTAACCTCGTATAAAAATAAATAAATATCTGCAAGTACCGAACTGCAACTACCCCCCAACAGTATACCCCTTATCTGCTGAAACACAGGCTTACCATCGAATAAATAATTTTCATTAACTACAAAATTAAATAAATTTGTTAAATGATACAAATTTTTACACAAAATATTGTATCGATTGAAAAAGTCAAAAATTTTATTTTTAAGATCAGTTAAATCAATACTATTATATAAATCTTCAAAATCATAAACATATTAACCTTTAATATTACTCAAACCTTTCAATCCATTAAGTGACTCAAAACTATTTTTTATAATACATGTGTAATTTTGTTTTAATGCCACTTCAAATAAACTCTAAAATATATCCAAAAACTTTTTATTAGCAACTTCCAAATAAGTGCCAAAACCACATGTAATTGTACGAAAGGCAATGGGGTCCTTATGAAATTTAGGAACCAAAACCATATAAGGCAATTCCTTACTACGTTGTGTGTATTTTAACCTTTTGTAAAAAGCACCTATTCTACTTTCTGTCTCTTTTACACTGGTATTTAACATCCTGTAATTATATATATATATATGTATATATGTATATATTCATCCAAACTTTTCCTACTGCATCTGGATGGGTTCTCCATCCAGATTGCTTTTATCATTGCTCTTATATATTGACTTTGTTTCTGTCTCAATATTTGGTGTTTTTGGTCTACTTATTTTGGCGCAGCATGTTCCAAAAGGGATTTTGCGCCATGAAACGCTATTCAACCAACCAATCAACTATATCACTTTCACAAACTGGGCGCATAGCACTTTTTGCACTTCTCTGGCTAGAAATAGTTAATGATATTAGATTCTTCTACATATCTAATTAGAAGAATTATATCTTCAACTTAAGGGGTCTTGTACCTTTTAAACTCGTCGAAAATCAATAGAAACACTGAAAGTTTGAATAAGTGTATCTCCATTATTTTTTTATGTATAAACATGAAATTTAGACTATTGATTAAACAGATTATGCTTTTTAATATAATACCATAAGAAACTGACTGGTCTTTTAGAGAATTTCTGTATTGTTGATATTAAAACAGTTCTTTTTTCCACTACGTAAGTCATTGCGCGCATGACATCATGAGAACGTATGTATGGATCGTTATTAAATTTGATATACCGTATATTTCCGTGTATATGCCGAGTATACGACTTTTCGGTGAAAAATCGTCTAAAATCCGATATATAAGCCGATTTAAAAAAAAGATGATGAAAAATTCAGTGACCGAAAACTAATAGAAACGTTAAATAGAAAAAAAAATGCGCTCTCCAAAATTATTTATCTCTCCTATTTGTATAAAGAATATATTTAAAGACAAGCTCCGTTCGAAATTGGCTGAATGTATGCCATCTGTTGATACAGTGAAACAAATTGTGTTAATTAAAAAAAAAGTTGACATCGTCACTGTCTCTAAATGGGTGAAAGAACCTTGGCTTGAATTACCATATCGAATGATCATCCGTTCTTTCAAATAAAAAAGAAAAGTGCCCAGCTAAACTGATGGCATTGAGCTCATAGGCTATTCACACTAATTGTATATCATACTCTTATTTTAAAGAATAATGCCCCTCAAAAAAATAAGTGAAGGGGAATTAGTCACCGTTTCACCCTTTATACTTAACCAGTGAACCTCCAAATCTAATCAGGGAAGCCCCTTATCATAATAAACCGGTATACCAAATTCGGAGCAAATCGAATCATTCTGCATGAAAACACTTTTATCTGAATTAAAAGGGGTGGACTAACCCCCCTTTTCCCCCTTTATCCTTAACCAATGAACCCTCAAAACTAATGAGGTAAGTTCCTTAACATAATAAACCGGTATATCAAATTCGGAGCAAATCGAATGATTCTGCATGAAAAACCCATTTATCTGAATTAAGGGGGTGGACTAACCACCTTTTTCCCCCCTTTATCCTTAACCAATGAACTCCCAAAACTAATCAGGGAAGTTCCTTAACATAATAAGCCGGTATACCAAATACGGAGCAAATCGAATGATTCTGCATGAAAAACCCATTTATCTGAATTAAGGGGGGTGGACTAACCCCGTTTTTCCCCCTTTTTCTTTAACCAATGAACTCCCAAAACTAATCAGGGAAGTTCCTTAACATAATAAACCGGTATACCAAATTCGGGGCAAATCGAATGATTCTGCCTGAAAAACACATTTATCTGAATTAAGGGGGTGGACTAACCCCCCTTTTCCCCTTTATCCTTAACCAATGAACCTCCAAAACTAATCAGGGAAGTTCCTTAACATAATAAACCGGTATACCGAATTCGGAGCAAATCGAATCTTTCTGCATGAAAAACCCATTTATCTGAATTAAAGCGGGTGGACTAACGCCCCTTTTCCCCCTTTATCCTTAACCAATGAACCCCCAAAACTAATCAGGGAAGTTCCTTAACATAATAAACCGGTATACCAAATTCGGAGCAAATCGAATGATTCTGCATGAAAAACCCATTTATCTGAATTAAGGGGGTGGACTAACCCCCCTTTTCCCCTTTATCCTTAACCAATGAACCTCCAAAACTAATCAGGGAAGTTCCTTAACATAATAAACCGGTATACCAAATTCGGAGCAAATCGAATCATTCTTCATGAAAAACCCATTTATCTGAATTAAAAGGGGTGGACTAACCCCCATTTTCCCCCTTTATCCTTAACCAATGAACTCCCAAAACTAATCAGGGAAGTTCCTTAGCATAATAAACCGGTATACCAAATTCGGGGCAAATCGAATGATTCTGCATGAAAAACCCATTTATCTGAATTAAGGGGGTGGACTAACCCTCCTTTATACTTAATCAATGAACCTCCAAAACTAATCAGGGAAGTTCCTTAACATAATAAACCGGTATACCAAATTCGGAGCAAATCGAATCATTCTGCATGAAAAACCCATTTATCTGAATTAAAGCGGGTGGACTAACCCCCCGTTATCCTTAACCAATGAACCCCCAAAACTAATCAGGGAAGTTCCTTAACATAATAAACCGGTATACCAAATTCGGAGCAAATCGAATGATTCTGCATGAAAAACCCATTTATCTGAATTAAGGGGTTGGACTAACCCCGTTTTTCCCCCTTTATCCTTAACCAATGAACTCCCAAAACTAATCAGAGAAGCGCCTTATCACAATGAACCTAGAAAAAATTTTTGAAGCAAATCGGATGTTTCTATCAAGAGTTATCGCGTTACGTATATACATACATACATACGTACGTACGTACATACATACATACATACATACGTACGTACGTACATACATACATACAGAACGGGCGGGCACATTAGCTCTCGGGCTTTGATAGCTTGTGAACTAATTAGCTGGTATGGGTTCCTTTACATAATAAACCGGTATACCATATTCGGAGCAAATCGAATCATTCTGCATGAAAAACCCTTTTATCTAATTTAAGAGGGGTGGGCTAACCTCCCTTTTCCCCCTTTATCCTTAACCAATGAACCCCCAAAACTAATCAGGGAAGTTCCTTAACATAATAAACCGGTATGCCAAATTCGGAGCAAATCGAATCATTCTGCATGAAAAACCCATTTATCTGAATTAAAAGGGGTGGACTAACCCCCCTTTATCCTTAACCAATGAACCCTCAAAACTAATGATGTAAGTTCCTTAACATAATAAACCGGTATATCAAATTTGGAGCAAATCAAATGATTCTGCATGAAAAACCCATTTATCTGAATTAAAGGGGTGGACTAACCACCCTTTTCCCCCTTTATCCTTAACCAATGAACCCTCAAAACTAATCAGGGAAGTTCCTTAACATAATAAGCCGGTATACCAAATACGGAGCAAATGGAAAGATTCTGCATGAAAAACCCATTTATGTGAATTAAGTGGGGTGGACTAACCCCGTTTTTCCCCCTTTTTCCTTAACCAATGAACTCCCAAAACTAATCAGGGAAGTTCCTTAACATAATAAACCGGTATACCAAATTCGGAGCAAATCGAATCACTCTGCATGAAAAACCCATTTATCTGAATTAAAAGGGGTGGACTAACCCCCCTTTTCCCCCTTTATCCTTAACCAATGAACCCCCAAAACTAATCAGGGAAGTTCCTTAACACAATAAACTGGTATATCAAATTCGGAGCAAATCGAATGATTCTGCATGAAAATCCTATTTATCTAAATTAAGGGGTTGGACTAACCCCGTTTTTCCCCCTTTATCCTTAACCAATGAACTACCAAAACTAATCAGGGAAGCGCCTTATCACAATGAACCTAGAAAATAATTTTGAAGCAAATCGGATGTTTTTATCAAGAGTTATCGCGTTACGTACATACATACATACATACATACGTACGTACGTACTCGTACATACATACACACAGAACGGGCGGGCACATTAGCTCTCAGGCTTTGATAGCTTGTGAGCTAAAAATGTTGCGTCAGTAATGAATTGAATAGAACTGAGGATGATGCCATTTTTGATGAAGATGGGGATGAATGATGACTTAGATACCCTCGATATTCATCCTGATATACCAATGAAAGAAAATGATTTTAAGGAGTTGCTTGAAAATTCTGAAAATGACTTATTTATAGAGAAATATGATTGGTGACTTTTTTATTGTAAAAGAACGGAGTATTGAAGCACGCTTTAAAAATTTGCAAGTATTTTCTCTATTTTTTTATATTTACATCTTTTTTTTAATATTTTAGAATATCAATTTTGGAAATTATCTTAAACTCGTGTATAAGCCGACCTCCCCACTTTGGAACCAAAAAATTGCCCAAAAATGCTTGGCTTATACACGGAAATATACGGTATATTATAAGCACACATATATATATTAAAGGATCTACTCTTAGGCCAAAATTATTTCATTAACTATGTAAAAGAAATATTTTTGTAAAAAAATCAAAATTTTACATTTTTAAATGAACAAAATTACTCCTAACTAAAAATATTACCACTGTAAATGCTTAAAAGTAGATCATTTTAACACGTTGGCGACTAAGCCGTATGAGGTGAAATCATTCCTTGTGGCTGAAAGGTTTTTTTTTGTTGAAATTTAATCTTAATGCAATGCTATAAATGCAAATGTTCCATAACAAATTTTGCCTATTTTTATATTTTTGCCTGGAATGTCGACGGTTGTTCGATGCCCGCCATTAGGAAGGGACATCCATTTATGTATTAAACGAAACATGGATAATATTTCAAATACCAATCAATATTAATTTTATTTATGTTTATTATAATCAAGCAGATTTTATTTAATGACAAATATGTTTAATATTTAAATTTATAAAAGTATTCATTGTTTCCAAAAAGTCAATTTGCGTAACTTTTGTTGAAAGAGGTTTCAACGAAAAATTGTATACCTGGAAGATGGGATTTTCTTTGACCTTTTAAAAATATCTTTGGAAATATTTATTGCACTTTCCTCTAAAGGAGTGGTTACAACGAAAAATACCTTACCTTTGAAATAAGTCATGACCCTTAACAAAAATTCTATGATCCCGTTACACATTATCTTTCTCAAGTTCAGTTTCATTTGAAACAATTACTTCCTGCAAACATTTTACCTGAAATGACCTATATTTGAAAAATGCCACAATTGAAGGAAACAGTGGTAAGAAAAGGGGTTCCCCTTTTATGATTTAGGCTAGGGAAAATTTTAAAGATGTTACCAGTTGGCAAGACAGATACAGAATGAATTGAAACAGCATTAACAGGTGTCGAAGGGTCGTCGACGGCCGCCATTTGGAGAGGGGCGTTAGTGTTGAACACCCTTCGACACCCGCCGCCAACGTGTTAAACACACACATTTGCTTAGAATCCATACCAAATTTCATAACAATCCATACATACATTCTCAAAATATCATGCGCGCAATGATTTACGGAGGTAAAAAAAGAGCTATTTTAATTTCAGCAATACACAAATTCTGTAAAAGGCTAATGAAGTTCTAATGGTAACATATTACAAAGCAGAATCTGTTTAATCAATATTCAAAATTTTATGTTTATACATAAAAAGGTTTTGAAGATAATAGACTAATTCTAACTTTTAAATTTTTCGTTAATTTTCGTCGCATTTAAAAGGCACAAGACCCCTTCTTCTGATATTATTGTAAATAAAATACCCTAAATTACAATATTTATAGGAACTTTATTTTCAAAAATTCTGCTAAAGATATATAGCGATATGCACTTGATAATAGTATTTTCAATTGTTTGCATTCTCACGAAGATATTTCCCGTTCCATAAACACTCCTTTTAAAATATCTTATAAGGCAGCATGCAAAATATCCCGAGACAATCCCCCAGACAATCTTTTAAATAAACAACATTGTTATATAAATAATCTAATCTTTGGAGGATGGAGGTTTATACTATGATTAAAAATTTTAAACTCTGAATTAACAGTTCTTATCTTTAAGAGCATTTTAAAAATATACAATTTGCGTCGGATATTTTAAAATTTAGTTTGTAGATTAAACACCGTCTTCAAAATAATGAATTTCAGAATAATAATTTTTCATTTTCTTAAACTTCCATTCACACCTTAATCTGTGTTTCTTTAGGTTTATTAAAATTTAACCCATGGTTTATATTTTGTTGCTTAAAAATGTCACATTTTTATGTTTATTCCAAAATACATTCCTGAATAAAATAAAGTTTAATACATTTTTAAATAACTTCATTTTGTAATCTCTAGTTTTTCATTTATTTTTCATTCGCTTACTACGAAATTAGTATTTTTATTTTGTTTATTTTTAATACGGTTACTATACACTCTTTTTACTTTTTTCTATCTTTACAAGAAGAAAGTATTGGATTCGTGAAAATTCCAATTTTCGATGGAGTTACACGTTTTAGGTGTCAGGGATTCCAAAAAACATGTTTTTACGAAATGTCTGCCTGCGAGTCTGTCTGTCTGTATGTGACACAAATTTTGTGGGCGCTCTATCTCAAGAACTAATGCAAGGATTTTCATCAAACTTCCGATTCAATTACTCCTTGATATGAATTGGTGCTTATTAGATGTTGGTGTAAATCGTCCAACAGGTGGCGCTGATGTGCTGCCATTTTTACAATTCCCGCAATAGCTCTATCTAAAGAACTAATGCACGAATTTTCATCTAACATCAGATTTAGTTAGATGTTGACACAAGTTGTTGATAATTAAGTTTGCTATGCTGGAATTTTCACGATTTTAGCAATAGCTCTATCTCAAAAACTAATGCACGGATTTTCTCCAAACTTCAGATTCATTCAGACGTTGACATAAGTTGTTGCTTATTAGGATTTCGTATAAATCACCCAATAAGTGGAACTGCTTAGCTGCATTTTGCTGGATTTAGACGATTTCAGCGATTGTCAAATCTCAAGAACTAATGCACGGAATTTTATATCTTTTGAATCCTCATGAGGGGCATAGATTGCTATTTAATTTTGGCAGTGTGATAGCGAATTTTGAAGTATTAACATACATGAGATAAAAGAAAGTTTTGGGATTGGTACATCTGACTATTTTACTAACTAGTCATATTTATTTGTATCTAAATATGTTTTTTCCGTCTTAATAAAATTAATTTAAATGCGGTGTTAATTTTAAGTAAAAATATTAAAAGATTTTAACCGAAAATGTGTCTATGATTTGCATTAGTTTTAGTTTATAAATTCTTCTACATCTGGAAATTAGTAAATAAACCAAGGGAGTGTCAACTTCTTAAAAGTTACAAGGAATATGGCAGCATTATTCATTCATGGAATATGCTATTTTTATTCCTTACCACAACTAAAACGTTGAAAATCTTAATTTAAGAGAAATATTTTTTAACACTTTCCAACATAGTTGAAAAGGGTTTATGAATTGAATTTGTTTGTTTGTTGTTTGTCGTCTATCGTCTGTCCATGCTCAAACTCTTTTAAATAGATTCTGAAACAATGTGCTTATTTCATTTCAACTTTTAATTTACGAATAAAATGTACGTTGGATAGCAACTCCTATTTCGTTTAATATCGAGTGTACAACGTAAAGTCCTTAATTATTAGACTCTGATTGCCATGAAATTTTATGTGTTATTGAAATGTACTGTATAATGTTCAGTATTGAAAATGAAGTATGTAACATTTATAGTTCGGTTTCAGGTTCGCATAATATACAGGGCTGCCAGAGGTGACTTTTTCCTTAAAATGTACTTCAGACCACTTTTTCAAAACAAACTGTTCGAGAACATTTGCAAGATAAATATACTACTTTTTTTTTCACATAGTGATGCGAATAGAATAGAAAAATAGTCGCATCTGACAGCACTGAATATTATTTCCGTTACATTACGTTCTATGGCAGAAAATGTTTGCGGTGCATTTTATTGTTGTTACGGCCTTTCAAACATCTTGAAATTGATATACATCAGTGAGATTGACAAATATATGCTTTTTTATGTGCATAGAATTAGTAGCATTTACAATTCGTTTACAGGTATGTAGAAAAGAATTCCAGCACATTATGAAGTATGGGGACAATTTTTTTCGCGTTACATTTTAATGATATTATGACACTTCTGACATAAAAAAAATCATGGTAGTTCACTACAACATATTTTATATATATTTTGGAGTGCAAAGCAACTAATTTTCAACTACAGAGACACACGAATAATTCTGTTACAGGACTGACTGATATCGATAATTGCTAGAAGTGAATGTTTCGCTGTGGTATGCGTTTTAAAACTTATCTAACTTTGATTCTATTAGGTTGCATGCATTAATTCTATTCATTGCATTCGGAGTTACACGACAGAATTCGCATATATTACCGGATATGCAGAGTACTAATTGTTGCAAACGGATTTTTACTCACAAATGAACCACTTTTGGTATTGCTCGCACTTAGCAACGAGACCTGGTGCATTTTGTAACCCTACACATAAAAGTTAGAGAACCGATAAAATTTCTCTGTTAAAATCATATTTTATGTACTTTTAATCCATTATTATTACATTTTTATTTGTTTGTTTCACGCGAAAACTGAGTTAAGTCGCCAAATATGGCACTACAGTTTTTACACCCGCTTTATTGGAAGAGTAAATATACAGTACATATTACTAGAATTATATCAGATTGCGATTTTTTTTTTTTTTTTTTTTTTTTTTAATTGATAGCATAAGAAACAAATATTAGGTTTTTCTGATTTTTCTATGCAGAACATATAAATATATAAATAGTAAATATAATTCTATAAAAGCTTCCAAGATCATTGAAAACTATTTTTTAGTGAAATACAAAATAAGCAAACTATGTTCTTTTTAAATCGAATAGAATAAAGTTTCGAATGTTTATAATGAAATGTTGCCGTATTAAATGGTCATTTGGTAACATTAATTATAAAGTAAATTAATATTTATAAACAATTTAGAAAAATTACTGTGGCTAATTAGGTCGGATATTACAGTTTTTACTGAAGTTCGAAACACTCCTCACACAAGACAAACAGCTATGATGTTTGACTAGGGTTGCCGAAAAGCTCTACTTACAAAAAAAAACGCCAATTGTTTACCCGCTAAAAATGGGACTATAATGTTGTAATTTTTCAAAATCAAATGCGTGGGTTCTTGAAGGAATTTTTAAACTTTTTTCAATATTTTAGACTTATTATTAACTAATTTGTATTTTTAAATGCTTTTCTTTAAAACACTTCAATGTTAATAATTCTATAAGTGGTCTCGAAAATTTCATTTTCAGAAAGTTATGCTACTGTAAAATCAAGAAATATTATTTTAGCAGAAAATTTTTATCGATTCTCAAACTTCGTAATATAGGGCTTTAAAATGCACCAGGTCTCAATGCTAGGTACGAGCAACACCAAAAGTGGTTCCCTTGTGAGTTATGTGCTCTTTTAAGTTGTTTATTTAGAAAAAACATGAACACATTTAAAATGCTTCATTTAAACACATTACTACATAGGTGTGATAAAATATATACAAATGTTTTTAAAAATTAAAAACACTAGATGTTAAAATGATAAAAAGCTACTCCAAGCGCTTTCGGCTAACCTTAAGCCTTTGTCAAGGAGAAGAGAATTGACTGATAAAAACACTCGACGCTCGATGTTCACTGCTACACATTGACCGTAAACTCTCTTCAGGAAGCCCGCAGGTGGTCGTATTCATTAAACTGAAGGAGGGGGGAGGTAGAGGAAGCCCAATCCTCCGACAGACCGAACTCTCCAGTAATATGAAGTAAATTAAACCAGCATACACTCAATTTAACAAAATGTATTGCAATTTTCTTTATACTACACACTAGTATTACACTTACCTGTACACTGAACTAAGAGTTTTACAATACATTAAAAATTAACTGAAATATTTCAGACTATGTCAAAAATACATATATTTTATAAAAATTACAATTTTTTTACAGTCGGCTTCCTATAAAATGTTTACGTTATCACATACAGCTTAGTTTCTGGTTCAGAAGAGAATGAGTAATATGGTAATATGGAAAGCATTCTCACAAAATTTCACGAAAATATGTTTAAACCATTTTATGTAATGAAGTTAATCAAACTTTGAGATAACAGAAAAATTGATTTTACAGAAGTCGCATTTAACGATTTCTTTTATATCTTTCAGATGCATACAAAAATAATCTATGAGTGTTAATGAAGGCTTATTAGTGTTTTTATGTAGACAACGTAAGAAAGGGATGCATAGAAACATTGTTTACATTTACCCTCTGGTCTTCCTACCCCCACTTCCGGTATTTGACTCATTACTTCCTGTTTATTAAAATGGCCATATTCTAGTAACCTATCTTCTAGTAATCACAGAAATAAAATTAAAAAAAGATTTGGAATCGTAAACGATTGCCCTTTCAAATAAAAGAATAAAACAAATTTCGAAATTTTTCACGAAAACGGCCATTTTAATGTAGGCAGATACCTTAATAACATTCTTTTAGCATTAATATTTTAAATAACATTCTGTTTAACAATCAATGCCT
Organism: Maratus speciosus; assembly: GCA_963932465.1. Taxonomy (NCBI): domain Eukaryota; kingdom Metazoa; phylum Arthropoda; class Arachnida; order Araneae; family Salticidae; genus Maratus; species Maratus speciosus. The sequence goes on along the minus strand of OZ010794.1, from coordinate 502,772,980 downwards.
GGTGTATGTTTTTTTGTTCTTGTTTAATGTTTCCTAAACATGTAGTTTAAATTTTCCGACGCAAGATTTTAAATCAACAACGGTAACAAGAAAATAAGATATTAAATCCCCAGAGAACATAATAATATATTATCATTAAAAATAAAAAAATTCGAATTAACTATTCTTATCTTTAATAATCTTTAAAAGCATATTTCTTAAGAGAATTTGTAAGAGATTTTAATTTATAGATTAAACAGTGTTTTATCTATAAACACAAATCTATTCCAAACTTATTTATAATTTTGAGCAAAAATACGTTCCAACCTGAAGGTATGCTTCTTTTCACATGCACTAAAATTTAATCCACGGATTATATTTTCTTACAAAAACGCCCTTTTCCCTCTTTGTGTTTACTTAAGTATACATTCCTGAATAAAATTGTTTACGATATTTTGTAATAAAGTTATTGGAGATTTATTATTAATAGTTTTTTTACATTCACATATATGTTGTTTGGTTGTTTGTTAGATTTTTTGCAGTAGGCATATGCTTTTTATATGAATTAGTTATTAGAAAACTTTACTGTTAAAATTCATATTTATTGAAATAGGTATGTATTATTATTCAATTAAAAAAATGTTTTCCGACATATTGCTTATGCAGAGACAATTTGACGAATGGTTTGGAATGGGTGGAAAATATTCTAAGCGGAAAAAATAGTATTTTTTACATCTGATGATTCCTCTATGAAGTTAAATTATGACGCAACAAATAGTCGGAAGTGTCAAAATCACAATGGTGATAAAAATGGGGCATTTAATTCCTCCCGCATTGATTATCAAGTGACCGTCATGTGATTATTCCAATGTGATATCACCACGATATGACCTAATTTTTGTCACTTACAATTCGTCGCATAATGGAGCATATCGACGTCACAATGACGTGGATGGACACGTTTCATCTTTCATGCCACGGGATGGCAATAACGATATACCATATTACAGAGCCAGCACAAAAAATGTTGACATTCAAGCCATAATCTCAATATTCAGATGTTTTTTTTTTTTTTTTTTTTTTTTTTTCTGTTTTAAATAGGAGAAGCGGGCGAGAGTTTCTATCACGCGCTGGTCACGTGGAGCGGTGGGCCTTGCAGATTGAGATGATCCATGGTTCTCATTTTTTCATTTTAGTTCTGGTAATGGTTTGAAAAGAGGGGTTTTTATCACCTTTTTTAGTTGCCGAAAGAAATTCTTCTGGTGCACATAATGGGACATAAAAAGATTACAATTGTTAAAAAAACTTGTGACTTGACTTTATTAGAACAAAATGTTCCTGTAAGTCGTATAGTCTTAGATTTAAAATCATCAAGGCAATCTATTTATGCCCTTTAAAAAGTGAGGGCTAATTTACCACGTGGCAGTACACAAACGAAATATCCGTTCAGGAAGACCATGAAAGACTTCAGCCAGGTCTGATAGTTTATTAAAACGTCAGGTACTGTTAAAACCAAATATAACAGCTGGAGAAAAAAAAATCCCTGCCGGCTCGGGCCTACAGGCGGAGGTAGATTTCGATGTTAAGTACTAAATTCTCCAACAAAACTTAAATCAAGATTAGAGATAAAACCCAGTTTCTTCACAAAGAGCGAGCTGTTGGGAGCTAAACTTTTTGTGAAAATTGTAATATACACGAATACACACACACATATATATGGAATATGTTTAAAAAATGGCTACAAAAAATTCAGAGAACCTTAAAGTGTTAAAATATGTTAATATTTCCATAGTCGGGTTTTTATCATGTTTTAATACGTTTCTTCAAACTTACATGGCGTTACATATTCACCTGCTGAGGCCCATTATATTTCCAATATGACGCAATATACATATTTTTTTAATTCGTCAAACTATTTATTTTGAGTTTTCATGCTGAAATCTTGCTCTAGGAAACTTATGACGTAATATTCAATTTGTTTTCAATTTGTCAAACTATTTAATTTTACACGTGAAAATTTTGCAAAAGAAAAGTAATTGTTGTGGTGAGAATTTTATTATTTGTTTTTTTTTAATTGTTGGCAACTGCTATAACGAAAAACTTTTATTTTTTTCCTGCCATTGTTGTGTAAGAGCTGGTTTTATCAGAATCATGTTAAGACAGTATTCAAAATTTTGAACCCTCCCCATTTCCACCCTCTTGAGCCGATTTCGCCCATTTTCAATCCCCGCCGAGATATTAGCCATCTCAAAGTTGTTGGCGAGTTTGAAGATGATTCGTGCATAATTGCGACTTTTATCGTGCGGACAAAATTTAGTACATACATACATATATATATATATATATATAAACTTTTTAGGTGGGGGTGGTTTTGGGTTCCTGGGGTCCTAAAATGAAAAGTTATGAAGGAATTTTTCAAAAGTCGGACCATGGTAACGACTGCAATAGGTAGTATTTCTTACGAAATCTACCTAAAAATACATTACTAAAAGTAAAAAAAAAAAAAAAAAAATGCAATTTAACAAATTACAACGACCATTTGGAAAAGGATTTTTTCAAAGACTAAAATTTAACGACTCGTACGTATTATCCACCTGAAACTTGCGTATTATCCAAGCATTTCATTGGCTGTTCGGGAAAAGGATTTTTCCATCGTCAGATTTCCAAGAAATCTGACGGCCAATTTTAAATGAAATTTATTTCTTAAACTTCTAAACATCCCACAATATTGCTTTTTATATCGTCGTATAGAGAAAAAAATGTACTTTTAAACGCAATTTATTTGAAAGCTGTATCTCAATTTGTTTCTGAGTTATTATTTTTTTTTGTAGTTTTTATTACTTTTTTGTCATAGTGGCAACACTCTGTTGTCAATCTCTGTTGAAAGTAAAGGGAAATACAGATTACTGTATAGACCAATCAGAAAACGAATAAAATGATGATTAAACCAATAAAAACCTTCAGATATGCTTTTGATTTCCTACCCTGACGAGGACAATAACCATTCTTCCAAATGGTTAATAAACATTCATATTTACTAATGAATGTATCAGTAAGGACCATCTATAACAGACGTCAGAAAGACTTGGAGCTATCAGTCCGAAGGCCAACGAAAATACCTCTGCTTACTGATGTCATGAAAAAATTAAAATAAAATTTTTGTAAGAAATATTCAAATTGGACAGCAGAAGACAGGGAAAAAGTAATATTTTCTGATAAAAGTGCTTTCAGGCTAATCAGAGGAGGCCAGATAATGGTGAGACGACTTAAAGTTTCCTCGCGATATGACACAACGTTTACTGTGGAAACTGTAAAGCAAGCAGATAGTGTCGTGGTATTGGGTGCTTTTAGTGGTGAAAAAGGTAGAGGAGGACTATATTTTCTTCCCAAAAATATGACTATCAATGGTAGTAAATATTTAGAAATTTTACAAGACCACTTGCTGCAATTTTGGTCTCTTCATGAATGTCAATTTTTAATGCATGATGGAGCATCTGCTCATAAGGCACAACATTTGCAAAAATGGTTACATGTTATTAATAAAACAGTAATTGAATGGCCAAGCAACTCACCTGACCTTAATCCAATAGAAAATGCTTGGAACCACACAAAAAAATAAAGTTCAAGAGATACACACATCCAGTATCAAGGTACTGCAGCAGGAGGCATTAAAAAAAGTTGTTGGTTCATATGGACAAAGACTATTTCGAAAATTTGGTAACTTCCATGTCTAATAGACTTAGAAGTGTCATAAAAGCTGTAGTACTTTTCTAATGAAGTATACCTTTAATTTCATGTGCGTGCATCTTACAATCTCATGGCTCCACTGATGAAGGAAACGTCATTTTTGAATTTATACCAGCCGCATTGGCAACAAACGGTATTTTATATTCATATTTTCTATTTTTTATTTTCCATTGTTTGTCTTGTGAAATGTTTTATTAAATATTGTGGTGTGAATTAAAATGCCTTATTTATTCAATATATATACATGAATACGCTCTAAAGTGGTGACCCGGACAAACACGCAACAACAACCTTCAGCAAAAATCATTTCTTCACATAACCAACAGATGGCAGCATCTCTATCAAGCAAAGCTCTGAAACGCTCACAGCACAAAGCCTGTCATACTGCGCATCACGCACGTGTACGACAGCATCATCCACGAGTGAATATCGCTCGTCAGACGTCAGCAATACATCTTCGTCACTGGGGATGGAGTGTGTAGCGATCTCATCTCACTTGATCAGTATAAAGCGAGTTACTAGCTTAGAGTAACTGGCTTGGCCTTTTGCTCGAAGCTAACGTTCTCGCCTTTTGATCATGAGATCCCTGGTTCGTATCTGAGCGGCGCCAATTCACACACTCTCTAAAAAGCTAATGGATATATGACAAAATATTATTTTTGGTAATAAAATCTTACAAGGTGGGTGTTTTTGCTTTTTCCACATTTTTCAATGAGTGTCAAGATTTTTTTTTGCTGGCACTGTACACAACACTGATTTTTTAGGTGCGTTCGTAATTATATAAATACGTAGCACCTATAGTCGTCGTTCAGTCCGTCCGTCTGTCCGTCCGTCTGTCCGCATGTAACAGAGCAAAAACTACCCAACCGAATGGTCTGAAATTTCAAATATATGATTGTTGCAAAATTTTGTCGAGCCATTTCAAATTTTATGAAAATCGGATGTATAGTTTAATTACAGGGACAGTCAAAAGTTTTTCTTTACATTACGGCCAATGGGAAAAATTATTGCAAGTGGATTTTAATGATATTAGAGCCTTCCGAATGATCTGAAATTTTAAAGATATAATTGTTGCAAAATTTTGTCGAGCCATTTCAAATTTTAGGAAAATCGGATGTATAGTTTAATTACAGGGACAGTCAAAAGTTTTTCTTTACATTACGGCCAATGGGAAAAATTATTGCAAGAGCATTTTAATGATATTACAGCCTTCCGAATAGTCTGAAATTGTAAAGATATAATTGTTGCAAAATTTTGTTGAGCTATTTCAAATTTTAGGAAAATCGGATGCATAGTTTAATTACAGGGACAGTCAAAAGTGTTCCGAAAAAATTATTGGAAGTGCATTTAAATGATGTATCAGACTATGCACTTTACGAAGTGCAAAAAAATTATACATTCAGTACAATATGGGGTGCAAAAAATAATTATAAAACTAGTTATAGTACGAACGCACCTCATTTGCCACGTTTGACGTGCAATTTCCAACTTTTTTTATAAAAATTTGAATGAGAATGATTTACTTTTAGTTCAATTTCATGCTAAAATAACTCTTCATTACATTGGTCAGATTAAACTGCTTAATGTCAGGTTTCTTCGCAAAAAAGAACATACGATATATTTTCCAGAGGCATCAGATATCAATTTGGTGGATTTTAAGCATATTATGTAAAAAAATTGCCACAATTAAACATAATTGGAAGGATCCTCCCTTACCGTTGTGTCTCAACAATGTGCTTTGATGGATACAAATTTGGTTAAATAATAAAAAATAAGTAATTTCAGTTAAATGTAATTGTGTAATTTTATTCTTATTATTTTATATTTTGGAAAGATATGCAGTTTTTAATAAAAACTGTCAATATTTTCATATTTTGTTTATTTGTTCAAAGGTGCCCCCAGCTTGTTCAAAGGTACCCCTACATGGGGCAGGTTTGAACAGAAAACTTTCAGCTTTTTAAAGTCTCACAGCATATTTAATTTATATAAAAAACTGTCATTTTTAGGTGCGTTCGTAATTATATAAATACGTAGCACCTATAGTCGTCGTTCAGTCCGTCTGTCTGTATGTCTGTCCGCATGTAACAGAGCAAAAACTACCCAACCGAATGGTCTGAAATTTTAAACATATGATTGTTGCAAAAATTTGTCGAGCCATTTCAAATTTTATGAAAATCGGATGTATAGTTTAATTACAGGGACAGTCAAAAGTCTTTCTTTACATTACGGCCAATGGGAAAAATTATTGCAAATGCATTTTAATGATGTTACAGCCTTCCGAATGGTCTGAAACTTTAAATATATAACTGTTGTAAAATTTTGTCGAACCATTTCAAATTTTATGAAAATCGGATGTATAGTTTAATTACAGGGACAGTCAAAAGTGTTCCGTTACATTACGAGGAATGGGAAAAATATTATTGGAAGTGCATTTTAATGATGTTACAGACTATGAACCTTATGAAGTGCAAAAAATTATACATTCAGTACAATATGGGGTGCAAAAAATAATTATAAAACTAGTTATAGTACGAACGCACCTCATTTGCCACGTTTGACGAGCAATTTCCAACTTGTTTTCTTTTTTCTAGAAATGGAATCTTTTGTTTCTTTTTTGGTGGTTTTATATTATTTTCCTAATTTTATTAACATGACTACAAAAATAAACAAAGTCTACTTTAACTGTGCCTGGAACAAAAAACAACTCTAATTATTCCCCTTTATTATTCTTTTAAGTTAATATATTATAAAAACAGCATAATGCACTTTAATTAGTTGCATTAACTTGGAGTTAGTTGTATTAAATATGAATAACATGTCTATGTTTTTACATGTAGTGAAAATATTTAAAAGTTTTTCATTCATAATTTTTTTTGCAAGTTAAAGGTGAAAAAGATTAATTAACTTCTGGAGAAAAAGTAACAATATACATAGTTAAAGAAAAAAGGCATAGAAAAAATTTTAAGGTAAGAAAAATATTTTTTACTCACAGTTTAAGAGTTTTTAATTTTTAAAACAAATAAAATGTTTTATCTACCCGTCTGTCGGTTTGCCCGTGCACTCGGAACTAATCTTGGATAGCTATGTAGCTTTAATAAGTTAATGATATTTCTTATAGAATATTTGGTCTTAAAAAAAAAGTGTGCAGTGTTTACATTTCGTTTACAGAGGCACACAAAAGATCATTAGATTAAAAGACATTAGAGATTAGATTGCATTAGATTACATTAGATCAAAAGATTACATTAAGATATACGGGAAAATATCGTTTGCGATCCATTTCAATTAAATCATCGTCATTTCAAAAACCACATAGGTAAAGTTTTTTTCCAAATATACTTTTTTTGCTGCAAATGCTTCCTTAAGGCTGTTCTTAATTGTTCTGCTCAACAAGCGCAAAAAGTTTTTACACATTTACAAATTCATTTTTTAACAGAAAGATATAAAATTGGAAAGCCTGGCCATAGAAACGATTGGGAATTGAACTGTTTTTTCCATTTTTTGATCAATCAATTACCTATTGAGTTATAAGCATTTTGGATCACGTGACAAACACGTTTTTCACCCGCTCTTGAGTGCTTTTTCTTCTTCGCGCGGAAATTCGGTTCAATTCGGCCTACTTTGACACTCTTTTCGGAGAGATCTATTGCGTTTTCAAAACAAAAAAAATGAAAAAAAAACAGCTCAATGACATAGTTTCCGAACAACAACACCAGCTAGTTTCATGCATTTTCGAACAAAAATAAATTAAAACTTATGTCAGAAAGTTGCCCTTTTGGATTTGAGAATACCCTTAAAGGTCGAGTCACGACCTGTATAATTTCCACGTATGTCAGTGTATCTTTTTCTCTTCAAACAATACCTTCTACTTTTCGTTAATTACTTAAACTACATAAGCCAGCGACTTAATTGCATACAGTACATTCTTTGGACTTCAAGAAATGGTGGCCGACTTTATACAAAAAAGCATGTGTGTTAACAGAATCGTGTTCTGAAAGAAAGGTGTTCTAAAAGAAAAATAAAACATTTTTCCTTCTATATACAAGCGTTTTCACTGTGATTCTGATAAAAAAGGCACTATGATAGCCGAGGAATTTATTGATGGAGAATCTGATACAAAAAGTATTATGATAGCGGAGGAATTTATTGATGGATACATTAAAGATTCATTTTTCTTCCTGAAAAAACTTAAAAACTGTGTCATTTCCATCAGCCATAGCCTATGCATCGGAAGTGTCAATTAATAGTAAAAATTAGACGATTTAAAGCGAGTTCAAGGTAGCATTCTTGAAGAGCACACTGTAAAAAAAAATGGTAACTTTCCATGTAAAATCCAGGAACGTTTCGCCTTTTCTCAGATTTTCAGAATAATTTAGCTCTTTCCTGTGAAATTCTGGTTTTCTTATCTGAAACGTTCCTGAACAAAAGTTGGAAACAGCAAAACGCTGCGGCCGCCATTTATTATTTTTTTGCTATAATCCGTTGCTCGCGCGCGAGTTTCGAAAAAGAATTCCTTAAATGAATGTAAAAAAAATCAATATGGAATGCAAATAAATCAGTAGACGACATAATCCTTTACGTCTCTATTGTCAAGACAATTCAGATGAAAATACAATACCTCCGTGACATCGCTAAGAGATTATCTCTCGTACTTGTCTGTGAAATGTTTAAGGAGCAGACCGTGTAAAAAAATACACCTATTATTTGGATCTCCATTAACCAGGGGACCATCAAACATGATTCTCACCGATTTTGATTAATTTAAAGTATATTTTAGAGTTCTTATCTCTAATTATTCTTGTGAAAGGATTTCTTCAAATGGGACTTAGATTTTCAGAAATTAGATGCCGAGGTTTAGCATACGTTTCAAATACCCATTAGTTTGCAGCTCTCAACGTGTCTTTCGTGGTGTGGACGCAGAAAGCTCGCAAGCCACCCGTACGGCCCGAGTTCGGTGCTACCTCTGGACTTTTTTTTTTCTTTTTTAATAAATTTTATATTTTAACACTTTATTACAATTTGATTTAAATTTGATATATATTTGACACTTTGAATTGCTGCAAATTTGAATTATTTTTTTATTTTTCGGAAAAAATATACAATTACGTTTAGGTTTTTTTTTCCATGAAAATTTATATGTATTTTATCTAACTTGTAAACTAACATAATTACTAACGAAAATCCAAAATATTTTATGGCTAGATTTTTTTTTCTAATTATTATTTACATTTATATATTTTTATTTTTTAAGCAAAGTTCAGAAACAATATATCATATATATATTTACTTTATTGAATTTTAACTGAAAATTTATTTTTTCGTGTAAATTATAAATAATAATTTTGATGTCAATTTAAAAATATTTTTTCATTCTAATAAATAATCATAATAAAGCGAAAATTGTCAACTGGAAATGTAAAAATCGTCTGCGGATCCCGCATGCTGTGAAATGTCAGTAATGTTTTGCTGTCAACAGAAATATTCCTATATTAATACATGGAAATTATAATATATAATAATGGAAATTATACATGGAAATTATAATAAATAAATATTACATCTTGTGCTGCGTTTGTAGCCTTGCCAACATACAATAGTGAGAAATTTTCCGAGCTGTGTATCGTTTCAAGTGGTTTAGTCGGTAGAACGTCAGTGCGCTATACTGATGGCCCGGGTTCGAGTCCCGGCTTGGAATCTTTTTCACTATGTTGGCCTTTGCGCCTTTTAAGCAATTACTTCGAAATTTGATTTTCATTTGAAAAGAAATATTCCTGGTATTTCGCAGGAAACTTACTGGCATTTCTGTAGAAAGTTTTTAACATATACATTAAAGTTCCAGTCATTTTCAAGAAATGTTTCTTGGAAATAATGGGCAACTCAGCTGCCCATTTTTTCCCAGGAACGTTGCGGAATTTTTTTTACAGTGCATATGCCATTTTTTCAAAACATATTTAACTGGCCAACAGCAAATGTTGAAGATAATCCAATTGAGAATGATGAAGAATATGATTACGCACTATAATGTATTACAACATAAAAAGGTTCCTGTATAAGTGTTATCTTCCTTAAGTTCATTAAGTAAGTAAAATAAAAAATATGTTTAATATAACTTATTTTGTTTAAATTAAATACCACTCAACCTTGTTTCTTGCTAAAACAACATAAGTCAGGAACAGATTTTCTGTTATTCTTTTTCTTATTATTCATAAATTAAAAATATTATTTGATATTTACAAACTCTGAAGTCCAAACTAAATAATCAGCCCCAAAAAATTCGTTTACTTGTGAGTAATACAGTTTTTTTTTCATTTCTGAAAGGTTCCGATTCTGTGACTTATGTGTTTTAGGTAGCTTTCAAAGCTACCTATTGCAGCCGTTCGGAGGAAAGCGATTTCAAAAAATTTTGGTATATTTTCATCGATCATGACCCCCAGACCCCGAAACCACCCTCCGTTCAAAAGTTGATATATATATATATATATATATATCTGACATTTGTCATACTGTAACTCTCGAATTTATGAACCGATTTGGATGTAATTCGGTATGAACATAGTACATACCAATGTTTCGAACGAGTTCGTTGGCCAGCTTCATCCGCCATTTTGTTTCAAAATGGCGGCCATTTAAAAATTTAAAAAAAATTTAAATTTGAAATATGGTACTAAAGAATTGAAAATGTAAAAATATTTTTTTCTTATGTATTTGACCTTTATACAAAGATTCCGGAGCAGTTTTTGTTTCGTCTATATCTTAAAAAATGGCTGAGTTATAGCATTTTCAATTTCTAGCGTGGCTGACATTTTGAAACGTCCTGAATTTTGTCACGCGATAAAAGGCGTATTTATGAACCGATTTGGATGTAACTTCGTTTGTTCATAGTACATACCAATGTCTCGACCGAGTTCGTTGGCCAGCTTCATCCGCCATCTTGTTTAAAAATGGCAGCCATTTAAATTTTTAAGAAAAAATTTAATTTGAAATGTGGTACCAAAAAATTGAAAATTGAAAAAATATTTTTTTCTTATGTATTTGACCTTGATACAAAGATTCGGGAGCAGTTTTTGTTTCGTCTATATCTTAAAAAATGGCTGAGTTATAGCATTTTGAATTTCTAGCGTGGCTGATATTTTGAAATGTCCTGATATTTGTCACGTGATAACAGGCGTATTTATGAATCGATTTGGATGTACCTTGGTCTGTACATAGTACATACAAATATCTCGACCGAGCTCGTTGGCCAGCTTCATCCGCCATCTTGTTTCAAAATGGCGGCCATTTAAGAAAATTAAAAAAATTTTAAATTTAAAATGAGATACCAAAAAATTAGAAAATGAAAAAGATTTTTTTCGTATGTGTTTGACCTTAATACAAAGATTCCGGAACAGTTTTTGTTTCGTCCATATCTAAAAAAAATGGCTGAGTTATAGCATTTTAGGTAGCTTTCTTTACAAAAAAGCTACCTATTGCAGCCGTTCGGAGGAAAGCGATTTCAAAAAATTTTGGTATATTTTCATCGATCATGACCCCAAGACCCCGAAACCACCATCCATTCAAAATTGATATATATATATATATATATATATATCTGACCTATGTCACATTGTAACTCCCGTATTTATGAACCGATTTGGATGTAATTCGGTGTGCACACAGTACATACCAATGTCTCGACCGAGTTCGTTAGCCAGCTTCATCCGCCGTTTTGTTTCAAAATGGCGGCCATTTAAAATTTTTAAAAATATTTAAAACTTGAAATGTGGTACCAAAAAATTAAAAATGGAAACATATTTTTTTCTTATGTATTTGACCTTTATACAAAGATTCCGGAGCAGTTTTTGTTTTGTCTATATCTTAAAAAATGGCTGAGTTATAGCATTTTGAATTTCTAGCGTGGCTGACATTTTGAAACGTCCTGAATTTTGTCACGCGATAAAAGGCGTATTTATGAACCGATTTGGATGTAATTCGGTGTGTACATAGTACATACCAATCTCTCGAACGAGTTCGTTGGCCAGCTTCATCCGCCATTTTGTTTCAAAATGGCGGCCATTTAAAATGTTTTTAAAAATTTAAAATTTGAAATGTGGCACCAAAAAATTGAAAATGGAAAAATATTTTTTTTTATGTATTTGACCGTTATACAAAGATTTCGGAGCAGTTTTTGTTTCGTCTATATCTTAAAAAATGGCTGAGTAATAGCATTTTCAATTTCTAGCGTGGCTGACATTTTGAAACGTCCTGAATTTTCTCACGCGATAAAAGGCGTATTTATAAACCGATTTGGATGTAACTTTGTTTATACATAGTACATACCAATGTCTCGTCCGGGTTCGATGGCCAGCTTCACCCGCCATCTTGTTTAAAAATGGCGGCCATTTAAATTTTTAAGAAAAATTTAAATTTGAAATGTGGTACCAAAAATTGAAAATTGAAAAAATATTTTCTTCTTATGTGTTTGACCTTGATAAAAAGATTCGGGAGCAGTTTTTGTTTCGTCTATATCTTAAGAAATGGCTGAGTTATAGCATTTTGAATTTCTAGCGTGGCTGACATTTTGAAACGTCCTGATATTTCTCACGTAATAACAGGCGTATTTATGAACCGACTTGGATGTACCTTGGTGTGTACATAGTACATACAAATATCTCGACCGAGTTCGTTGGCCAGCTTCATCCGCCATCTTGTTTCAAAATGGCGGCCATTTAAAAAAATTAAAAAATAAAAAAATTTAAATGAGATACCAAAAAATTGGAAAATGAAAAAGATTTTTTTTGTATGTGTTTGACCTTAATACAAAGATTCTGGAACAGTTTTTCTTTCGTCTATATCTAATAAAAAATGGCTGAGTAATAGCATTTTGAATTTCTCTTGTGGCTGACATTTTAAAACGACCTGATTTTTGTCACGCGATAACAGGCGTATTTATGAACCTATTTGGATGTAACTTGGTCTGTACGTAGTACATACCAATGTCTCGACCGAGTTCGTTGGCCAGCTTCATTCGCCATCTTGTTTCAAAAGGGTTGCCATTTAAAAAAAATTAAATTTAAAATTCAAAATGAGGTATTAAAAAATTGGAAAATGAAAAAGATTTTTTTTATGTGTTTGGCCTTGATACAAAGATTCCGGAGCAGTTTTTCTTTCTGAAAATTTGTTCTTTTGTTGATATCTTAAAAAATGGTTGATTTATAGCACTTTGAATTTCTAGCATGGCTAACATTTTGAAACGATCTTGTATTTGTCACGCGATAACACACATATTCGCCTATTTCGATGTAAGAAGGCATGTGGATAGCATACATCAACACCTCGACCAAGTTCGCTGGCCAGATTCATCAGTCGTCTTGTTTCAAAATGGCGGCCATTAAATTAAAAAATATATATATATTTAAAGTGAGGTGCAAAAAAATTAGAAATTGAAAAAGGTTTCTTTCTTAAGTATTTGATCTTGATATAAGTATTCAGGAGCATTTTTTGTTTGTCTTTACCTTAAAAAATGGCTCAGATATGGCAGTTTCAATTTCTATTGTGGGTGACATTTTGGAAAATCTGAATTTTTGCATGCGACAGCACTCCTATATATTAACCGATTCCGATGTGAGTGAGCATGTGCACAGCAATTACTAAGGTCTCGACCAAGTTCACTGCTTAGCCTCATCCACCATGTTGTCTTAAAATGACAGGCACTTTAAGAAATTGCCGAATTTGGCAGCCAAATATAAGTTAATTTAAAGAAAAGCAGCTTGGATAAAGCTGACTAATTTCGCGAAATTCTCATTCATTATATTGATAAAAATTAGTATTGAATCTCCTATATTCGGTTTCCACTAAATTGAGCTTCGTGTGTTTGCATGATATAAGTTGGCTTTTATTAAATAAGGATTATGAAAGCTACCTCTTCCTCCCGGCACTGGCCGGAAGGACTTTTGAATTTCTATTCTGGCTGACATTTTAAAAGGACCTGATTTTTGTCACGCGATAACAAGCGTATTTATGAACCAATTTGGATGTTACTTGGTCTGTACATAGTACATACCAATGTCTCGACTGAGTTCGTTGGCCAGCTTCATTCGCCATCATGTTTCAAAAGGGTTGCCATTTAAAAAAATTAAATTTAAAATTTAAAATGAGGTATTAAAAAATTGGAAAATGAAAAAGATTTTTTTATGTGTTTAGCGTTGATACAAAGATTCCGGAGCAGATTTTGTTTCTGAAAATTTGTTCTTTTGTTTATATCTTAAAAAATGGTTGGATTATAGCACTTTGAATTTCTAGTATGGCTAACATTTTGAAACGATCTTGTATTTGTCACGCGATAACACACGTATTCGCTTATTTCCATGTAAGAAGGCATGTGGATAGTGTACATCAACATCTCAGCCAAATATAAGTTACTTTAAATAAAAGCAGTTTGGATAAAGCTGACTAATTTCGCGAAATTCTCATTCATAATGATTTAGTATTGATAAAAATTAGTATTGAATCTCCTATATTCGGTTTCCACTAAATTGAGCTTCTTGTGTTTGAATAATATAAGTTGGCATTTTTAAAATAAGGAATTTGAAAGCTACCTCTTCCTCCCGGCACTGGCCGGAAGGACTTTTTTAAAATGACCGATTCAATTAAAGTGCTTTTTCAGAAATCTCATTTCATTGTACGAAAAAATGAATCTTATTAATATTATTTTGTTGGGAAGTGCTCCATAATCTATGCTTGATGAAATATTTGTTCTTTTTGTGAACTTTATAAGATCCACTGGTAACAATGGAATCTTGCATTTATAATCATTTATCAAATTTTATGGTGCATTACTCGTCCCTTAAGAGGGTCCGGGATACAAAAATCTTCAAATTTTCTAAAAAACTTTTATTGCCTTAAAAATTTCTCTGTTTTTTACTTTCTTTTGTCTTTACAAGAAGAAAGTATTGGATTCGTAAAAATTTTTCTACTTCCGGTTTTCGACGGATTTGCATGTTTTAGAGGTCAGAGATTCCAAAAAACATGTTTTTACTTTCTTCTATCTTGACAAGAAGAAAGTATTGGTTTTATGAAAATTTTCGAATTCCAGTTTTCGACGGATTTACACGTTTTATGGGTCAGAGATTCCAAAAAACATGTTTTTACAAAATGTCTGTCTGTCTGTCTGTCCGTCCGTCCGTCTGTCTGTCTGTATGTGACACAAATTTTGTGGGCGCTCTATCTCAAGAACTAATGCACGGAATTTAATAAAAAGTTATATTCAGGTAGTCCCTGATATAGATTGGTGCTGATTAGTTTTTGGTGTAAATCGCCCTGCAAGTGGCGCTGCTATGTAGCATTTTGCCGGATTTCCGCAAAAGCTCTATCTCAAGAACTAATGCACGGATTTTTATAAAATTTCAGATTCCGCTAATCCTTGATATGAATTGGTGCTGGTAAAGTTTTGGTGTAAATCGTCCATTAGATGGTGCTGTACACGATTTTCGTAATAGCTCAATCTCAAGAAATAATGCACGGATTTTCATCTAACTTCAGATTCAGTTAGTGCTTGACATGTATTGACGTTTTGCCTCTTGTCGTGTAAATCGCTCAACAGGTGGCGCTGCTATGCTGCATTTTTTGAGATTTCCGCAATAGCTCTATCTCAAGAACTAATGCTTGGGTTTTCAACAAACTTCAGATTTAGGTATACCTGGATATGAATTAGTGCTGTTTATGTTTTGGTGTAAATCGCTCAACAGGTGGCGCTGCTATGCAGCATTTTCACGATTTCCACAATAGCTCAATGTCCAGAACTAATGCACGGATTTTCATCAAACTTCAGATTCAGTTAGTCCTTGACATGAATTGATGTTTTGTATCTTTTCGTGTAAATCGCTCAACAGGTGGCGCTGCTGTGCTGCATTTTTTGTAATTTCCACAATAGCTCTAGCTCCAGAACTAATGCACCGATTTTCATCAAACTTCAGATTCCGGTATACCTTAATATGAATTAGTGCTGTTTGTGTTTTGGTGCAAATCGCTCAACAGGTGGAGCTGCTATGCTGCATTTTTCAGAATTTCCCCTACAGCTTTATCTCAATAAGTAATGCACGAATTTTCATCAAACTTCAAATTCAGGTATACTTTGATACGAATTGGTTCTAAATAGATGTAATTTCTTTTACTATTTAAATCATTTAATTGACGTGATTTATATAAAAGAAAGTTTTGTGATGGCCACAACATACTAGTTTCAGAATGTCTGTCTATATGTGACACAAATTTTGTGGGCGCTCTATCTCAAGAACTAATGCACGAAATTTAATGAAAATTTACAGTCAAGTAGTCCCTAATATAAAGTGGTTCTGATTAGTTTTTGGTGTAAATCGCCCAAAAGGTGGCGCTGCTACGCTGTATTTTTCGCGATTTCTGCACTAGCTGTACCTCAAGAACTAATGCACGGATTTTCCTCAAACTTCAGATTCAGTTAATCCTTGATATGAGTTGGTGCTGGTAACGTTTTGGTACAAATCGTTTAACAGATGTCACTGCTATGCTGCATTTTGCAGCATTTACACGATTTTCGTAATAGCTCTATCTCAAGAAATAATGCACGGATTTTCTTCAAACTTCAGATTTAGTTAGTGCTTTACATGAATGACGTTTTGCCCCTTATGGTGTAAATCGCTCAACAGGTGGCGCTGCTATGTTGCATTTTTTGTGATTTTCGCAATAGTTCTATCTCAAGAACTAATGCTTGGGTTTTCAACAAATTTCAGATTCAGGTATACCTGGATATGAATTAGTGCTGTTTATGTTTTGGTGTAAATCGCTCAACAGGTGGCGCTGCTATGCAGCATTTTTCACGATTTCCACAATACCTCAACGTCCAGAACTAATGCACGGATTTTCATCAAACTTCAGATTCAGTTAGTACTTGACATGAATTGATGTTTTGTACGGTTTCGTGTAAATCGCTCAACAGGTGACGCTGCTGTGCTGCATTTTTTGTGATTTCCACAATAGCTTTAGCTCCAGAACTAATGCATGGATTTTCATAAAACTTCAGATTCCGGTATACCTTAATATGAATTAGTGCTGTTTGTGTTTTGGTGCAAATCGCTCAACAGGTGGCGCTGCTATGCTGCATTTTTCAGAATTTCCCCTACAGCTCTATCTCAATATCTAATGCACGAATTATCATCAAACGTCAAATTCATGTATACTTTGTTATGAACTGGTTCTAAATTGATGTAATTTCTTGTACTATTTAAATGATTTAAATGACGAGATTTATATAGAAGAAAGTTTTGTGATGGCCACAACATACTAGTTTTCTGCTTATTATGACTTATGCATGATGTTTCTATCTTAATTGGAATAGGAAGTATTCTTTTTTATTTCTTCTGGTTTGTTTTCAAAATCTGGCTTTCAAGCAATAGTTGTCATGAAAAGACTTGTTGTGAAAATGCGTTTTTCTTCATGATGGATATTTTCACCATGTCTCAAATTTAAATTGTTATAAGTCAAGTACCGTTAAAGATAAACGGTTCAAACTTGGAACATGTCTTATTCAATTGGTTTACTTTAATTTTGATTCAGCAAATTTGAAAAAAAAATTTACTTTTGAAAATATGATTTTTTTTACATCTTTTTTTTTAAATTTTTACTTTAAATATTTTTAATTTTTATTTAAATTAATATTTTTTAAATGATGAATAAAAATAAAAATTTATATATTTCCGTTTATTTAAATGAAAAAAATATTGAAATTCTACGAATACTATTCCGAGTTATAACGATTTTGAATTACCCCACTTTTTTAATAAATTTTTAATTTTTAATTAAAAAGAACTTTATGAGAAGTTTTATCATGTGATTTTTTTTTTTTACAAATGATATGGTTAACTATCACAAAAAATTTCAAACTTTTGATTCAATAAATAAAATTTATTTTAAAATGTGTACCGGACGCCCTTAAATTCAAATTCTAGAGAAATAAAACGCTTTCTCATTTGAATAACCGGTATTTTCTTATGTATCCTTCAGCTTATAGCAATATTTATCACGACTTTTGGTATTTAAAATTAAGAATTACGTATACGATAATACTGGAATTCAATGGTAAGGATAAGTTATTTCTCTCGAATTTTGTTCTCGACTTATACACCGGAAAATACAATATTTCACAAAAACATCGAATTTTCTTAAATGAATCAGATGCAACTATCGAAATTGACCAGAAATACACAAGAAGAAATATAAAATGCGGAGGGATAGGTAGACTAGCAAATTACAATTTCGTGGTCGATTAAGATTACTAAAGGTTATTTATTAAAAAAAATACAGGGTGCTCATAATTAAACGACCCTACTTTAAAGTTGCCTACAGACGGAAGTATTGGTCAGAAAATTGGGAAATTTTGTGACGGACATAATGAGAGAATGGGAATTTGTTTGAGTGAAAAAAATTTTTAGTTCAAAATTTCGCCAACAGGGAGCTGTTGTAATGAATTACACATTTTTAAAAGTTTTTACACTTTATTTTTCTCAGTTTAAATAAGACAAATATACAGACCACCCTCTGAAAAAAATAAAGCGTAAAAACTTTTAAAAATTATTGGTGTTCGTATTGAATGGACCGTACAAACTCTGAAAAAAAAAAAAAAATCCGCCTACGACAGCCGCCATTTTTTTCTCCGAGCTCAGGCCTAGTATTCAGTGGGTGGTGGCTAAATGCGTAATTTATTTAAAAAACGACCTCTGGTGGCGAAATTTTAAACTAATTTTTTGTTCGATCAAACAAATTCCCATTCTTTTATTATGTCCGAAACAAAATTTCACAACTTTCTGACCAGTAGTTTCGTATTTTGACAACTTTAAAGTATGGACGTTTAATTATTCACACTCTGTATATAGAACTTAAAAAATATAACCACCGAGGTTCCCGTAATTAATATGGTTCTTCACTTTGTCGGGTCCCATTTTGAAAAGAGTTACAAAAAAATTAAGCAGTTTATTTTATTCTTTCTTATAATGTAATCGTACATAAAAATATGCATTTCGTTTTACTCTATACTTAAAAAAAAGACAAATGTTTCTTAATCTAACTGTTACCTTTCTTAAGGTAACAGGTACATGGTATAAGGGAGACTGGGGAGGGTTAACAAATTTCTTATAAACTAATTTTTTATTTTTTAAATATTGAACCTAGAATAAAATTTCATATAGCATTTTTAGGTGCGTTCGTAATTATATAATAACGTAACACCTAAAGTCGTCATCTGATCCGTCCGTCTGTTCGAAAAACAGCAGGAAAACTAACCAACTGAATTGTTTGAAAGTTGATATATATAATCGTTGCAGAATTTTGTCGAGTCATTTCATAATTTTATGAAAATCGATTGAAAATTAAAAACGATATTAATACAAGTTTTCTTCATTCCATTAAATCCTATCACACGTCATTAATTCAATGATATTCCATGATAGGTAATGATTCTAGGTTGCCATCGTGATGACATCCTATTTAAGATGGAATCAATATTGCTATCATATTGTATCAATATGAATATTATATCAATATTGCTGAATTTAATATATATAATGGCAATAAATTTTGTATTCATGCATTTTTGCATAAGAGTGCAACAAGATCCACCAAGATTGCACCAAGATCTGAATATTTATAAAACTAGTTATAGTATGAACACGCCTCATTTGTCACGTTTGACGTACAATTTTCGACTTGTATAATCTATACAATGACCAAAATAAAATTGCGACGTAAGTGTAATATACACTGCTCAAAACAATTAAAGGATATTGCAGTTTTAGGTGGATTTTGTATCTGGTAAACTGTTTAGCTGATTGATACATGGTCGACAGACATAGTAGGTTATATGAGAATAAATTACACATGTTTGGCAGAAAAAAATGCATTTTATTGCGCATTTGTGTACTAAAGGAAAAAAAACAATTTGTGCATATGAGAAAAAAAGAATAAGAAAAGGTGTTTTCTTCAAAGAAAATCATTTTCAGTAGGGGGTATGGTTTCCACGGGCGGCCAGCAACGTTGAACACCTTTGAGGCATGGACTCAATGAGGCTATTTATTAAGAGTTGGGGTATTCTGCCCACTCTTCCAGAAGAGCTCTTTCCAGTTCTTGGAGAGTTTGTGGGGGTTGCTGGCGGCCAGAAACTCGTCTTCCTAGAGCGTCCCAAACGTGCTCGATTGGATTCATGTCT
This sequence comes from Maratus speciosus, assembly GCA_963932465.1. Taxonomy (NCBI): domain Eukaryota; kingdom Metazoa; phylum Arthropoda; class Arachnida; order Araneae; family Salticidae; genus Maratus; species Maratus speciosus. The sequence continues at coordinate 502,753,044 of OZ010794.1, read as the reverse complement.
GGAGAACACGCTGGCCATTCCATTTGAACGATTCCTTCCTCGAAAAGGAAATCCTCCACCAGGTTTGCACGATGTGGCCTGCAGTTATAGTCCATTAAAATGAAGTTATCTCCGATTGCTGCAGTGTAAGGGACTACAATAGGTCTGAGGATCTCATCCCTATATCGGCGACCAGTCAGAGCTCCATCTCGAATGATGTAGAGGTCAGTGCGCCCGGTAATGGAGATGCCACCATACACCAACACTCTTCCACCGCCAAATCTGACACTTTCGTGCACGAACGCAGGATTATTCCTACTGCCACGGTCCCTCCAGATGAAAATACGCCTATTATCCGGATGCACAAAAAAACGGGACTCGTCAGAAAACAAAATATTGCTCCATTCATTTCTCCTCCAGTTGACATGCTCGGTTGCCCACTCCCTGCGGTCGCGACGATGCCTTGATGTTAATCTAACACATACCATCGGTCGGCGAGCATACAGACTTACAGCATGGAGCCGGTTTCGGACAGTCTGAGTTGAAATCGTGGTGCCTGTAGCCGAGCGAAGGTGTTGTTGAAGAAGAGTAGCGTTCATGGTTCGGTGTCTCCGAGCTGTTAACGCTAAATACCGATCTTCATTGGGCGTTGTTGCCCGTCTACGACCTTGCCCTGGTCTTCGGCCTGCACATCCACTCTCCAAAAAACGGTTCCAGATCCTGGAAATGACACTTTGTGACACTCCAATGGCTTGCGCTACTTCGGCTTGAGTTTGGCCCCCTTCTAACCTACCAACAATTCTCAAAGCTTCTGAATCTGTCAAATGACTTCGCTGAAAGATCGTACTCATCGAAACAAAGCAATCACTGAATGCCGATCATCCTTTTCTTCATTCTCTTTTATCCAGTTGAAAGTCAAATTTCATTCGCTGCCGCTGAAGCGACGTTTTTGACGTCGAACTCAAAATTTGCATACTCCACAGTTTGAAAACCAGAAAAATTTGCATTTGTGATTCTCTTCTTCTATTTTCGGCAAAAAAAATTTCGTTTATATCTTTATTTTATATAAAATTTCAAATATCCGTTAATTGTTTTGAGCAGTGTATAAGAAGCTTGAAAATTGAGTGATTTTAATCATGAGTAAATAATAAGTGATTGCTTCCCACGTGTGGTAAGTTTGGTCCACATTATTTTATATTGAAATATTTGTTAAGAGAAATAAAATCAGTTTAAAAATCCCAACCGGCTTGGCCTACAGGCGGAGGTAGATTTCGAAGTTCAGTACTAATTTCACCAACAAAACCTAAATCATAGGTTGGAGATAAACCCAGTTTCTTCACTAAGAATAAGCTCCAGGGACCTAAGCTTTTTGTAAAAAATGTATTATACACGAATTCACACACGCATATATATGGGATAGATTTTAAAATGGCGAAAACAAATTCAGAGAACCTCAAAATGTTAAAATATTTTAATATTTCCATATTCGGGTTTTTATCATGTTTTAATACGTTTTATTCAAACTCACATGACGTTACATATACAAATGCCGACGTCCATTATATTTCCAATATGACATATAATCTACCCTATCTATATTATAAAGGACAAACATATCTGTGCGTAACGCATACGTCATTCTGCGAATGGCAACACTTTTAAATTTGAAATGAAATTTCGGTTTTGCAATTTTCGCAACAGCAAATTTTTGAACTTCTAAACATCGCACATTTTAAATTTTTACACCGTCGTATGGGGGGGGGGGGGGGGGAATGTTCTTTTCAGTGCAATTTGTTTGAAAGCTGTATCTCAATTTATTTTTGAGATATTAATTTTTTTGTAGCTTTTAGTACCATTTTTCTAATCGTGGCAACAAAAGTAGTTCATTTCAATTGAAATAGTCGAAAATAGGAGATTATTGTACTTTTGTTGCCATTTTCTCATAAACCTGAAAAAAAGTTGAAATTAAAATACGTGCTATGTCAATAATATCGTCTGTTATCACGTGATAATGACGTCATATGCATACTACAGATGATGTTTAAGACTGAATTGTAAAAGTGGATTGCTTTAGCGGATGCAAATGACGTCATTTAAAAAAAAAGCGTGTAAAAAAGTTTAAAACTGAAATGTGTTTTGTAGAAGTGGGTCATTTTCACACCAGATGCTTTAATATTTCTTCACAGTTGAAAAGGCTGCACTTTTGAAAATAATGTAATTGAAATTAAACACTGATAAAACGCAATGTTTTTCAAAAAATTAGAGTGTCTTTATAAAAGAGTGGTGGCATATAAATAATAGCGATTTATATTACAGAACTTGATGATTCCCACCTTAATGGATTTGCTTCGCCGAGTTACACATCAAGTTTTGAGTTAAAATGATTTTAAAGTGATCAAACAAAATACAAAAAAAAAAAAAAAAGAAAAAAAATGATGAATACGTTATGAGAAGTGCATATGCAAATTTTGAGACTATGAAAAGGACGCCGGGTTTAGATTTCATGCGGAAAAAATTCTATAATCGTGTCAGAGTGGAATAATTTTTGCTGCTTTTCATTCAGGAATCCAAGCATGAGAGCCTCAATTGATAACCTAATCCTAATAACTGATCTTTATTATATTTTACTGATTCCGCGTCTATATTATAAAGGACAGACGTATATATGGGTAACGCTGACGTCATTTTGTGAATGGCAACATTTCACGATCTAATTTTGGTTTTGAAATTTGCGCTACTGCTATTTTTTAAACTTCTGATCATCGTACAATTTCAATTTTCATCGCATAGGGAAAACATCTACTTTCAAATCCAATTTGTTTAAAAACATTATCTTAATTGACTGTTTTATTATGTTTTTTAAAATTATTTTTAAGCATGAATTTTTTAAGTTTATTTTATCACGTAACGGCTTCAATACATAATAATAATAATAAACATTTTGCACATAAAGCAACAAACAATGTTCAGCATTTTTTTCTGACTGTTATTAATACTTCCTTTATAAACAAATAAAAGGATAATAATAATAATAAAAAACACAAATCTAACATAATTGTAATAGTACAATTTAAATTTTTAGATCACCAAATAGGAAAACAAATTTCATTTTTAATAGGTAGTTTCGTAAGAAATAGTACATATTGCAGTCGTTACCATGGTGCGACTTTTGAAAAATTCCTTCATAACTTTTCATTATATGACCCTAGGAACCCAAAACCACCCCCACTTAAAAAGTATATATATATATGTACTAAATTTTGTCCGCCCGATAAAAGTCGCAATTATGCACGGATCGTTTTCAAACTCGCCACCAACTTTGAGATGGCTAATATCTCGGTGGGGATTGAAAATGGGCAAAATCCGTGCAAGGGAATGGAAATGGGGGGGGGGGGGTAAAAATTTTGAATACCGTCTTAACAAGATTCTGATAAAACCAGCTCTTACACAACAATGACAGGAAAAAATAAATATTTTTCGTTATAGCAATTGCCAAAAATTTAAAAAAAAAAAAAAAAAAAAAAAAAAAAAAAAAAAAAAAAAAAAACAATAAAATTTTCACTACAACAATTGATTTTCTATTGCAAGAATTTCACGTGAAAAAATAAATTAAATAAATAGTTTGACGAATTGAAAACAAATTGAATATTACGTCATAAGTTTTCTAGAGCAAGATTTCAGCATGGAAACTCAAAATGAAATAAATAGTTTGACGAATTAAAATATATATATATATTGCGTCATATTAGAAATATAATGGACCTCAGCAGGTGAATATGTTACGTCATGTGGGTTTGAAGAAACGTATTAAAACATGATAAAAACCCGACTATGGAAATATTAACATATTTTAACACTTGGAGATTCCCTGAATTTGTCTTAGCCATTTTTAAACCTATCCCATATACATGCGTGTATGTATTCGTGTATATTAGAATTTTCACAAAATGTTTAGCTCCCTAGAGTTCATTCTTAGTGAAGGAACTGGGTTTATCTCTTATCTTGATTTAAGTTTTGTTGATGAATTTAGTACTTAACATCGAAATCTACCTCCGCCTGTAGGCCAGAGCCGGTAGGGGTTTTTTTTTTTTTCCATATGAAAAATGGCTTTTTAATGTTAGTGGGCAATCTAAAAAAATTATTGCATATAAATTTTTTTTTAGTTTTCAATTTAAAAAAAAAAAATCACATATATTCTGTAACCCGGGAAGCCCGGGTTCGATCCCCTAGTTTATATAAAATCCTAATGAAACGAATTTATAAAACGGCTGAAATGAAACGAATTTATATAAAGATTCCTTGAAACGATTGATTAAACAACCGATTATGTTTCACGGCGATTTCTCCAAAAATATGGAATACTGAGCGATGAAATTAATACCAAAAATCAGTATTGATCCGCTGATCTCAAAACTGGTATTAGAATTTTTAAATTCGAATTAGTTTTCGAAATATTAATTTTTTCTAATTTTAAATACATTTTTCTAATGATGGCAACTCAAATTTTAATCATAACAGATTTTTTTTTCATATTTCAGAAAAGGTTGTTATTTTAAACTAATTTGACGACCAGTTTGGTCACCCATAAATGTATGCTTTGAAATGCATCATGCTACTTTTATTCATAATTCAATTTACTCGAATAATCTTTCGCCAAATCGACAGATTCTGATAGAGAAATCAATTCTGACGGTATTTTTATGTTAGCGAGACGCAGGTGATGATTCACTAAACATTTTCCCGTCGCATTTTTTCATATTTCATTAATTTCATTTAAAATATAATCCTTTCATTCATTTTATTTAAAATACACAACTTTCATTTAAAATTGATGGCTTTCACTTCTTTCTTTGTTTTTAAAACAAAACGAAAAGAACAAAAATAGGCACGGATATTATCTACGCACCGAGGTTCCTATTTGGCGCCAAAATGGCATTATTGTGATTGACATGGTAACCCGGCTATTGCTGTTTATTTAATAATAAATGTTTATTTACTTTTATTTCTTTTTTAAAATTACATAAATTATTTTGTTCTATAGTTATTATTATTATTTTTTATATTTCCTTTAGAAAATAATAGAAAATAATTAAAAAATACGGTACTACTTAGTTATTCCGTCGACCAATTTCGCCAAATTATACAAATTGACATAATTTTTATTTTAAATAACGAGAGAACAAATAAATTAGTATAACATTAATAAATACACAAGTAAAACGACGAAATAAAAATCACTTGATGCCGTAAACACGTGTAACTTGCTTAAAGTCAAGTGAATGTGACATTTACGATCAACCATTATTGACATTTAATCTTATAGTTTGGCGATAAATTTTTGGTTGACGGGATAACTAAGTAATACCAAAAATGCATATGTAACAGGTATTTGAAAACGAGGTTTTCGCCAATTTTCGTTTAAAAAAGAAAAAAAAAAAATCGCGCCAACCTGGCGCATGACATCTGGCCAAGTATTACCACTCGAGGAAAAAAAAAATGCTAACTGGCGAGTTGAAAGAAAGCTATTGGCGAGATTTGCATCCGGCTAGCGTAACAATACCAAGAATTCTTTGCGACCATGGCAACTTTTATGTAGTTTTATTCGGAAAAAAATTGATTTTTTAATCAAAATGGAAAACTTATGGCCCCATATTGGCGCGATTTTTTTCTGGCGCCAATGCCATATACGGAACGGACACTTAACTGGCGCCAAACTGTCATTATTTTGCTTGATATGGTAAGCCGGATGTTGCTGTTTATGCTGTTGATGCGTTCCCCAAATTGACGTCGGAAAAAAATCGTGCTTTATGGGGCGTATATGACATCTGTGCCAAACTTTCATATGAAACGCGAAGAATTCAAACCGTATTTGTTTACGGCCGTTGATGACTTGAACTATTATAATATAGAAGAAATGATGGCGATAGAATAATATTTGGCGACTTTTCACCTGTGCCTGCTAACATTAAAGTACCAAAATGGCACCTAGAGTATAAAAAGCGATGTGGTCCGCCCAGAATTGTTGACGATAGTCACAGGATTTAGGCTATTTTTATAGAGATTGTTTTAAAATACCGGGAGACAAAGACTCTGTATACTTAATACATTTTATTTTAGCTTCTTTTCAAATGTTTAACTGATCCTCTTTAATCAAAAACGAAAACAACCATTGAATGTCATAACAGCAACTGATTTGCCCTTAAATTTTTGCAATTAAAGGGAACTGAATGAAAACCCGTTTACAGAGAGATATGCACAACTTTTTTTAGGATAATTCAATCTTCTCTAATATTTTTAAAACCCATCAGATTAGCGTGTTTTTAGATTCTGCGGTGTCTGAACGGGGGTTGGCGAGCGTAGCTCTCAGGGGGCTGACCCCCTAGTATATATATATATATATATATATATATATATATATAATAAATTTGAAATCACAAATATATGAAGAAATTTGTAAAGTTCTAAAGATGATTTAGAAATGAACATTGGAAACCAGTATGTAAAAAAAGAAACTATGAATGACCCACAGAACCGTCAGAGGAGCTTGTGAGTTCATTCATAGAAGATGTGTTATTTCATCCAATTTTGTCGGCATTAAGCCTAAAATGACAAAATTTAGCTCCTTATAACGCAAACATTACAGAAAATAGATAATAAAAATCTAAGAGATCTAAAGAAAGATACACCTGATACAGGATATTAAAAATTATTAGAGCACAATACCTGAATACATTCTAGGAGTCAAAACTACTGCATATCAGGATGGAAAACATAGTTAAGACTATTTTATCATGTGAGCTACAGTTGAGCATCTGAAAAACCCATAACTGTGCTGTCATCTGGTGTGAGAAATGAAAAATGTAAATTGGAACTGGATTAATAACATTAATGTTTACTGTTGCCATCTTTAACCCCCCCCCCCCAAAAAAAAAAAATAAATAAAAAGTAAAAAGAATGAAACTGATTGAGGAAATCAAGAAAAGACTTAGATTAACTTTTAGTTAAAGTAGAATTAAAAAATAGGAGTAAACTTAATAATTACTGAGTGAATACAAAATAAAATAAAGAATAAGAGTAAATTAATACAAAAAATAAATAAAGAAATAATTATATAAAAATAAATAAAAGGGCAATTGATTAAATTAACTACTTTAAAGACAAAATATTGTTATATAAAAAATGAGAGTATAAATAACATTTAAAAAGATGAGGAATATTTGAGATAGTAAAATATAGCCTTGTATTATGTAACTAAGTGTGAAAATTTAAAAAGCAATGAGGAATATGGAGATAGTAAAATATATCCTTATATGAAGAAGCAATATGTGAAAATTTATGATGTTAAATGCATGATATACCGTTTTTTTTATGTCCATACAATATATAAGCATAGATACATACACATATACACGCTCACACACATAAAAACATATAAGTTTTTTAACTTCTTTTAGCATTCCAGACCTCAACTCACCGTAATGATATTTTTATTTTTTATGTTTTTTAGTGTATAATGTATGGAAAAACATACACATACACCAATTTTTTTATATATATATATATATATATATATATAATATATTATATATACATACATACGATGTTTTGTGTGTATGATTTTTTATAAATTTTTTTTCTATAAATTTTTCAGCAATCCACATCTCACCCTCCATAATAGTGTTTTCGATTTTTTAGTTTTTTTTATAAATATATTAAATGCCTATACTGGTAAGAAGTAGAAAAAAAAATGAATATTAAGATTTTAGCCATGCAGATATAAAAGAAATGTATATATATATATATATATATATATATATATATATATATATACATATAAATTTGTAAAACTATTTATTTCATTTTCAGTTTTCACGTGGTAATCTTGCTCTCGAAAACTCATGGCGTAATATTAATTTTTTTTTTCAATTCGTCAAACTTTTTATTTTATTTTCATTTTTCAAGAGGAAATCTTGCTATAAAAAGGTAATTGTCGTGATGAGAATTTTATTATTATTTTTTAATTTTTGGCAACTGCTATAATGAAAAATGTTTATTTTTTCCTGTCATTTTTTCTGTAAGAGTTGTTTTTTTTCAAAACCATGTTAAGGTGGTATTCAAAAATTTTAACCAACCACATTCCGGCACCCTTGAGCCGATTTTACCCATTTGAAATCCCCACCGAGGTATTAGCAATCTGAATGTTTTTGGCGAGTTTGAAGATGATCCGTGCATACATACTTGCGACATTTAACGTGCGATATACGCATATATATATATAACCATTATATAATTACAAATCCTCATCTATTTCCAATTACTAAAATTAAATTAATAAAATTAGCTAATATTCATAACACTGACATTATACAAAATAAAGATGGAACCTTTAACTACACTGCTCAAAACAATTAAAGGATATTGCAGTTTTAGGTGGATTTTGTATCTGGTAAACTGTTTAGCTGATTGATACATGGTCGACAGACATAGTAGGTTATATGAGAATAAATTACACATGTTTGGCAGAAAAAATGCATTTTATTGCGCATTTGTGTACTAAAGGAAAAAAACACAATTTGTGCATATGAGAAAAAAAGAATAAGAAAAGGTGTTTTCTTCAAAGAAAATCATTTTCAGTAGGGGGTATGGTTTAAACGGGCGGCCAGCAACGTTGAACACCTTTGAGGCATGGACTCAATGAGGCTATTAATGACAAGTTGGGGTATTCTGCCCCACTCTTCCAGAAGAGCTCTTTCCAGTTCTTGAAGAGTTTGTGGGGGTTGTTGGCGGCCAGAAACTCGTCTTCCTAGAGCGTCCCAAACGTGCTCGATTGGATTAATGTCTGGAGAACACGCTGGCCATTCCATTCGAACGATTCCTTCCTTGAAAAGGAAATCCTCCACCAGGTTTGCACGATGTGGCCTGCAGTTATCGTCCATTAAAATGAAGTTATCTCCGATTGCTGCAGCGTAAGGGACTACAATAGGTGTGAGGACCTCATCCCTATATCGGCGACTAGTCAGAGCTCCATCTCGAATGATGTAGAGGTCAGTGCTCCCGTCAATGGAGATGCCACCATACACCAACACTCCTCCACCGCCAAATCTGACACTTCCGTGCACGAACGCAGGATTATTCCTACTGCCACGGTCCCTCCAGATGAAAATACGCCTATTATCCGGATGCACAGAAAAACGGCACTCGTCAGAAAACAGAATATTGCTGAATTCATTTCTCCTCCAGTTGACATGCTCGGTTGCCCACTCCCTGCGGTCGCGTCGATGCCTTGATGTTAATCTAACACATACCATCGGTCGGCGAGCATACAGACCTACAGCATGGAGCCGGTTTCGGACAGTCTGAGTTGAAATCGTGGTGCCTGTAGCCGAGCGAAGGCGTTGTTGGAGAAGAGTAGCGTTCATGGTTCGGTGTCTCCGAGCTGTTAACGCTAAATACCGATCTTCATTGGGCGTTGTTGCCCGTCTACGACCTTGCCCTGGTCTTCGGCCTGCACATCCACTCTCCAAAAAACGGTTCCAGATCCTGGAAATGACACTTTGTGACACTCCAATGGCTTGCGCTACTTCGGCTTGAGTTTGGCCCCCTTCTAACCTACCAACAATTCTCAAAGCTTCTGAATCTGTCAAATGACTTCGCTGAGACATCGTACTCATCGAAACAAAGCAATCACTGAATGCCGATCATCCTTATCTTCATTCTCTTTTATCCAGTTGAAAGTCAAATTTCATTCGCTGCCGCTGAAGCGACGTTTTTGACGTCGAACTCAAAATTTGCATACTCCACAGTTTGAAAACCAGAAAAATTTGAATTTGTGATTCTCTTCTTCTATTTTCGGCAAAAAAAATTTCGTTTATATCTTTATTTTATATAAAACTTCAAATATCCTTTAATTGTTTTGAGCAGTGTAGTAATACAGAATAATCACAATACCACTAATTCACTAGCACATTGCGGACGATTAGTCCATATAAAACATATGAAAAACCACCAAATTTTGATAAAATATCCTGTTAAAGACAAATGATACCAATAACCAGCAAAATAATGTTGAACCATTAAAAGACGTATCGTAATCAAACAATGAATCAATATATATATGTATATATATATATATATATAGAAGCTTTTTAGGTGGGTGGTTTGGGGTTCCTGGGGTCCTATAATGAAAAGTTATGACAGAATTTTTCAAAAATCGCACCATGGAACGACTGCAATAGGTAGTATTTCTTACGAAATCTACCTAAAAAAGCAGAATAACTATGTTACATTTTTAAATATTATTAAACATTATTTGGCAAAATGTGATGTATAAGCAAACCTACTTTGACGAAATTGCAAAGTTCTGTTTAAAAATTCCTTTTTAAACACCCACTTTTTGTGACACTCGAGCTGGCAACGTTAGTTGTCACATAGTTTAGCTTCATCTCACTGTGTTCATCTTGATAAAATTTGCCTACATACCGTCCTACAGTTTTTTGATGAGTGCTATGTTCTTTTGAAGCGGCATGAACACTTAACTTATCATTAACAGCCCTTAAGAGTACTGCTTTCATCCTTTCTAATATTTTCCCTTCTTTCTATTTACCTACTATATTTTATATTTTATATTTAAATGAAATAAAAGTTCCTAGCAAATTATCCATTTATATTTCATTAAATGTTTTCTTGCAGCGGATACTATAGCAATTTTTCATATCTTCCGTTAATCAATTTTAAATATTTTTACCTATCTATCACCCCATTTTACTGTAGCTCTACAGAATACATTGACAATATTTCACAAATATAACCATTAGCCCTTCATTATGTACAGTATATAATGAAAAAAAAAACTTCAAAAACATTTATTAAGGGAGCCTTGACCACCCGGTTAACTAACAATCAAATTAATTGGGCCTCCCCACATTCCCTTTTTTTTTAGCACATAGATATGTTAAGCTTAATTTACTGCACAAACGTTATGTCTGGAATGACAGAATTTTTGCATTATTTAAAACTTACGTACTTAAATTTCTATGCTATATTTTCAACCAGCAATTCAATAAATTCTTCACAGAAGTGTCATCATAAATTTGAATCAAATAATAGACTTATTCAAACTCTAGACACACAATTAACACAACAAAAGTCCTTACATTGTAAAAGATCCTTCTACACAATGAGGGTCAAAGCTTTGATGTTTCATGTTTAATTCATATTCCTATTTGAATAATCACTACAATGTTAAAATCAGTGCAATAACGAGCTGCCTTTGTTCAATTTAATGCATGGAAATTGTTTACCGCGTAGATATAAATTGTAGTCGTGTACTTTTTATATTATACACATACTTAATACATGAAAGCAAACAGTATGAACAATAAAGAATGCTTTGTTGGACGTTATATGATGAATTATAATTTTTAACCATTTGGAAAAATGGTTATTGTTTTCTGTCAGGGAAGGAAATCAAAAACATATCTGAGGCGTTTTATTGGTGGAATCCGCATTTTATTCGTTTTCTGATTGGTCTATACAGCAATCTGTATTTATCTTTACTTTCAACAGAGATGGGTACTTCTGTTGCCACTATGACAAAAATGTAATAAAAACTACAAAAAAAAAAAAAAAAAAAAAAAAAAAACCTCAGAAACAAATTGCATTTAAAAGTACATTTTTTTCTCTATACGACGGTGTAAAAAGTAATATTGTGGGATGTTTAGAAGTTTAAGAATGAAATTTCATTTAAAATTGGTCGTCATATTTCGATGGAAAAGCCTTTTCCCGAACAGCCAATGAAATGCTTGGATAATACGTAAGTTTCAGGTGGATAATACGTAAGTTTCAGGAAATCTGACGAGTCGCAGGCGACTTTTGTCGCTTGCAATTTTTACGTGTAATAACACTATTAATGTTTAATTCATGGCGTACGTAATGTATGATCAACTCCGTGCTCTTTTTTATGTCTTAAATTTTAGTCGTTGGAAAAATCATTTTCCAAATGGTCGCAGTAATTTGTTAAATTGCTTTTTTTTTTTCTTAGTTTAATTATAATTGGTTACATAACTTTGCCTACATTAAGGGAGCATAGGGCCTTTGGGTTTTCTAAAAACGATAAAAAACGTCTTTTTCAAAGTAACAAATCACAAATAACATGCGATTCAGATCTTTTTTTTTTTTCGTTTCTTCCTGATGTGTATATTCTTAATTGTATTATCCAGAAAAATAAATCTTGTATATTCAAAATTAATATTTAAATTTAAAATTTAAAATTCATCTCACTAACGCGTGAATTAAAATCATTAAGCGCTGCGCGCATGATAAAACTCTAAATTATGCATCAAGAAAACAATTTTCGAACAAGTAAGAATCATAACACACCTACGTCTAAATTAAAGACGAAATATGCACAAAAAGATTGTTTAAAATTTATTTCTAGGACAAAATACAAAAAAATTAAAAAATTTCCAGAAAAAATTTTTAGTTCTTCAAGTGCAAAATAAATAAATAAATAAATAAATAAATAAATAAATTAATTAATTAATTAAATAAATTAAAAGTGAAAATAAATAAATAAATAATAAAAATAAAATAAAAATAAAAATAAAAATAACCAAAATGTGGAAATTGTTTTGGTTTTAGCATTTAGATTATAAAGAATCGCGTATTTGGTTCCTTTTAAAAGCTGTATATTTTGAAAGTAACAGAGTGCGCAAACTCCAAATTTACTAATATGAGAAAACGCGCTTTAAAGTTTTAATATCCATGGACCTTCAAATATAATCACCATCTATAAAGGTTTATAACTCAAGAAATATTGCAGATTTTTGAATGGGGTTTTTCGCATATTATTCAGAAATGTTGAAAAATTCAGAATCAAACAATAACCGAAAACTGACTTTTTGAAAGTTTAAAGGTCCTGTGCCTCCTTATAATGGCCGTTAGGTGAAAAATTTTTAATTTTTTTCATTTGAAGGAACAATCTTTTAGGATTAAATCTATTTATATTTCATTTCTACGATTACTAGAAGAGGAGTTATGGCCGATGTAATAAACAGGAAGTAATAAGTCAAAAACCGGAAGTCAGCAGGAAGGCTAGGAACGTTCCTCACGCGCATTATAAAAAAAAAATATTTTCTTAAAAATTCTGGTGCGAATCAATCAGTTTTCAATACAAAATAAATGTGAAGTATATTTCCATTACTAGATAAAGGTTTAATTCTTAAATGCGCCATTTTTTATTTTGTTTCGAAAAAATTATATATGCTTCTCTGAAAGGTTTATTCACAAGAAAAATAATGAAAAAAAAATCAGAGATATATTTTTCATATAATATGTCAAACTTTTCTTCTTTTGCACATCTGCAATACAAGTAAAAATACTGTCGTCTGGCTGTTTTACACTAAAATACAATAGAGCACCGATTATCCGAAGAAGTCGTGACCGACCGTAGTTCCGATAAGCAAAAGTTCGGATAAATGGACAGACAATTTAACGGATGTTCCTGACTATACTAAAATCTTCACACTTTATCTACGCTTTAGACTGACAGCACTAGTTAATGCTGGTATGTTTAAAAAGTGATTTTTGTCTTTTTAATTTTTTGTGTTTGCTTTTTATTATCATTTTCTGAACTCCAGAGTTTATAATTTAACCAAACGAGCTTTCGATTGTTGCTTGCTTCAAAGAAGACATTCTTTTCAATTCTGCCATATCTCGAACTCTTCTTAAATACGTTAGTTGAATAGGAACAGCATTCTTGTGCCGTTCGAGTCATTTCATAGCGTTTTTCCAAACATTCAAAGGTTTCGTTATGTGATGGACCTTGATCATTTTCAGAGCATTCGTTTTTAATTTCTTTTTCGTCTTGAATATCATACACAATCTCATCATTATTTAAAATCTGCTATCCAGGTCTAATAGGATATTTGGTTGACTGGAAGTTCGTTAAAAAAAAATTTCGAGAGAAATAGGCTGTTCGAATAATTGGAAGTTCGGTTAAAAAATATTTTGAGAGAAATTGGCTGTTCGGATAATTGGAAGTTCAGTTAATTGGAGTCGGATAATCGGCGCTCTACTGTACTGGAAATTAGTAAATATTTTAAGAAGTATATTTCCAAATACCTTATTTTATATAATTATTTATTTTGTAAAACTTAACTTTTAACCCTTTAATTCCCAAAATAGAATACGTTCTGGAAATTACGTAGTGCAGCGAATCTGACTTTGCACCAGAAAGTTTTAATGGTTAATTTTGCTTTATATAAATGTGGAACGTCTGTTATTAATTAAAGCAGATATTGCTATTTTAATTTTATGGTGTGAATTAGGTATATGAATAAATCTATTCAATTTAAAACACTATTGTTTGCATATATGCAAAGCTGCGCAATAAAGGGTTAAAATGAAGTGCAAACTGGGTTAATTCGTATAAGAGTTGACTGTGCCTGGGAAGAGTACTTCGACCGAAAAGGGTTAAATTGTAATTTTATTTGATCTCTATGAATAAATGTAACATCGCATGGTTATATTCTTTTCCGGAAAGGAAAACATAAGCAAAAACTTATAAATTTTATGTTTATTAAGAATCGGTCATGAACATAACTAGGTACAGAAATTTAGTGTTATAAAATGGGCAGGGCTACATCGGCAAGTTATTAATTCGCATTAAAAATACGTTATTAATACTCATCCTGCCAATTTTATTTATTTAATAACAAATATTTTCAAATTAATTACGAAATGTACTTTAATACAGTAAATTCTGTCTAAGGCGGACTCTGTGCAAGCCGGAAATCTGTCTACCGCGGAAAATTTTTCAAGTCCCGGCGAACCCATAGATAATAACATTAATTCTTGCTGCATAAGGCGAAATCTGTCTAACGCGGAAACGGAAAGGATTTTAAGGTCCCACCGAAACCAAAATTTTGCATAAGGCGGAAAAAGGGATAATTTAAAAATGAGAGGCATTTTGTTTATTAAACTTCAAAGTCAAATACTCAATGTCGAGCATCTTAGTTAAATTTAATAACACTTGGAAAAGGTTAATTCAAAAGGACAGGAACTGTTTTAATTTTAAGGAATTTATGCTTGTGCCATTTTTTTATATGCAAAATTATATTTAAAACTTAATATTTCTAGTAGAATGAGCATTTATCAAAATATATATTTTCGAAAGTGTAATATATTATACTTTAAGGTTGTACTCAAATTCAAAGTTGTAGCGTTCTGTCTCATTCTCGAAGTTTATTTGGGGGGTGGGGGGTAGTTTTTTTTTGTGTGTGTGTAAACTTGAATTCGCATGTATTACAGCAGTACTAAGAAATTGAATAGCGTTTCTCATTTATCTATGAAGACAAAAGATCTTTCCGAATTTCCGTTTTCAACCGATTTTCGAGTCAGGAAAATAAATAAAAAATCATCGAATTCGAGGATTTTTTTTTTTTTGGGCGGGGGGGGGAGCTTTTTTGCATAAGCCGGAATATTGTCTACCACGGAAAATTTTCTGAGTCCCGATCGATTCCGCCTTAGACAGAGTTTACTGTAGTTTGACTCTGAATCAGAGGCGGAGACAGAAACTAGAGTTCAAGATAACACTGTTTACATCTAATTAAAATTAGATGGTCCAAAAATGAACCACCGCGCTTGAAGGGATTAAAGCCAGTTGGCAAGAAAACTTGCCATGTAAGGCGAAATTTAAAAAAAAAATTGAATATCAGTATTTTAAACTTTATAATATACTTATAACTTCTTAAAAGGTGACACAAACATATAAAAATATTATTTAATGCAACCCTGAGACTTTTCGAACACACACGCGTTCATTTTCAAAGGGAAAAGAAGATGATTGACTGAATAGAAATACATTTAAAAAAAAAAAAAAACTTCTTCTACTAGTATCTAATCTTTTAAATTATTAAGTGGTATGATTTGCTATTAACCCCTTGAGAGGCAACGGTATATATTATACACAACCTACGATTAATGAAGTTTTACAACAGAAAATTTTATTAAATTTTACTTTTTTAACTTTGGTTGAAAAAAACCGTTAAATTCCTTTTACTTATTTTGAAATAGAATTTTTGAAAGATTCCGGTGGGAATTGAGAATTTCACAAACGTAATTGCTTGCCCCTCAAGGGGTTAAATAAAATTATTAAAACATCGTTTCAATACAACTGAGATTTTTTTATTTTGGAAATCACTTGGCGAAAGAAAAAGAAACGGATGTTTACATTTTAAATTTTTCAAATGCTGTCAGTTTTGTATTTTTTCTAAGAATAACTTAAAAAGTTCCCAGTAAAATGAGCTGATATTTTGGATTCACATGTTTAAAACTTTTAAAAATCACTTTTTGTTGAAATGTTTATAACTTTCAATCCAGATTTTTAAAAATGTTAATTAAAAATTATATAAAATTAAAATAACAAAAAATATACGGGGCAAGGTACAGTCGTGAAAAAAAAAAAGTAAACACCCCTAGTAACTCCTCAACAAATTATCGTAGAAGAAAGTTACTTGTACCGAACGATTGTAAATAAAGTCTACTTTTAAATGATGCATATAAAATTTGCTTAAGGGGCCATCTACATATTAAAACGAACAATAACTTTTTTTTTCAATAGCAGTACACAATTCTGACAGCATAAATGAACTCTACACCCTTCAATTAGTCTAAAAACAAATTTTTATGCAATTCGTACCATAATTTTCCGAGAAATTAATTATTTTAAAACGAGCGTAATTTAAGGGCTGTATCCAAATTGAAGTTCGGTACTCGATTATTAACCGAGGGAGCTCCCTTCTTGATCAAGGCACCTTAAGCAGTCAATTAAGCCTGTTTGATTATAGGATAGCATAAGAAATTTTAAAATATTTAGTCACTTCTATCATAGACGGCCCCTTAAACCACCATTTTGCCGATTTTTAAGCATAATTTGAAAACTACTTGGAAGAAAAATGTGAAATTTTGGATTTCCATAAAGCACTACTTAATAAATCTGAATCTATCAAAAAAAATTGTAGGTTGCAATTCATAATTTTTTTCAATATTAATTGCATACTTCATAATTCATATCAGAAAATTATAAAAATTGGAAATTCAATTTATTTATGTTTGGGTATACACAAAAAATTAAAACATTAGGATCATAATTTCAGAAGTTATAAATAAAAATATGAAAATGTAATTTAACATTAGAAGAACTAAATTTTGAATGTTTATAATTCAAAAACGTATCATTCAAATGACTTGAAATTTGGTGTCTAGGCATAGTTTGAACCAAAGATTTGAAATATCGCGTTAAAATTGGGTAATTGCTTTTGAAAAAAAATGAAGTTTGGATTCGTTTTAATGCGCAGATGTCCCCCTAAGCAAATTTTATATAGCTCATTTAAAAGTAGACTTTATTTCCAATCGTTCGGTACCAGTAACTTTCGTCTACGATGATTTTTTGAGGAGTTACTAGGGGTGTTTACTTTTTTTTTCCACGACTGTACTTCTATTCGTAAAATGCCGAAATTAGTGATGGACACCGGAATTTACAAATAAATTTATTTAAAAATAAGCAAAAGCTTTTGTTCACATACTTAATAAAAGGAAAATTTTCATTACAATATTCTGATGCCAATGCGGCGTTTAGGAATTAAAATTAGATGGTCCAAAAATGAGCCACCGCGCTTGAAGGGATTAAAGCCGGCTGGCAAGAAAACTTGCAATGTAAGGCGAAAATTTTTAAAAAAATTGAATATCAGTATTTTAAACTTTATAATATACTTATAACTTCTTAAAAGGTGACACACACATATAAAAATATTATTTAATGCAAGCCTGAGACTTTTCGAACACACACGCGTTCATTTTCAAAGGGAAAAAAAAGATGATTGAAAGAATAGAAATACATTTTAAAAACAAAAACAACTTCTTCCAAAAATAGAATACGTTCTGGAAATTACGTAGTGCAGCGAACATGTTCTTTTTTCTCTTTGAAAATGAACGCGTCTGTGTTCGAAAGGTCTCAGGGTTGCATTAAATAATATTTTTATATGTTTGTGTCACCTTTTAAGAAGTTATAAAGTATATTATAAAGTTTATTAATAGCAAGGTGAAAATTTCCTTCACGACACTAGTGTTTAAAACAGTGTTTTGACTGTATCAGTATTTTAGTTTGGATATTTTCACATTATCTAATCTAAGATTTTGAGCAATTAAATAAATCAAAATTACAAAGTCGCAAAAACTGGTGTCGAAGAATTAAAATAAGTGTAAAGGAGACTCCTCCTTAATGGGTTAAAATGACTTTAACATTAGGAGTTCAAAATTTTACCTCTGCATAATTTGGTATCCGAAAATAAATTCTACTGAAAAATCCATATATGATATCAAAATTAAATAAAAATTTAAAAGTTTGTTACATTTCCAAGATGTAGACGACGTCAAGCATAATTTAAGGTAGAGACTAATTAGAAGTGCCATTCCATGTCACGTGTGGGGCAGCTTTTCTACATTTTATTGCTGTTTTAACAATGTTATTATATCTTGAAATTAAAACAACTCTGCTAATATAAAAAATCCCTGCGGCTCGGGCCTACAGGCGGAGGTAGATTTTGAAGTTAAGTACTAAATTCACCAACAAAACATAAATCAAGATTAAAGATAAACCAAGTTCCTTCGCTAAGAATGAGCTCTAGGGAGCTAAACATTTTGTGAAAATTCTAATGTACACACACGCATGTATGTGGAATAGGTTTAAAAATGGCTAAATCAAATTCAGAGAACCTCAAAGTGTTAAAATATGTATACTCGGGTTTTTATCATGTTTTAATACGTTTCTTCAAACTCAATGACGTTACATATTCACCTGCTGTGGTCCATTATATTTTCAATATGACGCAATATTTTGTTGTTTTTTTTAATTCGTCAAACTATTTATTTCATTTTGAATTTTCATGCAGAAATCTTGTCTAGAAAACTTATGACGTAATATTCAATTTGTTTTCAATTCGTCAAACTGTTTATCAAATTTAATTTTTCTCGTGAAAACATTGCATTAGAAAAGCAATTGTTGTGGTGAGAATTTTATTGCTTTTTTTTAATTGTTGGCAACAGCTATAACGAAAAAAAATCCCTGCCGGCTCGGGCCTACAGGCGGAGGTAGATTTCGAAGTTAAGTACTAAATTAACCAACAAAATTTAAATCAAGATTAGAGATAAACCCAGTTCCTCCACTATAAGAATGAGCTCTAGGGAGCTAAACATTTTGTGAAAATTCTAATATACACGAATACACACACGCATGCATATGGAATAGGTTTAAAAAATAGCTAAAGCAAATTCAGAGAACCTCAAAGTGATAAATAAGTTAATATTTCTATAGTCAGGTTTTTATCATGTTTTAATACGTTTCTTCAAACTCACATGACGTTACATATTCACCTGCTGAGGTCCATTTTATTTCCAATATGACGCAATATTTTGTTGTTGTTTTTAAATTCGTCAAACTATTTATTTCATATTAATATTTGGAAATTTTTCCAGAGAGAAACATTCACCTTGAATACAATATTTCAAATGAAAATCAAATTTCAAATTATTTTTGCTTAAAAGGCGCAAAGACCAACTTAGTGAAAAATATTCCATGCCGGGAATCGAACCCGGGTCATCAGTATAGCGCACTGACGTTCTACCGCTAAACCACATGGAACGATACCCAGCCTGGAACTTCTCACTATTACAAGTTGGCAAGGCACAAGATGGACTATTTTCCGTGAGCCACCAACATGGGGCAAACACAGACACTTAATTAAATCCAGCATCGATGAATCTATATTAATATTTGGAAATTTTTCCAGAGAGAAACATTCACCTTGAATACAATATTTCAAATGAAAATCAAATTTCAAATTATTTTTGCTTAAAAGGCGCAAAGACCAACTTAGTGAAAAATATTTCATGCCGGGAATCGAACCCGGGTCATCAGTATAGCGCACTGACGTTCTACCGCTAAACCACATGGAACGATACCCAGCCTGGAACTTCTCACTATTACAAGTTGGCAAGGCTACAAACGCAGCACAAGATGGAATATTTTCCGTGAGCCACCAACATGGGGCAAACACAGACACTTAATTAAATCCAGCACCATGTGGTTTAGCGGTAGAACGTCAGTGCGCTATACTGATGACCCGGGTTCGATTCCCGGCATGGAATATTTTTCACTAAGTTGGTCTTTGCGCCTTTTAAGCAAAAATAATTTGAAATTTGATTTTCATTTGAAATATTGTATTCAAGGTGAATGTTTCTCTCTGGAAAAATTTCCAATTATTAATATAGATTCATCGATGCTGGATTTAATTAAGTGTCTGTGTTTGCCCCATGTTGGTGGCTCACGGAAAACATTCCATCTTGTGCTGCGTTTGTAGCCTTGCCAACTTGTAATAGTGAGAAGTTCCAGGCTGGGTATCGTTCCATGTGGTTTAGCGGTAGAACGTCAGTGCGCTATACTTATGACCCGGGTTCGATTCCCGGCGTGGAATATTTTTCACTAAGTTGGTCTTTGCGCCTTTTAAGCAAAAATAATTTGAAATTTGATTTTCATTTGAAATATTTATTTCATTTTGAGTTTTCATGCGGAAATCTTGCTCTCGAAATCTTATGACGTAATATTATTTTTTTTTTTCAATTCGTCAAACTGTTTATTTTATTTTCATTTTTCAAGTGGAAATCTTGCTATAAAAAAGTAATTGTCGTGATGATAATTTTATTAATATTTTTTAATTTTTGGCAACTGCTATAATGAAAAATGTTTATTTTTTCCTGTCATTTTTTCTGTAAGAGCTGTTTTTTTTTTCAGAATCATGTTAAGGCGGTATTCAAAAATTTTAACCATCCCCATTCCGGCACCCTTGAGCCGATTTTACCCATTTGAAATCCCCACCGAGGTATTAGCCATCTGAATGTTTTTGGCGAGTTTGAAGATGATACGTGCACACATACTTGCGACTTTTAACGTGCGATATACGCATATATATATAACCATTATATAATTACAAATCCTCATCTATTTCCAATTACTAAAATTAAATTAATAAAATTAGCTAATATTCATAACACTGACATTATACAAAATAAAGATGGAACCTTTAACTAGTAATACAGAATAATCACAATACCACTAATTCACTAGCACATTGCGGACGATTAGTCCATATAAAACATATGAAAAACCACCAAATTTTGATAAAATATCCTGTTAAAGACAAATGATACCAATAACCAGCAAAATAATGTTGAACCATTAAAAGACGTATTAGCCATCTCAAAGTTGTTGGCGAGTTTGAAGACGATCCGTGCATAATTGCGACTTTTATCCTGCGGACAAAATTTAGTACATACATACATACATATATATATATATATATATATATATATATATATATATATATAAACTTTTTAGGTGGGGGTGGTTTTGGGTTCCTGGGGTCCTATAATGAAAAGTTACGAAGGAATTTTTCAAAAGTCGCACCATGGTAACGACTGCAATAGGTAGTATTTCTTACGAAATCTACCTAAAATCTAGGGGTTTTTCTATATTTTTAACCCTTAAATGCCGGGTGTTGCCTTTCGACAACATACCCAATTTAGGCTTATAAATACTATTAGAATAATATGGAAGCTATAATGCCTAATACTGCCAATAAAATACATTCTGAAAATATTATTAAATAGATTTTCAACATTTAGATGGCAAAACGTGCGCTGTTTAAGAATAAAGATAGATTTATTTTTTCAATTGTTAATGCATGTTCTTTTTGTTTTGTTTGGAAACTTGCGAAATACCCTATTTTGTTCTGCAGTCAGCAAGTAAAAATTATCTCTTATCATAGTTCTCGAATTCTTGTGTGTTTAATATTATAGAATTTTATCAAGGAAAATTATTTTTCCAAATAAACACCAGTGTTGCCGATTGGTAACAAACTGTGTTTTAGCGAAACAGCACCGAAAACTGGCGATATGAAGCAATTAAAATAATAAAACTTTGTAAGAAATCACCATAAAATTAAAACAAAACACAGGACGCGTTTCGAGCTAAAAACATAACAGCTCGTCATCAGCTAAGCATACACGTGTCCGTAAACGAACAAGTTCAAAAATGAACTGTGTTTTAGCCGTAAACCATACTTAAAACAAAATAGGATTTTTTAAAGTATTTTTCCCATGATTTATTTTAAAAAAGGAAGCCGAAAAAACTTTTTCTAAAGGATTTTTGAAAACTCAAGCATTTAAGGGTTTATGTACAGTTTGTACCGGCTGTCCTAAAAAGGATTGACTGATTTTAAAATTCAATTACTTGTAAACGGTGACAGATATTTAAAATTCCACGTCCGATTTTTGACCCAATCAATACATTTTAATCTCCTTTTTTCTTGCAGCACCATCTATTGTTTGTAATTCGAACTAAATTCGAGAATCACGGTAAAAAAAAAAAAAAAAAAAAAAAAAAAAAAAAAAAAAAAACTCCTGACATCATACATAACGGTCCTGCAGGATTTTTAACCCGGGAATGCTCCCGCATATCCAGGACATGAACGATTAATACTTTGCCACCAATAAATTCAAACACAAATCGTCATTTTATTTAATCGTTGACATTGCTCACAAAAAATAATTTGACGATTACTTTTCGAAAATTAGTGGTGAGAAATGTAATAACCGTGCCCAGCCTGGGTAGGTCATACCCTGCGCGAGCAATCTCGGTTTAAAATATCTGCCACCGTTTGCAAGTTATTGAATTTTAAAATCAGTCAGTCCTTTTTAGGACACCCGGTATTTTAACAACTTATAAGTTAATAATGGGTACAGGTATTTATTTAAGCGTCACGCGCAATACATTTTGTCCGATTTTCATGGAATGGCCTTGAAACGTGAAGGATCAGAATTTATTCCAAATACATTAGTACGTGCAATATTGTGTATGCTAAATTGGCACTAATCAATGGATATATGGATATAACCCCTCATGCTTCATTTTGGGAACAACAGATTTTGAGCTTATTCTATAAACGATTATTATCAGACTTTTCAAACTATGTTTTTGAGACTTTTGCAAAAGTTGCTCTATACATTTACCTAACACATTATGTACATTATATTTTGATTGCATTCGCGCATGCGCAGTGAAACATTTTTTAGTAAACCTGCTCATTTTTCATCCAATTTTAATTATTTTTTAATTCTGACTACAGAGTGTAGTGTACAATGTTCTTTGTCATATTTTCTGAAAAGAACTTTTTTTTATATTAAGAACTCTGCAAATTATAAGCAAAAAAAATTGCGAAATTTGAGGCTGTTTTTATAAAAACCTTAATTTCTCTACGAGTATACGTGCCATCCTCATAAAAATTAACACAGTATATTATAATAAGCCACTTATTAATAATCTCGAGTTTATACGTTTTTGCTCCATTAGTTTTGACAAGGTTATCCAAAAGATATTCGTTCTTTCTCAATTTTTTGACGGTCTCCTATGTGGTTTTGGGAAAAAATATTCACGGAATTATATGACCTATACTATACTGTTTACACACCTGCAGTTTCAGGTTCATTCCTTATGTATTTTTCTAGATATTTAACAAAATGTCAAAAATCGCAAGTGACCGGTCACCTTTGGCCATATAGTGTATGTATTTAACCCTTTCTTGCACAGACAAATTTTATTGTAAAATAATGAAATGATTAACTGACACCGGAATTTACAAACGACTTTTTTAGAAATTAAAAACTTGTTACTTTAAACTTCCATTGTGAACACAAAATTTTATTAAAATATTCTTGGTGCCGTTTGTAAGTTAGGAATTAAAATTAGGTGTCCCAACGTGGAACCACTGCGTCGGAAAAGGTTAACACTAGAAAGACGGGGAATTTTACTCAGATTTTGTAAAAATATGTGACACCAGAAATTTTATTTTATATTATTAACTTATTTATTTAGCTAGTTTTTTTTCTTTGTATCTTTTAAACTAGTTTTATAAAGAAATTTCTGGTTCGAACCGAAATATATTCCTTTAGTAGCGGCCAAAATGACCGCTCGCCATCTTTCTAGTGTTAACCCCTTGAGAGGCGGTGGATATATTTTGTCCCACCTACGATTAATGAAGATTTGTACCAGAAAAAGTTTATTAAATTTTACTTTTCTAGCTTTAGTGGACAAAAAAAAATCCGTAAAAATGCTTTTCCTTATTTTTGAAATAAACCTTTCTGCAGATTCCGGCGTTAATTCGACATTACAGAAACACAATTACTTGTTCCTCAAGGGATTAAAAAACTACACGAATTGCATTTTGCTTTGCAACTAATGAAAAGGAAATTACCCTCGGGAATTCAAAACATTACATTTCCATGATTCTTAATAAATTTCACCGAATCACATATTTAAAGGTACTAATTATCGAATCCAAATATGATGTTAAAATTGGGTGTTGAATCTTTCAATGCTTGTAGCAATTTTAATGTGTGGACGATCACCTTAGCTTATTTTATAAACATAAATGGAAAGAAGACATAATCCCAATTAGTTGGCGAGTAAGGTTCTTGTCTGGAAAAATTTGGCTATTAAAATGTATGGGGTGTCCTGTTTTCTTTGTGGTTTTTTTTTAGTGTTTCGTGCTTGAAAAGTAAAAACGGAACCATTATAAGATCACTCGTGTGTCTATCCGTCTGTCACAGCCGTTTTTCTCGTAAACTATGGAACGTGGAAAGTTCAAATTTGACAGAAGTAATAAAGGCTATTGACCCACATATTTATAGATTATTAACCATCACAAATATATTTAGGAAAAATGTAGGGGGGACTAATTAACTTCCTTGAAAATATTTTTTTTGTGTGTGTAACGTTTGGGACGTCAAAGCTCTCGTACCGCCGAACTCAAAAATATATTTCTTTTAATTTTAGGTATTATTTTTACAGAGATATCGTCGAAAATGTAATACAAAAAATGCCCCTCTATTTCCGAAACTACTGAAATTTAAATTATAAAAAAAAATAGAGTAGTAGAAGTTTATTTAAACAGTAGAAATATGGCCCGTCAATAATGACGGAAAATAAGATATAAAGATATATATGTCGCGGACAGCTCCCTCTGTATCCCTTTACAGTGACAGTGACACCTGAACTTAACTAAAACTTTTACGTACCGAAGTTAACTGAATGGAACTGAAAAAAAAAAACTTTAGAATAATGTTTTGTTTTTGTGAACGGAGTTTCGCCTCCCGTTATGATTCGATTAAAAGTTAAAGCATTTAAATGTTAAAGTCCTATAATCTTGTAAATATGTTGTAATATATTTGTAAATAAGTATTTAAGATTAACCTAGTGATGTATTATTTTAGTTGAGTAAGTTATTAAATAGAATTAAGTTAAATCAAATTCGGAAGTACGAACCAGAAGCAAGCGGGAGCTTACCTGACGGAAAGGGTAAGTTAAAGATTTATAACATTCTTTTTTGTCTAATTTGAAAGCTTGTTATCATAATATACAACATATATGCAAGAATATGAGATTTACTTGCTGTAGTGATAGATAAAAATAACAGATTTTAAAAACGAAACTCATTTATAAAAAAACGTAATACAGTAGAAATGCCACTAATCCGCACAGTTTGGCTCCTAGTTCTACGCTGATTTGAGGCTTTTTGCGGATTACAGGTTATGTCTCTATTATAAAATTAGGTATAAGCCTTCTTTATGCTAAATAAATTGTATAAATATTGAAAAAAATATGTGTGTATATGAAAAAAAAACAGCAAATAAGTCGCCAGAAAATATGTTGCCAATTTTCCTTCTTCGCCAAGGCTCCTAGAGTGGAAAAGTACCGAGAATTTAATTTTTGTATCCGACTAAACAAACCGAGGTACTTTTCCAGTATAGGGGCCTTGGCGTACTTTTTTAAAGTTTGTAATAATTTGGGCTTCAGAATTGAAATTTTTTGCCAAATTATATAAACAGCTATGAAATAATGATATAGACAGCTATACAAATAATGAACTTTTAAGTTTATTTATATTATCTCTAAACCTGTTACTTATATATATATATATATATATATATTATTGTTGTTTTTTATATAAAGGTGTCTTAAAAGGTCGCTTACAAACTTAACATGCTGGTCTGTCATATCATGAGGAACGAGATTTACATAGGAACTTGTGTTCCAAAATGCAAACTGCGGCCGCTAGAGGGCATTGAGCGCAGTTGTGGAGGGGGAGAAAGAAAGGATATCGAAAGAAGTATTATCATGGCTTTTATTAAAGAACATGGTTTAATTTACAGAAGGTGTTCAAAATTCCTTCCATTCGCCGCAATGTATGCTTCACAACGTCGACGCATGGATTCACGGAACCGTTCAAAATGGGCAGTTGTGTCACGGACACGTGCCTCCGCTTCCACGATCCTGGCTAAGAGATCCATGTCCGATGTTACGGGCGTCTCGTACATCATGGACTTCATGTGTCCCCACAGATAGAAATCCAAGGGAGTCAGGTCGGTGGACCGCGGTGTCCTTGCGACTGGTCCTCCTCTGCCAATCCAGCGATTAGGATATGTCCTATCGAGGTATTCTCGCACAGTGTAGCTAAAATGAGCAGGCGCTCCATCATGCTGAAACCAGATGTTTCGGTATGTAACAGTTGGAACGTCACCCGTCAGATCTGGCAAGACTCTTTTTAAGAAAATACGATAGGTATTCTCGTCGAGGCGCTGAGGTAGTAGATAAGGGCCAATGAACATGTCACCGATAATACCAGCCCAAACGTTTACAGCGAAACGTTGTTGACGTGCATGGGCACGTGTAGGCCTTGGATTTTCATGCGCCCATATGTGCATGTTGTGCAGTTTCAGGACACCGTTCTGTGTAAAACAGGGTTCATCTGAAAACAAAATCCACGATGGAAAATCCGGCTGTGCGACCCGTTGTTGCAAATACCAGCGTGCGAATACAACGTGTTGGGGATAATCGTGAACGCACAATGCCTGCATTCTTTGTAAGTGGTAGTAGTGTTTCGTGTTCACATGCAGTATGCGCATAATGCTGGAACGATGTACATCCAAGACGCGTTCGCTTGTTCGGAGACTTGTTTGCGGGTTCCTGTCAAATTCCCGTAGCACGGTATCCTCTACCACAGTCGTGCGTTTAGTGCGTTCTCGACCGATGTGCTACGTACTTGGAAAGCTCCTGCTTCACGCAATCTGCAGTGAAATTTCCAAACAAAACATGATTTCGCTGATATCTGTTTGGGAAGTGCTCAAGGTACATCCGTACTGCGGCTCGCGCATTTCCATCCGCGGCGCCATATACGTAATGCATATCGACCAATTCTGCGTTACTAAACCGATTCATCCTTCTCCTGCAATGTCCTAGCCTGAAATGATTATGCTTTCCACTCCCCCGTAAGGCTGCACTCATCGCCCTCTAGCGGTCGCAGTTTGCCTTTTCGAACACAAGTTCCTGTGTAAATCTTGCTTATCATGATATGACAGACCAGCATGTTAAGTTTGTAAACGACCTTTTGAGACACCCTGTAGAATATACTCCAGTTTGTATACAAAATTAATTAAATGGCTTCTGTATATTAAATAAATTGTATAAATATTGAAAAAATACTTGTGTATATAAAACAGTGAATTAGTTGCTAGAAAATATATACCAAATTTCATTTTCTCTATCTCGCCAAGGCCCCCATACAGGAAAAGTACCTAAAGCACATTAAAATTGGGCAGTTAGGAGATCAGACAGTACAGCGCCGTCTATTGGCTGTTAAGTTATTAAGTTGTAAAGACGTACGTTTTCGTATATTACACGTTAAATTCTCACATGTAGATTTTGAAAAGAAACCTTAACCTCTTGGGGACGAGCGACCGGTATTCGTGCCGCGTAAAGTGCTCAGAATCGACGATTAATCTCACCAGTAAATTTTGTCTTATTTAATTCGAGATTTTCCCGATTGAATTAGGCAAAAATTTCTGTTTAAAAAAACCGGTGATTAAAGATTAAAGTTTCTGTGAAAGACGCTCGTCCCGAAGGGGTTAAAAGCGCGGAGTTTAAAGTAAATTGCGGTGACCTCGATTATGAAATATTAATGGTTTTAAATGGGAATTTCGCCAAATTAGCTAGTTATCGCCAAGTTGGCTTCATAAATGACAAATTATTTTTGTCGCAAATTTGGCGATATTTCAACATTTGACGCTACTGTGGTAACCCTGCATTAGTAATTTTCAAGAATTACTCATTACAATGAGGCGGTTCTACCGGAATTGTGAGGGATACACAAAGACTTGGATTTTATATAAATAGATTGCAGGAAAACTATAGCGATTACCATAGGTTAAATAGTTTTTGAAAAAATCGCATTTTTCTGTTACACATCAACTGCACTTTGCGAGCGCTCAGCACGGTAGTTGAGGATCGCTCGAGGCCGCAAAAGACTAAAAGGATTGTTGATAATGATTTTCGAAAAAAAATGCCGATAAATAGCCGAGAAATTAACCTTTAAAGACACGGACGGTTTGGACATACATAAAGACACGGGAAACGTACCCTATGCGCCATCGACTTTTAAAGCCTAGATAAAAACTTACTATTCTTTTAGCAACGATGTTTTGTAATATTATATTTAGTAATTAAGATATTTATTGTACGGAACCCACTGTAAGCGAGTAATATTTCACTTAACCGATTATTTATTTTTTACGACTTTATGTATATATGTTAATTATGTATTTATTTTTAATTTTATTTTGATCAATATAATAGCATATGAATTATTTTAAATTTTAACAAATAATAAATTAAACATGCAGTTCATCGCATTTTCTTGTATTGCTCAAATAATAAAAAATATATCAAGGGTAGCTTAAGGAACAACTTTTAAAAAAGATACCTCTTAAAATGTGCTACGAATAATAACTTATTTTATTTAAAAGCTAATGGTTACTAGGCGTCATCAAAGGAGGAACTAGTTCTTATGGCTCTTTTGTCGGCAAAAAAATTATATTAAATTCTATTGTAAACGCACAATGTTTGAAAAGAATTCGATATCTATCAATGCTTATAGTCTAACAAAAATCCCAAAACTTCACTTATCACAAGCCTTTTCAAAAATAAGCTGTATCCATAAAGCCTTTTATCAGTATTTGATATACGCTTTCTATTATGATTGAAAATTGATTGCATGATTGAATATTTCGCCTTTGAAGAGGAAACATTAATCATTTTATCTCTGAAGACGAAAGAATGTTCCCTTTGAATTTTGACGTGGCTTTTGTGCTCCATTGCCATGCTTTCTTTAAATGTAAGAATGTTAGTGTAGGAAGAATGATATGGTGAATAAATTATGGAATGTTTTAGAGAAAAAAAAAGAAAGCATACGTTTTTTAGAAATAACTTATTGGGTCGTTCGAAAAATCGTTTCAGGTTGAAAAAGTTAATTTGTACCAGAAAATTCTATCATTATTAGACCTTGATTTCGATATCTCTTGTCTAATAATTAACGGACAGAATTTTCCGGTATGAATTGATTTACTCAAAAGGAAACGACTTTCCGAATGACCTAATAAATAGCATACAGCATACTTGCCAACATTCAGCTAAACTTCCGTAAAGTGCCAGTTAAATTGATCCAGGTTAAACATGTTTCTAACCAGAAAATTTACTTGATGTATCAGTATAGATTTAATATCGCGTTTCTCTATGAAATCTATTCGAATTAAATTCCTTAAAAAATTTCTGGTTCGAAATATGTTTAACCTGGGTTAATTTAACTCACATTTTACGGAAGTTTAGTTCGAAGTTGACAAGTATGCATACAGTTTTATAATATATCAAAATAAAAAAGCTGAATAGTTTACATTCTGTTTAAAGGAATTGTTTCTGCATAGTATTGCGTTAAAAATTTTTTTAATCTAAATGTTTTCGTGTATGATTTATGTTCAGCCATAGTTTCTTTCCTTAACACTTTCACGCCGGCGCGGTGGGTCACACTCGACTGTCTCCGAGTTATCAAGTCTCCGTTTTTTTGCACACCGCTATTATTTTAGAGAAAATATTGTTCCTTTAAATCGCCCAATTGTTCTAATTAAATAAAACAATATTTTCTGTATTAAAATACTGGTATCCAAAAGGCCGGTGACTTCCCAGCTCTTAAACAGTCAAGTGTTACCCACCGCGCTGTAGTGAACGTATTAAATAAAGCACTCTGTTCGAACTTATTAACACTAGAAAGACCGAGAATTTTACTCAAATTTTAGAAAAATATTCCACACCAGTATTTTTATTTTAAATTATTAACTTATGCATTTAACTACTTTTTTTCTTTATATCTTTTAAACTAGTTTTGCAAAAAAATTTCTGGTTCGAACCGAGATATATTCATTTAGTAGCAGTCAAAATGACTGTTCGCGGACAAAACGATATAAGTAAGCGTCCTATCTTAAATGGGAGAAATAACCGCAAGATTAAAAGCGAGGTCACATCAATCAAGGTCATGCGCCACATAGCGGATGGAGTGTGAACTACAGGTAGATACATAAATGTTTTCTTACTCACACCACTAAAATTGTAAAGTTTTTTTCATCTTGATTAATAACTGAAATGCCTTTGATAAGGCGAAGAAAACTTTGTAATTTTAAGCGTATCTGAATACCCCTCTCGCAACGACATTATTTTGCAATAAATGTGGCAAGCAAAATTCATATCCGTGAGTGACTAAAGATTTAGAAAATACGCGCCGCACTAAAAGCCCGCGTATGTGAACTATCACTCCGTCCACAAGGTGGCGCAACTGTGTTAATTCACGCCTGATTCCAGCATTAAGTTTGTTCGCTTACTTATAACGCTTTGGTTCGCGGGCTTTCTAGTGTTGACACCCGCTAACATAATATATAAATTTTATATTTCAGTGCCTTAATTTATTTTATATTTAATTTAAGCTACAAGGTTGCCATAATTAAACTGACAGTACTCAGAATATTCCGTAGCGCGATCTTATTGCGATAACGACGCCAAATTTTGTAAGAGAATTAAACAAGACAGGGGGCGAAGGATTCCGCGACAAAAAAATTTAGTTCCAAAAGACACTGCTAGGGAATATGTGGTGCTGTGTAACATAAAAGAGAGTTTTAAAAATGCGGAATCCATACTTGCCAACTTTCCCTTAAACTTCCGTAAAATGAGAGTTAAATTAACCCAGGTTAAACATGTTTCGAACCGGAAATTTATTAAAGAAGTCAATTCAAATAGATTTCATAGAGAAACATAATTTTAAATGTGTAATGATAAATCAAATAAATTTTCTGGTTTTATACGCGTATAACCTGGGTCAATTTAACTCATATTTTACGGAAGTTTAGTTGAATGTTGGCAAGTATGAGAATCAATAGTAAAATCGTTAAATGTGCTAAATAAAAGATAATTTTATTAAAGGTAATTTACACCTTATCATATAAAGTAGTAATTCGCATAGATAGTAATATTTTTACTATATTATTAAATAGCTTAATTAATTTAAATATTGACAGACTACGTTTGCGTTCCTTTGTGATAAAATGCAAAAGCTGGAAAATTTCATATTAAACGAAATATTTAACTATATGGCATGTTTTTGTTTAAAGAACATCTTTTGAACATATGAACTTTTTTTTTTTCTTTAATAATTTCCATCCTGTGTCTTGCTAAATTTCGATGACAGAAGTTGCAATTTTATGCTCCAAGGAGAACGTTTTAAATTCTATGCTGTAACTTTTAAATTAATTATACATCAGATATAGCATAGTGTGGCCATCTTATAACTTTTTTCTACATCAATTCTACTTCAATTCTTCAGCGTCGATTCTATATTTAATTTTTATTGCCATTACAACGCCACATTATCAACAATATATGCAAAAATCTAACCAGATGCAATATATCTCAAGGTCAAACTAGCTATGACGTTTCATGGAATTATGCATATATCATAAAGAGTTACATCGACTACAAATTTTTGTACCACGCCATTTAAAAAATGATATACAGAAGGGTTTGCTGTCCACTGTTGTAATCGATGTTGTAATTCTCATCACTAGCTAAATTTGTCAACTATGTTATTAAAAATACAAGGGGGATAAACCCGTGGTTCCCGGGTGTCACAGAATATAGGTGAAAATCATCATTTGCACTATTTGTGATATTAACATCTTACATGTCTTAAATTTGTGCTTTATTTATATTTTATTGTTTTACATGGATGTTTTAATTTCATAATAGAATATAAACGGGAAACAAATGATGAGATATTCGTATTAACCATTTGCACTCGTATGTCCAGTCTGACTGGACATCACCTTTCTTTGCAAAATTTGTTTTCGGCACCAATATAAAGGAAAATAAAATTTGCCTTAGTTAATTAGAGGATTTTTGAAATTGTGTACTTGAAGAAAACCTCTTTTAAAAAGGTGGTGTAAATCGAATAAAATTTGTATAAGAGACGCCCGAGTCGAAAGAGTAAATTTAAGGGGTCCGGGACACAATTTAAAATAATTTTTATTTATTGAGTTAAAATTCTGAATTTTTTTGTGATGGTTAACCTTATCATTTGTAAACAAAATCACGTGATAAAACTTCTCAGAATTTTTTTTTTAATTTTAATTTAAAATTTATTAAAAAAGTGGGGTAATTTAAAATCGATATAACTTGAAATATTATTCGTAGAATTTCAATTTTTTTTTCATTTAAATAAACAGAAATATATAAGTTTTAATTTTGATTCAGCATTTTTTTAAATATTAATTTATTAAAAATATATATATATATTTAACGAAAAAATTTCAAAAAAATGGTGCAACTTTTTTTTTTTTAATCATATTTTCAAAAGTGAATATTTTTTTTCAAATATGGTGAATCAAAATTAAAGTAAAACAATTGAAAAAGATATGTTCCAAGTTTGAACGTTGTATCTTTAACGGTTCTCGCGTTATAAGGATTTAAATACGAGAAATGGTGAAAAAAACCTATCATGAAGAAAAACGCATTTTTTACAAGAAGTCGTTTCCATGACAGCCATTGCTTGAAAGCTAGATTTTGAAAACAAACCAAAGCGAAAAAATTAATATTTTTTGTTCTAATTCAGATAGAAACATGATTTAAAAGTCATTTTAAGCAGGAAAAAGCAAAGATTTTTTTATGAAATAAAACGTTTTTGCAAAATTTTAAGATTTTGGTGTCCCGGGGCCCCTTAAGCATGCAATAGAGATAGATGTCCCTTGGCGACGAGCGACCGGTATACGTGCCGCGTAAGGTGCTCAAAATACGTGGTTATTCTCACCAGTAAATTTTTATTATAAATTTTTATTTTTTAATTCGAGCATTTTCCCAATTCAACTAGGCAAAAATTCTGTTTTGAAAAACCGGTGATAAAAAATTAAAAATTCTTTAAAAGACGCTCGTCCCGAAGGGATTAAAAAAATTCATGCTTGGAAATTATTTAAAAAACAATAAAAACTGAGTAAATGGCGATAGTTTTCCAACAAATTGAGATATATCTTTAAAACTAATTGCATTTGAAACTACATATTTTTCTTTATTTGACGGTGTAAAAACTTACATTGTGTGATGCTTAGAAGTGTAAAAAATTTTAAAAATGCAGCAAAAGTAAAATTTGGTCGTCTGCTGTTGCCATTCGCAAAATGACGTCAGAGTTACACACAAACACGTTTGTCCTTTATAATATAGATTGTTAATTTATGAATCCAACCTTGGAAGTGGGCCTGATTGTCAAACATTTTTTCCTATGTTTTTTTAAGATGAACATCATAGCTTTATCTTATTTTCAATTGTTATTATCCATTGTTTTATTTTAAGTAATTAATTAAAACACAAACGTTGATCCAAAATTGGATTTCATTTTAAACTTAAGTTTTCTTATACCAATATTTCAGGCATTATAGTAGCCATTAGTATAGACACTTTTTTCATATCTGTTTAACATTAATATATAAAGACTCATGACACTTAATTTTCACTTAAAAAAATCTTTTATCTTGCTTTTTGTACATATTAAAATCGAAATTTATAATTTACATTCTCTTTACTTTTCATAAAAAACAAAAACACATTTCTTTATTTAAAAGAATATATACAGTCGACGCTCGTTTTTACGAACTCGTACGAAACACTCAAATAGTTCGTAAAATCTAAAGTTCGTAAAATTGAAAAACGACAAAAATGATATGAATACGTACATTATTTATGTCTATTTTTATCAAACTGTCCCTTTTTCATACATGAAGCAGTATTTCAAGATTATTTACTCTGAAAGAAAGTTATACATATATTTTTTAAATATAGAATGCAGAAATGCAAATGTATGGACAAAAAATAACTTTAGTACGTGCTGGACAGATAATTACACTATTTTATCTCTTGTTTAATTTACATCCAAAATTGTTAATTGGTCCAAATCATCCAAGCAACCTCATAGTACATTGGTATATAATTTTATATACCTTAGATATATTCAAATAACATAAGTGATCGTAATTACATAATTCTAGTAGAAGAGCAACGCGAAGCATTAATAAAATTAAATTATAATTCGCGTCAAAATGTAATTATTAAATTTAAATAATTACGAATAAAATTAAGAGTTTGCGTTGTGAATTATTTAGACGAACTCTTCCACTTATGAATTAAACTAAAATTTAAGCTGTAAAAATAAATTGACACCTTAAACATTATCAATTAAATAATTACAGAAACTTTTTAAAACTTGATTAAATATTTTATTTACATTGAACACAACTATATACA
This sequence comes from Maratus speciosus, assembly GCA_963932465.1. Classification (NCBI taxonomy): domain Eukaryota; kingdom Metazoa; phylum Arthropoda; class Arachnida; order Araneae; family Salticidae; genus Maratus; species Maratus speciosus. The sequence continues at coordinate 502,718,234 of OZ010794.1, read as the reverse complement.
GAAATACATAATATTAATTCAAAAAAAAAAAAGAAAGCAACACTTTTGTTTGCTTCTCATTATTTTATGTATATTTAATCTTTAAAAAAAAGACAATATTTTCATTTACGCTTATTATTATATATTTTTCTTTTTGCTAAAAGAATAATTCTCTTTCATTTTTAAATTACCTTAATTATACTAAATTATTGGTTTTGTTGGATCTCAGATTGCACTCTATCATAAAATATCAGAAAAGGATATTTATAATTTATCATATGATTTTAAGTGGTAAAAGAAAAAGTTTAAGGTAGTACTTTTTTTTCATATACGGGATGGTGGCCTTTATTCATCAAATTCAGAGTTGTCGCGTTGCTAAGGATCATATCCTTATGTCATCAGGAATCCACTTCTTATCAGAGCGGCGAGATCGGGATGGCAGATGCATAGCTACGGACCTCTGTGGAACAATCCACTTTATTTTAACATCAGGAAGACATCCTCAATTAGGCTTGCTTAGGCTCACTCCGATATGTCCATCTCGCCTGGGCATTACTAGGGCTTTCTGGATTCATTGCACGGGCTTTCAGGAGAGCTCCTGCGTCCTCGACATCTTTTTTTAGACTCTCTTTTTCAAACCTTATTCTTCTGGCACACCAACTCCTGCAGTGGGTGGAACTATTTTGTCTAGTCCACTCTTATTGGATGTGAGAAGATTTTGCATTATCCTTCGATAGGCCTATTAGCTAACAGTCTGCAAATGGCCCCTTATATATACTTTAATATTATTATATGCCTTAAAGTTTGGGTGGTCTGAAAAGCCATAAATTTATCCCAACATTTTTATTAAGGCCATAAATTTATTCCAACGTTTTTATTATTTTACGATTTCTAATTATACACCACTTTCCATTGGCTTGTCATAAAACGACACCATGGCGTCTGGCTATTGTTGTTATCTGAGATCCGAACTCTATTCAACATTATACATTCATTTTACAATACAACAATTTTTTTAAAATATATATTTAATATTTAAAATCAACTTGATAATTTGTGTATGAACTTACACTCCTATTTTACTTAAATATATAAACATTATAATTTTACACTCATAATTATATTTTATAAAAAATATTTATACAAACAGAAATAACAAATTACGCAATTTTACTTTGATTTAACCAACATGGTGCGGGAACATATCATTGTTATATGTTGCCCAGCAGTACGTACACAAGAAAATATATTATCATGCTTTGAAAACATTACATATGAAAACATAGACTGTATTAGTACTTAGTATATGAATATACATAGATGAAAACATAGATAAAAAATTAAGAGTGGAAATAATCACTTATCTTTTTTTGTTTTAAAATCACATTTTGGAAAATACATGTTTCCATTTTATCTATGCTTGAAATCACTTCACAGTTACTGTTCTCTTCAAAAAAGTGCCCTAGTTCTGATAACCATTCAGCTGCTTGTTTGGCATCAATAGAAATATACTCTTCTTTGGATGAACAAAGAACATTTATTAGAAGACTGAATACACTAGAATAATATATATGCTGGTCAAAATACGGATCACATTTCACAATAAAACAAAACAGATGTATAAGACTATTTACAAACACAAAGAAGTACTTTGAACTATTGCTTGTTGCAGTTTTTTATCATATTATATTCCTTTGGAACATTATTGGATTTTTTTAATCAAGCAGCATTTTGCTGCCAACTGCTATAAGGGAAGGAGCAACACTCACTGAACTGAGTGTCTGACACAATAGATCAAATAAAAAAAATGTCTGATGCTGCCATCTGGTGGATGTTCTTGAAAACAAAACAGCATTTTCTAACATCTCTCCCGTTTTGTGATAGAATCTGACACCAGGTGGATAAGGTTTCTACAAAGTTCAAATTTGGCCTTTGGCAACGGCTTCGTCATTATATCTGCTATCATTTCATTTGTTGATAGATATTTGACATCTATAACATTTTTCGTTTTTAAATCTCGTATGTAATGATACTTTGTATCAATGTGCTTAGTGCGAGATTTAAATTTTTCACTTTCAACCAATTTAATTGTAGATTGGTTATCCTCAAAAATTCTAATAGGAAAATGTTGTTGTAAGTTGAGGTCGTTACACAATTTTAAGATCCATAGCACCTCTTGAGTTCCTTGTGACAGTACCACATATTCAGCTTCTGCTGAAGATAACGTCACACATGTTTGTTTTCGCGAGAACCAAGAAATGCAGCTATTGCCTAAGAAGATTACATTTCCTGAGGGGGATTTTCTGTCTGTAGCATCTTGTCCCCAGTCTGCATCCGAGTATGCAACTATATTAGGATATTCTTTTGAAGAAATGTGGAGATCAAGGTCTTTCGTTGTTTTTAAGTATCTTATTACCCTCTTAACAGCATTCCAGTCCTTTTGTCTTGGATTATTGCATCTTCGACTTAGTATGTGTGTAGGAGCGGTAATATCGGTTCTTGTGCATGAGGAAATATATAAAAGACTTCCTATAGCTTGTCTATAATTATCATTTGATGATAAAAGATTTTCTTCTTTATCTAAACTGTAATAGTTAGTTTCCATCTGGGTATAAGTTGGTTTGGCTTCTTCAAGCTGAAAATCCTTAACTAATTGAGTTATTTTACTTCTTTGTGAAAGTAAATAACTTCCATCTTCTTTTCTGTAAATTTCTATACCTAAGAAGTATTTTGCTTCTCCTACTGATGTTATGGGATAAGATTTCTTTAAGTAATTTATTACTTCATTAACTTCATTTTCATCTTCTGAGCTCATCAGCATATCATCTACATACAGTATGAGATGAATTGTCTTCTTTGATTTTTCTTTTATGAACAAACATGGATCAGCTTCACTTTGTTTAAATCCATATGCCCTTAAAGTATTCTCTACTTCTTCATTCCAGCACTTGGCGACTTGTTTAAGACCATATATAGCCTTTTTTAATTTATAGACTTTGTCTTTATTTTCTTCATCATGAAAGCCTTCTGGTTGATGCATGTATAATTCTTCATTATCTAGTTTACCATGTAGAAAGGCAGTTTTAACATCTACTTGAAATACTCTGGCTTTATGATAAGCTGTCCAGGTCAGAAAAGCTCTAATAGTTGTATGTTTGACGACAGGAGAGAAGGTTTCATCATAATCAGTGCCTAATTTTTGAGCGAAACCTTTCTCCATTTTCATTATGTTTTGCTTTGTAAACCCATTTACAGCCAATGGCGTGCTTGCCTTTGGGTAAAGTAACAAGCTCAAACATTTCATTTTCCTTTAAAGAGTTAAATTCTTCCTTCATAGCTTGAAACCATTTCTGTTGATCTTTTACTGGTAATCGTAAAACATCTTTAAAAGTTTCAGGATCTTGATTTCTGGAATAACTGTCTTCAGTTTTATAAGAATATCTTTCTGGTGGAATTCCTTTAGTCTCTCTGTTAGATATTCTTCTCTGGAAATTATCTTCACTTTCTTCAGTTGTTGGGCTATCTACTGATTTTTCATCCGTATTTATTTCTTCTGCAGTATTTTCTATTTGGATAGCTTCACTATCATTTTCAAGATTTTCTTCTGAAAAATTGAAGTGCATTAAATCTGAGATTCGCTCTTCAGGATTTTCTTTAAAGACATTTTCACAGTTCATATTTTCAAAAAACTTCACTGTTCTGCTTATCACTATTTTTCTACCGCCTATATAAGTTCGGTATCCTTTGCTTCTTAAATCGTAACCAACAAAGACTCCTTCAGTGGCCTTTTCGTCACATTTTTGTCTCTTCTGTTTATGAACATACACATATGCTTTGCATCCAAATACTTTAAGGTGACTCAAATTTGGCTTATGCCCATTCCACAGTTCATATGGTGTCTTTTCAGTTGATTTTGTGGGTAATCTATTTTGTAAGTAGGCTGCTGTAGCTATGGCTTCTGCCCAGAATGTTTTTGGCAGTTTAGCATTTATAAGCATGGCTTTACTCATTTCAATAAGCTAGCGATTCTTTCTTTCTGCGACTCCATTTTGGGACGGTGAATATGGCGTCGTTGTTTCATGATTTATTCCTAAGTTTTTAAGGTAGTCTTTGACAGATTCGTTGCAATATTCTGTTCCATTATCACTACGCAAGAATTTAATCTTCAATCTAAATTTATTTGTTGTTGATGCAACATACTCTTTTAATTTATCAAATACTTCATCTTTAGAAGAAATAAAATGTACTTGTGTATAACCATTACCCCCTACAAAAGAAAGCCTCCGCACGGAAGCAGTGACGTCGCTGAAGTAGACCTCTGTAGAAGTCGGCGCTGAATTCGCGAACGATATTGAGTTCTAATATACTCGGCTAGAAGAGATTTTTATTACTTTGCTCAGCTTTTTCTCTGTAGATACATTTTTATTATGATTAAAGCAAATAAAAAAATTGCAAAATTAAAATATATTTTTTTTCTTTTTTTTTTAATAGCATTGCCGATTTCCGAGAAGTTGAGAACTACTTAACAGTAGCATTTCAATGCATGTTAATAAATAATAAATAAATATATATATATATATATTTTTTTTTTTTTTTCTGGAGCTCTGATTATTTTTTGGAGTGCATTGGAGAAATGCATACTTATACTATAAGAAAAAAAAATATTTTTACAATATATTTATTATGTAAAAAGAAAATAGCAACATGAGAAAAATGTGTATAATAGTTTTATAGAAAAAATATTTTTACAATATATGTGTTTATTGAAATAAAAATAAAATAAAATACAAACATGAGAAAAAATATGTGTATATATATTTTTTTTTTTCACGTTTGTAATTTTTTTTTTTTTTTTTTTTTTTTTTTTTTTGTCCTTAGTACAGCAACCTGCATTACTGCACTGGTGAAATATTTTGAATTATACATAGGTAAATTACATCACAAATTGTGATAAGATACCGCATGAATCAAAGCCTGATGATGGTACCATCCATTAATTTTGAAATGTGTTCGTCTGAATGCAGTAGTTATTAAAAAACATGTCATATTAAACAAAAACCTAATTTGGAGAACAAATTAAAAAAACAAAATTTATTTCTTACATTACTTAAGCCTGAGAAGGGACAGATATTAATATATTTCATTAAATTCCTTCTACATTTAATGTTAAATTTTTGTAACAAATAAGTTAAACAAATTGAACATTAAGAAATAAAAATAAAATTCATACAACATAATACTTAAAACACCCTAAAACCTTAGATTCCGTTCAAATGAAACCGAAATAAATCTTACTTTTTAAAAGTTTTGCATTTTGCATGTATCTTCTCATTTTATGTACAATTGTCATAAACATATTACAAAATATGCAATACACATATTTACAACTTAAAAATGGAATTTTTTTTTTTATTTGTTCTTAAAATTAGGTTTTTGATTAATTTATTTTATATGTATGCATTTCTTAATATCTTTAAATATCCTTAAAAGTGTTACTTTGAACTCTCCAACACTTAAAATGTATCTGCCAACACTTTCACAATAAGGAAACAAAATAATATTAATAAAAATTTTATTCAACAATGTCACAATAACAAAAGACAATGACATTCACAGGTAAAAATACATTTATGTGAGAATATGATTTTACATTTTTCTCATATAAACAAACTAAAAGTTTAACCTATTTTCTGCGGTAATAAATTAAAATATTCTCAAATACAATTATAAGCTTACGCAGATCAGCAACTTTTTCAACTGAACATTGGGGTACCATGACTTCATCCAATGTATAATTGATGAAATGTTTAGAATGATACCTAAAGAGAAAAATCTACTGTCCCCAAAATGTAACCTTTATAAACCAATACAAATTATCATCAACAAATCTGAATATACAAATTATACAAGAATAATTATTAATTATGTTTTGATATATAAGATATAGTTAAAAAAGTAATTGCATAGATTTTATCTGAACTGGTATAATTTTTTTAAATTCTAAAATGCATTTAAAATTCTGAAATCTTTTATAAAATGCAGAATAAATTAATATAAATTTGAAAATTCTAAAAGTGACAGAACTGAGCAACACTATACATAAATTACAACATATATATACAATAAAAAAATACATATACATAGAAAATATCATTAAAAAATCTAATTTAAATTTAAAAAAATCTGATTTAAATAAAAGATGCAATTTAAAAAATAATTTAATAGAGTTTAAAACAAGTTTTGTTTAACATAGAAAAAAGTGAACTTGGTAGTTGTAAACAAACATTGAACAGAAGGAAAATTTCGCCAGAAAGCGCCAAATGGTTGTCAATCGAAATAGTATTTGGTTAATTTTACGACTAAGTTGGTTATATGTATGAAAATCAAAGAATTTACTATGTGTATTTTAAGCGATATTGACTAATATTGCATAAAAATTAATTTTTGTTATGAAATTTTATAATAGTTCAGCTCACAATATTAGATTTCGTTAGTAAACAATTGCGATAACATAAGGAATGGAACCTTCATTTTTGCTTTTAATAGAAATATTTTGAGCAAACAGGTTATAAAACGTAAAAGAGAGAGAGAGAGAGAAAGAAAAGTTACAAATAAGTATCAACTTACCCTTGAGTTTGGAGTTACAACAAAATCCTTTCGGCAAATTGTTTGCAGCCATTTTCGCCTTAGGTCTTCATTCTTCGGAAAAGAAAATACGGGAACCTCTGGGCCATTTTTATAGTTCCCATTGCAATTTACGGCACAACATCTGTAAAGCATACTTCCTAACAGTGACACACATCAATTTTTTTTATAAAATACACATATACAAAATACGATGAACTTATAAAAAGACAAGCAACGCGCGTTCAACCTTTTATTACCGGCTTCGAAGGAAGAAACAAGAAAGCCAAGCTAATACGAAATGTATTATGGGGAAAGTGATAGACGGGAAAATATGGCAACCATGCTAAATAGGTTTCATGGACTACTCGAACTACGTCATTTCAGAGTACAGTAACCTGCCCGGTGGCTTTCTTTTGTAGGGGGTAATGGTATAACGAGAGTAAGCATCAATAAATGTAACAAAATATCTTTTTGATCCCATAATTTTTGTTTCTGCAGGACCGCATACGTCGCTGTATATCAAATCAAGTGGTTTTTTACTTCTGTATTGAGTTTCTTTTGGAAAGGATTTTTCTGTTAACTTAGCTTTTATGCAACTTGAACATTCAGTATTATGAGAACAATTATTCACAGTAATACCTAAAGCTAAATCATCCTTTTGAATTTTCTTGATGGATTCAAAGTTTCTATGGCCCAGCCTTTGGTGCCATTTTAGAATGCAGTTAACATTAGAACAAACGGGTAATAATTCTGAAGCACTATATACCTTTTCATTTGTAGGAATTATTTTTAATCTGTATAACCCCTCATCAGCTTTTGCATCTGCAACTAAGATGTTGCCCTTTTTAATTAAACATATATCATCTTTAAATGTAACAACAAATCCTTTCTCAGTACAAGACTGGACAGATAATAAATTACTATCCAACTCGGGAACATAAAGCACATGATCCAATGTAACTCTATTTGTTTGACCATTAAGTGTTTCAATATTAAAAGTACATTTACCCTTTCCTTTTGCAGTTAATTTAGTTCCATTAGCAATTGTAATTGTATCTTTATTCGAACTTTTTAATTCTGAGAACAGTTCCAAGGAATTAGCTAAATGAACAGACGCACCTGAATCAATAACAAAATACAAATTTTTGTTTTTATTTCCATTTTGTTGAGATTTCATAACAAAATTCGAAGAATTTGATTCTTCCAGTAATTCATGATAGTTTTGAGAATCTGACAGATTTTCATTTTGACTAGCAGTAGAGGCAGAGAAATTGTTTGGTTTTTTAAACTGTTGACGTGATCTATCTTGGGTGAAATTTGGTTTTGTTTTGTTAGTATTATTACCCTTTAAGTGAAAACAATCTTCACGGTTGTGATTATTCTTTTTGCAATGAGAACGAAATTTTTGCTTATTCAAATGCTTTGGTTTATCCCTATTAGCCTTTAAAGCAATAGATTCAAATTTTGTTGAAATTTGTTTAGTTTCAACTCTTCTAAGATACTCATCAATTAATTTGTTTTGAACATATTTTAATGATAAATCTGTTTCATATTTACTTTCAATAGCAGTTATAAAGGTACTATAAGAATTTGGTAAGGAACAGAGCAAAATAGCTATTAAATTATCATCTTGTATTACTTCACCTATACTTCTTAATTTTTCTGCTAATTCTAAGACAGAATTAATATGTTCCTGCATTTTAATACTTTCATTATATTTAATGGAATACAGCTTCCTAAGAAGATAAAGTTTATTTGTTAAATTTACTCTTTCATGAACAGATTTCAATTTATCATATGTTTCTTTAGCACTTTTAGCATGTCTGACATGAACAATTTGTGAATCTGAGATATTTAAACAAATTAATGCCCTAGCATTTCTATCATTTTTTACACAATTATCATCCTTTTCCTTTTTAGGTTCAAATACAACATCATACAGACCTTCTTTGATTAACAATTGCTCTATTTTAAACTTCCAAACTGAATAGTTGTCATCAGTTAATTTATCAACATAATGAGATTCTTTAATACTAGACATTATGATATAATAATATTTGCTTATTTCACAGAAAATAAAACTTTTTCTCTTATTAATACATCGAAACAGCAATTATAAACTCAAATATAATGCTAATGATGAAATAAGAACAAAATAAAATTCTTGAGAACAATTTTTGAAGTTACTTTTGATTTCAGAAAAACTGTTCTTAAATGTTCAATTGTTTGTTTAAAACATAAATTTACATTTGCAACTTATATAATAAAATTTCAATAAGAAACTGGCAAAATAAAAATCAAAATAATTTCTTTTCTTATCAATACACAATCCTTTTGGTTTCAAAATAAGAACAATTCTTTGAATTTTCTTTTATATCATTCACTTGTGAAAAATACCAACATTCAGAAAATAATTATTTCTTTGAATTTAATTATAATATATTTTCTTCTTTCATATTATTATATTTAAAATTGAGATAACTTCAGTCTCATAATCGACTGTTAGAATGTTATTCCATATGGAAGGCATGAATATGAATCTCCTCAATAGGTAAACAATAAAAAGATTAAAAGTTTTACCTTTATGTTTTGATGTGTTTCAATAGAAATATACTCTTCTTTGGATGAACAAAGAACAGTTATTAGAAAATTGAATACACTAGAATAATATATATGCTGGTCAAAATACGGATCACATTTCACAATAAAACAAAACAGATGTATAAGACTATTTACAAACACAAAGAAATACTTTGAACTATGGCTTGTTGCAGTTTTTTTATCATATTATATTCCTTTGGAATATTATTGGATTTTTTTAATCAAGCAGCATTTTGCTGCCAACTGCTATAAGGGAAGGAGCAACACTCACTGAACTGAGTGTCTGACACAATAGATCAAATAAAAAAAATGTCTGATGCTGCCATCTGGTGGATGTTCTTGAAAACAAAACAGCATTTTCTAGCATCTCTCCCGTTTTGTGATAGAATCTGACACCAGGTGGATAAGGTTTCTACAAAGTTCAAATTTGGCCTTTGGCAACGGCTTCTTCATTATATCTGCTATCATTTCATTTGTTGATAGATATTTGACATCTATAACATTTTTCGTTTTTAAATCTCGTATGTAATGATACTTTGTATCAATGTGCTTAGTGCGAGATTTAATTTTTTTACTTTCAACCAATTTAATTGTAGATTGGTTATCCTCAAAAATTCTAATAGGAAAATGTTGTTGTAAGTTGAGGTCGTTACACAATTTTAAGATCCATAGCACCTCTTGAGTTCATTGTGACAGTGCCACATATTCAGCTTCTGCTGACGATAACGTCACACATGTTTGTTTTCGCGAGAACCAAGAAATGCAGCTATTGCCTAAGAAGATTACATTTCCTGAGGGGGATTTTCTGTCTGTAGCATCTTGTCCCCAGTCTGCATCCGAGTATGCAACTATATTAGGATATTCTTTTGAAGAAATGTGGAGATCAAGGTCTTTCGTTGTTTTTAAGTATCTTATTACCCTCTTAACAGCATTCCAGTCCTTTTGTCTTGGATTATTGCATCTTCGACTTAGTATGTGTGTAGGAGCGGTAATATCAGTTCTTGTGCATGAGGAAATATATAAAAGACTTCCTATAGCTTGTCTATAATTATCATTTGATGATAAAAGATTTTCTTCTTTATCTAAACTGTAATAGTTAGTTTCCATCTGGGTATAAGTTGGTTTGGCTTCTTCAAGATGAAAATCCTTAACTAATTGAGTTATTTTACTTCTTTGTGAAAGTAAATAACTTCCATCTTCTTTTCTGTAAATTTCTATACCTAAGAAGTATTTTGCTTCTCCTACTGATGTTATGGGATAAGATTTCTTTAAGTAATTTATTACTTCATTAACTTCATTTTCATCTTCTGAGCTCATCAGCATATCATCTACATACAGTATGAGATGAATTGTCTTCTTTGATTTTTCTTTTATGAACAAACATGGATCAGCTTCACTTTGTTTAAATCCATATGCCCTTAAAGTATTCTCTACTTCTTCATTCCAGCACTTGGCGGCTTGTTTAAGACCATATATAGCCTTTTTTAATTTATAGACTTTGTCTTTATTTTCTTCATCATGAAAGCCTTCTGGTTGATGCATGTATATTTCTTCATTATCTAGTTTACCATGTAGAAAGGCAGTTTTAACATCTACTTGAAATACTCTGGCTTTATGATAAGCTGTCCAGGTCAGAAAAGCTCTAATAGTTGTATGTTTGACGACAGGAGAGAAGGTTTCATCATAATCAGTGCCTAATTTTTGAGCGAAACCTTTCTCCATTTTCATTATGTTTTGCTTTGTAAACCCATTTACAGCCAGTGGCGTGCTTGCCTTTGGGTAAAGTAACAAGTTCAAACATTTCATTTTCCTTTAAAGAGTTAAATTCTTCCTTCATAGCTTGAAACCATTTCTGTTGATCTTTTACTGGTAATCGTAAAACATCTTTAAAAGTTTCAGGATCTTGATTTCTGGAATAACTGTCTTCAGTTTTATAAGAATATCTTTCTGGTGGAATTCCTTTAATCTCTCTGTTAGATATTCTTCTCTGGAAATTATCTTCACTTTCTTCAGTTGTTGGGCTATCTACTGATTTTTCATCCGTATTTATTTCTTCTGCAGTATTTTCTATTTGGATAGCTTCACTATCATTTTCAAGATTTTCTTCTGAAAAATTGAAGTGCATTAAATCTGAGATTCGCTCTTCAGGATTTTCTTTAAAGACATTTTCACAGTTCATATTTTCAAAAAACTTCACTGTTCTGCTTATGACTATTTTTCTACCGCCTATATAAGTTCGGTATCCTTTGCTTCTTAAATCGTAACCAACAAAGATTCCTTCAGTGGCCTTTTCGTCAAATTTTTGTCTCTTCTGTTTATGAACATACACATATGCTTTGCATCCAAATACTTTAAGGTGACTCAAATTTGGCTTATGCCCATTCCACAGTTCATATGGTGTCTTTTCAGTTGATTTTGTGGGTAATCTATTTTGTAAGTAGGCTGCTGTAGCTATGGCTTCTGCCCAGAATGTTTTTGGCAGTTTAGCATTTATAAGCATGGCTTTACTCATTTCAATAAGCTAGCGATTCTTACTTTCTGCGACTCCATTTTGGGACGGTGAATATGGCGTCGTTGTTTCAGGATTTATTCCTAAGTTTTTAAGGTAGTCTTTGACAGATTCGTTGCAATATTCTGTTCCATTGTCACTACGCAAGGATTTAATCTTCAATTTAAATTTATTTGTTGTTGATGCAACATACTCTTTTAATTTATCAAATACTTCATCTTTAGAAGAAATAAAATGTACTTGTGTATAACGAGAGTAAGCATCAATAAATGTAACAAAATATCTTTTTGATCCCATACTTTTTGTTTCTGCAGGACCGCATACGTCGCTGTATATCAAATCAAGTGGTTTTTTACTTCTGTATTGCGTTTCTTTTGGAAAGGATTTTTCTGTTAACTTAGCTTTTATGCAACTTGAACATTCAGTATTATGAGAACAATTATTCACAGTAATACCTAAAGCTAAATCATCCTTTTGAATTTTCTTGATGGATTCAAAGTTTCTATGGCCCAGCCTTTGGTGCCATTTTAGAATGCAGTTAACATTAGAACAAACGGGTAATATTTCTGAAGCACTATATACCTTTTCATTTGTAGGAATTATTTTTAATCTGTATAACCCCTCATCAGCTTTTGCATCTGCAACTAAGCTGTTGCCCTTTTTAATTAAACATATATCATCTTTAAATGTTACAACAAAACCTTTCTCAGTACAAGACTGGACAGATAATAAATTACTATCCAACTCGGGAACATAAAGCACATGATCCAATGTAACTCTATTTGTTTGACCATTAAGTGTTTCAATATTAAAAGTACATTTACCCTTTCCCTTTGCAGTTAATTTAGTTCCATTAGCAATTGTAATTGTATCTTTATTCGAACTTTTTAATTCTGAGAACAGTTCCAAGGAATTAGCTAAATGAACAGACGCACCTGAATCAATAACAAAATACAAATTTTTGTTTTTATTTCCATTTTGTTGAGATTTCATAACAAAATTCGAAGAATTTGATTCTTCCAGTAATTCATGATAGTTTTGAGAATCTGATAGATTTTCATTTTGACTAGCAGTAGAGGCAGAGAAATTGTTTGGTTTTTTAAACTGTTGACGTGATCTATCTTGGGTGAAATTTGGTTTTGTTTTGTTAGTATTATTACCCTTTAAGTGAAAACAATCTTCACGGTTGTGATTATTCTTTTTGCAATGAGAACGAAATTTTTGTTTATTCAAATGCTTTGGTTTATCCCTATTAGCCTTTAAAGCAATAGATTCAAATTTTGTTGAAATTTGTTTAGTTTCAACTCTTCTAAGATACTCATCAATTAATTTGTTTTGAACATATTTTAATGATAAATCTGTTTCATATTTACTTTCAATAGCAGTTATAAAGGTACTATAAGAATTTGGTAAGGAACAGAGCAAAATAGCTATTAAATTATGATCTTGTATTACTTCACCTATACTTCTTAATTTTTCTGCTAATTCTAAGACAGAATTAATATGTTCCTGCATTTTAATACTTTCATTATATTTAATGGAATACAGCTTCCTAAGTAGATAAAGTTTATTTGTTAAATTTACTCTTTCATGAACAGATTTCAATTGATCATATGTTTCTTTTCACTTTTAGCATGTCTGACATGAACAATTTGTGAATCTGAGATATTTAAACAAATTAATGCCCTAGCATTTCTATCATTTTTTACCCAACTATCATCCTTTTCCTTTTTAGGTTCAAATACAACATCATACAGACCTTCTTTGATTAACAATTGCTCTATTTTAAACTTCCAAACTGAATAGTTGTCATCAGTTAATTTATCAACATAATGAGATTCTTTAATACTAGACATTATGATATAACAGAAAATAAAACTTTTTCTCTTATTAATACATCAAAACAGCAATTATAAACTCAAATATAATGCTAATGATGAAATAAGAACAAAATAAAATTCTTGAGAACAATTTTTGAAGTTACTTTTGATTTCAGAAAAACTGTTCTTAAATGTTCAATTGTTTGTTTAAAACATAAATTTACATTTGCAACTTATATAATAAAATTTCAATAAGAAACTGGCAAAATAAAAATCAAAATAATTTCTTCTCTTATCAATACACAATACTTTTGGTTTCAAAATAAGAACAATTCTTTGAATTTTCTTTTATATCATTCACTTGTGAAAAATACCAACATTCAGAAAATAATTATTTCTTTGAATTTAATTATATTATATTTTCTTCTTTCATATTATTATATTTAAAATTGAGATAACTTCAGTCTCATAATCGACTGTTAGAATGTTATTCCATATGGAAGGCATGAATACGAAACTCCTCAGTAGGTAAACAATAAAAAGGTTAAAAGTTTTACCTTTATGTTTTGATGTGTTTCATTAGAAATATACTCTTCTTTGGATGAACAAAGAACATTTATTAGAAGATTGAATACACTAGAATAATATATATGCTGGTCAAAATACGGATCACATTTCACAATAAAACAAAACAGATGTATAAGACTATTTACAAACACAAAGAAATACTTTGAACTATGGCTTGTTGCAGTTTTCTTATCATATTATATTCCTTTGGAATATTATTGGATTTTTTTAATCAAGCAGCATTTTGCTGCCAACTGCTATAAGGGAAGGAGCAACACTCACTGAACTGAGTGTCTGACACAGTAGATCAAATAAAAAAAATGTCTGAGGCTGCCATCTGGTGGATGTTCTTGAAAACAAAAGAGCATTTTCTAACAGTTATTTTATTTTCTTCTTGTTCAATATCTAAAAGTTCTTCTTCCTTTTCATCCGTTATGTCAGCAATAATTTCAGCAGTGGGTTTCTTTTGCGAAGTTCATTTATGAGTAACTCATCTTCACTCATGTCATCGGGTACATTTTCTTGGTTTTCTTCAATCACGGTAGTAAAACCTGCGTGTTAAAATGTCCTACATATTGTAGTCTCTTGGACGGATTTAAAATGATAAGCAACCCTATGGACCATGTGACGCTACATGAACTTGTTGCTATACTCCTTCCCTCCAAAAGAGGGTGGGTGAAAACAACACATTCTTAGAATGCACCTGCTGTCCCATTGCACCTGTAGAGGGATTAATTGAGGTTGGCACTTCTTTCCGATATTTAAAAAAAAAAAAAAAAAAAAAAAAAAAAAAAAAAAAAAAGAGGTTCGTAAAAACGAGCGTGTACTGTATTCCGGTAGATCTTTAAAATTAAGCTATTTACCAATATATAATGCATTGTCCAATACTCTTTGGCCCTTTTCTGAAAAAACGTTTTCATCCCTTCTTCAAAATGCATTTTGAAACTGAAGAAGTCCTAGAAGGGATGAAATCGTTTTTTCAGAAAAGTGCCAAAGAGTATTGGACAATGCATTATATATTGGTTAATAGCATAATTTTAAAGATCTACCAGAGGGTAGTATGTTCTTTTAAATAAAGAAATTTGTTTTTGTTTTTTATGAAAATTAAAGAGAATGTAAATTATAAATTTCGATTTTAATATGTACAAAAAGCAAGATAAAAGATATTTTAAAATGAAAATTAAGTGTCATGAGTCTTTATATATTAATGTTAAACAGATATGAAAAAAGTGCCTATACTAATGGCTACTATAATGCCTGAAATATTGGTATAAGAAAATTTAAGTGTAATATGGGCATTAAATGAGACAGTGATTCCTGTCGAAAAAAACTGGCTATATATTGGATTTCATTGTACTATACAGGAGGCGCGTTGGGCTTTTTTTATTCGTTCATCCTTGTAATCCCATTAGGACGGGAGGCGATAGCACAGACAATCACCTCATCGGGTTCACGGCTAAAATTCCGTCCATAGTTAAAACTCGATTCGCATATTAATACTCAATCGGTCTTCCAAGTCATATCTTGGTGGAAAACAATTGAAAATCCGATTTTAGCGGTTGACTCGTAGGTGGAGAACTTTAAGCAGGAAAATACGATAATCTTACGAATCAACCGCTAAAATCGGGTTTTAAGATGTTTTCCATCAAGATATGACTTGGCAGTCTGATTGCGTTTTAATATGCGAATCGAGTTTAAACTAATTCTGGAATTCGAGCCGTGAACTCGATGATGCGATTGTCTGTGTTGCCGCCTCCCGTTCTACATGTTAAATTGAATCCCTTCCTATCCGAACTCACAGTTGTTAGTGTGTAACTGCGCTTAAAAAAACAAGTGGGTAAGTGTGATCATAGATCGCACAAAGGGTTTCGGTTAATATTCCTTTCGAACGTGGTTAAAAAAGCACGTGCCTCCATTTTAATCTATGCGTTATATAGAAATGAAACAGATGAACTCTTTGAACTGGGTATGTATGAAATCTACAAGAGATTTCCCGTCCGGATGTCAAAAAATTTTATCAAAAAATTTAATATTTAAAAAGTTTAAATTTCGTATTAAAATAAAAACTGCAATTTCGTCGTCATGTTTGAGATTTAAAAAAAAAAAAAAAAAAAAAAAAAAAAAGTTGAAAGGAAAGTTTTAAAGCAATGATCGAATTAATGAAATAATAATTAATATCTCAGCTTGTAATTAAGCTAGGAGTTTGAACTGAGTATGTATGAAATCAGCGAAAATTTTTACGCCGGGATGTAAAAAAAAAAGATCTAAAAATTTAATATTTAAAAGTTTAAATTTCGTATTAAAATACCCTCTGCTTAAATTTTTCTAGCGTCGATATGTCTGAAAGATGACAACACCTGCTTTCCGCTGAAATGAAATCTCTTTTCATTGTCTTTTCAAATAGAGAAATTAAATTTTTATCGATCGATTTTTAGTGGATTTTTTGCGACCCAACGCAGAAATTTGAACTTTATACCAAAATAAAGTAGAATTTTTTCCGCGTCTTTCTATACATTTTACGAAGTTGTAGGACCAATACTTTGGGAGATGCGATTTCGCTTTTAAATGTCCACTTCATTTATTGCTTAATTTCCTCCGTGGTAACCATGCATCCGCTGATTTTACTAGCAACCCTTAGGAGAGACTACGCTGATTTGGAGAAGGTGCGTTCTTAGCTGCGTTCAAAAGGTTGATTGGTTAATTTTAGAAGTTAATTAGCCCGAAATTCAGTTAATTACCGACTTTTTCAAAATTTTATTATTTGCTGTTTGATGTGAGGTGTTCAGCTATAAGTACCCAAAATTTCAAGTCTCTAACATGTATAGTTTCTGAGAACGGGCTCTGTGACGGACAGACAGACAGACAAAGGAGTGAGACGAATAGGGTTTCGTCAGATGAACGAAAACCTAAAAAAAAAATATATATATATCACAGGATGACATAGAATAAAGTCTTGTGTTGGCTACGGAATAGAAGTTTAGTTACTCAAATAAAAAGAGATATATTTAAAAATTAGATGATAGAAGTGTTTTAAGTAAACTTTCTGGCAACCAAGTCTTTACTACTATATTAGAAAAAAAATCTCTGCCGACTCGGCCTTTAGGCACAGGTATATTTAGAAGTTAACTACTGATTTCACCAACAAAAAATAAATAAAGATTAGAGATAAACCCAGTTTAACAATTTTATCTGGCCGCTTTTGACGAGTTTATAATTTCATTTTTCTGTAAGAGTTGGTTTTACCACAATCATGTTAATACGATAATTTTTTCTTCAACCTCTATTTTTTTCATCCCTTGAGAATATTTTTAGTAATATCATCCATTAGGAGAGTTCTTCTAATCAAAAACTTGTTACTACAGAATTTATAGATAATAGTAAGAAGATTTATGCAACAAATTTAAACCGTGCGGTAATGGATTCATTAAATGAACCAGTCACTATATTGTAAATTCTGACGTTCTTTTTATTGAGACACGCGCGTGTGTAACAATGCAACACTATATACAGCATCTTTGATTAAGGTTAGTTGAGGTAACTGGACCCACGAGGTAACTGGGCCATAGGGTATTTTACAAAAAACTGTTGATTTTTTTAAAGTTTTAGCTTTTGTGAAAAATGCATCTTAATCTCTACTTCCTAAAACAACGTGTGTCAACTCAATCATAACTCTCACTTTGCTGTGATAGATTGCCCAAAATATACGTTTCTTTTTTAAAAAAACAACTTCAATATGGTTGAACTTTCTCAGCTTTTTATTAAAATACTGTAAGTACTTTTATTATACAATCTTTTTTTTTAAAGATTAGGCATATAACTACATTAATATTATTAGGTATCTCAACATATTTACTTCATGTTTCAAATGTAAGCCCGATGTCCCAGTTACCCCATAATTTTTTCAAGAATGGGGTAACTGGGACATGTATCCAGGGTAACTGGACCATGCTGGATCCAGTTACCCCAATAGTTATAAATAATTTTTTCGAGTTTCTCTTACTACGGGAAATAAATTTCTCCATTGTTTTTTGCGCACAATAAAGAAAATTATAGAATACTTTATTAAAATAACGTAATAAAATTTAAAAAACGCATATTGGATGGTATCAAACCAAATTTCGTGACGCCTTGAGAGGCGGTGATGTCGTTATGACATCACGTAATTTTAATTCCTAATTGCCACATTGGCACCGCAATTTTATAATGAAAATTTCACCTTTATTAAGTACGTGAAAATATACTTTTATTTGTTTGCAATTAGATTCTCTTGTAAATACTGGTGTCATTCAATTATTTCAAAATTTTTTACGAATGCAAGTGCCTTGTCCCTGAAAGCGAGATAGCCAAACCTTGAAATTGTATGATACACAGGAGTTGCATTCTATAGGGAAACTTTTAATGTTCCTACCACTATTTTGAAAATAATATCTTCATCGCACCTTCCTTTAGAGTATGCTAAATAAAACGATCACGAAGGTAACACATTAAGGGTTCTGTTAGGAACAATAAAGTTTTCCTTATATAATGCGACCCATGAATACAGATAAAGTACTTAAGTACTTACGTAGCCGTTTGTTCATAGATTTATCTTGCTATTTTTTTCCTTAAAATACCCATGTGACTTTTATACTTATTACCTATACTAAAGTACATAAGTACGTACTTAATTTTTATGTTTTTAATATAAATAAATCTAATATTTTCACTTTTAGTGCTTTTTTTAGACACATTGGCAGCAAAGGTTTCCCTTAGAACACTCTTTAGTTGATATATAATTTACATGATCTGCCTCGTTAAATTTTTTTTAAGTTGTTTACACATTTTCAAACAGGACCTGGTATCCCATATGAAAAAAAATAAACGCGTGTGGAACATAGACCCTCCTGGTCTACTTACATCATTTTTATGGGGCAACTGGACCCATGAGGAAAGAAAGAAGAAATATGCATATTTTTATATTTTTAAACATTAAAATGTAATTTTGAGCATTTCTGTCTGATAGAGGGAACCTAACTGAACACATTTACAGAGTTCAGACTTTAATTCAAATGAACATTACCTTTTTGAAGCTCAATTGTCAGAAGCTCCAGAGTCACATTGTAAAATCATGGCCCAGTTGCCCCAACTAATCTTACTGTCAAAAATTTCCATCACACCACTGACACTTTTTTATCGCCTTAGTAGCGGATTAACGGAGATGTGATTTTTTCCTTCTACAACCCTCCCCCCCCCCCACCTTTTTTTTGCTGAAAGTGTTGGTTCTTTGAAAAGCCTGTCAATATAATAGTTGTAAAAATTGTTAAGACCTTTTATAATAACTTTAAGCGGATTTGATATCTTGTGAATTGACGAAGTCATGAATTTTTTTCTTTTTCACCACCCCCACCCCTTCTTCTTGTTTTATCTGTAAGAGTTCGCCCTATTAAAAACTTGTCAATATAAATATTGTAGACAATATTAAGAAGATTTATAATAAATATAAATGGATTTCATACCTTATGAATTGACGAGATTATAATTTTTTTTCTTTTTAACCACTTGAGGAGCGGTGGAATATATTATATCCCACCTAAGATTAATGAAGATTTTCACCAGAAAATTTTTAATAAATTGTAGTTTTCTAACTTTAGTGGAAAAAAGACGTAAAATTGCTTTTCCTTATTTTGCAATTTTTTGCCCCTTAAGGCCATTTTTAATAATGTCAAAAATCTGTCTTACGTAAGTTTTTGTCCTTTTCGTAGAAGTAATGATAACTTTAAATTGATTCTATATGTATCATAATTAAGAAGTTATGGGAGGTTTCTGTTTTTACAACCCCTTCCCCCCCTTTCCACCCACTTTTCCCAATTTTGCCTATTAACAAACTTGACCGAGATATTCTGCTCCTTGAATTTATGTATCAGTTTGGAAGAAATTTGTGAAGAATTATGGAATTTATCGTGTCATTAAAAAAGTGATACATCTATATATGTTAAACAGAAACATAATTTGCCGAACAAATAAAAAAAAAAAACAAATTTATTTCCTAAGCCCGAGAAGGGACAGATTTCATTCAGTTAGTTCTACATTTAACGTTAAATTTGCGTAACAAATTAGTTAAACAAAGTGAACATTAAAAATTAAAAATGAAATTCAAACAATATACTTAAACACCCTAAAAACTTAGATTCCGTACAAACGAAATCGAAATAAATCTTAAACCTTTATTTCCAAATTTAAGTTTCAAATATTTGTATTGCTGATTTTGTATTATGTTTAGGGTAGGTGAAAACAAATGATCAGGTACACCTAAAATAAAAACCTTCCACAAAAAAAAAAAAAAGTCTAAGATTTATTTCGATTTTGTTTGAACGTCATAAGTTTTTAGGGTGTTTAAGTTTCATATTGTTTGAATTTCATTTTTACTTTTTAATGTTCACTTGGTTTAACTAATTCGTTACAAAAAATTAACATTAAATGTAGAACTAACTGAATGAAATATCTTAATATCTGTCCCTTCTCAGGCTTAGGAAATATTTTTTATTTAAATTTGTTCGTCAAATTATGTTTTTGTTTAATATGTCAAGTCTTTTAATAACTACTTCATTCAGACAAACTCATTTAAAAATTAACTAGATGCATCATCATGAGGTTTGATCTACAAGGTATATAGCATCACAATTTGTGGTGTACTTACCACTATTTAATCCAAAATGTTTCATCTGTGCAGTAGTGCAAAGTTTGGACAAAAAATTTCAGTCTGAACATAAAAAATCTTAGCAAAAACATAAAAAAACAACAATTTTACTTAATTTTAGTTACCCCATTTTCTACTCTGGTACGTTGTGAATGAAAAAATATCCTTAAATCTTGACTGCTAATATTATAACAACAGTATGGCTTTTACAGAGTAAAACATAGCAGAGTAAAACAGTTTTACTTACATTTTGCTACCCTATTTCCTGCCAGGGGGCGATGTAAATGCAAGATTAAATTGTTACCTAAATTTAACTTGGGGTATTTATTTAGCATCAACATCAGTCGTTTTCAGGTCACCAAAAAAATAAATAAATAAATAAAATAATGACAAAAGAATTGAGGAATAATTTTAGATATAAAAAATGCAGGAATAATGTTAAGTTTACTTAACGTTAAAAATCTCTGCCTTTTTAAAATTTACGAATAATATTTTTTTATTTCTTAATACCACAAAAATAAATTGCATATGAACAATATATATATCACATGCCCGTGTGTAATGCTGACGTCATATTGACGATGAAACTTGTAAAATAGAATTTTTAATTAATTTTGCAACTACATTTTTACGCCGCTAGAATGTGTGCTCATGAAGACTTCTCCATCTTGTGCTGCGGTAGCAGCCTTACCGACTTATATAAGTGAGAAACGCCAAGCTAGACATCGTCCTTGTGGTTTAGTGGTAGAGCACTGGAGATCTATTCCAGAGACCCGGGTTCGATTCCCGGTTTGGACGTTTTTCACTAAGTTGGCTTACGCTTTGTTAGCAGTGTGATAATTCACATCATTAATATTCTGTAAAATAGATTTCGGTTATTTGCAAATTTATTAACTTCTAAGCATCCGGCGATTTAAATCACACAGTCTTAAAGCAATATAAATAGTTCAGTATTTCTTTCCGGCTAGTATTCCTTAAAGAAATTAGAACTGTACAAACAAATAAATAAAAGGAAAACATAAATAAGTCACAAAGGTAACACCTTTTTAATCGAATGGGCACATCTGTGTGTAATTGATATTCATGCTTAAAAATCCGCATCGGTGAAATATGTTGCTGTTTTTCTACGTCATAGTCACATGCTTTCTGTATTTACTTTTATTAATGCTTCTCGTATTACTGACAAATGTTTGAAAATACCAGTTTTATTTCCCCTAGGACGCCATATTCATCTTCTTTTTAATTCGTAAAACATTTATTTCAAATTCCATTTCACACGTGGAAATATTTTAACCGAAAATTAATTACTGTAGATAAATTATTATTACGGCTTTTGAATATTTTGCAACAATAGGAAAAAATATTAAATTTTATAGCAAAATATCCATTGATTCGCAATGAAAAAAAAAGCGAAATTTGGAATTATTAAGAAAAATATTTGAATAATATAAATAAAGCTTATGCTATGTTACTCTCTGCATTATAATTCACACATATGCAAAGCCATTTTATCCTCCGTTTAGACCCTGACGTCAGGCGAATATTTTCGTACTTTGAATTTACACTATCATTAACATTACAAAGGATAAAAAAATTGTGGCATCGGGGACAAAAAGGTGGGAAGAAAAAGTCAAAAAGTTATGAGCTCCCTTTTCTATGTTAAATTAACATTGAGAAGTGACACAGGAAATAAATAAGTATTGCGCTGCCGCGCAATACTTAAATATATATATATAAAGTTTTGAACTTGGGGGTGGTTTTGGGATATAGGGGTCATATTCGGCGTAGATCTGTAAAAAAATTTTAGAAATCCTAACATTGGGGAGAATGTAGTAGGTAGTATTTCTTAAAAAATCTACTTAAAAATGATTTTGTATGCGTAATTTAGTCTTAGAAACTGTGTAATGACTGTACTTTACATGAGGATTAATTCACTGGATCAGAATGATGTCACTGCCGATACACTCTACGTGCAAGAATAGGACACTTACGTGCAGTTATATTTACACATTGTTTACCGCTTTTTTGTTACTGATACCACAAAAATTTAAAACGAAAACTTAGAGCTGTGTTGGTTAGATGGAATTTAATGAAAAGGTCGTTCTTTTGCGCCAAACATCTGCTTAACTTCATCTGACTTTCACCAACTAAACTTGTGCTTTATGCCAATTTAATCTTTTTTACATTTTTAGTCCAATTTTACTTTCCTTGACTCTATTTTATTATATTTAATCGACTATCTCTTAAAATTCTCTTTTCTATTCTGTAGGTATTCCAAGTGGAGGAGGTCTGTATGGTCACGATTTATTGGAAAATAACTGACTTGCTCTCATAGGCATTTCCGCTCTAAC
This sequence comes from Maratus speciosus, assembly GCA_963932465.1. Classification (NCBI taxonomy): domain Eukaryota; kingdom Metazoa; phylum Arthropoda; class Arachnida; order Araneae; family Salticidae; genus Maratus; species Maratus speciosus. Next base: position 502,695,104 of record OZ010794.1, on the reverse strand, counting down.
GTAGAAAATCTTTCTACTGTTCCACTATTTCTCTTCTTACTTACTCGTACATTGAGAAGACATTTCATCTCTCGACTGGGCGTGATGTTGATGTCAACTGGGAAACCAATTAACTGTTCACACTGTTAGCAAATAAATAACTCTAAGATAAATTAAAAAATATAGTACTCGCAAAAATGCATTTTACAAAAGTGATTGCATATTATATTGTCATCGACAAAGTGTTAAGTCAAATTCAATTCGTTTGTCTGGTGCTATGATTATTGTTCTTACTGTTGTCTTTGTTTCATTAATGATCTCTAAATATTGGTACTTTCAGCAATAATTTAATTCTGAAGTATAATTAATTGTATGTTCGACATGGGACTCAAAACCAAAATCATCTAACGCGTAGTAAATGGTTTAACTACTAGAACAGAACACACAAATACTAACTTAGGTGCTCTGATGAAATTAAATTAAGGAAACAATGCAGTTGGAAAATTCTAAGGTAAGCACATGATATTGATGTACTGTTTTCTTATGTACCGGGTTGCCAGATTGGCATCCATTTTAATCCGAAATTTCTACTTCAGACCGGAAATTTTTGAAGAAGAATTTTTTCTTTAGGTAGCCAAGAAATGTCTGACATTAAGTAAATCTGAAAATACTTTTCGCATTTTCTGGTGTGAATCCGAATTTTTTAAATAAAAGTTGAGGCCAAATTAACAACCCTGTTGTGCACTATTGAAGCGATTTAAAAAAAAAAAATTAACTTCATAATTGGCTGTATTTCGTTCGATAAGTTCTTCAAGAAAATCAATTCCTATTTATAAATTAAAAAAGCAAAATCTAGAACTATATGTGCTAGAACTATTCCTTAATCTAGATTAGATTGATCTAGATTCATTGTTCTAGAACTATTGTACTTTATATTTTTATTTCTTGTCAAAAAGAACATTTTTTGCTTTCTATACTGTCAAAACTCTTGAAAACGATGTTAAAACGTTTCAGTAGTTTCTGAGAAATAATGTACTTCATTATCAGAAGTCTTCCACAAGATTTCGAAAGTGCTGTTGACCAATTAAGACAAATAAAAACAAAACAGAAATTATATCATTTTTGTGTTCATCGTACAGAAGTTTTTATTATAAAAGAAACTTACTTGATATAAAAGAAAATCTTGCAATTTTTTTGTGGATCTTTCGATAACAAATGATGAACTTCGATCGACAAAAATAAAAACCAATGATAGGAATGATGTTATAAAAGCAAATAGCCATGCTTTGAACAACTGTAAGTCACGACTCATATATTTCATAATATGACTTTATTAATTATTTTTATAATTATAAATACTTTTTTATTCGATAAAAATATCCAAAATAGGTGTGGGCCTATTCAATATATTTCATTTAAAAATAAGCATTTTAATTGTGTGATCTTTGAGAATATATAAATTAAAGTTTGACACGCGGATTTATCATTGGTATCTTTAAATTTGGATATCTTCTAAGTGTACAGGAGAAAAATACATAAACTGTACATTTTATCCGGCTAATTTAATTAAAAAAAATGTTAAAGGATAGCTCTTTGTAAAATGAATGTTTGTACACATTTTAAAACTTAGATGACCCCAGTAGAACAATTTATGCATATTATTTAATAGCAAACATTATTGCCGACGTTTACCAATACATTTTTTATAAATTTTTTTGAAAGAATTAACTAAAGGTGACTATATTTTTCATAGGACTGTTTATATATCTATATATACATGTGAAGAAACTAGTCCTATTGACGTCAAATATTAATTCGCTGTTACAGTCGCCAGTTCGAAATTATACGTTGCAGTCGTTCACAATATTAATTGAGGCGAATAAAAGACAATTGTAGATTTCCATCAAATAATATGTCACGGTTATTTGACATGGTGTTTATTAGTCAACACATGATAAGAGCAGACCTAACTTTTAGAAAATCACATGATGGAAAAGTTATACAGGTAATATGGGTGACGTGGGCATTTCGCACAAAAAATACATACAAAAAAGCCAGTTCTGAGCTAATCCAATAGCATAAATTGGTAGCAGGTAAAGGAAAAAAAGCAGCGTGCAAAGGACTGAAAATCAATGGGCTGATGCGACATAGAACTATAGTGGCATATGCATCAAATCGCAGTGTTTTGACCTGCTTTACAATAGAAAAATCCTCGTAGAGTCCTCGAAGCAAAACATAGGTTTGCAGCTCAAAAGAATATTCTAAAATCGAATGAATTTTTAGATGGGAAAAGAATTTTAGAAGGCATCGAAACAATCAGAATTTGAAAAAGATAAACGAAAGGACGAAGTGAAAAATAATTAAATGGTGAAAAAAAATAGAATTTTAAAATATGTGGTATACACATATTTTATCAACATGTCATATAATCCTTTATTTTTTTATAAAATCTCTGTATTACTTTAATACTTAGACGACAATACCGTTCCAACAACTTTATTAAATTCATTTTGAAATCATGTGAAACAAAGCTATTCAAATAAAATAAGTTCTTATTATTAGTTTCAGAATTTGACCGGAAAAATATAACTTTTAATTGGCAAAATAGAGTTATTTAAGTAATAAATCTTAGGTAACTTAAGTTAAATACAGACTGTTAATCTGAATGTAGAACTTTACAGGAAAAGTAATCTTTTTAATTTATTACGTCTACCAGAAAGTTCTGTCCAATAATGTTATTTCACGTCTACTTTTTTAAAATTCAGATATCTTCATTGTCACCAATTTTTGAAATGGTAAAATTTCCATTGTTTTCACATTTCACATTAAGCTGGAAAAAAAAATGGGAATTTTACCATTTCAGAGAAGTGAAAAGAAGAAATATGAATTTTAAAAACTAGGCGTGGTAAAACGTTATCGGATAGAACTTTTCCGGTAGACCTAATACAAAAAATATAACATGCAATCTTATGTATGCGTAAGATACATGATTTATGCGTCAGAATAAAATTAAGAAGACGGAAGAATGCAGAAAATGAGCAAAACAACGAATTTAAAGCTACTCTGTTAATTATTCGTTTTGCTTAAATTCATCGTCAGATGAATAATAAATCTCAATATAATTAAAATGTGAATGGTCGAGTGAACTGGAATTCTTGTATTTCATTATATTCGACAATTCTCAAAGGTACCATATCTCATAACAAATTAGCGTCTTAATGATATTCTTTTACGTAAATCATACGACCACATAGGCCCTAGAGTTAAAAACTTCTTAAATTATTCGTAAAGATGATTTTCATCTCTGAAAGAACATGGGTAGATAATATGATATTTCGAATTATAATTCAAATGCAAATTAAACAATTCTGGAGTGGGATAAATTTAATAATGACTTCAGGTTTTAAAAAATATAGATTACTAATATAAATGAATTATTTTAAATTAATAAGTTATATTGTTTTATTTTAAGGTTAATTGTTATATTTATTTTAATTGTATGCTGATTATACTTTTTAAGTTAGCAATTTAAGGAACACTATGTGTTTTTTATATAAATTTTTAATCACGAAGATATATTATTAAATATGTGTAAAAGAACATATAGCTCAAAAGTAAAATATTAGAAAGAAATTACATATCTGTAAGCTTTTAATGTCAAATTATAATTCACAGGAAATTTAACTATGTGTCAGTGCAAAAATTTATATCTGGTTGTCTAAAAATTTTATATGACTAATGTAAATAGTTCACATTTAAAAAAAATATATCCATCAGAGTTCATAGCGATCCTAAATTTTTTTACGAGTCCAAGGACAGCTTCAAATCTAAAATATTGGAGGGAGATTTCTTTAACATATGCAATAAAAGTCTGTATAAAGTAGCAATATAAAAAAATCGTAGGAACGCTGCAAATCCTGATCCGTGCAAAACATATGTACAGGAGTAACGAAAACATGTAGCAACGAGCCAGAAAGCACAGATGCCAACATCTCTTAATTATTCCGGAGTCTGATCCAAGACAAGCATGTTTTAAACCGAAAAATCAATAAACGGAAAAGTGTCTTCTTTCTATAAGGTACATTTTAGATTACATTTTGGAATTTTTGAATAATTAAAATTTCCGGTTGAAAACATGTTCGTCATTGATCAGACGTAGGAATAATTAAGAGATGTTGGCATCTATGAGAATGGACACCACTAAATTCTTTCAGTTTATTTCGCCATCTAAGGGGACAAGGGACCTTAAAATCCTTAAAAATAATTTTTTTTATTTTTTGTAAATTTCACCTAATTATTATTCAAGGGTACTTTATATGCATTATAGCATGCATTTATCACAAAAAAATTAAAAAAAAATTTTTTTTAATGAAAAAAATGTAATTTTACGCTTTGTCTTAGAAATCTTCGAAATGTCGCTTGCGCATTCCATATCAATGAAAATCCCCAATATTTTTTATAAAAGTCTGTTTTATATATATAAATAAAATAGAGCATCGAATTTTATGTATTTGAATTTAAAGGTAAAAAAAAAAAAATTAAAAATTTTGAAATTTTTTTCGAAAAAATTTCAAAATTTTTCATTTTTTTTCTTTTTTTTAACCTTTAAATTCAAATATATAAAATTCGATGCTCTATTTTATTTATATATATAAACCAAACTTTTATTAAAAATATTGGGGATTTTCATTGATATGGAACACGCAGGGGGCATTTCGAAGATTTCTAAGACGACGCGTAAAATTCCATTTTTTTCATAAAAATAAATTTTTTTTAAACTTTTTTTTGTGATAAATGCATGCCATAATGCATATAATGTACCTTTGAGTAATATTTAAGATAAAATTTACAAAAAAAAAAAAAAAATTGAAATTTTTTGAAATTTTTTCGAAAAAATTTCAAAATTTGTAATTTTTTTTTTTAACCATTAAATTCAAATATATGAAATTCGAAGCTCTATTTTATTTATATATATAAGTCAAATTAAAAAAAAAATATTGGGGATTTTCATTGATATGGAATGCATAGGGGGCATTTCGAAGATTTCTAAGACGACGCGTAAAATTCCATTTTTTTCACAAAAATAAAAATTTTTTAAAATTTTTTTTGTGATAAATGCATGCCATAATACATATAATGTCCCCTTGAATAATATTTAAGATGAAATTTACAAAATATAAAAAAAAAATTGAAAAATTTGCAAATTTGGAAATTTTTTCGAAAAATTTGTAAAAATTTTCATTTTTTTTTTTTACCTTTAAATTCAAATATATAAAATTCGATGCTCTATTTTATTTATATATATAAAACAGACTTTTACAAAAAATATTGGGGATTTTCATTGATATGGAATGCGCAAGCGACATTTCGAAGATTTCTAAGACTTCTAAATTCGAAGATTTCTAAAATTCCATTTTTTTCTCAAGAATAAAATTTTTTTTAATTTTTTTTGTGATTAATGCATGCTATAATGCATATAATGTACCCTTGAATAATATTTAAGGTGAAATTTACAAAAAATAAAAAAAATTATTTTAAGGTCCCTTGTCCCCTAATCGCAAATAATTCTGCCATTAAATAAGACGAAGAAAAGTAATTTAAAATACTGTAAACTTAAAATCCGGAGCATTTGGAGCACCGATTTACTCGGACCACCTGGCAACAGTACTCAGCGCCTGATTACCAACGGGGTACACTTCCACCAGTAAAAAGAAGCAGAACATTTTGACTCATTAATCGCAGAAATTTTACATGAAAACGGCGTTTAGATAAAATGAACATTTATTTTACAATTTATTAGTTAATCGTGCCTCTTTAGTAATCAGGCCCTGACAGTACTCCATAGATAAACATACAATCTAGGACACTTACGGCAAAATCTGTAATGACAACATTACTAGCATCGTCAGTGACAAAGAGGAAAACTCATAGAGTAAATAAAAATAATAGAGATGAAATGTGGCAGCTGGTGGTAACGCCAAAAATGTATCCCTAAACACCTCTACGTTTGGCCCAAACACAACCACGTGCTTTCACAAAAAAATAAGAAAAATTTTAATAATACAGTTTTTAATTCGTAATCCAATGAAATGCTACTTTAGAATGCTTAAATATAAGCAGATCATTTTCATTTCGAGAAAAAATGCACGTTTGATGTCAAAGAATTCGGTTTCTGTTCCACGTGATTACAGGGGTCGGAGCATACAGGCAAAATTTTATTGTTCTTACCAGTATCTTTTATCAATAATATTCATGATCTATTTCTATTGCATATCAAATAAAAATGTCTCTTGAAGATTACTGATAAAAGATACTGGCACAAACAATAAAATTTCTCCTATATGCTCTGACCCCTGCGCTTATTTTGTTTTGGGCCGAATGAGGGCATTTAAATTTGAGCAATAATGAGCATCATGTTGCAAATCGTTTTTACGGCATACTGCATCTCAATATATCTCTTTCCTTTATGGGAAGAATTAAAAAGCTTCCGAAATTTACCTATGTTGATAAAAAAATTTTACGCTGTATTTTTCGCATATTTATTCATTCCTAACGAGGCAGAGGCAGACGATATTGTATTTACTTAATGCAATTTAGCTTATTTTTTTATCGTACTTTTATCGTTTACCAGAAATTTAAAAAATAATAATAATATAAAAGATAAACTCTACAAGATTCTGTTAAAAATATAAACTTGTAACTTTACGAGCCTGAATTGTAGAAAATCAAATGTAGGTATTCTGTTAACTTATTCACATCAAATACAATTTTATCAAGTGTAAATCAGTCTTTCTCCACTTCTTTAATTTTAGATTTGTATAATTCTAAAAATTTGTAAAAATGAATTTTTCCCCATCAGTAATTTTATTATTATTTCTTATATGTTAACACTGTAAATGTTATTAAACTGATTGTACTTTATTTAAATAAAATACAATCTTTTTGCTTTTCCTGTGATAAAGTGTAAATGTGTAAATTTTAAAAGATTATTGTAACTACTGTTTTAATACATTATACTTCATAAATTAATACAACATCGGCTCGGTGTTGCCAGCGGGCTACATTTTTTTAATTCAAATTTCTTGATTGGCACCGCTTTTTTGAAATAGTAAAATTCGTCTTATTTAATGACATATTAATTAAGGTGAAAACCAGGGGAATTTTACCATTTCAGAAAAGTGGTGTTAATTAAGAAATCTGAATTTAAAAAAAGTAGCCCACTGGCAACACTGCATCCGCTATAAAAATTTCCCTACCAAATGGGAATATTTATTAAATCTTCTGCGATTTGTAGAGTGCAATATTCCGTATTTTTTTTATGTTATACCAATCATTTATGTAGCTTTAAATCCAATTATATCGTATTCACTTGATGTATAATATTTAAGAGGAATATTTTAGCTAGTTTTTCGTTGCACTTATACCGTTCACCGTTCATGTACGCATAAAGAAAAAAATATATACGCTTAAGATTCTGTTGGAAACGTGAACATGCAACATTAAAAAAAAGAAAGATCACAATAAGCTAGACGCTCAATAACAAAAATTTTCCAAGGAAAAGAAGTTTCTTCCTTATTGTGCCTAAAGGCGCTGCGATCGTAACCGCATTGATTACCATTGCATCTACGGATTTGTCCTATCTTGCATGTTAATCTGCGTACTACTACAGAGTATGTGTATTTTATTCTATTCTCATTTTTGAAAAGTTTCAATAGCTAAATTAAAATTAATATTAAAGATTACTTAATTATTCTGATTTAAAAATTAAAACTTTTAATCCTGTAATCCTGTTTACTCCTGTAAATACCATAAATATATTTAAAAACAGCAATATTTAGAGATCTGTAAAATTGCAAACTGCATAGTTGAAAGTTTATATATACGCAAAGTCATATATTTTAATTAAGTTTTTCGTAAATTGAATTATATTTTAATTGATTTAATTACATCTTCTTCCCTTGTGGCTCGAAAATAACTAGTGAATATTTTTGTGGCGAAAAATAGGCGTTCAATCAGGTCAAATCCACGTAAAAAAAATCACTGTGCCAATTATGGTACTCAACAAGTTCACAGCCCCCGAATACAAGTTCTACGCGATAACGACAAAATTACGGCTGTCGTAAATGAATTTTTTAAGCGTTTGTACGATCCCTGAAATTAGACACAGGTATTTTCTAGAAGGTTCTTTTGACTTATTTAATCTCAGGAAAATAAGGCCGAGAAAACTTCAAAAAATTTTGGGTATTCATATTTTAAGTCCCGTACAAACGCTGAGAGAATGTTGCCTACGACAGTTGCCATTTTTGTGTCAGCGCGTAGGCTTTCAGGTGGCGCGGTAGCAATTTGCATAACCCCAGTTTTGGTTACAGTTTGACACCTTGACAGCTTTTGATGTGCACCGATTGCACAAAAGTGTTTGCTTACCTCGTTACTAAAAGCTTTAAGCACCACTAATTTGTACCCATAACTTTTGCTTTATTAACTGGCGTAAATTTTGTCAGAGACTCTCCTCTGCTATGCCCCACATTCTTGTGCCGTGGAACAAAGATTCCTTACATCATAGACCCGACAAAAGAGCCGAATGAGACTTGAATGGACTTTAAATGTACAAAAAGTTTCGCCGCATTCTCTGTTTCAGACGTCGAAAGAGAGACAAACTACTGGCCACGACAACTGAGACAGTTGCCTAACCCTTTCCGGCGCGGTGTCCTTAAAAAAGGACACCTAATTTTAATTCCAAAACTGATAATCTGCACCAAGGATATTTAACTAAATTTTTCCTATTATAATGTACATGAAATTAAGCAAGTTCGTATTTTCTAATAAATCCGTTTATAAATTGCGGTGTCAGTCCATTATTTCATCAATTTATAATCAGAATTACTCCGCGCCGGTAAGGGCTAAGGACGTAATATTCCCTATTGAAGGCTGCAACTTATACTTGGACGCTTATTATCTTATGTCCACTAATTATTGTACTTTAAAATTTTTATGTTATCTACTATACACTACAGCTCCGTTCAGATCCCATTTTCAAATTTTGCGACGAGAAGTCATAAACTATTTCTTCTCAAAAGGCTATGTGATTACTAGTGACATTCTTTATTGTTCTAAAAAGGTAAAACAAAAGAAATTCTCACCAGAGCAAATGACAACATTTCACTGACTTTCCTCCAGAAATCCTCTCATTTGCTTCCTCTTGCAGACAAATATTCCTCACATTAAAGAAACCGACAAAAAAGCTGAATGTGATTTGACCAGACATTAACGTTACAAAAAGGTTCGACTCATTCCTGGTTTCCGACGTCAAAACAGAGACGAACTACTGAGCTACTACAGAGCCGGTTACCGAAGAACGTAAATTGGACTATTGAAATCTGTAACTTACACTTCGAGGCTTACTATCTTAGGTCCGCTGGTTGTTGGACTTTATGGTTTTTATATGTTATACACTGACTATTCTTATACTCTACGGCTCCGTGCAGATCACATTATCAAATTTTGCGACAAAAAGTCATAAATTATTTCTTTCCCAAAGTCTCTGTGATAAGTTGTGACATTCTTTATTGATGTAAAAAGCTTTGGAAGCAAAGTGAGAAAACTCAATAAAAGAAATTCTCCACAACCCAGGAGATAACCATGTCAGGAACCCCGCTATTCGTCTCATTTTGTTATAGACAAATATTCCCCACATCAATGAGGCCCAAAAAATAGCTGAATGTGATTTTATCGGTCTTTAACGACACAAAAAGGTGTACCGCATTCTCTGTTTCCAACGTCAAAACACAGGCAAACTACTGAGTTCGAATACTGAGCCAGTTGCCTAAGAACGTAAGATATCCTATAAGAATCTGTAACTTATACTTTGAGGCTTATTATCTTAAGTTCGCTGTTTAATGCACTTATGGTTTTTATATGTTATCCACAGGCCGGATTATAGCTATGGTGCAGTACAGATCACATTTTCAAATTTTGCTACAAGAAGACATAAATTATTTCTGTGGGCTTCTTTTTCCAAAGACTCTGTGATCATTCAAGACCCTTTTTACTGCTTTTCAAAGATTTGGAATTAACCCTTTATCTACTGACGGTACTTTAAAGTACCACTCACTTTAAACTTTCATCCCACAGTGAATATTACTAATATTCTAATGGTACTTTGCAAAAACACTCTTTTAACCCCACTTTATCCGGATACATGGCAGCAGTAATTCTAGGTTTGTTATTTTAGCGAGGAAGGAGGCTATCTTTGAAGCAGTCGATGTGTTTTGTGCCGACATTTTGTACAGATTGTCATGCTCCACTTTTTATTGCTGCAAACACAGTAAAGAATATAAGATAAGTGTTGGATTTTTTTTATGTGTTCATTATGAACATAGAATACAATTTAACTAGCTATTTTAGGTGAACGGTGCATGTATTTGATTTAACAGTTGAATTACTCGGTGGTACGTATAAGTATCGTCAGTACACTGGGTGTTGGAGAAAAACATATTGTTTACTTTTCGTCTGTGTAGTTATCCATCGTTTTCATCTGCTTTATAATGTAATTACTAAAATGTAGTGTAGTAATAATTTTCCTAGTATTTCTTTTCTGTTTCATTAGTATTTTTTTTTTTTTACAGAAAATCGAAAAAGTTGTGGCACCGGCTCTTTTTTGCTATGCTAGAAATGGCATATGTAAATTCATATATTGCATATGTGGAGAGAACAATTTGTCCCTTGAATATAGTCGTCACATAACTAAAAGACTGTTATCAAGATCGAAACCTAAAAAAAAAAAAAAAAAAAAAAAAAAAAAAATTAGTTTTTTTAACTTTTTCAGGGGCAAAGCATTTTCAATGCTAAAATGTTAAAATAAATGTTTGGCACCGGAATTCGTCAAAATATTTATTTGTAAATATGAAAAAGGCAATACTTACTAAATCGAAAATATTATAGCACAATTCTGGTGCCACTTTAAATTCCTTGTGGATTTTCTGTTACGATATTTTAGTCATTGTGTACTGACTGTACTTTAAGTGCCACTTTAATTAATTACTTATAAAGAATTAGATTTCTCACGGGGGAGTATTTGTTTTATATTTATGCTTTAATTTTCACTGTAGTAAGTAAAAAAAAATATTACATGAAAAAAATTGCAGTAGACGAAGGGTTAAAGCGCAGAAAGTCAACAACGGAAATTCTACCCAGAGAAGGTGATAAACAAACAAGCAGGGCCTGATTGCCAACGGGGCACACTTACGCCCACAAATTTTAAAAGAAATGTTTGCTTGATCTAAACGCCGTTTTCATGTAAAAATTTTTGCCATTAATGAGGCAAAATTTTATCCTTCTTTTTACTGGTGTTGGATGTGCCCCGTTGGTAATCAGGCGCTAAAAACAAGTCAAAGATTCTCTTCCACTACTCCTCTCATTATCTTGCAAACAAATACACCCCACATTAAAAATTCCGACAAAAGAGCCGCATGTGATTTGAACGGACTTTAACGATGCAAAAAGGTTCGCCGTATTCTCTTTTTCCGATGTCGAAACAGAGACAAACTACTGAGCCACTTGCCTAAGGACGTAATTTGTCCTGTTGGAAGCTGTAACTTAAACGTCGAGGCTTATTATCTTAAATCCGCTGGTTATTGAACTTCATGGTTTTTATATGTTCGACAACTACTGACTAGACTATAACCTACGGCTCCGTGGAAATCGCATTTTTAAATTTTGCGACGAGAAGTCATAAATTATTTCCAAAAGCTCTGTGATTAGTAGTGACTTTCTTTATTGGCCCAAAAAGGTTTGGAATCAAAGCGTGGAAACTCAACAAAAGAAATTCTCCCCAGAGTAGGTGATAAATATTTCAGAGACTTTCCCCCACAAGTCCTCTCAATTTCTTGCCGACAAATTAAAGAAGTCGACAAAAGAACTGAATGTGATTTGAACGAACCTCAACGGTACAGAAATGTTCGCCGCATTCTCTGGTTCCAACCTCGAAATCTACTACTGTTGGCGAATTTTAAGGTATAAATGACAGATGTTTTCAAATTATGGGAGCATCCAAGTTACGGTGTTACGCTGATCATTGTTATCTTAGAAAATATTTGCAGAATGTAATGCATATGGCTCCTGAATTGTGCCTAAACGTGAATCACAGAATAATACATGTGATTAACCTTTTACAACCCGAGTTAAAAATCCAGAGAAAGTTTACTTATTTCACCTTCTAATGCTTTTATTTAACCATTTATCTACTGCATTATGATCTACTTTTTTTCGTAGAATTTTTTTTCAGTTACCACAATGAAAATTAAAGGATAAACATAAAAAAATACTCAACCGTGAGAAATTTAATTAATCAGGGATGAGATTTTCGACTTTTAGCAAACCAGTATAATCTTACAGAAAATGTTGTTCTGTCAAATCGCAAAAATGTTCCGATTAAATATAATAACATTTTCTCTAAGATTATACAGGTACGCAAAAAGTCGGAAATCTGATCCCTGATTAAACTAGACGTAATTAATTAAAGTGGTACTATAAAGTACCGTCAGTACACTAGGACTAAAATATCGCAACAGAAAACCCACAAGGTATTTCAAATGACTCCAGAATACCGGTGAAACATTTTCCATTTGATGAGTATGTGAAATACAGCCTTTTTTTTATATTTATAAATAATTTTTTTGCCAAATTCCGGTGTCAGTAATTTATTTCAACATTCTAGCAATGAAAATGCTTTGCCCCTCAAAGGGTTAATTTTTTTTTTATTTATTTATTTATTTTTTTTTTTTTAGGTTTTGATCTTGTTAGCAGTCCTTTAGTTATACGACGTCTATATTCCAGTGACTGTTCTCTCGCATCGACTTATGAATTTACGTATGCCATTTCTAGCATAGCAAAAAAGAGCCGGTTCCACAACTTTTACGATTTCCTATGAAAAATAATAGTGAAATAGAAACGAAATACTAGGGAAATTATTACTACACTACATTTTAGTAATTACATTTTAAAGCAGATGAAAACAATGGATAACTACACAGGCGAAAAGTAAACAAGAAGTTTTTCTCCAACACTCAGTACTGAAGGTACTTATAAGTACCACCGAGTAATTCAACTGTTAAATCAAATACATACACCGTTAACCTAAAACAGCTAGTCAAATTGTATTCTAAGAGCATAAGGAACACATATAAAAAATCCAACACTTATTTTATATCTTTTACTGTGTTTACAGCAATAAAAATACGAGCGTAACAATTTGTACAAAATGTCGGCACAAAACACATCGACTGTTTCAAAGATACCCTCCTTCCTCGCTAAAATAAGAAACATAGAACTACTGCTGCCATATATATGGATAAAATGGAGTTAAAAGAGTGTTTTGGCAAAGTACCATTAGAATATTAGTCATATTCACTATGGGATGAAAGTTTAAAGTGAGTGGTACTTATAAATACCGTCAGTAGATAAAGGGTTAAAGATTCCAATCGCAATAAAGAGGTGAAAAGAGTTTCTATGCACAAAGTCCATGGGGCGAGATAGGAAACCCACAACTAATTTTTTAAACTTTTGTTTTTCCTGTAATTTGATTTGTATTCCATGATTAATTAATGAGAGAAATAACATTTTAAAATTAGTGGTGGAAGTTTTCTTGAATCTCACCGTCGTGGTTAGATCCGCGCCTATGACCATACATAATTTTTAATGTGCCCACCTACAGTTCCACCTTATAAACTGAATTTAAAACGGAATATAGTAATTAGAAGATTAGTTAAAAAGTAAAGTAGCTAGACATTTTCTAATGAAAAATTCCACAGTTAGGTAATGTGTGAAACATAAGCTCAGAACTACGTCCCGTCTTCTGTACAAAGTTTGGTTTATGAAGGATTAGCATTACATTAACCATTTATGGCGCAGTGGTCCCACGTAGGGACCACCTAATTTTAATTCGAAACTTACAAACTGCACCAAGGATATTTTAGTAAAATTTTACATTTTCAATGAAAGTTTAAAGTAGCGAGTTTTTAATTTCTAAAAAAATCGTTTGTAAATTTCGGTGTCAGTCAATCATTTCATCATTTTACTAACAGAATTATTGTGTATCGGAAAGGGTTAATAGAAAGTAGTATCTTGCATTAACCTGCTAGATATGAAGTTGGGCTATATCCCCTAAAAGTAGGTAAGTTGTCATCCAAATTATATCTCAAATATAGGGGTCTGCTGGAGTTCACCCATGTTTAAATATTTTTTATAAAACTGATGTTGTTAGATATATTCATACTGAACAGGTACTGAACAGGTAATCAGCATTAAGGGGTTTCCTAGCTGATAACAGCTTAACACCCAGACTAGGAAATTGGAATGTCTTATGTTTTAATGAGCCATTGGGAAAAAGATAAACTGTAGCAAAGCTACTAGAAGAGAAAAAGAAGTTAACAAGAGAAAATAAGAAATTTAAGAAAAAAAGGAATAAAATTAAATTTTAAAGTATAATCTTAAGATGAAAGAAAGTTAACAATAAGTCTTAAAAAATACAAGAATCTTAAAATAAGTAAAGTCAAACTGTAGTTGTAAAACTACTATAAGGAATTTAGAAAGTTAAAGTTAGTACTGTTCAGAGAAACACTCACCAAGCAAGGGCAAGAAAAGCTAGGGTGGCAAGACCACAACATCCAACCAAAAAAGGGACTAATCAGGGCCATACATTTTATTTTTTAAGTTTTACAATTTTTATGGTCTCTATAGTATATAGAGTTTTTTTTTAATGAAAAATATATAAAAAGGAAAGAATAATATAGAAGAGGCAAAATATAGCGTGGTGAACTCGGATGTTACTGAGTGTCCATAATTATGGAAAACCTGGGCCGTTTCCGATGGTGGGGTTCAAAAACGTCATAATCCGGTAGCTCCGCTGTGATTTCATTAGGGAGGTCGAAACTTTTTTCATAAAATTTTTTGGCTAAGTCGTTTATGCGCTTACGTAAGGTAGTAGGTTTTAGGTCTCTTCGGGCCGTGGAGTTGCGAAGATAAGGAGATGCGTTACGGACAGTACGCAGGTTGGAATTGTGCAAGCGACTAAGGGTGTCTATAGTGATCTTCCAAGTGAAGCCTCAGACCATAATTAATATTAATACAAAAATATTTTAAAATATTTCCGGTATCAAACAATTACGAATTTTGTGAATATTTATTTTAAATCCTTACATATCGATTTAAGGGTATAGAAATTTTATTACATAGCTCGCCTTCTATCACTTTAGCTTGTGGGGTCTCAAGGCTAATAAAGCTTCAAAATTTTCGAATTTTTAATTTTGTTATATGTTAAACTCCTATTTTTTTTCTGAACATTTTTATGCAATTGTTCCCTTGAAATTCACATTACAACACAAGTTATGGCTTTTAGAATTATACCCGCTCAACAGCTGAAGCAGCGTTTCCGAAACTTTGAAGTCATTTTTCTCAAAAGGACGTTTTGGGGTATACCGTGCACGATATCTTACAAACTTCTCAATATTTTTTCATGAAATTTTCAAAATATATGTTTCATGTTAGTCTGCATGAACTGAACCTAAAATATCTTTTTAATTGTTGAAAAAATTATTTTTTAGGTGATTATGCTGTTGAAATTTTCGAAATTTTGTATTAGATAAATACAACTTTGTATTAAAAATATATAAATGCACAAAGTGCAAGTTTATTTAGATTCAGGGTAATTATCATAATCTGAAGTATAATTGGGCACCAAAATTTTCATTCTAATTTCAAAATGTATTTTGCAATCCTGCACGTAAGCTTTCATACCAATTTTCTGCTCGGAAAATGTCTGACAGTTTCAAGCCTCCTATAAATATTAATTCTTCATCTTGTAAATTTTTTAAACATATGAACTGGAAGAACATACTTATATCTTTCATTTCTGAAAAATATTGTGTTTTAAAATCCTATACATTTTAATCCCTTAAGAGGGAAGTAATTGTGTACCTGTAAAGATGAATTCACACCGGAAACTTTGAAAAATTTTATTTCAACATAAGGAAAAGCAATTTTCCACCTTCTTTTTCAACCAAAGCTGTAAAAATAAAATTTATTTAAAAGTTTCCGCTGCAAATCCTGATTAAACTTAGATGAGATAAATTATATCCCACCGCCCTTCAAGTGGTTAAGATATTAAATGTTGAAAATGGTCATTTTTATTCCAATTTTAAGTGTCCTGAGATTCCTTAATTAGGAAGAAATTACCTATTTAATTAGGGAGAAAATATGTAAGCTTTTATGGCGTAACCAAATTGGAGATATTGACCACTAAAGTTCTCTGTACACTGCATTAAAAGAGGAATATATGGTTGAGTACATTAACTTTCTCTTAAATACTTTTTTCGTTATATCGGGTACAATGAAAGTGATTTTTTAAAGTTCAAGTTGCGCAAGGTCTTGCAACTTTGGAACTACAGTATCAGTACATGGTAACTCTGAGAAAAATCTCACATTGCTATTATTTTGTGCATTTACCTTTGTATTACAGTCAATCAGGGTAACTTTGAACCACAGGGAGTAACTTTGCACCACCTCATATATTTCAATATTTTTGACTCTAAAAGACTAAATAAACTCTAGAACTGTGCTCTGTTGGCAAGGTTCTAAACTGAGATTTCTACTTTTTATTTCAGAAAATAAATTAGCAACATTATGCGCAATTAATTGCATCATTTAACTATTTTTGTGAAGTACTGTTTTCAAGTTAATTTTGAATGCTGTTTTGAAGTTGTTGTAATCCAATTAAATTTTCATAGTAAGTAACAATATACTCATTTATCAGACATATCATTATCTAAATGTTGTAAATGTGTTGATATTTTGTGATTATTTATTTATTAATAGTTAATAAAATGTAAAATAAGAATACACTAGCATTTTACCGCATCTTCAGGGTAACTTTGAGCCGGCTCAAAGTTACACTGATGCTTATAATTTACTGATTATAGGTTCTACTGTCGAAAATTTCCCATATTTGCACGTATATTTTATATAAATGCCGAAAGTGTGCATTTGATATTACATGTAAATATTTTTTACAAATATGTGTAAAATACATAAAATTCATTTAGAGGCGTGATTAGGGTGGAGCTACTCAAATTTGACATTTCATACGTTCGACGTTTTTTATTCTTGTTTGAATAATACTAGTACTTGTATGTATTACTGTAACTATGGATATATTATAGAGTTAAAACATTGAAAATTGTTTTTCACTGCATTTTTATGTTTTATATGAACAATAAACAGACTTTTTTTTAATTTCTAGATGTTCATGGTTCTCCTCTTCCACTTTTCGTATGCCTGATATTTGTTGTAATATCATAAATTATACAAATCTTGTGATGTTGGGAAATGTAAATTCGCAGTCTTTACATATCTGAAAACATTTTTTTTTTGTGTTTAAAGCTGTCCTGACTACAATACTTTTTTTTATAATTAATTATTTTATATAAAAATTTATCATATGGTGCAAAGTTACCCTAAATGGCTGGGTAACTTTGAACCAGGCTAAAAATCCATTATTTATTGCTTTTATCCTTATTATTCCTTTTTTATAGTCAAACAATAATTTAGGATCATTTCTTCTTTTTTATGCCCTTAGTTGCGACAATATTCTTCAAATAAGAGTGTGGCATATGAAAATAGAGAAAATGCAGATGAAAGTTACCCTGATTGACTGTATTGCTTCGAGTTGGACTCCACACGAAGCTACGGATTTTTATCGACGATTGTCATTTCTGGTTCTTTCTGTGTGAATCGTTTCTCTCTCCTGCAGTGTGTGTTTGCGCTAGTTTTGGCAGGTACCCAGCGTAAATGAAGGCTCCAAATGTTCTGGACACTAGTAATTTCTTACAGTTTATTTCGCCATCTTTAATCGCCGACATTTCTGACGTTAGATAAAGCAAATAAAATTACATTAAATACTTGTGTCCAGAACATTTGGACACCAGAATTACACGGAACACCTGGCAACACTAGTTTGCGCCTACCGTTGCCGATTTCCTCCTTTCTATTGCAGAAATTATTGTTTGTCGATCTCTCCTCTACGAGGCGTGATTTTCGTAGCGCTTGTATCTCTCTTGCATATCAAAAGTTTATTTTAATTTCGGGTTCTTTTCATTTGATTTCCGAAAATTTGCCGTCGTTTAAAGTTAACAAATGTCTTTAAGAATCCCTTTCCGTACCGAACTCTTCCATAATCTTAATGCTTTTAACGTCGTAAAATGAACTAGATATAATTTAGAAGAAGGTTTTACCTTTCAAAGAAATAAAATCTCTACGTAATTAACGTAATTAACGTAATTATTAACGTTAATTAACAGTAATAGATTCGCAAATCTTGGCAAAGTGCTTCTTCATGATAAAAATGTCCCTCAACTCACCCAGACTACTGCTATACGTGTAAATACTCCTAAAATTAACATAATAACAGTCAAAACTCCAGAAAACATGCAGGAAAAAATGAAATTAATTCAAACCATCAAGGATAAGAGCCAGTGGTGGGATTCTGCCGGTTCTCACAGGTTCGGTAGAACCGGTTGTTAATATGTGTTGAGTTCGGCGAACCGGTTGTTAAAATGATACTTCAATTGCTAAAATCGCATTTACATTAATTTACTTTCTTTAAATGTTTAACTGCATAACAGCGCTCTCTACATAGATCGGGAGGCGGCACAGACAATCAACTCATCGAGTTTACGGCTGAAATTACAGAATTAGTTGAAACGCGATTAGCATATTAAAGCACAATCGGTCTGCAAAGTCATATATTGGTGGAAAACACCTGAAGCCCCGATTTTAGCGGTTGACTCGTAGGTTTATCATTGTCTTTTCCTGTACCCAAAAGTGTAAAAACATAGAAAGCTGGGAGCAGGAAACCACAATGGTAATCCTACGAGTTAACCGCTAAAATCGGGTTTTCATGTGTTTTCCACCAAGATATGGTTTGGCAAACCGATTGCGTTTTAATATGCGAATCGAGTTTTAACTCTGGAATTTTAGCCGTGAACTCGATGAGGTGGTTGTCTGTGCATTGTGCTGCCGCTATCCTGTCTAACTGTAAACATAACACTGTGACATGCACTGATTTATTTGATTTAATAAAATGAAGTTTCATTTGCAAAAGAACATATTTTCTCTTCATCAGTGCTGTAAAAAGCAAATTCAACTTTTAAAAGAAAATGCAATTTTGTAGATTTGAAGAATTTTGGAATCCAAACCGGCGGCCTAGGTTAAACCTAGCTATATTGCATGCTTTTTCAACATTACAATAACTATATATATTCGAATTAAATAGTACTTTGCTTTTGCACGGAATGTTCCTTGTTATCGGTGATCTATAGCTAGTAGTTAAGTCGTTTGATTTAGTGGTATTGTTCCAACTGCATTTTTAAAAAAATACTGTTCTTCATATCTTAGAACTCATCTAAATCAAAGTAGTTATTTTCGTAAATGTAACAAATTTTGTATTTCTATAAGATCCCTGAGTCCTATAAGTTATATTCAGAAAAATATTTTCAATGCTCTATCAAATGAAAAAAAAAATGGATGGTCCAAATTTGCCGCGTCATAATACTTTGTATTTTAAGAATTTCCAGCGTTATCTGACCCATTTTTTGCACCGAGAAATGGTAAAAAAGGTTTTATAAACAACGTAACGACGTAAAAAAAATGATTGGATACTAAATGTCGAACATATAAAACCAGGTTGTAGTCAATTTGAATATAGGAATAAACTACATTTTTTTCTCCGTCAGATGACTGGAATATTGGAGAAGTAATACTCCAATGGAAAGCAGCTGAAGAACTATTATTTACATTCAATAATACATATAATTAATATTAATGATTATCGTGGTTTTTTTAAAATATATTTTAAATATTTTACTAAATTTATGGAGTCTTGAAAATATTCAAAAGGTTAAAAATATTAGCAGAACAATTGTTGCAAATTCAGCAGTAGGCAAATTAGACTAAACGTCAGCATGTTTGAAACATTATGTTTGATATACATCAAACATAATGACGTTTAGTCTAATTTGCCTAAAAGGCCTCTAAAAGAATGATTTCGTACTTTTTAAAAGTAATAAACCATTCTTTTAGAGGTTTCGTCAATCGGTTGTGAAAAAAATTCGCAAATTAATTTTCGCAATTGCGTTTTTCTGTCGCAGAAAAAATTGTGTATTCCGTCTATCGCTAAGAAGAAAAAAATCGCAAATTCCATCAATTACACGCGGAAAGAATCATGAATTTCATTAATCTGTCGTTGACTATAATTTCAAATTTTGTAAATCATTCGCGGAAAAGTATCGCGAAATTTGACAAAAATCGAAATTTCTTCAATCAAATGCGAAAAAAAAAATCATGAATTTTGTCAATTTTTCGTGGAAAAAATCTCGAATTCCGTTAGTTAACCGCCGAAGAAAAAGGAAATTCGTCATATCCAGAATAAAATCGCGACATTAATTCATAATTGACATAAAAAGGTCACAAATTCCGTCAATTGTGCAGAAAACAATCATTAATTTCGTCAATCTGTTGAAAAAATTGAAAATTCTGCCAATCCGTCTTAAAGAAAATTCGTCCGCGAAATTCGTCCTTCAATCATCGATAAAAATTGCAAATTTCACAAATTTGAGGTGGGGAAAAATCGCAAATTTCGTCATTTTCATGCAAATTTCGTCTATCGGTTGCAAAAAAAAAAAAAAAAATCTAGAATTTTGTCAACATGTCGTTGAAAAACAATTGTAAAGTTTGTTAATCGATCGCAGAAAAATATTGCGAAATTCGTCAATCGGTCGTTCATAAAAATCGCGAATTTTGTCATTTAGTAAATACTTCACAGAATTATATCATTCTTGAATTTTTCGCTCTGTACTGATAAAAAAATTTAATTCCTTTTTATAAATTCGTTTTTAAAAAATCTATTGTATTTAAAAAGTAAAAGTAAATTACGCAATCTTTATTTAAATTATGTTTGTACGGATAAGTGCAAATGCTGTAATGTTAGAGGCTTCAGACACTATTTATTAAAAATATAAAAATATATATAACTTGAAAAAATCTGTGTACATTTTCTGAAATGCTAATATTTGACTCCTTAAGGGCATTCAAAACTTCTGAAATTTAACTACTTTACTGATACCATATCTTTTTCTCGCTTAAAGAAAAATCATCGAGCTCTCTTTTCTTAACATTTTATTAAATGTGAATTTTCTTTCCATGGTACCTTACTAAGTTTAAAACTTTATTCTTTCAAAATTTTCTAATAATATGTGTCTTGAAGATGCCTTTTATAGAATTATTTAAAGATCTGATAATATTTCTTTGAAATAGACAACCATTGTGGTGACTATTGGCCTTGTGTGTTATTCTAAAGAAATTTGAATGCACGTATTACTGCGTGTATCAAAACAGTCAGTCCTGAACTAGGTATCGAATTTTATTTGTTCTCAAGTGTATGAACCATGTTTCGTAGGAACTGTATGTTAAGGCTATTCTTAACTGCTCTACTCAACAAGCGCAAAACGTTTTGACACATTTACAAATTCATTTTTTAACGGAAAGATATAAAATTGGAAAACCTGACCATGGAAGCGATTTCGAATCGAACTGTTTTTCCATTTTTGGATCCATCAATTACCCATTGACTTACAAGCATTTTTGATCAAACACGTTTTTCGCCCGCTCTTGACTGCTTATTCACCCCTCGCGCGGAAACTCGGTTCAAAACGTCAACTTTAACGCTATTTTATGAAACATCTATTGCGTTGGCAAAAAAATGGAAAAAACATGTCGATGACATAGTTTTTGAAAAACAGCACCAGCTAGTTTCATGCATTTTCGAACAAAAATAAATTAAAACTTATGTCAGAAAGTTGCCCTTTTGGATTTGAGAAACACCCTTAAGAAAAAAGCGATAATGTTCGAGTAAAGACAAAAAAATATTGAAAGTTAGGACGCTTATCAAAAAACTATATGTAAGTATCTCATCTGACACAAGCTACTTAATATTTTAAAGTTCTTTTCTGTACTATAATCTAGTTTTTTCTAAACCCTTTATTGTTTTATTTAAGTATTAAATATGAAATAATATATCACCTTTCTGAATACATTTTTAAACTTTTCAACGTCACAAATATAAAGTTATTTTGAGAACAGGATACCCAAAATAATTTGAAATTTATATTTGCTGATTTCAATCAGAAATTGTGTAATTTGCATTTCATCGACAATTCACCGTAATTGTTATCCATGGCAGTTATTGTATGAAAAGTTTTTAAAAGATGTTACGTGTTTTTAAACTGAGAAAAATTTTATTATTGATACAAAATTTCCAGATATATCTTCTTTGCGTGCGCTCTATTTTTACTAGAAAAATAAATTTTGAGTCACTTGACATTAATTATAGAAGAGGACATTGAACAATATCTCGGGGAATTTTGAGAATTTGGGGACAAAAACTTAACATAAAGCACGCGTTAAAAAAAATAAAATCCAGAAATAAAGCACTTATTACTCATAAGAGCCGATTTATCTAGATTAACTTTGAAGAAACTACAAATATTTATATCCAAAGCAAGGATGAAAAAAGGAATGCATAACGTTCAGTGAGTATTCTCACTTGATTAGAGACTTCAGCAATATCTGAGCATTTCCTGCAATTAGTGTTTTTAAAATCTAACTGATTACATCTTTAAATCATGGACATGAGTTAATTCCTTAGCTTACATTTATGCTACATTTGTATTATCCTTATTGTATTATATACTGTTTTGATGCATTTTCTGATAGAAATTATGATCAAGGTTTCATGATTTCCAAATATTTATTAAATAAATTACGTCTTTTTATAGGGAAGAATATTTCAGGATTTTATTTTTTCACTATACCAAAAGATCAAAGTTTTTTAGCAATGGTCTTATAATATTGGAAAGAGTTTCATAATCAATGTGTGATACTTCATTTTTCTTTTATGTCTACGCGTAAAAAATAATTCGGGCAGCGAACCGGTTGTTAAATTATTTGAATCCCACCACTGATAAGAGCCAAAGCAATTTCACGGTAAGCCCGAGCGGCAATTTTACCAAATTCCACCCTGCTACCATTAAGGACTACCAGGATATCATCAAAGTGTTGGGTGAAGAAATCATCCAACATTACATTTTCCTGAATAAGTCCGCAAACCCCCTCAAAGTGGCTGTACGCGGGCTGTTATTTGACATGGACCCAAACATGATCTTCGATGAATTAAAGATAACCTTCCAGTAATAAATGTAGCACATATGACTAAATTTAGAACCGGCAATAAAATTCCACTATTCCAAATCCAACTCGAGGACAGCCCCGCCGCCCGAGAAATATTCAAAGAAACGACCCTCCTTCACCATATTGTCAACATAGAAAATTATAACCGCCCCCACCCGTGTGATACAATGCTACAATTGTCAGTATTGGCACCATTCCAGCGCCACCTGCCGACTCAATTGGCGCTGTTTAAAGTGCGACGATAATCACCCGACCCCTGCATGTACAAAAGGAAAATGTAACATTCAGTACCCCAAATTCTGTAATTGTGGACCAAATCATGCACCCTCTTACTGAGGCTGTCCTAAATTCCCGAAAATAAACAGACCTACCTCCTGTTCAACGCCCTACAACCCTAATTTCTCATTTGCCTCCTCATTAAAACCAAAACCAGCACCCACCAGTCTCCAAACCAAGGCACACATCCTCAACACCCATCTGAAAATAGTTTCAAATTAAGCGACTAAAAAATGTTTTAAATGATATAGCCAAAGAATTCCAAGTTGAAAACTTTTAACAATTAATAGCTAAACACCAATAAGTTTTGTACCAGTTAAAAACCAACAATGACCCCATGACTAAAATAACCATACTCTTGACAGCCTTCGAACAACCACAACATCTTGCCCGATAATGGGTTCCAGAGGCTGTCTTAATATTTTATCGTGGAATTGCGATGGCATTGAAGGGAAAATTATTGAGCTTAGGTTGTTTGCAAAGGAGCATATCCCCGACATTATTTTAATTCAAGAAACAAAACTCCGACCTGGCATCTCATTCAAAACTCCAAATTACCACATTTTTCGAAATGATTGCAATAACCGCAACAGCTCGTGATCCATTAGGGGTGTGCGTTAAAAATAGTCTAAATTTCTACACCGCCACATCCGCCAGGCATCCAATCATTGTCGACGCTACAGGTGTTATGATCAAAATTCCTGCTATCCCGGCCCTCACTTTTTTCTCAGTTTATTGTCCCGTAAATGAGAGCTCGAGTGACGTCGTGAATGATTTTAGCCACCTCCTTCTCCATGACGTGAACACATTCCTGATCGGTGGTTTCAACGCCCACCACCCTTCCTGGAACTGCAACTGCAGCAACGCTTATGGCATTAAAATCTACAATTCCCTTCAGAATTCAAATGCGGACATAATTTTTCCGGCTATCCCCACCAGATTTTCTAACAACAGTATTAGCACAATTGATTTCGGACTATTTAACGGCTTTAATTATGTAAAAATATGTAATCCCTCCCGGAACTGAGTTCAGATCATAACCCGATAAATCTCAAAGTGCAAGTCAAAATTCCACCATCCTCCTCCTAAAATTATCAAGAGAATAAATTGGACTCAGTTCCAAAATATCATTAACGAAATCTCCCACCCCCCTCCTCCCCGAAATCAACAGCTCTAATGACATTGAAAACCTTACTGAAATCATCACAACTGAAATTAAAGATGCTGTTGATCGTGCTACTATTCAGATTTGTGACAACGAATTTTACAGATTAGATCTCCATGTCCGCAGATTAACCACTAATAAAAACCGTGCTAGGAAAATTTGGCAACGTACGCCCAGGATTTCGGACGAAATAATAATGAACAGAGCTCAAAAAGAACTTAAAAATTGTCTTCACAACTTGCGCCAAGACAGCTGGAATCTGTACCTTTAATCCCTATCACCAGAGGACGTCAGCACATGGAAGGCAGCCAAAATAATTTAGAGCTCTGTTACTAAAATGGCCCCATTAATATTCCAAATTCTAATAACTGCTCGTAACCTGATGAAGGAAAAGCAGACGCTATTGCCAACAGTCTGGAATTGCAGTTCACAGGAAACCCAATTTTAATTATGAAACTGAGAGAGAAGTAAATGAGAGTGTCAGAGACTTCTTAAGCAACCCCCTCCCTCCGCCCACTTTTTCAGTCACCCATGGTGACGTCATTAAAGAAATCAATAACCTTAAAAATAAAAAATCCCCTGGCGTGAGCAAGATTTCTAACGAAATGCTTAAGAAGCTCCCTTATTCTTATATTCAAAAAATTACCCTACTAATAAACAGCTTATTTAAATTTTCTTATCTCCCATTATACTGGAAGACTGCAGTAATTGCTCGTATTCTTAAAAGCTCCAAACCGCCCGACTACCCAACCATTATTCTTTTCAAGTAAACTTTCTGAAGCCTTCATAGTCCAACAACTCAATAGTCATATCAAGAATAATAATTTAATATCATCAGTACAATTCGGCTTCAGAGAGGAGCTATCTATTACATATCAAGTTTATAGACTGGTAGTACATATCACCACTGCTAAAATAACCAAAAGTTATGCAGCCGCAGTCTTCCTAGACATTGAAAAAGCGTTTGACAAAGTATGGATTCTAGGCCTAATTTTTAAATTAATTAACTACAACTTCCCCCTACCCTATTTAATTAAACTTATTTATCACTATCTCACTTGATAGAAATTTTTATGTTAGTGTAAATGGTAAACTCTCCAGGAACCTTTTGCCCCCTTCGGAATCCCCCAAGGTTCTCGTATTTCGGGAATACTTTTTAACCTTTTTATTAATGATATACCCCTCCACCCCTTTACTGTATTGGTAAAATATGCGGATGACATTTGTGCTTTTGCAATCCATAGAAATCGTAAATTTGCTATTCTTTCCATCTCTCGCCACCTTAAAACTCTTTCCAAATGGTTCCAAAAATGGCGAATTAAAATTAACGTTAATAAAACACAAGTCATCCTCTTCTGTAACTTACTTGAAAATAATCTTAATAAATATAAAATTAACTTCAATAATATTGATTTGCCATGGTTAAATACATGTAAATATTTTGGATTTATTCTTGACAAAAGACTCACTTTCAGACAACACGTCCACTACGCGCGCTATAAATTTCGAGCTGCTAAAAATTTAAGCTTTCCTTTATTAGCTCGAAACAATGATATGTCAATTAAAAATAAACTTCTCCTTTACAACTTCTTTTTAAAACCTATTTTAACTTATGTATGCCAAATTTGGAGCTATGCTGCTTACTGCCACATCAAAATTATGAATGCAATCCCAAAATTCTATTATTAGACTTATTTTTGATGTGCCATATTATGTTCGAAATTTTCACCTTTATAAAGAAATTAATTATCCCAGATTAAATACATACATTCAAGACTTAAATATTAACTTTCATATCTCTTTGGAAAACTCTGAAAACAATGCTTTAAACACACTTCCAGCGTACGATATCTTTGACATCCATAATAGAAAAAAGACCTAAATTACATATTATTTTAGATGCTTTGCATATTTTTTAAGTTGTCTTAATTTTTTCTCTTTTTTAATTGTAATTTTGTAATTATAACTTTGTTTTTCTCCAAAAGCCCCAACTGCAAATTTCTCTCAACCAACCAAATTCTTTGATTGCATCCTAGGCTCCGCCTCTTTCTCCGAGCTTCTTTATTTACCACTTTTTTCCCGTGCAGAGCACATTCCTCCTTCAGATGTTGTTCTCCTAATCCGTTGTGAACCCCAGTATGCAAAGGGACTTTTTCAAGGCCACGATCTGCGTATATCGGGGAAGCTACGGTAGCCAGGTTCTTCGTTGATTGCTCTCAGCACCGCGTTGGACTAGGCGCAGGAGCTGCTATCCAACGGCTTGTTTTTTACCCATTTAAATTTAAATTTTTTTCTTCTTAATTTATTATTTTTAAAGTATAAGTTACTTAATCTTTTTATTCATTTTTTATTTTTATATATGAGCTCAAGAAATTTATATTTGTCCCCCCCCCCCCCCAGTATTTTTAAATTTTCTTCCCGGTGCTGCCATGTTTCAATTTCCTGTTAGTATTTCCATTGTATTACTGTCGGGGATGTGGGGCATTTGGCCCCAGGCTCCTCGATAAACAGTCAGAAGTCTTAGAGTTCATTTATTTCTCCTTCTCCTGGTGTTCGTGCCAGTCGTGTGTTCAGCGGTGTGGACCTGCCTTGTAAAGGCCTGGCTGTTTACGAGTATGCTAAGTGTTGCCACAAGCACTCGGTTGTTTGCGAACATCAGCGACGGTGGGGAAGTCGCAACTGCCAGTCATTAAGCCTAACCCTTTTTTTTGATTTGTTGAGCTCAAGAACCTAAGTCTTAGTCCCCCATTCCTACTTTTAAGTTTCACTGCTGCCCAAGGAATCGCACCTTGTAATCCAATTCATGTGTCCAGTATTTGGGAATGTGGGACATAGATCACAGGCTTCTTGGCAAAAGTTCTTTGCATCAACATCACAAGGAAAGGTGTTTCTTTAAAAAAAGTTAATCCTTGGGGACGAGCGTTACGTGTACGTGCATTACTGTCTCAATACTCAAGGCCTCCGGAGTGATTTCGTGAAGTGCCAAATGAAGATTAACCCCTTAACCCTAGAACTACCGGAAATTTTACTCAAGTTTTATAAAAACATTCTACACCAGAATTTTTACTTAAAACTATTTAATTTGTTTATTTAACTTATTATTGTCTGATTTATACATTTAGTTTGTTTTGAAGAAATTTCTGGTTTGAATAAATATTTTGAATGTACATGTCGGGTCCAATGGACCCGTCTGGTAGACGGAAGGTTAAAGGGCAAGCAATTGCGTTTGCGTAATGCTTAATTCCCACCGGAAATTTAGAAAATTTTTATTTCAAAATAAGGAAAAGCAATTTTACGACTTTTCTCCACTAAAGTCAGAAAACTAAAATTTCCTAAAATTTAATAACCTAAATAACCTACGAATAATCAGGATTTACACC
Source organism: Maratus speciosus (assembly GCA_963932465.1). Taxonomy (NCBI): domain Eukaryota; kingdom Metazoa; phylum Arthropoda; class Arachnida; order Araneae; family Salticidae; genus Maratus; species Maratus speciosus. The sequence goes on along the minus strand of OZ010794.1, from coordinate 502,667,009 downwards.
AGAAAAATTTTAGGAAATTTTAGTTTTCTAACTTTAGTAGAGAAAAGTCGTAAAATTGTTTTTCCTTATTTTGAAATAAAATTTTTCTAAATCTCCGGTGGGAATTAAGCATTACACAAACGCAATTGCTTGCCCTTTAAGGGGTTAATCTTCATTTTGTACGTCACGAAATCAGTCCGGTGGCCTTGAGTATTAAGACGGTAATGGTACGTGACGGATAAGGTGCTTAGGTTCCGTGATTATTCTCACCAGTTATTTTTTATTGTAAATTTGTCTTATTTAATCGGGCAGTTCTCCGATTTAATTGGGCACAAATTTCTGTTTTGAAAAACCGGTTATAGAAGATTAAAAATTCTGTAAAAGACGCTCATGGCGTAGGGGTTAAGGGCAGTGTTGCCAGATTGGGGACTTTTTTGCCCCCAGATTGTTGATTGTCATCTTTTTTTTGAAATAGAAATATTCGGCCTAGATAAAAATAGATTACAAATTCTGAAAAATAAGGAGAATCACACTATTTTAAAAAAGTGGTGAAAGTCAAATAATCTGAATAAAAAAAGACCCCAATCTGACAACACTAGTTAAGGGTGCCAATGCCGCTCATATGGCGACGTTGGTCTGTTAAGGGTTAAAATGCAAGCCAGTTATTTTCGCCATCTGCCCTGGACTTTCTTTTCTGCCAATGTTAATATTTTTTCTTTTGAAATCTATCCATGTCTAAAAGACTCAGCTAAGCTATTTTTTAAATAGCAATTTATTTTTAAAATTTACTAATGGGCTCTGTCATCTGCAAGCTACTCTCGCCAACCCCCATTCAGACACCTCAGAAACTAAAAGCACGCTAATATGAACGGTATTAAAAATATTACAGAAGATTGTATTATAATGAAAAAACCTATAGCGATCTCCCTGTATACGGGTTTCCATTCAATTCCCTCTGATTACGAAAATTTAAGGCCGAATCAGTTGCTGTTAAGACATCCAATGGTTGTTTTCGTGTTTGATTAAAGAAGACCAGTTAAACATTTGAAAGGAAGCTAAAATAAAATGAATTTAGTAACCAGAGTCTTTGCCTCCCGTTATTTTTAACAGCGTTATAAAACGATTGACATAATAAAATTTACTTTTTTTAACCCCTTCAAGGGCGGTGGTTCATTTTTGGACCACTTAATTTTAATTCTTAAATGCCATATTGGCACCAGAATAGTCCAATGAAAATTTTCCTTTTTTCAGTAATTGAACAAAAGCATTTTCCTATTTCGAAATTTGTTTGCAAATTCTGGTGCCATTCACTGATTTCAACATTTTACGAATAGAAGTCCTTGCCCCTGAAAGAGTTAAACGCATACTAATGTATTTATTATTTTAAAGTTACGTTTCTCTTTTAATATTCACCTGTAAATAAAATTTTCAAGACATAATTTTCAATATTTTACTGCTTTTAACACTTACCCATTTAATAGTAATTTTAAAGAGGTTTTTTTCTGTTTTTAATAGTTACGTGTAAATAAATGTTTAATCGTTAGGAACTATTATTCTTTGTGTTGTTTTTAGAATTGAAAACAATCTCTATAATAATAGCCTAAGTCATGTGACTATTATCAACATTTGCGGTAGGATCCCTTCGCTTTTCATATTCCAGGCGGCCATATTGGTTCTTTAATGTTAGCCAGCCACAGGCGTAAGTCGCCAGATATTATTCTATCGCCATCATTTCACTCATATTATAATAGTCCAAGTCATGTAACTACCACAAACAATTACAAACCTTCGCTCTTCATAAGAAAGCTTTCCATTTTGATTAAATAATCAAAGTTATTTTTTCGAATAAAACTACATAAAAGTTGCAATGATAGCAAATAATTCTTGGTACTTTTATGTTAGCCGGGTGCAAATCTCGCCAATAGCTTTTTTTTTAACTCGCCAGTTAGTATTTTTTCATTTTTCGAGTGCACTGTAAACTGAAATGTCTGAAATTCAGACATTTAAGTGTCTGAAACGCAGTGTTCAATTTTCAGACGTTTTAAAATGTCTTAAAATTTTCAGACACTTCTTGTGTCTGAAACAAGAGTGTTCAATTTTAACGTTTTAAAATGTCTTAAAATTTTCAGACACTTCTTACGTCTGAATTTCAGACATTTCAAATGTCTTAACCCTCTGTCTACCAGAAGGGTCCAATGGACCCGACATGTACATTCAAAATATTTATTCAAACCAGAAATTTCTTCAAAACAAACTAAATTTATAAATCAGACAATAATAAGTTAAATACACAAATTAAATAGTTTTAAGTAAAAATTCTGGTGTAAAATGTTTTTATAAAACTTGAGTAAAATTTTCGGTAGTTCTAGGGTTAATTGCTGCCATCTTTGAACACCCCCCCCCCTTTTTTTTTTGGCCAATATGAAGCCATCTTTGACCACTTTTCTTTATAAGCCATACACGCAGCCATGTTTGACCACATTGAGTCATTTTTTATAAATGGGAATACTTTGTTACCATAAAACAAAGCTGATTGCAGCGAGGGAAAAATGGGGTGCTTCTCTACCCCCTGATTTTAGGGTACCCCAAATTGGATATGAAATTTTCATAAAGCTGATATTTTAAATCAGTTTTGACCTTATGAGGATTGTAATCAGTATTTTGTAGTTTTAGAATGGGATAATTATATGTATGTATATATAAATGTATTTATGTGATATATATGCCCTACGGCATCAAAAATGTTTATTACTTTTATTGAACTTCAGATTAATTCTATTCCGAAGAAATAGTATTCATTCGCCCCCCTTCCCCCACAGCCTTCGTATACTGTTACAAAAAAAAATAAATAAGTAAATAAAATAAGCCTATTCGATGCCGTCAAATACATATTTGGATAAATATATCATTTTCTTTAACCTAATCATGTTCTAAACGTACAAAATATTTATTAAAATAAGTATAAGATCAAAACAAATTTAAAATATCAGCTTTATGGAAATTTCATACAGAATTTAGGGGCCCGTAAAGCGAAAAGCCCATAGAAACAGCCCAGTTTGCCCATGCTGTAATCAGCTCCGCTTTATGGTAACAAATTATTCCCATTTATAAAAAAGGATTCACTCCTTCAGAAAGAATTCCATCCCTGCTTTGTAGTTCAATTTTTTCCTATTTAAATAACATATTCCCAGTGCAATTCCCAGTTTAAGCATTTTTTGCATTTTTATTTCCGTGTTAAATAAAATCTAATACTAGATCCCCCAAAATTTGCAGTATATGAGAACCCAATATCTAAAAAAAATTGAGTATGAAACTCTTCATTTAAAGAATAAATTCGATTTTTTTTTTTTTTTTTTTTAAGAGGGGTTTATTTACCATAAGAAAAGTTGAGAATTTAATTATAAAATATTCAGAATTTCACGATAGCTTCATTCTAATGCTTTTATGATTTGTTTTCATGTTCACACACACACACACACATGTATAATAACATACAGGAAAAGTCACTTCTAGTTTCAAAACCTATTTCGCCTAAATATACATTTTTTTTGGCCTTGTTTGTATAAATGAACTTTGAGGAAAACCGCAATTGTTTGTGCGAAATGCAGTTATGCATGGAAATATACAAAACTCTAGCTGTTTTCTAATTTCCATTTTAAACTTGTAATAACCTTTTAACTTAAAGCTGTTCTCATTTGCTCTGCTCAACAGGCACAGAACGTTTTGACACATTTACAAATTCATTTTTTAACGGAAAGGTATAAAATTGGAAAGCCTGAGCATGGAATCGAACTGTGTTTTCCATTTTTTGATCCATAAATTACCTATTGAGTTATAAGCGATTTTGATCACATGACAAACACGTTTTTCGCCCTTTCTTGAGTGGTTATTCTTCTTTCACGCGGAAATTCCGTTCAAAACGCCCACTTGGACACTATTTTCTGAAAGACCTGTTGCGTTTGAAAAAAAAAAACGGAAAAAACAGTTCGATAACATAGTTTCTGAACAACAACACCAGCTAGTTTCATGCATTTCCCAACAAAAATAAATTAAAACTTGTGTCATAAACTTGCCCTTTTGGATTTGAGAACAGCCTTAAAATAAAATAAGCTTAGTTTTCAATTTCTCATGTTTTGCAAATCCAAAATTTAAAATTTTGAACAAAAAACCAAAGTAAATGATTTTTTTTTTTTTTTTTTTTTTTTTTTTTTTTTTTTTTTTTTTTTGAGGAAATGGAATTATAGCTGTAAATAATTTATATTCTATACAATGTGCTATTAAAAAATGAAAATTTCGAAAACTGATTTTATATATAATAATCACAAAATTGCAGTATTTTTTTTTCCTTTCAACTGTATAGTTTAGGGAATATACGGATGTGCCATATAATTAAAAATTGCTTTGAAACCAAATAATATCATGCAGAATATATTTCTATATATATATTTAAGTTGGCACAAAAAAATTTTGACAAATCGGATTTCAAAACACAAATCAATTTTGCCAAAAACAGATTTTTGGCTAAAAAGGTTTTCCTCGAAAATTATACATCTCTAATTATAAAAAAATAAATCACGATAGATGTTTTTTAATTTTCCAATTTTTTTCCAATATTAAACTTCGAGTGAATTGCAAATCCTTCATAGCGAACAAACAATTAATTTAAAAGTAAGTTTAAAATAAAATGTGGTTATAACTGCGATAGAAAACATTACAAGGAATTCAACATGTTCATCAAAACGCTAAATTAACCTTTTAAAAAACAACCTTTTTTTTTTTTACTTCTTTTAAATCCAAACAAAGTATTTCTTCTTCAACAAAAGTTTCGACAATTTTACGTTTTTGTTTTATTTTTATAGACATTCTAAATTAACCAATTTTTTACATAATATTACTGATATTTTTACATAATCAAATTAGCCTACACTCACACAAAAAATATAATATATAATTCTGGAGCAGCAGTTCCAGAATTACATGTATTTAAGATTATATATTTCTAGAATTAGCTGTTTTTTTTTTCGCAAACAAATTCAAACCTAAGTTATATTTCATGCAACATTTTATGTGGTACTATAAACAAAATATCAAAAACACTTACTGATATCGATATGACTTGATTTAAAATAACTGTCATAGTGAATGAGAGACAAAAACTTGCACCTTTTTTGAAGAAAACCCCTTCCTATATCCTGCTAGCTCTGTTAAAATAATGGAAATTTTCCATTCTGAAAACAGAATCTGCAGGACTAGTTTGTAGGTCTGGGGTTAGTTTTCTTGTTTATCGAGATGAATAACTATATTCTTGACGAAATCCAATGAAAAGTAATACTTTCTCTGTTGGGAACTATTTGTAAAGTCATTCGGATGTAATTTCAGTCGTTATGTCGATATATGAAGCACATAAGATCCCTCCAGCCATTCAGAATGCAAAAAACTTCTAAATATAACACTTCCACTAATAACGCAGCCGCAGTAATAACATAATGACAAAATTTTTCACAGTAAAAAATCCGGACCGGTCAAAGATGCAAATTGTTGAAGAACGTTTAAATTTGAATACGACAACGGTCTCCGGACTCACAACGCAGATTCGCATCACAAAGAAAAGAAAAGCTGCGAGTCAGCATTTCCATTAGAAACAGATGGCTATATCATTACGTCAGTTTACGGGTTACAGTATGATAAGTTGTTAAAACTTTTTTTCATCAGCGGGAAGCGGAACGTTGTATAAGAAGAAATCAGAAGGATTGTATTTTCTTTATTTGGCGTTTTTCGTAATGTTTACACTTATAAATTATATGAATATAATTATTACAGTTTTTATTCTTTCAGTCAGAGGGTGAAAAAACATATTATAAATTTAAAAAATCGTCGTAACGCTAGTTAAAAAAATAACATTTATTCTTCAAAATGATTACATAATTGAACACTAAGAGAAAAAAGAACTAAGAAATTTTCGTAAGAGGAGCACCGCCCCCTTCCTTCCTAAACCACTAATAGAAATCAATTTTTAAATATTTCCTTTTGACGAACCCTCCACTAGAGGGGAAGAAATGTTCTGCATTTTGAAAAATATTGTTAGACATTTATTTTTATATATCTATTTAATATTTAATACTTCTTACTTGTTAATTTTTTTTATATTTCTTTTATATAAAAATTATCTTGTACAAGGTGTTCTCACAAAATATTCTTGGTTTAGCTTATTTCATATTTATATTTTGCGTTTTAGTTAGGCGAACTAGGCAGGGGACTCCAGACACATCTGTCCATCCTCTCCCCTTTCTACATTTTTTTCTAAGAGCAATCATATCTCTTTGTATTTAGGGAACGGCCTATGAGTGGGCCATGAGCATACCTATGAGTGGAAGTAGTTTTTGAGAAACTTTATATTTTGGGAAAAGTTTCTTTAGCTTGTACTTTTGCACTAAAAATAATTTAGTTCGAAAGTTAGTAAACGGGCATTTACAATTTTGGCAGACGTCCCCATGGTCAAAATAAGTTGCTTATTTTATACACTAATACCAAATTTAGTGGATGGCAAAGCATTTCATCCATTCGAAAACGTTTTCTGATGGTGCTGCCAGATATATTGCGATACAACTGCATATGAGGACATCAGAAGCGAAAGGCTATAAGTGACAAAATTGAAAAAACTGAGATCAGTATACAGGCTATCTGGAAATAAGGCTATTTCTTTTATGACTGCTCTCAGAAGAAAATGTACGGAGGGGAAACGTTGGACAGATGTGCCTGAAGTCCCCTGCCTTGTTTTCTAAACTAAAACGCAAAATATAAGAGATTTTCTAATTATGTGTTGCATTCTGGAGGTCAACTACTTAAGCTCTATAAACTACTTAACCTCTTTAATCTGTACTTAAAATTAAAAAAATATATTGTACTTCACTTTCCTTCCACAGTTATTGAAATAAGAATTGAAATACCTCTATGAAATTAGCAACAGCTTCATATTTTAAGTCAGTCACTTACTATTGATGTTAATCGTTAAATTCAATTTATTCCAAATCTAAATTTCTTCACTTGTATCCCTTGGCCGCAGGGGTCCTCATATACAATCGTCGTTTCATCATACATATGATACAATTGTATTACATTCAGACATATAAGTGTCTGAATTTCTACATGTCTTAATTTCAGACACATGATCATTATTCAGACATTTTTCTCAGTTCATTTATACCATGATCACAGTAAGACACTTAAGGGTCTTAAATTCAGACACTTATGATGTCTGAAATTTCATATTCAGACACTTAAGTGTCTGAATTTCATTTTCAGTCACATATGTGTCTGAATTTAAGACGCCTCTATTTGCAGTGTGGTAAATTAAAACGGTACTACTTGGTTATCCCATCGACCGAAAATCTATCGCCAGACTAGAAGATTAAATGCCAATAATGGCTCATCGTAAATGTCACATTCATTTGACATTAATCACATTACACGTGTTTCTTACGTCTACAAGTGTTTTTTAATTCGACGTTTTATTTGTATTTTTATTAATCTATTACTAATTTATTTGTTCTTTCGTTATTTAAAATAAAAATTACGTCAATTTGTATAATTTGGTGAGCGGTTTGGCAATTTATATAATTTGGCGAAATTGGTCGACAGGATAACTAAGTAGTACCCTTAAAACATTGCTTTGAATTTAAAATTAAATGTCAGGATTTGTTGCATTATTTAATCGGGTTTGGCGTGATTTTTTTTTTTTTACGACAATTTGGCGAAAACCTCGTTTTCGAATACCAGTTACATATGTATTTTTAAATTATTTTCAATTATTTTTAAAATGAATTAACAACAAATAAAAAAAAAAAAATAATTAATAACTATAGAACAAAACAATTTATAACATTTTTTTTAATAAAAAGAAAATAAATGTAAATAAACATTTATTAATAAATAAGCAACAATAGTCAGGTTACCATGTTAGGCAAAATAACGCCACTTTGGCGCCATTTAGATATCCCGATGCGTATATGACATCTGCACCTAATATATTTTTTTTTTCGTTTCGTTTAAAAAAAAAAAAAGAAATAAGTGAAAGCCATTAATTTTAAACTTTTCAGTTTTAAATGAAAGTTTAGTATCAAATAAAATGACAATGAAATACCAAAAAAAAAGCATTGTTCTTAGCATACATTTAAAGGGAAGCCAAACTGGTCGCCAAATTAGTTTAAAATAATAACCTTTACTAAAATATGAAAAAAAATATCTGTTATGATTAAAATTTGAGTTGCCATCAGAAATGTCCGATTATATAAATCGAATATTTCTGTACGAAAATGGTGGTAGTCGAAAATGGGGAGATTCAGAAAACATCCACAGTGTATGGACTTCGACTTTCATTGTTGAACTTGAACATGATCAATGTTGAATTTGTTAACTTATAAAACTAGTTCATTTAAGAAACTCTACTTTTCCCCATAACAGCATGAACGATGATACTGAAAATCTTCATTTAGACTGGGTCGAAATAAAAAATTACAATAATTCAAAGTACGTTTGATTTAAAACTGAAATGGTCATTATTTGCACGGATGTAAGCTTCCGAGACCAGTACAATCACCAACGACTAGGTTCGTTAATTTCGATGTTTGTGAATAACCGACCGGAGAAGCGGACAAGGCCCAGACAGTGCAAAAGAAAACAGCCTATTTTATAGTACTGCTAATCTATTAAAATTGCAAATTAAAAACATAGACATAGACACGTTTCTTTAAAGGTAAAATTTCATAAAATGTATCCAACATTTCCTTTTTTTAAACTTTGTATTCCCAACAATTTTATTTTGAATATTTTAATCCTACATTGAAAGATTTTTTTTTTTCAAATTTAGGTTTGGGTACCAGAAAATTTTAAGAGTAATATTTGTGCTTATTTCATAGCAGACTTCTGTGGTAATGGAAAGCAAATATTTTGTTGGAATTAATTCTTGCGTTCAGCTGATTTTGTTTTTCTTATTGTTATTGTTGAAGGTTAAATTTTAATTATTTCATAAATGCATCACTACGAAGTGTAGTTTTAAAGAAACAAATGTTTTTTAAACTATTATTTTAACACAATCAAACTGATCGGTAAAGTTATCATACGAATTTGAATATTTCCAACTGAGCGAAAAAATGTCCAGGCTGGGAATCGAACCCAGATTCTTGGCTTACAAGGCCAATGCTTTTCCGTTTAAGCTAACTGGGCCGACAACCAGCCAGCATATTTCGCTCAGATAACCTTATTGGTAGAACATCTGGTCTGTCATGTAGACAGCTCAACAGAATAAACCGCAGGTAAATAAACTCCATATAAACGATGGATACGTACATGAACTATTATTTTAACACAATCAAACTGGTCGGTAAAGTTATCATACGAATTTGAATATTTCCAACTGAGCGAAAAAATGTCCAGGCTGGGAATCGAACCCAGATTCTTGGCTTACAAGGACAATACTTTTCCGTTTAAGCTAACTGGGGCGACAACCAGCCAGCATATTTCGCTCAGATAACCTTATTGGCAGAACATCTGGTCTGTCATGTAGACAGCTCAACAGAATAAACCGCACATGACAGACCAGATGTCCTACCAATAAGGTTATCTGAGCGAAATATGCTGACTGGTTGTCGGCCCAGTTAGCTTAAACGGAAAAGCATTGGCCTTGTAAGCCAAGAATCTGGGTTCGATTCCCAGCCTGGACATTTTTTCGCTCAGTTGGAAATATTCAAATTCGTATGATAACTTTACCGATCAGTTTGATTGTGTTAAAATAATAGTTCATCTACGTATCCATCGTTTATATGGAGTTCCTTTACCTGCGGTTTATTCTGTTGAGCTGTCTACATGACAGACCAGATGTTCTACCAATAAGGTTATCTGAGCGAAATATGCTGGCTGGTTGTCGGTTCAGTTAGCTTAAACGGAAAAGCATTGGCCTTGTAAGCCAAGAATATGGGTTCGATTCCCAGCCTGGACATTTTTTCGCTCACTTGGAAATATTCAAATTCGTATGATAACTTTACCGATCAGTTTGATTGTGTTAAAATAATAGTTCATCTACGTATCCATCGTTTATATGGAGTTCCTTTACCTGCGGTTTATTCTGTTGAGCTGTCTACATGACAGACCAGATGTTCTACCAATAAGGTTATCTGAGCGAAATATGCTGGCTGGTTGTCGGCCCAGTTAGCTTAAACGGAAAAGCATTGGCCTTGTAAGCCAAGAATCTGGGTTCGATTCCCAGCCTGGACATTTTTTCGCTCAGTTGGAAATATTCAAAAATGTTTTTTAATTGAATTTTTTTGTGCCAAAAATTCTAGTTCTTAGTATCAGATTCATACAAGCCATACAAGAGCGCAAAATTCCATCTATATTGCGTTTATCATAAATATTTCAAGTTAAATATTAAAATTAGTAAGATTGTGGCTTATCAATATTTAAAATGGAGTGCCGCTATGTCAATTTAATCACTTTAGATTGGAGATATCTACTAATCCGTAGCCTGATGCTATTGAAATATCGTTTTTACATTGGAAATAATAGTAAGAAAATTTTCTAAATAATATACTTAGAGGTAAGTTGTACAATATTTGTATCAGAAATCATCCACGAGGGTTTTTGTTTGGAAATAATAATTGCCAATTATAAGACTGTACTGAACCAAAAGCTGTAGCCAAGATTAATCAAATAATACAAACATTATTGGCAATATAATTTTACTACTAGTAATGAAATTGTTGAATATTGAAACTATGCGGTACATTAAATAATTCATATATAAATTTCACATAAAGATGTAACATAATTTTTAAACCTTTCAGCGGCAAGGTACTATTCGTAAAATGCTGAAATGAGTGAGAGACACCAAATTTTATAAACAAATTTATTTCAAAATAAGCAAAAGCCTTTTTTTTTTTCACGTGCTTAATGAAAGGAAATTTTTTATCCCATTATTCTGGCGCGAATGCGGCATTTAGGAATTAAAATTAGGTGGTCCAAAACTGAACCACCGCCCGCGAAAGGGTTAAATAAATACGGTGAAAATATAAATAAAATAAAAGCTTAGGGTCAACATGTGCTTATCGATAAACGATTCGACGAGTGAGATAGTATATAAATAGTATTTTAATTTATATGTAAAATTTTCTTTTTTTATATTTTGCACAAAGATATCTTTTTTTACAGGAAACATTTAATAAGAAAAAGTTAAATCCATAAGTTGTTTAATACAAATTACTTAAAACATTTTTTAAACATTTGTGCAACACTTAGCCAGCCAATATTTTCTTCTTTTTCTAAGGAATGTTTTAGGGGATTTTTTTTAAATATGTGTTTAAAAACATATTATTTGTAAAAGTTATAAAACGATGTTTTTATTGTAATCTTTGAAAATGTTTAATTAAAAAAATAATTCCTTTTATATCTACTCAAATGAACAAACTGTGCGTTATATAACTCTTAAATATGAATATTAAACATACATTAACCACTGGAGTATAAACTCCATGCAAAAAAAGAAAATATCTTTTTTATACTGGTGTATGTAACGCGGAAATGTGTCAATTTGCATTTACGTAACAATATCTAAGTAAGTAATAATAATTAAAAAGAAAATATTAATTTATCTATAAAATTCCATTTTTAAAAATTTTGCTCAGAGAAAGAACTTTTTTCAAAATTTGTTTACACAGAAAAAAAAGTCAGTGCAAATTATCGCATAGTAAAGCATTTTTGAAAAATATTTAAGCATAATTTAAGCAACCTACATTTTTTTTCTCAAGAAATGCATTAACGTTATATTAAAAATAAACAATTTTATTCAATGTAAAAAATCTATTCTATTTTACATATTCTATGTAATAGTTTTTTCCTTAACTCTTTACAAATTCTTTTAAAGTTTTTACAATAAAACTTGTTTTTGCTTTTATAGCTACTGTTCTGTAATAATTATTAAAGATAGAAAATTTAAGTAAAAATTTCAAACTTGCATTAAAATATAAGAATTAAAAAATAACTTTTTACCAGATAAAAATAAAGCGAAAATACACTGTGTCAAATGGTGCTTTCATAAAAACATCCAACTTCAAAGAAATAAAATTATTTTTGAATTTATATTTAAAATACCATTTTTTCACAATTTAAACGATGAAAAGGCTTTTTACAGAAACGTTTTATAGAAAAAAACTATATAATTACGCCCTAATGTTATTCAACATTATAATGCAACACATTTTTAAAAAACATTTCAGTAAATATGTGAGTAGCCTGGATGTCTTCCTCTTATCTTTTTTTCAGAAAATGGGTTTTCTTTATAGGCAAAAATATGTTTTTAGTAACTGCACTTTAGTACTTAGAAGAAGAGTGGCAAGAAAAATTCATATATATTTTATTTTTGTTTTATTGTTGGTCTTTATTATTTAAGTAAAGTTATTTTTTATTATGGCGTATATTTTTTCAGATAAAGAACATTTTTCGTTATCAAAAATATTCTAATAAATATAGCAAATAAATGTAAGAATTTTTTACTTAGTGCACGTATAAAAAAAAAAAAAAACCTTATTATGTATTTAATCATGTATTCCTTTTTTTTAATTCACGATTAGTTATAGTTTTAATAACTATTATCATTTTGATTAATTTTTAAATATTCATTATATCTTTTAGAAAATACACACACACATTATACAAATTTACAATCGGATCCAGTTAAGACTTTCAAGGTCATTACACAATCACGCTTAACATGCAGATTTTTTTCAGCCCTTTTAACATCGCCCATAAGACTAATGCAGGACTGCCATTGGCGATTAATTTTTATATCTATCTTGCACCACTTTTACAAAACAAAAATCTATTACATAAAGCTTACAACACATTCAAAAGAAATAGACTATAATGTTTATGTTTTAAAAATAGTGGTGCGAGTATAATATAAAAATAGTCGCTAGTAACAGCCTGGCTAATTCAAAATTACTGACAACACATTCAACAGAAATACACTATAACGTTTATGTTTTAAAAATAGCGGTGCGATTATAATATAAAAATAGTCGCTAGTGACAGCCTCGCTAATGCAAAAATATTCCATATACAGTGGAACTCCAGTTATACGGTTTGCTCGGGACCGGGCAACAAAACGCAGAACTCAGTAAAACGTACAACTCAATTAATGGTCTACCAGAACCATTTTTTAAAATATACATGAAAATTTACTCTTTATATCGTAAACAGAAGTTTTGTAAGTTTTGCTGCGTCCATTCTTAAATTCGTGGACATGTAACAGGGTAAAAAATTAAGGTGTACCTAAGAGAAGTCCGCATGAAGTTATTTTATTATAAAAGCCTTATTAAAAATATTTTTTACATATATAGAGTACACAAAAGAAATCACTGAAATTGCTTCGGAATGTAAATATTTTATCAAAATTCATTTCAGCAGTTTCCTAATTTTTATTGAAATAATCATTAATCTTGAATTGTTTCTTTTCTGCAGAATCGACACTGAACATTAATTAAACTTTGAATTTTTGTTAATAATGCAGCCGCTTTTAAGTTATTGCTTGTACTCCTGACGAACCACTTTACTATGTCAAAAGCCCGCAGAGCAGTTAAGAAGTTTGACACCGATTGATCGTCCTAAGTAAGATCATCACAATCAGACACGTCGTCAGTTGGCAGTGTCGGGAGGCAAAATGTAGCAAAAATTCTGAATTCATTTTCAGCAAAACGTAAAAGTGGGACAAAATTTCATCCGGAAACTCAAAAACGTAACGTATAATGGAGAGAAACATATAACTCAAAAACGTATAACTCAGCTAATTTTTAATGGCAAATGACCGGGACCGCTGAACTGAAACGTACAACCGAGGGTAAAACTCAGGTAACGTACAAGTGGAGTTCCACTGTAATATACGAAATATTACTACGAAATCCTGATTAATACGCGATAGAATTTCTATCCCTGGAAGCCTTCGTTGAACAGCATGTTAATTCCTTCTCTCTTTTCCAGTATTGCCAATTTAGTGAATTTTTTAATCAGATAAATATCTTTGTTTCCGTGTAGTAATACCTTATTAAATAACAGATTAATTAAGGGAATAATGCTATTCACAAATAGTTGTAAATGTTTCTATTAACCCCTTGAGGGGCAAGCAATTACGTTTGTGAAATGCTGAATTCCTACCGGAATCTTTGAAAAATTCTATTTCAAAATAAGTAAAAGCAATTTTACGGCTTTTCTCCACGAAAGTAGAAGAGTAAAATTTAATAAAATTTTTCTGGTGTAAAACTTCATTAATCGTAAGTGGTATATAATATATACCGGTGCCCCTCAAGGGGTTAAAAAAACACCACTAAATTAGCATCACAGCAATTCTTCTCTGATCCCGCATTCTAACGCACTTTTTCTTTATCTTCCAGTATGTTTTTTATGAAGTTGACAGAGGTAGACGATTTGTTTGCTTCTCCTTATTTAGGTATTCTTTAATCTTTGCGCAGTGTATGCTGTCAATTCTATATTTCCTTTTCATACAAAGATGGAAATAATACCTCCCTTGTACTGTGTGCTTCTCTTTATCTATATGACATAAATCTGTGTCATTACACAAAGATATGATTTTGTAGGACATGCTAAATAAACCAGCATTCCCAAATCCAATGAGTATTTCGTAATAAATGTTACATATCCCGCTAAGAAAAAGCAGACATAATCAAGAGCATTTCAGCTACTTACGTACAACACCATGGCATTAAACACCACATACGGCCATTTCAAGGATTCTTGCATTCCCTTCCTCAGTGCGAAAAAAATGTTAAGAGTTTAAAATGGTTTCGATAACCCTTAGGTTATAGCTCCGAGTACTGGCTAATGGATTGACTGAAGTGGCGCAAGCAAGAGTTTATATATCCGAAAGAAATGACGTAACTGACAGGAAAAGGCTGAAAAATAGGAGACACTACGCAGGATCCTTCCACACAAGCGAGAGAAAAGGGATGCTAGTCATTTTATTTACCAAGGAAGTAGTATGTTTATATATGTAATAAGTTTCGTAAAGATCTAGATCAAAAACTGAAATATATTTTTGACTAATTTTAGCCTCTGAAAAATTAAACTTGTGGTCGGAATTTCAATAATGTTCAGCTATTAAAAATTTGTCCAATTCCTGCCTCTCACATAATTCTGGTGTTCTCTCAGCCTAAATCTAAGTGCTCACTTTGTCTGACCAATATAGGAGAGGCCGCATTCACAAAAAATTCTATAAATGCCCAGGTATTATGGCAGTCAATTGTATCTTTGAGATTGGAGAAAGAAACTTTAATTGATTGGAGAGAAAACAACATTGAAATTAACTTATTGAGAATACCGGAAATTTGAGTACTGATTTTTGTAAAATAAGGTAAGCCAATAAAATTTTTAAATTCTTTATTTACTGGAACAGAATCAGTGACTGTCGCGCATTTAGATAAAATACGGACAATGTGGACTGCTTTAACCTTCCGTCTACCAGACGGGTCCGTTAGACCCGACATGTACATTCAAAATATTTATTCAAACCAGAAATTTCTTCAAAACAAACTAAATGTATAAATCAGACAATAATAAGTTAAATAAACAAATTAAATAGTTTTAAGTAAAAATTCTGGTGTAGAATGTTTTTATAAAACTTGAGTAAAATTTCCGGTAGTTCTAGGGTTAATATAGTTAATTTCACTATTAAATAATTCAGAATTTGAAAAATTTTACGTACGCGAAAAATAAGAGTATTGAAAGCAGCTAATTCTTGATTTGGGGGATGATTGGATCATAATGAGGAAGCGAACTTACAGCAAAGGGTTTACGGTAAACTGTCGTCAAAAAGTCACAATCATTTAGAATTACCAGGACATCCATAAACGCAAGACATTGTTGAGTTTCAACTTCAAAGGTAAACTGGACACATGGATCAATTGAATTTAATAAATCAATTGCAGTGTTAATATTATGATTAGTCAAATCAAGAAAAAACAAAGAAATCATCTTTGCTTCATTGAAAAATTATTTTAAGTTAGATGTTCCATTAATAATGTTAAAAAAATATTTAAATAAAAATTTGTGCTTTTAAATGTGTCAAAATATAACCATGTTTCGTATTTGTAATTTAAATGCCAGATTTTTCAAAAATCAATTTAAAAATGTTTTTCCGCATTCATTTCTTAAATAAATCATGGGAAAAATACTTAAAAAATCATATTTTGTTTTAAGTATGATTTATGATGAAAAAACAGTTTGTTGCCAATCTACAACACTGGTATTTAAAGGATAAAATTGTATAATATTAAAAACACGCTAATATTAAGAACTATGATAGAGAATAAACTTTACTTGTTCATTGCCGAACAAAATAGGTATTTCGCAAGCTTCCAAACAAAGCAAAAAGCACATGCAGCAACAATTGAAAAAATAAATCTAACTTTATTCTTAAAGAGCACAATTGTTGCCATATCTACATGTTGAAAACTGATTTAATAATAATTTCAGTATATATTTCATTGGCAACATTAGACATTAGAGCTTCAGTATTATTATAACAGTATATTTTAGAAGACTAAATTGGGTATATTGCCGAAAGACAACTTATGGCATTTAAGGGTTAAATGGATGATGCTTCCATGTCGAAAGTTCATAAAATAACCAACTGATTCCATTATACAGGAAAAAGCATTTTAATTTTCCTTCTGCATTATTTAATCCGTGAAAGTGACTGACTAAAAAAAAATGTATAGTTAAGTGCTAAATCTGTTCGATGTATATTTTAATGTTATACAAAAAAAAAAAAAAAAAAAAAAAAAAAAATCGGAAAATATGTAAGTAGCCTGTAAGTCCCTGTCGTTTTTAACACTGTCCAACAAAGATGAAAAAGTATTTATGAATTGCAGAGCAGCCAAGCCTCCGGCATTTTGTATACCAGTATTTTAATATAGAAAATGTTCTTTTGTTGAATTGCAAAATTTGATAGATTTAAAACAACAGCATTTTCTCTATGATAATAATGCAAAAAGCGGAGACTTAGCAACTCTGTGAATTGAGTTTTTCTGTCCGTCGACCCATCTGTCCGTGCTCTAACTCTCGTAAATATAGTGAGACTAGCAAAACCCGTGGCTTTGCTCACGTAATAGTTGAAATATGCCAAGTGATATTTGTAAGACTATTTTCTATTAGAAGAAATTATACTTTTAGGAATAATTCAAAAATTACAAATTAAGCCACAGTTTGACTAAGCTTCACTGCAACAGACAAAAATGAGATTTTAATTGATAAGAAGAACTAAAACTAATAAAAAGAATTGTTCTTAGATAATTTATATCTTATAAGCAACTAACCTGCCTAATTTCATGATTCAAGGACCTCCAGTAACGCAAAAATCGCAATTTAGAACGTTTTTTTGCTCCTGCAGCCCCAGGTGGTAGTGACACCGTCAGGAAAAAGAGTCTATGTTGGCTATCATTATCAATTTCCAACCATTACTTTTGAAATCGGCTCGGTACTTTCTGAGATCGCGTAGAAATCGTAATTTAGAACGTTTTTTAGAACGCTCTTCGTGCATTTTCACCCCTTTAAAATTTCGAATTTGTTAGGAAATGTTCTTAGTGATCATTTATATCTTATAAGTAACTACCATGCCTAATTTCAAGTTGCTAGCCCCTGCAACATCACAAAAACGCAATTTAAAACGTTTCTTGCTCCTGCAATCCCTTTGGGGTAGTGGCACCGACATAAAATATAGCCTATGGTGGAGCGAGGGCTGCCACCATCGTTTTCACACCATTATTTTTGAAATCTGTTCGGTACTTCCTGAGATTGCGTAGAAATCGCAATTTAGAACGTTTTTTAGAATGCTTTTCGAGCATTTTTACCTCTTTTAAATTTAATTTTCTTAGAAAATGTTCGTAGAGATCATTTATATCTTATAAGTAACTACCATTCCAAATATCATGTTTCTAGGCCCTTCAGTAATACAAAAATCGCATTTTTAGAACATTTTTTGCTTCTGAATTCCCTTTTGGGTAGTGCCATGAAAGTAAGATATAGCCTATGTTCGAACTGTGATTGACACCATCATTTTGATAACATTACTTTTGAAATAGATTCGGTAGATCCAAAGAGTACCTGCTACAAATAAACAAACAAACTTTACTTCTTTATAATATTAGTATAGATCAGGGATGGCGAACCTATTGCACGCGTGCCGAACTTGGCACGTAAGAAAACGTCTCTGGCACGCAAAAAAATTAACAGATCATATTCAGTTTATGGTCAGCAATCCACTTTATGTTTTTCTTACAAAAAGGATAGTTTTGTGTAACAGTGTAAAGTATAGTTTTACAATAATCTGTTACTTTTGAATGAATTAAGGTATTATAAATTTCAATGAAAGCGCCTTGTAGCATGATTTTCTCGCTAAACCATTCAACATATAGTGTTTTCCAAATCATTTTACTTCTCTATCAAATTTCAAAGGTTTTATTTTTGAAAATTAAATTTTAAGAGTTAGTTTGCATAGTAATATGCCTAATTGACACGCTTCTATTTCAGATTAGGTTTTATTTTATTTAGGTTTAGGGCTTTAAATTAGGTTTTAATATATTTAGGTTTTAATTTTGAAAATTGAATTTTAAATGTTATTATAAATAGTTATGTGTCTGTCTATTGAACCTGTTTCTACCCGAAGAACTAAAAATGTTCAGATTTCGAAGTATACAATAAAAGAAAACTCATTAATAGATTATTAATACAGAATTCGATGCGACATGGCTATATTATTCGTTAAAATGTTTCTGGCATGTTAGAATGTTTGTAGGGGAGGTGGGGGGATGAATGGGACATTTTCACAAAAATATTTTTTTATATTTTTTTATTTCAGTTACTATCAATATTATATATCCCATTTCATACATTAGGTATTTGCCAACATATATGAACAATATTTATTCTAGATTATGACTTATTCATAAAAATATTATGAAATCAAAAAAACATTCCTCCCTGTCCCAATCATTCCCACAGCAGGGATGAATGGGACACTAATAGGGATGGATGGGACACAAAGATTTTCCTCCCTGTATTCAATTTTACCAAATTAAAATTTATAATTATAACCTTATATGAAAATTATATTTGTAATATATGATTTTACAGCACGAATCGATATGTGTTTTTTTTTTCAATAACTTCTTTTATTGCAGTTTTAACTTTTAATGCGGACTTCGGTTATCAACCTGTTCTTTTTTCCCACTTATGAGGCATTTTAGATTTGAAATGAAAGTGCAAAATGTCTTTTAAATATAGCATAGCTAATAATTTTCAATCATAACTTATTAATTAATATTAATTAAATGTATCGTAGAAACATGCAGAACGGAAATTATTGTGTCGATCGGAAAGTCATGTCGTGTTGGGAAAATCAATTCGTACCGGAAAATTCTGCCCGATAATTATTAAACATTAGATATCGGAATCAATGTCTAATAATTAAGTGATTGAATTTTCCGGCGCGAATTGATTTTCCCAACACGACCCGACTTTCCGATTGACCCAATATGTTAGGGGTGGGGATTTATTTGTGCAACATTTCAAAATTCAATATAATTTCCCCCATTTGATCAATACACATGTACTATTTTTATCAATTTTATCTATTTTGATTAAGTTTTAGTACCAATTTTTTGATAATCCATTAATAATTATTACAATACAATAAGTAACACTCAGAAATTTTAAACAATAACTACTCATATAATACTATTTAATACTATTAATTGACGTAAATTATTGATTTATCATCCTATATAATACTATTTAATTAATAAATAAAATTTTCAACATCTCTAGGGAGGGGTGAGAATGTCCCATTCATCCCCATTTGAAATGTCCCAATAATCCCCGTGATGCATAATATCCCTTCTCAGCCATTTTACCTCAAAAATTATTTTGTCCCAATGGTTACTATTCATTCATTTTAATTATTGATATTGAACCTTAAAATAAATAACTACAACATAGCTTAATTTTTTATATTGTATAAGATATTTCACATCTTCAAATGTAAAAAAAACTTACTTTTAAGCAGAGATTTCAGAAAATGCAACTTTGAAGGAAAATGAAAACAGCAACGTGGTCCTACTTTTAGTTCTGAAGCACACTGTGGTAGAGGTATATGGGGTTAGGAAGCAATTTAAAATAAATGTTTATTGCCTGAAATATTGAGAATGTCCCACCCATCCCTTGTCCCATACATCCCCTAGCTCCCCTACATAATGTTTTTATTATTTTTGGCACGCATATTAAAAAAGGTTCGCCATCCCTGGTATAGATTATCATTAAATTAATATGTATCATCATTGGGATTTATTATGGTATGTTCGGTATTGAAAATGAAGTGTGTAGCACTCACGGTTAACTTACAGGGGCTCTCAAATGAATTCCATTACATTCCGGCGTATGGGAGAAAATCGTTTGCGGCGTATTTCAATAATAGTACACTATTTTAAACAAAACATATTGAAAATTATATATATCACTGCAGTGTACTGCAAGCGCTTACTGTAGAATCTGGTATGCATATAATTTATCGTTCATTTATAGAGACACACAAAACTGTTTTTCTACAGTACTGGCTATGAAGAATAATTGCTGGCAGCTCTTTTCAGTTGTGCTACGCCTTTTTATACGTAACCATTTTATTGTATATTACTCGGTGTGTATAAATTCTACAGATGATATACAGGGATACACAACGGATATAGAGTACATTTCCATTTATTGAAGGAAATTGCTGGATGGCAATTTTAAACTTTTAGCATACGAATCTTATACTTGAATAAAAATTCGAGGTATTGTCATCTAAACAATAAAGCGAAATTTCAAAAATAGTAGATTAAAATTTAAATTTACCTTATTTTCTTGACACGGAGTGCTACTTTTAGGTAGATTTCGTATGAAATACTACCTATTGGAGTCGTTCGTATGTTGGAATTTCTGAAAAATTTTTGCAGATCTACACCGATCATGACCCCTAGAACCCAAAACCACCATCAGTAAAAAACTTTATATATCTATCTATCTATCTATCTATCTATATCTATATATATATATCACTTTCTTCTAGACAAGATAACCTCCACAATTCTGCACAAATCTCTTCCAAACTGATACATAAAATCTCGGTCAAGTTCGTTAATGGGCAAAATCGAACCAAGGGGATGGAGATAGGGAGGATTTTTGTGAAAACAGAAAAAACCCATAACTTCTTAATTTTTGTACATATCATATCAGTTTAAAGTTTTTATTACTTTTAAAAATAGGACCAAAAATTTATGTATCACAGATTTTTGATAAAATTAAAAATGGGCTCAAGGGACGCAAAAAATAGGGTTTTTGGGAGAAAAAAATTCCTAACTTCGCCAATTCTCAAGATATCAAATCCAATTAATTTTATTATACATCTCCTTAATATTATCTACAATTTTATATTCACAAGTTTTTTATAGGACAAATTCGTACCGCAAAAAAAAAATTAAAAACGAACACAAAAAGGGGGGGGGGGTGGTGAAGAAGAACAATTTCCATAACTCCGTCAATTCACAAGATATAAAAACCCCATGGATTTATCATATATCTTCTTAATATTCTCTTCAACATTTATATAGACATGTTTTTGATAGGACCAATTCTTACAGCAAAAACAAATTAAAAATACATAGCGGTTGAAGAAAAAAATCATCTTATTAAGGTTGTATTCAAATCCAAACTGCTTATTTTCTTACTCATCTTTTTAATTCATTTTTGCTCTCAAACGCATCCAATTGATAGATTCTCTTCTTCAGAAACTATATAATGTACGGTAATGGTCGATTTTTTGATAGAGGCAGAATATATTTCAAAAAATGATGTCAAAGTGGGCATTTTGAACAGAATTTCCCGAAGCGATTGTGTTAGAAACGAAAAATATTTTTCTACTGAGAAAATAATTGTTTATAAATCAAGTTTTAATTAATTGAACGAAAAATAAAAACACAGGTCGCTTATAAATCTCTTCAAAAATCCCGTCAGCAAGTTTCGCATTTTTTCTATTAAAAATGAATCTGAAAATTTGCCAGAAAATTTCGAGTTGTTTAGCATGGAAAAGTATTTTTTTTTAATACCACCTTAACATGATTCTGATTAAACCAGCTATTATTTAAAAATGAAATAAAAACTCGTCAAAAGCGGCCAGATAAAACTCTTAAAGTGGATTTATATCTAATCATGATATAGTTTTTGTTGGTGCAATTAATATACTTAACTTCGAAATCTACCTCCGTCTGTAGGCCGGGCCGGCAGGGATTTTTTCACAAGGTTTCAACTCACAACTTCTACACTTGAGACCAAACTGCTACCTAGCGGTCATGATTGTAGCAATGTTTCTTCATATTAAATCAGCCAGTACGTATCTTTGCCCAGTGCGTATCTCTGCCCGCACTTACTCTAACATTTATTTTATTTTAAAAAATCTGAAGTTGGAAGATGTGCCATGAGAGCTATATCCGAAGAAGTTAAACACGTAATTTCAAAAAAGTTCACCATATTCAGTTATTATGGATGACATTTTGGTGTATGTCGTCCTACAGATGGTGTTTTTTTTTTGTTGTTTTTTTTTTTCTTTTTTGAGATTTTTATACCTCTGCACCTATTGAATAGAATTGCACCAAACATTGTATGCTTTTTCTGAAAATCAATACTGTCTCGATTTTGGCTTCAAACACCCAATAGCTAGCGCTACTGTCCTCCTGAAAGAGATTCCTCATCGGATACAGAAGCAATTGATGAAGTTTACCGAGCGTGGTTTGCCACATTATGTATTTCCAGTGAATAACTATCTTTTAAATGTAGTTTATTCATCACTAGTCATTCTTGTAACTTTCATACACACAAACATAATGCTGCTGCAATCTTTGAGTTTTGCTTTTGTTATTTTCATTATAGTTTTAATTTTTTTTTTGCCTTTTTATATGGAAATCTATAATTGCTAAAAGTTTAATCAGTTTTGCAAACGAAGTATGCATTTGCGTAGCGATATTTAATGCATAATGATTTTTTTTAAATGTATTTTGTATTTTAAATGTATTTTCAAAATACATGTATTTGTATTTTGAATTTTTGAGATTTGAAAAGTGTTTTGTATTTTGTATTTTAAGTTGTAGAACCAATGGGTATTGTATTTTGTATCGAAAATGGTTTTTCGATGTATTTTGCCCAACTCTGCGATGTACTAGAAATAGTAATCTATATATCACATACAGGGTTGAACAAAAAAAAAAAAATTGAGGTTTTTCCAACTATTCATGTATAGTATTCTGAATGAGTTGGGAAGTGGTTCATAATCTATGCTGGAAATATGATTTTTCGTTCTTGTTTTTAATTGGATTTTTTTTAGAAACAAAAGTATGTTTTTAATAATTGCATTTTATTACTTAAAAGAAGAGTAACAAGAAAAATTCATATAAATTTTGTTTTTGTTTGACTGTAGGTTATTTCAGTTATTTAAGCAAAATAAATTTTTCCATCTTTTTTAACACTTTCCGTGGCTAGAAAATGTGCATGACTTCGGTATGTATGTCCGTGCTCTAACTCTCGAACTATACTCAGACTGGCCTGCAATTTTTATATGTTACTAACTGTTTAACCCGTTCTATGCACGGAAGTTCATGAATTTAATTCTAAAACCAAAATTAAAAATAACTATTCGATTTAGTAAAATATTTTTCTACTACTGTGCGTTTTTTTAATGAAATTTAATTTATCGTGTTACTATGGCAGCAGATGTGATATCTTTGGAATAAGGGAATACATAGAATTAAAAGTTTCGTCGATGTTTGTGATAAAACGTGTTTCTTTATTTTTTAAAAATTGTAATAATTAAGCTCAATTAAATAATCTCTAATTATTTGCATGTGAGCTAAAAGAATTATCGTAATACCCGCTACAGCTTTTTAGTATTGCAGCGTGGCATATATAATATGCAATGCGTCTTGCAATAGAAAGGTAATTGTTGTGGTAAGAATTTTATTGTGAATTTCTAAATGCTGGCAGCTGCTATAACGAAAAATGTTTAAATTTGATAGGAAGTTGCTGAAAAGTTGGTAGTTTTTTATTAATTAAAAGTTATATATTAATTATTTCGGTTCCGGATTGCTTTAGTTGTCTCGGCCGTATTTAATACACATGTAGATAACATTTCACAATTCTGGCTTCCAAACTGTGGATTTGTATAGCATTACAGACAGACAGACAAATTTTCATTTTTATATATTATATTTCCGTTTATTATAGAACGAATACTATTGAAAATGAAGTTTGTATCATTTATAGTTCGTTTACAAGACACTTAAAAATATCACGGTCGAAAGCAAAAAATCGTTTCAAGTGCATTTTGGCAATGTTACACCATTTCAAACATAATAAAATGGATATGCATTTATGAATTGCATTAAAGCATGCTTTCTGCAGAATATGGGGTGCAAAACCTTTATTATTCATTACAGGGTTACACAATAAAAATTTGTGACATGATGATCTACGGGGAAAAGTTGTTTGAAATATATTTTAATAATGTTACCATATATTAAGCATAATGAAATTGATATGCATTACTGAGGGCCACTATAAGTTGCTTGCTGAAAAGTATGGTGTGCAATGCATTTATCGTTCATTTACATGGACACGCAAAAGAATTCGATTACAGTATGACTATGAGCAATAATTGCTGTAAGAGCGTTTTCAATTCTGGTTTGTGTTCTTAAATATAACTAAGTTTTTGGATAGTTATGTTTTGTGTATAAATTCGGTTGATAAAATACAGGGCTAACCAAAGGAATTCGTAAGTGTTACTAACTTTGAAATTGAATTGCTTAAGGTTAGTGTTTAATTGAATTAAGCATTTTCCTGCTAAACTAGATTTAGTATACTAATAGAAGTTTGTGAAATATAAAAAAAGTCATTTTTAGAGATAGACAATGTACGAAGAACTTTTTAAAATTCTTTAAACTTAAATATATAATCCATAAATTTGATATCACTTAACTTAAAACATAAAACGAAATATTACTATGGTACCATTGATACATCGACACTTAAAATATTTATTTCTGGGTGTTCTACAAGTAGTAGAGCTTGTACAAGATGTACTTTTTATAATAGAAGCCTAAAGCATATTTGTTTGAAAGAAAAGTGTTAAAAATATTTTTATTCTCAACGCCATACTATACTCATCTACTATAAATTTTTCTGAGGTAAGAGGTCTGAGGTAAGAGCTTATTAATTTCGCAATGAAAATAATTAAAACTAGGTGGATCTACAATGTGTTATTTAAATGAACTTCATATCAAAACCATTAATTTTTCAGTAAACAAAATAATCCGATTTTACATTTAAACACATTCAACATAAATAAAACTGACTTAATATTTATTTAAAATAATTTCGGAATGCTGAAAATATGATAACACAAAGAATCGCAACTCGATGCCACACTTTGCGCCATTCAGTGTACTGATTTCATGGGAGAAGGTTTTACCATAGAGGAAAAAAAAGTTTTCGAATACGCATCAGAATATTTTCCTGCTTTAGATATGCCCTATATTCATCAGAAAACAGTTATTTCACAGTATAAATGCCGTTTACAATTAAAGTGGTACACTGTTAAAAATTTACAGCAAACTCTCCAGACATTAGACCCTCTTTACAGAAAACGGTTACACAACCGTAATCTATCTCTATTCCGATCAGAATAAGGTCAATGATACAATTTATTGGTACTGTTACCAGGGGGACATTTAACAAAAAAACATGAGACACGAGGCAATTTCACCCTGTTAAGGGGTCTCAGGACTCTTAAAATTGGAAAAAATGAAAAAAAAGGACAATTTTCAACAACTAATATCTTAAAATGTATTTGATATTAAGACACAATTTTAAATGGGAATGAAATATAGAAGTTTTTTCTTTTATTTCAAATATTTGAAAAATTGCAAGATGCAGAATTAGCATTTACAGGGGACTTCAAACTGTCAGACATTTGCCGAGCAGAAAGTCGGCATAATAGCTTATGCATACGATTACAAAATAACTTTTGCAACTAGAATGAAAATTTTGGTGCCTGCTTATACCTCAGATTATAATAATTACACTGAACCTAAATAAATTTGTATTTAAAGCATTTTTATATTTTTAATACAAAGTTGTATTTAGCTAATGCAAAATTTAGAAAATTTCAACAATATAAACCCCTAAAAAAATATTTTCTTTTTACAATAAAAAGGAAATTTTAGGTTCAGTTTATACAGACTAACATGAAATATATGTTTTGAAAATTGCATGAAAAAATATTCAGAAGTTTTTCAGATATTGTGCGCGGTATGCCGAAAAACGTTATTTGGAGAAAAATGATTTCAAAGTTTTGGAAACACCGCTTCAGCTATTGGGCGAGTACAACTCTAAATGCCATAACTTCTGTTCTAATGGGAATTTCAAGATAACAATTATATCAAAATGTTCAGAAAACATAGAAGTTTAACGTCTAAAAAAATTAAAATTTCGAAAATTTTAGAGACTTAAGAGTCCTGAGACCCCTTAACAAAGTAAAAACCGGTTTGAACAGTAGAATTTGTCACCTGTCTCATGATTTTTGTCGCATATTTCCCTAGTGTGTGGTGCGCCTAACTGTAGCAGTTGCTGCAGATTTTTAACAGTGCACATGCATTGTATTTTTAAGTTTAATGTATTTTTGAAATAGAGTTCTCATACGTTAATAAATGCAAAGGTATAAATAGAGTAGAATGTATTGTTCTTATACTGAAATTTTACGAAACTTTTTTACAATGTATTTAACACTAGAACCGCCAAGGCGGTCATTTTTACCGTTTCGAAACTTTCACTGAGTACCAATTTGTTTCTATTTAGAGAGCTTTCAGTTTCAGTGACTTTCCCTATAATTCGAAAAGCTATGATATGCCAGTGATAAATTTTCCAGCCAGCAAAAATTTATGAAGTATTGCAATAGAACCGCCGAAACGGTCAAAATGACCGCCGTCAATTTTAATGTACATTTTATCTAGTAGATGTCGCAACAATCCATACTTCATACAACCACACTCCAACAAAGGTTGCAACATTATCACAGATAACTTCTTTACTTCACCGCCCCTTACAGAAAAGCTGAAGTCACTAAAAACAAGCATTGTTGGCACAGTTAATTGCGGACGAAAAACAAAATTCCACAGGCCATAAAATCTGAAAAAAAAGTCTTTGTACCCTAACCAAATTCTAGCCAAAGATGATATTATGTTGAATTTATCAAGCGAAGAAAAATAAATATGTTTTAATTCTAAGTTCCCGACATCCATCAGTTACATTTGAAACTGGTGATAAACACTTACCAGAAACTGTAAAGTTCTACAATTCTACAAAATTTGGCATCGACGTGCTCGACCAAATGGCAGGGAAGTATTCTACAAAAGCTAGTTCTAGACGATGACCTCTACAAGTGCTTTATAATTTTCACAATACAGCGGGCATCAATTCTGAAAAACACTGTCAAAAATGTGTTAAATACCAGTATTTTTTTAAAGAGAAATACGCTTTCTTTAGTCCCGTTATATTATTGGTAGTATTTTCTAGAAGAAAATACTGGTAGTTTCCTCTTTATTTGACTGTGTTTTTACTTGACCTCTGGCCACCCTGAATATTATATTGCTCAGGGGATAAATACAAATTTTTGTTTTCAATAAGTTTATTCTTGTTTTTAGCAATTTCGATTACTCATGAAAAATATTTTTTACTATAAAAATATTCTTAAAATATAAAAAAATAAGTTACATATATATATATATATATATACATATATCTTAATATAATATAATTATAACTTAATAAAATATTTTAAAAAATATAATAAAAATTATGAAATATATATTATTATATGAGCAATGATATTAATAATAGTAATAAGCAATACTAAGAGTAAAAAATGGCAAATAAACAATATTTGAGTATGGTAATCCACATTGGTCTAAATGGCCGCTTTGCCGGTTATAGGTATACGTTTTTGCGGGGGGTTCTAGTGTTAAGCCCTTTATAAAATGAAACAAGCCGGAAATTGTATGTCAGTCGTGGCAAATGAAGTACTTTCGTACTTCAGTTTTATAGATATTCAGATATTCTAGTTTTATAAATATTCAGATCTTGCTGCAATAGCTGTTGCACTCTTATGCAAAAATGCATGAGTACAATATTTATTACGATACATTATATTAAGTTCAGTAATACGGAGATAATAGGAGTCAATCTTAAATAGGACGTCATCACCATGGTAAGCTAGAATCATGACCTATCATAGGATAGCATTGAATTACTTACGTTTGATAGGATTTAATAGAATGAAGAAACTTTTTATAAGAACTTTTTAAGTTTTGATTCTATTTTCATAAAATTTGAAATGACTCGACAAAATTCTGCAACGACTATAGAAATTAAGTTTCAAATTATTCTGTTCGGTAGTTTCTTCAGTGTTATATGCAGACAGACGAAAGGACGAGAAGACGACTATAGATGATACGTGTTTATTTAATTACGAACGCAACTAAATATATTTTTTCTTTTCATATAATATACTTTATTCATTTTTAATATCACGAACGATAAATGGCATCTGTTTTCCATACAAAGATTTTCTACAATGTTTTTACGGAATAAGAAAATGATTATACCGTGTCTCAGTGTAAAAAATTGTTTTGAATTTATTGGAAATCGATTTCGAAAACTTATTCTGTGATTTCTTAGTCAAGATTTCGTAACAGAAAATTTGTAAATTCAAAGAAATCAATATCTTCTTGCATAAAGATGAAAATCTCTTAACATTTCTTTTTAAACCACACATCTGTTCAATATTTTTCCGTTTACAAATTTTTAACCACGAAAAACTAAAATCTTAAATCGGGTTTAATAGCATAAGTAAAAAAATCAAGTAAAGCAGGTATTTTTTGCATAGAAGATTAGCATACATTAGATCAAAATTCTATTATGTTAAAAAGGATGTTATTTAACGAATATTACTTTAATAGTTGAAAATTGTAATAGATATATATGATAGTGTTAAGTTCCACTTTTCATAATAAATATATAAATCTCAAACCTTCTAAGTGAAAACTTATACAAAACATAACAGCAGTTTTCGGAAGCTTACATTCAAAATGTTCAATATTTAAATATGCAGGCCTCGAAGCGTATAGGAAAAAAATTATAGTTTCTACCCCTATTTTGAATACAATATCTTTATGTTATATTTCTATATAACGTGTTAAACTGATCCCGAAATTGTTGATTAGTGGTACTGGTAGGAACAATAAATGTTTTATTTAGATGTTGCGACCCCTGAACATGAGATCTAATGAAAAAAAAATGAATTTGAATAAAATGCAAAATATGAAAAGAACTTGAAAGCAAATATTCATGTAAGAATTATTGTCAAAATATTCTTCGTAATTTATGAAATCAAAAATGTATAATAGAAATTACATTAATAAAATCTGAAGCCTTTATTAAAACCGTAACACAACACGTTTCAGTGATGCATATACTAACAATTACAAGTCAACTTTTAATAAAATAACTCAGTATAAATGTACCACTATAATTAAAAAATGCATATATCTTATATAAAGCTGATAAACAAGACAAAAGAATATTTTCAAAAATTCGTGTTGTATATTCCTAAATATGAGTATAAACTAGTAGGATATACCAATCCCAAAACTTTTTTCTACCTCATACAGTTTAATACTTCAAAATTCGCTATCACAGCGCCGAAATTAAATGGCAATCTATGCTCATCATGAGGATTCTAAAAAGATGAAATTCCATGCATTAGTTCTTGAGATACGACTTTCGCTAAAATCGTGTAAATCCAGCAAAATACAGAATAACAGCGCCACCTATTGGATGATTTACACCAGAACCTAATCATCATCAACTTATGTCAACGTCTAATTGAATATGAAGTTTGGGGGAAATCCGTGCATTAGCTCTAAGATAGAGCTATTGCGAAAATCGTTAAAAATGCCAGAATAGCAGCGCCACCTATTGACTCCAAAACCTAATTAGCATCAACTTGTGTCAACGTCTAACTGAATCTGAATTTAGATGAAAATTCGTGCATTAGTTCTTGAGATAGAGCTATTGCGGAAGTCATGACAAATGCAGCATAGCAGCGCCATCTTTTGTGCGATTTACACCAAAACATAATCAGCAGCAATATTAATCAAAGTATACTTGAATCTGAAGTTTTATGAAAATTCGTGCATTAGTTCTTAAGATGGAGGTATTGAGAAAAACGTGCAAAATGCAGCACAGCAGCGCCATCTATTGGGAGATTTACACCAACAGCTAATCAACATCATTTCATATCAAGGACTAACTGAATCTGAAATTTGAAGAAAATGCGTGCATTAGTTCTTGAGATAGAGCTATTGCAGAAATCGTGTAAATCTTGCAAAATACAGCATAGTAGCGCCATCTATTGGGCGATTTACACCAAAACATAAAGAGCACCTGTCCATATTAAGGACTAACCGAATCTGATGTTTTATGAAAATCCGTGCATTAGTTCTTGAGATAGAGTTATTGCGGAAATCGTGAAAAATGGAGCATAGCAGCGCCACCTATTGGGCGATTTACACCAAAAAGTAATCAGCACCAATTTATATCAGGGACTATCTGAATATAAAGTTTTATTAAATTCCGTGCATTAGGTCTTGAGATAGAGCGCCCACATTATTTATGTCACATGCATACAGACAGAGTCACAGACTCACAGACTCCCAGACAGTCATTTTCTAAAAACATGTTTTTGGGGACCTCTAACCCTTAAAACATGTAAGTCCGTTGAATACCGGAAGTGGAAAATTTTCACGAATCCAATACTTTCTTCTTGTAAAGATAGAAGAAAGTAAAAACATATACCGGATATCGGTAAGAAAAATTCTTGGAGCGCAAAGTAAACTGTTTTGCCGAGACCTTAGTTCTGGCAGTTTGCATGTACAGCATATCAGAGATTTTGGGTAAGCACTATTTTTTAATTTAAAAGTCATCTGCGCTCTATTTAATGACAGAAATTCATTGACTACATAAGTGAAAAATTACTTTCGGAATAAGTGTTATTTGTACCTTTTTTGTTTTGTTCTCAACTAGTTTATTATATTAAAAAATATATTTTTTTAAATTAAACTTAATAATAGATAGTTGCTTAATTATTATTATTATTTAAATAAATTACGAGGTTAATTAAATTAATAATAAATTCAAGAGATTTGTTTTAATTTTCATTTCAGTTACTTTTAAGTTTTCACCAAACTCAAGATGAGAAAATTTTTAATTCCGAGAACTTCTGTTATATTTTCTTGACAAACTTTTATTAATCATCATTCGGTCGAATGGCTACAGAGTACTGTCTTGAATTCACGCTTTCATTATAAGTTTCTAAACATTCTGTTCACGCTAATAATTTATGCTTGAGTTTGGTATTAATTATATTTCGGCTCTTAGCTCCGTGTAATAGCATATATTTTGTAAGCATTCAATTTATATACTTCAGGAATTTGCAACAACACTAACTAGAACTGCCGGAAATTTTACTTAATTTTTATAAAAATATTTTACTCCACAGTGTTTATTTAAAGCAATTTAACTTTTTTCTTTGTAATGCATTCGGAGATGTCCAACACTGCGCCCGAGGTTGCAATGATGCCACCA
The DNA here is from genome assembly GCA_963932465.1 of Maratus speciosus. NCBI lineage: Eukaryota > Metazoa > Arthropoda > Arachnida > Araneae > Salticidae > Maratus > Maratus speciosus. The sequence continues at coordinate 502,635,194 of OZ010794.1, read as the reverse complement.
GTGTGTTGCTAGTGGGCTACTTTTTTTAAATTAAGATTTCTGGAATGGCATCACTTTTTAAAATTGAAAAGTTAGTCCTATTTAATGACATATTAACTAACACGAAAACAAGCGGAATTTTAACATTTGAAAAAAGTGGTGCCAATCAATAAATCTGAATCTAAAAAAAAGTAGTCCACTACCAGTCAGTTGAAGTTTTGTTGGTGCCCCTTCTAATATTTTAATTTACTAGAGTTAAGTTAATATTTCCGCCTTTCATTAACTGCCAAAACCTGAAGTGTGTTGTGCTTATTAACAAGTGTAGCAGATCGAAATCTAGTGTATATATATTTAACTTATTTTATGAAGAAATTTCTGGATCGAGTCGAAATATATTTATTTGGTACCGGTCAAAATAACTGTCATTAGACCGGGAGGCTGCAGCTCAGACAATCACCTCATCCAGTTCACGAATCAAATTCCAGAATTAGTTAAAAGCCGATTCTCATGTTAAAACGCATTCGGTCTTCCAAGTCATATCTTGGTGGAAAACACCTGAAAACCGAATTTTAGCGATCTACTCGTAAGTTTATCATAGTGTTTTCCTGCACAACGGTACACTGTTAAAAATATGATGAAAATTATCTCTGTTTTTAAAGTCTCTCTATTTTCTGACGAATGAAAATACTACACAAGCACCTGTAAAGCGTTCTCATTGGTCGGAAAATAGAGAGCCTTTAAAAACAGAGGTAATTTTTCACGATATTTTTAACAGTGTATGAAAGGAATGGGAGCAGGAAAACACAATGATAAACCTACGGGTCAACCGTAGGTTTATAAGAAAAAAGTACAATTTGCTTTTATTTTAAATAAGTATTGATAAGAAGTCTGCATTTAATTAGATTGGAATTGTTTTCAAAGACTACTACAAATGAATTCTGCGGTATCTATATTATAAAGGACAAACATATCTGTGCGTAACGCATACGTCATTTTGCGAATGGCAAGACTTTGAAATTTAAAATGAAATTTTGGTTTTGCAATTTTCTCTACGGCAAATTTTTAAACTTCTAAACATCGCACATTTTAAATTTTTACACCGTTGTATGAGGAAAAAAAAGCTCTTTTAAATGCAGCTTGTTTGAAAGCTGTATCTTAATTTATTTTTGAGATATTAATTTTTTTGTAGTTTTTAATACCGTTTGTAGTTTTATTTTTGTAGTTTTTTCTAATCGTGGCAACAAAAGTACCCCATTTCTATTGAAAGTAAACTGAAAATAGTCGGAAATAGGAGATACTGTATATTTTGTTGCCATTTTCTGATAAAATCGAAAAAAAAAAGCTGAAATTAATATACGGGTTATGTCAAGAATATTGTCTGTTATTCCGTGATAATGACGTCATATGCATACTTTTCTATAGACGAAGTTTACGACAGGATTGTAAAAGTGGATTGCTTTAGCGGATGTAAAGGACGTCATTTTATAAAAAAGCGTGTAATTTAATTCTTAAACCTAAATTATGTTTTGTAGAAGTGCGTCATTTTTACAGTCCAGCTACTTTGAAATTCTTCACAGGTGAAAATGCTTCACTTTTGAAAATAATGTATTCGAAATCATACACTGATAAAACGCAAATGTCTTACAAAAATTTAGAGTGTCTTTATAAAAAAGAGGTGACATGCAAATAATAGCGATTTATAATTATATTACAGAAATTGATGATCCTCGGCTGAATGGATTTGCTTCGCCGAGTTGGACAAGCAAACAAATAATTCGAGGTTTAAAATAATATCATGTTCCTGAAGTTTTTGTCAGAAATTTTCTAGAATAATAAAATTTTAATGATATTGTTTAGGACATTCTACTGCAAGTTTATCAAAATAACATAATTTACTTAATTTAATTTTTCATAAATTTATATAATCTATATATTTAAAACACAAGTGTGTTTTTTAGTCATATGCCCTGATATTTCTGCTGAACCAATTTTACTATTTTTTTTTTTTTTAACATAAAGGTGTTTATTTGTAGATGTGATCGCACTATCTGTTTTTTTTAATATCCCCACTTTTATATTTTAATTTTAAAAGCTTTTTATGAAATTTCTTCAAAATGGTGAAAATTAGATAGCTTTCATTATTGCAGAGAAGGGAGAAATAATGAGGTATTTTTATTGTTATTCATGGCATTTTCTGATAAAAATTCGAAATTGCAGGGACGCAAAATCACATTAGGAGCATAATATTATATTAGGGGCATAATAACGGAAAATGCCTTACTGCATTTGAAAACACGCATTTTTCCTCATAAATTATCTATATTGTTTTTCCTTCTGCATGTGTACTGATACTAAGTTTCAGACACTAGGTGAAATGCTTATTTAAGTGAAAATGAAGTCCTATTTAAACTAAATATTTAAATAGTCATATTTAAATTTAGTCATATAAAAACGATCATTTTTTTAGATAAATCTAAACATTTTAACACAAATGCGTCTTAAAAACATAAATTACGGAAATTTTTACTCTCCGGAATTGAGATTAGAATCACAAGTAAAGAGTGCGTCTGTTCACATAAAAGATGTTACTGACAATCGTGACTACAAGTTTTGAGTTAAAATGATTTTAAAATGATCAAACAAAATACAATTTTAAAAAAATGATGAATATGGATATGAGAATTACGTATGCAAATTTTGAGAAGGTGAAAATTGCTGTTTTTCATTCCGGAATACCAAGCATAAGAGTTTCAATTGATAACCACATCCTAATAACTGATCTTTATTATATTTTTCTGATTATGTATCTATATTATAAAGAACAAATGTATCTGTGCGTAACGCTAACGTCATTTTGCGAATGGCAAGACTTCATGATCAAATTTCGGTTTTGAAATTTTCTCTACTGCAATTTTTTAATCTTCTGAACGTCGTACATTTTCAATTTTCCTTGCATAGGGAAAAAAATTACTTTAAAATGCAATTTGTTTAAAAACTGTATCTTAATTCACTGATGTATTATGTTTCCTAAAATAATTTTTAAGCATGATTTTTTTTTTCAAGTTTATCTTGTCACGTGCCGGTGTCTATACATAATAATAATAAACATTTTGCACATAAAGCAACAAACATTGTTCAGCATTTGTTTCTGATTTTTTTTGCATAACGAAATGAATACTTCCTTTATAAAAAAAAATAATATAAAAAAAACACCAATGTTACATATTTGTGAAAGACAAATTAACGAAATCAATACTTCTTTTATAAACAAATTTATATATATAGATAAAAGAATAAGGTTGAAAAAACACAAATGTAACATATTTTTAATCGTAAAATTTAAATTTTTAGATCACTAAATAGAATTTTTTTTTTTTTTCAAATAGAATTTGTTTGCAAAGTTCATCTCAGTTTACTGATTGTCTATGGTTTTAAAAACAATTTTAAAGCGCAAAATATTTTTTAATTTATCTATAGTACGCAGAGCTCGATTACGAAAGATTAATCCGTTTGCCCTTAAAACAAAATAAAGAATTCATCTTTTTATTTCGGCTAATATCCATTAAAAAAAACTTCCCTGTGAATAAATATATAAAATCATATAAATAAAACACAAATTTAACAGACATGTAAGCTCTGAAATTATCAGAATATAAAAGGATGCCGTAAGTAGCAAAATCTTGGTGTCTTAGCATGTGGCTAATAAGAACATATCGCTTTTGATAAATTTCAAAAATTTATTTGACTGTATAATTCGTATTTTTCATATGAAAAATGCTTTTATAATGTAAGTGGGTATTTTAAAAAATGTATTGCATATAAAAAAATTATTAGTTTTCAATTAAAAAAAATGTTTTCACCTATATTCTGTAACCCGGGGAGCCCGGGTACGATCCCCTAGTATTAATAATAAAAAAAAAAACACTTTCTTTCGCATTACTAGGCAAATTTTATGTAATGTTGCAACAACAATATTAGAATGGTTAAATTTGTTCTTTAAAATCGCATATTATTTATTATGATTTTATTAACGAAAGTAACAATAAATACATGCATTTTATCTATTACTAGCAGGCTATGCCCGCTGCGCTGGTCAATATTTCCAAATGAACCTTGGATTAAAATAAATGGTGATTTTGAACTTGTATTTTAAACAATATGGATCTTCAGCTTGACCTTGCACATTACTGAAAACGATGCGAACGCCATTGCGATATAATGTTATCTTAAGCGTTGGACAAAATTTAGCAATTAAGAAGTAATTGTTTTAGTTGATTATAAACAGCACACTTATGGTCGGGTAATGAGACCGTTATGACAACAGGAATTAATACCTCTGTAACTAATCAACATATAATGAAATAGTATATACTAACACCATTCCTAAAAGTCATGCAATAGGGCCACTTGTAACAAAATATGTTCTGTAGATTTTTTTTAAAAGCTAAACTTTCATAATCAGGTTCACTTAATTTTTGAACTTTTACTGTTGCTCTATAACTAAGTACCCTTGAACAATATGTATACACTAAAACCTTTCCAAAATTATTACCTAACTAATTGTGGTATATCCTACGAAAGTATTATAAACAATCGGAATGAAATACAAATTTTCGTTGTAAATATATAGTAGATGATGATGATGCGATTTTGTGTAATAGAATTCATAGTAAAGTTTTCGCTTCAAACAAAAACGATGATTTCAACATTAAAGCTAATACACCAATATGTGAAGTATCCGATTACGGAAGGTTAACTTGAATTCTCATGAGCAACTACTCAAAGAAAAGTGAATATGTGGCTTTTGTGATACTTTTATGTCAGCCGGGCGCAGGTAATAAATCAATAAAGATTGTTTTCATAGCATATTCTTATTTTATTATTTTCATTTAAAACACAAACCTTTCACTCATTTAATTTAAAATCCATGCCTTATACTAATTTCATTTAAAAAACTGAAAAAATAAACAATAACAGGAAATAATGCCATAATTAAAAGCAAAAAAATATTTTTAATTTACATACGCAAAATGTAACTACTGCTACTGGGAATTTTAAAAATGCTATCAGCGAGATGTGCGCACGGTTGTTATAAATGTACCCATTTTTTTCTTCTTATCGAGGAGCAATTTATAAATCGCACAATATTATTCCAATTCCAATTTCTTTCATTGAGGAACCTATGACCGGAAAAAATGGAAAAAGACTCTTGTAGATTCTTCGGATGACGGCATCTGACGCCATAAACCGAGTTTATATATATGAAAATAATTTTTGAGTCGTTACAAACATTGCTTTCATACTTAAATATTTTCATTGGTACTACTTGTTATCCCGTCGACCCATTTCGCCAAATTATATAAATCGCCAAACCATTCACCAAATTATATAAATTGACATAATCTTTATTTTAAATAACGAAATAACAAATAAATTAGTATAACATTAATAAAAATATAAATAAAATGTCGAAATCAAAATCACTTGATGACGTAAACACGTGTAGTTTGTTTAAATTCAAGTGAATTTGATATTTACGATCAACCATTATTGGCATTTAATCTTATAGTTTGACGATAGATTTTTGGTCGACGGAATATCTAAGTAGCACCTTTTCCATTTTTGTTTTATAACGCTAAATTCTCAGTAATTTTTTCCCTTTTATTTTACATAAAATCACTATTTTTAAAAAAAATTAAGATGCTTGCATTTTTATTTCAAACTCATAGAGTCGTTTTTATTTTTTAGCCAAAAGGGTTGATTTGAATTTTTTCCGTTGCTAGAGTAACGGATGTAATGATAGATATTTTGAGGTTTAGATGCCAAAGACACCGCCAAATTAGAAAAATATGAAATGTGTCATGAACTGTTGGACTTATAAAAATTTATTTGGTAGCATTCGATTCAGCATACAAAACTACATTAAAATATGCTATCATTTGACGCATAATTTTGATATTAGATTTTTTTCCCCTCCCCGTGCAAAAACCATTAGGGGTCACACTTTAGAAAATCCTTTCTTAGCAGAAGTTTATGTCATAAGAAGTATTTTTACCACGATTTTCAAGATTTTAGGTTCAGTAGTTTGCGCTGTGCGTTAATTAGTCCCCTAATCCAGACTTTATTTTATATACTATATTAGATATGGGATTTTGCGGTGAATCGATGATCGAAAATTAGTCCAATATCATTTGAAATATTACATAACAGAGGAGAAAGTACGAAGAAAGACGAAGAAGAAATGACGAATTACAAAAGACTTGTAATTTTTTTTTTCAAAATGTTGAATTTTTCCATAGTAATAACGTATTAAAACATAAATTTCCTTAAAAATTATCTTTATTTCCTAGATTTCGAATCTGTGAATTTTCCTATAAATGAAATTGGCGATATGACTTGAGAAAATAGATAATATTTGCTTAAATAAAATGGGTAATATTCGTTGATCTAAGTTCGAGTTTATAAATATCACATGCTTTCGGAATTACGGCGAAAAACATTTTTAAAAGTATGAAATTATTTTACAATATGTATGTGTGGCAGAAATTCACACTGAAATTTAAGTATTCGATTCCATTTTTAAAATATTAACTAATATCTATATAAGATACAATTGAATATGAAAATGTACTCAAAAAATGATCTCTTTCACCTAAAAAAACACCATTTTGAGAACATCCTCAAGCTAATGTCACGCTTATGCATTTTTGGCTTAAAATCACATTGTTTGGCGACAAAAGAAAAATAAAAAATTGTAAAGAAACAAATAGTAATTACACATGTGACTCACAATTACATCTGCTTGTTTCTTCTATAAGTCACGTGATGGGACAATTAGATATAAAAAAAAGAAAAGAACGGAACAGAAAGAAAATGTCGTTAAAATTTCATCTAATCAAATTTTCCGATTCGTTTCCATATCTAACGCAAGCGATAAAGAGCCAAATATTGCGTATCAAGTGTAATATTTCTTATTAAATTAATTTTTAAGCATTACAAATATTTCTTTCAGGTTTTGATTAAATGTTTCCGTTTTTTAATATTATCACTCAATAAAACGGATTTTCTTCTTCTTTTTTTCTGTTTTTTTCATTTAAATAAAATTAGTAACAGTTTTTCTTTTATTTTTCGAGGTTTAATAGCCGTTTCAATTTTTTTTTATCAACGATGAATTTCGCCAAGAAATAAAATGGTAACCTTATCGCCCAAAATAACAGATTTTTCCGTCATAAATCTAAAAATAATATAGGTAGAATAATGTGTTATAGATTAAAACCTTCCCTGAAACAATACCTATTTAACGGTATAGGTTCCGTAAAAATCCATGCAGTAGAACTCGAAATCTAGGCGTTCGGAACGAAATTTCCGTTTGGATTTTATATATATAATAGATAATAGATAATAGAATAGATAATAGATTTTATATATATATAATAGAATAGATAATAGATTATGTGTTATGAACTATCTCAAAGTTTAAAAGAGGTCGCATTGTTAGATTTCCTAATTTTAACAATATCGCGTTATGTTAGTTCCACATTCCACCACCAGGGAGCGCACTCTATTCTTAACGAAAGCGTATCTGAACGAAACTCCTTCATGCAACCTTTCCGTAGATACATGAATCGGGAGGGTGGCGGTCTTAACCAATAATTTAAGTTAATTGCTGAAATTACTACGAAAAATATTTTAAAGGGGCTCTACGCGGGCCCCTAATAGAGTTAGAGGAAATCGGAAGACGGCAAAATAATCGCGGGGAAAAGTTTGCCTGGGTGCTTCGGAGCTACTTTTGGCGCGAGATCTAAGCTCTACGACCAATAGGAACCCAGATATTTAAGGAAATGTGTTATACTACTATAACAACTACTATGTGAACTAATACTACTATGTGAAACTAATATAGGTAGAATGATGTGTTATAGCTTAAAACCTTCCCTGGAACGATACCTATCTAACGGTATAAGTTCCGTAAAAATCCATGCGGTAGAACTCGAAATCTCGGCGTTCGGAACGAAATTTCCGTTTGGATTTTATATATATAATAGATTAAATTTCGCATAAAATATTTTCAGAATAATCAAGGTTAAAAAAAATATTCATGAAACTTCTATTCCAGATTATTAACGAAGTTTTATAATTCTTCTATAAATACACTGATTATAATGTGCTGCCTGGAGTAAATACTGCCCTTTAATTATGAACCTCTGCGGATTCCGTTCTCGTTAATAATTAAGGTTTGTGTTTTAGATTAATTATATGTTGGCTCCTGGCTCCATTTAATGGAATATATATTTCGTATTGAGAAAATTTATGCATTTGCAGTGAGTATAGTGTAAAGTTTTTTCATTGGTTAAAATAAGAAAATTGTAAAGAAAACTAACAATTGTTTTTGTTTTGTAAACATTTTATTGTTATTGTTAATTTAACACTTACGGGGTCTCAATACTCTTAAAGCTACAAAATTTTCGAAATTTTTATTCTTTTAGATGTTAAACTTTATTTAGATGTTAATTTTTATTCTTTTAGATGTTAAAATCTTTTCTGAACATTTTGATATAATTTTTTCCTTGAAATTTCCATTAGAACAGAAGTTATGACTTTTAGAATTGTACCCGCCCAATGGCTGAAGCGGCATTTCCGAAACTTTGAAGTCATTTTTCTCCAAATGACGTTTTTGAGAACGCGCAGGACTTTTTAAAAACTTCTGAATATTTTTTTGTGAAATTTTCAAAACCTATGTTTCATTTTAGTCTGTATAATCTGAACCTAAAATTTCATTTTATTGTTAAAAAAAAATATATCCTTTTGGTGATTATATTGTTGAAATTTTAAAAATTTTGTATTAGCTAAATACAAATTTGCATTAAAAGTATAAAAATACTTTAAATACAAATTTATTTAGGTTCAGGGTAATTATTACAATCTGAAATATAATTGGGCACAAAAAATTTCAGTCCAGTTGCAAAATTTATTTTGTAATCCTGCGCGTAAGCTGTTAAGCCGATTTCCTGCTCGACAAAAGTCTGACAGTTTGGAGCCCCCTATAAATATTAATTGTGCATCTTGCAATTTTTTAAGTACATGAAATGAAAGAACATACTTATTTCTTTCATTCCCTCCAAAAAATTTTGTTTTAAAACCCTTAACCCAATTAAAATTGTGTTTTTAAATCATATACATTTTAAGATATTAAATGTTGAAAATGGTCTTTTTCTAAAAAAGAATTCCAATTTTAAGAGACCTGAGGCCCTTTAGCACTATTTCTACCAAGAGGTGTAAAAAAGACACCTTTTGGATTTTAACTTAAAATTATTATCTAAGTTTAATAATTTCTCAACAATTCATTTTTTGACTTTTCGTACATTAGTTGTTAGATTAATTCAGCGATATCATTTTCCTCCAGCTCATCCTAGATCTAAATATATGCACATGGTACACCTATTTCTACCATGAGGTGTTTTTGACAACTTAAGGATTTCATGATTTCTAATTTCTAAGGATGTCATAATTTTTAATTTTAAACAATTTTACATTTAAATATCAACATTATTTTACAGCATCATATCAATTATAATCATATTAGAGAATTCCGATTTCAGTTGTATAAGAAAATACAGGAGTTGCTGCATAAATTTGATATTCGTTTGTTCCACACCATGTTGCCTTTTAGTGTAGATCATTGCAGTGACTATAGTTCTAAGAAATTTAATAACGCGTTTTGTTCTACAATTCTGGTAGCGAGTTCAATACACATGAATTTTGTTTTGATTCCTGTAAAAATTGTGGTAGTGAATAAGGAAATCATTTTATTACACTGCTTTTTTTATGATCACTATGTTTGTTGTTGTTACAAAGATTAAAGTTTTATACATGAGACTGTAATTTTTTTAAGTTACTATTATTAAAATGCTTGATTTTCTAATAAAAATTTTTAAAAATGAAGAAGAAGATAATATTTTTTAATTGTTGTTCCTGATCACGTAAAGAATGTTTCATTACATTGATATAGGGGAGACTAGGGAGTGTTGACCCACTTTTTACAAAATGATTTTTTATTGTTTAAATATTGGACGTAGAATAAAGATTTATATATCATTTCATTCGTTATACAATCAGTTATTAAAATAAAATTGCAACATAAGTATAATATGTAAGAAATTTGAAAAAAAAATTGATTTTAATCATGAGAAAATAATAGGTCAAGGCTCCCCAGATATGGGAGGGTTGACCCAATATATGGGAGGCTTGGCCTACTTTGTTTTATATTGAAATATTTGTGAAGAGAAATAAAATCAGTTAAAAAAAAGAAAAATAACTTTATGCTACATGCATTAATTATTATAAAACATATTTTTGAAAATATGATACTTAAACAAACCTATTTAGGCGCAATCGCATGTCAGAGAAGAAAAATTTTGTTTTAAACAGGATTTTGTCTGAGCAGGTACAACAGGGAAAATGAAATTTTAACATTTAAGACAGTATTCCGCTAGAGACAGATTCCGATTTCATAGGTTTTACGCATTATTATGTCTGGGTTTAGTAGCAACTGTGCCACTTTTTTTTGTCTCATTGTCCTACTTTTTGCGACATTCGAACTGACAACTTTAATTGTCACAAAGTTTGGCTTCATCTCACTCTATTCATCATGTTGAAATTTGTCTACATATCTTCCTAAAGTTTTTCGATCAATGCTATGTTCTTTTCCAGCCGCATGAGTAGTTAACTTATCATTAACATTATTTAACCTTCTCAGGGGCAAAGTACTTTCAATACTAAAATGTTGAAATAAATGACTGGCACCGGAATATACTAGCAAATTTATTTATAAATATGAAATATGAAAGAGGTTGTATTTTACATACATATTAAATCGAAAAGTTCTTAGCAAAATTATGGTGCCATTGTGGCGTTTGGGAATTAGAACTTGACTGGTTTCATAAACATACCACTGCCCCTGAAACGGTTAAGGCTACTGCTATCATACTTTCTCGTCTTATCCACTGTTTAAGTAATATTTAAATGAAAAAAGTTCCTATCAACTTTCCCATTTATATTTCCTTAATTTATTTCGTGCAATAGATACCGTAGCAATTTTTTGCATCTTTCTTTAATCAGTTTTAAATGTTTGCTTTTCCAACACTCCATTTTGCTGTAGCTGTACAGAATAAATTTACATTCATTTATATATATAACCATTAATCTTTCATTATGCACAGTATATAATAAAAATATTTCCAAAACCCCTTAATTAACACATTGTCGACATACAATTTTTTATCAAATCTGAATTTTAAAACAGTAGAAGCTATTCCCTCTTCTGAAAGTCTTTTTTAAATTGGTGTTCTAGATAGGTTTCCCAAATTTATGCATCTGTAAATATCTTTCAATGTACGAATTTAATATAAAATGTCTTACAATCTTAAAAAAAAAAAAAAAAAAAAAAAAAAAAAAAAAATGAACAACATGATATAAAAGCATTTTCTGTTAGGTAGAAGACACGCCCTTAGTCAAAGATGTTTTTTGAATGAAAACGAGAATTCTCGTTTCCCGTTGAGAATGTGTTACGGGAGCCTTGAACACGTGGTCAACCCTCCCTCACATTGACTGGGTCAAGCCTCCCCACATAGTTCTTTTCTAAAGAATAGCACATTGTTATGTTTAGCCTAACTTACTGTATAATCTTTATGCCTGGAATGAAAGCTCGATATATCTGCATTACATTAAACCTACTTACTTAAATTTCTATGATATAATTTATCTGAAAAAAGCTTACAAAATATTTCTAAAAAACACAACTTTTTGGTTGAAAACTCTTCACAAATGATTTTTTACACAACTATTTCGATTACCAGTATGAAACAGAGACTGTTATTTGAGCATTCCAGTATCTTTGGTTGACATCTATTGAAAAAACTGTGAATTTTTTTAAATATGAAAACTGATGGGTGGGCCTCCCGTAAGGTCAATCCTGCCTAGTCTCCCCTATATTTATATTTTGTAGATTGTTGAATTAATCTAGAGTTTTGTATACAAACTTTTTGTATACAAAAAAGGTAAAATCGATATTAAAGATACAATTGCCGACTACTTTCCCATAATTATATTATAATATGGATTATTTATTTTTCATTTCAGGTTCGGTTTGAAGTGTATCGGATACATGTCGGCTTTCGGTTTGAGAATGTCTGATTGGGGTTGACTTTTAGCAGAATTTTTTGTACACGTGTAGGAACCCTTGTAGTGGATTGTTGTGCACATATTGTAGCCGTTTTGTGGTATTTGGATATCAAAGGCATGTTGCAGAAGAAAAGCCTCGCACTGCTGACTACAAGTATTATGTTCTGTATTTTGCTACCTCCCATAGGTGAGAAAGTGAACAATCTGTCACAGAAGAGTCTGACAAATTAGTTTTGGGTCATATTTTACATGTTTTATTCATTCCACAATATTCAATTAATATTCTTTAAATATTTAATGCCATGTCTACTTTATGTCATGAAATAACATATTGTTATTAGTCTTTTCAACCTGTCTACTCTATATTTATAATTTATATGACCTACCCTAACTCATACATAAATATAAGTATCAAACTCTTTTGGGTCCAAAATGCCTCTTATGGACCCTGATCCTTTACTAGGGAAAGTTTGTTTCGGCGAAAATCAGAAACTGTTGATCCCAAGTAAAAAATCACCCGCCATCTTGTGACAACCTTACTTCTCTCGCAACCACTGAGCTTCATATATAACAGGAGATCTGTCTTCTTATTTTCCAACATGATTTCCAGCGGTCAGCCCGGAAGGATACAATGAGGTCAATTTTAGTTCGCATTCATGGCAATAACTGTTGTTTATCACATTGCCTTACATGATTACAGAATCATTTAATAATTTGATACGTATAACTTAATTAGAGAAGCATATGCAAATTGAGCCATGCAATTAGCGCCCCAAAAAAGTCCGGTCACGAGCCGCCGCTGTCTGAAATACAACTAAAAACTACTGTCGTAACTAAAATATTCCAAATTAGTAAATATTTTAATAAGTATGAATCTAAATACCTTATTTTATATAATTTTTTATGTTGTAAAACATAACCCTTAAATGAACGAATTATTCTTTCAGAATTATGTTTTTTACTTTTATATTAAAGATTTGACATCAGAAATCTTAAGACAGACTTTTAACTTTATATAGTAGTATATTTTTGTAACTTTTTACAGTATTAATATTTCTGTATATACATATAGTGGTTGTTTTGAATTAAATAAAAAGTGATGCAGATATGCATCAGTATGCATAGCCGCCAGCTTGTACGGATTTTTCCTACCACTAAAATTTAACAGAAATTTCTGCCTTATTTAATTATCAAAATTCACTGATATTCGGCGATTGCATTAGGCAAAATTTTCTATTAAATTTTAGTGGTAGGAAAAATCCGTACAAGTTGGCAGCTATGAGTATGCATTTAACCCCTTAACGCTCGAATGAAATTACGGTTGAAAAATTCAAATTGTTTATTGGCACCCCTTTTATGAAAAAGAAATATTCACCTTATATAATGGCAGGAAAAACGACACTAAAATATAGCCAATTTCACTATTTTATAAAACTGGTGGGAATCAAACAATTTGAGTAAAAGACACAGCCCGAGAATATGACGGGAGCGAGAATTGAGGGGTTAAGGGTTAAATAAACATATTTTGAGCTATTAATTTAACATAATGAAACGTGTCTTGTTTCTATGTGTTGTTTAATTGAATTCATATATTAAGTAAAGTTTCTGGTTTAAAATATTTTCATATGTCTTAATAAATAGCGTGAGGTTGGCAGCTATCGGGATTCGAAAAATATACATGACAGAGATGTATACTTCATACAGGAATGAGAGCGCTCCGACTGAATATGACCGTATACTACCATTAAATTTTAATAGTATTTCTCGTATTATTTAATGACTAAAAATGGTCTGAAAAATGAGAGAATTGTAGTATTTAAAAAAAAATGATGACAGTCAAATAATCTGAATTAAAAAAGTTCCCTATCTGGCAACACTGGTTTAGTGTTAACCATTAAATGCATGAATTATTCTTTTAGAACTGTCTTCCTTATTCTTGCATTAAGGAGTCTCGAGACTCTTAACACATTGTATGCGGGACACGTAAAAATACGTTTTTATGGATTGGGAACAGAAATTATTACTGGTACCGGAAATTTTGTACGGACGAAAAAAGAAGGTGTAATGCAAGTACGCTTGCTTCTTATTGGTTGTGAGCAGGTTTTATTTACAGTGGCATTTGTGAGCGTAAATTTCGTGCTCATTGTCGAAAAATTGTCCGCGTACAATGCGTTAAAATTGGAAAAACAGAAAAGAAAAGACCATTTTCAACATTTAATATCTTAAAATGTATATGATTTTAAAAAACAAATTTTTATTGTGAATGAAAAATAGAAGTATGTTTTTTCATTTCATGTATTTAAAAAAAATGCAAGATGCAGAATTAGCATTTACAGGGGGCTCCAAACTGTCAGACATTTGACGAGCAGAAACTTGGTATAACAAATTACGCGCAGAATTACAAAATAAATTTTGCAACTAGAATGAAATTTTTGGTGACTACTTATACTTCAGATTGTAATAATTAACCTGTACCTAAATAAATTTGTATTTAAAGCCTTTTTAGGTGCGTTCGTAATTATATAAATACGTAGCACCTATAGTCGTCGTTCAGTCCGTCCGTCTGTCCGTCCGTCTGTCCGTCTGTCCGTCCGTCTGTCCGTCTGTCCGTCCGTCCGTCCGTCTGTCCGCATGTAACAGAGCAAAAACTACCCAACCGAATGGTCTGAAATTTCAGATATATGATTGTTGCAAAATTTTGTCGAGCCATTTCAAATTTTATGAAAATCGGATGTATAGTTTAATTACAGGGACAGTCAAAAGTTTTTCCTTACATTACGGCCAATGGGAAAAATTATTGCAAGTGCATTTTAATGATATTAGAGCCTTCCGAATGATCTGAAATTTTAAAGATATAACTGTTGCAAAATTTTGTCGAGCCCTTTCAAATTTTAGGAAAATCGGATGTATAGTTTAATTACAGGGACAGTCAAAAGTTTTTCTTTACATTACGGCCAATGGGAAAAATTATTGCAAGTGCATTTTAATGATATTACAGCCTTCCGAATGATCTGAAATTTTAAAGATATAACTGTTGCAAAATTTTGTCGAGCCCTTTCAAATTTTAGGAAAATCGGATGTATAGTTTAATTACAGGGACGGTCAAAAGTTTTTCTTTACATTACGGCCAATGGGAAAAATTATTGCAAGTGCATTTTAATGATATTACAGCCTTCCGAATGATCTGAAATTTTAAAGATATAACTGTTGCAAAATTTTGTCGAGCCCTTTCAAATTTTAGGAAAATCGGATGTATAGTTTAATTACAGGGACGGTCAAAAGTTTTTCTTTACATTACGGCCAATGGGAAAAATTATTGCAAGTGCATTTTAATGATATGAGAGCCTTCCGAATGATCTGAAATTTTAAAGATATAACTGTTGCAAAATTTTGTCGAGCCCTTTCAAATTTTAGGAAAATCGGATGCATAGTTTAATTACATGGACAGTCAAAAGTTTTTCTTTACATTACGGCCAATGGGAAAAATTATTGCAAGTGCATTTTAATGATATTACAGCCTTCCGAATGGTCTGAAATTTTAAAGATATAATTGTTGCAAAATTTTGTTGAGCTATTTCCAATTTTAGGAAAATCGGATGTATAGTTTAATTACAGGGACAGTCAAAAGTGTTCCGTTACATTACGGGGAATGGGAAAAAAAATATTGGAAGTGCATTTTAATGATGTATCAGACTATGTGCTTTATGAAGTGCAAACAATTATACATTCAGTACAATATGGGGTGCAAAAAATAATTATAAAACTAGTTATAGTACGAACGCACCTCATTTGCCACGTTTGACGAGCAATTTCCAACTTGTTATATTTTTAATACAAAATTTTGTTTAGCTCATACAAAATTTTGAAAATTACAACACTATAATCATATAAAAAAATATTTTTTTGAACAAGAAAAAGGAAATATTAGGTTCAGTTTATACAGCCTAACATGAAACATATGTTTTGAAAATTTTATGAAAAAATATTCATAAGTTTTTCAGATATCCTGCCGTTATGCCAAAAAACGTCATTTGGAGAAAAATGACGTCAAAGTTTTGGCAACGCTGCTTCAGCTATTGATCGAGCATAATTCTAAAAGCCATAATTTCTGTTCTAATGTGAATTTCAAAGAAAAAACGACATCAAAATAATCAGAAAAAATAAGCGCTTCTCATCCAAAAAAAAACCTTAAATTTTGAAAATTTTGAAACTTTAAGAGTCCTGAGACCCCCTTAAGAAGATTCCCCACCAGAAAGTTTAAGACAGATTTTTAACTTTATTTAGTAGCATATTTTTTTAACTTTTACAGGAATAATATTTCTATATAAATATAGTGCTTGTATAAGAACTTAATTTATTTATTAGAAGTTAAATAAAAGGAATGTAAATATGTATCACTATTCATTTAAGGGTTAAACTTTAGATTTCATATAAATACTGAGCGACATATAATTACAGACTTTTTAAATATCACGCCCTTTGTTAATCCTTAGCTTTTTTGCTTCTTCAACAACTGCATTAAAGTATCGAAATCACATGTAAGCACACTTTTCTAAAAGAAATTAAGTTGATAAGACCTTTTTTCTCTCCTATGCTGGTACCCGCCTTTTTCTTGTCACTTTGATACCTATTTTATCTTAACTCATAATCTTTTCTAATATCTCTTTTTATCTTTTCGTCTTTTGTAATCATTGCTCTATAGGAAAATGAGATTTCCAATATATGAAAGGGAATATGGAAACTTTTTTTTGAGAACTATTAAAAGTAAAGCTGATAAGTTGTTGTCAGTTAATTGACTTTCTTAACCTGAAAAAATAAAAATGGGATTGAATTTCATTCCGCAACATTTTGTAAATTACTTTTTAGCTGTATCGAATTTGTTGATGCAGTTTTAACACTAGAACGGCGGCGAGAGGTCATTTTGACCCTTTCTGAATGAATACATGTTGATTCGAACCAGAAATTTCTTTGTAATATAAGATTAATATACGGTGCACAAAAATAACTTAAATAAATAAGTTAAATAGTTTAAAGTAAAAATTCTGATGTGAAATATTTTTTTTAAACTTGAGTGAAAATTTCCGCCGTTCTAGTGTTAAAAAAATACCCAAAATATGCTTTAACCCTAGAACTACCGGAAATTTTACTCAAGTTTTATAAAAACATTCTACACCAGAATTTTTACTTAAAACTATTTAATTTGTTTATTTAACTTATTATTGTCTGATTTATACATTTAGTTTGTTTTGAAGAAATTTCTGGTTTGAATAAATATTTTGAATGTACATGTCGGGTCCAATGGACCCGTCTGGTAGACGGAAGGTTAATGAAATGTATTTGGTGTCGGCATCTTTACATAACACCTGTAAAGAGCATATAAAAGAAACGATAATAAATATTGTAACTTTTTATTGTTGTTTAAAGCATTTTATTGAATAGCTAATGAATCCTAATAAATTCAGCGTACGATTAAGTAGTTTTAGTGATTGGACCAGACATTTACCATTATTGTCGAAAAGACCTTTTCAGAACCTTTTTCAGAAAATCCGGGTTTAAAAGAGGTCAGGATTACTATTAAAAAATAGTTGTGCTCCGTGATCAGGGTAGATCCTCAGCATGTACATGCGGTAATTAGGTTCTGAAAAATGCAACTGAATATGTAAGCCACTGAATACCGTTTTAGAATTAAAAGAGTAAATTTAGATTTCTTGGGTGTATGCCATAGTATAAAAATTATTAGGTACTTTTCGGTTAGCCGGGCGCCAGTGTTATATATACATATGTATGTATATCTATAGATACATATATATGTATATTTATACATATATAGAATCTATATGTATACATATATATGTGTGCGTGTGTATATACATATATATGTATTTATAGATATACATACATATGTATATATAACACTGGCGCCCGGCTAACCGAAAAGTACCAATTATTATATATATATTATCGATACTGGATTAACCTGTTGAACTCTATGACGTACGTCATGCTAATTTGGTCCGAGGCTAACGAGAAAGACAGGCTACCGCGGTGTGTCCGATTCTTCTTTTTTTACAGACCGCTGGAGTCACGTGATGCTCGAATTCACCAATGAAGGTGTGTGAAAAGAGCATCACGTGACGCCAGCGGTCTGTAAAAAAAGAAGAATCGGACGCACCGCGGTAGCCTATCTTTCTCGTTAGCCTCGATTTTGGTCATTTCCGACAATGACGTACGCACGTCATGATATCTGGCTGATTTTTAATTAGACATTCCGAATTCTCACAAAAAAGTTTAACCCTTTCAGGGGCAGTGTTGGCATTTGCCAACACCATGTTCTAATTGCGAAATGCCACATTGGCACCGGAATTTCGGAATGAAAAATTTTATTTCATTAAGTATATGAATAAAAGCTCTTAAGCACCGTGGAATAAACTTGTTTATTAATTCTGGTGTCAGTCATACATTTTAGAATTTTACGAATAGAAGTATTTTGTCCCTGAAAGGGTTAAACTGATATTTTTGCTTTACGAGACGATTGATGTGCTATAAATAAAATAAAAGAAAATTACCAATTAAATTTTTGTTTTGTGAATTCAGAAATTTTTTAAAGAAAAGTCTGTCAAATGCGGCAACACTGGTGTCTAGTGGCTTACATCCGCTGACAGCGCTAGAGCGCAAGGGGTTAATTTAGGCTCATGTTTGCCGCAGGCTTGTGATTAATGAAGTTATTCTATCTTGTGCTGCGGTTGCAGCCTTACCAACATTTAAGAGTAAAGGGTGCCAGGCTAGGCGTGTCGTTCCACACTGTTAAAAATATCTTGAAAAATTACCTCTGCTTTTAAAGGCTGTCTAATTTCTGACCAATGAGAATGCTACATTAATACATATGAAGAGTTCTCATTGGTCAGAAAATAGATAGTCTTTAAAAACAGAGGTAATATTTTACGATATTTATAACAGTGCAGGTGGCTCAGATGGAAGAGCGTTGGTGCGCTGAACCAAAGACCCAGTTTCGAACCCTGGCCTGGATACTTTTTGAATGAAGTTATGAATAAATAGGAGGAAACATATAGTGTACTGTCTACCAGTTCGAGTGAAGTAACCGAGGAGGTTGTCGCAAGATGGTGGCTGTGTTTTTAAATAGGATCAACAGTTCCTGTTTACCGCTCTGTCAAACTTCCCACCAATAAATTTCAATAGAAAATTTCATCTTAGGGTCTTACTCATGAAAATATTTTCTCAGAAACGAGGTAAAAATTTCTAATTGTTTTTATTGGTGTCAGTTTGACCAGGTATTATAATCTTTTTCAATGACACTGACAGGACTTTGTCTAGGTTGTCGCAATATGGCGGAAACACAGAGCCTGGCTACTGCCAAAGTAAACTTCCACCAGTAAAAATGAATATCTGTTTCTGCCATTAAATATAACTGAAATTTTGCATTTATAAGACGTTTAAATAAGGAGAAAATTTCTATTTAAATTTACTGTTGGAAGTTTCCTCCGGCTGTAATCAACCCCTGCTAAGACGGGTACAGTTGAAGCTTCACTATTGTAAGGCTATGTCATTTCCTTTTTATTAATAGTTCCATGACTCTTTCACTCTGTTGGTTTTACGCCTTGTTAGCAATTTGAATAAAAATTCACGTAATTCAGTTCTATAAATTATAGTACTTCAGATTTGATATAAAAATCAATTTAAGATTTTAAAATATCATTTATAGTTTCTGAGATTTGAAAATAATCTAAGTATATTCATGGCATAAAAATAAATGGTATCATTCTGAATTACCTAGTTATCATGATGCACAAAGTCTGACAATGTTTTAAACATGCGTAAAAATACAGTATGCCTACACGAAACATCCCTGATTTCATACGTGAATTGTACAGAAACTATGAGTCCTAGAGATTTGCGGTTTGCGTAATCAGAAAAAGCTGCACAACAAGTTTTTTTGCTGCAAAATATTCTTTCCGAAATAGTTAATTTTCATTGTATGCAATTATTGATAGGTGATGGCAGCAAGTTTATTTTGCTGAAAAAAAAATTTCGGAAAAATTAATTTTTGTTGTAGACACTATTGATATGTGATGGCAACAAGTTTATTTTGCTGCAAAAGTTTATTTGTCAGAATAAGTTGCATTTTTCTCTATGCATGCACTTTGATATGAGCTCCGCTCGTAGGTCTTAGAATGGCCAGTCGTATGCTGTTGTTATCTCTACTGAGTAATCAACAACCGCCATAAGCGAATGACAATTTTATGACATATCAATAATGCATACAACAATCATTAACTCTTTCGTGAAAAAAATTCAGCAAAAAGAAAAAAAATTGCGTTGCTATTCATAATACGCAAACCGCATTTCTCTAGGACTCATACTTTCCGTACAATTAACATTTGAAATCAGGGAAGTTTCATATGGACACCCTGTATTATAGAATAATTTTATAATATTTTGAGGTTTTTAAAAATAATTTAGTACACGGTATTATATATCCCTGGTATTCTAATATATTTTATAAGAAATATTCATTTTTTCCCAATGTCTTCAGAATTTAAAGAACTTTTTCAAAAGATTTTTTTATTTATTTTAACTACCGCTGGATAGCGCCATCAAAGCGTAAACGTGTACAACGAATATAATTTATTTTTTCGACACCAAGCTACATCGCTGATTCGCCTTGCGAAAAATTACCTCCATGTTTTAATATTTTAAAAGTTCAAGATGAATGAATCGTTTGTTTGCTTTCATGGAGGGAGGGATTGAGCTGACAATCTAATTTTAACTGAAGTTATCTCAGAATATATACATAATTGAATGTAAGTCATCTTTTAAATGTTAATTTATTTTGAATAATCCTTCTAAAAATGTAACAATTGTGAAGTTTTATTGAAAAGATTTATTTTGAATAAAAGTGGCCAAATGGAATATGAAAAAAGCGAAGTGTTCAATCGGGATCCGGATGAATTCACTTAGAAAGTGTTACACACTTAGCGCTATTATATGTATAATTTTCTTGAATAAATGAATAATAATCTTGGTGACAAATCTTTCTTTGACATAAGAATCATTCTTTTAAAATGAATTTGACCATCTATCGCACCTTTTTTCTCTAATATCTTTAATAAATTTTACGAAGTTATTTATCCTAAACAATTTTTTACAAACACATTTTTTTATGGATTACACAAGAGTACACTCCTTACTTTACTGTCCACAAGAAAAAGGAAACATCAAACAAAAGGAAAAGAAGAACAGCGACAGAATTTTATTTTTTGAATTCTTCATTTGTTTAAAAATGTGCAACTTATGGAAAAAAGAGTAATGCTATAGCTTTTTCAGAGTTTTTTAGCATTAGATACAAAATTATTAACTTTTCCTCATAAAAAAGACGTCTGTTAAAATAAAGTAAGTGATCTTACAGATTTTTTTTGTATAATAGAATTTTTTTTTTAAGTTTAACAAGTATTTGAAATTTTAGTTTTATAAAAATTATGTCCAGAGTGTAATGTTATGTGTTCCATACAGAATTTTTTATTTTCACTTTAAGTTGCTCATAAAAAATATAAAAATGAAAACCATATTTGTAGCTCAGAATTATACTCCAATTTCCATCTCTGTAAGCATAATCACGTAAGTAAAAATCTGAAATGAAACAAATGAAAAACGTTTGCTATTTTTTCTAAAACCACTACTTAACTTTTAAAAGGCTTTTAAACTAAAAGATAAGAATTTTCAAAGTATTGTTTCTGTTTAGAAAATATTTTCTGCGCGTTTATCATTTCTTTTTATTATTATATTCTTAAAATTAAATAATGTTTTTAAGATCATTATGTATTTTTTAAAGTATAAATAATTAAATCCCTCTGCCATCAGAAGGATGCGAGTTATGTATATCAGGATTCGTACGCTTCAAGTACTTGTAAGGACATTTTACCAGTACTTTTGTAAGTTTAATATTTGTCTTATTTAAAGAAAATTAGTGCCTTTCGGGACCCAATTTTGCTCATAATAACACACTTTTTTTGATTCGACATAAATAAATAAGTTTTGTAACAAAATGACTGCCTTCCCTTATTTTTATAGCATATAGATGGCGCTGTTGCCACTGTCGGCAAAATATCCTGAGATATTTTGCAAACATGAAGTGAAGTGAATGTATGTAATTATGATTGTTCGGGTTTAAGTAGAGTTTCGGTAGTGTACAAAATGTATCGCACCTAGAGAAGTTTTCTTGTGATAACCGGAACTATGTGTGTTCCATTCATATATTATGCGCTTTACGCGAATTGTATATATTTTGTGTGTGATTGTTATTAAAAAATGTGATTGTTTAAGTGTCGAAAGAGTTTATCCAAACCCACATCGCCACAAAATGGCGCCCAACGTAAAAATTGTTCTTTAAACGAAAACGAAATCGTCATCCTGACGATAAGTAAATGGTGCAAAAGAATCACCCCGATTCTTAAATTTGAAAAGTTTATGTGAAAGATAATTTGAAGAACAGTACATTTGTTAAAGTTTATTGTCGCCCTGACAATCAAGTGAATTAAAAAAAATCAGCTGGATTCGTAATTCTGTGAAATCATCATTTCAAGAATAGTTTAAAGGAAAAGAAAACCACTTCGGTTCTAATGTGTGCATTCTTTTTGATATTAAATCAAATAATTAGTGCCATCCTTATGGAATAATTATTTGTGGGGTATGCTTCAAGCTTCAAAGTTCTCAAGGCGAAAATGTGCTTTAAAAGTGAAAAAAAAATCTTTGAGTTTGTTTCATAATTGTTGTTTGTGATCATCGAAAAGTCTTTAGACAGATCTAAAATGTTTTCGGAGTAACTTTCAGTGTTCTACTATCGCCGATATTCTGTGTGTTTAAAAGAAATCTGAAACTATCACGTGACCACCGAAAAGTGATTAGCCAAAGATAAATCTTATTTTATTTGTTTTCTTACCGGTAAAAAGTTAAAACTTATCTTTTTTTTCTGTTTTTTGCTGGCCCCAGCTCTGCTAAAACTTTGATTATAATTTATTTCTTTTAAATGCTGTTTTATGTATGTTTTTTTTGTTTTGTTCTTCTTTAAGAGTATTATGAAAGATTAATTTTCTGAAAGGGAAAGAGTTATATAATTTCTTTTGGTAATTTTTTTTCTCAATGCAATATTATTTGAGAAGTGAATTTTATGATTATTTATTTTAATTGTGCACAGCGTAGTATATTAGAAAAGAAAAGTGATTTCAGTAATCGTCAACAATTATTTAGAATGTTGTTTATTTTAAAGAAGTAAGTAAGTACTTTATTTTGATATTCTTGTTGCTTTCATATTTATTTGTGAATAAAAATTTCGTTTTCACATCAAATTATCCGTGGTATTTGATATACTTAAAACTTTATGATTTAAACATTTATGACAGTTTTATACGGTAAGTTATATTGGTAAAAAAAAAGTTGCATATTAACTCATGATAATATTTTTGCATTAATATTTACATGTGCTCATGTTTAATTAGAGATAGATTTTAGTATGGTATTAAATTATTTTTTTTTGTATGTTTCATCAATTGTTTATGAAAGTTTATGCATATTTACCTGTAAGGGGAAGGTAGTTGTTTTGTTATTTAATTATTTAAGGGGTTAAGTATTGTATATAATTTGTAATTTAAGCATAAATTTAACTGATTTGAGAAAAATGGCGTTTCTTTCTAAAGGAAAAAAATCGATTTGTATAATTTGGCTACCGAATTGGAACTTGAGGTAGATTCAGAGGATAAAATAGCCGTCTTACGTGAAAAAATTATGAAGTGGACACTTTTTAAAGACGAGGAACAATTTGTTAGAGAGGCATTTATCGCTATCGTGGAAGATAGAAAAAAACAAGAGAGCATAGAAGAACAAAGGGTTGAGGACAAACGTATCGCAGAGGAAAGAGCTTATGAACTAGAAAAACTTAAGCTACAAACTCAAACCCGTACCGCGACAACTGTACCACAGAATCAGATGGACCAGATGCGTATAGATATTAAAAACATCCTACCACCATTTATTCCGGAAAAGGATGATATGTCGTTGTTTTTGACAATGTTTGAACGTCAAATGAAAATGTTAAATGTCTCCAAAGATTTTTGGGTCTCACAATTAACGCCGTACTTTCGAATGATATTGCTAAACTTATAGCAAGAGAGCCTGAAGAAATGTTCAAAAACTATGCACATATTCGTGACATATTGTTAAAAAGATAACGGAGAAGTTTAGGGTATTATTTAGCCGACATCAAAAAAGAGAGAATTCTACTTGGAAAGATTTTTACTTTGAAATTATAAATTATTTTGAGGGTTGGTTATCCGAGTTAGAAATTAATTCATTTGAAAAGCTCTCAGAACTAATAATCGCTGATCAGATTAAAAAAAAGTGCCCACCGGAATATAAAAATCATTATTTAGATGGTTGGGACAAACTTAATGACCCTGTCGTGTTGGCCGAAAAGCTAGACATATACGAAAATATTAGACCCCCTTTTCAAAAATCAGCAAGTAATTCAAAATCGCGTGAAACACAAAAACATGTTTTGTCAAAAAATTCAAATGGTCAGGAATTCTAGAAAAATCAGGTAACCAAAAAAGAAGCTAGCGAACATTTTGGAAATTACAAAAATACTTCTCCTACCTCAAAATATACGAATTCACGCTTTGTAAACGATGATAAACGTCCAGTTATAAGCTGCTATGGCTATGGGAAACAAGGTTTTGTCAAAGCAAAATGTCCTAATTGTTCCCCATCTACGCAAGTAAAATCCGCAAATTTTAGTTCCCTCCATCTCCAATCTTGTTATATTAATACACAGGCAACACCTATGTTGTTTATTAAGGTAAATGGTATTACAGGGGTAGCTTGCGCAGATACCGGAGCTACACATTCTATTGCTGGGGAAATGTTGTTCAAGCTTCTCCGTGACCAAGGAACTTCGTTCGAAGAGACAAGTGTAAACATAACGCTCGCTGATGGCCTACGAAAAGAAACTAATGTTCTTCAAGCAACAATCACTGTTGAAATAGAAGGCCGTAGAACTAATACAGCGATTTTTGCCTTACCCGAAGCAACCGGAAATAGAACATTGTTAGGCACAGATTTTTTGAATAAAATGGGGATTGTATTGGATATGCGAAGCCAAAGTTGGTATTTCCAGAACAATCCAAGATATAAAATTCCTTTTGTTGATGATCCTTTCAAAACGACGTCTGAAATCACAACACCAAATGTCAAAGTTAACACAGTTATGTTAAGAGAAAATGAAGGTCAAAACCTATCTGCAATACAACGAAAGAGACTTAATGACTTGCTTGAAAAATTTTCCAATACCTTTCAACCAGGGGGAGAAGCAACACCCGTCGTCGAACATCACATAAACACTAGAGAACATCGTCCAATATCTTTACCACCTTACAGGTTATCACCAGCTAAGAAAGAGTTGTTGAAAACAGAAATTGATGATCTTCTTGCCAAAGGAATTATTGAGCAATGCGAATCTCCATATTCTTCACCAATCATGCTCATTCCAAAGCCAAATGGTAGCGTACGTCTATGTGTAGACTACAGGAAGCTCAATGAGGTGACTATACCGGATACCTATCCACTTCCTCGTATGGACGATCTTCTACATCAGGCAAAGACTGCCCAGTTCATGACCACTCTGGATCTAAATGCTGGCTATCATCAGGTGAGTGTCTATGGGCCTAATCGTGATAAAACTGCTTTTGTATGTCCTCTCGGAACATACCGCTTTCGAAGAATGCCTTTTGGACTCCGTAACGCTCCTGCAACGTTTCAGAGAACGATGGATAACTTTCGCAACGGACTCCCAGATGTAAATATTCTCTCTCACCTTGATGACCTCATTATTTTATCATCAAGTTTTGAACAACATCTATCTGACCTTGAAGCTGTTTTTCAAAGATTAGACAAATGGAAACTTTCTGCAAATCGAGAAAAATGCAACTTTGCATGTTCCAGAGTAAAGTACTTAGGACACTGGATCACTCCAAATGGCCTAGAAGTTGATCGTGGGAAAATTGATGCTATTGTGAGGATCCCGCCTGCCAAGAATATAAAACAACTGCAATGGTTTCTGCAGACATGTTCATGGTATCGTCGTTTTATACAAGATTTTGCAGAAATATCCAGACCACTTAG
The DNA here is from genome assembly GCA_963932465.1 of Maratus speciosus. Lineage (NCBI taxonomy): Eukaryota > Metazoa > Arthropoda > Arachnida > Araneae > Salticidae > Maratus > Maratus speciosus. The sequence goes on along the minus strand of OZ010794.1, from coordinate 502,608,848 downwards.
TAACCTCACTAAGAAGAATGTTGAATGGCATTGGGGTGCCGATGAAGAAAATGCATTTCAAAGCTTGAAGCAATGCCTGGTTTCAGCACCAATATTGAAACAGGCTGATGAAACAAAACCCTTCATCATTCGAACCGATGCAAGCAATTATGCTCTTGGAGCAGTACTTCTCCAGGGTAAGGGTGCGGAAGAGCATCCGATTGAGTACGCCAGTAGATTACTGACTCATGCAGAACGCAACTATCACACCACGGAACGGAAGCTCTTGCTGTTGTCTGGGCTCTTAATAAATTCAGAGGATACATTGACAGAACAGAAGTTACTGTGGCATCCGACCACCAGCCTCTCCGATGGCTCATGAGCTTAAAGTCACCTTCTGGAAGACTTGCCAGATGGGCTTTACAGTTGCAAGAATTTAATGTGAAAATAGAATATATTCCAGGTAAAGCGAACGTCATAGCTGACATGCTTTCTCGTCCTGCGTGCGATCATATCAGTAAAGAAGATTGTGATATTTGCACCATAAGGATTGATATTCCTGCTAAAATGCCTAGTGATCTACGTGCTGAACAAAGGAAAGATGAAGAATTAAAGAAAATTATTAAAAGTTTCGAAGATGAAGAAAAAACACTAGACTACACTATCTGGACTGAACGTGGTTATATTATGAACCAAGGAGTTTTATACAGGTATTCCCCAACTTCGGAATCTGAAGAAGCACAACTAGTAGTCCCCTCACATGAAAGGAAGAAAATTTTAAAAGAACACCATGATTCACCTACGGCTGGTCACTACGGCGCTGTTGCCACTGTCGGTAAAATATCCTGAGATAGTTTGCCAAACATGAAGTGAATGTACGTAATTATGATTGTTCGGGTTTAAGTAGAGTTTCGGCGAGTGTTCGAAATGTATCTCATCTAGAGATGTTTTTTATGGAAATATGTATGTTTCAAAGTTATTTTGCTCTTTTCGCGAATCTGTATATAGTTTGTGTGTTATCCTTATTAAAAATGTGTTTGTTTAAGCTGTCGAAGTGTTTGTCATGAACCAACATCGACACAAAATGTCAAACATTGTGCTGAATGTAATAGGTATAAACCTTCTAATCAAAAACCATCCGCTTTCTTACAAACACCAGTGTATTCACAACGATTTGAAGTTCTGTCAGTTGATCTTTTTGGCCCTTTACCAAAAAGTAAGAATGGTAAAAGATGGATATTCATAGTAGAAGACTGTGCAACGAGATGGGTTGAACTATTTGCCCTTACAGAAGCTACTGTAGCACAGTGTGCAACTTGCTCGAAGAAGTTATCCTTAGATATGGTCTACCCAGACGTATAATATGTGATAACGGACCACAATTTGTTAGCAGTGTGATGCAACAATTTTGTTTTCTTTTAGGTATCAAACAAAACCCAACTCCCATATATCATCCCCAGGCAAACCCTGTGGAGAGAAAAAATAGTGATCTCAAGCCGAGATTGGCTATATTAGTAGAGAATGACCACTGTTCATGGGAAGAGAAACTTCCAACAATACGTTTTGCAATGACTACTGCTAAGTGTGACACCACTGGAGAAACAGCAACATTTTTACAATTTGGGAGAGAATTAAGAACGACAGACGATGTTCAGCACGACATTCGTGCTGTAATTCACAATGACAACTTTGTACCTGAAATTACACCATACCTCAAGAAATTTGCAAACTTCACCAAAGAAATTAAGGACAAAGTTGAAGCTAAGCAAGATCAAAGAAAGAAATACGCTGACCGTAAAAGAAAATCAGGACATTGTTTTGCTCCAGGAGACAAGGTTTGGGTTGACTTACATCCAGTAAGTAAAGCCTCTAGCAATAAAACTGCAAAGTTCATGCCTAAACGTGATGGACCATACATTATTTTAACTCAAAAATCACCCACCACATTTGTTATAACAAGCATGGACAATCCAAATGAACCTCTTGCTACATGTCATACTTCAGCTTTAAAACTGTGTAATGACTCTGACATTGTGCCTGTTGCACCTATTAGGAAACATGGCAGACCACCTAAAAAGTTACTGGTTCCTCACCGGAACGTCCGCGGAACCAGAGGGGGAGGTTGTAACAAAATGACTGCCTTCCCTTATTTTTATAGCATATAGATTGCGCTGTTGCCACTGTCGGCAAAATATCCTGAGATATTTTGCCAAACATGAAGTGAAGTGAATGTATGTAATTATGATTGTTCGGGTTTAAGTAGAGTTTCGGTAGTGTGCAAAATGTATCGCACCTAGAGAAATTTTCTTGTGATAACCGGAACTATGTGTGTTCCATTCATATATTATGCGCTTTACGCGAATTGTATATATTTTGTGTGTGATTGTTATTAAAAAATGTGATTGTTTAAGTGTCGAAAGAGTTTATCCAAACCCACATCGACACAGTTTTGCATATTTTGGAGTAAAATTGTTAAAGTTTGAAGATCAACACCCTAGCTCTAAAAAATTCCTAGAACATTTGTAATTTAAATAATATATATATATATATATTTAGCAATATATAATGTATATAAAAATAAATATAGAAACTCTATATTTCAAGTTCAAACGACAAATTCACCTTAATAAAATAAATAAGCAATATGAATATTTAATTCACAATGTATTTCTTTAGTAAATAGGTGCTAATATACATAAATTTTAAAAACATTTAAACCAATCAAGCTGTTAAAACATTGGAATCAGAAGATGTTAAAAACCCGAGAGCTTTCAACTAAAACTTTAGTCGTCATCAGGGGAACTGCTGCAGGCTGAAAGACAACTTCCGGTTAAATATAGAGGGCGAAACCAAAAACAACAAACAGGAGGGTGGGAAGGACAGAAAATAGAGCAGTAGCTATAGAAACCTGAAAAAAGGGGGGGGGGAGGAGGGAAGGGTTATTCAAAACCAAATTCACCAGTTACTCCCAGCATGTTAAACCATATCCATGGTATATTGTAAGGCCGAACGTCATTACAGGTAAGCGTTATTACAGGTACACTTGCCTGTTGACAAAGATCAAGATACAGATATTGATATCCTATTTAAAGAAGTCAAAATCAATGCACATGCATCACAATATAATATTTGTATAATCAGAGAATCTTTGGAAATTTTGACAAGAGGCAAGTGTTGTAATGACGCTATGTCCGACAATATACCATAATGCCAAATGCCTTATTGACTAAAAAGCTCTTTTTTACATCTGCAATTAACAGAAAAATATAAATTTCTCACAAATATTGATAATTTTTAATACAAATTTGTAAATTATACAAAATACCTCACTGAAAAACCTATTTTTAGACAACTTCAGACTTTTTAATTTTACAAAATTTACAAAAATCATTTTAGCAATAATGATGCGAAACTTTACAAATGATAAATAAAACTTTGCCATGAAAAATTAGTCCAGTATTGGTGTTTGAGGGGGGGGGGGTACTCTGTCAACAATTTATATTAACTGCTATGTTGGGAGATAGCATTGGTAAAATCATCTTTTAAAGCCTACTGTATAAGTTACATTGACTTTTGGTTATGTTGTAGCTATACAATGCGGGGATACAAAGTGTTAATATATTTTTTATATTGTCCCACAATTTATTTTATGTGGAATCATATCTATAATGTATTCAAATGATACAATTTAAGTTTTTTTTTTTTTACATTTGGTGTTTAATCCCTTGAAGGGCGGTGGAATATAATATTATATCCCACCTAATTTTAACTCATATTTACACTAGAAACTTTTAGTTAAATTTTACTTTTATAACTTTGGTGGTATAAAGTTGAAAAATAGCTTTTCCTTATTTTGAAATAATTTTTTGCGAAATTTACGGTGTCAATTCAACATTAGAGAAACGTAATTGCTTGCCCCTCACGGGGTTATATGTAATAAGCAGCCTGCAACGTAATCTGATTTCTAATCTGCGACAAATGTTTGCACAATTTTTTCCATTTTGTTGTTGTTGTTGTTGTTGTTATTATTATTATATGACGATTGTTGAGGAAATAGTTCTTGACAATTTTGGGTAATCCACCACCAATTCAGAGTATCTCGGCTACGCTTGAAAACTTTTTAAATTATCATGAAAAATTAGTAAACTGAGTTATAGTTTTTAAAAAATTTGATTGAAATTGCATTTTGTTTCTATTTGATGATGTAAAAATTGAAATTATGCAGGTGATAGGGCAGGTCATTGTTACCATCGCTATGAAGTCAGTATTAGTGACACACACATTTTTCTTTTATAATATAGAGATTTCGTGTATGTTGTTCGTCTGTGTGCATACGTGAGCGATTGCGCGAAAATAACTGCACAGATAACTTTACAAACTCCCTTTGGGTGGCTAATCCCTCCCTTACTTTATTTTTCGAGGGGCATTATTCTTTAAAATAAGAATATAACATACAATTAGTGTGAATAGCCTGTGAGCTCAATGCCATTAGTTTGCCTAGGCACTTTTCCTTTTATTACAACAATTGGTACACTTTTTATATGATGTCCTTACTTGCTAGAAAATTTTTATCTCTGCTTCAAGAAAAGACTGCATTATAAAAGTAAAATATCATTTATGAAACATTTTTTTACTAATTATTGTTCGAAGTTTCAGAAAAAATTCTTTGTATTCGTTATTAAGCATTTTAATGGATTTTCTACTCACAAAATATTTATACATTATTTTATTTTAAAAATGCAAGATGATTTCAAAAACATGTAATATCCAATGCACAAAAACCCAATAAAATATTAGTTGCAAATAGTAAACAACATCAACAAAAAAAAAATAGTTTGCACAATAAAAAACTCAAACTCAAATAGCTTTTTTGACTACGCCTACCCTTACAGAGAAAGGAAAAATGGAGTTAGTAATTAGGATGACATGACAACATGAACCTAGAAAAAATAATAAAGATAAATGCATATTTTCAAAACATAATTTAACAGACAAAATGTTTACGATAATTACAAGCTTCGCATTAAAAATGAATAATAGCAGATATAAGTAGCGTCTGTTATTTTTATCTAAAGAAAACTTAATTACTGAACTTTTTAAAAGAAGGGTTCAATGGGAAAATGATACTAAACACATATCTGTAATAAATGAAAGACTTTCTTTACTAGGAATTTGGAAAGCGATGTTTGTCATCAGAAAAATAATTGTGTCTTAAAAGGAAAATTCTAATTTAATGCTTTTTAAAATGTGTTTGCTACATAATTTTTTTAAGTTTTAGAAAAAAAATGTTTCATGAAAGAACAGATATAGATGTAGATTGCTATAGATTAAAGAACAGATTTTAAAAGTTTTTAAACATTAAATAGTATGTTATTTAATGTGTAAAAATATTTAATATTGCATTATGATAAATTTGGAGCCTCTGATTTTGGCCATAGTTGTTTATCAGGGAATCCGCGGGCAAAGTCATCCGTTCGGGCGGAGGAAAACCGATTACGGTCATTACCGTCTCAACACTCTGTAGTATTCGGTGCGCTGCTATTAAAATGTTAACGCCCACTTTTGTCACTTTATGTGAGTTCATTGGAACAAATCAAGTTAGAAATGTGTATAAGTTATAATTCCATAAAGTTTCATATTTTTTAAAAGAGAAAATTGCTGCAATATATAGAGGTGACCCTTATGGAAAAAAATGCATCCACATTTAAAAGGAAGTCATTATACTCAGTCGGTAGGCGCTTACTTTTTTATATACTGCAAACGGTGCTTAACTCTTTCATTGGCAAGGTACTTGTATTCCTAAAATGTTCAAATAATTTAATGACACCAGTATTAACAAGATATTTTATTTTTAAACATGCAAAAGTAAATTTTCGCGTACTTAATAAAGATGTCATTTTCATTATAAAATTCCGGTGCCAATATGGCAATTTTTTATTAAAATTATGTGATGCCGTCACGGTATCACCGCCCTTCAAAGGGTTAACAAGTTGAGTACCACGGTGACTGACACTGAAGCTGAAAAATTTACAATGTTTTAAGTAATTTTTAAGAAAGTATAATCCTGTAATAAATAAAAGGTAAATAAATTTTAAATAAAATTTCAGTAATTACTTAAAATATATATATACAGGGTTGCTACGCTTTCAACTTAAATACCAATAAATTTATCTAGAAAAACTAATCTTATTTTATCTAACATAATCGCGAAATTTCATAAGCCGAGTCTTTCTGTAAGTAAATACCGGTGTTGAGTCAGGGAATTCCCTGACTCCGTAGCAACCCTGTATATATATATATATATTTAGTTTTATATCATATTTTAGACCGTCAGCCATCGGTGAATCACGTGATCTAGATGGAAAGTTCAGTGTCAGGCCGAGTTGTTTGATTTCCGTACTTTAAAAAAACGGAAATATTTTATTGATAGTAGATTTTATTTATTTATTTTTTTAACTACCGTTATTTTTAGCATGCAGCTGAACGAAGTTGAATGTGCCAATCATGTCTTCTGTAAATATTTTTTCTTAAAAACGAATCATTAAATAATTGTTATAATTGTTATTTTGAAATCATATTTACATTACATTATTTTAATAACATTAATTAATTGTGAAGTCACGTTTTTTTTCGTAAAAAGGCCATTGAAATTTTTGAAGATAACTGAAACGATAAAGTGATAAAAATTCTTGAAATTGTAAAAATCTTAGCATACACCGTAGAATAAGCCTGAAAAACTTACAACTTACGGGGTAAACGTACAATATTTCAACCCTAGAAAGAGTACCGCGTAGGTAAACTTCCATCTCCCACTTTTAAAATTACTTTTCATTTTATTTAATCCCAGAAGTCTATGATTTAAATAAAAAAATATATTTTCGAAAAAACTGGCGGAAATGTGACTAGGCAGTGATTAAGTCCGGATGATGTGCTTTCCCCTTCCAAGTCTACAGTTAAAATGAGAACTTATAAAAGGAGTATTCTATACTTTTAGTAATGATTCTTTTGAAATAAACAAAAATAATATAAGCACTCTGATCGATTTTCTTTTATTATAAAACTAATGCCATTTTCCCAGTAACAAAGTAGATTAGTTTCACTGGTTCTAATAAAGAATGTTTTTATGATTTACCTCTTGAAATCTAACTTAATATTTGCTAACAGTGATAAAAATACAGTTACAAGCAGTGGTGGTTCGTGACTGCTTTTATTTGGGGACACTAAATGCATTGCTGTCAAATTCATTCTTTTCTAATCGCAATTTTTTAAAGGAACCCTTGCTTTATTTAAGGGCAAAAAGTTCCGATTTTAAATAAGGAAAAGATTTCCTTTGAAAAATTATGGTAAGAAAAGAATAAGTTTTTGAGCCATGCAATTAGTGCCCCTCCAAAAAGTCCAGTCACGAGCCGCCATAGGTTACAAGGCAAATAAATACCTTTATTTAATCAGATCGACGTGTTCCATCGCTCTGACGGCGACATTCTCAAGACTTATACTAATACAAATATTTTCTCAAAAAGTTTTAATGCCGTTAATTTCATAATGCATGAAATTACGTGATTTTTGTTTACCAGTTTTTCAATTTAAAGTTTTTTGCGAAAATATTTGTATCTGTATAAATCTTGAGAATGTCGCCGTCAGGACGATGAACATGTCGATCTGAATAAATAAAGGTATTTATTTGCAATGTAAACGTATTTTTATCACTTTGAGCAAATGTTAAGTCAGTTCTGATGTTTCAAGAGATTTGCATATATAGTTTTATTAACCCTTTCAGAGGCAAGGTACTTTTATTCGTAAAATGTTGAAATAATTTAGTGACCCCAGTATTTACAAGAGAATTTATTTGTAAACAAGTAAAAGTGTATTTTTGAGTATTTAAAAAAGGTGAAATTTTCATTATAAAGTTCCGGTGCCAATGTGGCTATTAGGGATTAAAATTATGTGATGCCGTGACGGCATCACCGCCCTTCAAGAGGTTAAACTCTTGATGGTAGGGCTGGAAATTAATTTTATAATCACTCGTACCTCAAAGTACAAGAAAAGTTCTTTTGAAAGTATGCTATTATATATGTATGGCAGAGATTATTTTTGAAAAAGTGGTGCGAATAAAATAAGGAAATTGTGGTTGGGACGGCATGTGTCCCAAGCCCATTATCAAAGGTTTAACTCATTAAAGCCGATTGGAAAGAAAACTTGCCACGTAAAGCGAACAAAATTTTTAAATTTGAATACCAGTATTTTAGTTTGGAAATTTTCATATTATTTAATCTCAGATTTTGAGCGATTAAATAAATCCAAATTACAAAGTGGCAAAAATTGGTGCCGAAGAATTAAAAGAAGTATAAAGGAGTCGTTAATGGGTTAATGATATTTTATCTGAAAATTGCCTTTTTAAATTACTTCTTATTTTTACTCGTAATTTTTTTTCAAGCGTCATTTTGAGCCAAGATATCCTATCCTTTGAAGACCTGCTTTGCAATTGAACTACTTCTTAGTAAACATTATTTTTTCGTATAAGTATATAGATCAAATTGGATCGTGCTCATTCAAGTATGTTAAAAAGCCTTTATTTGTGAAATATTGATGGTTTAAAGTTTTTTTTTTTTAAAGTTTTGCCTGAATTCAACTTGCTTTAACCTTTCAAGGGCGGTGGTATGTTTATGAAGCCACTTGATTTTAATTCCCAAATGCCACAAAGGTACCTTGATTTTCGTATAAATATTTCCTGAATTATGTATGTGAAATATAGCTTTTTTCTTATTTCCAAATAAATTTCTTCGGAAATTCCGGGTCATTCATTCATTTCAGCATTTTAGCAATACAAGTGCTTTTCTCCTGAAAGGATTAAAAGAGTTAAAATTAGATAAATATTTAAAAGTCTGCGTTGTCACCTTCTTACAATTCTTATTTTTGACTCAAAAAGCATTATTTTTACATTCTTCTGTATATAATAACTAATGTATATTGGATTCTCTTAAAACTACGACCTCCAGTTTTCGGCGGATTTATAGGTTTTAGAATCCTGGGCTGTTTTTACAGAACGTCTGTCAGTGAGTCTGTCTGTGTGTCGCAAACTCCAAAACTACTGCAAGGAATTTAATAAAACTTTAGATTATTTTAGGCCTTGACCTAAATTGATGCGAATTAGCTTTTGGTATATATGTTACATTATTAGATCTAATTCCGCGATTTCCTTATCTTATTCTAAATTACTACTTTATATTCACTAAATCCTTATCCTTAAATAATCTCTATCGTTAACGCTGTTGAATTCCCTTTAATTTAATGTCTCACTTGTCTTAATCGCTTTAATATTACGCTTTTAGTATTCTTAAATTAAATGTTCCATTCCCGCGCTTTTTTCTTTCGAGATTATTTTTTTAGCTTCCATTTTTACTTTCCCGCGCATTTCTGATGTTATCCTTTTTTCCTCCAAATTCATCCGCTAGTTCTGTTCGCACTCTTTATATCACGTGACATTCTTAATTATTCATTGGTTGAGAGCGCGACCTACGTCATATTTGTATCCTTACACGTGAGGAACAAAAAGTTGATACTCGCTGTGTTTCAGCAGATTTGGGTCGTATTTCCAGTTTTCATTCATCCCCTGGTCACCGTCCTGTTATTCGATTATCTGGAACTTTGTTTAAACCCAATTACTACACAGAGCGATGGCTAATTATCTTGGTGGAAACTGCACTTTTAGCAATATCTATTTATATAAAATCCAAGTCTCTGTGTGTCCCTCACGATTCCGGTAGAACCGCCTCATTGTAATGACGTAATGAGTAATTGTTGAAAAATACTAATGTAAATAACCACAGTAGCACCAAAGGTTGACCAACTTGGCGAAATATCGCCAAATTTTAAAAAATGCCGCCAAATTTGGCGACAGAAATAAGTTGTCATATATGAAGCCAACTTGGCGATAGCTGGCTTTTTTGGCGAAATTCCCATTTAAAACCATTAATCTTTCATAATCAAGGTCACCGCAATATAATTTTAACTTCCGTACTTTTAAGGGTTTTTTTTTTTTTTTTTTCAGAATCTATGGATTAGAATTTAATAGTGTAATATACGAAAATGTACGTCTTTACATCTTCATCCCGATGCTACTTATTACATAACCGCCAATAAACGGAGCTGTACTGTCCGAGTTCCTAACTGCCCAATTTTAATGTGCTTTAGGTACTTCTTCAGTATAGGACCTTGGCGAGATAGAGAAAATGAGTACTTTTCCGTTATACGGACACCATGCCAAAATGTATGCTAATGCGCCAATTATTTCAACCCTGATTGTGAAAAGGATTTTTATTGTAAACCAAGCGAAACATTGTGATATGCTATTTATGAAATGTGAATCGCGTGAATTGTTATTATTTAACCTTAAAAGCTATTTAATTTACTATTCGAATTGTAAATATATATTTTTTATGAAGTTATAATTTACTTTTACTGCTAACGCTGAGATGGATTTTACCATTTGGCAATTACCAGATGATGAGAAAATTGCGATAAAACTGTTTCAGGAATTTGGAATTCTGCATAATAAAATGTTGTGTTCAAAAAAACATGAAATGTAGTTATGGATGAGTTCTGGAAATCCGAAATGGAGATGTAGCTTACGTTCATGTCGAGAAAGCGTAACGACTGAAAACATGGTTTGAAAATCCGAAATGGAGATGTAGCTTACGATCATGCCGAGAAAGCGTAGGAATACGAAAGAAAACGTGGTTTGAAGGATCGCGGTTGTCTTTTCTTAATGCTTTAAGGTTTATATATTTATGGTGCCAAGAGTTGACATCGATTGAGTTTTGTGGGCTGCAACTTCATATGAATCACAACACAACAGCTGACCGGAATAGTTATTTGAGAGAAGTTTGTGCAAATGCGTGTTCAAGATCAAACAGAAAAATCGGTGGACCTAATAAAATTACAGAAGCAGATGAAAGTCTTTTTACCAGAAAAAATGCAACGTAGGATGTTTTCTTCCTCCTAAGTTAGGTGGTTTATGTCGTGAAACACGGGGATGTTTTCTTACTCCTATTCCCGATCGTACAGCTCAAACTTTAATGGCGGCAATGGAAAATAAGGCTTAGATGCTGGGCACAGATGTCATACACGCCCCTTATTGGCGCGACTTTTTACCGACCCCATTTTGGCGAAAACCTCTTTACTATATCATCTATATCCGGGTTACCATATCAAGCAAAAAACGACACTTTGGCGCAAGTTAAGTACCCGGTGCGTATATGACATTGGCGTCAGAAAACAATCGCGCCAATATGATATGACATCTGTGCAGATGCTGTATATTCCCGCGGCCGCCATCTTCGATATTTTGAGATTTCTTGGCAATGTTTTACATTTTATTTTCGTTAATCCTAACAAACGCATAAATCGCTGCGTGACGACATTTACTACTTGACGGAAAAGGGGTTTTCACGCCAAGAAAAAATCCAAGATGGTGGCCGCTGTAATATATGACATCTGTTCCGTTTAGTATGAGTTTTAATTTATTACTCTATTGTATAACAGTTATTTGTTCACTTATTTTAAGTATATATTTGTGATTTAATAAAATAGTTCGTAAAAGTCTGTAATTTTCAAATGTTATATTTTTTGGTACTTCTTTGTTAGTAATCCCGTCGACCAATTTCGCCAAATTATATAAATCGCCAAACCACTCGCCAAATTATACACATTGACATAGTTTTTTATTTTAAATAATGAAAGAACAAATAAATTAGTAAAACATTAATAAAAATACAAATAAAACGTCGAATTAATGGTTTTACTGGCCATTATTGGCATTTAATCTTACAATTAATTAATTAATGGCAACCATTATTGGCAATTAATCTTACAATTTGGCGACAGTAATTTGGTCGACGGGATAACTAAGAAGTACCTATTTTTTAAATGCTCACTTTATCTTCTTTTTTTTTCTTTTTTTTTTCAAATGTTTCATTTCACATGATTTTCATTTTGCGCCAACTATTACGCTTGGCGGCAATGGTGTCCGTATAACGGAAAAGTACCAGAAAATGAAATTTGGCAACATATTTTTTAGCAACTAATTCACTGTTTCATATACTACACAAGCAATTTTTCAATATTTACACAAGTTATTTAATACACAGGAGCAACTATATTAACTATTTTTGAATACAAACATAAATAAATTGTATATAAAAAACAACAATAATATAGATATAAGTAAAATATTTATATATTATATAAATAAACTTAAAAGTTTGTTTATTTGATTTTCATAGCTGTTTATATGATTTGATCACAAATCTCACTTTCTGATGCCCGAATTACAACAAGCTTTTTAAAAAATCGCCAAGACCCCTATAGTGGAAAAGTACCAAAATATCTATTATTTTGCACTATCTGCGCTATAGTTTGTACAAAAAAATTAAGAATAAAATAAGGCACAGATGTCATGTACACATATTGGTGCGATTTTTTTCTGGCACCAATATTATATACGCACCGGGTACTTAACTGGCGCCAAAGTGTCGTTATTTTGCTTGATATGGTTACCCGGATATAAATGATGGTACAGATGTCATATTCGACCCATATTGGCGCGATTTTTTTCTGGCGCCAATATCATATAGTCAACGGGCACTTTACTTGCGCCTAAGTGTCGTTATTTTGCTTGATGTGGTAACCCGGATTATGTTGTTTATGCTGTTGATGTTTTCGCCAAATTGGCAACCGAAAAAAATCGCGCCAATATGGGGCGAATATGACATCTGTACCTAAATGATATAGTAACGAGGTTTTCACCAAACTGGCGTCGGAAAACAATCGCGCCAATGTGGGGTGTATATGACATCTGTGCCTAAAATAAATGTAAAATAAGACTAAAAAAGAGTTGTTTGATTAAAATATTAAAAACAAAATATATGTATTTTTCTAAATTTTTATTTATTTTATTTTATTTTATTTTATTTATTTATTTATTTATTTTTAAAGACATACTTTTATTAAAATTATTCAAAAATGTACAAAAATATACATATATATGTATATTTTAAATACACTAAAAAGTAGCAAATAATATTTGGATTTTTATTTTCCCATGACCAAGGGGGAAAAAATGAAAGCGCGGGCGCCAACTTTATATACATATATATACATAGGTAACGTACATAATATAGTACCATAAAAAAACTTAAACAAAAGTTAAATTGAATTGGCGCCCAAGCTTTCATTTTTTTCCCCTTGGACATGAGAAAATAAAACAATTTCATTTCAATCCCAAAAATTTCCCACATTTTAGAGCATTAAAAAAATACATTTTTGTGAATATTAATGAAAGTATGTCTTTCAATTTTTTTTTTACATTTATTTCTTCTTGACTAACTTCTATCTTGAATCACGTCTGTTCAGCACATTTTTCTATCAAAACAGCATGAGTTCAGCATATTTTTTCTATTAGAAAAGTTTAATGTGTTGCGCTGTCGTTAAACCATTTAACAAACCGTGTTTAATTTTCCTAATGTAAACAAGCACAGAGCTGTTATGGTGAGTCATTCACATTTTAGAATCGTTCACATAAAAAATTTCGCTCATTGAGTTACTCTTTCGGCTCTCTTTTAATGCAATGTTAATGACGTCACTGCCGGTCACAGAACCATGAAAAAGTCTACATGAGAAAAGGGAACCGATGTAGGCATTCATCCAACACTGAATTGCCTCTATGGTTTTTATAGTGTTTATTTTTTTTTCTCATGCAGACGATAATGGCAACTCAAAGCAACAACGTGTTTTTTTTTTTTGTTAGGTTTGCTCTGTTTTTTGATTGGAAAATTAATAATGAAGAAGAGATGTAATATAGAATATGTTTTTTAACAAAAAATACCTTTTTTCAATAATTTATAGTATTTTTCATTTGAAATGAATGAGTAATGAACGAAATGAATTGATATGAATAAAATTTTCATTTATACTGTCATTTACAAATATGATAAATAAGTTAGAAGGATAAACATTTTCTACAGTCGGACTGCATTTAAAAGAACTGGTTTTTTCTCATGGACAACTATATGTAATTAATTCAAGATGCAAAGAGGAAGGGCATTTAAAAATATATGTCGAAGATACTGAAAAGCAAGGTCAGTTTTTAAATAATAAAAAAGTTTTTACGAAAAACGTCGTATATCCAGAAGTTTTCCGACCAAATGTTAATTTACACTTCAACTGCATTTTTTATGTATTCATTTTACATAGTTTTTCATAAATGTGTTTCTTTTTAAAAATGTGTTATTTTCATCTATCACTGCGGAACAAGCGAAAAAAACTCATATTTTGCAGATGTGTTGTATATAACAGATGTATATATTACATTTTCCGTCATTTTTGACGGGCTATCTTTCTAGTATTCTAACAAAATGTTAACTGATATTATGAGTTGTTTCAATTTCTTCTGGGGAAACTTCACGAACGATGCATTCCATTGTTTTCACTCGACAACTGCATTTCAGCAATTGGTTCTACTAACATAACAGATTCGAATTATCTGTTCCGACCACTTCTTTTCCGCCATTATCGCTGCATGTGAATCACAGCTACTATCGTGACAGCCAGTACGGCATTTTCAACGATAAAGCCAATCCAATGTTGCTAGAATGCAACATATATGTCGCCTAACAAGCGATGCTGCATTTTTTCAGGATTGTCAAAATAGCTATGTATCAAGAACTAACGTCCGAACTTTCATCAAAATTCATATTTTGTTAGACCTTGACTTTAATAGATACACATAAGGTTTTGGCGTTTATCGCAAAAATGCTGTGCACTTCTATGTTCTGTTTTCCACAACTTCCGTTATAGTCATATGCCGAAAACAAATAAATTGGCACAGTTTCATATTAGAACTTCATTAACAATAAACAAGCAAACAATCTCCTAAAAATAGACCATTAAACTAATAAACCATGAAATCTATTTGACTCTATGGAGTACAATAATAAACATTCTCCGATGTCATTTCGTTTTTATTGATAAGGGAAAACACGGATAAATGGTCTTTGAGCTTTCGCATAAACTTATATCGTTCACGGCGTAATAGTTCAAATTTCCGAAAAAAGCGTAAAGCGTCAAGAACGCTAAAAATGAAATTGTTTTTTAGGAATAAAAAAATAAACACATAAGGTAATGAAAGAAAAAAGAAATGAGAAAATAATTAAATCTTGAAATTGCTATTTAAAATAAACGAAAAGTCATTTTTAAGTGATAAAAATTTAATAACAATATTTATTTAACAATAAATTGGATTAAACCAGTGTTTCCCAACCTTTTATTGCCTATGCCCCACCGAAGCATCTGAAAAATCACGATGCCACCCCCCCCCGCCCACTCCTCACATAAATATTCTTTAACCTATATCTCTTATTATTCGAAAATCGAACTGTATTCACCTGAAGGAAGCCTAACAGTGTTTTAACGATAACTACTCATTTCACATTTCTTAACATATCATAGAGCAGAATTTTCTTCCACAAATGTGTTTTTAGTATAATTTTATAAATGGAATTAAGGCTATAAATCTTCACTTTTATGCCAAAATAGATTTGTTGTGCCTTCCCAACTTACCTGAATGTTTAACAAAAGTGTTATATGCCTATATTTTTATTGTCCCAAAATGACAAAAGAGACTCTCTTATTTAGTATTAAAATTGAAAACGATGACACATTTTACATTGAATTTTAGTAGCTTATTGAAAGTTGTTGGAAAATCCTTGGACCCCAAATTTACTTTCTATGGATAACAAAATACACAAGAAGCATCTCAAGGTTCTGACCTTTATCAAGTTTAAGTAGACATTATTCCCCATCAAAACATATTTATCATTTTCCCTCCCCAATTATCGTTAATTAACTGCCATGTATTATGACATTTTCAAATTTAAATTGTACATGTTATACATCCATTTACCGTGTAGGAGACCTGCACTACAGCCATAGTTATTTAAAATTTATCCATTTTCTAATTTAATGCTATTAAAAATTTAAAAATTTTATATTTCTAATTTAATGCTATTAAAAATTTTAAAAATTTATAAAGTTTTTACTACCACATTTAGTTATTTCAAATATTTTGTATGTTAAATATGTTATAGACAATAAGATTTAAGTATACTCTTTAAGTAATGTCAAGTGTAGAAGTTTCTTTATGTTACATACAGAAGAATGAATAGATAAAAATAGATCATTCCATAAATAATTTTGAAAAATTGTAAAATACGTTAGAAACCAGAAAAGTTATAGAAAATTTTAAATATAATAAAAGGGGAGAAAGTGACGCTAGCATAGTAAGAAAAAAAAATTGCTCATGCAATTATTCTGGCATTGTTTCCATTCTAACACTTTGATTTTAAGCTTTTTTTTTTAACGTTCGACAAAGATACCTATTTATTTTTTAATTTTGCATGTTTTATTTTTAGTCTAAAACCTAACTTTTCTAAAAAAGGAAAAAAAAAAAAGGTGAGCGAAGGTTGAGTTACAAATTTGAAATTGCCCCTCTAAAGAATCAAATGTCCCCCCGGTGGAGCGTGCGCCCCACGTTGGGAATCACTGGATTAAACTTAAGAGGACAGTGGACACTGAAAAACATCAAATTCGATTAAACAATCGAATAAAGTCATGAATAAAGTGAATTACGTTTTATTTAAATATTTATGCGTACGTATAGTAAATGGTGTCTGTTTAGTAATTTCTAGTTTAACCTGCAAAATATAGTTTTAAATGTGTATGAGTACATTAACACTAGAACCGCCATAGCGGTCATTTTGACCGGTAAAAAATGAAAATATTTCGATTCGAACCAGAAATTGTTCTCTAAAATAAGTTAAATACGTACCACGGAAAAATATGTTAAATAAATAAGTTAAAGAGTTTTAAATAAAAATTCTGGTGACAAAATAGTTTTATAACACTCGAGTAAAATTTCCGGCTGTTCTAGTGTTAAACGCTGTTTTCTCAGAATTGAAAATTTCGCATATTTATGAAATTTAAAATGTTCAATGCGCATTCATAATTATCGAATTCTATCAACATTTTTACTGTACATCCTTGATATAATAATAAATAAAAGCTAGCATAAATAGTTCCATTTAAGGAACATTTTAATGTTAAAGTTTGCTACATAATACAAAAACTATCGTTATTTTAAACGAAAATGTAGAGTATTGTTATAATTTTTTTTTTCTTTTTACACTTCAGGGAAATTTTACAATTTTTGTTAACTTTCTTTCTAATAACCAAAAAGTACCTGATCAAAAAAAGAAGGTCCTCTTATATTCAAAAGAAATCCGTATGGGGTATTTAAATATAACAATTATTCGGTACTTTTTTAATTTAAAATTTTAATAATTTAAAAAATTTTTATTATTTTAACACTAAATTTTGAATTTAACTGTTTGGACATGCCTTTAACAATTCTACCAATTTTAAAATTAATCTCTTGAAAATTAAAAGATTTGGTTTTTAATATCCCCTTAATAGTTTATAACATAAACGTGATTAACAAAATTTATTAAAAATGAATTTTTTTTCAAACATTATTTCGAGCGTAATTTCACAGCTGAAAATTATTAATTAAAGTTATATATGTGTTTACCGATGCTGGGTTTATTTGTGGCTCATGTTTCGCCGCAGGATTGTGTGCTCATGACGACTATTCGATCTTGTGCTGGAGTCGCAGCCTTACCAACATATGTGGGAAATGCTAAGCTGGGCATCGTCCTCGTAGTTTAAATGGTAGAGCACTTGGAGTGCTATTCCAAGGGTTCCGAGATCGATTACCGACTTTCTGTTCCTCATTCTGTTGGTTCTACGCTTAGTTAGCAATGTGAAAAATCAAGTATTAAATATTCAATTATTTTACTGTTATATGGATTTTCTTTAGATATTTCCTCGGGGAAGTGTTTTCATAAGTGGATATTCATCAATGCAGGAAATCCTTCATTCTTCATTAAATCAATAAATAATTCGTCGGAAAGTATTAACCCTCCCAGCGTCTTGAGGGCTCCTGCATTTTCATAAAATTGCTTATAAAAATAATCTTAATTTAAATTTTCTTTTCCTGTTTGTTTCTAAAATACACTTCATACCCTTTATATGACATGTATTTTAAATACAATTCTGTTTAAAATATTTTTTGTCTACAACAGATTTAAGTTGTTTTTGGGAAACGGAAAAATACTAGCAAATCGTCAGAGGATTAAATATGCCATTTTAGTATGAGAATGTATCTGGAATTGTTTGAAGATCCTAATAACATAAGCAGCGTAAATTTTATACGTGTTTGATAGTAATATTATAAGATAAATTTTAAATGCCCTTTGATGCTCTGTCCAAGGTGTGTACAAGGTATATTCAAGGCAAGCATTACCAAAAATCTGACTCGATTTTCTATACATGATACCGAAAAATGTACAATAATAAACCAAATTGATGCGCTTTGTTGTTTTTATATTTAAAGAATTTTCAAACTATAACCCAGAAAAATTATAGAACATAATTTTACATTAAAATAAAAATCTGCTTTTGTAGTAGAAAGACAAATGAATCAACTTTTATTCAAGGTACCTAACTGTGCCCTTGAGCCAGTTAGAAAATCAATAATATAAAAGTGGTCCGACAGTTTCATGGAAATACTAGTATTCAGTGACGTATTTAGACTTACCATTTTCGGAGGGGGCTGATATATAGTAAAAGTTCCTTAGAAGGAATCACAAGAAGCAGGAAAATTTCCGCTTTAAGCAGGTTTTTATCATAGCAGGAAAACGCATCTATTACACAATCAATCCTGCTAAGATGGAATCGCATTGGACTGGGAAACATTTCGTTTTAGGCATGGTCTTTACAAGTATAATTCCATGGTTATGCCACATTTTATAAAACGGAATGGTGAAAATTATTTACTAAAAGGTACTTCAGTAAATAGTAAATAAAACCGAAGTAAACGCAAATTTAAAATTATTTAAGAGCTTCTCACTCAAACCACTCCCTCTCGCTTCCTGCAACACTTCCAATCTATGCATTACTTTAAATCACAGATTTAACTGATAAATAGTGTGTAATCAATTTATTAATGTTTTTTAAACTAATTAAATTTAATAATGCACTTTTAATCACTACTTATCACGTTTTACATAATAAAATGCGTGTAAAGAGAGCCTGAGTAATATAACGGAAACCTGGCTGAAAAATGGCTATTTCGTAATCTCTTCGAAATAACACACTTTCTAAAATGAAAACCTGTCTAAAACGGAATAGTTTTCTGGTTCCTTTTTAATTTCATCTTAGAAATTTTCATTACATTTTGCTAAACTTTCGCAATTAAACGTGATATATTCTACAAATTTCGGAAGGGGTTGGAGCCCCATCAGGCCACCCCCTGAATACGCCACTGCTAGTATTTTCTTATAGAAAAGTTTGACTTTCGTAATCCGGTATGATTGCATGAAGTATGTATTTCGCTAAGTAAATGCTGGTATTTTTGCTATCTAAAGTCAAAGAAATTCCTTGACCCATTGGCAACCCTGCATATCATATTGCTGATTCATAAGTGCCAAGGTTTATGGATTTTGAACAGCACTATTTCTGAATCATCGCCTTTTTTCACGCTCTTACTTAGCACTAGAACGTCCGGAAACTTTACCCAATCTTAATAAAAACATTTTAACACTAAAGTTTGTATTTGAAACAATTTTACTTATTTATTCAACAGAATTTTCTCTAATTACTATTTAATTAATTTTCCGAAAATAATTCTGGTTCGAATTCACATTTTGACATTTGATCAGTGTCGAATTGATAACAGCTAGACATACTAATGTTAAGAATTTTGAGAAAAATAAAATGATTTTTCTTTTAAATGGCATGGTTAAAATGCTTATCTAGATTATGTAAAATTGATTTATTTTATATATGAAGTTAACCCTCTGTCTACCAGAAGGGTCCAATGGACCCGACATGTACATTCAAAATATTTATTCAAACCAGAAATTTCTTCAAAACAAACTAAATTTATAAATCAGACAATAATAAGTTAAATAAACAAATTAAATAGTTTTAAGTAAAAATTCTGGTATAGAATATTTTTATAAAACTTGAGTAAAATTTCCGGTAGTTCTAGGGTTAAAGACATTTAAGAGATATCACACAAAATAAAAGTTATCGACTACATAGTTTAGGACGCTAATACCTATCATTGTATTTATGAGCCTCAAAAGGAGTGTTCAGATTAGCAAAAAGTGCAATCGCAGGAATTCTGCCTTTACATATGGCGAATATTAGTAATCGAATTGGCGAATATTAGAAATGGAATATTGAAAATTCATAAACCTATGCCCATTTTGCATGACCTTAGGCAAAGTCTGGAATTTAAATAATATCTGTAATGCAATTTGTTGTATAGTTTAAAAAATGGAAACACGCAGGCGCAAATAAACCTTTGGGACACCCCTGGACCAAAGCTGCCTCAAGACTACAAGCCAAACACAAGGTTTCGAGACGTCACGACGCGGGGCTTAGATCAGCCGTGGAGAGCACATGCGTTATTTAAAACATTAATTCTTTCCTCCATATTTCAACGTATTATCACAGCATATGGGAAAAAAAATAAAAACTTATAGTTTAAAGACGCTAATTAAGTGCTTTTTAATCAATTTCGATCACTCGAAACAATAATAACGATAACACAAAAACAATATTTATGAAATAATATCACTGTGTCAATGAAAATGTGCATATGAATTAAAGATGCATTAAAGAAAATTCGTTCGTTAATGAAAAAAAAATTCCAAGTATTAAATTTATTTTAGTAGACAGTTTTTATTATTTATTCTACTTTAAAATTTAGAAACAATATCAATTATCTATTTGGTATATATTCAAAAACAAGACATTATACATTATTACACACACACACACACACACACATATATATATATAAATTTGCAGTTTAAACACATAAATTGAATTATTTTGCTTTCAATTATTTCAAAATAAATAAATAACAATAAGTGTGCCAATCAAAACCCACATTTCAAAATTAAATTAAAGTGGAAGAAAAGTGAATGTTAAATGAAAACAAATTCAAGTTGCGTTCTATTTTTATTTTTAATTGGTCTTGAAATTATACAGTAAATATCCTATTAAATATTAAGTGATTTGAAACCTGCATATAATAAATAGTAAAATTAAAGTATACATGAAATTAAGTATTCTTATGAATAAATTTTCGTACTGTAAACTATCAGAAATGGGTAATTTTCACATAAAATCCATTAAATTAAAAAACATAAAACTGTCATAATACTAAAACAACACAAGTTCATGAAACAGAAAATTATTATTTAGTTTTGTATTAGTTTGATATATTATGCAAGGTACAAGCAATAGACTTTTTAAAAAATGTATTGACATATGAAGAGAAAAATAAAAGAAAGAAAGAAAAGACTTTCATCAATTGGAATTAAAATACTCCTAATTTATGTTCATTTTCCTCGAATGTTTAGGTAATAGCTGATAAAAAAAAACCCATCGAAAAACACAAAAACCTTCCACGAAAATATTTCATTTCCAAAATAATGTTGTGTGGGTTCTTAAATGGTTGTTCACATCTTTTAAGCTTAAAATAATCAATTTTTATGAGATGAAAAGTATTTCCTGACTAGATCTAAAAGTAAATTTATAATTATAGAATAATAATTTTATTTATTGTTATTTTTAATTAAACATTAAAATGTATATGAAAACACATAGGATTTTTGCGAAGAAGGTGTGTGTGTGGGGGGGGGAGGGGAAACTACTGTTTTGCATAAGGGTACTAACAAACCTTCCTCTAGTCTTGTAAATAATTTGCTTACAGTTGTGGCAAAAATAGAGAGATTCAAAAACATTATCCCCATAGCTCTATTTACGCAGTACATAAGCATTTATAATTTAACAAAAAATTATAAAAAGAATTTTTATTAAGATAGCAAACGTTTAAGATTAAAAAACAACAATAAATTGATACATGTATATCGATCGGGGTTTGCTTTAAAAGAAGTAAACAAGATAAAAATGCTATGTATTCACATCGACTTTTATGAAAATTTCTAGAATATTTAAATTTTTAAGTATGAATATATATATATACATAAATTTGTTGTCAAATTAAAGTCCAACTAATTCTGCATACAAAATAACCCGAGTTACTATTCACACGACAAGTGTCTTTTAATAAATGGGCGTTAATTAAAGGTCATTCTAATGAATTAGAGAAAACAGAACAAATTATAAAGAGAGGATGGTGTGACAAGATACAAATTAAATGCTATAAGTCTTGACACAATTTAGGGATGTTTGCCATTTTAAATTATTGCTCTATGTGGAAAGAAACAGAACTACAATAATATCGTTTCGTTTTGAGATACGGTATTATTGATAGAATCGTACTAGGATTTGCTAGTTAATTTATTTCAAAGAAATTAAAAATAAAAGATTTTGAACACAAGAAATAAAACTTGTGCTGATAGCATATAAATATAATTTGAAAATAAAACTTACCTTGAAAAAAATATGTTATTAGGCTAAGTAAAACGCACGTGCACGTAAAATAGCAAGATACAAAATTCAAATGTTCGGGGCTGGCGCGTTGGCAGTTAGCCAGCCCCGGGCTGTGACGTCACATGTGGGGGATGAAGGACGTGTCTGGCTTGTAGTCTTGAGGCGGCTTTGCCTGGATATTGTTTTGTTTTCTGAGAAATATATCTCTCTATTCTTAAAAAAAAGTAACTAACGCTGTCAGTGAATTTTTTGTGACCGGGTGTCTTTCTTCGTTTATACCAAGAAAACTGTAGCATACAAAAATATGAAAATCAGTGATATTATAGAGTAATGATTGACACGCTGATGTTGACAGTTTTTAAATTAAATCGAAGAATTATTTTAAGAGATATTTAACGTTAAATTTGGTCAAAATAGTTCCATTAAAAAAGTTTTATAGGAGCGAAAACTATACACAGAAATTTAATCGCTTTCATATCATTTTATACATTAGAAGTTCCCGGTGTGCAGACTGCATTTATTTTTTTTAATTTGAATCATTATTTGAGTATTTATTTCCATTTTAAATGCAAATTTTCAGCATTTCGAGAGGTATTTGTTACATATTTTAGAAAAGGGTATTATTTAAATTTGTTGCCAATCTTAGAATCACCGCAAAGAATAATATTTCAAAAAAAAAAATTACACGTGACTATTATAAAAAGAAAAAGTACTTTTAAATTAGCATTAAATGATTACGTGTTAAAAGTAGAAAATATTGAAAATTACGACATAAAAACTATCTTTACACGTGAATTGTTAAAGAGAAAGAAAATTTTAAAGTAATAAATTCATTATTATGCGTTAAAAGCCGTAAATGGAGGAAATTACGTCATATTTAAAATGGATAAATAATAATAATGCAAAACAGTTTAAATGTAAAAATATAGTTGCGCGAGATATTTATTTTATATTTTGAGATAATCTTTTCAACTATTGTTATGAATGCTAAAACAGCGCAAATAATATTTACTTTCTAACAACAAAAGAATTTTCCAGTGATTATTAAAAAGAGAAAGAAAACTTTGGTGAAAATTACGTCAAATTAAAAACGATACAACAGTTTGAATTTAAAAATATAGTTACACGAGACATTTCACATTTCTAAATGATCATTTAAGCTACTGTTGCCAATCTTAAAGCAGCGCAAATAAAAATATTTCATTTCTAGCAACAAAAGTATTTTCACTTGAATATTAAAAAGAGAAAGAAAACTTTAAAGTAGTAAATTCAATTATATGAGTAAATAAGTGAAAATTACGTCAGATTTAAAACGACACATTTATAATGTTCTAGTCTAAAGAACTTTCTTATAGCGTTGTTAAAAATACCTGGAGAAATAGACTCTCTTTACTTAATTCATTTTACATTCGCTTATTTTCAAATTTTTAACTTTTTTTTTTTTAACCCTCCGAGCGTCTTGCAAGAGGGTAAAATTGTAATGTTGTTTTCTCTGCATTTGGGTTTAAATGCTAAGAAAATATGATTCTTTCAACATTATATTAAAAAAAAAAAAAAAACTCAATTACAAATATGAATGTAATCCTTGAGAGTAGTAATCATTCTTCAATGTATTTAAAATTCATTAAATCTATAGAATTATATTATCTTAAATATTGCTTGTATTGCTGTGAAACCTGGAGCTTATGGAATATTACGACCCAAACACTTAGACCAGGGGTGTCAAACTGTGGCCCGCCGGATACCACTAAAATTTTACAGTTATCTTCGCCTCATCTAATCGTCGAATAGCTGCGATTCAAGTTGTCGGCTATTTCTTTAAAATTTTAGTGGTATCCGGTAGGCCACAGTTTGACACCCCTGACTTAGACGGTAATCAAAGATGAAAACAGACATTGTATCTCTAACAGCAGGTGATTTGGCCTTAAAAATCCCAAATCAAAAGAAAATTAATGGAAACCCGTTTACACGGAGATCGCCACTGTTTTTTGAAATTATAATTCAATCTTTTTAAAACTGACCAAATCAGCGTGCTTTAAATCTAGTTTATCTAAACGGGGGTTGGCGAGGGTAGCTCGTAGGGTGCAGAGCTCCCTAGTATTATAAAGAAAAACATAACCATGGGCAACGCTACCGTCATATTCACGAGTGGCAACGACGAGACAAATAAATATCGCTTTTACTGCAAATGTGTTATCTTTACATTTATTTATAAACTTCATTTTTTTTTGTTGTTGTTAACATCACACAATTTCGATTATTGAATTGCAGAATACGAAAAGAAATGGTGTTTCAAATGCAATTTGTTTGAAAACTGTGCTTCAATATACTGATTTTCTATGGTTTTTAAAATAATTTTAAAGCAAGAATATTTTGAAATTCGCCTGCAACCCAATTAACCCCTTCGGGACGGGATCCTTTTACGTAACTTTTAATCTTTTGTCACCGTTTTTTAATAACAGAAATTTGTGTCTTATTGAATCGAGAAATTGCGCTGATTAAAAAGGGCAAATTTTACATTAAAATTTTACTGGTGACGAAAAACAAGGATTCTGGGCGCTTCATGCGGCACGTATACGTGCCGCTCGTCCCCAAGGGGTTAAGGAAGCTTAATTCGTTTGCACTTAAAATAACATAAATAATTCAGGATTTGTTTATTTCCGTGTAATAATACCGAGCAAAATTACCAAGCGAAGTTTAAACATCGCAAATAAAAAGATAAATAAATGAAGCACGAATTTAACAGACATGTAATTGAACTAAGTGCTTAAACGATAAAAACAAAAGAGAAAAACAAATGTTACTAAAAATAGTGGTTTAGCAAATGACCGTCGGCATGCTGCTAAAACGAAAGTTCCAAACTTTTCTTTATGGTGTAGCTGGATGAAGATCTAAGAAAATATACTAAAAGTAAAAAGTCTACTCAAGTGTTCAATTAACACTAGAAAGGCCAGCAAGACTCGATTCCACTCCGACCAAATCATTAATTGATTCAAACCAGAAATTTCTTCATAAAATAAATTAAACAACTAGAAAACAGGAATTCTGCCTTTTTCAGAATTTAGTGTCGCTCCCGATGAAAAAAAGTATATAAATATAGATTATACAACGGATATTTCAGTTTTAAGACTTAAAATACACGCTTTTATTTTATATAAAATGACGTCGTTTACATTCGCTGAAGAATTCCACAGTGGCGGTCCACTCTTAAATAACATCAATAGAAAACTCTGCATATGATATGACTTTCGCGGAATTATACCCAAGCCCAGGAAAAAACGATGTCGTCATTCAAGAAACTTGACAAAAAAAAAAAAAAAAAAAAAAAAAAAAAAAAACTGGGTATCTAATGGTTTATAAGCCTTTAATTAATTATAACATTAATATGGATAAAGAAGATTAAATATAGTTTATAATGGATCCATGTTTCATGAGAAATCATTCATTTATATTTTTTCAAAATTCTGAAAATGTTAATACACACGGATTAATAAAATTGCATTCTTTCATCTTTTTGATAGGAATTAAGTAAATGCGGAGAAAAAAAGTCATATATATATATATATATATATATACATATACTTTAAAATACTTTTTTATAGCAGTGGATATTGCTGGCATATCACGTATTTTAATTTCAATTTTTTTCAGTTTTTATGAGAAAATGGCAACAAAAAGATATAAAAATCTACCCTTTTCACTATACTTTCTGCAGAAATGGAGTACTTCAATTGCCATCATAAGAGAAAAGGTTTTAAAAACTACAAAAAATTTAATATCTCAAAATAAAAATGGAGATGCAGTTTTGAAACAAATAGGATTTAAAAGTACTTTTTTCTGCGACGGTGTTCAAATTGAAAATGTGCGATGTTTAGAAGTTTAAAAAATTTCAATAGATTGCTTATGAGTATTTAATTGTACAATGATACACCTGCATCATTTTACAGCTAGCGTACAGAACGTTATTTTTTAGGGACGACACTTTAATTACAGTGCCTAGAATAAATAGTGTGGAAATCTATCTGTCCAAACAGTGCTAAAAATTTGTATCCCTTAAATATGCAAAGATGCTGAAATCCAAAGAGATATCTGCGGTATATTTTCAAATTTCAATGTGAACAACGTATTATTACGGCGCGCAGTGAGATGTTTTGATGTTCTAGGTGGACAAAATTCATGTTTCCGATTATCTTGGAGTTAAAAAAAAAATATTTTTCAGATGTCTCGCGATCGACTCTCTGGATTTCAGCATCGTTTGACATTTAAGCGATCCGATATTTTAACACTTTTTTCAAGCATTACTGGGATAGCTGATTTCCACACTATACATTCTAGACGTTTTACTTTAATTGTTACCCCAAAAATATAGCATATCGAGAGCTAAGAACTACACAGAAACAGGGGAGGAGGACGGGTAGTTAAAATAATAATTTACAGTTTAAAATGAAAATTCTGGTGTGAAAAATTATTATGTGCTTGAGTAATATTTCCAGCCTTTCTAGTGTTCAAAGTGATTTTGATTTTAGTTCTGTACAGTAACTAATATATCGGGTATCTTTTTCCTGGATAATAGGGGTTGGATTGCTTGGTATTAATAGAGAGCCATTTAACTTAAATAATTTCATTTAATAACTTAAATAATTTTAATAATATAACTTAATACTTTCACTTTCTTTTTTTATGTTGAAAAAATTTATATTCCCCGGACTATTATTCTGAGGACTTGGCGCGCGCTGAAATGGTAATAAAACACATTCTTTTATTTAACTTAACCTGGTTTATATATGTAAACAATTCAGGAGACTTCAGGTGTTTCAGTACCAGAAATTTCGTAAAGTACTGGTCGCTATATCTGAAGATAGAATTTATTTCTATTAAATAACACAAATATTACTTTACAAAAATTCTGCAAAAAGGTGCTTGGAAGTCCTTGAAATGTACGAACCATGGAAAGTTGGGATTATGTACTATATTTTTCACTCACGTCTCGAAACTATACCCGAGTTCTGCTATCATTATACGGAGAAAAGAAGCTTACCTTCATTAACCCCTTAAGGCTGCTAGTCACTCAGCTTCCGAATTCCCCTCGGTAATATTAAGTTTATGGGCGTTTGATGCGTTCGTATATTTCAAATATCTCCTCAGGAAATAAATATTTGTAACATCTTTTTTCTGTGCACGCTTCTTAATGGATGGTTCTCTTTTTCTTAGTTCTCAAAATATTTTGAAAATCTATGCTTAATTTTATGTGAAGGGTTAAAATTTTTCTCCAAGTTCGTCAGTTTTTAAATTAAATGAAGCACAGATTTTAGAAATTTTTGACAACTGAGAAAAATAGTGACATCCTTTAAGAAGAGAACGCTGAAAAAAGAAGTTTAAAATACTACTTCCCTGGGGAGATATTTTAAATATGAGAATGCCTCAAACGCCCATAGCCTAATTCCCCATTACCTAGCGGAATTCGGAAGCTGATTGAGTAGCAGCCTTAATTCCCGTGCCCCTGACAGTCACGACAGTGTAGGCTACTTTCGTTTTATTCAGCTTGTTTTTATGTGCCATTAAATAAGGTGAATATTTCTATTTCAAAAAAGTGGTGATAATCAAATATTTTATTTAATACTAGAACCGCCGGCAAAAACGTATATCTATAACCTCCAAAGCGGGCCTTTTGACGGATGTGGATTATCTTGCTCAACTATTGTTTACTTGCCATTTTTTACTCTTAGTATCATTTATTACTATTATTATCATCATTGCCCATATAAAATATATATTTCATAATTTTTATTATATATTTTTATATTTTATTATGTTATAACTATATTATATATATATATGTGTATTATTTATGTTTTTTTATTTTAAGAATATTTTTACAGTAAAAAATATTTTTTCATGAGAAATCGAAATTGCTAAAAACAAGAATAAACTTGGTGAAAACAATCATTTATATTTATAACCTGAGCAATACAATCAATGTTGCCAGACGGGGAATTTTTCGATTCAGATTATTTGACTGTGGACACTTTTTAAAAATAGTATAATTCGCTTATTTTTCAGAATTTTTATTCTATTTTTAAATATGTCGAATATTTCTATTTCAAAAAAGCGGTGACAATCAACAATCTGGGAACAAAAAAGTCCCCAATCTGGCAACAGTGAATACAATTATCAGGGTGGCGAGTGCTCAGTGAAAAACATATTAAAAAAAAAGAGGAAGCTACCAGTATTTTGTTCTAGAAAAGACTATGAATAACATAAAGGGATTAAGGAAAGCGGATTTCTCTTTAATAAAATAATGCTATTTAATACCTTTTTTGTCTGTGTTTTTCAGAATTGATCACCGCTAGATCAAGAAAATTATAAAACACTTGTAGAGGTCACCGTCTAGAACTAGCTTTTGTAGAATACTTCTATTCCATTTGGTCGAAAACGTCGACGCCAAATTTTGTAGAATTATAGAACTTTACAGTTTCTGGCAAGTGTTTATCACCAGTTTCAAATGTAGCTAATGGATGTCGGGAACTTAGAATTGAAACATATTTATTTTATTTCCATTAATAAACTAAACGTAATATCATGTTTGTCAAGAATTTGGCTACTGTACAAACACTTTTTTCCAGATTTTATGGCCTGTGGAATTTTGCTTTTCGTTCGCGATTGACTGTGCCAACAATGCTTGTTTTGAGTGACTTCAACTGTTCTGCAAGGGGAAGTGAAGTAAGGAAGTTATCTGTGGTAATGTTGTAACCTTTGTTGAAGTATGGTTGTATGAAGTATGCATTGTTGCGACATTTACTAGATAAAATGTGCATTAAAATTGACGGCGGTCATTTTGACCGTTTCGGTGGTTCTAGGTATACTACTGCAATACTTCATAAATTTTGGCTGACTGGAACTACTTACTTCTTCCTGGAAAAATTATCACTGGCATATCATAGCTTTTCGAATTATAGAAAAAGTCACGGAGACTGAAAGTTATACTCTAAATCGAAAGAAATTGTTACGGATTGAAAGTTTCGAAACGGTCGAAATGACCGCCTTGGCGGTTCTAGTATTAAAGTGTTTCTTTAGTGTTTTATAGAATTAGAAAATGTACAAATATATCACTCTTACAAGAGAAATATAGAAATATTCCAGAACTGAAACTTATCACCCACAATCTTCAAGCATCAAACAAGCTGAAGAGATGCGAATGAAAGAGAAATCATTCCTTAAAAAACAATTTTGTTTTGTGCAACCAATACTACTTTTAGAAGAAGATAATGAACAACATTTATAACTCATTCTCAACTGTATTACTACTAATTGGTGTATTACATGACTTTCATAACAAGTTATTATAATAGCACTTTAAAGTACTGCCAAGGTATAAAGGTTTTTCCATATAATTTAGTATGCTGATTAGAATTTCTATAAAAAAAAAAACCTTTGAAACGATTATAGAAATAAGTCGTTGGTATATGATTATCTTTTAATGATAAAAATACTTTGAAGTTTATTTTTTTAAGTAAATTATGAGATAAGTTACATCATTTACTGTAAAAGTAATATGGGTTAAAAATTGAAAAATAAAATGTATTATGTGTCTATTTTATTATACGTAGATGAACATGCAGTAAAAATTCGTAAACGACTGGAAAATATTTCGAAAAGATCGACAGCTTATTTTACGACGTGGCTTTATATTCCAAAATAAACAATATTTGTATTAGTAACTAGCTTTCTAATCTACTTATTCAGTCTAAAATACCAGGGATGCCACGGGCGACTATTTTTCTATTCTATTCGCACCACTAATTAAAAAAGATAAATATTGTAATATATTTCTCTTACAAATGTTGTCGAACTGAATATCAAAGATTATGGTTTTGAGGAAGTGGTGCGAGTTAGAATTAAAAAATAGTCGCCTGTGGCAGCCCTGAAATACGGAGCATCTCACTCAGAATACAAATATTCGTTCATAATTGTGACAATTATAAAGTTATTGTGACGATATTTTGAACGGACTTGTATTTTTTTTTCTAGAAAAATTCTGATTTCATGTGACAATGCTGACTTTCATCTGACTTCAGGCAAAATGCTGCAAATTTCTGTCATTCACCTCTCAACACACGTAGGTTAGCTTCTTCAAATTTCTGAATGTAGCTGACAGTGCATGTGCTTTTACTGACTAAACGGCATTGTACTTCGATAACTTTATTATGTGCCACGTCCGTTCACAGAAAGCAAATTTGGACTATAGTACATACAGGTAAAATATATTTATTACTGTCATAGTTTTGAACAGAAATTCCGATATTAGAACTAGAGTGAGATTCTATTTGTTTCTTATTATTTACGCGAGTTGCTGTTCTGTGTTTTTCTGTACAAAAGTGGCGTGTTTTGGTGCTTACTTGATCCTTTTAACACCTTGGGTACAATTGACGACTGAGACTCGTCATGCATTTGGCCACTGTTGCTTATTTTTGTAATCTATTCATACCACCACTATTTAAAGAAACACGAGACCTTCAAACTGATTTTTTTTTTTTTTAAATGGCAACATAAATACTATTCAAGGACACACTATATATCAATTATGGCATATATTTATCACACAAGAAATGTTAAAAAAATTTTTGGGGAGAAAAATAAGGAATTTTCCTGAATATTTTAAGCGTTATCAAGAAATTTCAAAATGTGCCAACCTCACTCTATATCAATTAAAATACCCAATATTTTTTTTGCCAGTTTAGTTTACATATACAAATAAAACTGTGCATCGAATTTTGAAACTAAATAAAATTAGGAAAGTTAAAGGGGGTTAACCCCTTCGGGATGGGAGCCTTTTACGAAATTTTTAATCTTTGGTCACCGTTTTTTAAATACAGAAATTTGTGCCTTCTTGAATCGAGAAAATGCGCTGATTAAATAAGGCAAATTTTACAGTAAAATTTTACTAGTGAGTAAAAACAAGGATTCTGAGCGCTTCATACGGCACGTATACGTGCCGCCGTCCCCTGGGGTTAAGTTCAGAAGGATGATGAAAAAATGCTGAAAATTTCATGAAATTTTGAAAAAATTCTCTTACTTTTATATTCAAATATATAAAATTCAATGCACAGTTTTATTTGTAAATGTAAACCAAACTATCATAAAAAATATTAGGGATTTTAATTGATATGGAGTTAGGTTAGGACATTTTGAAAGTTCTTGATAAAGCTTAAAATATTCAGGAAAATTCCTTATTTTCTCATGTTTTTTTCATTCCTTGTGTGATAAATGGGATGACAGGAAATGAACTCTGTACCGCAAAGCTAGGCAGATTCTTTAGTGAGGCTCTGGATGATAAACCTCAACTACCGAACAATAAGAAAAGTGCTGATCCTACAATTAAAATCGTGAGAATTAGAGAGACGACACTTGATTGCGTCTGTGAGCAGACGTGCCACTGACGACTGCGTGTCCGGGGGAAACCCGGGTCAGACGGACCTGGAGTAAAGCGGAATATCTACGGCGAGCTAGACGAGCTGGGCCTTAGTAATGTTTTATAGGCAGACGGCCTATTTTGATGTGTTCATATTTAAGTTAAATGTAATCATCCATGTTGTATATATATTCATCCATGTGTAATCAAGAAATTATTAAAACTTAGCTATTAAGCCAAAAAAGAAGACTCCTAGACGACCCAGCCCCACCAGTGGCTGAGAGATTCTGCTCTCGAAGCTGGTAGACGGGAGGTGCTGGGTTCGAACCCAATCGCGCCCGTCGGCCTAATCGTTCGGAGTTTTCGTGGTTTTCTTCGAACCGTGGATTTCCATGCGTTAATACGGATTAGGTTCACTTAGAAAGACCTCCACGGAAGGCACTCCCCCTAGGGCCTATATCCCTCGTGTAGATAATTGGCCGTCAACAATCAACCCAACTCAATCAACCTAGACGACCCATGCCATTTACATAAACTTTAAACTCTTCATCTCTAATCCGAAATTATCGCTATCACCACATAAATATAAGCCATAATTCATAAAGTGTACCCTTGAATAGTATTTAAAGTGGAATTAAAAAATGAGTTTCAAGGTCCCTTACGTCCTTAACCCTCCGTCTACCAGACGGGTCCATTGGACCCGACAGGTACATACAAAATATTCATTCAAACCAGAAATTTCTTTAAAATAAACTAAGTATATAAACCAGACAAAAATAAGGTAAATAAATAAGTTAAATAGTTTTAAATAAAAATTCTGGTGTAGAACGTTTTATTAAAACTTGAATAAAATTCCCGGTAGATCTAGGGTTAAAGAAATCTATTTTAGGTAGATTTCGTAATAAATACTACCTATTGCAGTCGTTACCATGATGCGACTTTTGAAAAATTCCTTCATAACTTTTCATTATAGGACCCCAGGAACACAAAACCACCCCCACCTAAAAAGTTTATATATATATATACATATATGTGTGTGTGTGTGTGTGTATGTATGTATGTACTAAATTTTCTCCGCACGATAAAAGTCGCAATTATGCACGGATCGTCTTCAAACTCGACAACAACTTTGAGATGGTTAATATCTGGGCGAGGATTGAAAATGGGCAAAATCAGCCCAAGGGAATGGAAATGGGGAGGGTTAATAATTTTGAATATAGTTTCAATATGATTCTGATAAAACCAGCTCTTACACAACAATGACAGGAAAAAATAAATAATTTTCTTTATAGCAGTTGCCAACAATTAAAAAAAAAACAATAAAATTCTCACCACAACAATTGTTTTTCTATTGAAAGATTTTCACGTGAAAAATTAAATAGTTTGATGAATTGAAAACAAATTGAATATTGCGTCATAAGTTTTCTAGAGCATGTGTTCCGCATGAAAACTCAAAATGATATAAATAGTTTGACGAATTATAAATATATATATATATATTGCGTCATATTGGAAATATAATGGATCTCAGCAGGTGAATATGTGTATATTAGAATTTTCACAAAAAGTTTAGTTCCCTAGAGCTCATTCTTAGTGAAGAAACCGTGTTTATCTCTTATCTTGATTTAAGTTTTGTTGGTGATTTTAGTACTTAACTTCGAAATCTATCTCCGCCTGTAGGCCGAGCCGCAGAGCTTTTTTTGTAGTATTTTTTCTCTTGCAGATGTCGTCAAAGTGTATGTGAAAGATCTTTGTTCTGAAAAGTGGTGTAAGATGGAATAAATAATAAAAAGAAAAACCACGCCAGTTTCAGCACTGAAACAAATGCATATTCAAGGTGTTAATGTTTCATACATTGTTTTAAGCACCTGTACATAAAAAATATACCTTGTACAGTAGGAAGTACGTAGATTAAAATTACTTTTTTTCTTTTCTAATATTTTGATATTTGAAAAATCATTACATTAAAAGCATATATATAGACACTTTGACTAAAAAAATTAAGATAAATAAAATATAAAGACATTCGACTCATACTACACGAAAGCAAACAGCGTAATTGAATAATTTCCCGATTATACGCATGAAATTTATTCCGCGGTTTACCATTTGTTTTTGTAATCATTAATCACAAACTTCGTTAGAAGGTCACGTAATCAAATTGCTCTTAACGATAGTATATTCAAGCGTGCCTGATAGCAATTGTCGATCACGTAACTTATCTGTAAATTGCCTAAATTACTATACGATTGTACTCGTAAGTTATCTTTTTCAGTTACTTAAGCTCAAATCATTTGATGCATTAAAAGATGTAAACAAACAAAAGAACTAAAGTAATTGAAATGCTATATCAGCCTTTTTACAAATGATCCTAAATATAATAATAAATATCTATGTTTATAATATATAATTATTCCGTTGCCAACATCTCTTTTTCTATGCATATACAAACCGCACAGAGGTGAATGAGGTATCATGCGAAAGGTTTTTCAACAGAAGTTTGAAATAGCGCACTCACATTTCGTTAAAGAGCCTTTTGATTAAAAATTGGAGTTAAATTTAATAAAGAAAATCGAAAATTGTGCGTCAAATGTGGAAAATGAGGTGCGTTCGTACTATAACTATTTTTATAAATATTCAGATCTTGGTGCAATAGCTGTTGCACTCTTATGCAAAAATGCATGAATACAAAATTTATTACGATTTTATATAATAAATTGAGTAATACGGCAATAATATGACTCCATCTTAAACAGGGCTTGATCACCATGGCAACTTAGAATTATTACCTATCGTGGGATATCATTGAATTAATTACGTATGATAAGATTTAACAGAATGAAGAAAACTTTTATTAATATTTTTATAAACGTTGATTAGATTTTCATAAAATTTGAAATGACTCGACAAAATTCTGCAACGATTGTATATATTCAATTCCAAATCATTCGGTTGGGTAGTTTTTGCGCTGGTATATCAGGACAGACGGAAAGACGGATGGACCAGACGACGACTGTAGGTGGTATGTAGGGGAGGTGGGGGATGAATGGGACATTTTCACAAAAATATTTTTTTATATTTTTTTATTTAAGTTACTATCAATATTATATATCACATTTCATACATTAGGTATTTGCCAACATATATGAACAATATTTATTCTAGATTATGATTTATTCATAAAAATATTATGAAATCAAAAAAACGTTCTTCCCTGTCCCAATCATCCCCACAGCCGGGATGAATGGGACACTAATAGGGATGGATGGGACACAAAGATTTTCCTCCCTGTATTCAATTTTACCAAATTAAAATTTATAATTATAACCTTATATGAAAATTATATTTGTAATATATGATTTTACACCACGAATCGATATGTTTTTTTTTTCAATAACTTCTTTTATTGCAGTTTTAGCTTTTAATGCGAACTTCGGCTTTCAACCTGTTCTTTTTTTTTCACTTATGAGGAATTTTAGATTTGAAATGAAAGTGCAAAATGTCTTTTAAATATAGCATAGCTAATAATTTTCAATCATAACTTATTAACTAATATTAATTAAATGTATCGTAGAAACATGCAGAACAGAAATTATTGTGTCGATCGGAAAGTCATGCCGTGTTGGGAAAATCAATTCGTACCGGAAAATTCTGCCAGATAATTATTAGACATTAGATATCGGAACCAATGTCTAATAATTAACGATTGAATTTTCCGGTACGAATTGATTTTTCCAACACGACCCGACTTTCCGATTGACCCAATATGTTAGGGGTGGGGATTTATTTGTGCAACATTTCAAAATTCAATATAATTTCCCCCATTTGATCAATACACATATACTATTTTTATCAATTTTATCTATTTTGATTAAGTTTTTGTACCAATTTTTTGATAATCCATTAATAATTATTACAATACAATACGTAACACTCAGAAATTTTAAACAATAACAACTCATATAATACTATTTAATACTATTAATTGACGTAAATTATTGATTTATCATCCTATATAATACTATTTAATTAATAAATAAAATTTTCAACATCTCTAGGGAGGAATGAGAATGTCCCATTCATCCCCATTTGAAATGTCCCAATCATCCCCATGATGCATAATATCCCTTCTCAGCCATTTTACCTCAAAAATTATTTTGTCACAATGGTTACTATTCATTCATTTTAATTATTGATATTGAACTTTAAAATAAATAACTACAACATAGCTTAATTTTTTATATTGTATAAGATATTTCACATCTTCAAATGTAAAAAAAAAAACTTACTTTTAAGCAGAGATTTCAGAAAATGCAACTTTGAAGGAAAATGAAAACAGCAATGTTGTCCTACTTTTAGTTCTGGAGCACACTGTGGTAGAGGTATATGGGGTTAGGAAGCAATTTAAAATAAATGTTTGTTGCCTGAAATATTGAGAATGTCCCATCCATCCCTTGTCCCATCCATACCCTAGCTCCCTATTTATTTAATTACAAATGCACCTAATAAAAGCGTATCAACGAATTTATTATCAAAATTTAATTTCTCTTCTGTATATTCTCTATCCAGTGACGAAATATTAGATTATTCAATACCTGTAATATAAGGCGTTCGTAAAAGAATGAACCAGTTTCAATACTATATTGTAACAGTTTAATTTAGACTATTTACAACAAATCATAGATCAAATTGAAGGTAAACTAACCTAGTTTTCCTTACAAAGGTTCAATATGTTCACATTTAGTTCACAGAACACATTCACAGGACGACCAAAATTGTCTGTACAGGGTGTTGACAGATACAGAGCATCTTACTGGAGTAGCCCTAAGAAATCTGTTCGGAAAGTAAATCTTAAACTTCAGTTGCCCGACGTTGTCTACGTTCCGCCGCTGCATAACCCTTTATGTACCGAATTATGAATTCATGAAAATTTTATCTTCTAAAGCATTTTTCGTGAATTGTTTAAACTACATTAGAAGATTTACATAATTTATATTTCTTAGTATTTTGTAGAATTAGGAAATGTACAAATATAATGTTCTTACAATAGAAATATAGACATATCTAAAAACTGAAAAATCTCTCCCCCCCCCCCCCCCGAACGCCCAGAAAGCTCAAAAGATGCAAAAGCAAAACATGAGAAAATTATCTTTTTAAAAATATTTTTGTTTTATGTAACCAATAATGCTTTTGGAACAAGATAAAGTAATCTATTTATAACTCATTCTAAACTGTATTACAACTAATCGATGTATTAAATGAATTTTATAACAAGTTATTTTAATGGTACTTACAAGTACCGTCAGTAGATAAAGGGTTAATGATTTGCCAAAGTTAAAACAGAGAATTGAAGACGCTATTGCCTTCATTACTCCGTATTTGTTAACCGAATTGTTGGAAGAGTTCGACTTTAGGTTGGATATTTGCTATATGAAGTAAAACCTCCCTAAAGCGACCACGTTCCGTTCCAATAAAAATTGGTCGTTCCGAGAGGTGGTCTCTTAATGGAGGTCATGTTTAAATCTAGATTTTAATTATTGAAAAAAAGGTAACAATATTACTAATTTTTTTCTTTTACATTAGGAAAAAATATAAAAATTTAAGTATCAAAACAAAAGTTAATTACTAAAGTTGATTACTGCAGAGTTTAAAAAATAAATACACTGTCGTTTGCTTTGATTTTACGATTTTATCTTTTAAAACTTTTATTTCCCAGTCCTCTCGAAGTTCAGTAAATAAATGCAATTTTTTTCTTTTTGGACGGAAACAAATAATGACGATTTCATTAATTTATCTATACAATACAGCAGGTGTTTATGGACCGTCATTCTTAATTTGTCATCGGAGACAAATTCATTGCTTAAAAAGACATAAATGGGTTTAAACACTTAAAAGTTACCGGAATAAATAAATAAATAAATAATCTAAACTTAGTTTAGAAGTTTGATGAATATTGCGCTCTCTGGAATTATTTTTCTAATAAAACCTTCTTCAATCGACCAGGAAAAAACGGGATATTCTTCAAATAAATTGGTCGCTCATGGAGGGAGTTCTGCTGGGATGGTCTCTGAATGGAGGTAAAATTAGTATTGAGCCTATGGGAATAAATTTCGTTCCATGAAAAAATGATCGTTCAGGGAGGTGGTCGCACAGGGAGGTTTCACTGTAACTAAAGGTGCACATATTGAACATTTGTAAGAAACACTAGGTCAATTTACCTTCAATCGGTCAGTTTACATTCAATTTGATGTATGATTTGTTGTAAATAGTCTAAATTAAAATGTTACAATATACCATTGGAACTGGGACATTCATTTATGACACCTTGTACAACATCTCAGAAAAACTATGTCCCATGAAATTAGCTCTCGTTATAAGGTGTAACTTGATAAAAGACTAATACTAGTATTTTAAATTTGAATCATATTTTTTCCTCTTAATGCATCTTAAGATTTTTTTAAACGTAAATCTTCTTTAATTCATATATTAAGGGTTGGGTTGATTTTTGACGGTCAATTATCTACTCGAGCGATATAGGCACAGGGGGGGGGGGGTTGGGAGTGCCTCTGTGGAGGTCTTTAAGGAAACCTAACCCGTATTTACGCATAGAAAACCATGGTTCGAAGAAAACCACGAAAGCTCCAAACGATTAGGAAGACTGGCGCAATTGGGTTCGAACCCAACATCGCCCGTCTACCAGCTTCGACAGCAGTAACGCCCAGCCACTGATGGAGCCTCCTCATATATTAAGTATTTTTTGTATTAACCCATTAAAGCCAGAATTATTTTCCTCTTAAAATACAAAACTTCCATCTCACACGAGTTTGTTTTACCCGACTGAAAAGAAGGGTTTTGTGTTTCACGCGTATCTGTGTATGTGGATTTCTTTATATCCTCGAAACACCCCAACGGCTGGATGGATTTTAATGAATGAGGTCTCTATCGGATCGTCTTAACGACCCGATGGTTATAGGCTAGGTTTTGTTTTTATAAATTCAAAATGGCGGCCGTAAAATAGAAAAAGGCGGTAGAGACGAAAAAAAATTACGCACCCTATTGAGTGGCATATCATTGGATAGGTATTTCAAAATGAAGACGATGTTTCATTCATTATTTTACAGTCAGAAGCTCCGTTAAAATATTATGCAACCTGGAAGTTGTGTATGTAGGATCTCTAGATTTACTGCAACTCTAACCATCATAGACATCTATAGACCTCATAAAAACAGTATTTATAGATAGTGCTGGTAACGATATCATTCCAATATGTTAAAAGGCACTGATATCGTTTCAGCAGTTTAAAAGATATATTTAGTGTATATAAAAATATACCTATATTCATATTTGATTAGTTCAGAATTATTATTATTATTATTATTATTATTTATATGTTGTATCAAACTGTAAAATAAAATGTATTGTGATTATATATATATATATATATATTTATGTAAGGAGAGCATATTATTTACGGAGAATGTTTCTTGCAGGTGGAGATTTATCTCAAAAGGGGATATTTCATCCGGAACCAGATAGTCTGGACTTCAACAATACTTTTGACTTACAGTCAAAATTATATTTATAACCGGCCCATGGACATTTATGAGGGCCCATAAAGTGGAACACACACGGACAGTGGCAGAGGGCCATTTCTCCAAGCGCCCTTTTTCGAGGGCGAGGCGCGGCCCGTCCCCGCACGGTTCGAGTACCGAGTCAGAGTTGTGTGCCGTGGTGTTTAACGAGGGGTGACAGTCATACTGTCCGCGGATTGAGCAAAGGGCTTCAAGTCCGTCCCCCTTTTGTTACAACCGTGTCTTTTACGTAAGAATGGTAAAAGACATATTATACAGTTCTACTTTAGTTTTCATGTTAGACAGAACTACTTTAGTCTTCATGTAAGAGAGTTCGACTAGAGTCTTAAAAATGTACAGTACTCCTTAAGTCTTCTTGTATTGTTAAGCACAGCTTTGAGTGCTGCTTACATGCAGTATCTGTAATAAGTTTAGTAACATGTTGTTACTCAAATGCTTCTCTGCAATTTTCGGAATGTGGTTTTCACCGGATCCCATTTACCCGTTTTAGGGTGCAAGAATAAAACACCGGTCGTTATAGACCAGGTATAATTAATGCTTTGTGATGTGCCTACTTGCTGTGGATTTACTCGCGACTTCAACTATATCTGATGTCATAAGGTATGAGCATTTATAATATTTTGTTCCTTACCTAAACTTGTGTATAATTAATGATTAGGGATTTTTACTACCAATTGGTATCCAAGTACTTTTTGGTAGTATATTTAAAAGTATTTGGTAGTACATTTAAAATTCCTCAATACCAAGTATATTTTTGTATTGAGGAATTTTAAATTAATTGTGAAATTAAAATGACTAGTTTTGTTTTGTTCTTTGGAACATGCTTGTCTTGTGACACACCTTTCATAATTTGTACATATGTTTCATGTAAATAAAAATATGTTAATTGTTAATATTTGGATTATGTCATTTCTACACCATGAGTCTAGTAATTTATTTTAATATTAGTTTTTATTTCAGGTTTCTTTCGAATTCTTTAATGTTTATTAAATGCGTAAATTTTATAGGTTTGTCTTAGTTATTTATGGGGTCTAAAAGCTACTTCTTCCACGACAAACTACACACAATTGGAGCAGTTTTGGAGATAGTGTCCACCCCCCCCCCCCTTTCGGATAATTATGTATAAATTATCGCAGAAGCTAGCCAGGACCGAAAGTTTCACGATCACAATTTTTATTTATGAATTTTGAATTATCACTATGGATTTTACAGGTCGAGTAATTAAGGGGTGGTAACTTAATTACTCTGGGGTTTTGGAGATTTGGGAAGTGTTGAGTCTCCCCCTCGCTTCCAGTTTTTACGTCTTATGTCTGTATTAGTAGTTCCCCTGTTGTACCCGTTGATTTTAAACAATACAATTTTCCCCCCAAATAATATTTCCCCATCCCCCCCTCCACCAAAGGTGGTGTTTCCACAAGTAATATTTAAAATAAAAATATTTTAAGTAAATTCCTACTTAGGTCAATAAGAGAAATTTTTTTTTCTCCCATTCTTCTCCCCTCTTGATTGGCGCTTAAAATGCCTTGCTCAAGAAGAGGGCTCTCTCGGTCTTAAAATACCTTGATCAAGAAAAGACTTTCTCGATTATTGAAAAGTAATTAATAAAATTTAATTAATGAATTAATATTTGAAAAAAAAAACTGGATTAACATCAAGTGTCATCCACTACAAGTTTAACCCTAGATCTACCGGGAATTTTATTCAAGTTTTAATAAAACGTTCTACACCAGAATTTTTATTTAAAACTATTTAACTTATTTATTTACCTTATTTTTGTCTGGTTTATATACTTAGTTTATTTTAAAGAAATTTCTGGTTTGAATGAATATTTTGTATGTACCTGTCGGGTCCAATGGACCCGTCTGGTAGACGGAGGGTTAAAAAAATTATTTGAGCTTGATTGGATGAATAATAAATATTTAATTAACGATTGAAAATTTGAACAAGATATATACAGCGAGAGTGTGAGCTAATAGTAGGAATTGAAAAAAAAAATAGTTTCATATTGATGAGAAATAATTAATTAGTTCGCTTTTTAAGCAGTCGGGTTTTTTGATTTTTTAAATTTGTTTATTTAATAGCAATTTTTGTTTGATTTTATCACGAACTTTAAGTCATCAAATAACCATAATTTTTCCGTTAAAAAATACTGGTATTCAAACAAAAAAATAGTTAAATTTTTTCTGGTACCATATGGTACCGCTAGGTTTTAATGGGTTAAAGCTTAACTTCTAAATATTTCATCGTTATTTCGAGCCCCTATATAATAATAATATACATAACAGTTTTCATAAAGTACTGTTGAACATTTATTTAGATTAAAATTGGATTTCAAATATGATACAAGTTACTAAATAACAGTTTAATTGTAGAAAGAAATATTGCGTTTTACAAAAACCTGTTGATTATCCTAATTGGATTACTAAATAACAGCTAAAGTTACTCTACCGACAGATGTTTAAAATAATAAAAATTGATAATCATTTTAAAGTTATATCGGAATGAATGAAATCCACAACAGGTTTATACAATTACAAATAAAGGTATAGACACGCTAATTTCTAACTTCTAATTTTATTCCCAAACTGAAAGAAATAACAATTTATTAACAATGTATGCTGCCAAATTTATTATCGAAATTCTTTTTCTTTTCGGTAATTTTCTATCCATTAATGATATATTAGTTCCCTCAATGCCTGCAATATCTCACCTACTTCAGATGAAATATGTTTCAAGTAAATTAGTTCCAATTACAAGATATAATTTTACGAAAGATTAATGCTATTTCACATTGCGATAGTCTTTTCAGGGTAATGAATAGCATAATATATTCTTATTATGAATCATTTTTTAATTTTTTTTCCGGGTTTTAAATATTGAAGGATTTTTTTTTATTTTTTTTTTTTTTTATGGAAACTTAGCTGATAATTCGAAAAATATAGATGAAAAACATTCAGTTTAACTTTCTTGTAAAAATGTTTTAGTATTTTAGCTTCATGCAAATTCTATTGAAATAAGAATGCGTAGTATTTATATACATTTACTGATATACTCAAAATAATTCTGTTACTATATAGTGCATTGAGAAAAATTGTTTTCATTGCATTGTAATGATAATACACTACTTTAACTCTTTGCGGTCGAATGTCGGCAAATGGCCACCCAAACTTTATATATATGATTTTATTTTAATATTCTACTCGCACCACTATATTTTAAACGTAAATTTTTAATAAATTTCTCTTGGACCAAATGTTGCAGTAGAAGTAAAAATACTTCTATAAAGAAATCTGCGGTCAATCGAATAAAGACTGTAATAGATGCCAGTGTTTGGAAAGAGTACTTCGACTTCAAAAATTAAACATAATGCAACTGACATACAATACTGAAAGATACTACACGATGAATGTTACAGCAGATCGTTTTTGTAGCATTCATCAATTATTTAAAAGGACTATTGTTCTCCTTGATTTATCTCCTTAGAAAACTGAATATTTTTATTGACACTAGTTTGCGTTTGTTTTATGGAAGTACCGTCATTTTCAGCATTCTACTGAAATATGTTGAATCTGCCAATAATGTCTTCTTTAACCACCTAATTCTCGCGCCTTTGACTTTC
Organism: Maratus speciosus; assembly: GCA_963932465.1. Lineage (NCBI taxonomy): Eukaryota > Metazoa > Arthropoda > Arachnida > Araneae > Salticidae > Maratus > Maratus speciosus. Next base: position 502,565,665 of record OZ010794.1, on the reverse strand, counting down.
ATGGGCAGTGTAGGTTATTTTATTTTAATTTAGATCGTTTTATAACCAGTTTTTAGGTGCGTTTGTAATTATATAAATAACTAAATATCTAAACTAAGGTTAATGCAGTCTTATATGATATTACCAATATAACTTTAAAATGACTTTTTGTGCTAACATTCTCAAAATTAGTTTTTAGTATCTGCTAAATCTGACAACTTAAACAAATGTAAAATATTCTTTCCAGCAAAATAATATGAATTATTGTATAGTTGGGACAGAAATGCATTAACCCTTCGGGACGGGAGCCTTTTACGTAATTTTTAATCATTTGTCACCGTTTTTTAAAAACAGAAATTTGTGACTTCTTGAATCGAGAAAATGCACTGATTAAATAAGGCAAATTTTACAGTAAAATTTTACTGGTGAGGAAAAACAAGGATTCTGAGCGCTTCATGCGGTACGTATACGTGCCGCTCGTCCCCAAGGGGTTAAAGATTATAATTTTATTTGTATTTTTTAAAGTAAAATACTACATGAGAGTTTTTTTTTTTTTTTTTTTTTTTTCAGAGACGAGAAGTGAAATTAATAATATACAGTCCAGCCCTCTTATAACGATACCGCTTAATACGATTTATTGTTTATTACAATTAAGTCTTAATTCCCCTTGATGTTCGTCTATTTAAACAATGGTAAAGAAACCAGATACAACAAAGTGAATTCATTGGACTTATGAGTTAAAGTTTAGGAACAAGCATGTAAATGAAAACTTCTTATACAGGTTCCCAGAAAAGTGTTATCACAGTACAGAAGGTTTTAAAGTTTGCTCCATGCAAAATTTACACCTATAGTCGTCGTTCGGTCCGTCTGTCTGTCTGTCAGTCCGTCCGCACATAACAGAGCAAAAACTACCCAACCGAATGGTCTGAAATTTTAAATATATGATTGTCGCAAAATTTTGTCGAGTCATTTCAAATTTTATGAAAATCGGATGTATAGTTTAATGACAGGAACAGTCAAAAGTTTTGTGAGATTACGGCAAGTGGAAAAACATTATTTCAAGTGCATTTTAATGATATTACAGCCTTTCGAACAGAATGAAACAGACATGCACTTATGAAGTGCACTAAAATATACTGTTAGTACAATATGCGGTGTAAAAAATACTTATAAAACTAGTTACAGTACGAACGCAACTCATTTGCCACATTTGACATGGGATTTCCAACTCGTTTAAAATAGTATAATTGGATTTATTTTCGCAACATTTTATCCGCCACTAAATAAGGTGAATATTTCTACTTCAAAAAAGTGGTGGTCATCAAACAATCTGAATTTTATAAAAAAAAAAAAAAAAAGTCGCCTACACTTATCGGGTGCGTCGCTAAACCCTTTCCGGCGCGGAGTAATTCTGTTAATAAAATGCTGACACCAGAATTTACAAACGAAATTATTAGAAAATAGAGCTTACTAATTTTCACGTAATTTATAAAAGGAAAATTTTAATTAAATATTATTGGTACCAGTACTCTTAAAATTAGGAGTCCTTTTTTGTGGACACGACCAGCTAAAGGGTTAAGGCATTAAATAATTTTTCTTAATAACAGATCATTAATTACTTTTCACAATTGTTACTTCGCAACTTTATTTGTATTTCATTATTCTAACAACACTTTTTAATTTGTGGAAAAAAAGTGCATTAATTGTGAACATTTTCAAAGCAAAATAAAAAGGTAATACAGGTTTCCTATTCCTACAGTTTCAGATAAAATGCAAGTATTTTCTTACAAAAAAACTCGAATTGCGTAATCACACGATAGCATAAGCTGAGATATTCTCTAACAAGGAAGGTCTCCATACGGGCATATTCAGAAAAATCTAAAAAAAATACAGAGTGTTCTTCTCATGTGGATATATATGTTTAAAATTTTTTTTGGCGGAACCTCGATAGAACGTTCATAAAAATATAATGAAAATTTCGTTTATTTGGCGATTTATCTTCGGTTGACGACGAAATGAAATTTTGAAAAATACTTTTTTATGTCGAATACTGTTTAAGATAAAAATGTTTCATAGTGAACTTGTTTAAACAAATTTAATGTAAATAACTTTAGTTTTGTCAGTTTTAGTTTGATTAGCTATAGTTTTTTCATATATATATATATATATATTTATATATTTTATTATATATATATATATATATATATATATATATATATATATATTATATATATATATATATATGTATATATATATAATGAAAGTTAAATATCAAATTTTATGAATTAAAACAAAATTAAAATAAATTAAAATTGCTTCAAAAACTCAAAATTAAGTCCAATTGAGCACTATCGATTCAATTCTGTTGCTATGGAAACGACGAATTCTTTGATATTGAAATGAATAACTGGTAAACGAATCTTGCCTTTATTTTGGAATACGCTTAAATATATGAAAGTGTTTTTTTATGTATGAAATTGTTTTTAAAGTAATAAAATTAAATAATAAGCAACATAAATATGTAATACGAAAAAATGTATTTATTAAACTCTCTCATAATTTATGTTTAAATCCATTAAGTTATTAAGTACTTTTTACACGCATTCTAAAAATCAATTAACAAACAATTTTCAGGTGCATTAAAATCGTTTGCTTTTGGCGAGGAAAAGTACTGCTCGACAAATCGCTTGACACTTTCGTCTTTTCCGCCAAATACTCGAAAGTATTTTATTTTTTTTACAGACTTTCTACTGTAATTCCGCCGTTAAATTTGACTGATCCTTTATTACATACGTAAGTAGTTTAATTGGTATATTTTTTCAAAATATTCTGAGTATGCCCAGTATGGAGACCTTCCTTGCAAGTAAATACTGGTAGATTTCTGACGTAAAGTTAGGGAAAGTCCATTACTTATTTAAATCTGTAAAGTGGTAAAATAATTTTAAATTATAAAAAATTGGATAGCTTTTTTTTAAAACGAAAGAAACCGTCATAACTGAAAGCTTTCAACATATAAGGTGCAGTAAACCTGAAAAGCGTACAACGTATGGTAAAAATGTACAATTTGGCAACTCAAACAGGGAAACGCACAAAAATTCAGTTAACACTGGAAAGACGGCAAGTGGTCATTTTGACCGCTACCAGATGAATATATTTCGGTTCGAACCAGAGATATCTTTATAAAACTTTATTAAAAGATACAATGAAAAAAAAATTCTAGCTAAATTAATAAGTTAATAACTAAAATAAAAATTTTGTTGTGAAATATTTTTTATAAATTTTGAGTCTTTCTAGTGTCAATGGATAGTCTATGAGTGATAATTGATGGAAATTCACAGGGCTCGCAACGTTCCTAAAATTTTCGCACTTTCCTACCACTATTTTAAAACGATAATCTTCATTGTATAATTCTATTACAGATCTCTTACTTCTCCAGTTGTTATGGCACGGGGATGTGGGGCTGATGTCCCGGGCTCCTCGTCAAACCGTCAGAAATACTACTTAATACCATGAAGAATTCTTATTTAAAATACCGGTAGCAAAGTGCGAAAATTTTAGGAACGCTGCGAGCCCTGCTTTCAGCTGTACTATGCAGTTTAACCCTTTATCTACTGACGGTACTTATAAGTACCACTCACTTTAAACTTTTATACCATAGTGAATATTACTAATATTCTAATGGTACTTTGCAAAAAACGCTCTTTTAACTCCACTTTATCCGAATACATGGCAGCAATAGTTCTAGGTTTGTTATTTTAGAGAGGAATGAGGCTATCTTTGAAGCAGTCGATGTGTTTTGTGCCGAAATTTTGCATAGTTTGCCACGCTTGCCTTTTCATAGCTGCAAACACAGTAAAGGATATAAGATAAGTGTTGGATTTTTTTATGTGTTCATTATGATCTTAGAATACAATTTGACTAGCTATTTCAGGTGAACGGTGCATGTATTTGATTTAACAGTTGAATTACTCGGTGGTACTTATAAGTACTGTCAGTACACTGGGTGTTGGAGAAAAACTTCTTGTTTACTTTCGTCTGTGTAGTTATCCATCGTTTTTATCTGATTTAAAATGTAATTACTAAAATGTAGTCTAGTAATGATTTCCCTGGTATTTCTTTTCTGTTCCATTGTTATTTTTTATATGAAATCGAAAAAGTTGTGGCACCGGCTCGTTTTTGCTATGCTAGAAATGGCATATGTAATTTCATATATTGCATATGTGGAGGTGCGAAATAACATGTTGTCCCTAGAATATTGATGTCGCATAACTAACGGACAGCTAACAAGATCGAAATCTTTAAAAAAAAAAAAAAAAAAAAAACCCTTTTAGAAGCAAAGCATTTTAAATTTTTAAGTGTTGAAATAAATGATTGGCACCGGAATTTGCCAAACGATTTATTTGTAAATAAGAAAAAAAAGGCCTATATTTCACATAGTTATTAAATCGAAAAGATTTTCTGGTGCCAGTTGAAATATCTTGTGGATTTTCTGTTACAATATTTTAATCATAGTGTACTGACGGTACTTTAAAGTACCACTTTAATTAATTAAATCTAAATAATTAAATTTCTTAAGGGTGAATATTTTTTTTTTATGTTTATCCTTTAATTTTAATTGTAGTAACTGGAAAAAAATATTACATGAAAAAAATTGCAGTACATAATCATAATGCTGTAGATAAAGGGTTAAGCTTAATAACCTTTTTGTATATTATGAGTTGCGTACAATTTCTATAGATTAAATACGGCATAGATGCCAACTTATACGGATTTTTGCTACCACTAAAATTTAACAGAAATTCTGCGTTTTTTAATTATCAACATTCATTGCGATTCGGTGATTGAATTAGGCAAAATTTTCTATTAAATTTTAGTGGTAGAAAAAATCCGTACAAGTTGGCAGCTATGCATACGGGGTTGCAGCAAAGAATTTTAAGCCTTTTCGTTTATGGGAACGATTTGCTAAAAGGGTATTTAGAATTGCGTGATGTATTTCTAATCGAAACTATATTTTATTATACTAAGGGACGTTTCAAGAATATGGATAATTTTATATAAAAGGCAGCGCAAAAATATAAAATAAACAGATAAAATTGAATAAATATCATCAAAATGAATGGTGATTGTCAAAAGTGGAGGACACCAGAGCGGAATGGGGTATTTAAGGTTTGAAGTAAGGCTTTAGGCCTAAGATACAAAAAAAACCTTATCCTATATTAAGAAACAGTTTCTTCATACATTTTAAAATAAACTTTAGTATACAAAGTTGTAAAAAAAAAGAGTTAAGATGTAATTTTTAAAAATAAAAAATAAAAGTAACTCTGTCAACTCCATTCTGCCCCTATCTAAGGGGCAAAATGGGGTACAATGGTTTTAGGAATATTATAGATTATTTTTTGTGTTTAAAGTGTTTCGAAGTTCACATATCGGTACTGAATGTAGTAAATTTTAGCCTCCGGTACGGTATGCTATTTCTTTCTCCCAGCTTATTTTGTGTCCAAAAAATAACGTTACCTTACAGAAGCTAGCCGTAAAACAAAGCGTTACGATTAAATACTCTTTAGCAATTTTTTAACTTCTAAGCATCGCACATTTTCAATTTTTATACCGTCGTATTGGAAAAAAATTCTTTTAAATACAGTTTGTTTGAAAGCTGTATCTCCATTTATTTTTGAAATATTAATTTTTTGTAGTTTTTGGAGCCATTTGCTTAATATTGGCAACGGAATTACTTCATTTCTGTAAAAAATAAAGGAAAAATAGTTTTAAAAGAGTAATTATAAAATTTTGTTGCCATTTTCTCGTAACAACCGAAAGAAAATGTAATTAAAATACGTGCTATTTTGAAAAAAATATAAACGAATGATTTCTGTTAAAACAATGGAGCTATTATATACTATATTTAATTGTAAGTATTTATGAAACGTTAGATAGCCGGGGTTTTTTTTTCGATTTTCTTGAATGACGGAATCTTGTTGCTGCATTTGTGCATTATTTCGCGATAGTGATGTGCTATGCATGCTTCACTGTAGATGTTTAAGAGTAGATCGTAAATGTGGAATTCTTAAGCGGATGCGAATGACGTCATTTTACATAAAATAAAACGTGTGCTTTAAGTCTTAAAATTGAAATATGTTTTGTACTGCAGTAGAGACCCGCTTAATCGAGTTATTTTCTTCTGATGGACTGGTGGCTTCTATTATTATGAAACAGCCATTATAAATAAAGTGTTAGGTGAAGATGAAAGGGCAGCCGTAAAAAAAAAAAAAAAAAAAAAAAAAAAAAAAAAAAAAAAAAAAAAGTGGCCATTTTTTCCCTTCCATTCTGACCAGAAAATCTGAGTTCTAACTTTTTACGGCTGCTCTTTCATCTTCACCAAACACTTCATTTTTAATGGTTGTTTCATAATAATAGAAGCCATCAGTCCATCAGAAGAAAATGAAGTAATGGAAATGCCGGGGTGTAACTAAATTCTGAAAAAGCAGAATTCGTGTTCTCTAGTAGTAATTTTACTTTTCCCCCAATACAAAATGTTAAAGAATTTTGTTGTGAAAACTCCGATATAAAACGAGCAACTAATGTATTCCCTTCTTCATCGTCATAATTGAGTGTAACTGTATTTCTTTTTACAAAGCTTTTAATTTATTTTTTTATTTTTATGGCCAGTAACTTTAATCATTCAGAGTTATATGAGACTCAGACAGGAGAGGGTAAGAGATTTTTTTTTTTTTTTTTTAAGACCAGTTTGGTTGAAAAAAACCTTCTTGTTTTGAGGAATAAAATTGTGTTTATTCTCCACAAATTTACAAATTATTAAGTTATACACTGCTTATGGCTCACAATATTAACATATGAATATTATATATGACTATACGTACCCCGTTCCGCCCCATCCCGTTCTACCCCGCGCATTAAAATTTGAAAAAAGTCGCGTGACCACCATTACCCATTGATGTTTCGATCATTGCATCATGGAAAAATATAATTAAAAACATGATTAATTCAATGGAATTTAAGTTAATTGGGGACAAAATGCATAAAGAAGGCTTACCTTGCTTCGAAATTTTCCAACTATTACAGTAAGATACACAATTTATAGCTAAATGTTGCCATAGTGTGTGAATGAATTCCAGCAATTAGACCACTACCCATCAACGTCCTGCATGCAACTGAGGCTCTTGAAGCTTTGCCGAGCTTCTCTAGCGTCACTGGTGGGAAATAAATGCCGTATCCCGTTCTACCCGATTTCTCATTCTGCCCCGGTCTCTCCTACACGTTTGCTGATGTTATGCGTTTTTTAGTTAAATTTTATCATACTGTGTGTTGCGCGTAAAATCTAACGATCCCAGTGGCAATTTCTGATACTCAATTTTTGTGCTCTTTCGCACCAGATTTTCCGCATAGTTTTCTTGACCTTTCTTATGTAATCGTAATATATACTGCTGACCATCCGAAATGCAACACCAAGAAAGACAAGAGGTATCAAAGTCAAATTTATTTTAGAGATTACGCATAGTATCAGTGTTAATTGATTCCAAAGATAACCTTCTTTGAAGTGAGGTAGACGAGAAAATCAGTAAGAACTGTTACCTCCACGTCTGTCAATAACCGCTGCTTCACGCTGTGGCATAGAGTGAAAGAGGCTTTGGATGTGTTGTTGGGGAATGGCATCCCACGCTGCTTCCACACGTAGCCAAAGTTCATCTTGTGTACTCGCGGGTGCGGCATACCGGGATAGGCGCTCTCCAATCATTGACCACACATAATCGATGGGTGATAGATCTGGAGAACAGGCAGGCCATGGTAAGAATGGAATATGGTGAGCTAAGAAGAAAGCTTGAACATTGCGTGCAACATGTGGTCGTACATTATCCTGCTGAAATGTGGCCGCAGGCAAGCCCTGAAGGTAAGAGAGAAGAACAGACTGCAAAATCTCAGAGATATAGTGCTGGCTTCAAAGTTTACCGTTAATGCGTTCTAGGGGGGTGCGGAAGTTGAATCCAAAACTACCTCACACTATAACACCGGGTGCAGGGCCAGTGTGATCATGCATAATAGAGCAGTTGGGCATCCTCTCTCCACGGTGTCTCCAAACTCTAATTCGACCACCGTGATACTGCAGGCAGAAGCGTGGTTCATCCGAAAACACAATGCTATGCCATTCGGATGTCCATCTCTGCCGTTCAGCGGACCATTGTAAACACAAACGCCTGTGGTTTAATGCCAAATGTACGAGAAGCAATGGATGCCTAGCGGACAATTCACAGTACTGCAAACGACTTCGAACTGTTCGTGGGGACGCCCATGGTTGTGTTAGAGACGATATTCGTTGTGTTATGGTTGCGGATGTAGCGGTGCGTTGCATCAGTGCCATGCATACAATATCCCTGCCTTCCAGTGGAGTGGTGTGACCAGGCAGTTGCAATCGCTTCTGCCGGTCTGTCGTTTTCTCCTGCATCCACCGATTCCATATTCTCATGATTGTTGCTTGGCTACGTGCGATACGATGACCAATTTCTCGGATGGAAAATACGCAATCCCTATATGCAACGATTCTTCCTCGATCGAAATCAGAAACGTGCTCGAATGGTGCTCCTGTTTTTCTACGAGGAATACGGAATCCGTACACACCAAAAATCGCACGAGAAAACCATTCAAGTTCTCCAAAACAACAATATTTCTTCCCTTTATATACAGGTTGTAAGGGGCGCTGCAGTCGCTCACGCTGTTCGCGAGCGCTGAATTTGTAATCATTTGCATATCCTACCGAGGTGTATACATGGTGTAAATTTTACGCTGTTTACTTGATCCCTTCATGGTGTTGCATTTTGGATGGCCGGCAGTGTATTATAAAAAAAAATTAGAAATTAGTGTGGGTAAAGGGCACACTCAGACTGTGTAGGACTAATCGTCATTGGTAAATCGCATGCAGGTCTGCACAAAACAATACGAATACTTCACCAACCTTACCAGAAAATAATTTCTAGAATTGAGTTTTCAACTCTTTTATGCGTTTCCTTCTTTCGTTGCATTAAAATATCAACGTGCATTAAACTATTTAGGAAGTGCTTAAAAGATAATCGATGCGTGGTGATAATTTGTATTTTTTGTTATTATTTTTCTCATTAGTTGTGTAGATTACTACAATTTATTTCCCGACAGATTCTGGTTTCAGAACTAACTTTGTTATTAGATGATGTAAAATTTTACATTCTATATAAAAGTTTCTTTTAAATTATGTATAAATTACTAATTATGGAACAAAAGTTAGTTTTAAAATTATGATTATAAACTCATACTACGATGTTTTAATAAGCATTACACAACTTTTGTATCAAGCCGTATCACTTTTACGTCAAATGTTTCTGAAGAATGTTTATTTTCGTTATTTTTAATTTTTGAAGTCAACTTTTAAGTGTCTGAGATTACATTACAACAACACAGCTGCAAAAACATTTTTTGAAAATTTCCTAAAACATATTAAATGCTTCAAAGCCTAATAATGTTTCAATATCGTAACAGCTTGTTTTACTTAATGGAAGGAACTTTCCTTTATACTTTTCGTAATTTCCTTCAGATTTTGTATTCCACAAGTGATTTCTAAAAGAATATTTTAGAATAGTTTAATGTAAGTTAGAATGTTTAAATGCGAAAGAAGTTTGTGTTGTATAAAATGCAAAAAAGAAAAAAAAATTCAATTTAACAAATTACAACGACCATTTGGAAAATGATTTTTTCAAAGACTAAAATTTAAGACATAAAAAATTGCACGGAGTTGATCATACATTACGTACTCCATGGATTACATTTTTCGGTACTGTAAATTTGTAAACTTCTACGGAGCTGGTCATTCATTACGTACGCCATAGAATAAAAATTAATATTCCTGGACCAATTTTAAATGAAATTTCATTCTTAAACTTTTAAACATCCCACAATATTACTTTTTACACCGTCGTATAGAGGAAAAAATGTATTTTTAAATACAATTTGTTTGAAAGCTGTATCTCAATTTGTTTCTGAGTTATTATTATTTTTTTGTATTTTTTATTACTTTTTTGTCATAGTGGCAACAGAAGTACCCATCTCTGTTGAAAGTAAAGGAAAAATACAGATTACTGTATATAGACCAATCAGATAACGAATAAAATGCGGATTCAACTAATAAAACGCTTCAGATATGTTTTTGATTTCCTATCCTGACAGAGATCAATAGCCATTTTCCCAAATGGTTAAAAAAAAAAATGCAGCAGTGCGTTGTTCTAGTTAGCCGAAAGATATTTTATTTCAACAAAACTGCAGTAAGCGTATTTGCGATTAAGTCATATACACTCAGTCTATATACAAACCTGATACAATGATGATAACACATCAAAATCAAATGCAGTCACCCTTTCTGTAGTTATTTTTTCTTTATAATTTCCTTAATACATTAACTACCATCGATATATTAACTCCTTGCAAAACTGGTGGCTTGATAGGGATTAGGGCGATTTTTCTTCTTTCTTTCTTTCTTTTTTTAGGTAGATTTCGTAAGAAATACTACCTCTATCACATTTTCCAATGTTTTGGAATTACTAAAAAAATTTTGCAGACCTACGACGATCATGACCCGTAGAATTCACCCCCCCCCTTTAAAACTTTATATATTTATCTCTCTATATATATCACTTTTTTATGAACATGATAACTTAAATAATTGCGCACAAATTATTTCCAAGCTGATACATAAATTCCAGGGGTAGAAAATCTCGGTCAAGTTCGGCAATGGGCAAAATCGGACGAAGGGTGTAGTAATGAGAGAGGTTTTTGTTAAGACATAAAAAACCCATAACTTTTTAATTATGATAAATATCGAATCAGTTTAAAGTTACTATTACTTCTTGGAAAAGGGCCAAAAACTTGTGTATGAGAGATTTTTGATATCATTAAAAAATGGCCTCAATGGGCGAAAAAAATTCATACCTTCGTTAATTCACAAGATATCAAATCCACTTAAATTCGTTATAAATCTTCTTAATATTATCTACAACTTTTACACTGACAAGTTTTTGATAGGGCTAACTCTTACAGCAAGGAAAAAAAATCAAAAAGAGGGGACGAGGTTGAAAAAGAAAATAATTCATAACATTGTTAATTTACAAGATATCAAATCCGCTTCAATTTATTACAAATCTTCTTAATATTATCTAAAAGTTTTATATTGATCAAACCAAATCTTACAGAAAAAAAGAAAAGAAAAGAAAAAAATGGGTATGTGGTTGTAGAAGAAAATAAATCCTTTGTCCGTTAATCCGTCATTAAGACAAGAAAAAAGCATCATTGGCGTGATAAAAATTTTTGACAACCCTCAAAGATGCTGTATATAAGGTTGCACTATTAAACGCGCGCGTTTCTCAAGAAAAAGAACGTCAGAATTTAAAATATAGTGTGAGGTTCATTTAATGAAACAATCACAACTCGGTTTAAATTTATTATATAAATCTTCTTACTATTATCCATAACTTTTCTAGTAACATGTTTTTGATAAGATGAACTCTACTAATGAATGATAGTACTAAAAATATTCTCAAGTGGTGAAAACACGTACTGTAAATCCTTTTTCTTCCAGATCGTTTAATGTTATTTGAATCATCTTTTCTAATTATTTCATTGTGAATGGCAGATTTTGAGCGCTTCAATAACCGAGCTATTTCTTTTCAGATTTACCAGCACCCTTATAAAACCAAATTTTCTTACTTCGGTCGCAGACAACTCTTTACTCCGCGGCATCTTCGAATATATCGTAAATAACAGTATTTAAACACGCACATTTGCTTCTCGGGAATACTTTCACGTATGTTTTATAATGATTCTGGTGTGACATATAATATGCTAATTCCCTCAGGTGGTCTTATAATTTCTTAAAAGTCACCCTATTTACGTTTTAAAAAAAGTAAAATATTTTAATAAAATGTAACTTAAATTTTAATGTAGCAATTATAACAGAAAACGTTCTACGAAAAATTTTGCTGGTCTTATAATGTCTTAACGCACTTTATCTGTGCTATGTGTACACAAATGCACACCCGTTGAACTGGACAAACACAGCCAATGTGACAGACCATTTTGAGCATTTTCTGTCACATGGGTGATCACAAATATTTTATTGTTAAATTGACTATTAGAACCTAGTTGTTCTCCCGAATAAATCTTCACTGAAAAATATGAAGTGAAACATGTTCTTTACATCCTAGTAGTTCAAAGCAAATTCCTCTAGAATTTAAGTAGACATTTAACAAAACATGTAAAATCCAAAGCGTCCGGTCACTTACCCTCAATTTTTAGACATGAGTGCAATTAAATTTGAAATATAATTTCCGAATGAAAGAAATCATGAAGAATTCTTTCAAAACGACTATCTATATTGCAAAGGACGAACATATCTGTGCGTAACGCATATGTCATTCTGCGAATGGCAACACTTTGAAATTTGAAATGAAATTTCGGTTTTGCAATTTTTGCTACTGCAAATTTTTAAGCTTCTAAACATCCCACATTTAAAATTTTTATACCGTCGTATACAGAAAAATATGTACTTTTAAATGCAATTTGTTTGAAATCTCTATCTCAATTTATTTTTGAGATATTAAATTTTTTATAATTTTTAACACCACACTGCAAATAAAGGCGTCTTAAATTAAGATACATATGTGACTGAAAAAGAATTTCAGACACTTAAGTGTCTGAATCTGAAAATTCAGTCACAATAGATGTCTTAATTTAAAACACCTAAGTGTCTTACTATGATCATAGTGTACACGAACTGATAAAAGTGTCTAAAAAATCTGCAAGTGTCTAATTTTAAGACACTTTGTAACTCCGCTCCGCATTCACCAGGGGGCACTCTCAGTTGCGCATGCGTCTTCCTTTCGAACTCGATGTTCGTTTGTAATTCAAACTGAATGTTTGTTTTTATGTACGCGTACATTTTAACTAATAATTTATTTTGACTTGATTGTTTTTTGCGGAATGTGGAGTTCCGGGATTTAATTTCTATCGACATAGTGGTACTCCGTATTAAAATTTATCTATAAAACTAATACAGTGTTCTTCATCTCGTCAAATTTGTAAAGAGAACTGTTATCTGGCGGGCTATGTTTTCAGGATGGAAATTTTCCATTCTTTTAACAGAGCTAGTCGGATGTGCAAGAGCAAGGGGATTTTATTTTTTAAATATCCAAGTCCTAACTAACGGATACTAACGTAGCCTCCAATCCGGACGTCCTCTGGGCGTATGTGCTTTTGGAATAATCAGACCTTTTCCCAGGTAAGTGGGGTCTTAACTATGTATTTAAAACTCTCTGTGATTGTTTTCTCTTTAAATGAAGACCTCACACGAGTCTATAGCTTTATTAGTTCCTGAGTTATGCCAAAATATGTTCAAAGCATTTTGCCTATGGTATTTCCATGTTAAAATTTTATTTTGCTAATATTTAAATTTCTACTCTTCAAATCATCTGCAATCATATTTCTGTATTATTTTCTATCCAATGTTATCTTTAAAATAAATTTTGGTGTCTCTGCATGGTGTATATTAGCGGTTACTGAATTTATTAATTTTACACCTTCCTAAGCCTTTTCTTATGTAGCCATTACTTTAAAAATCGCAGTGACATCGCCTGTTGATTGGCTCATACTTCTTAATTACCATCAAGACTACCTTAATAGTATTTTTTTGGTGTAATTATTACTCTGAAGTACCCTTTTTAATTATTTATTTACGTATACAATATTTTTATAAGCATTTAATGCGGCAGCATTTGTAATGTTTACATCGATTTTTACATTTCTGATAGATTTATTATGTGTTATGTACTGGAATTCAAAAGCATTTATAGTAAACATTCCTGTTAATAGCTGCTTTTATTTATTATTTATGCTTTTCTTGTCTAATGAAGTTTTCTTCTGCCTCATAGTGTGTACATCATAAATTTAAAAAAGAATATAGTTCGAACATCCTTCCATTCATTGATTCCCCCATATATTTAATACAGCGAATTACTTGTGTTCATTTATTTATTTTAAAATGTTTTGACTGATAAAACTCATTAAATCCGGTCATTCTAATTAAAAGATTTCCCTTTGCTATAATTTTAGTGTTTCCGAGTATTTTAGAAATATCCCATTTGCCATACTGAAAATAGTCTCAACATATAATCTTTTTATGATTCAAAAGTCAAAACCACAGCTTTTGTTTGAACGGAAATTGACGTCACTAATGAAGAAGAAAAAAATTTGTTGATGTCAACAAAGATTTAGAAAAAAGGATCTCGCGTTATCTCTAGTCACTATGTTAAATTTTAATGATTATTTTTAGATTCTTAAATTCATATAATCATGTACCGTTAACGTAATTGTAAGAATGCGGTAAAAATATACAGATATATTTCAGTTGAAATAATTATATAATATTGATTTTTTGATTACTTTTAGTTAAAAAGTAATTTGAAATTAAAAATGAATACAAAGTAAAGAGGTAGATTTTTATCAAATATTTATTTGCATATAGCTAGATTTTGCACTTAAAACTGACGCGTACATTTATCGAATCATAATACAGGGTTGGACTTTTTCCAGAAGGAGGGCCTGATTAAAGCATGGGCAGCCTCCCCCCCCCCCCCACCTACGATTTTACGTGCTCCAAATTCGATATGGATTTTTTTTTAAAGCTTATATTTTAAATGTGTTTCAACATTGTATTGATTATAATCAGCATTTTGAACTTTAAAAGTAGAATTAGATTAAAAACTAAATAAAAAAATAAATACAGTAAAAACTCTCAATCGCGGCCACCTCGCGAATTGAACGCGTTTTGGAACGTTGAATTTGCCTGCTATTCGATTGTGTTCGCTTTTATGAGGTAAAAAAAATGTATTTATCTTGAAAAAGGTCAGTGTTCGCTGAAGAAAATTGTCCTATGAAAGTTTTGTTGTAAAATCTCCATAACGGACACTCCTACATAGAGGACACAACTATTTAAGAAGCACATTTTTTATTAACAACATGCACATATTTTATATTTTTTTTACTTCAGAAAAACAGACACTTCCGAATGGCGAACAAATTCCACGGTTCTAAGGTGCCTACTATTGAGAGGTTTCACTGTATTGTGACAAATATTTTAATTTTTAATCTTATTCTACTCTATAAATTCAAAATATTGATTATAATCAGTACAAAGTCGAAAAGATTTCAATTATCAGCTTTATGAAAATTGCATACCATATTTTGGAGCCCCTAAAATCAGGCTGTGTGTGGGGGGGGGGGGGGGGGGAGAGTAGGGCAGAATAATGGCCATATATTTTTCCAGGATCAACGTGGTCAAACATGGCTACGTATAATGCTTTAAAAAAATGGCTGCGATTCAGACGTTTGAAGTGTCTAAAATTCAGACGCAAAAAGTGTCTGAAAAAATTCAGACATTTTAAAATGTCTGAAAATTGAACACTCCGTTTCAGACACTTAAGTGACTGAATTTAAGACATTTCGATTTAGAGTGCAGTTTTTCTAATTGTGGCAACTGAAGTACACCATTTCTATTAAAAACTAGTCGGATGTACCAATCCCAAAACTTTCTTCTATCTCATACATGTTAATACTGGAAAATTCGCTATCACACTTCCACAATTAAACGGCAATCTATGCCATGCCCATCATGAGGATTCTAAAGATGAAATTCCGTGCATTAGTTCTTGAGATATGGCTATCTCTGAAATAGTGTAAATCCGGTAAAATTCAGCCTAGCAGCGCCATCTATTGTGTGCTTTACACCTATGATACACCAAAACCACCAAGCAACCACTTATGTCAAAGTCTAACTGAATCTGAAGTTTGGGGGAAATCCATGCATTAGTTTTTGAGATAGAGTTATTGCAAAAATCATGAAAATTCCAGCATAGCAGCACCACGTATTGGACGATTAACACCAAAACCTAATCAGCAACAACTTGTGTTAACATCTGACTAAATCTGAAGTTAGATGAAAATTCGTGCATTAATTTTTGAGATTGAACTATTGCGGTAGTCGTGCAAGATTCAGCACAGCAGCGTCACCTTTTGAGCGATTTACATCAACACGTAAAAAGCATCAAGTCATATCGAGGACTAACTGAATCTCAAGTTTCATGAAAATCCGTGCAGTATGTCTTGAGATAGAGCCATTGCGGAAATCTCAAAAAGGCAGCATGACAGCGCCACCTGTTGAGCGTTTTGCACCAACACGTAATCAGCATCAAGTCATATCAAGGACTAACTGAATCTGACGTTTCATGAAAATCCGTGCATTAGTTCTTGAGATAGAGCCATTGCGGAAATCGTAAAAAATGCAGCATAGCAGCGCCACCTGTTGAGCGATTTACACCAAAACATAAACAGCAGTAATTGTTATCAAGATATACCTGAATCTGAAGTTTTATGAAAATTCGTGCATTAGTTATTGAGATAGAGCTATGGTGGAAATCTTTAAAAATGCAGCATAGCAGCGCCACCTGCTGAGCGATTTGCACCAACACGTAATCAGCATCAAGTCATATCAAGGATTAACGGATTCTGAAGTTTCATGAAAATCCGTGCATTAGTTCTTGAGATAGAGCCATTGCGGAAATCGTAAAAAAATGCAGCATAGCAGCGCCACCTGTTGAGAAATTTGCACCAAAAACTAATCAGCATCAATTGGTATCAAGAGCTAACTGGATATCAATTTTTATTAAATTCCGTGCATTAGTTATTGAGATAGAGCGCCCACAAAATTTGTGTCACACACAGACACACAGACAGACAGACAGACTCACTTTCAGACATTTTGTAAAAACATGTTTTTGTGTTCTCTGACCCCTAAAACGTGTAAATCCGTCGAAAACCGGAATTCGAAAATTTTCATGAATCCAATACTTTCTTCTTGTAAAGATAGAAGAAAGTAGTAAAGGGAAAATCGTAGATTACTGTGTCTTTTTGTTGCCATTTTCTCATAAAAACTGAAAAAATAATTTAAATTAAAATACGAAATATGTCAAGACTCAAGAATATCATATGTTATAAAACCCGGTGAATTTTTGTTTTATATCATTTTTATTTATCAATTAAATGATTTTTATTTTATTTAAACTTACTTTACAAACGATACAACACTTACTCTTTACAAAAATGTATTTTAAAGGATATTTGTGTGACTTATTGTCTCCACATTTAAAAAAAAAATTAATATCAAAAAGCTAAAAGAAGACAATTTTATTAATACGTGTGTAACATTTTTGGAATTAACAACAACAAAAAAAAAATGAATGGTTTCGGATAATACATGTAGCTATTATAAACAAACAAATGAAGGCATGTGAATTATTAGATACCCAATTTGTGTTGCCGAGCTTCTTGAATGATGGCATTGCTTTTCCTTCGTTTGTGTATTATTTCGCGACAATGAAGTCATATCCATACGTTTTTACAGATGTTGTTGACTGGATCAGGTGGATCGTAAAAGTGGAATGATTTAGCGGAGGAAAATGACGTCATTTTATTAAAAAAAGCGCGTGTTTTAATTCTTAAACTGGAATATGTTTCGTAGTTGCACCCCAGATGCTTTGAAATTCTTCAAGGTGAAATGCTTCACTTTTGAAAATATCGTAATCGAAATCACACTGATAAAACGCAATGTTTTTCAAAAATACAGAGTGTCTTTACAGAAGAGCAGTGACATACAGTGTGCATGCTCACAACGGATGATTCTCGCCTGGATGAATTCGCTTCGTCGAGTTAAACAAGTAAACAAAGAAGATTTTGGCAATAATTCCAGGTTTAAAATAATATCAAGTTCCCCAAGTTTTTATCCAAATTTTCACGACTATTAAAATTTTATTACTATTCTTTAAGACATTCTACTAGAATTTTATCAAAATAACATAATTTGCTTAATTTAATTTTTCACAATTTTATATCCTCTATATATTTAAAATACAATGCTAATTTTTAGTCATCTGCTCTGAGCTTTCTACTGAGCCAATTTTACTTTTTTTTTTTTTTTTTTTTTTTTAACTGAAAGCTGTTCATATGTAGATGTGCTCGCACTAGCTGTTTATTTTAAATATCCCTATTTTTATATTTTAATTTGAATAGTATTTTATGAAATTTCTTCAAAATGGTGGTTATTAGATACAGGGATGAGAGCGTTCCGACCCAAATGACCAATTGCTACAACTAAATTTTAAGTATTGCTCTCATTATTTAATTACAGAATTTCTGAGATTTAATAAAGCAAAGAATACTATTAAAATTTAGTGTTAGTAATCGGTCATTTGGGTCGGAGCGCTCTCATCCCTGTAGATAGCTGTTATTATTGCACAGAAGAGAGACATAATGAGGTTTATTTATCTTTATTCATGCCACTTTCTGATAAAAATTCAAAATTGTTGATAAAAATTGTTGTATAGGGTTTAATGGCGCACAATCCCATTAGGGACATAATATTTTGAAAGGAAAATGACGTACTGCGTTTCAAAACACGCAGGTTTCCTCATAAAATTTCCATATTGTTTCCCCTTCTGCCATGCGTACTGAAACTAAGTTTTTGTCTGTGGTTTTAAAAACAATTTTCAAGGATGAAATATTTTAAATTTATCTCTCTCGCCTGGAGCTCGATTACGAAAGATTAATTTGTTTGCTCTTAAAACAACATAAAGAGTTCATCTTTTTCTTACGACTAATATTCCATAAAAATAAATGAAACTTCCTCTATGAATAAATGAATAGAATAATATAAATAAAACACAATTTTAACAGACATGTAATTGAACTACACTTAAAGCCGTGAAATTATCAGAATAAGAATGGATGCCCTCAGTAGCAAAATCTTGGGTTAATAACTCTTCTCATGTGGCTAATAAGTAAATATCGCATTTAATAATTTTAACATTTTTATTTGATTGTATAATTCATATTTTTCATATGAAAAATACTTTTTTATTGTTAGTGGGCAATTTTAAATATATATTGCATATAAAAAACTATTAGTTTTCAATTTGAAAAAAAAAAAAAAATGTTTCCACCTATATTCTGTAACCCGGGAAGCCCGGGTACGATCCCCTAGTAAATATAGTGCAAAAACGTGTGAGTTTAACCCATCTTTATCCTAATTATTTTCAGAAAAAAAAATTACGGAAGAATATATTTCTTAGAAAATGTCAAATATAATATTTGTTTTAGTATACAAATTCAACTGAATATTATTTTTTTATAATTCAACACTTTGCGGTCCAAGACCGAGTCTGACTCGGGATAATTTATCTTTACAAAATTGCTTTTGGCACCAGTGCCGTCAACCCGGCCTACTTTGGGCTACTTTTCCCTGGTTCCACTCACATTTCCATTATTAAAAAATATTATATGTAATTTTTCACCTTCGAAATGGAGTTGTAAACAATTAACTTGGAACAATGAAGCAAATTATATGGTTTTTAAGGGGAAATTTTTTATTGTTTTATTTTTTGACGATTTTTAAAATTTTCAAACAAAGTAGCCCCTGCTGGGGGCTTTTTTGGTCCATTTACTTAGTTTATATAAAATTAATATATTTCATATGTAAATGAATACACTGAAACCACTTTGCAATAGCATTTGCTAATAAATTAACACCACAAACTCGATAAACAAATGTTTTTTTTTGTTGTTTTTTTTTTAACATTTAAACACAATAAACCAATTGTTGATATTAAAAAAACGAGAAACAGTTTTCGTTATGCTATCCTCAGCAACTGGAACAAAAACAATTAATGTAACATTTTGCTACAGTAACATTTGAAAAAAATTTTACTTAAAACATGTTTTAAGAGATTTGCTTGTATAAAATGCATTTCTAAGTGATTGGGGCTATTTTCACACCGGAAAAGGCCTGGCACAAAGTAGCCCCGAAATACTAGTTTTCATGTTAGCTTTATGAAAACGTAAACATTTCCTGTCAAAATAAAAAGTTAAAGGAAAAACTATCATCTCGCATGGGTTACATGTTGCTAAAGGTAATTCTTTGACACTTAACCTTATTTGTAGCTCTTATCCAGATTGTGTCTTATAGGAAGTTTGGAGAGTTAAAATTTACATACGAAAACAGTTGTTTACAAACACATCCAGTGTTGCCACTAAAAAAATAAATTACCCCCAAATTATTCAAATACCCTATAGCAGGGTATAAAATATTTTTCAAGGGCAAAATCTCCAAATTACCTTGTATTGTTTGTTCAATACAAAGAATAAAAAATTTTTTTATGGGATGGACTAAAGCAATCCGGCTTGGACCAAAGTAGCTCCTGTTGCCGGTAATGAAATAAAATAAAATTTGCCTTATTTAATTAGAGAATTTTAAAATTGTGAAACTGGAGGTAACTTCCTTTAAAAAAGTAGTGCCAACCGAATGAAATTTGTGTAAGAGATACAAGGCCGCAAAGTGTTAACAGAATATATTGAATTTTGGACGAAACAAAAATCATGAAACGACAATAAATATAGTGCAAAAAATTGTGAGTTTCTCCCATCTTCATTCTAATTAGCAAAACAAAGTTAACAAAGAACATGTATTCTAGAACATGCCAAAGATGCTAATTCTATTTTCTATCGGAATTTAACTCAACGATATTTTGATAATATAACTGAATGTATAATTTTGAACAATTATTTCCAAATGAAAAAAAAATCATTACTCTTTCTAAACGACAATAAATATAAATAAAAATAAATTCAAAAATTTATGAGTTTATCCAATCTTTATTCTAATTCATGAAAAATTATTACCAAACAACATGTTTTTTTTTTTTTTTTTTAATATTCCAAAGGCATTAACCATACCTTTAAATTATTATGTTTTTAATACCGTAAAAAATAACAAAGAATATTTCTACTCATTTTACAGCATAAGTGAAAAGCTATACCCTGACTTCCCGATAGCATGCATTAATGGAAATCTGTGTAGCTTCATTAACAGATGTGGACCAGGGGGGTACCATTCGTGCGATGCGCCAACTGTAAAGATTCCTTAACTGCTCGCGCATTACGTCACGTGGCGGACAGATTCGCCTCGCTTCGCTCGTTTCAATACTATTCTGTATGCTGTTCTGCGTTGGATTTTTTTTCTGTGAATGATTTTAATTTTTATATTAACAGCCTTTTTAAAAAAAAACCTAGTGAATGCACTATATCAACGTGTTCTAATAACTCTCGGAGAACACGTATACAGACTTAACAATACAGTACAGAGTCTCAAATCCGGAAGTCGAAATTTCGAATTCTTCAAAATCCGGGCATTTTGTTAACTGGCGATTATTATTCTGGAAAATCGCAAAGAAAAACACTAAAATCGCAAAGGACAAAATTTACTATACTAAGCTACAATTTCAAAACCGAATTCCTTTTACGAGCGTCAAAAAATTCCTGCAGAACGCGAAAATCTCTAAAAACTGCATAAAAGAATCGTGAGAAATTCAGAATAACTTTAATGAAAGAAAAAAAAAAAAGAGGATAGCATTTACTATATTAGAATAAAAGATTAAAACCAGATTTCTTTCACAAATGCAGACAAATCGCCATGAAGTGCGGGAAAAAAAGTTCGAAACTCGCAGAGGAGAAAATTTATTATATTTCGCTAAAAGTTGGTAACCGAGTTCCTTTTATAAATCTCAAAATTCTAAAAATCGCATAAAAAATTCGAGAAAAATGCGAAAATCTCTGTACGAACTCCGAATAAACTTTATTGAAAAAAATGACAAGATTTAATAGAATAGTGGGTTAAAAAAATAAAGCCGGATTCCTTTTACTCATATGGAAAAATCGCCGCAAAAATGTAAAAAAAGAAACGTCAAAAATTGCATAAAATATTTAAAAATTTTCTTTTGTTATAGTGATTTTTTTTACCTTTAAAAAAAAATCCTCTATTAAAATATTTGCTTTAGCATTATCTTTTTTTTTTACTTTCTTTTATCTATAACAGAGGAACGTATTGTAGTCGAATTTTTGTTCGACTTCCAGTTTTCGACGGACTTACACGTTTTAAATGTCAGAGATCCCGAAAAACATGTTTTTACAAAATATCTCTGTCCGTATATATGTATGTCTCATATCATCGGAAAGTACACGAAGTTATGTACTTTTGACTATGGCCAGCATGTCAAGGTTAAATTTGGGGATATTCCGCCGGGAGGGGGCGCTGTAATAGCGATTTTTGTTCCATTTTCATTATTGATTCACCGGAAAGCATACAAAGTTAGGCATAGATTTGAACCAAACTTCATACGCACATTTTTGGCTATTGGCGCCAGATCCCAGTTGAAAATGGATATGTAACCCGCAAGGAAGCGCTGTGATAACGATGTTTGTGCGATTTTCTCGATTTTTCGTAGTTTTGTTGTACATCGGTTGCTGATGCAGCGACATGCACTTCGTATCTAGCTAACCCGGCGATTCGCAAACAGAATAACGATGATATTTATTTTATTAAATATTATATTCTTGTTACTCTTATTAATAAAATGAAGCAGAAATTTAAGATGAAAATTAATGTAGGGTTGAAGTATTAGCCTATAAGCAGTGCTTAATTTGCGTTGGATATTATCGTTAATATATTCTGTTTGATTCTCAGCTCGGCTACTTCTTTGTTTTTAGTGGAAATTTAAATATTGGTCTGAATTCACCGGCGCTCACTCCGAAATTTAGCGGAAATAGTGTTTGTAAAAAATCAAAGCCTAAATTTTTATATCTTTTTTCCCATCTCTAATCTTTTGCGTTCTTTCCTACCAAAGCGCTTACGTATGTGACATAGTGTGTCCTGTGTAGAGCTTTTTTTTTTTTTTTTTTTTTTTTTTTTTTTTTTTTTTTTCCAATGGTTTCAGAATGGCGATGAGGAATGTCAGAATTAGTCGCAACTGTTTCTGCCGTTTTTACTCGCTGCTTTTTGTTCGTGTTTTTAAAATATTCTCTCTGATTAACTTTCTAGTTCTACACGGTGTTTAATTTGCTCCGAATACCACAGGAGCGCAACTCCAGTACTTCTTTATTTTTACTGAATATTTAAATATTAGTCAGAACAGACCAGAGTTTATAAATACTGCGCACCAATACAAAGAAGTCCCTGACGAGTAGGATTTTCTGAAAATTTCCCACTCCTGATTTTAATGTTTTTGCTCTGTTCATTTATTAGAATTTATTAGATATTAATGCCTAAAGGTATGTCAAAAACATAAATTTCTTTTTGAGGAAGACAAAATTGCTTTAAAATTTGAAATAGTGTATGAAATATAAATATGCGTATGTGTGTGTGGGGGAGGGGGGGCAGGGGATTATAAACTTTGTTGTTATTACTGCAGAATATTAGAGCTCCGGTACTTTTTTTTTTTTTTTTTTTTTGCTATAAACTAAGCCCTGTGTATATATATTGTTACAGATATTGGAATCATATTGATTTTGATCCTGAATAAGCATAGTGACATTCGAAATTTTTTGAAAACTTATATCTAGTAATCGGACAATGGATTATTGTTAAAAGTTTTGTTTAATTTATTCTGTTTGTTAATTCTAGTCTTTTTATTATTACTGCTGTGCCATCATATTCATATAATTCATCCATTAATTTTATTTTACAATAGTTTAAAAGTTTTCCTTTGTACTTTTACGCATTAAAATTGTATTTTGTTTCGCGAATTTACTGAAGTATTTGAATGAAACAAATGTATCGCGATATTATTTAACCATTATGTATGTTATATTTAACTAACTCCAATCAGTGTTTGAACAAATTATTTTAAGAAAAAGTGATTTCGTTCAATTTACTTTCGAGGATCTGTTTTTTTTTAAATTATTTACTTCATATTCCGTTCTTTTACTCATCTATTTACATTGTCACGGCCGGTCTTTCTCCGATCTTGTCCGCCACGTGACGTTTCAGTCCTGCTCTACTCTGATTGGCTATCCTTCAAATGGAACAACCTTATGTAGAAGAACCTTGATGTGGACATGTAGGGTAAGAAAGGAAGTACTAGCGTGTTGTAGCAAGAGTACGAGGCGTGTTACGTTCTGGATTGTAGTGTATTTTTGGACCAGCTCCTGATATTACCTAAGTGGGCAGTTTGACATTTACTTTCAATTTAAAAACTTCGATTTCACATCAGAAATTCTGAGAGAAGGAGTTTACTTTGGCTAATCACGAAACGTCTGTCATTAAATAAAGAAAATACATTACAAAATTTCTGGTGTCAATGCAAAATTTCAGAATTGAACAAAAGGCCAAATCTGGCAACCCTGGATATTATATGCGGATAGATAAATGTGTTTATTATTTTAAATTGCAGTGAAAATAAGCGTTTACTTCTTTTTAAAATAAGTTAAACCACGACAGTGCTATTTAAACTTGCCAACAATGATAGAAAATTACAAGATGTCTTAGAGATTTGAAGTGGCGTCACAAACGTACACTTCTGGCACATCCCATAGTCAGTGTCGCCAATATAGCGCGCATTTATGTATTCAGAAAATATGCCCAATCCAGAATAGTAATAATCAATTTATTTAACCAGAGAATGAATGCCTGCCATTAAAGAAAAGCCAATAGAACTCTTGAAAATAGCGGAAGACTGTCAACATTGAACATAAAAATATCATCATATTTTACACATATCAAATTTAATATGATGGAAATCTCATTAAATATCTTCATTATTTTTAATTTGTGGGAGAAAAATTCGGATTTAACTGGCAGTTAAATACCCTGTAATTTTGACGACTAACTCACTTGCGACCCTAATTTCGAATACAAAAACATTTTGGCTTAACCCTTTCTGGTGCGGAGTTGTTTGTGAAATGATGGACTGACACCAGTATTTACAAACGAATTTATTAGAAAATAAAAAGTTACTTATTTCCTGGTGCTTTATAAAGGGAAAATTTTAATTAAATATTCTTGGTGAAACTTGACAATTATGGAATTAAAATTAGGTGTCATTTTTTGTGGACACCTCTCGCTAAAGGGTTAACCATTTGCTGTCGAGTTTCGGCAAATAGCCACCCAAGCTATATATACAGGGTGATTTTTTTTTAAAGTAGAGAATGTAAAACCCTATAACAAAAGAACCACTTATCGAAATGTCCTGAAATTCCAGCAGTATGCTCTCAAAGCAATGGTAATTTTTTAGGCGTGGTGAAAAATAAAACTTAAAAATCGCACCGACAAATGACGCTGTAAGTCAACAGAAACAAAGAATGTCGCTCGTGGGAGGAAAACAACGGACGGTACTTTGAGAAAAAGAATACTTTATTAAGTATATGAAAAAAGTACTGAATGCAGTAATTCGGAAAAGGAACTATGACACTTTCGCAGAAACAGAACGAAATAAAAATATGGAGTAAAGCATTCATACGGAGCTGCGCCACTAAGGCAAGAGATTTTCAATGTGCTGTCCAACATTTTCAGCTACGAGTTAGAAACGTGAAACCACATATTCTACAACAGAGCGATGAGTATCCGGCTGGATGCTATGGATCTGGTGCACAATGCGTGCCTTCAAGTCAGCTAAGTGTATAACACCACCACAACATACAGTATTATTTAGGTAAATTCTTTAGCTGGCCAGGCTGTTGAGAAATTGCAGCTTATAATCCTAATCTGAGTAATAAAATTTTATTTTTCTGAAAGTACCGTCCATTGTTTTCTCCTGTTGACGATAGTCTTTGTTTCTGTTAACTTACAGTTCCATCTGTCGGTGCGATTTTAAGTTTTTTTCTTTTAACCACACCTAAAAAATTCCCATTGCTTTGGGAGCATACTGGTGAAATTTGAGGTAATTTGGATCAGTGGTTGTTTTGCTGTAGGGTTTTACTTTCACAACTTAAAAAAAAAAAAAACACCCTGTACATAGTTTTATTTTAATATTCTATTCGCACCACTGTACTTTAAAAGTATACATTTTAGTAAATTTCTCTAGTACATGTTAATGTGCGAGTAAAAATGTTTCTTAAAAAAAGGTGGTGCAAACCAAATAAATTCGTTAAGAGATGCCTGTGCTTAACAGGAGTACTTCGACCGCAAATAGTTAACCCCTTGGGGACGAGCGGCACGTATACGTGCCGCATGAAGCGCTCAGAATACTTGTTTTTCCTCACCAGTAAAATTTTGCTGTAAAATTCGAGCATTTGCTCGATTCAAAAAGACACAAATTTCTGTTTTTAAAAAAACGGTGACAAAAGATTAAAAATTTCGTAAAAGGCTCCCGTCATGAAGGGGTTAATGCATTATCTGACTTCACTTCTTAGACTAAAAATTCAGAACATATGCCATTATATTCATACCACAGGCCAGGTCTGAATTTAGAGTAAAGTGAAAGTATCCGTGTATTTGTAATAAGAGTACGAGATGCATCATTTTTTAACTTAAGTGTATGTTAAAATTATAATTAAGATCTGATCATATTGTCTGAATTTGTATATCAAACATACGTTTTATATACCCTGTATTTAATTCATGAATATCGAACTAATTAAAATGTTTATTGACTCATTTTGTTTCAATAGAAGTGATTTCATTTAACAGGTTTCATAACAATTCAAAATTTAGTATATATTTAAAATTAAATTAAACATACTTTAAAATTACACTAATATAATTTATAGTCGTAATAGACTTTATAGTCATACAAAAGTTTAAAAAGTATAATTTATTTAATAAAATCTGAGATAATCACGGAGTTCTAAGTATATAAAATGCACCATACCGTCAAAACGGTTTGTAATATGAAGTCGATTATCATTTAAATCATTCGACCTAAATAAGACCAGCACGAGGAATAAAGGCTGAATTCACTGGATTGGAAGCGGTTTTTAAAGCGAACCACAAGTATTTGGGCCAAAATGTAATTTCTTTTAACCGGTCTTGGGATTCAGTTTTTTGCTTCAAGCGAAAGCTGCTCATTAAATCTCTGTTAAATGTATAACTCTGTGAAGAAAATACAGTATAACTTCAAAATCCGGCATCATAGGAACCGAGCCTATGCCGGATTTTTGACGATTCCAGATTTTTGAAGGAATATTTAAAGTAGTAACTAGGAATATCAAAAGTAGTATTATATTCTTTAATGGTGCCTTTCGCCATAATTTAATTCATTATAAGTGATAAGTATGTAAGAAAAAGAGAATTAAATATAAAAAAAGAACTTACTTTAATTAATATCTTCCATGCTACAGAAAAAAATCTAATAAAGAGTAAAATTATTTCTTCTCTTGTAATTTAGGAAACATCGATGTCAACTTTGTTTGCTTCAATTAATTTGGCAGTTCTTTTACAAGCTTTTTTATTTTTATTTTATAGAAATGAAAAATGTCTGTTTTGGAAATACAGTCTTATTTCTATCATGCATTTATTAATTCTCCAGTCAAATTTATGCATTTTTCTAGAGACACATTTTCTTCGGCCGGTTGTTCTTTCTCGTCTTATATAACAGTTCACTCACAATATAACAGTTCGCTCACAAATTATGAAAAATATTTAGGCTGAGGTTTATTACCTTTGTGCAAAATAAAACAACTTCTTGGAATTTACTTCTTGATATAGGATAACGATATCAACTCAGAGGTTTTTGCACTATATTTATAAAAGATTAGACCCACGGTCTGCAACTGGCGGACCACGGTCCACATCCTGGACTTGGAAGCTCGAAGCCTGGACCGTCGAAAAAGACATTTCAAATGAAGAATTTATTAAATTTTCAACAATTCATATACATAAAAAGAAGAATGCGGAAATACACAATGCAGTATTCCCAAGTTATATGTCAGATCTTGTGAATAAATTTTAAGAAAATTTCAAAGATTTTGCAGGGATAGGTAAGTTGTCTCAGTTCATTAATTCGCCTTAAGAAGTTTTTGAATGGAGTGATGTGGATGCGAAGTTGTCCAGTCTTGAAAAACGTTTACTTCAAATGGAGATATTTGACTTGCAAGAAGATATTTCTTTGCAAATGCATAAAACTGCATCCAATGATGATTTTTGGGTTAAACATGTCTCAGAAAAGTTGGAAAATTGAAAAAACTAGCTATTAACCTGACTACTATGTTTGGCTCTACATATGTATGTGAAAGAACTGTCTCCAAAAGGAATTTTTTTAAGAACAAATATCGTTCCGGTTTAACGGACGCCTACCTTGAAGACACTCTTCCATTAGCAGTTCACAACGTGAACCAAACTTTAAAAAACTGGCTCAAGACCGCAATTTTTGGCATTAATTTTTCATGAAATATCTGCCTTTTCTATTTTATTATGTGTAAAACATTTCAGAACGTATACTTGTGTATGCAGTAATTTTTCAAAACAAATACCTGGCTTTTCTATTTTATATTACATGCATGTGTATGCAAAAATAACAATTAAAATGTAATAAGTACTTATATTACATGTTTTTTTTTTATCGCGATAAGAATTTTCAAAAGTATTCGGATTCCGTATAAAATTACTTGCCGACCCCTGGTTTAGACTATCTTCATTGACATGTATGATCGGAAATATTTAAACGGCTATACATAACGAGGAGTGTGTGGCATTCCCTTTCAATCCGGTTGCCGTTTTCTATCACGTCTTGGTCATCTAAGACATATTTTTAAGTAACATTCTAGAATATTACGATATTTTCCGAAGTATAAATGAACATTTTTATTTGAAAGTTAATAATGGACAAAGTAACGGTAATATGAAGAAGTAAACTTATTTTAAAGAGTTACTTTTAATTCTAGTGCTTTATAAACACATATTGAAAAGTAGTAGATAGCATAAGTACAGTCATTCAGGGTAACTTTGATCCGCATTTTCTCTATTTTCATAAGCCACACTCTTATTTGAAGAATATTGTCACAAGTAGGGGTATAAAAGAGAAGAAATGATCCTAAATTATTGTTTGACTATCAAAAATTAAGGAATAATAAGGATAAAAGCAATAAAAATGGACTTTTAGCCTGGTTCAAAGTTACCCAGCCATTTAGGGTAACTTTGCACCATATGGTAAATTTTAATATAAAAAAATTCATTATAAAAAAAGTATTGTAGTCAGGACAACTTTAAACCCCAAAAAATATTTTCGGATATGTAAAGACTGCGAATTTACATTTCCCAATATCACAAGCTTTGTATAATTTATGATATTACAACAAATATCAGGCATAAGAAAAGTGGAAGAAGAGAACTATGAACATTTAGAAATGAAAAAACCTGTTTATTGTTCATATAAAACATGAAAATGCAGTGGAAGACAATTCTCAATGTTTTATCTCAATAATATATCCATGGTTACAGTAATACGACTAGTACTAGTATTATTCAAACAAGAATAAAAAATGTCGAATGTATGAAATGTCAAATTTGAGTAGCTCCGCTCGAAAAACGCCTTTAAATGGATTTTATGTATTTTACACATATAATATTTATGTGTGAAAATAGTTACATGTTATATCTAATGTTCATTTTGTTCATTTTCGGCATTTATATAAGATATACGTGCAAATATGGGAAATGTTTGACAGTAGCACTTACAATTAGTAAATTATAAGCATCAGTATAACTTTGAGCCGGCTCAAAGTTAACCTGAAAATGGGGTAAAATGCTAGTGCCTTCTTATTTTACATTTTATTAACTATTAATAAATAAATAATCACAAAATATTAACACATTTACAACATTTAGATAATAATATGTCTGATAAATGAGAATATTGTTACTGACTATGAAAATTTAATTGGATTACAACAACTTCAAAACAGCATTCAAAATTAACTTGAAAACAGTACTTCACAAAAATAGTTAGATGATGCAATTAATTGCGCATAATGTTGCT
Source organism: Maratus speciosus (assembly GCA_963932465.1). Classification (NCBI taxonomy): domain Eukaryota; kingdom Metazoa; phylum Arthropoda; class Arachnida; order Araneae; family Salticidae; genus Maratus; species Maratus speciosus. Next base: position 502,535,807 of record OZ010794.1, on the reverse strand, counting down.
AATTTATTTTCTAAAATAAAGAGTAGAAATCCCAGTTTAGAACCTTGCCAACAGAGTGCAGTTCTAGAGTTTATTTAGTATTTTAGAGTCAAAAATATTGAAAAATAGGAGGTGGTGCAAAGTTACACCCCGTGGTTCAAAGTTACCCTGATTGACTGTATCATAATCATTGTAAAGACATAGCACATATTCTCCACCATATGAAACTAAATTTCAAATGTTTCCCATTGAAAAAGATCATGGAGCTAAACTACAATAAATACAGTGCTAAAAGCTATGAGAATATAGTTTTATCCTAACTAACGAAACAAAATTTACAAAGAACAATATTTTTTAGAACACATCAAAGATATTAAATATATTTACTATCCCAATGTAACGGAACGATATTTTGACTTTAGCAAGAAATTAATTATGAACAACAATTTCCAAGTGAAAAAACATTTAACATTCTAAACAGTAATAAATACTAGGCAAAAACGTGTGTTCATCCCATATTTATACCATCTCGCGAGACAAAATTACCAAAGAACATGTTTTCTTCAACATGCCAAAGATGGTAATTGGATTTATTATTCAAATTTAACTGAACAATATTTTGAATACAGCTGAATATATATAATTTAGAACAATAATTTCCAAATGAAAAATATCATGAAAGTTTCTAAGCGACAAGAAATATATCAAAACTTATGAGTTCATCTTATCTTTATCCTGATTTATGAAACATAACTACCAAAGAAGATGTTTTTACAACATGCCTAAGGTAGTAATCATCCATTTAAATTACAGTAGAACTTCGATTATCCGAAGTAATTGGGACCGACCATCTTTTGGAAAATCGAAATTTTCGGATAATCGAGAAGGCTTTAATTTTAAGATTAAGGAGAAATGTATGCAATGTATTCTTATTATGTTAACAAGTGCTTAATAAAAATAAAGCTGTAGCAAAATAGAAACAAGAATAAATTACCTGAATTTTAATTTTGAAATTAAGTGCCATTTACATATATCACAAGGGCTTGAAAATTTTTTTTTGTTTGTCGCAGTTTCGATTGCCTTTGACTTGAAGCTCTATCATGGAGTTTTTTAATATTATTAGTTCACCCAGGAACACAGTCTTTCGGCTGCTCCAGCCATGCCAAATCTTTGGGAAAACATTCAAATGCTTCAGAATTGCTAATTTGTTCATTTTCTTCGTTCCATTCCGCAGCTTACGGGAGCGAGCTCAAGTTAAATTCAAAGGAATTCTAAGAAAGGGTTCGAAAATATTTATATGTACTCGTAGTTCATAAGGACCGCTTGCACACAAAGAATATGATACTTAAAAAAAAAAAAAAAAAAAAAAAAAAAAAAAGCTTTCAAAATATATTTTGCACACAAGGAATGTGATAGAAGGAAAAAAAAAGTTTTCAAAATGGATTTCGGTTAACCGAGAGGTTCGGTTAAAAGAGTTTCGGATAAAAGAGGTTCTACTGTGTTCTATTTTTAATAGCATAAAAAATAGCAGGGAATATATATACACGTTTTACAGCCTAAATGAAAAGTTGTCTTTTAAGTTCTCGCTAATTTTCATTCATGGAATCCTGTGTAGCAAAGCTGCCAGATGGGAATATTTAGACTTAAAGAGAAAGTTCCCGCGTATTGTTGTGAGGTCACGAAACGCATTTCATCTCAATTGAAGTGTACTTTTGGTGTGTATAGATAAATGTGTCATTGTAAATTACTTTCAAAATAAGCGTTTACTGCTTTTAAAAATATGTAAATCCACAATAATATAATTTGAACTTGTCGAAAATGATAGAAAATTATAATGTGTCTAAGAGTTTTGGAGTGACGTCACAAATTTATACTTATCATAATCAGTGTCGTCAATATTGTGCGCTTTTTTGTATTCACAAAATCTGCACAATCTAAACAGGAATCATCAATTTATTTAACCGCCGCACAATGCCTGCCATTAAATAATGCTAATATTACAGTCAATCAGGGTTACTTTGAACCATGAGGTGTAACTTTGCACCAGCTCCTATTTTTCAATATTTTTGATTCTAAAAGACTAAGTAAACTCCAGAACTGCACTCTGTTGGCAAGGTTCTAAACTGAGATTTCTACTCTTTATTTTAGAAAATAAATTAGCAACATTATGTGCAATTAATTGCATCATCTAACTATTTTTGTGAAGTACTGTTTTCAAGTTAATTTTGAATGCTGTTTTGGAGTTGTTGTAATCCAATTAAATTTTCATAGTAAGTAACAATATACTCATTTATCAGACATATTATTATCTAAATGTTGTAAATGTGTTAATATTTTGTGATTATTTATTTATTAATAGTTAACAAAATGTAAAATAAGAAGGCACTAGCATTTTACCCCATTTTCAGGGTAGCTTTGAGCCGGCTCAAAGTTATACTGATGCTTATAATTTACTAATTGTAGGTGCTACTGTCAAAAATTTCCCATATTTGCACGTATATGTTATATAAATGCCGAAAATGAACATTAGATATAACATGCAAATATTTTCACAAATATGTGTAAAATACATAAAATCCATTTAAAGGCGTTTTTCGGGGCGGAGCTACGCAAATTTGACATTTCATACATTCGACATTTTTTATTCTTGTTTGAATAATACTAGTACTAGTCGTATTACTGTAACTATGGATATATTATTGAAATAAAACATTGAAAATTGTTTTCCACTGCATTTTAATGCTTTATATGAACAATAAACTGGTTTTTTTTTTTTTTTTTCTAAATGTTCATGGTTCTCTTCTTCCACTTTTCTTATGCCTGATATTTGTTGTAATATCGTAAATTATACAAATCTTGTGATGTTGGGAAATGTAAATTCGCAGTCTTTACATATCTGAAAACATATTTTGGGGTTTAAAGTTGTCCTGACTACAATACTTTTTTTATAATGAATTATTTTATATAAAAATTTACCATATGGTGCAAAGTTACCCTAAATGGCTGGGTAACTTTGAACCAGCTTAAAAGTCAATTTGTATTGCTTTTATCCTTATTATTCCTTAATTTTTGATAGTCAAACAATAATTTAGGATCATTTCTTCTCTTTTATGCCCCTACTTGCGACAATATTCTTCAAATAAGAGTGTGGCTAATGAAAATAGTGAAAGTTACCCTGAATGACTGTAATTGCATTTATTATTGGAATTTAACTGAACAATATTTTGAATACAAGTGGATGTACATAATTTAGAACAATAATTTCCAAATGAAAAATATCATGAAATTTTCTAAACGACAAGATATATATCAAAACTTATGAGTTTATTCTATCTTTATCCTGATTTATGTGACATAACTACCAAACAAGATGTTTTTAGAACAGGCCTAAGGTAGTAAACATCCATTTAAATTATATATTTTTAATACCATAAAAAAAATCAGGAATATATATGCATGTTCTACAGCCTAAATGAAAAGCTATCTTTTGAGTTCTTGTACCAGATGTGAATATTTAGAATTAAAGAGATAGTTCCCGCGTAATGGTGTAAGGTCACGAAATGCATTTCTTCTCAATTAAAGTGTCGTTTTGATGTGTATTGATAAGTGTGTTATTGTAAATTGCATTCAAAATAAGCGTTTGCTGCTTTTAAAAATATGTAAATCAACAATAATATTATTTGAACTTGTCCACAGTGATAGAAAATTACAATGTATCTAAGAGTTTTGGAGTGTCGTCACAAATTTACACTTCTCATAAATCAGTGTCGTCAATATGGTGCGCTTTTTTGTATTCACAAAATCTGCACAATCTAAAACAGGAATCATCAATTTATTTAACCACACAATGTCTGCCACTAAATAAAGCTAATATTACTATTAAAAATTGGGGATGATTGCCAATACTGTCCATAAAAATATCATTACATTAAAAAAAAAAATAAATAATAATCTAATGAAAATCTCGCAAAAATATCTTCATTATATTTAAGTTGTGAAAGACAATTCGGATTTAATTTGTATTTAAACACAATGGTTTTGACTGATTAACTCACTAGCGACCCTCATTTATCCTATCATTATCCTGATTCCTGAAACAATTTCCAAACAGCATGTTTTTTAAAACATGCACAAGGAAATAAACATCCCTTTAAATTATTACGATTTTAATACCATAAAAAGTAACAGAGACTATTTATACTAGATTTACAATCTAAATGAAAACTTATCCACTCATTTTTATGTTAGTTTGAACTTCTGGAAATCTGTGTAGGGAAATATGTGTAGCTTAGCTGCCAGATGTGAATATTCAGAATAAAAGAGAAAGTTTCCCCGCGTATTGTTGCAAGGCTATGAGACGCGTGTCATCTAAATTATATTTTTGAACCAGCTCCTGATATTATATGTATATAGATAAATGTATTTATGATTGTAAATTGTGTTCATAATTTTACTTCTTCAAAAAATAAGTAAAACCACAATAATAATTTTTGAACTCGTCCACAAAGTAAAAAAAAAAAAAAAAAAAAATACAAGATGTCTAAGAGATTTGGAGTGACGTCGCAAATTTACACTTCCCATAATCAGTATCGCCAATATGCACGCTTTTTTGTATTAATAAAATTTGCACAATCTAGAATAGGAATTTTTTAATCACACAATTCCTTACGTTAAATAAACCTAATATTACTTTTGAAAATTGTGGAAGATTGTCAATATTGTTCATAAAAATATCACCACATTTCAAAAAATGAAAATTTAATCTAATGAAAATCTCGCACAAATATCTTCGGGTGAATCCATATCAAATCACACAGGTGGTGTCGCTAGACATTTATAATTTTCCTAACTCTTTAACCAAGTTTTCTTCATAGTTTTCTGACTTTAAAAACCTGATAATTTTTTTTATCACATAGTTTTTTGGAGGTGGCTACTTTTAACAAGCTACACAGCCATTTTTGGGCAAAAAATATGTTTTACGGAAAATGCTGTAACTGCTTCATATTTCTACCTATTAAGAAGAATAAAAAACCACAATGGTCAGCATAAAATTGTCCATGTTTTATCTAATATAAAATTTTCATTAGACTTAAGGATGTAAAACTTAAAACAGGTTGAAAAATGGAGAAATAAAGGTCAAACACCACATTTCGCTGATATTATTTTTTATGAAGGAGATCAGACTCACCTTAACCCCTTAATTCTTTTTCCCGTGAAATTCATGGGCTATGTCAATCTGAATAAAATATTAAGATCGTTTGATTCCTACCAGTTTTATAAAATAGTGTAATTTGCTTTATTATGGTATTATTTTATCTGTCATTAAATAAGGTGAATATTTCTTTTTCAAAAAAGTGGTGCCAATCAGCAATTTTAATTTTAAAACCGTAATTTAATGCGACCGTTAAGGGGTTAAATGTTTTTTTCTTACACAGATTTGTTTTAGGACTACTTATTTATATAAATTCCAATCCTGAAAACCTCTTCCTTTTTTTTCTACAGCTCATCAAAAACTGTGTTAAGTCTGTTTTTGGCAATTATCACTAATTAGTATATCGTAAGAAACTGTCTAAAAAATTCTGAAAATATAGGATAAAAAAAACATCTTTGTAATATAAAGGTTAAATTGTAATTTTTTTGCTCGTTGATGAAATTTTATAAAATATCTCGTAAAATGCAAGGGACAGTGGCTTATGCAAATGAGATAATGTATAAAATTTCATTAGCGAGCGGCTGTTTTTGCTTTCGCATAAGTGAAGTAAACTCCTAGCTGGTACTTAGGCTAATTTCGAAAACACGTCAGAATAAAACTGTAGCAGGTGTTTTCAGCTGTGCATAATAAAACCAAAAAACTCTCCCCCCTCCCTTTCAAGAAGGTTTTGAAAGAGTGCCACTGCCCTATTTAACTACGCAATAACCCGTAAAATTTGTTTTTTATCGTTTATTTGAACGTACTTAAGCAAAAAGTACCTGTAATGGTATGTATCTGGAACAAAACAAAAAGGAAAAGGAGGGAGGGGGTGCATTTTTAGTGAACTGTTATTCAAAAACTATTTAATTCTCACTCATAAAATTTACAAATTAACTTCATATTACAACTATGTTTATTGTCCTAAGGTTTCAGAATTTTCTAGTCAGTCCCTTTTGAGATATTAATTCGTGAATATTGCCAAAAACAGACTTAATCCATTAACCGCCAAAACTCTTACGATAGAAATTTTCAAATTTCCTATTGAAAGTAGTTTCCCACCACAAATTCAGTAAGGTAAATTTCGCTTTACTAAAATAGCAAAATTCCTGCCAAAAATAAGACATTTTCTTAAATTCTAAAATAGTGGTGCCAATGTAATTAATCCATTGCATGAGCAATTATTTTGACTGTTGCGTGAACGCAACGTCAGCGGTTAATGGGTTAACACAGTTTTTGATTAGCGTACAAAAAAAAAAAAAAAAAAAAAAGAAAAGAAAAGAAAAGAGGAAAATGTTTCAGGATTGAAATTTATAAAAATAAGTAGTCCTATAACAGATGTGTGTAATAAAAAATATTTAAGATGAGTCTGATCTCCATCATAAAAGATAATGGCTACGAAATGTGGTATTTGACCTTTTATTTCTCCGGTTTTTAAGCATGCTTTTGGCCTAGATCTTTAAGTCTAATGGACATTTTATAATTACATAAAATTTCAAAAAATTTATGCTGAACATTTTGGTTTTTTATTCATTTTGACAAGGTAGAAAAATAAAGCTGTTATAGTACTTTCTGTAAAACACGTTTTTCGCCCAAAAGCGGCTGTGTAGCTTGTTAAAAATGGCCACCTTCCAAAAAACTAAGTGATAAAAAAAAATAAAAAAAAAATTAATCACGTTTTTAAACTCAAATAACTATGAAGAAAACTTGGATAAAAGATAAGGAAAATAAAAAATGTCGAGCGACACCACCTGGTTGATTTGAAATGGATTGACTCCTTAATTATTTTTAAGTTGTGAAATAAAATTCGGATTTATTTTGCAGTTAAAAACCCTACAGTTTTGAATGACTAACTCACCTGCGGGTCCTGATTTTCTATACACAGGTTTCGTTTGCCTCCTGGAATTTTGCAGACCAGATAATTCTTCGGCACCAGTATTTTCTTATAGAAAATCTCTGTTTAACAGAAGGCGAAATTTCGTGTGTTTAACATAGATTTCTTTTTCTATAAAAAAATACTGGTAGTTTTAATGGAAAAATTCCCAGACCTGTATGAACCCTGTATACAAAGACTTTTTTTTCTTAACCCTTAATTGCATGAATTATTCTTTTAGAATTGTGTTTTTTATTTTTATATTAAGGATTAGACACCAGAAATCTTAAGATAGATTTTTAATTTTACTTAGTAGCATAATTTTGTAATTTTTTTGAGGAGTAATAATTCTATATAAATATAGTGATTGTAAGAACTTAATTTATGTATTAAAAATTAAATAAAAAGGTGATGGAAATTTACATCACTATGCATTTAAGGGTTAATGTATTATCTGACTAAAAGACTTAGACTAAAAATTCAGATGACATGATCTGAATTTAGAATAAAAGGAAAAGGTATCCTTCTATTGTTATAAGGGTATGAGAAACATCGTTTTTGAACTTAAGTATATGTTAAACGTAGAATTAGTGTGTGATCATATGGTCTGAATTTTTATATAAATCATAAGTTTGATATAAACTGTATTTAATTTATTAGGGCGAGCGAAGCGTATCCTCTACTAGGCTACACAAATTACATTTTGTCGTACACGTTACAAAAAAACTATTCAGTATTTCGACTTGAAATTAAACATAAAAATAAATTATGATCCCTTGATTGGCACAATATTATTTTTTTACAGAATAATGTTAAAACATTTATTATTTTAATTAATGTATTTTACATGTTTTTCCATTACGGACGCATTTTTGTAAATAAACAATGAAACACGTGTATTTCAGAAGAAAAAATAAATCATGGGGTTAGTAAATAGATAAAAAACATGATTAATTAAATAGTTTCACGATTCCTGTTATGAAATTTAAAAAAAAAAAACATTTTTTTTTAAATTATGGCATATTTTTAATGAATTAAAATTTATGAAAATTCAATTATAAAAGTATTTTTCAGTGTTAAGAATTCAAATAAACAATTTAATCTTATTATGTGAAATCCTTTACGCAGACGATACTTGCGCATTTTAAAAGAATTATATTATGATTTTTTTTTTTTTTTTTTGTAAAGTTACAAAGAAAGAATTGTAAACAAATAAAATTAATTGTTAAATTCGTTGTATCATAAATAAAAAATTCCGAGGATATTCTTAATTATTTGGCTGAATTTACATTTCTAAAATTAAAATGCGCCAAAACGTAAAATAAAGTTTTTGCTTAATGAAGATGCAAAAATAAAATAAAAAAATATTGTTACTTTCAAATATTTATCTTATTAAATAATGCTTCGCGAATCCCAACAAAGTAAGGCTTTTGCTAGTAAATATTCATAAATAACAATTTAAATTCATAAATAACTAATTAAAAGATTCATAGATTCCTTTTCTTTCAATAACTCTAATTTCATTTAGCATATTTCGTAACTATTCAATATTCAGTATACATTTGAAATTTCACATACTTTGTTTGAAGCTGTTTTTGTTTAGTAGTTGTGCGGAAAAAAAAAAAAAAAAAAAAAAAAAAAAAAACGCGAATTTTGTCCATCAGGTGCGGAAAAAACTCAAATTTCGTTGATCAAGCACAAAAATATCAGGAATTTTGTCGGTGAGGCACGAAAAAATTGCAAAGTTCCTTCATCCGCTGCCGAAAAATCATGAATTTCGTCAGTTCCGCCATCTGCCGCGGGAAAAAATTGCACATTCGTCAGTACGTTAAAAATCGCGAATTTCGTTGATCGGATGCGAACAAATCGTAAATTTTATCGATCGGGTGCAGAAAAATCTCAAATTTCGTTGATTGCTGGTGGAAAAATTGCGAGTTTCACCTGTTTATCGTGAGAAAAAATCGCGTAATTTCGTCAATTAGACGCGGGAAATAATTGAAAATTTCGTCAGTTATTTAAGAATCGCGAATTTCGTTGATCGTGTGCGGAAAAATCGCGACTTTGTAGATCAGGCGTGGAAAAATCTTCGACAATTGATAGAAATAATTAAAAATTTTGTTAATTGGTTGCAAAATGCATCGCGAAATTCGTCAATCGCCAGCGGAAAAAAACGTTATTTTCGCCGAAAGTTCACGAATTTCGTGAATCGCTTATGGAAAAAAATTAAAAATTTTCTGTTGGTCGCAAAAATATCCTAAAATAGAGATCTTTTGGTCGCAGAAAAAAATCGCGAATTTCGCCGATAGTGCGCAGAAAAGAAATCGCGACTTTCATAAATTTATCGCGGGGAAAAATAGCGAATTACATCAATGTATATCAGAGAAAATATCGCGAAATAAAATATGCTTCTCTCCTTTGTTCATAAACTTCACATTTTTTTTTAGCACTAGCTACTTTCATGTCTATGTTTGTTTTTTAGTACTTTTAATAAAGCAAAATTTATTACCCGAATAAAGTCATGGACTATTTCCACTCCTTGAAAATAAGCCTTACTATATCTCTGTTGTATATACAAATATTAACTGTTGATATAGCCTTGTCAATTGAAATGGGTATGTTGTCTGGGTAAGGGAACCTAGAGATGTAAAAGTGCCTCTCTCTGAAACAATGTTTTTTATGTGATTACAGATCACAGATCCCGCCTCCCCGAAATAGAATTCTCCCTGTATTACTGATGTGGTCCTCGACAACCCAGACGTTTTTGTAAGTGGCTCTTCTGTTAAAAAGTTGTGCACCCCTAATATAAGGGAAGAGAAAATTCGTTAAGATTTGTTAATCAGTATAATTATCATATAAAAATAACTTAATACAAAATACTTTTTATAAAATAAAATTTCCGGTTGGGGACAGATTTATTTCTGTCACGACGTACTCGGCGCAAAATTCTCTGTCTCTCCAGTTGAGTAACGAAAAATGCATTTGACTCAGCATGATTTTTTTATGAGCACCTTATAATTTTAGTACATTGTAATTAACTACATATTTTTCTGTCAAGAGAGTGTATATATCATTTATGAGTTTTGGACAGGGCCACACAAAAGAATTCGATTACACTATCGTCTGTCGGCGATAATTACTGCCTCCTGATGGAAAATTGTATTACTAAAACTAAATGATTTTTCTCTGTTTCTACATTTGGGATCCATACTACAAGTTTAAATTAGGTAATATAGATTGAAGGTTAGACTTTTGCATTTATAGCAAACCATGATAGGAAATAGAGTAACTAAATTTATGTAAATTTCTTTTTTTTAATGTTTCACTGTATGACAGCGACATTAATGTTAAAAATATGAAGTGTAGATTCAACAATTTGTTCTTTTGTGTTTATAGTGCTCACTGAGAGAAAGTAATGCAATCAAACGTAAACAACATTTTTTTAAAGATATAAATTCCCAGAATGAGCTTCTGCCTCGGTCATGTTTACATTTTGATAAAAGTTTTCGCATAATAGATTTTTACCTCCTCCGGTAGTGCCCCTGATGGAACATTGCATAATTAAAGAACTAAAATGCATTCTTTTTATATTTTCTCATATGGGAATAGTATTGCAACTTAAAATTCGGTAATACAAATTCAACGCAATTTTCTTTTGCTTCTATATCATCCCCCGGTCGGAAATATGGTAACTATATTTGAATAAAATTCATTTTTACATTTTTATTTTAAACATCTTCATAATAATCTTCTGCCGTGTCAATTTTATTTTTGATTAAAAAAATTACATGATATATATATATTTTTCTTTTGCACGTCGAATAACATTAAGGGGACTCTTCACTCGCTTGAAAACACACGAGATTGCTAAACCTATGGCCAGGTTGTTTTTACCCGACTGCCAAGAAAGGTTATGTGTTTCACGCGTATCTGCCTATGTGGATTTATACCCTCGACACAGCCCAACGGTTGGATGGATTTTAACGAATGAGGTCTCTATCGATTCATCTTAACCGTCCGACGGTTATAGGCTAGGTTTTGTTTTTATAATTTCGAAATGGCGGCCTTCAAATACAAAATGGCGGTAGAAACGAAAAAATTTACGCACCCTAATGAGTAGCATGTCATTGGATATGTCTTTCAAAATGAAGACGATGTTCCATTGACTATTTTACAGTCAGAAGCTCCGTTTAAATATTACACAACCTGGAAGTTGTGTAGGTAGGATCTCTAGCTATACTGCAACTCTAACCTTCATAGACATCTATAGACCTCATCAAAACAGTGTTTATAGATAGGAACTAACAATTAAACACAACTTAAAAGTCATCACTACAAGTAAATAAAAAAATAGGTAAGTAATATAAAAAATAGTTTCATATTGATGAGAAATATTTAATTAGTTCGGGGTTTTTTGATTTTTTAAATTTAATTTTTATTGAAATTCTCGTTTCAATTTGAATATTTTTTAACTTTTTTTTTTGCATTGGTTAGTTGAGCTCGATCTCTAAGAAAGACATTTTTTACTTTTTCGGTATGGTGGCAGATTTTTTAATAAAGGTACTTTCACATTCTAAACCGGTTCTGAAAGTGAAAATACCATTATTAAAAAAATCTGGAACTAAATTCGAAAAAGTAAAACATAGCCATATTAGAGATCAACCTCAGCTATCCTATGCAAAAAAAAAAAATGCTTAAAAATATTCAAATTTAAAGAAGAAATTCGAAAACGATAGCCACCTTTACGTTTAGAATTAGCGAGCAGGTGTTTTCAAGTGAGTGACGAGTCCCTTTAACCCTTTCACTGCGTAATTGTTTTATTAAAATAGCTTCTTTTGCCATCGGTTTTTCAAAACAAAACTTTTTGTCTAATTTAATCGGGGAAATTCTCCGATTAAACAAGGCAAAATTTGCAAAAAAAAAAAAAAAAAAAAAAAAAAAAAAAATTGGTAGAAACGAGTAAGGAGAATTAATTAGAAGGAAAAATTCATGTCCGAGAAAATCTCGGGTTGCGCAGCGAGAGGGTTAAGTTGATAAATGTGAAGTTTTACAAAATTAAGTGAATAGATTATTGAGGTACAGCACCTTTAATTTCCGTCGGAGGAGCAGTGACATTAAAAAAAGTGATATCACGTAAGTACATCCTTAAATATATTTATGATCTTATTTAAGGAGGGGTGAAAATATTTGTCAGCTGTCACGTCCGCGGCGAAAGATGGTCTCTGGTGTCGAAACAAATTGAAAACTCAGTTGCCCAAAATCGTACAAATATTATACAGAAATTTTAAATATATTTTTACAAATTTTTTATATTTTTCTAGCAGTTTTCTTACAGTTTAGGAAAACATTACTAAATTATACTGATATCTAAATTCATACTTACTTCATTGAAACAAAAAAGCCTTCTTTTAAAATAGCTATTTAGAACATAATTACACGAATAAAATTAAATAATTTCGCAATTCGAAATTCAAATCTAATTTTCAGTTGAAATTTTTTTTCCGGAATCCCAAGTAATTAAAATATTTGTTGTTGAAAAAATTGTCGTGTTAGTAGAATGGTGTAATTAAGTTAATCGCCCAGGCTAGAAAATTAAATGTTTACATTAAGGAAATTTATGTCACCTACGTTGTACAGGAACAGTAAAGTGAAACATAGAATACTTTAAATTGTTTACTTAATTTAGTTGCACAGGCATTTTGAAAGAGGTGTTAATTCGACAACGATATGACATTGTCACAAAATGTAAAAGAATTAAAAGTGTTTTCTCACCAAAGTTACGTAACGATTAAAACAATTTTTTGAACCATGATTTTATATTTTTCCGCAAAATCTACTTAATGACCTGTGAATATGAATTTTTATTCTCTTTTAATAATAATTTTCGTGTTATAAAACTTATTGTTCACTAAAAATTAAATGCATCAAATAAAAATTATATCTCCACTGTAGAAATATTTAAAAAAAAAAAAAAAAAAAAAAAAGAAACCACTTCGAATTGTAATGCTTAGGAGATATTATACACAAAAAAGAATAGAATTACTAAATAATTTTGGCTTATACCATAGCTGCCAACTTGTACGGATTTTTGCTACCACTAAAATTTAACAGATATTTCTGCCTTATTTAATTATCAAAATTCACTGCAATTTGGCGATTCAATTAGGCAAATTTTTCTATTAAATTTTAGTGGCAGCAAAAATCCGTACAAGTTGGCAGCTATGCTTATACAAAGAGGTGTGATGAAATTAACGACTTCTTGTATCTTTTTATAGATAAATAAGCCAACACTCGAAGTAAATTTTGCATAAATCATATTTCACATTTTCTCTCAGGTGGTCCGAATGCAAGTTTCAGAAGTGCGAAATAAAAAATATAAATCATGAGATTAAACCCTTTAGTTGTCGCGCCACTGACTTTCACAGGCAATATTGGCAATTTTTTTTTTTAATTTAGATTGCTTGATTCCCTACAGTTTTTTAAAATAGTGTAATTGATTTTGGCATAATTTTATGTGTTAATAAGATGAATATTTTTACTTCAAAAAAGTCGTGGCAATTAAACAATCTGAAAATTTTAAAAGTATCCTACACTTATCTGGCGCGACGTTTAACCCTTAATTGTATGAATTATTCTTTTAGAATTGTGTTTGTTATTCTTATATTAAGGATTAGACACCAGAAATCTTAAGATAGAATTTTAAATTTATTTAGTACCATATTTTTGTAATTTTAAGAGGATTAATATTTCTATATAAATATAGTGGTTGTAAGAACTTAATTTAGGGATTAAAAATTATATAAAAAGGTGATGGGAATTTACATCACTATGCAATTAAGGGTGCCACAGGGTGCACCCCTTGTGGGGCAGTGGGATATATTTTATCCCACATACGATTAATGAAGATTTGCACCAGAAAAATGTATTAAATTTTACTTTTCTAACTTTGGCGGAAAACAGTCGTAAAATTGCTTTTCCTTATCGTGCTGTAAAAGTTTTGAACGATTCCAGTGTGAATTAGACAGTAATTATTACAGTAACGCAATTACTTGCCCCTCAAACTGTTAAGGGGATAAACACTGTTATTTAAAAATAAATATACAAAATAAATCCCCCGAGCACTGACCACATGCGATTACTTTAATTGCAACCAATTTTCCATTAATTTAAATTTGAAAACTTTATTGTTATACTCACTTTTATATTTTCTTCTTTGAAGCAATAAGCTATGAAATAAACATATTTCGAAGAAAGTTACTCTAATAAAATGAAATAATTACACAAATTAAAATTCGAATCTCATTTTCAATTGAAAACTTAATTTTTCTTCGAGAATTCGAATAAGTAAAATACTGTATACTCGCGCACAAGTTAACTCCCAACCTCGAGATTTAAAAAAAAATTTAAACACCAGTAATTCCGTATGGTTATGATCGTCGTATTTAGTCGCTGTTTCGCAGTACTTTTATGCGAATAAACACTAATAAGATAAATATTCATAAGTACTAATATTAAATGCGTTATTCGTTTCACATTTCGAGGGTGAGTTATACAGGACTGTATACGGCATTTGTCGCTGACAGAAATGTAATGATAATAGAATAGGGCAATTGGGATAATTGTCTCAGGCCGAAAAGTTAAATGTTTGCATTAAAAGAATTTATGTCACCTGCATTGTGTTGGAAATATATCAAAGTATCCAACAAACTATTTATCCAAGTTCGAAATTCCTCAATACGTATTTTTATTTATATATCAACAATAAAATGTAGGTAAGTTTTATTTATTCAAGATATCCGACTTTATCTGGTATCCTTCAGAGAGCATTTATGTCAGGAAAAAAACGAGTATCCATATTATAATTATAAATTGTAGGCATCATGGCATTATCTGAACCTTATTTGAAAATGTGTATTTTTTCTGTATATGAGGCATCCTCACATAATTTTGACATTTAGGTCCCTAAGTAATAATTTTTATTTTAGTACATTTCCTTTTTTTTCTTATATCGGAAAACATTCCAATGCATGGCTGTATAACAATATTAACGAGATAAATAAGTTTTGGACGATGTTGGGGTCCAAATATTACCGTCCCGTGTCCCTGATGCTGAATTTTAACTTTGGAGCTGTCTGTATAAAATTGTTTCAATAAACGTAATTCGATGTAATTTTTTTCCGCAACTGGGACGATTGTTTTATATAAATACTTAGCAAAATATTAAACTGCACATATGTTTACGGTTGTTATTATTTTTTAAATATGTCCCTGAATTTTAGATTCCCTACCGTCCCTCTTTCCAAAATTATACAGAAAATCACCACAGATGAAACCACCGATTTTTTTCATCTTTTTCCTCATGCAGGGGAATGCGGGAGAAATAATATCTAAAATTCTTTGACAATAAATTTACTGCAGAATTTATACCAGCATTTAAATATCAATTTCAAAAATTATGTATTTATTTTTAGTCTTACCGCCCCCAAGGTTTATTCTTGCAATTTTTGAGGTAAAATAATAAAAAAAAAACCCTATGTATGTATGTAATTCTATGTATGTATCCTGTTGCTAAAAATAAGTGAACATTGTGGCTATCACTTAGTCTTAACATGATTTGCCAAAAATAGGTGGTAATTTTCCTTATCGTCCCCTTTTTCCCCTGACCGTCCCTTCCTTAACATCCGTAATATATGCCAACACGTTGTACAGTTACCCAGCAAGAATAACGAAAAACAATATATACTTTTAACATTTCATTTAACCAGTTGCAGAGACATTTTTTAAATAGAGTATTAATTAGACAAGAATGTTACAGTAAATCAAAAGGGAATTTAAAGTGTCTTCTGAGTAAAGTTATTTAATTATTCAACTCGCAAAACAATTTATGATACATATTTTACATTTTTCAGTAAAAAAAAAAACTTTAATAACTTTTTTTAACATGAGTTTTTTACTCTTCTAATTAAGATTTCGATGTCGTAAAAACTTATTTACCTAATTATTAAACTAATTATTAATTAATTAACTATTAAAACTGTTTAGTAAATATAAATTATAAATATAAATATAATAAAAATTTAAAACCATTTATTAAACTATTAATTAATTAATTGTTTATTATTAATTAATTAATTATCAATTAATTTGTCCTAATTATAAAACCCACTATTAATTAATTACTTAAACTATTAAAACTCTTTATTAAATATAAATTATAAATACAAATTAAATAAATTTTAAACCATTTATTAAACCAATAATTAATTAATTGTTTGTTATTAATTAATTAATTAATTAATTAAAAATTAGTTTTTCATAATTATTAAACCTATTGTTCTTATTATTGTACTAACTTATTACTAAGAGAAATGAAATAAACGAAAATTCTCTAAATTAAAAACATTTAAAAACAGCCATGACGAACTCTAATACTTAGTTTGACTTATGTACGAAATATTACAAACAATGAAAATAGAATCTCTTAAACATACCAGTTAATACAATAAAGTTTGTTTTTGCAAATATTTTCAATATTTATTTTTTTAATATCAAGACAATAATTTCAATATAAATTATTATATTTTTGTTTCACCTGGCCAGGAAGCAAGTAAAGAGGTGTTTCGTAGCAACAAAAAGGAAACATATAATCAAACACTCTGACTTAAAGAAAACTTTTGCAGTAACTCATGCGAACACTATCACATGCTTTTAATGTAGTTTTACAAAAAAAAAAAGTCATTGGGGAAAGTTTTTTTTTATTTTTTATTAGATTTTACTAATTTTTAAACTGATATTTCCTTTTTGTAAGAATAAGCCACTGTTTAACGAAGGTATTTACCATAAGATGATTCTGCTAGAATTAAATAATTAAGCAATTCAAAACTCGAATCTTATTTTATGTTGCCTGATTTCAGTTTAATACCTCACTTGAATCCCGAATGATTAAAATACTTGTCGTTCACAATAATGGCCTTGTAAGTAGAATGGTCTAATTATGTTAATCGTCTAAGCTGGATAATTTAATATTAACATTAAAGATATTTATGTCACCTGCGTTATACTACCATATCCTCTTGCACATTTTATACCACAAAAAATTAATAGTAATTTTAAACCTTTTTTAATCGCCATAATCTGCCGATTAAATAAGGCAAAAGTATCTATTAACTATTCGTGGTCTAAAAAACAGTGTTGCTGCATCCAGTTGATTTTTAAATTAGACATGCGAATTCTCACCAGAAAGTATTAACAATTATTTTTGGTTTACTATATGATAGATTTTCCGTAAATGAAATAAAAGTAAACTACCATTTAAATTTGTATGATGTGAGATCGAAACTTCTAAACAAAATATCCGCTACATGAGGCAACACTACTAAGAAAGAGTAATAGTTGATAGCTACGCTTTTACCCAGCAAGAATAAAGAAATACAAAATACTCTGTTAATGCTTAATTGTGTTAACAAACTAAGAATGTGACACAGATACCAAAATAATAAGGGAATCAAAAGTAGTGCCTACTGAGCAAAGTTGTTTAACTCGTAAAAAAAAATACTTTTATTACGCTTTTATATTTTTGAGTAATGTCTTTTTAATGGCCTATTTAATCAAGAATCATTTACTGTTTTAATTATGATTTTAATGATAACTTATTGTTCATTAAAATAAAAATGCTGTAAACGAAATTTGTTTAAGAAATAGAGCGAAAGAGTAGAATAAAAATAAAAACAGAAACATGAAAAATTAATTTTGATGAAAGTAATACTTGGCATGACTCTAATACTTGATATTGTACACAAAACTAATAGAAACTTTTAAACATACATGCTTATACGATAAAGTCTGTTTCACTTAATGATTTCATGTAATTTTATTGTTAAATTATCAATATAGAAAAAAAAAAAATTAAGTATTTTTTACTTCATATTTTATTCACTGGCAGAGATGAAAATGAATGAGAGTAAAGGCAGTTTGAGGGGACCTTAGTAAGCAGATTTCGCAGAGGAATGTGTGTGCAGAGATGCAGCGATGAGGCAGAAAATGGCGCTGTTGAGTTCGACGTATGAAAGCGCTTCGCTGACATGAATCATCAATCACGGCGCGGGTTTCGTGCAATATGCATCTTTACACCAAAGCGGAGCTTCCCGACATGCATTTCATGTATGTGGCTGCGCAAGGAAATGGGTGACACCCAACGCACGTCCAACAGTTCTCGAGCTTTTCGAAGGACATTCCTCTACTGTGCATACTATTTCTTTTTCCACTGCAGGAATTCTGTGACACCTTCCAGTGCCTGTATCACAAATCGAGGCATAAAATGATCCACTCGCTCACAACTCTCGATTATGACTTTCGAATGTTCGACTATCCAGCAGATTCCCACTTAGAATTCCTTCCATGTACATCTTCCAGTGCCTGTATCACAAATCGGGGCATAAAATGATCTACTCACTCACAACTCTCGATTATGACTTCCAAATGTTCGACTATCCGGCAGATTCCCACATAGAATTCGTTCCATGTACATCTTCCAGTGCCTGTATCACAAATCGGGGCATAAAATGATCTACTCGCTCACAACTCTCGATTATGACTCCCAAATTTTCGACTATCCGGAAGATTCCCACTTAGAATTCGTTCCATGTACATCCTTTGAATAGCCGCTGCAAAGCCTCATACATGAAATGCATGTCGGCAAGGTCCGCACTGGTGTAACGACGCATGCCCGTGCGGAGAATGACTATTCAAGGCTGCGAAATGCTTTTATCAACTGAACTTAACAGTGCCCTCTACCGCCTCAACGCTCTATTTCCGCACTCACATTCCTATATGAAATCTGCTTACTAAGGTCCCATCTACCAGCTTTTACATTTATGACATGTAATTTTGATACACCCTGTATATATATACATATACATAGTATATATAATTAAAATGAAACACATATCTAGAAATAAATGTAAAAATAAAAGATAAAAATTTATTCAACGGAAAGAGTTAAATTACAAAAATAAAAAACTATGAATATGATACAGAATCATCAGAGAAGCCTCATATCCACAATTTTTATTTAAAATACTTGGGGGGGGGGGCTCTACTCCTCCCCTGCTCGCTACTCTCACCAACTATAAATCTCCAACAACTATAATCAACCAACTATAAACTCACAAACTATAAAACTATTCTAATCGCTTCACGATTCCATTCGGTATCGCGAAGCAATCCCTATTTTCTAGCCAACCTCAGACGTAATTGTTTCGCATTTCCATTCTGGATCTCTTCGCAATCCCTTACTTTCTATTTATTCAATTTTTAGATTCCAAATGCAGGTGATCCCCCCCTTTTTTTTTTCTCATTAGATAATGCAAATTATATTCTTTCTGTAAAAATCACTTTTGCCATTGATCCCTAAAAAACTGAAAACTATCGAAATGCAAAAAATTCTTCAGTTTTAACGCCCATCCTATCCAAATTCTCAACTTTCGTCGTTTTCGCCAAGCACAATTCCTACTAAGAAAACACAGAAAGCTCTAACCAATCACATGCGTTTTGCGGTATCTACGCAGATTTTCATTAGTCCATTTCGAAATATTTTGGCCCGTTTCCAAATCGTTATTTTTTTTATATATAGAAGGGTATTATTCCATCGAATATTGTCGGGATAAATCTTTAATATAAGGTCAAGATCTTATTCTTTAATTTTTCAGAATCTTATTCTTCAATTATTCAGGATCTTATACGTTCAGTTCAGGTTGGAATAAAGCAATATTAGTAATGAACTACGTCAATATACCTCTAAAATATGTGTACATGTGTTATTGTTTTTGAAGATAAGTTTTATTTTAATATTTATTAGAAATTAAAAATAAATAAATGATTTTTTTAAATAATCTTTGTTTTCACACAAGCTTAAAGCTACTAAAGCACAGAAAAAATGTCTTGTTTAAATTTTTATACTTTCTTATTTTATGGAAATGGGCCCTACGAAAGATTTTTTTTTAAATTTAAGTTGCAATTTATCTTTTAATATTTAATATTATATCATTCATCTATAATTTTCCTATTGTTATTTTATTCACAATAACACCATCTTTAAACTCCTTGTACATTTAATTATCTTTACTTGAACTATTCTAAAAGTCAAGCTATAAAAGAAAAGATTACTACACATAAGTCTTTCCTTTTGTAATCGCTTTATTCGGGAAAAAAGTTAATCACGCTGAAGGTAACCCAGTAAATTTTATTAACTAGCGTTTTTTCTGGCATTTGCTACTTTGTCATTCGGGGAATTGTTGCGTTAAATGCATATACTTAACTGAGCGTATACTTGAGGCAACTTATGTCATTAAGAAGAATTAAAACTTTATTGATAGTTCCAAGCATGCAGAAAGGTAGCTGGAACAATGCATTAAAAAAATGTTCTCATTTATACTATGAATTAATTTTCGTGGTACATTTATATAAATTGTAAATTAAAAGCAAAGTTGCCAAATTTCCGGCTTTTTGTATATCAGCATTTTTCTATACAAAACGTTAACCTTTTAAATCGCAAAAATCTCCGATTAAATAAAACGATACTAAACAGAATTATTAAGATGCTACTTTGCTCAGAATGATATAAATTTAAAAGCAACGTTAAAAACACCGTATAACCAAACTTTCAGCAGACTAGTATCGGTAGCGTTTAGGTCCTCAGTGCCCGCACTGAGGACAGTTCGTTAAACGCTTTGCTTTATCTGGCGTTTTTTACGTTGCTGTTAAATTTATAAGATACTAAACATATTTGTATCCAAATAGACTGAGACTTGGCATGTCTGCTAAATGTAAGGTTTTGTGCAATACATATTTTTCACATAATATCCTCTGTTTAAAACTCGAAATTAATATAAAATAAGCGACACAGCTGTTTTGAAAAAAAAAATGAAACAAATATAGGCTTTCAATATTTATCTTTAAAATAACGCATAATTTCATCTCTGCAATTCATGTATTTTAACACTAGAACGGCGGGAAATTTTGCTCAAGTTTTATAAAAAATATTTCACATCATAATTTTTATTTAGAACTATTAAACTTATTTATTTAAGTTATTTTTGTGCAGCATATATTAATCTTATATTATAAAAAAAAATCTGGTTCGAATCGAAATGTATTCATTCGGCAAAGGTCAAAATGACCCCTCGCCGCCGTTCTAGTGTTAAAATACTCAATCGTATCTCTTGGTCTTTACCTTCATTCACTTGGATAAATAAGAAACTGAAATTTTTGTTGATTGTATCCGCATTTTTAAAAGGTACGTGACATTGATTCCGAAATACTTATTGTTTTTGCAAATACATTTTTATTTATTTACCATTACTTTTGAGAATTATTTTTGCATAATGTCATTTTACCTGAATATGACAATGCCTTCTTTTTCATTCTATGACTGCTTTCATACTAATGAAACATTTTCTAATACATCGACAACACAATCAGAGACAACTTGACTCCACGAAACTCTTGGTACAAGTAACTCATCTACCATGAATAAAACAGCACAGACTGGCATCAGAAAAACGTTAGGAATAAATACAATTGAAAGTTGAAAGAATGTTTTCTCTTCAACTATGTTTAAATGCTCACATTACTAGGGAATGCTTTATTTCATACTTTATACGAGGGGAAACAAACAGAACAGACAGTGCATAGTGCTCAAAGAAAGAAGAATAAGCTACAAAAAGAAACAGTCATTCGTATTTCTGCCTCTAATTCAGTAAAAACATACACGAAGTGAGACTTGAAGAATATTAACCCTTTGCACTCGAGGGCTCCGCTGCGGAGACATAATCTTTCTTTGCAAAATTTGTTTTTGGCACCAGTAATAAAGGAAAATAAAATGTACCTTATTTAATCAGAGCATTTTTTGAAATTATGTACTTGAACGAAACTTCTTTTAAAAAAGTGGTGCCGATCGAATAAAATTTGTGTAAAAGACGCCGAGCGCAAAGGGTTAAGACGTGGATTTAAAGTTGTATTGTTGCTAAGTTTTATTTTAGCTGGTTTTTTATTTTACCTTTCTATTTTAGTGGGTTTTCATCAAATTATCTACCACTATTTCCGCCAATTAATATTAACCTTCATTAATCTGCCATTAAAAAGGGCTTTTATAAGTATTCGGAGATACTGGTAGATATTTGAATTTAGAAAAAAATCCGTAAAGTGGTAACACTGGAAAAGATAAAATAAATTGAACTATATATGATCTAGAGACTATGATCTATGAACTACTTCTAGATAGACTTTCTAGAGCTGGAAAACATCCACATATTGAGCGGGATCGCGTATTAACTATTTGAGAGTCTTAAACGGATAATACTGTATTGTTTTTCATTTTTTATAAAAATAACAAATTTAATCATTTGCTTTTTAACCCTTTTAGATGCAAAGTACTTTCATTTGTAAATGACGCTCGTTTGAACAGTTTCATGCTGAAACGATTGAATAACACCAGAATTTAAAAAAGAATTTTTTGAAAATAAAAGAAAAGATTTTCTCCAGGTACATAATAAAAGGAAATTTTGCATTAAAAAATTCTGTTGCCACTGTGGTATGTAGGAATTAAAATTATGTGGTCCGAAAATGAACCACCGCCCTTCAAGGGGTTAAAGTTTCAGCGAAAAAGTCTTCGAAATTTGCTTTATTGCATTATTGTTAAGGTCTACAAGTGTAACTTTTGCATTACGTTACGAACAAGTTCTTAAGGATTGTCATACGAAGTACTGTGAGCGAGCCGAAATATGTTTGAATTGAATACCAAATATTTTTTGGTTCTCAACGTACTTGAAAAGTGTTTAAGATTTTTTTTCTGTCCGTTTATATGTGATCTAATTCTTGTAAATACATTTAGATTTTCATGTAATATTCCTATTTTATTAAGGTTCTCTATAAATGATCGGTATTCAAAATGAAATGTGTAGTGTTTGTAGTTCATTTACAGTGATATACCAAAGAATTTCCCCTACGTCATAGTTTGTAGGGAAAATCGTTACAATGCATTTTAAAGATTATATAATACTAAAAACATAATGAATTTGATATATATGCATTACTGGGGTAGGCTAAAAAATCTTTCTTAGAAGAATAGATTAAGTAGCATTTATAGTTCGTTTAGATAAAATTTATAGTAAGCATAAAATATTTCCAATGTATAATGATCTATAAAGTAATTCGTTTTCAATGCATTTTAATATCGTCATTTTACTTCAAACATAATGGAATTAAAAAGGATAGCTCATGTGTTCTACAGCACGCTTTCTATAGATTATTGGTGGGTAGCATTTGTGGTTAATGTACAGAGAGGAATCAAAAATTCATTTACAGGACAGACTGTGGTTGATTTCACTAAAGGAAAAATTTAAAATTTTTAATAACACTTTGTTCGTTTGTAGAGATCCCTGCTAGGCCGCTAACTAGTAACTCAGGCATATTTACATATAAGTTTTAAAACACCTTTATTTAAACTTATTGGGCAGGGTATGATAGAGTAACTTCCAAATTTAGTCTAAGTTACGAGGCGGATAAAAAAGATAAATAGCTATTTCAACAACCAAGAAATATGCAAACTTCAACTCACATAAAATGCTTCCATCCTTTACGTCGTTAACAACTGCCTCTAACTAATAAATTAAATTCAGCTGCAAAGCTAAACATTAATCAAATCTTTAGTGCATTAATATTAACAACACATGGGTGTCAAAAAACGTTTATTTACTTTAAAAGAGATTGCAAAAATGTCTTACCAAACGAAGTGCTTCCTAACCCTGGCTTCACTCTTACTGCACGTTGTGGATACATCCACTATGATTCTCGGAACAATTTATAAAGAGGAATTGACATATCCTTAAAATAGTGAAGTTTCAACTGTAACCGCTTTCGCAGGGGTTGAATATCGCCGGAGCAAAGTTCCACCAGTAAATTTAAATAGAAATTTTCTCCTTTTTTAAACGCTTTATTAAAGCACAATTTCAGTCACAATTAACGGCAAAAAGATGTATTCTTTTTTACTGGTTCGAGTTTACTTCGCCGGTAGTCAGGCCCTGCGTTTCCGCCATATTGTGACAACCTAAACAACTTCCTCTCGGTGTCAGTAAAAAAGATTATAATACCCTGACAAATAGGCACCAGCAAAAAACGCATAGAAAATTTAATTACATTTATGAGAAAAAATTTTAATCAAAAAGCCGCTAAAATAAGGCAAAATTTTCTATTCAAAATTTACTGGTGGAAGTTTGCTTCGTCGGTAATCAGAAGCTGTTGATCCGATTCAAAAAATCAGCCGCCATCTTGTGACAACGTCGTCAGTTGCTTCACTCGGAACTCGTAGATAATACACTATATATCTTCTCCTCTTTATTTATAGCTCCATTCTATGATTCTTCCGACGCAAGGTCTAATTCACACCCAGAGCAGAACTCGACCCAAATCCGAAAACACACACTTTCCCTTCACCTTTTATATGCCGCAGCCTCGCTCTAATTTGTATGAAACTACAGCGAAAACAAGAAACCGTAGATCCTAAGAGCACCAAACACACCTCGGAAAATTAGAGAAAAATATTGTGTAGAAGTCTATGTTGTTCCACACAGGCTAACCCCTTGAGGGCGGTGCTATTTTTATGAAACCACTTAACCCTTAAAATGCGCGATTTTTTATTTTGTTTAAAAAAAATTATATATGATTCTCTGAAAGGTTTATTACACAGGAAAAATAATGAAACAAAATCAGAGATACTTTTTCATATACTAATACGTCAATCTTTTCTTCTGTTGCACATCTTCAATATAAGTAAAAACTACCGCCGTGTGGCTGTTTTACGCTAAAATATTGCAAATTAGTAAATATTTTAATGTCTCCAGTTACCTTATTTTATATAATTATTTATTTTATAAACATTAACCTTTAACTACAGCGTCTAGAATACCTAGTGTGGAAATATGCTATCCAAACAACGCTAAAAATTTGCATCCCTTAAATGTGCGACGATACTGCTGAAATCTCAAGTGTCGATCGTAGCGACATCTGCGGAATTTTCGTATTACATTGTATAGACTAGCAATATTTTGCAGTTGTAGAAAATATCCTGCGATCTGTATATTTTAGCACCATCGTTGCACATTTAAGGGATACTATATTTTAGCACTTTTTTAAGTATAACAGGGATAGCCAATTTCCTCACTATATATTCTAGGAGCTGTACTTTAACCCTTTAATTTACATGATAGAACACGTTCTAGAAATTACGTAGTTCAGAGAATCTGTCTTTACACCAGAAACTTCTTTTAGTTAATTTTGTTTTACTTAAATACGGAATGTCTGTTATTAAAGCAAATATTGCTATTTTAATTTTCTCATGTGAATTAGGTATATACGAATAAAAAAATCTATTAAATTAAAAATTCTGTTGTTTGCACATATGCAAAGCTGTGCAGTAAAGTGTTAATTTTATCAGATGTAAATTTCCAACTGGGTAAAAAATGTTCGGACCAGTATTCGAACCAGGAATCTCGTGGCTGAAGCCGCCAATGCTCTTCCATCTGACCTATCCCGGACGAATCTGGTGGAACTTTTTCATCCAGCTAACCTACTTGATGAAAGCATCTGGTCTGAAATCTGGTTCAGCTCAGCAGAATAAATCGCACGTAATGGAACTTCAGAAATCGATGTATACGTAATTACACTAGATTAATTTTAACACAATACTGGTTCGTATCCTCATCCGGACATTTTTCGCCCCGTTGGAAATTTACATCTGATATGATTTATTTACCAATTAGAATAATTGTGTTAAAATTAATCTAGTGCACTTAATTTTAATTCCCAAATGTCACAATGACAACATAATTTTGACAAAAAAATCCGCTTATTAAATACGCGAAATATAGATTTTTCTTATTTACAAACAAATTTGTTTTCAAATTCCGCTGCCATTCATTAATTTCATCAGTTTAGCAATGGAACTGCCTTTTTCCTGAAAGGGTTAAATGTTTGACGTAATGTTTACACTAAAACACTAGAGACCCTTTATAAGCGACTTGCTAGTCCACTACAAGCGTTGGAAAGTGTTTCATAATCTTCTGCCTTATGCACAATTTTTCCTGTTTGTTAGTATAAAACAAATTTATACTTTTCAGCCTAATGACAATTTTTCAATTTTACTATTGCAAAAATAAAATAAGATGAAATATTTTAAAATATAAATTACAATGCCAAAGTAAATAGATTCCATGTTTCAAACTAGGTTAGTTATAATATCAAAGTTCAAACAAATATACAATTAAGAAAAACAAATAATATCATTTAATTACAGTATTATACACAACTCTATTTCTGCTATATTCAAAATGAATACTATAACATTAACAATTTGACACCACATCCCCATTTCAACAATACGTTCTTACGGAAGATCGTTATTCCGTTGTAATTTGCCGAAAACCAATTAATTATGAAATCAAATTATTTAGAATTAAATTAAATGGAATTTGTTTCTGAAAACTCTATTACGAAATGTCTGAACATGATTTCGTTATATCACGCTCTGTTGGTTTAATATTACTTGGTAATAGATTAAGAAAGATTAATTAAAAAATTAGAAAGACTTATTTCATTTTTAATACTTTTAAGCATGTGTTCAACGCTGAACATTATTATACTCGTAAACTTTCATCAAATTGTAAAAAAAAAGGGAAGAAAATTTCAGAAGACAAACAGGTTAATTTTGATGGAAGTGATTGTTGTTATTAATTTCATATATTATATCCTTCGACACAATTTTCTAAAAAATTGTATATTTTTTAATTAATGAGTTTTAAAGATATATTGTATCGATTTAAACAATATTTTTCTATACAGATTTAGCGAGACTATTTGTAAAAAATAGTATAATTCATGAAATATTACAGTTATACTATTATATTACTATTATATAAATAATACTATACTATTGCAAATATAAATTAAAATAAATTGTTTAAAAACATAAATCACAATGCCAAAGTAAAAACATTTCATGTTTAAAACTAATTTAGTTATAATGTCGAAGTTCAATCAAGTTTGCATAAAAAAAAAACAAATTATAAAATTTAATTACAATATTATACACTGCTATATTTCTCCTACGTTCAAAATGAATGCTACAGCTACAGTATTAACTACTTGACACCACATCTCCATTTCCACAATACTTTATTACGGAAGATCATTATTCTGTTGTAATTTCCTGAAAACCAATTAATTTTGGAATCAAATTATTTAGAATTAGATGGAAGATTTTCCCAAAAATTCTATTACGAAATTTCTGAAGATTTCGTAATATCACGCTCTGTTGATTTAATATTGCTAGGTTACAGTTTAAGAAAGATGAATTCAAATATTCATCGACTTACTTCATTCGACTTACTTCATTTTTCTTAGTTATAACCAAATGTTTAACGCTGAACATCATAAAAAAGTTTCATCAAATTGTTAAAGAAAGCATTATTTTATTAAAAGAATTATATGATGAAATTTTTAGAAGATAAACAGATTGGTTGGAAGTGATTATTGTTATAAATTTTATATATTGTATCCTTTGATGCAATTTTCTAAAAAAGTAGTTATGATGTTATACGTATTTTAATTAAAGATTTTTAAGTTTTAAGTGACAATTTAAATAATGTTTTGTTTATACTGATTTCGCGATACTATTTGTAAAAAATAGTATGATGTATGAAATATTACTATTGCGCTATTACTTTTGCAATAAAGTAAAATAAAATATAAATCGCGAAGTCAAAGTAAAAAATTTCATCGTTTCAAACTATTCCAGATATAATGTCAAAGTTCAATCAAATTATCAAAATTCAATTAACTCATTAAGCACCAGCACGTTTTAAATGAATTTTATTCATTTCACACCAATTTTTATTACACACTTACTCTCAGTTTATGAATCACTAAAATTTGTTAATTATATAAACCGTATGTTACTTTTATCTTTTACTGGTATAAGATTAAAAATATCACAAATATAATCTTGGCAAAACGCAACGTTACAGTACATATCACCTTAACTTGGCAGTGTTAATCACGCTTCGAAAGCCGAATTGCAGCCGTTGCCGTAGTAACCAGGGGTTGCTCAAAGAGAAGAGGATTCTAATAAACAAGGAAAGGCGCCATTTTCGCGGGAAAATATAATGCGTGTGCATTTTTTGTGCGCGGTATATTCTGAAGTTCCTATGGAATTAATTTTATTATATAATTATTTATTAAGATAACGAATGTCATTATTATTATTTTCTTATTTTTACCATTTTTAATTGGATTGTAGGACTAATTTATATTATATTAGCTGACCCGCCCGATGTTGCCCGGCCGACAAAATGCGAAAATATCTAAAAATTGCGAAAAATTAAAAAAAAGTTGCACGAATTCCGGAATAACTTTATTGAAAAGGTGGCAAAATTTACTTTAGTAATGTAAAAATTTGAAATCGAATTCATTGCACAAATGTAAAAAAATCACACCGGAACGCAAAAAAATCGCATTGAAAATTTAAAATCGCGGAGGGCAAAATTTTCTATATTTAAGCTCCAAATTTCAAACCGAATAACTCTTAAAAGTGTAAAAAACATAGCCGCAAAAAGCAAAAAATTCTAAAATTCGCATTAAAAAATCGAGAAAATTTTAAAAATCACTGTACGAATTCCAGACGAATTTCAATCTGAATAATCTGAAAATCTGTTTAAAACAGAAAATTTGTTATTTATAGCAAATCACCGGCAGAAATTTGGAAAAGTCTAGGTCTCAGGCTCTCAGACTGAGCCCGTCTGATCTTTAATATACATATAATTATAGATATTGGAGTGTAAAAATGTCATGATTTTTTTAAAATCAAAATAATCTGAATGTCTTTCATTAAAATCAGATATTTAAAAAATTTAAATCAAATTTTTATGACCCCCCCCCCCCCGCTTTGAAATACAGAATTGTTATCAACTTTATGTTTCTAAACAATTACATCTATAA
Organism: Maratus speciosus; assembly: GCA_963932465.1. Classification (NCBI taxonomy): domain Eukaryota; kingdom Metazoa; phylum Arthropoda; class Arachnida; order Araneae; family Salticidae; genus Maratus; species Maratus speciosus. The sequence goes on along the minus strand of OZ010794.1, from coordinate 502,506,723 downwards.
TTGCTAATATAATCCATGTTTTTATGCTTTAAATAATAAAATTGTAATTATTAGTTAGAAATTACAAAAATTATATAAACTGCAAATGAGTAATTTCATTAGTCAGTAGTATATAATAAAATTACCTACATAAAAAATTGTAATAATTATCGAAAACTATATTAAATGCTATAGATATTTACATATATTTAAATTATTAAAAACTGCATTTAACATTAAATCGTTAACATTGCTTAAAATTAAGGCGCTACTTCACTCATGCAAAATCATCCGCTTACTACTGTTAATCCTATGGAGGATTTTTTTTAATATTTCGTTTGCATTTCAGCATTTTAATGTTTTTTGTTTGTTTCATTGGATAGCTGATGTCGATCTCTGCAAAGAACCTCTTTTATTTTCTTTTTTTTCGTATGTGTGTAGTGTGTGTAGAGGGGGCGGGGTCTTTGATTTTCAGAACAGGTTTCCAATGGGAAATTATCCTAGTAGAAAAGCCTCTAAACAAAATCGAAAAAGTAAAAAAGGTCTGTGAGGAGATCGACCTCAGCTATCAAATGCTGAAAAAAAATTTAAATATTGAAATGCGAAAGAGATATTTTTAAAAATTCTTCCGTGGGATTAAAATTAGCTAGCGGGTGTTTTCATGAGTGAAGTAGCCTCTTAATTATATAGCGTTCCTAATTATAGAGTCAATATTAAACAATTGACTCTATAACTGGAACGCAATATAAACTTTTATGCTTCAATTACTAAAATGATAATTAATAATTCAGTATTCATTACTCAAAGAAAAAATGGCAGGACGCTAGTTCCAATATGTGTTTAGTTACGATATACGGAAAAAAAGTAATAATTTTTTAATCAGCCGATGTCATTCTTTCATTCTTCTTTAGTTCCAATTTGCTATAAGTTTATTATTGCAAAAGCAGAAGGATAAAAAACAGTACTGGATATTTATTCCTTTACTTAGAGGCTGTCAATAAATGATGTCACAAGTTTTTTCAATATTTTTGACCATCTTCCTCCTTTGTCGCAAAGTGTCACATTTTGTATGAAGTAAGATTAAGGTTTACAACAAAAAACATAATTAATATACAATAGTAATAAAATATTAATATGAAAGAGCAATTGAAAAGAATAGTATTTTGTAATCTGAAATGGAACTTAATTTATTTGGTTTTAAATCTTATCTTTATTGTATCAACACAAAGTACTTTAATTTCAAAATAACTTCAAATTTGAATCTGCTGATTTTTAATGCTTTTATTTTAACCAAAATGTGTGATGTCACATTTCTTCTTACCCCCTCCCATCCCCTTGTCACAAACTGTCACAATATCATGACCCCCCCCCCCCTTCCAAGCCTGACCTCTTTTGTGGACATGAGTTTATCATTAAGAGCAGTAAAAAATATATATATATATGTGAACACGTTAAAAAGAAAAGTAAAAGCGGAAGCAAGCAGCAAGTATTATTAAAATCATTCATAAGAACAAGCTTAAAAAGCGCGCCAGATATTTAGCCTTGAAGATTAGTTCCTCGCCAAAGCAGTGTTTTTTTACGCCAGGATTTTTTACTTTATACGTTCGCTTAAAGACAGATTCTTTCTAAATTAAATACTTTTAACAGAGGAATTACTTTAAATATATGCTTCAAAATCCCGAATTTTGTAATTCTTAAACATAATCATATAAATTTCTACGCATATTTACATTTAAAATTTGAAAATAATGGAGAACTATTTTTTAAGGAGGAATGTTACTGTTTCTACAATTCACAGTGCTGCTAAGTTGAGGTGGAATAGAGTGTAGTCTTTAATGGGTTAAGGAAAAAAAATATATAATTTAATTACAGAATTATACCTACTGTACTTCTCCTGTTTTCATAATGAATGCTATAACATTAACTATTAGCCACCACATCGTCATTTCTACAATACGTTGCTACAAAAGATCATTATTCTGTTGTAATTTGCAAAAATCAATTAATTTTGGAATCAAATTATTTAGAATTAGGTGGAAGATATTTCTGAAAACTCTATTACGAAATTTCTGAACATTCATTAAATCACGCTCTGTTGATTTAATATTAGTATGTCATAGATTAAGAAAGACAAATTCACAAATTAGAACGACTTAATTCATTTTTCTGAGTTATAACCAAATGTTCAACGCTAGAACGTCATTAAAAAGATTCATCAAATTGTTAAAGAAAATGGTATTTTATTAAAGGAATTACGCGATGAAAATTTCAAGACAAACATTGGATGGAAGTGATTGTTGTTATAAATTTTATATAATATATACTTTGATGTAATTTTTAAAAAAAGTACTTATATATATTTTAATTACTGATTATACAGTTTTTAATTATCAATTTAAACAGTGTTTTGTTTATAGTGCTTTTTGAAAACATTAGTATAATGTATGAAATATTACTATTATAATACTATATTTCTATTGTACTATTATATTACTATTATTTTAATATTACTATTGCAAATATAAAATTAAATAAAATATTTCAAAATGTAAATCCCGATGTCAAAGTAAATAAAGATCACGTTTAAACTAATTTAGATATAATATCAAAGTTTAATCAAATTTACAATTAAGGAAACAAATTTTATCATTTAATTACCGTAGTATACACTGTTATATTTCTCCTACGTTCAAAATAAATGTTACTCCATTAACTATTTGACACCACTATCCTATATACAGAATATGTTGTTACGGAAGATCATTATTTCGTTGATATTTGCCGAAAACCAATTAATTTTGGAATCAAATTATTTAAAATTAGATGGAAGATGTTTTTGAAAACTCCATTACGAAATTTCTGAAAATGATTTCGTTACATCACGCTCTGTTGATTTAATATTGCTAGGTCATAGATTAAGAAAGATGAATTCACATATTAGAACGACTTAGTTTATTTTTCTTATTTATAATCAAGTGTTGAACGTTGAACATCATTAAAATTTTGTATTCAAATTATAAGATAAACTGGTATTTTATTAAGGGGGTCCGGGACACATTTTCAAATAATTTTTATTCATTGAGTTAAAATTTCAGAAAATTTTGTGATGGTTAATCATATCATTTCTAAATAAAATCACACGATAAAACTTCTCATAAATAAAAAAAAAAATTTAAAATTCAAATTTTATTAAAAAAGTGGGGTAGTTAAAAATCGTTATAATTCGAAATATTATTTGCAGAATGTCAATTTTTTTTTATTTAAATAAACAGAAATATGTAAGCTTTAATCTAGATTCAGCATTAAAAAAATATTAATTTAAATAAAAATTAAAAATATTTGAAGTAAAAATTTGAAAAAAAATGACGTAACTTAAAAAAAAATCATATTTTCAAAAGTAAATATTCCTTTCAAATTTGAGAATCAAAAATAAAGTAAAACAATTGAAAAAGACATGTTCCAAGTTTGAACCATTTATCTTTAACGGTTCTTGACTTATAACAATTTAAATGCTAGAAATGGTGAAAAAACCCATCATGAAGAAAAACGCATTTTCGCAAAAAGTCGTTTTTATGACAACCATTGCTTGAAAACTTCATTTTGAAAACAAACCAAAACTTAAAAATGAATATTTCCTGTTCCAATTAAGATAGAATCAAGATTTAAACTTCATTTTAAACAGAAAAAAAAACAGAGTAATTTTTAATGTAATAAAAATTTTAAGAAAATTTTACAATTTTAGTGTCCGGACCCCCTTAAAGGAAATATAGGATAAAAATTTCAGAAGACAAACAGATTGATTTGGCTGATGTTAAATTTTCATATATTGCATGGTTTCGAAGCAGCTTTGCAAAAAATGCTCATGATGTTATTTATATTTTAATTAATGTTTTTTAAAATATCAATTTAAATATTTTTTTGTTCATACGGATTTTGCGACATAATTTGTGTAGAAATTATTATAATGTATGAAATACTTCAATAACATTTTTGAACACTTTCCGTTATAAAAATACTATTGTCGCCAAACGTAATAGTTGGCGCCAAATTAAAAGAAAAACTCTGTTGATGAGAAAGTGATCATTTAAAAAATATAACATTTCAAAATGAGTGACTTTCGCCAAATATTTTATTATATAAAAAAATGCTTATTTAAAATAAGAGAACAAATAAATATTATACAATAAAATAAAACTCAGTTTTAACTTCAGGTATGAAATTATAAATGTCTCTTAGCATTGCAGTAAACATTTCATTTTTTTTAATAAAGACGATGCTATTTGAAATCTATGAGATATGATTGTAAAAAATCTAAATTTATAACTTTATAAATGTCGAAAACTTTGATTAATGTTCATAAGGAGTGGTATCCAAGAGTTGCAGATATAATATCAATGTTTAGTTTGTAACCGAATGACTTGAGAAGAACATAAAAAAGTCCCATTCAAACAGGACCATAATTAAAAATGTTATAATACGGTGGAAAGGGGATAAGGTCGAGGGGAAGAACTTGAAAAATACAAGTTAACTAACAAGACTCAAGAGGCTCTAAATTAATAATGAAATGTTTGAAAAAAAAAAAAAAAAAACGAATTTTTTATTATTGTATATAAATAGTGGTACTAAGAGTTGCAGATATAATTTTAATGTTTTACGTCCTTTAATGTTTTATGTCCCATGTAACCAAATTACTTGGGAAGGACATCATAAAGGTCCCAATAAATCAGACCATAATTAACAAAGTCATGATTTGTGGGGTAGAGGGAGGGCGAGGAGGCGAACTTAAAAAATACTATTTTATAAACTAGTAACCCAAATAACTAGGCTTCTAAACTCAAAATGTAACATTTTTCCCTGGTAAGAAAAAGACCTTTATATGAAATTGGACAGCTGATCTGCCGCTAAAATAGCAAAATCCAAAGAATAAATACATCCAAGTCTAAATATTAATGTATACTGACCGCTTTTGATTTTACACGTTTTGTCAAATATGTACTGAAATCCTTGAAGTTCTTGAACATCTACGGTGCACAGATCATGTTTTAATTAACATTTTTCAGTGAACATTTAGTCGCGAGGATAATTATAATTAAGTGGCTAATAATAAATTTAATAATAAAATAACTTTTCCGATCACCTATATAACAAAAAATGCTCAAAATGGTCTGCCATTGTAGTAAATGACTATGTGGGTGCTGCTCCACGTTTGTGTGCATTTGCGTAAGCATAGTACTCATATTCGTGATGGAGTTAACATTTCTTTTGAAAAATTTAAAGATTTTTTTTTTGTTTTTTGCATTGAGAGTTTTCAACCGAATTCAACGCAACTTTCCGAAAACTTGACAAAGAAGAGAAGAAACAGTATACTGTAATTGAAGCATGATATATTGAATATTGAATGAGATATGATGAGATATGGGTTTTTGTATGAAATAATTTTTAATTGCGCATGCGTGAAGATTATTATTTTTTTCATAACTTCACAGTCAGCTACTGAGGGCTACTTATATGCATAAGAAATTCTGTCAAGTTGAGCAAAAATTCAGAAAGATTCTCGCGATAACTTTTCTTACAAGCATGGCCGAACTAATTATGACCAAGTGCAATCACTAGATCAAAATTCGTTTTGAAGTGTATGATACTACCGGCATCGAAGAATCGATAGCAATGACTATTTGAAGGGAATAAAAATCAACAATAGTATACTTATCAGTGTTGCCGCATCTGTCTGTCTTTTTATTTAGGCCTTTCCGAATTCTAACCAGTAAGTTTTAATAGTTATTTTTGCTTTATAAGACGATCGATATTCGATAAATAAAATAAAATTGCTATTTAAAATTTCTTGGTGTAAATTTAATATTTCTAAATAAAAAATCCGCCAGATGCAGCAACACTGATCCGTATAGATATCGATAAAAAATTTATAGTATCAATAAAATAGAGTTGGACATAGTATAGATAAAAAGTATCGACATCGCCCATAAATAGTTTCAGCTTTCCCCTTATATAAACAATGAATAGTGGAATCTACGAATTAAAGGAAGATGGTGCTTCATAATGCAAATACACATGCTGCGTTTTGACAAGTCGCTGTAGAAGAGGAAAGTGGCATTGCGAACAAAATACACACGAAGTGCACGTGCTCTTAGATGATCTTGGCCCGTAACCTTATACATTTCCTACAACTGACTCTTCACAACAACTTGTTTATCAAGCTGTCAATAAGGACAGCATGACTCCTGGACTAAATATTTAATGTCTATCTTATACAGGTGGTTTATAATTTCTTCATATTAAATAACTTTATTCATTACGTTTTCCGGGGTGAGCTTAAATATTTCATCAAATGTAGTATTGATTTTTGAGAAAGTTATAATATAAAATATAGACTGAAGGTATCAGCTATAAATGCATCATCATAGAATTAGTTCACTATAAATATCGCCAGATACACATTTACTTTTTTTCTTTTAACTAACTGTGTATCAAAATGAAAATTAATGAAGAATAAAAGATATTGATAAAAAATAACTAAATTTTAAATTTTATACGATGGAAAAACAAGTAAGAGGAAGAATAAAAAATGCCTTACTGACAGATTTTAATAACTGCTTAACTGCTTAATATTCTCATGCATAAATTATTTTTAAAGAGTCTAATCAAAGACCCTTACAAGCTAAAATTAATCTGATGGCAGCGTTTTTTATAAATTTGTCATTTGCATTTTAATGTTTATTTATTTATTTTTACATTAAATATCCGAGGTCGACGTCTAATCAAGTATCTTCGAATATTATAAATTATTTTTAAAGAGTCTAAGCAAAGACATAAGTTAACGTTAATCTGATGGCAGCGTTTTTATTTTTAATTTCTTGTTTGCATTTTAATATTTGTTTATTTATTTTTACATTAAATGTCTAAGGTCTACGTCTAATCGAGTATCTTTGTATTTTTTTTTTCGATTTTAGTGACAGCTTATTATTATTATTACTATTCTTCCTGAAAGGACATTTAATTTCAATTCCGATAATTCGGTGCCCCCAGAAAAAGAAAAAACTGCAATCCAAAGATACTTTACGAAGATACTTAACCCTCTCGCTGGGTAATTGTTTTATGAAAATAGCTTAAAAAATAACGTCTTTTATAATTTTTATCCTTTTGTCATCGCTTTTTCAAAACAAATATTTATGTCTAATTTAATCGGGAAAATGCTCCGATTAAATAAGGCAAAATTTACAATAAAAATATAACTGGTGGGAATAATCAAAGAGGGTTAATTAGACGGAAAAAATGCATTCCCGAAGAAATCTCGGTTTGCGCAGCGAAAAGGTTAATATCGTATGCTAAAAAAAAATACAAAATACTCAAATGCGAACGAGAAATTTGAAAAGAATGCTGCCATTTAATTAATATTAAGTTGCGAGTGTGTTTGAGCGAGTAGCGTAGGCTCCTAAGAGAATGCAAAACAACTGCACTTAAGTATCTTTAAAATGGATTCTTAAAAACAAATAATGCTGAATTTTTGCAACCGAATAATCGAAAAGAAAATGTTTCTGCTATATATTGATTGCTCTATTTCATAAATATAACCAAGCTTTCTACGAGTCTTGCAAAATCTGAAGGATTTTTTATTCTGAAATTCTGAATTTACACCAGTAAATTATGAGTAATAATTATTTTTTATGTTATTATCCGATTGTTTATTATTATACAATGTGTCTCTAAAAGTATGTCCCAGATTTAAATGTTAATATTATGAACTGGAAGCGTTGTAGTGTATTGGATCACAAATAAAGAATATCCCAAAAGAGTTTTAGATAAGCGCATGCGCAAGTACCGCTTTGTGATTTACTCGCTTACAGTGCCATTTACGCAAAATGGCGACTTCTAAACGCAAAGCGGCATTCCTGGGCTGATGATTTAAAAGCCGCTAGAAACATGCTTTTTTTTTTCCTTTAGGACTTTATAAAAGTTCGTGTCTATGTTCCGCCGCTACCTAATGATTTTCCAGAGTTGAGATACAAAATTGAACAGAATCGATTACTTAGGGCTCGTTGAACGAAATGTGGGAAAAATTGCATTTTAGGTTGGATGTGTGCCGTATAACGAAAGGCGCACATATTGAACATTTGTCACAAAAACTAGGTTAGATTACCTTCAATTTCATGTAAGAAATGTTGTAAACAGTATAAATTAAATTGTTATTATAAAAGCAATGAAACTGGGAGATTCTTTTATGACACTCTGTATAAGAAAAAAATATTTTGCGTATTTCTGACTAAAAATCAGGAAGCTTTGGCAACAGTGATAAAACGTACATGCAATATGAAACTAAAATAATTTATGTGTGATTTGCTATGCGTAATTCTTTAATACAGCCCCATATATGGTCGCAATGCACGACAGCGTTCAACAAATCTATAACTTGATGCAAAAGTTGGCAGTATTTCTTTTTCTTTTGTTTAGAATTGAAAAAAATCTTATATCTATATGAAAGTAAATCTTAAAAATCTGATTGACTATGTCCATGTATGCATGTAATATCGAAATTTCTGAAGATTAAAAAAATTTCAATTCCCATAAAGTTAATATTGTAATAATACATCATCAGCTGAAATGATATATCATATTGAATAATCACCGTTAAAATTTCGAACCATATAATGTACGAACGCATTATCAGCATTACTTTTAAATTGTCGGTTCTTAATCTATTTTGTGGACAAGTTAAAGAGTAATTATCAGTTTAAAAATTTTTAAATCTTTAAAGTTTTTTTTGTCGAATTTTCCACCGAGAAAGAAATGTGTTTTATTCAATGAATCGATTCTTCTACATATGCTTGTGGAAAAACCATTAAGTTTCTGTGTAAAATCTTTATCTTTCATTACTGATAATTTATCAATTTTCTTCATTGTTTAAAGTAAAGAAGTGCATTATTTTTTTGCTTTTTCAAGTATGAGATGCTTACATAGCATAAACCTTTGTGTTTATTTGACTTTTTGAATTACTTCATGATTCTTGGGATAATCATTAATAGCATATTTAAGGAAAGTTTTAGAATAAAGAAACTCTCTTCTATTGTTGAGAATCTCACAAAGTTGACACTAAAATAGTTCGGCATTACAAAATATGATTTTTCTACGATTTATATTAAATAGAAATTATAGCTACTATTTCTTAGGGTAAGCTTTTTTTTTTCTTTTTTAAACAAAATTTCATGACTGACAGAATTTTCTGTTAGATGTTGAAATTATGGGATGCATGATGTTTAGGGATCAAATTTCATTAAAAACGTAATTTATGGTATGGTTAGGTTGTTGCCACCAACAATATGGTGCTAGGCGTTACTCATAGATATGTCTTTTCTTCATAATATTCCATTAATTTAATAGCAAACGGATATATCTTTCTTAATTGGGTTATAGGTACATTTAAATATATCTCCGTGATTGAAAATTAATTTAAAATGGATAAACAGTCCGTAAATTGAGATAAGCTTTTCAAACAAATATTACTGAAAGCACTTTTTGTATTCTATTAGATGTTGGAATAATCAAATGTGCTATGTTTAAAGGTCAAATTGCAATAAAAGTTAAATTTATGGTTGGGTTAGGTTGTTGCCACCAGCAATATGATGCTAGATTTACTCATATTTCGTCAATGTCTTTACTTTATAATATTGCATTAAGAGTAAACAGGTGTATATTTCGTAATTGGACTGCATGTAGGGATGAGATTTCCACGTTTTTGCACCCGGTATAGTCTTAGTGAAAATGTTCTGTTAAATCGTGAGAGTGTTCCGATTAAATTAAATATCATTTTCTCTAACAAAGTACTGGTGTGAAAAAACGCGGAAATCTTATTCCTGGCTGCATGCAAATTAAAAAATATCCATGATTAAAAATTACTTTAAAATCCATTCACATGAAAAATTTGAGGTACAATTTTCAAATAAATTTCATTTGACAGAATCTTTTTCTATTCGACAGTGTGAAAAACGAAATTGTATGATGATCATAAGTTGAAAAAAATTTCAGTAAAGGCAAAATTTATGGGTTAGGTCATTGCCATCATCAGTATAATGTCACAATTGGCATTGTTTTTTTTTTTTTTTTTTTTTTTTTTTTTTTTTTTTTTTTTTTTATTCTGCAGATGACTCAATGAAAGAGTCGAAACATGTAAATTTTTAATATTTTGTAATTTTTTTAAAATTGAAATGGCGCTTTTTAAGCAAATAATTGTACTTTAATGTATGTTATGACATTTGTTTGGAGTATATTATTATGGTATAGTTAATAGTAGACGTAATTAAGACTATTTTACTTATATTTCTTATTCATCTTTCTAACGATTCGTGGACGGGAATGCACCAATCTCAGTTATTGTCATTGCCGTATTATTTCATTTTAATGTGTTTTACACGGGAGGACCCTTATTATTGACACGAGCGAAGTCGGGTAGATCTGCTAGTTGCTAATAAAATACACCGCAAACGATTTTCCCCATAAACAGTTATGTAACGGAATTCTTTTACATGTTCCTATACTTGAACCATAAATGCTATACACACTTCATTTTCAACCCGAATATGACATATGACATACTAAACCCCAGTAATATACATCAATTTCATAACAATCTGTGTATATTTACGCGAGATATACAGACGGGCGAGTAAACTGGATTCATAAAAACTTTTAAACTATGTTGATAAGTTTTAGAAACTATTAATATGAGGCGGAATCCTCAGAGAAGCCTGCTATTGATAATTTATAGCGAATATATGTTATTTCAGGGAATGATTGTGGGCATAAGGCTTTACTGCTTATAAAATACAGTTATACACATCTAAAATATATATTATGGATTTTCAAGAGAAGTTTTATTATCAGCATTATTAGAAATTAAAAGGAAATAAATGATTTTTTTAATACATTAATTTCGGTTTTCACACAAGCAGAAATTCTTTTATAACAAAAGCCCAAAAAGACTTTCTTGTTTAAGTTTTAATACTTTGTTATTTCGTGTAAATTTTAACCGCGATTTTTTTTTAATTGTAATTTATCTTGTAATAATTAATATTATATTCTTCCTCTAGAATTTTCATATTTTATTTTATCCAATTTATTTCTTAAAGAATGTTTTTATACATTTTTATACATTACATTATATCACCTTTACTTGAACTAGTCTAAATATCAGGATATGAAAGAAAAGATTACTTTACATAAGTCTTTTCTTTTGTAATCGCTTTATTCAAGAAAAATGTGAAGATAATCACGCAGAAGATAACCCAGTAAATTTTATTAACTAGTTTTTTCTGACATTAACTACTTTGTCATTCGGGGAATTGATGCATTAAATGTATTTACTTAACTCAGCGTGTACTTGTGGCAACGTATGTCATTAAGAAGAATTAAAATTTTATTGATAGTTTCAAGCATGCAGAAACGCAGTTAGAACAATTAAACAGTGTACTCATTTATTCTTCGAATTACTTTTTGTGACATATTTATATAAAGTGTAAATTAACACGTTCACGCCGGCGCAGTGGGTCACACTCGACTGTCTCAGAGCTGCCAATTCTCCGGCTTTTTGGATACCAGTATTTTAATACAGAAAACGTTGTTTTATTTAATTAGAACAATTGGGCGATTTAAAGGAATAACATTTTCTCTAAAATAGTAGTGGTGTGCAAAAGCCGGAGACTTGACAACTCTGAGACTGTCGAGTGTGACCCACCGCGTCGGCGTGAACGTGTCAAACGCAGAGTTACCAAATTTCCGGCTTTTTGAATATCAGTATTTTTTTATATAATATGTTGTTCTTTTAAATCGAAGAAATCTCCGATTAAATAAAACGATAATTTTCTGTACTATAAATACTGGTATCCAAAAAGCTTTAGTTTTGGCATGTCTGTTAAATCTAAGCTTTTGCACAATAATTTTTTTTCACAACTCAAAATCAATATTATTTAAAAGTAGCAGTAATTTTGAAAAATTTTTTAATAAGTTTTCAATGTTTATCTTAACCCTTAAATGCATCTTGATGCATATCTACATCACTTTTTAGTTAACTCATAAGAACCACTATATTTATACAGAAATAATGATGCAGTAAAAATACCAAAGAAATGCTACTAAATAAATTAAAAAATCTAACTAAAAATTACTGGTGTCTAATCTTTAATATAAGAATAAAAACACAGATCTAAAAGAATAATCGATGCAGTTAAGCGTTAAGTTTTAAAGGTAAAAAAATCATATAAAATAAGGTATTTACATAGCTGCCAACCTTTCACTAATCTTCCGTAATGTCGGGTTTAATTTGACCCAGGTTAACCATATTTCGAACCAGAAAATTTATTTCATGAATGCTTATTTATTTAATTCCAGGTTTCTGCTTTGAACTTGTTTAATTTCATTTCTTAAAAAAATTTCTGGTTCGAAACGTATTAAATCAGGGTCAAATTAATGCAAGATTAGTTTGAGGTTCGCACCTATGGGTATTTAGATTCTTACTTATTAAAATATTCACTAGTTTGCTATATTTTAGTTGCGACAGTAGTTTTTACTTATATTACAGATGTTCAACATAAGAAAAGGTTAACATATTATACGAAAAATGCATCTCTGATTTTTTTTTTCATTATTTTTCCTGTCCAATAAACCTTCCCGAGAATCATATATAAACGTTTCGAAACAAAATAAAAAAATCATGCATTTAAGGATTAAATAGAACGCATAATTTCATAACTTCTTTTCATGTAGTTCAAAATATAACATCGCATTTCTTGGTTTTTACAGATACGCAATAGCTGTTTACCCAATTCCGCCTGGATATTTAAAAATACGAGTTGGAACCCGTCGAAATTCGACGAATTAAAATGTTTAGAATATAACTGTCAGATCTAATTTATAATAAACCTGCAAAAATAATTACAATAAAAAATACATCTTGCATTGTTTGTCTAACTCTTAAAACAAATAATGTTTTTAACCTAAAATTACCAAAATATTATTTCCACAAAATGCAACTGCTTAAATTATTGAAAAATTAAACTGTATTAGAATACGTAATCAAGATGAGTAATTATGTTGAAGTTATCGATTGAGGCTCTTATGTTTGTTTTTACGGGATGAAAAATCAGTAAAAAAGATTTCGCTTTGACAATTGAATTTTTCTCCATAAAATTTAAACTATACGTTATTTTCACATTCTCAAAATTTACATACGCACCACTTAAATTCACAATTTAAAAGTATTTTAACGCGCAACAGATTAGTAATGGATGTATTTCCAAACGTAAAGTCACGTTTGTCCGATACAACTTTACATGTGAACATTCTCACAAACTTTAAGTTCTAATCCCAGTACCCGCGAAAATTTGCCATTCAGAAATTTGCCTTCAGTTGCCATAGTATTAGGCATTTAGTATTTGTCAAATATTTAGTTTTTTCAAAGAAAATGATCGTTTTGTTTTAAATATGACATCATTTTTACTCACTGAATCATTTTGCCTAGCGTCTTAAACTCAGTCTCAGCGTAATGTAAAAATATTGAAATATCTTCTTCAATATTTTGATTTATGAAGACGAATGCCTGTTTTTTTTTAATGGCTGACGTCATTTTCAGTTCAAAAAATTTGAAAAAAGCTACTTTTATTTGTAATGCGAAAATGGCATCAATAAGGATATAATCAATAAAAATAAATAAACCATGACTATTTTCCCTTTACTTTTAATAGAAATGGAGTATTTCAGTTGCCACAATTACAAAATTGGTACTAAAACGATAAAAAAATTAATATCTCAAAAATAAATTCAGATAGAACTTTCAAACAAATTGCATTTAAAAGTACATTTTTTCCCTATACGACGGTGTAAAAATTGAAACTGTGCGATAGTTAGAAGTTTAAAAATTTGCAGTTTCGAAAATTGCAAAACTGACTTTTCATTTCAAATTTCAAAGTGTTGCCATAAGCAGAATGACGTATGCGTTACACACAGATATGTTTGTCCTTTATAATATAGATATGTGACATTGGTTCAGGAATTCGTATTTATTTTGCAAATGCTTTTTTGTGTACATTCTCCAATAGAAAATTATTTTTGTATAATGGCCTTGTAACTGAATTTGATAGTGCCTTCCTTTTGATTCATCCCTGTTTTCATATTAATGAAACATTTGCTAATACATCAACAACATAATCACACAAGAATAGTCTCTACGAAACTATTAGTACAGGTAACTAACTCATCGGTCATGAATAAAACCGGAACAGGCTGGAATCAGACGAAAGTAAGGAAGAAATAGTTTTCAAAATTGAAAGAACGTTTCTCTTTTCCTTCAACTGTGCTTAAAAGCAAACAGTACTAGGGAGGCGTTATTTACTACATTTTACGTCGGGAAACAAAGAGACAGTACACAAGGCGCAAAGAAAGAAGAGTAAGCTACAAAAAGAAGAAAAAAAAACATTCATATATCTGTCCCTACTTCACAAAAACATACATGAAGCCAGACTCAAATATTATTAACCCTAGAACTACCGGAAATTTTACTCAAGTTTTATAAAAACATTCTACACCAGAATTTTTACTTAAAACTATTTAATTTGTTTATTTAACTTATTATTGTCTGATTTATACATTTAGTTTGTTTTGAAGAAATTTCTGGTTTGAATAAATATTTTGAATGTACATGTCGGGTCCATTGGACCCTTCTGGTAGACAGAGGGTTAACACTAGAACGTCCAGAAATTTTACCCAATCTTAATAAAAACATTTTAATACCAGAATTTTTATTTAAAATAATTTCACTTATTTATTCAACCGAGTTTTCTCTAATTACATTTCAATTAATTTTACGAAAAAAATTCTGGTTCGAATCGATATTTTGTCATTTGTTCGGTGTCGAATTGATACCAGCTGGACGTTCTAGTGTTAAGACGTGGATTTAAAGAAGAGTTGCAGTATTTCTAATTTAGCGTGTTTTTATTAAATTATCTACCATTATTTACGAACAGTAATATTAACCTTCATTAATGTGCCATTAAATAAGGTTATTATTAGTATCAGTACTGGTAGCTTTTTGAATTAAAAAGTCCGCTAAATGGCAACGCTGGAAAAGAAGGAAGCAATTCATATCTTGGTCTAATAATTCGTACTTTAAGCACGATTTTTTTCACTTAAGGAATAAAACTTCTCCACTAACGCCCCCAAGATAAGGGAGAAAGACTTGTCACGCATCACGAAAACGTCACACAAAGCAGGGAAAACAAAGAAAAAAAGTTCGTGCAACTTGCATATATTGCTTTCTTTGGCTCGTGCAATTATTAATTATTATTATATTATTAGAAAAAAAAGTAATAATACAGTAGAACCTCTTTTACCCGAAACTGTTTTAACGTAAACTCTCGATTAAACGAAATCCATTTTTGGAGCTTTTTTTTTAGTATCACATTCCTTGCGTGCAAAATCCACTTTGAAAGCCTTTTTTTTTTTTTTTTTTTTAATATACCATATTCCTTGTGTGCAAGGGTCCTTTCCGAACTACGAGTACACATAAATATTTTCAATTTCCTTTCTTAGAGTTCCCTTTAATTTAACTTGAGCTCCCGTAAGCTGCGGAGTGGAACGAAGAAAACGAACAAATTAGCAATTCTGAAGCTTTTGAATGTTTTGCGAAAGGTTTGGCATGGCTGAAGCAGCAGTAAGACTGTGACACTGATGAACTGAGAATAATAATAATAATAATAATAATAAAACTACGTGATAGAGCTTCAAAGCAAAGGCAATCGAAACTGCGATAAACAAAGCATTTTTTCAAACCCTTGTGATATATGTAAAAGGTACTTAATTTCAAAATTAAATTTCAGGTAATTGATTCTTGTTACTATTTTGATATTGCTTTATTTCTATTTAGCACTTGTTTACCATAATACGAAATATTGCATATCTTTCTCCTTAATCTTAAAATTGAAGCATTATCGATTATCCGAAAATTTCGATTTTCTGAAAGAGGGTCGTCCCCAACTACTTCGGATAATCGAAGTTCTACTGTAATTCCATGAGCCAACGAAATCGACGCGTGTCAAGGCTTTCTCAAATATCTAGGGGGCGTTGATTACGCGGGGTCACGTTATAACCGTTTGGATATTAACCATTTATGTATTGAGTTATAAATTTATGAAAATTTTATCTTCTAAAGCATCTTTCGTGAATTTTTGAAACTATATTAGAAGATTTACATAATCAATTAATAAATTATACAAGGAATTTAAAAGGATTGAAGGATTTTGAAGGATTAATTAAATTTGAATTTATAAGGAGTTTGTGCAATATTTATAACCCCACTCAAATCATTTATTTTAAATATTTTTCTCAGTATTTTGTAGAATTAGGAAATATACAAATATAATGTTCTTACAGCAGTAATATAGAAATTCTTCGGAATTAAAAAATACCCCCCCCCCCCCCCCCCATTGCCAAGAAAGCTGAAAAGATGCAAAGGCAAAAGAAATCATCCTTTTAAAAATATTTTTGTTTTGTGTAAGCAATAATGCTTTCGGAACAAGATAAAGTAATGCATATATAACTCATTCTAAACAGTATTCCTAATAGTCGGTGCATTAAATGAATTTTATAAAAAGTTATTTTAATGATGGTACTTATGAGTACCGTCAGTAGATTAGGACAAAGGGTTAAACTTAATATTTTTGCCTTAGTCTTATGGGCGATGTTCAAGAGACTGGAAAATACCCACTTATTGAGCTGCATCGCGCATTAAACATTTGAAAGTCTTAACCCAGTGATGGAACAGTGTAGAAGCAGAGAATCAATTGACACCGCAAAATTTTATTAGTATTCTTCATCTAATTTCAGGACAGAATTTCTGATTTTTTTTTTTTTTTTTTTTGAAGGCGAAGAATACTATAAAAATTTAGTGGTGGCAATCGCTCAACTGCTGCGCCACTGTTCCATCACTGCTTAACCGGTTCCGACTGTATCGTTCTTAATTTTTTTAAAGTAACAAATTTAATCATTTGCTTTTTTAATTTTCAGTCAGAAATCCTTCGAAATATTCTTTATTGCACAGATGTTAAAGTCTAAAATTGTAACTTTCGCGTTCGGTTACAAACATTCTTCAAGATTGCCATACAAGTACTGTTAGTGAGCCAAAATATATTTCTATTCAATACCAAATATTTTTAATTGTTTCCAACATACTTGAAAAGTGTTTTTGAATTTGGTTTTTCTATCCGCCTATCTGTGCTCTGATTCTTGTAAATATATTCGTTTTTTTTATGTAACATTTATATGTTATTAAGGTTCTCTGTAAAACATTTGGTTTTTAAAATGAAGTGTGCAGTGTTCATAGTTCGCTTACTGAGATATACCAAAGAATTCCTTTACATCATATTCTGTAGGGAAAATCTTTTCCAATGCACTTTAATGATTATACAATGCTAAAAACATAATGAAATTGATATGCATTACTGACAAGTAAAGGTACTATAGTCTGTGGCGGCAAATTTCGATTTATATAGCTCATTCGACTCGTCTCATCGAGCAAAGTAATTTGCTCTCTCGCATATTGGCTATTGAGATTTAATAATGACAGGGGGCCGGGTCAAAGTTTAAAAATTTGCATAGTACGAGTTGCCGAAAATAAAACAGTAGCAGAAAACTCCTTCACATGCAACCGTACGCGGAAGTCCCGCAAGTTACGATGTCACTGAAAAAATGACAAAACAGCCGACAATGTGTGGTTAGAAAGATTTTTGCTCGTAATTCCGGAAAAAAGTATTAACAGGATGAACAAAACTAGACGAAGACATCATAACTTGCGAAAACGTGCCTGTCAAGTAGCATACGAATATTTTATCTGCAATTACAAATTCTTATAATAACAGCAAAATATATAACCTTATAGTATTTATTGGCAATGTATGGTACTGTGAAAAATAATTAGTATTAAGGGGTTCCGGGACACAAAAATCTTCAAATTTTCAATTTTTTTTTTATTGGATTAAAAATTTCTCTGCCGTTTTCTGCTTAAAATGATGTTTAAATCATGTTTCTATCTTAATTAGAACAGGAAATATTATTTTTTTCGTTTTGGTTTGTTTTCAAAATCCTCCTTTCAAGCTATGATTGTGAAGGAAACTAGTTCTTGTGAAATTGCGTTTTTTTTCTTGATAGGTTTTTTCACCATTTCTCATATTTTAATTCTTATAACTCGAGAACCGTTAAAGATACAGGGTTGAAACTCGGAGCATATCTTTTTCAATTATTTTACTTTACTTTTGAGCCAGCATATTTGAAAAAAATATTTACTTTTGAAATTATGATCTTTTTTTAAAAAAAGTTGCACCACTTTTATTGTAATTTTTTCGTTAAATATTTTTAATTTTTTAAAAAATTAATATTTTTTAAAATGCTGTCTCTAAATTAAAAAATATATATTTCTGTTTATTTAAATGAAAAACAATTTAAATTCTACAAATAATATTTCGAGTTATAACAATTTTAAGTTATACCACTTTTTTCATAAATTTTAAATTTTAATTTTTTTAAAAAAAGCTATGAGAAGTTTTATCATTTGATTGTGTTTACAAATGATATATGGTTATCCATCACAAAAAAATTCAAAATTTTAACTCAATAAATAAAAATTTTTTGAAAATGTGTCCCGGACCCCCTTAACTTAAAACGCGCTTATTTCTTTAAAGACATCTGTTTTTCAATGAACGAAATTTTGAACTTTGACCCGACCCATTGTCGTTATAAAAACTCAATAGCCGATATGCGAGGTACAAAATTACTAAGCTGAATGAGACGAATCGAATGAGTTATAAAAATCGGAATTTGCTACCACAGACTACAGTACCTTTACTTGTTAGATGGGTTAAAACATCTTTCATAGGAGTACAGAATAAGTAGCATTTATAGTTGACAAATACGCTTTAAATTTTTCCAATATATAATAGACCGGGAGACTGCAGCACAGGCAACCACCTCATCGAGTTGGAGGCTGAAATTCCAGAATTAGCTAAAACTATTCCCATATTAAAACGCAATCGGTCTGCCAAGTCATATCTTGGTGGAACAATGTTCATTGGTTGAACCGGTTGATTCGTAGGTTTACCATTGTGTTTTCCTGCTCCCAGTCCACCATGTTTTTATACCTTTGGGTGCAGGTAAACGCAACGATAAAACTACGAGTCGACCGCTAAAATCGGGTTTTTAGGTGTTTTCCACCAAGATATGACTTCGCAGACCGATTGCGTTTTAATATGGGAATCGAGTTTTAGCTAATTCTGGAATTTCAGCCTCCAACTCGATGAGGTGGTTGTCTCATGGTTCGTGCGCCTCCTTGAATTTTGCAGACCAGAAACTTTCTCGGCACCACTACAATCTTATAGAAAAAGAGTTGATAGTTAGGCTTCTAAAAGAAGGCGATATTACAGAGGCAGACAGACAGTCAGACAGACCAGACACACTGGTGCCTCTTGGAGGGAACAGACGTAGTTACTGCTTGCTGGTCGTTTTATTCTCAAGAGATCGTATTCGCAGTTCGATGTTTTTAGAACTAGCGTGATCTTTTGCAAGTATCTTCGCATGTGTTGTGGTGCTGATAGTGACACGTAATAGAAACTAGTTCGTACGAATAGGTGACTGTTTACTGGACTTGATGCATCATAGTAGTACAATATAGAGAGCTCACCGACGATAATAATGGGTACTGAGGACCCGCTTAAATTTTCTGACAATGCACTCCGCATCCTGAATGGAGAGGAGAAATCTGATCTAGCTGCTGCGTGGATGGAATTTCCCGGAGTAGCGGATGAAGTCCAAAGAATGATTGTACAGCAATTCCTACAAGATTGTGACAACTACATAATGAGACTCTTAAGTAAAGAAGACTACCTGACGAATCCTCAGCATAAGACTAGCGTGAGTAATCTTCTCAATAATCTTATGTTTTTGTTCAACGAGCCATTTGACCCCCTAAAATTAAGTCAACTAAGAGAGTTTAAAACTTTTATCTATGATCATGACTATGATCTAATTGACATATTAACAAAACTCAAGGCAATTGCGGTGAACTCAGATGACGGATTCACCCCCGCTAATTCACTAAAACGTAGGAGAAATGACCTAAAATCTAATATCCCCTTAAAGAATAAGTATGCTAGTATATCTGAAAAATACCTAGACGAAAATATCATGGACTCTTCTGAGCCCTCTCAAGGTGTGTCAGCCGGTAGCTCCAATACTGAAGTAGTCCCTAAAAAACCAAAAATCCACCCCTTCTATATTGAGTTTCAAGGCAAGTGGACGGAGCTTGCTAGTGAGATTAAAAAACTCAACGACAGCAATCCCTTGATTAAATTAGACGGTGAATTACTCAAAATCCACTGTAAAACTGATGCAGATTTCCGAAAAACACAGGACTATCTTGATTCTAAAACAATTCCATATACAACCCTGAGCCCCGCGGAACAGCGCCCCAGGAAAGTCGTCATTAGGGGAATCCCCCCATATACCGACCCCCAGGTCATAATTGAAGCTCTTAAAGAGCATAATTTCGTGGCCAATAGAGCCTCAATGATGAAAAGTAGGAAGACCGGTCGTCCTATGCCCCTCTACGTCGTCAATGTCCTCCCACGCGAAAAATTCGAAGAAATCTACCAAATTCACGAAATTTGCTACATTAAAGTAGATATTGAGCGATTTAAAGGCACCAACATCGTAAAGCAATGCTATCGTTGCCAGAAATTTGGACATTCCAGCGAGATTTGCCGCCTGCCGCCAAAATGCGCCAAATGCTCGGAAGAGCATTTAACCCCCCAGTGCAATAAAATTGGTAAGATCATCCCCAAATGTTCAAATTGTTATGGCGAGCACGTGGCTACTTACCGTGGTTGCCCCAAACCCCCCCAGTTTCATAAAAAACAGCAGGACCCCAAAACCGTCCGAAAAGAAAACCCTAAAATCATTCCAAACGCAATGGCGGAACTCTTATCAACATATAACTATGTCCGTAAGCCAGAGGCCAAAAAACCAGAAGAAAAACCAACGGAAGCCCCGGCTCCGCTCACTTCCCCCTCCCAAGACCCTAACCCCGAAAACACTACACCAAATAAGCCAAATGACACTCAAAATGCAACACCAGAACAACCCAGTAGTTCTAATTATGCTAATGACTTAAAAGAAATATTTAAGACCTTCAAGGAGATGAAAGAACTCCTAAAATTTAACAAATTCATCCAATGTTTCAAAAATATTGCTAACCAAACTAAAAATATACAAGATCCAATAGAAAAAATACTCATCCTTATGAGTGCTATAGAAACTTTAGCCACGGAATTTAACACATTTAATGATGAGTAATTCCTCTCCCACTTTTTCCTCTCTTATTTTTCTTTCCTGGAACTGTAACTCCCTGCAGAATAAATTTAATGAACTTAAACTCTTTATGCACGAACATCCTCAAGTTGATGTTATTTTCCTTCAAGAGACTTTCAACCCCACCTTCAACATTAACATCCCTGGGTACAGGCTATTCCATACACCTCGTGCGGATGGTACGCACAGAGGAGGTACCGCTATCTACATCAAGAACCATCTTCCACACTACCAATCGAACAACCACACCTATAATGATCTTGAGTATACCAGTATCAATCTTAAACTTCCTCATATCAATATTAATTTAGCTTCTATTTATGCTCCACCCACTGGTAACTTACCTGTTAATAGCCTTACACAACTTTTTTCACAACATCACCACTGCTTTTTCGTAGGCGATTACAATGCCAAAAGCAGACGCTGGAATTGCCATGGCAATTCTCGGCGGGGTACCTCTCTTCACAACTTAGTCCAAAACTTAAAATTAAATCTTCATGCACCACCCAGACCAACGCACATTTCCAAACTGCCTGGCGCCCGGGACTCTATCATTGATCTTGCTCTTTCCAAAAATCTTCCTTACCCTATCTACTCTACAGTTATTAACGACCTCTCCTCTGATCACCTGCCTGTCTGCTTTAAAATAGATATTATTAATCCTCTTTCTCCCCCCCCCCTTCCGTGGCTATTGACTGGAATAAATTTACTAACTACCTTAACTCTCAGGACATCACCTTCCCTGATATTAATAATACCGATGACATTGATGCGGCTGTTGAACATCTAAACTCCCATATCACTAATGCTCAAAATTTTTCTACATTTAACACCTTCAAAAATAACTTTGCCTTTGTCCCACCCCGTTATATTTACAACCTTATCAAACAGCGTAATCAGCTCCGGCGACAATTTCAAAGTTCAAGAGACCCCTCCATTAAACCTCTTCTCAATAGGCTAAACAATAAAATCAAAAACAGTCTTTATAAAGAAAAACAGAAAAGTTGGAACAACTTTCTCAAAACTCTTTCTTACGAGGACAACTCTCTTTGGATTCTTAAACGCAAACTAAATAAACACTACACTTCCATCCCCCCCCTCACATCTAATAATGTTACCGCTTATACTGACCAAGAAAAAGCTAACATGCTTGCTAATTCTTATGCCACCCAATTTTCTCCTAATCCTACCCTTGCAAACCAAGCTCACCTTGATCATGTTAACGAGACAGTTCGGAATTTTTTGGCTAACCCCCCTCAAGATCCCCCCCCTAAAATTCAACCTATTGTTATCCACAATATTATCAAAAAACTCAAAAAGCGTAAAACCCCAGGATACGATAAAATTACTAACTCTGCTCTTAGAAACCTTCCTCCTAATTGCATTATCTATATCACTGACCTCACTAACGCTATCTTAAAACATAACTACTTCCCTAAACCCTGGAAACTTTCTATAATCTCTCCTATTCCAAAACCTGGAACTAACCTGTCTGACCCCACTAATTACAGACCTATCTCCTTGCTACCTTCTATCAGTAAAGTGGTGGAACGTGTCATTCGTGCCCAGTTGCAGGAGTTCATTCAGCAGCACAACATTCTCATGCCCGAGCAGTTCGGCTTTCGCCCAAAACACTCAACACAACACCAGCTTCTTAGGGTTGTTGAGTTTCTCAGCGAGAAACTCAATGCAAAAATTCCCGCAGCTGCCATCTTTCTTGATGTCGCAAAGGCATTTGACAAGGTCTGGCATATGGGCCTCATTTACAAATTAATTCAGCTCGGTTTTCATCCCAGACTTATACATTTAATATATTCGTACCTTTGCGACCGCTCTTTTCAAGTCCGCATAAACAACATTCTATCTATTATTCTCCTTATCCTAGCGGGCATCCTTCAGGGGAGCGTGTTGGGCCCATTTTTATTTAACATTTTCTTTAATGACATCCCACGCTCCTTGCACACTCACCTCGCTCTTTATGCGGACGACACCTGTATTTACGCTTCGGCACACCACCCGTATACTCTTTACAGGTACCTACAGACTCATGTTGATGACTTCATGGACTGGTGCATGCTTTGGCGCGTTGTCATAAATGAAACTAAAACTACTGCAGTATATTTCTCTCGCAAAATAATTTTCCCTAACAGAATCACTATTAACAACACTGCTATCCCTTGGTCAGACCAAGCTAAGTATCTTGGGGTCATTCTGGACCGCCGCCTAACCTGGAAAAAGCACACTTTCTCCATCAGAGGTAAAGTCGCTGGAGCCTTTAACTCTATAAAACCTCTCCTTAACAGTAAAACCTTGTCTGTTCACAATAAATTAATCCTCTATAATTCATGCATCCTTCCCATCATCACCTATGCCAGTCCGGTCTGGGGCTTCACTTGTAAGACCACTATGGACAACCTTAGTCGCCTGCACAATTCCAACCTGCGTACTGTCCGTAACGCATCTCGTTACCTTCGCAACTCCACGGTCCGTAGAGACCTTAAAACTACTACATTACGAAAACGCATAAACGACTTAGCCAAAAAATTTTATGAAAAAATTTTTGACCTCCCTAATGAAATTGTAGCGGAGCTACCGGACTATGACGCTTTTGAACCCCACCATCGGAAACGGCCCAGATTTTCCATAATTATGGACACTCAGTAACATCTGAGTTCTCCTTGCTAATTTTGCCTTCTCTCTTTTCTTTTTATTTGCTTTTCTTATAATATATATAAAAAAAAAAAAAAAAAAAAAAAAAAAAAAAAAAAAAAAAATTCTCTATATAACATAGAGACCATAAAAACAGAAAAACTTATATAAAAATAAAATGTATGGCCCTGAATTGTCCCTTTTTTTGGTTGGATGTTGTGGTCTTGCCACCCTAGCTTTTCTTGCCCTTGCTTGGTGAGTGTTTCACTGAACAGTACTAACTTTAACTTTCAAATATCCATATAGTAGTTCTACAACTACAGTTAGACTTTAATTACTCTAAGACTCATGTAAATTTTCTTAAGATTTATTGTTAACTTACTTTCTTCTTAAGTTTTTACTTAAATTTAATTCTATTTTTATTCCTTTTTTCCTTAATTTTCTTATTTTTCTCTTGTAAACTTCTATTTTCTTATAGTAGCATTGCTACAGTTAACTTTATCCCAATGGCTCATTAAAACATAAGACATTCTAATTTCCTAGTCTGGGTGTTAAGCTGATAACAGCTAGGAAACCCCTCAATGCTGATTACCTGTTCAGTACCTGTTCAGGCGATATTACAAAATTTTTAAGCTGCATCAAAAACATTTCAACTCAAACCAAAAAAATTGATAACCCTATGCAAAAAGTAATGGTGATCATCAATGAATTCGATAAACTTGCTAACTTTCTCAACTTAAATGAAGAATAACTTCATTCCCTGCTAAACTATTTCCTTTTTCCCTGTCTTTCTGTCTTTTGTGTGCTTAAAAAAAAAAAAAAAAACTTTTAAGCTGCTTTTCTTATGCTTTTCAAATTCTTTATAAGTCTTATCTTTTTGTGCTTTAATTTCACTATCATGGTCTCCTTAAATAAACTTTTCTCCTCGAGTTACCAGACTGGGCTGGCGCCGTCCTTTTTTTCCCCTTGTTCCCCTATACATTTTGTGCTTTTTTCAGTCCTGTTAGTCTTAACTCTCCTCAATGTTGTTTTTTTTTTATTATTGTATTTTCCTATCTTTTGTGCATTTTCTTATAAACTTTAATCTCTCTCTTTTTTTTTTCTGTAAATATGTAAATATTTCATTTTTTTTATGAACTTTCGTGTCTTACTTTGTTATAATTGTGTTAAACTAATGTATGGTCTCTGAATTGAGTCTTTTTTTTACGGGGCTTCCTTTGGTAGCTTTTTCGCCTGTCCTGGACATTTGTGGATCATAAGGAACATTTTTTTTTCTACTAGTTATACTAACAATTTTTTCTTTTAAAAGTTGTCTATCTTTTTAGTTTACTCTCTATTTTTTCGTGGCTACTAGCCGCGTTTAAACGCTCTTTTTTCTAAGGCTCCCATTGCATAGTAAAACGATCTACTCTTAGCCTGGATGTAAAGTTGCCATGCAACTAGGGAATCCATACACCAGCTCTATTGTTCCATTGTTCCAGGCGATATTTTCCGCGTTCAACCTAGATTTATTTTTCTATAAAAAGATACTGGTAGTTTTCCTGGAGAAATAACGGTATCCGTAGGAGCCATATGTCTGTGCTGCCGGCTCCCGGTCTATAATAATCTGTTTTGAAAATCGTTTTCGATTCAATTTAATATCGTCGTTAACAACAACAACAACAAACAACAAAAAAAAAACTCACCAAACGGTAGAGATGACTTGTTCTAATAGCATAGCTTCTCAATCCATAATCCATAAAATACACAATAGCAACTTTAACGATGACTTAGAATCTTAGATTTCAACATTCAAAAAATGCAATTTAAAAAATTACAACGACCATTTGGAAAATGATTTTTTCAAAAACTAAAATTTAAGGCATAAAAAATAGCACGGAGTAGATCATACATTACGTACGCTATGAATTAAACATTAATAGTGTTACTACACGTAAAAATTGCAAGCGACAGAAATCGCCTGCGACTCGTACGTATTATCCACCTGAAACTTACGTATTGTCCAATACATTTCATTGGCTGTTCGGCAAAAGGCTTTTCCATCGTCAGATTTCCAAGAAATCTGACGGCCAATTTTAAATGAAATTTATTTCTTAAACTTCTAAACATCCCACAATATTACTTTTTACACCGTCGTATAGAGAAAAAAATGTACTTTTAAATGCAATTTGTTGGAAAGCTGTATCTCAATTTGTTTCTGGGTTATTAATTTTTTTGTAGTTTTTATTATTTTTTGTCATAGTGGCAACACTCTGTTGTCCATCTCTGTTGAAAGTAAAGGGAAATACAGATTACTGTATAGACCAATCAGAAAACGAATAAAATGCTGATTAAACCAATAAAAACCTTCAGATATGCTTTTGATTTCCTACCCTGACGAGAACAATAACCATTTTTCCAAATGGTTAAAAAAAAAAATGGCGGCAGATGGACTGTGATCTATTTCACTGAAGGAAAAATTGAAATTTCTAAATAAAAATTTTTTAGTGTTCGAAAGTGTTTTATAATCTACTGTCCTATGCATGATTTTTCATGTTTGTTACTCTAAAACAAATTAACCCTCCGTCTACCAGACAGGTCCATTGGACCCGACAGGTACATACAAAATATTCATTCAAACCAGAAATTTCTTTAAAATAAACTAAGTATATAAACCAGACAAAAATAAGGTAAATAAATAAGTTAAATAGTTTTAAATAAAAATTCTGGTGTAGAACGTTTTATTAAAACTTGAATAAAATTCCCGGTAGATCTAGGGTTAATGCTCTAAAACAAACTCTAAAACAAATCCATCCTAATGATGAATTTTCAAATAAAATCACAACATGAAATGCAATGTTACACCCTGATTCAAACACAAATTAAACAATATGAACTTCAAATCCGTATTTGAAATGAATAAAACGGCAATTAATAAAAATATAGAATAACGATAGCTGCGGGTTTGGCAGACCGAAAGTGCTAGGACATTTAATTAAATGTGCATTTTAAACTTGCGACATATGTAGTATTATTATCTGTCAGCTTTTAAGTAAACAGAAAACATTTAAAATTTCATATTGACCAATTTCAATTGAGGGAGCGAGTTTTAAAACTCGCTTTATCCAGAAAATGAAATTTTGGGAAATTGCGAAAAACCTCTAACTGCGTCCATCGGCTTTTATTTTAAGCCAAGTTACAATGAAGAAATACAAGATAACACTTATTTTTTTCAGATTGTGTTTTTTCGGTGCAGGTTTACTATAAAATAGATTGATTGACATAGAAAACGCGATTTTTTAAATTTTGGATACGGCGAGTTTTCAAACTCAAATTTTCAGTTTTACTTTTGTAAAAATAAAATAAAATGAAATGTTTTAAAATCTAAATCACAGTCTCAAAGTAAATAAATTCCATGTTTCAAACTATTTTAATTATAATATCAAAGTTCAAACATATTTGCATTTAAGAAAAATTATATCATTTAATTGCAGTATTATACACTACAACTTTTCTCCTATCTTAAAAATCAACGACATTAACAATTTGACACCATACTCCCGCTTTCACAATACGTTGTAATTTACCGAATACCAATTAATTTAGGAATCAAGTTATTTAGAATTAGACGGAAGATGTTTCTGAAAACTCTATTACGAAATTTCTGAACATGATTTCGTTATATCACTCTTTGTTGATTTAATATTGCTAGGTCATAGGTTATGAAAGATGAATTCACAAATTAGATTGACTTCACTTACTTCATTTTTAATACTTTTAAGCATGTCTTTAACGCCGAACATTATTATACTCGTAAACTTTCGTCAAATTGTAAAGAAAAGGAAGAAAATTTCAGAAGATAAACAGTTTCATTTTGATCGAAGTGATTGTTGTTATAAATTTAATATATTATATCCTCTGATACAGTTTTCTAAAAAATTTCTTATATATATTTTAATTAATGCTTTTTAAAGTTTTAAAGAATCAATTTAAACAATGTATTTTTATACTGGTTTGGCGAGACTATTGGTAAAAATTAGTATATTGTATGAAATATTACTGTTATACAGTAATTTTATTATTATATAAATAATACTATTACAAACATAAAGTAAAATAAAATATTTTGAAATATAAATCACAATGTCAAAATAAATAAATTTCATGTTTAAAACTAATTTAGTTATAATATCGATGTTCAATCAAATTTGCATTTAAGAAAACAAATTATAAGGTTTAATTACAATATTATACACTGCTATATTTCTCCTACGCTCAAAATGAATGCTATAATATTAACTATGTGACACCACATCCCCATTTCCGCAATACGTTGTTACGGAATTTCATTATTCCATTGTAATTTGCCTGAAACCAATTAATTTTGGAATCAAACTATTTAGAATTAGATAGAAGATGTATTTGCAAACTCTATTACGAAATTTCTGAACATAATTTTTTGACATCACTCTCTGTGAGCCTGTAGATTTAAAATTGCTATTGCTAGGCCATAGATTAAGAAAGGTGAATTGAAATAGTATAACGACTTACTTTAATTTTCTTAGCTATAAGCAAATGTGTAACTCTGAACGTCATTAAAAAATATCATCAAACTGTTGAAGAAAGTGATATTTTATTAAAGGAATTATACAATCAAACTTTCTGTAGACAAACAGATTAATATGGTTGGAAGTGATTATTGTAATAATTTTTTATATATTGTATCATTCGTTGCAATTTTGTAATGAAGTAGTAATTATGGTACATATATAGGGGAGACTAGGGAGGGTTGACCCACTTTTTACAAAATGATTTTTTTTATTTTTTAAATATTGAACGTAGAATAAAGTTTTATATATTATTTTATTCGTTATACAATCAGTTATCAAAATAAAATTGCTACATAAGTGTAATATATAAGAAATTTTAAAAATTATTGATTTTACTCATGAGAAAATAATGGGTCAAGGCTCCCAACCTATGGGAGGCTTGACCCACTATATGGGAGGCTTGACCTACTTTGTTTTATATATTGAAATATTTGTGAAGAGAAATAAAATCAGTTTAAAAAAGCTAAATAACTGTATGCTACATGTTTTTAATTATTATAAAAAATATTTTTGAATATATGAAGCTTAAACAAACCTGTTTAGACGCAATCGCAAGTCAGAGGAGAAAATTTTTGTTTTAAACAGGATTTTGTCTGAGCAGGTATAATAGTGCAGCAGGGAAAATGAAACTTTAACATTTAAGACAGTATTCCGCTAGAGACAGGTTCAGTTTTCTTAGGGTTTCATGCATTATTATGCCCGGATTTAGTAGCCACCCTCCCTCATTTTTTTGTCTCCTTGTCCTACTTTTTGTGACATTCGATCTGACAAATCTAGTTGTCACATAGTTTGGCTTCATCTCACAATATTCGTCATGTTGAAATTTGTCTACATACCTTCCTAAAGTTTTTCGATCAATGCTATGTTCTTTTCCAGCCGCATGAGTATTTAACTTATCATTAACATCTTTTAACCCTGTCAGGGGCAAAGTACTTTCAGCACTAAAATGTTGAAATAAATGACTGGAACCGGAATATACGAACAAATTTATTTCCAAATATGAAAAAGGCTATATTTTCCGTACATATTAAATGGAAAAGATTTTAGAAAATTCTGGTGCCGTTGTGGCGTTTGGGAATTAAAGTTAAGAGGTTTCATAAACATACCATTGCCCCTCAAACGGTTAAGACTGCTGCTTTCATACATTCTCGTCTTATCTACTGTTTCTATTTACCTATTGTAAGTAATACTCAAACAAAAAAAAGTTCCTATACACTTTCCCATTTATATTTCATAATTTTGTTTTCGTGCATTGGATACTGTAGCAAATTTTCACATCTTTCTTTAATCAGTTTTAAACGTTTCTTTTCCATCACCCTATTTTTCTGTGGATTTACAGAATAAATTTACTTTCAGTTTTATATATAATCATTAATCCCTCATTATGCACAGTGTATAATAAAAAGATTTCCAAAACCCCTTAATTAAAACATTGCCAACGGGCAATTTTTATCAAATCTGAATTTTAAAACAGTAGAAGCTCCGCCCTGTTCAGAAAGTTTTTTTTTTTATAAATTGGTGAACTCGGTAGGTTTCCCAAGTTTATACATCGGTAAATATCGTTCAGTGTACGAATTTAATATAAAATGTCTTACAATCTAAAAAAATAGGGACAACACGATACAATGCATTTTCTGTAAGGTAGAAGCCACACCCTTAGTCAATGATGTTTTTTGAATGAAAACGAGAATTCTCGTTTCCCGTCGTGAATGTGTTACGGAAGCCTTGAACAGCTGGTCAACCCTCCCTCACATTGACTGGGTCAAGCCTCCCCACATAGTACTTTTCTGAAGAATAGCACATTGTTATGTTAAGCCTAACTTATTGTATAATCTTTATGCCTGCAATGAAAGCTCGATATGTCTGCATTACTTGAAACCTACTTACTTAAATATCTATGATACATTTTATCTGAAAAAAGCTTACAAAATATTTCTAAGAAACACAACTTTTAGGTTGAAAACTCTTCACAATTGATTTTTTACAGAACTTTTTCGATTATCAGCATGAAACAGAGTCTGTTGTTTGAGCATTCCAGCAGCTATAGTTGACACCTATTGATAAAACTCTGAAATTCTTTTAACCCTCCGTCTACCAGACGGGTCCATTGGACCCGACAGGTACATACAAAATATTCATTCAAACCAGAAATTTCTTTAAAATAAACTAAGTATATAAACCAGACAAAAATAAGGTAAATAAATAAGTTAAATAGTTTTGAATAAAAATTCTGGTGTAGAACGTTTTATTAAAACTTGAATAAAATTCCCGGTAGATCTAGGGTTAAATATGAAAACTGATGGGTGGGTCAAGCCTCCCGTATGGTCAACCCTCCCTAGTCTCCCCTATATATTTTTAATCAATGATTTTTAAAGTTTTAAAGTATTTGTTTAACACTAGAACGCCCGGAAAGAGTAGATTCGACTCCGACCATATCATTAAATGTCAACTGTAACCAGAAATCCTTTCATGAAATAAGTTGAAGTTAAACCACGCAGGTTTGCGCTAAATAAACCAGTCAAATAGTTTTAAATAAAAATTCTGGTGTCAAATATTTTTTATGAAACTTGAGTAAAATTTCCGGGCGTTCTAGTGTTAAGCTATGTTTTGTTTATAGTGATTTGGAGATATTATATGTAAAAATTAGTATAATGTATGAAATATTACTATTAACATTATTATATTACTACTAGATAGAACCCGTCAAAACGTGATGCCAAACAACTTGATGGCACCAAACAAAAAAGTCTAACTCTTTAAATACTGACATTATTGCACATATAAAATAAAATGAACTGCTTTAAAAAAAAAATTACAATGTCAAAGTAAATAGATTGCATCTTTCAAACTATTTTAGTTATGATATCAAAGTTCAATCAAATTTACAGTTAAGAAAAACAAATTATATCATTTAATTAAAATGTTATACGATGCTATATTTCTCCTACGTTCAAAATGAATGCTATAACATTAACTATGTGACACCACATCCCCGTTTCCACAATACGTTGTTACGGAAGATCATTATTCCGTTCTAACTTGCCGAAAACCAATTAATTTTAGAATCAAATTTATTTAGAATTAGACGGAAGATGTTTCCGAAAACTCTATTACGAAATTTCTGAAAATGATTTTGTTATATCACACTCTGTTGATTTAATATTGCTAGGTCATAGATTAAGAAAGATGAATTCGCAAATTAGAACGGCTTAATCCATTTTTCTAAATTATATCCAAGAGTTCAACTTTGAACATCATTAAAAAACTTCATGAAATTGTAAATAAAAGTGATATTTTATCAAAGGTATTAAAGGATGAAAATTTCAGAAGGCAAACAGATTAATTTGTACGGAAGTGATTATTGTAATAAATTTTTATATATTGCATCCTTTGGTGCAATTTTCTATAAAATGTTGTTATGATGTTATTCATAGTTTTATTAATGATTTTTAAAATATCACTTTAAAATGTTTTGTTTATATTGACTGGCGATAAAATTTAGGTAAATATTATAATTGATGAAATATTTAAAAAATATATTGTACAAATGGATAAATTCTACTGTTCATAAGCACGCAGGCAATCTTTATCACTCTTTTAGTAAAATGGTAGTCAATGTCTCAAGGGATAAGGTATACTGTTAAAAATCTGCAGCAGACTATATTATAAAGCCTATCTGACCATATCATTTATGGCATTATATTGAGACTAAGAGATAAATTACAGTTAGGTAACTGTTTTCTATAAAAACGGCCGAATGTCTGGACATTGCTGCAGATATTTAACAGCATAGTATCCGCAAAGCTTCCATAAAAACCTGGGCGTCGGATCCTAAATCCTACGTATACAATATCAGTTTTACTTGAAATCGGTAAATAATTTAGATCTGTATAAGGATAAATTGTGTCAAGTTATTTTAAGAAAGAACAAAGGTTACTCAAAGAATTTTGTAATTTTCCCCGTATACGGGGAAACACACGTGCAGGATCCTAAAGCGTGCGTATGTCGGGTTTGATCAAATTAAAAAATTAAAAAATGTAAATTTACATAAATTATAACTCAGAACATAAGTTTCAAAACTCGCATTATCCATAAAATTAAATTTTTGAAGATTGCGAAAAACCTCTACGTTTATTGTCTTTCATTGTAAACCAAAATATATAATGCCAGAAATGCGGATAAAACTAGCATTTTGCAGATTGTAGTGCTTTTTCGGGGCAGTTTTATCAATATAATAGACTGATAGAGAGAACAAGATTATTTAATATTTTGGATAAGGCCTGTGTCCTGACACATGTCCTTGACTGATGGTTAAAAAAAAAGTGTAAGTGGTGAGCTGTAAAGCTCGCATAATTTTTCACCAGGTTCTAAAACGTATGAGTTTGATGAATAGCTTAACGATATTAAAAATTTGATATTTGCATAAATTAGCATAAAAATTAAAATATTATTTTTTAATGTACTCTTTTATAAGCAATATTTATCTGTAATGTATGTCTTGAACATCAAGCATAAGGTTATGATTTTAATTAATGATATTTCTAAAATATTTCCATTACGAAACATTAATTTAGTGTGAACACCGAACTCGATTATAGATAATTCACATCTTAGATTACTTTAGATAGAAAGTGCGAGCTAGTGAATCCTTCTCTCTCTCTCTCTCTAACGTTTTGGAAATGGGCCTATCAAAATCTACGTAGATACCACAAAGACGCATCGAAAAAGTGAACTGGGGCTTTTTAAATCGATCGCATCTCAGAAACTACCGGACCGAAAAACTCGAAAATCGCACAGATGAACGCAGAAAACAAAATCTACTTTCAGAAATTAAAAATATTACTCCGTTGCGTTCAGTAGAACCGAAAAAAATCGGCTAAAAATCGATCGATAAGAAATTTCTTTTATTTCATGCCCACGGATTGCCAGAATGAGAAAGGCCAGATGCGGATATTCAGCAATAAAGTGTACTGGGGAGTTTTAAAAGCGGCCACAATCTCAGAATCTAAGAGGCGGAAAAACTCGAAACTTCGACAGGCAGACGGAAAAAAAATTCCGTTTCAGATATTCTAAAAATTATTCTTATATCTTAATTACAAGCTGAGATATCTATTATTTCACTAATCGGTTTATTTGTATTAAATGCTCATTTTAAAAGGCAGTCACTTGATTTTTTATAATAGCATTCTTCAGAACGGTGTAGAATACTTAAAAATACAGCATAAATGTTACTTATTCAATCTACTTATTTAATATAAAAATGTCAAAAGTTTAGCTACCACTATTTTCGAATAGTAATTTCATCAAATATCTTAAATTCTTTCTAATTCTTTCTGCCACTCTCTCGAATAATATATCCACTGTTAGGTTTTTAAACCGAGTTTCTTTAGGATGCAGTTTTGTAAAGAATAGAGTGTGCTCCCTGGTGGTGGAATGTTGAACTAACAGAACGTGATTTTGTTAAAAATTGGAAATCTAACTAGGCGATCTGTTTTAAACTTTAAGATAGTTTATAAAACATGATAAAAAATTACCGTAATTTCCGGTGTATAGACCGCGGATCAAACAATCGTGTTTCGACCCAGAAATGTTTTTAAATAAAATGTAACTTTTTTGATCACGGTAAATATTTGTCTTCAAATACTGAATAAAATTGATGGGTCCAAACTGAATTGTTTGATCTGCGGGCTACACACCGGAAATTACGGTATAAAAAAGAATGGCGCGTCGTATTTCAGGGGGGGGGGGGGGAGGATGGGTCGCCAACAAAACTAGGAAATATAACAAGGCGATCTATTTTAAACTTTAACATAGATTATAACACATAATAAAAATTTTAAAAATGACGGCCCGTCAAAAATTGGGCGGGGGGGGGGGGGGAGAGCGTTTTTACCAAGTGGAATCTAAAAATTGAATAGATAGAAAATAAAGAATCGCGAAGCGATCCAGAAAGGAAACGCGGAACAATTACGTCTGGGGTTGGTTAGAAAATAGGGATGACTTTGCGTTGCCGAACAGAATAGCGAATCAATTATGCGGGGGATTGTTGAGCGTAGGAGATGGGGGCGGCACCCCCCCCCCCCCTAGTTTATTTAAAAATATATAATATTTGCTCTTTTTTAAGCTATGCCAATAAGGAAAATAGCATCATTTAAACTACCTATTTGGAATTTGAACATAGTTTCCTAAAAGTATAATCACAATCTAAAAATTATTAAACCGTCAATTGATAAAAGTGGTTTTTTTTTTTTTTTTTTTTTTTTTTTTTTTTTTTTTTTTTTAAATTGCACTTTTTATTTATTTTTTAGATTTTAGTGCTTAAAATATCGCATTGTTTCGTTTTCACAGTATACAATTGTAACAACCGAGCATATTTAACGATTTATTTATTAGTCTGTGATTGGCTAATACAGGGTGATTTTAATTCACGGTACAAACTTTAAGGGTTGGTAAAGGACGCTGTAACAATTATTTATTTTATAGGAATGTATAGGTGGAAGTGACGTGTTGAGGTAAATACGTCGCGTGGCCAATTTGGCCCTTTTTATTTCGAAATTTCTAATTTATAACTGAAAATTCCTATTCTATTCTTTTCGTTATTTAAGACAGACATTTCACTATTACATAAAGAAAAAATTCTTTTTATAAAATTTCCGATATGAAATCGAAATTTTTGAAAAAATACGCAAAACTGTCAAATCTGTCAAACACAAGTAATACACGGATAGAAAGAGAAAGTGTTTATTTACAGTGTCGTTTACAGCTAATAAATATTACATACTTCTACCAGCTACGAAACCAACCAAAAACTCCATTTCTATATCTTTTTCATGTATTTCCTGTGTTTGATAGATTTACAAGTCTTTCTTTTTTTTAATTCAAAAATTTCAATTTCATACCGGAAATTTTCAGAGAAGAATTTTTTCTTTATGTAATCATGAAATGCCTGTCTTAAATAAAGAAAAGAATAGTATAGAAATTTTTTGGTAGGAATGAAAAATTTTGAAATTAAAAAAAGGGCCTAATTAGTCCCTTGGTGTTTGCACCCCAACGCGTCACTTGCGCCTATACTTTCCTATACAACAAACGGTTGTTACAGTGTCCTGCACCAACCCTTAAAGTGTGTACATGAGTTTAGAATCACCCTGTATAAAACTGCCTTAAAATTAAGTTATTAAATAATAGTTAAGTTATACAAATATTAAAATGTGGTATTGTCATCGCAAACACATCTTTATTACATAATTTTAGCATATCGACAAGCGGGTTAAAAATTGATTACGAAATTAAATCTTTAAATAAAAAATAACCAAGTGGAGTCAAATAAATATTGCAAAAAGTACAAACTTTAATCTTTATATTGGAGATTATGTTTAAAGCTAAAAGAGTAAATAAATGTCTAATGACTTACGTTTATGTGATAACTGGAGTAGCTGAGAATTGGTCTAAATTTTCCAACAGGCCACTGCTATGCTATGTGTTATATGATGCGTGGGTTAGCTTAACTTAGAACCTGCAGGATGGAATTGCAAATCATTAAATATGTCGAATGCTTATTATGAAAATCTATGTTGATTCAGTTCCTACTTTGGTCATTAAAATATATATATTTATATATGATATATTAATATTTCTTACCCCTTTAATTCTCGCTCCCTTCAATATCACGGGCTGAGGTGTCGTTCGTTATTTCTCGTGCCCGTCATATTTCCGGGCTGAAGATTTAATTGCTGGAAAAAAGTTCGAAACCAGAAAAATTTAAAAGTCATTTCCTTGTGAAGTCTTTGAATATTATCGCTTGGGTTTGGTTATTGGCGCTGATTGTGATGTTGGACTTTGTATTGCATGTTTCAAAATATATCGCACTCAAAAAAATTATTAATAATCAAAATTTAATGTATACAATCGGGCCCGCTTAATCGGGTAACGGATAAACAAATACCCCGCTTATAGAAATAAAATCTTCTAGAACCAAAATTTTTCCCATAGAGACAATGTTAAAATTCCCCACTTATTCGAATAATTTCCCCGGCTAATGCAATAGCGACTAATCTGGTGTGACAAACATTTTTCCTAGAAAAGGTATTTTGTTCGAAAATTTCAGACCACCGAAACGCAGTTTTCTCAGAGGTAAGGAAGTAATGGCGTTAGCACATGAAATCCAGTTACGCGCGTCACGTCAAATTCGAACAACTTTTCCCAGGGTCGCCATAGCAACAGACGTCTCGAATGAAAGGGGTGTTGAGGGAAGGGGGGACAAAGAAACTACGTCTGTATGATTACGGTAAAGAAAAACGGATTGGTCACGTGATGTTGTAAAATATTCGAGGTTATTGCACTGTGACACTGAAAAAATAGACTGACCAAAGTTCTGACCAAAGTTCGGTTCTCACTTTATTTATCCAGTTTGTTTTAAGGTTCTGAAGTAGAAAAATATGAACGCGAAAAGAAAAGATTTAAGTTTGTGCGATAAATTGAAGGTTTTGAATGCCGTAAAGCACACAAAAACACAAACTGAAATCGCTAAAGAGTTTCAAGTCTGGACTGTTAAGAAAAATGCTGATAAAATTGAAAGAGAACGGAGAAACAATGAAAACTTACACCGAAAACGTAAAAGAAAATCTAATGACAATCTCGACAATGCTGTGTTGGAATGGTTTCATTCAAAAAGAAGCAAAGGTGTTTTAATAAACAGGGCAATGATCATGCAGAAAGCCGAAGAAATTGCGGAAGATTCTATTAAGGCTGTTCTTAACTGCTCTGCTCAACAAGCACAAAACGTTTAGACACATTCAAAAATTCATTTTTTAACGGAAAGATATTAAATTTGAAAGCCTGGCCATGGAAGCGATTTGGAATTGAACTGTTTTTTCCATTTTTTAATCAATCAATTACTCTTGAGAGATTTTTCTACTTTCGCGCGAAAATTCGGCTCAAAACGTCCACTTTGACACTATTTTCTGAAAGATCTATTGCGTTTGCAAAAAAATGGACAAAACAGCTCGATGATATAGTTTCTGAGCAACAACACCAGCTAGTTTCATGCATTTTCGAACAAAAATAAATTAAAACTTATGTCAAAAAGTTGTCCTTTCCGATTTGAGAACACCTTTAGTGAGAATTTTTCGGCATCTAAATGACAGTTATATAGATTCCAGCTAAGACATAATTTAACATTTAAGAAACTACATGAGGAATCGGGTTCTGCAAACGATGAAGTTTGTGATGAATGGATTGAAGAAACTTTACATCCAATTCTTGCTGAGTACAAATTATGCGATATTTTTAATTGTGACGAAACAAGTCTACTGTATAGAGCTGCCAAAACGAACAATTGCAAATAAAACAAAAAATTACACGGATTTAAAATAAGTGACGATCGCGTAACTGTGCTACTCTGTGTGAATCAAACGGGAGAAGAAAAGCTTCAACCTCTTCTCATTGGCAAAAGCAAACAGCCTAGATGTCTGAAAAATGTAAAAAATTATCCTGTTGCACATGATTACTCACAGAACGGTTGGATGACAAAACATATTTTTGCAAGTTGGCTGACAAAATTAGACCTAAACATGAAAAATCATAATAGAACAGAGAACTCAATTCGACTGAATAATGTAAGAGTAGAATTTTTGCCTGCAAATACGACGGCCAAAATACAACCTCTTGATCAAGGAATCATAAGATCATTCAAGGCGTTATATAGACGGGAGGGAGATTATAAATGAATTTCTCCATATTTTGGACTTGGAAACAGAGAATTGTAATGAAACATTTTCCAGTCTTTCAAAAAAAACTAACCCTTTG
The DNA here is from genome assembly GCA_963932465.1 of Maratus speciosus. Classification (NCBI taxonomy): domain Eukaryota; kingdom Metazoa; phylum Arthropoda; class Arachnida; order Araneae; family Salticidae; genus Maratus; species Maratus speciosus. The sequence goes on along the minus strand of OZ010794.1, from coordinate 502,468,288 downwards.
ACTGCTATGAATTTCTGCAACAAAGCTTGGATTAATGTTCCTGTTAGTGTAATTAAAAACAGTTTTAAAACAGCGAAATTTTTAAAGTCTAAATCTGATGAAGATGATTGTTGAGCACAGAAACTGAAATTTGTGATATTCAAGAATTTCAAGAAGAGCTCGATAAACTCCAAATTACACAAGAAGAACTTTTGGAATTTATAGAATTTGAGGAAAATTAGGCTGCAGAAAATGATGAGGTGTCAGAATCATCTGCATGCACAGAAGAAGATGAAAATAATGATGTTGTAATAGATCTTGCCCCATCCTTGATTGAAGTACAGAAATCATTATCAATTATACGGAGACATTTTGAAGCTCGAGGTGAAGATTATAAAATATTATATGGTTTGGAAAAATAACAGAAGAAATGTGCGCAAAAAACATTAAATAAACAATCAACTGCATTGGATTTTTTCGAAAAATTGTAATGACGTAAGCAATAAAACCAAACAGGGGCGTAGCTACAAATATTTTTTCGGGGGGGGGGATTCCAAAATTTCCCAACGTGAAGCAAACTGCTCCAATTTTCAACTAAAGTGATATGCATAACGCGTGTAATAGTGATAAGGAAACTTATATATAAAAAATTTCTTTCCAAAGAAAATTTTTTAAACTAGAAACATAAAAATTCCAATTATTGTTTTTTTTTTAATAAGAAAGCCAACCAGCTTTTTACTTTCTTCCATCTTTACAAGAAGAAAGTATTGAATTCGTAAAAAAACATCGACTTCCGGCTTACGACGGATTGATATTATTGGTGCAGATTCACAATCGCCAGTCGCCACGGGGCGACTTAATTTTTTGCTTTGGCGACTAATTTTTGACATCTAAGTCGCCATCCTTTGGCGAATTTCGCGTTTTTTTTTCCAGCGATCCTTTGACGAAAATCACGTTTTTTTTTCGCTATCCTTTTACGAAAATCACGGGTTTTTTCGCGATGCTTTGACGAAATTTGCGGGGTTTTTTGCAATCCTTTGATAAAATTCGCATTTTTTCTGCAATCTGTTGACGAAATTCGCGTTTTTTCTGCAATCTGTTGACGAAATTCACGTTTTTTTTTGCAATCTTTTGCCGAAATTCACGTTTTTCTGCAATCTTTTGCCGAAATTCACGTTGTCTGTTTTGCAACCGTTTGACAAAATAATCGTTTTTTCCGAGATCCTTATGGAATTGGTGGGGTTTATTTTGTTATCCTTTGACAAAGTTGATGATTTTTCTGCAAAGAATGGCAAAAGTCGCATTTTTCCCGCAATTCTTTGGCAAAAAGACTCGTGTTTTTCCCTGATCCTTTGACGGAATTCGCGCTTTTTCTTGCTAGCGTTTGACAAAATTGATTTTTTCGGCGTCCACTTGTCGAAATTCTTGATATTTTTCCTCACCCCTGTAATAATCTGTGATGAGATTGTTTTTTAAGATAATTTTTCTAACATAACAAAAACTAAAAAATATAAACATAAAAATATTAGTTTAAAAGTTTGGGTTGTGAAAAATTTAAGCACAAAGCCAATTTATGTATAAAAGACACATCCCTATGGATATGGCATTTACTAACCACCTGCAGACTATTAGAAGCCTGTACGCGTTATGCTCGTTTGGTGATACAGGGTAGAAAAATTCCGCGCATAATATGCCCTACTGATGCAAATGAGTAAACTATATCCTCAAAATAAATTTTTCTCCAATAAATAGCTTATTTAAAGCTAAGTATTTTAGCGCTAGTTGATCAACTACAGTATCTTCTTGAAATCACATAACATGAAATTCTTCATTGCTATACTCAAGAGGTATGAATACATTCTGCTAGACAAATGCTTATATGAAATATCTGAAAGTAGTTGACCCGCTAGGCGTTGTCCGGCCCCGTGGTAATATTGTTAAATGAACCTGGAAATTGTATAGTGGTCCGTAGAGACGTCTGGCCGAATTTTACACAGCATTTTTGCCGAAAATTCGTTTTCGGCGAAACTCTGAGTTTTGACGAACCGAAAACGAATTTTCGGTCAATCTCTACATAAAACACTGAAATTTTAATTCGGACAGTACAAATTTATGCAAACAGTTCGCAATGGTGGTTTCATGCGGCAATACACGTATGCTGTATCGTGCATCATAATACCAGGATTGTCAGTTTGGCGTCCTTTTTTTTTGAATTTCTAAATTTATAGTGGATATTCCAAAAGTAGAATTTTTGCTTTACGTAGTCAAGAAATGACTGTCATTAAAAAAAAAAAATACTATTTGAAATCTCTGTAAAAAAGACGAGGCGAAACTAGTAACTCTCTGGTATAGTAGCATTGGTCCTTGTTTCCGTTCGTGTATTTGGGTCACACGCAGTGTAGCCAGTGGGCTACTTTTAAAAAATTCAGATTTCTTGATTGGCACCACTTTTCTGAAATGGTAAATCTCCTCTTGTTTTCGCTTTAGTTAATATATCCTTAAATAAAGTGAATTTCACCATTTTAAAAAAGCCGCGCCAATCAGTATATCTGAATTTTAAAAAGTAGCCCAATGGCTACACTGCGTGTGACCCAAACAAATTGCGTTTAACAACTACTGCTACTATTAATAAAACAAAATACTGTACACAATTTATGGTGTTAAAATTAAATATTGCATGAGAATAAAATATTTGTTTCATAAAAAAAAGAGAGGGAGTGAGAAACCTGTAGTTCTACAACGTTTATATATAGCCTGCCCCTGGTTTCGAATCTTAGGCGTGAAAACATTTTTTACCTGCACTATTTAATTGAATTATGAGTGGCCCCGCAGAACTGTAAAAATTGAGTGATGTTGCCATCAAACTTGAAATTGTTGAGGATATCTGCATTAAATAAACCGAAGATTACTCTTCGAATATTCTAGTAGATATTTCTAGTCGAATATTCTAGTAGAAACCTCTCTATTCTGCTATTTTTAATAGAAGGTAAAAATAATTTATATTTGTTATGGGCCAATGCAGTATTGTTGAAATCCCTGCTAAAGTCGTGATGCTCTAGTTTACCTTCCATAGACAGTGATCAATCGGATGGACATTATGCATAGATGTTAAGCAGTATGTGGAATTTCTTACAAATTCCTGATGGTCGAAAGTCTGTTATGAAACCTAATCGATCATTCTGCTATTCACCGAAATAATCGCCAGTGATTCTGGTGGCTTTTACTGGTGTTGCCAGATGTCTCATATAAACGGGAACTCCAAATGATCCTGACAGCTGTATTAAAAAAAAAAACTAATCTTTATCAAATGGGATAATTATCTGCAATCTCAGATGGTCAAATAAACTGTAAGAAATCAGTGGTGTCGAGAACATTTGTAGACCTGACTTCGGATTTGGCTGCTGCGTGGATGGAATTTCCCGGTGTAACGGATGAAGTACAAAGATTGATAGTGCAGCAATTCTTACAAGATTGTGACAACTACATAATGAGACTTTTAAGCAAAGATGACTACCTGACAGATCCTCAACACAAGACTTATGTGAGTAATCTTCTTAATAATCTTATGTTTTTGTTCAATGAGCCATTTGATCCCCATAAATTAAGTCAGTTAAGAGAGTTTAAAACTTTTATCTATGATCATGACTATGATCTAATTGATATCTTAGCAAAACTTAAGGCAATTGTGGTGAACACAGATGACGGCTTCACCCCTGTTAATACCCTAAAACGTAGAAGAAACGAACTTAAATCTACTATTCCGTTAAAGAATAAATATGCCCATATTTCAGAAAAAATCTTGATGAAAATAATATGGACTTAACTGAGTCCCCTCAAGGAGAGTCAGCCGGTAGCTCTACTACTGATGTAGCCCCTAAAAAACTAAAAATTCACCCCTTCTATATTGAGTTCAAAGGCAAGTGGACAGAGCTTGCAAGTGAAATTAAAAAACTTAATGACAGCAATCCCATGATTAAACTTGATGGAGAACTACTTAAAATTCATTGTAAAACTGATGCAGATTTCCGTAAAACCCAAGACTATGTTGATTCCAAAACAATTCCTTATACAACCCTGAGCCCCGCGGAACAGCGCCCCAGGAAAGTTGTCATTAGGGGAATTCCCCCATATACCGACCCGCAGGTCATAAATGAAGCTCTGAAAGAGCATAATTTCGTGTCCAATAGAGCCTCGATGATGAAAAGCAGGAAAACCGGTCGACCAATCCCCCTCTACGTCGTCAATGTTCTTCCACGTGATAAATTAGAAGAAATTTACCAAATCCATGAAATTTGCTACATTAGAGTAAATATCGAGTGCTTTAAAGGCACTAACATCGTCAAGCAATGTTATCGTTGCCAGAAATTTGGCCATTCCAGCGAGATTTGCCACCTGCCGCCAAAATGCGCCAAATGTTCTGAAGAACATCCAACTCCCCTGTGCAATAAAATTGGTAAGATCATCCCCAAATGTTCAAATTGTCATGGCGATCACGTGGCTACTTACCGCGGTTGCCCTAAAACCCCCCAGTTTCACAAAAAACAGCAGGACTCCAAAACCGTCCGTAAAGATAATCGTAAAACCATTCCGAATGCAATGGCAGAACTTTTATCAACATATAACTATGTCCGTAAGCCAGAGGCCAAAAACCTGAAGAAATACCTAAAGAAACTACTGAAGCCCCGGCTCCGCTCCCTTCTCCCACCCAAGACCCAAATTCTGAAAACACTACACAAAATAAGCCAAATGACACTAAAAAAGCAACACCAGAACAACCCACTAACTCTAATTATGCTAATGACCTCAAAGAAATATTCAAGACCTTCAAGGAGATGAAAGAGCTCCTGAAATTTAACAAATTCATCCAGTGTTTTAAAAATATTGCTAACCAAACTAAAAATATACAAGACCCAATAGAAAAAATACTCATCCTTATGAGTGCTATAGAAACCTTAGCCACGGAATTTAACACATTTAATGATGAGTAATTCCTCTTCTATCTTTTCCTTACTAATTTTTCTTTCCTGGAACTGTAACTCCTTCCAGAATAAACTTAACGAACTTAAACTCTTTATTCATGAACATCCCCAAATTGATGTAATTTTCTTGCAAGAGACTTTCAGCCCTTCTTTCAATATTAACATCCCTGGGTACAGGCTATTCCATACACCTCGTGCGGATGGTACGCACAGAGGAGGCACTGCAATTTACATCAAAAACCATCTTCCACACTACCAATCGCACAACCACACCTTTAATGACCTTGAGTACACTAGTATAAATCTACAACTTCCTCATATCAATATTAAATTAGCCTCTATTTATGCTCAACCCACTGGTAACTTACCTGTTAATAGTCTTACACAGTTTTTTTCTCAACATCACCACTGCTTTTTCGTAGGCGATTATAACGCCAAAAGCAGACGCTGGAATTGCCACGGTAATTCTCGGCGGGGTGCCTCTCTTCACAATTTAGTCCAAAACTTAAAATTATATCTTCATGCACTACCCAGACCAACACACATTACCACAGTGCCTGGTGCCCGGGACTCTGTCATAGATCTTGCTCTTTCCAAAAATCTTCCCTACCCTATCTACTCTACAGTTATTAACGATCTCTCTTCTGATCACTTACATGTTTGTTTTAAAATTGATGTAATTAATCCTCTTTCTCCCCTCCCCCTTCCGTGGCTATTGACTGGAATAAATTCACTAATTATCTTAATTCTCAGGACATCACCTTCCCAGAAATTAATAATACCAATGACATTGATGCAGCTGTTGAACATCTCAACTCTCACATCACTAACGCTCAAAATTTTTCCGCACTTAATACTTTCAAAAATAATTTTGTCTTCGTCCCACCCCGTTATATTTACAATCTTATCAAACAGCGTAATCGGCTCCGGCGACAATTTCAAAATTCAAGAGACCCCTCCATTAAACGCCTGCTCAATAGGTTAAACAATAAAATTAAAAACAGCCTCTACAAAGGAAAACAGAAAAATTGGAATAATTTTCTCAAAACTTTATCTTGTGAAGACAACTCTCTTTGGATTCTTAGACGCAAATTGAATAAACATTACACTCCTATACCCCCTCTCACAACTAACAATGTTACTGCTTACACTGACCAAGAAAAAGCTAACATGCTTGCTAATTCTTATGCCACCCAATTTTCTCCTAATCCTACCCTTGCAAATCAAACTCACCTTGATCATGTCAACGAGACAGTTCGTAACTTTTTGGCTACTCCCCCTCAAGATCCCCCCAAAAATTCAACCTATAATTATCCACAACATTATCAAAAAAATCAAAAAGCGTAAAACCCCAGGATACGATAAAATTACTAACTCTGCTCTTAGAAACCTTCCTCCTAATTGCATAATCTATATTACTGACCTCACTAACGTTATCTTAAAATATAACTACTTCCTTAAACCTTGGAAACTTTCTATAATCTCTCCTATTCTAAGACCTGGAACTAATCTTTCTGACCCCACTAATTACAGACCTATCTCCTTGCTACCTTCAATCAGTAAAGTAGTGGAACGTGCCATTCGTACCCAATTGCAGGATTTCATTTAACAACACAACATTCTCATGCCCGAGCAGTTTGGCTTTGGCCCAAAACACTCGACACAACACCAGCTTCTTCTTAGGGTTGTTGAGTTTCTCAGCGAGAAACTCAATGCGAAAATTCCCGCAGCTGCCATTTTTCTTGATGTCGCAAAGGCATTTGATAAGGTCTGGCATGTGGGCCTCATATACAAACTAATTCAGCTCGGTTTTTATCCCAGACTTATACATTTAATATATTCGTACCTTTGCGACCGCTCTTTTCAAGTCCGCATAAACAACATTCTTTCTATTATTCTTCTTATCCTAGCGGACATCCTTCAAGGGAGTGTGTTGGGCCCATTTTTAGGTAACATTTTCTTTAATGATATCCCACGCTCCTTGCGCACATACCTCGCTCTTTATGCGGATGACACCTGTATTTATGCTTCAGTACATCACCTGTATACTCTATACAGGTACCTACAGACACATATTGATGACTTCATGAACTGGTGTACGCTTTGGCGCGTCTTAATAAATGAAACTAAAACTACTGCAGTATACTTCTCTTGCAAACTAACATTTCCTAGTAGAATCATTATTAATAACACTGTTATCCCTTGGTCAGACCAGGAAAAGTATCTTGGTGTCATTCTGGACTGCGCTTAACTTAAAAAAAGCACATCCTTTCCATTAGAGGTAAAGTCGCTGGTGCCTTTAACTCTATAAAACCTCTCCTTAACCGCAAAACTCTGTCAGTACACAATAAATTAATTCTTTATAATTCATGCATCCTTCCCATCATAACCTATGCCAGTCCGGTCTGGGGCTTCACTTGTAAGACTACTATGGACAGCCTTAGTCGCTTGCACAATACCAACCTGCGTACTTTCCGTAACGCATCTCGTTATCTTCGCAACTCCACGATCCGAAGAGACTTAAAAACTACTACCTTGCGTAAGCGTATAAACGATCTAGCCAAAAAATTGTATGAAAAAATTTCCGACCTCCCTAATGAAATCGTAGGGGAGCTACTGGATTATGACGCATTTGAACCCCAATACCGGAAACGGCCCCCGTTTTCCATGATTATGGACACTCAGTAACATCTGGGGTGCACCACGCTATTTTTTTGCCGTGTCAATATTTTTCTCTTCTTATAACTTTTATATATATATAAAAAAAAACCTCTCTATAAGCTATAGAGACCATAAAAATTGTAAAACTTATAAAAATAAAATGTATGGCCCTGATTAGTCCCTTTTTTGGAGGATATTGTGGTCCTTGCCACCCTAGCTTTTCTTGCCCATGCTTGGTGAGAGTTTCTCCGAACAGTACTAACTTTAACTTTCTAAATTCCTTATAGTAGTTCTTCAACTACAGTTAGACTTTATATATTTTTAAGATTCTTGTATTTTATTAAGATTTATCGTTAACTTTCTATTATCTCAAGTTTAAACTTAAAAATTCAATTTTTATTCCTTTCTTTCTTAAACTTTTTTATTTTCATTAGTTAACTTATTTACTCTTCTAATAGCTTTGCTACAGTTTAACTTTATCCCAATGGCTCATTAAAACATAAGACATATCAATTTCCTAGTCTGGGTGTTAAGCTGTTATCAGCTAGGAAACCCCTCAATGCTGATTACCTGTTCAGTACCTGTTCAGTACCAATTAAATACTTTTGAATCCAAGCTTTTGTTAAGTACAAAGGAAGGACGGAGGTTTCAACAGTGGCTTTACATAAGCGATGGAAAATAGAACTATTGAATTAATAGATGCTGGTATTTTGGGATTAGCATTTGCTCCGTTCTGATAACTGTCTCTAGGAGAGAAAATGTGTCACTCTTTTATAAGAACAAAATTTACATGTAGATTGCCCCCTTTACGATAGAAGCGCTTTGGTCGCGACCAGAGTTGCCAGTCTGGCCTCCAATTTCATTCAGAAGTTTAGAGTTCATGCCAGAAATAAAGAATTGTATTTTATGCTTTACTTAACCCCTAGGGGACGAGCGACCGGTATACGTGCCGCGTGAGCTGATCGGAATCTGTGATTATTATAACCAGTAAATTTTTATTGTAAACCTCGCCTTGTTTATTTTGTAATGTCGTTATATTTAAACACTTTGCGAATGATTTTTCCGGTGTAAGCTTAAATATTTCACCAAAATATACTATTGATTTTTGGGAATGTTATGAGATAAAATAAAATAGTTATGAACACAGGGAAACCTAACTATTATCAGACAAAAGATATCAGAAAAATAATCCATCATCATAGAATTAGTTTCACAGTACATATTTACATGATACACATTCATTTTTTATGAAAAGACTTAATTAACTATGTATTAAAATGAAAATTAATGAAGAGTGAAAGATAAAGTTAACAATAAATAAATTTTAAACTTCATGCGACAGGATAAACAAACATGTTCTGTACACCAGTATTTTAAAGTAATTTCCTTTGCTTATCTAATAACAGAATTATCTGCGATCTCAGATGGCGAAATAAACTGTAAGAAATTAGTGTTGTGGCGAGCATTTGGAGACCTGTTTTAATCTGGACACTTGCTAACACTACTTGCGATAAATGCCATCATGTAATAAGCCTGCGTAGATGATTTCGAGGAATTTAGCGAGTTGAAAATAGTACCTTCTTACTCACACGTTGTGTTGTTGCATGTTAGAAAAGAAAAAGGAAAGCATAAAGGAGAAAACTCACTAACAGAAATAATCAAGCCAAATATTATTATTTAGACCAATTAAGCACTTTTGTATCCAAGATTTTGTTATGTAGTAGGATGGACGGAGGGTAAGGAAGATTTCAACTGTGGCTTTACGCAAACGATAGAAAATAGAACTATGGTTTTTTGGGATTAGTATTTTGCTGATTTCTGATAACTGTCTCTAGGAGAGGAAAGTGCCACACATGTATAAGAACAAAATTTATCTGTAGTTCGCACCCATTACGATAGATGCGCTCTGGTCGCATCCAGGGTTGCCAGTTTGGTTTCCATTTTCATTTAGAAATTTAGAGTTCATATCAGAAATAACGAATAGTATTTTATGCTTTACATAATAAGAGGCAATTAGGGATCTAATGAAGTAAAATTTCTTCTTTCAAAGTTTCCGGTATAAATTGGAAATTTTAAATTAAATTAGAGGCCAAACGCGACTTACATAGCGTAGATTGGCAACAACTGCCTGCTTTTTAACCAATTCAATCTTTCTTAAGCTGTCCATGAGGGAAGCATGATTTCTTGAACTTCCTGCATATTATCAGAAAAATCGAAAAGTTTTTGCAATATCTTTAAATTTTAATACTTTACGAATTATTTTTTCCGGTGTAAGCTTAAATATTTCATCAAAATATACCGTTGATTTTTCAGAAAGTTATGAGCTAAAATAAAATATTTATGAAAACAGGGAAACCTTTCAATTATGAGAGAAAAGATCAGAAAAATAATGCATCATCATAGAATTAGTTTCACAGTACATATTAATATAATACTAGGGCGCTCAACCCCCTGTGAGCACATATGCCAAACCCCGCTCAGGCATCGCAGCCTCTGAAAACATATCAATGTGCCGTGTTTAAAAAATATTTCCAGGTTACGAAAGACTGAATGATATTATCAGTATAACAGCAGCTATCTTTTGTAATCGCGCTGCCATGCTTTACAGTTTGAATGGACATTTTTTGGTTATCATGGCCTCATCCATCGTTGTAATAAATGACGTCTGTTTTCGGGATTGATAAAAGTGCCATTATACGTAAACATTTCAAGCGAAAAAAATTGCCTACGATTCATCAGTTTTCCTTCAGCGTACGTACCACTTTTTTCCTTTTCCAAGCATTTCATTGGCTGTCCAGGAAAAAGCTTTTCCATCGTCATTTTTCTAAGCATTTGATTGGCTGTCACTGGCGACTCGTTTCGTTTCAGGCGTAAAATGGCTCCAACACAAAATAGTTGCTTGCTTTCCGAGCGATTCTGTTGCAGCCATAGCTTAACTCTTTCAGGGGCAAGGTAATTGTATTTGTAAACTGTTGAAATAATTGATTAGCACCTGTATTTATAAGAAAATTTATTTGTAAACAAGGAAAAGTATATATATATTTTCGCTTATTTAATAAAAGTGAAGTTTTCATTCAAAAAATATGGTGCCAGTGTCGCAATTAGGGATTAAAATTATGTGATGCCGTGAGGGCATCACCACCCCTCAAGAGGTTAACATTGAGTCAACTGGAAATAGAGGAACTTTGATGCCTCGTGTACTAGCACTTTAGTAAGATAAATTACACATTTCAAAGTCAGTTTGTATAAAATGGTTAGGTTAAAAATGACGCTACTTTCCAGAGATTTATAATGACGCTAACGACAATATTCTTCCTTTAGTTTCAAAGTTAAGAAACTCCGTCTGCGTAAGAATAGCTTTCAGATTCACGTATTGAAAAGCATTGTGTTTAGAAGAAATTTACGCCTATATTGTATGTCTTTATCGAGTTTTAGGTATTTGAGGAACAGGTATAGCTTATTCATGAATTCTTTTCCCTATTTTAATAAGTCATCGTGCATATTTTAAAGTTATTTTTACAGTGTATATTGCTTGTATTAATTAATAAGAATATCCAAATTTTCTAATATACATTTATTGAATAGTAATTCGTACAAAATAAATCGAAAGTATTTTGAGCATACATTTACCTGTATTTATGCTGCATAAAGTGATGTAATATATAAACAAATTTGCTTGCCGCTTTACTTTTATACCATGTGACGTCAGATTAATTCTTCGGAATGAAAATAGTTTTAAATGTGTCCTTTTAATGTATGACGTAATTTTCCCTATTAAATGCATTTCTCATGTAATTTTTTTTACATTTTAAGATTCACGGGTACATATATCATTTATCTTAAAGGTATTTGCAAACAAGATTTGAGCTTTTTAAATATGACCTAATATTCACCATTAAAAGTTTTTCACGTGTAATAATTTAATTAGTTTAGGCACTTTGAGTATTATAATATTTAATATTTGTGCATTTTACGTATGTCGTAATTATCACCTTTAAATAAGTTTCGCATGTGATAATTTTACTTTAAAGTTTTCGTACTTTTTTAATAATTACGTGTAAAGATTTTGAGGCAACTTTCTTTATTTTCTGCATTTAACACGTGATCATTTAATTCTTATTTTAAAATTTTCTTTTTGTTTTTAAGATTATTCATGTCATTTTTTCTTTAAAATTGAAAAGAAAACCCTTTTCAGAGTTACCAAGTCTTCGGCTTTTTGGATACCAGTATTTTAATACAAAAAATATTGCTTTATTTCATTGGAACCTTTTTGCGATTTAAAACAACAACATTTTCTCTAAGATATTAGTGGTGTGCAAAAAGTCGGAGGCTTGACAACCCTGGTTTTTTTCACGTCTATGGAATTTGAAAGTGACAAACGATTTTTGGTTACTAAAATAAAGTTTCTGATTTATTTTTTTGATTATTTTCCTGAAAAACATAATTTAATCACAATATTATCTTCACTATCGATTAAAATAAAAGATAATTTAAATTTAAATTCAAAATGGACAGAAAAGAAATCTAATAATCCCTGTTTTTTTTCCTTTTCTCGCTTTTTTCCGCAAAAATGGGGTAATCTAGTTGCCATTATAATAGAAATATCATTAAAATTGAAAAAAAAATAATATCTTAAAATTTAATTCAAATTTTCAAAGTCTAACACCATATTTGAAACCTGCAGATCAATACGGATAATTGGAATTAATTTAACCCCCAAACCTTCCATACTTTAGGAGAAATAGCTATGAAACATAATCAGTCGTTTCATAATTTTTTTTCATAAATTCGTTTCATTAGGATTTTTTATATATATGGTAGACATATTCGCTTTTTATGGAAAGGCTTAATTAACTATGTATCAAAATGAAAATTAATGAAGGATGAAAAATATTGATAACAATGACTAAATTTTAAACTTCAAGTGACAGGATAAACAAATAATCTCTGAACACTAGTATTTTAAATTAATTTTCATTTCTTATCTAATGGCAGAATTATGCGAGATCTAAGATGGCGAAATAAACTGTAAGAAATTAGTGTTGTGGAGAGCATTTTGAGTCCTGATTTGCGCTGGACACCTGCCAACACTTGCTGGGGCAGGAGGCATCATATAATAAGCCTGCACAGATCATGGGAGAAATTTAGCCAGTTGAAAATAGCGATCTCTTACGGCTCATTGTGTTGTTGCATGTTAGAAGAGAAAAAAGAAACCAATAAAACAGAAAACTCACATACAGAAATTGTAAATTATTAATCAAGCCAAAGCTTGGCGTTTAGGGGCGGTCCATAAATCATGTCACACTTTTTTCCAATATTTTTGACCCCCCTCCCCCCCTTATCACATGTCACGCTTTATTACATAAACATATACTTTCAGTTCAGGAACAAAACATTACGTTATAGATTATATTTCAAATTTTATTTTTAAACTTTAAATATGTGTTTTAATGACATTTGTGAGCACAACAATAAAAATGATTCGTTCACTTATTTTGTATGAAATAAGACTAAGGTTTACAACAAAAAACATAATTAATATACAATAGTAAGAAAATATTAATATGAAAGAGCAATTGAAAACAGTAGTATTTTTTAATTTGAAATGGAATTTAATATATTTGGCTTTAAATCTTATCTTTACTTTATCAATAAAAAATACTTTAATTTCAAAATAACTTCAAAATTTAATCTGCTGATTTTTAATGCTTTTATTTTAACCAAAATGTGTGATGTCACATTTCTTCTTACCCCCTCCCACCCCCTTGTCATAAACTGTCACAATTTCACGAACCCCCCTCCCCCCTTCAAGCGTGACATCATTTGTGGATGGCCCCTTAGACCAATTAAGCACTTTTGAATCCAAACTTTTATTATGTAGTGGGATGGACGAAGTGTAAGAAAGATTTCAGCTGTGGACTACCAGAATCACTAGATGCTGGTTGTTTTTTAGATTAATATTTTGCTCAGTTCTGACAACTGTCTGTAGAAGAGGAAAATGGCACTTTTGAATGAGAACAAAATTTACATGTAGTACGCACACTTTAACCCCTTGAGGGATGATAGGATATATTATATTTCACCTAAGTATTATGAAGATTTGCACCAGAAACTTTTAATAAAGATTTACTTTTTAAACTTTAGTGGAAAATAAGTCAGAAAATTGCGTTTCATCATTTTGAAGTATTTTTTTTTAAATTCCGATGTGAATTCAATATTACGCATACGCAATTGTTTGCCCCTAAAGCGGTTAAAACATATGCGCTTTGGTCGCGACCTTATCGCGTAGATTGCCTAATTCATCGATTCGCAAGCTGTCTATGAGGTCAGCACGATTTCTTGAAAATAATTACCACTATTGGTATATTCATGGACTGTCAAAATTTCTTTATATTTTAATACTTTACAAATGTTTTTTTCCGGGGTCAGCTTAAATATTTCATCAAAATATACTTTTTTTTTCGAAAGTTTATGAGCTAAGATGGAATAATTATAAACTAAATTTTAAACTTCATGCGATAGGGTAAACGAATAAAATGAAGAATAAAAACTGCCCTGCTGGCGGATTTTAATAACTGATTAACTTTCGCGCGCAATAATTATTTTTAAGATTTTAAGCAAAGACACTTGCAAGCTGAAGTTACTTTAATGGCAGCATTTTTTTTTTCAAATTTCTTGTTTGCATTTCAGTATTTACCTATTTATTTATTTTTTACATTAAATATTTGAGGTCAAAATCAAATAAGGTTAGTTTGGGCAACTGGGCCATGATTTTACAATGTGACTCTGGAGCTTCCTACAATTCAGCTTCAAAAAGCTAATGTTCATTTGAATTAAAGTCTGAACTTTTGTAAATGTGTTCAGTTAGGTTCTCTCTATCAGACAGAAATGCTCAAAATTACATTTTAATATTTAAAAATATAAAAATATGCATATTTCATCTTTCCTTCCTCATGGGTCCAGCTGCCCCATAAAAATGGGGTAAGTGGACCAGGAGGGTCTATGTACCACACGCGTTTATTTATTTTTCTATGGGATATCAGGTGCTGTTAGAAACAGTGTAAACAACTTTAAAAATTATAAACCAGGCAGATCATGTAAATTATATGTCAATAAAGAGGGTTGTAAGGGTAACCTTTGCTGTCAATGTGTCTAAAAAAACCACTAAAGTGAAAATATTAGAGTTATTTATACCAAAAACATAAACATTAATTAAATAGTTATGTACTTTACTATAGGTAATAAGTATAAAAGTCACATGGATATTTTAAGGAAAAAAATAGCAAGGTAAATCTATGAACAAACGGCTACGTAAGTACTTAAGTACTTTATCTGTATCTAGGGTTAGCATTATATAGGGAAATTTTTAATGTTCCTAACAGAACCCTTAGCCCCTTGGGGACGAGCGACACGTATACGTGCCACGTGAAGCGCTCAGAATCCTTGTTTTTCCTCACCAGTAAAATTTTACTGCAAAATTTGCCTTATTAAATCAGCGCATTTTCTCGATTCAAGAAGACAGAAATTTCTGTTTTCGAAAAACGGTGACAAAAGATTAAAAATTTCGTAAAAGGCTCCCGTCCCGAAGGGGTTAATGAGTTACCTTCATGATCATTTTATTTAACATATTCTAAAGCAGGGGGTGTCAAACTGCTGCCCACCTAATACCGCTATTTTTTTAAAGTAACAGTCGACTTCATGAGTCGCAGAGATTCGATGATTAGATAAGGCCGTGATTTCTATAAAATTTTAGTGGTATCTGACGGGCCACAGTTTGACACCCCTCTTCTAAAGAAAGGTGCGATAAAGATATTATTTTCAAAATAGTGGTAGGAACAGTAAAAGTTTTCCTATAGAATGCGACCCCTGTGCATTGTACAATTTCAAGGTTTGGCTATCTCGCTTTCAGGGGCAAGGTACTTGCATTCGTAAAATGTTGAAATAATTTAATGACACCAGTATTTACAAGAGAATCTATTTGAAAACAAGTAAAAGTATAGTTTCGCGTACGTAATAAATGTGAACTTTTCATTATAAAATTGCGGTGACAATGTGACAATTAGGAATTACAATTACGTGATGCCATAACGGCGTCACCGCCTCTCAAGGGGTCAAGAAATTTGGTTTGATACCACCCAATATGCTTTTTTTAAATTTTATTACGTAATTTTAATAAGGTACTCTATAATTTTCTTTATTGTGATCAAAAAACAATGGAGAAATTTAGTTCACGTTGTAAGAGAAACTCAAAAAAATTATTTATAACTGTTGGGGTAACTGGATACAACATGGTCCAGTTACCCGGATACATGTGCCATTTAGCCCATTCTTGAATAATTTATGGGTTAACTGGAACACCGAGATAACATTTGAAACATGAAGTAAATATGCATAGATACCTAACAATATTAACGCAGTTATATGCCTAATCTTATAAAAAAAGATTGTTTAATAAAAGTACTTACAGTATTTTAATAAAAAGCCGAGGAAGTTCAACCAAATTGACGTTGTTTAAAAAAAAAAAAGAAACGTGAATTTTCGACAACCTATCACAGCAAAGAGAGAGAGTTATGATTCAGTTGACACACGTTGTTTTAGGAAGTAGAGGTTAACGGGCATTGTTCACAAAAGCTAAAACTTAAAATACATCAACGGTTTTTTATAAAAAAGCCTATAGCTCAGTTACCTTGTGGGTCCAGTTACCCCAACTAACTTTAGTTCGCACCCTTTAACCCCTTGAGGTGCGGTCGGATATATTATATTCACCTAATTTTTATGAAGATACGCACCAGAAACTTTTAATGAAGATATACTTTTCAAACTTTTGTGGAAAAGAATAAAAAAAATGCTTTTCCTCATTTTGAATTAACCCCTTAATCGTCGTGCCCGGACTGTCACGGGCAGTGTAGGCTTCTTTTTGTTATATTCAGATTGTTTTATTCCCACCAGTTTTTTTAAATAATGCAATTGGCTTTAATCTCTCGACATTTTATCTGCATTAAATGAAGAGAATATTTCAACTTCAAAAAGGTGGTAGCAATCAAACAATCTGAATTTAAAAAAAGTATTCGACACTTATCAGGCGCGACGATTAAGGGGTTAATAAAAAAAAATTCCGATGTGAATGTAACATTACGCATACATTATTGCTTGCCCCTAAAAGGGGTAAAATAGATGCGCTTTGTTGCGACCTTTTAGCGCAGATTGTCTAATTCATCGATTCTCAAGTTGCCCATGAGGTCAACACGATTTCTTGAAATCAACTGCCACAATTGGTACATTCCTGGACTCTCAAATTTTCTTTATATTTCAATACTTTACAAATTATTTTTTCCGCTGTCAACTTAAATGTTTCATCAAAATAATTTTTTTTTCGAAAGTTTATGAGCTAAGATAGAATAGTTATAAACTAAATTTTAAACGTAATGCGATATGATAAGCGAATAAAATGAAGAATAAAAAATGCCCTCTGGCGGATTTTAATAACTGATTAACCTTCTCATGCATCAATTATTTTTAAGATTTTAAGCAAAGACCCTTGTAAGATAAAGTTACTTTAATGACAGCATTTTTTTTTCAAATTTCTTGTTTGCATTTCAGTATTTATCTATTTATTTATTTTTTACATTAAATATTTGATGTCGAAATAAAATATAGTATCTTCGTTTTTTTTTTTTTTTTTGTAGCAGTTTCATTATTATGTTTATTATTCTTATTATTATTAATTCTGAAGGCACTTTTAATTTCGAAAACAGCTCAAAATTCAAAGTGTTCTCATATAAAGAATCTGCAACTACAAACGAAAGATTGCGAATGTATTTGATTAGATTAGACATCAACCATAGATATCTTATGCAAAAGAAAAAAGTACTGAAATGCTAACGAGAAATTTGAAAAGAATGCTGCACTGGGCTTGCGCGGGCTCTAGTGCAGGCTCTTCGGGGAATAAAAAAGCAATTGCACTTAAAATTCGTTTAAAATGAATTATTTAGGACAAAAAATGTTGAATTTTCACAACCGAATAATCGAAAAGAAAATGATTTTGCTATCTATTGCTCTATTTTTCAAACATTATTGAACTTTATATCAAGTTTAGTTTTTCCAAATATGGCGGATTTGCTATTCCAAATTCTAAATATATACAAGACAATCATTAATGAGAATTCATCTTTGCTTTTATTCAACGAAAGTTCATAATTATGTAAAATAAAAAGAATTTTTCAAACATTCTGGTGACAATGTAGAATTTCAGAATAAAAATCCTGCAGATTTGACACCACTGATGATTTCACATTTGATACCGAAATAAAAATAGGATATGCATGGTTTGTGGAGGTCTTTTTTCAATGAACCTCATTTGAGGTTGCCATCATGGAACTATTAATAAAGAGGAACTGGCATATCCTTACAATGGTGAAACTTCAACTGTAACTGATTTCGTAGGGATTAATTTCCGCCTGGGGAAACGTCCAGCGGTAAATTTAAATAGAAATTTTTTCTTACTTAAACGGCTTATTAATGAAAAATTTCAATCATAAATAATGGAAAAAGCAGATATTCTGTTTTATTGGCGGAGTTTACTTCGACGGTAGTTAGGCCCTGTGTTTCCGCCATATTGTAAAAATCTAGGCAACATCCTCTCAGTATCAGTGAAAAAACTATAATAAATGGGCAATCTGCCACCATTAACATTAAATAGAAATTTTAAACCTATATGTGGAAGAAACTTTTTATGTATAAACCCGCCAAAGTAAGGCAAAAATTCCTTTTCGATTGTTTGTAGTGGAAGTTTGCTCTGGCAGTAATGAGAAACTGCTGATCCGATGTAAAAAAACAGCCGCCATCTTGTGACAATCTCCTCAATTTCTTCACTCGCAACTGGAAGACAATACACTATATACTAGATTAATATTAACACAATTATTCTAATTGGTAAACAAATCATATTAGATGTAAATTTCCAACTGGGCGAAAAATGTCTGGACCAGGATTCGAATGCTGTAATCCGGACCAGATGCTGTAATCATCAAGGTTAGCTGGGTGAAAAAGTTCGACCAGAATCGTCCGGGATAGCTCAGATGGCAGAGCACTGGCGGCTTCATCCAGGAGGTCCCGGGTTCGAATCCTGGTCCGGACATTTTTCGCCCAGTTGGAAATTTACATCTAATACACTATATGTGTCCTCCTCTTTATTCATAACACCATTGTTGCCATGCAGAAGTGTTAAACAAATCTATTACTTCGATGCAAAAGATGGTAGTATTTATTTTTATTTTTATTTTTATTTTATTATTATTATTATTTTTTTTTTAATAAATCCTATATGGGGCATTCTCACAAACTTTTGACTTGTGGGGAAAAAAAGTCTGGCGAAATTCAACTTGCTAAAATAACATTTTAATCTGATAGACGAATGCCTTAATGATTCAAAATAAAGAAAAAATGGTCAGCAGCAAAAATTTTTTTATTTAACTGAAGTTTAAATTAAACTTGCGAGTTTAATTTTCCTTACCATTTTACCACTATAACGTTTTATTTTCTTTTAAATTTTTAATTATAATGAATTTGCATAGTACCCACAGGACATTCAAATAAGTAATAATGACAATGTAATACTTTTAATACAGACTTTTTGTATAACATTGTCTTAAAGGGGTGTTAAAGAAGGGACGGTAAGGTAAAAAAAGGGGATGGCATTGGAAAAAAGGGACGAAATGGTAAGAAAAAGGGACGGTAAGGATGGAATGGTAAGGAAAATTACCACCTAATTTTGGGAAAATCATGTTAAGACTAAGTGATAGCCACAATGTTCATTGATTTTTAGAAACAGTTGTTAACATTGGATTAAATTATTATTATTTTTTTTTAATTACCTCGAAAAGTGCAGGAATAAACCTTGGGGGACGGTGAGACTACCAATAAAGCCACGATGCTTGGAATTAATATTTAAATGTTGATTTAAATTCTACAGTAAATTTCCTGCCAAAGAATTTTAGACATTATTTATCTAGCATACTTCTGCATGAGAAAAAACTTGAAAAAAATTCTGCGGCTTCACCTGAAATGATTTCCTGTATAATTTTAGAAGAGGTATGGTAAGGAATCTAAAACCCAGGGACAGAGTTTAAAAAATAATAACAACCGAAAAAATATGTGCAGGTTAATTTTTAGCTATATATTTATATAAAACAATAGTTCCAGTTTCTTAAAAAAATTAAATTGAATTATTTTTCTTTAAACAATTTTATACAGACAACTCCAAACTTAAAAATCAGCATCAGGGACGAGGACGGTAGATGAGTTTTCCTGGTATTTGGACCCCAAACATCGTCCGAAACTTATTTATCTCGTTAATATTGTTATGCAAACATGCAATGGGATGTCCCCCAAAATATGAAATAAAAAAAAACACAAAAAAGTGTATTAAATAAAAAATTATTATTCAGGGACATGAAAGTCAAAAGATTGTGAGACTGCCCCATATCCGTATGAAAGTAAATCTGAAAAGTCTGATTGATCACTCCCATGTAAGAATACAATATCGAAATTTCTGAAAAAAAAATCAATTATCATAAAGGTAATACACAATCAAGTGGAATGATGTATCATGTTGTATAATATACATTAAAATTTCTAAAACATCTCATGCACGAACCCATTATCAGTACTACTTTAAAATTTTTCGCTCTTAATGTCTTTTGTTAATAAGTTAAAGGGTAATTATCCGTTGAAAGAAAACCCAAACATTTAAAGTTTTGATAAAAGTTTTTTTTTTTTTTTCGTTAAGAAAGAAAATGGGTTTTGGGTAATGAATCGATTCTTGCAAATGTGTTTCTGGGAAAACCCATTCAGTTTCTGTGTAAAACCCTTGTAGTCCGCGAGCCAGCAACAGATTTTAATGACCAAGTTCCTCTCGGCCGATAATTTGTAAAATGCTTCAGAGAGATGTATCATGAAGCTCCGTGAACGTCAGCTGCGGTTCCGTGGGTGGGTTGAGCAGCGGTAGCCTCCCAAACATGTAAAAAAAGAAAAAAATTTAGTCATTTCCTCCCGGTTGAAAATTTGTCAAATTATAGCTAACCTAATATTTTGAAGAAAACAAAAAGTCAGTTGATCATAGAGTGGTGTGTTATTCGTCAGCTGGTCACACGAACATGAAAAAAATATACAGTGTGCAAGGGAAAATCCCTTTAACCATAAAATACTTGCGAAAGGAGAGAGCTACAGCTATGGAAGTGAGGTAACGGTATTGTAAAGTGACTACGCCCAATTTAATGCAAACGACGGCAGCGTCCCCTAGTGGCGAAATTTGTAAGATAGCTACTGAAAATCGTAAACGAAAAGAAATAGAGCAAAACTTCCAATTAGAAAGTTTTAGAGCATCAATTAATTAGTACTAAACGACAATTTGTCCACACGGATAAGATAAATCGTCACCTGTATACCCAAAAATGTCCAAAATCGATGCACTCTATTTCGTGTAAACGTTTGAATGGAATAGCCAGAAGTATGAAGAAATACGCACAATTTATGGTATAAATATGCGCTTATCTCAATACATTTTGATAACATCACATAAAAAACAAAAAATGCAAACTTTCTCACATTTGTAAAAAGTTAATATTCAATATATTCGAAAAGTTCGCCATTGCTCACGATACACGTTTGTATTCTTGAGAGTAATTCTACATGCCACATTTCTCAGCATGGAACGTCTATTGCTAGTCTCTTCAATTCGACGACATAGATTTAACCCTTTCAAGGGCCGTGGCTAGACGGTCTAACCACCTAATTTTAATTCCAAAACTGAAAAATGGCAGCAAGAATAAAATTTTGCTTTTGTAAAAAAATTTTGCTTTTTCTAGTGAAATTTAGCGGGTTTTTATTTTCTAAGAAATTCGTTTGAATATTCTGGTGTCAGTAAATTAAAGTCATTAGTTTACGAACAGAATTAGTCTGCCCCTGAAAGGGTTAATCTAAAATTTTAAATACATTGGAAATTAAATTTTTACAGACATTACAGCACACTACAACGTCACAATCTGAAATTGTGCACTGCTACATTTATGGAATGTGAATATACAAAGTAGAATCGTCGCTCATCGATTTCGGACATTTTTGGGTATACAGGCGACAATTTATCTTATCCGTGTGAACCAAATCTCGTTTAGTACTAATTAATTGTTGCTCTAAAACTTTCTAACTGGAAGTTTTGATCTATTTCTTTTCATTTACGGTTTACAGTAGCTATATTCCAAATTTCGCCACTAGGGGGCGCTTCCGTCGTTTGCATTAAATAGGGCGTAGTCACTTTACAATACCGTTACCTCACTTCCATAGCTGTAGCTCTCTCCGTTCGCAAGTATTTTATGGTTAAAGGGACTTTCCTTTGCACACTGTATATTTTTTTCATGTTCGTGTGACCAGCTGACGAATAACCCACCACTCTATAATCAGCTGACTTTTATTTTTCTTCAAGATATTGGGTTATCTATAATTTGACAAATTTTCAACCTGGAGGAAATGACTAAATTTTTTTTTCTTTTTTTACATGTTTGGGAGGTTACCGCTGCTCAACCCATCCACGGAACCGCAGCTGACGTACACGGAGCTTCATGATACAACTCTCTGAAGCATTTTACAAATTATCGGCCGAGAGGAAATAACTGACGAAATTTGCACCTGGCTCGCGGACTATTAGTTTCTGGGAGCTAAAAAACTTTATTGCGCTATTGTTCCAAACAAAGGGGGGGGGATATAAAAATTATTGTTAATGCGTGTTTAGGGGCTAATAATCAAGCTTTCATCATTGATTATTTAATAGTTTTCTATATCAATTAAAGTAAAGAAGTACATTATTTTACCTTATTTTCAAGTATGAAGAATTTATGTAGCATAAAGTTTTGTGTTTATATTGTTTTACTTTATTATTATTTTTAATTTACTCATCCAAGTTTGTCGGGATAATATTGCAAAGCTGCCACAGGTCCGTTTTTGTAAAACCAGTATTTTTAAAGAAAAAATGATTGTAGATTTCTGTAATAATTGCAAGGAAAACGCCTATCCCGGTAAGTTTCTACGAAATTTATAAACAAGATTTTCTTTGAAAAATCGTCGTGTTCTGAAAAAAAACTAAGTGGAGAACGGTATTGAATAGTGCACTTACAAAAAATGAAAAAAAAATGAAGAACTGTTTTTTCTATTGCGGAAAAACTATGAAAATTCATAAAAATCAAAGTGAAATAGTTCCGTTAGTCCTGGGCATTACTGAAAATGGAAATGCTTTTTTCATCAATTAAAGTAAAGAAGTACATTATTTTACTGGGTTTTTTTTTTTAATCTATGAGAAACTTATATTTCATAAAGTTTTATGTTTATTTATTTTTTTTTCATATTTTATTTCATTCCGAGCAAATTAACGTGTTGTTAAAGCATGTTGGGTTTGGCGTAGGGGTAGAGTCCATTAGTTCTTTAAAATAAAAATTTATAAACATCGCTCATCTCGTTCGATATCTTCTGTGAAAAATTCTTTTAAAGCCTGCTATCAAATACCTGTAATTAGAAATTGATTCCTTTTTTCCATTTCGTAAATAAAGTACATTTTTATGCTTTAATTATAAGAAATCAAGAAATATAAATTTAGTACTCTTTACATATGCATAGCTGGCAACTTTTACGCTTTTTCTTACCACTAAAATTTAACAGTAAATTTTGCTTTTATTAATCGACGAAATTTCTGTTAACGAGGTGAAAATAACATTTATATTTTAGTGGTAACAAAAAAGCTTAAAAGTTGGCAGCTGTGCATATGTTTCTTACTTACAATGAGGTTTTATGTAACTGTCATTTTACTGTGAAAAAGTGATTTTTCCATGCATAGTTTTTAAGAAAAGTATTTTCCTGTAAGTTTTTTTAAATCTCATTATATACAGTGTATCCACGTATAACCTGACCGACCTTTATTTTCGCAACCGTTGGTCCTAGATGCATACTTCCAATTACAAAAATGGTTTAAATAAGGTGAAGAATTATTTTTAACCCCTTGAGGGGTAAGTAATTGCGTTACTGTAATGTCGAATTCACACCGGAATCTTTTAAAAATTTGATTGAAAAGAAAGCAAAAGCAATTTTTCGACCTTTTTTCCACCAAAATTAGAAAATTAAAATTTAATAAAATTTTTCTGGTGTAAATCTTCATTCATCGTAGGTGGGATAAAATATATCACACCGCCCCTCAAGGGGTTATAGCGATTTGGGTCAAGAAAAACATTTATTAAAAAAATTCGAAATTTAAATGTTTATACGGTGCCCCAGTCCTATGTTTAGTAAAATTTTATTATTATACTGACAAGTAAGACCAAAAAAGTCCCGTTCATATAACACTAAAATTGAATGAGTTATGAAATTTTAAAAATGTATGACTTATACCACTTTAGTGTATCTGAACACAGGCGAGTTCCGCCATGCTTTGAGGGGTCATATGCCAAGTGCTTAAAGTATTCGAAGAACTTATTTCACGTGCATCTGCGCTTTGAAAAAAGTCATACAAGCATTATGATTGAGTTAACTTTTATTAAGTTTCAGATTGACTAAAATTGTATTTTAACATATGTTTAAATTTGTAAGTATATAAGAGTGTTTCTTTTCATGATTTCTTTTAACAAAATATAGGTTATTTTTATAAGTTTTTATTTAACTTTAACGGTCGTATGTATGTGTTTCCAGTTCAAAATTTTGTACTCGAACTTTTACTCTCAAATATCCGATAGAGATTAAATTTTACATCCTGACATAAATCCGATGACAATCTAATATTATGATTTTCGGTGGTTACCATTTATACTTAATTTACAGGATAACACAGAAATTTTCGGATAGATTATCGCCAAGAAGTTTAAGAAAAAGTGTTAAATTAGATAACACGAGACTGCGATGGTTCTGTTTTTAAACTTTTATGTGTTTTTTCGCACTGAATTCGAAAATTTCCTTAATGTTTAATCATCATGTCAGGATTTTTGCAAATCATAACTTGTCAAAATTAAAAAATAACAAAAATCGGATACTATAAAATAAAGGAGATGACTGCATTTTTTAAGTTTTGATAATTGATTTTTTATGCACTTTTTAGCACTGAATCTGAAAATGACCTTCATTTTTAACTATCACGTAAGAATTTTTTTGCAAATCTTAATTGTCAAATTTAAAATATAGCGAAAATCTGATACTATAAAACAGATATAATTTTTTTTTTAATTTTATTTAATGCAATAATTTATTCAGTTTTTTGGCTTATACTGGGATTCTTACAGCTAAACAGCTGAGGGGTCCAATGAGGTGGGGGAGGAGGTTCAATTTTCACTTTGTATTTTTAACTTTGAAATTTACAATTTGTGAAATATCCTGACATGATGGTTTAAAATGAAGGTCATTTACTGATTCAGCGGTAAAAAATACATAAAAATCAATTATCAAAAGTTCAAAACACAACAATGACATCTATTTTATAGTATCAAATTTTCGCTATTTTTTCTTTTTTTAACTTTAAATTTTA
Organism: Maratus speciosus; assembly: GCA_963932465.1. Classification (NCBI taxonomy): domain Eukaryota; kingdom Metazoa; phylum Arthropoda; class Arachnida; order Araneae; family Salticidae; genus Maratus; species Maratus speciosus. The sequence goes on along the minus strand of OZ010794.1, from coordinate 502,443,118 downwards.
CGATTTTCTTAAAAACTTTACGTAATGGTAAAAAATGAAGGTAAATTTCGGAATCAGTGGTACAGAATACATACGAATGAATTATCAAAAACTAAAAAACATGATATTTTCATGATTTTATTTAACAAATATTCTGTTTTTTTTCTTCTTATATATTTATTAAAAATTGTATGTTTTGCATTAATATGTCCGAATGATTAAAGATTTTAAATTTATATTGCAATGTTAATCTTATTCTCAATCCTTTTTTTAAATATATCTGACGAAATTATTTTTCTACTAAATTTTTGAATGACCCCTAATTTGCAGCAAAAAATATGCTCCAACTTTAAACAGTTATTACTCGGTCAATTTTAACTGTAGAAGAACAGGAATTTTTGTCTTACTTGTCAGTGTAACAAGAAAATTTTACTGTGTAGAACTTACAGGACCAGGGAGCCGTATAAAAATTTAAATTTTGTAATTTTTATAGAAATGTTTTTCTTGACCCAAATCGCTTTAATCCCTTGGGGACGAGCGGCACGTATACGTGCCGCATGAAGAGCTCAGAATCCTTGTTTTTCCTCACCAGTAAAATTTTACTGTAAAATTTGCCTTGTTTAATCAGCGCATTTTCTCGATTCAACAAGTGACAAATTTCTGTTTTTAAAAAACGGTGACAAAAGATTAAAAATTTCGTAAAAGGCTCCCGTCCCCAAGGGGTTAAACATAATTCTTTACCTTATTTAAATCATTTTTGTAATTGGAAGTATGCATCTAGGACAAACGGTTGAAAAAATAAGTGTCGGTCAGGTTAAACGTGGACACCCTGTATACTTACTTAATTCATTGATCATGAACCCTCTATATCCCATGGTAAAATACTTTCTAGAAATTCAGTAATTCAGAGAATCTTAATTCACACCAGAAAGTTTCAATTGTAAATTTCGTTTCATTTAAATACGGAATACACGTTATCAACCAAATATTGCTATATTAAATTAAATTTGTGGCATGAATTTGATTTATCCGAATTAAAAATATCCACGAAATTCGAAACACTGGTGCACCACAACAATATGCTACTATGGGCATTATAGAATTAAGTAGAGCCCCAATAGAATAAAAATCATTCCAGAAAATTCAGTGTTCTGGAAAAAAGTGAAATCATACTGGATATGCTATAGCTGTATCTATATGTTAATTTCTTCCGAGTTATCCGCGGTTTCGCAAAAAACATTCTTATATCTTCAAAAATTTTAGAAACCAAAGTATATCCGAAATTTGAAGTAACATTTCTGAAAAAAAAAACCCTCCTTCTGCCGCCCTTTTCAAATAAAGAAAAAGTCGCAACGTTTATAAATAATGTGTATTAGTCAATGTTCTCAACTCGAAATATTGATTTTTTGGGATGACATCAAATCTGAAATAAACATTTTCATGTTCAACAATCATGTTTAAGAGCCAAACATGCTAAAAAAAAGTCATTATGTTTAACATTAATGTTAAAATTAACGTTGTTTCATTACTCTAGCATGTATATAAATTCTGAAAACCCCTAGAGGAGCGGTGAGATATATTTTATCCCACCTAATTTAAATCAACTTTGGCACCAGAAACTTTTAGTCAAAATTTATTTTTTAAACTTTGGTGAAAAAAGTTACAATGTTGTTTTTCGTTATCTTGAAATAAGATTTTTCAAATATTCCGGTGTGAGTTCAACTTTTCAGAAACGCAGTTGCTGGTCCCAGAAATGGCTAAGCAGCTGAAAAGTTTTATTTCAGAATTGATAGCACCCTAAAAACCGATATTTTGTGTTGAAAAAAACTTATTAATACATTGTAAAAACTATTCGAAAACGTATCAATTTGTTTTTTGAAACGGGAAGTAAAATAAATTTGAATTAAAAAAAATTTGAAAATAAATTTTAATTAAAAAAAATTGTTTTTTTAAAGGTGTTTCTTTAAGGCAGACATTAATTAGTGATATTTTTTGAAAAATATGATAATTTTTTTGAAAAAACATATATATTTTTATTGATTTAAAAATTCTTTGAAACTTCCTGAATCCATAGGTATGCCTCTTACCATTAGAAATAATTGTAAAAATTCAAAAGAAGACAAGACTGGGACGCTATACCCACACACATCAAGGGAAAACACGACTGGGACGCCCCGCCCACTCATATTTATTTTAGTCTAACATTTTATACTCATGGCTAATTCCATGCGAACTTGCCATGTCTGTCACATACTACAATATTTGGCTACCAGTATTTTAGAACGGAAAATGAGACTTATTTTATTGGAGATTCTTTCCAATTGAATAAGGCGAAACAAACCTTTCGAAAATAACAATGGCCAACAACCATAACGATTTTCAGCTGTGTGACAGACATGAAAAGTTCGCATGGAATTAGTATCATTTATTATATGCAACTAAATTTCATGCAAGTGTTTATATATACATTGATTGATGTGTTTGATAAAACTGTACAAGAACTTGACACAAGTTAGGAGTGTGTACGTTTTTTAGTTCTCCGAAAAATTGTACTTTTCAACTAAAACCCCATTAACTCCTAAAGTACTCGAACGATTTCGATAAAATTTTTTTGGTGGTAGAGTATAAATATAAGATCATATGTGGCAGACAGTTTAAGAAAAAATAATTAGTTTCAGAAAACGCATTTCTGAAAATAGAAAATTTCTGAAAAATTGTCATTGCCCTAATATAAAAAGTTTTAGTCGCAGAAAATAAAACTGTCTGCCAGAAGCCTTGAGCATAATCCAGTGAATAAGGATTCCAAATTTCATCAGTATCATTCCGGTAGTTTCCGCGAAAATAGGTCTTAAAGCTCGCATCTTTCCTCGATGATTGCACCTAGTCTTGTCTTCCCTCAAAAACACTTTTCGACTTGGTCATTTTGTAACACAAAGTACAAGCTCAAAAAATGTTATTCACAGATCAACACAAAACAAAGTACAAAAATTTGGCGTCATTTGATTGAACAATAAGAAGATTTTAAAAAGGTTTAGAAACATTTGACCGACTATCGACGCTCCCAACGTCTGTTCTGTCGTGTTCGTCGGTTCGGGTCGTGTTGCGTCCATGGAAATTATTTTGTCTTTCTTGGATCGGGTTATGGTTACTTACAATATTTTCGTCGGTTATCATATTTGGGTCGGGTCATATTTCGGGTTAAAAAAAAAAGGTTCGGGTCGAGTTCCATGTCCACGGAAATTAATTTGTCTTGCTCGGATCGAATTATGGTTCTTTGGATTATTTTTGTCGGATCTCAGATTTGGTTCGTGTAAGATTTCGGGTTTTTTCAAATGGAATTCTTAGGTTAGGTTCCGGTTGCGTGTTCACGGAAATTGTTTTGTCTTACTCGGATCGGCTTATGATGCTTTAGGATATTTTTGTAAGTTATCATATTTGGTTCGTGTCAGATTTCGGTTTTTTGTTATCAGGTTCTGCTCCGGTTGCATGTCGACAGAAATTATTTTGTCTTGCTCGGATCGAGGTACGGTTTGTTGTAATTTTTTTTCGGGTTCTGGTTGCTTTATGGATTAATAAGCCTGAAAAAATCACCCTGATTGGGAAATAAGTGGTCATTTTTCAATTAACCTAACGCTATTTAGGCTCTTTGCAATAAGCCTGAAAAATATCAGGCTAATTGGAAAAAGGGAGATGAGTCTTCAATTAGCCCGGCTATTTGCAAAGAGCCTGATTTCTCAATTAGCCTACGACATACAAATTACGAGCGCCACGCTGAAATTCTTAGAAGCTAGCAGGTATTACGATAATTATTTTAGCTCACATGCAGATATAAGTAGAGATATATATATTACGTACGCCACGCTGTAATCAAGGATTCAGTTACTTTAAACTAGTATAAATCAAAAACTAATTAATATTTTTACATGAAACTTTCAAAGGTTTGCACTACTTATAAAAACAATTCTAATGCCGTAAACTGCGTAAAAATCCGATAATTACACTTTGCTGTAGCTCTGTCAACATATTATGGTCAGAACCAGAATTTCAAAAGTGCAAAAAAAAAAAAAACAGCATTTTTAAAATCGCGTTTACTAAAAACCTATTGACCAGATTCCACTTTATTTTCGTTTTCTGAGTCACGTGGCACGCCCCATTCCATGGAAACAAGAATTTTGTTTCTATCATAAATAGAACCGGAGATATAGAGGGGTCAAAATCCCGCTTTGGTCAATCTAGAAAATATAAATTAGACAGAGAACTAAAAAAATTTTGAAATATCGTTTGGCATAAATTGGCGGATATTCCTTTCATTTACGGTTCATTGCAGAGTTGTTTCTTTTGCTTGGCGATTAACTCTGTGGAGTTTCTATGATTTTCTACCAGTCACATGTGAAGTAACCATGGAGGTTGTCACAAGATGGCAACTGTTTATTTAACACGTTCACGCCGGCGCGGTGGGTTACACTCCACTGTCTCAGAGATGTCAAGTCTCCGGCTGTTTGCACACCACTGTTATTTTAGAGAAAATGTTGTTCCTTTAAATCGCCCAAATGTTCTAATTTAATAAAACAACATATTCTGTATTAAAATGCTGGTATCCAAAAAGCCGGATACTTGTCAGCTCTGAGACAGTCGAGTGTGACCCACCGCGCCGGCGTGAACGTGTTAAATAGGATAAACTGTTTCTGATTACCATCGGGACATACTTCCACCAGAAAATTTGAATAGAAAATTTCGTCGTATTTAAGCGCATTATTTATTTACAAAAACGTCGAAAAGTAGTTCTAATGAATTACTAGAAGCTGTTTTTTTTTTTTGGGGGGGGGGGGGTTAGCATTTTGCTACATTCTGATAACTGTCTCTAGGAGAGCAAAGTGGAACTCATGTATAAGAACAAAATTTACATGTACTTCACACTCTTTACGATAAATGTGCTTTTTTGCGACCAGGGTTTCCGGTTTGGTCCTCGATTTAATTCAGAATTTTATAGCTCACACGAGAAATAAAGAATAGTATGTTATGCTTTACTTAATAAGAGACAATAAGCGACCAAATGAAGTAAAATTTATTCTTTCAAAATTTACCGTATGAATCTGAAATTTCGTATTAAAATTGGAGGGTAAACCGGCAACACCGGTCGCAACTGATATAGTGCAGATTGGCAACAGCTGCCGGATTTTTTACTAATTATATCTTTCTCATGCCAAAGCGATATAAGTAAGCGTCCTATCTTAAATGGGAGAAGTATCCGCAAGATTAAAAGCGAGGTCACATCAATCAAGGTCATGCGCCACGTAGCGGATGGAGTGTGAACTACAGGTAGATACCTAACTGTTTTCTTACTCACACCACTAAAATTGTAAAGTTTTTTTCTCTTTGATTAAAACAGAAGTGCTTGTGATAAGGCGAAGAAAACTCGTGGTGTCAAGTGCATCTGGATCCCTCTCTCGCTACGCCGTTATTTTTCAATAAATGTGGCAAACAAAATTCATTTCCGTGAGTGACTAAAGATATAGGAAATCCGCGACACGCTAAAAGCCTGCGTATGTGAATTATCACTCCGTCCACAAGGTGGCGCAACTGTGTTAATTTACGCCTGATTCCAGCATTAAGTTTGTTCGCTTACTTATATCGCTTTGTTCTCAAGCTGTCCACGAGGACAGCATGATTTCTTGAGTATTCTAGGATTATCGAAATGATTAACATGTAACTATAATATCTTTAAATTTAAATATTTTACAAATTATTTTTTCCGGTTTCAGCTTAAATATTTCATCAAAATATACTATTCATTTTTGAGAAAGTTATAAGCTAAAATAAATTAGTTATGAATACAGGGAAACCTGTCCATTATGAGACAAAGATATCAGAAAAATAATGCATCATAGAATTAGTTTCAGAGTACATATTTATATGATAGACTAGGGGGCTCTGACCCCTGTAAGCTACGCTCGTCAACCCCCGTTCAGACACCACAGAATCTAAAAACACGCTAAACTGATCCGTTTAAAAAATATTAGAGAAGATTGAATTATACTGAAAAAAGCTGTGCATATCTCCATATAAACGCTTTTCCATTCAATTCCCTTTGATTTCAAAAATTTAAGGCCGAATCAGTTGCTGTTAAGACATCCAATGGTTGTTTTCGTGTTTGATTCAAGAGGATCAGTTAAACGTTTGAAAAGGAGCTAAAATAAAATGAATTATGTGTGCAGTCTTCGTCTTCTGGTATTTTAAAACAATTTCTATAATCATATCATATATGGCGCCACATTAGCGCGATTTTTTTCGGACGCCTGATGGTTAACCCCTTGGGGACGAGCGGCACGTATACGTGCCGCATGAAGAGCTCAGAATCCTTGTTTTTCCTCACCAGTAAAATTTTACTGTAAAATTCGCCTTGTTTAATCAGTGCATTTTCTCGATTCAACAGGTGACAAATTTCGGTTTTTAAAAAACGGTGACAAAAGATTAAAAATTTCGTAAAAGGCTCCCGTCCCCAAGGGGTTAAGGGGCCGTCTATGATAGAAGTGACTAGGTATTTTGAAATTTTTTAGACTATCCTGTAATCTATCAGTCTTCAATGACTGCTTGAGTGACGCTTAAGATGCCTTGATCAAGAAGGGGGTTCTCTCGGTCAACAATCGAGTACCGAACTTCAATTTTGATACAGCCCTTAAAATACGCTCGTTTTAAAATAATTAATTTCTCGGATACTTATCGCCTGAATTGCATAAAACTCTTAGGTATAACTCTTAGATATTGCATAAACTTTTTAGGCTATTGAAAGATTTAGAGTTAATTTATGCTGTCAGAATTGCGTACTGCTATTGAAAAGAAACTAAGTTATGGTTCATTTTAATATGTAGATGGCCACCAACGCAAATTTGATATACATCATTTAAAAGTAGACTTTATTAACAATCGTGAGGTACCAGTAACTTTCTTCTACGATAATGTTTTGCACAGTTAGTAAGAGGCGTTTACTTTTTATTCCACGACTGTACATTATTTACTGCTTTTTCGAATACGAGGAAATTATATAGCATACGATTTTGTGTTTATTTGACATTTCTATTTTACTCGTCTGAATTTGATTTTATTTATAATATTGAATATTATACTTACAGAAATTGTAAAAATGAAAAACAATAAGTGTTACTATTTCTGGACAACCCTGAAAACTCAGACAAAGGAAATTTTAAGCGTTCGGTTAGTTGCGGGCGTAGAAAAATTGAACTTTTATAATTTTACTTATTTTTAAAAAATAAACTTATAGTTCTGAAGCACCGTAGGTAAATTTCGTAATTTTTTAAAAATAATTATTTTGATGTACACGAATTTCCATATGATAAAAAACAGTGTTCAAGACATTTTTGCAGTTGGAATTATAACTCTAAATTTTACGGATTATGACTGAGTTATTGCCAACTAGAAAAAAGAAGAGCTATCACATTTCTTATGCCATCATTCTTCTCACTTTTTAAAGCATTTATATTCTAATATTTGGACGATACAGAGGTAATCCAATTTCTTTAGAATTCGTCAATTTTAAAAATTTTCAGAAATTTCTTAAAAATTTCTTAGACTTGGCGATTAATCGCCAAGTTCTTGAATATTTTCATCTATTTTATTTTATTTGATGTAGAGAAATGAATCATCCATTTAACTTTACTAAAGTTAACTAAAATAATAAAATAAACATATCTCTTTATTCTATAAAAAGCACCTAACGGTGCAGTTGTTTTCGCTAACGCAATTGTATTTATTGTGGTCTTTCTCGGCTTATATGTTAAAAAATCTATTTTACATAAATATATGGATACTGGTAGTTCTATAAAGAAATTTATGATAAACACGCTGAATCTGACAATTTTGAATCGTTGAATGATTTTACACGCTATTTAATGCTTAAATTGGTCAAAATACTAAGGTAAAAAAAGGTTTATAGAATCAAAATCGCTGAGCAGCAATTTAACATGCATCTACATCTACAGCTCATATTCAAAATATTAGAATAATTGAGAAAAAGTAATAAAAAAAAAAATATTTATTTATTTTTGATACTAAGAAATTGCAATTAAACTTCTTATAAATTTAATCTGGAATGTTTAGATAAGATTTTAACATTTACAAAATATAAAATTCAGTACAATAAATTAAGTATACAGCTTTCTGAAAAACATCAAAATATTAGAATAAAATTTAGATTGGTTCAAAATATTAGAATATTTTACTTTACGCAACAATATTACCTTATGAAAATGTAATAAATGGTAGTTAGCATTTTGTAGCATCCCTTTAGCTTTCATAACAGCGTACAAACAATCTTGCATACTATGTACAAGGTGTTTACAAACATTTCTATCAATATTAGACCAAATAGACTTTATACGTGCCACTAACTCAGTTTTACTTGAAGGAGGATTTTCTTGAAGTTTTTTCTTCATTATATACCATAAGTTTTCGATGGGATTAAGGTCTGGTGAGTTTGGTGGCCAAGGATGACCTTAATGTTGCGTTGGCGGAACCAATTCTTAGTTGACACCGAAGTGTGCAGTGACGCTAAATCTTGTTGAAAGATGAAATCTTCTTCAAATAAATCTTCTGATTATGGAATCTTGTAACATTCCAAAATTTCTTGATATATCTTAGAGTTAATGTTTTCGTAGACGATGCATAACTTTCCAGGTTCTTCTGCACTCATGCAACCCCAAACCATGACACTAGCAGAAAATTTTACGGAACGTTTAAAGTATTCTTTATCAAATGCTTCTTGCTTCATTCTCCAAGCTCGAACACCTTGATTACCATATGAAACACAAAACATACTTTCATCAATAAATAATGTATTTTTCCAATATTCTCCATAAACGTCTTTATTTACACCAATTCAATCTTATACGCTTTTGTTTTGCAGTCATGATAGGTTTTATTTTAGATACACGAGATTGAAACTTAAATTTATGGATACGTCTTAATGTTGTCGATGTAGAAACTTCAACTGCTTCTTCTTTCCATTTTTGGTGCTAGAATCGCAAACTTTTAAAACGGTTTTACTTAACTATACGCTTCAGTTTCCTGTTATCTCTAGCAGATGTCTTTGGTTTTCAGCTGCCATTTCGGCGATTATTTTGAAATTTTCCATTTTTTTAATATCGTGTTAACGTTTTACTAATGCTTGATTGCGAACAAAGTAAATAATTTGCTATATAACATTGATTTTTACCTTGCCGATACAAATCAACCATACGAAGTTTAATAGATTCAGGAATATCCCTCACCCGACTCATTTTAAGGCGAAAAAAGTAAACATACTGCAAAAAGAATACTGATTTTAAATAAAATCGTCTGAGTTTAATCAATGATGCCACAAGTTACGAATTGGTGATAATTAAAGGAGAATTAACATGAAATATTCTAATATTTTGAACCACTCGAATAAATATTCTAATATTTTGACTTTTCAAAATAATTTTTTAATTAATCTTTTCAAAAATGATATTAATTTTAAGATAATAAATAAGTTTAATCAACAATAAGTTCTTAACAAAAATAGAGTTTGCATATTTTCATCAAAAGACATTGAATTACCAAACGATATTTTTTTTGAGAAAACTAGGGGGCTCTGACCCCTACGAGCTACGCTCGCCAACCCCCGTTCAGGCACACCAAAATCCAAAAAGCACACTAATTTGATCCGCTTTTAAAATATTGAATTAAAATTTAAAAAAAAAAGTAGCGATCACTCTGTAAATGTGTTTCCATTCGTTTTCCTTGGATTGAGGATTTTTAAGGCCAAATCTGCTGCTGTTAAGAAATACAATGGCTGTTTTCGTATTTAATTAAAAATTAGTTAAACATTTGAAAATAAGCTAATGTAAAATGAATTAAGTAAACAGTGTCATTGTTTCCCGGTATTTTTTAACAGCGCTATAAGATAGTTCTTTTAAACAATTCATTTTAAATGTATCGTTTCAAATCTGACGTAATTTACACCAAAGTTTTATTTCTCTTATTAATATTCACATGAAAATACTTTAGTTGTTAGAAGGAAATATTATTTGCGCTGTCTTCGAATTCACGATAGTAGTTGAAAAGATTATCTCAAAATATCTCGTGCAAATATATTTTCAATTTAAATTGTTTTGCTATATTTTTGCCATTTTAAATATGACGTAATTTCCTCAAATTACAAGTTTTAACGCATAATAAGGATTTTTTTTTTTTTTTTTTTTTTAAGATTTTGTTTCTCTTATTTTTGTGTAATTTTTTGATAATTAATTTTGTGAGATTTTGTGTAAATATGGTTCGGCGCAGATGTCATTGACGCAATTTTTTTCTGACGCCAATTTCATATACGCAACGGGTACTTAACTGGTGCTAAAGTGTCGTTATTTTGCTTGATATGGTAACCCGGATGTTGTTGTTTATGCTATTGGTGTTTTCGCCAAATTGGTGTCGGAAAAAAATTGCGCCAATATGTATATGACATGTGTGCCTATGGTTCTTATGACGTAATTTTCCTGCTTTTAACATGTAATCATTTAATTCTAATTTTAAAGCTTTTTTTCTGTTTGTAATAGTCACGTGCAAATAAATTTTTAATTTGAAGTAAACATTATTTCTTGCGCTGTTTATACCACTGGCAACAGTTTAAATTAATAACATTTTCTAAAATTTGTAAAAAATATCTCTCGAAATGCTGAAAATTTGAATTTAAAATTGAAATAAAACCTCGAAAAATGAGTCAAATACGAAAAATAAATACAATCTGCACACCGGGAACTTATAACGTATAAAATGAACTAAAAATGATTAAATTCTCATGTATAGTTTTTGCTCCAATAAAACTTTTTTAGTGGAACGATTTTGTCCAACTTTAGCATTAACCCTCCGTCTACCAGACGGGTCCATTGGACCCGACAGGTACATACAAAATATTCATTCAAACCAGAAATTTCTTTAAAATAAACTAAGTATATAAACCAGACAAAAATAAGGTAAATAAATAAGTTAAATAGTTTTAAATAAAAATTCTGTAGAACGTTTTATTAAAACTTGAATAAAATTCCCGGTAGATCTAGGGTTAAATATCTCTTAAAATAATTCTTCGTTTTGAAAACTGTCTGCATCAGCATGTTTATCAAACATTTCTCTATAATAGCACCGATTTTCATATTTTTGTATGCAACAGTGTTTTTAATATTAACGATGAAAGCCTCGCTTAAGCATTCAAATTGGATGCCGATCTACCCGGAATATCTACGCAGATTTTCATTGGTCCATTTCCAAATCAAAACTTTTTTTTTATATATAGAAAGAAAAGTAATTATTCTAATATTTTGAATATGAGCTGTACATGCTAGACTATATTGCCGTGTGCAATATCGAATCCTTTTTTAAACTTGCCTGTTTTAAACTTGTCACATACGATGTTAAGATCATATTAACTGTACTTCTGTTCATAAAAAACGCTCATAAAATGGTATATTATAATGCATATCTTAACTTATAATCAAAAATTACCACAAAACAATACTTTGAGAATATTTAGAAAATCTAAACGTTTTTCAGATCATAATATGATGTATAGCATTTCATAATATTTCTAAAATATTGTTAGGCGTAAAAAATTAATAAAAAAGGCACATATTAAATTATTCGAATTTCCCAGATGACTTATTGATTTAACTTAAATAACAACGTTAAAAAATATTCTTTTACTGGAAATTCGCTCTTATCGCTACAAAAAAGAAAAATATTTTGTGTAAGCTACTCTTAAAGTTCTTTTTTTTTTACATGCTAATATATAAATATTTATTGCTTGTTTACTTTTTTCCATGTCGTAAATAAAGTACCGCTTTATCTTTTAGTTACGGCAATCTAAAAACGCATTATTATTTTTTGCATAATTTTATAACATCTGATGTAAATTTATATAACGAGTTCATTTTAATAGGAAAACGGATATTTTACCGCTTAATATTTATAAAAACTGTTTCCCTGAAATGCTTTTATAGCCCGTTATGTATACTATTTTTAATCTATTGAACTTTATAAGGAGAACCAGTAACGAAACAAATTTACTTTCAGATAGATGTAGTGATAATGAATGTAAACCTGCTCAGTTTTTATCACATAAAAATAAAACTTTATGTTTTAGTAAACTTTCTTTAAATTAAAATTGAATAAATCACTAATTTAATTTATAATTGTTCCGAAAGTTTTTTATTATTAATTTGGCAAAATTTTAGAATACAAAAAGTGTTCCGTTTTCATGATGTATGTCTTCCTTTTAAGTAAGTTATACGATAACTAAATCATATTGTTTATTAACAAAAACGTGTTTATAAAATAATATATTAACACTACACAGGCCAGCTGACGCGTCATTTATAAAACTATCTATCTTTAAGAAATTTTAAATTGTTCCCAGAAAGATTCGGAAGTTATTTTTACTTTCTTCTATCTTCAATAGAAGAAAGTATTGTAATCGAAATTTTTTTCGACTTCCGGTTTTCGACGGATTTGCATGTTTTAGGGGTCAGAGATTCCAAAAAACATGTTTATAGAAAATGTCTGTCTGTCTGTGTGTCCGTCTGTCCGTCCGTCCGTCTGTCCGTCTGTCCGTCCGTCCGTCTGTCCGTCTGTCCGTCTGTCCGTCGCCATTGTACCATCAAAAAGTGTATGAAGTTATGTATAGAAATAAACCAAAATTTTATTATAAGTTTTTGGCTATGGCAAGCAGGTCCTCCCGGAATTTGGAAAAAATTAGCCGGTAGGGGGCGCTGATATAACAATTTTTGTGCGATTTTGAATATTGTACCATCCAAAAGTGTATGGAGTTATCCATAGAATTGAACCAAATTTTTAGTTTAAGTTTTTGGATATGACAAGCAGGTCCTCCCTGAATTTGGAAAAAATTTGCCGGTAGGGGGCGCTGTAAAAGCGTTTTTTGTGCGATTTTGAATATTGTACCATCGAAAAGTGTATGAAGTTATGCATAGAATTGAACCAAATTTTTAGTTTAAGTTTTTGGCTATGGCAAGCAGGTCCTCCCTGAATTTGGAAAAAATTCGCCGATAGGGGGCGCTGTAATAGCGATTTTTGTGCGATTTTGAATATTGTACCGTCCAAAAGTGTATGAAGTTATGCATAGAATTAAACCAAATTTTTATTTTAAGTTTTTGGATATGGCTAGCAGGTCCTCCCTGAATTTGGAAAAAAATCGCCGGTAGGGGGCGCTGTAATAGCGATTTTTGTGCGATTTTGAATATTGCACCATCGAAAAGTGTATGAAGTTATGCATAGAATTGAACCAAAAAAAAATTTTAAGTTCTTGCCTATGGCAAGGAGGTCCTCCCTTAATTTGTAAAAAAATCGCTCGTAGAGGGCGCTGTAATAGCGATTTTTGTACAATTTTTGTGCCATTTTGAATATTGTACCGCCGAAAAGTGTATGAAGTTATGCATAGAATTGAACCAAATTTTATGTGTTTATTTTTGGTCATGTCACGAAGGTCCTCCCTGAATTTGGAAAAATTCTGCCGGAAGGGGGCACTATAATTGCGATGTCTGTACCATTTTCATCATTGTACCATCGAAAAGTGTATGAAGTTATCGATATAATTGAACCAAATTTTTTGTGCATGTTTCTGGCTATGGCAAACAAGTCCTCCCTGAACTTGAAAAAATTCCGAAAGAAGGGGGCGCTATAATTCCGATCTCTGTGCCATTTTCATTATTGTACCATCGAACAGCGTATAAAATTATGCATACAATTGAACCAAAATGTTTGTGCTTGTTTTTGGCTTTGGCCAACAGGTTCTCCTTGAATTTGGAAATATTGCGCGGTAAAGGGGCTCCGTGCTAGCGATTTTTGTATACTTTTCTTGATTTTTCGTAGTTCTATTGTGCATCGGCGGCTCATGCAGCGGCGGGATCTCGCTTCCTGCTATGCCGGCTATTCGCAAACAGCTGATAACGACAGAATAGGGAAAAATTAATAATCTTAACAAATATCATGATATAGATTAACTCGTTTTTAGTCCTTTTAATTGACTTGAGCAGAAATTTAAGATGAAAATCAAAGTTGGTATAGTATTGAACTAATAATATTGAAGTATCAACATGTGTAACTAGGTTTTGAAATATTAAGATGTATAAGATAGAAGAAAGTTTTGGGATTGGCACATCCAACTAGTTAATTACTAAAATGATATTATTTCGTGAATAGCATAAATGAAAATTAGTATTAAAACTTTCTGATGTGAATTCGAAATTTCTCAATAAAAAACAGCCAGATTTTGCAACACTGTTTGTGGCCAGTATAGTGTTAACTCTTACGCGACGAGCGCACATGTACAGTGTACAATCGTGGAAAAAAAAGTAAACACCCCCTACTAAGGCTGCAATTAATTATAATAGAAGAAAGTTACTGGTACTAAACGAATGGAAATAAAGTCTACTTTTTAAATGATGTATATAAAATTCGCTTAGGGGCCATCTACAAATCAAAACGAGAACAAACTTTTTTTTAAAATAGCAACACCCAATTTTGACAATTTTTAATCTTTGTTTCAAACTATGCATAAAAAAGAATTTTAAAGTCATTTGGATAATAGGTTCTTGAATTGTAAACATTTAAAATTTAGAGCTTTTAATGTTAAATTACAATTTCATACTTTTATGAAAGTATTTCCTGAAATTATAATCCTAATGTGATAGTTTTTTGTTTGGTTATAATACTAAAAAAACACATAAATATATTGAATTTGTAATTTTAAAATATTTACAATATGAGTTATGAAATTAATATTCGAAAAAATATGAATTGCAACCTACAAATTTTTTTTGAAAGATTTATATTTATTACGCGATGCTTATGCGAATTCTCAATAATTTTTTTTTCCAAGTAATTTTCGAATTATGATTACAAAACGTTAAAATGATGGTTTAAGGAGACGTCTATGTGTCCAGAAAAGCATAATTTGAAAAAAATATATATTTTACTCATTTTATTGAAAAATATGGGCTGGCAATAGTAGAAACATATTAAGCGAGTGAAATGTTCCTGTTGGCAAGAAATAATACATTAATAGAAGTGACAGAGTCATTCTGTAGCATTTCAACAATCGTATGCCAAACTAGAATTTGGATACAGCCCCTAAAATATGATCATTTTAAAATAAATAATTTATCTTAAACTAATCATATGAATTCCATGAAAGTTTCAATGAAATTTCAAGAAATGCCATAGGCTAATTGATGGGTGTAGAATTTATTTATGGTGTCGAACATGTGTATTGCTATTGAATAAAACAAAGTTTGAATTCGTTTTGATATGTATATATGTAAAGTCCCCATAATTAAATTTTATATACATCATTTAAAAGAAGACTTTATTTCTAATCGTTTGGTATCAGTAACTTTATTCTATAGCAGTTTGTTGTACAGTTACTAGGGCGTTTACTTTTTTCCGCGACTGTACAGGTACAGGCCGTGTAGATTATGAAAAATCCTTGTCTTTTGACATCCGTGATTTTTTACAAAAATTTTCGGTTTATATGATCTCCAACTTTCAGCAATTAATGATGCAAATGTACTTTGTCAGAAAAGTGGCGCAATAAAAAAATAAAAGATGAGTATTTGACATTCCTTGTCTATGATGTCCAAGTTGCTTAACTTTTCGACCGTTAAATGTTAAAATGCATATATTTTTATCTAGAATATTCCACAAAACAATATTTGGAGAATATTAAAAGTCAATCACTGGTTTAACAAATGACGGATTTAAGGATAGATCAGAGTGCGTTCAGCTTCAGCGGAAATTTTCATGTGGTCAGTCTTTCTCTTTCACGTGATCAGTCTTCTGAAGCTTGTCTAGATGTCAGAGGTCCACGAAGGAGACTCCTGACGTGTTAATCACCGCCTCCACCTTTTGTTGATATTCACAGAACGAAGAAAGACAAGGAAAATTATCTACGACTTTTTGTCGTAGTTTGTTGAAAGCGCGATCTAAACGCAACTTAAAGACATCTAAAATCGTACTACATATCTAAGTTCATAAACATATCCGCCAAATAATTTTTCAAAATTTACAGATGAATTATGCATTTATATATAATATCCTCGCTTAAAAAAAACTTTAAATTGTTCTTTTAAATTAAAAATAGGGAATTAAATATATATATATATATATATATATGTAGAAGTTATTGTTTGTAAAATGTTAATATATAGATAATTTAAATAAGTAGACGTTTGAATCACAATACGTACACTTTAATACAATTCTATAAGGGTAACTTTACATCACTTCGTTGATACTTTTCTAAATACAGCACCTTTCTTACTTAAAACTTACAACATATTTCTTACAAATAATTTAATTAGGCTTAACAATACCTTCCTTGGCATCAAATGAGCCGCTGCTTCATGCACAACATTATTTTTTAGACCGGCTCTTTTCTAATTTTTGAATATGTCCAAACCTTGATCTCGTGATTGTGAATTTTCATTACTCGTGCTTTCAAATTATGGATAATAACAATACCAGAGCATCAGTTAATTTGTTTATCATGTACGTCATAAAGAAAATAAAGTATGTTTAAATTTAAATCCTACAAATCGGTCATCCTGACATGATGGCGTCCCGACATCATCATCTTGGCTTATTATTTCTTTTTTATGTTTAAACAGCTACACTCTTGAGACTTTTATACATTTTTCTTTCACATAAAATTTTGATTATAGATTCAATACACATACACGTATATTTAATCTATCCGACTCGTCCAGGAGTTTAACCCATAGACCACGGCTTCATGTGTTCGGCCCCGGTTGACGTCTTCCCTGGACCTTCATGATCTCCTACTTTCTTTACTTCATACCGATCATGATTCTTGGCTGCAGTTATCTCATATGGCCCCAAATATTTTTCTTTAAGTTTGATAGTATTGCCAAATTGCGTCCTCTTTATGGCGACGATATCTCCTATTTTGTATTTTCGTGGCTGTTTTCTTTTCTTATCAAACTGCACCTTGTTTTCTTCTTGTATTTTGAGTATATTTTTCTTTGCTTCTTCTCTCATGTCTTCGCGTTCTTCCCTCATACATTCGGTAAATTCTTCTTCCAAAATTTTCTTGATGTTCTGCATGTTACTGTCCTTCATTTTAACTCCTGACATTAATTCAAAAGGACTATACTTGGTGCTTCGTGTTACTGTGCTATTGATAATTCTTTGTAATTTTGGTACATACTTATACCACTTGGATTCATCATCACTAGATAATTTTGACAAAACGGATATCATCACTCTGTGTATTCTTTCCACCTGTCCATTTCCTCTTGGCATCCCAGTTGTTATCTCTAGAGGTTCAATTCTTTCCTTTGTACAATATTCCTTGAACTCGCTTTCAGTAAAAGCTTTTCCTTTATCGGTTATAATTCTAGCTGGGTTCCCGAAAGTTGTTTGTTGTAGTTCCAATTTCTCTATTACTTCCTTGGCCGGCTTTGATTTCACTGGGTAAAACCATGCGAACTTCGTAAATGCATCTACTACGGTGAAAATATATTGATATTTTTTATTTGTGAGAGGTAATGGACCTATGTGATCGATGTGATAGGTTTCTAATGGTTTGTCTCCTTTTGGTATAGGATTTAGAAAACCTTCAGCTTTTCCCTGCTTTCTATTATATAAGATACAATCAACACAGTTCGCGATTATTGTCTCTACTTTCTTCCTTAATCCAGCTATGTAAAATTCTTGCTTCACTAGATCTTCCGATTTTGATATAGCAAAGTGTCCTCTTTCATGAATTTTTCGTATAATTTCTCGTTGCATCTCTTCCGGCACCACCAATATTTCTTTTCCATTCTCGAATCTGTATAATACATCATCTTTTACTAAGTAATTATCGGACGGTCCATTTTTAATAAGCGACTTGATGCATTGTATAGATTCATCTAGCCTTTGCGCTATTGCGATTCTTTTCGTTATTTCTCCTTGCGATCTTGTTATCACTAATACTGATTGTGTTGTCGGGACGTTTCGGCTTAATGCATCTACATGTTTCATTCTTGTTGCTGCTCTATGTTCTATCTCGTAGTTGTATTCCTCGATGAGCAATGCCCATCTTGCTACCTTAGGTGTTAAATCTCTTTTGTTTAATGTTTTCTGGAACGCAGCGCAGTCCGTTACTATCTTGAATTTATTTCCCATTAGGTAATTTCTGAATTTCTTAAGAGCTTCTATTATGGCTAATACTTCAAGTTCATAACTTGAATATTTCTCCTGTTGTGGTGAAGTTTTCTTGCTCATGTATTGTAATGGATGAAATTTTCCATCATCTCCTTTCTGTAATAAAACTGCGCCAAATCCTTGGCTACTTGCGTCAGTATGGAGTTCTAGTGTGGATCCTTGTTTATATAATTGAAGAACTGGTTTTGTTGATAGTATTCTCTTTAACTCATTAAAAGCTCCAAGCTGCTCTCTTTCAAATTTGAAACAATTTGTTTTCCTTAATAAATCACTCAGAGGCTTGGCGATTTTGGCGTAATTCGGGATAAACTTTCTGAAGTATCCTGTTAAACCTAAAAAGGATTGTAATTGTTTTGTTGTAGTTGGTTTAGGGAAATTTTGCACAGCTTTTGTTTTCGCTTCGGACGGTTTTATGGTCCCATTTTCAATTATATAACCCAAGAACTCTATTTTCTTTTTAAGGAATTGGCACTTTTTGAAGTTAATTTCTAAACCATACGCTGATGCTACTTCTAATACTCGTTTCAGCTTCTTTATCCCATCTTCTTCATCATCTGAGGGAATGACAAAGTCATCCATATATACGATGATAGTGCCTTCTCGTAGTAAATCTTGGAATACTGTGTTTACATATCTTTGAAATTGATTACCTGATATGCACAATCCGAATGGGCAACGTAAAAATTCGTATTCTCCTTCATGTGTTACAAAAGCTGTATATTTACGACTGTTTTCATCAATTTCGACGTGGAAAAAGCCGTTTTTGAGATCTAATGTCGTAAATACTTTTGCCTTCTGCAATTTGTCGATCACATCCTCAATTAACGGTAGTGGATAGCGATCTTTTAATATTTTCCGATTTATTTTCCGATAATCAATACATAACCGGTGTGATCCATCTTTTTTCTTACTCAGGACTACTGGGGCCGCAAAATCTGAATAACTTCGTCTAATGATCCCATCTTCCAACCATTGTTGTATTTGCTTACTGATTATTTCCTGTTCCACTAGAGGTAACCTTCTTGGTCGTTCACAGATAGGTTTTTCATCCGCTAATAGTATTTTCATTTTTAACCCAGTATCCTTTGTTTTATATGGTTTGTATGATTCTATAAATTCTAGTATTTTTTCTCTGTTAGTTAAATTTGTAATATGAGTCAAATCCACCTCGGCATTTACGTAGTTGATATTAACCATATCTTCCCAAGCTCGATTATGGTTATCTATACTTGATGTGGATACTTCATCTGTTTTGGAAAGGACATCATTAATTTTAATGTATCCTACTCGAACTGAATTGTCGTTTACTATTTTAACAACATCTTCCATTACTTTTAACGTCAAGCCTTCGACTGCTTTTCTACCTATTATTAAATCATAGTCAGTTTCTTGTACTACGTAAAATTTATCTTGTATTTCTATACCATCTACATAAACTTTATGCAAGAAATAACCCGTTGGTTTAATCTCTTCTCCACCTAAGCCCGATATAGATATACTGTCGCTGGTTAACTTTGGCGCGTTTATTGCCGTATGATATCTTGAATTGGCGATTGAAATATCACTCCCTGTATCGATTATTATGTTTGTTTTTATTCCTTGAATATTCAGGATTCTTCCTTTCTTTCCATTTAACGTGCCCGTATTAACTACTTTTCTTTGCGTGTTTTGGCTCCAATCTTGGTATTTCGTTTCTCGCCAATTTTGATTACGTTGCGGGTTATAATTTGAATAATTTTGTTGTGTTTTACTTCCCATGGTACAATTCTTACTCACGTGATCAGGTCTGCCACAATTATAACATATTATATGTGCCTCGTTTCTTCCATGGTTCACATTGTGCCTATTGTCAACTTGGCGCCTTTTCGAATTGGCGTAGTCAGCCACTCTCGATCGTTTATCCTCAAAACTCCCACTTGTATTCCTTATAGCTTGTTTATTGCAAACCCTTCGTGCCGTTTCGTAAATATCTAATTTGTTTACTAATTCGTCTATCTTTTTTATTATTAACAATTCCTCTGCAAAATGTGTCTTTGTTTCCGCAGGTAAATTATGCCTAATTTGATTAACTACAATTAATTCCGATAATTCCTCAAAGCTATCTATTTCAAGGCCGTCGATCCATTGTTTAAAATATACCTTCATCTCATAATCGAAATCGCGCCAATTAGCCGATGGCTCTTTTTTGAGTGAGAAAAATTTCAGCCTAAACTCTTCTGGCGATAGTTTGTACCGTTTTAAAAGAATACTTTTTATATAGTCATAATCCTGCATTTCGGGTTCACTCTCCCTGGTTATTATATTAATCACATCTAATGGCATTAGGTTAATTAAATAGTTGACTCATTCTTTTTTATCAATGCCCGTTTGCGCCATTTGCCTTTCATACATAGCCAAGTATAAACTAATATCATTTGTACTATCGTATTTTGTTAATAATCTAAGCAATTCATATTGCTTACCTGAATTTGTCCTTGTGTCCACATCGATGTGCTGTCTTGAATTTTCTTGTAGTTGTATTTTCTTAATCTCAAATTCTCTTTCGCGATCTTTTTCTTCCAATTCTATTCTCCATTTTCTCTCTTCCATTTCCATTTTCAGTTTCTTTTCTTCAAGTTCCGATTGCGCTTTTAGTTTCTTTTCTTCAGTCTCTGCTCTTAATTTCTTTTCTTCAAGTTCTGATTCCGCTTTTCTAGCTGCCACAATTACTTCTAGGCGGTCCTTTATAAAATCTTCATCGTAATCTTCCTAGTTTTTAATTAGCTTTATTAGGACATGGATTGTCGGTTTTTCTGGTGGTTGAATTCCGCATTCCTCACAGAGATCTATTAGATCAATTATTTTAGCTTTATTTAAGGATACCATGTTTTTCAAAGTTGTACTTGGATAAATATGACTACGGTTTTTACACACTTGCCTTGTTCATTCACAATCCATTTTTTGACACTGGCGATTGACAACAATTTCTCTTCGATTAATATTTTACTATTTATTCCACTAATAGTCGCTTAAAATCCCGGCCGAGCCCCCAAATTTGTAGAAGTTATTGTTTGTAAAATGTTAATATACAGATAATTTAAATAAGTAGACGTTTGAATCACAATACGTACACTTTAATACAATTCTATAAGGGTAACTTTACATCACTTCGTTGATACTTTTCTAAATACAGCACCTTTCTTACTTAAAACTTACAACATATTTCTTACAAATAATTTGATTAGGCTTAACAATACCTTCCTTGGCATCAAATGAGCCGCTGCTTCATGCACAACATTATTTTTTAGACCGACTCTTTTCTAATTTTTGAATATGTCCAAACCTTCATCTCGTGATTGTGAATTTTCATTGCTCGTGCTTTCAAATTATGGATAATAAAAATACCAGAGCATCAGTTAATTTGTTTATCATGTACGTCATAAAGAAAATAAAGTATGTTTAAATTTAAATCCTACAAATATATAAATAGTACTTCGCATGCAGCTCATCACGTTCAAAATTTTAGGCAAATTTAATTATCAAAAACTGCTATCGGGTGTTATAACAGTAATCATATTATTTACTTTTCCCCTGCGATAAGTAAGTAACGTTTAAATTTTATTTATTAGTAGCAAAAAACATAGTATTATTTTTATATCATTTTCTAACAGTGCATCTAATTTTCTGAAAAATTTATTTTAATGAGGAAACTGATGTTTTACTACATAATATTTGCGGAAAATATTTTGCTAAAATGTTTTTTAAAGCTTATTATGTGTACTTACTTTTTTAATAAATTCAGTTTTATCCAGAGTATAGCTTGCAAAATAAATTAAATTTCAGCTACATGTAGCGTTAATAATTGGATGTACGTTTCTGTTTTTTATTGTTTAACATAAAAACTTTTGCTTGTTTTAGTAGTATTTTCTTGATATTAAAGCAGGCTAAAATGTTAATTTTATTTCGAAATCTTTGACATTTGTTTACTTAATAGTTCAGCGAATTATCAGATTATATCTCAGCGGTTACTGTTACATGACGCATTATCAACCCACCCAATATCTCAATATGCAGGACATAGAGCCCTTTATGTGATCTGTCTTATGGAATAAGTATATTTACACCAAGTACATTAAAAGTATATTCACACCAAAACACAAATGAGTAATCCTAAAACACACATGGAATCAATAAAAAAGTAAAAAATGTCAACGTAAAATCCACCGTGATTAATAATTAAAATTTATAGAAAAATACAAATAAATGTATATAAATTGCTTAAAGGTGTGTAAAATGTAATATAAAAGCATTTTAAAAATACATTGTCCTTTAAAATCAAAACTATTTAAACTGAAACTTACTCGGTCTTCATCAGTGAGAACTAATGGTTGCTGTTTCTTTGTGTCTTCCAGCTTCGTCCGGAACAGACCATTCTACTTCAAGGGTGGTATGGATTATAAAGTAGAATGGAAAATGTTATTCAAAATTTCAAAAACAAGCACAGGTTTTATTAATTCTTTCCAGATTGCGCGTATATCATATGATAATATATCATTAGAGACTATTTCTTTATTAGATATTTTTCCTAGAGATTCTCTTATGATAGCTTTTTGGTAATTTTCTGTACGGAAAATAATTTAGGATCTATTGAAATCTACTTTTATAGGTTGAGTTTGTGCTGATCTTGCCAATGCAGTGTAAGGTCTATTTAATCTGAGATCTGCTTCATGTTATTTTATTCTGTCTCAAAAATTTTCTGAATGAACATGTTTCAAATGAAAATTTGATGATGAAATTTGATGAAATTTGATGATTTTGAAAATGAAATTTTTCAAAATGAACATAAAATCTTTGTTATCTTTCTTGAAAGGCATAATCTATACCACTGATCTATTTATGGCTTGGATTGACAATTTTCGTATTTAGCAAAACTTTTAGCTTTTTGGGAGGGACTAAACTTAAAGAGGGTATGTCTCATACTCTTAACCCTTTCAGGGGCAAGGTACTTGTATTCATAAAATGTTGAAATAATTTATTGACACAAGAGAATTTATTTGTAAACAAGTAAAAGATTATTTTCGCGTAATTAATAAAGGTGAAATTTTCATTATAAAATTCCGGTGCGAATATGGCAATTAGGGATTAAAATTATGTGATGCCGTAACGGCATCACCGCCCTTCAAGGAGTTAAAAATTCTTGGGATGTAGTTAACTTTATAAAATTTCAAACTTTCAATTGGAGCTGTACTTCATTTTTCATCATCTTTCACTTTTCTGTTCACTCAATCCGTTTAAGACTTTTTTTTTCAACGAAACAGGATGGAATTTAACTCTCGGCTGCTATCTCTCTAATTACATCGAATTCTTTATTAAGGAAATGACTTTAACAAACTTCAAAAGCTGTTTTTATATAAAAATTGAAAGGTGATAACTTGTAATTTATAGGTGAATTGCCACTAAAAGGGATAGTGGAATTAGATCTGTTAATTTTTCTAAAAACTGTGTAACTAAGATTCTGTTTAGTAATATTTCGGATTAGTTGGACATCCAAAAAAGCAAGCTTTTGATTTTGTTCTATTTCTAGTGTGAATTTAATTTTGTTCTCTAGGCTATTGAATTTATCTGGAAAGGAGGATAAATCATCATTTCCGTAATTCCATATAATGTAAACAACATCAATGTATCTGAACCAACAGTCTGAAGCCGGTCTTAAGGTTTCCATGATTATATTTTCAAGAGGCCGCAGTTAAAACTCAGCAAGCAAACCAGAAATGGGGGAGCCTATTGTGGCCCCATTGCCTTGTTTATAAACTTGATTGTTGAAAACAAAAATGTTGTTGTTGATAATTAAATTCAAATCAATTTTTAATATTTTCTGTAAACGTAGTATCAGAATCGACCAGACTCTAAATGGTGCTAGTAACTTCTTTTACATCGATTGTCGGGTACAAAAATACCACGTCTAAACTATCCATAGTACTGGAATTTTTAATTTTCTGAATAAATTGCAAAGCCGATGCAATAACAAAATCAGATGGCGCTATATACCGTTTTAACCCCTTGAGGGGCGGTGATACCTTCACGGCATCACATAATTTTAATCCCTAATTGTCACATTAGCACAATATTTTTTTAATTAAAACTTCACTTTTATTAAATAAGCTAAAATATACCTTTACTTGTTTACAAATAAATGTTCTTGTAAATACTGGTGTTAATTAATTATTTCAACAGTTTACAAATACAATTACCTTACCCCTGAAAGGGTTAAAAGGTGAGAGTAGGTTTTCTCCATGAAATATATTGGACAGGAACATTTTGAAAAGATTGGACGGATTGGTAAGTCCATCTTATGACACTTTAGTCTACCTGTGAGGGAGGGAGTGGTTGAAGTCTTATTAAATCTTAGTTTATTTTCCATAAATGTTGGCCAAACTCCTTTTCCGATTAGTTCTTTAACGTTATTTTCTATTTTAAAATTGGGGTTATTATTTAACGGTACGCAATCCATATTATCAACGAAAACTTTCATCTTCTGGAGATATCCTTGTCTGTTTAAAATGGCAATGCTGTTAATTGTATCGGTCCGGATAATAAAAACGTCCTTATCATTTCTCAGTTTTCCTGCAATTCTCTTAAACTCTTCATGTTGAGGGTTTGTTGAGGGTTCTTGCTAAGAACCCTCAACATGAAGAGTTTAAGAGTATGAGACTTTTGAGAGTATGAGATATACCCTCTTTAAGTTTGGTATTACATTAATCGCAATCCCTCGCCCAAAGTTAAAAGTTTTGTAAAATACGAAAATTGACCCAATCAAGCCATAAATAGATCAGGGGTATACATTATACCTTTCAAGAAAGATAATAAAGATTTTATTTACATGTGTATGACAATGAGAAAATTTTCGACACAGAATAAACGATCATGAAGCAGATCTCTGATTAAATAGACCGCACACTGCATTGGCAAGATTAGCACAAACCCAACCTATAAAAGTTTTTTAACCCGTTTGGGACCATGGATGCATATACGCACCCTCAAGAAGAGCATACAGAATTTATTTCAGCCGCCAGTAAAAAAGAAACTGGAAGAATGTTTACTTTCTTAAATTAGAGCATTTTCCTGATTGTTTAACCACTTAATTCTTGCTTCCGTCATATTCACAGGCTGTGTCTTTTACTCAAATTGTTTGATTCCCACCTGTTTTATAAAATAGTGAAATTGTCTATAGAGTCGGACCCCGATTTAACGAACCGCGATTTATTAAATTCGCGATTTAACGAATTTTACTTTTCCCCGACTAAAATGAAGGCAAAAACCCCTATTTAACGAATAATGAACACCGAATTAACGAATATTTTGAACAGCCGAAAAATTTTTTTTTTCGTTTTTGTTAGAAAAATATTGGATTGCTTTTCAAATGATATATCCATCTTGTCTGGAGCAGAGAAAGACTTTGTACCCAGTAATTTTCGACGGTGGAGGATGCAGCCACAGACTTCTCATATAAGTAGCCTCAGAACCCTTTTTTCTCCCGCCAAAATCTCCAAAGAATTTCCCTTCAGATTCCCGCCGAAACGTCGTCGGTGTTTCTCTAGAACTGACTGCACTTTTGCTTTAAGAGAATGTCATTGGAAAGTTGCAAAGCAAGCGATTACCGCCAAAACGGACAGCCTTTATAGCGTCAAAAAGAACCTAATGTTTGCACCAACTTTCACTCCAAAACAATGGGATGTTAGTGAAGTATGCGTGGTTCATGAAATTATGATGAGGTGACCATAAATCAAAAGGCTATTATGAAAAATAAATTTCATTTAATAAAACATAGCCATTCGCGTACGACACAGCGAGTATAAACCAGAGCGAGCCTGGGCCTCCACAGAAGCGAGGAGGATGAGGGAGGTGCGGCATGCTTTTGTCCGAAATGAAAAACCTCTCCTCATTTAGGCTAATAGCGTGTCGTGCCTTCCTTTCACCCTCGCTTCTGCGGTCAAGAGAGAGGGCAGACCTCTACAAGATCCGCTCTCTAGTCATCTTTCTTTGGGAGTGAGCTCATTATTATTCAAAGGTCAGATGAGTCATGTGTGAAACCTGTCATGTGGCTTTCAAGTAGGAGAAGAATACAGTTTAAGAGTTTTTACTAATTGTTTTATTTCTTGAGAGAAGTGAGGTGTATTGGACGCTCGATTTTGCATAACATTTAATTTTTAAAATTTTGTGAAGCATGGCTGATTGTCGGAAATGAAAACGTTTTTCGTTTAGTGAAAAGTTTAACATTTTACGAATTTGACAAGAATGTTGGACAGTAGTAACAATTGCTAAACAGCGAGCAAAATTTGAAAAAGCATCACCAGAATGTGGTAAAAATTCGTCGAAATTAAGAAAGTCATTGAAAGCCACCCCACTTTCTCTTCTTGAATCTGATCTAGTGGAATGGTTCAACATCGGTCGTGCCAAGAAAATACACATTATTGGGTCTCTCATCAAAGAAAAAGCACTTCAACTTGCCGAAGAGAATAATGTGAAAGATTTTTCTGCATCCAATGGTTGGATAGACCATTTTAAGAAAAGATACAACGTAGTCCACAAAAAATGTGCCGATAAAAGGGGGATGTAAATGAAAATGTAGTAAAAGATTGAGAAGAAAAGTTGCTCAGCCTGCTTGAAGGATATTCACCATTGGACATTTCCAACGCAAATGAAACGGGGTTTGATTTAAGACTTACAAATCGACAAAACGCTTTGTTATAGAAATGAAAAATGCTTTGGCGGGAAAAAAACCAAAACGAGGATTACGGTTTTGCGCGCGTTTAATGCTGATGGAACCGACAAATTGAAGCCATTTGTTATAGGAAGGGCAGTAAAGCCGCGATATTTTAAAAACACAAAGACCTTACCGACAAAATATGCAGCAAACCTTTCTTCCCTATTTACAGACTTTCTGATGTCTTTAGATAAGTCTGTGCAGATAAAAAAGAGAAAAATTCTTTCGTTTATTGATCAATGTCCCGCTCATCCTCCAATTTGCAATTTAAACAGTGTCAAAGTTTTGTTTTTCCCTGCAAATTGCACAAGTGTGCTTCAGCCATTAGACCTTGATACCATTCGTTCTGTAAAAGTTAATTACAGAAAGTTGCTTATGAGAAAAAATATAGCGTCGTTGTACGAAAATGCGGATAAAAGATACAAAGCCAGTGTTTTGGATGCTCTATATTTTTTGAGAGAATCTTGGGACCAAGTTTCTAAAAATACGATTGAAAAATATTTTCAGAAAGCGGTATTTCTATGTACACAAGTGGAAAATCATGAAAATGATGAAGATATCGCTGCTTCAGAAGAAGTTATATGGAAAGAAATCGCTTCTGAGATAGACCTTAACGATTATGTCAAATGTGACGATGGATTGTCTACCTGTGCAACTGAAGAAAATGAAATAATTAATTTGTCGGAACCAATGAATAGCGATTCTGATGCAGAAATAAATAATGAAATTCCATTAAAATTGTTACTTTTTCTCATGCTTTACATGGTTTGGAAACTTAAAACATACCACATGCAGCACGACATAAATGACTCAATATTATTTTCTCTCCATAAAATCAAAGCCCCACCAGTGGCCGAGAGGTTCTGCTCTCGAAGCTGGTAGACGGGAGGTGCTGGGTTCGATCCCAATCGCGCCCGTCGGTCTAATCGTTCGGAGTTTTTGTGGTTTTCTTCGAGCCGTGGATCTTCCATGCGTTAATACGGATTAGGTTCCCTTAGAAAGACCCCCACGGAGGGCACTCCCCCCGGGCCTATATCCCTCGTGTAGATAATTGGCCGTCAAAAATCAACCCAACCCATAAAATCAAAAAAGAAATTTTTCGAGTCAAGAATAAAAAATATTCTCAAACATCTATTACACAGTACTTTAAAATTTAAAATTAATTAGTGCGAATTATTCGCTGTATTTTTAGCTGCTGAATAAAAAGTGTACAATTTCTAATTATGGATATTTTTGTCTAGTGGCTTATTAGAGCTTTTCCATAAGGTAAGTGCAGATTTTTTTTTATTTTTCGTTTTGGACCCCGATATTCCGAATAACCCCGATTTAGCGAATAAAGTTTACGGTCCCGATGAACTGGTTAAATCGGGGTCCGATTGTATTTTAGTATCGTTTTTCCTGTCATTAAATAAGGTGAATATTTCTTTTTCATAAAAGTGGTGCCAATAAGCAATTTGAATTTTTCAACCGCAATTTAATTCAAGCGTTAAGGTGTTAAGTAAAGGTAACTGGTTTTTTTTTAAGTGTTTCCAACCGAATAAAATTTGTGTAAAAGCCGCCTGTCCCGAAGTGGTTAAATAGATCCAAAATTATCTTCCGTGCGAATAATTACCATTAAGCTATCATAAGCGAATCTCTAGAAAAAATATCTAATAAAGAAATAATCTCTAATGATGTATTATCATATGATATACGCGCAATCTGGAAAGAGTTAATAAAACTTGTGCTTGTTTTTGAAATTTTGAATAACCTTTTCCATTCTACTTTATATTCCATACCACCCTTGAAGTAGAATGGTCTGTTCCGGACGAAGCTGGAAGACGCAAAGAAACATCAACCATTAGTAATCACTGATGAAGACCGAGTAAGTTTCAGTTTAAAAAGTTTTGATTTTAAAGGACTTTAATCTGTTTTTAAATGCTTTATATTATATTTTACAAACCTTTAAGCAATATATATAATACATTTATTTGTACTTTCTATAAATTTTCACATATGGAATTATCATAAAAGATAACCTACTTTTAATATGTTAGGAAAAATAAGTTTAATAATTAATATATTATAAAAAGGATGCTTTAAAAGTGAATGGGATTTATGATATTGTTTTAAAACTTGTATTATGAATCTGTATTAATGTTGCATTTTGTTATAGTTAAGCTTAAGATGCTCTTTTTACAAAGTTCAATAAAAAAAACTATTTTTATGAAATTATTTTCTAATTTTTTTAACAATTTCAACACTTTAAATTTATAGCATATATCATTCTTTATAATTTACTGTATACAAATTAATAGCTGAAACGACAGTTGAGACTGTGGAGACCCGAAAACTTTTTGGTTTCATGTTGTTTATCTGTCTGTTTGTAAGATTATTGCCGATAACTGAAGAAAACTGGTTGGATGCCAATCCCAAAACATTCTTCTATCTCATATATCTTTATATTCCAAACAGTAGTTATACTTGTTAATACTTGAATATTATTAGTTCAATACTATACCGACTTTGATTCTCAAATTTCTACTTCAGTCATTTAATTGGAGTAAAACAAGTTAATCTCGATCAGGCTCTTTAATAAAATCAATATTTTTTCGTTATTCTGTTGTACGTAAAATGCTTGCGAATTGCATGCTTAGCAGGAAGCGAATTTCCCGTCGCTGGCCAAACCGCCAATGTACTCCTTTCCTCCGTACTGTACTAATAACCTCCGAAAAATCGAGAAAATTGCACAAGCATTGCTATCACAGAACACCCTTCGGGGGGAATATCCTCATATTCAGCTAGGACCTGCTGGCTATGACCAATAACAAATATATGAAATTTGCTCCTATTCCATACATAACTTCATACACTTTTCATTGATACAATAATCAAAATGGTGCAAAAATCGCTATTACAGCGCCCCCTTCCAATGAAATATTCCCAAATTCCACCGGGACCTACTTGCCATAGCCAAAAACATATATATGAAATTTGGCTCAATTCTATGCATAACTTCATACACTTTTTGATGATACAAGTATGAAACACGGACAGACAGACATTTTATATAAATTTGTTTTTCGGGGTCTCTGAATTCCTAGTAAACGTGTAAATCCGTCGAGAAAAATTTCGATTATAGTACTTTCTTCTATCATTAAAAAGCATCCGATTGGCATAACATTTGGAAGGTATGTTGGTGCGGTTTCGGGATTTAGCTGTATAGATTTTTTGTTTAATTTGATTCATTTGTTCGAAAAATCTAAAAACATTTCCTTTCATATCTAAATACTTTTCTATCGGAATTCAGATGACTATTAAAAAAAAAAACATTCAATTTTAAACTTTAAACTTTTAAACTTTCAATCATTTCGGACAACACGTTTCATTAAAGGTCAAAATCCTATTTGAGTAATATATACCGCGGTTACAATCAATCATTCTACTATTAGACTCAAGTTACATAAAGTTCTAAAAGATCTTAACCTTCCTTATCAACAATGATCAATGATGGTGTCAATTTAATCTGTTTAATACTATCGATTGACTTTCGATGACTTTTAAGATTGAAGCAGGAATACTTTTACTAAAAGAATATTTATTATGGGTGTTTTAGAATAATTAGAAAAAAAGTCCATAATTTATTTTACTACTCATCTTTGAACCGGATATTTTTCATATACGAAAGTGCGTAAATGGAAACATATTCAAATACAAAACAAAATACCAGAAATGTTATTTGAAAATTATAAGTTTTAATAATAACTTCACAAAAATCTAGGATCATAAATTCTCAATCATACAAATGAGCAGTTTTTTAAATTCCAAAAAGCCAGTTCCATAATACTTACTTCAATAATAAAATTAATCATTCTTCTATCAGGTAAAAGTCACATAAAATCCGGTAAGTTTATAGACCTCTTTATCAGTATGGATGATGGTTTATCTGGATCTGAAAATTAAGTAGTTAAAGATTCAATAGAAATTTTCTTATTTTTAATAGTTGTGTTAGACGCCATGGAAATTCAAAGTTGAGGTACCTTAAAGATATTCATTAGTTAATAAGATGTTTTTGTCATTCGTTGATGTGAAAGTACCACGTGACTATAAAATACATATCTCTATTTGGAACTGATTGTAGCCTGAAGAAATAATCCAAATAAAACCAGAACAGCAGTACTTATTTTTAAGGGGCTCAGGAGTCTTACTTTTCACCTTCCGATGCAATTTAGCAATATGTCACATTTAAATTTTTTTTCTCAGTCTCTATAAAACACATATGCATAAAATTTTTAATGTAGACAACCTAATATCATTTCTATTTAAATTAATTTTTTCAATATTCTATATTGAAATTTTATTTTATTTTTAGGGTTCAGTACTTAAAAAGTAAAAATGGAAGCATTGTAAGATCACTCCTGTGTCTGTCTGTCTGTCACAGCCCTTTTACTCGCAAACTATGAAACATGAAATGTTCAAATTCGGGGAAGTAATAAAGACTATTGACCCACATATTTACAGATTAATAAATATTCATAAATATATTTAGGGAAAATGAAGAGGGGCTATTTAAGTTACTTGAAAAAAAAATCTTTTCTTTGTATACCGTGTGGGGAATCGTGTGAAAGCTTTCGTAACGCTGAAATCAAAAATATATTTTATTTAATTTGAGGTATTATATTTTCAAAGTTATGGTTGAAAATGTAGTGCAAAAATATGTTCCCTCCATCTAACTCCGAATCTATTGAAACTAAAATTATGAGAAAATTAGAGGTAGTAGACATTAATTTAAACTTTGCAGGAAAATTATAGCGATTACCTAGGTCACATAGTTTTTGAGAAAATCGCATTTTTCCGTTACAATCAAATTTCAATTTACGGGCTTCAGCAAAAGCGTTGAGCAGAGCTGGAGGCACCTATCGTAGCAGAAGTATAAAAGCATTGTTGATTATGAATTTCGGAAAAAAATGGTCGGTAATTAGGCCAGATATTAACCCTTAAAGACACGGACGGTTTGGACATACATAATGACACGGACGGCGTACTGTATACTCCATCGGATTTTAAAGCCTAAATAACAAATTTTAAGGATATATTTATGTAATGAAATGCCCAGTAGCAGTATAAAAGCAATAAACGACAAATTGTTAAAAACAGACTAATTTAATGAGAATTAATCACATAAATACTATGGGATTCGCGACTTGTTTCCATTCAGTGGCTCTCTCAATACACCTACTATGTCTTTAATGGTTAACTAAAAACCTATATGGAATAACAAATATACAGAATAGCTATATTTGCTATTATTTAGGTTCCATATATCTTTTATGGTACATCCATTTATACTTTTCTAGTATACAGGGTGCAAAGGAAAATTCCTTTAACCTGAAAATATTTGTGAACGGAGAGAGCTACAGCTAAGCAAGTGAGGTAACGGTATAGTAA
Source organism: Maratus speciosus (assembly GCA_963932465.1). Taxonomy (NCBI): domain Eukaryota; kingdom Metazoa; phylum Arthropoda; class Arachnida; order Araneae; family Salticidae; genus Maratus; species Maratus speciosus. The sequence continues at coordinate 502,410,705 of OZ010794.1, read as the reverse complement.
AGCGACTAAACCCGATTTAATGAAAACGACAGCAGCAACCCTAGTGGCGAAATCTGGAAGATAGACACTGCAAATCGAAACGAAAAGAGATGGAGCAAAATTTCCAGTTAGAAAGTTTTAGAGCATCAATTCATTAATAGAATACGTCATTTGGTTTACATGGATAAGATAAATCTTCGCCTGTTTACCCAAAAATTTCCGAAATCAATGCACTCCATTTTGTGTAAACGTTTGAATGGAATAGTCAGAAGTATGAAGAAATACGCACAATGTAGGCTATAAATACGTACTTATCTCAATACATTTTGATAACATCACGCACACACACACACAAAAAGACAAACTGTCTCACATTGATAAAAAGTTAATATTCAGTATGTTCGAAATGTTCGCTATTGCTCACGATACACGTTTGTATTCGTGAGAGTAATTCTGCATGCTCATTTCTCAGCATGGAACTTCAATTGCAAGCCTCTTCAATACGACGACATAGATTTAACCCTTTCAAGGGCGGTGGGTAGATAGTCTAGTCACCTAATTTTAATTCCAAAACTGACAAATGGTACCAATAATATTTTAATTAAATTTTGCTTCTATAATAAAAATGCAAATTAGCGGGTTTTTATTTTCACAGAAATTCGTTTGAATATTCTGGTGTCAGTCAATTATTTCATCACTTTACGAACAGAATTCTTCTGGCCCTGAAAGGGTTATTCTAAAATTTTAAATGCATATGAAATTGAATCTTTGCAGACATTAAAGCACAGTACAACGTCACAATCTGCAATTGTGCACTGCTACATTTCCGGAATGTGAATAGGCAAAGTAGAATCGTCGCTCATCGATTTCGGACATTTTGGGGTATGCAGACGACGATTTATCTTATCCGTGTGAACCAAATGTCGTTTCTGTACTAATTAATTGATGCTCTAAAACTTTCAAATTGGAAAATTTGCTCTACCTCTTTTCGTTTTCGATTCGCAATGGCTATCTTCCAAATTTCGCCACTAGGGGTGCTGCTGTCGTTTGCATTAGGTCGGGCGTAGTCGCTTTATTGTACCGTTACCTCACTTGTATAGCTGTAGCTCTCTCCGTTCACAAGTATTTTCAGGTTAAAGGGACTTTCCTTTGCACCCTGTATACTATACAGCTATACCCAACCCTACGTTGTATAGTCTTAGTATTCTTTTAGCAACGGTATTTTTTTAATAATACTCTTACTAATTCATCTATTATTGTACGGAACCCTCTGTGCGCGTGTAACTGTACCGTTACCTCACTTGTATAGCTGTAGCTTTCTCCGTTCGCAAGTATTTTCATGTTAAAGGGACTTTCCTTTGCACCCTGTATACTATACAGCTATACCCAACCCTACGTTGTATAGTCTTAGTATTCTTTTAGCAACGGTATTTTTTTAATAATACACTTACTAATTCATATATTATTGTACGGAACGGAACCCTCTGTGCGCGAGTAATACTCGCTCTTGACCGTTTATTTTATGTTTAATTTTGATAAAATATTTAAAATTGTTTTTTGACTTGCATGTACTGCGCGCAACATTTTTCACAAACTAATAAAGCAATTTGAATGAAAAGTGGAAAATATCTTCATTTTAAGGTTAAGAATAACTTATACTTCAAATTTAATATTATAATTGCATTGATTATTTAAAATTGGAAATTTTTCAATAAAAGAATGATTTTTTTCAAAATTTTATAATTTAAATTTAAATTTCAAATAAATAAATAAATAAATTTCTTACAAATGAAGTATACGTTCAAGATACATTAGTTTTACACCATTATCAATATTTTTGGGGCCTCTTGAACCAATAGTTTTGCTACAGTCTGGCGCGCAGTGCATGCAAATCAAAATACAATTTTAAATTTTTATCAAAATTAAACATAAAAAAATAAAATAGGATTTCAATATAGAATATTACAAAAAAAAATTAAATTGAAGAGATATTAGGTTGTCCATATAAATTTTTTTATGCATTTATGTTTTATAGAGGCTGAGAAAAAAAAATTAACTGTGACATGTAGCTAAATTGCACCGCTATGTAAAAAGTAAGAATCCTGAGACCCCTAAACGAAAAAGAAACAGAACAAATGATTTTTTTTTTTAATTTTGTCAATTCAGGGAGCTGTAAAAATTGAAATATTATGTACAGTTTAAAAATATTAAAGAAATAAAGGTGAAAAAACAGGTAGCACGTTTATTGGAAAATGTCAAACTATATATATGCGGTTGCGCTGTTTTGTGGCTTTGACAAAAATTTTGAAATTTTTGAAAAAAAAAAATGGAAACACATTCACACACATAGCTACTGGATCAAAACCACAAACTAACAACCAGAAATGTTGTTTGAAAATTATAAGTTTTCGAAATAACATCACGAAAATATCGAATTATTAATTCCAATCGTATAGTTGAACAATATATTAAATTCCATAAAGCCAATTCTATGTAACCTACCCCAATGGAATAATTAATCATTCTTCTAACAGAAAAAAGTCACATAAAATCCGGAAAAATTATAGGCCTCTTAATCAATTTGGATGATAATGGATTTTCTCATATTCGTTTGTAAAATTACAATTAAGGGACTTTTAATGGCACTGAAGAATTATGCAAGGGTGGCCTGTATTGAAAATATATTAATTGTAAGAGATTTTGAATATTTAAAATAAAAAAATAATGATTTTTATCTTTAATATTTTTTTTCCCAATCAGATTCTTATCTTTTTAGTTTTTGTATCATTCTTTAAAAATGAATGAATGGAAACACATTCAACCTTATAACAAGAGTAATAAAAAACTAGAAAACAGGAATTCTGCTTTTTCAGAATTTAGTATCGCCCCCGATGAAAAAAAAAATGTATATATAAATAGTACAAAACATATTTCAGTTTTAAGACTTAAAGCACACCCTTTTGTTTTATGTAAAATGACGTCATTCGCATCCGCTTAAGAATTCCACATCTGCGATGTACTCTTAAACATCTACTGTAAAGCACGCATAGGATGTCACTATCGCAGAATAATACACAAATGCAGCAAAAAGATGCCGTCATTAAAGAAACTCGACAAAAAAACGGCTATCTAATGGTTCATAGGTCTTCATTTGTTTGTAACATTAATATAGATATCTTCAAATTAAATATAGTTTATCATAGCTCCATGTTTTAACAGAAATTATTCGTTTATATTTTTTCAAAATAGCACGTATTTTAATTGTCTTTTCTTTCGGTTGTTATGAGAAAATGGCAACAAAAAGATATAATTGCTATTTTTCAACTATTTTCCCTTTACTTTCTACATAAATGGAGTACTTGAGTTGCCAAAATTAAATAAATGGTGCTAAAAACTACAAAAAATTTAATAGTTTAAAAATCAATGGAGATGCAGTTTTCAAACAAATTGCATTTAAAAGTACATTTAGTACATTTTTTTTTCAATACGAAGCTGTAAAAATTTAAAATGTGCGATGCTAAGAAGTTTAATAAATTACTATAGATTATTTAATCGCACTGCTTTGTTTTATGGCTGGCGTAAGGTAACGTTATTTTTTGGACGATACAAAATAAGCTGGGAGAAAGAAATAGCATACCGTACAGGGGGCTAATAAAATTACTGTCACTGTAACTCTTTATCCTACGTTTTAAGAATTCTTCATAAGATGTAAAACCAGATTTTACTCTTAGACGAGAGCAAATGTTGTTCTAGATTTTGAGAGTTACTGCTGGGCTGCCACTGACGACTGTTTGTATATTCTACTTGCACCAGTAAAACCCTGAAAACCCAGTAACCCAGTAAAACCCTGAATTTTATAGTATATTTCAATTGCAAATTTAGTCAAATCGTGTCTTAAATTTTTTCTTTAAAAAAAAAGTGGTGTGAGGGAGAATTAAAAAATTGTTTATTGTGGCAGTCCTATTACTGGAAATGGGAAGGGGGAATCTTCATCCGATTTCTGTTTTTGCATCATTTGGATGTCTGTTGTTCCCAGCGTCATATATCGCTCATATTTGAAAATAAAACCATGAAACACAGTAAAAAAAAACTCCTGACATCATGCATTACTCTTCTGCAATAATTTCTTTAACAGCTGCCACCGTTTGTAAGTTATTTAACTTTAAAATAAGCCCGTCCATTTTAGGACACCTGGTATATAGAACTATTTAAAATTGACATACCTCTTCTTCGTAAATTCTAGATTTTATAGACTTCAAATTCACTGAACTCTTTTCAGCTATGTTTCTTGGCAATAGCGAGCGGTACCGATCATTTCTCCTTAGCAAACGCCTGTTTAAATATGCAATAATCAAATTTGCATTAAACACTGAAGAGATTCGAATACATGATCAACAAAAATTATACAGGTGTCCTTATATTATTAAACGAATAATTCATGCAAAGTATTTCAAATTAATTGCTTAATAGGCGCAAAGACGAACCTAGTGAAAAAGATTCCATGCTGGGACTCGAACACGAGCCATCAGTATAGCGCACTGACGTTCTACCGATTAAACCACATGGAACGATACCCAGCCTGGAACTTTTCACTATTACCGGTTGGCAAGGTTACAAACGCAGCACAAGATGTAATAATTTTCGTGAGCCACCGACATGGTTCAAACACGAAACTCAATTAAATTTTTCCAGAGCTGGGAAAAATGCTCTTGAAAAAATTTTCATGTATTAATATTGTTTCAATCGATGCTGGATTTAATTGAGTTTCGTGTTTGCACCATATCGGTGGCTCACGAAAATTATTCCAGCCTTGCCAACATGTAATAGTGAGACTCTGAAAAAAAAAAAATCATGTATTAATGCTATTTCATCAGTCGATACTGGATTTAATTGAGTTTCGTGTTTGCCCCATGTCGGTGGCTCACAAAAATTATTCCATCTTGTGCTGCGTTTGTCGCCTTGCTAACCTGTAATAGTGAGACTTTCCCATGTATTAATGTAATTCATGCAAAGATTAAATGTTTTTTATCTATATCATTTAGTAGTTTTTTATTATGCAAATAGTTATGTCAACAAGTCATTTACATCTAGATGCTTCCGTGTAATTAGCATAATGATTTTAAATTAATTCTTTATAGAAAATTTAGAAAGGAAAACATAGCATTCCTTACAATTATCATTTTGATTGTATAATTTCTATAAACTAGAATATAAGATAATCAAAAGGTGGCTTACGAATTCAAAGACTCATAGTAATAATCACGTGTGTAGATATGAAACATTGTGTATATATGGGTAATTTTGAATGAATTCCAATTTTTAAGATAATATGAAAGGCTGTAATAAGTCGTGCAATATCCATTTGTACTCTAATGCTTAAAACTTTTTTTTTTATAATACAAACTCTCAGATTGGCAATAATGTTATATTCGTATATTAAAACTTCTGATTATCGAAACTTTTAAAAATCAGAAAAACCAACGTTTAAAATGCACAAATAATACATGAAAAGCAGCAAACAGCTGTTTCGAATCTACTAGCGAGATTCTTCATCAGTGCAAGATAGGGAAAAAGGAACAGCGTGCTAGAAAAAGCAAGGCTGAGCAAAATCATAGACAGATACACGCTGGCTGTCTATGATTTGCTCAGCCTTGCTTTTTCTAGCACGCTGTTCCTTTTTCCCTATCTTGCACTGATGAAGAATCTCGCTAGTGGATTCGAAACAGCTGTTCGCTGCTTTTCATGTATTATTTGTGCATTTAAAACGTTGGTTTTTCTGCTTTTTAATATTGTTGCACAAAGGCTTTATTTGCGATTTTTCTATATCGAAACTTTCGTTTCGCGAATTCGCTTTCTATATTCCAGGACTATTTTAATATTTTATTCGCACCGCTATTTTTTTAAATACATTTTTATTATATTTCGCTTGGAAATAGTATTGCGATAATGAGTGTACACAATTTCTGTTTTGAAAAACTGGTGCGAGATAGAATAAAAAAATAGTCGCCCTGATATTCGCAACGTTTCATATGTCAGATGTATGCTGTTCCTTAACGATAAGCAACGATATAAAATTAACGATATAGCTGCACTTAAGGCTTCTGTCCCTGCCTGTGAAGACCCTCACGAGCTAATGCTAATCCTATGGGGAGGGATTTTTCTAATATCTTGTTTGCATTTCGACATTTGTAAATAATTTTTTTTGCATTGGATAACCGAGGCCCATTTCTACATCGCACCTTTTTTACTTTTTCGATTTTGGTCGCAGATATTTTTTATAAAGTTACTTTTACTTTCAAAACCGGTTCTGAAAATGAAAGTGTCATTCTAAAAAATATCTGCAACCAAAATCGAAAAAGTAAAAAAGGTGCGTTGTAGAGACGAATCTCGGCTATCCAATGCAAAAAAAAAAAAAAAAAAAAAAAAAAAAAAAAAATTATTTAAATATGTCGAAATGCAAACGAGACATCAGAAAAATCTCTCCCCATAGGATTAGCATTAGCTCGTGAGTGTCTTCACAGGATCCTTAAACGAAGTTTCCTGATTAATCGGGCATACGACTGTTTAATTCAGGGCCCGCAGCGTTCCTAAAATTTTCGCAATTTGCTACCAGCATTTTAAATAAAAATCCTTCGTGGTAGATTCCTTTAACATCTATAATAGAAATATACAATAAAGTTTATCGTTTTAAAATAGTAGTAGCAATGTGTGAAAATTTCAGGAACACTGCTATCCCTGGTTAATCTGAAAAAAAAAAATCGAGAAAGGATTGCATGGAAGATCAAAATATTCTAAGAATTTTAAAACAAACCACACAAAAGTATTCCCATGATTACGCTAGTTACGACTAAATGAGTTTCACGTGTTCCTACTATAAGTAATGATAAAAATGATACTTCAAAGTGGTTTATCTCAAAATGTTATAAACGCATTTTATCTCGAAAGGCAATATTTCTCTTAAATCACTTAATAATTTTAGATATAATCTTTACGGAAAGTTATAGATTCCATCTATACTAGACTGAACCTAAATTACTTCATTATGCCAGTCACAAAGAAAAAAATATTATGGATGGATACATTCTGAGAAAAAGACAATTCTTTCAACTTTATTTAAAAACTAGGGGGCTCTGCCCCCTGCAAGCTACGCTCGCCAACCCCCGTTCAGACACCGTAGAATCTAAAAGCACGCTAATCTGATCGGTTTTAAAAAGATTAGAGAAGATTATACTGAAAAAAACCTGTAGCGATCTCCCTGTAAACGGGTTTCCATTCAATTCCCTTTCATTGCAAAAATTTAAGGTAGAATCAGTGGCTGTTGAGACATCCAATGGTTGCTTTCGTGTTTGGTTAAAGAAGATCAGTTAAACACATTTGAAAAGAAGCTAAAATAAAATGAATTAAGTAAACAGAGTCTTTGTCTCTCGGTATATTTTAACAGCGTTATAAAACGATTGACATAATAGAATTACTAAAATTTGCTGCTTTAACCCCTTCAAGGGCGGTGGTTCATTTTTGGACCACTTAATTTTAATTCTTAAATGCTACATTAATATCAGAATATTGGGATGAAAATTTCCCTTTTATTAAGTAAGTGAACAAAAGCATTTTTGTATTTCGAAATTTGTTTATAAATTCTGGTACCATTCACTGATTTCAAGATTTTACGAATAGAAGTGCCTTTTCCGTGAAAGGGTTAAACGCATATTAATGTATTTATTATTTTAAAGTTTCCTTTCCCTTTTAATATTCACGTGTAAATACAATTTTCAGAACATAATTTTCAATATTTTCCTGCCTTTAACACGTACTCATTTAATAGTAATTTGAAAGGGGTTTTTTCTGTTTTTAATAGTCACGTGAAAATAAATTTTTAATCGTTAGGAAATATTATTCTTTGCACTGTTTTTAAAATTGAAAACAATATAATAATAGCCTAAGTCATGTGACTATCATCAACAGCTAAAGGCGGATCCCTTCGCTTTTTATATTCCAGACGGCCATTTTGGTACTTTAATGTTAGCCAGCCACAGGTGTGATAAGTCGCCGAATATTATTCTATCCCCATTATTTCGTTTATATTATAATAGTCCAAGTCACGTAACTGCCATAAACAACGGAGCTGATTCATTCGCTTTTCATAAGAAAGGTTTCCATTTTGATTAAAGAGTCAAAATTATTTTTTCGAATAAAACTACATAAAAGTTGCCATGATCACAAAGAATTCCTGGTACTTTTATGTTAGCCGGGTAAAAATTTCGCCAATAGCTTTTTTTTAACTCTCCAGTTAGCATTTTTTTATTTTTCGAGTGGTAAATTAAAACGGTGCTACTTGGTTATCCCATCGACCAAAAATCTGTCGCCAAACTATAAGATTAAATGCCAATAACGGTTGATCGTAAATGTCACATTCACTTGACTTTAAGGAAGTTACACATGTTCACGCCATCAAGTGATTTTTATTTCAACGTTTTATTTGTATTTTTATTAATGTTATACTAATTTATTTGTTCTTTTGTTATTTAAAATAAAAAAATATGTCAATTTGTATAATTTGGCTATTTATATAATTTGGCAAAATTGGTCGACGGGAGAAGTAATAACATTAAAACGTTGCTTTGAAGTGGAAATTAAATCTCATGATTTGTTGCATTGTCACATACGCACCAGGTTTGGCTTGATTTTTTTTTTACGAAAATTTGGCGAAAACCTCGTTTTCAAATACCTGTTACATATGTATTTTTAAATTATTTTCTGTTATTTTTAAAATCAAATAACAATAAATAAAAAAAATTAATTAATAACTATAGAACAAAAAAATTTATAACATTTTTTGTAAATAAAAAGAAAATAAATTCAAATAAACATTTATTAATAAATAAGCAACAATAGCCGAGTTACCATGTCAGGCAAAATAACGCCATTTTGGCGCCAATTAGGTACCCCGTTGCGTATATGACATCTGTGTCTAATATTTTTCTTTTCGTTTCGTTTAAAAAAAGAATGAAGTAAAAGCCATTTATTTTAAAGGTTTCTATTTTAAATGAAAGTTTTGTATTAAATAAAATGATAATGAAATACAAATTGAATTCTGAATAAAAGTAACATGATGCATTTCTTAGCATACATTTAAGAGAGGCCAAACTCGTCGCCAAATTAATTTAAAATAACCTTTTCTAAAATATGAAAAAAAATATCTGTTATGATTAAAATTTGAGTTGCCATCATTAGAAAAAAAGTATTTAAAATTAGAAAAAAAAATAATATTTCGAAAACTAATTCATTTTAAAATTCTAATACCAGTTTTGAGATCTGTGGATCAATACGGATTTTTGGTGTTAATTACATCGCAAAGTATTCCATATTTTGGGAGAAATCGCCGTGAAACGTAATCAGTTGTTTAATCAGTCGTTTCATAGAATCGTTAAATAAATTCGTTTCAGTTCGATTCATTAGGTTTATATATATATAGGGTAGATATACAAATTTTGCTTATATGTACAGTAAAAAAAAGTAATCACCCCCTACTAACTCCTCAACAAATTATCGTAAACGAAAGTTACTGGTACCGAACGATTGGAAATAAAGTCTACGTTTAAATGATGTATATAAAATTTGCTTAGGGGGTCATCTACATAATAAAATGAATCCAAACTTCATTTTTTTTCAATGGCAATACTCAATTTTAATGAGATATTTCAAATCTTCGGTTCAAACTATGCCTAGAAACCAAATTTCAAATCACTTGAATGATAAGTTTTTGAATTATAAACATTCAAAATTTAGTGCTTATAATGTTTAATTACATTTTCATATATTTATTTATATCTCCTGAAATTATGCTCCTAATGTGCTAATTTTTGTATAGCAAATAATTCTAATATACCCAAACATAAATACGCTGAATTTGCAATTTTTATAATTTTATGATATGAATTACGAATTATGAAATTAATATTCGAAAAAAATTATGAATTGCAACCTACAGTTTTTTCTATGGATTTAGATTTATTAAGTCCTACTGTATGGAAATCCAAAATTTCACAATTTTCTTCCAAGTAGTTTTCAAATTATGCTTAAAAAACTGCAAAATGATGGTTTAAGGGGCCGTCTATGATAGAAGTGAGTAGATATTTTGAAATTTCTTCTGCTGTTCTGTCATCTAACCGGCTTCATTGACTGCTTGAGTGGTGCTTAAGGTGTCTTGATCAAGAAGGGGGCTCTATCTGTTAACAATCGAGTACTGAACTTCAATTTGGATACATCCTTAAAATACGCTCGTTTTAAAATAATTAATTTCTCGTAAACTTATGGTACGAATTGCATAAAAATTTGTTTTTAGGCTAATTGAAGGGTGTAGAGTTCATTTATGCTGTCAGAATTGTGTACTGCTGTTGAAAAAAAACAAAGTTATGGTTCGTTTTAATATGTAGATGGACCCCTAAGCAAATTTTATATGCATCATTTAAAAGTAGGCTTTTTATCCAATCGTTCGGTACCAATAACTTTCTTCTACGATAATTTTTTGAGGAGTTGGTAGGGGATGTTTAATTTTTTTTCCACGACTGTACACCAGTTTAGTTTCAGTTTTAAGATATATATATATATATATATATGGGATCTATAATACCGTGAGTATTGTATGCAAAATATTACAATGATGAATTTTTGATGAAACATTTTATTTTGAATGTAACATCCAATACAATTTTAGTCAAAATTAGCATAATGATAGGTATATTTGTGTGCGCTTGGCTTTTAAAATTTGAGAACATATTGAAACTCGATACATATATTTTTCGAAAAATCGATTTAAAAAAAATTAACAGATGTATTCTCCTTTACACAATTATAATATACAATTTATAAAATTACACCAAGCATTTAGTATACCAGTGGACATTTAGAAATCCAATTAGCATACCACGCAATCTTGTATAATTTTACCTTACGTAATGACAAATTTCATAGGTTAATATACGTAATATTATGTATATTTATTTGTTGAAATGTTTCGCTACATGTCAAATCAAAAACAGTACATTTGCTCTTATAAAATAATGAAAATTACTGACATTAATTTACAATGTTTACAATGAGAAACAATTCTTATCTTAATCCTTAATGAAGAAATGTGCAATTATCTATACTAATATTATAGAGAAATAAAGTTTGTTTGTTTATTTGTACGAGGTAAGCTCTGGAATTACCGAACCGATTCCAAAAGTAATGGTATCAGAATAATGGTGTTAGTCCCACTTAGAACATAGGCTATAGGGTAATTCCATCGTAACTGACGTAACATTTTATGATCGAATTTTGTTTTAAAAACTATGTAGAAAATTTACTAATAAAAATAGAACAAATTTTTACAATTTAAAATATTTCTTACTAAGGACTTAATACCCAAATAAATGCCTGCAAATTATTTTAATCTCTCTTTTAGTCGCGAAAATTGCGATTAAAAATTCTGTAACTGACGTAACATAAAATAGACAAACATTTTTTCTGCCTTCATTGAAGTGTAAAAATTATCAAAACTATTCCGTTAAAAAAAGAGATTTCATGTTCTCAACAACACTAAGTAATGCCAAATTATAACAGTAACTTGTTTAATCAATTTCTGAATAATAAAAAAGGAAAAAAATGGCATTTACACGTGTAACTGGCGTAACTTTTATTGTGTAACTGACGTAACATTATGACTTTACAATGACAATAATGGTACTTAACTTAGTTTGTGATCAGTAATTTACAAGGATTTTTTATTAGGATTTTATTATAGAATAAAAAAATGTAAAGTTTTCCAATCATACCCTTAAATTAAACATATTATAAATTTTACCATCCCCCCTCCCAAAAATGATGATTTTCTGTGGAATTGCTCTATATCTTATGTGCGTGTCACTGGCCAAAAGAGAGTGCAGGAGCAAAAAACGTCCTAAAAATGCGATTTTTGTGTTACTGAAGGGCCTAGAAACATGAAATTTGGAATGGTAGTTACTTATAAGATATAAATGATCTCTAAGAACGTTTCATAAAAAAAATAGAAATTTAAAAAGGGTGAAAATGCGCTAAAAGCGTTCTAAAAAACGTTCTAAATTTCGATTTCTACGTAATCTCAAAAAGTACCGATTCGATTTTTTAAAAAAAATGATGTGGAAACAATGGCGATAGCCCTCAGTTTAACATAGGCATCATTTTATGTCGGCGCCACTACCCCAATGGGGGTGCAGGAGCAAAAAACTATCTAAATTGCGATTTTTATACTTCAGGGGTAGCAACTTGAAATTAGGCATGGTAGTTACTTATGTGATATAAATGATCTCTAAGAAAATTTCTTTAAAAATTCGAAATTTTAAAGGGGTGAAAATGCGCGAAAAGCATTTTTAAAACGTTCTAAATTGTGATTTCAACACAATCTCAGAAAGTACCCTGCCGATTTCAAAAGTAATGGTTGGAAATTGATTATAACAGCCCTTGCTCTAAAATAGGCTCTATTTCATGTCGTTGTCACTACCACCTAGGTGTTGCCGAAGCAAAAAACGTTCTAAATTACAATTTTTGTGTGACTGATAGGCCTAGAATCCTGAAATTAGGCAGGGCAGTTATTTATAAGATTCAAATGATCTCTAAGAACATTTCCTGGAAAATCGAAATTTAAAAGGGACGAAAATGAGCGAAAAGCGTTGTAAAAAACTTTCTAAATTGCGTTTGCTATGCAATCTCGGGAAGTACCGATCCGATTAAAAAAAATGTCCTTCCGGCCAGTGCCGGGAGGAAGAGGTAGCTTTCATATTCCTTATTTTTTAAAAGCCAGCTTATATTATTTAAACACAAGGAGCTCAAATTTGTGGAGCCCGATTATAGAAGATTAAATACTAATTTTTGTCAATATTGAATATGAATGAGAATTTCGCCAAATTAGTCAGCGTTATCAAAGCTTGTTTTATTACAGTGATTTATATTTTGTCGCCAAATTCGGTGATATCCCGAATTATATTAATAATTATATTAACCCGAATTATCGGTGATAGCCCGCCATTTTAAAACGACATAATGGGTGCAACAAAGCTCACCAATGAACTTGATCGAGACTAGGGATTGACCGAAGCAGTAATTTTGCCGAATACCGAATACCGAAGCTTCGGTCAAAGTGTACACCGAATATTCGGTATTCGGCAACCGAATACTTAAAAATTTATAATACACATTTTTGCATATATTAGCTTTTTCAATAAACTTTAATTAACATTAAATTCTTAATTTAATTCAGTTGCATTTTTATTATTAAATCTAATCTAATTACAGAAAAAAATTACTGCCTTCTTTCCACTCACAAATTCATTAACTCATCACTTATTTTTTTTATTTTATCACTAGTCAATACCCAAAATAACCTATGAAAATATTAAACTGTACAGGCTATTATTAAGGATAAGAATTACCAGAAAAACAAAAGTTCATTCAAATAAAAAGAAACAATATTGTCAAAGCTGATTTACTGGTTGTCCAAGTCTAATTATAAACATATTGAATAGGAATGTTTTTAAATGCAAAAGGTATCATATCAATTGTACACACTCTAAATTAAAATGTCTGAAATTCAGACACTTAAGTGTCTGAAATGGAGTGTTCAATTTTCAGACATTTTAAAATGTCTGAATTTTTTCAGACACTTTTTGCGTCTGAATTTCAGACACTTCAAACGTCTGAATCGCATCCATTTTTTTGTAAGCATCATACGTAGCCATGTTTGACCACGTTGAATCCTGGAAAAATATTTGGCTGTGGTCCTGCCCCCCCCCCCCCCCCAATACAGCCTGATTTTTTTGGTGCTCTCAGTTTTGGTATACAATTTTCGTTACGTTGATAATTTAAATCTTTTACGACATTGTACTGATTATAATCAATATCTTGAACTTCAGGAGTAGAACAAGATTAAAAAACAAAAAAATATTTATCTAAATATTAGATTTTTTTAAATTTATTTTGTTTTTAACCTTATTTTACTTTAAAAGTTCAAAATATTGATTATAATCAGTACAATTTCGAAACAGATTTAAAATATAAGCTTTACAAATATTGCACATCAAATTTGGGGGCACTACAGTCGTAGGGGGACGGGGCACTTCCCAGTTTGCCCTTCCTTTAATCAAGAAGTACTTTTGCAAAAAACGCAACCCTGCATTATAGTTGTCTAAATTGAGATGTCCGGTATTCGGGAGTATCCGTTGTGGGGGTTAATGGACATTCTCGAATAGCGAACACCTCTATTTAACGAATACTTTTTTAATCAGCAGACATACATATTTGTATATTTTTACCTCAAAAAAGTAGACATCTCCAATTATCGGACAAATTCCGCGGTCCCGAAGTGTTCGCTATTAAGTGCTTTTAAGGTACATAGATAAATATATATATATATTTTATAATCTTGTCCTACTCTAAAAGTTCAAAATATTTATTATACTCGGTTGAATGTGGAAAAAGATTTAAAATATCAGATGTACGAAAATTGCAAAAATCCCCCCCCCCCCCACCAAAAAAAAATGAAAATATAAAAAAATATATTGCCACATAGGCAATTTTACATATACATCACTTGATAATCACAACAGCCATTTAACTATGAATAATGAAAATAAATAAATAAATATTCTACTTTAATAACATTGGGGAAAAAATGACTTTGGTATTTTGTTAAATATATTTGCGTTTTTAAACTTGTCCTACTCTAAAAGTTCAAAACTTTCATTATAATTAGTGCAAGATTTAAGATATCAGCTTTACAAAAATTCATGCAAAATCCCCCCCCCCCCCCCAAAAAAAAATGAAAATACTTATTTAAAAATTATGTTTTTAAAAAATTTATATTTCCACATGGGCAAGTTTTTATGTAGATCAGAGGGTACTCACAAAAGCTATTCAACTATCAATAAAAACAAATAAGTACATATTCTATATTAAAAACATGAGGAAAAAATAACTTATGATTTCCAAACTTCTTTTGTCTTAAATATATGCAGTAACATCTGTCATTTTTGTATTTTTCGTATAAGTGCATATAAATAAAGTTACCACAATTTTAAATACGAAATCTAGTTAGAGGTTTTTACTTTTTCCCATTATAAATTTCAAATTACTTTTTTTATTAAAAATAATAAAAAAAATCAGTATTAGAGTTGATTGCAAATCAAATGCATATGTATATTTTTACAGGCAGCTTCATATAATAGACCAGTCTCATTTACTTTATTTATCTTTTTTTAATCTGCGGTTTTATGCCAGGAAGTAAGAAAGCATTAGGTCATCTTTCAAAGTTTTTTTTTTCTTTACTTCCTTGTGGCCGTCATTTACTGCGAGATAAAAATTATCCGTTGAAACTAAGAACTGACATTGAATATATAATTCGTAATAAAAAAGAACGTCATAAGTTTAAAAATATATACTTCTAGAATTAGTGGGGTTTTTTGCGAACAGATTCAAAACTAATTAAATTTCATGCAGGATTTTGTTTAGTACAATAAATAAAATCATAAAATACACTAATTTTACTACTATAAAGAAACTTACTTGAGTTGCTGCAAGAGGTAAGAAATATTCCTCGATTTGAAATTTTAAAAACTACCACAACCACAGTGAGGGAGAAAGACTTTCATCAGTTTAAAAGGTAATCCCATAACACATCCGACTAGCCATATTTAAAGAATGAGATGTTTCATCCTAAAAACAGGACCCGCCAGACAAAAGTTTCTTTTTTTTGCCAGCTTCGACAGGACGAAGATGAATAACACAATATTATTGATATAAATTGATACGAGTTAACACTAAGCCCATTGCACACGCTTTGTAGAATTTCCGGGTGTAATCTTCAACCGTCGTCTACTTCTGTTCTGTGTCTATCCCGCCCTTGTATCGACGACAGCTTCTAAGAGACATTTGATGCCGAGCACACAGGTCAGATGTATGTATTCAATAAATAAATACTCCAAGTTAATACGAATTAAAATCACAGTACTTCACATTTCGCAAAAAACGAATTAAAATACACGCGTACATAAAAACAAACTTTGTTTGAATTACAACGTATACCACTTCGAACGAAGACATCTAAAACGCATGCGCAACTGGGAGTGCTAGTGCCCCCTGGTGGTTATTGCGTCGGAAGAATCAAAACGTCTAAAATTAAGACACGTTTAAAGCAATGAAGTGTCTTAAAATAAGACGTTTGCGGATATTTTAGACATTATTCTCAGTTCGTTTACACCATGGTCATAGTAAGACGCTTATGTATCTTAAATTAAGACATCTATAGTGTCTTAATTTTCAGATTAAGACACTTAAGTGTCTAAAATTCTTTTTCAGTCACATATGTGTCTAAATTTAAGACGCTTCTATTTGCAGTGCATTTAACTATATTTTCTGTCAAATTACTGATACATATTTATATTTTGTTTAATATTGTAACACTGTGGTGATGAAGATAACAAATTTGAGCGATTTTAGTTTAATGATTATAAAAGCTATAGGATAGGCAATAGGCATAGGGGTATACTTATTTGATGTGCATATTTTCTTTAATATACACCTTAGATACACAGAGATGAACTCTGATATACTTATTTGATGTGTATATTAAAGAAAATGCACATTAAATAAATTTAAATTATGAAAGCTAATGTAGAAATAATTAAAATTAAATAATAAGGGAAAGATGACCATCTTCCTTACTTTTTTTCTTCTCTATAGCAGACAGTTGTTTTGATTTCAGTGCTATGTAGACTATTTTAGAAAGGAAAAAGTTTTTGTTTAATTAAAAATGGCCTTTGACTTGTTCTTTAAGTGCAGCTGAACTCCGAACTCATGCATATAATATTAAAACTCATTGTTTAACCTATTCCACTTCTAAGTAAAAGATAATTCTTTTACTTCTAAGAAAATACTTATCCACAATTATTCGGCCGAATACATTTAAGTATTTGGCCGAAGCCGAATATTCGGTTTACATGCCGAACCACCGAATACCGAATCGACTATTCGGTATTCGGTCAATCCCTAATCGAGACCTTAGTAATTCCTGTGCACATGCTTACTCATATCTAAATCGGTTGATATATACGAGTGCTGCTGCAGGCAAAAAATCAGATTTTTCAAAATGTCACACACATTCGAAATTCAAACTGCTATATCTCGGCCATTTTGTTTTAGATAAAGGCAAAACAAAAAATTATCCGGAATCTTTGTAACAAGCTGAAACACATAAGAAAAAAATCTTTTTCAATTTCTAATTTTTTTGTACCTCATTTTAAATTATTTTTTTTTTTAAATTTTTAAATGGCCGCCATTTTGAAACAAGATGGTGGATGAAGTTAGCAAACGAACTTGGCCGGGAGATTGCTATGTACTATGCACATGCCTTGTCACATCATAATCGGTTCATAAATACGCGTGTTATTGCGTGACAAAAATCAGATCGTTTCAAAATGTCATCAATGCTAGAAGTTCAAAGTGCTATAACTCAGCCATTTTTTAAGATATAGACGAAACGAAAAATGCTCCAGAATCTTTGTATCAAGGTCAAATACATAAGAAAAAAATCTTTTTCAATTTCTAATTTTTTGTATCTCATTTTAAATTAAAATAGAATAAAAATTAATGTCCGCCATTTTGAAACAAAATGGCGGATGTTGTTGGCCAACGTACTCGGCCAGGAGATTGCTATGTACTATGCACATGCCTTGTCACATCCTAATCGGTTCATAAATACGCGTGTTATCTCGTGGCAAAAATCAGATCGTTTCAAAATGTCAGCCACACTAGAATTTCAAAGTGCTAAAACTCAACCGTTTTTTAAGATATAGACGAAACAAAAAATGCTCCGGAATTTTCGTATCAAGTTCAAACACATAAGAAAAAAATCTTTTTCGATTTATAATTTCTTTGTACTTCATTTTAAATTTTAATTTTTTTTAAATTTTAAATGGCCGACACTTTCAAACAAGATGGCGTATGAAGCTGGCCAACGAACACGGTCGAGACATTGCTATGTACTATGCACATTCTTTGTCACATCCAAATCGGTTCATAAATACGTGTATTATCGCGTGACAAAAATCAGATCGTTTCAAAATGTCAGCCATGTTAGAAATTCAAAATGCTATAAATTAGCCATTTTTTAAGATATAGACGAAACTAAAAATGCTCCATAATCTTTGTATCAAGCCCAAACACATAAGATTAAAATATTTTTCAATGTCTAATTTTTTTGTGCCTCATTTTAAATTTAATTTTTTTTAAATTATTTAAATGGCCGCCATTTTGAAACAAGATGGCGGATGAGGCTGGCCAACGAACTCGGTTGAGACATTGCTATGTACTATGCACATTCCATGTCACATCCAAATCGGTTCATAAATACGTGTATTATCGCGTGACAAATTTCAGATCGCTTCAAAATGTCAGCTATGCTAGAAGTTCAAAGTGCTATAACTCAGCCATTTTTTAAGATATAGACAAAACAAAGAATGCTCCAGAATCTTTGTATCAAGCCCAAACACATAAGAAAAAAATATTTTTCAATGTCAAATTTTTTTGTGCCTCATTTTAAATTTAAAATTAAAAAAAAAAATTTAAATATGGCCGTCATTTTGAAACAAGATGGCGAATGAAGCTGGCCAACAAACTCGGGCGAGACATTAGTATGTACTATCTACAGACGAAATTTTATCCAAATCGGTTGATAAATATGAGAGTTACAGTATGACAAAGATCAGATATATATATATATATATATATATATATATATATATATATATCAATTTTGAACGGAGGGTGGTTTCAGGGTCTAGGGGTCATCATCGGTGAAAATATACCAAAATTTTTTGGAATCGTTTTCCTCCGAACGGCTGCAATAGGTAGCTTTTCGTAATGAAAGCTACTTAATAATGGTGTGAAAATGATGGCGACAGCCCTCACTCCAACATAGGCAATATTTTATGTCGGTGCCCATACACCAAAGGGGGTGCAGGAGCGAAAAACGATCTAAATTGCGTTTTTTGTAATACTGCAGGGCTAGCAACATGAAATTTGGCATGGCAGTTACTTATAAGATATAAATGATCTCTAAGAAAATTTTCTAAATAATTCGAAATTTAAAAGGGGTGAAAATGGACGAAAAACGTTCTAATTTGCGATTTCTACGAAATATCAGAAAGTGTCTATCCGATTTCAAAAGTAATGGTTAGAAATTGATGATGACAGCCCTTGCACCAATATAGAATCTATTTCATTACGGCGTCACTACCACCTTGCGGTTGCATTTATAAAAGACTTTTAGGTAGCTTTCTTTACAAAAAGCTACCTATTGCAGCCGTTCGGAGGAAAGCGATTAAAAAAAATTTTGGTATATTTTCATCGATCATGACCCCCAGACCCCGAAACCACCCTCCGTTCAAAATTGATATATATATATATATATATCAATATATATATATATATATATATATGACCTATGTCACACTGTAACTCTCGTATTTATGAACCGATTTGGATGTAATTCAGTGTGTACATAGTACATACCAATGTCTCGACCGAGTTCGTTGGCCAGCTTCATCCGCCATTTTGTTTCAAAATGGCGGTCATTTAAAAATTTTCAAAAAAATTAAAATTTGAAATGTGGTACCAAAAAATTGAAAATGGAAAAATATTTTTTTCTTATGTATTTGACCTTTATACAAAGACTCCGTAGCAGTTTTTGTTTCGTCTATATCTTAAAAAATGGCTGAGTTATAGCATTTTGAATTTCTAGCGAAGCTGACATTTTGAAACGTCCTGAATTTTGTCACGCGATAAACGGCGTATTTATGAACCGATTTGGATGTAACTTCGTTTATACATAGTACAGATTAATGTCTCGACCGAGTTCGTTGGCCAGCTTCATCCGCCATTTTGTTTAAAAATGGCGGCCATTTAAAATTTTAAGAAAAAATTAAATTTGAAATGTGGTACCAAAAAATTCAAAATTGAAAAAATATTTTTTTCTTATGTGTTTGACCTCGATAAAAAGATTCGGGAACAGTTTTTGTTTCGTCTATATCTTAAAAAATGGCTGAGTAATAGCATTTTGAATTTCTAGTGTGGCTGACATTTTGAAACGCCCTGATTTTTGCCACGTGATAACAGACATATTTATGAACCGATTTGGATGTACCTTGGTGTGTACATAGTACATACAAATAACTCAACCGAGTTCGTTGGCCAGCTTCATCCGCCATCTTGTTTCAAAATGGCGGCCATTTAAAAAAATTAAAAAAAAATAAATTTAAAATGAAATACCAAAAAATTGGAAAATGAAAAAGAGTTTTTTCGTATGTGTTTGACCTTAATACAAAGATTCCGGAACAGGTTTTGTTTCGTCTATATCTAAAAAAATGGCTGAGTTATAACATTTTGAATTTCTATTGTGGCTGACATTTTAAAACGACCTGATTTTTGTCACGCGATAACAGGCGTATTTATGAACCGATTTGAATGTAACTTGGTCTGTACATAGTACATACCAATGTCTCGACCGAGTTCGTTGGCCAGCTTCATTCGCCATCTTGTTTCAAAAGGGTTGCCATTTAAAAAAAATGTAATTTAAAATTTAAAATGAGGTATTAAAAAATTGGAAAATGAAAAAGATTTTTTTTTATGTGTTTGGCCTTGATACAAAGATTCTGGAGCAGTTTTTGTTTCTGAAAATTTGTTCTTTTGTTTATATCTTAAAAAGGGGTTGAATTATATCACTTTGAATTTCTATCATGGCTAACACTTTGAAACGATCTTGTATTTGTCTCGCGATACCACACGTATTCGCCTATTTCGATGAAAGAAGGCATGTGGATAGTATACATCAATATCTCGACCAAGTTCGCTGGCCAGCTTCATCAGCCATCTTGTTTCAAAATGGCGGCCATTAAATTAAAAAATATATATATTTAAAGTGAGGTGCAAAAAAATTAGAAATTGAAAAAGGTTTCTTTTTTAAGTATTTGACCTTGATATAAGGATTCAGGAGCATTTTTTGTTTGTCTTTATCTTAAAAAATGGCTCAGATATAGCAATTTCAATTTCTAACGTGGGTGACATTTTGAAAAATCTGATTTTTGGCCTGCGACAGCACTCGTATATATCAACCGATTCCGATGTGAGTGAGCATGTGCACAGCAATTACTAAGTTCTCGAACAAGTGCACTGGTTAGTCTCATCTACCATGTTGTCTTAAAATGGTAGGCACTTTAAGAAATCGCCGAATTTGGCAGCCAAATATAAGTTACTTTAAATAAAAGCAGCTTGGATAAAGCTGACTAATTTCGCGAAATTCTCATTCATAATGATTTAGTATTGATAAAAATTAGTATTGAATCTCCTACATTCGGTTTCCACTTAATTGAGCTTCGTGTGTTTGAATAATATAAGTTGGCTTTTTTAAAATAAGGAATATGAAAGCTACCTCTTCCTCCCGGCACTGGCCGGAAGGACTTTCTAAATTGTGATTTTTGTGATACTGAAGGCATGAAATTTAGCATGGTAATTATTTATGAGATGTAGATGTTCTCTGAGAACAGTTTCTTAAAAATCTGAAAGAGGAGAAATTAACTAAAAATGTTCTAAATTGCGATTCCTACGCAATTTCAGGAAATATAAACCGATTTCAGAAGTAATGGTTTCAAATTGATGGTGATAGTCCGCGCTCCAACATAGCATATATTGTACGTTGTTCTCACTACCACCTGGGGGTTACGGGAGCAAAAAATCTTCTAAATTGCGTTTTTTGTGTTACTGATGGGTTTCTAACATTTTCAATTTGTAATGGTAATTACTTCAAAGATACAAATGTTTTCTAAGAATTGTCGAAAGAAAATTAAAAATTTAAAAGGATGAATTAAGCAAAAGGCGTTCTATAAGCGTTCTAAATTACGATTTTTATGCAATCGTATGAAATACGAAACTGATTTCAAACATAATGGTCACAAATTGATGGTAATAGAACCTGCTCAAACATAAGCTATATTTTGTGTCAGTGCCACAAAATTTTGTGTCAGTGCCCTAAATGGTTGCAGGGGCAAAAAACTTTCTAAATTGCGATTTCTGCGGTACTGAAGGGGCTAGAAACTTTAAAGATAACACGGTAGTTACTTATAAAATATAAATATCCTCTAAGAACAGTCGAAAATAAATTCGAAATTAAAAAGTGGTGAAGCGAAGGGAAGGAGCGAAAAGCATTCTAAACGATTCCTAAATTACGAATTTTATGGAAATTCAAGAAATAATAAGCCGATTACAGAAGTCATTGGTTGCGAATCACGGTTGATAGCCCCTGATCCTATGTGCGCTATATTTTATGCCGGTGTCACTACCTCCTGGTTGGCAGAAACAGCAAGAAAGCCTTTAAAAACATCTACATTCCATTTTATATCGAATATTATGAAATACCAACCGATTTCAATGTTAATGTTAGCAAATTATTGGTGACAGTCTCTGTTTCAACATTTTTCGAGACATTCGTTTCAACTCTGTTTCGGCTTCTTATGTTGGTGCTACAAGCACCAGAGAGGTGGTAGACTGTTATACAAGAAGATTGGAATTTGACATGATGGTTAATTTTAATATGTAAATGTGTTAAGATGATTTCTGTAAAATTCAAATCTTCAAATGAATACTGAAATGAGCATAAAAGTCTCAAAATACTTTCTAAATTATCATTTATTTAGAATTGGTTTTAGTTCTTCTTATTAATTAAAATCTCATTTCTAACTATTGACGTTTAGTCAAACTGTGGCTTAATTTGTAATTTTTGAATTATTTCAAAAAGTTTTCTTCCAATAACAAATAGTCATGGAAATATCATTTGGCATATTTCAACTATAACGCGAGCAAAGCCGCAGGTTTTTCTAGTTATTTATATTTATAAGAAGATAGAAAAGTGGAATTATAAAATATACATCAAATAAGTCAACAAGCATTTAAGTCAAATGCTGCGTCAAGTTTAATAAAAGTCTTGCAATGCAATGTATGTGAATCCCATAATTAATCATTTTCTTATCTCCTTAAAATTGCTCTACAGAAAATACCGAAAGTTCATAGCCTTGCAAATGCTGATACGACATGCCATTGTCAGTTTCATCTGTTAATAGTAATTGATCGAATTTTGATGACTTCTCTTCTGAGATTTACTCAATGATAGTCTTTATCGAAGCAATACATTCTTTTAAGATTTTGATAGTTTAAAAAAATAAAAACTTAAGTGATTTAATGGCTTGTGTTGTAACACATAGTTCTGTATAATTTTTAATTTTATTTAATATGAAAGATTATTAACGAAACTTTACATTAACATATTTTAGAAAAATGGATTAAAGAGCATATCGCTTAAATTTATATAATGCAAAGTCAAATTTAAATAAGAAAGTAATAATTTCATTTACATATCTGTGTACAACAAAACCTTCGAATAACGAATCCTTCCGGACGAAATTCGTCCGCTATTTGTAGGTATCAGCTTTTAAAATAAATCCGTGTTAATATATAGGTGTTGAAGATCGAAAAAATGCCCGCTAAATAGAGGTGTCTGCTATTCCAGTGTATCCATTATGGAGGTTTTACTGTAATAATAATAATAAAAAAACTATACAAAAGAACTGTATCACCTCCTCCGTTGGAAAAATGTTTAAAAAGCAAGCTTTTAATATAATATTATGTACTGTATTATTGTATTGTTGCTCTCAATTTTTCATTACCACTTTCTGTATAGAAACATCTGCTTCATAATCACAGATTTTTGCTATTAAAACAGCAAATATTTCCATTATTTCGAAACTATTTTACTGAACTTTAAATGCACGATTCCAAGTGTGAGTATCGTTATACTCTGTAGCTGTACTCAAAGCAATATTATTATTAAGGATCGACCGAAACAGATTTTTAAGACCGAAACCAAAATTTCGGCAATCTTCCTATTTTCGGACGAAAACAAAAATGGCCAAAAGTTTTTTAAAGTAATTAATACATACATAAATACATAATAATTCATTATACGTGTAACTGTAGGTGTGGCCCAAGTTGGCTCTCTGTACCTTTGAATAAATATTTGTATTTTCATAATAAAAGAAATGTAATTAATCCATCAACGACAAAAATGTAATTAATCCATCAATGACAAAAATTGATTTCCTAATTATATGAATATCATCTAATTAAATAATGTTTTACATATACATACCTCGATTCATTTTTTTTTATGATTTTTGTAAATGATCAACTGTTATACAAGAACTTTCAACACTTTTGTAGTTTCAAACCGGAAATTTTCTATTGCTGTTAAGTCTGCAGCTTTTAATGAGCACGTGAAAAGCATCTTCGAAGTTTAGTCATACGTGCATTGCTTACTTTATAATTTGCACTTACGTTTTGAATGAATCTGATAATTATAAACAGTTAAGTTCATAGTAATAAATAAAGAGCGTCTTATTTGCGACTATACATATAAAAATCAAATGAGTAACGCTGAATATTCAAGAAACGAGATTTTTTAAATACAGATAGTTTCGGTCCGTCGAAATTTTCGACAATATTTTTGGCATATCAGATTTTGGGCCGAAAACGAAAACGAATTTTTCGGCGATCAAAAATGATTATTTTATGTCTAAGTTAAAAAACTAAACATCACAAATCATAAATCTCGTGATACCACTAAGATTCCTTATTCAACTATTTTGGATTAATCTTTACTTTGTGATTCACCGAATAAATTTGCAATTAGTGAATAAAATGTTATTTGTAAAATGGTTTATCTTGGGAATTCATTAAGGTAAATACTAATTTATCTCTGTATTCCACAATTGACACTTGAAACTAAATTCTGTGTTAACTAACTAAACATTGTTAATGCTTAATTTACCGAGTTAATTAGCTGTGTTTGCCTAATTAAAGCAAACGAATGTTATAGCAAGTAATTCTGTTGCGGTTTGCTTTATAAATAGCTATATCTCAAGTAACAATTTGTATATAATGTGTTACTGGGGTCTTTTTACACATTTTCTTACTATTTTTTACACTATTTTATTTCACTCAACTTGGTTGATTATGTAAACAAGGCTCGTACGGATCCTTGAATTTCCTGACTAAGAAATTCTTAGGTACCAGTATTTTCTTATAGAAAATCTCTGCTTAAATAGGACGAAATTTCGAGTGTTTAAACTAGATTTATTTTTCTATAAAAAAATACTTATAACCGCCTTGAAAATAACAGTACCCGTACGAACCCTGGTAAAGGCGGAAGTTTTCAATAAATTTTTAACCCACTTTCTGATATAAAATAGGCTTTAATTAATTAATAGTTTCTTATTAATTTAATTATGATTACATATTGAGAAATCAATTTCGAAATCCTGAAAAAATAGTTTAAGTAACGTTTTTCCCTGTTGCCACTTAAAAAAAAAAACAGATCAAAAATTACAATTTTTACTTTCTCCTATCTTCAACAGAAGAAAGCATTGTAATAGGAAATTTTTTCGACTTCCGGTTTTCGACGGATTTATACGTTTTAGAGGTCAGGGATCCCAAAACATGTTTATACAAAATGTCTGTCAGTCCGTGTGTCGCGATTGTCCCATTGAAAAATGAATGAAGTTATGCATAGAATAGAAAAAAAAATTTTGTGTATGTTTTGTTTATGGCCAGCATGTCCTCCTTGAATTTAGAAATATTCCGCCGAAAGGGGGCTCTGCAATAGTGATTTTTTGCGCCATTTTCATTATTGTATCATGGACAAGTGTATGAAATAATGCATAAAATTGATCCAAATTTTTTGTGTATGTTTTTGGTTATGGCCAGAAGGTCCTCCTTAAATTCCGAAATATTTCACCTCAAGGGGGCAGTGTCATAGCAATTTATACAATTTTCTAGATTTATCTTAGTTCTAATGTACATCGGTGTCTAGTGAAGCGACGGGAATTTCTCATCCTGCTATGCCGGCGATTTGCGAACAGCTGATGTACAACAGAATAATGAAACTATTAAACCGGGACTCGGAAGCACAGACATTCACCTCATGAAGTTCACGAATGAAATCCTACTGTTAGTTAAATCTCGGTTCGCATACCATTGTATTTTCCTGCCCCCAGTCGTCCATGTTTTCATACCTTTGGGTTCAGGAAAACACAATGTTAAACCTACAAGTCAACCGCTAAAATCGGGTTTTCAGGTGTTTTTCCTCAAGATATGACTTGGCAGACCGATTGCGTTTTAATATGCTAATCGAGATTTAACTAATCCTAGAAATTCATCCGTGAACTCGATGAGGTGATTGTCAGTGTTGCCGGTTTCCGGTCTATATTGATTTTAATAGATATCATGATCGAGAATAATTCCTTTTTACTTCGAATCATTAACTGAAGCAGAAATCTAAGATTAAAATCAAATAAGGTATAGTATTGAACTAATATTGCAGTATTAACATATGTAAATACTTTTGATGTATTAAGATGTATGAGGTAGAAGAAAGTTTTGGGATTGGCACATCCAACAAGTTTAAAAATAAATTCTCTTGCTCGCGTTTTCTATCAAGCATAAAAGAGAGGTAAATTTTACATAATTGAGTTCGGTATCCAGGTCACATTAATGTATAGTAGAGGAATTTATTTGAAAAAATCATGAATTGCAGTTATGAAATTAGACATGATTTTTCAAGATAAATATTGAATGCTTAATAAAAGAGTGTATTTTAAACAAACTATTCCTATTTTTATACTTATGTATCATGACAATCATTTCTTTGCGATCTAAAGTTTAGTTTTCCTAAATGATTTTCGACTGAATTGTTGCTTTTTTAAGGGGTCTCAGGACTCTAAAAATTGAAAAAAAAGGGGAAAAAAGACCATTTTCAACATTTAATATCCTAAAATGTATATGACTTTAATACATAATTTTTATTGGGATGAAACATATATGTTCTCTCATTTCAGGTATTTAAAAAAAAATGCAACGTATACAATTAGTATTTATAAATGGCTCCAAACTGTCAGAAATTTACCGAGCAGAAAATTGGTATAATAGCTTACGCGCAGAATTACAAAATATCTTTCGCAACTAGAAGGAAGTTTTTTGTGCCTAATTTTACTTCAAATTGTATTAATTACCCACAACTATAAGTTTGTATTTAAAGCATTTTTATATATTTAATACAGAGTTGTATTTAGCTAATACAAAATATTGAAAATTTCAACAATATAATCACCTAAAAAATATTTTTTGGAACAATAAAAATTAAATTTTAGGTTCCGTTTCGACTAACATGTTCCGCTGAGACTAACATGAAACATGTTTTGAAAATTTCTTGAAAAAATATTCTGAAGATTTTGAGAATTCAGAAGTTCTGCGCGTTATGCTCAAAAGTCATTTGTAGAAAAATGACTTCAAAGTTTCGGAAACGCCGCATGAGCTATTGGGCGGGTATAATTCTAAAAGCCACAACTTCTGTTCGAATGGGAATTTCATGGAAAAAACCATATCAAAATGTTAGAAAAGATAGAAGTGTAGCATCTTAAAAAAATTCAAATTTCGAAAATTTTGAAGCTTTAAGAGTCCTCAGACCCAGGGCTTAATTTGCGACGGGGCCCACCGGAGTCCAGTTCCGGTACATCTCTGTTTTTAGTAAATATTTAAATATTGGTCATAATTCACCAGAGCTCATAAATATAGGGCTCCGGAGTTCAGTGCAATTCGTAGCTCTGCATTTTTATGGAAAAAAATGCATAACTACGATCTTTCCCTTTTTGTGTTAACACTATTTCTGAATCATAACCCTTACGCTTACCCTATTTAATAGTAGAATTCTGCAATTAATTAACACTAAAACTAGGCAAAGATTACTATTCAGAAGGAGTGATAACTAAAAAGTGGAATAGTTGATAGTATATGCTGATAGATATTTTTAAAATTTTTATTTTCCTAAAGGAAAAAAAAATGCTCTAAATTTTGCAAATAATGTACGAAATATAAATATGCAGATTGGACTGACAGGGAGGGAGGGGGGGGGAGTTAGCACATAATATTAGGGCTCGCTCCGGTACTTTTTCTCTTAGGAATTAAGCCCTGCTTAGACCCCTTAACAATAATTTTCAAAATTCATACAGCATAAATATACTATTTTCGAATTTATATTCTTTAAACGTTCCTTAAGTTCTTTCATAACGCAAAAATCACTTAAATAAAACTTTATTTTCCAAAACATAAAGGGAAAACTCGGTGAAAATCGGCCATATTTCGCTTAACAATACCATTTATCGAATTTTCCATTTGTTTGAAGGATAGAAATTTGTTGACTCCATTTCCAACCCATTTCTTCAAATTCAATCTCCAAATTTAAAAACTAATTCCATACAAGTTAGGATCATCAGAAAAAAATCCTTTATTTGAATTATGTTATTTGAATACCAGTTTAAACAATTTAGCTATATCTGCTTAAATAAAATAATTAACCCTTTGTGGTCGAGTGTCGTCAAATAGCTGCTCAAACTTTATACGCACGTTTTTATTTTCGAATTCTATTCGCACCACTATATTTTAAAAGTACATTTTTTAATAATTTTCACTTGCTCATGTTGTTAAAGTGGAAATAAAAATGCTTCCTTTAAAAATAGTGGTGAAATGGGAATAAACTCATGTTTTGTATTGCTAAATTGCTTAATAAATATTTTCGATATTTGAACTGTGTCTATAGTGATAGAATTCATAATCTAGATAAAATTCACGAAAATTTACGGGCTGTTTTTGCTTGTAAATATAATAGCTTGTCGCAGTGCTGCCAGTGGGCTACTTTTTTAAATTTCAGATTTCTTGAGTGGCACCACTTTTCTGAAATGGTTAAATTTCAATTGTTTTCGCCTTAATCCTTTCGCGACGAGAACCTTTTACTTAATTTTTAATCTTTTACCACTGGATTTTTTAAAAGAGAACATTTTCGGAAATTGAATCGCGAAACCGCTCTGATTAGCTAAGGTAAACTTTACAATAATAAATAACTGGTGGGAATAATAAAAGACTCTGGGCAGCTTAAGTGGCACGTATACCGTTCACTCGTCCCCAAGGGGTTGATTAATATGTCATTAAATAAGCCGAATTTTACCATTTTAAAAATGTGGTGCCAATAAATAAATCTGAATTTTAAAAAAGTGGCCCACTGGCAACACTGACTTGTCGGAGGTTTTGAAACAGTCACGGCCAGCGAGCCGATGAGAAACCCCGTTACCTAAACAGAAAGATTTACTGTAAATAAATACTCACTCGGCATTCAAATGACGAATATTGTTTTTCGAAAATAGTGATGTGAGAATATATTTTGAAAAAAGTAATGAGTACCACTGCATTAAAATATCTCAGACAACATCACTCTTTTACAGAGTTTTTCTAACTTTAGAAGCTTTAATTTACTGATACAAAAATAGAAAGCTCGTGTACAGAATAATTATTTCGTTAAAATAATTAGTTTTTTTGAGTTAGCTGATAATTTTTTAGTGACGTTTGCGGATTTTTTTCTGATTATGCCAACGTGTCTTTTTTCACCTCCTCAGGAATACTATGGGTACCGTCAATCGGTGTCTAAGGTACTTTGTAATTTACTATTTATTTGTAAGGTACTAATAAAGGTACTTTGGTCCTTGAGATGTGCTTTATACTTTGTCCCATCCCATAAAAAAATTTTATTCTTTGTATTAAACAAACAATGCAAAATACTTCGGTGTTTTTGCCTTTGAACAATATTTTATACCGTACTGTAGGGTATTTGAATAGTTTGGGGTAATTTAAAATTTTGTTAGTGGAAACACTGGATGTGTTTGTAAACAACTATTTTCGTGTGTAAATTTTAACTCCCCAAACTTTCTATAGTGAAAAATTTTGATAAGAGCTATAAATAAAGTAAGTGATAAAATATTACATTTAGTAACTTGTAACCCATGTGTGATCATAGTTTTTCCTTTAACTAGTGTTTCGGGGCTACTTTGTGCCAGGACTTTTTTGGTCCGGAAGTAGCCCCAGTTACTTAGAAATGCTTTTTATCCTCTTCAGACCCCAGGGTTTATTATTATATATTTTTTAACTTCAGTTATGAATTTATATTAACAAACCGATAACTAAGAAAGATTGAAAAGTGAAAAAAAAAATTAAAATGCATTTTTTGCACATAAAATTCAATGATACATGAGACCCAATAAGTACATTTTTGGAAAGTTTGTTAGGATTTTTTATTTAACATTTTTTTTTTTTGCATTGCATTGAAAAAACAATGCAAAACGTGAAATAATTATACATTTACTATTTTTTTTATTTCTAATGGACTCTACAAATGGTATCTTAACGTACTGAAAAACTATTTATGTTTTCGTTTTTGCACATTTCGTGCATTTTTGCTGCAAGCCATTTTGATATAACACGTATCTCGCTAAAAATGTATTAAGTAACATTTTTGTTCAAATGTTACTGTAGCAAAATGTTACATTAATTATTTTTGTTCCAGTTGCTGAGGATAACATGATGAAAATTGTTTCTCCTGTCTTTTTTTTTCACAATCTGTTAACTGTGTTTCAATGTAAAAAAAAAAAAAAAAAAAAAAAAAAAAAAAAAGTATATATATATATGTGTGTGTTTATCAAGTTTGCAGTGTTAATTCATTAGCATATCTATTGGAAGGGGGTTTCAATATTCCAACATATGAAATGTATTCATTTTATATGAAAATAAGTGAATGGACCAAAGAAGCCCCCATCAGGGGCCACTTTGTTCCAAAATTTTAAAAATAGTTAAAAAATAAAATAAATAAAAAATTACCTCTTTAAAACCATAAAGTTTGCTTCATTGATTCATGTTAATTGCTTAAAACTCTATTTCGACGTTAAAAAATCATATATAATACTTTTAATAATAGAAATGTTAGTGGAGCCAGCAAGAGTGGCCCAAAATAGCCTTAGTTTACGGTACGCGCTCATATAAAAATGGTAGTTGTCGTAGGCGCATTTATTACAGCGATTATACGGTCCCTTAATTTTAAATATCAATATATTTTTTTTTAAATATGTTTCGACTTACCCTTCTGCGATTAAATAAGACGAAGAATACTTTTAGAATTTACTGGTATCGAAATTCAATTTACTGTACAAAAGCTGAAATAAATCTGCCTTTGCAGTCGCCTTTTTTGAGGCAGCGTGTAGACCTGATATTCAGTGAGCAATGCTGAATAAACGTACGTGCCGAACATTTAAAATCTCTCACGTAAGTCTAATTAAGCAGTTAGAGAGATTTTGACAGTTTCTTCAGTTTTACTGAAAGCATTAACATTAATTTTTGATATTTTAAAATTCAATATAATACTTATAAGAAGAATTTAAATTGCAATAATTCGTTATTGATAATCAGCGAGACCGCGAGTTTCGGTACTTGCGCATATTAAGTTTAAACATGCATGGAGGATGCTCATAATAATTTTTTATTCATTCACTTAAGACATATAAAGATAATGTCGTTATATTGAGAGATAGACTTCGTGCATATCCCATGGCACTATGAACGAAAAGGAATTCACATATCCTCAAAATGGTGAAGTTTCAACTGTAACCGGTTTTTCAGTGGCTCATTACCGCCGGAGCAAATTATTACATTGAATTTGAATAGAAATCTTCTCCATATTTAAGTGCCTTATTAACCCTCTAGTGCATGATTCTTTTATTTTTCCTTAAATATATATATATATATATATATATATATATATATATATATTTGCTTCCTGAACGTGCATAAATTACAGGAAAATTATGGAAAAAATTTTCATTCTTATATTTTTTAGTATTTTGAAATTTTTAAAATTGTTTCCAAATGACAACACCATATATTAACACAAATAAAATATTTTTTTAACTTTGCTAACTATCATCGCTTTGCTGTTTTATTGCTTTTTTCGTAAATTAAATGATTTTAAATGCATATAACACTTTACATACACTTAGAAAAATAAAACTATACAGAGTGATTCAAAATAACGTGGCCAAAATGAAAGGGCAAAACAGACATACAAAAAAAATCAAAAATCATATAGGAACGTGGGATCGCAAACGCCATCCGGGGCCGCTAGAGGGCGTTTCCATGAAAACGCTAGCTGAGCAAATTGAGCAACTTCACGTTTGTGATTTCAGCACAGCGGAGCTCCCACACATTTCTATCGACAAGTCAGAATACATTTGCAGGCCACCTTTTCCAGGTATTGGATTGGTCGAGGTGGATCAATCGCATGGCCACCGCGTCCACCAGGTTTATCTCCATTATATTTTTTCTTATAGGCTTTTTTAAAAGGCCTTATTTACGAAACACCAGTTTCATCGCAGGAAGATTTAGTAGGAAGAATTGTTGAAGCAGCAGGATGTGTTCGAGATGCACCTGATATGTTTAAAAAGGTGCGTCAGTCCGTGCAAGATCGATGTAATGCGTGTTTCCAGGCGTCTGGTAAAATCTTTGAGCATCTCCTGTAGTAGTATTCTTCGTAAATGTGTACCGTGTGTGGATATACAGTATAAATAAAATGATGTAGAATGATTTTTGTTTATTATTCTTATATTAAATATAATTTGCAACTCCCTCTAGCGGCCCCGAATGGCGTTTGCGACCCCATGATTTTTGGTTCTTTTTATATGCATGCTTTACGTTATTTTGAATCAACCTGTATATATGTGTATGCATATCAAACTATGAGTATATACATCTATACCTATGCTAAATATAAAATAATTTTAAATCAGACTTTAACTTACAAGTTATATAACAATAGTAACCAAAATTCTACATAAAGATGCCATGTAATATTATTATACATTAATTTTTATCTACCAATAAAATAATAATGGTACAAATGATAGTTTTAAGATATTAAATGAAATTGAAATTAGATGCTACAGTAGAAACTTTTTGAATTTATAAATGAATAACATATGCACCACTGATACAGAAAACAACAGAAATTATGTAAAAAATATAATTAAATAAATACATAATAAAATGCGCAAAAGCAGCTATATTTATCCTCTATTTTCAACCAATTGAAATCATTTAAAATTTAAAAGCCAAAATGTGCTTATAAAGTATAATATCAAATGAAAAATGCAATAAAAAAAATCGTAGGCTAATAAAATATATTCCATAAATATACGGACAATGCAGCAGAATACTATAGAATGTTATATCAATAATATTTATCAAAGTTATGAATGGTAACCAATAAAACAAATGTTGTTTTTGCTTAAACATAGAGGTACCAAATACATAATGCATTTTATTCTAGTGTAAACTTTAGAGCCCAGAAATTTACATCGTTGTTTTTTATCTAAGTGTTCTAGCCAGTGATCATTTTTTTCCTTCCTGACATCTTTGGACATTAAACGTTGTTTACTGCTTACGCTTCAAAGTTGGCTCTACATCACTCGACGCTGTTCCTCGCTTTAGGCTTTTCTGTTCCCCAGAAGACACATGTGTCGGCTACTTCCAGTCTGAATCCCATCAATTTTAAATGTTTATTTTTAGATGGCTGCACAAAAGCCAGGCATTTATGAGAGAAAGGTTTAGAAAGTGATAAAATAATATGAAATGCCACTTCATTGTTCGCATGCTGATTTTGTATCTTCCAAGCAAACTGTCATGCAAATCGACCCCATCCATGTATTTATTATGGACTTGTACAATATGAGGGCAAGGAACATTTTTTCTGCATTTTGTTTCTGTCATAACCGCTTGCATCTTTTATCGGATTTGTTCCTGCAAACGTAGAAAGCGTTATAAGAGTTTTATTGTCTTGCCAAGCAAGATTTCGTATCTCATATCCATTGACATTGGAAATATATTCTACTAGCTGTTACCCGGGACTTCGTTCACGTAACATTTAAAAGAGAAGGAATTCATCAATTAAGCAAAAAATTTCGATAATTAAAGGCATATATAATTAACCCTTTACAACATTTTATAGTAGAAATGCTTCTGATGATCGCAATTAGCTTATTTTTGCTTATGTATAGGGTCATTTAAATTTCTTTCGCGAACTTGAAATTTCATGCACCTTTTCTAAGATTAAATGAGGAATAAATTTACATCTCTTTTATTCTATTTATTGTTTATATTTATTCTATTTTATATTTATTCCGTTCAGGGACAGTGATTAATTTTATGTTTTCGAGACAAAGGATATTATTTAAAGAAATATATTAGTAAATATTTTTAAAGGAAAGTGGATATTAACAGGTCACTTCAGATGTGACTTTGATAGATTAGAAAAATCGAAAAATCAACATACAACATTATATTTACACTTCAAAAAATCACATCTTGAAAAAAAAAGATAAATGGTAGTTAAAAAAAATCAAACGTACTGAATAATCAAAGTTCAAAAATAAATAACAAGAGTACTTGAAATATCTTTAACTTTCATTTATTACATTTTTATTTCACGGTACAACACTTTTATCCGCTGTAGATCTGCCAAAAATATCAAAATGTTTATCACGCTCCGAAGACTCTCGAACCTAAATCTTATATTATAATGCGAGTAAAAATTGTGTGTGTGTGTGTGTAAATTCTATCTTAAAAACGCCTGTAACGATTTCGACAAAATTTTGTATTTTACCATTTTCGGGCACGAGGAGACCATTGGGCTAGGTCACATGTTCGAGAAAATTCTATTAGTGGGCCATTTGGGGGCATAATGGGTCAGGGTCAAGCTAATTATATCTAAAAAACCGCTCAAACGATTTTGACTAAATTTTATATTCAACCGCTTTCGGGTACGAGAAAACAATAGGGCTAAGTCATATGTTCGAGAAATTTCGATTAGTGGGTCATTTTTTGGGTCACTGCGGGTCAAACTATTTTTATCTAAAAAACGGCTCTAACGATTTTAACTAAACTCTATATTCTGTAGTTTTGGATTACGAGAAGATCATTGGGCTAAGTCACATGTTCGAGAAAATTCGATTAGTGGGTCATTTTGGATCCCAATGTGTCAGGGTCAAGCTAATTGAATCTAAAATGACGCTCAAAACATTTGACCAAATATTGTAATCCGCTTCTGGGCATGAGATGACTATTGGGCTAGGTTCGAGAAATTTCGATTAGTGGGTCATTTTTGGGTCACTGCGTGTCACGCTATTTTTATCTAAAAAAACGGCTCGAACGATTTTCGCTATTCTATAGTTTTAGATTACGAGAAGACCATTGAGCTAAGTCACATGTTCAAGAAAATTCGATTAGTGGGTCATTTTTGAGTCACTGTGGGTCAAGCTAAATTCATCTAGAAAACGGCTCTAACGATTCTGACGAAATTTTGTAATCTATCGTTTTCGGGCACGTCAGTACCATTCGACTAGGTCGCATGTTCAAGAAAATTCGATTAGTGTGTCATTTTGGGTCACAATGTGTCAGGGTCAAGCTAATTGAATCTAAAAAGACGCTCAAAACATTTTGACAAAATTTTGTAATATATCGGTTCTGGACATGAGATGACCATTGGGTTAAGTCCAATGTTCGGGGAAATTCGATTAGTGGGTCATTTTTGGGTCACTGTTGGTCAAGCTAATTGTATCTAAAAGACGAATCAAACGATTTTGACAAAATTTTGTATTATACCGTTTCTGGGCATGAGCAGACCATTGGGCTAAGTCACATGTTCGACAAAATTCGATTAGTGGGCAATTTTTGGGTCACTGTGGATCAAGCTAATTTTATCTAGAAAACGGTTCAATCGATTTTGACTAAATTTTGTATCCAATCGTTTTAGGGTGCGATAAGACTATTGGGCTAGGTGACATGCTCGAGAAATTTCAATTAATGCATCATTTTGGGGTTACTGCGGGTCATGCTAATTTTGTCTAAAAACGGCTGTAACGATTTTTTCTGTACTCTATATTCTACAGTTTTGGATAACGAGAAGACCATTGGGCTAGGTCACATGTTCGAGAAAATTCGATTAATGGGCCATTTTTGGGTCACTGCGGATCAAGATAAGCTTATCTAGAAAATGGCTTTAACGATTTTGACAAAACTTTGTATTATATCGTTTCTGTGCACGAGAAAACCATTGGGCTAGGTCGTATGCTCAAGAAAATTCTATTAATGGATCATTTTGGGTCATAATGGGTCAGGGTCAAGCTAAATGTATCTCAAAAAGTTTAAAACGATTTTGACAATTTTTTTTTTACATTATGCCATTCCCCTGTACGGGAAGACCATTGGAATAGGTCGATAAATTTCGAGTAGTGGATCATTTTTGGATCAACGTGGGTCAAGCTAATTTTATCTAGAAAATGAGTAACGATTTTCACTAAATTTTGTATTTCATCGTTTTCAGACTCGAGAAGAACATTGGGTTGGATCGCATTTTCGAAAAGATTCGATTAGTGGGTCATTTTGGGTCTCTATGGCTCAGGGTCAAGCAAATTATAACTAAAGCAGCAAAAATGATTCAGTGGGATATCGCGATAAAGACAAACCTAATTTTAACCAATCTCAGCTCGATCATTCCGGCTAGTACTTATTATTCAAGCAACAGAGCTGCTTATTGCTTCCAATCCCGGAATTTTTTACATCGATTTTCATGTGCCATTTATTAAATTTTATTGAAACCAGTATTCTAGAAGATTATACGGTAAAAGGGTGTTAAGCTTATGTATTTGCGATCATTAAATTCTGTGCAAATCCCGCCATTTTGTAGAACTGCTATAAAAGGCTAAAATTGTTTGAAAGAAAACCAGCTAATGATTTAAAATATGAATTTCAGAAGATTAGTTATTCTTACGGAATGATACTTGTCGAGATAAAATATATATATATATATTCTTTCTCTTCATGAATAATTTAAAACTATGCATTTTAAATTATTTAAAACATGAAATCGATTAATGAAATCCAATATTATTGTACATTTAGAAAAATGTTGAACATTATTTTTATTAAATATACTAAATTTCAAGTAAGAAATACTTATTGAATTTCAATTCGTTTTAATTTTAATGAGAAAATAGCACCAAAAATATATATTAATTCGCTTTAATTCCCCTTTTTTTCCACAAAATGTCTTCTGCTGATAATCATAAAGTGAATTTTGAAAGAAAACTCATTTGTATGTAACTTATATTGTAACTTATTCATCAGTATGCACAGTATTCCTGTGACGTCACAGTCGGTAAAATGGCGGTTTTTATAGCCTCGAACTGAATGAGAGCATAGGGTCCATTAGTAAAATTTATTTCAGTTATTTGTTTTAATATGACGTCATTATTTATCTATGTTCATTAGTTACTAATATTCATGCCCCTTGTATTTTTAACGAATGCTTGAAAATATCTGTTTTATTTCAAATCTGACGTCATATTTTTCCAAGATAAATATTTTATTAATAATATGATTCTTTTTTATTATTTTTCCTTCCAATTATGACGCCATTTTTAGCAGAAAACCCCTTATTAACGTAACCGATATTCATTCTCCTTGTATAATAAAAAATACTCATTTTTTCGTCTCAAATATGACGTCATATTTATTTTCTTTTGAATACTTTTTATTTTACTCTTTCACGTGGAAATCGTTCAATAGAAAATTAATTGTAGAGGAGAAAATTATTATTCTAGATTTAGATTTTTTTGGCAACGAGAAAGAAAGATGGTTAAATTTATCGGAAATATGTTAATTCATTCTGTATGAAAAAGATTGAAATTTTGAATTACTAAGAAAAATAATTGAATAACATAAATAAAACATAAGCTGTGTCCTTCTCGGTTTTATAGTACACCTATATGCAAAGATACAAAAGCATTAATTCATCTGTTATTACGTATACTTCATTCAAACTTTCGGACATACTTTTGCATTCATAATATCATAAGAATGATACTTCCCCGGTCTTTTTTAAAATTCATTGTTGGGTGGAATTCTGCAGCACCGGATTCTGTCTCTTCTTACACTTCTAAGGCACAAGATTCCTTTTGATTTTAAAAATGTCATTAGATTCACTGATGTATAATCAAAATACAGTCTGTGATTTACGTTTTCAATAATTCGAAAAGTTAGTCTAGCTACGACTGAACTGCTAACCTCCAATTCATCAGATAACAATTGCCAGACTGATTGTGTTTTTTTCTGTTCCAGTGTAAATTTCAAAATTGTATGCAAATCCAGATACCCCTGCCAAAAGAAATAATTTAAAACCATGTTTATGCGATTTGTTTTTTGGCATATACTGTTTGATATGGTCGAGAGCCTTTGTTGTACATATTTGTTTATCAACACAACGCGATTCTTCCATATGAATGGATAAGAACTTTTCTTTTTTGGGTATCAATTATTGGTCTCAACTTGAAAAACTTTTCAACCTCCATTAGGCAATGTATTGCCGTTCAGGTGAAAGAATATCTCCATTTGGGGGCCCCAATTGAGAAGAAAGCCCCTTAAATCTGAAAAAGAAGTATTTTGGCCATTTTTAACCATTGGAAAAAATGGTTATTGTCCTCGTGAGGGTAGGAAATGAAAAGCATATCTGAAGCTTTTTATTGGTTCAATCCGCACTTTATTCGTTTTTGGTTGGTCTATACAGTAATCTGTATTTCCCTTTACTTTTAACAGAGATGGATACTTCTGTTGTCACTATGACAATAAAGTAATAAAAACTACAAAAAAAAATTAATAACTCAGAAACAAATTGAGATACAGCTTTCAAACAAATTGCATTTAAAAGTACATTTTTTTCTCTATACGACGGTATAAAAAGTAATATTGTGGGATGTTTAGAACTTTAAGAATGAAATTTCATTAAGAATTGGTCGTGAGATTTCCAAGAAATCTGACGATGGAAGAGCCTTTTCCCGAACAGCCAATGAAATGCTTGGATAATA
This sequence comes from Maratus speciosus, assembly GCA_963932465.1. Lineage (NCBI taxonomy): Eukaryota > Metazoa > Arthropoda > Arachnida > Araneae > Salticidae > Maratus > Maratus speciosus. The sequence goes on along the minus strand of OZ010794.1, from coordinate 502,371,769 downwards.
CGTAAGTTTCAGATGGATAATACGTAAGTTTCAGGACATCTGACGAGTCGGAGGCGATTTTTGTTGCTTGCAATTTTTACTTGTAATAACACTATTAATGTTTAATTCATGGCGTACGTAATGTCTGATCAACTCCGTGCGATTTTTTATGACTTAAATTTTAGTCTTTGAAAAAATCATTTTCCAAATGGTCGTTGTAATTTGTTAAATTGCATTTTTTATATTATTTGGCTCCCCCTTAACAAAAAAACTTATATCTACCCTAGGGTTCCCCCTCAAATCGCAGCTGCTCGCTTGCCCCTGCATTAGTCAGTCTCTGGTTTTACAATAAACTTTGAAGATTGTATATTTAATAAGAGTCGTTTATCGAGTTTATCTGATATATGGTGATGAAAGTGTTGAAAAAATTAATATAATGCGAACCAGTTGTGAAACAAACATAATGCTCAAAATGTTTACAAAAGCGGATCTCAATTCATGATGCTGCCAAATGGCAACAAATGTACATTCATGTGCATGCAATTTTTGTTGCAATAAACATTACTGAAAATTGTTTAACCCTTTTAGTGGCAAGGTACTTTTATTCGTAAAATGTTGAAACAATTTAATGACACCAGTATTTACAAGAGAATTTATTTCTAAACAACTAAAAGTGTATTTTTGCGTATTTAATAATGGTGAAATTTTCATTATAAAATTCCGGTGCAATGTGGCAATTAGTGATTAAAATTATATGATACCGTGACGGCATCACCGCCCTTCAAGGGGTTAAAATAGCTTTTAAAAGTATATTCTTTTGAGAGAAAAAAAATTTCAAATACAATTTTGCATGTTAAATATCTTTTATATGGGTTATAAATCTATCTATGGCTAGCAAAATGGAAGGTTTCAAAAGTTGCTTTTTATTTGTCATTTATAAACAACTGTTGTCCTCCAAGATACTTTTTTTGAACTAACACTAAATATAGGTCCAAAATGAATACACAAAGCATTGATATAAGTAAGCGTACAAATTTAATACTGGAATCGGGCTTAAATTAACACAGTTGCGCCATCTTGTGGACCAGGTGATAATCCACATACGTAGGCTTTTAGCGTGGAGTCATATATGACAGGATATCTACCATCTACGCATATTTTCTAAATCTTTAGTCACTCATAGAACTGAACTTTGTTTACCACATGTTCAAAATAACGGCGTAGCGAGAGGAGCGTCCAGATGCAATTGACACCACGAAGTTTTCTTTGCCTTGTCAGATACATTTCAGCTATTAATCAAGGTGAAAAAACGTTACAATTTTAGTGGTGTGAAGTATGAAATCAGTTAGGCATCTCCCTGTAGTTTAACCCCGTCCGCTATGTGGCGTGCGGCCTTGATTGATGTGACCTCGCCTTTAATCTTACGGTTACATCTCCCATTTAAGATAGGACGCTTACTTATATCGCTTTACATAAAGATGTCAAGAGGCATACAAACAACAAATAAAACGGTAAATAAACAACAAAGAGAGAAAATTTAATTTGTTGCCAATTGCAACAGTTTGCACCAGAGTGTTAATACTGGATTTCACACATAATTATGGTCAAAAAAAGGTTTTTATTTTTACTGGTTGAATGAAATTTACTTCTGCATTTTTGCCTCAGTGGCAATTAGGAACTGTTTCTCCGATTTAAAAGAAATAGGTCGCCATCTTGTCACAGTCTCCTCAGTTATTTCAATCTCAACCTGTTAGATTCTACACTCTAAATCTCCCCCACTTTATTTTTAACTCCATTGCATATCGCCCCACCAGGGGCCGAGAGGTTCTGCTCACGAAGCTGGTAGACGGGAGGTGCTGGGTTCGAACCCAATCGCGCCCGTCGGCCTAATCTTTCGGAGTTTTCGTGGTTTTCTTCTAACCTTGGATTTCCAAGCGTTAATACGGGTTAGGTTCCCTTAGAAAGACCCACACGAAGGGCACTCCCCACCATTAGGGCCTATATCCCTCGTGTTGATAATTGGCCGTCATAAGCACAACCAACCATTGCATATCCCGCTACATTCAACATTTATGTTTGAAAACATATTTTGAAATAAGTTTTATAATTTTTTAATTACATCCAGAATTATTTATTCAAAACTCCTTCTTGAAAATTGTAAAAAGAAGTGATAGGTAATTATTTATTAATGCATTCATTAATTTGATATATAATAAAACATAATAAAATAGTGATTTAATGTCATTATTAATAAGTGCAAAAGATTAAACTTTTAAATATGATAAATAATTTATAGTCTGACGCAAAAATGGGATTCTGTTTACAAATTTAAACAAAATGTAATTAGGAATGAAGACAGAAGATAATTAATAGTGATATAAACGTCTTGCGTTTTAAACTGAATAGAATGATGCAGTTGAGACCATCCCTTCCATTGAGTCCCTTTGAGATATGAAAATTCTTCTTAACATCCATTCATTTTCATCATTTCATCTCTTTTTATTTATATCTATCTAATAAAAATTTAACTTCCGGCAGATTCCTAAATTTATCGAAAATAAATGACGATAATGAAGCGTTGCTCTGGCAACAATATCTCACGAGAGTTCATTAGAAATTTTATTCTTAAATATAACTCTGTATAAAAAATCCATTTATTTTCATCTGTCTTTAGAAATAAATAAAGAATTAATTATCTCACAAATTTATTTAAGTTGTAAATTCCAATTATATTTTTACGCTTCTTTAAAATGAAAATGAAAACGTGTTAATTAAGGTATTCATAATTAGAGAACTTTAAACATATTCCTAATTATCGAAACACGGCCATTTATAAAATGACAGAACAGAGACAATGAAGATAACAAATTATCAGCTGCGAGATAAATGTAACTGATAAAAATACAAAAAGAGAATTAAATTTAAAAAATCAAAAAACTCGACTGCGTAAATAGCGAACTAATTAATTATTTCTCATCAATGTAAAACTATTTTTTATATTACTTACCTATTTTTTTATTTACTTGTATTGATGACTTTTAAGTTGCATTTAACTGTTAGTTCCTATCTATAAACACTGTTTTGATGAGGCCTATAGATGTCTATGAAGATTAGAGTTGGAGTAAAGCTAGAGATCCTACCTACACAACTTCCAGGTTGTGTAATATTTAACCCCTTTAGGGGCGGTAGGATACATTTTATCCCATCTACGATTAATGAAGCTTTACACCAGAAAAAAATTATGAAATTTTACTTTTCTAACTTTGGTGGAAAAAGTTGTAAAATTGCTTTTTCTCATTTTGAAATAAAATTTTTCTAATTTTCCGGTGGGAATTCAGCATTCCACAAACGCAACTGCTTGCCCCTCAAGGGGTTAAACGGAGCTTCTGGCTGTAAAATAGTCAATGAGATGTCGTCTTCATTTTGAAAGAAATACCCAATGATATGCCACTCCATAGTGTGCGTAATTTTTTTTTCGTCTCTATCGCCATTTCGTATTTTACGGCCGCCATTTTGATTTTATAAAAACAACATCTAGCCTATAACCATTGGACGGTTAAGGCGAATCGATAGAGACCCCATTCATTAAAATCCATACAGCCGTTGGGATGTTTCGAGTTTATAAAGAAATTCATATACCCAGATACGCGTGAAACACATAACCCTTCTTGACAGTTGGGTAAAAAAGACAATTAACACTTTCACGACGAACATATCTTTCAGGAGTTTTTATAGTTTACTACCTGTATTTTCATGCGGAAATGTTTATATAATTTAATCTTAAATATTTTGTATGTGGAAAAAGCGGAACTATTAATAAAAATAATAAAAGATTCCGAACACCTTATACAGTGTGCAAAGGTGACCCTTTAACCTGAAAGTACTTCCGAACGAGGAGAGCTAAGGCCATGCAAGTGCGGTAATGGTATAGTAAAGCGACTATGTCCGATTTAATGCAGATGACAGCAGCGCCGCTAGTGGTGAAATTTGGAAGATAGCCATTGCAAATCGAAAACGAAAAGAGATAGAGTAAAATTGCCGAATAGAAAGTTTTAGAGCATCAGTTAATTAGTACAAAAAGACATTTGGTTCACACGGATAAGATAAATCGTCGCCTGTATGTCCGAAATCGATGCACTACATTTCGTTTAAGTGGAATAGCCGGAAGTATGAAGAAATACGCACAATTTATGGCATAAATGCGTACTTATCTCAATACATTTTGATAACATCACACACACAAAAAAGACAAACTGTCTCACAGTTATAAAAAGTTAATATTCAGTATGTTCGAAAAGTTCGCCATTGCTCACGATACACGTTTGTATTCCTGAGAGTAATTCTACATGCACATTTCTCAGCATGGAACGTCTATTGCAAGTCTCTTCACTACGACGACATAAATTTAACCCTTTCAAGGACGGTAGCTAGACGGTCTAGCCATCTCATTTCAATTCCAAAATTGACAAATGACACCAAGAATATTTTAATAAAATTTTGCTTTTGTAAAAATAAGTGCAGATTAGCGGATTTTTATTTTTTATGAAATTTGTTTGAATATTCTGGTGTCAGTCAATTATTTCATCAGTTTACGAACAGAATTCTTCTGCCCGTGAAAGGGTTCTAAAATTTTAAATGCATTGAAAATTAAATTTTTACGGACATTACAGCACAGTACAACGTTACAATCTGCAGTTGTTCACTGCTATATTTCCGGAATGTGAATATGCAAAGTAGTATCGTCGTTCATCGATTTCGGACATTTTTGGAGTTACAGGAGACGAATTATCTTATCCGTGTGACCAAACTTCGTTTTGTACAAATTAATTGATGCTCTAAAACTTTCTAATTGGAAATTTTGCTCTATCTCTTTTCGTTTTCGATTTACAATGGCAATCTTTCAAATTTCGCCACTAGGGTGCGCTGCTGTCGTTTGCATTAAATCAGGCGTAGTTGCTTTACTATACCGTTACCTCACTTACATAGCTGTAGCTCTCTCCGTTCGCATTGATTTTCAGGTTAAAGGGAATTTCTGTTGCACCCTGTATATAGCATTTGTCGAAAATGGCTATTTTCTGCTCTAATATCCAAACTACCTACTTTCTAATACATTCACAAAACATTTCATTTCTTAAATGGCAAAATATTGCATATGTTGCTATTCAACAACGAAGAAACCTAATAGCGCTCCTGGTCTCCTTATTACGGAAAAGAACTTTCTAAAATTGTTCTCAGAGACTCGTCACAATTAAAGAGAACGATTACAATTCAAGATATTTCAAGACAATTCACATTTACAAGAAAATGAAAAGCATTATTCACTTCTTAGTCACTTAAACAATAATGCTTCCACATTTCAAACATTTACGTGCAAAAATGAGTTTGTAAACGTATCAGAAAAATTTTGCATTGTTGATTCTAAAATATTAATCTTGAAACTTTATTAAAATTTGAAAACTGTAGATAAGATGTATATATTTTCCATCTCTCGATTTACTAAAACACTATTGCGTAAACTACATTGCTAATATTTAAACTAACAGTTTATTTAGAATGTATCTTATTTTCTGAAAGGAAATATTTATAACAACTTTGGCAAGAGAAATTTACTGCAAAATTTATTTTTTATAACAGTGGTTCCAATAAACTATAAAAATTATAAGTAATGGCAGCCCTGTCAGCAATTTTTATAAAGCAGCTCACTATATCGCCAGAATCTTTCTTAATTTTCACGATATTTGACTGAAGATTTTATTTAAGTTTCCCTAAATAGTCGACTACCAAATTCTCAAATACAATTTTTAGAAATCTTCCACACATGCCCAGTTCAAATGCATGCACAGTTCGGATTTATTTCATACAAATGTCAATATGTCATCAAATATTCAATATATTCATGTTTTAATTGCAGTATGCTGTTTTTATCGGGTTTTTTTTTTTGTTGTTGTTGTTGTTAAACTTAAGGTAAGTTGTGTCAAATTTCGTTGAAACCTCTGAATGCTGTAAATAAAAAAACTTTTGAATTTTTCACAGAAACGTTAATATCTTCACGAGTATGAGAGCTATGCTTTCACAAATGCACACGAACTTTAAAAAGGACTCATGTAGTTTTTTAATATGGTGACAAACCAGTTTGAACATGTTCTGTTACATGGTTGATCGTAAAAATTATTTTATTATTTTATTTAAAATTAATTTATTATTAGTCCCTAATTGCACTCGCGACTAAATCTTCACTGAAAATTTTAAGTCAAGCATGTTACTTACATCCTTGAAGTTCAAGGACAATTCGTCAAGAATTTCAGTAAGTATTCGACAAAACGTGTACATGTACAATCGAAGTGTCTGGTCAACACCCTTAATTTTTGAACACCAGCGAAAATTTTGATTTATTTAATGACAGACGTTCAATGAATGGATAAAGTAAAGATTACCTATAAAAAAATTCTGGGAGATGTTTTGAATAAAATGTCGCACTAAATTATTAACAATCATACCGGCCGATAAAGTTTAACCCCGTAAGGATCGCTCAATATTTGGAAAAACCATAAAATATACTTGTTTTTTTCTGTTTTTTCTGTTACAGCAATTGAATAATTATAAGGTTTCTAAATAAAATATGCAATTAGTTTTTTTAAGGCGAAAAAAAAGATGTTATAGGACAAATTCACATTTATAGAAAAGCCGTCATGCGAGAATTCTGTGTCTTAATGTTTGTATTACCCCGTGCAAGTTAATGCGAATAAGGCCATTATTTTTCAAATGTTTACAAATTTTAACAGATAGTATTTGAAATAATATATAGACAATAAATTTTGATTATCAATAATATTTTTTGAGTGTGATATATTGCGTAACATGCAATACGAAGTCCAACACCACTATCAGCGCCAAACAGAAAAACCAGACATTCACATTTAAAGATTTCAGATGGAAATGCCAATTAAATTTTTCTGGTTTCAGAAGATTTTTCTTGCAATTATATCTTCAGCCTGGAAATACAGTGCTCAGCAAAAGTTTAGACAATGATCGATTATGCTTCTGTGCTGAGAAGTATGTAACGAATTGTTGTAATTCAACTGTCATACATTACTGGGGACTTATCTTTCATACACAAACAATAAATTTTTATTTATACACTTTACATAATATATAATGACCAAAAAACAAATTTAACATTGTTGCAAAAGTATAGACAATCTGTCTGTCAACAGGAAAATATTCATAAATTAAAATCGAACTGCACCTACATTGTCTGCTATTAATGCAAAAATGTGACTTTCCATCGAAGAAACTAAATCCTGCATCACTTGGGAGTCTATTTCGTACCATACACGTTCAACATTTGATTGAAGTTCCTTTACAGATGAGTATTGTTAAAAAATTGCATAAACCGTATGAGATATGATGCCACAAAAGTTTTCGATTGGGTTCAGATCAGGGCTACACGCGGGCCAGTTGAAAATAGTAATATTTTAAGAGTTAAACCAATTTTTTGATTTGTATGCAACATTATAGACGCATTATCTTGCTCAAATACATACTTTGGAAGAGGTAAAAGTTCACCAAATGGCTATACATTGTTTTCCAATGTATGTATGTAGTCTTATGCTGCTTGGCGACCATTGAGAAACTCCAGAGATACTTGAGAATTAAAACACAGTGAGGCTCAAATCACTAACCCTTTCGAGGGCAAAGGACACCTAATTTTAATTCCAAAAGTGACAAGAATATTTAATCAAAATTTCCCTTTTATATTATACGTGAAAATAAGTAATTTCATATTTTGTAATAACTTCGTTCATAAATTCTGGTATCAGTCCATTATTTTATCAGTTTATAAAATGAATTACTCCGTGACAGGAAAGGGGTAAATTTGTTGTGAGATTTCAAGGCTGGTTTTTTTATCATTTTCATGTAAACTAATGTACATCTTTCTTTAATCTATCTAAGAAATTATCCGTTGACACAGAAAGCTCTGACTCACTTTTAATGCGATTAGCAGTCATCATTTGTCTAGATGCTAGTTTATTGAACCTTCTATAATCTCGTTTTCTGGCCACACGAGTCCTTCCAGATCTATGTTTTGCTTTGAAAGAGTCACCCTTAGATAGTACTTAAGGGTGTTGGTCACTTGCAGAAAATATCACGTTCGGCTGAGAGAGTAGTTTGTTCCTACCCCCCTTACAAGCTGTCAAGAAGCATTTATCCTTAATTGCCGTGAAATCCAACTGTCCAACATCTTATCAGCTGTCTGTTGACAAAAATTTATGACCCAGTGGGGGTAGGGACTTTTCTAGCAGCCCATATTCTAGCAGTCATTTTCGTTAGATAGAAGGGGCACATTACTTCAATTTACAGAATGCTTTGGCAGTTTTTAAAATAGTCGAGATCACTTTGAACAATTTTACTCTTATTATTATTATTATTATTATTATTATTACAGCGACGCAACCGTCGCTGTTTCATGTAAGTTAAAGTAGAATAATTACGACTTTTATAAATGCATAAATTTTAGCAAATGTTTCATGAAAATGAAATATGACAATAAAAAGTGATTCAGTATAGTTTTTCTGGCTAAAATGATTTACATGTTTCACCTTTACTTATTTATATCATGTTTATTATATTATCATCTTTGCCTTCAAATTTAACCATTGTAAATTTTAAACAATTAAATAATAAACATATTGTTTATGACTCGTTTTGCAAATTTAATTACGTAATATTCAAAGTTTCTGAATTTCTTCTTTTGTTTATGTAAAGCAACATTAATTTACTACTGAAAAGTCAAAACACGATCTATTATAATTAATTACTACAATATGTATTTAAATAAAAGACTGTTTATAGATAAAAATATTATTATAGGTCATTATGTAAAGAAAATATGGACAGAGAGTGGCGATTTTATTCTATTAGTTACACACAGTGATATGGGATAGGTAAATACGCAGGTATTACCTGGAGTATGCACCTGGGTATTTATCCGAGCCTTGGGTAAATACCCAAAAATTGGGTATTTTCATAGTTCACTGTAAAAAAAATATAATCCTGTAAAATATTTTTAATGACAGGGGAATATGTCGCACATTGGAACATCCCATCAAAATATATTTATTTTACCTGTTTTAATTTCATATTTGTACTCATCAATAGCAGTATTGTAAAGAATACTTTCAACCATAAATCCTGTGCTCAAATCAAAACTTATTCATTATGTTGTGTTTAACAATCAAAAGTATTTTTTTTTTTTTTAGCTTAGATATTTTGATAATAATGATAAGAATTAGAGAGGAGAAATTGTTGTAGTGTAAGGCACTCATTTATTGCTAATTTTATTAGAAATATGCCTTTTTATCAGGGCTGGAAATGGAAAAATATACGAACCGAAACACTATTTTCAAAATTATTGTCGACTAATTTTTTTTTTTTTTTTTTTTTTTTTTTTTTTTTGCAAGTACAGTAAAGTTCCGATTATCCGAGTCCTGCTAACCGAATTTCCGCTTTAGCCGAGTTATTTCCTTCTGATGGACTGATAGCTTCCATTATTATGAAACAGCCATTATAAATGAAGTGTTAGGTGAAGATGAAAGAGCAGCCGTAAAAAGTTAGAACTCTGATTTTCTGGTCAGAATGGGGGAAAAAATGGCCATTTTTTTAAATTTTTTTTTTATAAATATATTGTAATAACTACTAACCATATCTTCATTGTAAAGAAATTGATGACAATGCAGGTAAAAAATCGAATTTTAAAAGTTTTAGATATAGGAAACCAAAATTACAGCTCCTCGAAGTAGTTTTGAGTTATGTTTAAAAAACTGACCACTTTCAATCTGGTTTGCAACCGTTACAGATTGATTTAACATGAGGAATTCCAAACTTGAAACCTGTCTAACTCCAAAACTACTTTGCTGAATTACTTCTCTTTTGATTTCTAATGTAAATATTACCGAAAAAAAAAATATGTTGACAAAATTATGTGTTCGAATTGAAAATTTCAGAGTTTAGTCCAATTTCACTACTAAGACGACACTAAAACTTATCTTTAAGATATAATTTCCAGATAATGGCTATTTTTCTTTATTTCAGGGACAATTTGATGATTAAAATGTATAAGGTGTTTATCTCACTCACTCATTCTCTCCCTCTTTTTTTTTTTTTTTTTTTTTTTTTTTTTTTCCGACTGTACATTTTAGAGGCAAGAACTTTGAAATGGATGAATAAAGTAATTCTTCAGTTATTTCTATATTCAATCAAATGATATAATATTAAATATACTAGATACAACATACATGCAGCAATACATGCGATATATATATGATTCACAAAGACAAAATATCAAAGTATTATTAATACATGTATACAAATGAGGGGGAAAGTATTATCAAATGAATATTAGTATTTCGCATGTTAAGTACACCCCTGCCCTCCCCCTCAACGTTGCTCCCACCAAAAATATTCATAACAATATTAACTGAAAGGGAAATAAAAATAATAATAGGTTTGTGCTGCATATTTAAATTTTCAAATAATATTCATTTTTTAAATTATGTGATTGTAAATTCAGATTAAAAAGATGCAGAATGCTTGTCAAAAAATTATTATTATTATTAAAAACTTATCGCTACTTGTCCACCCAGTCGTTTCCACTGCTTCTCTCTCATTGGTTGTTTCGGCGCCTTCGCCACCCGCATAGGGTATAAAAGCCAGCGCGTCTCTGTCTATGATTTTGCTCAGCCTTGCTTTTTCTAGCACGCTGTTCCTTTTGCACTGATGAAGAATCTCGCTAGTAGATTCGAAACAGCTGTATGCTGCTTTTCATATATTATTTGTGCATTTTAAACGTTGGTTTTTCTGTTTTTTAATATTGTTGCACAAAGGCTTTATTTGCTATTTTTATATTATTATTATTATTATTTTATGTTTTTCCCCGAAGCTTATTATTACACCTTTCCTTAAGAATATAAAAATTTTGTTATAGAACAAAAAACTATAATTTCTGTATTAATTCTGCATTGACATAGTTACATCCGAATGTAAATATTACCCGATCTGTCTTTTTTCTTACAGATCATTTACACTGGCCTCCAAAAGTTAAGGTACAGGGACTGGATGCTTTCGGTTGCACACGTTTTGTCGAATATCTACAAAAATTATTGGCGAATTGTTCTTGAACTTCTGGGATGAAAAGAACATGTTTAATTTTATATTTCCCGGTGAATATTTAGTCGGGGGGTACAATTAGAGGGCTAATAATAAATTTAATAATAAAATAATATTTGCGATCCCCTATGTAACAGGAAAGGTTCGAAATGGTTTGTCACTGTGGTAAATGACTATTTGGGTCCTGTTCAACGTTTGTATGCATTTGTGTAAGCATAGCACTCATATTCGTGAAGATGTTAACGTTTTTGTGAAAAATTCAAAAGGTTTTTGTTTATAGCATTCAGAGTTTTCAACCAAATTTAACACCACTTTCCAAAAACCTGACAAAGAGTAGTAGAAACATTATACTGCAATTAAAACATGAATATATTGAATATTTGATGAGATATGTGCATTTTTATGAGATAATTTTTAACTGCGCATGCGCGGAAGATTTCAAAATTTTTATTTCATAATTTGGTAGTCAGTATTTTGGGGCAACTTCAAAAAAAAGTTCAATCAAATATTGTGAAAACTTAGAAAGATATAGCGAGCTGATTGAAAAGTTGTGGAAAATCCCTTATAATAAAGCTATTTCTAGGAAGCAACTCACTATATTGATCCTATCTTTGTGAATTTTCGCGATATTTGACTGGACTTTTTATATAAGTTGACTTAAATAGCTTACTACCAAATTATGAAATAAAAATTTTGAAATCTTCCGCGCATGCGCAGTTAAAAATTATCTCGTAAAAATGCCCATATCTCATCAAATATTCAATATATTCATGTTTTAATTGCAGTATAATGTTTCTACTACTCTTTGTCAGGTTTTTGGAAAGTTGCGTTAAATTTGGTTGAAAACTCTGTATGCTATAAACAAAAACCCTTTGAATTTTTCACAAAAACGTTAACATCTTCACGAATATGAGTGTTATGCTTACACAAATGCATACAAACATTGAACAGGACCCAATTAGCCATTTACCACAGTGACAAACCATTTCCAGCCTTTCCTGTTACATAGGTGATCGCAAATATTATTTTATTATTAAATTTATTATTAGCCCCCTAATTGTACCCCCCGACTAAATCTTCACCGATAAATATAAAATCAAACATGTTCTTTTCATCCCAGAAGTTCAAGAACAATTCGCCAATATTTTTTGTAGATATTCGACAAAACGTGTGCAATCGAAAGCATCCAGTCCCTGTACCTTAACTTTTGGAGGCCAGTGTAAATAAAGCACATTTTTTATGTAGATTAAAACTTAGGATTTAAAGTTATTTAAAAAGCATTAATTACTCAAGATATACCATAGTAGAGTTTTCTCATCCATTAGGAAGATTCATAGATATCTTTCACATATTTTATCAAATTCTTTTCTTTTCTTTTTTTAATTTTGATGATCTTTCAATAAAATTTACACTATTAACAAATATCCAAAATTGCTAAGCTCAATACATATAATTAATTTTCAGTTCATTCTGGCATTGTCATCTATTCAATTTAAAGATACAATATTCAATATAGATCAATATACATGCTGCATAATATATAACTGCAAAAATTTTGCGCAAATTACAAAATTTCAGGAAAAATACATGGGTGATTAAAAAAAAAGGTATCATCTCAGAATTTCATGGCCTTATTTACACATAACAAACATTTTTATAATTTTCTCGCAGAAATTTTTTCCGAAAGATTGCATGAAAAGCAAAACTGATTTATTTGTAATGGTGTACAACAATACATAACGGAATCCATTTATTTATCTTTTTTTATTTATTCATTCTCTATTTTTTTAGAATTTCATTTATTGTTAAAACTATGCTTTGGAATAAAATTTGTCAAGAATATCATAATTGAAATATACTTGGATACATTGAATGATTGCATAATGTTTATTTATACCTACTTTCTAATAAAATAAAGCTCACTTTTTATTACCATACAATTTTTGATCATTGAAATTTTTTCTGTAAAACATGAAAGAAAAACAAAATCTTGATTTAAAAATAATAATAATAAATATCACTGAAAAATGCAATATTATGAACAAATAAATCCTAGATTATGTATATTACAAATTAAATATTAAATTCAGCATATATCTATCTATATATAATGCTCTTCAAACAATTAAAATACCAGGAATGTACTATATATTATAATACTATATTATAATAATTAGATATTACGAGTTTAGTTTAAACTAAATAATTTATAGTAATATTACCACATAAAAGCTGCAAAAGTATTATTCAAAATACTTCACAAATTCATAAACAAATTTTACAACAAAGAATTTGTTTGTAAAGGGCTGTACATATATAACGTTATCAAATTTAGGGGAATTGTGGACCTCTTGCCCCCTTTACAATATCATACGTTATCATTCCTCGAGCCCCCCCCCCTCCCCCCAATCGTTATCAATGTCTAAGAATTCTTTATATTTTTACAATTTTTTCTTCCTTTTTCTTTTCATACGTTTGCAGCGATATTATACATTTATTATTCACATATTTTTCTGATTTTAATGAAGAAAAGTCAATAAAGTACTGTTAAACATGAAATAGCTTTATACCAAAAAACATTTTAAGGAAATATTACATAAAAGTGTTTAATAATAGCTTTTTATTACATAATACATTTTCCTGCACTTGCTCCCTGTATGGGAAAAGAGTAAGCAGAAGTAAGTTCTTATCAACAAAACAACTGGCCAGTATTCTTCCCCATTTTTTTACGAGTAAAAAAACAAGTATAATTTCGAACCTGGTTACTCTAACAACGCATTATATGCTCATATGGCAGAAGAGTAGGAATGCCAAACATTGGTATATTCCATATTTTATAATTATTTAATTTGTTTTAGTAACAACTTTGTACTTTCATAAAGATAGATAGCGGACTAAGCAAAAAGTTAAAAGACTATTTTGATGCAAAAAACTTGGATAAAAAATGATAAAGATTATCAAAAGACAACACCTCCTACAGGTACCTTACGATATCTCCAGCGGCAGTAACAACGCGACACGGCGACATAGTCGCGGACAAAAATAATCTTTTGCGGACAATTATTGTGTGCACTAATGAAATCAATTTAAAAAAGTGTCCGCAACTTTTGGACAATTTTTTCCCGCGAATGAAACGTCAATTTTGGCAAAATATCGCATAAAAATTTTGAATTTTGGCAAAAGATCGCGCAAAAATCGTGAATTTTGGCGTTAGATCGCGTAAAAAGCGCGAATTTCGCTAAAAGATCGCGTAGAAAGTGCGAATTTCGTCAAACGATCGTATAAAAAGCGTAAATTTCCCCAAAAGATCGCGTAAAAAGAATGAATTTTGGCAAAAAATCGTGTAAAAAGCATGAATTTCGGCAAAAGATAGCGCAAAAAGTGCAAATTTCGGCAAAAGATCGTGTTAATGGCGTGAATTTTGGCAAAAGATCGCATAAAAAGTGAATTTCAGCAAAATATTGTGTAAAAAACGTGATTTTGGCAAAAGATTGCGTAAAAAGCGCGAATTTCGGCCAAAGATCGCGTAAAAAGCGCAAATTTTGGCAAAAGATCGTGTTAATGGCGTAAATTTCGGCAAAAGATCGGGTAAAAAACGCTAATTTTGGCAAAAAAAATCGCCTAAAAAGCGCAAATTTCTGTAAAAGATCGCGTAAAAATCGCGAATTTCGGTAAAAGATAGTGAAACAAACGCAAATTTCGTCAAATAATCGTGAAATAAACGCACATTTCGTCAAGGGATCGTGAAACAAACGCGAATTTTGTCAAAGGATTGCGAACAAAACGCAAATTTCGTTAAAGGATCGCGGACACAATGCAAATTCCATCAACAGATCGCGGAAAATGCGAATTACGTCAGAGGATCATGAAAAAACGCAACTTTCATCAAAAGATCACGGAAAGTACGAATTTCGTCAAAGAATCGCGGAACAAACGCGAATTTCGTCATAGGATTATGGAAAAAACGCGAATATTGTCAAAAGATCGCAAAAAATCCCCTCAAATTTCGTCCAAAAATATCGGGAAAAACGCGAAATTTGTCAAAAAGCCATGGAAAAAACGTGAATTTCACCGAAGAATTACAAAAAAAAAAAAAATAAAAAAAATAATAATAATTTCCTCAAAAGGGCGCAGAATAGAAAAATTCGAATTTTGTCAAGGAATTATGAAAAAAAACAAATTTCGTCCAAAAATTGCGGCAAAAAAGAGAAATTCATCATAAAGCCGTGAAAAAAATGTGAATATCACCAAAAAATTACAAAAAAAAAAAAAAAATAATAATAATAATAATTTCCTCAAAAGACCGCAGAAAAAAATGCGAATTTTGTTAAGGGATCGCGGAAAAAACGGAAAATTCGTCAAAGGGTCGGGGGAAAAACGCGAATTTCATCAGAAGTGCGCGAAAAAACACAAGTTTTGTCAAAGGATTGGAAAAATTTTTTTTTTCATTCAAGGGTTTTAGAAAAAACTCAGTGCTTTTTGCGCTTGAGGCCTCTGAAGCTTCCAAAGGTTTTTAAAAGCATCGTTATTGCCTATGTGTGGTTCTGCTTATCCTCCACTCTTTAGAAATTCTACAAGAAGTTAGATGATGAAAAGTTATAAGCATAATTAATGAGAATGCATCATGCTTACCGTGTTTTAAAAAGAATGATAAAAAATTCCTAGTTTAATTTATTATTTATTCATTAAAATGACAAGCAAAATTTGCAGACAGATTATGAAATTTTAAAAGCTTGTCGCAGACAGCTACAAAACTTTCTGCCACTGGGACGATATCAAATGCCAGAGTCCCCCTCCTTCTAAAGTGATATCGTTATATATGTACAGCCCCTAAGATATTTACGTATTTTTTTAATTCTCGATTATATAACAGCAAAATTTCAGATAGAAAATAAAACAAACAAAATATAAAAGGAAATATATGGAGCGTAACAGATGAAAAATGTATGCCTTGAACACTAAATTCATTTACAAAATCGACATATATCATATACATTTTGATTATACATAAAAATTAAATTTTTTTCTTATTTACATAAGTAGATAACTTAATCGTACATATTGCATCTTTCATAAAATTTTAAAATGCTCAAAAAGGAAACAAAAAAGAAAAAAGTTGAGTGTGATAGCCTGACGCAGCATATACAGTGTGTTCACTATCGACGAGCTGCATAGCACCTCCCGTGTACGCAGCCGAAGGCACTGGGTCCTCCACCATGATGGTCGTTTGTAAAGATTTTCGTTTTAAAATATAAAATCCTTCAACACTGATTTTGGCATGTTTGAAATAATTATCATGGCCCAAGGCAACAACTGGCAGGTCAGCGAATACATAATAATTAATCAAAATTTATTTCTGTAAATCGCACACACTTTATATATGTATATTCAGTTAAAAAATAAATATCAGAGTATAATTTTAGTACTAAAAGAAAAAATAATAAATAAATAATAGGAAAGAAAAATCATACACCAAGCATAGAATATAAAACACTTTCCAACACTTCCAAAATGCTTTATCAAGACTTCGCTGTTTAATAATGTAAATAAGATGATAACCAAGAAAACATTTTAGAAATAGCGCATTTGAAAATCGGATATCTGTAATTACCGTCCACAGTCGGAAAGGTACTTTAATTCGTCTCTGCAGCTCTGTATATGACCCATATATCTGTTACATATTCTACACAGTCTGCTAAAATTTAGTATAATAAGAAAACGCATAACACAGTTAAAAATTCACTACCAATAGGCAGAAACGTACTTTAATTCTTTTGTACAGCCCTGTATATTACATATATATTTTTATGCGCGTAATATATAAATCTGAAATTTAATTCAGGCAAAATCACTCTTAAAACTCGTCACTCCTCATTTTTATTTATTTATTTATTTATTTTTCTACTCTCCCACTATATCCCTACCCCTTCCAAAATGTTTACCCCACACCCCTCCTTTCCTTTTCTTCCTGCACACTGAGTTTGAAATACTATATTATTTTGAAATAACGAATTGTAAACAGTCTTCTAAAAATCTACTGCTACATGCCGGAACTCCTCGCCATTTGAATTGAATGCGCAAATACTGTATTTAAGAAATTGCTACCCTATACTAACCCTTTCGGGACGGGTGATGCATATATGCATCATCAAAAGGTTCAGTTCATGTGGAATCTGTTTTTTTTCATTAATAAATTATTTTTTTGTCCTTTTTAATTACAGTATTGTTTGGCATTTTACAAGTAAAGGGAACTATTTTAAAAAAAGCGGTGCCATCCAAATAAAATTTGTGCAAGGGATGCCGTCTCGAAAGGACTAAAAAAAGGCTTTTGATTCTTGAGGTATTTTGTTTTGATTCTTGAAACTCCTTGATTTATATTTAAAGAAACGAATACTAATTCTAAATTAATACTTTGACATAGGTGAAAAACTTTAATTCACCTTTTTAAAAAATATTTTGTGAAAAAAAAAGAAAAAAAAAAGAAAGAAAAAAAAGAAAAAACATAAGCAGTTTAAATTAAAATTATTACTCTAAAAATAAGAGTAATGAGAATTAAGATGTTTTTTATTGTTAAATGCAATTTGATGTATTTTTCCGTTATAACTTAGCTACATAGCTAATATAAATAATCTAAAATTGAATATAAGAACTTAAAACGTGAACAATTATGAAAAACTATAATAAAACTTATTGGAAAATTATTGAAATGAACTACATAAAGATTTAAAATATTCAGTTTAAAAGCATGGAAAGAAATTTTGGTTATAAAATTACGATTCCTGAAAATTAAATGCACTTCCAAGCAGGGCCCGACCTCTGAAGCTATGGGAAGTACAGCTTCATTTCGGTGCCCCCTAGAAGGGTTATACCAGAAGGGTTTTCTAAATTGTAACTCACCAATGCTATAAATATTACATCAAAGAGTGGCTTATTTGATTGCACATATAGCTATAAAAGGTTTAAATTAAAATTAAACACATATAGCTAATAAAACAACTTTTTATATTCTCTTATATATACTATGAACAGGAAAATTGGACGCAATCAAGAAAAATATGGAAAAATAATTTTCCATAGTATTGACATAAAAATGTTAAATTCATCATGTATGCTCAATATAAAATATCAATATTTTGAAATATTTCTTTCAATTTTAGCAGTAGTTTAAGTTACTAATATTTTATGTTGTGCATACAAATCAAGTTCAATATTGTTCAAATTCAATGTGTAAAATAAACATACATCTAAAATAATGGACAAACTGAAGAATTGTGATCATGTGGTTTAAACTACTGGTGTATTATGTATATGAAAAATTAATGTGTTATGAAAGATATTTTCATGAAACACTTATAAATACACACACGCGCGCATTACAAACACACACACACATATATATATACAATTTTTGAATGGAATTAATTTAATATAACATTTGGGGCCGCCTATTTTCTCAGTTTCGAATTCTGTTTTCTCAATTTCGAGTCCCTTCAAAATTTTCTGAGGGAAGCAGAAGCTAAACGTGCCTGTTCGGTAATCAAGGCCTGCTAAATTGACTTTGAAAACTTCCATATCTCTTACCTATTTCTACCCCCTTTAACTATTTCCCCGACCCAACTTTTATTACCCCGGAGTCCGAGCAAACGGGTTCCGGCCCAAGGGGCCCGGTTCAAATCAAACAATAAGAAAACCATTAATCATTCTCCCCCACCTCGCATCGGGAGAAAAACTAATCCTTTCTTTGAAATAGGGGATTTGCCTCGGGATGATCCATATAAGCATCCATTTTGTTGCCTGGATGGAGTGGAATTGGGTTTTTTAATTTATGTATCAGGTACACTTATGGGCACGCACATGTTCAAGAAATATGCGCCAATTCAGCTAATGTGTTAGTACTACGTATGCTTCTCTAATAAAAGGGACTCATTCTGTAATCTTTCTGAGAGAATTTTTTTTTTCTTTTCCGATACTTTTTCTTTGTAAATAACTATATGCGTTAACTAAGTGCTATCTATTTTCATAAGGTGACAAATTTAATAAATAAATGGTACACTATCAAGTAAATCTGAAGATATTAAAGTGCAGTCGAACAAAAGAAAGAAAGAAGGAAAGAGATACATTTTAATTACCCCATTGTACAAAAAAAAAAAAAAAAAAAAAAAAAAGGAATAGGCAGTTTTTTTCTTTTTTTTTTTTTTTTTTTAAACAGGCAAATATGTCTTTCTTCAATGTATGTTGTATATATATACAGTTGAACCTCGTTAACGCGAACACTCAAAGTCAAACTTTTTTTAGTCGTGTTAAAAGTAGTTCGTGATATCCGAACTTAAATACTACATCATATACAACAGGACGGGGCAATCGGAAACAGTTCGTACTAAAAGTAATTCGCGTTAAGCGTGTTTGTGTTAACGAGGTTTGACTATATATATATATATATATATATATATATATATACTTAAAAAATGCTTAGGGGTCTTCTTCATACTGAAATTGTTTCAAATTTCAAACTCTGAAATTTTCAATACGAGCACCTTATTTTGACATTATTTAGTTTTCTCGTTAAATTTCAACTTAGGGTAGCAAACTGGAAGTCAATCGTGCCAGTAGTGTACAGTTTATAGATATTTAAAATTTTGAACTCTAAATGTTAAATGTATTTTAATCATTACAACACAGATTGCAATGCGGTTAGTTCTTTAAGCATAGCTCCAGAACTATTTTTCAGAATAAGCTGTGATTTTATAATTCACATACTTGAAGCATTTATAAATCGATTTTTTTTTTTAAATCAAAGAACTTAGATTACAAGTCCAAATTTCTTCCGAAAAAATATTTGTAATTAACCCTCCGTCTACCAGACGGGTCCATTGGACCCGACAGGTACATACAAAATATTCATTCAAACCAGAAATTTCTTTAAAATAAACTAAGTATATAAACCAGACAAAAATAAGGTAAATAAATAAGTTAAATAGTTTTAAATAAAAATTCTGGTGTAGAACGTTTTATTAAAACTTGAATAAAATTCCCGGTAGATCTAGGGTTAATTAAAATATATATATATATATATATATATTAACTTTTTCTAAGATTAAACCATTATATATAAAAAACCATTCTAAACCAAAATAAATTATCAACAAAAATTGTGAATGTATAAATAATAAAGGAATTTCTTCAAATAAAAAATGCTGTATAAACCATCATATACCAGTAAATCTATGAAACAATCCCCATAACAAGTGCAGCATGGATTTGAAATCACAGTAAACATATGAAAAACGGAAATTTGTGGAACAAAGGGATTTATATGTGAATTGTAATCTATGGATTTTTTAACGGAAATAGCTTTCTATAAGCTTGCTAATATAAAGCACAAGAGTTATACTTATATAATAATTACAGATCATTGCACCAAGTAGTTCTTGAGTTATGCGTAAAACAAATTACCAGCAATGCAATCTCTTTTGTAATGATTACAAATGAATGAATTGAAAAAATGAAAACCTTCATATTTTCTAAGCTACTAAACCGAATGACTTTCCACTTGATATTCTTAGGTAACATCAACAAATAAAAAAAAAAAAAAAGTGAAATATGATGTCCGGTGCTAAGATTTTAACTTTTTCCAGGCCGGGCCGAATTTTTTTTCTATGGGTCGGTCCGGACCCGGACCTGTATTTTTCGGCCATACAGACCTCCAGAATATTTTGAAAGCAAGTTTATAAAATCTATACACTGCTATTTTATGTCCAAAAGAGAGGCACTGTCTAAAATCGACTTTTAATAGCGTACAGTTTGTAGATAATCCCTATCTTGCATTCAAAATGAGTCAATAACTCGCCGCTCAGAGACATGGGTAAATAGTGTAAGTCACGAATTTTGGATTTTAATATCTCTGCGAGTTTTGAAGATACCGAGATGAATTTGTTTGTGTTTAGTTTATGAACGGTTAGGAGAAAATTTCCTAATTGGAAAGTTTACTCTACTGCGGCCGTATAAAAATTTAATTTTTGTATCTTCTGAAATAGATCCCATATAGATCCATAATAGATACCTGAATAAAGAGTTGCAAGTTATGTAATTACATTTTACAACTTATTTTTATGAAACTTTGCAATTGGCCTGATTATTGAAGGCATTTGGAAACGAATAGCTTTCTCCATACTTGATAAATTATAGAGATAAAGGAGATTCTTGTCACATGACTGTCACGTTTTTCTCTTTTCCTGTGCTATCGCTTGCGGAAATTCGATTCAAAACGCTAACTTTGACAGTATTTTCAGAAAGATATATTGCTTTTATTTATGAAAAAAACGACATTTACATAGTTTCTGAATAAGAATACCTGACAATCTTACGCGTTTCCAAAAAGAAATGAATTCATAAATGTGTCGAAATGTAGCTCCTTCGGATTTGAGAAAAGCCTTAAAAATGAGAGAAATATTTACACAAATCTACTTTTTATTATACAGCTTCAAAAATTATCATGTTTTTAATCCTTTATTCTGAACTACATTAATCTTTTAATGAATCCTTATTTGAATTTTGAAATGTCAGTAGAGACGATGACTAAAACACTGTAAATAATCGTTAATGTTTACTGTTATGTGTTTTCTGTTTTGCGAACACATAGTAGTCTAAAATATACTGTAAAATGTTCCTATAAATATGTATGTAGTATTCATTAAAAGAATCTTAATTGTATGTCGAGAAAAACAGACATTTTTGTAGAAACTGAGTCGGGCCAAACTTCCAATTTTTATACCGGGCCGGGAAAAGATAGCTTTCGTTCGGGCCGGGCCTGGAAATTCCGACTCGTGCAGACCTCTAAAAACCGACTGGAGTAAAATGTAAAAATATATATATATCTTTTTCAATTGTTGTTATTTGAACATGTGTGCGTATCTATCGGTTCGGTCCCTTCCTAATAAATAACTAAATAATTGTCAAATGTTAACTGTAATTCCTTCCAGCCAATTCTAGTAAGCTCCTTGAAAAGCTAAGAAGGAATTAATTCTTAAAAATCAATGATGGTTTTAGAAAAATAAAAGTTCCCTTAGATTTAAAATAAATATATTTTTTTTTTTCGAATAAAAGAAAATTTTCTTTATTTATTTTAATTCACCGACAAAAATACAAAATTTAAAGTTTTATTAATTGAACAAGTTTTAAAAAAGTTTTCTCTTAAATAATAATTCAAAGTTTTTTTTTTTTTTTTATGTACCAGAGGCTGTGCCCGTTACGAGCTAAGTCCTCAAAACCCTGTCCAAATCTCGCCGGATTGTTAACATGGTAATTTGAGTTCTTTCAAAAAATAAAATCTGATTATAGTAGATTGAAGGAGATTCCACAAATGAAAATGTAGTCATATTTAAAGGAATATTGTAACACATGAAATTAGCAGGTGTTTTCATGCAGATACTATGCGATCGAGTGTTTTCCATTTTTAGGTGCGTTCGTAATTATATAAATACGTAGCACCTATAGTCGTCGTTCAGTCCGTCCGTCTGTCCGTCCGTCCGCATATAACAGAGCAAAAACTACCCAACCAAATGGTCTGAAATTTTAAATATATGATTGTTGCAAAATTTTGTCGAGCCATTTCAAATTTTATGAAAATCGGATGTATAATTTAATTACAGGGACAGTCAAAAGTTTTTCTTTACATTACGGCCAATGGGGAAAATTATTGCAAGTGCATTTTAATGATGTTACAGCCATCCGAATGGTCTGAAATTTTAAATATATAATTGTGGCACAATTTTGTCGAGCCATTTGAAATTTTATGAAAATCGGATGTATAGTTTAATTACAGGGACAGTCAAAAATTTTCCGTTACATTACGGCCAATATGAAAAAATTATTGCAAATGCATTTTAATGACGTTTTAGCCTTCCGAATGGTCTGAAATTTTAAATATATAATTGTTGCAAAATTTTGTCGAGCCATTTTAAATTTTATGAAAATCGGATGTATAGTTTAATTACAGGGACAGTTAAAAGTTTTCCGTTACATTACGGGGAATGGGGAAAAATTATTGCAAGTACATTTTAATGATGTTACAGACTATGCACTTATGAAGTGAAAAAAATATACATTCAGTACAATAAGGGGTGCAAAAAATAATTATAAAACCAGTTATAGTACGAACGCACCTCATTTGCCACGTTTGACGAGCAATTTCCAACTTGTTTAATAAAAGCAAAAGATCATTCATAAAATACTGTCAAAGGAAAACATTTCGTCACGTGGAAAAATCGCTTATAAATACATAAGTAACACATGAAATTTCATTCTTAAACTTCTAAACATCCCACAATATTACTTTTTACACAGTCGTATAGAGAAAAAAAAATGTACTTTTAAATGCAATTTGTTTGAAAGCTGTATTTCAATTTGTTTCTGAGTTATTAAATTTTTTTTTCTAGTTTTTATTACTTTTTTGTCATAGTAGCAATAGAAGTATCCATCTCTGTTGAAAGTAAAGGCAAATTACAGATTACTGTATAGACCAATCAGAAAACGAATAAAATGCGGATTCAACCAATAAAAAACTTCAGCTGTGCTTTTGATTTCCTACCCTGACGAGGACAATAACCATTTTCAAAATAGTTTAAAAAAAAAAAAAAAAAAAAAAAAACTTCACGGATCGTAATTTTTGCAAAAACTTTGTGGCAGAGTTTAAATGAAACGGAACAAAAAGCTAAAATATCGTTTTTTTTTTTTTTTTTTTTTTTTTTTAAGAAACACTACAGCAAGGAGTGATAGCTAATGTTAAACCTATGGGAGCTTCTTTTCGTAATTTCTGTAAAAACATTGTGGCAGAGTTTTAATGAAACGAAAAAAAAAGGCTAAAATATATGTTTAAAAAAGAGCGAAACATTACAGACACAGTTTTTTTACTTCAAGAACTTTTTTAAATTATTGTATTCCATTATAATGTAGTATTTTTAAAGAAATGTAGTATTTGATAAAAGTAGTATTTGATAAAAGTTCTCAACAAAAAAGAGAAAAAAAAATACTTCACCAGGCTACAAAATGGATGCCCTGATATATCCCTGCAGATTAATCGAATGCGTTAATCCAAAGAGGAAAGCTCCCCGTTCCTTCACTTGACAGCCCGACACCACCCATCTTGACCTTTGAGGGGAGAGAGCGAGCAGCGTGGGTTTCCACGGAGCAAACGCGGCGGGGTGTCCCTCCCCATGGAGTGATGGATTGTGTCGAGGGGGTAGGCAATGGACTGATCAGAATATACATATATGCATTTTGTTTTAATTATAGCTCCCTCCCTAATTAATTGAAATGAAATATCTTTATATCAATGGATAAATTAGAAACTGTACATTTTTTTGTGTTTTTTTAAATTTCCAAACGACCTAATAGAACTGCCAGAATTTACAGTTTAATGAGAGCTAGAAAATTTTTTGGTCATGCTCCGAGTATTTCACGTAAAATCAAATATTTAAAATTATTTTTAATATAAAATGAAAACTAGAATGAATAGTGGCAAGTTTTAAGAATTGCATACAGAAAACAAAATTCAAAAATCTTAATTTTTTCATGAGATATCCTTAGAAAAGTGAGAAAAAATATTCCCATAGGTTTACATGGAGAACGAAAAACGGGATTGTAAGTGATCAGCACCCTTAATAGACAGACTTCTTTGGCCGATTGAAAGTAGCTGAAATTTCCGCAACAGTCTTCCCTTTCGATTTCAGCTTCCATGCTTTAATTACTTCATCTGACTGAAAATTTCTTGCTCGCGGCATCTTCACTAACCGAAGCTATTGCGAGGTGCACTTAAATACTTCATGCATGTGACGTCGTAAGTTTGAAGTATGCGTTTTTCCGTGAACAAATGCCAAAAAATCACAAAGTGTCTAAACTTTTGCAATATGCAAATTTCACTTTTTTCAGTTAAATTAAATAATATCCTACGTTAAAACCGTTATTTTTGTCCTAAAACGTTTAAAATATATTTAAAAATAAGTACAGTCATTTGTATAACTCAAGAGTTCGTATTATTTATTTAAAGGTTAAAAATCACCAGTGTCTAAACTTTTACTGAGGACTGTATGACGGGCACGAGAAATAACGAACGACACCTCAGCCCCTGATATTGACGAGAGAGAGAATTAAGGGGTTAATTGTGTGTGTCGAAATTTGTTTTGTATTACTAAAGAATTAAAAAAATATATTACATCAAAATATGTGTATGATTCATCAATAAAAAAGTTATTACTGGCATATTTAACACGATGAGCAAATATTATCACATAATAAAGATTTTTTCTTTATTTTACTTAATGTAATGACATGTTTTTGTTTATTAATTTCAGATTTTTAACACTTTCCAGGGTAGTTGAAAAGTGTTTATGAATTCCGTTTGTCTGTCTGTCCATGTTCTAACTGGCGTAAATATACTGAGATTTAATGCAATTCATATATGTTAATGATGTGTTCATGATGATGTATCGATGTCCAGTATCGAACATGACATGTCATGATGTCCAATATCGAACATGACATGTTCGATACTGGATATGAAACGTGTGTAGCTTTAATAGTTCATTTACAAGGGCACTCAAAATAATTCCGTTACATTGCAGTCAATGGGGAAAAATCGTTTGCAGTGTAGTTTAATGATATTATGTTATTTAAAATGCATTGAAATTTATATAAATATCGGAATTTTACAACAAGATGATTACTATGGAGTAGGGCATTCATAGCATTTAACGTTCATTTACAGGGGCACATACAAAAAAAAAAAAAAAACTCGGTTACAGTACTATCTTTGAGCAATAATGTTTGAAGTGCATTTTTAATTTCGCTATGCGCTTTTATATTTAACTAGTTTTTTGCATGTTACTTGTTATAAATTGTATACGTTGTCTACAGGGCTGCACAAAAGAATTTTTTGGATGCATGTAGTTTATAGATACAAATTTATATATCTTATACAGGGTTGTTCAAAGAATGCGGATAATTTTTCGACTATAGATAGCAATTGCTGAAATTGGGTTTTCAGTTTCCATATGGTTCAATTAGACATTATATTTCACCTTAATAAATGTTGAAGTTTTGTTATATTATTCTGAATGTGTTGAAAAGTGTCTCAAAATCTATGCTTAACACATATATTTCTTTTTTATTTAGACATGTTTTCAGGCAAAAGTTAGTAATGAAATCCTCTAAATCTAATTTTATTTTTCTTTATTATGTGCAACTTTGGTTTAAATAAATTAGATATTTATCCAAGTCTAGTTTCTAGGGTTTTTTTTTTTTTTTTACCATTTGGAAAAATGGTTATTGTCCGAGTCAGGGTAGGAAATCAAAAGCATATCTGAAGCTTTTTAATGGTTTAATCATTATTTTATTCGTTTTGTGATTGGTCTATACAGTAAACTGTATTTCCCTTTACTTTCAACAGAGATTGACAACAGAGTGTTGCCACTATGACAAAAAAGTAATAAAAACTACAAAAAAAATTAATAACTCAGAAACAAATTGAGTTACAGTTTTCGAACTAATTGCATTTAAAAGTACATTTTATTGTGTATACGACGATATAAAAAGTAATATTGTGAGGGATGTTTAGAAGTTTAAGAAATAAATTTCATTTAAAATTGGCCGTCAGATTTCTTGGAAATCTGACGATGGAAAAGCCTTTTCCCAAACAGCCAATGAAATGCTTGGACAATACGTAACTTTCAGGTGGATAACACGTACGAGTCGCAGGCGATTTCTGTCGCTTGCAATATTTACGTGTAATAACACTATTAATGTTTAATTCATGGCGTACGTAATGTATGATCAACTCCGTGCTAATTTTTATGACTTAAATTTTAGTCTTTGAAAAAATCATTTTCCAAATGGTCGTTGTAATTTGTTAAATTGCATTTTATTTATTTTTTTTAACTTACCCTTATCAATATTCACGTTTGGAGAATAATTTAGCTTACATTTCAAATCGTACATAATTTATCGCTACAGTTGCAGCAGTAATATATCAAGAACTTAAAAGCTCTAGAGATCTCATTACTCCGTGTTCTCAAAGACTTTAAGAATAACTTTTTAAAATAAATCCAGGCATCAAACTTCAGCCGTATATTTATCACATATATATATATTTCTGAGAAACAGATTTTAATTATTCGTTATTGAAATAAACTTCTTATATATTAGGTAAAAATGTCTGAAATCTTCATTTTATAATTATTTTATGCATTGTAATTTGTTTTCTTCCTAATAAAAAAATTACAATAAATCAAAAATATGAAAAAATTCATTGTGAATAACATATGTAAGATGATTAGCATTGTATGAGATTGCCATTCCAAATAAGATGTTTTGTGCATAATATTGAAATCTAGGAAAGCAAATTCGCCTTTATTAATTTCAGAATTTGTAAAATGTTTCTGTAAAATATTTTCTGGGGTTAAGTAAGGCTAAGAATTCCAATCAAAAATAGGGTAAAGCTGTACGCATCCTTATTGCATGTATTTTTTATATTCATGAGTAAAAAATTCACTTCTATATATATCACTAGGGGGCTCTGCCACCTACGAGCTACGCTCGCCAACCCCCGTTCAGACACCCCAGATTCTAAAAGCATGCTAATTTCATCGGCCTTAAAAAGATTTAATTATAATTTAAAAAAAACAGTGACGGTCTCCCTGTAAACGGGTTTTCATTCATTTTTCTTTGATTGGAGATTTTTAAGACGAAATCAGCCGCTGCTAAGAGATACAATGGCTGTTTTCGTCTTTGATTAAAAACAAGAAAGAAAAATCATGCGCATGGCATAGATTATGAAACACTTTCCAACACTCCCTGAAAGCTTTAACAAAACTTCGAAATTTAAGGAAATAAGGTAAATAAGATAACTAACTAAACATTTCAAAAACTGATTTCAGCAGTTACCATTCTTGCCAAATATTTATTCCAATTCTTCCAAACAGCCCTATATTTGATCTGTAGGCTGATATATATATATACTATATAATAGAAAATTTAGTTTAGTAAGAAAACGCATAACAGGTTGACATTTCTCTTTCAGCAATTTATACTAATAGATGGAAACATACTTGAATATTTCTGTTCAGCCCTGTTGTTTACCTAGTACCTTCATTACACGCCACTATTTAGCTAAACTTTAATTCAAACTAAATCACTCTTAAAACTACTGAAATCACAATTCCAGAATTTATCATCTATAAACGGCCATGTATCCAATTCTTTGCGTGTCGGTATATAATTTTATCTATATTCTACAAACATTTCATAGAAAACTACATGCAGTTCAGCATAACACATTTTAAACCCACCTTTAAGCATTTTACGGTCATACTTAGTAACCTTTACGAATTCTTTTGCGTAGCCTTGTATATTAACTATAACATTTACACACACCATATAGTATGTATAAATATAGTGAAACTTAAAAGCGCATATCATAATTAAAAATGCATTCCCTGCCATCGCCGCTAATATACAGTACTTCGGATAGAAAATACTTGTCTGAAATGTTTTGTATGTTCCTGTAAATGCTATGCACTTCGTATTATACATGAAATAAGTAAGCCTCACCGACGTATATCAATTTTATTATATATGAATTTGTATAATTAAAATACGCCGCAAACAATTTCCCCCAATTCCATTTGTAATGGAATTCTTTTGTGTAGCCATGTAAATGAATAGTAACTATTCGTTGCACCGCATATTCAACAGAATGCATATTTTAGTGGGCTTCATAAATGAATATCAATTTTATTATGTTTGAAAGAGTGTAACACCATTAAAAATCATTTAAAACATTTTTTTCCAATTGGCCGTAATGTAACGGAAAACTTTTGACTGTCCCTGTAAATGAACTAAACATGCTACAAACTTCATTTGAAATAGGATTCGTGCTAGGCTAAACGTCAATAACCAAGAATTTCAGTGCGATCAGAGTATATTTACGAGAGTTAGAGCGCGAACAAACAAACCGAAATCAATAACACTTTTCAACTTTATTGGAAAGTGTTAAAAATTAGTTAAAAATTTGAAAGTAAGATAATGTAAAAGTAAATAAAGTAAACTAAAGTATGCTAAAGTAAACAGAGTCTTTGTCTCTCGGTACTTTTTAACAACGCTATGAGAAAGTTCTTTTAAATGTATCGTTTTAAAAATGACGTAATTTTCACCAAAGTTTCCTTTCTCTTTTTAATATTCACATGAAAATACTTTTGTTGTTAGAAAGGAAATATTATTTGCGCTGTCTTAGAATTCACGATAATAGTTGAAAAGATTATCTCAAAATATGTCTCGTGCTAATATATTTTTTAATGTAAAGTGTTTTACCAACTTTTATTTATTTGGCCTTTTTAAATATGACGTAATTTCCTTCATTTGTGACTTTTAATGCATAATAATGAATTTAGTATTTAAAAATTTTCTTTCTCTTTTAAAATTCACGTGTAACTGTAGTTTTTATGATGTAATTTTCAATATTTTCCGGATTTTTAACACCTAATCACTTAATTCTAATTTGAAAGTTTTTTCTGTTTATAATAGCCACGTGTAAATAAATTTTTTATTTGAAGGAAATATTACTCTTTGCGCTGTTTTTAAAATTGGCAACAGTTTAAAATAATTGCCCTTTTCCAAAATGTGTAAAAAATATCTCTCGAAATGCTGAAAATTTGAATTTAAAGGGGAAATAAATCCTCAAAAATTGAGTCAAATTAAAAAGATAATTGCAGTCTGCACATCGAGAACTTCCAATGTATAAAATGATCTAAAAATGTTTAAATTCCTATGTATAGTTTTACTCCTATAAAACTTTTTTAATGGAACGATTTTGACCATCTTTAACATTAAATATCTCTTAAAATAATTATTCGATTTAAAAACTGTCTGCATCAGCGTGTTTATCAAACATGTCTCTATAATACTACCGATTTTCATATTTTTGTATGAAACAGTTTTCTTAAAATTAACGAAGAAAACGCCCGGTCAGGAAAAATATGGATACCGATCTCGTAGGAGTATACCCGGATGATCTACGCAGATTTTCATTGGTCCATTTCCAAATCAAAACTTTTTTTTATATATAGAAAGAAAAGTTAATTATATGCAACGTACTTAGCATTTACAAGGAGTATGATGTTACCATTCCAAATAGCAAGTTTTGTTTTTAATGTCGAAATCGAGGAAAGTAAATTCGCCGTGATTGATCGCAGAATTTGTAAAATGTTTCTGTGAGGCAAAGAATTCTAATAAAAAATTGGGTAAAACTGTACACATCCTTATTCATGTATTTTCTATATTCATGAGTAGAATTTTCTTTAAGAAATTTAATGTTGCAAAAATTCCATTTGGAGTTTCTAAAGTTAACATTTAAATGTATAATGAAACTCAGGAGTTACTTGATCTTTTTTGCCTGTTGGCGCTTTGTATTGATCTTTTGGCGAACCCTTATGTATTAATTACGTGTGATAACACGCATTTAAGGTCGTGAAGTCTGTTTTACTTCTGATTTGTTATCACGGGGAGGTTATAACATCTTTTCTTGACACTGCTTGCAATGTGCTCGACTGGCGTTTTTTCTCAATCTTTATAATTGAGTAACTATTAATTCCGAAAACTATTAAAAGCAGTATAAAAATATAATATCGTCGAATAGTTGTTATTGTGCAGTGTAAACACTTTAAAGTAAGTGCATAATTTAAAATTAAGAGTTTTCGAGAAATTTTTGGTATGCAACACAGAAGTGACATTATGACATTATGTCCAACAAGAATATAAATACATTTTTGCACTATTTTGTAGTAGATAATTACCTAAAAAGACTCAAATATAACGTTTTCTGAACAAAATAAAAATTACGCATTAAACGATTAAGATTATTGTATTCTAAATTACCATTTTTATTGCTTATACCTGTCCTGCTGTTTCATTAATGGCATGATTGGATCTCCAATTGGTAATATTCTTCTTTTTTTAATGCACTTAATTTTTTGTCTTACGCTATTTCTGGATTCTTTTTCTGGATTTATTGTGTGCGGTAGCCCAGATTTTGAATTTTGCAGCTTGTTAAGGCTAATGCAAGGATGAAACCGTACATGTTATTTCTGAAACTCAAGGTAATTTGGGCGTGATGATTCTGACTTGGTACCACAAATATTTCCATTTTTCCAATGTTTACTGTATTTTCAATTCCTTGTCTCACTTGTTATGAGGATCTGTTTCAAAGCATTTTATAAGGTTTATACATCATTTTTTATTTGCATGAAATTCATATATATATATATATATATATATGTTACGGTTAAAGCCAGAATTAAGGGTAAACCTAGGTTTAACCGGTTAAAGAGCGGATTACCCAGGTCTTGCAGATAAAGCCAGAAGAGTTTCCAAATCTTCCATCTTTAACCGGTTACAGTTAGGACTAACCAATCTTGGACGGTTAAAGCCCGAAATTATTATAAAAGATCTTTATAGAAACGTATTAAAACCTTGTAATCAGAAAAAAATTTTGTTTAAACTGAATGAAAAAAATTAGAAATTGAATGAAAAAATTTGGGTAATTTAAGAATCTAAATGCAGAAACTGAAAAGTAAAGAAAAGACCAGTACTTTAAGAACATAATTTACAGAAAAGTTTACACAAGAATTTAACAATTAGTCTATGAGTAACGTTTAAAGAGTGATTTAATTTTCCCATTTTATTTGTATTTTAGATAACATTATCCTTTTTTTTTTTTTTTTTTTTTTGATATTACCACAAATACAACGCTTTAACCATGCATTTTAAACAACTGATGTACCTTAAGAAATCTTATCAAACAGTATTTACTGCTTTAAATTGGATATTATTACTACTTATTTTAATAATAATCATCAAATTGTTTAATCTTATAAACGAATAATAACATATGGGGTAGATGTGCCAGTGATGGACACTCTTAAGGAATTTCTTTAAATTAGCTTCTTTAATTAATACTTGTGATTAGTATAATCCTTATTTTTCAATATCATATTATTCTATAAACAATACTTAATCACTCTCATAGTCTCATTTACCAATATAGATCAAAATTTAACTGTAATTAACAGAAATATATCAAACCACCCAAAATTTCAGTAATGGACACCCCAGAAAAAAATAATAGATATAGTTGTCTTTATAACTGTATTTGATATCAGAATTTAATAATTTCGGTCTTTAACCGGCCAAGATTTTTTAGGCCTAGCTTTAACCGGTTAAAGATGGAAGCGTTGGGAACTCTTCGGGCGTTATCCGCAAGGCCTCGGCAATCAGCACTTTAAACTGTTAAACCTAGGTTTACCCTTCATTCTTGTTTTAGCCGTAACATATATAAATAATACGTTTCAAAATCAGAGGACAAGGTAAATATGTATATAGCTTGTATTTACCGTTTCAATTTTAACAAGCATATACATCGTGGGCGCATTACAATGTATGCACATATCTCATTACTAGATATTCTCAAAAGCTTTGAATACAACGTTCAATAGTAGAAACAAATACTCTTGAAGATCAAAAGTAAATCATTCATTCATCAAAGCACATATTGTTTCGAAAAACTGAGTTCAACATTTATTCACTGAAATAAGATCTGTTGTTTTGAAATACCTCAAAGATGTAAAAATAATTTGATCCTATCAATGTTGTATATAAATAAATTTATTTGTTTCTTTCTTTTCCCTTTTCTTAAAGAAAATTATATTATATAATTTTAATTTTAATTAATTTTTCAATTTATTTTCAGCAGTGAAATTTCACTCGAAATTATTGGATATACAGGGTGTTTCTAAACTCATGGTACATACGCTCAAAATTTAAGTTTAATTCTAAGCTTTTGAAAGTATGTAATGAGATACAAAAAATAACGGTAAAAAATAGTTTTTCGTTACTCCAAAGTCTAAAGCGCCCTCTATCGGTATTTTTTTAACTTTATCTTCAAAATTTATTTCAAGAGAATACTGACATAAAGAATAGTTTTAGTGAAAACCGCAAACGAATCGACCAATTTTTCCGTTTTTTATAATCATTTGAAATTTTGGTGCCTAAACTTTAAAGGCGCCTATCTCCTTCGGAAGACGTTTGGGACCCTTGGTCTCCTATTCACTATTACTCGTCTTGATGTGTTCTATCACCCCCTAGCGCATGTACCATGAGTTTAGAAACACCCTGTATAAAACGTGATTTATTACATTACTAAGGATGCGTAGAACCAACAATGTGAAAAATGTTCAAGCTGGGAATCGAATCCGGAACTCATAGAATAGCGCTCCAAGTGCTCTACCATACATATACTACCACATATACTATATAAAATTAAAATCATATATGTGTTCACCAATGCTGGGTTTATTTGCGACTCATGTTTCGCCACAGGATTGCGTGCTCATGAAGACTACAATATGTGGGTCTTTCCAACATATGTGGGAAATGCTACGCTGGACATCGTCCTCGTAGCTTAAATGGTAGAGCACTTGGAGCGCTATTCCAAGGCTTCCTGGTTCGATTCCCGGCTTGGACATTTTTCACATTTTTGGTTCTACGCTACGTTAGCAATGTGATAAATCACGTATTATATATTCAAAATTATATTATATCAAAATTATTCGTAAATACATAAGGTTTCAAAAATCAAAATATTATGAATGGTGGATTTTCTTTTTATAAAACAGAATAAGGAAACTAGAAAAATTTACCTAGTTAATATATAAATGTATATAGGATACACAGAAAATCACAGTCTACGTCTACGCTGTAGGAAGTGCGTTGGACATTTTGAAAACGGTGAAATACGTGTTTGAACGTAAATGTGCAGCAAAATTTCTATGAAAGCATTAGGAGCAAACTATAAAGAAATATAATGAAAGCATGATGACGTTTTTTTTTTTTTTTTTTTTCTTTTATTTAACAGTTATAGATAATAGTATTCTTATGATAAATAAGTGTAAGAACTTCCATACTATGACCTTATTCGAAACGCAACTATGTTTAGAACTTTTTTTAAATACTGTACAAGAAATCTAGAAAGGTGAAACATATGTAAATATTTTTTAGAGGCATACATAAAGAATTGCATAATTTGTCTAAATTAAATCTAAGCAATATATTCTATCTTACCAATATCATATATTGGTAAGATACTGTAAACACTATTAGATAGTTCCCGTCAAAATTTGACGGTCAATAACATAAAAGTTTCATTAGTAAAATTGTTGAATTTTTAATTAGTTTCATTTTAAATCTATACTCATATTATAAAGAGGAAAAAATTGTTTATTTGTCGGAGATAAGCTCAGGAACTACCGAACCGATTTTAAAAGTAATGGTATCAAAATGATGGTGTTCGCCCAACTTAGAACATAGGCTATATCTTATGTCGGTGCCACTACCTCAAAGGGGGTGCAGGAGCAAAAAACGTTCTAAAAATGCGATTTTTGCGTTACTCAAGGGCCTAGAAATATGAAATTTGGAATATTAGTTACTTATAAGATATAAATGGTGTCTA
The DNA here is from genome assembly GCA_963932465.1 of Maratus speciosus. Classification (NCBI taxonomy): domain Eukaryota; kingdom Metazoa; phylum Arthropoda; class Arachnida; order Araneae; family Salticidae; genus Maratus; species Maratus speciosus. The sequence goes on along the minus strand of OZ010794.1, from coordinate 502,337,073 downwards.
AGAACAGTTCTTAAACAATTCGAAATTTAAAAGGGGTGAAAATGCACAAAAAGCGTTCTAAAAAACGTTCTAAATGGTAGTTTCTACATAATCTCCGGAAATACAAAACCGATTTAACCCTCTCACTGACAAGCCCGTGTTAATACGTTCACTAAGCTCCAGGTTTCACTGCAATACAAGCAATATCTAAAGTAATATAATTCTATTGATTTAATATATTTTTAATACATTGAACAATGATTAATACCTCCAAGGATTGCACATATTCGTTATTAACTTGTTTTTTATAAAATACTCAAAGAATCATCTTTTTTTAGCATTTAAAACAAAATGCAGAGAAAACAACATTACAATTTTGCCCCTTTTCCAAGACTGAAAATAATGGCGTCAAAATGATGGTGAAAATCCTTGCTCCAACATAGGCTATGTTTTATGTCGGTGCCACTACCCCAAAGGGGCTGCAGGAGAAAAACGTTCTAAATTGCGGTTTTTGCGTGACGGAAGGGCCTTGAATCGTGAAATTTGGAAAGGTAGTTAGTTATAAGATATCAATGATCTCTAAGGACATTTCCTAAAAAAATCCAAATTTAAAAGGGGGGTCAAAATGCGCAAAAAGCGTTGTAAAAAACGTTCTAAATTGCAATTTCTATGCAATCTCAGGAAATACTGAACCTATTTCAAATATAATGGTGTTAAAATGATGGTGACAGATCTTGCTCCAAGATGAGCGAAAAGCGTTCTAAAAACGTTCTAAATGCCGATTTGTCACCAATATCTCAGGAAGAATCAAACTGATTTCAAAAGTATTGTTAATAAATTGATGCTGACAGCCTCTGCTCTAACAGACGCTATTTTAAGTCTGTATCACTATCACCTAGACATTGCAGGAGCAAAAAAGCGTTCCAAATTTCGATTTTTGTGATCGGTAGCGGCTAGCAACTTAAAATTAGGCAAGGTACATATGTATTACATATAAATGATCTTTAAGAACAGTTTCGAAAAAATTGGAAATTTAAAAAGGGGTGAAAATGCGCGAAAAGCGTTCTAAAAACGTTCTAAATTGCGATTTCTACTCAATCTCAGGAAATTCCAAAGCTATTTCAAAAGTAATGCTTGCAAATCAATGGTGACAGTCCCTGCTATAACATAGGTTATATTTTATGTTGCTGTCACTACCATCTGAGGGTTGAAAAAGCTAAACATGTTCTAATTTGCGTTTTTTGCATAACTGAAGGGTCTAACACTTTGAAGTATGGCATGTTATTTACTTACAAGATGCAACTGCTTTCTATGAACTATCGAAAGAAAATTTCAAATTTAAAAAGATGAAGTGAGCGAAAAGCGTTATAAATTACAATTTTTATGTAATCTTTTCAAATACCAAACCGATTAAAAAAAATAATGATAACAAATTGTTGGTGATAGAACCAGCTTAAACATAAGCTATATTTTATGTCTGTGCCACTACCACCAGAGGGTTGCATTAGCTAAAAACTTTCTAAATTGTGATTGCTGTGATACTGAAAAGGCTAGAAACTTTAAATATGGCATGGTAGTTACTTATAAAATATAAATACCCTCGAAGGACTGTCGAAAATAAATTCGAATTAAAAAGGGGTGAAGTGAAGGGGAGGTGCAAAAAGCATTCTAAAAAAGTCCTAAATTACGAATTCTACGCTATTTCAGGAAATATAAACCAAATATTAAAGTAATAGTTGCGAATCAATGGTAACAGTCTCTGATCCTACACAGGCTATATTTTATGCCGATGATTCTACCACCTGGGATTCACAGGAACAACAAGCGCTCTAAAAAGGCCTTTAAGGGTGTATTCGAAAAAATATTTTTCCACCCTCAACAGCTCGAAATTTTCTGAGATATTTTCAGACTCATTTTTAAAAATAAAAACATGAAACTTGCTGGGGTGATTTCTGAAGACATGTTTAACATACCGTGTGATTTCATTTTCATCTCAGTTAATTAGAATTTGATTTTCAAACAATTATTTTCTCAGTATGACCATTTTTTTCATTCCCAGATCGCTCGATTCGGAAAATTCGGCTCAAAACGCCAACTTTGACAGCGTTTTTTACAGCATTTTCTGCATTTATAAAAAAATTAAGAAGCATGGCACATTATATAGTTTCTAAATAAGAGAATTTCTCAGTTTGATGCGTTTGAGAGCAAAAATGAATTTTAAAATGAATCGGAAAATAAGCAGTTTTGATCGGAATACACCCTTAAAAGCTTTCTAAATTACGTTTCTGTGGAATATTAGGAAATAACAAACCAATTTCAAAATTAATGTTGGCAAATTGATGGTGACAGTTTCTATTTCAACATAGCCCTTTATGTTGAGAGAGGTGGTAGGACTTGGAATTTGACATGATGGTTAATTTTAAGATGTAAGAAGACGGTTTCTAAAAAATTCAAAACTTCAAATGAATACTGAAATGAGCGTATTAATTGAGCATAAAAGTTTCAAAATATTTTCTAAATTATTATTTATTTGGTTTTATTCCGTTTTATTAATTTAAGTCTCATTTCTGCCTTATGCAGTGTAACAATGGTATTTAATCAAACTGTGTTTTAAATAGTAATTTTTTTAAATTATTCCTAAAAGTAATAAGTACCTTTTAATAAAATAAAATATTACCTTTTAATAAAATAAAAATTTAGTTAGTACCTTTTAATAAAAATTAGACATATAGATATCACTTGGCACATTTCAAATATTACGCGAGCAAGGCCGCGGGGTTTGCTAGTTAATTATAAAATCGGGACAAATTTCTATATTGCATAAGTGATTCCGATTTCCTTAAAGCGATAGATGCTGCTATCAACCAAACCTATTGAATGAAGTTAAAGAATTTTAAGTTTATAATTTACAACCAATTATGCTTACTTTTATCAGAAATTTAACTAAAAATATTCGGTAAAGCATCTATTTTTATTTACTAAGGTTCGTTTTTTTTTTTTTTTCGAAAAAATAACAATATTTATTTATTTATTTAACTACGCGAGCATTAAAAGTTGCCATAAATTTTATTTTATAAGTCTCATTCTCTAAAAGAGATAAATTTGAAACTTGATGCTGCTAACGATTTATAATGTGTATATCTTATTATTAAAATTTTATTTTACATTTTTATGCATTTTCTAAATATTAAACAATCGATATCAAGGTAATTTCTTTTATAGTTCTTATAATAAACATTTTTCTTTCTTTCCGTTTTATTTTATTTTATTTTTTTTTTTTTACGGAAAAGAAAGGCAAACTTTTCTTTCTGACAAACACACACGGTTGGTTGGTTGATTTTTGACGGCCAATTATCTACACGAGGGATATAGGCCCGGGGGGAGTGCCCTCCGTGGGGGTCTTTCTAAGGGAACCTAATCCGTATTAACGCATGGAAGATCCACGGCTCGAAGAAAACCACGAAAACTCCGAACGATTAGGCCGACGGGCGCGATTGGGATCGAACCCAGCACCTCCCGTCTACCAGCTTCGAGAGCAGAACCTCTCGGCCACTGGTGGGGCCCGACAAACACACACATCTATATTCTTGCTAACAGCCAGAAAATATAACAAAAATTGTAGATCAGCTCAATTTATTTAATTGATAATTACATACTAAATATTTTAGCTTAAATATTTTAAATATAAAATTGTTATTATTATTTTAAATATTGTTTAGTGTTAAATTTTATTTCATTGTAAAGCATTCAAATAATAATAATAATAAAACAAAAGTCATATAACTTCTCCTCCTAATAAAATATGTCATTATTGAAATAAATTATTGACGAAAATATTACAGAAATCATTTGGGCTCGAACCCGCGTCCTGTACAAAAATTCAGAGCTTTAGATTGCTGCATTAGCCTGCTCCGCCATCGAGAAATCTTTCTACTTTCCTCTAAATTGAAGAGGTCCGAAAAAGTGTTGCCGCATGCGCAGATGTGCCGAATTCGGGCTAGTAACATTTTTATTACGGGGGCATTTTTCCAAATGCAGGGAGGACTTTCTTGGTATGGCAAAAAACAAACACAAAAAAATTCGTTCAATTCTATGCATAATTTCATAAAATTTCCGATGGTTCAGTATTCAAAATTGCACAAAAATCACTATTACAGCGCCCTCTTTCGGCGGTTTTTTTCCAAATTGAGGGAAGACCTGCTTGCCATAGCCAAAAACTTAAAAATAATTTTGGTTCAAGTATGTTTTGGGGTTCTCTGACCCGTAAAACGTGTAAATCCGTCGAAAACCGGAAGTCGAAAAAAATGTCGATTATAATACTTCCTTCTATAAGAAAGTAAGAAGAAAGTAAAAATGAGTACTTACGGTAATTTGTCCCTTTTTTATTTCAAAATTTCTTATTCATACTAGAAAATTCGAATGCTATTCTTATCGTTATTTAAGACAGACAGTTCACGATTACATAAAGAAAAAATTCTTTTTTGAAAATTTCCGGTATGAAATCAAAATCTTTGAATAAAAAAAAGCGCAAAAAACTCCATTTCTCTTTTTTTTTTTTTTTTTTTTCCCTGTGTTTGACAATTTTTCCAATTTTGCGCTTTTTTTATTCAAAAATTTCGACTTCATACACGAAATTTTCAAAGAAGAATTTTTTCTTTATGTAATCATGAAATGTCTGTCTTAAATAAAGATAAGAACAGTACAGGAATTTTGTTTGTACCTCAAAGCGTCACTTGCCTCCATGCATTCCTATAAAATAAATGATTGTTACAGTGTCCTGTACCAAACCTTAAAATTTGCACCATGAATTTAGAATCACTCTGCGTTTATGTATACATTCATTTTTTTTGTGCCGAAACTAGGAAAATTACCAAATTTTGGTTTCGGTCTTAAATACCTGTTACAGTCGAACAATAATTATATCTGTAACCAATTGTGAAAACGATAATTATAATATTCTGCCTAATCTTCTAAAAGATTAAGATCACATTTTATTTCATATTTGTAATGCCGATGACACTGAACTATATTTTTTAATATGTTGAATATAGATATTTGAGAAATCAAAGATAAAAAATATGCGAAGACAAAATTAACTACAGATTTTTTTACTTTCTTCTATCTCCAATAGAAGAAAGTATTGCAATCGAAATTTTTTTCGACTTCCGGTTTTCGACGGATTTGCATGTTTTAGGGGTCAGAGATTCCAAAAAACATGTTTATAGAAAATGTCTGTCTGTCTGTGTGTCCGTCTGTCCGTCTGTCCGTCCGTCCGTCTGTCCGTCTGTCTGTCGCCATTGTACCATCAAAAAGTGTATGAAGTTATGTATAGAATTAAACCAAAATTTTATTATAAGTTTTTGGCTATGGCAAGCAGGTCCTCCCGGAATTTGGAAAAAAATCGCCGGTAGGGGACGCTGATATAACAATTTTTGTACGATTTTGAATATTGTACAATCCAAAAGTGTATGGAGTTATGCATAGAATTGAACCAAATTTTTAGTTTAAGTTTCTGGATATGACAAGCAGGTCCTCTCTGAATTTGGAAAAAAATCGCCGGTAGGGGGCGCTGTAAATGCGTTTTTTGTGCGATTTTGAATATTGTACCATCGAAAAGTGTATGAAGTTATGCATAGAATTGAACCAAATTTTTAGTTTAAGTTTTTGGCTATTGCAAGCAGGTCCTCCCTGAATTTGGAAAAAATTCGCCGGTAGGGGTCGCTGTAATAGCAATTTTTGTGCGATTTTGAATATTGTACTGTCCAAAAGTGTATGAAGTTATGCATAGAATTAAACCAAATTTTTATTTTAAGTTTTTGGATATGGCAAGCAGGTCCTCCATGAATTTGCTAAAAATTCGCCGTTAGGGGGCGCTGTAATAGCGATTTTTGTGCGATTTTGAATATTGCACCATCGAAAAGTGTATGAAGTTATGCATAGAATTGAACCAAAAAAAAATTTTAAGTTCTTGGCTATGGCAAGGAGGTCCTCCCTTAATTTGTAAAAAAATCGCTCGTAGAGGGCGCTGTAATAGCGATTTTTGTACAATTTTTGTGCCATTTTGAATATTGTACCACCGAAAAGTGTATGAAGTTATGCATAGAATTGAACCAAATTTTATGTGTTTATTTTTAGTCATGTCACGAAGGTCCTCCCTGAATTTGGAAAAATTCTGCCGGAAGGGGGCACTATAATTGCGATGTCTGTACCATTTTCATTATTGTACCATCAAAAAGTGTATGAAATTATCCATATAATTGAACCAAATTTTTTGTGCATGTTTCTGGCTATGGCAAACAAGTCCTCCCTGAACTTGAAAAAATTCCGAAAGAAGGGGGCGCTATAATTCCGATCTCTGTGCCATTTTCATTATTGTACCATCAAACAGCGTATAAAATTATGCATACAATTGAACCAAAATGTTTGTGCTTGTTTTTGGCTTTGGCCAACAGGTTCTCCTTGAATTTGGAAATATTGCGCGGTAAAGGGGCTCCGTGCTAGCGATTTTTGTATACTTTTCTTGATTTTTCGTAGTTCTATTGTGCATCGGCGGCTCATGCAGCGGCGGGAACTCGCTTCCTGCTATGCTGGCTATTCGCAAACAGCTGATAACGACAGAATAAGGAAAAATTAATAATTTTAACAAATACCATGATATAGATTAACTCGTTTTTAGTCCGTTTAATTGACTTGAGCAGAAATTTAAGATGAAAATCAAAGTTGGTATAGTATTGAACTAATAATATTGAAGTATTAACATGTGTAACTAGGTTTTGAAATATTAAGATGTATAAGATAGAAGAAAGTTTTGGGATTGGCACATCCAACTAGTTTTCTTTTCTTTTTAGCTCACAGGCTATCAAAGCCTGAAAGCTTCCGTGCCCACCGGTTCTGTATGTACGTAACGCGATAACTCTTGATAGAAACATCCCATTTGCTTCAATTTTTTTTCTAGCTTCATTCTGATAAGGAGCTTCCCTGTTTAGTTTTGGGGGTTCATTGGTTAAGGATAAAGGGGGGGTTAGTCCACCCCCCTTAATTCAGGTAAATGGGTTTTTCATGCAGAATTATTCGATTTGCTCCGAATTTGGAATACTGGTTTATTATGTTAAGGAGCTTCCTTGATTAGTTTTGGGGGTTCATTGGTTAAGGATAAAGGAGGAAAAGGGGTGTTAGTCCATCCCCCTTAATTCTGATAAATGGGTTTTTCATGCAGAATTATTCGATTTGATCCGAATTTGGAATACCGGTTTATTATATTAAGGAGCTTCTCTGATTAGTTTTGAGGTTCCATTCGTTAACGATATAAAGGGGGAAAAGGGGGATTAGTCCACCCCTCTTAATTCAAGTAAATGGGTTTTTCATGCAGAATTATTCGATTTGCTCCGCATTTGGTATACCGGTTTATTATGTTAAGGAGCTTTCCTGATTAATTTTTGGGGTTCATTGTTTAAGGATAAAGGGGGTTAGTCCCCACCCCCTTAATTTAGATAAACGGGTTTTTCATGCAGAATTATTCGATTTGCTCCAAATTTGGTATTCCGGTTTATTATGTTAAGGAGCTTCCCTGATTCGTTTTGGGGATTCATTGGTTAAGGATAAAGGGGGTAAAGGGGGGCTAATCCACCCCCTTAATCCTAATAAATGGGGGTTTTTTTTGCAGGATTATTCAATTTGCTCCAAATTTGGTATACCGGTTTATTATGTTAAGGAGCTTCCCTGATTAGATTTGAATTTTCATTGGTGAAGTATAAAGGGGGAAGCGAGGGCTAATCCGCCTTCATTTATTTTTTGAGGGGAATTATTCTTTAATATAAGAGTGTAATATATAATTAGTGTGAATAGCCTGTGAGCTCAATGCCATTATTTTAGCTGGACACTTTTCTTTTTTATTTTACATTTCTTAAGCCGCTTATGATGCAGCTTAATTCCATGAATTTGATTATTTAAATAACCCATTTTTATAGCTTGTATATGTATTTAAATTATAAAATAATATTCAGTATATATATTCCGGTATCAAAGTCTTTTTAATTAAAATATATATTCTGGAGTTGTATGATTAACACTAGAACCGCCGGAAATTTTACTGCAGTGTTATAAAAATATTTTACACCGGAAATTCCAATTGAAACTACTTAACATATTTATTTAACTTATTTCTCCGAGGTACATTTTAAACTTATTTTAGAAAGAAATTTCTGGTGATAATCAAAATATTTTCATTTGGTAGCGGTCAATATGACCGCTACGGCGGTTCTGGTGTTAACTTCTGTTTTTGTAAGAACTCTAAATTATAGCGTGTTAGTAAAGTTGTGACTACACATAGTATCTTGCGATATAAAGTACAGGATATTGCCTCTCGCACAGTGTTGAATTCAGACACTTTTCCCCGGGAGGGATTTCTGTGGCTCCGGGGGGACATCTCATTACTCCGGCGAGGAGGGATGTCCCCCCCCCCCCTGGGACATTCCCTGAAATCAACACTGCTGCCGCATCATTCGAGCGCGGTATTAGCGCTGCCATAAGCATTATATTCAGGGCTGAACGGAATCCGTAAATATAAGCAACACGCGGAACATTTGGCGAACCATCGCTGCCGAGTATTTGTTTTTTTTTTTTCAAAACCTCAAATGTAATAATTTATCCTAAAATTATTGTTTACTTTTATCACTCTAAGTAATAATAATATTTTTTAGTCGCATGTAGTAAATATTTCAGCTTAATACTAGAAGTGCCGAAAACGTAACTCAAGTTTACCCCTTAACCTACGATTTAAATCTCAACAGCTCTAAACCCATAGCTACCACTAAAATTTAATAGAGATTTTTGCCTTGTTTAATCATGGAATTTCGACGATTAAACCTTATTTTCTATGAAATATTAATAATAAGAAGAATTTACATTTGGCTCGATCATCGTACGCGGGCTATGCCCGTCATTGTAGGTTAAGGGGTTAAAGGAAAAAGTTACCAGGATTTTTATTTAAAGATATTTAATTATATATATATATATGATATCAGTGAAATTAACTACTATGGCGCTTCTAGTGTTAAGATACTTATGAGGACATAATTATGATCACGAATAATTTGAAAAAGTGCAAATTTAAAGAAAACAAATGCTGGTGTTTAAAAAAAAATACATTTCGTTTTTTCATAAAAAAATAGCTCGGTGAAAGCGGAAACTCCGATAATCGGGACTCTAGTGTAGTTCAGTTTTAAGACACGCGATTTTATTTTACATAAAGTGACGTCATCCACATCTGCTGAAGAAGTCATAATTTGCGATCCAGTGTTAAACAACATCTACAGTAAAGTACGCTTAGGACGTCACTGTCGCTGAATAATACATAAATCAAAAAAAAAAAAAAAAAAAAAAAGATTTCGTCATTCAAAAAACTGGACAAAAAAAATCGGCTATCTAAAGATTCACAGGCTTTCATTTCTTTGTATTATTAATATACATATTTAAAATTAAATTTAGTTTCTACTAGCTGCATGTTTTATCAGAAACCCTTTATTTATATTTTTTCAAAATAGTACGCATTTTAGTTTTTTTTCAGTTTTTATGGGAAAATGGCAACAAAAAAGATATAATTGCTATTTTTCTTTCACTTTCTACAGAAATGTAGTACTTCCGTTGCCAATATTAAGCAAATCGTGTTAAAAACTACAAAAAAATTAATATTTCAAAAATAAATGGAAATACAGTTTTCAAACAAAATGCCTTTAAAAGAACTTTTTTATTCCAATACGACGGTATAAAAATCGAAAATGTGCGATGCTTAGAAGTTAAAAAAATTGCTATAGAGTATTTAATCGTACTGCTTTGTTTTACGGCTGGCTTCTGTAAGGTATCGTTACTTTTTGAAATACACAAAATAAGTTGGGACAAAGAAATACCATACCGTACCAGGGGTTAAAAAGAAATTGAATTATATTCCGATACCTCTGAGAGAACGGCCGCAACTATCAACAGAGCTTAGAAAGAAAATCTGATTTGAGAATCTGCGAAGGAACGTCTTGTGTCACAGGAAAAGAAGATGGCGAAAGCACCCTTTAAAAACTTCGAGAACATACTCTCGCACAAGATGTTAGAATAAACTGATATTAATTGATCCAAATTCAATAATAGCTGTTATACAAATATTAAAGACGATGATTTTTATGAACTTTGTAATAAGTTGGGTAAATTAAAAACTTTGTATACAAGAAACCAGCTTACCTTATGTAAAAACATTCTTAATACTTTCCAACAAAGTTGAAAAGTGTTTATGACTTCGGTTTGTCTGTCCGTCTCTCCGTGCTCAAACTCTCGCAAATATATTCGGATCGTTCTGAAAATTTTGGATGTTAATGTCTTCTACCATAGCACGATCCCTATTTCAAATGAAGTTTGTTGCATGTTTAGTACATTTACAGGGACAGTCAAAATTTTTTGCGATACATTACGGCTAATGGGAAAAAATAGTTTCAAATGATTTTTAATGCTGTTACACTCTTTCAAACATAGTAAAATTGATATGCATTTATGAAGTCCACTAAAATATGCATTCTGTTGAATATGCTGTGCAAATAATAACTATTACTCATTTATAAGGCAACACAAAAGAATTCCATTACGTAATGGTATAGGGGGGAATTGTTTGCAGCTTATTTGAATTATGTTAAACTATTTCATAAATAATGAAATTGATATATGTCGAGGAGCTTTAGTATAAGTTATTTCATGTATAATACGAAGTGCATAGCATTTACAGGGACGCATAAAAGATTTCAGATATTATATTGTATCCGAATTACTCATGTATATATTAGCAATGATTGCTCGAAATGCATTTTTAATTATGATATCCGCTTTTAAGTTTCATTATATTTATGCAAACTATATAGTGTGCATAAATGCTTAGTTCATATACAGAAAAGAATCCGTAAGTGTTAATGAGTATGAGCATAAATTGCTTAAAGGTGGATTTTTAATGAGTTATGCATTTTTACGCTGAACTGAATTTAATTTAGTAAGAAATATTTGTAGAATATAGATAAAACGATATACAGGGCTATGCAAAGAATTGGATACGTTGCCGTCTATGAGTGATAATTTTTGGAAATGTAATTTCAGTAGTTTTAAGAGTGTTTTAGTTTGAATTAAATTTTAGCTAAATAATGATGCGTAATAAAGGTACTAGTTAAACTACAGGGCTGTACAGAAGTATTCAAGTATGTTTCCATCTATTAGTATAAATTGCTGAAAGAGAAATTTCAACCTGTTATGCATTTTTTTTTCTAAACTATATTTTTTTATTATATAGTACAGATCGCTCACCCGCAAAAAAAGCGACACATCTCGCAAAAATCCATTTCGCGCTTTATTCCACTAATAGGTCTGTCATAGGTGTATCTTGCTACACAAAGAGTTGAATAAGTGTAATTATACTGAAAAGAACTTTTGTATGCCATGTCCATTCGTGACCACAAAAGAGGGGTGGATTTTGTGGCGAGGTAAAATTATCCAACCCTCCAAACCTCATCGTACAGTCGTGGAAAAAAAAGTAAACACCCCCTACTAAATCCTCAACAAATCATCGTAGAAGAAAGTTACTGGTACCGAACGATTGAAAATAATGTCTACTTTTAAATGATGTATATAAAATTTTCTTAGGGGGTCATCTACATATTAAAATGAATCCAAACTTCATTTTTTTTCAACGGCAATACCCAAATTTAACGAGATATTTCAAATCTTCGGTTCAAACTATGCCTAGACACCGAATTTCAAGTCCTTTGAATGATAAGTTTTGAATTATAAACATTCAAAATTTAGTTCTTCTAATGTTAAATTCCATTTTCATATTTTTATTTATATCTCCCGAAATTATGCTCCTAATGTGCTAATTTTTTTTGTAGTAATAATACTAATATACCCAAACATAAATAAGCTGAATTTGCAATTTTTATAATTTTATGATATGAATTATGAATTATGAAATTAATATTCGAAAAAATTATGAATTGCAACCTACAATTTTTTTGATGGATTTAGATTTATTAAGTCTTGCTTTATGGAAATTCAAAAATTTCACATTTTTCTTCCAAGTAGTTTTCAAATTATGCTTAAAAAACGGCAAAATGATGGTTTAAGGGGCCGTCTATGATGGAAGTGAGTAGACATTTCGAAATTTATTCTGCTGTATTGTAATCAAACAGGTTTCATTGACGCTTAAACGTGCCTTGATCAAGAAGGCGGCTCTCTCGGTTAACAATCCAGTACCGAACTTCAATTTGGATACAGCCCTTAAAATACGCTCGTTTTAAAATAATTAATTTCTCGGAAACTTATGGTACGAATTGCATAAAAATTCGTCTTTAGGCTAATTGAAGGGTGTAGAGTTCATTTATGCTGTCAGAATTGGGTACTGCTATTGAAAAAAATAAAGTTATGGTCAGTTTTAATATGTAGATGGCCCCTTAAGCATATTTTATATACATCATTTAAAAGTAGACTTTATTTCCAATCGTTCGGTAGCAGTAACTTTCTTCTACGATAATTTGTTGAGGAGTTAGAAGGGGGTGTTTACTTTTTTTTTTCCACGACTGTACATCTTCATTCTTCAAGGTTTTATGCTTTTATGCACGTTTTTACTCCTGCATGCAGAGCTAAGTGCTATAATTTCATGTTACGGTAAAATCATACAGATTTTCTTTTGCCTCTCCTGTGAAATTTACTTTTGTCGAGATGTGTCACTTTTTTTGGAGATAAGCGATATATATCAATCTACAGATCAAATACAAGGCTATTCAAAAGAATTAGAATAGATATTTGGCTATGAACGGTAACTACTGAAATCAGTTTTTCAAATGTATTATGCGTTTTATAAAATGTCTGCTTAGTTAACTTATTTACCTTATTTCCCTAAATAACGAAGTTTTGTTAAAGCATTCAGGAAGTGTCGGAAAGTGTTTCATAATCTATGCTTAACGCATGTTTTTTCTTTCTTGTTTAAACATGGAAGAAATTTGCACACAGGAAATAAAAGTGATAAAAAAGCTTTCTTTAGTTGGGGGCAAGGACTTAAAAATGCAATAGTTCAAAAAAGTTTAACACGAATTATTTGGGCGAATCACTCGATCTACTTTGCGATTCTAAACGTTTTGCTTTAACAAGAGGGATTAATTATGATGTCACAATACTGGAGAAAATTCTGAATAATAAATTCTATTTTTTACCACGAACGTTCTCATTTAAAAATAAATTTATTATATCTCATATTGTTATAAATAAATTTATTATATTCCATAAAATTTATATTTCACATTATATTTTTATTTATGATAAATCAATTTATTATATTTTCCATTATTACTTTCTTCTATCTTTACAAGAAGAAAGTATTGGATTCATGAAAATTTTCGAATTCCGGTTTTCGACGGATTTACACGTTTTAGGGGTCAGAGATTCCAAAAAACATGTTTTTACAAAATGTCTGTCTGTGACTCTGTGAGTCTGTCTGTCTGTGTGTATCTGACATAAATTTTGTGGGCGCTCTATCTCAAGAACTAATGCACAGAATTTAATAAAAATTCATATTGAGTTAGCTCCTAATACAAATTGATGCTGATTAGTTTTTGGTGTAAATCGCTCAACAGGTGGCGCTGCTATGCTGCATTTTGCACGATTTTCGCAATAGCTCTATCTCACGAACTAATGCACGGATTTTGATCAAACTTCAGATTTAGTTAGTCCTTCATATGAATTGATGCTGATTACGTTTTGGTGTAAATCACCCAACAGGTGGCGCTGTTATGATGAATTTTGCAGGATTTACACGATTTCCCCAATAGCTCTATCTTAAGAACTAACGCACGGATTTTCATCAAACTTCAGATTAAGTTAGTCCTTGATATGACTTGCTACTGATTATGTGTTGGTGTAAATCACCCAACGGGTGGCGCTTCTGTGCTGCACTTTTCACGATTGCCTCAATAGCATCTGTAGAACTAATGGACGAATTTTCCTCTAACTTCAGATTTAGTTGTATGTTGATACAAGTTGTTGTTGATTAAGTTTTGGTGTTAATCACCCAATAGGTGGCGCTGCTATGCAGGAATTTTCACGATTTTCGCTATAGCTCTATCTCAAAAACTAATGCACGGATTTTCTCCAAACTTCAGATTCAGTCAGTCGTTGACATAAATTGTTGCTGATTAGGATTTGGTATATATCACCCAATAGGTGGCGCTGCTAGGCAGCATTTTGCTGGATTTAGAAGATTTCAGCGATAGTCATATCTCAAGAACTAATGCATGGAATTCCATATCATTAGAATCCTCATGAGTTCCATAGATTGCCATTTAATTTTGGCAGTGTGATAGCGAATTTTGAAGTATTAACATGTATGAGATAGAAGAAAGTTTTGGGATTGGTACATCCGACTAGTTTTTTTATTGAAGTTAAATGATTGTAATAATATATAATTTCATTATACATTCTTTATTAGTAAATAATTTTATACTTTTTTTTTTTTTTTTTAATAAAATAGTTAAATGCAATACAATCTAAGAAGTTAAGTTTAATGTCATATCAAGTAAAATTAAATTAATGCTAAGTTTAATGAAGATAAATTTATTATTTATCTAGGTTTTATTTAAACTTGATATGAAAAGAAGTAATTCTAACTCTAATAAAGAAAATATATTGTGCAATCTGAATTAAAGTTGTTTTAAGGAGTCGTCAACATTTACAAAATTAGTTGTTAAAATCTAACACTGATGCATCTCTCTCCCTGTTGAGGACTTTTGGAACGATTTCGATATTGTTTTACTGGTATTGACAATAGATAAACTCCATATTGAGAATTCGGTAAAATATTAAAAAATACAACAGCTACGTTATTCTTTTCTTAACTAGATTTATTTTATTTTCAAATCGTATATTTTTTACAGTTTAATATTTAGTCTGTTTAGCTATTGCCAAAGCTATTATAATACGCATTGAAATCGTTTCAGTGATTCTCGCGAAAAAAAATACATGAATGCCAGCTGTTTTGCACGTGATTTCACAACTTCTTCTTTAATTTACTTCTTAATTTATATTGTCTGTAAATACATAATAATAAATGTTCGATTTAATATACCATATGTCTGCAAAAGGGAGTGCAGTATGTTAACCACGCATTTCCCGAATATTATGCTGAGCTTTGCAATCATTTCAGACTTTTACCAAAATCAGTTGTTAAATCCTAGTATTTTCCGAAATGTTTCGGTAAAAACCCGAAGAAGAAACGTTTAAAAGCATATTTCGTGCTTTCACCAATTCACTTTAGTAACTGCTAGGATTTACCGATAACACCTAGGATTTATCGGACTTCGGACTTTTACAGTAATGTATGCAGAGTGTATCAGGAATGTGGTGGGGAGGTAGAAAATAGTAAAAGAAGGCAATTTCCATGGGAAAGTATCGGCACAAGTAAACGCACGGTGTTGTAGGGGGGCGCTGTGTATCCACAATTTCTGGGGACGCGCAAAGCTCTTTGACAAGTCCAGCTGATCGTCATACTACAAGGTGATGTTTCAGAAGTAATATGAGTCATTATATGCTTCATAATGAATATGCATATATGGATCTAATTTATTGTGCGATAAGAGTAAGTGGTCGGAGAGCTGCGCAAATGTATGTGTACACTCTCACAAAACACTGTAAATTTATGAGCGTTTGCTCTTCCATTTTCACAGGCAACAGCCTTATTTGAGGAAAAACGGTCTGATGCACTAAAGAAATACGGTACGACCCCATACATTTTCCTCCGCTAGGTTGTAACCCTTCATTTTCGTCGTGTTTCGAAAAATAATTTCACTTAACCACGACCGTAACGTATTTGTTAACACGCCAATAAAGCGATTCTGTGATGATTATCTAACGTGCTACGAAACAGTAAGTAAAGTGTTATTGTGTTTTGAAGTGCATTATATCTTTGACCCGTAAAATTACAGGCTGCAGAAAATGATGGGCATAGATTTTTTTTTATGGGGCATGACTGGAATCTCTGATGTCGGCCTCTGGCCGTAATTTTAAAGGGACATTTTTAGGTACATAGAAAATTAAGGGCAATCCACATATTCTTGAAGTTCTAGCCTATCTGTTAGCAACCATACGGCGCGACCCCATACATTTTCCTCCGCTACATTTTAGTCGTGTTTAGAAAAATAATGTCACTTAATCGCGACCGCAACATATTTTTTAACCCGCAAAAAAGCGATTATGTGATGATCATCTAACGTGTTACGGAACAGTAAGTACAGTGTTATTGTGTTTTGAAGTGCATTATATCTTTTCCCCATAAAATTACAAGCTGCACAAAATGATGGGCATGGATTTTTATTTTATTTTATTTTATCTTATTTTTTTTTTACGGGGTTATGACTGGAATCTCTACTGCCGGCCTCTGCCCGTAATTTTACATGGATATTTTTAACAGTGTAGAACGCTGTAAGACAGTTTCCCCCATTTCCTTCCATTGTAACCAACCTTTCGTGTCGATCGGTAGCTCCACTATCATGGCAGGTATTGATAACAGGTCCAGTTTCGCACAGTTGTTGATGAACACGTGCAAACATTTGACCCTGAGATTTGCGTGAGTTGGAATAGCGATCTGCATACATTTGCGCGAGTCTCCGAACACTTTACCTTATCACATCGTAAGTTAGGTATATATCTTTTTATTCATTTTACATATAATGACTCAGGTTACTTCTGAAAAGTCACCTTGTCGAATGACGACTGGGTGGACTTGTCATAGAGCTTTACGGTTGAGAAGAAATTTTGCAGGCACAGCGCACTCTACAATGCATTCGTTGGCGCTCATACGTTCCTATGTGAAATTGCCTTCTTTTGCTGTTTAGTACCTCTTCACCAAATTTGAACGATCATTTTTGATACACCATGTATACGTATTATGGTATCTCCAACATACGAAAGATATACATTCAACGTAAGTTAGATGTATATATTTTTATTCATTTAACATATAAGGACTCAGGTTACTTCTGAAAAGTCACCTTGTCGGATGACGACTGGCTGGACTTGTCATACAGCTTTGCGGTTGAGCAGAAATTGTGGATGCACAGCACACTGTACAATGCATTCTTTTGCGCTCATACGTTTCTATGTGAAATTGCCTTCCTTTTCTGTTTAGTACCTCTTCACCAAATTTGAACGATCATTTTTGACACACCATGTATACGTATTATGGTATCTTCAACGTACGAAAGATATACATTCAACGTAAGTTAGATGTATATCTATTTATTCATTTAACATACAAGGACTCAGGTTACTTCTGAAAAGTCACCTTGTCGGATGACAACTGGCTGGACTTGTCATACTGCTTTGCTGTTGAGCAGAAATTGTGGATGCACAGCACCATAGCTGCCAACTTTTACGCTTTTTTCATACCACTAAAATTTAATAGAAAAATTTCCCTTATTAAATCATCGAAATCTGCTATTTAAATAAGGCAAAAATTTTTGTTAAATTTTAGTGGTAAGAAAAAAGCGTAAAAGTTGGCAGCTATGCAGCACACTGTACAATGCATTCGTTTGCGCTCATACGTTCCTATGTGAAATTGTCTTCCTTTGCTGTTTAGTACTTCTTCACCAAATTTGAACGATTATTTTAGATACACCATGTATACATATTATGGTATCTTCAACATACGAAAGATATATATTCAACGTAAGTTAGATGTATATCTTTTTATTCATTTAACATATAAGGACTCAGGTTACTTCTGAAAAGTCACCTTGTCGGATGACGACTGGCTGGACTTGTCATACCGCTTTGCGGTTGAGCAGAAATTGTGGATGTACAGCACACTGTACAATGCATTCGTTTGCGCTCATACGTTCCTATGTGAAATTGCCTTCCTTTGCTGTTTAGTACCTCCCCACCAAATTTGAACTATCATTCTTTATGCACCCTTTATACGTATTATGGTATCTTCAACGTGCGATTCATCCTACGTGTTGCCATGGTTCATTTTTAATCTATAATACTTTAAATTTTAAGATGTACAATAGAGTGGGTCGAAAAAAACCGAAATTTTTATAATCGAAATGTAATAGCGCGGAAAAGTTGCCTTTTGTAATACAGAATAAATTTCTAAAATATTGCATCGATCGGTTAATATATTTTACCGCCGCAAGGGGGCCAAAGTTTCAAAAAATCGAAAAAAACATGTTTTTTTATCATTTTTTTTAAATTATCGAAACATACCAATACAATTTTTAATAGAACGCAATAGCTACATGAAGATATGAGAAATGTCCCGGTAAATGTTTATTATGATGAAATCATATCTTTCTTTGCCGCAAAAAGACCATATTTTTTGTAAAAATTTCAAAAATTTCAATTTTTCATTTTTTTTTCTAAATTTTTATAATTTCTATAATATGTCTAGAAATAAATAATTTTACTTTGTATCTATTAATATATCATAATTTTTTATAACTATTTGTAATAGACTTGAAAATAAATTTAATCATTCATTTTTCTTGACGATCGCTTCATCTACTGATGTTTTACTTCATAACAGCCAATTCATGCCACAAAAATTATATAAAATGAGCAAAATGTTTTAGTATTTTATTAATTAAAATATAGAGATGTTTAACGGAAACGGGTTAAATAAACTTAAAATGAAGGAGAATTTAATGTAAATGAATTTTATAATATAACTTGCTTTCAGATGAAGCCATTATTTCTCGAGAGGCCAAAACTGATCAGATGTGATCCTCCCTCTGTTCTCGTAAACAAACTTTATCAGTGCTTCAATGAATAATTTCACGCATCTTTCTAGTGATTGAGTGGGACAAGGAAAGTTATAATAGCTGGTATCTTTAATCGAACATTTTAAACTCACCAGCGTTTTTAGTTGATAAAGAAACCATAACAAGTGGTTCCGTTAGTTTTCAGTTTTGTCAGTAGACTAAAGCCATACAATTTTAAGCTTCAGTGTTGAAGTCTGCTATGATAAAGTGACGGATGGCACTATTCTAGTCCACAGAACTTCGTGCTTTTGCAATTTTCTTCATGGCTGGGGCCTTGATGTTCTCCTCTTCATATGCTGTCATTCCAAAGAGGCTATTTGTATGATTTGCGAAATAGTCATTTCGTGAAAATACAGGAACTATAATCTTTCGTAGATTATCTGTCAAGTGACGTAAGTTACTAACTATAGTGCACAGATTCTGGAAAACATGAGTGATTCATTTTAATTGTGAACCAACTGATGCAGTACATTTTCAGGATGTACGCAAAGAGTATGACAAGTTAAGAAGAGGGTTTCTTTGTTCCAACGTAGAGTCTCAAAATTCGAATAGCAGTAATGATCCACCTTGCGTGAAATATTTGTCCAGGGACTCAGCAAAAAATGTCAATTGTATACACGCGTGTTGAAAGAGCTTGCAATATTTCAGCCTATACTTCTGGTCAGTTGACAAATCATCTTTATCAACAGCTAGGTGATCAGATTAAATTGCTTAAATTTTGCAATTGGTAATAATTCGCAAATCGCAAGAGATCAACCAATTGGGCCACAATATGATAAAGAACCTGTTTTTTGTCATCAAGATGTTTGAAAAGATGTCTCAGTGGAAGCTCATTGAAGTGAGGTCAAGGAAGCCAATAAAGTGGTTTTTTAAAAGTTGTTCTCAACTAATCCTACTATAACACCACCTTTGCATCCTGTTTCGAAGACAGTTCCACGAAATTCAACTGCAATTATTATTCCAGTCGGGATTTCATTTTTCTTCAAAAAATCTATAATGTCATTGCATATAGAAGTCGCCTTGCCAGACGATGGGGTCAAATGACGAAAATAATTCAGACCTGGTTCTAGTACAAAGAGATATGTTCCTCCTTGACTTCGCAAAGATGAAACTTTGCTACCTCTTTAACCTGGCAGATATTTCTATCGTTAGGGCCATCAAAGTATAGAGTAAAAGGAGTACATTACAAAAAAAAAAAAAAAAAAAAAAAAAAAAAAACGAACAAAGTGAAACGTGGCCCTCTAGCAGCGAGAAATTAATTTTACGTGCAGGCAGCTGCAGGTGTTTCTATCATTGAGCATTTTTTTTTTTATAGAATTACAGTGATCGTGGTTAACAATGTGCATGAAATTAACAACATAAAATACCTTTTCCAGCCTATTAGAAATGTAAAAAACCTGAAAACATTACAAAAGTTATGAAAATTGAAAAAATGAAAAACTTTCATTTTTAACATTTTTTAGAAATTTTGGCCCTGTTGTGGCGGTAAAAGCAACGATGTCACAAAAATGAAATGTTAATGTTACATTACTAATATCTTGGCGTGGCTATTGTGTTCTATTAGAAATTGAATAAGTATGTTTGGATAATTTAAAAAAAAAATTGCTAAAAGTATGTTTTTTGCGATTTTTTCGAAATTTGGACCCCTTGCGGCGGTAAAAGATATTAATCAATCGGTGTAATATTTTACGTATTTTATCTTTTTTACAAAAGGCAACTTTTCCGCGCTATTACGTTTCGATTATAAATATTTCAGTTTTTTCGACCCACCCTAATGTACAATTCGGGAGATGCCCTTCCCCAAATGTTTCTGTTTTGAAGAAATCTACAAAGCAAATGATTATATTAACCATTATATTTTTAGTTAGAAACCCTCGTCACTACTTAGAACCAATATAGTTATTGATCTAAGAGAGAAAGAAATTGTATTCAAATAAGGAAAATTTATCGTGAACGCGACTAAAATATTTTTTTTATTGAAATATAGATAGAAAATTTTCATTCGATTTCTATGCACTGTTAGTAGAGTAATAGTGGTGCTATTAAAATTAAGTATTGCAATTGTAGTAGCTCTATCTATTTATAAATAGGATAGAATTTTTTTTTTTTAGTATATTACGCTACATTTACATTTAAAAATATCCTAAATTATTTAGGATAAATAAATCCAGATTTAAGAGATTGATCTAAGATCTAAGATAAGAGATTTAAGAGATCTAAGAGAGTAAGCAATTGTATCTAAATAAGGAAAGATATCCAGATGCCGACTAAATTGTTTTTTAACTTGAGACATAGATCGAAAATTTTCCTTGTATTTCTATACACTGTTAGTAAAGTAATGAAGGTGCTATTTAAAAAAAGTATTACAATTGTAGAAGCTTTATCTGTTTATCCATAGAATTAATTATATATATATATATACATTTCCCGTAAGGCATGGTGACGTCACGGCGACGTCGTTGTGAAGTCACGCTGTGATTTTGTGACCGTCGATGTGACGTCACGTGACGTCGATGTGACGTCATAGTGACTAGAATGCGAGGTCGTTATGGCCGTTTTAGAGGTCGTTTGTGACGTCACATTGTGACCACTCTGTGAAGTCACGGTGTGACTAATTTGTGAAAAGTGTGTCATTTGTGACTAATTTGGCATTAACTTTGTGACGAACCTGTGACGAATGTGACAATGTTTTGAAGTCACATTGTGACCAATTTGTGAAATATGTGTCATTTGTGACGAATTTGTCATAAACACTGTGATAATTTCAAATGAAAATCAAATTTCAAATTAATTGCTTAAAAGACGCAAAGGCCAACATAGTGAAAAATATTCCATGCTGGGGCTCGAACCCGGGCCATCAGTATAGCGCACTGACATTCTCCCGACTAAACCACATGGAACGATACCCAGCCTGGAAAATTTCTCACTATTATATGTTGGCAAGGCTACAAAAGCAGCACAAAATGGGATATTTATCGTGAGCCACCGACATGGGGCAAACACGAAACTTAATTAAATCCAGCATCGATTGAAACTATATTAATGTTTGGAAATTTTTCCAGAGAGAACCATTCGCCTAGCATACAATATTTCAAATGAAAATGTAATTTCAAATTACATGCTTAAAAGGCAGTTTTAATTTGAAATTTGATTTTCATTTTAAATATTGCATTCAAGGCGAAGGTTTCTCTTTGGAAAAATTTCCAAGTGCTAATGTAGTTTCAATCGAATCTGGATTTAATTAAGTTTCGTGTTTGCCACATGTCGGTGGCTCACGATAAATATCCCTTCTCGTGCTGCTTTTGTAGCCTTGCCAACATGTAATAGTGAGAAATTTTCCAGGCTGGGTATCGTTCCATGTGGTTTAGTCGGGAGAATGTCAGTGCACTATACTGATGGCCCGGGTTCGAGTCTCGGCATGGAATCTTTTTCACTATGTTAGCCTTTGTACCTTTTAAGCAATTAATTTAAAATTTGATTTTCATTTGAAATATTGTATGCAAGCCGAATGTTTCTCTCTGGAAATTTTTCCAAGTTTCAATACTGTGATGGTTCTTGTCATAAGCACTGTGATGTATTTTAAAATGCACAATTTTGAAATAAAGTTTTGTTTAAAATGTAAAATCTTATATTTTTACCATACTTTTTAGCAAAATATCGCTATTTTGGAGTCCTGTTCTTCTAAAATATTTTAAATTTTTCCACTTAAAAAACAATGCTTATCAACTGACATCTTTTTTTTATTAAATTCCAAGCTTGATCTTGAGTACAAGCTCGATATTAAGAATGTGTAAGATTTTAATGTGTTATGATTAGTCATTGCTTTATTAAATACGACATTATAAGCCACATTTATTTAAATTTTTTATTCCCGTGTATATTGTATTTTGTGAATATGACCTAAATAGATTTTGTATGTTTTATAGGAAAAGACTGATCTGCGAAAAAGAAAAAAAACAAGTAAGAAAAATCGTGCGTTAAGCATAGATTATAAAACACTTTCCAACGCTTCCTGAATACTTTAACAAGACATCGTAATTTAGGGAAATAACGTAAATAAGATAACTAAGTAAACATTTTAGAAAACGCATAAAACATTTGAAAAACTGATTTCAGCAGTTACCGTCCATAGCCAAATATGTTTTCTAATTCTTTTGAACAGTCCTGTATTTGATCTGTAGGTTGATATATATACTATATAATGGGGAAATTTAGTTTAGCAATTGAAACATAACAGGTTGAAATTCTCTTTCAGCACTTTATACTAATAAATGGAAAGATACTTAAATACTTTTGTACAATCCTGTAGTTTACCTAGAACCTTTATTACACGCCACTATTTAGTTAAAATTTAATTCAAACTAAGACACTTTTAAAACTGCTGAAATCACATTTCCAGAAATTATGATTTACAGACGGCCATGTATCCAATTCTTTACGTGACCCTGTAAAACATTTTATCTATATTCTACAAACATTTCTTAGCAAATTAAATGCATTTCAGCGTAAAAAAGAACAACTCATTTAAAAGCCACCTTTAAACAATTTGCGCCCATATGCAGTAACCCTTACGAGTACTTTTGTGTAGCCCTGTATACGAATTGTAGCATTTATATACACCATATACTGTGCATAAATATAGTGAATCATAAAAGCGCATATCATAATTAAAAATGCATTCCCAGCAATCATCGCTAATGAACAGTACTTCGGATACAATATAGTATTGAAATATTTTGCATGTCCTTGTAAATGCTATATGCACTTCGTATTATACATGAAATAATTTATAGTATGTAAACTTCAGCGACGTATATAAATTTCATTATATATGAAATAGATTAACATAATTAAAGTACGCCATAAACAATTCCCTCCACACCTATATCATTATGTATTGGAATTTCTTTTTTAGCCCTGTAAATGAACAATAACTATTCTATGCATCGCATATTCAGCAGAATGCATATTTAAATGCGCTTCATAAATGCATATCAATTTTATTCTGTTTGAAAGCGTGTAAAATCATTAAAAATCCTTTGAAACGATTTTTTTCCATAGGCCGTAATGTAACGGAATACTTTTGACTGTCCCTGTAAATGAACTAAACATGCTACAAACTTCATTAGAAATAAGGAACGTGCTATGGTAAACGTCAATATCTAAATGTTTCAGGGAAATCCGAGTTTAGTTACGAGAGTTAGAGCGCGGACAGACAGCCATACAGAAAAACGGACAGGCAAACCGAAGTTAAACATTGTTAATCTGTTTAAAAATATATTCATTCCTATATTATGTAAATAAATATGAACTTAAAAATATATATACTAAAGTAGTTTAATTTATAAACTTCCTATTAGACACGAAAAACTTTTTATTTCAATGTTTAAATATCATATTTTACTTTTAGTGCCAATAATTACGTATATCATAAACTTAGAAAATAATTTTATAATAGACGAAAATTTAATAACCGCTTCAGAATATCCATAATTAAATGTTAGATTAAAATCACAAACAAAAAAAAAATGCTTATATACAATTAAAAAAAATAAATATACCAATTTGAAAAACACTAAAAATAATAATTAGTATTTATAATTGTACTATTAAACAACAATAAATTACAATCGATGAATTAAATGTATTATTAGATTTAACAATATCTCAAAAATCTTTGCATATGTTATAAGAAATTTCTATTATTTTATAATTTTGGCAAATGCTAAATCTGAAAACCATTGGTATGAAGATTTATGATTTTAAATAATAATTTAAAATATTATTAGCACCAAAAGAAAAATCTTTGAAAAGTTTCACTAGTGTAATACGTAAAAATACATTTTCCCAATATAATGCTAATTTCTAATCTGAAATAGTTTCGTAATATCATAATAATCGAAAATCATATTCAACTCCAAAATAATAATGTCTATAACTACATTAAGTGTTAGTAATCAGGAAACACAAAACAGTAAGAAGCCGAAAAAAATTCCAAATCATTTTCTCAACATATTTTCAATCTCAAGTAACAGCAAATTAATCTTTAAATTAATTCCACTCTGAATGCAGTTATGAATCAGTCTCTGCGCAGCTGTTTTTTTTTTCTTTTCTTTTTAAGTGATCGCAGATTAAGATATTATTTTCAACGCAGCATCGAATAGGAAAATGTTTCTGAAAACAATTGCAGAACAGTCCCTTACTAATATAACATAAAACTATTTAAGTCATCATAATATACAAAACAGGGATAAAACATTTAAATTAAATAAGACTTACATTTACGTCCCATTTATAATATCCGTGTATTTGTAATATTTTAAAATGGCGGGCTTCTTTCTCTTATTTTATAAAAAAGTGTTGTAGACTTCGTGATGTTCTAAACAGAGTAAACTTCCGGCATCTTCTCTTCTGTGCGCAGACGATCTTGATTTTCAGCAGATGTTCTTTTTTATCGTTATTTGTTTTTGAATACAAAAGATTTCGAACTCAGATGCGCAATAATTTTATGAGACTGTCTTTAATTAAAATTTTCTTTTTGGAGAATTTTCCAATGTATTTTATCTTTTCTTTTTATCGGTTCCAAACAATTTAAGTTACAATGGATTGTAAAGGTTCTTTTCTGTAAATAATAATAATAATAATGATAATAATAATAATAATAATTAGAGTTTATTAGATAAAACTTTGTTTAAATTTTTAAAATGAGTAAATATCAATTTAATGGTAATAATGAACCCCCACCCCCCTTTTCTTAAAGTAAAATTTGTTTCACACGTAATACATACAAAATATCGCTCACCCGCAAGAAAAGTGACACATCTCGACAAAAGTAAATTTCACAGGGGAGGCAAAAGAAAATGTGCATGGTTTTACTGTAACATGAAATTATAGCACTTAACTCTGCATACAAGAATTAAAAAGTGCATAAAAGCGTAAAGCACATAAGAATGAAAACTTAGGATGTGGTTTGGAGGGTTGGATAATTTTACCTCATTACATAATCCACCCCTCTTCTTTGGTTACAAATGGACATATAGCATAATAACGTGATTTTTCATGTAGCTAAACTTATGAAACTGTTTGTGTAGCAAGACGCACCTATGACAAATCTTTTAGTGGAATAAAACGCAAAATGAATTTCTGTGAGATGTGTCACTTTTCTTGCGGGTGAGCGATATGTTCTTAATAAATAAAAAAGGATTATCGAGGATAAAATAAAATAATTCTTTGTCAATCTGACAATCTTTTCATATTAATTTTCTGTAAAATAAAACAATTTGTAAAATAACTTTTTTTTAAAAGTCATATCTGTAAAATACAAATTTGAAATACGAATAATTAATTATTATCATGCGTTTTGCATAAATTTTGTATTTTTTTTTTTTTCGGAAAATGTTAATTTATTTGAAAAGTCTGAAAGAAGTAGAATTTTTTCAAAAATAGTTACTTAAAATAGTTAAATAGTTGTCAGGAAAAAAAAACTCTCTCAAGAAAAAAACTCCGACTAAACTCTGAAGACTCTTTCTACGTGCTCATTAAAAGCTGCAAACTTAACTGTAATAGAAATTTTTTTGTTTGAAACCACAGAAGTGTTTCGAATACCACTGGTTGGCAAAAAAAAATAAAATAGTTTCCTCTCTGCAAACTAAATACTGTACAGATTTAATACTCCTAATTCTAAATATGTTATCCAAATTGCTTTAATGCTTGTATCGTGCACTTTATATATTATGTCCCCCCCCCCCCCTTCGTGACAGAATTTACCATTTGCTATCCACTAATATATTTTCATTCCTCATGCCGCTGTAACTCGGGACTATTTAAAATACTGTTTAAAATATTTCTCTTCATTTTCAAAGATTTTAAAAGTTCATATTTTTTTCACACTGTGACTTACAATATGGTGTTTTTTTTTTTTTTTTTTGGTCACATATATGACGTGATGTACGTTACATGCAATGACATAACAATGACGTCTCAATTTTTTTTTAATTGATAGAAAAATATAATTTTACAGTAAATAACATGTTTTAAAGAATTTTTGTAATTTTTTAAAGTTTTCTAAGAAGTTCACATATCGGTCACAACGTGACATCACTGAGTGGTGGCATTTTGGTCACAGATGTGACGTGACCACAGTGACTTACAGTGACGTCACAATGACGTCACCGTGACCATGCATGCTATGAGGGTTAATATATGATGCTATATTTGCATTTACAAAAAATCCTAAATTGTTTAGGAAAATACATCCAAATATAAGAGACTGATCTAGATCTAAGATAAGAGAACTAAGAGATCTAAGATATTGATCTAATAATCTATACCCATCTTAAAAAAGATATCCAGACCTCGACTAAAATAATTTTTAAATTAAAATATAGACAGAAAAATTGCCTTTGATTTATATACACTGTTTGTAGAGTAATAGTGGTGCTATTTAAAATTAACTATTATAATTGTAGTAGCTCTATCTATTTATCTGTAAAATTTTATTATTTCATAATGTTTTAGTATATTATGATATATTTACATTTTAAGAAATCTTAAACTATTTAGGAAGAATATTTCATTCAACGTACACTCTCAGAAATAAAACTCTCCCTTTTGACGATTCAGAAATCCTCGAGCTGTATTTCGTCGTTTTTGACGACCATTTCCTATTAACATCACGTGACTTTTAACGAAACGTAAACCCTTAAATATTTGACGAAAGTTTCGCCTCAATCACGGTCAGACTCAATGCATTTTAAGGAAACATTTCCTCAAATCCTCCTCAAATCCTACGATTTTAGAAAACTGATATTTGCGTGTTTATGTTAGTCCTGTAACAATTTATTTTAAAACAGCACTTAGTGCTTTTCAGAAAATACTGAAATATAGGTAGTTATTGTTTCTTCATTAGTTATTTTTTTAGCTGTTAGAATTTTTAGGAATGCTTATTAATATTATTATTATTTTATTTATATGTTGTCGTTCGTTATGTTTTAATTCGAAAAGAATAAATTTCCTGTGTTTTTCAAAACCATTCAATAAGAAAATTAGGTCTCAATAAGAAAATTAGGTCAGTAAAATTTCAAACTTCTAGGATATCTTTTATTATTTTTTTTTTTTTTAAGAATTATATTATGTTTCCAATCAAATTAAAAATAAACATAATTGATCCCTCTCCTCTTTATAAACAGTAAAGTGTTAAAATCTTATCTTCCTACTCAAAGTGATAAAATCTCACGCAATATGCACTTCACAATTCATTATTTGTGAGCAACAAATTAACCAGACCATATTCTAATCATCCATTGATCAAAGAAAATTTCAGTTGTAAATTATTTAATCAAGACATATTATAAATATTCATTGATACGAGAAAACCATAAAAATAAATTAGCTTTCCTTAAAACTTTCAGAAAATATAGCAGCCCGATAAAATTGCAATCTACGTTATAAAAATAAAACACGAAGTAGAATTCATTATACCAGTCTAAAAGCAGACACTTTCAAGTCCCCAGCAGCCAGGTTGGAAGAACAGCGACCTCCCATACGAAAGGTCGTGAGTTCGAATCACGCCGGGGAAAGAGAGAGGTGATTTTTTTTCTTTCCACGTGTCGAATAATGGAGCTTCCAAACTGATTGAGAGATGGCGCCACCAGCCCTCTTTTGACGAAACTATTGACGAAATTTATATCGTCAAGCAAGTGAAGAAACTAATTTCATCAATTTGACGAAATGTTCGCTCGGAGCATTTTCCAGGAAACTATTTCGTCAAAAACAAAGAAAATTTCGTGAAATCTGAGTATTCATTTCTGAGAGTGTATAAAATCGAGAAAAACTTCAACATATACAGAGTGGCAACTCTCAAAAGATATCCAATGGCTAATTTCTAAACCGTTAGTCATAGACATATAGTTACAATTACAAAGATGTTTTAAATGAGGTAAAGAAATGTTTTAAAAGCGATTTGGGTGAATAAAAACATTTCTTCGAAAATTACGAAATACAAAATTTTATACGGTCCCTATACGGTCCCTACCTTGCCCTATAAGTTACATTTAGTAAAATTTTCCTATTAAACTGACAATTTAGACACAAAAATCCCATTCTTCTACGATTAAAACTGACCGGGTAATAGCTGTTTAAAGTTGGAGCATAATGTTTGCTGTGAAATAAGTGTCATTCACAAATTTAGTATAAATATAAATAATCGTGAAATATATTAAGAAAATAGTTGAGAGTAAAATTAACATTGCAAAATCATTCTGAAATATTAATGCAAAATATACAGTTTTACTAAACTCAAAAGAGGAAAAAAATAACAGAAGTTTTCTTAAGTAAAATGGTGAAAAGTAATAGCCTTAATTCTTTACAAAATTATACATATTATAAAATGCTATAAGATTACAATAGCCTGCAAAATTCGGGTTGTGTCATGTTTTTTAGCTTTTGATAATTGATTATTATGTATTTTGTATCGCTGAATACGAAAATAACATTAATTTTTACCATCACGTCAACAGTTTTTGCACATCGTAAATTTCAATGTTTAAAAGTTAAAATTTAACCCCTCTCCCACACCACCTAATCGGATCCCTGCGCTGTTTAGCTGTAAGAATATTTGTATACGACAAAAAATTGAGTCAATTATTGAATAAAATAAAATAAAATCGAATAATGTAATTTTACACCCATTTTATAGTATAAGATTTTCGCTATTTTTAATCTTTGAAATGTACGATTTGGGAAAATGTTTAATGTGATGGTTCAAAATGAAGGTCATTTTCTGATTCAGTACTAAAATGTACATAAAAATTAACTATCAAAAGTTAAAAAACCCAACCGTCTCCTCTATTTTATAGTATCAGATTTTTGCTATAATAAAATAAAATTTTAACTTTGACATTTACGTTTCGAAAAAAAATTCTAAAAGTGATGGTTAAAAATGGAGGTCGCTTTCAGATTCAGTGCTAAAAAGTACATAAAAATCAATTATCATAAAATTGAATACATTATTGAATAAAATAAAGTAAAAAAAGTTTTACATCTGTTTTATAGTATCAGTTTTTCGATATATTTAAACTTTGAAATTTACGATTTGAGAAAAAAACTGACACGATGGTTTGGTACCCGAATACCTTCGGAGGGCTTTTTAAAAATTATTTTAAAATATGACTTTTTTTTTTTTTGCATTGTATATCATGATGTGGTGAAAAAAGTAAAATAAAATAGAAAAAGTTATACATTTCAAATTATTTTTTTTTAATTTTGGGGGGGAAATATGCAAAAAACAGCGAAAATAATCACTTCCGCAAAACATCATAACTCAACTTTAAATCAAGATATTTTTATTTTCTAAACATTATTATAATTATTAAACCTTTTTCTATGGAATGAACTAATCTCATATTTGTGAGTCAAATATTTAAAACTATATAGAAAGTTAATCAGTGATGAAGCAAAAATTACTAAAAATTTATTGCAAATCGGAAACTTTATCAATAATTAAAAAAAAAAAAAAACTAATTCACTTATTGTTACGAGTGTAGTTCATTCCCTTTATTGCACTTTGCAAAGCATACAAAAAAATTTGAAAGAGATTCATCCATAATTTTTTCCGTTATGATGTTTTGCATAAACATAAAATGTTAAAAAATTGATTTTCAGAAAACGCAAAAACAAAATTTTATTCAAAATCTTACCTTTATTTTTAAAAGTAAACCTTAATATGTTACTCAATTTATACACTATGTTATACATTTTGTTTAAAACAATTGCTGTTTTTCTTTTTCAAATTCTTTTAATAATTATCTCTGCTTCTTTACTTTTGTGTTTACTTAGCATTGAAAAACATAGGTGAGTAGACGTGAACTTCCGGTGAGCAGAACGATACTTTCGGTTTCAAAATACTGATACTTAGTAATTTTAAAAAGGCAATAACTTGACTTCTAAATGAGATATAAATAAAATTCAAACAGATTTGGAAAGATAAAGAATGCGGCTATTATATTATCTCAAAATCTAAAAACTGATATTTTGGCCGAAAATTGGCTTTTAAATGTATTCGGATACCTTAAAGTACCGACAATTTACGAATTCAGCGCTAAAAATTACATAAAAATGAATTTTAAAAGTTAAAAGCACAACCTTCGAAAGCTTGTGTTATCTTATCTAAAACTTTTTCTTAAACTTGTTGGCGGTAATCTATCCGAAAGTTTTGTGTTATTTTGTAAAAAAAGTGTAAAATGTAAGCACTAAAAATCAAAATAATATTACATTGTCATCGGATTTATTTCAGTATGTAAAATTTAACCTCGGTCGGATATTTGGAAGTGAGTCAAAGTTCGAGTACAAATTTTGAACTGGAGAGACGATCGTTTCAAGTTAAATAAAAGCTTTAAATAAAAGCAAAAATCACATAATTTTTGTTAAAAGAAATCATGAAAAGAAAAGCCTCAAATATTTACAAAATAAAACATATGTTAAATTACCAATCTGTAACTTAATTAAGTAAAGATAACTCTATCGTAATACTTGTACAATTTCTTTTAAAGCGTAAATATACGTGAAATAAGTTCTTCTAATACTTTTAAGCACTTTGAATACAACTCCTCGAAGCATGGGCGAACTTATTTGTATTCTGATGCAGAATAAATCAGGAATTTTAAAGTTTCATAATTCGGTCGAATTTAGTGTTAGTTTAACGGTACCTTTTTTGCCTTTCTTTTTAGTGTAACAGAAAATGTTTACAAAATATCACTTATAGAACTGGGGGACCGTATAAAGAATTAAATTTGGTAACTTTATAGGAAATGTTTTTCGCGATCCAAATGGCCTTAAAAATGATTTTTTTACCTCATTTAAAACATTTTTGTAATTGGAACTATATGTCTTTGACAAACGGTTTATAAAATAGCTATTGGACATCGTTGAGAGTGGACACCCTGTATATTTATGGGTTCGTTTTATAAAAAAAGTACACGTATAACTTTTTTTTTTATTATTTCTAATTTAATTTTCACTTTTCACTTAATATTTTTACGCATCAGTCATCTGCATACTATAAACCGTAGAGGTTTTAAATTTCGTTTCTGCATGTTCCCTTTTGAAACATAGTTCTTTAAGAAAAGAATAGTCAAATGACACCCTTTCTCAAATTATTTTTACTATTCTATTTACAATTTCAATTACTGACAAATAATATTCTCCATTTCGAACGTCCCGTAAAAGTGGTTAGCAAATATTGAAATTGTTAATAGCATAGCTGCCAATATTTACGCTTTTTTCCTATCACTATTTTTAATCAGAAAAATTTGCCTTATTTAATTCTATGTTTTCGAAATCGTTTTAATCTTGCAAAGTGCAGCATAGCAGCGCCATCTGTTCGGCGAATTATACCAAACATAAACAACACCAATTCATATCAAGGAATAACTGAATCTGAAGTTTTATGAAAATTCGTACATTAGTTCTTGAGATAGAGCGATTTCTGAAATCGTGAAAAATGCCGCATAGCAGCGCCACCTGTTGGGCGATTTACACGAAAAACTAACCAGCACCAGTTTATATCAAGAAGTACCTGGATATAATTTTTTCTTAAATTACATGCGTTAGTTCTTGAGATACAGCACGCACAAAATTTGTGTCACAGACAGACATTTTCTAAAAACATGTTTTTTTGGGATCTCTGACCCCTAAAACGTGTAAATCCGTCGAAAATTTTCATGGATCCAATACTGTCCTCCTTGTAAAGATAGAAGAAAATAAAACTAGTTAGATGATACCCTTTTCGAAATTATTTTTACTATTCTATTTACAATTTCATTTACTTACAAATTATATTCTCCATTTCGAAACGTCCCGTAAAAGTGGTTAGCAAATATTGAAATTGGTAATAGGAAGCAATATCGAAATCTACAAGGATCTAAGAGGGAAGGAAGTATTTGGATAGGAAAAGAAGAAGCGAGAGAAAATGACTTTCCAAAAATAGATTTGTTTCCTTCCTCTACAGACGGAGATTGCTTTAATAATTGTAGCAAGAGCCTTTTGAATACTCATACTGATGGTGTATTTGATTTAGTACAGTTACAATATGTTTTTGAAGAGTTATATAATTTTAATTCGATGTAAAGGCCATTGATGCCACATTCTCGTTTTATTTTAATCTGCTTAACATAATTTTTTGTTCTAGCTTTTGTATGAAATTGGATTTTTCAAAGTGCTTCATTTTAGCTTTTTAGAATATTTAATTAAATGTATGTTTAAATAAACTAGGCGATGAAATCCAGGCTTCCCAGGTTACAGAGTACAAGTTAAAATCATTTTTTTTTTAAATTGGAAACACTAATACATTTTATACATGCAATAAATTTTTTAGATTGCCCACTAACACAAAAAAGCATTTTTATATGAAAAATATGAATTATGCAATCAAATAAAGTTTTGAAATTTATCAAAAGCGATATTTTCGTATTAGCCGCATGCTAAGAATTATTACCCCAAGGTTTCTGTAATTACGGCAACCTTTTTGATTCTGATCATTTCAGAGTTTAACCCCTTAGTTCTCGCTCCCGTGAAATTCACGTGTTGTGATGGCCTGTGTGTTTAATTCAAATTATTTGATTCCCGCTAGTTTATAAAATAATGTAATTGGTTTGTAAAACTGTTTGTAAGAAATATAATTTAAAATATGTTCAAAGAAAACTATCTCAAAAGTTTATGCACAATGGCAAAAACAACTACATTTATCATTTTTACAAAACTGTTACATACAATTTATTTTTCCATGAATTCGGATTAGTTCAAATAAACGCGCGTCCAACGAAATTATTAGTTTTTGTAGGGTTTCTGGTGTCAAAGAGTACCATGCTTTCTCTATGGCCTCTTTGAAATTTTCAAGAGAGTCATACTCTTTTCCATTGCTGCAAACCTGGCGGGTTAAAATGCCATAGACATTCTCAAGCGGGTTTATGCCAGGACTTGAAGTAGGCGAGTCAAGAATTTTGAACTTTTTCTGTGAAGGCTGCGATTATGTAGTATGTAATATGTATATTAAGGCATTACCTTGTTTAAAGATCCGTTCACCCCCCCCCCCCCCCGAAAAAAAAAGGTCACCGAATGGAAGAAAATGTTGGTTCAGTGTCTCGTGATATTTGTGGAAATTTTGTCTTCTTTTTAAAAAATCCAGAAAGGTCAGGCTGTTGAAGCTAAATACCCCCCAAACCATTACAGGCTTACCGTCTTGAAGATTGTTGAAAGAACCCCTCGTTTCCTTTCGTAGATTATGCCAGTACAGATTCCAGACATCAGAGCCATCTGAACTCCATTTTTTCTCATCACTGAATAAAACACTAAGCCACTTGTCCAACGCAGGACATTTGTTTTTTAGCCCAGTTTATTCTTGCTTGTTAGTGGTGTAGTTTGAGACATGGTTTGCAAGCCATTTTCTTTACTATGATGTAGTCACATGCTTTAATACGTTTATGTACACTGTCTTTGGACTTCTGTATACCGAGAATATTTTTAATTTCCTGTATGGGCATATTTTATTGAAATACGAATCTCCGTATTCTGCAATCCGTCTCAACAAACGTCATTCGCGGCCACCCATATCTTGCAGAACGTGTTTTCACCTCCCCAAGAATTTCGTAATTATAAATAACTAAAAAAAAGATACTTTCAGATGCATCATGTTTTACAAAGAAAATATATATATATTTGAAACCCAACACGTGTTATTTTGTATTTTAAAGAAATAAGCTTAACCCTTTGCGCTCTGCGCCTCTTACACAAATTTTATTCAATTGGCTCCACTTTTTTAAAAGAAGTTTTGTTCAAGTACACAATTTCAAAATTGCTCTGATAAAATAAGGTACATTTTATTTTCCTTTATTACTGGTGCCAAAAACAAATTTTGCATAGAAAGATCATGTCCCCGCAGCGGAACCCTCGAGTACAAAGGGTTAATTTACTTTCAAATTACTACATTAATTACGATATCATGAAGAAATACGAAAAGAAAACAAAAGAAAAAGAGAAAGTAAAAGAAAAAAAAGGGTATAACATAACATTTCTTTCGAAAATCAAAAGTAAAAGCAGTCTCATAAAAAAACTGCAATCAACATAAAGTACAAACGTGCAAAATGTACAACGTAAGATACGACCTCAGAAATTTTATAGATTAGAGAGAGATATTAACAAGATCAAAATGCAAACAAGAAATTAAAAAAAACCTCATAGATTTAACAATAGCTTATGAAGTTACCATTCACCTTTTCAATTTAAAACATGCTTTATAATTGTTTACATGTCCACGCCGCAGGAACCTGACTTTTTTTTATAACTTCTACAATAACAAAGATATGTTAGCGGAGAATTTTAACAGAATAACTTTTGCTATATAAAATTTATATAATGCAAAAGGATGAAAGAACAGTCAATTTAAAAAAAAAAAAGATAAACTTCGATTATTTTTTTAAGATAAAATAATTCTATTAAAAAGATAAATATTTTATTGTAAACTCATTTACAACAAAATAAAACAAGTTGCCAAAAGTCAGAAACGAAATAATGCATTATTTCAGACTATGAATGCAATTTTTGAAATAGGAGTTGTCTACATATTAAGTATTACCAATATTCATTTTTTTAATGGTAACACGTACTTTTCGCATTTCATTTGAATTCCTTGGATCATATTATCCCAGAAAAGTTACATAGTTCATGCATTTTACTTAACGCATTGTTGATCGACCAATGAAATCTGTGTTTCAAGACAATGGAAATTCCGTCTTTTCTGAATGTCGGTTGCCTATATAGGTTTTTAGAGTTTATCTATTAATAATTGTTTTTGAAAATGTTTAAATTTTATGTGAAATTTTATGTAGTCTAACACACAATGGCCAACTAGTTGATATGGAGACGTAATATTTTTGATAAAAGCTTGTCGATATTTTATTAAAGAAAAATTGCATAGGCGGAACTAAGAATCCAGCTGGAACTATCCATTGATTCATTTTTTATGTCGTTTTAAAATCTTCTTTTAAATTTAGGGTACTATGAATATATTGTTAAATAATTTAAAATGCAATTATAATGCTTTATTTAATACAACAATCCAATATAATACAAATGATGAAACATTTAATGATTTAATGTCTTACATACTGCAGAAAATTGCTGAAAATACGACATCAAATGTAAAATTATATATATATATATACAGGGCCCGACTTATGCAGGGGCATACGGGCAGCTGCTCCGGGGCCCTTCTTTAGGGGCTCCCGTGAGAGTAATCAGGATTTTCATTAGAAAGTGCCAAATGATTAAAATTAGTCAAAGTGACCAAAATTCATATATCTTCAAACATATAGGAAGGGAGTGTGGTCCCCCTTCCCCTCTCTGCTTCTAGTACCCTTTCACCCGTGCAAAAAAATAAATAAATAAATAAAATAAATAAATAATAATAATAAAAAACTATATCATTAGAAAACTAATGATTAATATTTTATTATGACAACTTAGTATTCCATTGTTTTCAAAAGAAATTCTTTATTAAGGTTTTCCTCATAACGTGGCAAATTAAAACCATTAATTATGACCAATTTGGGGCATTTTTCTTTAGACATCTTATATCGTACGTAGATGAGCAAAGTAAACGTTTGCAAAGAAATACTCGTATCAACCAATCTATATATTTTTTTTCTACTATCATCCTACTAGTATTTTTTCTTAAAGTTGTGACCATCTTTTTTGTGACACTCTGTATACAGATGAGAGCAGTACCAGGTACAAAACTTATGCTTATAATACAATGTGTTACAATATGTATGAAGTTTAGTACTAGCCACTTCCACATTATTCGCAAAAAAATCTATAGATAGAAGGGGGCCCCCCAGAATGATTCTTGTCTCCCCCCCCCCATAGGCTAAGTCGGGGCCTTTAATATATATATAAAACATGAGCAATAATCAGTTTATTAGGCGACACATTTTTACACTCGAAATACCAACGTCAACTTGAACCATTTAGGTAAAGCGAAAGCTCTTGATATTGATGCAGCACTTTTACTTGGTACTGAAAATATATTAGCTTAAATAAAAAAGTATAAGTTAAAAGTGAAACTTTTCTGTATTAAATTGCTGTTTCCGAATTTAAAGTGTATTTGGAATTTCTCTAGTCAAATACTCTACATTGAAGAAGTTTTTCTCAAAGTAATTTTATTTCAGAAGTTTCATATGAGAAAGAAATCAAATAAATCTTTCTTTTACTTTTTTTTTCATCACATAAATAAATTAAAAATAAAACAAGAGGCTTTCCGTGTTAGCTGAAATATCGAATTCATTTTCTTGAGATGAATTTCCTAAGTAAATTATCAATAATACATAGGTGCGAACCTGAAACTAATATTCCGTAATACGTGCGTTAATTTGACCTAGGTTAAATTAGTTTCGAACCAGAATTTTTTTAAAAACGAAATTGAACAGGTCCCACGTAAAAACCGTGAATTAAAAAAAGAAATATTCATAAAATAAAGGGCTTAGACGAATTAAGCATTGGAAACATTCCTTTCAATCAAATTTCGTGATATTTTCTCCAGATGTGGCTACGTATCTGATAATGTATTTCCCCTATTATCACCCTATATATATTCACATTTAATGAGATAAAAATGTTTTTTCGATTTTAAAAAAAACGGATTCTCTCAAAAACTGCTGCACGGAATTTCATGCCATTAACTGAGCATATATAGATAGCAAAGATACATAACTGGTAATTTTTGTATAATTTTCTGTTTATAAAAACTGCGTGAAATAAAAATTAAAAAAAAATAAAAATCATATCTTATGTTTATCCGAAAATAACCATTTTCGTGTAATAAATTCCCCATATGTGCCCGTATATTCAATATAAATGCCAAAAGTTTGTGTTGGGTACTTCATATAAATATTTAGAAAAATGTATATTAAAATTATTGAAATTCATTTTAAGGTGTTATTTGGAGCGGAGCTACTCAACTTCGACACTCAAAGAATTTTTGGAATAAACAGTTACAGAATTGCTGTATTTTAAATTTTAATGAACACATGAGAAACATTCTCAACGCTGTCGATATCAAAATGAACATGAAGTTGAAAAACATGGCTTATATGCTTAATGGAACCTAAAATATATGACATATTGTCTGTTGACTTTTTTCCAAAAATTCTTCGAATGTCGAAGTTGACTAGCTCCGCCCCAAATAACGCCTTAAAATGAATTTCAATAATTTTACTATACATATTTGTAAATATTTATGTGTAGTACCAAACGCAAACTTTCGGCATTTATACAGAATATACGGACACGTGTGGGGAATTTTTCATAAGAAAATGGTAATTTTCGGATAACCATAAGATATGATTTTTATTTTTTTAAATTTTATTTCGCTATTTCACACAGTTTTTACAAACAGAAAATTATACAAGA
This sequence comes from Maratus speciosus, assembly GCA_963932465.1. Classification (NCBI taxonomy): domain Eukaryota; kingdom Metazoa; phylum Arthropoda; class Arachnida; order Araneae; family Salticidae; genus Maratus; species Maratus speciosus. Next base: position 502,298,806 of record OZ010794.1, on the reverse strand, counting down.
ATTAACAGTTATGCATCTTTGGTATCTATATATCCTCAGTTAATGGCATGAAATTCCGTGCAGCATTTTTTGAGAAAATCTGTTTTTAAAAAAATCGAAAAAACATTTTTATCTCATTATAAAACAATATTTATAGGGTGATAATAGGTGAAATATATTGTCAAATATGTAGCCACATCTGGGGAAAAAAATCAGGAAATTTGATTGAAAGGCATGTTACCAATGCTTATCTGGCTATGCCCTTTGCAGGTTCGAAAGGCGTTACCCTAGGTCAAATGAATTCAGATACTACGGAAGGTTAGTGGAAGGTTGGAAGATATGATAATAAAACTTCAGTCTGACATAAGAACGAGTTTTTGTGAAGCTCACACCAAGTATTGTGACCTGGTGAGTTGGTGAGTTGCCCTAAAGGCCAAATAAAAGATCCGATAAAATTTACCTGCAAAAATCATACAACATTAAAAAAAGAATTGAGTATATTTAACCCTTATCGAACGCTAGCTTTTTAAAAAAATATTCTATTTTTATATTTTATACTTTATACATATATATATATTTATATTTATATTCACACCACTATATTTTAAAAATAAATATTTTAGTTTATTTCTCTATCACATTTTATAAGTTATGCCTAAAATTGTTTCTTTAAAAAAAGTGGTGCCAACAAATAAAAGTCGTGTAGGAGATGCTGTTGTTCCTAATGTCAAATGGAAAGTGGCAGAGGACCGATAATAAGAGTTAATTTTAAAGTAATGAATTTTTAATCGTTAATTTTATGCCAAAAACGAGTTAAATTTCCAAATAGGGTGCTACAAATTCTAACCAATTTTAATTTATATGTTGCTTGACATTTGGAAACAATCTGTTTGCGTCATGCGATAGCACGCGCATTAATTAATGGATTTCGATTTGACTAAGTATGTGTACAGTAACAGTACATGTCAATGTCTCGACCGAGTTCGTTTTCCAGTTTTATCCGCCATCTTATTCAAAGTAGTAGCGATTTAAAAATTTAAAAAGAAGAAAAAAAATAGAAAATTAAAAAAGCGTTTTGTTTTAAGTATTTGGCACTAATACAAGGATTCTAGAGCATTTTATATCGTATTTATCTTATAATATGGCTGATACATAGCAGTTTAAAATTCTAGGGTGTCTGATAATTTCAAACAAAATTTTTTTAGTCGTACGATAGGACTGGTTTATGTTAACCGATTTCGATGTCACCAAGCATGTGTACAGGACTTGCCAAGGTCTCACCTAAGTTCACTGGTTAGCTTCATCCACCACGTTGTCTTAAAATGTGTTTTAAAATGGTGGGCGCATCAAGATAACGCCAAATTTAGCGACGAAAAAGAAATAATTCTAAATCTCTAAATGATGCCAACTTGGATTCAACAGACTAATTTGGCAAAATTCTTATTCATATTCAGTATTAAAGAAAATTGGTATTGAATCATATATAATCGAATTACACTAATTTTAACTTCGTGTATTTCAGTAAAATAAGTATATTAAAAAAAAAAAAAAAAAAAAAAACAAGGAATAAGGAAGCTACCTTTTTCTCCCGGCACATGCCGAAAAGACTTTTTCAGAATAAATTGGCAGGTTCTTGAGAAGAAAAAAAAAAACTTTTTTCAATATTTTATTTCTATTGTTAACTAATTTGTAATTTAAAGTTCTATTTTTTAAAAAACTTTTATGTTAATAGCTCGATAAGAACTCTCGAAAGCTGCATTTTCAGAAAATTATAGTGCGGTAAAAACAATAATTACAATTTTACAGGCAATTTTTATCGGTTCACTAACTCAGCCTTCCAGTGCTATGATATGCACCAGGTCTCAATTAGTATGGCCAGGTGTCCCGCGTAAATCAGGGCTCCAAATGCTTTGACACCACTAATTTCTTACAGTTTATTTCGCCTTCCTTAACCCCGTGGGGACGAGCGGCACGTATACGTGCCGCATGAAACGCTCAGAATCCTTGTGTTTCATCACCAGTAAAATTTTACTGTAAAATTTGCCTTATTTAATCAGCGCATTTTCTCGATTCAGGAAGACACAAATTTCTGTTTTTAAAAAACGGTGACAAAAGATTAAAATTTTCGTAAAAGGTTCCCGTCCCGTTCGTGACCATAGGTGCAAATATGCACCATCAAAATGAGCATACTGGATTTGTTTTAGGCACCAGCAAAAAAGAAACGTATTATTTTGCTTCTTTATTTAGAGCATTTTCGTGATTGTTTAAGTAAAGCTAACTTTAAAAGTAAAAAGTGATTCCTACGGAATAAAATTTGTGTAAAAGCCTACAGTCCCGAAAGGGTTAATAGCAGATAATTCTGCCATTACATAAGTTGAAATTACTTTTAAATACTCATGTCCGGATATTCTGGATTTGAATACAAGGTCCAAGCTTCACCAAAAGTGCTTCCGGTGTAATAATAACAATTTTTATTTAAATAGTTTTTTTATTCAATAGTATCGACCACATTCGGCGGAAAGAAAAAAAAAATCCACACCCTTCAGTTAGCCTAAATATAATTTTTTATGACGTTTCTATAATTAGAAACTAAGTTAAATTTACTGAGTAACAAAGAGAGAAATTTTGTTGTTTTTGTGAAAGTAATTAAAATTGCCATTTTTTTCCTCACTTAAGTATATAAATTAAAAATCTGAGAATAAAAAAAGGTAGTCAGTCATTTTTTACAAAGTAAAACAGAAAGCTATCTTTCACATATATTAAAACTTCAAGAATCGGGCATATTACGAAATTAAACCGAGACACTCGCAATCTATATATATAAAAGCAGTTCTCTGTATCTATGTCCTTCATACAAATCTTTAATTTTTGACCGATTTGCAAGAAACTCGATGTACATACGTTTTAGAACGTGGAAAAGATCACTGTCTACTTTAAAAAATTATCAGACCTCTATTTATCCCTTTTTTCTACCACTTCCATAATTTAACATTATAGAAATATCTCTTTTTAAATCTTTTTTAATTCAAACGTTTCTTTCCTGTTGCCAAACCCTAAAAAATGACACAATAATGTGAAAAAAATAAGGATAACGCGTGTATTTTGTTTCTACTTGACAATAAAGATTCAGATTTTCTTGCTATATTTTTGCGTGTTTGATATTGACGTCATTCTAAACAGAAAATGTACATTTTTTTGTATATAAAATAAAAACTTTAACTATAAGAAAGGTAAAATAACGTAGCACCTTAATTTGAATGTTTTTTTTTAATTAAAACATCTATCTTAATGCAAACAGTCAAATTTCATGAAAACAATTTAACAAAAAGAAAAAAAAGGCTAGATATGACGTCACATTCTATCAAAGCTTATCAACGCTTAATCAAACTCATTGTAAACATATGGCTCCTATATTTTGCTTACTACTTCGATTGTATACTACAGCCATATCTTATAGCTAAATCGGAATACAGAATTATTATAAATGCAGAACTAAACATTCGCCTGCAGTTACTATCAACTGGACCTGAATTCAGACATTTATGCAAAACAATCCAATCACATTTAACGCTTTTTGCTTCAACATGAAAAAGATACACCTTCGCTAACAGGAGTTTCTTTTTAGTGTTGAAACAAAAAGCGTGCAATCAGGCGTTTGTCTGACATTAGCATAAGCGTTTATGCGTTATTGATTGTCACTCTAATAATGTAAAATTTATTGTAAAGCAAATGTTACGATTTCTTGAGTTTTGGAAGTTTTATAACTGTAGGTTTGCAAACTTTTGACAATTCCATTTGTATTGATGATAATTGAAAACAAATTCAGTATTACAGTAACAGTTTCAAAATATAATTTTATTTCTGGGACAATGTACAACTGTTTTGATTACTATTTATTCCCTCTTCCTCTGCTCAGTCTATGCACCTGAAAAAGTTACCTTGTAACATAGAGTATTGTAGGCTTCAAGGGCTCCGCCATAGAAATTCATTTTAAAAAGTGCTCCGCAAGTCAAAAAGTTTACGAGCCACTGCCCTAAATGATAGTATTCCCCGTATGTATTTTATTTTCTATCAATCATAACTTGCGCGAAATCACTTACGGCTATTCGATTACTTATCCTTGGAAGAGAATCTTTCTGGAATTACACCTTACAGTATCACAAAGGAAAGTTTTGAAGAAAACAAAACTTTATACAATTCAATTTCTAATAGTTTAGTTATTTTTTCTTGTTTAGAATGGAAGAAAGGAAGCATAGAAAAAACGTTTACTTGAAAATTATATCTGTAAGTCTTAAAAGAATATAGAACTAAAAGTTTACCTTTGGATTTAAGGTTAAACGCCATAGAGATAGCACAGAGTTCTAATTCAACAGTAAACCTCACGGTAAGTCAGGAAAACGGTTTGCAATATGAAGGCGATTATCGCTCAGATTTAAATTCCCTCATTCGGCCCAAACGAGACTAGCACATTGAACAACGGAATGAATTTCATTGTATTGGGAGAGATTTTCAAAAAGAGACTCAGACTATGTGGAGCTATAAATATTTTGGCTGCATTTTGATGGTTTTAACCGGTTTCAGGCTTGTATTTTTAATGTTACGCAAAATCAAACACTTCATCTCCATCTATCTCTTAACTACGTGAGAGATATACTTAATGTATAGATACAGGAATTCAAGTATATTATGCATAGCAGGCATGTAAAAATCTTTCAACATCGTGGGTCAAATTAAGCATTGCATACAAAATTGCGAGACTCATTACAAAAAATAAAATTAAAAAAATAGCAAATTTATTTTATTACTATCACAGAGAAGTAGGGTCCGTACGCTTCAAGGGCTTTCAAGGACCAATTACCGGAATTTTCGTAAAGTAATATTTGTATTAGTTAATGAAAAATATCTGCCTTCAGATATAGCAACCAGTATTTTCCGAAATTTCTGGTACTAAAACGCGTAAAATCCCCTGAATCCATGATACTTACGAAACCTGAAATGGAAATTTGTACATACAAAATACAACCATGTTTGACATGCCTGATTATCAAACCTGCCACTGGCGACTATTTTTATATTATATTTGCACCGTTATTTTAATCAAATAAATTTTTAAATATGTTTCTCTTCCAAGTGTTGTCAAAATGTATCTAAGAAAGTGTATCTATATTTTGAGAAAGGGGTGCGAAATAAAATTAAAAAATAGTGAGGTACATCGTACAATACTAAACTCATTTAAACTTTTAAACTCTTTAAAATCAGGTAAATATGGGCTCTGCGTCATTTATGTTGTGTTTCGGGATGAGGGCATGTGTTCCCAGACCACTCCCGATTTCATCGTTCGTTGCAGTTCAGTTCTCTTCTCTCATTTCTTTTATAAAATTTTTACCTTTCGAATTACTTGTCTAACTCGGATTGACTGCGAATCACTTGACCATAGGACCCACTCTTAAAAATGGAACTCTCTTATCCCCTATGATTTTTTAGGTACTTTCCCTCATTTTTCTTATTTTTTTCCAAAATATGTGTTTTCTTACTCTTTTAAAATTCGTTCATAGCACTTAATATATTTAATTTTCAATTGACATAATTTTCTTGTATTTATTAGAAATAAGAAAGTCATTATAAATGTTTCTATTAAAAATGTATTATTACTGTTATATTTGGCTATTTTTAAAGCATAACAAATACTGGTATTTCACTTATTTTATGTTAATGTTTCTTTTTATATCTCGCATCATTTATTTATTTATTAACTCTTGTTTTGTTACTTAAAATGTACATTTTTTTTTAAATTTTCGATATATTAGAACTAAAAAATAAGCATAAAATAAAAATAGTTAAAAGAAATATTTAAATAATATCATAAGACTAAACGCAAATTTTCACCTTGATTCAACATAAAATATATAATGTGAACATTAAAAAGGTCCACAATCTTACTTAAATCATTTAAGTAAGATTGTGGACCTTTTTAATGTTCATATTATATATTTTATGTAGAAATATATAACCATTTCAAGGGCGGTGGCTAGACGGTCTAGCCACCTAATTTTAATTCTAAAACTTACAAATGGCACCAAGAATATTTTACTAAAATTTTGCTTTTCAAATGAAAGCGCAAATTAGTGGGTTTTTATTTTTTAAGAAATTCATTTGAATATTCTGGTATCAGTAAGTTATTTCATCAGTTTACGAACAGAATTATTTTTGCCTCTGAAAAGGTTAATTCACGCTGTTCCAAAAAAAAAAATTCTATTACACTATGATAATTTGTCTCTAAACCTCATTATTAAAAATTCATGCTTGAATTTACGCTAAGTCGATATAGGATATGGCAACAGGACAGAAAAAAGCATTATTTAGAGGATGCGTACAGCTAGCTTCACCACAACTTTTAACAGGCATTTTTGCCTTATTTAATAACAAAAAAAAAAAAAACAAAAAAAAAACAAAACAAAAAAAAAACAAAACAAAAAAAGTTACAAAGTGCTGAGCTAAATAATGTGACTACAAATTCTGCAATTTCAATGTTAAATAGAAAAATTTTAACTTGGAACAGTGGTTCCAAACTCTTTGTTGGCATATTTTAACGAGCGTGGTTTGACGCATAATTATCGCCATTTTTGTTACAACTTATATACAGTTGTAATCATTAAATATATATATATATCCTTTGTGTCCGGCTAACCGAAAAAATGCCATATAATTAATTTATTCATTTATAATTAACTTCTAAAAATAATAAAATATTGCATTGACATCATAAACACACGTATTTACAATTTTTATAATTCTAGCACATCAGAAAATGAAAACAATTACAAAATTCCATCTTTGCATACATAGACTAGGTTGAGTTAAATTAAAGAGCAAAAAGTCAGGAATTTAAAAATACAGTTTAACTATAATTTTAGAAGCATGATTTTTACCTTGATATTAAATAAAAACATTTAACCGTCTCGCTGCGCAACTCGAGAGTTTCTCGGGCAACCTAAAAGTAGCAAAAACTGCGCAACCCGTGATTTCATCGGGGATGCATTTTATCCGTCTAATTAACCCGCCTTGATCATTCCCACCAGTTACATTTTATTGCAAATTTTGCCTTATCTAATCGAAGCATTTTTCCGATTCAATCGGACGAAAATTTTTGTTTTGAAAAACCGGTGGCAAAAGAATAAAAATTCCTAAAAGACGCTCGTCGCGAAAGAATTAAGTACGGAATTTGTGAAGCTATTTTGATATTAGGTTGAGAAAAAAGTTCTGAGAAATTTTTATTTTAATAGTTACCCGAATTTGTATTGTATATAGGAGTAATAGAGGTACAGTCCAGACGTGGTTCCATCCGATTGTGGCCTCTTTCGATCAATGCAACGCTTTTTCAAGAGCCTTCGATTTGAATCTTTTAATGAAGTTGAAGAAGCATATCAAGAGTTTTTCGATTCCAAGGAGCCGCCATGGTCCTTCCAGTAAATCTGAAATCTGTCAGAATAATGTCAGAAAGTCGTGGTCTATGATGGTCTCTACTTTGAAGAATAGTCCTCGTTGCTTTTGTTGTTAATTTGCGCATAACAACGCAACTTTCACAAATTTCCCAGAACTTTTTGCTCAACTTGGTAAAATAACTACGCAGCGAGAGGGTTATGTATAGAAAAATCAAAATTATGACAAATCTTACTAAAAAGGTGCTAAAAACACATAAAACAAGTTTTTACAACATAAAAACCGTCGAAAATGTTAAAATCTAGACTCATCTCCAGCTATTTAACCAATTGTCATTCATGAACGATCAAACCTTATTTGTTTTTCTCTGATGATGATTGTTTGTATAAGTCGAAAGTAATTGGGTGTCGACTTTATAATATCTTCCACGGCTTTTATGTTTAAAAATTCTATTTTATGTATTTTTAGCATCATTTTAGTAAGATTTATCATAATTTTGATTTTCCTATATTTAACACTAGAACCGCCTCCAAAAACGTATACATATAACCGCCAAAGCGGTTATTTTGACCGAAATGGATTACCATACTCAAATATTGTATACTTGACATTTTTTACTCTTTGTACCGCTTATTACTATTATTAAAATTATTGCCCGTATAATAATATATATTCAGTGGTGGAAAATTGGCGCAGAAAAGGAGCCTATTGACGCCACTAAATTTTAGAAGTATTTTTCGCCTTATCTAATGATAGGATTTTTGAGTTTTTATTAAGGTGAAGAATACTTCAAAATATTAGTGGTGTCAATAGGCTCCTCCTCTGCGCCAAGTTTCCACCACTACATATTTCATAATTTTTATTGTACTTTTTATATTTTATTAAGTTATAATTATTTTATACTAGGACTTCCCTCAGAGGGATTAGTCTGAGCGATATTACTGAGAACATAGATTTAATAATAACATGTGGAAGCAAAGAAAATGAGATGTTATTTTTAATTGTCCATATACTGCGATAAACTGAAATGATGAAAATAAACGAATCGTAGAATTATAAAATCTTATCTATAAATTCGTATACACTGTTTAAAAAAAAGGGAAATCAAACCATTCAAGACAGCCATGCATGGATATAAAATTGAAAGTACGCAATATATTAAAAGTAAAATAGAAAATGAAACACTAAATTACTTATATCGGAATTTTAACTGTATTAAGTTATGTCAAGAGCATAATCAGGCGCTCCGCACCAATTTGAGTAACTTTAAATGACAAATATATGATGCTTAAAAAGAATGGACTATACTTTATATGGTGTTTGCTCCCCCGGAATAGTTAATATTGTACAATATCTGTTTTCCACGGATGCAATGAGGTTGTCGATAACATTTAAGGAATTCTCTCCTCAAAATCTAATGTAGTATCAAAGTACCGAATACATCAACAGTGGCATGCAATGCTTCGTTAGAGTGTGCTTTAGATATGCTCGATCGGATTTAAATGATGAGTGTATGCTGGCCACTACATACGCTGTATTGTTTTGTTTTCAAACATATTCTGCACAAGAGTTGAGCTGTATTTAGCATGTATTAAATAAAAAAAATCGGCAATGATTACAACATAAAGTATGACACAAGATCTGAATATGTCGTCTGCATAACTTTTGAGCTGTCGAAGTGTCATTTGAAGTAATTTACAAATCCATACATATTTATTCAGGAAATCACGCAAGCTAACATACGCCAATATGAACCCGATTATAAAATTTTACCAGAATAAGTTAATATATAAAAAAGCTACTAATGATAATTGAAAATATGACCTTATGATAAAATGTCTAGAAAAATGAATCGGATAAAAAATTCATATCACATTTAAAACGGCACTTCCCTCTGTTAGTGGCCTTGGCGAGAGAGGGAAAAGCCTAGAGAAGGAACACTTTAACAAGTACTTTCGGGCAACCTACTCACTGTTTCATACAGATCTTTATTCAATATTTACACAATTTAGTTAATGCTAGGTTGGTATCTATCAGTTTTGTTGCATTTAAATCGCATGTTTTGCGGAGGAAATGCAGCATTATGAAATATTTAAAGTTGCTGTACCTAATAATTCCAAATTAATGGTAATTGAGAACGCTTTCCGTTCATTTCATCTTTTTAAATTTTAAATTTTTTAGAAACCATTCATAGAGACAATTGTATATTTTAAAACCAACCCGAAGCAACATTTCAAGATATTGGGCTCAGCAGTAACACAAAAATAGAAAATTTTTGAAAGTTTTTTGTTTTTGCACTGTTTTATATAGCGACATTTTTAGAAATTGTTCTATTGCGAGAATTTACGTCATGATAAATACAGCCATATCAATTTTCATGTTTATATATCTAACAATTCGATGTACTTCGTTACTTAGATCATCTTTAGATCTTTTTCCGCATTGTTTAGTCTTTCTATTTTTTAGAATTCGTTCTACAACGAGCATTTACATCTTATTAATTACTACCATGCCAAAGTTCTAGTTTCTAACCCCAACTGTATCCCAAAAATTTCAGTATTCCAAATAAATCATAGTTTAGAAACTTTCAAGAAATTTTTACGTTTATCCGTCAAATTGAACCTTTTAGAGAGCGTTAATTACGAGTATTTACATCTTAAAAGTAACTACCGCACCAAATTTAAAGTTTCTAAACCAATCAATATCACAGAAATCGCAATTTCAGAACTTTTTTGCTCCTGCAGCGATGTAGGTTCTTGCACTGACATAAAATAGTCTTCTTTTCGGAGCAGGGATGGCCACCAACATTTTTTTAAGTTGGCTATGTAGTTTCAGAGATAACACCTCACAAACGCACAAGCATTAATAATATTATATACTTTATAATATTATAACGCTTTATAATATTAGCATTAGATGTACAGATACAAAAGCCATTCATCTGTTACAAACTAAAGTGCCCGACGTTGCCCAGAATTTGAAGGATGTTTGTTATGAAAAATCAATTACAAAGTTTAACATACAACACAAAACAAACATTTAAAAAAGCAGTCGAAATGTTGTATGAATGAATCATATGAAAACGCTATATAAAAATGTATAAATGTATATAACAGACGCAAAAGAATACAGCTATAAATGAACTTATTTCAATTTATAATTGCAGCAATAATGTTAAAATAGGCCAATATTTCCCTAATCGGGTTTTTATCATGCTTCAATACATTTTTCACACTCATATGACGTTATACTATATCCACCACGTCCTTTATATTTCCAATATGACGTAATATTTTACTCTTTCACGTGGAAACCTTGAAATAGAAAAGTTATGAAGTTATATTCACTTTCATTTAAATTCGTCAAACCATTTATTTCATTTTCATATTTCACGTGAATATCTTGCAATAGAAAAGTTATGACGAAATATTCACCTTTTTTAAAAATTCATCAAACTATTTATTTCATTTTCATTTTTCACGTGGAAATCTTGCAGTAGAAAATTAATTGTTGTAGTAATAATTTTATTGTGTTTTTTAATTGTTGGCAACTGCTATAACGAAAAATGTTTAAATTTGATAAGAAATTGCTGTTAAATTCGTGGTTTTTTATTAATTAAAAATTAACTATAAATTATTTCGATTCCGGATTACTTTAGTTGCCTCGGCCATGTTTTAATACACATGTACGTATCTTTTCACAATTTTGGCTTCCAAATTGTGGATTTTTATAGAATTACAAACAGACAGATAGACAAGTTTTCATTTTTATATATCTCTCTATTCTAAAAAAAGTAACTAACGCTGTCACCGCCGCCGCCGGTTTTGAATTTTTTGTGACCGGAGGTCTTTCTTCGTTAATATTAAGAAAACTATTGCATACAAAAATATGAAAATCGGTGGTATTATAGCGAAATGTTTGATCAACACGCTAATGCATACAGTTTTCAAATCGAAGAATTATTTTAAGAGATATTTAATGCTAAATTTGGACAAAATCGTTCCATTAAAAAAAAAAAAAATTATACGAGCAAAAGCTATACATGTGAATTTAATCATTTTTAGATTATTTTATTCAATAGAAAATCCCGGTGTGCAGATTTCATTATTTTTTTTTTATTTGACTCATTTTTTGAGGATTTATTTCTATTTTAAATTCAAATATTCAGCATCTTGACTGATATTTTTTACATATTTTAGAAAATGGTATTAATTTAAACTGTTGCCAACTGTATAAACAGCGCAAACAGTAATGTTTGCTTCAAATAAAAAAAAATATTCACACGTTACTATTATAAACAGAAAAAAACCTTCAAATTAGAATTAAATAATTATGTATAAAAAGCAGGCACTTATTGGAAATTACGCCATTAAAACTATATTTACATGTGAATTTTGAAAGAGAAAGGATATTGTAAAATAAATTCATTAACATGCGTTAGAACTCTGAAATAGCAGAAATTGCGCCACATTACACTTATTATGCAAAATGAACAAAAAATAGTATTGCAAAACAGTTTAAATTTAAAAATTGCGCGAGGCAAAATATTAGAGGTTAAATATTAGATTTTTTTCAAAATTTTATTATTTGTCGTTTGATGTGAGGTGTTCAGCTATAAGTATGCAAATTTTCATGTCTCCAACATAATTAGGGGCTGAGTTAGAAAAATTGCTTAAAATACACAAGTTAGAGCCCAGAGGGTTAAATATGACTTTTTCAAAATTTTATGATTTATCGTGTTATCGCAAGTGTTCAGCTATAAGTATGCAAACTTTCATGTCTCCAACTTAATTAGTAGCTGAGTTAGAAAAATTGCTTAAAATACACAAGTTAGAGCCCAGAGGGTTAAATATTAGACCTTTTTCAAAATTTTATTATTTGTCGTTTGATGTGAGGATTTGAGCTACAGGTATGCAAAATTTCATGTCTCCAACTTAATTAGGGTCTGAGTTAGAAAAATTGTTTAAAATACATAAGTTAGAGCCCAGAGGGTTAAATATTAGACTTTTTTCAAAATTTTATTATTTGTCGTTTGATGTGAGGTGTTCGGCAATAAGTATGCAAAATGTCATGTCTCCAACTTAATTAGGAGCTGAGTTAGAAAAATTGCTTAAAATACAGAAGTTAGAGACCGGGGGGTTAAATATGACTTTTTCAAAATTTTATGATTTATCGTGTTATCGCAAGTGTTCAGCTATAAGTATGCAAACTTTCATGTCTCCAACTTAATTAGGGGCTGAGTTAGAAAAATTGCTTTAAATACACAAGTTAGAGCCCAGAGGGTTAAATATTAAACCTTTTTCAAAATTTTATTATTTGTCGTTTGATGTGAGATGTTCAGCTATAAGTATGCAAAATTTCATGTCTCCAACTTAATTAAATTAGGGGCTGAGTTAGAAAAATTGCTTAAAATACACAAGTTAGAGCCCAGAGGGTTAAATATTAGACTTTTTCAAAATTTTATTATTTGCCGTTTAATGTGTGGTGTTCAGCTATAAGTATGCAAATTTTCAAGTCTCCGACATATGTAGTTTCTGAGAACGGGCTCTGTGACAGACGGACAGACAGACAGACAAAGGAATGAGACAGGTAGGGTTTCGTTAGATGAACGAAACTCTAAAAACATGCTGCAGATGACTGTAACAACATCCTAAAATTACATTACCATCAGCGATCTACCAATCCCGAATTTAGTTTATATTCGTTTCATATATTCTTATTCTTTTGAGTGGCCCTGTAAAATAACTATCAATATTATATACAGTAAAACCTCTGAATAGCGGACACCCCGAGAATGCAGAATTTGTCCTCTATTTAGAGGTGACCGCTACTGAGAGTAAAACATGTACAGTTATTTAAGAGTTGGTAATCGAAAAAATGTCCGCTAAATAGAGGTATCCGCTAATCGGGTGTGTCCGCTATGGAGGTTTTATCAGTAAAACTTCTGAATAGCGAACACCTCGGGAGGGCAGAATTTGTCCTCTATTTGGAGGTGTCCGCTACTGAGATTAAAAAAATGTACAGTTATTTAAGGGTTGTTAATCGAAAAAATGCCCACTAAATAGAGGTGTCCACTAATCGAGTGTGTCCGTTATGGAGGTTTTACTGCATAATAATATCATCCTTTACAAGAAAATTGCATGCTATATGATAGACAGACAGACATTCAGAGAAAGATAACCTCCCGGAGCAATAAACACTCATGTCTTTTGTTTTAATCATCCACAATTGTATGTCAAACAGCAGGCCAGATTTTATACAACAGGCTAAAACGGTCACCGTGGTACGGAATACTGTATTATTATTTGTTTGCCCACCAAAACTGGTTGCCAAGGGTTGTTGCAAGGTTTGTGATCACGTGGTTGAAATTGATCTATTCAATATTAATGCTTGCGTATTTTTTATTTATTTATTTATTTATTTATTTTATTTTATTTTATTTTTTTTGCTCCATGCACTGCAAATAGAGGCATCTTAAATTAAGACATATATGTGACTGAAAAGGAATTTAAGACACTTAAGTATCTGAATCTGAAAATTCAGTCATGATAGATGTCTTAATTTAAAACATATAAGTGTCTTACTATGATCATGGTGTAAACGAACTGAGAAATGTGTCTAAAAAATCTGCAAGTGTCTAATTTTAAGACACTTTGTAACTCCGCTCCGCATTCACTAGGGGGCACTCTCAGTTGCGCATGCGTCTTCCTTTCGAACTCGATGTTCGTTTGTAATTCAAACTGAATGTTTGTTTTTATGTACGCGTACATTTTAACTAATAATTTATTTTGACTTGATTGTTTTTTTGCGGAATGTGAAGTTCCGGGATTTAATTTCTATCGACATAGTGGTACTCCGTATTAATATTTATCTATAACACTAATATAGTGTTCTTCATCTCGTCAAATTTGTAAAGAGAACTGTTGTCTGGCGGGCTATGTTTTCAGGATGGAAATTTTCCGTTCTTTTAACAGAGCTAGCCGGATGTGCAAGGGGATTTTATTTTTTAAACATCAAACTCTGCCTAACTAACGGATACTAACGTAGCCTTCAATCCGGACGTCCTCTGGGCGAATGTGCGTTTGGAATAATCAGACCTTTTCCCAGGTAAGTGGGGTCTTAACTATGTATTTAAAACTCTCTGTAAATGTTTTATCTTTAAATGGATACCTCACACGAGTCTATAGCTTTATTAGTTCCTGAGTTATGCCAAAATATGTTCAAATCATTTTGCCTATGGTATTTCCATGTTAAAATTTTATTTTGCTAAAATTTAAATATCTACTATTCAAATCATCTGCAATCATGTTTCTGCATTATTTTCCATCCAATGTTATCCTTAAAATAAGTTTTGGCGTGTCTGCATGGTGCATTAGTGGTTACTGAATCTACTGAGATACACCATCCTAAGCCTTCTTTCTCTGTATACTCGCACGCCATTACTTTAAAAATAGCAGTGACAGCACCTGTTGATTGGCTCATAATTTCTTAACTACCATCAAGACTAATCTTAACAGTGTTTTTTTAGAGTAATTATTACACCGGAGTACCTTTTATATGGGTTTTATTTATGAATACAATATTTTTATAAGCATTTAATGCGACAGCATTTGTAACGTTCACATCGGTTTTACATTTCCCATAGGTTTAATATGTGATATGTACTGAAATTCCCAACTCTTTATAGTAAACATCCTTATTTAATTTTTATTTATTATGTATGCTTTTCATGTCTGATGACGTTTTCTTGCGTGTCATATTTTATACACCGCGATAAATTTTAAGTTATTTAAAAGAATATAGTTCGAAAATCCTTCCATTTACCCATATCATTAATTCCCGCTTACATACAGCGAATTACTTGTGTTCATTTATTTATTTTAAACTGTTTTGACTGATAAAACTCATTAAATCCGGTCATGGAATCTGTTTTTTCCTTCTGTTATATACTTTTGTTGTTTCCGAGCATTTTAGAACTATTCTATTTGCTATATTGAAAGTAGTCAACTTCAGATGTTTGCATTTTCAAGCCCGGTGATTCACACCACAATTTGAAGACTCATCAGAAATCGTCTGAAATCTGTAGACGTAGAAGGGGAGAAAATTTTGTTGGCGTCGCCAATAAATCTTTTTATTTAACGATTTAGAAAATGTTCTCGCCTTATCTCTGTATTAGTCATGATTATTTGTAGATTCTTAAATTCATGTAATTATGTGCTGTTAACATAATTGTAAAAATACGGTAAATATATACAGCTATATTTCATTTGAAATCAATTATAATATTGATTTTTTGATCATTTTTAGTAAAAAAGAAATCTGAAATTTAAAATGAATATCAGTAAAAAGATAGAATTTTATACTATATTTACTTGAGCATAACTACTAGATTTTGCACTTAAAGCTGAATTATTCTATATTTACCGAATCACAATGCAGATTTGGGATTTTTCTAGAAGGACTTGATGAAAGCACGGGTAAACTTTGGCACGTCCCCCACCCCCGCCCCCACCACCATCACCTACGATTTTTGCTGCCCCAAATTTGAGATGCAATTTTTTTAAAGCTTATACGTTAAATATGTTTGGACATTGTATATTGGTTATAATCAGTATTTTGAACTTAAAAAGTAGAATAAGATTAAAAGTTAAGTACAAAAAATTTTAAATACAATAAAAACTCTTAATCGCGGGCACCTTCAGAACGCTGAATCTGTCTGCTATTCGATTGTGTTAGCTTTTATGAGGTTGTCTACATACAGTGAAACCTCCCTGTGCGACCACCTCCCTGAACGACCATTTTTTTCATGGAACGAAATTTATTCCCATAGGTTGAATACTAATTTTACCTCTATTCAGAGACCACCCCAGTTGAACTCCCTCCATGAACGACCCATTTCTTTGAAGAAAATGAAACAAATTCCGTTTTTTCCGGGTCGCTTGAAAAAGGTTTTATTAGAATAATAATTCCGGAGAGCGCATTATTTATCAAACTTCTAAACTAAGTTTAGAATTTTTATTTATTCCGGTAACTTTTAAGTGTTTAAACCGCTTTGTTCCTTTTTAGGCAATGAATTTAACTCTGATGACAAATTAAGGATGACGGTCAATAAACTCCCCTGCCCTATTCTGTCAGGAAACGCTCAAAGGAACATATAAAGTAATGAAATCGTCTTAATTTGTTCCAGACCAAAAAAAAAAAAAAAAAAAGAATTTATTTACTGAATTTCGAAAGGACTTGGAAATAAAATTTATAGTAGATAAAACCATAAAAGCGAAGCAAACGCCAATGTATTCATTTTTTAAACTCTGCAGTAATTAACTTATGTAATTAACTTTTGTTTTGATACTTAAATTTTCATATGTTTTCTTAATTTCAAAAATATAATTTTAGTAACATTAATTGTTACATTTTTTCAACAATTAAAATCTAGATTTTAATATGACCTCCATTAAGAGACCACCTTTCGGAGCGACCAATTTTTATTGGAACGGAAGTGGTCGCTTTAGGGAGGTTTTACTGTATATTGATAAAGGTGAGTGTTCGCTAAAGACAACTGTTCGTATGAAGGCTTTGCAGTAAACTCTCCATAACGGACACTCCTAAATAAAGGACGCCACTATTTAGGAAACACATTTTTTTATTGAAAATATGCAAAATTTTTATACACTTATACCTCAGAAAAGCAGACACCTCCGAACGTCGACAAATTCCACGGTTCCGAGGTACCCGCTATTGACAGGTTTTACTGTATTAAGACAAATATATTTTGTTTTTAACCTTATTCTACTCTAGAAATTCATAATATTGGTTAATAATAAATATTGATTAATAAATATTACAATATAATACTCATATACTGTAAATTTGGGGGAATCCAGTGTTAGATTTTATTTAACACAGAAATAAAAATGCTTAAACTAATTTACTGGGAATATCTTATTTAAATGGGAAAAAATTGCATAACATAGCAGGGATGGGATTCTTTCTGAAGAAGTGAATCATTTTTTATAAATGGGAGTAATTTGTTACCATAAAGCAGAGCTGATTGCAGCATGGGCAAACTGGGCTGTTTCTATGGGCCTTTAGCTGTACGGGCCCCTAAATTTGGTACGAAATTTCCATAAAGCTGATATTTTAAATTTGGTTTGATCTTACATTTATTTTAATAAATATTTTGCACTTTTAGAACATGATTAGGCTAAAGAAAATGGTATATTTATCCAAATATGTATTTGACGGCATAGAATAGGCTTAATTTTTTTTGTAACAGTATATGTAGGCAATAGGGGGAGGGGGTGAATGAATACTAGGTCTTTGGACTAGCAGCAATTTGAAGTTCTCACTAAAAGTAATAAACATTTTTGATGCCGTAGGGCATATATGATAACACATAAATACATATTTAGGTGAAAAAATATATATATATTATCCTATTCTAAAACTACAAAATACTGATTACAATCCTCATAAGGTCAAAACTGATTTAAAAATTCAGCTTTATGAAAATTTCATACCCAATTTGGGGTACCCTAAAATCAGGGGGCAGAGAAGCACCCCAGTTTTCCCACGCTGCAATCAGCTCTGCTGTATGGTAACAAATTATTCCCATTTATAAAAAAGGATTCAATGTGGTCAAACATGGCTGCGTATATGGCTTAGAAAGAAAAGTGGTCAAAGATGGCTTCATATTGGCTAGAAAAAAAAAAAAAAAAAAAAAAAAAAAAAAAAAAAGGCTCAAAGATGGCCGCAATTAAGACATTTGAAATGTCTGAAATTCAGACGTAAGAAGTGTCTGAAAAATTTAAGACACTTTAAAACGTCTTAAAATTGAACACTCCTGTGTCAGACACTTAAGTGTCTGAAATTCAGACGCAAGAAGTGTCTGAAAATTTTAAGACATTTTAAAACGTCTGAAAATTGAACACTGCGTTTCAGACACTTAAATGTCTGAATTTCAGACATTTTCATTTGCAGTGTGTGTTCAAACCAGTTGTCTACGAAAACATCAACCGGTGAAAGTGACGCACACCAAATTTCTGTGACGTATGCAGATAAATTGCGCTTTTTTATCAGTTTTTTATGTAATTTTTAAAAGGTTTGGAACTTATTTTTCATAGTAGGTGCATTCAGTAGGCGACCATCATAGGTACCTTCTGGTGCAATCAGAAACGAAATCCGACAAATATTTTTTGAGTTATGCTTGACGAAAGGTTTTTATTAGGCTTTTTTTTAGTAGGACATGGCGTTAATATCCATCGTAGTAGTAATGTGTCCGGACAGTAATATTTCGCTGAGTATTAGCCTTCGCTTCGCTCAGACAATTAAGATATATATCTATAACTTACATTTTTTATTTTAAGAGTATTTTTATAGTAAAAAATATTTTTCATGACAAATCGAAATTGCTAAAAACAAGAATAAACTTAGTGAAAACAAAAATTTATATTTATCCCCTGAGCAATAGAATATTCAGGGTGGCCAGTGGTCAGGGAAAAATATTGAAAAAAAAAAATGAAACTACCAATATTTTCTTCTAGAAAATACTATGAATAATAAAAAAGGGACTAAAGGAACCAGATTTCTCTTTAACAAAATACTGGTATTCGTTTTTGACTGTGTTTTTCAGAAGTGATGCCCGCTAGATTCTGAAAATTATAAAACACTTGCAGAGGTAGGTCATCGTCTAGAACTAGCTTTTGTAGAATACTTCCTTGCCATTTGGTCGAGCACGACGATGCCAAATTTTGTAGAATTGTTGAACATTACAGTTTCTGGTAAGTGTTTATCACTAGTTTCAAATGTAACAGATGAATGTTGGGAACTTAGGTTTAAAACATATTTATTTTTCTTCTTTTGATAAACTAAACGTAAAATCACCTTTGGTAAGAATTTGGCTACTGTACAAAGACTTTTTTTCAAAATTTATGGCCTGTGGAATTTTGTTTTTCGTCCGCAATTGACTATGCCAGCAATGCTTGTTTTTAGTGACTCCAGCTTTTCTGCAAGGGGCAGCGAAGTAAAGAAGTTATCTGTGGTAATGCTGTAACCTTTGTTGAAGTGTGGTTGTATGAAGTGTGGAATGTTGCGACATCTACTAGATAAAATGTGCATTAAAATTGACGGCGGTCATTTTGACCGTTTCGGTGGTTCTAGGTATACTACTTCAATACTTCACAAATTTTGGCTGACTGGAAAATTTATCATTGGCATATCGTAGATTTTCGAATTATAGGAAAAGTCACGGAAACTGAAAGTTATACTCTAAATAGAAACAAACTGGTACGCAATGAAAGTTTCGAAACGGTCAAAATGACCGCCTTGGCGGTCCTAGTGTTAAACAGGGTTCGTACGCATCAAAGGATTCAAGAGGTTTTAAGTGTTTTAGTACCAGAAATTTTGTAAAGTGCTGTTCGCTATATATGAAGGTAGATTTCTTTTTCATCAGCGCTAGAACTACCGATGTTAAATATATACCTAGTTTTACCGCACCCATCAAATTGACGGATTTTTGATAGTGGATTTCAATGTAACTTTTGGTTTAGTTAATACAAATAAAAGAATATAATTTAACAAAACATTTAATATGATAATTCATTAGTTATTAATAAAAAAACAAACAAAAACAGTTTCTATTTGCATTTATTGTATAGCACATTTGATAAGCCACCGTTCTTGTATAAGCGACGACTTCTGGTATTCCGACGGATTGTGGGGTTCCTCTATTAGTGAGTGACATCGGCTGTCGGAATCAAGCTGTGCATGACTTAATAGAAAGCAATTAGTCTTCCTACAGTACTACTTTTCGAGATTGGACTTTTTACAGATTACACTTAGCACAGATTGCACTTGTCACCAAGAACTTTATTACGTTAGAAGTAAAACTGATGATTGCGTCCTGATTACATTTACCAGTCAGACCGTTCAGTTCTAAACTGAATCGTAATCGGAACAAAACAGATCCCGTTATAACGGCTGACGAACACTTTGGATCATTAAACTTTGAAATTGCCAAAGCAGGGCTACACAGGTGACTATTTTTCTATTCTATTCGCACCCCTATTTTAAGAAAATAAATTTTGTTGTATATTTCTCTTGCAAATGTTGTCAAACGGTATCTCAATGATTTCTGTTTTGAAAAGTTGGTGCGAGGTAGAATTAAAAAATATTCGCCCCTGGCAGCTCTGCAAAGTCGTCATTTTGATGGGTCATAGTATAAATAGGTCTAGGTCATATTGATTATAGAAATTAAAGTGGGTGAGTGGAAATTGAATAGGAATATTTAACTATTCTTATATTTCATTAAAAGTCGTATCATAAAATTCTAGATCAATACGTAAATTATATCAAATTTGTAAGCATGAAATTTGAAAACCGTCAAAATGACGGTCTTGGTAGTTCTAGTATTAAATAATGCAAATATTATTTTACAAAACATCTGGTAAAAGATGCTTCAAAGTCCTTGAAGCGTACGAACTCTGTTAAAGTTTTAAAAAAAATAAGAGCTTTTCACTAAATTTCTTTTTAAATCTTCACGTGTCAAAACAACAATTTTTATCATAAGGTGCTATCCTTGAAAATGCTTCTTTTTAAAATCTAATTATTTCTGCATTATTAGAGAAAATAAAATTAGCACCTCAATAAACATGTCGGGGTTTATTTTAGCTTGTTTGTGCAAACTATAACCGAAAGAGACGCAGTAGATTTTTTGTCAAAAAGTGTACATACTTTGCGTTGTTAAGTTTAATAAATAGAAGAGGGTAAAAAGATAAACTTTTTAAAGAAAACAAAATAGCCTGAGGTGTCAGGAAGCAATCTCACATTCAATTTGTTAAAAACCTGTTTATAAATCTCATAGGACGAAAGATCCATGTACCATATTCTACCAAACTACACATAGATTTAATATTGTTTTAGATACAGTGAAAATTAACTCTGCCACAAGATATTCGCAGCGTCATCTGTGATTACACTTTAATAAATGTTAAATTTTTTTAACATGTTTTCATTAAAATTCTTAACTTTATTCTTACTAAAATGTAGATATTTTTTTAAAAAATGCGCTACCAAATTTGATGATATTTCGCCATGTTAGCCCAAATTTGGAGCTATTGCGGTAACCCTCCCTTTACTACTTTTCAACAAATATTGTTAAAGCTGATACTGATTCCTACATAGGAAATCAGACTATAATTGTGTCACCATTAAGTTTAAATAGTGTTAACCTTTAGTACTGCCAGTTTAATCTTAAGCTTTTGCGATGTCTTTCGTAAACGGATGGCGCTTCGGTGCAGAGCCCCAATTTGCTTCCCTTAGGAATCGAATTTAGGAAAATTTCGAAACACATGTTTACTAATTTGAGTTATACTATAGTCAGGTCAAGTTTCAAGATTTTACTTCCATTGGTTTATCAGATATGGGGATTTTTTTTATTTTAAATTTACCCCCTGTTGACTCTCTTAGGGACCGAATTTTAAAAATTCAATGTTCATTCATGTATTGTCTTCTGAAATACGCATGGATTCCAAATTTCAAAGCCCTTCGTCAACAAGAATAGGGTGAAAAATGAGTCACATGATTTGACTGCCACATACAAACATAATTGTAAATTCAAAGAAAGCATGTAAACTAGAGAACATAAATTCTGCTTTTCCAGAATTTAGTATCGCCCCCGGCATTTCCATTACTTCATTTTCTTCTCATGGCTTCTATTTTTATAAAACAACTATTATAAATGAAGCGTTGGATGAAGATGAAAGAGCAGCGGCTTTTACGACTGCTCTTTCACCTTCACCTAACACTTAATTTATAATGGCTGTTTCATAATAATAGAAGCCATCATCAAAAGAAAATAACTCGGATAAGCGGGAATCTACTGCAGTACAAAACATATTTCAATTTTAAGACTTAAAGCACACGTTTTACTGTACGTAAAATGACGTCATTCGCATCCGCTTAAGAATTCCACATTTACGATCTATTCTTAAACATCTACAGTAAAGCATGCATAGCACATCACTGAAATGATGCACAAATGCAGCAAAAAGATGCCGTTATTCAAGAAAATCGACAAAAAAAACGGCTATTTAATGATTCATAGATACTTAAAATTAAATATAGTTTATAAAAGCTCCATTGTTTCAACAGAAATCATTCGTTTATATTTCTTTTTCAAAATAGCACGTATTTTAATTGCATTTTCTTTCGGTTGTTATGAGAAAATGGCAACAAAAATATATAATTACTATTTTACAACTATTGTTCCTTTACTTTCTACAGAAATGGAGTACTTCCATTGCCAATATCAAGCAAATGGCTCTAAAAACTACAAAAAAATTAATATTTCAAAAATAAATGGAGATACAGTTTTCAAACAAAATGCATTTAAAAGGAGTTTTTTTTCCAATACGACGGTATAAAAATCGAAAATGTGCGATGCTTAGAAGTTAAAAAAATTCCTTTAGAGTATTTAATCGTACTGCTTTCTTTTACGGCTGGCTTCTGTAATGTAACATTATTTTTTGGAATACACAAAATAAGCTGGGAGAAAGAAATAGCATACCGTACCATGGGCTAAAAACAAGACAAAATAATCAGGGAAATGCCAATGAGAGATGCCAATTTTCTGTGATGCAATTATTAACTCGGTAGCTGTCACGCCGGGGTGACATACGCAGGTCTCGTACGATATTTTACAATTATCGCCGCTATTTTTCGAAGAGTAATCTTCAACTTACTGTATCGCAGAATTTATAACAATTGTCTCAGACTAAATATGGTGACAATTATTATTTGTATTTATTGGTGATAAAGTAGAAACGATTTGTACCCAGGGATCCAGGGTACGTGCGATTTCTTCCGTGTTAACGAAATGTCTACAGTCTAATATTCCGGGAGGCAACTGCACAGATGACCACTTCATCGAGTTGGAGGCTGAATTTCTAGGATTATACAGAACTCTATTAACGAGTTGGTGTTCTGAATTTCTAGGATTAGACAGAACTCTATTAGCATATTAAAATTCATTTAGTCTGCCAACTCATATCTTGGTGGAAAACACCTGCGGACCCGATTTTAGTGGTTGATCGCTAGGTTTATCATTTTGTTTTCCTGTTTTCAAATGTATGAAAACATAGAGGACACAGAGCAGGTATAATGGTAAACCTACCAGTCAACCACTAAAATCGGTTTTGCAGTTTGTTTTTTATCTTGTCAGAGCAGTTGCATTTTAATTTTCGAATCTAGTTTTAACTGATCCTGGAATATTAGAAATAAATATCCAACTGGGCGAAAAATGTCGGGACCTGGATTCGAACCTGGGACCTCCTGGCTGAAGCCGCCAGTGCTCTGCCATCTGAGCTATCCCGGACGATTCTGATCGAACTTTTTCACCCAGCTAACCTTGATGATTACGGCATCTGGTCTGAAACCTGGTTCAGCTCAACAGAATAAATCTCAGGTAATGGAACTCCAGAAATCGCTGGATACGAAATTACACTAGATTAATATTAACACAATTATTCTAATTGGTAAACAAATCATATTAGATTTGTATCTAATATGATTTGTTCTAGATCTAATATGATTTGTTTACCAATTAGAATAATTGTGATAATATTAATCTAGTGTAATCCTGGAATTTCAGCCATCAACTCGACGAGGTGATGGTTTGTGCTGTCGTTTACCGGTCTGTAAACAGAAGTACGAGTATTATGAAAAACAACGCTTTATGATAAAATACCATGCATCAGATTTAATGATATTTTGACAGATAAAGAGACAAATATAGGAAATTCAGCGGAAAGTTCAAAAGGAGATTTATTTCTTTAATAACAGGTATACTTTTAATTCTAGGATATAGATTTTAAGAAAGAAATATGGATTAATTTATTTCAAGTTCAAAACCCTGTTTGGAAAATCTCCACCACTTTAACAGAATAAAAATTTTCACCTTGTTCCAGGGATGAGATTTACGCTTTTTTTCACACCAGTATTTTATTAGAGAAAATGTTGTTCTGCTAAATTGCAAAAATGTTCTGATTAAATGAAATAACATTTTCTATAACAAAATACGGGTGTGCAAAAAAGCGGAAATCTCATCCCTGCCTTGCTCATAACATAAGTTCTGCACTTAAAAAGGCCGGCGATTGCTATTCAAGAAAAGTGGTGAAAATATGCCCCTGCATTAATCAGATATTGAATTTACTAAAATATGTACTATGTTGAAATATGTTTTAAACAGTCTATATATTATAATTTTAATGTAATAAGGAACTACAAAACGTAGAGGAATCACCTATCTCTTTTTTGAGATAGGTTATTCTTTCTCTAATTGATTACTGTTGAATTGATTTGTTATTGTTGTGATAAGTTATTTGAAATTGGACATGTTCAGATAAAACGGAAAATAATTGTTTACAGAAGAGTGCAATTTTTAGCATAAAGTTAACGTGTTGAAAATCTGTTTATAAGCTTACTTTACAATATTCTTCAAAATGTGAAATCCAGAACACCATTTCCGATTGGAATTTTTCTACAATGTTCTATGTATTATTAATAAATGGAAATTATTCCAGAGAGAAACATTCGCCTTGCATACAATATTTCAAATGAAAATCAAATTTCAAAGTAATTGCTTAAGAGGCGCAAAGGCCAACATAGTGAAAAAGATTCCATGCCGAGACTAGAACTCGGGCCATGAGTATTGCGCACTGACGTTCTACCGATTAAATCACATGAAACAATACCAGCCTGGAAAATTTCTCACTATTATATAGTGGCAAGGCTACAAACGCAGCACAAGATGGAATATTTATCGTGAGCCACCGAACTGGGGCGAACACGAAACTTAATTAAATCCAGCATAACCTACAGTTACTTCCAACCGGATAGAGCAATTGCCCATTCAGCCCGCTGAACCATGGATAAAATTTACACAACCTTCACTCCTGACAAAGTTGTTAACAGAGGTCAGTCTGGTCTCGGCCATAGCTGGCCTCCCAGGTCACATGATCTGTCAGTGTACGATTACTTTTTGTGGGGAATCCTCAAGTCTGAAGTGTATCGCAACAACCCTCATAGTCTTCAAGAAATGCAGCAGTACATTTCTGATGAGATTGCAGCAATTCCACAAGTCCATCTTCCATCTGCCTTCCGCAACTTGCTGACCAGGGTCGAAAAGTTGAATGGTGCTCATTTTCCACATCTGCTATAGACAAGCTAGCGAACTAGTATTTCCTTTCCTTTGCTGTGTTTCTTTGTAACCTGGAACTCCGGACCACTTTAATCTGCCCCACTCTGTATTAGGTTATTATCAAGAGAAATGTGTCACAAAGAAATATTTTGATGAATTGTGGTATGGTTCAATATAAAAATCGTCGGCAGTTCTGGTCCTAAATCAAAGGGTTAAGGATGATCTTCCTGTTATGGAGGATAACATTTCTGCTGAATTTGACGTTAATGATGGTTTAATAACTAGTAAATCTGCAGATCAGGAGCCTCAACGTCAGTTCTGCAAGTCATTGTTTTTAGACACACTCTGGTAATATTCAATTTCCTGCAAACCGCAATTTAAAGTTTTCAAATTATGTAATTATTTATAAGAATAAAAAATACGAAGTTTTCAGACGTTAGCGTTAGAAGCAAGACGTAGTATAGTTAGTTGCAGACGTAGAAGCGTTAAATTAAAAACGTTGCTATGGAAGGATATTTTGAAATTTTCATGAGCTACTAATTCTGGTATTTTTTTAAATAAAGTCTTCAGGGGGGCTCCGTACCTCTGAATCCCCCGTGGTCTCATTAATTTACATATGTAACTTCTTACTGATTGCGCTAATGGTTATCGTAAATCTTAGATTTCTTTTTACACTTCCGAGCCTTATTTTTCAATACTGGTAGACAGAAAATGATTTACGTTGACGCGATTATATTAAAAGTTTAGGTTTTATGAATGAAAATGTAATTTCCTTTTAAAAATAAAATAATTTTCATTCACATTTTCTGAAATGAGGCGGTATTAAGAAGTAACACTCATCAAAAAATATTTTTTCAGGCAATCTAGTTAATATTTGGTTTTAAAGAATGGAAATATTTATTTTCCGATACAATGACGTCATTTTCGACAGCGATAATTTTGCGGTGCATAATTTTGACGTTTATATCAATTTGCTTTTTTTATTTCATTTTCCTCTTGCACATGAAAATCTTTCAAATCAAAATTAATTGTTTAGGATAAACTATTATTCCGGTATCGGATTTTCTTGGCAACGGTAAAAAAAAAAAAAAAAAAAAAAAAAAAAAAAGAAGATTGTTAAATTTTATATCAAAATGTCAATTTATTCCTTATGAAAATAATGAACTTTTTAATTTAAAAGAAAATGGTTTGAACAAAATCAATAGAACACAGCCTTTCTTTATTTCTGGGGGTAAATTCCATCTATGTGTAAAGACACAAAAGCATTAATTCATCCTTTCGACGTTGATTTGACTTCAAACAATTACGCATATTTTCACATTTCCGATATTTTTAGGTGTAGTTCCGTTGCTAGGCAACAGTTAAAAGAAAATTAAGACAATGAAATATATGCATTTAAAAAAAACGAAATTTATAAAAGGAAATATTTTATATTATTGGAACACATATATAAAATCCCTCCATAAGTTATACATTGAATTTAAAAACTCTGACAAATGTATACACAAAATTTCAAACTAATATGTATAATGTATGGTTCCAATTAGGAAATTCCATCATCCATAATTTATCATTTAAATCTTTCAATCATATGAGCCGTTTCCTTTCAACAAATAAAAATGGAAAAATCGTCTGAATTGCTATAGGAAAGCATTAGGCGCAAAATAAAATGTTCTATATATTCCGAACGAATGAACCAAATTTAACCAAAAACTATACAGCTAAATCCGGGGACCTCACCAACATGCATCCTTAATTTCAAGCTAATCGGATGATTTTTATGGCAGTTATCGCGAGACAGACAGACTAACTAACTAACAAACAAACTAACAAACAGATGGGAACCAAAAATATTTCGGGTCTCCACAGTAAGCCTTCACTGACGTTTCGGCAACGAGGGTTAATGTCGATTTAAAAACTAATCCTGACTGTTCTGTCATACGAAGTTTTCAAATTGAGCGCCATGAAGGTAGTAATACTACTTCTCCAATAATGTGCAATATGTCTGTCCAAAGAAAACATTACTTAATGAACAGTGCGAGGAAGATTTTGAAGTTTTGCTAACAATAAATGCGCATATTTTAAACAAAAAAGAAAAATCATGCGTCAAGAATAGATTATGAAACACTTTCAAACACATTCATTATAGGGTTGGAAAAAAAAAGCATCGTATTAACATGATTCTGGTAACACCACCTCTCTCAGAAAAATTAATTTAAAAACTCGTCAAAAGCAGACACATAAAATTCTGAAACTAGGTCTACCTCTAATCTTGATTTAATTTTTATTGGTGAAATGGCTACTTAACTTCCAAATCTTCCTGTAGGCTGGCAGGAATTTCCTTTTTATTTCCCATTTCATTTCCTTTTATTGCGAAGTAGAAGTAAGCGTAGACATAAACTTTTCTTTAAATTATTTAGTTAATATTTAAATTTACTTATCTATTTTTTTAACTTCATTTTATTGCTACATAACATATATCTTTCTTAGATTAACAGCAATTATCCAATTTTATTTGTTACAAATTTTACATCCGTTTAATAATTTTTGTCAACAGAAAAGATTATCCCATCTGACAAGAAATCGATAGCCACCTTTGATAACACTTTCAACCAACACGACAAAATAATTTCAGACAGGTTTATTGAGGTTTTAGTTTTTCTTTACTACACTGATTAACAAAATGTCTGCGGTGTAAAACGGAGAATGTTAAAGAGCAGTGTCGTATGATGAAAATAATTGATGTTTTGACGTATAATGAAGCAAATAGAGGAAATTTTGTGAAATGTTCTGAATTAGCTTTATTTATTTTAGTGGAAATTTTTGACAAGTCGGTTCTATTGTGTCATGAAGGTTAAAGGGAAAGAAAAAAGATTAATTCTTTAAACATTCACATTCATTTAATATTGTTTGACACGCAAAGAATGTAACCTTTGTGACTAGAAGTCTACTACATCACTTTTGATTAGAGTTTCAATAAAGTAAAAAGGATCCTGGCACGTTTTTGACGTGTTACTTTTGTAATATTCAACAAAACAACTAGAGACTAAAAATAAGCGTTTTACAAAACAACGTCTTTTGCTGAAAGCAGTTATTGTTTTGAAACATGATGAATTAAAAAGTAATTTAACGAAAAGTTCTGAAAAGTTTTATTATTTTGAAATCAGCTTTATTAAATGCTGACAGATAATTTCTATTGTGTATTATAACTTTTAGGATAAAACATTGATAAGTTTTAAAAATTAATTACAGAAATTTATAATAACCTGTGATGCGATTTATCTTGGTATTCGGAAAAAACATTTAAAGGTGGAAAGACAAACTTTCTCCTGATATGTCAGCTTGGTTCAACTGCAACCCGCGTAGAAATGCTTTTTTCCATACAGAATTTTAGACGACAGCAATTTATATTTTTGAAAATAAATTACCAATATTTAATACAAACACATACTCTCTCTCGCACAATCACATACATGTATGTATATTTATCATAGCTGCCAACTTATATATATATATATATATAACCATTGTGTAATATTACAATTGAATATCGTTTTTTAATAAAAATTAATAAATTGAGTATCAATACATTACACGGACATTATACATAATAAATCTGGATCAACTATTATTAATTTAACTAATCATTAATGGATTTCTAAAAAAACTATATCCCAATCACCAATATATGAAATATTAAACCATTCAAAATTGGCGAAAAGAAAAACAACAGGAAGGCGAATGCATAAAAAGAACAAATGTATATAGATATATATGTAGAAAATGATAAATACCGTTATTTTCCGGTGTATAGCCCGCGGATCAAACAATCGTGTTTCGACCCAGAATTTTTTAAAAATAAAATGTAATTCTTTAGATCACGGTAAATATTGGTCTTCAAATACTGAATAAAATTTCTGGGTCAAAACTGAATTGTTTGATACACCGAAAATTACGGTATTTGAAATGTTTTGTAAAGCTCTTTGGAACTAAAACAGTTTAACCAATGAAAAAAGACCAGAAATAATAAATCATTGCCAGGGCCAAAAAATCCTTTGCACGAAATGTACATACAAAATTTAAAATTCATTAACTAAAAAAAAACTACAAAATTAACTTAAAGTGAGAGGACAATTATGAATAAAATTGGAACTAATGATTCGTAACTCGCTTTCAAGGACAATATTACGAAATCATTAGTAAAAAGCGGTTTATTTCTGAGGTTGAAGTAATAAGCTACAGCTTAAATGCTTATTTCCACCATTGCCCGATTAACCCTATCGTTGCACAATTCGAGAGTTTCTCAGGCAACGTAAAAGTAGCAAAATTTGCGCAACCTGAGATTTCATCGGGGATGCATTTTTTCCGTCTAATTAACCTGCCTTGATCATTCCCACCAGTTACTTTTTATTGTAAATTTCGCCTTATCTAATCGGAGCATTTTCCCGATTAAATCAGACGAAAATTTGTGTTTTGCAAAACCAGTGGCAAAAGAATAAAAATTCTTAAAAGATGCTCGTCGCGAAGGAATTAAGTACGCAATTTTTGAAGCTATTTTGATAAAACAATTACGCAGCGAGAGGGTTAACCGCTATCAAAAAAAAAAAAAAAAAAAACCTAAAAAAAAGAAAGAAATATATAATTAATCAATATGTAAAACCCGGACAGAACAATGTCATGCACAATAGAAATAAAAATGAAACATGTGAGTTAAAAAATTATTCATCAATAGAATCAGACATTTTTTAAAAATAACATATTTGAACTGAAATCATGCAACTCCGCATTCACAGCAAAAAACCCCACACGTGCCATATTAATGGGCTGTTTAAAATGAATATAAAATTTTACCTTAATATAAATTGCCTTTCAAGTCATAAAAATATATGCAATTTTTTTAAGGGCTTATTAAACATAATTACATTTTCACTAAATCATGACAGTCACTAATCATTTTTTTTATTAAGGAAAATATGGGTATATTTTGTGATAAATGTAATATAAAATGTAACTGGTTTAGCGGGGAAATGTATATCATTTTGTAAATTGCTAATTAGAAAAAAAAATAAAAATATCATTAAATAAAAAAAAAATAAATTCAGATATAACTTTTTCACCTGACAGCACAGAAAATCAAAATCAATTTCGAAGTTTTTATATATTTTATGTGAATGCTAATATAGAGAATTTTATGTGTTTTGAGGTACTGTGAAGTAGAATTCGGGAGATATAGCAGAACGGCTCATGCTATATTAATATTTATTGTATGTAAATCTTTCTTAATTTGCAGGAAAAACTTTTTCTTCTAAGGAATAGTATGGACTAATAAAATGCTTTTTAAATGTAATGTATGTTTTCAATTTATATTAGTATTTTCGAATCGTTCATTACCAGCAGTAATTTAATACTATCTTTCTTTTTACTATTGTTTTGTCACATTTCAAATAGTTTTTCAGGCTTTTTAATGTAATTGACGTAACACAGCTATGTTATTGTGGAACGTAACAAACGAATGTTTTGTACAATTTCAGATTATTATCTTTTCACGGAAGTGAAAATCTCTCTATTCTAAAAAAAAGTAACTACCGCTGTCACCGCCGCTGGTTTTGAATTTTTTGTGACCGGAGATCTTTCTTCGTTAATATTAAGAAAAACAATGCATACAAAAATATGAAAATCGGTAGTATTATACAGAAATGTTTGATAAACACGCTGATGCAGACAGTTTTCAAATCGAAGAATTATTTTAAGAATGCTAAAGTTGGACAAAATCGTTCCACTAAAAAAGTTTTATAGTAGCAAAAACTATACATCGGAATTTAATAATTTTTAGTTCATTTTATACGTTATAATTTCCCGGTGTGCAGAATTCATTTATTTTTTTAATTTGACTCATTTTTCGAGGTTTTATATCTATTTTAAATTCAAATTTTCAGCATTTCGAGAGATATTTTTTACAGATTTTAGAAAGTGATATTAATTTAAACTGTTGCCAACTGTATAAACAGCGGAAACAATAATGTTTGCTTAAAAAAATATATTTACACGTGTAATAAATTAAAAATTTATTTACACGTGACTATTATAAACAGAAAAAAACATTTGGGATTAGAATTAAATAATTATGTACAAAAAGCAGGAACTTATTAAAAATTACGTCATAAAAACTATAATTACACGTGAAGTTTAAGAGAGAAAGGAATTTGTAAAATAATAAATTTATTAACATGCGTTAGAAGTCTTAAATAGGAGAAATTACGTCATATTTACGTCACATTACAGTTATTACATAAAATGAACACGAAATAATATTGTAAAACGGTTTAAATTTACAAATTGCGCTAGACATTTATTTGATATTTTGAGACGATACTTTTCAACTATTTTTCTTGGGAAAGCGCAAATAATATTTTATTTCTAACACAAGTATTTTCACGTGAATATTAAAAAGAGAAAGAATAGTTTGGTCAAAATTACGTCAGATTAAAAACGATTAATTTAAAATGTCTCATTTAAAAGAACTTTCTTTTCGCTTTGTTAAAAAATACCGGGAGACAAAGATTCTGTTTACTTAATTCCTTTTATATTAGCTTATTTTGAAATGTTGTTACACGTGTCTACGTCATCAACTTATTTTTATTTCGACGTTTTATTTGTATTTTTATTAATGTTGTACTAATTTATTTGTTCTTTCGTTATTTAAAATAAAAATTATGTCAATTTGTATAATTTGGCGAGTGGTTTGGAGATTTATATAATTTGGCGAAATTAGTCGACGGGATAATCAAGTAGTACCGCAGCGGATTTGGCGTTAAAATTTTCCCAATCAAAGAGAAATGAATAGAAATCCGTTTATAGGGAGATCGCCACTGTTTTTTAAATTATAATTCAATCTTTCGAAATCTTTTTAAAGCCGATCACATTAGCGTGCATTTAGAGTCTGCGGTGTCTGGACGGGGGTTGGCGAGCGTAGCTCGTAGAGGGCCGAGCCCTCTAGTAATAGAAAAAAGAAGCAGCATGGTACAATGCAAAGGTATACAAAAATAAAAACTAAAATTTCAAAATTCTCGACTTTTTTCTACTTAACCCTTTCCAGCACACTGTGCCCGGGTCGGGATACCTAATTTATATTCCAAACTTACGAACGGCACCAAAAATATTTTAGTGAAATTTTGCTTTTGCAATGAATAGTTAAAGTAGCGGGTTTTTAATATCTGAAAAAGTCGTTTTAAAATTCCGGTGTCAGTCGATCATTTCATCATTTTACAACAAAAATTGCCCGTGCCGGAAAGGGTTAACCCCTTGGGGACGAGCGACACATATACGTGAAGCTCTCAGAATCCTTGTTTTTCCTCACCAGTAAAATTTTACGTAAAATTTGCCTTATTTAATCAGCTCATTTTTTTCGATTCATGAAGACACAAATTTCTGTTTTTAAAAAACGGTGATAACAGATTAAAAATTTAGTAAAAGGCTCCCGTCCCGAATGGGTTAAGGCATTAAAAAACTTTAGCCAACTAAATATATATTTTTAACAGTAATTATACATACAATTTTACACAAGTTTTATAAAAAATATTTCATACCAGAACTTTTGTTTTAAACTGTTTAAGTTACTTTTGTGTGATTTATATTTTACCAGAAAAGGTTTTTTTCCCCAAACCACTGCTCTCTGATCAAACCCATCCGTGTATTTGGAGCTTGTAGAATATAATGCCATTGCATGCTTTTCCATGTCTGTAGATTCACAGATTGTTAGTTGGTAATAATTCTTCATAGGGCATATAATTCTTGCATTATTGGAATCAGTTTTAATGTTTTGTTTTTGGTAGAGTCTGGAAAGAGTGGTATCTTCTCTATTAAACCGTAAAACAACCGTGTTAGTTGAACTGACCATGGAAACCGGATGAACGGTTTGAAGCGAAGGTGGAACCCGGATGAACGGTTTGAAGCGAAGGTGGAACCCGGATGAACGGTTTGAAGCGAAGGTTTTATGAGTGTGATATGGGTAAGTAGCGTTCATAACAACTATAACAATAGTAAATCCTGATGATGGCTACGTATTAGCCGCGAAATTTCAGCTTATTTAAGGAGAGATTTTCCATAAGAAAATACTGGTACCGAAGAATATATTTGTCTGAAAATTCCCTGACCTCTACGAACACTGCTATACATACGTAAGCTGGCACAGGATGAAAAAAATACTCGCGCAGCGCTACATACATATAGATATATTTTTAAATACACCTTCACTTCCATACGTACACTGCGTACAGTCGTGGAAAGAAAGGTAAACACATCCTACTAAATCCTCAACTAATTATCGTAGAAGAAAGTTACTGATACCGAAAGATTGGAAATAAAGTCTACTTTTAAATGATGCATATAAAATTGTCTTAGGGGGGTATCTACATATTAAAACGAACCCAAACTTAATTTTTTTTTCAATAGCAATACCCAATTTTAACAAGATATTTCAAATCTTCGGATCAAACTATGCCTAGATACCAAATTTCAAGTCATTTGAATGATAAACATTCAAAATTTAGTGCTTCTAATGTTAAATTACATTTTCATATTTTTATTTATATTTTCTGAAATTATACTCCTAATGTGCTAATATTTTGTGCAGGAATAATACTGATATACTGTAACATAAATACGCTGAATTTGGAATTTTTATAATTTTATGATATGAATTATGAATTATGAAATTAACATTCGAAAAAATTATGAATTGCAACCTACAATTTTTTTGATAGATTTAGATCTATTAAATCCTGCTTTATGGAAATCCAAAATTTCACATTTTTCTTCCAAGTAGTTTTCAAGTTATACTTGAAAAACGACAAGATGATGGTTTAAGGGACCGTCTATGATAGAAGTGACTAGATATATTGAAATTTCTCCTGTTATCCTGTAATCTAGCGGTCTTAAATGAGTGCTTGAGTGGCTCTTAAGGTGCCTTGATCAAGAAATGGCCTCTCTCGGTTAAACATCAAGCACCGAACTTCAATGTGGATACAACCCTAAAATACGCTCGTTTTAAAATAACTAATTTCTCGAAAACTTATCGTACGAATTGCATAAAAATTTGTTTTTAGGCTAATTGAAGGATGTAGAGTTCATTTATGCTGTCAGAAGTGTGTACTACTATTGAAAAAAAGAATGTTATGGTTCGTTTTAATATGTAGTTGGCCCCTAAGCAAATTTTATATACCTCATTTAAAAGTAGACTTTATTACCAATCGTGTAATACCAGTAATTTTATTCTACGATAATGTTTTGCAGAGTTAGTAGGGGGTGTTTATTTTTTTTTCCACGACTGTACAATAATTCAAGTCTTGATCACAAGCGGCAAATATCCCATCAGTAAATTTTAAGAGAAAGTTTCATCTTCTGTAAATTCCGTATTCATGCGCAACTGGAGATTAATTAAGCTTGGATTCCCATCCAGAGTTATCTTTTTAATTTATCCTTACCATTGCGACCGCTCTTTTCACGTCCGCATTAACAATATTCTTTCTACCGTCTTCTTAATTCTCAGCAAGATATTTCAGGGCTGTGTCCTCGGTCACCTCCTTTTCGACCTTTTCTTTAACAACATTCCACGCTCACTACACACTTACCTTGCTAACTATGCGGACGATAATGCAATCTATGCATCCGCGCAACACAATGTACACTATACAGACTATATTAATTTACTCATTAACTGGTGTGTCATTTTAACGAGAGCAAAACCTCTGCTCTCTACTTCTCCAGAAAATTTACCTATCCTAACAGAAGTACCATCAATAATATTGCCATTTTCTGGTCTAACTCTGCTAAGCACCTGGGGGTCATTTCTCGGCCCAAGATTTACTTGGAACATTCGATCTATCCGGAGGAAAGTCGTTAAGGCTTCTCAAGCACTTTAAACACTTCTAAGCTTGCTATTTATAACAAATATTTCATAATTAATTTCTGTATTTTGCCTCTTATGACTTATGCTTGTCTCATTTGGGGGTTTACCAGGGATGAGAGCGTTCCGACCCAAATGACCGATTAATATCACTAAATTTTAATAGTACTTTTCGTATTTTTCAAGGCAGAACTTTTGAGATTTTATAAACCAAAGAATACTTTTAAATTTTAGTGGTAGTAGTCGGTCATTTGGGTCGGAGCGCTCTAATCCCCGGGGTTTACCTGTAATTCCTCTATGTACAATCTTATTAGACTACATAATAAACATTTCCGCTCTGTGACTTGACAACTGTCCCTCCTTGACCAAACTGCCATTTCCAGCTTTTTCCGGAATTTTTCTTTTTCTTAACTGTGTTTATATTTTTTAAACTTTTTTATATTAATTCTTTTAATTTACTTTATCAATTTTTCAATCTTTAAACTTGTAATTTTAATTACACTCTTATTTAACTTTAATACCACATTTTTCATAAAGTAATAATTTAATATTCACTTTTGTTTTATATAAACTCTTATTACGTAGTTTATATACCGCAGCTAGAATTTTATCTTTAATGGCTCATTAATTATAAGATAATCATATGTAGACTGGGTGTAAAGTTAACGACAACCCGGAAGCCCCTCAAAATGCCTGCAGTGTTAAGCACTGCGCAATTGCTTTCACGAATAAGAAAAAAAATTCTATTCATTTTTACTGGTGCAAGAAAAAAAACATGCACACTTAAGATACAATAATCTGGTTGTGAAGGGGTTAAAACTAACTTAAAATTTGTTGAGTAATTCTGAAGGTTCTACGGAAACATCTGTAACCTCCCTGTAAAATGAACAGGAACATTCCACAGAAATTTTAGTGGTATTTCTGGGGAGAGCTTCAGAAGTACTCAGTAAATATACAGTAATTTAAAAAAGAACATTCCTTGAAAATACTGGGCAACACAGCTTCCCTTTATTTTCAAAGAACGTCCCTGGATTTTTTGTTAATGTTTAAGATCACGGATGATTTTCTTAGTACGGCAGAGGTGGCATACATCCGACTAGAAATTTTGACACTAGATTAATTTTAACACAATTATTCGAATTCGTTACATCACCAATTTAAACACCGATTCGAATAATTGTGTTAAAATTAATCTAGTGTAATTAAGCATCCAGCGATTTCTGGAGTTCCATTACCTGTGATTTATTCTGTTGAGCTGAACCAGGTTTCAGACCAGATGCTATAATCATTAAGGATTGTTGGGTGAAAAAGTTCCACCAGATTCGTCCGGAATAGCTCAGATGGTAAAGCACTGGCGGCTTCAGCCAGGAGATCCCTCGTTCGAATCCTGGTCCGGACATTTTTTCTTCCGGTTGGAAATTTACATCTAATATAGAAATGTTGACTTACTTAATGCCTGAAATTCTGCTAGGGAAGTTTCAGAAAAGAAAATTATAAATTTACAGCAAATTACTTATCTATTTATTTATACACTTATAAAAAGGGATAACGTTCCAGGAACATACGAGGAACGTTATATATTTTTTAAAAAGTAAACAGTGATTTTGCTTTGGTTGGATTCTCAATTTTGTTTTTTCGTTGCAAGTCGAGTTGCTTTTAATTGTTTCGTGATCGGATCAGTTTCGGGTTTGGTAACCCATTTTTTCTCAAAAGAAAAAACTACATGTAACACGTTCATTAAAGTATTATATACTGAACATAAATTGAGTAAAATAATATTATATACCGGGTGTCCCAAAAAGGACTGACTGATTTTAAAATTCAATAACTTGCAAACGGTGACAGATATTAAAAAAATTCTTGCAGGAGGGTTATGCATAAGGTCAAAAGTTTTATTACAGTGATTTTCAATTTTAGTTCGATTTACAAACAATAGATGGCGCTGTAAGCAATAGTCGCTAAATTCAGGCTCGATTTTTGGTACTTCGTGGCCCGGATAATACATTTCCATCTCCTTTTTCTGCATGGAGCAAGATAAAGGACCAAAAATCGAGCCTGTATTTAGCGACTATTGCTTACAGCGCCATCTATTGTTGTAATTCGAACTAAAATTGAAAATCACTGTAATAAAACTTTTGACCTTATGCACAACCCTCCTGCAAGAATTTTTTTAATATCTGTCACCGTTTGCAAGTTATTGAATTTTAAAATCAGTCAGTCCTTTTTGGGACACCCGGTATATATATATATATATTATATGCCATCTTCAAATTACATATTTGTCATTATTTTTATACGAATTTTTCAGATAATTTTTAATTTCAAAGGCATTTTATATAAATATGTTTTTTTTCACTAAGGGATCTACCACCATACAGACATCGGAGGTTCTGAAAACTTGCTAATTTCCTCTATATTTAACCGCTTCCCTTACCATTTTTTTAACTGAAAAAAATCATCACATTTTTTGCAATCACATCATTGCACTTCATCATTTGCATTTCATATTACAAAACTTGGAAAACTGCCAAATAAATGTTATATATAATTAATTTATATATAATTTATTATATTATATAAGAATATTTTCCTTCTTTTCAACCCTTTCAGGGGCAGGTAATTGCGTTGCTGTAATGTCGAATTCACATCGGAATCTTTAAAAAAATTTATTGCAAAATAAGCAAAACCAATTTTACTACTTTTCTCCACCTAAGCTAGAAAAGTAAAATTTAATAAGTTACTTCTGGTGCAAATCTTCATTAATCGTAGGTGGGGTATAATATGCCCTACCGCCCCTCAAGGGGTTAAGCTTCACGCCGAGTAAAAACGTGATAAATCAAATCGTAGGGACAAATTATACCACGCCCGAGTTTTCTCGGGATAATAATTAATTGTGACATATATGAACCGATATTACTCGGGATAATAAGGGAAGCGGTTGAAAAGATTATTGGATTACTGATGATTGAATTGTACGTTATGATCACAGGTGATCTTCTATCATCTGGTGGCTGTTCATTTGCCTTTGTCATTGGGATTTTTAACACCTCAATTCTCGCAATATTTTAGCGTAAAAGAGCAACACTACAGTAGTTTTTACTTATATTACAGATGTGAACCAGAAGAAAAGATTGACGTATTTATATGAAAAATGTATCTCTGATTTTTTTTTTCATTATTCTTCCTGTGTAATAAACTTCACAGAATCATACATAATTTTTTCGACACAAAATAAAAAAGCGCATTTAAGGGTTAAATTGAATGTTTATGGAGGGATTTTTTTTTTCAGATACTGTCCTATCTTTCAACAAGTAGAACAGAGCAATTCAAAAGTTAGCAATTTTTAATACTGATGTCAGCAGATGTTATGTTACATGCATTTTAACTTTTGTTAACCAATTTAGTAAATATGTTAGAAGAACATGTTTAAAAAACTGAAATATGTTTAACCGTCTCGCTGAGTAATTGTTTTATCTAAATAGCTTCAAAAATTGCATATTTAACAACTTCGCGGCGAGCGTCTTTTAACAATTTTAATTCTTTTGCAACAGGTTTTTCAAAACAATATTTTTGTCTAATTTAATCGGGAAAATGCTCCGGTTAAATAAGGCAAAATTTATAAAAAAAAAAAAAAAAATGGTCTGATTAATTAAGAAGTGTTAATTAGATGTAAAAAAAGCATCCCCGAGGAAATCTCTGGTTGCTCAAATTTTGCTACTTTTACGTAGCCCGAGGAAATCTCGGGTTGCGCAGCGAGAGGGTTAATAGACTTTAACTTACAATAGTTTTTTTTTTAACCTCTTTATCCTAGATCCCATGATATTCACGGGCTGTGACTTTTATTTAGATTGCTTGATTCCCGCCAGTTTTATAAAATAGTGCAATTGACTTTATTATGGTATCATTTTAACCGTCATTAAATAAGGTGAATATTTCTTTTTCAAAAAAGTGGTGCCACGTAAGCAATTTGAATTTTTTAGACCGTAATTTAATGCGACCATTAAAGGTTAAATTCTCAAGACTGGATCAACCACTGTTGGGAGTATATTTACCAAGTGTCCTGTGAAAATCAGGACTGCAAATACTCTGGACACCACTACTTTCTTACAGTTTATTTCGACATCTTTAATAGCAAATATGCCATTTGATAAGGCAAAGAAAATTACTTTAAAATGCTGGTTTCAGAGCATTTGGAGACCAGATTTACGCGGGACACCGGCAACACTAGTCGGAGCATTTGACGCCTGTTTTCATGATCAATTAAACAATATCTATCTCACATTTGAAAATCAGCTCTAAAAATATGGTAATGTAAAGCATGGCGCTACCTCCCGAACTTTTACAACGTGACGAAAAGTAGACGCTAAATCAACAATACGAAATTTAAAAACAGTTACAAAAATACAAACAGTTTAATTAAATAGTAAAAAAAAAAAAAAACAAAAAAAAAAAAAAAACACTTAAAAATCATTTCAGAAACAAAATGTTAAACGTTTCGAACTCATTCAAAGTCCCTCTTCAGTAATGTAAATAAACACAAAATCACGAGAGATAACACAATTTAACTTGCAGTTGAGAGAAACTTTGAATAAATTCGAAACGTTTAATGGTTTGTTTTTTTTAATGATTTTTATGTCTTTTTTAACAATTTAATTAAATTTCCTGTATTTTTGTAATTGTTTTTAATTAACTATGAGCAGAAGTAATATCTTTTTTCACTGTACGAATTTTA
The DNA here is from genome assembly GCA_963932465.1 of Maratus speciosus. Lineage (NCBI taxonomy): Eukaryota > Metazoa > Arthropoda > Arachnida > Araneae > Salticidae > Maratus > Maratus speciosus. Next base: position 502,258,558 of record OZ010794.1, on the reverse strand, counting down.
TTTGTAACGTTTTAAATATGACGTATGTTTCCCTCGTCTAATGCATTTTGAGCATAATAATTTAATTATTTTAACGCTTTATATATATTTTTTGCTATTTACGTGTATCAATATTTTTCAGTTGAAAGTTATTTGGAAATAATGTAATTTTTTTTTCCTTTTTTAGATTTCGGTAACGTTGTTGCAACTAATGGCATAAAGAGCAGAAATGCTATCAAATGATTGTATGACTGTAATAAATTATGAAATAGTAATTATATAATTAACAAAAAATGAATGCTGGTTCAAAGTTATCCAGCCATGTAGGGCAACTTTGCACCATATTATAAATATCATATAAAATAAATCATTATAAAAAAAGTATTATAATTAGGACAACTTTAAACCAAAAAAAAAAAAAAAAACAAATTTCAGACATTTAAAGACTCTTCATTTGCATTTCCCAAAATCACAAGATTTGTATAATTTATGATATTACAATGAATATTATGCATAGGTAGAGTGGAAGAAGAAAACCATGAATACTTTTGAACAAAAGAACTATTTTTTGTTCAAATAAAACTTTAAAATGTAGTGAAAACAATTTTCAATGTTTGTACGCAATAGTAAATCCATAGTTACAGTAATACATACTAGTACTAGTATTATTCAAACAAGGATAAAAAATGTCGAATGTATGAGATGTCGATTTTCAGTAGCTCCTCCCAAAATAACGCCTTTAAATGAATTTTTGTATTTTACACATATTTTTGAAAACATACACATATTATGTCATATCTATTGCACACTTTCGGCATTTATAAATAATATATGTGCACATATGAGGAACTTTTGACAAGAAAATGGTAATTTCGTATAACCATATGATATTTATTTTTGTAATTTTTTTAAATCATTAATCCACATAGTGTTTATGAACAGAAAATTATACAAAATTTCAGAGTTATAAATCTTTGGTGCAGTAATTTTTGAAAAAATATGATAAAAAAAACATTCTTATCTCATAAAATATTAATATTTATAAGACGATAATAGGGGAAATGCATTGTCAGCCAAATCTGGGGGGAAATTTGATAGAAAGGCGTGGTTCCAATGCTTATCTGGATATTCCCTTTATCATCTGCATATACATACGTTGAATACATACATTTTCTTACATTTTTAGTCTGCATACAGTCCTCAGCAAAAGTTTAGACACTGGTGATTTTTAACCTTTAAATAAATAATACGAACTCTTGGGTTATACAAATGACTGTACTTATTTTTAAATATATTTTAAACGTTTTAGGACAGAAATAACGGTTTTAATGTAGGATATTATTTAATTTAACTGAAAAAAGTGAAATTTGCATATTGCAAAAGTTTAGACACTTTTGCGATTTTTTGGCAATTGTTCACGGAAAAACGCATATTTCAAACTTACGACGCCACATGCATGAAGTATTTAAGTGCACCTCGCGATAGCATCGGTTAGTGAAGATGCCGCGAGCAAGAAATTTTCAGTCAGATGAAGTAATTAAAGCATGGAAGCTGAAATCGAAAGGGAGGACTGTTGCAGAAATTTCAGCTACTTTGAATCGGCCAAAGAAGTCTGTCTATTAAGTACTATCTAAGGGTGATTCTTTCAAAGCAAAACATAGATCTGGAAGGACTCGTGTGGCCAGAAAACGAGATTAAAGAAGGATCTATAAACTAGCATCTAGACAAATGATGACTGCTAATCGCATTAAAAGTGAGTCAGAGCTTTCTGTGTCAACGGATAATTTCGTAGATACATTAAAGAAAGATGTACATTAGTTTACATGAAAATGATAAAACAACCAGCCTTGAAATCTCACAACAAATTGACCCCTTTCCTGTCAAGGAGTAATTCATTTTATAAACTGATGAAATAATGGACTGATACCAGAATTTATAAACGAAGTTATTACAAAATATGAAATTGCTTATTTTCACGTATATTATAAAAGAAAAATTTGGATTAAATATTCTTGTCACTTTTGGAATTAAAATTAGGTGTCCTTTGCCCTCGAAAGGGTTGGTGATTTGGGCCTCACTTTGTTTTAATTTTCTCAAGTATCTCTGGAGTTTCTCAATGGTCGCCAAGCAGCATAAGACTACATACATACATTGGAAAACAATTTACAGCCATTTGGTGAACTTTTACCTCTTCCAAAGTATGTATTTGAGCAAGATAATGCGTCTATAATGTTGCATACAAATAAAAAAATTGGTATAACTCTCAAAATATTACTATTTTCAACTTGCTCGCGTGTAGCCCTGATCTGAACCCAATCGAAAACTTTTGTGGCATCATATCTCACACGGTTTATGCAATTTTTTAACAATACTCCTCTGTAAATGAACATCGATCAAATGTTGAACGTGTATGGTACGAAATAGACCCCCAAGTGATGCAGGATTTAGTTTCTTCGATGGAAAGTCACATTTTTGCATTAATAGCAGACAATGTAGGTGCAGTTCGATTTTAATTTATGGATATTTTTCTGTTAACAGACAGATTGTCTATACTTTTGCAATAATGTTAAATTTGTTTTTTTTTGTCATTATATATTATGTAAAGTGTATAAATTAAAATTTATTGTTTGTGTATGAAAGATAAGTCCCCAGTAATATATGACAGTTGAATTACAACAATTCGTTACATACTTCTCAGCACAGAAGCATAATCGATCATTGTCTAAACTTTTGCTGAGCACTGTATAATTTGTTAGTAGTATCTATAATCAGTAAACAATAAACCTAAACCTAACTTTGAACCAGCTCAAAGTTATACTGAAAATGGGGTAAAACGGTATTGCCTTCTTATTGTACATTTAACAACCATTAGTAAATAAATAATCAAGAAATATTATCACCTTTAGAACATTTAGATAATAATATGCCTGATAAATGAGCATATCGTTACTTACTATAAAAATTTAATTGGATTACAACAACTTGAAGACAGCATTAAAAATAAAAAAAAAGCTCTCTTAAACATACTTCAGAACAATAGTTGGATGATTCAATTAATTGTGCATAATGTTGAAAATTTATTTTACAAAATAAAGAGTAGAAAACCGAGTTTATAACTTTGCCAACAGAATGTAGCATTAGAGTTTATCTAGCTTTTTGAAATCAAACACATTAAAAATTAGTATGTTGTACAAAGTTACCCTGAAAGACTGTAGATAAAATCGGTTATTTCAAACTATAAACTTTATTCAAACAATGATATTAAAAAACTAGTATGTTGTGGCCATCACAAAATTTTCTTCTATATAAATCACGTCAATTAAATCCTTTGAATAGTACAAGAAATAACAACGATTTAGCACCAATTCATATCAAAGTATAGCTGAATTTGAAGTTGGATGAAAATTCTTGCATTAGTTCTTGAGATAGAGCTGTAGCGGAAATTCTGAAAAAATGTAACATAGCCGCGCCACCTGTTGAGCGATATACACCAAAAGTAAACAGCATTAAACGATATGAAGGTATACCTGAATCTGAAGTTTGTTGCAAATCCAAGCATTAGTTCTTAAGATAAAGCTATTGCGGAAATCGCAAAAAATACACCATAGCAGCGCCACCTGTTGAGCTATTTACACCAAAAATTAAACAGTACTAATTTATACGTCAATTCATGTCAAGGACTTAACTAAATCTGAAGTTTGATGAAAATCCGTGCAATAGTTCTTGAGATACAGCTCTTGTAGAAATCGTGAAAAATGCAGCACAACAGCGCCACTTGTTGGGCGATTTACATCAAAAATTAAACAGCACTAATTTATATCATGGACTAACTGAATCTGAAGTTTGATGAAAATTCGTGCATTTTTTCTTGAGTTAGAGCTATTGCGATAATCATGTACAATGTAGAATACAAGCGCCACCTGTTGGGCGATTTTCACAAAAAATAATCAGCACCAAACTATATCTTGGACTAACGGAATCTGAAGTTTTATGAAATCCGTGCAGTAGTTCTTGAGATATAGCTATTGCAGAAATCGTGAAAAATGCCACATAGCAGCGCCACCTGCTGGGCGATTTTCACCAAAAACTAATCAAGCCCAGTTTATATCAAGGTCTAACTAAATATGAAGTTTTGTGAAATTCCGTGCATTAGTTCTTGAGATAGAGCGCCCACAAAATCTTTGTCACATACAGACTCACAGACAGAGTGACAGAATGACAAACAGACATTTTCTAAAAACCATCAAATCGTGTTCTGGGCATCCTAAAACGTATAAATCCGTCGAAAACCGGAAGCCGAAATTTTTCACGAATCCAATACTTTGTTCTTGTAAAGATAGAAGAAAGTAAAAATTGAAAAGAAAACCCTATAAAAAATTTGACTAATGTAAAAAATGATTGAACAACTGCAAAATACATTTTATTCAGGTATACGCCTGCAAAAGATGGTTAATAACTATGCATAGATTTTCATCCTATAAATTTAAGTAACTGGATTATCTTGACTAATATCAACATTAAATAGTGCTTAAAATATTTCTCCGATTTAAAAACTGTCTTTTTCAGCGTATTTATTATACATTTCTCAATAAAACTACCAGTTTTCATGATTTTATATGGAACAGCTTTTGCAGGATGCGCGGGAAAGTGAAAACGTTATAACAAATTCAGTTAAGGCAGCAGCAGCAGTGTTGCCAGAAGGCTACTTTTATAAAAATGAGATTTCCCGATTGGCATCACTTTTTCGAAATGGTAAAGTTCGCCTTATTTAATGACATTTTAATATAGGCCAAAACAAGGGTTATTTCGCCCTTTCAAAAAAGTGATACCAATCAAGAAATCCGAATTTTTAAAAAGCAGCCCACTGACAACTCTGAGCAGCTGCGGCATTAGTTTCGTTTTTTCTTAGCATATGCGTTAACATAAAATTTAGTCGGCAAGATGGTGAACATGGGTGCATTTCTCGTGACAAAAGTTTTCCACTGAAGATTCTTAAGCAGATTACTTGATCCGCTATACTACTTGAGGTATAAAGTGCACAAAAAATATTAAAGTAAAGTTGATCATAATTAAATCATACATATTTTGCAACTGAAATTTTCCGGTTTCTATTTTCTTTTGTTTTCTTGAAGGAAAATTGATTTTGAATTAATTTCTCTGCAATATTTATTTAACATCAGTTTTTATATACCTAAGTAAGCCACAAACTATTACGGGTAAATATTTGGCAAAAGCAAAAGATTTTCATTTCTATATTTACAAAATTTTCTTTTAACACTAGAAGAAAATCGTTTTCAATCGTGGTACCATTTTCCATGATTTTTATACAGATGACTACAGATAAGTACATGAATACAGATAAACATAATGCCAGCTGATAGAAGGAATTTTAATAAGAGAACAGCGCTTTTAGTGTGTGTGCGGGACGGGTTGATTACAGAGTGAAATAATGATAAAATAGGATTTTGTTAAATTTAGTAAAATGGGGTATCCATAGCTGCCAACTCTTCTTCTTTTTTTTACTACAAAAATTTAATAGAAATATTTTCCTTATTTAATTGGCAGACCATGGCAATTTTGCTACCGAATGACAGCGAGGGGCGATTTTAGCCCCAACCATATGGATATATTTCGGTTCGAACCAGAAATTTCTTCATAAAATAAGTTTAAAAGATACAAAGGAAGAAAGGGCTAATTAAATAAGTTAAACAATTTTAAATGAAAATTCTGGTATTAAATATTTTTACAAAACTTGAGCAAAAAATCACACCTTTCTAGTGTGAAAAAGGTAAAATTATTATAAAATTTTTGTGGTACAATAAAGCGTAAGATGTTGTTAGCAACGGATAATTTTTTTTTTTTTCATAGTAAATTCAATAAAACTCATACCAAGTTAAAAGAGCAAACATTTACGAATATAAACATGAGAATTTAAAAGCCTTTTTATTCCCTTCTATATGAAATGTAAAATTAAAAAAAAGCTAGAAATAAATAAACAATTTATTAGACGACACATTCTCTGAATATCATACAGCACGATCGTGCTGTACAGTAGAGCTCAGCCGCATCTTTTACGTTTTAAAACATGATGAAAATGCAACAATTCAATTACAGTCCAAACCAGGAAACATTCAGTGATGAGTAATAGCTTGTTGGAAAGCTCTGAATTTAGCGATGTGCCTTTCGACGGTCGGGTAAAAAAATATCCAATATTAAAGGAATGGCAACCATTTAAACTTTACATAGCGCTATATCTTCCATAATTTAGCAATATAGAAATCTCTCCTATTTAATTTTCTAATTAAATCTTTTCTTTTGTGTTGCCACACCCTAAAAATAGCACAATAAAACAAGTTGGAAATTGCTCGTCAAACGTGGCAAATGAGGTGCGTTCGTACTATAACTAGTTTTATGATTATCTTTTGCACCCCATATTGTACTGAATGTATAATTTTTTGCACTTCATAAAGCGCATAGTCTGATACATCATTAAAATGCACTTCCAATATTTTTTTCCCATTCCCCGTAATGTAACGGAACAATTTTGACTGTCCCTGTAATTAAACTATACATCCGATTTTCCTAAAATTTGAAATAGCTCAACAAAATTTTGCAACAATTATATCTTTAAAATTTCAGACCATTCGGAAGGCTCTCATATCATTAAAATGCACTTGCAATAATTTTTCCCATTGGCCGTAATGTAAAGAAAAACTTTTGACTGTCCCTGTAATTAAACTATACATCCGATTTTCCTAAAATTTGAAAGGGCTCGACAAAATTTTGCAACAGTTATATCTTTAAAATTTCAGATCATTCGGAAGGCTCTAATATCATTAAAATGCACTTGCAATAATTTTTCCCATAGGCCGTAATGTAAGGAAAAACTTTTGACTGTCCCTGTAATTAAACTATACATCCGATTTTCCTAAAATTTGAAAGGGCTCGACAAAATTTTGCAACAGTTATATCTTTAAAATTTCAGATCATTCGGAAGGCTGTAATATCATTAAAATGCACTTGCAATAATTTTTCCCATTGGCCGTAATGTAAAGAAAAACTTTTGACTGTCTCTGTAATTAAACTATACATCCAATTTTCATAAAATTTTAAATGGCTCGACAAAATTTTGCAACAATCATATATTTGAAATTTCAGACCATTCGGTTGGGTAGTTTTTGCTCTGTTACATGCGGACAGACGGACGGACAGACGGACGGACTGAACGACGACTATAGGTGCTACGTATTTATATAATTACGAACGCACCTAAAAAAGGATAATACGCGTACTTTGTTTTTATAAGTCAATAAAAATTCAGATTCTCCTGATATATTTTTACATCATAAATCGACGTCATTCTAAACAGAATAATGATCCATTATCACTTAAAGCAATATAAATAGTTTCAATAATAAAAATATCTCCAGCTAATATTCCATATTCCGTAACAAACTTATAAAAGGAACAATGGAATAATATAAATAAAACAAAAATTTAACATCTATGTAATCGCAAAAATTTCAAACTTTACACCGTCGAATACTAGGGAATGTGTACTTCGAAATATAATTTGTTTGAAAACTGCACATCATTTTACGTATTAGGAGTTTTAATCGCTTTTAAAATTAGTGTTAAAATTTCTAAAAAGCTATAACCAAAATCAAAATAGAAAAAAAGGAGAAAGCTAGCCATTTTTTCGTGAAATAAACATGCAATAGATAAAATTGGGAATTACGGGAGAAACATAATTAAATGAAAAATAAAGATGTTTAGCGTATTTTTAAATTAATTCTCCGTTCTACAACTTTACATTTTCGACATGTTCTATCTTGCTTTCGTTCATTTTTACCCTTTGAAATTTTTATAGTATTAAATAGAAAGAAGGTCTAAAAAAAAAAAAAACTTAGAAATAAAACATAATTTTATACAATCGTCTTCACGATGCAACTTTATCTAAACTAGAAAAAATCGTCTGCTTACAAACTGTCATCTAGAAATATTCCAAATATTAGATCATAGATTTTTTTTTTAATTACTGATATTTAACCAAGGTGGCTGGACAAAATCAAATTTAAGTTTTTTGCATGCATCGATAGAATTATTGACTTATATTTAGAGCAAGTAAATTTAAACAAAAAACAACTTTTTCTTAAAAATGACGCGCTTAAAATTTTTCACAAAGCCACTAGTGCAGAATGACTAAGCAAGAAAAATGTCATTTGATAAATATTTATTTTAATTCTCAAATCTGAAATGTTTCTTCTAGATTTGCCAAATGACGTCATTTTTATCAAATTTCGTCAAAATGATTCCATGTGTTATGAGCAGTTTCTAAATAAAAAGTCAAATCTTAAAAGAACGCAAAGCTTTTTATAAATGAATTTTGGAAATGTTTATTTTAATTTAATAAACTTTTAGCCCAGATTATAATATTGCTTATTACTTGAAATTCAGTATTCAATCAAATTTATGGTATAGTTTTGTCGAAATGTATAATAAAACTAGATTTACTCTTCCAACAACAACAAAAAAATCCTACGATCTCATGCATTTAAATCATGCAGGAAAGAGACAGATGGAGTTGCAGTATGCCGTTAAAAAGGTTTGCAATATGAAACCATTTATCGCTCAAATTTAAACGTCCAAGAAAGCCGAAACAACACAAGCACGTGGGAGGGATTTTGTATTAATGTCTTTTTGCAGTTTTAATTCATTTGTTATAACTGTTTCTTTCCCTAGCTTTTTGTGTGTTTGAGGGGTTGACCTAGGATACTGCAAAGTCCCTTAAACCCTTCAAGGGCAGTGGTTCATTTTTGGTCCACCTAATTTTAATCCCTAAATGAAACATTGACACCATAAATTTAGTTTGAAAATGTTCGTTTTATTAAGTACGTAAATAAAAGCTTTTACTTATTTTCAAATAAATTTATTTGTGAATTCTGGTGTCAGTCATTCATTTCAGTATTTTATTAATGGAAGTGCCTTGCCCCTAAAAGGGTTAAACCAGAGAAGCGTAGGTACGTAGCAGAAAAATTCAAGAGATTACACTGGCGGCCAGTCCTGATTAAAGTATAGGTCAATATCCCAATATGGGGGTTAGCAATAAGTATGGTGTCATTAGAGCTCTTGAAATACACTGGTGAACTAATTTTTCTGTTAGTTTTTGATTAGTGCAATCGGTTGGACCGGTTGATTGAGGTCATTGGTTGGTTAGTTGAAGTTGGTTGATTAAGTTCCTGAAAGGTGTAAGGATCTGAAAAAGGTGTGAAATGATATAAAAAACTGTTGGAACCAGAGTGAAAAGTTAAGCTCGATCTAAAAGAGTTACAGTAAAAAATTGGCAAATAGTTTCAGTCTAAAAAAGTAAGTAGTGCGTAGAAAAGCAATGCAACCAGATTATCTGTAAAGCTCATGAAATTACCCAAATTTTTGTTGATAGCTGAAAATGTGGACTGAGCTTTACTGGTGCCTTATATTCATGAATCATATCCACTCAAAATGAGTACGGGGTATAGTAAGCAGAATATATAGTTATGTACAAAAAAATTCTGTCAGGTCCAGAATTGTGGATATGATTGCATCCAGTCAAGCTAAAGACCACAAAGTTAAAAGAATGTAAACCGCGAATAAATATTTTAAGTATAACATTTATATAGTCAAGTTGTTGAGGAATTGTTGTTATTAACATTTCTGGACATAACACATCTAGCGTAATAATTTTTATTTCATGTAATTACTGTGAAAAGGGAACCTTATGTCAACGGACTTAAGCCAGACAAGTAGTTAACATATGGTTTAATAGTATATGCTTAGGGTTTTGGGGTTAATTTGGGCTTTGATCTTCCAGGCTTATCAATGACCCCTGGAATGGAATTTGGTTCATACTTCGTACTGAACTGACCTCTCAGGTTCTCGCTCATTACCAAATCAGCCTCTAACCTATTCTTATGAACCGACATTTTTAACTGGTTATGAATGTTTGGAATTCAGAATGTGTTAAAAATGAAATTTATTCCCTTGATTGATTTTAAGGCACCAGTAAAGCCCAGTCCACATTTTCAGCTATCAACAAAAATTTGGGTAATTTCATGAGCTTTACAGATTATCTGGTTGCACTGCTTTTCAACGCACTACTTACTGTTTTAAACTGAAACTATTTGCCAATTTTTTACTGTAACTTTTTTAGATCGAGCTTTACTTTTCTCTCTGGTTCCAACAGTTTTTTATATCATAAATATATACGGCGGCTTGGACTATTTAAGCTAAAGAAAAGCTATTGATATTCAAGTATCATTTTCACTTCATAGAAGGGATATATATTATCTTAAATGGAAAATGATAAGATAAAGTTGAAAGTTTTCTGTACTGAATATCAAAGTTATCGGTTTTTAAAGTTTTAAAGTACATTTGGAACTTTTCTTTTCTCAAATTTTGAACATGTATCAAACTTTTTTTTTTTCGATCGATTTCAAGAACTTGAATAAAAAGTTTTTGTTCTTTATTTTTTATATTGAGTACAGAAAAGAGGTTTATCGCATAATGAAGAGAACGGATATTTTTTCCAACTGGATTAAATAATATTCAAAGCTGGAGTAGCACAGTTGAAGTTTATTCCAACAGAGCGAAAAATGTCCAAACCAGGAATCGAACCTGGGTACATGGCGTGTTGTGCCAATGCTTTACCTGTTAAGCTATCCGGATGATACTCGGCTGACATAACAACAAATAAGAGTGAATTATGCCAGCCAGGTTCCAACCGGATAGCTTAATAGGTAAAACATTGGCACGGGACGCCAAGTATCCAGGTTTGTTTCCTGGTTATCGCTCTGTTGAAATAAACTTCAACTGTACTACTCCAGACTTGAATATGATTTAATCCAGTTATAAAAAATATTCGTTCTCTTCATCATGATCTAATTACATGGTATACAGGAGTTTCCGTGTTAAAACAAACATCCATATTGTAAATGCTATACTTATAGCTCGAATGAATGAAACTAGCGCTGCAGTTCGCGGCCATGCCCAACAAATAAGAGTGAATCATGTCAGCCAGGTATCAACTGGATAGCTTAATAAGCATTGGCACGGCACGCCAAGTATCCAGGTTCGATTTCTGGTCTGGACATTTTTCGCTCTGTTGAAATAAACTTCATCTGTGCTACTCCAGCCTTGAATATGATTTAATCCAGTTGGAAAAAATATTCGTTCTCTTCATTATGACCTAATTACACGGTGTACAGGAGTTTCCGTGTTAAAACACACTTTCATCATGAAAATGCTATACTTATAACTCGGATGAATGAAACTAGTGCTGCAGCTCGCGGCCATGTCCAGCAAATAAGAGTGAATTATGTTAGCCAGGTATTAACCGGATAGCTTAACAGGTAAAGCATTGGAACGACACGCCAAGTATCCAGGTTCGATTTATGGTCTGGACATTTTTCGCTCCGTTGAAATAAAGTTCATCTGTGCTACTCCAGCCATGAATATGATTTAATCCAGTTGGAAAAAAATATTCGTTCTCTTCATTATGACCCAATTACACGGTATACAGGAGTTTCCGTGTTAAAACACACTTTCATCATGTAAATGCTATACTTATAACTCGGATGAATGAAACTAGAGCTGCAGTTCGTGGCCATGTCCAGCAAATAAGAGTGAATTATGTCAGTCAGGTATCAACCGGATAGTTTAAAGCATTGGCACGACACGTCAAGTATCCAGGCTCGATTCCTGGTCTGGACATTTTTCGCTCTGTTGGAATAAACTTCAACTGTGCTACTCCAGCCTTGAATATGAAATTTAATTCGTTTGTTTAACCCCTTAAGCTTCGCGCCCGATAAACATAGGCTACTTTTTTTATTCCGATTATTTGATTGCAACAACTTTTTTGAAGTAGTAATATTCACCTTATTTAATGACAGATGAAATGATGAGTGAATAAAGCCAATTAAGTTATTTAAAAAAAAATCTAGTGGGAATCAGACAATTTGTAAAAAAAGTAGCTTAAACTTCTCGTGAAAATCACGCACGCGAGAATTAAGGGGTTAACTCTTTCCAGCATGGTGGGTCTAATTCTCTCCCACTTCAATTTAATCCGCAAATGGCACAAAGACACAAGTATTTTGAAATGAATTTTGGCCTTTGTACAAAGATTGTACGTGAAGAAGAGGATTTACTTCTTTTCAACTAAATTTGTTTTCGTCCTGGTATCATTCAATTATTTCAACATTTTAGCAACAGAAGTACTTTGAGCCGGAAAGAGTTAAAGCAGGTGTTTTCATTGACAGCGTTCCTGAATTTTACATAATATGAAAGTTGTGAGAATTCCTCTAATTCTTAAGTTTCCAAAAACTTTAAACAAAAGAATTTTAAATAGGATAATTTTACGTACAAGGAGAAGGACATAAAAAAACATTATAATGTACATTCAGTATAAAAATGATTCATCTCCAATGCATCCAATGCATCTAATGCTATCTAAAAGTAAATACGGTGTATTAACATTTCAGTGAAGAAATAATGCTTAATGACTATACTTAAAGAAATAATCTTTTAATGATATAAAATAAACTATCGAAAACACACTGTATAATGAAAACTGATTACCTCAAAGGATAAGAAAGCGTTCTACGCCCTCGAAACTTTTTTTATGAGTTATATACAGAGTGCGTGATAAGTTCGAGCAAATTTTAAAAAAATCATAATGAAAGAAATAAAGCTTAGAAAAAATTTCTGTTTGTGCGAATATAATCGCAGGGATATAAGATTTTATTTCACGTATAAAAAAAGATTCCAAAAGTAACCAAAAGCGACTGCATTCAGAATTACCACTGCATTCTGCATTGCGAAAACCCCTTCACGAAGCCACTGTATTATCCTAGGGTGACTGTTTGGTGCGACTTCACTGCTTCTTTCATTGTGGTTCCTTTCTTTTTTTCAGATCCTTGCCTGACTGGAAAACATCTACAGTCTCTTTAGAACGGTATGTTACGCTTTTGCGTTACCACGTTGTGCCTGAATTGCACGAAAGACATGCGTTACCTGTAGTCATCTTCATGCAGAATGCTGCCCCGTCTCACTTTGTACGGGAAGTCAAGACGTTCCTGTAGGACAATTTCACAGAGGACCGACTGATATGTTGAGGTTGTAAGTTTGACTGGTCCTCACGATCTCGAGACATGAAACCGCAGATTTTTTAGTTGTGAGGACTGCAATTCTCATGTGTACCAGGGTTCCCCAGTCACTTTGGTGGAACTGAAAGATGACATTTGACGATCTGTCGGTGGCATCGATGACGACATGCTAAGCTGTAATAGGTGTATTGACGTATTTGCGTAAAACCCGGTAGTGGTGATCATATTGAAAATTTCTACTTTTTAATAAATTAAACAGTGTCACATTATTGCGAGATTTGTTTCATTGTAAGTTTGCGTTTGCCTGATTTGCAGAAAACGTCTCAATGACGTGTAAGCGCCCTCTTTTAGTTACTTTTGGAATCATTTTTTATACATAGAAAAAATATCCAATGCCACTCTAATCATATTCGTACAAAACGAAATTTTTTCTGAACACTACTTCTTTTATTATGGATTTTTTATGTCACCACGAACTTATGACGCACCCTGTATTTGCATTGTCGTATATACTTCCAAGTCAGTTTGTTCGACCAGTGGCCTAGAGGTTCTGCTCTCAAAGCTGGTAGGTGGGAGGGGCTAGGTTCGGACCCAATCGCGCCCGTCGGCCAAATCGTTCGGATCCAATCTTTCCAAATCCGTGGTTTTCTTCGAACCTTGGATTTCCAAGCGCAAATACGGGTTAGGTTCCCTTAGAAAGACTCTCACGGGGGCACCCCCTTCTGGTCTATATCCCTCGTGCAGATAATCGGCCATGATAAATAACACCAACAACAACACCAACACTTCCAAGTCAGTTTTTACGACAGATTCAATCACTGCTATTGCAGAATAAGTTTTGATGTTACATACACGCATATACGCACACACTTCTAAATTATAGTTTATGAGACTGAATATCTTTGAAAAAATATGATACAGTTTAAACACCGAATTGATTTCCTTGACGTACATTAGAAAAAATACATAAATAAGTAACACAATAACTTACGATAAAATATCCTTTCTATATATGTCCAGCTTTGGTGTAAGGAATGTCTAAGTGTACGTTAAGTTAGAAGGATTGACATCGTTGACTTTTTTTTTTAATTTGAAACCACTATACTTGAGTACTAACTTCCGAATATTAGTCAATGCTTTACTCAAATCTACTAACCTTTTGTACTCTCCTTTATTTAATTCCTTTTATGAAGAAATTCAACAAACGTAAACATTTAGTCGAAAGTTAAACAATTTTTTAATATATATATATATATATATATATATATATATCTGTGACAAGGTGATCTAGGTGACAAGAAATATCTTGGACACACATGATACATTATAACTTTAATGCTCATGAAAATATTACGACCAAACTTCAAAATAAATATGAATATATTATTTCGTCTAATATATTTACAAATTTTCAAAGTGGCTACCTTTAACCTTAATACACAGCTTTTAAACGAGCCACAAAATTTTCGGCTTTGGGCCGCAACTCACTTATTGATATTTTATCCCATTCGTTGTATAAGGATTTCTTTAGGGATGCCAAAGTTTTATGAGGTTTAGCACACACCCTTGTCTCCAAGATGGTCAAAACAGAATAATCCATTGGGTTCAAATCTGGGGAATACGGTGGCAATTCTTGAGCTCCAATGAAGTCAGGAAAATGTGTCTTGCATCAATCTTGAGTGCCTTTAGGTATGTGTGCAGGTGCGGAATTCTGTTGGAAGGTCCATCTTTTGTTTCTAAAGAACTTTTGTGACCAAGGTAAGACAACATTTTCCAAAATGAGTTTGCGATATGTTTGTTGATTAATATTTATCCCTCAAAAGCCAATAATAAATTTAGCCACAGAATTTGGGAATATTCGATTACTTCATATCTACACATCTGCGCATTACCACGATTCTCTATGGGTTACACCCAGCATTGTTAGCAAGAAAAGTGATGGAAAGCATAAAACATTATTAGGTTCTTGTTCCAAACATTTTATAAAGGTGATGACGAGAAAAATAAAATGCCATAGCATTAAGACATTAAATTTAGATATACATATAAATGTAACTTTCTTTTAAATTAAGTATAGATTCCGGTGTAAACTGTTTAAAAAATCAATATAATGTTTGAGGTTATAAAAATTTATATTTCTTGCTAGAATAAATCATTATTTATATTTCAGTGAGTCAAATATATCACAAGTCCCCATTGAT
The DNA here is from genome assembly GCA_963932465.1 of Maratus speciosus. Taxonomy (NCBI): domain Eukaryota; kingdom Metazoa; phylum Arthropoda; class Arachnida; order Araneae; family Salticidae; genus Maratus; species Maratus speciosus. The sequence continues at coordinate 502,243,239 of OZ010794.1, read as the reverse complement.
TTGATATTTTCAGAAGAGCCCAACTTGAAGTACATTGCCTAAGGATAGCATTTTTCTTCCGTACTTTAGTTCCAGCCAATAATAACTTTGGCCACAGAATTTGGTGATATTCGATTACTTTGTATCTTACGCATTACTGCGATACTCTGTGGGATACGCTAAACATTGCTAGCAAGAAAACTGTTGAAGAACATAAAACATTATTAGATATTTCTTCAAAATTTTTATTTATGTGGAAGTGATGAGAAAAATAAAATACAATAAAGATAAAACATTAAATTTAGGCATACATATAACTGTGCATTTCTTTTTAATTAAGAATGGGTTCCGGTGTAATAAATTAAAAAAATAAAAAATATAATATTTGAAGTTATAAAAATTTATTATTTCTTCCTAAAATAAATCATTATTTATATTTCAGTGAGTCACATATAAGCTCTGATTAAAGAGTTGCAAAGACTCCGGCTTTTTGCACACCACTATTACCTTAGAGAAAATGTTGTTCTTTTAAATAGCCTGAATGCTTCAATTAAGTAAAATAACTTTTTTGTATTAAAATACTGGTATCCAAAAAGCCGGAGACTTGCAGCTCTACCATTAGATATTTTCAAAAGAGCCCAACCTGAACGACATTCCCTAAGGATAGCATTTATCTTCCGTACTTTAGTTCCAACCAGTTATAACTTTACCCATACCATTTGGGAATATTCAATTACTTCATACGTTACGCATTTAACACGATTCTCTGTGGAATACGCCCAACATCGTCAGCAAGAAAATTGTTGAAAGCATAAAACGTTATTAGATTCCTCCACCAAATTTTTTATTAAGGTGGAGGGAAAATGAAAGAAACAACAGTAAGAATAAAAAGATAAATGCGTGTATCTCTCTATTCTAAAAACAAGTAACTAACGCTGTCACCGCCGCAGTTTTTGAATTTTTTGTGGCAGGAGGTCTTTCGTCGTTGCGATTAAGATAAATACTGCATACAAAAATATGAAAATCTGTGGTATTGTAGAGAAATGTTTGATAAACACACTGATGCAGACAGTTTTCAAATCGAAGAATTATTTAAAGAGATATTTAATGTTAAAGTTCGTCAAAATCGTTCCTTTAAAAAAGTTTTATAAGAGCAAAAATTTTCCATAGGAATTTAATAATTTGTAGATCATTTTATACATTAAAATTTCCCGGTGTGCAGATACTATTCCTTTTTTTTTAATTTGATTCATTTTTTGAGGTTTTATTTCCACTTTAAATTCAAATTTTCAGTATTTCAAGAGATATCTTTTACATATTTTAGTAAAGGGTGTTATTTTAAATTGTTGCCAATTTTAAAAACAGTGCAAAGAATAATATTTCCTTCAAATTAAAATTTCATTTACGCGTGTCTATTATAAACAGAAAAAAACCCTTTCAAATTTTAATTAAATGATTACGTATTAAAAGCAGGAAAATATTGAGAATTCATAAAAACTATATTTACACTTGAATGTTAAAATAGAAAGAAAATTTTTAAATAAGAAATTCTTCATTATGCGTTAAAAGTCGTGGTACTTTTCGGTTAGCCGGGCGCCAGTGTTATATATACATATATATGTATATATAAATGTATGTATATATACATATATATTTACATATATCTATATGTGTTTATATACAGTATATGTATATGTATATATATGTATATTTATATATATGTATGTATATAAATATGTATATATAACACTGGCTCCCGGCTAACCGAAAAGTACCAAAGTCGTAAATGGAGGAAATTGCGTCGTATTTAAAATGGCCAAATAATAATAGAAAACAGTTTAAATTAAAAATATATTTCCGCGAGATATTTATTTCATATTAAGAGAGTCTTTTCAACAATTGCTGTGAATTCTATGACAGCGCAAATAATATTTCCATCCTAAGAACTAAAATACTTTCACGTGAATGTTAATAAGAGAAAGAAAACTTTGATGAAAATTACGTCAGATTTAAAACGATACATTTAAAATGACTTATTTAAAAAAACTTTCTTATAGCGTTGTTATAAAAATACCGGGTTACAGCGACTTTGTTTACTTAAATCGTTTTACATTAGCTTTTTTTTTCCAAGTTTCAAGTAATTTTCTTTAATCAAAGACGAAAACAGCCATTGTATCTCTTAACAACAGCTGATTCGGTCTTAAAAATCCCCAATCAAAGGAAAATGAATGGAAACCCGTTTATATCATTGATTTGTTTGTCTAATTATAATTCACTCTTTTTAAAGCTGATCAAATAGCGTGCTTTTAGAATCTGGGGTGTCTGACGCAGATCGTAGGGGCAGAGCCCCCTAGTATATATAAATAAATGTGCAGTTGTGGAAAAAAAAGTGAATATCCTCTACTAACTCTACAACTGGCTGTAATAGAAGAAAGTTACTGGTACCAATCGATGGGAAATAAAGTTTACTTTTAAACGATGCATATAAAATTTGCTTAGGGGACCATCTACAAATCAAGATTATACCAAATATTTCTTTTTTCAATGACAACACCCCATTTTGACATCATATTTTAAATCTTCGATTCAAACTATGCCTACAAATGAAATTTCTAGTCATTAGTATCATAAGTTTTTGAATTATAGACATTCAAAATTTGGAGCTTCTAATGTTAAATTAAATTTTCATATTTTTATTAATAATTCCTGAAATTAAAATCCTAGTGTGATATTGTTGTGTGTTGTTATAATGCTGAAAAACCTAAAATGATTGCATTGAATTTGTAATAAAAAAAATTCCAATGTGAATTATGAATTATGAAATTATTATTCGAAAAAAAAATATGAATTGCAACCTACAAATGTTTTTGATAGCTTTATATTTATTAGGTCCTGGTTTATACGAATTCTCAATTTCAAATTTTTCTTTCAAGTAATTTTCTAATTATCATTGAAAAACTTCAAAATGGTGGTTTTACGGACTGTCTATGATGTGCAGAAAAGCATAATTTGAAAAATTATATGTTACTCATTTTATTGAACTATTTGGACTATCAATAGTCGAAACATATTAAGCGATTGAAATGCTCATATTGGTAAGAAATAATACATTAATAAAAGTGACTTGGTCATTATGTAGCATTTCAACAATGGAGTAAGTACAATCCTCAATTAGGATACAACCCATAAAACTTGCTCATTTTAAAATAATGAATTTCTTGGAAACTGATCGCACTAATTTCATGAAAATTTGATTTTTAGCTAATTGAAGGGTGTAAAATTTATTTATGGTTCAAAAGAGATACAGAAAATACATAGGCAAAATAGAAAGAAGGCATTGAAAAGTTTTTTTAAGCAAATTTCAGATTTCTCCGATCTGGACCCGGAAATTGTGGCGAACCACTATGCCACTGATTCAGAACAACCTCCAGGGGATAAATATTTTATGAAAACAATAGATCTAGCCAATGAAGAATTTAATACCAATCCATTTACAGCAAGAGAAGTAATATGAAAACTTAGAAAATACGGGAACACGACCCCGGGTTCAGACCATATTACCTACAACCATTTAAAGAAGATTGATCCTAAAGTGATGGTCCTCAACCAGTTGTACAACCTCTATTTAAAATTTAAAGCTGTCTTGGAGGCCTGTAAGAGGACCACGACTATATCTATTTATAAAAAGGGGGGCAGACAAGACCTGGGCAACCAGAGCGTAGGAGGCTTGTCGGGTTCGACTCCCGCTGGCGCCATTGCAGACTCTTTGTGGAGCTCCCGGATGTAAAATTCTCTGTGCTGTAAATTTCATTGTGCTATCTCGTCCCTGTATATCGACGATGACTTATAAGCGGGCCTTGTTGTCAAGCACACAAGTCTGATGTATGTGTCCAATAAAACAAACAAACAAACAAACCTGGGCAACTGGAGGACCATAGCTCTGGGAAATACCATCTACACGTTATACGCCAGTTGCCAATCGAAACGCCTTTATAAGTGAATTGATAACAACAGCATCTTACCATTTAATCAAAAGAGGTTCCTGCCACACGATGGGGTCTTCGAAAATAATTAGGTATTAAGTCAAACGTTACGCAAATTTAAGAAAAAGAAGAAAGATTTGTTCATTGCGTCTTTGGACTTTTCAAATTCTTTCGGCTCCCTCCCACACTGGGTCATTTTCGAAGTCCTTCGTCTTGCTGGTTTGGAAGAGGATTTCATTTAAATAATAGAGAACCTTTACCATGATTCTATCACTGAATACATCTGCTGGTTTATCGACCCTTCGTGTGGCAGCCACTGGGGTTAAGCAGGGTGATGCGCTCAGTGACGTTCTTTTCATTATCGCAATTGACTTTATCCTTAGAAAAATACAGAGGGTCCTGCAGAGACCCGTCCAGCAGAAATCTGTTTCATTGTTGGTCATGCTGACATGTTGGTCATGGCCAAATGTTTTGGTACTCTGCAGGACCTTCTACATAAAATCAGTAACCTGGCAAAGAAGATTAATCTGCTGTTACACAGTCGTAAATTTGTTACTATGCATTTCTTCAGTAAGCACTCTGCCTTATGTAGAGATACGATTTTTAACATCAATGATCAAGATATTCCCTACATCCGTGACGGTTGTCCTGTGATATTTTTAGGCAAACCAATTGGTGCATTTTTGCCTAGGGACACCGTCACAATTGAAAATCTCCAGCAGAGGGCTGCAAATATAATGCAATCCAAACTTGACCCGTGAGACAGGTTGGATCGCTTGAAGACTTTCTACTATCCATCTTTACCCTTTCTGATGAGGACCGATCAACTATCTAAAACTGAATGGCAGAGAATGCATGATGACTCAATAAAACCAATAACTAAATGCACTCTTGGCCTCCCGCCGAATGCAGCCAACGAGTATCTCTATGATGCAAGAGATGGTGGCTTATTTGAGGTACCATTGGCTGAGGAAGCTTAATTGATATTGTATTATCGACGGGGGTGTAAGTTGCTCACATCCAAGGACTATATTATTCAAGACATGGCTTCGGTGGAGCTGGAGGATGATACTGATTTTCGGTACCAGAACACCAGGATCAGTAATAAACAAGATTTCCTTAATTCAGTTTACCATCCAGAGGAAAGGTCAGCAAATCGTCAAACCTCCCAGTTGATCCGTGCACGCCAGGCCTTTAAACGACTCGATATAAAATGGGAAATCAATGAAAATAGAGAAGTAAACATTGTTGCTGTTGAAAATGTTATTAGTGATCGTCGTATGTTCTTCAGCCAGATACGGAACATGCGAAGAAAATTACGCACTACATCACTTCGTGACTTGCATAAGCACCAAGGTAAATCTAATACATATGTAGCGGCTGCGGCTGGGTCATCTCATTTCTTTACCAATGGTGCTCATACCCATTTCAAAGACTGGCGCTTCATACATCCTGCGCGCCTGGGCCTGGTAAAGTTAAATGGCTACAATAAACCCACGAGAGCAAATCCAGGTCCAATTAATAAGAAGTGTCGGAGATGTCATCAAATAGAAACTTTTCCACATGTCCTTGACCATTGTATGGTCCACAGTACTATCTACAAATAAAGGCATAATGCTATATTGAAAAGAGTAAAGAAGGCTGTTGAAGCTATGTGGATATCATGGGAGAGGACCCTGTGTCCTTGGAAGAGAAAATGTCCGTTTAGAATTGGTGGTCAAAAAAGGTAATGATATAATCATCTTTGACATTACGGTCCCCTTGGAGAATGGTCTCGAAGCGTTTGATGAGGCACCGAGGGTGAAAGTGGAAAAATACAAGAATCTAGCTGTAGAACTTTCTATAGGTGGTAAGCGTGCTATTGTCGACGCCATTGTCGTTGGGTCTCTTGGTTCCTGGGACCCGGCTAGTGATAAATCACTAAGATGTCTCTGCTCGAAATCATATTTGAAGACTATGAAGAAAATCATTGTCAGCGAGAATAATTTTCAAATGATGTGTATCAAGAACATATCCGCCGGGTCCCTTAAGTTGCTAACGGCCGCCAGGTCAGAGGCCCATCTCTCCATTTTTATTAACTATATGTTATATGTGATATTTTTTAAATAAAGTTTATTTGTATTTCTCAATAAAGTTTTATACATATATTGAATGTGCTCTGAAATAAAGAGTCACAATAGACAAGGTGTTTTGCGTTATAGAAATCCACTTCCACATGGACTCACACGTATTTGTAGTTGCCTTGATGTTAACTGACATAGCCACCACTTTTGTAACATTGTACCGTAAGGATTTATCTATGGTGTCAAAATTGGATATTGCTCTTGAAAAAAAAAGACGTTTGGTCTTTTTGATTTGTAGATGGTCCCTAAACACATTTGATGTACTTCATTTAAAAGTAAACTTTATTTCCAATCGTTTGGTATATGTAACTTTCTTCTATACATGCATAATTTGTTGCATAGTTAGCAGGGGGGTGTTTACTTTTTTTCCACGATTGTACCTGTCTTTTAAGTTAGATAAAAAAAAATTTAAAAGAGAAACTCTTTCAATTTTTTAATAGCAGATTTGGTAATAAGTTGTTCTTAATTGGCAAGCACCCCAAAAATGGTAGTTCAGTACTGTTATTAACCTCTTGCGCTGGATGACGTACGCAGCGTACGTCATGCTATTTTAGTCATTTACGACAATTACATACGCAGCGTACGTCATGATATCAGGTTGATTTTTTTAATTAGACATTCCGAATTGGAAAGTTTTAATTCTTATTTTTGCTTTACAAGATGCCTGATATACCATAAATAAAATTAAATTAAAATAACAATTAATTTTTTTTGTTGTAAATTCAAAATTTCCCCCAAAAAAGGAATAAAACTGCCAGATGCGGGAACACTGGTGGCTAGTTACATACTTCCGCTAACAGGACTAGAGCTCAAAGGGTTAACTAAGGCGTGTATTTTTATTTGAATGCAGCGATTGCGAGGGACTGTATTTATTTATTAACTCCTTTGAAGGCGGTGGAATGTTACATAGCTAACTTAAATTTAACCCCTAATGTCACTATGGCAGCAGTATATTGGAATATAATTTTGATTTGATAATGTACTTGAGTAACAGTTTTTACTTATTTTCAAATATATTTGCTCGCAAACCCTTGTGTCATTAAACCATTTCATCATTTTCGCAAAGAAGCACTTTGCCCCTAAAAAGGTTAAAAGTTCACTTTTAATTGACTCACGTATGCATCCCTGCGCACTCTAGGTTTAAAATATGCACTATTTTACCAAATAAAAATTTTAAATTTTTAAATGCGTTTTGCTATTTTTTTTTTTTAACTGATGGACATTGTTGAAAATATAGTAATTAAATTGCCATCTTTAAATTTGGAGAGAATCTGTATAACATAAATACATTTCTGGTATATTATTAAATTTATCTCAATAAATAATTTTTTTTTAAACAAAGTTGGCTTTCATGAAATTCTTTGGCTTTTTTTGTTCAGAATGTTCATTTAAAATGTAATTAAGTATATAGTACGTGTATAAGGTCCTGTGATTTAATTACCATTTTTAAAACAGAGAATTTGACTTCCTGATGACCAGATTAATGATATTTGTATGGCATAAGATCAATATTACTTATCTGTGAGGATCTGTTCTTAGATATGACAGTTTAGACTGTGCACGTGGCTCTTAGGAAAATATTAAGATTGTATGCTTTCAAAGTTCAAATTATTTAAGCCTTGGAACCGGACGATAGGATAAGGGGAAAGGACTTGGCAACAGACATGCTAAGGAGAATAGAGGATGCTATTTCTTAAGCGTATAATGTTCTCCGACGATGGTTGCTTTTATGAAGGACCATAAAACTTTCTGAATCTGTCTAACTATAAACAGAATCTAACTATAAATAGTTAAAACAGATATGTATTTCATAATCTACAGATGTACAGTCGTGGAAAAAAAAAGTAAACACCCCCTACTAACTCCTCCACAAATTATCGTAGAAGAAAGCTACTGCTACCGAACGATTGGAAATAAAGTCTACTTTTAAATTATGTATATAAATTTGCTTAGGGGGCCATTTACATATTAAAACGAATCATAACTTTGTTTTTTTCAATAACAGTACACAATTCTGACAGCATGAATCAACTCCACACCCTTCAATTAGCCTAAAAATAATTTTTTATGCAATTCCTACCATAAGTTTCCGAGAAAATAATTATTTTAAAACGAGCATATTTTAAGGGCCGTATCCAAATTGAAGTACGGTACTCGATTGCTAACCGACAGAGCCCCTTCTTGATCAAGGCATCTTAAGCACCACTCAAGCAGTGAATGAAGCCGGTTAGATTACAGGACAGCAGAAGAAATTTCAAAATATCTACTCACTTCTATCATAGCCGACCCCTTAACCCCTTCGACACGGGAGCCTTTTACGAAATTTTTAATCTTTTGTCACCGTTTTTAAAAACAGAAATTTGTATCTTCTTGAATCGATAAAATGCGCTAATTAAATAAGGCAAATTTTACAGTAAAATTTTACTGGTGAGGAAAAACAAGGATTTTGAACGCTTCATGCGGCACGTAGACGTGCCGCTCGTCCCCAAGGGGTTAAACCATCATTTTGCCGTTTTTTAAGCATAATTTAAAAACTACTTGGAAGAAAAATGTGAAAGTTGGGATTTCCATAAAGCAGGACTTAATATATCTAAATCCATCAAAAAATTTGTAAATTGCAATTCATAATTTTTTCGAATATTAATTTCATAATTCATAATTCATATCATAAAAATATAAAAAATGAAAATACAGTGTTTTAATGTTTGGGTATATTAGAAATATCACTACACAAAAAATTATCCCATTTGGAGAATAATTTCAGGAGATATAAATAAAAATATGAAAATATAATTTATCATTAGCAGCACTAAAATTTGAATGTTTATAATTTAAAAACTTATCATTCAAATGACTTGAAATTTGGCGTCTGTGCATAGTTTGAACCGAAGATTTGAAATATCTCGTTAAAATTGGGTATTGCGATTGGAAAAAATGAAGTTTGTATTAGTTTTAATATGTAAATGACCCCCTAAGCAAATTTTATATACACTATTTAAAAGTAGACTTTATTTCCAATCGTTCGGTACCAGTAACTTTCGTTTACGATAATTTGTTGAGGAGTTAGTAGGGGGTGTTTACTTTTTTTTTCCCACGATTGTACCTAAGTATAGTCAATAATGTATTAGTCGACTATTTTTTTCATAGGAGCTATTTAACTGCGTAGAGAGCCCTTTATTTAACACAAAATATGTTGATGTTTTTCAGCACTTATATTTGGTGAGAAAGAAATATTGCATCCAGTTTCCGAGGATAAGTTAAAGGTAATATTTTAATGATTCCCAGTTTCAACTACCCAGAATCTTGGAATTTTACCATTCAAATCCCGGACATACATCAAAGGGATATTTCAGAGTAACGTCATTCTGTTTGAAGACTTTTATAAACGAAAGAAATAAAGTAAACCGTTTTAAAAGAAAAAAAAATACCAAAAATAAATTTAATTCACCAGATTCTTTATAAAGATCGAATTCTTTCCAGTAATTTTTAGTCAACTGAAACGCCGAATTTGTTTTATCAAACCGTATTTCAGAAAGGATTTTATCAAACAAATAGTTGTAAAATTGGAATAGTTCTGGAATCTTTTCTTTGTCCTTTTAGTTTTGTGAATAAACTTGAAACGACTAAAGTTTTCGGACTTCTTATATTTTGAAAGTGAGTCGGTGGTTTTTTTCAAAAGAAATTAGAGAAATCAATCCTTTAATTTCAATTCAAGGTGTGAAGAAAAAAAAACAGTGTGGAATATTTAAGTAGTTACCGCACTTTCAGAAGAGTAATTTTTGCTTTGTTTAATGACAGGCATTACGTGATTGAATAAAGCTAAGAATACAAGCCCTAAAAAGATTGCTGGACACTTTTCAGAAAATGAATAACTCTGATAAATTATTAAACCTATCTCAATAAATACTGTTTTTTAAAAAACAAATTTGACTTTCAAGAAATTATTTGGCTTTTTTGTTCAAAATTTTCATTTAAAATTTAAATTGATATATAGTATGTGTGTATATATATATACATATATATATACATAATTTATTTTATGTAAATAAATACTTTGCTAGATTTTTTTCACTCACTTCAAAAAATGTAAATGCTTGCTTTTCTGTTTCCGTACCATCACTGACAAATAGCAGAGCGAACCTCCCAGAAAGGTCCTGTGTTATAACTACGATTTTTAAAAGAACGAAATTGGCTTCCTGACAACCAGTTAATGATATTTGTATGGCATATGTATATCATAGAATTAATAATACAGAGAAATTGTCAAATACTCAAAAAGATGAAGATTCAATTTTAACTGGCATTGCAAAAAAAATCACTTTTTTTTTCATCCCTGTCTATTTTATGCACAAACATTTAAAGATTGTACAATCAACCATAAATATTGTTTCCAATATTGTTGTTGTTTTCCAGGTATTGTTTATTTCAAGTATTTTTTTAAATTAAAAATAGATAAATTTGTACGAATACATAGTTTTATAATTATATCATTATTGACTTTAACTTAAATAATACTTAATATTTACTTTAAGCACATAATCTATAGTTTTTTCTTGCCAGTCGACGAAAAAGACAAAAAAAAAATGTGGGATAAAGTATCATATCTGTAAGCCGAATTTTTTACATACAGAAACATAATGATATATATTTCATATCGAGATCACATAACACAATTCACAGATTGTGTATTGCTAGCTTCCATTAAATCTACCCTATCCAAGCTTAGGCGAAATTTCGTCAATTGTGTTCCTCTGCCATTTTTTCCTTAATTTTGCGTGTTTTCTTGCAAAACTTTATTTGCTCATGTTCCTGTAAGTCCACATGAATGTAGCAAATAAATGTTTATTATTACTTTAGCGTTAATAATGTTTGAAAATGCTTACTTTAAAAGTCATTAGATAAACTAAATGAGATTTTTCAAATAGCCTTTTTGAAAGTACATTTACTTGTTATTTGATGTAGAATAATTAACACTATACGATATTTATAAGCCAATATATATGCGATCAAAGCTAGAGAAATAGTGCTTGCGTTAATCTTTAGTAACATTACTTTTTAGTTTAGAGTTAGTGATAAAAGAAAAGGCACACTTGTGCTTTCTTAATGTAAATTATTAAAATATATATATATTCAATTTTAACATATTTTTAAAATACATATTTCTAGAACACATGGAAATATGAAATATGAGTAATAAATTAATAGATCTTGTTTTACCGAAATCTGACATCTTTTAAACATCTTAATTTTTGAAAAACTTGGAAATATTTAAATATTAATATAATAATAGGTTTTAATTCTTTTACGTATATGAAAAATATTATTCAATTCTCGAATATTAATACTTTCAATGACAGAATTATTTACGGATATTTATTCTTTATTTATTTTGTGGGCTATATATATCCCAAATACAAATCAAACAATTCTAGAGTAGTCATACTTCAAGAATAATCCCTAAAGATAGTATTTCCCCTCTGTATTTCAGTTTCGATCAATCATAACTTTGAGAAAGCATTTGGGAATATTCGATTACTTCATGCCATACTTACGAAAGAGAATAACAAAAGTTTTGGAGAACGTAAAACTTTATCAGATTCAAGTTCCCAAAACTTTATTATTTTTTCCTTCTTCTTTCGATTAAACATATAGAGAGGAAGAATTGAAAATATACGTCTTAGATAAATATATCTGAAAACAGTGGTGGCTCGGGAGCAGTGTTGCCAAATCTGGTGGGTTTTTTTTATTCAAAAATTTCGAGTTAACACAAGACAATTTTTAGAAAAGAGTGTTTTATTTTATTTACAAAAAAATCAAACGTTATATTAACCAAAGATAACTATTTAAACTTTCTGGAAACAGTTTAGAATTTCTAAAAATAAAAAAAAATTAGCCAGATGTGGATACACTGCCCGTGACTTGTTATAGGACACAAAATCGATGGTTGCAAATCTTTCTTACCGTTACTTCTAAAAGAAACCTTTTCCTTGCTTAATGGAAGAAGTCTCTGCTAATAAATAATGTAAACATTTATTGTTAAAGATTAGTGGTACTAAAGGAATAAATTTTCAGCCAAATATTTAGTGCCCTAAATAAAGCCGATCATGAGCCGACACGATTTGGATATCTAGATAAAAACTAGAAACAAATGCAGAGTTGCCAAGTGTCCGGCTCTTTGGATACCAGTATTTCAATACAGAAAATGTTATTTTATGTAATTGGAAAATTTGGACTATTCAAATGAACAACATTTTCTCTAAGATAATAGTGGTGTGCGAAATGCCGGAGACTTGGCATCTCTGCAAATCCCTATTGTTCGATTTAAGATAGTTCGTTGAGAAATTAGAGATTACAGGGTTCGCATTCTATATGGAGAATTTTATTCTTCCTACCACTATTTTGAAAATAATATCTTCGCCGTACATTTTTTATAGGAAATGTTAAATAAAATAACCATGAAGATTACTGATTAAGAGTTCTGGGAGGAACAATAAAAATTTCCCTATATAATGCGACACTTATTGATAGATTAATAAATAGGAGCGAGATTATAGATGGCTATTTCCATGAGTACTTGTAGAGTAAGTCACATGCTACGATTTTTGACAACCAGTATTTTAGAATGGGAAAATGGGACTATTTTATGGGAGATATCTCATTAATTGAATAAGGCCAAGCAAACTTTTCTAAAATAACGGCGGTCATCAAGCATTTCAGTTATCAGCTAGGTGACTTACACTGCAAAAAACCACGGAACTAGCCATATACAATTTTGAAGATAATAATAATATAATATATAATATAGATATATAATTGATTTCATCGTACTAATATTGTATAGATTTTCAGCAGCAGCGCCCAGCCTGCAGTCACATGCCGCGGCTGACACTATTTCTGAAGAATTATTTTCGTCTTATATATTGATAGAAATTATGCGAGTAAAAGAGGCAAAAATTACAATACGGAAATAGTGTCGACAAATAGTTTTCAGACAAAAAGTTAGGATAACTCTGACTTACAGTATCAGTTCTTTCAAATAAATAAAATATGTTGCTTATTTGTCAATTACGCTCCGGTGAGAGCAGTATCATATGAGCCGCTCCAAGTACCATCGTTATTCATATTCCGACACGGGTTGTTTTTAAGGTTTCGTTCATTTTAAGAAATCCTATTCGCTTCGCTCCTCTGTCTGTCTGTCTGTCTGTCCGTCACAGAGCCCGTTCTCAGAAACTATATATGTTGGAGACTTGAAATTGTGCATATTTATAGCTGAACACCTCATATCAGACGACAAATCATAAAATTTTGAAAAGTCTTATATTTACCCGTCTGGGCTCTAACTTGTGTATTTTAAGCTTTTTTTCTAACTGGGCCCCTATTTAAGTTGAAGACTTGAAATTTTGCATACTTATAGTAGAACACTTGCAATCACACGAAAAATCATAAAAGCTTCAAAAAATCTTATATTATTTAACCCTCCAGGCTCTAACTTGTGTATTTTAAGCAATTTTTCGAATCTCTCCCCCCATTGCACCCGGTGGGTACTTTTCTAACTTTTGCCGACACCCCTTTGACCACTCTTTCATATTATGCACATAGCCTTACATCTTTCAGTTCCACTTTTTACCGCCAGGGGGCCCCTACCTATCTCCGGTGCTATGGGCCCGATCCCCTCGACTCGGAGTTTCGTTCGGATAGCGGCTTGTGTAGAATAGAGTGCACCCCCTGGTTGCGAAATGTTGAACTAACAGATTTTGCAAAATGATAAAGTGTTTTGAAAGGAATATTAAACGAAACCCTCTGTGCGATCTGTGATCACACTTACCCACTTGTTTACAATTGCCATTTGGTTTCAAACACGAAAACTAACATTCGTAAAACTTGCACTTGATCCCAAAATTTTAAATTTCATTCACTTTTCTTTCGACGTTATTTTGCAAAATATGCGTTTGCAATATATGTTTAAAAAATTCTATATCATGTAATTTTTTAAATTTTTATCTGAGAAAATTTTGTTATATTTATATAAAAAAAACATAGCATGAAAATTTAAAAGGTTTCAATATTTTTTTTTATAATTATTTCATTTGATTTGCATACATTGGTGCCACAATAACACAATTTTTCTGGGGAAAATATAGGTTGCATAGACTTACCTATTCCTCGTTGAATTTTTATGAATTATGTGATTTCAATCTAAAAAAAATTTATTATCTATATTAGGAAGTCACCAGTAAGATTTTGAAATTATTATAATACAATATGTTTATTTATCATTGCATGTTTATTTCGTTTCATTGCCCTATATAAAGTTTCTTTATTTTCACAGGAATACAGTCAATTTTTTTTATTTTACTGATAAGACGAAGTAGCGAATTCAAGTGTTCTTCAAAGTTTCACTTTAATAATTTTTGGCGTTTAATATCTTTGGGCATGCGAACAAAGTAAACTGAGATTAAAGACTTTGTATAGTCACCTACTATTACACTTCAAAGAAACAAGACAAAACAATCTTAGACACGTTTACTGAGATGTTAACTTTTTTCTTTAAAGATAATAAACATGATTGACGTTTAACAGCAATTTTTCCCGATCTATACTGTAAATACCGGGTGAATAAAAAGTCCGTAAAAACTTTAAAAAATCATAAAAACCGAAAAAATAACCAAAATTAAAAAAACGGTTTGCAGGATTATCATCTATAGGTCACGGGAATTTTTTAAAGACAGAAATAAACTAGTTGGATGTGCCAATCCCAAAACTTTCTTCTATCTTATACATCTTAATATTTCAAAACCTAGTTACACATGTTAATACTTCAATATTATTAGTTCAATACTATACCAACTTTGATTTTCATCTTAAATTTCTGCTCAAGTCAATTAAACGGACTAAAAACGAGTTAATCTATATCATGATATTTGTTAAAATTATTAATTTTTCCTTATTCTGTCGTTATCAGCTGTTTGCGAATAGCCGGCATAGCAGGAAGCGAGTTCCCGCCGATGCATGAGCCGCCAATGCACAATAGAACTACGAAAAATCAAGAAAAGTATACAAAAATCGCTAGCACGGAGCCCCTTTACCGCGCAATATTTCCAAATTCAAGGAGAACCTGTTGACCAAAGCCAAAAACAAGCACAAACATTTTGGTTCAATTGTATGCATAATTTTATACGCTGTTCGATGGTACAATAATGAAAATGGCACAGAGATCGGAATTATAGCGCCTCCTTCTTTCGGAATTTTTTCTAGTTCAGGGAGGACTTGTTTGCCATAGCCAGAAACATTCACAAAAAATTTGGTTCAGTTATATGGATAACTTCATACACTTTTCGATGGTACAATAATGAAAATGGTACAGACATCGCAATTATACTGTCTCCTTCCGGCAGAATTTTTCCAAATTCAGGGAGGACCTTCGTGACATGACCAAAAATAAACACATAAAATTTGGTTCAATTCTATGCATAACTTCATACACTTTTCGGCTGTACAATATTCAAAATGGCACAAAAATTGTACAAAAATCGCTATTACAGCGCTCTCTACGAGCGATTTTTTTTACAAATTAAGGGAGGACCTCCTTGCCATAGCCAAGAACTTAAAATTTTTTTTTGGTTCAATTCTATGCATAACTTCATACACTTTTCGATGGTGCATTATTCAAAATCGCACAAAAATCGCTATTACAGCGCCCCCTAACGGCGAATTTTTTGCAAATTCATGGAGGACCTGCTTGCCATATCCAAAAACTTAAAATAAAAATTTGGTTTAATTCTATGCAAAACTTCATACACTTTTGGAAGGTACAATATTCAAAATCGCACAAAAATCGCTATTACAGCGCCCCCTACCGGCGAATTTTTTCCAAATTCAGGGAGGACCTGCTTGCCATAGCCAAAAACTTAAAATAAAAATTTGGTTTAATTCTATGCATAACTTCATACACTTTTGGACGGTACAATATTCAAAATCGCACAAAAATCGCTTTTACAGCGCCCCCTACCGGCGAATGTTTTCCAAATTCAGGGAGCATCTGCTTGCCATAGCCAAAAACTTAAAATTAAAATTTGGTTCAATTCTATGCATAACTTCATACACTTTTCGATGGTACAATATTCAAAATCGCACAAAAAACGCATTTACAGCGCCCCCTACCGGCGAATTTTTTCCAAATTCAGGGAGGACCTGCTTGTCATATCCAAAAACTTAAACTAAAAATTTGGTTCAATTCTATGCATAACTCCATACACTTTTGGATGGTACAATATTCAAAATCGCACAAAAATTGTGATATCAGCGCCCCCTACCGGCGAATTTTTTCCAAATTCCGGGAGGACCTGCTTGCTATAGCCAAAAACTTATAATAAAATTTTGGTTTAATTCTATACATAACTTCATACACTTTTTGATGGTACAATGGCGACAGACAGACGGACAGACGGACGGACGGACAGACGGACACACAGACAGACAGACATTTTCTATAAACATGTTTTGTGGAATCTCTGACCCCTAAAACATGCAAATCCGTCGGAAACCGGAAGTCGAAAAAAATTTCGATTACAATACTTTCTTCTATTGAAGATAGAAGAAAGTAAAAATAACTCAAAAACAGACGATAGATGGCGCTGATTCGTGCGAGTTTGGTGGAAATATGCAAATGAAACGATTATAAGAACTTGCACTCCTAATTCAGAACTAGTTCACGTAAAATAACTTCACCAACAAAGTTTTATCCTTCATACTCTGCATCCTTGATCAAGTACACGGCTCACAACGGTGAACTAGTTCTGGAATAGGGGTGCAAATTCTTAAAACCGTTTCATTTGCATATTTCCACCAAAACTTCACGAACCAGCGCCATCTGTCGCCTGTTTTTTTTTTGAGTTATTTTTATTTCTACCTTAAAAAAATTCCCCTGACCTTCAGATGCTAATCCTGCAAACAGTTTTTCATTTCGGTTATTTTTTCGGTTTTGTATGATTTTTTAAAGTTTATACGGACTTTTTGCTCACCCGGTAAAAAGGAAAATGATTCTTATAATAAGAAAATATAATAGAACCACTAACGAAATAATGCTATAACCTCTGCCAGGTGTCCTACGATTATGGAAAACTTTCTTTTTGCTTTAGAAACCATAGAAACCAATATCATTTTGATTAAGGTTCCCAGTTTAGTCCCACTTTTGTTTAGAAATTTCGAGTTCGTACCAGAAATAAAGAATAGCAATTTACGTATTTTCTATAAGAGGTATTTCGCGATCAAATAGCGTAAAAATTCTTTTTCTGAAGTTTACGGTGTAATTTGAAATTTCGGAATAAATTAGAGGCCAAACTGGCAACTCTGATTTCAATAGTTAAAGAAGCATTTATAAAATCAAAGTTTATTTTGCTGCAGTAGATATTCGGAAACTTTTAATGGTAGCTTTTATAGTACATTGATAGGTTTATTGTATATATATTTCATAATACAGCACTAATTCTTTACCTTGTCGACTGAATGTTGCATTAATAGCATCTTTGGATTATTTCTATAGTTGAAAAGGCAGTTACTGGCTGTCTCGATAGCAGTAGTGGATCACAGTAATAGCGTATTATAAGTTGTCAGAACAGGTAATTCGATTCTGTTGTACTATTATAACGAAGACTGGAATCCTGTCTTGTTAAAGACTACGACACTGAGGTTACATGATTATTGGAAATTGTAGCAGTCGACGAGTGAGGGCTATGGAGTACATTTTTCCGCGAAAGTTTCCCCAGAAATAATTGAGACAAAACATAATATCAGCTCAGCAATTTATTAAAACAACTTTCGGCGGCGCAGTTTCCACCAAGAATATTAGCCATCTCTCCATAGTAGTAATTAGGGCAAAACAAAGTTGTAGATAATCGAATAGATGGACGGTGACCAGGGGGTGGTGTGAAAAATAGAAATACGACTCGAATCTGCTTAAACACACTGAGCATCGGCTTTTTCATCGTCAAGTATAGGAATACAAATATGGCGCAGATCGCGCTCTCAACCAATGAATAATTAAGAAAACCACGCCATGGAAAGAGTGCAGGCAGAGCGAGCGGATGAATTTGAAGGGAAAAATGATAGCCTCGGAAATGCGTGGGAAAGTAAAATTCGGAAGATAAAATAAAATGTTTGTTAAAAGAACATTCTAGAAAGAAAACAGCGCGGAAATGGAATTAATTTAACCCTCCGTCTACCAGACGGGTCCATTGGACCCGACAGGTACATACAAAATATTCATTCAAACCAGAAATTTCTTTAAAATAAACTAAGTATATAAACCAGACAAAAATAAGGTAAATAAATAAGTTAAATAGTTTTAAATAAAAATTCTGGTGTAGAACGTTTTATTAAAACTTGAATAAAATTCTCGGTAGATCTAGGGTTAAGAATACTAAAAGCGTAATATTTAAGCAATTTAGATAAGTGAGATATTAAATTCAAGTGAATTTAACAGAGTTAGCGATAGAGATTATTTAAGAATAAGGATTTAGTGCATATAAAGTAGTAATTTACAATAAGATAAGGAAATCGCGGAATTAGATCTAATAATGTAATATATATATATATATATATATATAGGTTTTCGGTTGTTCTCAATTCTCAAGTAAACCTTTTCATGTACAACAAACATGTTTTACTGACGTGATACATTAATATCATCATTAAAATTAATATTATTTTGTACAATACATAAATTAAATAAAAATTAATTCGATCAATATTTACTAAAAGGTGTTTCAAATGTTGTTAATTCTATAAAATATAAATTTTGGAAATTGAACAGAAGTTATCCTTCTTAGATGTTGAATTATTTATAAATGCTAATGAGTTAACGATAGAAAGAGTGGTTTACAGAAAGACCATGTGGTCTAATAACAAAATTTCTTTCGAAAGCTACCCCCTTTTAATTTCGAAGAGGCAGCTTGTAGATTTTACATTAAGAGAGCTTTTATATTTTGCAGAGAAAAACATTTTACCATAAAGAGATTAAGCTCCACAAATTTCAATGTATTCCTGGTTTATTTGAAAGACATTGCTAACACAAATATAATATGAATGTAATTGCTAAACCACCAACGAACCTAAAAGTAAAACTGCATAAGAATAATAACACCATCCCCATGCATGAAACTGCAAGAGTCTACTCTAAATTAGTGACCAAAAATGATGAGAACAAAGAAAAGTTGGACTATATTGGCATGGCAACCCTGAAATTCAAGTTACGTGTTAAAGAAAACATTTCGGATATAAAATTTTACCGCCCACGCATAGCACTTTCCAGACTAAACCAAATAAGTTATATTAACATACAGTTTAACTAAGCTAAGATCACCAAGAAAATAGTTGGTTACAACAGTTCATGTATTTGAGAACCTTTGGAAATCATATGCAGTAATTGTAAAATCTGGAACGATACTTTATCCTTCAATACCCAAAGATGTGGCTCAATTCACTTAGTTAGAATAGCATTTTTCATCCATCTGTAATTCTACCCTACGCTCCATTTTGGAACATTCCAAAGCGAATCTTGACTTGAAAGGACTCGGTTCTCTGTCTAGTATTTTATTACGAATTCTGATGAGTAGTACGTGTGTATTTGAAATACTCGGTTTTTAGATGTACAATTTTTGTATTTTTGTAACTTTCAACTTTTTAAACACATTTAAATTTACACATGGTAATACATAGTAAATTTTGACCGAATCAATTTTGTATTTAATTCATGTGTTATATTATAATTATGGTGAAATTTCGTATTCGATTTTTGATATATTTTCGATTTATATCATAAATTAATTTAGTAATACTGTTTTGTTATTCATTCAATTATAAATTTAATTACACTGCTGAAAATGTTTAATTCACAATTTATAACATCCTAAAAACCGGCATCCCTTTTTGAGAAAACAGATTCACACACTCTAAAACCTACTCAGAATCATTTCCGAAAATCAGTGGCAACAAAAGATAATATGTTTTTATAAATACCTCTTTAAATTTCAAAAATATATTGGTTTCTGTGGTTTCTACTGCACACTTTTCGGAATTGTGGGTAACTACTCTAAAGATGTTATTGCATATTTTCTTACGTGGTTATGTTATGTTTTCCGATATTAGGAAAGGTTTCTTTTACATTGTATCTTTCTGGCACGGATAATACGTATGTATCAAATGTATTTTAACAACGTTTAAAGTAAAGTAATTTCTACACTGTAAAAAAAGACAAATATTTCTTAATATACAGGGTGTTTCAGCACAGCGGTTACAAAGTTTCAGGAGAGTTAGAGTACACATAGATGATGGGAAATCACATAGTAATGCATGGTCGGAAACGCTTTCCAGGCGCGGTAGTAACGGCACAAAACAAAAGAAAGGAAGGACACGAACAGGGTCAGAAAACATGTTTCAAATTTTTAGTTCCCCAAAAATGTTAGGAGAATGCTGGGCAGTGCTGAGGAACTTGTTCCATGCATCGTGGCAGCTGCTGGGAGACGCTGGTATTTTCTAGAACACTATATCGTCCATGCGCCTGAGAGAAGAGGCCTGCATCAAGGCCTGGGTTCGTAATTTTTAACACTTTCTTTGATGACGATCGTGTCTCTCTTTTTTTTCTTATTCCTTAGTTTTTTACTGTATTAAGAATTATAAACCCGTTTTCTCCCCCTGTTCGTGTCCTTCCTTTCTTGTGTTTGTGTCATCATTACCGCGCCAGGAAAACGTTTCCGACCATGCATTGTTATGTGATTTTCCTTCTTCTTGGTGTACTCTATCTCTCATGAAACTTTGTAAACGCTATGCTGAAACACCCTGTATACCGGGTGTCCTGGCTGATTTTAAAATTCAATAACGTGCAAACGGTGAGAACTGTTAAAGAAATTCATGCAGGAGAGCAGTGTGTGATGTCAGGTGTTTACGTACTGTGATTCTTGGTTTTAGTTCCAATTACCAGCGATAGATACTGCGAGCAGTAGACGTCTAGTCGTCGTAGTAGGAGAGATCACTCAGATGTGGTCCCAACGAAAGAGGTTAAACGTATGGAGTGAGTTAAATTCTCCGATAAAAATTAATTCTTAGGGTCCCGATTCTGAACTTAGTGTGTATGCTTATGTATGATATTACTACTTTCTTCTATCTTCAATAGAAGAAAGTATTGTAATCGAAATTTTTTTTGACTTCCGGTTTTCGACGGATTTACACATTTTAGGGGTTAGAGATCCCCCAAAACATGTTTATAGAAAATGTCTGTCTATCCGTGTGTCCGTC
The DNA here is from genome assembly GCA_963932465.1 of Maratus speciosus. NCBI lineage: Eukaryota > Metazoa > Arthropoda > Arachnida > Araneae > Salticidae > Maratus > Maratus speciosus. The sequence goes on along the minus strand of OZ010794.1, from coordinate 502,221,863 downwards.
TGTCTGTCGCCATTGTACCATCAAAAAGTGATTGAAGTTCTGCATAGAATTGAACCAAATTTTTATTTTAAGTTGTTGGCTATGTCAAGCAGATCTTCCCTGAATTTGGAAAAAAATCGCCGGTAGGGGGCCCTGTAATAGTGATTTTTGTGCGATTTTGAAATTTTACCATCCAAAAATGTATGAAGTTATGCATAGAATTAAACCAAATTTTTATTTTAAGTTTTTGGCTATAACAAGCAGATCCTCCCTGAATTTGGAAATATTTGCCGGTAGGGGGCGCTGTAATAGCGATTTTTGTGCGATTTTGAATATTGCACCAACCAAAAGTGTATGAAGTTATGCATAGAATTGAATAAAATTTTTATTTCAAGTTTTTGGCAATGGCAAGTAGGTGCTTACTTAATTTGGAAAAAATTCGCCGGTAGGGGGCGCTGTAATAGCGATTTTTGTGCCATTTTAAATATTGTACCATCGAAAAATGAATGAAGTTATGCATAGAATTGAGCCAAATTTTTTGTGTTTGTTTTTGGTCATGGCACGAAGGTCCTCCCTGAATTTGGAAAAATTCTGCCTGAAGGGGGCGCTATAAATGCTATGTCTGTACCATTTTCATTAGTGTACCATCGAAAATTGGATGAAGTTATTTATATAATTGAACCAAATTCTTTGTGTATGTTTCTGGCTATGGCAAGCAAGTCTTCCCTGAACTTGAAAAAATTCCGCCAGAAGGGGGATCTATAATTGGATCTGTGTGCCATTTTCATTACTGTACCATCGGAAAGTGTATGAATTTATGCATAGAATTGAACCAAAATTTTTGTGTACGTTTCTGGCTATGGCAAACAAGTCTTCCCTGAATTAAAAAAAAATCTGCCGGAAGGGGGGGGGGGGGCGCTGTAATAGCGATGTTTGTGCCATTTTCTTTATTGTACAATCGAAAAGTGCATAAAATAATGCATACAATTGAACCAATTTTTTGTGCATGTTTTTGGCTTTGGCCAACAGGTTCTCCTTGAATTTGGAAATATCGCGCGGTAAAGGGGCTCTGTGATAGCGATTTTTGTATACTTTTCTTGAGTTTTCGTAGTTGTATTGTCCATCGGCGGCTCGTGCAAAGGCGGGCTAGCTTCCTGCTAAGCCGGATATTCGCAAACATCTGATAACAACAGAATAAGCAAAAACTATTAATTTTAACAAATATCATGATATAGATTAACTCGTTTTTAGTTCGTTTAATTGACTGAAGCAGAAATTTAAGATGAAAATCAAAGTTGGTATAGTAATGAACTAATAATATTGAAGTATTAATATGTGTAACTAGTTTTTGAAATATTAAGATGTATAAGATTGAAGAAAGTTTTGGGATTGGCACATCCAACTAAATATTGTACCATCGAAAAGTGTATGAAGTTATGCATAGAATTGAACGAAATGTTTTGTGTATGTTTTCGTCTTTGGCAAGAAGGTCCTCCCTGAATTTGGAAAAATTTCGCCGGAAGGGGAGCGCTATAATAGCGATTTTGTGCAATTTCGACATTGTACCATCGAAAAGTGTATGAAGTTATGCTTAATTCTAATAAAAATACTAATAAAACAAATTATACTGAAATATTGACATGAGATAGAAGAAAGTTTTAGGATTGGCACATCCAACTAGTTTTTTAATCTGAATTTGACACCAATAATATCCAAATGTTAATGACTGAGTTCAAAATCCGGTCATAAAAACAAGATTATGTAGGCGAATGAGACCCACTCTATACTTTTGACCTCTGTTATTTCCACCATCCCCTCCGTTACATTTTAATGTCCCGAAGGGAGACAATTACGAAGTAAGACACATTTCCTAATATTTTCTTTGATTTTCACCGCGCCAACGATTCTCAAAACGCGATCCTTTCATAAAATACTGTGTTATTCGCACAAAAAGGTACATTTTAATGTCCAGAAGGAATAAATATTAGGAAATATGGCAATTTCCTAATATTTTAATTTCTATATATATTTACGTTTTGTGACAGATTAAACAATAGGAGAATATATCCAAATGTACCATTTTTGAAAAGTGATGTGAATGAAAAAAATCTGATTTTAAAAAAAGCAGAGAGCTATCAACATTGCTTTGAAGCTCAAATGGTAATTTCAAAAAATGTTGCTTATTTGAAACATATAGGATACTTATATATGATATATTTTTATGTTTTGTGTTGTTCTCATAATTTTCAAATATAATATTATAGAAGTAGTTCTATTACGATTTTTGGGAATTTTTAAATATAAGTTATTTGTCGTACGTAGAATTTTCTTGTTTATTATCACATTCAGAAAACATAAAACTTGACAATCACTGTATAATTCAAATACTGTTCACAGTTTATGTTTTGCATAATAGTAGCATACGATATCAAACAAAATTCAAATTAATTAACTTCTTTCAAAATATACTTTGACATTACATGAAAACATTTAATTAGGTAACAATAGATATCCCCAGCCAACTGTTGAGTGTCGATAGTATAGATAATAGAATATATAAACAAGAGCATGTTCTGTACCCTGCAAATTCTTCAAAACATAACTAAAACTCTGTTCAGTCAGGCCATGTCAGAACTAAAATCATTGCAATGATGGTGGCATCATCTTTTAACTCAAGGAGCAATTATTTGATATAATTAAAAGTTACAATGAACAAACATTTTACCTTTGATATTCGATTTGTTTCTTCTTTCGCTTCCATTTGATTTTCTCGACATTCAAAAATTTTCTTTTGCAGTTAAAAAAAAACTAATTGGATGTGCCAATCCCAAAACTTTCTTCTATCTTATACATCTTAATATTCAAAAAGTAGTTGCACATGTTAATACTTCAATATTATTAGTTCAATACTATAACAACTTTGATTTTCATCTTAAATTTCTGCTTCGGTCAATTAAACGGACTAAAAACGAGTTAATCTATATCATGATATTTGTTAAAATCAATAGTTTTTCATTATTCTGTTGTTAAAAGCTACTTGCGAATAGCCGGCTTAGCAGAGAGCGAATTTCCGCCGCTGCACGAGACGCGATGGACAATACAACTACGAACAATCAAGAAAAGTATACAAAAATCGCTATCACACAGCTTCTTTACCGCGCAATATTTCCAAATTCAAGGAGGACCTGTTGGCCAAAGCCAAAAACATGCACAAAAAATTTGGTTCAATTGTATGGATAATTTTATATACTTTTCGATGGTACAATAAAGTAAATGGCACAAACATCGCTATTACAGCGCCCCCCTTCTGACAGATTCATTTTCAAATTCAGGGAGGACTTGCTTGTCATAGTCAGAAACATACACAAAAAATTGGTTCAATTCTATACATAAATTCATACACTTTTCGATGGTACAATAAAGAAAATGGCACAGACATCGCTATTACAGCGCCTCCTTCCGGCAGATTTTTTTTCAAATTCATGGAGGACTGTGCTTGCTACAGCCATAAACATGCACAAAAAATTTGGTTCATTTATATGCATAACTTCATACACTTTTCATGGTACAATTATGAAAATCATACAGATATCGCAATTATAGCTCCCCCTTCTGGCGGAATTTTTCCGAATTCAGGGAGCACCTTCGCGCATGACCAAAAACAAACACAATAAATTTCGTTCAATTCTATACATAACTTCATACACTTTTCGATGGTACAATATTCAAAGTGGCACAAAAATTGCTATTACAGCGTCCCCCACTGGCGAATTTTTTCCAAATTAAGGAAAGACCTGCTTGCCAAAGCCAAGAACTTTTTAAAAAAATTTGTTTCAATTCTATGCATAACGTCATACATTTTTCGATGGTAGAATATTCAAAATCGCACAAAATCGCTATTACGGCGCCCCATACCGGAGATTTTTTTCAAAATTCGGTGGGGGGCTGGGCGTGCTGCTTGCCATAACCAAGAACTTAAAATAAAAATTTGGTTCATTTCTATGATAACTTCATACACTTTTCGATGGTACAATATTCAAAATCGCTCAAAAATCGCTATTACAGCGCCCCCTACTGGCGATTTTTTTTCCAAATTCATGGAGGACCTGCTTGCCTTACCCCAAAACTTAAAATAAAAATTTGGTTCAATACTATGCATAACTTCATACCTTTCTTGATGGTACAATGGCGACAGACAGACGGACAGACGGACGGACGGATAGCCGCACTGACAGACAGACATTTTCTATAAACATGTTTTTTGCGATCTCAGTCCCCTAAAACGTGTAAATCCGTCGAAAACCGGAAGTCGAAAAAAATTTCGATTACAATACTTTTTCTATTGTAAATAGAAGAAAGTATACTAGTTGGATGTGCCAATCCCAAAACATTCTTCTATCTTATACATCTTAATATTTCAAAACCTAGTTACACATGTTAATACTTCAATATTATTAGTTCAATGCTATACGAACTTTGATTTTCATCTAAAATTTCGGCTCCAGTCAATTAAACGGGCTAAAAACGAGTTAATCTATATCCATGATATTTGTTAAAATTATTATTGTTTCCTTATTCTGTTGTTGTCAGGTGTTTGCGAATAGCCGGCTTAGCAGAAAGCAAGTTCCCGTCGCTGCACGTGCCGCCGATACACAATAGAACAACGAAAAATCAAGAAAAGTATACAAAAATCGCTATTACAGAGCCCCCTTTACCGCGCAATATTTTCAAATTTAAGGAGGACCTGTTGGCCAAAGCCAAAAACATGCACAAAGATTTTGGTTCAATTGTATGCAAAATTTTATACACTGTTAGATGGTATAGGAATGAAAATGGCGCAGGGATCGCAATTATAGCGCCCCCTTCTGGCTGAATTTTTTTAAGTTCAGGGAGGACTTGCTTGCCATAGCCAGAAAAATACACAAAAAATTTGGTTCAATTATATGTATAACTTCATACACTTTTCGATTTTACAATAATGAAAATGGTACAGACATCGCAATTATAGTGCCCCCTACCGGCGGAATTTTTCCAAATTCAGGGAGGACCTTTGTGCCATGACCAAAAACAAACACAAAAAATTTGGTTCAATTCTATGCATAACTTCATACACTTTTCGACGGTACAATATTCAAAATGGCACAAAAATCGAAGAAAAATCGCTATTACAGCGCCCCCTACCGGCGATTTATTTACAAATTGAGGGAGGACCACTTTGCCATAGCCAAGAACTTAAAAAAAATTTTGGGTTCAATTCTATGCATAACTGCGTACACTTTTGGATGGTACAATATTCAAAATTGCACAAAAATCGCTATTACAGCGCCCGCTACCGGCGATTTTTTTCAAAATTCAGGGAGGACCTGCTTGCCATAGCCAAAAATTTAAAATAAAAATTTGGTTCAATTCTATACGTAACTTCATACACTTTTTGATGGTACAATAGAGACAGACAGACGGACAGACAGACAGACACACGGACAGACAGACATTTTCTATAAACATGTTTTTTGAAATCGCTGACCCCTAAAACGTGTAAATCCGTCCAAAACTGGAAGTCAAAAAAATTTCGATTACAATACTTTCTCCTATTGAAGACAGAAGAAAGTAAAAATGAAAAACTTGTTATAATTTTTTTTTTATTTAATTCTGTATTGTTTATTGGTCAGGCAATAAAAGTTAGGAATTCAAGACTGCATTAACTTTGTGCCGCTACTATAAATTACTTTTAGACTGTCGAGATTTAATTAAAGCTATGATGAGACAATACGATTGTACGTATTCCTTGTATATTTATACCTTTATTGTTAGATCGACGATTGGCAGATAAATTTATATTAATAAATGGTTAAGTTTATAAATTGTTTCAGTTAAAACCTATATTATCTACTGAGTAGTAGAAAACTATATAATTTAATTGGAGCAGTTTTTAATTTTAGAACTATTTGAAAAGCGTCAACTTGCATTAGAACTTATCTATAATACTTCTTTATCTATTTAGGGGAGACCGGGGCACATCCTTCTATATATAAAAAAAAGTTTTGATTTGGAAATGGACCAATGAACATCTGCGTAGATATTCCGGGTAGAACCACATCATATTTGAATGCTTAAGCATGGCCTTTCATCGTTAATATTAAAAAAACTGTTGCATACAAAAATATGAAAATCGGTGGTATTATAGAGAAACGTTTGATAAACACGCTGATGCAGACAGTTTTCAAATCGAAGAATTATTTTGAGAGATATTTAATGCTAAAGATGGACAAAATCGTTCCATTAAAAAAGTTTTATTGGAGCAATGACTATACATGAGAATTTAGTCATTTTTAGATCATTTTATACGTTATAAGTTCCCCATGTGCAGATTGCATTTATTTTTGTTATTTGACTCATTTTTCGAGGTTTTATTTCAATTTTAAAGTCAAATTTTCAGCATTTCGAGAGACATTTTTTACAAATTTTAGAAAATGTTATTAATTTAAACTGTTGCCCAGTTGTAAAACAGCGCAAACAATAACGTTTACTTCAAATTAAAAATTTATTTTACACGTGACTATTATAAACAGAAAATATAAAAAGCAGAAACTCATTGAAAATTACGTCATAAAAACTATAATTACACGTGAATTTTAAGAGAGACAGAATATTGTAAAATAATAAATTCATCATGCGTTAGAAGTTTTAAATAGGAGAATTTACGTCCCATTTACGTCACATTACATTTATTATATAAAATAAACAAAAAATAATATTCCAAAACAGTTTAAATTTGAAAATTGCTCGAAACATTTATTTGATATTGTGAGATGATCATAATATTTAATTTCTAACAAAAGTATTTTTACGTGAATATTAAAAAGAAAAAGAAAAGTTTGGTGAAAATTACGTCAGATTATAATTCTCAGATTCAAATTATAATTCAGTCTTCCGAAATCTTTTTAAGGCCGATCAAATTATCGTGCTGTTAGAGTCTGCGGTGTCTGAACGGGGGTTGACGAGCGTAGTTCGTAGGGGGCAGAGCCCCCTAGTTAAAAAAAAAAAAAAAAAAAAAAAAAAAAAAATATTGAGCTAAAATTCTGATTTTTTTTTTTGTGATGTTAACATTGTTATTTGTAAACAAAATCACATGATAAAACTTCTCAAAAAGTTTTTAAACAAATTTTAAATTTAAAATTTATTAAAAAAGTGAGGTAATTTAAAATCGTGATAACTCGAAATATTATTTATAGAATTAATTTTTTTTTCATTTAAATATTCAGATATATATAAGTTTTAATTTTGATTTAGCATTTTTAAAAATATTAATTTATAAAAAAAATTAAAAATATTTAACGGAAAAATAAAAAAAAAATAGTGTTGCAACTTTAAAAAAAAAAAAAATCATATTTTCAAAAGTAAATAATTTTTTCAATTATGCTGAATCAAAATTAAAGTAAAATAATTGAAAAAGATATGACCCAAGTTTGAACCCTGTATCTTTAACGGTTCTCGAGTTATAAGAATTTAAATATGAGAAATGGTGAAAAAAACCTATCATGAAGAAAATCGCATTTTTACAAGAAGTTGTTTCCATGCTTGAAAGCTAGATTTTGAAAACAAACCAAAACGAAAAAAATAATATTTTTTGTTCTAATTCAAATAGAAACGAGATTGAAATGTCATTTTATGCAGGAAAAAACAGAGAAAATTTTAATGAAATGAAATGTTTTTGTAAAATTCGAAGATTTTTGTGTCCCGGAGCCGCTTAAAGTAAATACGTTTCCTTAATATTTGTTATAAATTTAAATATCTATAATAACGTTCTGGAATGATTTATTTCATTCGTTTTCAAAAGGTAAAATATAAATGTATTTCATAATATACAGATATAGCTATGTATAGTTAGGAATGTATTAGGCGACTAACTTTTTCATATGACCTATTTACCTGCGTGGGGAGTCCTTTGGTTAACATATAAGCTCTTGATATTTTTTCAGAACTTTCAATTGGTATGAAAGATATATTGCATTCATTTCAGAGGATCAGTTAAAGGTAGCACTACTTTAAGGATTACTAGTTTCAGCCATCCAGACACTTGCAGTTTTACTAGTCAAATCCCGAACATACATCAAAAGGATATTTTATAGCAACGTAATTCTGTTTGAAGACTTTTATAAACGAAAGAACTAGAATAAACAATTTTAAAAGAAACTTCTTTTTCTTAGTAAAAGAAATTTAACTTGCCAGATTTTTTATACAGATCGAATTCTTTCCTGTAATTTTGATTCAATTGAAACGCTGTATTTTATTTTCTCAAAACGTATTTCAAAAAGGATTTTATCAAACAAAAAGTTGTAAAATTGGAATAGTTCTGGAATCTTTTCTTTGTTTTTTTAGTTTTGTGAATAAACTTGAAACGTCAAAAGTTTTCTGGTTTCTTATATTTTTAATATGATTCGGTTGTTTTTGCAAAAGAAATTACCAAAAGCATTCTCTTATTTTAAATTCAAGATGTGGAAACAAAACTTTTCCAATCAGGGGAATAGTTTTATTTAAAATAGTTACCACAATTTCAGAATAGATATTTTTGCTTTATTTAATGACAGGCATTACGTGATTAAATAAACCGAAGAATACAAGACTTAAATTAAAAAAAAAATTAGTCGATCCTTTAAATAAAATGAATTTTGGCATCACTGGAGAATTATATACCCTAAATACCATCTTTGTATAGGCACAATATTGGCTTGTATAGGTGGTTAATAGGTGGTGATAATATGATCTGAATACAAACATATCAATATTTTTCATATTGACTATGTTTGTCAATTACTGGCATTATTTTCACGAAATAGTGTATTAGTGCTTATGTTTTTTCAATATTGATCCAATATTAGTTAGAAGTATTACGGCAATACATTAATAGTTTCAATATTAAATCAATATTTCTGGAATATTGGTGTGTTAATCGAAATTTTTCCAATGTAAAGCCATTACTATTATAAGAATATTTATATTTAATTACACATTTATTTCTTAAACAAATTAGAGGAGCCCATGGTTTTAATGGAATTGTGTAAATAAATCCGCTGGCATAAACCGAATCAGACATACTATAAAGTGTAGTAAAAAGCAGAGAAAAATTCATAATCAAATCAATGTTCATGACGTCAGATATGCGAAAAATAATATAAGTGCTGAACCATGATTTCATAGAAGATTCCCCTCCCCCAACTGTGTCTTTCTCAAAACGCAACTGCGCAAAGTTCTTTTTTTTTAGAACAGGTATTTTGAAAATGTGATCTGCAGGAATCCATGCGAATTATCACGAGACTGGAATCAGGACGAACGCAACACTGTTGCCAGCAGGCTTCATTTTTAAATTCAGATTCCTTGATTTGGTCCGCTTTTTTGAAATGTTATAATAAACCTTATTTTCGTCTTATTTAATCTATAATTAAATAAGGCGAATTTCACAGTTTTAAAAAAAACTGGTGGCAATCAAGAAATCTGAATAAAATAAAAGTAGCCCACTGGCAACACTGAATCACAAAGCAGTGTAGCGAAATATACTGGAGTTGCAAAGAGCAGGATCTGATGGTAAAAAGAATAGAAATATTTTTGCCTTATTCATGACAGAGTTTCTGTCATCTAGACAGAATTGGAATTTACATAAGCACTATTCGAAAACTATTGGAATTTAAATAAACCGGAATTTTCTATTAAAATTTACTGATTGAAGTTTACCCCGCTTATAACCATGCCCTGGCAAAGTGTGTCATGTCAAGGGTGTAGAACCAATTTCAAGAAACAACAAAACTTAGACGGCGAACAACGAAGCACGCCCACGTCCTACCGCAACAAGTGATGACCGGTATCTGATGCTAAAAGCTAGCTGAAAAAGCGAACGCAATGCTAAATCAGCAAGAAAGATTGTTTGATTTCGCAACAGGACGGTGGATGTCAAGGCAAACTATTCGAAATAGGATTCATGAAGGTGACCTCTATCCACCTAGGCCAGTGATGTTATGTTTTTCTGTGATCGACAGACACAGTGTGAATTTATGAAGTTAGGCTACTTAACATCGGGATTGGATGCAAAGTGACTGGAATACAGTGCATTTCTCTATGACTGCCGAGTCGGTCCTGGGTGTGAACCCGATGTGTTCTGGTACGGAGGAAAAAGAGGGCTCGAAATAACCCCAAGTTTGTGCAGGGAACCCATATAGCATGAACATTAGCATTTTTTTTTAATATTATCTTGCCATGACAAATTTGAATTGAGAAATTCGCAGCAAATTTCCCTCAAGGTCCCTCATAGCATACATGGTCACGGTGACGTCGTTGTGACGTCACTGTAAGTCACTGTGGTCACGTCACATCTGTGACCAAAATGCCACCACTCAGTGATGTCACATTGTGATTGAGATGTGAACTTCTTAGAAAACTTTAAAAAATTACGAAAATTCTTCAAAACATGTTATTTAATGTAAAATTATATTTTTCTGGCAATTAAAAAAAATTGTGACGTCACTGTTATGTCACTGCTATGTAACGTACGTCACGTCACATATGTTACAAAAAAAACCACCATATTGTAAGTCACAGTGTGACAAAAATATGAACTTCAAAAATCTTTGAATATGAAGAGAAATATTTTAAACAGTCACGAGTTACATGGCATAAGGAATGAAAATATATTAGTGGATAGCAAATGGTAAATTCTGTCACTAAAGGGGAGGAGGGGGTGGGGCATAATAAATAAAGTACACGATACAAGCATTAATAAACTAAATTTTCAGGCTATATTTTATCAATTTGATATCTAAGATAGTGAATGTATACTTTTTCATGATTTCAATTTTATCTAGCATTTGGATAATATATTTAGAATTAGGAATATTAAATTTATACACTTTACATATTTAGTTTGCTGGGAGGAAATTTATTTCTTTCTTTCTTTTTTTACCGACCAGGATTATTCGAAACACTTCTGTGGTTTCAAACTAAAAATTTTCTATTACAGTTAAATTGCACCTTTTAATGAGCACGTAGAAAGAGTCTTCAGAGTTTAGTCATCTATGTATTTCTTGCTTTAGAATATTTTTATAATTTGTATTCAAGTCATAAATTTTACTTATTTCAGACTTTTTAAATAAAATTAGCATTTTCCGAAAATAAAAGAAATATACAAAATTTGTGCAAAACAAACTTTACTTAAAAAAAAAGAAAAAAAGGGGGCTCATTATTACCATTAAATTTATTTTTACACCTTTTAAAAATTTAAACAATGGTTTATCTAATAAACTCTAATTATGAATATTATTATTATAATTATTTAGAAAAAAAGAACTTTACAATACATTTTAACTTGAATTATTTGGTACGGATAGAAAGAAAAGGTTAAATACATTGGACATTTCTTCAAATACAAAATTTTAATTAACGATACTTTCAGAAAATTACTGCGCATTCAAGTTTCATATCTCTTGCATGCAAAAACAAATAATCTGTACCAGACCATCTGCTTGAAAATCGTCTGCCCACAGAAAAATAAATATGATAAGACGCGGGAAATAGTTCACTGTTTTTAGAACATCACCTTCACGACGTCTACAACACTTTAAGATAAGGAAATGACCATTTTAGGATACACGGATATTAATAGAACGTATATGTAAGTCTTATTTAATTTAAATATTTTATTCCTGATTTGTACATATGAGTTAAATAGTTTTATGTTATATTTGTAAGAGACTGATCTTTAACTGTCAGAAGGGATATTTTCCAATTCGATAACTGTAAAGAAAAATATCTTAATCTGCCATCGCTTGAAAAAAAAAACTGCGCAGAGACTAATTCATGCCTACATTCATACTGGAATTAATATAAACATTAATTTACTCTTACTTGAGATTGAAAATGTATGGAACGACAATGATTTGGAATTATTTTATCGGCTTCTTACTATTTTTTGATTACTAACACTTATAGTTATTATTATTTTGGGGTTAAATATGATGTTCGATTATCATGAGATTACGAAACTGTTTCAGATTAGAAATTAACATTGTACTGGGAAAATGTATTTTTACATATTACAGTAATGAAACATTTGAAAGAATTTTCTTTTAGTGCTAATAATATTTTAAATTATCTTTTAAAATCCTAAATGATTCAAATTTCTATTTCAAATTCCTAAATTTCTATTCAAACCAATGTTTTCAGATTTAACATTTGCCGAAATTATAAAATAATAGGAATTCCTTATAGCATATGGAAATATTTTTGAGATATTGTTAAATTTAATAATGCATTTAATTTATCTATTGAGTTTGCTGTTGTTTAATAGTACAATTATAAATACTAATTATTATTTTTAGTGATTTTCAAATTGGTATATTTATTTTCTTTAAATTGTATGTAAGCACTTTTTCTGTTTGAGATTTTAATCAAACATTTAATTATAGACATTCTGAATCGGTTATTAAATTTTCTTCTATTGTAAATTCATTTTCTACGTTTATGATACGCGTAATTATTGGCACTAAAATGTAAAATATGATATTTAAGCATTGAAACAAAGTGTTTTTCATGCCTGATAGGAAGTTATAGATTAAACTGCTTTAGTATATTTTTTTTTAAAGTTGATATAATACAGGATACATAATATAGGACACAAGTTGAAAAGTGCTTATGACTTCGGTTTGTCTCTCCGTCTGTCCGTCTAGCTGTCTGTCCGCACTCTAACTCTCGAAAATATACTCGGATTGCCCTGAAATTTTTGGATGTTATTGAAGTTTACCATAGCGCGGTGCCTATTTGTAATGAAGTTTGTAGCATGCTTTGTTCATTTACAAGGACAGCCAAAAGTTTTCCGTTACATTACAGCCTATGGGAAAATATCGTTTCAAAGGATTTTTAATGATTTTACGCAAGCTTTCAAACAGAATAAAATTTATATGCATTTATGAAGTGCACTAAAATATGCATTCTGTTGACTATGCGATGCAAAGAATAGTTATTGTTCATTTACAGGGCTAAAAAGGGAATTCAAATACATAATGATATAGGGGTGGAGGGAACTGTTTGCGACATACTTTAATTATGTTAATCTATTTCATATATAATGAAATTGATATATGTCGCTGAGGTTTACATACTATAAATTATTTCATGTATAATACGAATAATACGTATATAGCATTTACAGGGACACACAAAATATTTCAGATACTATATTGTATCCGAAGTACTGTTCATTAGCGATGATTGCTGGAAATGTATTTTTAATTATGATATGCGCTTTTATGATTCACTATATTTATGCATAGTATATGGTGTATATATATATATGCTATAATTCCTATACAAGGCCACACAAACGTATTCGTAAGGATTAATGGGTATGGGCGCAAATTGCTTAAAGGTGGTTTTTAAATGAGTTATGCTTTTTTTTGCTGAACTGCATTTAATTTACAAAGAAATGTTTGTAGAATATAGATAAAATGATATACAGGGTCACGTAAAGAATTGGATACATGGCCGTCTATATATTATAATTTCTGGAAATGTGATTTCAGCAGTTTTAAGAGTGTCTTAGTTTGAATTAAATTTTAACTAAATAGTGGCGTGTAATAAAGATTCTAGGTAAACTACAGGGTTGTACAAAAGTATTCAAGTATGTTTCCATACATTAGTATAAATTGCTGAAAAAGAATTTCAACCTGTTAGGCGTTTTCTTGCTAAACTAAATTTTCCCATTATATAGTATATATACACTTAAAAAAATGGGTAGTCAAAATTGAGTAAAAAGTACTCAATTTTAAATGCGTCACATACTCAAAATAGCTCCGATCCAAATGTATTCAAAGTTGAGAAACACATGTACTCATTTTTTATTCCATGGTTGTGATCAAATATGAATCGTTATGTACTGCCCCCCCCCCCCCCGAAAAAAAAGAAAAACATAAAATTTAAAGTAAAAATGTACTGACATTTATTTCCCGTTCAAAGTTCTTAACAAGAAATGTTTAATTGATTATTTATTAAGAAAAATAGCAAAACTCTTAACAAGGTACTCAAATCGAATATTTTTATGACAGGGATGACAGGGATGACCGCCCCGGGAACCCAGCTTTCGCTTTAGAGTATAAGTGCAATCCCGGGTGAGGAGACTCAAATCCACTGCATATGGTAAGATACATTAACAATGACAATATTTTTAAAACAGTTAATAACATATAGAAAAATAAATTCAGTTTGCTGTTTTTGACTCTGAAACTCACAAGAAGTGTCATTCCATGGTTGTGATCAAATATGAATCGTTATGTACTGCCCCCCCCCCCCCCCAGAAAAAAAAGAAAAACTTAAAATTTAAAGTAAAAATGTACTGACATTTATTTCCCGTTCAAAGTTCTTAACAAGAAATGTTTAATTGATTATTTATTAAGAAAAATAGCAAAACTCTTAACAAGATACTCAAATCGAATATTTTTATGACAAGGATGACAGGTATGACCGCCCCGTGAACCCAGCTTTCGCTTTAGAGTATAAGTGCAATCCCGGGGGAGGAGACTCAAATCCACTGCATATGGTAAGATACATTAACAATGACAATATTTTTAAAACAGTTAATAACATATAGAAAAATAAATTCAGTTTGCTGTTTTTGACTCTGAAACTCACAAGAAGTGTCATTCCATGGTTGTGATCAAATATGAATCGTTATGTACTGCCCCCCCCCCCCCCAGACAAAAAAAAAAACCTAAAATTTAAAGTAAAAATGTACTGACATTTATTTCCCGTTCAAAGTTCTTGACAAGAAATGTTTAATTGATTATTTATTAAGAAAAATAGCAAAACTCTTAACAAGATACTCAAATCGAATATTTTTATGACAGGGATGATCGCCCCGGGAACGCAGCTTTCGCTTTAGAGTATAAGTGCAATCCCGGGGGAGGAGACTCAAATCCACTGCATATGGTAAGATACATTAACAATGACAATATTTTTAAAACAGTTAATAACATATAGAAAAATAAATTCAGTTTGCTGTTTTTGACTCTGAAACTCACAAGAAGTGTCATCAGTACATACATTGACAGCAATTGCACTATGTTGTATACATGCATAAACAATTACAAGACATTTTTTTTTTTTAATTTTAGAGCTGAAAAACTTTAAGTGAAATGCATTTGCTGATACATATAATGAAAATTCTAAATAAACAAAAAAAGGAAATAAGACAAATATTTACATTATGTACAAAACAGGGGCTCAGCTAGCTCAGAAATGGAGGGGATTGGTAAATATAAATTCGTTGTCTTCTAAAAATTTCATACAATCCGCTATACGTTGCAGGAGAACTGGACGGTCGAGTAGGTAAGTTAGCCAGTCTTAGTTATCTTATTTACGCCATTTCCCTAAATTACGATGTCTTGTTAAAGCATTCATAAAGTGTTGGAAAGTATTTTATAATCTATGCTTAACGCATGATTTTTCTTACTCGTTTTTTTACTATATCCCAGATCAGTCTTTTGCTATAAAACATACGAAATCTATTTAGCTCATATTCACAAAATACAATATACACGGGAATAAAAAATTTAAATAAATATCGCTTATCATGCCGCTCTATAAATAATAGTTGTATTAACATCCGTTAGTCTCCATGTTCGTATTTAATAAAGCAATGACAAATCACAACAAATTAAAAAATTTACACATTCTAAATATCAAGCTTGAAATCAATATCTTGCATAGAACTTAATATCAAGCATAGAACTTAATAAAAAAATATGTCAGTTGATAAGCATTGTTTTTTAAGTCGAAAAATTTTAAATGTTTTAGAAGAATAGGACTCCAAAATAGCGATATTTTGCTAAAAAGTACGGTAAAAAGATAAGATTTTATATTTACAACAAAAGTTTATTTCAAAATTCATTGCTGTATTAATACTTAGAAATTTTTCCAGAGAGAATCATTCGCCTTATATACAATATTTCAAATGAAAATCAAATATCAAATTAATTGCTTAAAAGGCGCAAAGGACAACATAGTGAAAACGATTCCATGCCGGGACTCGAACCCGGGCCATCAGTATAGCACACTGACATTCTACCGACTAAACCACATGGAACGACGCCCAGCCTGTAAAATTTCTCACTATTACAGGTTGGCAAGGCTACAAACGCAGCACAAGATGGAATATATATCGTGAGCCACCGTCATGGGGTAAACACGAAACTTAATTAAATCCAGCATCGATTGAAACTATATTAATAATTGGAAATTTTTCCAGGGAGAAACATTCGCCTTGCATACAACATTTCAAATTAAAATTGCCTTTTAAGCAATTTATTTGAAATTTGATTTTCATTTGAAATATTGTATGCAAGGCGAATGGTTCTCTCTGGAAAAATTTCCAAGTATTAATATAATTTCAATCGATTCTGGATTTAATTAAGTTTCGTGCATGCAACATGTTGGTGGCTCACGCTAAATATTCCATCTTGTGCTGCGTTTGTAGCCTCGCCAACATATAATAGTGAGAAATTTTCCAGCCTGGGTATCGTTCCATGTGATTTAGTCGGTAGAATGTCAGTGCGCTGTACTGATGGCCCGGGTTCGAGTCCCAGCATGGAATCTTTTTCACTATTTGCGTCTTTTAAGCAATTAATTTGAAATTTGATTTTCATTTGAAATCACGGTGTTTATGACAAGTTCGTCACAAATGACACATATTTCACAAATTGGTCACAGTGTGACTTCAAAGCATTGTCGCTTTCGTCACAGGTTCGTCACTAAGTTAATGCCAAAATAATCACAAATGACACACTTTTCACAAATTTGTCACACCGTGACTTCACAGAGTGGTCACAGTGTGACGTCACAAACGACCTCTATAACGGCCATAACGACTTCGCATTCTAGTCACTATGACGTCACATCGACGGTCACAAAATCACAGTGTGACTTTACAACGACGTCGCCGTGACGTCACCATGCCTTACGGGGTATCACAAAAGTGACGAAAGCAAAAAATTCCTCTGTTGACAGAATAGACAATCAGCAGATAAGCAGAAATTGCAGAAATTTTATTCGTTTGGCATCGCTTTTTTTAAACGCTATACTTATCAAATACTAAAAATAGGCTCGAATTGCAAAGCGGTATAAGTAAGCGTCATATCTTAAATGGGAGAGGTCACATCAATCAAGGTCGCACGCCACGTAGCGGACGGGGCTAAACTACAGGAAGATGCTTAACAGTTTTCTTACCTCACACCGCTAAAATTGTAAAGTTTTTTGATGATGAAAAAAAATGTCTCTGACAAGGCGAAGAAAACGTGGTGTGAAGTGCATCTGGACGGCCCTCTCGCTACGCCATTATTTCGCAATAAATGTGGTAAACAAAATTCAGTTCCATGAGTGACTAAAGATTTAGAAAATATGCGCAGATGGTAGATATCCTGCCATATATAACGTCACACCATAGAGAAGAGATATGGGTGGAGAGTGTTTGGTAATACTAAAGTGGAACGAACATAATAGTCACATGTTTATAATAGTCTCGTGACTTTTGCCCCCAAAAGCTAGCATATGTTTGCGGAAGGAAAATAAACAAATTACCGTATCGTTAAATTAAAGTGAGATTCTTCTTTTACTAATTTAACACAGATTTTAAGTCGCTTTGCTTTACTTCGTTTATATTTGTGCACTACTTCACATGCATAATGTGGATGCTGAGTATTTATATATATATATTTTTTTCACGACTGGCAAACATTTTCAAATTGCCAAGCAAGCGATAACGAGCGAAATCTGGAGACCTTTACATGAGTAGGGCCGGACATGTTGATGCCGCTTTTCAACGGAATTCTCTACGGAAAGCACACTCCAACCCTTTCTCTTCTCTATGCGTCACACTAAAAGCCCGCGTATGTGGATTATCACCCCGTCCACAAGATGGCGCAACTGTGTTAATTTACGCCCGAATCCAGTATTAAGTTTGTACGCTTACTTGTATCGCTTTGCTCTAATTGAAAAGTACAAATATTACCGTAACTTGTTTATGGTGATAAAAAACGACGGGTATACATCAATAGACCTGATCAGGTCTGTGGACCCCTTCGAAGGGGTTAAACTTATAGTGTAACAGTTGTAAACAGTTAACGTAGCATGGGAAGATTACTACTTTGCAGTAAGTTTGCAGTATTTTTGATTACTTGTTTACGGTTAATTTGGAATAAATTTGATACAGCATGAATTTAACTTGCATAACAAGTTAGGCAACTTGCAAGTTGAAAGTGTGGTGACTTCGGCGTTTGCATTATCTTGCTGCAGTCTTGTTATGAACTTCCAGTCTTGTCATGCTGAGCTTGCTGCAACTTTGCATGTTTTCAAGGCAAGACTTCTGCAATTTTTCTGCAAATTAAAAATGCTATGTGGGAAAGATCAGAGTAGAAACGAGAAAGATCGATGGTTTGGGGCAGAATTATCATACGTGTAAGTACGGATCTTCTTATTATTAGAATGGCTCTTTGTCTTCGCAAAGCTAATGATGCGAGATACTCAAATCTCATTTCTTATACTACACAGCAGTCATTGGGGATTTCTTTCTTTTAACGCAGGAGGTGTGTATGTTTAAAACCTCGGCCCGCGAGGTCTGGATGGCACGCGTATTAATTAACCGATTTGGGTGTGAACAAGACATACTATGGTCTCGACTGAGTTCGTTAGCCATCTTCTTGTGCCATATTGTTTCAAAATGGCAGCCATTAAAAAAAATAAATTTAAAATTTAAAATGTGGTAGAAGAAAATTAGAAATCGAAAAAAAAAATTGTTGTTTGTGTTTGATCCAGATACAAGGATTCCAGAGCCTTTTTTATTTCGTCTTTGATTTAAAAATTGCCTGAGGTATACTAGTTTAAATTTATTGGGTGTCTGACATTTTGAAACAATCTGATTTTTGTCATGAAACAGCAGTCGGATATAGTAACCTATTTCATTGTGACTGAACATGTGCACAGGACTTTCCAAAGTCATGGTTAGCTTTATTATTTTGTTTTAAAATGGCAGGCACTTAAGATATCGCCAAATTTGACGACCGAACAGAAAACGTTCTAAATGAAGCCAACAGGGATATAGCCGACTAATTAAATCAAATTCTCATTCCATTTCAATATTGACGAAAACTGGCATGAAATCTCCTATAATTTGTTTCTATTTATTTTAGATTCACGTGTTTGAGCTGGATTTAAAAAAAAAAGGAATATGATAGCTAACTTTACTTGCCGGTACAGGCCGAAAGGACTTTGTCCTTAATCTCGACTGTTTTGAACAATTAAATCATTTATCATTTATCATTTTACTTTTTTACTCTTTTTTACTTTTTTTACTCTTTTTTAATGTAATTTCTGTATTTGCTTTTAAATTTAAATATATTTCACATTTTTAATCCTGTTAGGATTAGGAGAAACGTTTTTCTATCTTTAATTATAATTATACTCAATTTTTTATAATTTAGGTTATAGTTATTCCTTTTCTCTCTTAACCCTAGAACTACCGGAAATTTTACTCAAGTTTTATAAAAACATTCTACACCAGAATTTTTACTTAAAACTATTTAATTTGTTTATTTAACTTATTATTGTCTGATTTATACATTTAGCTTGTTTTGAAGAAATTTCTGGTTTGAATAAATATTTTGAATGTACATGTCGGGTCCATTGGACCCTTCTGGTAGACAGAGGGTTAAGGCTGCCTAAGTTCTAGAAATACAGGTATCCCTAGACAGCACTTAAATTGGGCGTCAGTTAGGAAGCCCAGGAAATGCCTAAACTTTTCAACTGTTAATTCTGCATTATAAAGAAACTAGTCGAATGTGCCAATCTCAAAACTTTCTTCTATCTCATGCATGTTAATACTGCAAAATTCGCTAGCACAATGCCAAAATTAAATGGCAATCTATGCCCATCATGCGGTTTTTAAAGATGTGAAATTCCGTACATTAGTTCTTCAGATGTGAATATGGCTAAAATAGTGTCAATCATGCAAAATGCAGCATATCCGCGCCACCTATTGGGTGATTGGCACAAAAATATAATCAGTAACATCTTGTTTCAATGTTTAACTGCATTTGAAGTTAAATGAAAATTCGTGCAATAGTTCTTGAGATAGAGCTATTGCAGAAATCGTAAAAAATGCAGCATAACAGCGCCACCTGTTGAGCGATATACACCAAAACTAACCAGCATTAGTTTATACTAAGGTCTAACTTAATCTAAAGTTTAGTGAAAATCCACGCATTAGTACTTGAGATAGAGCGCCCACAAAATTTTTGTGGCATACAGAGAGACAGACTATCAGACTCACTGAGTGACAGACAGACTCATAGACATATATTTTATAAAAATCATCAAATCGTGTTCAGGATCTTTTAAAACGTAAATCTATAGAAAAACGGAAGTCAAATTTTTTGCACGAATCTAATACTTTCTTCTTTTAAAGATAGAAGAAAGTAAAAATATAAAGAAAAAAACATTTTTTTTTATTTCTTTGACGAAATTATATAGCATAAATATCCTCCGATTTTTTATTTCTTCATATTGACAGTTACTAGAAAATTTCTAACTGCAGTATAAATGTCAAAACTTTTACAACAGATTGCATTTTATGTTTTTGTTATTGGTAGTTGGTTCGGATTTATGTACTTGATAAATTAAATCTTTATTTATATATGTTATAAAGCGATGTGTTCGAAATTTTTTTTAAAAGAACGCAAAAAAATATTAACTCAATATAACGTTTGAAGTATGTTTTATTTTCTGAAGTATTGCTGAAGCTTTTACTTATATAAAATCTTAAACTGCAGACAATAATAATTCTTTTACTACTATCTTAGAAAGAAATATTTTTTTCTTGTAAAGCATAAAATATTCCTCTACTTATTTATTACGATATACTAGTTGCATTCGCGTAATCGTGTTTCATAACACTTTATTAATCTTAGATACGAGGGTGAATCAAATATGAACCGCAATTTCTGCTGGGAAGCCTAAAAACATTGCTTGGGCGCTCAAACCGCTGCACATGGGAGGTGGGGATGTCAAATGACTATCTATGCTCCGGCATGTGTTTAACAATTACCGAAATGTAAACTTTCAAGTTTAGATATCGTATCATTATATCCTTTGACTAATGTGCAAGAAATCAAATTTTTCATTGAAAACTCTCTTTCTACAGAAACAATATCAGACAAACATGTAAAACACACAATAAAATCAGGTTTAAACTACATTTCAGGTAATAATGCTTTTATTTCAATTCCTACTATTAGTTCACACTCTCCCTATATTTATTTATTTATTTATTTATATATATATCTTGATCAAATTCTCAATCGTTAATAAAATACTTATTATTCATCCTATCAAGTTAAAATAATATTTTTTAAACTTATACTGGATGACAAGTGATGTTAATACAGTTTTTTCAAATATTAATTGATTAATTAAATTTTAATTAATTAATTTTATTTTTACATGGGAGGCAAAATGTCGGCCATTGGTTATTGAATCTTCATATTTCTAAGGTTACTATAGGGGGGACCCTGTTATGTCGCCAAATACTGCCAAGTTTATCGCCAACTTCTCGATATATCGCCAAATTTGATGACCAAAATGAGCCGCCAAATATGACGTCAACTTGGCGATATCTCTAATATTTCGCCAAATTCCCATAGACTTCCATTGTAAATCTACTTGCTTACAGAAAATCAACAAATTGAGATATTTTAATGCAACAAAAACTAATATTAGCTTAAGGGATTATATTAATTTTTTTTTTGATGATCTAAGTAGGAATTGACTTTAAAAACAAAATTTTTATATTACTTGTTTTTAACGGGAGATATTATAAACAATTAGAGAGAGCTCCAATGGGTTCTCCTATTTCAGTGCGTTTTGCCGAAATTAAATTACGACCGTTGGAAATGAGGATTTAAAATGACCTTGATTTAAAACCTTGAGAATCGTACAGATTCGTTGACGATATTTTTATTAATAAATAAGCGCACTAAATACGAACTTTAATAAACTAACATTTGAGATTTACGTTTCAAGCTGTTTCTACAGCCATCTTCAGGAAAATATGATGGTAAAATAGCTCAAAGTTCAGAGACGAAAGCTTCCTGTGCAAGAGATAATTAGTCGAAACTTGACCAATGATTTGAATACAAAAATGTAGTGTTGCCATCCAGTGAAAATAAATAATTATTAATGAACTGAGATCAAATTAATCAAAAGCTCGATTTAAGATACCTCGAGTGCCGCCATCTACACATGAGGGACAGAACTACGTTCAACTGAGTTTTCATTCAAGTTTTTGGCAACATAATACAAATTTAATCTGAAATATTGTAATATAGAATTATGACTTTATGATATTATGCCAGATTTTTGGGATAATATAGGATAAATTATCGTTGCAAGGTTTATCCTCACGTGCAATGATTTCAACTGATTCTCTAATTTTACTTTCAAAAGGGTTATTGCACGGAACTATAATCTATTGCCTCATCAAAGTTAATATAGCAGATTTCATTAGCCAAGTAGAAGCTAGAAAGGGCTGTATTCTTTATGTAATAGTTTTATTGTTTGGGAGCATAGTTTGTATGAATTACACCTTTTCCTTGACAAAATAAATGAGTTTGATGCAGTGTTCTCGCTGGCCTTTGACCAACATTAGCGATTTGGCGAATAAGAAATGAAAAACAGTAGCCAAATGAACAAAATGTTAGCAAAATAAATTCGGCTTGAAACACTTTAATCATTTATTGTATCCCCTTTTTTTTCAATATGTTTTAAAATAACCTAAGTTTTTGTAATTGCTTATATAACAGAAATTCGAGTATCCGCTACCGAAACTATTAAAAATAAGTACATTCGAAATGTCTCCTAAACGTGTAAATTTTTCAGACATTCTTTTAGCTGTCTAAATAAAAATTAAATACTGCAATCTTTGATTTACCGTGGTGAAAATATACTCTAAACATGTCTATGAGATTTCAATTCTTAACCGATTGAAAAAATTTCTCCAGCCAATGATACTTTGCATACATTTAATAAATAGTATGGTAAATGGCTAATTTCAAAACCGCATTCCAGCAAACAATTTCTCTATTTAGCGCTTAATGCGAGTAATTTCGTTTACGTTTTTACTGCCGCGACGGTGGAGCATAGATAGTGATTAACTGACAATAGAGAAATACCTATCGCATAATCCTTTCTGTGTCTTTGCCTGTTGTTAAACTAAATTGGTTTCAGTCGGAATCTCTCTATATAGAGCAATGTAAATTGCACGGTGCAATTGAACATGTAAAGCGACATCAATCGTTCAGCAACTCGTCTAAGAATCTCGACTGTATTGGCACACCACATACACAAACACACAAACTGAGCACTCGCAATTTGGCGAATTTGACTGTTGGTTTACTCGCCAAATGAAGAATTTTATCGCGATTTGGCGCAAAGGCGAGCGGCAGCGAGAACACTGGTTTGGTGATAATATAAAATTCACTCTTGAATTTGAGAAAGATGGAAGTTTCCCTTTTTCGATGTTAGTTTATTTAAAAACAACGAAAACCTCAACACTGACAGAAATGTTTATAGGAAACCGAGCAGATCTAGTAATACGATCCCATATTCATCACAATTTTTATGTAAAATCGCAGCTTACAAATTTTACATTAGACGAGTTTTTAAAGTATGTTCAGATAAATATTTAGAAAAAGAACTTAATACCATTAGGGATATCGCTGAAGAAAACGATTTTTCAACAATTATTACTAATAAACTTATCTATGAATTTAGTTTTCATGAAAATATCAAGAAAGTAAACCATACGAAAAGTTTAACTATTTTCCTGGTCTGTACGAAAGGTTAAGATATGCTTTACTGATACACAAATAAATTTAATAGTCTGCCCACCAAGAAAGTTAAAAGAATTAATTTGTACGAAAATAGATCCAATACCGAAATATGAATTAGCAGGTGTATTGTATATGCTATTCCTTTTAGAACTGATAGCAATAGAATAATGCAATACATAGGAAGGACAAAATGAAAACTCAAAAAAGAATCATAGAGCATAGAGCAGGTGTAAAATTTTGTCGGAATCCACAGCTCTCTCTCCTTAAAGTTTTAATCAGAATATCACAATCGATTTTCATCATGCAAGAATTATATACCCAACATCCAATTATTACGCTTTCACCATCAAAAAATCCATCGATATCCTGTGTAAAATCAATCTAAAATGTAACGATGCCCTATCGTACAACATATCCAATATATTGTTAAATATCCTGAAAATAAATCCTGAAAACTTGAGAAAAGTGACGTATTAAAGTTTACGGTACGGCAGTTAAATATTTTCTTCTACGCAAATATAATCTTAATCACTGCTACTTCGATTGTTCAGCTACGCATTTAAAATAAAAGTGACGAATGAGAATAAAGTGGTCTAATAAAATAAATGGAACTTATGTTAATATATACTTTCTCTACCTAAGTTCAATCCAAGGGATTGCTATTTCTACTTTCAACTCTAATAATCATTTCAAAACGAAGTGACGTATACGTATAAATAAACAACAATTATTAAAATATTCTCCGATGATTAGCTCAGAAAATACAGCCTATAATTACTAAGCAGTTTTAAATAAAATCTATATTTTTAACTAGTAACATCTTTTTTATTATTTTAGTCGGCCTTTAACCTCTTGAGGGGCAAAGTACTTCGGTTGCTAAAACGGCTAAATGATTGATTGACACAAGCATTTATAAGAAAATTTATATGAAAATAACTAAAAGCGTTTCTTCGAGTATATAATATGAAACAAAATTTAGTTTTAAAATACTGGTGCTAACATGGCATTTGGGAATTAAAATTAAGTGGTATATAGTTGTATAATATACCGGAGCCCTTCAAGGGGTTGAGTGAGCTTTTGAGTTGAAAACAGTGAGCTTTTTTAAGTTCATATTGTATATTTAAAAAAATATATATTGTAATTAAAACACGTGATATTTTGAAAAAATATAAATGGATGATTTTTGATAAAACATGGAGCTAATATAAACTATATTTAATTAAAAGTATCCATAATAATGTTACAAAGAAATGAAGACTTATGAGTCGTTAGATAGACGCTTCGTTTGTCAGTCAAGTTTACAAAATCCCTTTTTGCTGGGTTTGTGTATAATTCCGCGATTCTGACGTAATATCCATAGTTTTCGATAGATGCTTGTTAAGACTGGATCGTAAATTTAGAATTCTTCAGCGGTTGCAAATGACGTCATTTTATATAAAATAAAAATGCGCATTTCAAGTTTTAAAACTGAAATAAGTTTTGGAAAATGGTAACATTTTTACTCCAGTGGCTTTTAAATTCTTCACAGGCGGAAATCCTTCACTTTTGAAAATAACGCAATTTAAATCACACACTAATAATACGCAAAGTTTACAAAAATTTAGAGAGTATTTATAAAAGAGAGTGACTTTTAGGTTAAATAATATTTGTTTGAGGATATGCATTTTTATTGTAAAAAAAAATGTAGGATTAAAACAGTTTTTACTTAAACATTTTCTTTCGTCGAAATTCGATGGGTTCCACCTCGTAAGAATAATGATTTTTCCAGTCATCATGAACGACACTAAATTCTCAAAAGGGAGAATTCCTGTATCCTGCTTTTTTAGATACTTATTGTCGTGCTCTTCAAGGAATAATTAAATTATTAGAACACAAAACATTCTAAAAATTAACCTTTTTGTAAGGGAAAAAAAAAGCAATTTAACAAATTTCAACGACCATTTCGAAAATGATTTTTTCAAAGACTAAAATTTAAGACATACAAAATCGCACGGAGTTGATCATGCATTACGTACGCAATGGATTACATTTTTCGGTACTGTAAATTTTTAAACTTCTGCGGAGCTGGTCATAGATTACTCGCGCCATGGATTAAACATTAATATTCCTGGACCAATTTTAAATGAAATTTCATTCTTAAACTTCTAAACATCCCACAATATTAATTTTACACCGTAGTATAGAGAAAAATATATATTTTTAAATGCAATTTGTTTGAAAGCTGTATCTCAATTTGTTTCTGAGTTATTAATTTTTTTTGTAGTTCTTATTACTTTTTTGTCATAGTGGCAACAGAAGTATCCATCTCTGTTGAAAGTAAAGGGAAAATACAGATTTCTGTATAGACCAATCAGAAAACGAATAAAATGCGGATTCAACTAATAAAACGCTTCAGATATGTTTTTGATTTCCTACCCTGACCGAGGACAATAACCATTTTTCCAAATATTTAAAAAATTACAAATATAGAAATAAAATAATTCTGTTCGTAGCAAATAATTACGCTAATAGTTTATTGCTTATTTAGATAAATGAAAGCTGGTATTTTAGAAATATTGTTGTGCAATTAATTGAAAACCGATTTTTACTGAAGAAAACAGAAATTTTAGAGAAAATGTAAACCGGAAAGTTTAAATAGAAATATACTTATGATGAAATCCTGGTTAAACCTGTTTAATTGAGTTGTCATGTATGCATAAAGCTCGAGAAATAAAGCGGATCCCCTGATCTGTTTCAGACTCTTCAGAGGATAAACTCGTCCATCGTCCTGCAAAATATTATATATTTTTAACTTTTGAATATCCTAAAATAAATAAATAGCACTACCGCTAGGGTAACCGAAATTAGTGTGATCCTTTCACTGTTTTGGCTTACTATACAAAAACTATTAAATATAAATCTAGGAAACTAGTAGTTTTAGGGAGACATGTATGATAAGCATGCTGTGTTAAACAGTTTTAAAATTGAAGAAATTTTCTAAGAGTTATGTCTTGTTTAAATCGGCTTAGATATTTCCGCAATATAAGTTTTATATGATCAAAATCTATGTATATCAATTAAACTATCTTTTGCAGGCGTGTACTTAACTAGATTTTGTTGTGCAATCGATGTCCTATAATTTTTTTTATTATTTGTGGAATTTTTTAACTTTTAAATTAGTATTTTGATCGAATTTCATTATATAAATAAGGATTTAACTTAAAGTTTCAAATAGCCGTTTTTATCTATTTTTGCATTATTTTAAAATGCCCAAATAACAAAAATTCCAGACACTTTTTCAATAGAAAACCATATTTACACATAAATATTAAAATAGAAGAAATCTTTAAAATGATAAACATTTTACCTGCAAAATACATTAAATGGTGAATATTATGCCATATTTAAAATGATAAAATTAAACCTTCATATTTTTATTTTTCCGCTAAAAGAAATCTTTACTCATCCAAATGTTATAAAATTTCAGACAGCGATATTTTTTAGATAACAATTGTATACAAGCTGATTTCCAAATGTCTAATAGGTTATATTATGACTCGTGTAAACATCCGCCAGCTGTTGCAACAGATCTGTATGCGACCTTGAGAACTACGGAATAGCATAAAATAAACTAGTTCTGAATAACCTAGATAAAGTGAAATAAATGGCAACTCGATTACAAAAGTTTTCCATTGGTCATAATCACGGTTCGTTGATATATATCAATGGATATATATAATGATATATATCACGATACATATCCGATATATTTTTTTCAAAATATCAAGATTTTCGATAATTTCAATATTTTCGCGTACTTAATATTTATTTTTAAATGATCGAAATATTTTATTCTTTCGATATTTTCACATACTTATTATTTATTTTCAAAATATCCCTGTGCAAGTTATTTTCACTCAAAACAAGTGTTAATGAAATCTTCAACTGTTATTGTTTGTGTTACTCTGTAGATACAGAACGTTTGCCTCTGGCAGCAACTAATTTAGCATAAGCAGAAAAATATTTTTTTGAAGCTGGAAGTTTAAGTTCTGTCAAGACTTGAAGTTTTCATTTTTAATCGAAGAACTAAAAATTAACCTGTTCAATACCCGCATCTTTTACTTGAAATTTATTTGGTTGACATCACTTTTTGTCAAATAATTAAATGTAGCTTATCAATCAAGAAAATGTCTTGATTAAATAAGGCAAATTTTACATTTCTTTTTTAGTGGTATAAAAAGCAAGTACTTTAACCCTTTAGTGCGCAGCTTTGCATGTATGCAAACAGCAGTGTTTTGAATTAAATAGATTTTTGTATTCGTATATACCTAATTCACACCAGAAAATTAAAATAGCAATATCTGTTTTAATTAATTTTTCAACTACATTTCAGCAGTGAAATTACGCTTGAAATTATTGAATATTAATGATTGTGATTATCACATGATATCACATGATATGTGAATTATCACATTGCTAACAAAGCGTAAACCAACTTAGTGAAAAATGTCCAAGCCGGGAATCGAACCCGGGTCGAGATCTATTCCAGGGACCCGGGTTCGATTCCCGGCTTGGACATTTTTCACTAAGTTGGTTTACGCTTTGTTAGCACGCTTTGTTATAATTCACATCATTAATATAGCAATATCTGCTTTAATTAATAGCAGACATTCCGTATTTAAATAAAGCGAAATTAACAGTCGAAACTTTCTGGTGCAAAGTCAGATTCTCTGAACTACGTAATTTCTAGAACGTATTCTATCATGGGAATAAAAGGGTTTAAGGTTACATTTTATAAAATAAATAATTATATAAAAGAAGGTATTTGGAGACATATTTATTAAAATATTTACAAATTTGCAATATTTTAGCGTAAAACAGCTACGCGACAGTAGTTTTTACTTGCATTGCAGATGTGCAACAGAAGAAAAGATTGATGTATTATATTAAAAATGTATCTCTGATAATTTTCATTATTTTTACTGAAATTCCGCATTAATATGCAGTTTAAATAAACAGAATATTTCTATTTAAATTTTTTTGTGGATGTTTGCCTCGGCTGTAATTGAGTCACGTCGATACCGCTTATAGTTGAAGCTTCACCATTTTGATGATACGTCAATTCCTCCTTATTCATAGTTCCATGGTAGTCACAATTATTATTTGGCGATTTATCACATGTGAACGGCTAACGGATAAATACCCTAAAATTTATATATTTATTTATAATACTGATAAACAAGAAATTTTTTCCAGGAAAATTTTAATAGATTTAAGTAACCATACCCTTGGGATTTTACAAAATATTCACAAAAAGGTGATGTTGGTTTCCGTTTCATAAATATCTGTGTTTAAATATATCTCATTATGTTATTTTATTGCTTTTTAAAGTATTTTGTTTCTACAGTCTAATGACCCTGAAAGTGAACAAATATCTGCTACTTCTAAAACATCTATGCGCCAATAAGATGTGTTTAGTCCATGTGAAAAATACAGCACAGCAACGCCACCTATTGGTCGATTTACTTAAAAACATAATCAGCACAATATCATATGATGGACTATTTTAACTTTGTAAACTTTTTACGGAGGAAGGAGAAAGCAGAAATAGATTTAAACAGACAGAGTAATACAGGATTCGTATACATTTCTTTAAATAAAAATGAAGGAGTTTTAAGGACTTTCAAGGACCAAAAAAAAAATAATAAGGATCTAGATTTTAAATAAACAAATAAATTATAGTATACATTTTTAAATAAAGGGTTTCATTTTTGTAAATACAAGTTTTAAACATTCAAATGGCCAGGAAGGGGGGGGGGAGGGATTCCAGCGTTTGGCAGTAGAAATTTAGAAAATTTTAAAATAACAAATACAGCAGACGAAAAAACTAGTCGGATGTGCCAATCCGAAAACTTT
Source organism: Maratus speciosus (assembly GCA_963932465.1). Taxonomy (NCBI): domain Eukaryota; kingdom Metazoa; phylum Arthropoda; class Arachnida; order Araneae; family Salticidae; genus Maratus; species Maratus speciosus. Next base: position 502,192,074 of record OZ010794.1, on the reverse strand, counting down.
CTTCTATTTCATACATGTTAATGCTACAAAACTCACTATCAAAGTGCCAACATTAAATGGCAATCTATACTCATCATGAGGATTCTAAAGATATGACATCCCGTGCATTAGTTTTTGAGATATGACTATTGCTAAAATAGTGTAAATCCTGCAAAATGCAATATAGCAGTGCCACCTGTTGGGAGATTTACACTAAAACCTGATTAGCAACGACTTGTCTGAACATCTGACTGAATCTGAAGTTTGATGAAAATCCGTGCATTAGTTTTTGAGATAGAGCTATTGCGAAAATCGGAAAAAATTCAGCATAGCAACATCACCTGTTTGGCGATTTACACCAAAAAATAATCAACCCCTATATTTATCAAGGTATACCTGGATCTGATGTTTGATGGCTTTCATTCAAGGACGTTGTGCATAATTTCCTTGGGGGTTAACGAAGTTACAAATTACAAGTGTATAGTTGAAAATATGGTAAACTATTTATAAAAACTAAATCGTCACGTCATTAAAGCCTCATTTCTTGCACTCTCACATTGACTTTATCCCAGATAATATAGGAGCAATTAGCGACGAGCATGGGGAACGATGTCAATAATAAATTACTGCTATGGAGTCTCGTTATCGATCGCAATGGAATGCAGCAATGCTTGCCAATTACTGTTGGTTCATCAAACGAGAAGATACTGAATATAAATATAAACCCAAAATAGGTACTAATATTCTAAAATTAATACACTCAAATTATGTTCAGCTGCGTAAAATGTGTGGAAAGTATGTGAAAAATGTGTATAAACAGTGCACAAGTATACTGTTGGTAAATTTAACATTTATGGCTTCTTATTATGCATTATAGTTTGATCTCCTAAATTGTGATATATCATAATAACCTATAAATGTATATCATCTCTCTATTCTAAAAAAAAGTAACTACCGCTGTCACCGCCGCCGCCGCCGCCGGTTTTGAATTTTTTGTGACCGGAGGTCTTTCTTCGTTAACATTAAGAAAAATAATGCATACAAAAATATGAAAATCGGTAGTATTATACAGAAATGTTTGATAAACGCGCTGATGCAGACAGTTTTCAGATCGAAGAATTATTTTAAGAGATATTTAATGCTAAAGTTGGACAAAATCGTTCCACTAAAAAAGTTTTATAGGAGCAAAAACTGTTCATAGGAATTTAATCATTTTTAGATCATTTTATGCGTTAGAATTTGCCGGAGTGCAGATTGCATTAATTTTTTTTATTTTGACTAAGTTTTTGAGGTTTTATTTCTATTTTAAATTCAGATTTTCAGCATTTCTAGAGATATTTTTAACAGGTTTTAGAAAGTGATATTAATTTATTAATTTAAACGGTTGCCAACTGTATAAACAGCGGAAACAATAATGTTTGCTTCAAAAAAAAAATATTTATACGTGTAAATAAATTAAAAATTTATTTACACGTGACTATTATAAACAGAAAAAAACATTTGAAATTAGAATTAAATAATTATGTACAAAAAGCAGGAACTTATTAAAAATTACGTCATAAAAACTATAATTACACGTGAATTTTAAGAGAGAAAGGAATTTGTAAAACAATAAATTTATTAACATGCGTTAGAAGTCTTAAATAGGAGAAATTACGTCATATTTACGTCACATTACAGTTATTACATAAAATGAACACAAAATAATATTGCAAAACGGTTTAAATTTAGAAATTGCGCTAGACATTTATTTGATATTTTAAGAGTATACTTTTCAACTATTTTTGTTAGGAAAGCGCGAATAATATTTCATTTCTAACCCAAGTACATTCACGTGAATATTAAAAAGAGAAAGAATAGTTTGGTCAAAATTACGTCAGATTAAAAAAGATTAATTTAAAATGTCTCATTTAAAAGAACTTTCTTTTCACTTTGTTAAAAAATACCAGGAGATAAAGACTCTGTTTACTTAATTCCTTTTATATTAGCTTATTTTGAAATGTTGTTACACGTGTCTACGTCATCAAGTTATTTTTATTTCGACGCTTTATTTGTATTTTTATTAATGTTGTACTAATTTATTTGTTTTTTCGTTATTTAAAATAAAAATTATGTCAATTTGTATAATTTGGCGAGTGGTTTGGCTATTTATATAATTTGGCGAAATTGGTCGACGGGATAATCAAGTAGTACCGCAACGGATTTGGCGTTAAAATTCCCCAATCAAAGAGAAATGAATAGAAATCCGTTTATAGAGAGATCGCCACTGTTTTTTAAATTATAATTCAATCTTTCGAAATCTTTTTAAAGCCGATCAAATTAGCGTGCATTTAGTCTACGGTGTCTGGACGGGGGTTGGCGAGCGTAGCTCGTAGGGGGCCGAGCCCCCTAGTTCGTTTAAAAAAAAATAAGAACCAAGTAAAAACTTCTAATATCATTTTTATTTACTCATGTATGTATATAATTGGAATATTAGCTTTAAATTTAAGAAAAAAAATAAAAAGTCAATTTTTGTTTATCAGTGTAATTAATTAAACAAAATATTATAATGTTGTTTTGTTATCGAAAACACACCTATGAAAAATTCCACCATGTCAGTAAATGAGATAAAAATTGATTACAAAATTTCCTCTTTAAATACAAAAAACAATTTAAGCTGAACAAAAGAGCGTAAAAATCGGTTAATTGCGTTTCGCAAATTTGCAAAAATCTATTTAAATACATAGTATGATTCATGCTGATGCTATCTGCCTCTCGCTAACGTTCATAAATGTCAAATCTTATGATGTTTGGGTACCACTATTTTTAAATAGTTTTATTAAGTTCATTTAATTTAATCGCAAATTTCTTTCATTAAATAAACCTAATATTTCTAATTAGGAAATAGTAGTACTCAACAAGAGACTTGGCAGCTACGTATATATTTTGAAAAATACTTTACAAACATTTGGTTAATGTTTAAACTGAAGATCACAAGTTGTGAAAAACTTGAATTATAGGGGAAGGTGGAGCAAAATCGGGAACCATACATGATTGTTGTTCTTGAATGCAATCAAATGGGAAAACAAACTCTGAACACCGTTTTTCATTATAAATGAATCTTTGGCTACATTAAATCATACTCTTTTCGGTAAAAAATGTAATTGATTATATAAAAAAAATAGCTTTTTTCAGACATATGCAAAAATCCGGTTTTACCCCACTGGTTGGGTAAAACCAGGTACCCCTTTTAAAATTCCTGGAAAACTTATTTTCTTTATGTTGAAAATAATCATAGCATTACATTAAATTCTTATTAATTTCTTTTTGTACAACTATGTTTCTTGTGATTTGTTGTTTAATGTAGCTTTCTTTCACGGCCGCCAATTCCCCGACATGGGCCTTGCAAAATCTATAAAATACCTGTAAATTTTCTGTTTTCTTTCAGTTTGTTTGTGTAATTGTTCTTGTTAATATCAAATATACTCAATTCGATCCACGCCTTTATGTCTGCCTTTTATTTATTTCAACAGCCGAGCGTTGGTTCTAGCAAGTGTTGAAATGAGCTGCGAGACATACTGACGCCGTTATCTTTCAGTTTTTCATTTCTTCTGGGATTTTGAGTGAAAAATATTTTATCTTTCTCTTTTATATATTTTATCGAGCAGAATGGATTCTTCAAAAGATGTTTACGGCATCCCTCTTTTTGAAGGTGATGGAAAAGTTTTTTCGGTATGGAAACGAAGAGTAACGGCAATTTTTGCTGCTAAGGAATTGGAAAAATTCCTGGAAAATGAAGCGGCTCCAGACAATGCCGCCGATGTCGTGAAAGCAAAAAAGTCTTACGCTTTATTATTATCATTATTAAGTGATAATGTTCTTGCGTCACTTCAAGATGAAAATACAGCTCATAAAATTTGGAATAAATTAGAACGCACTTATGATACAAAGCGTGCAGTGAATCAAATTTTAATTCGGAAGAGATTGGCAACGATTAAGAAAGATCGTACAGTTACTATGAGAAATCACATTGATGAAATAAATAAATTAATTTCGGATAGCTGTCTGGGGCAGAAGTTAATGAAACGGATACTATTGTTTATATTTTGATGTCATTGCCTCAGGAATTTGAAAATGTTAAGATTGCTTATTAAAACCAACCGAATTCTGTTTTGACATTAGATTTCGTGACACAAAGATTATTAGATGCTGAAGCACATCTTTTGGATTCAAAGAAAGGAAAAGTATATACTAAGGCTGCTCATGATAATACTGCATTTGTGTCAAATTCTTGCAAAGAATTCTTTTGCAAAATTTGCAACTCTAAAGGGCATACAGCGAAATATTGTAGAGAGAAAATTACTTGCCATTCTTGTGGAAAATCCGGACACATAAAACGTAACTGTAAAGCTGTTAAAAATTCAAATGAAGAAAAATTTGCCTCTTCAGCTGTTTCTTTCGTTGCTGGAAGCATTAAAAAGAATGAATTTATAGTAGATTCCGGAGCAACTTCCCATATGTGTTCTAATGAGAATTATTTCGCATCCTTAGTACCTTCTTCAGGAACAATTAAATGCGCATCGAAAACAACGAATCTTGAAATCAAAGGTATTGGAAATATTAATGGAAAACTGTCAAATGGAATGGAAATTACTTTAAAGGATGTGCTTTATGTTCCAGACTTAAACGGGCTACTCATTTCCGTTAGGAAAATTGAAAGTTCAAATTATACAGTTATTTTCAAAAATCAAAAATTATTTATCGAAAAAGGGAGAAACCGTTTTTACTTTGATGAACGTGATTTGAATGGACAACACGTAAGTGACTTTGTCCCTGTTTACGAAACCGTTCTTACTTCAAAGGAAAATGATTGTGATATCTGGCATCGCAGACTTGGTCATCTGAGTGACAAAGTATTGAAAGATATGAAGCTTCCGGTACCTGATTGTTTTTTGTGATATTTGTGCTCGGGCAAAACAGAGTGCAACACCAATGGGAAGATGACCAAGAAAAAGAGAAAACAAGCCAATGACTTTCATTTATAGTGACATTTGTGGAGCTGTTTTTCCGACAGCTTTTTCTGGCGAGTGCTATTTTATGACTCTTATCGATGAATTTTCTCGTTTTACTGAAGTACGTTTACTGAAACATAAAAGTGAAGTCTCATAAGAATTAAAATTGTTCTTAACCAACAGTGAACCTTCAACCCTACAGTGAAGAAAATTAGATGTGATAACGAGAAGGAATATTTTTCTAATGATTTAGTGAATTTTACTAGAGATCTTGGTATAGTGATCGATCCCGCTCCTCCATACACGCAATCTTTGAATGGAGTAGCTGAACGCTGCAATAGGTCGCTTCTGAATATAGGACGTGCTTTGATTGCTGAATCAAATTTACCAAAGACTTTTTGGGATCAAGCTATCCTTTCAGCAGTTTACTTGAAAAACCGAATGCCAAGCAGCACTATTGAGAACAAAACTCCGTACTTCCTGAAATATGGAGAAGAAGCCGATTTCAAGCACATACGTGTTTTTGGATGCAGTGCTTACATGTTAATTCCTTCCGTTCATCGAAATAAGCTTGACGATAGGTCGAAACAAATGATCTTCATTGGTTATTCTTCAATGGGATATAGATTACTAGATCCTGAAACGAAACGCATAACTGTATCAAGAAATGTGAAATTCGATGTAGAGAAAAAGGAAAATGTTCAGTCGAAACAATACATTCTAGAAAATTCAGAACCAGTCGATAATGAAATTGATCCAGATGTTCTAGAAAATACAAGTGATGAATTAAATGATCCTGAAGAGAAAGAAGACAAAACAAGAAAATCTGAAAGATTTAAAAAGCAACCTGTACGGTATCCAGATCCTGAAGTTTACGAAGCATTAATTTGCCAACAAGAAACATTAACGTTTGAAGATATCAAATCCCTCCCTACACTCTAAAATTGGGAGGAGTGAAAAGTTTACTTTTTGAAAGAGTGACAGTCATGTTTACTCTTTTTGGAGTGAGTTTTATAAAAATACACTCCTTAAAGAGTGGAGTTTTCCACTCTCTAGAAAGGAGTGAGATGTCTCACTCCTGTAAGAAGAGTGACTTACGTGTGCATTGCTTATTAACCAATCAGAGCAGCAAGGCGACGACACCCTTCAAAGATAAGAAAAATGATCACTTTTTCGTCCGCCATTTTAAGATTAACAGATTAGGATATCATTAAAATTATTCTTTGGAATACATAAAATGAAGGTAAGTTGTTTAATTTTAAGCATTTATCCGTGTAGATATGTGGAATGTCCAGATTATAAGCTAAATAGTTGTATGTTTGTATAGCAAAAGATTGATCGTGGAGTATTCATAAGTGATTGTGAGATTTCTTCATGTAGCGATCTGAAATGTAATTGTTGTAAGGGACCGGGAAAGCCGTATCTCCGCCATGTTAAATTCACCAACTTTATGTACCTTTTTCTCAGAAATGGTGAAAGATAGAGGTCTAGATTTTTTAGAGTAGTTTGAATAACATGCTTTACGTTTTTTAACTGACCATTTTCGTTCTAAAGTGATTGTGAGATTTCCTCATGTAGCGGACTGACATGTAATTCTTTTAAGGGGACCGGGAAAGCCGTATCTCCGCCATGTTAAATTCACCAACTTTATGTACATTTTTCTCAGAAATGGTGAAAGATAGAGGTCTAGATTTTTTAGAGTAGTTTGAATAGCATGTTTTACGTATTTTAACGGACCATTTTCGTTCTAAGTAAAATTCAAAATTAATTATTAATTATTTATTGAACGTCATTTTTAAATTAGCACTTTTTGGTAAGATTGCACAGCCTAAAATAAATAATTCTCAACAAATCATTAAATCCCTGTGTATACAAAATAACATAGAATAAGTATTAAAAAAAATCTAAGTTCTTATGTTTAATAGATATTGAAACAAGTTGGAAATTGCTCACCAAACGTGGCAAATGAGGTGCGTTCGTACTATAACTAGTTTTAGATATATTTTTTGCACCGCATATTGTACTGAATGTATATTTTAGTGCAATACATAAGTGCATATCCATTTCATTCTGTTGTGAAAGGCTGTAACATCATTAAAATGCACTTAAAATATTTTTTTTCCCATTGGCCGTCATGTAACGGAAAACTTTTGACTGTCCTTGCAATTAAACTATGCATCCGATTTTCCAGAAATTTGAAATGAGTCTACAAAATTTTGCACCTAATATACATTTAAAATTTTAGATCATTCAGAAGGCTGTAACATCATTCAAATGTACTTGCAATAATTTATTCCCATTGGCCGTAATGTAACGGAAAACTTTTGACTGTCCCTGTAATTAAACTATACATCCAATTTTTATGAAATTTGAAATGACTCGACAAAAGTTTGCAACAATTATATATTTAAAATTTCAGACCATTCGGTTGGGTAGTTTTTGCTCTGTTATATGCGGGTGTTGAATTCAGACCCTTATCTCCGGGAGGGATTTCTGTGGTTCCGGAGGGGGGGGGACATTATAGAGTTCTGGGGGGGGGGAATTGCACTTTTTGACCATTGAAAACACAAAATCTCAAATCTTCCGGAGGGGAAATCGCCCCCCCCCCGGCCACCCCCTGAAATCAACACTGACAGACAGACTAAACGACGAATATAGGGGCTACGTATTTATATAATTACGAACGCACCTAAAAAAAGGAACATAAACATGAAAAATCCAAGTTTTGAGAAAAAGTCGATTAAAGATTTATTGCCATTAAGCTGTGAAGTACTCTTAGAAATAATGAATAATTTCAACACTTATTTTTTATATATATAAACATGTGTGACACATCGTTGGAAAGACAAAAGTTTAAACTATTTAATGATATAAAAAAATAAAAATCGCTTTTTAGGTGCGTTCGTAGTTATATAAATACGTAGCACCTATAGTCGTCGTTCAGTCCGTCTGTTTGTCCGTCTGCCGGCATTTAACAGCGCAAAAACTACCCAACCGAATCGTTTGAAATTTAAAATATATAATTGTTGTATAATTCTGTCGCGTCATTTCAAATTTTATGAAAATCGGATGTATAGTTTAATTACAGGGCAGTCAAATTTTTCTGTTACATTACGGCCAATGGGAAAAATTATTGCAAGTGCATTTTAATGTTGTTACAGCCTTCCGAATGGTCTGAAATTTTAAATAGGGCAGATGTGCCAGTAATGGTCACCCTTTGATGTTTTTGGTTCATAAAAAAATAAGTAATAAATATTTAACTTTAATTATTTTTTTTATAATTTCCCCTTGCATGTTTTATAAAACTGGGTTATTGTTGGCACTTTTAATCAAACCAATTAGGAAGTAGAAAATAATGTTTCAAAGTTTTGCTGTTTTTCTGTGAAAATCTTAATGAAGAGGCTAAGAGCTGACTTCGTTTAATTAATTTATATATTATTTATTTTCTTGCAAAATTTGAATGCTTTTGTTTGAGTAGCAATAGAAAACTTAGACTTTTATATACTAACAGTCATTTACGAAATTTCATTTATTTTTCAGGTTTTAAGAGAGAGTGTCTATTACTAGAATGGTTAATTAGTCATTTTCCACCAAAACTTTTTAAATAGCTGCTTTTAAGTTAGTTTATGTGATTAATAAAATTTCAATATTTTATTCTTTTTTTATGTATATATACTTTGCTATTTTAAAATCTGGCAATCAAACCAGCTAGGTAGTAGAAAATATTGTTTAAGAGCACAGCCAAAGACGGGCTCATAGGGCTTAATACCTTTCCTTTTAAATAAAAGCAATTAAGTTACAGAAGCTATTAAAAATCTATTTTCTGTGTTAAATGTTTGGTTATTCTTATCTGAAAAAAAAGAAAAAGAAGGAAAAAAAAGTAATATTCCTTAATTTATAGGCAATATTCATGAAACTGGTAAATCTGCAGATCAGTGGCCTCAAACATCAGTTCTACAGTTTTATTTTGAAATTATTTTACTTAGCATTTAAAATATTCAACTCACAATTTCATTTCTTTCATATTTGCAATATTAGTTATTATAAATGATATATCAAGTAGTCTCTGGAAGATTAATTGTTAAAAATAGCGAGACAAAACTATACATCACTAACATTCCAAAACTTTTTTTTTATTATTATTACCTTTTAAATCCCCCACTGTTTCAATAATTTAATAGCTGTAATTGCCTGATATTTAGTATTTTAAACTATCCATCTAAAATAATTAAAACATTGATCGTTTGATAATTACAATAATTGATGCAAACAGTAAATGATCATCACAAATATTTTATTAATTACTGGTATCCTTATTGTTAAATTTATTTGAAAATAACCATTTTGTTTCATTAGTATGTTTTCATTAAATTCTGGTTCTAAATACAGTCATAAAAACAATTATATTTATTACTTTTTATGGGGTGTCCATTACTGGGCCAGAGGGTGTCCATTACTGGGCTTTTGGTTGTTTTGGTATATTTCTGTTATTTAAAATTAAATTTCGATTCACATTGGGAAATGAGACCATAAGAATTGTTAAATATTGTTGATAGATTAATATAATATTGAAAAAACTGGAATGTAATAATTATAACTATTAATTAAAAAATAATTTTAAAAGAAATCCCTTAAGAGTGTCCATTACTGGCACATCTACCCTATTTAATTGTTGCAAAATTTTGTCGAGTCGTTTCAGATTTTATGAAAATCGGATGTATAGATTAATTACAGGGAGTCAAAAGCTTTCCGTTAACTTTAAGGTCAATGGGAAAAAATTATTTCAAGTGCATTTTAATGATGTTACAGTCTTTTGAACAGAATGAAATTGATATGCACATATAAAGTTCACCAAAATATACATTCAGCACAATATGCGGTGCAAAAAATATTTATAAAATTAGTTATAGTACGAACGCACCTCATTTACCACGTTTGATGAGCAATTTCCAACTTGTTTCTATTTCCGAGGTCAATCTTTTCCTATAAAACATATAAAATCTATTTTGCTCATATTCACAAAAAACAATATCTACGCGAATAAAAAAATTAAATTAAACATGGCTTATCGCGTCATTTCATTAATAAGTATCGTATTAATTTCATTTTTCAGCAATGACGGACGAAAATTAGAAATCATGATTAAGTTGAGGAATATGTTTAAAAGTAAAATATATACATATTCCAGAGAACTTAAAAGTTTAACTTTAGACTCCATGTTCATATTAAATAAAACAAAAGCAAATGACAGCGGATAAAATATATATATATACATTCTTAATATTTAAATCATGCTTAGAACTTATTTAAAAAATATGTGAGTTTATAAGTATTGTTTTTTAAATGGAAAAATTAAAAATATTTTAGAACAATAGGACTTTGCAAAAATAGCAATAATTTAAAGAAAAAGTACGGTTTTATATTTAAAACAAAAATTAAAATCAAATCAGACATTGTTAAACATATAACATCCGCTGATTAAAAAGTTATTAATAAAACTTTAAAAGTAATATCTTTATAGGGCATGCAATAAAAGCAAACACAAAGGATAAGATTGGAATAAAATATTTTAGTTTATTATTATTAGTAATCTAATTTAAATTCGTATGTAACTTTAACTGAGTTTTTCCCTAAAAGTTCAATTAGTGTTACAAACTATGAATTAAATAAATATTGCTATTAAAGTATTTTATTCCAATCTTTACTACGCTTGTATCTATTTTCATTGCATGCTGTAAAAGATGTGATTCTTTTAAAATGACCATAGAAGCGAAAAAAAAAAAGACTACATAAAAAATGTACATTCACTATTATGAAAGAGTGACTATTCACTCCTACCAGGGGTGAAAAACCGCACTCCTTTAGCAAGAGTGAATAGTCACTCCTCCGAGAAAGTGATTATCCACCCCTCTTTAGAGTGAATATTCACTTTCCAGGAGTGACTATTCACTCTTTCAGAGAGTCAAAAATTTCACTTTTGCTCAGAGTGAATAGTCACTCTAAAGATGTTGGGCATATTTTGACTCTGCGATAGAGTGACTATTCACTCCGGAGGAGTGAATAGTCATTCCTTTTTATTTAGAGTGTAGTGATGAACAACGCTTGTGGAAAGAAGCTATGGACGCTGAGATTGAAAGTATGAAAATCAACGATGTATGGGATCTTGAAAAATTACCACCTGACAAACGACCTATTTCCTGCAAATGGGTATTTACCATCAAAAGAGATGGTCGACATAAGGCGAGACTCGTAGCTCGTGGATTTATGCAAAAAGAAGGGCTATACTATAGTGAAACCTTTTCCCTTGTAATAAGTATGCCAGCTTTACGTTTGGTTCTTATTTTGATTTTAAATGAAGATTTATATGCATTTGTGTTAGATGTTAAAACAGCGTTCCTGAATGGTAAGTTAAATGAACTTGTTTTTATGGATCAGCCGCAAGGCTATGATGATAAAAGTGGGCGAAAGTGTAAACTTAAAAGAAGTTTATATGGTCTAAAACAAGCCCCACGACACTGGTTTGAAAGGTTTCATGAATTTATTTCAAAGTTAAATTTTAAATCTTGTGATAATGAACCTTGTATTTTTATTCGGTATAATAATGATCATAAAATAATTATTGCTTTGTATGTAGATGATATGTTAATTGCAGGTTCAGATGTAAATGAAACTAATGTAGTTATTTCCCTATTATATAAAGAGTTTCATATGTCAAAATCGGAAAGTGTTTCAGAATTTCTAGTTATTCAAATGAAATTCAATTCTGATAGTTTAATAATGGATCAAGAGTCTTACATAATTAAATTGTTAAGTAAGTTTAATATGCTAGATTGTAAACCCAGTGACATTCCTATTTCTCCTAAGTCCACACCATCTGATTTCAAAAATGGTATTTCTTTTAATGTCCCATATCGTGAACTTGTAGGTTGTTTATTATATTTAGCTTATATTTCTCGACCTGATATTTTGTATGCCATTAACTGTTTAAGTCAATTGCAAGAAAATCCTAATGAAATTGCATGGAAAGCACTTAAGAAAATCTTAAGATATTTAAATGAAACATTGTCTTTAAAACTTGTGTATAAAAAGCAAAATTCTGATCCTAAATTAACCATGTATGTTGATGCTGATTGGGGGGCTAACACAAATGACCGCAAATCAGTAACAGGTTATATTTTAATGTTTTGTAACATGCCTGATCCGTGGTGTTGTAATAAACAAAAATCAGTTGCTTTATCGTCAACTGAAGCTGAAGTCATTGCTTTAACTAAAAGTTTGCAAGACTTGTTATGGTTTAAAAATATTGCTAGTGAAATTGTAAATATTAAGGATTTAGTAATTTTTGAGGATAATCAATCATGTATAAAATGCATCAGAAATGAGAGTAATTATGGTAGAATGAAACACATTGATATCAAATTGAAATTTGTTCGCAATATTATAAAAGAAAATAACATCAAAATTGAATATGTTCCTACGAATATGCAAATTGCTGATTTATTTACAAAGGCATTACCTAAAGTTAAATTTTATGAACTATTATTTCTTTGTTGTTTGTACAAGTAATGTTTATATTGTGTCATATTATTATTAATGATTGATTTCAAGAAATTTCTTTGTTTTCTGATGTAATGCTTGATTATGGGCGGGTGTTGAAAATAATCATAGCATTACATTAAATTCTTATTAATTTCTTTTTGTACAACTATGTTTCTTGTGATTGGTTGTTTAATGTAGCTTTCTTTCACGGCCGCCAATTCCCCGACATGGGCCTTGCAAAATCTATAAATACCAGTAAATTTTCTGTTTTCTTTCAGTATGTTTGTGTAATTGTTCTTGATAATATCAAATATACTCAATTCGATCCACGCCTTTATGTCTGCCTTTTATTTATTTCAACACTTTAAAAGAAATCTTGTTTAAAATAGTAAAAAAAAAATACATTTTGGTTATATTTAACAAAACGAAATTGCACATGTGTTCTTCCATGTGTCAAAAATAAATCTGTAGCAAATTATCTACATTGTATATGCCTACTTATTTTATGCTGGAAGTCTTAGAGTTAGTTTAACTCCAAAAAATCATAAACAAATTTATTATCATATTCTCCTTCATACTACATGCTTCGTGTGTCCATCCGTGACATTTCACACACTGTATCTAACTTCCTTTGGATTTAGAATTGGAGTAAAGCTCATTACAAAACATTCAGGTTTCATTATCTTCTTCTTCTTCTGAAGATGCCCCATCAACCTTTTTTGGTTCCTTTTCCTGTTGATTCTTATTTTCTTTTTAAGAATCTTCCTTTTTTGTTTTGCAGCCTGTTTAGCTTCTTTTTCTGTAATATCCGCTTCGAGCTCTAATTTATAGGGTGAAGTAGTTAAAATAACAGTTTCCACTTCTTTTGCCAGCTCTTTTCTCAATCTTAAAGCCTTCCTGGAGAGGGGTAATAACACTTTAATTGAAATTAGAAATGCAGATTGCTGGCTACACAATATCAGATCTCGATAGAAGAGGCTAGATGTTGTCAGCTACTGGATCTGTGATTTCGGTATTTTTAAATGCGGAAAGATGAGTTTCATTAACCTGTGATATTTCAGAAATATTTATTGCTGCAGCTATGGCAACCTATGGCTGCGTAGACTTAGGTGTTTTATCATTGAATTTCATAGGTTTCTCTGTCATTTCCAAAGGAGCAAATAGATCTAGGAAAAACATCGTTGTTGTAAGGAAAAATCCCTGTTTTCTCAAATCGTCTTATTGGAGTATTATTCTAAAAAATGAATGATTTTCTTTGAATGATTTTCTGAATTGAATGATTTTCTAACTTAGTAAATTGTTACAGATCGCCTAGTATTGGAAGTAACCACTTCCTCACCTCTTGTTTGTAGTATATGTTTAGAGGTGCTATGAATAACACATCAAAGGGTTAACAGTACTTAACAGCATTAAATTGCAATTTAAAACTCCATGCTAAAGTATTAACTATCCTAAAAAAATCATTCCATGAGTGTAGGACAAAAATGGGTACACCCGGTTTTGACCCACTCTTAAGTACCCTGTTTTACCCCAACGTGACATAGATTTTAAAACATGACGTCACTACTCTCAGTCCTATAGTAAAAGATCATTAAAACTGTTAAAATACTTCCAAGAAAGCAAATAATTAAATATAGTACTTGTCAATATTTAATATGCTGGCAAACAGTTAATATATGCGTAAAACCTAGAAACAAACAAAATAATTTTTAAGAGAAATTTAAACGCATTCCTTCACACAAAAATAACCGCACACAATAGTGCTTCGTTCAGCTACAAATGCCGTAATGACTTTCAGCAAGCAATTCCTGGTGCTGGCCGACAGATAAAAGTTCAAATTAAGGAGGAACCAGCGCTACCCGGTTTTGCCCGCCTCCCCGTTTTTGTACAACTGTCCCCTATATATATACATATATATGTTACCGGCCAAACCCCATTTTAGGCCAAACTAATTTATCCGAACGCGCATAGGATAAACTAGTTTTTTCTAAACCAAACTAGTTTATCCTAACCCCATAGGATAAACTAGTTTCTCCTAGGCCAAACTAGTTTGTCCTGAAGCCCATAGGATAAACTAGTTTTTCCTAGGCCAAACTAGTTTGGCCTAACGCACATAGGATAAACTAGTTTAGCCTGCTATTCATTAGTCTAAACTAGTTTATCCTAGGTCAATAGAGTTTATCTTAGGCCAATTCAAACGCAAATTCAATTTCTCAAAAATGAGTCAAGTTCACCCTCAAATTCAAAAATTTTCAAATAAATCCGCTCAACTCAAACACATCTATGGAAGTGAGCAAAGTTCACTAAAAACTTGTTTTTTAAAAAATATATAATAGAAGTTTATAGTCCAAATTTATGAAATTTTGTGAGCCAGTATTTTGGTTATTCGATGAAAGGTCTTTACGGGCCCGCCCAATTTTCATTCCCGACACTCGGCCCGGGCTTGGTTTAGGAATTACTGCTTTCGAGATGTTCGAACCGTGATGGACCGGGACTCAATTTTTTTTCCGGCTTCAGTCAGGACTGGACTGCATTCTTCTTGATGTCTGCACAGGTAGAAATTTTCAGTCCAATTTCCAATTCAGCTCACATGAAAATCATTTGGACCGGAAGGATCTCTGGTCTTTTCAGTAAAAAATAAGTAATATTTGGCCGGCCCAGCTTTTTTTGCACGTATTTTTAAATGGTTATTATTCCACAATTAAAATTTATATATTTATTCTAATTATTTATTTTTTTAAGATTAGATGCATTTTTAAGTAATAAAATTAAAGTATGATATAACCTGAGAAAAATAACCTGCCTATGACGTAATTCTGTGTTTAACAAAAAAATATGTTAATCTATGTAAAATGAGCATATTAGTAAAATAAACATCCTCTAATCCGGCACGTTCGAGACTTGCAGGATGCCGGATTACGAAAATTTCCAAATTACAGGATGAATGTCGGGAAATACGTGTAGAAGTTAGAATTAATCAGAAAATGCCAGTTAAACCTCCATTTAATATATTTGAAAAACCTCCATTTAATATATTTGAAATTACAATTTCACTAAAATATAGGCTTTTCTATTCCAAGAAAAAGCATCAGAGACACAAATCACTAAATACGGCGCCACTTTCAATAAATTATGACTTCAATTTCGATAAATATGGCCTCAAACTGGCTCTAAAAACCGGCTGCTATGATTTATTTCCTACTTCGTTATAATGTTGTTTGTTTAACTATACCATTTAGGTAAATGTTTTCATATTTTAAATACAGTGATAACATTCTACGGTTTACATCAAATAACATAATGTAAAATCTACTTGTATACGATTTATATTAAATTGAAATTAAAGCATAACAACTATTTTTTTTTAGAGTTAGCTTTCTCATTTTAAACAAAGCTTCATAGATTGTCGTCATTTTTATGTTAATCGCTGTGGATTTGGATTTTATCATTAGTGTGAGTTTCCATTTAAAAATTATAGACAATGAATCTTAGGATACCCGTGTTTAAAGATACCTGATATACTACGCATTAACAGAACATAAATAAAAATCGTTTTTTATTTGAAACACTAATATATATAGTGTATTTTTTAGATTTCTCAAACACTACATGAAAAAGCATTTATAGTACTTTCGTATTATAGCGAGCAGTTAATCATGAATGTTTTCACTATAATTCCCGTATAATCTGAGTAGCCCATTTCGCTCGCTGTGCTGGTCGGTTGCTCCAAACGAATCTTGAATTATCGGTGAATTTGAATATATCGGTGAATTTGATCCGTTATTTTAATGCAATATGTGTCTTTATCTCAAACGTTCTTCTGCGTATATAAAAACGTTACTAACGCCACTGTGCTATTATACTTTCTAATGTTTAAGACAAAACGTCGGTTGTTAAGGGCCAAATCTTTTAGTTAATGATTTACAGTAGAACATGGTTTAAGAATGGTAGATGGATATGCAATATACTAAAACTATCCCTGAAAAATTATCTAATATTTTAAAAGGCTAATCATTCAGAATGGGGTTCAACTGATTAGTAACTTTTCAGCTAACTCTATAACAAAACATGTAGAGCAAAATGGGATATACTAAAACCATTATAGAAAAATGCGTGCATAGTAACAGCGCAAATTCCATCAAAATCTGTCCAGTAGAAATTATTAAAAAGGCTAATCTTTTATAATCGGCCTTATCTGATTATAACTTTCTCCCACAATTTTATATATAGCTGCCTGACATAAATACAATATTCTAAAACCATCCGTGTAAAATTATCCAAGAAACGATGCAAGTTCCAAGGAAGTCCATTAATAAAAATCTTTCTTAAAATACTAATCTTTCATAATCAGGTTCACATGATTATAAAACTTTTCCCTGTAACTCTATGACTAAGCAACATAAAACAATATGTTATACACTAAAATCTTTCCTGATAAACTGATAGTCGCATTGAAATCCACTCAGAAGAACTCAAGTTATAAGCAGCCGGAACGAAATTCCAATTTGCATTTTCTATACATAATAGATTATTTTGCGTAGTTCGATTTGATATCTGTTAAATTCATGTTTTATTTTATTTTATTTTATTTTGGCGTTTTAATTTCGATAACCAATTTAATTATGAAATATTACACGAAAACAAACAAGTACTGAATTATTTGCAGCATTTTTGAGCAATCGATTTAATCTTTTGTAATTGCACGCACATTTAAAAAATATTCATGCTTGAGAATCACTTTAAAATCTATAAAAAATCTATAAATTGACATAAACTTTTCAAACAAATATTATTGAAAGTTTTTTCTTTGTTTTCTATTAGACGTTGGAACAATCGAATGTGCGATGTTTAGAAATTAAATTGTAGTAAAATCGAAATTTGTGGATAGATTAGGTTGTTGTCACCAATAATATGATGACAAAGTTACACATAGACATGCCTTTTCTTCATAATATTGCATTAAGAGCAAACGGGTTCATCTTTCGTAATGGTTTCGTTGGGCTGTACGCACATTTAAAAATATATCCATGTTTGAAAATTACTTTCAAACCCATTAAAATAAAAAAAAAAACAGCAATACAATTTTCAAATAAATTTCATTTGAAAGGAATTTTGTTCTATTCGACAGCTTAACGAATTAAATTGTTTAGATTCTGTTAATTTAAATTAATAGAGTTAATTTACATTCTGTTTAGAAGTTAAGAAAAATTGCTGTAAAGGCATAATTTGTCTGTTAGGTCGTTGCCATCAATAGTATGATGTCAACGTTACTCACTGGCATATTTTTACTTTGTAATGTAGATATACGTCATAAAAACGAGAATTTCACGATATGGTATGCCACTTGGTGGATTTGTTTTTCGTATTGACAGAAAATTAACAAATTTTTCTGTTACACCAGCCGAAGAAAACGGGCATTGTGATATTAAAGCTCAGACATTTTATTATGGTGGCGAGACAATAACGTATGTTTTCTAATTGTCATTTTAATGATTTGTGGACGGGAATACACAAATCTCAATTATTGTGATTACTATAGTAGTTCACTTTAATTTATTATTTCACATGGAAAGTCTCTTATAATTGACACGGGCGAAGCCGGGTAGTTCTGCTAGTCATTTATACATTTTATCTGAAGAGCTCAGGTGATAAAAAAAGGATTGAAGCATATGATTGAAGATAACCAATGGTCCTCACCATATGTTAAATTACTGTTTGAAAACACGAAATACTAAAAAAAAAAAATTTTATAAATTGGTATTTGACAATAAACGCAAATAGATGTTTGGAACTTTACAACTCATTTTATTGAAATGATGATTGTGTAACTTACTACCTTTATCTTCTCATACCTTCTTACATATTTTTACAGGGCTCCTAGAGCTTCAGCCCAAATTCAAGTAATTTTATGTAGAAAAACTGGACTTTCATAGTTCGCGCCATTTTAGAAGGAATGTTTTACTCTCTAAGAAAATTCTGGTAGGTATCCAGCATAAAGTCGGGGAACTTCCCTGATCTGTACGAACCCTGTATTATGGATAATCAGCAGCTTGGGCGAAAATACTCCACAGTTGAAAAATAGATTTTGAACTTTTATATTTCAAATGAAATGTAATAAGAAAACAATATTTTCAGAGAGAGTTGTATTAGACAGACTATATGTATGATTATTCGCCACTTATGAATTATACATTTGTATACCAACAAAGAAAAATATTAAAAAAATAATGAATAATTTCTATTTTGAAGAACATATTCACTTAGTTTCTGCCGAATTTTCAATGAAATCAAATGAAACTTTTTTACTCAAATAAAAAATTGATCAAAATATATATATTTTTAAAAAGCTAAAATCTTAAAAAACGATTTTTACGCACAAATAACGTACAGGACGATAAAAAACACCCATACGATCGTTTCGAGGATTCCTCCATCCCCTTCCTCAGTAAGAAAAAAAAGGATTTAAAATGGGGTCGAAAGAACACCTCGGCTATTGCCCCGAGAACTGGCTTATGGATTGTTTGAAAAGGCAGAAGCAAGAGTTTATATATCCCACAGAAATGACGTAATTGAACAGAAGTAACTGAAAAAGAGTCACTGCGCAGGATCTCTCTACAATAGTGAAAGAAAAGGGTTGCTGGTCATATCATTTACTAAGGTGGAAGTATGTTTATGAATATAGTGAGCCTCGTAAAAGTCTAGATCAAAAACTGAGTTACATTTTTTAATAATTTTTGCCTCTGGATAATTAAACTGGTGGTTGGAATTCCAACAATGTTTCGCTATTGTAGATTTCCCAATTTCCTGTTTTCTAACGTAATTCTGGTGTTCATTCAGCCTAATTCTAAGTGCACACTTCGTCTGCCCAATGTAAGAGAGCAATTCAATAGCGAATACAATAGAGCAATAAAATAGCGAAATATTGTTGGGATTCCAACAACCAGTTTAATTAATAAGTACAGAACTTGTGTGAAAATATAAATTATTTGAAAACAACGTTTAAACACACAATAAAACAAGCAGACTTGACCATACGTATACGTTTCGTGAGTACTAGGACTCACATCCTCAGTGTAAAAACTATAAAAACAATATCCCCCCAACTGCATGTACGGTGAAAAACACCCAAATGTCAAAACATAATACCAAAAGACCACCAAGTTCTAACAGCCAATGAAATTAATGCGGAATTGAAGTGTCGTGACACAACAAATCCATCCAGAAAGTTGAGATGTATGGTGTACTAGATAAATCATTAACCAAGGAGTCTTTAAATTTATGGATATGAATAGCTTCAAAAAAGTCTAAATCCAGAGAATAGGAGAAATGCATTTCTTGATAATGGTAGCTGAGTCAAAATTTAAATTATGTCCCTCCCCCCAGCAATGAGAGGCGATAGAGGATTTCTGTAATTCTTTTTTCTTTACATAGTTTCTGTGTTCATTGATTCTGTAACGGAGTTTTCGTTTAGTTGGTCCAATGTAGGACAAACCACATTGGCATTGAATGTTGTAAATGCCCCAATAATTATGTGGAGGAATTTGGTCCTTAAGTTGCGAAAAAGATAATTTATTAATCGGTTTAAAAACCACATTAAAATCATAATGTCTTAAGATATTAGCCATCTTAAAGCTAATGCTATTATAAAATGGTAAAAGGATAAGGTTGGAAATGGAAACCGCAGTAACAGGTGAATCAAGATTATTAACATATTTATTAAGACTATGAAAAATTAAATTATTGATATAAGATAAACTAAAACCTCGATCAATAGCCACAGATCTAATGTAATTTAATTCTGTAATAAGTGAATTATTATCTGAACAAATTAAGCGAGCTCTATTAATCAAATAATGAAAAGCCGAAGCTTTTTGGGAAGGGGTGTGACATGAATTGAAATGGGGAGGGGGAGTGTGACAGCAAAAGGTTTACGGTAAACGCAAGTGTCAAAGGTGTTAGGCAAAGGTGTAACCAACACATCCAGAAATGGCAATCTATTATCTATTTCAACTTCATAGGTGAATTGAATGACTGAATCTATTGAGTTTAAAATCGTTAATATATTGTCAACAGAAAATAGAGAAAGGTCCAAGAGTGCAAAATAATCGTCTACATATCTACAATAAAATGGGAAGTTGATAAGGTTAAACATTTTAACCTCAAAGTAATGCATATATAAATCTGCTACAAAAAGGGCTAAGGGGATTACCCATTGCTAAACCATCCGTCATAGAATAATATTGATTAGAAATTTGAAATGAATTTTGTTTTAAACAAGTACTGAATAACTCAATAATGTGGTTGATTTCATAATCTGTGTAATGAAATTCTTTTAATCTAGCAGTGAGACTTTGTAGTGCACCTTGAACTGGAACATGGGTGAACAGAGAAGTAACATCAAATGAAACCATGCGTAAAGAGGGGGAGGGGGTGGAGTTTTTAATCCGATTAACAAAAGAACTAGAATTCTTAATATTGTAAATATTAGAACTTGAAAGGAATGAAAAGCGTTTCACTAAATATTTAGCAAGAGGGTATGAAGCAGAACCGATATTGGATACGATAGGCCGGAGGGGAACACCAATTTTATGAACTTTAGGCAGAGCGTAAAAGCGACTGCAGTTAGCAATAGACGGAATTAATGACATTTTAATACTGTCATCAATACAGGGAGAGGTTTTTATAAGTTTTCTGGTACTTGTTAAATCACTGTCAGAAGGATCCCGATTGTAAAAGATTTTGCACTTTATCCAAATAAGCTGTTTTATCCTGTACCACTATTTGACCTCCCTTATCATCTTTAGAGATAACAATGTCATCATTAGATTTTACAGAGGATAAAGGTTCTTTAAGATCCTTTGTTATGTTTGGTTTGAAATTCTTAGAATTGTGATCAACTGTGTTTTTAATGAGAACCCTAATGGAATCCTTTTGAGAACTAGATAGTTTGCTAAATTTGAAACTTCTTTCAACTGCAGCAATAAGATTAGGTAAATCTGGACGTTTGCTAAAAGAAAAATTATAATTAAGTTTGAGAGCTTTCTCCTGTGTAGATGACAGTTGTGAAGTTGAAAGGTTTACAATAGCATTATTATTCACCTCTGGAAGCCAAGGAGGGGGTGTAGCAGTAAGAGGGAGTAAATTTGAAAGTTTTTTTACTAACGAAAGTTTATGAAAAGCAGAGAACTTGACAGACCGGGTCCATGATAACCAATCAAGTTTGTCAAAATTTGACACTGAGTTTCCAAGAGAAAGATGTAAATGAAAAAGTTCTTTTTCAATAAAAGCGAGCTTACTACGAGTATCCTGAATAATGGAGCGAAGTAACACTAACTTTCAAGTGTGTAAAGATTTCGAAAGACGTTTAGTTAATTGAAGTTTAAAACCCAAGCGAATAAAACCTTATAAAATGGTAAAATGATAAGGTTGGAAATGGAAACCGCAGTAACAGGAGAATCAAGATTATTAACAAGATTGTGCTGGGGGGAGGGACAAAATTTTAATTTTGACTCAGCTACCATTATCAAGAAATGCATTACTCCTCTGGATTTAGACTTTTTTGAGGCTATTCATATCCATAAATTTAAAGACTCCTTTGTTAATGGTTTATCTAGTACACCATACATCTCAACTTTCTGGATGGATTTGTTGTGTCACGACACTTCATTTCCGCATTAATTTCATTGGCTGTTAGAACTTGATGGTATTTTGGTATTATGTTTTGACATTTGGGTTTTATTCACCGTACATGCAGTTGGGGGGATATTGTTTTTATAGTTTTTACACTGAGGATGTGAGTCTTAGTACTCACGAAACGTATACGTATGGTCAAGTCTGCTTGTTTTATTGGGTGTTTAAACATTGTTTTCAAATAATTTATATTTTCACACAAGTTCTGTACTTATTATATTTGGTTGCAACGGACCTATTTGGGGGTTTTTATCATGTCTGATCTTAATCGTTTTTACAAACTTAGATTAAGACGTGAAAAAGTTTTAAATCATTTCAACTTTTTATGTAGTTGTAAACGTCGTGGTGTTGTTCCTGGTTTTATTCGCTTGGGTTTTAAACTTTAATTAACTAAACGTCTTTCGAAATCTTTACACACTTGCAAGTTAGTGTTACTTCGCGCCATTATTCAGGATACTCGTAGTAAGCTCGCTTTTATTGAAAAAGAACTTTTTCATTTACATCTTTCTCTTGGAAACGCAGTGTCAAATTTTGACACACTTGATGGATTATCATGGTACCGGTCTGTCAAGTTCTCTGCTTTTCATAAACTTTTGTTAGTAAAAAAACTTTCATATTTACTCCCTCTTACTGCTACACCCCCTACTTGGCTTCCAGAGGTGAATAATAATGCTGTTGTAAGCCTTTTAACTTCACAACTGTCATCTACACAGGAGAAAGCTCTCAAACTTAATTATAATTTTTCTTTTAGCAAACGTCCAGATTTACCTAATCTTATTGCTCCAGTTGAAAGAAGTTTCAAATTTAGCAAACTATCTAGTTCTCAAAAGGATTCCATTAGGGTTCTCATTAAAAACACGGTTGATCACAATTCTAAGAATTTCAAACCAAACATAACAAAGGATCTTAAAGAAGCTTTATCCTTTGTAAAATCTAATGATAACATTGTTATCTCTAAAGCTGATAAGGGAGGTCAAATAGTGGTACAGGATAAAACAGCTTATTTGGATAAAGTGCAAAATCTTTTACAATCCGGCCCATACATTAAATTAAATCGGGATCCTTCTGACAGTGATTTAACAAGTACCAGAAAACTTATAAAAACCTCTCCCTGTATTGATGACAGTATTAAAATGTCATTAATTCCGTCTATTGCTAACTGCAGTCGCTTTTACTCTCTGCCTAAAGTTCATAAAATTAGTGTTCCCCTCCGGCCTATCGTATCCAATATCGGTTCTGCTTCATACCCTCTTGCTAAATATTTAGTGAAACGCTTTTCATTCCTTTCAAGTTCTAATACTTACACTATTAAGAATTCTAGTTCTTTTGTTAATAAGATTAAAAACTTCACCCCCCCCCCTCTTTACGCATGGTTTCATTTGATGTTACTTCTCTGTTCACCCATGTTCCAGTTCAAGGTGCACTACAAAGTCTCACTACTAGATTAAAAGAATTTCATTACACAGATTATGAAATCAACCACATTATTGAGTTATTCAGTACTTGTTTAAAACAAAATTCATTTCAAATTTCTAATCAATATTATTATATGACGGATGGTTTAGCAATGGGTAATCCCCTTAGCCCTTTTTTAGCAGATTTATATATGCATTACTTTGAGGTTAAAATGTTTAACCTTATCAACTTCCCATTTTATTGTAGATATGTAGACGATTCTTTTGCACTCTTGGACCTTTCTCTATTTTCTATTGACAATATATTAACGATTTTAAATTCAATAGATTCAGTCATTCAATTCACCTATGAAGTTGAAATAGATAATAGATTGCCATTTCTGGATGTGTTGGTTACACATCAGCCTAACACCTTTGACACTTGCCTTTACCATAAACCTTTTGCTGTCACACCCCCCCCCCATTTCAATTCATGTCACCCCCCTTCCCAAAAAGCTTCGGGTTTTCATTATTTGATTAATAGAGCTCGCTTAATTTGTTCAGATAATAATTCACTTATTACAGAATTAAATTACATTAGATCTGTAGCTATTGATCGAGGTTTTAATTTATCTTATATTAATAATTTAATGTTTCATAGTCTTAATAAATATGTTAATAATGTTGATTCTCCTGTTACTGCGGTTTCCATTTCCAACCTTTTCATTTTACCATTTTATAATAGCATTAGTTTTAAGATGGCTAATATCTTAAGACATTATGATTTTAATGTGGTTTTTAAACCGGTTACTAAATTATCTTTTTCGCAACTTAAGGACCAAATTCCTCCACATAATTATTGGGGCATTTTCAACATTCAATGCCAATGTGGTTTGTCCTACATTGGACAAACTAAACGAAAACTCCGTTAAAGAATCAATAAACACAGAAACTATGTAAAGAAAAAAGAATTACAGAAATCCTCTATCGCCTCTCATTGCTGGGGGGAGGGACATAATTTTAATTTTGACTCAGCTACCATTATCAAAAAATGCATTACTCCTCTGGATTTAGACTTTTTTGAAGCTATTCATATCCATAAATTTAAAGACTCCTTGGTTAATGATTTATCTAGTACACCATACATCTCAACTTTCTGGATGGATTTGTTGTGTCACGACACTTCACTTCCGCATTAATTTCATTGGCTGTTGGAACTTGATGGTCTTTTGGTATTATGTTTTGACATTTGGTTTTTTTTCACCGTACATGCAGTTGGGGGGATATTGTTTTTATAGTTTTTACACTGAGGATGTGAGCCCTAGTACTCACGAATAGTATACGTATGGTCAAGTCTGCTTGTTTTATTGTGTGTTTAAATGTTGTTTTCAAATAATTTAACCAGTTTAATTATCCACAGGCAAAAATTATTAAAAAATGTAACTCAGTTTTAGATCTACACTTTTACGATCTCACTATATTCATAAACATACTTCCACCTTAGTAAATGATATGACCAGCAATCCCTTTCTTTCACCAGTGTGGAGAGATCCTGAGCAGTAACTCTTTTTCAGTTAGTTCTGTTCAATTACATCATTTCTTTGGGATATATAAACTCTTGCTTCTGCCTTTTCAATCAATCCATAAGCCAGATCTCGGGGCTATAGCCGAGGGGTTCTTTTGACCCCATTTTAAATCTTTTTTTTTTCTCACTGAGGAAGGGGATCGAGGAATCCTCGAAACGATCGTATGTGTATTTTTTATCGTTCTATACGTTATTTGTGCGTAAAAATCGTTGTTTAAGATTTTAGCCTTTTATTACTATTCGCACAAAGTTTAATCTATGCTTATAATCAAAATATATTTGTCAAAAAATATAATAAAGAATATATGGTCGATTTACACATTAAAAAACTGTACTCATAAAAATTTCTTAGCGTTAAATTATTTCTCTCTTTTTATTAATTAAAAAAATGATACGATTTGTTATCGCCTTATATTATAGCGCCATTTACATAAGAAAATTGCGACATTTAATACACTTTGTATTTAACGAACAAAAACTCCAAATATTTGTAATTGTTTTCTGTTCTGTTTTGTTTTTCTGTTGTGTTGGAACTTTATAACACAGCTCGATTTCACGTAGATACTAGTTTTATTCCAGTCAATAAATCGTGATAACGTTCTACCATTTGTAACTAATGCAATGTAAAACGCAAATGATCAAAACTTATCTCTCTCATTCACTGTAATTGAAACGCATTTGTTTTCCTTAATCAGTTTTCCTGTCGTAAATTTGTCTGTACACTTTACTTGTTCAACCAGAAAAGAGTCGAGGAATAAGGGGGGGGGGGGGGGCTGATTTGCATTTTGTGACATAACTTCATTTTAATCAAATATAATATAGGTAACGCTATTTTTCTCTTTATCAAAACCGATAAATGTGAATCTGAATCAGAACGAGAACTCCATTTATCTTACATGAAAAATTGAGCTGCTTTAGTCTTTTCCATTTAAGGCAACGATTGGTATCAAAAGAATGAAATGTATTCAACAAATTTAAACTGTACAAAAGAAAAATAATAAAAATGTACTTTTACATCTCATATTCGCTATAATATTCCGTGAAATTTTAGTTAAAAAAAATAATAAAAGTGTTTGATATTTGATTTTCTCTTTTTTATTTTTTACATGCATTTTAAAGATTGAAACATTTTAATCGGAAGATTTATTTTTGAAGATACTGAATGGTTTAAAAATGTGTGCATTAACATTAAAGGCAGTGCTTTGAAACTGATAGAAGATTGTCATGCAAGTTAGAGCCGATATATGGGCCATTCGCACAGCCTTTTGACTTTTAAGTCCCTGAATAATAAATTTTATTTTAGTGCATATTCTTGTTTTTTTTTTTTATTTCATATACTGGGGAACATCCCTTTGCATGACTGCATAACAATATTAACGAGATAAATAAATTTTGGACGAATTTGGGGATCTAAATATCCAGGGAACTCCTATACCGTCCCGTGCCCCTAATGCTGATTTTTAAGTTTGAAGCTGCCTGTATAAATTATTTCAATAAAAGTAATTCGCTGTAATTTTTTTCCGAAACTGAGAGTATTGTTTTATATAAATATGTAGCAAAAACTTAACCTGCACACATTTTTAGGGGTGTTATTATTTTTTTAACTCTGTCCCTGGGTTTTAGGTTCCTTACCGTCCCTCTTCTAAAATTATACAGAAAATCACTTAAGATGCAACCACAGAATATTTTTCAAATTTTTTCTCATGGAGAAGTATGCTAGAGAAAGAATGTCTAAAATTCGTTGACAGGAAATTTAATGCAGAATTTAAATCAGCATTTAAATATCGATTTCAAGCATCGTGGCTTTATTGGTAGTCTTACCGTCCCCAAGGTCTATTCCTGCAATTTTCGAGGTAAATTAATTTTTTTTAATTTAATCCAATGTAAATAACTGTTTCTAAAAATCAATGAACATTGTGGTAACATGATTTGCTTAAAAATAGGTGGCAATTTTCATTACCGCCCCATCCTTACCATCCCATTTTTTCCCTATACATTTCCCTTTTTTCCTTTACCGTCCCTTCTTTAACACCCTTCTAAGGCAATGTTATACCCAAATTTTGTGCTAAAAAGACTACATTGTTATTATTTCTTATTTGGATGTTCTGTGTGTACTATGCAAATTCATTATAAGTAAAAATTTAGAAGAAAATAAAAAGTTTTAGTGGCAAAATAATAAGGAAAATTAAACTCGCAAGTTTAAATAAACTTCGGTTAAATAAAATATTTTTCGCTGCTGACCATTGTTTCTTTATTTTGAATCACTAAGACATTCGTCTGTAAGTTTAAAATGTTATTTTAGCAAGTTTAGTTTCACCAGATTTTAATTCCTGAAAGTCAAAAGATTGTGAAAATGCCCCATATATTAAAGCGATGTAGTAAATAAAAAGTGATATAATAAAAAAAAAGTAATAAAAACTTTTCATTTATATTAGGATTCTATAAAAAATGTCTTTTTTTAGTCAATAATTCCGAAAGTTCTCTCTATCTTATTTGCAAAATGCAGATAATAACAAGAAAGAAAGATCATGTGTTAAGCATAATTTATGAAACTCTTTCCAACACTTCCTGAATTCTTTAACAAAACTTCATTATATAAGGAAATAAGGTAAAGAAAATAAATAAGAAAACATTTTAGAAAACGCGTAAAACGTTTCAAAAACTGATTTCAGCTGCTACCGCCCATAGCCAAATATGTATTCCAATTCTTTTGAACAGCCCTGTATTTGATCTGATGTTTGATATAACGGGTGAGATAAAAGTCCGTTAAAACTTTAAACTTCTAAAAAAGGAAGAAATTATTATAAAGGAGTGCGGTTTGCAAGAAAGGGCCTCACAAGGTAGTCGGATTTTCTTAACAGAAAAAAAAAATAAAATTTCAAAATCACATGTAGCAAGTACAGACGACCCGAAATACAATGCACAGGACAGAAATACGCTTCATTCATTTGTCCTTCCAATAAAAAAATGTTCAACATGACCTCCAGAACATTCTATGACACAATCAGGTTGTGTCGTAGTACCTGATCATTGTGTTTCTAGAGATCCTACATTAGAGGGAGATTGGAAATTGCGTCCCGGCAGATTTGACAAATCCGCCGTTTAAGTTACGCCTTCCGTATACGTCGTTATTACACCCGGAAGAAAATTTGGATTTTGAAAGATACAGGGCATCAAAACTTGCTATTCTGTTTATAGCTAAGCTGTTTTTCTTTTTAGAGTTATTGTTTAATATTTAGGAATGTTTATTTACTTTGTAACATATTTTAAATTGTCTGAGGCTGTGTATGCCGCCAACTTTTTTATTATAATAACAACGGTCGAAATGAGTAACATAAAAAAGAAATTCAATTTCTGTGTCTATTGTTTTACATTTAAAAACGGATTTTTATTTAAATCTTTGCGTAGTAAATAAGCAAAACATGTAAATAATTTTTACTTTCGAAGTTTGACAGTTGGCGAAAGTGGCACCCGTTGTTGCCGATGAATTTTGTTTACATTTTGAAATATTCATTTGAAGAACGTAATCTATAGTAAAATTGTATATAGTGCACTCTATTTAAAAAACGAAAATTTTTATAAATTATAAATATTTAAACTATTCATTTTTAATATTTTCTTTTTTAAAAGTCCTCTGAATTTAAGGGCACAGAAGACAAGCATTTCGAAATTTCAATTTTCCGCATAAAAAATAACACATACTCTGACAATTGCAAAAATATGTAAATTTACAATATATAAACTCTAAAACCTTTAAGTTCATAAATAAATGTTACTAAGCATATGTGTATAAATCTTTTTTCCAGTTTCTCTCAGAATGTTCTTTTTTTTCAGATATTTAGCTAAACTTAGTATTATAAAATGTATTAAAGCTGCAGAAGGAGGCAAAGCTGCAAGAGGGAAAGGAGGTTGTGTGTGAGTCTGTTTTTTTTTAAATGGAAATAGATAAAAATATAATATAAAATACACTGCTCAAAACAATTAAAGGATATTGCAGTTTTAGGTGGATTTTGTATCTGGTAAACTGTTTAGCTGATTGATACATGGTCGACAGACATAGTAGGTTATATGAGAATAAATTACACATGTTTGGCAGACAAAAATGCATTTTATTGCGCATTTGTGTACTAAAGGAAAAAAACACAATTTGTGCATATGAGAAAAAAAGAATAAGAAAAGGTGTTTTCTTCAAAGAAAATCATTTTCAGTAGGGGGTATTGTTTCCACGGGCGGCCAGCAACGTTGAACACCTTTGAGGCATGGACTCAATGAGGCTATTAATAACGAGTTGGGGTATTCTGCCCCACTCTTCCAGAAGAGCTCTTTCCAGTTCTTGGAGAGTTTGTGGGGGTTGTTGGCGGCCAGAAACTCGTCTTCCTAGAGCGTCCCAAATGTGATCGATTGGATTCATGTCTGGAGAACACGCTGGCCATTCCATTCGAACAACTCCTTCCTCGAAAGGGAAATCCTCCACCAAGTTTGCACGATGTGGCCTGCAGTTATCGTCCATTAAAATGAAGTTATCTCCGATTGCTGCAGCGTAAGGGACTACAATAGGTCTGAGGATCTCATCCCTATATCGGCGACCAGTCAGAGCTCCATCTCGAATGATGTAGAGGTCAGTGCGCCCGTCAATGGAGATGCCACCATACACCAACACTCCTCCACCGCCAAATCTGACACTTTCGTGCACGAACGCAGGATTATTCCTACTGCCACGGTCCCTCCAGATGAAAATACGCCTATTATCCGGATGCACAGAAAAACGGGACTCGTCAGAAAACAGAATATTGCTACATTCATTTCTCCTCCAGTTGACATGCTCGGTTGCCCACTCCCTGCGGTCGCGACGATGTCTTGATGTTAATCTAACACATACCATCGGTCGGCGAGCATACAGACCTACAGCATGGAGCCGGTTTCGGACAGTCTGATTTGAAATCGTAGTGCCTGTAGCCGAGCGAAGGTGTTGTTGGAGAAGAGTAGCGTTCATGGTTCGGTGTCTCCGAGCTGTTAACGCTAAATACCGATCTTCATTGGGCGTTGTTGCCCGTCTACGACCTTGCCCTGGTTTTCGGCCTGCACATCCACTCTCCAAAAAACGGTTCCAGATCCTGGAAATGACAGTTTGTGACACTCCAATGGCTTGCGCTACTTCGGCTTGAGTTTGGCTCCCTTCTAACCTACCAACAATTCTCAAAGCTTCTGAATCTGTCAAATGACTTCGCTGAGACATCGTACTCATCGAAACAAAGCAATCACTGAATGCCGATCATCCTTGTATCGATTCTCTTTTATCCAGTTGAAAGTCAAATTTCATTCGCTGCCGCTGAAGCGACGTTTTTGACGTCGAACTCAAAATTTGCATACTCCACAGTTTGAAAACCAGAAAAATTTGCATTTGTGATTCCCTTCTTCTATTTTCGGCAAAAAAAATTTCGTTTATATCTTTATTTTATATAAAACTTCAAATATCCTTTAATTGTTTTGAGCAGTGTATATAATAATCGACAAATGGATTTTAATCGATAAATCTATATCAGAAACAGAATGTGAGTTTGAATGTGAAATCTATTTCCGAAATCTCTTTTTGTTCCTTTGATTTGAAATTTATATTATAATTAAACTTTATGCGCTATTTTGCTATTAGCTTTTTGCTACTTAACCGTTTCATAGGAAAGTAGTTGCGTTTCAGTAATGTTGATTGTAACCAGATTTTTGAAAAAAAGAATAATAAAGAAAGACAATGTGTATCCTTGTTTCACCAAAGTTACAAATGTATTTTATTTTTGAAAAATTCCGAAACAAATTTTTATTAGACCTCAGCGGTATAAAAAAACATCCCACATCATTCTAATGGGATTTACGTGATATTTATGCTTAATACACGTAAATGAATTTGTCAGCTTTTTATCTGTACTGGGAGAAATTTTGAATGGATATTTTAATATAATTTCCTTTCATTTTTCTAGTGAAGAATGATTTTACCATTCGAATGAATCATTCGGACATGCGCATAAAAGCATCCGCGATCCTTTTTTTTTTTTTTTTTTTTTTACTCAATTTCAACCTGAAATTTTGTTTCAATAAAGAAGTTTCTTATTTTAAATAGAATTAATTAAGAAACATATTATTATCGATCCACAAATTCTAACACAAGAAACATAATGCCAAAATCTAACACGTCTTGAAACAATATGCAGAGTAATTGGATTCGTTATCTAAAGGAAAAGTCGTCAATTAAATATGCTCATTGGCTGTGATAGAGAACATTTCTTTTTGTAACAAAGGAAATTGTTAATGAAAAGGCTCCATTTATTCAAAAAATGCTATATCTCCGTTGTCCTGGAAGTGTATTTAAAGGTGGATATAGTTACGTTTAGAAATGAGCTATTCTTATTTGTAATTAGGTCCATGTGTATTTTCGTATACATATTATTGTGAACAGAGATGGGTTTACTAAAGAGAAACATTTTCTTTTTAAATTAAAATAATTATATTAAGTCTACCGGAAAATTCTGTTGAAATGTTGAAAACTATGGGAATATTACCATTTCAAAAATGTGGTGCAAAAGAATAAATTAAAATTTAAAAAGTAGGCGTGAATGAATATTAACCCTTTAGTGCGCAGCTTTTCACATATGCAAACAACAGTCCTTTAAATTTAATAGATGTGTTTTATTCGTATATACCTAATTCACATCAGAAAATTAAAATAGCAATATTTGCTTTACTTAATAACTGGCATCCCGTATTTATATAAAGCGAAATTAATCATTGAAACTTTCTGGTGTAAAGTCAGATTATCTGATCTACGTAATTTCTAGAACGTGTTCTGTCATGGGAATCAAAGGGTTAAAGGTTAAGTCTTATAAAAAAAATAATTATATAAAATAAGGTATTTGGAGATATACTTATTAAAATGGTTACTAATTTGCAATATTTTAGCGTAAAACAGACACAGTTTTTACTTGTATTGCAGATGTGCAACAGAAGATAAGATTGACGTATTATATGAAAAACGTATCTCTGATTTTTTTCATTATTTTTCTTGTGTAATAAATCTTTCAGAGAATCATATATCATTTTTTCGAAAAAAAATAAAAAATAAAAAATCGCGCATTTAAGGGTTAAACGACAGAATTTTCCGGTAGACCTAATATAACATATTCATAATTGAATACCAAGTTTCCATTTCTTAATAATCCCACAACGTTATGTTAATTTTAAGTCATGTGGTATCATTTACCTCAGATTTTCTAAGCCTATCTGGGCCTAAATTATCGAATAATTAATAAAAAACAAATAATGGTTTTGCATTAAAAAAAATAGTAACCTTAAAAAAATATTAATATCTCTATTCTAAAAAAAAAAGTAACTAATGCTGTCACCGCCACTATAAATGATTTTTTTGACCGGAGTCTTTCTTCGTTACTATTAAGAAATCTACTCCATACAAAACTATAACATTGTTTGTATTATAGAGAAATGTTTGATAAACACGTTGATGTAGACAGTTCTTAAATTAAATAATTATTTTAGGAGATATTTAACGTTGAAAATGGTCACAATTGATCCAATAAAAAAGTTTTATAGGAGCAAAAATTATTCATAGGAATTTAACCATTTTTTCTAAAGCTATGCATTAGCAGCTCTCGGTGTGCAGACTGCATTTACTTTCTTAATGTGACTAATTTTTTAAGGCTTATTTTTATTTTAAATTCAAATTTTCCTCATTTCGAAAGATATTTTTACATACTTTTAAAAAGGTTATTATTTTAAATTGTTGCCAATTGTAAAAACAGCTCAAAGAAAAGTATTTCCTTCAAATAAAAAATTAATTTACATGTGACTGTTATAAGCAGAAAAAAAAAACTTTCAAAATTAAATGATTACGCATTAAAAGCAGGTAAATATTGAAAATTAAGTAATAAAAACTGTATTTACACATGACTGTATTTTCAAAGAAAAAGAAAATTTTAAAATAATAAATTCACTAATATGCGTTCAAAGTCATAAATGGGGAAAATTACGTCATATTTAAAATGGCCAAATAATGATATTGCCAAGCAGTTTAAATTAAAAAATATATTCATACCAGACAAATATTTCAAATTTCTACATGATATTTTAAACTATTTATTTTTCAATTCTAAGGCAGTGCAAATAAAAATACTTCCTTTCCAGCAACAAAAGAATTTTCGCGTGAATATTACAAAAAGAAGGAAAACTTTAAAATAATAAATCCATTAATTAGCATTAAAAGCAATAAATAAGAGAAATTGCGTCATATTTGAAATGACCAAATAATAATATTGCAAAACTGTTTAAATTTAAATGTATATATTTGCATGAGACATTTGTTTCATATTTTGAGATTTTAAACTAATGTTGTAAATTCTAAGACAGTGTAAATAACATTTCTTTCTAACAACAAAGGTATTTTCACATAAATATTAAAAAAAAGAAAACTTTGGTGAAAATTACGTCAGATTTAAAACGATACATTTAAAATGTCTTATTTAAAACAACTTTCTTATAGCGTTGTTAAAAAATACAAATAGACAAAGGCTCTGTATACTTAATTAATTTTATATTAGCTTATTTTCAAATATTCAACTTATCTTATTTAATCAAAGACGAAATCAGCCATTGGATCTCTTAACAACAGCTGATTCCTCCTTAAAATTCCACAATCAAAGGGAAATGAATGGAAACAAGTTTATAGGAATATCGACACTGGTTTTAAACTATTATTCAATCTTCCATAAACGGTTTAAGTGGTCTTGTACCTTTTAAACGCGTCGAAAATTAACGAAAAACTTCAAAGTTTGATTTAGTCTATCTTCAAAGCCTTTTTATGTATAAAGATGAAAATTTGGATATTCATTAAACAGATTGTGCTTTGTAATATGTTACCATTAGAAATTTATTAACCCTTTACAGAATTTGTGCATTGTTGAAATCAAAATAGCTCTTTTTTTATCCCATAAGTCATTGCGCGCATGATATCTTGAGAAAGCATGTGTGGATTGGCATGAAATTCCGTAAATATACTAAACATATATGTGTGTGTGCTAAATGTTCTACTCTTAGGCTAAAATTATTTCATTAACTACATAAAAAAAAAATATTTTCGTAAAAAAAAAATAAAAAATTTGTATTTTTAATGAATAAAAATAGTCATAACTAAAAATATTACCATTGTAAATACTTAAAAGTAGATCATTTTAAACACACATATTTGTTTAGTATATTTACCAAATTTCATGACAATCCATACATACTTTCTCAAGATATCATGCGCGCAATGACTTGTGGGGTAAAAAAAAGAGCTATTTTGATTTCAACAGCACACAAATTCTATAAAGGGTTAATAAATTTCTGCTGGTAGTATATTACAGAGCACAATCTGTTTAATCAATATTCAAAATTTCACGTTTATACATAAAAAAGGTTTTGAAGATAGGCTAATTCAAACTTTGAAGTCTTTCGTTAATTTTCGACTTGTTTAAAAGGTACAAGACCCCTTAAAGCCGATCAAATTAGCGTGTTTTTAGAGTCTGCAGTGTCTGAATGGGGGTTGACGAGCGTATCTCATAGGGGCATAGCCCCCTAGTATGATAAAAAGAATTAAAACGGAAAACATTTTAATTGCAAAAAGTATTTCGTAACTAACCAAAAGCAATTTCATCTCTTTAAATTTCACGTTAAAAAAAGAGTTTATTAGAGTTAATAGTTAAATTTTACACTTAAAATGTTTGTATGTAACAATTTATTTATTTATTCAAAAATTCTGATAGCTCACGAAACTAAACTATCTTAACACGTTGAGTACCACGTCAGGCACCGGTGACTGACACTGAACTTTCCGTTTAGTCCGCGTCAGCCATCGGTGACTGACACTTACAGATTGTGTACAGTCAATCAGGGTAACTTTGATCCGCATTTTCTCTATTTTCATATGCCACATTCTTATTTGAAGAATATTGTCGCAACTAGGGGCATAAAAGGAAAAAAATGATCCTAAATTATTGTTTGACTATAAAAAATTAAGGAATAATAAGGATAAAAGCAATAAAAAATGGATTTTTAGCCTGGTTCAAAGTTACCCAGCCATTTAGGGTAACTTTGCACCATATGATAAATTTTTATATAAAATAATTAATTATAAAAAAAGTATTGTAGTCAGGACAACTTTAAACACCAAAAAAGGTTTCCAGATATGTAAAGACTGCGAATTTACATTTCCCAATATTACAAGATTTGTATAATTTATGGTATTACAACAAATATCAGGCATAAGAAAAGTGGAAGAAGAGAACCATGAACATTTAGAAATTAAAAAAAACCAGTTTATTGTTCATATAAAACATAAAAATGCAGAGAAAAACAATTTTCAATGTTTTAACTCTATAATACATCCATAGTTACAGTAATACATACAAGTACTAGCATTATTCAAACAAGAATGAAAAACGTCGAACGTATGAAAGGTCAAATTTGAGTAGCTCTGCACCTAATCACGCCTCTAAATGAATTTTATGTTTTTTACACATATTTGTAAAAATATTTACATGGCATATCTAATGCACACTTTCGGCATTTATATAAAATATACGTGCAAATATGGGAAATTTTCGACAGTAGCACCTATAATCAGTAAATTATAAGCATCAGTGTAATTTTGAGCCGGCTCAAAGTTACTCTGAAAATGCGATAAAATGCTAGTGCCCTCTTATTTTACATTTTATTAATTATTGATAAATAAATAATCACAAAATATTAACACATTTACAACATTTAGATAGTAATATGTCTGATAAATGAGTAAATTG
Organism: Maratus speciosus; assembly: GCA_963932465.1. NCBI lineage: Eukaryota > Metazoa > Arthropoda > Arachnida > Araneae > Salticidae > Maratus > Maratus speciosus. The sequence continues at coordinate 502,156,058 of OZ010794.1, read as the reverse complement.
TTACTTACTCTGAAAATTTTATTGGATTACAACAACTTCAAAACAGCATTCAAAATGAACTTGAAAAGAGTACTTCACAAAAATAGTTACATGATGCAATTAATTGCGCATAATGTTGCTAATTTATTTTATATAATAAAGAGTAGAAATCCCAGTTTAGAACCTTGCCAGCAGAGCACAGTTCTGGAGTTTATTTAGTCTTTTGGAGTCAAAAATATTGAAAAATAGGAGGTGGTGCAAAGTTACACCCCGTGGTTCAAAGTTACCCTGATTGACTGTAGTAAAATCATTCATTCTGCCCATCACTACTACAATTGCATTCTGAATTCATACGTTTGGTTCGATTGCTTTTTCCCATATGCCTATAAAGTTTATCCTAAATGATAATTTAAAGCTGTACAGCGGTGTCAGGCTATGCAAAATATTTTCTTTCGGCCATACTGTGCATTTGCATACATTTAACATAGTTCGAACTTAGTTTACTATGACGAAAAGTAAACATTTACATAAATTTTATTTCCTATTTTCAATAGAGTGACACAAAAGCTAAATCAATGTATAAAAATAAATACATTTAAATGCATAATATAGGCTCAGAGATAGTGTGGTATATTTCACAGCATATTAGAAAATGAAATATATGAGGGTCATTCAACTGAAACCCGGTCAGTGCGTATAACTTGCATTAGACGTAACTGTGTGTATGGCGGCACCATCTATTGGTAGAGAGACTGACGCATGCGCAACGTTTCATGTTGCATAGCGGCAGTGTGATTGCACGCCGAAGAGAAGGTAGTCACACAAGTTATCATCCACTACTGAACATGCAGGTGAGTAAGCATGAACAACGAGGCGTGATTCGATTTTTAGCAGTGGAGGGAGTTGGGGATCGTGAACTGTATCGACGGATGAAAGATGTGTACGGAGGGTACAGTCTGAGTCGTTCAACTGTTGTGGAATGGCGCAAAAGATTCCTTGACGGGGGCGAGTTATTAGAAGACGATGCTCGTCCTGGACAGGCTCATTGTGTCATCACACCGGAAATGATTGTGGAAGTGAATGATTTAGTCTTGGCCAACCGCAGAATAACTGTGGACGAGATCCATCGGTTACTAGGTATTAGCGTGGGCACCAGTACCACCACATTGCATCAACACTTGAACTTTCGCAAAATTTGTGCTCAGTGGGTTCCCCACCAACTGACCGCCGAACAGTGCAATACTCGAATGGCGCTGTCTTTGAGTCATCTGCAACGTTATCATGAGGAGGAATACGACTATTTTTGAGTTTGTGTACTGTGTATAACTACATTTGTGTGTGTTAATAAAATCGTTACTTTACAGTAGTGACCGGGTTTCATTTGAATGCCCCTTATATCTTATGAATGTGTAAATATACTTTCGAAGAGAAAATAAAAATAAGTTTAATATTTAAAATTCTTACAGCCATAAAGTAAAGTGCTGCGCCATGACTTTTAACCCATTAAGGGTTTTTAAACTCACTAGCAGGAATGACCGAGCTAAGCTCGGTCAAAATTCGCTTTCTGTTTATCTTGATATATTATTCACACTGAATCATTCTTTCTGTTTTAGATGCAATTAGCTTGACCCTGAGACATAGTGACCCAAAATGATCCACTAATCGAATTTTTTCGAACATGCGACGTAACACAATGCTCTTCTCGAGCCTGAAAACGATGGAATACAAAATTTAGTGAAAATCGTTAGTCGTTTTCTAGATAAAATAAGCTTGACACACGTTGATTCAAAAACCCACTAACTGGAATTTATCGAACATGTGGGCTATTTCAATGGTTTATTTTTTATACTGTGAAACGGTATAACATAGAAAGTTGTCAAAATTGTTTGGACCTTTTTGAGATGCCGCTAGCTTGATCTCGATCCATTATCATCAAAATGATCCACTAATAGAATTTTCTTGAGCATGCGACCCAACCCAATGGTTTTATCTTTCCAGAAGTGGTGAAGTACAAAGTTTTGTCAAAATCTTTTGAACCATTTTCTATATACAGTTAGCTTAATCCTGATGCATTAGGACCCAAAATGACACATTGATTGAATTTTCTTGAACATGCGAACCTGCCCAATGGTCATATCATGCCCGGAAACGGTATTATATAAAATTTTATCAAAATGTTTTGTAGTGCTTTTTAAAAACAATTAGCTTGACCCTGACCCATTGTGACCCAAAATGACCCACTAATCGAATTTTCTCGAACGTGCGACTTAGCCCAATGCTCATCTCATGACCAGAAACAGCCGTATATTAAAAATATTTGTTAAAATGTCTTGAGCCGTTTTTTTAGATATAATTAGCTTGACCCTGACCCATAATGACCGACTAATCGAATTTTATGGAACACGTGACCCATCCCAATTTGTCTTGTGTGCCCAAAAATGGTTAAATACAAAATTTAGTCAAAATCCACTGAGCCGTTCTCTAGATATAATTAGCTTGATCCCGACTCATTATGACCCAAAATGACCCACTTATCGAATTTTATCGAACACGAGACCCATCCCAATGGTCTCTTCGTGCCCGAAAACAGTAGGGTGCAAAATTTCGTCAAAATCGTTAGAGCCATTATCTAGATAAACTTAGCTTGACCCACGGTGACCAAAAAATGACTCACTAATTGAATTTTCTCGAACATGTGACTTAATCCAATGGTATTCTCGTAATCCAAAACTGTAGACTATAGAGTTTAGTGAAAATCGTTAGAGTCGTTTTTTAGATAAAAATATCTTGGCCCACAGTGACCCAAAAATGACCCACTAATGGAATTTTCTCGAACACGTGACCCATCCCAATGGTCTTTTTGCGCCCGAAAATGGTTAGATACAAAATTTAGTCAAAATCGATTGAGCCGTTCTTCAGATATAATTAGCTTGACCCTGATTCATTATGACCCAAAATGACCCACTAATCGAATTTTCTCGAACACGAGACCCATCCCAATGGTCTTTTCGTGCCCGAAAACGGTAGGGTGCAAAATTTCGTCAAAATCGTTCGAGCCGATATCTAGATAAACATAGCTTGACCCACGGTGACTCAAAAATGACCCACTAATCGAATTTTCTCGAACATGTGACTTAACCCAATGGTCTTCTCGTAATCCAAAACTGTAGAATATAGAGTTTAGTGAAAATCGTTAGAGCCGTTTTTTAGATAAAAATAGCTTGGCCCACAGTGACCCAAAAATGACCCACTAATCGAATTTTCTCGAACACGTGACCCATCCCTATGGTCTTTTTGTGCCCGAAAATGGTTGGATACAAAATTTAGTCAAAATCGATTGAGCCGTTCTTCAGATGTAATTAGCTTGACCCTGACTCATTATGACCCAAAATGACCCACTACTCGACTTTTCTCGAACACGAGACCCATCCCAATGGTTTTTTTTTTTGTGTCCGAAAACAGTAGGGTGCAAAATTTCGTCAAAATCGTTACAGCCGTTATCTAGATAAACTTAGCTTGACCCACGGTGACCCAAAAATGACCGACTAATCGAATTTTCTCGAACATGTGACCCATTCCAATGGACTTTTCGCGCCCGAAAATGGTTAGATACATAATTTAGTCAAAATCGATTGAGCCGTTCTTTAGATATAATTAGCTTGACCCTGACCCATTATGACCCAAAATGACCCACTAATCGAATTTTCTCGAAAACGAGACCCATCCCAATGGCCTTTTTGTGCCCGAAAACGGTGGGGTGCAAAATTTAATCAAAATCGTTAGAGCCATTTTCAAGATAAAATTTACACACACACACACACACAATTTTTGCTCGCATTATAGTATAAGATATATATAGAGACGTCAACGCTGGACGGAATATAAAGAGTTTATTACAAGAACTTTTACAACTGATCCTTTCGCAACATTAGAACATTAACCCTTTTAGGGGCAAAGCACTTCTGTTGCTAAAATATTAAAATAATTGAATGACACCGAGATTTATGAAAAAAAAAAAAAATATGAAAGTAAGTAAAAGCTTTTCTTCGCGTACATTATACAAAGCAAAATTTAATTTCTAAATTACGGGGCCAGTTTGGCTTTCGGGAATTAAAATTAAGTGGTAAATATAATATACCGGTGCCCTTCAAGCTACTAAAAATGCCGAAAACTTTATAATTATTTTTTGGGAAAATAACGGAGGGTGCCGAACTTTAATAGTAATAATGCACTAGTAAATTGTTTAATAGTGAACTTTAACAGTAATAATTCACTAATGATTATTCAGACTTGTTAATTAGAAAATATTATAATGTAACACTGACGTATAAACATGAGTAAATTCCAACAAACAGACATTTTATTTAAATATTTTTAAAAATATAAATGGATAATTTTCATAGAAATAAATGAATTATTTCTGTTAATTAATATAATACTTTACGTAATATTATATACATTAATTATGATATTGTTAATAAAAATATTTTAGTTAATGCAATTAGGATTTTTTTTAATATAAAGTTATATAAAGTTATAATAATTTTTTAATATACAGTTGTGAAATGTTTTTTCCTTTCTTTTTTCAGATTTTCTTCCGACAGCTCCTCCCACTAGTATTATTTAACGAAACATACACACATAGTTCAATTTTATAAAAGAACGTTCAATGTTCATGTTTATGTTGTAATTATGCATGTAGATGCGCAATAACAATTATTACTGTAACTACCACATACTTAGTTCTAGTTTGTCGTTGATATTTTTGTTTATGTCATTTCATATAAATAAAATAAAATGTGATTGACTTATAAGTATGTTAAATTCACGTTAACCCCTTGGGGACGAGCCCTTGGTATACGTGCCACATGAAGCGCTCAGAATCCTTGTTTTTCCTCACCAGTAAAATTTTACTGTAAAATTTGCCTTCTTTAATCAGGGCATTTTCTCTATTCAAGAAGACACAAATTTCTGTTTTTAAAAAACGGTGACAAAAGATTAAAAATTTCGTAAAAGGCTCTCGTCCCGAAGGGGTTAACGAAGTAAAAGATTTTTTAAATTGTTCAAATTAATTCTATTCTTATAAATAAATGAATTATTCCCATTAATTAATATATATCTAAACAATCTTTGATACCAATGTCTATTACTTTTAATATCTAAATGAGCAATATTGTAAATATTGGAGGAATATAAAAATCACCCGTTTAACCTTACCATAAATCATATAAAAATGCGACTGGCATGAATCAGTTAATAATATCATATACTTTTAGAAATTCTGGTCTGTTACGGTTTGGATTGCGCTTAGCTATTAAAAACTGCGCCAATATTTATTTTTTGAAATGGTAGCATCCACTTTTCACAGTTTATTTTGGTGATTGGATCAAAGCAAAAAGGAATAAAAAAGACAAGTTTATATATTTTTATTATAAATCTTCAATTAGTTATATGATGTCAAAGATTCAGAATATTAATGTTAAATACACGTGGCAAACTTTATTATCTTTCCAAAAGATACTCTGACTATTTTTATTTCTTAAGAGATAGATTGAATAAATTCTAATATATTTCAGCAACTTTTTGATTAAAATATTTATTTATAATTGATTAAAATATTTATTGTTAATTTATATATAATTTTACTTATGAAAATTTTAATATAACCTCTTAAAAAAAAAAAAAAACAATAAATTATTACCTAGATTAAATTTTACTAGATTAAATTTTAAATAATACGGAGCACAATTGTTTGCACAATATGGATTTGTACGTTTTAAAATCTTTCGAATAATTTGTTTTCAAGATACAGTGGAACTTTAGTTATCTACTGACTAAGGTAGTGCTGTCAAAGAGGACGCCCGCGGGCGCACTTGAAACTGTTTGAAGGTACAGTCGTGGGAAAAATAAGTAAACACCCCCTACTAACACCTCAACAAATAATCTTAGATAAAAGTTATTAGTATCGAACGATTGGAAATTAAGTGTACTTTTAAATGATGCATATAAAATTTGCTTAGGGGGCCATCTACATATTAAAACGAACCCAAACTTCATTTTTTTCGATGGCAATACCCAATTTTAACAATATATGTCAAATCTACTGTTCAAACTATGCCTAGACACCGAATTTCAACTTATTTGAATAAGTTTTTGAATTATGAACATTCAAAACTGAGTGCCACTAATGTTAAATTACATTTTCATATTTTTATTAATATCTCCTGAAATTATGCTCCTAATGTGCTATTTCTTTTGTGTAGCAATAATACTAAAATACCCAAACATAAATACGATGAATTTACATTTTTTATAATTTTATGATATGAATTATGAATTATTAAATTAGCATTGGAAAAAATTATGAATTGCAACTTACAATTTGATTGATTAAGTCCTGCTTTATAGAAATCCAAAATTTCACATTTTTCTTACAAGTAGTTTTCAAATTATACTTTAAAAACGGCAAAATGATGGTTTAAGGGGCCGTCTATGATAGAAGTGACTAGATATTTTGAAATTTCTTATGCAATGCTGTAACCTAGCACTCTTCAATGACAGCTTGAGTGATGCTTAAGATGCCTTGATCAAGAAGGGAGCTCTCTTGGTCAATATCCGAGTACCAAACTCCAATTTGGATACAGCCCCTTAAACACGCTCGTTTTAAAATAATTAATTTCTCGGAAACTTATCGTTCGAATTGCATAAAAATTTGTTTTTAGGCTAATTGAAGTGTGTAGAAGTCCTTTATGCTGTCGGAATTGTGTATTGCTATTGAAAAAAAAACGAAGTTATGGTACGTTTTAATATGTAGATGGCCCCTTAAGCAAATTTTGTATACATCATTTAAAAGTAGACCACAGCACCCTGAATACTAGGCTTGAGCGCTGAGAGAAAAATGGCGGCGGTCGAAGGCGGATTTTTTTTTTTTTTTTTTTTTTTTTTTTTTTTTTTTTTTTTTTTTTAACGCAAGTACGGTTCCTAAAATTTTGACACCAGTATTTTATAAACGATTTGTTTGACTTGTTTCATCTCAGAAAAATGAAGCTGAAGAAACTTAAAAAAAATATTGGTACGAATATTTAAGGTACGGTACACATTCTGAAAAAAATCCGCCTTCGGCAGCCGCCATTTTTGTGTCAGCGCTTAGGCCTAGTATTCAGGGGGCGGTGAGTAGACTTTATTACCAATCGTGTGGTACCAGTAACTTTCTTCTACGATAATTTTTTGTAGAGTTAGTTTGGGGTGTTTACTTTTTTTTTTTTCCACGACTGTACATATTGCCTTCGAATGTGCCCTATCAATAACTTTTTAAAAACATTTATCACTTTCTCCTTATCTTTAAAACCTTAATGAGGTTAAATATAAAGTCTTCAAGGCTTATAGGATATTGTTAATGAACATTATGTTTTTATTGCAGAATAAATGATTTTGATATCCAAATGAATCATTCAGATACGCTCAAAAGCATACTCGATACCAACCTTCTGTTTATATATATTTTTAATCGGTTTCTACCAGAAATTTTTTTTAAGGAAGTTTTATTAGAACAATGGAAAATACAAAGCATTTTAGTGGATTTCCCAGTTGTGGCAATTTCATGTCCAGGCAAACTGAAAGCTACTTGCAGGGAATTTACAAGGGAACCATTAACCCTTAATGCGTTCACACCGGCGCGGTGGGTCACACTCGACTGTCTCAGAGTTGTCAAGTCTCCGACTTTTTGCACACCACTGTTATTTTAGAGAAAATGTTGTTTCTTTAAATCGCCAAATTGTTCTAATTAAATAAAAAAAAACATTTTCTGTATTAAATTACTAGTATCCAAAAAGCCGGAGACTTGGTAGCTCTGAGACAGTCGAGTGTGACCCACAGTGCCGGCGTGAACGTGTTAAATGCGCGATTTTTTATTTTGTTTCCAAACAATTATATATGATTCTCTGAAAGGTTTATTACACAGGAAAAATAAGGAGAAAAATCAGAAATACGTTTTTCGTATAATACGTCCATCTTTTCTTCAGTTGCACATCTGCAATATAAGTAAAAACTACTGTCGTGTGGCTGTTTTACGCTAAAATATTGCAAATTAGTAAATATTTTAATAAGTATATCTCCAAATACCTTATTTTATATAATTATTTATTTTAGAAAGATTAACATTTAACCCTTTAATTCCCATGATAGAATACGTTCTACAAATTACGTAGTCCAGAGAATCTGGCTTCACACCAGAAAGTTTCAATGGTTAATTTCGCTTTATTTAAATAGGGAAAATATGTTATTGTTTAAAGGAAATATTGCTATTTTAATTTTCTGGTTTCAATTAGGTATATACGAATAAAAAAAAATCTATTAAATTCAAAACAAAGTTGTTTGCATATTTGCAAAACTGCGCACTAAAGGCTTAAGAAAAATTAAAGTTTAACTGAAGTTAAGAACTGCATATTATGAAAGAATATACTTAAAAAAAATATAAGAAAACGAATTTAATATTAAAAAGGGAAAGACTAAAAAGTTTAATAACTAATAAAGTTAAGGAAAATTGAAAAAGAATTAGCATTCCAATAAATCCCAAGCTGACAAAAAAAAAAAAAAAAAAAAAAAACTACCGAAGACTAAACTTTAACCATAAAAAAGGAGAAAAATTGCTTAATTGTGGTTAAGGGGACCGGGAAAGCAAAATTCAATTAAAAGACGATTTTTACTTTTTTATATCATTAAATAGCTTAAACTTTTGTATTTGCAACGATGTGTCACGCATTTTATATATAAAAAAATAAGTGTTGAAATTAATTATTCTTTCTCAGAGTACTTCACAGCTTAATGTCCATTTAAATCTTCAATTGACTATTTTTTTAAACTGGGATTTTTCATGTTTATGTTCCTTTTTTTTTTCAATATCTATAAAACTTGAGAACTCAAATTTTTATTTAATACTTATATAATGGTATATTGTATACTTTAACACAGTGATTTAACGATTTGTCGAGAATTATTGATTTTAGGCAATGAAATCTTACCAAAAATGCTAATTTGAAAATGACTTTCTATAAATAATTAGTTTTCAGTTTCACTTAGAACTAAAATCGCTCGTTAAAATACGTAAAACATATTATTCTAACTACGCTAAAAAATCTAGACCTCTATCTTTCACCATTTCAGAGAAAAATGTACATAAAATTGGTGAATTTAATATGGCGAGATAGGGCTTCCCTGGTCCCCTTAAGCTACGAAATATAATGTAATAAAAATATCAAGCAAGTGAATATTAAGTTAAAAAACTTAAAAGTTTAACGAAATATAAATGAGAAAGAAAATAAATATAAGATGAAACATATTCCATTAGATCCTAGAAGGAAATTACAGACGAGTGAGCTACCGGGACGAGACCCATCTAAAATAAGACTTTTCAGAAACCATACATTTTAAAATTTAAAAATCAAATGCTATTAAATTGTAGATTAACAAGAGATTTTTTAATAAAAAATAAAGACAAGACAAGACAGACAGAGAAAGTTTAATTATATAGAAGAATGAGGGAATCTCAGCCTTCGTCATCTAAATTTTTATTAGTTTTAATTTAATAGCCATAGAAGAGACTTTTTTCTTACAAAATTTCTGGTGATTATTGATTTAAAAAGTACGAAGTTTGACAAATATGCTTTTGTGTATATGTAGATGATTCATTAAAATGACAAAATTATTCTTTATGCCCATCACAAATATTGTTAGTACTTAAAATAAATGAAAAAATCATACATTTCTACATGTTTTTCTTGTCATCTGAAAAAGTCATAAATTGGATTGCTACCATTTGAAGACTAAAATAAGCGATTTGTCAATGCCAATATATCCTTGCCAAAATCAAATTTCGAAGTCTTCCAGATGTTTCTTATGTCTACCAAAGAAAAGAAAATACAACAGAAATGATCATATAATTCACTATAGAGTGACTGTCTTTAAAGTACTTAATCTTAAAAAAAGTGACTGTCTTTAAAGTACTTAATCTTAAAATTACTTCCAATTTGATACTGAACGAAAACTTGGGATCTGTTAAATTCGAAAAATAGAAAATTCATTTTATATAAATTCATCGTAATAAAATGTAAAATATTTTTTCTCTTTCTTTCTTTCTCTGTTTTTTAAATATATACTATATAGAATTGAGATATGCATATAAAAATTTAGATATCCCATTGTAAATGAAAAATATTTTATCGCGTAAACCTTTTAACACGTTCATCACCGGTGGGCCACTCTCGACTGTCCCATCGGGCGGCGTGCGTCACTGGTGGGTCACGCTCGACTGTTGCATCAGGCGGCGTGCATCACTGGTGGGTCACACTCGACTGTTCCATAGAAGGCGCGCACTTCAGGTGGGTCACACTCGACTGTCCCATAGACGGCATGCACTACAATTGGGTCACACTTGAATATTCGAAAATTCAGTAGTAAAAACAATTCAGTATTATAATCTTAACACATTAATGATGGGAAGCAAGAACTCTTGTTTTCATTCAAAAAATATCTTTGCCTAAGGGAGTGGCCAAGGATTGTTCTTTTCATTATCAACTTTAGTCTAAATCTGTATAATACGTGGACTTTGTGCTGTCTTAAGTCCAGTCAATAAAATCATTTGTCTAAGTAATTTGCTTACTCTTTACGAACTTTCAGACATCCCCAATCAACTCTGCTTCTTATATTCGAGTTCAATTTAATAAATATGAGAGGGGCGTGTCATTACATACAGTGCACGGTGGGTGATATACTGATTCTAGTTGGCAAAAAGTCGATGTTTAAAAGTTTATCTTAGCATAGTTTATTTTTTGTCTGTTATATCTCAATAGTTAGGGCGTTGTGCCCTGCTATTGGTTTTGATATAAATATAATTTTATGGTCCATACACTAGCGCAAAGTTGGTGCTTCTTAGTTGGGAATGAATCAATCAATTTGAGTATAGTTCTTTAATATGTTGCTTGAAGCGGAAAAAATATACTGTTCAATTATGGACGCTTCCAAATGTTATTTCATATTTAATGTAATAAAAAACTCTGTATTTTTTTATAATTTCCTGTTTTAATATAGAAAAAGTTTTAGGATAAATCACGATTAAGCTCAATTTTTGATATGATTAAATAGTTTAGATTATTACATTTTCGTTCCAATTTCTGTCCTTAGGTGCCCACGCAGCTTTTAGAATTGTTTTTAGCTTATTAAGTCTAAATATTTTTTTTTTATTTATTTAGTTCAAGTACAATTTTCTTTTTATCAAAGACAGTAAAATTTAAGTTAGTCACATAAATAAACTTTTGCACCATTATGCAACGACAGCAAGGTTTAAAATTTAACGAAAACGTGAATTTGATTGAAAATATTTCGTTTATAGAGGAAAAATACTATGATGAAGTTTTGCAAGAGCTTATATTTATGACCAAATTTGGACAAAAAATATCCAATTGTATGTAGATATCTCAGGACAAAATGATTTTAAAAATATACCTTGGCTGAAAATTTCGAGTGGTAACAAAATTGCTCCAGACAAATTCTCCAAGTTCAGATTTGATTCAATGCAAAACATGATGTAGGCATTTTCTCATGATATCTTATAATTCCCATTCTTTACATAAGGTATATACAACACAGCAATTTTCATTAAAGCTCCCGAATGTTTGCTACGTATCTTAAGTTTTAGAAAAAGAAATTTTAAAATGTGTTATAATAATACAAAAATAGTTTTATCACTTTAGCTTCCATACCGTTAAGAAAGTATCATTAAAATTGTCAAGAAGAACGCAAACTTTTGTGTCAATCAGATTATGAAACATTTTTCAACGCATTCTGAGTGCTACAATAAAACTTCATAGCTTAATAACGTTAAAAACGATGTCTAAGTAATAATTTGTAAAACATACAACACGTTTGAAAACACAATTTCAATCAAAGTCGAAAAAATAGCTGAAAAGTTTGTACATCCCTACATATGAATTACAGATTTATCGTATAAATCACAATATGTTAAAATTAAGAACAGTTAGTAAACGCATATCACAGTTGAAAATTCCTCGTCAACAATTTCCATCTATAAACGGAAATGTACTTCAGTTGGTTTCTGCAGGCCTGTATATGATTTATAAAATTTATGCACACTAAATAGTGTGCAATTTTAATAATTTAAAAAAGTGTTCCACAACAGAGAACTCCCTTCCATCAATCATACATTGTTCATACAGAGAAAAATATGATTTATTTTGTGTGCTCCTGTATATGAAAGATGAATGGCACATCATATTCAGTAGTAAGTATCTTATGGAGCACGTCGTAGATATATATCAATTTAAATACATTTAAAATAGTGTAGCATGAACAAAATACATCACAAAACAATTTTTCTCTATAGACCATAATGTAATATAATTCTTTTTAGTGTCCCTGTAAATGATCAATAAATGCTATCCATACCATACTCTATAGCAATCATCTTGTAGTGTACTTCATAGCTATGTATATAAATTTCAAAATGTTTGAAATTTTGAAATATCATTAAAAACCACCGTAAACGATTTTTCCACATAAGCCGTAATGTAATGAAGTATTTTTGAATGTCCCTGTAACGAAATTGTGACTGCTACACGCTACATTTTGCAATACCTAACATTCAATAGTGAATATCAATAACATTTTTTAATTTCATGGTGATGTGACTGTATTGACGCCAAAAATAATTTTGGCCAGCTAGAATCAATAAATCACCCACCGTGCAGTGTCTGAATAAGCGACAGTACCACGCCGCCAGATGAAGTGAAACATGAATTCGAGAGCCGCCTTACAGCGAAAAACATGAATATCGGTGCCGGAGTGAACGTGTTAAAGGGGTGGGGTATGTTGCATCATTTCCCACCGTTCTGCATATGCGCCCTCTCCTAGTGAAAAGAGTTTGATGAAAGATAGTGAGATCCTTATGCGCGCGCTTGTAACGAAGATTTATTCTTCTGAGGAAAAAGCAATAAACAGTTTAACTGATTTAATGAAAAGTGTCCGTCGAAGTCATTTATTTGCAGTGATTATTTTTTTCAGAGCAACAATGCGTTTTTAATTGCGAAAAGTGCCGCAAATCTACAAAATTCAAAGTATCACAACTCGATAAGTTTTTATCCATTGAAAAAAAAAATCAGACATGGAAAAATAAATTGATAATTTAACACTAGAACGCCCGCTACCATTTTCCCCCTAGAACGCCCGCGGGAGTCGCTTCGACTCCTGTCTGTTTCAAAAGAGAAAAAATAACCGAAACGCATAGAAATGAGTAGAAGACTGTAAATATAATATTTATATTTGAATTTAAGATTCATATATATATTTTACAATTGAAAGAACAATATTTATATACGCATTTTTAAGAAATTGGAAAATATTTTCAAATGAAATACTCACAGAATCGTTTCGAATTTTCAATCTGAAATACAGTTTTTGCAAGTGTAGTCAGTTTTGGCCAAGCATTTTCCACAAACCATTTTCTTGCATGTTATGCAATCATTGAAAGTCATGTTGCCTTTACATAGTTTTACTTCACATTTTTTTCTCTTTAGGGATTTTGTTTCAGATGATGTATCAGCGAGTCTTTTTCTTGTTGGTTTATTTTTAGCAGATGTATAATTTTGACGCAATTGATCTGCTAATAACTGAATAAATGCTTGTCTGCTTATTTTTGTTTCTCCGGTAACTTCTTTATAAATGATCCAGGCATTTATTGCTGCTAAATCTAAGAAATTGTAAAAAGTATGCACAGGCCATCTTCTGGAGGGCGCCTTCAGTGAATATTTCCTAGCCATTTGATCAATAACGTCAACACCACACTTAGTTTCATTATAAAATCTAACAGTTTCTGGGGTTTTCTTTTCGTTGTTTTCAATATCAATGAATGGGTGGAGAGTGCTAAGAATAATAACATTTTTCTTTCTCTTTCTTTGATACACGGTTAGAGTAGTACCGGTTTCTCCGTGTTTTAGAAATTTTGTTTCGTATAATTTATCTTTCGAATCTTTCAAAGTTTTTGGAATTTCTCTCCTAGTTTTTCTCATAGTGCCTACTAAACTAGTACCTTTCTTTTTCAGTTGTTCAGCCAAATGCAGTGACGTGAAATAATTATCAACCGTGACGTTAATGCATTTGTTTAGAAATGGCTGCATCAATCGCATAACTACATATTCTGATAAAGTTTGATCTGAAGGCCGTTCTTCACATTTGCCTAAATAAGGGAACGTATTCAGTAAGTACTTTGTTCGAAGGTCTACTGCAAGCCAAAACTTTTGTCCGTATTTATCCGGTTTTGAAGGTATGAATTGCGTGAAAGGACAACGCGTTTTGCTTGGAAATAACTGTTCATCTATTGTTATATTTTCACCAGGCTTGAAACATGCAAAACAGTTTTCAGTGAATCTATTCCATATATCAGATATCATTCCAAATTTATCTGTTTTTAAGCGTATAGATCTGGTAGATTTCAAATCGAATCTCAAAAAGCGTAAAATTTCACAAAACCTATTACTTCCCATAGTTTCAGTGCATAGTTTCAGTGCATCAGTTTCATTTGTATCGGAATCTGATGAAGAATTATTTCCAATACTAATTTCTTGAATTTCGTTTTCATTTTCTGATAACTCACCACCTTCAGATTCATTATCTGAAAGCTCTCGTAATAGAGCAGTTATTTCGTCCGGTGTTAGAAATTTTTTTCCGTGACATTATGTTTTATTTCTAATAAAAAGGAAAAACGGAGTTGCTTAGCGATGATGAAACACAAGACTGATAAAAATTGAAACAAAAATTCAATTCGAATGACACAAAGAATTTCGCAAGCAGTACGCAATCATTTCAGCAGGTGCATGGAACTAACCATTTTTCTCAACAAAAGGGATGTAGAGAAAAGAAGAGCAAAAACATTTACTTCCCTGATAACAGATAAAAATATTATGAATCCCAAGGTCATGTTACGCAAAAATAATGAAAGCATTTTACAAATCTTACTTTGGAGTCGATTCGACTCCGTTGGGCGTTCTAGGGGTAATGCCTCATTATCAATTTATTAAATGTGCAAATAATTTATAAATTTCAGAATAAATAGAGATTATAAAAATAATAAAAGTCAAGGAAGCGGGGGAAAAAAAATCAAAATTTCTCAGAGATATGGGTGTTTTAGGAGCATTTGGAGTCGAAACGACTCCATCGGGCGTTCTAGTGTTAAGGCATAGAACACGAGGACCGCATGAAAATTCATTTCTTTTATGGAAATAATTATATGATACAAATGGTTAAAATATGATCAAAATTAGAAACAATTTTGCAATTGCAATTTATGCTTCTACAATTAATAGTCTATGAATTAGATTTTGAGCAACGATAATAAAGGCCACCTTATACTATATTGCAATACCACAGTTATCAGTAAATAACGTTAATTGACGTTTTGTCATGTTTGACTAATTTTCATCCTTTATTTAGTTTAACCTTCTTTGCATAGTGATGCATATCTGCATTACTTTTTATTTAAACCTTAGCGAACACTATACATGTAAAGAAACATTAATCTTGAAAAAGAATATATATATATATATATATATATATATATATATATATATATATATATATATATATGTGTGTGTGTGTGTGTGTGTGCATATATGCATATATGCTACTAAATAAAGTAAAAAAAAATATTTTAAAATTTCTGGTGTCCAATTCATAATACAAGAATAAAAAAACTCAATTCTAAAAGAATAATTGATGCATTTAACACTTTCAGGGTCGGTGTATGTTTATGAAACCATTTAATTCTAATTTCCGAACGCCACATTGACACCAGAATTTTGGAAAAATATTTTACATTTGATATGCATGTGAAATATAACCTTTTTCTATTTTCCAAATAAATTTGTTGGTAAATCCCGGTGCCATTCATTTATTTCAACACTTAAGCATTAAAAATTATTTGCCCCTGAAAGGGTTAAGGGTTAAGTTAAAAAAAAAGGATTATATAAAATAATGTATTTAGATTCATACTTACTAAAATATTTACTAATTTGCAATATTTTAGTTATAACAGTAGTTTTTACTTGTATTCCAGATGTGCAACATAAGAAAAGGTTGACGTATTATATGAAAAATATATCTCTGTTTTTTTTCATTATTTTCCCTGTGCCATAAACCTTTCTGAGAATTGTATATAACTTTTTTCGAAACAAAATAAACTAGTATGTTGTGGCCATCACATAACTTTCTTCTATATAAATCACGTCAATTAAATCATTTAAATAGTACAAGAAATTACATGAATTTAGTACCAATTCATATCAAAGTATATCTGAATTTGAAGTTGGATGAAAATTCGTGCATTAGTGCTTGAGATAGAGCTATAACGGAAATTCTGAAAAATGTAGCGTAGCAGCGCCACCTGTTGAGCGATTTACACTAAAAATAAACAGCACTAAATTATATCAAGGTATACATGAATCTGAAGTTTGTTGAAAATCTAAGCGTTAGTTCTTGAGATAAAGCTATTGCGGAAATCGCAAAAATACAGCATAGCAGTGCCACCTGTTGGTCGATTTACACCAAACATTAAACAGCACTAATTTATATCAGGGACTAACTAAATCTGAAGTTTGATGAAAATTAGTGCATTTTTTCTTGAGTTAAATCTATTGCGATAATCATGAATAATGCAGCATAGCAGCGCCACCTGTTGGGCGATTTTCATAAAAAAGTAATCAGCATCAAACTATATCCTGGACTAACAGAATCTGAAGTTTTATGAAAATCCGTGCAGTAGTTATTGAGATATAGCTATTGCAGAAGTCGTGAAAAATGCTGCATAGCAGCGCCACCTGTTGGGCGATTTTCACCAAAAACTAATCAGGTCCACATTATATCAAGGTCTAACTAAATATAAAGTTTTGTGAAATTCCGTGCATTAGTTCCTGAGATAGAGTGCCCACAAAATGTTTGTCACATACAGACTCACAGAGTGACAGACAGAGTGACAGAGTGACAGAATGACAGACAGACTCACAGACAGACATTTTCTAAAAACCATCAAATCGTGTTCTGGGCATTCTAAAACGTATAAATCCGTCGAACACCGGAAGTCGAAATTTTTTACGAATCCAATACTTTCTTCTTGTAAAGATAGAAGAAAGTAAAAATCGCGCATTTAAGGGTTAAAGCAAAAAAGGATGAAAAGAAAAATCAACCATTTTTTACGTAACAATATATAGTCTCAAATCGGAACACATTTTCTTCATGTAAATAAATCTGTAAGCCTTTTCCTAATCTCTCTTCATGAAAAACGAATTTGGCAGTTTTCCAAATGCTTTTTACGAGATCAATGAAGAAAATTGTTATTTACTTCATTGCACCATAAACAACCTTAGAACAATTTCCCAAACTATGTTTATCATGACTTTCCAAATAACTCTATCAAATTTTCTAACTTAAAAATAGAGAATTCTTTCACTCCTCTTAACTTGCGGAGGTGATATTTTTTTAATCTGGGAAAAAATTATACTGCCCTTTATCTTTGTTTAAATCAATACATCGTAAATATTGAAGAAAGAGATAAAGTAGAAATTTCAATTGAAACTATAATGTTTGTTCAACTAACTTTTCATCAAACCGAATTGTGTTAACTTTGTTTCAAAGACACATTAAACCTTTATCTACTGGCGGTATTTGTAAGTACCATTAAAAAATCTTGTTATAATTGTACATTTACTGCATCGGTTAGTTGTAATACAGTTTAAAATGAGTTATAGATACATTACTTTATCTTGTTCCAAAAGCATTATTGGTTAATCAAAACATAAATATTTTTTAAAGAATATTTTTTTTTTGTCTTTGCATCTTTTCAGCTTTCTTGGCGTTGGGGAAGTGGGGCGGGGTGGGGAAGGGAATTTTTCAAGTCGGAAATATTTCTATATTTTTATTGTAAGAACATTATATTTGTACACTTGTTAATTCTACAAAATAATAAGAAAAAAATATTTAAAATAAAAAAAAATTGAGTGTGGTTTTAAAGATTGCACAAAATCCCTATAAATTCAAATTTAACTAATAAATCTGCAGATCAAGTGCCTCAACGTCATCTCTGCAACTCATTGTTTTTAGCACATTTTGCGTAATATTAATATTTTTATAAAAACGCAATTTAAAGCTTTTAAATTACATAAACATTTATAAAAGTAAAAAAAAAAATTCACCGGTTTCAGACATTAGAAGAATTAAATTAAACACTTTGTTATGTAATGATATTCTGAAATTCTCATGAACTACTTATTATGGTAATTTTTATATGATAAAGCAGATTTCTTCCGGGGGACTGTGCCCCCCTGAACTCCCCGGTTGTGTAATTTATTTTACATTTGTAATTTTCTATTGATTGAGTTCATTTTTATCATATATCTTCGGTTTCTTTTTACACTGCGATTTATAAGGATAAGCAACAGTTTGGACAAGCCTTTTACGTTATCCTAATATCCATACAGCAGTATTTACTTGCCTGTTAACCACAAACACCTGTAACTAATGGATAAAGAACTTTTGGAAATGTAAACTGAGACATCTGATTTAGCAATCTAATACCTTTATAATTTTTGTTTAAAAAAATAGTTTTGATTGCCATTCTGCAATATTTATATCTAAGATCTAATCTAAATATCTAAAAATGTACTTGATAGTATTAACTTACTAAAATCACCCTAAAGTAGGGGAAATTCTAAACCTATCGGTTAATAATTTATCATGGTGTCCACTTCCAATTGGCAATATAGATAAGGGGTATTCTCACAATCTTTTGACTTATAAGTTCCTGAATAATAATTTTTATTTTAGTAATTTTTCTTGTGGGAATTTTTATTTCTTATGCTGGGGAACATCCCAGTGCATGACTGCTTAACAATATTAACGAGATCAATAAGTTTTGAACGATGTTGGGAGTCTAAATATCCAGGACACTCCTATATGCCCCGTGTCCATGATGCTGATTTTTAAGTTTGGAGCTGTCTATATAAAATTGTTTCAATAAAAATAATTCGATGTATTTTTTTGCTAAACTGGGACAATTGTTGTATATAAATATGTAGCAAAATAATTAACCTGTACACATTTTTACGGTTGACATTTTTTAAACTCTGTCCCTGGGTTTTAGATTCCTTACCGTCCCTCTTGTGAAATTACACAGAAACTCACTTCAGATGCAGTCACAGAATTTTTGTCAATTTTTTTCTCGTGCAGAAGTATGATAGAGAAAGAATGGCTAAAATTCTTTGACAGGAAATTTACTGCAGAATTTAGATCAGTATTTAAATGTCAATTTCAAGCATGTGGTGGCTTCATTGGTAGTCTTACCGCCCCCAAGGTTTATTCCTTCACTTTTTAAGGTAAATTAATTTTTTTAGCCTTTTAATAGTATCCACATTTAATTTAAAATCGTGATGTTACAAATACCGTTCATATTTGACGCAAACCTATGTTTCAGATCAAATTACGAAAGGTTAACTAACCTTTTATTTCCCTTAGCCGTACTTTCTGTTTCATTTTTTGTAATAAGAGTTATTTTAATAATTTATTTTATACTCTACAAGCTGTTACACGGGACGTCGTTCACGTAGCATTAAAATAGAGATAAATGCATTAAGTAAAGCACTCCCCACCAGACATGCCAAGTCTCAGGCTTTTTGCACGTCAATATTATCTTAGAGAAAATTTTGTTCTTTTAAATCGCGCAAATGTTCCAATTAAATAAAGTAACATTTTCTGTATTAAAATACTGGATACCAGAACGCCGGAGGCTTGGCAGCTCTGCTCCTATTAATAAAGACGTATATAATTAACCAACACTTTACCACATTTTATAGGATACAATACGGATTTTTTTTTTTTTTATCGCCTTACATATACCTCAGTCATAAAAATGTAAAACTTTGTGACAATTAATATACACAATTCCGAAAATGAAATCGCAACCAATGAAAAAAGAAAGGCGAAGTAAAATTGTGTAAATCGAGGAATCTTTCTTCGTAGTGCTGGGAGAATATTACTACAAAAATTATTTTAGGTGGTATTTGGTGTGAAATATTTATATGTATTCATTCCTGCCCTATTTATTTTTTTTATTTTTTATTTGCTTATTCCATCCTCTTTTGCACGTGAAAATCTTACAAATTAAAATTAACTCTTTGGGAGAAATTGTTATTATTTTTTTTTCTTTTTTTTTTTTGGCAACTATAAAGTTTATAAAATTTAATAGAATAATGTCTGTTCATTCATGAAAATAACGAAATTTTTCATTTATAATCAAATAGTTGAATAATAAATAAAAATATTATTCTATATAGTCTATAAATACTATTTTCATTTCTGCGTTTAAATCAATCTATAGGCAAATATCTATACAAAGGCATTTATTAAATCATTCCTTTTGCTTTGATTTGACTTCAAAAAACCATACATACTTTCACATTTATGATATTTTTAGATGAGATGCAGTTGCTACGCAACAACGCAACGGTTAAAAGAAAAAAAATGAAATCTAAGTAAATTCATAAAATAAAATGTTTTATATTATTCGAACACATGTATAAAATTCCATCAGAAGTTATACACTTAATTTAAAAGTTCTGACAAATGATTTGACAAAATTGCAAACAAATAGGAATAATTTAATACTCTTATTTAAAAATTTCAGCATCCAAAATTTACCATTTAAATCCATTATTCATATGAGCGATTTCTTTCAGCAAATGAAAATTTGAAAATCTTCTGACTTGCCATAGAAAAGCATTATGTCACAAAATAAAATGTTCTATATATTCCGAACGAATGAACGAAATTTAACCCAAAACTATACAGCTAAATCCGGGGAGATCACCAACATACCTCCTTAATTTCAAGCTAATCGGATGCTTTTTACGGCAGTTATCGCGGGACAGACAGACTGACTAACTAACTAACAAACAAACAAACAGACGGAAACCAAAAAAATCCGGGTCTCCACAGTAAGCCTTCACTGACGTTTCGGCAATTAATCCTTCTAAAATTTATTTAATGATTATGTAAATCTTCTAATGTAGTTTAAACAATTAATGAAAAATGCTTTAGAAGATAAAATTTTCATGAATTTATAATTCAGTACATAAAGGGTTAAATTAAAAAAATAAAGTATCACCAGTCTGCACAGGGATAAAAGTTAGATTCCCTATGCTGTATTTTTTAAGAATTCTGTCAATTTGGTTTAAACACGTGAAGCAAAAACAGATTGAGCCGGTTTATAAAAGATTTATTCACAATTTTCGTCAATAATAATATATAGTTTTAAGCATATGAGAGGGGAAACAATAGTTACAGCGAGAAACAATGTTAAGGGGTCTCGGGACTCTTAAAATCAGAAAAAATGAAAAAAAAAACAGACCATATTCAGCATTTAATATCTTAAAATGTATAAGATTTTAAAACACAATTTTTATTTTGATGAAAGATATAAGTATGTTCTTTCATTTAATGTATTTAAAAAATTGCAAGATGCAGATTTAACATTTACAGGGGGCTCCAAACTGCTAGGCAATTAACGAGCTGAAAATTGGTATAACAGTTTATGCGCAACATTGCAAAATACATTTTGCAACTAGAATGAAAATTTTGGTGCCTACTTATACTTCAGATTCTGATACTTACGCTGACTTAAAAAGATTTGTATTTAATGCATTTTTATATTTTTGGTACAAAGTTGTATTTAGCTAATTCAAAATTTTGAAAATTTTGAATATTATAATTACCTAAAAGTATATATTTTTTAACAATAAAAATGAAAACTTAGGTTCAGTTTTACAAACTAACATGAAACATATGTTATCAAAATTTTATGGCAAAACATTTTAATGATTATGACATTTTTATAATTTTATGAAAAGTTTTTGAGATATCTGGCGCGTTATGCCCAAAAGGTCATTTGGAGAAAAATGACTTCAAAATTTCGGAAACGCCGCTTCAGCTATTGAGCGGATATAATTCTAAAAGCCACAATTTCTGTTCTAATAGGAATTTCAAGGAAACAATTATATCAAAATGTTAAAAAAAGATAGGCGTTTAACATCTAAAAATATTAAAATTTCGAAAATATTGAAGCTTTAAGAGTCCTGACACCCCTTAATTAAACTACAAAAATTAAACCCACTTATCATGTTGATATATTGTCTCTTAAACTTCCCAATTCAATATCTCTAATTTAATATTTTAAATTCCTAGTCTTAATTACTCAATTTTTTATTTTAAGTAAAACCTCTACAAATTAATTTTTTATAACACCGCTCATGGAAGAATTTGCTTCCTTATTTCTAATTTCCTGTCTGGTTTCAAAATGTCAGTCAACCTACATTTTCTAATTGCTATGTTTCAGTGATATTTTACATAGAGGTGAAACTAAATATTTTCTATAATCCTTGTATCGAGGGCACAATTTAATGTAAAAAAAGTTTTAGAATTTGTAATTTTTTTGTGCATATTTGCAGGGGTTCAGGGAATTTTTCAGGTCAAATATCAATATTTTTTTTATGGAAAAATAAATCTAGGTTAAACGCCCGAAACTTCGCCTTATTTAGGAAGATTTTTTTCAATAAGAAAATACTCTTACCGAAGAATTTCCTGGTCTTAAAATTTCAGGACAAGTATGATCCCTGTATTTGTAAATTTTAAACCTTTAAGTTTCAGCCACTTTGAAGCAAAATAGTCGACGGAGCTGGTCACCGAACTCTGTCTAGACCTTGCTATGTTCTGTACGCATGATTAGTCAAATCCAAATCGTTGATAAATATGGCTGAAATCGCATGGTAATAAATAAATAAATCCCAACAAAAAGTTTTCGGTAAGAAAAGAAAAGCGCCAAGTTCTCCTTAATGTTTCGGCCAGAAAAAGTAGTGATATCTGAAGTTCGCACAAGGGCACAAGTTAAAAGCCAAACATCCCAAATCTTTCATTGAAAATGGCTTCCTGCGACTTGGCCGTTAATGCCTTCTACAGCATTTCAAAATTAATGATTGGAAATTTCTTCATTTATGAATTATTTAAATATTAAAATTAATATTAGTATGCAAAGAGGCAAATTCACATAAAGACATTATAAGTAAAAGATTTCTGATAAATACCATCAATTTCAACAAACAATAGTTTTGATTACAGATCATTTAGTCCACATGTGGTTTAATTGCCATTTCGTACGGTCTAAAGCTAAAGTCATTAACGTAAAACCTAAGAAATAAAAGAAAATTTACTTTCTTCAAATCTCACAATATGTTACATTGTATTTTATTGTATAATATTGAAATCTTGTGCATTGACGAAAGAGATTTTTTTCGTTTGAACATTTATTATAGTTTGTTTGCATACATTAAGAGGTATTCGATTTATAAACTGTTAAAAGCTGATACTATTTATGTTTTAGCAATTAAGGATATTACGTTCTGAATACAAGTATTTTGTTATATTTAACTTCTAAGCATTTAAATAGACTGAAGGGATTTAAATACTTTTTTAAAATGTGTATTTTATTTCTGTACTTTGTGCCACAAAATGCCTAAAATAATCAAAAAATGTAGTTGTCATGTAGCTCATTTGTACATACTTTAAAATTTGAAAAACCCTCTCGAAGGCATTAACGGCCAAGTCGCAGGAAGCCATTTTCAATGAAAGATTTGGGATGTTTGGCTTTTAACTTGTGCCCTTGTGCGAACTTCAGATATCACTACTTTTTCTGGCCGAAACATTAAGGAGAACTTGGCGCTTTTCTTTTTTTACCGAAAACTTTTTGTTGGGATATCACTACTTTTTGTATGTTTTTTCTAGTTTTTTCTAAGCTATATTAATATAAAAAACTTAAATTTCAGTACTTTTATGTTAGCCGGGAGCAAATCTCCTAATTAGCATTTAGTTTTTTCGCTAAAAGAAGTTTTCATTTTTCACACGTGTAAATTAGAAACAATGCTTTGATTTTCAAATAAAATATTTTGGTTTATGTTATTATTTGTTATTTATTTATTTATTTCTCTGTTAAATATTCTATTAAATAAAATGAGGGAAATGCATCTATTTTAAATGAGATGGCTGAAAAGTTTATATTTTTAAATGAAATGAATGCAATATGAGCAATAGAGTTAGGGACAGTATTTGGCGATTTGCCATTTCGCGCCCGGCTAGCATAAAAATACCTAAATTTATTTTATTGAGCTTTATAAATTCATACTTTATTTCTTTTTATATTAAAGTACTAGCCGCCTCTAGCAAGCAGTATATACTCTATTAATTGCATATTAAACGTTGCATCATGTTACTGTTATTCATAATTTAATTTACTTGCCCATTCTTTCGAAAAGTCGGAAGCTTTTGATAGAGAAATCAAGAACTCTTTACGATCATGGAAGCACAACATATATTTTGTGTTGTTATGTATTTCATTCTTTCATGACAAATATCTCTTAACTCACTTATGCATGTTTCCTTATCAGTTACGATTCGTTCTCTAATGCGGAAATTTTTAATCCTATTAAGTAATCTTTTCTAATTGTATTTTATTACTGTATTTTAACTGATACGATTAGGTACAAGTGAAATTATTCTTATTAAAACCTTTGATAATATCTGCATTTAATAATAATATTGATAATATCTGCAACCATATTGATGCTAATATCTTTTTGTTTCATGCTAACCTTTTCAATAGACTCGATTACGGAAGAATAGAAAGTCTACGGGCTCACTGCTATGATCCATTTGAAAATCTATCATTCTTCTCATCTAATCGTGTTGAAGAACTAGCCAATTTGCCATGGTTTTAAGTTTTTAGCTATTTTTATTCGAAACCTGAAAACTAAAATGCGAGGAACCGGATTATAGAAGATTCCTTCTAACGGTACATATCGATTAACAGGTTACATATTATAAAATTATAATAATTATAAGGAGAATTGTCAGTTTCGGTGCTTAAATAGTTTCCGTAAATTCTATTTATATAATACAGAAGTTTCAGCAGAGTAAAGCTTAACAACATAGTCACAGTAAGTATAATAACAGTACAATATATTAACAATAGCAGAGATTTTGGGCAGTGATCAAACTATTAGCACTTTGGAAATATTAGTACGTTATATCATTTAACTATTCAGATGATATGCGGAAAAATATAAATAGATGGCTCGCATTAATAATTAACTCATTGAAAAATAGCCACAAACGTCAAATACTCGCCAAGCTTGGCGACATTTAGCGAAGTGTCACCACATTTGGTAATATATCATGTCAATTCTCAAATTTGGCGACAAAAAATGTTTTGTTTGTTCTGACGTCATAATGATGCATATGTATTATTTATTATACACATACCTATAATATGTATGATGCAAATGTATTGCGTATTATATGCATATGTATAATATGTATGATGCATATGTATAAAGTTCTTTAACATTACTAAAACGCACTTAAAGGAATAGTGTTCCATAAATAGTAGGGAAATTTGCCAGATTGACCAGAGTGCTATTGAAATTAGAATTCCGACATTTATAATAGACCGGGAGGCGTCTGCACACACCATCACCTCATCGAGTTTACAGCTGAAATTTTAGGATTAGTTAAAACTAGATTAGTACATTAAAATGCAACTGGTCTGTTAAGTCATATATTGGTAGAAACAACCTGAAGACCTAATTTTAGTGGGTGACTGATAGGTTTACTATTGTATTTTCCTGCATCCAAAAGTATGGAAACATGGAGGAAATGGGTGCAGGAAAACACAATGGAAAATCCACCAATTAATGGGTAAAATCGGGTCTGTAGGTGGTTTCCACAAAGATAGGACTTGGCAGACCAGTTACATTTTAATACGCTAATCGATTTTTAACTAGTCCTAAAATTTCAGCCGTCAATTCGATGAGGTGATAATCTGTGCAGACGCCTCCCGGTCTTTAATAAAATTTGCTTTAAGGAAGTAAAAGATAGAAATATGGACAGATAAACTGAAATATTTGCCTTGTTAAGATTTTTGTAAAAGCATATAAAATTTCATTCTGCTTGAAATCATATAACACCTTTATAACTCAGTCTAATTTTCTGTAATCGAGTTTTGGCAACCAACATATCTGATCTATAACTATAATATTTCTTTTACAGATTTAAAATTAACAATAAATTAACAGTAAGTAGGCTAATAATACAATATAATAACATTAGCAGCGGACTTAGGACACCGCATCTGTCGCACATCGTTAAAGACAGCTTTATTAGTTACACATTTCATTTAATTAAAAGCAAATTTTTAAACTTTCATATGAGAAATTAGGATATTTTTCCACTATAGGGACCTTGGCGTTTTTTAAAAATCTTGGCGCAATTCGGACTTCAGAAACTGAGATATGTTGCCAAATGATATAAACAACTATGAAAACAAACTTGATGAACTTTTATGTTATTTATATATGTACTATTTATATACATATAAACATTTTATTTATACACATATAAAATATTGTTTTTTATATACAAATTATTTATGTTGGTATATAAAAATAAATAAACGGGTTCCTTACATTAAATAAATTGTATACATATGGAAAATATTGCTTGTGTATATGACACAGTAGATAGGTTGCCAGAAAATACGTTATTATCAAATTTCTTTTCTCCTCAAGGCTATTTTCTCTATTTCGCCAAGGCTACTATATCGGAAACAAACCGAATTGAGGTTTTATTTTGTTAAATGTTTTATTGTTTTAATATCGTGAATAACCTATTCTGATTAAAATTTTTAGGTATATTCATTTTTTTCTATTTAACAAACATCTTTGGAAAAGCATATATATAAAGTATTATTCTGCTTGAAATTACGTGATCCCTTCAAAACTCTGTAATCGAGTATTGGCGACCAAAATTGGCGCAATTGAATGGAAGGAACTGTTTACGGCCAAATCAACACCCCCTGTTTGAAGGGTTTAGAGGCGGAAATTCTATGTTTTTAGATTTTTCTGGTTAATTGTGCTACAAATCCGACTTACTTGTGAAATTTCATGATTCTACGACTTGTGGAAGTACCTTAGTTATTTGATGATGCGAAGTGAGTCAGTGACAAAAAAGCGCTTTTTCGGAATTTAATATTTCGAAAACTACTATATACAGAAACATGAAATCGTGGAATTTTAGTTCAGTTTGATCATACGAACATGTGTATAAAAGAAAAAATTCTATATCTTTCCCTAAAACGACGTTATGAGGGGGTGAAAAGCATGCCAAAATGGTTCAGGAAAAGGTAGCTTACGGCTTGTGCAAACTTGGCGGACGCACTGCCGTGCTCCCAGATAAATAAATAAATAAAAATAAATCGCAATATTAGCATTTGTACTAAGGTGGATTTTTGTCTAAGAATCATGATCGGGGAAAACATGCCAATACTGCCTTCCATAATTGCTTTCCTTCGTATGGCAGCAATAGGTAGCTTCTTAATTTTTTGAAACGGAAGATACCTAAAAGTCCTTCCGGCCAGTGCCGGGAGGAAGAGGTAGCTTTCATAATCCTTATTTAAAAAAAGCCAAATTATATCATTCAAACACACGAAGCTCAATTTAGTGGAAACCGAATATAGGAGATTCAATACTAATTTTTATCAATATAATGAATGAGAATTTCGCGAAATTAGTCAGCTTTATCCAAGCTGCTTTTCTTTAAAGTAACATATATTTGGCTGCCAAATTCGGCAATTTCTTAAAGTGCCTGTCATTTTAAGATAACATGGTGGATGAGGCTAAGCAGTGAACTTGGTCGAGACCTTAGTAATTGCTGTGCACATGCTCACTCACATCGGAATCGGTTAATATATAGGAGTGCTGTCGCATGCAAAAAATCAGATTTTTCAAAATGTCACCCACAATAGAAATTGAAACTGCTATATCTGAGCCATTTTTTAAGGTAAAGACAAACAAAAAATGCTCCTGAATCCTTATATCAAGGTCAAATACTTAAGAAAGAAACCTTTTTCAATTTCTAATTTTTTTGCACCTCACTTTAAATATAATTTTTTTTAATTTAATGGCCGCCATTTTGAAACAAGATGGCTGATGAAGCTGGCCAGCGAACTTGGTCGAGATATTGATGTATACTATACACATGCTTTCTCCCATCGAAATAGGCGAATACCTGTGGTATCGCGTGACAAATACAAGATCGTTTCAAAGTGTTAGCCATGATAGAAATACAAAGTGCTATAATTCAACCACTTTTTAAGATATAAACAAAAGAACAAATTTTCAGAAACAAAACCTGCTCCAGAATCTTTGTATCAAGGCCAAACACATAAAAAAAATATTTTTCATTTTCCAATTTTTTAATACCTCATTTTAAATTTTAAATTACATTTAAAAAAAATGGCAACCCTTTTGAAACAAGATGGCGAATGAAGCTGGCCAACGAACTCGGTCGAGACATTGGTATGTACTATGTACAGACCAAGTTACATTCAAATCGGTTCATAAATACGCCTGTTATCGCGTGACAAATATCAGGTCGTTTTAAAATGTCAGACACAATAGAAATTCAAAATGTTATAACTCAGCCATTTTTTTAGATGTAGACGAAACAAAACCAGTTCCGGAATCTTTGTATTAAGGTCAAACACATACAAAAAAATCTTTTTCATTTTCCAATTTTTTGGTATCTCATTTTAAATTTAATTACAAAAAAAAATTTTTAAATGGCCACCATTTTGAAACAAGATGGCGAATGAAGCTGGTCAACGAACTCGGTTGAGTTATTTGTATGTACTATGTACACACCAAGGTACATCCAAATCGGTTCATAAATACGTCTGTTATCATGTGGCAAAATTCAGGACGTTTCAAAATGTCAGCCACGCTAGAAATTCAAAATGCTATAACTCAGCCATTTTTTAAGATATAGACGAAACAAAAACTGCTCCCGAATCTTTTTATCAAGGTCAAACACATAAGAAAAAAATATTTTTTCAATTTTTAATTTTTTGCTACCACATTTCAAATTTAAATTTTTCTTAAAATTTTAAATGGCCGCCATTTTTAAACAAGATGGCGGATGAAGCTGGCCAACGAACTCGTTCGAGACATTGGTTTGTACTATGTATAAACGAAGTTGTATCCAAATCGGTTCATAAATACGCCTTTTATTGCGTGACAAAATTCAGGACGTTTCAAAATGTCAGCTTCGCTAGAAATTCAAAATGCTATAACTCAGCCATTTTTTAAGATATAGACGAAACAAAAACTGCTACGGAGTCTTTGTATAAATGTCAAATTCATAAGAAAAAAATATTTTTCCATTTTCAATTTTTTGGTACCACATTTCAAATTTTAAATTTTTTAAAAAATTTTAAATGGCCGCCATTTTGAAACAAAATGGCGGATGAAGCTGGCCAACGAACTCGGTCGAGACATTGGTATGTACTATGTACACACCGAATTACATCCAAATCGGTTCATAAATACGAGAGTTACAGTGTGACATAGGTCATATATATATATATATATATATATATATATATATATATATATATATATCAATTTTGAACGGAGGGTGGTTTCGGTGTCTGGGGGTCATGATCGATGAAAATATACCAAAATTTTTTGAAATCGCTTTCCTCCGAACGGCTGCAATAGGTAGCTTTTTGTAAAGAAAGCTACCTAAAACGCATAAAACGGTTACGAACAATTGAATAGACACGATCAGTAAACACAATTAAAAGTTTCACACTTCAAATAGGGAATTAATTGTTATTCGAAAAGCTGACGAACATAAATAAGTTACAAAATGGCTCGAGAAAAACATGTTGATTTTTTTTAATTGATTTTCTATCGCATTTAAGATAGTATCTGAAAATATCAATAAAAATTTGTCAATAATTTTTCTGCTTTCACTTTAAATAGACAACAGGAATGGTCTGGTAAATGAAACTATTTTTATATTATTCATTATAGAGATAAACCTACAACAGGAACATATTTCTGAGAAAAACAATTAAAAGTTTTACACTTCAAGTAGGCAATTAATTTTTCTTTCCAGAAGCTGACAAATATAAATAAATTACAAAATGGCTCTTGAAAAATATGTTAATTACCTTTTAAGTGACTTTCTATAGCATTCAACATATTATCAGAAAACATCAATAAAAATTTGCCAAACATTATGATGTTCTCACTTTCCATAGACAACAGGAATGGTCTGGCGAATGAAACTATTTTTCATATTATACATTATAGAGATAAAACTACAACAGGAACATATTCGTCAGAAACACAACAATCCAATGATCAAATAATATTAATCGACAAATAAAAAGAAAACACCAGCATGAAACGAAAAATTATTTGACATCCTCTAGAGCAGTGACGTCATATAAGACAAAGCAGTGATGGAACAGTGTAGCAGCAGAGAATCAATTGGCACCGCAAAATTTTTTTAGTGTTCTTCGTCTAACTTCAGGTCAGAATTTCTGAGATTTTTCCACTGGCAGAATATTATAAAAATTTAGTGGTGACAATCGCTTAAACTGCTGCGCCACTGTTCCATCATTGGATAAAGGCAAGGGATGGATTATAGAACAGTCTTATTGCCTACTTTCCTAACGATGTTTAGCCAACAAATCATGCAAATTATGATGGGATAGATAGAGTAATCGATATATTGATACTTGGATATACCAATATTTAGCTGCCTTTTTTATCATTAGCGCTGATGTCATAACGAAAAGAGAAACGATGGGGTTAAAATGTATAAGATTTACAATAATAAAGCTTATATTTTAATTAAAATTAAACAACTGTAATGTAATGTTTGTGTGATAAATGCAAATTTCATCTCATGTTCAACGAGTTTTGTTTCACGCCGAGATTAGACCAACGAACTTGACATTCGTTTTGCAGTGGGTAAATACGATGTCCAGTTTGATAGCTCTGCGTATCGTAATATAGGCTTAATTATTATCTTAAAGTTGATGCAACTTGCGTTTTCCAATGGAATGGTCAATCGTTCTGTCAATTTATTTATATAAAAAAAGGCGACAGACTAACTGCTTGCTTTGAATCACGAAATAGGTAACCGTGTCATTTATAATAAAATCATGTCGATCGTGGAAAGAAAGTATTATTGTTGCAAATGTTGTGTTGTAGATTATTATTATGGTAAAACTCAATGTTTTAATATAATATACATTTTTGTATTATGTTTGACTAAAAAATTATGCCGAGATTTGCTAAGCAACTCCCACCTTACATATGACAATGGAAGACAAATAATCCAGCCTAAACAACCGATCCTATATTTCTGAAATGTCGATTATAGATACTTTATGTTATCTAGATACCATGAAAGCAAGGATTTTAAAGAATATGTAAAATAGAAATACCGTAAATTGGGATTACCCGGATCCTGGGGTGCTACATAACATGAACATTAGCATGAACGTTAGCAGCAAGTTTGATTTTTTCTGACATTATCTTGCCGCGACAAATTTGAATTGAGAAATTCGCAACAAATCTCCCGGAAGGTATACTATCCCCCACTTGCATGAGTAGCCAGACTGTCTGTAATTTCCGAAAGTGACGGAAGCAATTTCCCTCTGTTGAGAGAATAGACAATCAGCACATACGCAGAAATTTCAGAAATTTTATTCGGTTGGCTCCGCTTTTTTTAAACGCTATACTTATCAAATACCAAATAAGTATCGTCTTGAAATTGTGCAAATGTTACCTTAACTTGTGGTAATGCGAACGATGCATGCACCTTCTGACTGTGTGTTTGCATCAATAGACCTGATCAGGTCTATGGGCCCCTCGAAAGGAGGTTAAACTTATAAAGTAACGTAAAAATATAGCAGGGCGTGGAAAGATTACTACTTTGCAGAATTTTGTATTACTCGTTTGTAGTTAATTTTCAATAAATTTGATACAGCATGAATTTAGCTTGCACGACAAGTTAGCTGCAAATTCAAAGTGTGGTGACTTCGGCGTTTGCGTTATCTTGCTGCAGTCTTGTAATAAACTTTCAGTGTTGTCATGATAAGATTGCTGCAACTTTGCAGGTTTTCAAAGCAAGACTGCTGCATATTTTCTCCAATTTAAAAATGCGATCTGGGATTGATTCAAACATAAATAGTGTTTTATGTCAGTCTTGGGTCTAATGCGTCGGAAGTATTAACGTAATTCAACAATACGCTACAGGTGACAGACAGCATTAATTACTACGTATCAATCTCGGTAATTTCTAGTAAATATTCTTATTATTATTGTTGTAATTATATTAAAAAAATAATTAAGGCATTATTTCGGATACCGATATGAACACTCCGGAATTGAAAACTGACTTTTGTGTTGAAGACGATAATGAAAGAAAGTACCGTGGTCAGGGCCACCAATTATTTATTTGATATCGAAGTTTTTATAATCAGACTTTAAATTATTCGAGAAGCAGAAAGGTTTTAACACGTAGGACCGGATTAAAACATGTTTTATTTTGTGCTTAAGTAACTTCAAGTTACAATAATTTTTAAAGCAAAATTAACTTATTTAGCGATTGATGAGCTGGTATATTATTAAAAAAGCAATATTTTGAGAAAACTGAGTCTAAAGTTTACATATGTAATGTTTATCTATCTCTTTATTCTAAAAAAAAGTAACTTACACTGTCACCGCCGCCGCTGGTTTTGAATTTTTTGAGACCGGAAGTATTTCTCCGTTAATATTAAGAAAAATACTGCATGCAAAAATATGAAAATCGGCGGTATTACAGAGAAATGTTTGATAAACACGCTGGTGCAGACAGTTTTCAAATCGAATAATTATTTTAAGAGATATTTAATGCTAAAGTTGGACAAAATTGTCCCATTAAAAATGTTTTATAGGAGCAAAAACTATGTATGGGAATTAATTCATTTTTAGATCATTTTATACCTTAGAATTTCC
This sequence comes from Maratus speciosus, assembly GCA_963932465.1. Classification (NCBI taxonomy): domain Eukaryota; kingdom Metazoa; phylum Arthropoda; class Arachnida; order Araneae; family Salticidae; genus Maratus; species Maratus speciosus. The sequence goes on along the minus strand of OZ010794.1, from coordinate 502,123,068 downwards.
CGGTGAGCAGACTGCATTCACTTTTTTAATTTGACTCATTTTTGAGGTTTTATTTTTATTTTAATTTCAAATTTTCAGCATTTCGAGAGATATTTTTTACTTATTTTAGAAATTGGTATTAATTTAATCTGTTGCCAACTGTATAAACAGAGCAAATAATAATGTTTCCTTCAAATTAAAAATTTATTTTACACGTGACTATTATTAACAGAAAAAAGAAACATTCAAATTAGGAATAAATAATTACGTATGAAAAGCAGGAACTTATTGAAAATACTTCATAAAAACTATACTTATACGGGAATTTTAAAAGAGAAAGGATATTGTAAAATAATAAATTCATTAGCATGCATTAGAAATCTTAAATAGGAGAAATTACGTCCCATTTACGTCACATTACACTTATTACGTAAAATGAACAAAAAGTAATATTGCAAAACAGTTTAAATTTAAAAATTGCGCGAGACATTATTTTGATATTTTGAGATTATATTAATAAGATTAATATTAATTTTACTGAACACGTTTAGACTGCTTTCGAGCGACTGTTTAGTAATCTCTCTATTTTAAAAAAAGGTAACTACCGCTGTCACCGCCGCCGCCGATTTGTATTTTTTGTGACCGGAGGTCTTTCTTCGTTAATATTAAGAAAAACATTGCATAAAAAAATATGAAAATCAGTGGTATAATAGAGAAATGTTTGATAAACACGCTGATGCAGACAGTTTTCAAATCGAATAATTATTTTAAGAGATATTTAATGCTAAAGTTGGACAAAATAGCTCCATTAAAAAAGTTTTATAGGAGCAAAAACTATATATGGGAATTAATTCATTTTTAGATCATTTTATACGTTAGAATTTCCCTGTGTGCAGACTGCATTAACTTTTTTAATTTGACTGATTTTTGAGTATTTATTTCTATTTTAAATTCAAATTTTCAGCATTTCAAGAGATATTTTTTATATATTTTAGAAAATGGTATTAATTTAAACTGTTGCCAACTGTATAAACAGCGCAAACAATAATAATTGCTTCAAATTAAAAATTTATTTACACGTGACTATTATAAACAGAAAAAAACCTTTCAAATTAGAATTAAATAATTACGTATAAAAAGCAGGAACGTATTAAAAAATACGTCATAAAAACTATATTTACACGTGAATTTTAAAAGAGAAGGGATATTGTAAAAAAATAAATTCATTAACATGCGTTATAAGTCTTAAATAGGAGAAATTACATCACATTTAAGTCACATTACAGTTATTACATAAAATGAACAAAAAATAATATTGGAAAACAGTTTAAATTTAGAAATTGCGCGAGACATTTATTTGATTTATTTATTTATTGAAACACAAACATATGACTTGTGTGCTTGAAATGAGAGCCCGCTTATAAGTCAGAGACAAGATAGCACTAGGAAATGTTACAACAGAAGAGAAATACATCCTGGGAGTTCCACACAAAGAGTGTGTGCAATGGAACCAGCGGAATTCGAACCCAAAATCTCCTACGCTCGCAAAGGATTAGCAGCGTGGTGCTTTGACCACACGGCCACGGAGACCCCGTGATTTATTTCATATTTTAAGATGACCTTTTCTGCTATTTTGCTTAGGACAGCGCAAATAATATCTGATTTCTAACAAAAGTATTTTCACGTGGATATTAGAAACAGAAAGAATAGTTTGTTCAAAATTACGTTAGATTAAAAATGATACATTTAAAATGTCTTATTTAAAAGATCTTTCTTTTCGCTTTGTTAGAAAATACCGGGAGACAAAGACTGTGTTTGCTTAATTCATTTTATGTTAGCTTATTTTGAAATGTTTAGCTGATTTTATTTAATAAAAGACGAAAACAGTCTTTGTATCTTTTAACAGCAGCTGATTTCACCTTAAAATTCCCCAATTAAGGAGAAATGAATAGAAACCCTGTATAGGGAGATCGCCACTGTTTTTTAAATTATAATTCAATTTTCCGAAATCTTTTTAAAGCCAATCAAATTAGCGTGCTTTTAGAGTCTGTGGTGTCTGAACGGGAGTTGGCGAGAGTAGCTCGTAGGGAGCAGAGGCCCCTAGTAATGTAAATAAACTGAATTACTTAAAAAAAATATTTATTTTTGTCATTGAAACAAATGTAATATACCATTCGAAAGGAGGAAAATAAAGGATTCAAATATTAGAAATTTAAAAAGAAAATTTTGAAAATTTTGAGTACACGAATTTGACTTCCGACTGTCTTTTTAAGTTAAAAAAATTTCTTATATATTTTGAAGTACTAGTAATATATTTCATGCAAATTACATACTATGTATTTATGTATTGTCACAGTCAAAATATTTCATGAGTTATTTACAAATTTAAAAAATATTAAATATAATTCAAACGCATTTATGAAAAATGATATATTTATCCGAAAAATCAAGCTTAGAATAAATAAAATGTCTTTCGCTGTGAGATGGAAATGGCTTTTAAATTGCTGCATTGCGGATCATGCAGAATTTAGATCATTTGGATGCATTCCAAATTTGCATTCGGCGAAAAGAGTTCTTGTCTCCGGAATTTTTATTTTTGAATAAAAATCTTTAAGCGATAATCAATCATGCAAATAATGTTTTTAAAATCTCTGTTAAAGTGTCAATGTTTTTCTGTCATATCCTTTTACAATAAATAATATTGAAACATTTGAATAACTTGAGAATTCAAGCTGAGATTCAGGCGTTACAGGATATGAGAAAACCAATTTTAATACTTACCAAAATCGTTTAAAAGTGCTGATGAGATAATAGTTGCTGACCTTGGAGCCGAACCAGCCTCCTTAGTGATGCGAGACCAGTACTCTAACCAGTCGACTAGAGTTGTACAGTAGTTGTAGAGTTCGGAGTAAATATGTTTACCTCAGACGGGCAAGACTTCATTAATTTTTTGAAAAACCTTTGAATTTTGAAGTATAATTTCTGGAAGATTTCGTCTTTAATAAGATTGTATCTGAGGTTTTAATACTTTGGTATTAAAATAGGGGAAAAATATGAATTATAAATATTTATAGGTAGATTGTTTGATATAAAATATGAATATAATATTTTAAGGCAATTTTTTTGTTTTTTGAGTAAAATCGATTTTTTTTCCGTTTAATATTTTTATTAAAATATCTGTTTTGCATATGTTCATTTAAAATATATTTTAAAAGCAAATATTTTTTTTATAATTTTAAAAAATAAATTGTGAATACTTTTTAATGAATGAGAAAATTAATTGTCATTTATTTTTAAATTCGAAAACTTTTTTTGTCTTTGTTGTAAGTTTAGTTTTATTTATTTACCTTTTAAAATTAAATTAAAAATCTTAATTTATAGAATTTTTGGTTTTTTGTTTGTAAAATGAATTCGGATTTAATATTAATAGAGCCAATACGCATGCGTGCCAAGAATGAACGGAACTTCTCCCTCTTTTCCAAACTTTCCGGAAGAATTCACGGATAAAACCTGTTTTCTAGGAGTATGGAAATTATTTGTTAAAAAATGAGGAAAAATTTAGTTATATAGACGAGTATTTTTGTCAGTATATACTCGAAATTCCATATAATTGATATATGTTATCGAGATTTACCATGGCACATTTGGTATTGAAAATGAAGCATGCAGCATTTATAGTTGATTTACAGGGGCACTCAAAAGAATTCCGTTACATTACGGTCTATGGGAGAAGATCATTTGCGGTGTATGTTAATGATGTCACACTATTTCAAACGCATTAAAATTGATAAATCTCAGTGTGTGCATAAAGTGCTCTAAAGTGCACTGCATGATGCTAATTACAAAATAGGGTGTGTGCAGCATTTATTGTTTATTTACAGGGAGCCACAAAATAATTCGGTTATAGTATTTTCTTTTAATAATAAGTACTCTTTCAGTTATGGTACGAGTTTTTAAATATAGGGTGTTTATAAAATGCCGAACCCATTTTGATGTTTAATAACTGGTAAAGTAATAAAGATAGATTAAAATTAATAACATAAATGGTTAGATAGACTCAAAAACTTTCATGACCCTTGTCAATGAACTTCCACGTGTGCCCCCTTCGTCGCACGGAGAATATCAAGTCGATAGTCAATTACACGCCAGTTAGCGGCAAGCATGTCGGCATCCACAGAGGCTATTGCGGTTGTAATTCTGGCTTTTAAGTCATCAATGTTCGACACTCTCCTCCTGTAAACATTGTCCTTTACAAATCCCCAAAGGAAGAAGTCCAGCGGCGTTATATCAGGTGATCTGTGTGGCCAAGGAATTGGACCTCCTCACCCAATCCATCTTCCTGGAAAATGGTCATTCAAAGAAGTACGAACGATGGTACCCCAATGAGGTGGTGCACCCACCATCTTCTTGCAAAATGACATGTGGCTGAAGCTCTTCTAGTTGTGGAAATACGAAGTTTTCCAACATGTCTAATTGATGACTTAAAAGCCAGAATTACAACCGCAATAGCCTTTGTGGATGTCGACATGCTTGCTGCTACTTGGCGTGAAATTGACTATCGACTTGATATTCTCCGTGCGACGAAGGGGGCACACGTGGAAGTTCATTGAGAAGGGTGATGAAATTTTTTATGTCTATCTAACCATTTATGTTATTAATTTTAATCTATCTTTATTACTTTATGAGTTATTAAACATAAAAATGGGTCCGGGACTTTATAAACACCCTGTATAACTTTTTTTTTTTTTGAATATTACTTTTGTGTTTATTTTCTATCGATCATATACAGATATGCACAAAAGATATAAAATACAATTCCGTTTATTAACGGAAATAGTTGTAAGGGAATTTTCAAATTTGCCATGATTTTCCTAACTGAACTAAATTTTAGATAAAATCTATAGAATATATACGGGGTCTAACAAAAGAGGATATTTTCTCGTATCTATATTATAAAGGACAAACATATCTGTGCGTAACGCATACGTCATTCTGCGAATGGCATCACATTGAAATTTAAAATAAAATTTCGGTTTTGCAATTTTTGCTACTGCACATATTTAAACTTCTAAATATCCCACATTTTAAATGTTTACACCGTCTTATACAGAAAAAAAATGTTCTTTTAAATGAAATTTGTTTGAAAGCTGTATCTCAATTATTTTTTGAGATATTAATTTTTTATAGTTTTTAATACCAATTTTCTAATTGTGGCAACTGAAGTACTTCATTTCTATTAAAAGTGATTTAGTTATCTTTATTGATTGTATTCTTACTGATGCCATTTTCTAATTATAATTAAAAATATCTTTTTTTAAAAAATTTGAACAGAAAATGACGTTACGCTTTAAAAAAGACACAATTTCCCTGATGATGCTGTTATATTTCACTATTGTTTCATTCCACTGATATTGAGTTTGAGATAACAGGCAAAATATTTTAGCGACTGAAAATGCCGTCATAGTTAAAAGAAAATGAAAATTTTATTTCATAAAACGAGATATTTCCCCTTTAATACGGCTAAAAGTTTTAAAATTCCGGAATTTTTACGCGCAGGTACATAGATTATAATAAGATCTGAAATCAAGAGTGAGAATTTTCCCGTAGAAAGCTGTAATAGCTGACTTCAAGCTTGGAAATATATTTATTAATAACCTATTGCGCGGTAATATTTTTTTAATGATTAATATGGATGTGAAACGTGGAAAATGATTTGATTCGGTTTAGATTTAAAGGGGGGAGGGGAGGGAATTCTATGATTATGTCAAGATGGAATCATTTTTGCTGATTTTTCATTCCGTAATACCAAGCGTTAATTGATAACTTAATCAAAATTACTTATATTGATTATATGCTACTGATTACGTATATGAATAAAGTTTAATTTTTCAATAATTTTAACAGTTGAAGTTTATGAAAAAAGTATTTTGTTAATCTTAGGTTAAAATATGTCTTTGAAGAGTTAAACTAATAAGTGTAAGATGTATTTTTTATTGTAATTATTGCTGTCGATGTATTATAAATTTGATGCAACAGTTCCTTTGTAAAAATTTTCTTTCGTCGATATTCGACGGGATTCACCCTGTATTGATAATTTCTAAATTGGGTTTTCAAATGTGTTATGCGTTTTTCAAACTATTTACTTAGACATCATCTTTAGTGTTTCTAGCATGGAACTATAAATAAAAAGGAACTAACATATCCTCAAAACAGTGAAGCTTCAACTGTAACCGCTTTCTCAGGGGTTCATTACCTCCAGGAAAAACTTCTACCAATAAATTTAAATGCATATTTTCTTCTCATTTAAACGTTTTTTTTAATGCAAAATTTCAGTCATAAATAATGGCAAAAACAGATATTTATTTTTACTGGTAGAAGTTTACTTCGGCGGAAGTCAGCCCCTGCGTCCCCGTCATATTGTGACAACCGAAATAACACCCTGCAAATAACAGTAAAAAAGTTTATAATGCATACTATGAACTATGAAATATAATGACTTTGACTGACTTTGAATGTGACATATACTTTACTGAACTGTGAAATACATAAACTATTCAACATATTAAGCTATCTAGAACTTTAAAATTAATTATAATTAATATCTCAAACTTGCTTAACAGGTCATCACTCAGAATCATTATTAAATTTATGAAGATTATTATTTCATTTAAATATCATTCGAAGTTTCGCTCAGATTTACTTATTTTTCAGATTTCAATCAAATTTCTCTCAACTAACTTTGTTTTATTAAGTCCTATTAGGCCCTAATATAGATTAGTATAAATTTTTAAGAAATCTTTTAGCTAATTTAATTAAATTAAATTAATATTAACAATACCATTTTAATTTTTCATTAACATTTTAAATTGGCTACTTTCAAGTATTCCTATTTTAATAACTCATTGATGATCTGTAATATCTGTAATATCTTAAAAATCCAAAATATTGTTTTATTTGGGCTCGCCCAGCTTAAGCAACATTGGGTAGCTCTTGTGATATGATTGTACAATTTTAATTGAAATTTCAATGGGGGGGGGGGTGTCTTCCTACCTGCTGAGGCCTCCGGGCTCGTCTGGTGTCTGGGGGTTTCGTGGGAAGGTGGATATGGGTTTTTCCCCTCGTGAACATTTAGCTCCTATACCGCGAGGTTGGCTGTCCACGAGTGGGTGATTTCTATTTCTGTTTCTATAAACTGCCACCAGTAAAAACAAATAGAAAATTTTACCACATTTGTGAGATAATTTTTGGCATGAATAAAGCGTCTAAATAAGATGGAATTTTGTGTTCAAATTTACTGGTGGAAGCTTTTACAGGCGGTAATCAGAAACAGTTCATCCGATTTAAATAAACAGCCGCCATTAGGTGACATTATCCCCAGTTACTTCACTCGCAACTGTTACACAATACACTACATGTTACCTCCTCATTAGTTCCGTACATTTAAATAGCAAATTAAATAACGTTTATTAATTTTTTGTTCTACAATTAACAAACATTAAGCTTCATTAACGATATCATCGTTAATATTGTTAGGATTTGATAATCTTTCATTGAAATTTAATACAGTCGAACTTCGTTATCCCGACACTCTAACGACCAGAAAAAATGTCGACATAAGCGGAGTGTCGTGGTATCCGGAGTTGGAGAAAAATATATTTATAAAGAGCTGTATTTTTAATTGGTTTAAGACAATTTTAAATTCATAACTGTTCTTGCAGTTTCAAGCAATAAAACGTTATTATTAAACGAAATAAACAAAAAAAAAATTGAAAAGAATAAAAATCAGATTTATGATGACTTGCTTTTTTTTTATTATTACATGAAATATTGGTGAATTAAGGTTTGCTTATCCCTAGGTGTGCTTCCTACAATTCTGTTTTTTTCAGTATTATGCAATGAATTGTAATCAATATTCATTGTTTCAGAAATGGATGTTAGATAATTTCTGATCGTTTCAATGCAATGCAATGCTTCGGTTTTAGTTGGATGAAAAACGTCGTGTAACCACAAGTAAGCGCCCACTGACCAGAATAAAAAGACCACGAGTAGACTGATACGTCTATCTAGAGCTTAAGCGGGTCATTTATTGTATGTGGGTTGATTTATTTCTCATTTATCTCAATGGGTATTTTAGACACTTTTCTGAAAAATTTGGATAAGACATGTATTTCTTAGTCTTAATTTCAATTTCCGTGATTATAAGATGGATTATGAAAAATGGGCAATTTTCCCAAACCGTCGGGATATCCGGAGTTGAAAATTATTCAACGACGTAAAATCCGGAGTATATTTACATTAAAACCATATACAGAAAATCGGGACTTTGAAAAACTGACGTGATAAGCCGAGTGACGTGAAAACCGGGTGTCGGGATAACGAATTCCGACTGTAATTTTGATCTTTTTTATTTCATAATTTTTGATTTAATAATTTTGATAATCTTTTTTAGCAGAAATATTTTCCAGTACGCTGATGAGATTTTCGGTGACTTCTGAAAAATGGGAGCCTTCAAGCTCATTTTTTATTTTTTGTATGATATCAATAATTGTAGGATTTTCGTTAGTGAATACATTTAGTTCACAGAAATGTTCAATGAGGGGGGGGGGGGGGCGGGGGAAGTTTAATATTTAAAGGGACATACGACCCTTAAAATCTTTAAAAAAAAATCGATTTTTTGTTTTTCATTCATTTGATAGCTAATGTTTTTCTGAACAATTTGCCACAAATCGCATCAAAATTTTCGTAAAATTGCACTCGTTATAGTAAAAAATTTAAATTAGCCTTAGTCTGTTTCGAGCGAAACATTTATGTTTAAATTGGTTTTTCTCAAAATAGATTTTTTTTTCTTGCGCGCACGATAACTCCAAATGTATTAAAGGTAATGATCAGAAACTTTATATTTATCTTTACTAGATCATTTTCTTCAAATGGAACTAAAATCTAAGAAATTTAACAAAAATTATTGAGTGTTTGGGTATTCGAGGGACAAAAATTATCAAAATTTTCATATTTTTATTTTGAAAATCAAAAAGCTTTAGAAATGTTTTGTTTATTCATTAGATTTTAGTCCATTATATTTTTGCAATATTCTTAAACTCATATTAAAAGTTTCAAAGTTCTAGAGGATATAGATATTTTGAAATCATGTGCGCAAGCCATAGGGAGAGTCGCCGCATACGGGATAGAGGCCGCACCCCTTGTATTTCTTGTAATTATCGAAAGATGGTCGTCAAACGCACAGCGTAGGTGCGCAATGAGATTATTTTAACCAGTGTATAGCGTGAATCCCATTTCGATGTTTACTTGAAGAAGTACAATCCTTAATTTGACGTATGCGCATGATTTCACTGTCCAAAATTTTAAACACGTTATGTTTAAATACTTTTCATACACTAATTACTAAATGCATGCATGATTTCAAAATCAAAACTAAGTGTAGCGTTTGTACAGAGTACTGTGTGTATGGTTACGCCATTCCCTTTAGCGATGACAGGTAACTGTGATGGCCGACGTCTGCACCATGCAAAATGGGATACATGCCACACTGCTATTGCGGTATACATGCCGCAGTTTTTTTTTAACAGGATGATTAAATGTTATTAACTTTTCCTTTTCTTTTTGCACAGACTAGCCATGTTAGGCATGTTATCAAGTTTACTAAAACCAAAGGAGAAAAAACGGAAAATAAAAAGTAAGAAGGGCAAGAAAGATGCAAGTGAAGATGATAATAATGAAAAATTGGATTATGCGTAAGGCAGACGTTCTTTGCGAGGAATGTTTAGAAAACTACTCCAAAAAAGAAGAAGTGTAATTGGCTTCGTTGGATCATGTGTTTAAATGTAGTTACACAGAGACTGTACATTTTCGACACTTTTTCTGTAGATTGTAGTCGAAAAAACAGGTCTCTTAACCCATTCGGGACCATAGGTGCATCTAAGCACCTTCATAAAGAGCTTACAAAATTTGTTTCTGGCACCAGTTAAAAAGAAAAGTAATATTGGATTTGCTTAATTAGAGCATTATCATGGTTATTTAAGTAAAGGTAACTCTTTTTAAAAAAGTGGTACCAACCGAATAAAATTTGTGTAAAAGCCACCGGGCCCGAAAATGTTAACAAATGAATTATGTAAACACAGTTAATTTTTTTTTTCTTTTCCCTTTCTAATATATTGTTGTTATGTTGTTGCTGAAATGACAATCAAAATTTAATGTAAAAAAAATAAGTCGATAATTTTAATAGTGAAAGTAGGCTACAATTATTTATTTTAATCTACTAATACGTTTCATTGTACTCATTTAGTTTCATTTTGTTATTACATCGTTAATTATAGTCCAGATATAAATATTTTTTTGTAATATTTTTATTTATAATTTCATTCTGTTCGTATTACAAGCGCGGCATAACTACCGCACAAGTGCGGCGTCTCAGCCTGAATGTACGGGTGACGCGCCGCAGTGTAATGTTTTAGAGAAAACTGTTAAAAAAATTAGTAAGTTGTTTTGAAATTTTTTGTCGCAGTACACGCGTTGTATATTTAACATTGAATAGCACAGCATGATTTTTTTAATTTTATGTTCACCATGGGACTTTATACACAAATTAAAAAAAATGTGCGGCATAAATCCCGGAATTACCCTATACATTATCATTAATTTTAAAAAAAGCATACGTTAAGGAATAATTATTATCAATCAATTATACAGTGCTTAATGCAAATTATATATTATATTGCATGGAGAACATATTATAGTATTAAGAACAACAACAAAAAATCTGGTGTTATCACACCAGATTTGCTTGCCAGATTTGCATCATTGCGCTTCTCAGCGCAAAAATGAGTGCATTTAATATTGCTTTAAATATTTGTCTCCGAAATCAAAATTTTCATCTGTTTAAAGGGTCGTATGTGCCCTTCAATTACGTTTTTCTTTAAGTTTACTGAGGTTTTGGAATTTCATTGTTTTAGTCGCTGGGAGATTTTTTGCATTTGAGGTAGCTACTGGGTATGAGTTTTTGAATTTTGGTTTAACAAGGAGAGGACCAACCTTGGTAATCACAGATTTTGATTATTTTATTATATATTGTAGGGTAGAGACCACAGAGTCTCAGATTCAACGGATTTTATACAACACTCCTTAGTTCCTGAGAAACAGGGAGGTCCAATTTTATAACACAACTTAAATACTTTGAAACAAGCGGACAAAGTAAGTCGTAGCTCAGTTGGTACGGCGTTTGCTGGTTGTTCCGCTGGACCGGGTTCCATAACAAAACACGCTACATTTGTTTTTCTCCTTTTTTGTTTTTTAAATATACTTGTGATTATAATTTAATAATCTCGTTGTCAATTAAAAATTATAATATTGTAATAAATTATAATTTTAACCTATTCCTTTTCTTATTTGTAACTAAATAGTTGTATAAAACATCATAAAACTGTTAATTTTTTAAAAAACTCTTTTAAAATGTATTTCATACATTCTTTATCGATGCAATGATATTGAAAAAATGCATCAATTCGTGATTTTAAAGAAACATCATCTATGTATCGTCTTAAAAAGAAGTCAATACAATGATAATATTACTCTGTTTTTAAAATAACAAGCATAATTATATTAAAAATTCGCATCAGAATTAAATTACAGTCTATTTTTTACATATTAAAGATTTTTAAATTTGTAATTCGTATGCTTGCGCTTTAAATTATTTTGCTTTCTCTTTTATCTTCTTTTTGCTTTTATTTTTATTTTATCATAACTAGAAGGCACCACAAAAGATTTTGTAATGATTTTGGAATGTTTATTATTCAATAATAAATTCAATTTTTTAAAAAATCTCTTTAAATGATGAAAAATAATGGTTTAAAAAAAAAACTCTAAATTTAAATTTAAATGTGTGAGCATTATTGTATAACATTAAAATTTTTAATTGAGATTTTTAAATTACAATTACAAGTAGTATATTTATAAAACAAAAAATGAGAAAAACAAATGTAGCACGTTCCGGTATAGAACCCGATCCCGCGGAGCAAGGAGCAAACGCGGTACCAACTGAGCTACGACCAACGTTGTTCTCTCGTTACAAAGTAAGTATTTAAGCTGTATTATAATACAATACCTCCCCCTGTTTCTCAAGAACTAAGGAGCGTTGTATAAAATCCGTTGAACCTGAGACTAAGGAGTCTGTACCCTACAACATATATAAAAATAATCAAAATCTGTGATTACTAAGGTTGGCCTTGTCCTTGTAAGAGGGAATTTTATACATCCCTTATAACTTGAAGTGTGTGGATGATCGTAGTTGCTACATTTTGGAAATGGCCTTGGTAGCTCAGGACCTTTTTTGCTACGACAATCGGTAGAAAGATACTCCCCGCTGCAAGCTATACAGGGAGGAACCATGTTATAGTTGGTGGCAATATGAAAGATGTTTTGTCAACGATGGCATTGAGTTGCCTTTTTGGCAGCTCAGAATTTTTCAAGAGAACGCGCATTTTGAATAATGATTTTAGATTAATTTCTAGGGAAGTTTATTTTTTTGATAGCGCAGTTTACCGCGTATCCGCCGCGGGATAGTTAAGTCTTTTTCAAACCGGAAATTTTGTTGAAAAAAAGAAGTCAAATAAGTGTTAAGCAGAACCGAACAGAGCCAAGTGAAATTTTATACTTTTTTCTCTCTTTTTCGTAACTGACCAATAAAATTTCTTGTTTCATCCTTCCTCCGTCCTGGAGAAGAGGTTGTGTTAAGAAATTTGATTGGCCGAGAGAAGTTGCATATCGGGTCCGTTTGCGTTTCTCTTTACTTTTTTTCAATATGCGCTTATTTTTTTAATTATTTTGCTTTTTTAATGTATTTAACTGCTTATTTTAATGTATATATTTACTTATTATTATTATTATTATTGTTATTTGTGTTTTATCCTTTTACAATAAATAATATTGAAACAGTTGAATAACTTGAGAATTCAAACTGGGATTCCGGCGTTACAGAATATGTCAAAACAATTTTTGATACTTACCAAAATCGTTTAAAAGTGCTTATGAAATAATAGTTGCTGACCTTGGAACCGAACTAGCCACCTTAGCGAGATAGCAAAACTCCGCTAGTATATACATGGGAAAAACAATTATTAAAAGTGGTTTTTACTTCTTTTTAATTATTAACTAAATTGGAACGAATATAATGATCTGTGTGGCGACCGGTTCTGGTTCAGTGGATTTCTTAAATTAACTAACACTATCTTAAAAGTAAATCATTTGGCACTTACTCAATTAATTCCACAGGATATCAATTTTTCTCTTACCTATTTAATTGGAAGACACATATTTACAGCTATACTACACTATAATACATATTATTTACAGTAAAAACGAAACAGGTATTCTTAAAAACATTCTTTTAACACTCACCATCTCGCCAGAGCGAGCGACAGATGAGCCCAGGAGGCGAGAGTAACCCTACGTAAACAATAGAGCCATTGCCATCCCTCTATCGTCCATTTGGCGTCAAAACATATAATTCTCCACACACTCCCCACCTGGACTCATGAGAGTACATAATGATAAATCAACATAAACAAATTCTTATAATAAACAGAACCTTAATTCACAACTCAAATGATAAAATAGTAATTTTTCAATCCACAGCTGTTGAAGTATAAAGAATTAAAAATAAAATAATAAGTCATTATCAAGATAAATAAAAAAAATGACACTCTTATAACATGTAGCTACATGAACATATCTGGCCAGATATTTTACCTGAATAAGATTCACTGAATATATATATATATACATAATATAAACAAATTAAATGCCATTATTAATTCAATTATCTTTTCAATTTGAAATAAAGTACAATTATGCATAAAATGAAACATTTTTACTAAATAAACAACAAATTGCAAAACACACACACAAAAAAAATATTTCCAACTATGAATTTATAAAACAAACACACGTTGATATTCAAACACTAGTACAAAAAATAAATTTCAAATCAAGTACTGAAATCACTTATCATTCAGATATCTAGTTCAAAAGGATACAAAAGTTGTATTGGCTTTCTCAGCAGTCCTTTAGCAGTTTTTATTATGCAAGCGCGAATAAGTTTATCTTTGCCAATAATGACTTCTTTAACTATTCCTAAGTCCCACAACAGTTTAGATTTAGCAGTACCATCTACTAAAACAACATCGCCAATTTTTAAGTTTTTGTGTCTTTCAGGAGTTTTAAATTCATGAACTGAACTTAAATTCAATAAGTATTGTTCCTTCCACTTAATCCAGAGCTGTTTCAACAACTTACTTTGATATCGTTTTCTCCTTAACAAAGTTTCTTTAGTAGAAATTTTATTTTCTAATTCGGCAAAATGTAGAGGAAAACTGATGTTTTCTCTTCCTAGCTGAAGGAAATGGGCAGGAGTAAGCGGCTCTGGCTCGCAGAAATCACTTGTTCTGTAGGTTAGCGGTCTCATATTTATTATGGCTTCTATTTCTGTCAAGATTGTCGCCAATTCTTCAAATGTGATGAGAGCTCTTCCTAAAATTTTTCTTAAGGGTTCTTTTACACTTTTTACGAGCCTTTCGTAAAACCTTCCCCACCATGGGGCACGTTCGACGATGAATTTCCATGTCATACCTTTATTCGATATAAAATCCTGGAGTTCTTGATCTTTAATGAATTTTTCAAATTGTTGTAGTTCTTTATCAGCAGCCAAAACTCTTTGCATTATCCGAAAAAATTATTTTACAGTTTCCGCGTCTTGAAATAAATCGACGAAAACACAAAATGAAAGATTTTGTAGTCATATCCCTGGCTGCTTCCAAATGTATTGCTCTCGTTGTGGCACAGGTGAACAGTATAATATATGACTTTGACGTCTCTTTATTCTCTGTTCTTACGATTATCGGTCCTGCAAAATCCAATCCTATAACTGTAAACGCAGGAGATTCTGATATTCTTTCCTTCGGAAGTTGGCTAGTTAGTTGTTCAGCTGCTTTTGCATTGTATTTTTTTACAAATTAAGCATTTTCTGACACTTTTCCTAATTAATTGTCTTCCTTGAGCAATCCAAATTTTTTTTCGGATTTGTGGAAGTGTCAAAGAAACTCCACTATGAAACAATTTTTTGTGTTCTTGCATAATCAGCAACTCGGTAAATTTTTCATTCTTTGGCAATATGACTGGATTGGTTTCATTTGAACTAAATGAGCCTTCATTAAGTCTGCTTCTAATTCGTAAAATTTTATTTTTATCCAAATATGGACATAACGAATAAATTCTTGAAATCTTCTTAATGGAATTTCCTCCTTCTAAATGACCCAATTTTTTCCTTATAATTTTTCCTTTGTGCTTCTTTAATTAATAATTCTTCAGCTTCTGTCAATTCTTTAGCAGATAATACACCTTTACGTTTAATTCGACTTCTTAGATTGAAGACAAATCTTTTAATTCTTACCACTGTTCTAATTGCCTTCAATAAAGAACTAAAACGCTCAAACTCTATAAGTGGTTTCTGTTGTTCTGATGAACAAAGGTTTTAGGAAATTACTTTTCCTTTAGTTTCTAGTTGCTTGATATCTTCATCTACTTCTGTGTCTTCCTTGGGCCATAAATTTGAATCTTTAATTAACAATGGAGGGCCTGACCACCATAGATAATCGCTCTCGAGGTCGAAAAGTGAGAGTCCTCTCGTAAGTCTGTCAGCAGGATTTGAGCTACCGGGACAATGTCGCCAGTTTATCGGATTTGTCAAAGTTTGTATTTCCGATACTCTATTGCTGACGAATGGCTTTCAAGTACTAGATGAACTCTTGATCCAGTGAAGTACGTTGTTCGAGTCAGTCGAATAGTGTACTTTATTTTCACTTATCTTGAGAATGGACATTCTCAAATTTTTGGTCCCAATCGATACCGTGTTCCCATGATGATTGAAAAATCATTTTTATTAAAATTGTGAATGGAGATAAAAACCCAATGGGGTCGAAAATTCTTTCAGCCGCTCGAATTACAGTTATTTTAGACTTTTCCTGACAATGAACAATTTCTAAAAGACTATGAGTATAAAATCTGAAAATGTCTTCTTCCGTGTCCCATATTAAGCCTAAGATTTTAAATGGAATTGTATCAGGGCAAACGTTCATATCTAATGATTTTAAATGTTCCTTTAAAATAGTAGAATTACTTTACCACTTCCGCAAGGATATATTTGCTTGTTGAACAATATCTAACGATTCTTTTGAAATTTTTATAGCTTCATTAACAGTATCTGCTCCTAACAAAAGGTCATCAACATACCTGGAAGATTTAATTTTGGAACAAGTTTCCGGATACGAAGTTGCATACTTTTTCACATGATGTTTAATTACTGCTCCTAACAGGAATGGACTCGAAGTAACGCCAAATAATACGCGGCACATTTTCATAATTATAAAGTTCAATGAAGAATTTTTATCTTGAGGGAGTTCTTCGATCCAGAAAAATCTTGTCATATCTCTGTCAGTTTCAGCAAGGCTTATCTGCAAGAATGCCTTTTCAATGTCTGCCACTGCATCAATCTTATTGCTTCGAAATTGTAAAATTAAATCAAATAAATCAGAGTTCAAATTCGGACCTGGAAAGAGTATATGATTTAGAGAAGGTTCAGAAGGAGCGTGAGATGATGAATCGAAAACGATGCGCAGTTTGGTTGTTTGTTTGTCCGTTCGAATCACAGGGTGGTGGGGTAAATAGTATGTCAAATTACCATTGGTCGAATTTATTTCCTGGGGTTCAACAACTTCTACTATTTCCAAAGCCTTATACTCATTAATTATATCTTTATATTCTTTAAACAATGCAGGATTATTCATAAATCGTTTAATTAAACTTTCAATTCTCTTTTTGGCAATTTCATAATTATTAGGAAGATCAAGATTATCATATATCATAGGTAGTTTAACTTCATATCTGTTGTTCTTAAATTCAATCGAATTTTCAAATTGTTCTAGTATTTGTTTATCACACAAATCTTTGTTTGTATTATCTTCTTGAATTCCCAACCCTTCTATAGTCCAGAATTTTTCAAGTTGAACTGAAATTTTATCATCTTTGTTATTATCCCAAATAGATATGTATATAGCGCTAACTAAATTATTTCTATTAACCCGAGAGTAGTCGCGACATTTTTTAGAACGTTAGTAGTCGCGTTCGGTCCATTTGCCGCCGTTACCAGCAGGCCGAAAACGAAGGGGAAACTTGCCGGTGTTATCAGATGATCGGAAACGGATAACGTAGGGTGAAAATATTGACTGAACTTTAAAAGATTACAGCAGTTATTCATTTTACAACCTTTTACAGCAAATTATTTATTTCGCTTAAGTATATATTCAGTTGGCATCTAGATAAATGTTTTTAATAACTCTTTCTTCGTTTTGCATAAATACTTAAAAGTAAATAGTAAATGATTTGATTGAATTTCTGATGTTACTATGAATCAATAATTATTAGGAAAACATTTACGAATATGAATCTAAATTCGTGATAGTGGTATTTTTATTTTTTTGGAAGGACAGAATCAGAGTCAGGTAGATTTTTATGATACTTCGGCACTCTATATCCATTTAATAAAATAAAATTAATAGATTTAGCATCAATATACTACACTGACATTAAATTGAAGAATTAAACTGAAAATAAAAATGGAACCTATGACATGCAACAGCCAATCAAATACAATACCACTAATTCACCAGCATATTATATATATATATATATATAATAAAGAAAATGGTAAAAAATACTTAATTTCGAAATTATAAATATAAATGTTGTAACTACGTTTTATTTATTTATTTCGTGGGGTGTCTGTGTGTATGAGGGGGAAAGAAGGGGGGGGGGGGTTCTCGAGATTTTATGATTAAATCCATTTTTCGAATGAAAATGCACGATTTGTAGTTTTTCTACTTATTTCAGAGTGGGAGCCCCTGAATAAAAACTCTGGATACGAACTTCGCTTATATAAAGTAAATAATAAGTTATTAAAATTATATATTTAATTTAAATACATTTGAAATTGTAGATTTAAATCCTAAGATGGATAAACTATTTTAATTAATAGAATCACTGTAAGGTTCATCTTAATAGGGATGTATTTTACAGCAACTATTTAATTAAAATAAATATTCAATTGTACATTTCATAATAAGGTATTATTGTTATAATTTATTGTTTTATAATAACATTCATTAAAATAATAAAAACAATAAGAAATTTTTCTCCGAAATTATAAATATGCAGCAATAATTTTATTTAAATGAATTTTCTCTCGTATTCTGAAAAACATTATTCTGAAAAATAGTTTGAACAATTGATGAAGGACAACAAATTTAAATTTGTTAGATACCGTCCCCAAGCCTCTATTGTATTTCAATAATAATAATAATAAAAACATTTTCTGCGTCATTGTTAAAAAAAAAAATGTGTTTTTACTTACAGTATAAAAATTTAAAAATTGATAAATTTTAGAAAAATACTTAAAATATTTTTTTAAAATCATAGTATAAATATTCACTGAATTATTCAAAAGAGATTTTTATTTGCGTAATTTCTAACCTACATTATGAAATTCTCATTATTGTGCAAATAAATTATATGTATGTTCTTCGCAGATATACATACTACATTTCTGAAAAAACTGTTTTATCTTTCGAGTTTGTTTTATTGTACAAAAACGATACTTTTCAGATTTTGGAGATACGGCAATTTTTTTACTGATTCCCACAAAATTCTCTTCTCTTTTTTTTAATGGTTTGGCTGTGTTATTGTCTGTTTTTTTTTTTCATTTATATGTTCCGGTAATAAATGGAAAGCAACTTCTTTCAAATAATGATGATGAATTTCCCTTTTTTTCCATATTTAAACGATTATCAATTTGAGAATTTATTCCAGCAAAGTTTGACAATAAAAAAATAATGTAAGTGACCATCAATCAGTTTTTTGTGCGAACTGACTTCATAACTAATATAATAAAACAATTTTAAGTAACATTCTAAAAGTAAAAAAAAAGTACTCTATGAACGGGTAAAATAGAGCAGAAAGAAGAAAGACGAAATAACAACAGACAGATAGTCCGTACTTCGAAGAAACTTTCCCCTGCAGATTTCGCGGAAATGGGAACGGATGAACACGGGGGGGGGGGGGGGGGAATTCAACTAACACAAGTGGTCGCAACGCGGTCATTTAGACCGATTGAAACTTAAGAATGCGATAAAATGCTAAGAAATAGCAGGAATGACTTGCAATTTTACTACACAAGAGTGTGAAGACTCAAGGTCAGCTACACGGAATTTGGCTATCGTAACTTTAACAGGAAATGAGTTACAGGAAGATAACGAATTTCGGGCGGGGAAAAGACCAACGCGCGACTATTAGCGGGTTAACTTCCTCTGAGAATTTGCCGTGAAGTGTCCAACCTAATTTAGTTTCATTCAGAACAAGAATTGGTGAAATACGTATATATTTTCCTGTCATAATTGACCAATAGTAATCTCTAAAAAATCAATAAATCTATTTCATTATCACCATCATCTAATTCATTAGAAACGTCTGATAACTCTATACCCATATTTTTAATTTTTTTATATAACTCAGAACTTGGCGCTCGTATTATATCGGAACAGATTCTCTCCGTTTCTAACGCTTCCAGACATATTATATTGTCCGAATTATTGTCTTTTAGGAAAATATTTACTCCATTATGATTATCAACAATAGGTTTCTTTCCAGCAAAGGTATGAATTTTTAATTATTCCTGCCCTGTCACCTCTAAATTTAAACGATTAGATAAATTCTTCCCGATAAATGTTCGCTGCGAGGCGCTATCTAATAATATTCGAACATTAATATTTTGATTCTTTCCAATCACAATTCCTTTCAACGTTTGAAAATAAATATATTCATCTGGATTACAACAAAATGACGAAACTGTTATTTTTTCATACTTCTTATTTTCCTTTACCCAAGGTTCACGCACAGTCGGAAGGAGGTCAATTTTATTTTCATTCGATGATCTTTCCTTTTGTTTTTGTTACAAAGTGAACTTTGATGAGTTTTCGAAAAATAAATTGCGCAATTAATATTAGTATTTCTGCAGTTCTGTTTTCGATGGAACCGTTTATAACATCTGAAACATTTAGCTTGTTTTAATAAAGATTCTTTTCGTGGTTCCAAATTTAACTTACACGAATTTACGTCGTGTTTTTGAGAGCAAAAGGGACAAAGGTTTTCAGTAATTGTATTTAATGTGAATGCCGAAGGATTTTTTATTTTTCCTTGGTGAAAGTGTTTGGGAGAATTTTGTTTAAATTTATTTTCATGGGATTTAGTATTCTCAAAACTGATAGAAGTAACATTAATAGCCTTTTCTCGCGCTTCTGTTTCACGTTTCAGAAACAACAATAAATCATTTACACTAACATCCTTTTTATCGCCTTGTTCTCTGTGAAATTGTAATACGAGATCATTCGGTATACATTTATAAATAATGGGTAATAATAAGCAATCATATTGGTCTGACTTCACATCAAGCGCTTCGAGACATCGAATTTGTATAGTTATCTGATCGTATAATTTTCTCAAAGAATGTATGTCATCTGATCTTCGTACTGCTTCTAAGTTTAATAGTTTGTTAGTGTGCTCGGAAATTAAAACATCTCTTTTCCCTAAACGATCCTTTAATATATTTATTGCCGTTACATAATTTCCACTTGTTAATGGAAGCCCATTAAAAGAGGCAGCTGCTGAATCAGAAATTAAAGATCTTAAGTAATTAAACTTTTCAATTTGCTGAAGAGCTTCATTTTCGTGAATAGCAACTTTAAACTGAGGCCAAAATTCTTGAAATTCGCAAATGTCGCCTTTAAATTTATTTAAAGAAATTCGCGGCAATTTCGTATTCGACCTTGATTGACTGTCTGATATGGAGGGCGTAGTTACTTTTGGTTCACTCGCGATAGTTGAATTTATGTTTAAATTTTTCAAATATCTACTGGCTCTAGATTTGCAAGTCACAATAGCTTCCTTATATTCTATCGAAGTTTCTATTTCTGTTTCTAAATTATCGGTTTAAATTACCGATTCAATTGACTCATCCAATTTTTCTAATGAAAATTTATGTTCAAGTAATGCCGCTAAAGAGTCCTCAGCTATTTCCGGTTTAGAATCAATTTCTTTTTTAATTTCACTATCAGTTTTTTTAATGAATTTCGTTACTGTGGTTCTAATTGACCCGCGTTTTGCTATGTTTCGTTTTAGGTAGCTTTCATTATAAAAAGTCCTTCCGGCCAGTGCCGGAAGGAAGAGGTAGCTTTCATATTCCTTATTTTTAAAAAGCTAGCTTATATTATTCAAACACACGAAGCTCAATTTAGTGGAAACCGATTATAGAAGATTCAATACTATTTTTTATCAATACTAAATCATTATGAATGAGAATTTCGCGAAATTAGTCAGCTTTATCCAAGCTGATTTTAATTAAAGTAACTTATATTTGGTCTCCAAATTCGGCGATATCTTGAAGTGCCTGCCCTTTTAAGACAACGTGGTGGATGACGCTAACCAGTGAACTTGGTCGAGACCTTAGTGATTCCTGTGCACATGCTCACTCACATAGGAATCGTTGATATATACGAGTGCTGTCGCAGGCAAAAAAATCGGATTTTTCAAAATGTCACCCACATAAACAAATTCAAACTGCTATATCTGATCCATTTTTTAAGATAAAGACAAAACGAAAAATGCTCCGGAATCCTTATATCAAGGTTAAATACTTAAGAAAGAAACCATTTCAATTTCTCATTTTTTTTTGCACCTCACTTTAAATATATATATTTTTTAATTTAATGGTCGCCATTTTGAAACAAGATGGCGGATGATACTAGCCAGTGAACTTGGTCAAGACAATGCTATATATTATCCACATGCCTTCTTACAACCAAATAGGTTAATAAATACGTGTGTTATCACGTGACAAATATCAGATCGTTTCAAAATGTCAGCCATGCTAGAAATTCAAAGTGCTATAACTCAACCATTTTTTACGATACAGATGAAACAAAAACCGCCCCGAAATCTTTGTATCAAGGTCAAACACATAAAAAAAAACTTTTTCATTTTCCAATTTTTTGATAGCTCACTTTAAACTTTAAATTAAAAAACATTTTTAAATGTTCCCTTTTGAAACAAGATGGCGAATGAAGCTTGCCTACGAACTCAGCCGAGACATTGGTATGTACTACGTTCACACCAAGTTACATTCAAATCGGTTCATAAATACGCCTGTTATCGCGTGACAAACTGGTCGTTTCAAAATATCAGGCACAATAGAAATTCAAAATACTATAACTCAAACAGTTTTTTAGATATAGACGATACAAAAACGGTTCCGGAATCTTTGTATGAAGGTCAAACACATAAGAAAAAAATCTTTTCCAATTTTTTGATACCTCATTTTAAATTTTAAATTAAAAAAAAAAATTTAATTGGCCGCCATTTTGAAACAAGATGGCGAAGGAAGCTGGCCAACGAACTTGGTCGAGACATTGGTATGTACTTTGTACACACTAAGGTACATCCATATCGGTTCATGAATACGCCTGTTATCGCGCGACAAATATTAGGACGTTTCAAAATGTCAGCTACGCTAGAAATTCAAAGTGCTATAACTCAGCCATTTTTTAAGATATAGGCAAAACAAAAACTGCTGCGGAATCTTTGTATCAAGGTCAAACACATAAGAAAAAAATATTTTTCAATTTTCAATTTTTTGGTACCACATTTCAAATTTTAAATTTTCAATTTTTTTTAAATGGCCGCCATTTTGAAACAAGATCGCGGATGAAGCTGGCCAACGAACTCGGTCGAGATATTGGTATGTACTATATACACACCAAGTTTCATCCAAATCGGTTAATAAATACGAGAGTTACCGTATGACAAAGATCAGATATATATGTATGTATCAACTTTTGAACGGAGGGTGGTTTCGGGGTCTAGGGGTCATGATCGATGAAAATATACCAACATTTTTTGAAATCGCTTTCCTCCGAAAGGCTGCAATAGGTAGCTTTTTGTAATGAAAGCTACCTAAAAGCTACCTATTGCAGCCGTTCGGAGGAAAGCGATTTCAAAAAATTTTGGTATATTTTCATCGATCATGACCCCAGACCCCGAAACCACCCTCCGTTCAAAATTGACATATATATATATAAATATATATATATATATACATATCCATATATATATATATATATATATGACATTTGTCACACTGTAACTCTCGTATTTATGAACCGATTTGGATGTAATTTGGTGTGTACATAGTACATATCAATGTCTCGACCGAGTTCGTTGGCCAGCTTCATCCGCCATTTTGTATCAAAATGGCGGCCATTTAAAATTTTTTATAAAAATTAAAATTTGAAATGTGGTACCAAAAAATTGAAAATGGAAAAATATTTTTTTCTTATGTATTCGACCTTTATACAAAGATTCCGGAGCAGTTTTTGTTTCGTCTATATCTTAAAAAATGTCTGAGTTACAGCATTTTCAATTTCTATTAATACTGACGTTTTAAAACTACCAGATATTTGTCACGTGATAACGCGCGTATTTATCAACCGATTTGGATGTACCTTGGTGTGTACATAGTACATACAAATATCTCGATCGAGTTCGTTGTCCAGCTTCATCCGCAATCTTGTTTCACAATGGTAGCCATTTAAAAAATTAAAAAAAAATAATATTTAAAATGAGATACCAAAAAATTGGAAAATGAAAAAGATGTTTTTTCATATGTGTTTGACCTTAATACAAAGATTCCGGAACAGTTTTTGTTTTGTCTATATCTAAAAAAATGACTGAGTTATAGCATTTTGAATTTCTATTGTGGCTGACATTTTAAAACGACCTGATTTTTGTCACACGATAACAGGCGTATTTATGAACCGATTTGGATGTAACTTGGTCTGTACATAGTACATACCAATGTCTTGAACGAGCTCGTTGGCCAGCTTCATTCGCAATCTTGTTTCAAAAGGGTTGCCATTTTAAAAAAATAAATTTAAAATTTAAAATGAGGTATTAAAAAATTGGAAAATGAAAAAGATTTTTTTATTTGTTTGGCCTTTATACAAAGATTCCGAGGCAGTTTTTGTTTCTGAAAATTTGTTCTTTTGTTTATATCTTAAAAAATGGTTGAATTATAGCACTTTGAATTTCTAGCATGGCTAATATTTTGAAACGATCTTGTATTTGTCACGCGATAACACACATATTCGCCTATTTCGATGTAAGAAGGCATGTGGATAGTATACATCAATATCTCGGCCAAGTTTGCTGGCCAGCTTCATCAGCCATCTTGTTTCAAAATGGCGGCCATTAAATTAAGAAAAAATTATATTTAAAGTGAGGTGCAAAAAAATTAGAAATTGAAAAAGGTTTCTTTCTTAAGTATTTGACCTTGATATAAGGATTCAGGAGCATTTTTTGTTTTTCTTTATCTTAAAAAATGGCTCAGATATAGCAATTTCAATATCTAATGTAAGTAACATTTTGAAAATTCTGATTTTTTGCCTGCGACAGCACTCGTATATATCAATCGATTCCGATTTGAGTGAGCATGTGCACAGCAATTACTAAGGTCTCGAACAAGTTCACTGGTTAGCCTCATCCACCATGTTGTCTTAAAATGGCAGGCACTTTAAGAAATCGCCTAATTTGGCAGCCAAATATAAGTTACTTTAAATAAAAGCAGCTTGGATAAAGCTGACTTCGCTCTTTCGCGAAATTCTCATTCATAATGATTTAGTATTGATAAAAATTAGTATTGAATCTCCTATATTCGGTTTCCACTAAATTGAGCTTCGTGTGTTTGAATAATATAAGTTGGCTTTTTTTAAAATAAGGAATGTGAAAGCTACCTCTTCCTCCCGGCACTGGCCGGATGGACTTTTAAAACTTCACCTTGATCCATCTTTACATTCACTCATTCAAAGAATTATGTCTTCCAATATATCTTAAGTTTAAGAGAAATTTTAAATAATTTACCCGTTTAATGAAATGCCAGTAGCGTAGTTATCAATTTATATTCGCGGCTTTTGCACCAGTGTGGCGACCGGTTCTGGTTCAGTGGATTACTTAAATTAACTAACACTATCTTAAAAGTAAATCATTTGGCACTTACTCGATTAATTCCACAGGATATCAATTTTTCTCTTACCTATTTAATTGGAAGACACATATTTACAGCTATAGTACACTATAATACATATTATTTACAGTAAAAACGAAACGGGTGTTCTTAAAAACATTCTTTCAACACTCACCACCTCGCACAGAGCGAGCGAAAGATGAGCCCAGGAGGCGAGAGTAACCCTACGTAAACAATAGAGCCATTGCCATCCCTTTATCGCCTGTTTGGCGTTAAAACATATAATTCTCCACAATCTATTTTAATTTTTTTGTGCTAACAATATTTCGTGAATATTTTACGTTTAATTTTTAGCAATATTTTTTTTTTTCTGAAAAAAAGTTTTAAATTCATCCAGCTATGAAAAATTAATACTTTTTGTGTTATAAGATAACAAGTAATAATTAAATTTAAAAATAAAAAAATCCGACTGCGTAAAAACTCAACTAATTAATTATTTCTCATCAATGTGAAACTATCTTTTATATTACTTACCTATTTTTTTTATTTACTTATATTGGTGACTTTTAAGTTGTGTTTAATTGTTAGTTCCTATAAATATACACTGTTTTGATGAGGCCTATAGATGTCTATGATGGCAGAGTTGCAGTAAAGCTAGAGATCCTACCAACACAACTTCCAGGCTGTGTAATAATTAAACAGAGCTTCTGACTTTAAAATAGTCAATGAAACATCGTCTTTATTTTGAAAGACCTGTGTAATGATATGTTACTCAATATGGTGCGTAATTTTTTTTTCGTCTCTACCGCCATTTTGAATTTATAAAAACAAAACCTAGCCTATAACCACCGAACTGTTAAGACAAATCGATAGAGACCTCATTCATTACAATCCATCCAGCCGTTGGGATGTTTCGAGGGTATAAAAAATGCACATACCCAGATACGTGTGAAACACATAACCCTTCTTTGCAATCGGGTAAATATAAATATTACATTCTATTTATAAAGCTGTGCCTCTCTTTGCAATTTTCATTAAAACAAAAATCTCAATTTATTATGACAATAAAGAATGTACTATTTGCAATGTTTGAATTAATTGAAAAGTTTTTTAAAGCCTTTAAAGCAAGAGAAATATGCAAATATAATTCAATAATGATGTTTTATTCGAAACATTTTGTGTTTTCATGAACAACATTTCTCAATAGCAAAATAACCCATTAATATGTTATTTTTTGCAAAGTACTTTTTATTTCATTTTAGCATCATAAGTGCTGTTATTAAGTTAATTAAATATTCAAGGGATTGAATTAATTATAGCTAATAGCCTGAATAATTCTTAATTAAAATAATTGACAAGAGCTTGTTGACAACATACTCAAGCTCACATATTTAGACTGGATTTTTTGTTTCGTAAAAGAAGTTAATTAAATTCAATTGCAGTTAATTTGTTTGAATATGGAAATTTCTTCTACGCATTAATTAAGTTAAATCAATTTGTTTTGCTTCAGATTTTATGAAATAAATATTTAACATTATTATTATATTTTTTTAATATCGTCCTAAGTTTTCTTGTTTGTTTTGACAGGGTTTGAAGCAAAACGAGTATTTTCTGATTTTTCATTTATTTTATTTTTTCTATAATAAGCCTTATTTTTATGTAATTAACAAAACACTTCACTGTTTGAATGAATCACTAAATATGCAACACTTTTGCATTTTCATGATTATTTTCTCCACGTATTTATAATTTAGACTTAGTACTAAAGAGACTCTCCGAATAAGAGTGCTGTAAAAGTGACATTTTATCTATGGATATTTTGGAATGGAAATTGATAAAATTACAAAGATTTTACGGTTATGGAAATGTATACATTACACTGATACCAGGTGTCCTAAAATGTACTGACTGATTTTAAAATTCAGTAACTTCTAAATGTTGACATATAAAAAAAATTGTAGCATGGTTAATTAAGATGTCAGGATTTTTTTTTTTTACTGCGATACTAGCTTTTAGTTTAAAATAGCCGCGATAGATGGTGCTGCAAGCAATATTCGCTAAAACGGGACCCAATTTTTGACTTCTCTCTTCTCACATTATTGATGCGAAACATGTTGGTGTAAATATATGAAGTGGTTCCCTGTGGCAATGAAATTTTCTTCTTAGAAGCCCGCTCCATATATTTAACATCCTTCTTTCCCACCAATACTGAGAGAAGAAATGGTCCAAAAGCCATCTTTGATTTAGGGCCTATTGCTTGCAATACTATCTATCACTGCTCTTTTAAACAAAAATCGGGAATAGCAGTAAAAATCTCCTGCCATCTTACATAACCCAGGTCAAAACACAGATTAAATATCTCATATAGATATGACTCTTCCATAAGCCCAATGATAACCGAATCGCAACTTCAGAGCCTCTAGTGAAAACAGTCGCTAACGTTTCGGGCACGTGGCAACAGGTAGTTGTTACTCGTCTTATTTGTATAGTATCTATTTTTTTTTTATGCGTCGCTAGCGATCGATTTAGGCTTTTGTTTACATTTGTCGTTGTTAAAAACATAAAACGTGTTTTATTTTATCAAGCAGATACTATATACGTTATATATTTTACAAATAATCACCGAAAATATGTACTTACACATTTCTTTTTAAAGATTTAGCCCTTTTTTATAATAATTTAAACACAGATATTTAAATAGTTTCATACTTGTAAAATTTGACTACCATAAGTTATAAATAGTGACGTAAAGTCACTTTTACATTCCTCAGTGATGTATATGTGAGTATTTACAAAAATAATAAATATAGCACATTTTAAAATACTATTTATTGGCGCATTCTAAACAATTCGGTTTTAAACAACGATTGACACTTTTAAATTGTTTAATTAATTTTAGTGTTTGCAGTAAAACGTTGTATACAGTTAATATTTTTACCTATAAAATGGTTTTATATAAGTTTGATATAACTATAATTTGATTGAAATAATTAATTGCAAGAAAAAACAGCTGTGAAAAGAGCACTTGCAAATATAAAATAATGGTATTCAAGAAATATAGCTCTGAAATGAGTTTTTGCAAAAATTAAAAACATTGAAATAGCTGTCAGTATCGTACAAAAAATATTTACAACAAGTAAACGTGACAGTGATAGCACAAGTCTAAGAGTGACAGTTTATGTTTACAAGATCCGCGCATTTGTTTTCGCCTGTTCTCAGTAGTGGCGCTAGAATCGCGCCGGTACGGGTTTTTGCTCCTCTGTCATATCTGTGTAAAATATTTAATCTGTGGGTCGAAATTCATGCTGGTATTTGTTTGCTAGACAAGCATTAAATTCTGTATCCTAGCAAAATAAAATATTATAAACTACCATAACACATTTGCTGTTTCCACCATAATTACCAGCATGGTGTGCATTGGAACACTTTAATGCTTGGCCGGCATACATATTCCAGCTTGTGTTGCTTGAATATGTTGCTGGCCTAGCAGCAATCAAGACCACCACTTTATTGTATTTTCTGCTATTCTAGCAGTAATTCACAAGCAACAGATACTTTTTTTGTTGCTATTCTAGCATTACATTTCTACCATCAATTGCTTTTAATTTTTGCTTTTCTAGCATTACTTTTCTAGTATCACTTGCTTTTATTTTTTGCTATTCTCCCAGTTAGAAAAAAGACGCTGGTGCCGCCATCTTTGGAGAATTTCTGAAGTACCTACATTTTTTAGAAGGTGAAACTTATGTCGGGTTTTCTTTTCCTCTGAGGAGGACAGAACTCACTACCTCCGGTTTGGGAACAGATTGCTCTACTTACTTCACTACTGGGGTCGTGTTTGTAAACTATTTTAAATGCGGGTAATGGGGGAACAGCTGATTCTGATGTGTGTTGATAATTTTATAAGATAGAGGGTGAATTAATCGATGCCGTTATCCTCCATGTTTCAATTAATAAGGTTAATTCATTATTAGGGTTTTTACTATGTTTATTGGATAATTCGAATATGGCTTGATTATTATAATTCATTAGTGGAATGTTCTTTGCTTAATGAATGGTTTGAATATGGTCATAATTGAACCACCAATTGGAAGAAGGGAATAAATCCAAAAAATAAGAATGGAGATAATTAAAAAAAACTTTATAGCTTTTTATTTTCAACTTATAGGCTCATGTAAAAAAAGAAAATATAAATTCTGATTTATTTACTAATAGAATATTCATTTATATATGTATATGTAAATGTGTTGGATTTGTTCCCTTCTTCCATTCTATCATATGCTATATACAAAATAATTCGAAATAATAAACAATATAATGACAAAAACTATTTATTTATTAGAAAAAACGTAAGGACACTCTATTATTCATCTATTTCTTCTCTTTCGGATCTTATAGTTGGTCAGGTCAGAATAATATCGTAAAAGTCTTTGAATTTGTCAGGAATATATTGGATTACTTTTTGTATGTCGTTCATTTTTTCACATTTATGGGTATTTTAGTAACATATGCTGGAGTTTCTGGTATTTTTGGGTTTGTAGAAGGTTTTTGGAGCAAAAATGTAGCTTTAATGAAACCATCGATACATTCGGAACATGTCAAGTAACCTTTATAACATGAACTATACTCAAATCTTTTATATTGCGAAATCTTGAATGTTGTTGCCTCGTCTAATGACATACAGTTTTTCTTGAAACATCGCTGTCATGAGTTTTTAAAATCAAGTATGTCGTTAGCGTTAGAAGTAATGGGTTTAACTGAAAAACTCCTGATTTTTACTGCCAAAATAAGATTATCATATTCATTTGGAACGTAAATACTGTCATTTCTCCTAATGAGTCTTTTAGCGATCCCGAAATTTCTGTCACATTGTAAAAACGAATGGCCACGCACAGGAAAGTATTGATATATTTTCTCAACACGATTAATTGTAACAAGAGTGAGAAAGAATCTTATAAGTGTGTTATGTCTATTTAGTCCCTCGAAAGCATCGCTAAAAACATGTAGTTCTTTGATCCAGAGTGATCCATGTTCTGTATAGTTTTCAACAATAAACTGCATATTTCATCCGGGACCCGATTAGCTTCACTCTCATGGTATGTGTAGAAATCAGCTGAGTTCGTCTTTAAGTCGTGAACACAAAACACATACAGTATTAGTTTTCTTAAATACAACATCTCTTGAACTGGGATTTTAGGAATGGGCAGATTTTGCATGTAATCAAATACAATGGATCGTATATCTTCTCTTTCCTGACACAAGGCCAAAATTTATTTCGGTTTATTATCAAACATTTTAGCACGCTTAAGATGTATCATTTTTTCCGCAATCGCCACTTTCTTCGCATTCACATTGAGAGATGGACTTTTTATTTTTGCTTTGAGTTCTTCGTAAGTCGAGCAAACGTCTACTCGTGTCCGACCGAATCTGTAGCCATGATTATTATTAAAATATTTTCTGTAATAGTCGTATTTTACGCATTGGTATTGGGGGTATTTTTTTTTAAGTTCATGCATTATTTTGACGTTTAGGTTCGCTTCTAAATATTGTATATTTTTGCTGCTGTAATGAAATTGTTTAAGGGGAAATGACCGGATATGTTCATCAATAGCCGTAATCGCTTCGTTTGTTAAGACATTACCTCTATTACGATGCTGCCCTCGTTTATCTTCAGGTAGTTTTCCCACCGATTTAATGGAGGTAAGGCGAAAAATGGCCTTATTTTTTTATAGCGTATAAAATAGAGAAAGCTTGACGGCATACTTGAATTTTTTCATTTACTTTCATAGCAAAATACGTGAACGTATTGTCACGTTTTTTCGGATTTTCGCATTTTGAACGGCGGCGATTAACCTTCGCGTATTCAATGAGACTCATCATATATATGCCATGTTCATTTTTGGTCGTCCATTGTAAACGAATTCATGCAGCTGCTGTTTTTCTGCACTACTAAACTGCTGAGTGCAGTTTTTTTTACAGACACAGTCACTATTCGCCTGTGTCTAGCTGAAGTAACAATTCTCCTTGATTTTTATTTCATACTGCCCTACAATTGGTCGGTAACTTTGGAAGCTTTGGTAAGGTCTGTTAAAAGCACTCTAAAATGGCGACTATTAGATCGCTAGTAACGCGTACCCCACCAATAGTGATGAGTTTTTTGTTTATTGAAAAAAAAAAACAAGCAAAAAGAAACACTATTTCTATAGTCTAATTGATAGTTGAAAGAAGGGAATAAAAGAAGGATTTGTTTCCTTCTTCCAACTAACTATTTTTATGGCCGCATGAATCTATACGAAGCGAATGATTGTTGTTCATTTCTTCGAACTCACAATTAAGCGCTACGTCTAAAGAATGTAAAAGTGTAGAAAAATGAATTTGTCAAAAAGTGGCGTTTATTCCCTTTTTCCAATTTGTGGTTCAATTATTTGTTGTAGAAAAATAAAAGATTTTATGTGCATTTAGGATAGAATTTATCAATTTCAGGTGGGGGTTGATTTTAAAACTTTAGTCCTTATTGGAGGGGGGTGGGGATCAATTGTATATATTTTCAATTCAATTGTTATGAACTTATTTCTTAAATGAAACAGTGCTCCTTGAATTTTGAAATTTAACTGACTAAATTCTCTTTTTGAAAAGCACTGAATTTTTTTATGTATAATTAAAATAATTAAACACTAACAGAACGAACAGCTAAGAATTTTACGATAGGGAGGGGAGGGGAGGCGCTTTTTTCCAAAAATCCTTTATAGAAATTAATTTTCGTTTCTTTTTAGATTTATGTGTTAAGATTTTATCTTTATCTAAAACGGGTGGACGAAGGCAGTGTTGAATTTATGTTGTAGTGGTTCGAAAAGGAAATCTACCGCCCTGGATTTTGAAATTTAACAAACTAATATTTTTTCTCTGATTTTAATTAACACAGTAAATTTAATCTTATCGAGAAACTTAAAAGAATTAAATACTAAGAGAAAGTGAAGCTATAAATTTTCTTCCAATTCCGGGGAGGGAGGGGAGGGGGCTTTTTCCTTTTAAGTCTAACATGGGAATTATTTGTTATTTTTTTTAAGTTTATGTGTTAAAAAAATATCTCAAACGTGTTCATGTAGCAGTGTTTAATTCAGGTGTCGGTGACACAATCCTCCCCGCCCCCTCCCAGCTTTTGAAATTTAATAAACAAAATTTTATTTTTCTCAAATTTTTAAAGATATAGAAAATTTATAATTTACAGGAAACTTAAAATAATAAGTAAGAGGAAGATCAATTTAAATATTTCCGTTGAGTGGGGGGGGGGGGAGGAGTTACTCTTCTATATCCGCTTTGACAATTAATTTTTAGTTCTGTTCTTTTGATATTTAGATGTTAAAAACTAATCTCAAATGTGTGGTTTAAGACAGTATTGAATTCAGGAGAGGGCCAGCCTGGATTTTAGATTTTAATGAACAAAATTTACTTTTTCTCTGTTTTTTAAAGACATACTGCATTTTTTTTCGAGTAAGTTAGAATATTAAAATTCTAAGAAACAGAAGAAAAAAACTCCTTTATAGGCGGCGGCGGGGGGGAGGGGGGCTCCCCTGGAAGACTCTTATAGAAGTTAAATCCCTCACAGAATTAAACCCACTCCCATAGAAGTTAATTAAAAAAATAGAAGTCATATTTTACATCTTGCAAAATTGTAATGTACAATGAAACCTCCATAACGTGAAATCCTGAATATTCCGTTAAGGGAAGAGGGCTTAGATGATACATTAAGCCTCCCTCGAATTTGAAATTTAACTAATATTTTTCTCCGATTTTGAGAAACAAATTGATATTTAATCTTTTCTCTTAGCTTAAAATAAAAGAGAACGTAAAAACGTCCGTTAGGAACGGGGGAACGGAAGAGGAAGAGAGTTTTTCTCTCTCCCCGGATTTGAAAAATTAATTTATAATTAAAAGTTCCTTTTCTTCTGTTTTCAAATACATAGTCAAATTTATACTTTTAGAGTAACTATAAAAATAAATAAACGTTTGATGCTGCCAAGTATTAGTAAGCACACAATGGTTCATTTAAGTACCTACCTCATCATTACTGGGAAGAGACTTGTGTAGCAAATTAGCACATCTTACTGGCCAGAGTACGTCATGCTGTTTTCTATCAAAGATGGTTGCATTGCATGTTATGCTGGCAAGCATAAAAAAACCATATAATAGCATGTAAAGGTACCTACCTCTCCATGCTTTGGAAGAAGCTTAAACAGCAAATAAGCGTAACATGCTTGTATATAGCTTGTCATGCTATTTCTCCCTAAGCTGGCTGCTTAGCATATTATGCTGCCAAGCATAAAAAAGCATATAATAGCATGTTAAGGTACCTACCTCACCATGCTTTGGAAGAAGCTTAAACAGCAAATAAGCATAGAATTAGTGTACATAGCTTGTCATGCTATTGCTGTGTAAGCTAGCTATATAATATTTGATGCTGGTCAGAATTATAAAGCATATAATAGCATGAAAATCCAGCTGACAAAGCAATACATAGCAATAACTAGCCAATTTTGCTTGCTGGTACTAGCATGAATTTTGACCTGGGAATCCTCCTGCAATAATATTTTAATAGCTTTCACCATTTGCGAGTTATTGAATTTTAAAATCAGTCAGTCCATTTTAGGCACCCTGTATATACATATATCGTCTCCTCAGAGCAACAGTGAGACATCTAGTAATACTAAAAAATGAGATGTCTGACTTACTGCAACGAATAACTGTGTTTGCATCCAGTGGAACAACTTCTGAAACAAAAAGTTATGTAAATCTACAGCAAATAACACCTTACAATAATATATTAATTTCAAATGCTAAAAGGTGTAAATTAAAACTTTAAAACCAATAAAAATACGTTTACTTCGACTGTTGACATGTTTCGACTCCCCCCGAATTGTTTTTAAACACTTTTTTTTTTTGCTAAGTATTCGCGCCATACATACAGCGTAGGGTTAAAAAATGCTTGAAAGCAGGAATTTTTTTATAATTATTTTTTCGTTCTAAATATGTTTATTTGACTTGAGATAAACGAAAAGGTTGGCAACTGTGTAATAAGAATTAAGAACTTCCGACTGTCGTAATGCCAAAACTAGCTGTTTTTGAGGATTCTGTCCTTTGAGACATTTGATCAATATCGAAAGAACTATAGCTTATCAACATTTCGGCTATTACCACCAGGGCCACATTTCTATATTGCATAATTTATGCGTGGTCCTTTGCAAAAAATGCACAATTGATTGGTCAGGTCTTTGCCACCATATACATGACATCAGAATTATTCATGGACACAGGACTTGCAGCGTTCCCAAAACTTTCGCACTTTGCTATCAGTATTTTAAATAAACATTCTTCGTGGTAGATTCCTTTAACATCTGTAATAGAATTATAAAGATAATCGTTTTAAAATAGTGGTAGAAAAGTGCGAAAATTTTAGGAGAATTGCGACCCTTGTGGGCATGTTTTAGCAGTTTAATACAGATTGTCATCTAATTAAACATAACTAAGAAAAATGCGATAGCATAAAAAAAAATAATGAATAAAAACTATATTAAAGGAAATTTAGCTTTATTGTCTTTAAATTTAGTATCAATTTGGAACAATTGTCATCGCGATTATCAGGACTACCATCTTTTACAGAATTTATAATCTTTTATCAGCGGTTTTTCAAAAGAGAAATTTTTGCAGAATCGAATCGGGAAAGTACTTAATTTAAAATTTAACTTTAATACTTTACAATATATTAACTTTATTTTTTTTCTTTAAATTTCTAATTTTTTTCCTTTTAAGTAGTTCTAAACTACAGTTTAACTTATCCAAATGGCTCACAAAACATAATATATTTCATTTACTAGGCTGGGTGTTAAACTGATATCAGCTAGGAAACACCTTTATGCTGCTCTTCTGTTCGGATTAAATAAGGCAAAATTTACAATAAATGTTCGCTGGTGAGAATAATCACGTATTCTGAGAACCTTACGCGGCACATATCCTTTTAAGACCAGGAGTTTTTTTTTTTTTTTGATAGAAATTGAAAGTTTGGGTGATTTCACCTAATCGATAGGATCGTATTTGATTGGAGAATTTTTTTTTAAATACCCGATGTCAGGTTATGCCAATGGAGGACCCGCATAATTGTGACTAAATCTACACAATTGTGCAGTTTGGGATTGCGTATGCAAATATCTAAAAATAAAAGTTTAAGCAAAAAAAGTTGTTGTTTATTAAGATAATTTTCATCAACTGAAATGAAAATGTTAGAAATAATTTTTGTTTTTGGACAGACATAAATAAACATCCCACTCTTGTACGGCTGGAACAGTTTTGAAACCGATAACTCCTGGCAGGTTTAAGATCATAGAAACAACGACAGTGACTAATTGCATCTAAATTCTTACTTTCAAAAGGCATCTTTATGGGATGATTGTACAACTTGAATATGCATGAGTCAGCAACATCATATCTAATCTGTTCTTTTTCGCTGCCGCTGAAGACAGCCCTTCTTTTTTTCTCTCATGGAAATGGTACATCCAACAGGTTCTCAGCCGAGCTTAAACGAAACTATAGTAAATCAAGTGTTTTATTACGGGGCCAAATAAATTTATTATTTGGCATTTGTAGAGCAACCATAAATTTACTTCAGCCAGGTCCAGAAAATGAACCGTTGTTTTCGAGAACTTTCTTGTTTTAAACTAGATTCGATAAGCTTCCATATGCGGATCGCAAATCTCCCCACTTCCCATTGATGCGCTGTAGCTAATAATGCTGGCCAGACAAAAGACACAGACTTTCAATTTTTCTTCCTTCGATCACGGCTTAACGGTCTGCAGCGATTTACATCCTGTAGACGTAGACGCCAGTACAATTTTCTTATTGTCTTTCCACTCGACCATTACAATTCCATTTTCTGATACATGCTCATGCTCAATGCTGTCACCCCTCTTAAGAGCTGTTGAAGAATGTATGTCCTTCCC
Organism: Maratus speciosus; assembly: GCA_963932465.1. Lineage (NCBI taxonomy): Eukaryota > Metazoa > Arthropoda > Arachnida > Araneae > Salticidae > Maratus > Maratus speciosus. The sequence continues at coordinate 502,086,915 of OZ010794.1, read as the reverse complement.
TCTCTTTGGATTGTGCCTGTTCCGTCAAATTTCTTTTTTTAGTTCTTCCAGCAGCAGTATTGTGTTGAAATACCGATCTAAGTACATAAAACTAAGTCTGAACCAGAGTAGGGACTACAACAGGTCCTAAGCCTAGATCTTTGTGGACCACGTCTGTACTTTTCCACTGCTATAATACAAAATTTAAAACTATCCCAGATGATGCTGTTACCACAGAGTGTGGTTTGTTTTTTACATACTACTTTACTGATTCAAGTCCTAAATAAAGAATTCGTCTGTTCATCTATGTAAATTTTTCCCTGATCTCTTGGTAAATTCAAGCAAACACTAAGGTATCTGTCGAGCATTTGCTGAACTTTCCATAATTTATTGTTCATTCCTGGTGGTTTACATGCTGTGTCGACAAAATCGAATGAATCCTTCTATATATAAAAAAAAGTAATGCTTTGGAAATGGACCAATGAAAATCTGTGTAGATACCGTGAATTGCATCTGATTGGTCAGAGCTTTCTGACGCTATATGGGGAGTTACCAAGGGAGGAGCCCCGGCTCCATCGCCAAGCATCGCCCAGTTTGTCGCCAAAAGTGACGCCAACTTGGCGCTATTTCCAGTATTTCGTCAAATTTCCATAGACTCCCATTGGAATCCAATAGGGTTTAATTGCTTGCAGAAAATCAACAAATTGAGATATTTCAAAGCATCAAAAACTAATATTAGCTCATAAATAGAGCTTAATTGAACTATTTATATTATTTTTAAGCTCAAAACTAACTATTTACAATATTCGTAACACTATATACATAAGTTTTATTTAGTTTGTAGTTATTCGAATAAATTTCAAATTTTACATTTTTTTTAATGATTTTATATTTAACAATTCTTTTAATTATGAAACTCTGTAAGTTCTAATGATTACCTGCTTGGAGATAAGGAAGTAAAATCGTCAGGAGTTGGAGAGGAGCGCGTTTATACCAAGTGGAATTTAAAAATTGAATGCATAGAAAAATGAGGAATCGCGAAGCGATCCACAATGGAAACGCGATACAATTTCTTTTGAGGTTGGCTAGAAAATAAGGTTTGCTTAGCGATACCGAACGAAATCACGAAGCTATAACGTGGAGGGTTGGTGAGCGTAGCGAGCAGTGTTGTAGTCGTAAAAAAAGCAGAGAGTATACGGTATTGGCAGAGGGTATACGCTGACGTCATTTATATGCTAATGCTTTATTTGAGAAACAGAGGGTATACAGTGCTTCTTAAAAAAATCCAGAAGGTACACGGCGTGTATCCACGTATATCCTCCACTACATCCCTGGTAGCGAGCAGGTGGGCGGAGCCCCCCTAGTTTACTAAATTAAAAAATGTATCTCGTGGAATATAGCTCATATTAAACTTATAAATCACATATGGCATCTATAACTCAGAACAGAAACATACAGTTCGTTAAATGCGCATATTATTTATCGATGAGTGTCTATTTTAAATAGAAATCATGAATGGTACAAATATATTAATTTAAAATTAATCCGCTTTTAAAATGTAATTAATAAAAATTAAATTGCTAAAAACATAACTTTAAAAAAATCACTTAAAATTTTTAAATATTAGGAATTACAAATATTTTGGAAAAGTTAAATGGCGGACTTACACAATTGTATAAGTAGGTCATTTGTTTTTCAAATTTTGTAAAGCCTAATTAAATTTATTAAGATGAAAATCAATTAAAATCATGAATAAAGTATATGAAAAGAAAAATTAAATCAAAGCAAACATTATAAATTATATTTAAAAGAGACAGTACACACTTTTTGTGCATTGCTGTCAGATGATATAGCCTTTTTAAAAGCAAAAAATCTAACCCTGTTTTGCATTTGCTGCCACCTAGTTGTGTCTTATCAAAACATCTGAAGTCAATTAACTCATATAAATGTGCAGATTTTGTTTTAAATTTTACAAATATAAGAAATAGTCTTTTTCTTGTACTTAAGTGTCACCTACACAACTGAGTAGGTCAAAGATTAAAGGGATATACCGGTCTCCCGCCCTAATGGTATTAGTGTCTACTAAAGATTTAAAAAGCTGCCTTTGATAGCAGCTTCTTTACTGGAGCAATGTTAGGAAAATTTACACATTGGCAAACACGCTCAATATTAATTATTATATATGAAATGTGTCGTACTTTTTTCACGGTACAAAATAAATATATTTCCTAAAAAACAAGCATTATAAGCAGCTTAAAAAAAGAAGAAAAAAGTGAGGAGAATCGAGAAGTATCACTCTCTTTAATCCCCTTTAAAGAGCGAATGTCTCTTGTTTAAGGAAGCACACTATTTATAAATGTTAAAAAATCGATTTTTCGAAGCTCATATGTACACCGGGCGTTCCATAATAAGTGAGAGTAAAACCATAAAAATTCCATAAATATATTTACACCAAAAGTACATCATTCTTCTTCAAAACAACTTCCCTCAAGTGATATGCAACGGTCCCATCGTACGACACACTTTTCAAGATAAGCAGAGAAGCCGTTTTCTGGAAGCTGTTACAAAGAACCCTTACACAGCTAAAATAACTTCAGAATCTTTTGTTGAATCTGTCAGAAACAATTGTTGCGGATTTGATAAGGGGATCAAAATGAAAAATGATCCGAATTTCCTAAAGACTGTAATAATAGGTGATTATACTTAGGTGCATCACATTGAACACCTTATACAGTCCTCAGCAAGTGATTCTGACAGATTCAACAACAGATTCTGAAACTATTTCTGAACCAGCTTCCTGAAAACGGCTTCTCTACTTATTTTGAAAAGTGTGTTGAACAATGAGACCGTTGCATGTCATCTGAGGGAAGTTGTTTTAAAGAAGAATGATGCATTTTTTATGTAAACATATTTATTGACTTTTTATGATTTTGTTCTCAGTTATTATGGAACGTCCTTTACTTAAAACAACGAAATTTTCTGCTCGTTTTAACTTAAATCGTATGAAATCTTTTCTATAATTATGCTGGTTATGACTAACAACATATCAGGTGATTTATGTGTAATCAATGCTTAAAAGGATATTTTAAAGTCATTTATTTCAAATGTTAAATATGTGATTTTTTTTTTTTAAATTGTGGCTCAAATTTCACTTTATAATAAAAAATTATATATATAAAATAACATTGAAAGTATTGCATAATTTAAGAACATTATCTAAGTTTAGGAACTATTCAAGATTATTCTTGCAGTTTATCTAACCATTGTTTTTTTGTAAGAGAAACCATAGACATATTTTGATACAGTCGCATGATATAGATGTAATAAAATATGTTCTAAAACAGGGGTTCCTAAAGTTTTGGACCTATGTGCCACTAAACAGAAGTTCATACTTCCGCGTACCACCAGGTGATCAAACTCAAATATAATACAGAAAAAACCTGTGTAAACGGAATGTGTCGAAAACGAAATATTTTTTCAGCCTTTTGTGCCTTCCGTTTGAGAATATTTTACTGTGTTTAGTTGCATGACTACGTTATTATATTGATATTTAGATTGACTGCATTATATTAACATTCATGTAAAAGGAAGTATCCTCATTATATTTTAATAATATATACATTATCAAAATACAGCAGGTACAATGGTAGAAAAAAGGCTACAATATTTACTGACATATTGTCGTAACCTGTTACATATACAGAGGGGTGACTCTATTAATTCTCTTGTATTACTAAAAAGGGTGTGCTATCTTTCTTAAACACTGTCTGCTTCAATGTTAGTTATTTTTAGATGTAAGTCAGATTCGATGTTTAGTTAATTCCTGTGTTTGTTTTTCATGTAAAAAGCGAAGAGAAAACACATTCAGAAAGATATTTTGTGCTTAAAACAAGCAGGGATATTAGAGATTTTTCAGATATCAGAGGGTATTGTTCTTTTTCTGCCAACCAAAAATCGAGTCAAATGGCAGGGTATTACCAGTGAGAAGTGATTTCTGACCCAAAGTACAGTAAACTCTGTCTAAGGCGGAATCGATCGGAACGGAGACAATTTTCCGTAGTAGACAATATTCCGCCTTAGGCAAATTTTACTCTATGCCTATGGATTCGCAGGGCCTTGAATATCTTTCCGAGTTAGACAGATTTCCGTCTTACACAGAGTCCACCTTACAGAGAGTTTACTGTACAGCGTCTAGAAATACATTGTCTGGAAATCGCGGATATCGGTATTGCTTTAGAATGTATCCAAGAAATTACATATTTTTAGGCGGCGCTTCGATCGAATTTATTCCTTGAAAGCGTAAATAGTAAGTATTAATTACAGTGTCTAGAGAAATATGGTGCGAAATGTATTTGAAATATTAGGTCATAAACCCCTTAACGGACGCATTAAATTAAAGTTTAAAAATTCAAATTGCTTATTGGCCTCACTTAAAAAAAAAATACACCTTATTTAATAACAGGTAAAATGATGCCATAATAAAGCCAATTACACTATTTTATAAAACTTGTGGGTATCAAACAGTCTGAATAAAATACACAGCCCGTGAATATCACGGGGGCGAGAACAAGGGCGTTACGTATGAAACGTCCTATTTAAAACGGTTTTTCATTTAGAAATTTCGATTTCTCAACAGAAAGTTTTGATAGTTATTTTTACATTTTAAAGTAATAGATATTTCACAAAGAAAATAAAAGAAAATTACTTTTCAAATATTTCTGTTCTGAATTCAGAATTTCTAAATTAAAAAACCCGTTTTCAAATCGGACATTTCATATTTAATGAATTAGTATATGCCTGACCTTTGATTCATTCATTAAGTATCGCATATTACAACATAAAGCTTTTAAATTCTATTTTTCGCAAAATTTACTTTCCATAAATAAGTTTCTCGTAGTTTAAATTGCATCGTAAACATCTAAAAACTCCCTGGATTTATATTCTTCCGTAGCAAGAGGCTCGATCATAGAGCCTTCTGTTGAAAATGTAATTTTTTGGATAGGGTTTCTATTGTTGATTTCCACGCTATATACAGGGTGCGTCATAAGTTCCTGCAAACTTAAAAATTTCATAATAAAAGAACTGATGCTCATAAAAAATTTCGGTTTGCGCGAATATGATGAGTGGGACATTGTATTTTTTTTCCACTTATAAACAATGATTCCAAAAATAACCAATAAAGGAAGCTTACACGTCATACTGAGACGTTTTATGCAGAAAATGAATGCAGATGTTTTAATCAGGCAATGAAACAAATCAAAATAACACGACAATGTGCATTTATTTTAAAACAAAAGATTTTCAACATGACCACCACAATCAGGTATTAATTAAATGAGCAGCGTTGCCAGTGGGCTACTTATTTAAAATTAAGATTTCTTGATTGGCACCACTTTTCTGAAATGGTAAAATTCTCCTTGTTTTCGACTTAACCCCTTAAGTGGCAAGTAATTGTGTTCTGTAATATCGAAATCACACCGGAATTTTTCAAAAAAAATATTGGGAAATAAAGAAAAGCAATTTTACTACGTTTTTCCAACAAAGTTAGAAAAGTAAAATTTAATAAAAGTTTTCTGGTGCTAATCTTCATTAATCGTAGGTGGGACAGTGCTGCCAGTTGGCTACTTTTTAAAAATACAGATTTCGTCATTTGCGTCACTTTTCTTAAATGGTAAAATTCCCCTTGTTCCCCTTAATTAATATGTCATTAAATAATGCGAATTTTACTATTTCTATAAAGTGATGCCAATCGAGAAATCTGAATTTTTAAAAAGTAGCCCGCTGGCAACACTGAGGTGGGATATAATATGTCCCATCGCCCCTCAAGGGGGTAATTACTTTTTCATTAGATAAGGTGAATTTTACCAATTAAAGAAAGTGGTGCCAGGCAAGAAATATGATTTAAAAAAGTAGCCCATTGGCAACATTGCAAGTGAGGCGCGTCAATTTGGCTATTTACGCAATTTACAGTTGTGTGTAGTATGTGGGCCTATCGACGGTCCGTCGAATGGTATCTTTCAGTTCCACCAAAATGGCTGGGGACCCTCGGTACACACAAGACTTCAAGTATCCGCACAGCCAAAAATCTGGCGGGTCAAGTCAAAAGATCGTAAGGGCCACTCAAACTTACAATCTCAACTCATCCCCCGGTCTTCAGTGAAAATGTCCAACAGGAAGATCTTGACTTCACGTGCAAAATGAGGCGGGGCGTCATCCTGCAAGAAGGTGTCGACAGGTAAAGCATATTTTCCTGTAATACAGGCATAACTGAGTCACGCAAAAGTGCCTCACATGCTTAATATCTGGTGGCGGTGGTCTTGTTGAACATCTTTTACTTTAAAATAAATACACAGTGTCATCTTATTGCGATTTGTTTCAGTGCTTGCCTGATTTACATAAACGCCGATTACGTGACGGCGTATGACGGGAATAGTCAGTATGACTCAGTATGACGTGTGAACGTCCTCTTTCGTTTTTTTTTTTAATTATTTTTTATACATCGAAAAAAAAATCCAATGTTCCTCCGATCATATTCGCTCAAACCTAATCTTTTTACGAGCATTAGTTCTTAGTTCTTTTATTATAATGTTTTTAAGTTTGCACGAACATATGATGATCACTGTTTTTATAGACACTGTATCCAAATCTACGATGTTGCATTTCAAGAAAGTATTCTTCAAAATCTGTTATTAGACTTTCACAGCGCTCATGTATGGCTCTTGTTAATGCTGGAGGTATTTTTATAATTTCATTTTCAGCCATTAAACTTCCTAACATAGGAAACAATGATAGGCCTCCGATTTTCAAGTGATTTATTTTCAAGTGTGGAAAGTTTTTCCTCATTGCTTTTATTTTGTCGTACACTGTAAAAAGCGCTGTATGGAATTCTTGAAAAATTTTGTTTATTTCATTTAGTAAACAAAATATAGCTGCCAGCTAAGCTACTTGGCAAAGCATGCATTCGTCTACGAAACGATACTTTCAATCTGACGAAGTATGACTGAGAAATAGGTGAACTTCTGAACAAAGTTCAAACAGGCGAGTTAAAGCATTGCCACGCGAGAGCCATCGCATTTCCGTATGCAACAAAATTTTGTCGTGTTCACTCCCCATTTCTGTACATAAAGCAGAAAATAATCTTTAATTCGTTGCTCTTGATGTAATTAAATTAACCACTTTAACCCTTTGAGGGGCAAGCAATTGTGTTTCTATAACGTTGAATTCCATAGGAAAATTGAAAAATCTTATTTTAAAATAAGGAAAAAGAATTTTTCAGCTTTTATTGAGCAAAGTTATAAAAATAAAACTTAAATAAAATTTTCTGGTGGAAATCTTAATTAAAATTAAGTGGGATATAATATATCCCATCTCCCTTCAAGGAGTTAATAGTTTCGTTTAGTACTGTCTTCAAACTGACATTATTTTTTCGAATCTAGAGCTTCACTATGAATGCTGCATTGAACAAATTTCACTTCAGAGGAAACTTTTTAATTTTTTCCATGACACCACCATGCTTACCTGTCATTATCCTTGCATTATCCGAACAGATACCGCTCCAATTTTTTCTAATCTGTGTTATGCGACCTCATAAATAATTGTAACTTTTCAAAAATATTTTTAGCACTAGTTCAACCACTTACAGTTCTCCCAAAATAAAGACTCCCCTTTCTTTGAGTTCTCATCTTCATATCTCATGAACGTGAGAAGCTGGGCCATATTTGTAATACTATGTACTTATCCCACTGAACGGAGCAACATTGACTGAATTTAAGTTTCTTTATTAACTATTCTTTAACATATGATGCAATTTCTTCAATCCCTCGTGATACAATTCTATTAGATAAACAAATTGAGCAATTTCGTACAGCTGCTTTTTCTACCAAGACAGCATTAACCATGTCTTCAGCAATTCGCAACAATAAAGATTCTCCAATAGTGTATGGTTTACCTGATATGGCTATTGCGCCACATTTTTTGTTGTTTGTTTGTTTTTCTAAATACACTGTGTTACAAAAAAATGTATGCACCTAGGAAAAATTCAGTCAGAGCTACGAAACTTGGCGTGCTGGTGGGATTTGATAAGTTATGTAAGTGATTGGCTTCATATAATAACTTACAAGGGAACCACATTTGGTGTTGCTCGCACCTAGCATCGAGACCTGGTGCGTTTTGTCGCCCTATACATAAAAGTTAGAGATCTGATAAAATTTCTCTGTTAAAATCATATTTTATATATTTTTTTTTATACTTTTATTTTTTTATTATTAAATTTTTATTTGTTTATTTCACGTCAAAAGTGAGTTAAGTCGCCAAATACGGCGTTACAATTTTTCCGCCCGCTTTATCCAAAGAGTAAATATACAGTACATATTACTAGTATATCAGATTGCGATTTTTTAAAATAATTGATAGCATAATAAACAAATATTAGGCTTTTATTTCTTTTTCTATGCAGGCGATAAATATATAAGTAATAAATATAATTCTATAAAAGCTTCGAAGATCATTGAAAACTATTTTTTAGTGAAACATAAAATAAGCAAACTATTTTCTTTAGAAATCGAATGGAATAAAGTTTCGAATGTTTAAAATAAAATGTTGCTGTATTAAATGGTCCTTTGGTAAAAGTAATCCTAAATTAATTAATATTTTTACACAATTTAGAAAAATTACTGTTGTTAAATATATCGGGCTTTACAATTTCTAGCCATTCAGCTACGACATTTGGCTAGGGTTGCTGGAAAGCTCTACTTTTGAAAATAAACGCTAATTTTTTCCCCGCCAAAAATATGAATATAATGTTGCAATTTTTCAAAATCAAATTCGTGGGTTTTTGAAGGAATTTTCGAACTGTTTTTAATATTTTATACTTATGTTTAACTAATTTTCATTTTTAAATACTTTTCTTTAAAAAAATTCAATGTTAATAGTCCGATAAGTGGTCTCGAAAATTGCATTTTCCGAAAGTTATGCTGCTGTAAAATCAAGAAATATTAGTTCAACAGAAAAATTTTATCGATTATCAAACTTTATAATATAGGGCTTTAAAAAGCACCAGGTCTCAATGCTAGGTGCGAGCAACACCAAAAGTGGTTCCCTTGTTAGACGTTTGCGAAAGCATTGGCAATTCAGAAATCTCGATAGCAATTCGTGATATATGTAACGAAGATTCGGATCCCGAAAACACATCGAACAATGAACCGTTCTCACGTCTAAGAGAACAGTCCGTTACATAGCCTATTGAATTTTCATGCAAATTCACACAAATGCAATCATCTTCAGAAAAAAAAATTCACTGTTTGTTACAAGTGAAAAGTCTAGCAATTAAGGATAAAACAATAAGCATAAGCAAGCGACCCTGAATACATATTTTTCCTAGTGGTATGTAAGAGAATTTCCTATATTTATTTTGCGAAATTGATTAAAAAATAATTAAGTAGTTAGAGAATGGCTAATTGTTTTATATTATTAATAATAACGTTTAAAACATTAATTTCATTTTCTGTTCTATTTGTATAAATTGGGAAAAAAAAAAAAAAAAAAAAAAAAAGCTTTTATCTGGAAATGAAATCTCATTCAATGCTTCTCCCTGCAATTTTCTTTTCTATAAGCACTTTCAACAATTCGAAATTCGGATAATTCGAACTCTTTAGGTTGTCTATTTAGGTTGATGATTGTTTGAATTATAAAGAGTACAGTATATTTTATAGGATTAAGTACTTTTACAGCAACATATGAAAATACCCATGTTCGGTGTATTTACTTCAGGCTCCAGGCTTGGGTAAAACCTGGATATACACCCAAAAAATAAATACCTACATCCTGGGTATTTTCCCATCCCACATGATTGAAGGTGTCTGACTTGAATCCCGTATCGACTAAGAAGCTTGTAGAGTGTCACATTTAACCGTAAACAAAAAAATCCGTCTCCAATTAAAAGCTATTTGCAAAGGATATCCGTAGGAAACTTCTTGTTCAATATTTTATCAGTTAATGGTTCAACTAATACAACTATATTAGGGTTGCCACTGGCGACTATTTTTTAATTCTATTTCGCACCACATTTTCTAAACAAAGATCTTTCGCGCACGTTTTGTCACCATGTGTAAGAGAAATATACTATACAATTCACATTTCAAAAACAATGATGCTAATAGAATATAAAATTAGTTACCACTGGCAGCCTGCTTTATGCTTCCATATTCTCTATTTTATAGTTTATATTCTGTTGCAAAAGAAAAAAAACAGAGAAAAGCAAAGGACAAACTAAAATTTCCAATGCCTCTGCCAATGCTCTTGCCGTAGTTGTATCGAATGTGCTTTTTTCACTTTTCCGCTCATACTGCATAGCTGCCAACTTGTACGGATTTTTGCTACGACTAAAATTTAATAGAAATTTTTGCGTAATTCAATCGCCAAATTGCAGTAAATTTTGATAATTAAATAAGGTAGAAATTTCTGTTAAATTTTAGTGGTAGCAAAAATCCGTACAAGTTGGCAGCTATGATACTGTACAAACTATTGCATATAAAAACCTGAAACCTTAGAATTTTATAGAGAAATGCAGTATAGAAATTCTGAAAAAGAGATTTCTTAAATGGATCATATTTTACTAATTTCAAATGATAAAAGGTGTAAATTAAAACTTTAAAACTAATAAAAATACGTTTATTTCGACAGTTGACATGTTTCGACTCACCCAGAGTCAGTTTCAAAACTGAAACGGAAACTAAATCAAATGGAATCAAAACTAATTACGGGGGGATTCGAAACATGTCAAAAGTCGAAATAAACGCATTTGTACTGGTTTTTAAAGTTTTAATTTACACCTTTTAGCATTTGAAATTAGTATATTATTACAAGGTATTAATTTGCTACATATATATCTACGATATTTAAAAAAAAATATTAATATAAGTTGAAATCACATTTATAATTAATTAATTTTCTTTCTCATGTGAGCTCTAGAAATACAGCAGTTACGCAATCTGCTTGAGACCCTTTAACACAAAACAATATCCCAGTCCATCATCCTGCTAAATACATTACTTTAACCCATTAACGACCAAATTATTGTCTTCTTTAAAATGTAAATTTTGGATTTCCCACCACTTTTAAAAGAAGAGTAATTTTTATCCTATTTTATCAAGGGATTTGTCTCGTGAAAAAAAGTATATATTTAACTTCATATTTACTGGTGTGAAAAGCGCTTTCTTGCCATTTAGCCTAGTGTCCTCAAATGATGACACTGGACGTTAATGGGTTAATCCTTTATGTACTGAATTATGAATTCAGGAAAACTTTATCTTCTAAAGCATTTTTCGTGAATTGGTTAAACTACATTGGAAGATTTACATAATCTTTAATAAATTTCAGATGGATTTTAGAAGCATTGAAGGATTTAGAAAGATTCATTAAACTTGAATTTATAGAGATTTTGTGCAATATTTATCACCCCACAATAATGTTTTATTTTAAATATTTTTCTTAGTATATCTTAGAATTAGGAAATACACAAATATAATCTTCTTACAACAAAAATATAGAATTATTTCCAAATTGAAAATATCCCCCCTCCAACGTCAAAAAAGCTGAAAAGATGCAAAGGGAAAATAAATCATCTTTTAAAAATATTTTTGTTTTGTGTAATCAATAATGTTTTTGGAGCAAGATAAAGAAATGTCACTAGATTAATAATAACATAATTATTCTAATTGGTAAACAAATCAGGTTAGCTGGGTGAAAAAAAAGTTCGACCAGAATCGTCCGGGATAGCGCAGATGGCAGAGCACTGGCGGCTTCAGCCAGGAGGTCCCGGGTTCGAATCCTGGTCCGGACATTTTTTGCCCAGTTGGAAATTTACATCTAATATAAAGAAATGTATCTATAACTCATTCTAAACCATATTACAACTAATCTATATAGTAAATGAATTTTATACCAAGTTATTTTAATGGTACTTATAAGTACCGGCAGTAGATAAAGGTTTAACGTATGTATATTCTAAAAAAATTAACTAACATTGCTGCTGGAGTAATCAAATTTATTGTGATATTTCCACTTTATCAGCTTAACCTGCACAAATTATTAAATATAAGAACAAGAAAATGCGTAGTTTTGCACAGATATATATGATAAACGCGCTAAGTGTAAATGTTTAAAACGAAGAATTATTTTAAGCGTTATTACTGTTAAAGTCATAGAAAATAGTTCAGTTACATATTACAGAATCAAAAATGCTACAGAGCAATTTAAGCATTTTTTGCTGGCACATACTTGACTAGATTGTGGTGTGCAGTGCCTAAACATTTTTTAATTTTTACTATATTTTTGGTTGGATGATCGTAAAAATTAGATTTATTTTATACAAGAATTAATTCAGATTTTCCATATGGCCATATTTTACTTACCGCTGCCAAATTTTAAAATGCCTGAATAAAATAGTTCTAAGGAATATATATTCATTTATATATAACTAGCAAACCCCGAGGCTTTGCTCGCGTAATATTTGAAATATGCCAAGTGATATTTATATGCCTAATTTTTACTAAAAGAAATTATACTTTTTGGAATAATTGTCTGAGCGAAGCGAAGGCTAATACTCAACTCAATATTACAGCTAGGATTGATATTAAGGCCATGTCCTACTAAATAAAAAAGCCCCAATAAAAACTTTCGTCAAGCATAACTCAAAAAATATTTGCCGGATTTCGTTTCTGATTGCACCAGAAGGTACCTATGAGGGTCGCCTACTGAATGCACCTACTATGAATAGTAAGTTCCAAACCGCTTAAAAATTATACAAAGAAAAAAAAACTGATAAAAAAAACAAAATTTATCTGCCTACGTCACAGATATTTATTATGCGTCACTTTCACTGGTAGATGTTTTCGTAGCAACTGGTTTGAACACATGGAGTAAATAATAATAAAAAAAAACGCATGAAGTGCCATAAAAATTTTAAATTTAATCAAACAGGAAAAGAAATCTGTTTATTATTCCGTTAAAAAGAAAAAAAGGCATAAAAACTTTGATTTGAGATTTTGCGATAATCTTTCAATAGCGTTTTTTTAATCGCCAAAAGCATATTTTATATTTCGCTTGTGAAAATTAGAAACAATTATATGATGTTTAATAAAATATTTTGCTTTATAGCATCATTTTTTCTTATTTTCTTTCTTTTTTAGGATTTCGTACATCTGACAAAACCCTATTCGTCTCGCTCCTCTGTCTGTCTGTCTGTCCGTCTGTCACAAAGCCCGTTCTCAGAAACTATACATGTTGGAGACTTGAAATTTTGCATACTTATAGCTGAACACCACAAATCATAAAATTTTGAAAAACTCGTACATTTAATCCTTTGGGCTCCACATGTGTATTTTAAACAATTCTTTCCAATTGAGCCTTAATTAGGTTGGAGGAGTGAAATTTTACATGCTTATAGCTGAACACCTCACATCAAATGACAAACTATAAAATTTTGAAAAAGTCGTTCATTTAACCCTTTGAGCTCCCACATATGTATTGTAAACAATTATTTCTAAGTGAGCCCTAATTAGGTTGGAGGAGTGAAATTTTACATACTTATAGCTGATCACCTCATATCAAATGACAAACTATAAAATTTTGAAAAAGTCGTTCATTTAACCCTTTGAGCTCCCACATATGTATTTTAAACAATTCTTTCTAAGTGAGACCTAATTAGGTTGGAGGCGTGAAATTTTGCATACTTATAGCTGATCACATCACATCAAACCAAAAATCATAAAATTTTGAAAAAAATCGTACATTTAACCCTTTCAACTTCCACATGTGTATTTTAAACAATTCTTTCTAAGTGAGCCCTAATTAGGTTAAAGGCGTGAAATTTTGCATACTTATAGCTAAACACCTCACATCAAATGACAAACTATAAAATTTTGAAAAAGTCGTACATTTAACCCTTCGGGCTCCCACATGGGTACTTTAAGCAATTTTTTAAAGAGAATAACTAATTAGGTTGGAGGCGTGAAATTTTGTATACTTATAGCTGAACACCACAAATCATAAAATTTTGAAAAACTCGTACATTTAATCCTTTGGGCTCCACATGTGTATTTTAAACAATTCTTTCCAATTGAGCCTTAATTATGTTGGAGGGGTGAAATTTTGCATAATTATAGCTGAACACCTCACATCAAATGACGAACTATAGAATTTTGAAAAAGTCGTTCATTTAACCCTTTGAGCTCCCACATATGTATTTTAAACAATTCTTTCTAAGTGAGCCCTAATTAGGTTGGAGGAGTGAAATTTTACATGCTTATAGCTGAACACCTCACATCAAATGACAAACTATAAAATTTTGAAAAAGTCGTTCATTTAACCCTTTGAGCTCCCACATATGTATTTTAAACAATTCTTTCTAAGTGAGTCCCTACTTAGGTTGGAGGCGTGAAATTTTGCATACTTATAGCTGAACACCACATATCATACGACAAATAATAAAATTTTGAAAAAAATCGTACTTTTAACCCTTTGTGTTCCCACATGCGTAATTTAAGCAATTCTTTCTAACTGAGAAATTGGAGATTTGAAATTTTGCATATTTATAGCAGAACATCTGAGACCAGGCGACAAATCATAAAATCTTGAAAAAGTCTTACGTTTAACCCTTTGAGCTACCACATATGTATCTTAAGCAATTCTTTCTAAGAGAGCACCTAATCAAGTTGGAGACATGAATTTCTTCATACGTATAGCTGAATACCTCAGACCACACGGCAAATCATAAAATTTTCAAAAAGTCTTAAATTATTTACTCCTCCGGGCTCTAACTTGGGTATTTTAAGCAATTTTTCTAACGTCCGTCCTTTTCACCCGGGGAGCACTTTTCCAACTTTTGCCGACACCCCTTTGACCATTCTTTCATATTATGCACCATAGCCTTACATATTTTAGTCCCACTTTTTACCGCCAGGGGCGCCTTCTTATCTCGGGTGCTACCGGCCCAATTCCCTCGACTAATATATCTACAGATAGTCTATAAAACGGAGTTTCCGTCGGATAGAGGTTTGTTTAGAATAGAGTGCGCCCCTGGTTGCGAAATGTGGAACTAAAAGATTTTTCAAAAGGATAAAGTGTTTTGAAAGGTATATTAAACGAAACCCTCTGTGCGATCTGTGATCACACTTACGTACTTGCTCACTATATTTATGCATACTATAAAGTGCGTATAAATGCTATAGTTTAAATACAGGGGTACGAAAATGAATTCGTAAAGGTTAGTGAGTATGAGCATAAATTGCTTAAAGGTGGGTTTTAAAGGAGTTATGCATTTTTACGCTGAACTGAATTTACTGTATTACGAAATATTTGTAGAATATAGATAAAATGATATATAGGGCCTCACAAAGAGTTGGATACGTGGCCGTCTATGGATGATAATTTCTGGAAATGTAATTTTAGTAGTTTTAAGCGTGTTTTAGTTTGAATTAAATTTTAGCTAAACAGTGTCATGTAATAAAGGTACTAGGTGATCTACAGGGCTGTACAAAAGTATTCAAGTATGTTTTCATCTATTAGTATAAATTGCTGAAAAATGAATTTCAACCTGTTATGCATTTTCTTGCTAAACTAAATTTTGCCATTATATAGTATATATATCAACATACAGATCGAATACAGGGCTGTTCAAAAGAACTGGAATACATATTTGGCTATGGGTGGTAACTACTGAAATCAGATTTTTAAATGTTTACTTAGTTATCTTATTTACCTTATTTCCCTAAGTAACGAAGTTTCGTTAAAGCTTTCAGAGAGTGTTGGAAAGTGTTTCATAATCTATGCTGTACGCATGACATTTCTTACTTTTTTTAATGTTTGTTTTATGTTGTATGTTAAATTTTGAAATTAATTTTTCTGAACAAACATTCTTGAAATTCTGGGCAACGCCAGAAACTTTAGTTTGTAACAGATAAATGGCTTCTGTATTTGTACATCTATGCTAATATTATGAAGCCATATAATATTATAAAGTGTATAATATTAATAATGTTTGCTCGTTTGTGAGGTGTTAAGTCTGAAACTACATAGCCAACTTAAAAAAATGTTGGTGGCCCTTTCTGCTCCGAAGAAGACTATATTTTATGTCAGTGCAACAACCTACATCACTGCAGGAGCAAACAAATTCTAAAATTGCGATTTCTGTGATAGTGATTCGGTTAGAAACTTTAAATTCGGTGTGATGATTACTTTTAAGATGTAAATACTCGTTATGAACGCTCCCTAAAAGGTTCAAAAATTCAATTTGACAGATAAACGTAAAAATTTCTAGAAAGGTTCTAAATTATGATTTATTTGGAATACGGAAATTTCTGGGATACTGTTGGGGTTAAAAACTAGAACTTTGACATGGCAGTAATTTCTATGATGTAAATGCTCGTTGTTGAATGAATTCTAAAAAATCGAAAGACTAAACGAAGCGAAAAAAAATTATCTAAAGATGATCTAAGTAACAAAGTACATGGAATTGTTAGGAATATAAACATGAAAATTGACATGGCTGTATTTATCATGACGTAAATTCTCGCAACAGAACAGTTTCTAAAAATGTCGCTATATAAAATACTGCAGAAACAAAAACCGTTTGAAAATTTTCTATTTCTGTGTTACTGCTGAGCCCAAAACCTTGAAATTTTGCTTCGGGTTAGTTTTAAAATTTAAAATTGTCTCTGTGAATGCTTTCTAAAAAACTTTAAATCTAAAAAGATGAAATGAACGGAAAGCGTTCTCAATTAACATTAATTTCGAATTATTAGGCATAGAAGCTTTAAATATTTCATAATGCCGCATTTCCTCCACAAAACATGCAATTTAAATGCAACAAAACACATAGATACCCACCTAGCATTAAATAAATTGTGTAAATATTAAATAAAGACGTGTATGAAACAGTATGTTGGTTGCCCGAAAGTACTTGTTAAAGTGTTCCTTCTCAAGGCTTTTCTCTCTCTCGCCAAGGCCACTAACAGCGGGAAGTGCCGTTTTAAATTTGATATGAATTTTTTTTCTGATTCATTTTTCTAGAGATTTTATCATAAGGTCATATTCTCAATTGTCATTAGTAGATTTCTTTATATATTAACTTATTCTGGTGAAATTTCGTAATCGGGTTCATATGGGCGTATTTTAGCTTGCATGATTTGCTGAAAAAGTATGTATGAATTTGTAAATTACTTCAAATGACACTTTGACAGCTCAAAGGTTATGCAGATGATATATTCAGATTTTGTGTCATATTTTATGCTGCAATCATTGCCAATTTCTTTTATTTAATACATGCTAAATACAGCTCAACTTGTGCAGAATATGTTTGAAAACAAAACAATACAGCGTATGTAGTGGCCAACAAGCACTCATAATTTAAATCCGATCGAGCATATCTAAAACAGACAGGGGTTCCGTCGGTTGAGCCGGGTGGCTTGGGCGAAAAGCCAGGAGCTGGGTCGCTTTACGGCCGGAGGAATTTCCCCGTCCTCCCTGGTTTTCTAGTTAGGGGCTCTTCAATAACTTTCCTATCGGCTGGCCCACAAAAATGTCTCTGCCGGAAAATGGTATCTGATCTTGGGGGCCTTCCGTAAATTAAATTCGGGTCGGGAAGCCTCGGTTCAGTCCGTGGGCATAGCGTTTTTATAGGCGTCTGGTTCCTGCGATGGCTTGCGGGGTCTACCGGCTCGAGTAACCAAGTTTAGGGACCACTTGGTTTTCTAGCTGGGTGGTGAGGACTATCGTAGCGATTGTTCACCAACTTGGGAATAGCCGGCGTGACGTGCGCTGGGCAGTGCGCCGGCCTGACCGGAGTTTGCGTGGGGTTCTGCTCTGTTGGGACTTGTCTGGCGGCGACCTTCGGGACGCGCCGCGGGGCTCGTTTCACGGGTGGTTCCTTGGTTGACAGATGGGCCTTCTAAGGGCCTGGGACCGGGAGATGGTAACCCGCCTTTACATCTAAAACAGACTCTAACGATGCACTGCATGCCACTATTTATGTGTTCGGTACTTTGATACTACATCAGATTTAGAAGAGAGAATTCCTTAATTCTTATCCACAACCTCATTGCACGCGTGGAAAACAGATATTGTACAATATTAACTTTTCCGGGGGAGCACACTATATAAAGTATAGTCCATTCTTTTCAAACATCATATATTTGTCATTTAAAGTTACTCAAATCGGTGCAGAGCGTCTGATTGTGCTTTTGACATCATTTTATATAGTTACAATTACGATATAAAATAATTATAGTTTCATTTTCTATTTTGCTTTTAATATGTTGCGTACTTACAATTTTTATATCCATGCATGTCTGTCTTGCATGGTTTGCTTTCCCATTTTTTTAAACAGTGTATACGAATTTATATATAAGGTTTTGTAATTCTATGACTCGTTTATTTTCATCATGTCAATTTATCGCAGTATATGGACAATTAAAGATAACATCTCACTTTCTTTGCTTCCACATGTTATTATTAAATCTATGTTCTCAGCAGTATCGCTCAGACTAATCCCTCAAAGGGAAGTCCTAGTTCAAAAATTACTATTTAAAACATAGTTTGACTAAACTTCATTATTACACTACATTAGGCAAAAATTAGCTTTAAATTAATAAAAAGAAATAAAACTAAATAAATGATAATTTAGAAAATATTTTGAATCTTTTATGCTCAATTAATACGCTCATTTCAGTAATTTGAAGTTTTATATTTTTTAGAAACCATCTTCTTTCGTCTTAAAATTAACCAACAAATCAAATGCCAAGTGTTACCACCTCTATTAACATAAAGGGCTATGTTGAAATAGGAACTGTTACCATTAATTTGCCAACATTAATTTTGAAATTGGTTTATTATTTTCTAATATTCCACAGAAACGTAATTTAGAAAGCTTTTAAAGGCCTTTTTAGAACGTTTGTTGTTCCTGTAAACCCCAGGTGATAGAATCATCCGCAGAAAATATAGCCTGGTTAGGGTCGGAGACCATTGATTCGCAATTATTACTTTTATAATTAGATTATTTTCCCTGAAATTGCATAGAAATCGTAATTTAGGACTTTCTTAGAACGCTTTTGGAACCTACGCTTCGCTTCACCTCTTTTTAATTCGAATTTATTTTCGACAGTCCTGCGAGGGCATTTATATTTTATAAGTAACTACAATGCCATATTTAAAGTTTCTGGGCTCTTCAGTATCACAGAAATCGCAATTTAGAAAGTTTTTTGTTCCTGCAACCCTCTGGTGTTAGTGGCACATACATAAAATATAGCTTATGTTTGAGCAGGTTCTCTCACCAACAATTTGACACCATTATTTTTTAAATCGGTTTGGTATTCGATAAGATTGTATAAAAATTGTAATTTAGAACGTTTTTAGAACGCTTTTCGCTCACTTCATCCCTTTAAATTTGGAATTTTCTTTCGACAGTTCGAAAAGAGCAGTTGCACCTTGTAAGTAAATACCAATGCCGTATTTCAAAATGTTAGACCCCTTAGTTGTGCAAAAAACGCAAATTAGAACATTTTTTGCTCTTGCACCCCCAGATGGTGGTGACAGCAGCATAAAATATAGCCTATGTTGGAGCAGGGACTGTCACCATCAATTTGCATTCATTACTTTTGAAATAGGTTTGGTATTTCCTGAGATTTTGTAAAAATCGCAATTTAGAACGCTTTTACAACGTTTTTTGAACGCTTTTCGCGTATTTCACCCCTTTTTATTAAAAAAGTTTCCAGTTATTTCAAAACTGTTCTTAAAGATTATTTACATCTAATAAATATGCACCTTGCCTAATTTGGAGTAGCCCCTACCGATCACAAAAATCGAAATTTAGAACGGTTTTTTGCTCCTGCAACTTCCAGGTGATAGTGACACCGATATAAAATAGCATCTATGTTAGAGCAGAGGCTGTCAACATCAATTTGCCTACCATTACTTTTGAAATCAGTTTGATTCTTCCTGAGATTGCTCACAAATCGGCATTTAGAACATTTTTAGAACGTTTTTTATACGATGGATCATTTATATGTATATTATATATATATATATACCATGCAAAATTTCATAAATCTAGGTCCTTCCATAATTCAAAAATCGCATTTTTAGAACGTTTTTAATTCCTGCATCTCCTCTGGGGTAACGGAAACAGACATAAAATATAGTATGTCTCGGAACAAGTGCTGTCACCATCATTTTACACCGTTATATTTGAAATCTGTTCAGTACTTCCTGAGGTTGCATAGAAATCGCAATTTAGAATATTTTTCAACGTTTTCACGCCTTTTCACCCTTTTTAAATATCGATTTTTTTTCTAGGAAATGTTCTTAGAGATAATTGATATCTTATAAGTAACTACCATTCCAAATTTCATGATTCCAGGCCCTTCCATAACACAAAACCGCAATTTAGAACGGTTTTTTTTCTCCTGCAATCCCAAGGTGGTATTGATACAAACATAAAACAGAGTCATGTTAGAGCAAGGTCTGTCACCATCAGTTTGCAACCATTACTTTTGAAATCGATTTGATACTCCCCAAAATTGAGTAGAAATCACCATTTAGAATATTTTTTAGAACCCTCTTCAACCATTATCACCCCTTTTAAATTTCGAATTTTTTAAGAACAGTTCTTGGAAATCTTTTATACCTAATAAGTAACTAATATTTCAAATTTCATATTTCTAGGCCCTTCAGTAACGCAAAAATTGCATTTTTAGAATGTTTTTTGTTCCTGCAACCCCTTTGGGTTAGCAGCACCGATATGAAATATAGCCTAACTTGGAGCACGGGTTGTCACCATCATTTTGACACCATCATTTTGACACCATTATTTTTTAAATCGGTTTGGTATTTCCTGAGATTGTGCAGAAATCACCATTTAGAACGTTTTTTAGAACGCTTTTTGTGCATTTTCACCCCTTTTAATATTCGATTTTTTTTAAGAACTGTTTTTAGAAATCCTTTATGTCTAATAAGTAACTAACATTTCAAATTTCATATTTCTACGCCCTTCAGCAACGCAAAAACCGTAATTTAGAACGTTTTTCGCTCCTGTACCCCTTTTGGGGTAGTGACACCGACATAAAACATAGTCTATGTTAGAGCAAGGGTTGTCACCATCATTTTGACACCATTATTTTTTATATCGGGTTTGTATTTCCTGAGATTGTGTAGAAACCCCCCAGTTAGAACGTTTTTTAGAACACTTTTCGCACAATTTCACCCATTTTTAATTTTGAATTTTTTAAGAACTGTTGTTAAAAATTCTTTATATCTAAATAAGTAACTAATTTCAAATTTCATATTTCTAGGTCCTTCAGTAACGCAAAAACTGTAATTTAAAACGTTTTTTGTTCATGCACCCCCTTTGGGGGTAGTGGCACCAACATAAAATATAACTTATCTTGGAGCAAGGGTTGTCACCATCATTTTGACGCCATTATTTTTTTAATTGGTTTAGTATTTCCTGAGATTGTGTGGAAACCACCATTTCGAATGTTTTTAGAACGCTTTTTGTGCATTTTCACCCCTTTTAAATGTCTAATTGTTTAGAAAATGTTTATAGATATCATTTATATCTTATAAGTAACTACCATTCCAAATTTCATGATTCTAGGCCCTTCAATAACAGAAAAATTGCATTTTTAGAGCGTTTTTTTGCTCCTGCACTCCCTTTGAGGTAGTGGCTCCGACATAAAATATAGCCTATGTTCTAAGTTGGGCTAACAAACCATCAAATTTATACCTTAACTTTTGAAATCGGTTCGGTAGCTCCAGAGTTTACACCCCCCCCCTTTTACATACAAATAATTTTTACTTCTTTATAATATTAGTATGGATTACATGTGAATATTGTAAATATAAAAATAGTTTAAAATAAATAAATTATTACGTGCAAAAAGTATTTACTCATGAAAAGAATATTATTATTAAAGCGAATTGTGTCTTTTGAAGCGTTGAAACTTCTTTTTGATAAATGGAGCACAATTTCATAATTACATGGATAACAGTATGTAAAGAAATGTTTCGCCATCATGGTTAAATATAGAGTTTTCTTTTAAATGCAATTTTAATTTTTAAGATTACGAGGTGGAACCTATCGAATTTCAACGAAAGAAAATGTTTAAGAAGAAACTGTTTCATTGATTTATTAATAAACCTATAAAATTAGTTACAATAACTAGAAAACAGGAATTCTGCTTTTTCAGAATTTAGTGTCGCCCCCGATGTCAAAAAAAATATATGTATATATATAGTTACAGTAGAGTTCCGATTATCCGAGTTAATCGAACTTTTACCTTTGGAATGGATCATTTTCTTCTGATGTACTGGTGGTTTCCATTATTATTAAACAGTCATTATAAATGAAGTGTTAGGTGAAGATGTAATAGCAGTCTTAAAAGGTTAGAACTCTGATTTTCTGGTCAGAATGGGAAAAAAATGGCCATATTTTTTTTTTCAAAAAAAATTATGGCCATTTTTTTTTCTATCAGAAGAAAATAACTCGGTGAAAACGGAAACTCCCATAATCGGGACTCTACTGTAGTTCAGTTTTAAGACTTATAACACGCGATTTTATTTTACCACAGCCCTCTGAATACTAGGCCTGAGCGCTGGACCAAAAATGGCGGCTGCCGAAGGCGGATTTTTTTCAGCGTGTGTACGGTCCCTTAAATATTCCTACCAATAATTTTTTTAAGTTTTTTCCGCTTCATTTTTCTGAGAATAAACAAGGTAGGGAAATATTTTATAAAATACTGGTGTCTACATTTAAGGGACCGTACCTACGCTAAAAAAAATCCGCCTTCGGCAGCCGCCATTTTTGTGTCATTTTTGTGTGAGCGCTCAGGCCTAGTATTCAGGGGGCGGTGATTTTACATAAAGTGACGTCATCCACATCCGCTGAAGAATTCATCATTTACGATCCAGTGTTAAACAACATCTACAGTAAAGTACGCTTAGGACGTCACTATCGCTGAACAATACACGAATAAAAAAAGAGATTTAGTCATTCAAAAAACTCGACAAAAAAATCGGCTATCTAAAGATTAACAGGCCTTCATTTGTTTGTATTGTTAATATAGATATTTAAAATTAAATTTAGTTTCTAATAGCTCCATGTTTTATCAGAAATCCGTCATTTATATATTTTTTTCAAAATAGCACGTATTATAATTTTGTTTTTCAGTTTTTATGGAAAAATGGCAACAAAAAGTTATAATTGCTATCTTTCTTTCACTTTCTACAGAAATG
This sequence comes from Maratus speciosus, assembly GCA_963932465.1. NCBI lineage: Eukaryota > Metazoa > Arthropoda > Arachnida > Araneae > Salticidae > Maratus > Maratus speciosus. The sequence continues at coordinate 502,063,653 of OZ010794.1, read as the reverse complement.
GAGTTCTTTCGTTCCCAATATTAACTAAATGGCTCCAAAAATACAAAATAATAATAAATAAAATAGAATAAAATAAATAAAAATAAATCACAAATAAATTAAAAAACACAATATCTCAAAAATAAATTGAGATGCAGTTTTCAAACAAATAGCATTAAAAAGACTTTTTTCCGAATACGATGATATAAAAGTCGAGAATGTGCGATGCTTAGAAGTTAAAAAAATTGCTATAGAGTATTTAATCGTACTGTTTGTTTTACGGGTGACTTCTGTAAGGTAACGTTATTTTTTGGACGCTATACAAAATAAGCTGTGAGAAAGAAATAGCATACCGTACCAGAGGCTAAAAAATGCATCTTATATTTGTCAGTCTATCTCTTAAACAAATATTACTTTAACCTAAAGTTAACAAAATACTACTGCTATAAAACCCAGTTGTCCAAAACATTAAAATTTAATTTTAATCGTACATGTAATCAGTATATCGCACCCTTACTGCATAGTGGCGTAACTCAAAAATCTCTGTTTTTCAGGAAACGAGAAACTGTTTCTTTCTCTGGAAGGGCCAGTGGTCATCTTGAAAACACAACTACTACCTGATGGCTGTATTTTTAGTGCAGAGGTGTAAAAAGCAAGTAACCAAATTTTGAGTTCTGACACTTTTGAAGCAAGAGGTGCGATATGTGATATGTATAATATATTAAAGATAAGTTATTATGATGAAGTTATCAATTGAGGCTCTTACGCTTGGTATTCCAGAATTTAAAAAAAAAAAAAAAAATCATTCCACTTTGACACGATTATAGAAATTTTCAACCGTGAAATCTAAACCCGACATCATATTCACCTTCTCAAATTTTACATACGCGCCTCTCATATCCGTATTCACCATTTTTTAAAAACTGGTTTTTTAATTTGATCATTTTAAAATCATTTTAACTCAAAACTTGAAGTAACGAGTGTCAGCAACATCTTTGCATTTGAACAGTCGCACTCTTAACTTCAGATTCTAATCTCAGTACCGGAGAGTAAAACTTGCCGTAATTTATGTTTTTTAGACGCATTTGTACTAAAACGTTTAGTTTTATCTAAGAAAATGGTCGTTTTCTTTTATATATGGCGTCATTTTCATTTACTTTAGCATTTCGCTTAGTGTCTCAAACTTAGTATCGGTACTCATGCAGAAGGAAAACATATGGAAACTTTATGAGGAAAAATACATGTTTACAAAAGCAGTACGTCATTTGTGGTTCAAAATATTTTGTCGCAGCATATACCTAATGGGATTTTGCGTCACTAAATCCTATACAACAAAATTTAAACCATACAAAAAAAATGTTTTTTTTGTTGTTGTTTTTTTTTTTTACTTTTACCAGAAAATGACATGAATAAAGATGAACAAACGTCATTATTTCTCTCTTCTCTGCAATAATACAAATTGTCCAATTACAACCATTTTGAAGAAATTTCAAAAAATATTTTTTAAATTAAATATAAGAATGAGAATTAAAAAAAAAACAGCTAGTGCTGACACATGTACAAATGAATAGTGACATGTACAAATTAATAGCTTTCAGTTTAAATATATATATATACTAGCCACCCCTGGTTCTCCATGAAATATATGCTAATTATTGCATTTTATAATTTGTTTTACTTGCTTAACACGTTGAGTGCCACGGTGACTGAAACTGAAAAATTTGCAATGTTTTAAGTAATTTTTAAGAAAGTACATTCCTGTAATAAATAAAAGGAAGTAAATTTTAAATACATTTTCAGTATTTACTTAAAACAATATATATATACAAGTTTGGCGTGATTTTTATTATTTTTACGAAAATTTCGCGAAAACCTCGTTTTCAAATACCAGTTACATATGCATTTTTGGTATTCCTTAGATATCCCGACGACCAAAAATCTACCGCCAAACTATAAGATTAAATGCCAATAATGGTTGATCGTAAATGTCACATTAACTTGACTTTAAGCAAGTTACACATGTTTACGTCATCAAGTGATTTTTATTTCGACGTTTTATTCGTATATTTATTAATGTTATACTAATTTATTTGTTCTCTCGTTATTTGAAATAAAAATTATGTCAATTTGTATAATTTGGCGAGTGTTTTGGCGATTTATATAATTTGGCGAAATTGGTCGACGGAATAACTAAGTAGTACTGTATAATTACTTTCTATTATTTTCTAAAGGAAATATAAAAAAAAATAATTAATAATCATAGAACAAATAAACATTTATTATCAAATAAACAACAATAGCCGGGTTAGCCTTTTCTGAAATAATATATATATATATATATGTTTGATTAAAATGTGAATTGCCATCATTAGAAAAATGTATATAAAATTAGAAAAAAATTAATGTTTCGAAAACTAATTCGAATTTAAAAATTCTAATACCAGTTTTGAAATCTACGGATCAATATTGCTTTTTGGTGTTAATTTCATCGCAAAGTATTCCATATTTAAGGAGAAATCGCCGTGAAACATAATCAGTCGATTCTTACTTCCGTTTAGTACTTCCGTTTCATAAATTCGTTTCATTAGGATTTTATATATATAGGGTAGATATATCAGTAAAATTGGTTCAGTAGAAAACTCAGGGCAGATGACTAAAAAACAGCCTTGTGTTTTAAATATTATGTAAAGTTGTGAAAAATTAAATTAAGCAAATTATGTTATTTGGATAGAATTATAGTAGAATGCCTTAAATTTATTAGTCGAGAGAATTTTGGACAAAAACTTGGGGATCCTGATATTATTTTAAACCTCAAATTATTGTCAAGATCTTCTTTGTCTAACTCGACGAAGCAAATTCATCGAGGCGGGAATTATCGAGTTCAGTAATATAAATCGCTATTTTTCGTAAAAAGACTTCTGATCTGAGAATGCACACTGTATGTCACTGCTCTTCTATAAATACACTAACTTTTTGTAAAACATTGCGTTTTATCAGAATTTGATTTCGATTACGTTATTTTCAAAAGTTACGTTATTTTCAAGTATTTACAGTTGAGGTGAAATGACGCACTTCTACAAAACATATTTCAGTTTTAAGAATTAAAATACACGTCTTTTGTTTTATAAAATGACGTTATTTGCATCCGCTAAAGCATTATTTTCATTTATATATAATGACACGTCAATATTGAAAATATAAGAAAACTTTAAAATAATTAAATTATTACATGCAAAAAGCATTTACGGATGAAAGGTATGTTATTATAAACGCAAATTACGCCTTTTTTGAAGCATTTAAGCTTTTTTTTTTTTTTTTTTTTTTTTTTTTTTTTTGATAAATGAAGCACAATTTTATAATTACATGGATGAAAGAAATGATGTATGTAAAGAAATGTTTTCCGTCATGGTTAAAAACAGAGATTTCTTTTAAATCCAATTTTAATTTTTGAGATTTTTTTGCAACTTTTAATTTTATTTTAGCAAAATTATTTTTTTTTGTCCTTTTGTAAAAAGAAACTGAGCAAGATTAAATATATTTTGATATCAATACAATTGTAATTAAGGTAGAATTTTATACGTGAAAGTCAGGCTATATTCATAGATCACGTGCATTTGTATTTATAAATCATAAATTTTAAAACATCCGCTGCTGAAAATATTGTCAGTTTTAAAATGGAAAGTCCAGTTTTATTCAGAAAATTTAAATATTTTATTACTCTGACAGAAAGTAGTGTAATTTTTACAAACTCTTTAGTTCATAATTGCTTTTCAACAATTATTATTGTTGTTTTTGATGAAGGGATATTAATAATGATTTTTTCAAAATATTAAAGATATTTTAATGCTGATTTTGTTCACAAAGTCCATTTCTTAAAATTATATTTATTTTCAGAAATCTATTTGAGTTTCTGTATTTACAGCCATTTTTTCATATTTTTAAATCACAGGAAATTTGTCTGTTTTTCGAGACCATTCATTTAAAACAGCGACGAAGTTATTTTAACAACAACACCCAAAATAATCTTTGAAATCTAAAATAATGGCTAGTTTACTTATTGAATTAAACTCCCATTTCAGTATTTCACAAGTTGATAGAGGTAATGTACTGAGAGAAATTATTCAGTTTCCAACTTGATTTTTGTGCTCGCACTTAGCAATTCCAAACACACCGAACTTTTTAGAAACCGATCTAGCGAGCACCTACATCTTAAAAGTAATACCATGCAAAAATTTGATACAACATTGGACCAATTTTTGGTGCTGCAGTAGCTGTCACCATAAGATGGTGAAACATTGTTCCAACATTTGGTTCTAAGGATGAACCATGAATTGGTGAAACCTTGAACCATAAGATGGTGAAACCTTGAACCATACATTGGTGAAAACCTTGAACAATAAATTGGTGAAACGTTTAACAGCAAATTGGAGAAATGTCGAACCATAAATTGGTGAAATGTTGATTAAACAAAGATTTTTCCCCCCAACCCCTCTTTTTTCATAGGTAAAATATTTTGCATTTTTAAAATATATTCTGTTTTAATAGAATTTAAGATGAAATATTTACGGTCTCCCCCAATTAATTCTTGTTGGAAAATAATTTTCAGGATCAGAAACCTAGGTTTATTTGGCAAATTTTAAAATAGTTTAATTATACGACAATACTATTGTTATTTTAAATATCTTACACTATAATTTGCATATTAATATACATAAGAAAGGGTACGATGATGTTATGGGGCTTTATATATATATATATATATATGAACTTATCAAATTGAGGTAATTGAAATGTATTATAATTTGCTAAAAAAAACTATCAAACTGATTTGTATAACGCATGCAAGCAATCTTGAAACAAAAATCAATCAGAGAAAGAGTAAATATAAATCGTAAATTCCATTGAAACAAGGATAGCATCTAAAAAAACAAAAACAAAAAACAAAAACAAAACAAAACAAAACTATGTCAAACGGGGCGGGGGCAAAAAGCATTTCTTATCAATTCACATCTTTTTTTTAATAAGTTGTAAGCATGATCTAAATATTAAGAATGTGTAAATATTAAGAATGTTTTTTTTATATTAGTAATTGTTTTATTAAATGTGAACAACAACATGGAAAGAAATGATTGCATATGTACTGTTCTTCATTGTTTGAAAAATATTTTGAATGTAAAAAGTAGTTATTAATTTCTTCAATAAATATTCAATCCTACATTATATAAATAAAATGTAAATATAAACTTTTTGAATGTAAAATGTAGTTATTAATCTCTTTGAATAAATATTCAATCCTACATTCATAAATAAAATGTAAATATAAACCTAAAATATACTAAAGCAGTTTTATACATAAACTTTATATCGGTATAAACAACATTTTATTTAAATGCTTAAATATCATAAACACATGTATAATAATCACTTATAAACAGATAAAGTTCAAAAATGCTATAAAAAGTGATAGAAAATCTTTATTAAGATTGACGATCGTTTCGTTGCACCAACGGCGACATTTTCAAAATCATGCGAAGAACCTTTACAGATCGATTTTAAAAATAGCAAGTTAATTTCTACATCAAGATTTTATTTACCATCCATAATCCGAGAATCAATAGAGATATTTTTACGCAACAAGAATATTTGCAATGATTCAGTGTCCATAGAATTACCTAAAATTTGGAAAGAGATACTATGTAATTTTAGTAACAATAGTAAAAATTAATCCACGCTCGCAAATAGCCAAGATAATATTATTTTTATTTTATATTTTGCAATGCTTTTCATTATGCATGTTGTCTCGTGACATTGTTTAACATGTTATTGTTTTGTTAAATTATATGAAAATTAATCCATGCTCACAAATAGCTAATTTAATTTTAATTTAATTTTATGTTTGCAATATTTTTCATTATGCATCATGTCTCGTGACATTGTTTACTATGTTTATTGTTTTAAAAAAAAATGCGAAAGTATTTTCTATCATAAATGACTTTGAAAATGTCGCCGTTGGTGCGACGAAACGATCGTCAATCTTAATAAAGATTTTCTATCACTTTTTATAGCATTTTTTAACTTTATCTGCTTAAATATCATGTTTCCTTTTCACTTCTTAAATTAAAAACTGTAATATGTATAAGGAAATAGTCCCAGTGTAAATCTATTTTTCTATCTGAAACCTTTTCTTATTATCTTAAACATTGAATATCATGTTTCCCTCCAAAACATCAATAATGATAAATACTAATTCATTGACTGTTATTCTTTATAATCGGGAAACGGTAAAGAACACAAATATTCCAGTAGAAACAAATCTCAAATCACTGCAAATTAATGTTTACATTTACTACTGTGAATGCAGACATGAATCGACATATCTCGGTGTCAGCATTTTAAAACTAAGATAGTAGTTCACGTTTTGTTTTTCCTTTCAAGCTGCAACAAATTTAAATACTTCACACCTCACTATTGAATAGGAAGAATGAAATGTTTACACAAATTTTCTTTATTTAAAAAGACAAAAAGGACGAAGTCATTAATTTTTACTAAGAACTGTTTGTTATTTGTTAAAACAATTATATTTCTAACCGTTACATAAAGAACGAATATAACACACAATCGCTTGTGAAATTCGTGAAACTAAATCAATCTTTTTCTGTGAAACATAAAAACTATTTAACACTTATTCATAAGATACAATATCTAAGTACAGGAATGAAACATTAAAATTAAATAAGACTGAGCTTCGCATTCCATAAATATTCCTTTTAATATTTCTTTCGTTTAAACTTTAAATGGCGGACGAAATGCAATCGTTTCATATCTTATGTTGGCGTCATAGACAAAGAGGTACTGTTCTTATTAGCCGATAAATAGTTCAAAAACTTTGTTCAACTTATTACCAAAATGTGGTTCAATCCATCGTAACTTCTACGGTTACACCATGAAATGGAGTTTTTGAAAATTAAGAGGTACCATATTTTGGCAATCCTCATTATTTTGCTTCGTATATTGGTTTAACGCTAAGCAGAAACTTTTAACAGTGTAGCACTAACAGTTCTAAATAAATGTGAAGTTAATTTGCCGAATTAAACTCCAATTTCAGTATTTCGCTAGTACATGAAGAAAATGTATTAGAAAAAATATTCAGTTTTCAACTTGACTTTTGTGCTCCCACCTAACAATTCCGAACGCATCGTAACCTAGAACCTTTTTAAAGCGTCTTCAGCTCCTTTCATTGTCATAAATTTGGAACTTTTTAGAAACCGGACATAGCGAGAAATTATCTTAAAAATAATCACCATGCCAAATTTCAAGTTTCTCTTCCTAAAAATATTCCAGAAATCGTAATTTCAGAACATTTATATCTACTTGTGTAACCTTTAAAATTTCGACTTTTCGTCAGATCTATGCGAATATTTGCGTCTTAAAAGTTAAAGCCATGTAAAATTTGAAATTGCTAGCACTATCAATTCCAAATAGATCGTAATTTAAAACATTTTTGCAATGCCATTCGTTCATTTTATGCTTTTAAAATTCCATTTTTTAGAAACCAAACTTAACGAATATGTGCATCTTAAAAATAACTATTATGCCAAATATCAAGTTTCTAGCCCCAAAAGTAGAAATCGCAATCTTAGAATAACTTATTCCCTGCACCCCTTTTATTACAGTGATACCGGAAAAAAAATATATATCCTGTATTGTAGCAGATACTGTCATCATATTTTTTGCCAATATTCTTTTTTAACTCTGAAATGCATATATATATATATATATATATTAATTATATATGATTCTCAGAATGGTTTTATCACCCAGGAAAAAAAAAATGAAAAAAATCAGAGATGCATTTTCGTATAATACGTCAGCCTTTTTATTATGTTGCACATCTGCAATATAAGTAAAAACATGTCACAACTAAAATATTGCAAATTAGTAAATATTTTAATAAGTATGAATCTAAATACCAACTTTTATATAACTTTTTATTTTGTAAAACTCAACCCTTAAATGTGTGACTTATTCTTTTAGAATTGTGTTTTTCATTCTTATATTAAAGATTAGACACCAGAAATTTTAAGGTAGAATTTTAAGTTTATTTAGTAGCATGTTTTTGTAATTTTTACAGGATTAATATTTCTATATAAATATAGTGGTTGTAAAGAGTTAAATAAAAAGTGATGCAGATATGCATCACTATACATTTAAGGGTTAAATCGGTTTAGTAGTTCCTGACATTACACTACAAAAAAAACGCTTTTTCTTGATAATATTATTATAGATGAGAACGCTGTAATCTTGCCGTTCTCATTTACTAGTCTTTTTACACTGAAACATAAAAACTTCATATTCATCCCATTTTATGTTACTTCGATATAGTTCAAGTAAGGAAAGAAATATTCAAGAAAAAACTATCTTTATGGTAATATATTTTGACGACTGAGGCTATCTAATGCAACTTATGTAAAATTCTATAATTAAAATTTTAAATTAATTATAAGAAGTCCGTAAGTAAGTACTAGTCCAAAAGCAGATAAAATGTAACTTCGAGTCAAATGAAACATCCCACACGCAGATATCTGAACAATATCTTCTGTTTCAATCCTCTTTAAATAAAACAATTTCTGTTTCGAAATCAAATTACTGTAACCGCAACTGTTTCGAAAGTTTCTAACAGTTCTTCTTATTTCTAATAAATTTTCTGGTATCATTGAACTGCAAATCGTGAAAAACAAGAGTATACTTACGCTGTATACACCGAAACTAACAAGATAAAAAAATACCCGATCACTGTTAATACTATAATATGGCAGCGATACTGTTAATAAAATTTCAAAGATTCCTTCCAAACTGTGAAGAATAATATAAAATGCGAGCTGAGTGAACGTTTTGTTTAGCTTCCGTAAAAGATTCACCAAATAAAAGAATTCAGCATAATTACATGTATCCCATTTTTTTGTAGTACACAAGTGAATTCGAAGAAATTTATTATATGTTGACAAGATCTGAGAACATCTGTAAAATAAGACACTTATGCAAAACGCTAAATAAAACGGAAAACTGAACTTGAATAGAAATTCCGAATACCTAATGCAAAAAATAGAAATTCTTTGCCAAATTCCGAGCTGTAGTTTGTACCCAAGAGTCTCATATATGAAGTGAAACATGTCAATATCCGATGTAATTTGATTATACATGCATTCTAAACTCGGTAAAACTAATCCGATAATCACAATAAAGGTTATAATCCAATATCTTGACTTCTCTTTAGCAATGTAATATTTTTGTTGCCTATATACCTGTAATACTATATTTGAAATAGCTTTCCGTTTAGAGTAGGAAATAGACCACAGTATTACTGAGTTAATAGGCAAAAGAAAATATAATATTGACTCTCTATAGAGCTTCATTTTAATAAAACAGAAGATCACTATTGCATCATAGGAGAGTGCAATTTCGCAGACGATCATGAATATTCTTCTGAAGCACTTTGCAATAAAGCCTAGTCTTTGGTTGAGAAAGTTAAGTCCAGTCATTGATAAAACGTACCAAAAAATAGCGTCAGTATTTTCCATGGCGGGATCTACACGATATCAGAAACAACAATGCATGTACTTTTTCGCTAATATCGTTGTAGTTTTAGATGCTAGCATGACTCAATACAACAAAACTCTATCACCGAGTATCTTTCAGTGGTTATATGCAACATAATAATATCTGCTTTACTTTAACGACATCTACATACGAAATAATGATTGATTATTCCAATTTCTATTATTTCGCAATAGATTTCGGAAAATGCTTTATGAATGTTATATTTTTAATAACGCAGTGCCCTTTTTCATACGTATAAAGTAACTGATCTTTTTTGCTGAATTTTGCACGGCATAAATATATATATTTTTAATCTTTATAACGGTTATCGTTTTTTTTAATCACTTTGTAAAAAAAAAAAAAAAAAAAAAAAAAAAAAAAAAATATATATATATATATATATATATATATATATCTAGTTTTAAAAAGTATATCGGCAACCAGTGATAGGACAACACTGCTTGTTATTATTATTTTTTAATCTTTTCGTATTTTTAAAGAATACGAATAGTGTCGATTTTAAGGAACTCTGTCTACTTATTTTAGAGGTAAAAAATGAAAATTGGAATTGGATATTTTATCTCAGAACTGACAAGAAATTGATTAAATGATTTGATAAAAATGATTTTTTTTTTTTACTTTATTGGTTATAAGTTTAAAAGTAAAAAAGTTATTTTTTAAAATACTCTTTTATAAGTATTCACTGTTATCGTGAAAATCACGCTTAATTTGTTGATTGCAATTCGTTTTTCCCTCCCGTAAATTGAAGTTAAAATACATTGATTTGGTCCGTGGGTACCAAATTCGATTATGAAACATTCACTTCTTTTTTTAAGAATGCGCAAGAAAATGAATTCATTAAAAATATATAATTTTTGCTCTGTTTCTTTTTCAAGGCAGGACAACAGTAATGAAAAATGAAACGTTATTTAAACTGTCTTTATAGGATATCTACATTTATTTCTCAGCATGTAATTGAAAGTAATTAATATTAAACTATTAAATTAAAACTAGCGTAATTTTGCTTTTAAATATTAAACTCTTCATCTTTTTTTTATAATTAGTTTTCAACTTTTTCAACTTTGTGTTAACACCTTTGTGTGTTATACATGTTAACAATCAAGGTCAACAGGATTTTTTTTATGAATTTTTAATGGGTTTAAAGGACACGGATATATGGGAGACTAGGGAGGGTTGACCCACTTTTTACAAAATTATTTTTCATTTTTTAAATATTAAACGTAGAATAAAGTTTTATATATCATTTTATTCGATATATAATCAGTTATCAAAAGAAAATTACGACATAAGTGTAGCATATAAGAAATTTGAAAAATGATTGATTTTAATCATGAAAAACTAATGGGTCAAGGCTCCCCACGTATGAGAGGGTTGACCCACTATATGGGAGGCTTGACCCGCTTTGTTTTATATTGCAATATTTGTGAAGAAAAATAAAATCAGTTTAAAAAATGCAAAATAACTTTATACTACATGCTTTAATTATTATAAAAAAATATCTTTTTTAAATATGATGCCTAAACAAACCTGTTGAGACGCAATCGCAAGTCAGAGGAGAAAAATTTTGTTTTAAACAGGATTTTGTCTGAGCAGGTATAATTGTACAGCAGGGAAAATGAAATTTTAACATTTAAGGCAGTATTCTGTTAGAGACAGGTACTGCTTTCATAGTGTTTCATTTTATTATGTTCGGAGTTATGAGCCACTGTCCCGCCTTTTTTTCTCCCTGTCCTATTTTCTTGACACTCGACATGACAATGTCAACTATGTGACAACACTAGATGTCACATAGCTTAGCTTCATCTCACTGTAATCACCCTGGTGAAATTTACCTACATACCTTCCTAAAGTTTTTCGATCGATGCAATGTTCTTTTGCAGCCGTATGAGTACTTAACTTATCACTAACATGATTTAAACCTTTAAAGGGCAAAGTAATTTCAGTATTAAAATGTTGAAATAAATGATTAACATCGGAATTTATGAACAAATTTATTTGGAAATAAGGAAAAGTCTATATTTCACATACACATTAAATGGGAAAGATTTTAGCAAAATTCTAGTGCCATTGTGACGTTTTGGAATTAAAATTAAGTGGTTTTATAAGCATACCTCTGCCACTGACAGGATTAAGACTGTTGATTTCATCCTTTCTAGTATTGTAAGTCCGCACTGTTTCTATCTACCTATTGTAAGTAATATTTAAATGGAAAAAAGTTCCTATCAACTTTCCCATTTTCTAGCATTTTTCACATCTATCTTTAGTCAGTTTTAAACATTTTCTTTTCCATAACACCATTTTACTGTAGCTTTACCGAATAAATTTACATTATTTTATATATATAACCATTAACTTTTCATTATGCACGGTCCAAATAAAAATATTACCAAAACCGCTCAATTAATGGAGCCTTTAGCATCCTGGTCAACACGCCCTCACATTGACTGGGTCAAGCCTCCCTACATAGACCTTTTCTAAAGAAGAGCACATTGTTATGTTAAGCCTAACTTACTGTATAATCTTTATGCCTGGAATGAAAGCTCGATATTTCTGCATTACTTTAAACCTACTTACTTAAATTTATATGAAATAATTTACCTGAAAAAAGCTTACAAAATATTTCTAAAAAACACAACTTTTAGGTTGAAAACACCTACCCATTGATTTTTTCCACACCTATTTCGATTATTTCTATGAAACGAAGACTGTCGTTTGAGCATTCCTGAGCTTTGGTTGACACCTATTGATAAAACTCTGAAATCCTTTTAAATATGAAAAATTATGGGTGGGCCAAGCCTCCCATATGGTCAACCGTCCCTAGTCTCCCCTATATTTTTTAATGAACTTTGAAGATATTCTCAAAAATAATCATAAGGATTTATTAGTACAGAGCACATTTTAGTTGTGTTTTTGGAAACATATTGGATTTTTATTCAACACAAAATTACTGTTTTTACAAATAAAAGGTGAAGTGGCATGTTTTTCTGTAATACTAGGGCTTTGCATTGGATCTCAGCTCTGGTACTTCTCTATTTTTAGTAAATATTAAAATATTGATCGGAATTCACCGGAGCTCATAAGCTCCGGAGTACAGTGCAATATCGATTCCGAAAAACCGAAGCCTAAACAACCCTTTTCTTTACTTCATATATCCAGGTTTCTGTATTCTTTTCTATAAAAACACGTATATGTGACGTAGTGTGTCGCACAAGTCTAGAAGAAACGGCGCGTAAGATTTTCTGAAAAAAATTCTCATAAATGTTTCTGGTAGTTGTTCATTCATTACATATATGGCGGGAGTGGTGGTTATACCCTACGGTTTTAGAACAGAAGATTGTTAAGACCTCGGTACTTTTTTTGTTAGAAATTAAGCCCTATAATAAAACAATGATAAATGATTTTTTAAATATCGAATTAAAATATTTCTAGTAACTATACTAATACTGTTTAACGAGTATAGCATAGACCTACATGATACCTCATTTTTGGTACAAGTAATGTCTGATAAAAATCGATAAAAATGTTAACGATTAATTTTATATAATAATTGTTCGCGATGTCTTTTAATGGTACAGTACCTGAAGGGGGCAAAGGACCTTCCAGTTTGCCGCAACGATCATAAACATCGTATTTTTCAAAGTACCAAAACACGAATAATATGCAATTAGGAATTTTTTTTCCCGTTTCTGCCAAAGTATATGTTTCTAACTATATAACCCTGAAAAATAAAAGTTGTATATGTTGATAGATGTTACGAAATGTAATCGCCAAACGAAGATCATAAAATAAATCATACTCAATAAATTACTTTCATCTATCAACATGATTCATAAAAGCAATTATGAAAGAACTTTATATTCTAAACAAGGAACTTTACGATCACAAGTAAAATACATAATATAAATAATTCATCGCATATCTAAGTAATTATGACATTTGGACAATCAATAAACCAGACTATTTAAATGACTATGATATAAATAAAGTATATTAAGATTAATGATAGTAACATCCTGTTTTAATTTCAATAATGTATAATATATGTTTTTTTTCACTTACTTGTATTTCAGACTCTCAAAAATAGAGATACAGCGATTTATATATGCTGCAATTGTATGACTAAAGTAATTAAATTGTTTTTCTCTCTTTAAAGTGAAGAAATGACTACATTTTATGTAAGTTACATAAAGAAATTATGCGTGCTCAAAATAACATAGAATTTTCATAACCTATTAGAATGAGAATGTGAAATTACTTTCCTGATGACGGATTCCAGATAAAGATGGATAGGGGAGACCAGGAACGGTTGACTATACGGGAGGCTTTGCCGACACATCAATTTTCATATTTAAAAAATTTCAGAGTTTTATCAATAGGTGTCAAATAAAGCTATCGGAATGTTCTATCAACAGTCTTCGTTTCATAGAGGTAATCGAAATAAGTGTGGAAAAAATCAATTGTGAGGTGTTTTCCACCTAAATGTTGTGTTTTTTAGAAATATATTGTAAGATTTTTTCAAATAAATTATATCATAGAAATGTAAGTAAGTAGGTTTAAAGTAATGCAGAAATATCTAGCTTTCATTCCAGGTATAAAGAGTGTACAGTAAGTTATGCTTAATATAACAATGTGATACTCTTTAGAAAAGGTCTATGTAGAAAGGCTTGACCCAGTCAGTGTGAGGGAGGGTTGACCAGATGTTCAAGGCTCTCTTAATTAAGTGGATATGGAAATCTTTTTATTATACACTGTGCATAATAAAAAGTTAATGGTATGTACGTAAAAGAATGTAAATTTATTCTATAAAGCATCAGTAAAATGGTGTAATGGAAAAGAAAATGTTTAAAACTGACTATAGAAAAATGTGAATAATTGCTGGAAAATAGGAAAATTGATAGGAATTTTTTTTTTCATTTAAATATTGCTTACAATAGGTAAGTTGAAACAGTGGGAAAGACTCGAAAGGACTAGAAAGGATGCAGAAGTCTTAAACCTTTGAGGGGCAGTGGTACGTTTATAAAACCTCTTAATTTAAATTCCGAAACATCACAATGGCACCATAATTTTGCTAAAATCTTTTCATTTAATATGCATGTGAAATATAGCCTTTTCTTATTTCCAAATAAATTTGTTCGTAAATTCCGGTGCCAGTCATTTAATTCAACATTTTAGTACTGAAAGTACTTTGCCCCTTAAAGGTTTAAATCATGTTAATGATAAGTTAAGTACTCATTCGTTTGCAAAAGAACATAGCATCGATCGAAAAACTTTAGGAAGGTATGTAGAAAAATTTCACCAAGGTGGATACAGTGAGATGAAGCCAAACTATGTGACAACTAGAGTTGTCAGATCGAGTTCCACAAAAATAGAACAAGGAGATAAAGAAAATCGGGAATTTGGCTCCTAAATCCGGACATAATAACATGAAACACTATTAAAACGGAACCTGTCTCTAATAGAATACTGCCTTAAATGTTAAAATTTCATCTTCCCTGGTGTGCAATTATGCCTGCTCCAGAATTCTGTTTAAAGCAAAATTTTTCTCCTCTGATTTGCGGTTGTGTCTAAACAGGTTTGTTAATGAAGATTGTTCTGCAGTTTTAGTTTATTTCTATTATTTAGAAAGTCAACCTTGGTCTCTGGTTTTGTAAGTTTATCTGCTGTCGTTGATTTGCTTGGACAATAACGCAATTCAATAATTTTGTCTTCTTTCAGCTGTTTAATTACATTGTATTTTAAGTCGATATGTTTTGTTTTGTTTATCTCATTTTAATCTTCATAATAGTTCCTTAAAAAATAAATTAACTTTATGCCAAATCGTGTATTTCAAGTTATTTGAGAAATAGTGGAGTAACATCTTACTAAATTTGAGAAAAATGTTGTTTTCCACAGGTAATCCTATAATTTTGTAACAGTTCTTTTTGAAACTTTTTCGTTATGTTGATGTTTTATTTTTGGCAAATTAATTTCATTTGTGTAAGTTGTTACATTTTACTAAAAACTTGATGTACTAACATAAAATATTCTTTATTTTGATTGAAATATTTCTTTAATTACCTAAATAGCAAAATATGTTGTGGTCTTATATTTTTGAAACAGACTGTAATTGTATTAATAAAAAAAAAAGTTGTTAAAAGAATACTATGACTTCGTACAAAACTATACAACGTAGGGTTGGGTATAACTGTATATATTAGAAAAGTGTAAATGGATTTCCCATGAAAGTTCAAAGAGATATGGAACATAAATAATATAAAATATAGCTATTCTGTGTAGCTCATTTTTTAATATTATCCTAATCTTTTTATGATGAACTTAATTCGGTACTGACAATAAAAGCTGACAATAAATATTTAAACTTCATTTGGTATTTCATAAAAATGAATTCAGCGTTGTAAAAACCTATCTTCCTACATTGTAGTTAAAACAAAACCTTTGTTCAATGTTTAAATTTGCCATTGTGCTAAGCGCGCTTCAAAAGGAAGCCGCAAACTTGCAACGCCGGCTTGGTTCGCTCCGCGTTTTTCCAAATAGGTTCTTAATTAACTATTAGAGGCACTCGAAGCATATTGAGAGATAAACTCAATGAAAACTAGTCGCGAATCTCATAGTATTTACGTGATTAATTCTAATTAAATTAGTCTGTTTTTAACAATTTGACGTTTATTGCTTTTATACTGCTACTGGGCATTACATTACACATATAATCATTAACGGTTTTTTACTGGGCTTTAAAAGCCGATAGTACGTAGATTATACTGCCCTGTCATTATGTATGTTCAATCATTCCGTATCTTTAAGGGTTAATATCTCGCCTAATTACTGACGATTTTTTTCGAAAATCATTATCAACAATGCTTTTGTGCTTCTGTTACGATAGGTACCTCCAGCGCTGTGCAACACTTTAGCTGAATGATCGTAAATCGAAATTTGTGTGTAACGGAAAAATGCAATTTTCTCAAAAACTATGTGAGCTAGGTAATCGCTATAATTTCCCTGCAAGGTTTAAATTAACGTCTACTACCTCTAATTTTTTCATAATTTTAGTTTCAGTAGATTCGGAATTAGAGGGGGTGGGACATATTTTTGTGCTACATTTTCGACAATATTTTTTAAAATATAATACCTAAAATTGAAATAAATGCATTTTTTAGTTCAGCGTTATGAAAGCTTTCACACTATATCCCACACGATATACATAGAAAATAGTTTTTTTAAGTAAATTAATTAGCCCCTCTACATTTTTACTAAATATAATTATGAATATTTAATAATCTGAAAATACGTGGGTCAATAGTCTTTACTACTTACCCCAATTTGAACTTTCCACGTTTCATAGTTTTCAAGTACAAGGGCTGTGACAGACAGACACGGGAGTGATCTTATAATGGTTCCGTTTTTACTTTTTATGTACGGAACCCTAAAAATCAAGTTTTCAAGTGCAAAAAAATAAATAAACAAAATATGTAATTTTCTTTTCTTTTCTTTTCTTTTTTTTTTTTTAATATGTAGACTATAAAGAAACGCATATTGGGTTAATTTTTTTAAAGCTGTAGCTTACATAATTTGGAAGTAACTGCGCCGCTAACTCCAAATTTACGAATCTGAGAAAACGCGTTTTAAAGTTTCAATATTTATAAACCTTGAATTATACTCACTGTCTATAAACCATTCAACTCAAGGAATAATGCATATTTTTGAATAGGGTTTTTTGCATATTGTTCAGAAATTAAAAAAAAAAATTCAGAATAAAACAAAAACGAAAAATTGATTTTTTGAAAATTTAATGGTCCCGTGCCCCTTTAATTCTCTATTATGTATTCATTTATTTCAAAAATATTATAAGTGTAAAGGTTTTGGAATAAATTTATATATTTATAAATAGCTGCGATGAGTGTCTGCTATATTTTTAAAAAGTGAGTGTTAACTGCCACTTCTGAAAAAGAAAACCATTAGAAAAAACACCAATGTCATTCAGCATGCATGTATTAATAAATTACTTTTAAGATTTTGTTCGCGATGTCTTTTACATACATATATTATATCGGAAAAGTATTCTAACAAAACAAAACATATCGACATAAAATACAATGTATTAAACAGCTGGAAGAAAACAAAATTATTGAATTGCGTTATTGTCCAAGCAAATCAATGACAGCCGATAAACTTACAAAACCAGAGCCCAAGGCTGACTTTCTAAATAGTAGAGATAATCTAAAACTACAGAACAATCTTCATTAGGAGCTTAAGGAAGGAATTGTTGACAGATGTCACGAAATGTAATCTCCAAACGAAGATGATACAATAAATCGTACTCAAAAAATTACTTTCATCTATCAACATGATTCATAAAAACAATTATGAAAGAACTTGATATTCTAAACAAGGAACTTTACGATCATAAGTGAAATACTTGATATAAATAATTCATCGCATATCTAAGTGATTATGACATTTGGATAATCAATAAATTAGATTATTTAAATGACTATGATATAAATAAAGTAATATTAAGATTAATGATAGTAACATCCTGTTTTAATTTCAATAATGTATAATATATGTTCTTTTTTTTTTTCACTTACTTGTATTCCAGACTCTCAAAAAGACAGATGCAGCGATTTATATATGCTGCAATTGTATGACTAAAGTAATTAAATTATTTTTGCCTCTTTAAAGTGAATTAATCACTACATTTTATATAAGTTACATAAAGAAATTATACGTGTTCAAAATAACATAAAATTTTCATAACCTAGCAGAATGAGAATGTGAAATTACTTTCCTGATGACGGATTCCAGATAAAGATGGATATATAACATAAACACAAGGTAAGCAGATTTTCACTTATCTATATCTTATTGTTGAGACATAAATTTATACTAATATTATAAAGAAGTAAAAATTGTTTGTTTGTGTGTTTGTTCGAGATAATCTCTGGAGCTACCGAACCGATTTCAAAAGTATTGGTATCAAAATGGTTGTGTTAGTCCCACTTAGAACATAGGCTATATCTTATGTCCGTTCCACTAACCCAAAGGGGCTGCAGGGCAAAAAAGTTCTAAAAATGCGATTTTTGTGTTATTGTTGGGCCTAGAAACATGAAATATTGGAATGGTAGTTACTTATAAGATATAAATGATCTCCAAGAACATTTCTTAAAACATTCGAAATTTAAAGGGGATGAAAATGTGCAAAAAGAGTTCTAAAAAACGTTCTAAATGGTGAATTCTACGCAATCTCTGGAGGTAACGATCCGATTTAAAACATAATGTTGTCAAAATCATGCTGAAAGCCCTTGCTCCAGCATAGGCTATATTTTATATCGGTGCCACTACCCCAAAGGTGGTGCAGGAGCAAAAAAAAAAGTTCTAAAATGCGATTTTTGTGTTTCTGAAAGGCTTAGAAACATGAAATTAGAAATGGTAGTTAATTATAAGATGTAAATGATCTCCAAGAATATTTCTTAAAACATTCGAAATTTAAAGGGGTTGAAAATGCGCAAAAAGCGTTCTAAAAACGTTGTAAATGGCAATTTCTACGCAATATCAGGAAGTAACGAACCGATTTAAAAAATAATGATGGCAACATGATGGTGAAACCCTTGCTCCAATATAGGCTATATTTTAAGTCGGTTCCATTATCCCAAAAGCGGTGCAAGAGTAAAAAACGCTCTCAAAATTTTCGATTTTTGTGCTACTGAAGGGCCAAGAAACATGAAATTTGGAATGGCAGTTATAAGACACAAATGATCTTAAAACATCGAAAAGTACGAAGGGTGATAATGCGCAAAAAAGAGTTCTAAAAAGGTTCTAAATGGCGATTTGTACGTAAACTCAGAAAGTAGAAAACCTATTTCAAAAGTATTGGTTGGAAATTGATCATGGCACACTTTGCTTCAACATAGGCTCTATTGCATGTTGGTGTCATTATCATCTGGGATTTGCAGGAGCAAGCAATGCTCTAAATTGCGATTTTTGTGATAATGAAGAGGCTAAAAACTTTAAATATGACATGGTTGTTACTTATAACATATAAATGCTCTCTAAGAACTGTCGAAAATAAATTCATAATTTAAAAGGGGTGAAGCGAAGGGAAGGGGCGAACAGCGTACTAAAAGAAGTCCTAAATTACGATTTCTATGCAATCTCAGGAAATAATAAACCGATTACAAAAGTAATGGTTGCGAATCAATGGTGACAGTCTCTGATTCCATAGAGGTTATATTTTATGTCAGTGCCACTACCACATCGGCTTGGTAGGAGGAACAACAAATGTTCTAAAAAAAAACCTTTAAAAACTTTCTGAATTACTCTTTCTATGGAATATTAGGAAATACCAAACCGATTTCAAAATTAATATTGCCAAATTAATGGTGACAGTTTGTGTTTCAACATTGGCATTTTATGTTAGTGCCACTGTAACCAGAGAGATGGTAGACCTATAGACCAGAAGTTATGAATTTGACATGATGGTTATTTTTTAGATGTAAATGTGTAGTAAGAACAATTTATTCAAAACTTCAAATGAATACTGAAATGAGCGTATGAAATAAGCATAAAAGCTTCGAAATATTTTCTAAACTATCATTTATTTAGTTTTAGTTCTTTTTATTAATTTAAATCTCATTTCTGCCTAATGCAGTGTAATAATGAGGTTTAGTTAAACGGTGTTTTAAATAGTAACTTTTGAATTATTCCTAAAAGTATATATTTTTTTTTAAAATAAAAGTTAGAGATATGAATATCACTTGGCACATTTTCACTATTACGCGAGCAAAGCCGCGGGGTTTGCTAGTAAATAATAAACCGTGAGGAACAACGAATTACCGCAAACACTTTTTTGGATAAGTTGAAATACATCCAACAGTATATACAAAATTTAAATTTAAATTTAAAATAAAAAATTCATCTCACTGACTCGTGAATTAAAATCATTAAATGCTGCGCGCATGATAAATCTCTAAATTACGCATATAGAAAACAGTTTTTGAGCAAAGTAGAATCATAACACACCTACTTCTAAATTAAAACCAAAATATACACAAAAAAGTTTTGTTTAAAATTTATTTTTTTCAAAAAACTTCAACAATAATTTAAAAAAAAAAAAATCAAGTTTTTCAAGTGCAAAAAAAAAAAATAAAATAAATAAATAAATAACCAAAATGTGTAATTTTTTTTTTTGTTTTAGCATGTAGACTTTAAAGAAACGCATATTGGGTTAATTTTTTTAAAGCTGTAGCTTACATAATTTGAAAGTAACTGCGTCTGCTAACTCCAAATTTACCAATCTGAGAAAACGCGTTTTAAAGTTTCAATATCTATGGAGCTTGAATTATACTCACTGTCTATAAACCGTTACAACTCAAGGAATAATGCATATCTTTGATTGGGGGTTTTTCGCATATTGTTCAGAAATTTAAAAAAATCAGAATAAAAGATAACTGAAAATTGATTTTTTGAAAATTTAAAGGTTATGTGCCCCCTTAATTCTATAATTTGTATTCATTTATCTCAAAAATATTATCAGTGTAAAGGTTTTGGAAAAAATTTATATATTTATAAAAAGCTGCGAAGAGTATCCGGTATATTTTTAAAAAGTGAGTGATAACTGCCATTTCTGAAAAAGAAAACCATTAGAAATAACACCACTTTCGTTCAGCATACATATATTATTAAATTACTTTTAAGTCATTGCTCGCGATGTCTTTTCATGGTCTAGTACATTAAATCTCTAAATCGTATTCATTTATTTCAAAAATATTATTTGTGAAAATATTTTCGATTAAATTTGCTGAGTGGGAATATCCATTTTGTTTGTTTGGCAGCCGAAGTAATTGATGATATAATTCAGAGTTTTACTCAAAGACATCAGTGAAAGTCGCTTCTTATTTTTCTCATAACATTCGGACTAAAGTGTCATTCATTACATTAAAAAACACGGCAAAGACAGACATATGAATTCCAAAAATGAACATTACCCTAAAAGCCATGTTTTATATTTATGCAAAACGCAAAAAACAGTTTAGTGAGGCATTTGAAAGTGAATTATTATTACCGCCTTTGAAAAGGAAAAATATTTCTGTCATTCATCATCTTATTGTTATTTTATTACACTTAATTCATTTCTAGCGATGGTTTTCAGGATACAGAGGTTTATTTTTTTAAATCATTCTAGCTGTTTAACTCGTTCTACGGACAGGTGTTCATGAATTTAATTCTAAAACCAAAATTAAAAATAAAAATCGGTACAACCAAATTTAAGTTTATGAATAAATAAGTGTGCTATATCTGTTAAAATTCAGTAATTACACAACCGATATGAAATATGTATGTACACAAAATATCAGGGATGTATTAAAAAATCAATAAAAGTAAGTATTTACACAAACAAATTAAAGTTGGGAATATAAAAACCAGTTATAAAGTCAATATTTACACAACCAAACAACCATTTGTAAGAAAAAAAATGAAATTTACATCGTGACTGTAAAATAAATGGAAAAAAGTATTTTAAAATGACTAGGGGTCTCTGCCCCCTACGAGCTACGCTCCCCATCCCCCGTTCCGACACCTCAGATTCTAAAAGCAGGCTAATTTCATCGGCTTTAAAAAGATTGAATTATAATTTTAAAAAACAGCGGCGATCTCTCTGTAAACGGGTTTTTATTCATATTTCTTTGATTGGAGATTTTTAAGGCGAAATCAGCGTTTGTTAAGGGATACAATGGCTGTTTTCGTCTTTGATTTAAAAAAAAATTAGTTAAAAATTTGAAAATAAGCTAATGTAAAATGAATTAAGGAAACAAAGTCTTTGTCTCTCGGTTTTTTAACAGCTCTATAAGAATGTTCTTGTAAATAACACATTTGAAATGTATCGTTTTATATCTGACGTAATTTTCACCAAAGTTTTCTTTCTCTTTTTAATATTCTCATGAAAATACTTTTGTTGTTAGAAAGGAAATATTATTAGCGTTGTCTTAGAATTCACGATAATAGATGAAAAGATTATCTCAAAATATGAAATAAATATCTCTTGCAAATATATTTTTTAATTTAAACTGTTTTGACAACTTTCAATTATTTAGCCTTTTTAAATATGACATAAATTTCCTCCAATCGCGACATTTCACGCATAATAATGAATTTATTATTTAAAAATGTTCCCTCTCTTTTAAAATTCATGTGTAACTATAGTTTTTATGATGTAATTTTCAATATGTTCCTGTTTTTTAACACGTAATCACTTAATTTTCATTTGAAAGTTTTTTCTGATTATAATAGCCACGTGTAAATAAATTTTTAATTTGAAGGAAATATCATTCATTGCGATGTTTCTAAAATTGGCAACAGTTTAAAATAATGGCCTTTTCTAAAATATGTAAAAAATATCTCTCGAAATACTGAAAATTTGAATTTAAGATGGAGATAAATCTCCAAAATATGAGCCAAATTAAAAAATTAAATGCAGTCTGCACACCGGGAACTTATAATATATTAAATTATGTAAAAATGTTTAAAGTCCTATGTATAGTTTTTGCTCATATAATTTTTTTTAATAAAACGATTTTGACCAACTTTAACATTAAATACATCTTAAAATAATTATTCGATTTAAAAACTGTCTATATCAGCGTGTTTATCAATCCTTTCTCTATAATAGCACCAATTTTCATATTTTAGTATGAAACAGTTTTCTTAATATTAACGAAGAAACGCTCCTAGTCATATAAAATATGAATGCTGTTCTAGAAGAGTACCGGAAGATCTATGCAGAATTTTATTGGTCCATTTCCAAATCGTTACTTTCTTTTACATATAGAAGGGAAAATCTTTGCACTGTTTTCCACGTCACCAATGATGTAAATTGCGGTAGACTCTTTTTTTTAGTGAGTATTTACACAACCAAATTAAAGTTTAGAAAATCAGTAATAAAATCGATATTTACACAAACAATCAAAAATGGTAAGAAAATTGTAAGAAAGAATGAAATGTACATCGTCATTGCAAAAAAGCTTGAAAAAATTGAAAAAATTAAAAAAAATTCTTAAAAAAATGTTTTTTGGTTTTGTTTCACACGTCATCCATGAGGTAAAGTGCAGTAGACTCGTTTTTGTTTGTTTGTTTGTTTTTTACATTACAGCAAAATAGTTGCGACTTAAGATAAAACTTCACGGTAGACAATGTTTTGTATAAATGCTTTATCAGACTGTGAAAAAAGTTTCCTTGTTTTGGTCCGTTCTTCACGTACACATCCACTAGAAGTTGCTCTTGAAAAGGCTACATACAACATCCCATGTAAAAAATATGAATGGGGCAAATAGATTCCAACTTTTTTCAAGGTTTGACCCTGAGATTTATTGATAGTCATAGAAAAGGCGATCCTAAGTGGAAACTGACGGCGCGTAACTGGAAAGGTAAACTGGTATCCGACTGTATAAACAGGATCCTCGGTAAGAAATCTCCTATGTCCTGTCAAAACTTCTGTATCTATAACATTTTTCGACAACCTTCTGATTATTAAATGTGTTCCATTACAGAGACCACTGGACGGATCCATGTTTCTAAGCAACATAACAATAACGCCAAGTTTAAGATTTAACTGATGTGGTGGCATTCCAGAAGGTGTTAAACTATTGATGAAATCCATTTTCAAATTGTTTTGTTCTTATTCATCATCACAAAGTACTGTATCAGCACTAAAATAAGTTTTGACTTCGCCAGGTACTTTTCTTAAAACCTCCTCATTCAATCTCAAAGAATCCTCATTTTTGGGACACAAAATGGCTCTTTCCGAAAGATTATCAAGATCAATTTCAGACGAACCAAAAAATCATCCACCATAGAATACTGCACTAAACATTCTGGAGGTATTTCAATAATATATTCTCCGAGTTCATAATCATTAGTCAACCGACCATTCCCAAGGCAAATGGACCATTCCACGAAATCCAGTTCCTCCTGCTCCGTTCGCATATTTGTAACCAGATTGAACTGTCAAAATGTTGGCCAGAGAGAAGAATACTTGATACAATTTTCAAAAATGAGTGCTTTGCTTGCATGTATAACCACGGGTAAAATCTGCCTCCAGTCACCTCCAAGAATAAACACTTTGCCCAAAAATGGGACATCATTGCCATCCAAATCTCACAGAAGTCTGTCAACAGCATTCAAAGCACGAATATGTGCCATGGTACATTCATCCCATATAATGAGGTTAGCCATTTTCAGTAATCTCTTCAGATGTATTTTGCTGAATTTTTGAAGCTGAATTATCCAATATGGGGACTGGTATTTTAAACTGAGAATGTGCAGTTCGTCCAGCTTGCAACAGTATCGATGCGATGCATGCCCATGCAACGGTAATAGCAGTATGTCCCATTCTTATGACGTAATACAGCAAAGTATTGAATAGGAACGTTTTTCCTGATCCCGCAAAAGTATTAAAAAAGAAAACCTTAGCGACGGTAGCATAATCTTTGTGAATACTTTCTCTAACAACATAAAAAATTATACGTTGTTCCGGATTTAGCATGTTTAACAATCATTTTCCCCCTGCTCTTTCTTCTTGTAAATCATAGACACCGCATTCCACAGGGTTCTCTAGGTTTGAAGGTTCAGGTAATTCAAGGTTCTGAAGTGTCACGTTGTGTATGAGTAGATGATTGGCTATGACTTGAAGGGCCCTGTCTCTACTCTCCTGTAGCGGCAGATGGCGAGCAAAATCTTCTGAGAGTTCTGACTTAAACTGTTCCTATAATTGAATCGGTAAATTTGGATTGCCAAAGACACATATGAACGAAAACAGTTGTTTCCGTTTGGGTGGCATTTCAAAACCGCATGCTTCAGTTAAACAATGTTGCCATTCATCATCATCTTCTAATAAATTTCTAGCACGGCATGCACCCTTGAATGTTTCATGGACAGTATTTTCATAGGTCCTTAACTCCTCGAAAGACATGGCACCGGGAACATGACAAAGCAGCATACGAAGATGGAATCGCTCAATATCCTTTGGGCTTACAGAATACATCTTGATACTATGAAGTCGCCTAATGTAACACACCTTTGCCACACATTGCCTTTCCATACAAAGTGCTTTGGAATTTCTGTATAGAGATAGATGTTAGCTGAAGGATCAGAACTGTTAAGTAGAAACCAAGCGGTGAGCATGGTGTCTTTCTTTCTTGCTCTTTCAAAAGCTTTACGTTCTTCCTCTTCCCTAAAATAAACAGATTGCATGTGTTGTAGATGCACCGGCAGTCTAATAATAACATGAGACTTGTCCGACAAGGGCTTCTGAAGAAGTCGCCACATTGCTTCTTGTGCCGAAACATATAGTTCATTTAAGTGTGGCGTACGTAATAAGTATATCTCGAAAAATATTTTTCTACTACGGTGCATTTTTTTAATGAAATTTAATTTATTATGTTGCTATGGCAGCAGACGTTATAAAACGATATCTTTGGAATAAGGGAATAAATAGAATAAAAAGTTTTGTTGATGTTCGTGATAAAAAGTTTTCTCTATTTTTAAAATAAGGTAATAATTAAGCGCAATTAAATGATCTCTAATTATTTGCATGCGAGGTAAAAGAACTATCGTAATACCCGCTACATCTTCTCACTATTACCGCGTGGCCTACGTAACATGTATATATCACATTGCAGTAAAAATTTAGAACTGGTTTGACCTCGCGCAATTACGGATTAAACATTAAAAAAAGCAAAAATTCGTCAAAAATATAAAATAAAATAGAAAAAAATCTATTTAAAATTTTCGAATTTTTTGCCCCAATCGTTCATGGACCTCCTACCAGCAACCCGTGTGCAAAATTTTGTAGCCCTGCGCCCTTTGGTTTCGGAGTTTTTGTGGTTACAAACATACGCGCACAGATTTTAATAGTATAGATTTCTTTACTCAAAACGAATTATCAATCACAGCTTCATTATGATGTTTGTTGGATGCGAGAAACTCGTTTCGGCTTATTTAGCAGGCACAAAAGAAGAAAGTATTTTATGGTGTAATTCAGAATTTTACTCTAATGCTTCTGCATATAACACTTGGTATTTTTTAACATCAATTTGACTGAAGTGTAATTCATTACGACACATATAATACAAAACAGAGACAGTACAAAAAAGTGTATTTTTCTAAAAGACATATAAACAAAAATATAAATAATTCTCGATATTTTAAAAGTGAAATATTCGCTTAGATTCTGAAAATGTTAAATGTTTTATTGAAAGAATACTACCGTCATTTATCACTTTGTTGTCATTAAATAACTTTTAAACGAGTTTTGTGATATCTTTTGATAGTAAAGTTCTATATTTCTTTAAATCACATTCGTTTTTGAGAATGTTTTATTATTCAAAGCTATTGATTAAATTTGTTGAATGCCGGAAATAATTTTGGTTTGTTTAGTAACCACCAATAGAGATATATTTCAAAATAAGAATTGGCGTACATAAATTTAATTTTTCTCCGTTTGTAGTAATTATTTGTGTTGATAACGTTTGTCTCATTAAGTATAAAGCTAAAATTCATTCTGAACTTGTTACCAATGCGTGACAACTTTAACACTAAACGTACCGTGAGGGGTCACTTGATCCCAAGCAATTGAAAATATTTCGGTTCGCACCAGAATTTTCTTTATACAATAAATTTATAAAATACGAGGAAGAAAAAGTTAAATGAATAAGTTAAACACTTTTAAATATATATTCTGGTGTAAAATATTTTTACAAAAGTAAAATTTCCGGTAATTGTAGTGTTAAACATGGATTATTTTAATTGAGCTTAATCCATTAAAACTATTTAATCCTTTCGGGTACGATTTTTTCTCAATTTTGAGAACAAAATTACTTCTACTGTAATAATGTTAATCTTTGCTATTCAAATAGATTTAATGAAGTTTAAAAATTATCTCATTGACTGAAATATAACGAGTTAGTTAAGTGTTTTTCAAACTGGAAATTTTATTGAAAAAAAGAAGTCAAATAAGTGTTAAGCAGAACCAAGTCACATGTTATACTTTTCTCTCTCTCTTTTGTAACTGACCAATAAAGTTTCTTGTTTCGTCCTTCCTCCGCGCCGGAGCCGAGGTTGAGTTGTGAAATTTGATTGGCCGAGATAGGATGCATTTCGGGCCTGTTTGCATTTCTCTTTGCTCTTTTGTAAATATTCGATTACTTTTAAAATATTTTGCTTTATTTAGCTTATTTAACTGTTTATTTTAATGTGAATATTTACTTTTTATTATTATTAACGTTTTTTATCTTCTTTTATTAATTTTTATTACTCTATGGCTCTGTTGAGTGCCTTTGGCTTATGATGATTCTTGGGGATTTTTTCTTCCTGGTGCCACGTTCTCGGTTATTTTTAAGCTCTTTTCTGCATTTTTATGAAGAACTATTTTTACACGAACATTATGCATACTGAAGGTAAGGACTCTCGTCTCAGGTGCTCCAAAAGGGATTCGTCCAAGTCCAAGTCACATTTTATTTAAAATAAATTCTGGTAGGAAATCGAGTTATATGAGTTGCAGCGAATAAGGGCGAAATTACGGTAATTTGATAAAGAAAAAAGGCTTACTTCTTTCCTTCTTTGGGGCATTTTAGTTGAAATTGACCAATGCAGTTGTTAATGAAATTCCTATAAGAATCATTGTGGTCTTGTTCATTTTCGATCAACAGTGATCAATCAATTTGTCATGATGCATAACTGTTAAGCATATAATGGAATTTGTACAAATTCCTGAGCATGGGGTTGCTCAAAGTAGCTTTTTAGTTGCGAGTTAGCGAAGCTCCCCTAGAATATAAATGGGAATAGCAATTATTATAAGTGGTTTTTACTTCTGTTTAATTACTTATTAACTACATTGGAACGAATATAATGATTTGTTTTAATTTTTATTTTTTGTGCTAACAATATTTCGTGAATATTTTATGTTTAATTTTTAGCAATACAGTAGAACCTCTTTTATCCAGAACTCTTTTAACATAAACTTTCGATTAACCAAAATTCATTTTTAAAGCTTTTTTTTTTTTTTTTTTTTTTTACTACCGTATTCCTTGTGTTTAAACGATCTTTTCTGAACTACGAGTACATATAAATACTTTCGAGTTCTTAGAGTTCCTTTGAATGTAACTTGAGCAGGTGCGGAGAGGAACAAAGAAAACCAACAAATTAGTAATTCTGAAGCTTTTGAATGTTTTGCTAAAGGTTTGGCATGGCTGGAGCAGCTGAAAGAACTTCGCGATAGAGCTTCAAAGCGAGGGCAATCGGAACTGTGACAAACAAAACATTTTTTCAAACTCTTGTGATATACATAAAAGATACTTAATTTCAAAATTAAAATTCAGGTAATTTATTCTGGTTTCTATTTTGCTATTGCTTTATTTTTATTAAGCACTTGTTACAATAATACGAAATATTGCATATATTTCTCCTTAATCTTAAAATTGAAGCATTCTCGATTACCCTAAAATTTCGATTTTCAGAAAGATGGTCGGTCCCAATTACTTCGTATAATCGGGGAT
Organism: Maratus speciosus; assembly: GCA_963932465.1. NCBI lineage: Eukaryota > Metazoa > Arthropoda > Arachnida > Araneae > Salticidae > Maratus > Maratus speciosus. Next base: position 502,034,512 of record OZ010794.1, on the reverse strand, counting down.
CTACTGTATTTTTTTCTGAAAAAAAAAATGTAAATCATTCAGACATCAAAAATTAATACTGTTTGCGTTATAAGATAAAATTAAATATTATGTTCTATTTATAAAGGCTGTGCATCTCTTTGCAGTTTTCATTAAAACAAAAATCTAAATTTATTATGACAATAAAGAATGTACTAATTGCAAAGTTTTAATTAATTCAAAAGTTTTCTAAAGCTTTAAAAGAAAGACAAATATACAAATATAATTCAATAGTGATATTTTATATGAAACATTTTGTGTTTTCATGAACAACATTTCTGAATAGCAAATTAACTCATTAAAATGTTATTTTTTGCAAAGTACTTTTTTTTTCATTTTAGCATCATAAGTGCTGTTAATAAGTTAATGAAATATTCAATGAATTGAATTCATTATAGCTAATAGCCTGAATAATTCTTAATTAAAATAATTGACAAGAGCTTGTTGACAGCATACTGAAGCTCACATATTTCAACTGGATTTTTTTTTTCGTAAAAGAAGTTAATTAAATTCAATTGCAGTTAATTTATTTGAAAATGGAAATTTCTTCTACGCATTAATTAAGTTAAACCAATTTGTTTTTCTTCAGGTTTTATGAAAAACAAAATGTTTAACATTATTATTCTATTTTTTTAATATCATCCTAATATTTCTTGTTTGTTTTGACGGGGTTTGAAGCAAAACGGTTATTTTTTAGTTTTTCATTTATTTAATTTTTTTCTGTAACAAACCTTTTTTTATGTAATTAACAAAGAACTTGACCGATTGAATAAATGTCTAAATATGCAACACTTTTGCATTTCGATATTTACTTTCTACGCGTATTCAGAATTTAGACTTAGTACTAAAGAGACTCTCCGAGTAAGAGTCCTGTAAAAGTAAAATTTTATCTATGGATATCTTGAAATGAAATTTGATAAAATTACAATGATTTTACGGCTATGGGAATGTATACATTACATAGATACCGGGTGTCCTAAAATATACTGACTGATTTTAAAATTCTGTAACTTATAAATTTTGATAGATATATTTAAAAAAAAATACAGTAGGTTTAATTAAGATGGCAGGAATTTTTTACCGCGATACTCGTTTTTATTTTAAAATAGCCACAATAAATGGCGTTGCAAGCAATATTCGCTAAATCGGGGCCCGATTTTTGTCTTCTTTCTTCGCACAATATTGATGCGAAAGATGTTGGTGTAAATATATGGAGTAGTTCCCAGTGGCAATGCAATTTTATTCTTAGAAACCCAATCCATATATTTAACCCCCTTCTTTCCCATTAATACTGAGAGAAGAAATGATCCAAAAGCCGTTCCCCAATTTAGGGTCTATTGCTTACAACACCATCTATCGTTGCTATTTTAACCAAAAAATCGGGAATAGCAGTAAAAAACTCTTGACGTCTTACATAACCCTCTTGCAAGAATTTTTAATAGCAGTCGCCATTTGCGAGGGATTGAATTTTAAAATCAGTCAATCCATTTTAGGCACCCTGTATATAGATATATCATACCCTCAGAGCAAAAGTGGGACATCTAATATTCATAAAAAATAATGTGTCTAACTTACTGCAATGAATAACCGTGTCTGCATCTAGTGGAACAACTTCTGATACAAAAAGTTATGTAAATATATAGCAAATAACACCTTATAATAATAAGGTTACTTGGGGCAACAGGGACATGATTTTAAAATGTGACTCTGGAGCTTCTGACAATTCAGCTTCAAAAAGCTAATGTTCATTTCAATTAAAGTCTGAACTTCTGTAAATGTGTTCAGTTAGGTTCCCTCTATCAGACAGAAATCCTCAAAATTACATTTTAATATTTAAAAATATAAAAATATGCATATTTCATCTTTCTTTCCTCATGGGTCCAGTTGCCTCAAAAAAAATGGGGTAACTGGACCAGAGGGGTCTATGTTCTACACGCGTTTATATTTTTTCATATCGGATATCAGGTCCTGTTTGAAAAAGTGTAAACAACTTAAAAAAAAAATTAAACCAGGCAGATCCTGTAAATTATATGTCAATAAACAGCGTTGTAAGGGAAACCTTTGCTGTCAGTGTGCCTAAAAAAGCACTAAAAGTGAAAATATTAGATCTATTTATACCAAAAATATAAAACTTGAGTAAGTACTTACGTACTTTAGTATTGATAATAAGTATAAAAATCACATGGGTATTTTAAGGAAAAAATAGCAAGGTAAATCTCTGAACAAAAGGCTACGAAAGTACTTTATCTTTATCCAGGGGTCGCATTATATAGGGAAAATTTTATTGTTCCTTAAAGAAAGGTGCGATGAAGCTATTATTTTCAAAATAGTGGTAGGGACGATAAAAGATTCCCTATAGCATAGCTGCCAACTTTTACGCTTTCCTCTTACCATTATAAAATATTATAGTCAATGTTGTCTTACCTAATCGTCGAAATCTTATGATTAAACAAAACGAAAATCTCTATTTAATTTTAGTGGTAGCATGAAAGCGCAAAAATTGGCAGCTATGCCTATAGAATGCGACCCCTGTGTATAGTACAATTTCAAGGTCTGGCTATCTGGCTTTCAGGGGCAAGGTACTTGCATTCGTAAAATGTTGAAATAATTTAATGCACCAATATTTACAAGAGAATCTATCTGAAAACATGTAAAAGTATATTTTCGCGTACTTAATAAAGCTTTAATTTTAATTATAAAATTCCGGTGTCAATGTGGCAATTAGGAATTAAAATTAAGTGATGCCATAATGGCATCACCGCCTCTCAAGGGGTGAAGAAATTTGGTTTGATACCACTCATTATGCTTTTTTTTTTAAATTTCATTACGTTATTTTCACAAGGTATTCTATCGTTTTCTTTATTGTGAGCAAAAACCAATGAAAAAATTTACTTCCCGTAGTAAGAGAAACACAAAAAAAATATTTATAACTATTGGGGTAACTGGATCCACAATGGCCCAGTCACCCCGGATACATGTCCCAGTTACCCCATTCTTGAAACATTTATGGGGTAATTGGGACACCGGGCTTACATTTAAAACATGAAGTAAATATGTATAGATACCTAATAATATTAATGTAGTTATATGTCTAATATTTAGAAAAAAAGATTGTTTAATAAAAGTACTTACAGTATTTTAATAAAAATCCGAGGAAATTCAACCATATTGACGTTGTTTAAAAAAAAAGAAACGCAAATTTTTGACAACCTATCACAGCAAAGTGAGAGTTGTGATTGAGTTGATACACGATGTTTTAGGAAGTAGAGATAAAGGGGCATTGCTCACAAAAGCTAAAACTTAAAAAAACACCAACAGTTTTTTTTTATAAAATAGCCTATGGCCCAGTTACCTCGTGGTTCCAGTTACCCCAACAAACCTTATATTAATTTCAAATGCTAAAAGGTGTAAATTAAATTTTTTAAACCAGTAAAAATATGTTTATTTCGACTGTTGACAAGTTTCGACTCACCCCGAGTTATTTTCAAAAAGAAAAATAAATGTTTGTTTGTAAATTAAACTTTAAAACCAGTAAAAATGCGTTTCTTTCGACTTTAGACATGTTTCGACACACCCCAAGTTATTTTCAATCATTAAAAAAAAAAAAAAATTGTTTTTGAAAAAAACTCGAGGTGAGTCGAAACATGTCAACAGTCAAAATAAATGTATTTTTACTGGTTTTAAAGTTTTTATTTACACCTTTTAATATTTGAAATTAATACACAAAATTATGTTTAATACTATTAGGTTGAGCAAAAAATTTTTGGAAATTTTTAATCTAATAGTCATACATAACCAGATCTATAACCAGAATTTATATCGTATATAGGAGTACTAATTGTATATCTATATGAGTTCAGGGCGTGACTCCATCTGATTATGGCCTGTTTCTATCAAAGCAACATTTTTTCAAGGGCCGTCGATTTGAATCCTTTAATGAAGTTGAAGAAGCATGTCAAGAGATTTTCGATTCCACGGAGCAGCCATGGTACTTCAACAAACCCGGAATCTGGTAGAACGACGACAGAAAGTCGTGGACTATGATGGTCTCTACTTTGAAGAATAGTCCTTGTTACTTTTGTTGTTAATTTGCGCATAATAACACAACTTTCACAAATTTCAGACAACTTTTTGCTCAACCTAGTATAGGGTAAAGTGCCCATGTTTCGTCCCCCTTAACTTATCCGCTTCTGCGAAAGTGGTGCCACTTATGACGCAAGGCACAGGTAAAAGGGGTCAGTGTTGAAAGTTTCGCTCGCCAAGACGCATACATAAATTAAATATGACGAATTTCATATTTTTAGAAGACCTGAGTTCTTATTACGTCGTTTGCAGAACGTAATTTACTGCACTGTAAGTATTTATTTCTTATTCCTTCCATATATTTTACTTCGGTAAGGTGCTGACAGTAGCATACAGTGAGTTTTAGGACGCTCAGTTCATCTTACGGGAACTGAAGCTCCGTCATATTGGGAAGTAGCGTGGTCCCAATTTCCTCCCCCTTGCAGTCCTTATTTTCGTCCCGGGGGCGAAATTAGGAATGCTTTTCATGACATTTTTTTCATTTTTTCCGCATGTTTGGATGGCTAATGTTTCGTTGTTATTCTTCACCTGATAATTAGTACATTTCTTTGTGCCTTACTTTAATGTAAATTAAATTACTTACTCATTTAGAAATAAATTTTGATTTAGTTATAAGTTAAGCCTCGGTGTATTGGATTTTTTGAGGAGACGAAAATGGGACAATTTTTTTTTCTTCTGCATTTTTTTTATACTTTTGAAAAAAACAATTTTTCCCATTGTTAAAATTTTATGTACAATATTTGCTTATGTCTCAATGTGCGTGAGTATTTAGTCTATGTAAAATCGAAATTTGGTAGATTTTCACTGAAAATTACAACTTCCAATGGCCTAAAAGTGACTGGGAGACGATAATAGGGCACTTTACCCTATCTCAGATGTGTTTTATAAAAATTCCCTACTATTCCACTAGATGCAGACACAGTTATTCATAGCAGTAAGTCAGACATCTCATTTTCGATTATTACTAGATGTCCTACTGTTTCTCCGAGGCGGCAATGCACATTGTATGTATGCATAAATTTTGTGTGCGGCACTGCTCACATCTGTAAACAGGGTATCACAAAATGACGATCACAACTTTAAGACAAAATTCTAGTAGGATAATAAGTAGAAAAAAAGGATAGATTGGTTGAGACGATTATTTTTTTGCAAACTTTTACTTCGCTTATCTACTTACGTTATAAGATATCTAAAAGAAAATACTCCAAATTGATCATAATTAATGGTTTTAAATTGCCACACTGCGAGGAAAACGTTAATAAAGAATTTCTTTTGAAAACAATAGACCCAAAAAAATTTTAATCATTAGTTTTCAAATCATATAGTTTATTTTTGCATGGGTTTAGGTGTTACTGGAAAAAGAGAGGGGGAAAAGGGGGACCGCATTTCTTCCTAAATGTTTGAAAATAATGAATTTTGGTCACTTTTGGCTAATTTAAATAATTTAACACCTGTTAATAAAGATCCTGGTTACTGTCATGGGTCCCCCTAAAAAGAGGGCCAGGGCAGCTGCCCCGCAAGCCCCTGCATATGTCGGACCATGTTGACGGTCTGTGGCCAGTTACATCCTGTAGACACCAGCACCACTTTCTTATTGTCTTTCCACTCGACAACTGCAATTCTATTTTCAGAGACATGCTCAATGCTCATACTCCTCTTAACCCTCTGTCTACCAGAAGGGTCCAATGGACCCGACATGTACATTCAAAATATTTATTCAAACCAGAAATTTCTTCAAAACAAACTAAATGTATAAATCAGACAATAATAAGTTAAATAAACAAATTAAATAGTTTTAAGTAAAAATTCTGGTGTAGAATGTTTTTATAAAACTTGAGTAAAATTTCCGGTAGTTCTAGGGTTAAGAACCGTTGACAAATGGTGTGTCCTTCACTTCGTTTGGATTGTGCATATTCCTTCAAATTCTCTTTTTCAAATCTTCTTTTTCAAAAGTTCCTTCAAATTCTCTGCCTGTCCTCCTTTTTAGTTCTTCCAGGAGCGGTATTGTGTTGAAATACCGATCTAAGTACATAAAAAAATTCTGAACCAGAACAAAGACTACAGCAGGTCCTAAGCCTAGACCCTTGAGGAACAGGTCTGTACTTTCCCACTGGTATACTATAAAATTTAAAACTATCTCAGATGATGCTGTTACCACAGAGTGTGGTTTGTTTTATACATACGGCTTTACTGAGGCACGTCCTAAATAAAGGAATCGTCTGCTCATCTATATAAAAATTCCCCTGATCTCTTGGTAAATTCAAGCAGACACGAAGGAATCTGTGATCTGACGGCATCGGCTGAACTTTCCATAATTTATTATTCTTTCCTGATGGTTTACTTGCTGTGTCGACAAAATGAAATGAATTTATGAAATAAAAAAATTTATCTCGTGGCATATAACTCATATAAAACTTATAAATCACATATGGCATCTATAACTCAATGAAACATGCAGTTCGTTACACGCGCATATTATTTATCGAATAGTACCTATTTTAAATAGAAATCATGAATAGTACAAACCTATTAATTTAAAATTAATCCGCTTTAAGAATGTAATTAATAAAAAATAAATTGCTCAAAACATAACTTTAAAAAATCACTTAAAAATAAAAATTTTAAATATTAGGAATTGCATCTATTTTGGAAATGGTAAATGCCGGATTTACACAATTGTGTAGGTCAATTATTTTTCAACTTTTGCAAAGCCTAATTAAATTTATCAAGGAGAAACTCAATTAAAATCAGGAATAAAGTATATGAAAAGAAAAATTAAATCGAAGCAAACACTAAAAATTATATTTAGAAGAAATTACGACAGTACAAACTTTTTTTATGTTGCTTTCGAATGATGTAGTCTTTTTAAAAGCAGAAACTCTAAACCTGCCTTACACTTGGTGCCACCTAGGTGTGTCTTGTCAAAACATCTGAAGCCAATTAATTCATATCAATGCGCAGATTTGGTTTTAAATTTCACAAATACAGGAAATAAGTCTTTTTCTTGGGCTTAAAGGAATATACTAAAGGAATATGCTGCCTTCGACAGCTTCTTCTCTTCTTTTTCCCTGATAGAAAAAATTACAAACTCACGACACGCTCACTATTAATTATATATGTAATGTACTGTACTTTTTTCCCGGCATGAAATAAATATCTTTCCTAAAAAACAAGCATTATAAGCACATTAAAAAAAGAAAAAACTGAGGAGAACCGAGAAGTATCACTCACTTTATTCCGACTTAAAGAACGAAGGTCTCTTGTTTAAGGAAGCACACTATTTATAAATGTTAAAAAATCGATTTTTCAAAGCTCATATGTACACCGGGCGTTCCATAATAACTGAGAGTAAAATCATAAAAAATCCATAAATATATTTACGCAAAACTATACTACACAACTATATATGTGACTTTTCTCATACTTAAATGTTGTATTCAAATTTTGAGCGCCTTTACCCTACTATGTCGGGCATTACCGCTCAATCAATGGTTGATTAAATAAAACGATAAAAAAATTCCTAAAACTTTTATGCAAATTAGTTGATTGCAAATTGTTCCTTATGCTTTGGACTTACACTGCGTTAATAAAATATAAATTTTTTTTGTGTGTAAATTTGACTAGTTAGTCATGTTTTCCCTTAAGTGAGCGGCATTACCCTACTTCCCCCTATAGCATTTTTAAAAGCAAAATATCTAACCCTGTCTTGCACTTGGTGCCACCTAGCTGTGTCCTATCAAAACATCTGAAGTCTATTAACTGATATAAATGTGTAGATTTGATTTTAAATAACACAAATATAGGAAATTGACTTTGTCTTGTACTTCAGTATCACCTACACAATTTTGTAGGACAGGGCTTAACACTAGAATGACGGTGAGAGGCCATTTTGGCCCCAACCATACGGATATACACTGATGGAAAAAAATCCCAACACCAAGAAAGACTTGTGTTAAATAAACGAAATTTGGTAGGCGTGTTTATACATCTGAAAGATGACATCGATTGAAATTTCGCGCTTCGCGCATAAGTGTAGCGCTAGTAGCGCCACCCAGAACTTGCAGATCAGGTTTACTTTAAATGGGTGCTGTAAAGTTCGTGGGCGTTATTTAGCTTCGAAATGTGACGTATTGAGTTGGTGTTAGCCAAGAATGCCTTTAACAAGACGAAGAAGCCACTGTCAACAGCTCACCGAGTTGGAACGAGGTCGCATATTCGGGCTACAAGAAGGTGGATATTCTTTCCGCGATATTGCAGAAAGACTTGGCTATAATGTGTCCACTGTGCATGATTGTTGGATGCAGTGGTCAAGGTATGGTTTTGCCTCTAGAAGACCGGTTCCAGGCGGCCACGTGACACTCCTGAGAGGGAAGATCGCCGTAATCGGCGTACGACTGTGACGCATCGTACTGCGTCTGCGGCAGAAATTTGAGCTGCAGTTGGTGCAACAGTGACACAACGAACTGTTAGAAATCGGTTACTTCAAGGACAGCTCTGAGCCAGGCGCCACGTAGCGTGCATTCTACTGAGTCTAAGCTATTGCCGTTTGCGACGCCATTGGTGTCAAGCCAGAGCTCATTGGAGGACAGAGTGGAGATCTGTTGTGTTTTCTGATGAAAAAGAAACACAACAGATCTCCACTCCGCCCACCAATGATTTCTGGCTTGACACGAATGGCTTCGCAAACGGCAATGGTTTGGAGTCAGTGGAATGCACGCTACAGGGTCCCTAGCTCGGAGCTGTTCTTGAAGTAACCGATTTCTAACAGTTCGTTGTGTCACTGTGGTGCCAACTGCAGCTCGAATTTCTGCCGCAGACGCAGTACGATGCGTCACAGGCGTTCGCCGAATACGGCGATCTTCCCTCTCAGGAGTGCCACGTAGCCGCCTGGAACCCGGTCTTCTTGAGGTAGTACCATCCCTTGACCACTGCTTCCAACAATCATGCACAGTGGATACATTCCAGCCAAGTCTTTCTGCAATATCGCGGAAAGAAAATCCACCTTCTCGTAGCCCGAATATACGACCTCGTTCTAACTCGGTGAGCTCTTGACAGTGGCTTTTTCGTCTTGTTAAAGGCATTCTTGGCTAACATCAACTCAATACGTCACATTTCGTAGCTAAATAATGTCCACGAACTTTACAGCACGCATTTAAAGTAAACTTGATCTGAAAGTTCTGAGTGGCGCTACTAGCGCCACACTTATGCGTGAAATTTCAATCGATGTCATCTTTCAGATGAATAAACACGCCTACCAAATTTCGTTTATCTAACACAAGTCTTTCTTGGTGTTGGGATTTTTTTCCGTCAGTGTATTACGATTCGAACCGGAATATTTTTTATAAAATAAGTTTCAAAGATACAAAGGAAAAAAGGGAGAATTAAATAAGTTAATCAGTTTTAAACAAAAATTCTGTTATTAAATATTTTTATAAAACTTCAGTAAAAATTCTTGTCTTTCTAGAGTTAGAGGGATCTACCGCTTGCTCGTCCTCAAAGTGTTGAAGTTTACAAAAGAATTTTACAAGCTGCCTTTGATAGCAGCTTTTTTACTGGAGCATTAACAAAAGAGACCGTAAAATGAACAAAACTTCACTGTTAATTATTATATTTAAAATGTTTCGTACTTTTTTCCCGGTATGAAATAAATATCTTTCATATAAAACAACCATTATAACCATCTTAAAGAAAGAAATAAGTGAGGAGAATCGAGCAGTATCACTCACTTTATTCCCCCCTTTAAAGAGCGAATGTCTCTTGTTTAAAGAAGCACTCTATTTATAAATGTTAAAAAATCGATTTTTCGAAGCTCATATGTACTTAAAACAACAAAAGTTTCTGCTCGTTATAACTCAAACCGAACGAAACCTTTCCTGTAATTATGCTGGTTATAACTAACAACATATCAGGTGATTTCTGCGTAATCAATGCTTTAAAGGATATTTTAAAGTCGTTTATTTCAAAAAGTTAAATATGTGATTTTTTTTTTTAATTGTGCGCAGATTTCACTTTATAAGAAAAAAAAAGTTGAAGTTAAAAAATAAAGTTGAAAGTACAGTGAAACCTTTCTGTGCGACCACCTCCCTTAAGCGACCACCTCCCTGAACGACCATTTTTTCATGGAACGAAATTTATTCCTATAGGCTCAATACTAATTTTACCTCTATTCAGAGACCACCCCAGTTGAACTCCCTCCATGAGCGACCTATTTCTTTAAAGAAAACGAAACAAATTCCGTTTTTTTCCTGGTAGTTTGAAGAAGGATTTATTTGAATAATAATTCCGGACAGCGCATTATTCATAAAACTTCTAAACTAAGTTTAGAATTTTTATTTATTACGGTATACTATTAAGTATTTAAACCCCTTTGTTATTTTTAGGTAATGAATTTAACTCTGATGACAAAGTAAGTATGACGGTCAATAAACTCCCCTGTCCTATTCTGTCAGGAAACACTCATAGAAATAGCTAAATTAATGAAATCGTCATAATTTGTTCCCGTCAAAAAAAAAAAAATGTTTTTATTTACTGAACTTCGACAGGACATGGAAATAAAAGTTATAGTAGAATTCGTGAAATCGAAGCAAACGTATTCATCTTTTAAACTCTGCACCAATTAACTTACGGTAATTAACGTTTGTTTTGATACTTAAATTTTCATATGTTTTCCTAATGTGAAAAATAAATTTTAGTAACATTAATTGTTACCTCTTTTAAACAATTAAAATCTAGATTTAAACATGACCTCCATTAAGAGACCACCTCTCGGAGCGACCAATTTTTATTGGAACGGTACGTGGTCGCTTTAGGGAAGTTTACTGTATTGCATAATGTAAAAACATTATCTAAGTTTAGGAACTATTCAAGATTATTCTTGCAGTTTATCTAAACATTACTTTTTTGCAACAGAAACCATAAACATATTTTGATTCAGTCGCATAATATAGATGTAATAAAATTTGTTCTAACACAGGGACTCCTAAAGTTTTGGACCTATGTACCACTAAATAGAAGTTCATACTTCCGCGTACCACAAAGTGACAAACTCAAATCTAATACAGAAAAACTTGTGCAAACGTGTCAAAAACGAAATATTTTTTCAGCCTTTTGTGCCTTCCGTCTCAGAATATTTTACTGTGTTTATTGCATGATTAAGTTATTAACTTTATAATTAGATTGACTGCTTTATATTAACATTCATATAAAATATAGTATCCTCATTATATTTTAATAATGTGTACATTATCAAAATACAGCGTTTTGGCAGAAAAAAAGCTACAGTACTTACTGACATATTGGCGTAAATTGATCCATTTACAGTACAGGGTTCGTACGGGTCTTTGAATTTCCAAACTAAGAAAATTTTCGGTACCAGTATTTTCTTATGGAAAATCTCTCCTTAAATAAGGCGAAATTTTGTCCGTTTAAACTAGATTTATTTTTCTGTAAGAAAATACTGATATTGGCCTTGAAAATAACCGAACCCGTACGAACCCGTAGTTGGTTGAATATATATTGATTATCTTGTATTGCTAATAAGGGTGGGCTTGCTTTCTCAAGCACTGTCTGTTTTAGTGTCAGTTAGTTTTAGACGTAAGTCAGATTCGATGTTTAGTTTATTCCTGTATTTGTTTTTCATATAAAATGTGAAGAGAATACACATTCACAAAGATATTTTGTGCTTAAACCAAGCAATATTATAGATTTTCCAGATATCAGGGATTATTGTTCTTTTTCAGCCAACCAAAAATCTGTTACATTTATCGTTTTGAATGTGGATTCCAATAATCCATCACAGGATAATTGAATAAGCTCAATTTTTTTCCTCTTTCGTGAGAATCAATGGCAAGGTATTACCAGGAAGAAGTTATTTCTTATCTAAAGTACATTGTTTAGAAATATATAGTGTGGAAATCGCGGATACCTGTATAGCTTTAGAATGTATCCAAGAAATTACATTTTTTGTAGGCGGCGTTTCTATCGAATTTATTCCTTGAAAGCGTAAATTGTAATTACTAATTACAGCGTCTATCAAAATAGGGTGCGAAATGTGTTTAAAACATTAGGTCATTAACACCTTAACGGTCGCATTAAATTACGGTTTAAAAATTCAAACTGCTTATAGTCACCACTATTTTGAAAAATAAATATTCAGCTTATTTAATGGCAGGTAAAATTGTATCATAATAAAGCCAATTTCGCTATTTTATAAAACTGGTGAGGATCAAGTAATGTGAATAAAATATAGTGCAACTGAACATGGTTTGTACGGACAGTTATTTCTCCAGGATAACTACCAGTATATTTTTATCGAAAAAGAAATCTAGGTAAAATGTGCAAAATTTTGCATTCTTTTAAGAAGAGATTTTCTATAAGATAATACTGCTGCCAAAAAATTTTCTGGTCTGCAAAATTCAAGGAGGCGTACGAACCATGAAGAATGAAACATCCTAGTTGAAAACGGCTTTTTATTTAGAAATTTCGAATTCTCACCAGAAAGTTTAATTAGCTATTTTTACATTTAAAAGTAATAGATATTTCACTAATAAAATAAAATAAAATAACTTTTCAAATACTTCTGTTCTGAATTCAGAATTTCTAAATAAAAAAGTCCGTTTTCAAATCGGACATTTCATACTTAATGATTTAATATGCCTGAAATTTCATTCATTAATAATGTATCGAGTATTACAACATAAAGCTTTTTTCCAAAAATAAGTTTCTCGTATTTTAAATTTCATCATAAAGATAAAAAAAAACACCCTGGATTTCTATTCTTTCGTAGCAAGAGACTCGATCATAGCGCTCTCTGTTGAAAATGTAATTTTTTTGGATACGGTTTCTATTTTTTATTTCCACACTATATACAGGGTATTCGCCATAAGTTCGTGCAAACTTGAAACTTTCATAATAAAAGATTTAATACACAGAAAAAATTTCGGTTTGCGTAAATATGATCAGAAGGACATTGGATTTTTTTTCCACATATAAACAATCATTCCAAAAATAATCGAAAAGGGAAGCTCACATGTCATACTGGGACGTTTTATGCAGAAAATAAATGCAGATGTTTTAATCAGATAATTAAACAAATCAAAATAACACAACAATGTGCAATTATTTTAATGCAAAAGATTTTCGACATGACCACCACTACCAGGTATTAGGAAAGTGAGGCTCGTCAATACGGCTATTTACAAAATTTACAGCTGAGTGTAGCATGTGGGGCTACCGACGGTCCGTCGAATGGCATCTTTCAGTTCCACCAAAGTGTTGGGAAGCCCTGTACACACGAGACATTAAATATCCCCAGTACCACAAATCTGGTGGGTCAAGTCTAAATAAAATTAATGTCATTTTCAAGACACTAATAAACGAAACTGTTGAAGGGATTAATATAATTAGATCAAGAGCAACGAATTCAAGATTATTTTCTACTTTATGTGCAGAAATGGGGAGTGAGCACGGCAAACTGTTGGTGCATACGAAGTGGATGGCCCTCGCGTGGCAATGCGTAACTCGCCTGTTTGAACTTCGTTCAGAAGTTCAAATATTTCTTTGTCATACTTCGTAAGATTTAAAGTATCATTCCTTAGACGAATTAATGCTTTGCGAGTAGTTTATTTGGCAGATATATTTTGTTTACTAAATGACATAGACACAGTTTTTCAAAGATTCCATGTAACGCTTTTTACAGTTTACGACAAAATAAAGACATTAAGAAAAAAAAACTTTCCTTCTTCATAAATAACTTGAAAATCGAAATCCTATGATTGTTTTCTATGTTAGGAAGCTTCATGGTTGAAAATGAAATTGTGAAAATTCCTCCAAAATTGGTAAGGGACATTAGTCAAGTCTAAAGATAGTGAGGGCCACTCAAACTTACAATCTCGACTAATCACTCGGTCTTCAGTGAAAGTGTCCAACAGGAAGGTCTTGTCTTCTCGTGCAAAGTGAGGCGTGGCACTATAGTGCATGAAGGTGACGACAGGTAAAGCATGTCTTTCCTGCAATACAGGCACAACGTGGTCACTCAAAACTGCCTCACATGCTTAACCCATAATTCTTGCTCCCGTGATATTCACGGGTTGTGTTTTTTTTTAGATTTATTCAGATTCGTTTGATTCCCACCAGTTTTATAAAATAGAGTAATTAGCTTTATTATGGTGTCATTTTACCGGTCATAAAATAATGTGAATACATTAATAAGTTATTCACAGATAAATCTGTTTATTTAAAACCTGTATTTTACATATAATACCTGTAATTACAATAATTTTACATATAATATTTTACATAATAACTGTAACTGTATGAAATATTTTTGAACGAACGAAATACAAAGTATATAAATGGATAGTAAAAGGGAATACTAATTGAAGTTAAATGTAATGTTTTTTTTATATATATATATGTAGAACTGTAAAATAATATATAGTTTTTAAAAACAATTTAAAATGATGTGGCCTTTTTTAATATAAATAAGGAAAACATTAACAAAATGAAAATGCTTTTAAATATATGAAGGATGTATACAAAATAAAGTATTGCTGCACATGGAAAATAAAGTAAAACCTGATAATAAGGTAAATAACTTAAAGTTATGGATTATATAAGGTGAATATTTCTTTTTCAAAAAAAGTATTGCCAATAAGCAATTTTAATTTTTAAACCGTAATTTCATGCGAGCGTTAAGGTGTTAATATCTGGTGGCAGTGGTCATGTTGAACATCTTTTACTTTAAAATAAATACACAGTATCATCTTATTGTGTTTTGTTTCAGTGTTTGCCTTATTTACATAAAACGCTCAGTATGACGTGTGAGCGCCCTCTTTCGGTTACTTTTGGAATTATTTTTTATACATAGAAAAAAATCCAATACCACCCTGTTCATATTCGCGCAAACCTAATCTTTTTCCCAGAATTACTTCTTTGATTGTAATTTTTTTAAAGTTTGCACGAGGTTATGACACACCCTGTTTTTCTAGACATTTTTTCCAAATCTCTGACGTTGCATTTACAAGAACGTATTCTTCAAAATATGTTATTAGAATTTCACAGTGCTCACGTATGTCCCTTGCCAATTCTGCAGGTATTTTCACAATTTCATTTTCAGCCATGAAGCTTCCTAATATAGGAAGGAAACAATGAAAGCGTTTCGATTTTCAAGTGATTTATGGCTATCGAAAGTTTTTTCTCAATGTCTTTATTTTCTTACACTCTAAAAAGCCTTGTATGGAATCCTTGAAAAATTGTGTCTGTGTTATTTATTAAACAAAATATGTCTGACAAATAAACTACTCTGCAAAGCATTAATTCGTCTACGAAACGATACTTTGAACTTCGTTCAAAAGTTTAAAAATTTCTCAGTCATACTTCGTAAAATTTAAAGTCTGACTGAGAAATATTTTAATTTCTGAACGAAATTAAAACAGGCGAGTAGCATTGCCACGCGAGAGCAATCACATTTTCAAATGTACCAACAGTTTGTCGTGTTCACTCCCAATTTCTGTAGATAAAGTAGAAAATAATCTTGAATTCGTTGATCTTGATGTAATTATATTAACCACTTTAACCGTTTCGTTTATTACTGTCTTCAAACTAACATTAATTTTTTTTGGAGTCTAGAGTTTCACGATGAATGCTGCAGTGGACAAATTATACTTCAGGGGAAACTGCTTTAATTTTTGCAATGACACCACCATGCTTACATGTGATTATCCGTGCACCTTTCGAACAGACACCTATTCACTGTTTCCAATCTATGATATGCGACCTCATAAATAAAAGTAACATTTCAAAAATATTTTTAGCAGTAGTTCAACCATTTTGAGATTCCCAAAGTAAGGACTCCTCTTTCTGTGAGCCCTTATCTTTATATCTTACGAACGTGATAAACCTGGCCATATTTGTAATATTTATGTTCTCATCCCACTGAATGGAGCAATATTGACTAGATCTAAGCTTTTCTATTTTCTGTTCTTTAACATCTGATACAATTTCTTCAATCATTCGTGATATAGTGCTATTAGACAAACAAATTGAACAAATTTGTATAGCTGCTTTTTCTACCAAAACAGCATTAACCATGTCTTCAGCAGCTGGCAGCAATAAAGATTCTCCAATAGTTTATGGTTTACCTGCTTTGGCTATTGTACCATATCTTTTGTTGTTTGTTTTTCGAAATACACTCTGTTACAAAAAAAGTATATACACCTAGAAAAAATTGAGTCAGAGCTATGAAATTTGGCGTGCTGGTGGAATTTGATAAGTTATGTAAGTGATTGGCTGTATATAATAACTTAGATGTTTGTGTAAGCCTTGACAATTCAGATATCTCGATAGCAATTCATGATACGTGCAGCGAAGATTCGGATCTCGAAAACACATCGAGCAATGAATCGTTCTCACACCTAAGAGACGTGACGTCCGTAACTTAGTCTATTGAATTTTCATGCACATTCAACAAATGCAACCGTCTTCAGAAAAAAAACTTCACTGTTTGTTACAAATAGAAAAGCTAGAAATTAAGGATAAAAGTTTTAGCAAACGCCTCTGGGTACATATTTTGTATAGTGGTATGACGGGATTTCCTATATGTATTTTGCATAATTGATTAAAAATAATTAAGTAGTTAGAGAATGGCTAATTGTTTTTCTGTTACTAACACTAGAACCGCCGTTAGGGGTCATTTTGACCCCTGACAAATTCATAATGGATGATTTGCACCAGAAATTTTTTCATAAGATATGTTAAATGTAAGCTGCACAAAAATATTCCAATGAAATAAGTTAAGTAGTTTCAAATAAAAATTCTGGTGTTAAACACTTTTTATAAAACTTGAGTAAAATAGCCGACGGTTCTAGTGTTAATAAGAACAATATTTAAAACATTATTTGTATTTTTTGTTGTATTTGTATAAATTGTAAAAAAAAGCATTTATCTGGAAATGAAATCTCTTTCACTGCTTCTCCCTGTAATTTTGTTTTCTCTAACCACTTTCAATAGTTCAAAATTCGGATAATTCGAACTATTTTGTTGTCTTTGCAAGTTTGAATTATCGAGAGAGCTCTGTATTTAATAGGATTAAGTATTTTTACAGTAAAATATGAAAATACCCAGAATTGGTGTATTTACTCCAGGCTTAAGACTTGGGTAAATACCTGGGTATATATTCCAAAAGTCAATGCCTACACCCTGGGTATTTACCGATTCCGCATGACTGAAAGTGCATGACTCGAATCCCGTATTGACTAAGAAGCTTGTAGTGTGTCCCATACAACTTTAAACAAAAAAAACCCCGTGTCAAATTAAAAGTTATTTGCAAAGGAATCCGTAGCAAATTTCCTGTTCAATATTTTATCAGCTAATGGTTCAACAAAGACAAATATATCGGGGTTGCCACTGGTGACTATTTTTTAATTCTATTTCGCACCACATTTTCTAAACAAGAGCCTTTCCCGCAAGCTTTTTTAACATGCGTAAGAGAAATATACTGTAGAATTTACATTTCAAAAACTATGATAAGAATCTATACTAATATTATAAAGAGGTAAAGATTGTTTATTTGTAGAAGGTAAGCTCGGGAACTACCGAACCGATTCCAAAAGTAATGGTATCAAAATGATGGTGTTAGACCAACTTAGAACATAAGCTATATTTTATGTCCGTGCCACTGTCAAAAGGGGGTGCAAGAGCAAAACACTTTCTAAAAATGCGATTTTTGTGTTACTGAAGGACTTAGAAACATAAAATTTGGAATGGTAGTTACTTATAAGATACCAATGATCTCTAAGGACATTTCTTAAAAAAATCAAAATTAAAAAACGGTGAAAATGCGCGAAAAACGTTCTAAAAAACGTTCTAAATAGCGATTTTTACGCAATTTCAGGAAGTACCAAACCGATTTAAAAAATAATGGTGTCAAAATGATGGTGACAACCCTTGCTCCAACATAGGCTACATTTTATGTCGGTGCCACTAACCCTACAGGGGTGCAGGAGTAAAAAAAGTTCGAAATTGCGATATTTGTGTTACTGAAGGGCCCAGATACATATGTAATTTGGAATGGTAGTTACTTATAAGATATAAATGATCTCTAAGAACATTTCTTAAAAAATTCAAAATTTAAATCGGGTGAAAATGCATGAAAAGAGCTCTAAAAAACGTTTTAAATGGCGATTTTTAAGCAGTCACAAGAAGTACCAAACCGATTTCAAAAATAATGGTGCCAAAATGATGGTGAAAACCCTTGCTCCAATATATAGGTTACATTTTATGTCAGTTCCATAACCCCTAAAGGGGGTTCAGGAGCAAAAAAAGGTGCGAAATTGCGATTTTTGTGTTACTGAAGGGCCCAGATACATGGAATTTGGAATGGTAGTTACTTATAAGATATAAATGATCTCTAAGAATATTTCTTTAAAAATTCAAAATTTAAAAGGAGTGAAAATGCACGAAAAGAGCTCTAAAAAACGTTCGAAATGGCGATTTCTACGAAATCTCAGGAAGTACCCAATCGATTTCAAAAGTAATGGTTGGAAATTGATGGTGACAATCCCCGCTCCAACATAGCCCATATTTTACGTTGTTGTCACTGCCACCTGGGGGTTACAGGCGCAAAAAAGTTTTTAAATTGCGTTTTTTGTGTTACTGAGGGGGTCTAACATTTTAAATTTGGAATGATAATTACTTCAAAGATGCAAATGCTTTCTAAGAATTGTCAAAAGAAAATTCCAAATTTAAAATGATGAAGTGAGCGAAAAGCGTTCTAAATTACGATTTTTATGCAATCGTATGAATTACGAAACCGATTTCAAACATAATGGTTGTAAATTGATGGTAATAGAACCTGCTCAAACATAAGCTATATTTTATGTCGAGGGTTGCAGGAGCAAAAAACTTTCTAAATTACGATTTCTGGGGTACTGAAGAGGCTAGAAACTTAAAATATAGCAAGGTAGTTACTTATAAAATATAAATACCTTCTAAGAACAGTCGAAAATAAATTCGAAATTAAAAAAAGGTGAAGCGAAGGGAAGGAGCGAAAAGCATTCTAAAATAGTCCTAAATTACGATTTCTATGGAATCTCAGGAAATAATAAACTGATTACAGAAGTTAGTGGTTGCGAGTTAAGAGGGATAGTCCATGATCCTGTACAGGCTATATTTTATGCCGGTGTCACTACCATCTGGTTGGCAGGAACAACAAGAATGCCTTTAAAAACATCTAAATTCCGTTTTTTATAGAATATTAGGAAATACCAAACGATTTCAAGGTTAATGTTGACAAATTAATGGTGACAGTCTTTGTTTCAACATTTTTCGAGACATTCTATTTCAACTCTGTTTCGGCATTTTATGTTGGTGCCACTAACAGAGAGGTGGTAGACAGTTAGACAAGAAGCTTGGAATTTGACATGATGGTTAACTTTAAGATGTAAATGTGTTAAGATGGTTTCTAAAAAATTCAAAACTTCAAATGAATACTGAAATGAGCCTATGAAATGAGCATTAAAGTCTCAAAATATTTTCTAAATTATCATTTAACTGGAATTAGTTTTTGTTCTTCTTATTATTTAAAATCTCTTTTCTGTCTATTGCACTTTTATAATGAATTTTAGTCAAACTGTAGCTTAATTTGTAATTTTTGAATTATTTAAAAAAGTGTTCTTCTAATAAAAAATAGTCATGCTAATATAAATTTGCATATTTCAACTATTACGCGAGCTAAGCCGCTGGGTTTGCTAGTAGAATATGAAAATAATCACCAATGGCGTACCTTCTATATGTTTCCATATTCTCTATTTTATATTTTATGTTCTATTGTTAAAAAAAAAAAAAAAAAAAAAAAAAAAAACGAAAAAACTAACGTTTTCAATGCCGATATCAATGCTGTTGCTGTAGTTTTGTCGAATATGTCCTTTTCACTTTTCCGCTCACACTGTTAAACTATTGCATATAAAAACCAGATACCTTAGAATTTCTTAGAGAAATGCAGTATGGAAATTCTGAAAAAAAGATATTTTAAAATGATGATATATTACTAATTTCAAATGCTAAAAAGGTGTAAATTAAAACATTAAAACCAGTAATAATTTAATTTAAATTTAAAAAATCAAAAAACCCGACTGCGTAAAATGCGGACTATTTAATTATTTCTCATCAATGTGAAACTATTTTTTATATTAACTATTTTTTTTTATTTACTTGCATTGAAGACTTTTAAGTTGCGTTTAATTGTTAGTTCCTATCTATAAACACTGTTTTGATGAGGCCTATAGATGTCTGTGAATGTTAGAGATGCAGTAAATCTAGAGATCCTCCCTACACAACTTCCAGTTAATGTAATATTTAAACGGAGCTTCTGACTGTCAAATAGCCAATGAAACATCGTCTTTATTTTGAAAGACCTATCCATTAATATGCTACTCAATATTGTGCGTAATTTTTTCGTCTCTACCGCCATTTTGAATTTATAAGAACAAAACCTAGCCTATAACCATCGGACGGTTAAGACGAATCGATAGAGACCTCATTCATTAAAATCCATCCAGACGTTGGGATGTTTCGAGGGTATAAAGAAATCCACATACCCAGATACGCTTGAAATACATAACCCCTCTTGGCAGTCGGATAAAAATAGACGTACTTCGACTGTTGACATATTTCGACTTGCCCCGAGTCATTTTCAAAACTGAAAATGAAACGATGTCAAATGAAATCAAAACTGATTTTGAAAATGAATCGTGGGGAGTCGAATCATATCATCAGTCGAAATAAACTCATTTTTACTGGTTTTAAAGATTTAATTTACACCTTTTAGCATTTGAAGTTCATATATTATTACAAGGTGTTAATTTGCTACATATTTAGACGATATTTAAAAAAAAAATTAATAAAAGTTGAGTTGGGTTGATCTTTATACGGCCGGTTATCTGCTCGAGGGATATAGGCCCAAGGGGGAGTGCCCTCCGTGGGGATTTTTCTAAGGGAGCCTAACCCGTATTTACGCAAGGTATCAAAAGGTTCGAAGAAAACCACGAATACTCCTAACGGTTAGGCGGACGTTCGCAATTGGGTTCGGGATTATAAATAATGAATCTTAAAACATCCGTTGGTGAAAATGTCGTCAGATTTAAAATGTTAAGTCCAGTTTTATTCAGAAAATTTATATATTTTATTAATCTGGCAGAAAGTAGTGTATTTTTCACAAAACTTTAGTTCATAATTGCTTTTCAACAGTTAGTATTAGTGTTTTCTGATGAAGGGATATTAATAGTGATTTTTAAAATAATATTAAAAGATCTATTAATCCTGATTTTGTTCACATGGGTCATTTCTTAAAATTATATTTATATTAAAAATTCTATTGAGCTCCTGTATTTAGAACCATTTTTTCATCTTTTTAAATCACAGCGAATTTGTCTATTTTTCGAGACAAAAAGCATTCATTTAAAATAGCGACGAAATTATTTTAACAATAACATCAAAAATAAACTTTGAAATCGAAAATAATGCCTAATTGATTTTCTGAATTCAACTTCCATTTCAGTATTTCAGAAGTTGATAGAGGTAACGTATTAGAGGAAATTATTCAGTTTCCAACTTGATTTTTGTGCTCACACTTATAGAAACTGGTCTTAGCGAGCACCTACATCTTAAAGTAATCACCATGCCAAATCTCAAGTTTCCAGCCCCAACAATGCTTCAGAAATTGTAATTTTGGAGCGTCCCCACCACCAACAATTCTATACGAGCATATACATCTTAAAAGTTAAAGCCATGTGAAATTTGAAGTTTCTAGCACTAACAGTTTCAAAAATGGTTGCCAATTGCCAATCTTGTTTATTGTTGCCAATCATGCTCAAAACAGTAATTTAACATTATTTAATACATAATATTGATAAAAATGGTAAATAATGTCAAATAAATAAATAAATAAATATAGATACGATATAATAAATTAACTATAATAAATAAATAAAAAACTATAAACCATAATAAAATAAAAAACAGCAATTTAACAAATTACAACGACCATTTGGAAATGATTTTTTCAAAGACTAAAATTTAAGACATAAAAAATCGCACGGGTTGATCCTACATTACGTACGCCATGGATTAAACGATAACATTCCTGGACCCATCATGAACAAATTTTAAAAGAAATTTCAGTTTTACAATTTTCGGTACTGTAAATTTTTAAACTTCTACGGAGCTGGTCATACATTACGTACGCCATGAAATAAAGATTATTACACGTAAAAATTGCAAGCAAGAAAAATTGCCTGCAACTCGTCAGATTTCCTATGAAACTCACGTAATAGCCAAGCACAGTGGTGGAAAATTGGCGCAGAGGAGGAGCCTACTGATACCACTAATATTTTATAGTATTCTTCATCTTAATAAAAACTGTCATTAGATAAGACGAAAAATTCTACAAAAATTTAGTGGTGTCAATAGGCTCCTCCTCTGCGCCAATTTTCCACCTCTGCAAGCATTTCATTGGCTGTTCGGGAAAAGGCTTTTCTATCATCAGATTTCCAAAAAATCTCACGACCAATTTTAAATAAAATTTCAGTCTTAAACTTCTAAACATCCGACAATATTACTTTTTATATCGTCGGATTGAGAAAAAAATGTACTTTTAAATGCAATTTGTTTGAAAGCTGTATATCGATTTGTTTCTGATTTATTAATTTTTTTTGTAGTTTTTATTACTTTTTTGTCATAGTGGCAACACTCTGTTGTCCATCGTTGTTGAAACCAAAGGGAAATACAGATTACTGTATATACCAATCAGATAACGAATAAATTGCTGATTAAACCAATGAAAACGTCCAGATATGCTTTTGATTTCCTACCCTGACGAGAACAATAACCATTTTTCCAAATGGTTAATAAATCGTTATTTAAGACTTTTTATAATGTATTTCACTCATTCTACCGCGGGGTCTGAACTAGTGTTGCCAGATGTCCCTCGTAAATCAGGTCTCCAAATGCTCTGGGCGCCACTAATTCCTTACAGTTTATCTCGCCATCTTTAATCGCGGGTAGTTCTGTCACTAGATAAGGCGAAAAAAATTACTTAATATTGTGCTGAGAGCATTTGGAGTCACAATTTACTCGGGACACCACACAACACTAATCTGAACAGGGTTGGCGAGCGTTAGGGACAGAGCTCCCTACTTGTCAGATAAAAATGCATTCCTATAAAAAAAGTGACCAAGTTATTTTGACTCTAACAGCAAAACTAATCTGTGAAATCTAATATACTGGGACGTGCATTTTTTAAATTCAACTCCAATTTCAATATTTCGGTAGAGGAACGACATGTATTGGAAAAAATTAATCAGTTTCTAACTTAATTTTTGTGCACGCATCTAACAATACCAAACACATCGTAATCTAGAAACTTTTTAGAACGTTTTCACCTCATTTCACTATCATAAGCATGGAACATTTTAGAAACGAGATTTAGCGAGCATTTACATCTTAAAAGTAATCACTATGCCAGATTTCAACTTTATAATACTAAAAATATTACAGAAATCGTAAACTTGGAACATTTATTTTCTCTTGTAACCTTTTGAATTTCGGTTTTTCTAGAAACCGAATAGTTGTGTCTTAAAAGTTAAAGCCATATAAAATTTGAAATGCAGCACTATCAATTCTAAATAAATCGTAATTGAAAACGTTATTCGCTAATTTTATGCTTTTAAAATTCCATTTTTTAGAAACCAACCTTAACAAATGTGTGCATCTTAAAAATAACTATTTTGCCAAATATCAAGTTTCTATCCCCAAAAGTAGAAATTGCAATCTTAGAAAACCTTTTTTCCATGCATCCTTTTTTTTTCTTGGGTACTTAGAAATTTGTGTGATATATGGAAAGATGGATGCCCAAGCCCATGATGCATAATTTTAAAACATTTGAATTTTCAGAAACATGTTATGATGTATTTAGTACAGGTGAAAAGGATTTCTATCAGCATATACGAAGTCACTCGACTTAAAAATGGTAAATTTTTCTCTGGAAAATGTTAAAAAAGTACCATAATATAAGCTTGGAAATTTGATATCACACCATTTTTTAGCCACAACTCTTATCTTTTTCTTTCTTTTTTTTAGCTTGACTTTTTTTTTTTTAACTTTTAAAAAGTTGCTTTTTAGTAGATATCATTTCTTTGTTTTTAAATAAATTATATATAATTTAAATAATCTACTCACTTAAATTAAAATAAGTTTTATTAGAACCGTTGTCAGTAGAAAGGAAACCCGATATGTGTACATTTTGTTTACATATCATTCATTTCTTAGAGTAATTAAGGATTTAAAAGCAATGAAAGTCAACTTCTTTTCTCAAGTATCAGTCTTCTTCAATTTATATGGTATTTTAAATTTATGAAGAATGAAAATTTTGAAATTTTGTAAAAAAAAAAAAAATGATAGAGTCGAAATAACGTATAGACCTATAGTTGGTCTTTTAGTTAGATATTTGTTTATTGCTAGATATTTAGTCAGACATTTGTTTAAAGATAACTTTTTATTTTATTTTTTGCAAAATTGTTTTATCTTTGCAAATATCTACGGCTAATCCGAGATTGAAACACGACATACAAAACAGTTCAGATATTTTTAGAAACGCTTCTTAATGAAACTTTACATATTTTAGATAGTTAGTACACCAAATGCAGGCTTCTACCCCGAACAGTATCACAAAAATTGGAATTTTCGATTTTTTTTAAAGCCTTTTAAACTTCGAACATATTAGGAAATTATTTCTGAGAGCATTTACGTTTTAAAAGCTACAACCATGTTAACTTTCAAGATCATGCTTATACAATTCTATTTAAATCGTAATTTAGAACGTATTTAGAAAGATTTCTGCTCGTTTAATCTCTTTAATGAGAGCCTTCTTTTTCAACAGTTCTTAACGAGCGCTTAGATCTTAAAAGTAACAGCTTGCCCAAATTCAGGTTTCAATCTTTAACGATATCACGATAAACCCATTTTTAGAGCTTTTTTGCTCCTGCGCCGTTAAAAATTTTGATTTTTTTTTCAATAACTGTTCACGGTGAATATTTACGTCTTAAATGTTACAACTATGTCAAATTTCGATTTCCTTAGGACTAAGAATTTCAAAAACATCATAATTTAGAACATTTTCAGAAAGCTTTTTTACTCGTTTTACCTTTTAAAATTTCGATTGTTTTAGAAATAGATACCCCAGTGCATCTGAGGCATCTTTGTCTCCGTTTGCTTATCTGTTGAAATACGTTCGATAGCACGGATATTTTTAAACCTAATGAATAATCTTCGGTATTTGGGTCCATAGCCAATAAGCCTATTTAGCTAATACAATTTGGTACAACGGAGTTTTTCTATGAAAGCCTTTAACGATACTCACAGTTACATTCATTTATATACTTGAAATAGCATTTTTTTCACCCGAACCTTTGCAATAGATTCGACTAAGGAAGATTAGAAAATCTAATATCTTAGCTAAAGTTCGTCAATCTGATGTTATGCACGTAATAAAAGCATATCAAATTACTGTTTTGAACGCCACTGGCTATTGAGAATGGTAGGTATGATTACGATCAACAATAATTTTCGGTGATCAAATTAGTGAAATCACACTTCCAGAAATTATCATCCGTTGACGACCATATATCTAATCCCTTGTCTTACCCTGTAAATCATTTTGTCTGTATTCTACAAACATCTTTTAGTATGCAAAATTTAATTCAGCGTAAAAATACATAACTCAGTTAAAAACCACCTTTAACACTAGAACGGCGGTAGGGGTCATTTTGACACCTGAGTACTTTCGTCCGTTGATTACTTTTGTTTGCTTGGGCGAAATCGTTTGAAATTTTTTGACTTTTCCTAAATAGATAACATATATTTCTAAAGAAAAATTCAGCTTTCTAGATTTGTTAGTTTTTGAAATATGGGCTTGTATTCCTAGAACGGCGGACGGGGGTCATTTTGACCCCTTTAATAAAATACTCTTTGTACTCGAAGCTGCTTTTGTTGCTATACTATATGTTCGAGGAGCAATAAGAAAAGGGATTTAGATTTATATTCATTGTCGTCCAAGTCATGAGGAATACTATTTTGCAAAGAAACTATCTCAAGAGATAGATTCAAAGAAAGAAAAATATTTTTTAGGTTTGATGAAAAGACAACAAGATCTAGCAGACTACAGACTGTTAAATTTGCTCTTGCATCTAAAATGTGGAATAAATTTATTGAAAATTGCAAAACATGCTACCGACCAGGATAAAATATTACAGTTGATGAACAATTGTTCCCATCTCAGGATAGATATAAATTTACGCAATATATGCCAAATAAATCGGATAAATTTGGAATAAAATTTTGGTGATCTGTTGACGTTGATACTAAATACCTCTTGAATGAATTTATTTATTTAGAAAAGGATGAAGCAGCCAATCCTTAATTACGTTTATCGGAAAATGTTGTCATGAAATTAACAGATCCCCATCTAAACGAAGGGAGGAATATTACGACAGATAGCTATTTTACTAATATCAAATTAGCAGAAATGTTAAAAGCTAAAAATACAACTTTGGTTGCACAATGTAAAAGAACAGAAGAGAAATTCCTATATCATTGAAAAATATGCGCAGTACTCTTTATTCATCGAAGATATGGGAATGTGATAATATGACACTTACCATCTATCAAGCCAAAAGAAAAAAAAGTGTTTTTCTACTTAGCTCATTACATTCTACTGTAAAAACTGAAGACGGTCTCAAGAAGTTGCCCGATTCAATAGAATATTACAACGCAACGAAGTATGGTGTGGATATTCATGATCAGATGTGCCGAAAATACTCCGTGAAATCGGCTTCTAGACGATGGCCTGTACATATCTTTTTCAATATTTTGGATCATACAGCTTTAAACGCCTGGATAATTTATAAAAGTGTAACAGGCAAGCCTATCAGTAGAAGAGATTTTCTATTAAATTTAGGAGATGTGTTCAGAATGGATCTTATGGTTTCAAATCTCCCAAAGATCTTTCCTGAGTCTTCAGATAAAAAAAAAAACACGAAAATAAAATAGATATCAAGAGAAAAAATGTCAAGAACAAACATGCAATGGAAACAAATCTCAAGAATTTTGCGCACCATGTTTCAAAGTTGTGTGCGGAAAATGTAATGGAAAAATTGCTATTTTTTTTTTTTTTTTTTTTTTTTTTTTGATACAACTGAATTAATTCCTAATTCGTGCGTACAATTTGGAGTATTATAAGCATTAAATAAAATTGAAACAGAATGCTTAACATATTAACCATTCAGCTACACTTATAATGAAATAACGGAAACAATAGAACATATTTCTCATTTATGGATTTAGAGAGTGAATCATTCGGCGAGTAAGTAGATGAAAATATAAATATATATTATTTTATAAATTTTGTTTTATTTTAGTTAACATTAGTTTTAATTTGTGAAAACATTAATTTTAAATCGATTTTTATATCAAATTAATGAGTTTTTTGAGTAGTCGTAGTATGATCCAATTAATCACCCTGTAGCGTTACATATACAGTACTTTAAAATTTCAATAAATTATCGAATAATATTAAATATAAATTATAAAATACACGTAAATTACATATTTCTGCCAATGTATAGCTTTTAAAATTATTTTAGCGTTGTTATTTCAATAGTTTCATCGAGGGGTCAAAATGACCCCTTCCCGCCGTTCCAGTAGGTAAGATTTTCCCGCCGTTCTAGTGTTAAGCAATTTACACTCATAATCAGTAGCACTTACGAATTCTTTTTTTGTAGCCCTGTCAGTGATCTATAGCATTTATAAACACCACAAAGTATGCAAAAATTTAGTTAAAGTTAAAAAAGCCTATCATAACTAAAAATGCTCATCTAGAAATGTTACTTAGGATAAAGTATAGTATCCGAAACCTTTTGTTTGTCCCTGTTAATGATATGCATTTCATATTATACAGGAAGTAAGTTGTAGTAAACCTCAGCACTGTATATCAATGTTAAGATATATGAAATAGTTTAACATAATTAAAATACGCCGGGAACAATTTTTCGACCTATACCATTATTTAACGGAATTATTTTACAGGTATTTCCTGTATGTAGCCCTGTAAATGAATAATAAATATCCTTTGCATCACATATTCTACAGAATGCTTATTTTAGTGCACTTCATAAATGTATATTAATTTCATTATGTGTGAAAGTGTGTAACACCATTAAAATACACTTGAAACGACTTTTTCCCATTGGTCGTAAGTCGTAATATAACGGAATACTTTTGTCTATCCCTGTAAATAAATTGTAATTGCTACAAACATCTTTTCTTCAGTAACGTGAAAAAATTTCAGTGCTTTCCGAGTATATTTACGGGAGTAAGAGCGTGGAAAACGGACTGACGGCCAGACAAACCGAAGTCCTAAACACTGTTGAACTATGTTGGAAACTGTAAGAAAGATTCCAAGGTAAAACCTTATTTCATTAACTCGCACAAAAATGACGTCAAAGATGTTTTCTAATTGTAAGTTGAGTCTCTGTACACGAACGAAGTGCCTATCGTTTACCATGTTTTTTTTTTGTTTTTTTTTTTTTTTTGTTTTTTATTTCTTTTTTTTTACCTGAAAACCTTTTCACATTCAACTCAATTCATTTTC
Source organism: Maratus speciosus (assembly GCA_963932465.1). Lineage (NCBI taxonomy): Eukaryota > Metazoa > Arthropoda > Arachnida > Araneae > Salticidae > Maratus > Maratus speciosus. The sequence goes on along the minus strand of OZ010794.1, from coordinate 502,005,711 downwards.
AAAAGTTTTGTTTATATTAGGAACGAAACCTTAAATGCCGATAACTTTCAATGCGTACTTCTTAAAAAGTACCATTTCTCTAAAAAAATTATTTTTATTTTAAAAATCTTTTTAAAAATGTAACTTTCATGCAGTTTTAGTCGAAAAAATAATCTTAATGGAAAATACCAGATTGAAGTTGAAGTGGATTTGTGCTTTTATGATTTGGATAGTACGCACTCGTTGGCGGGTTTATCGCTGTTTGGCATAATTTGATAATTTTAGAATTAACTAACAGTTTTTTGCTTATTAAGGATAGAAATTTCATTTTTTTAAACTAAATTTTATAAAAGCACGTAGATTGGGTAATTATCAGTCCGAAATTGCATTCCATACTTTTTTCTGTCCATTATTTAAGTCTCTAGCTTAATTGAATTGATATATGTTTGACGAAGATTTTTGTGGTCATTTTCAGTATCTCGACGTTTTTTTAAAAATATTGTATCTCTGTATATAATTATTTCATAAAGATGAGTTTGGTTTCAAATTGAAGCTTTTCTTCTTTAAATTTTTCTGGCCTTCGTTTTATTTCTTTGTGATGCTTACTTTCTTAAATATCTAAAATTTTAAAATGCCACGTTTGGCCGATTTAACATGGAGAAGGTGTCTTTAGTATAATAAGCAGTTACGTGGTTTTAACTTTTGGTTCTTGGCGTTTGTTTAATTAGCATTTTTTTATAACTTGGCTTGGCAGATCGACCGTCCTGCTTGATTTTTAATAACATAATGCTTTTTTCCATGTTTATAAATTAAGTAATCTTTTTTGCTGAATTTTGCACGATATATATATATATATATACTTTGTCGTTTTTTTTTTTTCAATCGTTTTGTAAGAAGACCTTTTCTTGTTTTAAAAATTATATCGGTAACCAGTAATACGAAAATACTGATTGTTATTTATTTAGTCTATTTATTTTTAAATTAAAAAGTGATAATCATAATTGAATCTTTTATCTCAGAACTAACAAGAACTTGATTAAATGATTTGATAAAAAACTTTTTTTCTTTTACTTTATTGGTTATAAGTTTAAAAGTAAAAATAGTTTTTAAAAAATACTCTTTTATAAGCATTAGCTGTTATCTTGAAAATAACACTTAATTTGACAATTGATTGCAATTCGTGTCCCCCCCCCCCCTGCCCGAAAATTTAAGTTACAATACGTTAATATGGCCTGTGGGTAGCAAATTCAATTATGAAACATTCACTTCTTTTTTTACGTTTTTTAGGATGCGCAAGCAGATGAATTCGTTAAAAAAATATACAATTTTTGCTCTATTTTCTTTCTCAAGATAGGACAACAGTAAAGAAAAATGAAACATTATTTTAACTATCTCTATAGGATTTCTAAATTTATATATCAGAATGTAATTGTAAAATAATTAATATTAAACTATTTAATTGAAATTAGCGTATTTTTGTTTTTAAATATTAAACTCTTCATTTTTATTTATAATTTATTTTTAACTTTGTCAAATTTGTGTTAGTACCTTTGTATGTTTGATGCGTTAACAATCAAGGTGAATAGGATTTTTTTAATGGTTTTAAAGGACACAGATATATTTTTTAAATGAACTTTGAAGATATTCCAAAAAATACCCGTAAGGATTTTCTTAGCACAGACGCATATGTTAGTTGTGTTTTGGAAATATACTGGATTTTTATTAAACACAAAATTACTGTTTTTAAAAATAAAATGTGAAATGACATGTTTTTCTATAAAACAGTAAAAAATGCATTTTTAAATAATGAATTAAAATGTTTCTAAGTAACTATACTATAATTGTTTAGCGAGTATAGCACAGGCATGCATGATATAACATTATTTACTTTCTTCTATCTTTACAAGAAAAAAGTACTGGATTCGTGAAAATTTTGGAATTCTGGTTTCCGACGGATTTATACGTTTTAGGGGTCAGAGATCCCGGAAAATAGGTTTTTACAAAATGTTTGTCTGTGAGTCTGTCCGCCTGTTTGTCTGTCTGTATGTGAAACAAATTTTATGGGCGCTCTATCTCATGAACTAATGAGCAGAATTTAATAAAACTTTAGATTCAGTCAGTACCTGCTATAGATTGATGCTGATTACTTTTTTGTATAAATTGCCTAACAGGTGTCCCTGCTATGCTGCATTTTTCACGACTTTCGCAATAGCAGAGAACTAAGAACCTTAAGAACTGAAGAACGTATTTTCTATGAAATTTCAGATTCAGTTAGTGCTTGATATAATTTGCTGCTGATAACTGTTTGGTGTAAATCGTCCAACCAGTAGCGCTGCTATGCTGTATTATTCATCATTATTGCGATAGCTCTGACTCAAGAATTTATGTACGAATTTTCATCAATTTTCCGATTCTGTTAGTCCCTGGTATAAATTAGTGCTGTTTAGTTTTTGGTGTAAATCACCCAACAGGTAGCGCTGCTATGCTGCATTTTTCACGATTTCTACAATAGCTATATTTCAAGAACAAATGCATGAATTTTCATCAAATGCAAGATTGAGTTAGCCCCTGATATAAATTGGTTCTGATTAGTTATTGGTGTAAATCGCCTAACAGGCAGCTCTGCTATGCAGAATATTTTACGATTTCTGCAATAGCTCTGTCTAAAAAAATAATGCACGGGTTTGCATCAAATTTCAGGTTCAAATAGAAGTTGACATAAGATGTTGCTGATTAGATTTTGCTGTAAATCATCTAACCGGTGGCGCTGCTATGCTACATTTTTCAGGAAGCGTCAACATGATGATGAGATAGAAGAAAGTTATGGGATTGCCACATCCGACTAGTTGATAGAAGTAATGCCTGATAAAAATCGTATAAATGTAAACGTATAATTTTATGTCATTGCTCGCGATGTCTTTTAATGGTACAGTACATTAATTCTCTTAATACTCGTATTAATTTATTTCAAAAATATTATCAGTGTAAAATTTTTGGAATAAATTTATATATTTATACACAGCTGCAAAGAATGTCTGGCATATTTAAAAAAAAGTGAGTGATAACTGTGACTTCTGAAAAAGAAAACCATTAGAATAAACACCACTGTCATTCATCATACAATTATGATAAACAACTTTTAAGTAATTACTCGTGATTTGCTTTAATGGCACAGTGCTTTAATTCTCTGAATTGTATTTATTTATTTCAAAAATATTATCAGTGTAAAGTTTTTGGATTAAATTTATATATTTATACAAAGCTGCAAAAAATATCTGGCATATTTTAAAAAATTGAGTGATACTGTGGCTTCTGAAAAAGAAAATCATTAGAATAAACACCACTATCATTTATCATACAATTATTATTAAATTACTTTTAAGTCTTGCTCGCGATGTCTTTTAATGGACCAGTAAATTAAATTTATAAATTGTATTAATTTATTTAGAAAATACTTTTAGTGAAAATATTTTCGATAAAATTTGCTGAGTGAGGATAATTTATTTTGATTATTTGGCAGACGAAATAATTAATGATATAATCCAGAATTTTACTCTAAGACATCAGTGAAAGTCACTTGTTATTTTTCTGATAACATTCGGACTAAAGCGTCATTTATTACATTAAAAAAATACTCTACAGGGACAGACATATGCATAGCCTAAACAGGACATTATTCTAAAAGCCTGTTTTAGGAAACTGCAAAAAAAAAAAAGTTTAGTACGTTATTTGAAAATAAATTTTTATTATCGTTTCTAAAAAGGAAAAATATCGCTCTCATTCATCATCCTATAGTTATTTTATTTCTCTTAATTCATTTCAGGGATGCTTTTCATGGTACAGAGTTTTTTTTTAATCGTATTTATACATTCAAAAAGCATTATCAATCAAAGCTTCTTTGTGCGGTTTGTTGAATTCGGGAATGTCGTTTTAGCTTATTTAGCAGCCTCAAAAGAAGAAAGTATTTTATGATGTAATTTTACTCTAATGAATCTGCATATGTCATGTGATATTTTTTAACATCATTTTGACTAAAATGTAATTCATTACCCTATTTACTTCGAAGACACATAGATAATAAAAAAAGTATATTATCCTAAAAGACATGTTTTTACATTTATATAAAACTGTAAATAATTCCTAGTATTTTAAAAGTGAAATATTAGTTTAGATTCTGAAAATCTTAAATGTTACATGAAGAGAATACCACCGACATTTATCATGTTGCTGTCATTAAATAACTTTTAAATGAGTTTTGTGATATCTTTTGATAGCAAAGTTCTTTATTTCTTTAAATCACGTCGTTTTTGAGAACGTGATATTATTCCAATTCATTGTTTAAATTTGTTGAATGCCGGGAAGGATTTTGATTTGTTTAGTAACCACAAATAAAGAGATATAAAAAAAAATGAATTGGCATAGACTAATTAATTTTTTCTCACACATTATTAATTATTTGTGTTGATAATATCTATCGCTTTAATGTTAATGTTTAAATTCATTCAGAATACGTTATCAATGCGGAACAACTTTAAACATGGATATATTTATTTTGATTAATCCATTAAAATTAATATAAATTCATTAACATAACTTTAAGAATAAGCTTGGATAATTTTTTCTCTGTCAGACCAAATTTATTATTTGTATTGATAACATAAATTTCTTTAGGACGAAAGATAAACTTCATTCCGATGTGGTTTAAATTTTTAACAATGGATATGAATATTTTAATTACATTTATTTAGTTGCTACACTTTATAGAGGCAGATGCATTGACAAAAAATGACTTTATTCTAAAAGCCAGTTTTTATATTTATGCATAATGCAAAGAAAAATGTTCAATGCGTTAGTTGAAAATGAATTATTATTATTGCTTTTGAAAAGGAAAAATATTGCTGTGATTCATCATCCTATTGTTATATTATACCGCTTAAATTCATGTTTAGCGATGTTTTTAGGGTTACGTACTTAAAAAATAAAACCGGAACCATTATAAGATCACTCCTGTCTCTCTCCGTCTGTCTGTCTGTCACAGCCATTTTACTCGTAAACTATGGAACGTGTAAAGTTCAAATTCGGGGAAATAATAAAGACCATTGACCCACATATTTTCAGATTAATAATCATTCACAAATATATTTAGTAAAAAAGTAGAGGGGCTAATTATGCTACTTGAAAAAAGTAATCTTTTCTTTATATATCACGTGGTGTATCCTGTGAAAGCTTTTGTAACGCTGAACTCAAAAATACATTCCTTTTAATTTTAGGTATTATATTTTCAAAGATATTGTTGAAAATGTAGCGCAAAAATATGTCCCCCCCCCATCTAATTCCGATTCTACTGAAACTAAAATTATGAAAAAATTAGAGGTAGTAGACGTTAATATAAACCTCGAAGGTAAATTATAGCGATTACCCTAGGTCACATAGTTTTTGAGTAATTAGCATTTTTCGGTTATACACAAATTTCGATTTACGGGCATTCAGAAAAATTGTTGAGCATAATTGAATATACCTATCGTTGCAGAAGAATAAAAGTATTGTTGATAATGATTTTCGAAAAAAGCATCGGTAATTAGCCGAGATATTAACCCTTAAAGGTACGGTCAGTTTGGACATACACAAGGACAGGGGCGGCGTACTCTATGGCTAGTTAACAACTTTTAATGATATATATGTCTAATGTAATGTCCAGTAACATTATAAAAGCAATAAATGTCAAATTGGTAAAAACATACTAATTTAAGGGGTCTCGGGACCCTATAAAGTGGAAAAAATGAAAAAAAGACCATTTTCAACATTTAATGTCTTAAAATGTATATGATTTTAAAACACAATTTTAATTGGGATGAAAGATAAAAGTATGTTCTTTCGTTTCATTTATTTAAAAAATTTCAAGATACAGAATTGGTATTTATAGGGGTTTCGAAACTGTTAGACATTTGTCGAACAAAAAATTAGCATAACAGTTTACGCGCAGGATTACAAAATAAATATTGCAACTAGAATGAAAATTTTGGTGCTTACTTATACTTCAGATTGCAATAATTTCCCTGAACTTAAATAAATTTGTATTTAAAGCATTTTATATTTTTAATGCAATGTTGTATTTAGCTAATACAAAATTTTGAAAATTTCAACAGTAAAATCACCTAAAAAAACATTTTTTTGAACAATAAAAAGGAAATTTTAGGTTCAGTTTATACAGACTAACATGAAATATATGTTTTGAAAATTTCATGAAAATATATTCAGAAGTTTTTGAGGTATCATGCGCGTTATGCTCAAAAACGCCATTTGGAAAATAATGACTTTAAAATTTTGGAAACGCCGCTTCAGCTATTGAGTGGGTATGATTCTAAAAGCCAAAACTTCTGTTCTAATTGGAATTTCAAGGAAACAATTATATCAAAATATTCAGAAAAAAGAAGTTTAACATCTAAAAAATTAAAATTTCTTAAATTTTGAAGCTTTAAGAGTCCTGCGACCACTTAATCCTTTCCGGCATGGAATAATTCTATTTATAAACTTATGAAATAATGAACTGACACCAGAATTTATAAACGAATTTATTAGAAAATGCGAACTTGCTTATTTTCACGTACATGATAAAAGGAAAATTTTAATTAAATATTCTTGGTGCCGTTTGTCTCTTTTGGAATTAAAATTAGGTGTCCGTTTTTTAAGGGCATCGCCCTCGAAAGATTTAATTAGAATGAATCGCATAAATACTGTAGGATTCGCGATAGTTTGCATTGATTGCATCTCTCAATACGCCTCGAGTGGCTTTAAAAGTTAATTAAACACCTATCTGGAAAAACGCGGCACTGACCAAGGCGGCGTTGCAACTTTGAGACCTCAATTCGAAGCGCGCTTAGCACAATGCCAAATTTAAACTTTGAACAAAGGTTTTGTCTTAGCTACACTGTAGAAATAAAGGTTATTACTACGCTGAATTTAGTTTCAGGAAATGCCAAATGAAGTTTAACTATGCACTGCTTTTATTGTCAGTACCGAATTCAGTTCATCATAAACAGATTAGGATAATATTTAAAAAAGAGTTATACGAATAGCTGTATTTGATATTATTTAGGTTCCATATCTTTTTGAACTTTCATGGTATACCCATTTACACTTTTCTAATATATACAGTTATACCCAACCCTATGTTGTATAGTTTTTTTTTTTTTTTTTTTTTTTTTTACAAAGTCTTAGCATTCTTTTAGCAACGTTCAATTACAAATTCATATATTTATTCTACGGAACCCTCTGTGCGCGAGTAATGCTCGCACTTGACCGTTTATTTCATGGTACAGAGGTTTCTTTTTTTGTATAACATTTCTTTATTCCAAAAGCATTATCAATCACCGCTTCTTTATGAAGTTTGTTGAATGTGAGAAAGTCGTTTAGGCTTATTTAGCAGCCACAAAAGAATGAAGTATTTGAATGTGTAACTCAGAATTCTGCTGTAATGCATCTGCATATATCACGTGGTATTTATTAACAGAATTTTGACTAAAGACTAATTCATTACCCTGTTTTCTTCGCAGACATATAAATATGCGAAAACGTATATTATCCTAAAAGCCATGTTTTAAAATCTATACAAAACTATGTTAAATAAGTCTCAATATTTTAAAAGTGAAATATTCCTTTAGATTCTGAAAGTATTAAATGTTATATGAAAAGAAAATCACCGTCATTTATAATGTTGTTGTCATTAAATAACTTTTAAATGGGTTTTGTGATATCTTTTGATAGTAAATTTCTATATTTCTTGAAATCACATTCGTTTTTGAGAAAGCGTTATTATTCAAAGCTATTGATTAAATTTCTTGAATGCCGGAAAGAATTGTGGTTTGTTTAGTAACCAGAAATAGAGGTATATATATCAAAATAAGAATTGGCGTAGATAATTTTTTTTCTCAGCTTTTGCTAATTATTTGTGTTGCTAACATCTGTTTAAGAATAAAGCTAAAATGCATTCAGAACTTGTTATCAATGTGTGACAACTTTTACATGGATTATTTTAATTTAGCGTAATCCTTTAAAATTAAGAATAAAGAATTCAGGTCCGATTTTATTTTTCAATTTTGAGAACCAAATTATTTTTACTTTAATAATGTTAATCGTTGCTATCCAAATAGATTTCCTGATGTTTAAAGATTATCTCATTCTTTGAAATCTAACGAATGTAGGGGATGTAGGGGAGGTATGATACACCTTTTTTTACTAATTTTTTACAACCGTTAGAAAGCTATTTTTAAAGAAATGTTTCGTGTTTTCTTATAAAGCGACCTTTTATTGATTTATTAAAAATATTGTGAATTTAAAAAATAGTCATTCAAAAAATTTATCCCAATTATTTTGAATGGCTACTACTGTATCAAATCTCCCCATTACTGGGGAGGATTGATACACTAGCAAGGGAGGTTTGATACATTGTTATGTGGATTGAAAAAAAATGCAGAGAACTCAATTTATGCGTCATACAATTTTTTATGAAAAATCTTGAAATATTTAAGTAAAATTAAACGGAATTTAAGTAAGTTAAACGGAATGGCACTGACATATTTTTGTTTCAGAATTTTTTTTACAAAAATATTTGCACTATTGCTATTATTTAAACAATCCTATTAACACACTTTTTAGAAAATAAATAATGAAAAAAACCCCTAGAGATCTAGCTGCAAGGAAAAATGAAGTGAACATTGCTGATTTGCAAACAATTTAACATAAATTTATTAGATTCCTTTAACCCTTTCAGGGGCAAAGCATTTTCAGTGCTAAAGTGTTGAATAAATGAATGGCACCGGAATTTACCAACAAATTTAATTAGAAATAAGAAAAGTGATATATTTCACTTTCACACTAAATGGTAAATATTTTACCAAAATTCTGGTGCCAATGTGACGTTTGAGAATTAAAATTAAGTGGTTTCATAAACATACCACCACCCCTGAAATGGTTAAAAGAAAAACTAATATAAGTAAAACCGGGTAGATTTAACGTTTTTTTCAATTTGCCCTTCGTAAATTATAGAAACATTTTCCCTTTCAGGCCATTTAAACTTTTTCCCTTCTACATGACAAGCAAAGTAACTAACCATCTATCATCGCACTGCTTTTCTATGTAACCTACATAACGTATATGAATAGTCTCTTTGTTCTTTCTTACCAATTTCAGAAGCTCTTGCTGTAAAACAATAATGAATATTACAGTGCTATATTAGTTTGGAAACTTAAAAAAACTATTAAATTTCAAATATACAAGTGTATCATTTCTCCCCAGTACTAATGTATCATTTCTCCCTATTATGCATTATTGGATTTTCAATCACTTTGTACAAATGCAGTTGCAAAATGGTAATTTACTTTCTAGTAAAACTAATCCTAACAATGTGCTTTATAAATAAAAAAAATACAAGATATTATCTTCACAATAATAAGAGTTATGAAAGAAAATCAGCCAATGAAAAAATGTACATTGACATTCCAAAAACCTTCAAAATTAAAAGAAAAAAAGTTGTCAGTTCTTCACTGATTAGTCCAGATACTGATGATTTCAGCAAATAAAAGAAGCCTTCACATGTGTTAGAATGGCTGTTAATGCAATTTGTTGAGAAACATTGTCAATGTATCAGCCCTCCCTATGCATCAAACCTCCCCTACTTATTTTTTGTACTATTCAATACATATTTACAGGATTATAGGTTAAGGAAGAGTTTTAGAAATTTCTAAAGTTTTTTGCGTTTTATCACACATGATTCGTTCAAAAAAGTAACCAATAATTTAAATTTAAAGAGTGAAATATATGTATAAAATAAAGGAATCGCCAACGGTGCAAAGAGTATTAAGCAAACATTTATTATTATTGTTATTACTAAATGACAAAACATAAAGGAAGTTATGTAATAAGAAATTCATAGACGTATACTATCATTACCATATGTAGATAGTAACAAAAGTAATTGTTAAGACAAAGTAATACTCGATGAAAAGACATGCATCATTAATAGTACACCAGACCCTAAAGGGTTAAGTCCATTAAAATAAATTTAACAATTAGCTTAAATAAATTTATTTTCTCTCAGACCCCATTTATTATTTGTTTTGATCTGATAAATCTCTTTAGGGCGAAAGATAAATTTTTTTCCGAAGTTGTTTTTAATTTTTAACAATAGATATAAATATTGTTATTACATTTATTACATTTATTACCTTACTAAACACTATAGAGAGATATGCATTGCCAAAAAAAAAAAAGAAAAAAAGACATTCTTCTAAAAGCCAGCTTTTATATTTATGCAAAATGGAAAAAAGTTCAATACGTTATTTGAAACTGAATCATTATTATCGTATTTAAAAATGAAAAATATCGCTGTCATTCAGAATCATATTGTTATTTAATTACACTTAATGTATTTTTAGCGATTCCTTTTTGTGTACAGAGGTTTATTTCTTTAATCTTAGTTATTTATTCAAAAGACATAAATCACAGCTCCTCTGCAAAATTTCGGTGAATACGAGGAAGTCGTTTTGGCTTATTTAGCAGCCGCAAAAGAAGAAAGTACTTTATGTTGTATTTCAGAATTTCACTCTAATGCATCTGCATATTTCACGCGGTAATTTCTAACATCTTTTTGACTAAAGTGTAATTCATTACACTATTTCCTTCTTAGATACATAAATATCCAAAAATGTATATAATCCTAAAAACCATGTTTTTACATTTGTACAAAAGTAAAAATAAGTCTCATTATTTTAAAAGTGAATAATAGGTTTTGCTTCAGAAAATATAAAAATACAATATGAAAGGAATACCGTCGTTATTTATCATGTTATTGTCATTAAATTAGTTCTGAGCAATTTTCTTGAGGCCTTCTGATAGTACAGTGCTTTATTTCAATAAATCTGTTTTTATACTTATTGAAAGCTATAAATAATTGCTAATACTTTAAAAGTAAATGGTTACTTTTGCTACTTAAGGGGTCTTGTACCCATTAAACTCGCTGAAAATCAACAAAAACAATTGAAGTTTGAATGAGGGTATTTTCAAAGCCATTTTATGTATAAACATGAAATTTTGATTATTGATTAAACAGGTTTTTCTTTTTAATATACAACGATCAGAAACTGGCCAGTCTTTAACAGAATTTATGTATGGTTGAAATTAAAATAGCTCTTTTTTTTATTCCATAAGTCATTGCACACATGATATTTTCAGAACGCAGGTATGGATTGTTATGTAATTTGATATAATTAATAAAATTATATGTATTTTTAAAATAATCTACTCTTGGGTCAAAATTATTTTATTAACGATGAAAAAAAAATATATTTTCGTGAAAAAAGAAAATCAAATGTTTTTATTTTGAATGAATAAAAATAGTCATAACTAAAAATCTTTCCATTGTAAATACTTAACAGTAGGTCAATTTTAAGCGCACAAATGTTTTTATCATCTATTTCAAAATTTTTAACAATCCATACACACATTTTCAAAATATCATGCGCGAATGACTTTCAGAGTAATAAAAGAAGTTATTCTACCTTCAATAATCCATAAATTCTTTTAAAGGCTAGTCAGCTTCTAACGGTAGTATATTAAAAACTGTAATCTGTTTCATCAATAGTCAAAATTTCATGTTTATACACAAAAAGGCTTTGAAGGTACACCAATTCAAACATCGAAAGTTTTTCTGCTTTTCGTCGCATTTAAAAGGTACAAGACCCCTTAGCATGTAAAAATATTATAAAAAACGAATACAGCCGTCATCCATCCTCTTATTGCCATAAAATTACTTTTAAATGGTTATCTGGATATCTTTTCAAAGTACAGTGCTTTATGTATCTAAATCATATGAGTTTTTTTCTTTTTTAGAAAAAGTGCTTTTATTCAAAGCTATTGGCTAAATTTGTTGGATGCCGGAATAGAGTTCGGTTTATTTAACAGGTAGAAAGATAGAAATATTTCAAATTAAGAATTATCTATTCTAAATTTCTTTACCACAGTCCCTATTTATTTCTTGCATTGACAAAATAAATCTCTATCGGTCGAAGGATAAATTGCATTCAAGTGTTATTCTTAATGTACATTAATATTAAATATGGATATTTTAATTTTTATTTACCCCTTAAAGTAACTTTGAGAATTAGTTTACATAAGTATGTTTTCTCTCATACAGTTGGGAATTCCAAAATCAACTGTTGATCACATAGTAAAGACGTGGAAGGTTGGTAAAGATGCGCAACGAATCTTCCAAGATTAGGAATCCCAAGAAAAAACGACTTAACATCAAGATGCGTTGATACAAAGAATCAACCATAGTCCTCAAAGCAATAGGATATGCAACTAAATATTAAATATTGCTACATTTCGTTATATTAAGACGCTTAATTTCGATAAAAGTTCAGAAAACTGAATGATTTCTTACCGTTTTCTTAAGAAATTTTGCGAATTTACGAATTTTTTTAATGCATGCATATGTCTCAAATGTTCTAATGTTGCGTTTATTTGAGCTTTAAAAGGGGTAGAAATTACTAATTTACATCATTAAGAAATTTTGCTTGCAAAAAAGTTTTCGACAGAAAAACATATCTCAAAACTTTTGCCAGCTACTGAATGTTATAAAATTAATTAAAATATATATATATATGATTTTTGTTTAACTGAATTCGATTTCTAGAAGCTCACGAATTTATGACGTACTCTTTTTTTCTTAGACACTGTATCCAAAGCTCTGACGTTGCTTTTTCAAGATAGCATTCTTCAAAATCTCTTATTAGACTTCCATAGTGCTCATTAATGTCCCTTGCCAATTCTGGAGGTATTTTTACAATTTTATTTTCAGCCATGAAGCGTCCTAACATAAACAATAATGATAGAGTTTTGATTTTCAAGTAATTTATGGTGATGGAAAGTTTTTCTCATTCTTTTTATTTTGTCGTACACTGTAAAAAGCGTTGTATGGAATCCTAGAAAAAATTTGTCTATTTCATTTACTAAACAAAATGTATCTGCCAAATAAGCTACTCGTCAAAGCCTTAATTCTTCTACGAAACGATACTTTAAATCTTATGAAGTATGAATGAGAAATATTTGAACTTCTGAACCAAGTTCAAACAGGCGAGTTAAAGCATTGGCACCCGAGAGCCATTGCACCTCCGTATGCAGCAAAGGTTTGTCGTATTCACTCCCCATTTCTGTTCATAAAGTAGAAAATAATCTATAATTCGTTGCTCTTGATGTAATTAAATTAACCACTTTAACACTTTCATTTAATAGTGTCTTCAAACTGACGTTAATATTTTTTGAGTCTAGCGCTTCACGATGAATGTTGCAGTGAGCAAAATTCAATTCAAGGTTCAACCACTTACAGATTCCCCAAAATAAAGACTCCTCTTTCTCAGAGCCCTTATCTTCATATCTTACGAACGTGAGAAGCTGGGCCATATTTGTAATATCTATGTTCTCATCCCCCTGAATGCAGCAATATTGACTGGATCAAAGTTTTTCTGTTCACGGTTCTTTAACGATGCGATTTCTCCAATCCTTCCTAATACAGTGCTCTTAGAAAAACAAATTGAACAAATTTGTATATCTGCTTTTTGTACAAAAGCAGCATTACGAGGTCTTGTATCTTTCAATCTCGCTGAAAATCAATGAAAACATTCATAGTTTGAACAAATGTATCTTCAAAGCCTTTTTATGTATAAACATGAAATTTCGACTGTTTATCAAACAGACTTTGTTCTTTAATTTACTACCATCAGATATGGACCAGTCTTTTACGGAATTTATGTGCTGTTGAAATTAAACTACTCCTTTCTTTTCTTCGTAAGTCATTGCACGCATGATATCTCCAAAACGTATGTGTGGATTGTTATGATATTTGATAAAATTAATAAAAACATATGTAATTTTAACACCTTAGCGCTCGAATTAAATTACAGTTGAAGAATTCAAATTGCTTATCGGCACCAGTTGTTTGAAAAATAAATATTCACCTTATTTAATGGCAGGTAAAATGATACCACAATAAAGCCAATTGCACTATTTTATAAAACTGGTGGGAATTGAAAATTCTGATTAAAAGACACAGCCCGTGAATATCACGGGAGTGAGAATTAAGGGGTTAAAATGATCTACTGTTAGGAAAAAATTATTTTATTAACCATGTAAAAAAATATTTTTGTGAAAAAAAATGCTGAAACAGTCAAAACTATAAATCGACCATTGTAAATGCTTAAAAGTAGGTCATTTAAATAATCTACTTTTACAGCACATTACAGCACATTTGCGTGTTTAAATTAAACTCACAGATGTGCTTATAATCTATTTCAAATTTTATAGCAATTCATACATACGTTTTGAAGTTATCATTCGCGCGATGACTTATAAAGTAATAAAACTAGTTTTTATTAACTTAAATAATCCTTAAATTCTGTAAAAGGCTAGTCAGTGTCTGATAGTAGTATATTAAAAAATCTAATCTGTTTATTCAGTATTCAAAATTTCATGTTTATACATAAAAAGATTTTGACGATACACCGATCCAAACATTGAAAGTTTTTGCTGATTTTCGTCGCGTTTAAAAGGTACAAGACCCCTTAATCATGTCTTAAGCAGCTGGTAACAATAAAGATTATCCAATAGCGTATGGTTTACGTGATTTTTTTATTATACCACATTTTTGTTGTTGGTTTGTTTTTCTAAATGCACTCTGTTACAAAAAAATATATGCACCCAGAAAAAAATGAGTCAGAGCTACGAAACTTGGCGTACTGGTTGGGTTTGATAAGTTATGTAAGTGATTGGTTCTATATAATAACTTAAAAATTTCTATATAGTAACTTAAAAGACTTAGCAATTCAGATATCTCAAAAGCAATTCGTGATACGTGTAACGAAGATTCGGATCAAGAAAACACATCGAACTATGAACCATTATCACGTGCAAGAAAACAGTCCGCAACTCAGTCTATAGAATTTTCATGGAAATTCACATAAATGCAACCATTTACAGAAAAGAAACATCACTGTTTGTTACAAATAGAAAAGCTAGCAAATAAGGATAAAAACAATAAGCCTAAGCAAACGACTCTGAATACATATTTTTCATAGTGACATGTAACGGAATTTCCTATATTTCTTTTGCATTTTCATTAAAATATAATTAAGTAGTTAGAGAATGGATAATTCTAATGGATAATTTTTCTGTTACTAATAATAACAACATTTAAAATATTATTTGTATTTTTTGTTCATTTGTATAAATTCTAAAAAAAAGCTGTTATCTAGAAATGAAATCGCATTCAAAGATTCTCCTTGTAATTTTGTTTTCTCTAACCACTTTCAATAATTCGAAATTCGGATAATTCGAAATATTTTCATTGTCTCTGTGAGTTTGGATTATCGAGGGTCCAGTGTATTTTATAGGATTAAGTATTTTTACAGTAAAATATGGAAATACCGAGTTCTGGTACATGTACTTCAGGCCCCAGACTTGAGTAAATACCTGGGTATATATCCAAAAAATAAATACCTATAATCTTGATTATTTACCCATCCGACAGGACTGGAGATGCTGACTGGAATCCAGTATTGACTAAGAAGCTTATAGTGTGTCAAGTTCAATTTAAAACAATAAAACCTGTGTCTAATTAGCAGGTATTTGCAAAGGATATCCGTAGCAAACTTCTTGTTCAATATTCTATCAGTTAATGGTTCAACAAATACATTTATATCAGGGTTACCACTGGCGACTATTTTTTAGGTGCGTTCGTAATTATATAAATACGTAGCACCTATAGTCGTCGTTCAGTCCGTCCGTCTGTCCGCCTGTCCGTCCGTCTGTCCGTCCGTCTGTCCGCATGTAACAGAGCAAAAACTACCCAACCGAATGGTCTGAAATTTCAAATATATGATTGTTGTAAAATTTTGTCGAGCCATTTCAAATTTTGTGAAAATCGGATGTATAGTTTAATTACAGGGACAGTCAAAAGTTTTTCTTTACATTACGGCCAATGGGAAAAATTATTGCAAGTGCATTTTAATGATATTACAGCCTTCCGAATGATCTGAAATTTTAAAGATATAACTGTTGCAAAATTTTGTCGAGCCCTTTCAAATTTTAGGAAAATCGGATGTATAGTTTAATTACAGGGACAGTCAAAAGTTTTTCCTTACATTACGGCCAATGGGAAAAATTATTGCAAGTGCATTTTAATGATATTAGAGCCTTCCGAATGATCTGAAATTTTAAAGATATAACTGTTGCAAAATTTTGTCGAGCCCTTTCAAATTTTAGGAAAATCGGATGTATAGTTTAATTACAGGGACAGTCAAAATTTTTTTTTACATTACGGCCAATGGGAAAAATTATTGCAAGTGCATTTTAATGATATGAGAGCCTTCCGAATGATCTGAAATTTTAAAGATATAACTGTTGCAAAAATTTGTCGAGCCCTTTCAAATTTTAGAAAAATCGGATGTATAGTTTAATTACAGGGACAGTCAAAAGTTTTTCTTTACATTACGGCCAATGGGAAAAATTATTGCAAGTGGATTTTAATGATATTAGAGCCTTCCGAATGATCTGAAATTTTAAAGATATAACTGTTGCAAAATTTTGTCGAGCCCTTTCAAATTTTAGGAAAACCGGATGCATAGTTTAATTACAGGGACAGTCAAAAATGTTCCGTTACATTACGGGGAATGGGAAAAAATATTGGAAGTGCATTTTAATGATGTATCAGACTATGCGCTTTATGAAGTGCAAAAAATTATACATTCAGTACAATATGGGGTGAAAAAATAATTATAAAACTAGTTATAGTACGAACGCACCTCATTTGCCACGTTTGACGAGCAATTTCCAACTTGTTAATTCTATTTCGCACCACATTTTCTAAACAAAAATCTTTCCCGCACGCTTTGTAAACATGTGTGAGTGAAATATACTATAGAATTTACATTTTAAAAACAATGATGCGAATAGAATGTAAAAAAAAAATCACCAGTGGCAGCCCTGCCATATACTTCCATATTCTCTATTTTATAGTTTATATTCTATCACAGAAAAAAAAGTAAGAAAAAAACTAACGTTGGCAATATCGCTTGAAATGCTGTTGCCGTAGTTGATTCGAATGTGTAGTTTTCAATTAATTTGCATATAAAAATCTGAAACCTTAGAATTTCATACAGAAATGCTACACAGCAATTCTGAAAAAAGAGATTTTTAAATAGATGATATTTTAAAAACATTAATATAAGTTAAAATCACATTTTATAATTAATTACTCTTCTTTCTTCCCTAAGCTCAAGAAATACAACAGATGCCGTTGTCTGCCCGAGACCTATTAACAGAAAACAATTTCCCTGTTCATCTTCCTGCTAAATACCTTTTTAACACTTTCCAACAAAGTTCAAAAGTGTTTATGCATTCGGTTTTTCTGTCCGTCTGTCGGTCTTTCCACGCACTAACACCGTTAATCATACTCGGATATTCGTGCAATTCATAATCCATATTTAGGGATACCTAGCCATGTTTGATATTGCATATGAAATATGTGGGATTACTATTTCATTTATAGGGCTATTCAAAAGAATGTCGTAACATTGTGGTCAATGGGGAGAAATCGTTTGCAGAGTATTTTAATGACATTACGCTGTTTCAAATGTATTGAAACTGATATAAATCACTGAATTGCACTACAAGATGATTACGACAGAATAGGCTATTCATAGCATTTGCTGTTCATTTATAGGGACACACAAAAGAAATCGGTTACAATACTGTCTTTGAGCAATAATTGCTGAAGTGCGTTTTCAATTTCGACTTGCGTTTTTAAATGTAACTCATTTAATCATATACAGTGCTGCTAAAAGTGTTCGGATAATTTTCCAACTGTAGATTCCAACTGAAATTGCGTTTTCAAAAGTATTATGAGTTTCCATAGGGTTGAATTAGACATACTATTATAACTTATTATACTATGAAGTTTTGTTACATTATTCTGAATGTGTTGGGAAATGTTTCATAATCTATGCTTAACGCATGATTTTTCTTTCTTGTTTTAATATATGTACAGTAGAGCTCAAAAGTATTTTGACAAAGTTAATAATTAAATAAAAACAATAATAAAATGCAAAAATCTATCATTTATTTTATTTAACCAAATTCGATGTTTTACAGAATTTTAGCAAGTTAACTATGATTTGCTAGAAAATAACGTGAAACACAAGAAAAATCCAAGATTACTAAACAAAATAAGAGCGAATACAATATTGTCAAAATACTTTTGAACGCTACTGTATAGTCTTAACCCTTAAATGCCTAATTTTTCAAAAATCATTGTAATAATGTTTTTTGGCTTTCATTTTTTAAATAAATCATGGGAAAAATGCTTAAAAAATCGTATTTTGTTTTAAGTATAGTTTACGGCTAAAAAACAGTTTGTTACTAATCGGCAATACTGTTCTTTAATTGGAAAAATATGTTTCCTTGATAAAATTCTATAATATTAAACACAGAAGAATTTTAGGAACTATAATAAGAAATAAATTTTATTTGGTCACTGCAGAACAAAATAGGGTATTTCGCAAGCTTCCAAACGAAACGAAAAGAACAAGTAGCAACAATTGAAAAAATAAATCTATCATTACTCATAAACAGCACAAGTGTTGCCATCTACGTGTTGAAAATCGATTTAATAATATTTTCAGAATGTATTTTACTGGCAACATTAGGCATTATAGCTTCAATATTATTCTAATTGTATCTTAGAGCCTAAATTGGGTATGTTGCCGAAAAGCAACACAAGGCATTTAAGGGTTAAAAAATAACTAACATTGCGGCTAGAGTAATCAAATTTATTGTAATATTTCCAATTTATTGGCTTATCCTGCACAAAGTATTCAATATAAAATCAAGAAAACGAGTAGTTTTACACAGACACATGATGATAAGTACGCTAAGTGCTGTAGACAATATTTAAATCGAAGAATTATTTTATTTGTTATTTACTGTTAAAGACCGTGAAAATAGTTCCGTTACACACGTTTTATGGAATTAAAACTGCTGCAGAGCAATTTAATAATTTTTTGCAGGCACATACTTGACTAGATTGTGGTGTGCAGTGCCTAATCATTTTTTTTAAATTTTGATTATATTTTTGATTGGAAGGAGCGTGAAAATTAGATTTTTTCTATACAAGAATTAATTCAGATTTTCTAAATAGCCACATTTTATTTACGGATGCTGAATTTTAAAAAGCCTGAGACATATCCAAAGAATATACTTTCTTTCATATACGTGAATATTGAAAACTAAAGAAGACTTTAAAATAAATAAATTATTAAGTTATTATTAAATCGGATTATGCCTTTTTGAAGCCTTGAAGCTTTTCTGTTTTTGATAAACGTTGCATAAATTCATAATTACATGGACAACAGTATGTAAAGAAATGTTTTGCCGTCATGGTTAAAAACAGAGTTTTCTATGAAATCCAATTTTAATTTTAAGATTATTTACAACTTTTACTTTTCTTTTACCATAATTATTTTTTGCCCTTTTTTAAAAAGAAACTGAGCAAAATATCAATACTACTTCATGTAGAATTTTATACGTGGAAGTCGGGCTATATTCATAGATCACGTGCATTTGCCTTTATAAATCATATATTTTAGAACATCCGCTGGTGAAAATGTCGCCAGATTTAAAATGGAAAGTCCAGTTTTATTCAGAAAATTTAAATATTTTATTAATCTGACAGAAAGTAGTGTAATTTTCACAACATTTTTAGGTCATAATTGCTTTTCAACAATTACTATTATTGTTTTTTGATGAAGGGTTATTAATAATGATTTTTTTTAAATATTAAAATATCTTTTAATGCTGATTTTGTTCACAAGGTCCATTTCCTAAAATTATATTTATTTTCAAAAGTCTATTGAGTTTTTGCATTTAGAGACATTTTTTTCATCTTTTTAAATCACAGGAAATTTGTCTGTTTTTCGAGACAAAAAGCATTCTTTTAAAACAGCGATGAAGTTATTTTAACAGTAACACCAAAAAATAATCTTTGAAATAAAAAATAATGGCTAATTTATTTTCTGAATTCAACACCCATTTCAGTGTTTCACAAGTTGATAGAGGTAACGTATTGGAAGGTTTCCAAACTTTATTTTTGTGCTCGCATCTAACAATTCTAAGCATACCGAAATTTTTAGAAGCCGGTCTTAGCGAGAAACTACCATCTTAAAAGTAATCACCATGCCGAATTTCAAGTTTCCAGCGGATGCGAATGATGCCATTTTACATAAAATTAAACGTGTGCTTTAAACCTTAAAATTGAAATATGTTTTGTATTGCAGTGGAGTCCCGTTTAACCGAGTTATTTTCTTCTGATGGAGGCTTCTGTTATTAAGAAACAGCCATTATAAATGAAGCGTTAGGTAAAGATGAAAGAGCAGCCGTAAAAAGTTAGAACTCTGATTTTTTTGGTCAGAATTAGGGGGGGGGGGGGGAAATGGCCATATTAAAAAAAATGGCCATCTCCCCCCCTTTCTGACCAGAAAATCAGAGTTCTAACTTTTTACGTCTGCTCTTTCATCTTCACCTAACACTTCATTTATAATGGCTGTTTCATAATAATAGAAGCCATCAGTCCATCAGAAGAAAATGAAGTAATGGAAATGCCGGGGGCGACACTAAATTCTGAAAAAGCAGAATTCATGTTCTCTAGTACGCATTCTATCGCGGGGACTGAACCTGTGTTGTCAGGTGTCCCACGTAAATGAGGGCTTTAAATGCGCTGGACACCACTAATTTCTTACGCTAATTTATTTCGCCATCTTTAATTGCATGAAGTTCTGTCATTAGATAAGGCGAAAACAATTATTTAACATTGGTGCGCAGAGCATTTGTAGCCGCAATTTTACGCGGGACATCATGCAACACTAGTCTGAACAGGGTAGGCGAGAGTAGCTACAAAGCCCCCTACTTGTCAGATAAAAATTCATTCATATAAAAAAGTGACCAAGTTATTTTGACAATAACAGAGAAACTAATTTGTGAAATACTAGGGGGCTCTGCCCCCTACGAGCTACGCTCGTCAACCCCCGTTTAGACAACGCAGACTCTAACAGCACGCTAATTTGATCGCCTTTAAAAAGATTTCGGAAGATTGAATTATAATTTGAATCTGACAATTATAATCTGACGTAATTTTCACCAAACTTTTCTTTCTCTTTTTAATATTCACGTCAAAATACTTTTGTTAGAAATGAAACATTATGATCATCTTAAAATGTCAAGTAAATGTCTCGCGCAATTTTTAAAATAAAACTGTTTTGCAATATTATTTTTTGTTCATTTTACGTAATAAGTGTAATATGACGTAAATTCTCCTATTTAGGACTTCTAACGCATGTTACTGAATTTATTATTTTACAATATTCTTTCTCATTTAAAATTCAAGTGTAACTACAGTTTTTATGACGTAATTTTCAATGAGTTCCTGCTTTTTATATTTTTTGTTTATAATAGTCACGTGTAAAATACATTTTTAATTAGAAGCAAACATTACTGTTTGCTCTGTTTATACAGTTGGCAACAGTATAAATTAGTAACATTTTCTAAAATTTGTAAAAAATATCTCTCGAAATGCTGAAAATTTGAATTTAAAATAGAAATAAAACCTCGAAAAAATATTCAAATTAAAAAACTAACTGCAATCTGCACACCGGGAAATTCTGACGCATAAAATGATCTAAAAATGATTAAATTCCTATGTAGTTTTTGCTCCTATAAAAATTTTTTAATGGAACGATTTTGTCCAAGTTTGGCATTAAATATCTCTTAAAATAATTCTTCGATTTGAAAACTGTCTGCATCAGCGTGTTTATCAAACATTTTTTCTATAATACTACCGATTTTCATATTTTTGTATGCAACAGTTTTTTTAATATTAACGAAGAAAGACCTCCTGTCACAAAAAATTCAAAACCGGCGGCGGTGACAGCGGTAGTTACTTTTTTTTAGAATAGAGAGATAATATATTGGCAAGTCTATTTTCTGAAATCAACTCCAATTTCAATATTTCACAAGTTGGTGAACGACATGTATTGGTAGAAATTAGTCAGTTTCCGACTTGAGTTTTGTGCTCGCACCTAACAATTCCAGATACATTGTAACCCAGATCAATTTTAGAACATTTTCATCTCTTTTCACTGTCATAAACTTGGAACTTTTTAGAAACAGGACATAGCGAGAATATATATATTAAAAGTAATCACCATGCCAGATTTCAAGTTTCTATTCCTAAACATATTCCGGAAATCTTAAATTTGAAACATTTATTTCTACTTGTAACCTTTTAAATTTCGAGTTTTCTAGAAATTGTTCTATGCGTATATTTGCGTCTTAAAAGTTAAAGCCATGTAAAATTTGAAATCGATAACTTTATAAATTCCAAATAAATCTTAATTTAAAACATTTTAGAAACGGCATTCGCTCATTTTATGCTTTTAAAATTCCATTTTTTAGAAGCCAACCTTAACTAATTTGTGCATCTTAAAAATAACCTTTATGCCAAATATAAAGTTTCTAGCCACAAAAGTAGAAATCGCAATTTTACACTGTAAAATACAAAACCCGGGAACGTTCCTTAGAAATAATGAGCAGCTGGTTTGCCGATTCTACTGACAGATGAATAAATTTCCTTCGAAATACCAGGAATGTTTATGTTTACATTTCAAGAAGCTTAGTTACGTTGAAACGTAACGTTTTGGCTGTCTACAGAAATAATTCTAAAATATCACCGGAAGATTCGATATTTATTGAGTAAACATTCTGCTATTTTTAATAAATAATATTTTTATACTATACAGCGAAAGAACACACCTAGCAACATGCACACGAACGCATACCTTCACTGAAAAAAATGAAGTACTCAAAAATGAGTAAATCAATGTACTCATATCAAATTGAGTATTTTTGGATCAAATATGAACCTATGCTTTCTCAATTTTGAAACATCCTATGTTATCAAACCCAAAGAAACGATAATTTTGTACCCTGTAATGGTATATTTAATTTATGACGGCATAAAAGATGTTTATTAATGTAAATATTAAATTAGGCACTGTATTTAAAAATTATTTAAAAATGCTAGCAAATAATGCTCTTGTAATAAAAATATTTGATTTGGGTATCTTGCTAATAATTTTGCTATTTTTCTTAATAAATAATCTATTAAACGTTTCTTGTTAATAATTTTGAACGGTAAATAAATGTCAGTACATTTTTTCTTTAATTTGTAGGTTCAGGGGGGCAGTACATAACGATTCATATTTGAACACAACCGTATAATCAAAAATGAGTACACGTGTTTCTTAATTTTAAACACATTTGGATCGGAGCTATTTTGAGTATGTGAAGTATTTAAAATTGAGTACTTTTTACTCAATTTTAAGTACCCACTATTTTCTGTGTTTCGTTATGCAATGGGGGATCATTGCACGAAGAGGCATCTTTATGGTACAGTTACGCACCGGAACCAAGTAAGTGCGAATTTCAAAATGCAGGCGACATATATTTCAACATTGCTTTTAGTGAAAACTGGTGATAGTAAAATGCTTAGTTAGTAAGTAAACGCAAAGTAAAATTATCAAAAATTAACCCTCTCGATGCACAACCCGAGATTTTCTCGGAGATGCATTTTTCGTCTAATTAACCCTTCTTGGTTAGTCCCACCAGTTATTTTTTTATTGTAAATTTTGCCTTATTTAATCGAAGGATTTTCCCATTTAAATTATATAAAAATTTCTATTTTGAAAAACTGGCAACAAAAGAATAAAAATTCTTAAAAGATGCTCGTCGCGAAGCTATTTTGATAAATCAATTACGCAGCGAGAGGGTGGAACACATTTGAACGCATTTATAAATTTTAACCTTTAGAGTGTAAAACAAATGGTAACGTTCCGCACATATTCCAGAAATATTTACTCTTCCAGCATTTTTATAATAAGCAAAGCATTTCCTGAAATATTCTGGTTTTCTACTTTGAAACATTAACTCCAGAACCTTTGTCATTAAATAAGTCATTATTGAGAAATACTGATGATAATTTGACCCATTTGTACAGGAGTTCGCTACCCTCGGTATACACAATCCGGGTTCAGTTTTCTTAAACTTAAAATGTTTAACACCCTTCGAAATGGTTTACGATGCAATAATTTTCCCTGCTTTTAATTACTAAAAATTATATGTATATATATATATGTATATATATATATATATGTATGTATTTCTCTTGTGCATTTGGACGTAAATTGATAGCGGATGAATAAACGTGCACCTGGGATGCGTGATCTTTCATTTTATATCGAAAATTTACATTCTCAAATTGTGGTTGCTAGTGGTCTGTTTCCGCTGTACTTTATATATATATATGTTACCGGCCAACCCAATTTTAGGAAAAACTACATTGGCCTAGGCCAAACTAGTTTATCCTAACGCGCATAGGATAAACTAGTTTTCCCTAGGCTAAACTAGTTTATCCCAAAGCCCACAGGATAAACTATTTTTTCTTAAGCCAAACTACTTTGGCCTAACGCGCATAGGATAAACTAGTTTAGCCTGCTATTCATTGGTCCGAACTAGTTTATCCTAGGCCGATCTAGTTTATCCTAGACCAATATAATTTGGCGTAACTTTATGGATCCCAAAGACCGCACTGCCACCAACCGTCTATTTTTTCCTAGGTCGATATAGTTTATCCTAGCCCAATACAATTTTACGTGCTTTTATTGATCCCAACTACATCTTCGTCGCCGACCTTGTGCAAAGTAGTATTGCCGTCACCCTTGCATAATATATTTTAATCGATGGGGAGTGGTATACTGTCTCCCTTTCTTCCCCATTTCACCGCCGCCGGTAGTTACATAATATGTTCCATATGACTGGAGGATCAAACAATGATATGAGAGGTTATCATAAAATTTAGGAGAGAAAAAAGAGGATTAATTAATAATGTACAGTATAATCTCGAAAATCCGGCATCGTCGAGACCGGAACTTCGCTGGATTTTTGAAAATTCCAGATTTCTGAAATAATATCAAATGTACTTTTGATATTCTTAATGGTGCATTTATTCATAATTAATTCAAGGCTAAGTGATATTTATGTGAGAAAAAAAATAAATTAAAAAAAAAACATTGATTTTTTTCTTCTAAGTCGGAATTGCATAGGAAAGAAGAAAAATCCGTTATAGGCAGGTTCCCTTATTAGAAGGTTCATTATATGATGTAAATGGATTATATTATTTCTGCAAGTGCAGTAAACATCCTCTAATCCGACATCCTAAGGTCCGGCATGCTGGATAATCCGGCACAACTTTCGGAAACACAACTGAATCGAGAAGAAATTAAGTAGTCAGTTGAAGAAGATTTTGATGACCCTACAGTTGAAATTAAGACTGACGAGGCCATCATTCAGAGTGTTATCAATGTAACAGTCCAGAAAGACGTTGGCTCAAATGAATATAATGTGCACGAGTCGAACAACATCAGTTGAAATCAAGAAGCTGATGCCTCGAATACTTTTATCAGGTTCGATCAACGTTCGATCAACCATGCGGAAAGTATTAAACTTCACATCATAAAAAAAAATCCCAATAAAAGGAAAAGAAAAGACTACTACAAAACAAACTGGAAGTCAAGATTTGTTGAATATGGCTTCTACGAATAGACCTACAGTGCACGTTTTCATTTTATACTCATGTACATATGTTGTACAAAACTTACATTAAGTATTTTTTAATATTCTATTCAAGCTGTTCAAAGAATAAAAAACATTCTTTACTGGCATTTTCTGGTTAATTCTAACTTATACATGTTTTTCCCGATATGCATCCTGTTATCCGGAAAATTTCGTAATCCGGCATGCTGCAAGTCCCGAACGTGCTGGATTAGAGGATTTTTATTGTACTAATATCCTCATTTTACATAGAACAACATATTTTTTTTTTGTTAAACACGGGATTCCGTCATAGGCATGTTATTTTCATCAGGTTATACCGTACTTTAATTTTATTACCTATAAATGCATCTACTTGTCTTAAAAAACTAAAAAATAATAATAAATATATAAATTAATTTTAATTGTGGAATAATAGCCATTTAAAAATACATGCAATAAAGAAAATATTGTGCCGGGCCAAATATTACTGATATTTTTACTGAACAGACCAGAGATCCTGCCGGTCCAAATTACTTTCATATGACCTGGGCTAGAAATTGGACTGAAAATTTCTTCCTGTGCAGACCTCAAGAAGAATGCAGTCGAGTCCCGTCTTAAGTCGAAAAAAAATTGAGTCCCGCTCCATCACGGTTCGAACCTCTCGAAAAAAGTAATCCCCAAACCAAGCCCGCACCGAGTGTTGGGAAGGAAAATTGGGCGGGCCCGTAAAGACCTTACATAGAATAACCAAAATACTAGCTCACAAAATTTTGTAAATTTGGACGCTAAACTTCTATTATATATTTTTTTTAAAAACGAGTTTTTAGTGAACTTTGCTCACTTCCATAGATGCGTTTGAGTTGAACGGATTCGTTTGAAAATTTTTGAATTTGAGCGTGAATTTGACTCATTTTTGAGAAATTGAATTTGCATTTGAATTGCCGTAGGATAAACTAGAAGGTTGGCGCCGAAGCGGTCTTAGGAATCAATAAAAGCACGCAAAATTGAATTGGCCTACGATAAACTAGTTTAGACTAATGAATAGCAGGCTAAACTAGTTTATCCTATGAGCGTTAGGCCAAACTAGTTCGGACTAGGAAAAACTAGTTGATCCTATGGGCGTTAGGATAAACTAGTTTGGCCTCGGAAAAACCAGTTTATCCGATACGTGTTAGGATAAATTAGTTTTGCCTAGACCAATCTAGTTTGGCCTAAAATCGGGTTTGGCAGGTAACATATACATACTTTCCAACATTCAACTAAATTTTCGTAAAATATGAGTTAAATTAACACAGGTTATACGCGTTACTAACCAGAAAATTTATTTGATGTGCCATTATGCATTTAAAATCATGTTTCTCTATGAAATCTATTTGAATAAATTTCTTTAGTAAATTTTTGGCTCGAAACGTGCTTAATCTGGGTCAAATTAACTCACATTTTACGGAAGTTTAAGGAAAAGTTAGCAATTATGTATATATATAACTAGAAATGTTTATTAAGAGTAACTTAAAATTTGTTGAGTAATTCTAGAACGTACTACTGAAAAATCTGTAACCTTGCTGGTGAAATAAATGGGAACATTCCTGATGTTTCACAGGAATCTTATTGATATTTCGGCGGAGCTTCTCAGAATTATTCAGTTAAGTACCTGTTATTTCGAAAAAATTTTCATTGGAAATATTGGTCAACCCTACTGCCCATTATTTCCAAGGAACGTTCCTGGAATTTTGTTGATGTGTAGGATCACGGATTACTTGCTTTGTACGCAAAGATGGCGAACCTGCGTACTAGCGAGCTAATTGTCACCAATACATCCAAGTAATGCTTGCCGACTTACTTAAAGCCAGAGGTTTTGATAAAAATGATTCAGAAAAGGAAAGTATGTTTTTTTGCAAATTATTTGGTTACTATAAAAAAGTACAAAAAGTGAAAAAGCTCCTGGATTATACGCGGAACGTTACTATTTTTCTTACAGTATAGAAAACCTTTTCCCCTGCACTTCTCTTTTTGAAGGAATACAGGCAAAAAATATAGTCTCTATTGCAGCAGATATTGTCATCATCATGTTTTTCCAACATTCTTAAATAGATTTAGTACTTCTTTATTTTACAACTACAAACAAACAAACGCTTCTTCTTGATAATACAATTTTAGATGAGTACACTCTAATCTTGCAGTTCTCCTTTACTAGTCTTTTTATACTGAACTTCATATTCATCCCATTTTATGTTGCTCCGATATAGTTCAAGTGAGGAAAGAAATTTTCAAGGAAAAATTATCTTTATGGTAATATTTTCTGATTAATGAAACTATTTAAGGCAAGTAATGCAAAATTGTGCAATTAAAAGCTTAAATTAATTATAAGAAGTCCATAAGTAAGTACTAGTCCAAAGGCAGATAAAATATAACTTCGAGTCAAATGAAACATCCCACAAGCAGATATCTGAACAACATCTTCTGTTTCAATCCTCTTTAAATAAAACATTTTTTCTTTCGATATCAAATTACTGTAACCGCAAGTGTTCCGAAAGTTTCTAACAGTTCTTCTTATTTCTAATAAATTTTCAGGTATCCTTGAACTGCAAATCGTAAAAAACACGAGCATACTTACGCTGTATACACCGAAACTAGCAAGAAAAATTAGCCGATCAGTGGTAATAGTGTAATATGGCAGCGATACTGTTAATAAAATTTCAAAGATTCCTTGCAAACTGTGACGAATAATACAAAATATGAGCTGAGTGAACGTTTTGTTTAGCTTCCGTAAAATATTCACCAAATAAAAGAATTCGGCATAATTATAAGTATCCCATTTCTTTGTTATACACAAGTGAATTCGAAGAAATTTATTATATGTTGACAAGATCTCAGAACATCTGTAAAATAAGATACCTATGCAAAACTCTAGATAAAACGGAAAACTGAACTTGAATAGAAATTCCGAATACGTAATGCAAAAAATAGAAATTCTTTGCCAAATTCCGAGCTGTAGTTTGTATCCAAGAGTCGCATATATGAAGTGAAACATGTCAATATCCAATGTAATTTGATTATACATGCACTCTAAACTCGGTAAAACTAATACGATAATCACGATATAGGTTATAATCCAATATCTTGATTTATCTTTAGAAATGTAATATTTTTGTTGCCTATATACCTGTAATACTATATTTGAAATAGCTTTCCTTTTATAGTAGGAAATAGACCACACTATTACTGAATTAATAGGCAAAAGTAAAAGTAATATTGACTCTCTATAGCGCTTCATTTTGATAAAACAGAAGATCACTATCGCATCATAGGACAACGCAATTCCGCAGACGATCGTGAATATCCTTTTGAAGCACTTTGCAATGAATCCTACTCTTTGGTTGAGAAAGTTAAGTTCAGTGATTGATAAAATGTACCACAAAATAGCGTCAGTATTTTCCATGGTGGGATTTGCACTTTTAAAGATTTATCTACACGATGAGAAAGAGCAATGCATTTACTTTGACTTCGATAATATTTTTATAGCTTTAGATTCTAATATGACTCAATATAACAAATCTCTATCACCGAGTTTCTTCCATTGGTTATATGCAACATAATAATATCTGCCTTACATTAACGATATCTACTTACAAAATAATGATTGATGATTCAAATTTTCGTTATTTGACAACAGATTTCGCAAAATGTTTCTTGAATATTATGTTTTTAATATTATAATTCCTTTTTTCATGCTTATAAAGTAACTAATCATTTTTGCTGAATTTTGCACGACATATATATATATATATATATATATATATATTTAATCTTTATAATGGTTATCGTTTTTTTTTTCAATCACTTTGTAAAAAATTTTTTCTAGTTTTAAAAAGTATATCGGTAACCAGTGATACGACAACGCTGCTTCTTATCTTTTTTTTTTTAATCGTTTCATACTTTTAAATAATGCAAATAGTGTCGATTTTAACAACTCAGTCTACTTATTTTAAAAGTGAAAAATGAAAATTGGAATTGAATATTTTATCTCAGAACTAACAAGAAATTGATTAAATTATTTGATAAAAATGATTTTTTAAAAACTTTATTGTTTACAAGTTTAAAAGAAAAAAAGTTATTTTTTAAACTACTCTTTTATAAATATTCATTGTTATCTTGAAAATCACATTTAATTTCTTGATTGCAATTCGCCCCTCCCACGTAAGTTGAAGTTAAAATACATTGATTTGGTCCGTATGCACCAAATTCGATTATGAAACATTCACTTCTTTATTTAAGAATGCGCAAGAAAATGAATTCATTAAAAATATATAAATTTCGCTCTGTTTCTTTTTCGAGACAGGATAACAGTAATGAAAAATGAAACGTTATTTAAACTGTCTTTATAAGATTTCTAAATTTATTTCTCAGCGTGTAATTGAAAGTAATAAATATTAAACTATTTAATTGAAACTAGCGTAATTTTGCTTTTAAATATTAAACTCTTTATCTTTTTTTTTATAATTAGTTTTCAACTTTGTCAACTTTGTGTTAACATCTTTGTGTCCCAGCAAACACAGAGCTATCGGTAAACAATCGGCGGACAGCTGCTTTGCCATTACCGAAGGTACCGGTTCCGTATCTTTTTCGACACGCCGGGCGAGTGACGCCCGACAGATAGGTGCACAGCCGGTCGAGTATCGGCAAAACACTATGCCGACAGCTATCCATACGAAAGCCGGTCGCAGCCCGACACCAGCATCAAATGGAAAAAAAAAAATCTGCGTTGATGGCGCCCTCTATGATCGATCGCGGAATGCATTTTTGAAAAGAACGTGTTCCGGCAGCGAGATTCTAATAGATAGTCACATTTTAGCATTATTGGCTTTTACTTCGTTCTCATTCGCTGTTATCAGTCACGTGTCATGTATGTTGTTGGCGCCTGGCGCTTTTAGATTTGGCGCATTCTTATATGTGTTGGAAGGTCTGTTTTGAGTTACCAGTTAGTACAACATACGCGTTATCGGACGTATGGATGCGAGCTTTGTAAAAAGAAGATAAAGCTTTTTAAAATAGAAGTTTTAAAGTGATTTTTAACGTGTGTTTGTTTAATCCAGAAAAAAAAAAATGTGGGAGGAGGTTTATTCTTCATTATTTTATGTTTGATCAAGATACATCATAAATTAAGAGATGTCATTCATTTGTTATGAAATTGCGATATTTATGTATCCTAATACAAATATAAATGAATGGCGTATTAAAAATCGGACTTTCTGTTTAAAATGCTGTTTAAAGTGATAATAATACACAGTAATACAAACAGATTTTTTCCCTGATTATTGCATTTTAATTCCTTTCTTCGAAAATTGTTTCTATATATATTAAATATTATTTTAATTTATTTATTCTAAAATTGTTGCTATATATATATCGTAAGCTAATTGAAAAACCTGGCTCTTTGCAAACAGCCTAGGCTGTTAATAACTTTGCTTCCTACCAGAAATTTTATTTAATAAAATGTAACTTATTTCCAATTGGTATTTATTTGCCGTTATTTATTAAGTAAAGTTTCTGGTTTAGAACAAATTTATTTTAGCCGCGGTTTATACGCAAGTAATTAAAGTACATTTTTATTTTTAGGGTACATTTTTCGCAAACACCACATGTAGACAATCAACAAAATTTTGAGATGGGGCTCATTTTTAATGTTTTCTGAGCAATACATAAAGTAGATATGATGTAGCATGGTAATATTTATAAAAGTTATGTAAGAAAAATTGATGTTTCAATGGAACCTGCAGATAACGCAGATTTTTAGTATTTTCACAACATTAAGTAGAGAAAATGGTTGATTATAAGAATAATTATAAAATATATAAGAAAATTTCTGCAATGATTAAATCTGCAGATGAATCAGATTTTTAATGTTTCCGAAGGATCGCGTATAGAAGAGGAATCGTCAAATCAAACTTATAAAAAATACATATGAAAATTTCTTTATTAATGAAATCTGCAGATGAGGCAGATTTTTTGTGTTTGTCCAGTGTTAAGTAGAGAAAACTAATTTCTGAATGAAAATAATTATAAAACATATATAACAAAATTACTGTATCGATAAAATCTGCAGATCAGGCAGATTTTTAATGTTTCGCAATGTTACATGGAGATTACGGGTTGCTAATGAAAATAATTATAAAATAATAATTTATAATATATAAGATTTATATTAATAATAATTTATAATATATAAGAAAATTTCTGCAATGGTGAAATCTGCAGATAAGACAGATTTTTAATTTCCCCCCATCTTTACGTAGCGAAGATGGTTCAATAAATGAAATCAATTGTAAAAAATAAATCAGAAAAATTTAGTAATAATTTAATCTGAAATGAGGCACATTATTAATATTTTCCTAGCATTACGTAAAGAAAATTTGTTGCCGAATGAAATGGATTACAGAAAAAAGGAAGAAAATTGCTTTATTGACAGATTTCCTTTTTGCACCTGGTTGATAATTAAGGCTAATAAACGCTATTTTTTAGAAGTAAATTTTGTCCTCCACCCATAAAGATGAACAAAAAAAGAAAATCTGCAGACAAGACAGAATGTTATATTTCGCATTACGTAGAAATAATATACTGCTGAATGACTAGTATCAGATATACAGGTGCATTGCGAGTTTATTTTTATTTTAAGTGTTCTACAGAAGTAAATTAAATTAAAGTATCACTAATCTCAGGTAATCAGAAGATTAAATCATATATGTCAATACGACACTTTTCATACATACTTGCTGTGACTAATTTCATTCAGAAGTCATTTTTCTCTATGTAATATTGAAAACACATTAAAAATTTGCCTCAACTGCAAAATTTATTGATACAGCTATTTTATATTATATATTTATCTTATAATTATTTTCATTAAGCAACACATTTTCACTAGGTGCACCAGGAAAAAATTGAAAAATTTACCTCAAGTGCATCTGCTCCCTAGTAATATAGAAATTTTCTTGTATAGGTTTTATAGTAATCTTAATTAAGCGACCTGTTTTCTATATGTAATGCTAGGAAAATATCAAAATAGGTCTCATTTGCAGATTTTATTGATAAAAATTTTTGCTTGTATATGTTTTATAATTATTTTCATTCAGAAGTCCATATTCTCTATGTAAAGCTAGGAAAACATTAAAAATCTATCTACCATTTTCCACATTTATATAAATATATAAAATAGTTTTAGTGAGAATTATAGCTTACTTTTAGCTAATCCATTTAACATGTGTATACAGTGAGACATACACAGATTTATAAATTTACATACTGTAGAATGATGGATCTAGACAAATGGTCTAATAAAGATGGAGGGCTCCAATTCCGAAAAATGTTAGATTATGTATACATATATTCATACAATACATACAGTTTAATGCATATATGGATACAATACACTAAAAGAAAATGTTTAAAAAAATTATATATTTAAGGGTATGGGTTCACTCGTAAGTAAAAAAAGTAAACATCTCCTACTAACTCTGCAGCTAATTATAATAGAAGGAGGTTACTGGCGCCAAATAATTGGAAATAAAGTCTACTTTTAAATGATTTACATAAAATTTGCTTAGGGGACCACCTACAAATCAAAACCAAACCAAGATTTGTTTTTTTTTCAATGGCAACACCCAGTTTAGACAATATTTTAAATCCTCGGTTCAAACTATGCCTATAAACGAAGTTTCAAGTCACTTGTATGATAAGTTTTTGCATTATAAACATTGAAAATTTAGAGTTTCTAATGTTAAGTTACATTTTCATATTTTATTAATAACTCCTGGAATTATAATCCTAATGTAATAATATTTTGTATAGTTATAATACTAAAAACCCAAACATAAATGCATTGAATTTATAATTAAAAAAATTATAATATGATTTATGAAATTAATATTCGAAAAAAAATAGTAATTGTAGTCTACAATTTTGATAAATTTATATTTATTAGGTCCTGCTTTATGCGAATTCTCAATTTAAAATTTTTCTCTCAACTAGTTTTCAAATTATGCTTAAAAAACATCAAAATAATTGTTTATGGGGGCCGTCTATGATGTACAGAAAAGCATAATTTGAAAAAATATATTTTACTCATTTTATTGAAACATTTGAGCTTGGGCTGGCGATAGAACATATTAAGCGAGTGAAATGGTTACATTGGCAAGAAATAATACATTAATAGAAGTGACATACTCATTCTGTAGCATTTCAACAATGTAGTACCAAACTTCAATTTGGATACAGTCCCTAAAATATGGTCATTTAAAAATAATTAATTTCTCTGAAAGTATTCGCCTTTTCTTGAAATTTTTTATTTAGGTTTTTTAAAAGGTGTAGAATTTATTTATGGTGTCAGACTTGGGTATTGCTATTGAAAAAAAAAGAAGTTCGGGCTCGTTTTGATATGTAGATGGCCCCCTAAGCAAATTTTGTATGCATCATTTAAATGTAGACTTTATATCCAATCGTTAGGCACAAGTCACTTTCTTCTACAATAATTTGCTGCAAAGTTAGTACGGCATGATTATTTTTTTTCCACGACTGTACATACATATAAATATAAATAAATAAACCTGCATATCCCTATGTAAACATTTAAACAGATTGGAACATGTGATGAAAACTTCACTCTACAGTTAAAACACAGTTTTATACACTTACAAAACTAGTATGCTGTGGCCATCACAAAACTTTCTTCTATATAAATCCCATAAACAACACTAATTGATATCAAGGTATACCTGAATCTGAAGTTTGATGAAAATTCGTGCATTAGTTCTTGAGATAGAGCTAAAGTAGAAATTCTGAAAAATGCTGCATAGGAACGCCACCTGTTGAGCAATTTGCACCAAAACATAAACAGCACTAATTCATATCAAGGTATACCTGAGTCTGAAGTTTGTTGAAAATCCAAGCATTAGTTCTTGAGATAGAGCTACTACGGAAATCGCAAAAAGGCAGCATAGCAGCGCCACCTGTTGAGTGATTTACACCTAAGTGCATAAAACTTTAATTCATGTCAAGGACTAACTGAATCTGAAGTTTGATAAAAATCTGTGCATTAGTTCTGGAGATTGAGATGTTGCGGTAATCGTGAAAAATGCTGCATAGCAGCGCCACCTGTTGAGCGATTTACACGTAAAATCAATCAGCACCAATTTCTATCAGGCACTAACAGAATATAAATTTTTAATAAATTCCGTGCATTAATTCTTGAGATAGAGCGGCCCCAACATTTGTATCACATACCGACTGACAAACGGACAGGCAGACACAGTCGCAGACTCACAGAAATTTTGTAAAAACATTTTGACACACACACAGATGTTTGATTTCACGGACATTTTGTAAAAACATGTTTTTCGGAATCTCTGACCCCTAAAGCGTATAAATCCGTCGATGAAAATTCGTGCATTAGCTTTTGTGACAGAGCTTTAGTGGAAATTCTGAAAAATGCAGCATAGCAGCGCCACCTGTTGAACGATTTACTCCAAAACATAAACAGCAGTAACACATATCAAGGTATACCAGAATCTGAAGTTTGTTGAAAATCCAAGCATTAGTTCTTCAGATAGAGCTATTGCGAGAATCGCAAAAAGGCAGCACAGCAGCGCCACCTGTTGCACGATTTACACCTAAGTGCATAAAACTTTAATTCATATCAAGGACTAACTGAATCTGATGTTTGACGAAAATCCGTGCATTAGTTCTGGAGATTGAGCTATTGTGGAAATCGTGAAAAATGCTGCATAGCAGCACCACCTATTGAGCGATTTACACCAAAAACTAATCAGCACCAATTTATATCAGGGTCTAACTTAATATAAATTTTTGTTAAATTCCGTGCATTAGTTCTTGATATAGAGCACCCGCAAAATTTGTGTCACATACAGGCGAACAGACGGACAGACAGAATTTTTGTAAAAAATGTTTTTTTAGAATCTCTGACCCCTAAAACGTATAAATCTACCGAAAACCGAAAATTTTCACGAATCCAATACTTTCTTCTTTTAATGATAGAAGAAAGTAAAAAGCGTCTGACCAATTTTAGCTCTAGATTTGAACTCTATCAACAGCTGTCACACTCGCAGGTTAAAAAATACTGACAAAACTCATGTATGTATTTCCTTTCCAAGACATATAGGAGAGCGAAAAAGCTAAAATCGCCAAACGACAACTGCATCTACGACACGTGACTGAGAACAGCGAATGAGAACGCAGTAAAAGTCAATAATGCTAAAACGTGACTATCTTTTAGAATCTCGCGTTCCGGCACTGGACGTGGTTGGGTTTGATCCAACAAACTCACGGACAGGAAGGGGATGCCATAACCACTTGGCCACCCAGACTTGATCAGGGTAGGATTGTAACAGGTAATAAGGGGAAGCCTTAACGATACGTAATGGTTTATCATTAAAGGTAAATAGTAGATGAGAAAATAAGAATTTTGAAGTGTTTTTATTTTATTTTATATTTATTTATTTATAATTGTCTTACGCGTGTCTATTTAAAAGTTAATTTAATATTTAAATGAATGAAATAAACATCTTAGCGAATTCGTTAAAGCAAAGGAATTTAACAATAATTTTAAGTTTAATTAAGATATAGATATAATTAAGAATAATTAAGAATAGATACAAAATTTAAGAATAATTAAGTATTAAAAATATATTTTTAGAGGTCTTGTTCATTTAATCAAATTTTCTTATTAGGATTATAATGTAATTACATGCGTTGCGTTAATTTATAAAATACATATTTTTAACATGGAAAAATTTATTTTAATAAATAAAAAGTTGGTAATTATTAACTTTTAATTAGAATAAGAATTCATTTTATGTCATTTTGATGATTTAAAGTGCAACATATATTTAATGAGTATGTTGCAATATTAATTTGTTACTTATCAATATTTTTAGTTTAAAAATAAAATAAAAATATTAATTTAATTTTTTTTTTCTTTTGGAAGATAATTTTTAAATGCGGAATATTTCTGAATCTTTCTTATAAATTTAAGAATGCTTATTAAATAAAATAAGTGACTTTCAGAGGTTTTTCTCTTAATAAAATTTTCTCTTTAGGAATTATAATGTAATTAAATGCGTTAATTCAAGAAATATATATTTGTAACATAGAAAAGCTAATTTTAATAAAAAAAGAGGTTGGTAATTAATCACTTTTAATTAGAATAAGAGTTCAATTTTTATCATTTGATAATTTAATGTAGAATATATTTTTAGTGATTAAGTAGCAAAAATGATTCTTTTACTTATAAACATTTTTTAATCAACAAACAAAATAGAAATATTAATTTATTTTTTATTTATTATTTATTTATTTATTTATTTGTAAATAATTTTTTAGAAGTGGGAGATTTCTAAACCTTTCTTTTAAGTTTTAATGCTAATAAGTAGGGCAGTTTTTTATATTTGTATAGCTTGTAAAATAATTTTAAGCACTTTTTTAATAATTTGATTTTTAATTAAAATAAGAAACATAGCTATTGCTTTTAAAATGAATATATAGTTCGAAAATAATTAATTTATTAAGTTTTTTTTTACGATTAAGTTTATAACGAATAATAATTTTAAGGGGCGATTTAAGAAACTCTTTTGATGATTCAAATAATCGTAAGCCTTTTTAAAATTAATTCAATAAGAGCTTTTAAAAAATATACATAGGCTATTTTTGATTTATTTATTTTATTTTATTTTAATTAATTTTTTTTTTTTTTGTTTATGACTGTTAGAATTTCATACAAATGAAATTCATGAAATATACATATCTTATCAAAACTCAAATTCAAAAAAAAATAAGAAAAAGAAAAAAAAAATGTCGGCTAAGACTAAAAATTCCAAATTTGGACCGATGTTGGCAAATCTAATCGGGCCACTATCAGAAATCATATATCGGACCTGCGACACTTTCTGGTGTAAGTCGCTTACCGATATATAACCATAAGGGGACCGATTATGGTAACCGGCAGTCAAAAAAGCAGATTCTTATGTTTCAGTTGCCGACATGCTGCCGACACTTCACCGAATAACTGTGCCCATGCCGACACTTAACCGACACTGCCGGCTGCGGACCGATCGTGTGCCGAAATGTATGTGTTTGCTGGGGTGTTATATGTTTTAACAACCTAGGTGAATAGGATTTTTTTTATGAATTTTTAATTGTTTTAAAGGACACAGATAATTTGTTTTAATGAATTTTGAAGATATTCTCAAAAATAATTATAAGGATTTTTTAGCACAGAGCACATATTAGTTGCGTTTTTGGAAACATATTGGATTTTTATTAAACACAAAATTACTGTTTTTACAAATAAAAGGTTGAAATGACATGTTTTTCTGTAAAACTAGGGCTTAATTTGCGCTGGAGCCCTTCGGAGCTTATAAATACAGGGCTCTGGAGCCCAGTGCAATACCTATTCCGGAAAAGCAAAGCCTAAACAACCCTTTCCTTTACCTTATATTTCCAACAACACTTATCTTTACCTCATATCTCTAAGTTTCTGCAGTATTTTCTATCAAAACTCGTATATGTGACGCAATATGTCGCACAGCTCTAGATGAAACGGCGCGTAAGATTTCCTGAAAATTTTTCTCGTAAATGTTTCTGCTAGTTGTTCATTCATTACATATATATATATATATATGTATAAAACCAAAACCACATACTATACATCTAATCCCAA
Organism: Maratus speciosus; assembly: GCA_963932465.1. Taxonomy (NCBI): domain Eukaryota; kingdom Metazoa; phylum Arthropoda; class Arachnida; order Araneae; family Salticidae; genus Maratus; species Maratus speciosus. The sequence goes on along the minus strand of OZ010794.1, from coordinate 501,967,256 downwards.
AACTCCTTAACAACAGAAGAAACATAACAAAATAACCATGGAAAATTCATACATATATATATATACATATATACATACATATTAGCTCAAAAAGGGTTAAAAGTAAAACTAAAAATAAATAAATAAATAAGTAAAGTCCATGCGATAAGCGCTAAAGCTGCAAATAACCACGCAGATTATATATAGCTTATTATGTATTAAATGCATTCGTCAGACCCAGAATCATGCACCATAATTAAGATAAGAATAACCAACGAACATCTAAGAAATTTCAACAAATATAACCTGAACAAGAAAAAAACGAAGTAAACACAACCAAAAGCTGTAGTCTCGTCAACAGTGGGAATTTTAAAAAAGGACAGCAATGTTTCAGACTAATTACAATTCACAACAACTATTATTCAGTAGTAGCTGTGGGTTTCGGCCAGAGTGTCGCAAAGCATAAATCAAATGCATAAAAACAATTGAAAGCATATTGCGAACACTTCCCCACCGGACCCGACGCCTCAATAAACAGTATATCTCGAAGATACAACTGATTCAAAACATATGTGTAATATACTCTGAAACAGCAATAAAATTATTTTACCCAAATCCGAGCCACACATCCACAAAAAACAAAAAACAACTTCCAGTGATAGATAATCTGTCCATGCTCGTTCCATGTCTGTTTGCCACACAATTGCAGACAACCTTGTAAAACCGTCCAAAAAAAGCCTTTAAGTAATCTTGAAAAAAAAAATCAAATGAAAATAATAGTTCTGCTGATATCTTGATTTGAAAATAACATTTCAAATGTTATACACATTTTAATCTACAATAAACGGGATAACTTTAATTTTGAAGTTAACCAATTTGTTGATTGAAGTTCAAATATCCATAAACGCGTTTACGTCAATATTATAATAGGTCAGATTTTTCGCTACTATAAACTCTATTCGAGTAAAAATTTATTTTTTAAATAACTTTTTAATTTAACCAGAATTTTGTATCATAAAAATAATATACCTTTTAATTTCATTAATAGATATACTAGTTTTACGACAGTCTTCATTTTTGAGTAGTTGCTATACGATTGACAGTTAATGATTTGTATTACTTAAAGCCTTTTTTGGACGGTTTTACAAGGATGTCTGCAATTGTGTGGCAACAGACACGGACAGATTATGGATCACTGGAAGTTGGTTATTGTTTTTGTTGTTGTTTTTTGTTGTTTTTTTGTGGCTGTGTGGCTCGGATTTGGGTAAAATAATTTTATTGCTGTTTCAGTGTATATTACACATACGTTTTGAATCAGTTGTATCTTCGAGATATACTGTTTATTGTGGCGTTGGGTCTGGTGGGGGAGTGTTCGCGATATACTTTCAATTATTTTTATGCATTTGATTTATGCTCTGCGACACTCTGGCCGAAACCCACCGCCACTGGTTAATAATAGTTGTTGTGAATTGTAATTAGTCTGAAACACTGCTGTGCTTTTTTAAAATGCCCATTGCTGACGAGGCCACAGCTTTTTGGTTGTTATTTCTTGTTCAGGTTATATTTGGTGAAATTTCTTAGATGTTTGTTGGTTATTCTTATTTTAATTATGGTGCAAGATTCTGACTCTGACGAATGCATTTAATACATATATGTATGATATATATATATATATATATATATGTATATATATGTATCTCTCTCTATATATATATAACCATTAATTAAACATTACTGACAACCATCAATAATTGTGATAGTATTAATGAATTTACAAAGATACAGTGCCCCCAAACACACTGAATGGATACCAAAACATAATAAACAAGCTGCTATGTATAAAATAAAGTCCCTTGTTCTATATAAAAAGAATTAATAATGAAGAAACAAAGAAGAATATGGATTTCGATAAAAATAATTGAAAAGCTTATATATTGAATTACGTTATCAAGAGTACAGAATTCAATTATATAAGCAATGTATATTATCCTAAAAACCATGTTTTTAAATTTATACAAAACTATGTTGAATAATTCTCGATATTTTAAAAGTGAAATATTCGCTTAGATTCTGAAAATGTTAAATATTACATGAAAAGAATTTCACCGTCATTTATCAAGTTGTTGTCATTAAATAACTTTTAAGCAAGTTTTGTGATATCTTTTGATAATAAAGTTCTATATTTCTTTAAATCACATTCGTTTTTGAGAAAGTGCTATTATTCAAAGCTATTGATTAAATTTGTTAAATGCTGGAAAGAACTGTGGTTTGTTTAGTAACCACAAACAGAGATATATTTCAAAATAAGAATTGGCGTAGATAAATTTATTTTTTTCTCAGCTTTTATTAATTATTTGTGATGATAACATTTATCTCATTAAGGATAATACTAATATACATTCAGAACTTATTATCAATGCGTAACAACTTTAAACATGTATTATTTTAATTTAGCTTAATCTATTAAAATTAAATATATAGAAAGCTATGTGTAAAAGAACGTCAAATTCACCTTAAAATGTTAATTAAAATACATGAATACATCAAAGGATTAATAGTTTTCTTACTAAAATAGGTGCAAAAACAATTAAAAAATTTTAAGCATTAAAACCAATTTACAGATGTTAAATATAAAGGAAATCGCCGGAGCCCGAGCGCTTTCAACGAAACGCTGGTTCTCGTCAAGGGGTGAAATGGGAAAAAAATCATTCTGATTTCTGCTCACTTCACCCCTTGATGGTGACCAGGGTTTGTTCGAAAGCGCTCGGGCTCCGGCGAATTCTTTTATATTTAACATCCACAAATTGTTTTTAATGCTTAAATCCTTTTACTTGTTTTTACACCTATTTTCGTAATAAAACTATGAATCATTTGATGTATCCATTAAAATTAATTTAACAATTTGGGGTTCGATTTTTCTTTTATTTTTTTAGAACAAAATTACTTTTACTTTAATAATGTTAATCATTGCTATCCAAATAGATTTAATGACGTTTAAAGATTATCTCACTGCCTGAAATCTAACGAATGTACTTGTTTTGTTGTGTACTATTCAATTTATATTTATATGATAACTAGCAAACCCTGCTGCTTTGCTCGCGTAGTATTTGAAATATGCCAAGTAATATTTATATGTCTAATTTTTGTTAAATGAAATTATACTTATTACACTGCAATAGGCAGAAATGAGATTTAAATTAATAAAAAGAAATAAAACTAAATAAATGATAATTTAGAAAACATTTTGTAACTTTTATGCTCAATTAGTACGCTCATTGTAGTATTCATTTGGAGTTTTGAATTTTTTATAAACCACCTTCTTACATCTCAAAATTAACCATCATGTCAAATTCCAAGTCTTACCACCTCTCTCATCATAAAGGGCTATACTGAAATAGGAACTATCACCATTAATTTGACAACAGTAATTTTTAAATCGGTTTGTTATTTCCCAATATTCCACAGAAAAGTAGTTTAAAAAGCTTTTAAAGGCCTTTTTCAGAACGTTTGTTGTTCCTATGAATCCATGGTAGTAGAATCATCGGTATAAAATATATACTGTGTAGGATCAGAGACTGTTACCATTGATTCGCAACTATTACTTTTATAATCGGTGTGTATTCCCCGAAATTGCATAGAAATCGTAATTTAAGACTTTTTTAGAACGCTTTTTGCTTCACCCCCTTTTAATTCGAATTTATTTTCGACAGTCCTTCTCGGGCATTTATATTTTATAAGTAACTACCATGCTATATTTAAAGTTTCTAGCCTCTTCAGTATCACAGCAATCGCAATTTAGAAAGTTGTTTGCTTTTGCAGCCTTCTGGTGGTAGTAGCACATACATAAAATATAGCTTATAATTGATCAGGTTCTATCACCAACAATTTGTCACCATTGTTTTTTAAATAGGTTTGTTACTTCATAAGATTGCATAAAAATTGTAATTTAGAACGTTTTTAGAACGCTTTTCGCTCACTCCATCCTGTTAAATTTAGAATTTTCTTTGGACTGTTCTTAGAAAACAGTTGCATCTTGTAAGTAAATACCATGCCATATTTCTAAACGTTAGACCCCTCAGTTGTGCAAAAAATGCAAATTAGAACATGTTTTGCTCTTGCAACCCCCAGATGGTAGTGACAGCAACATAACATATAGCCTAAGTTGGAGCAGGGACTGTCCCCATCAATTTGCAACCATTACTTTTGAAATAGGTTTGGTATTTCTTGAGATTGAGTAGAAATCGCAATTTTGAAACTTTTTAGAATGCTTTTCGCGCATTTCCACCCCTTTTAAATTTCCATTTTTTTTACAAACTGTTCTTAAAGATCATTTATATCTAATAAATATGCACCTTGCTTAATTTCAAGTTGCTAGCCCCTACCGATCATAAAAATCGAAATTTAGAATGTTTTTTTTTTCCTTTAACCCCCAGGTGATAGCGACACTAACATGAAATAGCGTCTATGTTCGAGCAGAGTGTTTCAGCATCAATTTCCTACCATTACTTTTAAAATCAGTTTAATTCTTCCTGAAATTGCTATCAAATCGGCATTTAGAACGTTTTTAGAACGCTTTTCGCGCATTTTCACCCTTTTTAAATTTCATATTTTTAATGAAATGTTCTTAGAGATCATTTATATATAATAAATATATACCATGCAAAATTTCCTGAATCTAGGTCCTTCCATAATACAAAAATCGCATTTTAAGAACTTTTTTCTCCTGCATCTCCTCTGGGGTAGTGGAAACAGATTTAAAATTTAGCCTATCTTGGAGCAAGAGCTGTCACCATCATTTTTACACCATTATATTTGAAATGGATTCAGTATTTCCTGAGATTCCATATAAATCGCAATTTATAAAGTTTTTTACAACGCATTTCGCTCATTTTCACCCCTTTTAAATTTCGAATTTTTTAGGAAACGTTCTTAGAGATCATTGATATCTTATAAGTAAATACCACTCCAAATTTCATGATTCTTGGCTCTTCAGTAACGCAAAAATCTCATTGTTCAGAACGCTTTTTGCCGTGGTACCCCAAATTCTTTGGGGGTAGTGGCACCGACATAAAATATAGCCTATCTTGGAGCAAGGATTGTCGCCATCATTTCGACACCATTATTTATTAAATCGATTTGGTATTTCCTGAGATTGTGCAGAAACCACCATTTAGAAAGTTTTTTAGAACGCATTTTGTCCATTTTCACCCCTTTTAAATTTCGAATTTTAAAAGAACTGTTCTCAGAAATCTTTTATATCTAATAAGTAACTAATATTTCATAATTCTTGGCCGTTCAGTAACGCAAAAATCGCATTTTTCGAACGTTTTTTGCTCCTGCACCCCCTTTGGGGGTAGTGGTACCCACATAAAATATAGCTTGTCTTGGAGCTTACGGTTGTCGCCATCATTTTGACACCATTATTTTTTTAATCGGTTTGGTATTTCCTGAGATTGTGCAGAAATCACCATTTAGAACGTTTTTTAGAACGTTTTTTGTGTATATTCACACCTTATAAATTTCGAGTTGTTTAGAAAATGTACTTAGACATCATTTAAATCTTATATGTAACTAATATTCCAAATTTCATATTTCTAGGCCCTTCAGTAACACAAAAATTGCATTTTTAGAACGTTTTTTGGTCCTGCATCCCCTTTGGGTTAGTGGCACCGACATAAAATATAGCCTATGTTCTAACTTAGACTAACACCATTATTTTCATACCATTATTTTTGAAATCGGTTAGATAGCTACAGAGATTACCTTTAACAAACATACAATTTTTACTCCTTTATAATATTAGTATGTATAGGCTAAGGAAGAGTTTTTGAAAACGTTTGGAAAATATCGTATTACAAGTGGGTTGAACAGATATTGCAACTTTTACGCCTTTTATCACGCATGATTCGCTCAGAAGAGTAACCTATATTTTAAATTTAAAGAGTGAAATATATATATAAAATAAAGGAATCCCTCAACGGTGCAAAGAGAATTAAGCAAATTTCTATTGTTATAGTTATTACTCAATATCAATACATAAATGAATTGATAATAAGAAAGGCATAGCCATATAATAACATTAATATATGTAGATATTAATAAAATTAATTGTTAAGACAAAATAATACTCGATGAAAAGACATGTACCATTAATAGTATACCAGACACTAAAGGGTTAAGTTCATTCAAATAAATTTAAGAGTTAACTTAGATAAATTTATTTTCTCTTAGACCTAATTTATTATTAGCATTGATAACATAAATGTCTTTAGAACGAAATATAAATTTCATTCCGAAGTTGTTTTTAATTTTTAACATTGGATTTAAATATTTTTATTACATTTATTACGTTACTAAACACTATAGAGGCAGATGGATTGCCAAAAAAGGACATTATTCTAAAAGCCAGTTTTTATGTTTATTTAAAATTCAAAAAAAGTTCAATACGTTATTTGAAAGTGAATTATTATTATCGCCTTTGAAAAGGAAAAATATCCCTGCCATTCATCTTCCTATTATTATTTTATTACACTTAATTCTTTTTTAGCGATGCCTTTTCGGGTACGGAGGTTTCGTTTTTTTAATCGTAGTTATTTATTCAAAAGGCATTATCAATCACGGCTCCTCTCTGATGTTTTGTTGAATGCGGGGAAGTCGTTTTGGCTTATTTAGCAGCCGCAAAAGAAGATAAAGTACTTTAGGCTGTAATTCAAAATTTCACTCTAATGCATCTGCATATGTCACGTGGTAATATTTAACATCTTTTTTACTAAAATGTAATTCATTATCCTATTTTCTTCTGAGACACACAAATATCCAAAAACGTATATTATCCTAAAAGCCATGTTTTTAAGTTTGTACAAAAGTAAAAATAATTCTCAATATTTTAAAAGTGAATGATTGGTTTTGCTTTTGAAAATGTAAAAATATTATATAAAAGGAATACCACCGTCATTTATCATGTTATTGTCATTAAATTACTTTTGAACAGTTTTCTTGATGCCTTTCGATAGTACAGTGCTTTATTTCTTTAAATCTGTTTTTATACTTATACAAAGCTATAAATAATTCCTAATATTTTATACTTTTGCTTTCTAACATGTAAAAATATGATAAAAAACGAATGCGTCCGTCATTCATCATCTTATCACCATTAAATAAATTTTAAATCATTTTCTGGATATTTTTCGAAAGTACAGTGCTTTTTTTATCTAAATCATATGATTTTTTTTTTTTTTAGCTTCCGGTGTGCTATTTCTTTCTCCCAGCTTTTTTAGTGTCGTCTCCAAAAAATGATGTTGCGTTGTATAAGCCAGCCGTAAAACAAATCAGAGGTATCATTGTACGATTAAATACTCTATAGCAATTGTTCTAACTTCTAAGCAACGCACATTTTCAATTTTTATACCGTCATATTGAAGAAAAAAAGTACTTTTAAATGCAATTTGTTCGAAAACTGCATCTCAATTTATTTTTTAGATATTAACATTTTTTTGTAGTTTTTAGCGACATTTGTTTAATTTTGGCAACTCAGCTACTGTAAAAAGTAAAGAAAAATAGTTGGGAAATAGCAATTATATCTATTTGTTGCCATTTTCCCATAAAAACTGAAAAAATATGTAATTAAAATATGTGCTGTTTTGAAAAAATATAAATGAATGATTTATGATAAAACAAGGAAACTAAATTTAATGTTAAGTGTCTATATTAATTTTACAAACAAATGAAGGCATATGAATCATTTGATAGCTTTTTTTGTTTGTTTTTTGTTGAATTTATTGAATGACTATATTTCTTTTTTTGGATTTGCATATTATTCAGCGATAGTGACTTCATATGCGTACTTCACTGTAGATGTTGTTTAAGACTGGATTATAAATGAGGAATTCTTCATCGAATTCGGATGATATCGTTTTATATAAAATAAAATCGGGTGTTTTAACCAAACTTTAACCGCCTTAAAACCGAACTACTATAGAGCTCCGATTATCCGAGTCCCGCTTTAACCGAGTTATTTTCTTCTGATGCACTGATGGATTCTGTTATTATGAAACAGCCATTATAAATGAAGTGTTAGGTGAAGATGAAAGAGCAGGGATGACAGGGATGACCGCCCCGGGAACTCAGCAGATGAAAGAGCAGCCGTAAAAAGTTAGAACTCTGATTTTCTGGTCAGAATGGGGGAAAAAAATGGCCATAATTTTTTTTTGTTTAAAAAATAAAAACAAAAAATTATGGCCTTTTTTATGGCTGCTCTTTCATCTTCACCTAACACTTCATTTATAACGGCTGTTTCATAATAATATTAGCCATCAGTCCATCAGAAGAAAATGATCCATTCCAAAAGTATAAGTTCGGGAATCTACTGTATCTATATTTATAGGCGACATTAAGTAGCGTAAAAGTAGAATTCCTGTTCTCTAGTAATTACATTTCTGTAGTGAAAATCTGTAATGGCAACAAAATTACTCCTTCTTTTTTTAATTACTCCTTTTTTTTGGCCACACAGTAAAGAAGTAGAAGGATGGTAACGATGTGCACGATCTTTCAAGATTAGGAGCTCCAAGAACAACGATTCAACGTCAAAACGGGTTGATAGGAAGCCATCACCCGTGCGTTAACCACAGTCCTCAAAACAAAAGGATATGTAACTAAATTTTAAATATTGCAGTATTTCATTATATTAAGACGCTTAATTTCGATTACAGTTTAGAAAACTGAAGGATCTCTAAACTTAAGAAGTTTTGCGATTTTCCGAATTATTTTTAATACATGCATATATGTCAATCGTTCTAATTTTGTGTTTAGTTGATCTTTAAAAGGGATACAAAATACTAATTTATATCATTGAGAAATTTTGCTTACAAAAAAGTTAGGACAGAAAAACATATCTCAAAATTTTGCCAGCTACGGAATGTTTTAAAAATAATTGAAAAATAACAAATCTGATTTATGTTTAAAAGAATTCGATTTCTAGAAGCTTCAAATATAGAAATCCAAAATACAGCTCACTCCGCCCAGTTGTTTTTCACCTTGCTGTTCTCTTTGGGTCTATATGTCCCAAAATGAATTTTAATTGCTTATAACGTTTTTCTAAAAATGGCTTTTGCTGAATATTTAATGCTCAAAAAGGCAGGTATATAACAACAAACTCGTCAAATTTAGCAAAAACAATTTTTAACAAAACAGTTCTGAGCAATTAAATTTCATTTCGGGTAATATAGACCCAAAGAGAAAGAGAAAAGTTACGCTTAAAACTATACGCGTTTTAATGTGTTTTTTTAAAAGAAATTTATAGATTTTGGGTCGCCGTAATTGTTATTAAATTCAAAGTATGCCACAAATCTAAAAATATGAGAAACACTGAAATATAATAAGTTAAAAAGCTTTTACCTGAGATGATTTATGCCGTAATTTTTTTTATCTTGGAATATGAATTAGCATTTAACATCATTTAAGATTTCACATTTATCTTTAGACAACTTTCTAGCGCAGAAGTATTAATTTTATGAATATAATTTTTCGAGTTTAATAAATGCAAAATATGTTAAAAATCCAATAAGGAAACAGATATTCAAATGACTTGAGACAAATAAAGTTTAACTGAGACAAACTTTAAGTCATAGTATATCACTTTACAAGAAACATTCTTTTTACAAGAAAACACGATCATAATAAACTTATTAAACCAAATTTACAGAGTTTTACTTGCCAAGCCGAACGTGCACTTTTTTTTTTTTTTTACAATTTTAACAATATGTTTTAATGAAATTTTCAACAAACAACAATTTGCTTCTTGTGAAATACAACGTCAAGATGTCAAGTTCCAAAAATTCATTAATAATCAATTTCGACATAATCTACATTATAAAGCAACGGCATGCCCGTGAGCAACGCTGACGCCATATTGAAGGTGGGAACAGTTGAGAAATAAATCTCGCAATAAATGCAATTTTTTAACTTCTCAACATCGCTCAGTAACTTGGCTCAGTAATACGCATCGCTCAATAATACGCCGTTGAATAGGTGGGGAGGGAATGTTCCTTCTAATGCAAATAATTTGTTTCAGAACTGTATCTCAATTTACTACTTTTTAATTTATTTTTTAAATATTTCAAGCATGATTTTTTAAAATCTGTCTATCACGAGGAAAGGTTATCACATTTGCATTTAAAACAATATAAGGAGCATTCTCACAACCTTTTGACTTTCATGTCCCTGAATAATAATTTTTATTTTAATACATTTTTTTTCTATTTTTTTAATTTCATATACTGGGGAACATCTCATTGCATGTTTGCACAACAATATTATCGAGATAAATAAGTTCTGGATGATGTTGGGGGGTCCAAACACCTGGAAAACTGTACCGTCCCGTGTCCCTGATGCTGATTTTTAAGTTTGGAGCTGTCTGGATAAAATTGTTTCAATAAAAATAATTCGATGTAATTTTTTTCTGAAACTGGAACATATAAATATGTAACTAAAAATTAACCTGCACACATTTTTAGCGTTGTTATTATTTTTTAAAGTATGTCCCTGGGTTTTAGATTCCTTACCATCCCTCTTCTAAAATTATACAGAAAATCATTTCAGATGCAGCCACATAATTTTTTTCAAGTTTTTTCTCATGCAGAAGTATGCTAGAGAAATAATGTCTAAAATTCTTTGGCAGGAAATCTACTGTAGAATTTAAATCAGCATTTAAATATCAATTTCAAGCATCGTGGCTTTATTGTTAGTCTTACCGTCCCCTAGGTTTATTCCTGCACTTTTCGAGGTAAATAAATAAAAAAAATTAATTAATCCAATGTTATCAACTGTTTCTAAAAATCAATGAACACTGTGGCTATCACTTAGTCTTAACATGGATTTTCTAAAAATAGGTGGTAATTTTCCTTTCCATCTCTTTTTTTAAAATTTCGTCCTTTTTTTCAATACCACACCCTTTTTTTACCCTACAGTCCCTTCTTTAACACTCCTTAAGACAATGTTATACAAAAATTCTGTATTAGTACTACATTGTTATTATTTCTTATTTGAATGTCCTGTGGGTACTATGCAAATTCATTTTAAGTAAACATTTAGAGGAAAATAAAAAGTTACAGGGTTAAAATGGTAAGGAAAATTAATCTCGCAAGTTTAACTTAAACCTAAAGTTAAATAAAAAAATTTTCGCTGTTGACCATTTTTTCTTTATTTTGAATCATTAAGGCATTCGTCTATCAGATTAAAATGTTATTTTAGCAAGTTTAATTTTGTCAGATTTTTTTTCCCCAAAAGTAAAAAGATTGTGAGAATGCCCCATAAATATTCCAGCATTTTGTTTCCCTCTAATATTCCATAATGAAATTAAAACTACATCAATAAATAAATAAGGTAATAAAATAATCTAAATAAAACAACAAACATGTAATCGAATTCCGTGCTTAAACTACTGAAATTAAACAGAATTAAAAATACTGCTGTAAATAGCGAATTCATTAATTATGTCTCTGTCTGTTAACACTTGGTGTGCGTCTAATACGAAAGTATCTCTTTCAATATATTTCAAAACTTTATTTGAATACATAATTGATCTTTTTCATATAAAAATGATTTTTAGTGACGTTCGTGAGTGGGAAAATCTAAAAATATATATATATTAAATATTTATTAATTAAGTGTATAAAATTTAAATATATATATTAAATGTGTATAAGTGTTTTCAATTAAAAAAAGGTTTTAAACTGTTCGGTAACCCGGAAAATTTGGGTTTTATTCCATAGTACGGTTAAAGTCAAACTTTCCCCAAATGTCGTTGAAGGAGTGTTCTCCCAGAAAACTTTCTATAAATCAACCTTTCTTTTTTTTACCCTTTGTAAATTTTATAATCTTTATAATGGGTTCAACAGGGATTTTCAACAACTCAACAAGTGGCCGCAAACATAATGTAGAGTAATTTTTGCTTCATTTAATCGTTGAACAGTTCCTTTAGAACTCCGTTTAAATAAGGGAAAGAATACTTTACAAAATTTATGGTATGACTGCGGACCAGAGTTGTGTTGTTAGATATGTCTAAATTATGCCCTTAAAACTGTTGTTTTTGTTCAGAGAATATTTAAGTCGTTGCAATCAGTTAAACACACCGTTGTCACACCGAAAGAAGAGGTGATAAAAATTTCACTCGCATATATTTTTGAAAGACTTTTTAATCAATGTACACTGGTGTCCAATATTAAGGACCAATCACAAAATGCTAATTTTTAAGTAAGCGAATACTCAAAAGGAAATAATATAATTCCAGTAATTATTATCCTATAGCACAGCTAATCCATATAACATTCCATTCATGCCAAACATGGTCACAAGTGTCACAGTCACTACGGGAAAGCAAAAAAAAAAAAAAAAAAAAAAAGGAAATTCCATACATCTTGTTATGAGTCACAAATGATCACTATATGTGACTAATGCTTTGTGACGAGTCATCATGTGACTTTAGAATGTAGTTACATTGTGACTCTCATGTGACTCTCATCTGCAGACTCAATTTCAAAGTCATCGTGAGCGCTGCATCGTGATATTTTACCAAATAATGTCACATTAAGTCACATGATGACTTTCAGGTGACAGAGAGACAACTGTGAAGTCACCATTGTGCTCTTTTTGAAAATTCACCATGTGACTGTGATGTGATATTATCTGGTGAGTTATCACAATGCAATGTTGAGGATGAAATTGAAATTGAGTCTAAAAATGACAGCCACATGAGAGTCACAATGAATATACATTGTAAAGTCACCTGGTGACTCGTCATAAAGCAGCAGTCACATTAACGTCTCAGTGGAGTCACATATAGTGATCATTTGAGACTCAAAATGAGACGTGTGGAATTTCTTATTTTTTGTTTCACCGTAGTGACTGTAACACTTGTGACCATGCGTGACATGAATGAGATGATATATGGACTAGCTGTGCTGTAGGGACAGTAATTATTTGAATTATATTATTTCCTTTTGAGTATTCGCTTACCTAAAAAATAGCATTTTGTGACTGGTCCTTAATTTTGGACGCTACTGTACTTCTCATGCTTAAATCTTTCACGGTATCAATCTTTTTCATTTTTTCACATTTTAATTTTCGTTATAGGGCAAATCTTCAAAATGAGCGAAAAGTATGCGATCCCTTTATTCTGGCACCAGTGACTTCCAACAATGTTGAAAAGTGTTTATGCATTTGATTTGTTTGTCCGTCAATCCGTCTATCCGTCTGGCACCGCTCTAACTCCGTAAAGATGGTCGGATTTTCATACAATTGATAAACGCTATTTAGGGTCACCTAAGCGTGTTTAGAATTGTATGTGGGATGAATAGTTCATTTACAGGGGCACTCAAAAGAATTCCACTACATTATGGTATATGGGGAAAAATCGTTTGCAGAGTATTTTAATGACATTACGCTATTTCAAATGTATTGAAACTGATATAAATCCCTGAATATTTCACTACAAGATGATTACGATAGAATGGCGCATTCACAGCATTTGTCGTTTATTTACAGGGACACACAAAAAAAATTGATTATAGTACTTTTCTTTAAGTAATAATGGCTGGAAGTACATTTTAAATTTCGGCATGCGCTTTTAAATTTAATTTTTTTTTTCATTTTACTAGTTGTATATAAATTCTATTCCTTATATACAGGGCTGCACAAAAAAATTCATGTGCCATTCTCTTTATTAGCGAAAATTGCTGAAGGGAAATTTTAAATAATGTACAGTAAAGCCTCGATTATCCGCGAAGCGAATTATTATTTTTTTAATTCAAGCCAATAGCAAGAAAAGTACAATATGCCTTACTAATAAATATAAACAGAAAAATTCATGCATTCGAAAGTAATAGAAGAATATTTCTAGATTTGGTTGCCATGTTTGAAATATTAGATATAAAGTCTTTATGTCTTTTCTTGATTTTATTAAAAAATGTAAACACAGCAATTAAAATATTTAACAATAATATAATACTATTATGATAAATTCCGGGAGAGCACATCAAGAATAATTTCATTTTCCATATAGATATTATTCTATACTAAAAGAAAAACAATAGTTTACCATTTAGAATAAAGAAAAAGATGTTTCCAAAGTAATAATCAAAAAGAAGTGACTGATTTTTTTTTTAAAGGTGCAACTCGGCTCTTTGCAAGGTGCAACTCGGCAACTATAGTATGTATGACATTGTTTCTTGTTAACTGTTCTTTATTTTAGTGATTTAGACGTAAAGCAATTGTTTCTGATGTACTGTGCATATGTATGTATTTTAAACGTTTTATTATGTTTTTTGTACACTAGAACATAGTTTTTATGTTGAATTTCCTTTTTTTTTTCGTGTTTGCACCCCCCCCCCTTTTCAGTCTTTTTCGGGTTATCCGCGATTTTTATTATCCGCGGTGCTCTTGCCACCCAATTCCGCGGATAATCGGGACTGTACTGTATATATGTATTTCTTAACTGAACTAAATTTTATCTTGCGTGTAGTTAATACACACAAATCTATATACAGGGCTGCTCAAAGAATTAGGATAATTTTCCGATTGCAGATAGGAGCAGTCGAAATTGGGTTTTCAAGTGTTTTATGCATTTGCATATGGTTGAATTAAACATAATACTTTAACTTATTAAACGGTGCAGTTTTGTTACATTATTCTAAATGTCTTGGAAAGTGTTTCATAATCTCTGCTTGAAGCATGATTTTTTTCCTTCCTTGTTTATATTCAGGTTGTTTAATTCACGCCAGTTTTTTTAAAATAATGTAATTAGCTTTATTCTCGCATAATTTCATCTGCCCATTAAATAAGGTGAATATTTCTACTTCAAAAAAGTTGCGGGATTCAAACAATCTGAATAATAAAAAAAAAGTTGCCTACGCTTATTGGGCGCGATGCTTAAGGGGTTAAAAGCATACAAATGTCAAAAGCCTAAAAATTCCAAAGCAGGATAAAAGCTTATGTAACTATATTGATTGAGATTTGCATTTTATTTGATTTTTATTAATAAAAAATGCTAAACAGCGTATTTTTTAATTTACACACAATGATGTCCTTATTTAGGATAATTTATGTTGAAACATTAAGTACAATCGAATACCTGATGTATAATCTTTACATAATTCCCTTTCGAATTATGAATATTATCGAATTATATAATCCCTCATGAGCATTATTTTTATGAACACAATAGTTTGAGATAAATAATGCGAAATTTTATTCAAGTCTGATAATGAACTAGATATCCAAAGATTCTGAAACAAAGCAAATTTATCTGATATCATGCCACTCAAAAGATAAAAGACATTTTGTATCATTAAAGTGAATAATCGATAAAAGACTCATTTACCTGCAGTGACTTTAAAGATATTTGAGAGAAAATCTATTTCAGTATCGTTTTATTTAAATCAAACATTAATGAGCTCACGTGGGATGCTAATATGAAAACAATATTTCAATCGTAATAGGTAGATGATTTAAAGCATGATAACAAGTAAGACAGGTTTTCGGGGTATAAAGAAAAATATTGAAAAGGTTAAATGCGACGAGACTAAAAGAACGAGGAGACAAATAATCTAAAATGAGCAAATATTATCCTAATTATTGTGAAAACAGCGTTTTTTGTTAGTATTGTATAAACAGACGAATGTCTGTCTGTAGATGTTACCTGAAATTTCGACAATACTTAATTTGAGTACAATTAAGACTAATCTAATCTAATCGCCCACCCTGGGAACCTGCTTGTGTCTGATGGTTGGGTCAAACCCCTATCTCAGGGCGGGATGTTCCTACCACCTTTGCGGCACCGCAACCCAGGGAACGTTAGTTAGTATATTGGTTTGAATATAAACTAAGTATTTTCAGATAATAATTACTAAAATTAATAACACTTAAGATATGATGCAATTACAGTAGTTACCAGGTTATATGCATGTTTCAGTACAATTTTTAAGATATGACACAATATGATACAAATTTACTACAATTACAATAATTACTAAATTATTTACATTATTTACAACACTTTTCTAAATCAGTTTTAACCTCAAATCACACTACAGGTCACATTGTTCAGGGCGAGCCGAGATCTGACAATAAGTTCAGCTTTGAAAAATAATAGTTACATTTAATACCACCAAAAAAATTTTTTTTTTCTTTTTTAAGATTAATTTATATAATATTAATTAAAGAATAATGGAATATAAGAAACTGTGCAACAATAAATAAAAGTAATAGTTGAATGGAATAAAATTACATTAGAGTTAATAACGAGAAACATATATTAGATAATTATATTTTTTAGAAAATCTGTGCAGAAAATGAAAGAAACCGTCCAAAAGTAAGTTAGAGTTAATTTAAAAAGAGCTATAAAACAAAAGGCTGATAATTAATATTTAAACTTGATAATGGGACGTTTGTTCATATTCTCACAGTCTAAAACTTGCAAAGAGAATGAAAAGATAATCAATTATGTTACACAGTGCATAAAGAAATTCCCCATCAAACCCTGGTCTAAGAAAGAAGATAAATTAAGACTAGTTCGATGTGTCAATCGCAAAACTTTCCTCGGTCTCATATTTTTCAATAAAATCAATATTTTCCAACATTCTGTTCTACGATCGCTGCTTGGGAATCGTCAGGTTACCAGGATGAGAAGTACTCTTCGCTGAATGAGAAGCCGATGTACAACACAACAAAGATAAATCGCACAAAAATCGTTATCTCAGCACTCCTTTCTGGGAGAATATCTCCTTTTTCAAGTGGGACCTGATGTCCATAGTGAAAAACGTATGTATAAAGTTTGGTTCAATTCTATTCCTAAATGCTTCGTTCTGATGATTCAAAATAAAAAATCGTACAATAATCGCTGCACTGCACACCGCCCAATTCCGAGGGAATATAAAACTTTCAACTGGAAAATGGCGGCCGTAGTCAAAAACATAAGCAACAATTTTGATGATACAAAGAGGACATACACACAAATACACGGACGGATATTTTGTAATTTTTTTTTTTTTTTTTTTAGATCACTGGCCCTAAAACGTGTCAATCCGTCGAAAACTGTAACTCGAAAAACATTCAAAAGGAAAAAGTCCATTGCAAAATGAAAGCTTATTGTGACTATATGAACTGAGATTTCAATTTTATTTTATTCAATTCCTACTATGAGTTCACACTCTCCCTATATTTATATATCTTGTTCAATTTTTCAATCATTAAGAAAATACTTGTTATTTATCCACTCAAGTGCAATTTTTTTAAAACTTGTAGCGGATGGCACTTGATGTTAATACAGTTTTTTTTTTTTAATATTAATTCATTAAGGGGTCTTGTACCTTTTAAACGCGTCGAAAATTAACGAAAAACTTCACATTTTGAATTAGTCTATCTGCAAAACCTTTTTATGTATAAACATGAAAATTTGGATATTGATTAAACATATTGTGCTTTGTAATATACTATCATTATAAACTTATTAGCCTTTTACAGAATTTGTGTATTGTTGAAATCAAAATAGCTCTTTTTTTTTACTCCTGAAGTCATTGCGCGCATGATTGCGCTTTTTCATTTTTTCTTCCCACCTTTTTGTCCATGATGCCACTCATTTTTTATTCTTTACTAATTCTAATGATATTATAAATTTAAAGTGTAAAAACGTTTGCCTGGCGTCAGGGTCAAAACGAAGGGTAAAATGCCTTTGCATATAGGTGAATTATAAACCAGAGAGAAACATGGGCTAATTTTTTATTACATTATTCAAATATTTTTCTTAATAATTCCAATTTTCGCTTTTTTCAGTGAAAATCAACAGACATTTTTCATATAAAATGTAACATTTTTACTTCAATGTTGCAAAAATTTCAAAAGCCGTAATAATAATATATTTCTTTTTAGTTGAAAGATTTTCATGTGAAATGTTAAATTGAGCTAGTTTTTTTTTTCAAAAATTGAAAAGGTGATTATGGTGTCATAGTGGAAATAAAAAGGATATTTTCAGAATAAATTTTTGCTTTGGTCAAGTTTATATTTTAGTAAAAAGTTTCTAATGGATAGCTATTTTTACGCAGGTAGCGAACTTAGTGGGGAATTACATAACTTAAATTTTAAAATGTATTTTTTTTTCCGAGATGAGAACTATTTATACCCCAAGTTAAACTTAGGTAATAATTTTCTGATGTGTTTACATCACCCCTTTGTTGAGAATAAAGTTTAAAAATTTAAGTAAAACTTTTATTTTTTATTTTTTACTGTATCACAGCTATAATATTGTTAAATATTAGTGGTAAGGATTCAACACAATTTACATTTACATTCATAGCGTTCCTGAGTGGGAAATAGGGTATCTAAATTTAAGTGAGTTAATTTTTTATGTTTTGATTATAGATTTTTTACGTTCAGATTAGAAGTTTTTGTCCAAACTGCCGCAACCTGCATTACTACAGTGGTGAAACATTTTGAATTACACATTGGTAAACTGCATCCCATATTGTGATGCAATGCAGCATACATCAAAGTCTGATGATAATACTCTCTATTAATTTTGAAATGCGTTCGTCTGAGTGCAGTAGTTGTTTAAAAACTTGATATATTAAACAAAAACATAATTTGAAGAACAAATTAAATAAAACTAAATTTATTTCCTACATTGTTTAAGCCCGAGAAGGGCAGATATTAAAATATTTCATTCAATTAGTTCTACATTTAATGTTAAATTTTTGTAACAAATTAGTTAAGCCAATTGAAGATAAAAAAAATAAAAATAAAACTCATACAATATGATACCTAAAACACCCTAAAAAATTAGATTCCGTTCAAATGAAATCGAAATAAATCTTAGACTTCTTCCATTTTTAATTGAAAATTATTTGTATTGCAGATTTTGTATTATATTTATGACAATTGTGCATAAAATGGTAAGATGCATGCAAAATACAAAACTTAAAAAAAAGTCTAAGATTTATTTTGATTTCATTCGAACGGAATCTAAATTTTTAGGGTGTTTTAAGTATCATATTGTATGAATTTTATTTTTATTTGTTAATCTTCAATTGGCTTAACTAATTTGTTACAAAAATTTAACATTAAATGTAGAACTAATTGAATGAAATATCTTAATATCTGTCCCTTCTCGGGCTTAAACAATGTAGGATTTTTTTTTTTTTTTTAATTTGTTCTTCAAATTATGTTTTTGTTTAATTAAATTTAATTAATTTTATTCAAATTTTCAATCTTTAATAAAATACTTATTATTCATCCACTCAAGTTTAAATACATTTTTTAAACTTGTAGTGGTTGACACTTGATGTTAATACAATTTTTTTAAATATTAATTCATTAATTAAATTTAATTAATTAATTTTAGTTTTGCATGGGGGGTAAATATTCTCTTATTGACCTAAGTAGGAATTAACTCATTTTTTTTGTATTACTTGTTTTTATTAATAAAACAAATGGTAAACACAGTAACATTTTTTTTAAACAATGATAATTCCTTATTTTTGTTACCTTGCAATACGAAGCATAATCGAATACCTGATGTATAATCTTACATAATTTTCTTCCGAACAAGAATTATTTTTATGAACACATTTCTTAGAGTTTAATAATGCGAAATTTGATTCAAGTCTGATAATGAACTAGATATCCAAAGATTCTGAAACAAAGCAAATTTAACTGATATCATGCCACTCAAAAGATAAAAGACATTTTGTATCATTAAAGAAAATAATCGATATAAGACTCATTTACCTGCTCTGGCTTTAAAGATATTTGAGAGAAAATCTATTTTAGTATCGTTTATTGAAATTAATCATTAATGAACTAACATGGGATGCTAACATGAACACAATATTTCAATCGTAATGTGAAGACGATTTAAAGAATAATAATAAGTAAGATATGTCCTCAGTGTATAAACAAAAATATGATGAGGCGCTAAATAATGAAAGAATGATTTTTAAATTGAATTTAATGAAATAACTGTGAAAATGCAAAAATTTAATGAAAATGCAGCATTTACTGAAAATATTATTACTGTTTGAATGCCTCTTGTAACACGACGCATCGTCGTCTGTTCTTTTGAAATGTTATGTCTACCGGAAACTGAGTTGATTTTATTAATTTCATTAAATAAAATGCTAAAGAGAAAATGCAGTATTTACTGAAAATATTATTATTGTTTGAATGCCTCTTGTAACATGACGCATCGGCGTCTGTTCTTTTGAAATATTATGTCTACCGGAAAATTATGTCGTTTAATGTTCTTTCACGCCTACTTTTTACTTACCCATCACACGGAGTATAGGGTAAGTCTTGTAATCGTTTTAAAAATCGAAAAAAAAAAATTGACGGATTTACACGTTTCAGACACTGGAGATTCCGAAAAACATATTTTTAGGGAAAAAATTTGTCCGTCCGTCTGTATGTGTGTGTGTCTGTAAACGCTCTATCTCCCGAACAAATTGAGATAGAGTCTTGAAATTCGGTGTGTACTTAGGGAGTAATAATGGGAAGAAGCCTATTGAATATCGGTATCCTCGATTAACTGGAACTATTTTTTTCGGACTCTTGAAATATTCGTTCTGATAAAAGGTATACAAAAATTTTCGAAATTGTTTATTGGAAGGAGTGAATATAAAAGACAATGAAAAAACATAAATTTTGCATCATGAATGAACTTGATCGGATAATTAGTAATTCTATTTTTCACACTCTTCGATTTTTCATGACCTTGTATTTCATTCAAATTTCAATTCAAAGATATGTTTTAATTGGAAATGAGACGCTTAATCCGACGCAGTAAACTGTTAGTTAATAGGATTACAATTTTTCGAGTTATAAGGATGTTTCTTTTATGCAATTCGGTGCTACTCGATTATCCCGCTGACCAAAAAACTATCGCCAAACCATAAGATTAAATGCCAATAATGGCTTATAGTAAATGCCAAGCATTTAATGCCTCTCCGTACCTACACTGTTCTGTGGCCAAATGCCGCTAAGTTTGTCGCCAACTTGGCGGTATATCGTCAAATTTGGCGGGCAAAATGAGTCGCCAAAAGTGACGCCAAATTGGCGGTATCTGTAATATTTCGCCAAATTCCCATAGACTTCCATTGTAAACCAATAGCGTTTACTTGCTTACAGAAAATAAACAAATTGAGATATTTTATTGCAACAAAAAGTAATATTAGCTTAAGGGGTTATATTAATTATATTTAAGGAAGTCCAAATAAATTAAATTATGAATGAAAGTAACATGGTACAATGGTTAGCAAATATCACATGTTTTATTTTCATATTTTATATTATCTATATCCATGATGGGTAAGTATTACGGTGGCCCCCAACGAGTAGTTTTAAATTCTGATTACTTCATCAGCATCATTTTTTTGAAATGGTAAAATTCCCAAAATTTTCACATTTTAACAATAATGTGAAAAAAATGGAAAATTATCATTTGAAAAAAGTGGTGCTAATGAAGAAATCAGAATTTTAAATGAGTAGCCGTGAAAGAACATTAAACGACAGAATTTTCTTGTAGACCTAATATAATATAAAAGAGCATATATACATAGGGATCTATCATGAGCAAATGTGATTCTAGTTTTTGTTTGTGTTGTATAAGCAGACGAACATCTGTAGATATCGCCTCACGTTTTGACAATACTTACTTTGAATGCGAGCAAAATAAATGGTTCACTTCAGTCGCATAATTCGTCTGAGACAATTTAACCCTTTGTTGCATACTGTTCACCACGGTGGACAACAATGTTAATTTTTTCCTATCCAACCTGTTTCATTTACAGTTCCTATTCAAAGATTATGCTACATTTTCTAGATGTATTCAGTGGGGAAATTAATAAGCAAAACGTCGTCCAAGGAATTACATTTTCACCAAAGGGTGCTATGATCGAGTCTATTTTCCTTTTTACTATAGAATATCTATCATTTTATAAACAAGAAATAACTATTAAAACTTTATGTAGAGAATTCGGAATTTCTAAATTCTTTCAATTCAGACGCTTCATACTTAATGTCCCAATACATTAAATGCACTTCGGACCACATATTTCTAGACGCTGTAAGGTATTAGTTTTTATAATTTCAAGCAATAAATGGTGAATAAAAATGGTGAATCGAAATTAAAAATATGATGCCGGCGCCACATAAGAAAATGTAATTTTTTGGATACGTTCTATAGTAATACCGGTTAACGAAGTGTCCACACTATGTATTTCTGGGCATCGTACTTATGCTACTCTGTGATATCTATGCTTTGAGTAGAAAAACCGAGTCGGTACTACAAGTCGGTTAACTTACTTTTTGAGATATAATTAATATGTATGTCCCTTAATTTCTAACCATGGTATTCGAAATATCTTTTATATAAGTTTTTATTTTAACTTCATTAGATTTACAAAAAAAAAAGTTTTAAACATCTTGCCCTATTCACTGTAAGTATTCCTGTACCAATATATTTTCAACAAAAGCTACACTCAACTCTGATTCATAAACACAAAATTTCATAATATATGCTGCATTTCTGTTTTTGAAACTTCGGATTTTTTTCCAAGAACACCTGGACAGCTGGTGTCATAAACTTTCTACGACGTGATAAGTGTTTAAAACACCGAAGATAAATACTTTCTATGGTGGTAAAAGTGTCAAATCTAATCTGCTAATGCTTTCGTGCCTTTACTAGAATGAACTTGAAAATATGTCCTTTGAATGTCTTTGTCCTTTTATGTGTTTGCAGAGTTGAATAATTGTAAAGAGGAAATGTATTGAGAAGATATTTGTATTTAAAATAAATAAATAAATAATTCACAAAATTCGTCAGTTTAACAAGTAATATATTTGGTCTAGGAATTAATTCGTGCGGTTTTTAATAAAAAATTAAAGCTTTATTTCAAAAGCAAAATACATAAATACCTTAACAAAAATATGGTCCATCGCTACCCACTACCTTTTACCATATTTCAGGTAATTTACGAATTCCGTGTCAAAATAAGTTCTCACTTTTCGAAGCGATCAAATCAGAGATCCATTTTTCTATATTTTCTGAAGAAGTGAATTGCTCTCCAATCAAATCGTTATTCATGCAATCAAACAAGTGTAGTCTGAAGCAGCAATGTCTGGTGAATACGGCGGGTGGGGTAACACTTCCCATCCGACATTCTCCAAATATGTTTTGACCGGTTTTGCGACATGTGATCGGACTTTATCTTTTTTTCAATTCATATGGAACCCGATGTGACATCTTTTGAATTTTTCCCATTGCTTTGAGGCGTTTGGAATCTGTTGTTTGATCAACCTCTAATGATTTTGCAAGTTCTTCCTGCGTTTGACACGAATCCTGATCCAGCAATGCTGTCAATTCTTCATCTTCAAATTTTTTTGGCTGTCCAGGTCGTGCTTGGTCTTCCAAGCCGTAATCACCACTTTTAAACCGTGCAAACCACTTCTGGCACGTTCATTTAGCTAGAGCATGGTCACCATAAACTTCCACCAAAATTCGATGACTTTCAGTAGCACTTTTCTTCATGTTAAAGTAATGAAGAAGAACGCCCCGCAAAAACACTTTATCAGGCACAAAATTTGACATTTTCAGTTGGATAAAAATTGTTGTTGTTTACGCTTAAACCAAATGGCATATACTAAACTGGATGCGCAATAACAGTAGTTTTAAATGCATGTTTGAACAAACGAAACTATGGGACAATACGCTAGTTACGCCATCTCTTGTAAAACCGCACGAATTAATTCCTTGACCAAATAGTTTAATTCAAATAGTCATTTTGCTCTCTAAAATTTGAAACCATTAAATTCATTTTAATTTTTTAACATTAATTTTTCGTATGGTTTCATAATGATTCTTTCACATTAAATTACATAAACTTCTTAATGAGCTTTTATAAATTTATTCAAAAATAGAAAGAATTGCGCTTGTTTTACATATAAAATAAAACAAAACATTCTGTGGTAATATTTTGCTTTTAAGGAGTCTGCCGTCTGTTCGTTCTCTAAATCTTTTATATAAACTCCCTTGGCATGTTACTCATATATGTTACAGAGGTTTACAATAGAATGTTGGATTTTAAAAGCTGGAGTATGTAATATTTAAAATTAATTTATAGGGAATCTTTAAAAAATCCAGTTATAATAACGTATATGGAAAAAAATCGTTTGTGATGTATTTTGATGATCTTATACTTTTTCAAACATAATGAAATTGATATGAATTTCCGAGGCTTTCTATGAAATATGAAATGCAAAGCATTTATCTTTGATACAAAGCGTCGCACAAAAGAATTCGATTACACTTGTCAACAAATTTGAACTTTTGCTCTGTCCCAAAACAGAAATTAGTTGTCTTTTATGCGGATTTTTGTGCTGATTCCGAATCTAGTTTTAGATTTACTCCAGTACGTCAAAAGTGAGAGATATTTGCATATTTCAATTCATGCAAATTTAGTAAATTTTGATGATCTTATACTATTTCAAACATAATGAAATTGATATGAATTTCCGAGGCTTTCTATGGAATATGAAATGCAAAGCATTTATCATTGATACAAAGCGTCGCACAAAAGAATTCGATTACACTTGTCAACAAATTTGAACTTTTGCTCTGTCCTAAAACAGAAATTAGTTGTCTTTCATGTGGATTTTTGTGCTGATTCCGAATCTAGTTTTAGATTTACTCCAGTACGTCAAAAGTGAGAGATATTTGCATATTTCAATTCATGCAAATTTAGCAAATTTTATACAATTATTTGCAAATTTAAGGTATAAAGAAATATCAGACAAGGTTTTTGGTTTATGTTATTATTACTACCTAATTTACTTCACAAAAACGTCGTTTCTGAGATTATACTGGCATGTGACTGTGAAATATTGTACCTAATTTGCATATTTTTCATGTTTTTCTAATAATGTTTCTTGAGGTTAAAAAAAAGGGTGAAATTTTAGTTTTTGGTCAAAAAAGCCAGAAATAGCTTTTTATGATACTTTGTATGATAAACTTCAACTAGTTAGGATATATTCTACTACTTATTTTTTTTTCGATTACATAAATATTTGTCTATGTCTCTGGTATGAATCTGACCCTGTTCACCTTCTTGTCAATGAATTACACACCCCTAAAAAGCATCTTATATCAAACCTGTGTTAATGCCGTGCAAAAGTAGAATTCATCTTACTCAAAAACTAGACATGACATAAGAAAACAGACTGCAGATTTGAAATCAGCATAAAAATCTAGTCAAGAAAAATATAACGCCAATTCTGTGGCAACTATTTTAAAGTTGATATTGATGTAAACATTACACCATTGAAAAATATGCAAATTAGGCTTAATAACTGATAAATAAATGTTAAGAGTATGCAAATGGTGGCTTTTATCTGGAGCAAATAGTCAAGTAGTCATTATCTAGAAAACGTAATTAGATGTGACATATATTGTATCTAACATTTGCATAAAATTGCACAAAAAAGCTTAAATTTGCATAAATTTAAATATGCAAATTTCTCAAAACCTGGACCACCTAGAGATAAACGGAAAGCATATTCGGAATCAGCGCCAAAAACCGATCTAGAATCAACTAATTTTAGTTCTAGGACAAAACCACTGTTGTACAGTGTTATACAGTGTGTCTACGTATAACCTGACCGACCTTTATTTTCGCAACCGTTGGTCCTAGATGCATACTTCCAATTACAAAAATGGTTTAAGTAAGGTAAAGTGTTATTTTTAAAGCGATTTGGGTCAAGAAAACCATTTATTAAAAAATTACGAAATTTAAATTTTTATACGATCCCCCGGTCCTATAAGTGATATTTAGTAAAAATTTACTGTGACACTAACAAGTAAGACAAAAAAAGTCCCATTCATTTCACATTAAAATTGACCAAGTTATGAAACTTTGAAATGCATGTCTTATACCACTTTTTTGCATATCAAAACAGATGATTTCGACCATGCTTTCAGGGGTCGTATATAAAGTACTTAAACTTATTAGTTAACTTTATTAGTTAATTTTAACTAGTTAACTTTATTAGTTAATTTTCAGATTAGTTAAAATAATTGTATTTTAACATATGTTGTATTTTGTAAGGATTTGAGGCTATGATTTCTTTATATGAAATTAAGTTATTTTCATAAGGTTTTATTTGACTTGCAACGATCGTCCTTCCAGTTTGAAATTTGTACTCGAACTTTAACTGACTTTCAAATGTCCGATCGAAGTTAAAATTTTACATACTGACATGAATCCGATTACAATGTAATATTATTATGATTTTCGTCGCTTACCATCTTATACATACTTATATTAGAGGATAACACAAAAAAATTCTGATAGATTACCGTCAACAAGTTCAAGAAATGGTTTTAGATCAGATAACATAAACCTGCCATGGTTGTGTTTTTTAACTTCTATAATTTACGTTGTATGTATTTTTTAACGCTAAATAAAAAAAATTACCTTCACTTTTAACCATCATGTGAAGATTTTTCGCAAATTGTAAATTTCAAGGTTAAAAAATATCGAAAAATCTCATACAATAAAATAGGTGTTAACTTTTTTATTAAAAATAACTTTTTTATTCAGTTTAATTTTATTTAATTCAATAATTCATTCAATTTTGTGGCTTATACTTGGTTTCTTACAGCTAAACAGTTCTCGGGACCGATGAGGTTGGGAGGGGAGGGGGATCAATTTTAACTTTGAGCTTTTTAACTTTGAAATTGACAAAAATTCTGACGTGATAGTTTAAATTGAAGGTCATTTTCGGATTCAGCGCTAAAAAATACATGTGAATCAATTTTCAAAATCAAAAAAGCATGGCACAAACCAAAATTTGAAAGACGATTTAATCTAACAGCATTTTAAAGTATGTATCATTTTTGTAAAGAATTGAGGCTTTTGTTTTTCATCCTTTTATTTAACAAAAATTCTGTTATTTTTATCCTCTTATATGTTCAGTACAAATTGTATATTTTGCAGCAATATGTCAGAAGGATTAAAGATCTCAAATTTATATTGCAATGCTAATTTTACTCTCAACCATTTCTTTAATATATCTGACGAAATTATATTTCTACTAAATTTGTGAATGACCCCTAATTTTCAGCAAAAAATATGATCCAAATTTAAACAGCTATTACTCGGTTAATTTTAGTCGTAGAATAACAGGACTTTTTTGTCATACTTGTCAGTGTAACAGGGAAATTTTACTAAATATCACTTATAGGACCGGGGGACCGTATAAAAATTTAGATTCTGTAATTTTTCGCTAAATTGTTTTTTCGCTTCAAACTTTTTTTTAATCTTAACTCTGCACCTAATTTTGACCACTTTTGTAATAAGAAGTACGCATCTAGAACCAACGGTTACGAAAATAAAGGTCGGTCAGGTTATACGTGGACACACTGAAGGAAAAAGTCATCGTTTTTTTCATCATTTTTCATCATTTTTCAGTTTACGTCATCAAGTGATTTTTATTTCGACGTTTCATTTGTATTTTTATTAATGTTATACTAATATATTTGTTCTTTCGTTATTTAAAATTAAAAATTATGCCAATTTGTATAATTTTGTGAGTGGTTTGACAATTTATATAACTTGGCGAAATTGATCGACGGGATAACTAAGTAGTAGTACTAAATTTTCGGTTCATACCATGCCTAGAAACGAAATTTCAAGTTATTTGGATGATACGTTTTTGAATTATAAACATTCAAAATTGAGAGGTTTTCTAATGTTAAATTAGATTTTCATATTTTTATGAATATCTCCTGAAATTATAATTCTAAGAAGATACTACTATGAGGAAAAAGCATCTGCAGCATATTTAAATGATGTAACACTATTTGAAACATAATGAAATTTATAGACGTTGCTTAGATACACTTCAGCATGCTTACTGTAGAGTATAACGTGCATAGCATTCATCATTTTTATTAACAAGGGAACAGAAAATATTTTGGCTATTGTACTGTCTATCAGCAAAAAAATGTTTCATTTGTGGTATGCGTTTTTAACTACATTTTTGCATATTACCTAGTATGTATAAATTCTAAGTATCATATGCAGGGCGACACAAAATAATTCATAAATATTATAAGCGTTATAAGCTGTGTATAAGAGTTAATTATTCAAGGCTATACTTTAATTAAGTTAGGAATTTTCGAGATGAACTGTATATAGTATAACAAGGGAGTTTCTAGAATATATATAAATTAACAAACATTCATATATATGAATATATAATAATTCAAATAACTCTATACATCGTCTTAAAACGATAGTAATTGATAAAAGTGCGTTTTTAGTTGCGTTATACGTTTGTTTAACAAATTAAATTTTACTTTAATATAAGGTCTGAATAAAGATCTGTTGATACTATGCAGAGCTGTACAAAACTATTCAACTGCATTTCCATCTTTTTGCAGAAACTGCTGAAATTGAATTTTCGATTGTGTTATGCAATTTATAACTAAGCAAAATTTTAGTTCACTATGTCGTGTATATACAGTTCATCTACAGGGATGTATAAAAGAATTCGAGTACCTTTCTATCTGTGGAGGTAAGTGTGGAAATTTCATTTCAAAATATGATATGCGTTTTCTAAATTCTTTAGTTGGGTATATTTTTCAAGACTTCATACGTTCAACGACATTCCAGTATGCTAGAATTGTTAGAATGTGTTTCATAATCAATGCTTGATACATGATTTTTCTTTCTTGTTTACTTATATTTATACTTTGAATTTGTCTCTTAATTCTTTGAGGGGCAACCTACAATTAACGAAGATTAGCACCAGAAAAATTATATTAAATTTTACTTTCTAATTCTGGCGGAAAAAAAAAGTCGTAAAATTACTTTTCCTTATTTTGAAACTAAATTTTTGAAAGATTCCGCTGATTCGACATTACAGCAATGCAATTACTTTCCCCTGAAAGGTTAACAATTATCAAAAAATATCTGTTTTCATTTTCAAATACATCTATTAACAACTTCTGCTCACCTAACAATCACTCAGGGCTCGCAGCGTTCGTAAAATTTTCGCACTTTTCTACCACATTTTTAAAACTATAATATTTATTGTAAAATTTTATTGTAGACGTTAAAGGAATCTGCCGTGAAGATATTTTATTTACAATACTGGTTGCAATGTGTGAAAATTTTAGGAACGCTGCGAGCCCTGATCACTATTAAATTGAATTATGTTTATTTTTTTAGAGTCGATATACTCTGCTCAGCTGCTTAACCCTTTCAGTGGTAAAACATTTCTGCTCGAAAAATGTTGAAATAATTGCTTAACACAACAGTCTATAAATTAACGTATATATTGAGAGCAAAATTGTACTAAAAAATTATTGGTGGAAGTTTACACTTTGGGAACTAATCTTAAGCGTTCGCATCATGCAAACAGCGCCATTGATAATGTTATGAAGTGATAAACTAATGTAATTCTTCAAAGACATTTTAAATAACCGTTTTAATAACTTTTGCATCTTTGTTTTGTATTTATACACTTTTATGTGTGTTATTTGAGTTTAGAATATAGCTATATCCTACGAATTTTGGAAAATGCGTGTATATATAGAATGATTTTGAACTCCTGGTCAAAACTTCAATAAGTAATAGAAAACGCCCTGACAAGCTTAAAACACTAGACAATGCATGGTCCTAACTCAAGCAGGGCACTTTTTGAATGTGGAAAAAACCCTGTTTGCTACAAATTAAGACTCCATAACACTCACAATTGCAGTACCATACACGAAATGCTTCCCCGCCTTTTCCAGATTTAAAAAAAAAAAAAAAAAAAAAAAAAAAAAAAGATCGAAAAAGGGCGATATGCTTGAAAAACCAGTCTTTGTGTATTTAATGACAGCGCGATCTAGCTGTTCGTCAGTTGTGATAAGTAATGCCCATATCTCATACAATATTCAATATATTCATGTTTTAATTACAGTATACTGTTGCTACTCTTCTTTGTCAGGTTTTTGGAAAGTTGTGTTGTTAAATTAGGTTGAAAACTCTGTATGCTATAAACAAAAAACTTTTGAATTTTTCACAAAAACGTTAACATCTTCACGAATATGAGTGCTATGCTTACACAAATGCATACAAACGTTGAACA
Organism: Maratus speciosus; assembly: GCA_963932465.1. NCBI lineage: Eukaryota > Metazoa > Arthropoda > Arachnida > Araneae > Salticidae > Maratus > Maratus speciosus. Next base: position 501,937,103 of record OZ010794.1, on the reverse strand, counting down.
TAGTCATTTACCACAGTGACAAACCATTTCCAGCCTTTTCTGTTACATAGGTGATCGCAAATATCATTTTATTATTAATTTTATTATTAGCCACCTAATTGTACCCCCGATAAATCTTCATCGAGAAATATAAAATCAAACATGTTCTTTACATCCTAGAAGTTCAAGAACAATTCGCCAATAATGTTGGTAGATATTCCACAAAACGTGAGCAATCGAAAGCATCCAGTCCCTGTACCTTAACTTTTGGAGGCCAGTGATTGTTCATGCATTGTATAGAGTTTTGAGTTTGTCTAGGATGTTATATTGCCACTTATAGATTTCCCAGAAGTTCTAAATTATCCTGTACATATAGGCAGTGTTGCCATATTGGGGACTTTTTTTCAAAGCGATATAAGTAAGCGTACAATGTCAATACTGCAATCTGGAGTATATTGACACATCTGCGCCATCTAGTGGACGGAGTGCATAATGCAAATACGCGGGTTTTCAGTATGACGTCATATATGACGTCATCTACTATCTGCGCATCTCTTGCGCATATTTTCTGATTCTTTACTCACTTATGGAAGATGAATATTGTTCCACAGTTTTATTGCAAAATATTTTTATTACAGTTTGTTTTGATAAAATTATGCACATTTAAAAAAAAATCGCAATATCATTTCAGTTTCGGGAGAAAAGCACTAATGCTACGAAAGCATTACTGCCTTTGGCCCTTAAATTAAAATAACATTGCGACGTTTTTTAAAATACACATATTTTTATCAAAACAAGCTGTAACAAAAATATTTTGCAATATATCAGGCAAACAAGATTCATCTTCTGTGAGTAAGTAACAATCTGAAATTAGTAATAGAATTTTTAACAGGGATTCTCTAAATAGCTTTGTCTGCTTTAAGAAAAAAAAATCTAATCTGGCAATTTTAGGAAAATTTTTGCAGTTATTGTTTGGACTCGCAAAATATTTAAACAAATACTAAATTAACAATACTTGCTCGTTTAATAGTACAATATTTTATGCATGCATTTTAAATTAAAGTGATTCTGAATATAAAATAAAATGAATTTTAAATTAAATAAATGAACTATTTGTAATTTAAATAACATGAATAAGATACGATCAAAAGAATATTGGAATAAGTTTTCGATGTATCGTCTGCGCTTGATAAACGAAGAAAAGGACTTAAAATTGAATATTTTTTTTTTATTAAATTCTATACATATTCTAAACCTTGATAAACATTCTATTTTCATCTGGAATAGAACCGTGTATATCATTTTTTATAACTTTAGCACATCAAGAATTGAGTAAAAAATTAGACTACAAAATTCAATCTTTATACATTAACTACTTACTAATTTTTATGCATCATTTTTCATTTCATTAAAAGAAAATAATTAAAATCGAGGGTATTTAAATCAACAACATTTTATAATATATATCAAATAATATATATATATTTTTAATAAATTAAAGTTAAAATACGTAACTAACTTATTTTGCTCTTTGGAAAAGGACATATGAATTCTATAAGAAAAAGAATTTTCTTACAATTTCGAAAACTAGAGTTATTCGATTGCCAACATTTTGCCATTTTAACAAATAATATTAGTTCTAAAAAAGAACTGTTTTTATTTAAATAATTAACTATAATAAATAAGTCAAAAAACACGAATAAAAATTAATAGAACATTCTATTACTGTCAGAATATAAATGCTACAAACAAATGAAAACACGATGTTGGCTCTTGCGCAGTTATTTCATAGATGTGCAATTAATAGATTATCCATAAAGAAGAAAACAGTTAGGCATCTTTCTGTTGTTCACTCCGTCCGCTACGTGGCGTGCGACCTTGATTAATGTGACCTCGCCTTTAATCTTGCGGTCACCTTTCCTATTTAAGATAAGACGCTTACCTATATCGCTTTGCTTTTTTTCCCAGATAGGGGGATGTCACCACTTTTTTAAAATAGTATAATTCGCCTTATTTTTCAGAATTTTTAATCTATTTTTAAATAGGTCGAATATTTCTATTTCAAAAAAGTGGTAACAATCAAATAATCTGAATTAAGAAAAGTCCCCAATCTGGCAACATTGCACATAGGGGTAATTTTTCTCTTTTAACCAATAAGAACTTCTGTCGTTAAACATAATTAAAATTTTTATTACCCTTAATCCTCTGTAGTGTTTTTCGCCTTATACAACGGAAGAGTCCTACCATTACAAAAGTTAACGATTACGAAAAATATATCTACTTGTTTAAAACAAAAATCAAAAGCAAATTTTTAACAAATTTTTAAAAAGTTACATTTTATAAAGATTAATTTGTATGGATCCACCTGAGAAAAAATAGGCAAATTTCAAAAAAAGCCAATTTGGTGAAACAAGATTATTGAAAAGAAAAAAAAAAATGATTTACTAGTATCTTCATAATAATTCAGTTACGAATATTAAAATTTTAGTTTAGGAATTATTTCCAGTGTTAACAGTTTCAGTCTTTAAGATTAATTTAATTAAATTATAATGCAGGAAAAAGATTACTTATACTATTTTTTGAACTATTTAAAATGCTATTTCACCAACTAAAGCAGAGGACCTATAGAAATTAACAATGTCGTTCATAAGATAAAAAATATATGTTACATTTCAGCTAACCTTATTTTTCGATGCAAATATTTTTAAGACAAATTTCTTTCCTCGGACAAACATGATTTTGGAAATATAGAAATTATTTAAACCAATCTATAAACGTTTCTGTAAATATCGCCATTTCCACGAATCACACATAAGTCCTTATTATATTTAGTAAAATAACATCATAAAAAAACATAAGCATCAAGATTTTAAAATCAACGTTATAAAATTTATTATTATTATTATTATTTTATTAATACAACCGTTAGCGCTTTATTATTATTTTTACAATAAAATGTATCGCTTTCTTTCTTAATCTTTTCAGCAATTAAATAGTGTTTGCAATAAATTAAACACAATCTCATTCACAGAATTCATACTAAACTTTTTAATTTATAAAATATATACAATAAATTTCGTATTTACAATTAACATTAAACAATACCAGCGTGGTAAATGCTTGGAATCCTTCAGTTTTGCTCATCGGAGCATTCAAAACACCTGGCTGGCGACGTCACAGATCTATGGTAACCGGACGAAAACAAGTGTAGTTCTTATGATACCCGCTTGACTCATTAGACTTTCCTAACCCAAGATCGGATCCGAAGGAAATGTTTCTTTTCTTTTTGCTCCAATTGCTTTGTATTTCTTAGCAATTAAAAAACTGATGCAAATACGAATTAAATAAACATAAATGAAATAAATAAATAAAATGAATATGAATATATAAGCAAAATACTTTCTATAATATATTAGGTAAAAAGTCTCAACCCTACTTCAATAGACGTATATAAGCTAGTGCTATCGAAAAATAGTATGGAATATACGAATAGTATATGCGAATAGTACGAAAAATATTATGAGGAAATCGTCAAATATATTTTTTTGAATTATTCAGAAAAAATACATAAGGGAAAATTCTTCAGACGTATTTTCCAGATGAACAACGTTTTACCCTCTAGGATCGGGAAACACGATTGATCAAATCGAAAGCCGTAATGTATTTTATTCGATAGCATGATCTTACGGATAGAGTTGGGTAGTTGGAACAGAATTTTATTTTAATGTCACTAAACTTGAGCATTTCCCGAAATTTTGATGTACATAACGCTTACAGGATGCAGAAAATGAATTTAATAAAGTGAATCTTGTTTGTATATTGGTATATATCTGATTTAATCGGTTGATTGAAATTTCTGGATGCATTTATTCGAATTAGACAAATTGATATAGTGCTTCGATATCTTGAAATTTATACTCAGTGGCTACATTTACTTTCATTTTTTACTGTCTTCTATCTTTACAAGAAGAAAGTAATGGATTCGTGAAAAATTTCGACGGATTTATACGTTTTAGAATGTCCTGAACACGATTTGATGGTTTTTAGAAAATGTCTGTCTGTGAGTCTGTCTGTCACTCTGTCACTCTGTGAGTCAGTACGTAACAAGCATTTTGTGGGGTTCTATCTCAAGAACTAATGCAGGGAATTTTACTAAACTTCAGATTCAGTTAGACCTTGATATAAACTGGTCCGGATTAGTTTTTGGTGTAAATCGCTCAAAAGTTGGCGTTGCTATGCAGCATTTTTCATGATTTCCGCAATAGCTCAATCTCCAGAACTAATGCACGGATTTTCACCAAACTTCAGATTAAGTTATTCCTTGACATGAATTGACGTTGTATACATTTTAGTGTAAATCGCTCAACAGGTGGAGCTGCTATGCTGCATTTTTTGCGATTTCCGTATTAGCTCTATCTCAAGAACTAATGCATGGATTTTCAACAAACTTCAGATTCAGGTATACCTTGATATGAATTAGTGCTGTTCATGTTTTGGTGCAAATCGCTCAACAGGTAACGCTGCTAGTCTGCATTTTTCAGAATTTCCACTATAGCTGTATCTTAAGAAATAATGCACGAATTTTCATAAAACTTCAGAATCAGTTATTCCTTGACCTGGAGTGCTATTTTGTAGATTTTCGTGTAAATCGCTCAACAGGTGGAGCTGCTATACTACATTTTTCAGAATTTCCATTATAGCTGTATCTCAAGAACTAATGCACGAATTTTCATCAAACTTCAGAATCAGTTAGTCCTTGACATGAATTGACATTTTATACATTTTAGTGTAAATCTCTCAGCAGGTGGCGTTGCTATTTTTTGCGATTTCCGCTTAAGAACTAATCCTTGGATTTTCAACGAACTTCAGATTCAGGTATACCTTGATATGAGTTAAAGATGTTTATGTTTTGGAGCAAATCGCTCAAAAGGTGGCGCTGCTATGCTGCATTTTTCAGACTTTCAACTATAGCTCTATCTCAATAACTAATGCACGAATTTTCATCAAACTTCAGATTCAGGTATACCTTGATATCAATTAGTGCTGTTTGTGTTTTGGTGTAAATCCCTCAACAGGTGGCGCTGCTATGCTACATTTTTTAGCATTTCCACTATAGCTATATCTCAAGAACAATTGCACGAATTTTCATCAAACTTCAAATTCAGATATACTTTGATATGAACTGGTGCTAAATTGATGTAATTTCTTGTACAATTTAAATGATTTAATTGACGTGATTTATATAGAAGAATGTTTTGTGATGGCCACAACATACTAGTTTTACAATTACTGAACGCATTGAGAGCTGTTGAGAGCCTATATACTACACAGTAGGGGGAAAAAAAGCAATTTTCATTTTATCTAGAAAAATATAATATAACCAAAAACAGATGTATACGATAACAACTATTGGAATGCTCACGATTTTGAAAACCGCAGTTCATCTTAACCCTTTAGTGCGCAGCGTTGCTTATATGCAAACAGCAACGATTTGAATTTAATACATTTTTTTTTTTCATGTATACCTAATTCACACCAGAAAATTAAAATAACAATATTTGCTTTAATTAATAATAGACATTCCGTACTTAAATATAGAGAGATTAACCATTGAAACTTTCTGGTGTAAAGTCAGATTCTCTGAACTATGTATTTTCTTCAACGTAAGGTTAAGTTTTACAAAATAAATAATTATACAAAATAAGGTAATTGGAGCCATACTAATTAAAATATTTACTTATTAGCATTCTTTTAGCATAAAACAGCCACACGACATAGTAGTTTTTACTTGTATTGCAGATGTGAAACAGAAGAAAAGATTGACGTATTATATGAAAAATGTATCTCTGATTTTTTTTTTCATTTTTTTTCTGAGTAATAAACCTTTCAGAGAATCATATATAATTTAAGGGTCACGCATTTAAGGGTCAAGAAATCACAGAAACTAATATACTTTCAAAATTTAAAGAAGCATTTAAAAAAAAAAAAGTTTATTTTGCAGCCATTTATTTTCAGAAACGTCCCTGAGATGTTTCTATAGCGTACTGAGCAGTTTTCTCCAATCAGAATATCGATTTTTCGGATGCTATTCATTCTAAAATAAATATATCCGTGTTCAAAAAACATGTTTAAACGAAAGCAATATAAATTAACAGGATAAATACTGTCGTTCAAAATAATATTATTTTGTTACTCTTGCACGTATAGATTTAATTACTCAGCTAAAAATGCGTTGTTGAAAATAGATGGTATCCTAAAAACCGATATCCTGTTTCGAGAAAACTCATCGATACAGTTTAAATACTAATCGGAAACGTTTCCGAAAATCAGTGACTGAAAAAGGAATTTTACTTTTATAACGCTTTCGAAAAGCGCATAACACATTTGAAAACCCGATTTCTGCAACTATCATCTATAATCTGAAAAATATTTAAAATATTATGTGCAGCGCTTTATATGGTCTGTAGATTTGTAGATTCTGAAAAAGTGGGCAAATCTTTACGAGGTGGTAGAAAGCACCTATACGAGCAAATTTCGTCATGGAATGTATGGTCGGAATTCAAGCTGCGAGAAGTGAGGCTACTTCAGTCAGGCGAAAAGACCCGTTCGCTAATGCTAATCCTATGGAAGAAATTTATAAAGATATCTCGGTTGCATTTCAATATTTTTAAATGATTTCTTTTGCATTGCATAGCTAAGATCGATCTGTATGAAGGCCGTTTTTTACTTTTTCGATTTTCATTACAGATTTTCTTTATGAGGATGTTTTCACTTTCGAAACCGGTTCCGAAAATGAAAGTGTCCCCATAAAAAATATCTGTAAACAAAAGTAAAAAACAATCTTTGTACAGATCGATCTCAGCTGTCTAGTGCAAAAGAAATCATTTAAAAATATTGAAATGCAACCGAGATATCTTTATAAATTTCTTCCATAGGATTGGCATTAGCGAACGGGTCTTTTCGCCTGACTGAAGTAGCCTCTTAAAAGGTAGTTTTCCACTGTCCCAGATTGATGGATTGGTCGTGTTGGTCTCACAGCTTGGCCACCAAGATCACCGAATCTCTCATTTGTAAGCCATATAAAAATCCCAATCTGCGAGTACCCCATCAAAGCGATATAAGTAAGCGTCCTATCTTAAATGGAAGAAGTAACCGCAAGATTAAAAGCGAGGCCACATCAGTCAAGGTCACGCGCCACGTAGCGGATGGAGTGTGAATTACAGGCAAATACCTAACTGTTTTTTACTCACACCACTAAAATTATAAAGTTTCTTTCAGCTTGATTAATAAATGAAGTCGATTTGACAAGGCGGAGAAAACGTCGTGGTGTCATGTGCATGTGGATTCCCCTCTTGCTACACCATTATTTTTCAATAAATGTGGCAAAACAAAATTCATTTCCATGAGTGGTTAAAGATTTAGAAAATATGCACCGCCATAAAAGCCCGCGTATGTGGATTATCACTCCGTCCGCAAGATGGCGCAAGTGTGTTAATTTACGCCCGATTCCAGCATTAAGTTTGCACGCTTACTTATATCGCCTTGTACCCCATTGAAACCTATATGGATCTAGTAGTCCAGGGCTGCCGTTGTTGCAGACGATATTCGTGCAATGCCTGGTGTCTTCGCAAATGTGCGTCAGTCCCTATCCCGCAGGTGTGAAGCGAGCATTACAGTTGGCGGAAGATCTTTTGAGTAATTTCTTTGAGCATGTACATTAATTACATTCCTGTTAATAAAATATTTTCTGAAGTATATCCTCTGATTCTTTTATTAATTCTTTAACTGCGACAGTGAAAAACTACCTTTTAACATCTCTCAGCTTGCGTTCACACCATACATTCTGTGACGAAATTTGCTTTTATAGCTACGCTCTATCACCCGGTAAAGTTTGGTCCCCTTTTCAGATACACCCTGTATATGCTACATAATATCCTAAAATTTCGGAAACGTATAGTAGGGTTGGGAAATCCCTTCGAAAGTTTCCTTCCGAATGTACTTAATATCTTTTCTGCACCCTTTTATAGGATGTATAGAAGTCATATACAGCAAGCGATATGGGAAAAATTAGTTACATTTTAAAATGTGTACCGCAACAGAAAACGTATTTCGGCCTAGTATTGTTCACAGACAGTACTTTGGCCGATTTAATTTATGTGCCGCTGTAAATGATCAAACGGGACGGTCGTTCTGCCAAGATAAGCTATAAAAAAATACACCCTCCAAACAAAGAAACGCCAAGAAGATAACGATCGCTTAACTGGTTATTATACAGGAGGCATACTTCTCCCTGTTAAATCGACCAAACATGGAAATTTTAAATTTGAGAAAAAGCAAGAATCACAGTAAAATAAAAAACTAGAAGAATCTAATGGAGAAATTCTTCAATTTGAGACCAAACTCACCCCAATTATATAATAATAAAAATATACACATTTTTTTTTTTTTACTTTGAGATACTGAGAACTTTGAGATACTGAATATTATCACTTAATCCATCGTCAAATTTATTTTTTAAAACAACGTAGAGACTTAAATATTGGACAAAAAAAGTAATTTGCATTGCATTTTTAGACAGGTTATTACTCAATCTACGTACTTTTTATAAATTTCACTTTAACAAAAAATAAAAAAATTCTACCCTTAATTTGCAGAAAACTGTTAAAAAATTCTTAAATTAGCAAATTACAAGCCCATCATACATAATTTTAAAACATTTGAATTTTCAGAAAAACATTATGATGTATTTAGTACAGGAGAAAAGGTTTTATATGAACATATACAAAGGTAAGAGCTTACAAATGGTAGGAGGCTTACAAATAGTAAATATTTTAATGAAAATATTAAATAAGTACTATAATATAAGACTGGAAATTTGATATCAGAACATTTTTTACCAAAAACGTTAATTTTTTTATGCTTGCTTCTTTTCTTTTTTTTTTTTAATTTATTTTTTGTAGACATTATGTTCCATAATAAGCATCTTTTTGTGCGCATCAGTGGTATATATTACTTTCAATGCGTCTCAAATAGTGTAGCTTCATTAAAATACATCGCAAGCATTGCTTTCCCATAGACTGTATTGTAACAGAATTATTTCGACTCCCTGTAAAAACTAGTCGGGTGTGGCAATCCCAAAATTTTCTTTTACCTCATGCATGTTAATACTTCCTCAGGGTGGCGAGTGGTCAGGGAAAAACACGGTCAAAAAAAGTGGAAACTACCAGTATTTTCTTCTAGAAAATACATCGAATAATATAAAGGGATTAAAGAAGCCGAGTTTCTCCTTAACAAAATACTGGTATTTAACACCTTTTTTGACTCTGTTTTTCCCTGACCACTCGCCACCCTGTTCCTGGAAAATGCAGCATATCAGCGCCACCAGTTAGATGATTTACACCAAAATCTAATCATCAACAACTTATGTCAACTTCTAACTGAATTTGAAGTTTTCTGAAAATCCGTGCATTAATTTTTGAGATAGAGCTATTGTGATAGATGGATAGAGCTAAATCATGAAAAGTTATGCATAGCAATGACACCTGTTGGATTAGGTGCCGATTTGGTCGATTTGCACCAAAAACTAATTAGGACTAGTTTATACCAGGAGTAGCTTAAGCTCAAGCTTCATGAAAATTCATGCAATAGTTCTTGAGATACAGCTATTTGAGATATCGTGAAAAATGTAGCATAGCAGCGCCGCCTAATGCGCGATTTACACAAAAAGGAACCAGCACCAGTTTATATCAAGGTCTAAGTGAATCTAAAGTTTTTGGAAATTTCGTGCAATAGTTCTTGAGATAGAGTGCCCACAAAATGTTTGTCACATACAGACCCGCAGAGTGTCAGAGAGAGGGACTCACAGACAGACATTTTTCTAAAAATCATCAAATCGTGTCCAAGACCTTCTAAAACGTAATAATCCATCGGAAACAGGAAGTTGAAAATTTTCACGAATCCAATACTTTCATCTTGTAAAGATAGAAGAAAGTAAAAAGTACTACAAAACAGAAATTCTACTTTTTCAGAATTTAGTGTCACCCCCGATCAATATATATATATATATATATATATATATATGTGTGTGTGTGTGTGTGTGTGTATAAATATAGATAGTATGTAACATATTTCTGTTTTAAAACTTAAAACACATGTTTTTATTTTATAAAAAATGACGTCATTCGCATCCTCTGAAGAATTCTTCATTTACGATCCAGTGTTAAACAACATCTACATTAAAGTACGCATAGGGCGTCACTATCATTGAATAATACACAAATCGAAAAAAGAGAAGTCGTCATTCAAGAAACTCTGTAAAAAAAATCAGCTACCTAATTATTCATATGCCTTTATTTGTTTGTAATATTAATATAGATACTTAAGATTAAATTTGATTTATAATAGCTCAATATTTTATCAGAAATCAATCATTTAGATTTTTTCAAAATAGCACGTATTTTAATTACATTTTTTTAAAGTTGTTATGGGAAAATGGCAAGAAAAAGATGTAATTACTATTTTCCAACTATTTTTCCTTTACTTTCTACAGAAACGGAATACTTGACTTGCTAACATTAAACAAGTGGCACTAAAAATTACAAAAAGTTTAATATTTCAAAAATAAATGGGGTTACAGTTTTCAAACAAATCGCATTAAAAAGTAATTTTTCCCCAATACTACGGTATAAAAATTGAAAATGTGCGATGCTTAGAAGTTTAAAAAATTGTAGTAAAGTGTTTAACAGTACAACAATACATCTGCTTTGTTTTACGGCTGGCTTATAAAAGGAAACGTTATTTTTTGGAGACGACACTTTAATTCCTGGGAGAAAGAAATAGCATACCGGGGACTAATAAATGTACGCTTCATTTTCAATACATAACAAGCCATAGTAAACTCAGTGGCATATATGATTTGCATGACAATCCGGCTTTATTTACGGGGCAGACAGACAAACGGAATTAACATAAACCGAATTCATAAACACTTTTTAACACTGTTTAGAAAGTGGTAAAAATATATTTGCTAATCATAAACCCACGACTCAGGCGCATAAATGAAGTTTGCGAATATTATTGATATTGATATTTATTTTTCTAAGAAAATTTAAAGCATTAAAAAGCATTTAAACGTGATAAAATATTATGTATGACGAAAATAATTTGTGAGAATGCGCAAATTCTGCCGACAAATTAAAAATATCTTTTGCGAGTTGCTGAGATAAATAAATTCGAAAATGGAGTAGCATTTTTCAGAGATATTTTTGTGATGACTAAAAAAAATCCTTCCCCCCCTAGGGAAGGAAAACACACTTGACCAGAACGAACGATGCAATGTATTTTATTCGATAGAAAAATAGTAACAATAGAGTCAAGTTATACGAAAGAAATTGAAATTGTAGTTACACATAAATATATGGCGACAGTTTTATGTATTGACAGCTCCGTTTTTCGAAAAGAGATGTACTTATTATATTAAAGCGAAGTATTTAGAATAAACATGTAGAAATTGTAACTGAAATGATGTATATATATATACCGGGTGTCCCAAAAAGGACTGACTGATTTTAAAATTCAATAACTTCCAAACGGTGGCAGATATTAAAAAACTTCTTGCAGGAGGGTTATAATAAAGTCAAAAGTTTTTTTTACAGTTATTTTCGATTTTAGTTCGAATTACAAACAATAGATAGCACTGCGATCAATAGAGGCTAAATTCAGGCTCGATTTTTGGTACTTCGTGGCCCGGATAATACATTTCCATCTCCTTTTTCTGCAATGAACAACAGAAAGGACCAAAAATCGAGCCTGTATTTAGCGACTATTGCTTACAGTGCCATCTATTGTTTGTAATTTGAACTAAAATCGAAAATCACTGAAATAAAACTTTTGACTTTATGCATAACCCTCCTGCAAAACTTTTTTTAATATGTGTCACCGTTTGGAAGTTATTGAATTTTAAAATCAGTCAGTCCTTTTTGGGACACCCGGTATATATATGTATGTATGTGTGTGTATACAATAATAAAATGTTTCGCCATTTTTCGCTATTTTACTTTAATTAATTTATATCAAATTCTTACAATATCTACAATTTCCCCTGTCTTTTAAACACTTCCTCGTTTGCGATAAATCGGGGTTAAAAACACTGTTTCCCCATACCTGTCGCCGGTGAAGTGGTTAATAATACATTAAATATCAATTATATTTTTAATCCCATGCCTTTAATTAACCTATTCTTTTATTTCTTATTCTTAAAACCTCAATGTGTTAAAAGGAACGCTCTTAGTAAAATACCACTAATTTATTTTATTCTTTCATACTTTGAGACATTAAATTTTTATTTCTTTCGAAAGTTTATTAATACCATTGTTATCTTTTATTAAAATTATTATTCGCCATCCCAGCATTCCTTGCAAGTATCTACACGATTCACCTTTTTCTTTGTACGCAATAGCTGAAGAGTTGTGATATTACGTGAGAAATTTCCCGCCTTTCTCATTGTTTTTATCCAATTAGCTATGTGCGCCACCCCCCGGATCTATCCCTATCTTGAATTTCGTTGGAGCTTCTAAAACCAGCGTCATCATATACTGGGACGAATTGCTAATATGAAACGAGTTTGCACTGCCTTGTAACTCAGAAATTGTACGTTTTTTATACTGCTAAATAAAACCTTTTCATCTGGTGGACATATTTTATAAATGGTGTAGTTCTAATACGTTTTAACATCTTCGTTTTTGCTATGACGTGGTGCAGCCCCGATACGAGTTTCAAACTGAATGACTAGTGGAGTTGATATTAATTTCAATAAATTCGTTTATGATTATACAACCTCTGTTTGATTGAACGGGAAAATCTTCTTAATGATTTCATTCATGTCTTCCATCGTTGGCCACTTACGACTGCAGAATAAATATGCTTCGAATTAATTACTTGTTTGAAATGATATGTCATATGTTCATCATCACAATTTACATTTATATCGAGAAGTAAACTATTGTTAAATATTGTAATTTTTTTTTTTTTAATAAACTTGCAACGCGGGATCTGGAAGCCTATGCCAATGGTGGGTTATCCCGCGTTGTAGAAAATGTAAAAATGTAATATATCGAGAAGTATCTCATATGTGTATATATAGGGGTTGGACAAAATAATATGAACACTTTGGAAAAAATAGCACTCGAAAGAAACCTCTCGTATACTCCTGCCCTTTAGTGGTGAAGGGAACCACCTAGAGGTAAGAAAGTACACACATCAGTCTGCTACTAGCAGTGATAGAAGTCGGATGTGAAATATATTTCTGGGTTAAAATTGAGTTATGACAGGCCTCTCTGATTTCAAAAGAGGCTTGATTGTTGGGGCCAGTCGTGCTCGAGCCCCAGTAACGACAACGGCAACCCTTCTAGTTGTTGGTAAAAGTACAATGTTGATTGTAATTTCAGCATATTTGAAACACGGAAAAACATCATCTAATTAAATTTTAAAAATGAAAAATCTCGACTGCGTAAAGTACGAACTAATTAATTATTTCTCATCAATGTGAAACTTTTTTTTAATATATTACATACCTATTTTTTTATTTACTTGTATTAATGACTTTTACGTTGCATTTAATTGTTAGTTCCTATCTATAAACACTGTTTTGATGAGGCCTATGGATGTCTATGATGGTGTTAGAGCTGCAGTAAAGTTAGAGATCCTACCTACACAACTTTCAGGTTGTGTAATATTTAAACGGAGCTTCTGACTGTAAAATAGTCAATGAAACATCGTTTCCATTTTGAAAGACCTATCCAATGATATGCCACTCAATAGGGTGCGTAATTGTTTTTTTCGTCTCTACCACCATTTTGTATTTTACGGCCGCCATTTTGAATTTCTAAAAACAAAACTTAGCCTATAACAATCGGACGATTAAGAGGAATTGATAGAGACCTCATTCGTTAAAATCCATTCAGCCGTTGGGATGTTTCGAGGGTATAAAGAAATCCACATCCCCAGATACGCGTGAAACACATAATCCTTCTTTTCAGTCGGGTAAAAAGCACAACATCGGTCGAAAGTCGAAGCTGAATGACAGAAACAGAAGAGTTAAAATAGCCTCTCTACCATGAATATTTGTCTTATGCAGTTCACGCCGGATAGTTTTTGATTAAAGGGCTTCCTGTAGATGTGTGTTCATCTGAGGTGTTATCTGGAATGCTGTTGTCTTGAGTTTTTTTGCCAGAATCCGCTTCAAAACTCTTCTGTCTCTGTCGTTCAACTTCGACTTTTGACCACTGTTGTGCTTTTTAGGTGATGTTTTTTCATGTTTCAAATATGCTGACATTACAGACGACACTGTACTTCTCCCAACGCCTAGAAGGGTTGCCGTTGTTGTTACAGAGGCTCTGGCAAGACGGGCCCCAACAATCATGCCTCTTTCGAAATCAGAGAGGTCAGCCATATTGCAATTTTAACACAGAAATATATTTCTCATCCGACTTCTATCAGTGCTAGTAGCAGATTGATGTGTGTACTTTCTCATTCGCTAGGTGGCACCCTTCACCGCTAGAGGGCAGGAGTATACGACAGGTTTCTTTCGACTGCTATTCTTTTACAAGTTTTCATATGATATTGTCCAATCCCTGTATATTTATATACGACGCATCCCATAAAATTTAGTCCCAAAATGGCCACAGAAAAAAACAAAAAAACTTGTTTCATTAGAATTTATGTCTTATTTCAATTAATGTTTAAAATAGATGCTTAGAGAACCCTTTTAATACTGTCTTTGTACTAAACTTTGAAATTTTACTTATTAACACACTATTTTGGCAGCATATTTTCAATTTTCGGTTATCTTTTACCTTCAGAACCAATGGGAAAACATTTGGTCAAAAAGCTTAGGAATTATGGAAGTTTAACCCTCCGCCTACATACGGGTCCAATGGACAGACAGGTACATTCAAAATATTTATTCAAACTGGAAATTTCTTTAAAATAAACTTAAAATGCAAACCATACGTCTACCTAAAGCCCCTGTATTAAGAACCACTACTATACTGGATGTAAAGTTGTCACGCAACTAGGTACTCCATAAAGATAATCATATTGTTCCACTGTTCCAATTAAATAAATAAATAGTTTTAAATAAAAATTCTGTTGTAGAATATTTTTATAAAACTTGAGTAAATTTCCTGTAGTATTCAGAAAAGGAAAGTGATAAAAAATATCGTTTTCGTACCAGGAAAAACTGAAAATGTTTCAATGTCACCCCGCCCAGAACGCGCTGGTATCGAACTCGCGAACACCGGCCCAAGATTTCTATTGTGGAACAGCATGCTAACCATTGGGTTGGGAGAGCCCAGTTTAACTTTTGGAAGTCTTAACATTAAATTTCCCATCAACCATTAACGGTCGACGTTTTTAACCCGTTGACCGACCGCCAGGTTTGACTTTTTTCTTTTACAAATAGAAATTACGTTGTTGATTATTTTGATTTTTGTTTAAGAGGAATTTGCTTAAAATATTTTGTGCTTAAAGGATTAGTAAAAATATGATAATGGAATTTCTAGTGATTCATTTCATATATATACATATATATATATTTTTTTTACCTTACCGCTCGCTTCAATTATACAACGAAAAATGCTGAGGAGAGCTATTTTTTCATAATCTAACTACGTCTAAATTAAGGAAATACCCTGAATTTCTAATTTCGTTCCCACAGACACACACACAAATAAATAAACAAAACAGTTGAGAAAAAATGAATTAATAAAAATTATGCAAAATATTTTTATTGAATATGCAGTGCTGCTACGGCGACTATTTTTATATTCTATTCGCAACACTATTGGTGAAAAAAAAATTAGTATAACATTTCTCTTGCATGTGTTGTGAAATGCCATCAAATAGGACGCCCGTAAGTCCTGCTCCACTGTTTAGCACTGTTCCCGGATAATTGATATGGCCTCTTTTAAAATTCTGAAATTTTACGTTCCCACGATAAATTCTGTACTGCATTGTTTTCTTTATTTAATGATAGACGGTTTTTGATTACCTAAATTAAAAATTCATGTACTAAAATAAAAATAAGTTTTTAAATTTAAAGTAGAGACCAAACTGGCAACCCAGCACTCTACAGTTAAAGTAGTGTGAGATGAATTAAAAAGTAGTCGCCCATAATAGCCTTGGTTATGTGGAATGTGAGAAATATACCGGGTGATCCAGAAGTTCCGAGAGTTATTTAATGATAGACGGTTTGTGATTACCTAAATTAAAAATTCATATAATAAAATAAAAATAAGTTTTTAAATTGAAAGTAGAGACCAAACTGGCAACCCAGCACTGTACAGTTAAAGTAGTGCGAGATGAATTAAAAAGTAGTCGCCAATAATAGCCTTGGTTATGTGGAATGTGAGAAATATACCGGGTGATCTAGAAGTTCCAAGTGTTATTTAATGATAGAGGGTTTGTGATTACCTAAATTAAAAATTCATATAATAAAATAAAAATAAGTTTTTAAATTGAAAGTAGAGACCAAACTGGCAACCCAGCACTGTACAGTTAAAGTAGTGCGAGAAGAATTAAAAAGTAGTCGCCAATAATAACCTTGGTTATGTGGAATGTGAGAAATATTCCGGGTGATCCCGAAGTTCCGAGAGTTATTTAATGATAGACGGTATTTGATTACCTAAATTAAAAATTCATATAACAAAATAAAAAAAAGTTTTTAAATTGAAAGTAGAGACCAAACTGGCAACCCAGCACTGTACAGTTAAAGTAGTGCGAGATGAATTAAAAAGTAGTCGCCAATAATAGTCTTGGTTATGTGGAATGTGAGAAATATTCCCGGTGATCCAGAAGTTCCGAGAGTTATTTAATGATAGACGGTTTGTGATTACCTAAATTAAAAATTCATATAATAAAATAATAATAAGTTTTTAAATTGAAAGTAGAGACCAAACTGGCAACCCAGCACTGTACAGTTAAAGTAGTGCGAGATGCAGTAAAAAGTAGTCGCCAATAATAGCCTTGGTTATGTGGAATGTGAGAAATATACCGGGTGATCCAGAAGTTTCGAGAGTTATTTAATGATAGACGGTTTGTGATTACCTAAATTAAAAATTCATATAATAAAATAAAAATAAGTTTTTAAATTGAAAGTAGAGACCAAACTGGCAACCCAGCACTGTACAGTTAAAGTAGTGCGAGATGAATTAAAAAGTAGTCGCCAATAATAGCCTTGGTTATGTGGAATGTGAGAAATATACCGGGTGATCCAGAAGTTCCGAGAGTTATTTAATGATAGAAGGTTTGTGATTACCTAAATTAAAAATTCATATAATAAAATAAAAATAAGTTTTTAAATTGAAAGTAGAGACCAAAGTGGCAACCCAGCACTGTACAGTTAAAGTAGTGCGAGATGAATTAAAAAGTAGTCGCCAATAATAACCTTGGTTATGTGGAATGTGAGAAATATTCCGGGTGATCCCGAAGTTCCGAGAGTTATTTAATGATAGAAGGTTTGTGATTACCTAAATTAAAAATTCATATAATAAAATAAAAATAAGTTTTTAATTTGAAATTTGAGACCAAACTGGCAACCCAGCACTGTACAGTTAAAGTAGTGCGAGATGAATTAAAAAGTAGTCGCCAATAATAACCTTGGTTATGTGGAATGTGAGAAATATACCGGGTGATCCAGAAGTTCCGAGAGTTATTTAATGATAGACGGTTTGTGATTACCTAAATTAAAAATTCATATAATAAAATAAAAATAAGTTTTTAAATTGAAAGTAGAGACCAAACTGGCAACTCAGCACTGTACAGTTAAAGTTGTGCGAGATGAATTAAAAAGTAGTCGCCAATAATAGCCTTGGTTATGTGGAATGTGAGAAATATACCGGGTGATCCAGAAGTTCCGAGAGTTATTTAATGATAGACGGTTTGTGATTGCCTAAATTAAAAATTCATATAATAAAATAAAAATAAGGTTTTAATTTGAAAGTAGAAACCAAACTGGCAACCCAGCACTGTACAGCTAAAGTAGTGCAAGATGAATTAAATAGTAGTCGCCAATAATAGCCTTGGTTATGTGGAATGTGAGAAATATACCGGGTGATCCAGAAGTTCCGAGAGTTATTTAATGATAGACGGTTTGTGATTACCTAAATTAAAAATTCATATAATAAAATAAAAATAAGTTTTTAAATTGAAAGTAGAGACCAAACTGGCAACCCAGCACTGTACAGTTAAAGTAGTGCGAGATGCAGTAAAAAGTAGTCGCCAATAATAGCCTTGGTTATGTGGAATGTGAGAAATATAGCGGGTGATCCCGAAGTTCCGAGAGTTATTTAATGATAGACGGTTTGTGATTACCTAAATTAAAAAATCATATAATAAATAAAAATAAGTTTTTAAATTGAAAGTAGAGACCAAACTGGCAACCCAGCACTGTGCAGATAAAGTAGTGTGAGATGAATTAAAAAGTAGTCGCCAATAATAGCCTTGGTTATGTGGAATGTGAGACATATACCGGGTGATCCAGAAGTTCCGAGAGTTATTTAATGATATTCGGTATTTGATTACCT
This sequence comes from Maratus speciosus, assembly GCA_963932465.1. Taxonomy (NCBI): domain Eukaryota; kingdom Metazoa; phylum Arthropoda; class Arachnida; order Araneae; family Salticidae; genus Maratus; species Maratus speciosus. Next base: position 501,918,543 of record OZ010794.1, on the reverse strand, counting down.
AAATTAAAAATTCATATAATAAAATAAATATAAGTTTTTAAATTGAAAGTAGAGACCAAACTGGGAACCCAGCACTGTACAGTTAAAGTAGTGCGAGATGAATTAAAAAGTAGTCGCCAATAATAGTCTTGGTTATGTGGAATGTGAGAAATATTCCGGGTGATCCCGAAGTTCCGAGAGTTATTTAATGATAGACGGTTTGTGATTACCTAATTTAAAAATTCATATAATAAAATAAAAATAAGTTTTTAAATTGAAAGTAGAGACCAAACTGGCAACCCAGCACTTTACAGTTAAAGTAGTGCGAGATGCATTAAAAAGTAGTCGCCAATAATAGCCTTGGTTATGTGGAATGTGAGAAATATACCGGGTGATCCAGAAGTTCCGAGAGTTATTTAATGATAGACGGTTTGTGATTACCTAAATTAAAAATTCATATAATAAAATAATAATAAGTTTTTAAATTGAAAGTAGAGACCAAACTGGCAACCCAGCACTGTACAGTTAAAGTAGTGCGAGATGCAGTAAAAAGTAGTCGCCAATAATAGCCTTGGTTATGTGGAATGTGAGAAATATACCGGGTGATCCAGAAGTTCCGAGAGTTATTTAATGATAGAAGGTTTGTGATTACCTAAATTAAAAATTCATATAATAAAATAAAAATAAGTTTTTAAATTGAAAGTAGAGACCAAACTGGCAACCCAGCACTGTACAGTTAAAGTAGTGCGAGATGAATTAAAAAGTAGTCGCCAATAATAACCTTGGTTATGTGGAATGTGAGAAATATTCCGGGTGATCCCGAAGTTCCGAGAGTTATTTAATGATAGAAGGTTTGTGATTACCTAAATTAAAAATTCATATAATAAAATAAAAATAAGTTTTTAATTTGAAATTTGAGACCAAACTGGCAACCCAGCACTGTACAGTTAATGTAGTGCGAGATGAATTAAAAAGTAGTCGCCAATAATAGCCTTGGTTATGTGGAATGTGAGTAATATACCGGGTGATCCAGAAGTTCCGAGAGTTATTTAATGATAGACGGTTTGTGATTGCCTAAATTAAAAATTCATATAATAAAATAAAAATAAGGTTTTAATTTGAAAGTAGAGACCAAACTGGCAACCCAGCACTGTACAGTTAAAGTAGTGCAAGATGAATTAAATAGTAGTCGCCAATAATAGCCTTGGTTATGTGGAATGTGAGAAATATACCGGGTGATCCCGAAGCTCCGAGAGTTATTTAATGATAGACGGTTTGTGATTACCTAAATTAAAAAATCATATAATAAATAAAAATAAGTTTTTAAATTGAAAGTAGAGACGAAACTGGCAACCCAGCACTGTGCAGTTAAAGTAGTGTGAGATGAATTAAAATGTAGTCGCCAATAATAGCCTTGGTTATGTGGAATGTGAGACATATACCGGGTGATCCAGAAGTTCCGAGAGTTATTTAATGATATTCGGTATTTGATTACCTAAATTAAAAATTCATATAATAAAATAAAAATAAGTTTTTAAATTGAAAGTAGAGACCAAACTGGCAACCCAGCACTGTACAGTTAAAGTAGTGCGAGATGAATTAAAAAGTAGTCGCCAATAATAGTCTTGGTTATGTGGAATGTGAGAAATATTCCGGGTGATCCCGAAGTTCCGAGAGTTATTTAATGATAGACGGTTTGTGATTACCTAATTTAAAAATTCATATAATAAAATAAAAATAAGTTTTTAAATTGAAAGTAGAGACCAAACTGGCAACCCAGCACTTTACAGTTAAAGTAGTGCGAGATGCATTAAAAAGTAGTCGCCAATAATAGCCTTGGTTATGTGGAATGTGAGAAATATACCGGGTGATCCAGAAGTTCCGAGAGTTATTTAATGATAGACGGTTTGTGATTACCTAAATTAAAAATTCATATAATAAAATAATAATAAGTTTTTAAATTGAAAGTAGAGACCAAACTGGCAACCCAGCACTGTACAGTTAAAGTAGTGCGAGATGCAGTAAAAAGTAGTCGCCAATAATAGCCTTGGTTATGTGGAATGTGAGAAATATACCGGGTGATCCAGAAGTTTCGAGAGTTATTTAATGATAGACGGTTTGTGATTACCTAAATTAAAAATTCATATAATAAAATAAAAATAAGTTTTTAAATTGAAAGTAGAGACCAAACTGGCAACCCAGCACTGTACAGTTAAAGTAGTGCGAGATGAATTAAAAAGTAGTCGCCAATAACAGCCTTGGTTATGTGGAATGTGAGAAATATACCGGGTGATCCAGAAGCTCCGAGAGTTATTTAATGATAGAAGGTTTGTCATTACCTAAATTAAAAATTCATATAATAAAATAAAAATAAGTTTTTAAATTGAAAGTAGAGACCAAACTGGCAACCCAGCACTGTACAGTTAAAGTAGTGCGAGATAAATAAAAAAGTAGTCGCCAATAATTACCTTGGTTATGTGGAATGTGAGAAATATTCCGGGTGATCCCGAAGTTCCGAGAGTTATTTAATGATAGAAGGTTTGTGATTACCTAAATTAAAAATTCATATAATAAAATAAAAATAAGTTTTTAATTTGAAATTTGAGACCAAACTGGCAACCCAGCACTGTACAGTTAACGTAGTGCGAGATGAATTAAAAAGTAGTCGCCAATAATAACCTTGGTTATGTGGAATGTGAGAAATATACCGGGTGATCCAGAAGTTCCGAGAGTTATTTAATGATAGACGGTTTGTGATTACCTAAATTAAAAATTCATATAATAAAATAAAAATAAGTTTTTAAATTGAAAGTAGAGACCAAACTGGCAACCCAGCACTGTACAGTTAAAGTTGTGCGAGATGAATTAAAAAGTAGTCGCCAATAATAGCCTTGGTTATGTGGAATGTGAGAAATATACCGGGTGATCCAGATGTTCCGAGAGTTATTTAATGATAGACGGTTTGTGATTGCCTAAATTAAAAATTCATATAATAAAATAAAAATAAGGTTTTAATTTGAAAGTAGAGACCAAACTGGCAACCCAGCACTGTACAGTTAAAGTAGTGCAAGATGAATTAAATAGTAGTCGCCAATAATAGCCTTGGTTATGTGGAATGTGAGAAATATACCGGGTGATCCCGAAGTTCCGAGAGTTATTTAATGATAGACGGTTTGTGATTACCTAAATTAAAAAATCATATAATAAATAAAAATAAGTTTTTAAATTGAAAGTAGAGACCAAACTGGCAACCCAGCACTGTGCAGTTAAAGTAGTGCGAAATGAATTAAAAAGTAGTCGCCAATAATAGCCTTGGTTATGTGGAATGTGAGACATATACCGGGTGATCCAGAAGTTCCGAGAGTTATTTAATGATATTCGGTATTTGATTACCTAAATTAAAAATTCATATAATAAAATAAAAATAAGTTTTTAAATTGAAAGTAGAGACCAAACTGGCAACCCAGCACTGTACAGTTAAAGTTGTGCGAGATGAATTAAAAAGTAGTCTCCAATAATAGTCTTGGTTATGTGGAATGTGAGAAATATTCCGGGTGATCCCGAAGTTCCGAGAGTTATTTAATGATAGACGGTTTGTGATTACCTAATTTAAAAATTCATATAATAAAATAAAAATAAGTTTTTAAATTGAAAGTAGAGACCAAACTGGCAACCCAGCACTGTACAGTTAAAGTAGTGCGAGATGCATTAAAAAGTAGTCGCCAATAATAGCCTTGGTTATGTGGAATGTGAGAAATATACCGGGTGATCCCGAAGTTCCGAGAGTTATTTAATGATAGACGGTTTGTGATTACCTAATTTAAAAATTCATATAATAAAATAAAAATAAGTTTTTAAATTGAAAGTAGAGACCAAACTGGCAACCCAGCACTGTACAGTTAAAGTAGTGCGAGATGAATTAAAAGGTAGTTGCCAATAATAACCTTGGTTATGTGGAATGTGAGAAATATTACGGGTGATCCCGAAGTTCCGAGAGTTATTTAATGATAGACGGTTTTTGATTACCTAAATTAAAAATTCATATACTAAAATAAAAATAAGTTTTTAAATTGAAAGTAGATACCAAACTGGCAACCCAGCACTGTACAGTTAAAGTAGTGCGAGATGAATTAAAAAGTAGTCGCCAATAATAGCCTTGGTTATGTGGAATGTGAGAAATGTACCGGGTGATCTAGAAGTTCCAAGTGTTATTTAATGATAGAGGGTTTGTGATTACCTAAATTAAAAATTCATATAATAAAATAAAAATAAGTTTTTAAATTGAAAGTAGAGACCAAACTGGCAACCCAGCACTGTACAGTTAAAGTAGTGCGAGAAGAATTAAAAAGTAGTCGCCAATAATAACCTTGGTTATGTGGAATGTGAGAAATATTCCGGGTGATCCCGAAGTTCCGAGAGTTATTTAATGATAGACGGTATTTGATTACCTAAATTAAAAATTCATATAACAAAATAAAAATAAGTTTTTAATTTGAAATTTGAGACCAAACTGGCAACCCAGCACTGTACAGTTAAAGTAGTGCGAGATGAATTAAAAAGTAGTCGCCAATAATAACCTTGGTTATGTGGAATGTGAGAAATATACCGGGTGTTCCAGAAGTTCCGAGAGTTATTTAATGATAGACGGTTTGTGATTACCTAAATTAAAAATTCATATAATAAAATAAAAATAAGTTTTTAAATTGAAAGTAGAGACCAAACTGGCAACCCAGCACTGTACAGTTAAAGTTGTGCGAGATGAATTAAAAAGTAGTCGCCAATAATAGCCTTGGTTATGTGGAATGTGAGAAATATACCGGGTGATCCAGAAGTTCCGAGAGTTATTTAATGATAGACGGTTTGTGATTGCCTAAATTAAAAATTCATATAATAAAATAAAAATAAGGTTTTAATTTGAAAGTAGAGACCAAACTGGCAACCCAGCACTGTACAGTTAAAGTAGTGCAAGATGAATTAAATAGTAGTCGCCAATAATAGCCTTGGTTATGTGGAATGTGAGAAATATACCGGGTGATCCAGAAGTTCCGAGAGTTATTTAATGATAGAGGGTTTGTGATTACCTAAATTAAAAATTCATATAATAAAATAAAAATAAGTTTTTAAATGGAAAGTAGAGACCAAACTGGCAACCCAGCACTGTACAGTTAAAGTAGTGCGAGATGCAGTAAAAAGTAGTCGCCAATAATAGCCTTGGTTATGTGGAATGTGAGAAATATAGCGGGTGATCCCGAAGTTCCGAGAGTTATTTAATGATAGACGGTTTGTGATTACCTAAATTAAAAAATCATATAATAAATAAAAATAAGTTTTTAAATTGAAAGTAGAGACCAAACTGGCACCCCAGCACTGTGCAGTTAAAGTAGTGCGAGATGAATTAAAATGTAGTCGCCAATAATAGCCTTGGTTATGTGGAATGTGAGACATATACCGGGTGATCCAGAAGTTCCGAGAGTTATTTAATGATATTCGGTATTTGATTACCTAAATTAAAAATTCATATAATAAAATAAAAATAAGTTTTTAAATTGAAAGTAGAGACCAAACTGGCAACCGAGCACTGTACAGTTAAAGTAGTGCGAGATGAATTAAAAAGTAGTCGCCAATAATAGTCTTGGTTATGTGGAATGTGAGAAATATTCCGGGTGATCCCGAAGTTCCGAGAGTTATTTAATGATAGACGGTTTGTGATTACCTAATTTAAAAATTCATATAATAAAATAAAAATAAGTTTTTAAATTGAAAGTAGAGACCAAACTGGCAACCCAGCACTGTACAGTTAAAGTAGTGCGAGATGCATTAAAAAGTAGTCGCCAATAATAGCCTTGGTTATGTGGAATGTGAGAAATATACCGGGTGATCCCGAAGTTCCGAGAGTTATTTAATGATAGACGGTTTGTGATTACCTAATTTAAAAATTCATATAATAAAATAAAAATAAGTTTTTAAATTGAAAGTAGAGACCAAACTGGCAACCCAGCACTGTACAGTTAAAGTAGTGCGAGATGAATTAAAAGGTAGTTGCCAATAATAACCTTGGTTATGTGGAATGTGAGAAATATTCCGGGTGATCCCGAAGTTCCGAGAGTTATTTAATGATAGACGGTTTTTGATTACCTAAATTAAAAATTCATATAATAAAATAAAAATAAGTTTTTAAATTGAAAGTAGATACCAAACTGGCAACCCAGCACTGTACAGTTAAAGTAGTGCGAGATGAATTAAAAAGTAGTCGCCAATAATAGCCTTGGTTATGTGGAATGTGAGAAATGTACCGGGTGATCTAGAAGTTCCAAGTGTTATTTAATGATAGAGGGTTTGTGATTACCTAAATTAAAAATTCATATAATAAAATAAAAATAAGTTTTTAAATTGAAAGTAGAGACCAAACTGGCAACCCAGCACTGTACACTTAAAGTAGTGCGAGATGCATTAAAAAGTAGTCGCCAATAATAGCCTTGGTTATGTGGAATGTGAGAAATATACCGGGTGATCCCGAAGTTCCGAGAGTTATTTAATGATAGACGGTTTGTGATTACCTAATTTAAAAATTCATATAATAAAATAAAAATAAGTTTTTAAATTGAAAGTAGAGACCAAACTGGCAACCCAGCACTGTACAGTTAAAGTAGTGCGAGATGAATTAAAAGGTAGTTGCCAATAATAACCTTGGTTATGTGGAATGTGAGAAATATTCCGGGTGATCCCGAAGTTCCGAGAGTTATTTAATGATAGACGGTTTTTGATTACCTAAATTAAAAATTCATATAATAAAATAAAAATAAGTTTTTAAATTGAAAGTAGATACCAAACTGGCAACTGAGCACTGTACAGTTAAAGTAGTGCGAGATGAATTAAAAAGTAGTCGCCAATAATAGCCTTGGATATGTGGAATGTGAGAAATGTACCGGGTGATCCCGAAGTTCCGAGAGTTATTTAATGATAGAAGGTTTGTGATTACCTAATTTAAAAATTCATATAATAAAATAAAAATAAGTTTTTAAATTGAAAGTAGAGACCAAACTGGCAACCCAGCACTGTACAGTTAAAGTAGTGCGAGATGAATTAAAAAGTAGTCGCCAATAATAGCCTTGGCTATGTGGAATGTGAGAAATATACCGGGTGATCCAGAAGTTCCGAGAGTTATTTAATGATAGACGGTTTGTGAGTACCTAAATTAAAAATTCATATAATAAAATAATAATAAGTTTTTAAATTGAAAGTAGAGACCAAACTGGCAACCCAGCACTGTACAGTTAAAGTAGTGCGAGATGCAGTAAAAAGTAGTCGCCAATAATAGCCTTGGTTATGTGGAATGTGAGAAATATACCGGGTGATCCAGAAGTTTCGAGAGTTATTTAATGATAGACGGTTTGTGATTACCTAAATTAAAAATTCATATAATAAAATAAAAATAAGTTTTTAAATTGAAAGTAGAGACCAAACTGGCAACCCAGCACTGTACAGTTAAAGTTGTGCGAGATGAATTAAAAAGTAGTCGCCAATAATAGCCTTGGTTATGTGGAATGTGAGAAATATACCGGGTGATCCAGAAGTTCCGAGAGTTATTTAATGATAGAAGGTTTGTGATTACCTAAATTAAAAATTCATATAATAAAATGAAAATAAGTTTTTAAATTGAAAGTAGAGATCAAACTGGCAACCCAGCACTGTACAGTTAAAGTAGTGCGAGATGAATTAAAAAGTAGTCGCCAATAATAACCTTGGTTATGTGGAATGTGAGAAATATTCCGGGTGATCCCGAAGTTCCGAGAGTTATTTAATGATAGAAGGTTTGTGATTACCTAAATTAAAAATTCATATAATAAAATAAAAATAAGTTTTTAATTTGAAATTTGAGACCAAACTGGCAACCCAGCACTGTACAGTTAAAGTAGTGCGAGATGAATTAAAAAGTAGTCGCCAATAATAACCTTGGTTATGTGGAATGTGAGAAATATACCGGGTGATCCAGAAGTTCCGAGAGTTATTTAATGATAGACGGTTTGTGATTACCTAAATTAAAAATTCATATAATAAAATAAAAATAAGTTTTTAAATTGAAAGTAGAGACCAAACTGGCAACCCAGTACTGTACAGTTAAAATTGTGCGAGATGAATTAAAAAGTAGTCGCCAATAATATCCTTGGTTATGTGGAATGTGAGAAATATACCGGGTGATCCAGAAGTTCCGAGAGTTATTTAATGATAGACGGTTTGTGATTACCTAAATTAAAAATTCATATAATAAAATAAAAATAAGTTTTTAAATTGAAAGTAGAGACCAAACTGGCAACCCAGCACTGTACAGTTAAACTTGTGCGAGATGAATTAAAAAGTAGTCGCCAATAATAGCCTTGGTTATGTGGAATGTGAGAAATATACCGGGTGATCCAGAAGTTCCGAGAGTTATTTAATGATAGACGGTTTGTGATTGCCTAAATTAAAAATTCATATAATAAAATAAAAATAAGGTTTTAATTTGAAAGTAGAGACCAAACTGGCAACCCAGCACTGTACAGTTAAAGTAGTGCGAGATGCAGTAAAAAGTAGTCGCCAATAATAGCCTTGGTTATGTGGAATGTGAGAAATATAGCGGGTGATCCCGAAGTTCCGAGAGTTATTTAATGATAGACGGTTTGTGATTACCTAAATTAAAAAATCATATAATAAATAAAAATAAGTTTTTAAATTGAAAGTAGAGACCAAACTAGCAACCCAGCACTGTGCAGTTAAAGTAGTGCGAGATGAATTAAAAAGTAGTCGCCAATAATAGCCTTGGTTATGTGGAATGTGAGAAATGTACCGGGTGATCCAGAAGTTCCGAGAGTTATTTAATGATAGACGGTTTGTGATTACCTAAATTAAAAATTCATATAATAAAATAATAATAAGGTTTTAATTTGAAAGTAGAGACCAAACTGGCAACACAGCACTGTACAGTTAAAGTAGTGCGAGATGAATTAAAAAGTAGTCGCCAATAATAACCTTGGTTATGTGGAATGTGAGAAATATTCCGGGTGATCCCGAAGTTCCGAGAGTTATTTAATGATAGAAGGTTTGTGATTACCTAAATTAAAAATTCATATAATAAATTAAAAATAAGTTTTTAATTTGAAATTTGAGACCAAACTGGCAACCCAGCACTGTACAGTTAAAGTAGTGCGAGATGAATTAAAAAGTAGTCGCCAATAATAACCTTGGTTATGTGGAATGTGAGAAATATACCGGGTGATCCAGAAGTTCCGAGAGTTATTTAATGATAGACGGTTTGTGATTACCTAAATTAAAAATTCATATAATAAAATAAAAATAAGTTTTTAAATTGAAAGTAGAGACCAAACTGGCAACCCAGCACTGTACAGTTAAAGTTGTGCGAGATGAATTAAAAAGTAGTCGCCAATAATAGCTTTGGTTATGTGGAATGTGAGAAATATACCGGGTGATCCAGAAGTTCCGAGAGTTATTTAATGATAGACGGTTTGTGATTGCCTAAATTAAAAATTCATATAATAAAATAAAAATAAGGTTTTAATTTGAAAGTAGAGACCAAACTGGCAACCCAGCACTGTACAGTTAAAGTAGTGCAAGATGAATTAAATAGTAGTCGCCAATAATAGCCTTGGTTATGTGGAATGTGAGAAATATACCGGGTGATCCAGAAGTTCCGAGAGTTATTTAATGATAGACGGTTTGTGATTACCTAAATTAAAAATTCATATAATAAAATAAAAATAAGTTTTTAAATTGAAAGTAGAGACCAAACTGGCAACCCAGCACTGTACAGTTAAAGTAGTGCGAGATGCAGTAAAAAGTAGTCGCCAATAATAGCCTTGGTTATGTGGAATGTGAGAAATATAGCGGGTGATCCCGAAGTTCCGAGAGTTATTTAATGATAGACGGTTTGTGATTACCTAAATTAAAAATTCATATAATAAATAAAAATAAGTTTTTAAATTGAAAGTAGAGACCAAACTGGCAACCCAGCACTGTACAGTTAAAGTAGTGCGAGATGAATTAAAAAGTAGTCGCCAATAATAGCCTTGGTTATGTGGAATGTCAGAAATGTACCGGGTGATCCAGAAGTTACGAGAGTTATTTAATGATAGACGGTTTGTGATTACCTAAATTAAAAATTCATATAATAAAATAAAAATAAGTTTTTAAATTGAAAGTAGAGACCAAACTGGCAACCCAGCACTGTACAGTTAAAGTAGTGCGAGATGAATTAAAAAGTAGTCGCCAATAATAGCCTTGGTTATGTGGAATATGAGAAATATACCGGGTGATCCAGAAGTTCCGAGAGTTATTTAATGATAGACGGTTTGTGATTACCTAAATTAAAAATTCATATAATAAAATAAAAATAAGTTTTTAAATTGAAAGTAGAGACCAAACTGGAAACCCAGCACTGTACATTTAAATTGGTGCGAGATGAATTAAAAAGTAGTCGCCAATAATATCCTTGGTTATGTGGAATGTGAGAAATATTCCGGGTGATCCCGAAGTTCCGAGAGTTATTTAATGATAGACGATTTTTGATTACCTAAATTAAAAATTCATATAATAAAATAAAAATAAGTTTTTAAATTGAAAGTAGTGACCAAACAGGCAACCCAGCACTGTACAGTTAAAGTAGTGCGAGATGAATTAAAAAGTAGTCGCCAATAATAGTCTTGGTTATGTGGAATGTGAGAAATGTACCGGGTGATCCAGAAGTTCCGAGAGTTATTTAATGATAGACGGTTTGTGATTACCTAAATTAAAAATTCATATAATAAAATAAAAATAATTTTTTAAATTGAAAGTAGAGACCAAAGTGGCAACCCAGCACTGTACAGTTAAAGTAGTGCGAGATGCAGTAAAAAGTAGTCGCTAATAATAGCCTTGGTTATGTGGAATGTGAGAAATATACCGGGTGATCCCGAAGTTCCGAGAGTTATTTAATGATAGACGGTTTCTGACTACCTAATTTAAAAATTCATATAATAAAATAAAAATAAGTTTTTAGATTGAAAGTAGAGACCAAACTGGCAACCCAGCACTGTACAGTTAAAGTAGTGCGAGATGAATTAAAAAGTAGTCGCCAATAATAGCCTTGGTTATGTGGAATGTGAGAAATGTACCGGGTGATCCAGAAGTTCCGAGAGTTATTTAATGATAGACGGTTTGTGATTACCTAAATTAAAAATTCATATAATAATATAAAAATAAGTTTTTAAATTGAAAGTAGAGACCAAACTGGCAACCCAGCACTGTACATTTAAAGTAGTGCGAGATGAATTACAAAGTAGTCGCCAATAATAGCCTTGGTTATGTGGAATGTGAGAAATATACCGGGTGATCCAGAAGTTCCGAGATTTATTTAATGATAGACGGTTTGTGATTACCTAAATTAAAAATCCACATAATAAAATAAAAATAAGTTTTTAAATTGAAAGTAGAGACCAAACTGGCAACCCAGCACTGTACAGTTAAAGTAGTGCGAGATGAATTAAAAAAGTAGTCGCCAATAATAGCCTTGGTTATGTGGAATGTGAGAAATGTACCGGGTGATCCAGAAGTTCGGAGAGTTATTTAATGATAGACGGTTTGTGATTACCTAAATTAAAAATTCATATAATAAAATAAAAATAAGTTTTTAAATTGAAAGTAGAGACCAAACTGGCAACCCAGCACTGCACAGTTAAAGTAGTGCGAGATGAATTAAAATGTAGTCGCCAATAATAGCCTTGGTTATGTGGAATGTGAGAAATATACCGGGTGATCGAGAAGTTCCGAGAGTTTTGAAATGTTAATAATTAGTAAATTATATACAGTAGAAAGGTGCGGTTCTCACAGAGATGCTTAGAAAAATGTGGGATTTGATTTTTAATGAATATATATATATATATATATATATTAGTTACACTTTTTGTCAACAGGTGGCGCTGAAATTGATAATATAACTATGGTATAAAAAAGCGGATTAAGTGTTCTACCTCGTTTACGTCTGCAACAGATTTTTGGGGCCTCCGTCTTGTTTGACGATCTTCCAATGAGCCAGTTTCCTCAAACATTTCAGATTTGTAACGGTCATCGGTCCTTTTCCAGTTTTAACTCCACACATTGTACGATTAGAAAGCAAAGTTAAACTTATCGGTTCATTCTTTTTCTAAAACATCTTAACTAACAAAGCTGTGTCACGCAAAGAAAGCATTTCTAAACATAGCAGTTACACAAAAAATTTTGTATCAACATACCGATTAAATGCGATTTATTAAACCTTCGAAAAAGCCTTTGAACATAAACGACCGTTAAAGCGAAATCTGAGCAATATTTTAGGAAAGATGTTGCGCAATGAACTCATGTGCTTATATAAAACCAAAATAGTACAGATACTTTCGATGTTATGCAGCATGTTATCTGTTGCTAAAAAATTTAACTATTTATTTATAAAAATTTCATTATAAAAAAAAATCCCACTCGTTTCTGAGTATATATGTGAAAACCGCACCTTTCTATTGTACATAGTTTTCTACTTATTAATATTTCTAAACTCCCGGAACTTCTGGATCACCCGGTATATATTTTTCCCCAGTTTGGTATGAAGGGTGTGATGGAGGGGATAGTATAATATTCGAAAAACAAATGCATAGTTTATAAATCAACCTACGTAAAATTTCTTTCAAAAGATTTCGGTTAAAATAGAAATATGCATATCTTGATTCGTCATTGCATTTATTGTTCATGTGCCTGGAAAGAATTCTTTGATATATGTAAGTTCTAAAGTAGTTGACAAACCAACGAGTAAAACGAAAGAAAAAAGTCTTCAAAAATTCTTTAAAAGTCAATTTAATTTGAAAATTAATTTGGTATTGTTTAAAAAGTTTATAACAGCTTCTATCAATTTAGTTTAATCCTCTTGTATTCAATTTGATTTAACCCTTTGACTTCCAATCTGAAATTTGCAACGTTGTTTCTTCTGTAATTAAAAAGTTGTTTTTAAAAAAGAGGATTTTGTCAAGCATGATGTAAAAAACTCAATTATATACATGAATATCATCTTTAGGCGTATTAAACTTTAATCAGTGTTATAAATCTTAACAAAATGCATTAGAATTGCATGCATCTGTAAAATTATATTAATTTAAAATATGTTTCTCTTGCAGTGATACCTACAGCTTATATAACGGATATATCGGTACACGGCGCTAAGAAATTTAATTATGATTCTAAACATGAAATTGACAGATATTGTTCTTTTCTGAATATTTCTATGAGAAGAATCAATCGCAGATTTGTACTTAACCCGTGCTGGGGGATTTAGATATTCACAATATGAAAATCGAAAAATGATCAAACGCAAACAAATAAAAACTAATATTTAAGATAAAAATACACGTTTTTTCTATAAGAATTAAAAGCGAAATTATTCACAGTTCTTGAATTAGAAAGCAATCGTGATGTTAAAAGAAACCATTTTTGTGAGTATGTAACAGAATAATCAAAATGCATCTTTATGTTCTATAAGAAATATTTGAATTTTACTGAAAATATTTGTAACTTTTAAACATAATTTCAGAAAATTCATTTCAAAAATACATTTTACCTAATCACATGTTTCACTAATTTTATAAAGGTATATTTTATATTAATGAAATTATGATATAATTTTCACTAAATATATGTTTTGTATCACTTACCGTTTGCAATATTTTCACAAGACCACAGTTTCATTACTAAATATTGTTAAACTAATGAAAAAAAAATTCAAAATGAAATTAAACAAAGGGTAAAAGTGACAGAAGATCGGACAAAAGGTTTTGTTTAATATTTCTTTCAAACACTTTATACTTTAATTAATAAATACAAAATGTTAATTTCTAGTTATTAAATCCTCAACCTTTTTCAATGAGAACATAGATGTCAGCACCATTAAATTCAACTTTAAAATTATTACAAATGGAAGATATTTTAATAAAATAAAAATATTCTAGAACTACTTTTCAGGCAATTGTAAAAGCATATATTTGTATACATGAAAAAGATGTTTAATAACGTGATTCAATTTTAACTAAAAGAAAAAAAAACGAAACCCCAAAAATGGCAAAAAAATACAAAATGTCTTTTAAGTAAATCCATCGGACAATGAAGTACAGTCAATTTAAAACTTCACAATATCTAAAAAAAAAAGAATTGTTGAACAAAAAATATAATTGATAAAATATTTTGCAACTTTTGACCAAAAATGTTAACCTTTTGATTACGGTCGACTAGCGCCGTTTTTAGGTAGCTTTCTTTACAAAAAGCTACCTATTGCAGCCGTTCGGAGGAAAGCGATTTCAAAAAATTTTGGTATATTTTCATCGATCATGACCCCTAGACCCCGAAACCACCCTCCGTTCAAAATTGATATATATATATATATATATATATATATATATATATATCAATATATATATATATATATATATATATATCTGACCTATGTCACACTGTAACTCTCGTATTTATGAACCGATTTGGATGTAATTCGGTGTGTACATAGTACATACCAATGTCTCGACCGAGTTCGTTGGCCAGCTTCATCCGCCATTTTGTTTCAAAATGGCGGCCATTTAAAAATTTTAACAAATTTTAAAATTTGAAATGTGGTACCAAAAAATTGAAAATGGAAAAATATTTTTTTCGTATGTATTTGACCTTTATACAAAGACTCCGTAGCAGTTTTTATTTCGTCTATATCTTAAAAAATGGCTGAGTTATAGCATTTTGAATTTCTTGCGAAGCTGACATTTTGAAACGTCCTGAATTTTGTCACGCGATAAAAGGCGTATTTATGAAACGATTTGGATGTGACTTCGTTTATACACAGTACAGACCAATGTCTCGACCGAGTTCGTTAACCAGCTTCATCCGCCATTTTGTTTAAAAATGGCGGCAATTTAAAATTTTAAGAAAAAATTAAATTTGAAATGTGGTACCAAAAAATTGAAAATTGAAAAAATGTTTTTTTCTTATGTGTTTGACCTTGATAAATAGATTTGGGAACAGTTTTAGTTTCGTCTATATCTTAAAAAATGGCTGAGTTATAGCACTTTGAATTTCTAGCGTGGCTGACATTTTTAAACGCCCTGATTTTTGCCACGTGATAACAGACGTATTTATGAACCGATTTGGACGTACCTTGGTGTGTACATAGTACATTCAAATAACTCAACCGAGTTCGTTGTCCAGCTTCATCCGCCATCTTGTTTCAAAATGGCGGCCACTTAAAAAAATTTTTAAAAATTTTAATTTAAAATGAGATACCAAAAAATTAGAAAATGAAAAAGATTTTTTTTTGTATGTGTTTGACCTTAATACAAAGATTCCGGAACAGGTTTTGTTTCGTCTATATCTAAAAAAATGGCTGAGTTATAACATTTTGAATTTCTATTGTGGCTGACATTTAAAACGACCTGATTTTTGTCACGCGATAACAGGCGTATTTATAAACCGATTTGAATGTAACTTGGTCTGTACATAGTACATACCAATGTCTCGACCGAGTTCGTTGGCCAGCTTCATTCGCCATCTTGTTTCAAAAGGGTTGCCATTTATTTAAAAAAATGTAATTTAAAATTTAAAATGAGGTATTTAAAAATTGGAAAATGAAAAAGATTTTTTTATGTGTTTGGCCTTGATACAAAGATTTTGGAGCAGTTTTTGTTTCAGAAAATTTGTTCTTTTGTTTATATCTTAAAAAGTGGTTGAATTATAGCACTTTGAATTTCTATCATGGCTAACACTTTGAAACGATCTTGTATTTGTCACGCGATACCACACGTATTCGCCTATTTCGATGGAAGAAGGCATGTGGATAGTATACATCAATATCTCGACCAAGTTCCCTGGCCAGCTTCATCAGCCATCTTGTTTCAAAATGACGGCCATTAAATTAAAAAAAAATATATTTAAAGTGAGGTGTAAAAAAATTAGAAATTGAAAAAGGTTTCTTTCTTAAGTATTTGACCTTGATATAAGGATTCAGGAGCATTTTTGTTTGTCTTTATCTTAAAAAATGGCTCAGATATAGCAGTGTGAATTTCTAACGTGGGTGACATTTTGAAAAATCTGATTTTTTGCCTGCGACAGCACTCGTATATATCAACCGATTCCGATGTGAGTGAGCATGTGCACAGCAATTACTAAGGTGTCGACCAAGTTCACTGGTTAGCCTCATCCACCATGCTGTCTTAAAATGGCAGGCACTTTAAGAAATCGCCGAATTTGGCAGCCAAATATAAGTTACTTTAAATAAAAGCAGCTTGGATAAAGCTGACAAATTTCGCGAAATTCTCACTCATAATGATTTAGTATTGATAAAAATTAGTATTGAATCTCCTACATTCGGTTTCCACTTAATTGAGCTTCGTGTGTTTGAATAATATAAGTTGGCTTTTTTAAAATAAGGAATATGAAAGCTACCTCTTCCTCCCGGCACTGGCCGGAAGGACTTTTTTTATATTTACTCGTACCATAATTTACGAAAAATTTTCTTTTGGTACATTTCTCTTAAAATTATTCTGCTATAAGTTTATGGCATGTAATGATTTTCAGAAATTGGTGCCAATAGAGTAATGTAAAAGTCTCTGAAACGACATCTGTCCCAACCACGCAATAAAAGGGTTAAATAGAAAATATTCTGTAAAATTGAATCAATTAGATAATGACATCTATTCCGGAAAAAAAAAATTCAAACTCCAAAGACGAGTATCAAACTGGGAACTTTTTGATAAGCAGACAGATCCATTACCACAGAGCTATCAAATTTTCGCGAAAAAGAAAGAAATTAAAGTTTTGTTTTAAAATCTAAATCGCAGAAATGGTCGGATGTCATTAACCCGTTTTTGCCTGAATTTTTGTTTTCACAAATTTGTTAGTAAAATCACTTTAAAATGTTGCAAAGTGAACTGGAAAAATACAAAAAAAAAAAAAAAATCACTAAAATATTTTTTGTATTTATTTGATAAAATGTAAACGTACTGAATCTGGGAATATCCATATGTGGAAAAATGCATAATTATACGTTTTGTCTGAATTTATATAAATTTAGCTTATAAGTTGTATATTATATTCTATAATTAGTAATTTTATGAACCATTAAAATTTTATATTTATTTGTTTACAGAGACTAATAACATTATGAGTACAATTAATAATAAATTAAGATTAATAGTATTTAAGGCTAAAACACAATTCGTTTCAAAATATTCTTGAATAGGAGTTTACATCAAAAACTATCCACTAAATGGCTAATAGAAATATATACCCACTTGCGCCTAGCGCCCTATCATTTGTACGTCACAAACATGCATAAAAAATACGCTTGAACATATAATTTCGCAATTAAAAAAAAAAAAAAAAAAAATACTGATTTCAAAGAAGTCTACAAGCTAAGATTATGACTTATTTATTTTTATCCTTGATACAAAAATTACAAATAAACTTACTTTTTACATTTCGCTATCTTGAAAAATGAAAAATCTATAAACGCCCAAAAAAGGCCTTCATTTAAGCAAATAAATATCCATCTTATGCTATCACCTCTCGGTAATAAATAAAGACATTTATAGAAAATTACATGATAAAATTTCCATGTTCTAAAAAAGAAGAAATTTATAAGAAATATTAAAATTCGAAACGTCCCACAAAAATGGGACGCTAGGATCAAATGGGTTAAATTAATTCATTTGATTAAAATAATGTAAGACTTTTCCAAAATTTTATGATTTGTCATGTGGTCGGAGGTATTCAGCTATAAATATGCCTAAATTCCAAGTCTCTAACTTATACATTTTCTGAGAACGAACTCTGTGACGGACAAACAACGGAGTGAGAATAATGGTGTTTCGTCAGATGAACGACACCCTGGAAACAAACAATTAAATTTAAAAAATCGAAAAACCCGACTGCGTAAAAAGCGAACTACTTAATTATTTCGCATCAATGTGAAACTATTTTTTTCAATTCCCACTATTAGCTCACACTTTCGCTATAGGGGAGACTAGGAAGGGTTGACCACTTTTTATAAAATGATTTTTTACTTTTTAAATATTATACCTAGAATAAAGTTTCATATATCATTTTATTCGTTATACAATCAGTTATCAAAATAAAATTGCTACATAAGTGTAATAGATAAGAAATTTGAAAAATCATTGAATTTAATCATGAGAAAATAATGGCTCAAGGCTCCCCACATACGGGAGGGTTGACCCACTAAATGGGAGGCTTGACCCACTTTGTTTTATATTGAAATATTTGTGAAGAGGAATAAAATCAGTTAAAAAAAAGCAAAATAACTTTATGCTAGATGTTTAATAATTATAAAAAATGCATTTTTGAAAATATGATGCTTAAATAAACCTGTTTAGACGCAATTGCAAGTCAGAGGAGAAACATTTTGTTTCAAACATGATTTTGTCTGAGAAAATATAATTGTACAGCAGGGAAAATGAAATTTTGACATTTAAGACAGTATTCCGTTAGAGACAGGTTCCGTTTTCATAGGGTTTCATGTATTATTATGACCGGATTTAGGAGCCCCTGTCCCCCTGTTTTTGTCTCCTTGTCCTACTTTTTGTGACACTCGATCTGACAACTCTAGTTTTCACACATTTCTTCCTCTCACTATATTCATCCTGGTGAGATTTGTCTATAGACCTTCCTAAAGTTTTTCGATCGATGCTGTGTTCTTTTGCAGCCGCATGAGTACTTAACTTTTCATTAATATATTTTAACGCTTTCAGTGAGAAAGTACTTTCAGTACTAAAATGTTGAAATAAATGACTGACCCCGGAATTTACGAACAAATTGATTTGGAAATATGAAAAGGCTATATTTCACATACATATTAAATGGAAAATATTTTAGAAAAATTCTGGTTCCATTGTGGCGTTTTGGAATTAAAATTAAGTGGTTTCATAAACATACCACTGCCACTGAAAGGGTTAAAACTGCTGCTTTCATACTTTCTTATTTCAACTGTTTCGATTTACCTATTGTAAGTAATATTTAAATGGAAAAAAGTTTCTATCAACTTTCCCATTTATATTTCAACAACATTTTTCTTGCAGGGTATACTATAGCAATTTTTCACATCTTTCTTTAATCAGTTTTAAACATTTTCTTTTCCATCACCCCATTTTACTGTAGCTTTGCACAATAAATGTACATTTTTTTATATAACCATTAACCTTTCATTTTGCGCAATGCATAATAAAAAGATTTCCAAAACCACTTAATTAAGGGAGACTTGAGCATCTGGTCAACCCTCCCTCACATTGACTGGGTCAAGCCTCCCCACATATCCCTTTTCTAAAAAGTAGTACATTCCCAAGCAGCAAATAATCCCTGGCCGAGCTTCCGCCGAATGTCCTAATTTGACTATGTTTCGCCCGAACGATGTCACCCCCTGAGGTTGGCGGGAAAGGCTTTTTGTCCGCCCGGTAAAGCAGATAAGGAGCATCGCATCCCGATTATTATTGAATCAGTTTTAAAGCTTTTGCCTATTTGTTTTCGATCATTTGGTCACTAAGTAATCTTTTACCGACAACATTCCAATATCATATGATATTTTGCCGATAAGTTAGTGATATCATACAGCAAAATTTGTAAGATGCAAAAATAGTTTTTAAATTAACACAATTTGCATAACTACAGACATACACACATTAAAATTTTATTAAAAACAATTAAAATATAATTAAAAAATATATATAAACGATTCGGCTACTTTCATATCCTTCATCAGTAAACGAGCAGAGCACCAAAACAGCAAGAGCCACAGCAAACGAAAAAACAGTTAAATTAAAAAAAACAGTTTACTGTTTTAACTGTTTTTTCGTTTGCTGTGGCTCTTGCTGTTTTGTGACTCTGCTCGTTTACTGATGAGGGCTATGAAATAGCCGAAACGTTTATATATATTTTTAATTATATTTTAATTGCTTTTAATAAAATTTTAATGCGTGTATGCCTGTAGTTATGCAAATTGTGTTAATTATTAAGTAATCCAGACGTAGTTATGTATGTAGTTTTAAATGGCATTTAAAAGTAAGAAATCTCGTTTAAATTCAAAGGATAAGTATTGCTAATCGGCATTATTCTTACAAATAAAATGCAAAAATATTTACACGCCGATTACATAGCCAATTAAAACGGTTTTTAAAAAAATGTTTTTGTTTAAAGCTTAAAAATTGCTGTTAAAGGCATTCGATATAAAAATTGTACTTAATTACAATTAAATTTTAAATTGCAATAATTTTCTAGTGTAAGAAGCAAACAAAATTATTTTTTTAAGGTAAAGATTACGTTCTTACCAATTCTTAATACTATTGATGTATAAATATTTTTGAATTTTAAAAAGAAAAATTTATTGTAATTTAAATTGTAATTGTTATTTGTAATTTTTATTGTAACATCTTCTAACAGCAATGTTTAGACTTTAAACAATATTAAATTCCTTACATTTTAATTAGTTACACCAGCGATAGGTAAATATTTTTGTAATTTATAATGGAAAATATTGCCATTTAGCAAAATATTTTATTTGAATTAAAACGGACTTTCAGTCATTTAAATTAATTATACAATATATGCATGTTACAATGAAAATTATTCCCACTTAACATTGTTTCCCAACTATAAAAATCACATTCTTTAACACTTCTAATTTTATTATGGTTATGCATATTTTTTTTTTTCAAAATTTAAATAATTATTTTAATGAATACTTTATTCTGCCATTTTTTTTTTTTTACTTTTAAAAATATTATAAAAATTAGATTTTTCATTATCTCGATCAAAAAAGATGATTTACTGCTCTGTAGGACAATTTAAATCATAACATTTAGAAAAAAATCTCAAAAACTTTCTCAATTTTTTTTGTATCCTTACAATCGTCTTTCATTTTATTACAGTTCTAGAGTCGTATTTTCTTAATTCCAAATATTTTATATAATTAACTTCTAAAAAAATACCTTTATTTACTCAGAATTTTTAAACTCATAATTAAAAAAATAGATTTAGAGCAAATAGTTTGTAGTTTTCAATTTAAGATATTTTCTCGTATTTATCTAAATAATAATTAAAAAAAACGGCAAGTCTTATTATCAACATTTAACAAATATATCAATTTAATTCATTTAATTTATTAATCAGTTTAAGTTATAATACTTATTAAAGTATATTTTTAAGCATGAATGGCTATACATAACAAAAAAAAAAAAAAAAAAAAAAAAAAAAAAAAGGAAAAAGAGAAAATTAGAATTAGATTTTGATTTTGATTACAGTCTATTATCCAAATATCGTGGAGAACCTGCACACTTTAAACAGATTAAGGTTTATTGATTTGTGCATAAGGAATTTATTCTTACCAAAAAACAATTCTTCGGAAATATTTTTTACTTCTATCCCCTTCGTTTGTTCGCTTAAAAGTGGGGTCTGGTCTGTCATTGAAACGTGAATAGAGGATTTTGAGTGGATACGAGATAAAGATCTCGAAAGATATTGGTGTGTTTATGTCACGTGAAACATTTCACTACGGGGAGTAGAGTTACCGCCGACGCTCTTTGTAAAATGATTCAATTTTGGTCGGCTGACAAGATCGGCCGATTTTATATTTGCAGTATGTGCCAATCAATTTCCTTCATACATCAATTCGATATTCTGCCGACGTTAGCATTTGACCTATAACTAAAAGAATCGCCAGTTATAGCCGAGAAAACATCTCGTTAATCTCTCTATTTGACTACCGTTTATTTGCCGACAATTCTTATAACAGGCCGAATTTTAGCCGATATCTCTTGCTGTTGGGGTTGTTATGTTAAGCCTAACTTACTGTGCAATCTTTATGCCTGGAATGCAAGCTCGATATTTCAGCATTACTTAAAACCTACTTACTTAAATTTCTATGATATATTTTATCTGAAAAAAGCTTACAAAATATTTCTAAATAACACAACTTTTAGGGTAAAAACCCTTCACAATTGATTTTTTCCACACCTATTTCGATTATCTGTATGAAACAAAGATTTTTGTTTGAGCATTCTAGTAGCTTTGCTTGACACTTATTGATAAAACTCTGAAATACTTTTAAATATGAAAACTGACGAGTGGGTCAAGCCTCCCGTATGGTCAACCCTCCCTAGTCTCCCCTATATATATATCTTGTGCAAATTTTCAATCGTTAATAAGATACTTATTATTCATCCTATCAAGCTCAAATAAATTTATTAAAACTTGTAGTGGATGACACTTGATGTTAATTCAGTTTTCTTCAAATATTAATTCATTAATTAAATTAAATTAATTAATTTTCAATAATCGAGAGAGCCCTCTTCTTGATCAAGGCATTTTAAGCGCCACTCAAGAGGAAATTAGAATGGGAGATAAAAAATTCTCTTATTGGCCTAAGTAGGAATTGACTTAATTTTTTTATCATATTACTTATTTATATTACTTACCTATTTTTTTATTTACTTGTATTGATGGTTTTTAAGTTGTGTTTAATTGTTAGTTCCTATCTATAAATACTGTTTTGATGAGGTCTATAGATGTCTATGATGGTTAGAGTTGCAGTAAAGCTAGAGATCCTACCTACACAACTTCCAAATTGTATAATATTTTAACGGAGCTTCTGACTGTAAAATAGTCAATGAAACACCGTCTTTATTTTGAAAGACCTATACAATGATATGCCACTCAATACGGTGCGTATTTTTTTCCGTCTCTACCGCCATTTTGTATTTTACGGCCGCCATTTTGAATTTATAAAAACAAAACCTATCCTATAAGCATCGGGCCGTTAAGACGAATTGATAGAGACCTCATTCATTAAAATCCACCCAGCCGTTGGGATGTTTCGAGGATATAAAGGAATCCACATACGCAGATACGCGTGAAACACATAACCCTTCTTTTCAGTCGGGTAATAAATTGCAGTGGGTACACTAGTTGGAATTTCCGAGGTGTCTAGTACCACTATTCAGATCAGAAATTTTCGATTCATTTTTTAAATCGCAGATTTTGTAACGATCACGTTTATTCACAAAATAATCAATATTTTTAGCAATTAAATAATGCGAATAGTCCTACTAAAAATTGTGGTAAATCTGTTCTTTCCCTGTAAACAATATCATTCTTAAAAAGTGAAAAGATCGGAAAATAATTTTACAAATATTATTATAAATGTGTCTATAAAATGCAACTCAATTATGCTGAAAATGCAATTCCTTTATTCTTACAAGAAAAACTAGTCGGATGTGCCAATCCCACAACTTTCTTCTTTTTCAAATACACCGGGAGCCGGCAGCACATACAATCACCTCATCGAATTCACTGATGAAATATTAGGATTAGTTAAATCTTGATTCGCATATTAAAACGCAATCTGTTTGCCAAGTCATATCTTGTTGGAAAACACCGGAAAACCCGATTTTAGCGACTGATTCGTAGGTTTACCATTGTGTTTTCCTGCACTCCAAGGTATGAAAACATGGAGGACTGGGAGCAGGAAAACACAATGGTAAACCTAGGAATCAGACGTTGAAATCGGGTTTTCAGGTGTTTCCCTCGAAGATTTGACTTGGAAGACGGATTGCGTTTTAATATATGAATCGAGATTTAACTAATCCAAGAATTTCATCCGTGAATTCGATGAGGTGATTGTCTGTGCTGCCAGCTAACGGTCTAATACATGTTAATACTTCAAAATTCACTACCACAGTGCCAAAATAAAGGGTCTATGCCCATCATGAAGTTTCTACAGCTATACAGCTATTCTACAGCTCTTGAAATATGGCTATCTCTAAAATGGCGTAAGTCCTGTAAAATGCAGCACAGCAGCGCTACCTGTTAGGTAATTTACACCAAAGCCTAATAAGCATCAACTTATGGTAACGTCTAACTGAATTTGAAATTTCATAAAAGTCTGTGAATTAATTTTTGAGATAGAGCTATTGCTGAAATCACAAAAAAATCTGCATAGAGGCTCAAACTTTTGGACGATTTGCACCTAAAACTAAACAGCACCAATTTATATCGGGGACTAATTGGATCTAAAGTTTGATGAAAACTTGTGCATTAGTCTTGCGTTAGAGTTATTGCGATAATCATGAATAATGAATAGCAACGCCACCTGTTGATCAATTTACATCGAAAAGTAGTCAGCACCAATTTATACCAGCGACTAACTGAATCTGAAGTTTGATGAAAATTCGTGCATTAATCTTGAGTTAGAGCTATTGTGATAATCGTGAATAATGAATAGCAACACCACCTGTTAGCGAATTTAAACCGAAAAATAACGAGCACCAAATTATATCAAGGAGTAACGCAATCTGAAGTTTGATGAAAATCCGTGTATTATTTCTTCAGGTAGAGCGCCCAAAAGATTTCTGTCACATACAGACAGACATACATTTTGTAAAAACATGTGTTTCAGAATCTCTGACCCCCTAAAACGTATAGATCCGTCGAAAACCGGACTTCGAAAATTTTCACGGATCCAATACTTTCTTCTTGTAAAGACAGATGAAAGTAAAAACACTATCTGTATCCATAAAATGTGAATTGATTTATGCTCAAAATGTATTTCCTTTATTCTTACAAGAAAAAAAAAAGGTTAAATACAATTTAAAAAAAAAGCAATTTAAATAATTACAACGACCATTTGGAAAATGTTTTTTTCAAAGACTAAAATTTAAGACATAAAAAATCGCACGGAGTTAATCATACATTACGTACGCCATGAATTAAACATTAATAGTGTTATTATACGTAAAAATTCCAAGCGACAAAAATCGCCTGCGACTCGTATTTGGTGTGAAATATTTATATGTATTCATTCCTGTCCTATTTATCTTTTTTTTTATTTTTAATTGGCTTATTCCATTTTTCTTTTGCACGTAAAAATATTACAAATTAAAATTAACTCTTTGGCAGAAATTGTTATTCATTTTCTTTCATTTTCATTAGTTATTATCCACCTAAAACTTACGTATTATCCAAGCATTTCATTGGCTGTTCGGGAAAAGGCTTTTCCATCGTCAGATTTCCAAGAAATCTGACTATCAATTTTAAATGAAATTTCATTCTTAAACTTCTAAACATCCGACAATATTACTTTTTACACCGTCGGATAGAAAAAAAAAGTACTTTTAAATGCAATTAGTTTGAAAGCTGTATCTCAATTTGTTTCTGAGTTATTAATATTTTTTGTAGTTTTTATTACTTTTTTGTCATAGTGGCAACAGAAGGTATCCATCTCTGTTGAAAGTAAAGGGAAATACAGATTACTGTATAGACCAATCAAAAAACGAATAAAATGCGGATTAAACCACTAAAAACCTTCAGATATGCTTTTGATTTCCTACCCTGACGAGAACAATAACCATTTTTCCAAATGGTTAAAAAGAAAGAATATGTATTAGAAAACTGAATTTTATACGTATAGCTTACAATACTCAGTTTGGTTATTTTCCTAAGGAATAAAAATACTAAAATTTTCTTTACTTAGTTAAAGTGCCACATTACTTTTAAAAGAAGTAAACACTTTTGAAAACTTATGAGTACTTTGTAGCTATGTCACGTTTCCAAACTGTCAGCCGTTGTTTAAAAAGACATTTCCGCTCTTAATCGAAAGAAATTCCGAAATATTTTATTTTTTACCGGTAATATACATAAAAATAGTTTTACGTAGCTTGCCATTTTGTACTTAATAGAAATGCCATATGAAAATGAAATTCTGTCGGTAAACACTTAAATAGAAAATTTAAAGAGTATTTCTTCCCCCAATTTAATAGCAGGCTTTTGTGATTAGATAGGGCAAATGTTTTTATTTTAATGTAATGTTTGTATGGAACGAAATTTATTTATTAACCCTTTGAGAAGCGGTGGAATGTATTATATACAACTTTATTTTAACAAATATTTGCAATAGTCTTTTAATTAAATTTTGCATTTATAAATTTGTCTTAAAAGCTATGTAAAATTGCATTTCCTTATTTTAAAATAAAAATTATAGATAATTCCGGTGTGAATTCAATATGATAGAAATAATATTACTTGCCCTTGAAACGGTTAAAGATTAAATATTAATTGATTGACATGTGCACTACTGTGCAGTTTGTGATTAAATACTTAATTTGCTCTCTACCCAAAGTTTAGTTAAACAAGGACGATAAATCATGCGTACGGCATCGCCAGAAATGGCCTATTGCTGCCACTAAATTTTATTAGTATTTCTTGTCTTATTTAATGATGGAATTTCTGATATTTAATAAGGCGAAGAATACTATTAAAATTATATGGTGAAAATCAGCTATTTGTGGTGTAGCACTTGTATCCCTGATTTCATATGATTATAAATAATTTAACTGCCTTTTGCAGAAAAATAAGTATTTGATAATCATATTAAATACAAAATAAAAGAATGTCATAAGAAAAGTAAGCAAAATAAATAAAAATAATCTATCTATGTTTAGATAACACTAAATATTTTCTGCTTCTTGTAAAGCTAAGAAGACATTTTTTCGGAAGCGAAAAATTTTGCTGATTTACTACCTATCAAAATATCATAAGACGAATGAAATATCCGAAACTACCTATAAATGATACGTGCAAAGAATTGTATGCTGCAGATATGCTCAAGATATAATCCCTACTCATTGTGGAATGTTGTGGAGAACTAATTCTTTTGTTCATTTTTCTTCTTTTGAGCATGAAACAAAACGTGTTTCGTCTGCTAATTGCACCAAAAGAGACACGAGTGTATTGTTTTTTCAAGCAGATAAGATTAAGTACAATTATAGTATTGTAGTGGAAAAGTAAAAAAAAAAACAAAAACAAAACAATAAGCCACATGAACACCGAACTACGTCATACAATGTTATTTTATTGACTTTTTCTGTATTACGGCGTATCAAAAGAATATTATATAAAATATATTCATATCTTATTGCAACAAGTCGAAATTGTACATCAAACGTTGCAAATGACGGGCGTTCGTACTGTAAGTAGTTTTATAAATATTCAGATCTTGGTGCAATAGCTGTTGCACTCTTATGCAAAAA
Organism: Maratus speciosus; assembly: GCA_963932465.1. Lineage (NCBI taxonomy): Eukaryota > Metazoa > Arthropoda > Arachnida > Araneae > Salticidae > Maratus > Maratus speciosus. The sequence goes on along the minus strand of OZ010794.1, from coordinate 501,891,448 downwards.
TGCGTGAATACAAAATTTATTGCAATTATACATATTAAATTCATTAATACTGGAATAATATAACTCTATTTTAAATAGGACATAATCGCCATGGCAATGTAGAATCATTACCTATTGTGGGATATCATTGAATTAATTACTTACACAGGATTTAATATAAGAATCACTACCTATCATGAGATCGCATTCAATGAATTACGTATGATTGAATTTAACAGAATGAAGAAAATTTTTATTAATATATTTTTAAGTTTTGATTCGATTTTCATAAGATTTGAAATTACTCGACAAAACTCTGGAACGATTATATTTATCAAATATCAAACCATTCGGTTGGGTAGTTTTCACGCTGTTATATGAAAACAGGTGCACAGACAGACGGGCGGAAAAGATGACGACTATAGGTGCTACGTAATTACATAATTACGAACGTACCTAAGACATAGTTATAGAAGATATATGGCATAAACAATAAAACCACGTTCTAGTGACTAACCCTGCCAATTTCTCTTTAGTTTTATTTTTTTTAATTAAAGCTATATTTGTGTTTAATTATATTTATAACTAGCCGCCTCTGGCGACCAGTTTGGTCTCCCTTAAATGTATCTAAGCTTACAACATGTTACTTTTATTCATCATGGTATTTAGTTACGTACCGTCACTAAATGTAAATATTCGGACAGAGAAATCAACTAATAAAACATTTTTATGAATACAGATAAACGTTGAATTAAATATCCCTTCGTGAAGTAACAAACAGTTTTAACGAATCTGACGTCAAGTGAATGTGACGTCAATATCATTCATTCTTGCTGTGTGAACGATTGATTACCTCTATAAATTAATATTTTTTTCGTTCTCTGAAGACCGAATATTTTATGTTTACTTCGGTGGAAAGAGATATAGAATCTCAATCTAAGGGGACTCTGTGACTGAATGGTCAAAGCACCAGCCTGCTAATCGCTTGCGAGCGTAAGAGTTTGTGGGCTCGATTCCCGCTGGTTCCATTGCACTCACACTTTGTGTGGAACTCCCAGGGTATATTTCTCTTGTGTTGTAATATTTCCTTGTGCTATCTTGTCTCCGACTTATAAGCGGGCTCTCATGTCAAGCACACAAGTCGTATGTTTGTTATTCAATAAAAAAATAAATAAATCTCAATCTAATTTTAACTGAAGTTATCTCAAAACATATAAATATGTTTGAATATAACTCATCTCTCAAACATTAATTACTTTAAATAATTTTCTAAATCAAATTTTAAGCAGTTTTATTTAAGAAGAAGTTTGAGTAAAAATGGCTGAACTTTTATGTTGGGCGGACGCAAATCTCGTCAACAGCATTTTCTCCTCACCTTTCCACCTCATCCTTCTCCTCCCTTAGATATAGTAACCTTGCTCCTCACTAGCTTTTATTTTTCGGGTGTGGGGAGGGAGGGTGTTGTCTGACATTTGATATTGTAAGATATCTCTGGTGGGAGGGCAGTGGCCGAGAGGTTCCGCTCTCGAAGCTGGTAGACGGGAGGTGCTGGGTTCGATCCCAATCGCGCCCGTCGGCCTAATCGTTCGGAGTTTTCGTGGTTTTCTTCGAGCCGTGGATCTTCCATGCGTTAATACGGATTAGGTTCCCTTAGAAAGACCCCCACGGAGGGCACCCCCCCCCGGCCCTATATCCCTCGTGTAGATAATTGGCCGTCAAAAATCAACCCAACACTGGTGGGAGGGGTGTTTGTCTTTTGATATCGTTATCATTTTTGACACAACCAAAGTTTTGTCTCTTTTTTTATAACCCTCTTTTTTTACATAAATATAATATGTTATTATTATTTTTAGTCTGTTATCTATTTTTATGAAAATACAAAGTTATTAAAAGCATAAAAGGATTATAAAATAATTATATTCCAAAAAATTTAATATCCCAACGTTCACCATCCTGTTTTTGATATTACAAGATATCACTGGAGCGAGGGGTGCTCGTCTTTTGATATCATTATCATTTCTGAACAAACCAAAGTTTTGTCTCTTTTTTTACATAAATATAATATGTTATTATTATTATTTTTAGTCTGTTATCTATTTTTATGAGAATACAAAGTTATTAAAAGCATAAAAGGATTATAAAATAATTGTATTCCAAAAAATTTAATATCCCAACGTTCACCATCCTGTTTTTGATATTACAAGATATCTCTGGAGGAAGGGATGTTTGTCTTTTGACATCGTTGTTATTTTTGACATAACCAAAATTTTCTCTTTTTTTTTGTAACACCCTTTTTACATCAATATAGTCTGTTATTATTTTTTTTGTCTGTTATCTATTTTTATGAAAATCCAAAGTTATTAAAAGCACAAAAGGATTATAAAATAATTGTATTCCAAAAAATTTAATATCCCAAAGTTCACCATCCTGTTTTTGATATTACAAGATATCTCTGGAGGGAGGGGTGCTCGTCTTTTGACATCGTTACCATTTTTGACCCAACCAAAATTTTCTCTTTTTTTTTGTAACCCCCTTTTTACATCAATACAGTCTGTTATTATTTTTTTTAGTCTGTTATCTATTTTTATGAAAATCCAAAGTTATTAAAAGCATAAAAGGATTATAAAATAATTGTATTCCAAAAAATTTAATATCACAAAGTTCACCATCCTGTTTTTGATATTACAAGATATCTCTGGAGGGAGGGGTGCTCGTCTTTTGACATCGTTACCATTTTTGACCCAACCAAAATTTTCTCTTTTTTTTTGTAACCCCCTTTTTACATCAATACAGTCAGTTATAATTTTTTTTTATGTTTTTTATTTTTATGAATATACAAATTTATTAAAAGCATAAAAGGATTATAAAATAATTGTATTCCAAAAAATTTAACATCCCAACGTTCACCATCCTGTTTTTGATATTACAAGATATCTCTAGAGGGAGGAGTGCTCGTGTTTTGACATCGTTACCATTTTTGACCCAACCAAAATTTTCTCTTTTTTTTTGTAACCCCCCTTTTACATCAATACAGTCTGTTACTATTTTTTTTTAGTCTGTTATCTATTTTTATGAAAGTACAAAGTTATTAAAAGCATAAAAGGATTATAAAATAATTGTATTCCAAAAAATTTAATATCCAAACGTTCACCATCCTTTTTTTGATATTACAAGATATCTCTGGTGGGAGGGGTGCTCGTCTTTTGACATCGTTATCATTTTCAACCCAACCAAAATTTTCTCTTTTTCTTTTTTTTTGTAACCCCCTTTTATACATCAATATAGTCAGTTATTATTTTTTTAGTCTGTTATTTATTTTTATGAATATACAAAGTTATTAAAAGCATAAAAGGATTATAAAATAATTGTATTCCAAAAAAATTAATATCCCAACGTTCACCATCCTGTTTTTGGTATTACAAGATATCTCTGGAGGGAGGGGTGCTCGTCTTTTGACATCGTTATCATTTTTGACCCAAACAAAATTTTCTCTTTTTTTGTAACCCCCTTTTTACATCAATACAGTATGTTATTATTTTTTTAGTCTGTTATTTATTTTTAGGAATATACAATGTTATTAAAAGCATAAAAGGATTATAAAATAATTGTATTCCAAAAAATTTAATATCCCAACGTTCACCATCCTGTTTTTGATATTACAAGATATCTCTGGAAGGAGGAGTGCTCGTGTTTTGACATCGTTACCATTTTTGACCCAACCAAAATTTTCTCTTTTTTTTGTAACCCCCTTTTTACATCAATACAGTCTGTTATTATATTTTTTAGTCTCTTATCTATTTTTATGAAAATACAAAGTTATTAAAAGCATAAAAGGATTATAAAATAATTGTATTCGAAAAAATTTAATATCCCAACGTTGACCATCCTGTTTTTGATATTAGAAGATATGTCTGGAGGGAGGGGTGCTCGTCTTTTGACATCGTTATCATTTTTGACCCAACCAAAATTTTCTCTCTTTTTTTTTTTTTTTTTTGTAACCCCCTTTTTACATCAATATAGTCTGTTATAATTTTTTTAGTCTGTTATCTATTTTTATGAAAATACAAAGTTATTAAAAGCACAAAAGGATTATAAAATAATTGTATTCCAAAAAAATTAATATCCCAACGTTCACCATCCTGTTTTTGATATTACAAGATATCTCTGGAGGGAGGGGTGCTCGTCTTTTGACATCGTTATCAGTTTTGACCCAACCAAAATTTTCTTTTTTTTTTTTTTTTTTTGTAACCCCCTTTTTACATCAATACAGTCTGTTATTATTTTTTTAGTCTGTTATTTATTTTTATGAATATACAAAGTTATTAAAAGCATAAAAGGATTATAAAATAATTGTATTCCAAAAAATTTAATATCCCAACGTTCACCATCCTGTTTTTGATATTACAAGATATCTCTGGAGGGAGGGGGGCTCGTCTTTTGACATCGTTATCATTTTTGACCCAACCAAAATTTTCTCTTTTTTTGTAACCCCTTTTTTACAGCAATATAGTCTGTTATTAGTTTTTTAGCCTGTTATCTATTTTTATGAAAATACAAAGTTTTTATTAAAAATGTAAAAGGATTATGAAATTTTTTATTTCAAAATATTTAATATCCCAACGTTCGCCATTCTGTTCTTTAGCATTATGCGCATATAATTCAATGTTAGAGACACTACCTTCGAAATTATACTTGACTTGTTTACTAGTGAAAAATTTTGAAGAATGTTGTCCGTCTGTTTTGTTTATAAGAAGTTCCCGTTCATGGAGCAAGTTCAAGAAGACAATCTTAATGTTAATTTCATTATGTAACAAAAAGCCATTATTAAATGTATTTAACTAATAAATATTCATTTAAAATGTTATTTGAGATAATTTCATAATATTCTATTAATGTTCAATAAATTTTCATTAAATGTATAAACATAATTGTACATTATTGCAAACATATAAAAAGAAAAAAAAAGAAAAATTTGTAAAAAGGATGTAATAAAGAACTTGGTGATTTTTTAAAGAAATTAATTTGATCCGGGCTGTGTTAAGCATGATTACTTTGATTTTTCAGTGGCCTTTGTCGAATCCGGGCCTAGCTATTTCGGCTCGCAAAAAATTGTACAGTACATTGTGTCGCACATAGGTTAGTGGTAGATGGTTGGTGTTGCCTATTTTAAATTTTCGATTAAGAAGTTTAGGAATTTTGCTTAATTAGAGTCTATCTCTTTTATTTTATGCCCCACATCGTTGGTACCAAGTCGAACTATCTAATATGAAATTTCATATTGTATAGTTTGACATGGTACCGACGACATGAAGACATGGTAACAGAAAGTAAGTAAGGATCCACAACTGACTTCAAAGTTTAAACCGGGTTTTATCAAACATACCCAGAATTGGAACTCGAAATTCTCCAATTAGTTATTATGATGGGATTATAGGACTTTTAAAATGTCGAAAAGTACAAAAGAAAATATCAGTTTTGTCGCATTATACTTTAACAAGTTAGAAATTGTACGTCAAACGTGGCAAATGAGGTGCGTTCGTACTATAAATAGTTTTATGAATATTCAGATCTTGGTGCAATAGCTTTTGCACTCTTATGCAAGAATGCATGAATACAAAATTCAGTATGGTTATATATATTAAATTCAGCAATACGTAAATAATAGGACTCCATCTTAAATATATATGATCCTACGGTAGCTTAAAATCATTACCGATCATGTGATATCTTTGAATTATTTACGTATTATAGGATTTAATAGAATGCAGAAAACTTTATTAATATCTTTTTAGGTTTTGATTTATTTTAATAAAATTGGAAAACACTCGACAAAATTCTGCAACGTCTATCTATCTATATTATAAAGGACAAACATATCTGTGCGTAACGCATACGTCATTTTGCGAATGGCAACACTTTTGAAATAAAATTTTGGTTTTGCAATCTTCTGTAGTGCAAATTTTTTAAACTTCTAAACATCGCACATTTTAAATTTTTACACCGTCGTATATATAAAAAAAAAATGTTCTTTTAAGTGCAATTTGTTTGAAAGCTGTATCTCAACTTAATTTTAAGATATTAATTTTTTTGTAGTTTTTATTACATTTTTTGTAATCGTGGCAACTGAAGTACTCCATTTCTGTTGAAAGTAAAGGGGAAAAAATAGTAAATTGCTGTATCTTTTAGTTGCCATTTTCTCATAAAAACTGGAAAAAAATTGAAATTAAAGTACTTGGATGATTTTCTTAGATAAAACTAAACTTTTTAACACAAATGCGTCAAAAAGCGCCCCCATAATTACGGCAATTTTTATTCTCCGGTACTGAGATTAGGATCTCGAGTTAAGAGTGCGACTGTTCACATGCAAAGATTTTGCTAACAATCGTGACATCACGTTTTGAGTTAAAATGATTTTAAAATGATCAAATTAAAATACCAATTTTTTAAAAAGGGTGATTGCGGGTATAGTATGAGAGATTAATTTTTAAATTTATCTCTATCGCGTGAAGCTCGATTAAGAAAGATTAATCCGTTTGCCCTTAAATGAACATAATAAGTTCATCATTTTCTTACGACTAATATTCCGTAAACAAAAATAAAACTTCCTCTATGATTAGATAAATAAAATGATGTAAATAAAACACAAATTTCACAGACATATAATTGAACTACGCGCTTAAAGCTATGAAATTATCAGGAAATAAAAGGATGCCGCAAGCAGCAAAATCTTGGGCTAATAACTCTTAACATGCGGCTAATACGAAAAAAATCCCTTTTGATAAATTTCAAAAGTTTATTTGATAGTATAATTCATATTTTCGTATGAAAAATGCTTTTTTTATTTTTAGTGGACAATCTAAAAAATATATTTCATGTAAAAAAAAAAAAAAAAAAACCGGGTACGATCCCCTAGTGTATATTAAATTTCAAACCATTCGGTTGTTTAGTTTTTACGCTGTCATATGCGGACAGATAGACGGATAAACAGGTGTACGGACGGACCAGACGACGAATATAGGTGCTATGTATTTATATAATTACGAGCGCACCTAAAAAGGTAAGTCTGCCTGTGCTTAATGCTTCTGAGCAAGAAGATCGTACCATGTTTGCGTAAAAGAGATGCGCTTTCTACCGCCAAGTTTCTGCAAGATGTAGAACCTACACGTTGCTACTACGGTCAAAGAATTTTTGATAACATGACTTCAGGGAAGACACAATCATTTGCAGGGATTACAGGTTCCCATGGTCTCCGCGGTCTCCATATTTCGCACCGGCAGTCTTCTGGTTATGATAATACTTGAAATCCCAGGGTGTATCGATCTAGTCCTTCCAATTTGTCGGAACTGAAAGACTCCGCCGAGAGGTATTTGTGTATCCATATCTGCTAAACTCTGCCATTGCTGGATTCGTGACTCGCGTTAAATGCGTTATACCCTGTGGCTTGGTCATGTGGAATATGTACGGCAGTAATAAACGATTTGGAGACATGCTGTTAGTTATTAGTCCCCGGTACGGTATGCTATTTCTTTGTCTCAGCTTATTTTATTTCGCCTCTAAAAAATAACTTTACCTTACAGAAGCCAGCCGTAAAACAAAGCAGTACGATTAAATACTCTATAGAAATTTTTTAAACTTTTAAGCATCGCACATTTTCGATTTTTATCACGTCGTATTGGAAAAAAGGTACTTTTAAATGCAATTTAATTGAAAGATGCATTTCTATTTATTTTTGAAATATTAATTTTTTTGTAGTTTTTGGAGCCATTTACTAAATATTGGCAACGGAAGTAATCCATTTCTGTAGAGAGTAAAGGAAAAATAGTTGTAAAATATTAATTATAGCTTTTTGTTGCCATTTTTTAGAACAACCGAAAGAAAATGTAATTAAAATACGTGCTATTTTGAAAAAAATATATAAATGTTTGATTTGTGTTAAAACATGGAGTTATTATAAACTATATTTAATTTTAAGTATCTACTTTCTTTAATGACGGCACCTTTTTGCTGCATTTGTGTATTATTTCGCGATAGTGACGTCTTATGCATTTACAGTGTATTACTATGTATTTACAGTAGATGTTTAAGAGTGGATCGTAAATGTGGAATTCTTAAGCGGATGCGAATGACGTCATTTTACATAACATAAAAGCGTGTGCTGTAAGTCTTAAAATTAAATATGTTTTGTACTATTTATATATACATTTTGTTTTCATCGGGAGCGACACTAAACTCTGAAAAAGCAAAACACTTGTTTTCTATTTTTTCTTTGACTTGGGTTCGTCGGCGCCACCTATTGGCGGTTTATTGAGTTATTTTCCTCTCCTGTCTTAAAATATTCCAGTGACCAATAGCTAATCCTGCAAAATTTTTATATCGGATATTTTTTCGTTTTTTTTTTTTTTTTTTTTTTTTTTTTTTTTTTAACCTTCTGCCCAACCGGTATATATATATAATAAGTATATATATATATATACATCTTAAACCATTATATCTATATCTATATATATAAGAATTTAAGTGTATCTGCGTATTAGCGAAATGTTTAAAGTTTCTATGTAGCCGTGTTACTTAGAGTTAGCGGTAGAGGATAACGCGATTCTTAGTATCAGCTTCGGAACGGCCCCCTTTTGTTATTTAGTGCTGCTGGAGCTTTTACGTACGCCTGCGCCCTGGTACTTTCCCTCATGTTCGACAGCAAATCCTATCTATCATTAATTTTAATAAAACTTGTTTCCATTGCTATTTCGTCTAGTGTTGCCAGTAGGCTACTTTATTATAATTCAGATTTGTTGATTGGCAACATTTTTTAAAACGGAAAAACTCCCCTTGTTTCCACTTAATTTATTGTGTAATTAAATGGCGAATTTTACTACTTTAAAAAAGTGGCGTCAAGCAGCAAATCTATATTTATAAAAAAGTAGCCTATTGGCAATACGGGTGTTCTACGTATGTGTTAAAAATAAAAGAACTGCTTCATTTTTTATTAAAAAACAGATATTCTGTATTCGAATAAAGAACGCAAGCTATGATTTGTGAAAAGGAGCTGAAAATAGGAGCTGCATAAATTTATAACAATACTAATATGTATTTATGCTAAGATTAAAACTAGGAAAATAATTTTTCGGATGTAAAAACATATATCGCTGATTTACTGCCTTCTAAAATGTTACCACATGAATGAAGTAATAATGGAACTAAGTAAAAAGTTTACGTGCGAAGAATTTCACGTCTCAGATTATAACACGTCGGATATAATCTTTCGTCGTTTTGACATTTTGAAGAGAACAAATCTGTTCTTTTATTTTTCTTCAATATAACACGAAACGTGCTTTTTCTGCTAATTGCTGCCCTAAGAAAAATGACACCTTCGTGTTTTTCAAAATGTAATGATAAATGACACAATAAGATAGATTCTATCTTGTAAATGATATTAGGGAACTGTGTAAGTTTTGGATCTTATATATATTTTGTAGGTATGCGTGCATCATAAAAATATTTTAGGAAAAAGTAACTTACAAACTAAGGCTAAAAAATTGCTTTGTCTTTTTATAAATAAATTCATATAAGCAGGGCTCCGAGATGGTCCGCCATCTGAATACCAATTTTTTAAAACAATAAATTTCATGGCAGATTTGCTCTAGAATTAACCTCAAAAGATGATTTCGGCAAAATGCGTAACAAAAATCTAAAAAAAAAAAATCTAAGAAAATACAGGATTTCAAAAAGAGGACCATTTGGGAACCCTAGATAAAATTAATTAAAATGATTAATTAAATTAATTGAAAATAATAAAGAAGGAACTTGAAAAAAAATTACCAGAAAAACAATTTGAATATCATATTTTATTTTAAAATGAGGGCATGATTGTAAGTTAGTTATTTAAATTTGAAATTGCATAAAAAATATAATAAACATTCAAATCTCAGTTAATCCGGGAAAAAGCTTAGATGTTATGATATACACTGAGAATGTACCACATTAATTTTTGTCACCATTATTTCGAAAATAGTAATCTTCACCTTATTTACTGGTAGAAGACTGTCACAAATTCTGTGATGACATAAGACGAAGAATACTATCGGATGGTAGTGGTGACATGACAAAACTAAAGACCATACGCATCCTGGGAAAGTAACCTGCGTGTCCGTTCCTGGAATATTTATTTCTTAAACATATTTCTCTTCAATAAAAATATTTTTCTTATAGTTTTTAATATCTGATTATTAGGAAAAAGAAAATTGAACTCATATTGTACACTTTCAATAAGTCATTTTCGAACCAGAAATTTCTCCAAACTGAAAGTTAACCCTTTCGTGGGCCTTGAGAAGACTACTTCGCACCTATATGGTCTTACGAAATACATTTGTGGGAAGCGCAAAACCCACTACAACACTACTCCCTCCTACAGTAAAAAACTGTACTACACTGTAAAAAGAAAAAAAAAAATCTGTAGTTCTACAGATGTAAAGTTACATGCTTACTAAACTTTCGTCTGTAAGTGTACAAAAAAAGCTGCAAATCTGGAAAACTAATTTTTGTAAAGCTACAGAAATCTATAACTTTACAAATGAATCTGATAAAATTACAGTAATCTGACTAAAATTTTATCTATAACCCTGGTTGCAGTTACATGAAATGTTCTGGGCATCCCAGTTTCCTAAAAAATTCTTAGTTACCTTACAGATTCTCTGATTTTAGGCGCAAAAGTGTGTCTGTTACATGAATTTTTGTTGTTGTCGTTACATAAAAAGTTCTAGGAATCCCAGTTTCCTAGAAAAAATTTAGTAACTTTACAGATTTTTTTTTTTTACAGCGTACACGCTATCATATTGTTGGCAAATCTAATTCCCGCTTTAGTTTAGTGACGCTATCTAATTTCAAGCGACTGATACAGAATTTTCACATTTATTTTTGTTAAGTGAAATACCGGGATATGTAAATTGAAACGAAAATTCGAAAAGAAACATTCAAATCTGATCGAAACAAATTCAATTCACATTCCCCGAAATCACACTATGGCCATAAGGTATAGTGGCTAAGAAGTGATTGCGTTGTAATTAAATATAAATAAACTAGAAGATAATAAACTTTCAAATAAATAAATAAATGAATGGTAGTTACTCACCCCTTGAAATGTTGTAGGTATGGAAACATTACATAAAACAATATTGCTAAACCAATCACTTTATTTATATAAAAATATACTTAATCGTGCAGGATCCTTGCAACAGATATATGCATTTATAAAAATATATTCAATTTGAAAATTATTTCACACAGACTTTTCTTGAAACATCATTGCATATTATTTATAGTAGTAAAATTAAATAGATGATTATTTTTCAATATTGAATTGCTGACGAATAATACGATGGTGTAATGGTGATGAATCAGTCTGAAAGTTTTTCAATCCATATTATTTGTGAGAAATTGTCATTAGAGTTCAAGAAATCGATCAAAAAATTATATTATGATAAAATGTTATTAAAGACTCCAAAAACACTTGAAGGACATTAATGTGATGATATCGAAACTTGATGCTAAGCCAAATAATGAGATCCATCATGCGAGTTCAAGTTCATTCGAAGTTAAGTGGTGATTGGAAATTACAAGTAAATTCTATGAATCATGATGAAAGGTGAAAGAGGCAGGAAAGTACTGTTGGAATTTGGAAATGCTTACGTCGGGCTCAAACTATCAAAATCTATTTACGTCGGGTAGTTGGGAATCAAGATGCTCACACTGGAAATCACCATCAGTATTCTTGAAATTTCATGCAGGATGAAAATTCATTTCTTTAAATTGATTTAGAGATATTCAGGAGAAATGAAGTCTACGAAGATAATTCTGGGAGTTTCACAAAAATAAAGATTTTTTTGTAAAAACTGTTGAAGAATATATTTAATTGATTTTCATCTTGAATTAAACGTTATTAATGGGAAACGGCTGCTCGTTGGGCCAAGGGGCCCAACGGCAAAAATTCCGTGTCAGAAAAACGATGTTTTCTCTACCGATAAAAATAACGAACTCAATCTTTTTTTGAAACGCCTGCCGAAAATCGGGAGAATGATGTCGGCGGAATAGCCAATCAGAAAACTCCAAAGGTCGGAATATCGATAATGAATCGATGGAAAATGTTTTAGCGGCGGAATAATCACCGTGGAATGGCAACACTCTAACGAGCGGGAAAAGAAGGAATGTCCGCTTCGTGGGAGTTCTTATGACGTCAAAAGAAATTTCCTGCCTGTTTTGAGATAAGAGAGAAATCTTTTTTAAAAATTACTTCTTTTGGGGTACGAAGTGAATGAAAAGCAATAAAAATAAGGGGAAGTGTAGGAGTTATAATTTCGTTTCTCTGGCAAACGATTTCAGTAATTGTTATGAAAGTTTATCAGAGAAATGGAAAAAGATAATAGAATATAATAAATGTAATTTTAAATGAAATAATTAAGAATAAAGATTTAGGATTTAATATTTAAAACTTAGTAAAAATTTGCTGTCAAATTGAAAAAAAGGTAAATGGAAGTAGATTATTAAAATTAACAAAATATACAAAATTAATTTTATGTAAATTTAAGAAGGGGGAATGTTATGTAAAGCTTTTACAACATAACAGTTTTGATAGTTAGAAAGCGGTTGTTTGTCATCTCTTCTGCTCTGACATTTGCATTGAAGTGACATTTGTACTGCTCATCGATTCTACTGCAAATGTGAGTACAACGCTATTTTTATTGTGATAATACTTTCGTATTTTGTATATTTCGGCACATTTTGTACCAGTAACTATCTAATTTGAATAATAAATAATACGCCTAACTGTGAAGTGGATATTGCATCATATAGTAGAGCCACGTGTAATTTGTACATTTGAAAAATTTGAATATTTAGTTCAAAAATAATTTAGCTTTAAACTTAAAATTACACTATATGCAAATTACTTAAAAGATGAAAAATATTTAAAAGGTGTTAAATTACTTTAATATCCTTAGTACTTTAAACTATATACATAGCCTTCGTCAGAGAATACAAAAATACAGGCGTCTTATTTTCAAATTTCATGTAGTTGGTGTTGAGAGGACTGAAAATGAAAGTCAATTTTTAGATCCAGAAAACATTGGGAAAATAATCCCATGGAGGAAAATAGGAATTTTATCGGCACTCCTCCAATAAAATTGAAAGATCTAGTTAGTGCAAAAATAGACCCCATGCCGAAAGATGGAGTTTCTGGAGTATATGTGATTCCACTGAAAACAGAAAATATTTATACCGAATACATAGGAATGACTTCTCGTAAACTTAAAATCGTATTAAAGAACATTTGAGAGATTTGAAGTACAACCGACCAACAAGAGCCTTGTCAAGACTTAACCAGAAGCAGGATATACAAGTTAATTTCGAAAGAATTATCCTGATTTTATTATCCGTGAATAAATAGAAATTATTACTAAAGAAAACACTGTTTGTAATGACGTTTTATTCTACAACATCTGCCAGAATTTGGCTCAGTTTAGTTAACGAATACTAAAATACGTAATATTACACTTCCCCCTATATCCTTATTTTTATTTTCCCAATGCTTTCAGGATCTAAAAATTGACTTTCACTTTCACTACTTTCGACCCCAACTACGTGAAATTTGAAAATAAGACGCTTGTATTTTGTATTCTCTGACGAAGGCTATGTATATATTTGAAAGTACCAAGGATATTAAAGTAATTTAACAGCTTTGAAATATGTTTTCATCTTTTCAGTAATTTGCACATTGTGTAATTTTAAGTTTAACTTTTTGAAGATGAGTTTAACATTCTATTTATTTATTTACTAATATAGTTTTATTATTTATGAAAATAAAGCAAATAAATGTGCCGTTCCAGATAATGTGCGCTCAGCCAGTCTGAGAAACCATATGCCAAAGTTGATTTCCAACATAGACGATGTAGGAAATGTAGCAGAAAAGCCCATGCGAAAAGGACCCGCTACATATGTGCAGAATGTGATGTGCCCTTGTGCAGTGAAACACGCTTTTCATCTTTCCAAAGCAAATAATCCCCATGAAATGGAATTTTCCGCATGACCATAAAAGGTTCCGTCGGAAGTATACTTCCCACATCTAAAATTTAAATGTAAACATACAATTTGGCAAAATAAAATATATTTTCTAAAATTCTATTGTTTGATTGATAACAGAACACAAAAAAAGGGAGGAATTCAAAAGATAAATAAATGACATACGGAAGGTTTAAATAAAAGACTACAGTGCTGAACAGTGGAGCAGTATTAACGCTTTGCTGTTCAATTTCGTGTCTCACTCGACATCATCTTTATTTGCAAAATTTGTTTGTTGCATCAGTAATAAACAAAAGTAATATTTGGCATAAATACAACTGGAAAATTTTCGAAATTATATGATTAAAGATAATTTCTTTATAAAATAAGTGGTGCTAACCGAATAAAATTCTAAAAATGAGAAAAATTGATTTTGATCGCAAAGTATTAAGGGGCTTCCTAGTTACATCATAGTTTATTAGTATTAACCCTCTCGCTGCGTAAATAATTCTTCGCGATGAGCGTCTTTTACAGAATTTTTAATCGTTTATCACCGGTTCTTTAACTCCTTGAGGGGCAAGCAAAAATGTCTCTAAATATTGAATTCTTAGCCGGAATAATGGAGTAATTTTATTTTTAAATAAGGAAAAGCAATTTTCCAGCGATTTTCCCCCAAAGTTAAAAATACAAAATTTAGTTAAAATTTTCAGGTAAGAATCTTGTTTAAATTAGGTGAGATATATTTTATCCCACAGTCCGTCAAGGGGTTAAAGCAGAAACTTTTGATCATCGTAAACAGGAACTTGACCTGATTAAATCAATGTTTTCGATAAAAAAAAATAACTGGTGGGAATAACCAAAGAGTATTAATTTGAGGGGAAAATGTATGCCTGAGCATATCTCGGGCTGCGCAGCGAGAGGGTTAAGGGCTTCCAATATCACGCCCGGTCTACGGATTAATTGTTTTGATATTACATGAGCCATTGGGTAATAGTGTAGCTGAGTTTTAAGACTACACACTGAGGGTGAAACATACTTAAGGATGTTAAAATAGAAGATAATGAGAATTAAAAAAAATATGAAAATTAAGTTTAAGGAAAAATAAAAGTTCTGCATCATTAATTCGTTAATACAATGGAACAATGTAAGCAGCCTTGTGGACTGCCCAGTTGCTATCCGGTATATACGCAGTTCAACTTGCTGAAGCATTAGGAACCACCAAAGTAAAAGTGTTTAGATGTGGTTAAATGACTAAAAATTAAGTGAAATTAAAAATAATGATTGAAGTAATAAGTAGAAATGAAAATATAATTAAAATACTTAAAAGTTTAATAATATAAAAAGAGAAAAACGATGAAGTAAAAAAAAATAATAATAATTAATTCTTTGAAAATATTAGAAAAAGACCCATCTAAAAAAAGAATTCCTTTTACATACTATAAATTTAAGATATTAAGTTTAAGAAGTCAAATAAATATGTAAAATAGTTTTAAATAAAAATTCCACTAAAAAATGTTTTTATAAAGATTAAGTAAAATTTCACCAGGGTATGAAGATCAAAGTGCATGTTGTCATTACATGTACATATATAGGATCATTCAGAATAACTGTATGCTAATTCAAAAATGAGAAATACACATTACAACAAATAATTTTTATATAGGTGACTAGGGTCTGGATCTATTTTTTAAATAAAAAAAATAAAGGGTATTTCGCTTGAATTAGAATCCGGATAATTTTGTATAACTTTAACATAAAAAAAGATATTTTATTGAAGTTTTCATCAAACTTACCTTGCTTTTTATGAAATGTAATGACATGACAAATACTACTGGAAGAATGCAGTATACCATATATAGCGTAAGCAACATTTCTAAACAGGATTTATCCGCCGTTTGGGTAAGATGTTGGACATTTCTACCACTTCCCGTTAAATCATTGCATTTTACTTAAATAAACATATCGCACCCTTGCTTCATAAGTGCCATAACTCAAAAAACTCCGTTTTTCGGGAAATGCGAAAAACATTTTCCGGGTTATGGATTAAGATCAGTGGAAATCTTGCAAATACAACTGCTGCCTAGTAGCTGAAATTTCAATGTACTATCTGGTACTTTATGTGATTGGTAGAGTCGTAAAAACCAAGTAGGATGGCAGCTATAACTCAAAAAATACAATTTTTGAGTTGTATCACTTTTGAAGCAAGGGAGCGATATGTCTGCTGAAAATTATTTGAAATAAATTCATTAATATGAATAAAAATCTGTGTTCAGATTAAAGTATGGCACGCCGTAAATAGGTATAAATGAATAATTTTTAACTCAAGATTTCTATATATATATATGTATATATATATATATATATATATATTGGTAGTAAGGAGAAAAGCATTGAATAGTTTTTCTGTATCAACCTATATAGTCAAGTTTCTGAGTGGTCTGTTTTTATAGGGACTAAATAACTTTTAGAGACTTTTACCACCACCAGGACTTAATTTTTAACAAAAAAAGTACCGAAGTCCCAATATTCAGCAGTACTAAAACAGTACTGTCCACCCGTCTCTTCCTCCACCATCACCCTAATCCGCATATTTATATTTCATGCATTATATGCAAAATTTAAAGCATCTTTTTTTTTTCTTTAGCAAAATAAATGTTTTAAACATATCTACCTGCATATACTTACTGTCAACTATCCACTATTTAGTGTATCACGCATTCTGAATAGAAATCTTTGCCTAGTTTTAATAATAATTAATCGCAGAATTCTACAATTAAATAAGTTATGGATTATGATTCGTAAATAGTGTTAACACAAAATAGGGTTGGGTTGAGTTGATTTTTGACGGCCAATTATTTGCTCGAGGGATATAGGTCCAGGGTGGGAGTGCCCTTCGTGGGGTGTCTTTCTAAGGGAACCTAACCTATTTATGCATGGAAATCCATGGTTCGGAGAAAACTACGAAATCTCCGAACGATTAGGCTGACGGGCATGATTGGGTTCGAACCCAGCACCTCCCGTCTACAAGCTTCGAGTGCAGAACCTCTCGACCACTGGTGGGGCAACACAAAATAGGAATTGCTTGCACCTATGCATATATATGTATATATACAGGGTGGTTCAAATTAAAGTGTCCCTGATTCGGACGCTCTAGTGAGAGAAGCAGTGGATGTAACGTCTTCATATTTGGAGGATATACATATCAAACAATGGGAAACTGATTGGTGCAAAAAAAAAAATAGTTCAAACAAAGACCTCTCGGGGAAAATGAGGCGCTGCGATCGGCTTAAGGTAAGGAAAATGTAGCGAAACACATATGCAAAGAATACAAGGTGTCGGCAATTAACATTTTTTTTAAAATTCCCACCACTAAATTTTTAGTATTCTTCGCCAAATAAGAATAATAACAAAATTAATCGGGGGCATATACTAATATAATCTATGTAATAAAAGCCGAAGTTATGTGACTGTCATCAACAGTTCCGGGCTGACCGCTTCACATTTTATATACCAAACGGACATTTCGGTACTTTTATATTATTCGGGCGCAGGTGATAAATCGCCAAATATTCTTCCGTCGCCATCATTTCATTAAAAATATAAACCTATCATTCATTTCATTTGAAATAAATCTTTCATTTAAAATACACATATTTCATTTACCTCATTTAAAATACAGTAAATAAATAAATAGACAGATATTTTTTCAGCATAGGTTATTGGCGAGAAAAAAAAATGGCATCGTATTTTCCGGCAATCTATATCCTATTTCATATACATAAGCAATTTTTTCCATATGTATACAATTTATTTAATCTAAAGAAACCAATAATCTATTTTTATATAGAACCAGAAGTAATTTCTATGTAAACAAATATTGTATAATATGTGTAAATAAAATGTTTATATGCAAATAAATACATATAAATAAAAATAAAAGTTCACCAGGTTTGTTTTCATAGCTACTTATATATTTTATCAACGTATTTTACGTTCTGAAGCCCGAATTGCACCAAGCTTTTAAAAAAAATAATTCCAAGGCCCCTGTAATGGGAAGTACATAAATAAACAATTAATCGTAATAATAATAACATAACCTAAAATATTTCATTTCAAAATCAAAGTATTGTGTCTAATTTACATTCAAATAAATATATATCCCAAGATCATTTCAATTGAAATTAAGTTGACATCTTTCTATTTCACTTCATAAAGTAAACAACCATCACAAGATATTCGTTCATCATAAACAGTAGAAAATATTAGACCATGGTGGTAAACATTCGCAAAGCAGATTCTCCAACAATGAATGGACAATATTCTTATGACGTCATAGTAGGTAAATTGGTGGCGCTAACGTTTGTTAACGGCTTGCATTCACGAGGGTTTTATTTTACTATTTCTCTTAGTTACGTTATTATATTGTCATAATCAAGACTCTCTTATCATATTATCTATAATATGATAAGGGAGTCTTGGTCATAATTATGAACTCAGAAATCAAATCTATAAAAGCAAAAGTATACATATTCATTATTTAGTTATTAAGTAGTGAAAAAAAAATTATAAATGCATGATTTGCAAAATTTAAATAAATTTATTAATACTAAAAAATAGCATCGAAGTAACAGCATGTTTAAGTAAAATAAGTTTAATTTAGATAATTTATGAACAAACTCAGTTTAAACACTTGAAATTTCACTCATTTTTACAGCTACGGAAATTAAATGGTATTTCTCAGAAAAGACGAAGTACGCATAACAACAAAAATGTATGAAATGTTATCAAGTTCGCAAAGAATTGTTGATTTCTCTATCAGAATCTTTGAACTCGGGGAAGGATTGAACAAGTCAATTAGTTTAAGAGTGAAAGTAACATGATGCAATGTTTAGCGTACATTTAAGGGAGACCAAACTGGTCACCAGAGGCGGCTAGTTTAAAAGAATAATACTAATAAAATTTATTGGTGGGAATCGAGTTATTGGCACCTAGATGTCTACACCTTTGGTCATATTACATTTTCCAAACCGATCGCAGCGCCTCATTTTCCCCTAGCGGCCTTTGTTTGAACTTTTTTTCACCAATCAATTTCCCATGGTCTGATATGTATATCCTCCAAATATGAAGTCGTTACATCCACTGCTTCTCTCTCTAAAGCGTCCCAAACAGGGATAATTTAATTTGAACCACCCTGTATAATGAATAAACAACTATCAAAAACATTTATAAGAAACATTTTCAGGAAATCTTATGCGCCGTTTCATCTCCATCTCCTACGCGTGCGACACACTACACTGTTAAAACTTTTGTAGAATTCTGGCAGGTCATTCGACCGTTTTTTGAAAAAACGGTTTCATAAGCATAATTTAACTATATTCTGACCATAAAATGGCCAATAATATGGTCAGAATAGTGTTAAATTACGGTTGTGTAACCGTTTTCGGAAAAAACGGTCAAATGACCTGCCAGAATGCTGCAAATTTTTAACAGTGTACGTCACATATAAGGGTTTTGGTAGAAAAGAATGCAAAAACTTGAAGAAAGGGAGAGAAAGAAAAGGATTGTTCAGGATTAGGTTTTTCAGAATAGCTATTGCACTGGGCTCCGGAGCTTTGTATTTATGAGCTCCGGTGAATTCCGATGAGTATTTAAATATTTACTGAACACTGAGAAATACCGGTGCTGAGTGCCGGCGCAAATTAAGCCTTCAACACTATTTCCTTACGAAAATTTCCGTTTTAGATTTATCTTGGAAATGTCGTAGGAACCCACTTCGTTATTAGCTTCCTATTGCAATTCTCGTAATAAACTGCCATAAAGATAATTAAAAAAATAGTGGTAGACCCTAAAAAAGTGTCCGTTCCGAGGCTTGTATAGTGTATTCGAATTAATTGTCCGTGTATTAAGAGTAAAAATTATTATTCTTTATTTATGATCTATATTTAACTTTTATCTATTTTTATCTTTTATTTATCATCTTTTATTTATCTTTTATTATTATGGAAATATTAGCAACTGCATATAAATATACATGAGAAAGTATTTAATTTAACAAAATTTTATAACTAAAAAAAATTCTTAGCAAATCTATCTGTTATAACATTCAATGTTTATCTTAACCCATGATGGGAAGAGATAGATGGAGATGCTGTACGCCTTAAAAGTGGGCTGCAATATGAAAGCTGTTATCGCTCAAATTTAAATGCCCTTATTCGGCTTAAACAAGACAAGCACGTGGAACAGGGAACGAGTATTTCATCTTCTAACTGCCCATATTCTCATTTTTAATCGGCATTTTGGTCACACCTACGCTTAACATGCGATTTTTGAATAAAAATTTGCAGCAATAAAAATAAAAGCAAAGAAATAACAGGTTTGGGTTGACAAGTAAGTGGCTGTGTTTGGGCCGAATGTAACGGACTTTAGGGTTATATTTTCGGAGTCACCCACAGACAACATATACTTCATCTCTATTATTTATCTTTCCTCATTGATCTTAACCCCTTTACTGTTTCTATTTTTATATACAATGAACATAAATTAGGGTAAACACCACTTTTGCCGTATTGATATATCTGCCTTATACATCGAAAAACGCTCGCCAATTGTAAAACAAAAAGTATTATTAAAGATTTGTGGTATCCAAAAGATTTACTAACAAAGTACTCAAACGTTTCTTGTCCGAATGGCGTTCGGGGAAATTTGTTGACCCTTTCAGGGGCAAGCATTTTCAATTCTAAAGTGTTGAAATAAATGGTTGACTGCGGAATTTGCTAAAAAAATTACTTGTAAATAAGAAAAAGGCTATTATACATTTCACATATTAAATCGAAAATATTTTACCGAAATTCTGGTGCCACTGTAGTGTTTGGGAATTGAAATTAAATGGTTTCATAAACATACCACCGTCCCTGAATGGGTTAAGAGGTTAAAATTCACCACGAATTTCAGCGCAGAAATTCGTGTAATTCCAAAATATTTCAGTTACAAAAATTTAAAATGACATGGGGTCTAATTATTGAAAATTAACCGCCTTGATTAACGCTTCATAGAAAGCGAGAAATAGTGAATTTATTTAGCAAAATTATAATTTTTGGTATGATTCTTTTTTAAGCTATTGCAACATGAAAAAAATAAGCGTTGTTTAAACTATCTGTTCAGGATTTATAATCTGATTTCTGAATAGATAATCATTATTTAATTAATATCGAACTATTAAATAATAAAAGAGTATTTTGTTTAATTATTACACTCTTTATTTTAAATTTATATTTTCAACATATAGTGTTTAAAATATTTAGTTTTTGCAGCTTCATAGCCTATTAGTTTACTTTGGTGGACGTGGAATAGCGCATTAGTAATTCCATTGTTTCTACAATGCGTAAACAGTAACATAACATAAGGTAATAAGAATTGTTTAGCCATTTATCACCTGCTATGTATCCCCAGCTAGTGGAAAACTGCTTTAAAATTATTTTCATTATTTATAATTAAGTTTTAAAAATGTTAAAATGCAGGCTAGTGTAATCTAATACTATTTTAAAATACGTATCATTTTGTAAAGAATTGAGGCTGTTAATTTAGCATCATTTTATTTAACAAAAATTCTGTTTTTTTTTTCTTTCTTCTTAAATGTGTATTACAAATTGTATATTTTGCATTAATATGTCAGAATGACTAAAGATTTCAAATTTATATTGCAATGTTAATTTTACTCTCAACCATTTTTTAATATATCTGACGAAATTATATTTCGACTAAATTTGTGAATGACCCCCAATTTGCAGCAAAAAATATGCTCCAACTTTAAACAGGTATTACTCGGTCAATTTTAATCGTAGAACAACGGGACTTTTTTTGTATTACTTGTCAGTGTAAAAGGAAAATTTCACTAAATATAACTTATAGGACTGGGGGACCGTATAAAAATTTAAATTTCGTAATTTTTTAAGAAATGTTTTTATTGACCCAAATCGCTTTTAAAATAATTCTTTACCTGATTTAAAACCTTTTTGTATTTGGAACTATGTGTCTATGACTAACGGTACCGCAATTTTGTATTTTACAACCGCTATTTTGAATATATAAAAACAAAACCTAGCCTTAAACCATCGAACGGTTAAGACGAATCGATAGATACCTCATTCATTAAAATCCATCCAGCCGTTGGGATGTTTCGAGGGTATAAAGAAATCCACATACCAGATACGCGTGAAACACATAACTCTTCTTGGTAGTCGGGTAAAAAGAGGTTCCGAATGCTAACAATAAAGTAGGATTTGTCTTCCAGCGTTCCATTGTCAAGACACAGTATCCATTCGTGATAATATAGCAAGTAACGTCATTTATTTAAAAAACTATGATAATCTCTCTTGAATTTCTTCTTTTAAGTTGTAATGCAGTAAAATATGATTTACAGCAACGATTACAATAGATCTTTCTATCTCTTACTGCCCGGGTAATAAATTTATGTTCTAAGCCCATACATTCTGGGATTAACTACTTAAAAAATATCGTTAATAACTTTCTAAGCCCATACGTTCTAGGATTAACTACTTAAAAAATATCGTCAATAACTTTCAAATCCCGAATCAATTCTTTAAAGCTTAGCTTAAAAACTTAATTAGATGGAATATTTAAGTTTTTTGTAAAATTTCAAATAAAAACCTCTTCTATTAACCAGTTTTCTTAACGGTTAGAAATGTTATTGACAGACTTTGGTTGTAGACGTGTATTTTTGAACAATGATTGTTGATGTAATAATGAATTTATGTTATTTTAAACAATGCCCAATAATAAATTAAATGTGTCTTAACAATAGAACAAACATGTTCTCAGTAGTTTCAAGCAATCAGATTTTGTGAAACGCAACATTTCCGATAGAGTAATTCCTGATAGTAGGTTGGATAAAAAGAGGTTCTAAATGCTTAACAATAAAGGAGGATTTGTCTTCCAGCGTTGCACAGTCTTAATACTGTATCCATTCATCATCAAATAGTAAGTACTGGCATTTATCTAATAAACCACAAGAATCTCATTAAATTTCGTCTTTTTAAGTTTTAAATCAAGAAGATATGATTTACAGTAACGATTTTAATAAATCTTTCACTCTATTATTGTCAGGGTAATAAATGAATATTCTAAGCCCGTACATTCTCAGATTAACTACATAAAGAATATAGTTAATAACTTTCAAATCCTTAATCAATTCATCAAAGCTTATTTTTTTTTATTTAGGAGGAATATTTAAGTCTTGTGTAAACTTTCAAATAAAAACAATCCATTAATCAGTTTTCTTAAACGGTTGGGAATGTTATTCGCAGACTTTGATTGTAGACTTGTATTTTTGAACAGTGATTGATTATGTAATAATGAATTTATGTTATTTTCAACGATGCAAAATAACAAATAAAATGTGTCTAAACAATGAAACAAACATGTTCTCAGTAGTTTCAAACAATCAGATTTTGTGAAACGGAACATTTCCGATAGAGTAATTCATGATAGTAGGTTGGATAAAAAGAGGTTCCTAATGCTAAAAATAAAGGATGATTTGTTATCCAGCGTTGCATCGTTAAAATACTGTATCAATTCGTCATAAAAGAGTAATTACTCGCATTTATTTAACACGTTCACGTCGGCGCGTTTGGTCACACTCGACTATCTCAGAGTGTAAGTCTCCGGCTTTTTGGAAACCAGTATTTTAATACACAAAATGTTGTTTTATTTAATTAGAACAATTCGGCGTATTTAAAAGAACAACATTTTTTCTAAAATAACAGTGGTGTCCAAAAAGCGGGAGACTTGACAATTCTGAGACAATCGAGTGTTATTCACCGCATCGGTGAAACCTGTTAAGAAACCACGAGAATCTCTCGAATTTCTTCTTTTTAAGTTGTAATGCAAGAAGATATGGTTTACAGTAGCGATTGTAACACATTTCTTACTGCCAGGCTGATAAATGAATGTTTTAAACCCATACATTTTCGGATTAACTACTTAAAGAATAACGTTAATAACTTTTAAATCTTTATTCTATTCTTAAAACCTTAAATAAATTTTTTAATTAGATGGAATATTTACGTTTTGTATAAACTTTCAAATAAAAACCACTTCTATTAACCAGTTTTCTTAAATGGTTGGGAATGTTATGAGAAGACTTTCATTGTAAACTTGAATTTTTGAACTGTGATTCATGATGTAATAATGATTTTATGTTATTTTCAACAATGCAAAATGTCAAATAAAATGTGTCTTAACAATGAAACAAACATGTTCTCAGTAGTTTCAAACAATCAGAATTTGTAAAACTGAACATTTCCGATAGAGTAATTCAAGATGGTAGGTAGGATAAAAAGAGGTTCCTAATGCTAAGAACAAAGGATGATTTGTCATTGAGCGTTGCATTGTCAAGATACTGTATCCATTCCTCATAAAAGAGTAAGTACTCCATTTATTAAACACGTTATCGCCGGAGCGTTGGGTCACACTCGACCGTCTCAGAGCTGCCAAGTCTCCGGCTTTTTCGATACCAGTATTTTAATAGAGAAAATGCTTTATTTAATTAGAACAATTGGGCGATTTAAAAGATTATTTTCTCTAAAAAACAGTGGTGTGGAAAAAGCCGGAGACTTGACAGCTTTGAGACAACCGAGTGTTACCCAAAGCACTGACGAAAACGCGTTAAGAAACCACGCGAATCTCTCGAATTTCTCCTTTTTAAGTTGTAATGCAAGAAAATATGATTTACAGTAGCGATTATAATACATCTCATATTGCCAGGGTAATAAATGAATGTTCTAGACCAATACAATTTCGGATTAACTACTTAAAGAATAATATTAATAAACACATAATAAAATAGTACAAACTCGAACGCAAGATTCACCTTTGTTTATTATATAAAACATGGAAACATTTAAAATGCTTCATTTAAATGTGTCTCAACAATGGAACAAACATGTTCTCAGTAGAGCGAAACAGTACCGAAAACTGGCGATATGAAGCAATTTAAAAAATAAAACTTTTTAAAAAATCACCATAAAATAAAAACCCTTACAAAGGACGCGTTTCGAGCTACTGATAATAAAAATAGTGCTTTTTAAATGCTTTTTAAAATATGATGATCGTTATAATTCCTTTCAGATTAAAGGTGGACTGTAAACTTAAGATTTGCCCAGTCCGTATCAAGAGTCGAGGGGATCAGTGAGGGAGTGGATTTTTCGATACGGGGGATTCAATTATGTAAATTTTCTTAAAATCAGTTCTATCATTTTCTTATAAAATTGTTTTAAGGATATTTACTAAAGTTGAACAGGGAAATCTTAAGCGCAGTAGGGTTAATGGGAGGGAAAATAATAAACTTTAAACTTAAAATTTGAAATTTCCTTTTTTTAGTTTAAATTAAAGTGTACCCATAACTATTTTTATACTGATAATAAAAAAATGTGCTTTTTAAATACTTTTAAAAATATGATTGTTATAAATCTTTTAATATTAAAGGTGGACCGTAAACTTAAGATTTGCCCAGTCCGTATCAAGAGTCGAGGGTGTCAGTGAGGGAGTGGATTTTTCGATACGGGGGATTCAATTAAATAAATATTCTAAAAATCAGTTCTATCATTTTCTGATAAAATTGTTTTAAGAATATTTACTAAAGTTGAACCGGGCAAATCTTAAGCGCAGTAGGGTTAAGGGGAGGGAAAATAATAAACTTTAAACTTAAAATTTTAAATTTCCTTTTTTTAGATTAAATTAAAGTGTGCACATACCTTTTTTATACGGATAATAATACGGTGCTTTTTTTATTCTTTTTAATGTATAATGATTATTATAAATCCTTTCAGATTAAAGGTGGACAGTAAACTTATGTTTTGTCCAGTCCGTGTCAAGAGTCGAGGGGGTCAGTGAGGGAGTGGATTTTTCGATACGGGGGATTCAATTATGTAACTTTTCTTAAAATCAGTTCTATCATTTTCTGATAAAATTGTTTTAAGAATATTTACTAAAGTTGAACCGGGCAAATCTTAAGCGCAGTAGGGTTAAGGGGAGGGAAAATAATAAACTTTAAACTTAAAATTTTAAATTTAGTTTTTTTAGTTTAAATTAAAGTGTATCCATAACTATTTTTATACTGATAATAAAAAAAGTGCTTTTTAAATGCTTTTTTATTCTTTTTAATATATAATGATTATTATAAAATTCTTTCAGATTAAAGGTGGACTGTAAAATTAAGTTTTGCCCAGTCCGTGTCAACAGTCAAGGGGGTCAGTCAGGGAGAGGATTTTTCGATACGGGGGATTCAATTATGTAAATTTTCTTAAATTCAGTTCTATCATTTTGTGATAAAATTGTTTTAAGGATATTTACTAAAGTTGAAACGGGCAAATCTTAAGCGCAAAAGGGTTAATGGGAGGGAAAGTAATAAACTTTAAACTTAAAATTTAAAATTTCCTTTTTTTAGTTTAAATTAAAGTGTACGCGTAACTATTTTTATACTGGTAATAAAAATAGTGCTTTTTAGTTTTTAATTTTAAATTTTAAATTTCCCTTTTTTTAGTTTAAATTAACGTGTACCCATAACTATTTTTATACTGATAATAAAAAAAGTGCTTTTTAAATGCTTTTAAAAATATGATGATTGTTATAAATCCTTTAAGATTAAAGGTGGACTGTAAACTTAAGATTTGCAAATTCCGTATCAAGAGTCGAGGGTGTCAGTGAGGGAGTGGATTTTTCGATACGGAGGATTCAATTATGTAAATTTTCTTAAAATCAGTTCTATCATTTTCTGATAAAATACTTTTAAGGATATTTACTAAAGTTGAACCGGGCAAATATTAAGCGCGGTAGGGTTAAGGGGAGGGAAAATAATAAACTTTAAACTTAAAATTCAAATTTTTTTTTTTAGACTAAATTAACGTGTACGCATAACTATTTTTATACTGGTAATAAAAATAGTGCTTTTTAGATGCTTTTTAAAATATGATGATTGTTATAGTTTAAAGGTGGACTGTAAACTTAAGATTTGCCCAGTCCGTATGAAGAGTCGAGGGTGTCAGTGAGGGAGTAGATTTTTCGATACGGGGGATTCAATTATGTAAATATTCTTAAAATCAGTTCTATCATTTTCTGATAAAATTGTTTCAAGGATATTTACTAAAGTTGAACCGGGCAAATCTTAAGCGCAGTAGGGTTAAGGGGCGGGAAAATAATAAACTTTAAACTTAAAATTTTAAATTTCCCTTTTTTTAGATTACATTAAAGTGTACACATAACTTTTTTTATACGGATAATAATACGGTGCTTTTTTATTCTTTTTAATATATAATGATTATTATAGATCCTTTCAGATTAAAGTTGGACAGTAAACTTAAGTTTTGCCCAGTCCGTGTCAAAAGTCGAGGGGGTCAGTGAGGGAGTGGATTTTTCGATACGGGGGATTCAATTATGTAACTTTTCTTAAAATCAGTTCTATCATTTTCTGATAAAATTGTTTTAAGAATATTTACTAAAGTTGAACCGGGCAAATCTTAAGCGCAGTAGGGTTAGGGGGAGGGAAAATAATAAACTTTAAACTTAAAATTTTAAATTTAGTTTTTTTAGTTTAAATTAAAGTGTATCCATAACTATTTTTATACTGATAATAAAAAAAGTGCTTTTTAAATGCTTTTTTATTCTTTTTAATATATAATGATTATTATAAAATTCTTTCAGATTAAAGGTGGGCTGTAAAATTAAGTTTTGCCCAGTCCGTGGCAAAAGTCAAGGGGGTCAGTCAGGGAGTGGATTTTTCGATACGGGGGATTCAATTATGTAAATTTTCTTAAAATAAGTTCTATCATTTTGTGATAAAATTGTTTTAAGGATATTTACTAAAGTTGAAACGGGCAAATCTTAAGCGCAATAGGGTTAATGGGAGGGAAAGTAATAAACTTTAAACTTAAAATTTAAAATTTCCTTTTTTTAGTTTAAATTAAAGTGTACGCGTAACTATTTTTATACTGGTAATAAAAATAGTGCTTTTTAGTTTTTAATTTTAAATTTTAAATTTCCCTTTTTTTAGTTTAAATTAACGTGTACCCATAACTATTTTTATACTGATAATAAAAAAAGTGCTTTTTAAATGCTTTTAAAAATATGATGATTGTTATAAATCCTTTAAGATTAAAGGTGGACTGTAAACTTAAGATTTGCCAATTCCGTATCAAGAGTCGAGGGTGTCAGTGAGGGAGTGGATTTTTCGATACGGAGGATTCAATTATGTAAATTTTCTTAAAATCAGTTCTATCATTTTCTGATAAAATTGTTTTAAGAATATTTACTAAAGTTGAACCGGGCAAATCTTAAGCGCAGTAGGGTTAAGGGGAGGGAAAATAATAAACTTTAAACTTAAAATTTTAAATTTCCTTTTTTTAGATTAAATTAAAGTGTGCACATACATTTTTTATACGGATAATAATACGGTGCTTTTTTTATTCTTTTTAATGTATAATGATTATTATAAATCCTTTCAGATTAAAGGTGGACAGTAAACTTATGTTTTGCCCAGTCCGTGTCAAGAGTCGAGGGGGTCAGTGAGGGAGTGGATTTTTCGATACGGGGGATTCAATTATGTAACTTTTCTTAAAATCAGTTCCATCATTTTCTGATAAAATTGTTTTAAGAATATTTACTAAAGTTGAACCGGGCAAATCTTAAGCGCAGTAGGGTTAAGGGGAGGGAAAATAATAAACTTTAAACTTAAAATTTTAAATTTAGTTTTTTTAGTTTAAATTAAAGTGTATCCATAACTATTTTTATACTGATAATAAAAAAAGTGCTTTTTTAATGCTTTTAAAAATATGACTATTGTTATAAATCCTTTAAGATTAAAGGTGGACTGTAAACTTAAGATTTAACCAGTCCGTATCAAGATTCGAGGATATCAGTGAGGGAGTGGATTTTTCGATACGGGGGATTCAATTATGTAAATATTCTTAAAATCAGTTCTATCATTTTCTGATAAGAGAGTTTTAAGGATATTTACTAAAGTTGAACCGGGAAATCTTAAGCGCAGTAGGGTTGAGGGGAGGGAAAATAATAAACTTTAAACTTAAAATATTAAATTTCCTTTTTTTCGATTAAATTAACGTGTACCCATAACTATTTTTATACTGATAATTAAAAAAGTGCTTTTTAAATGCTTTTAAAAATATGACGATTGTTATAATTCCTTTAAGATTAAAGGTGGACTGTAAACTTAAGATTTGCCCAGTCCGTATCAAGAGTCGAGGATATCAGTGAGGGAGTGGATTTTTCGATACGGGGGATTCAATTATGTAAATATTCTTAAAATAAGTTCTATCATTTTCTGATAAAATTGTTTTAAGGATAGTTACTAAAGTTGAACCGGGAAATCTTAATTACAGTAGGGTTAAGGGGAGGGAAAATAATAAACTTAAAATTTTAAATTTAATTTTTTTAGCTTAAATAAAAGTGTACCCATAACTATATTTATACTGATAATAAAAATAGTTCTTTTTAATTGCTTTTAAAAATGTGGTGATTGTTATAAATCCTTTAAGATTAAAGTTGGGCTGTAAAATTAAGATTTGCCCAGTCCGTATCAAGAGTCGAGGTTGTCACTGAAAGAGTGGATTTTTCGATACGGGGGATTCAATTATGTAAATATTCTTAAAATCAGTTCTATCATTTTCTGATAAAATTGTTTTAAGGATATTTACTAAAGTTGAACCGGGCAAATCTTAAGCGAAATAATGTTAAGGGGAGGGAAAATAATGAACTTAAAATTTAAAATTTCCTTTTTTTGTTTAAATTAAAGTGTACGCATAATTATTTTTATACTGGTAATAAAAATAGTGCTTTTTAGATGCTTTTTAAAATATGATGAATGTTATAGTTTAAAGGTGGACTGTAAACTTAAGATTTGCCCAGTCCGTATCAAGAGTCGAGGGTGTAAGTGAGAGAGTGGATTTTTCGATACGGGGGATTCAATTATGTAAATATTCTTAAAATCAGTTCTATCATTTTCTGATAAAATTGTTTTAAGGATATTTACTAAAGTTGAACCGGGCAAATCTTAAGCGAAATAATGTTAAGGGGAGGGAAAATAATAAACTTTAAACTTAAAATTTAAAATTTCCTTTTTTTAGTTTAAATTAATGTGTACGCATAACTATTTTTATACTGGTAATAAAAATAATGCTTTTTAGATGCTTTTTAAAATATGATGAATGTTATAGTTTAAAGGTGGACTGTAAACTTAAGATTTGCCCAGTCCGTATCAAGAGTCGAGGGTGTCAGTGAGGGAGTGGATTTTTCGATACGGGGGATTCAATTATGTAAATTTTCTTAAAATAAGTTCTATCATTTTCTGATAAAATTGTTTTAAGGATATTTACTAAAGTTGAACCGGGAAATCATAAGCGCAGTAGGGTTAAGGGGGGGGGGAAATAATAAACTTTAAACTTAAAATTTTAATTTTAATTTTTTTAGTTTAAATAAAAGTGTACCCATAAATATTTTTATACTGATAATGAAAAAAGTGCTTTTTAATTACTTTTAAAAATATGATGATTGTTATAAATCCTTTAAGATTAAAGTTGGGCTGTAAAATTAAGATTTGCCCAGTCCGTATCAAGAGTCGAGGTTGTCACTGAAAGAGTGGATTTTTCGATACGGGGGATTCAATTATGTAAATATTCTTAAAATCAGTTCTATCATTTTCTGATAAAATTGTTTTAAGGATATTTACTAAAGTTGAACCGGGCAAATCTTAAGCGAAATAATGTTAAGGGGAGGGGAAATAATAAACTTTAAACTTAAAATTTAAAATTTCCTTTTTTTAGTTTAAATTAAAGTGTACGCATAACTATTTTTATACTGGTAATAAAAATAGTGCTTTTTAGATGCTTTTTAAAATATGATGAATGTTATAGTTTAAAGGTGGACTGTAAACTTAAGATTTGCCCAGTCCGTATCAAGAGTCGAGGGTGTCAGTGAGGGAGTGGATTTTTCGATACGGGGGATTCAATTATGTAAATTTTCTTAAAATAAGTTCTATCATTTTCTGATAAAATTGTTTTAAGGATATTTACTAAAGTTGAACCGGGAAAACTTAAGCGCAGTAGGGTTAAGGGGAGGGAAAATAATAAACTTTAAACTTAAAATTTTAAATTTAATTTTTTTAGTTTAAATAAAAGTGTACCCATAACTATTTTTATACTGATAATGAAAAAAGTGCTTTTTAATTGCTTTTAAAAATATGATGATTGTTATAAATCCTTTAAGATTAAAGTTGGGCTGTAAATTTAAGATTTGCCCATTCCGTATCAAGAGTCGAGGTTGTCACTGAAAGAGTGGATTTTTCGATACGGGGGATTCAATTATGTAAATATTCTTAAAATCAGTTCTATCATTTTCTGATAAAATTGTTTTAAGGATATTTACTAAAGTTGAACCGGGCAAATCTTAAGCGAAATAATGTTAAGGGGAAGGAAAATAATAAACTTTAAACATAAATTTAAAATTTCCTTTTTTTAGTTTAAATTAAAGTGTACGCATAACTATTTTTATACTGGTAATAAAAATAGTGCTTTTTAGATGCTTTTTAAAATATGATGAATGTTATAGTTTAAAGGTGGACTGTAAACTTATGATTTGCCCAGTCCGTATCAAGAGTCGAGGATATCAGTGAGGGAGTGGATTTTTCGATACGGGGGATTCAATTATGTAAATATTCTGAAAATCAGTTCTATGATTTTCTAATAAACTGGTTTTAACGATATTTACTAAAGTTGAACAGGGAAAAACTTAAGCGCAGTAGAGTTAAGGGGAGGGAAAATAATAAACTTTAAACATAAATTTAAAATTTCCTTTTTTTAGTTTAAATTAACGTGTACTCATAACTATTTTTATACTGATAATTAAAAAAGTGCTTTTTAAATGCTTTTAAAAATATGACGATTGTTATAAATCCTTTAAGATTAAAGGTGGACTGTAAACTTAAGATTTAACCACTCCGTATCAAGAGTCGAGGGTGTCAGTGAGGGAGTGGATTTTTCGATACGGGGGATTCAATTATGTAAATATTCTTAAAATCAGTTCTATCATTTTCTGATAAGAGAGTTTTAAGGATATTTACTAAAGTTGAACCGGGAAATCTTAAGCGCAGTAGGGTTAAGGGGGGGGGGGGGAATAATAAAGTTTAAACTTAAAATTTTAAATTTCCTTTTTTTCGATTAAATTAACGTGTACCCATAACTATTTTTATACTGATAATTAAAAAAGTGCTTTTTAAATGCTTTTAAAAATATGACGATTGTTATAAATCCTTTAAGATTAAAGGTGGACTGTAAACTTATGATTTGCCCAGTCCGTATCAAGAGTCGAGGATATCAGTGAGGGAGTGCATTTTTCGATACGGGAGATTCAATTATGTAAATATACTTAAAATCAGTTCTATCATTTTCTGATAAAATAGTTTTGAGGATATTTACTAAAGTTGAACCAGGAAATCATAAGCGCAGTAGGGTTAAGGGGAGGGAAAATAATAAACTTTAAACATAAATTTAAAATTTCCTTTTTTTAGTTTAAATTAACGTGTACCCATAAATATTTATATACTGATAATAAAAAAAGTGCTTTTTATATACTTTTAAAAATATGATGATTGTTATAAATCCTTTAAGATTAAAGGTGGACTGTAAGCTTAAGATTTAGCCAGTCCGTATCAAGAGTCGAGGGTGTCAGTGAGGGAGTGGATTTTTCGATACGGGGGATTCAATTATGTAAATTTTCTTAAAATAAGTTCTATCATTTTCTGATAAAATTGTTTTAAGGATATTTACTAAAGTTGAACCGGGAAATCATAAGCGCAGTAGGGTTAAGGGGGGGGGGGAAATAATAAACTTTAAACTTAAAATTTTAATTTTAATTTTTTTAGTTTAAATAAAAGTGTACCCATAAATATTTTTATACTGATAATGAAAAAAGTGCTTTTTAATTACTTTTAAAAATATGATGATTGTTATAAATCCTTTAAGATTAAAGTTGGGCTGTAAAATTAAGATTTGCCCAGTCCGTATCAAGAGTCGAGGTTGTCACTGAAAGAGTGGATTTTTCGATACGGGGGATTCAATTATGTAAATATTCTTAAAATCAGTTCTATCATTTTCTGATAAAATTGTTTTAAGGATATTTACTAAAGTTGAACCGGGCAAATCTTAAGCGAAATAATGTTAAGGGGAGGGGAAATAATAAACTTTAAACTTAAAATTTAAAATTTCCTTTTTTTAGTTTAAATTAAAGTGTACGCATAACTATTTTTATACTGGTAATAAAAATAGTGCTTTTTAGATGCTTTTTAAAATATGATGAATGTTATAGTTTAAAGGTGGACTGTAAACTTAAGATTTGCCCAGTCCGTATCAAGAGTCGAGGGTGTCAGTGAGGGAGTGGATTTTTCGATACGGGGGATTCAATTATGTAAATTTTCTTAAAATAAGTTCTATCATTTTCTGATAAAATTGTTTTAAGGATATTTACTAAAGTTGAACCGGGAAAACTTAAGCGCAGTAGGGTTAAGGGGAGGGAAAATAATAAACTTTAAACTTAAAATTTTAAATTTAATTTTTTTAGTTTAAATAAAAGTGTACCCATAACTATTTTTATACTGATAATGAAAAAAGTGCTTTTTAATTGCTTTTAAAAATATGATGATTGTTATAAATCCTTTAAGATTAAAGTTGGGCTGTAAATTTAAGATTTGCCCATTCCGTATAAAGAGTCGAGGTTGTCACTGAAAGAGTGGATTTTTCGATACGGGGGATTCAATTATGTAAATATTCTTAAAATCAGTTCTATCATTTTCTGATAAAATTGTTTTAAGGATATTTACTAAAGTTGAACCGGGCAAATCTTAAGCGAAATAATGTTAAGGGGAAGGAAAATAATAAACTTTAAACATAAATTTAAAATTTCCTTTTTTTAGTTTAAATTAAAGTGTACGCATAACTATTTTTATACTGGTAATAAAAATAGTGCTTTTTAGATGCTTTTTAAAATATGATGAATGTTATAGTTTAAAGGTGGACTGTAAACTTATGATTTGCCCAGTCCGTATCAAGAGTCGAGGATATCAGTGAGGGAGTGGATTTTTCGATACGGGGGATTCAATTATGTAAATATTCTGAAAATCAGTTCTATGATTTTCTAATAAACTGGTTTTAACGATATTTACTAAAGTTGAACAGGGAAAAACTTAAGCGCAGTAGAGTTAAGGGGAGGGAAAATAATAAACTTTAAACATAAATTTAAAATTTCCTTTTTTTAGTTTAAATTAACGTGTACTCATAACTATTTTTATACTGATAATTAAAAAAGTGCTTTTTAAATGCTTTTAAAAATATGACGATTGTTATAAATCCTTTAAGATTAAAGGTGGACTGTAAACTTAAGATTTAACCACTCCGTATCAAGAGTCGAGGGTGTCAGTGAGGGAGTGGATTTTTCGATACGGGGGATTCAATTATGTAAATATTCTTAAAATCAGTTCTATCATTTTCTGATAAGAGAGTTTTAAGGATATTTACTAAAGTTGAACCGGGAAATCTTAAGCGCAGTAGGGTTAAGGGGGGGGGGGGGAATAATAAAGTTTAAACTTAAAATTTTAAATTTCCTTTTTTTCGATTAAATTAACGTGTACCCATAACTATTTTTATACTGATAATTAAAAAAGTGCTTTTTAAATGCTTTTAAAAATATGACGATTGTTATAAATCCTTTAAGATTAAAGGTGGACTGTAAACTTATGATTTGCCCAGTCCGTATCAAGAGTCGAGGTTATCAGTGAGGGAGTGCATTTTTCGATACGGGAGATTCAATTATGTAAATATACTTAAAATCAGTTCTATCATTTTTTGATAAAATAGTTTTGAGGATATTTACTAAAGTTGAACCAGGAAATCATAAGCGCAGTAGGGTTAAGGGGAGGGAAAATAATAAACTTTAAACATAAATTTAAAATTTCCTTTTTTTAGTTTAAATTAACGTGTACCCATAAATATTTATATACTGATAATAAAAAAAGTGCTTTTTATATACTTTTAAAAATATGATGATTGTTATAAATCCTTTAAGATTAAAGGTGGACTGTAAACTTAAGATTTTACCAGTTCGTATCAAGAGTCGAGGGTGTCAGTGAGGGAGTGGATTTTTCGATACGGGGGATTCAATTATGTAAATATTCTTAAAATCAGTTCTATCATTTTCTGATAAAATAATTTTGAGGATATTTACTAAAGTTGAACCGGGAAATCATAAGCGCAGTAGGGTTGAGGGGAGGGAAAATAATAAACTTTAAACTTAAACTTTTAATTTCCTTTTTTCGATTAAAATGTACACATAACTTATTTTATACGGAAAATAATACGGTGCTTTTTTTATTCTTTTTAATATATAATGATTATTATAAATCCTTTCAGATTAAAAGTGGACTGTAAACTTAAGATTTGCCCAGTTCGTATCAAGAGTCGAGGGTGTCAGTGAGGGAGTATATTTTTCGATACGGGGGATTCAATTATGTAAATATTCTTAAAATAAGTTCTATCATTTTCTGATAAAATTGTTTTAAGGATATTTACTAAAGTTGAACTGGGAAATCTTAAGTGCAGTATGGTTAAGGGGAGGGAAAATAATAAACTTAAAATTTTAAATTTAATTTTTTTAGTTTAAATAAAAGTGTACCCATAACTATTTTTATACTGATAATGAAAAAAGTGCTTTTTAATTGCTTTTAAATATATGATGATTGTTATAAATCCTTTAAGATTAAAGTTGGGCTGTAAAATTAAGATTTGCCCAGTCCGTATCAAGAGTCGAAGTGATCACTGAAAGAGTGGATTTTTCGATACGGGGGATTCAATTATGTAAATATTCTTAAAATCAGTTCTATCATTTTCTGATAAAATTGTTTTAAGGATATTTACTAAAGTTGAACCGGGCAAATCTTAAGCGAAATAATGTTAAGGGGAGGGAAAATAATAAACTTTAAACTTAAAATTTAAAATTTCCTTTTTTTAGTTTAAATTAAAGTGTACGCATAACTATTTTTATACTGGTAATAAAAATAGTGCTTTTTAGATGCTTTTTAAAATATGATGAATGTTATAGTTCAAAGGTGGACTGTAAACTTAAGATTTGCCCAGTCCGTATCAAGAGTCGAGGGTGTCAGTGAGGGAGTGGATTTTTCGATACGGGGGATTCAATTATGTAAATATTCTTAAAATCAGTTCTATCATTTTCTGATAAAATAGTTTTAAGGATATTTACTAAAGTTGAACCGGGAAATCTTAAGCGCAGTAGGGTTAAGGGGAGGGAATATAATAAACTTTAAATTTAAAATTTAAAATTTCCTTTTTTTAGTTTAAATTAAAATGTACGCATAACTATTTTTATACTGATAAAAAAAAGTGCTTTTTATATGCTTTTAAAAATATGATGATTGTTATAAATCCTTTAAGAT
Source organism: Maratus speciosus (assembly GCA_963932465.1). Taxonomy (NCBI): domain Eukaryota; kingdom Metazoa; phylum Arthropoda; class Arachnida; order Araneae; family Salticidae; genus Maratus; species Maratus speciosus. The sequence goes on along the minus strand of OZ010794.1, from coordinate 501,854,898 downwards.
TAAATAGTCGTTGAGCCAGAAGCCAAAATTAGTGATTTTGGTTTCACCTCTGAGGACTTGATGATATATACTTTTTTGGATTCACAGTGGTCCAAGCAGTTTATTTTATGATGATACTATGAAATTTGTGGTAGCTTATAGACGCCATATTGAAAAAATGAGCGCCATCTATCGCACATAGATACATATGATTTTTTTGCCAGTATGACATAATTAAATGGATTTCAATGAAAAAAATTAAAAGAACAAATATTGTTAAGCATAAAACGTTATACAAATTATATATTTATTAACATTTTATTTTAATATGATACTTATCTTTACATTTAACTTTTTTTATTAACATTTTCGATGGGATAAACATCTTGTTTTACATTTTAATGCATATTATTTTCATGTGGTAAGACACAGCAATTCAAGAAAAAAATTAATACTGGTGAAACTATTGTACTTAGTCTGTTAAGAATTAACCCTTTCGGGACCACGGGTGCATATATGCCCCTTCGGAAACGTGTTTCCATCGCTTGCTTTTGATACCACTAAAAAAGAAAAGTAAAATTTTCTTTATTTAATTAAGAATTTTCTTGATGGCTAAGCTAAATTTAATTGTTTGACAAAAAGTGGTGTTAACCGAATAAAATTCATGTAAAAGCATCATCAGCGGTTGGCATTCCTGTGTCCAAATAACTTTCCATCATCATAGAACAATTCTACATTCTGCATATGCTTTTATATCTGAGGTTATTAAAAAGACACGCATATGATGGTGATATACACATATTCTTGAACAAGAACATGCCATCAGTTCCAAAATAGCTTCAGGAGCAGGAGGACTGCCATTCCATTGGACCTTTAGATAGCCTTTTCCTTCACTATCTGTATTAAAAATCCAACCATATTTATCTGGGGATGGAAGATCGGGATCAGCCTGTAGGCACTTCTTCCAAACAAGACCGTGGTAATTAGCTCGCATTACCCATAGATAGAGTATATTACTACATGGCAGAAGGCAATGCGACTGAACAGATTCCTTTTTTACAGAAAAAATATATAAAATATAGCGCAATTCATTGATGTCTGAATATTTGTGTTTTCCATAATAGAGATGGCAAACTTACGACTCAAGCTGTTTAGTTGTTTCTTCTGCTATATCAGCGTCAGTATCAAGCGCCTTAAGCGCATTTCGAAATTCAGTGTTCTGAATCATCATTTTCCCTTGCAAAAGCAGTTACTGTATCGCACCCGACAGGTAATGCATTTTAGGTAATGCATTACATACCACTTTACCTAGAAGTCCATGCATCTCACTAAAGTGTAGTACTTTACTTTACCCTGTCATTGGATCCAAATTTTACAAATATTAACCCTTTCTAGTTTTTCAAATTGTTTTCTAAAAAATAAAAAAACAGTGTGATAGATGCTACATCAGTATCTATAGAGATAATAATTATATTTCTAAATCCAGAAGCTAAAGCATGGTGTGAGTGAAATAAAAGTCGCGTATAACCTCTTCTTAGAATCAGGTCAATTTGGTGTATTCTTCAACTAGTTATATCATGAATTTATAGCATTTTTCCCCATAGATAACGTACATAATTCATATATTCAACTATTTCAGATAATGTTCATTGTCCCATTCTTGAGAAATGAAATGTATAAGTTCTTTCTTGTTCTCCTCATCAGATAGAAACTGCTTCCATTTTCGTACTGGGTGTCCAGGAGTATATAACTTTTATCGCATTACCAACAGTTCATATTTTTCGTTCATTTCGTTTTATTGTCACCTGCCTGTATGTATCAAATACAACATGTATTCTTTGAGAGGATGTAGAATCTTTTATTATTTTAGAAAATAGATTCTTTGCTAGTTATCCAAATTATTGTAGCTCCTGCGGTAGCTTTGAATAAAACACATTCCATCAATGATATTAGCATTAGTATCATTTGCATTCTTTCAGCAGTCGCAATTTTGTCATAACATACATCAGTTTGATTTTTCAGTTTTTCGCATTAAACCATCAAGTGTTGCTAAAGACTATGGAAGAGGCCCTGTATGGTAGGAAAAGACAGTTCTCATATCGAAATTTCTTCGCTCTGCAATGATTGTCATCTGAGCAAACATATTTCTTTCTGCCTAGGCAACAAACTCTGATTTACTAAATTTTACACTCTGTTTCTTCTTAAAGTCGGAAAATGTCTTTAGCTTCTTTATTTTTAGAGGTTTGAAAAACCCGTCTGGCTTTGAGTATTCAGACAGATATTCTCTTTTGAAAGTTTGGTAAGCTTCTTCACCCATCTCATGAGCTTTGACCATGTCTTCGACAATTTCTAGATTTGTCATTGCTCCAGTTGATTCTATTACCGTGTCTAGATTTATCCATTCATTGGTAATCATGTTCTGTAAATATGAGATATTACGTTCGTCCTTCTCGATCCTGCTCAAAGACAGATCTGGATGTAGAACTAATTTTGGTTCTTTCACGAATCATGTGAAGAAATGCTGCCCTGATATCAAAAGTACCTCTCGACTGTGACAGATCGTTGACTGTACCTTTTGACCCCTGCATTTCTTTACTTATTGTCTCTTGAATCGCCCAATTAATTTAATAGCATGCAAAACCAAGAAAATCTTTCAATCACCCTGTTTATCGGCGGCCATTTTCCAATATGGCGTTCGTTAGCTACTCTGTTTTTGAATGTATCACGGATAAATGTCATTCTGATGTTGTGGTGAATTCAAAAATGTGTGGTTTACCAAGTCCGCTGACATGAAACCACACGAGCCCCTGGCTAAACGACGGCGGCCATTTTCCAATATGGCGCCCATAAGCTACCCTGGTTTTGAATGTATCATGGATAAATGACATGTTGTTGTGGTGGTGTATTAAAAAATGTATGGTTTACCAAGTCCGCTGACATGAAACCACTCGAACCCATGACTCAACGATGCGGCCATTTTTCAATATGGCGCCCATAAGCTACCCTGGTTTCGAAAGTATCACGGATAAATGAAGTCCTGTTGTTGGGGTGAATCCAAAAATATATAGTTTACCAAGTCCGCTGACATCAAACCACACGAGCCCCTGGCTCAACGACTAAAAGGTGGACTGTAAACTTAAGATTTAACCAGTCCGTATCAAGAGTCGAGGGTGTCAGTGAGGGAGTGGATTTTTCGATACGGGGGATTCAATTATGTAAATATTCTTAAAATCAGTTCTATCATTTTCTGATAAAATTGTTTTAAGGATATTTACTAAAGTTGAACCGGGCAAAACTTAAGCGCAATAAGGTTAAGGGGAGGGAAAATAATAAACTTTAAACTTAAAATTTAAAATTTCCTTTTTTTAGTTTAAATTAAAGTGTACGCATAACTATTTTTATACTGGTAATAAAAATAGTGCTTTTTAGATGCTTTTTAAAATATGATGAATGTTATAGTTTAAAGGTGGACTGTAAACTTATGATTTGCCCAGTCCGTATCAAGAGTCGAGGGTATCAGTGAGGGAGTGGATTTTTCGATACGGGGGATTCAATTATGTAAATTTTCTTAAAATCAGTTCTATAATTTTCTGATAAAATTTTTTTAAGGATATTTACTAAAGTTGAACCGGGAAATCTTAAGCGCAGTAGGGTTAAGGGGAGGGAAAATAACAAACTTTAAACTTAAAATTTTAAATTTAATTTTTTTAGTTTAAATAAAAGTGTACCCATAACTATTTTTATACTGATAATGAAAAAAGTGCTTTTTAATTGCTTTTAAAAATATGATGATTGTTATAAATCCTTTAAGATTAAAGTTGGGCTGTAAAATTAAGATTTGCCCAGTCCGTATCAAGAGTCGAGGTTGTCACTGAAAGAGTGGATTTTTCGATACGGGGGATTCAATTATGTAAATATTCTTAAAATCAGTTCTATCATTTTCTGATAAAATTGTTTTAAGGATATTTACTAAAGTTGAACCGGGCAAATCTTAAGCGAAATAATGTTAAGAGGAGGGAAAATAATAAACTTTAAACTTAAAATTTAAAATTTCCTTTTTTTAGTTTAAATTAAAGTGTATGCATAACTATTTTTATACTGGTAATAAAAATAGTGCTTTTTAGAAGCTTTTAAAAATATGATGAATGTTATAGTTTAAAGGTGACTGTAAACTTATGATTTGCCCAGTCCGTATCAAGAGTCGAGGTTGTCATTGAAAGAGTAGATTTTTCGATACGGGGGATTCAATTATGTAAATATTCTTAAAATCAGTTCTATCATATTCTGATAAAATTGTTTTAAGGATATTTACTAAAGTTGAACCGGGCAAATCTTAAGCGAAATAGGGTTAAGGGGAGGGAAAATAATAAACTTTATAAGTAAAATTTAAAATTTCCTTTTTTTAGTTTAAATTAAAGTGTACGCATAACTATTTTTATACTGGTAATAAAAATAGTGCTTTTTAGATGCTTTTTTAAAATATGATGAATGTTATAGTTTAAAGGTGGACTGTAAACTTATGATTTGCCCAGTCCGTATAAAGAGTCGAGGGTGTCAGTGAGGGAGTGGATGTTTCGATACGGGGGATTCAATTATGTAAAAATTCTTAAAATCAGTTCTATCATTTTCTGATAAAATAGTTATAAGGATATTTACTAAAGTTGAACCGGGAAATCTTAAGCGCAGTAGGGTTAAGGGGAGGGAATATAATAAACTTTAAATTTAAAATTTAAAATTTACTTTTTTTAGTTTAAATTAAAATGTACGCATAACTATTTTTATACTAATAAAAAAAAGGTGCTTTTTATATGCTTTTAAAAATATGATTATTGTTATAAATCCATTAAGATTAAAGGTGGATTGTAAACTTAAGATTTGCCCAGTCCGTATCAAGAGTCGAGGATATCAGTGAGGGAGTGCATTTTTCGACACGGGGGATTCAATTATGTAAATATTCTTAAAATCAGTTCTATCATTTTCTAATAAACTGGTTTTAACGATATTTACTAAATTCGAACCGGGCAAACCTTAAGCGCAGTAGGGTTAAGGGGAGGGAAAATAATAAACTTTAAACATAAATTTAAAATATCCTTTTTTAGTTTAAGTTAAAATGTACGCATAACTATTTTTATACTAATAAAAAAAAGGTGCTTTTTATATGCTTCTAAATATATGATTATTGTTATAAATCCATTAAGATTAAAGGTGGATTGTAAACTTAAGATTTGCCCAGTCCGTATCAAGAGTCGAGGATATCAGTGAGGGAGTGCATTTTTCGACACGGGGGATTCAATTATGTAAATATTCTTAAAATCAGTTCTATCATTTTCTAATAAACTGGTTTTAACGATATTTACTAAATTTGAACCGGGCAAACCTTAAGCGCAGTAGGGTTAAGGGGAGGGAAAATAATAAACTTTAAACATAAATTTAAAATATCCTTTTTTAGTTTAAGTTAACGTGTACCCATAACTATTTTTATACTGATAATAAAAAAGTGCTTTTTAAATGCTTTTTAAAATATGATGATTGTTATAGTTTAAAGGTGGACTGTAAACTGAAGATTTGCCCAGTCCGTATCAAGAGTCGAGGGTGTCAGTGAGGGAGTGGATTTTTCGATACGGGGGATTCAATTATGTAAATATTCTTAAAATCAGTTCTATCATTTTCTGATAAAATTGTTTTAAGGATACTTACTAAAGTTGAACCGGGCAAATCTTAAGCGAAATAGGGTTAAGGGGAGGGAAAATAATAAACTTTAAAAGTAAAATTTAAAATTTCGTTTTTTTAGTTTAAATTAAAGTGTACGCATAACTTTTTTTATACTGGTAATAAAAATAGTGCTTTTTAGATGCTTTTTAAAATATGATGAATGTTATAGTTTAAAGGTGGACTGTAAACTTATGATTTGCCCAGTCCGTATAAAGAGTCGAGGGTATCAGTGAGGGAGTGAATTTTTCGATACGGGGGATTCAATTATGTAAATTTTCTTAAAATCAGTTCTATAATTTTCTGATAAAATTGTTTTAAGGATATTTACTAAAGTTGAACCGGGAAACCTTAAGCGCAGTAGGGTTAAGCGGAGGGAAAATAACAAACTTTAAACTTAAAATTTTAAATTTAATTTTTTTAGTTTAAATAAAAGTGTATCCATCACTATTTTTATACTGATAATGAAAAAAGTGCTTTTTAATTGCTTTTAAAAATATGATGATTGTTATAAATCCTTTAAGATTAAAGTTGGGCTGTAAAATTAAGAGTTGCCCAGTCCGTATCAAGAGTCGAGGTTGTCACTGAAAGAGTGGATTTTTCGATACGGAGGATTCAATTATGTAAATATTCTTAAAATCAGTTCTATAATTTTCTGATAAAATTGTTTTAAGGATATTTACTAAAGTTGAACCTAGAAATCTTAAGCGCAGTAGGGTTAAGCGGAGGGAAAATAACAAACTTTAAGCTTAAAATTTTAAATTTAATTTTTTTAGTTTAAATAAAAGTGTACCCATAACTATTTTTATACTGATAATAAAGAAGTGCTTTTTAAATGCTTTTAAAAATATGACGATTCTTATAAACCCTTTAAGATTAAAGGTGGACTGTAAACTTAAGATTTGCCCAGTCCGTATCAAGAGTCGAGGGTGTCAGTGAGGGAGTGGATTTTTCGATACGGGGGATTCAATTATGTAAATTTTCTTAAAATCAGTTCTAAAATTTTCTGATAAAATTGTTTTAAGGATATTTACTAAAGTTGAACCGGGAAATCTTAAGCGCAGTAGGGTTAAGGGGAGGGAAAATAACAAAACTTTAAACTTAAAATTTTAAATTTAATTTTTTTAGTTTAAATAAAAGTGTACCCATAACTATTTTTATACTGATAATAAAAAAGTGCTTTTTAAATGCTTTTTAAAATATGATGATTGTTATAGTTTAAAGGTGGACTGTAAACTTATGATTTGCCCAGTCCGTATAAAGTGTCGAGGGTGTCAGTGAGGGAGTGGATTTTTCGATACGGGGGATTCAATTATGTAAAAATTCTTAAAATCAGTTCTATCATTTTCTGATAAAATAGTTTTAAGGATATTTACTAAAGTTGAACCGGGAAATCTTAAGCGCAGTAGGTTTAAGGGGATGGAATATAATAAACTTTAAATTTAAAATTTAAAATTTCCTTTTTTTAGTTTAAATTAAAATGTACGCATAACTATTTTTATACTGATAATGAAAAAAGTGCTTTTAAATGCTTTTAAAAATATGACGATTGTTATAAATCCTTTAAGATTAAAGGTGGACTGAAAACTTAAGATTTAACCAGTCCGTATCAAGAGTCGACGGTGTCAGTGAGGGAGTGGATTTTTCGATACGGGGGATTCAATTATGTAATTTTTTTAAATATGTTCTATCATTTTCTGATAAAATTGTTTTAAGGATATTTACTAAAGTTGAACCGGGAAATCTTAAGCGCAGTAGGGTTAAGGGGAGGGAAAATAATAAACTTTAAACTTAAAATTTTAAATTTAATTTTTTTAGTTTAAATAAAAGTGTGCCCATAACTATTTTTATACTGATAATGAAAAAAGTGCTTTTTAAATGCTTTTAAAAATATGACGATTGTTATAAATCCTCTAAGATTAAAGGTGGAATGTAAACTTAAGATTTAACCAGTCCGTTTCAAGAGTCGAGGGTGTCAGTGAGGGAGTGGATTTTTCGATACGGGGGATCAATTATGTAAATATTCTTAAAATCAGTTCTATCATTTTCTGATAAAATAGTTTTAACGATATTTACTAAAGTTGAACCGGGCAAACCTTAAGCGCAGTAGGGTTAAGGGGAGGGAAAATAAAAAACTTAAACTTAAAATTTAAAATTTCCTTCTTTTAGTTTAAATTAAAGTGTACGCATAACTGTTTTTATACTGGTAATAAAAATAGTGCTTTTTAGATGCTTTTTAAAATATGATGATTGTTATAGTTTAAAGGTGGACTGTAAACTTAAGATTTGCCCAGTCCGTATCAAGAGTCGAGGGTGTCAGTGAGGGAGTGGATTTTTCGATACGGGGGATTCAATTATGTAAATTTTCTTAAAATCAGTTCTATAATTTTCTGATAAAATTGTTTTAAGGATATTTACTAAAGTTGAAAAGGGAAATCTTAAGCGCAGTAGGGTTAAGGGGAGAGAAAATAATAAACTTTAAACATAAATTTAAAATATCCTTTTTTTAGTTTAAATTAACGTGTACACATAACTATTTTACTGCTTTTACAAATATGATGATTGTTATAAATCCTTTAAGATTAAAGGTGGGCTGTAAACTTAATATCCTTATCAAGAGTCGAGGATATCAGTGAGGGAATGGATTTTTCGCTACGGGGGATTCAATTATATAAATTTTCTTAAAATCAGTTCTATCATTTTGTGATAAAATTGTTTCAAGGATATTTACTAAAGTTGAACCTTGAAATCTTAAGCGCAGTAGGGTTAAAGGTAGGGAAAATAACAAACTTTAAACATAAATTTAAAATTTCCTTTTTTTAGTTTAAATTAACGTGTAACCATAAATATTTTTATTCTGATAATAAAAAAAGTGATTTTTAAATGCTTTTAAAAATATGACGATTGTTATAAATCCTCTAAGATTAAAGGTGGACTGTAAACTTAAGATTTAACCAGTCCGTATCAAGAGTCGAGGGTGTCAGTGAGGGAGTGGATTTTTCGATACGGGGGATTCAATTATGTAAATTTTCTTAAAATATGTTCTATCATTTTCTGATAAAATTGTTTTAAGGATATTTACTAAAGTTGAACCGGGATATCTTAAGCGCAATAGGGTTAAGGGGAGGGAAAATAATAAACTTTAAACTTAAAATTTTAAATTTAATTTGTTTAGTTTAAATAAAAGTGTACCCATATCTATTTTTATACTGATAATAAAAAAGTGCTTTTTAAATGCTTTCAAAAATACGACGATTGTTATAAATCCTTTAAGATTAAAGGTGGACTGTAAACTTAAGATTTGCCCAGTCCGTATCAAGAGCCGAGGGTGTCAGTGAGGGAGTGGATTTTTCGATATGGGGGATTCAATTATGTAAATATTCTTAAAATCAGTTCTATCATTTTCTAATAAACTGGTTTTAACGATAATTACTAAAGTTGAACCGGGCAAACCTTAAGCGCAGTAGGGTTAAGGGGAATGAAAATAATAAACTTTAAACATAATTTTAAAATTTCCTTTTTTTAGTTTAAATTAACGTGTACCCATAAATATTTTTATACTGATAATAAAAAAAGTGATTTTTAAATGCTTTTAAAAATATGACGATTGTTATAAATCCTCTAAGATTAAAGGTGGACTGTAAACTTAAGATTTAACCAGTCCGTATCAAGAGTCGAGGGTGTCAGTGAGGGAGTGGATTTTTCGATACGGGGGATTCAATTATGTAAATTTTCTCAAAATCAGTTCTATTATTTTCTGATAAAATTGTTCAAAGGTTATTTACTAAAGTTGAACCGGGCAAATCATAAGCGCAATAGGGTTAAGGGGAGGGAAAATAATTGACTTTAAACTTAAAATTTAAAATTTCCTTTTTTTAGTTTAAATTAAAGTGTACGCATAACTATTTTTATACTGGTATTAAAAAAATAGTGCTTTTTAGATGCTTTTTAAAATATGATGATTGTTATAGTTTAAAGGTGGACTGTAAACTTAAGATTTGCCCAGTCCGTATCAAGAGTCGAGGGTGTCAGTGAGGGAGTGGATTTTTCGATACGGGGGATTCAATTATGTAAAAATTCTTAAAATCAGTTCTATCATTTTCTGATAAAATAGTTTTAAGGATATTTACTAAAGTTGAACCGGGAAATCTTAAGCGCAGTAGGGTTAAGGGGATGGAATATAATAAACTTTAAATTTAAAATTTAAAATTTCCTTTTTTTAGTTTAAATTAAAATGTACGCATAACTATTTTTATACTGATAATGAAAAAAGTGCTTTTAAATGCTTTTAAAAATATGACGATTGTTATAAATCCTTTAAGATTAAAGGTGGACTGAAAACTTAAGATTTAACCAGTCCGTATCAAGAGTCGACGGTGTCAGTGAGGGAGTGGATTTTTCGATACGGGGGATTCAATTATGTAATTTTTTTAAATATGTTCTATCATTTTCTGATAAAATTGTTTTAAGGATATTTACTAAAGTTGAACCGGGAAATCTTAAGCGCAGTAGGGTTAAGGGGAGGGAAAATAATAAACTTTAAACTTAAAATTTTAAATTTAATTTTTTTAGTTTAAATAAAAGTGTGCCCATAACTATTTTTATACTGATAATGAAAAAAGTGCTTTTTAAATGCTTTTAAAAATATGACGATTGTTATAAATCCTCTAAGATTAAAGGTGGAATGTAAACTTAAGATTTAACCAGTCCGTTTCAAGAGTCGAGGGTGTCAGTGAGGGAGTGGATTTTTCGATACGGGGGATCAATTATGTAAATATTCTTAAAATCAGTTCTATCATTTTCTGATAAAATAGTTTTAACGATATTTACTAAAGTTGAACCGGGCAAACCTTAAGCGCAGTAGGGTTAAGGGGAGGGAAAATAATAAACTTAAACTTAAAATTTAAAATTTCCTTCTTTTAGTTTAAATTAAAGTGTACGCATAACTGTTTTTATACTGGTAATAAAAATAGTGCTTTTTAGATGCTTTTTAAAATATGATGATTGTTATAGTTTAAAGGTGGACTGTAAACTTAAGATTTGCCCAGTCCGTATCAAGAGTCGAGGGTGTCAGTGAGGGAGTGGATTTTTCGATACGGGGGATTCAATTATGTAAATTTTCTTAAAATCAGTTCTATAATTTTCTGATAAAATTGTTTTAAGGATATTTACTAAAGTTGAAAAGGGAAATCTTAAGCGCAGTAGGGTTAAGGGGAGAGAAAATAATAAACTTTAAACATAAATTTAAAATATCCTTTTTTTAGTTTAAATTAACGTGTACACATAACTATTTTACTGCTTTTACAAATATGATGATTGTTATAAATCCTTTAAGATTAAAGGTGGGCTGTAAACTTAATATCCTTATCAAGAGTCGAGGATATCAGTGAGGGAATGGATTTTTCGCTACGGGGGATTCAATTATATAAATTTTCTTAAAATCAGTTCTATCATTTTGTGATAAAATTGTTTCAAGGATATTTACTAAAGTTGAACCTTGAAATCTTAAGCGCAGTAGGGTTAAAGGACGGGAAAATAACAAACTTTAAACATAAATTTAAAATTTCCTTTTTTTAGTTTAAATTAACGTGTAACCATAAATATTTTTATTCTGATAATAAAAAAAGTGATTTTTAAATGCTTTTAAAAATATGACGATTGTTATAAATCCTCTAAGATTAAAGGTGGACTGTAAACTTAAGATTTAACCAGTCCGTATCAAGAGTCGAGGGTGTCAGTGAGGGAGTGGATTTTTCGATACGGGGGATTCAATTATGTAAATTTTCTTAAAATATGTTCTATCATTTTCTGATAAAATTGTTTTAAGGATATTTACTAAAGTTGAACCGGGATATCTTAAGCGCAATAGGGTTAAGGGGAGGGAAAATAATAAACTTTAAACTTAAAATTTTAAATTTAATTTGTTTAGTTTAAATAAAAGTGTACCCATATCTATTTTTATACTGATAATAAAAAAGTGCTTTTTAAATGCTTTCAAAAATACGACGATTGTTATAAATCCTTTAAGATTAAAGGTGGACTGTAAACTTAAGATTTGCCCAGTCCGTATCAAGAGCCGAGGGTGTCAGTGAGGGAGTGGATTTTTCGATATGGGGGATTCAATTATGTAAATATTCTTAAAATCAGTTCTATCATTTTCTAATAAACTGGTTTTAACGATAATTACTAAAGTTGAACCGGGCAAACCTTAAGCGCAGTAGGGTTAAGGGGAATGAAAATAATAAACTTTAAACATAATTTTAAAATTTCCTTTTTTTAGTTTAAATTAACGTGTACCCATAAATATTTTTATACTGATAATAAAAAAAGTGATTTTTAAATGCTTTTAAAAATATGACGATTGTTATAAATCCTCTAAGATTAAAGGTGGACTGTAAACTTAAGATTTAACCAGTCCGTATCAAGAGTCGAGGGTGTCAGTGAGGGAGTGGATTTTTCGATACGGGGGATTCAATTATGTAAATTTTCTCAAAATCAGTTCTATTATTTTCTGATAAAATTGTTCAAAGGTTATTTACTAAAGTTGAACCGGGCAAATCATAAGCGCAATAGGGTTAAGGGGAGGGAAAATAATTGACTTTAAACTTAAAATTTAAAATTTCCTTTTTTTAGTTTAAATTAAAGTGTACGCATAACTATTTTTATACTGGTATTAAAAAAATAGTGCTTTTTAGATGCTTTTTAAAATATGATGAATGTTATAGTTTAAAGGTGGGCTGTAAACTTTTGATTTGCCCAGTTCGTATCAAGAGTCGAGGGTGTCAGTGAGGGAGTGGATTTTTCGATAGGGGGGATTCAATTACGTAAATATTCTTAAAATCAGTTCTATCATTTTCTGATAAAATATTTTTAAGGATATTTACTAAAGTTGAACCGGGAAGTCTTAAGCGCAGTAGGGTTGAGGGGAGGGAAAATAATAAACTTTAAACTTAAAATTTTAAATTTCCTTTTTTTTAGATTAAATTAAAGTGTACACATAACTTTTTTTGTACGGATAATAATATGGTGCTTTTTTATTCTTTTTAATATATAATGATTATTATAAATCCTTTCAGATTAAAGATGGACTGTAAACTTAAGATTTGCCCACTCCGTATCAAGCGTCGAGGGTGTCAGTGAGGGAGTGGATTTTTCGATACGGGGGATTCAATTATATAAATTTTCTTAAAATCAGTTCTATCATTTTGTGATAAAATTGTTTCAAGGATATTTACTAAAGTTGAAACTTGAAATCTTAAGCGCAGTAGGGTTAAGGGGAGGGAAAATAATAAACTTTAAACTTAAAATTTAAAATTTCCTTCTTTTAGTTTAAATTAAAGTGTACGCATAACTATTTTTATACTGGTAATAAAAATAGTGCTTTTTAGATGCTTTTTAAAATGTGATGATTGTTATAGTTTAAAGGTGGACTGTAAACTTAAGATTTGCCCAGTCCGTATCAAGAGTCGAGGGTGTCAGTGAGGGAGTGGATTTTTCGATACGGGGGATTCAATTATGTTAATTTTCTTAAAATATGTTCTATCATTTTCTGATAAAATTGTTTTAAGGATATTTACTAAAGTTGAACCGGGATATCTTAAGCGTAATAGGGTTATGGGGAGGGAAAATAATAAACATTAAACTTAAAATTTTAAATTTAATTTTTTTAGTTTAAATAAAAGTGTACCCATAACTATTTTTATACTGATAATAAAAAAAAGTGCTTTTTAATTGCTTTTAAAAATATGATGATTGTTATAAATCCTTTATGATCAAAGGTGGGCTGTAAACTTAAGATTTGCCGAGTCCGTAGCAAGAGTCGAGGATATCAGTGAGGGATTGGAAATTTCGATACGGGGGATTCAATTACGAAAATATTCTTAAAATCAGTTCTATCATTTTCTGATATAATTTTAAGGATATTTACTAAAGTTGAACCGGGCAAACCTTAAGCGCAGTAGGGTTAAGGGGAGGGAAAATAATAAACTTTAAACATAAATTTAAAATTTCCTTTTTTTAGTTTAAATTAACGTGTACCCATAAATATTTTTATACTGATAATAAAAAAGTGCTTTTTAAATGCTTTTAAAAATATGACGATTGTTATAAATCTTCTAAGATTAAAAGTGGACTGTAAACTTAAGATTTAACCCGTCCGTATCAAGAGTCGAGGGTGTCAGTGAGGGAGTGGATTTTTCGATACGGGGGAATCAATTATGTAAATATTCTTAAAAACATTTCTATCATTTTCTGATAAAATAGTTTTAAGGATATTTACTAAAGTTGAACCGGGAAATCTTAAGCGCAGTAGGGTTGATGGCAGGGAAAATAATAAACTTTAAACTTAAAATTTAAAATTTCCTTTTTTTAGTTTAAATTAAAGTGTACGCATAACTATTTTTATACTGGTAATAAAAATAGTGCTTTTTAGATGCTTTTTAAAATATGATGAATGTTATAGTTTAAAGGTGGACTGTAAACTTATGATTTGCCCAGTCCGTATCAAGAGTCGAGGGTATCAGTGAGCGAGTGGATTTTTCGATACGGGGGATTCAATTATGTAAATATTCTTAAAATCTCTTCTGTCATTTTCTGATAAAATTGTTTTAAGGATATTTACTAAAGTTGAACCGGAAAATCTTAAGCGCAGTAGGGTTAAGGGGACGGAAAATAATAAACTTTAAACTTAAAATTTAAAATTTCCTTTTTTTTTAGTTTAAATTAAAGTGTACCCATAACTATTTTTATACTGATAATAAAAAAAGTGCTTTTTAAATGCTTTTAAAAATATGATGATTTTTATCAATCCTTTAAGATTAAATGTGGGCTGTAAACTTATGATTTGCCTAGTCCGTGTCAAAAGTCGAGGGGGTCAGTGAGGGAGTGCATTTTTCGATACGGGGGATTCCATTACGTAAATGTTCTTAAAATCAGTTCCATAATTTTCTGATAAAATTGTTTCAAGGATATCTACTAAAGTTGAATCGGGTAAATCTTAAGCGCAGTATGGTTAAAGGGAGGGAAAATAATTAACTTAAATATTTAAATTTCCTTTTTTTTTAAGATTAAATTAAAGTGTACACAACTTTTTTTATACGGATAATAATACGGTGCTTTTTTATTCTTTTTAATATATAATGATTATTATAAATCCTTTCAGATAAAAGGTTGACTGTAAACTTAAGTTTTGCCCAATCCGTGTCAAAAGTCGAGGGGGTCAGTGAGGGAGTGGATTTTTCGATACGGGGGATTCAATTACGTAAATATTCTTAAAATCAGTTCCATCATTATCTGATAAAATTGTTTTAAGGATATTTACTAAAGTTGAACCGGGAAATCTTAAGCGCAGTAGGGTTAAGGGGAAGGAATATAATAAACTTTAAATTTAAAATTAATTTTTTTTTTTTTTTAGTTTAAATTAAAGTGTACGCATAACTATTTTTATGCTGGTAATAAAAATAGTGCTTTTTAGATGCATTTTAAAATATGACGTTGTTATAAATCCTTTAAGATTAAAGGTGGACTGTAAACTTAAGTTTTGCCCAGTCCGTATCAAGTGTCGAGGGTGTCAGTGAGGGAGTGGATTTTTCGATACGGGGGGATTCAATTATGTAAATATTCTTAAAATCTGTTCTATCATTTTCTGATAAAATGGTTTTAACGATATTTACTAAAGTTGGGGGGGGGGGACGGAAGCGCTATTCTTTTTTCAAATAGTACTGTTTTATTAACTATGTATTAATTCTTTCCAGACTGCCTTTATATCATATGATAATATATCGTTATAGACTATTTCTTGCAGATCTGAGATTAAATAGACCCCACACTGCATTGGCAAGATTAGCACAAATTCAACCTATATAAGTAGATTTCAGTAGAGCCAAAATTATTTTCCATACAAGTAATCACCAAGAAGCTATCATAAGAGAATCTCTGGAAATAATATCTAATAAAGAAATAGTCTGTAACGATATATTATCATATGATAGCCACGCAGTCTGGAAATAATTAATACATAGTTAATAAACCTGTACTTTTTGAAAAAACAATAGCGCTTCCGTTCCCCCCTCATATTCCCCTTATTATGGATTGGAACTTATCCAATCCCCTTATTATGCATTGAAATCAATCTACCCTTGAAATAAAATAGTCTGTTCCGGACAAGGCTAAAGACGCAGAGAGAGAACAGCTGTTAGGGGTTAGTTTTTCACTGAAGATGACCGAGTAAGTGTCGGTCGAAAACGTTTTGGATTTTAAATGACTTTAATGTGTTTTTAAAGGATATTATTATACTTGACACCTGTAAGCAATGTATTTACATTTGTGTATCTTATATATGTTTATATTTATATTTAGTTTTCATTTGATTCATGTGTACGACTGTCATGTCTTCGACTGTTTATTATTATTATTATTATTATTTTGTATATTAAATTTTGAAAATTTTTTTTCAAAACAAACACTCTTAAAATTCTGGGCAACGCTGGGCACTTAAGCTAGTAATAAATAAATATTTGTTCCATACGGACTGACAAACGCAAATAATGTAACTATTTTTGCGTGAATTAGCACATCAAAAGAATTTTCTTTTCCTGCAATAAGATGGCAAATGGATCCAATTTCTAGGCATATTTATAAAACTGTCAAAATATTAATTCGGTATAAAGCGTTATCCATCGAACATACAACAGAAAAACTCTCATCAATAAATTATTGTTTAAAGCAACTGATGTTGCTTTATTACTTTACGAAAGTTATTTACGAAATTTTACGAAAGTTAATTATAACTGATTTTGCTTTAATAATGAAGTCAGATGTTACTAAAATAAAAATTTCTATTTTTATTTCCTTTTACAGTGAAAATGATTACATAAATGAATCATATTTACGAATTAAAATGTCATTAACACGTGGAGTGCCATGGTGACTGACACTGAAGCTGAAAAATTTACAATGTTTTAAGCAATTTTCAAGAAAGTATAATCTTGTAATAAATAAAAGGTAAGTAAATTTTAAGTAAATTTTCAGTAATTACTTAAGGGGTCTTGTACATTTTAAATGCGTTGAAAATGAACGAAAAACTTCAAAGTTTGAATTAGTCTATCTTCAAAGCCTTTTTATGTATAAACATGAAATTTTGGGTATTGATTAAACAGATTGTGTTTTGTAATATGCTATCATTCGAAATTTATTAACCTTTTACAGAATTTGTGTATTGTTGAAATCAAAATAGCTCTTTTTTTACCCCATAAGTCATTGCGCGCATGATATCTTGAGAAAGTATGCATGGATTCGCATGAAATTCGGTAAAGATTCTAATCATATATGTGTGTTTAAAATGATCTACTCTTAGGCTAAAATTATTTCATTAACTATATAAAAAAATATTTTCGTAAAAAAAAAAAAAAAAATTGTATTTTTAATGAATAAAAATAGTCATAACAAAAAATATTACCATTGTAAATACTTAAAAGTAGATCATTTTAAACACACATATTTGTTTAGTACATTTACCAAATTTCATGACAACCCATACATACTTTCTCAAGATATCATGCACGCAATGACTTATGTGGTAAAAAAAAGAGCTATTTTGATTTCAACAATACACAAATTCTATAAACGGTTAATAAATTTCTGTTGGTAGTATATTATAAAGCACAATCTGTTTAATTAATATCTAAAATTTCATGTTTATACATAAAAAGGTTTTGAAGATAGACTAACTCAAACTTTGAAGTTTTTCGTTAACTTTCGACGCGTTTAAAAGGTACAAGACCCCTTAAAACAATATATATATATATTTAATACTATATTATATTTTAGACCGTCAGTCATCGGTGAATGGTGCGTTCTAAACGAAAAGTTTAGTGTCAGTCACCGGTTACTGACGTGGTGCTTAACGTGTTAATTTAAGGGGTCTCAGGACTCTTAAAATTGGAAAAAATGAAGAAAAAGGCCATTTTTAACATTTAATATCTTAAAATGTATTTGATTTTAAGACACAATTTTAATCGGAATAAAATATGTAAGTATTTTCTTTCATTTCATGTATTTAAAAAATTATAAGACGCAGAATTAGCATTTACAGGGGGCTCCAAACAGTTAGATTTTTGACAAGCAAAAAATCGGCATAACAGCTTACGCGCACGATTACAAAATAAGTATTGCAACTAGAATGAAAATTATGGTGACTACTTACACTTCAGTTTGTAATAATTATCCTGAACCTAAATAAATTTGTATTTAAAGCATTTTTATATTTTTAATACAAAGTTGTATTTAGCTAATGCAAAATTAAGAAAATTTCAACAGTATAATCTCCTAAAAAAATACTGTTTTGAACAATAAAAAGGAAATTTTAGGTTCAGTTTATACAGGCTAACATGAAACATATGTTTTGAAAATTTCATGAAAAAATATTCATAAGTTTTTGAGATATCGTGCGCGTTATGCTGAAAAACGTCATTTGGAGAAAAATGGCTTCAAAATTTCCGAAACGACGCTTCAACTATTGAACGTGTATAAATTTAAAAGCCATTACTTCAGTTCTAATAGGAATTTCAAGGAAACAATTATATCAAAATGTTCAGAAAAGATAGGAGTTTAACATCTAAAAAAATTAAAATTTTTACAATTTTAAAGCTTTAAGAGTCCTGAGACCCCTTAATGGCTTATTGATTCCAATAGACAGAGAAATCGCATTTTGACTTTTAATATATTTTTTTAATTTTTAATTATTAATGCATGAAAGTTTTAACTAGTGTTTTGTGTAAAAATGCACGCTGCAAAATGATTTTATGTCAATGTGTGGCACGTTACATTGTGGACAGGTATTGTTTGTGAATTTTTGGTACGCGCACGTAAAAAGGTTTGTCAATCCTGCCCTAATGTATATGTTCATAACCTACCGTAGTTTCATTGTAAAGAAAGACCCTAGGGCAGGGACGGCGAACCTATGGCACGCTGCGGATTATTTTTGGCACGGTACAGATTCAGGCTCTACATCAAAATATAGCAGAATTTCATAAAATGCATTATGTAATCTATAGATGTTGTCTCTGTTTATCTGAATTGGATTAGTTCGGTTGGTTGTCATACACATCGAAGAAACTGAAATATAACTTAATGTGTCCCAATCTAGCTCAAAATTTTCAGAATAAGGGAGATTTAAAAGATTATCCCAAAAGAAAGATTAACCCTTAAATGCCGGGTGTTGCTTTTCGGCAACATGCCCAATTTAGGCTCTAAAATACTATTAGAATAATTTTGAAGCTATAATGCCTAATGTTGCCAATAAAATACATTCTGAAAATATTATTAAATCGATTTTCAACATGTAGAGGGCAACACTTGTGCTGTTTAAGAATAAAGATAGATTTATTTTTTCAATGGTTGTTACTTGTTCTTTTTGTTTTGTTTGGAAGCTTGCGAAAAAACCTATTTTGTTCTGCAGCGAGCATTCAAAATTTATTTCTTATTATAGTTCCTAAAATTATTGTGTGTTTAATATTATAGAATTGTATCAAGGAAAATTATCTTTTCAATTAAAGACCAGTATCCGATAAGTAACGAACTGTTTTCTAGGCCGTAAACCATACTTGAAATAAAATAAGATTTTTTAAAGTATTTTTCCCATGATTTATTTAAAAAATGAAAGCCGAAAAACATTATTACAATGATTGTTGGAAAATCAGGCATTTGATGGTTAAAAGGCATTATAAGGAAAAACGCCGATGATAAAATTATAACAGGGCTGCTAGTGGTGACTATTTTTACATTCTATTTGCACCGCTATTTTTAAAAAATAAATTTTGTAGTATATTTCTTTTGCACATGTTGTCTAAGAGTATGTGAAAGAATTTTGTTTTGAAAAAGTGGTGCGAGATAGAATTAAAAAATAGTCACCAGTGGCAACCCTGTAATAACAACTTGGAATTCAATTCCAGACATTGAAAGCTGTAGATTCTGGCGCTTGCTATTTTGACAATTTTTTTCTGCGAGTCATTCTTTCCTGAAATAAATATGAAAAATTCAAATAAATCCATCTTTTCAAATGAGTCCTATTCAACTTGCATTATCTTAAAAATAACTGAGTATGAAGCTGACAGATTTTTTTGGCACCTGAAATGAGACAACATAAATAATATTTTAAAAATAAATTTCTAAAGTATAACATCAAATATGATCCATATTTTATTTAATGCTAAAAACAAAATTTTAAGTAATTTTGATTCATTATTATTTAATTCATTAATTTTTTTTTATTGTTTATTACGTTTTGGTAAAGAGGGAGTCCTAGTATTATTTCCATATTACTGAACTTAAAATATATAATGCTAATTAATTTTTGCATTCATACATTTTGGCATAAGAGTGCAACAGATATTGCACCAAGATATGAATATTTATAAAACTAGTTATATTACGAACGCACCTCATTTACCACGTTTGACGTACAATTTCCGATTTTTTTTTTAATTAATTTTATTTTTGGTAATTTTATTAGATGTCAGGCTGTTAGTGACATTTTAATGTCTCATTCTCTTATTAACCTTATTATTGATTTTATTTTTTTTAAAAAAGAGTATTAAACTATGGAAGTTACATGTCAATACACTTCTTTAAAAGAAATTAAATGTATATCAAAGTCTTTGCTTTAATAAAGAAAATGCCTTTTGTTTTACAAACGGTCATTTGACTTTTCATGTACTCTTTTATAACGTTCTATCCATAACTCAATTTATTGCTCATTAGAGTGCTTTGTTTCTACGAAGTATATATAATGCAAAGTAAAGATAACAAGTTCTTGACATTTTGTTTGCTCTTATTGTGCGTCAAAAATGTTTTATTCAAATCAGGTTAATAAAATTTTACTTTACTGACTAGCCGCCCTTGGCGACCAGTTTGTTATCCCTTAAAATTTATGTTTGGGGAAGCATGATAAACATTGTATCATGTTACTTTTATTCATAATTTAATTTACTTGGATTTCCTTAAATATAATTAATATAATCCCTTAAACTAATATTAGTTTTTGTTGCATTAAAAGATATCAATTTGTTGATTTTCTGTAAGCAAGTAAACTCTTATTGGTTTACAATGGAAGTCTATGGGAATTGGCGAAATATCACAGATATCGCTATGTTCGGGTCCCTTTTAGTGACCAATTTTGGCCACCGAATTTCTCGATATATTGCAAATTTGGCGACAAAATTGGCGACATTTGGCGACGGAACAGGGTCCTCCCCTACGGTAACCCTCCTTATAAGTATGGTTTTGCTTTAAATGCTGTTCAATAACCAATAAGATGCGTTTCATTCGAGCGTTGCAATTAAACAGTTAACAAATAATCGCGATTTCTGTGCCACGTACGATAGCGTAATATACAACCTGTGGCCAGAAAGTTCGGTGAATGAATTTTTATTTCACATACAGTATTGTTCAGCATCAAATACAATTTACTGTCCTTCAAAATAATGTCCATGGATGGTAATGCACTGTTGGGAACGAGTATATAAGTCCTGGTAACTCCTGCAAAACAGTTTTTTCGGAATGGCTTTCAGCACGGCCGTCACGTTGCGTTGAATGTCGGTGACGTCCATAAATCTCTTTCCCTTCAGGGCTGATTTCAGTCAAGTGTCACAACTCCATTCCGGCCAGAAACTGCCGTACAACCAAGGCGATGTGTGGCCGGGCATTATCGTGGAGAAAAGTCCAGGAGCCTTGCATGGCGTACTCAGGGCGAACGCGACGGATCCATTGCAGTTAACGCTTCAGAACATCGGCGTAGGCAACAGCATTCAATGTGGTACTCTCAGGGAGGAATTCTTTGTGAATGAGATCATTAGAGTCAAACAATGCGAAAAGTATTGTCTTTATGCACGATTTTTCTGACCGTACCTTGGTTTTTTTAGGCGACGACGGACTTCGCCGTGACGGCCGAGCTGAAAGCCATTCCTAAAGAGCTGTTTTACAGGTGTTTCCAGGACTTATATACTCATTCCCAACAGTACATTACCATCCATGGAGATTATTTTGAAGGACAGTAAATTGTATTTGATGCTGTACAATACTGTATTTGAAATAAAAATTCATTCACCGAACTTTCTGGCCACAGGTTGTATATACAGATTCTTTATTTGATGAGAGACGTCTTTGGCATTTTATACTGATACAGGGTATTCATAAAATAATATCCCAGATATAAAGTTCAGTAGTAACAACTGTAAGTGATGTAGAGTGTTGATTCATGGTCACAAATGAAGAGTAATTCAAACAGTTTTAGATAAGTGAGTGCGCGAGCACTGCTTTGTTATTGACTCATTTGAAGCAGCCACATACGCAAAATTTGACTCCTTAGCTTAAAACGTTATTGCTGCGCTGAAGATTTAAACGCTGTTAGAGCCATGCGATTCCTCTGGGCTTTTATAAAAGATCGTGTGTATGCTCCGCCGCTACATAATGATTAGCCAGAGTTGTGACACATTATAGAAGAGGATTATGCTTCCATGATTCCGGACTTGTTAACCGAAGATGGTGTAGAATTGTACTTTAGGTTGGATGTGTGCTGTATAACTAAAGATGCACATATTGAACATTTGCAAGAAATACTAAGTTATTTTACCTTGAGTTTGATGCATGATTTGGTGTAAATATTCTAAATTAAACTGTTATAATACACCATTGAAACTGGTATATTCTTTTATGGGCACTCTGTATTATAAAAATGTAACGTTCGTTTTTGTGATTGTATGTTTGTTTCTAGGGGTTAATCTCGGGAACTGATTTTAAAATAATGGTAGAAAATACTGGTGACCATCTAATATGATTTATGTACCAATTAGAATAATTGCATTAAAATTAATCTAGTGTGATTACGTATCCAGCGTTTTCTGGCGTCCCATTACGTGAGATTTATTCTGTTGAGCTGAACCAGGTTTCAAGGCCAGATGCTATAATCATTAAGGTTAGCTGGGTGAAAAAGTTCCACCAGATTCGTCCGGGATAGCTCAGATGGTAGAGCACTGGCGGCTTCAGCCAGGAGATCCTTGATTCGAATCCTGATCCGGACATTTTTCGCCCAGTTGGAGATTTACATCTAATGTGATTTATTTACCAATTAGAATAATTGTGTTAAAATTAATCTAGTGTAATTACGTATCCAGCGTTTTCTGGAGTTCCAATACCTGAGATTCGTTCTGTTGAGCTGAACCAGGTTTCAGACCAGATGCTATAATCATTAAGGTTAGCTGGGTGAAAAAGTTCAAAAAGATTCGTCCGGGATAGCTCAGATGGTAGAGCACTGGCAGCTTGAGCCGGGAGATCCTTGATTCGAATCCTGGTCCGGACATTTTTCGCTCAGTTGGATATTTACATCTAATATAATTATCATATAATGAAATTAAGTAATATTTATAATTATTATGTAATAAAATTAAGTAATGTTAATAATTAAAAATATTAATCAATAATAATAAGTATATTATATAACATTAATTATATAATTAATAACATTATATAATTTTGTAAATTATATAATAATTAATACTTAATAATCATAATTGTTATATAATAAAATTAAGTCATTTTTATAATTACAATTATCTTATAATTAAGTTAAGTAATATTAATAATTATAAATCTATATTAAGGGTCTTAAAATTTTGTAATTTGATATTTGTTATTTTTTATTTCATGCGTTAAATATTGACAAAACTATATTAATTTATAAAGATGTAACATTTGCTTGTGTGTTTGTATATCTATCTGTAGGATGTATTCGCTGTAAATGCCTAGCAGATTTTGTAATAATGGTAGCGAAACGCTGGTGACTACCTCCGCTCTGATATAGACTATTATTATGTACAATTATGTTATTATTATTACTTTTGGGTTAAAATTAAATTTTAAACAATACTTTTTGTGCGTACTTTGATTTTGCG
Source organism: Maratus speciosus (assembly GCA_963932465.1). Classification (NCBI taxonomy): domain Eukaryota; kingdom Metazoa; phylum Arthropoda; class Arachnida; order Araneae; family Salticidae; genus Maratus; species Maratus speciosus. The sequence continues at coordinate 501,831,265 of OZ010794.1, read as the reverse complement.
TTAAAGATAAGTGTGCTTTAGAATTCTGTTTTGGTCAAAAATTGCTTTCCAGTTTTATCATACCCGCAGCATTTAATGATTTTCATTCACATATTAGTGATGTGAGTTTCTATATTTAAATTTAAATATGATGTATGTTCATACCAGATGTCTTTTTCTATGTAATATATACTTATGAATATATACTTTAGTCAGAAAGGAAAAAATATAATCTTATTGTATATTATTTGAGCTTTAGCACTTTGGTGATTCTTTTGATCTTTTCGACAAACACGATAGTGTAAACAGTAAAAAAAAATTAAATGATTTTTTCTGATTGATTACAATTAGGACAAGATAAAAGCCCATTCATTTCAACTTCAATGAAACGAAAATAATTTTATCATTTAATCTATACTATCCATCAATTATAAGATACACCATTAAGATGGTAATACGTTAAAACGATACAGCTTTATTTCGCTTACCAAATTATGGTTGTGTAGCACTTAATGATTTTCTATCGCATATTATTGATATGAATTTTTTAAACAACACGTTAAAACAACAGGTATTGTTGACTATTTATAATAAATTTATTATTCTATCTATAAATCATATCTGGACGCCCTTTAACCAAATATAATTTTCAACACCAAAATTGAAGCGAAAACCTCAAGCCACATTCTTCCTTATTTGCTTCTGGACCATTCTATGGAAAACGGACAAAATGTCGTCCACGTGACACTCACATAAAAACCTATCTGTTAACTTATAACTTCTTAGAACGTAAACTATTCATTAAAAGTAACCCCCCCCCCTCTAGAATTTCACATTAGAATAGTTGTTTTAAGTCTATAATAACATTTTAAAAACAGCAGTAATGTGCAGAAAATCTATCACACACGCGAGATGGAATAGTCCTTTAGCAGGTTTAAAAATCTCCAAATATTAAACCTTACACCTAAGTAAGCTGCCCGTTTCAGGGCCATTCCGTGAAAAACTGAGAAAATGTAGTGCGCATGACACTTACATAAATCCCCAAACCGATTAATTTATAGGTTGTTAAAATATAAACTATATATTAAAAATAACAAAAAAGAGAGATAAGAGAACAGGAGATATAAGAGATTTTAGGCAATCGGCGGGTGCCAGGAGGTGTCATTAGATGTAAAAATTAAGTAGATCGAGTGAAGCTTGAACATCGAAATTTTGACTATGTCTTTGAGGCATCATTTAGATGATATTACTCGTGGTAGAATAATCGGAAAGTTCTAAGAACGACGCAAAATGAGAGATGTTGCCCGTGAATTGACCATCGCGCACAGTATTATTTCTAGGCTATGGGCGGCATTCCATAAGAGTTGAAAATATATTAGGTGTACGGGAGGAGATTGTTCTAGCAGTGCGACGTCCCAAGAAGGTCGCAATATTGTTATTTCGGCAACAAGGACCGACTCAGCACAGCTGGTCAATTAGCAAATCAATTTTGTGCTGCTACATGAACTAAAATATCGTGGAAAACTGTTGCAAGACGTTTGGAAAAGGTGGACTATACTCCCGAAGACCTGATGTGTGTGTCCCACTCTCGAGCTATAAACGTGGCGCCCGTTTATGCATCGCAATTAGACTGATAACGACTGGTGTACCATGCTCTTCTCAGATGAGAGTAGATTCAGTCTATCATCTGATTGTAGACGTAAACGGATATAGCGCGAGGTTGGTAGTGCTTACAGTCGCGAAAACATTCTAGAAAGAGATCGATATGCGACTTCAAGTATTATGGTGTGGTCAGACATCATGTTCAATGGCCACACGGATCTCTATGTGCTTGACCAAATGTCCATAACCGGTATACGGCACATTGAAGACGTCCTACTTTCACATGTTGGCCTTTTTTATGTGCTGTCGGCAAAAAGTTTCGTTTTATGGACGAGAACGCACCTTGTCATCGCGCACATTCTGTGCAAGATTGTTTTGAGGCCGAAGATATTCATCGCGTAGACTGACCTGCGCGTTACCCTGATCTGAATCTCATTGAAAATGTATGGGATGCCTTGGGGAGATGTATTGTTGCTCGACAATTGCCTCCCACAAACAAGAAAACTGCCATCCGTGCAGTGAAGGGGGAATTGGGCAACTTGCCTCAACAGCTACTGAATCATGTTGTTCTGAATATGCCACACCGTGTTGAAAATTGTCTCACATTACACGGTGACCACATCCATTATTGTTATGGCACTGAGGATTGTTAATTGAGAGTATTTTGCTTTCTTTGTAAGTCATGTTTTAGGACAATATTCACGTTTCAGAAAAAGAACCTATGGTAACCCCTGTATACATCCTATTAACAAAATTTGTATATTAAATCCAGTATAACATTCTGTTAATACCATTGTTTGCTTCTTCACCCACAATCTCACGTAGATTCTCATTTACATGTACATTTCTTCGTAGTCCTTAAGTTTTATCCGCCAGTGTATATATATACCGCCAGTGTATATATATATATATATATATATATATATATATATATAAACTAATCAGACAGAACATTAATCCCCAAGCATAGGAGCACAGTGGTTTCGTTAAATCAGTACACATTGCATGGCGCTACAAAGGCGACTCATTAACTGAATCAGGATATCTGTTCTGGGTATATAAAAATAACGTGGTGTGAACGAATTGTTGTGATACTGGATTAATCTGCTAAACACAAAGATGTGACATGGTTTCATACTGAGGCTATCATTATCAGGCGCATCCACGAAAATACAGTGGTTGAAGTTGCCCTATTTGTCGCGTATCAAAAGGATATCCAGCTTATCTAAAAGGAATGCTACACTATTGATTATAATGTTGCAATGACCATGAAACACGGTTTCTGAACTAGAGTCAGAAAACGAATTTCACACAAAATGACACGAGACAAGAAACACGTCGTGAATGAAAATCGGTCACAAACCCCATAGGTAATGCTACAGTAAGTGAATAAAAATCCATCTCAACTTATTCACGATCAAACATTGCGACGAGATCTGGGACTGGCTACCTCCCATGCAGCCATTGCTTACAGCGGCACAACAGTAGCTTCAAATGTTCCAAAACACATCGAACGTGAACAGTAACTGTCTGGGAGGTACACAGTATGGTCAGACGAATACATTTTGCATTTTTTTCTAACGACGTGATGTTTTGAGTGCAACAATAGCTAAAGCCAAATGAGTCACTCCCTCTGATGTGTGTGAAGAGTGCAGTTCAAACTATAGCAGATTTTGAGAAGGTTTTCGGGTATTTTTCAAATTGGAACTCGGACCCAAGGACTCAGGTGTCTCTGAACAGGAAATAGGCTGTTCATTTTAATAAACTTGATGAGCAGGTGTTACGCTTAATTCATTATTTTCATGTTGAATATGTTATGGCCATCACTATTTTCCAAGATGGCAACTGCCAAGTCCACACAGCTCCGTGCATGCCGGATTGATTTGATGATCATCATAGAGTTTGAGAACAGTTACATATTGCGCCTTAACATGCCCAGAAAATCTGTGGAAGAATTCGGAAAATCGAGTAAAATATAACAGCAACAGATAATTCAGCATTTGAAAAATAAAATTACTTGCCCATGGAATGGTTAAAAATTCATTTAGATATAAGTCAGTTCCCCACTTACACGCCGATACATCGCAGAAAATTCGGTCGCATGCCAACGGAGTTCCCTACACTCTTTCTGACATTGCTCTGGAATGGTAGGCGGCAGACCAGATCACAGACAATGTCATAGGAGAAACTTAAAGCTTAAATCTCCAAGTTTAATGAATCGACCATCGGGAACAGTGGGACAGGGGATTTAATACTTCGGACGACCACTGTGACTTTGAGATCATTATGGCACACCGCTAATTCGCGGAAAAGACGGACCCCCGCAGGTCAGAAGTCCCCATACCCTTTTCGATTCATAACCGAAACGGTCATCACAGACGATATCACAGGAAATATTTACACTGCAAATAGAGGCGTCTTAAATTCAGACACATATGTGACTGAAAAAGTATTTCAGACACTTAAGTGTCTGAATATGAAATTTCAGACATCATAGATGTCTAAATTTAAGACACGTAAATGTCTTACTGTGATCATGGTATGGATGAACTAAATAAAGTGTCTTAAAAATGATAATACGTCTGAAATTAAGACATTTAGAAATCAGACACCTAAGTGTCTGAATGTAATACAATTGTATCATATGTATGATGACTGTATATACAATTGCAATATAAATGTAAGCAGAATTAGAAAACGCTTTCGAATGGTTGAAAGACGTTTAAAATTCCATGCATTAAATTTGGTATTACTTTATAAAACAAGCGACGTGATTAGACCATGGGACGTTTGTCAAAATTGCAATACTAGTTCGTTTACTAAGTTTTGGAACTAAGTTATTTTTAGTGCAATAAAGTAATTAACGAATTGCCTTTCACAAAATATAAAGTTCTCCAAATAATTGTATTAAAGTAACGTACCAGCTAGGCACCACCCCCTCCCCCCGACACACATGCTCACCTAATGGCTTAGCGTAGGTTTTTGTGCACCAGAAGCAATTTAAAATACTGCGACCCTACCTTAGTGGCTATTATAGTTTCATGCTATAATTTTTATGCAACAGTTGCCGCCCGCCTTAACTAGTTTCTATCGGGGTAATTCTCCTCTGCTTCCCATATGCTAAGTCAATGTCCCTTAATAAAAATCTTCTGCCATATTTACACATTACTGTTTTATAATTAGATAATAAAAAGTATGGTATAAAAAGTCGCTATATTAAAATAATCCCTGGATTTACTAAGTTTAATTTGAAATGTAGCAATTTATTACTAATTTATTAAAATTTGATAAGTTATTTGAAAGTTTGACGACAAAATATTTATTTTAGGCCTTTGTCTGAAAGCGTCCTAACTGTAATAATTATATCTTATAATAGATAATTGTAACGCATTAAAAAATATACTAATGAAGAAGAAAAAATTGTATTCGTTATTCCTACATTATTTCATTTCCCGATGATAAAAATCAACTGAAATTCATTCTGCAAATCAGGACCGAGTTTGAGCTGCCAGTCTCTCAGCCAACGATTGCGTCATTAACGGAAATAATGGGCGCGGAAAAATATGCTGACAGGGTATTTCTATGTAGAAGAACCTTGGGTATTTCCGGTATTTCTATTGTGAAGATGTGTCTAATGTAAGATTGTTGGCCGATTAATATTTCAAGTAACGGTGATTTTAAACGACCATTAGCTTTGTGATAAGCTCCTGATTTCTTTAGTTAAATGCAGTTTTCTTTAGTTGTGCAGTGCTTGACAGAAATATTATTACAGTATTGAAACACCATGTATTTTTAATATTTCAAGTGACGGTGATTTTAAACGACCATTAGCTTTGTGATAAGCTCCTGATTTCTTTAGTTAAATGCAGTTTTCTTTAGTTGTGCAGTGCTTGACAGAAATATTATTACAATATTGAAACACCATGTATTTTTAATATTTCAAGTGACGGTGATTTTAAACGACCATTAGCTTTGTGATAAGCTCCTGATTTCTTTAGTTAAATGCAGTTTTCTTTAGTTGTGCAGTGCTTGACAGAAATATCATTACAGTATTAAAACACCATGTATTTGGATGTACACTACGTATAACGTTCTTCTTAAAGAAAGAAATGTCTAGTTATTTTTGACTGTGTGTTCAGAAATGCATGCGGATTTTTAAATATCGCATTCGTAATGATTTTTATTATGTAGCGCATTAAAAAAATATGTTGTATCACGATAGATGTATGCAGTATCAAGAATATTTTTTAAAGTGCATATAACTTTTTTAAAAATAGTGTTTTATCGCTACTTCGTGAAATACTTTATTTCATGTTTGTGAAAATGGATTACACTGGTAAAAGGTAAGAAAGAACCCTTTTGTACGATTATGTGAACTTTATTTCAAGCTGAAATTTTATAGAAAAATAGTGACTTTTATTAGATAATTAAACATATAATGCTATTTAAAATCTAAATTATTTTTATTTTAATAATTTGCATATTTGGTTCTTTTTTACATCCAATAAAATTAGTTTTGTTTTAAAAGGCTTGTGTGTTCATTTGTGTGTTTTCAATAAATGCATATCATTTTCAAAATAATGAATTTGTTTAATATTTCTTTAGACCTCTATTTTATAAATAAATATTTTGTAGTCCAGAAGTAATTTTCCCTGCTTGTTATTAAAAAAAACAATGCATATATTTAGATATTAATGCTTGCTAAATAGCTTGATCAAATTGCAATTATCATTTAATCTATATAAACAAATGCCCATACATAAATAAAAAGAATCTAATTTCAAATGATATTTCATTATTAAGTTCTTTTTTTTTCAACTTTCAATACTTTATATTATACTTAATTTTACATATTAATTTTCATTTTTTGCAACAATGACAAAAGTATCATTTCATTTCATTCTCTTACAGAGTATATTTTCGAAGTAAATGTTTCAATATTATCAAATTTAACCTTATATATGATTTATTACAAGCTGTGCTAAAAAATTATTTTAAAAAATAAAGTTGAATAAAATCCTATTGAAAAATGTGCTGATATTTAATATTTTGGGAAGGTAATGAGGTTTGAAAATATAAATATTCTTATAATTATGTTTGATCTGCACATATATTTTTATATTATCATCATTTTTTTTTTCCTTTCAATTTTCAGTACATTTTGTATTTATGATATAATTTTACATATTACTTTTCATTTTTTGCAACAAAGACAAGAGTATCATTTCATTTAATTCTCTTACAGAGTATATTTTCGAAGTAAATGTTTCAATATTATCAAATTTAAACTTATATATGATAAATGTTGTGATTGCTTTATATGATGGATGTAGAACATCAAAGGAAATCGTGAAAGCACCAGAGTGAAGTTATTTGGAATATCTGAATATTTTATAAATATTTTTTAGTTTTTCCAATGGAAAATAAATCCTACCTCTATAGTATTCTTTTTTTTTTTTTTTTTTTTTTTTTTTTTTTTAATAATTCTACCGAAAGTTTACTTAAAAGGTACAAAATCTGCTTTGATTTTCTGTGTTCCATCTCAACAACATATTTAATTTTCAAGCCACAGAGTCATCTTGAAAATATACTTTAAACAAGGAATAGAAATCGTTGTAATTAATCAAAGCTGTGCTAAAAAATTATTTTAAAAAATCAAGTTCAATAAAATCCTATTAACAAAAATGTGCTGATATTTAATATTTTGGGAAGGTAGTGAAGTTTGAAAATATAAATATTCTTATAATTATGTTTGATCTGCAAATATAATTTTATATTATCATCATTTGCTTTTCTTTTTCTTTCCTTTCAATTCAACACTTTGTATTTATGATATAATTTTACATATTAATTTTCATTTTTTGCAACAATGACAAGAGTATCATTTCATTTAATTCTCTTACAGAGTATATTTTCGAAGTAAATTTTTCAATATTATCAAATTTAAACTTATATATGATAAATGTTGTGATTGCTTTATATGATGGATGTAGAACATAAAAAGAAATAGTGAAAGCACCAGAGTGAAGTTATTTGGAATATCTGAATATTTTATAAATATTTTTTAGTTTTTCCAATGGAAAATAAATCTTACCTATATAGTATTCATTTTTTTTTTTTAATAATTCTACTGAAAGCTTGCTTAAAAGGTACAAAATCTGCTTTGATTTTCTGTGTTCCATCTGAACAACATTCTTAATTTTGAAGCCGCAGAGTCATCTTGAAAATATACTTTAAACAAGGAATAGAAATCGTTGTAATTAATCCAAGCTATGCTAAAAAACAGCTGTGCTAAAAAATTATTTTAAAAAATCAAGTTGAATAAAATTCTATTAAGAAAAATGTGCTGATATTTAATATTTTGGGAAGGTAATGAGGTTTGAAAATATAAATATTCTTATAATTATGTTTGATCTGAAACATATTTTTATATTATCATCGTTTGTTTTTTGTTTTTCTTTTCTTTCAATTTTCAGTACTTTATATTTATGATATAATTTTACATGTTAATTTTCTTTTTTGCAACAATGACAAGAGTATCATTACATTTAATTCTCTTACAGAGTATATTTTCGAAGTAAATGTTTCAATATTATCAAATTTAAACTTACATATGATAAATGTTATGATTGCGTTATATGATGGTTATAGAACATGAAAGGAAATCGTGAAAGCACCAGAGTGAAATTATTTCCAATATCTGAATATTTTATAAATACTTTGAGTTTTTCCGATGGAAAATAAATCCTACCTCTATAGTATTCATTTTTTTTTTTTTTATAATTCTACCGAAAGTTTACTTAAAAGGTACAAAATCTGCTTTGATTTTCTGTGTTCCATCTCAACAACATATTTAATTTTCAAGCCACAAAGTCATCTTGAAAATATACTTTAAACAAGGAATATAAATCGTTGTAATTAATCCAAGCTATGCTAAAAAACATCGTAATTATTCCAATCTGTGCTAAAAAATTATTTTAAAAAATCAAGTTTAATAAAATCCTATTTAAAAAATGTGCTGATATTTAATATTTTGGTAAGGTAATGAGGTTTGAAAATATAAATATTCTTATAATTATGTTTGATCTGCACATATATTTTTATATTATCATCATTTGTTTTTTTTAATTTCTAGGGAAGTAAGTTATTTTTAATGTCATGTTAACAGAAAGAAAATGTTTTTGACTTCAATCTCAAGTTACTTTTTATGTATTTAATATGGGGAGAGGAAGAGAGACCCATAACAATAAAGAATGACCTTTTTTTTTGGTGGGGTTCGGGGGGGGGGGGGGGAATCGGATTTTTAGGATTATTTTGTTTTGTATTTGATAATGTAGCAACTCAACGCACGTTATGTTAGTTTCATTTAAATTTAGTATGTTTTTATGACCAAATATAAATAAAATAATAAACTTGCATTGAGATGCTACAAGGTTAACCCTTAGTATCATCGTGTTGCACATCTGCAACATACCCAAAAGTCAATGTTACTTACACAGTAAGCTTTAAAATACAATTTCATTTATTGTTCCTATTTCCCAATACAGCAGAATATAAATTAACCAGAGAATTTTAACAGACAGAGATAATGAGTTAATTTTTTATATCAAGGATTTTCTTTATCTTTTGAGCAGTTTCACATATTACTAAAATTAACTTCGTAAATTTCGTAAAATTAAAAAAAACTTAAGACTATCGAAAATAGATTTGTACAGTGATATTTACTATATTATTTATCGCTTAAAAAGTGTCAAATAGGCATGCTGTCCATCCAGAATCCTATAACTACTGTTCGCCTTAGCCGCCGATATGCGGTTATCAAATGTTTATGTATTTATTTGTATGATAAATAGTATAATAATAAAAACGAAGAGACATAAAAAAAAAGTAAGAGTTTCTTACTCAATTTTTTTTTTTTTTTTTTTTTTTTGAATCTCATATACTTCCAATTTTGTGGAATCTAGTGTTAGATTTTATTTAACACAGATATGAAAATGCAAAAAAATTAATTCACTGGAAATATCTAATTTAAATGGGAAGAAAATTGTTCAACAAAACAAGGATGGGTTTCATTCCGAAAGGGGTGAATCATTTTTTATAAATGGGAATAATTTGTTACCATAAAGCAGAGCTGATTGCAGCTTGGACAAAGTGAGCTGTTTCTATGTGTCTTTTGCTTTACGGGCCCCAAAACTTGGTATTAAATTTCCATAAAGCTGATATTTTAAATTTGTTTTGACCTTATACGTATTTTAATAAATATTTTGTACTTTTAGATCATTATTAAGTTAAAGAAAAGGATATATTTGTCCAAATATGTATTTGATGACATCGAATAGGCTTAATTTTTTTTTTTTGTAACATTATATGAAGGCGGTGGGGGGGAGAAGAAATACCAAGTCTCTGGCCTAGAATTCATTTGAAGTTGTCTTTAAAAGTAATTAACATTTTTGACGCCATAGGGCATATATGATATCACGTAAATACATATTTAGGTGAATATACTGATTATAATCATCCCAAGGTCAAAACATATTTAAAATATCAGCTTTTTGAAAATTTCATACCCAATTTGGGGTGCCCTAAAATCAGGGGGCACAGAAATATCCCAGTTTTCTCACGCTGCAATCAGCTTTGCTTTATGGTAACAAATGATTCCCATTTGTAAAAAATGATTCAATGTGGTCAAACATGGCTGCGTATATAGTTTAGAAAGAAAAGTGGTCAAAGATGGCTTCATATTGACAAAAAATAACGGGACAAAGATGGCCGTAATTAAGACATTTGAAATGTCTGAAATTCAGACGCAAGAAGTGTCTAAAAATTTTAAGACACTTTAAAACGTCTGAAAATCGAACACTGCTGTTTCAGACACTTAAGTGTCTGAAATTCAGACGCAAGAAGTGTCTGAATTTCAGACATTTTAGTTTACAGTGTAAAAGTTGAATTCAATCAACCAGCGTGACCGGTCGGATCAGATCGTTAATACACGCATCAGACGGCCGCTGCGGTTTTCAAATTTTTATAGCTCTTGGCGAAGAGGAACTGCCTTGGAACTGCGCATTTAATACATATACATAACATATTTCTAGTGCATATATATGTATAACAGATGTTTTATATATAAAGCTTCAATATTTCTGTTTTTTATGTATTATGATACTCGATTGCAAGACGTAGCAGTCTAAATAAATAATTTAAAAAAGGGCATACTTAGATTGCATTAAGAACAATATTTTACATGATTTAACAAGATGAATGAAGGCGAATGTCCTGTATTTATACGGCATCTGCTATCTTGTTAATTAGAACATACAGGAGCAAAATCAACTAGATAACTTTAGATTTCGTATTTAATAATAATTTCATAGCTGCCAATTCTTACGGTTTTTTGCACCACAAAAATTTAATTGAAACTTTTGCCTTATTTAATCAGCAGATTATGGCGATTTAAAAAGGGAAAATTCACAATAAAATTTTTACGGTACTAAAAAGCGTAAGATGTTCTCAGCTATGTAATTTGTGTTTGATTTGTTTAAATTTAGATGTACTTAATATTTTTAAAACCACCACTATAAAAAGTTGTTTTAAATGAGAATCCAATAATTAATATACAGAAATATTTCATAAAATTTTTAGTCAATCTGAAACTTTCCTTAAGTTTTAATATAAAGCTTTTTTTTTCATTTTTCAATCAAAATTTAAAAACTCTTTTACGCAATGCTATCTTTAAAATTCATTTGTGAAATAAAAAATAACTGCTCCACATTAATTTGTTATATTATTTTTGACAGGAAAATAATTTATAAATTAGGGATAAATTTATGAAAAATATACTAACTACTAGCAGAACTACCCGGCGTTGCCCGTGTCAATTATGAGGGGCCTTCCGGGTATAATAATTTAAAATGAAATAATACAGCAATAATAACCGATATTTGTGCATTTTCGTCCACAAATCATTATAAAAATTATTAGAAATCGCGACGTTTGTATCGCAACCACAGTAAAATCCCTCAGCTTTAAATATCAGAATGCTCGTTTTCTTTGCTGGTGTAACAGAAAAATATATTATTTTCCCGATAAGCCGAAGAAAAAACATCAACCAATTGGCGTAGTGTTTAGTAAAATTCTCGTTGGTATAGCATATATATACATTATAATGTAAAATTTATGTTAGTGAGAAACGTAAATTTTTTAAATCGTACTGATGTTATCAACGACCTAACCCATAATTTGTGCTTTATTGTGATTTTTCTTAACTTCTAAACACACACAATTTCATTTCTTACGCTTAAATAGAAAAACATACTTTCAAATGAAATTTATTTGAAAATTGTATCTCAATTTTCAGCTTTTAATTGGTTCTGATTTCAATACTGATCATTAAAAATCATAAAAATTAGATACAATTTTCTGAATTTAATCGATTTTAAATTAATTTTCAACCCGGGATCTTCTTACATTTGCAACCCAAAATTACGAAAAAAGAACTCATTTGGTCTGAATGCAATATTAATGATCCCCATGTCCATGAGTAACGCTGGCATCATATTTTTGGTGGAAATGACCCAGCTCATAAATTTTGCTTTTACTGCAATTTTTTTAACCTCTAAACATCACACATTCGAATTTTTCAACGTCTAATGGAAAGCAAAAAGTACATTCAATGCTATTTGTTTGAAAAGTGATTTTCATTTTACAGATTTTTTATGTGTTTTATAGTAATTTTTAAAGAAAGAATATTTTTTAAATATTTGTTCAAACCAATTACAAAGGATGAACCCGATTACTCTTAAAACATTGTAAATAATACATCATTTGGGAGATTTTTCGTACAATATTCCATAATTAAATCAGCAAACGAAATGAAAACCTATAAAAAAAATATAATACGAATTTAACAGATTTGAAATTAAACTCTTCAAAATTATATTAAACGTTTTACCTTCAAAATATATTTAAATTATGTTTGTACGTCTATTCAAAGTACTTATCGTTAAAGTTTTATTTTAAATATGAAAAATTCAGTAGTTCAATTAAATACCTATTAATCTTTTTTTTTTTTTTTTTTTTTTTTTTGCTAACTTCTAATTTTGCTATTGAATAATAAACTAAATAAAAAAATGCTGAACTATTTTTATCTTCGTAAGTGCGAATGGGTTAATTTTCGATAATCAGGCTGTACGTTTTTGGCGTACTTTAACTAATGTAACTTAAACCTTTTATGGCATGAACTATTGTTCAAAAATGTATAGCATCGTTCATGCTTTCAGCAAATACGTGAAATATGACTCGATTACCGAATATTAAAATGCAATAATGCTTTACCTGACTTTTGTGTAAAGCCTCAACTTGTTTAATTTAAGACTCGCAAAATTCGAGTTTCTGGATAAAAAAACGTCATTTTGACGTAATGTAGTAAAATGTTTCGGCTTCTAAAATCAGAATGCTTGTTTTCTTAGCGAGTGTAACAAAATATTACGATCTCCATGACAATAAGCGGAGTAAAGCAATAAATGCATGCAAATGACCTAACATTTACTGACATTTTATTTCGCATGGCTTCAATGGATGATAATAATATGGATTAATTTCAGAAGATCAAGAATTCCCCCTCAGAATAAAATACCATTAGAGGGTGATGTCAGTTTATATTAGATATTGACGTTATATCTACCAAACGATTTTTTTTCCCTAAATTGTTTTCTTGAAATTTAAACGCATGTATTCAAATAGATTTTCTAACTTAAAAAATTTTAAATGAAGATACTACTCATTTGAACACATGTTTAGGTAAAGTTTTTATTTTATTTATGAATAATATGCATTTTCTGATTGAATGACAACAATTTCGGAAATGCAAAATTATAGTGATTGAGCCTCAATTTTTATTATCTTATAAAAAGAAAGTACACGTGTCATCATTTTTTTTATTATTGCACCTTTTTTTAGGTTGTGGCAACCGGATAGAAAAGATTTAATTAGAAATGTAAAAATAGAGATTTCTATAATGTTAAATTATGGAAGTTGGTACAGAAAAGGGATAAATAATGGTCTGATGATTTTTTTAAGTAGACAGTGATCTTTTCCACGTTCTAAAACGCATGTACAGCAAGTTTCGTGCAAATCGGTCAAAAATTGAAGATTTGTATAAAGGACATACACACAGAGAACGGCTTTTATATATATAGATATCAAGTTTTGAACGTGAAAATAACAGATGATAGAATTATATTAAGTAGAAATAAAGTATTTTTCAGAGTAAGAAGAAGAATAAAATAACAGAAATAATACAGGAGAGAAATATTTTCACGATTTTTATTAATACTCGCTGAACAAGTTAGATAAGGAAATAAAAATGAATGTTATGGCCCTTTTCACGGCGAAAGACAATTTCTATTCATCAGAATTTGTGCGTAGTCTCAAATTGAAAGATTATTTTTCTGCACCATTTCTTTATCGGATTTCTAATGACAAATACCAAAATGTTTGCATACTGAAACTGCTTGATGAAAAAGAGTAAAGCCAGAAATCGAAATGTAACAGATTTCCAGAAACGCATTATCCGTTTTCTGAATATTACTACTTTATAAGACCTTTGGATAAAAGAAATAAATAGAATAAATAAGATTTTATGCTTTCTTTCTTCAAAAAGTATTTATTTGTACATTTGATCTTAAATAAAACACGATAGTATTTTTTTAGAGAATAAACACAAGGATAAATATTACTAGAAATCATTAATACGATTTAATATGCATGGAGCAATGTTTTTCGTTAAGATTTATTTTTTGAAACATGTTTTGAAACATAGAATTATTTTATTATTAAAGTAAAAATAAAAACATTTTAATTTTTTTTATAATACTAAGTAGAAGAAATAAAGAAATCATGTATGATATTGACTAAAATACTGATAACATTATAACATCCGAAAAGCAAATCCTAATTCATGGAAGATTATTTACATATGAACTCACATAAAAGAATATCGGAAATGGAGAACAACTGTCCCAATTTTTTTTCAAATTTTCGAAAAATAAATAACCCATAAAATAACCAGTCGGATGTGGCAGTCCCAAAAATTAAGTCAATCTCGTACACGTTAATACATTTTATGTGCATTTAATCCTCTCGCTGCACAACCCGAGATTTCCTCGGGCAACGTAATAGTAGCAAAATTTGCACAACACGAGATTTTCTCGGGGATTCATTTTTTCCACTAGCGACTATTTTTCAGTTCAACTGGGACCACTTTTTAAACACAAAAAATTCCACTTAGTCTTTAATAACATCCACATACTGCAAAATTTATTTTCTTAAAATAGTGGTGCGGGAATATAAAAATAGTCTGCAGTAATAGTCCTGATATAGCTAGATTTAAATGTTTAATTATTGATTAAAGTTTGGGTTAAAAAAAAAACTCTTTTACAAAACATGTATACATATATTTAAACTCTAATATATACATATATATATATATAGATTTGAAATATGTAATAAAAAAGCGCAATTTTTGAACCTATTTTGAAAAAAAAAAAAATACGCAGCGAGAGGGTTGAGAAACAAATAATGAATAGATAACAGATCTGTTATTTTTTTTTATTGCCCCTCAAGATGTTTGTCAATAAATGTTTTAAAACGCTGGGGGCGAGAAAAGATTTCATAATGAATTTTGTAATTTATCCAAAAAGTTAAAAATGTTTTCTTATACGCAAATTAAAACTGGATTGAATAATTGAATAATTCGTAATGGTTTTTTTTAAACAGCTATCACGTCCGTCTCAAAAATCGAAAAAAAAAAATCGTTACAACAGCGTTACCTTCAAGCCCACTTGCTCCAAAATTTTATACAAATCTTGGCCTACATCTAAATATAAAACATTTTATCTATTACATCTAAACATAAAAATTTCGTTCAAAACAAATTAATAAAATCTTCACTAATACAGCGAAAAATCGTGAAAATCGTTTAAAAAAACGTTATCAAAGCTGTCTCTGTCGGTAGCTTAGGCGGCAGACCCGATCACAGACAATGCCACAGGAGAAACCTAAAGCTTAAATCTCCAAGTTTAATGAATCGACCATCGGGAACAGTGAGACCGGGGACTTCGGACGGCCACGGCGACTTTGAGATCATTATGGCACACCGCTACTTCGCGGAAGAGGCGGCCGCCCGCACGCGAAATTCTAAAATGGAGGGCCAAAATCACAGTCAGGTGAAATCCGAGCACCTCATTGGTCATTGAGTCGCGTCCTTTTCAGAGAGCAATCTCTAGCGCTAGGTGAAACGTTTAATACTCCCTTTTTCCGAAAAAAAAAAATCATGTATTGAAGCGAATTTTTTCTATTTCATTTAAAATAAGCCATCGAAATTAACTCAAGATATTTTGATGATTTTTTATAAAATGTGATTAAAAGATTTCGATTTCAAGCTGTAAAAAATTTTAAATAATAGGGCAAATACTTATTTAGTTAATGAAAATTAAAAATGAAACTTGCACTTTTTTTCCCTTTTGTTACTTTTCAAATCCAAAATATAGCAAATATTCGCACTTTTGTATAGAAAAATTTAATAACTAACTTAGAATACTAAAAACGTTCAAAAAATTTTGCCTAATGGAAAATAATTTTTAAAAATGTCAAACCAATTTTAATCATAATAATTTTAAACCAATTTTATACATTAAGAATAAACAGGTTTTCGATGACAATACAATATGTAACTCCACTCAAATCTTTTATTTAAAATCTTGTTTTTTAGTATTTTGTAAAATTACAAAATATACAAATATAATTTCTTACAATAGAAATATTTCCAAACAGAAACTTTCGCCTCCCCCCCCCCCCCCACCTCCAATCTGTCAACGTCAAGAAAGCTGAAAAATATGCAAAGGCAAAAGATTTTTTTTTCTTTTGTGCATCCAATAATGTTTTTTTGGAACAAGATAAAGTAAAATATCTATAAATCATTCTAAACAGTATAACTATCGATGTATTAAATTAGTTTTATAACAAGTTATTTTAATGACACTTTAATGTACCGTACGGCATAAAGGGTTAAAAGCAGATTTTTTTCTTTTTTTTTTTTTTTTTTTTTTTTACTTTCATATTTATTTTATGGGCAGAGAAACTGGAGCGACTTATTTTTTTTTTTTTGATTTATTTTTATTTTTAGGTTTTTTTTTTTTCATTTAATGCTAAAACATTAAATTCTGTATGTTTTAAATTATTTTTGTAATTTTTTTTATATAATTTTGTTAATTTAAAGTTTCCGATTTAGCGTTTAGAAAAAGGTCTTTTTTTTTTTTTAGTTGTTGACTTTTTTTAGAATAATATTATTTTTTTGTGATTTTATGGATTTAAATTGGGGGGGGGGGGGGGGGAGAGAAGAAAATTTATTGAGATTTATACCATACGGAATTTATAGACAATTTTTAAATGATATTACAAGTATTTTTCAATGACAACTAAATTTTTATTAAAGAATATTTTTCATGTCATATCATTTAAAAATTGTTACAACTTGTAATCTAAACTATTCATTCTTGTTGTATAAAATATTATCAAAATATCTTAATTGAGTTAATTTCGATTGTTTATTATAAATAAAAGCGAATAAAATAATAAGGTAAATATTGCATAAATGTAAATAAGGTAACAATCGCTTCAAAATTACTTTTCCCCCTCACTCCTTTCAAAATTCAAAGGGAGAAACAAGTTGGTGATCCTCACCCTTATCTTAGAGCCTCTAGAGTTTACGGGCCGGAGCATCACCGCCATATTTAGGTACACTTTGGGTACACGCCTGCTTCTTGGCGACTTTAGCGCCTTGTTGGCGATTTCAAGAAATTTGTTTATCACATAGTATTTGAATTAAGTCGATGTATGCACAAAAAGAAAAGTTCTTCTATTATTAAAGGTCGTACGGTCCTTGAAAATCTTTAAATTTTTCAAAAATAATTTTTCTTCCTTAAAGTCCTTTTTATACAAATTCTGCAAAAAGCCCTTAATTTCAAACTCTTTATTTCTTAATCAGATGTGAAACTCTTCTGCATTTCAGTGAATTTCCGATTAAAAAAAATCAACTAAATCCCTCTCTTTTCGAAATTTTCTTCGCCCCCTTTTGCTTCCCCCCCTCCCCCTCAAAAGTACTTAAAGTATAAAAATCCTTATTTTTTTAAAACTTTTCCCTCTCTTTATTATTTTATTGTAACAATATGTTCATACAAATTTCGTTAAAATTTAATCTAAATTCCTCTATCCCAAAATTTTGCTTCCCTCTCTACCCCCTCCCCCCTCCCCCCTTCTCACAATACCCAGTATAGTTTAAAATTTTTAAAACTGTAATTTTTTAAAACTTTGTTTTTGCTATATCTGTCATTTTATTAAAACAATAAATAAATAACAAATCATATATTTTTTCCTTCCTCCCCACCAAAATTCACGTTTTCCCTCCTCCCCCCCCCGCCCCCCTGATACCAAGCACACAAAATTTAAAGTCTTTAAATATCATTTTTTTTGTTCTATGTGTAAATGTTTAGTAAAGTAAATAAATAACAAATCATCTGATAATCTCACCCCCCCCCCCTTTGAAAAAAAATCTTCTTCCCCTTTGCCCCTCCCCCTGTTCATAAAGTTTAAAATGTTTAAAAGTATTCTTTTTTTTTTTTTGCTGTTTGTTCCTTTATTGCAATAATGAGTAGTTAATCATCTAAAATCCTCCCTCTATCTGATATGGCCGCTTTCCCTTTACCCCCCCCCCTATTGCTAGCACAAAAAATTTTAAATCTTTAGTGTGTTTAATTTTGAATTTTTTTTTTCTGTATAATTTTAAATCTTTAATAACAATAGTTAATAAGTCATCTAATGAACTTACTAGCCCCCCCCCATAAAATTCTGTTTCTCCCCCCCCCTACTCACAAAATTAAAAATCTTCAAAAGTTTTTAATTTTTAAAACTTTTTCTGCTATATTTATTATTTTATTGTAACAATAACAATAAATAATCATTTAACATCCTCCCACCACCTGAAATTACCTCTCCCCCGGTCTTTCCTACCTTGCAAAACTTAGTCTTCAAAACTGTAATTTTTCTTTCTGCCCCATTTGTGAGTCGATAAATAACTAACCCCCCCCCCTCCCCCTCCCGCCACAAAAATAAATAAATAAAATTACCCTTTCCCCTTCTTCCTAAACTTACAAAGTTTAAAATCTTTTAAACTTTAAA
This sequence comes from Maratus speciosus, assembly GCA_963932465.1. Lineage (NCBI taxonomy): Eukaryota > Metazoa > Arthropoda > Arachnida > Araneae > Salticidae > Maratus > Maratus speciosus. The sequence continues at coordinate 501,812,452 of OZ010794.1, read as the reverse complement.
ATTTTTCTCCAACACTAGGGTTTTAAATGGATAAAACGTTGACATTTCGGGCAAAGACATCACGTTTTTCTAATTTTATTATTATTATTTTGGGTAATTGGTAGAGATGCGACACCGCAAAAAACAAAAACCGGTCGCCACGTAACCACAATTGCTCATAACTCGATAAATAATTTATTTATTAAAAAATAGAAATCTCATTTTGATTCAAAATCCCTTCAGTAATCAGAGCTGCTAGTTTTATGTCTTTACGTTTAAAAATGATTAAGAAAATGTGTCATAAAGTTATTTTGAGTAACTGGTAGAGCTCTTAAACTCAAATTCCTATACATCAACAAGATTGCAGATTATTTGATGAACAAGTATTTACATGTTGCGTACTTAAAGCTGTTAAGTGAAATTTGCCATTTATGTCTCTTCTTTTTACATTAACTCACTGTTTATATTAATAATTGATTAATTTATGAAACCCTCTTAAAATATTAAATATATATATATAAGCAAATTATTCCGTATTATAATTTCCTGAATCTGTAAAATAATAGTGTAATAATAATAATAAACTGTTTAATCTATTTATGAATTTTTTAGAGAATTAAAAAGGTGCAGAAAGACTTAAAAATTGTATAAGTAATTGTATTAAAGTTGTAAATATCCCTTAAATAAAATAATTCTTAAAAAATTCAGCTTTCCGATTTTCTCCTTCGGCTCAATAAACAGTTTGATATTTAAAACTGTAATTTAAATAAAATATATCCTACATATTTTATAGTAAAAATAAATCAAGTAATCTAACCCCCCCTCCCCCCGCAAACAAAACTAAGGTAAATCTGTTCCTCTCCAACACATGAAGGTGAGAATTTTTTTTTTAATTTTTTGTTCTATTTGTGACCTTGTAGTGACAAAAAATAAATAATTAATGGGATTAATAAGAAAATAAATAATTCAAAATCTCGTAAATATTGATTAATAACTCTCAAAAGTTTGAAAAAATTAAGAGTATAAATAATCATTGTCTCTTATGTATATTTATACACTTGTGTAAATATTATAAACATAAATAAATAATTAAATTAAAAAAGAATCGCAATCGTCAATCATTTTTATACGTTTTAACAGGCTTTTAAATTTGGCGCTTTCATAAATCCCGCCATTTATCTCGACGACAGTTGATTATCCACTTTCTTCTTTTTGTATTTTCTTCGGGGAATTTGAACATCCGGTGTCCTTTTCTAGAATGGTTTGAACAATTCATCGCAAAGCAACCTCCTATCACAAATTTCGTAACTAATTATAACGTGTAATTAATAAAAAATAACTGTCTAAATGTAGCACCGTTGCTCTGAGTTTACATAGAAGTGAATGGGCACTGGGTACATATGGCAAACCCAAAGGCACATTAATGGCGGATGCTTCAGCTCGTATCTCTAGTAGCCCTACCTTATCTCTCTTAAAACCACGCGACCACACAACCAATGGGGTGGCTGTATTTCAATCGACTGTGATTTTGGCCCTCCATTTTAGAATTTCGCCGCCCGCACGTCAGAAGTTCACATACCCTTTTCGATTCATCACCGAAACGGTCATCGCGGACGATGTCACCGAAAAATTTAAAAGCTGAATTCAATCAACCAGCGTAAACGGTCGGATCAGACCTTTAATACACGCATCAGGCGGCCGCTGCGGTTTTCAGATTTTTATAGCCCTTGGCGAAGGGGAACTGCCTTGGAGCTGAGGATTTAATACATATATATGTATAACAGATGTTTTATATATAAAGCTTCAATATTTCTGTTTTTGATGTATTATGATACTCGATTGCAAGACGTAGCAGTCTAAATAAATAATTTAAAAAAAAGGGCATACTTAGATTCCATTAAGCACAATATCTTACAGGATTTAACAATTTGAATAAAGGCGAATGTCCTGTATTTATACGGCATCTGCTATCTTGTTAATTAGAACATACAGGAGCAAAATCAACTAGATAACTTTAGATTTCGAATTTAATAATAGTTTCATAGCTGCCAATTCTTACGGTTTTTTGCACCACAAAAATTTAATTGAAACTTTTGCCTTATTTAATCAGCAGATTATGGCGATTTAAAAAGGGAAAATTCACAATAAAATTTTTGTGGTACAAAAAAGCGTAAGATGTTGGCAGCTATGTAATTTATCTTTGGTTTGTTTAAATTTAGATGTACTTAATATTTTTAAAACCACCACTAACAAGAAGTTGCTTTAAATGAGAATCCAATAATTAATACAAAAATATTTCATAAAACTTTTAGCCAATCTGAAACTTTCCTTAAGCTTTAATATAAAGCTTTTTTTTTCATTTTTCAATCAAAATTTAAAAGATCTTTTACGCAATGCTATCTTTAAAATTAATTTGTGAAATAAAGAATAACTGCTCCACGTTAATCTATTATATTATTTTTGACATGAAAAGAATGTATAAAATAGGGATAAATTTATGAAAAATATACTAACTATATCAAGTCTTGAAAGTGAAAATAACAGATGATAGAATTATATTAAGTAGAAATAAAGTATTTTCCAGAGTAAGAAGAAGAAGAAAATAACAGAAATAATACAGGAGAGAAATATTTTCACGATTTTTATTAATACTCGCTGAACAAGTTAGATAAGGAAATAAAAATCAATGTTATGGCCCTTTTCACGGTGAAAGACAATTTCTATTCATCAGAATATGTGCATAGTCTTAAATTGAAAGATTATTTTTCTGCACTATTTCTTTATTGGATTTCTAATGACAAATCGTAAAATGTTTGTATACTGAAACTGCTTGTTTAAAAAGAGTAAAGCCAGAAATCGAAATGTAACAGACTTCCAGAAACGCGTTATTCGTTTTCTGAATATTAATACTTTATAAGACCTTTGGATAAAAGAAATAAATAGAATAAATAAGATTTTATGCTTTCTTTCTTTAAAAGTATTTATTTGTATATTTGATACTTAAATAAAACTCAATTGTATTTTTTTTTTTTTTTTTTTTTTTTTTTTTTGGAGAATACACACCCGTATAAAAATTACTAGAAATCATTAATACGATTTAATATGCATGAAGCAATGTTTTCCGTTAAGATTTTTTAACCCTGGTTTGAAACATGTTTTTGCAAACATAGAATTATTTTATTGTTAAAGTAAAAATGAAAATATTTTAATTCTTTTTATAATACTAAGTAGCAGAAATAAAGTAATCATGTATGAGATTGACTAAAATATTGATAACTTTATAACATCCAAAAACGGTAAATCCTAATTCATGGAAGATTATTTACATTTGAACTCACATAAAAGAATTAGCAGTAACATTTACATCCATATCGGAATTGGAGAAAAACTGTCCCTCTTTTTCAATTCCTACTATTAGCTCACACTCTCCCTATATTTATTTATATATTTATGTATTTATCTTGTACAATTTTTCAATCGTTAGTAAAATACTCATTATTCATCCTATCAGGTTGAAATAAATTTTTTAAAACTTGTACTGGATGACAATTGATGTTAATAAAGTTTTTTCAAATATTAATTAATTAATTAAATTTTAATTAATTAATTTTAGTTTTGCATGGGAAACAAAATGGACGCCATTGGTTATTGAATTTCAATGAAAGTATTTTCAATAAGGGTTACCATAGTGGGGGGGGGGACTCTGTTCTGCCGCCAAATACCGCCAAGGTTGTCGCCAACTTGGCGAAATATCGCCAAATTTGGCGGCCAAAATAAGTCGCCAAAAGGGACGCCAACTTGGCGATATCTGTAATATTTCGCCAAATTCCCATAGAGTTCCATTGTAAACCTACTTGCTTATAGAAAATCAACAAATTGAGATATTTTAATGCAACAAAAACTCATATTAGCTTGATTATATTAAAATTTTCTTTGATGGCCTAATTAGGAATTGACTTAAAAAACAAAATTTTTATATTACTTGTTTTTTCGAATTTTCGACAAATAAATACCCCATAAAAAATACAGTCGGATATGGTAATCTTAAAACATAGGTCAATCTGATACACGTTAATACATTTTTTTTGTGTCTTTAAGAAACAAACAATAAATAGCTAACAGATATGTTATTATTATTTTTTTTTTACTAGGAGACCCGACCGGCGTTGTCCGAGGTGCGTAAATAATAACCTTAAATAAACTCAAGTTTGTATGATTTTATATCTTTTGAAATAATTTTAAATGAACCTAATTTCGGAGGTGCCTATTACTTTCCACAGCGTCTAGTGCAGGGTTGGCGAACCTATGGCACGCGTGCCAGAGTTGGCACGTAATTCAATTTATCTGGCACGCGAAAAAATAAATTTTATAATCATTATACAGGTAACATTCTTTTTTTTTCTATTATAATAATAAAATTTTGTTCAAATGACTATCCCAAAAAGGCAACTATTTTTGCATGATTAACACATCGAAAGAATTCTCTTTTCCTGCTATGCTATTCTTGGTTTTTAACATGTATTTTGCCTTTCTATACGAATTTATAAAGTTGCATTTTTCAGACTAATTGTGTTAGACGGTCACTGCAATAAGATGGAAAATGGATCCAATTTCTAAGCATATTTATAAAACTGTCAAAATATGAATCAGTTATAAATAAATCTCCATCGAACATCAGAAAAAATCTCATCAATAACTTATTGAAGCACTGTTTAATGCAACTTGGATAATTATAACCAGATGTTGCATTAATAATAAAGTTAAAAATTACTAAAATAAAATTTTGATCTTTACTTCCTTGTTACAGTACTTACTACATAAGTAAATCATATTTACGAATAAAAATTTCGCTAGTTTAATAGTTTATTACAAAATAGAGGGAAATCGCATTTTGATTTTTAATATTTTTTAATTATTAATGCATGAAAGCAACTGTTTTTTTAACTAGTATTTTGTTTAAACATCGCACACTGCAAAATTATTTTATGTCAACGTTTGGCGCATTACATTGTTGATTAGATAGTTTTTGTGAAATTTTGGCATGAGCACGCAAAAAGATTCGCCGATCCTGGTCTAGTGTATCCCAAAAAACTTCTTTCCGAACGAACCTGTAACCTGGATCCACGCTACCTAAAGCAGCATATACCGGAAGAGCTCAGAATTGGATAGTTTTTAAAGAAGCTGCAACAAAGGACCCAAGAAGGAGATTAATTTTCAAAATTGTTTGTAGCTGAAGTCTGAGAATTTTTTCTGAGATTTTTGAGGACTTAAGAAGTTGTTAAATAAACAATTAAATTTAAAAAATCAAAAAACCCGACTGCGTAAAAAGCGAAATAATTAATTATTTCTTATGAATGTGAAACTATTTTTTTTTCAGTTCCTACTATTAGCTCACACTCTCGCTATATATATCGTGTTCAAATTTTGAATCGTTAATAAAATACTTATTATTCATCCAATCAAGCTCAAACAAGTTTTTTTAACTTGTAGTGGATAACACTTGATGTTAGTCCAGTTTCTTTTCAAATATAATTTCATTAATTAAATTAATTAAATTAATTTTCAATAATCGAGAGAGCCCTTTTCTTGATCAAGTTATTTTAAGACCGAGAGAGCCCTTTTCTTGATCAATGTATTTTAAGACCGACAGAGCCCTCTTCTTGATCAAGGCATTTTAAGCGCCACTCAAAAGGAAAGAAGAATGGTGAAAAAAATTCTCTTATTGACCTTAGTAGAAATTGACTTAATATATATATATTTTTATATTACTTGTTTATATTACTTACCTATTTTTTTTATTTACCCTAGATGATACCCCTAGATGATACCCCTTATTGATGACTTTTAAGTTGTGTTTAATTGTTAGTCTCTATCTATAAACACTGTTTTGATGAGGTCTATAGATGTATATAATGGTTAGAGTTGCAGTAAAGCTAGAGATCCTACATACACAACTTCCAGGTTGTATAATATTTTAACGGAGCTTCTGACTGTAAAATAGTCAATGAAACATAGTCTTCATTTTGAAAGACCTATCCAATGATATGCCACTCAATAGGGTGCGTAATTTTTTTTCGTCTCTACCGCCATTTTGTATTTTACGTCCGCCCTTTTGAATTTATAAAAACAAAACCTAGCCTCTAACCATCGAGCCGTTAAGACGAATCGATAGAGACCTCATTCCTTAAAATCCATCCGGCCGTTGGGATGTTTCGAGGGTATAAAGAAATCCCTATACACACATACGCGTGAAACACATAACCCTTCTTTTTAATCGGGTAAAAAAGTTGGTGAATCGGACCGTTTTCAAGGGACCTATAACAAAGGGCCCAAAGAGGACCATCTGATAGTAAAGAGCAGGGCCCTAACATGAAAATTTGTTAACAGGTGTAAATTCTAGCACTTTGGATCTTCAATTAGTCTAAATTAAGCATTGGTTTAGAAATAATCATTAGAATAAAATTTTAAAGAAATGCGAAAAAAAAAAATGGGGGGAAATGCTTAAAACAGGGATTAAGGGGGTGAAGTAAAAATAAGAAGGTGTTGGTCCAGGGAGAAGAGTGCAAGACTCAATTTTAAAATTTTGCAATGATAATGCGGGAAAATTAGGTGGTGAAAAATGCATGCCGCACAAAAAGTTTAAGGGGCACCGAATCGGGCCCCTTGGAACCCTAGGAGGCCCCAGAATTTCAACTGGAATAAAGAAACGGCTGAATAACTAAATGGAAAAAGTGTTCCAAAAAGGAAAATCGAATTTCGAGGAGGCAATTTATTAAAAATTTAAGGTGCAAAAACTTTAAAGGGCCTCCTGTACCGGGCCCCAAAGAACCAGGGACTTAAGTGGCATGTAGTTGCGTATAAAGATACTTTTTAGTATTTTTTAAAGTAGTCAGAGGATTATAGAATTGTGTTAAAGAAAACTGCAAGCAATTCCGATCATTTTAAAAGAAACTGCACCAAGGACCCCAAAAAGACTATTAATGTTCAAAATCGGTAGTAGGTAAAGTCTCTCTCTCTTTTTTTTTTTTTTTTTTTTTTTTTTTTTTGTCGTTCATGTTCGCTAGCGGATGTAAGAAGTTGTTAGAAAAAAAGGCTTCTGAATTGGACCATCGTTAAAGGAGCTATAGTATGGGGCCCGACAGGGGCCAACTGATAGTTAAAAACAGGGCGTTAACATGGAAACATGTTACAATATCTTAGTACTTAACGATTTAGATCTATAATTAGTCAAAACTAAGTATAGGTTATGAATTTTTCGTTAGAATAATATTTTAAAGAAATACACAAAAATGGGTACATTCTTCAAAAAGGCCCTAGGGCCCCAATAAAAATATGAGGGTATTGGTGCTGGAAGAAAAGTCCAAGACTCAACTTTAAAATTATGCACTGAGGAGGTAAAAAAATTAGGGAGTGAAAAATGCATGGAGGAAATTTATTTATAAGAGGAGGCAATTTATTAACAATTTATGGTGCAAAAACTTCAAGGGACCAGGGACATAACTGGCATGTAGTTGGGCATAAAGATATTTTTAGTAGCTTTTAAAGTAACCGGAGGACGCTACAACTAAGGTCATGGAAATTGCAAGCAATGCGGATAACTTTTAAAGAAGCTCCACCAAGGGCCCCAAGAAGGCGATTAATATTCAAAATTGGTGGAAGATAAAATCTGAGATTTTTTTTTTCTTGTGTGGTTTATGTAATAGCTGGAGCACCTAAGAAGTTGTTAGAAAAAAAGCTTCTGAGTGGGGTCATTTTTAAGGGAGCTATAATAGGGGGCAGAGGGGGCCAATTCATAATTAAAAACATGGCCCTAACATGAAAACATGTTAAAATGTCTTAGTACTTAGTGCTTTAGAGCTTCAATTTGTCAAAATTAATCATAGGGAGTAATATGAATTATTCATTAAAATAATATTTTAAAAAATGCACAAAAAGGGGGTAAACGTTTAAAAAAGGGCCCTAGGGCCCAATAAAAATATGATTGTATTGGTCTGGGAAGAAGAGTCTAAGACTCTACTTTAAAATTATGCTCTGAGAAGATGAGAAAAATAGGGGATTAAAAATTATTGGCACATAAAATGTCCAAATGACCTTAGACCGGCCCTACGCACCCCATGGGAGAGGGGGGAGGGTCTTAACTGGAATGTAGAAACACGAGAATAACTAAATGGAAAAGGGATACCAAAAATCCTGATCGGATTAAAAGGAAGCAATTTATTAACAATTTATTTGCACAAAAACTTCAAGGGACCCTGTATCGGGCTCTAAGGGGCCAGGGTCTAAACTGAAAAAGTAGAAATGCGATAATCACTAAACGGAGACAGGTCCCCCAGACGAAGAAGATAGGATGAAAAGAGGGCAAATTATTAACAATTTAGTGCATAAAAACTTAAACGGGCTTAGGGGCCCCGGCCCTTAAAAAGTTAAAAATCTGAGTCTCAGGTGCATCAGGACCTGTCTTGGACTATTCACGTCTAAATTTTCAGAGTTCTACGTGCATTAGTTTTCGCTAGCCATCGCACACAGACACACACACACAGAGAACGATTTGTTCTTTCATTAGTATAGATTACCCTTCAAGACGTTAGTTAATACATGTTTCAAAAAGCTGGAGACGGAAATTTTTTTTTAAATAAATTTTGTAATTTATCCAAAAAGTAAAAAAAATTTGCTTATATACAATTTAAATCTGGACTGAGCAATTGAATAATTGAATGATTCATTATGATTTTATTTTTTTAACAGCTATAGCGTCCGTCTCGAAAATCGAAAAAAAAATAGTTACAACAGCGCCACCTTTAGGTCCCTTTTCTCCAATATTTTATACAAATCTCGGCCTACATCAAAACATAAAACATTCTATCTATTACATCTAAAAATTTCGTCAAAAAATATTTTCACAACCTTCACTAAAACTGCGAAAAATCGTGAAAATTGCTTAAAAAGCGTTATCAGAGCGCTCCCTTCAGGGAAAATATCAACATTTTCAACTTAGCCAAAAACATGTATATAAAATTTGTTTCAGTTCTATGCATAACTTCATACACTTTTGATAATGCAAAGAGGACACACAGACATTTTGTAAACGTGTTTTTCCGTACATTTAACCTCTAAAATGTGTAATTCCGTCGAAAACCGGAAATCAAAAAAATTTCCATTACAACACATTCTAAAATAACAACACGTAGTAAAAATAAATAATTCTTTTTTTTTTTTAAAGTAACAATAATTTTTTAAAAACCACGCTTTTATAATCATTCAATGTTCACCTTAAAATAACGTCTAATTTTATGAGTGCAATTTTTCTAATTCCGAAGCAATTCGATTACAATACGCTAACTGGCCGTAGGTCCCGATCATTGATTGATTCTTGTTGAGCCCATTTAAGCATGAATTGTTGTTTTTTCAAATTTGATGGTAAAATCACTTTGAAATGTTGCAAAATGAACTAGGGAAAAAAATTAAGCTAAAATATTTTTGTATTTATTTGATAAAATGTAAACGTACTAAATATGGGAATATACACATTTAAAAAAATACAGCATTATATGTTTTGTCTAAATTTATATAAATTAAGCTTTTTAATTTCAAAGTACATAGTATAAATAGTATTTGTATGAACTATTAAAATATATATATTTATTTCTTTACAGAGACTAACAACATTATAAGTATAATTAATAATAGATTAAGAACAATCGTATTTGGGGATTTAAAAACAATTTATTTCAAAATCATCTTGAAAAAGACTTTACATCAATAACTGTCACCTAAATGGCTAACAAAAATATATACCCATTTGCGCCTTGCGCCCTATATTTTGTGTGTTACAAACATGCATAAAAAATAGGCTTCAACATATAAATTCGAAATTTTAAAAAATACGTATTTCAAAGAAATCTATAAGCTAAGATAATGACTTATTTATTTGGATCCTTGAAACAAAAAAATCGAATAAACTCACTTTCTGCATTTCGTTATCTTGAAAAATGAAATATCTAGAAACACCGTAAAAAAAACCTTCATTTAAGAGCCATTATTTTGAAAATAAGACAAGTGCGATAGTTGTATTTTTTTTTTTTTGCCTGATTTTTGGTTCCGTACTTAAAAAGTTAAAACGGAACCATTATAAGATCACTCCTGTGTCTGTCTGTCTGTCACAGCCATTTTACTCGTAAACTATGGAACGTGGAAAGTTCAAATTCGGGGATGTAATAAAAACCATTGACCCACATATTTTCAGATTAATAAACATTCATAAATATATTTAGTAAAAAAGTAGAGGGGCTAATTATGCTACTTGAAAAAAAAATATTTTCTTTGCATATCATGTGGGGTATCCTGTGAAAGCTTTTGTAACGCTGAACTCAAAAATATATTCCTTTTAATCTTAGGTATTATATTTTCAAAGATATTGTTGAAACGTAGCGCAAAAATATGTTCCCCCCCATCTAATTCCGAATCTACTGAGACGAAAATTATGAAAAAATTAGAGGTGGTAGACGTTAATGTAAACCTTGCCGGAAAATTATAGCGATTACCCTAGGTCACATAGTTTTTGAGTAATTAGCATTTTTCTGTTATACACAAATTTCGATTTACGGGCATTCAGAAAAATTGTTGAGCATCGCTGAATATACCTATCGTTGCAGAAGAATAAAAACATTGTTGATAATGATTTTCGAAAAAAATCATCGGTAATTAGCCGAGATATTAACCCTTAAATGTACGGCCAGTTTGGACATACACAAGGACGGGGGCGGCGTCCTAGTTAACAACTTTTAATGATATATATGTGTAATTAAATGTCCAGTAACAGTATAAAAGCAATAAACGTCAAATTGTTAAAAACATGCTAATTTAAGGGGTCTCGGGACTCTAAAAAGTGGAAAAAATGAAAAAAAAAGACCATTTTCAATATTTAATTTCTTAAAATGTATATGATTTTAATACACAATTTTAATTGGTATAAAAAATTGCAAGACACAGAATTAGTATTTACGTGGGGCTCGAAACTGTTAGACATTTGTCGAACAAAAAATTGGCATAACAGCTTACGCTCAGGATTACAAAATAAATATTGCAACTAGAATGAAAATTTTGGTGCTTACTTATACTTGAGATTGTAATAATTTCCCTGAACTTAAATAAATTTGTATTTAAAGCATTTTTATATTTTTAATGCAATGTTGCATTTAGCTAATACAAAATTTTGAAAATTTCAACAATAAAATCACCTAAAAAAATGTTTATTTGAACAATAAAAAGGAAATTTTAGGTTCAGTTTATACAGAATAACATGAAATATATGCTTTGAAAATTTCATGAAAAAACATCCAGAAGTTTTTGAGGTATCCTGCGCGTTATATCCCAAAATCACCATTTGGAAAATAATGACTTTAAAGTTTCGGAAACGTTGCTTCAGCTATTGAGCGGGTATAATTCTAAAAGCCAAAACTTCTGTTCTAATGGGAATTTCAAGGAAACAATTATATCAAAATATTCAGAAAAGAAAGGTTATTACTAGGCTGAATTTAGTTTCATGAAATGCCAAATGAAGTTTAACCATGCACTGCTTTTATTGTCAGTACCGAATTAAGTTAATCATAAACCGATTAGGATAATATTAAAAGAAGAGTTATACGAATAGCTATATTTGATATTATTTAGGCTTCATATCTCTTTTCATGGTATACCCATTTATAATTTTCTAATATATACAGTTATACCCAACCCTACGTTGTATAGTTTTTTACAAAGTCTTAGTATTCTTTTAGCAACCTTTTTTTTTTTTTTTTTTTTTTTTTTTTTAATAATACAATTACAAATTCATATATTTATTCTACGGAACCCTCCGTGCGCGAGTATTGCTCGAACTTGACCGTTTATTTTTTATGTTGAAGTAGATCATATTTAATGAATAATGTGCAATTTTGAAGCCCTGAAAAAAATTCCTGTTTCCTGTAGAAAATGTCAAAGTTCAAGATCATGAATCCCTTTTTTCATGAAACTTGAAATGTCAGCATGTTTGAATTGCTATATCTCTGGAAAACAACAACATCCCAAAATTCTTTTGTCATGAACTATTAGTAAAACACTATATGCTTAGTAAAATTTACTTGGTTCCATGGGGCATTGTTAATTTTCATTGTTATGTTGCCACAAAATGCAATCAAAATGACGTTTTTGTCCGTTTCTGCACTTATTATCTTAATTAAGTAATAGTACCCAAAATTTTTCTTATAGAATATGTAAGTTCACTATTAGGACAAGCTAAGTAATATAGAACTTTACCGGGATATCGATGCTGTTAATAGATATAATCTGTTAAATATTCAAAAGTTTCAAAATCTGCAACTTTTGAATTAGCCCTATCGCAAAACAGTTGAATGAAACAAAATATATCAGTTAGTAGTTGAACATATGTACAAAAACATGGAAACGAAAAATAAGTGGGGTCTCATGCTAGTTTTAGAAAAAAAAAAAAAAAAAAAAAAGACAAATCTTCCAAAAAGGCAGTGTCATTATCAGGCTTCTTCCCTATAGTCCAGGCAATAGAGACCGTATAGGGGCTCTACCTAGCAAAATTCCTGGTAGTTCCGGAAAAAGGCTTACTACATGTTTTTTGGGTCGCTGAATCCGAATTTTTAACTTCCCACCAAAATTTCCCCCGTCATCCCCCAAATTTTGGTAAAAAGCTCCCCCCAAAAAAGGTTTTTATTAAAAAAATCAATTTTTAAAGTATCTAGAAATTTAGAAAGCAGACAAAATTTGCAACAAATTAGATATATGGCATTGACTTAGGATGAAGGGGAAGGGGGGATCTGCCTCAGAACATGCGCGCGGTGCTGCGTGAACTAAGTTGCGCAATTCCACTTAACCACTCACACGTTTACATTCGCCCTCCCATCTCCCCTCCAAACTTTCTCTATAAGGTTTACTTTAAGTTTTTTGGGGCGCTGAATCCGAATTTTTAACTTCCCCCTAAAATTTTACCCTACTAACACCCGCCCCAAATAGTTGTTTTTAACTTAAATTTCTTATTGTTTTAGGGGGAAAGCATTACGAAATTCAGAAGCTAGACAAGGATTGGAACAAATAGGATATATGACATTATGACGTAGGATGAACGAGGAGGGGAGGGCTGCCTCTGAACAACCACTGTGGCGCTACGTGCATTAAGTTATGAAGTCCAGGCAATAGGGGATTTTACTTGGAAAAAGTAATACTAGTTCTGGATTTCGACTCACTTTATGTTTTTTGGGTCGCTGAATCCGAATTTGTAACTTCCCACCAAAATTTCACCAGGAAACCCACAAAAAAATTGATTTTTTGAAAAAATTTGGTTTTTGAGAAAAGCGGGCGGGGAATGTTCCGAGGCAGCCCCCTCTTTCCCCGTTTACCCTACGTCATAATGCCATATATCCTATTTGTTGCAAATTTTGTCTAGATTCTGAATTTCATAATGCTTTTCCCCTAAAACAATAAGAAATTTAAGTTAAGAACAACTATTTTGGGGGGTTTTCGGGGGGGAAATTTTTGGGGGTAAGTTAAAAATTCGGATTCAGCGACCCCAAAAACTTAAAGTAAACCTTATCGAGAAAGTTCGGAGGGGAGATGAAAGGGCGAATGTAAACGTGTGAGTGGCTAAGGGGAATTGCGCAACTTAGTCCACGCAGCACCGCGGCGCATGTTCGAGGCAGATCCCCCTTCCCCTTCGTCCTAAGTCATAATGTCATATATCTAATTTGTTGCAAATTTCGTCTACTTTCTGAATTTCTAGATATTTTTTCCCTAAAACAATAAAAAAATTGATTTTTTTAATAAAACCTTTTTGGGGGGGCTTTTTACCAAAATTTGTGTGTGTGTGTGTGGGGGGGGGGTTGCCGGGGGAAAGTTTGGTGGGATGTTACTAATTCGGATTCAGAGACCCCAAAAACATAAAGTACACTCTAAATAAAAAGGAATGACTATTCACTCCGGATCAAAATATGCCCAACCTCTTTAGAGTGACTATTCACTCGGAGCAAACGTGAAATTTTTGACTCTCTGAAAGAGTGAACAGTCACTCCTGGGAAGTGAATACTCACTTTAAACAAGGGTGGATAATCACTCTTTCGGAGGAGTGACTATTCACTCTTGCTAAAATAGTGCGGTTTTTCACACCTGGTAGGAGTGAATAGTCACTCTTTCATAGGAGTGAATATTTTCTCTTTTTATTTTGCTTTTATGGGCATTTTAAAAGAATCACATATTTTACAGTATGCAATTAAAATAGATACAAGCATGATAATGATTGGAATAAAATACTTTATTAGCAATATTTATTTAATTCATAGTTTGCAACACTAATTGCAGTTTTAAGGAAAAAATCAGTTAAATTTAGATATGAATTTAAATTAGATAACTGACAGAAACAAACTAATATATTTTATTTCCAATCTTATCCTTTGTGTTTGCATTTATTGCATGTTCTATAAATATATTACTTTTAAAGGTTTAAAAATAACTTTTTAATAGGTGGATGTTATATTTTTAACAATGTTTGATTTCATTTAAATTTTTTTTTAAATATAATTTCCTATCTTTTTACCGCACTTTTTCCCCGAATAATTTCTATTTTTGAAAAGTCCTATTGTTCTAAAATATTTTTCATTTTTTCACTTAGAAAACAATGCTTATAAACTCACATATTTTTTTTAAATGAGTTCTAAGCATGATTTAACTATTAAGAATGTGTATTTTTTTTTTATCCGCTGTGATTTGTTTTTGTTTTATTTAATATGATCATGTAGTATAAATTTTAAGTTCTCTGGAATATGTATATATTTTTCTTTTAAACATATTCCTTAACTTAATCATGATTTGTAATTTTCGCCCATCATTGCTGAAAACAATACTTATTAATGAAACGGCACGGTAAGCCTTATTTAATTTAAATTTTATATATGAGCTAAATAGATTTGTTATGTTTTATAGGATAGGATTGACCTAGGAAATAGAAAAAAATAAATATAAAAATAAACACATTACATTTATCTGTATCAGTATGAATTTTAATAAAAATAAAGTAAATGACTGCATGTGAAAAGTTCTTATTGTTTGAAAAAAAAATTATGTAAAAAAGTAGTTATTAATCTCTTTAAAAAAATATTCAGTCCTGTATTATGTAATATGAACTATGTATACTTATGTATATATGAACTTATGTATGTTCTTATGTACTTGTTATGTACTTATGTATATATGAACTTTTAAAAAATATACTAAAGCTATCGATAAACTTCAAAACAGGCATAAAAAACATTTTATTTCAATGCTTAATAATCATGTTTTATTTTTTAGTCCCAAAAATTATGTGTATCAAAAACGTAGAAAATGCATTTAAATTGAAGAAAATTTAATAACTGATGCAGAATGTCTATAATTATTTTTTTATATATATTACTCAGTCTCAAAATTTTAAAATCATAAACCGCAGAAAAATGCTATACATACAATTTAAAAAAAATAATGTACCAACCTTTTCGTAATATCATATATAACTCCGAAACAATAATAATGACAATAAAAACTCTAAGCAAGGCCGTAGCCAATGGGGGTATCATCAGGGTTTGATCTCCTCCGAAATTTTTGTGGAGATGACTATAAATATGTCATTAACTATCAGTTAAGACGACAAAAATTCGAAATTCAACAACAGTCAAAATTCTATGCGAGCATATCTTTTTTGTTTGATTCTGTTAATAGATTGAAAAAATGAAAGCAATTTCTAAGAAATATGTAAAGTTCATACGATTTTTCAGAATCAGACGCTGTAAAAATAAAATTATTAGAAAAGCCCTACACAAACTGTCACAATAATTTAGCCAAAAATGGTTGAAAAATGCACTTGAAAGACATTTTTGGCGATAAAACTTTTCAAAACAAACGTGTAAAATGTCAAATATTAATTTAATTGGCACTAATTTCAATACGCCACTGAAGAAGCATCTTTCATTTGCAATGAAAAAGGCTTAAAGTATCTTTTGAAATTATATTACATTGAATTACTTGAATTCACAATAAAACTTAATTAAACTCTAACACTTGTCTCTATTCAATCAGTAAAAAAGAAATCTAAAATAAGTCAAGATTAAAATTCCGAAATGATTTTCTCGCTACGGCCTTGACTCATTAACAAAATCCAGATGTCTTCGAGTTAGTCAGCTTTGCAAACGAAACAGATAATGAAAAAAAATTATCTGTTTCGTTTGCAAAGCATTCAATCGTTCTCAAAAGTATTGAATGGGAAGAATAAAATATTTAGACTAATTTTTTTAAATTCACATTGGCCGAATTAATGAAGTTTTGATTATATTTTGATAAGCATTGTGTGTTTTTCAATTGTTAAAACAATTATATTTCAAATAGAGGTCTGCACGGGCCGAAATTTCCAGGCATTCGCCCGGCCCGACTCATAGAAAAAAAAATCGGCCCGGCGCGGCCCGATACAAAAATAAAAAGTTCGGCCCCGGTAAAAACTTAAATGTTCGGTCCCGGTAAAAAACTTAAATGTTCGGCCCGAAACCGGCCCGGCCTGAGTGAATGTCTATAAAGTATTGATTTTTACGTCGATTTGGTTAAAAATTTGTCTCGTACGAGTAGTTCTGACCAAAAATATTTATCTTAACTTTTTTTTTTAATGTTTATAATCTTCATGTTTATAGAAACGCATCAGGCTGCGATATATATTTTTTAATGAATCTCTATTTCTTGTATGTAAATAAATCTTTCAGTTATCCTTAATATTATTGTTAAACCATATTCCATGTATTGAAGTGCTAAAAATCTGAAAAGTGCTATACAGTAAAATCTTCTAAGACGGAATTGAATAGAAAAAAAAGTGCGTTATAGACAAGTTCCCTTCTTAGCAAGTATAAATGTATGATATATTCTTTTCTTACGTATTAGTGTATTATTTTTGCATGGATCAACAAGTTTTTCAGTTTAAAACAGGGTTCCGCCATAGGCAGGTTCCTTTTCACACGTTTTCTATATTTTAATTTAGCTATTTTTAATAAGCGCAAAAATGTACTGTTCTTTAAAAATAATAAATTTTAATGTTTAAGTATAGGATAATGGCGATTAAAAATGTATGCATTGTTTGCAAAACTGTTTGGTCCAGGCCTAATTTAACTGACTTTTGAAAGGACCAGGTCACACTGAGACAATGATTTTCATACAGGCTGGGTCAAAACTAAGACTGAAAATTTTAAGCCGTGAAGACTAGGAATGAAGCCAGTCCTGGCTCTGTACAGAAATAAATGAGTTAGGCCCGGTCCGGCCCGAGCTTTCCAAAAAAAGTATGGCCCGGGCCCGGTCCGAAAGGAGTGGAGACCAGGACCGGACCGGCCCGAGTGCCTCGAATGAAAATCGGGCCGCGGCCGGTTCGTGCAGATCTCTAATTTCAAACCGCTACATGAAGAAGTATAAGACAATCAGTTGTCTAGGAAATCAATTTTCTAGGAATAGAAATCAGGATAACACACCTCAATCAATCTTTTTCTATACAACATACTACTATTTAGCTCATAATCAGACATACCTACACGAATAAATGGTTAAAATTAAATAAGACTTAACTTATGTGTTAATGATATCCTAATCTGTTAATCCTAAGATGGCGGGCGAAAAAGTGATCATTTTTCTTATCTTAAAAGGACGTTGTCGCCTTGCTGCTCTGATTGGTTAATAAGCAATGCATACGTAAGTCACTCTTTCAGGAGTGACTACTTCACTCTCGATAACGGAGTGAGAGATTTCACTCCTTTCTAGAGAGTGGAAAATTCCACTCTTTAAGAAGTGTATTTTTACAAAATGCGTTCCAAAAAGAGTGAAAATGCCTGTCACACTTTCAAAGAGTGAACTTTTCACTCCTCTCAATTTTAGAATGTAAGCCGATTTCCAGAACTACCATTAATTTTTCTAGGTAAAATTCCCTATTGCCTAGACTACTATCAGAAAATGATTTATCCGGTTTCTCTTTACCTTTCGTATGTTTTTCCCCTATGAGGAAATGGAACATCCCTTTTCTTTTTCTCCTTGTAGGGAAAAAACCTGATTATTGCATTTCATTTCACATTATTCATTAAATATGATCTACTTCAAGATAAAAAAAAAAATCAAGCAAAACAAAAAATATAACAATCGCACTTGTCAGATTTTCAAAATAATGGCTCTTAAGCAAATAAATATCAATCTTATGCTGTCATCTCTCAATAGATAAAGACATTTATAAGCAATTACTTCATACAATTTTCATGTTGTAAAGAAGAACACAAGTATAAAAAATTATTAAGATTCGAAACGTCCCAAAAATGAGACGCTAGGCATAAATGGGAGAACCACAATGTAAGGAAAGAATTACTTAAATTATCTTTTCAGGATTTCTAGATTATTTCCTCTACGTATAGTCATAAATTAATTAATATTAAACTATTAAATTATAAAATAGTATTTATTTATATACATAGTACTCTTTATTTTCTTTTATATTTTATATATATATTTCTGTCATTAAAATATTTCGTTGTTGCGATTTCACAGTCAGGTGGCATATTTTAGCAGGCGTGGTTTAACGCGTAAATAACAATATTGTTTTTGGAACTCGTAAACAGTTGTAACTATAAATAATAATCGGCGATTGATTACATACTGCAGGCTAATCGAAAAACTTCTTAAATAAAAGATTGTATAAAATGTCTAGGCAATCTGATTGAAAATAACTAATGATAGCATTATTTTAAGTAGAAATAAAGCATTTTCCAGCTTGAAGAAAAGAAAGAATGAATTGAAATAAAAACTAGTCGGTTGTGGCAATCCCAAAACTTTCTTCTATCTCATACATGTTAATACTTCCTGAAAAATGCAGCATATCGGCGCCACCGGTTAGATGATTTACACCAAAATCTAATCATCAACAACTAATGTCAACTTCATACTGAATCTGAAGTTTGATGAAAATCCGTGCATTACTTTTTGAGATAGAGCTATTGCGGAAATCGTAAAAAAAATCTGCATAGCAGCGCCACCTGTTGGGTGATTTACACCAAAATCAAATTAGGACCAATTTATACTAGGAAGTAACTAAATCTGCAGTTTTATGATAAAACGTGCAGTAGTTCTTGCGATATAGCTATTGCGAAAATCTTGAAAATTACATCATAGCAGCGCCGCCTGTTGGGTGATTTACACGAAAAAGGAATCAGAACCAGTTTGTATAACGTCCAAGTTTATATAACGTTTGTATAACGTTCTATAACGTCAAGGGTTAACTGAATCTAAAGTTTTGTGAAATTTCGTGCATTAGATCATGAGATAGTCCCCCACAAAATTTTGTCACATAATGACTGACGGACTGACAGAGTAACAGAAAGACATTTTCTAAAAACCGTCAAATCGTGTTCAAGAGCTTCTAAAACGTATAAATCCATAGAAAACCGGAAGTCGAGAATTTTCACGAATCCAATGCTTTCTTCTTGTAAAGATAGAAGAAAGGAAACTGGAAAACAGGAATTCTGCTTTTTCAGAATTTAGTGTCGCCCCTAATGCAAAAAAATATATATGTATCTATAAATAGTACAAAACATATTTCAATTTTAAGACTTACAGCACACGCTTTTATTTTATGTAAAATGACGTCATATTCGCATCCGCTTACGAATTCCAAATTGACAATCCACTCTAAAACATCTACAGTAAAGTAGGCATAGGTCCTCACTATCGCGAAATAATACACAAATGCAGCAAAAAGATGCCGTCATTACAGAAACCTGACAAAAAAAAAAAAAAAAAAAAAAAAAAAAAAAAGCTATCTCACGATTCATAGGCCTTCATTTGTTTGTAACATTAATATAGACATACTTAAAATTAAATATAGTTTATAATAGCTCCATGTTTTACAGAAATCATTCTTTTACCTTTTTTCAAAACAGAACGTATTTTAATTACATTTTATTTCGGTTGTTATGAAAAATGGCATCAAAAATATATAATTAATATTTTACAACTATTTTTCCTTTACTTTGTACATAAATTGAGTACTTGAGTTGCCAAAATTAAACAAATGGTGCTAAAAACTACAAAAAAATTAATATTTTAAAAATCTTATCTTTTCTTATTCTTACCTTTTTAGTTTTTGTATCATTCTTTAAAAATGAATGAATGGAAACACATTCAACCTTATAACAAGAGTAATAAAAAAACTAGAAAACAGGAATTCTGCTTTTTCAGAATTTAGTATCGCTCCCGATGAAAAAAAAAATGTATATATAAATAGTACAAAACATATTTCAGTTTTAAGACTTAAAGCACACGCTTTTGTTTTATGTAAAATGACGTCATTCGCATCCGCTTAAGAATTCCACATTTGCGATGTACTCTTAAACATCTACTGTAAACCATGCATAGGATGTAACTACCGCAGAATGATACACAAATGCAGCAAAAAGATGCCGTCATTAAAGAAACTCGGCAAAAAAACGGCTATCTAATGGTTCATAGCTCTTCATTTGTTTGTAACATTAATATAGATATCTTTAAATTAAATATAGTTTAGAAACAGAAATTATTCGTTTATATTTTTTCAAAATAGCACGTATTTTAATTGTCTTTTCTTTCGGTTGTTATGAGAAAATGGCAACAAAAAGATATAATTGCTATTTTTCAACTATTTTCCCTTTACTTTCTACATGAATGGAGTACTTGAGTTGCCAATATTAAGCAAATGGCTCCAAAAACTACAAAAAAATTAATATTTCAAAAATAAATGGAGACGCAGTTTTCAAACAAATTACATTTAATAGTACTTTTTTTTCCAATATGACGGTATAAAAAATGTGCGATGCTTAGAAATTTAAAAAAATTGCTATAGAGTATTTAATCGTACTGCTTTGTTTTACGGCTGGTTTCTGTGAGGTAACGTTATTTTTTGAAGACGAAATAAAATAAGTTGGGAGAACGAAATAGCATACCGTACCGGGGGCTAAAAATGTAAAGAAATAGTTTCTCGATTTTTATTAATGCTCGCTGAACAATTCAGATAAGGAAAGTAAACGATATCATGGTAGATATTAAGTAAACTTTTCACGATTAATCTACCTCATAAGTTAAATATAGTTAACTAGAGAGCGGTTCCTTTTCTGCCTTATTTCTTTATCGGACTTCTAATGACGCCTTGTAATGTTTATGAAGTGAAATTTCTTTGTAAATTGAAGATCATTTACAAAATAAGTAGAAAAGTAAAAATAGTTTAAGAAAAAAATCTCTTTAATAAGCATTTAATGTTTATCTAGAAAATCACGCCTAATTTTATGACTGCATTTCATGATCCTTGCCATGAATTTTTCATTACAATACGTTAATTCGGCATGTGTACTGAACCCTATTATGAGAAATTCGTCGATATTTTTACGCATGATAGAAAAAGTGAATTAGTGCAATTATTTAATATATATATATAATTTATTAGCCCCCCCCCCCCCCCAAGTGCTATTTCTTTCGGGCAGCAATTAAAGTGTCGGCTCTAAAAAAAAAAAAAAAAACGCTCCGTTATTTAAACCAGTCGTAAAACAAAGCAGATTTATCAAGCTACGGTTAAATACGAATAATCTCTACTGCAATTTTTTAAAATTTTAAGCATCGCACATTTTAAATTTTTATACCGCCGTATAGAAAAAAAACAGTACTTTTTAATGCAGTTTGTTTGAAAAATGCATCTCAATTTATTTTTGCGATATTAATTTTGTTGTAGTTTTTAACACTATTTCTTTAATGTTGGTAACTGAAGAATTCCATTTTTGTACAATGTAAAGGAAAAGTAGCTGGCAAAGAGTAGATAATTATATCTTTTGGTTGCCATTTTCTCATAACAACTGAAAAAAAAGTAATTAAAATTCGTGCTATTTTGAAAAATTATAAATGAGTGATTTTTGAGAAAACATGGAGCTATTATAAACTATATTTAATTTTATTTTTCCCTTTTAGTGTTACAAACAAATGAAGGCATAAGAATTATTAGATACAGTCGATTTGTTTTGTCGATTTCCTTGAATGATGATATCGCTTTTTCATGGATTTGTGTATTATTCTGCGATAGTGACATCACATGAACACTTTTCTATTGATGTTGTTTAGAGAGTGGATCGTAAATATGGAATTCTTCAGCGGATGCGAATGGTGTCATTTTATATAAAATAAGTACGTGTGTTTTAAGTCTTAAAACTGATATATGTGTTGTTCTATCTACATCTCTATACATTTTTTTTTTTCAATCGAGGGCGACACTAAATTCTGAAAAAGCAGAATTTCTGTTTTCTATTATTTTCTATTTTATGGTGTTTAAAATATCTCGTTATTTACTTCTGTTTTAAGTTAAGGCAACAGAAAAAAAAAATGCAATAAGAATTTCTAAATTGACATCTCAATGTATAATCCTAATTTAATTAATATGAAATCATTATTGATAAAAGCGTATTTTTTAATATACATACATATATTACAATCTCTATGTGTTATTTATATTTTGTACTTTATAGTGTTTAAAATATTTTGTTTTTGTAGCTTCACAGCTAGTTGCCTTTTTTTTGACGAGCCTGGCTCGGCGCATTGTAAAATTCATTGTTGTTGTTGTAAGATTGTAAATACAATTACAATCATAAAGTATATTTGTGACCTAGGATAATCGCTACAGTTATCCTGTGAGGTTCTAATAAACTTTCATAAACTCCTACTACCCATAATGGTTTCGTAATTTCATTTTCAGTAGTTTCGAGGTGAAAACACATTTTTACAATACATTTTCGAAGATATCTCTGAAAATATAATATTTCAAATAAAATAAAATATATATATTTTTTTGAGTTCGGTGTTAGTCTGAACGACACCCCACACCATAAGCAAAAAGTGTCCCATAAACTTTTCCTAATAATAATTGTGAAACGCTAATAATAATCTATAAATATAGGTCTCATTAGCCTTTATAACTCTGCCAAGTTTGAAATCCTCCCCCCATAGTTTCGAGAAAAAAGGCTATGATAGATGGACAGACGGACACATAAGTGATCTTATAACGGTTCCGCATTTACTTTCTCAGTATGGAACGATAAAACGAATTAACAGTTTAAAAAAGACTGAAAAAAAAATAATAACTTTGTTAAAAAAGAATAAATAGTTTTTTTTTTATTATTATTATTAATGTTCCCATAACACTTCTCACAAGGAAGAGATGTTTTGATAGAACTTTTCTAAACTTTTCACACTGAAGCACAATTTTTATTCATCAGACATTCGACATAGTTACATCGGGAAACGTTCCTTTTCTGCCTCATTTCTTTATTGGATTTCTAATGACGTCTTGAAATGCATGAAGTGAAACATCTCTTTGAAGGAAGATTATTTACAGAAAATAAAGTCGACAATCAAAATGAAATAGGCTAACACCGTTATCTGTCATTTCAATGGAAGTATTTTATAAGAAAGTTCAATAAAATAAGTAAAGGGGATAAGTAAGATTTCCAGTTGTAAGAATATTATTATTTTCTCAATAATAATAATAATATATTTACATTTTTGACGTTGAATTCAGTAATGCTTTTTTTTCAAAAGAATATTTAATTTTACAGACTGAACTAGAAAACGGTAAATTTCAAGTACATTGCACACTGTATAAAAATATAAATGATTTTTATCATAAGAATAGCTAATATAACGATAAAGAATAATATACAGTAACCTCCTATGAGTTATCCATTATTCCCAAATGCGTTCTGTGAGTTTAGAAATAACAGAAAACAATATATTTTTAAGAAACCATTTGCGGTCGAAGTATGTGTACTCTCAGCCACCAAGTTTTTTTCCCCTTTTTTACGTTTTTAGTCGTATGTCTGCCTTCAGCCACCAAAGTTTTTTTTTTCATTCGAGTCGTATGTCTACTCTCTGCCAACAATTTTTTTTTTTACCGTTCCC
Organism: Maratus speciosus; assembly: GCA_963932465.1. Classification (NCBI taxonomy): domain Eukaryota; kingdom Metazoa; phylum Arthropoda; class Arachnida; order Araneae; family Salticidae; genus Maratus; species Maratus speciosus. The sequence goes on along the minus strand of OZ010794.1, from coordinate 501,788,467 downwards.
TTCGTATGTCTGCTCTCAGCCACCAATGTTTTTTACCATTCCAGTTGTATAAAGCGTTACCGCATCTGGCTTAATTTTCTATTAGGTATTCCGTATTCTCACCACTAAATTTTAATAGTTATATTTGGTTTATAAGATGACAAATATTCCATAAATAAAAGAAAAGAAAATTGCTATTGAAAATTTGCTGGTGTGAATTCAATAGCTTCCCTTATATATATAAAATCCTAATGAAACGAATTTATGAAACGATTTTATGAAACAAATTTATAAAATAATTTTATGAAACAACTGATTCAGTTTTACGGCTATTTCTCCTAAGATATGGAATATCATGCGGTGAAATTAACACCAAAAATCCGTATTGATCAACAGATTTAAAAAAATGGTATCAGAATTTTAAAATTCGAATTAGTTTTCGAAATATTAATTTTTTTCTAATTTTAATTACAATTCTGTAGCGAAAATCTGTAATGACAAAAAAATTACCCCCCTCCCCTTAGATTTCTACTTTTTAGTCAATTTCAGATTAATAATTGAAGTTTGGTTTGTGAAACCTTTTGTTTCAATTTATAGTTAAACAATATTGAGATTTAAATTATGCTTTTCAGGAAAATTAAAAGAATTTTTTTTTCACATTTCGATCATCCGGAATCAAAAATCGTTTGTCAATTTGAAATTTCATAGACGGAAAAAAAAAGATTTCCTTTTCAATTTTAAAGAGAAAATGACAATAATGTTATAAAATTGGTGCGGCAGGCAAATTTGTTTATATATTAAATCACTTGATGCAGCATAACTACAGGTAAATGTATGCACAAAATACTTTCGATTTATTTTGTACGAATAGCTATTCAATTAAATACATATTAGAAAATTCGGATATTCTTATGAATTTCGCGAAATTTGCTTCATTAGCGCCAAGTTGTCTTCATATATGGCAATTTATTCTTGTCGCCAAATTTAGCGAAATACTGCCAGATTCGAGATATTGCGCCAAGTTATGAACATTTGGCTGTATTGTGGCACCCCTACCATTAGAAATTTTCAACAATTACTCATTGTGGAAGATGATACCGATTTTTCCATTGGAAATCAACCGTTGCTCCCTCTCCGTTGACCACCATAGGGATCGACTTAAAAAAAAAAAAAATCAATGTCCAATTCATGTATTGCCCTTAGGTCCCTCAGGTATACACATATATTCCAAATGTTAAAGCTCTATGTCAGCAATAAGAGGATGAAAAATAAGTCACAAGATTTGACTGCTACACACAAACGTAATTGCAACATAAAAGAAAGCATATAATAATAACGAATGAACAAATAAATTAGCAAAACATTAATAAAACTACAAACAAAAAGTGGAATTAAAAATCACTTGATGACGTAATAAACACGTGTATCGTGTTTAACATCAAGTGAATGCGACATGTACGATCATCCCTTACTGGCATATAATCTTAGTTTGGCGGTAGGTTTTTCCTCGACGGGATAATCAAGTAGTACCATACAAACAATATAAATTGTTATATTATCTTGAAAATATTAATGATGGCGTATTAAAATAGACTAAAGAATTCATGAATGAGCTATACCTGTTCTTGAAATATCTAAAACTCGATCAAGAAGTAAAATTTCAAAACACAATACTTTTCATTCCCAAGCAGACAGAGTTTGTTAATCTCAAACATAAAGGTAGAATATTATTCATAGCGTCATTATAAAACTCAGAAAAAGATCGTCATTTTAGGTAGCTTTCATTATAAAAAGCTACCTATTGCATCATTAAAAATTTTGGTATATTTTCATCGATCATGACCCCCAGACCCCGAAACCACCCTCCGTTCAAAAGTTGATATATATATATATATATATATATCTGATCTTTGTCACACTGTAACTCTCGCATTTATGAACCGATTTGGATGAAACTTCGTGTATACATAGTACATACCAATTTCTCGACCGAGTTCGTTGGCCAGCTTCTTCCGCCGTCTTGTTTCAAAATGGTGGCCATTTAATTTTTTTTTTAATTTAAAATTTGAAATGTGGTACCAAAAAATTGAAAATTAAAACATATTTTTTTCTTATGTGTTTGACCTTGATACAAATATTCCGGAGCAGTTTTTGTTTCGTTTATATCTTAAAAAATGGCTGAGTTATAGAACTTTGAATTTCTAGCGTGGCTGATATTTTGAAACGACCTGATTTTTGTCACGCGATAACAGGCGTATTTATGAACCGATTTGTATGTACCTTGGTATATACATAATACATACCAGTGTCTCGACCGAGTTCGTTTGCCAGCTTTATCCGCCATCTTGTTTCAAAATGTCGGCCATTTAAATTTTTAAAAAAAATTTAAAAATTGAAATGTGGTACCAAAAAATTTAAAAATAAAAAATATTTTTTTTTCTATATTTGACATTGATACAAAGATTCCGGAGCAGTTTTTGTTTCGTTTATATATTAAAAAATGGCTGAGTTATAGCACTTTGAATTTCTAACGTGGCTGACATTTTGAAAAGACCTGAATTTTTCACGCGATAAGAGGCGTATTTATGAACCGATTTGGATGTACCTTGGTGTATACATGGTACATACCAATGTTTCGACCGAGTTCGTTCGCCAGTTTCATCCGTCTTCTTGTTTCAAAATGGCGGCCATTTTAAAAAATTAAAATTTAAAATGAGGTACCAAGAAATTGGAAAATGAAAAATATTTTTTTTGTATGCGTTTGACCTTAATGTAAAGATTCCGGAACAGTTTTTGTTTCGTCTATATCTAAAAAAATGGCTCAGTTATAGCATTTTGAATTTCTATTATGGCTGACATTTTGAAACAACCTGATTTTTCTCACGCAATAACAGGAGTATTTATGAACCGATTTGGATGTATCTTGGTATGTACATAGTACATACCAATGTCAAGACCGAGTTCGTTGGCCAGCTTCATTCGCCATCTTGTTTCAAAAGGGCTGCCATTTAAAAAAAATTAAATTTAAAATTTAAAATAAGGTATCAAAAAAGTGGAAAATGAAAAAGATTTTTTTTATGTGTTTGACCTTGATACAAAGATTCCGGAGCAGTTTTTGTTTCGTCTATATTTTAAAAAATGGTTGAATTATAGCACTTTGAATTTCTACCATGACTGACATTTTGAAACGATCTGATATTTGTCACGCGATAATACGTGTATTTATTAACCTATTTCGATGCTAGAAGGCATGTGGATAGTATATAGCAATGTCTTGCCCAAGTTCGCTGGCCATGTTTATGAGCCATCTTGTTTCAATATGGCGGGCAGTAAAAAAAAAAAAAGATATATATTTATAGTAAGGTGCAAAAAATTTAGAATTGGAAAATGTTTCTTTTTTGGGTGACATATTGAAAAATCTGATTTTTTGCCTGCGACAGCACTCGTATACATCAACCTATTTCGATGTGAGTGAGCATGTGCACTGGAATTACTAAGGTCTCGACCAAGTTCACTGGTTAGCCTCATCCACCATGTTGTCTTAAAATGGCAGGCACTTCAAGATATCGCTGAATTTGGCAACCAAATATAAGTTACTTTAAATAAAACAGCTTGGGTAAAGCTGAGTAATTTTGCGAAATTCTCATTCATAATGATTTAGTATTAATAAAAATTGGTATTGAATCTCCTATAATCGGTTTTCACTAAATTGAGCTTTGTGTGTTTGAATAAGATAAGCTAGCTTTTTAAAAATAAGGAATATGAAAGCTATCTCTTCCTCCCGGCATTTGCCGGAAGGACTTTTTAACCTAATCATTTTATACCAGCCAATTTTCAAATGTGTAATTTATCTTACTTATCAATCCGAAAACAGACGTCATTTATTACGACAGCGATGAATGAGACCATGGTAACTGAAAAAAGCCCATTCAAACGGAAAAGCATGGCAACGCGATCGTAGAAGATAGTCATTCAATAATGATTATATCATTCAATCTTCCGTAACCTGGTAATATTTTTTATAACAGGGCACGTTAGTATATTTTCAGAGGCTGCGAGGTCTGAACCGGGGTTGGCGGGCGTAGATCGCAGGAGCCTGGGTCTCCTAGTATCTAAATAAAAAATCCGCCAGATGTGGCAGCACTGGTCGTATGTTTGTTCTCAGCCACCATAGCTTGTTTACCGGGTCGGTACTTACGGTCCCAATCTTTTCTGAGCCACTTCAGCTTTTTTAACATTCCATTCGCATGTCTGCTTTTAGCCATAACAGCAAGTAACCATACTGACCATATATTAAGTTGACAAGCTTCAGAGATACGTAGAACTCGAAATAATGTGATATTTTGTAAATTGTGCTGAGTGTGATTAGGCATTTTCGCTTCTAAAAATATTTTACAAATAATACTCTGAAATGAGAAAAAGAAAGTTACTGAAAGATGTGTGCCAGGAAATTAAAAGTAGTTTTAAAAAGGTAAGATATAAGATGTAAAGAGAAAAGGAGTAAAGACTGTTCTATATGTTCAAAAAGAAAATTTAAGGGTTACCTATTGAAGACTGCTTAGAAACATTTTACACGTTGAAGGAGTGCAAAAGGTAATTTTTACTTAATATTAAAACGTATAATTGTGTTACTTATATCTGAAGTTTAACAAATAATTAATAAACTTTATTTTTCCTTCATAATCTAGCATATCATGTATGACTGTTCCTTCGACGAAAATTAATTCCATGCAGCATGAGACCTATGTATAAATCTAATACTACTGCAAAGGGGTAAACATGAATTTATAAAAATTAAGTTTCTTTTGCTGTAAATAATCTTCGGAAACTTTTCCAAGGTGTTTTTATAGTGCGTTAATCAGTCTTTTTAAACCGGAATACCGGTTTTTATTATGCTATTCATTCTCAGATAAGTATTTTCAACAAGGACCTTTTACAGAAAAAAAAAAAAAAAAAAAAAAAAAAAAATTAATTAACAGCACCAACATTAACATTAATATTACCATTATTTTGTTTCTCTTGCATGTGTAAAATTAATTATGATTGTAAAAATGTTTATGTTAGAATGGGTAGTATTCTACAAACCAATAATCCGGTTTCAGAACACTGATTATTATGCTAAAACTACTGAGAAAGTTCCCGAAAATTCGTGGAAATAAAATAAACTGTGCTTTTATAAATAGTTCTTTAAATCTCAAAAACATATTTGTTTTTCGATGTTTCTAAAGATAAAGAAAACGCTTTTGGAATCGTGGGTAACTGGGAATAGGTTATTGTATATTTTCGTTCGTAGTTATATTATGTTTTCCTAGATTAAGAAACATATGTATTTTTTAGGTACTTTCGTAATTATATAAATACGCACAACTTTAATCGCCGTCTGGTCCGTCCGTCCGTCTGTCTGTCGGCATATAACAGCGCGCAAAAACTACCCAACCAAATGATTTGAGATGTAACATATATAATCGTTGTAGAATTTTGTTGAGTAATTTCAAATTTTATGAAAATCGAATGGAAACTTAAAAAAAACATTAATAAATGTTTTCTTCATTCTGTTAAATCCTGTCATACGTAATTAATTCGATGATATCCCTTGATAGGTAATGATTCTAGGTTGACACGATGAATACGTCCTATTTAGAATGGAGTCATATTATTTCCGTACTACTGAATTTATTATATAGAATCGTAATAAATTGTGTATTCATGCATTTCTGCATAAGATTGCCACAGCTATTGCACCAAGATCGGAATATTTATCAAACTAATTACAGTACGAATGCACCTCATTTGTCACATTTGACGTACAGTCGTGGAAAAAAAAAGTAAACACCCCCTACTAACTCCTCAACAAATTACTGTAGAAGAAAGTTACTGGTACCGAACGATTGGAAATAAAGTCTACTTTTAAATCATGTATAGAAAATTTGCTTAGGGGGCCATCTGTATATTAAAACGAATCCAAACGTCATTTTTTTCCAATGACAATACCCAATTTTAACGAGATATTTCAAATCTTCGGTTGAAACTATGCCTAGACACTGAATTTCCAGTGATTTAAATGATAAGTTTTTGAATCATAAACATTCAAAACTGAGTGCTTCTAATGTTAAATTACATTTTCATGTTTTTATTTATATCTCCAGAAATTATGCTCCTGATGTGCTAATTTTTTGTGTAGCAATAATACTCCAAACATAAATACGCTGAATTTGGAATTTTTATAACTTTATGATATGAATTATGATTTATGAAATTAATACTCGAAAAAATTATGAATTGCAACCTACAATTTTTTTGATAAAATTAGATTTATTAAGTCCTGCTTTATGGAAATCTAAAATTTCACATTTTTCTTCCAAGTAGTTTTCAAATTATGCTTAAAAAACGCCAAAATGATGGTTTAAGGGGCCGTCTATAGTAGGAGTGGCTAGATATTTTGAAATTTCTTCTGCTGTCATTTAATCTAGCAGACATCATTGACTTCTTAAGGTGCCTTGATCATGATGAGGGCTCTCTCGGTTAACAATCACTTCCGAACTTCAATTTGGATACAGTCCTTAAAATACGCTCGTTTTAAAATAATTAATTTCTAAGAAACTTGTGGTACGAATTGCATAAAAATTTGTTTTTAGGCAAATTGAAGGGTGTAGAGTTCATTTATGCTGTCAGAATTGCTGTTATTGAAAAAACAAAGTTACGGTTCGTTTTAATATGTAGATGGCCCCCTAAGCAAATTTTATATATACCATTTAAAAGTAGACTTTCTTTCCAATCGTTCGGTACCAGTAACTTTCTTCTGCGATAATTTGTTGAGGAGTTAGTAGGGGGTGTTTACTTTTTTTTTTCCACGACTGTACAATTTCTGACTTGTTGCGGAATAATCTGCAAACACACTTAATATCCCGAGAAATCAAACTTAAAATTTATAAAACTATCATAAAATCTATGATGGCATTTATGATCGTGAGACTCCTGATCACGATACAAAAAGATAAAAAGTTACTCATTTATTGGGAAAGGATGATCTCCAGACAAAATTTTCGGACCGGTTAAGATAGACAATATATAGCAAATCCACTTAACAGAAGGAGGGATGAGCCGTTGCCATCGAAATACTCAAGGCCTGAGGTCAAGAGTTATGGCGTCATCACTAATCGATCGAAGTCTCACTACTGTTGTAATGCACACCGGAAAATTTTGAATAGCAATTTTCTGTTATTTTATTTATGGAATATAAATAATGCTATAAACCAATACTAACTATTTAAAGTTACTGGTGAGAATTTGGAATCCCCCAATAAAAAAACAGCCAAACGAGGCAACACTGTTGCATTCCGCATCTGGCTGAATTTTTATTTAGGGATTTCTAATTCTCACCACTAATTTTAAATAGTTAGTATTGTTTTCTAAAATGATAGATATTCCACAAATAACAGAAAAGAAAATTGCTAATCAAAAATTTCCGGTGTGAATTCAACACTAGTGAGAAGTTGGTCCACTAGAGATGACGTCACAAATACTGTCCTTCGGCCTTGATTGTTTCGATAGCAACGGATGAGCACAAATAATACATATACATAATTGAAAATTAATGGGGAAATGGAACGTTGGTAGACGCAGGAAGAGCTGATTGGAAGACGTAGGTATAGACCTTGCACAAAACCAAATTACAAATTATAAATTAACCCCTTAATTCTCGCTCCCGTCATATTCACGTGCTCTTCTTTTACTCAAATTGTTTGATTCCCACCAGTTTTATACAATAGTGAAATTGATTATATTTTAGTATCGTTTTACTTGTCATTAAATAAGTTAAACATTTCTTTCTCATAAAAGTGGTGCCAATAAGCAATTTGAATTTTTAAGTCGTAATTTAATTCGAGCGTTAAGGGGTTAAAGACCAGGGCTCAGATGGTCTGGCGAGGTATATTAAGAGAGGTCAAAATCCTGCCTGATTGTAGAACCATTGTGTATGAATGTACATAGACTTGTTTCTAAATCATGTGTTAGTATTATTTTATATTATTACATGTTTTACTAACAGACATGGTTTTAAATCATTATTCCTTAATTATTTAAATTATTCCAATCTGAAATCTTCGTTGTTTTCTTAAGATTTCAAAATGTTCAAACATGAGATCAGAAATGTCTCTTATGTTTCAGATAATAATTTAGCTTAACATGGTACACATTATAAAGTTTCATTCATACGTGAAAAAAGAAAATAAAGAAACAAATTAAACCTTTAAAAAAAGAACTAAATAAAACAGAAAATAGGCATATGCTTAATATAAAAATAGTATATTGTACCCAAATCACCATAACTTCCTAAGTGTAAATAATAAATGATAGCATTATAGTATATTCATATAAACAGTTTTTCAGCTTAACGAGAAAAAAGAAAGGACGGATTTTTTTTAAAAAGATAAATGTTTCTTCAATATTATTAATGCTTTTTGAAATATTGAAATAAAGAAGTAAAAAGCAATGTTAAAGTGTATTTTAGCTAAGCTTTTCACGGTGAAAGACAATTTCAGTTCATGAAAAATAAAGCATTGTTGCATTGTGAGCGTTACCTTTTCTGCCCCATTTATTTATCGGATTTCTTATGACACATCATAAAATGTATGTAGTGAAACAGATTTTTTGTGAAGGAAGATCATTTACAAAAGAGTAAAGCCCGCACAAAAAAGTGAAGCCAGCAATCGAAATATAACAGACTTCGCCGAACTCATCATCCGTTTCCTCAATCTAAGTATTTTATAGGATTTTCGAACAAAACAAATAAGGAGTATAAATAATATTTTCTGCTGTATTTTTATCAATAATAATTTATTTGCAGATATTAACGCTGAATAAGTTCGAATAGTAATTTTTAAAGACATGTTCCATTTTTATGGTAAAAATAGTATCAAAAGAAGAACTTTAAGAAACTGTATTTTCTCGAAGGGGCTGTTGCAGCTGATGTGCAGTGCATGGGGAAATCATAAAGATCTTATTCAGACGTTTTAATTTAGAAAATGTAAAAGTGATAACTTTTGACTTATACTTGATTCTTAGATTTGGATTTGTATGAATTTTCTGTATAATTAGACACAACGTATAAATATTTCGTTTATTTAATCTCTAAATTCTTCGATTATGTAAAACAAGAAAATTAAAATGCATTTACAGTGGGCCACTAATGTTTACAGTAAAAAAAAAAAAAAAAAAAAAAAAAAAAAAAAAAAAAAAAGAAGCCCAAAACGCATTTCTAAAGAAGTTGGAAATTGCACCTCAAACGTGGTAAATGAGGTGCGTTCGTACTAGCTTAATAATTATTTGTTGCACCGAAAATTGTACTGAATGTATATCTTAGTGCACTTCATAAGAGCATATTAATTTCATTCTGTTCGAAAGACTGTAACATCATTAAAATGCACTTGAAATATTTTTTTCCCATTAGCCGTCATGTAACGGAAAACTTTTGGCTGTCCCTGTAATTAAACTATACATCCGATTTTCATAAAATTTTAAATGACTGGGCAAAATATTACATCTATTATACATTAAAATTTCAGAGCAGTCGGTGTGATAGTTTTTGCTACGTTAAATGCGGACGTATGGACAGACAGGCGACAGGCAGACGGACGGACCGAACGACGAATATATGTCCTACGTATATATATAATTACGAACGCACCTAAAAACGACTGAAAAAAATAGGATTGACTAACATTCTTATCCTTAATTGTTATCTTTCCATGAACTGTTTAGAATGTTTTTTTTTTTTTTTTTTTTTTTTTTTTTTTTTTTTTTTTTTAGCTGTTACGTTTTTATTTATTTTCTAGAGTATCTTCAAAAACAGATTTTTTGGCAAATTCTTGGAGATTTCATTAAGAGATAAGTTTGCATATAAAATATTGTTTATTTAATATTATGTTTATTTTAATTAAACTGCTGTTGATATACTCTATCTTGTAAATAGTTTGTTGGATAAGTCGAAAATTTAAAAGTTTATGCATCAGAAGTTTTCTAGGCCCTCTACTGGAGCACAGAGGAAGGTAACATTTTCATTTTTCATTTTTTTCCGAAGAATACATTTTGAAGCTTTGAATTTTTGTCCTGATACCCGAAGGTTAGGAACAGGCTAAAAATTAATATATCTCTTTGAATTTATTAACACTTTCATAATAATTAGATAAATGTCCTTAACCCCTTGGGGACGAGCGGCACGTATACGTGCCGCATGAAGCGCTCAGAATCCTTGTTTTTCCTCACCAGTAAAATTTTACTGCAAAGTTTGCCTTGTTCAATCAGCGCATTTTATCGATTCAAAAAGACACAAATTTCTGTTTTTAAAAAACGGTGACAAAAGATTAAAAATTTCGTAAAAGGCTCCCGTCCCGAAGGGGTTAAGTGGCCCACTACTGGTGCCTATACCTTTTTTCTATTCTTATACACTGCTCAAAACAATTAAAGGATATTTGAAGTTTTATATAAAATAAAGATATAAACGAAATTTTTTTGCCGAAAATAGAAGAAGAGAATCACAAATGCAAATTTTTCTGGTTTTCAAACTGTGGAGTATGCAAATTTTGAGTTCGACGTCAAAAACGTCGCTTCAGCGGCAGCGAATGAAATTTGACTTTCAACTGGATAAAAGAGAATGAAGACAAGGATGATCGGCATTCAGTGATTGCTTTGTTTCGATTAGTACGATGTCTCAGCGAAGTCATTTGACAGATTCAGAAGCTTTGAGAATTGTTGGTAGGTTAGAAGGGGGCCAAACTCAAGCCGAAATAGCGCAAGCCATTGGAGTGTCACAAAGTGTCATTTCCAGGATCTGGAACCGTTTTTTGGAGAGTGGATGTGCAGGCCGAAGACCAGGGCAAGGTCGTAGACGGGCAACAACGCCCAATGAAGATCGGTATTTAGCGTTAACAGCTCGGAGACACCGAACCATGAACGCTACTCTTCTCCAACAACACCTTCGCTCGGCTACAGGCACCACGATTTCAACTCAGACTGTCCGAAACCGGCTCCATGCTGTAGGTCTGTATGCTCGCCGACCGATGGTATGTGTTAGATTAACATCAAGGCATCGTCGCGACCGCAGGGAGTGGGCAAGCGAGCATGTCAACTGGAGGAGAAATGAATGGAGAAATATTCTGTTTTCTGACGAGTCCCGTTTTCCTGTGCATCCAGATAATAGGCGTATTTTCATCTGGAGGGACCGTGGCAGTAGGAATAATCCTGCGTTCGTGCACGAAAGTGTCAAATTTGGCGGTGGAGGAGTGTTGGTGCATGGTGGCATCTCCATTGACGGGCGCACTGACCTCTACATCATTCGAGATGGAGCTCTGACTGGCCGCCGATATAGGGATGAGATCCTCAGACCTATTGTAGTACCTTACGCTGCAGCAATCGGAGATAACTTCATTTTAATGGACGATAACTGCAGGCCACATCGTGCAAACCTGGTGGAGGATTTCCTTTTCGAGGAAGGAATCGTTCGAATGGAATGGCCAGCGTGTTCTCCAGACATGAATCCAATCGAGCAAGTTTGGGACGGTGTAGGAAGACGAGTTTCTGGCCGCCAACAACCCCCACAAACTCTCCAAGAACTGGAAAGAGCTCTTCTGGAAGAGTGGGGCAAAAAACCCCAACTCGTCATTAATAGCCTCATTGAGTCCATGCCTCAAAGGTGTTCAACGTTGCTGGCCGCCCGTGGAAACCATACCCCCTACTGAAAATGATTTTCTTTGAAGAAAACACCTTTTCTTATTCTTTTTTTCTCATATGCACAAATTGTGTTTTTTTTCCTTTAGTACACAAATGCGCAATAAAATGCATTTTTTTCTGCCAAACATGTGTAATTTATTCTCATATAACCTACTATGTCTGTCGACCATGTATCAATCAGCTAAACAGTTTACCAGATACAAAATCCACCTAAAACTGCAATATCCTTTAATTGTTTTGAGCAGTGTATAATGGTACTCAATCATCTCGAGATTCGGTAACTATGTTTAAGGATATTGCTTTAATTGCTACTTTTTTTTTAAATCTCTGAATGTAATACTTTGTTTTTATATTCAGGGAACAGCATATTTTAGCTTTATAAATCTTCCTATGCAGAAAGACTTTCCTTAGAAAAGTAAATTATCTGAGAAAGAATAATAGCTATAAGATTAAATTTATTCATACTAAAATATGGTCCGTACACATCAGGGGATTCAGAGGATTTTAGGTGTTTTAGTACCAGCAATTTCGTAAAGTACTGTCAGTATCCGAAAATAGATTTTTTCCCATTAAATATGACAAATACTACTTTATAAAAATTATGGTAAAATGTCCTTGAAAGTCCTTGAAGCGTACAAACCCTATAAAAGGGTTTTAAAGAAGAAATATCATTCCTTTAATCCTTTTCAATAGTAAAATATTTGAGAAAAAATAATTGATATAAGATGAAATTGATTCTTACTAAAAAATTATAAAGAAAAAAAATTGCTCATTTAAATCTCTAGAACAGTAAAATATTTGAGAAAGCAAAATAGATAAAAGATGAAATTTATTAACACTGAAATAGCTTTAAACAATAAATTTCTTTCTTTTAAAACTTTACAACAGTAAAATATCTGAGAAAGAATAATCCGTATAAGATGTAATTTATTCTTATCAAAACATATCAAACGCAGAGTTGCCAAATCTGGCGGGTTTTTTTATTCAGAAATTTCGATTTAAACCAGAAAAATTTTATCCCGTAACTGGAGACATGAATTTCCTTACGCGTTCAGAGATATAATGTTATTTTCCGTTTTTGTCTTTTGTAAACGCATTGGAATTTTTTTTAGAAACGCAATATATTCTGGAAATCATGTAGTGATAAAAGAACTACTTGTCGGTACTAATGAATGGTTTTATTCAAGGACAAAAAAACACACGATAATCAGAGCCAAAGAACAACGCGGAGTCATCCAGACTCCCGTCTCCAGTTACGGGTTAATACTAATTTTGATTTATCTTATTCACGAAATATTTATCTTTACAATAGTAAAAAATAATTATTCAAACTTTTGGCGAGATTTTAGAATATCTTAACGATAGTTTCGCAAATGACGCATAAATGCTTCAATCAGTCTGTTTAGCGTTAAACGCAGGGCTGTGGAATCGGAGTCCGAGTCATTTTTAAGCAAAAGAGTCAAAATCGTTAAAAACACGCTGACTCCGACTCCAGTATTTTTATTAGAGAGTTTGAAGTGAAATGAAACAATTTAAATCTAATTTTAAATTTATAAACTGAATTATTTTTATTGCTTATTATTTTTATTTTTGGGTTTGCGGAACCCGATGTATCGAGGTCTGCGAAGGCTCAGTGTTGTTTATATTCGACTGTTGCGTATTATCTTTGCGTGTTGTTCAAAGAACATTTTGGAGATTTATTAGATTACAACTGTTGCGCCCATTTAATACCTTCTAATTTAACTTTTTAAAACTAGTAATATTTCTTTATTCAATGACAAATTTAATCAGGCAACTATTACTATTTCAAAACAAGTGGTAGCAGCCGAGAAATCTGAATAAAAGGAACCAATGTAACAGGCAACACTTGTACATTATATTAGCTATCCTGGACTAGAAGTCGGAGTCGGCCATTTCTTCCGCCGACTAAGCAGCCCTTGTTAAAAGCATTTTCAAAGAAAAAAAAATTATTCCTGTAAATTCGTTTAATGCATTTTCTGGTACATCGTCAATATTTTACAATTTATGTGAAACAAACTATCAAGATCTGACTTTGAAAATGTAACTTGTGAAAATGTCAAATTCATCGCTTTATAGCAAATAGTGGAGCATAACATTTGTATAGGCGTTTGAATTAATATATTTTATACTTAATAAGAAATATTTTTCTTTTTTACCACCTAAAAGAATATTATGTGTACTTATATGCAGAAAATACAGCGTTTTAGTCTAAGACACCATTTTATTAGAAGTAACTATAAAATATTTCAAAGAAGAATAAAACCTTTCAGAAAGAATAATGAATGCCAGATGGAACTTTTTCATACTAACATTGTTTTAAAAGACGAAATATATACCTGTAAATGAATGCAGTTTTTTTTTTCATTTGACCATTCTTTTGAAACTTTTTGAAATTAACATGTAGATTTTACTTGATGGTTTTATTGGAAAAATGTAAAATAAATCCTTTTGTGATACGTACTTGAGACCTGGATCCCCGTCTCTTGAGTACTAAATATATGGAATGGAGTTGTAAATAAAGAGGAGTAGATATATAGAGTCTCTCAGCTGCAAATGAAGTAACTCAGGAAGTTGTCACCAGCTGGAGGATGTTTTTTACATCAGATCAACAATTTCTGATAACCGCCGAAAGAATCTTCCACCAATAAATTTTTGTTACACAATTTCGCCTTATATTACGGCTTATTCATGGAAAATTTTTCTCACAAGTATAGTAAAAATTTCTATTCGTTTTTACTAGTGAAAGTCAAAGACTTTTAAGATACATAGACCGGTAAACTGTCAGTTTAACTGAGGATTTTCGATCACAGCTGTTGTACGACAGTTTATATGTTTTATATTTTAATTTACCTAAGAAAATGATTTTATTAGTGTATTTTTTCATTGCGGTTCATTAAGTATTATTCTACCCTATTTCATTTAGGCCTTTAAGAAAAAAAATACCTTATTTTTCATCAATTTTTTGTTTTTTTCGTATAGCAAGTAAGTATTTCAAAAAATATCCTCCAAGGATAAAAATATAGTGTTATTTTCGTTAATATGCATTTTTTAAATTACCTTTTTGCATAAAAATTAGTTTAAAAAGCGTAAATTTCTTTACAAGTAATTTAAAATTTTGTAAATTAATATGTTATGTTACAGTTGCTACCTTTAATCTAAACTTCCTTTCCAGTTACTTTTGTAAGTCAAACTTAAAAAAAATAAAAAAGGTGGAATTATAAACTATAACGATCTGGTTCCATATAAATTTCGCCTTTATTTAGGTTTATAAGGCATGTTAAAACTAGATACTGTTTTTTAAACATACCATCCATAAAAGTTTTAATAAATCGCCTTTTTAAACTTTATTTCTGAAAATTCAATATTTATAACGCATATTTAGATATAAAAAATAGCTTCATGTAAAAAAAAAATATGCCATAAACTTCATATAGTATATTGATAAAAATTAATTTTTAAGCTCATTCTAGCCATAGCACTTAATGGTAAATAACCACAGCTGACGTACAAACCTCGTGGTTCAGGTGTTTCAATTTACTTCAGATGGCTGCCATGATTTCGCATGCTTTTGAATGGGAATTGCCGGTCTGTGTATCTTAAAAGTCTTTGGTGAAAGTTGGTCCTCGTGTTATAATCTTTTTTAATGGCACTGACAAGAGGTTGTTTAGGTTATTAGAATATGGCGGAAACGCAGACCTTGACTACTGCTAAAATAATCTTCCACAGTAAAATTAAATATCTGTTTTTGGCCATAATTATGACTGAAATTCTGAATTAATAAGGCACTTAAATAAGGAGAAAATTTCTATTCAAATTTACTGGTGGAAGTTCGCACAGGTGGTAATGAGCTACTAAGAAACCAGTTACTTCACCATTTGAGGGTATGTCAAATCCATTTTATTCAGATTTCCATGGTCTACGCACCGCTCCCTGTATACTAGGTCAAAAGGCTGACACATAAATGGCGGCTGTCATAGGCCAATTTTTTTTAACGCCTGTACGATTCCCTAAATTTAGACACCAGTGATTTGTAAAAAAAAAAAAAAAAAAAAAATTGACTTGTTTAATCTCAGAAATGTAAAGCAGGAAAATCTCTTAAAATTTTTTGGTACCCAAATTCAAGGGACCTTATACACGCTGAAAAATATCTGCCCATGGCAGCCGCCATTTTTGCGTCAGCACTCAGGCGTAGTATTTAGTGGTCTGTGGTCTAAGCAAAATGGCGCTATTGTAGGAGGATTTTTGTCACCGTTTGTTCGACCCGAAGAATTTAAATACCAGTTTTTCTGAACGTATTCTACGGCTTCATTTTCTGAGATTATGTAAGGCGAAGAATACTTTTAGAAAACATTGAAATTGAAATTTAATGGATCGTAAAAATGCTGAACAAAAATCTATCTACGACAGCCACCATCTTGTGTCAGCACCTAGGTCCATTATTTACGGGATGGTGATTGTATTTGCAGGGGTTCCAAATTGTGCGCCAACTAAATACAAATAAATTTTAACAGAAAATTGTATGGTAGGTTTGCGTTAAAATTAACTTTCAAAGGTGATTCCGGGGCGGTTTGTAAGAAAAATCTAAAAAGAAAAATTTTCTAAAAAAATATTGGTATTCAGTTGGCGACCATTTGGGAGCCCTGTATTTGTATATGCATAAATTGTACGTTTGGAATAGGAGGTTTCATGTATACTAAGATATATTATTTTTTATTTCTTCAATGAAAAAAAAAATAATTGAAAGGGGCATCTTGAAACACCTTATATTTCAGGTATCGTAATACTATAAATAAACAGTTATAGACATTGGTAATGATATATTAGAAAACAACGTACACTTGGTGTAATATGATACTCGTGCAGTCGTCGTCTGGTCTGTCCATCTGTCGGCATATAACAGCATAAAAACTACCCAACAGAATGATTTGAAATTTAATATATATAATCGTTGCAGTATTTTCTCGGGTCATTTGAAATTCTATGAAAATCGAATCAAAACTTAAAAAGGTATTAATCAAAGCTTTCTTCATTATATTATACCCTGTCATACATAATTAATTCAATGATTCCCATGATAGATAATGAAAATTCCCTTGATAGGTAATGATTCTAGGTTGCCATGCCGATTAGGTCCTATTTAAAATGGAATCCTATTATTTCCGTATTACTGAATTTAATATATATAATCGTAATAAATATTGTATTAATGCATTTTTGCATAAGAATGCAACAGCTATTGCACCAAGATCTGAACATATATAAAACTACTTATAGCACGAACTTACCTCACGAACTTACGTTTGACGTACACTTTCCGACTTCGTTAGTTTGCATGCGTTGCAGGAAATTTATAGTATTTTTAGGAAAAAGATTAAAAACATTTTTGTTCTTAAATTAAATACGCAATTGAAGATTATATTGATATTAATAGAGAGATTATAGCGAGATTATACAGGGTGTCCGGTCTCAATGGTGTCCAAGGGCTATTCCTAAACCGTTAGTAATAGACATATATTTCCAAATACCAAAATGTTTTAAACCAGGTAAAGAAATATTTTAAAATCGATTTGGGTCAATAAAAACATTTCTTAAAAAATTGCGAAATTTAAATTTTTATACAGTCCCCCAGTCCTATAAGTTATATTTAGTAAAATTTTCCTTTTACACTGACAAGTAATACACAAAAAGTCCCGTTATTCGACGATTAAAATTGAAAGAGTAATAACTGTTTAAAGTTGGAGCATATTTTTTACTGCAAATTGGGGATCATTCACAAATTTAGTCGGAATATAATTTCGTCAAATATATTTAAAAAATGGTTGAGAGTAAAATTAACATTGCAATATAAATTTGAAATCTTTAATCATTCTGACATATTAAAGCAAAATATACAATTTGTAATAAACGTTTAAGAAGAAAGTAAAAACAAAATTTTTGTTCAAGGAAATGATGCTAAATTAAAAGCCTCAATAATTTACAAAATGATACGTATTTAAAAATATTATTAGATTACACTAGCCTGAAAAAGTTGGACTGTATAATGTTTTTTAGCTTCTGATAATTGATTCTTATGTATTTTGTACCGCTGAATCCGAAATTGACCTTCATTTTTAACCATAACATCAGGATTTTTCGCAAATTGCAAATTTCAAGGTTAAAAAGTTCAAAATTAAAATTGAATCTCCTCCCCCATCTCATCGGAGCACTCAGCTGTTTAGCTGTAAGAATCCCAGGATAAGCAAAAATATCGAATAAATTATTGAATAAAATAAAATAAAATAAAATAAAATAAAAAAGTTTTACATACGTTTTTTGAATGGGATTTTCGCTATTTTAACTTACACGATTTGCAAAGAAATTCTAACAGGATGGTTAAAAAATGAAGATCATTTTCAGATTCAGTGCTGGAAAGTGCGTAAAAATGAAGTATCAAAAGTAAAAAATACAATCATCTTCTACTTTATAGTATCCGATTTTTGTTATTCTTTAAATTTGACAATTTATGAATTGCGAAGTATCCTGACATGATGGTTAAAAATTAAAGTAATTTTCGGATTCAGTCCTAAAAAATACATTAAAGTTAAAATCCCAACAATCGCAGTCTTGTATTATCGAGCCTAAAACTTTTTCAAAAAACTTTTTGGCGATAATCTAGCTGAAATTTTTTGTGTTAGCCTGTAAAATAAGTATAAATGGTAACTACCGAAAATCATAATAATATTAGATTGTTATCGGATTTGCGCCAGTATGTAAAATGTCATCTCAATCGGATATTTGAAAATGATTTAAAGTTCGAGTACAAATTTGATCTGGAAAAACATACATACGATCGTTGAAGTAACATAAAAACCTATAAAAATAACATAATTTTTGTTAAAGGAAATCATAAAAGAAACAGTCTCAAATTCTGACAAAATAAAACATGTTATTTTAGCCAATCTCAAACTTTATAAATGTTAACTTAATCGTAACACTTGTACGACTTTTTTCAAAGCGCAGATACACTTGAAATAAGATCTTCGAATACTTTAAGCACTTGGTATGTGACCCCTCAAAGCCAAGCTGAACTCATTTGTTTTCCCAGCAGAAAAGTGACATAAGTCATGCATTTTTAAAGTTTCATAACTCTCTCAAATTTAGTGTTATATGAATGGGACTTTTTTGTCTTACTTGCCAGTATAATAGGAAAATGTTACTGAATATAACTTATAGGACCCGGGGACCGTATAAAAATTTCAATTTCCTAATTTTTTAAGAAATGTTTTTATTGACTCAAATTGCCTTTAAAATATTTCTTTACCTGATTAAAAACATTTTTGTAATTGGAACTATATATCTATTACTAACGGTTTAGGAATTAGCCATTGGACACCGTTGAGACCGGACACCCTTTATAGAGATATCAATTGCTTAAAAATCTCATTGCAGTATCATAATTTTATTTACATTTTTTCTAATTTCATTCCGGAAAATTATATTTTATCAGGAACCAAGTCAGGGAATAGTATATGCTAGCTTTATAAAATCCTTTTCTATTCCGAAATAAATTTCTCGGAAGAGTAAAATATCTGAGATAGAATAAAGAGTATCAGATGAATGTTATTCATACAAAAAAGAATATTAAAGTAGAAACTTTTATCCTTTGAATGTATTTTCTAGCACGTGATCACCTTCTTGAACTTTGTGAGAAATGAATAAGACTTTTTTTCATGATTTTTAGAGAGACTGTCAGCATGATCAAATATAAAATTCCTTTTGTACAGTTTTTTATTTTTAAATTCAGATAAAAGTCAGATATAGCTAGTTGAGATTTCTTTGAATAAATAACTAGTTGTTAACATAATGATGTACTGTCACTCAAATTTCTTGAACTTCGTGGCAAATAAATGCCCTTTTTTAAATATATTTAAAAGATGCACTTTATGTTGCGATATACAGGAAGGTGACATTTCAGTTTCACAAAACTTCCTTAGATGTACAGAATGGATTTGAAACGAAAAAGTACAAAAAAGATGAAAAGTAGATTTCAGATAAAAGTTTGCCATGCAAATAACATGGAAAACAGATATTTTTTGGATGAATATATAATTAAATATATATTATATTGTCAAGTGGTCATTTTCTTTCAGTCAAAGTGATATGAGATGAACATTGTATTTATATAAATGTTTAATAAGGAGAAAAGATTTATTTTACATTTATTCTATTTGGTGTAGAGATACTGAAGTGGGCGTAGTTTCTTTCTTCTTTCTTCATTTATTATTATTATTTTTTTAAATATGAAAACATTATAACATTATAAGTCTGTGAAATTTAACTAGACACCAAAATTTTAAAACCAGACTTTTATATACAATCAAATAAAATGGCTATATAAAAAGCACTTAAATTACCATAAAATTATGAAGACGTTTCGTGGCTCACCGTGCCAACTCCTGAGTTGAAACATCTGTCGACAACCCACACAGGAAAAACTCAGAGAACCAGCCATAAAAATTATTACAAAAACAGTTCTTCCGTATAGTAGTAATTGTTGCTCTCGCGAAGGCCAGCCTTACCAAAACGGTAGTATCATAATTTTATTTACATTTTTGTTTTAATTTCCTTCCAGAACCTTATTACGGCAGAACCAATCCAGGTATTAGAATATTCTAGCTTTAGAAAACTTATTGATTAATTGTTTAAAAATCTTATGGTAGTATCATAATTTTATTTAATTTTTTTTTTCATTCCATAAAACTATATTATATCAAGAACCTATTCAGGAAAAAGAATATTATAGCTTTAGAAAACCTATTCTATTCTGAAACAAATTTCTCAGAAGAGCAAAATATCTGAGATAGAATAAAGGGTAACAGATGAAAGTTGTTCATACAAAAAGAATATTAAAGTCGAAACTTTGTTCCTTTGAATGTATTTTCTGGCATGGGATCACCTTCTTG
The DNA here is from genome assembly GCA_963932465.1 of Maratus speciosus. Classification (NCBI taxonomy): domain Eukaryota; kingdom Metazoa; phylum Arthropoda; class Arachnida; order Araneae; family Salticidae; genus Maratus; species Maratus speciosus. The sequence goes on along the minus strand of OZ010794.1, from coordinate 501,767,798 downwards.
AAGTTTGTGAGAAATGAATAAGACTTTTCTTTCACGATTTTTAGAGAAACTGTCAGCATGATCAAATAAGATTAAAAAAAACTGTACAGTTTTTTAAAAATAAATTCAGATAAAGGTCATTTATTGTTACTTGATATTTCTTTGACTAAAGAAATAGTTGTTAACATAATGATCTACTGTCACTCAAATTACTTGGACTTCGTGACAATAAATGCAATATTTTAAATATATTTTAAAATATGCACTTATTGTTGCGATATATAGGAAGGTGAGATTTTAGGTTTCACAGAACTTCCTGAGATGGACAGAATGGATCTGAAACGAAGCAGTAAAAAAAAGATGAAAAGTGGATTTCAGATAAACGTTTGTCATGCAACTGACATTCAAATCGGATATTTTTTTAATGAATATATTATTAAAAATATATTATATTGTAAAATGGCCATTTTTTGCAATCAAAATTATATGAGATGAAAATTGCATTTATATCAAAATTTAATACGGAGAAAACATTTATTTTATAATTATTCTGTTTGGTGTAGAGATACTGAAATGGGCGTACTTTCCCTTCTTTTTTTATTTATTTTTTAAATATTTTTTTTAAATATGAAAACATTATAAGTTTGTGAAATTTAAATAAAGACCAAAATTTTAAAACCAGACTTTTATAAACAATCAAATAAAATAGCTATATAAAAAGAATTATAATTACAATAAAATTATAAAGACGTTTCGTGACACACCGTATCAAACTTTTGAGTTCAAACATCTGTTGACAGTATACACACAAAAAACTCAGAGAACCAGCCACATAAAAGGTTAGAAAAGCAGTTCTTCAGTATAGTAGTAATTGTTGCACTCGCGAAGGCCAGCCTTATCAAAACAGTCAGATCATAATTTTGTATTTACCGTAATTTCGAGTGTATAGCCCGCAGATCAAACAATTCAGTGTGGACCCAGAAATTTTATTAAGTATCTGAAGACCAATATTTTCCGTGATCTAAAAAGTTACATTTTATTTTTAAAAATTTCAAATGTACAAATTGTGTATTATATTTTTAATGTTGTTGAATTGCTCTGATCTACTAAACCTATTATTTACGAGTGAATAAATAGATATAAATTGAAAAACTGATAAACAAATTCATTTGTAGCTATAAGATAGATGAGTGTTTAAGTAAGTGTAAAATAGAATCCTACATTTATATCAAAGTTTAATAAGGATAAAATTATTATTTTACGTTTATCCAGTTCAATGTGGACGATGATAGCATGAACATTAGTAGCAAGTTTGATTTTTTCTGATATTATTTTGTCCTGACAAATTTGAATTGAGAAATTCGCAGCAAATCTCCCGCAAGGTATACATTACCTATTTGCATGAGTAGTTAGTTGTGAAATTGATGGCAAGATTGTCTTTAATTGACGAAAGCAAAAAATCCCTTTGTTGAGAGAATAGATAATCAGCAGATACGCAGAAATTGCGGAAATTTTATTCGGTTATCACTGCTTTTTTTAAACGCTATATTTATCAAATACCAAAAAAGACTCGAATTGAAGAGTACAAATATTTTAAACTTGTTTATAGTGGTAAAAGTGAAAAGCGACGCATGCGCCCTAATGGTGTGTATGCATCAATAGATCTAATCAGGTCTATGGACTCCTTCGAAGGGGTTAAACTTATAGTGAAATTGTTAATGTGTCACGGAAAGATGACTACGTTGCAGTAAGTTGCAACTTTGCAGTATTTGTGATTAATTATTTGCCGTTAATTTGCAATAAATTTAATACATCTTGAATTTAACTTACACGACAAGTTAGCTGCAAGTTCAAAGTGTGGTGAATTCGGCGTTTGCGCTATCTTGCTGCAGTCTTGTTATGAAATGCTGAGCTTGCTGCAACTTTGCAGGTTTTCAAAGCAACACTTCTGCAAATTTTCTGCAAACTATAAATTCTATATGTGGAGTAGTGTTGGCAGGAGTCCCGCATAAATCAATCAGGGCTCCAAATGCATTGGACTCCATAATTTCTTTCAGTTTATTTAGTAATCGTTAATCGCAGATGATTCTGCCATTAGATAAGAGGAAGAAGATTATTTTAAAAAACTGGTGTCTAGAGCATTTAGAGACCCGATTTACGCGGGACACCTGGCAACAATAGTGTCGAGATACTGAAATGGGCGTAGTTTCTGTAGTTCCCGAAGTTCAAGCAGATTTTAGTCACAGAACCTCAATAATAAGTGCATAGTTTTAGTAGGAGAGCTGTTGAACATTTTTGAGTAGGTATTTGAGGCACCCTGAAAATTTGTGCAACACTTCTTTTGTAATGGCTGAATACAAAATCGAATGGCTGGCTGAAGGATCGTGGTTTAAAAACTGTGCCAGACACGTGTCAAGTGCCATTTTTTGACTAGCCAAAAAAGGTATTTGAGGCACGCTGAGATTGAGGCAGAATAATATTTATGCATAGAAAAAAATATTTTGAAAATGACAGACACTTTAGTCGGCCCAAAATCTGTGCCAGACACGTGTCAAGTGCCATTTTGCCAAAAATGACACGTGTCTGGCACAGTTTTTGGGCTGAATAAAGTGTCTGTCGGTTTCAAAATATTTCTTTCCAAGTAAAATATTATTCTGTCTCAATCTCAGCGTGCCTCAAATACCTTTTTTGGGTAGTCAAAAAATGGCACTTGACACGTGTCTGGCACAGTTTTTAAACCACGATCCTTCAGCCAGACATTCGATTTTGTATTCAGCCATTACAAAAGAAGTGTTGCACAAATTTTCAGGGTGCCTCAAATACCTTCCCTAAAATGTTTAACAGCTCTTGGACTATTTGTTTCGTTTAGTCTGTATATTGGAGTGGGTCTGATCTTTAGTTCTGTGAGGATAAAATTATGCTGTGTAGGACAGAACCGATTTGGACCTATGTCATTTTTTTCTGGAAAGGGGGGGGGGGGTGTTAAAACATATGTTAATCAAAAAATTATCAATACAGGGCAGCAAAAACGCGATAAATAAAAGCGATTCCAATAAGCAAAAGGGAAGACAAAAACTTCGAAAAGAGAATTCAACAATGCTACAACATTCATCGAAACGATATCACCGTACCTGAGAAAATAATTTACAAAATTTAAATGAATATCTTTCAACTGTCCAATTGTGACTAGGTTCGTATAAAACTTTAAGAAGTATAACTTTTGAAAGTTATTAGAAAAAAGACACATTAACATGTTCTTAATTTCTATCGTATTTCAACAGTTTTGCAATTTACCATATTGAACCATATTACCATATACCCAGAAAATAAAAGCGCGTTTCAATCTATTTGGGACATGTTGTGCATAGTTTTGAATTTAAATAAGCCATGTAATAAATAAAGACTAAACATTAAACAGAAAACATGAAAGCAAATGTTAATTATGTATGAAAGCAGATTTCTAAAGACGCAAGTTTCAGATATTCTTTATCTGAATCTGACATTGTGATGAACACCAATTTTCCCCCTGATTTTGTTCTTGTTTGTGCTTGATTAAAAAAAATATATATATATTTATATAAAGAATTTGTCAGATTACCTAAAGCTGAAGAAAGAAACTCAGTTATTGTTTTCCTAAATAATTCTATCTAAAAAAGAAATGCCATGCACATGCGAGTACATTTTCCACCAGCTGATTTTTTTCTTTCTTGAATAACGACGGTGTAAATCTGCAATATTAAGAATTTTTCTATTAAAGTGTACTTTATATTAGTAAAGCTAGACTAGAAGGTATATGTAAAAGAATACTCGTGATAAACATATATTTGCACCGATTTTTATTTTAAGAGATGTTGTTTGCACGCATTTACATTTCAGAAATACCCATTTTTTGACTTCAGATGCTATTTATAATAATTTTGTAGTGCACTTTCTTAAAAAGGACTCTATTTTTTTAATTAGAATTTCCTGCCGATATGAACTGTGTACGCAAATGCGACATCTATATTTCGTTTTACATAACTTTTCGAAGTGTGTCTGTGGCTTTCGAAATCTGTGGTTAGTGAATTTCGCTGTAGTTTTATGCAAATTACGTTGCGCTAGTTCGTACGGGTCCTGGAATTTCCAGACCAGGAAATTTATCGGTACCAGTATATTCTTATGGAAAATCTCTAATTACGTCTCTAATTACTAAAAGATAAAAAATTGATTTATCTTTTGTGGCACGCTATCCAAAATCAAAAGTAAAATTTATGTAAATGATTTTTGTGCGTCATATTATCCATTTGCATACATTTCGTTTAGTTTGGATACAATGACGCACAAAAATCATTTACATAAATTTTACTTTTGATTTTGGATAGCGTGGCACAAAAGATAAATCAATTTTTTCATATAAATACATTACAGTGCATTGTGTAGGTTCAGTGAGAGTGATATTTTTAACAGTGTATTGGTCAATTAAAAGTTTTGGTTACATGTGTAAATATATTTAGCCGAACCGAAAACAATTGAAAACGAATTTTATAACAAATTTTTTAAAGCTACATCAAGGCGTCACTTAAATTTTGATATCATATATTTTAAAACTCATATTTTGAATTTATGAAAGATGTGATTGATAAAGTATCAATGAATAAGTTTTTATACATCCTTTTAAATTTAACATAATTATTACACATGTAATTATAAGTAAAACAAAAATAAAATGATGAAATAAATAATATAAATGTATGTATATATACATTAATTAATAGCATAGCGTCACTTAAAATTTGATATAGTTATTTTTAAGTCCCATATTTAAAATTCTTATAGCAATAAGATAAAGTGCTGCGTCACAAACTTTTAACCCGTTAAGGGTTTTTTGTGTTGATATTCTATTCATAACACTATTTAAAGAAAACAGTTTTGAAGTATATTTTTCTCGCACATGTTGTCGAAATGTATATGAAAGTGGTTTGTTTTGTTAAAGTGCTGCGATATCGAATTAAAAAAAGAACGCCTGTGACTGCCTTGAAACAAGTGTGTACTTAAGGGGTTAAATAAACAGAGTTTTATAAATATAATTCCTGGCTCTATCTATACTGTAATTTGGCGGCCCTGCCAGGGACTCTACAATTTTAGCTAACAATTAAAGTACAGTGTACTTTTTTTAACATATATTAAAATAGTAATTTAATAGCATCGAAGCAAATACAGTTTTTTAAAAGTTTGTTTTTTTCCGAAATCTCGCGCTATAAACTTCGTTTGGCAAGTTGTGCATAATATATATTGTTAAGGTGCAATAATTTTCTTTTTATTTACTTCCAGTTTTAAGGGGTTTTGGGACTCTTAAAATTGGAAATATAAGAAAACAAAAGACCATTTTCAACATTTAATATCTTAAAATGTATATGATTTTAAAACACAATTTTCATTCGGTATGAAATATATAAGTATGTTCTTTAATTTCATGTATTTGAAAAATACTACGATGCAGAATTAGCATTTATAGGGTGCTCCAAACTGTCAGACATTTCACGAGCAGAAAATTTGTATAACAGTTTACACGCAGGACTGCAAAAACATTTTTGCATCTAGAATGAAAATTTTGTTGCCTACTTAACTTCAGATTGTAATAATTACCCTGAACCTAAATCAAGCAGGACGGTCATTCTGCCAAGCCAAGCTATAAAAAAAATGCTAACCCCACCAAACAAACAAACGCCAAGAACCAAAAGCCAGAACCGCGTAACTGCTTATTATACTCTAGACAACTTCTCCATGTTAAATCGGCTAAACGTGGCATTTTAAAATTTCAGATATTTAAGAAAACAAGCATCGCAGAGAAATAAAATTAAGACTAGAAGAATCTACTGAAGAAAAGCTTCATATTGAGACCAAACTCATCTCTTTAAAATAATTATAAACAGAGATACAGGATTTTGAAAAAAAACGTCGAGATACTGAAAATGATAAAAAAAATCTTCGTCAAACATATATTAATTCAATTAAGCTAGAGACTTAAATAATGAGCAGAAAAAAGTATGGAATGCATTTTCGGACTGGTAATTACCCAATCTATGTGCTTTTATAAAATTTAGTTTAAAAAATTTGAAAATTCTATTCTTAATAAGCAAAAAACTGTTAATTCGTTCTAAAATTATCAAACTATGCCAAACAGTGATAAACCCGCCAACGAGTGCGTACTATCCACATTATAATAGCACAAATCCACTTCAACTTCAATCTGGTAGACGAGTATTTTCCATCAAAATTATTTTTTCGACAAAAACTGCATAAAAGTTACATTTTTAGAAAGATTTTTAAAATAAAAATAATATTTTAGAGAAATGGTACCTTTTAAGAAGTATGCATTGAAAGTTATCGGCATTTAAGGTTTCATTCCTAATGTAAACAAAACTTTTGAAAATGAATTGAGGTCGCAAATCTCGACAATAGCTTTTTTTAGGTGCGTTCGTAATTATATAAATACGTAGCACCTATAGTCGTCGTTCAGTCCGTCCGTCCGTCTGTCCGTCCGTCTGTCCGCATGTAACAGAGCAAAAACTACCCAACCGAATGGTCTGAAATTTCAAATATATGATTGTTGCAAACTTTTGTCGAGCCATTTCAAATTTTATGAAAATCGGATGTATAGTTTAATTACAGGGACAGTCAAAAGTTTTTCTTTACATTACGGCCAATGGGAAAAATTATTGCAAGTGCATTTTAATGATATTACAGCCTTCCGAATGATCTGAAATTTTAAAGATATAACTGTTGCAAAATTTTGTCGAGCCATTTCAAATTTTAGGAAAATCGGATGTATAGTTTAATTACAGGGACAGTCAAAAGTTTTTCTTAACATTACGGCCAATGGGAAAAATTATTGCAAGTGCATTTTAATGATATTAGAGCCTTCCGAATGATCTGAAATTTTAAAGATATAACTGTTGCAAAATTTTGTCGAGCCATTTCAAATTTTAGGAAAATCGGATGCATAGTTTAATTACAGGGACAGTCAAAAGTTTTTCTTTACATTACGGCCAATGGGAAAAATTATTGCAAGTGCATTTTAATGATATTACAGCCTTCCGAATGATCTGAAATTTTAAAGATATAATTGTTGCAAGGTTTTGTTGAGCTATTTTAAATTTTAGGAAAATCGGATGTATAGTTTAATTACAGGGACAGTCGAAAGTGTTCCGTTACATTACGGGGAATTGGAAAAATTATTGCAAGTGCATTTTAATGATATTACAGCCTTCCCAATGGTCTGAAATTTTAAAGATATAATTGTTGCAAAGTTTTGTTGAGCTATTTCAAATTTTAGGAAAATCGGATGTATAGTTTAATTACAGGGACAGTCAAAAGTGTTCCGTTACATTACGGGGAATGGGAAAAAATTATTGGAAGTGCATTTTAATGATGTATCAGACAATGCGCTTTATGAAGTGCAAAAAAGTATACATTCAGTACAATATGGGGTGCAAAAAATAATTATAAAACTAGTTATAGTACGAACGCACCTCATTTGCCACGTTTGACGAGCAATTTCCAACTTGTTTTACCTGCAAACAGAAATTGTTATTTTTTGCGTGTGTAAATTATAAACAATCATTGGATACTGAAATAAATGTTTTGGGGTACTTGCAAGTTATCCCGTCGACCCATTTCGCCAAATTATATAAATCACAAAACTACTCGCCAAATTATACAAATTGACAATTTTTATTTTAAATAAAGAAATAACAAATAAATTAGTATAACATTAATGAAAGTACAAATAAAACGTCGAAAAAAATCATCTTATTACGTAAACACGTGTTTTCAAGTGAATGTGACATTTACGATCAACCATTATTGGCATTTAATCTTACAACTTGGCGACAGTAATTTGGTCGACGGGATAACTTACAAGTACCTGTTTTGGTTTAAGATAATATTATTTATTTATTTATTTTGTGTTTTAAATAAAGTAAGTGAAACGGGTGTATTTTAAATGCCTATAATATATGTTTTTAAACTGAATGTAGTATTTGAAAGGAAAGTTGTTTATTGTAAATGAAACGAATGCAATACGAATGATGTCAATGGGAACAATATTAAGCGTCATATCACTTCTCTCGGCTAACATAAAATTACACGATCTTTTCTTTACGTTTAAAAGTAAATAAATCCTACCCATGTAAAAATATTTAATCAAATTTTAAAACGAATCATCAGTTAGTTTAGTTGTGCCGCGAAGATTGATCACCGAAAACTATTGTTGATCGTAATCATACCTTCCATTCTCGATGGCCAGTGGCGTTCAAAACAATATTTTGAAATGCTTTTATTAGGTGTATAACATCAGATGGACGAACTTTAGCTAAGATATTAGATTTTCTAATCTTTCTTAGTCGAGTCTATTGCAAAGGTTCGGGTGAAAAAAAATATATTTCAACTATATAAATGAATATAACTGTGATAGGTACAGATGTCATATTCGCCCCATATTGGCGCGATTTTTTTCTGTCGCCAATATCATATAGGCAACAGGTACTTAACTTGCGCCAAAGTGTCGTTATTTTGCTTGATGTGGTAACCCGGATTATGTTGTTTATGCTGTTGATGTTTTCGCCAAATTGGCAGCCAAAAAAAAAAATCGCGCCAATATGGGGCGAATATGACATCTGTACCCTGTGATATCATTAAAGGCTTTCATAGAAACAGTCCATTGTACCAAATTGTATTAGCTAAATAGGTCTATTGGCTATGGAACCAAATACGGAAGATTATTAATTAGGTTTAAAAATCTCCGGCACAGATGTTATGTACGCATATTGGCGCGATTTGTTTCTGACGACAATGTCATATACGCAATGGGTATTTAACTGGCGCCAAAGTGTCGTTATTTTGCTTGATATGTTAACCCGGATGTTGTTGTTTATGCTGTTGATGTTTTTGCCAAATTGGTGGGTGTCGGAAAAAAATTCGCCAATGGGGCGAATATATGACATGTGTGCCAAATCTCCGTATTATCGAACGTATTTCGACATATAAGCAAACGGAGGCAAAGATGTCTCAGACGCACCGGGGTATCCTTTTAGTACCAAAATGGCAGTTTTATTCCCTAGCAACCCAGATATTTTGACGATATTATCCTCCATATGACAATACAATAGAAGAGATTGCGTGTGTTTTAAATTAAATTAAACTTTGTGCTTTTTATAATAAAATAATTAGTGTGTGTTTCTAATAAAAGTTTTAGCACAGATGTCATATACGCCCCATAATGGTGCGATATTTTTCTGACGCCAATGTCATGTACGCAACGGGAATTCAATTGGCGCCAAAATGTCGTTATTTTTCTTGATATGGTAAACCGGATGATGTTGTTTATGTTGTTGATGTTTTCGCCAAATTGGCATCAGAAAAAATGGTACTTCTTAGTTATCCCGTCGACCAATTTCGCCAAACTATATATATCGCCAAACCACACGCCAAATTATACAAATTGACATAATTTCTATTTTAAATAACAAAAGAATAAGTAAACTAGTATAACGTTAATAAAAATACAAATAAAACGTCAAAATAAAAATCACTTTATGACGTAAACACGTGTAAGTCAAGTAATGTGACATTTACGATCAACCATTATTGGCATTTAATCTAACAATTTGGTGACAGTAATTTGGTCGACGGGATAACTAAGAAGTTACGAAAAAAATCACGCCAATATGACATCTGTGCCAAAGTTTTGTGTATTTTATAATAAAATTGTGTTTTTATACCAAATAAACAGTTTCATAATAAATAAAACCAACATGCTATTTTCTCCAGCTAAGTCTAATTGGTACCCGGAAACGTGGTTTTCTCCGCAAACTGGCTCAAAAAGAAACAAAAAAATATATATTTGCGATGCGTTTGAGACAGCGCTGTGCTCAAACGAGCATAAAGTATAAATGCCTACGTGAGTTAAGCGGTTTTCTCAAGAAAGATGAAATACATAACAATGAAAAAGTTAGACAATGCTGACATGATCGGAAGAAGTTCTTAGTACTTTTATGTTAGCCAGTCTCAAAACTCGCCAATGGTATTTTTTACCTCGCCAGTAGCAGTTTTTATTTTTGCGTGGTAAATAAAAAACAATGTTTTGATAATGAAATTTGCATTTTTTTATTATTTTTTTCTTTTCTTTAAAAAAAAAATTAAATAAGTGAAAGGCATATATCTTAAACGTTTGTATTTTAAATTAAAGTTATGATTTTATGTAAAATAAGTGAAAGGATTATAGTTTAAGTAAAATTAAGGCAATACGAATGAATGGGAAGGGAACAATAATTGGCGATTTATCACCTGCGCCCGCTAACATAAAAGTAATGAGTTCATGATTTCTCTATCAGAATCTTCCTAATTGGCGAAAGATTGAGATAGTTAATTAAAATTATGAATAAAAGTAACATGATGTAATCCTTAGCATACATTTAACGGGGATCAAACTGCTAGACAGAGGCGAAAATAATCTAATAAATTCGAAATTGAAAAGAGTACAAAAGAAAAGAATTTCCTAAAATTCATATTTCTGTGATACCATTTGGAATAGAAACCGACAATTTGGCACATGGTGGTTATTTTAAATACTCGATAAGGATGATTTCTAAAAAAGGTAGAAATTAAAAGTTCGAAACGACAGAAAAGCGTTCTATGAACGTTCTAAATTATGACTTATTTGCAATTGTTAATCTGGAACAATTGCTGAATCTGCAAATTGTTCGAAACATGAAATTTGATGTGCTTTTTACTTATAAGACCTAAATGATATCACAGAAAAATTCCTACAAAATTCGAAATTTGAATGGATGCAGGCCTAAAAAAAGCTCGAAAATTGCGATTTCTGTAATACCGTTCTGTATAGAGGTCTGAATTTCGGCATGCCGGTTTGTTTAAAAATGTAAATACACGCTAAGAACTGTTAGTAAAAAATCGAAATGTTAAGAGGTGAACCGAGTGGTAAAAGTTTTAAGAACGCATTATGATTTTAATGAGATTGTTTGGGCTAGGAACATGAAATTTGACACGGATGTTATTTTCTAAGGCGTAAATGCTTTGCGTTTTCTAATAAATTAGAAATTTATAAGTGTACAAGAGCAAAAAAATTCTTCTATTTTTGAATCTGTGATACTGTTAGGGATAGAATCCTTAAATCTGGTATGGTGGACACTTTTAAGATGTAAATGCTCTAATCTGTTTCTAAATAAATCGAATTTTAAAAGGGTGAAATGAGTGGAAAGCTTTTTAAAACCGTTCTAAATTCCGGTTTGAATGGAATTGCTAGAGCGTGAACTTGAAATTTAACATGATTACTGATACTAAAACAAAAATGCTCGTCTTTAGCAATTTCTAAAAAAATCGAAATTTAAGATGTTGCAAGAGCAAAAGTCATTCATAAATTAAGATTTCTGTGAAACTGTTGAGGGGAGAAACTTAAAATTTGATATGGTGGTTACTTTTAAGATGTCAGTGCTCGCTAAAAACCTATTTCTAAAAAAAAAATCGAAATTTAAAATGGTGAAACGAGTAAAAAAGCTTTCTAAAAATGCTCTAAATTATGATTTATTTGGAATTCTTAGCCCTTAGAAAATAGAAATTTGACATAGTTGTAACATTTAAGACGTAAATATTCACTATGAACAGTTCCTAAAAATATCGAAATTTTTAACGGCGCAGGAGCTAAAAAGTTCTAAAATTGGGTTTATCGTGATATCGTTAAAGATTAAAACCTGAATTTTGGCAAGCTGTTAATTTTAAGATCTAAGCGCTCGTTCAGAACTGTTTCGAAAAAAGTCTCTCTTTAAAGAGATTAAAAGAGCAGAAAACGTTCTAAATACGTTCTAAATTACGATTTAAATAGAATTGTCAAAGCATGACCTTGAAATGTAACATGGTTGTAACTTTTGAAACAGTAATGCTCTCCGAAATCATTTCCTAATAAAATCGAAGTTTAAAAGGGTTCAAAAACAAAAAAAAGCTCTAAAATTCCAATTTTTGTGATACCGTTCGGGGTAGAAGCCTGGATTTGGCATACTAATTATCTAAAATATCTAAAGGTTCATTAAGAGCTGTTTCTAAAAATATCTGCTCTGTTTTGTATGTCATACTTCAACCTCGGATTAGCCGTAGATATTTGATCTACAATTTTGCAAAAAATAAAGTAAAAAGTTATCTTTAAACAAATATCTGTCTAAATGTCAAACAATAAACAAATATCTAACTAAAAGACCAACAATAGGTCCATATGTTATTTCGACTCTATCAATTTTTTTACAAAATTTGCATTCTTCATAAAAAATAAAACACCATATAAATTGAAGAAGTCTGATACTTTGAGAAAAGAAGTTGGCTTTCATTGCTTTTAAATCTTTAATTACTCTAAGAAATAAATGATATGTAAACAATATGTACACATATTGTGTTTCCTTTCTACTTACAACGGTTCTAATAGAATTCATTTTAATTTAAGTGAGTAGATTATTTAAATTATACATAATATCTTAAAAAAAAGAAATGATATCCACTAAAAAACAACTTTTCAAAAGTAAAAAAAAAAAAAAAAAAAAAAAAAAAAAAAAAAAAAAAATGAAACTTGTGGCTAAAAAATGGTGTGATATCATATTTCCAAGCTTATATTATGGTACTTTTTTAACATTTTCCACTAAAACATTCACCATTTGTAAGTCGAGTGACTTCGTATATGTTGATAGAAATCCTCTTCTCCTGTACTAAATACATCATAACATGTTTCTGAAAATTCAAATGTTTTAAAATTATGCATCATGGGCTTGGCGGCCATCTTTCCATATTTTACACAAATTTCTAAGCACCCAAGTTTGTAAAGGGTAATAATTTTTCATTAATAACAATTTAGAACTTCTGATTTTAACTACTGACAAATGAATTTGAAAAGACTTTTATTTTGAGAAAAGAAATTCATTGTTACTGCTGTTAAATGATTAATTACTCTAAAAAAGTAATCATAAAAGGAATAGCGAAGATATGTCACTATTACCTTAACACACAAGTTTCTAAGCACACAATTCCGTGAAGGAAAGGCATAAAATGTGTGCTGTGGTAACAATGTCGAACTTTGGTTTTCAACTGCAAACATCCGATAAATTGAAAAAGACTAATATTTTGAGAAAAGAAATAGATTTTTATTGCCTTTAAATGATTAATTACTTTATGAAATAAATCACTAGATGTATCCTTTAGATAAGTCACTATTATTTTAAGACACAAAGTTCTCCGAATACAAGTCCGTAACGGAAAAGCTTAAAATGTCTGCTTAAGTAACAATTTTGAATTTCGGATTTTAACTATGGATTAGGGTACATAGAAAATTGTGTAAAATATGGAAAGATGGCCGCCAAGCCCATGATGCATAATTTTCAAACGTTTGAATTTTCGGAAACACGTTATGATGTATTTAGTACAGGAGAAGAGGATTTCTATCAACATATACGAAGTCACTCGATTTACAAATGGTAAATGTTTTAGTGGAAAATGTTAAAAAAGTACCATAATATAAGCTTGGGAATGTGATATCACACCATTTTTTAGCCACAAGTTTCATCTTTTTTTTTTTTTTACTTTTGAAAAGTTGTTTTTTAGTGGATAAATTTATACTTAAAGCATTTTTATATATTCAATACAAAGTTGTATTTAGCTACTATAAAATTTGGAAAGTTTCAAAAGTATAATAAAATAAATAAAGCATTTTTTTAAACAATAAAAATGATATTTTAGAATCAGATTATATACACTAACATAAAACATATGTTTTGAAAATTACATGAAAAAATATTCAGAAGTTTTTGAGATATCTTGTGCATTATGCCCAAAATGTCATTTGGAGAAAAATGACTTCAAAATTTCAGAAACGCCGCTTCAGCTATTGAGCGAGTATCTATCTATCTATATTATAAAGGACAAACATATCTGTACGTAACGCATACGTCATTTTGCGAATGGCAACACTTTGCAATTTCAAATAAAATTTTGGTTTTTCAATTTTCTCTACTGCAAATTTTTAAACTTCTAAACATCGCACATTTTAAATTTTTACACTGTTGTATAAGGAAAGAAATGCTCTTTTAAATGCAATTTGTTTGAAAGCGGTATCTTAATTTATTTTTGAGATATTAAATTTTTGTAGTTTTTAATATCATTTTTCTTATTCTGGCAACAAAAGCACCTCATTTCTATTGAAACTAAACGGAAAATTGTCGAAAATAGCAGATATTGAATCTTTTTGTTGCCATTTTCTCATAAAACCTGAAAAAAACGTAGAAATTAAAATATTGGCTATATCAAGAATATTGTCTGTTATTGCGTGATAATGTCGTCATATGCATATGTTCTATAGACGACGTTTAATACTGGATTGTAAAAGTCGATTGCTTTAGAGGATGCAAATGGCGTCATTTTATAAAAAAGCGTGTATTTTAATTCTTAAACCTTAATTATGTTTTCAAGAAATGCGTCATTTCTTTGTGTATATATCTCAATGTGTTTCGATGTGTTTTGATTTTCTCAATGTGTATATATTTAAAACACAAGTGTGTTTTTTAGTCATCTGCCCTGATCTTTCTGCTGAACCAATTTTACTAACATTTCTTTTAAACTGAAAGGTCTTCATTCGTAGATGTGGTCGCACTATCTGTTTTTTTTTTATATTTCCCCACTTTTATATTTTCATTTTAAAAGAATTTTAGGAAATTTCTACAACATGGTGAAAATTAGATAGCTTTCATTATTACAGACAAGAGAAAAATAATGAGTTATTTTTATCTTTATTCATGCTATTTTCTGATAAAAATTCAAAATTGTTGTATAGGGTTTAGTGGCGCAAAATCCTATTAGGAGCAGAATATTATATTTGAGACATAATAACGGAAAATGACATACTGCTTTTGAAAACACTCATTTTTCCTCATAAATTTTCTATATTGTTTTTACTTTTGCATGTGTACTGATACTAAGTTTCACATACTATGCGAAGTGCTTATTTAAGTGAAGATGAAGTCATATTTAAATGAAAACGATTATTTTCTTTGATAAAATTCAACATTTTAACACAAATGCATCTAAAAAACATAAATTCCGGAAATTTTTACTCTCCAAAATTGAGATTAGAATCTCAAGTAAAGAGTGCGTCTGTTCATATAAAAGATATTGCTGACAATCTTAATTTCAAGTTTTCAGTTAAAATGATTTTTAAATGATCAAACAAAATACATTTTTTAAAATGATGAATATGGATATGAGAAGTGCGTATGCAATTTTTGACTAGGTGGAAATTGCTTTTTTCATTCCGGAATACCAAGCATAAGAGCCTCAATTGATAACCACATCCTAATAACTGTTCTTTATTATATTTCACTGATTAAGTATCTATATTATAAAGAACAAACGTATGTGTGCGTAACGCTGGCGTCATTTTACGAATGACAATACTTCACGATCAAATTTCGGTCTTGAAATTTTCGCTGCCGTAATTTTTTAATCTTCTGACTATCGTACATTTTCACATTTCGTCACATTGGGAAAAATTTTACTTCCAAATGCAATTTGTTTAAAAACTGTATCGTAATTGACTGATGTATTATCTTTTCAAAAAAAATTTTAAGCATGATTTTTTTTAAAAGTTTATCTTATCACGTACCGGTTTCAATACATAATAATAATAAACATTTTGCACATAAAGCAACAAACATTTTTCAGTATTTGTTTCTGACTATTATTTTGCATAACGAAATTAGAACTTCCTTTATATACAAATAAAGGAATAATATTAAAAAACCCACCAATCTAACATATTTGTGAAAGACAAATTAACGAAATTAATACTTCTTAATAAATAACTAAAAGAATAATATTGAAAAAACAGAAATCTAACATATTTGTAATCGTACAATTTAAAATTTTAGGATAAAACCAAATAGGATTTTTTTTCTTCAAATGGAATTTGTTTGCAAAATTCATCTCAGTTTACTGATTGTCTATGGTTTTAGAAAAAATTTTAAAGCATGAAATATTTTTTAGTTTATCTATATCGCGCGGAGCTCGATTACGAAAGATTAATCCGTTTGTCCTTAAAACAAAATAATGAGTTCATCATTTTCTTACGGCTAATAACCATTAAAAAGCTTCCTTATGAATAAATAAATAAAATAATATAAATAAAACACAAATTTAACAGACATGTATAAGCTCTGAAATTATCAGAATATAAAAGGATGCCTGCCGTAAGTAGCAAAATCTTGGTCAAATAATTCTTAGCATGCGGCTAATAAGAAAATATCGCTTTTGATAAATTTCAAAAAAATTTTTGATTGTATAATTCGTATTTTCAATATGAAAAATGCTCTTTTAATGTAAGTGGGCAATCTAAAAAATTTATTGCACATAAAAAAAATATTAGTTTTCATTTAGAAAAAATGTTTCCACCTATATTATTTAACCCGGGAAGCCCGGGTACGATCCCCTAGTCTATATTATAAAGGACAATGACATCTGTGCATAACGCATACGTCATTTTGCGAATGGCAACACTTTGACATTTGAAATAAAATTTTGTTTTGCAATTTTCTCTACTGCAAATTTTTAAACCTCTAAACATCGCACATTTTAAATTTTTACACCGTTGTATAAGGAAACAAATGTTCTTTTAAATACAATTTGTTTGAAAGCTGTATCTAAATTTTTTTTAGATATTAATTTTTTTGTAGTTTTTAATACCATTTTTCTTATCATGGCAACAAAAGTACCCCATTTCTATTGAAAATAAACGGAAAATAATCGAAGATAGGAGATACTGTATCTTTTTCTTGCTATTTTTCCATAAAATCTAAAAAAAAGTTTAAATTAAAATATGGGCTACGTCAAGAATATTGTCTGTAAATTCCGGGTAATTACTTCATATGGATACTTTCCGAGGCTAACGAGAAAGACAGGCTACCGCGGTGGGTCCAATGCTTCTTTTTTACAGACCGCTGGAGTCACGTGATGCTCGAATGCACCAATGAAGGTGTGCGAAAAGAGCACCATGTGACCCCAGTGGTCTGTAAAAAAAGAAGAATCAGACCCACCGCGGTAGCCTGTCTTTCTCGTTAGCCTCGGATACTTTCCTATAGACGAAGTTGAAGACTGGATTGTAAAAGCGGATTGCTTTAGCGTATGCAAATGACGTCATTTTATAAAAAAGCGTGTATTTTAATTCTTAAACCTGCGAATTATGTTTTGAGGAAGTGCGTTATTTTCACAGCTTAGCTGCTTCCAAATTCTTCACAGGTGAAAATGCTTCACTTTTGAAAACATTGTAATCGAAATCACAAACTGATAAAACGCAATGTTTTACAAAAATTTAGAGTGTCTTTATAACAAAGAGGTGGCATGCAAATAATAGCGATTTATGTTACAGAAATTGATCATTCTCGCTTGGATGGATTTACTTCACCGAGTTAGACAACGAAACAAATAATTCGTGTTTTAAAATAATAACATGTTCCTGAAGTTTTGTCGAAAATTCTCTCAAATAATGAAATTTTAATGCTATTTTTTAGGACATTCCACTATAATTTTATCAAAATAACATAATTTGCTTAATTTAATTTTTCCTAATTTCATATAATCTATATATTTAAAACACAAGTGTGGTTTTTAGTCATCTGCCCTGATCTTTCTGCTGACGCAATTTTACTAATATATATATATTTTTAAACTGAAAGTTCTTCGTTTGTAGATGTGATCGCACTATCTGATTTTTTAAAAATATCCCCACTTTTATATTTTAATTTTAAAACCATTTTATGAAATTTCTTCAAAATGGTGAAAATTAGATAGCTTTCATTATTGCAGACCAGAGAGTAGTAATGAGGTATTTTTATCTTTATTCATGCTATTTTCTGATAAAAATTCAAAATTGTTGATAAAAATTGTTGTATAGGATTTAGTGGCGCAAAATCCTATTAGGAGCAGAATATTATATTAGGGGCATGATAACGTAAAATTACATACTGCTTTTGAAAACACGCATTTTTCCTCATAAATTTTCTATATTGTTTTTCTTTCTGCATGTGTACGAATACTAAGTTTCTGACACTAGGCGAAATGCTTATTTAAGTGAAAATGAAGCCCTATTTAAAAGAAAACATTCATTTTCTTAGATAAAACTAAACATTTTCACAAAAATGCGTCTAAAAAACACAAATTAAGGACATTTTTACTCTGCGGAATTGAAATTAGAATCTGAAGTAAAGAGTGCGTCTGTTCACATAAAATATGCTGCTGACAATCGTGACTTCAAATAAGTTTTGTGTTAATATGATTTTTAAATGATGAAACAAAATACACATTTTTAAAAATGATGAATATGGATATGAGAAGTGCGTGTGAAAATTTTGAGAAGGTGAAAATTGCTGTTTTTCATTCCGGAATACCAAGCATAAAAACCTCAACTGATAACCACATCCTAATAACTTATATTTATTATATTTTACTGATTAAGTATCTATATTATAAAGAACAAACGTATCTGTGGGTAACGCCGACATCATTTTGCGAATGGCAACACTTCACGGTCAAATTTCCGTCTTGAAATTTTCGCTACTGCAATTTTTTAATCTTCTGACCATCGTACATTTTCAATTTTCGTCGCATACGGAAAAAACTTACTTTCGATGCAATTTGCTTAAAAACTGTATCTTAATTAACTGATGTATTATATTTTCCAAAATATTTTTTAAGCATGATTTTTTTTGAGTTAATCTTATCACGTGGCGGTTTCAATACATAATAATAATAAACATTTTACACATAAAGCAACAAACATTTCTCAGCATTTGTTTCTCACTATTTTTGCATAACGATATTACTACTTCTATATATATAAACTTCTATCCATAATATACCATAAATATCTTTTTTTTATAAACAGATAAAAGAATAATATTAAAAAAAAAAAAAAACCCAATCTAACATATTTGTAAAAGACAAATTAACGAAATTAATACTTCTTTTATGAACAAATAAAAGAATAAAATTGAAATAACACAAATCTAACATATTTGTAATCGTACAATTTAAATTTTTAGATCGCCAAACAGGATTTTTTTTTTCAAATGAAATTTTTTTACAAAGTTCATCTCAGTTTACTGATTGTCTATGGTTTTAAAAACAATTTTAAAGCATGAAATATTTTTTAATTTATCCATATCGCGCGGAGCTCGATTGCGAAAAATTAATCCGTTTGCCCTTAAAATAAAATAAAGAGTTCATCATTTTCTTACGGCTAATATCCATCGAAAAAAAACTTCCCTATGAATAATTTAATAAAATAATATAAATAAAACACAAATTTAACAGACATGTATAAGCTGTGAAATTATCAGAATATAAAAGGATGCCGTAAGTTACAAAATCTTGGTCAAATAACTCTTAGCATTCGGCTAATAAGAAAATATCGCTTTCGAAAAATTTCAAAAATTTATTTGATTGTATAATTTGTATTTTCCATATAAAAAATGCTCTTTTAATGTAAGTGGGCAATCTGAAAAACTTATTGCAATATAAAAAAATATTAGTTTTCAATTTAAAAAAAAATGGTTTCACCTATATTCTTTAACCCGGGAAGCCCGGGTACGATCCCGTAATAATGCTAAAGCCATAACACCTGTTCTAATAGAAATTTAAAAGAAACAATTATATCAAAATATTCAGAAATAATAGCAGTTTAACATCTAAAAAAATACAATTTCGAAAATTTTCAAATTTTAAGAGTTCTGAGACCCCTTAATTGGTTTTTCACAAATAATTTCAAGGAATAATGTGTCAGATTACCTACTGTTCATGAAAGAATTCCTACTAAATTCTTTTCCTAAGGAAATCTTCCATAAAAGACAAATTCAATGCAAGTACATTTTTCCGCCAATTGATTTAGATTCTTGGACTGAATAGTAACGGAAAAAATCTGAAAAGAAGCAGAAGAAAAGATTCTTTCATATTGTACAATAAGACTAGAAAGCTTTCCAAAGAAGAATATTCAAGATAAGAAGAAGATGTTTTTTTATGGAAAAGAAATTGAATAAAAAGCTACTATTTTAGAAGTATTCCGTATCAGTATTTCACTGCTTTCGCAAAATGTTTTTCAGATTTCATATCGGAAGCAGATATCCACAGGCCCTTTCGATACAAGCGTCTTTTACAAATTTTTTAAGCTTTTAGCACCGGTTTTAAAAATTAATTTTTTTTAAGTGAATTCAATGTAAGTAATATTTCTATTAAATAAGATACAGTTTTCCATTAAAATTTACTGGTAAGAATAATCAAAATCACAGATCCAGAGAATTTTGTGTGTCACGTATACGTGACGATCGCTTTAAAGTGATTAAATACTATTCTAGTTGTTGAATAAAAAATCTGAATATAGAAAATCCGCAGAACTACCCGGCTTCGCCCATGTCAATTATAAGGAGCCTTCCACGTAAAATAAATTAAAACGAAATAATACGGCAATCACAATAACTGAAATTTGTGCCTTCCTATCCACAAATCGTTATAAAGACAATAAAAAAAACATGACATTACTGTCTCGCAACCATAGTAAAATCCGCGAGCTTTAATTACAGAATGCACGTTTTCTTTGGCGGGCGTAAGAGAAAAATATGTGATTTTCCTGACAATAGAAAAAAAAAATAAATAAATAAATAAAAAAAAAATCCTCCAAATCGCGCACCACTTAGTGAAATTCTCGTTTGTATGGTATTATTTATATTATAAAGTAAAAACACTATGTCAGTGCCCATAAATTGTGCCCCATAAATTGTAACCCATAAAATGTGTCTTTACTGCAATTTTTCTAACTTTTAAACATCACACAATTTCATTTTTTAAAATGTCGAATAGAAAAAAGTTCTTTCAAATGAAATTTGTTTGAAAATTTTATCTCCGTTTTCTGATTTTAATGGATTTTTAAGTAATTTTTAAGCATGGATATTTTTAAAGTTGAGTGCAACCCAATTACGAAAGATGGACCTGTTTACACTTAATGAAATAGTATAAAGAAAAGACATGTCTGTGAGTAACGCTGGTATCATATTTTCGGTGGCAACAACCTAACACAACAATAAATTTCCCTTTTACTGCAGTTTAACGTCTAAACATTGTACATTCGATTGTTCCAACGTATTATAGAAAACAAAAGTACTTTCAGTAATATTTGTTTGTAATGTTTATCTAAATTTACAATTTTTTTACGGGTTTTAAAATAATTATTAAGCATGCATATTTTTTAAATATGCTTGCAACCCAAATACAAAAGATTAACTCAATTGTTCAAGAACATTGTAAATTATTCAGAATTTGTCTGCTTTCGTGTAATATTCAATAATTGGCAAACGAAATTAAAACGCCAAAAATAAAATAAAATAAAACACGAATTTAACAGATATCAAATCAAACTACTCAAAATAACCTGATAAGTATATAAAATTCAAATGGGAATTTCGTTCCGGGTGCATATAACTTGAATTCTTCAGAACGGATTTCCATGCGACTTGCACTATTAGTTTTTTAGGGAAGATTTTAGTGTGTAACATATTGTTTTCCGCTGCATAGTCATAGAATTATAGGGGGATGTTATATAATCATGTGAACCCAATTATGAAGGATTAGTCTTATTAGCTGAATGAAAAATGCAGAATTTTTTTATGTCTAAGTATATTGACGGGTTTATCTTCAGTAATGGGGCTGTGCGGAGGGGTATTCTTATTTTAATGAGTGTGTCTGACACCTATTATGGGATGCACCTTTGTTTAAAACAATATAGAATGACTCATGTTTTAAGCGACTATCTGACATGCAACTTGATTACAAAATACTAACCTGCAATAATGCTTAAGGTGCTTCTCCAGTTCCCTGCTCAACAACGCGAAACTTTCTGGCGCATTTTCTGACTCATACAACGTAAAGGCTTAAAATTTGTAGGCCTGACTATTAAAGCGATTTGGAATTGAAATGAGTTTTCCCTTTTTTCATAAATAAAATACTTATCGAGTTATTAGCAATTGTGGTTGCGTGACGGCTGGTTTTTCTTCTTTATTGCACCGTTAAGTCCGAAATTCAAATCAAAACACCAACAGAAAGATCTTATACCTTTACCAAAATATGGAAACTATCTTTCGATTACATAGTTTCTAAATAAGAACTCAATAATGCCAATTTCATGCGTTTCCGAACAAAAATTAATTAAAATATGTCAGAAAATAGCTCCTTTGGATTTGAGAACAGCCTTAACTTTATGAAGAGCTTTAACTTGGCGTTTATGAAAAAACTCACATTTTTTGTTTTAATTTTGGAACTCGCGAAATTTAAATTCAGAAAAATGATGTTCTTTTGACACATTGTGGTAATTTTTTTAACTTTTAAAATTAAAATACATTTTTTCTTTGGCGCGCGTAACAGAAGTATACAATATCTCCCACAATACGGGGGACAATGCAAAAAATACATACAAATGAGGTAGTAGTTACTAAAATTTTATTTGGAAAATTTGAAATTTTATTGAAATTAAATCTACAAGGACTAGATGAAATGATGTCATTTTCCAAAAATTTTAAATCAAGACGTGTCAAGAATTTTTTTGAAAATGAAAATAACCGCTTTTTGCTATAAATCACACAAAATATTAGCACTGAATCTAAACCAATGCAGCACTTAGCGATAACGTATAGCTGTAATATATGGCTGTAGTATACAATCGAAGTAGTAAGCAAAATATAGGAGCGATATTTTTACAATGAGTTTGATTACGCGTTGAAAAGTTTTGATAGAATGTGACGTCATATCTAGTCTTTTTTTTCTTTTTCTTAAATTGTTTTCACGAAATTTGACTGTTTGTATTAAAATAGATGTTTTAATTAAAAATAAAAACATTCATATTGAGGTGCTACGCTATTTTCCCGCTGTTATAGTTAAAGTTTTTATTTTATATACAAAGAAATGTGAATTGCCTGTTTAGAATGACGTCAATATCAAACTCGCAAAAATATAGCAACAAAATCTGAATTTTTATTGGCAAATAGAAACAAAATACACGCGCGTTATCCTTATTTTTTTTCACATTATTGTGTCATTTTTTAGGGTGTGGCAACAGGAAAGAAACGTTTGAATTTAAAAAGAATTAAAAAGAGATATCTATATTATAAAGGACAAACATATCTGTGCGTAACGCATACGTCATTCTGTGAATGGCAACACGTTGAAATTTGAAATAAAATTTTGGTTTTGCAATTTTCTATACTGCAAATTTTTAAACTTCTAAACATCGCACATTTTAAATTTTTACACCGTCGTGTAACGAAAAAAATGCTCTTTTAAATGCAATTTGTTTTAAAGCTGTATCTCAATTTAATTTTGAGATATTAATTTTTTTTGTACTTTTTAATACATTTTTTGTAATTGTGGCAACTGAAGAACTCCATTTCTGTTGAAAGTCGTGGAGGGTTGAAAGTAAAGGGAAACTAATCACGGAAGAAAGAAAATAATATATTACAGTACCTTTTTGTTGCCATTTTCTCATAAAAACTGAAAAAAATAAATTGAAATTAAAATACGTGCTATGTCAGCGATTTTTTAAATTTCTAAATATCGCACATTTCCAATTTTTAAACCGTCAAATAGAGAAAAAATCTACTTTCAAATGCAATCTGTTGAGAAAATTATATCTTGACTGAGTTATTATGGCTTTTAAAATAACTAGCCACCCGTGGCGACCAATTTGGCCTCCCTTAAATGTATGCTAGGCATTGTATCATGTTACTTTTATTCATAATTTAATTTACTTGCTCAATCCTTCACCAAATTTGAATATTCTGAGAGAAATCAAGAACTCCCTACAGTTATGTTAGTCGGGCAAAATGTGATAAATCGCCAAACATTGTACCCGTCGCATTTTTTTATATATGTGTTTCGTTAATTCAGATTAAAATATAATCCTTTCACTCATTTTATTTAGAATGGATGCCTTTAATTTAAAAATAAAACCTTTAAAATTCATGACTGTCACTTAAAAAAAAAAAAAAAAAAAAAAAAAAAAATCTGTAAAAAAAGAAAAAAGAAAAGAAAAAGAATAAATAATACCATAAACCATTTAATTTCAACATCAAAGCATTGTTTTATTTACCCCTCGAAAAATAAAAAAATGCTGCTGGCGAGTTAAAAAAATGCTATTGGCGAGAATTAGACCCTGCTAACATAAAAGTCCGAACTCTTTGCGATTATGGACACTTTTATGTAGTTTTATTTGAAAAAAAAGTATTTTGATTAAATCGGTTGCCAGAAAAAAATTTCTTTTCTCGCCATGGACCGTTTCTTTATTTCGCCAAGTACCTATACTGGAAAAGCACCTTCATTTATTTTTTTATTTATTGTACTTTAAATTAGATGAATAAAAGACGGCACAGGTGTCATATACGCACTACGTTGGCACGACTGTTTTCTAACGACAATGTCATATACGCACCGGGGTAATTAACTGGCGCCAAAGTGTCGTTATTTTGCTTGATATGGTAAGCCAGATGCTATTGTTTATTTATTAATAAATTGTTTATTTACTTTTTTTTTATTTCTCAAGGGGACAAGGGACCTTAAAATAATTTTTTTTATTTTTGGTAAATTTCACCTTAAATATTATTCAAGGGTACATTATATGCATTATGCCATGCATTTATCACAAAAAAATTTAAAAAAAAAATTATTTTTGAGAAAAAAATGGAATTTTACGCGTCGTCTTAGAAATCTTCGAAATGCCCCCTGCGTCTTCCATATCAATGAAAATCCCCAATACTTTTTATAAAAGTTTGGATTATATATATAAGCAAAATAGAGCATCGAATTTTATATATTTCAATTTAAAGGTAAAAAAAAAAAAAATGAAAAATTTTGAAATTTTTTCGAAAAAATTTCAAAATTTCAAAGTTTTTCAATTTTTTCTTTATTTTTTGTAAATTTCATTCTAAATATTATTTAAAGGTACATTATATGCATGCATTTATCACAAAAAAATGTAAAAAGAATTTTATTTTTGCGAAAAAAATGGAATTTTACGCATCGTCTTGGAAATCTTCGAAATGCCCCCTGCGCGTCCCATATCAATGAAAATTCCCAATATTTTTTATAAAAGTTTGATTTATATATATAAATAAAATAGAGCATCGAATTTTATATATTTGAATTTAAAGGTAAAAAAAAAAAAAAAAAAAAAAAAAAAAAAATTAAAAATTTTGAAATTTTTTCGAGAAAATTTCAAAAATTTTCATTTTTTAAAATTTTATGTAAATTTTATCTAAAATATTATTCAAGGGTACATTATATGCATTATGGCATGCATTTAGCACAAAAAAAAATAAATAAATTTATTTTTGAGAAAAAAATGGAATTTTACGCGTCGTCTTAGAAATCTTCGAAATGCCCCCTATGCATCCCATATCAATGAAAATCCCCAATATTTTTTATAAAAGTCTGTTTTATATATATAAATAATATAGAGCATCAAGTTTTATATATTTGAATTTTAAAGTTAAAAAAAATGAAAAATTGAAAATTTTTGAAATTTTTTCGAAAAAATTTCAAAATTTTTATTTATTTTTTTTTTACCTTTAAATTCAAATATTTAAAATTCGATGCTCTATTTTATTTATATATATAAAACAAACTTTTATAAAAAATATTGGGGATTTTCATTGATATGGAGAACGCAGGGGGCATTTCGAAGATTTCTAAGACAACGCGTAAAATTCCATTTTTTCTCAAAAATAATTAAAAAAAAAATTTTTTTTGTGCTAAATACATGCCATAATGCATATAATGTACCCTTGAATAATATTTAGGTGAAATTTACAAAAAATAAAAAAAATTATTTTTAAGGATTTTAAGGTCCCTTGTCCCCTTAAAATTATATAAACTGTTTTGTTCTATAGTTATTAATTAAACTTTTTATTTATTTATTGTTATTCACTTTTTTTAAATATTACACAATAACCAATGAGATGCGTTTCATTAGGGTGTTGCCATTAAACAATTAACCGCCAATTGTTTACAATTAACCAATTGAACAATTAATCGCGATTTCTGTGTCACGTACGATAGCGTAATATATATATATAGATTTTCAAGCATAAATTATTTTTTAATTTAACTCTATCATGTGTAGCTCGATTACGGAAGGTTAATCCGCTTGCCCTTAAAACAATGTAAAAAGTTCAGTATATGTTTCCGTCTAATGTTACATAACAAAGTTAAAACTTCCTCTATAGAAAAATAAATAAATTAATGTAAATAAGAAACAAATATAACAGACATATGATTGAACCACGCGCTTATGCACCGAAATGATCGGAAAGACTGACGTAAGTAACAAAATCTTGGGTTAATAACCCCTGGCATGTGGTGACATGTGAAGTATAGCTTTTAATAAATTTCAAAACTTTACTTGATTGCATAATTGATATTTTTCATATAAAAATTCTTTTTGATGTTAGTGGGCAATCTAAAATATATATTACATGTAAAAAAATAATTAGATTAAAAAAAAGTGGTTTTCACCTTAATTCTGTAACCCGAGGAGCTCGGGTTCGATCCCCTAGTTTCTATATTGTTAAATTATGGAAGTGGTAGAAAAAAGGGATAAATAGTGGTCTGATAATTTTTTTAGACAGGGATCTTTTCCACGTTCTAAAACGTATGTACATGAAGTTTCGTGCAAATCGTAAATTTCCTGCCAAAGAATTTTAGACATTATTTCTCTAGCATACTTCTGCATGAGAAAACACTTGAAAAAAATTCTGTGGTTGCATCTGAAATTATTTTCCGTATAACTTTAGTAGAGGGATAGTAAGGAATCTAAAATCCAGGGACAGAGTTTAAAAAAATAATAACAACCCTAAAAATGTGTGCAGGTTAATTTTTAGTTACATATTTATATAAAACAATAGTTCCAGTTTCAGAAAAAAATTACATAGAATTATTTTTATTGAAATAATTTTATCCAGACAGCTCCAAACTTAAAAATCAGCATCAAGGACACGGGACGGTATAGGAGTATTCCAGGTGTTTGGACCCCCAACAACGTCCAAAACTTATTTATCTCGTTAATATTGCTGTGCAATCATGCAATGGGATGTTCCCCAGTATATGAAGTAAAACAAAAACACAAAAAAGTGCATTAAAATAAAAATTATTATTCAGAGACATGAAAGTCAAAATATTGTGAGAATGCCCCATATGTCACACATAAATTAACGTCTGAATGCATTTTTATTAAAGGTACATACCGGGTGTCCTAAAAAGGACTGACTGATTTTAAAATTCAATAACTTGCAAACGGTGATTCATATTTAAAAAATTCTTGCAGGAGGTTTATCATCAGGTCAAAAGTTTTTTTACAGTGATTTTCAATTTTAGTTCGAATTACAAATAATAGATGACGCTATAAGAAGTAGGCGCTAAATTCAGGCTCGTTTTTTGGCCTTTCTCTTCTTCCATGCGGGAAAAGGAGGTTAAAATGTTTGAGTGTATCCTGAAGTAACAAAAATCGAGCCTGAATTTAGCGTCTATTGATCGCAGAGCCTTCTATTGCTTGTAATTCGAACTAAAATCGAAAATCACTGTAACAAAAACTTTTGACTTTATGCATAACCCTCCTGCAAGAATTTTTTAAATATCTGTCACCGTTTGCAAGTTACTGAATTTTAAAATCAGTCAGTCCTTTTTAGGACACCCGGTATATTAAACCTTTACCTACTGACGGTCCTTATAAGTACCACTCACTTTAAACTTTTATACCATAGTGAATATTTCTAATTATCTAATGGTATTTTGCAAAAAACGGTCTTTTAACTCCACTTTATCCGAATACATTGCAGCAGTAGTTCTCAGCTTCTTATTTTAGATAGGAATGAGCATATCTTTGAAGCAGTCGATGTGCTTTGCGCCGATATTTTGCACAGATTTCTACGCTCGTCTTTTTATTGCTACAAACACAGTAAAGGATATAAGATAAGTGTTGGATTTTTTTATGTTTTCATTATGATCTTAGAATACACTATGACTAGCTATTTTATGTGAACGGTGTATGTATTTGATTTAACATTTGAATTACTCGGTGGTACTAATAAGTACCATCAGTACACTGGGTGTTGGAGAAAAACTTCTTGTTTACTTTTCGTCTGTGTAGTTAGTTATCCATCGTTTTCATCTGCTTTAAAATGTAATTACTAAAATGAGGTGTCATAATGATTTTCATGGTATTTGCTTATGTTTCATTGTTATTTTTTTTATAGGAAATCGTAAAAGTTGTGGCACCGGCTCGTTTTTGCTATGCTAGAAATGACATATGTAAATTCATATCTTGCATATATGGAGATGCGAGAGAACATGTTGTCCCTGGAATATTGACGTCTGATAACTAAAGGACTGCTAACAAGATCGAAACATAAAAAAAAGTTTTTTTTAACCCTTTCAGGAACAAAGCATTTTCAATTCTAAAGAGTAGAAATAAATGATTGACACCGGAATTTGTCAAACGATTTATTTGTAAATAAGAAAAAGCCTATATTTCACATACTTATTAAATCGAAAATAGTTTCTGGTGCCAGTAGAATTACCTTGTGGATTTACTTTTACGATATTTTAGTCATCGTGTACTGGCGGTATTTTAAAGTACCACTTTAATTAATTACCTCTAAATAATAAAATTTCTCACGGGCGAGTATTTTATTTATGTTTATCCTTTAACTTTCATTGTAGTAACTGAAAAAAAAAATACATTAAAAAAATTGCAGTAGATCATAATGCCGTAGATAAAGGGTTAAGACAGGCTTGAACACAATTAATACAATAACTCAACATGAGTAATAAAATATTTAATTTTTTTGCACTCTTGAGATTTAATATATGTACCTATAATAAAAATGAATTCTGACGTTAACACATTAACCGCCAAAACTATTACGATAGAAATTTTCAAATTTCTTGTTGAAAGTAGTTTCCCACCACAAATTCAGTAAGGTAAATTTCGCTTTACTAAAATAGCAAAATTCCTGCCAATAAATAAGACATTTTTTTAAATTCTAAAATAGTGGTGCCAATGTAATTAATTCATTGCATGTGCAATTATTTTGACTGTTGCGTGAACGCAACGTCAGCGGTTAATGGGTTAATTTGTGTGTTTCACTTGTTATATACTGGACTATTACATTAAACACTTTCAAAAAGTCTTACATAAGTATTTGATTTAAAATATATTATCTTAGTGGTATTTGTTATCATTTGATTATATGATTATGGGGGGGGGGGGGGGTGTTGCCTGTAGAAGACCTAGAGAAGGGAGTTGTTTAGCAATTTTCTTTTAGAATAAAAATGAAGATTTTAGATCCGGGCTTTTTGCCTGTTATCTTTTATCATATGCAGAACATTTAAATTATTAAAAAAATAAACAAATTGATTGTGTGCCTCTACTTGCATAGGTGGATGCCGTAGTGTACGCTCTGTGCACTTCTAAACGAGTAGCATGCCATAGATCACCAGTGTCGTTTGCAAACAATTCCCGTTATGGATTATTAAAGTAGATAATATTATCTGGAGCTTTAAACACTTTGAGATCAAACATTTGAAAATCAATAAAGTGGCAGCGATTCGAAAAAAAAAAAAAAAAAGCTAATTTCTGAAGAAAAAAAATTATGCACTCAGACCTGATTCTGAAAATATTTACCTAATATATAAAAATGAAAATTTGTCTTTCTGTAATTCTATACAAATCCACAATTTGGAAGCCAGAATTTTGAAATGTTACGTACATGTGTATTAAAACACGACCGCGGCAACTAAAGTAATCCGGAATCCGAATAACTTATAGTTAATTTTTAATTAATAAAAAACCCACAAATTTAACAGCAATTTCCAATCAAATTTAAACATTTTACGTTATAGCTGTTGCCAACAATTAAAAATTCACAATAAAATTCTTACCACAATAATTACATTTCTATTGCAAGATTTCCACGTGAAAAAATTAAATAAACAAGGGGATCGCACCCGGACTTCCCGGGTTAAAGAATATAGGTGAAAACATTTTTTAATTGAAACATAATAATTTTTTTATATGCAATATTTTTTTTTTTTTTAGATTGACCACTTACATTAAAAAAGCATTCTTCATATGGAAAATACGAATTAT
Source organism: Maratus speciosus (assembly GCA_963932465.1). Lineage (NCBI taxonomy): Eukaryota > Metazoa > Arthropoda > Arachnida > Araneae > Salticidae > Maratus > Maratus speciosus. The sequence continues at coordinate 501,737,560 of OZ010794.1, read as the reverse complement.
ACAATCAAATAATCTTTTGAAATTTATCAAAAGCGATATTTTCTTATTAGCCTCATGCTAAGAGTTATTTGCCAAGATTTTGCTACATATGGCAACCTTTTATATTCTGATAATTTCAGAGCTTATACATGTCTGGCAAATTTGTGTTTTATTTGTATTATTTTATTTATTTATTCGTAGGTAAGTTTTTTTAATGGATATTAGCCGTAAGAAAATGATGAACTCTTTATTTTGTTTTAAGGACAAACGGATTAATCTTTCGTAATCGAGCTCCGCACGATATTGATAAATTTAAAAAATATTTCATGCTTTAAAATTGTTTTTCAAACCACAGACAATCAGTAAACTGAGATGAACTTTGCAAACAAATTCCATTTGAAAAAAAAATCTCATTTGGTGATCTAAAAATGTAAATTGTACGATTACAAATATGTTAGATTTGTGTTTTTTCAAAATTATTCTTTTAGTATTATTCATTATTTAATATTATTTTTCAATATTATTCTTTTATTTGTTTATAAAAGAAGTATCAATTTCGTTAATTTGTCTTTCACAAATATGTTAGCTTGTTGTTTTTTTAATATTATACGTATATATTTTATTTGTTTATAGAGGAAGTATTAATTTCGTTTTGCAAAAATAGAAACAAATGCTGAAAAATGTTTGTTGGTTTATGTGCAAAATGTTTATTATTATTATGTATTGAAACCGGCACGTGATAAGATAAACTTAAAAAAAAATCATGCTTAAAAAGTATTTTAGGAAATATAATACATCAGTCAATGAGTACAATTTTTAAACAAATTGCATTTGAAAGAAAATTTTTTACAATATGCGGCGAAAATTGATAATTTACGATAGTCAGAAGATTAAAAAATTGCAGTAGCGAAAATTTCAAGACCGAAATTTGATCGTGAAGTGTTGCCATTCGCAAAATGATGTCAGCGTTACGCACAGATACGTTTATTCTTTATAATATAGTTACTTAATCAGTAAAATTTCTCTATTCTAAAAAAAAGTAACTACCGCTGTCACCGCCACCGCCGCCGCCGCCGCCGGTTATGAATTTTTTGTGACCGGAGGTCTTTCTTCGTTAATATTGAGAAAAATAATGCATACAAAAACATGAAAATCAGTGGTTTTATACAGAAATGTTTGATAAACACGCTGATGCAGACAGTTTTTAAATCGAAGAATTATTTTAAGAGATATTTAATGCTAAAATTGGACAAAATCGTTCCACTAAAAAAGTTTTATAGCAGCAAAAACTATACATGGCAGTGTAATCATTTTTAGATCATTTTATGCGTTAGAATTTGCCGGAGTGCAGATTGCATTAATTTTTTTATTTTGACTCATTTTTTGAGGTTTTATGTCTATTTTAAATTCAAATTTTCAGCATTTCTAGAGATATTTTTTACAGATTTCAGAAAATTGTACTAATTTAAACTGTTGCCAACTGTATAAAAAGCGCAAGCAATAATGTTTGCTTCAAATTAAAAATTTATTTACACGTGACTATTATAAACAGGAAAAAAAACTTTCAAGTTAGAATTAAATAATGATGTATAAAAAGCAGGAACTTATTAAAAATTACGTCATAAAAAGTATACACGTGAATTTTAAAAGAGAAAGGATATTGTAAAATAATAAATTCATTAACATGCGTTAGAAGTCTTAGGAGAAATTACGTCATATTTACGTCACATTATAGTTATTACATAAAATGAACACAAAATAATATTGCAAAAAAGTTTAAATTTAGAAATTGCGCTAGACATTTATTTAATATTTTGAGAGGATATTTTCAACTATTTTTGTTAGGAAAGCGCAAATAATATTTCATTGCTAACAAAAGTACTTTCACGCGATTATTCAAAAGAGAAAGAATAGCTTGGTAAAAATTACGTCAGATTAAAGACGATTAATTTAAAATGTCTCATTTAAAAGAACTTTCTTTTTGCTTTGTTAAAAAATACCATGAGACAAAGACTCTGTTTACTTCATTCCTTTTATATTAGCTTATTTTGAAATGTTGTTACACGTGTCTACGTCATCAAGTTATTTTTATTTCGACGTTTTATTTGTATTTTTATTAATGTTGTACGAATTTATTTGTTCTTTCGTTATTTAAAATAAAAATTATGTCAATTTGTATAATTTGGCGATTTATATAATTTGGCGAAATGGGTCGACGGGATAATCAAGTAGTACCGCAGCGGATTTGGCGTTAAAATTCCCCAATCAAAGAGAAATGAATAGAAATTCGTTTATAGGGAGATCGCCACTGTTTTTTAAATTATAATTCAATCTTTCGAAATCTTTTTAAAGCCGATGAAATTAGCGTGCATTTAGAGCCTGCGGCTTCTGGACGGGGGTTGGCGAGCGTAGCTCGTAGGGGGCCGAGCCCCCTAGTATAATAAAGATCAGTTATTAGGATGTGGTTATCAATTGAGGCTCTTATGCTTAGATTTCCGGAATGAAAACAGCAATTTTCACCTTCTCAAAATTTGCATGCGCAGTTCTCATATCCATATTCATCATTAAAAAAAAAAAAAAATTGTATTTTGTTTGATCATTTAAAAATCCTTTTAATTCAAAACTTGAAGTCGCGATGAGATTCTAATCTCAATTCTGGAGAGTAAAAATATCCGTAATTTATGTTTTTTAAACGCATTTGCTTTAAAATGATCGTTTTCTTTTAAATATGACTTCATTTTCACTTAAATAAGCATTTCGCATAGTGTCTGAAACTTTGTATCAGTACACATGCAGATGGAAAAACAATATAGAAAATTTATGAGGAAAAATGCGTGTTTTCAAAAGCAGTATGTCATTTTACCCTATAATACAATTTACATACATTTAACCCTAAATTATAATACATTTAACCCTATAATACAATTTTTATCAACAATTTAGAATTTTTATCAGAAAATAGCATGAATAAAGTTCAAAATACTTCGTTATTTCTCTCTTGTCTACAATAATGTCTATCTAATTTTCATCATTTTGAAGAAATTTCATAAAATGCTTTTAAAATTAAAATATAAAAGTGCGGATATACATATATATATATATATATATAACAGATAGTGCGATCACATCTGCAAAGGAAGACCTTTCAGTTAAAAAAAAAATTAGTAAAATTGGTTCAGCAGAAAGATCAGGGCAGATGACTAAAAAACACACTTGTGTTTTAAATATATAGATTATATAAAATTGGGAAAAATTAAATTAAACAAATTATGTTATTTTGTTAAAATTATAGTGGAATGCCCTAAAGAATAGCATTAAAATTAATTACTCGAGAGAATTTTCGACAAAAACTTCAAGAACACGATATTATTTTAAACTAAGAATTATTTGTTTGCTTGTCTAACTCGGCGAAGCAAATCCATCCAGGCGAGAATCATCAATTTCTGTAATATAAATCGCTATTATTTGCATGTCACCTCTCTTTTATAAAGACACTCTAAATTTTTGTAAAACATTGCGTTTTATCAGTATGTGATTTCGATTACATTATTTTTAAAAGTGAAGCAATTTCACCTATGAAGAATTTCAAAGCAGCTTTGCTGTGAAAATGACGCACTTCTACAAAACATAATTCAGGTTTAAGAATTAAAATATACTCTTTCTTTATAAAATGACGTCATTTGCCACCGCTAAAGCAATCCACTTTTATAATCCAGTCTCAAACTTATGACATCATTATCAAGGAATAACAGGCAATATTCTTGGCATAGCCCATATTTTAATTTCAACTTTTCTTTCAGGTTTTATGAGAAAATCGCAACAAAAAGATACAGTATCTCCTAATTTTGACTATTTTCCGTTTACTTTCAATGACTTTCATAGAAATGAGGTACTTTTGTTGCCACGATAAGAAAAATGGTAATAAAAACTTCCAAAAAATTAATATCTCAAAAATAAATTGAGATACAGCTTTCAAACAAAGTGCGTTTAAAAGAGCTTTTTTCTTATACGACGGTGTAAAAATTTAAAATGTGCGATGTTTAGAAGTTTAAAAATTTGCAGTAGAGAAAATTGCAAAACCAAAATTTTATTTCAAATTTCAAAGTGTTGCCATTCGCAAAATGACGTATGCGTTACGCACAGATATGTTTGTCGTTTATAATATAGATGGTTTGACGAATTAAAAAAAGGGAATATTTCATCATAACTTTTATATGGTAAGATTTCCACTTGAAAAGTGAACAAAGAAATAAAATGTTTGATGAATTAAAAATCAGAGTGGATGTTACGTCATGATTTTTCAGTTTTATGATTTCCATGTGAAAAATTATAATTATTTAATTAATTAAACGAATTAAAAAAGTAGAATATTGGAAATATAAAGGACGTGATGAATATATAACGTCATATAAGTGTGGAGAAATGTATTGAAGCATGATAAAAACTCGATTATGGAAATATTGGAGTATTTTAACAGTATTGCTCCAATGATGAATGGAAATAAGTTCAACTACAGCTGTATTAATTTCCATCTGTTATATAAATTTATACTTTATTATATTCGGTTTTCATTTGATTCATGTGTACAACACTTCGACTGCTTAAAAAAAATTATGTTTTATGTTAAATTTTGAAATTGATTTTTCAAAACAAATATTCTTAAAATCCTGGGCAACGCCGGCTTACTTTAGCTAGTTATTTTGTATAAAAATGGCTCAAATTGATCCAAGCTCCAATAATAAATATCATCGGTAATTTAAAAAAAAAAATGCAAGATCGGTTTAATAGCGATGAGTTCTAATATCGCCCAGTTTGACAAAAGTCATTTTGCGTAAAATGCGTTTATAGTGACACCAAAACAATGTAAGATTACGGATGCGTTGCGCTAAAGCACTAAATAATTACGAAAGAACTACCAATTCGTTCAAATTGTTGTACACGTATAATCTGCAGACTATAGGGAGTAAAGAATCGTAAAAAAAAAATCGATTTTTTCACAGAAAAAAGTAAATAACCCTTAAGTTCATTGCAATCCCTTCAAGACAAGAAGATAATTCTTTTTATCGTTGATTTTAAAGGAAATTCTGAAAGTTATTCGTTACTTTTATACCTGAGTATTATATTAATTTATCATTTATGTAATTCCGACTAAAAGAGGAAAGTTTCCATTTAGTTATACGTTTTCACTACTTTTCTTTATTTAACTGTCTCCCTGTAATAGGTATTGACGGGAAAGAAAGATGAATCACACGTCCTTCTAGAAAATTGTAGATAAGGAAAATTGTTTCACCAAAGAATAGTTAAGGTAATACATTATGACATTTTGAGCGGGTAAGATATTTATTATAACCAGAATCGTTGGAATCATATTTCTCTATGAGTTGAAATAGTTTTAGGTTGTTTGCTAAAACTTTTTTATTTTGTCTTAACCCATTTGCTTCATTAGCGCATATATGCGCGTTTGATTGGTTTGTATCACCAAAAGACGCATATCATCGGTACCATGCCAAACTATTCAATATGAAAACAGTGTTGCCAGTGGGTTACTTTTTTAAAAGTCAGAATTCTTGATTGGCACCACTTTTTTGAAATGGTTAAATTCAGCTTATTTAACCTTATTTAATGACATATTAATTATAACGAAAACAAGCGGAATTTTACAATTTCCGAAAAGTGGTGCCAATCTAGAAATCTGATTTTTTAAAAAGTATCGCACTGGCAACACTGCTTTCATATTGTATGGTTTAACATGGTATCGATGATATATGCACACTATTCTTTTGTATAAGTTTTCAAACAGAAATCATGTGTAGGCAGGGAGGGTTTGACACTTTTACACATAATTTAGTTTTGCATTTAAATTGTGTATTTTTATGTTAATCCAATATTTATCTATCGTAATACTGGGTGTCTATACTCAATGGTGTCCAATACCTAATTTCTAAACCGTTAGTCATTGACATAAGGTTCCAATTACAAAAATGTTTCAAATGAGGTAAAAAATTATTTGAAAAGTCGTTTTAATCAATAAAAACATTCCTTAAAAATTTACGAAATTTAAATTTTTATACGGTCCGCCGTTCATAAAAGTGATATTTAATGAAAATTTCGTATTACACAAAAAGAAATCCCATTCATCTAACACTAAAATTGTTCGAGTTATTAAATACTTAATAGCACGATTTATGCCAGTTTCATGCAGCTAAAAACAGATGAGTTGGTCCCTGCTTTGAGGGATCTCACACAAAGTGCTTATTTCGCGTGTATATTTCTGCATTGCAGCCAAAGGGTGTCAATTTTTGATTAGATAATGTAACAGAATATTAAAATATGTAACATTTAGTAAAGAATTGCGATTGTTGTTTTTCATCATTTCATGCAACAAAAAAGATAACTTATAACTTTTAATTTTTAACTTAATATCTAGTACACGATGTGTATTTTTCTTTAATATTCAGAATGAAAATAGATTTAAAATTTATATTGTAATGTTAATTTTACTTTCAACTATTTTTTTATATGCACATTGTGCAATATGTTATCTATCGCCGACCTTTAATTTCTCAACCGTTGGTCGTAGACATATAGTTCTAATTACAAAAACGTTTCAAATGAGGTAAATATACATGTTGTGGCATTTTTAAAAATAAAAAATCAATTTTACAAAAATTACGAAATCTAAATTTTTATACGGTCCCCCAGTCCCTATAGTTATATTTAGTAAAAGTTTACGCATATCATAACACCTATAACACAAAAGGTTTGACATCTGTACTACAAAAATTGACATAGTTATTAAATTTCAAAGTTTGAGATTTTTGCATACGATTTTGACTTTCATTGAGGGATCAGTTAAAAGATGAATTAAATTAATTCGAGATCAAAATCGGGCGGCGAAACCATATTTAGCGGGTATCGCCAAATCGGCGTATCACCAAAGATTGTTATTTAATCTAAAAATTTGAGCTGACTTTTAGGGGTCGTATACAAAGCGAAGAATGAAATATTGAAATTAAACAGAAACATAAATCAATTTATTATAATACCAGAAAACGGTCTACTATAAAAATGAATAACGACCGCCCGTTAAGGTTCCCATCGTAGAAGAGGGTCTCAACAATCTGGATTTCAAATAAACCGCACTACACGTATCGTACTGTGCGGGCGATGTGGAAGTTTTCCAAATATCAGTACAGTCATTCAGGGTAACTTTGATCCGCATTTTCTCTATTTTCATATGCCGCACACTTATTTTACGAATATTGTTGCAACTAGGGGCATAAAAGAGAAGAAATGATCCTAAATTATTGTTTCACTATCAAAAATTAAGGAATAGTAAGGATAAAAGCAATAAAATATGAATTTTTAACCTGGTTCAAAGTTACCAAGCCATTTAGGGTAACTTTGCACCATATGATAAATATTATCTAAAATAATTCATTATAAAAAAAGTATTATAGTTAGGACAACTTTAAACCCAAAAAAATGTTTTCAGATATGTAACGACTACGAATTTACATTACCCAACATCACAAGAATTGTATAATTTATAATATTACAACAAATATTATGCATAAGAAAAGTGGAAGAGGAGAACCATGAATATTTAGAAAGAAAAAAAATCTGTTTATTGTTCATATACAACATAAAAATGCAGTGAAAAACAATTTTCAATGTTTTAACTCAATAATTTATCCATAGTTACAGTAATACATACTAGTACTAGTATTATTCAAACAAGAATAAAAAATGTTGAATGTATGAAATGGCAAATTTGAGTAGCTCCGCCCCGAAAAACGCCTTTAAATGAATTTTATGTATTCTACACATATTTGTGAAAATATTTACATGTTATATCTAATGCACACTTTCTGCATTTATATAAAATATACGTGCAAATATGGAAATTTTTGACAGTAGCACCTATAATCAGTAAATTATAAACATCAGTATAACTTTGAGCCGGCTCAAAGTTACCCTGAAAATGAGGTAAAATGTTAGTGCCTTCTTATTTTACATTTTATTAATTATTAATAAATAAATAATCACAAAATATTAACACATTTACAACATTTAGATAATAATCTATACTCATCTATCTATACTAATATTATAAAGAGGTAAAAATTGTTTATTTGTAGGAGGTAAGCTCTGGAGTTACCGAATCAATTTCAAAAGTAATGGTATCAAAATGATGGTGTTAGTCCAACTTAGAACATAGGCTATATTTTATGTCGGTGCCGCTAACACAAAGGGGGTGCAAGAGCAAAAAACGTTCTAAAAATGCGATTTTTGCGTTACTGAAGGGCCTAGAAATATGAAATTTGGAATATTAGTTACTTATAAGATATAAATGATGTATAAGAACAGTTCTTAAACAATTTGAAATTTAAAAGGGGTGAAAATGCACAAAAAGCGTTCTAATAAACGTTCTAAATGGTAGTTTCTACATAATCTCAGGAAATACCAAACCGATTTAAAAAATATTGGTGTCAAAATGATGGTGACAACGCTTGCTCCAAGATAGGCTATATTTTATGTCTGTACCACTACACCAAAGGGGGTGCAGGAGCAAAAAACGTTCTAAAATTGCGATTTATGTGTTTCTAAAGGGTCTAGAAATATAAAATTTGAAATATTACATACTTATTAGATATAAAGGATTTCTAAGAACACTTATTAAACAATTCGAAATTTAAAAGGGGTAAAAATACGCGAAAAGCGTTCTAAAAAACGTTCTAAATGGTGATTTCTAAACTATCTCAGGAAATACCAATTCGATTTAAAAAATAATTGTGTCAAAATGACGGTGACAACCCTTGCTCCAACATAGGCTATGTTTTATGTCGGTGCCACTACACCAAAGGAGGTGCAGCAGCAAAAAACGTTCTAAAAATGCGATTTTTGCGTTACTGAAGGACCTAGAAATATGAAATTTGAAATATTAGCTACTTATTAGATATAAAGGATTTCTAAGAACAGTTCTTAAACAATTCACAATTTAAAAGGGGTGAAAATGCGCGAAAAGCGTTCTAGAAAACGTTCTACATGGTGGTTTCCACACAATCTCAGGAAATACCAAACCGATTTAAAAATTAATGGCGTCAAAATGGTGGTGACAACCCTTGCTCCAACATAGGCTATGTTTTATGTCGGTGCCACTACCCCAAATGGGGTGCAGGAGAAAAAGGTTCTAAATTGCGGCTTTTTCGTTACGGAAGGGCCTAGAATCGTGAAATTTGGAATGGTAGTTATAAGATATCAATGATCTCTAAAGACATTTCCTAAAAAAATCGAGATTTAAAAGGGGGTCAAAATGCGCAAAAAGCGTTATAAAAACATTCTAAATTGCGATTTCTATGCAATGTCAGGAAGTACGGAACCGATTTCAAATATAATGGTGTAAAAATGATGGTGACAGATCTTGCTCCAAGATAGGCTATATTTTATATATGTTTTCACTACCCCAGAAGAGATGCAGAAGCAAAATGCGCGTAAAGCGTTCTAAAAACGTTTTTAATGCCGATTTGTCAGCAATATCTCAGGAAGAATCAAACTGATTTCAAAAGTAATGGTAGGAAATTGATGGTCACGGTCTCTGCTCTAACATAACCGCTATTTTATGTCAGTATTACTATTACCTAGACGTTGCAGGAGCAAAAAAGCGTTCTAAATTTCGATTTATATGATCGGTAGGGGCTAGCAATTTAAAATTAGCAAGGTACATATTTATTAGATATAAATGATCTTGAAGAACAGTTTCGAAAAAATTGGAAATTTAAAAAGGGGTAAAAATGCGCGAAAAGCGTTTTAAATTGTGATTTCTACTCAATCTCAGGAAATACCAAAGCTATTTCAAATGTAATGGTTGCAAATCAATGGTGACAGTCCCTGTTATAACATAGGTTATATTTTCTGTTACTATCACTACCATCTGAGGGTCGCAAAAGCAAAACATGTTCTAATTTGCGTTTTTTGCACAACTGAGGGGTCACACTTTGAAGTATGGCATGGTATTTACTTATAAGATGCAACTGCTTTCTAAGAACAGTCGAAAGAAAATTCCAAATTTAAAAAGATGAAGTGAGCGAAAAGCGTTATCAATTACAATTTTTATGCAATCTTATCAAATACCAAACCGATTAAAAAAATAAGAATGACAGATTGTTGGTGATAGAGCCTGCTCAAACATAAGCTATATTTTATGTCTGTGCCACTACCACCAGAAGGTTGCAGGAGCTAAAAACTTTCTAAATTGCGATTTCTGTGATACTGAAAAGGCTAGAAACTTTAAATATGAAATGGTAGTTACTTATAAAAAATAAATGCCCTCGAAGGACTGTCAAAAATAAATTCGAATTAAAAATGGGTGAAGCGAAGGGGAGGTGCGAAAAGCATTCTAAAAAAGTCCTAAATTACGATTACTATGCAATTTCGGGGAATATAAACCGCTTATAAAAGTAACAGTTGCGAATCAGTGGTAACAGTCTCTGATCCTACACAGGCCATATTTTATGCCGATGATTCTACCATCTGGGGTTCACAGGATCAACAAACGTTCTAAAAAAGGCCTTTAAAAGCTTTCTAAATTACGTTTCTGTAGAATATTAGGAAATAACAAACCGATTTCAAAATTAATGTTGCAAATTAATGGTGACAGTTGCTATTTCAACATAGCTCTTTATGTTGAGAGAGGTGGTAGGACTTAGAATTTGACATCGTATATATAAGAAGATGGTTTCTAAAAAATTCAAAACTTCAAATGAATACTGAAATGAGCGTATTAATTGAGCATAAATGTTTCAAAATATTTTTAAATTATCATTTATTTAGTTTTATTTCTTTTTATTAATTTAAGTCTCATTTCTGCCTAGTGCAGTGTAATAATGAAGATTAGTCAAACTGTGTTTTAAATAGTAATTTTTGAATTATTCCTAAAAGTATAATTTCTTTTAATAAAAATTAAACACATAATATCACTTGGCATATTTCAACTATTACGCGAGCAAAGCTGCGAAGTTTGCTAGTCTATACTATAATATTATAAAGAGGTAAAAATTGTTTATTTGTAGGAGGTAAGCTCTGGAACTACCGAACCGATTCCAAAAGTAATTGTATCAAAATGATGGTGTTAGTCCCACTTAGAACATAGGCTATATATTATGTCCGTACCAATGGACAAAAGGGGGTGCAGGAGCAAAAAACGTTCTAAAAATGCGATTTTTGTGTTACTGAAGGGCCTAGAAACATGAAATTTGGAATGATAGTTACTTATAAGATACTAAAGATCTCTAAGGACATTTCTTAAAAAAATCGAAATTAAAAAAGTGGTGAAAATGCGCGAAAAGCGTTCCAAAAAACGTTCTAAATGGCGATTTTTACGCTGTTACATGATGTACAAAACGATTTAAAATATAATGGTGTCAAAATGATGGTGACAAACCTTACTCCATATTAGGCTACATTTTATGTCGGTGCCACTACATTTAAAGGGGGTGAAGTAGCAAAAAATGTTCGAAATTGTTATTTTTATGTTACTGAAGGGCCCAGATACATGGAATTTGGCATGGTAGATACTTATTAGATATAAGGGATCTCTAAAACCATTTACTAAATAATTCGACATTTAAAAGGGTGAAAATGCGCGAAAAGCGTTCTATAAAACGTTCTAAATGGCGATTTTTATGCTGTTTCAGGAAGTACTAAACCGATTTCAAAAATAATGGTGTCAAAATGATGGTGACAACCCTTGCTCCAACATAAGCTACATTTTATGTCGGTGCCACTACTTTTAAAGGGGGTGCGGTAGCAAAAAAAGTTCGAATTTGTGATTTTTGTGTTACTGTAGGGCCTAGAATCTTGAAATTAGGCAGGGCAGTTATTAATACGATTAAAATGATCTCTAAGAACATTAAAAAAAAAAAATCCGCAATTTTAAATGGGTGAAAATGAGCACGAAGCGTTCTAAAAAACGTTCTAAATGGGGATTTTTACGCAATCTCAAGAAGTACCAAACCGATTTAAAAAATAATGGTGTCAAAATGATGGTGCCCTTGCTCCAACATAGGCTACATTTTATGTCGGTACCATTACCACCTCAGGGTTACAGGAGCAAAGAAACGTTCGAAATTGTGATTTTTGTGTTACTGAAGGGCCTAGAATCCTGAAATTAGGCAGGGCAGTTATTTATATGATACAAATGATCTCTAAGAACATTTCCTAAAAAATCGAAATTTAAAAGGGGTGAAAATGAGCGAAAAGCGTTCTAAAAACTTTCTAAATTGCGATTTCTATGATATCTCAGGAATTACCGAACAAATTTAAAAAATAATGGTGTGAAAACGATGGTGACAGCCCTCGCTCCAACATAGGATGTATTTCATGTCGGTGCCACAACTCCAAATGGGGTGAAGGAGAAAAAACTATTTAAATTGCATTTTTTTGTAGTACTGCAGGGACTAGCAACTTGAAATTAGGCAGGGTAGTTACTTATAAGATATAAATGATCTCTAAGAACATTTACTAAATAATTCGAATATTAAAAGAGGTGAAAATGGACGAAAAACTTTCTAAAAAAGTTCTAAATTGCGATATCTACGCAATCTTAGAAAGTACCCAACCGATTTCAAAAGTGTATGGTTGGAAATTGATGATGACAGCCTTTGCTCCAATATAGCACCTATTTCATGTTGGCGTCACTACCACCTTGCTGTTGCATTTTAAAAAATTGTGATTTTTGTGATACTGAAGGGGCTAGCATCTTGAAATTTGGCATGGTAATTACTTATGAGATGTAAATGCTCTCTGCGAAGAGCTCCTTAAAATTTGAAATTTAAAAGGGGTGAAAATGAAAGAAAATCGATCTAAAAACGTTCAAAATAGAGATTTCTACGCAATCTCAGGAAATATAAACCGATTTCAGAATTAATGGTTTCAAATTGATGGTGATGACAGCCCCCGATCCAACTCAGCTTATATTTTACGTTGTTGTCACTACAACCTGGGGGTTACAGGAGCAAAAAATGTTCTAAATTGCGTTTTTGTGGTACTGAGGGGGTGTAACATTTTAAATTTAGAATGGTAATTACTTCAAAGATGATTTGTAAGAACTGTAGAAAAAAATTCCAAATTTAAAAGAATGAAGTGAGTGAAAAGCGTTTTATAAGGTTTCTAAATTACGATTTTTATGCAATCGTATGAAATGCGAAACCGATTTCAAACATAATGATTGCAAATTGATGGTAATAGAACCTGCTCAAACATAAGCTATATTTTATGTCTGTGCCACAACCCCTAGAGGGTTGCAGGAGCAAAAAAATTTCTAAATTGCGTTATCTGCGGTACTGTAAAGGCTAGAAACTTTAAATATAGCACGGTAGTTACTTATAAAATATAAATGCCCTCTAAGAACAGTCGAAAATAAATTCGAAATTAAAAAGGGGTTAAGAGAAGGGAAGAAGCGAAAAGCATTCTGAAAGTGTCCTAAATTACGATTTCTATGGAACCTCAGGAAATAATAAACGATTACAAAAGTTATTGGTTACGAATAAAGAGTGATAGTCCCTGATCCTATACGGGGTATATATTTTGCCAGTGTCACCACACCTGGTTCGCAGGAACAACAAGAAAGCTTTAAAAACATCTAAATTCCGTTTTCTATAGAATATTTGGAATGCCAACCGATTTCAAAATTAATGTTGGCAAATTAATTGTGACGGTCTCCGTTTCTACATTTTTCGAGACATTCTATTTCAAATCTGTTTCGGAATTTTATGTTGATGCCACTAACACCAGAGAGGTGGTAGACTGTTAGACAAGAAGCTTGGAATTTGACATGGTTTCTAAAAAATTCAAAACTTCAAATGAATACTGGAATGAGCATAAAAGCCTAGAAATACTTTCTAAATTATCATTTATTTGGACTTAGTTTTAGTTCTTCTTATTATTTAAAATCTCATTTCTGTCTATTGCAGTTTTATAATGAAGTTTTGTCAAACTGTGGCTTAATTTGTAATTTTTGAATTATTCCAAAAAGTGTTCTTCTAATAAAAAATAGTCAAGCAAATATCACTGGGCATATTTCGATTATTACGCGAGCAACGCCGCGGAGTTTGCTAGTCATCTACACCCCTATTATAAAGAGGAAAAAATTGTTTATTTGTCGGAGATAAGCTCTGGAACTACCGAACCGATTCCAAAAGTAATGGTATCAAAATGATGGTGTTAGTCCAACTTAGAACATAAGCTATATCTAATGTCGGTGCCACTACCCCAAAGGGGGTGTAGGAGCAAAAAACGTTCTAAAAATGCGATTTTAGCGTTACGGAAGGGCATAGAAATATGAAATTTTGAATATTAGTTGCTTATAAGATATAAATGATGTCTAAGAACAGTTCTTAAATAATTCGAAATATAAAAGGGGTGAAAATGCACAAAAAGCGTTCTAAAAAACGTTCTAAATGGTAGTTTCTACACAATCTCAGGAAATACCAAATCGATTTAAAAAATATTGGTGTCAAAATAATGGTGACAACGCTTGCTCCAAGATAGGCTACGTTGTAGGTCGGTGCCACTACCCCAAAGGGGGTGTGGGAGCAAAAAACGTTCTAAAAATGCGACTTTAGAGTTACTGAAGGGCCTAGAAATATGAAATTTTGAATATTAGTTTCTTATAAGATATAAATGATGTCTAAGAACAGTTCTTAAATAATTCGAAATTTAAAAGGGGTGAAAATGCACAAAAAGCGTTCTAAAAAACGTTCTAAATGGTAGTTTCTACACAATCTCAGGAAATAGCAAACCGATTTAAAAAATATAGGTGTCAAAATAATGGTGACAACGCTTGCTCCAAGACAGGCTACGTTGTATGTCGGTGCCACTACCCCAAAGGGGGTGTAGGAGCAAAAAACGTTCTAAAAATGCGATTTTAGCGTTACTGAATGGCCTAGAAATATGAAATTTTGAATATTAGTCACTTATAAGATATAAATGATGTCTAAGAACAGTTCTTAAATAATTCGAAATATAAAAGTGGTGAAAATGCACAAAAAGCGTTCTAAAAAACGTTCTAAATGGTAGTTTCTACACAATCTCAGGAAATAGCAAACCGATTTAAAAAATATAGGTGTCAAAATAATGGTGACAACGCTTGCTCCAAGACAGGCTACGTTGTATGTCGGTGCCACTACCCCAAAGGGGGTGTAGGAGCAAAAAACGTTCTAAAAATGCAATTTTAGCATTACTGAAGGGACTAGAAATATGAAATTTTGAATATTAGTTGCTTATAAGATATAAATGATGTCTAAGAACAGTTCTTAAATAATTCGAAATATAAAAGGGGTGAAAATGCACAAAAAGCGTTCTAAAAAACGTTCTAAATGGTAGTTTCTACACAATCTCAGGAAATACCAAACCGATTTAAAAAATATTGGTGTCAAAATAATGGTGACAACGCTTGCTCCAAGATAGGCTACGTTGTATGTCGGTGCCACTACCCCAAAGGGGGTGTAGGAGCAAAAAACGTTCTAAAAATGCGATTTTAGCGTTACTGAAGGGCCTAGAAATATGAAATTTTGAATATTAGTCACTTATAAGAGATAAATGATGTCTAAGAAGAGTTCTTAAATAATTCGAAATATAAAAGGGGTGAAAATGCACAAAAAGCGTTCTAAAAAACGTTCTAAATGGTAGTTTCTACACAATCTCAGGAAATAGCAAACCGATTTAAAAAATATAGGTGTCAAAATAATGGTGACAACGCTTGCTCCAAGACAGGCTACGTTGTATGTCGGTGCCACTACCCCAAAGGGGGTGTAGGAGCAAAAAACGTTCTAAAAATGCGATTTTAGCGTTACTGAAGGGCCTAGAAATATGAAATTTTGAATATTAGTCACTTATAAGATATAAATGATGTCTAAGAACAGTTCTTAAATAATTCGAAATATAAAAGGGGTGAAAATACACTAAAAAGCGTTCTAAAAACGTTCTAAATGGTAGTTTCTACACAATCTCAGGAAATACCAAACCGATTTAAAACATATTGGTGTAAAATAATGGTGACAACGCTTGCTCCAAGATAGGCTACGTTGTATGTCGGTGCCACTACCCCAAAGGGGGTGTGGGAGCAAAAAACGTTCTAAAAATGCGACTTTAGAGTTACTGAAGGGCCTAGAAATATGAAATTTTGAATATTAGTTTCTTATAAGATATAAATGATGTCTAAGAACAGTTCTTAAACAATTCGAAATTTAAAAGGGGTGAAAATGCGCGAAAAGCGTTCTAAAAAACGTTCTAAATGGTGGTTTCTACACAATCTCAGGAAATACCAAACCGATTTAAAAAATAATGGTGTTAAAATGATGGTGACAACCCTTGCTCCAACATAGGCGATGTTTTATGTCGGTGCTATTACCCGAAAGGGGGTGCAGGAGCAAAAAACGTTCTAAAAATGCGATTTTTGCGTTACCGAAGGGCCTAGAAATATGAAATATTAGCTACTTATTAGATATAAAGGGTTTCTAAGAACAGTTCTTAAACAATTCGAAATTTAAAAGGGGTGAAAAGGCGCGAAAAGCGTTCTAAAAAACGTTCTAATGGTGTTTTCTACACAATCTCAGGAAATATCAAACCGATCTAAAAAATAATGGCGTCAAAATGATGGTAACAACCCTTGCTCCAACATAGGCGATGTTTTATGTCGGTGCCACTACCCCAAAGGAAGTGCAGGAGAAAAACGTTCTAAATTGCGGCTTTTGCGTTACGGCAGGGCCTAGAATCGTGAAATTTGGATTGTTAGTTAGCTATAAGATATCAATGATCTTTAAGGACATTTCCTAAAAAAAATCGAAATTTAAAAGATGGTCAAAATACGCAAAAAGCGTTGTAAAAAACTTTCTAAATTGCGATTTCTATGCAATCTCAGAAAGTACTGAACCGATTTCAAATATAATGGTGTTAAAATGATGGTGACAGATAGGCTATATTTTATATCTGTTTTTACTACCCCAGAGGAGATGCAGGAGCAAAATGAGCGAGAAGCGTTTTAAAAACGTTCTAAATGCCGATTTGTCGGCAATATCTCAGGAAGAATGAATCTGATTTCAAACGTAATGGTAGGAAATTGATGCTGACAGCCTCTGTTCTGACATAGACGCTATTTTATGTCGGTTTCACTATCACCAAGACGTTGCAGGAGCAAAAAAGCGTTCTAAATTTCGATTTTTGTGATCGGTAGGGGCTAGCAACTTAAAAGTTAGGCAAGGTGTCATATTTAATAGATATAAATGATCTTTAAGAACAGTTTCGAAAAAAAATTAGAAATTTAAAAAAGTGTGAAAATGCGCGAAAAGCGTCCTAAAAACGTTCTAAATTGCGATTTCTACTCAATCTAAGGAAATACCAAAGCTATTTCAAAAGTAATGGTTGCAAATCAATGGTGACAGTCCCTGCTATAACATAGGTTATATTTTATGTTGCTGTCACTACCATCTGAGGGTTTCAAAAGCAAAACATGTTCTAATTTGCGTTTTTTGCAAAACTGGTGGGTCTAACACTTTGAAGTATGACATGGTATTTACTTACAAGATGCAACTGCTTTCTAAGAACAGTCGAAAGAAAATTCCAAATTTCAAATATGAAGCAAGCGAAAAGCGTTATAAATTACAATTTTTAAGCAAACTTAAAAAATACCAAACCGATTAAAAAAATAATGATCACAAATTTTTGTGATAGTACCTGCTCAAACATAAGCTATATTTTATGTCTGTGCCAATACCACCAGATAGTTGCAGGAACAGAAAACTTTCTAAATTGCAATTCTGTGATACTGAAGAGGCTTGAAACTTTAAATATGACATGGTAGTTACTTATAAAATATAAATGCCCTCGAAGGAACGTCGAAAATAAATTCGAATTAAAAGGGGTGAAGCGAAGGGGAGGTACGAAAAGCATTCTAAAAAAGTTCAAAATAACGATTCTATGCAATTTCAGGGAATATAAACCGATTATAAAAGTAATAGTTGCGAATCAATGGTAACAGTCTCTGATCCTACAAGGCTATATTTTATGGCGGTGATTCTACCACCTGGGGTTAACAGGAACAACAAACGTTCTAATAAAGGGCTTTAAAAGCTTTTTAAATTACGTTTCTGTGGAATATTAGGAAATAACAAAACGATTTCAAAATTAATGTTGGCAAATTAAGAGTGACAGTTCCTGTTTCAACATAGCCCTTTATGTTGAGAGAGGTGGTAGGACTTGGAATTTGACATGATGGTTAATTTTAAGAGGTAAGAAGATGGTTTCTAAAAAATTCAAAACTTCAAATGAATACTGAAAAGAGCGTATTAATTGAGCATAAAAGTTTCAAAATATTTTCTAAATTATCATTTATTTAGTTTTATTTCATTTTATTAATTTAAGTCTCATTTCTGCCTAATGCAGTGTAATAATGATGTTTAATCAAACTGTGTTTTAAATAGTAATTTTTGAATTATTCCTAAAAGTAATAAGTACCTTTTAATAAAAAAAAACTTTTAATAAAATAAAATATTACCTTTTAATAAAATAAAAATTTAGTTAGTACCTTTTAATAAAAATTAGACATATAAATATCACTTGGCATATTTCAAATATTACGCGAGCAAAGCCGCGGGGTTTGCTAGTCATCTATACTTCCTATTATAAAGAGGGAAAAATTGTTTATTTGTAGGAGGTAAACTCTGGAACTACCGAACCGATTCCAAAAGTAATGGTATCAAAATGATGGTGTTAGTCCAACTTAGAACATAGGCTATATCTTATGTCGGTGCCACTACCCCAAAGGGGGTGTAGGAGCAAAAAACGTTCTAAAATGCGATTTTAGCGTTACTGAAGGGCCTAGAAATATGAAATTTTGAATATTAGTTACTTATAAGATATAAATAATGTCTAAGAACAGTTCTTAAACAATTCGAAATTTAAAAGGGGTGAAAATGCACAAAAAGCGTTCTAAAAAACGTTCTAAATGGTAGTTTCTACACAATCTCAGGAAATACCAAACAGATTTAAAAAATATTGGTGTCAAAATGATGGTGACAACGCTTGCTCCAAGGTAGGCTATGTTTTATGTCGGTGCCACTACCCCAAAGGGGGTGTAGGAGCCAAAAACGTTCTAAAAATGCGATTTTAGCCGTACTGGAGGGCCTAGAAATATGAAATTTGAAATATTAGTTACTTATAAGATGTAAATGATGTCTAAGAACAGTTCTTAAACAATTCGAAATTTAAAAGGGGTGAAAATGCACAAAAAGCGTTCTAAAAAACGTTCTAAATGGTAGTTTCTACACAATCTCAGGAAATACCAAACCGATTTAAAAAATATTGGTGTCAAAATGATGGTGACAACTCTTGTTCCAAGATAGGCTATGTTTTATGTCGCTGTCACTACCCCAAAGGGGGAGCAGAAGCAAAAAACGTTCTAAAAATGCGATTTACGTGTTACTGAAGGTCCTAGAAATATGAAATTTGAAATATTACCTACTTATTAGATATAAAGGATTTCTAAGAACAGTTCTTAATCAATTCGAAATTTGAAAGGGGTGAAAATGCGCGAAAATCGTTCTAAAAAACGTTCTAAATAGTGGTTTCTACACAATTTCAGGAAATACCAAACCGATTTAAAAAATAATGGTGTCAAAATGACGGTGACAACAATTGCTCTAACATAGGCTATGTTTCATGTCGGTGCCACAACCCGAGAGGGGGTGCAGGAGCAAAAAACGTACTAAAATGCGATTTTTGCGTTACCGAGGGGCCTAGAAATATGAAATGTGAAATATTAGCTACTTATTAGATATAAAGATTTCTAAGAACAGTTCTTAAACAATTCGAAATTTAAAAGGGGTGAAAATGCGCGAAAAGCGTTCTAAAAAACGTTCTAAATGGTAGTTTCTACACAATCTCAAGAAATACCAAACCGATTTAAAAAATATTGGTGTCAAAATGATGGTGACAACTCTTGCTCCAAGATAGGCTATGTTTTATGTCGGTGTCACTACCCCAAAAGGGGAGCAGGAGCAAAAAACGTTCTAAAAATGCGATTTTTGCGTTACCGAAGGGCCTAGAAATATGAAATTTGAAATATTAGCTACTTATTAGATATAAAGGATTTCAAAGAACAGTTCTTAAACAATTCGAAATTTAAAAGGGGTGAAAATGCGCGAAAAGCGTTCTAAAAAACGTTATAATGGTGGTTTCTACACAATCTCAGGAAATACCAAACCGGTCTGAAAAATAATGGTGACAACCCTTGCTCCAACATACACGATGTTTTATGCCGGTGCGCCTACCCAAAAGGGGATGCAGGAGAAAAACGTTCTAAACTGCGGCTTTTGCGTTACGGAAAGGCCTAGAATCGTGAAATTTGGAATGGTAGTTAGTTATAAGATATCAATGAACTCTAAAGGAATTTCCTAAAAAAATCGAAATTTAAAAGGGGGTCAAAATGCGCAAAAAGCGTTGTAAAAAACTTTCTAAATTGCGATTTCTATGCAATCTCAGGAAGTACTGAACCGATTTCAAATATAATGGTGTAAAAATGATGGTGACAGATCTTGCTCCAAGATAGGCTATATTTTACATCTGTTTCCACTACCCCAGAGGAGATGCAGGAGCAAAATGCGAGAAAAGCGTTCTAAAAACGTTCTAAATGCCGATTTGTCGGCAATATCTCAGGAAGAATGAATCTGATTTCAAACGCAATGGTAGGAAATTGATGCTGACAGCCCCTGCTCGAACATAGACGCTGTTTTATGTCGGTATCACTATCACCAAGACGTTGCAGGAGCAAAAAAGCGTTCTAAATTTCGATTTTTGTGATCGGTAGGGGCTAGCAACTTAAAATTAGGCAAGGTACATATTTATTAGATATAAATGTTCTTTAAGAACAGTTTCGAAAAAATTGGAAATTTAAAAAGGGGTGAAAATGCGCGAAAAGCGTCCTAAAAACGTTCTAAATTGCGATCTACTCAATCTAAGGAAATACCAAAGCTATTTCAAAATTAATGGTTGCAAATCAATGGTGACAGTCCCTGTTATAACATAGGTTATATATTATGTTGCTGTCACTACCATCTGAGGGTTTCAAAAGCAAAACATGTTCTAATTTGCGTTTTTTGCAAAACTGAGGGGTCTAACATTTTGAAATATGGCATGGTATTTACTTACAAGATGCAACTGCTTTCTAAGAACAGTCGAAAGAAAATTTCATATTTAAAAGGTTAAAGTGAGCGAAAAGCGTTCTGAAAACGTTCTAAATTGCAATTTTTATGCAATTACTGTTCAAATACCAAACCGATTTAAAAAATAATCGTGACAAATTGTTAGTGATAGAACCTGCTCAAACATAAGCTATATTTTATGTCTATGCCACTACCACCAGAGGGTTGCAGCAGCAAAAAACTTTCTAAATTGCGATTTCTGTGATACTGAAGAGGCTAGAAACTTTTTAGCATGGTAGTTACTTATAAAATATAAATGCCCTCGAAGGACATTTGAAAATAAATTCGAATTAAAAAGGGATGAAGCGAAGGGGAGGTGCGAAAAGCGTTCTAAAACAGTCTTAAATTATGATTTCTATGCAATTTCAGGGAATATAAACCGATTATAAAAGTAATAATAGCGAATCAATGATAAAAATCTCTGATCCTAAGCAGGCTATATTTTATGCGGATGATTCTATCACCTGGGGTTCGCAGGAACAACAAAGTTCTAAAAAAGGCCTTTAAAAGCTTTCTAAATTACGTTTCTGTGAAATATTAGGAAATAAAAAACCGATTTCAAAATTAATGTTGGCAAATTAATGGTGACAGTTCCTTTTTCAACATAGCCTTTTATGTTGAGAGAGGTGGTAGGACTTGGAATTTGACATGATGGTTAATTTTAAGATGTAAGAAGATGGTTTCTAAAAAATTCAAAACTTCAAATGAATACTGAAATAAGCGTATTAATTGAGCATAAAAGTTTCAAAATATTTTCTAAATTATCATTTATTTTATTTCTTTTTATTAAGTCTAATTTCTACCTAATGCAGTGTAATAATTAAGTTTAGTCAAACTATGTTTTAAATAGCAATTTTTGAATTGTTTCTAAAAGTATAATTTCTTTTAATAAAAATTAGACATAAATATGACTTGGCATATTTCAAATATGACGCGAGAAAAGCCGCGGAGTTTCCTAGTCTATACTCCTATTATAAAGAGGAAAAAATTGTTTATTTGCGGAGATAAGCTCTGGAACTACCGAACCGATTCCAAAAGTAATGGTATCAAAATGATGGTGTTAGTTTAACTTAGACCATAGGCTATATCTTATGTCGGTGCCACTACCCCAAAGGGGGTGTAGGAGCAAAAAACGTTCTAAAAATGCGATTTTAGCGTTACTGAAGAACCTAGAAATATGAAATTTTGAATATTAGTTACTTATAAGATATAAATGATGTCTAAGAACAGTTCTTAAACAATTCGAAATTTAAAAGGGGTGAAAAAGCACAAAAAGCGTTCTAAAAAACATTCTAAATGGTAGTTTCTACACAATCTCAGGAAATACCAAACCGATTTAAAAAATATTGGTGTCAAAATGATGGTGACAACGCTTGCTCCAAGACAGGCTATGTTTTATGTCGGTGCCACTAACCCAAAGGGGTGTAGGAGCAAAAAACGTTCTAAAAATGCGATTTTAGCGTTACTGAAGGGCCTAGAAATATGAAATTTTGAATATTAGTTACTTATAAGATATAAAGGATGTCTAAGAACAGTTCTTAAATAATTCGAAATTTAAAAGGGGGGAAAATGCACAAAAAGCGTTCTAAAAAACGTTCTAAATGGTAGTTTCTACACAATCTCAGGAAATACCAAACCGATTTAAAAAATATTGGTGTCAAAATGATGGTGACAACGCTTGCTCCAAGATAGGCTATGTTTTATGTCGGTGTCACTACCCCAAAGGGGGTGCAGGAGCAAAAAACGTTCTAAAAATGCGATTTATGTGTTACTGAAGGGCCTAGAAATATGAAATTTGAAATATTAGCTACTTATTAGATATAAAGGATTTCTAAGAACAGTTCTTAAACAATTCGAAATTTGAAAGGGGTGAAAATGCGCGAAAATCGTTCTAAAAATCGTTCTAAATGGTGGTTTCTACACAATCTCAGGAAATACCAAATCGATTTAAAAAATAATAGTGTCAAATTAAGGGTGTCAAAATGATGGTGACAACGCTTGTTCCAAGATAGGCGATATTTTATGTCGGTGCCACTACCCGAAAGGGGGTGCAGGAGCAAAAAACGTTCTAAAAATGCGATTTTTGCGTTACCGAAGGGCCTAGAAATATGAAATTTGAAATATTAGCTACTTATTAGATATAAAGGATTTCTAAGAACAGTTCTTAAGCAATTCGAAATTTAAAAGGGGTGAAAATGCGCGAAAATCTTTCTAAAAAACGTTCTAATGGTGGTTTCTACACAATCTCAGGAAATACCAAACCGATCTAAAAAATAATGGCGTCAAAATGATGGTGACAACCCTTGCTCCAACATAGGCGATGTTTTATGTCGGTGCCACTACCCCAAAGGGGGTGCAGGAGAAAAACGTTCTAAATTGCGTCTTTTGCATTACGGAAGGGCCTAGAATCGTGAAATTAAAAGGGGTCAAAATGCGCAAAAAGCGTTGTAAAAAACTTTCTAAATTGCGATTTCTATGCAATCTGAGGAAGTACTGAACCGATTTCAAATATAATGGTGTAAATATGATGGTGACATATCTTGCTCCAAGATAGGCTATATTTTGTATCTGTTTCCACTACCCCAGAGGAGATTCAGGAGCAAAATGAGCGAAAAGCGTTCTAAAAACGTTCTAAATACCGATTTATCGGCAGTATCTCAGGAAGAATGAATCTGATTTCAAACGTAATGGTAGGAAATGGATGCTGACAGCCTTTGCTTTAGCATAGACGCTATTGTACGTCGGTATCACTATCACCAAAACGTTGCAAGAGCAAAAAAGCGTTCTAAATTTCGATTTTTGTGATCGGTCGCGGCTAGCAACTTAAAATTAGGCAAGGTACATATTTAATAGATATAAATGATCTTTAAGAACAGTTAAGAACAGTGGAAATTTAAAAAGGGGTGAAAATGCGCGAAAAGCGTCCTAAAAACGTTCTAAATTGCGATTTCTACTCAATCTAAGGAAATACCAAAGCTATTTCAAAAGTAATGGTTGCAAATCAATAGTGACAGTCCCTGCTATAACATAGGTTATATTTTATGTTACTGTCACTACCATCTGAGGGTTACAAAAGCAAAACATGTTCTAATTTGCGTTTTTTGCAAAACTGAGGGGTCTAACACTTTGAAGTATGGCATGGTATTTACTTACAAGATCCAACTGCTTTCTAAGAACAGTCGAAAGAAAATTCCAAATTTAAAAAAATGAAGTGAGTGAAAAGCGTTATAAATTACAATTTTTAAGCAAACTTAAAAAATACCAAACCAATTAAAAAAATAATGATGACAAATTTTCTTGATAGAACCTGCTCAAACATAAGCTGTATTTTATGTCTGTTCCACTACCACCAGAGGGTTGCAGGAGCTAAAAACTTTCTAAATTGCGATTTCTGTGATACTGAAAGGGCTAGAATCTTTAAATATGACATGGTAGTTACTTATAAAATATAAATGCCCTCGAAGGACCGTCGAAAATAAATTCGAATTAAAAAGGGGTGTAGCGAAGGGGAGGTGCGAAAAGCATTCTAAAAAAGTTCTAAATTACGATTCTATGCAATTTCAGGGAATATAAACCGATTATAAAAGTAATAGTTGCGAATCAATGGTAACAGTCTCTGATCCTACACAGTCTATATTTTATGGCGGTGATTCTACCACCTGGGGTTCACAGGAACAACAAACGTTCTAAAAGAGGGCTTTAAAAGCTTTTTAAATTACGTTTCTGTGGAATATTAGGAAATAACAAACCGATTTCAAAATTAATGTTGGCAAATTAATGGTGACAGTTCCTGTTTCAACATAGCCCTTTATGTGGAGAGAGGTGGTAGGACTTGGAATTTGGCATGATGGTTAATTTTAAGATGTAAGAAAATGGTTTCTAAAAAATTCAAAACTTCAAATGAATACTGAAATGAACGTATTAATTGAGCATAAAAGTTTCAAAATGTCTTCTAAATTATCATTTATTTAGTTTTATTTCATTTTATTAACTTAAGTCTCATTTCTGCCTAATGCAGTGTAATAATGATGTTTAATCAAACTGTGTTTTAAATAGTAATTTTTGAATTATTCCTAAAAGTAATAAGTACCTTTTAATAAAAAAAACTTTTAATAAAATAAAATATTACCTTTTAATAAAATAAAAATTTAGTTAGTACGTTTTAATAAAAATTAGACATATAAATATCACTTTGGCACATTTCAAATATTACGCGAGCAAAGCCGCGTTGTTTGCTACTATGTTATAAAGCAGTAAGATCTAAAAGTTCCGCCCGAATGTTTTCAAAAACTACCCGGTGGATTTTTTTACAATTAGTGTCATTCGACAGAGAATATTCACGTGGTGGTTTATGAGTAAAATATACAGGGATAACTATGATTTTTGGTAATAAATTTCGCATTTTATTGTTATTTTGAACGAAAAGGTTGCCAGAGGTTATTTTTTATCGACAAATGTATTGAAATCCCTGTATCCGTTAGAAAATAAATGAAAAAATAATTACTGATATTTAATTGTAAAAAAAGAAAGAAAAATCCATTTAAATGAGGTATTATGTTAAAAAACGAATATATTTAATTTAAAGCTGAAAGAAATATTTGTAATGCTTAAAAATTAATTTAATGAGAAAGATTACAATTGATACGCAATATTTGGCTCATTATCGCTTGCGTTAGATTATAGAAATGAATTTGAAAATTTGATTAGATGAATTTTTAATGACTTTTTTCTTCCCTTTTGTTCTTTTCTTTTTCTTTTTATCTAATTGCCCCATCACGTAACTTATAGAAGAAACAAGCAGATGTAATTGTGAGTCACATGTGTATTTATTATTTATTTCTTTACGATTTTTTATTTTACTTTTGTCGCCAAACAATGTGATATTAAGTCAAAAATGTGTAAGTGTGACACTAGCTTGAGGATATTCTCATAAATGGTGTTTTTTCAAGTGAACGAGATCTTTTTTTGAGTACATTTTTATATTCAATTGTAACTTATATGGATATCAGTTAATGTTTTAAAAATGGAACCAAATACTTAAATTTTAGTGTGAATTTCTGCCACACATACATATTGTAAAATAATTTCATATTTTTTAAAATGTTTTTCACCGTAATTCCGAAAGCATGTGATATTTATAAACTCGAACTCAGATCAATGAATATTATCCATTTTTTTAAGCAAATATTATCTATTGTTTATTTTATTTTTTCTTAAGTCATATCGCCAATATCATTTATAGGAAAATTCACACCTTCGAAATCTAGGAAATAAAGATAGTTTTTAAGGAAATTTATACAATCATGCGTTATTATTATCGATCAATTCAACATTTTGAAAAAAAAATTGCAAGTCTTCTGTAATTCGTCATTTCTTCTTCGTCTTTCTTCGTAATTTCTCCTCTGTTATGTAATATTTCAAATGATATTGGACTAATTTTCGATCATCGAGTCACCGCCAAATGGCATATCTATATAGTATCGCTAAGAATGGATTTTCAAAAGTAGCACCCCTAACGGCGTTTTTGCAAGGAGAGGGGAAAAATTCCTTAAAAGTCGGATATAAAGTCGGAGATGACAGCATAATTTAATGTATTTTTGTATGCTGAATCGATTGGTGCCAAGTAAATTCTTATAAGTCCGACAGTTCATGACATTTTTCATATTTTTCTAATTTGTCGGTGTTTTTGGCGTCTAAACCTCAAAATATCTAACATTACATCCGTTACTCTAGCAACGAAAAAAATTCAAATTAACTCTTTTGGATAAAGAATAAAAACGGCTCAATGAGTTTGAGAAAAAAAATACGAACATCTTAATGAAAAAAAATGGTACTACTTAGTTATCCCGTTTACCAATTTCGCCAAATTATATAAATCGCCAAATTACATTAATTGACATAAGTTGTATTTTAATAATGAAAGAACAAATAAATTAGTATAACATTAATAAAAATACAAATAAAACGTCGAAATAAAAATACCTTGATGACGTAAGCACGTGTAACTTCCTTGAAGTCAAGTGAATGTGACATTTACGATCAACCGTTATTGGCATTTAATCTTATAATTTGGCGATAGATTTTTGGTCGATTGATAACTAAGTAGTACCAAAAGAAAAAAAAATAGTGATTTTATGTAAAATAAAAGGAACAATTTTACTAAGAAATTAGCGTTATAGAACGAAAAGGTACTGCTTAGATTTTCCGTCGACCAAAAATCTATCGCCAAACTATAAGATTAAATCCCTATAATGGTTGATCGTAAATGTCAAATTCACCTGACTTTAAGCAAGTTACACGTGTTTACGTCACAAAGTGATTTTTATTTCGACGTTTTATTTGTATTTTTATTAATGTTATAATAATTTATTTGTTCTTTCGTTATTTAAAATTAATATTATGTCAATTTGTATAATTTGGCGAAATTGGTCGACGGGATAACTAAGTAGTACCAACGAAAATATTTAGATATGAAAGCAATGTTTGTAACGAATTAAAAATTATTTTCAATGAAAGAAATTGGAATTGGAAAAATATTTGGCGATTTATAATTTGCTCCTCGATAAGAAGAAAAAATGGGTACATTTATAACAGCCGTGCGCAGATCTCACCAATAGCATTTTTAAAATTGCCAGTAGCAGTAGTTACATTTTTCGTATGTAAATTAAAA
This sequence comes from Maratus speciosus, assembly GCA_963932465.1. Classification (NCBI taxonomy): domain Eukaryota; kingdom Metazoa; phylum Arthropoda; class Arachnida; order Araneae; family Salticidae; genus Maratus; species Maratus speciosus. Next base: position 501,709,654 of record OZ010794.1, on the reverse strand, counting down.
TTAAAAATAATTCTTTGTTTTTAATTATGGAATTATTTCCTGTTATTGTTTGTCTTTTCAGTTTTTTAAATGAAATTAGTGTAAGGCATGCATTTTAAATGAAATGAGTGAAAGGTTTGTATCTTAAATGAAAATAATAAATATAAGAATATGTTATGAAAACAATCTTTGTTGATTTATGACCTGCGCCCGGTTAACATAAAAGTATCACAAAAGCCACATATTCACTTTTCTTTGGGCTCATAGGAATCCAAGTTAACCTTCCGTAATCGGATACTTCACATGTTGGTGTATTAGCTATAATGCTGAAAGCATCGTTTATGTTTGAAGCGAAAATTTCACGATGAATTCTATTGCACAAAATCGCATCATCATCATCTACTACATATTTAAAACGGAAATTTGCATTTCATTCCGATTGTTTATAATACTTTGATAGGATATACCACAAATGGTGGTACAGATGTCATATACAGATGTCATATTGGCGAGATTTTTTACCGATGGTAATTTGGCGAAAACATAAACAGCATTAACAACAACTTCCAGGTTACCATATCAAGCAAAATAACGACACTTTGGCGTCAGTTAAGTATTGTTGCGTATTGTAATGTTTCTGACATTGGCGTCAGGAAAAAATCGCGCCTATATGGGGCATGTATGACATCTGTGCCCAAGTGGTTAGGTAATAATTTTGGAAAGGTTTTAGTGTATACATATTGTTCAACGCTACTTAGTCATAGAGAAAAAAAAAATAAAAAATAAAGAGAAATTGATTATGAAAGAGTTTAGCCTTTTTTTAAAAAATCTACAGAACGTATTTTGATACAAGTGACACTGTTACATGACTTTTCAGGAATGGTGTTAGTATATAACATTTCATTATATGTTGATTAGTTATAGAGCTATTAATTCCTGTTGTCATAACGGTCTCATTACCCTACCAAAAGTGCATTGTTAGTTAACAACTAAAAGAATTACTTCTTAATAGCTAAATTTTGTCCAACGCTTAAGGTAATATTATATCACAATGGCGTTCGCATCGTTTTCAGCAATGAGTGAAGTCCAGCTGAAGGTTCATATTGTTTAAAATGAAAGTTCAAATTCACCAATGTTCATTTGGAAAAATTGACCAGCGCAGCGGGCATAGCCTGCTAGTCATCATATTATAAAGAGGAAAAAATTGTTTATTTGTCGGCGATAAGCTCAGGAACTACCGAACCGATTCCAAAAGTAATGGTATCAAAATGATGGTTGTTCGCCCAACTTAGAACATAGGCTATATCTTATGTCGGTGCCACTACCCCAAAGGGAGTGCAGGAGCAAAAAACGCTCTAAAAATGTGATTTTTACGTTACTGAAGGGCCTAGAAATATGAAATTTGGAATATTAGTTACTTATAAGATATAAATGGTGTCTAAGAACAGTTCTTAAACAATTCGAAATTTAAAAGGGGTGAAAATGCACAAAAAGCGTTCTAAAAAACGTTCTAAATGGTAGTTTCTACACAATCTCAGGAAATACCAAACCGATTTCAAAAGTAATGGTGTCAAAATGATGGTGTTAGTCCAACTTAGAACATAGGCTATATTTTATGTCGGTGCCACTACCCCAAAGGGGGTGCAGGAGCAAAAAAGTTCTAAAAATGCGATTTTTGCGTTACTGAAGGACCTAGAAATATGAAATTTGGAATATTAGTTACTTATAAGATGTAAATGGTGTCTAAGAACAGTTCTTAAACAATTCGAAATTTAAAAGGGGTGAAAATGCACAAAAAACGTTCTAAAAAACGTTCTAACTGGTAGTTTCTACATAATTTCAGGAAATACCAAACCGATTTAAAAAATATTGGTGTCAAAATGATGGTGTTAGTCCAACTTAGAACATAGGCTATATTTTATGCCGGTGCCACTACCCCAAAGGGGGTGCAGGAGCAAAAAATTCTAAAAATGCGATTTTTGCGTTACTGAAGGACCTAGAAATATGAAATTTGGAATATTAGTTACTTATAAGATATAAATGGTGTCTAAGAACAGTTCTTAAACAATTCGAAATTTAAAAGGGGTGAAAATGCACAAAAAACGTTCTAAAAAACGTTCTAAATGGTAATTTCTACATAATTTCAGGAAATACTAAACCGATTTAAAAAAATATTGGTGTCAGAATGATAGTGACAACGTTTGCTCCAAGATAGACTATGTTTTATGTCGGTGCCACTACCCCAAAGGGGGTGTAGGAGCAAAAAACGTTCTAAAAATGCGATTTATGTGTTACTGAAGGGCCTAGAAATATGAAATTTGAAATATTAGCTACTTATTAGATATAAAGGATTTCTAAGAACAGTTCTTAAACAATTCGAAATTTGAAAGGGGTGAAAATGCGCGAAAATCGTTCTAAAAATCGTTCTAAATGGTGGTTTCTACACAATCTCAGGAAATACCAAATCGATTTAAAAAATAATAGTGTCAAATTAAGGGTGTCAAAATGATGGTGACAACGCTTGTTCCAAGATAGGCGATATTTTATGTCGGTGCCACTACCCGAAAGGGGGTGCAGGAGCAAAAAACGTTCTAAAAATGCGATTTTTGCGTTACCGAAGGGCCTAGAAATATGAAATTTGAAATATTAGCTACTTATTAGATATAAAGGATTTCTAAGAACAGTTCTTAAGCAATTCGAAATTTAAAAGGGGTGAAAATGCGCGAAAATCTTTCTAAAAAACGTTCTAATGGTGGTTTCTACACAATCTCAGGAAATACCAAACCGATCTAAAAAATAATGGCGTCAAAATGATGGTGACAACCCTTGCTCCAACATAGGCGATGTTTTATGTCGGTGCCACTACCCCAAAGGGGGTGCAGGAGAAAAACGTTCTAAATTGCGTCTTTTGCATTACGGAAGGGCCTAGAATCGTGAAATTAAAAGGGGTCAAAATGCGCAAAAAGCGTTGTAAAAAACTTTCTAAATTGCGATTTCTATGCAATCTGAGGAAGTACTGAACCGATTTCAAATATAATGGTGTAAATATGATGGTGACATATCTTGCTCCAAGATAGGCTATATTTTGTATCTGTTTCCACTACCCCAGAGGAGATTCAGGAGCAAAATGAGCGAAAAGCGTTCTAAAAACGTTCTAAATACCGATTTATCGGCAGTATCTCAGGAAGAATGAATCTGATTTCAAACGTAATGGTAGGAAATGGACGCTGACAGCCTTTGCTTTAGCATAGACGCTATTGTACGTCGGTATCACTATCACCAAAACGTTGCAAGAGCAAAAAAGCGTTCTAAATTTCGATTTTTGTGATCGGTCGCGGCTAGCAACTTAAAATTAGGCAAGGTACATATTTAATAGATATAAATGATCTTTAAGAACAGTTAAGAACAGTGGAAATTTAAAAAGGGGTGAAAATGCGCGAAAAGCGTCCTAAAAACGTTCTAAATTGCGATTTCTACTCAATCTAAGGAAATACCAAAGCTATTTCAAAAGTAATGGTTGCAAATCAATAGTGACAGTCCCTGCTATAACATAGGTTATATTTTATGTTACTGTCACTACCATCTGAGGGTTACAAAAGCAAAACATGTTCTAATTTGCGTTTTTTGCAAAACTGAGGGGTCTAACACTTTGAAGTATGGCATGGTATTTACTTACAAGATCCAACTGCTTTCTAAGAACAGTCGAAAGAAAATTCCAAATTTAAAAAAATGAAGTGAGTGAAAAGCGTTATAAATTACAATTTTTAAGCAAACTTAAAAAATACCAAACCAATTAAAAAAATAATGATGACAAATTTTCTTGATAGAACCTGCTCAAACATAAGCTGTATTTTATGTCTGTTCCACTACCACCAGAGGGTTGCAGGAGCTAAAAACTTTCTAAATTGCGATTTCTGTGATACTGAAAGGGCTAGAATCTTTAAATATGACATGGTAGTTACTTATAAAATATAAATGCCCTCGAAGGACCGTCGAAAATAAATTCGAATTAAAAAGGGGTGTAGCGAAGGGGAGGTGCGAAAAGCATTCTAAAAAAGTTCTAAATTACGATTCTATGCAATTTCAGGGAATATAAACCGATTATAAAAGTAATAGTTGCGAATCAATGGTAACAGTCTCTGATCCTACACAGTCTATATTTTATGGCGGTGATTCTACCACCTGGGGTTCACAGGAACAACAAACGTTCTAAAAGAGGGCTTTAAAAGCTTTTTAAATTACGTTTCTGTGGAATATTAGGAAATAACAAACCGATTTCAAAATTAATGTTGGCAAATTAATGGTGACAGTTCCTGTTTCAACATAGCCCTTTATGTGGAGAGAGGTGGTAGGACTTGGAATTTGGCATGATGGTTAATTTTAAGATGTAAGAAAATGGTTTCTAAAAAATTCAAAACTTCAAATGAATACTGAAATGAACGTATTAATTGAGCATAAAAGTTTCAAAATGTCTTCTAAATTATCATTTATTTAGTTTTATTTCATTTTATTAACTTAAGTCTCATTTCTGCCTAATGCAGTGTAATAATGATGTTTAATCAAACTGTGTTTTAAATAGTAATTTTTGAATTATTCCTAAAAGTAATAAGTACCTTTTAATAAAAAAAACTTTTAATAAAATAAAATATTACCTTTTAATAAAATAAAAATTTAGTTAGTACGTTTTAATAAAAATTAGACATATAAATATCACTTTGGCACATTTCAAATATTACGCGAGCAAAGCCGCGTTGTTTGCTACTATGTTATAAAGCAGTAAGATCTAAAAGTTCCGCCCGAATGTTTTCAAAAACTACCCGGTGGATTTTTTTACAATTAGTGTCATTCGACAGAGAATATTCACGTGGTGGTTTATGAGTAAAATATACAGGGATAACTATGATTTTTGGTAATAAATTTCGCATTTTATTGTTATTTTGAACGAAAAGGTTGCCAGAGGTTATTTTTTATCGACAAATGTATTGAAATCCCTGTATCCGTTAGAAAATAAATGAAAAAATAATTACTGATATTTAATTGTAAAAAAAGAAAGAAAAATCCATTTAAATGAGGTATTATGTTAAAAAACGAATATATTTAATTTAAAGCTGAAAGAAATATTTGTAATGCTTAAAAATTAATTTAATGAGAAAGATTACAATTGATACGCAATATTTGGCTCATTATCGCTTGCGTTAGATTATAGAAATGAATTTGAAAATTTGATTAGATGAATTTTTAATGACTTTTTTCTTCCCTTTTGTTCTTTTCTTTTTCTTTTTATCTAATTGCCCCATCACGTAACTTATAGAAGAAACAAGCAGATGTAATTGTGAGTCACATGTGTATTTATTATTTATTTCTTTACGATTTTTTATTTTACTTTTGTCGCCAAACAATGTGATATTAAGTCAAAAATGTGTAAGTGTGACACTAGCTTGAGGATATTCTCATAAATGGTGTTTTTTCAAGTGAACGAGATCTTTTTTTGAGTACATTTTTATATTCAATTGTAACTTATATGGATATCAGTTAATGTTTTAAAAATGGAACCAAATACTTAAATTTTAGTGTGAATTTCTGCCACACATACATATTGTAAAATAATTTCATATTTTTTAAAATGTTTTTCACCGTAATTCCGAAAGCATGTGATATTTATAAACTCGAACTCAGATCAATGAATATTATCCATTTTTTTAAGCAAATATTATCTATTGTTTATTTTATTTTTTCTTAAGTCATATCGCCAATATCATTTATAGGAAAATTCACACCTTCGAAATCTAGGAAATAAAGATAGTTTTTAAGGAAATTTATACAATCATGCGTTATTATTATCGATCAATTCAACATTTTGAAAAAAAAATTGCAAGTCTTCTGTAATTCGTCATTTCTTCTTCGTCTTTCTTCGTAATTTCTCCTCTGTTATGTAATATTTCAAATGATATTGGACTAATTTTCGATCATCGAGTCACCGCCAAATGGCATATCTATATAGTATCGCTAAGAATGGATTTTCAAAAGTAGCACCCCTAACGGCGTTTTTGCAAGGAGAGGGGAAAAATTCCTTAAAAGTCGGATATAAAGTCGGAGATGACAGCATAATTTAATGTATTTTTGTATGCTGAATCGATTGGTGCCAAGTAAATTCTTATAAGTCCGACAGTTCATGACATTTTTCATATTTTTCTAATTTGTCGGTGTTTTTGGCGTCTAAACCTCAAAATATCTAACATTACATCCGTTACTCTAGCAACGAAAAAAATTCAAATTAACTCTTTTGGATAAAGAATAAAAACGGCTCAATGAGTTTGAGAAAAAAAATACGAACATCTTAATGAAAAAAAATGGTACTACTTAGTTATCCCGTTTACCAATTTCGCCAAATTATATAAATCGCCAAATTACATTAATTGACATAAGTTGTATTTTAATAATGAAAGAACAAATAAATTAGTATAACATTAATAAAAATACAAATAAAACGTCGAAATAAAAATACCTTGATGACGTAAGCACGTGTAACTTCCTTGAAGTCAAGTGAATGTGACATTTACGATCAACCGTTATTGGCATTTAATCTTATAATTTGGCGATAGATTTTTGGTCGATTGATAACTAAGTAGTACCAAAAGAAAAAAAAATAGTGATTTTATGTAAAATAAAAGGAACAATTTTACTAAGAAATTAGCGTTATAGAACGAAAAGGTACTGCTTAGATTTTCCGTCGACCAAAAATCTATCGCCAAACTATAAGATTAAATCCCTATAATGGTTGATCGTAAATGTCAAATTCACCTGACTTTAAGCAAGTTACACGTGTTTACGTCACAAAGTGATTTTTATTTCGACGTTTTATTTGTATTTTTATTAATGTTATAATAATTTATTTGTTCTTTCGTTATTTAAAATTAATATTATGTCAATTTGTATAATTTGGCGAAATTGGTCGACGGGATAACTAAGTAGTACCAACGAAAATATTTAGATATGAAAGCAATGTTTGTAACGAATTAAAAATTATTTTCAATGAAAGAAATTGGAATTGGAAAAATATTTGGCGATTTATAATTTGCTCCTCGATAAGAAGAAAAAATGGGTACATTTATAACAGCCGTGCGCAGATCTCACCAATAGCATTTTTAAAATTGCCAGTAGCAGTAGTTACATTTTTCGTATGTAAATTAAAATTAAAAATAATTCTTTGTTTTTAATTATGGAATTATTTCCTGTTATTGTTTGTCTTTTCAGTTTTTTAAATGAAATTAGTGTAAGGCATGCATTTTAAATGAAATGAGTGAAAGGTTTGTATCTTAAATGAAAATAATAAATATAAGAATATGTTATGAAAACAATCTTTGTTGATTTATGACCTGCGCCCGGTTAACATAAAAGTATCACAAAAGCCACATATTCACTTTTCTTTGGGCTCATAGGAATCCAAGTTAACCTTCCGTAATCGGATACTTCACATGTTGGTGTATTAGCTATAATGCTGAAAGCATCGTTTATGTTTGAAGCGAAAATTTCACGATGAATTCTATTGCACAAAATCGCATCATCATCATCTACTACATATTTAAAACGGAAATTTGCATTTCATTCCGATTGTTTATAATACTTTGATAGGATATACCACAAATGGTGGTACAGATGTCATATACAGATGTCATATTGGCGAGATTTTTTACCGATGGTAATTTGGCGAAAACATAAACAGCATTAACAACAACTTCCAGGTTACCATATCAAGCAAAATAACGACACTTTGGCGTCAGTTAAGTATTGTTGCGTATTGTAATGTTTCTGACATTGGCGTCAGGAAAAAATCGCGCCTATATGGGGCATGTATGACATCTGTGCCCAAGTGGTTAGGTAATAATTTTGGAAAGGTTTTAGTGTATACATATTGTTCAACGCTACTTAGTCATAGAGAAAAAAAAAATAAAAAATAAAGAGAAATTGATTATGAAAGAGTTTAGCCTTTTTTTAAAAAATCTACAGAACGTATTTTGATACAAGTGACACTGTTACATGACTTTTCAGGAATGGTGTTAGTATATAACATTTCATTATATGTTGATTAGTTATAGAGCTATTAATTCCTGTTGTCATAACGGTCTCATTACCCTACCAAAAGTGCATTGTTAGTTAACAACTAAAAGAATTACTTCTTAATAGCTAAATTTTGTCCAACGCTTAAGGTAATATTATATCACAATGGCGTTCGCATCGTTTTCAGCAATGAGTGAAGTCCAGCTGAAGGTTCATATTGTTTAAAATGAAAGTTCAAATTCACCAATGTTCATTTGGAAAAATTGACCAGCGCAGCGGGCATAGCCTGCTAGTCATCATATTATAAAGAGGAAAAAATTGTTTATTTGTCGGCGATAAGCTCAGGAACTACCGAACCGATTCCAAAAGTAATGGTATCAAAATGATGGTTGTTCGCCCAACTTAGAACATAGGCTATATCTTATGTCGGTGCCACTACCCCAAAGGGAGTGCAGGAGCAAAAAACGCTCTAAAAATGTGATTTTTACGTTACTGAAGGGCCTAGAAATATGAAATTTGGAATATTAGTTACTTATAAGATATAAATGGTGTCTAAGAACAGTTCTTAAACAATTCGAAATTTAAAAGGGGTGAAAATGCACAAAAAGCGTTCTAAAAAACGTTCTAAATGGTAGTTTCTACACAATCTCAGGAAATACCAAACCGATTTCAAAAGTAATGGTGTCAAAATGATGGTGTTAGTCCAACTTAGAACATAGGCTATATTTTATGTCGGTGCCACTACCCCAAAGGGGGTGCAGGAGCAAAAAAGTTCTAAAAATGCGATTTTTGCGTTACTGAAGGACCTAGAAATATGAAATTTGGAATATTAGTTACTTATAAGATGTAAATGGTGTCTAAGAACAGTTCTTAAACAATTCGAAATTTAAAAGGGGTGAAAATGCACAAAAAACGTTCTAAAAAACGTTCTAACTGGTAGTTTCTACATAATTTCAGGAAATACCAAACCGATTTAAAAAATATTGGTGTCAAAATGATGGTGTTAGTCCAACTTAGAACATAGGCTATATTTTATGCCGGTGCCACTACCCCAAAGGGGGTGCAGGAGCAAAAAATTCTAAAAATGCGATTTTTGCGTTACTGAAGGACCTAGAAATATGAAATTTGGAATATTAGTTACTTATAAGATATAAATGGTGTCTAAGAACAGTTCTTAAACAATTCGAAATTTAAAAGGGGTGAAAATGCACAAAAAACGTTCTAAAAAACGTTCTAAATGGTAATTTCTACATAATTTCAGGAAATACCAAACCGATTTAAAAAAATATTGGTGTCAGAATGATAGTGACAACGTTTGCTCCAAGATAGACTATGTTTTATGTCGGTGCCACTACCCCAAAGGGGGTGTAGGAGCAAAAAACGTTCTAAAAATGCGATTTATGTGTTACTGATGGGCCTAGAAATATGAAATTTGAAGTATCAGCTACTTATTAGATATAAATGATTTCTAAGAACAGTTCTTAAACAATTCGAAATTTAAAAGGGGTGAAAATGCACAAAAAACGTTCTAAAAAACGTTCTAAATGGTAGTTTCTACACAATCTCAGGAAATACCAAACCGATTTAAAAAATAATGGCGTCAAAATGATGGTGAAAATCCTTGCTCCAACATAGGCTAGCTATGTTTTATGTCGGTGCCACTACCCCAAACGGGCTGCAGGAGAAGAACGTTCTAAATTGCGGTTTTTGCGTGACGGAAGGGCCTTGATTCGTGAAATTTAGAATGGTAGTTAGTTATAAGATATCAATGATCTCTAAGGACATTTCCTAAAAAATCGAAATTTAAAAGGGGGGGGGGAGTCAAAATACGCAAAAAGCGTTGTAAAAAACGTTCTAAATTGCAATTTCTATGCAATCTCAGGAAATTCTGAACCGATTTCAAATATAATGGTGTTAAAATGATGGTGACAGATCTTGCTCCAAGATAGGCTATATTTTATATATGTTTCCACTAACCCAGAGGAGATGCAGCAGCAAAATGATGCAAAAAGCGTTCTAAAAACGTTCTAAATGCCGATTTGTCACCAATATCTCAGGAAGAATTAAACTGATTTCAAAAGTAATGTTAAGAAATTGATGCTGACAGCCTCTGGTCTAACATAGACGCTATTTTAAGTCGGTATCACTATCACCTAGACGTTGCAGGAGCAAAAAAGCGTTCCAAATTTCGATTTTTGTGATCGGTAGGGGCTAGCAACTTAAAATTAGGCAAGGTACATATGTATTACATATAAATGATCTTTAAGAACAGTTTCGAAAAAATTGGAAATTAAAAAAGGGGTGAAAATACGCGAAAAGCGTTCTAAAAACGTTCTAAATTGCGATTTCTACTCAATCTCAGAAAATTCCAAAGCTATTTCAAAAGTAAGGGTTGCAAATCAATGGTGACAGTCCTGCTATAACATAGGTTATATTTTATGTTGCTGTCACTACCATCTGAGGGTTGAAAAAGCAAAACATGTTTGCGTTTTTTGCATAACTGAAGGGTCTAACACTTTGAAGTATGGCATGTTATTTACTTACAGGATGCAACTGCTTTCTATGAACTGTCGAAAGAAAATTTCAAATTTAAAAAGATGAAGTGAGCGAAAAGCGTTATAAATTACAATTTTTATGCAATCTTTTCAAATACTAAACCGATTAAAAAAATAATGATAACAAATTGTTGGTGATAGAACCTGCTCAAACATAAGCTATATTCTATGTCTGTGCCACTACCACCAGAGGGTTGCAGTAGCTAAAAACTTTCTAAATTGCGATTTCTGTGATACTGAAAAGGCTAGAAACTTTAAATATGGCATGGTAGTTACTTATAAAATATAAATGCCCTCGAAGGACTGTCGAAAATAAATTCGAATTAAAAAGGGGTGAAGTGAAGGGGAGGTGCGAAAACCATTCTAAAAAAGTCCTAAATTACGATTTCTACGCTATTTTAGGAAATATAAACCAAATATAAAAGTAATAGTTGCGAATCAATGGTAACAGTCTCTGATCCTACACAGGGTATATTTTATGCCGATGCTTCTACCACCTGGGATTCACAGGAACAACAAACGCTCTAAAAATGCCTTTAAATGCTTTCTAAATTACGTTTCTGTGGAATATTAGGAAATAACAAACCAATTTCAAAATTAATGTTGGCAAATTAATGGTGACAGTTCCTATTTCAGCATAGCCCTTTATGTTGCGAGAGGTGGTAGGACTTGGAATTTGACATGATGGTTAATTTTAAGATGTAAGAAGATGGTTTCTAAAAAATTCAAAACTTCAAATGAATACTGAAATGAGCGTATTAATTGAGCATAAAAGTTTCAAAATATTTTCTAAATTATTATTTATTGAGTTTTATTTCGTTTTATTAATTTAAGTCTCATTTCTGCCTTATGCAGTGTAACAATGATATTTAATCAAACTGTGCTTTAAATAGTATTTTTTTTTTAATTATTCCTAAAAGTAATAAGTACGTTTTAATAAAATAAAATATTACCTTTTAATAAAATAAAAATTTAGTTAGTACCTTTTAATAAAAATTAGACATATAAATATCACTTGGCATATTTCAAATATTACGCGAGCAAAGCCGCGGGGTTTGCTAGTATGTCTTATAAATGAGTGTATTGTTACTCATTATGAAAATTTAATTGGATTACAAGAACTTCAAAAGAGCATTCAAAATTAACTTAAAAACAGTACTTCACAAAAATAGTTAGATGATGCAATTAATTGCGCATACTGTTGCTAATTTATTTTCTAAACTAAATAGTAGAAATCCCAGTTTAGAACCTTGCCAACAGAGCACAGTTCTTGAGTTTATTTAGTCTTTTGGAGTCAAAAATATTGAAAAATAGGAGGTGGTGCAAAGTTACACCACATGGTTCAAAGGTACCCTGAACGACTATAATGCACATTGTGCAGGTTCACAATGTTACCCCGTGTAAACATTTACTCATCTGTCCACAAAATGTCCCAAAGGAACGACGGATTTTCCTCTTAGGTGTTGAGCATGAAATTACAATAATCAAATCGTCGTGCTTGGTCACCCAGCATTAATACTTGCACCAGTGTCGGATGGTATGGATGCGCATCATGTGCATTGAACAAATGCCAGACATGCTGACCACATGCCTCGCTTATTTCCGCCTTGCTCAGTTGTGGAATTAAAAGGACGAATACCAGCACCTCCTCCGGTGCCACTCGAACATTACACCTAGCCCGTCTACTTGTTCTGTGTCATGGGGAAACAGAGTCGGTCTCTCTAATATGGTGCAATGCTTCAGTTATAGTTCCATGCGTTGGATGTCGTTCCTTAGCGAAACGCTCTGAATAAACACCCACAGCCTCTCTGGTATTCCTTTGACATTCACCATAAATAAGTATCATTTCAGTATATTGCAGGTATGCGTAGCTTGCCATCACGATCTCAGCGCTGACTAGCATGTCCACTGCTAGATAGCTCGCGTTTTATGCCTAACGTGTGGCGCTGCGGTTCTATTGTAATTTGCATAGTCCCAATTTTCGTACTCATTATAGCTCGGTGGGTCGTTTGCATTCCGCGGCCATTTATCTAGTCCTTAATGATTATGTTTTATTTTCCAGTTGTCGTTTCTACCTACTTTGACGTTTGAATGTTGTTCGACTCATAAAAGTTAGCTCAAATTTTTAGATGAAATAACTCTCTTTGATTATTCCCCAATGTCGATACCGGCTAAAGGTGGTTTCGCCGTAAAAAGGACATTGCACCCTGATTTTCATCTTGAATTACTTTAATTGATCTTTTAACTGATCCCTCAATGAAAGACAAAATCATGTGCTAAAACCTCAAACTTTGAAATTTAATAACTGTGTCAATTTTGTAGCACAGATGTCAAACTTTTTGTGTTATATCTATTATGATATGTGTAAACTTTTACTAGGGACTGGGGGACCACATAAAAAGTTAGATTTCATAATTTTTATAAAATTGATCTTTTACTTTAAACAATCCCACAACATGAATATTTACCTCACTTGAAATGTTTTTGTAATTGGAACTATATGTCTACGACCAACGGTTGAAAAATTAAAGGTCGGCGATAGATAACATATTGCACCCTGTATATCAGACGATTTATTAGTGAATGACCCTTCGCAGCAAAAAAGATGTTTCAACTTTAAACAGCTTTTACACGGTCAGATTTAGTCATAGAAGAATAGGACTTGTTTTGACTTACTTGTTAGTGTGATATGTAATTTTTGCTACATGTAACTTTTTGTAATTCGAATTATATGCCTATGCCTAACGGTTTAGGAACTGGACACGGTATAGTTCGAACCCTGTATAGCAGAAATCAAATTACTGAAACACCAGCTTCATGTCTAAAAAAGAGAATTTTCATAAACGTCGCAACATAAAAGTAATATATTTTTTAAAATATGAAAACGATGCACTGAAAAATCGAGGCTTCTTTATTGCGATATATATCTTTATGTTCAGTAAACATAAAACACTTTAATTAACATGTTTGAGCATTAAAAGATTTAAGTACAAAGCTAATTTACCTGTATTTAACAAACTTCTTTTTAAACTTTGTTCAAATTTCTATAAGCTATGAAGTGTAGGGTAGACCGGGGACGTTTACGTGGTTTTTATGATTTTTCTAATTTTTATGTTTTAACTTAGGAAATTTTAGACATTGTGGTTTTATAAAGTAGGTAATGAAAAAAAACATTTGTGTATTCAGTTGTTGCCATATTTGTGTTTCTAACCGTAAAAAAAAATTTTTTTAGGTCCAAGTCTTTTGCGTAAACTTGCCCAGGAAGAGGGGCAAGTTTACGCATGAAGTGTAGCACGTTTACGCATATTATAAGTGATACCAATGAGTAAGTGAAATAAATATTTAATCAAATTGAAATGTTTCATTTATAAATTAAAATATTGTTTAAACATAAAATAATTAAATAGAATTATTTAAAGAACATTTTATAGGCTAAACTGAAAACATAGGTCTTACTGCTCATAAAAAACATGTACTATTTAGTCATATTCATCATCACTGTTACAGTTTTTGCGAAACAAAAAATAAAGTATTTCCTTTTGCACACTTGTAAATGAGACCACCTTTTGGATCTAAGACATGAAACCCAGTCTTTTCCTTTTTTTTTTTTTTTGGATTGGTTGTATGATTTCAAACTATAAATACATACACAGTTATCATCCTCGTCATCAGATTCATTTATTATTTTCTTTTTTCCAGAGTGTAACTTTTTCCCTTTTGCAGTTTTCGGTTTCATACTTTTTCCTTTGCTGTCTTCTTGTTCTGCTTTCACAGAAACTAGTAAATTTTTACGTAATTTCTTCTTTTTGTTTTGATATGCCCTCATTTTTTTCTTTTTCGCTTTTAACTGATCTTGTCTGAGGGCTTCCTTAACCGGAGTATCAGTTAAGATTGCGGACTTCCTCTTTTTCTTCCCTTTCTTGGTGCCAAGCCTTTTCAAATTGTCTCAGTTGTTCACGTTTACAAAGTAAGAAAGTGCGTAAAGTTGCCCCGATGTCAATGTGTAAACGTGCCTCATCGCCATGTTTGGATTTATTTTTAACGTGCAACGAAAATTAATAACATTTCTGTTCATACAAATACAGTTCTCAAAATAGGATAAAATTCTGCTAATTTTCATATATTTGTTTATCCTTTACTAAGTATTATTAGTTCACAATAAGTTTCAATAAGTTCAACATAAAATTTACTCACCGTGACAGAAAACAGTTTATCCTTTCCGCATGCTAGACCGAAGCTCGACTGATGCTGAAAAACGTGTGAGAATCCCCGCTAGGGAGTAGCATCAAACTGTCATGACTGGTGGCGCGCCAGTTATATCTCGGTTTGGAAAAAGTGCACAGCGTAAACGTGCCCCGGTCCACTCTATGTCATTTTTTCTTTCTTTTTTTCTTTTTTTTATACGACCTATTTCAATTTTTATAAATGAATTTGTTTTTGGTGATATAGACCAATTTTACACTTTTACAAATGATCTAAATGGGTTAATATTTAGCTATTAACATTTTCTATTAATACGAAGGAAAGTCAGTAGTTAGGTCACTAACTGTTATGAGAGGTTGAAATTAGTAGTAAATTGTTTTCAAATATGCCAGTAGGTGGCAGCATACTCCAACTATAAGATGTTAATTTTGAATTTATGAGAGAGCAGTTTTACAAGATGAGCAGGGTCGTTTAAATGTTGTTAACAAAGAGCGAAGTTTTCGTCAAGTTGAGATTGCGACAGAAGAATCAGTGCGGAAGGTGAGGAAAAGGGTGCTATGCTGTTTACTGTTATTCGCATGTCAGCTCTAACCATTTCCTGAACCTTCCGCACTGATTCTTCTGCGCAATCTCAACTAGACGACCACTTCGCACTTCATCAACAACTTTTGAACGACCCTGCTCATCTTGTAAAACTGCTCCTTTCATACAAAAACATACAAAACTCCTTTCATTCGAAATTAACATCTTATAATTGAATTACGCTGCCACCTATTGGCATATTTGGAAACAATTTACTACTAATTTCCGACCTCTCATATCAGTTTGTGATCTACTTACTGACTTTCCCTTGTATCTCTTATGCATTGTTTTTCTCTCGTTTTAATAGCTTGACGAATTCTTTATATTAATTAATTATTACCTGTTTATGGAATTGAAATCAGAGTTTCGTAGAACATGTATGTGTGGAAAATGTTCCCGAACATAGCAGTTAATATAAATTGTTACTAAAATTTTCAACAGACGTCGAAATTGAGTTAAGGATTCATGTCAAAGTTATACTTTTCTTTTGAGCAGTTTCGTATCGTTATCGCTAAAATGAAATTCGTAAATTTTGTAAAAAGGATAGCGACGGTTAGAAATAGCTTTTTTGAAGCGATAAGTTCGTATACTGTACAATTTTTTATTAGAAAATATACAATATTTATGAGAAATATGTAATTTTCTGTTAATTGCAGATCTGAAAAAAGTACCTTTAAGTCAATAAATTTTAATTTTTAAGCTCTATTTTCTTTACGTACTTAAAATATTGTATTTTAACATCTCAGTAATTTTTTTTAATTCGGAGTTATTGTGTCAAAAAGGGTTAATTGCAGAATTTGAGACATTAAATAAAGAAATAGTAGTTCTGAAAGAGTAACAATAATTACAGAACGTGAGAGCTCAGGTTTTGAAAAAGATATGATACTATTTAACCTCTTCAGGGACAATTTTTTTATGGTAAGAAAAAAATGCCTTGATTTGTTTTTATTATTTATTCATTTTATATTAATAGGAAATGAAAAAAAGAAAAACAATAAAAATTCACCAAAAATAACGTCCACTCCACATTTGTGGCCGATGAGCGTTAATAGTAATTTATGAGTGAAATGATTTCTTATAAAAGTAAAATCTAACAGTAAATTTCTTTCTTACGTTTCTACAAATCATTAAAACTGAATATATCTCATCATATTTTATCAAATATTAACGATTTGATCAAATAAATAATCCAACAACAATGGGTGCCGAAAAATTACGTCACGCTTTTTTATATCTCTAACTGCACATCGGAAATAACATTATAATAGTCCAGCCAAACCACAAAATTTTTACTTCTCTTGTTGAGAGGTTCTGCAGTGAATACGTTATTATCAAATTTCTGTTCATTTTATTATTGACAGTAATTATAACTATAACTAGAAAACAGGAATTCTGCTTTTTCAGAATTTAGTGTTTCCCCCGGCATTTCCATTACTTCATTTTCTTCTGATGAACTGATGGCTTCTATTATTATGAGACAGCCATTATAAATGAAACGTTAGGTGAAGGTGTAAGAGAAGACGTAAAAAGTTAGAACTCTGATTTTCTGTTCAGAATGGGGGGGGGGGGGGGGAATGGCTATAATTTTTTTTGGCTGCTCTTTCATCTTCACCTAACAGTTCATTTATAATGCCTTTTTCATAATAATAAAGCCACCAGTCCGCCAGAAGAAAATAACTCGATTACGTGGGACTCTACTGCAGTACAAAACATATTTCAATTTTAAGACTTAAAGCACACGTTTTATTTTATGTAAAATGACGTCATTCGCATCCGCTTAAAAATTCCACATTTACGATCTACTCTTAAACATCTACAGTAAAGCATGCATTGGATGTCACTATCTTGAAATAATGCACAAATGAAGCAAAAAGATGCCGTCATTCAAGAAAATCCACAAAGAAAAAAAAAAAAAAACGGCTATCTAATGATTCACAGATACTTAAAATTAAATATAGTTTATAATAGCTCAATTGTTTTAACAGAAATCATTCGTTTATATTTTTTTCACAATAGCACGTATTTTAATTACATTTTCTTTCGGTTGTTATGAGAAAATGGCAACAAAAATTTATAATTACTATTTTACAACTTTTTTTTTCTTTTCTTTCTACAGAAATGGAGTACTTCCGTTGCCAATATTAAGCAAATGGCTCTAAAAGCTACAAAAAATTAATATTTATAAAATGGAGATACAGTTTTAAGAACTTTTTTTTCCCAATACGACGACGGTATCAAAATCGAAAATGTGCGATCCTTAGAAGTTTAAAAAATTGCTATACAGTATTTAATCGTACTGCTTTGTTTTACGGCTGGCTTCTATAAGGTAACGTTATTTTTTGGAATACACGATATAAGCTGGGAGAAAGAAATAGCATACTGTAACTGGGGCTAAAAAACTAAACGTCCACATACGTGGCCAAGGGTGTGTAGAGGTTAAAAAGATAAACGATTGGAATTTTTTTATATGTTTTAGAAGTATTGTAGGCCAGTAATTTGTGGATTAAAATGCTCCGTAAAAAAAAAGAAAATAAAACATGTTTTTTATTATTTACGAAAATACAATGTATCTACGAATGAAAATATACATTATCCACTTCCGAGTTACTTAGGATTCACGATTATGAAAAGTGTTCTTTGTTTTCATTAACCATAGAAACTTATATATTTTCGCAGATTTAAAGAAGTATTTAAAAAACAAAATTTCTTTGGCTGCCACTGATTTTCGGAAATACATAAATCACGCCATTAATTACCGAAGTAAGTTAACTATTCTATTTTTTTATAAAGTAAATCCAAATTTTTAAAATGTGTTAAATTACAATAGATGAAAAGGGATATTTTAACCGACTCTAAGATCTCCAAATGCAGGAAGTCAAATACCATGCAAATGCCATCTAAAAATATATATACAAGGTGTTGCTGAAATCGACCAAAAAATTTAGAGGTGTGATAGTAGGCATCAAGAGGATGAAAAATAGCCATAGATCATGGGGTCACAAACCACTAATTCAGTTACAAATACATGTTAACCGAACTTGCGTTGATAGTAATAGTCTGGAGAAAGATGAAATCTATGCAATGAAAATGCCACTGTGTGAAATGTTACAACATCACGTAAAGTTCGGGAAAAACAGGTTGCTCAAGCAATCGCTGATACCGTATGAACTGGAAATTGCAGTCCAAAATGTGGAGCGTCAAGTACATTCTGCTGGCGCGTACAACAGAATCTTATACCATTTTTTTTTTACATTATCACATTTACAACAAAGGTGAGAGTGTCTATTAAAATTTTTATTATAATATACTTCAATTTTCAGAAAGTTATTACGTCAACCAAAATTGAGTTAAGGTAGAAGACCCTATATTTTTGTTTAATCCTTTTCGGCACAGGCAATTTCTGTTGTAAAATGATGAAAGGATTGACTGACACGAGAATTTTAAAAAGACTTTTTTAAATATTAAAAACATGCTACTTTACATGTTGATTGTAAAAGTAAAATTTTACTAAAATATTCTTGGTGCCGTTCGTAAGTTTTAAATTAATATAAGATATCCCGACCCGGGCACACTGTGCCGGAAAGGGTTAAATACTTGGTTTGCGACCGCATGTTCTACGGTAATTTTTGATCCTCTTGCTACTTGCTATCACTCTTCTTAATTTGTCGGTGGCATTCGGCAAGAACTTATATATATAAATAAAATCATGTCTGGATAGCTATGTAAAGTTTACATTTAGTTATCACCTTTTCATTTAGATTTTTAAATTAGATGCACTATAAAGCTAAAATATCTTTTTTATCTTCATTTACAACAAGAATAGAAACTTATGACCAACAAATAGAACCACCAATATCATAAAAAAATGGCTAAAAAATCATTATCAGGTAGAGAAAACTTATAACATGCTTCGACTTTGTGCTTACCTGAAAAACAAGTTTTGTTAGATAAAATAAAGGAAGTGGGCCAAGTCTCATGTTTGGTCAGGCATACATTAACAGTTTTCCCTCTATATACGTATATCTGATTTTTTGTCATGTTGATAGCAGTTGTATTTATAAACAAATTTGGATATGATTGAGCATGTGTGTAGATTTTACCAAGATTTCGACCATTCTTTGACGATCTGGATAAGTAGCGTGTTTAAAAATAGAGGTCACCTAAAGATGAAAAAGTTTTTAAAAAATGTAGGAGTCCCAATTTTGTTTCATAACTGTTCGCCTTTCACAAAAGAATTCCCTAGCATTCTTTTGTTTAGACTCTACCTTAAACAAGAAAAAATAGCATGCGTCAAGGATAGATTATAAATAGTGTTGCCAGGTGTCTCAATTTATGTTCGATGTCTCTATTTCCAGGGTGTCCAAGACTTATTTCCTTTCCCCATTGTACGAGACGCTAAAAGACCCGATCACGCACCCTGAATAGTAGGCCTGAGCACTGACACAAAAATGGCGAGTACCGAAGGCGGTTTAATTTTAACGTATGTACGGCCCCTTGAATATTTACACCAGTATTATATAACAGTTTTCATTCACTTGTTTAATTTGATAAAAATAAGGCGGGAAAAACTTAAAAAAATTATTTTAGCCAAAATTCAAGGGACCTTACACACACACAAAAAAAAATCCGCCTTCAGAAGCCGCCATTTTTCCGCCATTTTTTTTTGTCATTTACTATTCAGACGGCAATGTCCCGATTTTCCATGATGCACGAATTACTTAGAATTACTTTAGATATCATGCTATTCGTTTGTCTGCAGAACAACATCGGTTGTAACTTAGTACAGTATGGTGATGGGCAAAATAATTTTACTATTCGAATTAAACATTCTTTCTTGCGCAAAAACATAACTGCTAACATTTGTATATATCTTTAATCAAATATCACCAGAAATTTGGCAATAAGAAAGAAAGCAAGAGCATAGTTGCTAGTCTTGCAAGTTTTTTGATCGATTATCTTCAGAAATATTGTCGATAAAAATAATTTTCATATTTTTTATGAAAATCTTAAATTAATTCTAATGAGAGTAAGAAACCGTAATTAATATATTATATTTAAAGATTACTACGATAGGTGGCCGGAGTACCGGCCATTAACCGGATTTCCATCATTTCCCGTGATTAGGTGCTGTCAGAGTTTTTCCCCGCGGAGTTCTTCCTGAGACGCTAGAAAACGACGTGGAGAAAAATGTACGCGCGTTGTTGTTTTTCACCGCGCAGATTTCTTCTTCTATGCATAAATTTTCCCATACTATATGTAATTGTACTTAGATGTGTTTAAAGAGTCATTTACGTAGATTTATAGTCAAATATTAAAGATTATCAAACTAAATTCTAGACTGGAGTGTCTATTGAAAGCAATGCGTCCATTATTTAAACGAGTTGGAACCAGTCGAAATTCGACGAACTAGAATGTTAAAAAGGAACTATCAGATCGAATTTATGATAAACCTACAAAAATAATTACAATACAAAAATCATCTAACATTGGTTGTCGCACTCTTAAAGCAAGTAATATTTTTAACTTAAAATTACTAAAATATTATTTCCGAAAACTTCAACTGCTTAAAGTATTGAAAAATTAAACTCTATTAGAATGCGCAATCAAGATGAGTAATTATGATGAATTTATCGATTGAGACTTTTAGGTTTGTTTTTATTGGATGAAAAATCAGTAAAAAGGATTTCGCTTTGTCACACATAAAATTTTCCCCCATGAAATCTAAATTGTACGTTATTTTCAATTCCCATAATTTACATACGCACCACTCAAATTCACAATTTGAAAGTATTTTAACGCGCAATAGATTATTAATGAATGTATTTCTAAACTTAAAGTCACGTTTGTCCGATACAACTTTCCATGTGAACATTCGCACAAACTTTAAGTTCTAATCTTAATACCTGCGAAAAAAAAAATTCAGAAATTTGCTTTTAGTTGTCATAGTATTGGCCATTTAGTATTGGTCAAATATTTAGTTTTATCAAAAAAAAAAAAAAAAAAAAAAAAAAAAAAGATCGTTTTGTTTAAAATATGACATAATTTTTACTCACTGAATCATTTTGCCTAGCGTCTCAAACTCAGTATCAGCGTAATGTAAAAATATTGAAATGTAACTCATATATGAAGAAGAATGCGTGTTTTTTTTTTTTTTTTTTTTTTTTTTTTTTTTTTTTTTTTAATGTCTGACATCATTTTCTGTTCAAAAATTATAAAAAAGTTACTTTAATTTGTATTTTGAAAATGGCATCAATAAGGATATAATCAATAAAAATAATAAACCATGACTATTTTCCCTTTACTTTGAATATAAATTGAGTACTTCAGTTGCCACAATTACAAAATTTGTATTAAAAACTACAAAAAAATTAATATCTCAAAAATAAATTGAGATACAGCTTTCAAACAAATTGCATTTAAAAGAGCATTTTTTTCCTTATACGATGGTGTTAAAATTTAAAATGTGCGATGTTTAGAAGTTTAAAAATTTGCCGTAGATATAATTGTAAAATCAAAATTTTAATTCAAATTTCAAAGTGTTGCCATTTGCAAAATGACGTATGCGTTACGCACAGATATGTTTGTCCTTTATAATATAGATTGTGAAGCCTACTTTTGGAAAATGGCAGTCATAAAACTTCTTTTTCAATTCCTACTATTAGTTCACACTCTCCCTATATTTATTTATTTATTTATTTATATATCTTGTTCAAATTTCCAATCGTTAATAAAATATTTATTATTCATCCTATTAAGTTGAAATAAATTTTTTAAACTTGTACTGGATGACAACTGATGTTAATACAGTTTTTTCAAATATTAATTAATTAATTAAATTTTAATTAATTAATTTAAGTTTTACATGGGAAACAAAATGGCGGCCATTGGTTATAGAAGCATTTAATGAATCTTCATATCTAAAAGGGGGGTTACCATAGGGGGGACGCTGTTCTGTCGCCAAATACCGCCAAGTTTGTCACCAACATGGCGATATATCGCCAAATTTGGCGACCAAAATGAGTCGCCAAAAGTGACGGCAACTTGGCGATATCTCTAATATTTCGCCAAATTCCCATAGACTTCCATTGTAAACCTACTTGCTTATAGAAAATCAACAAATTGAGATATATTAATGCAACAAAAACTAATATTATCTTAAGGGATTATATTAAATTTTTCTTTGATGACCTAAGTAGGAATTGACTTTAAAAACAAAATTTTTATATTACTTGTTTCATATAAAATTTCTGTTAGAAGTTGAATGAAAAAAAGGATTTGCAGCTATGCTTTTTTTTCATTCCTGAATGAATGATGCCTGATTTATTCATTCGAGTAGTAAAATCATTAATTGTGCCCATTACTAGTATAGTTAAAGCTGCGAAGATAGATCGTATGTATAAGGGAAATATTTGATTACTTCCCAAACGAATACCTTACAAATCTACCTACATAGACTGAATCCTAGATAAAACGGAATTTTATCATGCTTCACTAACAGTTTTATAAGGCAAAAAAACATCATTAAAAACAAATAGAAATTTTTTCGACATTTTTGAGAAAAAATTTACATGAATAAGACGCTTAAATAAGACGAAAGTTTCTATTCAATTTTATTGTTGCGATGTTTGCCCTGGAGGTAATCAGAAACTGAAGATCCAATTTTTACTATGGTTTTCCGATTTCCGATTTTTGTTATGGTCTCCATAGGCTTTTCTATGCAAAATTAACATTGAGAAGTGACGGATAAAGAAGTGAGAAGTGACTGGAAATAAATAAGTATTGCGCTGCCGCGCAGTACTTAAATTAGTAAAGAATAAAAATTGAGGGGCATCAGGGACAAAAAGGTGGGAAGAAAAAATGAAAACAGTTATGATCTCCATAGGCTTTTTTATGTTAAATTAACATTGAGAAGTGACACTGGAAATAAATAAGTATTGCGCTGCCGCGCAATACTTAAATTAGTAAAGAATAAAAATTGAGGGGCATCAGGGACAAAAAGGTGGGAAGAAAAAATGAAAAAGTTATGATCTCCATAGGCTTTTCTATGTTAAATTAACATTGAGAAGTGACACTGGAAATAAATAAGTATTGCGCTGCCGCGCAATACTTAAATAAAACGCAATACGTTTCTTTATTAACTTGTTTTAAAAAGTACAGAAAAGAAACTTTTTGCAAATACTTAAAGCTGAAAATAAGCGAAATCAACTACATGTGAAATTATAACTGTACAGGAAATAGATTATTTTATTCACTTCATTATGTCATTTTCAACTAAAGATATCACTGAAATGCTTGATTGTATTATTTTGTTTCCTAATTTGAAGATTTTATATATTAAAATTTAAGGATTGGAAATACATTGCCATAATTAACATCGTTAATTTAAGAAAAGCTCATTAGTCTCGAAAAGAACAAGTCAATGAATCATTAAGCATCTCATTAGAGGTTTAATGAATGGTCAGGTGGCTTTTTTAATGAGATATAAAAAAAAACATCATATATGCTGTTAAATTTATAGGCGCCTGAATTCTTAATTATGCCCGGTAGTCCATTCATCTGACATTTCTAAAGAATATTCAAAGTTATTGTTTTAATAAGCATTCATTAATGCGATAAAGCCGTATCATAATAAATTTGTACTCCCGGATATAATAAAAATAATGAACTAAAATTAGTATTAGATGAATATATTTTTTAAATGTTAGTTATAATAACAGCATTTAATCAAAATAGCCTAGTTTTTAAAAAATTACTATTATAACATATTTTAGATTGATTTAAGCTATCTTAATTAATTATTTCTATTTTATTTATATCTCATAAATATTATTGAATGTAATATCAAACGCTAAACATTTTCCTTTGTAGGAGTAATAAAAGCTACAGATTTCTGCTATGCAAAGCACAAAAATACACATGTTTTCTACTTACTGACTTTCAAAAGAGGATAAAGAAATACATGACTATATTATAAACGTTCCTTGGGCAACTGCCCGATATCGTTGCGGAGAGAACGCGTGGTGTCTAGTATTCAAAGACATACTGGTTCAAATCCTGAATGAGATAAAGTCAGAAATTTGCATTCCTAAGATGTCGTACAATGTATGTCATTAGTAAATGCAATAAATAACTGTTCTGTTACATGTAAATTCATATAAGTAACTATTATTTTTTAAGTATTTTGCTATTTGTTCAATTCCTACTATTAGCTCACACTCTCCCTATATTTATTTATATATTTATCTTGTTCAAATTTTCAATCTTTAATAAAATACTCATTATTCATCCTATCAAGTTGAAATATTTTTTTTAAAACTTGTACTGGATGACAATTGATGTTAATACAGTTTTTTCAAATATTAATTCATTAATTAAATTTTAATTAATAAATTTTAGTTTTGCATGGGAAACAAAATGGCGGCCATTGGTTATTGAAGATCAATGAAAGTATTTTCAATAAGGGGTTACCATAGGGGGACCCTGTTTTGTCGCCAACTACCGCCAAGTTTGTCGCCAACTTGGTGATATATCGCCAAATTTGGGGGCCAAAATGAGTCGCCAAAAGTGACGCCAACTTTGCGATATCTCTAATATTTTGCCAAATTCCCACAGAGTTCCATTGTAAACCTACTTGCTTATAGAAAATCAACAAATTGAGATATTTTAATGCAACAAAAACTAATATTAGCTTAAGGAGTTATATTTAATTTTTCTTTGATGGCCTAAGTAGGAATTGACTTAAAAAACAAAATTTTTATATTACTTGCTTTTAAAATTAATTAATTCAATAGCTTTATGTAGTATAAATTTCCCCAATAATGTCATAGATACAAGCAAAATATAATAATACTATAGGGCTCTGCCCCCTGCGAGCTACGCCCGCCAGCCCCCCGCTCAGGCTTCACAGACTCCAAAAACATGGTAATGTGCCCTATTTAAAAAGCATTGCCAGATTACGGATGATTGAACGATAATATCATTATATAGCTTGGCTATCTTCTGTAATCGGGCTGACATTTATTTCCGTTTGAATGGGGTAGTTTTCGATTACAATGGTCTCATCCATCGCTGCCTTAACAACTGATGGCGGTTTTCAGAATTGATAGGTAAGATCAATTAACATTTGGAAATCAGCTTGCATTAAATGGTTAGGTTCAAAATGTCGTTATCTTTATGACTTTTATAACGACGCCTATGGGCAATATCCTTTTCCCCCCCCCCCCTTTTTTTAATTTTTTTTATTTTTTGGTTTCGAAGTTAAAAATCTCCGTCTGCTTGGGAATAGCTTTCAGAACCACGGAATTGAAAATAATTGTATTTTGAAAATTTTAAGCTTATATTTTATGTTTTGATCCAGTGTTAGATATTTTCAGGAACAGATATAGCTTATTTAAAACGAAAGTATTTTGCGCATACATTTACCTGTATTTACGCTGCATCAAATGATGTAATGTATAATCAAATTTGGTAGTCGCACAACTTTTCTATCATGTGACGTCACATTAAAATTCTTCAAAATGGTAAATGTTTTAAATGTATCGTTTTATTATTTGGCGCAATTTTCACTATTAGATGCATTCCTCATGTAATAATTTATTTATTTTAAACATTTTCTCTTTTAAGATACATATATCATTTAATTTAAAAGTGTTTGGGAATATGATTAATTGAGCTTTTCCAATACAATCTAATATTCAAAATTAAAAGTTTTACATGTGTAATAATGAACAGTATTCCTGTGACGTCACATTTGATAAAATGGGGATTTTTATGACCTGGAACCGAAAAGAAAAATACTGCAAATTCACTTTAATTATGACGATATTTAACATTTGGGAATTTTAGATATGACTAATTAACCTCTTTAAGGGGGTCAGGGACACATTTTTAAACAATTTTTATTTATTGAGTTAAATTTTTTGTGATGGTTAACCACATTAATTGCAAACAAAATCGCATGATAAAACTTCTCATAATTTCTTTTTAAAAATTTAAAATTTAAATTTTGTTAAAAAAGTGGGATAGTTTAAAACTGTTATAACTCGAAATATTATTTATAGAAATTCAATTTTTTTTCCATTTAAATAAACAGAAATAATATATAAGTTTTAATTTAGATACAGCATTTTAAAAAGTATTAATAATAAAAAAAAAGAACTAAAAATATTTAAAGTAAAAATTACAAAAAAAAAAAAAAAAAAAAAAAAAAAAAAAAAAAAAAAAAAAAAGTAACTTAAACGAAAATTATACTTTCAGAAGTAATATATATATATATTTAATTTGCTGAATCTAAATTAAACTAACGCTATTGAAAAAGACATGTTCCAAGTTTGAACAATTTATCTGTAACGGTTCTTGATTTATAACAATTTAAATATGAGTAATGGTGAAAAACCCATCATGAAAAAAAACGCAATTTCACAAGAAGTCGTTTCCTTGACAACCATAGCTTGAAAGCTAGATTTTGAAAACAAACCAAAACGAAAAAAATTAATATTTCCTGTTCTAATTAAGATAGAAACATGGTTTAAACCTCATTTTAAGCAGAAAACGGCAGAGAAATGTTTAATCTAATATTTTTTTTTTTTGAAAATTTGAAGATTTTTGTGTCGCGGACCCCCTTAAATGCGTTTCGCGTGTAATAATTTTATTATTTTTATGTTTTCGTACATTTTTTATCAATTTCTCTTTTCACGACGAAAAACAAATCTGATTTTTATTTTTTCAATTTTTTCTGAAAAAGAAAATTTATTCACAATATTGTTTTACTACCGATTGAAATAGAAGAAAATTTCAATTATCAATTTGAATTTGATGAAAAATAAGAAATTTAATAATCTCTATAGTTTATCACATAGTTTTTCCAAATAAATGGAGTAATTTTGTTGCCATTACAGATTGTCACTATAGAAATGTAATTAAAATTAGAAAAAAAATAATATTTCGAAAAGTAAATCAAATTTTAAAATTCTATTACCAGTTTTCAGATCTGCGGATCAATACGGATTTTTGGTATTAATTTCACCGCATAATATTCCATAGTTTAGGAAAAATAGCTGTAAAATAAAATCAGTCGTTTCATAAAATCGTTTTATAAAATTGTTTCATAAATTCGTTTAAAAAATTCGTTTCATTAGGATTTTATATATATAGGGTAGATATAAAAATAGGTTTATTTACCTTATTTGTTTATTTATTTGTGCTTGTGTGTATGCCTGTTACAAACTCATTGCCATTTGACACACCCTTTATCATTTCCATAATTTTCCGCAAAGCCTCCTGAGATGGTCACTCAAACGGCCTCAAGATCCTATAAAGGGGACAATTTTGAATGCTGAAGATCTCTTGTAACAGTCATTTTGATAAGCATGTAAAGACGTCCCTCCTCCGAATGTCATGGGGAAGTGAGTGTTCTATACGGGCTAATCAGTTGTTTCAAAAATTATTTTCATTAGGATTTGATATATATATAGGGTATATATTTATATATATATATATAGTAAAGTTCTCATTATCCGTCACTCACGGGAGGGATGCGTTGGCAAATCAAAATAGATAGATAATCGAAAGACAGTGCAAGACTATTAAAGTCATTCGGGGTAACTTTGAACCATGTAGTGTAACTTTGCACCAACTCCTAATTTTCAATATTTTTGTCTCCAAAAGACTAAATAAACTCCAGAACTGTGCTCTGTTGGGAAGGTTCTAAACTGGGACTTCTACTCTTTATCTTAGAAAATAAATCAACAACATTATGCGCAATTAATAGCATCATCTAACTATTTTTGTGAAGTACTGTTTTCAAGTTAATTTTGAATGCTGTTTTGCAGTTGTTGTAATCCAATTATTTTTTTTACTTTCTTCTATCTTTACAAGAAGAAAGTATTGGATTCATGAAAATTTTCGAATTCCGGTTTTCGACGGATTTACACGTTTTAGGGGTCAGAGATTCCAAAAAACATGTTTTTACAAAATGTCTGTCTGTGACTCTGTGAGTCTGTCTGTCTGTCTGTGTGTATGTGACACAAATTTTGTGGGCGCTCTATCTCAAGAACTAATGCACGGAATTTAATAAAAAATGATATTCAGTTAGTCCCTAATACAAATGGATGCTGATTAGTTTTTGGTGTAAATCGCTCAACAGGTGGCGCTGCTATGTTGCATTTTTCACGATTTTTGCAATAGCTCTATCTCAAGAACTAATGCACGGATTTCAATCAAACTTCAGATTTAGTTAGTCCTTGATATGAATTGATGATGATTATGTTTTGGTGTAAATCGCCCAACAGGTGGCGCTGTTATGATGAATTTTTCAGGATTTACACGATTTCCCCAATAGCTCTATCTTAAGAACTAACGCACGGATTTTCATCAAACTTCAGATTCAGTTAGTCCTTGATATGACTTGCTACTGATTATGTGTTGGCGTAAATCGCCCAACAGGTGACGCTTCTCTGCTGCCTTTTTCACGATTGCCTCAATAGCACTATCAATAGAACTAATGGACGAATTTTCATCTAACTTCAGATTTAGTTGTATGTTGACACAAGTTGTTGTTAATTAGGTTTTGGTGTTAATCACCCAATAGGTGGCGCTGCTATGCAGGAATTTTCCCGATTTTCGTTACTGCTCTATCTCAAAAACTAATGTACAGATTTTCTCCAAACTTCAGATTCAGACAGACATTGACATAAATTGTTGCTGATTAGGATTTGGTATAAATCACCCAATAGCTGGCGCTGCTAGGCAGCATTTTTCTGAATTTAGACGATTTCAGCGATAGTCATATCTCAAGAACTAACGCACGGAATTTCATATCGTTAGAATCCTCATGAGATGCATAGATTGCGATTTAATTTTGGCAGTGTGATAGCGGATTTTGAAGTATTAACATGTATGAGATAGAAGAAAGTTTTGGGATTGGTACATCCGACTAGTTTAGTAAGTAACAATATACTCATTTATCAGACATATTATTATCTAAATGTTGTAAATGTGTTAATATTTTGTGATTATTTATTTATTAATAGTTAATAAAATATAAAATAAGAAGGCACTAGCATTTTACCGCATTTTCAGGGTAGCCTGCTCAAAGTTATACTGATGTTTATAATTTACTGATTATAGGTGCTACTGTCAAAAATTTCCCATATTTGCACGTATATTTTATATAAATGCCGAAGGTGTGCATTAGATATAACATGTAAATATTTTCACAAATATGTGTAAAATACATAAAATTAATTTAGAGGCGTGATTAGGGACGGAGCTACACAAATTTGATAGTACATACGCTCTACGTTTTTTATTCTTTTTTTGAATAATACTAGTACTAGTATGTATTACTGTAACTGTGGATATATTATTGAGTTAAAACATTGAAAATTGTTTTTCACTGCATTTTTATGTTTTATATGGAGAATAAACAGGTTTTTTTTATTTCTAAATATTCATGGTTCTTTTCTTCCACTTTTCTTATGCATAATATTTGTTGTAATATCATAAATTATACAAATCTTGTGATGTTGGGAAATGTAAATTCGGAGTCTTTACATATCTGAAAACATTTTTTGGGGTTCAAAGTTGTACTAACTAAATACTTTTTTTTATAATGAATTATTTTAGATAATATTTATCATTTGGTACAAAGTTACCCTAAATGGCTGGGTAACTTTGAACCAGGCTAAAAATTAATTTTTTATTGCTTTTATCATTATTATTCCTTAATATTTTATAGTCCTACGGTAATTTAGGATAATTTCTTCACTTTTATGCCCCTAGTTGCAACAATATTCTTAAAATAAGAGTGTGGCATGTGGAAATAGAGAAAATGCGGATCAAAGTTACTCTGAATGACAGTATTAACCCTAGAACTACCGGAAATTTTACTCAAGTTTTATAAAAACATTCTACACCAGAATTTTTACTTAAAACTATTTAATTTGTTTATTTAACTTATTATTGTCTGATTTATACATTTAGTTTGTTTTGAAGAAATTTCTGGTTTGAATAAATATTTTGAATGTACATGTCGGGTCCAATGGACCCGTCTGGTAGACGGAAGGTTAAAATCACATTTTTATTTGTTAGTTTATAAATAACAATATTTAAACGCATTTTTTTATTCGCCAGGTTTTTCTTGAATAAAAAGCACATTTAATTATAAAAAATAAATTTATGTGTCAAATTTAGAATTTTACAGCGTAAATATATAGTGCCTGTTTTTATCCAAAATAATCCGTTATACATTTTTCTCGGGTTTTGCTTGTGCGTTTACCGCTGCAAGATTATGAATTTTACGCAATAAAAGTACTTGGGTTGCATGTGCTTCTTCTTGCATTTCAAACCAATTAATGCACTCAGAGAGTATCGTCTCCACTTCTGCATGACTGAGTCCTGGATCATCATTCCCCGTTTTATCACATTCATCCTTTACAGGCTTCTCTGGAGTCAAAACAAAACATTCTGGATAATTTCGTCAGCTGTAAATTCTTCATAACCAATATCATACTTATCACAATTAAGACAGTTTGTGATTTCATCTGCAGAAATATTTTCTAAACATGGTAAGATAGATAACAAGGTCAGTATCTCCGTATCCTCATCAGGTGCTTCATCAGCTTTTGTACTATCAACACTGTTAGGCCACGATTTTATCCAGCTTCTCTGAAAGTCTGTTCAGATAAATCATTCCAGGCATCACCCAATTCGTATATGGCATCTTTCTTACCGTACGACGTCCAAAAATCAAAGACATTTGATTCATTATCAGAGAGTAGCAATTTTTGAAAAAAAATCTTTCCGATAACGACTTTTCATCGAATCAATGACACTTTGGTCCATTGGTTGTATCAGTGATGTTGTGTTTGGTGAAAGAAATAAGCACTTGATGTTACCGTCAGTAAATTATGAATTTTCCTCCGGATGTACTCCTGCATTATCACGCAGCAAGATTGCTTTCTGTGGAAGATAAATTTTTTTATGTGTTTTAACTCCAGTTACAAATATATCAAACAACTTCTTAAAAATATCACGCGTCATTCAAGAACTTTTCTGATTGTAATAACTGGCTGGCAGTGCTTTCATGTTAATATTTTTAAAAGCTGTGGGTCTCTTAGATTTTTCGATCAATGTTGGTTGAAATCGATGACTCCCTGTCGTGTAGCAAATTAACAGTAAGTTGCTTTTGAGCTGACCCAGACAAGTATTTTTCTTAGAATAGCAGCGACTCACTCGGGTTCACTGTACATGTGAGTTTTTGTTACACGGTCCTGATATTTTTAAAAATTGGAAAGAAGGGGGTGGCGGTTAATCTAGGGTGGCGGTTGATAGAATTGCGGATAATAGTAACTCTGCTGTATATGTGTCTGTGTGTGCACGTGTATGCATATGTGTGTGTTTATTTAAATTTTTATTTATATATTTATTTAGTATTCACATTGCATGTGTAGAAATTGTATTGGATCTGATAAAAGAAAATCTGATTATATTACTCCTATTTATTTTTTATTAGCATACAAATATATGAGGTAACTATTGCGAAAAATAAGTTTTCTTCATTTTTAATCTAGAATATTTAGTGTTCGTGTATTATGCCATCCCAAGTGCCTTTTAGCTATAACTTAAGCTACTTTCTGTGAGCGGAATATATATGTTTGATAAAAATACCACCGTTATTTTTATATAACATCGTTAAAATGACATAATTTTTATTTCGCCGATACCTAAAAAGGCAGAGATTTTTTTTTTTTTAATGACATCATTTAAAGCATGTATTATCATTGATAAAACTCCTATCTAGTATATTCTATAATAACTGAGGTTAGTTGGGCTAACTGGACCCACGAGGTAACTGGACCATAGGCTATTTTATAAAAAACCGTTGATGTATTTTAAGTTTTAGCTTTTGTGAACAATGCCCCTTAACCTCTACTTCCTAAAACAACGTGTGTCAACTCAATCATGACACTCTCTTTGCTGTGATAGCTTGTCGGAAATTTATGTTTCTTTTTTTAAAAACAACGTCAATTTGGTTGAACTTCCTCGGCTTTTTATTAAAATACTGTAAGTACCTTTATTAAATCACCTTTTTTTTTAAGATTAGGCATATAACTACGTTAATATTATTAGGTATCTATACATATTTACTTCATGTTTCAAATGTAAGCCCGGTGTCCCAGTTACCCCATAAATTTTTCAAGAATGGGGCAACTGGGACATGTATCTGGGGTAACTGGACCATGCTGGATCCAGTTACCCCAATACTTATAAGTAATGTTTCTGAGTTTCTCTTACAACGGGAAGTAAATTTATCCATTGTTTTTTGCTCACAATAAAGAAAATTATAGAATACCTTATTAAAATTACGTAATAAAAATTTAAAAAAGCATATTGGGTAATATCAAACCAAATGTCTTGATCCCTTCAGAGGCGGTAATGCCGTTATGGCATCATATAATTTTAATTCGTAATTGCCACCGGAATTTTATAATGAAATTTTAACCTTTATAAAGTACGCGAAAATATACTTTTGCTTCTTTTCAAATAGATTCTCTTGTAAATACTGGCGTCATTAAATTATTTCAACATTTTACGAATGCAAATAACTTGCCCCTGAAAGCGAGATAGCCAAACCTTGAAATTGTACGATACAGAGGTCGCATTCTATAGGGAAACTTTTATTGTTCCTACCACTATTTTGAAAACAATATCTTCATCGCACCTTTCTTTAGAATTTGTTAAATAAAATGATCATGACGGTATCTCATTAAGGGTTCTGGTAGGAACAATAAACTTTTCTCTGTATAATGCGACCTCTGGATACAGAAAAATTACTTAAGTACTTACGTAGCCGTTTGTTCATAGATTTACATTGCTATTTTTTTCCTTTAAATACCCATGTGACTTTTATACTTATTACCTATAGTAAAGTACATAAGTACTTACTTAATTTTTATGTTTTTGGCATAAATGAATCTAATATTTTCACCTTTAGTGCCTTTTTTAGACACATTGACAGCAAAGGTTTCCCTTACAACGCTCTTTATTGATATATAATTTACATGATCTGCCTGGTTTAAAATTTTTTAAGTTGTTTACACTTTTTCAAACAGGACCTGATATCCCACATGAAAAAAAAAAACGCGAGTGTAACATAGACCCCCCTGGTCCACTTACCCCATTTTTATGGAGCAACTGGACCCATGAGGAAAGAAAGATGAAATATGCACTTTTAAATATTAAAATGTAATTTTGAGCGTTTTTGTCTGATAGAGGGAACCTAACTGGACACATTTACAGAAGTTCAGACTTTAATTCAAATGAACATTAGCTTTTTGAAGCTGAATTGTCAGAAGCTCCAGTGTCACATTGAAAAATTATGGCCCAATTGCTCCCAACTAACCTTGTATTCTATATATGATTTCATACTTGAAATTTAGTAGTCAATAAAAATAATATTATAAATATTTTGTAAATGTGAAATAAAATTAGATTTCTTTTTTCTCCCAACAATCGATAGATATTATAATATTCAAATACAGCAAATTTTAAATAAAATTTTAAACGCGAAAAGCTTTTCTTTTTTTTAATTTTCATATTAATAAGTAGTAGGTATTAAAAGGCGTTTTTAATTTATTTTGCTATTGCATATGTATATTAAATGTAGATTTTTCAATCGTTTATTAAAATTACAAACTAATCTAAGAACAAATGAGAAATATTTATGAATTCAGTAAGATTCGGTTATTCCTTTTCATGACCTATTCTCACAAATGTGAGTTGAACATTACAGAACATTTTTCCGTTTTTACAGGTTTATCATACCATCAAAAACATAAGATATATTCTTTATATTTAGAGTTCATATATTATGCTATCCTGATGTATCTTTCGGTTCTAATTTCTCTTTCTTCCTGTGATCAGAACACTTTTCTAGCTAAAAAAACTTATCTTTTTCTTTATATAGAGCACCAGTAAGTGCCTTGGAAACGATGCAATTTTCTAACTGTACAAAACTTGTTTATACTTACTTATATTCGAGAGGCATTAACGCATCGGTGATATGGCAAAAGAGGAAATAAAAAAATGTTTAGTGATCTAATAACCAGGACATTCGTCTGTAAGGAAACACGCCTAGGGTGGGTTTTTTATGTATACAAGCCTTTTTTTCTTCTTTTACAGAAATCGGTATTTATAGAAGTAAAATTAAAAGAGCAGATCATAAAACATTTGTAAAGTGAATATAATAAGTATTGCTAATACAGCGTTGCCACGGGCGGCTATTTTTATATTCTAATAGTGTCACTACTTATAAAAAACATGTTTTGTCGAATATTTCTCTTCGACACTGTGAAAAAAAATCTTTAAAGTTAATAAAAATTTTTTAGGAAACTGGGATGCCTAGAATATTTTATGTAACGGTAACAACAAAAATTCGTGTAACCGATACAATTTTGCGGTGTAAATAAAAAAATCTGTAGAATGTTTTAGGAAACTGTGCAGCCCAGAAATTTTTTGTAACTGCAACACAGGAAAAGTTTCGTAAGATTAGAGTAATTTTAGTAGATTCTTTTGTAAAGTTACAGATTTCTGTAGCTTTACAAAAAATAGTTTTGTAGATTTGCATCATTTTCGGGGAAAAAAAAAAGAAGTTTTGAAAATAACACAGGCCTGCTATGAAAAAAAATACAAGGGTATTGATGGCTGAACTTTATGTAATTTTTGGTGCTAATTAAAAAACAAACAATGAAAAAATTCTATCACGTTGAAAAATATTGGGTCGATTGGAAAGTTTGTCATCTTGGAAAAATCAATTCGTACCGATAAATTCTGCCAGGTAATTATAAGACATTAGATATCGGAATCAATGTCTAATAATTAAAGGATAGAATTTTCCGATACGAATTGATTTTCCCAGCACGATACAACATTCCGATAGACCCAGTTGTTTTAAACCGTTTAAACCTACAACAAAATAATCGATTACTGAAAAATCAATTTGCCTCGCCGAGAATCGATTTTTTTACATAGATTTACATGGATAAAAT
Organism: Maratus speciosus; assembly: GCA_963932465.1. NCBI lineage: Eukaryota > Metazoa > Arthropoda > Arachnida > Araneae > Salticidae > Maratus > Maratus speciosus. Next base: position 501,674,229 of record OZ010794.1, on the reverse strand, counting down.
CACTGTTGCCAGATAGCACATGGAAAATTGTCCAAAATTGTCCTTTTCATTTTTGCAAAAATATCGATATCGATGTTACAAAAAATTCTGATGTGATGGGGGGGGCGGAAATGGAGGTCATTTTCGAATTTAGCCCTCCAAATAACATAAAAATCAGCGAAAACTTTTCTTGTATTTTTCAAAAACTTCAATTTCGCAGGCCTGTGTAATTGTATTTAAATTTTGAAAATAATTATTTACATTTTGAAAATAATGTATTAAATATAAATATACGGATTGGAATGAAGGCGAGGGGGCAGGGGTGCACGCGACGGTTTTAGTACTTCAGAATATTAAGGCTCTGGTACCTTTTTCTTAGAAATTATACCCTGTCTGCCATGACATGCTCCACACTCTGTTCATCAGAACGAGAGTTCCCCTGTATTAAAGATAATTTAGAGCCTTACATAGCAAGAAAATTTACTTTTCTATAAGTGTGATGTTTGTACGAGACTACTCTCCTCATCTTTTAAATAATTTCTTGTATTAACCCGTTCACGCCGGCCTGCATCACCGGTGGGTCACACTCCACTGGTAAATATAAGGCGTGCACTACAGGTGGGTCGCACTTGAATATTCGAAAATTCAGTAATGAATACAATTCAATATTATAAAAATCATACATACACGGCGGGAAACGAGAATTCACGTTTTCATTCAAAAGATATCATTGACTAAGGGCGTGGCTTCTATCTTACAGAAAATGCATTTATATCATGTTGTCCATATTTCTTTAGATTTTAAGACATTTTATATTAAATTCGTACATATGTAGTCAATAAAATCATGTCTCTATGTAATTTGCTTACTCCTTACGAACTTCCAGACATTCAAAATCAACTCTGCTTGTTACATTCGAGTTCAATTTAATAAATATGAGAGGGGCGTGTCTTTACATATAGTGTCTGAATAAGCGAAAGTACCGCGCCGCCAGATGAAGCAGAACACGAATTAGAGCGCCGACTCACAGCGAAAAACAAGAACATAGGCGCCGGCGTGAACGTGTTGAACAGAATTTCTTGCATTGATAAAATTAAACAATTTCTTCAAGATTACTAACGTTTTCCTTTAAAATATCTCTGGTATTTAGGATGTTTTTATCTGTCAAAAATGAAGGACGTCATGACTTTAAAAACTTTGCGCTGCAGGGTTAAAACTATATCTATCCTGGATAACAGGGAAAATCTATATTTTACATGAACTGGAGAATTTTATTTAAAATATATTTATATTTTAAATTGTAAATTATATTGTAAATTATATTTTAAAACAACAAATATTTTTAACAGTGTGGGTGTTCTTTACCAAAGGCTCTGTGGACATTAACAATACAAATGGGAGTTTCAACAAAAGAAAAGTTCCGCGTCTGTGGACATTAACAATGGAAATGGGATTCTGAACAAAAGAAACGATGCATGTCTTTGGACATTACTAGGTTCGTACGCATCAGGGGATTCAGGGGATTTTATGTGGTTTGGTACCAGACATTTTATGAAGTGCTGGTCTCTATATCTATAGACAGAATTTGTTTCATTAAATAAGTTAGATTTTACTTTATAAAAATTCTGGTACAAGACTTTGAAGTGTACGAACCCTGCATTAACAATAGAAATGGTAGTCTCAACAAAAGACAGGATCTCTTCCGTAGATGTGCTAAAGAAGACTGGCCACACCAAACAGAGCTACAAACGAGCAGATTCAGATGGTTGCAGACTGTCCACAGCTTAAACTGGACAACGGGCAGAAAAGGTTGAAAAAGGAATAAATAAATTAGGTATAAAAGTTAGATTTAAAATCAGTACAATAAATAAGGGGAAAATGAAGTATAAAAAAGCTTCAAAAAGCGCAACAATGGGCAGCAGTGCTGAATGTGCGGTTTGACGCTGCGGGCATGTTCACAATACCTACTCGGTTCAGATTCCCGACCGATCTGATTGGCTCGCCAGATTCATGTATTTAGACTATACTGATTTTGAATGTCTTGGAAATGTAAGCGGGTGAATTAAAATTTTGTTCAAAGATATTTCCGAGTGGATTCGTAGTAGATATGTTTCCAGTCGCCATTATTATAGAATCCCAGTTCGAATCGAAGCAACTCAAAGTTAGAAAAATTAAAAAGTTTTATTTTTTAATTATTTAATTAAGTTATAAAAATAATTTGAAGGAAAATGGGAAGTTTCTATTTTTCAACATTTAATAAAATTATTAAAAATTATTTTAAATATTATTAATAATTTGTGTAACGAAAAAATATTAATATTCGTTATAGTGATTGCGATTTTAACGAATTTCGTGCATTTTTTAAAACTCTACACAACGAGGTTGATGCTTCCAGTGATTTCATTGTTGTTGTCGTTATTTTCATGGGTGCGAAGATCTCACACATGACAAGAAAAAATATGTATAATGTTTACACTCGCTCAAACAATACTAACATTATTAATAACGCGTGAGACGCACAATTTGCTTTATTGCATTTGTAGAAATCGAAAAAATATATATTTTATAAATGTACGTAAATTATTTATGTAGATACTTATATACTTTTTAATATATTCAGAATAATTATTAAATTGTGTTGTAATTAAATTCTGAGCATCAAAAATACCGTTGCATTTTAATTAATTTTTGAACTACTTTTCAGCAGTGAAATTACGCTCGAAAGGGTTAACCAATCACTGGGGAGGTTTATGGGTTGACACAAATGCCAGCGTGAAGAGAGTGCACAATCATAATAAAAATTGCGGCTGAAGCAATAGCACCATACTCCCAGTCATAGGAACGAGTTATCCTAAATTGATGGAGATGTTTTCAGAGACTAGAAAATTTATGTTTGGAAATAAACGATTTGGGATATGTCCTATCACACAAAATATTCTGGTATAGCCGTTAAAAATATTTATTTTGTCACTAAACTACTGCAAAGAGATGGGAGACATACCATTCGTCGGAGACTTATGCTTTTCATCAGAATATAACCTCCTGAGACGCTGCATCTATTAAAATTGATGTTTTGTTTTTACCTACTAATCCCATCAAATATTTCTTTGGAAGCAAGTCCTGATACTCCAATATAATATACACTTCAAAGATTTCTTTTCAGTTTTTAGAATCTGGCAGCGGCTTCTCATTTTTTAGTAATATGGAGAAGTTAGTAAGTCAACATGCTATTCGACATGGACATGTTGTTAGTAAGTTCCAATTTTTCTGTACTCATTTTATTTTTTTAAGAACGTTTTAGAGTGTATGTGTTAATTTTAATGTTTTTATAGTACCCTAGCTAGTTTTTATCTGTAATTTGGCTATATTTATTGCTTTAAAGCTCAATTTAAAAACATCCATTAAAATGGATATTGGGTTTTACTTGAGTAAAGTTATATAGTTAGTTTTAATATTAGTTTTCGTTTTAATCACGTGCAAGATTTCTACGTTTTCGATGTTTATTTAATCTCTCAGTAATGCTTTAATTACTTTTTATAAAAATACATATGTATGTAATATTTTTATAAAATATTACATATTTTTGTGTTTTATTATAGCCAAAAGATTAACAACATTAGAAATAATAGCAAATGGGAATGACTCTGGTCTTGATTTTAGTGATGAATATTTTAATATTAATAAAATTTATGTAGATTCCTCTGAAGCTAAAAATGAGGCTATTAAAGAATCAATCAATAATTTTGCTGATGGCTCAGTTAGTCAAACTAACAGAAGTGAAATAGCGAAATATCAAAAGGCCAGTTTGATTTGGAAGAGATCTTTGCAGTAAGTTCAAGTTATGATTTATGTACACATAAAGTTTTTTAATATGTAAATTAAGACAATTATTTCGGCTAATTTATTCTTTTGTTAGAAATTCATAAATGTAAAGAAAAAAATTAATTGATCAACAAAGAATATTTTTCCTAAGCATCATGAAATCTGATTTTAATTATGTTTCCTTTTAGGTTCACTCAAGTATTCCATATCCTCTTGATATTTCACAACAGCTAGAACAAGAGGCAAAAGTGCACATAAAATTTGAAGCACATCCTTATTTTAGATGTTACATTGATAATAATATGTTAAAAAAAAATAAATAAACTTAGATTTCCAAGTTGCAATATGTTTTTGCATTACCAGTGGAAGAAATTGTTTCAAAGATTTATATTCAGCTTAAATATGTGTAAAATAATTCAGTGTTGTTCATTAAAGTAATAATAAAGATATATATGTTTCAATTTATTGATAATTTAGTGCTTTTCAGTATCATTTTACATGTGAAAAGTTGAAATGAACTGTGTTTACATTTCTCCATATTTAAGACCAGAACATCCATTAAAATGGATATGGTCTTTACCAAATAAAAAAAAAACTTTAAAAATATTTTTTTTTTACCATTTTGATGAAAATAAAGTAATAAAGACAAAGATAAAGTGTTTAAAATTTTCTTGGGTTTCAGGAGGATAATTGAAATGCTTGAATTAGAGTTAATCCAAATACTAAAAGTTTCCTTTTTCCATCGGTAACAACCACGTTCAGCACTTATGCTTTAATACACACAATTATAGGAATTCCCTAACGCATAATAACACACACTCTTAAAGCTCTACATATCATATCGAATATCTACACAAGAAACACTTATACATACATGATTCTAATTTTTCAATATTCATTTTCCTAACTCCGTTAATTTGATGATTCTAATGGATTTACGTTTTACTCGAAATACCACAGTTTCTATCTAAATATTCAGAATATTACAGAGGATTTTTTTATGGAAATCAATTGATGAAAAAGGATAAACGCCTACGTGAATAAAGAAAAACTATCTGAAATAAATAAATCAACTGTTTCGAGACGGCATCCCTTACAAAAATTTTATTTGTGGAGCATCGCTTTTTTTAAACAGTTCCCTTTAGTTGTTAAATACCAAACAATACTCAAATTAAAAAAGACAAATATTACATTTATTTATAAATGGTGCAAAAAACAAATTCCACATGCACCTTTGACGATGCATTGTATGCGTCCGAAAGGGTTAAGCTTTATAAAATAAGTTAAATTAAAATAAAATATATAAAGTTTAAAAATATAAAATAATTTAAAATTTAAAATTATATATAAAATGACTTAAAATTTAAAATTATATATAAAGTAAATTAAAATTTTAAAATATTGAAGAACATAATGCTTTAGAAAGAATTAGATGGTTTTATATTCTTCAAATTCATTTTCTATTTCTGTTTTTACATAAATGCAAAATCTATCCTCTTATGCATGAAATCCGATTTATGAAAAGAAAGCCATTATAGAAAACACCGAAACAGTGTTATGTATTGTATGTATCTGGTTATTTTCAGAATTACAAAATTCATTTTTGCATTATGCGTTTTAAAAAATCAATCTTTTAAATATAGCCTTAATTTACTTGTTCTCGTGTCAAATGGTACAGAAAATTTAGTTAGGCAGAAAAAATTTGAAATCATAAATAACATAATGTAAAAAGCTAAAATTAAAGTAAAAACGTTGTTTATTTTCTCTTAAATATATATCTGTTGTCAAAATTTTTGCATTTGACTATAAATAGCCGCAGAAAATCCATTCCCAATAAAATGAGTTTTCAGGAAAAGCAAGATTTCATTAGAGGATAACATACTTAAAGTGAAGTAGTAAATCGTAATGCTTTTTCAAATTCCCTAATTTATCAGAATGGCGTGCGGTGATGCTCTGCAAATATTTTAAAACAAATATATTTTATAAAAAAGTTGGCGTTCCTTACATTAATTTATTAACCTAGTTTAAAAATCTGGAATAAATCATCGCAAACACGTGAGTAATAGAAAAGGCATTTTATTTCGTTAACTTCATTAATATTTTAATTTGTATTTTTTTATATTTAAAGTTTCCTCTAATGGTACAATATTATTTAATTAATTCAATTTCAATAAAATGGAAGTACAGTATAACCGCAAAAATTTCGCTTCCTATGGACCAGACTAAGCCGGATTTTTGAAAATTCCGGATTTATGAAAGAATACCAAAAATATTTCCGCGATTCTTAACGGTGTCTTTATTCACAACGTAATTCATAGTAGTGTAGCGAGATATTTATGTGAGAAAAATTAAAAATTAAATATTAAAAAAAACCTGACTTTAACTGATATTTTATATGTTATAAAAATGCAAATAAACAGAGAAATCATTTCTTCTCGTGTAATTTCCAAAACAGTGATGTCAATTTTATTTGCTTCGATTTTTTCGGCCATTCTGTAACAAGTTTTTCTTGGATTTTATGCAAGTGAAGAACATCGATTTCAGAAATACACTTTTGCTTCTCTAAAGCAAATATTAATTTAAAAAATAAAACTTATGCATTTTTATATTGATATATTTTTAATCGCTGGCTCCTCGTCCTTGTTCCTCTAAGCTGTACCATATTTATCGTTTTCGGCGGTTCTATTTAGTACAGCGCCAGCGATCTCGCTGTCCGCTAATGCATCGCTTTTAAAATCAAAGTTTTTAATTCGTAACCAATTGCTATTTTTCTTTCCCCAGTAAGTTTGAAGTGTAAAGAAAAAAGAAATAGACTAAAGGGAAAATAACGTTGATATTGGATTTTGGAAGTTGCTGAATTTCCGATCGCTGGATTTTTGAGGTCTTACTGTATATTCATTTTTTCAGTTTATTTTAATTTCTTTAATTTTGAAATTTTGAGCGTGATAGTTAGTCTCTTTCGTAATTATAATCGAATTAAAACAGTAAACAATTTATCAACTTGATGTTTCAAGGCATTGAGTTTTGTGTCTAAGCTTTTAAATGCTTTTTCATAAATAAACGTGTTAGTTTTCGCTGCAATTGTGATACAAATGTTTACTTTCAATTCATCAACTGTGTTGATTGGAAAGACTCTTTAACTACACGTTCATTGATGAAACTGTTAAAATTAACTTCAGCATACACAAATAATTTTTTCTTCCCCCGTTGCATTCCTTTTTTATCACTTTATTAAAGATATAACATTAAAACTTACCAAACTGCATCATTTTAAACATATTCACGTGTATAAAATATTCTTAATATTACTGGAAAATTGAAAAAATAGATTTCAATCATAAAAGTCATTTTGTAAGTTTGTTAAATGTCCTTTGTAATAAAAAAAAAATTACGAAAACAACTGGGTAGGACAAAAATGTAATAATGCATCATGTAACCATTCATTCTACTCCCCCCGCCCCCCTACACACACACATATACACACATAATGGCATTGGACACATTACAGCGCTACATCTGAATAATGTATTATTTCCGGTGGCAGTGGGAGACCAAGTTTCGTGCATATTTTGTCAATCAAATAGCATTCCAGTAAACTAAAAAATTTCTTTAAACAAGAATTAATTTTAGTAACAGGTTTTAGCATTTTTCTGTAATTTGTTAGTGACTGCAATGAATATAATAAAACAAATAACTTCATGAAGTAAATTGTTATGAAGTGCTTTTAAAAACTAATATACGAAGCCGTATGTGGTATAGTAATTATGCCGAATGTTAACATACTTTTGGAAATATTTCAGCCCATAAGTTATACAGAAAATCATTTTTAAGTCTTGCAGTCAGTGAAAAGTCTAATATTTTTAGTATTTTTTAAACTGTAAAATTTAAATGCGAAAGTTTACTACATACAAGATAAGCAATTAATTCACCGCATTTGATAGTCAATTTACTACGCAATGTTTTTTAAATTGTCCTCAATGACATCACTCTACGATGTAGTATAATGTTTGTTAGAAATTAATTTTATCGTCTGCCAAGTCTCAGTGCGAGCATTTTTTGTGTAAGTTTATTTTCTGAAAATGGCAAAGCTTTGTTTTGTTGACATGTAATTATTCTGTTCCAAAAGAGTGCGAAACCAAGAGGGTTTATAATAAAAAGCGTGATACAGTTCATTTTTTGTTCATTATATCTTGTGAGTTATTGACGAGTCCATGTTTTACTTAATTACAACCAGCGCTCTATCAATAGTGATTTTTCATCGGAGAGGAAATTCCTCTGATAAAATATTTTTAATAATGTTATAATTTTTCCAAACTAAAGATTACTCGTTTTGTAAAATTTTATATTTCCCCCTATCATTGCATGGCATTTGGCGCATATTCATTGACAAAGTAAGAGTATTATAGCATTTTTGATATGGACTATAGGTATCCACACCAGTGGATTTATTTTTCTTTAATTTTGGAGAGGCGGGGGATCCATAGTTTACAGGTCGAGCAACCATTTTTCTAATATATCAAAATATCTTTAAAACTGAAATAGAAACTTCGCCTTAAATCTAACCCCGAATTTGTTTAATTTTCAACATGTAAATTCAACATGTTAATTTTCAATAATCAATTTTCAACATGTAAATGGCAGCACTAGTGATTTTTAAGAATAAAAGATCAAATAATAACACCATTGTTGCTACGTGTGATGTTTGCTTTGTTTAGACGTTTGCGAAATATCCTATTTTGATTGCGGAGAGCAAGTAAAATTTATTCTTTATCATAGTTCTTAAAGTTCATGTGTGTTTAGTATTGTAGAATTTTATGAAGAAATTTTTTTTTTCAATTAAAGACCAGCCTTACGGATTGGCAACAAACTGTTTTTTAGCCGTAAACCATGCTTAAAACAAAATATGATTTTTAAAAGTATTTTATCCATAACATATTTAAGAAATAAAAGCCGAAAAACATTTTTAAATTGATTTATGAAAAATCAGGCATTTAAGAGATAAGATCTTGCCAATCAGATTTCCCGTTGCGCCACATATATTCATGATTTTGCCGTTAGGTGAAACTATTTGTCATCGACTCATAATGGTCTAAATGCCGACGATAATTCTGATAGATGAAGCATCTGAGGCCACTTATACTGGCGATTTTCTTCATAGAGTAAAGAGAAAGAATAGAAATGATGTGTGGTAGCTGGAGGTAACGCCAAAATGGTAACCCTAAAATCCGCTAAGTTCGGCCCAATCACTATCACGTGCTTTCGCCAAAAAAAAGCAGAAAACTTCTAGTAATGCAATTTTCAGTTCATAATACAATGAAATGCTAATTTAGAATGCTTAAATATAAGCAGATCAATTTCATTTAGAGAAAAAATGCACGGAAGATGTCAAAGAATTCGTTCCTTCACTGTTAAAAAAAGGACTAAAAAACGGAGATTCTACTAGCAATCGAGAAGCCAGTACTATTTACGTATTTTAATGGAAAATTTCCCGCATAAATTCCTGAAAAATGTCTTTTTATAAATTTCTGTAATTTATGGGGAAATTTTTCCGTAAAAATACGGATTTCTGGAATTTATTGGGAGAAATTTCCGTTAAAATGCGGAAATAGAACTGGCGTCTCGATTGCCAGTAGAATATTCGTTTTTTAGCCCGTTTTTGTTTTTTACAGTGTTGTTCCACGCGCTTGTTTTGTTTGGGCCGAATAAGGGCATTTAAATTTAAGCGATATCGCGCATCATATTGTAAACCGTTTTTACGGCATACTGAATCTTCATCTTCCCCCATGGATTTTCCTACTACAGTAGAAGTTCTGTAATCCAGCACGTTCGGGACCACAGCCGAACAGCGATTTTGCCATATTATCGAACGTCAATGCATTTTTTTTTTGTTCACCTACATTATGAACATGTGAACATTGTATAAGTATCTGACAAATACTGTTTTATATTTCGTTAATCTAACAACTGTGAGCATTAAAGAAAATCATAGAATACAAGCTTCAAATCCGATTATTTAATATATACTTTATATGTACAATGAAATGCGCATATAGGGCACTGTATATGTACATTACATTGTACTTGTAGTAAAAAAATAATATAAACATTACATTTTTAAAAAGTCTCTGATATGATGTTGCTTCCACGATTCTGATTTCTTCTGCAAAAAATCGTTACGGATTATACGCAAATTTATGTTTTCAGCAGCGTTGTAGTTTTTGTTCGATTAAGCATATTTTATTAATGTATCTAATGCATCAGAAGTCTGTTTCCAAGAGACTTCAGATTCATCTGCCATGGCTCCTTCTTCATCCGATTCCACCTCCTGAATCTTGGCTTCTTGTGGGTGCTCGCATCCTAGTGATCCTAGTCAACAGTGATCTACTGTAAGTGGCATAGGCAATCGTCGTCAACACATAATAACACTGACGACAAAATTTCTCTAGTGGAAATGCTGACCAGATCATAGGGCAATGTGCCCTATTATCGTCCCCCAGTCATTTTTAGGCTTTTGGAAGTTGTAATTTTCAGTGAAAATCTACCAAATTCGGATTTTAGATAGACTAACTACACACGAACATAGGAACATAGGTAAATATCGTAAAAAAAATTTAACAATGCGAAAAATTGTTTTTTCAAAAGTATCAAAAAATGCAAAGGAAAAAAAATGGTCCCAATTTCGTCCCCCCCCCCCCAAAAAAAAAAAAAAAAATCCAATATGCCGAGGCTTAACTTATAACTAAATCAAAATTTATTTCTAAATGAGTAAGTAATTTAATTTATATTAAAGTAAGGCACAATGAAATGTACTAATTATCAGTGGAAGAATAACATAACGAAACATTAGCCATCCAAACATGAGGAAATTAATTGAAATTTTTTTTATGAAAGAACATTCCTAATTTCGTCCCCGGTACGAAAATAAGAACTGCAAGGGGGACGAAATTGCGACCACGCTACTTCCCAATATGACGAAGCTTCAGTTCCCGTAAGATGAACTGAGCGTCCTAAAACTCACTGTGTGGTACTCTCAGCATCTTACCAACGTAAAATACATGCAATGAATAAGAAAAAAAATACTTACAGTACAGTAAATAACGTTTTCCAAACGACGGAATAAGAACTCGGGTTTTCTAAAAATAGGAAATTCGCCTTTTATTTATATACATATACGTCTTGGCGAACGAAACTTTCAATTCTGTCCCCTTTTACATTCCGTCTCTCGGGCCTTGCGTCATAAGTGGCGCCACTTTCGCAGAAGCAGAAAAGTTAAGGGGTACGAAATTTGGAGAGGGGACGAAATAAGCACTTTACCCTATAGATGGTAACACGGTCTTGGTTCGGTCAAATTCAGCGACCGCATGTACTCTTTGCGAATGTCATTATATTCTTGTAAACGCAGTCTAATTCTAAATGTGAATTCTTTCTTTTCAGTACATTAACGCTGGGTTTACGGAAAACCTTAAAAGAATGTACTTTTTCTTTAAAAATTCGGATTTTGTTTTGAATATGTATTGATTTTTAATGATATAATGATGCAAATATGATGCATGAGCCAATTTCTAAGTCACACTTTTTTCATCTAGATTTTCTCCATTTTTGGGTGCATTCTTAATTATATAAATATGTAGCACCTATAGTCGTCTTCTGTCCTTCCGCCTGTCTGTCCGTCTGCCCGCATATAACAGCGCAAAATCTACCCAACAGAATGGTTTGACAGTTAGTATATATAATCGTTGCAGAATTTTGTCAATTCACTTCAAATTTTATGAAAATGGAATCAAAACTTAAAAAGATATTAATAAAAGTTTTTTTTTTTCATTCTATTAAATTCTATCATGTGTAATTCCTTCAATGATATCCCATGATAGGTAATAATTCTAGGTTGCCATGGGGTTTATGTCCTATTTAAGATAGAGTCAAATTATTTCCGTATTACTGAATTTAATATATATAATCGTAATAAATTTTGCATTCATGCAATTTTTGCTTAAGATTTCAACAGGTGTTGCACCAAGATCTGAACATTTATAAAACTAGTTATAGTACGAAAACAACTCATTTACCACGTTTGGCGTAATACTTCCGACTCCATTTTTTTTTTTTTTTTTTAGAATAGGTATTGATTTTTAATGATATAATGATACAAATATGATGCATGAACGAAATTCTCAGCTTTTTTTTCGCATATCTGTATAAAATGTACTAAGTTTTTAAGGAAATATTAATTTTATTAAATTAATCGGAATGACAGATTTCGTAAAAAAAAATATGATTTATGGGCAAGAATTTAGTGTTAATCAAACTCTATTTTGACAATTTTAATGTAAGCGCTCTTTTTGGAATGTTTTTTATCACACATTACAACAATGTAACAAAATATATTATTTCTACTTTTTTTTTAGATGCGTTCGTAATTTTATAAATACATAGCACCTATAGTCGTCGTCCGGTCCGTCCGTCAATCTTTTTGCATATAATATCTCAAAAACTACTCAACCGATTGGTTTGAAATTTAACTGCAAAATTTTGTCGAGTCATTTCAGATTTTATGAAAATCTAATCAAAACTTAAAAAGATATTAATAAACGTTTTTTCATTCTATTAAATCCTGTTATACGTAAAATTAATTCAATAATGTCCCATGAAAAGTAATGATTCTAGGTTGCCATGGTGATTATCTTATTAAATCCATATTTAATTCAATGGTATTCCATGCAATGGTGTAGTCGTAAAAAAAAAAAAAAAAAAAAAAAAAAAAAAAAAAAAAAAACAGAGGGTATACGTTCTGAGCAGAGGGTATACGCTCAAGGCAGAGGGTATACCCTAGCTTATATATACTATAGCTTTCTTGAGAAACAGATGATATACGGTGATCCTTAAAAAAATCCAGAGGGTACACTGTTAAAACATTTGCAGCTTTCTGGCAGGTCATTCGACCGTTTTTTTTTTTTTTTTTTTTTTTGAAAAAACGGTTTCACAACCATAATTTAACTATATTCTGACCATAAAATGGCCAATAATATGGTCAGAATAGTGTTAAAATTACGGTTGTGTAACCGTTTTCGGAAAAAACGGGCAAATGACCTGCCAGAATGCTGCAAATTTTTAACAGTGTATACGGCGTACCCCCCACTACATCCCTGATTCCGTGATAGGTAATGAATCCAGATTGCGATGGTGATTACGTCCTATTTAAAATGGAGTCATATTAGTTCTGTATTATTGAATTTAATATATATAATCATAAAAAATTTTGTATTCATGCATTTTTGCATAAAAGTGCTATTGCACCAAGATCTGAATATTTATAAAGCTTGTTATAGTAAGAACATCATTTGCCGCGTTTGACTTACCATTTCCGACTTGTTTATAAATGGTGAAATTACCAGAATTAAAATATTCTTTATGATAAACAATTTACATTTTATTAAGTTTGATAATTTATTAACGTCAAATACCGTCGAATTATGACCGAAAATTTATTACCAATTATCGTCTAAATTTCCTGATAAAACACTTAATTTTCAATTCTTTCCTAGTTCAATAAATCTCCCTCTATCCTTCTTTTCTTTTCTTTTCTTTTTTTTTTGTTAATATGATACTATGATTTATTTCTTTATACTCGATACAATCTGAAAAGAAATATGTCATAGCTTTTGTCATATATATTGAGTAAATAAGAGAAAAAAAAAACAACACTAGAAAAATAACTCCAGTTGACAACTGAAATATTACGTTCTCTGGATTCTTCAGTAGGTAATTTTTCACATAGAAGCAAAGCCTAGCTGATAATATTTTATTTTTTAGCTCTAAAAAACAAAATTTTGTTTAGTGCTATACTTGACAGAGAAATAAAATTTAATAAAAAAAATTCCTAAAAATATGTTATAAGATGATAAAATAGTTCAATCTAAGCGCTGCTCGAAATAGATTATACAAATTAATAAAGTATGCCTCTTTCAAAAATAAAAGTTCCACTTTTATAAGTTCCACAAAATAAAAGTGCCACTTTTATTTAATCCTTTGTGCTCCAACACTGCTATTAAGTATGATTAAAGAAAAGGAAATATAAAATTTATGTAATTATTCTAGTAATAAAAGTAAATTGTACTTTTCATACAAAATACAATGAAACCTCCTTGAACGCCACCTCTAAACAACGAAAACCTCCAAATACCGTCCACATGTTGACGGAACCAAACACGTTCCATAGCATTAACAGTAGTACGAACCTCTAAATTAGGAGTTTTGAACAACGGCCACTCAAAATCACGAGAATTTTTTTTTTTTTACAGTTTCTGGTACAAATCCAAATTTATTTGCAAACCGAAATGTGAAGCAGATCAAACAAAATTTACTTGAACAAACAGAAAATGAAGATATTAATAATATTGGGATAATTTTTTATAATATTCTCAGAACGGCAGGCATAACTAACATAAATTCCAGCATGTTTCTATGTCTGTTCAAAAATTTGGCAGTTACTGCCACATTTGATTCGATGTAGCAAATGGTGGAAGATAGGTGAGAGGAAGAGGAAATAGATTATAGAATCACCCAAAATTTCCAGTATTAACACATATACGGAAGATTTGATGAACGTTGGTGAAATTAAAAATTTCTCATTAAATCATAATGATGATGAGTTGTATAGAAAATCAAGACATATTTTTTTTGGTACTTCTTAGTTATCCCGTTGATCAATTTCGTCAAATTATATAAATCGCCAAACCACTCGCCAAATTATACACATCAACATAATTTTTATTTTAAATATCAAAAGAACAAATAAATTAGTAAAACATTAATAAAATTGGAAATAAAACGTCAAATTAATGATTTTATTGGCCATTATTCTCATTTAATCTTACAATTAATTAATGAAGGGCAACCATTTTTGGCATTTAATTTTACAATTTGGTGAAAGTAATTTGGTCGACGGGATAACTAAGAAGTACCTTTTTTTCTGTGGAAAAAGACATTTGCAGCAAAAAATAAATAAATAAATAAATAAATAAAGCCACCAAAAATCAATGATTTTCTTATATTAAAACAATGAGGATAATTAAAATGACTGTGTGTATTTCTATTTAAATTTATGTAATTTTGATTTTTTTTAAATGAAACCTCTGAATAACACCCACCTCTGAAGAGCGGTCGCTTTTCACCGGTCCCACGGGTAATCGTTACTCAGAGGTTACACTGTACTTTTCTGGATCACATTCCGTAAGCACAGCGAAACAGTCCCAGCTAAATATTTTTTAAAGTGGTTATTTTCTCAATCATTTACAAGGGTGTAGTTTTTACCCTATTAAAATAATTCATACGAAAAATGTTCAACTACAAAACACTTTTCAGTCACAGATAGGATCACAATACATTTATTTACGTTGTTACTATAAAAATTGTGTGATTTCCACAACAGTATTTGTTCTCAATAATTCTAATTATTCTAGTAAATAATTTACCAAAGCTGTAATTATCGATTTATTAAATCAGTTTTAATTCAAAAATTTATCTAAAAATCAAATTATTACTATATAAATTATTTTGAATATCTACAGACTTTAACGAAGATAATTAATGACGTGGAACAATTTTTGTATTCAGGGCATAAAGGTTTAAAAAACGCTATCGTAGGTTATAATAAGCATGCAGTAATAAATTATTTAAAAACAACGTTTAAACACACAATAAAATAAGTTAATTTGAACAGACGTTATACGTTTCTTGAGTTCCAGGACTCACATCATCAGTGCATAAAAACTTTAAAAACAATATCCCCCCAACTACATGTACGGTGAAAACCCAAATGTCAAAACACAATACCAAAAGACTATCAAGTTCCAACAGCCAATGAAATTAAAGCGGAAGTGAAGTGCCGTGACACAACAAATCCATCTTGAAAGTTGAGATGTATGGTACACTAGACAAATCAGTAACCGAGGAGCCTTTAAATCTATGGATATGAACTGCTTCAAAAAAGTCTAAATCCAGAGGAGTAATGCATTTCTTGATAATGGTAGCTGAGTCAAAATTGAATTTATGTCCCTCCCCCTCCTTTCTGAATCTGAATAACTTATTTTATTGTGTATTTAAACGTCGTTTTTAAATAATTTATATTTCCACACAAGTTTTTTACTTACTATGCAGTAATATATGCGTATTTATGTAAATCAATTCGTAATCTCTAATATTTCGTACACTGAAGAAATATACAGTTTTGAGTTGCTGCAAATTAGTTGTGGCGACATCTTCTCTTATGGGAAATAAAACGAATTTTTATGAAAGAGAAATCCAGCTAGCCTTTTGTTTGGCGCTATAGAACTTGTCTTCTAGTCCTGGATTTCTAGTTCGATCTTTGCTACTACCCTTTAATTTGCCCAAATGAAGCAGAGATGAGATGCGTTGACTTGGAACGAACTGGGGATAACGGAACAGTAGACGACTGTTTACTGAGAGTTTCAATCCTTGTTTCAAACCTCAAAATTTCGGAGGAGCTGTCAGCGATCTAAAAACAAAATATACAAGTTATATAGATTTTAAAAAGCAATTATGACAA
Source organism: Maratus speciosus (assembly GCA_963932465.1). Classification (NCBI taxonomy): domain Eukaryota; kingdom Metazoa; phylum Arthropoda; class Arachnida; order Araneae; family Salticidae; genus Maratus; species Maratus speciosus. The sequence continues at coordinate 501,657,863 of OZ010794.1, read as the reverse complement.
CAAAATTTATTTGTCTGTCACTGGTTTTCGGAAATCTTTTCGAGTAGTTTTTAACACTTTAGCTGTTTCTTTTTCTTTTTTCTTTTATTTTTGACACAATAAACAAAAAATCTGGACCCGGCATCACTATTTTTTTACTTAAATATTTGGCTTTGTACAATTGAAACCTGGTTCGAAGACTGTTTGCTCGAAGAGCCTGGGACCCTTGTCCCACTTCCCAGAGTACAATCGAAAAGGTACGCCATTTAACAAACCAAAAAATACAGTTAAAATTAAGTGGTATCCAAAAGATTTTAGTATCAAAGATAGCAAACACTTTCTGCCCGAGAGGCATTCGGGCACAACAGTTAAGGGGAAAGTGTTTTGTCCGGTTTTCCCAAATCTGAATATCAGCTTTTCTGATGCTTTTCATTCTCAACTAAACGTTTGCAGCTGAAAACTGAAATTAGTAAACAAAAACATAATTTGAAGAACAAATTAAAAAAATAAAATTTATTTCCTACATTGTTTAAGCCCGAGAAGGGACAGATATTAAGATATTTCATTCAATTAGTTTTACATTTAATGTCAAATTTTTGTAAGAAATTAGTTAAGCCAATAAAAGATTAAAAAATAAAAATAAAATTCATACAATATGATACATAAAACAACCTAAAAAATTAGATTCCGTTCAAATGAAATCGAAATAAATCTTAGACTTCTTCCATTTTTAATTGAAAATATTTGTATTGCAGATTTTGTATTATGTTTATGACAATTGTGCATAAAATGATAAGATGCATGCAAAATACAAAACTTAAAAAGAAGTCTAAGATTTATTTGGATTTCATTTGAACGGAATCTAATTTTTTAGGGTGTTTTACGTATCATATTGTATGGATTTAATTTTTATTTTTTAATCTTTTATTGGCTGAACTAATTTGATACAAAAATTTAACATTAAATGTAAAACTAATTGAATGAAATATCTTAATATCTGTCCCTTCTCGGGCTTAAACAATGTAGGAAATAAATTTATTTTTTTAATTTGTTCTTCAAATTATGTTTTTGTTTAATATGTCAAGTTTTTTAATAACTACTGCACTCAGACGAACGCATTTCAAAATTAATGAAGAGTATCATCATCAGGCGTTGATGTGTGCGGTATTGCACCACAATGTGGGATGCAGTTTACCAATGTGTAATTCAAAATGTTTCACTACTGTAGTAATGCAGGTTGCGGTAGTTTGGACAAAAACTTCCAATCTGAACGTAAAAAATCTATAATAAAAACATAAAAAATTAATTTAAATTTAGATACCCTATTTCCCACTCAGGAACGCTATGAATGTAAATGTAAATTGTGTTGAATCCTTACTGCTAATATTTAACAATATTATAGCTGTGATACAGTAAAAAATAAAAAATAAAAGTTTTACTTAAATTTTAAAACCCTATTCTCTCCCAAGGGTTGATGTAAACACATCAGAAAATTATTACCTAAGTTTAACTTAGGGTATAAATAGTTCACATCTCGGAAAAGAAATACATTTTAAAATTTAAGTTATGTAATTCATCACTAAGTTCGCTACATTGCGTAAAAATAGCTATCCATTAGAAACTTTTTACTAAAATATAAACTTGACCAAAGCAAAAACGCATTCTGAAAATATCCTTTTTATTTCCACTATGACGCCATATTCACCTTTTTAATTTTTGGGAAAAAAAAGAAAAAAACTAGCTCAATTTAATATTTCACGTGAAAATCTTTTAACTAAAAAGAAATAAATTATTATTACGGCTTTTGAAATTTTTGCAACAATGAAGTAAAAATGTTACATTTTCTATGAAAAATGTCCGTTGATTTTCAATGAAAAAAGCGAAAATTGGAATTATTAAGAAAAATATTTGAATAATGCAAAAATAAATTAGCCCATGTTTCTCTCTGAGTTATAATTCACCCCTATGCAAAGGCATTTTACCATTCGTTTTGACCCTGACGTCAGGCAATCGTTTTTACACTTTAAATTTATAACATCATTAAAATTGGTAAAGAATAAAAAATGAGTGGCATCAGGGACAAAAAGGTGGGAAGAAAAAATGTAAAAGTTACGATCTCCATAGGCTTTTCCATGTTAAATTAACATTGAGAAGTGACACTGGAAATAAATAAGTATTGCGCTGCCGCGCAATACTTAAATACATACAAGAGAACAATACTAAATTTAAGGTAAACGCACCAATAGTGGGCCACTGAAGGACATTTATCTAACTATTATTAAAGTGTTAGTGAATTCCAGAAAAAAACTGCCTGCCCGAGAGGTACTCGGGCACGACAGTCAAGGGGAAAGTGTTTTTTCTGGTTTTCCCAAATCTGACTATAAGCTTTTCTGTTGTTTTTCATTCTCAATTAAACATTTGCAGCTGCGTAACTGAACTTATACATGCAAGAGAATAATACAAAATTTAAGGTAAACGCACCAATAGTGGGCCACTGAAGTACATTTATCTAATTATTATTAAAGTGTTAGTGAATTTCAGAAAAAAATAAGCCTTCTTATATTTTCTTATACCAATATTTCAGGCATTATTATTATAGTAGCCATTAGTATAGACACATTTTTCATATCTGTTTAACATCAATATATAAAAATCATGACACTTATTTTTCATTTAAAAAAAAATCTTTTATCTTTCTTTTTGTACATATTAAAATCAAAAGTCATAGTTTACATTTTCTTATTTTTCATAAAAAATTGAAATACATTTCCTTATTTTATTTAAAAGAACATATATTCCGGTATATTTAAAAAAAAAAAAATGCTATTTAACAATGTATAATGCATCGTCTAATACCTTTTGGCACCTTTATGAAAAAACTTTTTCATCCCTTATTCCGGGACATCTTCAGTTTCAAATGATGTTGTTTCGCAATTTCGCTTAAGATCTTCAACTTCCCTCTTTTTCCCTCTTCTCCTTTTAATTTTCCCTTTCTTTCTAGCATTTTTTGCCAACGAGAGTCTATATAGGAATGGTCCCAGTAAGTTTCTGATGCATGAACCTTTATGTTTTCGGCTTATCCAACGAATTATTTATTATCTAATAGAGTATATGAACATTAGTTTCATTTAAAAGGAAACACAATATTAAAGAAACAATGTTTTAAATAAAAACTTACCTCTGAATGAAACCTCTAAGAATTTGTCAAAAAATCTGTTTTTGAAGTCACTCTAGAACAGGGTTATCCAACGCGGGGCACGCTGGCGCCACGGCGCTCTTTGAAGGATTTTTTTGCAACTGTTTGTAGGGGAAAAAATCCACTCTAAAGAATGGTTTTTAAAAAATAAATAACATTTGCATATTTAAAAATATTTAATTATAGAAATTAAGGTTTATGGCTCCTCCTCTACAAAATCTTTTACATTTCTCCATTCTATTTTACTATCAAAAAATTTCATTCTAAATTTACTACAACTTATGTTATCTTTTCGAATTATTTTTGCATTGAATTCCTGAATGGTAGAAATCGTATGGCTACCTTTAATAGACGTATGTGTTTTGTATAAGACATGTGTGACGTATAACACTACCACTATTCAGCCTTGATTATCTCAGGGGCAAACTTCCGCCAGTATTTTCGAATAGTAAATTTTCTCTATACTTATAACAGAAATTCTGCATTTAAATAAGCTGATGACTACAAAAACGTTAGCTGAAGTTATCCCATGTGTTCCTGACTCTGCCACTACAATTGTGAGATAAAATTCTTGCATGTTTTAATTCATGTGAATAATGGCGTACTTCATTGTTTGTAACTCTGTGAAGGGCGCCTTTGCTTACTGACGCTCGTATTCACCAACTACTTCGACCCCAAGTTATACCGAAAACCTCGGTCGAACGCTCAAACAGTATGCACCTTTAGTTCTGATTGGACGTCTCCTTGATAATGCCCAATCAAATGTTATCCTGAATTTCATTTGAGCTTTCGACCAAGGTTTTCTAGGTAGTGGTAGATGGTGAATACGAGCATTGAAGATTGGACAGGACTGTTCCAGAAAATAAACAAATGTACCAGTAGGATAAAAACTTTCCAAAAAGTTTATGGAAAGTTAACATTTAAAATGTTAGTCATGCAAATTTCTTTCAGTCGTTTTCAAGAAATGCATTTTGAGCTTGTTTTCAAACATTAAAAATTAGTGGACCACTACTGGTACATGGTTCACTATAAGGTGTATTTACCTTAATGTTAAAGATGTTATTTTATAATGTTTGTAAAACACTTCTGTTTAACATGAAATTGTTTATTTGAGAATGGGTAGCATTCGAAAAACCTATATTCCGTGACTATAATACACTATAAACACCATTCAGAAACATTTTCGAAAATCAGCGGCAGCAATAGAAACATTTTTTTTATAAATGCTCCTTTAAACTTAAAAAAATATATTAGTTTTGGAGGAATCTCTATTGAGAAAAAAAACGCTTTTTACAATCGTGGGTAAGATGGTACCTGGTAGAGGTTTTTGTACGTATTCGTTTGTACAGTGCGATAAGAAATTATAAGACCAATAACGAATTAGTGCACTTCTGAAGAAGAGGACACAAAATTCAAAGTTTCTGTTTATAATAGTCAAGTGTAAATAAATGTTTAGTTTGAAGGAAATATTATTCTTTGCGCTGTTTTTAAATTTGGCAACGATTTAAAATAATACCATTTTCTAAAACTTGTAAAAAATATATCTCGAAATGCTGGAAATTTGAATTTAAATTAAAAATAAAACCTCAAAAAATGAGTCAAATTTGAAAAATAAATGCAGTCTGAACATTGAGAACTTCTACTGTATAAAATGATCTAAAAATGATTAAATTCTTATGTATAGTTTATGCTCCTATAAAACATTTTTAATGGAACGATTTTGATCAACTTTGAGATTAACCCTTAAATGCCTTATTTTTCAAAAACCATTGTAATAATGTTTTTCGGCTTTCATTTTTAGGTGCGTTCGTAATTATATAAATACGTAGCACCTATAGTCGTCGTTCAGTCCGTCTGTCTGTCCGTCCGTCTGTCCGTCCGCATATAACAGAGCAAAAACTACCCGACCGAATGATCTGAAATTTTTAATATATAATTGCTGCAAAATTTTGTCGAGCCATTTCCAATTTTATGAAAATCGGATGTATAGTTTAATTACAGGGACAGTCAAAAGTTTTTCTTTACATTACGGCCAATGGGGAAAATTATTGCAAGTGAATTTTAATGATGTTACAGACTTCCGAATGGTCTGAAATTTTTAATATATAATTGCTGCAAAATTTTGTCGAGCCATTTCCAATTTTATGAAAATCGGATGTATAGTTTAATTACAGGGACACCCAAAAGTTTTCCGTTACATTACGGCCAATGGGAAAAAATTATAGCAAATGCATTTTAATGATTTTACAGCCTTCCGAATGGTCTGAAATTTTTAATATGTAATTGCTTCAAAATTTTGTTGAGCCATTTCCAATTTTATGAAAATCGACATGTATAGTTTAATTACAGGGACACCCAAAAGTTTTCCGTTACATTATGGCCAATGGGAAAAAATTATTGCAAATGCATTTTAATGATTTTACAGCCTTCCGAATGGTCTGAAATTTTAAATATATAATTGCTGCAAAATTTTGTCGAGCCATTTCAAATTTTATGAAAATCGAATGTATAGTTTAATTACAGGAACAGTCAAAAGTTTTCCGTTACATTACGGGGAATGGGGAAAAAATTATTGTAAGGGTATTTTAATGATGTTACAGACTATGCACTTATGAAGCGCAAAAAAATATACATTCAGTACAATATGGGGTCCAAAACATAATTATAAAACTAGTTATAGTACGAACGCACCTCATTTGCTACGTTTGACGAGCAATTTCCAACTTGTTTAAATAAATCGTGGGGAAAATACTTAAAAAAATTATATTTTCTTTTAAGTATGTTTTACGGCTAAAAAACAGTTTGATACTAATCGGCAATACTGGTCTTTAATTAAAAAAATAATTTTCCTTGATAAAATTCTATAGTATTAAACACACAAGAATTTTAGGAACTATAATAAAAAATAAATTTTACTTGCTCACTACAGAACAAAATAGGGTATTTCGCAAGCTTCCACACACAAAAAAAAGAACAAATAGCAACAATTCAAAAAAATAAATCTATCTTTATTCTTAAGCAGCACAAGTGTTGCCATCTACATGCTGAAAATCGATTCAATAATATTTTCAGAATGTATTTTATTGGCAATATTAGGCATTATAGCTTCAATATTATTCTAATAGTATTTTAGAGCCTAAATTGGATATGTTGCCGAAAAGCAACACCCGACATTTAAGGGTTAAATATCTCTTTTCGTAATTCTTCGATTTGAAAGCTGTCTGCATCAGCTTATTTATAAAACATTTCTCTATAATAATACCGGTTTTCACATTTTTGTATGCAATATTTTTCTTAATATTAACGGAGAAAGATTTTCAAAAAATTCAAAACCAGCGGCGATGACAGCGTTACTTCCTTATTTTAGAATAGAGGGACACAATCTCATTTATATTGAATTCGCAGATAAAAAATATACAGGGTGTCTATAAAGAATGTTCCCAGCTATTAGTTTTGATAGTATCAATTGGAAGCACTGTAGAGTGGTGGTTCAAAGTCACATATAAAGAGTAAATCACACAGTTTTAGAGATGCGCATGAGCGAATACTGCGTTGTTATTGACTAGTTTGCAATGCCAAATACGCAAAATGACGACTCCTGAGCGTAAAGCGTTACTGCTTGGCTGAAGTTTAAAAAGCAGAATTTTTCATTTGGTGCTAAAAAAAAGCTCGTTTCTACACTGTTAAAAATTTGCAGCATTCTGGCAGGTCATTTGGCCGTTTTTTTCCGAAAACGGTTACACAACCGTGAATTTAACACTGTTCTGACCATATTATTGGCCATTTTATGGTCAGAATATAGTTAAATTATGGTTATGAAACCGTTTTATCGAAAAACGATCGAATGACCTTCCAGAATACTGCAAAATTTTTAACAGTGTATGTTACGTCGCTGCCTAATGATATGCCACAGTTGAGACAAAGAATTGAAGAGGCCATTGCTTCCATTACTCCGTACTTGTTGACAGAAGTATGGGAAGAATTGTTGGATGTGTGCCGTATAATTAAACGTGCATAGATAGAAGAACATATGTAAGAGAATCTAGGTTAGTTTACCTTCAATTTGATGTATGATTTCTTCTAAATTGTCTAAATTAAACTGTTATAACATACCATTGAAACTGGGACCATTGAAACTTTTGTATGGACGCCCTGTATACTAAATCGATTTTTCCTTCAATCGATTTTTCCAAAAAACTGTCGTTATTCAAGTTACATAGCATCTTCGTCGTCTTATGCATCTGATAGATTTTCATTATTATCCTCAATTATATGCGTTTCACTATACTTTTTATTATCTATTTTATGTAAAACTGAAATATTTATTGCAATAGTTGAGAAAAATAGTAAATACCCCTACGAACACATTCCCAAATATATCAACAGTATTATTACTTTCTTCTATCTTTACAAGAAGAAAGTATTGGATTCATGAAAATTTTCGAATTCCTGTTTTCGACAGATTTTCACGTTTTAGGGGTCAGAGAACCCGATAAACATGTTTTTACAATATGTCTGTCTGTGAGTCTGTCTGTGTGACACAAATTTTGTGGGCGATCTATCTCAAGAACTAATTAACGGAATTTAATAAAAATATATATTCAGTTAGTCCCTGATATAAATTGGTGCTGATTAGTTTTTGGTGTAAATCGCTCAAGAGGTGGCGCTGCTATACAGCATTTTTCACGATTTGCACAATAGCTCTATCTCAAGAACTACAGCACGGATTTTTATAAAACTTCAGATTCAGTTACTCCTTGATATGAGTTGCTGCTGTTTACGTTTTGGTGTAAATCGCCCAACAGGTGGCCCTGCTATGCTGCATCATTTGTAATCAACTGCTCTATATGTTTTAATCTCTCAAGAGGTGGTGCTGCTATGCTGCATTTTTCATAATTTCCACTATAATTCTATCTCAATAATTAATGCACGAATTTTCCTCAATCTTGAGATTCAATTAGTCCTTCACTGGAATTGACGTTTTGTACATTTTGTGTAAATCGCTCAACAGGTGGCGTTGCTATGCTGCATTTTTGCGATTTCCGAAATAGCTCTATCTCAAGAACTAATGCTTGGATTTTCAACAAACTTCAGATTCATGCGTACCTTGATATAAATTACTGCTCTTTATGTTTTGGTGTAAATAGCTCAACAGGTGACGCTGCTATGCTGCATTTTTCAGAATTTCCACTATAATCTCAATAACTAATGCACGAATTTTCATCAATCTTCAGAGTCAGGTATACTTTGATAACAATTAGTGCTGTTTATATTTTGTTGTAAATCACTCAATAGGTTGCGCTGGTATGCTACATTTTTTCAGAATTTCCGCTATAACTCTATCTCAAGAACTAATCCACGAATTTTCATCAAACTTCAAATTCAGATATAATTTGATATGAATTGGTGCTAAATTGATGTAATTTCTTGTATTAATTAGATGATTTAATTGAGTTAATTTATACAGAAGACAGTTTTGTATAAATTAGGCCATTCTGTATAGGCCATAAAATACTAATTTTTTAATGTAACGATGCCGCAATGTTACTTAATTTCCTTTCCTTCGGATTTTTTTAGAATAATTTCCCGTGTAAGGGTTTTGTATTTTTTACGCGTGAAAAACTTTATTGTCTGAAATTTTGAAAATTAATCCTTGGAGAATAACAGAACAAATTTTGATCCTAACCAAAAACGATTATTTCGTTCCATTTCTCGAAATGTTAAAGTTGAGAAAATGTAGTATTTACCCTGGAGAGTCCGAAGAAAAATGTTAAGACAGAAATGTTATTTCTTTAAATAAACTGAAAACAAGGCAGAATAGAAAGACTCAAAACAATATTCACTGTTTTGTCGAATAAGAATTAATTGTACTATTCGTAATGCTTAATTGTTAAATTCCAGATATATTATCCAAAGTTATTCCGTTATAAAAATATTGAGAAAGAAAAAAAAAACATACTTATGACGCATTATTTTTTTGTAACATCTTCCTGAGTATTTTTAACATTCTACAACATGGTTGTTGAAAAGTGTTTAAGAGTGAGTCTGTCTATCTGTCTGTCGTCTGTCCATGCTCTAACTTGCGAAAATGTAAGTTATTGGGATTTACTATGGTATGGTCAGTAGTAAAAATGAAGTGTGTAGCAGTTATGGTTCATTTACAGTACGCATGACACAAAAGAATTTTGTAACATTACAGACTATATAGGAATAATTGTTAGGGGTGCATTTTAATGATATTAAACATATTGAAATTTATATGTATCACCGATGTGTACTACAGGGAGCTTCTTGTAGAATGAGCTGTGAGCATAATTTATCGTTCATTTACAGGGACATCCAAAAGTATTTTCCTACAGTACTGCGTAGGAACAATAACTTCTGGATCTGCGTTTTCAGTTTTGGTACGTGTTTTAAAATGTAACTATTTTTATGCATATTACTTGGTGTGTATAATTCTACAGATAAGATGCAAGACTGCATAAAAGATCTCGAGAACACTTCCGTGCATTGACGGAAATTGCTGAATGGGAATTTTCAAGTATGCCTTGCGTTCAATTGAACCAAAGAGAATTTTGCTACAGTACTGCCTACGTACAATAACTTCTAGTTTTGTGTTTTCAGTTATGACACGTATTTTAAAATACAACTGATTTATGCATATTTCTTCGTGTGTACAAGTTCTTCAGATCAGATGCAAGACTTCACAAAAGATCTCAGGAACACTTCCGTGTACTGAAGGAAATTGCTGAATGAGACCGTTCAATTGAACAAAATTTTAACATACTATGAAAGCACACGTACTAATCTATTGATTATACAGAGGGTTCCGCAAAAGAAATCTGATATTTTCCCGACTGTTGATGGTAATTGCAGAAACAGGGTTTTCAAATGCCTTTTGCTTTTTCTAAATTATTTTTTATTCATATGAATAAAGTGTTAAGTTTTGTTACAATATTCTGAACGTGTTTGAAATTGCTTCATAATCTATGCTGGATGTATGATTTTTCGTTCTAGTTTTCTAATCGTTTAAAATGTACTTCTTTAACCATTTGGAAAAATGGTTATTGTTCTCGTCAGGGTAGGAAATAAAAAGCACATCTGATGGTTTTTATTGGTTTAATCATCATTTTATTCGTTTTCTGATTGGTCTATACAGTAATCTGTATTTCCCTTTACTTTCAACAGAGATAGACAACAGAGTGTTGCCACTATGACAAAAAAGTAATAAAAACTACAAAAAAAATTAATAACTCGGAAACAAATTGAGATACAGCTTTCAAACAAATTGCATTTAAAAGTACATTTTTTTCACTATACGACGATATAAAAAGTAATATTGTGGGATGTTTAGAAGTTTAAAAAATAAATTTCATTTAAAATGGGCCGTCAGATTTCTTGGAAATCTGACTATGGAAAAGCCTTTTCCCGAAGAGCCAATGAAATGCTTGGATAATACGTAAGTTTCAGGTGGATAATACGTACGAGTCGCAGGCGATTTCTGTGGCTTGTAATTTTTACGTGTAATAACACTATTAATGTTTAATTCATGGCGTACGTAATGTAGGATCAACTCCGTGCTATTTTTTATGTCTTAAATTTTAGTCTTTGAAAAAATCGTTTTCCAAATGGTCGTTGTAATATGTTAAATTGCATTTTTTTTAAAACTTTTTATATTATTTTCTATTTATAATGAGTTACTAATATTCTCTATTTTAACAACTGTTTCATTAACGAAGCACTTAATCGCTAAAAGACATAAATTGCTCTAATAGGAGAGAGAGATTATCTGTGTGATTTTCTCCTAATATTGTAGCATTTAGTTTTAGCTTATAATGGAATCTGTTACAAAAGACATTTATCTTTTATTTGTTGTATGAAACAGCACATGGAATCATCTATTCCATACAAGTTCCAAGAAAATTTTACCAAGAAACGTCTTATTCCCCCCCAAAAATATATTAAGTGAGAGATTTCTTGTTACTTTGAATCACCGGAAAAACGAGGTTTCTGGTACAGCTGGTTCTACAATGGACGACGATTATGCTTCACTTAGTGCAGGAAATAAATGTTTCATATAGTGTCGTTCCTAATGATACAGACTAGAAGTTAAAGGTAAATTTGATTGACCTATTTCACTTTCAACTATATATATAAAATGCAAATGGTAATTTCGATCCAGCTGCTTATAACTTGAGTTCTGCTGCATAAATTTTGATAGAACTTGCAGTGTTAGATAATTTTTGTGGAATTATTCCAGTATTTAACAGATAGTTTTGAATCATTTTGAAATTTTATAATCTGATGAACCAGATTATGAAAGTTTATCCTTTTTAAACGATCCTGCTAAGGAAATTTCCGTGAGACTTGAATTGTTAGTTAGATATTTTTCATGAATGGTTTTAGTATGTAACATATCGTTATATGTTCTAGTTATATATCTATGAGGGAATGTTCTTTATGCAGGTTAACATGACTGCCCATCCGGGTGGTCCGGAACGGGTCCGTTTAGTGGGGGAGAAGACCTGGAGACCTGTGGATATGTAGTACACGAATGGAGGAGGCCGGATGAGGACGAACCACAACCTTCACGAGTTACTCATTTCTGAGTCCAGCAGCCACGGGTAAAAGACGTTGTCCATGGGTGTCGCGCCCGAATTTTCGCGGTCCGCCTCGTCGGAGCATCTGACGCGGCACACCCGGTACTCCAGTTTTCGAGAGAAATTAGGTAGAGACAATGGATCCATAAGTTGATCTCAGAGCCAGCTTCCGGGCTGAATTTTGACGCTGAGCAAAGACTAGCCAATGTTGTACCTTATCCACCTTTTGACTGATATGGAGTGTGAGAGGAGAGAGCAGGCCTTGTAGAACAAGCCTTCGACACTCGTTAGTGTCGACAGGACTCGCGGGATTTCCCGGAGTTACCAGGAGGAGAGGTTTTGAACAGCACCTGGGATGCTCTCTTCGTCATGTGACTCGTCCCCTTAAGTCCCTTGTAGCTGGACAGTTGTGAGCCGACCCCTAGGTGGGTGGTGAATGGAGTTGCCCCGTTGACCAAAGGGCGGTCGCGGAGATGCTGGTCTGGCACTGGTTACGCGACGTCGTGCCGTTTCGCCTAGGTGGGGGTCAATCGGCAGGACCGCCTTCAGGATCCTGCCCCACAGGGGACCGCGCCGGAGGCCCACCGGTTAAAGCGGTGGCGCGTCGACTTGAAAATGAAGTATTGGTCCGACCTACGTCCTGCGTGTCTGTGCGCAACTGGAGCTGTCTGTGCTTTCCTCGATTGCTTTCCATATATGTCTTTACTCATAATAGTAGTTGATCCTGAAAGACCTCCGTGAATCAACTCTCCCTCGGGAATCCTCGGCATCTGCTCATGGGCCCGATTCCTTTGTATGTGATCGGTTCTTGTGGGTTTGCTGGGGTGAACAGGTTGGAGGGGTTGTAAGCGAAGGGACCGCTTGGCTCATTTCCTTCTGGTTGTTCAGAACTGTCTCTATCGACCGGCCGTCTCTTCGTTTGGGAGATGGGCTGCGTGGCGTGCGCTAGGCAGTGCGCATGCCAAGACCGGAGTCTTCATGAAAGGCGGCCCTTGGGCTGTCTAGATCGTGGGCGAAAGAGCCTTCCTGCCCCCCCCCCCCTGCTTTATGAAGTTGGACCCCTGCTTTATGCAGGTTAACCCGATTATGAAATGTTAGCCTTTTTAAAATGTTCTACTGACGAATTTTGACGGGAATTGCATTGTTGGTTGGATAATTTTTCAAGGATGGTTTTTGCACATTGCATATTGTTCTTTATCAAATCTTTCTGTATATGATTAACTAACAGAGTTGGTCCTTAACAGTCTAAATTTCGTCTGTCATATTAGAAAATATAATAGCGTATCTTAGAAATATTAATCTCTTCAGGGAAAAAATTATAAATCTCATAATTACTTATTGTTACATCCAGTGTGTAAAACTGCCAATATCTTTCAAAGTCTCTTCATTCCCAAATCTTTAAAGAAATATCACTTCCTGATTACATCCCATGAATCACCTAAATAAACATTCGTCTGTCAACTCAAAAAAAATATATAAAATAAAATAATAAGAAAATTTTAATTGCAGTATGTAATAACTAGTGTTTAAATAAACAGTGCTTTCCAGCCATAAATAAACTTTAATATGAACCAAAGAAATTAAAATAAAATAATAACTTATGACTCTAAAACTCCATTATTTACACAAATATTATATACGTATTATTTTTGCTCCATATATGTATGTGTGTGTGTAAACTAGTTATTAATTTTTCCTTTATATTTAACTTAGTAGCGTTGCAGAAAAAGCCACAAAAAATATTTTTTAAGGAATAACATGAGTTACACAACCATTGGATTAATTAATACATCATTGGATTAATTAATCATTCAATCCGCAAACATTGGATTAATTAATACAATTATAATAAAGTCCTGAACAACACTGGATGTTCAGAAACTAAAGCCTGATATATGAAGTTGAGCAGAGGACTAAAAGGTAAGCGATACTACCTTAATTTATTACTGTGAAATAAATGTTGCAAACATCGTTTCATAAAATATTCATCATTATTAGATAAAAAGGGTTTAGTCACTATCGAGTATATATATCTCGTTTTTTTTTTTCAAATTTCGTCTGTCATATTCGAAAATAAAATAGCGGATTGGCGTTTATATCTTTTTCATCAATACAGAAGGATATTCCGGTTAAAGTTCCATATTGCTTTAATACAAGAGGTCAAATTGACCCATATATTTCGTTTGAATCAAGGTTCGTTTGGAGAAACCGAACAGCAAAGCATCGAAACCAGCTAGCATTGTCGTAAGTTTTAGATGTAACATTTCCAACATTCCAAAATTAGGGTAAAATATGTTACACAGCAAAACGAATTATCAAAAAAAGTACATGAATGTACGCATGACATTTACACATAATACGCACCAATATTTTTGATTTGTAAAAATGAAATAAATTGAGCCACTTGTATAATGCGCACAATCGTACTTTAACGCGTAATATAGAAAAGAAAATTATAAACATCCTATATCACGAAAAATGAAAACGAAACTAAATTCCCGTACCTACTCTTGTTTATTTACCATAACATAAAATACAATAAAATGAAGATTACTTCGATATTTCACAGCAGAAAACTTTTAAACTTTTTTGTTGCGATTAAAATGCAGTAGAATTTTTTTTCTGTATTTATTCGCATATTAACACTATTAAATTTTAGTGAAGAGCAAAGACTGCAAAACAGCTATGATACGCATATACATTCTTCACAATAGAAATTTTAAAATATCCGTCACCAGAAATATAAAATAACTAGCAATTATATCTAAAACACAAATATGCAAAGCGTTTCTGCATTCTCCAGCGAGTAAGAGAAGACAAATTCCACGCCAATTTAAAAATTCATAACAAATAATACCACAATTAACATAATTAAAATAAAGGAGTTTCTCCCATCCCTGAGTTAAAGTTCCCCCAAAATTACAGTAAAGCAACTTTATTTCATTTATTTATTTATTTATTTATTTATTTATTTTTTTTGGGGGGGGGGGGTATCATCTTTATTTCTAGGGCTAAAACAAGGTTCTTAAAAAAAAAAAAAAAAAAAAAATTGTGAATGGCCACAAGACGTAGTCGAGTACTTAATGTTGGTTAATTTACCTGTACTATCTACATTCTTATTTAAAATAGTAATAAAATGAATCTATACTAATATTATAAATCTCTGGAACTACCGAGCCGATTTCAAAGGCAATGGTATAGAAATGAGGGTGTTAGTTCCTGTTCCAACATAAGATATATCTTATGTCGATTCCAATAATTCAAAGGGATGCAGGAGCGAAAAACGTTCTAAAAATACGACTTTTGCATTACTAAAAGCTCTAGAAGCAATAAATTTGGTATGGTAGTTACTTGTAAGATATAAATGATCTCTAAGAACATTTCCTAAAAAAATCGATATATAAAAGGAGTAAAGATACGGGAAAATCGTTCTAAAAACTTTCCAACGTAGGTTATATTTTATGTCGGAGCCACTACCCCAAAGGGATACTGAGGCAAAAATCTTTCTAAAAATGCGATTTGTGTGTTGTTGAAGGGCCTAGAAACATGAATTTAGCATGGTAGTTACTTATCTATACTAATATTACAAAGAAGTAAAGTTTGTTTGTTTATTTGTAGGAGGAAATCTCTGGAACTACCAAACCAATTTCAAAAGTATTGGTATAAAAATGATGGTGTTATTCCACGTTCGAACATAGGCTGTATCTTAAATCGATGAGACAAACCCAAAGGCTCTCTAGGAGCAAAAACCATTCTATAAATGCAATTTTTGTGGTACTAAAGTGCCTAGATACATGAAATTTGGAATGGTAGTTACTTATAAGATATAAAAGATATCCAAGACCAGTTCTTAAACAATTCCAAATTTAAAAGAGATGAAAATGGGCAAAAATCATTCTAAAAAAATTCTAAATGGCTATTTCTACGCGATCTCAGGAAGTAACGAACCGATTCCAAAAATAATGGCGTCCAAATGATCATGACAGCCCTGGCCCAACATAGTCTATATTTTATGTCGGTTCCACTAACCCAAAAGGGGTTCAGGAGCAAAAAACGTTCTAAAAATGTGATTTTTGTGTTTCTGAAGCGGCTAGAAACAGGAAATACGGCATGGTAGTTAATTACTAGATATAAATGATCTCCAAGAACATTTCCTTAAAAAATCGAAATTTAAAAGTGGTTAAAATGCGAGAAAAGCGTTTTAAAAAACGTTCTAAATTGCAATTTCTACGCAATCTCAAGAAGTACCGAACATATTTCAAAAATAACGGAGTGAAAATGATGGTGAGAGCACTTGCTCTAAGATATGTTATCTAGTCAACCGATTTTACTTGTCACTTATGGCTAATATGGGTTTAAAACTTTACGTAAACTTATATTGATTTAATAGCTTTCCTTTTTACATTTTAATGCTTATAGAACTTCTTTATTTTAAAAGCAATACCTTCATCACCTGGAATATAATGTTAATTGTTTCCTATAACGTAAATTAATTTAAAAGAACTGACATTAAATTTAAAGTGTTTCATAGATGGCGTTAGCCGTTCCGTAGTTGGCTATTCTCGCATCTACCCTTTTTGTAAAATGGAATCGTCCAGTTCAAAGGTATAAATTGCGTTTCCCTAATCAATTGCCGCGCTCTCTCTTTTCTGTTCATTTCTTTAAAGTTATCATTATGGTTTTAATATGTTTGAGTTTAAGTTAGAGTAAGATATTTAGTTTGAGTTTTACGATGTTTTTAGAAAAGGGTTTTAGCTATGATTTAAATTTAAGCTGTTTTGAAAAGCTCCAGGTGTATTGAAGTTAATCCGGTTTTAACCAAAGTTATTTTTAATGATTCACTTAGCTATTTTAAACAAAGTTGGCTCTGAATATTTTTCAACTTAAATCTGTATTTTTATAAAGTAATTGAATGAAATAGAATTCAAATAAAGAACTGTCGTCAACAATATCTGACTTTTCTATGGATTCAACATACAGTTTTGTAACAGGTATCTTCCACAGCACATTTACAGTTCCTCTGCTGATAGAAGTATAAGTGTATATCAGACCTGTATTGATACAGGCTAAGAGAAGAGGTTATGGGCAACCAATGCCATACCTGGATAATAGAAGCGTGTTGAATTTAAATAAGAAGAGTCATAAATTTTAGCCCCATTTCAAAGACATTTGTGTTTGTAAGAAGGGCGGCTGATATTTTTTGAAGATGGCGAGTATGCAAGTACAGATCGATAAGCTTGGAGCTTTAAACCACTCAACTTGGCAAATGGATATGAAATACCTTCTATTGGAGAAGAACGCCTGGGATATTGTCGCTGGAATTGAGAAGGAACCTCAAATTGATGCCGATAAGGGAATTACAGCAAAGGATGTGAAAGATTTTCATACTAGGAAAAGGATTGCTTTATCCACAATCTATTTAAATATGGGAAAGGACTTTAGAAAAATCATAGGGAACAAAGATAATCCCAAAGATGTATGGGATGTATTAAAGAAACATTTCGAGCCTGATAATAGATCACGGCATATGTTCCTGTTTTCCGAGTTCATGTCCTGTAAAGAAAAGCCAGATGAAAAGATAGATTTATTTGCTGCCAGGTTAAATAGAATTGCCGATCAACTGAACGACCTTGGTCATCCTGTTGAAGAGGTGTATAAATCATTTCAACTCCTGCGTCATCTCCCAAGCCATTTCGACAGCATAGTGCAAGTTATATTACGTTGGAAGGAGGAAAAGTTTATTTTCAACGATATTCTAATGGAATTAATCGCCGAAGAATCAAGATTAGCCCTGCGAGATTTAGACAAACGTAAAGAACTTTTCGTGGAGACTCAACATATACAGAAAAGTAGACTTCGATGCTTTCGATGTGGGAGCACAAGTGGGTCTACAGAGGGATTGTCGACAACGCCGAAGAGACTCTAGAAGTTATAATCGACGTGTTCCATCTGTTTCTAGTGTGTCTGATGCCTCCGAATCCAGTTCCGAACGTGCCCACTCTCCAGTTAAGAGAAACAGGAATCGCAGAGGCAAAGCGAAGGAATCATCATCAAACTCTAACAGCGTTAAACAAAAAGGTAAAAACAATCCTTTCTTGTTTTATATTCAGGCAAATTTGAGTGGTAGTAAAAGCGAAAATAGCTGGTTATTTGATACCGCAGCTTCACACCATTTTTGCCGTGATAAGAGATTGTTTTATAAATTTAAGCCTTTAAAAGATGAAAAAATGTTTGTTGCTGTAAATGGTGTTACTTTTCCGATAGAAGGAAAGGGAAATGTAAAGTTAAAGTTTGGCCAAAGGCTGTTTTTCTTTTCTGATGTAATGTATTCCCCTAAACTAAGGAAAAATCTTAATTCAGGTCCAAAATTGGATGTAAAAGGTGTAAAATTTACTGGTGAAGGTGGTAAGGTGGAGGTGTCCAAAGATGGTCAATATTTATTTACTGCTTTTCTTACGGATGGTACTTATCATTCGTATCCTAAAATTCCAAGTTTAGTTCCTAAAAAGGTTAAATTTGAAACGTCCCATCTATCTAAAGATGATTTCAGAATTTGGCATCGCAGATTCGCGCATGTAAGTCCAGATTTGATAGAAAATACGGCCAAAAATGAAAGTGTTAGGTCTTCCCCGGGTTAAATCAGGAAAATTTTTTTCCGAAATATGTAACCTTAGTAAACATAGACGTACGACATTTAAATCAATTAATAGGATTAGATCTAAACGTCCCCTCGAGTTATTGTTTATGGATGTCTGGGGGCCTGTAAGAGAGAAAGGAAGAAACGGAGAGAGATATTTTCTCTCAATTATTGACGATTTTTCGCGTAAAGCCACAGTTTTTCCCATAAAGGAAAAATCCGAAGTGTTTGGAATTGTTCGCAATCATGCGATCCGGGCGGAGAGATTTCTCGAACGTAAAGTAAAGTACATTCGATCAGATAATGGCGGGGAGTTTAAAAATGATAATTTTAGGATTTTCTGTGAAGGGAGAGGCATTAAACACGAATTTACGGACGTGTACTCCCCTGAACAGAATGGGACTATTGAGAGATACAATCAAACGATTGCAATCGGCATCAGATCAATTTTAAAAGAAAGTGGTTTAAAACTAAGTTTCTGGCCGGAGGCAGCGTTGTATTTTACGTATACTTGGAATCGCATTTGTCACAAATCTCAGTCGAAGACTCCTTTCGAACTTTATAGTGGCTCTAAACCATCCGTTAGACACTTAAAACCCTTTGGAGCTATAGCATATATAGGTGTTCCCAAGCAACTTAGGTCGAAACTTGATGCAAAAGCAAAAAGGGGGGTAATGGTTGGTTACGCCTTTAGTACTGAAGGTTACCGGGTGTGGCTACCTGAAGAAAACAAAATTATTGAAACCATTAATGTTTCTTTCAATGAGGAACTCCCAGATAGTGTCCGGCGCAGTGGAGTCGTGATGGGTTCAAAAGAAACAGGATCTCCTATTTTTGATAAGGAATCTGATGAAGAGTTTGAAGGTGAGGTTGAAAATAATGATACCTCAAATATAAATTATTTCCCTTCGTATAAACCTCCAGATTTATCCTCTTCAGAGGAGGAGGAGAATTCCACAGAGGAAATAAAATCAAGTAAAGATGTTTTGAGGGGGGTTCCACTCTCTGATACTGTTTGGTTAAGAAAAGTTCCCCCGAGTGCTTATGGTAATCGTAACTACATTTACTATTACGAACAGGGAAAATCTGAAAGGTTGAGATCCTTAAACGATGTAGAAAAGTATTGTAAAAAGCATCATCTTAAATTTGAACCTCATATTTTCTGTTTTAAAGGATCAAATAAATTTAAAGGAGTGGTTTCAGGTCAAGAGGATAGTTCTTGTTCAAATACGGAGACTTCTGATATTAATAAAGATATATGACTAGATGACATCAAAATACCAACTACCTATAAACAAGTTTTAAAATCCCCACAAAGGAAATTTTGGGAACAGGCCATGAGAGAAGAATTGAAAACTATGAGAGAAAGGGGAGTTTGGAAACTAGTTAAGTTACCAAGCGATGCTAAACCCTTAGGTTGTAGGTGGGTTTTCACATTAAAAAAGGATGACAAGGGCAAAATTGTAAGGTATAAGGCCCGCCTAGTGGCACAAGGTTTCAAACAAATAAAGGGGGAAACCTATGATGAAACTTTTTCACCGGTTGTTAATTTTGCCATTATTAGATTTTTTTCTCTTTTAGTCTCCTGTAAAAAATGGACACACCTACAATGCGACGTAAAATGTGCTTATTTATATGCACCTTTGGCCGAAACAATATATATGTCCCAACCTCCAGGATTTGTGGAAAACGAAAATTTAGCATGTAAATTAGAAAAAGCTTTATATGGTTTACATCAGTCTGGTAGAATGTGGTATTTTGTAATAAATAAAATTTTGCATGATATAGGGTTTGTTAAGTTTGAATGGTGCAATTGCGTGTATAGTTTTGATGATAACATTATCCTGCTTCTTTATGTAGACGACATAGTAATTTTCGGTAAAAATGAAAGAGTGGTGGAAAAGGTTGTTAAACTTTTGACTGGTTATTTTTATCTTAAGATACTAGGTAAAACCAGAAAGCTATTGGGTGTAGAATTCAAGGAGGGTAATGACTATCTAGCAATACATCAAATTCCATATATTGATGAGATTTGTCAAAAATTTAAAAAGTTTAAGTTCCATATCACTTCACTCCCAATAAGCAAAGGTGTAGTTTATTCAAAAACCCAATCCCCTCAATCCGATAACGAAATATTTGAAATGTCTAAAATTCCATACAGAAGTGTTTTAGGATGTTTGTCGTTCCTGTCTAATAGAACCAGGCCCGATATTGCTTATGCAGTAAATATATTTAGCCAATTTCAAAATAACCCTGGATTAGTACATTGGCATGGATTATTAAAGCTTTTGTGATACGTTTGTTTTACTAAATCTTTAAAATTGAATTTGAATTGTAAAAATGTACATGTAATTGCATATTCAGACGCCGATTTTGCCACAAACAGGGATGACAGAACTTCAATGGGAGGTCAGTTATTACTTTTAGATAAATCACCAATAATGTGGAGGTCCTTTAAGGAAAAATGTATAAGTTTATCGACCATGGAATCGGAATTTATTGCGATGACAGAAGCTGCAAGAGAGCTCTTATGGTTCGATAGAATAATGGACGAATGCATTGGTCGTAGGATAATTTGTGATAGAAAGGAGAAAATCTTTATTATTGGTTGATAATCAGGCCACCATTAGTTTTGTCAAATCCCCCATTGAAAACCACAGAACGAAGCACATAGATTTAAAGTTATTTTTTATTAGAAATTTGGTATATAAAAATATTTTTGAAGTAAAGTATGTTAAAAGTAAAGAAAATTACGTGGACATCTTAACCAAGCCCCTTAGTAAATTTGAATTATCAGGGTTTAAATTAAACATTTTCTTGGATTGTTAAATTTTGTTAAATACCCCTCATTGCATTAAAGTGTATTTATATAATATTTATTGTACTAGATAGTCCAGCTTCTGTATAAAAGATGTATTTTAAAGTTTTGACTATATAAGGTTATGTATAAGATCAATTTTTTTGTGTAAAAATTAAATTTAGTTTAGCCTTGTGAACCAATTTAAAATCCCGCCGGAATGCAATAAGTACCCTTTGCCCTTCCATTCTCAGGGGCTCGAGCGGCCTTTCGTAACGTCTCGTGAAAGGTGAAAATGTAATCCGGACAGAGAGTCTACAGGAGATAGTGTCGGACGAAGGTGTAACTGTTGCAGGAAGGCCCCATTTGCGGGCATGTTAAAGTTTAATTCAGTAAGTCCTTCATTTTAATATTGGAAATGCCACTTTAGTATCCCGGTTCACTTGGTGAAACTTAAATATCAGAGTTTAATTATACATGAAGTCGACTTCATTACGTTAACATTGTTGTAAGTTTATTGAGATTAACCATGAACTTTATTAGTTTAAGATTTTTTGAGCTAAATTTGAAATGAAAGTTTAATCTTGTTTCAGTTATTGAAATAGAAATCTGAATGCGTAATTTGAATTATTGACATGTAAAAAATCTGCATTTATTATATACAGTGGAAATATGAAATTATGACTTAAATATTTATAGAGTATATTATGTGTTATGAAAGAGAATGGAAACATGGGCCCATGTATGATGAAGGATGAAAGATGATGAATGAATGTGATAATTAATAAAGTTTTGAATATGTATAATTTTTCAGAAATTTATATTGAAATATATTGATTGAAAATGTATTGAAACTATATTGAAACTGTTTTAAAATGAAGTCACGTTAGATGTTGTATTAAAACGATTTGCTTTTCAGAAAGATTTAAATTTATCTAGTAATGTATTAGGAATATTAATTCAAGCTGATGGACTGTTGAAGTTTAAACCAGAGTCAAATTTTAGATACTGTGGTTGAAAATATTGCATTTTAGATGCATGAGGGTAATTTGTTTCTTGTTATATAGTGTTATAAATCTTGTCAATGTTTATAGTGTTTAGTAATTGTATGTTACTGTTTAATAGGAGACAAGTTATATTTGGATAAAAATGTTGGATTTTATGAGAAGATTAAAGATGTAATGGTAAAAGTTCAGATTGAATTTTTGTTTGACCTTTGTAAATTCAGAGTTGATTTTGGAAATTCTAGGGATTTGTTAACTGTTTAAATTTTTCTTTCCCATGAGTGACAAGTGGGGGGGGCTTTGTTATCTAGTCAACCGATTTTACTTGTCACTTATGGCTAATATGGGTTTAAAACTTTACGTAAACTTATATTGATTTAATAGCTTTCCTTTTTACATTTTAATGCTTATAGAACTTCTTTATTTTAAAAGCAATACCTTCATCACCTGGAATATAATGTTAATTGTTTCCTATAACGTAAATTAATTTAAAAGAACTGACATTAAATTTAAAGTGTTTCATAGATGGCGTTAACCGTTCCGTAGTTGGCTATTCTCGGATCTACCCTTTTTGTAAAATGGAATCGTCCAGTTCAAAGGTATAAATTGCGTTTCCCTAATCAATTGCCGCGCTCTCTCTTTTCTGTTCATTTCTTTAAAGTCATCATTATGATTTTAATATGTTTGAGTTTAAGTTACAGTAAGATATTTAGTTTGAGTTTTACGATGTTTTTAGAAAACGGTTTTAGCTATGATTTAAATTTAAGCTGTTTTGAAAAGCTCCAGGTGTATTGAAGTTAATCCGGTTTTAACCAAAGTTATTTTTAATGATTCACTTAGCTATTTTAAACAAAGTTGGCTCTGAATATTTTTCAACTTAAATCTGTATTTTTATAAAGTAATTGAATGAAATAGAACTCAAATAAAGAACTATCGTCAACAATATCTGACTTTTCTATGGATTCAACATACAGTTTTGTAACAGGTATCTTCCACAGCACATTTACAGTTCCTCTGCTGATAGCAGTATAAGTGTATATCAGACCTGTATTGATACAGGCTAAGAAGATAGACTCTATC
Organism: Maratus speciosus; assembly: GCA_963932465.1. Classification (NCBI taxonomy): domain Eukaryota; kingdom Metazoa; phylum Arthropoda; class Arachnida; order Araneae; family Salticidae; genus Maratus; species Maratus speciosus. The sequence goes on along the minus strand of OZ010794.1, from coordinate 501,634,570 downwards.
TTATGTCTGTCCTACCCCCAAAGGGGTTGCAGGAGCAAAGTACGTTCTAACAATACGATTTTTGTGTTAGTGAAGGGCCTGGAAACATGGAATTTGGCATGGTAGTTATTTATAAGATATAAATGATCTCAAAGACCATTTCTTAAAAAAAAAAAATAAGTCATGAAAATGCGCAAAAAGCGTTCTAAAAACGTTCTAAATTGCGATTTCTACGCAATCTCATGAAGTACCAAGCCAATTTTAAATTTGATGGTTGGAAATTCAGAGTGACAGCCCTTGCTCCAACATAGGCTCTATTTTCCCTCGGGTCACTACCACCTGGGGGTTGCAGGATCAATAAAGATCTAAATTGTGATTTTTGTGATACTGCAGGGGCTAGCAAATTTAAATTTGGCATGTTAATTACTTATAAGATGTAAATGAAGTTTCTAAAATAATCGAAATTTAAAAGAGGTGAAAATGCGCGAAAGGATTTCTAAATTGCAATTTTTACGCATTCTCGCGAAATATCAAACCGATTTCAAAAGTAATGCTTGCAAATTCAAGGTGACAGTCCCTGCTCCAACATAGACTATATCTAATTCTGTTGTCACTACTACCTAGGGCTTGCAGGAGAAAAAAGTTTCTATATTGCGTTTTTTGTGATACTGAGGGGTTTAACATTTTGAAATTTGGCATGCAATTACTTAAAAGATGAAAATACTTTCTAAGAACGGTCAAATGAAAATTACAAAATTAAAAGTATGAAGTGAGCGAAAAGCGTTTTAAAAATATCCTAAATTACCATTTTTATGAAATCTTATAAAATTCCGAACAGATTTTAAAAAGAATGGTTGCAAATTGGTGGTGATAGAGCCTGCTCAAATATAAGCTATGTCCGTGCCACTACCACCAGAGGCAGGGGCGTGCCGAAGGCTGTTTTAGTGTGGGGGGGGGGGGGGTGAACTGAATTTTGCCGACTGCAAGATCGGGGGTGAGAAAGGCTTTGTGATAGCCCCCCTCCCCCTCAGCGACAGAGTCAACTGTTCTACAATACTGTGAATTTATAAAAATCACTAAAAGTCTTAAGTGTTCACCTGCATTCTCCTTAACCAAAGTCAAAATTAAAAGCTGTTATTGTACGTGTAATTTTTTTTTAAATTTTTACTACATAAGTAGAGTTGAGAATCCTGTTATTAATTAGGATTCTGCTTACGATTTAAAAGGAAATGTGTACGGATGTACTGTACGTTAATCAGTTCTCAAAAGTAACAATTTAAGAATGTTGAAGTACTTTGGAATTTATGTTTCTATAAATAAAACCGCATGCTGTTGTATAATGAAAGTGTATAAATTTTAAAATACATAAAAAAGACAAATCTTGCTTGCTAAAAATAAGATATACAGGGTGTCCGGTCTCAACGGTGTCCAATGGCTAATTCCTAAACCGTTAGTCATAGACATATAGTTCCAATTACAAAAATGTTTTAAATCAGGTAAAGAAACATTTTAAAAGCGATTTCGGTCAATAAAAACATTTCTTAAAAAATTACGAAATTTAAATTTTTATACGGTCCCCCGGTCCTATAAGTTATATTTAGTAATTTTTTCCTATTACACTGACAAGTAAGACAAAAAAAGTCCCATTCATATAACCTTAAAATTGAGCGAGTTATGAAACTTTAAAAATTCATGACTTATGCCACTTTTCTACTCTGAAAACAAATGAGTTCGGATTGGCTTTGAGGGATCATATACCAAGTGTTTAAAGTATTCGAAGATCTTACTTCATGTGTATCTGCGCTTTGAAGAAAATCCTACAAGTATTATGATTAAGTCTCAAATTGGCTAAAATAACATATGTTTTATTTTGCCAGGATTTGAGACTGTTTCTCTTATGATTTCTTTTAACAAAAATTATGTTTTTTTTATAAGTTTTTATGTTACTTCAACAATCGTATGTATGTTTTTCCAGTTCAAAATTTGTACTCGAACTTTAACCCACTCTTAAATATCCGATCAAGATTGCATTTTACATACTGGCGCAGATCCGATAACAATCTATTATTATTAAGATTTTCGGTGGTTACCATTTATAGTTATTTTACAGGATAATACAAAAAATTTCGGATAGATTTCTGCCAAAGAGTTTAAGAAAAAATTTTAGATTAGATAATATAAGACAGCGATTGTTGGGTTTTTTAACTTGTATCTGGGAGCACGGCAGTGCGTCCGCCAAGTTCGCACAAGCCGTAAGCTACCTTTTCCTGAACCATTTCGGCATACTTTTCATCCCCTCATAACGTTGTTTTAGGGAGAGATGTAGAAATTTTTCTTTTATACACATGTTCGTATGGTCAAACTGAACTAAGGTTCCACGATGTCATGTTTCTATATTTAGTAGTTTTTGAAATATTAAATTCCGAAAAAGCGCTTTTTGTCACTGACTCACTTCGCATCATCAAATAACTAAGGTATTTCTAAAAGTCGTAGAATCATGAAATTTCGCAAGTAAGTCGGGTTTGTAGCACAACTAACCAGAAAAATCTGAAAACACAGAATTTCCGCCTCTAAACCCTTAAAACAGGGGGTGTTCATTTGGCCGTAAACAGTTCCTTCACATTCAATTGCGCCAATGTTGGTCGCCAATACTCGATTACAGAGCTTTGAAGGGTCACGTGATTTCAAGCAGAATAAAACTTTATATATATATGCTTTTCCAAAGATGTTTGTTAAATAGAAAAAAAATGAATATACCTAAAAAATTTAATCAGTATAGGTTATGATATATTTACGATATTAAAACAATAAAACATTTAACAAAATATAACCGCAATTCGGTATCTTTCCGATATAGTAGCCTTGGCGAAATACAGAAAATAGCCTTGACGAGAAAAGAAATTTGATAACGTATTTTCTGGTAACCTATTTACTGTGTCATATACACAAGCAATTTTTTCCATATGTATACAATTTATTTAATGTAAGGAACCCGTTTATTTATTTTTATATACCAACATAAATAATTTGTATATAAAAAATATTTTATACATGTATAAATAAAATGTTTATATGTATATAAATACATAATATAAACAACATAAAATTTCATCAGGTTTGTTTTCATAGTTGTTTAGGGGAAGACGGGGTACAATGAAACAAAATTTACTAATTTTTTTTTCCTATCCACAATTTTGCATGCAAAAAATATAATTAATGCATATTTTTAACCTTGTATTTTCCCCATCTAAATAAATTTTTATTACCTTCTAAACAATATCTTTATGCTTGAAAAATAACAAAAAATAAATGTCTTACAGTGTTTCATTGTACCCCGTATGCCGGGGTACAATGAAACACATACTGGGGTACAATGAAACACTCGAAATGATGGAAGCAATTTTCACCCAGTATAGTTTATTTTATGAAAAATGAGATAAATACAAAAACAAAACTTGATTAATAAGAAACTTGATAAAAATATTACAGTCTAAGATGAAAAATAAGAAAATTCTATTAGTTTAAGAAATACCTTTCATTTTATATTAGATTGGCTCAAGCCAGTTTCAAAAATTAGCATTTCTGCTTATATTTCAGTTGCTCCTGGAGGAATATGGGGTGGTAGTTTCAATATCAACACAATGATTTTTTTTTAAATGTAAGTTTCTAAAAAAAAAAAAAAAAAATTAATAAAACTAGGTTGGAGTCTTTTTATATCAAGTACTTCACATTTGACTTCATTTAAATGTATGATTTCTCCAACGGTATATATTTCCTTATGTTTCCATTTATACGGATACTGCTTGTGCCATACATGATGTGTGTGGATATCTCATTCTTAGTACCTCGATGACTAGCTGGGCCTGGAAAAAAAAAATCTGGATCATCATCAGAGTCTGTAACAGGCAGAGTTTGTTTTCAAAACAATCCCTTCTTATCTTTTTTTCTCTTTCTATTTTTTAATTGCTTAACAAGAGCATTTTTTACTAACCTGGTTAGAACAAAACTCTTTTTTTGTGTTTCCCTACTCTTACTTCTAATATATTCTATTTACTACTTTTATTACTGCATTAAAACATGTTTCATTGTACCCCGTCTGCAAGTGTTTCATTGTACCCCGCACTGAGGTTACTAAATAAAAATTTATTTTCTAACTTCTAATATTTATTTTTTTTAGTTTGGTTTTGGAGGTATGAAGACAAGAACCCAAAGATAACAATGTATAGAAAAAATAATTATTACATATAACAACAAGGAAAAAGAAACAAAATTACTTTTAGTAAAGAAAGTTACTTTCAATAGTGTAAAAGCAATAATCTCCTATTGCTATTGTTGTAGAAGTGTGAATGTATCCAAATTACATCAGTAATTGGAACATATAGTTGTATAACATATATATAAACTGCAACTCTCTATGACAAAATTGATTGATTTTACAAGTAATGTTTCATTGTACCCCGTGTTTCATTGTACCCCGTCTTCCCCTATATCATTTGGCAACATACCTCAGTTTCTGAAGTCCGAATTGCGCCAAGATTTAAAAAAAAATGCCAAGGTCCCTATAGTGGAAAAATATTCTAATTCCATATGAAAGTTTTTAAAAATCTCCTTTTAATTAAATGAAACGTGTAACTAATAAACTGTCTTTAACGATATGCGACAGAAGCGGCGTCCGAAGTCCGCTGCTAATGTTATTGTATTGTATTACTAGCAGGCTATGCCCGCTGCGCTGGTCAGTATTTCCAAATGAACCTTGGATTAAACTAAATGGTGAATTTGAACTTGTATTTTAAACAATATGGATCTTCAGCTTGACCTTGCACATTACTGAAAACGATGCGAACGCCATTGTGATACAATGTTATCTTAAGCGTTGGACAAAATTTAGCAATTAAGAAGTAATTGTTTTAGTTGATTATAAACAGCGCACGTATGGTCGGGTAATGAGACCGTTATGACAACAGGAATTAATACCTCTGTAACTAATCAACATATAATGAAATCGTATATACTAACACCATTCCTAAAAGTCATGCAACAGGGCCACTTGTAACAAAATATGTTCTGTAGATTTTTTTAAAAAGGCTAAGCTTTCATAATCAGGTTCACTTAATTTTTGAACTTTTACTGTTGCTCTATAACTAAGTACCCTTGAACAATACGTATACACTAAAACCTTTCCAAAATTATTACCTAACTAATTGTGGTATATCCTACGAAAGTATTATAAACAATCGGAATGAAATACAAATTTCCGTTGTAAATATATAGTAGATGATGATGATGCGATTTTGTGTAATAGAATTCATAGTAAAGTTTTCGCTTCAAACAAAAGATGCTTTCAACATTAAAGCTAATACACCAATATGTGAAGTATTCGATTACGGAAGGTTAACTTGAATTCTCATGAGCAACTACTCAAAGAAAAGTGAATATGTGGCTTTTGTGATACTTTTATGTCAGCCGGGCGCAGGTAATAAATAAATAAAGATTGTTTTCATAGCATATTCTTATTTTATTATTTTCATTTAAAACACAAACCTTTCACTCATTTAATTTAAAATCCATGCCTTATACTAATTTCATTTAAAAAACTGAAAAGATAAACAATAACAGGAAATAATACCATAATTAAAAGCAAAAAAATATTTTTAATTTACATACGCAAAATGTAACTACTGCTACTGGGAATTTAAAAAATGCTATCAGCGAGATGTGCGCACGGTTGTTATAAATGTACCCATTTTTTACTTTCTTCTACCTTTACAAGAAGAAAGTATTGGATTCATGAAAATTTTCGAATTCCGGTTTTCGACGGATTTAGACGTTTTAGGGGTCAGAGATTCCAAAAAACATGTGTTTACAAAATGTCTGTCTGTGACTCTGTGAGTCTGTCTGTCTGTCTGTCTGTCTGTGTGTATGTGACACAAATTTTGTGGGCGCTCTATCTCAAGAACTAATGCACGGAATTTAATAAAAATTTATATTCAGTGAGTCCCTAATACAAATTGATGCTGATTAGTTTTTGGTGTAAATCGCTCAACAGGTGGCGCTGCTATGCTGCATTTTTCACGATTTTCGCGATAGTTCTATCTCACGAACTAATGCACGGATTTTGATCAAACTTCAGATTTAGTTAGACCTTTATATGAATTGATGCTGATTACGTTTTGGTGTAGATCGCTCAACAGGTGGCGCTGCTATACTGCATTTTTTAAAATTTCCGCAATAGCCCTATCTCAACAACTAATGCTTGGAAAATCAACAAACTTCAGATTCAAGTATACTTTGATATAAATTAGTGCTGTTTGTGTTTTGGTGCAAATCGCTCAACAGGTGGCGCTGCTATACTGCACTTTTCAGAATTTCCATTATAGCTGTATCTCAAGAACTAATGCAACAATTTTCACCAAACTTCTGAATCAGTTAATCCTTGATATGAATTGACATTTTGTACATTTTGGTGTAAATCGCTCAACAGGTGGCGCTGCTATACAACATTTTTCCCGATTTCTGCAATAGCTCTAACTCAAGAACTAATGGACACATTTTCATCAAACTTCAGATTCAGTTACTCTTTGATATGAAATGATGCTGACTACGTGTTGGTGAATATCGTCCAATAGGTGGCGCTGCTGTGCTGCATTTTGCACTATTTCTTCAATAGCTCTATCTCAAGAACTAATGCACGAATTTTCATCAAACTTCAGATTCAAGTACACCTTGATAAATGTTGATGCTGAGTATGTGGTTGTGTAAATCGCTCAACAGGTGGCGCTGTTATGCTGCATTTGTCATCATTTGCGCAATAACTCTATCTCAAGAACTAATGCACGGATTTTCCCCAAACTTCATATTCAGTTAGACATTGACATAAGTTGATGATAATTAGCTTCTGGTGTAAATCACCCAATAGGTGGCGCTGCTATGCTGCATTTTGACGGATTTATACGATTTTAGGGACACTAATATCTCAAGAACTAATGCACGGAATTTCATCTTTTAAGAATCCTCATGATGAGCATAGATTCACTGTGATAATGAATTTTGAAGTATTGACAAGTATGATATAGAAGAAAGTTTTGTGATGACCACAACATACTAGTTCTTCTTATCGAGGAGCAATTTATAAATCGCACAATATTATTCCAATTCCAATTTCTTTCATTGAGGAACCTATGACCGGAAAAAATGGAAAAAGACTCTTGTAGATTCTTCGGATGACGGCATCTGACGCCATAAACCGAGTTTATATATATGAAAATAATTTTTAAGTCGTTACAAACATTGCTTTCATACTTAAATATTTTCATTGGTACTACTTGTTATCCCGTCGACCAATTTCGCCAAATTATATAAATCGCCAAACCATTCGCCAAATTATATAAATTGACATAATCTTTATTTTAAATAACGAAATAACAAATAAATTAGTATAACATTAATAAAAATACAAATAAAACGTCGAAATTAAAATCAATTGATGACGTAAACACGTGTAGTTTGTTTAAATTCAAGTAAATTTGATATTTACGATCAACCATTATTGGCATTTAATCTTATAGTTTGACGATAGATTTTTGGTCGTCGGAATATCTAAGTAGTACCTTTTCCATTTTTGTTTTATAACGCTAAATTCTCAGTAATTTTTTCCCTTTTATTTTACATAAAATCACTATTTTTTTTTTTTAAATTAAGATTCTTGCATTTTATTTCAAACTCATAGAGCCGTTTTTATTTTTTAGCCAAAAGGGTTGATTTGAATTTTTTCCGTTGCTAGAGTAACGGATGTAATGATAGATATTTTGAGGTTTAGATGCCAAAGACACCGCCAAATTAGAAAAATATGAAATGTGTCACGAACTGTTCGACTTATAAAAATTTATTTGGTAGCATTCCATTCAGCATACAAAACTACATTAAAATATGCTATCATTTGACGCATAATTTTGATATTCGATTTTTTTCCCCTCCCCGTGCAAAAACCATTAGGGGTGACACTTTAGAAAATCCTTTCTTAGCAGAAGATTATGTCATAAGAAGTATTTTTACCACGATTTTCAAGATTTTAGGTTCAGTAGTTTGCGCTGTGCGTTAATTAGTCCCCTAATCCAGACTTTATTTTATATACTATATTAGATATGCGATTTTGCGGTGAATCGATGATCGAAAATTAGTCCAATATCATTTGAAATATTACGTAACAGAGGAGAAAGTACGAAGAAAGACGAAGAAGAAATGACGAATTACAAAAGACATGTAATTTTTTTTTTCAAAATGCTGAATTTTCCATAGTAATAACGTATTAAAACATAAATTTCCTTAAAAATTATATTTCCTAGATTTCGAATCTGTGAATTTTCCTATAAATGAAATTGGCGATATGACTTGAGAAAATAGATAATATTTGCTTAAATAAAATGGGTAATATTCGTTGATCTGAGTTCGAGTTTATAAATATCACATGCTTTCTAAATTACGGCGAAAAGCATTTTAAAAAGTATGAAATTATTTTACAATATGTATGTGTGACAGAAATTCACACTGAAATTTAAGTATTCGATTCCATTTTTAAAATATTAACTGATATCTATATAAGTTACAATTGAATATGAAAATGTACTCAAAAAATGATCTCTTTCACCTAAGAAAAACACCATTTGTGAGAACATCCTCAAGCTAATGTCACTCTTATGCATTTTTGGCTTAAAATGACATTGTTTGGCGACAAAAGAAAAATAAAAAATTGTAAAGAAACAAATAGTAATTACACATGTGACTCATAATTACATCTGCTTGTTTCTTCTATAAGTCACGTGATGGGACAATTAGTTATAAAAAAAAAGAAAAGAACAGAACAGAAAGAAAATGTCGTTAAAATTTCATCTAATCAAATTTTTATATTCGTTTCCATATCTAACGCAAGCGATAAATAGCCAAATATTACGTATCAAGTGTAATATTTCTTATTAAATTAATTTTTAAGCATTACAAATATTTCTTTCAGGTTTTGATTAAATGTTTCCGTTTTTTAATATTATCACTCACTAAAACGGATTTTCTTCTTCTTTTTTTCTTTTTTTTTTCATTTAAATAAAATTAGTAACAGTTTTTCTTTTATTTTTCGAGGTTTAATAGCCGTTTCAATTTTTTTTCAATACAATCGGGATTTTACGGTAGTTATCAGTTTACTGGTATTTATGGATATGGTATTTTGAATGGATAGCTCCATTCAAAGCATCATATACATAACTGTTTTAGAGATGGAAGTAAGCCATCATTGCAAGGTTAGAACAAATGTAACAGAAAAATTTGCAGAGTTGTTCAAGTTAAACAATGCATAAAAAATATTGTTGTAAACCGTTTAGTAAAATAATATGTAACACTTATTGCATTTTAGAAAACATTAAATTTATTTAAAGTACAATTGAACGTAAACGAGCTTGTTGCTCTTTATGTATTTGCTGAAAGATGTGTTTGTGGAAGTTTCAATACTAAATAAACTTTGTGTGATGAAAATATCTTCTATTTCATGAAAATTGTAGATAATGGAACTTACATTATTTCTCATTAAGTTAACTGAAAGAAACAGAATCACAGAATGATTATTGGGGCATTTATGAACTGTTCATATCTGCCCCAACTAGTCTGTTCACAAGTGCCCCACATTGCTGCTTTTGTTAAATTGATAAATCATTAACATTTCTCAATTTTAGAAGAAAAAGAGCTGTATCAAAAATGTTTACTAGAATTCATAGTATATGTTAAAACACTCAAATTCAAATGAATGAATAAACAAATAAAGTTATTCGCTTATTAACTTGGAACAAAGATTTTACTTTTGAGATCTAAAAACAGTGTTTTGGCTACAGAGGAGAAACAAAATGTCATAGAGCTTCAAAAAAATTTTACCATATGTCTACAGGTGCTATCATCTTTAGTAATTTTTTTCAAATTAAAAAACTTATAAATACTATCGAAAAACTGCGATGTTCACATGTGCCCCGTGTTCACATGTGCCCCATCTCCCCTATAGGTAGAATAATGTGTTATAGCTTAAAACCTTCCCTGAAACAATACCTATCTAACGGTATAGGTTCTGTAAAAATCCATGCAGTAGAACTCGAAATCTAGACGTTCGGAACGAAATTTCCGTTTGGATTTTATATATATACTAGCAGTCTACACCCGCTTCGCTGGTCCATTCTCCAAATGATCCTTGATCAAACAAAATTATGAATTCGACCTTGTATTTTAAATTAATATGGACCTTCACCGAGAAAATCTTTCCGCATTTGCTGAATACTATGCGAATGCTATTTAGCTATTATATTATCTTATGGGTTAGGCAAAATTCGGGCTATTGAGAAGTAACTGTATTTTTACAGTATATATTTAAAACAGAGGTTGGGAAGAAAGTACGGCCGTTATGATAATCAGAAATGTTAAAATATTCTCTAGTTACCACACTACTAAAATGAGAGATAATTACAATGATTGCAGAGAGTGACCATTGAACATTAATTATGTTCGGATTATTCACTTTCGTTTGATAGTTCTTGAACTCCGAGCTTCTCAGCTTGGTGCTATGTGTGGTTCTGGTAGCTTAAATACAATTTATCTCTACGTTGCATTATATTTTGTAATATACGTCTTCTAGCAGGTCTACTGCAGTTTTCTATCTTCGGATTACAACAGAGTAAATACGGTAAAAAAATGTAATAAATTGTTTGCACACAAAAAGTCTAACTTTCATTAAAAGAAATGTGAATCACATAAAAGTGGATTTTTAAAAATGAAGTGTTTGAATAAAATTAAAATAATGTCATTTTCATTTTCATTACTATTTCCTTTTTTTATATATACCACTTGCAATTATGTAGCTGTTAACCTGGAAAAAAAAAAAAAAAAAAAAAAAAAAAACCTCGATAACTGATTATGATAGAAAAATAAATCTCTTGTTTTCATCCAATCAAGATCTTCCATAATCGAGTGCACAGCTAAGTTTTACGGCAAATATTAGAAGTGTTTGCAAACTATACGGTTACAAATTTACCAGAGTTAACACACGTAAAACATGCGTAATTATGCGCCAAACTACATTCCATTAAATAAAGTCAAATTGCTATTGGCTGAAATATAGATCTTTCGCCAAAAATAGTCTTTGTAAATGACAAATAAAGTCAGTTATACAAAACATAATAACCTAACACGTTATAATATAGCGAAATAATCTTTTTGATGTACCGAAGACCTTTTTTCATTTCTCTAAAGAGTACAATAACACGGAGAATTAAATACACTTTTTATTTTCAAAATTACATTATTCTTCAGTCTGCTGCCTAAATAAACCTAAAATCGTTACTTTTTCCCTCAGTTTAGCGAATAGGATTGTGCGTCAGAAGAACTTGCTTTATAATGATTTCTATTTTCAATTTTATCTGCATTTCAGGTACCTTTTTTCTTATCTAGGCTAAAATGATAAATCAACAACCAGTCACCACCAGTGTTCCACCAGTCACCATTGGAATTTCAAAATTTTTTTCCAAGTATTTATTTTTTAGTGACAGTAAAATAACTGCAAATAAAAAATATATAATACTAAATCTTCTGTTCTCCGTTTGCTTCATAATGAAAAAACATAAATTTACTAATCGCTAAGTACAAATTTCATGTAATCTTCTGCAATCACGATCACTGACCAGAGACTCTTTCAAATATAAAAGAAACATCCAAATAGTTCAGTAAATACACTAATTAGCGGTAACCTGATTACGGAAGATTAATCCAATATCAAAAACCTTCAAAAAAAAAAATAAAAAAAAAAAAATGAAAAAGCGATGACGAATTAAAAAGATAATCGAAAGTTTATTTCAGTAAGCAATTTTTATTGTAAAATATTTTCTTTTGTGGTATTAATAACGCAAACTTGCATAAATTTTCTTAAGAATAATCTTTAGTACTTAACATTTGAAACATTAGACTTTTCTAAAAGGGAAATTGGCGATATATTTTAAAAAAAAAAAAAAAAAAAAAGTGGACAATATTCGTTGATCTGAGTTCGAGGTTATAAAAGTCATAAGTTTGGGAAAAAACAAAATAGCATGTTTCCGTAGTAAAGTACGCGAAAAACATTTTAAATATCTGAAATTAAATTATTTATAATGTGTGTGGGGGGGGGGGAGGGGGGGGCAAACGTTTGCATTAAAATTTAAATATTTGACCCCATTTTTATAATATTAACCCGAGAGTAGTCGCGACATTTTTTAGAACGCTAGTAGTCGCGCTCGGTCCGTTTGCCGCCGTTACCAGCAGGCCGAAAACGAAGGGGAAACTTGCCGGTGTTATCAGATGATCGAAAACGGATAACGTAGGGTGAAAATATTGACTGAACTTTAAAAGATTACAGCAATTATTCATTTTACAACCTTTTACAGCAATTATTTATTTCCCTTAAGTATATATTCAGTTGGCATCTAGATAAATATTTTTAATAACTCTTTCTTCGTTTTGCATAAATACTTAAAAGTAAATAGTAAATGATTTGATTGAATTTCTGATGTTACTATGAATCAATAATTAGTAGGAAAACATTTACTAATATGAATCTAAATTTATGATAGGGGTATTTTTATTTATTTATTTATTTATTTATTTATTTATTTTTTGGAAGGACAGAATCAGAGTCAGGTAGAATTTCTTGATACTCCGGCACTCTATATCCATTTAATAAAATAAAATTAATAAATTTAGCATTCATATATTACACTGACATTAAATTGAACAATTAAACTGAAAATAAAAATGGAACCTATGACATGCAACAGAAAATCAAATACAATACCAATAATTCACCAGCATATTGCGGACGATTAATTCATATAAAACATATGAAAAACCATCAAATTTGATGCCATAAACAATTAAAAACAATATATATATATAAACTTTCTGTACAATAATACCATTGCAAAATAAGGAAAATGACCAATAATTATGAAATCACAAATAGCACATAAACCAAATATTATTAAATGTATAATTATATATATATATATATATATATATATATATAATAAAGAAAAAGGTAAAAAATACTTAACTTCGAAATTATAAATGTAAATGTTGTAACTACGTTTTATTTATTTATTTATTTTGTGGGGTGTCTGTGTGTGTATGAGGGGGAAGAGGAGGGGGGGGGGGGCTCTCGAGATTTTGTGATTAAATCCATTTTTCAAATGAAAATGCACGATTTGTAGTTTTTCTACTTATTTCAAGGTGGGAGCAGCGCCCGTGAATAAAAACTCTGGATACGAATTTCGCTCATATAAAGTAAATAATAAATAAGTTATTGAAATTATATATTTAATTTAAATATATTTGCAATTGTAAATTTAAATCCTAAGTTGGATAAATTATTTTAATTAATAGAATCACTGAAAGGTTCATCTTAATAGGGATGTATTTTACAGAAACTATTGAATTAAAATGAATATTCAATTGTACATTTCATAATAAGGTATTAATGTTATAATTTATTGTTTTATAATAACGTTCATTAAATTAATAAAAACAATAAGAAAATTTTCTCCGAAATTATAAATATGCAGAAATAATTTAATTTAAATGAATTTTCTCTCATATTCTGGAAAACATTATTCTGAAAAATAGTTTGAACAATTGATGAAGGACAACAAATTTAAATTTGTTAGATACTGTCCCCAAGCCTCTATTGGATTTCAATAATAATTTCTGCGGCATTGTTAAAAAAATGTGTTTTTACTTACAGTATGAAAATTTAAAAGTAGATAAATTTTATAAAAAGCACTTAAAATATTTTTTTTAAATCATAGTATAAACATTCACTGAATTATCCAAAAGAGATTTTTATTTGCGTAATTTCTAACCTACATTATAAAATTCTCATTATTTTTCTTATTGTACAAATAAATTATATGTATGTTCTTCGCAAATATACACACTACATTTCTGAGAAGATTGTTTTATCTTTCGAATTTGTTTTATTGTACAAAAACGATACTTTTCAGATTTTGGATATACGGCAATTTTTTTTACCGATTCTCACAAAATTCTCTTCTCTTTTTTTTTAATGGTTTTGCAGTGTTATTGTCTATTTTCTTTCATTTATATGTTCAGGTAATAAATGGAAAGCAAGTTCTTTCAAATAATGATGATGAATTTCCTTTTTTTCCCATATTTAAATAATTATCGATTTGAGAATTTATTCCCGCAATATTTGACAATGAAAAAAAAATTGTAAGTGACCATCCATCATTTTTTTGTGCGAACTGACTACACAACTAATATAATAAAACAATTTTAAGTTACATTCTAAAAGTAAAAAAAGCACTCTTTGAACGAATTATATAGCAGAAGGAAAGAAAGACGAAATAACAACAGACAGAGAGTCCGTACTTCGAAGAAACCTTCCCAACAGTTTTCGCGGAAATGGGAAAGGATGAACACGAGGGGGAAAAATTCAACTAACGTAAGTGGTCGCAACGCGGTCATTTAGACCGATTGAAACTTAAGAATGCGATAAAATGCTAAGAAATAGCAGGAATGACTTGTCATTTTACTACACAAGAGTGTGAACACTCAAGGTCAGCTACACGGAATCTGGCTATCGTAACTTTAACGGGAAATGAGTTATAGGAAGATAACGAATTTCGGGCGGGGAAAAGACCAACGCGCGACTATTAACGGGTTAACTGCTATTTATATAATATCGTCATTTTTATAATTACATCTGCTAGTTTTTTCTGTAAGAGATACATAATAATAATAATAATAATAATAATAATAATAATAATAATAATAATAATAATAATAATTGTTACTCACAAGGAAGGTCTCCTTAAAACGCATACTCAAAATATTTTGAAAAAGGAAATGCTAATAAAATTACTCATGTATGTAAAAAAGATCGGTAAAAATATTGCGGTAGAATCGCAGTAGAAAAAAAAATTTCGAGTATTTGGCGCGAAAAGACGAACGCTCCATGCTCTTTGGCGAACCAATACGGTTCCTCGCTAAATGCAAGAGATTGAAATGCATTTATAAATTCCTTGTTAAATAAGTAATTAAATGCCTAATGCTCAATGAATTTAAATTTAAACTGTGGGTTAGTTTACTATTTTTGCTGTAAGCTTATATAATATAAGTAAATTGCGTGTTATTTGTATTAAACTATTTAATTTTATACGGTGTCACCGGCTGGATTAGTTTTAAGGGTATTTTAATTAAGAATGCTATCATTAACCATTTCGATATTAAATTGTCGTTTCCATGGCAATAAAACTCTCTTGTTGTCTCTGACACTAACAATATCGAAGTCAAATTGCCAATGCTCAGAATCGGACCTTAATTTGAGTTTGAAACACTTTTAATCCATTTAAATTTCGTTGTAAACAGCATAAATACGATCGTTAAATTTCATTATTACATATATAAATGCATATGACAAAACTGCAGTTATAAATAAGTATCTATTTAAGTTAAACTTACTTCGTATCGAGAGTTGGAAAAGTTTTTCTTAAAAAATATTTATCATAGTATTATTCAAAATTTTATCGTGTCGCCATCCGGCGCTAAATCGCAAAAAATGAAATTTTCATTATTTTTTTAGGAATACTAAATAGAGTTTTTGCCAGTTTTTTTATGGATATATATACTTATGAGAAGAATATTCTATAATTTTTTTCAAATAATTCTGAGCATGCGCTTATGGGGAACTTCCTTGATATCATTTTATCACTTTTTCAGATGCATTTTTCTTAACCTGATGCAAAAGATAAATCGCCAAATATTATTTCAATTGCACTATTTCAACTGAGTAATTTTTTAAGTATTACGAACATTCTCTTTCATGTATAAATTAAATATTTTCGTTTTTTAATATTATCTCTCATTAAAATGGATTGTTTTTTTTAAAGATTTTAAATAAAATTAGTAACAGTTTTTTGTCATTTATTTTTCTAGGTGTAATAGATGTTTCAATTTTTTCAACAGCAAAAAACATCGCCAAGAAAAAAAATAGTAACCTTATCGTCCAAAATAACAGAACTTTTCGTCATAATTATATAACTAATCTACGTAAAACGATGTGTTATAGCTTAAAACCTCCCCTGAAACAATACCTATCTAACAGTATAAGTTCCGTCAAAATCCATGCAGTAGAGCTCGAAATCTAGACGTTCGGAACGAAATTTCCGTTTGGATTTTATATATATAATAGATAGAATAGATAATAGATTATGTGTTATGAACTATCTCAAAGTTTAAAACAGATCGCATTGTTAGATTTCCTAATTTTAACAATATCGCGTTAGGTTAGTTCCACATTCCACCACCAGGGAGCGCACTCTATTCTTAACGAAAGCGTATCTGAACGAAACTCCTTCATGCAACCTTTCCGTAGATGCATGAATCGGGAGGGTGGCGGTCTTAACCAATAATTTAAGATAATTGCTGAAATTACTACGAAAAATATTTTAAAGGGGCCCTACGCGGGCCCCTAATAGAGTTAGAGGAAATCGGAGGAAGGCAAAAAAATTGCGGGGAAAAGTTTGCTTGGGTGCTTCGGAGCTACTTTTGGCGCGAGATCTAAGCTCTACGACCAATAGGAGCCCAGATATTTAAGGAAATATGAAGTAACAAAGTCCAAAATAATAGAATTTTCCGTAATAATTCTATAACTAATCTAGGTAGAATGATGTGTTATAGCTTAAAACCTTCCCTGGAACGATACCTATCTAACGGTATAAGTTTGGTAAAAATCCATGCGGTAGAACTCGAAATCACGGCGTTCGGAACGAAATTTCCGTTTGGATTATATATATATAATAGAATAGATAATAGAACAGATAATAGATTTTATATATATATAATAGAATAGATAATAGATTATGTGTTATGAACTATCTCAAAGTTTAAAACAGATCGCATTGTTAGATTTCCTAATTTTAACAATATCGCGTTATGTTAGTTCCACATTCCACCACCAGGGAGCGCACTCTATTCTTAACGAAAGCGTATCTGAACGAAACTCCTTCATGCAACCTTTCCGTAGATACATGAATCGGGAGGGTGGCGGTCTTAACCAATAATTTTAGATAATTGCTGAAATTACTACGAAAAATATTTTAAAGGGGCTTCTACGCGGGCATCTAATAGAGTTAGAGGAAATCGAAAGACGGCAAAATAATCGCGGGGAAAAGTTTGCTTGGGTGCTTCGGAGCTACTTTTGGCTCGAGAACTAAGCTCTACGACCAATAGGAGCCCAGATATTTAAGGAAATATGAAGTAACAAAGTCCAAAATAATAGAATTTTCCGCAATAATTCTATAACTAATCTAGGTAGAATAATGTGTTATAGCTTAAAACCTTCCCTGGAACGATACCTATCTAACGGTATAAGTTCCGTAAAAATCCATGCGGTAGATCTCGAAATCTCGGCGTTCGGAACGAAATTTCCGTTTGGATTTTATATATATAATAGAAGATTAGCCTACTTACTGTTAATTTATTGTTAATTTTAAATCTGTAAAAGAATGATTATAGTTATAGATAAGATATGTTGGTCGCCAAAACCCGATTACAGAAAATTAGCCTGAGTTATAAAGGTGTTACATGAGTTCATGCTGAATGAATTTTTATATGCTTTTACAAAAATCTTAATAAGGCAAATCTTTCAGTTTATCTGTCCATCTTTCTATTTTTTACTTCCTTAAAACAAATTTTATTAAAGACCGGGAGGCGTCTGCACAGATCTTCACCTCATCGAGTTGACGGCTGAAATTTTAGGATTAGTTAAATATCGATTAGCGTATTGAAATTTAACTGGTCTGCCAAGTCATATCTTTATGGAAACCACCTACAAACCCGATTTTACGGGTTAATTGGTGGATTTTCTATTGTGTTTTCCTGCACCCATTCCTCCATATTTCGAAACGTTTGGATGCAGGAAAATACAATAGAAAACCTATCAGTTAACCACTAAAATTAGGTCTTCATATGGTTTCTACCAAGATATGACACAACACCAGTTGCATTTAAATATGCTATTCTAGTTTTAACTAATCCTAAAATTTTAGCTGTAAACTCGATGAGGTGATGGTGTGTACAGACGCCTCCCAGTCTATTATAAATGTCGTAATTCTAATCTCAATAGCAATCTCTGGTCAATCTGGCAATTATCCCTACTATTTATGTAGCACTATTCCTTTAAGTGCGTTTTAGTGATATTAATGAATTTATGCATATGCATTATACATATTATACATATGCATATAATACGTAATACATTTGCATCATATATATTATAGGTATGTGTATAATACATAATACATATGCATCATTATGACGTCAGAATAAACAAAAAAATTTTTGTCGCCAAATTTGAGAATTGACATGATATATTACCAAATTCGGCGAAACTTTGCTAAATGTCGCCAAGCTTGGCGAATATTTGACGCTAGTGGCTATTTTTCAATGAGTTAATTATTAATGCGAGCCATCTATTTTTATTTTTCCGCATATCATCTGAATAGTTAAATGATATAACGTACTAATATTTCCAAAGTGGTAATAGTTTCGTCACTGCCCAAAACCTCTGCTATTGTTATTATATTGTACTGTTATTATACTTACTGTGACTATGTTGTTAATCATTACACCGCTAAAACTTCTGTATTATATAAAGAGAATTTACGGAAACTATTAAAGCATTGAAACTGCCAGTTCTCCTTATGATTATTATAATTCTATAATATGTAACCTGTTAATCGATATGTACGTTAGAATGAATCTTCTATAATCCGGTTCCTCGCATTTTAGTTTTCAGGTTTCGAATAAAATTAACTAAAATCTTAAAACCATGGCACATTGACTAATTCTTCAACACGATCAGATGAGAAGAATGACAGATTTTCAAATGGGTCATGGCAGTGATCGGGTAGACCTTCTATTCTTCCGTAATCGAGTCTATTGAAAAGGTTAACGTGAAACAAAAAGATATTAGCATCAATATGGTTTAATGCAAATGCAGATATTGTCAAAGGATTTCATAAGAACCATTTCACTTGTACCCAGTCGTATCAGTTAAAATACAACAATTGGCAGTGAGCCCAATTAGAAAAGATTACTTAATAGGATTAAAAATTTCCGCATTAGAGAACGAATCGTAACTGCTAGGAAAACATGCATAAGTGAGTTAAGAGATATTTGTCACGAAAGATGGAATACATAACAATACAAAATATATGATGTGCTTCCATGATCGTTAAGAGTTCTTAATTTCTCTATCAAAAGCTTCCGACTTGGCGAAAGAATGGGCAAGTAAATTAAATTATGAATAACAGTAACATGATGCAACGTTTAACATGGAATTAATACGGTAAATACTGCTTGCTAGAGGCGGCTAGTACTTTAATATAAAAAGAAATAAAGTATAAATTTCTAAAGCTCAATAAAAAAAATTTTGGTATTTTTATATTAGCCGGGCGAAAGTGGCAAATCGCCAAATACTGTTCCCAACTCCATTGTTCATATTGCATTCATTTCATTTAAAGATATATACTTTTCAGTCATCTCATTTAAAATAGATGCATTTCTCTCATTTTATTTAATAGAATATTTAACATAGAAATAAATATATAAATAAATAAGAAATAATAACATAAACCAAAATATTTTATTTGAAAATCAAAGCATTGTTTCTAATTTACACATGTAAAAAATGAAAATTGTTATTGGCGAAAAAACAAAAGTCTATTGAGGAGATTTGCTCCCGGGTAACATAAAAGTACCGAAATTTAAGTTTTTTTCATATTAATATAGTTTAGAATAACAAACTTGAAAAAACTTACAAAAAGTAGTGATATCCCAACAAAACAAGTTTTCGATAAAAAAAAAAGCGCCAAGTTCTCCTTAATGTTTCGGCCAGAAAAAGTAGTGATATCTGAAGTTCGCACAAGTTAAAAGCCAAACATCCCAAATCTTTCATTGAAAATGGCCTCCGGCGACTTGGCCGTTAATGCCTCCGAGAGAGTTTTTCAAATTTTAAAATATGTACAAATGAGCTACATGCCAACTACATTTTTTGATTATTATAGGCATTTTGTGGCACAGAGTACAGAAAAAAATACACATTTGAAAAAAGCATTTAAACAACTTCAGTCTATTTAAATGCTTAGAAGTTAAAAATAACAAAATACTTGTATTCAGGAGATAATATCCCTAATTGCTAAAACATAATTAGTATCAGCTTTTAACAGTTTATAAATCGAATACCTCATAATGTATGCAAACAAACTATAATAAATGTTCAAACGAAAAAATTCTCTTTCGTCAATACACAAGATTTCAATGTTATACAATAAAATTTAATGTAACATATTGTGAGATTTGAAGTAAGTAAATTTTGTTTTATTTCGTGGGTTTTACGTTAATGACTTTAGCTTTAGACCGTACAAAATGCTAATTAAACCACAAGTGAACTAAATGATCTGTAATCAAAACTAATGTTTGTTGAAACTGAATGGTAGTTATCAGAAATCTTTTACTTATGTCTTTATGTGAATATGCCTCTTTGCATTCTAATATTACTTTTAATATTTAAATAATTTTTAAATGCGTAATTTCCAATCATTAATTTAGAAATGTTGTAGAAGGCATTAACGGCCAAGTCGCAGGAAGCCATTTTCAATGAAAGATTTGGGATGTTTGGCTTTTAACTTGTGCGAACTTCAGATATCACTACTTTTTCTGGCCGAAACATTAAGGAGAACTTGGCGCTTTTTTTTTATCGAAAACTTTTTGTTGGGATGTATTTTTTAGCACTGAATCCGAAAATTACCTTAATTTTAACCATCATGTCAGGATATTTCGCAAATCATAAATTTTCAAATTTAAAGAATAACAAAAATCGAATACTATAAAGTAGAGGAGATGGTTGTGTTTTTTAACTTTTGATAATTGATTTTTACGCACTTTTTAGCACTGAATCTGAAAATGACCTTCATTTTTAACCATCACGTTAGAATTTTTTTGCAAATCGCAAATGTGTAAGTTAAAATATAGCGAAAATCTCGTACTATAAAACGTATGTAAAATCTTTTTTATTTTAATTTATTTGATTTGATTAAAAAATTTATTCGATATTTTTGCTTATCCTGGGATTCTTACAGCTAAACAGCTGAGTGGTCCGATGAGATGGGGGAGGAAATTCAATTTTAACATTGAACTTCCTAACTTTGAAATTTGCAATTTGCGAAAAATCCTGATATGATAGTTAAAAATGAAGGTCAATTTTGGATTCAGCGGTACAGAATATATAAGAATCAATTAGCAAAAGCTAAAAAACATGACATAACCCAACTTTTGCAGGCTTGTGCAATCTAGTAATATTTTAAAATACGTATCATTTTGTAAAGAATTGAGGCTGTTAATTTAGAATAATTTTATTTAACAAAAATTCTGTTTCTTCTTAAATGTTTATTAAAAATTGTATATTTTCCATTAATATGCCAGAATGATTAAAGATTTCAAATTTATATTGCAATGTTAATTTTACTTCCAAACATTTTTTATATCTGACGAAATTATATTTCGACTAAATTTGTGAATGACCCCCAATTTGCAGAAAAAAATATGCTACAACTTAAAACAGCTATTACTCGGTCAATTTTAATCGTAGAATAACGGGACTTTTTTTGTATTACTTGTCAGTGTAAAAGGAAAATTTCACTAAATATAACTTATAGGACCGGTGGACCGTATAAAAATTTAAATTTCGTATTTTTTTAAGAAATGTTTTTATTGACCGAAATCGCTTTTGAAATATTTCTTTACCTGATTTAAAACATTTTTGTAATTGGAACTATATGTCTATGACTCACGGTTCAGGTATTAGCCATTGGACACCGTTGAGACCGGACACCCTGTATATTAGTATAAGAGACTAAAAATTATCCTTCTACATTTTTAAATTATCACCCGCCTATCCTTCAGAATAGCCCATTTTCCAGGTACACTGTCTAAATCCAACATGTCAGTTATGTCTATTTCACAGGTTAATAGCATTAGTTCGTCCAGTCGCTCTTCTGACATGGTGGTACGCAAGTAATTTTTTACTAACTTTAACCTGCTGAAACTTCTTTCATCACTTGCCACAGTTACTGGAATAATTAAGGCCAACTTGTAGGTTGAGTTAACCAAAGAAAGGTTAGGATACAAATGAGCCTTCGCCACAAGTTTTTGCACCTCTGCGGCATTTGTAACTGATTCAGAACTAGCTATTTCTGAGGACATGAGATCAATTTCACATTTCAAGTTATCTACATCTTTCAGATCATCAGGGAATAATTGACATAGTTTAGAAATGTCCCCGGTAGAGTTATACTTGATCCTAGATGGAAGGAGACAGGCCAGTGGTTTAACTTTCTCAAATACCAATTTATGAATGTCTCCAAATGCAGTTGTAAGCCAATCTACAACCTTCAAAATTTTTGCTTTAAAATAATTCTCTCGTGTAAATAGAACTGCAGTTTCAGGATTTTTGTCGATCTTCGATGGAGGCCTCCGTTGCCAGTGCCGCTAATTGAACTCATAATCTTGATTTATTCCATGTGTCTCGCAGATGTTGTCAGCTTCCTTAATGATGTTCATTATTGCCGCCACGTCATCATTCTGGAGTTTTTGAATGCTTTCGTAAGTTTTCTGCATTATGTCGGTTCCCTCTAAAATGTTCAGGTCTTCACGTTGCAATTGATCTGTTGCTAACTTGGTCTTAAACATAATTGTTTTCATTGCAAGTAAAGAAACAATGAAATCGTATGATATCACTTTGCTTCTTAACCCTGCTGCCTTAGCTCGAGCATCCTTGTCAATCTTCATGTCTTCAGAAATAATTTGCAGAGTATGGATGAGGGCATCATAGGACGATAAAATAGCTCTGACGGAATCCGCTCGCATAGTCCATCTTGTCTTCGACAACGATTTCAATGTAAGAGTCTTCTGAAGAACTTCCATTTTCTCTCTCAGTATGCCGAATCGCTTTGTACTCAGTGAAAAGAAGTTATAGAGATCCCGAATACTGTCGTAGAACAATTTTATTATATTGCTTTCTTCGCACGCATGTTCAACACATAAGTTCACTTTATGCGCGAGGCAGGGTATGTATAAAATAGATCTACCAGCTATTTCTGAAAGTTTTGATTGACAGCCTAAAATGCGGCCGAACGTAGATGACGTGGTGTCGTAAGACTGTGCACGAGCTTGGGAAAGCAATATTTCAACTGACTGTAGAATTTCAGAAATAAGCTTAGCCATTCCTTCGCCTGTTTTATCCAGATAATCTTTTAGTTTTAAGACCCTTTCTTCTGTCTGAAACTTTGGGGTCACGTATCGGATTACAATTGAGAGCTGTCCATGATGAGAGAGATCGGGTGTGCTATCAGCCATAACGCTAAAAAATCCACAATTTTTAACATTTGCAGCTATTTTTGCACGGACACATGATCCAAGAACCCCAATAAAGTCGTTTTGCGACTTATTACTAAGATAGTTGGCATGGTATGGGCGAAGATGATTATCATCAATCCAGTTTTTTAACCACTTCACCGGCGACGGGTATAGGGAAACAGTGCTTTTAGCCCCGACTTATATCGGGGCAGCCGTTGAAGTGGTTAAAGTTGGAATCTACCTTGCCATTAATCTAATGAGCTGAATGTAGTTACCGCTGTCACTTTCTCGTCCTCGAAATGCAAGTGTTTGACGACTTAGATATCTGGTGCAGTCTAGAAGTATATTAATAATCTCTCTACGTTGACTAGATAGAAAGTTGTCAACGTGCTTAATTTTTTGGGCCAAATTATATAATTTATACACTGCAGCTCTATGAGCATTGCTCGTAAAATGAGCCATTAACTTGCCTTTACGAGTTTTTCCTCGGCCTTTCATCTTATGCCATACACGAATACCAACACTGATCCAAGCTTCTGCTTTTTCAGTCCCCGGGCCATCAGAACAAAGTAAACAAGCAAAACAAAATGCGGCATTCAGTTGGTTGCTGTATTCTAAATATGAATATTCTTTATACCAGCAGGAGCTAAACTTATTCTGCTTCTTAGGATCTATGTCATGATTCACAGGGTACAATGATCTCTGGTGTTGATAAGGTCCACGAGACAGGATGAAAAGTTTCTGGTTTTCGGTTAAATTCTTTCCAATACGATCGGCTGGATCACAACTTAGAAAAGTCGAGGTATCTTCCTTTTCAGAAACATTGACATTTTCCATAGAATTGCTAGTTAGGATTTTATCGCATTCCTCAATCAAACTTTCACTGTAGTGCCGAATCCGGTCTGCAAAAGTCTTAACATTCGCAGTAAAATTTTATGATGAAAATGATGTTTCAGAAACATTTTTACGAAGCTCTGAATTTTACATTTGGATGATCTGTTTGAATATGACTATGCAGGTCTCTAATAGAAATGCAGAAATATCTACATATTGTACATTGAATCCGTTTTCCTTTCTGGAGGTCGATGTTTTCATTCGGATGAAATTTTCTTATATGGCGATATAAATTTATTTTTTTTCTGAGAAATGTGTGTGAACGCGATCACGGTGTGTGCATAAAATTTTCACTGAATTATCCGCCATCATGCGACAAAAACAAACTTTTGCAAATCGCTCTTCTTCTGTGTCCATGACTTCATCTTTTAAATGCAACAACCTCAAATAACTAGCGCCAAATCCAGAGCCAAGAGGTCACCAAATTCTAAGAATCAGTCCATAGCAGAAAGGAGCAATTAAAGATGCTACATGGGAAAACTTACAATAGAGATTGCAACAACCCCCCCCCCCTCCCCCTTCCTTTCACGAAAGCTCAAATTCTCAGAAAAGCGATTCTCTCTCTCTATCTGTCGCCTCCGCTCTCTGACAACACCTCCCTCTCACACAGAATCATACACAATCTTCTGTGAGAGGTTCTTTCTTTTCCTTTTAAAGACGGACTACAGAGAATTGAAATGATACTGACGACGGGAGAGGGTACTTTTTGCAGGGTGTGTTCTCAACTTTCCGACTATTCTAAATTTTACCAACTCTTCCAAATATGTGGGGGGGGGGGTTACACCCCCAACACCCCCCCGCTAGGCACGCCCCTGACCAGAGGGTTTCAAGAGCAAAAAATTTTCTAAATTGCGATTTCTGTGATACTGAAGAGGTCATAAACTTTAAATATGGCATTGAAATTACTTATAAAATATAAATGCCCTCTAAGAACTGTCGAAAATAAATTCGAAATTTAAAAGGGGTGCAGCGAAAGGAATGAGCGAAAGGTATTCTAAAAATGTTATAAATTACGATTTGTATGCAATCTCACGAAATAATAAACCGATTACAAAAGTAATGGTTGCCAATCAATGGTGACAGTCTTTGATCCTACATATGCTATATTTTTTGCGGGTGCCACTACCACCTGGGGTTGTATGGAACAAAAAACGTTCTAAACAACCCTTTCAAACAAAATTTTCTAAATTACGTTTCTATGGAATATTAGGAAATACCAAACCGATTTCAAACTTAATGTAGGCAAATTAATGGTGACAGTCTCTGTTTCAACATAGGTATTTTTTGTTAGTGCCACTACCAACAGAGAGGTGGTAGACCGTTAGACAAGAAGCTTGGAATTTGACAGATTGATTAATTTTAAGATATAAATGCGTACTAGGAACGGTTTCTATAAATTCAAATCTTCAAATGAATACCGAAATGAGTACATTAAATGACCATGAAAGCTTGAAAATACTTTCTGAATTATCCTTGATTTATAATTAGTCTTAGTTCTTCTTCTTAATTAAAATCTCATTTCTGCTAATGCAGTGTAATAATGAAGTTGAGTCAAATTGTGGCTTAATTAGTGATTTTTTAGTTTTTCCTAAAAGTATAATTTCTTCTAATAAAAGTTAGACATCACTTGATCATAGGCGTAAGAAACGGGGGAGCTGTGGCTCCCCTTGGAATATTTCAGACGGGCTCAGCTCCCCCAGGAGAAATTCTCGCACCACATCTGTCACCAGATCCGTCCATCTCGCTTTAGGGACTCTTGGCGTTTATTGGGCGGCGTTGTGATCTTATATTTTGGCGAGTGGCAGCATTCCGGAGATCAGTTCTTAAACTTATTTTGTTTTACATGCAGTTCGCACTTCGTGGCCGTTTGATCACAAAAGGCGGTAAGCGTGAGTCAATTTGACGTTTGAATATGGATAATATGGAAAGTGATGCTGATGCTCCAGACATTACTATAATTAAGAAGACTAAGGAAAGCAAAATATTCATCTAGAATGTCTGAAGCTCTGGTCATTATAAATTATCAGGCCACCTAGGGCCGGCCTTAGTGAAAGCGTTAGTGAAAAAAATGCATCATATTTAAAAATTGTTTCAAAAGATACATTTCATTTTTAAACAACTTCTTCTGGAGAAATATGGATTACTCGACTCCGACTATTTTAAGTTGGTTTACTTCAGATAAGCGTTGTGCTATCGACCGTATTCCTACTGATGCGAGACAAAGTAAAAGGCCGCGCATAGATGCCACAAAACCGGATGATACAGAAAACTTGCCTGATTGCAGCCATCCTAGCACTAGCGAGATAGTTCCTTCATCATCGACTATTAATTCGATTCCACAAGAAGATACTAGTAGTACTAGTACTAATACTAAAGACATTGAAGAGGATTTTTGCTGAATTCCCGCAGCAAAAGAAGACAATGGAGAGGATTTTCGTTTAAATTATACCTGATAATAACCTTATCGAACAATTTATACCCCAAAGAATTTTAAATTTCCTCAGAAAACTGCTGGTTATTCAGCCATATGCAGTTGTCAACATGGATGGTTTGAAAAATTTACATGGCTACACTATAATACTGCAAAGGATGCGCTGTCGTGTTACACCTGTATTTCAGGTAATTTTAAGAAACTGTCGATTTCTTCAAATGATGAAGATAAAGCATTTCTGGATTCTGGAATTAGATACTGGAAGAGAGCTCTATAAAATCTCAAAAAACACGAAAAAAGTTTGAATCACAAAAATATTGAAGCACAACTTTTACCTTTAAAGAAAAGTACGTCAGTATCCAATCTTTTGAACGCGAAACTGAAGTCAGACCAAATTAAGTTAAGAAAAGCACTTCGATACATTATGACGGGTATTCGCTACCTAGCAAGTACAGGCAAGCCTCTTCGGGCCACGCCAAGAATTATGACGGAAATTTGTACGTCTATCTGCAAGAATTGGTAACAATTTGTCCGGAAATTGAATCGTGGTTATCCAAGCGCGATAGACGGACCCGTCCGGACATTCATAATGAAATTTTGGAAATGTTGGCACACTCAGTGCAGCGTGCACTGCTAGAAAAAATGAATGATGCAAGTTTTTTTAGCCTCATTGCTGGCAGAACAACCGATGACGCCTGAAAGGATCAGTTCTCCATATGTGTACGATATTTCGCGAAAGATTTGTGAAAAACGGAGGACGTGTTTTTAGGACTATTCAATGCTCCTGATACTACAGGGGAAACACTAACTGAAGTTATAAAGGCTGTTCTTCATTTTGCAACATCGATCTCAATAAATTTCGTGGACATTGGTTTGACGGAGCCGGTAATATGAGTAGCATCATGCAAGGGGTTCCAACAAGGTTCAAGGAGTTGCAACCGAATTCTTTTTTTGTACATTGTGAAAATCATTCCTTGGACCTTGCACTTAAAGAAGTGGCGCGTTCCAATAGATTAATTGCAGATTCCTTAAGTTTGATCAAGACGATATCGCATTTGATTAGAGAACCGTCCAAACGGGGAGCTATCTACAAGAACACCGTTCTTTGCCCAATTAACAATGATGAAGAAATCAACACAAACTTTAAACCAAAGCAGTTGCTATCTGTCTGCCCGACCAGTTGGCAGTTCGATTTGTTGTAATATCGAGATTCGTGAAAAATTATCCAAGAGTTTTAGAGACTCTGGATGTATTTTGAAAGATCCAACAGCACTACGTCGTGAGAAAGAGGCTAAAGTTAAAGGTTTGTAAGAAGCTTGAAAAAATTCATTTGTTGGCATAAATATAGACAAGGAAATTTTTGGTCCTTGCGAAATCTTGGCGAAAGTTCCGCAAACAACTGAATTTTCTGCCACAAGCCTCAAGAACGCCGTTTGAACCTCAGAAGAAACCATACAACGTATGGGAGAGGATAGCCATTTCGAAACTCTCTACAAGAAAAGCGTCTCTACGAGAAAAGCGTCCACATTAAATTTGGAAATGAAAATGACGAGCGTGTCCAGACAAAAGATAGTTCCAATAAGATATGGGCAGACATGACATCCCTCCGCTCCAGCACAACTTTGACAAGTCGAAAAATTGCGAGTAAATCTCAGAGAAGGACTGGACCTTATTACCAATGAATTAAAAAGACAATTTGATCACAAAACGTTTGACGTTCTCATAAAGATCGAATCCATATTGACGGACACAGCTTCAACCACTTAATAAGATCTGAAACAAAAGCTTGAAATACATGCTGATGATTTTGACCTGACAAATCTCTCTGCTCCGTTGACACTTCTACCAACACTAATCCCAGATGGAACTGACAGAAATGCGTTGTCAACCGCAATTAAAATGATGTCATCGGAGGAATTAGTGACGAAATTATTTTCTAAAGTTTACCTTTTGACAGAATTTATTTTGGCGATTCCAGCATCAGTAGCGACAGCTGAGAGATCTTTCAGCGCTCTTCGCCGGCTTCAAACACACCTCTGACCAACAATGGGTCAACAGAGGATCAACGCTCAACCACTTGATGCTACTGCATATTTATAAAAAGGAGTCCTTTAAATTGATTTGGAAGAGATTTGTAAAGAATTTGTAAGCAAATTAAGTTTCTATGAATCAAGTATATATAATAAAAATTATTTTAACTGGATAAAAGAGTTGGTGATCTTTTGATATGCTTCTATTTTATACTCCTGTTTGTGAAAAGTGCAACACTCTGAAGGAATTCTCCGAAATGAATGAAATTATGAATGAAATGATCCCCGCCACTAGCTTTCTTAGCAATATGCTCCGGCTCCCCCTATTTGTGCAAATTTCTTACGCCACTGCACTTGATATATTTCAACTATTACACGAGCAAAGCTGCTGGCTTTGCTAGTTATGTATAACGAGCGAGGCTATAAAACGTTTAAAAGAAAAAGGTAAACAAAGAAATGGCGGAAGAATACACACTTCATTCGTAAGCGATCTAAATAATACCAAATCACAAATATGAATTATATGAACATGCATTGATATTTTTTTATGACATAAAATATAATTTTTAATTTTTAACTGAACATTGACTACGCTTTCTAGTACTCATTCTATGAATAACTGAAAACAAAAACAAAAATGTAGTTCTCTTTATAAATGTTATTCATAAGAAAAAAAAAGTGCACAGTTAAGCGTGGGAACAATGAGATTTCATTAATATAGCAATTAAAGCCTTTGCGCAGGAATATTAAAAAGCAGTAAACCAACGTTTAAAATGCACAAATAATGCGTGGAAAGGCAACGCGTCTCTGTCTATCATTTTGATCAGCCTTGCTTTTTCTAGCACGCTGTTCTTTTTTCCCTATCTTGCACTGAAGAAGAATCTCGCTGTAGATACGAAACAGCTGTTTGCTGCTTTTCACGCATTATTTGTCCATTTTAAACGTTGGTTTACTACTTTTTAATGAGATTTAAGTCGAAACTAAGTAATTAGAATAGTTTAACAAAAGCTGGGGTTAAATTTACGCCTAATAGAAATAAGCAAAGATATGGTGGTGAAATTAGCTTTTAGCTTAATGATTATTTGTAAATATTTGTAGCTTAAATAGATAAAAAATATAGCTTAACTTAAAATCTTAAAATTACGAAATAAAATTTCCAGTGCTGCTTTGCTTCATACATTGAGTTGGCTTTGACGTTTTTGATTCCTACGGTTATTACGCATGCGAAAGGAGAGAAAAAGACGCATGCGCAAATAACGGAGCCAAGAAATAGCATTCAGTTACAGATTTTTCTATGTAATATTACTAAGCAGTGATTGGTAACATGTGATTTTGTAGTAATCGCTATAACATTTGTAATGATATTAAGTATTTTTCAATTCCTACTATTAGTTCACACTCTCCCTATCTAACTAATGCTGGAAGCGGTGTGTTGATGCCCAATGGTCATATTTCGAATAATTGTAGTTCGCTGTACAAAAATGTTTAATAAATTTTGTATTCTCAGACCAGTCTTGAAACTTTGGGAACACATCATGTATTTATTAGTATACTAAATATGTTTAGATTGAAAATGTATTACACAATTAAAAACCACCTTTAAGCAATTTCTGCTGATATTCAGTAATGCTTACGAATTCTTGGCATTACTTATTTATCCCATCGACCAATTTCGTCAAATTATATAAATCGCCAAACCACTTGCCAAATTATGCAAATTGACATAATTTTTATTTTAAATAACGAAAGAACAAATAAATTAGTATAACATTATTAAAAATACAAATAAAACGTCGAAATAAAAATCACTCGATGACGTAAACACATTTAACTTGCTTAAAATCCAGTGAATCTGACATTTATGATAAACTATTATTGGCATTTAATCTTATAGTCTGGCGATAGATTTTTAGTCGACGGCATAACCAAGTAATAGCGAAATTTTTTATGTAATCCTGTACTATAGGATCTGTAGCATTTATACGTACCTCGTAGTTTACAAAATGTGGTTAAACTTAAAAACGCATATCTTAACTCAAAATGCACTAACAGCAATAATCGCTAACAGACACATCGGATACAATACAGTATTCAAAAAATTTTGCTTGCCCCTGTAAATGAACGTTAAATAATATTCACATCATATTCTGCAGTATGACTATAAATTTTGTTATATTTAAAACAGTGTACTACAATTAAAATGCGCTGCAAACTGTTTTTCTTGCTAGACCATTATGTAATGAAATTTTTTGTGCTGTCATGTGCTGCCCTGTGCTGTCCTGGATAATAAATGCTTTGCACCTCATATTCCACAGAATTCATGTTTTAGTGCACTTCATGAATGCATATACAATATACATTTCATTATGTCTGAAGTTGCGCAACAGTATTTAAATGCACTTGACCCGACTTTTTATCCCATTGATCGTAATGTAACAGAATAATTTTGACTGTCCCTGTAAATGAAGTATTAATGGTATACGCTTCATTTTCAAAAGGGATCATGCTATGAAAAATGCCAATAACATATTAAAACTACAGAGCAATCAGAGTATATTTAAGAGATTTAGAACACGGACGGACAGACAGATGGCCAGGCAGTCAGACAAACCGAATTTTTCAACTATGTTGGAAAGTGCTAAAAACGCTTTGAAATAGAAATAAAATGTTTTCGATTTATGATGTTATTCTTATTAATCTTTTGGTACTTTTCGGTTAGGCGGGCGCCAGTATTTTATATACATATTTATATACATATATATATGTAAATATACATATATATTTACATATATATGTGTGTACATATACAATATTTGTATATGTAAATATATGTATATTTATATATATGTATGTATATAAATATGTATATAAAACACTGGCGCCCGCCTAACCGAAAAGTACCAATCATTTTTATATATTCATTTAGTTATTTGCATTTTAAATTAAAATAGTGAAAGGCATGTATTTTAAATGCATGCAGAGTATTTTAAATGAAAATTAACTATATTGAATGAAAGGTTTCAGTGGTATTGAGTGGAAAGTTTATAAGTAAAATCCAATGCGTACTGAAGGAAAGGGAACAATATTTGGCGTATTAAGTTTGTTAAATGTGTTTGATTATGTATTTTCATAAATTGTTAAAATATACAAAACGGCGATAAAATGTCGTTTAAGAATCGTACCTAACTTCTTAAAATGGCGCAAAAATATGCTTTAATAGGCATGTTTATAAATATTTAAAAATCAAAAGTTTTTCGCCATTTTGAAAAATTTGGTAAGATAATAAAGCGGCCTTTTGGAGCCATTTTGGAATTTTTCACCAACCCTAACAAACGGCACAGGATACGAACCTCTTTCAAAGAACTAATTATTATTTTCGTGCGTCATTAGTATTGCTATTCATCTCTTTTATCTTAGTTAGCTTCCACGTATGCTTTTCGTAACAATTTCCAGATGGCGTCTTTGTTTTGGCGCCTTGTTATCTTTTACGAAAACATCTGCACTTGGCACGAAAAAAGTGTCTGTCTGATGGAAATGTGCGCATAAAAGCGACTACTTCAGCAATGAAAGATATAATAACACCCTCAGTAACTGCAGAAAATTATTCCAATCACAAAAAATTCTTTAGTATACCCTGTTTGGTACTTTTATGTTAACGCAGGTGATGAATCGCTAAATATTGTTCCCACCACCATCATTCGTATCGCATTCATTTCACTTAAAACATAAACGTTTCACTGATTTCAATTAAAATACACACACTTAAAATATATGCCTTTCATTCATTTCATTTAAAATACATAAATAAATAAGAAGGAACAATACTATAAACTAAAATATTTCATTTCACCATTAAAAATTGTTTTTAATTTACACATGGGAGAAATAAAGGTACTTGTTAGTTATCCCGTCGACCAAATTACAGTCGCCAAATTATAAGATTAAATGCCAATAATAGTTGATCATAAATGTCACATTCACTTGACAACACGTGTTTACGCCATCAAATAATTTTTATTTCGACGTTTTATTTGTATTTTTATTAATGTTATACTAATTTATTTGTTTTTTCGTTATTTAAAATAAAAATTATGTCAATTTGTATAATTTGGCGATTTATATAATTTGTCGAAATTGGTCGACAGGATAACTAACAAGTACCGAAATAAAATCTGCTATTGGCGAAATTTTCACCTGGCTAACATAAAAGTAATCATTGTTTTTTTGCTGTGACCGGAGAATACTTCTTTGGCGCGATTTCAAAAAATCGCCAAATCGGAGAGTTTTTATGACATCCAAGGTTGCCACTTAATACCAAGTTTATACTAAATACCAAGGTTGCCACTTTGGCTCATTTATCGCCATGTTGGGGAGAACTAGAGTATTCTACGATTAACCCATTTTATATATATAAAATCTGTGAAATCTTCCACAATCGGATCCATAGCCAATTGGTATATTTTAGCAAGTTTGGTGTAAAATTAAATACGTCTGAGTAACCAGGTTTGTTTTTTGCGAGGCATACGTCAATGATCTCCTAACTTAACATTTCCTTGCTCATTTTTAACGTCAATGTTGGCTGTGGGCCCGATTGCGCAAGACAATTTAAAAATTAAACTTGTTAGTAACTTTCGGCAACCAGGTGCTTTACCAACCTGCGAATGACTGGCAAGTGTGATTTGGCGTAAAGAAATTTACTGGCATCCTTATTTATTTTAAACTGTGCACAGTTGCAAGCATCACTCCAGTTTAACTCCAACCATTATTATGGACCTAATTGCAGATGATTAGTCAAATTTAATAATGGCAGTTTGATTGTAATAAAGTATGAGCACAACAAGAAAAATTCATAACAGGTAAACTTTAATTTTATAACATATCTGAATAAAAATTCTTTTTTGTGTGTGTGAAATTAAACTTCGTAAGCTCTACTTAAACAATGACCCAGCTCTCTAAATACAGTTACCTTGTTTACCATATTTTTTTCTTGAAAAGGTTACTTCTGGTGTCAACATAAAATTTCCTTACAACATGCCAGTTGCATATAAAAATACCATTTTAGCGCCCTCAGCTATTGCATGCTGGGACATCCGAATTGGTAACAAGTTTACCGCTGCATCTCTCACATCAACCTGTTTGATACAGTTTCTTCCATTTCTTTGGGCGAAAGCCGAAATTGCAACGACCATTTCTTCAACTTTTTCACATAAAAGTAAAACAGCTTCAGATGGAAGAGAAGCTTCAGGAAAAATCAAACACGTTAAATGACATATTCCTCTGCTGAACTCGAATGCTGCAGGATCTATAGCTTTTTTTATGTCTTTCTTCCGCTTGACAGTTTGAGCTTTAGTACCTTTCGCCTCATTTTGATATACTGCAGTGTCTACATCTTTTCTGCTTTCTTTTTTACGCCTTACAGTTCGAGCCTTAGCCCTCTTCGCCTCATATTCAAATTCAATGAGACCGTTAACGTATAAGCTGACAACTCGATTTCCTTCCGCAAGGGCCAAACGCTTAAGCTTTTTCTTAAACAGAGCATTAACGGCTTTTCTAACATCTATTACCATCAGATCCAATGCGTCATTAGCGATGCCCAAAATTTCGTCGACAAGTTTAGAGCTGAGATCCTGTAGGAGTTCATTAATTAATTCTGTTCCATTTATAGTTAGTTTGCAATTTGTATTCATATTTGTCAAAAGCTTTTTAATCGCTGGCTTGTAATCTTCACTCTCCATATCTTTAGTAATATAACGAATTTCGATAAGGGTTAATTAAACTACTTGACTAATTTGACTACCGCTAAAAGAAGAAAAGAAAATGTAGCGCGTGACGATTTGAATAGAGGAAGAAGGATATGGTTTTGTAATAAAAACATAAACACGCGCAAATTAAGTAACATGGAGCAATAATCTCAGTAATGGAAGAGTAAACCGTCATTGAAAATAGACACTTTCAGTGTGGCGTCAGTCATGAAATTTTGCTTGGTAGCTGAATCCAAACAAACGGCTGCCATACGTGATTTCTTTTTAAATATTAATCGTAGAAACTGTTACCACTACATACCAAGCATTAAAACACTTAGATATGAGATATAGATATATGATATAGCTTTAATATAGAAACAAATTAGTAAATACAACATAGCGACCGTTTGTTTAGAGTCAGTTTCCAACGAAAATGCCGTGACTGACGTCACAACAGAAATCATCTATTTCATTTTATCATAACGATAGTAAAATTGATTATATTTGGTAAATATAAAAGTGCACATTTGCTGTGGGCCTTTATGCATCATGCATGATGCTATTTTAAACGGTGGTAACATTCTCCGTAATCTACACAAAATAACTCAGAAATCAAAAGAAAAAAAAGCAATTTAACAAATTACAACGACCATTTGGAAAATGATTTTTTCAAAGTCTAAACTTTAAGAAATAAAAAATCGCACGGAATTGATGATACATTACGTACGCCATGAATTACATTTTTCGCTACTGTAAATTTTTAAACTTCTACGGAGCTGGTCATACATTACGTACGCTATGGATTAAACATTAATATTCCTGGACCAATTTTAAATGAAATTTCATTCTTAAACTTCTAAACATCCCACAAGATTACTTTTTTCATGGTCGTATAGAGAAAAAATGTACTTTTAAATGCAATTTGTTTGAAAGCTGTATCTAAATTTGTTTCTGAGTTATTAATTTTTTTGTAGTTTTTTATTACTTTTTTGTCATAGTGGCAACAGAAGTATCCATCTCTGTTGAGAGTAAAGGGAAAATACAGATTACTGTATAGAGTAGGCCTGGGCCTTAAAGCGATTTAACTCTTAAATCGATTTAAAGCTTACATCGGAAATCCGATTTAACCATTGGTCTTAAATCGATTTAAGCTAAAATAGGAAATCGCGATTTAGCCAATGTCTTAAATCGCGATTTAGCCATTGTCTTAAATCGCGATTTAGCCATTGGCTTTAAATCGATTTAAAACAAATTACTGATTCAGAGCTAACATCGGAAAAACGATTTATCTACTTTGATGTATCTACTACTTACATGACAAGCTGGTGTTAAATCGATTTAGGAGGATCCGATTTAAGCAAACATCGCAAGCCTCAATGCTTTCCGATTTAAGAAAAACAAGGCAAGCTGGTGTTAAATCGATTTAGGACGACCCGATTTAAGCAAACATCGCAATCCTCCATGCTTTCCGATTTAAGGAAAACAAGGCAAGCTGGTGTTAAATCGATTTAGCAGGATCCGATTTAAAAGAACATCTCCGATTCAAGAAAAAAGCGATTTAAGAAAACAATGATTTAAGTAAGAATTGATATTTATTTATTTATTTTGTAAACAAAATTCAGAGTTTACGAGATTGGAATGTGTATTTTTCAGAAATTAAGAACTTATATAGTGGAAAGTTGAAAGGAAAAAGTAATGTTTAAATCTTAAAATCCAAATTCATCGAATTTTAATTTATGTGCTAATGCAATCTTTTGATGATAAATTAAGTTTTCACATATTTGAATAATATTGCAATATGTATTTTTTATTTTCCAATATTCTATAATTAATTAAAATGTTTTAAAGTGGAATCCTGCATTGTTTCAAAAGATTGTTTTCCTGAAATTCATTCAGCATTTATATGATTAAAAATAATAATAATAAAGTTTTATATTTAAAATCCAAACTCATCGACTTGCAGTTTATACTTTTATGCATTCTTATGATGAAAAATTCATTTTTGAAATGTTTTAGTAATATTTTAACATTTATTTTTTATATTTTCTATTATTTTGTTATTAATGGAATTATTTAAAGTATAGTCATGCATTGTTTTGTGTATCACTATTTGGCCATGATCCACATGAAACATTTTTCTTTTACTAATAATATTTTTTTCCTGAAATTGATTGAGTATTTATGGTTGGAAAAAAAGAATAAAGTTTCATATTTGAAATCCAAATTCATCGAATTTCAGTTTTTATTTTTATGCATTCTTTTAACGAAACATTCATTTTTCACATGTTTGGGTAATATTTTAATACATATTCTTTATTTTCTATTATTCTGTAATTAATTAAAATATTTTAAAATAGTCATGCATCAGGTTTGACATCTGATTTCAATGCCAGTCACACGGATTGAGTATCTTGCTGAAATTGATTCACTATTTATATCCAAATTCATCCATTTTTAGTTTATATTTTTTTGCATTATTTTCATGAAAAATTAATTTTCATATGTAAGGGTATTATGGGAATATTTTAGTTTTAATTTATTATTATTTTGTAATTAATTAAAAATACTTTAATAAAGTTCTGTAATGAGTCAAGTAACTTTATTTTTACAGCAGAATGAGGGAAGGCTGGAGGAGGCATTCATTAGATTTTTCTGCAGATCTGCGACTTTCTGCTTTTTTGACATTTTGTTATCATTAAAAAGAGATATATTTTAAGATTATATTTTATTACTAATCTTAATGGATGTCAACGGCCGCGAAAAAAATCAGCAATTTCAGTAATGTGCTCCAAATCTCACACTTTCAATCCTTCTCCATCCACTATATAAATGTCAGCATTTATGTTAAACAAATCTTATTATAATCTAAAAGTGAAAAAGATATAAAATTGCACCTTATTTCTCATATCTTCCTCCCCCCCCTCTTTTTTTTTTTTACTACTTTTCTCATCATGGTAAATGAATAGTTAAATTCATCATTGAATTCTTTTAATATGCTTCTGTTTTATCTCAATAACTTTTTTAATCTGTGTCTGTAAAACAAAAAAAGGTATATGTTGGTTGTTAGCAATGAAGTGCTATTTGGGTGGACTAGGGGATGTCCCCACCCCCCTTAAGGAATTTAGATTGTAGCAGGCATAACAAGTCAGACGAAAAAAAAAAAAAAAAAAAAAAAAACATTTTCTTTTATATTACTACTTATAGAATGAGTTTATAAAATGTATTACAATAGGTCACTAATTTTTAAAATGGAAAAAAAAAAAACTAGAGTTTTGGGACATTCAAAGTTTTTTTATGTGTAAAATGTACTTCTTTTCAAAATTATTTGAAAAAATAAAAGCTAAGTATACTAAATAATACAGGAAGGGGGGGGGGGCACATAAAGACCGTATTTTGTTACTAAAAATTAAAAAATAGGCTTCCAGATTCTAAAATGTAAAATCGGTGTTAAATCGCGATTTAGCACTAAATCGCGATGTCAGATGGGAGATAAATCGATTTAAGAAATTTCTACATCGCCCAGTCCTAGTATAGACCAATCAGAAAACGAATAAAATGCGGATTCAACCAATAAAACGCTTCATATATGTTTTTGATTTCCTACCCTGACTGAGGACAATAACCCTTTTTCCAAATGGTTAAAAAAGATTTATAAAAGAAAATAAAAGTTTTTTTTTAATAATAAGTCACTATTAGATTAAAGTGTCGCGTACCAACTTAAACTGGAAAATTATTTCTTCTATTAAGTTTTCAGGCAAAATTTCCACGATCAGATTCGACGCTCTTGCGAACAACTTAAGCAGAATTGGAAGAATGTGTTTGAATGGAACACTGTGAAAAGTAGAAATAAAAAATAAAGACTAATATCCAGGAATTCTGCTTTTTCAGAATTTTGTGTCGTACATGATGAAACAAAAAACAAAACGTATATATAAATAGTACAAACATATTTAAATTTTAAGACTTAAAGCACACGCTTTTATTTTATGTAAAATGACGTCATTCGCATCCACTTAAGTATTCTACATTTACGATTCACTCTTAAACATCTACAGTAAAGTAGGCACAGGACGTCACTTTCGCGAAATAATACACAAATGCAGCAAAAAGATGCCGTCATTAAAGAAACTCGACATAAAAAAAGAAATGAAAACGGCTGTCTGATGATTCAAAGAGATTCATTTGTTTGTAACATTAATATAGATACTTAAAATTAAATATAGATTATTATAGCTCCAAGTTTTAACAGAAATCATTCGTTTATATTTTTTCAAAATAGCACATATTTTAATAAAATTTTCTTTCGGTTGTTATGAAAAAATGACAACTAAAATATATAATTAATAATTTACAACTATATTTCCTTTACTTTCTACAGGAATGGAGTACTTGCGTTGCCAATATTAAGAAAATGGCTCCAAAAACTACAAAGAAATTAATTTTTCAAAAATAAATGGAGATGCAGTTTTCAAACAAGATGCATTTAAAAGTACTTTTTTTCTCCTATACGATGGTATAAAAAATTGAAAATGTGCGACGCTTAGAAGTTTAAAAAATTGCTATAGAGACAGGGTTGCAAGAGCAAAAAACTTTCTAAATTGCAATTTCTGTCATACTGAAGAGGCTAGAAACTTGAAATATGGCATGGTAATTACTTATAAAATTTAAATGCCCTCTAAGAACTGTCGAAAACAAATTACAAATATAAGAGGGGTGAAACGAAAGGAAGGAGTAAAAAGCGATCGAAAAAAAGTCCTAAATTACGATTTTTAAGCAATCTAAAAAAAAATAATAATAATGAACCGATTCTAAGAGCAATGGCTGCGAATCAATGGTGGCAGTTTCTGATCCTACATGGGCTATATTTTATGCCAGTGCCACAGCCACCTCGGTTTGGGAGGAACAACAAACATTCTAAAACAGCCTTTAAAAACTCTCTAAATTACATTTTCTATGGAATATAAGGAAATACACTGCTCAAAACAATTAGTGGAGCACATGGTTTTAACGAAATTATGCAAATATTTGCACCAATAAGTAACGTAAAATAAAACATCCACAATTTAAAGTGTTATAGAAAACAGATAAAGAAAACTTCACATGTAAATTAAAGTTCATGACGTCAAAAGCTAGAAAAAGGAGATAAATGCAGAAATCGGGATTTTGCAGAAACGTCTGTTTCACTGCCTCAGTTGTCAAATTCAATTGCTCAGCTTGTGTTTTGGGAAAAGGTGGCTTGAAAATGTCAGAACAACATGATTTACCGCAATCCATGGCTTGACGTGTTATCGGGACAGTCGAATTTGGGGAAGCACAACGAAGTGTAGTGGACGCTGTTGGAGTCGCAAGAAGTGTCCATGAAAGGCTGTGTAATCGATTCCAAGTCACATGGGATGGTAGTCATCGACAAGTGCAAGGTCAAAAATGTGTTAACACAGAAACTGATGACCGATATATCCGGTGAACAGCTCGTCGAGACGGAACGGGCAATGCTACTCAACTGAAAACACAGTTGTTCTTGGTCACAGGACGAAGGGTGTCCAGCAAAAACAGTCTGAAATAGGCTTTATCAAGGTGGTCTCTATGCAGGTAAGCGAATGGTCTGTATTTCGTTGACCTCAAGTCACTGTGAGGCCCAAGGAAGGTGGGGAACTGAACATCGAATTTGGAGGCAACGTTGATGGAGTCAAACTCTGTTTACAGACGAGTCCCAATTCAGTCTGGATGTGACATCTCATGTGTTTTGGCATGGAGAAAAAGAGGTACTCAAAATAATCCCATATTCGTTCGTGAAAGATCACATTACAGACTAAGTGGGTTGATGCTATTGGCTGGAATCAGCATAAATGGATGTACGGGCCTGCATATTATTCGGAATGGCACTTTGACGGTTCAAAGTTATACAGACGAGATACTGAGACCTCATGTCGTATTTTACGTTGCAGCTATTAGTGATTTCTTTTTTTCCATGCATGATAATGCCAGACTTCATACAGTTCGTCTTGTGGAAAACGAGCTTGAAGCTAAAACAATACAGCGAATGGAACGACCATCATGCTCTCCTGACCTAAATCCGATGGAGCATATTTGGAACATACTCAGACGACGCTTTGCTGCGAGACCGATGCCTCCTTTTACTGTCCGGGACATGGAGATTGCAATTCTTGAGCAGTGGAACAGTATTCCCCGAAGTCTTATGGATAAATTCATCGCATCCATGGAAAACAGGTGTGCAGCAGTCTTAGCTGTTCGAGAAGACCACACGCCATATTAAAAATCTTGCATCATTTCTAAACAATACTTTTTTTTATCATTTACATGAAACCAAATTGTTGCCCTAAACCATCTTTTCATTTTATTTTCATCTTTTCGAAGATTATAAGCTCCCTTACAGTTTTTTTCGTCTTTTTTTTCTGTATTATTAATATACGTATTCATTATTTCATTATTTCGTAATTTTCATTAATATACGTATACTCTTCATTTTATGCCCCTACATGGCGTCTTGCACTGTTCTCGTCACTTTTTTTGCTTGCTCCCCTAATTTTTTTAGCAGCGTACAAAACCGATTTCGAAATTAATTTTGGCAAATTAATGGTGACAGTCCCTGTATCAACATAGGCAATTTATATTGGCGCCATTAGCAACAGAGAGGTGGTAATCCTTTAAACAACAAGTTTGGAATTTGACATGATGGTTCATTTTTAAGATGTAAATACGTACTAAGAAGATGGTTTCTAAAAAGTTCAAAACTCCAAATGTATATTAAAATAAGCGTAAGAAATAAGCAAAAAAGCTTCAAAATA
The DNA here is from genome assembly GCA_963932465.1 of Maratus speciosus. Taxonomy (NCBI): domain Eukaryota; kingdom Metazoa; phylum Arthropoda; class Arachnida; order Araneae; family Salticidae; genus Maratus; species Maratus speciosus. The sequence goes on along the minus strand of OZ010794.1, from coordinate 501,593,202 downwards.
CTTTCAAAATTATCATTTAATTTAGAACTAGTTTTATTTTATTTTATTTATTTAAGTCTCATTTCTGCCTAATGCAGGGCTCCCAAATGGTCAGACAACTGAATACCAATATTATTTTAGAAAAAATTTCTTTTTAGATTTTTCTTACAAAACACCCCGGCATCACCTTTGAAAGTTAATTCTATAGCAAACCTACCATAAAATTTTCTGTTAAAATTTATTGGTATTCTGTTGGCGGACCATTTGGGAGCCCTGCTAATGCAATGTAATAATGAAGTTTAGTCTAACTGTGGCTTAATTAGTAATTTTTGAATTATTCCTAAAAAAAATTATTTCTTCTACTAAAAATTAGACATACAAATATCACTTGGCATATTTCAACTATTATGCGAGCAAAGCCATGAGGTTTGCTATTATTCATAAAATTTACTTCTCAATTTATTAAAATTATTATCTAATCGCTCAAACTTTTTAATACAAGGCGGCCATAATTAAATTGACAGTACTCAGATTGTTCTTTAGCGCGATCTAATTAAGAGAATGACGCGGAATTTTATAAGAAGACTAAACAAGACGGGGAACGAAGGAAAAAATAGTTCCAAAAGTCACCGCTAGGGAAATATATGGCGCTATCTAACGGAAAAGAAATTATTATTGCCGTATTGAACTTGGATTAAATCGTTAAGTTTGCTAAATAAGAAGTAATTTTATTTCAGTATTGATTCTGCACTTTTTAAAACTCTCTTTTCTGTTACACGGCGCCACATATCGCTGCCATCGAAATGCTCAAGGCCAGAGGACCCGAGTTGTGACGTCTTCACTAATCGACCGATTTCTCGCTAATGTTGGAATTCACACCGGAAATTTTTGAATAGCAATTTTCTGTTTTTTTATTTGTGGAATATATATATATATATAATCTTATAAAACAATAATAACTATTTAAACTTACTGGTGAGAATTTGGAATCCCTAAATAAAAATTCAGCCAGATGCGGAATACCACAATGTTGCCGCATCTGGCTGATTATTTATTGGCTGATTCCGAATTTTCATCAGTAAGTTTAAATAGTTATTATTGTTTTATAAGATGATAGACAGTCCACAAATAAAGTAAAAGAAAACTGCGATTCAAAAATTTCCAGTGTGAATTCCAACACTAATTAGAAGTCGGTCGATTAGTGATGACGTCACAACTCGTGTCCTCAGGCCTTGAGTATTTCGGTGCCAGCGCACATATTCCTCTAGCGGTGACTTTTGAAACTAATTTTTTTTTCGCAGAATCCTTCGTCCCCCATCTTTTTCAATCTTTTTACAAAATTTGGCGACATTCTCCCAATTAGATCGCGCTGCAGAACACTCCGAGTACTGTCAGTTTAATTATGGCCACCTTGTATTATAGATCTCTATGAAGTAATATTTTCTAAATTTATATTAAATGTAAATTAATGGACTGTGATACAACATGGAATTTGAAAATTACGTACAAGGTATATGGTCAGATTAAACATTTTTCTCTACAAATACCAACCCATACTCAAAAGGTTGTTACTCACAATAAAAATGCTGTTACTTTTGTGACTACTGGTCACAAGATTATTATATTTACTATAGATTATTAGATTATTATATTTACTAGCGAACTTCCCGGCGTTGCCCAGGTACGCCAAAAAACAGCAGGAATTACAAAAAAGCTCTGAAAATCATAATAAGATATCGCGAAAAAATTTTAAATCGCTTCTCAAATTTTTAAAAGAGAAAAACAAATTATATATTGTGTTCGAAGATTGCAAGTTGATTCCTTTCACTAATGTGGAAAAATAGTAGCAAATCACTAAAAATCACATACCAAATTCTCGAAAAATTCGAAAAGTGCTATACGAAATCCGAATAAACTTTATTGAAATGAGGGCAGAATATACTTTAGGTCAAAAAACTGCAGCAGATCGCGAAGAAACGTAAAAATCGCTTTAAAAATCACAAAAAGTTCAAAAATCACGAAAGTCAAAATTTACTATAATTGGATAAAAGTTTCAAATCTAATTCCTTTGACCTGTGGGCTCTCTTAAAATTTATGCTTAGGAAATCATGCTAAGCATTAGATCATGTTACTTTTATTCGTAATTAATTTACTTGGACTCCCTTAAATATAATTAATATAATCCCTTAAGTTAATATTAGTTTTTGTTGCATTAAAATATCTCAATTTGTTGCTTTTCTGTAAGCAAGTAAACCCTATTGTTTTACAGTGGAAGTCTATCGGAATTTAGCGAAATATTAGAGATATCGGCAAGTTGGCGTCACTTTTGGCGACTCATTTTGGTCGCCAAATTTGGTGATTATATAGCCAAGTTGGCGACAAACTTGACGTTATTTGGCGACAGAACTGTGTCCCTCTACGGTAACCTCCTTATAAGTATGGAGATGCATTAAATGCTATTCAATAATTGCATAAAAAATTCGCTAAAAATTCAAAAATCGCTGCACGAATTCCGAATAAACTTTTTTGAAAAGAGACAAAATTTACTACATTGGGTTAAAAGAAAGAAACCATATTCTTCTCACTTATATGGAAAAATCGCCTCGAAACATAAAAAAGCGCTAAAAATCGCATAAAAAATTAAATAAAAAAAATCTAATCAAAAAATTGAAAATCGGGCTTCGAGGTGCATAACTTCATATATAGACGTACCTTTTCCCCAAATTTTGTAGCTCTATGTCCAGTGGTCTCTTCAGAACACCGTCGAAACACTCACTCACTCATACACAAACTTCTTTCTTTATTATTATAGATTATATAGACAAGTAAAATGCTTTTCGTTACAAATTACACATATTTATGTGAGTGGAACATGCTGGTATTTAACTGGATACATCAATTTGTACCCCAAAAAATAAAATAATTGGAAGTCTTTTGAAAATTTGTTCTAATGGTCACAAGAGTAACAATTGACGTTGCCATATCTATTCCTGCATAATTTTGACTGAATTTCCGCATGAATGAGGTGTTTAAATAAGCAGAAATTTTCTTATTAAAACTTAGTGATGAATGTTTGCCACGGGTATAATATGCCACTACGGAACTGGTTATACTTGATGCCTCACTATTTGTAGGCTATACCAATTCATTTTTATTAAGAATTTCATAGATTCTACTTCTTTGGCTTAAAATACATGTGATACTTATGATTTTTTTCTGTTCCAAAGAAACGAGATACTACCTTTGGATTTTTTGCATGATATTTATTGAAAATACACTCATATAATTGAATTTCTGAGTGTAAATAAAATTAACAATACGCTTTGTGTAATGTGGAGTACCCGTAGGTGCGCTTCCTGAACTTCCGATAGGGCGACAGTTTTTATCTTGTCATACGTATCTGACAAAAATGGGGTTGTCAAATTATGAAAGCGCATTAAATTCTTTTTAGCTTATACCGACATTTAGTTTAAGGGGGATCAGGACCCTTAAACTTTCAAAAAATCAGTTTTCAGATTTTGATTTATACTTGGTTTTTAAAAATTTATTAACAATATGGATACTCTAGGATAGATGGCCAGTCTAAATATTTCTAAAACTTGATCATAGATTGCAACATAAACTTTGTTTGTATTAAATAGTTCAACGAGATTATTTATTGCGACGCGCAGTTATGTTTTTCAATTATAAAAAGTAAGTGTAATTTTAATGTCAATTAAATAGATTGTTGATTTTTTTTTTTTTTTTTTTGGACTTGGGTATCTGAATGTTTTGCGGTACATATATATATATATTTTACTATATATATATTTTACTTTACGTTATATATATTTTTTACTATATGGAATTTGAAGTCACATATATAATCTAATCTTTATTTTTAAGCCTAAAACAAAGACGTACAATGGATATTGATGCTTTAAATTTGGCGATCATCAGTCCTTCAATTTCAGGAGAGATGGCCACATTTAACCAATATTTCAAATCATACAGAGTGATGATTTTAAATAAATATAATTAAATTTAAAATAAATATATAACTTTTATGTTTATAAATATATTAATTGACATAATTATTTAAATTTGAACTAGTATAAATATTTTAATAATAATAATAATAATAATAATAATAATAATAATGTAATAAGACCTAACGATTTATTTGTTCCAGAAAATACTGAAAAAAGTATGAAACTTTCATAACAGAAACTGATAACGTTAATAAATAAACTAAATTAACGTAATAAGCCTAAAATTAACGCGAGGAAAAGAACACGGCATTTCCAGTAGCGCAGAAAACGAAATTTATCTAAATTATCATATTCTACAGATTCCGATTAAATAGAATTGGATTAGAATCACTGTGTTGATTGTGCAAAACAATATAATATAACATCCAAAAAGGATGTCTGGATACAATGCATAAGGTACCTGAAGTGCTTCCATGAAACGTGTACAAATTATCAAGACTTTTGCCAAACATGTGGTACGATTTTACGAAAAATGAAGTATTGAAATTATACTTCAATTTTGTTTATTCGAATTTTATTCACTCATTTTCCATCATCTTTAGAAATTGCTATATGTTTTTCATGATTATCTACGTATATGAAATGTGTTATGTTTTTGCTATTTAGCTTTACTTTTTCTTTCTTGTATCGGATGGCCATCTCTCCTCGGCTTTAAGGAATGATGGCCATCTGCCATTTTAATTTCAATGTTGTTTAACGCTTTTTCTTTTCAATATTTAATTATTTTTTGCATAAAATACTATGAGTATATGTATAAGAATTTTAAATATGCATAAATATTTCATGTATTTGCATTCTAAGAATTTTTATTTCAATCTTTAAAAACTGTGGCCATCTATCTTGGAGTTACCCTATATTTAAAACATTCCAAAATCTGCATTATTTCTTGGGTTATAATCGTTTATAGACGGCGAGTACAACTGAAAGTCCGTTGATATTGAAACTTTAATAAATAATTTAATTTAAAAAATCAAACAACTCGACTGCGTAAAAAGCGAACTAGGGTAAACGCACCGGTAGTGGGCCACGTAACTGTAGTGGGCCACTAACTTTCAAAGTTTAAAAACAAGCTCACAATCCATTTCAGAAAAACGAATTAAAGAAATCTGATTAGCTAAAGTCCTTAAATGTTAACTTTCCATGAACAGTTTGGAATAATTGTTATTTTCCTGGAGATATATTTTTTTTTATCTTCTAGAGTGTCTTCAAACACAAATTGTTCGGCAAATTCTTACTAATTTCAATAAGAGATAAGGTTTTATTTAAAGAGTTGTTTCTTTAATATTATGTTTTATTTTGAATTAAACTGCCGTTGATATAATCGATTACATTGTAAATAAATTGTTAGATTAGCTGAAAACTTAAAAATTGAGTATTATACTGATTTTAAGAGGTGGCCCACTTCTGGATCACAATTTCTTAAATTGTACCAGTAGTGAGCATGGGGGCCCACTACTGGAGCATATGCCAAAAAAAAAATTAGGTGTAATTTATTTAAATTAAGTATTTTTTGAGGTTCTAAGACTTTTTATATAATTTATTTAGTTTTTTGTTCATCAGAACCAGTTGTGATCCAGGGGCCCACTACTGGTGCACAAGTGGCCCACTTCTGGAGCAGCGAAAATACAATTTCACTAAGCTATCCGGCATATGATTATTAAAATTGTTCACCCTTCAAAGGTTCAATACTCAATACGAAGGTTCAAATTTTTTAACCATATTTAAATAAGCATTGTATAGAGAAACCTGTAGTGTTATTTATGGATGGACATACTTCTCACATATCTTTGAATCTAAGAATCTTCTGTTAGGCTCATGGAATTGAAATGGTAGCTTTGTCCTCAAATTCCACACACCTAATGTAACCAATGAACGTTGCTGTTTTCCATACTCCTAAAAGTGCTTCGCGACGGGAAGTAGTGAAATTCAGAAAAACCCATGAAGGCAAACAGATGCAGAAACATGACTTTCCACCAGCCCTAAAAATCAGCACTGGACTGTTTAACACCTACAACAATTGTGAATGGATTCAAAGCAAGTGGACTAGTTCCATAGGATCCAAAGAAAGTAAATGTTGAATCCACGCTAACATCAAAGAAAATGATAATATCACCAATAAAGGAGAGAGAAGGGGCTTGTTTCTTGGAAGTTCTTGAAGATAAATTTGGAGACGAAAAAAATAAAATCTTTCTAAGAAAATAAAGTCAAATGGAAAGGCCGTGTGGAGCAAACAGATTTTTACAACTTATGGGTGGAGATGAAGGAGACTTTGAATATGGAACCAATTTCCCAGGTAATCTATCGCAAGTTACAAAATATAACATACTGTTATTTAGAGAAAACAAAAACTATGCATTTCGATAAAAAAAAGTTTGCTGAATTGTCTACTATTATTGTGGATAAAAACTGATGATATTTTTTTTTCTATCATTTGTATCATTCTGGTACAAAACACAGAAAACGCTGAAAATTCATTAAATTCATTGTAGCACAATTCAGAAAGCTTTGATCACGGAGTATGGGAATACTTATTGTTTAACAAGGGAAAGCATATAAGTAGATTTTCTAAATATAACTTGTAGTTCACAAAAACTGTACGAAAATTAAATTTCGTAACATTAAGAAAATGCAATTATTTTGATAAAAATGGATTTTCACCTGATGAAAAACATGTGAAATAATTCAGTAATTAAAATTATACCTCTAAAACTAGCTTCTTGGGAATTACCTATTTTTAAAAGATAAGAAAGGACACCCATTATATAATCTAAAAAAATCACTTTGAAGCTCGTAGAACATTAGCTTATATGTAAAGTGAGATAAAATTAAAATTGATTTACAGAACTGAAGTTGAGGCCCCTGATCTGCAGATTTACTACTGAGATTATTTTACGTAATAATCTAAACTTCTATGTATGATTTCATTATTGTGTATATTCAATTCTAGAACTGTAAAAAAAAGTATAGCTTCAGTGTTTCCACACTAAACTCAAAACTGGAGTGGCCCACTTCTTGGGGCCAACTACTGGTGCATCAAAAATTTTACTATGCCCACTATTGAAGCATCGAGAAAGGTAACTTTTTTTCATTTTTCATTTTTTCCAAATAATATACTTTGAAACTTTGAATGTCTATTCCGATACATGAAGGTTAGTACTAGGTTAAAAAAATATATGTCATTTAGAATTCATTAATACTTTACTGATAATAGGATAAATGTCCTTAAGTGGCCCACTACCGGTGCGTTTACCCTAATTAATTATTTCTCATCAATGTGAAACTACTTTTTTTTTTCAATTCCTGCTTTTAGTTCACACTCTCGCTATATTTGTCTTGTTCAAATTTCCAATCGTTAATAAAATACTTATTATTCATTCAATCAAGCTCAACTATTTTTTAAAAATTGTAGTGGATGACACTTGATGTTAATCCAGTTTTTTTTTCAAATATTAATTCGTTAATTAAATTAAATTAATTAATTTCCAATAATCGAGACAGCCTTCTTCTTGATCAAGGAAATTTAAGACCGAGAGAGCCCTCTTCTTGATCAAGGCATTTTAAGCGCCACTCAAGAGGAAAGAAGAATTGGAGAAAAAAAATTCTCTTATTGACCTAAGTAGGAATTGACTTAAAATATTTTTTTATATTACTTGTTTATATTACTTACCTATTTTTTTATTTACTTGTATTGGTGACTTTTAAGTTGTGTTTAATTGTTAGTTCCTATCTATAAACACTGTTTTGATGAGGTCTATAGATGTCTATGATGGTTAGAGTTGCAGTAAAGCTAGAGAAGCTACCTACACAACTTCCGAGTTGTATAATATTTTAACGGAGCTTCTGACTGTAAAATAGTCAATGAAACATCGTCTTCATTTTGAAAGACCTATCCAATGATATGCCACTCAATTGGGTGCGTAATTTTTTTTCGTCTCTACTGCCATTTTGTATTTTACGGCCGTCATTTTGAATTTATAAAAACAAAACCTAGCCTATAACCATCGGGCCGTTAAGAGGAATCTATAGAGATCTCGTTCATTAAAATCAATCCAGCCGTTGGGATGTTTCGAGGGTATAAAGAAATCCGCATACCCAGATACACGTGAAACACATAACCCTTCTTTTCAGTCTGGTAAAAAGATTAATAAGATTAGTTAATTTGGAGATTGCGTGCACTGTTACTTTCAAACTATATAAGCTATAGCTTTAAAAAATTAACCCAATATATATTTCTTAATAGTCTTCATATTAAAACAAAACAAAAAAAAAAAAATCACCAATTCACATATTTTGGTTTTTTATTTTTTTGCACTTGAAAAACTTTACATTTTAAAAATATTTTTCATATTATGTGCTAAAATTAAATGTTAAACAAAACTTTTTGCATATATTTTGGTTTTAATTCAGAAGTAGGTTTTATTATGCTTCTATTTTATTCAAAAATTGTTTTCTATATGCATAATTTACAGTTTAATCATGCGCGCAGTACTTAATGATTATAATTTAAGCAATAGTGAGGTGAATTTATAAATTAAAAATTTAAATATTAATTTTTTCAAATACAACATTTATTTTTCTGGATAATATAGGTAAGAATATGTATTTTAAGTGAAATCCCCCAAAAAATCTTAATTGCATATTATTTGTGTTTTGGTACTTTGGAAAAGGTGATGTTTTTGATCATTTTGACAAACTCAAAAGTCCTTTCCCACCTTAAAAAGTTAATCTTCGACAAAGTGGCAGTAAATTGAACTAAAAAGGTAATGTTTTCGCCTTTTTAAAAATATTTTACCAGCTAGGAAAAACAATTAGTCATTGAAAATTATACTTTTCGATGGCGTAAACTCCAGTATAAAGAAAAATATAAGAAAGGGATAGGTCGAATAGTTCAGAGAAAAACGGTCGCCTCTAAGAGGTATCAAGACTCTAAAAAATTATAAAAAATGAAAAAAAAATGAAAAATTTCAACATTTAATTTCTTAAAATGTATATGATGTAAAAACACAATTTTTATTGCGATGATAGATATAAGTATGTTCTTTCATTTCATGTATTTCAAAAAATGCAAAATACAAAATTGTAATTTGGAGGGGGCTCCAAACTTTCAGACATTTGTCGAGAAGAAAATTGCTTACGCGAAGGATTACAAAATATATTTTGCAACTAGAATGATATTTTTTGTGCCTAATTATACTTCAGATTATAATAATTACTCTGAACGTAAATAAATTCGTATGTAAAGCATTTTCCTATTTTTAATACAAAGTTATATTTAGCTAATGCAACATTTTGAAAATTTCAACAGGATAATAAACTGTAAAATATTTTTTTGAACAATAAAAATGGAATTTAAGGTTCCGTTTATACAGTCTAACACGAAACATATGTTTTAAAAATTTCATGGAAAATTATGAAGAAGTTTTTGAGATATCCTGAGCGTTATGCCCAAAAACGTCATTTGGAGAAAATGACTTCAAAGATTCGGACACGCCAATTCAGCTATTGAGAGGGTAAAATTCTAAAAGTCATAACTTCTGTTGTAATGGGAATTTCAAGGAAGTAATTTTATCAAAATATTCAGAAAAAAATTGGAATTGGAGTTTAACATCTAAAAAATTAAAATTTCGAAAATTTTGTAGGTTTAAGAGTCTTGGGATCCCTTAAAAAACGTGGTTCGAGAAAAACCATCTTAATGTTTTATCATAACGTTACGTTCAACGACGAGGCGTTACATTCAGCGTACCAAAAATATTCTAAGGAATTTGAACATACCAAAATTGCTTTTGTATAACGATCTTCACACTAGAGGGATAGAAAAAATATTTTTAAAAAATTGAAAATTTTGGCAGAAAGAAGTAGAACTTACCCTTAACATCAATGTGAAACCGTAGACAGGGTGTATCTCATAATTCAACATTGCTGTAATCTGTTTTAAACGGGATGTAAATATCATAACCTTCTTGCCATCTAAACGATTCTTTGTAATAACAATTACATTTTTTCAAAACATTCCTTTTTGTTATATTTATGGAACATTTATTCACAATTCCTGTACTATTAAAGGTTTAAAGTAAGCTCATAATATTTCACATGTCAAAAAAGTAAGTCAGGGATTTAGTATTTCCTTAGCCAGAATTCAGTTCAATAATTGCATAATTCGATCCCCTAAACTCATAAATTTCTATTACTATTTTTAATAATTTAAAAATCTCTTTGGAAGTGTACAATATATGAGTCTTGCCTTAAAACTATTGAACTAAAAGTCCTTCTAATTTCTTCTCTAATAAGCTCTGAACATAAGCCCTTTCAAACTTTCCTCTAATCTTTTCTGGGATTGAAGGTCTTTAAATTGGTCTAGGAATTATATCTTTAAATTTCTTCCCTTTATTTAAGAACAGCTATTTAAAATATTTCTAAGCCTCATCATGTTTAATCTTTTATAAAAGTAGGATTAGTGTCTTTATTATAAAAACTTAAATATTTATAATTTCATTTAATATAAATTGAATAATGCAACATGCAACGCGGAGACCAGATCATACTTTGTTCTATTTCTGAAAAAGATGTATGTTTTCTTTCTATCTGTTTTTGTAGAGGTATTTTGTCGAAAATGTTTGAAAAACGTTTCATAGAGTACACAGGACTATTTTGTCATTTACTTTCATTAACATTCCTTATTATTTTTTTCTTTTACTGGAAAGAATATTTTAGTGAAAATATTCTAAAAACATACTACCAACTAAACTTTTTCAGTATTGGGAAGAAAATATTTTAATTTTCTAACATATTAACAAAACATTTGTAATATAAATTTTATTAAATTTCTTATAACAGAGTGTGGGTAGTTTTACTATACTTTTTAACAGACCTTTTCGCAGCAGTTAATTGCAAAAAAGTATTACGAATTGTGCGATTCAAGAAGGCGATTACAACTTCGTGATTTAAATAATAAATAGAAACTAGTTGGATGTGCCAATCCCAAAACTTCCTTCTTAATATTACTTAATATACATCAGTCTTAATATTTCAAAATGTATTAACAGATGTTAATACTGCAATATTATTAGTTCAATACTACACCAACTTTGATTTCCATCTTAAATTTCTTCTTCAGTGAATTAATCGGAGTAAACACGAGTTAATCTCGATCATGATATTTATTAAAATCAATAGTTTTCCGTTATTGAAGGTAAACAAAACTGGTCGCCTAGGGCGGTTAGTATGTAATAGATTAGCTGTTACAGCTAATAAAATCTCCAGGCACCAACAGAAGATGTTGCCATAGCAACATCATACGTCTCGCGGCAATGTGAAATGAATGGAAACCCGATTACTGATGTCTTCGAGTCCGAGTAATATCGATCATAGAGTTACCATTCATTCATTGAGTCGTGGTGTGCAACGTTGCTATGGCAAAACATCCGCTGGTGCGCTAATTGGGCGGCAATTCCGATTTATTTGCACCATTCTATTCTAATCCACTAGTATTCTAAAGAATGCTAGCCGCCCTTGGCCACCACTTTTGTCTCTCTTAAAACCTATGTTTGGGAAAGCATACTAAGCACCGTGTCATGTTACTTTTATTCATAATTTAATTTACATGGACTCCCTTAAATATAATTAATATAATCCCTTAAGTTAATATTAATTTTTGTTGAATTAAAATATCTCAATTTGTAGATTTTCTGTAAGCAAGTAAACCCTATTGGATTACAATGGAAGTCTATGGGAATTTGGCGAAATATACGAGAAAAATCTCCAAGTTGGCGTCACTTTTAGCGACTAATTTTGGTCGCCAAATTTGGCGATATATCACAAAGTTGAGGACAAACGTGGCGGCATTTGGCGACAAAACAGGGTCCCCCCTACGATAAACCGCCCTATAGGTATGGAGATGCATTCAATGCTGTTCAATAACCAATGAGATGCGTTTCATTTGGGAGTTGTCCTGAAACAATTAACAAATAATCGCTATTTCTGTGCCACATACGATATCGTAGTATATATACAGTGGCGGTCAAAAGTTTCCGGCCAGCACAAAATTTTTGGTTAATTTGTAAGTATAACCATATGAAGAGGAATCTCAAAGTGATACTTATACACTTTATTGACATAGCAGTTAAGAACTTATTTATGGAATAAAAATTAAATATTAATAAATTTAATTGACAAAATTAACTGCAAAAGAAAACGCATGTTCTCAAAAGTTTCCGGCCACCTTGGCAAGTTTGGAAATAAATGGTGTTATAACAGAAAATAACAGTGATCAACAACATTTACAATTAGTATTTTGCATTCATATATTTAGCAATAAGTACTGCGGCGCAGCAACGTGGCATCGATCCAATGAACAGTTCTAGATCATCAATGTTAAGTTTTGTCCACGGTTCTTGCAATTTTTGTGAAAATGCTGCTAAATTGGAATATTTATAATTCCACACACGTTTTCAAGTTAGTTTCAAAGATTGTTTATTGTATTCAGTTCGGATGATTGGGCTGTCCATTTCAAAAGCGAAGTTTTTTGTGCGAAAGCCACTGCTTGACGAGCATGCATGTATGCTTTTGGACGTTATCATGATGAAACAAATAGTTGCGACCACAATTTTACCTCCAATAAGGCAGCAAATGATCTTGCAAGATATCCTTATGCATTACACTATTCATCTTGTCGCAGATTTCAAATAACGGACAGGCGAATTTTCCAGAAAATGCTCCCCACAGCATAACGTGTCCTCCGCCGTGCTTCATTGTAGGAATAATGTGTCTCACATCTTATCTTTTGTTTTCAGGTCGTCGGTTGTAATGTTTTTTTTTTTTTTATCACTCACAAAAAGATCGAACGTAGATTCATCTGAAAATAGTAATTTTTTCCAGTTTTCACTTTACCAGTCTTTGTATTCCTTGGCAAACGCCAGTCGGGCACTCTGAATTTTTTTACTTGTGAAAGGTTTTTTAACGCCGACTGTATCATAAAGTTCTACGTCACATAAGCGTCTTGACACTGTAGATAGACTTGTTTCAGCAATAACCATAATAACATAAATCGCTTTAAACACCATAAATGGCGTGGAATTGCAGTGGCATTTTTACGCGGGTCATCAACTGCTTTTCTTCTGATAATTCTGTCCACAAGAATAGTCGTTTTCCGGGGTCCCCCGGACCGTGGCAAGATCCGAAGGCCATGACCATCTTTATATATATATTTTTTTTATATCGTTTACAGCAAATTTTCCGATCGACAACTTTGCCGCAATCTCACGAGAGGATTGTCCGTTTAGCGACGAACAAATCACTCATTTAGGAACAATAAATTGTTAAGCTTTTCATTTTTTAATTTCAAATATATTATTCACCTTGATTAATTAACAAATATGGCCAAAAAATACTTTAGCGACAGCAAAAACTAATGAATGACGAATGGCCGGAAACTTTTGCAAGCGCGAATTTTGAATTCCTCCCCTTTGCATCAAGTATCTTAAGTAACCACTCCTCCGGAGCATATGGCCTATGCCAAATTTGGTGGGCGCTCCGGTTGGGTGATCAAGTCCCTGATCAAGTAACCAATCAAAATGATCACGTGGTCAGAGGTAATTTGCTTATTCCTAACTTTTGGAGCAATTAAACTTCTTCTTCGCTAAAACGTTCTGTCAAACAAATAAAAAAAACTAACTGGCCGGAAACTTTGACCGCCACTGTATATATATATATATATATATATATATATAGATTCAGTTGTACATGAGCTGTTTGCGAAAAGCCAGTTTAGCAAGACGCGAGTTCCATCGCTGCACAAGCCGCCGATGCCCAACAGAGCTACAAAAAACTTAGAAAATTATACAAAATCGCTATCACAGCGTCCCTTTCCGGAATATTTCTGAATTCAAGGAGGGCCTGCTGGCTACAGCCAAACACATACACGAAAAATTTGTTCATTTCTATTCATAACTTCTTACGCTTTTCGATGGTAAAATAAAGAAAATGGCTGAAAACTCGCTATTACAGCAAGCCTTTCATGCAGAATAAGTTCAAATTCAAGAAAAAACTGCTGCCACGGTCAAATACATACGCAAAAAATTTAGTTCAGTTCTATGCATAACTTCATACATTTATTGGTGGTACAATAATGAAATTGGCACAGATACACTATTACAGCGCCCCCTTCTGGCAAAATTTTTTTCAATTTCAGGGAGGACCTGCTGGCCATAGCCAAAAACATGCACAAAAATTTGGTTCAGTTCTATGCATAATTTCATATACTTTTCGATAGTGATAGTACAATAATGAAATTGGAACAGTGCTATTACAGCGCCCCTTCTGGCAAAATATTTTTAAATTGAAGGAGGACCTGCTTGCTACAGCCAAATACATACACAAAAAAATTGGTTGAATTCTATGTATAACTTCATACACTTTTTGATGGAACAATGGCGACACACAGACACACGGACAGACGGACATTTTGTATAAACATGTTTTTCGGGGTCTCTCACCATTAAAATGCGTAAATCCATCGAAAACCGGAAGTCGAAAAAATTTCGATTACAATACTTTCTTCTATCGAAGATAGAAGAAAGTAAAATATCCAATTTGAGATATTGATATTCTGATTCCCGATTTCTGTGGAATTCTTAGAAGTTTGTTCATCTTGCTTTTAACCCTCTAATGCCCATGGTAGATTGCTTTCCATAAATTGTTTAATTTAGAAAATCCGAATTCTTACAGAAATATATCAAATGAAAATCAAATTTCAAATTAATTACTTAGTAGGCGCAAAGGCCAACCTTGTGAAAGAGGTTCCATGCCGGGACTCGAACCCGGGCCATCAGTATCCCAGAAAATCTACCAGAATCTAACCAAATCTTACCAGAAAACCTAAAAGCAAATTTCGGTCTATTTTAAAACGAAATGTCTGTTATTAAATAAAACAAAAATTTCTATTTTAAATTTCTGGTGAGAATACTAGAGTTGTAGTCTTAAAAATACCAGAGGGTATATGCTATCAGCAGAGGATATATGCTAGAATTACGAAGTCTATGGCTAGAGTATGCGCTATAGCTTTATTTGAAAAACAGATGGTAGACGGAGCTTCTAAAAAAATCCAGAAGGTATACGGCGTATACCTCAGTATACCCTCCACTACATCCCTGTGAATATGGCTTATGTGAATAAAACAAATCTGGAACACTGGTTGTAGCATAAATACTGCTACCATGGGTATAAGAGGGTTAAAAGAAGTTAGAAATAGTATTGCTAGGTGTCCCTCGCAGAGTTGGGTAAATTTGTAATTTCAATTATCTGCAGTGTAATTATAATATAATCGTATGCCATTAATTATAGTTAAAATTACATGCCATAAAATATTCTTGCAGCACTGTATCCTGAACCGGCCCCGTTTAATTATTTTACGAAATTTCTGCGTTTGAAGGTATGCAGCAATAATTAATCCTTCCATATATAAAAACAAGTAAGAAAAATCATGCGTTTAGCATAGATTATAAAACAATTTCCAACACTTCCTGAATGCTTTAACAAAACTTCGTTATTTAGAGAAATAAGGTATATAAGAGAATTAAGTAAACATTTTAGAAAACGCATGAAACATTTGAAAAACTGATTTCTGCAGTTACGGTATATAGCCAAATATGTATTCCAATTCTTTTCGCTGGTTTGATGCTGGTTCAAAATAATTCTTTAGAGAATGTCTTGATGATAAAAAATCCAAAAATCGAACATACGTTAAATTAAAAAGCCAGAGACCGAATATAAACTTTTAGATATCGAGATATAGCTATTGAAACACATCGCTCTTTGAATTTAGGCGCAAAGGCCCGAAATTCAAAAGACAAATCACATTGTCAAAAATAATATATATTAAAACTTCCGTAAATCTTAAAATCTGTTAAAAAACTGGCTGCATTGATACATATACTACATAAAAGGGGTTTACAAAACTACCTCCAGAAATGATTTAAATCTATTCGTTAAATTAAATTTAAGTAGCATGATTAAATCGTATGAAAACAGAAAAGAAAACGAAACTTTACAGAGAGAGAATGAAGCTTTTTAATTCGCCAAGCGAAGACACACCCCAATATGACGCGGGCGACGTCACGCTGATTGTAAAAATAGAACAGAAAGAGGGGGGAAAGCTGAAATAAATGTTCTGTTACTTGCGGTAAAAAGGAAACAAAAAAAACGATTTCAACGATGCTTTGAGTCGAAAATAAATAGTTTAAAAACGTGAGATAATAATGCTGCATTACAATTTAAAAAATAAATAATAAATGTGATTACTACATCACATTACCCCCATTCGTCGAATAAAATTTTGGATGACCAAAATGTGAAAAATGTAAATCTTGAAAGAGCTTTTTCCACAAAGGGAAAACAAAATTTTAAAAGCCAAGGAGCAAAAAAAATGTAGAATAAAATTTAAGTTAAAATTTAAAAGTCATAATAAAAATTTTAAGTGCATTTGCACATTTAGGAAATGTACATGTACAGTGACATAAAGAGAAAGAAAAAGAATATACATCAAGTAGTGCATTCAAATTTCAATAGTATACATAACATGATAGTATACAATAATAATAATATCAAGCCCCATTGCAATCACAGGCAAAGAAAGGCACCTTCCTGTGTAAAATGATCTCTATAAATTAAAATATTACCCCATATAATATTTTAAAATTAATAATAAATTCAAAAGCTAAATAAATTTTTGGCCAAAAGAGACCACAAAATTTTTTTTTGAATTCAATAAGTTAAAAAATAAGGTACACTTATGAATCAAAATTTATAAAGTTGCAAAAGTAAAGCAACATAAAGTCAGAAGTACTCTCTCTGAATACTCTGAATGCCTAGGAAAAATAAATCATAAATTGAAACATTCGAAATGAAAAATCATTTCTACTAATCAATTTTCTCATAATATTGAAACATTCAAAATGAACAAGTCATTTCTACTAATCAATTTCCTCATATATTGAAACATTCAAAATGAACAAGTCATTTCTACTAATCAGTTTCCTCATACATTGAAACATTCAAAATGAACAAATAAATCATTTCTACTAATCAATTTTCTGCATATTTATAAAAATAAATTGCTATGAGAAAGTCGAGAATATTTTACTTGTATATTCCGACAACCTAGGACTTGAATTTCATTAATCATAATAGTTAAAAGAAATTGTCATAATCAGGAAAAAAAATAATTACCAAACAAGTGTACCATAAAAATATTTAGTTTAATTCCTTCAATAGTTTAATAGTAAAATTTAAATTTAAGTTTCGATGCTTGTAAAGAAAAATTATATTAAATTAACTTTAAACAACAGTTGAAATTAGATTAAAGAGCTCCAAAAATAAAAAAAATATTGTAGAGTAAACAGACAATCCTTCATGATACCATGCCATTAGACACATTCAGGAACCCTCTAAGGATATCTATATCAAAACACAAAACTACAGCTGGGTTCGATCCTCATAAGAGACTTCTAAGATCTTGTGCAAAATAATTAAATAATTCAGCATAGAAAAAGAAAATAAAAAAATGATGTATTTTACAGATGTAAAGAAGCTCTTGGTATAAACCACAAATGGTTGGATATGAATAGTACTGTGAACTATTCAAACACGTAGATTTGTTGTAAAAGGTCCAGTTAGCAACAACATTATCACCAATTATGAACATTTAGCAGAATATGGTGATATACTTTGAAGGAAAAATCGGTAGACACTGCTGGCAAAAAGAAGACAATCCATGGTGGTACATTTAGGAGTAACACTTCACTTAAGGATGATATAAACACATACTCCATGATGAGTAGAGGACAAGATCAGGTAGACAAAATCGGTAGTGTAGAAGCACTTTTTAATTATGATTCTTAGAGAATTGTAGAAGATTCACTGACGAATACTTCAAAAAAAGATGCACTGGTAAATATGTTCACTAAGAACTAGTGCTTTTCTTCATATGAAAGGTGCAACTAAAAATTTTTTTTTCATTTAAAAATATATCTTCATGATCAATTTAAAATAATTTTCTTGCATAAATTGAAAAAGTGAGGCATATGGCAGATTAAAAAAATTTGAAGCAATTGGTTTATGAAATAAAGAAAAGGCACTATAGTAATAATTGACATATAAAAATCTTCAGAAATAAGTAAATAAACAAACATTCTTGAGCTTAAACATCTGTAGTTCCAATAACAGTAAATTTTATAAATAGTTGTAGACAATGGTATGATGTAGAAGTCAAAAACTTCCAATGCGTGGATGAAACTTTGCCGCTTACCCCTACGTAAGGATGAAAATTTTCCGCTCACAAGTAAACGTTGACTGGGAAATTAAAAAAAAAAATGAACTTTGTAGTTGGCTATAAAGAGTCAAAATGTTGGGGAACTTAGAGATTGAAACAGCAGATGAGTCGAGCACTTTCACCATTGAAGAAGAAACAGTATCTTACGAAAAACACATCTTAGGAAAAAAAGCGATTTGAACGATGCTTTGAGTCGAAAATAAATAGTTTAAAACGTGAGATAATAATGCTGCATTACAATTTTTAAAATAAATAATAAATGTGATTACTACATCACAGGGAAAATTTAGTTTATCAAGAAAAATCATAACAGGTTGAAATTTCGCTTTCAGCAATTTATACTAATAGATCAAAACATACTTGCATACATTTGTACAGCCGTGTAGTTAACCTAGTACCTGTATTACACGCCACTATTTAGCTAAAGTTTAATTCAAAGTAAAACACTCTTAAAACTACTGAAATCACATTTCCAGAAATTATCTTTTATAGACGACCATGTATCCAATTTTTTGCGTGACCCTGTATACCCTTTTATCTATCTTCTACAAACATTTCTCAGTAAACTAGTTTCAGTTCAGCGTAAAAATGTATAACTCATTTAAAAACAACCTTTAAGCAATTTGCAATGATACCCAGTAACCATTACGAATTATTTTGTGTAGCTCTGTATATGAATTACAACATTTATGCACACCATATACTATGCATAAATATAGTGAAACATAAAAGCACATAACATATATAAAAATACATTTCCAGCAATCATCGCTTCTGTATACAGTACTTCGGACACAATACAGTATCTGAAATCTATTGTGTGTCCCTGGTAAATGCTATGCACTTCGATTATACATGAAATAAATTATAGTAAACCTCAGCGACGTATATCAATTTTATTATACATGAAATAATTTAACATAATTAAAATAGGCCGCAAACAATTCCCTCCACCCCTATATTGTTCTGTAACGGAATTATTTTGTGCGACCCTGTAAATGAATGATAACTATTCTTTGCATCGTATATTTTACAGAATGCATATTTTAGTACGCCTGATAAATGCATATAAATTTTATTATGTTTGAAAGCATGTAACATCATGAAAAACCATTTTAAAAGATTTTATCCCATAGGCCGTAAAGTAACGGAAAACTTTTGACTGTCCCTGTAAATGAACTAAACATGTAGAAACTTTATTTGAAATAGGGATCATGCTATGATAGAGGTCACTAACATCCAAAAATTTCAGAGCGATCCGACTGTATTTACGAGAGTTAGAGCGCGGACAGACGGGCAGACAAACCGAAGTCATAAACACTTTTCAACTTTGTTGGAAAATTTTAATAAAAAGTAACGATTTGGAAATGGACCAATGAAAATCTCCGTAGATACCGCGAAACGCATCTGATTGGTCAGAGCTATCTGACGCTATAAGGGGGGTTACTAATGGGGGGCGGCACTGTCGTCAAAGGTCGTAAAGTTTGTCTTCAACTTGACGCTATTTTCAGTATTTCGCCAAATTTCCATAGACTCCCATTGAAATCAAATAGGTTTTACTTGCTTGCAGAAAACCAACAAATTGAGATATTTCAATGCAACAAAAACTAATATAAGCTTATAAATAGAGCTTAATTGAAATATTTAGATCCTTTTTAAGAACAAACACTAGCTATTTACAATATTCGTAACACTATATACATAAATTTATATTTAATGATTCTTATAATTATTAAACTCTGTAAGCTTTAATGATTATGCATTTGGAAATAAAGAAGTAAAATTCTCAGAAGTTGGGAAGGAGCAAGTTTTAACCAAGTGGAATCTAAAAATTGAATGCATAGAAAACAAGTTGGAAATTGCCCCTTAAACGTGGCAAATGAGGTGCGTTTGTACTACAGCTTGTTTTATAAATATTCTTTGCACCGCATAGTGTACTGAATGTGCATTTTAATGCACTTCAATAAGTGCATATTAATTTTATTCTGTTCGAAAGGCTGTAACATCATTAAAATGCACTTGAAATAATTTTTTACCATCGGCCGTAATGTAACGAAAAATTTTTGACTGTACCTGTAATTAAACTATACATCCGATTTTCATAAAATTTGAAACTGCACGACAAAATATTACAACAATTATATATTTAAAATTTCACACTATTCGGTTGTGTAGTTTTTGCGCTGCTATATGCGGACGGACGGACTGAACGACTGCTATAAGTGCTACGTATTTATATACCGGGTGTCCCAAAAAGGACTGACTGATTTTAAAATTCAATAACTTCCAAACGGTGACAGATATTAAAAAAATTCTTACAGGAGGGTTATGCATAAAGTCAAAAGTTTTTTTACAGTGATTTTCGATTTTAGTTCGAATTACAAACAATAGATGGCGCTGCGATCAATAGCGGCTAAATTCAGGCTCGATTTTTGGTACTTCGTGGCCCGAATAATATATTTCCATCTCCTTTTTCTGCATGGAACAACAGAAAGGACCAAAAATCGAGCCTGTATTTAGCGACTATTGCTTACATCGCCATCTGTTGTTTGTAATTCAAACTAAAATCGAAAATCTCTGTAATAAAACTTTTGACTTTATGCATAACCCTCCTGCAAGAATTTTTTTAATATCTGTCACCGTTTGGAAGTTATTGAATTTTAAAATTAGTCAGTCCTTTTTGGGACACCCGGTAATTACGAACGCACCTAATAAGGAATCGCAAAGCGATCCAGAATGGAGAAGCGAAACAATTACGTCTGCGGTTGGCAAGAAAATAGGGATTGCTACGCGATACCAAATGGAATCGCGAAGCGATTACGCGGGGATTTCGTGAGCGTAGTGAGCACGGGGGCGTAGCCCCCTAGTTACATACAATTAATTTGTAATTACCTTGCGGATAACTGAGATTACAAATTTGCCCAACTCTGGTCCCGCGTATATCGGGGGTCTGGATGTTCTGGACACCTGTATTTTAAAGTAATTATCTTCGCCTTATCCACTGGTAGAATTATCTGCTGTTAAAGATGGCGAAATAAGCTGCAAGAAATGAGTGATATATAGATCATTTGGAGCTCCCATTTACATGTGACACCTGTCAAAATTAGTCAGAAACCTTATTCATAATGTAAGTTAAATAAAAGTTTAAAAATTTACATTTTGAAAAACACGCAATTTGGGAAATGTGATATGAAAAACTGTTTTGCAGGAAGTTTTTTTTTTAAATTAATATTTAACCCTTTAGTGCGCATGTATGCAAACAAAATTGTTTTGAATTTAATAGATTTTTTTTTTATTCGTATGTACCTAATTCACACCAGAAAATTAAAATAGCAATATCTGTTTTAATTAATAACAGATATTGTGTATTTAAATAAAACGAAATTAACCATTGAAACTTTCTGGTGTAACGTCAGATTCTTTGAAAAACGTAATTTCTAGAACGTATTCTGTCATGGGAATTAAAGGGTTAAAGGTTAATTTTTATAAAATAAATATATAAAATAAGGTATTTGGAGACATACTTATTAAAATATTTACTAATTTGCAATATGTTAGTGTAAAACAGCCACACGACAGTAGTTTTTACTTGCATTGCAGATGTTCAACAGAAGAAAAGATTGAGTTATTATATTAAAAATCTATGTCTGATTTTTTTCATTATTTTTTTTGTGTGTTCCTTTCAGAGAGTCATATATATTTTTTTCGAAACAAAATAAAAAGTAGCGCATTTAAGGGTTAAATAATTATCAATGTATCCTTTATAAATACATAAATAATTATGCCGAAATAAGCTTTTCGATCTTTAACGGCAGAAAAAACAATTTACTTTTAATACTAATTTATTTTTCATTTATTAGCATGAGAATAAAGTTACAAAACGGAACTTTTGCTTCACTAAGCATAATTTTATTGAAGCATAAATTGTGTGGTAAAAGTTGCTTTTTAGTTAGTATAGTTTTTATTAAATAGTTAAACTTTCTTTCAAACTAAAGTTGATTTAGGAAATGCGTTGGAAATAAGAATTTTTAATTTTACTAATTCACATTATAGATGAACACAAAGCGTTTGAGAATAAACTTTTATTAATCTCTTTCCTTAAAATATGATTTTTTTTTATTTTGCTTATTTTTAACGGTTTATTATATATATATTTAAATAAATTTGGAATTTTTCTAAGAAATAGTGGCGGATCATGCTAACCAAACTGGAAATATCTTCTACCAGGTTTTTTGTACAGTTTTCATCATCATTTCTATTTTGTTCTTAAAATGTGTTATATTTCTTATTCATCAACTGCAAGTGGGGTTGCATCTGAAATAAGAAGCCCTCTATTGCCTATCTTGATCTGGTCATGAAACTATGGTTGGTTGGTTGTATTTATGTCGGCCAATTATCAGAACGAGGGATATAGGCCCCATGAAACTATGAATGAAAAGGAATATACATTCCCCAAAATTGTGAAGCTTCAACTATAACCCCTATCGCAGTGGATAATTACTGCTCGGGCTAACTACCACCAATAAATTTGATTAGAAAATTTCTCATTACTTAAACGCTTTATAAACGCAGCATTCCAGTCATAATTATAGCCAAACACAGATATTTATTTTCCTGGTTGAAGTTTGCATCTGCGGTAATCAGGCCCTGCTTTTCCGCCATACTGCAGGGCTGCCACAAACGAATATTTTTAAATTGTACTTTGATCCACTTTTTCAAAACAAAACATAGACTTTGACACCATTTTCAAGAGAAATATGCTACAAAATGTATATTTTTAAAATAGTGTTGCGAACAGAATATAAAAATGCTGTGGTCTCCCGCAGCATCCCTGTGTGATAGCCTAAACAACCTTTTATTAATGTCAGTGAAAGAGATTATAATACCCGAGTCAACTTCCATCAGTAAAATCGAATAGAAAATTTCAACTATTTGTGAGAGTAATTTTGTATAAATAAACCTCTAACATAAGGCAAAATTTTCCTTTCAAAATTTACTGGTGGAAGTTTAGTTCGTTAAAAATCAGAAACTGTTGATCCGATATAAAAAATCAGCCGCCATCCATAACTGCATTATTCCGGCAGTTTCAAATTTCTATTACTGAAACTTATTTGGAAATATTTCGAGAAATTACTGGTGGAAAAAAATAATTCCTAATTTGAATAGAAAAGATCCGCCCCTGTTAAGAAATAAAGATTTCAAATTATTATTTTTAAGAATGGTTTTCATCCTAACTGGTGTAGTTTAGTGTGACTGATTTGGTTTAATAGAGTGTTGTTATGACAATCTTCTATTAAGCGTAGCAGGCGCTTCTGCAGTAAAAAAGAAAGTATACATATTATGGTGACTGTTCTTAAAACCTAAAAAATCGCTTAGATTTTTAACAAAATACTCAAATTTAGTGACAATTAAAGCACTTTTATGAAAGTTAGATCGTGTAGGCAACCAGGCATACAATCGTTCTATCTTTATGAAATTTATGCGATCGCCAGTGATGGAATAGTGTAGAACCAGAGAACTAACTGACACCGCAAAATTTTATTATTATTCTTTGTCTAATTTCAGAACAGAATGTCTGAGATCTTTCATGGCGGAGAATGCTATTAAAATTTGACAACCGCCCAACTGCTGCGCCACTGTTCCATCACTGAATAGCATTACCGAAACAAGCTTTTTAAATCGAAGAAAATAGTTATAAGAATCGAAGTATTCGATCATAAGTTGTACATGTAATTATCAGAGTGGACCAAAAATCCCTGACATAATTTAAAATTTAATATAAAATCACATTAGAAAGAAGAATCAAAAACTGAAGGCAAACAATTACAGATCATTAATTTGTACCTAAAATAGCACTAATTACCATTGAAATAATTACCGCCAAACTGCTGCGCCACTGTTCCATCACTGAATAGCATTACCGAAACAAGCTTTTTAAATCGAAGAAAATAGTTATAAGAATCGAAGTATCCGATCATAAGTTGTACATGTAATTATCAGAGTGGACCAAAAATCCCTGATATAATTTAAAATTTAATGTAAAATCACATTAGAAAGAAGAATAAAAAACTGAAGGCAAACAATTACAGATCATTAATTTGTACCTAAAATAGCACTAATTACCATTGAAATAATTACCGCCCAACTGCTGCGCCACTGTTCCATCACTGAATAGCATTACCGAAACATGCTTTTTAAATCGAAGAAAATAGTTATAAGAATCGAAGTATCCGATCATAAGTTGTACATGTAATTATCAGAGTGGACCAAAAATCCCTGACATAATTTAAAATTTAATGTAAAATCACATTAGAAAGAAGAATAAAAAACTGAAGGCAAACAATTACAGATCATTAATTTGTACCTAAAATAGCACTAATTACCATTGAAATAATTACCGCCCAACTGCTGCGCCACTGTTCCATCACTGAATAGCATTACCGAAACATGCTTTTTAAATCGAAGAAAATAGTTATAAGAATCGAAGTATCCGATCATAAGTTGTACATGTAATTATCAGAGTGGACCAAAAATCCCTGACATAATTTAAAATTTAATATAAAATCACATTAGAAAGAAGAATCAAAAACTGAAGGCAAACAATTACAGATCATTAATTTGTACCTAAAATAGCACTAATTACCATTGAAATAATTACCGCCCAACTGCTGCGCCACTGTTCCATCACTGAATAGCATTACCGAAACAAGCTTTTTAAATCGAAGAAAATAGTTATAAGAGTCGAAGTATCCGATCATAAATTGTACATGTAATTATCAAAGTGGACCAAAAATCCCTGACATAATTTAAAATTTAATATAAAATCACATTAAAAAGAAGAATCAAAAACTGAAGGCAAACAATTACAGATCATTAATTTGTACCTAAAATAGCACTAATTACCATTGAAATACCCTTATCATATTTAAATGTGTGCGCCTTTTATAGCGCGAGCAACATCCAAACGATATTCTAATTCAATCCACGTGTCCGGTAGCAGTGTTTGCTAGACTGAATTACATGCGAGAGTCTCGTCTTCAGTCCTTCAATGTCATCCAAAGCGGAAGCATTTACTTTGTCCATCACATAACCACGCAAAAAATAATTGAGTGGTATTGAGTCTGGGGAATGAGGTGTCCATAACAACCGACTGTTTCGTCAAATCCGCCGGGCAGGAAAATCCTTATTAAAATAATCTCTTACTGTTTAACCCCAGTGCGGGGGGTGAACCATCTTCCTTCAAATAAAAAAAATTGAGGGACAGCAAAAATTTTCATCATACCCACGTAAACCTATTTTGCGACTGTAGACTTAACGAAAAAGAATGAGCTAATAAAAATATTAGACATTAAGCTACAAAATACGTTAAGTTTTGAATATATCTGGCTACTTCCACCACGTTATGTGGGTTTTCTCATCCTAATATTCTCATATTGTGCCATTTGACCTTTCAAGACAAATCAAAAGTTGTTGCGTTGTAAAAAGAATGCTTGTAAAATCTCAACATCTCAGTCTATAGATTCAAACATCTCAATAACACAGTTCAAACGAAATGGCATGTCATCCACATGTAATGCTTGCAGCATCTGTACTTTGTATGCTTGTTAGTTCACTCTTTTATGTAGAAATCGATGCACTGTTGTACTCAGAATATCTAATTGCTGCTATATTGACACTTTGAACTGTAAAAAATGTATGTCGCATGCGTGCAACGTTTTCTTCGGATGTACTTGGCTTCCAACTTTGTATATTCAAAACTTTTCTAGTTGTTAAACATTTCCTATGTTATTTTAAAATCCTGTTTCAAGATGGAGGTACTTTTTTATACTTCGTTCGAAAATTCCTTTTAACAGTAATGTTGAATTTGATTTCAAAGTACCAACTTACGTTATCCGCGTTTTGCTGGGAATCATCACAGCGTCAAATCTAATTTGACATGCTGCACCGGTGGTGTACCGATGCAGCGATGGTTGTGATGGTTGTGAAGCCGTGATGGTGACCGATGGTTGTGAAGCCATGAGGTGATGGCTTCACAACCATCACCTCATGGAGTTCATGTCTGAAACTCCAGGATTAAATAGAAATCGATTAGCATAACAAAAGGAAACTGGTCTGTTAATGCATATCTTGGTGGAAACCACATGCAGACCCAATATTACTGGTTGATTGGAAGATACTCATTGAGTTTTCAAATCAAATCCTGCGTCAGATTTCATATTAGCATAAAAAGGGATTGAAATGACGCTGAAATTGCATTAGAAAACACAATGTGGTCTACCAAGAAAGATCTAAAATTGGATCTGTAGGAGGTTTAAACCAAAATATACATTCTGTATAAAAATTCCTGGAGTTTGTTATTTAAACAGGGTGGCGAGTGGTCAGGGAAAAACACAGTCGAAAAAATTAGGAACTACCAGTATTTTCTTCTAGAAAATATTTCGAATAGTATAAAGAGATTAAAGAAAGCGAATTTCTCTTTAACAAAATACTGGTATTTAACACCTTTTTGACTGTGTTTTTCCCTGACCACTCGCCACCCTGTTAAAAGACGCGCATAAAAGATATCACGATAATTTGTTTCTGTAATTCGAGGCTACTCTACGGAGTTACGTAGCGGAATTTGAGAGGGATCTGTGACATAGTGTGTTGAAAGCTGCTGCTTTTGTCACACATACTTTAACCCTTTAGTGCGCATCTTTGCATATATGCAAACAGCACTGTTTTGAATTTAATAGATTTTTTTTTTATTCTCATATACCTGATTCACACCAGAAAATTAAAATAGCAATATTTGCTTTGATTAAAAAAACAGACATTCCGTATTTAAATAAAGCGAAATTAAACATTGAAACTTTCTGGTGTAAAGTCAGATTCTCTGAACTACGTAATTTCTAGAACGTATTCTATTATGGGAATTAAATGGTTAAAAGTTAAGTTTTATAAAATAAATAATTGTCTGAGCGAAGCGAAGGCTAATACTCAGCGAAATATTACTGTCCGAACACTTTACTACTACGATGGATATTAACGCCATGTCCTACTAAAAAAAAAGCCTAATAAAAACCTTTCGTCAAGCATAACTCAAAAAATATTTGTCGGATTTCGTTTCTGATTGCACCAGAAGGTACCTATTAGGGTCGCCGACTGAATGCACCTACTATGAAAAATAAGTTCCAAACCGTTTAAAAATTATATAGAAAAAACTCTTAAAAAAGCACAATTTATCTGCATACGTCACAGAAATTTGGTGTGCGTCACTTTCACCGTTTAATGTTTTCGTAGACAACTGGTTTGAACACATGGAGCAAATAAAAAAAAATACGCACGCAGTAATATTGAATAGATCAGTTTCAACCACGTGATCACAAACCTTGCAATAACCCGTCGCAACCAGTTTTGGTGGGCAAACAAATAATAATACAGTATTCCGTACCACGGTGATCGTTTTTAGCCTGTTGTATAAAATCTGGCATGTTGTATGACATACAATTGTGGATGATTAAAACAAAAGACATGAGTGTTTATTGATGCGGGAGGTTACCTTTCTCTGGATGTCTGTCTGTCTATCATACAGCATACAATTTTCTTGTAAAGGATGATATTATTATGCAGTAAAACCTCCATAACGGACACACCCGATTAGTGGACACCTCTATTTAGCGGGCATTTTTTCGATTACCAACCCTTAAATAACTGTACATTTTTTACTCTCAGTAGCGGACACCTCCAAATAGAGGACAAATTCTGCCCTCCCGAGGTGTTCGCTATTCAGAAGTTTTACTGGTAAAACCTCCTTAGCGGACACACCCGATTAGCGGATACCTCTATTTAGCGGACATTTTTCGATTACCAACTCTTAAATAACTGTACATGTTTTACTCTCAGTAGCGGTCACCTCTAAATAGAGGACAAATTCTGCATTCTCGGGGTGTCCGCTATTCAGAGGTTTTACTGTATATAATATTGATAATTATTTTACAGGGCCGCACAAAAGAATAAGAATATATGAAACGAATATAAACTAAATTCGGGATTGGTAGATCGCTGATGGTAATGTAATTTTAGGGTGTTGTTACAGTCATCCGCAGCATGTTTTTAGAGTTTCGTTCATCTAACGAAACTCTACCTGTCTCACTCCTTTGGCCGTCTGTTTGTCCGTCTGTCACAGAGCCCGTTCTCAGAAACTATATATTTCGGAGACTTGAAAATTTGCATACTTATAGCTGAACATCTCACATCAAACGACAAATAATAAAATTTTGAAAAAGGCTTAATATTTAAACCTTTGGGCTCTAACTTGTGTATTTAAAGCAATTTTTCTAACACAGCCCCTAATTAAGTTGGAGACATTAAAGTTTGCATACTTACAGCTGAACACTTGCGATAACACGATAAATCATAAAATTTTGAAAAAGTCATATTTAACCCTCCGGTCTCTAACTTCTGTATTTTAAGCAATTTTTTCTAACTCAGCCTCTAATTAATTTGGAGACATGACATTTTGCATACTTATAGCTGAACATCTCACATCAAACGACAAATAATAAAATTTTGAAAAATGTCTGATATTTAACCCTCTGGGCTCTAACTTATGTATTTTAAACAATTTTTCTAACTCATCCCCTAACTAAGTTGGAGACTTGAAAGTTTGCATACTTATAGCTGAACACTTGCGATAACACGACAAATAATAAAATTTTGAAAAAGGTATAATATTTAACCCTCTGGGCTCTAACTTGTGTATTTTAAGCAATTTTTCTAACTCAGCCCCTAATTAAGTTGGAGACATTAAAGTTTGCATACTTATAGCTGAACACTTGCGATAACACGATAAATCCTAAAATTTTGAAAAAGTCATATTTAACCCTCCGGTCTCTAACTTCTGTATTTTAAGCAATTTTTCTAACTCAGCCCTTAGATAAGTTGGAGACATGACATTTTGCATACTTATAGCTGAACACCTCACATCAAACGACAAATAATAAAATTTTGAAAAAGTCTATTATTTAACCCTCTGGGCTGTAACTTGTGTATTTTAAGCAATTTTTCTAACTCAACCCTTAATTAAGTTGGAGACATGACATTTTGCATACTTATAGCTGAACACCTCGCATCAAACGACAAATAATAAAATTTTGAAAAAGTATTATTTAACCCTCTGGGCTCTAACTTGTGTATTTTAAGCAATTTTTCTAACTCAGCCCCTAATTATGTTGGAAACATAAAAATTTGCATACTTATAGCTGAACACCTCACATCAAACGACAAATAATAAAATTTTGAAAAAATCTAATATTTAACCTCTAATATTTTGTCTCGCGCAATTTTTAAATTTAAACTGTTTTGCAATACTATTTTTTGTTCATTTTGCATAATAAGTGTAATGTGACGTAATTTGTTCTATTTCAGATTTCTAACGCATGTTAATGAATTTATTTTACAATATCCTTTCTCTTTTAAAATTCACATGTAAATGTAGTTTTTATGGCGTAATTTCCAATAAGTGCCTGCTTTTTATACCTAATTATTTAATTCTGATTTGAAGGTTTTTTTCTGTTTATAATAGTAACGTGTAAATAATTTTTTTATTTGAAGCAAACATTATTGTTTGCGCTGTTTATACAATTGGCAACAGTTTAAATTAATACCATTTTCTAAAATATGTAAAAAATATCTGTCAAAATGCTGAATATTTGAATTTAAAATAGAAATAAAACCTCAAGAAATGAGTCAAATTAAAAAAAATAATGAAATCTGCAGACCGGGATCTTCTATTGAATAAAATGATCTAAAATTATTAAATTCCCATGTATAGATTTTGCTCTTATAATTTTTTTTAATGGAACGATTTTGTCCAACTTTAGCATTAAATATCTCTTAAAATAATTCTTCGATTTGAAAACTGTATGCATTAGTGTGTTGATCAAACATTTCGCTATAATACCACCGATTTTCATATATTTGTATGCAATAGATTTCTTAATATTAACGAAGAAAGACTTCCGGTCACAAAAAATTCAAAACCGGCGGTGACATTAGTTACATTTTATAGAATAGAGAGAGGTATAAAAATGAAAACTTGTCTATCTGTCAGTTTGTAATTCTATAAAAAAATCCACAATTTGGAAGCCAAAATTGTGAAGAGATACGTACATGTGTATTAAAACATGGCCGAGAACAGTTGCCAACAATTAAAAAACACAATAAAATTATTACTGCAACAATTAATTTTCTACTGCAAGATTTCCACGTGAAAAATGAAAATGAAATAAATAGTTTGCCAAATTTAAAAAAAAGGTGAATATTACGTCATAACTTTTCTATTGCAAGATATTCACGTGAAATATGAAAATGAAATAAATGGTTTGACGAATTTAAATGAAAGTGAATATAACTTCATAACTTTTCTATTTCAAGGTTTCCACGTGAAAGAGGAAAATATTACGTCATATTGGAAATATAAAGGGCATGGTGGATATAGTATAACGTCATATGAGTGTGAAAAATGTATTGAAGCATGATAAAAACCCGATTAGGGAAATATTGGCGTATTTTAACATTATTGCTCCAATTATAAATTGAAATAAGTTCATTTATAGCTGTATTCTTTTGCGTCTGTTATATACATTTATACATTTTTATATAACGTTTTCATATGATTAATTCAACAACATTTCGACTGCTTTTTTTAATGTTTGTTTTGTGTTGTATGTTAAATTTTGAAATTGATTTTTCAGAACAAACATCCTTCAAATTCTGGGCAATACCGGCACTTTAGTTTGTAACAGATAAATGGCTATTGTATCTGTACATCTAATGCTAATATTATAAAGCGTTATAATATTATAAAGTATATAATATTATTAATTCTTGTACGTTTGTGAGGTGTTATCTCTGAAACTACATAGCCAACTTAAAAAAATGTTGGTGGCCATCTCTGCTCCGAAAAAAAGACTATTTTATGTCAGTGCAAGAACCTACATCGCTGCAGGAGCAAAAAAGTTCTAAAATTGTGATTTCTGCGATATTGATTGGGTTAGAAACTTTAAATTTGGTGCGGTAGTTACTTTTAAGATGTAAATACTCGTAATGAACGCTCTCTAAAAGGTTCAATTTGACGGATAAACGTAAAAATTTCTAGAAAGGTTCTAAACTATAATTTATTTGGAATACTGAACTTTTTGGGATACTGTCGGGGTTAGAAGCTAGAACTTTGGCATGGTAGTAATTAATAAGATGTAAATGCTCGTTGTAGAACGAATTCTAAAAGATAGAAAGACTAAACAAAGCGGAAAAAGATCTAAAGATGATCTAAGTAACGAAGAACATTGAACTGTTAGGAATATAAACATGAAAATTGACATGGCTGTATTTATCATGACGTAAATTCTCGCAATAGAACAATTTCTAAATCTGTCGCTGTATAAAACAGTGCAGAAACAAAAAACTTTCAAAAATTTTCTATTTCTCTGTTACTGCTGAGCCCAAAATTTAGAAATTTTGCTTCGGGTTAGTTTTAAAATATACAATTGTCTCTATGAATGGTTTAAAAAAAAATTTAAAATTTAAAAAGATGAAATTAACGGAAAGCGATCTCAATTATCATTAATTTGGAATTATTAGGTACAGCAACTTTAAATATTTCATAATGCTGCATTTCCTCCGCGAAACATGCGATTTAAATGCAACAAAACAGATAGATACCCACCTAGCATTAAATAAATTGTGTAAATATTGAATAAAGACCTGTATGAAACAGTGAGTAGGTTGCCCGAAAGTACTTGTTAAAGTGTTCCTTATCTAGGCTTTTCTCTCTCTCGCCAAGGCCACTAACAGAGGGAAGTGCCGTTTTAAATGTGATATGAATTTTTTATCCGATTCATTTTTCTAGACATTTTATCATAAGGTCATATTCTCAATTATCATTAGTAGATTTTTTATATATTAACTTATTCTGGTGAAATTTTGTAATCGGGTTCATATTGGCGTATGTTAGCTTGCATGATTTGCTGAATAAATATGTATGGATTTGTAAATTACTTCAAATGGCACTTTGACAGCTCAAAAGTTATGCAGACGACATATTCAGATCTTGTGTCATACTTCATGTTGCAATCATTGCCGATTTCTTTTATTTAATACATGCTAAATACAGCTCAACTTGTGCAGAATATGTTTGAAAACAAAACAATACAGCGTATGTAGTGGCCAGCATACACTTATCATTTAAATCCGATCGAGCATATCTAAAACACACTCTAACGAAGCATTGCATGCCACTTTTGATGTATTCGATACTTTGATACTATATTAGATTTTGAGAAGAGAATTCCTTAAATGTTATCGACAACCTCGTTGCATACGTGGAAAACAGATATTGTATAATATTAACTATTCCGGGCGAGCACACACCATGTAAAGTATAGTCCATTCTTTTTAAACATCATATATTTGTCATTTAAAGTTACTCAAATTGGTGCGGAGCGTCTGATTATTCTCTTGACATCATTTTATACAGTTAAAATTCCGATATAAGTAAATGAGTGTTCCATTTTCTATTTTACTTTTAATATATTGCGTACTTTCAATTTTATATCCATGCATGGCTGTCTTGAATAGTTTGATTTCCCATTTTTTAAACAGTGTATACGAATTTATATATAAGATTTTGTAATTCTACAATTCGTTTATTTTCATCATTTCAATTTTTCGCAGTATATGGACAATTAAAGATAACATCTCATTTTCTTTGCTTCCACATATTATTATTAAATCTATGTTCTCAGTAATATCGCTCAGACTAATCCCTCTGAGGGAAGTCCTAGTTATATAAAATAAGGTATTTGGAGACATGCTTATTAATGTATTTATTAATTTGCATTATTTTACCGTAAAACATCCACACGACAGTAGTTTATACTTATATTGCCTATGTGCAACAGAAGAAAATATTGACGTATTACATGAAAAATATAGCTCTAATTTTTTTTTTCATTATTTTTCCAGTGTTATAAACCTATGAAAGTATCATATATAATTTTTTCGAAAGAAAATAAAAAATCGCTTTTTTAGAGGTTAAATTGCTGTGTGTTATATACAATTAAAAAATTAGTTGAACAATGAATTTCCTTAATTTTTTTGCTCCAAAAACAATTTCGTGTGCCGAAACATTGAAATTATTGCTTACGCGGTGAATCGTGCATGCCAAAAACACAGACGTATGGATGGTAGAAAGAATTCAAAGAGTTCCAAGAAGTGGTCATTGATTTGCCTCGTTCTGGCCAGACTTTAATTTCTCAATGATCAGTAAAATCAACTAGCTGGAGCTCGAAAATTGTCGTATGAGTCATAGACAGTTGGCTTAAGAAGAAAAGATATCTTTTTAGTTCGCTCATAACATTATGACCAATAATTTGGACATAAAACACGTTGCGGCACGATTGCTTCCGAAAGAGCTCAATTCTGTTCTATCGTTGTGCAAGAGTTTTTGCCCAGAGTATCGTCGACCAAGAACTGTACTCGTCTGATATGGCTCCGTTTGAGTTCTGCCTTTTCCCAAAGCTAAAATTGCTATTTCGAGGAAAGCGAGTTGAGTCGATTGAAGATAAAAAAGAATATTGTCTCAAGGAGGTAAAGGCAATACCCAAAGCTGCCTACAAAAATGTATAGAAGATTCGGTCCTGCGCTGTCATAATTGTATTGAATTCGATGGGGCTTTTTCTGAAGGCAACAAAATAAATTTTGATGAATAAATTAATTTTATTGTGTGTTAGCTAACATTTCTGAATACTCTTTACACAGAATGTATGTTGGCATACCAGTTCTATTTTAATATGCTTATCGAGTTCTATCTGGTCCTGGATTTTCAGCCCTGAACTCGATATAGTGCACTGTAAAAAAAACGGGAAAAATCACAGCCAATTTCGCTGTGAATCGCTTCACTAGCATGAGAATACTGCGCTTTTGTAATTTCAGTATTGATTTACAGTAAACTGCTGTTATTTTAACGCGGAAAATACCGCCCAAACAACATTCCAAACTAGATATTCACAGGCAGCGTCAACCAAAGCAGGTTATTACTAGCGTTAGTCTCGTTCGATTGTTAGCGTCTTTCTGAATAAGTGCTTATTACTGCAATTCAAAGTGGCGCTTTTGGATACACAAACATGAAACTGGATACTATATATTTTAAAAATTCATAGTAAGTTTTATTTTTATGTTTATTTGTATCATTGATTTAATAACTATTAGATAGCCAGTTTTATTATATAATGTAAGATACAAATTTCGTATTTGACCACATGTATATAAACACTGAGTAACAACAATAGCTTTTGAATCATTTGTATAAATATTAAATATTTCCTCTTAAATTATATCAAAAGAGAATTGTTCAAATTCAGATTTTTTTAAAATTATTTTTTTCTTAAAGGACTTTGTTATTATTTATAATTTTGTGTCCGAGTCCCAGATAACACAAAATCCCCATTATATTATTAAATATGTTTTGTTTTGCTTATTATATATTTTCCAAAATTCCAGTTTATCGGATCGTAAATATAATTACTAATAATATAAATCATATAAATTTCATTATTCTCCAAAAGCTTTAAGTTCACTTTCTGTACTTATTTAAATATTTAAATTATTTAATGTATTATTAATGTAATGTTTTTCAAATTATCAAAGACAACTTTACTACCAATGATCTTATTTTCCGTGAGAGATATTCAGATTTTATAGATGCTAGATTTTTAAGCGCATTTATTTTCATTTTTTTATATGTAATGTTCAAACCATTTATGTGT
The DNA here is from genome assembly GCA_963932465.1 of Maratus speciosus. Taxonomy (NCBI): domain Eukaryota; kingdom Metazoa; phylum Arthropoda; class Arachnida; order Araneae; family Salticidae; genus Maratus; species Maratus speciosus. Next base: position 501,558,061 of record OZ010794.1, on the reverse strand, counting down.
AATATGTAACACTATTTTATTAATCCATAAAAAATTCCAAGAGTTTGCTTACTATTATCGCATTTTGCTTTTGTCCATTATCTAACAATAATAAGTATAATCCGCAACTAGATGTTGAAATTAGATATTTTGAACGTCCTCAATGTATGTTATAATACACAGTATATTTTAAATTGACATATGGAATAGTCTATACAATGAGTTACAATAGTTTAAAATTTTCTATTTATAGCTGTTTCGGTGTCTTTTCTTATTTTATTTCTTCTTTTACTTTATGGTGCGAAGTTTGTATCTTACATATGTATAACAAAATTTATTATATAAGAATGCTATTAAAACAATGATATAAGTAGACGTAAGGATAATATTTAGTGCTATTTGTCTTTAAAAGATGGTCATAATATAAAGAAAGAGAAAATCAATGTAAATAAACATTACGGGGTGGGGTGGGGGGTTAAAAATACAAATACATATCTACAAAAAGAAAAAAAAAGGGTAAAAATTTAACTGTTATTTTGTTAAGAGTGCTGTAGAATTCACAGCAAAAAATGCTGATATAATACAGACTTGTTGTAAAATCTGAAAAACAAAATTACTGTAAAATTAGCTGAAAAAAATGCTGTAAATTTACACATTTGCTGTTTACCCGTGATAAAAAAAAATTGCTGTGAATTTACCGCAAAATTTGCTGGCACCCATATTGCCTGCATTATTTGCTGTAAAGTTACAGTGATTTTTTTTACAGTGTGCTAGTTTGTGCAGTTGCCGCCGTTCGTTCTATATTCCAGTGCGGAGTTTCCTGGCCGATGGATTAAAGGAGATGGTCCATTCTTATGGTCACCTCATTCTCAGTGGTGGAAAATTGGCGCAGAGGTGGAGCCTATTGACACCACTAAATTATAATAGTATTTTGACTCTTATCTAATGATCAAATTTCTGGGTTTTTATTAAACTGAATAATACCATAAAAATTTAGTGGTGTCAATAGGCTCCGCCTCTGCGCCAATTTTCCACCACTGCATTCCCCAGAATTAACCTCACTCGATTTTGTCTCTTTGGCTTATCTCAAGAACAAAGTGTAAGCTTGCGCTCTGGCTGACATTGAAATACTAAGGACGAGAATCAGGCCTGTAATTCAATCTATTCTGCAATCTCTGCTAGCGAATACAAGGATTGAACTCGATTGCCGTTTTGATGAGGTTCGCCATAAAGGATGCACTCATAGAAATATGTTATTATAGTTCACAAAATAAACGTTCTGAAACTGCTTGGGACAAAATAAATGATCTGTAACTGATTATCTTTAGTTTTTCCTGCTTCTTCCAATAAATGTGCTTAAGTAAACGTCAAGGCACTATAAAGGATAAGGTAATTTGACTAGACAACTCCTTTACACTTTAAGTTTAAAAAGTATCAGTCTCGCGAATTTCAGTGAATAGCAAGAATGAATCAATTAAAATATTTTAATGCTTATAAATAGAGATAATCCACTCATCCTATAAGATATCGTTTTTCAACCAAGATAAAGTAGCTGGATAAATCCGAAGGGAATTATTCACAATTGTCCCATTTGATTACCAAAGTATCCAGAGAAGTCGGTGCTCAAACCTCACTTGATCAGTGAACACTCGCAATTTATAAGAGAAAACTACATGCAAAAATTAATTATCATCTATTCGCAAACTACAAAGGAACACTTTGCTGAGCCAACTGATTAGAAGGAGACTTACTGGTCAACTCACTGGTAAAATATACTGTAGGCTAATGGCTAAACTATGGTTTGAACTTAAAATCGAATTCCCCATTAACACATCTTCCGAAATGGGACAAAAATCAAAACTAAATTTGAATAACTCAACATTGCTAAAAACAGTGAGTTAGCTAACATTACATGTGCAACTGAAGGAAAGACAACGGCCGTTCTGAAATAATTTTTTTATACAACGCCAAATAAATAAATAGACTATTCATCTATCTCATCTTTAAAAACTTAAAAAAATAAAATTACACATAATTTGCTTTATTACTTAGAAGATGATAAAAAGCATAAAAAGACGTTAAACTACATTATCTAATTCCTAGCACTTTCAGCTATACAAAAAGTTACACACATATCTATACACATATCTTCAGGGACAAAATACAAAACTGTTGTTAGTACAAGAGTAACCGCAGTTATTCATTTGGTCCCTCAAGATGGCAGTATATTTCTTTTTGGTAATTTATAGCATTTCTATGTTGAGCTAATTGCTAGGTTTTTAGATAAATGTGAAATTAATTACGATATAGTTAAAATAAATCATTTGGGACAGGTAATGTAATGAAGCATACTTAAACTCGGATATGCAGAAATTAAAAAAAAAAAAATCGAAAAAAATATGTCGCTTGAATCTTGTTGTAACATAAATATTTTAATTTTCTTATTATTTATACATTTTTAAGGCTTTGGTAGTTAATAGTTTTATTTAACTATTTACGATAATAACAAATATTGAAGGTAACGTTCGTGGAAAACTCCATAATTACAGTTATTTGTCAAACCAAATTAGAACAGCGATAAGGGAATAAACAAATTAGTAAATAGTCATTTTTCATTAATGAATTTTAGCCTAAAATGAAAAAACCTAAATATATATATTTTTTAAATTTTCATAATTTAAACGATTTTAATTATTTGTATATTTTCTTATTATGGATAATTATAGATCTTTTTTCAATTCCTACTATTAGCTCACACTCTCCCTATATTTATTTATATATTTATATATTTATATATTTATCTTGTACAAATTTTCATTCGTTAATAAAATACTCATTATTCATCCTATCAGGTTGAAATAAATTTTTTACTTTCTTCTATCTTTACAAGAAGAAAGTATTGGATTCGTAAAAATTTTCGACTTCCGGTTTTCGACGGATTTACACGTTTTAGAGGTCAGAGATTCCAAAAACATGTTTTTACAAAATGTCTGTCTGTGACTCTGTGAGTCTGTCTGTCTGTCTGTCTGTGTGTATGTGACACAAATATTGTGGGCGCTCTACCTCAAGAACTAATGCACGAAATTTAATAAAAATTGATATTCAAGTAGTCCCTAATATAAATTGGTGCTGATTAGTTTTTGGTGTAAATCGCCCAACAGGTGGCGCTGCTATGCTGCATTTTTCGCGATTTCTGCACTAGCTCTATCTCAAGAACTAATGCACGGATTTTCATAAAACTTCAGATTCAATTAATCCTTGATATGAATTAGTGCTGGTAAGGTTTTGGTGCAAATCGCTCAACAGGTGGCGCTGCTATGCTGCATTTTTTAGAATTTCCCCTACAACACTATCTCAATAACTAATGCACGAATTTTCATCAAACTTCAAATTCAGGTATACTTTTATATGAATAAATTGATATAATTTCTTTTACTATTTAAATGATTTAATTGACGTGATTTATATAGAAGAAAGTTTTGTGATGGCCACAACATACTAGTTTTAACTTGTACTGGATGACAATTGATGTTAATAAAGTTTTTTCAAATATTAATTAATTAAATTTTAATTAATTAATTTTAGTTTTGCATGGGAAACAAAATACGGCCATTGGTTATTGAAGTTCAATGAAATTATTTTCAATAAGGGGTTACCATAGGGGGGGGACCCTGTTCTGTCGCCAAATACCGCCAAGTTTGTCGCCAACTTGGCGATATATCGCCAAATTTGGCGGCCAAAATGAGTCGCCAAAAGTGACGCCAACTTGGCGATATCTGTAATATTTCGCCAAATTCCCATAGAGTTCCATAGTAAACCTACTTGCTTATAGAAAATCAACAAATTTAGATATTTTAATGCAACAAAAACTAATATTAGCTTGATTATATTAAATTTTTCTTTTATGGCCTAAGTAGGAATTGACTTTAAAAACAAAATTTTTATATTACTTGTTTACAATATAAGCAGAAAAATGGTAATGAAATGATGAATAAATAAAATGTAAAAAGAAAAATATTGCTAGTTATTTAAAAAAAAAATTGTGATGTTTTTAATCCATTATAGTTTAGTAGATAAGTAAATTTAAAACGTAACGTAACTATTTTAATGGGATGAAATTTCATCGAAAAGAGATATTACTTTATCCTTCTTTTTTACACTTTCCAACATAGTTGAAAAGTTTTATGAATTCGGTTTCTCTATCTGTAAATTCCCGTAAATATAGTCAGATTGCCATAAAATTGATATATGATATTAGTGTTTACTGTGGCATATTCTGTATTAAAAATTATGTTTTTAGCATTTACGATTCATTTACAGGGTCTCTCAAAAGATTTCCATTACATTACCGCCTATGGGAAAATATCAATTGCGATGTATTTTAATGACATTACACTACTTTAAATATATTTAAACTTGTATATATATCACTGAGGTGTACTACAATACGCTTACTCTACAATCTAGTGTGCATTTAATTTATCGTTCATTGTGGGAACGCCTCAGGGTGGTCCGAAAGAGACCCCTTTGTTGGGGGAGGAAACTTGGAGTCCGGCCGAGTTCGTAGTACACGAATGCGAAGGAGCCCGGATAGGGACGAACCACAGCCTCCACGAGCGGTTCATAGTCGACAGGTTTTGAGTCCGGCGGCCACAGGTAACGCGTGTTGTTCATGGAACGCATATATTCGGGGCCATCGAAAAGGCATTCCCCCGGCACTTCGTTTTTTGTGGCAAACCGGAAGCGACCTCCCATAATCCTATCCTAGAACCGGTCTTTGAATGGGTGGTGACCCTGAGCAGTGGATAGCAAATGTGATAGGATTCTATCCACTAATTGACTGAGATTGAGTCTTAAAGGATAGAGCGGACCCTCAAGGACAGGGACTTGGTGTTGTCTAGTGTCGACAGGACTCGCGGTATCGCGATGCAGGACCTGCCGGAGTCACCTCCGGGAGACCTTTCGAACGCTATTTGTGTCAGGTGGCACATTCCGCAAAGATCCCCGTAGCTGGTTCAGTGGGAGCAATCAAATTTGTATTCATAGCAAATTTAGCGTAATTTTGAATTCAAAATATCTACCAGAATTTTGAAATAATAATTTCCATTTTATTCAATCTAGGAATGTCTGGCATTAAATAAAGCGAAAATTGTTATTAATACATTCTGGTATATGTTTTGAAAACGTAAATACGATTACATAATTGCCAACTTGTACGGATTTTTGCTACCACTAAAATTTTACAGAAATTTCTGCCTTATTTAATTATCAACATTTACTGCAATTTGGCGATTGAATTAGGCAAAATTTTATATTAAATTTTAGTGGTAACAAAAATCCGTACAAGTTGGTAGCTTTGCGATTAAGCTTCAACACTGTTCGCTATCGTTCATACCTCAACTTAAATACCAAAATTGGTAAAATGTTATCTTCAACCCAAATGTCAATACTACTAAAATAATTATTTTATATTGCAAATATTAATTGGGAAATATAATTAGACAAAATATGTTGTGCCAACAAATTTGTATTGGTTTTCAGGGTAATTGTGTTTGTGGATTTTTATGTTATTAGTTCCAAATAGAAATCGTCGCTTTATTTAATCTCAGAATTTATAAGGTGAATATTACTATTAAGATGAAATAGTGGTTAAAGAAAATCCGGAAACACAATCACTCTTGGGTTTTCGTATCAGGTATATTTTTAGTAAGGTTAATATTTCTGCTCCTATTATTAATGCCATGTTAAAACGATTTTCACAGTTTTTTTTCCTTTGAAATGTCACGGCAATACATACACAATAGATACACACATTCCACTGTTACAATTGCTTGAAAGTACGTTTTATTTACAAACAAATTATGTACAAATAATTAATTATGTATAAACAATTAATTATGTATAATAAATTATGTATAAACAAATTTGTTATTACAAACAAATAAAATATGTAAATTTTATTAACTTAAGTAAACTTTTTGCATATGGGAAAAAAACTGAATGTAACAGGGCTGCCACAGGCGACTTTTCTTTAATTCAAATTGACATCACTTTTACAAAAGAGATATCCTTAACACCTTAATTGCCCCTCACGTATACGTACGGCGGTAGAAAATACATGCATCTATTAAGGAGATGGGGAATTCAAATTATAGCGAGGCAATTTTCACCACCTGGGCCATTGTATATAACAGTATAGCATGCGCATTTTCTTACTGTTATTTCAGAAAACTAATAAACACCTTCTTTAATTGTAGAAATATGCCATTTAACATGTTCACGCCGTCGCGGTGGGTCACACTCGACTGTCTCAGAGCTGCCAAGTCTCCGGCTTTTTCAATACCAGTATTTTAGTACAATAAATGTTGTTTTATTTAATTAGAACAATTGGATGGCTTGCATGAATTATTCTTTTAGAATTCTGTTTTTTATTTTTATATTAAGGACTAGCAAACCCCGCGGCTTAGCGCGCGTAATATTTGAAATATGCCAAGTGATATTTATATGTCTAATTTTTATTAAAAGGTACTAACTAAATTTTTATTTTATTAAAAGGTAATATTTTATTTTATTAAAAGGTTTTTTTTTTATTAAAAGGTATATATTACGTTTAGTAATTCAAAAATTACTATTTAAAACACAGTTTGATTAAAGATCATTATTACACTGCATTAGGCAGGAATGAGACTTAAATTAATAAAACTAAATAAATGATAATTTAGAAAATATTTTGAAACTTTTATGCTCAATTAATACGCTCATTTCAGTATTCATTTGAAGTTTTGAATTTTTTAGAAACCATCTTCTTACATCTTAAAATTAACGATCATGTCAAATTCCAAGTCCTACCACCTCTCTCAACATAAAGGGCTATGTTGAAATAGGAACTGTCACGATTAATTTGCCAACATTAATTTTGAAATCGGTTTGTTACTTCCTAATATTCCACAAAAACGTAATTTAAAAAGCTTTTAAAGGCCTTTTTAGAAAGTATGTTATTCCTGTGAACCCCAGGTTGTAGAATCGCCGGCATAAAATATAGCCTGTGTAGGATCAGAGACTGTTACCATTGATTCGCAACTATTACTTTTATAATCTGTTTATATTTCCTGAAATTGCACAGAATCGTAATTTAGAACTTTTTTAGAATGCTTTTCGCACCTCCGCTTCGCTTCACCGCTTTTTAATTCGAATTTATTTTCGACGTTACTTCGAGGGCATTTATATTTTAGAAGAAACTACCATTCCATATTTAAAGTTTCTAGCCTTTTCCGTATCACAGAATCGCAATTTAGAAAGTTTTTAGCTCCTGCAACCCTGTGGTGGTAGTGGAACAGACATAAAATATAGCTTATGTTTGAGCAGGTTCTATCACCAACAATTTGTCATCATTATTTTTTTAATCGGTTTGGTAATTTATAAGTTTGCTTAAAAATTGTAATTTATAACGCTTTTCACTCACTTCATCTTTTTAAGTTTGGAATTTTCTTTCGACTGTCCTTAGAAAGCAGTTGCATCTTGTAAGTAAATACCATTCCATGCTTCAAAGTGTTAGACCCTTCAGTTGTGCAAAAAACGCAAATTAGAACATGTTTTGCTTTTGCAACCCTCAGATGGTAGTGACAGCAACATAAAATATAACCTATGTTATAGCAGGGACTGTCACCATTGATTTGCAACCATTTCTTTTGAAATAGCTTTGGTATTTCCTTAGATTGAGTAGAAATCGCAATTTAGAACGTTTTTAGGACGCTTTTCGCGCCTTTTCACCCCTTTTTAAATTTCTAATTTTTTCGAAACTGTTCTTAAAGATCATTTATATCTAATAAATATGTACCTTGCCTAAGTTTAAGTTGCTAGCCCCTACCGATAACAAAAATCGAAATTTAGAACGCTTTTTTACTCCTGCAACGTCTTGGTGATAGTAATACCGACATAAAATAGCGTCTACGTTAGAGCAGAGGCTGTCAGCATCAATTTCCTACCATTAAGTTTGAAATCAGGTTCATTCTTCATGAGATATTGCCGACCAATCGGCATTTAGAACGTTTTATAACGCTTTTTGCGCATATTGCTCCTGCACTTCCTCTGGGGTAGTGGAAGCAGATATAAAATATAGCCTATCTTAGAGCAAGATCTGTCACCATCATATTTGAAATCGGTTCAGTACTTCCTAAGATTGCATAGAAATCGCAATTTAGAACGTTTTTTACAACGTTTTTTGCGCATTTTGACCCCTTTTTAAATTTCGATTTTTTTTAGGAAATGTCCTTAGAGATCATTGATATCTTATAACTAACTTCCATTCCAAATTTCACGATTCTAGGCCATTCCGTAACGCAAAAGACGCAATTTAGAACGTTTTTCTCCTGCACCCCCTTTGGGGTAGTGGCACCGACATAAAACATCGCCTATGTTGGAGCAAGGGTTGTCACCATCTTTTTGACGCCATTACTTTTTAGATCGGTTTGGTATTTCCTGAGATTGTATAGAAACCACCATTAGAACGTTTTTTAAAACGCTTTTCACACATTTTCACCCCGTTTAAATTTCGAATTGTTTAAGAACTGTTCTTAGAAATCCTTTATATCTAATAAGTAGCTAATATTTCAAATTTCTAGGCCCTTTGGTAACGCAAAAATCGCATTTTTAGAAAGTTTTTTGCTCCTGCACCCCCTTTTGGGTAGTGGCACCGACATAAAACATAGCCTATAATGGAGCAAGGGTTGTCACCGTCATTTTGACACCCTTATTTTGACACCATTATTTTTTAAATCGGTTTGGTATTTCCCGAGATTGTGTAGAAACCACCATTTAGAACGTTTTTAGAACGATTTTCGCGCATTTTCACCCCTTTCAAATTTCGAATTGTTTAAGAACTGTTCTTAGAAATCCTTTATATCTAATAAGTAGCTAATATTTCAAATTTCATATTTCTAGGCCCTTCAGTAACACATAAATCGCATTTTTAGAACGTTTTTAGCTCCTGCACCACTTTTGGGGTAGTGACATCGACATAAAACATAGCCTATCTTGGAGCAAGCGTTGTCACCATCATTTTACACCAATATTTTTTTAATCGGTTTGGTATTTCCTGAGATTGTGTAGAAACTACCATTTAGAACGTTTTTTAGAACGCTTTTGGTGCATTTTCACCCCTTTCAAATTTCGAATTGTTTAAGAACTGTTCTTAGACATCATTTATATCTTATAAGTAACTAATATTCCAAATTTCATATTTCTAGGCCCTTCAGTAACGCTAAAATCGCATTTTTAGAAAGTTTTTTGCTCCTACATCCTGCACCCCCTTTGGGGTAGTGGCACCGACTTGAAACATAGCCTATGTTGGAGCAAACGTTGTCACCATCATTTTGACACCAATATTTTTTAAATCGGTTTGGTATTTCCCGAGATTGTGTAGAAACCACCATTTAGAACGTTTTTAGAACGATTTTCGCGCATTTTCACCCCTTTCAAATTTCGAATTGTTTAAGAACTGTTCTTAGAAATCCTTTATATCTAATAAGTAGCTAATATTTCAAATTTCATATTTCTAGGCCCTTCAGTAACACATAAATCGCATTTTTAGAACGTTTTTAGCTCCTGCACCACTTTTGGGGTAGTGACATCGACATAAAACATAGCCTGTGTTGGAGCAAACGTTGTCACCATCATTTTGACACCAATATTTTTTAAATCGGTTTCGTATTTCCTGAGATTGTGTAGAAACTGCCATTTAGAACGTTTTTTAGAACGCTTTTTGTGCATTTTCACCCCTTTTAAATTTCGAATTGTTTAAGAACTTTTCTGAGACATCATTTATATCTTATAAGTAACTAATATTCAAAATTTCATATTTCTAGGACCTTCAGTAACGCTAAAATTGCATTTTTAGAACGTTTTTTGCTCCTACACCACCTTTGGGGTAGTGGCACCGACATAAAACATAGCTTATCTTGGAGCAAGCGTTGTCACCATCATTTTGACACCAATATTTTTTAAATCGGTTTGGTATTTCACGAGATTGTGTAGAAATTACCATTTAGAACGTTTTTTAGAACGCTTTTTGTGCATTTTCACCCTTTTTAAATTTCGAATTGTTTAAGAACTTTTCTGAGAAATCATTTATATCTTATAAGTAACTAATATTCAAAATTTCATATTTCTAGGCCCTTCAGTAACGCTAAATCGCATTTTTAGAACGTTTTTTGCTCCTACATCCCCTTTGAGGTAGTGGCATCGACATAAGATATAGCCTATGTTCTAAGTTGGACCAACACCATCATTTTGATATCATTACTTTTGGAATCGGTTCGGTAGTTCCAGAGCTTACCTCCGACAAATAAACAATTTTTTCCTCTTTATAATAGGAGTATAGATTGACGCCAGAAATCTTAAGATAGATTTTTAACTTTATTTAGTAGCATATTTTTGTAATTTTTAGAGGATTAATATTTCTATATAAATATGGTGGTTGTAAGAACATAATTTATGTATTAAAAATTAAATAAATAGGTGATGGAAATTTACATCACTATGCAATTAAGGGTTAAAGGAAGAACATTTTCTCTGAAATAATGGTGGTGTGCAAAAAGCCGGAGACTTGACAACTCTGAGACAGTTGAGTGTGACTCACCGCGCCGGCGTGAACTTATTAAGTAACGCACTGGAGATTGCGTAAGATTTCGTCGGCAGTTAAGGTGTTAACACACAGTTTGTCAACATTTGCAAGAGAAATATAAATGAAAATTTATATTAGAAAAATACTGATGCGAACAGAATGTAAAAATAGTCGCCTTGGCAGCCCTGATATCAGAGTTGGGCTAATTTATAATTTCAATTATATACAATGTGATTACATTTTAATTGCATGTAGTTAATTGTAATTAGAATTACGTGCCGTAAAAATTTCTTGCAGCACTGTAGACGGAACCGCCCCCATCCAATTATTTGACGAAATTTCTGCGTTTGAATGTGTGGAACTATCATCAATTAAATGCAATTAACTTGTAATTTCATTGCGGATAATTGAGATTACAAATTTGATCAACTCTGCCTGATATAACGGATAATGCATACAAAGATATTTAATCATTCGTTTTGTCGCTGACTTCAACTAAACATTTTGATACTTTCACATTTATAATATTATTGGGATCAGAATACTATCATAACTACATGGAGATAAAAGCAAAACGAATTGTTTAGACAAAATATTAATGAAAGGACACGATCTCTTAATCGGACGCTAGACCGCAAATGGATTACATAACAATTCCATGTTTCTATCACATATCATTTACCATCCTATGCGTTTTAGGATATTGCCAACTTCCTAATTAACTTGTGTAAAATATATGTTAATTTAAAGTAAGTTAACCAGGTTTCCAACAAGAAAATATTTTAGATGTATTATTAGCTATACGATTTTAGTTTCTACGTGGAACTTGCTTGATATCATTTCTTTAAAAAGAAATATCCGGTTCGAAACATGTTTGTGTACATTATAAAAAAAATGATATAGAATGATTTTTGTTTATTCTTTTTGTATGATATAGAATTTGAAAGCATTTCTAGCGACCCCGGAAGGCGCTTGCGACCCAATGTTCCAATATGATTTTTGATTATTTTCCTATACCTACATTGCCCTTTCATTTTGGCCAAGTTATTTTGAATCAACCTGTATATAGAATAGAACATTTTACTACAACATTCGAAATAACAGTAAAGAAGTAAAGCATTCTTTATCACTATTGAAACATAAAGTATCAATAAAAGTTTATCGGCAATAAATGACACAAGCTAAATTTTTACGGGGACATTTTCTTCTTTATCGAACCATTAAATATTAAAAGTTCAAAGGGGTTTCCGCCGTAACTTTTATTATTCATATAAAGCTAAATTCCGGTTCAGTGATATAAGAAAGTGATATACATTTACTTTAGTTGAATTTATTTATGCAATACGAAAATAATGTCGGTAGTGGATTTTATGAGTATTCTAATTAGATAGTAAAATTAAATTTAACATCTGACTTTAAATATATAATTTTCAAAAAAATTTTGGAACATCAAAATTATTGTGTATCTTTCTATATATAAAAAAATGTTTTGATTTGGAAATGGACCAATGAAAATCTGCATATATATTCCGGGTAGATCCACATCCAATTTGAATGCTTAAGCATGGTCTTTCATCGTTAATATTAAGGAAACTGTTGCATACAAAAATATGAAAATCGGTGGTATTATAGAGAAATGTTTGATAAACACGCTGATGCAGACAGTTTTCAAATCGAAGAATTATTTTAAGAGCTAGTTAATGCTAAAGTTGGACAAAATCGTTCCATTAAAAAAGTTTTATTGGTGAAAAAACTATACATGAGAATTTAATCATTTTTAGATCATTTTATACGTTATAAGTTCCCGGTGTGCAGATTATATTTTTTTTCTTATTTGACTCATTTTTTGAGGTTTTAATTCAATTTTAAATTAAAATTTTCAGCATTTCGAGAGATATTTTTTACAAACTTTAGAAAATGTTATTAATTTAAACTGTTGCCAGTTGTATAAACAGCGCAAACAATAATGTTTACTTCAAATTAAAAATTTATTTTACACGTGACTATTATAAACAGAAAATATAAAAAGCAGGAACTCATTGAAAATTACGTCATAAAAATTATAATTACACGCGAATTTTAAAAGAGACAGACTATTGTAAAATAATAAATTCATAAACATGCGTTAGAAGTCTTAAATAGGAGAATTTACGTCACATTTATGTCACATTACACTTATTATATAAAATGAACAAAAAATAATATTGCAAAACAGTTTAAATTTAAAAATTGCTCGAGACATTTATTTGATATTTTAAGATGATCATAATATTTCATTTCTAACAAAAGTATTTTTACGTGAATAGTAAAAAGAAAAAGAAAAGTTTGGTGAAAATTACGTCAGATTATAATTCTCAGATTCAAATTATAATTCAATCTTCCGAAATCTTTTTAAAGCCGATTAAATTATCGTGCTGTTAGAGTCTGCGGTGTCTGAACGGGGGTTAACGAGCGTAGCTCGTAGGGGGCAGAGCGCCCTAGTATAGTTAAATTTAAATTTTATCCTTAATGACTTTTGTAAACATAAGGTCAGATTTCAGATTTAGATGTTAACACATTGTATGCGAGAAATTTTTCGAAAATGCGCACTAAATTTTCGTTCACAAATGCCACTGTAAATTAAAATCTGCACACAACCAACAAGAAGCAAGTATGCTTGGATTAAACCTTCTTTTTTCGTCCGTTCAAAATTTCTGGTACCAGTAATAATTTCTGTCCCGAACACACAAAAACGTACTAGTACGTATCCCGCATACAATGTGTTAATTTATTTGATTAAAAAAAATGTTTCATTACATGGTATACTTTTTGAATAATTTGCAGTACAGACTGCCTATAAAATAATTTTCCAGTTATAAATTTTAATAGCATCGACTGTAAGTGTTGTAGAGTGTTGATTCAAGGTCACAAAAAAGAGTAACTCAAAAAGTTTTAGATAAGGGCATGCGCGAGTATTGCTTTGTTATTGACTCGCTTGCAGTACCACATACGCAAAATGACGACTCCTGAGCGTAAAGCACTATTGCTGGTCTGAAGATATAAAAGCATGCACTACTGGCGTACGCCCTGCGAAGTTTTACCTACACACTTAGAAATGGATACTCAAATTTCACGACATTTTCATCGTTTTTGAGAAACCGTTTCTCGGTAAATGCTCCGAGCGAATATTTCGTCAAATTGAGCAAATAACTCTCTTCGCTTTTTTGAGGATACAAGTTTCGCCAAAAGTGCTTGCTCGAGAAGAGCAATAAAAGGGCTGGTGTTGCCATCTATCGAACAGTTTAGAAGCATCTGTATTTATCGGCAGGGGAAAAAATGATATCACTTATCTTTACCTTCGGGCGGTTCGAACTTATGACCTCCGGTGTGGGAGTCCTTTACTCTAGCTATTTTGCTATTGACTATTGCGCCTTTGCATGGATGTTATTTTAAATGGATGTAGTGGATTCTACTGTGTGCTTATATTTTTATAAGGCGGATTGTAATTTTATCGATGCTGTTATAATTCCTGCAAATTTTAATTAATAAGGCTAATTTATTAGTATGGTTTTCCTACGGTTTATGAATAATTAGAATATGGTTTTAATAATATAATTTATTAGAGAAATTTTCTTTGCTCAATGCATGATTAAAATAAGGTCTGTTTAATTTTATGCTCAGAAATAACGAATATTGAAGTGTATATTGAGGGAGATTTTATCAATTTGAGTAAGTGGTTAAGATTTTAACACTTTACTGTTTATAGAAGGAAGAGAGATCAATTATGCATATTTTTAATGTCATTGATAAATGAATATACAGGGTGTGTCATAAAAAAAAACTTTGCCGATATATGGAACTCTAGCGGCCGTTCCTTTTAACCGATCGAGATGAGATTTCAGATATATTTATTCAGAGGTATGAGCTCGGGATTCTGTTAACGGCAACAGATTGGCGTTCACGATTACGGTTATAGGTAGAGAAACTCGAAATTTTCGAATGTCAATGCCCATTTTTTTTCATCGCAAAATGCTCAGCGCATGCGAAAACCCTAAATAGCGTTGGAACGGTACGTGTATCGCAATAAACGGACGCGTTATGCACGCATAAAGAACAGCTCAGCCAAAAACAACCCGGCCGAAAACAACACGATCTGGGCGCACGAAGGAAATTTGCATATGACAGAGACAAGAATCCGTTTTCTACGCTGATTATCTATCGAACGGCGTTCTGTGATTCTTGTCATGCCACTGTCATATGCAAATTTCCTCCGTGCTCCCCGATCGTACTGTTTTTGGCCGTTCGCTGAACTGTTTTTTGTGCGTGCATAACGCGTCCATTTATTGCAATACACGTACCGTTCGAGCACTATTTAGGGTTTTCGCAAGCGCTAAGTATTTTGCAACAAAAAAAAAAAAAAAAGCTAGGTTTGATTTTTAAGACTAGAGAACAGGAATTCTGCTTTTTCAGAATTTAGTGTCACCCCCGGCATTTCCATTACTCCATTTTCTTCTGATGGACTGATGGCTTCTATTATTATGAAACAACCATTACAAATGAAGTGTTAGGTGAAGATGAAAGAGCAGTCGTAAAAAGTTAGAACACTGATTTTCTGGTCAGATTAGAGGGGGAAAACAATGGCCATATTTTTTTTTTATGGCTGCTATTTCATCTTCACTTAACGCTTCATTTATAATGGTTGTATCATAATAATAGAAGAGACCAGTCCATCAGAAGAAAATAACTCGGTTAAGCGGGACTCTACTGCAGTACAAAACCTATTTCAATTTTAAGACTTAAAGCACACGTTTTATTTTATGTAAAATGTCGTCATTCGCATCCGGTTAACAATTCCACATTTAGGATCTACTCTTAAACATCTACAGTAAAGGATGCATAGCACATCACTATCGCGAAATAATGCACAAATGTAGCAAAAAGATTTCGTTATTCAAGAAAATCAAAAATCAAAAAAAAAAAAAAAACCCGGCTATCTAATGATTTATAGATATTTACAATTAAATGTAGTATATAATAGCTCCATTGTTTTAACAGAAATCATTCGTTTATATTTTTTTTCAAAATAGTACGTATTTTAATTACATTTTCTTTCGGTTGTTACGAGAAAATGGCAACAGAAAGATATAATTGCTATTTTTCTTTCACTTACTATAGAAATTGAGTTCTTCTGTTGTCAATATTAAGCAAATGGTTCTAAAAACTACAAAAAAAAAAAAAAAAAAAAAATAATAATAATAATAATATCTCAAAAATAAATGGAGATACAGTTTTCAAACAAAATGCATTTAAAAGAACTTTTTTTTCCAACACGACGGTATAAAAATTGAAAATGTGCGATGCTTAGAAGTTTCAAAAATTGCTAAAGGGTATTTAATCGTAATGCTTTGTTTTACGGCTAGCTTCTTTAAGGTAACGTTATTTTTTGGACACAAAATAAGCTGGGAGAAAGAAATAGCATACTGTACCGGAGGCTAAAAAATGGGTGTTGCCATTCGAAAATTTCGAGTATCTGTACCTATAACCGTAACCGTAGGCGCCAATTTGTTTCCGTTCACAGAATCCCGAGCTCATACCTCTGAATATCTAAATCTGAAATCTCATCTCTATCGGTTAAACGGACCGGCCGCTAGAGTTCCATATATCGGCAAAGTTTTTTTATGACCACCCTTTATATCTTAGATGAAATAGAGATCCTAGAATTTTGAATATTTATTGCTTGAATTTTCATTTTGAACGATTTTGTAAAACACGGGAAGTTTATTATTTTCGAAATAAATCATAACGAATAACAGAAAATAATAATAATAATAAAAATAATAATAATAATAAGCATTCTTAAAAACTTTAACAGCTAAAAAATAACTAATGCAGAAACAATAATTATCTATAGTTCAGTATTTTCTGAAAAGCACTAGAAGTGCTGTTTTTTAAATAAATTGTGACATGAATAACATAAACAAGCAAATATTTGCTTCCTAAAACCGCAGGATTTGAGGAGGTACAGTAGGGCGCCCCTCTTCAAACAGCTACCTCAACTGTTTCCTTAAAATGCATTGAATCTGGCCGTGAGTAAGGAGAAATGTAATATTGTTTTTACTTTGGTATTGGTTGAATGAGCATTCTTACGATTTTTTTAGGCATTGCGTTTGCAGTAAAAAGAATAAACATGACTTTACAACTAGTGGCCGTGCATAAAAATACAACCCGGTTCATTTTAAAGATAATGAAAATTTATTGAAATTCCGTTGGAGATGAGAGGCCCCTCAGACCAGACTTAGTACAAGAACGGAAGCTAGCGAGGGTCTGGTGAATAACATATGCATAGGAGCAAAGTTAATTATCGCCAGTATATTCGCCACAATGGTTACAATACAGGCAATTTGGCGTACTTCTCTGAAAAGTTTGTTTTATATGAACTGTGCCATTTTGGCATAATTAACGCGCCCTTTTTGTATTCAAGTTGTATGTAGACGTATTTTAAGTCAAGACAGGCTCATGGAGGAATTTTGTGAATGCGGTTTAGAAAACCAAATAAGGAAAGGTTTATAAATTTCTGATTAGTGAGCAAAACTAGGGACAGATAGCGGCTTTCATCGAATACCAAATGTGGTCATGAAATAATCTGGTTCACGATCGAAACTAAAAATCATGGCATATGGCTTCTAACGGTTAATTTAGGATGAGGTCTTATATGTATTACGAAAATACGAATAGGGATTGTATATGTACAAAAAGGGATAATTTATAGTATCTTGAAATGTAATTACGCTTATATTAAATAAGATAACATATTACATAAATGAAAAGTGGATTTCTTTAAGTTATTATAAGATAGGACAGGTGAATAAAATTATGATAAGGGGAAAAATTAATATATATGATTTGATATCATAAAAAACTTTTGTCAAATATTTGAGAGTTCACGTTTCGTTAAAAGTTACATGATGTTGATACAAAATGATTGTCAGAAACGACGAAATATAGCTCAAGGAATGCTGAATCGTCAAAAGTGAGAGTTTTATTTCTGAGAGTGTATGAGCTTTATTAAAGATCGTATCTACTTTCCGCTGCTACCTAGTAATTTGCCATAGTTAAGACACACTGAAGATGCTATTGCTTCCATTACTCCGGATTTGTTAACCGAAGTGTGGGAAAAATTGGACTTTAAGTTGGTTGTGTGCCGTAGAACTAAACGTGCACATATTGAACAACTGTAAGAAAAGCTGTTATAATATACCATTTAAACAGGCACCTTCTTTTACTGACACCCATAATATTTCTTTTTTTGTAAATATTTAAACCCTTTCAGAGCAATTAATGGTGAACGTCGAAATCACACCAGAATTTTTTAAAACTTTTATTTAAAAATATGAAACTACGACCTCCTTTATTTCACGTAAAATTGTAAAAGCAAAGGTTTGTGAAAAAAAAAAAATCAGATACATATTCCGATTAGAATTCATTGATATTAAAAATATCTCACCGTCTTTTCAAGGGGTTAAATGTAAATTCAGTTAAAAACTTTTCGAATAATACCAGTTATCCCACAGCATTTTAATCTATTATTTTCTTTTATTAAGCCCTTGAGGGACGATAGGATATATTATATCCCACCTAAGTTAAACAAAATTCGCACCAGAAACTTTAACCTAAATTTTATATTTTTAACTTTGGGGGTGGGGGGGGGGATTTTGAAAAATTGCTTTTCCTTATTTTAAAATATTTTTTTTCGATTATTCCGGTAATAATTCAATATTACAGAGACATTATTGCTTGCTCCTCAAAGGATTAATGGATTGGAACATATACATCTATCTCATCGATTATTAGCCCCGATATGCTATTTCTTTCAGACAACAATTAAAGTACGATAATTAATAATTAAAGTGTCGCCACAAAAATTTACGTTACACGTAACCATACGCCACCCGTAAAACGATGCAGGGGTATCATTGTACGGTTAAATATTGATAATCTACTGCAATTTCTTAAAGTTCTAAACATCGCACATTTTCGAGTTTTACGCCATTGTATAGGGAAAAAGTACTTTATGCAATTTCTTTGAAAGAGCCACTGTCCCTTATTTTTTTGTCTCCTTGTCCTACTTTTCGTGACACTCGACCGGACAACTATAGTTGTCACATAGTTTGGCTTCGTCTCACAATATTCGTCCTGGTGAAAATTATCTATATACCTCCCTAAAGTTTTTTTTATATCAATGCTATGTTCTTTTGCAACCGCATGAACACTTAACTTATCATTAACATCTTTTAACCCCTCCAAAGGCAAAGTACTTTCAGTACTAAAATGTTGAAATAAATGACTGACACCGGAGTTTACGAACAAATTTACTTGGAAATGAAAACAAAAAGGCTATATTTCACATACACATTAAATCGAAAAGATTTTAGCAAGACCCTGGTGCCATTGTGGCTTTTGGGA
Source organism: Maratus speciosus (assembly GCA_963932465.1). Taxonomy (NCBI): domain Eukaryota; kingdom Metazoa; phylum Arthropoda; class Arachnida; order Araneae; family Salticidae; genus Maratus; species Maratus speciosus. The sequence goes on along the minus strand of OZ010794.1, from coordinate 501,539,019 downwards.
ATTAAAGTTAAGTGGTTTCATAAACATACCACTTCCCTGGAAGGGTTAAGCCTGGTGCTTGCATACTTTCTAGAACTTTCTCGTACTTTCCACTGTTTCTATTTACCTATTGTAAGTAATATTTAAATGGAAAAAAGTTCCTATCAACTTTCCCGTTTATATTTCATTAAATTTTTTTCTTGCAGTGGATACTATAGCAAATTTTCACATCTTTCTTTAATCAGTTTTAAACATTTTTTTTTTTTTTTACATCACCCCATTTTACTGCAGTTTTACAGAATAAATGTACATTCTTTTTTATACATAACCATTAACCTTTCATTATGATCGATGTATAATAAAAAAAATTCCAAAACCAAATAATTAAGGGGGCCCAGAGCATCTGGTCAACCATCCCTCACATTGACTGGATCAAGCATCTCCACATAGCCCTTTTCTAAAGAATAGCATATTGTTATGTTAAGCCTAACTTACTGTAATATCTTTATACCTATAATGAAAACTCGATATTTGGGCATTGTTTAAAATCTACTTATTTAAATTTCTATGACTAGGGGGCTCTGCCCCCTACGAGCTACGCTCGTCAACCCCCGTTCAGACACCGTAGACTCTAAAAGTACGCTAATTTGATCGGCTTTAAAAAGATTTCGGAAGATTGAATTATAATTTAAAAAACAGTGGCGATCTCCCTATAAACGGATTTCTATTCATTTCTCTTCAAATGGGGATTTCTAAGGCCAAATCCGCTGCGGTACTACTTGATTAACCCGTCGACCAATTTCGCCAAATTATATAAATCTCCAAAGCCCTCGCCAAGTTATACAAATTGACATCTTTTTTTATTTTAAATAACGGAAGAACAAATAAATTAGTGCAACATTAATAAAAATACAAATAAAACGTAGAAATAAAAATAACTTGAGGACGTAGACACATGTAACTTGCTTAAAGTCAAGTTAATGTGACATTTACGACCAACCATTATTGGCATTTAATCTTATAGTTTGGCGAATGATTGATTTTTGGTCGACGGGATAACTGAGTAGTACCAAAAATACATATGTCAATCGCTGTTTTCATCTTTGATTAACTAAAATAAGTTAAACATTTCAAAATAAGCTAATATAAAAGAAATTAAGTAAACACCCTCATAGCATGCATGGTCACGGTGACGTCACTGTGACGTCACTGCAAGTCACTGTGGTCACGTCACATCTGTGACCGAAATGCCACCACTCAGTGATGTCACATTGTGACTGAAATGTGAACTTCTTAGAAAACTTTAAAAACTTACGAAAATTCTTCAAAACATGTTACTTTTTGTAAAATTATATTTTTCTGGCAATTAAAAAAAATTGTGACGTCTCTGTTATGTCACTGCTATGTAACGTACGCCACGTCACGTATGTGACAAAAAAAAACAGCATATTGTAAGTCATAGTGTGACAAAAAATATGAACTTCAAAAATCTTTGAAAATGAAGAGAAATATTTTAAACAGCCACGAGTTACAGCGGCATAAGGAATGAAAATATATTAGTGGATAGCAAATGGTGAATTCCGTCACTAAAGGGAAGGGGGGGGGGGACATAATAAATCAAGTGCACGATACAAGCATTAATAAACTAAATTTTTAGGCTATATTTTATCAATTTGATATCTAAGACAGTGAATGTATACTTTTTAATGATTTCAATTTTATCTAGCATTTGAATAATATATTTACAATTACGAATATTAAATTTATACACTTTACATATTTAGTTTGCTGGGAAGAAATTTCACTCTTTTTTTCTTTTTTTACCGACCAGAATTATTCGAAACACTTCTGTGGTTTCAAACTAAAAATTTTCTATTACAGTTAAATCTGCACCTTTTAATGAGCACGTAGAAAGAGTCTTCAGAGTTTAGTCGTCTATGCATTTCTTGCTTTAGAATATTTTTATAATTTGTATTCAAGTCATAAATTCTACTTCTTTCAGACTTTAAAAAAAAATTAGCATTTTCCGAAAATAAAGGAAAACAAACTTTACTTTAAAAAAATAGAAAAAAAGGGGGGGGGGTCGTTAATACATTAAATTTATTTTTACACCTTTTAAAAATTTAAACAATGTTTTATCTAATAAACTCTAATTATGAATATTATTATTATAATTATTTAGAAAAAAGGAATTTTACAATACATTTTAACTTGAATTATTTGGTACGGATAAAAAGAAAAGATTAAATACATTGGACATTTCTTCAAATACAAAATTTTAATGAATGATACTTTCAGAAAATTTCTGCGCGTTCAAATTCCATATTTCTTGTATACAAAAACAAACAATCTGTAACAAACCATCTGCTCGAAAATCGTCTGCCCACAGAGAGAATACGCGGGAAATAGTTCACTTGTTTTAGAACAACACGTCTACAACACTTTAAGATAAGGAAATGACCATTTTAGGATACACGGATATTAATGGAACGTGCATGTAAGTTTTATTTAATTTAAATATTTTATTCCTGGTTGTATATTATGAGTTAAATAGTTATATTTGTAAGAGACTGATCTTTAACTGTCAGAAGCGTTATTTTCCAATTTGATAACTGTGAAGAAAAATATTTTAATCTGCCATCGCTTGAAAAAAAAAAAAAAAAAAACTGCGCAGAGACATTCATGCCTACATTCATACTGGAATTAATATAAACATTAATTTACTCTTACTTGAGATTAAAAATGTATGGAACGACAATGATTTGGAATTATTTTATCGGCTTCTTACTATTTTTTGATTACTAACATTTATAGTTATTATTATTTTGGGGTTAAATATGATGTTCGATTAACATGAAATTACGAAACTGTTTCAGATTAGAAATTAACATTATACTGGGAAAATGTATTTTTAACATATTACAGTAGTGAAACATTTGAAAGAATTTTCTTTTAGTGCTAATAATATTTTAAATTATCTTTTAAAATCCTAAATCTTCAAACCAATGTTTTCAGATTTAACATTTGCCAAAATTATAAAATAATAGGAATTCCTTATACCATATGGAAATATTTTTGAGATATTGTTAAATCTAATAATGCATTTAATTTATCTATTGTAGTTTGCTGTTGTTTAACAGTACAATTATAAATACTAATTATTATTTTTAGTGTTTTTCAAATTGGTATATTTATTTTTTTTAATTGTATGTAAGCATTTTTTCTGTTTGTGATTTTAATCAAACATTTAATTATAGACATTCTGAATGGGTTATTAAATTTTCTTCTATTGTAAATTAATTTTCTACGTGTATGATTCGGGTAATTATTGGCACTAAAAAGTAAAATATGATATTTAAGCACTGAAATAAAGTATTTTTCATGCCTGATAGGAAGTTATAGATTAAACTGCTTTAGTATATATTTTTTTAAAGTTTATATAATACAGGATACATAATGTAGGACACAAGTTGAAAAGTGCTTATGACTTCGGTTTGTCTCTCCGTCTGTCCGTCTAGCAGTCTGTGCGCACTCTAACTCTCGAAAATATACTCGGATTGCCCTGAAATTTTTGGGTGGTATTGACGTTTACCATCGCACGGTACCTATTTGTAATGAAGTTTGTAGCATGCTTTGTTCATTTACAGGGACAGCCAAAAGTTTTCCGTTACAATACGGCCTATGGGAAAAAGTCGTTTCAAATGATTTTTTATGATTTTACGCACGCTTTCAAACAGAATAAAATTTATATGCATTTATGAAGTACACTAAAATATGCATTCTGTTGACTATGCGATGCAAAGAATAGTTATTGTTCATTTACAGGACTAAAAAAGGAATTCAAATACATAATGATATAGAGGGGGAGGGAATTGTTTGCGGCATACTTTAATTATGTTAATCTATTTCATATATAATGAAATTGATGTATGTCGCTGAGGTTTACATACTATAAATTATTTCATGTATAATAAGAATAATACGTATATAGCATTTACAGGGACACACAAAATCTTTCAGATACCATATTGTATCCGAAGTACTGTTCATTAGCGATGATTGCTGGAAATATATTTTTAATTATGATATGCACTTTTATGATTCACTATATTTATGCATAGTGTATGGTGTATATAAATGCTATAATTCCTATACAAGGCTACACAAAAGTATTCGTAAGGATTACTGGGTATGAGCGCAAATTGCTTAAAGGTGGTTTTTAAATTAGTTATGCTTTTTTCGCTGAACTGCATTTAATTTACCAAGAAATATTTGTAGAATATAGATAAAATGATATACAGGGTCACGTAAAGAATTGGATACATGGCCGTCTATATATTATAATTTCTGGAAATGTGATTTCAGCAGTTTTAAGAGTGTCTTAGTTTGAATTAAATTTTAACTAAATAGTGGCGTGTAATAAAGATTTTAGGTAAACTACAGGGTTGTACAAAGGTATTCAAGTATGTTTCCATACATTAGTATAAATTGCTGAAAATAAATTTCAGCCTGTTAGGCGTTTTCTTGCTAAACTAAATTTTCCTATTATATAGTATATATACACTTAAAAAAATGGGTACTCAAAATTGAGTAAAAAGTACTCAATTTTAAATGCGTCACATGCACAAAATAGCTCCGATCCAAATGTACTCAAAGTTGAGAAACACATGTACTCATTTTTTATTCCATGGCTGTGATCAAATATGAATCGTTATGTACTGCCCCCCCCCCCCAAAAAAACCCCTAAAATGTAAAGTAAAAATGTACTGACATTTATTTCCCGTCCAAAGTTCTTAACAAGAAATGTTTAATTGATTATTTATCAAGAAAAATAGCAAAATTCTTAACAAGATACTCAAATCGAATATTTTTATGACAAGAACATTATTTCCAAGCAATTATTTTTAAAATGCTGTGCATAATTTAATATTTACATTAATAAACATCATTTATGCCGCCATAAATGAAATGAACCATTACAGGGTTCAAAACTATTTGTTTGTTTGGGTTTGATAACATGTGATGCTTCAAAATAGAGAAAGCATAGGTTCATTTTTGATCCAAAAATATTCAATTCAATATGAGTACGTCGGTTTGCTCATTTTTGAGTACTTCATTTTTTTCAGTGTATCAACCTACAGATCAAATAAGGGCTGTTTAAAAGAATTGGAAAAGATATTTGGCTATGGACGGTAACAGCTGAAATCAGTTTTTCAAATGTTTTATGCGTTTTCTAAAATGTTTACTTAGTTATCTTATTTACGTCATTTCCCTAAATTACGATGTCTTGTTAAAGCATTCAGAAAGTGTTGGAAAGTATATTTTAATCTATGCTTAACGCATGATTTTTCTTACTCGTTTTTTTTTTTTTTCTATTTCCCAGATCAGTCTTTTCCTATAAAACATACCAAATCTATTTAGCTCATATTCACAAAGTACAATATACACGGGAATAAAAAATTTAAATAAATATCGCTTATCATGCCGCTCTATAAATAATAGTTGTATTAATATCCGTTAGTTTCCATGTTCGTATTTAATAAAGCAATGACAAATCAAAACAAATTAAAAAACTTTCACATTCTAAATATCAAGCATAGAACTTAATAAAAAAATATGTCAGTTGATAAGCATTGTTTTTTAAGTGGAAAAATGTAAAATGTTTTAGAAGAATAGGACTTCAAAGTAGCGATATTTTGCTAAAAAGTACGGTAAAAAGATAAGATTTTATATTTACAGCAAAATTTTATTTTAAAATTCACCGCTGTATTAATACTTAGAAATTTTTCCAGAGAGAATCATTCGTCTTATATACAATATTTTAAATGAAAATCAAATGTCAAATTAATTGCTTAAAAGGCGCAAAGGCCAACATTGTGAAAAAGATTCCATGCCGGGACTCGAACCCGGGCCATCAGTGTAGCACACTGACATTCTACCGACTAAACCACATGGAACGACGCCCAGCACGTAAAATTTTTCACTATTACATGTTCGCAAGGCTACAAACGCAGCATAAGATGGAATATTTATCGTGAGCCACCGACATGGGGTAAACACGAAACTTAATTAAATCCAGCATCGATTGAAACTATATTAATAATTGGAAATTTTTCCAGGGAGAAACATTCGCCCTGCATACAACATTTCAAATTAAAATTGCCTTTTAAGCAATTAATTTGAAATTTGACTTTCATTTGAAATATTGTATGCAAGGCGAATGGTTCTCTCTGGAAAAATTTCCAAGTATTAATATAATTTCAATCAATGCTGGATTTAATTAAGTTTCGTGTTTGCATCATGTGGGTGGTTCACGCTAAATATTCCATCTTTTGCTGCGTTTGTAGCCTCGCCATCATGTAATAGTGAGAAATTTTCCAGCCTGGGTATCGTTCCATGTGATTTAGTCGGTAGAATGTCAGTGTGCTGTACTGATGGCCCGGGTTCGAGTCCCAGCATGGAATCTTTTTCACTATTTGCGTCTTTTAAGCAATTAATTTGAAATTTGATTTTCATTTGAAATCACAGTGTTTATGACAAGTTCGTCACAAATGACACATATTTCACAAATTGGTCACAATGTGACTTCAAAGCATTGTCGCTTTCGTCACAGGCTCGTCACAAAGTTAATGCCAAAATAGTCACAAATGACACACTTTTCACAAATTTGTCACACCGTGACTTCACAGAGTGGTCACAATGTGACGTCACAAACGTCCTCTAAAACGGCCATAACGACCTCGCATTCTAGTCACTGTGACGTCACATCGACGTCACGTGACGTCACATCGACGGTCACAAAATCACAGTGTGACTTCACAACGACGTCGCCGTGACGTCACCATGCCTTACGGGCAGCATCTTTGTCTCTCGGTATTTTTTAACAAAGCGTAAAGAAAGTTCTTTTAAATAAGACATATTAAATTAATCGTTTTTAATCTGACGTAATTTTGACCAAACTATTCTTTCTCTTCTTAATATTTACGTGAAAATACTTGTGTTAGAAATGAAATATTATTTGCGCTTTCCTAACAAAAATAGTTGAAATGTATCCTCTCAAAATATCAAATAAATGTCTAGCGCAATTTCTAAATTTAAACCGTCTTGCAATATTATTTTGTGTTCATTTTATGTAATAACTGTAATGTGAAGTAAATATGAAGTAATTTCTCCTATTCAAGATTTCTAACGCATGTTTATAAATTTATTATTTTACAAATTCCTTTCTCTCTTAAAATTCACGTGTAATTATAGTTTTTATGGCGTAATTTTTAATAAGTTCCTGCTTTTTGTAGATAATTATTTAATTCTAATTCCAAATGTTTTTTTTTCTGTTTATAATAGTCACGTGTAAATAAATTTTTAATTTATTTACACGTATAAATATTTTTTCTGAAGCAAACATTATTGTTTCCGCTGTTTATACAGTTGGCAACAGTTTAAATTAATATCACTTTCTAAAATCTATAAAAAGTATCTATAGAAATGCTGAAAATTTGAATTTAAAATAGAAATAAAACCTCAAAAAATTAGTCAAACTAAAAGAAGAAATACAATCAGCACACCGGGAACTTCAAATGTATAAAATGATCTAAAAATGATTAAATTCCCATGAATAGTTTTTGCTCCTATAAAACTTTTTTAGTGGAACGATTTTGTCCAACTTTAGCATTAAATATCTCTTTAAATAATTCTTCGATTTGAAAACTGCCTGCATCAGCGTGTTTATCAAACATTTTTGTATAATTCTACCGATTTTCATATTTTTGTATGCATTATGATTCTTAATATTAACGAAGAAAGACCTCCGGTCACAAAATATTCAAAACCGGCGGCGGCGGGTGTGACAGCGATAGTTACTTTTTTTTTTTTTTTTTTTTTTTTTTTGAATAGAGAGATATATTTTATCTCAAAATCTTTACAAAATGTTTGTAAAAAACACAACTTTTAGGTTGAAAACGCCTCACAATTGATTTTTTCCACGCCTATTTCGACTATCTGCCTGAAACAAAGACTGTTGTTTGAACATTCCAGTAGCTTTGGTTGACACCTATTGATAAAACTGAAATTCTTTTAAATATGAAAACTTATGTGTGGGTCAATCCTCCCCTATGGTCAAACCTCGGTAGTCTCCCCTATATTATTTCATTCATTATAATGTGAAATTACTTGAGGTCAGTAGTTTTAGATTTGTAATTATGAAATAAAACATGTTTACCTTCCGAAGAACAATTTTCGCTATTGCATGGAATTAGATTTTAGATGCCAGCGAAAATTTGATTATTACACGTGAACTTAGTTTTGTCCTATCATGCTGTCGGTGATTTAATAATCATTCAAAACAAACTAAGAAATATCTACACCGAAATTAAGAGACCTGTTTCAATATTAATTAAATATGACTTGCAATTTTATAACTAATACTATGTTCAAGTGTAGCTAAATTTATATTTCTTCGATATAACGTCTGATTACTGTCGTAACGTCTTCTGAAAATTGAATTCTAGCATTTCTGTTCTTTTATATCTCAACTATGTTCTGAAATAATACGTAATTACTTGGTGCCAATATTTATAGATTTGTAATTATGAAATAAAACAAATTTATCTTCCGAAGAAATTGACTTGCAATTGCATGGAATTCGATTTTGAGATGCAAGAGAAAACTTGATTATTACACACGTGAACATAATTTTGTTCCATCTTGTTGTCGGTGATTTAATTATCATTGAAAACAAAGAAATATTTACACGAAAATTAAGAGTAATGTTTCAATCTTAATTAATAATCACCTACAATTTTATAACTAACTCTATATTGTAAAAATTTCCAATTAGATACTTTGTTGAAATGAATAAACGAAAAGGGATTATTATATGCCAAATATAGGAGTTCTATGATTTTTTTTTTTTTTTTTTTTTTTTTTTACCCGACTGAAAAGTAGGGTTATGTGTTTCACGCGTATCTGTGTATGTGGATTTCTTTACACCCTCGAAACATCCCAACGGCTGGATGGATTTTAATGAATGAGGTCTCTATCAATTCGTCTTAACGGCCTGATGGTTATAGGGTAGGTTTTGTTTTTATAAATTCAAAATGGCGGCCGTAAAATACAAAAGGGCGGTAGAGATGAAAAAAAAATTACGCACCCTATGGACTGGTCTATCATTGGATAGGTCTTTCAAAATGAAGACGATGTTTCATTGACTATTTTACAGTCAGAAGCCCAGTTAAAATATTATACAGCCTGGAAGTTGTGTAGGTAGGATCTCTAGCTTTACTGCAACTCTAACCATCATAGACATCTCTAGACCTCATCAAAACAGTGTTTATAGATAGGAACTAACCATTAAACACAACTTAAAAGTCATCAATACAAGTAAATAAAAAAATAGGTAAGTAATATTATCAAATAATATAAAAAAACTATTTTAAGTCAATCCCTACGTAGGTCAATAAGAGATTTTTTTCTCCTATTCTTCTTTCCTCCTGAGTGGCGCTTAAAACGCCTTGATCAAGAAGAGGGCTCTCTCGGTCTTAAAATATCTTGATCAAGAAGAGGGCTCTCTCGATTATTAAAATTAATTAATTAAAACTTAATTAATGAATTAAAATTTGAAAAACTGTATTAACATCAATTGTCATCCAGTACAAGTTTTAAAAAATTTATTTGAGCTTGATTGGATGAATAATAAATATTTTATTAACGATTGAAAATTCGAACAAGATATGTATAGCGAGAGTGTGAGCTAATAGTAAGAATTGAAAAAAAAATAGTTTCACATTGATGAGAAATAATTAATTAGTTCGCTTTTTACGCAGTCGGGTTTTTTGATATTTAAAATTTAATTGTTTATTTCATAATGAAGAAGAGGATTTTTTTTTTCTTTTTAGATGCCTTCATAATTATATAAATACGCAGCACCTATAGACATTACCTGGTCCGTCCGACGAAATCTCAACTGTGCTACTCCAATCTTAAGTATATGTATATTTTTTCTACTTCCAATTGTTTTATTATCTAATAAATAAACAATATCAGAATGTGTTCTGATTCGTAATGACTTCACAAATTATTAGCATATTGTTCACGCAAATTCTGCTTTTATTTGTACTCGTAAATTCGAAAACAAATTGTATGCTTTGTGGTATAACTGGTTATTTAGAAAATAAAAACTTTTTTTTGTACAGTATTAAATATACTGGTGCTCCTGGAAATTTCGGGCACAGGGAATTACTTTCCGTTCGACAGCATCAATAGGGACCAGGAATGTGTGCACTTTTACCGGTTTTGAGTTAATGACAAACTGTATTTAATTTATCTGTTTCAACTGAATGCATTCTGCTTACTTACACCAACCATTTTTTGAAAAGAATTTTAATTATAATTAATTTTCCAACTACTTTTCAGCAGTGAAATTACGCTTGAAATTATTGAATATTAAAGACGTGATAATTTTAATTATTTCTAATAAAATGATAAACATTTATTGAGGAGTTAAACTGAAAATATTTTACCGGATCTTTTATATTGTGATTTTTATTAAAAAGTGCAATTTTCCCTTGAAATATAGACCTACGGGATAGCTTATACTATATTTCATTTACAGTCGTGGGAAAAAAAAGTAAACATTTCTACTAACTTCTCAACAAATTACCGTAGAAGAAAGTTACTGCTACCGAACGATTGGAAATAAAGTCTACTTTTAAATGATGTATATAAAATTTGCTTAGAGGGCCATCTGCTCATTAAAACGAACCATAACTTTCTTTTTTTCAATAGCAGTACACAATTCTGACAGCATACATGAATTCTACACCATTTAATTAGCCTAAAAACAAATTTTTATTCAATTCGTACCATAAGTTTCCGTGAAATTAATTATTTTAGAACGAGCGTATTTTAAGGGCTGTATCCAAATTGAAGTTCGATTGTTAACCGAGAGACACCCTTCTTGATCAAGGCACTTTAAGCGTCACTCAAGCAGTCAGTGAAATCTGCTGAATTACAAGACAGCATAAGATATTTTAAAATATCTAGTCAGCTCTATCATTAATCCATCATTTTGTCGTTTTTAAACATAATTTGAAAACTACTTGGAAGAAAAATTTGAAATTTTGGATTTCTATAAAGCAGGACTTAATAATTCAAAATCCATCAAAATATTGTAGGTTGCGATTCATATTTTTTTCGAATATTAATTGCATAATTCATAATCGTAAAATTATAAAAATTGCAAATTTATTGGGTATATTAGTATTAATGCTACACAAAAAATTAGCACATTAGGCGCATAATTTCAGAAGATATACATAAAAATATGGAAATGCAATTTAACATTAGAAACACTAAATTTTAAATGTTTATAATTCAAAAACTTATTATTCAAATGACTTGAAATTTGGTATTTAGGCATAATTTGAACAAAAGATTTGAAATATCTCGTTAAAATTGGGTATTATCATTGAAAAAAAAATGAAGTTTGGATTCGTTTTAATATGTAGATGGCCTCCTGAGCAAATTTTATATACATCATTTAAAAGTAGGCGTTATTTCAAATCGTTCGGTATTGGTCACTTTCGTCTACCATAATTTGCTGAGGAGTTAGTAGGGGGTGTTTACGTTTTTTTTCCACGACTGTACCAATTGGTTTCTTTTGAGTATAAACAAATTTACTAGTATAAAAATAGAATGTATATCCATTTGCCTCACTGCTGTATTGATAAAATATATACATTATAATCACAACTTATACAATATGAACTTTAAAAAGCTCACGGCTTTATTTAAAAGGATACAAATATAATTAAACAAAAGCATAATTTGAAGAACAAATTAAAAAAACAAAATTTATTTCTTACATTGTTTAAGCACGAGAAGGGACATATATTAAGATATTTCATTCAATTAGTTTTACATTTAATGTTAAATTTTTGTAACAAATTAGTTAAGCCAGTTGAAGATTTAAAAAAAAAAAAAAATCATACAATATGATACTTAAAACACCCTAAAAAATTAGTTTCCGTTCAAATGAAATCGAAATAAATCTTAGACTTCTTCCATTTTTAATTGAAAATATTTGCATTGCAGATTTTGCTTTATGTTTATGACAATTGTGCATAAAATGATAAGATGTATGCAAAATACAAAACTTAAAAAAAAAAAAAAAAGTCTAAGATTTATTTCGATTTCATTTGAACGGAATCTAATTTTTTAGGCTGTTTTAAGCATCATATTGTATGAATTTTATTTTTATTTTTTAATCTTCAATTGGCTTAACTAATTTGTTACAAAAATTTAACATTAAATGTAAAACTAATTGATGAAATATCTTAATATCTGTCCCTTCTCGGTCTTAAACAATGTAGGAAATAAATTTTGTTTTTTTAATTTGTTCTTCAAATTATGTTTTTGTTTAATATGCCAAGTTTTTTAATAACTACTGCACTTAGACGAACGCATTTCAAAATTAATGTAGAGTATCATCATCAGACGTTGATGTATGCGATATTGCATCATAATGTGGGATGCAGTTTACCAATGTGTAATTCAAAATGTTTCACTACTGTAGTAATGCAGGTTGCGGTAGTTTGGACAAAAACTTAAAATCTGAACGTAAAAAATCTATAATCAAAACATAAAAAAATAACTTAATTTAAATTTAGCTACCTTATTTCCCACTCAGGAACGCTATGAATGTAAATGTAAATTGCGTTGAATCATTACTGCTAATATTTAACAATATTATAGCTGTGATACAGTAAAAAATAAAAAATAAAAGTTTTACTTAAATTTTTAAACCCTATTCTCTCCCAAGGGGTGATAACACATCAGAAAATTATTACCTAAGTTTAACTTCGGGTATAAATAGTTCTTTTCTCGGAAAAAAATACATTTTAAAATTAAAGTTATGTATTTCCCCACTATGTTCGCTACCTTGCTTAAAAATAGCTATCCATTAGAAACTTTTTACTAAAATATAAACTTGACCAAAGCAAAAACTTATTCTGAAAATATCCTTTTTATTTCCACTATGACGCCATATTCACTTTTAATTAAAAAAAAAAAAAAAGAACTAACTCAATTTAATATTTCACGTGAAAATCTTTCAACTAAAAAGAAATAAAAGAAATTTGTAGAAAAAGAGAATAAAGAAAAAAAGTAAGAAAAAGAAATTTGTATTTTGAGATTGAATCAATGTGGAATATTGTAATTCGTCTTATAATTTTTTTTATATATGATTGATTTTCCTATTCTAATAACAAGTGACGCCACTTGCTGACAAACGTAGGTAGGACGCTATTTTGTAAAATTTCTGTGAGGTCGACATGAAAGATGTGTTTTGCCTACTCTAGTCACTCAAAAAGACTCGGATGATAACGATAATCCGATGGGGAAATTAGTTTCAAATATCTCGCTTGAATTTTAATATTTTCGAATGATTTATTTATTTTATTTTTTTTTTGCATAGAATAGCGATCTAGAACCGGGCTATTTTTTACTTTTTGATTTTGGTTTCATATTTCTTTTAATTACTTTTACTTTCGGAACCGGTTTGAACCGGTTCTGAAATTGAAACTATCCTAACATTAAAAAAAAAAACTGTAAGCAAAATCGAAAAAGTAAAAACTAGCCCGGTTCTAGATCTCAGCTATCTTATGCAAAAAAAATCAATCGAAAATATAAAAATTCAAGCGAGATATTTGAAAATAACTCCCCCATAGGATTAACATTATCATCGGGGTATTTTTAAGTGACTAGTGTAGGCTCTTAACTGTAAGTTTCAGTTTCGTTCGTGACATGTGTGTTGCTTAGGGAGCGTATATATGAGAGAGGTGACATGCGGAATATAAGATTTAAATAGTTGAGATGATTTCCGAAGAACTTGAATCGCCAAGCCTACCATTGTCGCCAAGCTAATTTTACTCGCATAGTCGAAGTCGTTCAACCAACTATCTCCGTGTTCAAGGCTTGTCATAGTTTAAACAAACGCGTCTGTTTAAGGAAAGTCTGAGCATCGTATGTCGCCTCTCTCATATCTAGGCTCCCTAGTGGTGCTATTTAATCTAGAAGAGAAAGGACTTGAAAACGCCCGATTTCTACACAAATTTTACTGAATATGAGTTTGAATTAAGCTACAGTACGAGAATATTTATGTGCTAACTATTGTTCAACCACTTTATGGGGTATTTTCATAGTAACGAATAAATATTTCCTTTTCGGATCTTTAAATTTATTTTTAAGGGGGTCGGGGACACAGAAATCTTCAAATTTTGCAAAATAATTTTATTTCATAAAAAATTTCTCTGTTTCTTCCTGCTTAAAATGACATTTAAATCATATTTCTATCTGAATTAGAACGAAAAATGTTAATTTTTTCGTTTTGGTTTGTTTTCAAAATCTAGCTCTCAAGCAATGGCTGTCATGGAAACGACTTCTTGTAAAAATGCGTTTTTCTTCATGATAGGTTTTTTCACCATTTCACATATTTAAATTCTTATAACTCGAGAACCGTTAAAGATACGGGGTTCAAACTTGGAACATATCTTATTCAACTGTTTTACTTTAATTTTGATTCAGCATATTTGAAAAAAATATTTACTTTTGAAAATATGATTTTTTTAAAAAGTTGCGCCACTTTTTTTGAAATTTTTTCGTTAAATATTTTTAATTTTTTTATAAATTTATATTTTTAAAAATGCTTAATCTAAATTTAAACTTACATATTTCTGTTTATTTAACTGAAAAAAAATTTAAATTCTATAAATAATATTTCGAGTTATAACGATTTTAAATTACCCCACTTTTTGAATAAATTTTAAATTTAAAAATTTTTTAAACAAATTCTGAGAAGTTTTATCATGTGATTTTGTTTACAAATGATAAGGTTAACCATCACAAAAAAATTCAGAATTTCCACTCAATAAATAAAAATTATTTTAAAATGTGTCCCGGACCCCTTTAAGTTAATCTGAAAGTGTAGCAATAGTGCCTAGTCACACTCTTATGAAAGCCAGTCCAGTGTGAAAAGAATTGTTGAGTTTTGTGTCTGAGCGTGTTGTTCGGATTTTAACACTTATGAGTGACAGAAAAACCTATTCTATCATTTCTTTTACTTTCGCAAAGTATGGTTGAATTTCACTGACTCTGATTGTCTAGATTATTTTAAGCAGAGCTACGCTAATTATGTGTCTCTGGTCGGTTGGCTAATGTAAATATAAATGTAAATATAATGTAAATATAATAAATGGTATAAGTGAATATTGTAGGATCTAACGAGATCACGTAATTTAAAGAATATAGAGCTTTATTGCTTCCAGAATTTGTGTTTGGGTGCAGCCATATGCCGATAATCAGTTACGTTTGCAAGTGTTGAATAATTGTCTTCATATGAGAAGCTTGAAGGAAGCTCGGAAAGGCGTAGAATTATTTGCACCATAATAAAATCATGTTTCGAAACCACGGGATTGTCGCAAATTAATGGCTTTTTCTACGTGGTTCGTAAGGATGATGGAATTTCCAGACCAGGAAATTTTTCGGTAATGGTATTTTCTTATAAAAAGTCTGTAAGGCGAACTTTTGCACGTTTGATCTAGATTTAATTTTCTATAAAAAATAATTATTTTTGACCTCGAAAACAAAGGGATCAGTAAGAACCATGTTCAACAAGTGATGTTTTTAGTTGTTCTTGTGCTATTGTAGCTAGTGTTTTCAAAATTAATATTGACATTTTACGTAGAAGCTTTTCTCCAGCTCCTGAATACTGTTAGATTAGCCAATTTGATTGGAGTTAATGATAGAAATAAGCGAATTTCTTGGGGTCAGCTTTCACATTTTTATTACCTTAAAAAGCTTTTAATTTGTTCGACTTTAACATAATTGCTCTGCTCCACTGCCGTCCTAATCCATTATTTATTTTAAATAAATTGTTTTTAATTGATACTTCTGAGGTCTGAATTGAAAGTCCGCAACTTTTGAATAAAAAACCAATTACAAAATAAATGGAGATGCAGTTTTCAAACACATTGTATTAAAAAGTACATTTTTTCCCCAATACGACGGCATAAAAATTGAAAATGTGCGATGCTTAGAAGTTAAAAAATTGCTATAGAGTATTTAATCGTACTGCTTTGTTTTACGGCTGGATTCTGTAAGGTAACGTTATTCTTTGGATACGGCACAAAATAAGCTGGGAGAAATAAATAGCATACCTTACCGGGGGCTAATAATGTAAAATATGTGAAAACAAAACGCATAAATTTATAATATTTGAGTTACACATTAAATAGGAACTTATTGAAATAAAATTTAATTTCGCGCAGAAAACTTTACGTTAATTAGGAAAGTTCTAGAGGATTCATTATTAAAAGCCGTTAACTTTTACATCAAATAAATAATTGTAAAAATAAATTCATATTTTCGGAATATTTTGATTGGTTATTAATGCAATATATGTTGTTTCTGTTCATTTAATGTTATTTTACTTGAGGCAAAGAGTTGCGGATTTGCAATTATCAGAAACCGGATTTGCTCTGCGAAAAAGGGAGGGCCTGAATATTACATAGAATTAAATTATAGATGCTCCATAAAATTGATTTTTGATATCTAAACATAATTTTCTTCCATCGAGCTCTCTTAATAGTTTTAACATAATAGCCCTTGAAAGCAAATTAAGAATTCCTCCTGTGGACATAAAAAGTAAGAGAAATAGTTCGTTCAACGCTAGTTTAGATTTTTATACATAATGGAAGATTTTAAGTTTTGAAAATTTTCTAGAGTACTTTGCGCTTACATTTAAAAAATGAATCCGAATTATTAAAGCTTAAGTTTTTCTTTCTCTATTTTTTTCTTATTTTTCTGCAAAATAAAGTACTATTCAGCAATCATTGCATTTATTCAAAATGGCAGTTTAAATAAATTGTCGATTATTGTGTGGGTTATATCATTGCATATTCCTTTTTCCATTTAATTTATTATATTAAAGAATAAAATGGAAAAATATATATGCAACGATATGATCCATTGAACAATCGACAATAGTCCAACGCTCCAAATCTTAGAAGAACGAATGAGAGGAAAGGGAGAAAAGGGAAAAAGCATACAATCTTGACCAGAAAGAAAAACAAAGCAAAAATAATTCGGAATAGATGATGCCTCAGGAGAATTGAAAACATTCTTCCAGAAAAATGGTGGAAAGTATGGTATATGGTATGCCTGATATGTTATCGACAAGGTATTAATTGATTTTTATGAATTTTTAGAACGTCTAAAGGACGCATAAATTATTTTTTAATGAATTTGAAGAAATCCAAACAGATACCGTCAACATTGGTCCTTGCGAGGTTACTTTGGTCCATCACATAAAAAAGTGTTTATTCTTTGTATTGAACAAAAAATACAAGATAATTTGGAGTTTTTGTCCTTGACAAATATTTTATAATTTTACAAAGGATATTTAAATAGTTTGAAGCAATTTAAATTTTTATTAGTGGCAAAACTGGATGTGTTTATAAACAACTGTTTTCATGTTGATCTCCAAACTTTCTACATTGAAAGAATCTGGATAAGAGCTACAAATAAAGTAAGTGTAAAAGCATTACCTCAAAAACCTGTAAGCCATGTGTGATCATAGTTTTTATTTAACTTTTTATTTTGACAGAAAATGTTTAAGTTTTCATAAAGCTAACATCAAAACTAATTTTTCGGGGCTACTTTGTGCCAGGCCTGGTTTGGTCCGAAGTAGCCCCAGTTACTTAGAAATGCCTTTTATACATCCAAATGTCTTAACGTTTTCAAATGTCACTGTAGAAAAATGTTACATTAATTGTTTTTCTTCCAGTTGCTGAGAATAACATCACGAAAACTGTTTCTCGTGTCTTTAATATTTACAATTGGTTTATTGTGTTTAAATGTAAAAAAAAAAAATGTTTATCGAGTTTGCAGTGTTATTTCATTAGCAGATTAGTTATTTCATTAGTTATTTCATTGCAAAAGGGTTTCAATAGTTCAACATATGAAATGCATTCAATTTATATGAAACTAAGTGAATGGAACAAAGAAACCACCAACATACTTGGTTCCAAAACTTTAAAGACAGTTAAAAAATAAAATAAATAAAAAATTGCCTCTTTAAAACCTTACAGTTTGCTTCATAAGAATTTTTATCACAGTTGGAGGTAATGTGAATTATGTTTTAGTGGTATTTTATTGGTATTTTATCTTTTAGTGGTGTTTTATTAGACAACACAAAAATATTTGTTTTCTTATAAGATGAAAATGACATGTTTTTGCAGGAAACGATAAGTGTAGTTTTAAGGATAGAATTAAAGCGTTTCTTGATATTATGATTTTATTATTATTATTATTATGAAATACTGTAGAAACAGATATGCTGGAGTATTCCATTTTTGATTCGAGTAAGGAATGCCTGATGGGAATCGGTATAGGTTTAAATGTATTGTACGTGCACTTTGTACTTAGATATTTTTTTTACTTGTGCTTGTTTAGTCTCATGTATTACTTTTTTTTTCTTTGTTTTAACGTGCAACTGTTTCTAAGTTGTTTTGACAAATGTCTTTAAAATACATGTAGCATAAAAATAAAATCATAACATTTTCATTACAATATAGGTAATTCCGTCCAATGATACTATTAGGATGTTAATTGTATATTGTTAATCAGAAATATAGAATAGTAATATGTTAATTTTGAAAATGTCTATCAAATTGAAATATTAAAAAAAATAGTTATTATACGCAGTTAGAAGGCTGTTATAGTGCAGTTCGCAAGCAATGAGACAAAAATACATAGAAATTTTTTAAGTTTATTCGACGAAAAATTATTTGTAATGTTAAAATAACTTTTTAATAATAGTATAAAAAATACACTTTCTATTTTTTTATCGAGTTATTAAGAAGTTGTATTATCCTGAGGATGAGGAATTCACACCAGTTTTCTCGATGTTTTGATGTGAAAAACTATTTTCTTCCCCTTAAAAAGAAAAAAAATCCCATTCTTAAAAATATATATAGAGAAGCACCACGAATCTTAGAAAAAAAAATCAAAATTTACAATTGCTTCTACATTTATAAAAATAATAATTATATCTCGCTGAACGTTTCGAGCTAGACAGAAACTATGAAATTAGGATCACATATAAGGCAAATGTAACTAATGCAATTAATCATTTTTATTGTCTCTGATTTGTCAGTAAAAAATCCAATAATTGCTGAATCACAAAACGACACAGATGTCATCTATATAGTACGGACTAAGCATATTTAGCTTGATGTTAGAAATCATGTAATTTGTGTATTAACAAATATAAAACAGATTATTTATTAACAGATATATTTAGGTTTAGCTGGGGGGTGGGGGATATAAAATAAAACCTTGAAACCACAGCCAATTTAAATAGAAAAAATAGCCAATTACAGAAACCTCCACAACACATTAATGAGGGAAGCTATAGAAATCAGCTTAGAAAAGAAATATATATGAAACAAAATCGCACATTCAGCTATCGATAGCGCGCTGGCGAATGAATTTAGAAGAAAGGAAAAAATTAAAGACAGAAGAGTGAAAAAGATTGAAAGCTATAAGATCTCATCTCGAACTGCAAATAACCCAAAACATCATCATTTCAAACTAAGGAAGCTTCCGATAAAGGGGCGAAAACGTTTTTTGTAATTGATCTAGGCAGTATAGACGCTGCATTGTACATAATATGCCAGGTACTATCTAATATTGGTATATAACACATTTAAAACTGCTAGAGTATATACATTTTATGAAAAGTAACGAAATATATTTTATAAAAATTGTTTTTAATGTAAATGTATACAAACAATAAAAGACATTTTTTGAATGAAAAGGTAACATGTCGTGTTTTTAATAAGTTAAATAATATATAATGAAAAAATGTCTATACTGTGATAGCTCTTTATACTATGGTAATAATGCCTGAAGATATGGTATAGTATAATATATAAAAGAAATGAAAATAAAATAAATGAAGTAAATAAAATAAATAAATAAAAAGTATAATAATAATAATAATAATAATAATAATAATAATAATAAAGGGAAATTAAAAATAAACTCTTATTTCTTTTGTTTTTCTCATTATTATTATTATTATTATTACTTTCTATTTATTTATTTATTTTCATTTATTTTATTTCCTTTTCTCTTTTCTTTTTTGTTATTATTTTTTTCTATTATTGCGGCAACACTTTCCTCTTCTGTTTGTGTTCCTCTATGATTGGTGTTTATCTTACAGCTAGCGCTATTTGTCGCGCACTTTGTAAGCTCACCTCTTTCCCCTTTCTATTCATTTGTAACCTTGTCCCCAGTTATGTTTTCCGGACTGTTATATTTTCCAATCCGAAAGGCGTCCTGTGTGGTTTTTGATTTTATGGTGATTTATAAAAAGAATATTATTTAAAACAATAATATATATTTTGCTTTCCTTAACCACTGGAAAAGAAATGTTGTCTAAAAATATATAAACTATTGATCTGTGATTATTGTAATGGTTTATTATTTTGAAAATATAAAATTTCTATGTTTAATTAAACATCATGATCAGGCTGTCTGTTTATAATATGAAAAGTCTCATAAGTATGTTCTCGATTTCAAATTTAAATCTCAATGTATAACCATATTTTACATTTGGTTGACTAAGTCATATTTATATCAGTAATATCACGCGTGAAAATTTCCATTATGACAGATACTCTTATTAAGTCATTAAGAATTAAATTTCCGAATTCCCTCTCTTGCGTAAAATTCGTTAAATATTTAAAAATATGTAAATAATGTTTCTCAAGATCATGATAATGTCAAACGTCATTAGTGAATTTCAAAAACATATGACGTTAAGTGACAGCTAATTAAGGATATGTTTTAATACTTAAAGCGAAAGGTTAAAACTTAATAATGCATTAACTGTGTAAATTACATGCTTGGTTAAAATGGTGATTTTATATGCTACTCAAAAATATTTTGTTATACGAACTACAAACATTATTCAATGAATTTTTAAAAATAGCAAATAGAATTTTAAATCCACCAACTTTTCCACCAATCTTAGAATTTTAAAAGTGCAGATAAATATGTACTGTTTATTGCATTAGGTTAAAACTTATGTAATTTACTGTTAAGGCGATAATAAAGTAATATGAAAAAGAAGTCTCCTTTAA
This sequence comes from Maratus speciosus, assembly GCA_963932465.1. NCBI lineage: Eukaryota > Metazoa > Arthropoda > Arachnida > Araneae > Salticidae > Maratus > Maratus speciosus. Next base: position 501,517,837 of record OZ010794.1, on the reverse strand, counting down.
ACATTACGGAATGTTTATTTAATGTGAAAAAGTGGGTTTTTTTTTATACATTTTATGTAAGTTAATTTTTACTATTTAACATTTTAGAAAAATCAAATAATATTCTTCTATTTCCAACCCATTTACTATGATAACCTTCCAAATAAAAAGGCAGTTTAAGGGTTTATTTCCGAGACTGTTTAATTTTTAACAACTTCTGCTAATAAAATTTCTATTTACTACAAATTAAACTACTTCTGCTAATTTAAGCTATACTTATTCATATACTTATTATACTTATTTAAGCTATACTTAATTATATACTTATTATACATATTTATTTCCAGTGTGATTACACAATGTTTATTTAAGGGAGCATATCACGTTGAGCGACCCGAAAATAACCGTATTTAAAGCAGTACGAAAAACTCCGTAGTTTCTTAACCAATGAATGAAAAGCAAAAATTTTTTTCTTTACTTTCACACATTCTTATGGTTTGACAAAATATTTAAATACAGATACATTAAGTAATAGTAATTAATTAAATCATAACGACAAAAGTGTCTTTAAAAAATGAATATTGAAATATGCATTTTGCTCGCACAATTTTACGAATTCTACAGCAGATATATGTTTAATGATTCATATTTTGTTACTTATAATACTATATTTTACACTGAGCCTAAATACGAAAGTATATTCAAATACTTTAGCATGATTAGTGGCTTTTCTTATCATATTCACTAAATTTCACCAAAAAATGTATAGGGTAATTCCGTGATTTATGCCGCACATTTTTTTTAAATTTGTGTATAAAGTCCCATGGTGTGCATAAAATTTAAAAAAATCATGCTGTGCTATTTAATGTTAAATATAGAAGGCGTGTACTGCGACAAAAAAATTCAAAACAAATTACAGTATATTTCCGTTACAACGAACTCCACGGGACCGCTAAAATATTTCGTTGTAACGGAATTACTCCTATTTATCTAATAAATTACATATACACGTAAACTAATTATGTAAGATAAATTTACCTTTCATTATAGAGGATTTCAGTGGAAGGCTACTTAAACTAACATTAAAAAAGTTAGTAAAATAAAATTCAATTCAACAAAAACATAATTTGAAGAACAAATTAAAAAAAAAAATATTTCCTACATTGTTTAAGCTCGAGAAGGGACAGATATTAAGTTATTTCATTCAATTAGTTTTACATTTAATGTTAAATTTTTGTAACAAATTAGTTAAGCCAATTGAAGATTTAAAAAAAAATAAATAAAAAATAAAATAAAATAAAAATTCATACAATATGATACTTAAAACACCCTAAAAAATTAGATTCCGTTCAAATGAAATCGAAATAAATCTTAGACTCCTTCTATATTTAATTGAAAATACTTGTATTGCAGATTTTGCATTATGTTTATGACTATTGTGCATAAAATGATAAGATGCATGCAAAATACCAAACTTAAAAAAAAAAAGGTCTAAGATTTATTTCGAATTCATTTGAACGGAATCTAACTTTTTAGGGTGTTTTAAGTATCATATTGTATGATTTTTTTTTTTTAAATCTTCAATTGACTTAACTAATTTGTTACAAAAATTTAACATTAAATGTAAAACTAATTGAATGAAATAACTTAATATCTGTCCCTTCTCGGGCTTAAACAATGTAGGAAATAAATTTTGTTTTTTTAATTTGTTCTTCAAATTGTGTTTTTGTTTAATATGTCAAGTTTTTTAATAACTACTGCACTCAGACGAACGCATTTCAAAATTAATGGAGAGTATCATCATCAGGCGTTGATGTATACGGTATTGCATCCCAATGTGGGATGCAGTTTATCAATGTGTAATTCAAAATGTTTCACTACTATAGTAATGCAGGTTGCGGTAGTTTGGACAAAAACTTAAAATCTGAACGTAAAAAATCTATAATCAAAACATAAAAAATTAACTTAATTTAAATTTAGATACCCTATTTCCCACTCAGGAACGCTATGAATGTAAATGTAAATTGTGTTGAATCCTTACTGCTGATATTTAACAATATTATAGCTGTGATACAGTAAAAAATAAAAAATAAAATTTTACTTAAATTTTTAAACCCTATTCTCTCCCAAGTGGTGATGTAAATACATCAGAAAATTATTACCTAAGTTTAACTTGGGTTATAAATAGTTCTCATCTCGGAAAAAAAATACATTTTAAAATTTAAGTTATGTAATTCCCCTCTAAGGTCGCTACCTTGCGTAAAAATAGCTATCAATTAGAAACTTTTTACTAAAATATAAACTTGACCAAAGCAAAAACTTATTCGGAAAATATCCTTTTTATTTCCACTATGACGCCATATTCACCTTTTTAATTTTTGAAGAAAAAAAAAACTAGCTCAATTTAATATTTCACGTGAAAATCTTTCAACTAAAAAGAAATAAATTATTACGGCTTTAGAAATTTTTGCAAGAATGAAGTAAAAATGTTACATTTTCTACGGAAAATGTCCGTTGATTCTCAATGAAAAAAGTGAAATTTGGAATTATTAAGAAAAATATTTGAATAATATACAAAAAAATTGGTCTTTGTTTCTCTCTGGGTTATAATTCACCCATATGCAAAGGTATTTTGCCATTCGTTTTGACCCTGACGTCAGGCAAACGTTTTTAAACTTTAAATTTATAATATTATTAAAATTAGTAAAGAATAAAAAATGAGTGGCATCAGGGACAAAAAAGGTGGGAAGAAAAAATGAAAAAGTTATCATCTCCATAGGCTTTTCCATGTTAAATTAACATTGAGAAGTGACACTGGAAATAAATAAGTATTGCGCTGCCGCGCAATACTTAAATATTAAAAATAAAAAATTACCCACTAACTTTTAGTTAGTAGTACATTATTGAGAAAATCTGTTATTTTAGTTTGTACAAAGGAGTCTGTAGTTGATGATAACAAAAAAGTGTGCAATGAATAAATGCAAAAAAATACCGCCCCTGAAACATTCTTTTGATGAGAAAGAAAAACGCGCATTTTCTCCAAGCATGAGAGAGCTTCCGAAACGGTAATTTTTGAATCCTCGGTAACATGAATATCGTCATTACTGCTTTCGTCATTTTGTCGGTCAATGTAGTTTTAATGGACAAAATGATGTCTTCATCAGACACTTCAGACCATGTTTGAATACTGTCATCCACAGATAAGAAATCCTCCAAATCCACCTGATCAGGAACTGATGTTAATTTTTTGGCAGCCTTCCAAATTGTTTTTAACTCAGAGGGCTCATTCAAATCTAAAATTTCTGATTCATTTTCTTCGGTCTCAGTTAGCCGGGCATGTTTCTAATAGTTAGAAATTGTTTTCTGGCTAATTTCTTGCCACAAACCAGAGATAATTTCAATAGCATCTTTGAGATTTATTTTTTGCCTTTCGCCATTCTCAAAGCCGCAAAGAATTTGTTTAACAAAATAATTCTTTAACGAGATTTTACCGCACAGATCATGTGTTGGCCTAGAGGCTGTATAATATAATTGCAATTCGGCAGAAAGAACTGAAATTCGATGCAGTCCAGTTTGAGGGGATTATTATGAGGCATGCAGTTATCAACCAGGAGAAAGAATTTTCCGTTTTTTAGCTTTCATTTCTTCGTCAAACTTCACTAGCCAGTTATTAAGGATATCTTGTGTCATCCATGCCTTCTTATTGAATTTATAATCGAAAGGCAATGAATGACAGGTTTTAAACCAAGGGGGCTTGCCAGAATGACCAACAATTAATGTTTTTCTTTTCTCAGTTGCAGATTTGTTACAACAAAAGAGTGCTGTAATTCGTTGCTTTTAAATTTTTCCTCCAATGCATTTGTCGCCTTTAAATGTTAATGTTTTTCCCGGTTCAAGAAGATAAAATATTCCAGCTTCGTCGGATGTCTATATCTTTATAAGGGCAGCTACTCCTCCATTAATTTACAGTCGTTATAGGTACATCACTTGCTTCGCCGCAGACTGATTTCATTACAATTCCATAGCGACTACAAAAGCGATTGAGCCATCCGACACTGGCTTGAAAATTTTCGATACCAAACATTGTTCCGAACTCTTGAGCAATCTTACCTTATCTACGGACCACTTATAGGTAGGTACATTGCGTGAACGAAAATCTTCGAACCATTTGGAAACGACTTTATCGACATCTTGAAATTGACACTGTCGCACTCGTTTTCTATGGGAATCAATGCTTGCATTTTGGAATTGACTCACAATATTTTCTTTATCTTTTAGAAATGTAGATAAAGTGGATGGTGTTAGACCATATTTTTTGGCCACATCAGTTTTCTGCAATCTTTTGTCAATCTCAGAAATTATGGCTTTCATTTCTTCCAACGATAATTGTTTTCGTTTCCCACAAGCCATTTTATCAACTAACGACGCAAGAAACACACTGCAACAGGTATATGCAATAGAGATTTCCCAGAATAATCATAAACACTGCTTTCACAGTAAAGTCAACCTGCTGTCTGTCACATGATCATTTAAAAGCGTAAAGGATAATGAATGAACGGCAATTTGCGAAAAAAAGTAGACAAAAGTAAGAACAGCAAAGGGGAGAAAAATCTCAAATACCACCTGTTCCCCAAAACAGCAGTGTTATTTTTGAACAACTCAAAAGAAAAGAAAAAAAGAGCTCGATGAAGGTTTTTTACTGTAACGGGATTCCTAAAGAAATGCACTTCGTTAAATCGGAATTTTTAATACATTGGGATTAATGCAATTTGAAATGGGGATTTGTGAAATTTCGTTGTAACGGGAATTTTCGTTGTAATGGAATTCGTTGTAACGGAAATATACTGTATTAATGTTTTTTAATATTTTTTTTCTAAAACATTACACTGCGGCGCGTCACCCGTACAGTCAGGCTGAGACGCCGCGCTTGTGCGGTAGTTATGCCGCGCTTGTAATAAGAACAAAATGAAATTATAAATAAAAATATTTAAAAAAAATATTCATATCTGGACTATAATTAGCGGTGTAATAACAAAATGAAACTAAATGAGTACAACGAAACATATTAGTAGATTCAAATTAATAATTGTTGCCTACTTTCACTATTAAAATTATCGACTTATTTTTTTACTTTAAATTTTAATTGTTACTTCAGCAGCAACGTAACATCATTGTATTAGAAAGGGAAAAGAAAGATAGTGAAATTGTGTTTGCATAATTTATTTGTTAACCCTTTCGGGACCGGTGGCTTTTATACAATTTTTATTCAGTTGGTACCACTTTTTAAAAAGAAGTTACGTTTACTCATGTAATCATGAAAATTCACTAATTAAACAAAGAAATTATTACTTTTCTTTTTTACTGGTGCGAGAAACAAATTTTGTAAGCTCTTTATGAAGGTGCTTATATGCACGTATGGTCCCGAATGGGAATACCTGTTTTTTCGACTACAATCTACAGAAAATGTGTAGAAAAAGTACAGCCTTTATATAACTAAAACGCATGATGCAACGAAGCGAATTACACTTCCTCTTTTTTGGAGTAATTTGCAAAGAACGTCTGCGTTACGCGTAATCCAATTTTTCATTATTATCATTTTGACTTGCATCTTTCATGCACTTCTTTCTTTTTATTTCCCCCTTTTTCTCCTTTGGTTTTAGTAAACTGGATAACATGCCTAATATGGTTAGTCTGTGCAAAAAGAAAAGGATAAGTTAATAACACTTAATCAGCCCGTACAAAAGAAACTGCGGCATGTATACCGCAATAGCAGTGCGGCATATATCCCATTTTGCATGGTGCAGACGTCAGCAATCACAATTACCTGCCATCGCTAAGAGGGAATGGCGTAACCACACACACAGTACTCTATACAAACGCTACTTTTAGTTTTGACTTCGAAATCATGCATGCATTTAGTAATTAGTGTATGAAAAGTATTTAAACATACTGTGTTTAAAAGTTTGGACAGTGAAATCATGCACTTATGTCAAATTAAGGATTGTACTTCTACAATTAAACATCGAAATTGGATTCACGCTATACAATGGTTAAAATAATCTCATTGCGCACCTATACTGTGCGTTTGACGACCATCTATCGATAATTACAAGAAATACAAGGACATATAACCCGTATTCGTCGACTCTCCCGGAGTTACCCTATTTATTTTTTCAATCCACAATTTTCAGTGGCAAAATTCAAACTAAATTGAGGTTCAGCATAAACTAACACATGTAAATTAAGAATATACATAATTTCAAGATTCCGTGATAATTATTGTTTAAATGAGAGTGCACACAATACCGAAATATCAATTTTTAGAAAAACGCCTACAAAGTTGGCTTATAACGTTACAGCAAATGCTTTTATGCAACATATTTTTAGCCATAAGTTCTGTTCTAATTTGTATTTTTCTTAAATTCTTTTTGCAGTGGATTTGTAACTTTTAAAGATTTCTGTTCTGAAATTTGTGAAAAAGTTTTTTTTAAACCGTCAATGTGATCTGCCCCCTTAACATAGTAAAGTCTATGGGCCTCATAACTTTTTTTATTTCTTCCCACCGTTTTGTCTCTGATGCCACAAAATTTTTACTCTTTCTTAACTCGAATAATATTATAAATTCAATGTGCGAAAATGTTTGCGTGACGTCAGCTCAAAACGAATGATAAAATTCTTTTGCATATGGATGGATTATAACCCACCCACAGAGTATCATACGCTATGTTTTTTTTTTTTTTTTTTTTTTTTTTTTTTTTAACTTAATTCAAATATATTTCTTAATAATTTCAAATTTCACTATTTGCATTGAGTATAATTAGACAGTTTTGTTACACAATCTAAAACTTTTTATTTATTGTTGCAACAAATTCAAAAGCCTTTAAAATAATTTCTCTAAAGAAATTAATTTCAGTTAAAAGATTTTCATGTGAAAAATGAAATTTAAGTAATTTGTTACGAATTACGGAACATAAACACGGCGTCATACGGAAAATAAAAAATCACATTTTCAAATATTTGCTAGTACACTGTTAAAAATTTTGCAGCATTCTGGCAGGTCATTCGACCGTTTTTTGAAAAAACGGTTTCATAACCATAATTTAACTATATTCTGACCATAAAATGACCAATAATATGGTCAGAATAGTGTTAAATCACGGTTGTGTAACCGTTTTCGGAAAAAACGGTCAAATGACCTGCCAGAATGCTGCAAATTTTTAACAGTGTAAGACAAGGAGTATAATTTTTCTATAAAGCATGATGTCATAATTCCCAGGAAAAGAAAACGAACAAGAATTATAATATAAAAAGAGGTTTCATTGGGGGGTAAACAGTGACTAGAATAGATGATTTTTATGTTATACGTTATAATGTGTTATTCAACACCATTTACTTTTGTATTTATTTATAGTATCACCTGTGAGGAAATAAGGTAACTAAATTTATGTTAAATTGATTTTTCCAGCTTCATCTGTATGATAGCTGTAAAAGCAGGTGGCACAGAATGATTTTCTTTTTTGTTTATAGCGTCCTTGGACGGAAATAGGGAAACTACATTTAAATAAAATTGATTTTTAATCTTATTTTACATAAATTTTCACTACGGTCACTATATTCTGCTACGGTCAAGTTTATGTTTTGATAAAAATTCCAAATGATAGACTTTCTAATCCTTGTAGCTTGCATTTTTTTATGTTTTGTAATATGGGAATCATATTTCAAGTTAAAATTAAGTAATGCAAATTCAATAAAATTTTTCCTTGCGTTTATAGCGTCTCTGGGAAGAAATAGAGCGACCAAATTTAAGTAAAACCGACATATTTTTGCTTTACTGTATGTCAGTTATACTGATGTAAAAAATAAGCAGCAAACATGCAGCACAATTTGATTTTGTATTCATAGCGCCTACTAGTGTGAAAGTGTGTAACTATATTTAAATAGATTTGATTTTTTTTTGTTTTTATTATGTTTTTTATGCTCTTATTTAAATTTTTTGTCCAAACAATAATTGCATTACTGCACTGGTGAAAAATTTGGATTAACTATTGGAAAATTTAAATCACCAATTGTTCTGCGACATCCTATAAATCAAACCATAATTATAGCATCTTCTGTTTTTTTTTAATGATTTCATCAATCAAAAATATAATTTCTCCATCTATTAATGCAATATTAATATTTCTTTAAAATATTAATATTTTATCTACCTCTGTGTTATAGATTAACTCTGGGAAAGTCGACTCATACGGGATAGATGCCGCACCCCTTCTATTTCTTGTAATTATCGATAGAGGTCGTCAAACGCACAGTATAGGTGCGCAATGAGATTATTTTAACCAGTGTATAGTGTGAATCCCAATCGATGTTTACTTGTCGAAGTACAATCCTTAATTTGACATAAGTGCATGATTTCACTGTCCAAACTTTTAAACACGTTATGTTTAAATATTTTTCATACACTTATTACTAAATGCATGCATGATTTCGAAGTCAAAACTAAGTGTAGCGTTTGTATAGAGTACTTTGTGCATGATTATGGTGCCATTCCCCTTAGCGATGGCAGGTAACTGTGATGGCCGACGTCTGCACCATGCAAAATGCGATACATGCCGCACTGCTATTCCGGTATACATGCCGCAGTTTCTTTTATACGGGATGATTAAGTGTTATTAACTTTTCCTTTTCTTTTTGCACAGACTAACCATGTTAGGCATGTTATCAAATTTACTAAAATCAAAGGAGAAAAAGGGGAAAATAAAAAGTAAGAAGGTCAAGAAAAATGCAAGTCAAGATGATAATAATGAAAAATTGGATTACGCGTAACACAGACGTTCTTTGCAAACTACTCCAAAAAAGAGGAAGTGTAATTGGCTTCGTTGAATCATGTCTTTAAATGTAGTTACATAAAGAATGTACTTTTTCGACACTTTTTCTGTAGATTGAAATCGATCTCTTAACCTATTCAGGACCATACATGCATATAAGCACCTTCATAAAGAGCTTACAAAATTTGTTTCTTCCACCAGTAAAAAAGAAAAGTAATATTTTCTTTGTTTAATTAGAACATTTTCATGATTATTTAAGTAAAGGTAACTTCTTTTAAAAAAGTGGTACCAACCGAATACAAATTATGTAAAAGATACCGGTCCCGAAAGGGTTAACAAATAAATTATGTAAACACAATTTTACTATTTTCTTTTCCCTTTCTAATACATTGATGTTACGTTGTTGCTGAAATAACAATTAAAATTTAATGTAAAAAAAGAAGTCGATAATTTTAATAGTGAAAGTAGGCAACAATTATTAATTTGAATTTTACTAATACGTTTCATTGTACTCATTTAGTTTCATTTTGTTATTACATCCATAATTATAGTCCAGATATGAATATTTTTTAAAAATATGTTTATTTATAACTTCATTCTGTTCTTATTACAAGCGCGGCATAACTACCGCACAAGTGCGGCGTCTCAGCCTGAATGTACGGGTGACGCGCCGCAGTGTACTGTTATAGAAAAAAATTGTTAAAAAATATTAATAGTTTGTTTTGAATTTTTTCGTCGCAGTACACGCGTTGTATCCTTAACATTAAATAGCACAGCATGATTTTTGTAATTTTATGTCCACCATGGGACTTTATACACAAATTCAAAAAAATGTGCGGCATAAATCCCGGAATTACCCTATAATGGTTGATAAAAAAATTGAAATACAATCCATCTTAAGACATTATCTTAAAGCGGGTCATAAGACTGGTGAATAGTCATAAGACTGACGTCACGCAAACATTTTCGCACATTGAATTTATAATATTATTCGAGTTAACAAAGAGTAAAAATTTTGTGGCATCAGAGACAAAACGGTGGGAAGAAATAAAAAAAGTTATGAGGCCCATAGACTTTACTATGTTAAGGGGCAGATCACGTTGACGGTTTAAAAAAAACTTTTTTCACAAATTTTAGAACAGAAATCTTTAAAAGTTACAAATCCACTGCAAAAAGAATTTAAGAAAAATACAAATTAGAACAGAAGTTATGGCTAAGAATATGTTGCATAAAAGCATTTGCTGTAACGTTATAAGCCAACTTTGAAGGCGTTTTTCTAAAAATTGATATTTCGGTATTGTGTGCACTCTCATTTAAAAAGTAATTATCACGGAAACTTGAAATTATGTATATTCTTAATTTACATGTGTTAGTTTATGCTTAATCTGAATTTAGTTTGAATTTTGCCACTGAAAATTGTGGATTGAAAAAATAAATAGGGTAACTCCAGGAGAGTCGCCGAATATGGGATAGATGCCGCACTCCTTGTATTTCTTGTAATTATCGATAGATGGTCGTCAAACGGACAGTATAGGTGCGCAATGAGATTATTTTAACCATTCTATGGCGTGAATCCAATTTCGATGTTTAATTGTAGAAGTACAATCCTTAATTTAACATAAGTGCATGATTTCACTGTCCAAACTTTTAAACATTGTATGTTTAAATACTTTTCATACACTAATTACTAAATGCATGCATGATTTCGAAGTCAAAACTAAGAGTGGTTTTGATATTGTCTCGCTTTTCCCCTCCATAGATATTTCCGAATACTATTAACCAGTCTATAGATAAATTAAATAATCTGAGTCAAGAAATTAAAACCTCGTTAGGAGCAGGTTTAAATTTAATTAACCAGAGTAATGTATTCTATTTTAACGGTAATTATTATAAGCAAGATAAGGGTGCATTGATGGGGTCACTTGTTTCAAGTATCTTTGCTGAATTTAAGCTTAGACCCTTGGAAGATTATATTTTCAACACTTTCAAACATAAACCCAAATTATGGTTAAGGTATGTGGATGATGTTTTTGTAGTTTGGGAAGAGGGAAAGCCAGCTTTAATGGAATTTTTTGAGGATTTAAATCATCTCGACGATAATATTAAATTCACCATAGAAAATGAAGTCAATAACACCCTCCCATTTTTAGATGTCTTGGTTATAAAATCTGGTAATACGCTTAAAAGAAAAGTTTTCAGAAAATCAATGAAAATAGATTGCATTGTTCCTGTTACTGCTTCAACCCCATGGGGTTATAAAATGTCTGCGTTTAATTCTTTTATTAAGAGGGCACATATTGTTTGTTCGGATGAATTTTTGGAAGAGGAACTAAACCATATTGTCAAGATTGGAATAGATCATGGATATAATCCACAGGTTATCCATAAATTAATTGAGAAGTTCAATAGTTATCCACAATGCACTCAGTTAACTCGTCCTACTTATAGAAAAATTTCTTATATTCCAGCAATGTTTGAAAGATTAAAGAGAATTTTCAATAGATTCAGAATTCTTCTTGTTGCCTCCCCCTCAAATAATCTGTTTGCAGCTATTACCAGAAAGCAAGATCCTCTACCAATTTTATTCCATCCTGGTGTTTACGAAATCCCTATTCAACTCAATACTGGTCTATTAACTTCATATATTGGAATGACAAAACGATGCCTGTTTGAAAGAATTAAAGAACATAAAAGTGATTTAAAATTCAATAGACTATCTACAGCTTTATCTAGATTAGCATTTAAAGGCAGTGTCAAGGCAGTTCATTTTGACAATGTAAAAATTATCTCTAAATATTCCAACCCACTTAAAGCCCTTATACGTGAATCCATAGAAATAAGTCTAAGAAAAAACGAGGTATGCAATGACAATATTTCATTTCAAATTTCTAATGTTTGGTTGAATATTTTAAAAGAAGTACATTCGTAAAGTTTATTTCGAGTTTTCCAATTTTCTTATCGTAGTGTGTTAACCTACCAACAGATGGCGCCATATCAGGCGCAGTACTGATTTTGGTTGTTCTAATGATTAGTTACCGTAATGTTTTCAGTTGTGATGTCGTGAATGTGATGTTGGAGACTTCGCTCCGAGGAGGTCAAGGACTCTCTCCCCTGATGATGTGCTCGTTAGAATGAGCACGAAAAGTTGGGAATTATTTGTAATGTATTTTTAATATAGTTTTTATTTACATGTACGCTGATTAGTATCGTAAGATTTTTAATTATTAAATTTTGACAGCGTAAGTCCAAGTTTTTCTTACTAAGAGTAGCGTTTGTATAGAGCACTGTGTGTGTGGTTACGCCATTCCCACTTAGCGATGGCAGGTAATTGTGATTGCTAACGTCTGCACCATGCAAAATGGGATATATGCCGCACTGCTATTGCGGTATACAGGCCGCAGTTTCTTTTGCACGGGCTGATTAAGTGTTATTAACTTTTCCTTTTCTTTTTGCACAGACTAACCATATTAGGCATGTTATCAAGTTTACTAAAACCAAAGGAGAAAAAGGGGAAAATAAAAAGAAAGAAGTGCATGAAAGATGCAAGTTAAAATGATAATAATGAAAAATTGGATTACGCGTAACGCAGACGTTCTTTGCAAACTACTCCAAAAAAGAGGAAGTGTAATTGGTTTCGTTGCATCATGTCTTTAAATGTAGTTACATAAAGAATGTACTTTTTCGACACTTTTTCTGTAGATTGAAGTCGATCTCTTAACCTATTCTGGACCATAGATGCATATAAGCACCTTCATAAAGAGCTTACAAAATTTGTTTCTTCCACCAGTAAAAAAGAAAAGTAATATTTCCTTTGTTTAATTAGAACATTTTCATGATTATTTAAGTAAAGGTAACTTCTTTTAAAAATGTGGTACCAACCGAATACAAATTATGTAAAAGATACCGGTCCCGAAAGGGTTAACAAATAAATTATGTAAACACAATTTTACTTTTTTCTTTTCCTTTTCTAATACATTGATATTACGTTGTTGCTGAAATAACAATTAAAATTTAATGTAAAAAAAAGAAGTCGATAATTTTAATTGTGAAAGTAGGCAACAATTATTAATTTGAATTTACTAATACGTTTCACTGTACTCATTTAGTTTCATTTTGTTATTACACCCATAATTATAGTCCAGATATGAATATTTTTTTAAATATTTTTATTTATAACTTCATTCTGTTCTTATTACAAGCGCGGCATAACTACCGCACAAGTGCGGCGTCTCAGCCTGAATGTACGGGTGACGCGCCGCAGTGTACTGTTTTAGAAAAAAATTGTTAAAAAATATTAATAATTTGTTTTGAATTTTTTCGTCGCAGTACACGCGTTGTATCCTTAACATTAAATAGCACAGCATGGTTTTTGTAATTTTATGTCCACCATGGGACTTTATACACAAATTCAAAAAAATGTGCGGCATAAATCCCGAAATTACCCTATAATGGTTGATAAAAAAATTGAAATGCAATCCATCTTAAGACATTATCTTAAAGCGGGTCATAAAACTGGTGAATCAGCTTGTAAAATTCAAGTTGTTGAAGGTGATTATACGATTAGCGGTCGTACAGACCAAAGCTGGTTCAAACGTTTTAAGTGATGTGATTTGTCTCTAGAAATGAAAACCACAAGTGCGAAGACATGACTTGTTAAACTGGCAAATTTGAAGCAAAAAGGGAGATGAATCCAACCACCAGCACACGAAATCTTCACTGGAGCTAGTAACCGTCCAAGGACAATATATGCCGAAATTACGACAAACTAAAGAAAACATACATGAACGCTAAAGAACAGAACTACTAGGGGACAGACTACACAGAAACCAAATAACAGAGTGGAAATGCGCAAAACTCTTCTGGATAACACACAGGATTTGGTATATTTGAAAGCATAGTGACATGCGATGACAAGTGTGTATATCTACGAAATGCAACTAATTGAAAACAATGATTGGATGTGGGCCAATAAGACCAACCTATTAAGTGCGATTTCAAAAGAAGTTCATAATTGGCGTCTGGAGCAGTTTTGACAAGTCATTCCTTTTGAAATCATTCCACATGGTCGATCAGTCAACTCTGAAATTTACTGTGAACAGTTAGAAATGATGTATGCTTCATTGAAAAGCAAATGCTTTGCATTGATGAAAAGAGGGAGAGTTATTTTCCAACAAGACAAAGCAAAACCCCACTCGTCTTGCATGATTCGCAGTAAAGTAAAGGATCTTGAAGGAATTGAGCCTTCGTCTCATTTCCATGTAGCCTGGAACTAGTTCGTTCCGACTTTCACATATTCCGTTCTGTGGCATCAATTCTTCGGGGAAGGTGTGTTGACGATATGAATGTTGACGATCTGAAACGGGTTTGTCAAAAATTTTTTGAAACTATTTAAAGAAACCATAGAATTTTACAGTTTATATATATTTTTTGTGATATGTTTACTTATGCTGAATTATTGCAATAAAGACGATATGAATGTTGACGATCTGAAACGGGTTTGTCTAAATTTTTTTGAAATCATTTAAAGAAAACATAGAATTTTACAGTTTATATATATTTTTTATGATATGTTTATTTTATGCTGAAATATTTCAATAAAGAATTGATTGTAAAAAGAAATTTCTTTTTATACAACTTAATATGTTAGAAAGTGTTGAAAATCTTTAAAATCACTTGAATTTTAGGGAAAAGAAGTATAATGTCCCCATAATCAAATACATCCGCTATTACATTTTTTCATTAGTATTTTTCATTAGTGCGTTATTTAAAAACTTACTTAGAATCTAGAATGTAAAAGTAAAACAGTACTTTAAATAAAACAAAAACTCAAAAAAAAGTTTAATTTTTCTAGAAACAGCTTGATGAAGTTGGGAAAAGTGGAAGTAATAAAGGAACTCTTCGAGATTAAAAGTAAGAAGAACATTGTTTTGAATTTAAAATAATGCAGGAAAAGGCATTAGTTGCACTAATGTTAGGAAAAATGTTAAATATCTGCATTCTCAAAGGTTAAAATTGGAATTAAAATTCGGCTCTAAAGGAAAAAGTGACTTTTATTACAGAGAACTTAAAGATTTTAATTGTGTGTTTGACAAAAAAAATAAATAAATAAAACTCTAAACTCTTACGAGAGCTGCATTTTATAAGAGAGAAAAAACTTTTATTAAATACAAACTAATGCTGAATTAAAAAAACTTAAAATTCTCCTTTTCTATTATTATCTAAAACATTTCACTACATTATGTAAAAAAAAGAAAAACAATCTAAATTTAATAATTTAAAGAACTATAAATTCTACTAAAGGCTAAAAGCAAACTTAACTTCGTTCGTGTATGTAAAGACAGAATTTTGTAAGCTTTTTTTCTTCCGCTTGCTGACATGCTAGAATTAAAAAAAAATAATAACACATGTATATATCCGATGATAATAAAAAATTTAAAAATATTTTAGTACTAAATTGTAGCTCCTCCGTTATCTGGGCGTAGGTGATAAATCATGAAAATCACTTTATAGTTGCAACTGTTTACGAATGAGAATAAAAATTGAGTTCATTATTCGACAAACTAGCTCTGAACTAGCTCTCAACTAGCTCTGAAACTTAAAAAAAAAAAAAAAAAAAATCAAACACTAAAAACAGGATTCGTACGCTTCAAGGACCCTTTTTTCAGAATTTTTGTAAAGTAATATTTACTTTAACAAATGAAATATATCTATATATCTATCTTCAGATATAGCATCCAATACTTTACGAAATTTCTGGTACTAAAACTCTCAATATAGCCTGAACTCCTTGATGCGTACGAACCCTGAAAAAGTCAAAAAATAACATATAAAAATTGAGTGTATTAACTTTTTAAATGACATATTTTTAGTCTGTTTATTAAAAATATTTATATAAGTTAAGTCAACGTTAAACGTTTGGTAATTCTTAAGTTAAAACATTTATCTTGAATAAAATCGCATATAAATTTATTTTGTCAATTATGTTTTACATAAAAAACGTAAAATAATTCACATTTACATAAAGGAAGAAAGACTTTACAAATTATCTCTTAAAATTAGGCGGACATACAATATGAAATTTTGCTACGAATTATAAAATAACGATTTCATTGTTTGTAAATTTTTAATTCCTTACTCAAAATCTTTTCTTAAACGTATTTTCAACTTCATTGTTTCAATACTTACTATTATTAGTTCACACTCTCCCCATATTTATTTAATTATTTATTTATCTACTCTATATATATAAAATCCTAATGAAAGGAATTTATGAAACGGAAGTATGAAACGGAAGTATGAATCGACTGATTAAACAACTGATTATGTTTCACGGCGATTTCTCCTAAAATACGGAATATTTTGCGATGAAATTAACACCAAAAATCAATATTGATCCGCAGATTTCAAAACTGGTATTAGATTTTTTAAATTCGAATTAGTTTTCGAAATATTAATTTTTTCTATTTTTATATACTTTTCTCTAATGATGGCAAATCAAATTTTAATCATATTTTTATATATATTTTTTTTTCATATTTTAGAAAAGGTTACTATTTTAAACTAATTTGGCGAGAAGTTTGGCCTCCCTTAAATGTATGCTAAGAAATGTATCATGTTACTTTTTTTTATAATTCAATTTGTATTTCATTATCATTTTATTTAATACAAACTGAAACATTTAAAATAAATGGCTTTCACTTCTTTATTTTTTTTTAAACGAAAGGAAAAGAAAAATATTAGGCATAGATGTCATATACGCAACGGGCTACCTAATTGGCGCCAAAATGGCATTATTTGCGTTGACATGGTAACCCGGTTATTGCTGTTTATTTAATAATAAATGTTTATTTACTTTATTTTCTTTTTTTAAATTACATAAATTGTTTTGTTCTATAGATAATTATTTTTTTGTTATTTTTCTTTAAAAAAAATAATAGAAAATAATTAAAAAATACGGTACTACTTAGTTATTCCATCGACCCATTTCGCCAAATTATATAAATCGCCAAGCCACTCGCCAAATTATACAAATTGACAATTTTTATTTTAAATAACGAAAGAACAAAGAAAATAGTACAACATTAATAAATATACAAATAAAACGTCGAAATAAAAATCACTTGATGAATTAAAGACGTGTAACTTGCTTAAAGTCAAGTGAATGTGACATTCACGATCAACCATTATTGGCATTTAATCTTATAGTTTGGCGATAGATTTTTGGTCGACGGGATAACTAAGTAATGCCAAAAATACTCCTATTCGAAAACAAGGTTTTCGCCAAATTTTTGTAAAAAAAAAAGCACGTCAAACCCGGTGCGTATATGGCATCTGGCCAAATATTAAATGATGTAACAAACGATGACATTTAATTTCAACTTCAAAGCAATGTTTTAATTTACCACTCGAAAAAAAAATGCTAACTGGCAAGTTGAAAAATAGCTATTGGCGAGATTTCCACCCGGCTAGCGTAACAGTACCAAGAATTCTTTGCGACCATGGTTTGCACCAAACTTTTATGTAGTTTTATTCGAAAAAGAAATTTGATTTTTTTAATCAAAAGTGAAAACTTTTGGCACAGATGTCATATATGGACCCATATTGGCGCGATTTTTTTCTGACGCCAATGTCATATACTCAACGGGTACTTAACTGGCGCCATAGTATCGTTATTTTGCTTGATTTGATATGCCGGATGTTGTTGTTTATGCTGTTGATGTTTTCCCCAAGTTAGCGTCGGAAAAAAATTGCGCCAATATGGGGCCGTATATGATATCTGGGCCAAACTTTCATATGAAAAGCGAAGGGAACAGAGCATATTTATTTATGGCAGTTACATGACTTGAACTATTATAATATAGATGAAATAATGGCGAGAGAATAATATTTGGCGACTTATCAGCTGTACCTGGTTAACATTAAAGTACCATAATGGCACCAGGCATATAAAAAGCGAAGTGGTTCGCCCGGAATTGTTGATGATAGTCACATGACTTAGGCTATTGTTATAGAAATTGTTTTAAAATACTGGGAGACAAAGACTCTGTACACTTTATTCATTATATTTTAGCTTCTTTTCAAACATTTAACTGATCCTCTTTAATCAAACACGAAAACAACCATTGGATGTCCTAACAGCAACTGATTCGGCCTTAAATTTTTGAAATCAAAGGAAATTGAATGGAAACCCGTTTACAGGGAGATCTGCACAGCTTTTTTCAGTATAATTCAATCTTCTGTAATATTTTTAAAACCGATCAGATTAGCGTATTTTTTAGATTCTGCGGTGTCTGAACGGGGGTTGGCGAGCGTTGCATGCAGGAGGCAGAGCCCCCTAGTTTATATATCTTGTTCAAATTTTCAATCGTTAATAAAATTCTTATTATACATCGTATCAAGTTGAAATAATTTTTTTAAAAAATATACTTGATGACAACTGATGTTAATACAGTTTTTTCAAATATTAATTCATTAATTAAATTTTAATTAATTAATTTTAGTTTTATATGGGAGACAAAATGGCGGCCTTTGGTTATTGAACAACATTTAATGCATCTTCATATGTATAAGGGGGGTTACCATAGGGGGAACCGTGTTCTGTTGCCAAATACCGACAAGTTTGTTGCCAACTTGGCGGTATATCCCCAAATTTGGCGACCAAAGAGAGTCGCCAAAAGTGACGCCAACTTGGCAATGTCTCTAATATTTCACCAAATTCCCATAGACTTTTATTGTAAACCTACTTGCTTATAGAAAATCAACAAATTGAGATGATATTTTAATGCAACAAAAACGAATATTAGCTTAAAGGATTATATTAAATTTTTATTTGATGACCTAAGTAGGAATTGACTTTAAAAACAAAATTTTTATATTACTTGTTTTCTAAAAAGGGTAATAAATAAATAAATATACATATACTAGGGGACTCTGCGCCCTGCGAGCTACGAAGCTCCAACCCCAATCTAGGCTTCACAGCCTCTAAAAATATAGTGATATGCTTTGTTTAAAAAATATTACCAAGTTACGGAAGATTGAATGATATTATCACTATATACGCGGCTATCGTCTTTAATTGGGTTGCCATGCTTTTACGTTGGAATGAGCATTTTTTCGATTACCATGGCCTCACCCATCTTTGTCATAACAAATGACGGATGTTTCGGGATCGATAAGTCAGGTCAATTACACATTTGAAAATCATTTTGTGTAAAATGTTTAGGTTAAAAATGTCTATCTTTCTTACTTTTATGTCGACGCTATGGAAAGCATTCTCCCTTTATAGAACAGGAGATGGCTGCACAAACCATCCCGTCATCGAGTTGACGCCTGTAATTACAGGATTAATTAAAACTCGAATAACATATTAAAATGCAACTGGTCTGCAAAACCAGATCTTGATGGAAAACACCTATAAAACCGATCTCACTGTTTTACTGGTAAGTTCATCATTGTGTTTTCTTGCACCCAGTCATCCATACTTTCATATTTTTAAGTGCAGGAAATACAGTGAAAACCTACCGATGAACCACTGAAATCGCGTCTGCAGGGGTTTTCCACCAAGATATGCTTGGCAGACCAGTTGCATTTTAATATGCTAAACATGCTCTGTCTAATCCTGAAATTTCAACAGTCAATTCGATGAGGTGATAGTCTGTGCAGTCCCCACTCGGTTTATGTTTGAGGTTAAAAACACCGACTGCTTGGGAACCACTGAAAAAAAGGATCTATGAATAAAGAGGAGGTGCCATATATTGTATTTCTACCAGTTGCGAGTGAAGTAACTGAGGAGGTTGGCACAAGATGGCGGTAGTTTTTTTTAAATCGGATCAACACTTTCTGAATACCACAGGGGCAAACTTCCCACCAGTAAGACTGTAAAACAAATTTTATCTTATTTAACCGTCTTATTCATGGAAATATTTTTGCACAAATATGATAAAAACTTCTATTTGTTTTTACCGGTGTCAGTTGCCCGGTAAAACAATCGGTTTGTTTCACCTGTTGTCACAATATGGCGGAAACGCAGGGCCTGCCTACCGCAAAAATAAACTTCCACCACTAAAAATGAAAATCTGTTTCTACCATTATTTATGACTGAAATTTTGCATTAGTAAGGCCGTTAGATACGGAGATAATTTCTATATAAAATTACTTGTGGAAGCTTCCACAGGAGTTAATAAGGCCTTGCAAAAGCGTTTATAGTTGAAGCTTCACTATTTTAAGTATATGGCAATTCCCGTTATTAATAGTTCGATGAATGAAAAGCACTGTGTTTTGAAAATTTAAGCTTATATTTAATATTTTGATCGAATTTTATTTATTTTTAGCAGCAGATATAGCTTATTTATGAAATATTTTCTCTATTATAATACACCATCATGCATATATTCATTTTATTTTTACAATGTATTTTGTTTATATTAATTAATAAAAATATCCGAAGTTTCTAATATATAGTTATCGAATACTAATTCGTACAAAATAAATCAAATGTAGTTTGCGCATACATTTACCTGTATTTATGCAGCATCAACTGATGTAATATATAAACAAATTGTTATCCGCACTATTTTTACATCATGTGACTTCACATTAAATTTCTTTGAAATATGAAAATTGTTTTTAATATATGACGTAATTTTCGCTATTAAATGCATTCCTGATGTAAAAATTTACTTATTATAAAGTTTTTTCTGTTTTCAGATTCACGGGTAAATATATTATTAGGGTTCCTTACTTAAAAAGTAAAAACGGAACCATTATAAGATCACACCTGTGTCAGTCCGTCCGTCTGTCTGCCTGTCTGTCACAGCCATTTTACTCGTAAACTATGGAACGTGGAAAGTTCAAATTCGAGGAAGTGATAAAGACCATTGATCCACATATTTTCAGATTAATAAACATTCATAAATATATTTAGTAAAAAAGTAGAGGGGCTAATTATGATACATGAAAAAAAAATTCTTTGTATATCGTATGGGGTATCCTGTGAAAGCTTTTGTAACGCTGAACTCAAAAATACATTCCTTTTAATTTTAGGTATTACATTTTCAAAGATATTGTTGAAAATGTAACGCAAAAATTTGTCCCCCCCCCCATTTAATTTCGAATCTACTGAAACTAAAATTATGAAAAAAATAGAGGTAGTAGAAGTTAATATAAACCTTGCCGGAAAATTATAGCGATTACCCTAGGTCACATAGTTTTTGAGTAATTAGCATTGTTCTGTTATACACAAATTTCTATTTACAGGCATTCAGAAAAATTGTTCAGCATCGCTGAATATACCTATCGTTCCAGAAGAATAAAAGCATTGTTGATAATGATTTTCCAAAAAAATCATCGGTAATTAGCCGAGATATTCACCCTTAAAGCTACGGTCAGTTTGGACATACACAAGGGCAGGGGCGGCGTACTCTATGCCTAGTTAAAAACTTTTAATGATATATATGTGTAATGTAATGTCCAGTAACAGTATAAAAGCTATAAACGTCAAATTGTTAAAAACAAACTAATTTAAGCGGTCTCGGGACTCTAAAAAGTGGAAAAAATGAAAAAAAGACCATTTTCAACATTTAATGTCTTAAAATATTTATGATTTTAAAACACAATTTTAATTGGGATGAAAGATATAAGTATGTTCTTTCGTTTCATGTATTTAAAAAATTGCAAGATACAGAATTAGTATTTATAGGGGGCTCGAAACTGTTAGACATTTGTCGAACAAAAAATTGGCATAACAGTTTACGTGCAGGATTACAAAATAAATATTGCAACTAGAATGAAAATTTTGGTGCTTACTTATACTTCAGAATGTAATAATTTCCCTGAACTTAAGAAAATTTGTATTTAAAGCATTTTTATATTTTTAATGCAATGTTGCATTTAGCTAATACAAAATTTTGAAAATTTCAACAGTAAAATCACCTAAAAAAATATTTTTTTGAACAATAAAAAGGAAATTTTAGGTTCAGTGTATACAGCTAACATGAAATGTATGTTTTGAAAATTTCATAAAAAATATCCAGAAGTTTTTGAGGTATCCTGCCCGTTATACTCAAAAAATGCCATTTGGAAGATATAGTCCAGGCAATAGGGAATTTTACCTAGCAAAATTAATGGTAGTACTGGAAATCGGCTTTCTAGATGTTTTTTGGGTCGCTGAATCCGAATTTGTAACTTCCCACCAAAATTTCCCCCGGCAACCTCCCCAAATTTTGGTAAAAAGTCCCCCCAAAAAGCTTTTTATTAAAAAAATCATTTTTTTTTATTATTTTAGAGAAAAAATAACTAAACATTCAGAAAGTAGAAAAAATTTCCAACAAATTAGATATATGACATTATGACTTAGGATGAAGGGGAAGGGGGGATCTGCCTCGGAACATGCGCGTGGTGCTGCGTGAACTAAGTTGCGCAATTCCACTGAACCACTCACTCGTTTACATTCGCCCTCCCATCTTCCCCTCCGAACTTTCTCTATAAGGTTTACTTGAAGATTTTTGGGCCGCTGAATCCGAATTTTTAACTTTCCCCCAAAATTTCCTCCCCGACCCCTCCCCCTCAAATAGTTGTTTTTAACTTAAATTTCTTATTGTTTTGGGGGGAAAGCATTACGAAATTCAGAAACTAGACAAAATTTGCAACAAATAGGATATATGACATTATGAATTAGGATGAATGGGAGGTGAGGGCTGCTTTTGAACATGCACTACGTCGCTACGTGCACTAAATTATGAAGTCCAGGCAATAGGGGATTTTATCTGGCAAAATTAATACTAGTTCTGAATTTCGACTCACTTTATGTTTTTTGGGTCGCTGAATCCGAATTTGTAACTTCCCACCAAAATTTCACCCGGCAACCCCCCCAAAAAATTGATTTTATGAAAAAATTTCGTTTTTGAGAAAAGCGGGCGGGGAATGATCCGAGGCAGCCCCCTCTCTCCCCGTTTATCCTACGTCATAATGTCATATATCCTATTTGTTGCAAATTTTGTCTAGTTTCTGAATTTTGTAATGATTCCCCCCCCCCCTAAAACAATAAGAAATTTCAGTTAAAAACAACTATTTGGGGGTGTTTCGGGGGGGGGGAATTTTGGGGGTAAGTTAAAAATTCGGATTCAGCGAACCAAAAATCATCTAGAAAGCCGATTTCTAGTACTACTGTTAATTTTGCTAGGTAGTGTCCCTATACGGTCTCTATTGCCTGGACTAATAATGACTTTAAAGTTTCGGAAACGCCAATTCAGCTATTGAGCGGGTATAATTCTAAAAGCCAAAACTTCTGTTCTAATGGGAATTTCAAGGAAACAATTATATCAAAATATTCAGAAAAGACAGGAGTTGAACATCTAAAAAAAATAAAATTTCTCAAATTTTGAAGCTTTAAGAGTCCTGCGATCACTTAATCCTTTCCGGCACGGAGTAATTCTATTTATAAACTTATGAAATAATGGACTGACAACAGAATATATAAACGAATTTATTAGAAAATGCGAACTTGCTTATTTTCACGCACATGATAAAAGGAAAATTTTAATTAAATATTCTTGGTGCCGTTTGTCTGTTTTGGAATTAAAATTAGGTGTCCGTTTTTTAAGGGCATCGCCCTCGAAATATTTAATTAGAATGAATCGCGTAAATACTGTGGGATTCGCGATAGTTTGCATTGATTGTATCTCTCAATACGAGGATACAATCAATAAATAAATACAATAATATAAATGCAATAATACAATAATAAATAAAATAAAATAAATACAATAAAACTAACTCGAGTGACTTTAAAAGTTAATTAAACACCTATCTGGAAAAACGCGGCGCTAACCGAAGCGGCGTTGCAACTTTGAGACGTCAATTCGAAGCGCGCTTAGCACAATGCCAAATTTAAACTTTGAACAAAGGTTTTGTTTTAGCTACACTGTAGAAATAAAGGTTATTACTACGCTGAATTTGGTTTTATGAAATGCCAAATGAAGTTTAACTATGCACTGCTTTTATTGTCAGTACCGAATTAAGTTCATCATAAACAGATTAGGGTAATATTAAAAAAAGAGTTATACGAATAGCTATATTTGATATTATTTAGGTTCCATATCTCTTTGAACTTTCATGGTATACCCATTTACACTTTTCTAATATATACAGTTATACCCAACCCTACGTTGTATAGTTTTTTACAAAGTCTTAGTTCACTTTTAGCAATTATATATATATATATATATATATATATATATATAAATTCCGTATTAACAAAAAATTGAATCCAGTTAAAAGTTTTAATACTTTTAAAGCTGACTTGAATGCTTTTATTTTAAATTTAAGTTACAGATACAATACACCAATCCCCCTCTTTACAGATTGGAAGCTACATATTTTAAGCGATTTTAAATCGTTTCAGGGTAGTTTCCTTAATAATTCTTCTTATACTTATCATAATTTTAGTATGGATATCAGAAATGAAATAACCAATTTGAAGCGGATGTTTGTTTTCTGTCAAGTAGATAAAGCAGCTGGAAATTTTGCAGTCATATGAAAAAAATTTTATGCTGAAATGCTCAATGCAGAGTTAAATAATAGTATAACTTACAAAGTATGTAAATCTTCCGTACAGACACTTATTAATAAGCATTTGGCTTTTTCGAAGCAAACAAAAATTTCTTTTCCTCGTAGTAAAAATCTATCATTTCCATTTCTTTTTCTGACCCCTAAATTTCATAAAGTTCCTACAAAGTATAGATTTATTTGCAGCAATGTCAACAGTATAGGTAATAATTTTAATAGGAAATTTGAGGATTTACTTAAAAAAGTTTTGAACATGTTAAAATATAAATATAAAGATAGTAATTGTTTCTGGATTATTTCTAATAGCTTCGAAATTGCTGAAAAATTAAAATGCAATAGTATTAATTCTATCCAAACATATGATTTTGAAAATTTATTCACTACCATTCGTATCAATAGTTTAAAGGAGGCACTTTTAAAGACAGCGGAACTGGTTTTAGATGTTACAGATTTCAACTCTAACTTGTTTAATAAATTATGTCGTATTTGCCTTTACAACAATTACGTTTATACAGGTTCTAAAGTATACTTACAGATCAATGGAATTGGTATGGGTACTAGTTACTCATCCACAGCTGCTAACTTATTTTTATTTTTTTATGAGTTTCAGTACAGTATTAATAAAGCTGATCTCCAGTTCCTGGCTTACAGATACATAGACGACTTGATCGTCTTAAACTTCAATAATGATTTTAATGAAATTTCTCAAGAAATTTATCCTGACTCCCTGACACTAAAGAAAACTAACAATAATGGTTTAGAGGCTGATTACCTTGACTTAAAAATAATTTTAGAAAGTAACAAAGTACATATTTCAATTTACAATAAACGTAATAGTTTTCAATTTCAGGTTAATCAACTTGTTCACTGGTCCTCCAATATTTACAAACGCATTTATATTAATATAATTATTAGTCAAATATTTCGTTTTTTTAGAATTTGTACAGATAAACATCTGTTTAAGAAGGAATTGTTTAATTTTAAAAGTAATTTATATTACAAAAACAATATACCTTTAATTTTTATAAAAAAAATATTCAGATTTTGCAGATTTTCTTCATTACTGATCGATTGCTTTTCGACGTCAGTGAATGACTCATATTTCCTAAAGCCTTTTCAAGGACGGTTCTATGATGATGTGCTGCGTCGATTGGCAACAGAACTGGAAAGAATTTGGATTGGTTGATTGGATGCTGGATTCTGCTCTGTTTAGTTTGTTTTATGTTTTATATTTGGGTTGTGGCAATGTGGCTAAGTTGGTTGAGTGTGGTTTTTTCAACGAACATATTTTTAGCATCTTTTACTGTGTTCCAGGTGAGGCATTCATTTAATATTGTTGGCGTAGGGTCCGGTGGGGGAGCATGTGATAATAGCCAACGAATGTTTTAACATTTGATTTTGCTATCACTGTTCTGGCCGAAACCCACTGCCACTAATGTATATTTTATCGAATGCTCGGCTGCTTTTGAAACATAACCCACTGCCGATGAGGCCGCAGCCTATTTTTTCCTAGTTTTTGTTAAAGTTTTAATGTTTACATAGATATTTTTCTTATTCTTCTTGTTCTGTGAGGGGGGGGGGGGGTGCGCTGGTTCAGGCTAAATATAATCTTATACTGCTTTATATTTAATTTATGTGTTTTACTGCAGCTGTTTGGCGCATTTCACATGAATTTATCTTGTTTTTTGTTGGTGATTACTGTGCTTTACGTTTATATATATATATATATATATATATAATACAATTACAAATTCATATATTTATTCTACGGAACCCTCGGTGCGCGAGTAATGCTCACACTTGACCGTTTATTTAATTTTAAAATGTTTAAGAATTGAGATTTCCAAATATGTTCTGATATTTACCATTAAATGTGTTTCGTGTATAATAATTTATTTTACATACTTTAAATTTGACGATATTTAATCTTCGGGCATTCTTTCTCTTTACTCTTTGGAGCATTTTATATATGATCAAATTATCACTCTCAGGTGTGCTTTGCGTGTAAAAATTTTCATACTTTTTAAACATTCACGCCTAAATATTTTTACGTAAGATTCTCCCTTTTCTGCATTTCACACGTGACCATTTAATTCTTATTTTTTAAAAAATTCCGTTTTTTATAATTTCAATTTAAAATGACGACAAAAACAAATCTAATTTTTATTTTTACTCCCTGAAAAACATAATTTAATCACAATATTGTTTCATTATCGATTGAAATAAAAGACAATTTCAGATTCAATTTGAAAATAATGAAAAGAAAATATCAAATAATCCCCTGTTCTTTTCTCATTTCCACAAAAATGGAGTAATTCAGTTGCCATCAATAATAAAATGTCAATAAAATTAGAAAAAAAAATAATATCTTGAAATCTAATCTGAAGTTATAACACCAGTTTTGAATCCTGAGGATTAATACGGATAATTGGTGTGAATTTCACCGCGAATCATTTCACATTTTAGGGGAAAAAGCCGTAAAACTTAATCAGACGTCATAAAATCGTTTCAGAAATTCGTTTCATAGGGATTTCATATATACGAGGTGGAACCCGCCGAACTTCGACGAAAGAAAATATTTAAGAAGAAACGATTCGATGGATACGAAGTTTCATTGATTTATAATAAACCTACAAAATTAGTTACATCTTAAAATGCATCTTAAATTGGCTAGTCTAACTCTCAAACAAATATTATTTTAACCTAAAATTAACAAAATACTATTTCTATAAAACTCAGTTGTTTATCTCAATTATTAAAAGTAAACATTAATCGCATATGTAATCAGTAAAATATAATTAAAAACAGTTATTATGATGAAGTTGTCAATTTAATCTCCTATGCTTCGTTTTCCCGAATCAAAACGATAAAATTTATTCTAGTTTGATAAAATCAGATTTTTTGCCCTGTAAAATCTAAATCCGATATCATTTTCACCTTCTCATAATTTACATATCTACTTCTCATACTCACCATGTTTAAAAAAATGGTATTTTAATTTGATCATTTTAAATTCATTATCAGAATCAATTTTTTTTTCAAAATTCGGAAAATATTATTATACACGGACATTTAAAATTGCATTCTTTCAGCTTTCTGGTAGGAGATAAGTAAATGTGAAGGAAAGTCACACAATTATTACCCGACTGAAAAGAAGGGTTATGTGTTTCACGCGTATCTGTGTATGTGGATTTCTTTATACTCTCGAAACATCCCAACGGCTGGATGGATTTTAATGAATGAGGTCTCTATCGATTTGTCTTAACAGCCCGATAGGTCTTTCAAAATGAAGACGATGTTTCATTGACTATTTTACAGTCAGAAGCTCCGTTAAAATATTATATAACCTGGAAGTTGTGTATGTAGGATCTCTACCTTTACTGCAACTCTAACCATCATAGACATCTAGAGACCTCATGAAAACAGTGTTTATAGATAAGAACTAACAATTAAACACAACTTAAAAGTCATCAATACAAGTAAATAAAAAAATAGGTGAGTAATATAAACAAGTAATATAAAAAAAATATATTTTAAGTCATTTCCTACTTAGGTCATTAAGAGAATTTTTTTCTCCCATTCTTCTTTCCTCTTGAGTGGAGCTTAAAATGCCGTGATCAAGAAGAGGGCTCTCTCTATTATTGAAAATTAATTAATTTAATTTAATTAATGAATTAATATTTGAAAAAAAACTGGATTAACATCAAGTCGCATCCACTACAAGTTTAAAAAAATTTATTTGAGCTTGATTGGATGAATAATAAGTATTTTATTAACGATTGAAAATTTGAACAAGATATATATAGCGAGAGTGTGAGCTAATAGTAGGAATTGAAAAAACAATAGTTTCAAATTGATGAGAAATAATTAATTAGTTCGCTTTTTACGCAGTTGGTTTTTTTGATTTTTTTAAATTTAATTGTTTTTTTTTAAATACGTTTTTGTAAAGAGAAAGTGTTATGTCGCTTGTAAAATATTTTTGATATAAACTAAGAAACAATTAATTGTTGAATAGAAACGAAATAAAACCAAAATTCACAGGATTTTTTATGACAGATGTTATTTTTGACATAGCATGTATTTTAATTTCAATTTTTATGAGGAATTGGCAACAAAAAAATTCAGTAATCTACTATTTTCCCTTTACTTTTAATAGAAATGGAGTACTTCTGTTGCCACAATTACAAAATTGGTACTAAAAACAATAAATAAATTAATACTTAAAAAATAAATTGATACAACTTTCAAACAAATTGCATTTAAAAGTACATTTTTGTCTTTATACGACGGTATAAAAACTGAAAATGTGCGATGTGTAGAAGTTTAAAAATTTTCACTAGCAAAAATTGCAAAACGAAAATTCATTTCAAATTTGAAAGTGCTGCCATTCGCAGAATGACGTAATGTGTTACGCAAAGATATGTTTGTCCTTTCTAATATAGATTGGGTATATATATATATATATGTGTGTGTGTGTGTGTGTGTGTGTGTAGCCCGACAACTGCTGCCACGGCGAGGGCTCTTGTTCGAATCCTCGTGTAAGGCAATGATGTAATTGTTAGTGTCTATTTGTAGTTGTATAAATAAGCAAAATAATGTTGAATTAAATAAAAATTGTTGTTATTTTTGTGTATAATAAGGATCATTCAAATGAAAGCCACAGTTGATATAGGCTTCAAAGCAATCTCAATGCCCAATGTATATAAACTGTCTACATGTTTTGGTTTCACCGAAGCTTTTTTTAAGACAAATTAGAATTTTCTACAATTGCACCCCCTATAATGTACTGATCTCACAAGCAGAAATTCGCATTTTTCACCATCTGCCTCATATTATACATTATTAAATACTTTTATATATTTTCGTATATTTTCATTCATATTTGAACAATGACTTTGTTTACAGGCAGTATTTAATCTAAAAACATCCTCATTATTATTATTTTTATTATTATTATTATTATTTTTTTTTTTTTTTTTTTTTTTTTTTTTTACAATTCAGAAAGTACGTTTGAATGAAAAAAATCTCATTCGGTTTCAAACTATTAGCCTAATATATTAAATTTTATTCTATAGTAAAATACTGTGTGATTTCTGTAATTCCTTAAGTGATTTTTCTATTTCGACATTAAACTATTTCGCTTGCAACATACTTCTAATAAAATCGTTTATATATTGTCTTTACTTATTCTAAATATGCGAATTTAAAAATTGAATGCAAAAAATATTACAGCCCTTTAGCATTTTCAATTCGTCTTATTTTCTCGACAAAAGCACATTTGGAAAAAAATAAACATTTATAATGTTTCGGATGTGAAAATGCCAAAAGAAAAATAGATTAATGCGTGTTACAGAAAATAAATTATATTAACTTTTTTATCCTTTATGTACTGAATTATAAATTCCTGAAAATTTTATCCTCTAAAGCATATTTCGTGAATTATTTAAACTACATTAGAAGATTTACATAATCATTTAACAAATTTTAGAAGAATTGAAGGATTTAGGATGATTAATTAAATTTGAATTTATAGCCATTTTGCGCAATATTTATAACCCCACTCAAATCTTTTATTTTAAATATTTTTCTTAGAATTTTGTAGAATTAGGAAATGTACAAATATAATGTTCTTAGAATAGAAATATAGAAATATTTCCAAATTGAAAATCCTGCATTAGAAACTGCATTTACGTACTAGAGTATACGCTATAGCTTTATTTGAGAAACAGATTAAAAAAATCCAGAAGATATACGGCATATACCTCCGTATACCCTCTACTACAACCCTAACTGCAAATTTATAGCTTCATTGAAATGTAATCTTCGGATATTAATCGAAAAACTTTCTTATTTTGCATTTTCTGTATGCAGCGGGCAGGCGACAAAAAGATCGAGCGCGACTAATAACGTTCTGAAAAATAAATAAACGAGACTACTGTTGGGTTAAGAATATTATTACGGGCCCGAAAACGTTGGCGGAGCAGCTGGTATTGAATAATGTAGGTTATATTTATTAGAAAGAAAAAAAATTAAATGTGTAAAATATTTAGAAAGAGGAAAAATATAGAATTAAAAAATCTATAATAACTTTACAACGTATTAAATCTATATTTTGATCGGGAAATTTATTCTATTCAATTTTTTTCTCCTGAATTTTTTTGTGTAGTCAGCGAAATGCAAAGAGGGGTAATCTTTTACGTGACATTTCTATTTTCAACATAAACTACATTCCTCTTTTACCATATATTTTGACCATTTCGTTTACAGATTGTGTTTTGCACATTTAAAGTATATGAATCCAAAAACTGAACATCGAAATTTGACAGCCTTCTGGCATTTTCAATTCATCCTGTTTGCTCACAAAATGTACATTTGAAAAAAGCAAATATTTATGGTGTTCGGAAAATAGAAATAGAAACAGTTTAACCCTTTAGTGCGCAGCTTTGGATATATGCAAATAGCAATGTTTTGAATTTAATAGATTTTTTTTATTCGTATATACCTAATTCAAACCAGAAAATTAAAATAACAATATATGCTTTATTTAATAACATACATTCCGTTTTTAAATAAAGCGAAATTAACCATTGAAACTTTCTGGTGTAAATCAGATTCTCTGGAGTACTTAATTTCTAGAACGTATTCTATCATGTGAATTAAGGGGTTAAAGGTTAAGTTTTATAAAATAAATAATTATATGAAATAAAGTATTTGGAGACATACTTATTAAAATATTTACTGATTTGAAATATTTTAGCGTAAAACAGGCACATGACAGTAGTTTTTACTTGTATTGCAGATGTGCAACCGAAGAAAAAATGGATGTATTATATGAAAAATGTATATCTGATTTTTTTTTCACTATATTGCCTAACCTTTCAGAGAATCATATATAAATTTTTCGAAACAAAATAAAAAATCGCATATTTAAGGGTTAAGGCGTATAAAAGAAAATAAGTCATATTAGCTTTTTACAAGATTAAGAACTGGGAAATACATCGAGAAGCGGTATATATAGAGTGATATTACTTCTGAATAAATATTATTTATTTATATTATAAATTAAAAGCATTTAGATTCAAAAGAGAAAATTTTCATGATAAAAGTGAAATATAATTTTCACAGCAGCGTTCTTACGTTTCAAGAGCTTCCACGGACCTTTAACCAGAATTTTTGCAAATAAATATTTTCCACATTTACTGAAAATAAATTCCATCTTCCGATATGTCGACCAGTGCTTTACGAAATTTCTGGCACTAAAACACCTAAAATCCCTTGATGCGTACGAACCGTGCACAGAAACAACTAATAGCTAATTTACTGGAAGATTACTATAATGAAGTACATCATAACTCAAGATATCAATTAATATAAATGTCCAATTCGCCGTTAAAGTATTATGTCTTTAATTTGCAAGTTTAAATTTAGGTATTGACACCATCCCTATAAAATAATAAATTTAAAATCTCCGAAGTATCTAAAATTTTAAAAAGAGAAAAGAGTATAATATTTGCGACGTTATATTCTACTTTCTTATTGCTATGAATATATTTAAACGATATAATTATATGGTTTATTAAGACATTTAAATTACCATAATCATTTTAAAGATGTACCCATAGTCTTTCTAGATTTATGGAGATTTGGTTCGTAAATGTTTCTAGTTTAATCATAATAACATTACTGCTGCGTAACATAAAAGACATATAATATATTGCTACACTTGCAATAAGGGAATTGCTATTAACCTTCCGGTCATATAAGTTAATTGGCATATAAATAGCCAAGTAAGTGATATCATTATTGCATTTAAATATATTGTTTTCTATTCTGCGACATAACTATTCTTGTTGTGATAATATTGCAGATCATAAGTGGACGAATAAGTATGTATCACTAGTATGTTGAAGTGTATGTTCATTTGTATGTTACTGCTGTTATATGCACTTACATTCACACAATGCAGGGGTTGGAACATATAGGAAAAAATTTATTGTTCTTACCAGCATATTTTATCAATAAACTTCAAGAGATATTTTGATAAGAAATCCTGTAGGAACATATCATGAAGATTATTGATAAAAGAGACGTAACAACAATAAAATTTGTCATATACGCTCCAACTCCTGCACAATGGTATATTTGTCATATAGTGCATCCCAAAAGTATATGGACATGCGGTTTTTTTTTTAAATAACAGTTCAAATAATGAAGCCATAGTCACGAAAAAAATAATAAGCATGTGTAATCATAATGCAAATTTATGACAACAAAAAAAAAAATACAGTATAGGCTTTACAGAATTTTTGTAAAAAAAAATATAATAATAATAATAAAAATAGGCTGTCCCAAAAATATATGGACTTTTTGAGAATTTTGCATTTAAATTCAAATTTTGGATCCATTCCTTTTAATTATCTTGAAAACCTTATGAAGTATGCTTCAAACTAGTATTTGGAGAATATGTGGCTGTAAAAAGACCCAATTCTGCTCTACTTGTTGTTTTAATCCCTGGATAGTAGAAAATTGAGAACCATTAGCATACACATCTCGTGCAAGTACTTCTCAAAGGTTTTCAATTGGATTTAGGTGTGGGCTGATGCCTGGCCAATCTATAACAGTCACTTGATTCTGCGTAACCATGCTGTTGCTAAGTGGTAGGTGTGAATCGCCGCACTATCTTGGTATTTTCAGTTTTCCCTTCCTAAAATGTTTCCAAATGGAAGTAGATTGCTTTTAAGGACATTTTAATAATTCTCAGAGCACTGTCGACCAATATTAAAAGCAATATCCGTTGTTCCATTGAAACAAATCGCGCCCTACACCATGAGAGAATGCCCTCCTTGTTGTCGACTAAAGAACTCCCGAGATTCTCGTCGCAGATCATACCAATTGCATGCCCAGCCTTTAGGGCCATCCAAATTGATTTCGTTTTAGTCACTGCAGAAACACTTAACAATTCATCTTCCCAAGGCATGTGTTTTTTAGTTCAAAGAATGCATGCATTTCTATGGTGCACATTCAGCATTGGTGCCCGACACATTTTGCAATATTTATGAATTGTTCTTGAATGTATGCAACGGCGAACAGTAGATCTCGTAACAGGAAACGCTAAAGTCTTCGAAGTTTCACGAACAATTATCGTTTGGGTTGACACTGCTCGCAAAATATCTCTGTCCTGTCGTATAGATGTTTTTATTGGTCGACATGAACTTTGATTTGCAATCACATTGACTCTTTTTAATAAGGTTTCATAAATTCCGGACCTGCTACTTTTCATTTGTTTAGTAATATCAGAAATTTTAACATTTTGAACATTTAAACGACAAATTTTAGCTATTTCAGTAACACATAATTAAACGGTACGAGGCATTTTCCCACTATTCGACAATTAAAGAACGAGTAGTCATTTTATATTTCGAAGTGGTTTCTTCACATGTACTAAACGCAGAAAATGCAAATTTCTTTGATTCTGTGGAAATAAAAACAATTCGGTTCATTATCCATATATTTTTGAAACAGCTTACTTTGAAGTTTTTTTTTTTTTTTTTTTTTTTTTTTTTTTTTTTTTTTTTTACAAAATTTTTGTAAAACGTAAAATTTCTGTATTTCGATGTTGTAATAAGCATATATTATGATTCCAAATGCTTATTATTTTTTTCGTGATTATGGCTTTATTTTTCGAGCTGTTATATCAGAAAATCGCTTGTCCATATACTTTTGAGACGGACATAACATTGCAACACTATCTATTACAATTCATCAAATAATTCTGATGTACAAGAGTACATATTTTTTACGCAATTGTGCGTATGAAACGCAGTATTGAAGTGATGAGGGAAAAAATAGGTATTTGAATTGTTTAATTATTCGTAATACTTTAACGATTCTCAAGTCTATTAAGACCTTCGGGACAAGCAGTTCTTACACAAATTTTATTCGGTTGGTACCAGTTTTCAAAAAAATTACCTATACGTAACCCCTTAATAGTCGCTTACTACTTCGAAAAACCATAAAAATGTACCTATTTTTTTATTACAGAAATCGAATAATTATAAGGTTTCTATATAAAATGTGCAATTATTTTTTTAAGGCGAAAAATAAAGTTGTTATAGAACAAATTCACATTTGCGGAAAAGCCATCATGCAAGAATTCTGTGTTTTGTTGTTTGTTTTACACCATATAAATTAATGCGAATAAGACCTTTATTTCTCACATCTTAGATCTTTATTTATCACCATCATACAAATTTTTACAAATAATATTTGAAATAATATAATGTCCATCAAATTTTGATTATTAATAATTTTTTTTGTGCGATATATTTCGAAACATGCTATACAAAATCCAACATCACAATCAGCCCCGAAAACCTAACACAAACGCTATTATTCAAAGACTTCACACTGAAATGACAGTTACATTTTTCTGGTTTCAGAAGTTTTTTCCAGCAATAAATCTCCAGCCCGGAAATATGACGGGCACGAGAAATAACGAACGGCACCTCAGCCCGTGATATTGACTGGGCCGATAATTAAGGGGTTAAATAATATCGAAAATGCACTAATTAAAGAAACCAAATATTACTTTTCGTATTTTCTGGTGCCAAATATAAATTCTGTACGCTCTTTTTGAAGGTGCAATTATCGTCAGTTCCATGTCAAACTATCCAATATGAAAAAAGTGTTGCCAGTGGGCTCTTTTTTATTCAGCTATCTTGATTGGCACCATTTTTCTGAAATGGTAAAATTTTCTTTGTTTTCGCCTTAATTAATATGTCAATAAATAAGGCGAATTTTACTATTTGAAAAAACTGGTGCCAATCAAGAAATCTGAATTTAAAAAAGTAACCCACTGACAACACTGTTTTCATATTCGATAGTTTGACATGGTACCGATGATTTGTACACATCAGGTTGCCAGATGACTACTTTTTAAAAAAAAATTCAGATTTCTTGATTGATACAACCTTTCTGAAATGGCAAAACTCCCCTTGTTATCGCCTTAATTAATATGTCATTAAATAAGGCAAATTTTACTATTTCAAAAAAGTGGTGCCATTAAAGAAATTTGAATTTAAAAAAGTAGCCTACTGGCAATACTGGTACCCATGGTTCCGAATGGGTTAAAATTAAAAATTCTTATTTCTATATTAACACTTAACAAACAAGTCAGGATCGCAAGATTCCGAGATATAATATTATTTACCTACTATTTTATTATACTAATCTTCATATTATATGATCGCATAATTTCTGTCATTACGAAAGACGAAGATTACAAATATGAAGTAGTCATACTCATGACACCAAAGTCTAAATTAATATTAATGTCCAACTCATCGTGTTATGTCATTAATATACAAACTTAAATTTGGATGTTACTACTATCGCTATAAAATACTAATTTTAAAATTTCCAAATTATCTAAAATTTTAAAACCAGAAAACATTATAATACTCGATAGATTATCTTCTACATTCATACTGCTATCGATATTCTTAAACAAATTATATTGTTAATTAAGACATTAGAAAAGCCATAATCATATTAAAGGTATAGACGTTGGGTGCC
This sequence comes from Maratus speciosus, assembly GCA_963932465.1. Lineage (NCBI taxonomy): Eukaryota > Metazoa > Arthropoda > Arachnida > Araneae > Salticidae > Maratus > Maratus speciosus. The sequence continues at coordinate 501,481,895 of OZ010794.1, read as the reverse complement.
TAGATTTATGTATATTTGGTTTATACATGTCTCTACTTTAATCTTCATAACCTTATTGAGGCATAGCATAAAACACACATAATGTATTGCCACCGTTACATTAACGGAATTACTAGTAACATTCTGTAAATTAAAATTAAGAACTATTAATTCTATATTAACACTGAATCAATCTCTCAGGCACTCAAAGTTTTGCGTTATAATATTACTTATCACCTTTTTAGGTGCGTTCGAAATTATATAAATACGTAGAACCTATAGTCGTCGTTCGGCCCGTCCGTCTGTCTGTCCGTTCGTCCGCATATAACAGAGCGAAAACTACCCAAGCGAATGGTTTGAAATTTTAAACATACAATTCTTGCAAAATTCTGTCGAGGCATTTAAAATTTTATGAAAATCGGACGTATTGTTTAATTATAGGGATGGTCAAAAGTTTTCCGTTATATAACGGCCAATGGGAAAAAGTTATTCCAAGTGCATTTTAATGATGTTGCACCATTTCGATCAGAATGAAATTGATATGCACTTAGGAATTCCACTAAAATATACATTCAGTATTATATGTGGTGCAAGAAATATTTCTAAAACACGTTATAGTACGAACGCACCTCATTTGCCACTTTTGACGTGCAATTTGCAACTTGTCAATTATGCTAATATATTAATACTTGGAAATTTTTCCAGAGAGAAACTTTGGCCTTGCATACAATATTTCAAATGGAAATCAAATTTCAAATTATGTTTTGCTTAAAAGGCGCAAATGCCAATCTAGTGAAAAATATTCCATGCCAGGACTCGAACCCGGACCATCAGTACAGCGCACTGACGTTCTACCGGCTAAACCACATAGAACGATACCCAGCCTGGAACTTCTCACTATTGCAGGTTGGCAATACAACTCTCTGGAAAAAATTTCCAAGAATTAATATAGTTTCAATCGATGCTGGATTTAGTTAAGCTTCCTGTGTTTGTCCCTTGTCGGTGGCTCACAGAAAATATCCCATCTTGTGCTGCGTTTGTAGCCTTGCCAACCTGTAATAGTGAGAAGTTCCAGGCTGGGTATCGTTCCATGTGGTTTAGTCGGTAGAACGTCAGTGCGCTACACTGATGGCCCAGGTTCGAGTCCCGGCATGGAATATTGTTCACTAGGTTGGCATTTGCGCTTTTTAAGCAAAACGTAATTTGAAATTTGATTTTCATTTGAAATATTATGCTAATATTTATTATATTTAGTCGCAGAATTTTTGACATTAAGTAAAATGAATATTACTATTATGAAATAGACATAGTGAAGACATCAAAGTCTAAATTAATATTCTCAATTCGCCTTCTTAATCTCACAAGTTTCTAAAATTTTAAAACCAGAAAATAGTATAATACTTTCTGCATTATCTTCTATTACTGCTATAGACATATTTAAACGATAAATATATTTTTAAATAAGCCATGAAACATTTCATAATTCATCTAAAGAATTGACTTTGTGTTTCTAGACATTTGAATATTTGGTTCCTAAATATTTCTAGTTTAAAATATGCAAAACATTACTGTAGAGTAGCATAAAATGCACATAATATATTGCTACCCTTGCAATAACAGATTTAATATTAATCTTCCGGTCAGTTAATTGGCATATAAATAACTATGCAAATGATATCATTATTGCATTTAAATTTAGTTGTTATCCACTCTTTGAAATAACTATTCTTGTTGGGATATTGCAAAAGATAAGTGGACATATAAATATCTATCATTGGTATGTTGAAAAGTATGTTCTTTAGTATGTTGTTAATTTAGATTCAGAAAATAGTATATCTATTACATATATAAAATGTAAATGGGAAATTTGTTCTGATTGCTTATAACTTGATTTCTACTGACTTGATTTTAATGATGCTTGGACTGTTAGTTAGATAATTTTTCAGGCAATGTTTTAGTATATTTTCAATAAACAAGCATAATACGTCTCATTCATAAATGAATAAAAAAATAAATATTGTTTTAATATATTGCATATTGTTTTAAATTTCTTAGTTATAGAATTTTGGTGTACAGTTCTATAATTAGGTGAATCCATTATGAAAGATTGGCATTTATAAAAACTTCTACTGTACGGATTTAGATGTGACTGTATTGTTAGTTACACAATTTTTCAGGGACTTTTTAATATGTTGCATATCATTCTCAGTTGCATATAGTTTTATTATTATCGGGGATAGCTCTATAATCAGGTGAAATGGGTTGTGAAATATTAGTGTTTTTAAAATATTCCACTGGACGGACGGATTTTGATGGGGCTTGCATTAGTAGATAATTTAAAAAAAAATGGTTTTAATATATTGCATATAGTTCAATCGTTCTCAACCAAAACTTACTTTAAACGATCATCTAAAAGAGTTAGTCCTTAATGATCCAAATTTTGTCTTAACACATTAAGAATATAATAGAGTAATGGCGTATGTACGGCTTTCAGCAATGCGGAAGAACGTTCAAGGTAAAAGTATATTTCGCATTAAAACACAAGGTCAAATTCAGCAATTATTTAAGTAAGGAGATACCAAACAGCTTAGCTGACGAAGCCTGCTAGACTGTAATATAACATAACATTACAGCGCCGTCTATTAAAATTAAGTGAAGTAATTCTAGTATGCAAAAGTATAAACTTATTATGCAATTATGCGTATGAAACGCAGTATTGTAGTAATCAGTGATAACTGCATCAGAAATCATCTTCTCGAAAATTTGTGATTTAAAAAGAATCCTTTCTACAGAAAAGAAAAGAGGCCTTTTAATCCTTTCAAATGCAGTGGGAAATACATTTCCCACATGATTTTAATCCTTAAATACCAAATTTATACTAGATTTTTTAAATAAGAAAATCAAGCTAAGTATGCTCTGTGTGTCCGTTTGGGTGCGATTACGTATTTAAAATGGAAAACATTATTTTACATTGAGAAATGTTTTATCGTATACCTAATTCTTTGAGACCTGAAGATTTTTCGTAGAAATTAAAAGTCTTGGTTTTTAACACTAATTAACAGGATCATATTTGATTGAAAAAATATTTTTTTTTTAAATCCGATGTCAGGTTTCGTGAAGGGAGGATCCGCACAATTGTGTGGTGCAGGTTCGGCTTTAAAATTCAAAAAAGAGGAATTTGTTTTTTCTTTTTCTTCAGGATTTTCCTACACAATTGTGTAGGTCAAGTCTTAAAGGGTAAAAATATTAACTATTTTTAATTTATATTTAATCCAATATAAATTTTTAACTATTGAAATTTAAAGGCGACTTTTAACGTTGTAAGCAATCGGAGATAGTGTGTTATTCCAACTCGAAAGTTGGATACCAGGTATTAATTATTATATATTACGAACGGACATATCTCGCAAATTATGAAACTACAAACTGTTTCAGGCATGTTAGGTAACAATAGTTGGCTCTGTAATTTAGTCACGATTGGGAAGCTTTACGGAAAGATTACCTTAGGTCATTGGAAACGTAATAATATCACTAAAGCACTACAGCTAAGCTATTATTCATATCTTGTTTCAGTTAAACTATTAAATATTTTGTTAGTTACAAATATTTCACAAATTCGTAAGAGTTAGGAATTTCTTAAAACAAAAACCTTATTTTTTCTGTCATTTACGATGTCATTTTGTTTGGGAAAAGCTAATGAATAAGCATTTGTATTATTATTTTAGCTTCGGAACTGAAGAGGTTAAATTCAATGAATGTAAAAGATTTTTTTTTTTTTTTTTTTTTTTTTTTTTTTTTTTTTTTTTTTTTTGTGCACGCAAAATAAAACATTATTCACTATTATTTTATATATAAATTTTTAATCAAAATTATATAAAATTAATTCATTCAAACATGTGAAAAATATGAGACAATCATTCTGAAAAATGTAAAATTTAATCATAGATAATTAATTTGAATCACGGTACAATACATATAATTTTCATTAATAAATGTCGTATAACCTTTAACATTATATGGAGCTTTTACTTTGATGTTAACGTAAACGAAATAATAAACCTTATTCACTTTTTACCTAAGCTAAACATATCATTTTAATTTTGCGATGTTGTCACAGTTCTACATCTTACCAGGTTTGCATAAATTTAAAGGTGACTTTTAATGTTGAAAGCAATCGTTGGTAGTGTGTTATTCTAACTCGGAAGTTGGATGCTAGGTATTAATTATTATATATTACGAACGGACATATCTCGCAAATTATGAAACTACAAACTGTTTCAGGCATACTAGGTAACAATAGCTGGCTCTGTAATTTAGTCACGATTATGAAGCTTTGCTGAAAGATTACCTTAGGTCATGGGAAACGTAATAATCTCACTAGAGCACTACAGGTAAGCTATTATTCATATCTTGTTTCAGTTAAACTATTAAATATATAGTTAGTTACAAATATTTCGCAAATGCGTATGAGTTATGGATTTGTTTTAAAAAATTATTATTTATATTCGATTAATGTAAAAGTTTTTTGCTTGTGCACGCAAAATAAAACATTGTGCACTATTATTTTATATATAAATTTTTATTAAAAATTATATAAAAAAAATCATTCAAACATCTGAAAAATATGAGACAATCTTTCTGAAAAGTGTAAAATTTAATCATAGAGAATTAATTTTCATCACGGTAAAACACATATAATTTTCATTAATAAATGTCGTATACCTTAAACATTATATGAAGCTTTTACTTTGATGTTAACGTAAAACGAAATAATAAACCATATTTAATTTTTACATAAGCTAAATATATCATGTTAATTTTGCGATATTGCCATCGTTCTACATCTTACCAGGTTAACATCTATAAAATAATGCAACAGGAAAAGCATAAAGTATATAAACAAAATCCGTTTCCTTTTTGTATGAATTTTGGAAGATTTTTTTAAAAATTATCTAGAGTTTTAGACGGCTTTAAGCAAAAGACATTTAATAAAAATATTCCGATTCAATGAATGGAGGCATTTTGGATCAATGAAATTAATAAGCATTAAAAAATTGTATTATCTCATATGCATATAAGGATCAATTTTATCATCGTTCTGGATTCTAAAAGGTTTTATTTCTACACTGTAAAAAAAAAAAAAAAAAAAAAAAAAAAAAAAAAAAAAGAACCTTTAAATTGTCAAAAAAAAACCTGTCAATTTGGGGAGGAAAACTGTTTAATTCACTGGAAACGTCTGTAATTTTTCATTAAAACAGTTATTTCCTGTAAAAAATATAGATTTTTTTTTCCTTAAAAATTACAAAATTCACATTCTTTTTACAGATAAAACTGTTTCTCTTTAAAACATTTTTTTCTTCAAAAATTACAGATTTTCTTTACATTGTATACAATAATGGAACAGGTAAAAGACGGAGTCCTTAAACAAAATCTGTGATTGATATGTATGGAATTTGAAAAGATTTCTGTTATTCATCTATAGTTTTAGACTGCTTTAAACTAAATACATTTAAATAAAAGCCATTCCTATTCTAAGGGGAAAAAGCATTTCGGATCAACAAATTTAATAATCAATTTAAAAAATGGATTATCCTACATGCATTTAAAGCTGTCTAAAAGTAAAGGAATTGTAACACATTTTCACTGAACTTATACATATATCGAGTACTCTTGGTATGTTATACCCTAATGGAAATTTAACATTATCGTGAAGATATCTAAGTCTCATAAACTAAAGATATATTTGTTTATGTATTAAGAAAATAATAAAAGTACCTTTAAACTAATAAACTAATGACTTATTTTATAACCAAACTATATTTTACATAAATAAATGCAATAATTCTCTACGTTTACCATAAGCCCGATGGTACGAGGAAAATTTGGAAAGGGTACATATGAATTGCCCTCTACACCTTAGATTCAAAACATGATCTATTGATCATACCTCTTTATTCTTTGCTTAAATATACACAAACTAGCTGACCCGCCCGACGTTGCCCGGGCCTTAATAATATTCGTAAATTAATCTGAAATTTTTATCGCAGGTGCATACAGAGGGGAGTGGGAGTGGAGACTGCAAATTACCAGGGCCGACTCCTGTTCAGTTCCAAAGTTGTGTAAATTCACACGCTAAGTTTTTTCATTTTTATATGTCTCATGCTCTTTTTATTCCAAACTAATTGATGAATTCAATTAAAATTTAATTATATTTTTAATAATTTAATTTTTTATTTAAAATCTTTAGATGAAAAAGCAATTACAAATACAACATAAACTGTAATAATTGAAAAAGAAATAATAAAATTGTAAGCAAATATTACTATATAGAATGTTTTAAAAAGTACCATCCAGCAAATTTATTTTCTAATAGAGTAAAGCCTGTTTCTAATGGAATCCTGCAATAAACAACAAAAAAAAAAGTTACAGCTTCCCTCTATCCCCAAAAATGTTATTATGCTTTGTTCAATTTAAATAACCTGCATAAAACGGAATTTATCACTGGTCGTTTCCGTCTAAGCAGGTTTTATTGTATCTTACTTCTGGTAGGCTTATAATAATATTCTTAAATGAACCTGAAATTCGAATCGCAGATCCGTACAGAGGGAAGTAAACAAAATTACTTGACGTCATGACAACATTTTTAAATTTCTTGCTGCTGATTAATTCGCATTTCCAATATAGTGCTTTGCAGAAATTGCATGTTTTACTCTAAGTTCCACAGTTGTGCCCCCCCCCCCCCCCCGGACCGTTTAAATCAATAATTTGGATTTCAGAAGCAACGCGTGCACTCTGCGGTTATTAAGCCTATTTTAGCAATCACTTATGCTCTGTGTTTAACTTTATTCCCGATTCAATCTATTTCAATTTGCTGTTCTTAATTCGGCTTCTTCTTCACTTTCAAGTATTCACCGAGATCTTTTACGGGCATTTCAAATGATATTTTGAAGCTCTGTAATTGCAGCGAAAGAGGGAAACATCATGGAGCTCTTTCCTCTACGGCGAAATGTAAGTAAACCCGATCGCCCTAAATACTGCCAAAGGGCTTTTCACAATAACCAATGAGATGCGTTTCTCGGGCGTTGCCATTAGACAATAACAAATAATCGCAATTTCTGTGCCACGTACGTTAGCGTAATATATATATATAGATATTATTCCGTCAAATTTTGATTGAATTTCTATGAAGATATGAATTTCATTATTTAAATCACTTGATAGAAGTAATTAATTACACAACCAAAGGAAAACAATATTAAACCGCCATGTGGAATTTCCAAAATTTATTTATTAAAAAATATTGAATTATTCCCTATCTGTTTTTAATCATCAGCTTAATTTAATACATGAAAATCTTTGTAGAGAGTTGTCACATATGACTATTTTTATATTATATAGTCCCTAATAGGTCTATCAAACGTCAGACACGAAAATGGGAAAAAATTCTAGTTCAAAACTTGTCGTCTTTTACCGCTTTCTCTTCCGTAAGATGAAACCATAGAACTATTAATAAAGATAAACTGAAATTTCATTAAAATGGCGAAGCTTTAACTGTAACCGCGTTCGACGGGGTTGATTTCCGCCAAAGCCAACTGCTACCTGTATATATTAATAGAAATTTTCTCCTTATATAAAAGCCTTGTTAATAAAAGAATCCAGTCGTAAATAATGGCAATAACAGCTATTCATTTTTACTGGTGGAAGTGTACGTCAGCGGTTGTCAGGCTCTACGTTTCCTCCATATTTTGACAATCTGAAAAACTTCTTGTCAGTGACAAGGAGAATGATTACAATACATGGCCAAACTGCTACCACCAAAATCAAATCGAATATTTTTACCATATCTGGGAGATAAAACCTCCCCCCTGTGAAATATGTTCACCCACAGTTCCTGTGAGAGAATATGGTGCTTAAATATCGCGAAACATTCTATTTAAATGTACTGATGTCAGTTTTCCCGGCGTTAATCAGGAACAGTGGATCGATTAAAAAAATCTGGCGGCATCTTGTGACAACCTCTACAGTTACTTCACTCGCAACTGAGAGACCATACACTATATGTCTCCTGCTCTTAATTCATAACTCCATTGATGAAGCAGACCTTAAATACTGTGACATCGATGAGTTATTTGACATTCAAAGATTAAAATTGAAATGGCAATCCTAATTGCGGGTTACAACCAGCATTTAGGAAATTTTATCTGAGTTTTCTAATCAACTCTGTCGCGACAAATGTCCCGCATACATAACGCGAAAAGAATTTAAAATCCTTGATTATTCGTACCAGTAATTTGTAATTAAACATTTTGCCTTATTTACTGAAGGTGATGAACAATGGAATAGCATTGAGAGGCTTCCTAGTTGCAGCCAACTTCACGGTCAGACTAGTGTTGAATTGTCTTGATATTATGTGAGCCATAAGCTGTTATGTGAGGAAAAAGTAGTTTTAAACTATTTATAAGGTTAAATTTAAGGTTAATTATGATTCTTTAACGTTAAAGATATATATATATATAAATATATATATATATATATTAATAAAAAGGTTAAATTAGGATATGGTAAAGATAGTATAGTTCTAGTTAAGTAAACAACTGAGGAGCCAAGGGGAAATTTACTCAAGTTTTACAAAAATAGTCCAAACAAAAATTTTTACTTAAAACTATTATCTCAATATTTCCGCGATTTATTTAAAACCTTCTCTTTTAAAAAATTGATGAAAGATTAAAAATTTTATAAATGACCTTCACCGCGAAGTGGTATGAACGTATAGTGAAATGTGTAATTTTTCTACAAGAAATGCATTAAATGCAGCAACATGTTTTGCGTATATTTCCTGAAATTCAGATGTTTAAATATGTCATATTCATATACGAATCTGGTGTTAAGATTTGAGGTATAAGAACTTTGTCGCATTGATGGGTCGTCACATTTCAACCGAATTACATTGCTAAATTATCTTAAACGAGAAAGAAATTATTAGTAATTCCTTTTCCTTTAAACACTTTAAAATTATTCTTGTAACTAATTTCTTTCTTGGAGAACACATTAATTCCACAAACAGCTAACGTTTCATTGCTGTTTTTTTTAAAATAATAACCTTACCCTCTTTTTTTAGTTTAGAAATTAATGTCCAATCAGTGCCACACAAATTTGTTCGTAAAATTTAAGAAAATTTTCTGGCTTGTAATGAAGAAAGTTTTGTTCTAACATCATTATATAAATTCATAATTATGTAAATTCTTTTGAAAGTAGATCTGTGATGAAGAATATATTTATAAGCTTCATAAATTAATAGTTTAGGAAAACAAAATTATCTAATGAACAATAAATGCTAATGTTTAAAAATTAATAAGTTTTATAAGGGTTTTTTTTTTAATTGGGATGCAGTATAAGCAGAATTTTGTATATCGAACTGCAAAAAAAGAAGTTACTCGATTCTGGTATATATTTATTTTAATGTTGGTCTTCTCTAAACTTTGGAATGAAGGCTTGTAATTTGATCATTATTTTTGGTTTGAAATTGTTTATTGTTGCGGTGATTCCATGAAATCTTAGAGTTTAAATCATCATGAAATTTTTTCATACATTTTAGAAGACTATTTTTATAGCAGCAAATTAAAATTTCCAATATGTTTGATTAAAGATCTGAAAATTATGCTCATGGGTCCACAAAATTTGTAAAAGTTTTTCATAACCAAAAACATACACAAAATTTTTGTTCGCTTCTATCCTTAACTTCATATATTTTCGATTATACAATTGCGACAGACGGACACACGGACATACAGACATTCGGTATAAACATGTTTTCTTGAGATCTCTGGCCCCTGAAACGTGTACACCCGTCGAAAATAATTTCGAAGTCGAGAAAAAAATCGATTGCAACACTTTCGTCTATTGAAGATAGAAGAAAGTAAAAATATTTAGTTGGTGCCGTTTGGCAGTTTGGAATTATACTAAAGCGTTTACGCTGTGCAAACAGCGCCTTTGAAAAGTTAACTAATACGTTTAATTACAATTTGTAAATGTGTAAAAAGTGTTTGATAATAAACGTTTTGTGTATCGTTACAAACAGCGACTGCTGACAGTATACACGACATTTGAATAAAATAATAGAGGTTGATTCAAAATGAATGGGACGAAAATAAAACATACCTGTGACTGCTGTAAGGGGTTTATTTTTAAATACATGTGTAACGTTAAACTATATGCAATTTCCTAAAGTTGTTCAATGTGTGTCTCTCAGTGACACGGCAAATGTGTACATACTAATCCAAATACTGCCACATTTTTATTAGTATATCCTGTATTATTGAGTCCAACCACTAGTGGTCCAACACATCACTTATCCACTGCTTAAATTGCTGTAAATCCTGAAGAAGTGGGAGCACGATCACTTTGTCCTCTACTTACCCCTAAAGAAAAAAAATCACACTGCGTTAGATCAACGATAACCGATGAAGATTTTGCGTATTCTAACATACAGTAAGCTTTCTTTTGCGAGGATATCGTCATTTTGTGTAACAGCCCCTCTAGTGTCGATTTCAATAATAGCAGAATTTTTATTGTTCACAGATAAAACTTTTGTAGTTGTACAACACGCTATATTTTACTTATCCATCATACGTAGTATAGGGTAAGTCTTGTAATCGTTTTAAGAATCGAATAAAATTTTTTGACGGATTTATACGCTTCAGAAACTGGAGATTCCGAAAAACATATTTTTAGAAAAAAAATTGTCCGTCCGTCTGTATGTGCGTGTGACTGTAAACGCTCTATCTCCTGAACAAATTGAGATAGAGACTTGAAATTCGGTGTGTACTTAGGGAGTAATAATGGGAAGAAGCCTATTGAATATCAGTAACCTCGATTAATCGGAACTTTTTTTTTATTCTTGAAATATTCTTTCTATAAAAGGTATACAAAAATTTCGAAATTGTTTATTTGAAGGAGTGAATATACAAGACAATAAAAAAACATAAATTTTGCATCATGAATGAACTCGATCGGATAATTAGATGCCGAGATATTTGTAATTCTATTTTTCACACTCTTCGATTTTTCATGACCCTGTATTTCATTCAAATTTCAATTCAAAGATATATTTTAATTGGAAATGAGACGCTTAATCCGACGCAGTAAACTGTTAGTTAATAGGATTATAATTTTTTGAGTTATAAGGATGTTTCTTTTACGCAATTTGGTACTACTCGATTATCCCGCCGACCAAAAAACTATCGCCAAACTATAAGATTAAATGCCAATAATGGCTTATCGTAAATGTCAAGCATTTAATGCCTCTCCATACCTATAAGGGGGTTTACCATAGGGGGGACCCTGTTCTGTCGCCAAATACCGCCAAGTTTGTCGCCAACTGGGCGATATATCGTCAAGTTTAGCGGCCTAAATGAGTCGCTAGAAGTGACGCCAACTTGGCGATATCTCTAATATTTCGCCAAATTCCCATAGAGTTCCATTTTAAACCTACTTGCTTACAGAGAATCAACAAATTGAGATATTTTAATGCAACAAAAACTAATATTAGCTTAAGGGATTATATTAATTATATTTAAGGAAGTCCAAATAAATTAAATTATGAATAAAAGTAACATGGTACAATGCTTAGCATAAATCACATGTTTTATTTTTATATTTTATATTATCTATATCCATGATAGGTAAGTATTACGGTGCCCCCTAATGACTAGTTTATATTCTAATTAAACCCATTGCGGAATTTAACTTGCTTACCTTTTAATCACATTCATTTTGAATCACCCTGTATTATCTAAGTTCCAAATGATGAAATAATTTTAAATAATTGAAGATGAGATATAAAGAATAATAAGAATAAAAATATTAAATAATTAAAAGTGTAGCGTGACAGCCGGCGGTATACACGGTACCATAATAAAAACAAAGTGTGCACAACCGGCGGCAAACATGACAGTCAACGTGTAAAAGTTGTTAGTACGTTCCTCTTCTGCGGCCAGAGGAACATTGCAGGGAAGATATCTATTAGAATTTCATACGATTTTTATCCTTTGAAGAAGCATTTTATTTTCATGCTTCGAACCACACACCTTTTCCGGCATGGTGGGTTAAATTCTGTCCCACTTAATTTTAATCCCCAAATGCCCCAACTGTACCAGTGTTTTGAAATGCATTTTTGTCTTTTAGATTGTATGGGAATAAAAGGTTTTACGTATTTGCAAATAAATTTGTTCGCAAATCCTGGTATCATTCAATTATTTCAACATTTTAGCAACAGAAGTACTTTGAGCCTGAAAGGATTAAAAGCTTTATTGTTACTGAAGTCTTTTGGGTTAATAGAGGTAACAAAAACAAAAAGATAAAATTAAAAGTTTTAAATAGGCGGACTGATATATACTTCTTTGTCGATTTTTCTATTAATTTAACAAGGAATTATATTTTACTAGTACAAAGTACTTTACTTTTTTTTGTAACGAATTTCACTCTTTAGCTGTTCTGATTAACAGAAAGCCAGTTTCAACAAAAATTCTTAATTATAGCATCACAAGAAATAAGCCGGTAAAAGATTCATATATGTAATGAATCCATCTAAATTCGAAAAAAAAAGAGCACCGATCTGTATGAATTTACACAATTAATAAAACATACTGAATTACGGTTTAGATTTATAGTTATTTAGATTTATAGTTGTTTATCATTCACCAAGTAGGATGTTTTCATATAGCAATATCAAATATTACGTAACATTTCAACTTAAAACACCAAATAAAATAAACTAAGACAGACTTGAGCACAGTTAAAAAATAAAATTTATAAAGATAATAAAAACAATTAAAAATACAATATGTAAACGTTTCGCCAAGCGACACGCAAGTACAGTAATTACATTTAAAGTACAGTAATTACATTCTGAAGTTGAACTTGGATAAGAAGTATGCCAATAAATTTACTAACCTCCTTATGATGGATACTCCTGAATCTTCTACAGTTACATCGATTAACGATAATTGGGTCATGAATATTTCGTCTAAAATTTTATCAGTGTCTGAATCTGCTGTACTTAATAAAGGCTTGAATTATTCTCTAGGTTCTACGAAATTAGATATTCCCGATTTACTTGCTTCTGCTGAATCCGCTATTATGGGTTCTTGCCCATTGGTAAGACATGATATTAGACGTGGTATTTCTACATTTATCTTAAACTCTAATTACTCCATTCCTGCTGGTGCTGAAGATTCCTTGCGTATTATCAAGAGACTGAGATCGGACAATACGATTATAATTACAAGAGCCGATAAAGGTAGAACTACTGTTGTTATGGATAAAGATGCTTATGATTCAAAGTCTCATGAACTACTTGACGATGTAAATACATATTCTGTACTTAAGAAAGATCAAACTCCTTCCATTCAACGTAAGATGAACATTATTATTTCCAAATTTGAAAAACTTAAAAAAATCCCCCCAAATTCAGCTTCGAAACTGAAATGTTACACCGGTCTTGTCCCTCGTTTTTATGGGTTACCTAAGATTTATAAATCATCTATCCCTCTCCGCCCCATTATTGATTTTTCAAAATCCCCTTTATATAATCTTTCTAGCTACTTATCGCACTTCTTAAACCTCTTACATTAAACTCCAATTACAGTCTTAATTCACCTTACAAATTTCTTGATGATTTACAGAGTTTTGTATTCCCTATCGGTTACATCATGGCTTCTCTCGATGTTGTTTCGCTGTTTACTTCAATCCCTTTTGATTTTGTCTGTAAAGTTATTAAAGATATCTGGCCTATTCCTACACACCCTACTGATTTTAATGTCGAAGAGATTGTTGAATTGGTTAAGTTTTGTTTGACCTCAAACTGTTTTGTATTTAATAACTGCTTTTATAGTCAAATTTCTGGTACCGCTATGGGATCCCCCCTCTCTGTTGTAATTGCTGAACTTGTAATGCAGAATATTGAAAATATTATTAATTCTGAACTTGGTTCACGTATTCTTTTTTGGAGACGTTATGTCGACGATATTTTTTTGATAGTGAAAGAAACAGACTTAAATGATATTCTCACGATTTCTAACTCTATTGGTAACCCTATTAAGTTTACTGTTGAAATAGAAAATAATGCTTAATTACCATTTCTCGACATTCTAATCCGCAGACTCACGACTGATATCTCTCAATCTGCCACCACTACTGTTTACAGAAAACCTACTTCTACTGGTCAGTATACTGATTTCAATTCAATATGCCCTTTCAGCCATAAAATAACCGTTATTAAGACTTTAGCCTTCAGAGCCATAAAATATTGCAGTTCCAGTAATGATTTTGAAATAGAGAAATGTAAAATGTATCGTGATTTGGTTAATAATAGCTACCCTATTGGTCTTGTTAAAAAAATCTTTAAAAATACTTTAAATTTTGTAAATTCTACTCCCCCCCCCCTTTTCAACGTAGTAAACCTAGCTCCTTTACCTGTATCCCTCATTATAAGAACATTTCTGAAAACATTTCTGGCATTCTAAAATCATTCAATATTGGGGTTTCTTTTAAACCTATTAATAAATTGAGTTCCTTTTTCAATAAGCATAAATTTCAATATGATAAGTCGAAATTACCCGGTGTTGTTTATATTATTCCTTGTAAAGATTGCAATAGTGTTTATATTGGTGAAACTGGTAGATCATTGGACAAACGAATCACATACCGCTCATTGCGAACGCCAGTATTTTGAAATCTGGTTGCAACAACTACCATGGTAGATTGCTCCTGGAGGCTTGGTTCACTGAATTGCGGTCACATGCTTTGCATGATGCTCGTTCTGTCCCTAGCGAATATTGTTTGTTTTTAAAATAGCTAACTGTAACTGTTCTTGATTTGTTCTAACTTTTGAAATGCAATGGATATTTTTTGTACTGATGATGCCTTGCGTGTCGCTTGGCGAAACGTTTACATATTGTATTTTTAATTGGTTTTTTTTGTGTTTATAAATTTTATTTTTTAACTGTGCTCAAGTCTGTCTTAGTTTATTTTATTTGGTGTTTTAATGGTTTTTAAATTCAGACGTTAAATGTATATGTACTGTACATTTCAACTTGCTTCTTAAAAGATTATCATCGCGTGCATACATGCTTATAGGATAACTGTTACCATGGTCCGCATCGCACGCCTCCTTGAATTTTGTAGACCAGAAATTTTTTTTGCACCAGTATTATCTTATAGAAAATCTCTTCTTAAAATAAGGCAAAATTTTGCGCGTTAAACCTAGATTTATTTTCCTATAAAAAGATACTGGCAGTTTTCCTGGGGAAATAACAGTATCCGTACGAAACATTGTTACTGTGGCTGCTGAAAGTTTTCTTTATTATTTTATTACATTTACATGATCTCAAAATTTGTATTCCAGAACAATTTACGCTTTAATTTAATTCGTTAAAAGTATTTTAAGAAGATACTGGCAGTTTTCCTGGGTAAATAACGATATCCGTACGAAACATTGTTACTGAGGCTGCAGAAAGTTTTCTTTATCCCAACAAAAAGTTTTCGGTAAAAAAAAAAAAAAGCGCCAAGTTCTCCTTAATGTTTCTGCCAGAAAAAGTAGTGATATCTAAAGTTCGCACAAGGGCACAAGTTAAAAGCCAAACAACCCAAATCTTTCATTGAAAATGGCTTCCTGCGACTTGGCCGTTAATGCCTTCTACAGCATTTCAAAATTAATGATTGGAAATTTCGCATTTATGAATTATTTAAATATTAAAATTAATATTAGTATGCAAAGAGGCAAATTCACATAAAGACATTATAAGTAAAAGATTTCTGATAAATACCATTCAATTTCAACAAACAATAGTTTTGATTACAGATCATTTAGTCCACATGTGGTTTAATTGACATTTCGTACGGTCTAAAGCTAAAGTCATTAACGTAAAACCTAAGAAATAAAACAAAATTTACTTTCTTCAAATCTCACAATATGTTACATTATATTATATTGTATAATATTGAAATCTTGTGCATTGACGAAAGAGATTTTTTTCGTTTGAACATTTATTATAGTTTGTTTGAATACATTAAGAGGTATTCGATTTATAAACTGTTAAAAGCTGATACTAATTATGTTTTATCAATTAGGGATATTACCTTCTGAATACAAGTATTTTGTTATATTTAACTTCTAAGCATTTAAATAGACTGAAGTGGTTTAAATGCTTTTTTTAAATGTGTATTTTATTTCTGTACTTTGTGCCACAAAATGCCTAAAATAATCAAAAAATGTAGTTGTCATGTAGCTTATTTGTACATACTTTAAAATTTGAAAAACCCTCTCGAAGGCATTAACGGCCAAGTCGCAGGAAGCCATTTTCAATGAAAGATTTGGGATGTTTGGCTTTTAACTTGTGCCCTTGTGCGAACTTTAGATATCACTACTTTTTCTGGCAGAAACATTAAGGAGAACTTGGCGCTTTTTTTTTTTTTTACCGAAAACTTTTTGTTGGGATATCACTACTTTTTGTATGTTTTTTCTAGTTTTTTTCTAAGCTATATTAATATAAAAAAATTTAAATTTCAGAACTTTTATGTTAGCCGGGAGCAAATCTCCTAATTAGCAGTTTGTTTTTTCGCCAATAGTAGTTTTCATTTTTCACATGTGTAAATTAGAAACAATGCTTTGATTTTCAAATAAAATATTTTGGTTTATGTTATTATTTGTTATTTATTTATTGATTTATTTATTTCTATGTTAAATATTTTATTAAATAAAATGAGGGAAATGCATCTATTTTAAATGAGATGACTGAAAAGTTTATATTTTTAAATGAAATGAATGCAATATGAACAATAGAGTTGGGGGCAGTATTTGGCAATTTGCCACTTGGGCCCGACTAGCATAAAAATACCCAAATTTATTTTATTGAGCTTTACAAATTCATACTTTATTTTTTTTTTATATTAAAATACTAGCCGCCTCTAGCAAGCAGTATATACTCTATTAATTGCATGTTAAAAGTTGCATCATGTTACTGTTATTCATAATTTAATTTTTTTGCCCATTCTTTCGCCAAATCGGAAGCTTTTGATAGAGAAATCAATAACTCTTTACGATCATGGAAGCACATCATATATTTTGTGTTGTTATGTATTTCATTCTTTCATGACAAATATCTCTTAACTCACTTATGCATGTTTCCTTATTAATTCGTTACGATTCGTTCTCTAATGCGGAAATTTTTAATCGTATTAAGTAATCTTTTCTAATTGGGCTTACTGCCAATTATTGTATTTTAACTGATACGATTGGGTACAAGTGAAATGATTCTTATTAAATCCTTTGATAATATCTGCATTTTCATTAAACCACATTGATGCTAATATCTTTTTGTTTCATGCTAACCTAGATGCTAACCATAGACTCGATTACGGAAGAATAGAGAAGGTCTGCGGGCTCACTGCTATGATCCACTTGAAAATCTATCATTCTTCTCATCTAATCGTGTTGAAGAACTAGCCAATTTGCCATGGTTTTAAGTTTTTAGCTAATTTTATTCGAAACCTGAAAACTAAAATGTGAGGAACCGGATTATAGAAGATTCCTTCTAACGGTACATATCGATTAACAGGTTACATATTATAAAATTATAATAATCATAAGGAGAATTGTCAGTTTCGGTGCTTTAATAGTTGCCCTAAATTCTATTTATATAATACAGAAGTTTCAGCAGAGTAAAGATTAACAACATAGTCACAGTAAGTATAATAACAGTACAATAAATTAACAATAGCAGTGACGAAACTACTGGCACTTTGGAAATATTCGTACGTTATATTATTTAACTATTCAGATGATATGCGGAAAAATATGAATAGATGGCTCGCATTAATAATTAACTCATTGAAAAATAGCCACAAACGTCAAATACTCAAGCTTGGCGACATTTAGCGAAGTGTCAAAATTTGGCAATATATCATCTCAATTCCCAAATTTGGCGACAAAAAATATTTTGTTTGTTCTGACGTCATAATGATGCATATGTATTATTTATTATACACATACCTATAATATGTATGATGCAAATGTATTACGTATTATATGCATATGTATAAAGTTCATTAACATCACTAAAACGCACTTAAAGGAATAGTGTTCCATAAATAGTAGGGATATTTGCCAGATTGACCAGAATGCTAGTGAGATTAGAATTTCGACATTTATAATAGACCGGGAGGCGTCTGCACACACCATCATCTCATCGAGTCTACAGCTGAAATATTAGGATTAGTTAAAACTAGATTAGCACATTAAAATACAACTGGTCTGTTAAGTCATCTCTTGGTAGAAACCACCTGAAGACCTAATTTTAGTGGGTGACTTATGGGTTTACTATTGTATTTTCCTGCATCCAAAAGTATGGGTGCAAGAGAACACAATGGAAAATCCACCAATTAACCGGTAAAATCGGGTCTGTAAGTGGTTTCCAGAAAGATATGACTTGGCAGACCAGTTACATTTCAATACACTAATCGATATTTAGCTAATCCTAAAATTTCAGCCGTCAACTCGATGAGGTGATAATCTGTGCAGACGCTTCCAGGTCTTTAATAAAATTTGTTTTAAGGAAGTAAAAGATAGAAATATGGACAGATAAAATGAAAGATTTGCCTTATTAAGATTTTTGTAAAAGCATATAAAATTTCATTCAGCTTGAAATCATGTAACACCTTTATAACTCAGGCTAATTTTCTGTAATCGAGTTTTGGCAACCAACATATCTGATCTATAACTATAATCTTTCTTTTACAGATTTAAAATTAACAATAAATTAACAGTAACTAGGCTAATAATACAATACTAGCCGCCCTTGGCGACCAGTTTGGTCTCCGTTAGATGTGTGCGAAACATTGTACCATGTTACTTTTATCCAAAATTTAATTTACTTTCTCAATACTTCGCCAAATCAGAAGTTTCTAGTAGAGAAATCATGAACTCCGTATTTTTATGAGTACTACTTGGTTATCCCGTCGACCAAAAATATATTTAATTAAAAGCAGATTTTTAAACTTTCATATGAGAATTAGGATATTTTTCCACTATAGGGACCTTGGCGTTTTTTTTAAATCTTGGCGCAATTCGGACTTCAGAAACTGAGATATGTTGCCGAATGATGTAAACAACTATGAAAACAAACCTGATGAACTTTTATGTAATTTATATATGTTATATATATATATGTATATACATATAAACATTTTATTTATACACGTATAAAATATTGTTTTTTATATACAAATTATTTATGTTGGTATACAAAAATAAATAAACGGGTTCTTTACATTAAATAAATTGTATACATATGGAAAAAATTGCTTGTGTATATGACACAGTAGATAGGTTGCCAGAAAATACGTAATTATCAAATTTTTTTTCTCGTCAAGGCTATTTTCTCTATTTCGCCAAGGCTACTATATCGGAAACATACCGAATTGCGGTTTTATTTTGTTAAATGTTTTATTGTTTTAATATCGTGAATATATCATTACCTATACTGATTAAAATTTTTAGGTATATTCATTTTTTTCTATTTAACAAACATCTTTGGAAAAGCATATATATAAAGTTTTATTCTGTTTGAAATTACGTGACCCCTTCAAAACTCTGTAATCGAGTATTGGCGACCAACATTGGCGCAATTAAATGTGAAGGAACTGTTTACGGCCAAATCAACACCCCCTGCTTTAAGGGTTTAGAGGCGGAAATTCTTTGTTTTCAGATTTTTCTGGTTAATTGTGCTACAAACCCGACTTACTTGTGAAATTTCATGATTCTACGACTTTTAGAAGTACCTTAGTTATTTGATGATGCGAAGTGAGTCAGTGACAAAAAAGCGCTTTTTCGGAATTTAATATTTCGAAAACTACTAAATACAGAAACATGAAATCGTGGAATCTTAGTTCAGTTTGATCATACGAACATGTGTATAAAAGAAAAAATTCTATATATCTCCCTAAAACGACGTTATCAGGGGGTGAAAAGTATGCCGAAATGGTTCAGGAAAAGGTAGCTTACGGCTTGTGCGAACTTGGCGGACGCACTGCCGTGCTCCCAGATTATTTATTACATTTACATGATCTCAAAATTTGTATTCCAGAACAATTTACGCTTTAATTTAATTCGTTAAAAGTATTATAAGAAGATACTGACAGTTTTCCTGGGGAAATAACGATATCCGTACGAAACATTGTTACTGTGGCTGCAGAAAGTTTTCTTTATTATTTTATTACATTTACATGATCTCAAAATTTGTATTCGAGAACAATTTAAGCTTTTATTTTATTCGTTAAAAATATTAAAACTTCTTTGAAACTATCCTCTGAATATTTTCAATAATACATTTGAATAAGGGATTAATAATGTGCAGACCAAGGAACAGCTTAATCGCGTTGGGGAAAACCGAGGACAGGGCTCTTTAGCATATAAGTTTTGGTAGAGCCACGGAAAGAAAAACAGCAACATACAAACATATTTTGTCATAAAATTGTCGCAGAGAAATGCGCCAGGCATCATTCAACTACGAATTGTTTCTCTCTTTGAAATATTAATGCATCTTCTTTATTATATAATGATATACTATATTATATTAAATATTTTTAAAAGTGAAAATCATTTTTTATAAAGATCTTTCTTATTACATATTGTAATAATTAGTTAACTACATAATATTTTGAATAAATTATTAACTCGTCTGTTTACGCGTTTGTTAGATATATATTTTACATTATTTTTTCTTTATTTATTATTAATTATTTTAAGATCTAACAAGATTGGTTTACAAAATCAAAAACTTAATTAAAAATGCATTAACTATTTTCCTTGCTTTTGAAACATTTAAATATTCATGCCACTATAATATTTCGTTTTAGAAAACCATACTATATTGTCGAGTATATAAGAATAATCTGTATAAATATTTTTTCATCTAACTATAACATTCAACTAAAACTTAAAAAAAAAAAAATAAATTTCATCACATTTACTTTTTTGCATTCTCGATTAATCTCTGAAAATTGTAAATTAAAAAAAAATGCATGTGCTTTATGTAAAGTTAAAAATTTTCAAAACGATCGTATAGTTTAGAATTATTATTATTATTATTTTATGAAAACCGAGATTGTCAAGGCATTTGCATTTCTAAACAAAAGTAAATATTTTAATGAAAATTACTGAAATTCTTTGTGAGGATATATAAATTCCCACATCCATTTGAAAAATAAAGTTAATTCCAAAATAAATAAAAATTATAGGGATATTTAACATTTTCTGAATAACAAACATCTTTAAATCCGGAACTGGTTCAATGTTTTGCTTTATTTTCAAGAATTTGATATAAAGAAGGTGTGAAAGATAATATTTTCTTTAAAATTGTATTCCTTTATTCTTCATCTTTGATTTTAGAAATTGTTGATATTAAAAATATCAATGCTATTTTTTCCAAGGTAAGCACGTTTCACATATACTGTATTTAAAATGTTTAAACTTTCTACTATTTTGGGCTTTCTTATATTTATTTTATACGCATTGTTGTCTATATTTCAATAAACATTCAGAGTACTTAAGAGATTTTTGTCTTGTAGTTTCTTATTTTTAAAGTCTTTGTAATTAATAATTTTTAAAATAAATATTGTAATTTCACTCTATATTTATTAAAAAATATCCATTTATATGTTTAATTTTTGAAAAGTGCGGATATACTGTTTAAATAACAATTACCTTTACGGTTTTATTAATTTAAAAATTTAATACTTAAAAGAAAGGATATACCGTGTGAAAAATTATTATCTATTTAATTATATCACAATATTAAAATATTTATTTGCGTAAAAGACGTTATAAAAACACATTAAAAGTAAATTATAAACTCTTTATTTACATGTTTCAATAACATTTTCTGAGTAGTCGTCAGAATGTATAATAGAAAATTACAAATGCATAATGAAAAATGGAAAAAATCACCGAAAATAAACAAGTAATCATGTAACGCACCCTATATTTGCGCGATTGCACGTGTTTCCTCTATGTCGCGATGCCGTAATTTATCCAACCATTCAACCCATAAATTCGGGATACGAAAAGATAATGTATCGTTACAAACTCCTGAACCTCTTAAATAAATTTCAATGGACTCTCTTATGAATAACTGTAAATAAAAATTAGACCTGTAGATGATGTTACTCTCGTTAAAAAATATGTTAAAGTTCTCTATTTGATTTAGCCGGGATAAAGCAGTATTACCTCTATTGTATTTTATGTCCGCTATATGTTCTTTACATCTGATATTGAATTTTCGTTGGGTTACAGTACCATTCCGCCTCGAAAAGTAGTTCTCGTTTATTTTTTAATCTTAAATAGCTAAAATTCTTAGAAATTTATAAGATAATGTTTATAAATTATGGACTTTTTTTATATTCGTAAAAGGCCGTATTCGTATCAAAAGCAGAACAAGCAGAGCGCAAGACTTAAAATGTTTTCGGCAAGCGTTTTTTGACTGTTCACTAAGATAAGACATTTCAGGATCTGAAACTGTAGACAGATTACCCATTATTGTTTCAGGTAAAGATATTGACTAGTTACTTGCTGTTACAAAACTTCAGTCAGTAACAGGAAATGCAATAACTTCTGCTGTTAGCGAAACATTGGAGTTGTTGGAAATTACACAGCATGTAAAATGTATGTATGAATATACAACCTTTGCTCATACCCGGTTATCAAGAGAGCTTGTGCTCGTCTGGAACAGAAGATGAACAAAGAAATGCTTTGGTTGGCTTGCCGCCATCACATCCTTGAAATTATGCTTGAGGCAGTGGTTGTTATGTCACTCGGAGATCAAGCGGACTAGACATACTCCTATTCACACTTCGCGGATCTCTATCGATCATGGCGTATTTCAGATTTCCATAACTGACCCTTTAATCAATGAAAAAATAACAGACAAGGGAACAGAAATAATAGTGTTTGCTTAAAGTCAAATGATTTTCAACCAATCGATAATTACAAAGCACTGTTAGAACTTGCCACTATATCCCTAGGAGGACTAACCTGTAAAGGTGTTCACTTCAGAGCCCCAGATGGATTGCATCGAGCTCATTGGGAGCCCAAAGGCCATATACTCGCTCAAGATTTATTTATTTGGAAATCATTTTAAACTCTCTAAGCAGGAAGATTCTGTAGTTCATCAAGTTTGTTCCTTTGTGGTGAAAATATACATTCACAGATGATATCAGGCACAATCTGCTTATTCTGCATCTAGAAATGATTTATTGCTCCTGATGAACTTGAAAAGTAAGAAAATCTGACAAAAAAAATAATTCATTTGTGTGCTATGAAGAAGTTCTCAGGATATTTGTGGTACTTGTCGGAAGAACTAGTTGCTTTTGCATTTTTCGATAACAATGTCACCTTTGAAACTAAAAGAAAATGGTGCATACTGCTGACGCGTACAATGCCAACTTCTACTACTTTTTTATGTTATGACATCTGCAAAACAGGTGAGCATGTCTATTAAAAGTTTCATTATAATATACTCAGTTTTCTGAAAGCTATTACCGTCAATCTAAGATGAGTTACTCTACAAGATCCTGTATTTTTCATTAAATAGTTTGTTTACGACCACATGTTCTATGGTAATTTTTCATCGTCTTCATACATACAATCACGCCTCTGAATTTCGATAGAATTCGACAATACCCTGTATAACGGCATATCATACGTAAGTTATAATGCGTGTCACCAGAATGAATGTAAGTGCATATATTGTTGGAAATAGGAGAAGAGCATGCATAAAGTTAGCCGAAACTCATCAGAATTGGTACATTCAAGAAAATCACGCATTCAGTGCCCTTCAAATGAAAACTGCTAGCGTGCAGATATACAACATACAGGCCCATTGTGCGCAGTCATATTAATGTGCAGTCGAGCGGAATAAACAGGCTTGAACGGACATTCAAAAATTCCCATAATGTTTTGCCATAGAGCTAATCAAACAAGTTAATTTCATCATATTTATTGTCATTATCTTCACAAATTGACCTGGCACTCTTAAAATGAATCCATACTACATCCTAATACAACATTTAAACGGCAAAATTTTATTAAAAAATCATCAGGTAAACTTTTCATTGATGTCGTAATGGTTATATAATGGAGTTATGAACTAGTAAATCTGCAGATCAGGAGCCTCAACGTCAGCTCTACAATTCATTGTGTTTAGCACCCTTTGAGTAATATTAATCTTTTTACAAAAAACGAAATTTAAAGTTTTGAAATTACATAAACATTTATAAAACGAAAAAAATATTTCGAAGGTTTCTGACATTAGAAGCGTTAAATTAAACCCATTGTTATGTAAAGGTATTCTGAAAATCTCATGAGCTACTTATTCTGGTAATTTTTAGATAATAGAGTAGATTTCTTCGAAGGACAGAGCCCCCCTGAACCCCTTCGTAGTGTAATTTAATTTACATTTGTAGTTATCAATTAATTGTGTTAATGTCCTTTAGTAAATTCTACCAATAGACGGAAACGTACATGAATTCTTTTCTACAGCCCTGTATATTACGTGAAGATTTTTACGCATCGTCTATAACATTTAAATTTAATGCAGACAAAAAACCCTCTTAAAACTGCTCATATCACATTTCCGGGGATTAGTATGCATAGTGTGCACCATATATACAGTTTTTGCGGAGTCCTGTATATGGTTCTATTTAAATTCTGCAAACATTTGTTAGTATACTAAATGTAATTGGGCTGGGAAATACATAACTCAAAAAAAAACAAAAAAAAAAAACACTGAAGCAATTCGCGCTCATTTTCATTTATACTTACGAATTCATTTGTGTATCCCTGTACATGGTCTATACAATATTTATGCACTACTTGTTAAGCACAAATTTACTTAACGTTAAAACGCACACCATAATCGAAAATGCTCTTCAGCAATCATCCCTAATAGACCAGAACTGTATCCGAAATTTTTTATGTGACCCTATAAATGAACGATAAATACGATACAAATCATATTCAAGCTTCTTGTAGTCAACCACAGTAATGTAATTTAATTTCATAATGTTTGAATTAGTGCAACACAATTAACACACTGACGACAGGCAATTTAATTAAATCTGGGTTTAAAAACAGTAGAAGCTCCTCCCTCTTCTGAAAGTGTCTCGGAAATTGGTTTCTGAGATATGTTTTTCATGTTTATGCAGCAGTAAATATCTTTCAATGTACGGATGTAATATATAATGTCTTACAATCTATAAAAAATATGGACAACACAATATAAATGTCTTTTCTGTAAGGTAGAAGTCACTCCCTTAGCCAATGATGTATTCTGAATAAAAACGAGAATTCTCGTTTCCCGTCGCTAATGTGTTAAAATAAGCTGTGAAGAGTTTTTTCCCCCCCGTAGACCACATTTTAATCGACCACTTTTGTGTGACCCTGAAAAAAACATATGCTTTGCACCCCATATACTACAAAAATGTTTCAAAAATACATATCAATTTTATTATTTTGTAACAGAGTAACATCATTAAAAAACGCCACAAAAGGATTTTCTTCAAAGATTGTAATATTGTGAATACTTTTGAGTTCCCTGTACGCATGCTGTAAGTGCTACACATAACATATTTTATAGTAACCAGGTTCTAGTGCACCTTCATAAAGTATATAAATTTCATTACGTTTAAAATTGTGTAACATTATTAAAATACACCGCAGACGATTTTTCCCAAAGACTATAATGTAACGGAATAGTTTTGAGTGCCCCTGTAATTAAGCTATGAATGCTACACTCTTCATTTTTAATATCAAACATACTTTGGCAAACCTCAATAACGTATATCAATTACATGTAATCCCGACTATATTTACACGAGTTAGAGCACGTAGAGAAACACGGCAGACGACAGATACAAAAACTGAAGTCATAAATACTTTTCATCCATGTTGGAAAGTGTTAAAAAGGATTTACATGCCTTTAACTGTACTTTTTT
Organism: Maratus speciosus; assembly: GCA_963932465.1. Lineage (NCBI taxonomy): Eukaryota > Metazoa > Arthropoda > Arachnida > Araneae > Salticidae > Maratus > Maratus speciosus. Next base: position 501,455,870 of record OZ010794.1, on the reverse strand, counting down.
TTTCACTTATAGCATGGTTAAACATTAGTTTAAACATCCTAATCCATGCGATAGCAATAACATATTAAAAGCCCCCCAAAATATGCATATCTGGAGATCTATAAATCTACTGGAAAATAATTCATTATCGTGGCCACTGTTAATTGCATAAATTGCATCGATTTGGCGCGATAAAATATTTTTTGTGATAGCCTTTTAATAGTACCTGCAACAAAATTAACGTAATTTACTAACTTCATTCATATTTGACGCAATGATAGGCTACGAATAACAGTCGCTAGGCAACGAAGAAAAGGGGGAAAAAAAAAAGAAATACGTATCATGTAAAACAAGAAAATTAATTTAAAAATTCTTTATATTATTGGAATACATGTATAAATGTCCTCAAAACATTATACACGTAAATAAAATAATCTGATAGATATATTGATAAAATTTCAATATAATAGGAATAATTTAAAACCCTTATTTGGAATTTTAGTATCCATAATTTGACATTTAAATCCATTAATCAAACGTGCCATTTTCTTTCAACAAATGGAAATTTGAAAATCGTCTGACTTGCCGTGGAAAAGCATTATAAAGAAAAATAAAATCTTCCATATTTTCCGAACGAATGAACCAAATTTAACCAAAAACTATACAGCTACGTCCGGGTATCTCACGAATATGCCCAATTAATTTCAAGCTGATCGGGTGCTTTTTGCGGCAGTTATCGCGGAACAGACGGACAGACAGACAGACAGACAAACGGAAATCAAAACTTTTCGTGTCTCCACAGTAAGCCTTCACTGACGTTTCGGCAATAAAGAGGAGTAGACATATAGTGTAGTCTACCAGTTGCGAATGAAGTAACTGAGAAGGTTTTCACAAGATGGCGGCTGATTTATATTACATACACTGTTAAACATTTTGCAGCATTCTGGCAGGTCATTCGACCGTTTTTTGAAAAAACGGTTTCATAACCATAATTTAACCCTTTTGAGCTCCGGGTTATTAAAATTTTAAAAATATGCTAGAAAAACACTTAAAATGTGATTAGGGGACTGTCTGAAATTGAACCATGTGATTAAAAATTTTTTTAAATACCCCCTTTAGGCTGGGAGACGTGGGAAGTTTTTCCACCATCAGAGCTCTAGAGCATTCATTTCAACACGCAAATACAAGAAATGACACCTCAAAGTTATTCTAAAATTACTATAATTGCTGAAATTTCAACATATTTTAAGCAGTTACATGGTTTAAACAAATTCTAAGACTATTAAAATATTTTAAAAATTTATTAAATGAGAAAATTCAAAATTCAAAATTTTTTAAATCATAATATAAAAATACAAACCAGTCAAATTTATAGATGAAACAGATTTTAAAAATATTTAATTTTTGTTTAGAAATATTTAAAACATAATAAACTCGTCAATCTGCTGAATTAAACACAAATTTAAATTCCTTGGAATTAAATTATAAGCATCTAAATTTTGGTTCTGAAACACTGTCTGGTATGTAATTTTAGTGCTGCCATCTAGTGACAAAGCACATTTTTATTCAGTCCGTAGAGCTCTGCTGGTAGAAAATTCTACCATTACTTATTTCTATCCCCTGTAATTATTTAAATTTTCAGTTTAGTGATTTGCATGTAATTATTATTAAATGTTTGATGTGTCCAACAGAAAAAAATGTTATCTGCTTTGAAAAATATTTCTTTATAATGCTTGAAAAATACAAAATTTCTAAACCTTCAAAATTGGAGTGTTTTTAAGGTCGCATTAAAAACCTACTAGATATTTGCAGAGAATAGTGCTGCCATCTAGATTTTAAGAAGACAAGTAAAATCTACAAAACCCAGTTTTTGCAATTAGAATGGTGACTTTTTGAAGGAAATTAAAAGATTTTGATTTTACGTGGGTGAAAATTCACCCGGCAGAGCTCAAAGGGTTAAGGGGTCTCAGGACTCTTAAAGCTCTAAAATTTTCGAAATTTTAATTCTTTTAGATGTTAAACTTCTATGTTTTCTGAACATTTTGATATAATTGTTAACTTGAAATTCCCATTAGAACGGAAGTTATGGCATTTAGAATTATACTCGCTCAATAGCTGAAGCGATGTTTCCGAAACTTTGAAGTCATTTTTCTCCAAATGACGTTTTTGGGCATAACGCGCACGATATCTCAAAAACTTCCGAATATTTTTTCATGAAATTTTCGAAACATATGTTTCATGTTAGTCTGTATAAACGGAACCTAAAATTTCCTTTTTATTGTAAAAAGAAAATATTTTTTTAGGGGTTTATATTGTTAAAATTTTCTAAATTTTGTATTAGCTAAGTACAACTTTGTATTAAAAATATAAAAATGCTTTAAATACAAATTTATTTAGGTTCAGTGTAATTATTATAATCTGAGGTATACGTAGGCACCAACATTTTCATTCTAGTTGCAAAATTTATTTTGTAATCGTGCGCATTAGCTGTTATGCCAATTTTCTATTCGTCAAATGTCTGACAGTTTGAAGTCCCCTGTAAATGCTAATTCTGCATCTTGAAAATTTTCAAATATTTGAAATGAAAGAATATAGTTGTATCTTTCATTCCCATTTAAAATTGTGTCTTAATATCAAATACATTTTAAAATATTAAATGTTGAAAATGGTCCCTTTTTTTTCATTTTTTCCAATTTTAAGAGTCCTGAGACCCCTTAACTATATTCTGACCATAAAATGGCCAATAATATGGTCAGAATAGTGTTAAAATTACGGATTGTGTAGCCGTTTTCGGAAAAAACTGTCAAATGACCTGCCAGAATGCTGCAAATTTTTAACAGTGTAGGATCTACAGTTTCTGATTTTCGCTGAAGCAAACTTCCACCAGTAAATTTTGAATAGAAATTTTTGCCTTATACTTATTTCTGCAAAGTTTCTCTCAAAAATAGAGTAAAATTTTCTATTCGTTTTTATTGGTGGCAGTTGGCTCGGGTATTATAATATCTTTTACTGACACTAACAGGAGGTTGTTTAGGTTGTCACAATATGGTGGAAAAGCAGAATCTGACAACCACCGAAGCAAACTTTCACCAGGAAAATAAATATTAGTTTTTTGCTGTAATTATGACTGAAATTCTGCATTAATAAAGCTTTTAAATAAGGAGAAAATGCCTATTAAAATTTATTTGTGGTAGTATGTCGCGGCAGTAATTATTCACTGCGATACCGTTTACAGTTGAAAGCTTCACCTTTTTAAGAGCATGTCAATTCCCCTTCATTCATAGTTCCATGGGTTATATAAGCAGGCAACAACACAGAACAGCTGTCTTCAGAGCCCGCGCAGACGGTTTTATAGCCATCATGTGGGAAGCCAGATACGGAATGCAGTTGGAGCTCTCATAGTATCAGAGACATCAATTGGCACTACTTTGTTGCAAACTGTAGTAATTTGGTTTCTAAATAATATTGGAAGCTACTCTCAGAAAAGAATAGTCCTAATCAAATACAACGTTTTTAGGTGCGTTCGTATTATATAAATACGTAGCACCTATAGTCGTCGTTCAGTCCGTCCGTCTGTCCGTCCGTCTGTCCATCCGTCTGTCCGTCCGTCTGTCTGTCCGCATATAACAGAGCAAAAACTACCCAACCGAATGGTCGGAAATTTTTAATATATGATTGTTGCAAAATTTTGTCGAGCCATTTCAAATTTTATGAAAATCGGATGTATAGTTTAATTACAGGGACAGTCAAAAGTTTTTCTTTACATTACGGCCAATGGGAAAAATTATTACAAGTGCATTTTAATGATGTTACAGCCTTCCGAATAGTCTGAAATTTTAAAGATATAATTGTTGCAAAAGTTTGTTGGGCCATTTCAAATTTTAGGAAAATTGGATGTATAGTTTAATTACAGGACAGTCAAAAGTGTTCCGTTACATTACGGGGAATAGGGAAAAAATTATTGGAAGTGCATTTTTATGATGTTACAGACTATGCACTTTATGAAGTGCAAGAAATTATACATTCAGTTCAATATGGGGGTGCAAAAAATAATTATAAAACTAGTTATAGTACGAACGCACCTCATTTAACACGTTTGACGAGCAATTTCCAACTTGTTTAAATTAAATGCATTTGAGTCGGAAGAGTAAAAAAAAAAAAAAATACTATGTCTAAAAGTCATTGTAATTTTGAAAAGTAGAAGAAGAAATTTTATTTTAAGACAAAATATAGATATTAAACAGGGAAACTGTTAAAAATATTTAAAAATGTTAAATATAATACTATAAACTTCTATGTTTAATGTCGCAATGTCTTTAAAATGTCTCAATCTCTTCAAAAATGTCTAAACATTTTTGTTTGCTTCGAAAAATATTCATCTTAACAATACAAATATATAATCGTATTAGAATGTTTCACTTATAGAAATGTCAGAATTATCTAAAGAATTTCAAAGTTATAAAAGCAGCAAAGCCTGTTATAACTGCGTTAAAATGTCCTGTCACGAAAACATACTTTGCGTTGTAATTTTTTTGTGAAAACCATAAATACTTTTTTCCAGTGGTTTGTTGAAAGATTCAAATGTTTACTTTTTATAAGTTCATTTGTACAAAATTCTTTTTTTTTCTATAGATGTTAAAATTTGAAAGATGTCAAAGAATTTTAGTTTTACAATATGAAATAAAGTTTAACGACAGATAAAATTTTATTTAAGAGTTCATGTACATTTAAATGTATTGAAAGACACTTTTTACTTTCTTCTATCTTCAACAGAAGAAAGTATTGTAATCGAAATTTTTTTCGACTTCCGGTTTTCGGCGGATTTACACGTTTTAGGGGACAGAGATCCCAAAAAACATGTTTATAGAAAATGTCCGTGTGTCCGTCTGTCTGTTGCCATTGTACCATCAAAAAGTGTATGAAGTTATGCATAGAATTCATCCAAATTTTTATTTTAAGCTTTTGGCTTTGGCAAGGAGATCCTCCCTGAATTTGGAAAATATTCGCCTGTAGGGGGCGCTGTAATAGCGATTTTTGTGCGATTTTGAATATTGTACCATCCAAAAGTGTATGAAGTTATGCATACAATTGAACCAAATTTTTATTTTAAGTTTTTGTATATGGCAAGTAGGTCCTACCTGAATTTGGAAAAAAATCGCCGGTAGGGGGCGCTGTAACAGCAATTTTTGTGCGATTTTGAATATTGTACCATCGAAAAGTGTATGAAGTTATACATAGAATAGAACCAAAAAAAATTTTAAGTATTTGGTTATAGCAAGTAGGTCCTCCATGAATTTGGAAAAGCTTCGCTGGTAGGGGGCTCTGTAATAGCGATTTTTATGTGATTTTGAATATTGTACCATCGAAAAGTGTATGAAGTTATGCACAGAATTGAACCAAAAAAAAATTTTAAGTATTTGGCTATAGCAAGTAGGTCCTCCATGAATTTGGAAAAACTTCGCTGGTAGGGGGCTCTGTAATAGCGATTTTTGTGCGATTTTGAATATTGTACCATCGAAAAGTGTATGAAGTTATACATAGAATAGAACCAAAAAAAATTTTAAGTATTTGGCTATAGCAAGTAGGTCCTCCATGAATTTGGAAAAACTTCGCTGGTAGGGGGCGCTGTAACAGCAATTTTTGTGCGATTTTGAATATTGTACCATCGAAAAGTGTATGAAGTTATACATAGAATAGAACCAAAAAAAATTTTAAGTATTTGGCTATAGCAAGTATGTCCTCCATGAATTTGGAAAAACTTCGCTGGTAGGGGGCTCTGTAATAGCGATTTTTATGTGATTTTGAATATTGTACCATCGAAAAGTGTATGAAGTTATGCACAGAATTGAACCAAAAAAATTTTTTAAGTTCTTGGCTATAGAAAGCAGGTTCTTCCTTAATTTGGAAAAAATTCGCTGGTAGAGGATGCTGTAATAGCGATTTTTGTGCCATTTTTCTGCCATTTTGAATATTGTACCATCGAAAAGTGTATGAAGTTATGGATAGAACTGAACCAATTTTTTTGTGTTTGTTTTTGGTCATGGCACAAAGGTCCTCCTTGAATTTGGAAGAATTCCGCCGGAAGGAGGCGCTTTAATTGCGATGTCTGTACGATTTTCATTATTGTACCATCGAAAAGTGTATGAAGTTATGCATGGAATTGAACTAAATTTTTTGTGCATGTTTCTGGCTGTGGCAAGCAAGTTCTCCGTGAATTTGAAAAACATCTGCTGGAAGGGGGCGCTATAATAGCGATGTTTGTGCCATTTTCTTTATTGTACCATAGAAAAGTGTATAAAATTATGCATACAATTGAACCAAATTTTTTGTGCATAATTTTGGATATGGCCAACAGGTCCTCCTTGAATTTGGAAATATTGCGCGGTAAAGGGGCTCTGTGATAGCGATTTTTGTATAGTTTTCTTGATTTTTCGTAGTTCTATTGCCCATCGGTAGCTCGCGCAGCGGCGGGAACTCGCTTCCTGCTAAGCCGGCTATTCACAAACATCTGATAACAACAGAATAAGGAAAAACTATTAATTTTAACAAATATCATGATAAAGATTAACTCGTTTTTAGTCCGTTTAATTGACTGAAGCAAAAATTTAAGAAGAAAATGAAAGATGGTATAGCATTGAACTAATAATATTGAAGTATTAACCAGTGTAACTACTTTTTAAAATATTAATATGTATCAGATAGAACAAAGTTTTGGGGTTGGCACATCCAAATAGTTTGTTATTAAACTAAGATTTTTTTTTCAATAATTTAAACAAAACTGCTTTCAGAATATGAAATATGTCATAGAATTTAGTGTATTACGCTATGAAATATACTTTATCGCAGATAAGTTCATTGTAAGAATTGGAGTACCTTTAAAGGATGTACAAAACAAATTTTTGTTTGATATTAAATTTAGTTAGTCTTCATTAAGTCAATTAAAATCACAGTCAACACTTTATGAGCAAAAGTTATGGTATAGAAAACTAGAGCTATTACATATAGCATGTCTGCAGGGATGGTCAATTTCAAATGTTTTTTAACTGAAGACTTTGCGATTTGTCCACACGAATTCGTGAAAATAGCTAGTTAGACATTTTATGAAAGTTTAGCAGCTTGTATAGTAAAGAAATGTACTTGAATAGGGCTATAAAATTGATTATTTGATTAACATATTTAAAACAAAATGGCTTATATTTAAAAGAATGATTTTGCTTTTACTGTTTTATAGATCTTTACTATGTATGTATATATATATATATATATATATATATATATATATATATATTATAAATTAAAGAATTCAAGATTCGTTTTGAAAGTAGATGATTTTAGTTAGACATTATTTCTTTAACACCTTAACCATCGCGTTAAATTACTGTTTAAAAATGCACCACTTTTTTGAAAAAGAAATATTCATCTTACAATAGAACCTATTTTATCCGAAACTTACAAAATCCACTTTTGAAGCTTTTTTTTCGTATAACATTCCTTGTGTGCAAAATCCATTTTGAAAGCTTTTTTTTTTTAACTATCATATTCTTTGTGTGCAAGAGATCCTTTCCGAACTAGGAGTAGATATAAATATTTTAGACACCTGTCTTAGATTTCCTTTGAATTTAACATGAGCTCCCTTAAGCTGCGGAGTGGAACAAAGAAAACGAACAAATTAGCAATTCTGAAGCTTTTGCAAAAGGTTTGACATCCCTGGATCAGCAGAAAGACTGTGATACTGATAAACTAATAATATTTAAAAACTCTGTGATAGAGCTTCAAAGCAAAGGTAATCAAAACTGCGCCAAACAAAACATTTTTTCAAACCTTTGTGATATATCCAAAAGGTACTCAATTTGAAAATCAAAATTCTGGTAATTTATTCTTGTTTCTATTTTGATATTGCTTTACTTTTTATTAAGCACTTGTTACCATAATAAGAAATATTGCATATATTTCTCCTTAATCTTAAAATTGAAGCATTCTCGCTTATTCGAAAATTTTGATTTTCCGAAAGATGGTCGCTCCCAATAACTTCGGATAATCGAGGTTCTACTATATTTAATGATGGTAAAATAATATCATATTAACGCCAATTACAATATTTTATAACTAGTTGGATGTTCCAATCCCAAAATTTTCTTCTATCTTATGCATCTTAATATTTCAAAAACTACATACACATGTTAATACTTCAATATTATTAGTTCAATTCTATACCAACTTTGATTTTCATCTTAAATTTCTGCTTCAGTCAATTAAATTAACTAAAAACGAGTTAATCTAAAGCATGATATTTGTAAAAATTAATAGTTTTTTCTTATTCTGTTGTTATCAGATGTTTGCGAATAGCCGGCTTAGCAGGAAGCGAGTTCCCGCCTTTGCACGAGCCGCCGACGGACAATAGAACTACGAAAAATCAAGAAAAGTGTACAAAAATCGCCGAGGAAATCGAATTTACCGAGGGATATTTCCAAATTCAAGGAGGACCTGTTGGCCAAAGCCAAAAACATGCACAAAACAATTGTTTCGATTGTATGCATAATTTTATACACTTTTCAATTGTACATTAAAGAAAATGTCACAAACATCTCTATTACAGCGCCCCCCCCTTATTACAGCGCCCCCGTAGATTTTTTTCAAATTCAGGGAGGACTTGTTTGCCATAGCCAGAAACGTACACAAAACATTTGGTTCAATTCTATGCAAAAATTAATACAATTTTCGATGGTACAATAATGAAAATGGCACAGAGATCCAATTATAGCGCCCCATTCTGGCGGAATTTTTTCAAGTTCAGCGAAGACTTGCTTGCCATAGCCAGAAACATAAATAAAAATTGGTTCAATTCTATGCATAACTTCCTACACTTTTCGATGGTACAATAATGAAAATGGTACAGACTTCGCAATTATAGCGCCCACTTCCGGAGGAATTTTTCCAAATTCAGGGAGGACCTTCGTGCCATGACGAAAAACAAACACAATAAATTTGGCTGAATTCTATGCATAACTTCATACACTTTTCGATGGTACAATATTAAAAATGGCACAAAAATCGCTATTACAGCGCCCCTACTGGCGACTTTTTTTCCAAATTAAGGAAGGACCTGCTTGCCATAGCCAAGAAAGTAAAATAAAAACTTGGTTCAATTCTATGCATAACTTCATACACTTTTCGATGGTACAATTTTCAAAATCTCACAAAAATCGCTAACACAGCTCCCCCTAGCGGCGACTTTTTCCAAATTCATGGAGGACCTTCTTGTCATAGCCAAAAACTTAAAAAAATAAAAATTTGATTCAATTCTATGCATAACTTCATACACTTTTGGATGGTACAACATTCAAAATCGCACAAAAATCGCTATTAAAGCACCCCCTACCGGCGATTTTTTAACAAATTCAGGGTGGATCTGCTTGCCATAGCCAAAAACTTAAAATAAAGTTTAGTTCAATTCTATGCATAACTTCATACTTTTTTGGATGGTAGAATATTCAAAATCGCACAAAAATCGTTGTTACAGTGCCCCCTACAGGCGAATTTATTCCAAATTCAGGGAGGACGTACTTGCCATATCCAAAAACTTAAAATAAAAAACTGGCTCAATTCTATGCTTAACTTCATACACTTTTGGATGGTACAATATTCAAAATCGCACAAAAATTGCTATTATAGTGCCCCCTATCGGCGATTTTTTTCCAAATTCAGGGATGATCTGCTTGTCATAGCCAAAAACTTAAAATAAAAATTTGGTTCAATTCTATGCATAACTTCATGCATTTTTTGATGGTACAATGGCGACAGACAGACGGACACGCGGACAGACAGACATTTTGTATAAACATGTTTTTGGGGGATCTCTGACCCCTAAAACGTGCAAATCCGTCGAAAACCAGAAGTCGAAAACAATTTTGATTACAATACTTTCTTCTATTGAAGATAGAAGAAAGTAGAAATGGTAAAAATCCTTCTATATATAAAAAAAAAGTTTTGATTTGGAAATGGACCAATAAAAAATCTGCATAGATACCGTGAAATGCATCTGATTGGTCAGAGCTTTATGACGTTATAACGGAGGTTACCAATGGGGGACCCGTCTCTCTGTCGCCAAAAGTGACGCAAACTTGGCACTATTTCCAGTATTTTGCCAAATTAAGGGTACTTTTCCGTTATACGGACAGCATGCCAAAATGTATGCTAATGCGCCAATTATTTCAGCCCTCAACGTGAAAAGGATTTTTCTTGTAAACCATGCGAAACATTGTGATTTGTTATTTAGGAAACGTGAATTATCTGAATAATTATTATTTAACCTTAACCTTGGAAAGCTTTTTAATTTGCTATTATTCGAAATAAAAATGCTTTTTTTATATAAAATTATAATTTACTTTTACTGCTGACGCTGAGATGGATTTTACCATTTGTCAATTACCAGATGATGAGAAAATTGCGATAAAACTGTTTCAGGAATTTGGAATTCTGCATAATAAAAGCTTGTGTTCAAACAACCATGAAATGAAATTATGGATGAGTTCTGGAAATCCGAAATGGAGATGTAGCTTACGATCATGCGAAGAAAGCGTAGGAATACGACAAAAAACATGATTTGAAGGATCGCGGTTGTCTTTTCTTAATGCTTTGAGGTTTATATATTTATGGTGCCAAGAGTTGACATCGACTGAGTTTTGTGAGCTGCAACTTGATGTGAACCATAACAACAGTGGACTGGAATAGTTATTTTAGAGAAGTTTGTGCAAATGCTTTATGTTCACGACCAAATAGAAAAATCGGTGGACCTAATAAAATTATAGAAGTAGATGAAAGTCTTTTTACCAGAAGAAAAAGCAACGTAGGGCGTGTTCGTCTTCCTCAATGGGTGTTAGATGGTTTATGCCGTGAAACACGAGGATGTTTCCTTACTCCTATTTCCGATCGCAAAGCTGAAACTTTAATGGCGGCAATAGAAAACAATGTAGCTGATGGAAGTATTCTTTATACAGATTACTGGAAAGGATATAAAAGAGATGAACTGCGAAGTGCTGGTTATGATCATTTCACAGTAAATCACAAATACAATTTTGTCGACCCTAATACTGGATGTCATACTCAAACTGTTGAGAGATTATGGGGCATCGCAAAATGGCGCAACAAAAGACATCGGGAACAGTTCGTCATCATTTAGAGTCGTATCTCATAGAGTTTATGTGGCGACGTCTTCATTCAAAAAATAAAATGTTTACTGCAATGCTAAAAGATATGGCACAGATGTCATATTCGCCCCATATTGGCGCGATGTTTTCCTGACGCCAATGTCATATACGCAACGGGTACTGAACTGGCGCCAAAGTGTCGTTATTTTGCTTGATGTGGTAACCCGGATTATGTTGTGGCACAGATGTCATATATTTATGTCATATGTATTGGCGCGATTTTTTCCGATGCCAATTTGGCGAAAATATCAACAGCATAAACAGCAACATCCGGCTTACCATATCAAGCAAAATAACGACACTTTGGCGCCAGTTAAATACCCGTTGCGTATATGACATTGGTGTCAGTAAAAAATCGCGCCAACATGGGGCGTATATGACATCTGTACCTATGTGGTTTATGCTGTTGATGTTTTCGCCAAATTGGCAATCGAAAAGAAATCGCGCCAATATGGGGCGAATATGACATGTGTGCCAAAGAGATTTGTAATTTTATGGCAGCAGTTTAATATGATTTTTTTATTTTATTACTTTATTGTATAACAGTTATTTGTTCACTTATTTTAATTATATATTTGTGATTTAATAAAATAGTTCGTAAAAATCTGTAATTTTCAAATGTTATATTTTTAAAATGCTCACTTTACTATCGACAATGTTTTTCTTTTATTTTTCAAATGTTTCAATTCACGTGATTTTCATTTTGCGCTAACAATTGCGCTTGGCGACAATGCTGACCGTATAACGGAAAAGTACCAAAATGCATAGCCTACTATGATATATATGCGACCCACGCATTTCGCCGAAAACCGTCGAAAAAGTGAAGTCTGTTTCAGCTTCAAACCCTGAACCAAAATATCACAACGTGCTCTTTTTTGTTTACATTTATACCCTAACCCAGATAGCGGCTTGTTTCTCATCGTCGAAGTTTCAGAATCATTGATCGTATTTTCAGAATAATAAATTAAATACTTATATTCTTCAATTTCCTTCGACTTAAAAGGATATTTTACACAGCTTGTAGTATTTTAGAGTTCACATACTTTTAAGATTAGCTAAATTACTTATTGTTTGCTTGATTGTTTGGTTCATTCTGTTATTCTTTTTTTAATGTCCCGTATCTCTCTATTCTAAAAAAAAGTAACTCCCGCTGTCACCGCCGCCGCCGCCGCCGCCGCCGGTTTTGATTTTTTTGTGACCGGAGGCCTTTCTTCGTTAATATTAACAAAAATAATGCATACAAAAACATGAAAATCGGTGGTTTTATACAGAAATGTTTGATAAACACGCTGATGCAGACAGTTTTCAAATCGAAGAATTATTTTAAGAGTTATTTAATGCTAAAGTTGGACAAAATCGTTCCACTAAAAAAGTTTTATAGCAGCAAAAACTATACAGGGCAGTGTAATCATTTTTAGATCATTTTATGCGTTAGAATTTGCCGGAGTGCAGATTGCATTAATTTTTTTATTTTGACTCATTTTTTCAGGTTTTATTTCTATTTTAAATTCAAATTTTCAGCATTTCTAGAGATATTTTTTACAGATTTCAGAAAATTGTACTAATTTAAAATGTTGCCATCTGTATAAAAAGCGCAAGCAATAATGTTTGCTTCAAATTAAAAATTTATTTACACGTGACTATTATAAACAGTAAAAAAACTTTCAAATTAGTATTAAATAATTACGTATAAAAAGCAGGAACTTATTAAAAATTACGTCATAAAAAGTATACACGTGAATTTTATAGGAGAAAGGATATTGTAAAATAATAAATTCATTAACATGCGTTAGAAGTCTTAGGAGAAATTACGTCATATTTACGTCACATTATAGTTATTACATAAAATGAACACAAAATAATATTGCAAAAAAGTTTAAATTTAGAAATTGCGCTAGACATTTATTTGATATTTTGAAAATTAATTTAAAATGTCTCATTTAAAAGAACTTTCTTTTCGCTTTGTTAAAAAATACCAGGAGACAAAGACTCTCTTTACTTAATTCCTTTTATATTAGCTTATTTTGAAATGTTGTTACAGGTGTATACGTCATCAAGTTATTTTTATTTCGACGTTTTATTTGTGTTTTTATTAATGTTGTACGAATTTATTTGTTCTTTCGTTATTTAAAATAAAAATTATATCAATTTGTATAATTTGGCGAGTGGTTTGGCGATTTATAAATTTGGCGAAATTGGTCGACAGGATAATCAAGTAGTACCGCAGCGGATTTGGCGTTAAAATTCCCCAATCAAAGAGAAATGAATAGAAATTCGTTTATAGGGAGATCGCCACTGTTTTTTAAATTATAATTCAATCTTTCGAAATATCTTTAAAACAGATCAAATTAGCGTGCATTTAGAGTCTGCGGTGTCTGGACGGGGGTTGGCGAGCGTAGCTCGTAGGGGGCCGAGCCCCCTAGTTTACATAAAAATAGCTTGTGTTTCATATACACGTTTTAAAATTAAAATTTGGTTTTTATCAAACTACAGTCCTCATAACTGGCTTGAAGCAGTTATTTTTGACGAATTTATTGCTACCCGTAAAATGTTTGTGTTTGATATCGTCCGAACTAAATAATAATAATAATAGTAAAAAAAAAAAAAAAAAAAAAAAAAAAAAAAAAAAAAAAAAAAAAAGACGATCTTTCTTAAACATTAAATATTCTTATTTTTAATCATAGAAAGAAATGGTGATCGCAGATTTAAATATCGTTGCAATATTTTATGTTATCCAAGCAATTTTGATTAAATCATGTAAGTGTATTTGTTACTTAATCTTTTATTTATATAAAATCCAAGTCTCTGTGTGTCCCTCACGATTCCGGTAGGTCCACCTCATTGAAATGAGTAATTGTTGAAAAATACTAATGCAGGGTTACCAAAGTAGCGACTGTTGTTTCCCAACTTGGCGATAGCTGGCTGATTTGGCGAAATTCCCATTGAAAACCATTAATCTTTCATAAAGGAGGTCACCAAAATTTAATTTAAACTCCTCTCTTTTAAGATATTTTTTCAAAATCTATGGATGAGAATTTAAGTACATCTTTACATCTTCCTCCCGATGCTACTAATAAAATAACCGCCAATAGACGACGCTGTACTGTATGAGCTCCTAACTGCGCGATTTTAATGTGCTTTAGGTACATTTCCAGTATAGGTGCCTTGGCGAAAAAGGAAATTTGGCAACATATTTTCCGGGAACCCATCCACTGTTTCATTGGCACAGATGTCATATTCGCCCCATATTGGCGCGATTTTTTTCTGTCGCCAATATCATATAGGCAACAGGTTCTTAACTGGCGCCAAAGTGTCGTTATTTTGCTTGATGTGGTAAACCGGATTATGTTGTTTATGCTGTTGATGTTTTCGCCAAATTGGCAACCGAAAAAAATCGCGCCAATATGGGGCGAATATGACATCTGTACCCTATGGTTATTATTCAAACTTTTATTTATTTAGAGTTATTTCCTTTTCAAAATGATAGCAAGTAATTTAAAAATATATAAGTAAATGGTATTCGAAAGCGAGATTTCTGCCGAACTGGCGTCAGAGAAAAATCATGCCAACCCCGATGCGTATATGACATCTGTGCAAAAATTACTTCTGTTTCTTTATAAGAATGGGCAAATAGCTTTTTTTACATTAAATAAATTGTATGAATATGCAAAAAATTGCTTGTGAGTATGAAGCAGTAAACAGGTTGTCAGAAAATACGTTGGCAAACTTCTTTCTCGCCAAGAAACTTTTCTCCGAAGTATTGTACGTACATAAGCAATGATTTTTAATTATGATATGCGCTTTTATGTTTCACTACATTTATGCATACTATGCCGTGTGTATAAATGCTACAGTTCATATGCAGGGCTACACAAAAGAATTCGTAAGGGTTACTGAGTATGACAATATTGCTTAAAGGTGGTTTTTAAAGGAGTTATGCAATTTTACGCTGAACTGCATTTAGTTTACTAAGAAATGTTTGTAGAATATAGATAAAATGATATACAGGGTCACGCAAAGAATTGGATTCATAACCGTCTATGGACGATAATATCTGGAAATGTGATTTCAGTAGCTTTAAGAGTAGTTTAAATTAAATTTTAGCTAAATAGTGGCATGTAATAACGGTACTATTGGCTATGGACGGTAACTGCTGAAATCAATTTTTAAAATTTTTTATGCGTTTTCTAAAATGTTTACTTAGTTATCTTATTTACCTTATTTCCCTAAATAACGAAGTTTTGATAAAGCATTCAGGATGTGTTGGAAAGTGTTTCATATTCTATGCTTAACGCATGATTTTTCTTTCTTCTTTAGTCTTATTTTGCATTTATTTTATTCTTAATTTTTTAGGTTTATACTGCTTTATAGAAACTTTGGCACAGTTGTCATATATACCCCAGATTGGAGCGATTTTTTTCCGACGCCAATTTGACGAAAACATCAACAGCATAAACAACAACATCCGGGTTACCATATCAAGCAAAATAACAACTCTTTGGCGACAGTTAATTACCCGTTGTGTATATGACATTGGCATAAAAAAAATCGCGCCAACATGGGGCGTATGTGATAACGAAAAAAAAATGAGTGTGTATATAAAATGAAACGGTACAGATGTCATATTCGCCCCATATTGGCCCGATTTTTTTCGGTTGCCAATTTGGCGAAAACATCAACAGCATAAACAACATAATCCGGGTTACCACATCAAGCACTTGGGCACAAGTTAAGTACCTGTTGCCTATATGATATTGGCGACAGAAAAAAATCGCGCCAATATGGGGCGAATATGACATCTGTTCCATAAGTGCATATATATAAACAAAAATAAGGTACAGATATCATATTCGCCCCATATTGGCGCGATTTTTTTCTGTAGCCAATATCATATAGGCAACGGGTACTTAACTTGCGCCAAAGTGTCGTTATTTTGCTTGATGTGGTAACCCGGATTATGTTGTTTATGCTGTTGAAGTTTTCGCCAAATTGCCAACCGAAAAAAATCGCGCCAATATGGGGCGAATATGACATCTGTGCCAAAAATAAAAGTTCATTAGATTTGTTTTCATAGATGTTTATATATTTTGGAAACATATCTCACTTTCTGATGCCCGAATTACGCCAAGCTTTTTTAAAAATGCGCTATAATGGAAAAGTACCTAAATAAATAATTAACAGAAATAACCAATGATACAAACTAAAACTTTTTATTTCGAGATCAAAGCGTTGTTTTTAATTTCGATTAAAAATACATATATCCTTAGATAACTTTAGTTGAAATTAGGTTCACGGCTTAATATCTCATTCCATAAACCTAAACAAACACAAGTGATTCATTCAATGTGAACCGTAAAAAAATATTAAATCATTGAGGTAATCATTCACAAAGTAAATTCTCCAACAATCAATGGACAATATTCTAATGGCGTCATAGTAGGTAAAATGGTGGCGGTATCATTTGTTTATGATTTGAAATCACAAAAATTTAATTTTGCAATGTCTCTTAGTTACATTATTTAATTGTCATATTTATGAGCTCAGAACAAAAGCATATTTTTTCATTATTTAGTTATTAAAGACGGAAAAAAATTATAAATGTGCATGATTTGAAAATTTGAAATAATTTTCTTTCTTAATACTAATAAATAACATCGGGAAGTAACAGCGAGTTCAAATTAAATAAGTTTAGCTGTTTAATTCTGTTGTAATATTCAAAATAACTGAATTTATTAGATTTCAGTAAACAACATCAGGGCCCGATTAAACATTGAAGTTAGAGGGATTTCAATGTCGTTTCAGGACCTTTCTTTTGGAGAAGCTTTTCTAAATTATACATATACATAGAAACTCTTCAGTGTTAGAAATATTATTCCCATGACTGGCATAACATGAGAACGGCCTGCAATTTTACACAAGTTTGTGAAAACTGCTTTATATCAGAAATTTTACTAAAAACTGGTTACTTTTTTGTTATAAAGTTCCACGCTATTAGAATTATGACAAGTTGTAGCCAATTTAGCCAAAGTCGTAACCAAGATCGTGAAGCACACACATATAATACCATATGATACCATTTCATGAAATCGTATACGATAATTTAATAGTTTTTACCTTACTTAAAGTGTGTAATTTATTTATTTTTAAGGCTTAACAATCTAAATTGTCCAATATATGAATTTTAAAAAAATGTATACAAAGATTGAATAGACATGACCGCAAAGAGCCTCAAATCTGTATAACACTTGGAACCAAACTGTGAAGATTAGTGGTCTTCAACTGTACACAGTTTTTCATAAATGTGTTTCGTTCTTAAAATGTGTTATTTCCATCTATCACTGTGGAACAAGCGAGAAAACTCATATTCTTGCACATGAGTTGTATATATCTTTATATCTAAATTTCCGTCATTTTTGACGGGCTACCTTTCTAGTAAATTATATTTATTAATTATTACAAGGAATTTTATGAGTACTTTAATATATTTTAAAGAAATTCCATTAGTTTTATTGTTTCAGCAGTGAAGATAGCAAATAAATTTGTGACATTGATGTTTTTAGACTATGCATGTTTTTATTTATTGGGATGAATCGTAGAATACTCTACTTCTCCCCAACCTGGCGATAAATGCGCCAAAGTGGCAACCTTGGTATTTAGTATTAACTTGGTATTAAGTAGCAACCTTGGAAGTATTCTCCGGTCGCACCATTTATTATTCCGATAATTGTTAAAATGATATATTTTTTTTTTGATGATTAGAGTTAATATTTTTATTAAACTCTTTTGAATCATATCTATACGGAAAAAAATGTAAACACATTGGAATTCTCTGAACCCCGCCCAGAGTGGTTTGATTGGTTCTCGTCGTTGAAGATACGGTCAGAGTCAAATTTCTGTTTTGGGCAGCGTATCAGAGTCCTCTGGCGAGCAACTTCATACATTAAACGCAAATCGGTCTGCCGGTAGTAGTATCTAAGTATGCCTTGCAAAAAGTAATGCTTTGGAAATGGAACAATGAAAATCTGCGTAGATACCGTGAAATGCAACTGATTGGTCAGAGCTTTATGACGCTATAAGGGAGGTTACCAAGGGGAGACCTGTCTCTCTGTCACCAAAAGTGACGCCAACTTAGCGCTATTTTCAGTATTTCGCCAAATTTCCATAGACTCCCATTGAAATACAATAGGGTTTACTTGCATGCAGGAAATCAACAAATTGGGATATTTCAATGCTACAAAAACTAATATTAGCTTATGAATAGAGCTTAATTGAACTATTTACATTATTTTTAAGCACAAACAATAATCTGGGGTTGGCTAGAAAATAGGAATTGCTTCGCTATAGCGAATGGAATAGCTAAGCGATTACGCGGGGGATTGGCGAGCATAGCGAGCAGGGGGGTGGGACGGTGCCCACCTAGTCAAACAAAAAATAAAATGAATAAAAGGCACAGACCGTGAATATCACGGGCGCGAGAATTAAGATGTTAATAATTAGTGCCAAGTTCATAATGATTTTCTGTTAATTTTCGTAGTGAATTTAGCATAATATTGCTATTTTCAGATAACAAGTGTTTGAAAATTTTGGTTTTAATTTTTAAAGTTATTTAATTTTTTATTTAACTCATGAATCCCTTATCCGATATCAATATAATTTCGCTGTTATGTGCAGAAAAGAGTTTTTGTTAATTTGCCTACAGTAATTTTCAAAATATTACTTACAATATGTTTACTAAATTTAAAAAAAAAGAGTATTTTTCTTTAAATGATTTCTTCTTTCGGGAAAAACATTCGAAATTTTCACATGAAATTGAAAATCCTTAAGACAACTTTCTTAAAAACATAACGTAAAAACTCTGCGTTCATGCACATATGTTGCAAAAATGTTTAAATATATTCTTTTAAACATGACTATTTATCACAAAATCCTTTTTGAGATAAATGGACTTAATTTTTTACTTATAGACAAGGCAGTACATCACCAGTTAGTACAACACTGTTAGTACAACACAGAAGTTGCTATATATTTTGAACTAACCATTTTTTAAATACTGAATTTGCTTTATTTAATTTATTTAACTTTGAATCATTTTATTAGTAAAAAAATATATAAATATAATATTTTGAGATTTTAGACACCTGGATATGCTAGCAGAATGTGTCTGAAATTTGCAATAGTTTGAACACGTTATAGCAAGAATTTATATAAAATAGTTTGTAAATTTAGAGGCTTTAGATGAAAATATTTTTTTTAAATTTAGGACAAGACAAAAATCTGTAAATAATGAGCTAAATCTGAGAGATACGTTCAGTATATATACTATAAAAACTTCCACCTGTTTCGGCCAACCACTAGCCAACATCAATGGATTCCAAGATTGATCATGCGATGGCTCCAAATCCAACTAGACGAAAATGGAAGGAAAGAAACGCGAGGTAGAAACATGGAGAAGAATGAAGAAAATGGGGGAAATTCTAACTACTGGTGCCATCTTTTGAGAAATAGAGAAAATAAGAATGGGTAGATATAAATACCTAACATCCGGAAACTGCAAAAGGAGGGGGGCGAGGTCGAATGCAGCTTCCTTAGAGTTATTCTGGCGGGAGATAATTCTGGCATTATTGAAATCTATACTCTTAGCCCATTACATGTAGTGTTGCGTTGATGCAACGGACAGAATAACTACTCATTCTTAAATTAATTACTTTTGTACCACTATTTTAGAATATAAAAAAAGAGACTTATTTATTGGGCAGAAACTTTGTGATTTTAATAAATCAAAAACTACCTTTCTGAATTTGTGGTGATAAACGACTTTCAACAAGAATTTCAACAAGAAAATTCCTACTTTATACTTTTGTCTGTTAATGGTGTAATTTTATTATTGGCCTATAGCCTTGTAAGAACTGATGTCAATCTGCCAAATTTAATATCGCTTAGATGTTCTTTTAATCTTTCAAAAAATCGTCTTTTTCTCCTGCCTCTATACAAACGAGGTCGTTCGGAAAGTCGTGTCCGTTTGGGAAAATAAATTCGTACAGGAAGATTCTATCATGTAATTATTAGGCATTGATTCCGATATCTAATGTTTAATAATTACCGGGCAGAAATTTTCGGTATGAATTGATTTTTCCAAACGGACACGACTTTCCGAACCACCCAAAAAATTTTCAAATGCTTGTTTAAGAGAATAGGGATCTTTTATGAGGGGATAGGGATAGGAAGATAGAGATCTTTTAAGGGGTTTAAGAGGATAGGGACAGGGATCATAGACGTCCGAAAACTGGTCAAGGATGATCGGATATAATTTAGCACAAAGTGGATTAAAAAAGTTACGTAGTGGAATAGCAATGAGATGTATGTTAAATTACATCAGTGACATCTTTAACCTCTCAAAGACAATTGGGATGCATTTAAATTTCCTGTACGTTGATTGAGTGGTGGGGGTATCTTTATGGATTATTATGCTCTTTTGAATAATACGGTAAATATTATTAAGGGGGGAAAAGAATAAAATCATTTGAAAAGGTATTTAACGATAGGTAGTGGTATTTAATGATAATATGAGATCACAATTCCATCTGTTAGCTTGAAAGGCGTACTCATTTTTTGGTTACCTTGGATCACACTCAGATTTCACGAAACTTTCTTCGTTTTTAACGAAACCTATGAAATGCTCCGAGAGAATATTTGGTCAAATTGATGAAATTACTTTCTTCGCTTGTTTGGGGATAAAAATTTCGTCAAAAGTGCTTGTTTGAAAAGTGCAATAAGAGGGCTGGATGTGCCATCTATTAAACAGTTTAGAAGCACCTGGAAAAGACAGGAGAAAAAAAATATCTTCTGTGTGATTCGAACTCACGACCTCCTGTGTGGGAGTCCGTTGCTCTAACTATTTTGCTATTGGGTCTTCGCTTGAAATCGATTTTAGATACACGTATGGATTCTACTGTGTGTTTATATTTTTATAAGGTTGACTGTAATTTTACCGATGCTGTTATAATTCTTGCAGGTTTTAATGAATAAGGTCAATATATTATTATGGTTTCCTGTGGTTAATGAATAATTATAATATGCCTTGATTGATATAATTTATTTGAGAAATGAATGATTAGAATATGGTGTGCTTAATCTGTTGCTGAGAAATAACGAATTTTGAAATGCATATTGGGGGAGATTTTATCACTTTGAATAGTTTGTTTATATTTTATCACTTTACTGTTTATAGAGGGAAGACGGATTAATTGTGCATATGTTTAATTTGATTGTTATATGAATATATTTATTAATTGAAAAACAGATCCTAGAAATTTGAAATTTTATTTACCAAATTTTCTTTTTAAACGATTTTTTAGAACGCATGAAATTTATTCTTTTCATATTAAACCATAATGATCCACAGCAATAAATGAATAAATAAATAAAAATAATAATAAACATTCCTTAAAACTTTAACAGCTAAAAAAGTAACTAATGCAGAAGCAATAACCACCTATATTTCTGTATTTTCCAAAAAAAGCTAAATAGTGTTGTTTTTAAATAAATTGTGACAGGAAAATCCCATGATTTGAGGAGGTACAGTTGTGTGCTCCTCAGCAAAGCGCTATCGCAACTGTTTCCTTAAAATGCATTGAGTTTCGCCGTGAATAAGGAAACACTTTCGTCAAATATTTGAGAGTTTGCGTTTCGCTAAAAGTCACGTGACTTTGATACGAAATCATCGTTAAAAATGACGAAATATTCCTCAAGAATTGCTGAATTGTCAAAAGTAAGAGTTTTATTTCTGAGAGTGATGGATGTAATCTCTTGAAAAAACACGGTTATGATGTATAAATGAGAAAGAACGATTACAAAACAAATTTGAAGAGTAATATACGGGAGAAGAACAATTAAAGTTGCTGTTAGTAAAACAAAGAGGATTAATAACTATGTGGATGATAGGTCGTATATTTAATGATAAATTGAGATCATAATTCCACATGTTAGCTTGAAAGGCGTACTTATTTTTTCGTTATCTTGGATCGAGGTAATCCCTTGAAAAAACACGCTTATGATAAGTAAAAAGGAGAAAGAAGGATGATAAAGCAAAATTGATGAGTGATATCAGGCGGAAAAACAATGAAAGTCGATGTTCTTGTAAAAAGAAAACGAATACCTAACACCTAAACTATCTCTGGCTAACATAGATTTCCTTTTGACAGTTCACATGCATTTGTGCGATCGAATAAAATAAATTAGCAATAATTTGAATATTTTAAAGCAAAAATTAAACATTTTTGAATTTACACAAAAGTTGTAATTAAAGCATAATGACATTTAAAAGAAGTTGCCTTTTTTACCCAAAAGAAACATACTAAAAGGCTCATATAATAATTTTGCTAGACTAATTTTTTATTTCTTGTTTGAAGAAGCACTATTAAAACGATAATGATGTGCGAACGCAAAGAAATGTCTATTTGCGTATGTTTTTATGACCATTTCATTAATATCATTACTAGATAAAATGATTTTTCACTGTTATAAATTCTTACTTTCTAGTTAAGAAAAAGGAAGTCCGAAAAACAAAAATTATGTGTGTTAACTTTATACTTTATTTCTTCAAATAGTTTCTGAACATTTTAAGATAAAATACGGAAAATAAAAATTGACACATTTTTTTTCTGAAGTCAAATTCTTTACTTTAAAAGAATTCGTTTGTGCATGTCAAAGACTGGAATTTTATCTTTCATTTATTAAGAAATATTTGAATTGTTTTTTATTCCAGACTTAAAAAAAATGTAATTTTTTATATTTTATTTTTAAGAAACCAAAGAGATAAAAGTTTTTGTTGAATTAAGTACATCATAAAAAAAAATGAGTTGAATGTATTGTGGGGGAGAAAGGTTTAATTCATGATTTTTGTCGTTGAATAACTGTAATTAGTGATGTTAACCTCATCAGCCAGATTTTCCCTCTAAATTTCCCACATCACTCTGATTTTCCCCTCATAATTAAGTCTCAATGTGCTGTCCTCTGTCGGGAAAAGTTCTAACTGCATTATTTACTATAATTTTTTCCTTTATTATTCTAAGTGGGAGGTTCAATAATTATTGCCCCTAATGTATATAAAATATTTGTACTGCGATAGTTGATGTAGAATATCGAAGCCTAATCTCTTTAATTCATGTATGCTCAATTTCAGAGCCCCACCAGTGGCTGAGAGGTTCTGCTCTCGAATCTGGTAGACGGAAGGTGCTGGGTTCAATTCCAATCGCGCCCGTCGGCCTAATCGTTCGGAGTTTTCGTGGTTTTCTTCGAACCTTGGATTTCCAAGCGTTAGATTCCCTTAGAAAGACCCCCACGAAGGGCACTCCCCCCTGGGCCTATATCCCTCGTGCAGATAATTGGCCGTGATAAATACAACCAACCAACCAACCAAGCTCAATTTCAGAACCGTGGCTGCTATATTAACATAATTTTAGAGGGAGGGGTGAAGTTTTAAAGACCTATTTTGGGGGGAATTTTTAAGGAGGGGGTGAGGGTGAAATGCTTGTTTGGAGCTTATGAGGCTACATTTGTAACGGTAGATGAGATGTGGCTACATCATTATGATCCCGAGTCCAAACGACAGTAGTTACGTTTCATCCACTGTCACTCCATAAGCTAAAATTTAGCCTTTCACCCCCACTCCCCCACTTTCACTCCTCCGACCAAAACTATGAGAATGTAGCAACTACAGTTCTGAAATTGAGCATATAGGCATCTAAGACATTTTTAATATTCCACAACAACCACCGCAGTACAAATATTATATACAAACTAATATACACTAGGGACAATAATTATTGAACCACCCTCGTATATATACCTACACATTCCTATTCAAAGACCACGAAAATATACCTGCCAAACATCCTTTTTTTACAAATTGATTAAACTTATATATTTTTTAACAGAAACCAGTGTTGCCAGATAGTCAAAAGTCAATTTCCCAGAAAATTTCTGAAATTTTCCCCAAATCAGCGTTTTTTTCCGAAAAAGTCCCCAACTCAGTTTTTACTCAAACAGGGAATTTTTAAATTTTCAATTTACCTCTATAAAAAATATTTAAGTAATTTAAGCTCAAAAAGTTCCCCCAAATTAAGACTTTTTTTGAAAAAATTCCCCATTTACAAAAAAACAAACTTTTAAACTGGACTGAATGCATATTCTGTAGCTACATTAAAAGATTGAGAGATATATTTTGCAGTTACAAGTTAATTTGCATTTGTTTTTAAAAGTATTGTCTAACAATGTTGGACAATTGTTACATTTAGCTCCATAGCTTTAGACAATCTCTTATCAGTTGGGATTTGAATGAATCCAAGATGGTAGCTGTTTTAATTTTTTTTGTCATCCCTATACTGAAGTTCATGATCATAATGAAAAGTATTTTCGCTGTGTCAATCGATGTGCTTTTGTATATCATCAGAGAGAAATATCTGCTTTCCGCATATTTAAATTAAAAAATTTTTTAAGTACGGGAAAGAATTTTTCGTATAAGTCCTTCAGATTTAGTCACGTGCAGGTTTAAGCTGCTTAAGGCTTAAGCTTATAAAGGGTCTGATGCATATATAATACGTGTGAACTGTAATGTAGTAAACAACGAACACGACCACATCAGGGAGAATAATGATTGATATTTCCGATTTCTGGATTGTATTTTCGTTTTTCAAATGAAAATTGAGTTTGAGACAGATCATGTTTTTCTACAGGACTACAAGAAATCTTTACAGAAAATAGTTAAAAAAAAAAAAAAAAAAAATCCCGAAAATTTTCCCCAAAATTGTTTGTAGTCCCCAAAAATTTCCCCACGAACTACTTGTCCCCGAAAAATTCCCCTAGAGGTACAAAATTCCCCAAAATGGGGACAAAATCCCCAATCTGGCAACACTGACAGAAACAGTTATTCAATATCAGAAAAATTCAATAAACTTTTAAGTAAATTTCTGGTTCAAATTATATTTTTTTGACTTATAAAAAAACTAGGCTTTTGGTATGTATGCAATATTTAAATTTTCATATGTTACTTTACTTTGAAATTTATGAAAACATTCAGATTCGAGACGTTCATTGATCAATATGATATATGTCTAGTAAATGTATTAGATATGTTTTATTTATTTATTATTTTTTTTAAAAGCAACTCGATTTGACAAACAACCTAATGTTTTCATTAGAAGTCGATTTTTTTAAATTTTTTGTTCAAAACATGCTTTACTAGAATTGTAATTTTCAAATCGATTTTAGATAATCCATATTACTGAGATGCAAAATTTAATTTCATTGTTTCTCGATGTAAATTATCTAGATTCAGTAATGTATTTACGCCTCATATAATTCATTTAATAGACTAACAAGGAAAGTTTCCATAAGCGCATATTCAGAAAATTTTCAAAAAAAAAACAAAAAAAAAAAACACTGCATATTCTTTCCATAATACAGGGTGTCCATAATTAAACGATGCTACTTTAAAGTTGTCTACAAACAAAACTATTGTTCATGAAGTTGTGAAATTTTGTGAAAGACATAAAAAGGGATGGGAATTTGTTTAAGGGGGTCCGGGACACAAAAATCTTAAAATTTTCAATTTTTTTATTGGATTAACAATTTTTCTGCCGTTTTCTGCTTAAAATGATGTTTAAATCATGTTTCTATCTTAATTAGAACAGGATATATTAATTTTTTCGTTTTGGTTTGTTTTCAAAATCTGCCTTTCAAGCTATGGTTTTCAAGGAAAAGACTTTTTGTGAAATTACGTTTTTCTTCATGATAGGTTTTCTTTACCATTTCTCATATTTAAATTCTTGTAACTCGAGAACCGTTAAAGATACTGTGTTGAAACTAAAAATATATCTTTTCAATTATTTTACTTTACTTTTGAGCTAGCATATTTGAAAAAAATATTTACCTTTGAAAATATGATTTTTTTAAAAAAGTTGCACCACTTTTTTTGTAATTTTTTCGTTAAATAGTATTAATTTTTTTTTAAGAATTAATATTTTTTTAAATGCTGGCTCTAAATTAAAATTTTTATATTTCTGTTTATTTAAATGAAAAAAAAATTGAAATTCTATAAATTTCGAGTTATAACGATTTTAAACTACCCCACTTTTTTAACAAAATTTAAAATTTAAATTTAAAAAAAATTATGAGAAATTTTATCATACGATTTTGTATACAAATGATATGGTTAACTATCACAAAAAATTTCAAAATTTTAACTCAATAAATAATTTTTTTTTTTGAAAATGTGTCCCGGACACCCTTAAGCAATAATAATAATAATAAAATTATTAATACAGATTGTCTACACCAGAGGGCGATTTTTAATAAATTAGATATGTATACTATAGTTCCGAAATTTTATGTATTAACTTAACCTGATTCTAAAGGTAGTGTTCCACGACATGTTCCTGCAATTTCCTGTGACAGCGTTTCTGTCCCATAGCTATCATTTTTATTCAAAATTAATTTAAAACATAACTTCCTTACTTTTAGATCATATTATCCTCCCCCCCCCCCCTCTATCCTATAATGAAATATGTGATTAAATTCATTTCTCAAAACCATCCAGATATTTATTAATGGTTTTCTTTCTTCTTTCTAAAAACATCTTTGTTTCAGGCCGCTCAAAGATTCATTTCTTGTTTTCTTTTTTTTCCCTTATCTGTCTGTTTCCGCTGCGGCTGCTAGTAGCAATATCTCTTCATTTAATCGCATAGGATTTTTCCCACCGCAGTGAAAAGCTTCCTTATCACTGCTAATATGGAACCATTGAATATCTTTTAACAGCAAATGTGAAAGGAATGTATTTTATGCGAGTCCCTGCATCTTTCCCTTTCATTGGTCTGCAGTATGTAATTTTAAGTAACACTTGTTTAAGCGAATGCCAGTCTGTAATATAAACACCTCCCAGATGTTTCTGCCGTCTCTCACATCGAAATGAGATGCGTTTTTTAAAATCACGTTGCATGGAGGTTAAATCTTTTTGTCAAGTGGTTTACCAGATGCCTTTCTTGGCATTTCGCGATTGTATGTTGCGGGCATTTTTAACGTAATCATTTCGGTTAGATAATAATTCCCAGGATTTGTGGACTGGCAACCATTTTCCATCATTGTTCTCATCGGGGTTGCTGGATTTTTTGGGTTAATCATTTGGCTCGCGAATAAAACCTTTGTCCACAGTTCGTTCAGGGTGCCAATGTTTGAATTTGGCGAAGTGTAGCGACTAGTGTTATACGATTCTTGTGAAATCACAGGCACTCAACTTTTGATCTCGAAAGAAAAAGGATGTAAGACCTTCACGGTGTGTGGGTCACGCCCAGGCGTACCTTGTAAAATATGGACTCTCCCTCTCACTCTTAATTAATTATGAGAATGATCTCTTTTGTAACTTTAAATTTAAAAATGTTAAATAAATTTTCATAGTTCCTGTAATATGGTTGGAGTTTTTGCATTTTAAGGGGTCTTGTACCTTTTAAACGCGTCGAAAATTAACGAAAAACTTCAAAGTTTGAATTAGTCTATCTTTAAAACCTTTTTATGCATAAACATGAAATTTTGGATATTGATTAAACAGATTGTGCTTTGCAATATGCTACCAACAGAAATTTATTAACCCTTTACAGAATTTGTGTATTCTTGAAATCATAATAGCTCTTTTTTTTTACCCCATAAGTCACTGCGCTCATGATATCTTAAGAAAGTATGTATGGATTGTCATGAAATTTGGTAAATATACTAAACAAATATATGTGTTTAAAATGATCTACTTTTAAGTATTTACAATGGTAATATTTTTAGTTATGACTATTTTTATTCATTAAAAATACAAAACTTTTATTTTTTTTTACGAAAATATTTTTTTATATAGTTAATGAAATAATTTTAGCCTAAGAGTAGGTCATTTTGAACACACATATGTGTTTAATACCTTTACCGAATTTCATGCCAATCCATACATACTTTCTCAAGATATCATGCGCGCAATGACTTATGGGGTAAAAAAAGAGCTATTTTGATTTCAACAATACACAAATTCTGTAAAGGGTTAATAAATTTCTAATGGTATCATATTACAAAGTATAATCTGTTTAATCAATATCCAAAATTTCATGTTTATACATAAAAAGCCTTTGAAGATAGACGAATTCAAACTTTGCAGTTTTTCGTTAATTTTCGACGCGTTTAAAAGGTACAAGACCCCTTTTAAGTGAACCATCCCACTGAACACCAATACATTTCCCAGAACACACTGAGGGTCAACTGTGAAACATGCTATCTTACGATTCCAGATGGTATCTGAAAATGAAGACCGTCATGTGGAACATGTTTGGTTATAAGAAAAATTTTTAAACTATCGTAAACGTACGCTAAATGTGTAATTTGTTAAAAAACGGCGTCTTATTTTTTTTTATTTCGCTCAAACTAAACCCCATACCTTTATTAGAGGCTCCTCAAAATTTCACAATATTCTGGACAATAGTTTCGTCTGTAGACAACTTGAAAATTGGATCGTTTTATTATGGACACCCTGTAAATAAAATTTCTAAACTGTCTTATAATGCTAAATGTCTAATTTATTAAAAATCTCCCCCTGGTGGTGAAATTTTGAGCTTTTTTTTTTTGTTTAAACAAATCCCTATTCCTTTATTATGTCTTTCACAAAATTTCACAACTTTATGAACAATAGTTTTGCTTGTAGACAACTTTAAAGTAGAATAATAAACACACATACTACAATATATATTAAAACACACATTCACACATAAATAACGCCTGCATTCAACAGTTAAAGGTATATATAAATATTTTACAGACATACATACAATAAATACAATAAACCCAACTGGAGTGAAAATCTATTCATCGTTGTCCGGTTATCCAAGGCTGTTGTAAATGGCTGGTGACTTCCCCCAACATGGTTTATTAGTGAAAAATTGCAGACTCAGGCATCGGCCGGAGTAGCTCAGTGGTTAGAACGACTGCCTGGAATGCAGTGGTCCCGGGTTCGAATCCTGGCTCTGGCTAATTTTTCACTCCAGTTGGGTTTATTGTATTTATCGTATGTATGTCTGTAAAATATTTATATATACCTTTAACTTTAAAGTAGGTTCGGCAACGTATTAAAGCAGGACGATAAAATTTTGAAGTTTTTTGTGACGGTTAATCATATCATTTGTAAACAATATCGCATGATAAAACTTTTCATAAATTAAAAAAAAAAATTAAAATTAAAATTTTGTAAAAGAAAGTATGGCAGTTTAAAATCGTTATAACTCGAAATATTATTTATAGAATTTTAATTTTTTTTAATTTAAATAAACAGAAATATATAAGTTTTAATTTAAATTCAGCATTTAAAATATATTAATTAAAAAAATATATAAATATTTAAAATAAAAATTAGAAAAAAATGATGTAACTTTTTTTTTTTTTAAATTCATATTTTCAAAAGTAATTTTTTTTTCTTAATTTGCTGTTAAAGTAAAGCTATTAAAAAAGACATGTTCCAAGTTTGAACCATTTATCTGTAACGGTTCTTTATTTATAACAATTTAAATTGAGTAGTGGTGAAAAAATCCATCATGAAGAAAAACGAAATTTCACATGAAGTCGTTTCCTTGACAACCATAGCTTGAAAGGTAGATTTTGAAAACAAACCAAAACGAAAAAATTAATATTTCCTGTTCTAATTAAGATAGAAACATGATTTAAACGTCATTTTAAGCAAAAAATGCCAGAGAAATTTGCAATCCAATAAAAAAATTTTGAAAATTTGAAGATTTTTGTGTCCCGGACCCCCTTAAGTATGATTTTAAGTTTTATATATAGATATTACAAAGCGTTAAAATCCCGATATTCATTTAGAAACACCCTGTATTTTGAAATGTTTGAATTACATAAGTATTTGAAAATAAATTTGTTTTAAAATAATATAAAGCTGGGTTCTAGACGATTTGGCCGAGGAGCCCGGGGCCACTTGCCCCACATCCCCGTCACATAAGATTGTGCAGGTTAAATGGTTAAGGAAAATTCATAGCTGGTAGCAGTAAGGGCATAAAAGTAAAAAATCTGACTGGGGAATGGATGGGAAAAGAACTCACATAAAAATAATAAAAAAGGAAGGAAGAGACTAAAAGAAAGTTTAAGTATAGCATTACAACAACAAGATATATTTTTGTATTTTCTAAAAATTTTTTATGTATTTTTTAATTTTTTTATATTATTTTATAAGATTTTTATAATATAAAGTAAACAAATACAGTAGAAGAGATGTTGTTAGCAAGGTTCTTCTACAATAAGGTTGTTCCATTTGAAGGATAGCCAATCAGAGTAGAGCAGGACTGAAACGTCACGTGGCGGACAAGATCGGAGCTCGATCAGCCGTGATACAGTAAATAGATGCGTAAAAAGACCGAAATACGAAGTAAATAATTTTTTAAAAAGCAGATTTTCGAAAGTAAATTGAACAAAATTACTTTCCTTAAAATAATTTGGACAAATACTGATTGGAGTTAATCAAATATAAAATACATAATGGTTAAATAATATCGCGATACGTTTGTTAACATTCAAATACTTAAGTAAATCCGCGAAAAAAATTACCTTTTTAATGTGCAAAATTACAAATGAAAACTTTTAAACTATTGTAAAATAAAATGAACGAATGAATTATATGAATATGATTACACAGGAGTAGAAATGAAAAGATTAGCATTATCAAACAGAATAAATTAAACAAAACTCACACTTCAAAACTTTTAACAATAATGCATTGTCCAATTACTAGATATAAGTTTTCAAAAATTTTCGAATGTCATTATGCTTATACAGGATGAAAATAATACAAAAATATTACTCTATAATTAAACTAATTCTATTATGAAAAAAATATGTACTATACATATTATTTACATTATATTATTAAAATAACAAGATCGTTATTTCATACAGTGTTGAATTCAGACACTTTTCTCCGGGAGGGATTTCTGTGGCTCCGGGGCGGGGGGGATTGCACTTTTTGACCATTGAAAACCCAAAATCTCAAATCTTCCGGAGAGGACATCTCATTGCTCCGGGGGAGGGATGTCCTCCCCCCGGGCCACCCCCTGAAATCAACACTGATTTCATGTATACAAAATTTCAGCAAAAACTGAAAAACTTAAAACAACTTCAGTATTAAAATTTCCATGTTATCTTATAAAATACATCAAATATAACATTTCTTCATACAAATAGGAAACAATAGAAAGAAAATTTATGGAAGTACAGTAGAGAGCCGATTATTGGAACCCCAATTAACCGAACTTCCAATTATCCGAACAGCCAATTTCTATAAAAAAATGTTTTTAAACCGAACTTCCAATTATCCAAACAGCCTATTTCTCTCTCTTTTTTTTTTTTTTTTTTTTTTTAGATTTGTAAAAGGAACTCTGTTCAACTTTTAGCCAAATACAATGAATTTTCTCCTCTGCGAGTTTTGAACTTTGAACTTTTTTTCCCCCATTTCATGGCGATTTGTCTGCATTTGTGAAAGAAATTCAGCTTTAACAGTTTAGTCCAATATAGTAAATGCCTCTTCTTTTTCTTTCATTAAAGTTTATTCGGAATTTCTCGCGATTCTCTTATGCAATTTTTAGAGATTTTCCCGTTCTGCAGAAATTTTTTGACATTCGTAAAAGGAATTCGGTTTTAAAATTGCAGTAAATTTTGTCCTTTGCGATTTTAGTGTTTTTCTTTGCGATTTTCCAGAATAATAATCGCCAGGATGTCGATGCTCGGATTTGAGACTATGTACTGTATTGTTAAATCTGTATACTTGTTCTGTGAGAGTTATTAGAACACGTTGATATAGCGCATTCATTAGATTTTATTCAAAAAGTCTTTTTAAATAATAGAATAATTAAAATCATTCACAGAAAAAAAATTCCAACGCAGAACAGCATACAGAATAATACTGAAACGAGCGAAGCGAGGCGAAGTTGTCCGCCACGTGACGTAATGCGCGAGCAGTTAAGAAATCTTTAGAGTTGGCGCATCGCACGAATGGTACCCCCCCTGGTTGCTAGTATAAAAAGGGGGAAGGGTATCCTAGGCCTAACGGCCGGAGAAAGTGTGATTTGGATCCGCTCTGGGTGCCGGAGCAATGTGAAATCTCATGCCGTCCAAGAGTCGAGGCGATGCCGGGAGCGGAGGTAAGCTTTCGCGTGGCCCTGTAAAGGGCCCTCGCTCCCGGTAATTCATCACCGACATATGGGAAGCTGCTACTGGAGTAGTGAAGTAAAAATCCACCACAGTGCCGGATGCAACACTTCGGCAATGCCGTGAGTCCTGAAAAAGACTGGTCCATCCGCACCTGTACACTGCGTGGAAAATGGAGCTCGATTGAAGGAGCGCTGGCTGGATCATCCTCTTAAATAGGCTACAGGGAGAAGGGGAGGAACCAAAGGCGGTGTTAAGCCTGCGATTGCAGACTGACGGAAAAAAATTAGGAAAATTGGAGCGTTAGTAAAAGAACGCAATAATAGGGGGAAAAAAGGGTACAATAAATAAAATTTAAATGAGAGTATCTAAAATAATTCCCATTCTAGGATGCTTACGGTTTTCTTCACTTAGGATATAAAATCAAAATTGTGTTAAAAATATTCTGGTGCATTGTCGTATTTGGGGATTAATTTAAGTGAAACATAGAACATCTCACTGCCTTTCAAGGGGTTAGCACAAGATTTATTTTTTAACCCTTTGTCCCCGGAAGATTTATTTTTTAATCCGTTCGAAACTTCGACAACATTTGCGAGAGAAATTTACAAAATACTTTTAAAATATAGTGGTGCAAATTGAATATAAAAATAAAATCATGTATATAAAGCTTGGGCGGCTAGTTGCCGACACTCGACGCAAAGGGTTAAAAATATTTTAAACGAGAATTTTTTTTAAAAAAATATTTAACTTATTTATTTAGCTTATTTCTGCGCAATATAAATTGAACTTATGTTATATTTAAAAAAGTGTGATTCGAATCCAAATTTCTTCTGGTCGCACATAAATGATGTTGTTAATTAAGGAAATAGTTCGTATTCGGTAACAGATATATCAACTTCTTTTGAATTGTTCATATCACTCTCACTTTTATTATCAATGACTCAAAAACTTTTGTTTAGATTTAATGACGATTATGCAAAATAAACAAAATGAGCGTGAAAAATACATACTCCACAAATAATTTTGTTCAATAATCTGAAATCGAACTACTATTTATTTATATTGTAAAGCATATATTGCCTCTTAATGTTCTAATCGATTAGTCTAAATACTTACAACGTTTCTCGTATGTATATATGAACAGTGCATTTCTCAGTTAATAAACAATATGAGATTTCATGCACGAAAGTGACGCCCGTACAAAGAGAAATAATTACCCGACTGAAAAGAAGGTTATGTGTTTCACGCGTATCTGTGTAACATCCCAGCAGCTGGATGGATTTTAATGAATGAGGTCTCTATCAATTCGTCTTAACGGTCCGATGATTATAGGCTAGGTTTTGTTTTTATAAATTCAAAATGGCGGTAGAGAAGGAAAAAAGAATTACGCACCCTATTGTGTGGCATATGATTGGACAGGTCTTTCAAAATGAAGACGATGTTTCTTTGACTATTTTACAGTCAGAAGCTCCCTTAAAATATTATACAACCTCGAACTTGCGTAGGTAGGATCTCTTGCTTTACTGTAACTCTAACCATCATAGACATCTATAGACCTTATCAAAACAGTGTTTATAGATAGGAACTAACAATTAAACACAACTTAAAAGTCATCAATACAAGTAAATAAAAAAATAGGTAAGTAATATAAACAAGTAATATTTAAAAAAATATATTTTAAGTCAATTCCTACTTACGTCAATAAGAGAATTTTTTTTTCTCCCATTCTTCTTCCCTCTTGAGTGGCGCTTAAAAAGCCTTGATCAAGAAGAGGGCTCTCTCGATTATTGAAAATTAATTAATTTAATTTAATTAATGAATTAATATTTGAAAAAAAATGGATTAACATCAAGTGTCATCCATTACAAGTAAAAAAAAAAAATATTTGAGCTTGATTGGATAAATAATAAGTATTTTATTAACAATAGAAAATTTGAACACGATATATATAGCGAGAGTGGGAGCTAATAGTAGGAATTGAAAAAAAAAGTTTCACATTGATGAGAAATGATTAATTAGTTTGCTTTTTACGCAGTCGGGTTTTTTGATTTTTTAAATTTAATTGTTTATTTTACTACTATTTTCCGCACATAAAGCGTTAAGATGATTTTCAGGTTGACGATATTTTGAAATCTTACCTATATCGCATTATGTATTGTATTTTCCTAAAATGTACAGTGTTATCTGACTTACCAAACACAATACATATTACAAAAAATTTTTCAAGAACCGAATAATTCGTAAAGCTAACGAATTGTTACCCTAAAAACTACTCAAAGTATGATTAATTAGTTTCCACTGGCCAAAATACTCCGCATTTTCGCCTGGTTTAAAACCGTAACAGGCTCGTATTTTTATTTACAAGAGGAAAAATCCGAATTTCTGGAATTAAGGTTATTTTTAGCTATGATAAACATATAAGTACAGGACCCATTATCCGGAATTCAAAAATCCGGAAGAAAAAAAAATAGGAAAATTTTCTAAATTTGTAAATTTTTACTAAAAGTTTGCAATTTTAGAAAATTTTCGAAAATTTTACAGATTTCTATTTTTTTTTTTTTTTTTTTTTTTTTTTTTTTTTGTCTATTGTGTTGTCTATTGTGTTTTGTCTATTGCAATGTGTTACCACTAAAATATGTTACATCAGCGATGGGGGAACACGGTGCCCCCAAATTAGAAAAAAGTCATTTTTCTGTCAAATTTTAGTTTAAAATTAATTTATATTACGATTTGTTTTTTTTTTTGTTTGTTTGTTTTTTTTTAATCGTCAGATATTTCACTTTGACAAAATATTATGGCTGCACAATTGTGTTACTTGAATGAGGGGTGATTCTGAGCACCAAAAAAATAATCTGAAATTCACAGAAAATTTTTTGAAAGTTTACAGAAGAGGGAGGGGGACACCTCAACACTAATTATTTGTTTTTTCCCTCGATCCTTTAACGAAATTCGCATTTATACTCAATCTTTTGATGAAATTAAATGGGATTTTTTGTGATCCTTTGAAGAATTTTTTTTCGCTATCTTTTGGCGAAATTTGCGTTTTTTTCGCGAGATTTTGACGAAATTTGCATTTTTTTCCCTCGCGACCCTTTGACTAAATTTGCGTGTATTCGCAATTTCGTTTTTTTTTTTTTTTTTTGCGGTCTTATGACGAAATTTGCGGATTTTTTTCGCGGTCTTTTGACGAAGTTGCGGGGACCTTTTTCAATCCTTTGAAGAATTTTTTTTTTTTTTTTGCTATATTTTGACACAATTTGCATTTTTCTTTTTGTGGTCCTTGTAAAAAAATTGTGCTTTTCGCGATTCTTTGACGAAGTTTGCGTTTTTCGCGCGATTTTTGGAATGAATTTGGGAGTACCCTAAATCCGGAAAGCCTTCGGTCCCGAGGATTCCGGATAATAGGTCCTGTATTGTATATAATTTTAAAACATTTTTTAACAGTTTTTTAAAAAAAAGAATTATGATATTACACTATTTCAAACATAATGAAATCGATGTACATTACTCAGGAGCAGTACAACACGATTTCTATAAATTGCTGAGTACGTAGAATTTATCGTTTAGTGATAGAGACACTCAAAAGAATTCTGTTTCTGATTAATTACGAGCCATAACTGTCGGATCTGCATTTTCTGCTGTGATATGCATTTTATATCTTAATAAATTTTTAATGTATTTCGAGATGTGTAGATCACAGACAGGGTCGCACGATAAAATTCTCACACATTTCCGGCTATGGAGAGCAATTGATGAAAATAATCTTTACTGCGTTTTTTTTTTCAATATAATTACTTGTTTATTTCGAAAATAAAATTTAGTAACAATATTCCGGTAAAAATGTTTGATAATCTATGCCGTGATGCATGATTTTTCGTTCTTGTTTCCTTTTTAACACTTTACAAGAAAATTGAAAAGTTTATCAATTCAGTTTTTCTGCCTGTCCGTACTCTAACTCACGTAAATATACCGGGTGTCCTAAAAAGGACTGACTGATTTTAAAATTCAATAACTTGCAAAATGTGACAGATATTTAAAAAATCTCCAGGATGGTTATGCATAAGGTGGATTTTTTTTTTTTTGCAGTGATTTTCGATTTTAGTTCGAATTACAAACAATGGATGGCGCTGTAAGCAATAGGCGCTAAATACAGGCTCGATTTTTTGGCATTTCTCTTCCTCCATGCGGAAAAAGGAGATTAAAATGTATTAAATGGGCCCCGAAGTACCAAAAATCGAACCTGAATTTAGCATCTATTGATCAAAGTGCCATCTATTGTTTGTAATTCGAACTAAAATAGAAAATCACTGTAAAAAATTTTGACCTCATGCATAACCCTCCTGCAAGATTTTTTTAAATATCTGTCACCATTTGCAAGTTATTGAATTTTAAAATTAGTCAGTCCTTTTTAGGACACCCGGTAGTTCGATTGCCATGAAATTCATAGATGTTATTGAATATAACTATGGCATGATTGATATTGAAAATGAAGGGCAAAGCATTTATGGTTCATTTACAGGGACCGTTAATAATTGGGACCACACTGGAATTGCATACGAAATGTCATGATGCCATTTGGCATCACTGGAATCAAAAGAAAAGAAATATATATTCAATTTCTAATGTGTATTCAGCTTTTAATATCCATTTCATCTATAATTGTGTTTACTGAAGTTCCAGGCTTTTGGCAAGAATAGATATTTGTTTGTTGCACTAAGGTGGTGTTGGTGTTGTTCATGTTCATGACCGCCGATTATCTAGCGATATATCCCCTAAGGAGGGGAACCCTCAGTGGGAATCTTTCTAAGGGAAACAAACCCGTATTTACGCAATGATACCCAATCTTCGATGAAAACCACGGAATACTTCGAAGAGTTAGGCCAGCGAGCGCGATTGGTTCCGAGCAAAGCCGCCTCAAGACTACAAGCCAAACACAAAGTTTCGTGACGTCACGACGCGGGGCTTAGATCAGCCGTGGAGAGCACATGCGTTATTTAAAACATTAATTCTTTCCTCCATATTTCAACTTATTATCACAGCATATGGGAAAAAAAAATAATAACTTATAGTTTAAAGACGCTAATTAAGTGCTTTTTAATCAATTTCGATCACTCGAAACAATAATAACGATAACACAAAAACAATATTTATGAAATAATATCACTGTGTCAATGAAAATGTGCATCAGAATTAAAGATACATTAAAGAAAATTCGTTCGTTAATGAAAAAAAAATCCCAAGTATTAAATTTATTTTAGTAGACAGTTTTTATTATTTATTCTACTTTGAAATTTAGAAACAATATCAATTATCTATTTGGTATATATTCAAAAACAAGACATTATACATTATTACATATATATATATATAGTATATATATATATAAATTTGCAGTTTAAACACATAAATTGAATTATTTTGCTTTCAATTATTTCAAAATAAATAAATAACTATAAGTATGCCAATCAAAACCCACATTTAAAAATTAAATTAAAGTGGAAGAAAAGTTAATGTTAAATGAAAACAAATTCAAGCTGTGTTCTATTTTTATTTTTAATTGGGCTTGACATTATACAGTAAATATCCTATTAAATATTAAGTGATTTGAAACCTGCATAGAATAAATAGTAAAATTAAAGTATACATGAAATTAAGTATTCTTATAAATAAATTTTCGTACTGTAAACTTTACTTATCAGAAATGGGTAATTTTCACATAAAATCCATTAAATTAAAAAAACATAAAACTGTCATAATACTAAAACAACACAAGTTCATGAAACAGAAAATTATTATTTAGTTTTGTATTAGTTTGATATATTATGCAAGGTACAAGCAATAGATTTTTTAAAAAATGTATTGACATATGAAGAGAAAAATAAAAGAAAGAAAGAAAAGACTTTCATCAATTGGAATTAAAATATTCCTAATTTATGTTCATTTTCCTCGAATGTTTAGGTAATAGCTGATAAAAAAAAAAAACATCGAAAAACACAAAAACCTCCCACGAAAATATTTCATTTCCAAAATAATGTTGTGTGGGTTCTTAAATGTTTGTTCACATCTTTTAAGCTTAAAATAATTAATTTTTATGAGATGAAAAGTATTTCCTGACTAGATCTAAAAGTAAATTTATAATTATAGAATAATAATTTTATTTATTGTTATTTTTAATTAAACATTAAAATGTATATGAAAACACATAGGATTTTTGCAAAGAAGGTGTGTGTGTGTGTGTGTGGGGGGGGGGGAACTACTGTTTTGCACAAGGGTACTAACAACCCTTCCTCTAGTCTTGTAAATAAATTGTTTACAGTTATGGCAAAAATAGAGAGATTCAAAAACATTATCCCCATAGCTCTATTTACACAGTACATAAGCATTTATAATTTAACAAAAAATTATAAAAAGAATTTTTATTAAGATAGCAAACGTTTAAGATTAAAAAACAACAATAAATTGATACAAGCATATCGATCGGGGTTTGCTTTAAAAGAAGTAAACAAGATAAAAATGCTATGTATTCACAGCGACTTTTATGAAAATTTCTAGAATATTTAAATTTTTAAGTATGAATATATATATATAAATACATAAATTTGTTGTCAAATTAAAGTCCAACTAATTCTGCATACAAAATAACCCGAGTTACTATTCACACGACAAGTGTCTTTTAATAAATGGGCGTTAATTAAAGGTCACTCTAATGAATTAGAGAAAACAGAACAAATTATAAAGAGAGAATGGTGTGACGAGATACAAATTAAATGATATAAGTCTTGACACGATTTAGGGATGTTTGCCATTTTAAATTATTGCTCTATGTGGAAAGAAATAGAACTACAATAATATAGTTTCGTTTTGAGATACCGTATTATTGATAGAATCGTACTAGGATTAGCTAGTTAATTTTTTTCAAAGAAATTAAAAATAAAAGATTTTGAACACAAGAAATAAAACTTGTGCTGATAGCATATAAATATAATTTGAAAATAAAACTTACCTTGAAAAAAATATGTTATTAGGCTAAGTAAAATGCACGTGCACGTAAAATAGCAAGATACAAAATTCAAATGTTCGGGGCTGGCGCGTTGGCAGTTAGCCAGCCCCGGGCTGTGACGTCACATGTGGGGGGATGAAGGGCGTGTCTGGCTTGTAGTCTTGAGGCGGCTTTGTTCCGAGACAGCACTTCTCGTTTGCGAGCTTCGTCAGCGGAATCCCTCAACCACTTGATACACTAAGGTATCTATAATTTATTCATCACAAAATAATTTACAGTACTAATAAGGATTAAAATTTCATCTGGAGGCAATGAAGAAATTCATCTAAATGTCGTGTCAAATGGTGTATGTTTTTTAGTTTCTCAAGGTCTTGATACAGGAACTTTTTTACTCATTTGTTCTTCAGAAATTTTAAACTTTTTTTTTATTCGAATTAGAATTGTATTCTGAATTTACTTTTTCTTGATCAGGGAATTCTTCAATAATCTACACATTTCCAACATCAACTTCTAATACTTATTTCGTACAGAAAAAGCAACAAGACCGACAGAATTACTTGTATCCCGATCAAGAATATTGACAATTGAATTCGAAGTCTCATCTGCATTTGAAAGATTGCGTGCACTTTCACTGTCCTTTTCGTCAGATTTTTCAATTTCTGTATCAGAAAGATCATCATTCCTTAATAAATAGATGGCTGTTTCTAATGATACAAACTCTTTTTTTCGCTTTGGCATGATAAATAGTAAAGAAAATCTGTTTTCTTTCAAAAAAAACTATCAAATCAGATACGAAAACAAAATAGAGAATTAAGTTATAACTATCTATCTAATACCATTATACGAGCTCTTTTCCCATCCATTCCCCAGTCAGATTTTTTACTTTTATGCCCTCACTGCTACCAGCTATGAGCTTTGCTTAACCATTTAACCTGCACAATCTTATGTGACGGGGATGTGGGGCAAGTGTCCCCGGGCTCCTCGACCAAATCGTCTAGAATCAGCTTCACAAAAAACTTCTCGCTTAAACCGAAATATATTCATACGGTAGGAGCAAATAACAACGGTCGTTTTAGTGATAATCATAGACGCCAACTTTTACGGATTTTTGCTACCACTGAAATTTAATAAAAGGTTTTGCCTAATTCAATCGCCGAATTGCCGTGAATGTTGATAATTAAATAAGGCAGAATCTTTTACATTTTAGTCGTAGAAAAAATCTGTACAAGTTGGCAGCTATGCTATCTTACAACTTATATTTTAAAAAAATGTAATTTTATAAAAAAGGAAAAGTGGCAATAATATATTTTTTTCAGAGTCATGTTTTCACTTCACTTTTTAAAAGGAAATCAAGCAATACTTTTCAGTTTCTGGAACCTCTGCTACCATCTATTGAGGAAATTAAAAAAAGACTACAAAAAAGACAGAAAAGGTGTCTTTTGAATGATAACACCAAACAGAATCTCTGAGATTCAGTTTTTAAATATAAAAAAAATCATGAATGTCATGATGCCATTTGGCATCACTGGCTCTGAAAGGGTTTTAACAAATGTATTGTTCAGTGCAATACAGAAATATATAAAAACACATTACACTGCTTATCATTACATGACGATGAGACAGTGACATTATCACGGCATTTTAATAAATGCGAGGGCTGTTTTTTAAGTAAGGGCTGTTTTGTTGTGTACACTAACAGGTGGCGAGCGCGGCGCAATGAGTGCTTGCGTCGTGTCCCGGCATTCCTTGGGAATAACTGGGCTCACTTGCGGCTGTGTAGGTAGCCTGTACGGTCTGTTCTGTGTCTTTAAAATGTTCAAGATTTTCGAATCGCCCGCCCTGTGCAGCTACGGTCAGTGATACGTTTTTTGTCGCAAAGCGATTCAAAACATAAGACACAGCATGCTGACAGAGGGAATTTTGCTACCCCATGACAATGAAAGGCCTCACACCGCAGCTCTGACCCTAGCTTTGTTGGACACTTTAGGCTGGAAAGTTTTGAACCCCCCCCCCCCCCCCCCCTACAGCCCAGACCTTGAGCCGAGAGATTTACATCTTCTCCTTTATCTCAAATATCTGGGCGACAATCACTACAAAGATGACGAAGACGTAAAAACGGCTGTGACCTCTTGGTTATCGGAACAGCCGGCAAGTTTCTATGAAGAGGGTTTTCTAAATCTAGTTATAAATTATAATAAGTGTTTAAACAAACTTGGCATCTATGTTGAAAAATAGAAAATGTATGTAGAATCTGAAAATAAATTTGGTTTTTGAAAATTTTCTTTCATTTAGTTATTAATTTTCAAAAGGCCCTTACTTACAAAACAACCCTATACTTGGATTTTGTGTACTCGTATATACCATTATTGGTGCAACTTGGAATCCTTGAGGTGGATGAAACGGACATGAAATTTCGATCCCTTCTTCAGCTTTCTTCAGCAATTGTACATGATAATCAAAATTCTTGGATTACTTTAATGTTGCGAAGTTGCGTTCAACGTACAACACGTATGCGCGTTTCGTGTCCTTAAGAAAAAAAAAATGACATTATTACACTTTTCATCGTTTTTTAACCCGTTGAATTTCCTAAAATACTCTCATTTCACGAAATCGGAATTTCTCTTTGTGAACCAAATCAAAATTATCTCGATTTTTATGCATGAGGGCAAAGATATTTGACAACTGGAGGTGTTTGAGAATAGTTGATCTACTTTATATCAAAGTAAAGAAGCGTTTCTATATAATTATTAAGATGCTACTTGGCTCAGAATGACATAAAATTAAAAAGCAACGTTAAAAACGCCAGAATAAGCAAACATTCAGCAGACTAGTTTCGGTAGCGTTTAGCGTACCGTACTCAGTGCAAAGAATAACGGAAGCTTGTTCATTTATATAGAGGAGAAGCGTATTCATCTGAGAAGTTCATTAACCAATGGGGAAACAGGGAAATGCGGGTACCAGCCAGTTTGTATTTGCCGAATCGCAATAAACGCTTGTTCATAAAACGCATTATATATATACATATAAAATATATTTAAAAATAATGTGTGCACAATTTTTTAGCTATATTATAAACGCTTCCTTATTTACATTCATCGTTATTACAATTAATGAATTGTTAGATTGAAAATTTGTTTGTCTTCTTGGTAAGTCCTGTACTTGAATTCTGTTTTTATTCTTCATAAATAAGTATATTAATTTAATAAACAATTTAAATACTCTGCAACATTTAAAATTCGGCATAAAATATTATAAATCTCTATATTTTTAATCGTCAAAAAAAAAAAAAAAAAAAAAAAAAAATCAGTTTACTGCTATAGAAACATTTTAAATGCTTTTCAACATTTAAAATTTGGCATAAAATATTTTTAATTTTTTTATTATTAATCGTGAAATAAAACTAAATTCCGTTTATAGTTATATAAACATTTTAATTAAAATCTTTCAGTAGTTAAATCAAATTAGACAAAGATGATTTACTTCAAGCTATAAAATATTAATTAAAAGAATATAAAACAATTAAGACGAAAATAATAGTTAATGTTATGGGTAATTAAGAAATAATTAGTAAAAGGTTTTCGTACAAAGTAAGGAGGATTCCTTTACACTATAATGTAAATGTCATTAGAAGTAATTAGTTTATTTTTATATGGACAATAAATTAAGCGAAATTTTATATTTAATCATTCATACTTTCGAAATTGGTTTAAATGGTGATTATCCAAATTATTTATGTTAATAAATGTCACTCATTGAATTACATTAATAAAAACTATATGTGTAACATGTGCTGTTCTGCAGTATTAAAAAAAAATAATGTAAGCTCTCGAACAGGGATGAGAGTGCTCCGACCCAAATGACCGATTACTACCACTAAATTTCAATAGTATTTCTCGCATTATTTAATTACAGAATTTCTAATAATTAACCCTTTCCGGCGCGGTGTCCTTAAAAAAGGACACCTAATTTTAATTCCAAAGCTGACAAACGGAACCAAGAATATTTAACTAAAATTTTCCTATTATAATGTACATGAAAATAAGCAATTTCGTGTTTTTTAATAAATTCGATTATAAATTGTGGTGTCAGTTCATTATTTCATCAGTTTATAAATAGCTTAACTCCGCGCCGGTAAGGATTAATAAAGCAAAAAAAAAAAAAAAAAAAAAAAAAAAAAAAAAAAAAAAAAAAAAAAAAAAATTAGTGGTAGTGTTCGGTCATTTGGGTCGGAGCACTCTCATCGCTCTCGAATAATGAGTATTATCTTATTTTTAATTATTTATTTTTTGAAAGTATGAAAGAAAAACATTTAAAATACTTTTATTATAGAACAATTTCACTATAAGCACTGTTTTGCTAATAAATTTAAATACATTACCGCGCTACATATAAATACAAGTTTTAGTATTAGAATTAGAGGAGAAGGACCACATACCGGCTATGGTGCAAATACCGGCTACTAGGTGTTCTGAGAACTGAGAGCATCGCAGCCTAGCAGCGATAGGTAGAGTTTGTAACTTTAATTGACAGAAGAAAGTTACGAAAAGTACTTCGTTGAAATTTGTCTCATTTACAAACTATAAAAGCAAAAGTGTCGAAACGACGTAATCTGGTACATCAAAAGTTTTTCAGATATGTGTTTCTCATATTTTTTTTAATATACTGATCGTATATTGACTTAAATTGATGACTAAGTTATTTTCGAGCTATACTTAGCTCTCAATTGCTGCGCGCACAATATTGGCATTTTATTATATGAAGGAGTAATATCGGTTTTAACTTAACCATAGCAGTGGTCCAAATACCGGCTAACTAGAGTGGTCTAATACCGGCTAGCCGGCATTTGGAACTCTCTCGGTTGCTCTGCTTGAAGGGGAGAAAAATAAATTAATTTAAATGGTTCAAAAATAGTTCCAGTCTCATTTCGCAATATGAAAAAAAGCAACTGTGGCCGTAATTCTTCAATAGCGACACTGGTTACGGGACTACTTCACAAAAAAGTGCTAAAAGACGCTCCAAAATTCTCTGCAATAAATGTGAAGAGAAAGAAAAAATAATGACGTAGGCAAACAGGTGAAAAGGGCAGAAATTGGATTTTAACCCCTTGAAGGGCACCGGTATATGTTAAATACCACTTAATTTTAATTCCCAAATACCACATTCACACCAGAATTTAGGAACTAAATTTCGTTTCATATAATGTACACGAAGAAAAGCTTTTACTTAGTTTC
The DNA here is from genome assembly GCA_963932465.1 of Maratus speciosus. Taxonomy (NCBI): domain Eukaryota; kingdom Metazoa; phylum Arthropoda; class Arachnida; order Araneae; family Salticidae; genus Maratus; species Maratus speciosus. The sequence goes on along the minus strand of OZ010794.1, from coordinate 501,411,228 downwards.
GTATAAAATTGTTCATAAATAGCGGTGTACATCCAATATTTTAACATTTTAGCAAGAGAAGTGCTTTGCCCCTGAAAGGGTTAAAAAAGTGAAAAATGAAGCTATCCAACAGTGGAAGATATGATGCAATTTGTGTCTTCTGCATGGGTGCTTTCTCTACGGACAATAATGAAGGATGGTATTCTGGGTTCTGTTTTAAGAATGCGATATGTGGGCCTATAGCGACTGCACTGACACAGAGAGTGATATTATAGCGCTTAGAATATACAGTGTGGAAATCGGCTATCCCTGTAATACTTAAAAAAGCACTAAAATATTGTATCCCTTAAATGTGCAACGATGCTACTGAAATATGAAGATCGCAGCGACATCTGCAGGATATGTTCTACAACTGCAAGATATTGCTAGTCCATATAATGTAATACGAAAATCCCACAGATGTCGCTGCGATCGACACTTGGGATTTAGCAGCATCATCGCACATTTAAGGGATATAAATTTTTAGCACTGTTTGGATAGCATATTCCCACACTAGGTATTCTAGACACTGTAGTGACATTGTTTGTGATTTTTTTCAGATAAAATAATTATCATTTGAAACAGCAAGCTTTATTTTGTTTTACACGTTAAAAAAAAACAAATCTAGAAACATAATGGAAAGAAGACTGTGAGAGATAGTCGTTGAGAATTTTATAAATTTGACAAAAATGCTTCTTTACTAAAACTTACATATTTTGTCTGTACATAAGAAATGTTATGAATCAATAAAATAATATTCTTATTACTTAATAATTGTCATTAGTTCTGTTTGTATGATCTTTTGGGGAAAAAAAAAAAAAAAAAACTTATGTAGCCGGTATTTAGACCCCATTTTCCAAACTCAAAATTTTAAGACTTTCGGAATTTTGCTTTTTATAAACAGAAAAAGACTAATTTTTTTTTCTCTAAACAGTTGTAAAACACGTCAAGGTACCCTGTTGTCAATTTTTCTTTTACGAATTTTGAAAATTGGATGACCTAGATCAGGAGTGTCCAACTGTGGCCCGCCGGATACCACCAAAATTTTATAGAAATAGTCGACAAGCTGAATCGGAGCAATTCAACGATTAGAAAAGGCAAGGGTATCTGTAAAATTTTAGTGGTATCCTGCGGGCCACAGTTAGACACCCGTGACCTAGATGGAAAACAAAAGTGGTAGCCTGTATCTGGACCTTTTCCTCTATTATTTATATATGTTACCGTGAAAGACCGAAATCTGGAGAATGTGTACTTTCACCTGTGAATGACAACATTCATAATAGCCGCTTGGTGTATGTTCGAAATATTTTCTAAATATCCTTATTTCTACACTTACACCGGCAAATGTCGACATTGACCATGCCCTAATGGTGAATGTTGAATATGTTGGAAATTTGCATTTACTTCTCCGTATTTCAGACGCGATTATTAAATTTTAAAACTTAAAATCGTTCTAATCGTCTGTAATCCAAAGGACTGGTGCACTTAGTGTTAACAGAAATCACTTCAGAAAGTATTTTAGGGTACTGTTCTTGAAAAAAATAAAAACAGTTGTTTTCTCGTTTACTTTCAATTAATGTATTCAATTTTTCGAAAAAAAAATATATCACGGCTCAATGCGGTATCCATTCTACATAATTTAGGATATTGAATAAAAAAAAATAAAATTTAAGAAAACGTTGCGCGCACCACCAAATTTTGCTTAAAACTGGCAAAGCTGACTGACTCGCAGTAGAACAAAAAATTTGACGACATACTGTAGCCCAGTGTTTCCCAACCTTTTTTTACCCACGCCCCACCGAAGCATCTGTAAAACCACAATGCCACCCACTCCCTCCTCACTCTCTTACATACATGTCTTATTATTTAAAAGGTAAATTATATTCCCATCGAATAAGCTTCATAGAACCTTAACAACACCTATTCTTCATTTTTTTTTAACTTCTGAAAGAGATTAATTTTATGTCACAATTTGGTTTTAACATAATTCTATAAATGTAATGAGACTGTATATTTTTGTTCATTGTTCCTTTCCAACTTACTTCAGTGTCAAACAAATGTGTTATATGGTCAGTATTTTCATTTTCAGAAAACGCTTGAAGAGACTTTTACATTTAGCATTAAAACTGATAACATTGATACATTTTATAATTTATTTTAATTTTAATATCTTATAAAAAACTGATGGAAAGCTTTGGATAAAAAAAATTTCTATGGAAAATACAATACACAAGAAGCTTTTCAAGATCCTCATATTTATCAATTTTAAGAAGCTATTGGCTCCCATCAAAGCACATTTCCCCTTTTCCCTTTCCCATTACTGTTAATTGACTGCCATGTATTATCTGATTTTAAAATTCAAATGAATATGTTAAATAGTTATTTATTGTGTAGCAGGGCCTACACTAGAGTCATGGCTATTTACTATTTATACATATCATTTTCTAATACTGTTTAAGATTTGTAAATTTTATAAAGTCAGTTGTACCTCGATAAGATTATTATTCCAGGTGCTTTTTAGGTTAAATATGTTCGAAGCAGTTGGAATCAGATATAGTTTTAAATAATTTCAGTTGTAAAAGTTTCTTCATGAGACATATAGCAGAGCGAATAGAAATTCAAGGCTCATTCCATAAATAATCGAAAATTGTAAAATGCATTTATAACCAAAACAATTATAGAAATTTTTAATTATGAAAAAAAAGAAAAGTCTGAACAGGTACTGAACAGGTAATCAGCATTGAGGGGTTTCCTAGCTGTTATCAGCTTAACACCCAGACTAGGAAATTAGAATGTCTTATGTTTTAATGAGCCATTGGGATAAAGTTAAACTGTAGCAATGCTACTATAAGAATATAGAAGTTTACAAGAGAAAAAAAAAAAAAAAAAAAAAAAAGAAAATTAAGGAATAAAAATAAATTTAAGTAAAAACTTAAGAAGAAAGTAAGTTAACAATAAATCTTAAGAAAATTTACATGAGTCTTAAAGTAATTAAAGTCTAACTGTAGTTGTAGAACTACTATATGGATATTTGAAAGTTAAAGTTAGTACTGTTCAGTGAAACACTCACCAAGCAAGGGCAAGAAAAGCTAGGGTGGCAAGACCACAACATCAAACCAAAAAAAAAAAAGGGACAATTCAGGGCCATACATTTTATTTTTTAAGTTTTTCTGTTTTTATGGTCTCTATGTATATAGAGAATTTTTTTTTTTTTTTTTTTTTTTTTTTTTTTTTTTTTTTTTAAGAAAAGTAAATAAAAAGAAAAAAAAAAAAAGAAGGCAAAATTAGCGAGGAGAACTCAGATGTTACTGAGTGTCCATAATTATTGAAAACCTGGGCCGTTTCCGATGGTGGGGCTCAAAAGCGTCATAATCCGGTAGCTCCGCTACAATTTCATTAGGGAGGTCAAAAATTTTTTCATAAAATTTTTTGGCTAAGTCGTTTATGCGTTTACGTAATGTAGTAGTTTTAAGGTCTCTACGGACCGTGGAGTTGCGAAGGTAACGAGATGCGTTACGGACAGTACGCAGGTTGGAATTGTGCAAGCGACTAAGGTTGTCCATAGTGGTCTTACAAGTGAAGCCCCAGACCGGACTGGCATAGGTGATGATGGGAAGGATGCATGAATTATAGAGGATTAATTTATTGTGAACAGACAAGGTTTTACTGTTAAGGAGAGGTTTTACAGAGTTAAAGGCTCCGGCGACTTTACCTCTGATGGAGAAAGTGTGCTTTTTCCAGGTTAGGCGGCGGTCCAGAATGACCCCAAGATACTTAGCTTGGTCTGACCAAGGGATAACAGTGTTGTTAATAATGATTCTGTTAGGGAAAATTATTTTGCGAGAGAAATATACTGCAGTAGTTTTAGTTTCATTTATGACAACGCGCCAAAGCATGCACCAGTCCATGAAGTCATCAACATGAGTCTGTAGGTACCTGTAAAGAGTATACGGGTGGTGTGCCGAAGCGTAAATACAGGTGTCGTCCGCATAAAGAGCGAGATGAGTGTGCAAGGAGCGTGGGATGTCGTTAAAGAAAATGTTAAATAAAAATGGGCCCAACACGCTCCCCTGAAGGATGCCCGCTAGGATAAGGAGAATAATAGATAGAATGTTGTTTATGCGGACTTGAAAAGAGCGGTCGCAAAGGTACGAATATATTAAATGTATAAGTCTGGGATGAAAACCGAGCTGAATTAATTTGTAAATGAGGCCCATATGCCAGACCTTGTCAAATGCCTTTGCGACATCAAGAAAGATGGCAGCTGCGGGAATTTTTGCATTGAGTTTCTCGCTGAGAAACTCAACAACCCTAAGAAGCTGGTGTTGTGTTGAGTGTTTTGGGCGAAAGCCGAACTGCTCGGGCATGAGAATGTTGTGCTGCTGAATGAACTCCTGCAACTGGGCACGAATGACACGTTCCACCACTTTACTGATAGAAGGTAGCAAGGAGATAGGTCTGTAATTAGTGGGGTCAGACAGGTTAGTTCCAGGTTTTGGAATAGGAGAGATTATAGAAAGTTTCCAGGGTTTAGGGAAGTAGTTATGTTTTAAGATAGCATTAGTGAGGTCAGTGATATAGATAATGCAATTAGGAGGAAGGTTTTTAAGAGCAGAGTTAGTAATTTTATCGTATCCTGGGGTTTTACGCTTTTTGAGTTTTTTGATAATATTGTGGATAACAATAGGTTGAATTTTAGGGGGAGGATCTTGAGGGGGGTTAGCCAAAAAATTCCGAACTGTCTCGTTAACATGATCAAGGTGAGCTTGGTTTGCAAGGGTAGGATTAGGAGAAAATTGGGTGGCATAAGAATTAGCAAGCATGTTAGCTTTTTCTTGGTCAGTATAAGCGGTAACATTATTAGATGTGAGGGGGGGATGGAAGTGTAGTGTTTATTCAGTTTGCGTTTAAGAATCCAAAGAGAGTTGTCCTCGTATGATAAAGTTTTGAGAAAGTTGTTCCAACTTTTCTGTTTTTCTTTATAAAGACTGTTTTTGATTTTATTGTTTAACCTATTGAGAAGAGGTTTAATGGAGGGGTCTCTTGAACTTTGAAATTGTCGCCGGAGCCGATTACGCTGTTTGATAAGGTTGTAAATATAACGGGGTGGGACAAAGGCAAAGTTATTTTTGAAGGTGTTAAATGTAGAAAAATTTTGAGCATTAGTGATATGGGAGTTTAGATGTTCAACAGCCGCATCAATGTCATCGGTATTATTAATATCAGGGAAGGTGATGTCCTGAGAGTTAAGGTAGTTAGTAAATTTATTCCAGTCAATAGCCACGGAAGGGGGGGGAGAAAGAGGATTAATAATATCTATTTTAAAGCAGACAGGCAGGTGATCAGAGGAGAGGTCGTTAATAACTGTAGAGTAGATAGGGTAAGGAAGATTTTTGGAAAGAGCAAGATCAATGATAGAGTCCCGGGCGCCAGGCAATTTGGAAATGTGCGTTGGTCTGGGTGGTGCATGAAGATTTAATTTTAAGTTTTGGACTAAGTTGTGAAGAGAGGTACCCCGCCGAGAATTGCCATGGCAATTCCAGCGTCTGCTTTTGGCATTGTAATCGCCTACGAAAAAGCAGTGGTGATGTTGTGAAAAAAGCTGTGTAAGGCTATTAACAGGTAAGTTACCAGTGGGTGGAGCATAAATAGAAGCTAAATTAATATTGATATGAGGAAGATTAAGATTGATACTGGTATACTCAAGATCATTATAGGTGTGGTTGTGCGATTGGTAGTGTGGAAGATGGTTCTTGATGTAAATAGCGGTACCTCCTCTGTGCGTACCATCCGCACGAGGTGTATGGAATAGCCTGTACCCAGGGATGTTAATGTTGAAGGTGGGGTTGAAAGTGTCTTGAAGGAAAATAACATCAACTTGAGGATGTTCGTGCATAAAGAGTTTAAGTTCATTAAATTTATTCTGCAGGGAGTTACAGTTCCAGGAAAGAAAAATAAGAGAGGAAAAAGTAGGAGAGGAATTACTCATCATTAAATGTGTTAAATTCCGTGGCTAAAGTTTCTATAGCACTCATAAGGATGAGTATTTTTTCTATTGGATCTTGTATATTTTTAGTTTGGTTAGCAATATTTTTGAAACATTGGATGAATTTGTTAAATTTTAGGAGTTCTTTCATCTCCTTGAAGGTCTTAAATATTTCTTTTAAGTCATTAGCATAATTAGAACTACTGGGTTGTTCTGGTGTTGCATTTTGAGTGTCATTTGGCTTATTAGGTGTAGTGTTTTCGGGGTTAGGGTCTTGGGGGGGAGAAGGGAGCGGAGCCGGGGCTTCAGTAGGTTTTTCTTCTGGTTTTTTGGCCTCTGGCTTACGGACATAGTTATATGTTGATAAGAGTTCCGCCATTGCGTTTGGAATGATTTTAGGGTTTTCTTTTCGGACGGTTTTGGGGTCCTGCTGTTTTTTATGAAACTGGGGGGGGTTTGGGGGCAACCACGGTAAGTAGCCACGTGCTCGCCATAACAATTTGAACATTTGGGGATGATCTTTCCAATTTTATTGCACTGGGGAGTTAAATGCTCTTCCGAGCATTTGGCGCATTTTGGCGGCAGGCGGCAAATCTCGCTGGAATGTCCAAATTTCTGGCAACGATAGCATTGCTTTACGATGTTGGTGCCTTTAAATCGCTCAATATCTACTTTAATGTAGCAAATTTCGTGAATTTGGTAAATTTCTTCGAATTTTTCACGTGGGAGGACATTGACGACGTAGAGGGGCATAGGACGACCGGTCTTCCTACTTTTCATCATTGAGGCTCTATTGGCCACGAAATTATGTTCTTTAAGAGCTTCAATTATGACCTGGGGGTCGGTATATGGGGGGATTCCCCTAATGACGACTTTCCTGGGGCGCTGTTCCGCGCCCCAGGGTTGTATATCAGGGTTGTATATGGAATTGTTTTAGAATCAAGATAGTCCTGTGTTTTTCGGAAATCTGCATCAGTTTTACAGTGGATTTTGAGTAATTCACCGTCTAATTTAATCAAGGGATTGCTGTCGTTGAGTTTTTTAATCTCACTTGCAAGCTCCGTCCACTTGCCTTGAAACTCAATATAGAAGGGGTGGATTTTTGGTTTTTTAGGGACTTCTTCAGTAGTGGAGCTACCGGCTGACACACCTTGAGAGGGCTCAGAAGAGTCCATGTTATTTTCGTCTAGGTATTTTTCAGATATACTAGCATACTTATTCTTTAAGGGGATATTAGATTTTAGATCATTTCTCCTACGTTTTAGTGAATTAGCGGGGGTGAATCCGTCATCTGAGTTCACCGCAATTGCCTTGAGTTTTGTTAATATGTCAATTAGATCATAGTCATGATCATAGATAAAAGTTTTAAACTCTCTTAGTTGACTTAATTTTAGGGGGTCAAATGGCTCATTGAACAAAAACATAAGATTATTGAGAAGATTACTCACGCTAGTCTTATGCTGAGGATTCGTCATGTAGTCTTCTTCACTTAAAAGTCTCATTATGTAGTTGTCACAATCATGATGTGATAGACGATAATATTTTAAAATTTCCTTGTAATTATTCTGGTTTGAATTCCATTTTTAAACATTAATTGGGGTCTTTTTTTTTTTATTCAACAGAAAACTTAATTTTTGAATTTCTTCTTTAAATTTTGCATTTATCACTTTTAATTTTAGACTACAACATCATTTTTCCAAATACACAGGCAGGAAATGCAAAAATGTATAAATTTGAAATTGCTCCCCTAAAATGTCAAACTGCCCCTCAGTGGGGTGTACGCCCCACGTTGGGAACCACTGCTGTAGCCTCTCTGTTGAACACCGCTTCCTTTTTCGACATCCACCAGAGCGTATCTGTGCTTGTCGACATTCACCGGGGATGGTTCGAATTTACAAGAATATAATCAAATATTCGATCTTTCACCAACGTACTTGGTATGTGTTGACATTCACCGGTTAAAGTCGACATTCTCCAATTTCGGTCTTTTACAGTAACATACATACACCAACACTTTTTGCGCACATGAGGCTTACTTCTTTCTCATTTAAGATTACAAATTTCCCATATTTTATTGATATGCTTTCAAAACGTCCTTAAAAAAAATTTCATGGTTAATTAATCTACTCTTTTGAATTTTTACATAAATTTAATATAATTTCAAAAGCGTCAATAAAATCAAAAAGGAATTTTTTAAAACACAAGAGCTTATTTAAGCTCAGAAAATTACGATAAATTGAGTGATAATTTTCTATTAAAAAGTATAGCGGTAGGAAAAAAGAGTAAAAACTGGTAGCAATGTACCGATAGTTTATCTAGAAACATTTGTTATAACTTAAAAGTTCTAGAATCCATTTTTTGTTTGTTAGATTAATGATAGATTTAAAAATCGTTAATCTATCTTTAAAAAAAATCATATTTATTTTTGCGTAAAAATATAGCTGTACATAATTTATTTAATTATGTACATAATATATCATAATATAACATATATATTTTATTGATTTCTATTTCACTTCACTTTAACCCTTAACTGTCGAGGCAAAAATTGTCGAACAACTAAGGTGACCGGTCTATTCGATCGCTTAAATGAAAGATGAATAAAAGGTTCGATTACGTCACAGTATACAGTTTCTGTGTTAAAGTTTATGTAGAAAATCACTATAATTAAAATTCACCTGTTCTAAAGTCTCTAGCAAGAGTACTAGGACTCTAAACAAAACAAAATTTCACTAGTATCCACTGTTATAATGCCACTTATAAGTTGAGTAAGTATAAGTACGAGTGTGAAAATCGTAATAAACAGTGGTTTCTGAGATCACTAATCGTAGTTAAGGGTTAATATTTTAAGGGTCAATATACTTGAAAGAATGGCAAATATAATTTCATGTAAAGAATCACAGATTGTTTTAATGTTATTGTCAATGAAATTTATAGGCAGATTTTATGTTGATGTGATTTCTTTTCTTTTTTTAGTGCATTTGTATAAAAAGATACCTGTGGACGTGAGTTTCAAAACTCTAACACGCCTTATCCATAAATTCACATTTTGGGAAATCGCGAAAACCTATGGCTGAAAACATTAGTTTTCATTGTGATCCAAGATTTTACAAAGAAAGAAATACATCATAAAACTAGTTTTCTTGCAGATTGTAGTGTTTTTTCGATGATGGCTCATCAACGAAATATATTGATAGAAATTCGATTAGATTGAAATTTGATTTTTGAAATTTTGGATAAGGGGAGTTTTGAAACTCAGGTTCTCATGTGTATATTTTGGAAAAGATAGCACAAAGATACCGGTTTTACGATAATAAACAGTTTTATAGTATTATATTTTAATTTTAATTTTACCTTTAGATTCCAGCTCATTTTCAAAAATGTTAAAAAATGTAACCTGCTTACAATGGAAAATGCAATATTTCCACTTGAATTTATTTATTAGTAATTTTGGTCAAATTCTTCAGAAATGTACATAAAAAATTTTGCCTTAAAATATGATATTAAGATTTATTTCTTTTTTAAATGCTCTTATTTAAGATTTTATTTTGAAAATGATAAAAATAAAATAATTTCTCTTCTTAGAAAATGAGATACCTGCACATACGAAGAAAAATACTCCTCAATTTGAAGTTACAATATAATAAAAATTGCGAGGAACGCTACTTAAATATAATTGTATCATGGGAGGTAACAATTTTTTATATTTGTAACTTTACAAACTGAAATGCTTCATATGTTTTTTTTTATTATTTCTCAAAAGTTTTTGTTATATTTCTTCAGTGATTGAATGAAATATGTTCAATCAAGTTCTAAAGTAACAATAAATCCTTCAAAAGCAAATATAAAAAAACAAGTTAAAAGATATAAATAACAATACATTCATTCCACCATATATTAAAAACGATACTTTGCTCTATTGGGTTCGGTCTCAAAGTAAAAATTTTATTAATTCTGAAATTTAAAAAAGGAAAAAAAATGCTAATGGAAAAACAAAACTGTAAACTAATTTTTGATCAAAGTTCACGAAATTGATTTGAAAGACCCCTGATATCAGTTACAAAGAAACTGTGTATGCATTTTAATTTCGCCTTCATTAAGATAATTAAATTTTCATTTTAACTTATTAAAAGGCAAAATTTTGATGGAAATCGATATCGAATTCAGAAAAAATTAACTGCTTAAGGGATTAAAAATCATTACAGGCTAATTCCATGAAAGCTTGTCATGTCTGTCACACAGCTGAAATTCATTATGCTTGTTGGCTAGCAGTATTTTAGAACGGGAAAATGTGATTTATTTTATCGGAGATATCTCATCAATTGAATAACGCGAAGCAAACTTTTCGAAAATAATGGTGACCAACAAGCATAGCGCTTTTCAGCTGTGTGATAGACATGAGAAATTTTCGTGGAATTAGCCTACACAGATTTGTTTCTAATATAGTTTTAATTTATTAAAATGTAAAACCAAGGAAATATATCAAATTTTGAGATGCGTGGAACATTATAAAAATGGAAATTTCTTTTAACCTTCCGTCTACCAGACGGGTCCATTGGACCCGACATGTACATTCAAAATATTTATTCAAACCAGAAATTTCTTCAAAACAAACTAAGTGTATAAATCAGACAATAATAAGTTAAATAAACAAATTAAATAGTTTTAAGTAAAAATTCTGGTGTAGAATGTTTTTATAAAACTTGAGTAAAATTTCCGGTAGTTCTAGGGTTAAGATGAAATCTATATTTCCGAAAAAATTTCATATCTCTATGATGAAAAAAACAATTAACGTCCACCGTCTCCTTAACTTACGAATGCCGCAATGTTCCCGGCAGTCAATTTTTATTGTCGAGATGAGTTGTCTACAATTGGTGACTAGTGTTTGCGCATAGAAAATGTCATCTTGCTAAATTTCAAAATTTCAGAAATTAAATAATATAAATATGTTTGTCGAAAAAATGCTGTAAAAAAGGTCATAACTAGAAACGAAACATTCGGGCAGTAAATATTTGTTGTTGCGTATATGGAGCTATGAATAAATAGGAACTGACAACATTCTTAAAATAGTGAAGCATCAACTATAACGGCTTTCTCTGGAGTTAATATCCGACGGTGCAAGCTTCCACCAGTAAATTTAAATAGAAATTTTCTGCTTATTTAAACGTTTTATTAATGCAAAATGTCAGTCAAAAATAAGGACAAAAAAGATATCTAATTTACTGGTGGCAGTTTAGTTCCGCGGTAGTCTGGCTCTGGGTTTCCGCCATATTGTGACAACCTGTAATCACTAGATTAATATTAACACAATTATTCCAATTAGAATAATTGTGTTAATATTAATCTAGAGTAATTTCCTATCCAGCGATTTCTGGAGTTCCATTACCTGAGATTTATTCTGTTGAGCTGAACCAGGTTTCAGACCAGATGCTGTAATCATCAAGGTTAGCTGGGTGAAAAAGTTCGACCAGAATCGTCCGGGATAGCTCAGATGGCAGAGCACTGGCGGCTTCAGCCAGGAGGTCCCGGGTTCGAATCCTGGTCCGGACATTTTTCGGCAAGTTGGAAATTTACATCTAACCTGTTATCAGTCAAAAATATTATAACACCTGGGCAAACTGCCACCAGTAAAAGAAAAACAGAAACTTTAACCATATTTATAAGAGAAACTTTTCGTGAAAAAACCGCTGAAATAAGGCAAAATTTACTGGTGGAAGTATGATTCGGCGTGAAAAAATCAGCCGCCATCTTGTGACAACCTCCTCATTTACTTCACTTTCAACTGATAGACTCTACATTGTATGTCTCCTCCTCTTTATTTATAACTCCTTTACTTATACCCATCTCTGCTCATTGTCATTATGATATACATAGTGGTTCAAATTAAAGTATATCTGTTGGGATGCCCTAGCGAGAGAAGCAGTGGGTGTAAAGTTTTCATATTTGGAGGATATACATATCAGACCATGGGAAACTGATTTTGAAAAAAAAAAGTTCAAAGATTTAGGGGAAAATGGAGGCGCTGCGATCAGTTTAAGGTAAAAAAAATGTAACACGACCAAGGGTGTAAATATCTAGGTGCCAATGGGCAGATTCCCACCAATAAATTTTATTAGTATTATTTGTTTAATTTTTTTTAGTATATGTTCCACTTAATTTATTAGTATTCTTATTAGGCGAAGAATACTAAAAATTTAGTGGTGGGAATTTAAAAATAAATGTTAATTACCGACACCTTGTATTCTGTGTTTATTTGTTTGCGCGCGTAGTACCTGAGAACAAAATTTGCATAAGAGGCGGGATAAAGGACCTGTTACACATAAAAAGGAAGCTGAATAGGTTCGAAACCTGAGACCGCCACGATGATTCTCTAGTTTCCTGAACGTTCTTTGCTGTTAAAGTGTTTTTACCAAAATGACTATAACGCTGCCAAAGCACTTCGTTTGTACCGACGGTAGAAATCATTGCTTACGGGTCCAGTGACACCATGTGCTTTACGACGAATGGTCAAATGCTATGAGAAAACTAGTAGCTTTGCAGTTCAAGCAGGCCGAAGACGAAAAAAAAAAAACACCGCAGGTGATGGATGATGTCGCAAACACTGTTGTTGAACAGGCCAGTACAAACACAGCAGGAGCATCCCGTGTTCAAGCCCTATCTAGGAAATCGGATTTGGCATAAGGCGGTTGCGTATAGCACTCAAGGCCTATCGTATAAGATTGGTCGCTTCCAAGAATTAAAACCTGGTAATAACGATCTTCGTGAAACGTTCGCTTTTACGTTCTTGGTAAGGATGGGGGTGTATAAGAGTTGGCCGTAGAACATCATATGAACCGATGAGGCTCACTTTTACATGTGCGGAACGGTGAACACACAAAACTACCGTATCTGGTCTGCTGAGAATCCTCACCATATCCAAAAAATGCTGCTTCATTCTCCGCATGTTGCTGCGGGGATCGCCTTCACCTTTTTGATTGGGCCATTTTTTTAGGAAACCACTCATCAGGGACAAAAAAACCGCTCCGTGACTGCAGCAGGTTTTCGGGACATGTTGCAAAGTGTGGTCATTCCAGAAATCCAGCAGCGTGGGTGCATGGATACAACAACATTCCAACTAGATGGTGCGCCCCCTCACATTGGATGTGAAGTTCAAAAATTGCTGCGATGCCATTTTCGGGTGGATCGCATTATCAGCAGTGCATTTCCTACAAGATGGCATCCACATTCACCTGACTTGACCCCGTGTGATTTTTGACTTTCGGGTTGCCTCAAAGATAAAGATTATCGAGGAAACATAGGTAATCTGGCGGATTTGTGGATCCAGATCTTCTTGCAAGTAAGTACGCATCATCGGTCGCGATCAGTTACCCACCGCTGTGGATCATGCGGTGAGACGATTTCACGTTTTGGCGCTGAATCAAGGTGCACATATTGAATCCGACCTGTGAAATCATTGTGTGTTTTATGTTACCACGAGCGTGCCTTTAGCTTGTGCTGTCGCTAACAGTTTTTTAGGATCGTCAGTTTGTGTGTAGAAAAATGTAATAAGTTAATTACCGACACCTCGCATTCCCTTCTTTATTGGTTTCGTCATATTCAAGGGTGTTAAAATCTAGGCGAAAATGGTCCGATTTCCACCACTAAATTTTAGTATTCTTCGCCTAATAAGAATACTAATAAAATTAATCGGAGCATATACTAATAAAATTTTAACGAATAATACTAATAAACTTTTTTGGCGGGAATCGGCCGATTGACACCTAGATGTTTACACTTTTGATCGTGTTACATTTTTCTTACTTTGAACCGATCGCAGCGCCTCATTTCCCCCTAGTGACCTTTCTTTGAACTTTTTTTGAAAAATCAGTTTCCATGGTCTGATATGTATATCCTCCAAATACGAAGGCGTTACATCCACTGTTTCTCTCGCTAGGGCCTCCCAAATAGGTATACTTTATTTTGAACCACCCTGTAAAATACATTTTTAAGTTTCGCAGATTTCGCAGATTTTTTAGATGATACACTTAAATCAAGTCGGAAACTTTATATGCTAACGTAACGAATATCTCCAATGTAAAATCGGGGCGATAAATTCCGTGTTACAAAGCGATTGTTATAAATGTTAATTGAATTACATGTTATTATAACAATGCACTCGTTTGTGTATGGAAACAACCCCATGACATATTGATAAAGTCATATGTTATATAACATTGTATAATGTATAGCTATCTGATAGAGAACAGGTTTCAAAATTTTCAATAATCTATTGATATTCATCATAATAATGTACCGAGGTAATATACAGGGTGTCCACACTCAACGACGTCCGATGGCTAATTTCTAAACCGTTAGTCAGAGACATATAGTGTACATTACAAAAATGTTTTAACTGAGGTAAAAAAATATTTAAAAAGTCCTTTTGATCAACCAAAACATTTCTTAAAACGTTACGAAATTGAAATTTTCGTTACCAGTTGGTTATACCGTCGACCAAAAATCTATTGCCAAACTATATGATTATAGCCAATAATGGTAGATCGTACTTGTCACATTCACTTGAGTTTATGCAAGTTACATGTGTTTACGTCATCAAGTGATTTTTATTTCGACGTTTTATTTGTAATTTTTTTATTAATGTTATACTAATTTATTTCTTCTTCCGTCATTTAAAATATAAATTATGTCAATTTGTATAATTTCGCGAAATTGGTTGATGGGATAACTAAGTAGTATCAAATTTTCATACGATCCCCTGGTCCTATAAGTGATATTTAGTAAAAATCCTGTTACACTAACAAGTAAAAAAAAAAAAAGAAAGTTCATTCATCTAACACTAAAATTTTCTGAGTTATGAACCTTTGAATTCCATGACTTATGCCAATTTGCTGCATCTGAACACAAATGAATTTGGTCATGCTTCGAGGGATCGTACTCAAAGTGCTTAAAGTATTACAGGGACTTATTTCGCGTGCACATGTTTTCATTGCAGCCGAAGGGAGTGATATCAAGAAAAAAAATTTAAGATAACTTTAATTTTTATTAATTAAAGTTTTAGATTAGATAATCTAATAGCGTTTAAATATATATATCATTTTATAAATAATTGTTTTTCAGTATTTCATTTATTGTGTTATTTTTTTTAACTTATAATTTTAGTACAAGTTGTATATTTTTGTTTAATATGTTAGAATAAAAATAGTTTTCAAGTTTATATTGCAATATTAATTTTACTCTGAACTGTTATTTTTTTTATATCTGACGATTATTTATATTTCTAGTAAATTTGTGAAAAACCCCTATTTCGCAGCAAAAAAAGATGCTTAAACGTTAAACAGCTATTACTCGGTCAGTTTTAATCGTAGAGGAATGGGACTTTTCTGTCTTACTTCTTAGTGTAATAGGATATTTTTACTAAGTATAACCAATGGTATAACACGAGTATAACATGACCGGAAGACCGTATAAAAATTTAAATTTCGTTGTTTTTTAAGAAATGTTTTAGTTGACCCAAATAGCTTTTTAAATACTTCTTTACCACATTTAAACCATTTTTATGATTGGAACTACAGGTCTATACCTAGTCTAACTGTATCCATAACTGGCCTAATTGTTTAGAAATTAGCCATTGCACACCGCTTAGTGTGAGCTCCCTGTATATGGAAACTCCTTAAAAACACACCAGTCAATTGTAACGTAATTTTGTTACAGTTTTATTGCGTTCTGATCCTGCAGAGTTTAAAAAAATTCATTTTGCGTAAAATAGTCTTATAATGCTCCAGAACAGTGTAAGTTTACGGACGCATTGCGCTGAAGCACTAAATAACTACCAAAGGACTTCGAATTCTGCCAAATCGTTATGTGCGGATAATCTGCATACTATAGGAAATAGAACAAGTTGGAAATTGCTCACCAAACGTGGCAAATGAGGTACGTTCGTACTATAACTAGTTTTATAAATATTTTTTGCACCGCATATTGTACTGAATGCATATTTTAGTGCACTTTATAGATGCATATCAATTTTAATCTCTTCGAAAGGCTGTAGCATCATTAAAATGCACTTGCAATAATTATTTCCCATTGGCCGTAATGTAACGGAAAACTTTTGACTTTCCCTGTAATTAAACCATCCATCCGATTTTCCTAAAATTTGAAATGACTCGACAAACATTTACAATAATTATATATTTAAAATTTCAGACCATTCGGTTGGGTAGTTTTTGCTCTGTTATATGCGGACAGACGGATTGACGGACAGACAGACAGACTGAACGACGACTATAGGTGCTACGTTCTTATATAATTACGAATGCACCTAAAAATGTGAAAAAAAAGAAAAAAAAGAGAAGAAAAGAAAAATCGATTTTTTCAACCGAAAAAAAGAAAATCGCCCCTTAATACGCGACTTTTGTCTTGTCCCTTGAAACAAGTCTTAACCGGGATCGACTGTAAGTATTATCTGCTAGAGTTATAAAGTGTTTCATAATCTAATACACGAAACATGATTTTTCGTTCTTGTTGTAAATGTTATGAGAATAAAGTATGACAAAATTAACCAGAAAGAAATAATCATGCGTCAAGCATATAGTATGAAACACTTCCCAACACATTCAGAAAAATGTAACAAAAGTGTACCGTTTAATAAGTAAAAATATTATGTCTATTTCAACCATATGGAAAGGCATAACACATTTGAATACCCAATTTCAGCTGTCCACACGTCTACACTCGGAAAATTATCAGAATGCTTTGAGCATCCCTGTATATGATATATAGATTTGTGTATATTTAATTACATGTAAGCCAAAATTTAGTTCAATTAAAAAATACATATATCTCAGTTGAAAATTCCCCTTCAGCAATTTCCGCTAATAAGGAGAATGGTACGGGAATTCCTTAGTACAACCGTGTATAGTGGGTATTAGCATTTATATACAACAAGTAACATGCAAAATATTATTTAAATTTTAAAGCGAATACCGTATTTTAAAATGTACTTCTAGCAAGTATTACTCAAAAACAGTACCGAAACCAATTTCTTTTGAGAGTCCCTGTAAATGAACGACAAATGGTATGAATGCTCTGTTTCTGACTTAATCACCTTCTAGTGAAATTCAGTGATTTGTATTTGTTTCAATACATTTGAATTAACGTAATCTCATTAAAATACTCTTAAAACGATTTTCCTTATATGCCATAATGTAATGGAATTCTTTTTAGTGCCCGTGTAAATGAACCATTAATGCCACATGTTTCACATTCAATACCAAACAGACCCTAAATAACGTTTATAAATTGCATGAAAATCTGAGTATATTGACAGGAGTTAGAGCATCGACAAATGGACAAAAAAACCGATTGCATAAACACTTTTCAACTTTGTGGAAGAGTGTTATAAAAAAGTAGTATGAGCTTGAATTTTAATGTATATATTTACGTTAGCATAGAAATTTGTTTATTTACAATATATATATATATATATATATAATTAAAACTTCTTGACGCATAAACCAAATTAAATTATCTGATTGTTTTTTTAGCTTAAGACGAATGAATACATGTTAATTAACTTTACATTTGCTCAAATTTCATTTTCATTTAATTTAATATACTATCGTGCATTTTCTTTCGCTTTATGTTATATTTCTTCTCGAAGGTAAAACTTAGCCTTTTGCTGCTTCGGCAATGAAAAGGAGAATTAATTAAATGAGATTTTATGCAAGAAAATGCTGTGTTGTTATAGACAAAAAATTCAATTATTTTCTAGAAGAATGAAAAAAAAAATTATGAAGATTCTTTGAAGTTAAAATAAGATTTAGTTTTTTTCAATGTGTATATCGAAATAATGTTTCATGGCTATGTTGAATTAATCTAAAAATTTCAATGATTACTGCTAATGCTTAGCAAAATGAAACATGGGATAAAATAGGTATTCACGTAAGTTGTTAGAAATATTTTATAGAAGTTTTATTTAATTATAGAAATCATATACAGTAGAACCTCGATTATCCGAAGTAATTAGAACCGACCATCTTTCGGAAGGTCGAAATTTTCGGATAATCGAGAATGCTTCCATTTTAAGATTAAGAAGAAATATATGCGCTATTTCTTATTATAGTGCTTAATAAAAATAAAGCAATAGCAAAATAGAAACAAGAATAAATTACCTGAGCTATAATTTAAAAATTAAGTATCTTTTACATATTTCACAAGTGTTTGAAACATGTTTTGTCTGTCGCAGTTTCGATTGCCTTTACTTTCAAGCTCTATCACGAAGATTTTAAATATTATTAGTTCCCCAGTATCACAGCCTCTTTGGTGTTCTAGCCAAGCCAAACCTTTTTTTTTAAACATTCAAAAGCTTCAGAAACGCTAATTTGTTTGTTTTCTTCTTTCGTTGAACTCCGCAGCTTATGGGAACTCAAGTTAAATTCAAATTGATTCTAAGAAAGAGGATCGAAAAAATATATATGTATTCGTGATTCGGAAAGGACCGCTTACACACGAGGAACATGATAGTTAAAAAAAAAAAAAAAAGCTTTCAAAATGGATTTTGCACACAAGGAATGGATAGTAACAACAAAAAAAATAAGCTTTAAAAATGTATTTCGGTTAACCGAGAGTTTCGGTTAAAAGAAGTTCTACTGCATATATTTATGTAATAGTATTTAAATGTTCACACTTTTTAACATAAATGTTATTTATAGGGTATATGCAAAAGTAAATCCTGTTTTTGGTTAACCCATTTATGCATGAATTTTTGTTTTCTCAAATTGGTTGGTAAAATCACATTGAAATGTTGCAAAATCAACTAGAAAAATACTAAAAAAAAATACGTTAAAATATTTTTGTATTTATTTGATAAAATGTAATCGTACTAAATACGGGAATATTCATATGTGAAAAAATGCATAATTATATCTTTTGTCTAAATTTATATAAATTAAGCTTTGAAATTGTATATTATATATTATAATTAGTATTTTTATGACCTATTAAAACAATATATTTATTTCTTTACTGAGACTAATAATATTATTAGTATTATTAATAATAAATTAGGAAAAATCGTATTTGAGGCTAAAAAACAATTTATTTCAAAATCATCTTGACAGGACTTTACATAAATAACTGTCTCCTGAATGGCTAATCGAAATATGTACCCATTTACGCATACAGCCTTTTATTTTGTACGTTACAAACATGCATAAAAAATAGGCTTGGACATATAATTTCGCAATTTAAAAAAATACGAATTTCAAAGATATCTACAAGCTAAGGTTATGACTTATTTATTTGGATCCTTGATACAAAAAATACAAATAAAATTACTATTTACATTTCGCTATCTTGAAAAATGAAAAATCTATAAACACCGAAAAAAGGCTTTCATTTAAGCAAATAAATATCAATCTTATGATGTCATCTCTCAGTAATAGATAAAGAGATTTATCACGTCACACAATTTTCATATTGTAAAGAAGAAGAAAAATATAAAAATTTATTAAAATTCGAAACGTCCAAAAAATTGGACGCTAGGCACAAATGAGTTTAAATTACATGTTTATTTAGCAAGTATATAAAAGTGGTACATTAACCCCTTAAGTGCCACAGACGTATATATCCGTCGCGCATAGTCAATGCGTTAAGTGCCACTGATGTATATATATGTCAGTTCAAAATATTGTCCTTTATACTGCGCTGTACCAGTAAAACCACGCCCACGGCTTTGGAATTAAAAAAAAATGAAAAAGAAAAAAGACTTTGAAGGTGTTTTTGAAAGACTGACCTAGTTCAGAGGAGAAGGGGTAGAAGGAACTACCTTCATAAAGGCTATCGCACTGAGCTAGTGACGTGAAAATAAAAGCGAATTTTTTTCCATATTTGATAAGGCTCCGCCCTTTTTGTACACCACTATTATTTTAGAGAAAATATTGTTTGGTTTGCCGTTCACTTTTCGAGTGAATCCACAAAAATTAAAATTTGAATGGAACATTTTCTATATCTCAATGATTATTTACAGAGTTCGCACGCTCTTAAGCCACGTCCAATTTGTAAGGCCACTAAGTTCTAACTGTGGCACTGGAGAGTGAATCTTGTAAGTTTTTCTCGGCACATAAGGGGTTAATATAGTGATATTGTGTTACTGTAGTAATAGTGTATTCGGGTCAATATCTGAAAATTGGACAATTTGCGTCCACTGCCAATAATATTTCATTAATTATACTGAAACCAAAAACTGAAAAACGTAATATATTGTAACATTTGTTATATCAATAATTAATGATAAATTGACATATAATGATGTATACAGAATTAATTTTAAGTTTTAAACAAGCGAAATCATCATTTCAGTCCCTGTCCCCAGGTACAAATATCCAATATTAAATGTATGCTGTAAACATTTCTCTAAATATTATTAACTTTTGCTATTATATAGATATAGCTATATGTATAAAGTATCGAAATAATTATCCTTTATTAGTATAGATTGTATAGTAAAATATTGTAGTAAATATATTTGTTTCTGAGGTTGACCATCATCTTAGTCCCTCTAAACAGACATTTATGTTAACAGATACTAGGTGGCGCTGGCAGAATCATTTCCATTGCAACAGCAACTAAAGTTCAACTAGCCACCATGGATGAAGGTAAGTTGTTTTTCTCTTTGTTTCATATTTAGAAATGTTTAGTTTTTGTTCTGAATAGGGATGAGTATTTTTATATAGCATCATTCATGTCCCCTTATTTAACTTTTTATTTATAAATAAAAAGTTTATTGCAACTTTATTTACGTAACATACAAATGTCACATGGCATATTTAATAATTTACATGTGGGCGAAATGATTTAACAAAATGGCTGTGCAGCTTTTAAGACAAAAACATCACCTCAGTCCCAATTATTATACACTGATTATGGTGTTAACAGACACTTTCTTCCATAAAAGTTTATCCTACGCATAAAATATACATCCTTGATCTCAAAAGACTACAGCATTCAAATGACAAAACATATATCATAGTATATAATTGTATTTCGAAGTTGGTACTTTAATTCAAAAGAAAAAAAATTCTGGAGTGAAATTGTCCAGTTTTCAAATATTGACCCATTCATGTTGCGTTTGTTTGTTGTCTTCATCCAATAATGCTTACAATTTTTCATCTTCAAACTTTTTCTATCTACCTTCATGTTCTACGTCTTCAACATCGAATAAACCTCCTTCAAATTGCCAGAATCACCTTCTCCACATATTATCAGAAAAAAACATGTTCACCCTAATATTTTATAAGTAAACGATGACTTTTAGCAGCGCTTTTCTTTAAATTATAAAAGTATAAACAAAACGTCCCGCAAATGACGATTATTTGGCACTAAACTATCCATTTTAAATAGAATAAAAAGCTGTGTTATTTACACATTAGTCAAATGTTATATACTCTGTTTTGAAATTTATGAAGAGACTTTTCAAAAGCATGTACAGCAGAACTTGTTTTATCCGGAACTCTTTTAACAGAAACTCTATGTTAACCGAAATCCATCTTTAAAACTTTATTTTTTTTTACTATCACATTCCTTGTGTGCAAAATCCCTTTTGAAAGATTTTTTTAAAAAGTATCCTATTCCTTGTGTGCAAGAAATATGATAGTTTTAAGGAGTGTTAGATAGATTGCGGACGAAGAGTACATATAAATATTTTCAATTCCCTTTCTTAGAATATATTTGAATTTATTTTGAGTTCCTGTAAGCTGCGGAGTGGAACTAACAAAACGAAGAAATTAGCAATTCTGAAGCTTTTGAATGTTTTGCAAAAGGTTTGGCATGCTGAAGCAGCAGAAAGACTGTTACTGGTGAACTAATAATATCTCCACATATTATCAGAAAAAACATGTTCACAACAATCTTTTATAAGTAAACGATGACTTTTAGCAGCGCTTTTCTTTAAATTACAAAAGTATAACCAAAACGTCCCGCAAATGACGATTATTTCGCACTAAACTATCCATTTTAAATAGAATAAAAAGCTGTGTTATTTACACATTAGTCAAATGTTATATAGTACTTTGTTTTGAAGGTTATGAAGAGACTTTTCAAAAGCATGTACAGCAGAACTTGTTTTAACCGACACTCTTTTAACGGAAACTCTATGTTAACCGAAATCTATCTTTAAAGCTTTTTTTTTTTTTTTTTTTTACTATCACATTCCTTGTGTGCAAAATCCCTTTTGAAAGATTTTTTTAAAAACTATCATATTCCTTGTGTGCAAGAAATATGATAGTTTTAAGGAGTGTTAGATAGATTGCGGACGACGAGTACATATAAATATTTTCAATTCCCTTTCTTAGAATTTATTTGAATTTATTTTGATTTCCCGTAAGCTGCGGAGTGGAACGAACAAAACGAAGAAATTAGCAATTCTGAAGCTTTTGAATGTTTTGCAAAAGGTTTGGCATGGCTGAAGCAGCGGAAAGACTGATACTGGTGAACTAATAATATTTAAAAACTTCGTGATAGAGCTTCAAGGCAAAAGCGATCAAAACTGCGATAAACAAAACATTGCTTCAAACCCTTGTGAAAGGTACTTAATTTCAAAATTAAAATTTAGGTAATTTATTCTCATTTCTATTTTTGTATTGCTTTATTTTTATTAAGCACTTGCTACCGTAATAAGAAATATCGCATATATTTCTCCTTAATCTTAAAATTGAAGCATTTTCTATTATCCGAAAATTTCGATTTTCCGAAAGAGGGTCGGTCCCAACTACTTCGGATAATCGAGGTTCTACTGTATTACCAGATTCACACAATACGTATAAGAACCCATACGTCATCTATTAGAAAAACGGAATTTACTTTTCCATATACCCAATATATAAATAAATTAATCTAAATTATAACGAAAAACTTTTTCATATTTCATTTTTTTATTATTAATTAATAGATATTCCATAGTAAATTTGTTTTAGAATTATTACACATTGCTGTATTCATATAATTAATAAACTATACCTAAGTAAATATAATTAAAATTACTTGACGCATAAACTAAAATAAATTATCTTAGTTATTTTAACATAAGATTAATATACCTTAATTGAATTTACGTTTGGCTTAAATTTGCTTTCATTTATTTTAATGTTTTATTTCGAGATTTTTTTCACGTTATATTTCTTCTCGAGAATACAATTTATCTTTTTTTAGCCGCACAAACGGCAAGAACATTTAATTAAATGACATTTTATGTAAGAAAACGCCACATTGTAGGCAAAAAAAATAATTATATCCTACAGAAATAAAGACAAAGTTACTTATGAATGTTCTTTAGAAATAAAACGTTATTTATTTTTTAATGAATATATTTAAATCTATTCTGTACGACGATGTTGAATAAATCTCTAAAAATTTTAATTATAAAAGATCTATTCCATTTCCTAGAAACAATTCCCGCATTTAATTTTAGCGTTTAACCCTTTATGCCCCTACGGTACTTTAAAGTAACTAACTTTAAAATAACTTGTTATACATCAGTTAGTTGTAATACAGTTTAGAATGATTTATAGATACTTTACTTTATCTTGTTCCAAAAGCATTATTGGTTGAACAATAGGGCTGGATTATTTATCTATATATCGACAGATATTGATATTTCTTAACTATCTCAATAACAATATCTAAACTTTGATTCTGTTGATATATCCCAATAAAACATCAGTGTTAACAAACACTGGAATTACGAACACGAGCACCGAAAACAATATGGCAAACATCTCAAAACTGAATAAAATAATAATATTTTGCACTCACCGACAGAGCCTCAGATTTTTTTTTATTCCAATGTCTTCAACCTCCTGCCTCATCCAAAACAGAAAATCTACATCGATAATCTTCCTTTCCGTTGATTATCTAAAATAGAAATTATCCCAATTATTGCAATACATCCAACCCTTCACTGTAAACCTAGAGTTCATTAGACTATCTGCGTAATACTGAATAACACTTGTCGTCCTTAGTTATCTCGTAACTATGATTGTCCTACACATATTCCAATAACTCCAGATAATTTATACATCATGAATAATCACGCATGAGCATTGGTTATCCATTGTCGCGTTTGATACGGAGGATAGCTCGTTATCATAGAGTCTATACCTAAGTAAAGATGAAATGCTCGGCTTGCAAGCAACCAATCATAGTCTACTAATGAGATAGTTTCTCATTTTCGTCCTCAAGTTGGTGAAAAGCCCAAGGCCAAAGCGGTCGTTCACTGCGATGATTGGTTGCTTTTAAACAGAGCTTCATAGCCAGTAATGCTTATTCATATTGACTTTCTTCTTTGTCCGTTCATCGTATTTTCGTAAGAGGAAAATTTTCTCGGATGAATTTAATATATCCTGTTTTGATATTTTTCAGCTATGAATATTTTTTATCAAAACACAAAATTTAAATTAGTATAAACTATTCTCAAATGTGATTTGAGTTGTTATATATATTTTTAAAAAGGTTTCAATGTTGATTTCTTGTAGTAAATAGGTAGGAAGATATAAATACAGTGATTTTTTTCTATTAAGAATGAATTGATTCCTCAGAGAAAGATTGAAAGGTAACATTTCTGTTGCATCTATCATCTACTGAAACCTATTTAATATCACGTATATTAGCACGACATGCGGTATTAAATTAATTTTAGCTTTTCCTGGGCTTCCTCATTTCCTGTGTTAATTAAAATAAAATCGTCAACGTCCTAAATTTAAGAATGTTTTATTTTAGCTTGTATTTTATAATTTTATCAGTTATTTCCAAAGTACTTAACTAGTTCAAATAGCATTGATAAATAATGGATAGAAAAGGAAGAATAGGAAACATAATACTATTTTTGAAGGAAAATACTTTGCAACAAATGGTATAAGTGCAAACAGATATCAAACATTGGTTACTTTTCTAAAATATTTTTTGTATAAATATATGTACTTATTTTAATGATGCTGTGTGAACATATAGGTATAAGACATTGATTCATTGCTCTCTACATCTGTTTTTACTTAAATTGCTGTTACTATACCATTTATGTTTCGATTAGCAAAGTTTCTATTCTAGCACAATTTAAGGTAGTTATCGCGATATATCACAAATATCAATATTAACTCGTTGATATATTGCGATATTAAAAATCTCATATCGTCCAGCCCTATTGAACAATACAAAAATATTTTTTAAAGGATGATTTCTGCTGCCTTTCATCTTTACAACTTTCTTGACGATGAACAATTGGGGGGGGGGGGGGGGAGTTTCAGTTGTGAAATATTTCTATATTTCTGTTGTAAGAACATTATATTTGTACATTTCCTAATTCTACAAAACACTAAAGGAATATTTTAAATCAAAGATTTGAGTGGAGTTATAAATAATGCACAAAATCCCTATAAATTCAAATGTAATTAATTAAATTTAGTTCCCAAACTATTTCTAAAATTTATTAAAAGATTGTGTAAATCGTTTAATATATTTTCAAAAAATCATAAAATATGTTTTAGAAGATGAAATTTTCATATATTCATAATTTGGGACGTAAAGGGTTAAATTCCATATTTCTTGCGAATTTTAGACTATTGAATATCAATGACTCTTGGCTACAATGCTGACTCAAAATATTAACGTAGTAGAATTTTTATTAAAAGGCAATTATTGTTGAAGCTCGCATATAGCATCCAGACATGGTGCGTTTTGTCAGTGTTTTATGCGTTATGCCAAAGTTACAGAACAGTTCAAATTTACCTGCGAAAATCGTATTAAACCGCGTGTTTCCAAAATTTAACTAACCAATTCAGATGGGTGATAAAAGACATCAAGAGGATGCAAAATTACCATAGAACGCGGGGTCACAAACCACGTATTTAACGAGTAAAAATTAAATTTAAACAATCAAAAAACCCAACTGCGTAAAAAGCGAACTAATTAATTATTTCACATCAATGTGAAACTATTTTTTATATTACTTACCTATTTTTTTTATTTACTTGTACTGGGGACTTTTACGTTATGTTTGATTGTTAGTTGCTATCTATAAACACTGTTTTGATGTGGCCGATAGATATCTATGAATTTTAGAGTTACAGTAAAGCTAGAGATCCTAACTACGCAACTTTCAGGTTGTGTAATATTTAAACGGAACTTCTGACTGTAAAATAGTCTGGGAGACATCATCTTCATTTTTAAAGACCTATCCAATGATATGCCACTCAATAGAGCGCGTAATTTTTTCGTCTCTACCGCTATTTTGTATTTTATGGCCGTCATTTTGAATTTTTGAAAACGAAATATAGCCTATAACTATCGGGCGGTTATGACGAATTGACAGAGTCCTCACTCATTAAAATCCATCCAGTCGTTTTTATGTTTCGAGGGTATAAAGCAATCCGCATACCCAGATACGCGTCAAACACATAACCCTTCTTAGGCAGTCGGGTAATAAAAAATAAAGGGTGGTTCATCCAAGCTCAATTTGGCTTGACAGTAATAGATTTCAGAAAACTGAAGTATATTGTATTAAAGCATTTAACAGACATTCTCAAGTTTGTTATAAATGTGATAACACCAAACAAAAGTAGTATAATATTAGATGTAAATTTCCAAATGGGCGAAAAATGTCCAGACCAGGATTCAAACCAGGGATCTCCTGCCTGAAGCCGACAAATGCTCTACCATAAGAGCTATCCAGGACGAATCTGGTGGAACTTTATTCACCCAACTAACCGTATTGATTATAGCATCCGGTCTGAAATCCGGTTCAGCTCAACAGAATAAATTGCAGGTAATGGGACTCAGGAGTTCCATTACCTGCGATTTATTCTGTTGTGATTTAATTACCAATTAGAATAATTGTGTTAAAATTAATCTAGTGTAATTACGTATCCAGCGATTTCTGGAGTTCCATTACTTGCGATTTATTCTGTTGAGCCGAACCAGATTTCAGTACTCGAATTTTAACTCACTTTCAAAAATCCGATCGAGATTAAATTTTACATACTGACGTAAATCAGATAAAAATTTAATATTATTATGATTTTCGGTGTTACCATTTATTCTTATTTTACAGGATAACAACGAAACATTCCGGATAGATTACCGCCAAAAAGTTTAAGAAAAAGTTCTAGATTAGATAACGCAAGACGGCGATGGTTGTGTTTTTTAACTTTTATGTATATTTAGCACTGAATCTGAAACGGATCTTCATTTTAACCATCACATTAGAATTTTTTTGCAAATCGTAAATTTTAAAGTAATATTAGCGAATAGTGTATAACACGAAAACCTGATACAATAAAACACATGTAGAACTTTTTGTATTTAATTTAATTGTATTTAATTCAATAATTTATTCTATTTTTTGGCTTATAATGGGATTCTTATGGCTAAATAGCTGAGGGGTCCGATGAGGGGGGACAGGAGGTTCAATTTTAACCTCGTGGCGTGATGGTTAAAAATGAAGGTCATTTTCGGATTCAGCGGAAAAAAATACAGAAAAATCAAATATCAAAAGTTAAAAACACAACAATCGCATATATTTTAAAGTATCAAATTTTCGCTATAAGAACTATCTCATACACACAAGAATCATTAATAATTATAAGAAGAATTAAGGATTAACAAAAGCTAAAAAACATGATATAACCCAACTTTTGTAGGCTAGTGTAATACAATAAGATTTTAAAATACCTATATATCATTTTGCAAAGAATCGAGGCTGTTCTAATTTAACAAAAATTCTGTTTTTTTTTTCTTCTTATATGTTTATTACAAACTGAATACTTAGCATTGACATACCAGAATGATTAAGGATTTAAAATTTATATTGTAATTTTAATTTTACTCTCAACCATTTTTTTAAATTATATCTGACAAAATTATATTTCTACTATATTTTTGAATTTTTACCCCTATAATTTTTAGCCCTAAATTTTTACCCCTACTTTGCAGCAAAAATATGCTCCAACTTTAAACAGGTATTACACGGTCAATTTTAATCGTAGAATAACGGGACTATTTTTTTCTCTTACTTGTCAGAGTAACAGAAAAATTTTACTAAATATAGCTGATAGGACCAAGGGATCATATAAAAATTTAAATTTCGTATTTTTTTTATTTTTAAGAAATGTTTTTATTGACCCAGATCGCTTTTAACCCTAGAACTACCGGAAATTTTACTCAAGTTTTATAAAAACATTCTACACCAGAATTTTTACTTAAAACTATTTAATTTGTTTATTTAACTTATTATTGTCTGATTTATACATTTAGTTTGTTTTGAAGAAATTTCTGGTTTGAATAGATATTTTGAATATACATGTCGGGTCCATTGGACCCTTCTGGTAGACAGAGGGTTAATATACTTCTTTACCTTATTTAAAACCTTTTTATAATTTGAACTGTATGTCTATGACTAACGGTTTAGGAATTAATCATTGGACATCGTTGAGAGTGAACACTCTGTATAAAACTTGAGAATTTCTTTTGTTGAGACATTTTATCCAGCATCGATAGGTATGTAAATATGAAGCAAGTTAACATCTTGTAATAATATACTAATTTCAAATGCTAAAAAAGGTGTAAATTAAAATTTTAAAACCAGTAAATTACATTTATTTTGACTGTTCAAATGATTAAAGTCGTAAATTAAAACTTTAAAACAAGTAAAAATACGCTTATTTCGACTATTCAACAGTCAAAACTAATGTATTTTTACTGGTTTTAAAGTTTTAATTTATACATTTTAGCATTTGAAATTAGTATAAAAGTAGTTTTCTTTTTAACCATTTGGAAAAATGGTTATTGTTTTCGTCAGGGTAGGAAATCAAAAGCATATCTGAACGTTTTCATTGGTTTAATCCGCAATTTATTCGTTATCTCATTGGTATATACATTAATCTGTATTTCCCTTTGGTTTCAACAACGATGGACAACAGAGTATTGCCACTATGACAAAAATGTAATAAAAAGTACAAAAAAAATTAATAAATCAGAAACAAATTGAGATACAGCTTTCAAACAAATTGCATTTAAAAGTACATTTTTTTCTCTATCCGGCGGTATAAAAAGTAATATTTTCGGATGTTTAGAAGTTTAAGAATGAAATTTTATTTAAAATTGGTCGTGATATTTTTTGGAAATCTGATGATAGAAAAGCCTTTTCCCGAACAGCCAATGAAATGCTTGGCTATTACGTATGTTTCATAGGAAATCTGACGAGTCGCAGGCGATTTTTCTTGCTTTCAATTTTTACGTGTAATAAACACTATTAATCTTTAATTCATGGCGTACGTAATGTATGACCAGCTCCGTAGAAGTTTAAAAATTTACACAGTACCGAAAATTGTAAATTTTAGTCTTTGAAAAAATCATTTTCCAAATGGTCGTTGTAATTTGTTAAATCGCGCTTTTTTTTTTTTTTTTTTTTTTTTTTTACAGATTGTCGTATCTTGTTCAAGTTCACAAATGGAATTTCACAAAAGAAAACTCGATTTTTTTTTAAATTTTGGATAAGGAGAGTTTTGAAGCTCACGCCCACGTATGATTTCATAATCGGTCCAATCGTCAATCTGACGATTTATTTCTTTCGTTTAGGATTAGTTACTAATTGACAAATAAGCAACTGCAAATTTGTCGATTATGTAGAATTTTTTAGCAGAATATGAGAATGCAACAATTTCAAATTTTTGTATTGTATTCAATTTATCTGACAAATATAGTATCTTCCTTTTATTTTATGAATATTTTCCATGTAACAGAAAATACGTTAAAACTCGCCAACACAATAGGAGATGACTTGACTCCACGAAACTCGTGAATCATCATGAAAGTAGGGCTGTGGAGTCGGTGTGAAATGGACGACTCCGACTCCGACTCTTTCGCTCAAAAATGGGCCCGACCCCGACCCGGCAGCACTGCATGAAAGTACGGCCATGGATAAAACAGTAGCAGGCAGACATCACAAAAATTAACAAAGAAATAGAATTGAAAACGAATGAACGTTTCACTTTCTGTTCAAATATGTTTAAAAAAAAAAAAAAAAAAAAAAACATAGTACTAGACAAGTTTTATTATACGAGACAAAAAAAATCAAGAATCATCAACATACGTCACGCAAAAAAGGCAGAATTTGTTGTAAAAAGCCACAAAATTTCGTTTATCTTTCTCTACTTTAGTAAATATATACACGAAGCGAGAGGCAAAGAATATTAGGTCGCGGGAACAAAGAAGTGTTGCAGTGTTGCTAACTTAGTGCAGGGTTCGTACGGGTGCTTGAATTTCATGACTAAGAAATTCTTTGGTACCAGTATTTTCTTATGAAAAATCTCTGCTGAAATAAGTCGAAATTTCGTCCGTTTAAACTAGATTTTTTTTTTTCCTATAAAAAAATTCTGATATTGGGCCTTGAAAATAGCGGTATCCGTACACACATTAGTGACATCTTTTAAATTTCAATTCTACTACTGTGTCCAATTAACTATATATTCGCCTTAATCAAACTGTCTATCTATATGTTGAATATTATTATTCGACAATAGTGGTAGATTTTTTAATAAAATAATCCCATTCATCTATCAACACTGGGGAAGAGAGAAAAATTTATATCTTAGTTTATGAATTCGCGTATTAAGCGAGAATTTTTGTCTCAATATACCTAAATTATATCGCGTATTAAGCGTGATCGCTTATTAACCGTTCGCATATAAAAAGTAACTTTTTTGCATTAGTCTTATAGGCTATATTCAAATGATCGGAAAAAATTGGCGCATTAAGCGGTACCGCAAATTAACCGGATCCATAATATTATGCACATATAATATATTAATATATAATATATATTATATATTAATATTGTCAAACCTCGTTATAGTGAACCCTCAAGGGACCGAAATTTTGGTTCACTATAACCGAGAATTAACTATATTCGTTCCGCAAACAGTTTTAACTAAATGGTTCCGAACTCCTCCCTCGAGGTGCATATTATTTAAATAAATGACCAATATGATGAAATACAAAATGACTGAGAAATAATAACAAAAAACATGTTATCTTACTTTTATTATTTATCTAAATTTAATCTATATCTTATTCCTTATCTAAATGTAAATCTGAAATCCATCTAAATATTTTGCATGAGCAGAAATTATTAATTTCCTTTTGTTTCCTCGTGTTACAAACTGTAGATTTGGATAATTTACAATCCCTGCAGATATCGGCTTGATTGCAACAATTTTAAATTTTTCTTATTATGTCTATTTTATCTTGAATTTGAGAGCGTTTTACGTTTACTGCTCGCCGTAGTTTAAATGTGCTTCTTTAACTGAACTCAGAGTAAAAACGGGATGAAAGGAAGACTTTTTCAACACCGATCCGTGTCCGTCCTTTTAACTAATAATAAGTACGCATTCCTATGCGTCTTCCTTGAATTTCTGGGAATGGATATTCCACCCACTTACCTCTTACAGGTGCAACATCTGCCGGGGATGGCCTTTGTTTAGAGAGGGTGAAGGGAGATAAAAGAGGCAAACAAGATTGATACATTAGGGTGGTCACAAGAAATCAATTTTCGAATTTTTTCTGTGGGACAACCAAAAAAGTTGCCAATTGGCTAGAAAATGAGATTGGCAAAATTTCAGCTCATTTGGATAATTAATGTTAACCCGTGCCTCATTGAGGTCAAATTTTGAAGAAAAAAAAAAAACGTAATTTTTCGCAAAAGAAGGCCATTTTTACTTCATCAAGTGAATACAATTGAACCTAGAAACATAAAGTTTGTTTCATTTCATTAAAAAAATGTTTTTGTCTTGAAGAACCACACACCACTTTTTGTAAAACATTTAGATTTAACCATATGCGCATTTTTCAGAACCATACTCGATCTGAATCCTAAAAATTGACTTTTTATGAAAATGCGAAAAAACATTGCAACATATGATACATTCTTATCGCTACATTTCAGTCTACGGATGGTTTTAAAAATCGGTATATGTATTTATTTTGAAGTAACAATTTCAAAAATATTACTAAGAAATGAAAAAAAAAAAAAATCAGTGAAAGACAGAAAAAAGTTCATTATATCCATCCTCCTCATTTTTTAGGTTCATTATATCAACAAAAAATAACATTATACGTGTATTGCACTGCACGGGACCAAACATTACGCTCATTATATTCGGTGGTTCATTATAAGCCGTGTTCACTATAGCGGGGTTTGACTGTATATAACATTATATACACATGATGTAGTTGTACAGAAATCTCTAAGATTATGTTTTATTCATAGAAAATATATACTACTTCGGTTGGATCAGGGTTATTTATTTATTTATTTTAATGAATACAACATTTTTTAATTAAAAGAGTGCTTAACAATTTTTTTTGCACATTTTCTTCCTTTGTTAATTAAATATGAAGCATATTTACTTTTTTAACTCTGTTGAAGTTAAAATTACAATTCTGGTTAAATCCTTTCAACTAAATTTTTTCATGGATAAAAAACATAGATAATGAACATAGATAAACATTTTAATTAGCTGCATTAACAATAATAGGATTATTTCAGGAAAGAACAGAGCTGTTTTTATTTGAGTTTTTGATAAGATTATTTAAAATATGAATAAAACGTTTTTTCAGAGCAAAGAAGAGCTTAGTTTATATTAAAAAAATTTTCAAAAGAAGTCATTATTAAAACGAAACGTTTACTAATCTGTATAAAATTTAATAAGATATTATGCAATATTTTAACAAATCTAGTGCTTTATATAATATCCTATAGTTACTAGAATAATCGGAAGAATGCCTCGTATTTTAATCTAAAACCTAATTATTTTATAAGATAAATATCATGACAAAATATTATTCTTTTTTTGACACAATATAATACAGATTTTTTAATATAAATAAATTAAAAACAATAATTAAAGAGTTAATATAGAATACGTAAAGAAAATCAGACGTCAAATACAAAGTGCTGTTATATGATATTTATTTAAAATTCATTAATATCATTCCTTGAAATAATTTTATTTATTTTCGAAATAAAAATGAAAAACTTATATCTATATAAAACCATGAGACATTCGAAAAAGTATTAAAAAATGCATAAATAATTATGGTTAATGTTATTTTTAATTTATTACTTAACTTGGTACTTCTTAGTTATCCCGTCGACTAATTTCGCCAAGTTATATTAATCGCCAAACCACCCTCCAAGTTACACACATTGACATAATTTTTATTTTAAATAACGAAAGAACAAATAAATTAGCAAAACATTAATAAAAATACAAATAAAACGTCAAATTAATGGTTTTATTGACCATTATTGGCATTTAATCTTACAATTAATTAATTAATGGCAACCATTATTGGCATTTAATCTTGCAATTTGGCGACAGTAATTTGGTCGACGGGATAATTAAGAAGTACCCTTAACTTATATCAATAATTTTAGAAACAACACAGTCTTTAAATGCGTCTGATTACTAGTATGTTCTAGAGTAATAGTTAAAAACTAAAGGTAAATTTAACTATACGTAAGACGTAGTTTATAGTATTATTTAAAAGGAGTTTTGTATGTTAACTGTAATTTATAAAATAAAATTAGGTAAAACCAGATTAATTTCCATACGTACACCGAAGAGCCATTACATTATGACCACCCTCCATCTATAACAATGAGCTCGCCCAGAAACAAAATCACGGCGCGTGCGCAGTTGATATTGGAGTATATAAAGCGCCTATGCATCATATTTCAAAACATAGCGTGATAAGCGACTTAACCCTCCGACTGTCTTGGAGAAGGGCAAAATTGTAATGTTGTTTTTACTGCATTTTGTTTTAAATGCTTAAAAAATGATTCATTGAACATTTTATAAAAAAACTTAATAACGAATATGAATGCAACAATTAATCATTGTTCAATGTATTAAAAATACATTAAATCAATAGAATTATATTACTTTAAATATTGCTTGTATTGCAGTGAAACCTGGAGCTTAGTGAACGTATTAACACGGGCTTGTCAGTGAGGGGGTTTTAATGGGAAAAGCAGCGGATTTATCAGACTTTGATAAAGGACAAATCGTTATGACTCGGCGACTGGAAACGTCGATATTGGAAACGACGCGTTTAGTGAGCTGTACACGTGCAGTCATTGTGAGCCCATACCGAAAGTGGCGTATGGATGGTGAAACGAGAAGTCTCCGGCGAGCGGTGTGTTGGCCGCTGCGTACTGATTCCAGAGGAGAGCGGATATTGTCACGCATTACTCGTCGTGACCGAAGAGTTGCAACAGCCGAAATCACCAGCATCTACAACAGTGGCGACCCAGACAGTGTTTCTCAACACACAGTTCCGCGTGCACTATAGCGTATAGGCCTACGCAGCCGGCGGCCTAAGCACGTTCCTGCGCTGACAGCACGTCATCACCGGCATCGCTTGCAACCGGCCCATCAACATCAAAATTGGACCATAGAATAACGGAAGAAAGTTGCATGGTCCGAAGAATCATGGTTTCTGCTTCATCACAAAGACGGGCGCGTGCAAACACGCCGATTTCCAACGGTAACCCTAGCTCCCGGACGCGCAGTTCATAGGAGACAAGCCTGTAGCGTCTATATTATCGTGTGGGCTATGTTTTTATGGAGCACACTAGGACCCATAATCCCCATAGAATCCCCCTGACGTCTGTGTGCTACCTTAACATCGCTTCAGAACAGGTGCACCCATTAATGTCAACAATGTTTCTGGTGAGTTATTGCATTTACAAATAGGATAATGCACCATGCACTGTTAAAAATAGCTGTTGCTTTACAGTACTTTACTGCATAATTTTACTGTAAATTACTGTATTGTAGTAAATATTCTGCTTGCCCGCTAAATATCAGTCACTGACAATAATAAGCTGTTATTGACCGTAACTGATCATTTTTCAGTATTAACCTCACTCCTCACTGTAACAGTCATATACGGTCGAGGGGATAATGTAACGCAGCCTTTAACGGATGTCACGGGCTAGTCTAGTAAATTACTGTTACTCGCTATCGCTAACCATAATCTAACGGTGGATTACGCTGGCACAGCGGCGCGCGCATTCTAGCAATCTAAGACCACGTTTTTTACCAAGAAATTCAATAGCAGTTTTGATGGCAGCCATCTTGTCTATAAGTGATTGTTCGTACGTAGGTGCTAGCGGATGCTATCTGTAACAGTGATCGATAATATTCTAATTCTAGATGATTGCCAGCCTTTCCATTTTAAAACAAGGTAAGTGGCAGATGTTTGTGTACATATCATTTAAATATTCGCATATGTTTCCGTTGTAATTTAAAGAAAATCATTGTACTAATGTGTAATAAAATAGGAATAATAATATAATAATACATTATTTTATTATATATTGTTAATACATTATTATTGTGTTTTTAAACTATTATTATATTACTAAATTAATATTCCCTTATATTATTATAACGTTGTTATATTATTATTATGTTTTTATATTGTTATTACATTATTATTAAATTACATTATCAGTAATCTATTCAATCTCAGAACAATGCACATTTCGCAACTGTAAAACCTTTTAATAAATTGAATTGAAATTGTCTTCCAAATTACACTCAACACCTTTCCTTTCCTCATCCTAAAATAATAACAATAATAATAATAATAAAATGGTTAAATAAAAAATAGAAAAATTGCTACGATTATCACAAAATTTATATTGCAGTGAAACAAGAATTCAAATTAATAAAAGAGGTAGGCAATAGTTGTGAAAATATTTTATACTGTTGCCAATTATTATGTAATTTAATCTAATATTGTAAAGGTTTTTTTCTTATATTTCACACCAATTGCTGAAAAGGTATTAAATAAAAACTATAAAAATAGCTAAAGGGTTTTAATGGACTGTTTACATTTTCATTAGATTCTCGTTCAATACATTTTTGTTAATACAATTAATAAAGTATCCTTTTTTAAGAAAAATTAAAAATTTTAATTCTGTGTAATAAGTATGTGTGTGAGGGGGGGGGGAGGAGTGTTTGGAGATTTATTATTTATTAAGTTTTTTTAAACATCAGATTTTAGCGATATTAACTTTGTAGGGTGAAGAAAGGAAAAGCGGTTACTGAAATCTGAAAAATTATTTTAAATGAATTTATTTAAAAGTGGAAATCTAAGTTTTAAGTGTTGTGAAGGGGCCATTTCTCTGAGATTGAATTTTGTAAAAGACAGATTACTGATAATGTACAATAATGTAATATAATAATAATCCAGTAATAATTATATTATTATTCCTCGTTTATTACACATTACAATAACGTTCTTTTTAAAATTAAAACGGAAACGTATGCAAATATATCAATGACATGTAAACACATAAGCTGTCAATCACAATGTTTTAGAATGAGAAGGCTGATAATCCATTAAAATTAGAATATTATCTATCGCTGTTGCTAGCACTTACGTAAAATGCAGTTTCAATTCCTTAAAAGATAGAAAACACAGAGAATTTATATCTCTTTAATGGAAATTGAAACAAAATAATTGATACTAATTAAAAAAAAAGGAAAAAAAGTCATAAACGGTCAAATGCACTCCTATTACTGTGATTTACGGTCAGATACGGTATTGAAAGTTACTGTGGTTTACGGTCAGATACGGTATTGAAAGTTACTGTGATTTACGGTCAGATACGTTCAAAATATTTACTGTCATTTACGGCCTAATACAGTCTAAATAGATAACGGTACTTAGTGTAATATTACGGGAAAATGCTGGAATCTGTGCTGCCAGGCTTTTCCCGTAATCCAACGGTAAAATTTTTATCAGTGTGTCATACGGGTCAAATCGTCAGGGAGTGGTTCGAGGAGCATTCTAGAGATTTTCAAGTCATGTACTGGCCTCCAAATTCACCAGATATGAATCTCAAAGAACATTTCTGGTTCCACCTGGAAATCCAAAATCATTCTGCCACGCTACTACCTCGCAATATGCAACAATTTCAGGACCAATTGGTGAGCGCTTGGTACCACATACTTCAGACTACCTATAAGAACTTAGTCGAGTTGATACCAGGTTAGGTGTTGGCGGTTTTGAGGGCGAAAAGTGGTCCTACGTCGTATTAAACAGGTGGTCAGAATGTAATGGCTCATCGGTGTAAATTGTAAAATTCGTACAAATGGAGGCTTGGCAAGAACATATAATGATGGACATTAGACTAGCTAAACTTCGTTTACGTTGTTCTTTTCACATAATACTCATGTTTAGTTTTGAATAGCTACTAGGAGAATTAGTAGTCTTTTAATTTGTTAGTGACCGTTTATAATCAAGTTTGTTTACTTTATTGAAATTACTTTTTCCGCGTTCAAATGAGTTCTTTCTGTAAAAGCATTAAGAGTGATATGATTCTCTTAAAATAAAACTGTATATATGACTTTAAATTTGTTCTTAATTTTCTATTGTACACAAAAACATAAAGATTATTAATACAAATATTTTAACTTTATGATTACATATAGTATATTCATATAAGATAAATGCATTTGCATAGTACGCGCAGTTTTATTGTTTGTCTAATTACACAATAAGCATAAAGGATACAAAAAAGTATAAAAAAGTTCATGTAACAATTATGTACAACATATTTTATATTGAACGATTTTGAAACAATCTAACATAGAAAAGCTAAAATCTTTAACAATGATTTTACCCACAAATAACGTAAGACACAACAAAAAAAAGTTGTTTTCTCTCCAACCAATAAAATTTCTTTCTCCAATCTTAAAGATCCTATTGATGACCATAATACCTGGCACATTTACAGAATTTTTTGTGAGTGCGGCCTCTCTTACATTGGGCAGATGAAGCGTGCACTTAGAATTAAACTGAAAGAACACCAGAATTACGTTAGAAAGCAGGAATTTGAGAAATCAACAATAGTGAAACATTATTGGAATTCCAACCATCCAGACGCTAAAATTATTCAAAATTAAAACTCAGTTTTCTATCTAGATTTTTACAAAGCTCACTATATTCATAAACATACCTCCTCCTTAGTGAAAGATATGACCAGTACACCTTTCCTTTCGCCAGTGTGGAGGGATCCTGCTCAGTGACTCTTTTTCAGTTGGTTCCGGTCCATTACGTCATTTCTTTAAGATATATGAACTCTTGTTCTCGTCCTTTTCAATCAGTCCATAAGTCAGTACTCTGTGTTATAACCGAGGGGTTCTTCGCACCCATTTCAATTCTTTACCCCCAATTATTCAACCCATTCATTCCATTTTACTCTCACCAGGAATCCTCGAAACGATTATATGGGATTTTTTTGTCGTGCCTGCACGTTATTTGTGCGTAAAATCGTTGTTAAAGATTTTAGCTTTTTTATTAAAAATCGCACAATGTTTTATCTATGCCAGTCTAACATGTTTGTATATTTGACATACGCTTTTGGGATATTCGCTTGAATGATATGGCATAGATTTAGGGCGGGGGGGCGAGGCTAGTTGGCTACAGAGGTAATCAGGCGCAGTCCTCATAATTCGCCTGTTTGTGGATAGATGGCGCAAACAGTCGTAGAGCACCGTTCTTCTTGCTCTTTAGAATCCCCATTGTAATTATGCAGCGTTACCCACGTGCAGTGGACAGTTATCACGATTTTTCTATATTTTGCATTCTGATAATTAAGTTTTTGTTGATTCATTCTATTACTAATTTCTAATACTTATCTTAATAATTGCGATTTAACTTGTGTAGTATTTCATAATGTATGATTAACTCTACCTATTCCATATATGATTTACTTGGCTTGTTTGTGTATAGAAGATTACGTCTCCCACTTTGTGAAGAAATTTATTATGGGGCTAGCAGGCGTATTGAACACGGGGCAAGTTTGCTCGGTGTGCCAACTAACCCTGTTACATTGTTTCATAATTTTTTCTGCTATTTATATCCATTTTATGAATTAATTACTTTTTTTTACAGAATACATGTGTAATTACGAGAAGAAAACAGAACAAGCTAAAACACCGAAGAACGGTATAGCAAATACTGTGGATGCCGTGTTAATTAACGGACGATATATTATGTAAACTGGTAGAGCTTTTAATTATCCTTCGAGAGGCCTAATCCGATATTGCCAAATTATGAAGAATCAAGTTCAACCGAGTGACGGTGTTCATATCTCACCCACCGCCCCATGAGTACTAAGCTTGAGCACTGACAGAAAAATGTCGGCTGCCAAAGACAGATTTTTTAAACGTATTTACGGTCCCTTAAATTTAGACACCACTATTTTATAAAATATTTCTTTGACTTGTTTAATCTCAGAAAAATAAAGCGGAAAAAACTTTTAAATATTATGGGTACCAAAATTCAAGGGACCTAAAAAGAATCCGCCTTCGGCAGCCGCCATTTTAGTGTCAGCGCTCAGGTCTAGTATTCAAGGGGCGGTGCCTCACCTATGACAGGCAAGAAACTGAATGTTTAAAAGATTCAGTATCAACTTTTTCGGTTTTATGTCCAGCAGTCTATGGACTCCAATGATGTTGGATCATCAAATCCTGGGTATATTAGACAATTAAAAAAGGCAGAAGCAAGAAAGAAAATAGAAACAAATGACGTAGGAAAACAGGAAACCAGAAGAATATTGACAGATTCACTAAATGTAAAGACATTGGAAGAGATACACTTTTCATATAGTGCGTAAATCTCTTCTATTGCATATCTGCAATACAAGTAAAAACTTCTGTCGTGTGGCTGTTTTAAGCTAAAATATTGCAAATTAGTAAATATTTTAATAAGTATGTCCCAAATACTTTATTTTATATAATTATTTATTTTATAAAACTTAAACTTTAATCCTTTAATTTCCATGATAGAATGCGTTCTAGAAATTACTTAGTTCAGATAATCTGACTTTACACCAGAAAGTTTCAATGGTTAATTTCGCTTTATTTAAACACGGAATGTCTGTTATTAATTAAAGCAATGCTATTTTAATTTTCTGGTGTGAATTAGGTATATACGAATTAAAAAAAATCTATTAAATTCAAAACACTGTTGCTTGCATATATGCAAAGCTGCGCACTAAAGGGTTAATCAGAAGACAAAATAAGTCTCAATCACCCTCAAATGTCTGAATTCAGGACATCGCAATCGCAAAATCTGAAAACTAATTCAGCAACTAGAGTAGCTTTATAAAAGAGTAGCTAGGCAATCCACTTTATTAAAATCTGCATTGTGTGGAACGTATCACTTAAAATTAAACATAACCACTATAACCAGCGAATTCACTTACCTCGACTTTGCCCAGTCATATTTGTTCAGAAAAATCTGAGTTGATGTAGCTTTGACAACATTTCTAATACGGTAGGAACACCTACATTTCGCGTTTCTTTTATAAAGGTGTGCTGCGAAAAACAAACTGAAATTCGAGATTTGTAAAAGTAAAAGACTGATGCCGCCGCCAACAACAGCGTTTGTTTTTTGTTGGTATGACATATTGGTCGACTTTGAAGGACTTTGAAGTTGCTCCGCAAATTCTTCCTACAGTACGTTAAATAACGACGCTGTGGTAAACTTTCTCTTGGTGTGACGTAGCTCACCATGTGGTACCCCCACTGCGTATCTCTGTCAACTACACATGCAACAATCCGTCAAAGTCATGGAACTATAATGGAGTTATGAATAAAAAGCAGACATACAGTGTAAAATCTAAGAGTTACGAGTAAAATAGCTCAGAAGGTTTTCACGAGATGGCGGCTGATTTTTTACATAGGATCCACAGTTTCTGATTTTTGCCGAAGCAAATTTCCACCAGTAAATATTGAATAGAAATTTTAGCCTTATGTTAGAGGTCTATTTCTGCAAAGTTTCTCCCAAAAATAGTCTACATTTTTCTATTCATTTTTACCGGTGGAAGTTGGGCCGGGTATTATAATCTCTTTTACTGACATTAACAGGAGGTTGTTTAAGTTTTCACAATATGGCGGAAACACAGGATCTGACTACCATAGAAGCAAACTTCCACCAAGAAAATAAATATCTGTTTTTGGCTATATTTATGACTGAAATTCTGCATCAATAAAGCGTTTAAATAAGCAGAAAATGTCTATTAAAATTTATTTGTGGTAGTTTGGCCCGACAGTAATTATCTACTGCGATACCGGTTACACTATTCATTCATAGTTCCATGTGAACTATAAATAAAGAGGAATTGACACAGCCTTAAAATAGTGACGCTTCAACTATAACCGCTTTCTTTGGGGTTGATATCAGTCGGTGCAATCTTCACCAGTAAATTGAAATTGAAATTTTATGTTTATTTAAACTTCTTATTAATGCAAAATTTCAGTCATAAATAATGGCAAAAAGATATATCAATTTTTACTGGTGGTAGATTATTTCAGCGGTAGTCTAGCTATGAGTATCCGCCATATTGTGACAACCTAGACAACCTATTATCACTGTCAATGAAAAAGATTATAACACCTCGGCAAACTGCCACCAGTAAAAACAAACATAAAATTTAACCACATTTAGAAGAGAAACTTCTCGCGAAAAAACCGCTGAAAAAAGGCAAAATTTTCCAGTCAATATTTACTGGTTTAAGTATACTTCGGCGGTAATCAGAAACTGTTGTTCCGATGTGAAAAATCAGCCGCCATCTTGTGACAACCTCCTTAGTTACTTCACACCATGGAACTATTAATAAACAGGAAACATCCGGCGGAAACTTCCACTAGTAAATCTACACAGAAACTTTAACCCTATTTAAAGGCCTTATTAATGCGAAATTTCAGTAATAAATAATGGCAGAAACATATTTGATTTTTACTGGTGGGAGTATACTTTTGAGGTAGTCAGGCCCTGTGTTTCTGCCATATTGTGACAACCAGTGAAACAAACTTAATGTTTTACGAGGCAAACTGACACCAGTAAAAATAAATAGAAGTTTTTACCATATTTGTGAGAAAATATTTCCATGGAAAAAGCGCTTCAATAAGACAAAATTTTCTATTCAATTTTACTGGTGAGAAGTTTGCCCCGAAGGTACTCAGAAAGTGTAGATCCGATTTTTAAAAAGCATCCGCCATCTTGTGACAACCTACTCAGTTACTCCACCCTAACTCGTAGACAGTACACTATATGTCTGCTCCATTTCATTCATAACTCCATTCTTCACCGGCAACAGGTAGACTCTACACTGTATGTACTACACCTCTTTATCCATAACTCCGTTGTCAAAATAAGCAAGATCGTATCAAGGATTGACGAAGTTTTGCCGAAAAGACAGACAATTATAATTACAATATACTTTTAACTTTTAATATACTTTTTACACTTTTTACTTTTAATAGACTTTTTACTTTTTTACTTTTTATACTTTTAATATGTATTTTCTGTTACCAGTAGCGTTTTGTGAAAAACAAGTGAAGCCCCTATTTAAGAAAATGAAAAAAAAATATGCTTGGAAAATATGTAAATATAGTATTCATACCACATTCATATTTGTGCATATGAATCTCTCTTGCATTTGATTGAATCTGTCAGTAGACTACTATCTATGTTCATTTTATTTGCTGATTTCAACGTTCCAAATCATTATTTAAAAAATAATAATAATAATTGATACTCTTTTGAAATGTATAGAAATGAGAATGAACATACGTTTACGAATTATGTGACAGATCAACCGAAACACATAATCGCACATACATTATGGATACAGATACTTACAACAAATAAAGTTGCTAATTTAAAAAACATTTAACAATTATTTTCACTCGAAATAACTTTTCAATGATTATATTAATTTTTTTATTAACATAAAAAAAATGAAATGAAAATATTTGATCAAAAAATATTTTAAAGCGAAATGCTAATGTGGTTACATTGTTATTTGGATATGATGGCAAAGGCTGTACAGTACAGTACAATGTAGTACAGTGGTTGCCAATGTACGGGCTACACCCCGCGGGTGGGCAATATGACTTTTGAGGGGAGCAATTTCAGATTTTTTATTAACCAATTTTCTGTCAGTTATTTTTCTCTTTCTCTAATGAAAGTAGTGTCGTAGTTTAAAAATAAATCTAATACAAGAAAAAATTTAATAACAAGTGAATAAAAATAAATTTTCGAAACATTCCTATTTAAAAATTCAAAATTCAAGTTTAACCGGAAAAATTATGAGAAGTATTATTTTAATATTTTGACACCTTTCATTTATCAAAATGACGTTTCTAATATTTTGGATTTTAATAATTTGGATTTTAATGATCCCTTGAGGGGCGGAAATATATATTATATACCACCTACGATTAAGGGGTCTCAGGACTCTTAAAGCTTTAAAATTTTCGAAATTTTAACATTTTTAGATGTTAAACTCCTATTTTTTCTGAACATTTTTATATACTTGTTTACTTGAAACTCCTATTAGAACAGAAGTTATGACTTCTAAAATTCTGCCGGCTTAATAGCTGCAGCGGCGTTTCCGAAACTTTGAAGCCATTTTTCTCCAAATGACGTTTTTGGGCATAACGCGCCGATATCTCAAAAACTTCTGAATATTTTTTCATAAAATTTTCTAAACACATGCTTCATGTTAGTCTGTATAAACGGAACCTAAAATTTATATTTAATTGTTCAAAAAAAAATAATTTTTTAGATGATTATACAGTTAAAATTTTCAGACTTTTGAATTAGCTAAATGCAATTTTGTAATAAAGCTATAAAAATGCTTTAAATACAAATATATTTAGGTTCAGGGTAATTCTTACAATCTGAAGTATAAGTAGTTACCAAAAGTTTCATTCTAGTTGCAAAATTTATTTTGTAATCCTGCGCGTAATCTTTGATAACAATTTTCTGCTCGTCAAATGTCTGACAGCTTGGAGCTCTCTGTAAATGCTAATTTTGCATCTTGAAATTTTTTAAATACATGAAAGGAAAGAACATACTTATATCTTTCATTCCAATTAAAATTTTATCTTAAAATGAAATACATTTTAAGATATTAAACGTTGAAAATGCCTTTTTTTTTCTTGGTTTTAAATTTTAAGAGTCCTGAGTCCCCTTAATATTTACACCAGAAAAATTTTACTAAATTTTACTTTTCTAACTTTGGGGGGGGGGGGGAGGCCGTAAAATTGCATTTACTTATTTTGAAATAGAATTTTTCAAAGATTCCGGTGTCAGTTCAACATTACGGGAACGCAATCACTTGCCCCTCAAGGGGTTAACCTATTTTTTTAGTCATTTATTGTAAACAATAAACAAAAAAAACGCATGTCTACTCTTAATGCAATATGTCCCATTAAG
The DNA here is from genome assembly GCA_963932465.1 of Maratus speciosus. NCBI lineage: Eukaryota > Metazoa > Arthropoda > Arachnida > Araneae > Salticidae > Maratus > Maratus speciosus. The sequence goes on along the minus strand of OZ010794.1, from coordinate 501,366,869 downwards.
AAGCTTTTATGTAATAAATTACTTAGGTGTGTATTTAAAATTGATTATGTTGAACATATTTAATAAAAAAAATGTTTTAAAATATGAAACGAGTTTCTACTTTTAAGAAATTAATAAATCTTCAAGTGCGCATCACGGAAGGAAATGGGTAGAAAGTAAGCTTCTTATGGATCTTGGAGACCACATACTCAATACAGGGTTATTCTAAATGGTGGACCCATTTTCAAAAAATTGTATTTATTAAAGTACAAATCCAAAATGAACAATCTTTATACCAATGAAAAGAGGAAGTTTCAAAGTATTTTAAAGACATTATAAATGTTCAATGTGTCCACCGTTAATACCAAGATTGGTGAGAAATGATTGCTGCACTGCAATTTGCGACTCACTTCTTGCGATCTCAAGAACGCAAAAAACCTTGTGCTCCACAGTAGCCATCTCACTCACAACTGAGAGTGAAACGAAATTGCGGCCTATTGCCGCGCGATCTCTACTGGCCGCTTCTGAACCATCACTCAGTTACAGAAGATACACTTTCTCGTGTGTGGGACGAGTTTGGCCATCGCGGGGATGTTTGCCGTGCAGGAAACGGTGGATACATTGAATATTTATAATGTCTTAACACCTTAATTCTCGCTCCCGTCATATTCATGGGCTATGTCTTTTACTCAGACTGTTTGGTTCCCACCAGTTTTATAAAATAGTGAAATTGGCTATATTTTAGTATCGTTTTACCAGTCATTAAATAAGGTGAATATTTCTTTCTCATAAAAGTGGTGCCAATAAGCAATTTGAATTTTTAAACCGTAATTTAATTTGAGTGTTAAGGAATTAAAAAAACTTTGAAACTGCCTCTTTTCATTGATATGAAGATTGTTCATTTTGGATTTGTACTTTAATAAATACAATTTTTTAAAAAATGGGTCCATCATTTAGAATAACCCTGTATATAAACATACCTCATGACATATGCAATTTAAAATCATAGATACATGGCTGCCAACTAATGAATATAGGAAAAAGAAAGCCCGCTATCGAAGAAGTATGCATGTCATGGAGGTAGCTCTTAAAATGGATATAAGTGTGAATACGGAAATATTACTAAGGAAATATAAACTAAAAGTATGACTCAACACTGAGTAAAAAATAGAGGAGAAGGTCCAAATACCGGCTAGGGTCCAAATGCCGGCTATTAGGTGTTCTGAGAACTGAGCGCAGCGCAGCGTAGCGGTGATAGGCAGAGTTTGTAACTTTAATTGACAGAAGAAAGTTACAAAAAGTACGTCGCTGAAATCTGTGTCCTTTACAAATAGTAAATGCAAAGGTGTGGAATCTACGTAATCTGGTATATCAAAAGTTTTTCAGATATGTGTTTCTCATTTTTTTTTTAAATATGCTAATCGTATATTGGCTTGAATTGTTGATTAAGTTATTTTCTAGACATATTTAGCTCTCAATTGCCACGCGCACAGTATTGGTATTTTATTATATGAATGAGCAGTGGCGCAGCCAAGGGGAGGGTTTGGGGGTTAAAACACCCCCCAGAGCTAAGTAAAATTACTATAATTGACGTTTATATGAATCTAAACCAAAGTTAACATTTAAACTTTTTGGCCTTTTTTATGCATCCGCCGCTTTGTTAAATCAAATTCTATTCAACAGAGTGATTCAATTAAACGGCGAAAATTCTACTTAAAACAGTGAAAGCGCATGCAGCAATTACATGCATTGGTTAAGTAAAAATTGGTTAGTTAAACTAAGTCACTTTTCGAGACGTCTTATGCTAAAAGAATGGAAAAGAAGCAGATTTCCTGCTACACAGACACTTTGAATTCAAGTATTATATAGTGGGCTGTTTCTGAATTCCACTGCTGTCTTTGTTCCATGTTCGAAACAATAATCGAATTCTATCGAATTCTATAGAAAACATAAAACATACACTTTGCAGATCTCTCTCTGTTTCAAACGCCCTGTTTTACGCTTTTTGCTCTCAGTTATATCTAAGACCAAGATTTGCGTACCCAGGTAAAAATCTTTGTAAAAATAAGAATTAAGAAAATAGTACTTTTAAGTTATAAAAAGTTGTTTTTGATTAGGATTGAAAAAATTATCGCAATCAAGTGTTTCTTTCGAACCATTTGTTCCGCAGGGGATCTGCGATCAAATTTAAAGAATATATTTCATTAGTTGGCAATATATAGAAACGAGTAATAGTGCTTGCTGACGGGGAAGCACTACCACCCGTGCCTCGTAGGAAAGAAGCATTGGTTGTAATTTCATTGACTTATAGACACATGCCTGGTAAGTATGGATTTTGAAAGGAGAGGGGTTAAATGTAAGACATTTTGTTAGAATTTATAAAAAATACAATCTATAATTATACAAAATTTTATGCGACTCATGCATTAATTTTAATTAATAAGCAATAAATTAGTTATACATCGATTTACACTTATTTCATTTTAAAGAATGCTACCTGCATATCACCAAAATTATACCAACTGATCCATCCGGCGTTGCCCGGGCCCACGATAATTACCTCAATTTTGCATGATTTTATATCTTTAACTCTATTTTATATTTCTAAATGGAATTTTCGCTAAAAAATTTTGATTATTGTAGGTAAAAGCATTTTTAATAATACATTTTCTTGTTCTTTTTTTTTTTTTTTTTTTTTTTCGTAGAGTTGTTTTATAGTTTTTTAAAAAAATAGTCCTTGTTGTCTGAATTCTGTAAAATCTTCATCCGTTATAAATATAACGGTTTTACAGACCGTGGAAAAATATTGATATCTAGTTGTAAAAGAAATTTGTTCTCCTCTCATTTGTTTTTTCTGTTTTGCGTCGGATTCTTTAAAATAACAACAACAAAAACAAATCTTACTGTCTGAATTCTCTTACTCTATTTTATTTGATTGTAAATGTTTAACTGTATCCAATCCTTCTTTTAAATTTTGTGAAAAAATTTTGCATATTTAATAATGAAAATATGAGCCGAAGCCGAGCAAACCCATGCCGAAATTCCTATCTTTTTAGCATTTTCATCGAAAAATTTTCAGATTTTTTAAAATACTTTTATTCATTAGAGCGTTTCGAAATTTTTGTAGGCGTTGTAAATTTGGTCTTCCGAGATGCTCTTAAAAGATTGTGTCGAAATGCAGATATTTACTTACTTTTAGCTTAGAAAAAGGATCGTCTTCGAAAGGCGCGAAGTGACGTGCGGTTCTGAATAAATTGCAATTTAGAATGCTTTCAGCTCATTTCACATCTTTAAATCTCTAATTTTTAACAAACTGTTTATACCTAGAATCTGCATCTTAAGAGTAATAATCTCTATACTAAATTTCTAGTTTATAACGCTAAGAGCTTCAACAAAATCATAATTTAGAACGCTTTTAGGGCGTTTTCAGCTCATTTCATCCTTATAAATTTCGCAATTTTTAAAAATCGTTCTAAGGGAGCCTTTACTACATGAAAGTAATCACCGTGCCAAATTCCAAGCTTCTATCCAGGGATGAGATTTCCGCGTTTTTTCACACCAGTATTTTGTTAGAGAAAATTATATTTTATTAAATTGGACCATTTTTGCGATTTAAAAGAACAACATTTTCTCTAAGAATATACTGGTGTGTAAAAACGTGGAAATCTCATCCCTGCTTCTGTCTCAACTATCACATAAATCGCAATTTTATAATGTTTCTTACTCTTGCTTTCTTTTAAATTTCGAATTAAAAAAAAAAAAAAAATCTGGGTGAGTATTTACGTCTCTTAAGTAATGTAAAATTTCAAGTTCCATGTAAAATTTCAAGTTTTATGTAAAATTTCAAGTTTCCATGTAAATTTTCTAGTTTCTAGCCCTAACAGCTCTAAATATATTATGATTTAGAACATTTTTTAGAGCGTTTTCCGCTCATTTCACTCTTTTAAATTCCGATTTTTTTTTTAAACCGTTTTGAGCGAGTATTTATACCATAAACGTAACCACCATGTTGAAAACCAAGCATTCATAACCAACTGTATCGCACAAATCGCGATTTCAGAACGTTTTTTGCTCTTGCATCCTTTTAAATTTCGAATTTTTGGAAAACTGTTCTTGGCGATCATTTACGTTTATAGAGTAACAGCCGTTCCAAATTTCAGGTATCTAATATCAGGTATCCCTAACAATTCCCAATAAATCATAATTTAGATCGTTTTCTGCTCATTTCATTCTTTTAAAGTGAATTTTTTTAGAAACCTTTCTTGAGCATTTATACATCCCAAAAGTTACCACCTTGCCAGATTCTAACCTTCTATACCAACTGTATCATACAATAATATAATCGCAATTTTAGAATGTTTTTTGCTCTTGCACCCTTTTAAATTTCGAATTTTTAAAAAACTATTCTGGGCAAGCATTTAAGTCTCTAAATTAACAACCATGCCAAATTTCATGTTTCTAGCCCTAACTGTAACAAATAAATCGTAATTTAGAACGTTTCCTGTTTCTTTCCCTCTTCTAAATTTTTAATTTTTTAGAAACCATTCTTAGTGAGCATTTATATCTTAAAAGAAACCACTAGTCAAAATTTCAAATTTCTAGAACCAACAATATCCCAGCAAGCAACTTTAGAACGTTTTTTGTTCCTACACCGCTTTGGAAGTTGTTGTACCGGTGTAAAATATAGCCTATATTGGAGCAGAGATGGTCACCAGCATTTTGCCAACATTATTACGGTTGCACTCCACACTTAAAAAGTAAAATGGAGCTATTATGAGATCATTCGTGTGTCTTATTTTGCTGGCGCTCAGCGTTGAAGTTAAGGGCGCTCGGTGTAGGAAGGGCCAAAGGAAGATGATGTCGCCGCAACCGCGACAACGGAGTGCAGAGGGTTAAAGTTAAGAACAAGAATTCTGGATTGTCTTGGAATGAAACCTTGTGTACTTTTGATTGAACAAGTGGATTGGAACCCTATTATTTTCTATGCAAAAATTATTTGCTGGACTGTGCTCTTCCATCTCTTAAAGTTTGCCTCATCATTTTTAAACGCTTTTTATACATCTAACCTAGTTTGTGTTAATTCATTAGTGCATTTTATGTTTTCTAGCTCTAATATTATAAATGCAACGCTGTTTAAATGAAATATAGCCAACTAACTGCGGAAAAAAGCGTTATGATTTGATTAATTAAAAAGATAGATTACATTAAACGGTGATTCATATAACCGGCGAACACCTTTATCTGAAACTCAAACCCCCCCCCTAGAGCCGAATTCTGGCTGCGCCACTGTGAATGAGTAATACCGGTTTTAACTTAAACATAGCAGTGGTCCGAATACCGGCTACCTAGAGTGGTCTAAATATCGGCTAGCCGGTATTTGGACCTCTCTCGGTTGCTCTGCTTGACGGGGAGGAAAATAAATTAATTTAAATAGTTCCATAATTAATAAATTAATTTAAATGGTTCAAAAATAGTCCCCGTCCCATTTCGCAATATGAAAAAAGCAACCATGGCCGTAATTCTTCAGGACCGACACTGGTTACCGGATGACTTTCCAAAAAAGAGCTGTTGGACACTACAAAATTGCCTGTAATAAATGTGAAGAGAAAGAAAAAAAATGACGGAGTAAACCAGGCGACAGAGGCAGAAATGTGATTTTAACCCTCTCGCTGCGCAACCCGAGATTTCCTTGGGCATCGTAAAAGTAGCAAAATCTGCGCAACCCGAGATTTCCTCGGGGATGCATTTTTCCGTCTAATTAACCCTCCTTGATTATTCCCATCAGTTATTTTTTTATTGTAAATTATGCCTTATTTAATCGGAGCGTTTTCCCGGTTAAATTAGACAAAAACTTTGTTTTGAAAAACCGGTGACAAAAGAATAAAAATTCTTAAAAGACGCTCGTCACGAAGAGGTTAAATACGCAATTTTTGAAGCTATTTTGATAAAACAATTAGGCAGCGAGAGGGCTAAAAAGTGAAAAAGGAAAATATCCAATAAAGGAAGATGATAAATTTGTGTCTTCTGCATGAGTGCTTTTCCTCTGGACAAGAATAAGGGGGGGGGGGGGGTATTCAGGGTTCAATGTTAAGAATGCGATATGTCTGTTGATAGGCACTATACCGACGCAGAGAGTGATATTATGCTTTGGATTTTTTCAGATAAAATAATTCTCATTTCAATCAGAAAGCTTTTTTTTTTTTTGTTTTACACGTTAAAAAACAAAATTAGAAACATAATGGAAAGAAGACTGTGAGAGATAGTCGTAAAGAATTTTAGAAATTTGACAAAAATACTTATTTATTAAAAATTGCGCATTTTTCTGTGCATAAGAAATATTATTAATCAATACAATTTATTAAAATAATATTCTCATTGCTTAATAATTGTCATTAGCTCTATTTGTGTGATCTTTTGGAAAAAAACTTACGTAGCCGGTATTTAGACCCCATTATAAAAACTCAAAATTTGAAGACTTTCGGAACTTTGCTTCTTATAAACAGAAAACGTCTTTTAAACTGATTTTTTTTTCTCTAAACAGATGTAAGACATGTCAAGGTACACTGCTGTCACTTTTTATTTTATTAATTTTAAAATTGTATGATCTAGATTGAAAACAAAAATGGTAGCAGGTATTTGGACCTTTTCCTCTAATACTGCAAAATAAATGACGATTCAGTTTTAAAATAGTCAGCTATTTATAGGTAAGATTTGATGCATAATTTGTAGTGCTCTTTTATTTGAATAATACGAACATATGATTTGACCTGTTTTATTTTTTAAAGCAATTATTTTGCATTCATGATTTTATTCACATAAGAATATTGCCTTTGAAAATGAAATTAAATATCAGTCGTTCATTCTCATTTAAAATACCCAATAAAAGTTTGATCTAATACCTCATGTAACTTTGTTTGAAATACATTATTGTTACAAATAAATGAATCACAAAGAACATTTTCACTGTAACGATTTCCGAAACAAGTTTGCTATATGGCCATTAGCAAAAGGAAATGACTCTATCTTATCTGTAAATGTTTCATCAAAGTATAAAATACTAAATTATTTTCAACAAGAAAGAAAAACCATGCGTCAAGCATAGATTATGAAACACTTTCCAACACTTCCTGAAATCGTTAACAATACTTCGTTAGTTAAAATGAAATAAGCAAGTAAACATTTTAGAAAACAAATAAAACATTTGAAAAACCTATTTCAACAGTTACCCTTCATAGTCAAATATGTATTCCAATTCCTTTGAACAGCCCTGTATTTGATCTGTAGTCTGATATATCTACTATAGAATGCGAAAATTTAGTTTGGCAAGGAAACGTATAACAAGTTGAAGATTCTCATTCAGCAATTTATATTAATAGATTGAAACATACTTGAATACTTTTGTTCGGCCCTGTAATTTACCTAGTAACTTTATTATACGCTACTATTTAGATAAAATTTAATTCAAACTAAAACACTTTTAAAACTATTAAAATCACATTTATAGAAATTATCATCCATCGACGGCCATGTATCTAATTCTTTCCGTGGTCCTGTATATCATGTTATCTACATTCTACAAACATTTCTTGGTAAACTAAATGCAGTTCAGCGTAAAAATGCATAACTCATTTAAAAACCACCTTTAAGCAATCTATACTCATACTCAGTAATATTTACGAATTCCTTTGTGTAGCCCTGTATATCAACTACAGCATTTATACACACCATACAGTTTGCATAAATATAGTGAAACTTAAAAGCGCATATCATAATTATAAATGCATTTCCTGTGCACATCGCTAATATACAGTACTTCAGATTGAGTATACTATCTGAAATCTTTTGTGTGGCCCTGTAAATGCTATGCACGTCGCATTATACATGAAATAACTTATAGTAAGTATCAGCGACATATATCAATTTCATTATATATGAAATAGTTGAACATATTTAAAGTACTCCGCAAACAATCCCCCCCCCCTCCCATACCATTATGTAACGGAATTATTTTGTGTGGCCCTGTAAATGGATAATAACTATTCTTTGCACCGCATATTCTAGAGAATGCATAGTTTAGTGCATTTTGCAAATACATGTGGGAATAAAAGATAAGAATCAAGGGTTAAATGAACGTGATATCTCAAGCGAGACTCCTAAAACATGAACTCAAAATTGCAGAGAGAGATGTGGTTGTTCTATAGATATTCAGCAATAGAGTTGGTTGGTGATTTTTAACGCAAGGCTCAGGGAAACTTGTGCGATGTCTAAAATGTTATTTTGAATATTATGCTGTATGTTTGGTTATGTATTAAACCTTTTTATACATATTCATAGTTTGAAGAGTATCAGTTTCGATTAAGTAATATAGTACTAGCATTAAAACCCACAGTTTTTGGGGCTCGGGCCGTGATACTGCACGTCGATTAAACTGCAGGCTCGGTAATTTAAACTATTCCATAGTTCGTCGAAAAATAAGAACTTATTCATAAATCAGTTCTAAAGTATCAAATTCATAACTTCAACAAATAAGCACACCACAGCTCAAATTAAACTACTTCCTTCTTAAAAAAACTTATATACATTTATTTACATAACAATATTAAAATATTATTACTCTCATTTGAGAGTTCCATTTTTACCGACAGACGGTTCAAATCAATTTTTTACATCTACCTTTTAAAAGAAAATCAGAAAAACAATAAGATGGGGTTGCCACAGCAGCCGACTGACAGAAAATAACAAGTATCGGCAAGTTTGCATTCTCAACACGCTGCCCCCGGCTGAACACTTAGTTCAGCATCTACATTAAGCAATTTAATAAACATAAGAATATACTTACATGACAAATTTACAGTTAACATGCTTACATACAGCTACAGATATACAAGAAAAATAATAAGAATGCTGCAATCTGAGAAAGAAAGTAAAACACATGAAATTAATGCAAATTAAACACTAATAAAGGTAAATATGAATAACAAAAGAAATTAAAATTTTAAGAATTTTTTTTTAGTGTCCAAGTTTTTAGTGTCTATTAATTTAATCCACCAAGTCGAGCTCCAGATTATATAAGAGTTGCACAGGTCGTTTGAGATCGCCTTTTGCAATTTGTAATACACAGGATCTTATTTTAGAGTCACGACCAAATATGAGTTCTTTAACGCGACCACATTTCCACATATGTTTTGGTAACTTTTCATCATGAATTATCACTATTTCGTTAACTTTGAACTGAGGCGATGAATTTATGTTTCTCACTTGAAAAGCAGATCGAAGTTCTAACAAATATTCATTTTTCCACCTTTTCCAAAAGTGATCAGTAATTTGTTGCATATATTTATATTTTTTCGTCAACAAAATCTTATTGCAGGGTTCGTACGCATCAGGGGATTCCTGGGATTTTAGATGTTTTAGTACCAGAAATTTTTGTTAAGTACTGGTCGCTATATCTGAAGATGTATTTATTTTCCATCAAATAAGGTAATAATTACTTCACGAAAATTCTGGTAACACATCCTTGAAGCGTACGAGCCCTGTATTGGATTTCTCTTGCGTACAAATTGGTAATCCATAAGAAGGTAAGGACATTAATCGTTTGCCAACCAAAAATTGAGATGGCGTTAAAGGTGATGGTTCAGCATTTTCTTCGTAGAGATAACATAAAGGACGTGAATTGACCACAGCTTCAATTTCTGTAAGTATTGTTTCTAGCTCTTCATTAGTGACACAAGTTTTGCCTAGAACCCTTTTTAAAGGTGTTTTGACTGATCTGACCATTCTTTCGCAGAAGCCGTCCTACCAGGAAGCCCTGGGAATTATAGACTTACATGTTATCTTATTCTTTCTCAAATAATAAAAAATTTCTTGCTTAGAAATTCTTTTTCAAGCATCTTTTAATACCAAATCAGCTTTAGAAAACGTCTTGGCATTGTCACTGTATATTATTTAGCAGAAACCTCTCCTAGAGAAAAATCTTCGTAGTGCTAAGGTAAAGGTTCCAGTACTTAGATTGGTGACTAACTCTAGATGTATCGCTCTAGTTACAGCACATGTGAATACGACAACATAAGCATTCCCAGTACTTTCAGAAATTTTATAATAAATCGGACCGGCAAAATCGACTCCAGAGGTTTCAGAAACTGGGGTGTTGACGATTCTGTCTTTCGGTAAAGGTGCTATTTCAGTTTTTATCATATACACGATCTTAAGACGGATTTTACAAATCTTCTTCCCTTTATTATAAAATACCTTTCACGAAGGTGAGCTAAAGTTACAGCTAAAGTTACAGCTAAACCAAAATGGTACATTCTCTCATGAGCATCCTTAATTAGTAATTTTACAAAATAAGATTTATTAGGAAGTATCGACGGATGTTTTTCCTGCTCTATAACATCAGAAAACTGAAGTCTTCTTCCTATCATCTACTATCAGTATATCTCATCAACGTATATCAATTTCATTTTATGTGAAATAGTTTTATATAATTAAAATATGCCTCAAAAAATATTTCGCCCTATAACACTATGTGACGAAATTCTTTTGTGTAAATGAATAATAAATATTCTTTGCCCCACATATTCTACAAAATGTATGTTTTAATGCACGGCGATTAATGCATATCGGCTTCATTATGTTCGAAAGGGTGTAACATCATTAAAATGAACTTGAAACAGTTTTTTTCCTATTGACCATAATGCAACGGAGTTCTTTTGTCTTTCCCCGTTATTGAAAAATATCCGATTTATTTAGAATTTGAAAAGACGCGAAAATTTATGCAACATATATTTAAAATTTCAAACCATTCGATTGGATAGATTTTGCGCTGTTAAATCCGGGCAGACAGGTGGGCGGAGAGACAGACAGACGGACGGACCAGACGACGACTGTAGGTTTAACCTTTTTATGTAATCACGAACCCACCTAAAAATCGACGATTAAATGAATTAGATATTTCATTCTGCGATTGTGGCTACTGATAATTTTAGTAGTACAATACATTTAAAAATTATTATTTTTATGCAATAGTTATTGGTTACTTAAAAATGTAGTGCTGGTGATTTTTAGAAAAATAACTACTTGTCGAAGTAGAGAGAATTCTGCAAACTCAGATTAAAATCCTCAAGCAATCGATTTGTGGTATAATATTTCAAGCTACATACAGTTCTTATTATTTACAATGCGTATAGCACAACTAATTCAGATTAGAAAATTTCTATTTAATTATTAAATGGCAGGATTTTTAACCACCTTCTTATATCGCAGAATCGAAATACTTTTTTTGCGATTTAAACAAGTCGAAAGTTTCTCTTAGAAACATGTAATTAAACTGTACCCTTCTTGATATTTACATTTTAAAACTGATAATTTCATTATACATTAATTTTATAATTCACATTTTCATCGAAAGAAAAATCATGTTCTACCAGAATGTGATTACATGTTGTACAGTTAACTATCTCTGCTATTAATCTCCTGATAAAGAGAGTAGATATTTAATTGCTATGTATGTGTCTAATCACACAATCTATTTCTATATATTTTTGATTTTCAGTTATTTTAATACAGTAGACTCCCTCAAATCCGCACAGCTTGGGACCAGAGGTTGTGCGGATTTTAGAATTTTGCAGATTTCTGGTCATTGATTTGTTTACATTTTTGAAACATTAATTTGATTGGTACTTAAGCTAGGGAAATTATAATGAATGCTGACAATAAAGTGAGACATTAAAATAAGTAAAATATTAAAATAATTTATTCGTTTAAAAGTAAGTAATTATTAAAATAATTATGTAAAATAAAAATTTAGAAAAATATTAAATTATTACAAACGAAATCGATTCAATTCGATTACAAAAGTTCTATGCTGCCATCTAGTGATAGCAAGGAGAATAGTGTTAATGCTATTATCAGTATATATAGCTTACTGTGCTCACTGTAACTCTTTGCATTGTTATTTAGAGTCTTAAATGCTTTTCGTATACTGCTTTGTATGTTTAGAAATAAATTTGTCTATAATAATAATAAAAAAAAAAATCCGCGAACAATAATTTTAAAATAGCGTTCCAGTTCGTTGATTTTTCCTTTTCGAAGCATGGAATTTTTGATATAGATATGCTAATTTATATAAAAATCAAAAGTAATGTAAATTTATTTAGTAATAAATCAGCTGTAATAGCCAAAAGAGAATGATTAACAAAAAATTTAGTAAAAAAAACATTGCGGTAGTTGCTGATTTCGGCACCATCTTGAATTTTGTTCCTGCAACTTAACTGTAAATTTCATTGTTTACATCCGAAAAAATACGCGGATTTTAGGCGTTCGCGAATTTTAGGGTTGCGGATTTAAGAGAGTCTACTGTATCACTCAATAATAGAGCATGCTTAGTATTAAAAGCACAGAAAATACTTTTCTAGCAACGGCAGACTTTTTTTTATTTAATAAAGAAAACTCTATTTCATATTAGTTTTTGTTTTTAACGTTTTCCAACATAGTTGAAAAAGTGTTTATGACTTAGGTCTGTCTGTATGTCTGTTTGTCTATCTGTACGTTTTTCTGTGCTCTAACAGTCGTAAATATTATCGGATTACCATCTACTTTTTATATGATATTTAGGTTTACTATAGAATTTTTATTATCGAAAATTAAGTATGCAGCATTTACAGTTTGTTTACAGAGTCACATAAAAAATCTATTTCATTAACATCTACGGAGAATTCTCGTTTCCTGTGCATTTTACTGATGCAAAAATACTTCAATGAAATTAATATTTAGAACTGAAATGGACTAAGTATGCTTTCTCAATAGAATACATAAAGTATTAATTGCAATTCGTTTACAGGGGTGTACAATCGTGGAAAAAAGTAAACGCACTCTGCTAACTCTGAAATAAATTATCGTAGAAGAAAGTTACAGGTACCAAACGATTGGAAATGAAGTCTGATTTTAAATGATGCAAATGAAAGTTTTAGGGGGGGCATCTAGATATCTAAAAGAAACCAAACTTTTTTTTTTTTTTCAAAAGCAACACCCAAGTTTGACACCATAAATAATTTCTACGCCCAACAATTTGCCTAAATCCAAATTTTCATGATATCGTACGATTAGTTTCAGAGAAATTAATTATTTTATAAGGCGCATTTTTAGGGACTGTATCCAAATTGAAGTTTGGTACTCGATTGTTGAAATGCTGCAGAAAGAATATGCCACTTCTATTAATGTATTATTTCTTGCCAATATGACTATTTCACTCGCTTATTATGTTTCGACTATTTCCAGCCAAAATTTTCAGTAAAATGGGTAAGTTTTTTTCCAAATTATACTAATCAGCGAATCAAAGACGGCAAATTAAATCACCATTTTCACATTTTTCAGTGATAATTCGAAAATTAATTGAAATAAAAAATTGAAATTGAGAATTCACATAAAGCAGAACATAATAAATATAAATCTATCCAAAAAATTGCAGGTTCTAATTCATATTTTTTTTCTAATAATAATTTCATAATCCATATTATAATTTTTTTAATTAAAAATTAAATGTATCTTTGTTTGGGTTCTTTATTATTATAACCACACTAAAATTTGTGACATTAGGATAATAATTTCAGGAGATATTAAAAAAAAATATGAAAATGTAATATAATATTAGAAGCTCTAAATTAAAAAAAAATTATAATTCAAAAACTTATCATTGAAACTAGAAATTTTGTTTCTATGCATAGTTTGAACCGAAGATTTAAAATATATTATGAAAATTGTGTGTTACTATTATAATAAAACAATTGGGTAAGTGTGATCACAGATCACACAGAGGGTTTCGTTTAATATTCCTTTAAAACACTTTATCCTTTTGCGAAATCTGTTAGTTCCACATTTCGCAACCAGGGGACGCATTCTATTCTACACAAACCTCTATACAAAGGAAACTCCGTTTTACAACCTATCCGTAGGTATATTAGTCGAGGGGATCGAATCTATAGCACCCGAGATAGGTAGGCGCCCAAGGAAATTGCACGGAACATTCTTTTATAAGCCTTTTATTATGTGTTATGAACTATGTCAAAGTTTCCAGCAGATCGACTTGTTAGATTTCATAATTTTAACAAAATTGCGTTATGTTAGTTGCAAATTCCACCACCAGGGAGCGCACACTATTCATAACAAAAGTGTATCAGATCGAAACTCTATTAAACAACCTATCAGTGGATGTGTTACTCGAGTTAGTGGCGGCCTTAAGCGAGAAATTAAGAAATTTGCTGAAAGTACTATTCGGAAATAGTGGTAACTAAAATTTTGACATTTTTATATTTCATAAGCAGCACGTGTCTGAGTATATCATAGTGCTCAAAAAACGACATCTAAAAAGGTCGTAAACGCTAATTTTTAAAAAAGAAATCCAGCGCCCCTCCACCGCCTTCCCTTCACAGGAAATTGCATGCACCATTATTTTATAATCTTTTTAGTATGTGTCATGAAGTATCTTAAAGTTGCAAACGGATCGCCTTGTTATATTTCCTAATTTTAACAAAATCACGTTACGTTAGTTCCGCATTTCACCACCAGGGAGCGCACTCTATTCTTAACAAAAGCATATCTGAACGAAACACCTTTGCGCAATCTCTCCGTAGATACATGGTCGGGAGGGTGGCGGTGCAGTCTTAACCAACAATTTAAAACATTTTCTGCGATAACAAACGCTAAGATTTAATAAATAAATCTAGTCCCCCCCCCCCCTCCACTCCTCGAAATATCACACTCCATTCTTTTTTACACTTTTTCTTATGTGTTATAAAGTATCTTAAAGTTTCGAACACATCGAGTGGCGGTCTTAAACAATAATTTAAGATATTTCCTGAAATTCCTATTCGGAAATAGTGGGATGAACACTTATAAACCTATAAACTTTTTCATATTGAATAATTAATACTTATCTCATAGCGCGCCATCGAAAAACCCCACCAAATTGTTAGATTTCCTCATTTAAATGAAATCTCCGTTGAAAAAGCACGTGCCTCCATCTTAATCTGGCATTTGATGGAAATAAAAGGAATTAATAAAATAATAATTAATATCTCAGCTCGTAATGAAGCTATCTCTTTGAACCGGGTATGTATGAAATCTGCGAGAAATTTCCAGCCCGGATGTCAAAAAATTTAATCGAAAAATTTAATATTTAAAAAGTTTAAATTTCGTATTTGACTTTCCTCCCCTTAAATTTCTCCCGCGCCGATATGTCGAGAGATGACGACAGCTGCCTTCCGGTGAATGGAAATCTGTTTTCATTGTCTTTCCACAGAAATTAAATTGTTATCGATCGATTTTTAGTGGATTTTTTGCGTTCTATCCTACGCAGAAATTTGAAATTTATACCAAAATAAAGTAGAATTTTTTCCGCGTATTTCTACACCTGTTACAAATTTGTACAACCGATACTTCGGCCGATCCGATTTTGCTTTTTAGAGGTCCACTTCATTTATTGCTTAAATTACTCCGTGGTAACCCTGCACCGGCTGATTTGACGGAGCATCCGCCGAATTTACTGGCAACCCTTAGGAGAAACTGGGGAGGATTTCGATAACGTGTGTTCGCACCTGCATTCAAAAGGTTGATTGGTTAATTTTAGAATTTAATTAGCCCGTAATTAGGTTAATTACCAACTTTTTCAAAATTTTATGATTTGTTGTTTGATGTGAGGTGATCAGCTATAAGTACCCAAAATTTCAAGTCTCTAACATGTATAGTTTATGAGAACGGGCTCTGTGACGGACAGACAGACAGAGGAGCGAGACGAATAGGGTTTCGTCAGATGAACGAAACCCTAAAAAGTATGATCTGGTTTTAATTTGTAGATTGCCCCTAATCAAATTTTATATGCATCATTAAAAAGCAGAATTTATTTCCAATCGATTGGTACCAGTAACTTTCTTCTATTATAATTAGTTGCAGAGTTAGTATAGAGTGTTTACTTATTTTCCCACGATTGTACAAATGAATTCCATTATACTATGATTTGTAGGGAGAATAGTTTGCGATATATTATAATGATGTTATGATATTTCTAACATGATTAAATTAATAATGGTCTGTAAGGTTCACTAAAACTTGTATTCTATACATTATAAAGTGCATAACAATTAGCATTCATTTCCAGAAACACAAAAAACAATCCAATTACTCGACGGACTATGATCGATTGAAATTGTGTTTTAAATTAAAATATACGTTACCTGTTAGCGTTCAAAATGTTTCATAATCTATGCATAATACATGACTTTTCTTTCGTGTTGTAAACATTATGAGTACAAAGTGAAACAAATAATATCATTGTATGATCATCGATTTCAAAGTATGCATTTACGTTAGTAATTAAAGTTGTGTGGCTGCAATATAAATATGATTAAAACTGGCGAATAAGTCAAATTAAATTGCATTGCATTAGACGAATGCATGTTAATTATCTTTACATTTGCTCAAACTTCATTTTCATTTAATTTAACAGACTACGGTGAGTTTCCTTTTGTTAACCATTTGGAAAAATGGTTATTGTCCTCTGTCAGGGTAGGAAATCAAAAACATATCTGAAGCGTTTCATTAGTTGAATCCGCATTTTATTCGTTTTCTGATTGATCTATACAGTAATCTGTATTTTTCCTGTGCTTTCAACAGAGATGGACACTTCTGTTGCCACTATGACAAAAAAGTAATAAAAACTACAAAAAAAAATTAATAACTCAGAAATAAATTGAGACACAGCTTTCAAACAAATTGCATTTAAAAGTACATTTTTTTTCTCTATACGACGGTGTAAAATGTAATAGTGTGGGATGTTTAGAAGTTTAAGAATGAAATTTCATTTAAAATGGGTCTAGGAATATTAATGTTGAATCCATGGCGTACGTAATGTATGACCAGCTCCGTAGAAATTTAAAAATTCAGAGTACCGAAAATTGTAAAACTGAAATTTCTTTTAAAATTTGTGCATGATGGGTCCAGGAATGTTAATGTTTAATTCATGGCTTACGTAATGCATGATCAACTCCGTAGGATTTTTTATGTCTTAAATTTTAGTCTTCGAGAAAATCATTTTCCAAATGGTCGTTGTAATTTGTTAAATTGCTTTTTCTTTATGTTGTATTTCTTCTCGAAGGTACAATTTAGCATTTTGTTGCTGCACCAATGAAAAGAAGAATTGATTAATTGTGATTTTATGCAAGAAAATGCTGTGTTGTGACAGAAAAAATTAAATTATTTCTAGAAGAATGAATAAAAAATTATGAAGATTATTTGAAATTAAAATAAGATTTACTTTTTTTCGATGTATGTTTCGAAATAATGTTTTATAGACATGTTGAATTGACGTCAAAAAGTTCAAGGAATGACTACTGCTGCTTAGGGAAATGAAACATTGGATAAATTAAGTACCAGCATATTTTTCACATAAGTTGTTAGAAAATTTTAATACAAGTTTTATTATATAAAGCATATATATATTTTTTCCATTCTTTAGGCATTGATATTTAAATGTTCTTTTTTAGCAACAAAAATAATATTTATAGTAATCGACTCACTTAAAATATACATACACAATATTGCACTTTTAATTTATTTTTCAAATATTAATTAATAGAAATTCCTTAGTAGATTTGTTTTCGAATTATAACAAATTGCAATAGTTACATTATTATTAGCAAAGTGTAGCTACGGTACAAAACAAATATAATTAAAATTATTTGACGCATTCACAAAAATAAATTATCTTAGTAATTTTAACACAAGATGAATACACCTTAATTAAATTTACGTTGCTTTGATTTCGCGTTTATTTATTTTAATGTTCTATTTCGAGCTTTCTTTTCTTCGCGTAATATTTTTTCGGTGATATATAATTTATCATTTTTTAGCCGCACGAATGGTAAGCAAATTTAATTACATTACATTTTATGCAAGGAAATGTTGCATTAGAGGTATAAATTTAATTAGTTTCTTGAGGAAAAAAGATAAAGTTACTTGTCAATGTTATTTAAAAATAAAATATGATTTTTTTTTTTAATTGAATCTATTCAAACCTTTTCTTTATGCTACTGTTGAATAAATCTCTAAAAAGTTCTATTATAAAATATATTCTCCCATTTATGGAAATGATTTTTACAGTAAATTTCAGCGTATAAAATCTATATTTCCTGAGAAATTCCGATATTGTATTACACAGTCTTGACTCTTTATATAGCACAGGCTCAAAATGTCTATCATAA
This sequence comes from Maratus speciosus, assembly GCA_963932465.1. Lineage (NCBI taxonomy): Eukaryota > Metazoa > Arthropoda > Arachnida > Araneae > Salticidae > Maratus > Maratus speciosus. The sequence continues at coordinate 501,348,639 of OZ010794.1, read as the reverse complement.
TAGATTTTTCCTTACTATAATTTAGATTCTCCAACATCTCTTGAACGGCTTTCAGAAGACTTTTCAATGTTCATGAATGGCATTATTTTAATGAATGCTTTAAGTGGTCAGACACCTTTTAACACTTAAATGCGCTATTTTTTATTTTGTTTCGAAAAAATTATGTATCATTCTCTGAAAGGTTTATTACGCAGGAAAAATAATGAAAAAAATCAGAGATGCATTTTTCATATAATACGTCAATATTTTCTTCTGTTGCACATCTGCAATATAAGAAAAAACTATTGTCGTGTGGCTGTTTTACGCTAAAATATTGCAAATTAGTAAATATTTTAAGAAATGTGTCTTTAAATACCTTATTTTATATAATTATTTATTTTATAAAACTTAACCTTTAAGCCTTTAATTCCCATGATAGAATATATTCTAGAAACTAGGGGCTATGCGTACATAACGTTATCAGTTTAGGGGGTAGGGGGGTTGCCACATGCTATCGAAAGATATCTCTAGGGGGGAGGGGGTTTGTCTTTTGATATCGTTATCATTTATGATGAAACCCAAATTTTCTCTTTTTATTTGTAACTTGGTCTTTGCATTTAAATAGTGTGGTATCTTTTTTTATTATGTTATCTATTTTTATGAAAATACAAAGTTATTATTAAAATCATTAAATGATTATAAAAATATTTAATTCCAAAATATGGAATACCCTAAAGTTTGGCTTTCCTATTCTTCTGCCATACGTGTATGAATATATAATCCGCTGTTCGACAAGCCATATGCGAAGTATGTTTGGAATGATACTTATGTTTACTAGTAAATAAAAGAGAAAGAATATTGCCCACCTGTTTTGTTGATAAGAAGTTCTGTCTGCCTCACCCCGTGGGGGGACAAGTGCAAAACAACATCATTACTGTTGAATGCATTATATGTAACAAAAAGCTATTATTAAATGCTTTAAACAGTAACTAGTTCTTTTAAGTGTTATTTGATATATAAACTGATATTTTATTGACCTCTTCATTTGAATCAATAAAGTATGCGGAAAATAAATGTAACCTTATACGTATGTCACTTAAAAAAAATAGAAAAAAATCCAAAAATATGAAGAATTTTTATACACTGATAACGATATCATTACAGGGGTGGGGGGTTCGAGGGATGATAATATATGATATCAAAAGGGGAAAGGGGTTCCAAAATTACCAAAAAGTTGATAACGTTATATATGCAGAGCCCCCTACATAGTTCAGAGAATCTGACTTTACATCAGAGCGTTTTCACACTCAGAAATGAATACTCAGATTTCACGAAATTTTCTTTGTTTTTGACGAAACGGTTTCCTGGAATATGCTCCGAGCGAATATTTCGTCAAATTGATGAAATTACTTTCTTCACTTGTTTGACGATATAAATTTCCTCAAAAGTTTCGTCAAAAAGGGCTGGTGGGCCATCTATTGAACAGTTTGGAAGCTCCTCTACCAAGGGAAGAAAAATATCACTTCTCGTTTTCCTCGGCGTGATTTGAACCCGCGGGATTTGGGGTGGGAGACACTTGCTGTACCGATCAGGCTATTGGGGACTTATATGAATGTGCTTTTAGACTGATCTAATGAAAGCTGCCGCGTGATATATTTTTATAAGATAGATTGTAATTTTATCGGTGCTGAAAGTTTTAAGGAAGGCTAATTTATTATTATGTTTTTCTCATGGTCAATGAATAATTATAATATGGCTTGATTAAATCATTTATTAGTGAAATTTTCTTTGCTCAATGAATGGTTAGAATATGGTCTGGTTAATTTGTTGCACACAAATAACGAACTGTGAAGTGCATATTGCGTGACATTTTATCACGTTGAATAGATGGATAAGATTTTAACACTTTACTGTTTATAAAAGGGAGAGGGATCAATTATGTTTATTTTTAATCTGACTGAAAACAGAATATACTTCTTAAATAAATTTTTAAAAAAGATAATCCGGATCTTTGAAATTTTATTGATTAAATTTTCTTTTTGGATGTTTTTGAACACAGGAAATATATCCTTTTCGAATTAAAACATAACAAACAACAACATAAGTAATAATAATAATAATAATAAGCATTCGTAAAAAATTTAACAGCTAAAAAAATAACTTATGAAGAAACAATAACTACCTATATTTCAGTATTTTCTGAAAAGCACTAAAAAGTGCTGTTTTAAAAATAAATTATTACGGGACTAATACAAACAAGCAAATATCTGCTTGCTAAAATCGCAGGATTTGAGGAGGTACAGCAACGGTTTCCTTAAAATGTATTGAGTCTGACCGTGATTGAGGAAAAACTTTCGTCAAATATCTGAGAGTTTACCTTTCCTTAAAAGTCACGTGATGGTGATAAGAAATGATCGTCAAAAACGACGAAATACAGCTTGAGGATTGCTAAATCGTCAAAAGTGAGAATTCTATTTCTGAGAGTGTTAATAGTTAATTTCGTTTTATTTAAATACGGAATGTCTGTTATTAATTAAAGAAAATATTGCTAGTTAAATTTTCTGGTGTGAATTAGGTATATACGAATAAAAAAATCTATTAAATTTAAAACACTGTTGTTTGCATATATGCAAAGCTGCGCACTAAAGGGTTAAATTAATTAAAATGATTAAACTGATAACTTATGTGGATTGCAATAACTCGAAATCTAACTATATTTAGGATTTAAAAAAATTACACGCATTAAAACAGATATATTTCAATATTCCATCTTCTGATAGCGAATCTAGCTGCATTTAAAGTACTTTAATTTAACCCTTAAATGCCCAGGGTAGAATGCGCTCCAAAAATTGTGTAATTCAGACAATCGAAATTCATACCAGAAAAATCTAAATAGTAATTTTCACTTATTTTAATAACGGAACGAAATGCCTCTTATCCTTCTATATATATAAAAAAAGTTTTGATTTGGAAATGGACCAATGAAAATCTGCGTAGATATTCCCGACAGATCGGCATCCAATTTGAATGTTTAATCATGGCCTTTCTTCGTTAATATTAAAAAAATGTTCCATACAAAAATATGAAAATCGGTAGTATTATAGAGAAATATTTGATAAACACGCTGATGCTGACCATTTTCAAATCGAAGAATTATTTAAAGAGATATTTAATGTCTAAGTTGGACAAAATCGTTCCATTAAAAAAGTTTTATAGGAGCAAAAACTGTACATAGGAATTTAATCATTTTTAGATCATTTTATGCGTCAGAATTTCCCGGTGTGCAGACCGCATTTAGTATTTTAATTTGACTCATTTTTTGAGGTTTTATTTCTATTTCAAATTCAAATTTTCACCATTTCGAGATATATTTTTTACAAAATTTAGAAAATTGTATTAATTTAAACTGTTGCCAACTGTATAAACAGCGCAAACAATAATGTTTGCTTCAAATTAACAGTTTATTTTACACGTGACTATTATAAACAGAAAATATAAAAAGCAGGAACTCATTGAAAATTACGTCATAAAACTTTTTTTACACGTGAATTTTAAAAAAGAAAGAATATTTTAAAATAATAAATTCATTAACATGCGTTAGAAGTCTTAAATAGAAGAATTTGCGTCACATTTACGTCACATTGCACTTATTACGTAAAATGAACAAAAAATAATATTGCAAAACAGTTTAAATTTAAAAATTGCGCGAGACATTAATTTGATATTTTAAGATGATCATAATATTTCATTTCTAACAAAAGTAACAAAAGTTTCTAACAAAACGTGAATATTAAAAAGAGAAAGAAAAGTTTGGTGAAAATTGCGTCAGATTATAATTGCCAGATTCAAATTATAATTCAATCTTCCGAAATCTTTTTAAAGCCGATCAAATTAGCGTGCTGTTAGAGTCTGCGGTGTCTGAACGGGGGTTGATGAGCGTAGCTCGTAGGGGGCAGAGCCCCCTAGTTACATAAATGAAAAATTTCCATTTTAAATTCTGGTGTGAATACGGAATATGTGAATAAAAAAATCCACTGGATTGGGAACACTGGTGGTATCATAAATGATACCACAGGCTTTTAAGTGTTAAACTGAAATGTAAAGATTTTTTTTTTAATGAATGAATTCAGCTTATATGCTTTACATGCAAGACTTATCATAAATGAATTGTCAACTTGAGACAATTTTTTTTTATTACTAGTACATTGTAAAAAATTTATGTTGTAATTTAATTTATATAATTGCGTAATTTAAACTCATATAACTCGTGTAATATTACAGATGAATGTAACGTAACATCAGTTATATTGACTAAATAACTCAATACAATGGAGGCAGTAAACCTACCACTTGTTTTATGGAGTAACATTACATAATTTTTTTTTTAGAATATAGAGATGTACATTCAGTTTCAAATTACTTTCAGCTGACAAAGCTTAATGATTATTTCTTGAGGTAAAAAACCTAAAAAATTGAATAAAAAAATTCATAAATTCTGATTTTCTTACTGGTTGAATATAATAACAGGTTATTTGCTGAATCTACAGGTATAGGGTTTATACATTCATTCAAAATTTCATTCAGCTGTTTCTTTCGAAATTATGTGCACAATAATCAAACTCACCGCGTTGAAAAAATTTACTTTAAATATGAAATTACCTCTTAATCCTATAAAAAGTGGTTAAATTGTTTTAGGCATAACTCCCCTACTAAAACGAACTGTCGCATGATGTTTCTTTTAAAATTTCCTAATCACCATTTCCGAATCATATTTTAATGTAAGACATTAAAAAAATTATTTTTTAAGAGTTCGAAAGGATCTTTTAACAGACAAAATTCAGGAAATATCATATGGGAGGTAGAAAATACACAACGGTACAAAAGTTATTGCAATTTATGTTTCTTTTTCTGCTATATGTGGCAGTTGTGATAGGATAAAATTATCCATATACAAAGCTCGATTGCAAGGTTGACAATTCGATCTCCATTTTTATTTAGAAATATCGCATTTATACCAGAAAATACGAATAATACTTTCTGACTTTTTTAATGACAGGCGTTTCATTATTAATTAAAGTAACTAGGGCGCTCGGCCCCCTACGAGCTACGCTCGCCAACCTCCTTTCGGACACCGAAGTCTCTAAGAGCACGCTAATTTGATTGGCTTTAAAAAGATTTTGAAAGTATGAATTATAATTTTAAAAAACAGTGACGATCTCCCTATAAACGGGTTTCTATTCATTTCTCTTCGATTGTGGAATTTTTTAAGGAAAAATCAGCTGCTGTTAAAAGATACAATTACTGCTTTCGTCTTTGATTAAATAAAATCAGTTAACCAATACAAAATAAGCTAATATAATAAGCTAATCTGCATCAAAATGCAAATATATTTTACAAATACCAGTACCTTCTTTTTGACGGAAACTACACAGAAGGTTAACGAATCTTAACTAAACCGTTTAAGCAATTTCTTTATTTTCTGCTTCACAGATTTTTCCTTTCAAATCATATTTTTTGTTAATGACACTTCATTTTCAGCTTGTAATCTTTTTTATTTTTATTAAATTACTAAATAGTCGCTCGACAGCAGTCTAAACGTGTTCAATAAAATTAATATTAACCTTATTAATATAATCTCAAAATATCAAATTAATGTCTCGCGCATTTTTTAAATTTAAACTGTTTTGAAATATTACTTTTCGTTTATTTTACGTAATAAGTGTAATGTGACGTAATTTCTCTTATTTAAGACTTCTAACGCATGTTAATGAATTTATTATTTTACACTATCCGTTCTCTTTTAAAATTCAGGTGTAAGTATAGTTTTTATGAAGTAATTTTCAATGAGTTCCTGCCTTTCATACGTAATTATTTAATTCTAATTTGAAAGTTTTTTTTTCTGTTAATAATAGTCACGTGTAAGTAAATTTTTAATTTGAAGCAAACATTATTATTTGCGCTGTTTATAAAGTTGGCAACAGTTTAAATTAATACCACTTTCTAAAATAAGTAAAGAATATCTCTCGAAATGCTGAAAATTTGAATTTAAAATAGAAATGAAACATCGAAAAATGAGTCAAATTAAAAAAATAAATTAATTCTGCTCACCGGGAAATTCTAACGTATAAAATGATCTAAAAATGAATTAATTCCAATATATAGTTTTTGCTCCTATAAAACTTTTTTAATGGAACGATTTTGTCCAACTTTAGCATTAAATATCTCTTAAAATAATTATTCGATTTGAAAACTGTCTGCATCAGCGTGTTTATCAAACATTTCATTTCTCTATAATACCGCCGATTTTCATATTTTTGTATGCAGTATTTTTCTTTATATTAACGGAGAAAGACCTCCGGTCACAAAAAATTCAAAACCGGCGGCGGCGGTGACACCGTAAGTTACTTTTTTTTTAGAATAGAGGGAAAGTCTTCTTTAAAAATTTCCGATACAAATTCAGAATTTTTGATTAAAAAATGGAGGACAAACTGCCAACCGCTCGATTTTACTGGTATCTTTATCACATACAACTGGAACTTTTTTTGGAAGATTACTTCTAAAATATTTTGCTACTAATATAGTGAATTTACTTTATCTGTATTTCATACTTTTTAAGCTCTTTATTTTTTTTTTTTTTTTTTGTATAGAAATATCCATTAGTAAGCATAAATCTCTAAAGAATTCTCTTTAACGTGCATTTAATAATTTCATTGGGGATATTTTCTGCCAATTGTTTTTAAAAAGATGTCACCTAAATAAAGCAATGCTTCATCCAGAAGTACAAATTTTTTTAATTTTACGTGTTTTTTTTATTAATTTTGATTATATTTCATATTTATATGCATCATGGTAATTTCTTTATTTTTAAAAATTTTATAGGAAGAGAAAATGTAGGTGGTATTTGGGGACGGATTTTGAAAAATGCGGCGGCAGCCAAATCGTCGACAGATATCTTGAAATTTCCAGTAAAGGATATTGTTTTTACGAACGGCGACATATGTTCCTAATGCTGTAATAGTAATATAATTTTTACAACATTGACCTATGCAAACCAAATATTAAAACAGTATTGCCACATTGGGGATTTGTTGTCCCCAGATTGTTGATTGTTGCTACTTTTTTGAAATCGAAATATTCTACCTATTTAAAAAAAATAAATAAAAATTCTGAAAAACAGGCGAATTATACTATTTTTAAAAAATTGTGGCATTCAAATAATCTGAATTAAAAAGTTCTCAATCTGGTAACGCTGTATTAAAAATAAGGTTTCTAAAAACATGAAACGTTAAATTCTATTGGTTAGAATACTATTTATATATTATAATATTTTAAGTAATACAAAAAACTCAATTGAATGATTTCTTTTAAAAGCTAATTTTAGGTTATAGTTGGGAATATCGACAGATGTTGTAAATTTGACGTACGTCATTCAGCGACTTTCGAAATATGGGCAAATATTGGGTAGATATCGGCCGATATTTTTATGATATCTGGGCAAACGAAATAAGTCCTGATTAATGTGCACTGTAAAAAAAAAAAAATACTGCCAGTTTTCCGGTAGGAATCGAAAAAATAGTTACCCTTTATCGTACCGGAATAATTTCCGACCCAGCTCGGAATAAAATTCGTAAAAATAAGGAAATAGTTAGTAAAACGGTATTTTACGCGTTTTATTCCGATTTTACGGATTTTATTCCGAGCTGGGTTCGAAATTATTCCGGTACGATAAGGGCAACTATTTTTCCGATTCCTACCGGAAAACTGGCATTGTTTTTTTTTACAGTGTGTGCTAAGCATTGTTTTTTATTTAAGTGTTGAAACAATTATATTCGAAGCCGTTAACTGAAGAAGGAATATAACAGACAATTTCTATTGAAATCAGGAATTTATCATTAAGGGGTCTCAAGAGTCTTACTTTTTACCTGGCGGTGCAATTTAGCAACATGTCACATTTAATTTTTTTCTCAGTCTCTATAAAATACAAATGCATAACATTTTTAGTATAGACAAGCTAATATATCTTCTATTTAAAATAATTTTTTAAATATTCTATATTAAAATTTTATTTTAATTTTTTTTGTTTAATTTTGATTAAAAAAAATTAAATTGTTTTTTGACTTGCATGCACTGAGCGCAACATTTTTCACAGACTAATAAAGCACCTTTAATGACACTTGGTAAATATCTTCATTTGAAGGTAAAGAATAACTTATACTTCAAATTTAGTATTATAATTACTACTTTAGTATTATAACACTTCAAATTTAGTATTATAATTTCATTGATTATTAAAAATTGGCAATTTTTCAATGAAAGAATGATTTTTTTCAAAAATTTATAATTTAAATTTAAATTCCAAATAAAATAAATAAATAAATTGCTTACAAATGAAGTATACGTTTAAGATACATTAAGTTTACATCATTATCAATATTTTTGGGGGCTCTTGAACCAATAGTTTTGCTACAGCCTTGCGCGCAGTGCATACAAGTCAAAGAACAGTTTAAATTTTTTTTAATCAAAATTACACTTAAAAAAATAAAATAAAATTTCAATATAGAGTATTTAAAAAATTATTTCAAGTAAAAGAGATATTAAGTTGTCTATATTAAAAATTTTATGCATTTATGTTTTATAGAGACTGTAAAAAAAATTAAATGTGACATGCTGCTAAATTGCATCGCCAGGTAAAAAGTAAGACTCCTGAGACCCCTTAAACTATAAAAACGAAATCAATACTTTCTATAAAACATAAAAATCTATTAAAGAAATATTCATACGATACAAAATCTACAGGAATAAAAGATTATAATTAAATAAGAGTATTCCTTTCGTTCCATAAAATTAATATACAGTTTCTTTCAATCGTAACGATGGCGGAAAGCGTCGTAGATCACCAACAAGGCATGATTCAGTAATTTTTTCTGGCTATTGCTGTCTTCAGTTTGTCGAGTTGAGAGCAGTATTTTTCAAAGTTGATGGTCTGGTTTGGTAGCAGTAGCACCCTTCCAATCCAACCAAATAGGAATAAAAATGTCCGTCGGATGGTGGCCTGCTTTTGTTACAGGAATGGAACATTTGTTTCTGCAGAATCAAGATTGATTAAGTGCCAAATTGTCATAAACTATCCAAGCTTAGTCCCTGGTGACCAATGTATTCAAAACAGGATCTCTTTCGCCCATTTGTCGAGTTAAGAGCAGTATTTTTCAAAGTTGATGGTCTGCTTTGGTAGAAGTAGTTCGTAGTGCATAATACCTTTCCAATCCAGCCAAATAGAAGCTAAATGTAAGTCGGACGGAGTCCTGCGTTAGTAACAGGAATGGGACATTTCTTTCTGCTGGACCAAGATTGTTTGTGACCCACATTGTCATTCCAACTTTCGTCCCCGATGATCAGTCTATTCAAAAGAGGATCTCTTTCGCACATTTGTCTAGTTGAAAGCACTATTTTTTAAAGATGATGGTCTGTGTAGGTAGAAGTAGCTTAACATAAAAAAAGTTCAGGATTATCTTCTTTTACTTTTGCTAAATTTTCCTTTTGAAGATTGCAAAAAAATTACATTGAAACTCCTAAAAACTTTCAAAGATTTTTTCTAAGTACGGATAGAGGGTGACCGAACCAGTAGCTGACCAAATAAGGTCGGCGCTACAAGGTTTTTTTTTTATATTTCCTTCCTTTTAAGTTTTAGAAGTAAGCTAACATGAATGTTACAAACCTTAACGATAAACCTATAATGGACAAAAATGAAATATGCTGAAACTAAATAAGAACAAATTATAAGTAAATAGTTTTTTTAATTGCAATTTCACAGTAGTTGATCAATCGAAGAAATCAGTCGAAAATTCAAAAATTAACCTTTAAAATATCATGCTTAAGCTGTGATTAGCAAGAATTCATACAAAACTATTGGATGGAAGATGGAAGTGGATTATTTTAACTTACCGTAATTGTCTCCAACTAATCAAAAGCTAAATTTACATTTTCTAATAAACAAGTAATATAAAAATTTTGTTTTTAAAGTCAATTCCTACTTAGGTGATCAAAGAAAAATTTAATATAATCCCTTAAGCTAATATTAGTTTTTGTTGCATTAAAATATCTCAATTTGTTGATTTTCTGTAAGCAAGTAGATTTACAATGGAACTCTATGGAAATTTGGCGAAATATTAAAGATACCACCAAGTTGGCGTCACTTTTGGCGACTCATTTTGACCGCCAAATTTGGCGATATATCGCCAAGTTGGCGACAAACTTGGTGGTATTCGGCGACAGAAGAGGGTCCCCCCTATGGCAACCCCCCTTATAGATATGAAGATGCATCATATGCTTCAATAACCAATGGCCGCCCTTTTGTCTCCCATGCAAAACTAAAATTAATTAATTAAAATTTAATTAATGAATTAATATTTGAAAAAAAACTGTATTAACATCAATTGTCATCCAGTAAAAGTGTAAAAAAAAAATGCAATTTAACAAATTACAACGACCATTTGGGTAATGATTTTTTCAAAGACTAAAATTTAACACATAAAAAATCGCACGGAGTTGATCCTACATTACGTAAGCCATGAATTAAACATTAATAGTGTTATTACACGTAAAAGTTGCAAGCGACAGAAATCGCCTGCGACTCGTACATATTATCCACCTGAAACTTAAGTATTATCCAAACATTTCATTGGCTGTTCGGGAAAAGGCTTTTCCATCGTCAGATTTCCAAGTAATCTGACGGCCAATTTTAAATGAAATTTATTTCTTAAACTTCTAAACGTCCCGCAATATTACTTTTTATATCGTCGTATAGAGAAAAAAATGTACTTTTAAATGCAATTTGTTTGAAAGCTGTATCTTAATTTGTTTCTGAGTTATTAATTTTTTTTGTAGTTTTTATTACTTTTTTGTCATAGTGGCAACACTCTGTTGTCCATCTCTGTTGAAAGTAAAGGGAAATACATATTACTGTATAGACCCATCACAAAACGAATAAATTGCAGATTAAACCAATAACAACCTTCAGATATGATTTTGATTTCCTACCCTGACGAGGACAATAACCATTTTTCCAAATGGTTAAAAAATTTATTTCATCTTGATAGGATGAATAATGAGTATTTTATTAACGATTGAAAATTTGAACAAGATATAAAAATATGTAAATAAATAAATATAGGGAGAGTGTGAACTAATAGTAGGAATTGAAAAAAATAAATTCATAAAATGGCATCTCTTATAGGAGGCAGCTGACAACAATGTGACAACAGATGCTCCAGCATTCAAATAAAAATATTATGTCTAGTGCCACGTGTAAAACTGATTTCAGCCTGAAGTGGCGGAATATTTCAAAAATTTGATCAACTACTGGAGTGGTATCAACTACTGGGGCAGCCACCCTAGTATTAAACATAATTTTGGGTTTCAGAAGTTATTCCACTAGATACAAACAGAGCTATTCATAGCTGTAAATCAGACATCTCATTTTTTATGACTAGATCTTCTACTTTTGCTCTGTAACTCGAAAGGCTTTTTGTATATATTCACTCGTGGTTATATTATACTTTCGTTCATAAAGAAATGTTTGTCTTTTTACATTTTACCTGATGTTACTCACTAAATAATGTTCTGTTTGAAAATAAGTATGCATATTAGTGGTTATTTCTCAACTAAAACTCCCTGCAATCTTCCTGATACATTATCTCTTGTAACTTTGTTTTAGCGACATTACTATTACAAATAAATTGAATCACCAAGAACATTTTCAGTGTAACGATTTCCGAAACTAGTTTGCTATATGGCCATAAGCAAAAGAAAATTACTTCACATTACCCAAAAATAAGTTTGATCAAAGTATAACATATTGATTGTTCCCAAAAACTGTCATCGCATTTATAATCATATTCTGTGAGTAATAATGCTATATCCTTTGACCTCTGGGTATTAATATTTAAAAAATATGTTTACATTCAATAATGCAGCTGAAAGTAAATAATTAAGAATGAATGCCACCCAATAAATCAATATTCCTCATTGAACATTCATATTAATACACTATAAAAACTACTTGGAAACGTTTCAGGAAACCAGAGGCTGGAAATGAAACTTTATTTTTAGAAATGATTCTTTAACTCTCAAAAATATATAGATTTCAAAAGTTTCTAATGATAAAGAACGCTTTTCGGAATCATGGGTAACTCGAAAGAAGTTATTGTATATTTTCGTCCGTGGATATATTATACTTTCCTAGATAAAGAAAAGTTAGTCTTTTGTAGTGTGTTCTTAATTATATACTATATTACGTTGAGTACAAAGTTGTACGCCATTTTTTTTTTTTTTTTTTTTTTTTTTTTTTTGTAAAATGATAAATACATACGGAATCATAAAAGCTAATGATGTTAGTAATTTCCGTTTTGGCAACTTTTCAATCTCTTCTGGGAAAAATGGTGCGCAAGTCCAGAAAGAAATCGACCTCATTTATGACCTTCTCATTTGAATCGAAGATTGCGCCATTAAGATGCAGCTGCATATGAGAAAACAGATAGAAATATGAAGGGGCCATGTCGGGGCTGTATGGTGGATGTTGAATTAAATACCACTCTAGCTTGTAGAGCGTCCAGCCGGTCATCGTACTAACGTGATGCCGGACGTTATCTTAATGAAAAAGAACCACCTTCCTTCTGAACTCGTTTCTTCGTTTTTCGCGAATGACCTCGCGAACTTTGATTAGCATGCTGCTGCATATTGCATTGTTTATAGTCTGTGCGCTTTTCAGGTACTCTTTGTACAGAATTCTGCCACAATTCGACTAGATGCAGAGAAGCACCTTCTTGTTAGTTAGGGTATGTCTTGCAACCGAGCCTGCTGATTCCTCAGGTCCTAACCATCCTCCTTTACGGCTTGTATTGTTGTAGTATACCCCTTTTTCATCTCAGTTTACAATTCTGTCCAGAATATTCTCTTTCCTTTGATCTCTGAGCAGAGCCAAACAACAGTTTTTTTCTCTTGCGGTTGTTTCAGCAGTCAACGCGTGAGGCACCCAGCTGTTGAGCTTAAATGTCAGATTTAGGCATTTCACAGCGTTAACTATTGTTTTTTGGGAAACGTTAAGCTCTAACGCAATAGTTCGTGTTGAAACATTTCTGTCTTGATCAATGATTTGCTTTAACTGCTCACAATCAATTTCAATAGGGCGGCCAGAACGTGGTTCATCTTCAACGTCGAAATTTCCAGCTTTAAACTTCTTAAGCCAAACTTTGATTTTATCATAAGAAACAGTATTGATGCCTAAACTTCACACATTTTTCTGTGGCATTCAGTCGCATTGAGTTTATTACGGGACTCATAGTACATAATAGTTCTGAGCTGCTGACGTGATAGCTCCAATTTAAACGCTTTTTTGAAGCACAAGATAATACACTTTTAATAAACAAATTACACAGTCATGTATTTCCTATGCTCTGCTTTCGAATGCTAAAATTGGTTGGTTGAAAAACTAACAACCGCACAAATGACAGCTGCTGGCGCGAAGGTATCTCCCCTTGGCGGAAAACTTTTTACTCAACGTAATATACGTAGCACCTATAGCCGTCGCGTCGTTCAGTCCGTCTGTCTGTTCGTTCGTCCGTCCGCATATAACAGAGCAAAAACTACCCATCCGTATCGTTTGAAATTTAAAATATATAATTGTTGCATAATTTTGTCTCGTCATTTCAAATTCTATGAATATGGGATGTATAGTTTAATGCCAGGGACAGTAAAAGTTTCCCGTTACATTACGGCCAATTGGAAAAGATTATTTCATGTGCATTTTAATGATGTTACAGCCTTTCACACAGAAAGAAATTGATATGCACTTATGAAGTGCAATAAAATATACATTTAGTAGAATATGCAGTGCAAAAAATAGATATAAAACTTGCTATAGCACGAACGCACCTCATTTGCCCCGTTTGACCTGCAATTTCCAACTTGTTTTACAGTGTAACATGCTACTAACTTAAGAATGCTATCTTTGAAAATTGAACATTAGCGGTTATTTCTCAACTGAAACAACCTGCCATATATTTGATATATTATCTCTTGTAACTTTATTTTAACAACATTATTGTTACAAAAAAATAATCATCAAGGGCATTTTCCGTGTAACTATTTCCGAAACTAGTTTGCTATATGACCATTAGCAAAAGGAAATGACACTGCATTACCTAGAAATGAGTTTCATCAATGTATAACATATTGATTCTTTTCAAAACTGTGATCCTATTTATAAACATATTTTGTGAGTATTGTATATTCTGTAATATAATGCTATATGCAATGTATTGCAATGTCAATAACTCTGGTTATGAACCTTATAAAAATATGTTTAAATTCAATAATTCAATTTTTAATTAAAAATTAATGTCCCCCTATAAACCATTATTTCCGGTTGAAAATTCATATTAATACACTGTAAAAACTACTTGGAAACTTTTCTGAAAACTAGAGGCTGGTAATGAAAGTTTATTTTTAGAAATGATTCTTTAACTCTGAAAAATATATAAATTTCGAAAGGTTATAATGATAAAGACCACTTTTCGGAGTCATGGGTAACTCGATAGAAGTTACTGTCTATTTTAGTCCGTGGATATGTTATATTTTCTTAGATAAAGAAAAGTTAGTCTTTTTTACAGTGTAAAATGTTACTGACTTAAAAATGCTATCTTTGAAATTGAAAATGAAATTGAACATTGGTGGTTATTTCTCAACTGAAACATCCTGCAATCTTTTATATATATTATCTCTTGTAACTTTGTTTTAACGACATTATTGTTACAAAGAAATGAATCACCAAGTGTGATGATTGGATGATAAAATGTGAAAGGATATTATCATACTTCTTTTTTTTTTGTATCTTTGAAATAATATTAATATCTCAACAAAAAGTTTTTGGTAAAAAAAAAAGCGCAAAGTTCTCCTTAATGTTTCGGCCAGAAAAAGTAGTGATATCTGAAGTTCGCACAAGTTAAAAGCCAAACATCCCAAATCTTTCATTGAAAATGGCTTCCTGCGACTTGGCCGTTAATGCCTTCTATAGTATTTCAAAATTAATGATTGGAAATTACGCATTTATGAATTATTTAAATATTAAAAGTAATATTAGAATGCAAAGAGGCAAATTCACATAAAGACATTATAAGTAAAATATTTCTGATAACTACCATTCAGTTTAAAAAAAAACATTAGTTTTGATTACAGATCATTTAGTCCATTTGTGGTTTAATTGCCATTTTGTACGGTCTAAAGCTAAAGTCATTAACGTAAAACCCAAGAAATAAAACAAAATTTACTTACTTCAAATCTCACAATATGTTACATTATATTTTATTGTATAATATTGAAATCTTGTGTATTGACGAAAGAGATTTTTTTCGTTTGAACATTTATTATAGTTTGTTTGCATACATTAAGAGGTATTCGATTTATAAACTGTTAAAAGCTGATACTAATTATGTTTTAGCAATTAGGGATAGTATCTCCTGAATACAAGTATTTTGTTATTTTTAACTTCTAATCATTTAAATAGACTGAAGTTGTTTAAATGTTTTTTCAAATGTGTATTTTATTTCTGTACTCTGTGCCACAAAATACCTAAAATAATCAAAAAATGTAGTTGACATGTAGCTCATTTGTACATGTTTTAAATTTTGAAAAACTCTCTCGAAGGCATTAACGGCCAAGTCGCAGGAAGCCATTTTCAATGAAAGATTTGGGATGTTTGGCTTTTAACTTGTGCGAACTTCAGATATCACTACTTTTTCTGGCCGAAACATTAAGGAGAACTTGGCGCTTTTTTTTTTTTTTACCAAAAACTTTTTCTTGAGATATCACTACTTTTTGTATGTTTTTTCAAGTTTGTTATTCTAAACTATATTAATATGAAAAAACTTAAATTTCGGTACTTTTATGTTAGACGGGAGCAAACCTCCTCATTAGCCTTTTGTTTTTTCGCCAATAGCAGTTTTCATTAGAAACAATGCTTTGATTTTCAAATAAAATATTTTGGTTTATGTTATTATTTCTTATTTATTTATTTAATTAATTCTATGTTAAATATTCTATTAAATAAAATGAGGGAAATGCATCTATTTTAAATGAGATGACTGAAAAGTATATATCTTTAAATGGAATGAATGCAATATGAACAATGGAGTTGGGAACAGTATTTGGCGATTTGCCACTTGTGCCCGGCTAACATAAAAATACCTAAATTTATTTTATTGAGCTTTACAAGTTTATACTTTATTTCTTTTTATATTAAAGTACTAGCCGCCTCTAGCAAGCAGTATTTCCCGCATTAATTCCATGTTAAACGTTGCATCATGTTACTGTTATTCATAATTTAATTTACTTGCCCATTCTTTTGCCAAGTCTGTAGCTTTTGATAGAGAAATCAAGAACTCTCTACGATCATGGAAGCACATCATATATCTTGTGTTGTTATGCATTTCATCTTTCGTAACAAATATCTCTTAACTCACTTATGCATGTTTCCTTAGCAGTTACGATTCGTTCCCTAATGCGGAAATTTTTAATTCTATTAAGTAATCTTTTTTAATTAGGCTCACTGCCAATTGTTGTATTTTAACTGATACGACTGGGTACAAGTGAAATGGTTCTTATGAAATCCTTTGACAATATCTGCATTTGCATTAAACCATATTGATGCTAATAACTTTTTGTTTCACGTTAACCTTTTCAATAGACTCGATTAAGGAAGAATAGAAGGTCTACCGGCTCACTGCCATGATCCATTTGAAAATCTATCATTCTTCTCATCTGATCGTGTTGAAGAATTAGTCAATGTGCCATGGTTTTAAGATTTTAGCTAATTTTATTCGAAACCTGAAAACTAAAATGCGAGGAACCGGATTATAGAAGATTCATTCTAACGTACATATCGATTAATAGGTTACATATTATAAAATTATAATAATCATAAGGAGAACTGGCAGTTTCAATGCTTTAATAGTTTCCGTAAATTCTCTTTATATAATACAGAAGTTTTAGCGGTGTAAAGATTAACAACATAGTCACAGTAAGTATAATAACAGTACAATATAATAACAACAGCAGAATTTTGGGCAGTGACGAAACTATAAGCACTTTGAAAATATTATTACGTTATACCATTAAACTATTTAGATGATATGCGAAAAAATAAAAAAGTAGATGGCTCGCATTAATAATTAACTCATTGAAAAATAGCTACTGGCGTCAAATATTCCCCAAGCTTGGCGACATTTAGCAAAGTTTCGCCAAATTTGGTAATATATCATGTCAATTCTCAAATTTGGCGACAAAAAATGTTTTGTTTATTATGACGTCATAATGATGCATATGTATTATGTATTATACACATACCTATAATATGTATGATGCAAATATATTACGTATTATATGCATATGTATAATATGTATGATGCATATGCATAAGTTCATTAACATCACTAAAACGCACTTAAAGGAATAGTGTTCTATAAATAGTAGGGATAGTTGCCAGATTGACCAGAGTGCTATTGAGATTAGAATTCCGACATTTATAATAGACCGGGAGGCGTCTGCACACACCATCACCTCATCGAGTTTACAGCTGAAATTTTACGATTAGTTAAAACTAGATAAGCATATTTAAATGCAACTAGTCTGTTAAGTCATATCATGGTAGAAACCACCTGAAGACCTAGTTTTAGTGGTTAACTGATAGGTTTACTATTGTATTTTCCTGCATCCAAAAGTTTGAAAACATGGAGGAATGGGTTCAGGAAGACACAATGGAAAATCCACCAATTAACCCGTAAATTCGTGACTGTAGGTGGTTTGCACAAAGATATGACTTGGCAAACCAGTTACATTTCAATACGCTAATCGATATTTAACTAATCCTAAAATTTCAGCCGTCAACTCGATGAGATGATGATCTGTGCAGACGCCTCCCGGTCTTTAATTAAATTTGTTTTAAGGAAATAAAAGATAGAAAAATGGACAGATAAACTGAAAGATTTGCCTTATTAAGATTTTTGTAAAAGCATATAAAAATTCATTCAGCTTGAAATCATGTAGCACCTTTATAACTCAGGCTAATTTTCTGTAATCGGGTTTTGGCGACCAACATATCTTATCTATAACTATAATATTTCTTTTACAGATTTAAAATTAACAATAAATTAACAGTAAGTAGGCTAATAATACAATATAATAACATTAGCAGCAGACTTCGGACGCCGCATCTTTCGCACATCGTTAAAGGCAGTTTATTAGTTACACATTTCATTTAATTAAAAGGAGATTTTTAAACTTTCACATGGAATTCGGACATTTTTCCACTATAGGGACCTTGGCATTTTTTGTAAATCTTGGCGCAATTCAGACTTCAGAAACTGAGATGAAAACAAACCTAATGAACTTATAAATTAGTAAAACATTAATAAAAATACGAATAAAACGTCGAATTAATAGTTTTATTGGCCATTATTGGCATTTAATCTTACAATTAATTAATTAATGGCAAACCATTATTGGCATTTAATCCTACAATTTGGCGACAGTAATTTGGTCGACGGGATAACTAAGAAGTACCATGTATTTATATACATATAAACATTTTATTTATACATGTATAAAATATTATTTTTATATACAAATTATTTATGTTGGTATATAAAAATAAATAAACCGGTTCCTTATATTAAATACATTGTATATATATTGAAAAAATTGATTGTGTATATGACACAGTAGATAGGTTGCCTGAAAATACGTTATTATCAAATTTCTTTTCTCGTCAAGGCTATTTTCTGTATTTCGCCAAGGCTACTATATCGGAAACGTACCGAATTGCGGTTATATTTTGTTAAATATTTTGTGGTTTTTATATCGTAAATATATCATAACCTATACTGATTAAAATTTTTAGGTATATTCATTTTTTCTATTTAACAAACATCTTTGGAAAAGCATATATATAAAATGTTATTCTGCTTGAAATCACGTGACTCCCTTCAAAACTCTGTAATCGAGTTTTGGCGACCAACATTGGCACAATTGAATGCGTAGGAACTGTTTACGGCCAAATGAAAACCCCCTGTTTGAAGGGTTTGGAGGCGGAAATTCTGTGTTTTAAGATTTTTCTGGTTAATTGTGCTACAAACCCGACTTACTTGTGAAATTTTATGATTCTACGACTTTTAGAAGTACCTTAGTTATTTGATGATGCGAAGTGAGTCAGTGACAACAAAGCACTTTTTCAGAATTTAATATTTCGGAAACTACTAAATATAGAAACATGAAATCGTGGAATCTTAGTTCAGTTTGACCATACGAACATGTGTATAAAAGAAAAATTTCTATATCTCTCCCTAAAATGACGTTATGAGGGGGTGAAAAGTATGCCAAAATGGTTCAGGAAAAGGTAGCTTACGGCTTGTGCGAACTTGGCGGACGCACTGCCGTGCTCCCAGATTCCAACAATTTATCATGTGATCAAAGAGTTCACTGAATTATAGCCACAAAAGACCACGACGACATGATAATTCATTTTAAAAATGATTTATCAACATAAATATGCAGATATAAAAGAAAATAAAAGCAAAAAATTTTACTTAAAGTGATCTGAAAAACAAAACAGTGGTGGATGCAAAATAAAATGACTTTACTGAAATTCAGCTTGAAAATTCTTTATTTATAAAGAAATTCTCTTGTAAAAAAATAAAATAAAAAAAAATGTAGAGGACATCTTTTATTAATAGATGCATTTTTTTTATGGTGAATAATAAACAATCGATGTTTTTCCATAAGCACATAACATGAGAAAATATAATAATATTTCTCTCGGGGAGTGTGGAGGCACTCGTCTAAAAAAACAAAACATTTAGATGATTTTTAGCATCGATTCGAAACTCCCGAACAAAAGCACCAGTCGAATGAAAAAAAAATAGCCCATGGGTCATTCCATGTCAGTTCAGGCAGGCATGTAACCCACCATCACAGATTTTGATGAAACTGCGTGTGTTTGTTCCTTTTATTAAGATATGATTCCCAGTATTTTTTTTTACTCCTTGGTCAAATAGTTTCTGAGAAAAAAATTGTCAAAATTTTGAAAAACTGCCATCAGTTGGCATTCTTGACTGCTCTATTTTCAAATGTAGCATGACATAAATATAATCATATTTCAATATCTATTCCACAAATCATCTTCAAATAATTTATGCATAATATATAGGGTACGTATTTTATGAAAAAAAATACTGTTACGCTTATATAACATTTTAAGTGTGTCTAAAAAAATGTTTAATCTTTGAAGTCGCGATTTTTTTATCAAAAATAATGCATTAACTAAAATAGCATTATTAACAAAAGGCGGTATTTTTATTAAATTTATTTTTTGTGGGGGATATACTTAAAGGTGTCCTTTACCTGATTCTGAAATAAAAGTAGTGGGATTTTGGGTGTTTTTAGTAGTATTTCATATTTAAAAATATTTTGAGGCGTATTTCAAATCAAATCAAGCAGAGTCATTCCATGTCAGTTCGCCTAAGACATTTAATTCACTGTCACAAATTTCAATGAAACTGGGTATGTTTATAGCTCATTTTAAGACAGGATCAAGGAAATTAAAGGTGATTACAAGTAAAATATTTTTTAAGATAAAAAAAAATCTAAATTTTGAAATTTTTTTAAAAATGTTTTTAATGACAGATCTATATTCAAAGACTGCATAAAAAAAAAAGCCATTTCAATATAAAATCACTAAATAAGTTTCAAATAATGTATATGTGACAAATAATGTAGGCAGATTATTATTTATTGTTGTTTGTCATGTTTAAATGCTAAGAGTGTGTTTAATCTTGTGAATTCTTAAAATCAAGAATTTTGTGAAAAATAATGTGTTAATCAAAAATTTATTATTAGCCAAAGGCAGGCTGTTATTTCTTTTTTTAATTGTACGTAAAAATATATTTTCAATAGTTATAAAATAAAAATAGTGAAAATATGAGCAATTTTAACAAAATTTTCATAAAATGTGAATGTTTAATGATAAATATTGAAGCTTTTCATGCTAAGATGCACTAAAATGACTACGATATCGTGTATTTCTACTGTTGCTTAAATATAATACATACAATAAAAAAATAACAAATATTATTTATAGCAATAAAAATTAAATTAAATAGTATCAGTTCCTTTACCAACACTACATTGCTCAACAGCCGACTTAAAATTAACAGCCCACTCTTATTGAAAAATACTTTCAACTGTTCAAATAATAAATAAACTGCATTTAAAAATTTTAACATCAACTTATTATCTTAAGACGATAATAATAACTAAACAACATGATGAATTTATAAATCAGCTTTTAATTGAAAAGTCATGAAATGGTCCCTTTAAATATTGTTGTTCATCGAGTCAATCAAAACAAATTATCTAAAAAAAAATAGTGAGCCTAATATGCTGACTGCAGTGACAATTCTAACAAAACTAATTAATTCATTACCATCTGAAATCAAACCCGAAAGATCAAAAAGAAAAAAAAATCATCTGTAGTGTGAATGTGACATACTCAGTGGTTGTTGAGGTAGGAATGTCTTTGTGACATTTTCACCTGTACTTCAATAAAATATAAACATGTAAGCTTTTTTCATTCATCCAAATTAAGTAAAACAATTATAAAATTTTGTTGTCATTACACCAGATATTAAATTTTTCGTTACATACTATTAGATAAGTTCTTTACTTTTAGACATTATTGGCATAATATCATAAAATTTACTATATGTATTTTCTATAAGTGTATAAACAATATATATAGGCTTTATTAAACATAAATGAATAATTTTTAAATAATTTGTTTGAGAACAGGGATATATATACACACATATATATGTTGAAAATCCATCTTTCAGCAATATTGTGATGAAATAAATCAAATTACCGTAATTTCCGGTGTATAGCCCGCGGATCAAACAATCGTGTTTCGACCCAGAAATTTTTTAAAATAAAATGTAACTTTTTAGATCACAGTAAATATTGGTCTTCAAATACTGAATAAAATTTCTGGGTCCAAACTGAATTGTTTGATCTGCGGGCTATACATCCGAAATTACGGTACATATCATTAGAAACTGAATAAAGTTACAAAAGTGCAACTCATTAAGTTTTAAATATTTTTTTAGATATAGTTATTTGAAAGATATAAATATAATGGATTATGCATTTTTTGCATATATTTAAAGCACAATACGTTAAAATTTTCTTCAAAAGAGTGAAATTTGGTATTTTTTTTTTTCAATATTAGCAGCTCAATGCTAAATTTTTAATATTAACAGCCAAATATGAGTTTAAAGATTAGGACTGTCATTTTGAAAATTTCTATTGGGCGGTGAGGAGCTAGTGATTTTTCTCTTTTTTGGAAAGTGATAATTTCTCTTCGCCCTAGAAGTTTTACTAAAAAACAATATTGTTTATTTTTTTTCCTTAAGAAACGAACATAAAAGATAATTTGAAAAATAAAATAAATGTATAAATAAAAATATTTCCAGGGATGATACATTGGATAGGTTTTACATTTGAAAATATTGATAATTTTAAATATGATTTAAATACTACTAAAACCAACCAAAATCCCACTATTTTTATTTCAGATCCAGTTATAATGTAGTATTATGTACAATTTAAAATTAAAAAAATAGTCATAGAAACTCCGCCTCTGATTGATAAAGATTTTTTAATAATTTCATTATTTTTTGTAAAATATTTTTGATTTTAAAGATTATACAATTTTTTAGACACATTTAAATATTTTTTAACATTACAGCAATATTTTTTTCATAATCTACATACTTTATTTACCTTGCTTAAATTATTTGAAAAAGATTTCTTTATTAGTTACTGAAATATGATTTTATATATAAAATGAGGCCTTTGAAAATTGAACAATCATTAATGGCAACTCGTGGCATTTTTCCAAAATTTTGATAATTTTTTCTCACATGTTCACTATTTTTATTTTATAACCATTTAAAAGATATTTTTACGTACAATTAAAAAAAAAGCAATAACACCCTGCCTTCGGTTAATAATAAATTTTTGATTAACACATTATTTTTGACAAAATTCTTGATTTTAAAAATTCATAAGATAAAAGACACTCTTAGTGTTTAAACATGATAAAAAACAAGAAATAATAATCAGCCTACATTATTTGTCACATATACATTATTTGAAACCTATTTAGTGATTTTATATTGAAATGACTTTTTTTTTTAATGCAGTCTTTGAATATCGAACTGTCATTAAAAAAAATTAAAACAATTTTTCAAAATTTTGATATTTTTTATCTTAAAAAATATTTTACTTAGGATCAAGAAAATTAAAGGTGATTACGTCTTAAAATAAGCTATAAACAAACCCAATTTCATTGAAATTTGTGACAGTGATTAAATGGCTTAGAGGAACTGACATGGAATGACTCTGCTTGATTTGATATGAAATGCACCTCAAAATATTTTTAAATAGGAAATACTACCAAAAACACCCAAAATCCCACTATTTTTATTTCAGAATCAGGTAAAGGACACCTTTAAGTATATCTCCCATAAAAAATAAATTTAATAAAAATACCGTCTTTTGTTGATAATGCTTTTTTTGTTAATGCATTATTTTTCATAAAAAATTCACGACTTCAAAGTTTAAATATTTTTTTAGACACACTTAAAATGTTATAAGCGTAACAATATATTTTTTTCATAAGCTGCGTACCCTAAATATTGTGCATAAATTATTTGAAGATGATTTGTAGAGTAGATATTGAAATATGATTATATATATGACATGCTACATTTGAAAACCGAGCTATCAAGAATGCCAACTGACGGCAGTTTTTCAAAATTTTGACAATTTTTTTCTCAGAAACTATTTCACCAAGGAGCAAAAAAAATTACTGGTGATCATATCTTAATAGTAAGAACAAACACACGCAGTTTCATTAAAATCTGTGATGGTGGGTTACATATTGATATTTTACTGCCTGATTTGACGTGGAATGCCCCCCATGCCATACAGCAATCAGAAGGTTCCACCCACTTATTACTACCGAAGAATCGTCGTTGCATCTCCGTTGGTGGAACTGTTATCAACCTCGCCATAAACAGAAGAGATTATACAGCCGATCAAAACCATTTTAAATTTGGAAATATCCCTTCATTTTTACTGTTTTCGCTGCACGCTTATGATTCTTCACAGAATGGCAAGGGGGAAGCCATTCTGCCTTGAAAAAATAAAACAAACTACGAAAATCAATAGGCTGCGAAGAAGAGGGAGAAGGGTTGCTGTGATAATTGAAACTCGCCAATTGGCGGGGATAAAAATACTAGAATCTTGCGTTGGCACAATTCGAAACGCTATAGGATATGAAAAACTGCTTCAGTCAGATTAAATTTTTATAGATTTCATTAAGATAAGATGCCAAATAGTAGTAAAGTGTAAATTACGTATTAAACTGATTTGAAAGTTATTGGCTAAGGAGAGGAGTTACAAGAGGAAATGATATCATGAATAGAAGCCTGTAGAAAGTTCCAGAGAATTCTTTTTCCGGAAGTACAGATTTCAAAACTATGTTTATCATTTTAAAATGAAACGAAATGTTACGTAAGAAAGAAAATCTTACAGGGGAAGATTTAAAAGGTAGGAAATAGAATAATTTTAGAATACGAATTTTAATATTAAATGAATAAAGATTAATAAAATATTTCTTAAATAAAATTAAATAAAAATATGGCAGTGGTTGTAAATAACCACAACACCAAGGGCATTTTCAGTGTAACGATTTCTGAAACTAGTTTGTTATGTGACCGTTAGCAAAAGGAAATTACTTTACATTGCATGAAAATTTGTTTAATCAAAGAATAAAATATTGATTATTTTCAAAGCTGTGATCTCATTGATAATCATAATATTACTACCTTTGAGTATTTTATATCGTGTAATATAATGAAATCCAGGTTATTAACATTTAAAAATTATGTTTAAATACAATTATCCAGCTCAAAATGATCAATTACGTATTAATGTCATCGTATAAAGCAATATTCCCTGTTGAAAAGTCATATTAACATACTATAAAAATTACTTTGAACGTTTCAGAAGCTGCTTCAGAGGCCGTTTTTTTTCCAGAAGCTGCAAATGAAACTTTATTTTTTTGAAATGATTCTTTAACTATCAAAAATATATAGATTTTGGAAGTTTCAAATGATAAAAACGCTTTTCGGAATCATGAGTAACTGGAAAGAAGTTATTGTATATTTTCGTCCGTGGATATATTATATTTTCGTAGATAAAGAAAGATTTGTCTTTTTTTTTTTACAGTGTAGCATGTTACTCAATTAAGAATGTTATATTCGAAAATGAAATTGGACAGTAGTGGTTATTTCTCAACTGAAACACTCTGCAAATTAATCCAAGACACAGTTAAGTAATAGCACAGTTGAAGTTTATGCCAACAGAGCGAAAAATATCCAGACCAGGAATCGAACCTGGATACTTGGCGTGCCGTGGCAATGCTTTACCTGTTGACCTATCTGGACGATACAATCTGCAATGTTTCTGATATATTATCTCTTGTAACTTTGTTTTAATGACATTATTGTTACAAATAAATGAAACAATAAGGGCATTTTAAATGTATGGATTTCCCAAACTGGTTTTTTATATAACTGTTAACAAACGGAAGTGACTTTACATTACATGAAAATGTGTTTAATCAAAGAATAAAATAGTGATTATTTTCAATACTGTGATCGAATGGTAATCATATTCTGATGATTATTTTTTAATCATCACAATATGATTATCTGTGAGTATTTTATATTCTTCAATATAATACTTTTCACCCTTTGACCTTCGGGTTATTAACATTTAAAGAATATGTTTAAATTCAATTATTCAGCTGAAAATATTTAATTGCAAAAAAAATGTCACCATATAAAGCAATATTCCCGGTTGAAAAGTGATAAAGAATGCAATAAAAACTACTTGGAAACGTTTCAGAAGCTGCTTCAGAGGTAGAGATTTTTTTCAGAGGCTGAAAATGAAACTTTATTTTTAAAAATGATTCTTTAACTCTCAAAAATATATAGATTTCAGAAGTTTCTAATGATAAAGAACGCTTTTTGGAATCATGGGTAACTCTAATGAAGTTATTATATGTTTTTGTTTGTGGATATATTACATTTTCGTAGATAAAAAATGTTTGTCTTTTTTTTTTTTTTTTTTTTTTACAGTGTAACAAGTTATTCCCTTAAGAATGCTATCTTGAAAATAAAATTGAATATCAGTCGTTATTGCTCAACTAAAACACTTGTGCAATCTGTTTGATATGTTATCTTTCGTAACTTTATTTTAACGTCATTATTATTGCAAATAAATGAATCACCAAGAACATTTTCAGTGTAACAATTTCCGAAACTAGTTTGCTATATGGCCATTAACAAAAGGAAATGACTTCACATTACCAGAAAATGAGTTTCGTCAAAGTATAACATATAGTGATTCTTTTCAAAAATGTAATTTGATTTATAATCATATTCAGTGCGTATTTATATCTTGACATATAATGCCTTAAGGGGGCTGGTTACTCATCTTCGGAATTCTCCTCCGTAATGTTAAGTCTACGGATTTTTGATGCATTCGTATATTTAAAATATCTTCTCGGGAAATTCATATTTTTAACATCTTTTTTCTGTGTACTCTTCTTAAAGGATATCTCTTTTTAGGTGCGTTCGTAATTATATAAATACGTAGCACCTATAGTCGTCGTTCAGTCCGTCTGTCTGTCCGTCCGTCTGTCCGTATATAACAGAGCAAAAACTACCAAACCGAATGGTCTGAAATTTTAAATATATGATTGTTGTAAAATTTTGTCGCGCCATTTCAAATTTTATGAAAATCGGATGTATAGTTAAATTACAGGGACAGTCAAAAGTTTTTCTTTACATTACGGCCAATGGGAAAAATTATTGCACGTGCATTTTAATGATGTTAAATCTTTCCGAATGGTCTCAAATTTTAAACATATAATTATTGCGACATTTTGTCGAGCCATTTCAAATTTTATGAAAATCGGATGTATAGTTTAATTACAGGGACAGTCAAAAGTTTTTCTTTACATTAAAGCCAATGGGAAAAATTATTGCAAGTGCATTTTAATGATGTTACAGACTATGCACTTATAAATTGCAAATAAATACACATTCAGTACAATATGCGGTGCAAAAAATAATTATAAAACTAGTTATAGTACGAACGCACCTAATTTGCAACGTTTGACGAGCAATTTCCAACTTGTTTTCTTAGTTTTCTAAATATTTCTAAAATCTATGCTGAATTTAATATTTTATATGTTAAAAGCGGGCGAACTGTGAGTAAGATTTTAACATTTCATATAAAATTAAGTCTATTCTTTGAAAATATTTTGAGAACTAGGAAAAAAAGAGACATCTTTCAGGAAGCGTGCACAAAAAATAGAAGTTAAAACTCTAAATTTCCCGCGGAGATATTTTAAATATACGAATCCATCAAATGCCTATAGACTTTACATTACTAAGGGGAAATCGGAAGCTGAGTGACCAGCCCTCTTAACCCAGTGAAAGGCGAGAGCAATGTGTTTTAGTGGTTTTACTGTTAGAGGTGAAGACACAATTTTATCGACTGTATAAATGTTTTGGGTCACTTTCAATAAATGCATACAATTCAGAAAAACATTAAAAAAAAATTACTTTTAAATTTCACATTAAAAATGAAATAAGTGATAATGTATAAGTTAGATGTGTCTGAAAATATAATCAATTAAGCACTTTAGCTTTTGGTATAATTTTTATACACTATTTTACTATATTTTATACACTATTTACCAGTAACATGGTAACAGACTCGACTGGTAACAGACTTGACATTAACAGCAAAATATCTTCCAAAACCTACATTCTAATTATTAACAATAAGAAACAAAACAAAATCTTTAATATATTAACCAGATAATAATATTCAAGCAAAAGAAAGTACTAAACTTGTATTTTTAACATAAAAAATTAGGTAACAGACTTGACATTGAATAAAAATACTCACCTTTATAAAAAATTCTTTACTCCACTACACTGTTGTTTTTCAACTGCAAAAGAAAATGGCTACAAGTAAATATTTAACTAGTATAAGGGTTTTTATTGCTAATGTGCTGCTATCTCTTGGTGAAATTGTCAACCTTTATTTCATGAAATTGTAGCTTGGTAACAGACTTGACAAAATATGAGGGACAAAATGTTTTGTAAATTTTCTTTAATTTTTTTTTTTTTTTTTTTTTTTTTTTTTTTTTTCTGGAATAATGTCAGAAATTTAAAATAATGATGATTTATCTCATTAAATGTCCCAAATACTTTCCTTTTAAAGTGAAAAATGAAGTGAAAAAATATTACAGAATTATAAAATACAGAAGAGGGACAGCTATTTTTTTCTTCTACTAGATGCAAAAATCTGCATCTTTAGGAAAAAAATATGAAAGTGATTATTTTTATGTTTTAGAAATATGTTGTGTAGTGTAATTAAATAAATATAATATTTATAGTCAGTTTTAAATAATATATTATGAGTACATTTTTTTTTTTTTTTTTTTTTTTTTTTTTTTTTTTTTTTTTTTTTACTGTGGGACAGCATATGTATGCATATTTTGAAAATGACCCTTTTATCGATGTCTCTTGTATATTGATTGCTATCCTTATCCGATATCCGATGAGGTTTTATGAAGAATAAAAAAAAGACTAGTTTGGCATTAACTGTTCCATATGACTTCCTGAAACATTGGAGATTTTGTATAAGATACCAAGATGGGCCGAGGGTATATTAAATGTTGAAGGTTAGCTTCAACAATCGAGCACACGTCGAAAATTGAAGCTGAAGACACTGTAGAAGCAAATGGAGGCCACAAAAACGCTTCTTGGTGGAAAGTACAGAAATAAACTGGTGGAGGGAGGTAAACAAACCAAGACGAAAAGTTCAAGTTGTGTGAGGATCGAACCCATATAATCTGAGATATCAAATAGCGAAGAACTGTACACTATGTAGCAGCGCCAAACAGTAGAGGGATGAATTGATAAAAAATCTTTTAAAATGATCCGATCATAATTAACATTATATAGAAATTAAAGAAACTGAAAAGAAGTCTAGCAATGATAAAAGGAATGATGGGAATGGTTGTGGGGGCATGGAGGTGGAAATGGGAAAAAGGGGAAAGAAGAGAAATAGTAAGTATTTGAGAGATTCCAGTTTAATTGTGGAAATGCGTCAGTAGCCAATTGGAATAAAAAGCTAAAAACTTAACTCAGAGATCACTAGAAGGGTTCAAATAGTCGAAAGACTGTCAAAAACGGAAAAACTGAAGTTTATAAACCCCATAGTATGGAAGCTAAAGAGCCTAGGTGCCAAAGAGCCCTGGATATGAAAGTCGACGCAATATTTCAGAGTTAGACGATGCCATGGTTATCATATTTACACATAGAAGTACTGTAGGTACTGAGATACTGTCTAAACCGGAGAAAACAATAATTGAAGAAGGCTACATAATATGAAAACAAAAATGGAAATGGAAAGTGGCGAAGGAGAGTTAAAAGAGCGGGGCCAGAAGAGAAGCAGGTTGATACCAAGATTTCCCAAACGACTAGAAATTGTACCCATGGAGAGAAGCTCCCCCATTGTAAGGCAGAAATGCATACTAAATTGTTCCTATATAACATACAACCTACCATGGGGCGCGGCGCCCCTGTGCTAAGACAGAAATGCATACTAGATTGTGACACTATATAATTAATTGTTTATTAATGATTACTAATGTATTATCAGAATTCGCGGTCCGCGGATCTTCCTCAGACACTACCAAGTACCAGCATGGAGAAGAAAAGTATAATAATAGGTATTATATTTTGATAATCGACGATAATTCAAACTTAGAATCGATGGTAATTCAAAGATAGAATGGATGATATTACATAGATCTAATCGCTGGCTACGATCTCAATCTATCTTTCATCTTTATTTTCTCTCTCCCGCCAAACTTCAAATTGTCAGGAACAAATCAATACAATCGACAGCGGATTATTAATATATCCCAGTACGATAAAATTTCTAGGCAGATTATTTTCAAAGTTCGGCAATTACTGTTTTTTAGCTTATCGTGCGACAATAGATTGCTGTACTCTCGATAGAAAAATTTGGGAACCGATCATCATCTTTATCGATCGTTTTTTTTTTTTTTTTTATATACGATGGCAATTTTTATCCATAGTTGAATTTTCCTCAATGGCCCATCACTATTTTAATCTTTTATTTTTGGGAAATATTTTTTACTATTATTTTTTAAGAAGCAAAATGTCTGCATTGTATTGTAAGTACCGTAATCATTTTATTCAGTGTTTTCGTCTCTTTCGCGCATGAATTTCTTCCGGCAGACAACGAAGGAAGTGGAAAAGACAATAAAATGTGGTTCGATAATAATAACAATATTTCTTATTTCGATGTTAATTTGAAAAACATTGGATTGTTGGATTAAAATATTATAAAGAAACGTTATTACAGAATTTTCTCTTTAAATTTGTTTTATGTCCTGCTTCTTTTTACTACAGATTTTTCTGTAGTCGCCAGGACAATTGCAAATGATTAATAGCTATTTTTAGTTAACTTATAAAGATTGTAGTAAGGACCGATCTTTCTATTTTATTTCTCAAACGTCACTTTTAAAAATGGCATAATTTCAATTTTTATATCTTCGAATAGTGGTAAAATGTGCTTTCGAAGAAAGTCTGTTTAAAAATTGTCGCTCAGTTTTGAGACAGTTATGAATTTTTCAATAATTTTCAAGCATGATTGAAAGAAAAAAAGATCTACATCGTTACTGAACATATGCCTGCTAGAATAATGCAAAATAAATAATCACACAGTTGCCATAATTGCAATAACTACCCACTGCAGGTTAAAAGAAGTTTTTCCTCTCCACATTAATATTTCGTTATTGGGTCTACTTCCAAGCTTTACGGTCATGAGTATAATGTACAGTCGTGAAAAAAAAGTAAACACCCCCTACTAACTCCCCAACAAATTATCGTAGACGAAAGTTACTGGTACCGAACGATTGGAAATAAAGTTTACTTTTAAATGACGTATATAAAATTTGCTTAGGGGGGCCATCTATATATTAAAACGAATCCAAACTTCCTTTTTTAATAGCAAAACCTAAATTTAACTATATATTTCAAATCTTTGGTTCAAACTATGCCTAGACACCAAATTTCAAGTCATTTGAATGATAAGTTTTTGAATTATAAACATTCGAAATTTAATGCTTTTAATGTTAAATCACATTTGTATATTTTTACTTATAACTCTTGAAATTATGATCCTAATGTGCTAATTTTTTGTGTAGCAATAATGCTAATATACACAAACATAAATACGTTAAATTTAAAATTTTTATAATTTTATGATATGAATTATGAATTATGAAATTAATATGCGAAAAAATTATGAATTGCAACTTACAATTTTTTTGATGGATTCAGATTTATTAAATCCTACTTTATGGAAATCCCAAATTTCACATTTTTCTTCCAAGTAGTTTTCAAATTAAGCTTAAAAAACGACAAAATGATGGTTTAAGGGGACGTCTATGATAGAAGTGACTAGATATTTTGAAATTTCTTATGCTATCCTGTAATCTAGCAGGCTTCATTGACTGCTTGAGTGGTGCTTAAGGTGCTTTGATCAAGAAGGGGACTCTCTCGGATAACAATCGAGTACCGAACTTCAATTTGGATACAGCCCTTAAAATACGCTCGTTTTAAAATAATTATTTTCTCCGAAACTTATGGTACGAATTGCATAGAAATTTGTTTTTAAACTAATTGAAGAGTTCATTTTTGCTGTCAGGATTATGTACTGCTATTGAAAAAACGAGGTTATGGTTCGTTTTAATATGTAGATGGACCCCTAAGGAAATATTATATACATCATTTAAAAGTAGACTTTATTTCCAA
This sequence comes from Maratus speciosus, assembly GCA_963932465.1. Classification (NCBI taxonomy): domain Eukaryota; kingdom Metazoa; phylum Arthropoda; class Arachnida; order Araneae; family Salticidae; genus Maratus; species Maratus speciosus. The sequence goes on along the minus strand of OZ010794.1, from coordinate 501,316,555 downwards.
TCGTTCGGTACCAGTAATTTTCTTCTACGATAATTTGTTGAGGAGTTAGTAGGGGGTGTTTTAATTTTTTTTTCCCCACGACTGTACTTTAAAATGATCTCTTGCGATAAATCACAATTGTTTAAATACATCATTTGGCTATGGACACGATTACGGAAGATTAACCATAAGATTAATGATAAAATACAGCATTTTGATGTTAAATAGAAACATATTTAAATTTTTTAGTTTCTCATTGTTTATAATATTTTTTACATAATAATTTTTTTTTCATGATAATGTTTTTTTAATTATAGTATTATGGTATAGCTGTTTACTTCATTTATAACAATTTTAAATATGCTAGGTGAAAATGATGTAAAATGTATCAAGTTTCTTGAATCTTTAATTCAATTTATTATGACAAGTCATATAGATTATTCCATAAAATCAAAATATCATTTTAAATTTCCTAAAGGTGGTTTATTAAGGTACATACATCTAAAACGAAGTATTTTCGAGCATCTGACGTACACATCATCTGTGTTAAAATCGTTAAAGACCAGAAGTTGGAAGTATTCATTTATAGAAATTCTATGTCAAACTACTTATACTTGTAATGGTACAGTCGTGGAAAAAAAAAGTAAACACCCCCTACTAACTCCTCAACAAATCATCATAGAAGAAAGTTACTGGTACCGAACGATTGGAAATAAAGTCTACTTTTAAATGATGTATATAAAATTTTCTTAGGGGGTCATCTACATATTAAAACGAATCCTAACTTCATTTTTTTCAATAGCAATACCAAATTTTAACGAGATATTTCAAATCTTCGGTTCAAACTATGCCTAGACACCAAATTTCAAGTCATTTGAACGATAAGTTTTTGAATTATAAACATTCAAAATGTAGTGCTTCTAATAATAAATTATGTTTTCATATTTTTATTTATATCTCCCGAAATTATGCTCCTAATGTGCTAATTTTTTTTGTGGTTATAATACTAATATACCCAAACATAAATAAGCTGAATTTGCAATTTTTATAATTTTATGATATGAATTATGAAATTAATATTCGAAAAAATTATGAATTGCAACCTACAATTTTTTTGGTGGATTTAGATTTATTAAGTCTTGCTTTATGGAAAATTCAAAAATTTCACATTTTTCTTCCAAGTAGTTTTCAAATTATGCTTAAACAAGTTGGAAATTGCTCGTCAAACGTGGCAAATGAGGTGCGTTCGTACTATAACTAGTTTTATAATTATTTTTTGCACCCCATATTGTACTGAATGTATACTTTTTTGCACTTCATAAAGCGCATAGTCTGATACATCATTAAAATGCACTTCCAATAATTTTTTCCCATTCCCCGTAATGTAACGGAACACTTTTGACTGTCCCTGCAATTAAACTATACATCCGATTTTCCTAAAATTTGAAATAGCTCAACAAAACTTTGCAACAATTATATCTTTAAAATTTCAGACCATTCGGAAGGCTGTAATATCATTAAAATGCACTTGCAATAATTTTTCCCATTCCCCGTAATGTAACGGAACACTTTCGACTGTCCCTGTAATTAAACTATACATCCGATTTTCCTAAAATTTGAAATAGCTCAACAGAACTTTGCAACAATTATATCTTTAAAATTTCAGACCATTCGGAAGGCTGTAATATCATTAAAATGCACTTGCAATAATTTTTCCCATTGGCCGTAATGTAAAGAAAAACTTTTGACTGTCCCTGTAATTAAACTATGCATCCGATTTTCCTAAAATTTGAAATGGCTCGACAAAATTTTGCAACAGTTACATCTTTAAAATTTCAGATCATTCGGAAGGCTCTAATATCATTAAAATGCACTTGCAATAATTTTTTCAATTGGCCGTAATGCAAAGAAAAACTTTTGACTGTCCCTGTAATTAAACTATACATCCGATTTTCCTAAAATTTGAAATGGCTCGACAAAATTTTGCAACAGTTATATCTTTAAAATTTCAGATCATTCGGAAGGCTGTAATATCATTAAAATGCACTTGCAATAATTTTTCCCATTGGCCGTAATGTAAAGAAAAACTTTTGACTGTCCCTGTAATTAAACTATACATCCGATTTTCCTAAAATTTGAAATGGCTCGACAAAATTTTGCAACAGTTATATCTTTAAAATTTCAGATCATTCGGAAGGCTCTAATATCATTAAAATGCACTTTCAATAATTTTTCCCATTGGCCGTAATGTAAAGAAAAACTTTTGACTGTCCCTGTAATTAAACTATACATCCGATTTTCATAAAATTTGAAATGGCTCGACAGAATTTTGCAACAATCATATATTTGAAATTTCAGACCATTCGGTTGGGTAGTTTTTGCTCTGTTACATGCGGACAGACGGACGGACAGACGGACGGACGGACTGAACGACGACTATAGGTGCTACGTATTTATATAATTACGAACGCACCTAAAAACGGCAAAATGATGGTTTAAGGGGCCGTCTAGGATGGAAGTGAGTAGACATTTTGAAATTTATTCTGCCGTACTGTAATCTAACACGCTTCATTGACTCCTTGAGTGGCGTTTAAGGTGCCTTGATCAAGGAAGCGGCTCTCTCAGTTAACAAACCAGTACGGAACTTCAATTTGGATACAGCCCTTAAAATACGCTCGTTTTAAAATAATTAATTTCTCGGAAACTTATGGTACGAATTGCATAAAAATTCGTTTTTAGGCTAATTGAAGAGTGTAGAGTTCATTTATGCTGTCAGAATCGGGTACTGCTATTGAAAAAAAAAAACAAGTTATGGTTCGTTTTATTATGTAGATGGCCCCTTAAACAAATTTTATATACATCATTTAAAAGTAGACTTTATTTGCAATCGTTCGGTACCAGTAACTTTCTTCTACGACAATTTGTTGAGGAGTTAGTAGGGGGTGTTTACTTTTTTTTCCACGACTGTACATTATATATAATGCACTTGTAATGATACATCAGTATAATACTTGTACTGACACACAATTACCAGGTTAAGTTTAATTTACAACGAATAACATGAACCTTCCTACACTGCAACTGAACTTTGGAATAGTCCAAACAAAATAACCTTCCCCAGTTTTCAGTTTGAATTTCGGAAAAGATCATCAGTATATGAATGAAATCTAGAGGATGAGCACATCAGATGATCTAAAGTGCACGGTTTTAGTTGTGTATATATAAATAAATTACTGTTAATAGCCCAGTGGTTAGGGAGTTGAATTCGGAAGTAATTAGGGGAAAGCTGGAAATTGTTTTAATACCTTCAATTTAGGTCTAGAATGAATATGCTACGTTTTCCCCCTCGTACTAGGTGAGCGTTAGGAATTATACATTGATTTATAGTAAAAAAACACGTTTTTTGTTTTTAAATACCATAAAACTATCTCGAAATCACTAACTTTTTCCAAAACATTGTCAATACAAATGTTGTAGAGCTTAAAATTCTGAATAAAATGAGCACTTAATACTTTTGTTAAATTATAAGGTAACAATTCCACTTTAAAGTTTTAGCACCATGGTCAGAGGGTTAAACTCAGAATTAATTAGGGAAAAACTGGAATTCCTTTTAATCCCTTTAGTCAAGGCAATAGAGACCGTATAGGGGCTCTACTTAGCAAAATTCATGGTAGTTCTGGAAAAATGCTTACTATATGTTTTTTGGATCGCTGAATCCGAATTTTTAACTTCCCACCAAAATTTCCCCCGGCAACCCCCCCCCCCAAATTTTGGTAAAAAGCCCCCCAAAAAGGTTTTTAATAAAAAAATCAATTCTTTTTTTATTGTTTTAGGGAAAAAGTATCTAGAAATTCAGAAAGTAGACAAAATTTGCAATAAATTAGATATATGACATTTTGACTTAGGATGAAGGGGAAGGGGGGGGATCTGCCTCGGAACATGCGCGCGGTGCTGCGTCAACTAAGTTGCGCAATTCCACTTAACCACTCACACGTTTACATTTGCCCTGCCATCTCCCCTCCGAACTTTCTCTATAAGGTTTATAACATACGGGTTATAACATATTTTGTTGATACTGGTGGCATTATGCTCGACAGGCGTTTCCTTCTCTATCTTTATAAAGAAGTATTTGTTAATTCAGCAAACGATTAAAAACATTATAAAGATTATCATATCGTTGAATAATTGTTATATTGCAATCACATTAAAGTGTATATCAAAATACATTAATATTTACTTAAAGTGATAAAATATAATTTAATGTAAAATATATATAACAGAATATAATATAAAATTTAAAATTATCATATTTTCAGCAATTTTTGTTACGTAACTCAGGTTTGACACTATGACATTATGTCCCACAAAAACATAAATAATTTTTTTCACTATTTTTCTTGTGGGTAACTAATAAAAAAGGCTCAACTATAATGTTTTCCAAACAAAATAAAAAATCATGCATTAAAGGTTTAAATAGTAGTTCTCGTGGCAACCACACCTTGCTTAATAAAATGTTGTGTTTTACATTATTGAACTGGGACGTTTTATTACATTATCTTTAATGCCTTGGAAATTGCTTCCCCTAAGAGCGTCTTGAGGGCTTTTCTGCATTTTCAAAAAAATGCTTATAAAAGTAATCTTAATGAAAATTTTCTTTCCCGGTCTGTTTATAAAATACACTTCATGTCTCTTTATTTTATATACATCTTGAAATACAATTTTGTTTAAAATATTTTTATCGACAACAGTTTAAAGCTGTTTGGGGGAAACGGAAAAATCTCTCAGAGGGTTAATAGGGGAATTCACCATGGAAATATTAATAAATAGGAACTGACATATCCTCTAAATAATGAAGATTCAACTGTAACCGCTTTCTCAGGGATTGATTATCAACAGTGAAAACTTCCACCAGTAAATTTATATAGAAATTTTCTCCTTATTTAATCACCTCATTAACGCGAAATTCCAGTCATAAATAATTTCTGAAACGGATTTTCATTTATACTGGCGATGCATTTTCGCATGCCCTGCATGTCAGGCCCTGCATTTTCGCCATATTGTGACAACCAGTGAGACAAACTGACTGTTGCACCAGGCAAACTGACACCAGTAAAAATAAATACAATTTCTTACAATATTTGTGAGTAAATATCTACATGAATAAGATGATTAAATAAGATAAAATGTTCTATTAAATTTTACTGGTGTGAAGTTTGCGCCTGCGGTAATCAGAAATTGTAGATCGAATTTTAAAAAAAAGCAGCCTCCATCTTGTGACAACTTCCTCAGTTTCTTCACTCGCAATTGTTAGACTGCAATCTATATGTCTCATCCTCTTTATTCATAACTCCATTGAATTCACCTCCAGCAGCTCGATATTACTTGATTTTAACACAATATTAAAAAAAATTCCTGCCGCCTCGGCCTACAGGCGGAGGTAGATTTCGAAGTTAAGTACTAAATTCACGAACAAAACTTAAATCAAGATTAGAGATAAACCCAGTTTCTTCACTAAGAGTGAGCTGTAGGGAACTAAACTTTTTGTGAAAATTATAATATACACGAATACACACACATGTATATGGAATAGGTTTAAAAAATGGCTACAAAAAATTCAGAGAACCTTAAAGTGTTAAAATATGTTAATATTTCCATAGTCGGGTTTTTATCATGTTTTAATACGTTTCTTCAAACTCACATGAAGTTACATATTCACCTGCTGAGGTCCATTATATTTCCAATATGACGCAATATACATATTTTTTAATTCGTCAAACTATTTATTTTATTTTGAGTTTTCATGCTGAAATCTTGCTCTAGAAAACTTATGACGTAATATTCAATTTGTTTTCAATTTGTCAAACTATTTAATTTTTCACGCGAAAATTGTGCAATAGAAAAATAATTGTTGTGGTGAGAATTTTATTGTTTTTTTTTTTTTTTTGTTTTTTTTTTTTAATTGTTGGCAACTGCTATAACGAAAAACTTTTATTTTTTCCTGCCATTGTTGTGTAAGAGCTGGTTTTATCAGAATCTTGTTAAGACGGTATTCAAATTTGAACCTTCCCCATTTCCACACTCTTGGGCCGATTTCGCCCATTTTCAATCCCCGCCGAGATATTAGCCATATCAAAGTTGTTGGCGAGTTTGAAGACAATCCGTGCATAATTGCGACTGTTATCGTGCGGACAAACTTTAGTACATACATACATACATATATATATATATATATATACATATATATATATATATAAACTTTTTAGGTGGGGGTGGTTTTGGGTTCCTGGGGTCATATAATGAAAAATTGTGAAGGAATTTTTCAAAAGTCGCACCATGGTAACGACTGCAATAGGTAGTATTTCTTACGAAATCTACCTAAAATACAAAAAAAAAAAAATTGCAATTTAACAAATTACAACGACCATTTGGAAAATGATTTTTCAAAGACTAAAATTTAAGACATAAAAAATCGCACCGAGTTGATCATACATTACGTACGCCATGAATTAAAGATTAATAGTGTTATGACACGTAAAAATTTCAGGCGACAAAAATCGCCTGCGACTCGTACGTATTATCCACTTGAAACTGACGTATTATCCAAGCATTTCATTGGCTGTTCGAGAAAAGGCTTTTCCATCGTCCAGAAAATCTGACGGCCAGTTTTAAATGAAATTTATTTCTTAAACTTTTAAACATTCCAGAATATTACTTTTTACACCATCTGTGAAGGAGATATTGTACACCCAGATTCTTAAATGAATAAAAAGGAACTACAACACAATACTTTAGGAGGCTTACATTTATTGTAAAGAACTTTTAAGGGATGGCCGTGAAAAGTACAGATGAACGGGGAGAGTTTCAATAACTGCCCGACGGCAGACGCCCCACAGCGGAGCTTAATTTGCAGACTACATAGCTCGAGGTCAGGATCAAAAGTGAGACAGATTTTGTTACAAATACTTACAGATTGGCGAACATTATTTAACCATATGTAAGATGTTTGGCGAAAAACAAATTGGGTAGACAAAACAATCAAGAAGTTTTACATTGAGTTAAAAACTATGCCATGGCAGGCTCTTTAGGGTTACATTAAATAACATTCCAGCGGTAAGCAGGGAGACTTAAAGAAATAGGAACACGTGCTTTTATATGCACGTTACAGATATAACGACAGCTGAAAATTAGTCAGCAAGGGGCATATGGTTTGTATCCGACAAAGCACAACGGTGAGAATTGAATACTAATGCAAGCCCAGGGGCTGAGAAAATATGCATTACATATCGTCGGCTGCGAAGCGAAAAAGACATTAACTTGTATTTTATTCTTTTATTTTATTTCAACGGAAAATTGCTGCGGTTAAGATCTTTTTCTATCCGTGTGAACTTGAAAGACAGAAAAAGGAACAGAGATAAATGATGTCTGCATTTAAAAAGAACTTTAAAAAGTAAAAGTGAAACTTACAGTAGTGTGAAGGGGAGGGGGGAGAAGAGAATGACTAAAGCCATATGAAATTAAATATAAAATGTCAAATTTAAACTAAATATTTTATTTGAAGGGTGGGGGGAGAATAATGACAATTTATAATGAACCAGTAAGGTTAAACGTTGATTTTTGAGGGGAGAGGAGGAATAATGAATATATAACGGGAAAGCCGTTATACCATCTTATAGAGAAAAAAATGTACTTTTAAATGCAATTAGTTTGAAAGCTGTATCTCAATTTATTTCTGAGTTATTATTTTTTTGTAGTTTTTATTGTTTTTTTGTCATAGTGGCAACACTCTGTTGTCCATTTCTGTTGAAAGTAAAGGGAAATACAGATTACTGTATAGACCAATCAGAAAACGAATGAAATGATGATTAAACCAATAAAAACCTTCACATATGCTATTGATTTCCTAACCCTGACGAGGACAATAACCATTTTTCCAAATGTTTAAAAATCATTAGAACTGTAAACATTTCTCTAAATTAAACAATTTTTTCGAGTAAATTGTTCAAATCTTTGTTTATGTATTCCTGTAAATACTTTTAATGAAAAATAACTAGAATATAGTTTAATTAAGACATACTGATTAAAGATTTTCAGAAAGGTTGTTTGACATACATGTGCTGCGCGCAAGATAATTAACCCGAGAGTAGTCGCGACATTTTTTAGAACGTTAGTAGTCGCGTTCGGTCCATTTGCCGCCGTTACCAGCAGGCCGAAAACGAAGGGGAAACTTGCCGGTGTTATCGGATGATCGAAAATGGATAACGTAGGGTGAAAATATTGACTGAACTTTAAAAGATTACAGCAATTATTCATTTTACAACCTTTTACAGCAAATTATTTATTTCGCTTAAGTATATATTCAGTTGGCATCTAGATAAATGTTTTTAATAACTCTCTCTTCGTTTTGCATAAATACTTAAAAGTAAATAGTAAATGATTTGATTGAATATCTGATGTTACTATGAATCAATAATTAGTAGGAAAACATTTATGAATATGAATCTAAATTCGTGATAGGGGTATTTTTATTTATTATTATTATTATTATTATTATTATTATTTTGGAAGGACAGAATCAGAGTCAGGTAGATTTTTATGATACCCCGGCACTCTATAACCATTTAATAAAATAAAAGTAATAAATTTAGCATCAATATATTACACTGGCATTAAATTGAACAATTAAACTGAAAATAAAAATGGAACCTATGACATGCAACAGAAAATCAAATACAGTACCACTAATTCACCAGCATATTATATATTAATTCACCAGCATATTATATATATTAATATATAATAAAGAAAAAAGGTAAAAAATACTTAATTTCAAAATTATAAATGTAAATGTTGTAACTACGTTTTATTTATTTATTTTGTGGGGTGACTGTGACTGTGTCACAGTCTCGAGATTTTATTATTAAATCCATTTTTCAAATGAAAATGCACGATTTGTAGTTTTTCTACTTATTTCAGGGTGGGAGTAGCGCCCTTGAATAAAAACTATGGATACGAACTTAGCTTATATAAAGTAAATAATAAGTTATTGAAATTATACATTTAATTTAAATACATTTGCAATTGTAGATTTAAATCCTAAGATGGATAAATTATTTTAATTAATAGAATCACTGAAAGGTTCATCTTAATAGGGATGTATTTTACAGCAACAATTTAATTAAAATAAATATCCAATTGTACATTTCATAATAAGGTATTAATGTTATAATTTATTGTTTTATAATAACATTCATTTAAATAATAAAAACAATAAGAAAATTTTCTCCGAAATTATAAATATGCAGCAATAATTTTATCTAAATGAATTTTCTCTCGTATTCTAGAAAACATTATTCTGAAAAATAGTTTGAACAATTGATGAAGGACAACAAATCTAAATTTGTTAGATACCGTCCCCAAGCCTCTATTGGATTTTAATAATAATAATAATAAAACATTTTCTGTGGCATTGTTAAAAAAAAAATGTGTTTTTACTTACAGTATGAAAATTTAAAAATAGAAAAATTTTAGAAAAATACTTAAAATATATTTTTTAAATCATGGTATAAACATTCACTGAATTATCCAAAAGAGATTTTTATTTGCGTAATTTCTAACATACATTATAAGATTCTCATTATTTTTCTTATTGTACAAATAAATTATATGTATGTTCTTCGCAGATATACATACTACATTTCTGAGAAAATTGTTTTATCTTTCGAATTTGTTTTATTGTACAAAAACGATACTTTTCAGATTTTGGAGATACGGCATTTTTTTTACTGATTCCCACAAAATTCTCTTATCTTTTTTTTAATGGTTTGGCAGTGTTATTGTCTGTTTTCTTTCATTTATATGTTCCGGTAATAAATGGAAAGCAACTTCTTTCAAATAATGATGATGAATTTCCTTTTTTTTCCGTATTTAAACGATTATCAATTTGAGAATTTATTCCCCCAATGTTTGACAATGAAAAAACAATTGTAAGTGACCATCCATCAGTTTTTTGTGCGAACTGACTTCACAACTAATATAATAAAACAATTTTAAGTCACAATCTAAAAGTAAAAAAAGTACTCTATGAACTGTAAAATAGCACAAAGAAAGAAAGAAGAAATAACAACAGACAGAGAGTCCGTACTTCGAAGAAACTTTCCCTCACAGATTTCGCGGAAATGGGAAAGGATGAACACGAGGGGGAAAATTCAACTAACACAAGTGGTCGCAACGCGGTCATTTAGACCGATTGAAACTTAAGAATGCGATAAAATGCTAAGAAATAGCAGGAATGACTTGCAATTTTACTACACAAGAGTGTGAACATTCAAGGTCAGCTACACGGAATTTGGCTATCGTAACTTTAACGGGAAATGAGTTACAGGAAGATAACGAATTTCGGGCGGGGAAAAGACCAATGCGCGACTATTAACGGGTTAAAAATATATTCGATATATACAGTATTACGTATGTATATTCGTAAAATATTGTACTTTAACTTCTACCTAAAATAGTAATCACATTTATAGATGAAATTATTTTCTCAGGCAATTAAACCATAAAATACAAAATTTATGATAAAAGTTGAGTAAAAATTTAAAAAAGTAATAATAATTAATAATTAAAAATTGGACAATTGCACTATGATATATGTACTAAAAATTATGTATTAAAACAAATACATTATGCTAAAAGGTACACACATTAAAATGTAATCATCATCAACGTTACATTTCACATCTGCGAACGTCATCAGGATATGCTAGACATAAGTCTAAAATTTTAAAAATGGATGCAAACGTTTCCGAGTCCTGGAGGAAACTTGACTGGGGTACGCACCAAACTTCATCAAGTTGCCAAGGCAACCAAAGGAGTAAATCGTCACATCGAAAGAAGGTGGGGGGGACAAAATGAACAAATGTTAAAAATGGGTTATAACATGTTATGACAGATTTTATGAATACTGTAGGATAAATTATCGTTACAAGTTTCTTGTCGAAGCTTAATAATCCTACTGGACTCAAAAATCTCAATAAGTCGTCAAAAAACGTCAAGAAAAATCAAAGTCAAGAGAACGTCAAGAAAAGGTAAACTTTCATCCTGTTCAGTTTCGAGAGTAAACTTAATGCTATCATTTAAATTACGGATCTCATGAAGAAAAATTTGTAAATCAGGCAGAGGGTAAGTCCACAAGATGAACACGTCACCACAAATCTTAACCAACACACGGGTTTCTGTTTAAATTAACTAAAAATTTTCTTATCCAAAGGTCTAAGTGCAAATTCTGCAACAAACTTGAATGGGGTAATTAAAAAATATATATGCACTAGGGGGCTCTGCCCCCTGCAAGCTACGCTCGCCAATCCCCGTTCAGAAGCCGCAAAATCTAAAAACACGCAAATCTGATGGGTTTTTAAAATATTAGAGAAGATTGAATTATACTGAAAAAAGCTGTGCAGATCTCCCTGTAAACGGGTTTCCATTCAATTCCCTTTGATTGCAAAAATATAAGGGCGAATCAGTTGCTGTTTAGACCTCCAAAGGTTGTTTTCGTTTTTGATTAAAGAGGATCAGTTAAACATTTGAAAAGAAGCTAAAATAAAATAAATTAAGTATACAGAGTCTTTGTCTCCGGGTATTTTAAAACAATCTCTATAACAATAGCCTAAGTCATGTAACTATCATCAACAATTCCAGGCGGATCCCTTCGCTTTTTATACTCGAGGTGCCATTCTGGTACTTTAATGTTAGCCAGGCAAGGGTGATAAGTCGCCAGATATTATTCTGTTGCCATCAATTCATCTATATTATAATAGTTCAAGTCATCAACTACCATGAACAAATACGGTTTGATCCCTTCGCCGTTCATATGAAAGTTTCGCACAGATGTCATGTACGTGCCATATTGGCGAGATTTTTTAACGACGCCAATTTGGGGAACGCATCAACAGCATAAACAACAACATCCGGCTTACCATATCAAGCAAAATAACGATACTTTGGCGCCAGTTAAGTGCCCGTTCCGTATATGACATTGGCGTCAGAAAAAAAATCGCGCAAATATGGGACCGTAAGTTTGCCATTTTGATTAAAAAATCAGTTTATTTTTTTCGAATAAAATTACATAAAATTTGCCATGGTTGAAAAGAACTCTTGGTACTGTTACTATAGCCGGATGCAAATCTCGCCAACAGCTTTTTTTTCAACTCGCTAGTTAGCATTTTTTTTTTTTTTTTTTTGGCCAGATGTTATATGTGCACAGCAGGTTTGGCGTGATTTTTTTTTTTTTTTTTTTTTTTTTACGAAAATTTGGCGAAAACCTCTTTTTCAAATACCAGTTACATATGCATTTTTAGTATTACTTAGTTATCCCGTCGACCAAAAATCTATCGCCAAACTATAAGATTAAATGCCAATAATGGTTGATCGTAAATGTCACATTCACATGACTTTAAGCAAGTTACACGTGGTTACGTCATCAAGTGATTTTTATTTCGACTTTTAATTTGTATATTTATTAATGTTATACTAATTTATTTGTTCTTTCGTTATTTAAAATAAAAATTATGTCAATTTGTATAATTTGGCGAATGTTTTGGCGATTTATATAATTTGGCGAAATTGGTCGACGGAATAACTAATTAGTACCGTATTTTTTAATTATTTTCTAAAGGAAATATATAAAAAAATAATAATTATAGAACAAAATAATTTATATAATTTATAAAAAGAAATAAAAGTAAATAAACATTTATTATCAAATGAACAACAATAGCCGGGTTACCATGTCAACCTTTTCTAAAATATGAAAAAATATGTGTTTGGTTAAAATTTGAGTTGCCGACATTAGAAAAATGTATATAAAATTAGAAAAAAGTTAATATTTCAAAAACTAATTCGAATTTAAAAATTCTAATACCAGTTTTGAGATCTGCGGATCAATGCTGATTTTTGGTGTTAATTTCATAGCAAAGTATTCCATATTTTAGGAGAAACCTCTTGTAACATAATCAGTTGTTTAATCAGTCGATTCATATATCCGTTTCATAAATTCGTTTCATTAGGATTTTATATATACGAGGTGGACCCCGTCGAATTTCGACGAAAGAAAATGTTTACAAAGGAAATGGTGCATCAAATTTATAATACATCGACAACAATAATTATAATAAAAAATCCATCTTACACTTGCTAGTTTAACTTTCCAAAGACATATTTTAACGTAAAATTAACAAAATATTTTTTTCATAAACTTCAACTGTTAAAATTATTGAAAAATTAAACTTTATTCATATACGTAATCAGTAGCATATAACCCAAATAAGTAATTTTGATTAAGTTATCAATTAATGCCTGGTATTACGGAATGAAAAATCAGCAAAAATGATTTCACCTTCACATAATCATAGAATCCCCCCCCCCCTTTAAATCTAAACCGAATCAAGTCATTTCCACGTTTCACATCCATATTAACCATTTAAATAGGGTTATTAATAAATATATTTTCAAGCTTGAAGTCACGTTTGACAACTATTACAACATTCCATGTGAAAATTCCCACTCGCGATTTGAGGTCTTAGTATAATCTCTGTATCTGCGCGTAAAAATTCCAGCATTTTATAGCTTTTAGATATATTCAAGGGGAAATATCTTGTTTTATCAAATAAAATTATAGTTTTCTTTTAAATATGACGTAATTTTCAGTCGCTGAAATATTTTGCCTATTGTCTCAAACTCAATATCAGCGGAATCAAAAAATAGTGAAATATAACAGCATCATCAGGGAAATTGTGTCTTTTTTAAAGCGTAACGTCCTTTTCTGTTCAAATTTTTAAAAAAGATATTTTTAATTGTAATGAGAAAATGGTATCAGTAAGAATATAATCAATAAAGGTAACTAAACGACTTTTAATATAAATGAAGTACTTGAGTTGCCACAATTAGAAAATTGGTATTAAAAACTATAAAAAAATTAATATCTCGATAATAAATTGAGATACAGCTTTCAAACAAATTGCATTTAAAAGTACATATTTTTCTGTATAAGACGGTGTAAAAATATAAAATGTGGGATGTTTAGAAGTTTAAAAATTTGTAATAACGAAAATTGCAAAACCGAAATTTCATTTCAAATTTCAAAGTGTTGCCATTCGCAGAATGACGTATGCGTTACGCACAGATATGTTTGTCCTTTATAATATAGATAGGGTAGATTACAGGTTCTTACATAAAAATAGGTAGAGATTATAAAACTATATAAAATACAATATAATACAAAATATTAACTTTCTACGTTACTCAGTTTTTGAAATTGTGTGTGCGCAGTCAAAAATATCTGTTTTGAGAAAAATGACTTTGAAGTTCATGTTTACCTCGATTTGGATAGGCATCGCTCCACATATTTTATCCAAAAACTGGTTCTAATTGGAGAATCGTCATATATTTTTTAAATGTTTGGCAACTTGTCTTTCTTTAAAAACAGTTTAAAAAAATGACTTTTAAAAAAGTTTTAAGGTGATCTCCCTTCCTCCCCCCTTACCCCTTAATCTATGCTTGACGCAATTTTTAGTACATTTTGTATTTTAAATTCGCTATTAGCATGCAAATTAAATATAATTTTATTACATACTCCTTTTATGTATTAATCATGACAATCCTCTTATTTAGACACTTATAATCTTGTCGAATCTGCAAATTATTTTGCCGTTTTTATCATTCCCCTAATTAACTCATAAATACAAATATACTTTTATGACTTTTTTTCCGCTGAAAGAATCTTTTATATTAAGTGCTATGCTGATTCAAATAAATGTAGCTTCTTTTTATGCGTTTTCAAAATGAGGCATTTTTATTGGCACAAATGTGAATTAGATGCATTTATTCAATTCCGTGTTTCCGTAATTAGGTTCTTTGTAATTACCTAAAAAGAAAAAAACATCTTTTTTTTTGTTCATTTCTCAAATGTCAAAGATAATTAAGTAAAATAATTGATATTCATGTTTCTATTTTAGGCTGATGTATTAGAGGAACGCGAAAGCTGTTAATTATTCTTAGAATATGAGAAATTAAAAAAGAACGTTTTAAAAAATTATATACGACGTCTAACTATTCTCTGCAAATATAATAAAGAATGTCATTTACAGAACACATCTTAAAAATCACAGTTCGTTTAATTGTGTTTTCTCAGAAAATTTTCTATTGATGTAGTCTCAAAAGATGCTATACTTTTTCGCATATGTACATTAATATTTTTTTCATTAAGAAGTTTATCAAGCTATCTATATCTATATTATAATGGATAAAAATATCTGTGCGTAGTGCGTACGTCATATTGCGAATGGCAACACTTTGAAATTTGAAATAAAATTTTGTCTTTACAATTTTCTCTACTGCAAATTTTTAAACTTCTAAACATCGCATATTTTAAATTTTTACACTGTCGTATAAGGAAAAAATGTTCTTAATGCAATTTATTTTTAAGCTGTATTTCAATTTAATTTTGAGAAATTAATTTCCTTGTAGATTGTATTACTTTTTTGTAATCGTGGCAACTGAAGTACTCCGTTTCTGTTGAAAGTTAAGGGAAAAAATTAAAATAGTAGATTATTGTATCTTTTTGTTGCCATTTTCTCATAAAAATTGAAAAGAAAAATTAAAATTAAATACGTGCTATGTCAAGAATACCGTCTGTTATAAAACTCGGTGAGTTTTGGATTTATTTCGTTTTTATTTGGGCTAATAACTCTAAGCTACTTGGGTTAATAACTCTTAGCATGCGGCTAATACGAAAAAATCGCTTTTGATAAATTTCAAATTTTATTTGATTGTATAATTCATATTTTTCATATGAAAAATGCTTTTGCATTTTTAGTGGGTAATCTAAAAAATATATTGCATATAAAAAAGTCCTTCCGGCCAGTGCCGGGAGGAAGAGGTAGCTTTCATATTCCTTATTTTAAAAAACCCAACTTATATTATTCAAACACACGAAGCTCAATTTAGTGGAAACCGAATATAGGAGATTCAATACTAATTTTTATCAATACTAAATCATTATGAATGAGAATTTCGCGAAATTAGTCAGCTTTTATTTAAAGTAACTTATATTTGGCTGCCAAATTCGGCGATTTCTTAAAGTGCCTGCCATTTTAAGAAAACATGCTGGATGAGGCTAACAAGTGAACTTGGTCGAGACCTTAGTAATTGCTGTGCACATGCTCACTCACATCGGAATCGATTGATATATACGAGTGCTGTCGCAGGTAAAAAATCAGATTTTTCAAAATGTCACCCATCTTAGATATTGAAATTGCTATATCTAAGCCATTTTTTAAGATAAAGACAAACAAAAAATGCTCCCGTATTCTTATATCAAGGTCAAATACTTAAGAAAGAAACCTTTTTCAATTTCTAATTTTTTTGCACTTCACTTTAAATATAATTTTTTTTTAATTTAATGGACGCCATTTTGAAACAAGATGGCTGATGAAGCTGGCCAGCGAACTTGGTCGAGATATTGATGTATACTATCCACATGCCTTCTTACATCGAAATAGGCGAATACGTGTGTTATCGCGTGACAAATACAAGATCGTTTCAAAATGTTAGCCATGATAGAAATTCAAAGAGCTATAATTCAACCATTTTTTAAGATGTAAACAAAAGAACAAATTTTCATAAACCAAAACTGCTCCGGAATCTTTGTATCAAGGCCAAACACATAAAAAAAATGTTTTTCATTTTCAAAATTTTTAATACCTCATTTTAAATTTTAAATTTATTTTTTTTAATGGCAACCCTTTTGAAACAAGATGGAGAATGAAGCTGGCGAACGATCTCGGTCGAGACATTGGCATATACTATGCACAGACCAAGTTACATCTAAATCGGTTCATAAATACGCCTGTTATCGCGAGACAAAAATCAGGTCCTTTTAAAATGTCAGCCACAATAGAAATTCAAAATGCTATAACTCAGCCATTTTTTTAGATATAGACGAAACAAAAACTATTCCTGAATCTTTGTATTAAGGTAAAACACATACAAAAAAATCTTTTTCATTTTCTAATTTTTTGGTATCTCATTTTAAATTTTAAATTTTTTTTAAATTTTTTAAATGGCCGCCATTTTAAAACAAGATTTCGGATGAAGCTGGACAACGAACTCGGTCGAGATATTTGTATGTACTACGTACACACCAAGGTACATCCAAATCGGTTCATATATACGCCCGTTATCACGTGACAAAAATCAGGACGTTTCAAAATGTCAGTCACGCTAGAAATTCAAAATGCTATAACTCAGCCATTTTTTAAGATATAGACGAAACAAAAACTGCTCCGGAAACTTTGTATAAAGGTCAAATACATAAGAAAAAAATATTTTTCCATTTTCAATTTTTTGGTACCACATTTCAAATTTTAATTAAAAAAAAAAATTTAAATGGCTGCCATTTTGAAACAAAATGGCTGGATGAAGCTGGCCAACGAACTCGGTCAAGACATTGGTATGTACTATGTACACGCCGAATTACATCCAAATCGGTTCATAAATACGAGAGTTACAGTGCGACAAATGTCCGATATATATATATATATATATGGATATACATATATATATATGGATATATATATATATATATATATATATATATATATATATATATATATTTACTTACAGCTTTAATTCATAATATTACGGTTTTTGATAGTGGTAGGTTATGTTTAATTAATGGTTATATATATATATATATATGTCAATTTTGAACGGAGGGTGGTTTCGGGGTCTAGGGGTCAAGATCGATGAAAATTTTTTGAAATCGCTTTCCTCCGAACGGCTGCAATAAGTAGCTTTTTGTAATGAAAGCTACCTAAAAATATTTTTTTTCAATTAATAAAATTGGTTTTCACCTATATTCTTTAACGCGGGAAGCCCGGGTACAATCTCCTAGTATATATGAAAGTAAAAAGATACCTATGCTATTGTATATATGTTCGTGTAAATTTCTCTTGAATTCTTCCGAGGATATGACTAATTACAAGTTCAACCAAACTTCAGTTATTTATAATGCCGGAAAACGCTTTTTTAACACTTTCTAAGAAAGCTGAAAAGTGTCTATGAATTGGGTCTGTCTGTCCGTGTGTCTGCCCGTCTATCTGCTCGTGTGTCTGCTCATCTATCTGTCCGTCTGTGCATATTTAACTCGTGTAAATATAGTGGGATTAGCATGAAATTGGTGTTTGATATTGGACTTTACTGTGTGTTTGGTAGTGAAAATGAACTATGCAGCCCTTACGGTTCATTTGCAGGGACATTCAAAAGAATTCCATTATATTATGGCCTATGGGGAAAAATCATTTGCGGTGTATTTTAAAGATATTATACTATTTTAAACATACTGAAAATTATATGTATCAACGCCGCGTACTACAAGCTCTTACTGTAGAAATAGATGTGCATAAATTTTTTCGTTCATTGACTTGAACATTGGCAAGGATTATGTACAGGGTATTGTCGAATTCGACTGACAAATTCATAGAGGTGATACTAGGCATTGAGAGGATGAAAAATTACCATAGAACACATGATCGCAAACAACTTACTTAATCAAAAATACTGCATGTTCTACGCTACACCAGTCTGGGTTGGCTGTAATAACTTTCAGAAAACAGAATTATAATGAAACGTTTAATAGACATTCTCACACTTAGTTGTAAATGTGATTAAAATGTGGCAGAAATCCCCATTTTACACGGCATTAGCATGCACTTGACACTACACATTTTGACCACCGCTGCTATTACCAGTCCATACGGTATCGTCGAAAACTTAAGCATGCTGTTTATCCAAAGCTTTCTTGATGTTATAACAATCCACGCATAACAAGGGGCGTATTGTTGCATTTTCATTGCAATGATTTTATTTTTCGGAAAATTATTACCGTCTATCCAAGTTCATATACGTTGAAACACATTGTATTTGTAACTAAATAAGTCGTTTGCGACGCCGTGTTTTATGGCAATATTTCATGCTTTTGTTGCCTACTATCATTCCTCTGAATTTGCCGTAGAATTCGGCAACACCCTGTATATACATTATATACGGGTGGTCATAAAAAAAACTTTTCCGATATATGAACCGCTATCAGCCTAACTGCTCAGCCAATCGAAAAGAAATTTTAGATGTAAATATTTAGAAAAAAATTCGAAACTTTTGAATGGCAACACCCATCTTTTTTCAGCGAATTGAAAAACCATAAATGGCGTTGGAATTATACACGTATGATGAAAATTTCTGGCGTAAAAGATTTGCAAAAAGACCATTGCGAGGGATAAATGAGTAGCTACAGGACATATTTTTCAGTAGCCGATTTTTTTTTTCACTTGTGAACTGAGTAATGTTCTAAGATTTGTTTTAAAGCTTGTTTTTGAGCTGTGTTTGTGCACACATAGTGAAAGTAAAAATGTAATTATTTGTTTTGGTGTGCTGAATATTACGTTACACAGGAACTGATTAGGATAATGTGCCACGATATTGCACTGGCAATTTTAGTCATACGAGTATCGTTCCAACGCCATTTATGATTTTTCAGTGCGCTGATAAATTTGCGCAGGGAAAACGGGTTGTTGCCATTCAAAAATTTCGATTTTTTTTTCACTGTAACCGTAACCGTGAGAGCTCTATTGTTTTAAATCATTAGGATCTAGCGTACATACATTCAAATAATTAAATCTGAAATTTACTTTCGATTGATTGAGTGGTTAGGTCGCTAGGGGTACATATGTCGGGGAAGTTTTTTTATGACTACGCTGTATGTGTGTGTGACATAATTAGATTTTACTCTGAGTACAACATTAAATATAATCTCTTGCACAGCTTATGAGCATTGTTGTAAATGAAAGTAATTATTTTAAACGCTTCAAAGTTTAAATGCCATGTTGGTTTTTAAAAATGTCAAAATGATATATTCTACATGAATTAAAAGAAAAGAAAAGAACAATTTTCTGCATTTAATTTGCCTCGGAAAAATATAGTTTTTCAGCTTAATTTACATTCCTAGAAGAACATTTAAAAAAAATAAACTTTAAATGTGCTTGGGAATTTAATCAAACGTATTTTGTTTCTTTGTCTTGCTTGTATTTGATATTTTGTTATATAGACGAAATTGAAATTCTTAAAATTTAAAGTTCTTTTAAAAATATATATATAAAACATTCATTTGAATTCAAACTATTTATATTCATGTCACGAACTCTGTTTAAACTCATAAGATTAAGTTAACTATTTTCTTTTGATTTCTAATTACTTTACAAAATAAATCAGAAGAAGACGGAGGAAATTTGATTTTAAATAAAATAATATGTCATGTTTTATTGCAGTAATTATTTAAACCTCATATAACTTCTAGATATGAAAATCAGAATATAAAGAAAACGTCAGAAAGTGCTTAATCTACGAATATCTCTATTATAAATAACAAATGTGTCTATTTGTAACTTGGACGTCATTTGGATGTTGGCAAATCAGACGATTTCGCTTTTACTGCAGTTTTTTAAACTTCTAAATATCGCACATTTTAAATTTTTACACCATCGAATAGAAAAAAAAATTATCTTCAAAACTGTATCGCAATTTACTCATTTTTTATGGTTTTTAAAAGAATTTTCAAATACAAAAAAAAAAAAAAAATCATTCTCTATCGTCTTCGAACGATTATGAATCTACGAATATGTATGAATATCTGTATTATAAACAACAAATGTGCTTGTTCGTAACGCTGACGTCGTTTTGATGTTGGCAACAGCAGACGATTTCGCTTTTACTGCATTTTTTTTTTTTTTACTTCTAAACATCGCACATTTTCAATTTTTACACCGTCGACTAGAGAAGAAATTGGACTTACAAATGCGATTTGTTTCAAAACTGTATCGCAATTTACTCATTTTTTATGGTTTTTAAAAGAATTTTCAAGTACGATTAAAAAAAAAAAAATCATTCACTATCGCCAGCAAGTGATTATGAATCAACGAATATGTACGAATATCTGTATTATAAACAACAAATGTGCATTTTCGTAACGCTGACGTCGTTTTGAAGTTGGCAATAGCAGACGATTTCGCTTTTACTGCAATTTTTTTTTTTTTTTTTTTTTTTTTTTACTTCTAAACATCGCACATTTTCAATTTCTACGCCGTCGAATGAAGATTGGTTGGTTGGTTTTTGACGGCCGATTATCTACTCATGGGATATAGGCCCTGGGGGAGTGCCCTTCGTGGGGGTCTTTCTAAGGGAACCTAACCCGTATTTACGCATGGAAATCCAAGGTTTCGAAGAAAACCACGAAAACTCCGAAACGGTTAGGCCGACGTGCGCGATTGGGTTCGAACCCAGTACCTCCCGTCTACCAGCTTCGAGAGCAGAACCTCTCAGCCGCTGGTGGGGCCCGTCGTATAAAGAAGAAATTGAACTTACAAATGAGATTTGTTTCAAAACTGTATTGCAATTTACTCATTTTTTATGGTTTTTAAAAGAATTTTCAAATACGATTAAAAAGAAAAATCATTCTCTATCGTCTGCAAACGATTATGAATCTACGAATATGTATGAATATCTGTATTATAAACAACAAATGTGCTTATTCGTAACGCTGATGTCGTTTTGATGTTGGCAATAGCAGACGATTTCGCTTTTACTGCAATTTTTTTTTTTACTTCTAAACATCGCACATTTTCAATTTTTACACCGTCGAATAGAGAAGAAATTGAACTTACAAATGCGATTTGTTTCAAAACTGTATCGCAATTTACTCATATTTTATGGTTTTTAAATTAATTATTAAGTATGATTTAAAAAAAATCATTATCGCTTGCAGACGATTATGAAAAATAAATCTGTTGAGTTTAAGTTAATATAAGTAGTTCAGCATTTATTTTCGCCTGATATTCCATGACGAAGTTAAAACTTCACCAATACAATAAAATAAATTCAATAAAACAAAAGAAATTAAAGACATGCTATCGAACTCCACGGTTAAAATAACTGAAATGGTAATTAATTAAATAGAACTAATGAAAGCAATGAAATCTGTGACGATTTCTTCGGCTATTAACTCATACAAAAGTATTGCTTTTAATAAATTTTAAAACTTTATTTGAATTATTTAAATTATTTGTTCTAAACCATTATGCAACAGAATTCTTTTGTGCGGCCCTGTAAATGAATAATAAATATTCTTTGCACCGCATATTCTACAAAATTTATATTTTAGTGCATTTCATAAATACATATAAATTTCATTATGTTTGAATGTGATAGCGTAATTAAATTGCACTTAATAGCAATTATAATCCATAGGCCGTAATGTGACGGAATAATTTTGACTGTGCCCTGTAAATGAACTACACACGCTACAACCTTCCTTTTCATTAAGGATAATAACTATAGTAAACATCAATAACATACAAGAATTAAGTGCATTTCGAATATATTTAGGAGAGTTAGAGCACGGTCAGTTGGACAGACGGCCAGACAAATAGAAATTATAAACACTTTTCAACTATGTTGGAAAGTGTTAAAAGAAGGTAAGAAGCTTTTCACGATCAACGCCTAACGCGCATTTTCACAAAGCGAACGTCACAAGATACCACGGTTCACGTTGCTGTTTTCCTGAATTATATTTAACCGTAGGCAATTACTACAAACGATTACTAAAACATATGTCTTAGAATTTGTACTGGATATTTAAGAAAATTCGTTACTCAATGTAATTCTAAACTCCAGCCGACTGCAGTTATTTGCTTTGACATTTCGACACGATCTCACGACCACATGTTCCATTAGAGTGTCAACGCTTTGGTCGAGAAAAAAGATTTGGCGATATATCACCAAGTTGGCGACAGACTTTGCGGTATTTGGCGACAGAACAGGGTACCCCCTATGGTAACCCCCCTTATAAATATGAAGATGCATTAAATGCTGTTCAATAACCAATGGCCACCATTTTGTCTCCCATATAAAAATAAAATTAATTAATTAAAATTTAATTAATGAATTAATATTTGAAAAAACTATATTAACATCAATTGTCATCCAGTACAAGTTAAAAAAATTTATTTCAACTTGATAGGATGAATAATAAGTATTTTATTAATGATTGAAAATTTGACCAAGATATATAAATATAAGGAGAGTGTGAACTAATAGTAGGAATTGAAAAATAAAACTTAAAAGATATTAAAAAAACTTCACAAAACAGTTTACTTATCACTATGTTAAGATTAAAGATTTACAAATCAGATTTTCTCAAAAAATGAAGTGATATTAGTTTGTCTCTCTCGTCGGCGAAAAGTGAAAATGTATTTTTGTAAGTCTAACAAAACTTTTAATCTGTTTTGGGAATAATCATTTTGATGGATATAATTCTTTTAATGTATTTAAAGCAGCACTTGCTTCCGAAAATTTTACAGCAGCAGGAACACTGCTCTCATCTTCCTCATCCTCCTGGCTCACGTCATCATTATTGATAAACAATTTAACAATAGTGGATACAGGATAAAGGTATGAAAACGTGAAGAATTTGTACTTTAAAGATTATAAAAATGAATTCTTGAGTTAGAAATGTAAAATCGCCTGAACCATTTAACGCGTCGTATAAGTGAGAGACCCAGTCATATAACTGAGAGAAGAATACCATTATTTCCCATAAAGCGTGGTCGGGACCAAGAGAATTCGGCGTATAACCGAGAGAATCGTATAAGTGAGAGGTCACTGTATTTTATTTAATTTGTTAAATTATTTCTTCATTTTCTTTGGGGGATCACATGTTCATATTCGTAAACGGATAAGACACCACAAAAAATAAGACTTAGTTTACTTAATCATTTTTTCTTTTGAATTTGTACGGTTTGAACTGTATTTTTTTTTCCTTTCCTTCCCGGCTTCCGCTTGAGAGTCTCAACGAAAGGGACTGTAGCAGGGATATCGGACGAACACGCGGAACGCCGCTCTCCGCGAATTCTAGATTCACTCCAATATTCTTCATAGTATACTAAACTTTAGTTCGGTTAGAAAACGCATAGCGCAGTTGAAAATTCCCCTTCAGCAAATTTCGCCAATAAACAGAAGTGTACTCCAGAACTTTTGTGTTGCCCTCTTTAAGATCGACAGAATTCATATGCACTATGTTATAGGAAAAAAATAGTTAAACTTAAATACGAATATTACAATTGCAAACGCACATCCAACAATTACTATTCGTATAGCGTACTGTAACCGAATTCTTTTGCGTGAAATGAAAGATAAACGATAGGTACACTGTATTCTATGGGAAGCATCTTGTAGCGTATCTGAGTGATATATATCAATTTCAATATGTTTGAAATAGTGTAACATCATAAAAGTACATTAGATTTAATTTTCCCCCTTAGACCTTAATATCACTGAATACTTTTTAGAGTAAGTATAAACGAACTATACATATGAGCACATTTAATTTTAATTACTAAGCCAGACATAGTAAATCTAAATAATATATAAAATTTTCATGGCGATTCGAGCATATTTACCCGAGTTAGAGCAAGGACAGCTAGGCAGACAGAAAGGCAGATGGCAGACAGAAAAGCCAAATACATAAAAACTTTCCCATAATGTTGGAAAATGTTCAAAATGTTTTCCTGTAGCTATACGTCAAGCGTCACATGTTAAAAGATTAAATATTATATGAAAGGATATTTATAAGATTTTAAGTTTTATTACATACAGAAATAAATGAAATATCTAAATCTTTTTCTTTTTCATTTGTATCTCCAAATCTTACAGATTTCTTTAAGCCACATTTTCTCCAAATAAAAAATAAGGATACATTAAATGCTGGTTTTTCTTTCATTGCCAAAAGCAAAGAAGGAATTTTTAAGTAAAAGATTGGATTTTTAAGTTGCCTCTCGAAAAGGGAGTGCGTATTCTAGAAATCAAAAAGGAG
The DNA here is from genome assembly GCA_963932465.1 of Maratus speciosus. Taxonomy (NCBI): domain Eukaryota; kingdom Metazoa; phylum Arthropoda; class Arachnida; order Araneae; family Salticidae; genus Maratus; species Maratus speciosus. The sequence continues at coordinate 501,291,603 of OZ010794.1, read as the reverse complement.
TCTTTATTTAAAAGAATAAAAGTTCTTCATTTTGTCCATTTTGGAAAAAAACTATATGTATATTTTTTAATTAGGTCTGAAGAAACGTATATTTCACTGTTTTAAAACAAAATTAAATACACTTGAGACGTGAATGGAAACATTTTCACACTTTATTAAAGTAATGTTCATTGTTCATTTTTCCAACTGGCGTTGAGTTGACATTTTTTTAATTAAACTTGTGCAATTAAAATTTAAATAAGTTTTAGTACATTTAATTTCTTTTCATTTCAAACGTAAGAATTTAAAGTAAACTAATTCACTATTTGTTTTTAAATATGATGAGAATACTTAAAGGTCTAGCAGTTGTTAAAGTAGTTTTTGTGACATCACTAAAAATAATAAATAAATAAGTAAATAAATAATAATAATAATATTAAAATTAATGAAAATAAATTTCCGTTAAATAATTTCATTATTTATTTATTTGTAATTTTCAATTTTACTTAAAATGAGATGCTAAATGCATTCTGGGTTGTAATAATAAGCAAATATAACGGTGTCTGCATAAACATTAAAACTTTTATTTTCCTTTATATTTTTGTATTGAAAGATAATTGGAGTTTGCGTGTTGTATTTTTTTTTCCGAACCTTTTGCGACATAAGCACAGACTTGCGTTCCGGGAGAAATGGCTCAATGCTCCATGTCTGGAGGACCCTACAATTATTCTTTTCTTCTGCTTACTCTCAGATATCGGTAAGGACGTAGGGTATAGCTGTCACTATCTTACGCTTTTTTGTACTACACATTTTTTTAGTAAATTTTACCTTTTTAATTTGCTGTAATCTGCCGATTATATATGGCAAAAATCTCTATTAAGGGGTCTCGGGACTCTTAAAATTGGAAAAATCGGAAAAAAGACCATTTTCAACATATAATATCTTAAAATGTAATTGATTTTAATACAAATTTTTATATTGGGATGAAAGATATAAGTATGTTCTTTCATTTCATGTATTTGAAAAATTACAAGATGCAGAATTAGAATTTACAGTGGGCTCCAAAATGTCACTCATTTGACGAGCGGAAAATCGGCATAACAGATTATGAGCACGATTGCAAGATAAATTTTGCAAGTAGAAGGAAAATTTTGGGTCCTACTTATGCTTCATATTGTAATAATTACTCTGAACCTAAATAAATTTGTATTTAAAGCATTTTTCTATTTTTAATACAAAGTTGTATTTAGTTAATGCAAAATTTAGAAATTTTCAACAGTATAATCACCTATAAAGAATATATTTCTGAACAATAAGAAGGAAATTTTAGGTTCAGTTTATACAGACTAACGTGAAACATATGTTTTGAACATTTCATGAAAAAAAATTCAGAAGTTTTTGAGATATCGTACGCGTTATGCCCAAAAACTTCATTTGGAGAAAATTGACTTCAAAGTTTCTGAAACGCCGCTTCAGCTATTGAGCGTGTATAATTCTAAAAGCCATAACTTCTGTTCTAATAGGAATTTCAAGGAAACATTTATACCAAAATGTTCAGAAAAGATAGTAGTTTAATATCTAAAAAAATTACAATTTCGAAAATTTTAAAGCTTTAAGAGTCGAGACCCCTTAAGTTTTTTCTGGTACATAAAAGTGGAAGAGTTGACAGCTATGATATAGGGAGGCGATAATGCTGTACACAGGCTGGTAGAGAAATTTTGGGATTAGGTGTTATGGAAATGTGTCCTGATTATATTCTAAGCGAGGGTAGTAGGCGAATTTTGTTTCAGGTGTGAGAGAACCAGTTACGTAACTTCTCTCCCTTTTGCAATAAACATCAGCCTTTGACACATAACTTCTGCCCTTTTAGGCTATAAAATGGAACAGGGAGGATTAGAGGTTAACATTTTTTATCCTCAGTAGATATAGTTTCAGCCGATAAATTTGACGATTTTGGCCATGCTTTCTGAGGTGAGTGTTACTTTAAAATTAAATGTTATGTGGGCGTCAGCATATATACGGAAGATTTTAGACTATAGATGTAATATGGGGGAGTGGGTTATCCTTGTAAGTATTCTCTGGTTGGAAAAAATTTGCGTAAGCAAGAAAAAAGTCAAAAAGTCAAGAGGAAAGTCAGCCATTCTAGAGAATTTGTTTTAAAAGGTTTTCTCTTCATATGTTGTTGTTTTGAGGTTGGTAGCTGATGGAGGATTCTCACCTTGGAGGTATTTTTTTCCATTGCGGAATAGCAGCAGTATGCTAATGACGGAGTATTTTCCCGTAGTATATAGTTTTAACTTTTTATATAGTAATAACTTCTCGCCCATAGACCATAATGTGGAGAAATTATTTTGAGTATCCCTGCACTCTGGAACGCCATTTTTAAATATATCGTAATGAAATGTGTATGTGCCGGAGGAATGTAAAAAAAATAAATACATTTTAAGTAAAAAACTTTTATTACAATGTACTAATCATGTATTGTATCATCATTGTATCATAATCATTCATGTATCATGTGGAAGAACAATTGATTGAAATACATACCTTTTATAAGGCGTCTCAGGACTCTAAAAGCTTCAACATTTTCGAAATTATAATTTTTTTAGATGTTACAACTGCTACTATTTCTAAACATTTTAATCAAATTATTTCCTTGAAATTCATATAACAACAGATGTTATGGCTTTTTGAATTATACCATTGAATAGCTGAAGCTGCGTTTCCGAAACTTTGAAGTCATTTTTCTCCAAAGGACGTTGTTGAGCATAACGCGCATGATATCTCAAAAAATTCTGAATATTTTCTCATGAAATTTTCAAAACGTATATTTTATGTTAGTCTATGTAAACTGAACCTAAAATTTCATTTTTATTTTTGAAAAAAATATTTTTTCTAGGTTATTATAGTATTCAAATTTTTTAAATTTTGTATTAGCTAAATACAACTTTCTATTAAATATATAAAACTGCTTTAAATACAAATTATTTAGGTTCAGGGTAGTTATTACAGTGAAGTATAATTAGGCACGAAAAAATTCATTCTATTTGCAAAATTTAATTTGTAGTCCTGCGCGTAAGTTGTTATGCCAATTTTCTGCTCGACAAATTTCCGATAGCTTGGAGGGCCTTTAAATACTAATTCTGCATCTTGAAATTTTTTAAATACATTAAATGAAAGACCATACTTATATATTTCATCTAAAAAAAAATGCGTTTTCAAATCATATACGTTTTAAGATATTAAATGTTAAAATTATACATTTTTTCCAATTTTAAGAGTCTTGAGACCCCTTAAAATATAAAATTAAATATATATTTAGAAAAAATTTGTCATATAAAAAAGAAAGCAGCATTCTTCAAGAAGAGCGTACGTAAAACAGAAGGTAAAATGTTTTTAATTTTTGAGGAGTAATTTGAAAACTACGGGTGCATTCATAGCGCATAGGTTTAGCATTAGGGAGGGTAATTTTAAGATATTCAATGTTGAAAATGGTCTTTTGTTTTCATTTTTTACGATTTTAAGGGTCATGAGACCCCTTAAAAAAATAAATTGAATTGTAAGAGATATTTTTACCAGTTTGTTTAAAAAATAAGTAAATTAACTAGATATGCAATTTTAAATGCAACAGCCTGTCAAAAAAAAAAAAAAAAAAAAAAAAAAAAAAAAAAAAAAAAACATTCCCTCGTAAATATTGAACTCACATCCATTCACACCAGCGAACCGAAAAATGATGCATTTACCAACCATACCACAATTCAATAAACATATTTCTGAAACAATAAATTACATTTACGTCATCACCATCTGCCATGACATTTGCGTACACTTAAGTACTTTAACCACGAGTGGCAACAGTTACGCATCGGCGGTTATATACTCTCCATAAAAGATCGTATGTTGGACGACGCGGAAGCAGTAGATGAGAAGGTCCAAATCCTGGCTACCACTTTTGTTTTCAATCTATATCATACAATTTTCAAAAGTAGTAAAATAAAAAGTGACAGCAGGGCAGCTTGACATGTTTTACACCTGTTTAGAGAAAAAAAAATCAGTTTGAAAGGCGTTTTCTGTTTATAAAAAGCAAAATTCAAAAAGTCTACAAATTTTGAGTTTTGAAAATGGGGTCTAAATACCAGCTACCTAAGTTTTTTTTCCAAAATATTCCACAAATAGAGCTAATGACAATTATTAAGGAATAAGAATATTATTTTAATAAATTTTATTGATTAATAACATTTCTTATGCACAGAAAAATACGTAATTTTTAATAAACGAGCATTTTTGTCAAATTAATGAAATTCTTAACGTCTATCTCTCACAGTCTTCTTTCCATTATGTTTTTAGTTTCGTTTTTTAACGTGTAAAAAAAAAAAAAAAAAAAAAAAAAAAATCTGATTGAAATGTGAATTATTTTATCTGAAAAAGTCACAAGCAAATTTCACTTTCTGCGTCGGTGCAGTCGCTATAGGGCCACATATTGCATTCTAAACATTGAATACAGAATCCCCTACCACATTCTTGTCCGCAGAGAAAGCGCCCCTGCAGAAGACACACTTTGCATCATCTTTCTCTGTTGGATATCTTCTGTTTCACTTTTTAAAAATCCAATTTTTGCCCCTTTCGCCTGTTGAACTCCGTCATTTTCCTTCTTTCTCTTCACATTTATTGAGTTTGGACACTGTCCAACCGCGTTTTTTTGTGAAGTGATCAGGTAACCACTGTTGCTCCTGAAGAATTATGGTTACGGTTGCTTTTTTCATATTGCGAAATGGGACTGGAACAATTCTAAACCATTTAAATTAATTTATCAATTATGGAACTATTTAAATTAATTTTTTTTCCTGCCCTTCAAGTAAAGAAACCGAGAGAGGTCCAAATACAAGCACTCTAAGTAGCCCGTATTCGGACTCCAGCTACGTTTAAGTTAAAACCGGTATTACTCGTTCATATAATAAAATACAAATAACGTGCGTGCGGCAATTGAGTGCTAAATACGTCTAGAAAATAACTTAATCACCAATTCCAGCCAATATACGATCAGTGTATTTTTAAAAATGAGAAACACATATCTTAAAAACTTTGAATGTACCAGATTACGTCACTTCGACACGTTTGCATTTACTGTTTGTAAACGAGACAGACTTCAGCGGCGTACTTTTCGTAACTCTCTTCTCTCAATTAAAGTTACAAACTCTACCTATCGCAGCTAGGCTGCGCTGCGCTCAGTTCTCAGAAGATCTAGTAGCCGGTATTTGAACCTTCTCCTCTATTAAAAAATTCTTCACGCCTATTGGTGTCTACTTCTATATACACGCTGCCGACGTGACATGGGTAAAGTACATTGGACAAATTTTTTAGCTCACTGGGGGTTGGCGGAGGTAAAGTTTAAATATTTTTTTTGTACAGAATATTGCATTGTCAATGGGATTTCGTCCCACTATCAATAATAAGATCAAATGTAGCACAAGAAGTATGTTAAAATTGGTATGCAAGATTTAAACCGAACACACAAGTTAGATAAAAGGTCAACTGCTTAACACGCACATCGTCCTTGGATCAAGTTTTTTTTAAATTATTGTTTGAGAAAATGTTGGTAGAGCATATGCATAATTGAATAAATATTTGATAGAATACAGTTTTAATAAAGTTTATTAATTTTTGTGCTTATGCTTCTGATTTCTCATGTGTGTTACAGAAATATTGTCTTATGACTTCTGAACGAACATGAACTTATGATTCTGAACGCTTACTATTTTGAATGAAATTTAACTCTAAATCCCAGACTATGAACTGAATTGGAAAAGTCTTGGTTAGTGGCTAGCATGAAACAACGAGATAAAATGTTTGTCATGTGAATTAGATAAGCCATAGGAAACTATTAATTTATCTATAAGATACCCTTTTTTAAATTAACATGTATATCAGCAATAATAAAGTAAATACGTCCAAATACAGAAACATTTAAAGTTTTTAAAATTGAACATTAAAAAAAAGGTACAAGATGAAAATAATGCATTGATGTTTGAATAAGAAAATTTTGAACATTTTACTAAACATTTTTAATAAAACGAATTTGCTTACAGATAACAAACAAAATTATTTCACGTATCTGTTAATTATTTTTTTAAAGTCTCGTATTATATCATGAATTGCATCTCAAAATGGTTTTACCTGGCAGCGGCAGCGTGTCGGTCTTTTTGCCGCCCATATGAATTATCGTCTCCTAACACGTATCACCGTACATATAGAATAGAGAACTACCATGTAGCTGACTAAATGTTTCTGCACCATCACAGTGAAGCATCGAGACATCACTGATTTTTTTTCTTTTTGTTCAATTACATTTTTACAAGCAAAGTTGAAATTTGTGGAAATGTCTACGCAACGATCCATAATGTCAAATTATTTTTCCTTTTTCATTATTCCAAATCTCATAAATAAAATGTATAATTTAAGTGAACTGCAAATTTATAACTTCACTGAAATGCAATATTTGAATATTAATTAAAAAACGTTTCTTATTTTGCATTTTCTGTATGAGGGATGGGGGGAGGGGAGCAAAAAGACCGAACGCGACTAATTATGTTCTGAAAAAAGGCGAGACTATTGTCGGGTTAAAAAAGATCAAGAACGGGAGACATACTTGTTTTCTCATTGAAGAACATCAATATACGAAAATAATGTTTGGTTTACTTATTTAAGAAATTTGTTCTAAAGGTACTTTTAAAAAGCTTTAAAATATAATATCAGAAACCTCCTACAAAACCACAGCAGCTTAAAATAAATTGATGAGGCGTTATCTAACTTTCTGTATTATCTATCACTCTTATTCCTTCAACTGAACTTATGACTTATCAGTAACCGTTCTCAAGACCGTCTATACATGATACGTCTTCAGAGCTTTCTCGTAAATCTTGTACTATCATTCATAATAAACTGTCTGCTGGTGGTATTGCCATTCCGTAAAGAACATTTATCATTTCTTCTCGCTTTGAGGAGAAGAATACTTTATCAATATTTGAATTCAGATGCAGCATTTGCAAAGTTATGGATGATTAAACCAGAAATATTTCGAAGTTAGTATAAAGAGAAAAAGAGATCGATGATAAGATAAATTGTAATGAAATTTCGGAATGGTATGGACAAAAAGTTACGATCGTATACGCAGTGGCAGGAAAAATTAAATGAACAAGTATAAAAATTCAAATAAAAAAATTAAAGGAATTTTTAAAATTTCATACTAGCGTTACAATTTAGAGATCTATACTGATAAAGTTATGAGTCATCATTATCATCTATAACATTAAAACTGTTTTTTTTTTTTTTTTTTTTTTTTTTTTTTTTGTAAATCAATGGTTCGCAACCTGAGGTCCGCAGAATCCAAATGGTACAATTTACATTGGTCATTGTGAAAAAAGGGAAAAAATAAAAGTAAATACGAATAGAACTGCACGGTTGTTCAACTTACGTATACGAAAGGATACTTAAGTCAAAGTTAACCCTTTCCGGCGCGGTGTCCTTAAAAAAGGACATCTGATTTAATTCCAAAACTGACAAACGGCACCAAGAATATTTAACTAAAATTTTCCTATTATAATGTACATGAAAAAAAGCAAGTTCGTAGTTTCAAATAAATTCGTTTATAAATTGCCGTGTCATTCCATTATTTCATCAGTTTATAAACAGAATTACTCCGCGCCGGTAAGGGTTAAACAGGATACTTTCGATATAAAAGAAAATTGATAAATAAAGTAATTTGTTGTTCTATTGCTGTCATTATCATCGCCTTTTCTTATTATTATCGCAAGAATTAACACATTCCCTTCTTTTTAACAGTTTCCAAAATAGTTGAAAAGTGTTTATGAATTGGGTTTGTCTATTCCTCTGACTGTTTGTCCGTTTGTATCTTGCGTGCATATACTCGGATTGCCAGGTAAGTAATATACGTTATTGAAGTTTATCTTAGCATGTACAAATTGAAAATAAAATGAGTAGCACTTATAGTTTGTGTACAGGGTCATTCAAAAGTATTCATTTACAGTATTGCCTATATGAAAAAATCATTTGCGGTGTACTTTAATGATGTTAAACTACATTAAACATAATTAAATTTATATACCTTATTGAGGTGCATCAGAACATGGATACTATGGAATATGTTATATGTTACGCAAACAGTAAGTGCAGGGAACTCAAAAGTATTACATTATATTATGGTCTTTGAAGTAAAATCATTTACGGTGTGTATTTTAATATGTTACAAACGTAATTTCTGAGGTGCGCTTTCCGTGCAACATGAGGGGGAGGGTTAATTATTTACAATTCATTTACAGGGTCATACAAAATAGTGTGTACAAGGGAAAACGTTCGCAGCATATTTTAACAATGCTGCCTTTCTTGAAACATAATGAAATTGATATGCATTACTAAGACTAATACAAGATGCTTGTGGTAGAATATGATACGCATCGTATTTATCTTTCACTTATAGGGTTAAATAAAGCATTTCTGGTACAATACTGTATCCGAAGTATCATCGATTAAGGATGATTAGTGAAAGTGCTTTTTAAGTTATGGTATGCGTTTTCAAGTTTAACTAAGATTTTACATTTACTACTTGGTGAATATAAAGTTTATAGATCATATACAGGGCTAAACAAAATAAATTATAATTGAGTATGGGCCTCAATTACTTAAGGATGCGTTTTATTTTTAATTATGCATTTTCATACTCAACTACATTTAGTATACTAGGAGACGTTCATAGTATATAAATGAAATCCTATATAGGACTATGCAAAAAACTGGATAAATGAATAACTATAAATGTCAATTTCTTGAAGTATATGTTTAGTAATTTTAAGCATGTTGTTGCCTGAATTAAATTTCAGCATAATTTGTGGGGTGAATAATAATATGTAGGGACTATACATAGCTGTACAAAAGAATTAAACCACAATTTCATTGGTCGATAGAAATTGCTGAAGGTGAATTTTCAACTGTTCTTTGTGTTTTCTTACTATACAAAATTTTAGCATACAAGGTAGATTCTGTACAAATCTATTGGTCCTATACAGAGCCGTACAAAAAAATTGGAGTTCTTTTCTGGTTATGGGCTTTAACTGTTGAAATCTAGTTTTCAAATGTGGTGTACATAGGTATCTTTTTTACCTTTTTAAACAGTGGATTTTTGTTAAAGTATTCTGGAAATATTGGAAAGTAATCTATGCTTGACAAACGATTTTTCTTTCTTGTTTGGTATGTAAACGGTCGAAAACGCAGCGTGTGATAGTTTACCTCAGGTAAATTCCCCAATAAAGAACCTATCTCTGCTTCTATACGAATCTATAAATCATATACAGAGCTGCACAAAAGAATAGAAGTTTCTATCTGGCTATGGGATATAATTGTTAAAATCTGGTTTTCAAATGTGTTACTCGCTTTCTAAAATGCTCACTTGGGTATTTCTTTTAGCTTAACCCTTTGGGGACGAGCGACCGGAATTCGTGCCACGTACACACTCAGAAATGAATACTCAGATTTCACGAAATTTTCTTTGTTTTTGACGAAACGGTTTCCTGGAATATGCTCCGAGCGAATATTTCGTCAAACTGATGAAATTACTTTCTTCACTTGTTTGACGATATAAATTTCCTCAAAAGTTTCGTCAAAAAAGGGCTGGTGGCGCCATCTATTGAACAGTTTGGAAGCTCCTGTACAAAGGGAAGAAAAAATTCACTTCCCGTTTTCCTCGGCGTGATTTGAACCCGCGGGCTTTGGGGTGGGAGACACTTGCTCTACCGACCAGGCTATTGGGGACGTGTATGAATGTGCTTTTAGACTGATGTAATGAAAGCTTCCGCGTCATTATATTTTTATAAGATAGATTGTAATTTTATCGGTGCTGAAAGTTTTAAGGAAGGCTAATTTATTATTATGTTTTTCTCATGGTCAATGAATAATTATAATATGCCTTGATTAAATCATTTATTAGTGAAACTTTCTTTGCTCAATGAATGATTAGAATATGGTCTGGTTAATTTGTTGCACACAAATAACGAATTGTGAAGTGCATATTGCGTGAGATTTTATCACTTTGATTAGGTGGATAAGATTTTAACACTTTACTGTTTATAAAAGGGAGAGGGATCAATTATGTTTATTTTTAATCTGATTGAAAACAGAATATACTTCTTAAATAAATTTTTAAAAAAAGATATCCCGGATCTTTGAAATTTTATTGATAAAATTTTCTTTTTGGATGTTTTTGAACACAGGAAATATATTCTTTTCGAATTAAAACATAACGAACAGCAACATAAGTAATAATAATAATAATAATAATAATAAGCATTCCTAAAACTTTTAACAGCTAAAAAAATAACTTATGAAGAAACAATAAGTACCTATATTTCAGTATTTTCTGAAAAGCACTAAAAAGTGCTGTTTTAAAAATAAATTATTACGGGACTAATACAAACAAGCAAATATCTGCTTGCTAAAATCGCAGGATGTGAGGAGGTACAGCAACGGTTTCCTTAAAATGCATTGAGTCTGACCGTGATTGAGGAAAAGCTTTCGTCAAATATCTGAGTGTTTACCTTTCCTTAAAAGTCACGTGATGGTGATAGGAAATGATCGTCAAGAACGACGAAATACAGCTTGAGGATTGCTAAATCGTCAAAAGTGAGAATTCTATTTCTGAGAGTGTAAGGTGCTCAGAATCGGTGATTATTCTCACCAGTAAATTTTTATTGTAAATTTTGCCTTATTTAATCCGATCATTTCCCCCCATCAATTAGGCAAAAATTTCTGTTTTAAGAAACAGGTGATTAAAGATTAAAAATTATGTAAAAGACGTTCGTCCCGAAGGTGTTAAATAACAGCGAAGATTTGTTAAAGTTTTCTCGTAGTGATGGAAAGTATTCATAATCTATGCTTGACACATGATTTTTCTTTCTGGTTTATGTATATTTATTTATTTATTTATTTAATTTTGGTTTATTGTGTTTTTCTTTTTACTAATCATAGACATATTATGAAAAATCACGAATCGCATTGGAACCTCTGGTTATGACGACGTTTTTATTGCTTGTGCGAAAAGGGGTACGCATAAATGAAAAATTAAAGCAAGAGGAACGAGTGAGAAAAAAGGCTAGGAACCGCTGTTCTGATTATATAAAATTGCAAATGAAGTGTACGCGAATTTACGTTTTCATAGATTTTTTTATAAAATTGCCTTTAAAAGGCTTAAGGGAGTTCACAAATTTATTTTTATGTTTTAATTTATTTTTATTCGAAAATGCATGAAACTAGCAGGTGTTGTTGTAATTGAGCTGTTTATTTCATTTTTTTGAAAACGCAATAGATCTTTCAGAAAATAATGTCAAAGTGCACGTTTTGAACCGAATTTCGGCACGAAGGAAGAAATAGACTCCAGAGCGAGCGTAAAACGTGTTTGTCACGTGATTAAACTTCCTTATAACTCAATAGGTAATTGATTGATCAAAAAATCGAAAATACAGTTCCATTCCAAATCGCTTCCATGGCCAGGCATTCCAATTTTATATATTTCCGTTAAAAAATGAATTTCTAAATGTGTCAAAACGTTTTGCGCCTGTTGAGCAGAGCAGTTAAGAACAGCCTTAAAGATGAAAAAATAAGAAATATCACACAAAACCATAATATCTTTGAATAAATGGCTTTGACGCTAGCTACCGTTCTCTTACTACCATTTATCACTCTTTCTAAAACTGAACTCTTGACTTTTCAGCAACTGTACTCAAGGCAACTTGGTATTTCTCATGAACATTTTCGTAAATCTTGCCTTATCATTAATAATAAACTATCTACTTGTGGTATACTCGTTCCATAGGTAACATTTATCATTTCTTCTCGATTTAAGGAAAACAGTACTTTATCAAAATTTGAAATTAAAGATCTTTTGGTGTTGTTCTAGATGATTACACCTAAAATATTTGAAAGTATGGCAGATAGAAAAAGAACATATTTATGATATGAAAAATTTTCCGAAATTTAGAAGTGTTAAAAATTCAAACTTTTGCATATATACAGAATGTCTGAAAAAGATTTAAATGCGATTTATTATTTTACCTGCTATAGATGCGTATACAATGTAAAATGCAAATTTTTCCAAAATAAGGTAACATTTATGATTACGTTTATGAAATTGTCCTGCTATTAATTTGTAAAGAGTTGCATTTTAAAAAAAAATTTATAATGTTCATGTGTACAATAAAATATTTTTCGAGATATTTTTTTTATACTATTATATTTATTGATACACTATTTATAAATTATTTGGAGAGTATTTAAGGTTATATTTATCAATTAGTTCTGGCATTATTATTTTTTAAAGTTTCACTTTTTAAATTGTTATACGGTTGCATTGTCCTATAAGGTATATTTTGAAATATTTTCTATATTATTTATGTATTATACTATTTATAAATTAATTAGAGATGGTTTAAGGTTATAGGTATGAAACAGTTCTGCTATTATTTTTTTAATGTTTCATTTTTTTATTTATATATATATATATATATATATTTTTTTACGGTTTCTTTGTTCTATAAATTATATTCCGAGATATTTTCTACATGCTATGATGATTATAATAGTAAAAAGCCAATCGTTTTCGACAGAAATTTACCGAGTACTTTCGTAAATTCCGGCATTAAAAAATATTCTATGCGTTTTCACACTGCCGGATAGCTACAGAATTGCGTAAAATTCAATGTATCATGACTCGGTAAATTTTGGTCGTATAAAAATTAACTTTATACTGTTTTATTGTTAAAAGCATAGAGAAAACTTTTCTAAATGGAACTTATAGGTCCTACGGGCCATTTAAAAATATTAAAAGTGAAACTTTATGAAAATTAATCGCGTAACTATTTCATCAACATAATCTTGTAGAGGACACTATTACTCTCTTTAAAAGGAAATCTAGTTTTAGAGTGTGGAAGTTTTGCCCGATGTTAACTCTCTATGCACTGACTGTACTCTCAAGTACCATTGAATAAAAGTAAAAAAAAAAAATAAAAAAATTATATATATATTTTTTTTTATATTCGCCTGTTAATGCAAGCAGGGTAAGGTGCCATATTATCGTCCCCGAGTCACTTTTAGGCCATTGGAAGTTGTAATTTTCAGTGTAAATTTACCAAATTTGGATTTTAGATAGACTAACTACCTACGCAGATAAAAACATAGGCAAATATCGTACAAAAATTTTTTAACAGTGCGAAAAATCGTTTTTTCAAAAGTATCTAAAAAATGCAAAAGAAAAAAGTGGTCCCAATTTCATCCCCCCCCCCCAAAAAAAAAGAAATACAATACGGCGAGGCTTAACTAATAACTAAATAAAAATTTATTTCTAAATGAGAAAGTAATTTAATTTATATTAAAGTAAGGCACTAATAAATGTACAAATTATCAGTGAAAGAATAACATATTCAAACATTAGCCATCCAAACATGAAGAAAAAAAAGAAATAAATGCCATGAAAAAGCATTCCTAATTTCGTCCCCGGGACGAAATTAAGAACTGCCAGGGGGACGAAATTCGGACCACGCTACTTCCCAATATGACGGAGCTTCAGTTCCAGTATGATGAGCTGAGCGTCCTAAAACTCACTGTATGCTACTGTCAGCATCTTATCAACGTAAAATACATGCAATGAATAAGAAATAAATACAGTACAGTAAATAACGTTGTACAAACGACGTAATAAGAACTCAAGTCTTCTAAAAATAGGAAATTAGCTGTCTTTAATTTATGTATGCGTCTTGGCGAACAAAACTTTCAATTCTGAGCAATTTTACCTTCCGTCCCCTGTGCATTACGTCATAAGTGGCGCCACATTTGCAAAAGCGGGGAAGTTAAGGGGTACGAAATTAGGGGAGGGGACGAAATATTGGCACGTTACCCTATATTTTTCTTTTCATACAGAATACTTTGCTTGATCATATGTACAAAGCACAAAGAAACAGTCGTAACTAAACATTTTTTAAAGTGGTTGTTTTTTCAACCGTTTACGTAGGTGTAGCTTTTCTTTTAGTAAAACATATTATACAAATAATTTACATTTACGAAAACGTATTCATTTGCACAGAAGAACACAATACATTTATTTACATCGTTATTATAAAAATTACGTAATTAGCATAACTGTGATCAATGTAATTTTCAATAATCAATTTAATTACTCTTGTAAATATTTTAAAAAATGAGTTATAACTACTAAATTATTAGATCAGTTTTAATGTAAAATTTATCTTAAGTTTCATATTATTATTATTTAATTATTTTAGTACATCTTCAGATATTAAGCAGATAATTGTAGATGTGAAGCAATTTCTTGATTCATAATTTGATCAATAAAGCGTTAACCTGCGTGCGTGAAACCGAACTCTGTCTTTCATTTTTCTTTAGTTTTGTCAAGTGATTTTCTGTGTTTTGGTACTTGCTATTCACGGTTTTTTCTGTACTTTTATGCTAATTAAGCCATTCTGGTTAATTTACGGGTTCTAAAAGTGGGGTTTTGAATTGGTTTCAGTGTATTTTCGGTGAAGCCTCATCGATAAATTTGAAATCGACTTTACATCAACTTAAGCTCTACCTTTTCAGATTTGAAGATCGGTACCACGTGCCCTGGTTGATTTAAGGTCCGCAGTTAGCTGAGATAAACTGCCATTTTTGGTATGGAGTATTTTGTCGTAGTTGAATAAAGTCAATGCGGCAACCATCAATTGTTTGTATTTAGCGACGCGTAAGGTTTGAATTTCTTTGCTAATAAATTGGTTTCAGAAACAGTAACGTTCGACATCGAAAGCCGTCTTGGATATAGTTTGAACACACAAAGTTATATTTATATTTTAAAGTTTTCATTTTTATACTTTTGAGTGTTAATTTGAAGATTTAATTGAATTTATTTCACATTTTAAATTTGAAAGTTCCCCAGCAGTCGTATCTTGTTTTAGTTTTAGAAAACAGTTTATTACAACTTAAACTTCAGTATCTTTTAATTACCTTATCGCGACCCTGATGAGGTTGTCAAAATTTCTTATTCATATCAACTACCTTATTTTGAACGCTTTTGAAATTTACACTACCGGCGAATCCTCAACAATTAAAAAAATAAAACTCGTTTCAACCTTTTGATGGAATACTGTATACAATAAACAATTAAATTTAAAAAATCAAAAAACCCGACGGCGTAAAAAGCGAACTAATTAATTATTTATCATCAACGTGAAACTTTTTTTTTTCAATTCCTACTATTAGCTCACACTCTCGTTATATATATCTTGTTCAAATTTTCAATCGTTAATAAAATACTTATTATTCATCCAATCAAGCTCAAATAATTTTTTTAACTTGTAGTGGACGACACTTGATGTTAATCCAGTTTTTTCAAATATTAATTTATTAATTAAATTAAATTAATTAATTTTCAATAATCTCTTCTTGATCAAGGTATTTTTAGACCGAGAGAGCCCTCTTCCTGATCAAGGCATTTTAATCCCTACTCAACAGGAAAGAAGAATGGGAGAAAAAAAGATTCTCTTATTGACCTAAGTAGGAATTGACTTAAAATATTTTTTTTTATTACTTGTTTATATTACTTACCTATTTTTTTATTTACTTGTATTGATGACTTTTCAGTTGTGTTTAATTGTTAGTTCCTATCTATAAACACTGTTTTGATGAAGTCTATAGATGTCTATGATGATTAGATTTGCAGTAAAGCTAGAAATCCACAATACCTACACAACTTCCGGGTTGTATAATATTTTAACGGAGCTTCTGAGTGTAAAATAGTCAATGAAACATCGTCGTCATTTTGAAAGACCTATCCAATGATATGCCACTCGATAGGGTGTGTAAATTCTTTTTCGTCACTACCGCCATTATGTATTTTACGGCCGCCATTTTGAATTTATAAAAACAAAACCTACCCTATAACCATCGGGACGTTAAGATGAATCGATAGAGACCTCATTCATTAAAATACATGCAGCCGTTGGGATATTTCGAGGGTATAAAGAAATCCACTTACACAGATACGCGTGAAACACGTAATCCTTCTTTTCAGTCGGGTAAAAATTACACTTTCCTTCAAAAGAATAAGCTATGATAAACTATTAAAAATTAAACACTACTTAATATGGAAATTATGTTTATTTGAATGAAAATTATAAAGATGGCTGATTCTGTAATGAATATCAACATAACTTTAAATTTTGTATAGAATTTATATTATTGGAATATTAGGATCGGCGTCATTGTGGTCGTCTGATACCTTCAGGGCACTGAATCCTAGACTTCTCGCTTTTCGACGTCTTTAATTTGAAGAATTTCCATTTTTAAATTGGTCCGGTTTCAAATTTTAAATTATTTTTTTCTTCCTGGCTTCCGCTTGACTCTCGGTGCAAGGGACGTAAGTAGGGAACCTCGAAAACGCCGCTCTCCGCGAATTCCGTGGATTTAAAAATTTAATAATTATAATAGAATTTAATAATTTAAATTATGATATTTTATTTTAAATTGATATTCAGATTAGATGGGGATAAATTTATCATTCAAAAACGCTACAAACTTTTCTATTTAAGTTCTTTCTTTAAAGCATACTAAATTTAACAAATCATTTTCTAACACAGACTCTAACTATAACACATACGTAAGTTAGTCAATATATAAGCCAGTGAAAACAACGCCATCCTTCCATTGTAAGGAAAATATTCTGTATGTTGATCGAAAGTATTTATATTGTGCATTATTGAAAAAGCTTTGGATTTCAAATTTTTAACTTATTCTCAAAACAATGACGTGAAATGTATACAGAAAGGATCTTTGCCAAGGATCTATGTCAGGCTCTATTTTTCCTTACCTAATCTAGAAATTATAATTTTTATAAACATACAAAAGTTTCCTTTTTGTTTCAAAATTTAGACGATTGTGTTTTGTTGCAAATTTCGAATAGGAATCTTCGCTTTATTTAACCACAAAATGTCTCTTTATGTAAGGCGAATATTACTATTAAAAATCTTCAAAATTGACAACGCTACACTGTAAAAAAGGGCAAACGTTTCTTAATCTACAAAAATACAATACAACCACGAACAAATATGTACAATAACCACTTATGAGTTACACACAATTTCAAAAAAGTGTATCTTTAGAAACTTCAAGAATCAACATATTTTGAAGATTTAAAGAATCATTTGTCAAAACAAAGAAACTCATAAAAAAGGAAGAAATTATGATTAAGGAGTGCGATTTGCAAGAAAGTCCTCACAAGGCAGTCGGAATTTTTAGCAACAAAAAAAGTAGTTAAAAAGTCACATGTAGAGGGCGCTGACGAACGAAACACAATGAACAGAACAACAATACGTTCCATTCATTTGTTCTTCCAATAACAAATGTCCAACATGACCTGCAGAACGTTCTACGACACAATTGTGTTGTGTCGTAGTACCTGTTCATTGTGTTCCGGGTCGACAGCGACCTCTATATGTAATTTTTAACTTTTTTTCTGTTAAAAAAATTGCGACTACCTGGCGAGCCCTTTCTTGCAAACCGCACTCTTTTATCATAATTTATTCCTTTTTTATGAGTTTTCAACGTTTTAACCAAATTTTGGCTCGCCCAGTACATCTCAATTCCAAGGCTTTTCGGAAAGTTTCCCAAGTAATTTATACCTTGCTATAAAATATAAACTATACCAGGGATGCAAGCGCTGATCCGCAAGTGGCTGATTTTCTAAACTAAATTTCAATAGTATTCTTCCCCTTATTAAATCTCAGAAATGGATACGATGAAAATTTAGTGGTAGCAATCAGCCATTTACAGTGTAGCGATTGCATCCCTGACTATAGCTTATAGCACAGCATGTGTGAAGTATTTTTCTAATAGGATAGACTAAGCTATTCGAGTATAAGAAAAAGGCATTTCAAATCTTTAAAAATCTTGAAACATCTAAGTTTTATTCAAAAACATATATGTTTGAAAGAATCCACAAATATCCATCCAAATATAATAACCCTTGCTTAAATCCAAAACTTTTCTCACATTGTTCTCAAAGGATAAACTCTATATAAATATTTTCATAAACATTTGACCCAGACGTCCTAATGTTATTGATGAAAAGAACGTCTACCAGCAGCACAGTCAAGCCAGCGGGAATAATTATCATCTTCATGTTTATAAAGAAAAAATCCATTATCTATGGGAATTTTGCATGAGACTGCTCAGTAGTGTATTTCAAATGAATATATTTATTGTGCAGAAGAATGATGGTTTTTTTTAGCCTAGAAAGAAGACACGAAGTTACAATATATCATAAAAAGGAGAATCGAAATATTAAAAGTTGTTTTAGAGTAAAAATAAAAATTTGAGGATATGAAGTTGATCTTTTTTTACCGAATACAAAAGAGGAAACCTTTGATAATAACAAAATTTCTATGAGAAAACAAAAAAAAAAAATATTTTTATATTATAAAGCAAATTTCTCTTACATAACCTGTAAATAATACTTTCTATAAATATAAATGGACTTTCATTCAGTGAACCAAATTTACCGGATTTATTAATGCAAATTTAGCGGAATATTACAATTTTCGGAAAGTAATCTTTGCATTACTTAACCACAAAATGTCTCTTTAAAGAAGTCAAATATTACTAATATAAAAAAGTGGTATTTAAAATCCGCTAAAATGACAACGCTACCATGCAAAAAGCAAAAAAATGTCATACTCTGGAAAAAAATAATAAAACCACGAACGAAAATATACAATAATCACTTTTGAGTTACGCACAATTCAAAAAAGGTTTCTTTATCTTTAGAATTCTCATTAATCAATATATTTTGAAGATTTAAAGCAGCAATTAGCAAGTCAAAGTTTCTATCGCTGCCACTGATTTTCGAAAATATTTCTGAATATATAATTGATTTTTATCGACAGAAATCACAGTCTTTTTTTAAAAGCCCATTTTGTACTTAAACTTATTCCATACAATCTCTTCAACCATTATTATCATAGAAGCTATCACAGTATAGACATTGTTCCATCATCTGTTATTTCAGTTATTTATTTGTGCAGTGCATCGTCTATACTTTCCAGCTTCTTTCATCCCTCTCCGGAGGCTTCTTCAGTTTCAAATTATGTTGTTTTGCAATTCGCATGAGATCTTTAGCTTCTCCCTTTGTAACTAAATGTAAATAACTGAAATAACAGCTAATGGAAAAATGTCTATACTATGCTGCTATGATAATAATGCCTGAAAGGATGGTATAGGATAAGTATAACATTTCTGAATAATTTATAGCATGCCATAAGATATAAACTGTAGCTTATAGAAAAACATTTGTGAAGTCTTCTTCTAATAAATTAGACTATAAGCCAGGGGTCGGAAAGTAAGTTTAAGCAGAGTCCGAATACTCTTAAAAAATTTTATCGAAGTACAGAAATAACCCCACATAAGTAATAGAAGTACTTTTTACTTTAAAATTTTTATTTTTACAAAAACATACATATAATAGAAAATAGAAAAGTTAGGTATTTGTTGTGAAAAGTTACTACATACACAGGTATACGGTCTAAAACTTTTACATACACATAATAAAATAGAAAAGGTGAACTTTACACTGTCAACTTTACGCATTTTAGGATACATATTGATTCACAGTTATTTTAGCACACGACAATAAAAAAACAAATGAACTAAACTTCCACAAAATATTGCAATCTACTAATGACAAGACGAAACCACTCCCTCCCAGCCAAATCATCGCGCATGTGCTCCAACGCGGCCTGCCTGTCCCACCGCCGAGCATGCGCTCCAACGCAGTATTTTGCGTTTCACATCATAGCAACTATGCATCACTATTTAAAAATCAAATTATCGCGCTATTACTTGTAAAATATAACAAACATTGATAAGGCTATCGATCAAACGTATCTAGTATCTGTATATAATAATAAATTATTTATTCAAATTGAAAATTTTTGGCGGTCCAGGCTTCGACCTTTCACGGTCCGGATGTGGACCGCCGTCCTCCTGTTGCCGACCGTGGCTATCAGCTTTTTTATTAGAGAAAACACCTCACAAATATAGAAAAATCTTGAAACATATATGCTTTATTCAGTCACAGATATTTTGGAAAGAATGCACAAATTTCGATCGTCTGAAACAATAATAATGCTTTCTTAAATCCAAAGCTTTTCTAAAAAGATAAACTTTATAAGGAAATTTTCATAAGTATTTGACGCAGGCGCCCTGTTGTCATTGATAAAAGAACGTCTAACTGTGGCATAGTCTCGCCAGAGGTATTATTTACCATTTACATATTTATAAAGCAATAATCCATTATCTATGTTTGAATTTTGCCAGAGACAGCGCAGTTGCGTATTTTAAAATAATGCTTGAAAATATATTTACTGTGAAGAAAAATAATAAGAGTTATCTAGAAACAAGAATGGGGTTGCAATACAGCTGAATGACAACTGAAATACTAAAAGATGTTTTACGGGTAAAATAAAAAAATTGAGGGAGTATTTTTTACCGAATGCAAAAGTGGAAATCTTTGATAGTTAAAAATTATTTGCAAGAAAATAGAAATTATTTATATTCTCTATCAATCTTCCTTTACATAATCTATAAATTGTTCCTTTTATAAAAACAAAGATTTTTCTATTCAGTGTTGCTTTTATTTAGCGATTTTTGACTATTGTTATTTTTTAATAGAGTATTTTTTTTAGTAGCCTCGCTTTATTTAACCACGGAATGGTTAATTAAATAATATTTAAATATTACTATTCGAAAATAATAGTATTCAATATCCGCTAAATTGATTTTGAAATTGAATAATTGAAATTTATCATTTCCATGTTTATAAAGAAATAATGCGTTATCTATGTTTGAATGTTGTATGAGATTGCGCAGCAATGTACTTTAAAAGAATGTTTGGAAATATACTTAGTGTGACGAAAAATGATATAGAGAATTTATAAACAAGAATGAAATCGTAATACAACAGAAAGAAAACTGAAATATTACAACTGTTTTAAGAAAAAAATAAAAATTTGAGGAATTTCTTATTTGCAGATGTTCTGCTTTTTATCGAATACGAAGGAGGAAATCTTTGATGGTAATAAAAAAAAAATCTTATTACAAAACAAAAATTATTTTTATAATATAGAGTGTCTACAAATTAGTTGGGCGATTTCGTAAATTAAGAACTTCCGAAACATCAAATGAAATTAACTAGTTGAAAGTCAGACTAGTACTAATATTGCCGAAGTTTATAAATAGATGGCGCTAGGTGTCATATCTCTTTATATAAGGCGAATATTAGTATTCAAAATCCTCTAATTTGGCAACGCTACAATGTAAAAGAAAAGATAAAAGTTTCTTAAAGAAGGAAAACGCCAGACAAACACGAATACAAATATACAATAACCCCTCACGAGTTGCGCACTATTCCAAAACGTGTTCTTTATCTTCATAAACTTCAGGAACCAATATATTTTGAAAATTTAAAGAAGAATTTATCAAAACTTTCAAAGTCAATGATTTTCAAAAACATTTTCACATAATGTTTAGTGTGCTACAAAGTTTAAACTATAGTTTATAGCACAACATTTGTGAAGTCATTTTCTAATAAAATGGACTATAAGCTATTCTAAATCTTGAAACATCTAAGTTTTATTCAGTCTCAGATATTTTGGAAAAAATCCACAAATCGTCTGAAACTATAATAATGCTTTGTTAAAGCCAAAACTTTTCTCACGTTGTTCTCAAAGTTATATAAACTGTTATATAGAAATTTACATAAGCATTTGACGCAGACGTCCTGTTGTCATGGATAAAAGAATGTCTACCAGCAATACCGTCTCTCCAGGGAGAATATTTATCATCTCCATGTTTACATATAAAAAAAAATCCATTATGTATGTGAATTTTGCATGACACTGTGCAGTTGCGTATTACAAAAGAATATTTAGAAATATATTTAATGTGAAGAAGAATGGTAAAATGAATTTAGAAATAAGTATAGAAAGTATAAAAGTAAAAATAGTTTCTAAAATTACTCTATTATACGCATTTAGTGTTTATCTTGAATATTACGCTTCGTCTTTTGATAGCAATTCTTCAATTTGTGTTTTTTCCGAAAACTTTCCCTTACAGTGTATTAATTTCATGTGGGCAACTTGATTAGGAAAAAGAAATCTCTCTTTTTCTTACACTTGGTAGAAAGTACAAACAAGTGAATGTATTAAAAAAATATATAATATTTGCTTTTTTTTTTTTCTTAATAAAGGGCAACATATATATAAAAAAATGAAACGCTATTTAAACCACACTTTTAAAATTCTAAATTGATTACTCATAGTCTATTCGTTATTAATTATTATGGAACTATTAAATGATTAATGTTTAATATTATTTTTAAATATTACATCTTTCAGTTTATTTCATACTGATTAGCCCTTGAAAATTTTCATTGCTGCAGTTTCACAGAAGAGTTGCGCATATTTGTAATTGCAATTATCTGCAATGCAATTACAATTTAATTCTATATAATTAATTATAGATACAATTAAATTCTATGCAATTAATTATTGATAAAATTACATTCCGTAAAAAATTCTTGCAGGATTGTGGCCGGAGCTGTCTACTTCCCATAATTTGACCAAACTTCTGCATTTGAATGTGTTTAACTATAATCAATTACATGCAGTTTACTTGTAATTTCATTGCGGATAATTTGTTGGAAATCTGGACAAAGTCTTGTCCCCCAAAATTTGTCGTTTGGTTTGTTCGGAAGTTATATCATTCCGAACCAGCTTTTATTTTTCCATTTCGGTCGTAAAGGCACTCTCTTTTAACTGTAACTGTATGCATATTTTTATTCCAGTTTTGATGTACTCGGTAAGTATATCTAGTGTGAAACAACTCCATGGAGTATGATGTGTAGTGATGGAAGTAATGTAATGGAAGGACTACGGAGATGGAGTTTAAGCTTACTCCTTGCTATAGCTATAATATGTCAATATGATTCCCAGCAAAAGCTGGAGGTGTATGTATATATCTTTATTATTTAAGTTTTTAAATTTCAAGTTGAATTTAATAAATGAACTGTTATTTTGAAATGAACTGTTTCGTCGACTTATACTTTAACGCCACACCAAATGACCTTAAAACCTGCGTATTTATAACTCTGCTTTAATTATAACATGATTAAGGGGCCATGTCATGCTATTTAAAGGTCAAATAGATAAAATATGGTGTGATTTAGATGAAATATATACTGCGTAATGGCACAAGTTCCAGAGTTAACTTATTCCTTCCCGAAACTATCGGATTATAACTATCCTTCCTGGAAGCTCGACGTCAAATGTGTATTGATTGACCGAAATTGCTGGGAGTTTATTACAAAGCCAGATATCGCATGTAAATCGGATGCCTCTGATCGTGAGAAAAGCGATTTTGAATGGCGTAAACGAAGAGCTTATACAACAATTTACCAATCCATAGAACGGAAATTCCAGATATTAATTGCTCAAACAGAAAGCGGCAAAGATGCCTGGGATATTTTAAAGTTAAACTTCGAACCAACTTCACGAGCACGCTTAGCGGGATTAGTCGATGAATTTTTCGAGATGAAGTTAAACTCGCAAGAAGAAACTATAGGTTTATTTTGTAAAAAAATTGAAGAAAAGAAAGTTCAGATTAAAGATGCTGGATTTGAGATGCCAGAACTGTTAGTATGTTTTCAACTAATCCGTCGATTACCTGAGGAATATGATAATCTAGTTCAAGTGTTATATAGATTAGAAGATAAAGAATTTAAATTAGAAAATGTATCTAAGCAGTTAATAACTGAATATGGCAGAATTTGCTTAAAACGAAAAGATGAAAGTAAAGAGGTTGTCGCTGTAGGTGATGCTTATGCAACTAAGTTTAAAAACCCTACCTTTAAACCAACCATTCCAGCGGTGAATTTTGGAAGCAGTAAAAAGCCATGGGTTTCACGTAGTGGAAGCGACCTGGACACCACCAGACGATCGTATACTTCACCAGCTAATCGTATGGGGCCGAGTTTAATATGCAGTTACTGCAAGAAACCTGGTCACACAGATACAAGGTGTTTCAAAAAGAACTCTAGAGGGAAAAAGCAAGTTTTCTACAGTGAACCTACAAAGCAATCCGAATTCGCCCTAATATCTTCAAATGGTAGAAAGTTCGTGGAATTTCTTCTGGACTCAGCGGCTACTTCTCATTTTACGAATGACAGGAGTCTATTTGTAACATATAGGAACCTCCCCCCTCAACAAGTGCTGTTAGGAGACAAGGACTGTTCGTCGGAAATACTGGGTATTGGTGATATTGACTTTACCATTCTAGATGTAACAGGTAATGTAGAAATAACTTTAAAAAATGTGTTATATGCTCCTAACATGAGGAGAAATTTAATTGGTGGGTCTAATATAGACATTGCAGGAAACCAAATTAAATGTGGAAATAATAAAATGATTGTGTATGATAAATTTAATAGATATTGTTTTACTGTACCTCGAGTTGATAAATTGTATATTGTTAAAGGTTATGCTTCAAAATGTGAAAATTTTGCTTATTCTACTAGTTTAAATTCAGAGATTGTACATCGTAGATTTTGTCATACAAACTTACCTTTACTTGAAAAAATGAGTAAAAATAATTGTGTTAAAGGTATTGAAAATATTAACTGTAAAAACAAAAATAAGATGTGTGAAACTTGTGTAATTGCAAAATCTAACAGAAAATCGTTTAAAAACAATTATTTGTATAAACGCATTTCTAATCAAATCCTCGATAGGGTGTATATGGATTTGTGGGGTCCTAGCCCTGTTAACTCGTTAGGAGGGGGGAAATACTTTTTGTCAGTAATTGTCGATTATTCTAGAAGGACTGAGGTTTATATAATTAAGGATAAAACAGAAGTGTTTGAATGCTTTAAAAAGTTTTTAGTTAAAGCTGAGAGACAAACTGGTAAAAAGTTAAAATGTGTACGAACTGATAATGGGCTGGAATTTACCCATAAATTATTTGAGAAACTGTTAACCGATTTAGGTATAAGAATCGAAAGATCCTCCATTTATACTCCAAAGCAGGTGGGTGTTGCTGAAAATTTTAATAAAGTAGCAATGAATGCAGTTAGAGCAATGCTACACGATAGCGGATTAAAACCGTCATTCTGGGGGGAAGCTCTTTTGGCGTTCGTTCATACAAAAAATAGGACTGAACACAGTTTAACCCAAGGTCTTACACCGCAAGAATTATGGACGGGATTCAAACCTTCGGTAAGACATTTAAGAATTTTTGGTTCTTTAGCATTTGTTCATGTTCCTAAAGTTAAGCGAAATAAACTTCAACCGAAAGCTTTACTAGGTATCTTAGTTGGTTATGCCATGAAAACTAAAGGATATAGAATTTACATTCCAAAAGAAAGGCGAATTATAGAGACTATTCATGTGCGTATAGATGAATCCAAAAAGGGTGTAGAAACATTATTTGGGGGAGAAAACAAATATAAGGATTTGATATTGAATTTTAATGAATCTCAAATTAAAACAAACGGTTTAAGTAACGAAACTTTAGATCTTAATCATGAACTACCAGGAGATAGCTTAAACGAAGATGAAGAGAAAAAGGGGGGTAAGGTAACTGTAAGTTCTATAAATATTTCAGAATGGAAAAGGATTGAAAGACCGAGAACGAAATGTAAGAGAATTGACGTATATTATTATACCCCAATAACAAATAAGAGACCGAGATCTTTAAATGATGTTAAAAGATATTGTGGGGAAAATAAAATCCCGTTTGAGCCAGATAAGTTTGACTCTAAACCTAAAACCACTCATCCTAATACTGAAACTTTAAGTGAACCCTCAACTAGTGATTCGGACGATCCATATTTAACTGAATTATTTCAACATGAATTTTACAATACCGAAATCCCTAAATCATTTGAGGATGCACAAATAAATCCAGAAAGGGGGAAATGGAATGCCGCGATGAGGGAAGAACTTGAGATGATGAGTAAGAGAAAAGTTTGGCGGTTGGTTGATCCACCGAAAAATTCCACAATAGTAGGAAGTAAATGTGTTTATAATATAAAAAACACGGAAAAAATGGTAAAAAGTACAAGGCACGTCTCGTAGCTCAAGGTTTTAAACAGAAACCAGGTATTGATTTTAATGATATATTTTCACCTGTTGTAAATTTTTCAATTATAAAACTAATGTTTATTTTATTAGTTTCTATGTTAAATTGGTATCATATTCAATTGGATGTAAAATCAGCATATTTATATGGTTCTTTAAAAGAAACTGTGTTTATGAAACAACCTCCGGGATTTAAAATGAAGGGTGCTGAGATTAAAGTTTGTTTGTTAAATAAATCAATTTATGGATTAAGGCAAAGTGGCCGCGAATGGAATTCTGAATTAGATAATATATTACATAATCTTGGATTTTGTAAATTAAAATGGTGTAACTGTGTGTATAAACTGAATAGTAACGCAATTTTAGTTGTCTATGTAGATGATTTAGTTTTGTTTGCTAAAGATGAAAATGTATTGCAATCTGTAACTAATATGTTAAAAAATAGCTTGGAAATTACTGAAATAGGATTAACAAAGTATTTGCTAGGTGTTAACTTTGAACAGATTAAAGATTCATTATTCGTTCATCAAAGAACTTATATTGAAAGATTAGAATTAAAATATAAAGATTTACCTAAAAGTTATGTTAAATTACCTTTTAAAATTGGCTCTATTTTACCAGATAAAGTTAACGAAAATGAAATTATCGAAAATGAATTAATGAAAAAATTTCCATACCGATCTTTAATCGGGTGTCTGTCATTTTTGTCAAATAGATCAAGACCCGATATTAGTTTTTCTGTAAATGTAATGTCACAGTTTTGTAATGGGTATACATATAAACACTGGTTAATAGTAGTAGATATTATGAATTATGTTTTTGCTACTAAAAGTTTTAAAATAAATCTGTCTAATGTAAAATCACCAAGTTTGTGTGCATATTCTGATGCTAATTGGGGATGTCAACTTACTAAAAGACATTCAAGTAGTGGTTACATAATTTACTTCAGTAACGTTCCGTTTGTTTGGAAATCATCGAAGCAAAAATGTATTGCACTAAGTTCTATGGAATCTGAGTTTATCTCATTAACTGAAAGCGTAAAGGAACTAACTTGGTATTCAAGAGTTTTAAATGAACTTAATTTATACGATAGGATAAAACCAATTCAGTACTGTGATAATGAATCTGCCATTTATTTTTCTAAAAATAGCCAAGAGAATTTTAAAACGAAACACATTGACATAAGATGTCAATTTATTCGTCAGTTAATTAATGAAAATGTTTTTGAGTTAAAACATCTAAGTTCTAAAGATAATAAGGCAGACTTTCTGACAAAACCTCTTCTGTATGTAAAGTTTCAAAGAGCTATTTGTAATATTTTTGATTTTGATTATGAAAAGAAAGAGGAGGTATTTACGACCGATGGGGCCGCATGTTGGAAATCTGGACAAAGTCTTGTCCCCCAAAATTTGTCGTTTGGTTTGTTCGGAAGTTATATCGTTCCGAACCAGCTTTTATTTTTCCATTTCGGTCGTAAAGGCACTCTCTTTTAACTGTAACTGTATGCATATTTTTATTCCAGTTTGATGTACTCGGTAAGTATATCTAGTGTGAAACAACTCCATGGAGTATGATGTGTAGTGATGGAAGTAATGTAATGGAAGGACTACGGAGATGGAGTTTAAGCTTACTCCTTGCTATAGCTATAATATGTCAATATGATTCCCAGCAAAAGCTGGAGGTGTATGTATATATCTTTATTATTTAAGTTTTTAAATTTCAAGTTGAATTTAATAAATGAACTGTTTCGTCGACTTATACTTTAACGCCACACCAAATGACCTTAAAACCTGCGTATTTATAACTCTGCTTTAATTATAACATAATTGAAATTACAAATTTGCACAACTCTGTCAACAGTTGGCCTATTTTGACGAGCTTTAATGGCGCATCATTAAATTTGTTGTTTTTTCAACTCAGATACAATTGTACGAGTTACCGTGAATATTTGGCGATTTATCGCCTGTGGCGGAATAATGAAAACATGCTTCAAATTTACTGTACTAATTTTTAATTAAGTTCTAAAAATATTAAATGTATTGTTGTTATCGGAAACATCTGTAAACTTAATTTTTAAAACCATATTCTATCAGGAATTGGATTAAAAATCGTTTATAAAAATCCACCTTTGCATACAAAACCCAGGTTGAGTTAAATAACAAGGGGAAAAAATCATGCGTCAAGCATGGATTATGAAACACATTCCAACACATTCAGAATAATGTAACAAGACTTTACCGTTTAATAATTTCAAATATGATGACACGCCGCCGCGCGTAACCTCCAACTAAATATGAAAAAGAACTTAGCATGAATTTCAAAACAATGCACGGCCTAAAAGTATAATTTGGAAGCGCTGGTGGGGTCCCGAGGGCCATTCCAGAGTTGGAAGCACAAGGTTAAATATAATCTCCAGAAAAAGGGGCGCATTAGGCATCGAAGAAATTTTGTGGTTGCTCTATACTTCGATGTCATTTCACCGACTGGCGTAGGCAAAAAACGGAGAATGCAAAGGCAGTAGCTTTACCAACGAGCACAGGAAAGCTATAGCATAAGGTAGTCAAGCCTATCTAACTCTAAAACTTATAAGAAACAAAGGGGGCCATATAGCTCACTAATTTAGATGTCAAGCTTTGTGCGCATTACAGGTCGCGGGTCTCCCGGCTTTCGCACAAACCGTTCAGTCTTTAAAAAGGCTTTGTGGTACTAGACATCGAGAGAACACCGCTATTGCGAATTACATTTTGGCATTGACAGTGATCGAAAATGGGGACAAGTTAAAATTAAAATATTAAAATAAAAAGCTAAAAAATAAACAAGTAACTTCAAAATTAACTATAAATCTGGGACATGAATTTCGTGATCGGGATGCCTGAGCCCGCCGGTCGAATGAACCAAAAATGGGAAGGAAAAGGTATAAATAGCCGGGGTGTAGTGAGCAAACACCCCAAGGCCGGTCGGAAATAAGGTAGGCGGAGCCTAACCTCTCCCTGGGTGAAAGTTTCGGAACTATTCTAAAACAATATAAAATTTTGAAAAGGATAGAGCACCCAAAAGCACTTAATAAAATTTAAGGAAAGGAAACTCAAATATGATGTCCATTGTACAATTTGTAAACGAAAAACACATTTAAAAACCCAATTTCAGCAATGCCCCTTTACAGTCGGAAAATTATCCGAATTCATTGAACAGCCCTGTATACGATATATAGATTTATGACAATAAACTACATGCATGCAAAATTTAGTTCAGTTAGAAAATAAACAGCACAATTGAAAATCCCTTTCCGCTAAAATGAGAATGGAACGTAAATTATTTCATGAAATCTGTATACAAGGAATACGAATTATACACAGCGAGTAACATGCAAAAAATGACTGTGAGTTAAATTTAAAAGCGCATATCGCAATTGAAAACGCACTTCCCGCTGTTTTTGCTTAAAGACAGTACTATAACCGATTTCTTCGTGTGCCCCTGTAAATGAACGATAAATGCTATGAATGCCCTATTCTATAGTAATTATCTTGTAGTGAAATTCAGCGATTTATATAAACTTCAATACATTTGAAATAGCGTAATATCGTTAAAGTACATTACAAACGAATTTTCCGCATTGAATCTAATGCAACGTAATCCTTTTGAAGGCTTGTGTAAATAAACTATAAATTCTGCACAGTTCATATTCAACACTGAACATGCCATGGTAAACTTCATTAACATGTACCATATCAATTGCATGAAATTTCAAGTATATTTACGCTAAAAATAGCAAATAAAGCCTTTGTGCAACAATATCAAAAAGCAGAAAAATCAATGTTTAAAATGCACAAATAATACATGAAAAGCAGCAAACAGCTGTTTCGAATCTACTAGCGAGATTCTTCTTCAGTGCAAGATAGGGAAAAAGGAACAGCGTGCTATAAAAAGCAAGGCTGAGCGAAATCATAGCCAGAGACGCGCTGGCTTATATACCCTATGCGTGTAGCGAAGGCGCCAAAAACAACCAGTAAGAGAGAAGCAGTGGAAACGACTGGGTGGGCTAGTAGCGACATCTACCGGAGAAGGAAACCAAAAAAAGGGAGAATTAAATTAATGCTTTCCAAATACTTGAAAAATTAGGAGTACTAAATAAGTCACTGACTAAAGAGTGGGAATTTTTAATCATGTGGTAAGCTTCCCAAAAATGAAGATCAAGGTTAGAAGAACTTTTTTGGATAATGATGGCTGAGGAAAAATCGAACCTACGTTGAGAAGACCAAGAATGTTGAGCAATAGAAGAACGTTTGAGCTCCTGATTTTTAACATAACCTTCATGCTTTTTTAAATGAAATCTAAGAGCACGGTTAGTTTGGCCAGTATAAGAAAGTCCACACTGGCAAGAGATTTGGTAAATACCCAAGTTATCTAGGCGATCAACGGGATGGTTGAGATTTGAAAAAGTGATTTTAATAACAGGAGAAAAAATAGCATTAAAATCAAACCTTCTTAGGATTTTAGCAACTTGCTGACTGATTTTAGGAAAAAAATGGTAACACAACGGCAGTATTAGAGTTGGAATTAGAATGCTTTTCAGAATGGACGGATTTCGTCAATTTCTTATAAATAGAATCAATAATATTAGAGGAATAACCACGATCAACAGCAATAGCTTTGAGGTAATTAAGTTCAGCACTAAGTAACTGAGGAGTGGAACAAATATTGGTAGACCGAAAAACAAAAGTATTAAAAGCAGCGAATTTCTGGTTAGGAGGATGAGAAGAACACCGGTAAGGTGGGAGACTGACAGCAAAATGTTTACGAAAGACGGTAGTCTGAAAGCCATTTTCACAACGAATAACAAGTATATCCAGGAAAGAAAGACAGTTATTAGTCTCAATTTTAGAGGTAAATTGAATGCAGGGATCAATGGAATCATAACAGAGAGAATATGATTAATATCCGAATTCCTTTCAACCAGAAGATAAACGTCATCAACATAACGAAAATAGAACGGAAATTTTAAAATTTTAAAAAGGTTGTCTTCAAAATAGTGCATATAAATATCGCATAAAATTGGACTAAGAGGATTAGCCATAGCCAAACCGTCAATCATACGGAAGAAATTACCATTGAAAACAAAAGTATTTTGCGAGAAGGAAGCGCGAGTTAGAAGGATAAGCTCCTCGATTTCAAACTAAGAGAAATGGAATTCACAAACCCTTTTCTTAAGGCAATCTAAAGCCCCCCTCAAACGGAATGTTTGTAAATAATGATTTAACATCAAAAGAAACCATCATGTGACCCTGCGGCTTAAAATTATGAAGTTTTTTAACAAAATCAAAAGAATTCTTAACAGTGAAATAGTTATTGCTCAAAAGTGGGGAAAAAACAGAAACTAAGTATTTGGCAAGCTTATAAGAAGCTGTACCGATACAAGAGACAATAGGTCTAAAAGGAATGTCAGGTTTATGGACCTTAGGTGAAGCATAAAACCTGGCACAATGCGCAATAGACGGAATAAGAGACTTCTTAAAGTTAGCAGGAATAATGGAGGAAGACTTGATGGCAGACTTAATAGAGCTAATTTCACTAGTGGAAGGGTCTTTGCGGATATCCACATACGGACGATCATTAATTAATTTATGGGATTTTTCCAAATACGTAGATTTGTCAAAAAGAACAATCTGACCAGAATTCATAAACAATCTGAATTCATAAACACTTTTCAACTATTTTTGAAAGGATTAAAAAATGTAAATACAATGGAGTTTCAAAACAGAAAAAGGAGAACTGAAATATTAAAAGTTGTTTTAGGTGAAAAATTAATATTTGAGGATTCAATTATGGATGTGATGCGGATCTTCTTTCTACTGAATATAAAATAGGAGATCTCTGTTAATAATAAATAAAAAAGAAATGTGCCCAGTTAAACTGATGGTATTGAGCTCACAGTCTATTGACACTGATTGTATATTATACTTTTACTTCAAAGAATAATGCTTCTCGAAATATAAATTAAGGGGGGATTAGTCCCTCCCCCCTGTTTCACATCTTTATACTTAACCAATAAGCCTCCAAATCTCACCAGGGAAGCGCCTTATCAGAATAAACGGGTATACCAAATGTGAAACAAATCGGATAGAAAAACCCATTTATCTAAATTAATTGGGTATTAGCCCCCATTCCACACTTCATACTTAACCAATGACCCTCCAAATCTAATCAGGGAAGCGCCTTATCAGAATTAACCGGTATACGGAAATTGAAGCAAATCTGATGATTCTGCATGAAAAACTCATTTATTAAACTCATTAGGGGGATTAGCTCCCGTACCCCCCTTATACTTAACCAATGAGCCCCCAAAACTAATCAGGGAAGCGCTTTATGAGAATGAACCTAGAAAAAAATTTGAAGCAAATCGGATATTTCTATCAAGAGTTATCGCGTTACGTACGTACATACATACATACATACGTACATACGTAACGCACATGCAGAAACACGGGGCACATTAGCTGTCAGGCTTTGATAACTTGTGAGCTAAAAAAAGACATTCTTGTTAGAAATCTAGTTATTTTTATACTATTTAAATTTTCCCTTAAATAATTTATACATTGTTCTTTTAATAAGCATAAAGATGTTCCATTCTGTATTGTCGAGATTTTCTGAAAATTACTTTTTTCGAATTGTAATCGTCGCTTTATTTAACTACGAAATGTCTGTTTACATAAGTCAGATATCAGTATTCGAAAATAGAAATATTCAAAATTAGCTACATTGACAATGCTTTTCTGTAAAAAAGACGAATGTTTTATAATGTAGGAAAATACAATATAACCCCGATTGAAAACATACAGTAATCCGAACTACGCAGTATTCCTGAAAGCGATTTTTATCTTTAAAAACAAAGTATATTTTCCAGTTTAGAAGAAGCATTTATCGATATAAAGTTTCTGTACATTCAAAAAACAGATTCTGATACCAAATGACTTATTTTGGAGAATGTTTCCATGTAATTTATCCCCTTAATTCTCGCGCCCGTTAATTTCACGGGCAATGTGGCTACTTTTTAACACTTTCGAACAAAGTTAAAAAGTGTTATTGACTTTGGTTTGTCTGGTCATCTGTCCGCGCTCTAACTCTCGTAAATATGCTCGGATTGCCCTGAAATGGTTGTTTTCGATGTTATTGACATTTACCGTAGCACGTTGCCTATTTCAAATGAAGTTTGTAGCATGTTTATTTCGTTTGCAAGGACAGTCAAAAATATTCCTTTACATTACAGCCAAATGGAAAAAGTCATTTCAAATGATTTTTAATGATGTTACACGCTTTCAAACATAATAAAACTGATATGCATTTATGAAGTGCACTAAAATATGCATTCCTTACAATATGCGGTGTAAAGAATAGACATTATTGATTTATAGAGCCACACAAAATAATTCCGTAACATAATGATATAGGGGTGGAGGGAATTGTTTGCGGCGTATTTTAATTATGTTAAACTATTTCATGTATAATGAAATTGATATATGTCGCTGAGGTTTACTATAAGTTATTTCATGTATAATACGAAGTGCATAGTTTTTACAGGGACACACAAAAGATTTCAGATACTTTATTGTATACGAAGTGCTGTACAATAACGATGATTGCTGGAAACGCATTTTTAATTATGATATGCGCTTTTATGTTTCACTATATTTATGCATACTATATGGTATGTATAAATGCTAAAAGGTTACGGGTATGACCACAAATTCCTTAAATGTGGTTTTGAAATAAGTTATGCACTTTTACGCTGAACTGCATTTAGTTTACTAAGAAATGTTTATAGAATATAGATAAAATGATATACAGGTCAAGCAAAGGATTGGATACATGGCCGTCTAGAAATGATAATTTCTGGAAATGTGATTTCAGTAGTTTTAAGAGAGTTTTAGTTTGAATTAAATTTTACCTAAATAGTTGGCATGTCATAAGGGTTCTTAAACAGTATTCAAATATGTTTCCATCTATTAGTATAAATTACTGAAAGAGTAATTTCAAACTGTTATACGTTTTCTTGCTAAACTAAATTTTCCCATTATATAGTATATGTCCACGTATAGATCCAATACAGGGCTGTTCAAAGGAATTGGAATACATATTTGGCTACGGACGGTAACTGCTGAAATAAGTTTTTCAAATGTTTTATGCATTTTCTAAAATGTTTACTTAATTAGTTTATTTACCTTATTTCCCTAAATAAAGAAGTTTGTCAAAGCACTGCGGAAGGGTTGGAAAGTGTTTCATAATGTATGCTTAACGAATGTTTTTTCTTTCTTGTTTTTCTTTTTAAAATTTAGATTGTTTGATTCCCACCAGTTGTTTAAAATAGTGTTATTGACTTTATTCTCGCATAGTTTTATCTGATAATAAATGAAGTGAATATTTCGACTCCAAAAAATTGATGGCAATCAAATATAAAAATACGATATTACAATTCTAATAAAATTTTACTTAAAAGGTGCTAAAATACATAAAAAGGGTTTTACAACATAAAAACCGTCAAAGATGTTAAAATCCCAAGCGCTTTCAACTGCATTATAACAGTCGTCTTGATTAACATATAAAAATACGATATTACAATTCTGATAAAATTTTACTTAAAAGGTGCTAAAATACATAAAAAGGTTTCTACAACATAAAACCCGTCAAAGATGTTAAAATCCCAAGCGCTCCCAACTGCATTATAACAGTCGTCTTAATTAATATATAAAAATACGATATTACAATTCTTATAAAATTTTACTTAAAAGGTGCTAAAATACATGAAAAGGTTTCTACAACATAAAAACCGTCAAAGATGTTAAAATACCAAGCGCTTTCAACTGCATTATAACAGTCGTCTTGATTAACATATAAAAATACGATAGTACAATTCTGATAAAATTTTACTTAAAAGGTGCTAAAATACATAAAAAGGTTTCTACAACATAAAAACCGTCAAAGATGTTAAAATCCCAAGCGCTTTCAACTGCATTATAACTGTCCTCTTTGATTAAAATATAAAAATACGATATTACAATTCTGATAAGATTTTACTTAAAAGGTGCTAAAATACATAAAAAGGTTTACACAACATAAAAATCGTCAAAGATGTTAAAATCCCAAGCGCTTTCAACTGCATTATAACTGTCCTCTTTGATTAACATATAAAAATACGATATTACAATTCTGATAAAATTTTACTTAAAAGATGCTAAAATACATAAAAAGGTTTCTACAACATAAAAACCATCAAAGATGTTAAAATCCCAAGCGTTTTCAACTGCATTATAACAGTCGTCTTGATTAACATATAAAATACGATATGTTAATCAAGACGGCTGTTATAATGCAGTTGAAAGCGTTCGGGATTTTAACATCTTTGACGGTTTTTATGTTGTAGAAATCTGTTTATGTATTTTAGCACCTTTTAAGTAAAATTTTATGAGAATTGTAATATCGTATTTTTATATGTTAATCAAGGTGAATGTGACGTTTAATAATTATAGTTTGAACTATATTTTATATTATTAATTATCGATACTGGCAATCAAATATTTTGAATTTAGAAAGAAGTAGCCTATACTTATCGGACCATGCTCAAGGACCATGCTCAAGATACACCATGCTCAAGTAAACATTTTCATGTTTAACCCAATTGTGCCTAGCGTCCTATTTTTGGGACGTTTCAAATTTTCATGAATAAGTGTATTTTTCTTCTCCTTTATAACATAAAAATTGTATGAAATAATTATTTATAAATGTCTTTATCTATTACCGAGAGATGACAGCATAAGGTGGATATTTATTTGTTTAAATGTTTGGTGTTTATAAATTTAAAATTTTTCAAGATGGCGAAATGTAAAAAATAAGTTTATTTGAATTTTTTCTATGAAGGAGCCAAAATAGCAAGTCATAATCTTAGCTTGTAGACTTTTTTAAAATACGTATTTTTTTTAAATTGCGAAATTAAATGTTCAAGCCTATTTTTTATGCATTTTTGTAACGTCCAAAATATAGGGTTCTAGGCACAAATGGGCACATATTTTTTTTGGACATTTAGGACACAATTATTTATGTAATCTCCTTGTGAGGATATTTATGAAATAAATTGGTTTTAAGTCAGCAATACGATTATTCTTATTTTATTATTAATAATAGTTATAACGTTATTAGTCTCTGTAAAGAAATAAATATATATTTTTTGTAGTTCATAAAAATACTAATGATAGTACATAATGTACAATTTAAAAACATTTTAAATATAAATATAGACAAAACATATAATTATGCATATTATTCAACTAGAAATACTCATATGTAGTTTTTTTTTTTTACATTTTTTTTAAATAAATACAAAAAAAATTAAGTGTAATTTTTTTTAGTATTTTTCCAGTTCATTTTGCAATATTTTAAAGTGATTTTACCAAAACATTTGAGAAAACCAAAATTCAGGCACAATGGGTTAACAAATACAAGCTAAAGTGCCCGTTGTTGTCCAGAATTTTAAGAATGTTTGCTTTGAAAAATCAATGATTTCGTTCTAATTTCGTGTAATTAGACCCAGGTATGGTATGCTATTTCTTTCTCCCAGCTTATTTTGTGAATTCCAAGAAATAACGTTACCTTACAGAAGCCAGCCGTTAAAGAAAGCAGTACAATGAAATACTCTATAGCATTTTTTTTAAACTTCTAAGCATCGCACATTTTCGATTTTTATACCGTCGTATTGGGCAAAAAAAGTTCTTTTAAATGCATTTCGTTTGAAAACTGTATCTTCATTTATTTTTTGAAATATTAATTTTGTTGTAGTTTTTAGAGGCATTTGCTTAATATTGGCAACGGAAGTACTCCATTTCTGTAGAAAGTAAAGGAAAAATAGTTCTAAAATAGTAATTATGTATTTTTGTTGGCATTTTCTCATAACAACCGAAAGAAAATGTAATTAAAATACGTGCTATTTTGAAAAAAAAATTATAAACGAATGACGTCTGTTAAAACAATGGAGCTATTATAAACTATATTTAATTTTAAGTATCAATGAATCTTTAGATAGCTGGGGTTTTTTTTTCGATTTTCTTGAATGACGGCACCTTTTTGCTGCATTTGTGCATTATTTCGCGATAGTGATGTGCTATGTATGCTTTACTGTAGATGTTTAAGAGTAGATCGTAAATGTGGAATTCTTAAGCGGATGCGAATGACGTCATTTTACATAAAATAAAACGTGTGCTTTAAGTCTTAAAATTGAAATATGTTTTGTACTGCAGTAGAGTCCCGCTTAACCGAGTTGTTTTCTTCTGATGGACTGGTGGCTTCTATTATTATGACAACAACCATTGTAAATGAAGTGTTAGGTGAAGATGAAAGAGAACTCTGATTTTCTGGTCAGATTGGAGGGGGGTGGATGGCCTTTTTTTTTAAATTATGGCCATTTTTTCTTTTCATTCCATCCATCGTTGGCAGCTGCTATAATAAAAGGTGTTTAAATTTGATTAAAAATTGCTCTTAAATTGGTGGTTTTTTAATAGTTAAAAATAATTATAAATTATTTCGATTCCTTATTACTTTAGTTGCCTCGGTCGTGTTTTAATACATACATAACATTTGACAATTCTGGCATCCAAACTGTGCATTGGTATAGAATTACAGACTAACAGACAAATTTTCATTTTTATATATTAGTTTACAGACAAACATTGTAAAAACATTCATTTCAGCATTCAATCATTCATCAAAACATTCATCCTACACATTAACATTATAATTTACATTACGCATACGACAAACCATTACGACTTACGCAGGATTCCGATAAGTGTTTTTTTATCTTTAAAAACAAATATATTTTTAAGATTAGAAGAATAATTTGTCGAAACTATGTTTCTATACGTTAGAAAGACCTAAAGACGGATTTTGGATAATGTTTCCAAGTCATTTATACTGTGAATTAAAGAGTTTTCTCAACCTTGAATATATGTTTCTCGGATGGTATTCATGCTCAAGTAAACATTTTCATGTTAAACAAATATAAATTACAGACAAACATCGTAAATTAAGGACATTATATCTATAATTTACTAGGGGGCTCTGCTCTCTACGAGCTATGCTCGCCAACCCCCGTTCAGGCACACCAAAATCCAGAAAGCACGCTAATTTGATCGGCTTTAAAAATATTGAATAAGATTTAAAATAAAAAATAGCGATTTCTCTGTAAACGGGTTTCCATTCGTTTTCTTTGGATTGGGTATTTTTAAGACCAAATCTGCTGTTGTTAAGAGATACAATGGCTGTCTTCGTATTTAATGAAAAAAATATTTAAACATTTGAAAGTAAGCTAATGTAACATGAATTAAGTAAACAGTGTCATTGTCTCCCGGTATTTTTTAACAGCGCTATAAGATATTTCTTTTAAATAATTCATTTTAAATGTATCGCTTTAAATCTTACTTAATTTACACTAAAGTTTTATTTCTCATATTAGTATTCAAGTGAAAATATTTTTGTTGTTAGAAGGAATTATTATTTTCGCTGTCTTCGAATTCACGATAATAATTGAAAAGATTATGTCAAAATATCTCGCGCAAATATATTTTTTAATTTAAACTGTTTTGCCATATTTTTTGGCCATTTTAAATATGACGTAATTTCCCCCATTTACAAGTTTTAACGCATAATAATGATTTTTTTATTTGAATATTTTGTTTCTCTTTTAAAATTCAAGTGTAAATATGGTTCTTATGACGTAATTTTCCTGCTTTTAACATGTAATCATTTAATTCTAATTTTAAAGTTTTTTTTCTGTTTATAATAGTCACGTGTAAATAAATTTTTAATTTGAAGTAAACATTATTGTTTGCTCTGTTTACACAATTGACAACAGTTTAAATTAATAACATTTTCTAAAATATGCAAAAAATATCTCTCCAAATGCTAAATTTGAATTTAAAATAGAAATAAAACCTCAAAAAATGAGTGAAATAATAATAAAAAAAATGCAATCTGCACACCGGGAACTTATAAAGTATAAAATGATTAAATTCTCATGTGTAGATTTTGCTCCAGTAAAACTTTTTTAATGGAACGATTTTGTCCAACTTTAGCATTAAATATCTCCTAAAATAATTCTTCGATTTGAAAACTGTCTGCATCAGCGTGTTTATCAAACATTTCTCTATAATACGACCGATTTTAATATTTTTGTATGCAACAGTTTTTTTAATATTAACGAAGAAAGGCCATGCTTAAGCATTCAAATTGGATGCCGATCTACAGGGAATATCTACGCAGATTTTCATTGCTCCATTTCCAAATCAAAACTTTTTTTATATATATAGTAAAGCGAGGAGAGTTCGCGCAGTAGGAGAGATTGCGAACAAAGAGATTCGACGGGAAGGAGTAGTGTGCGCGCCCAGCGACTCCAGGTAGTTGTACAGCAGCATTAGTGCAGTGTCTACATGAATGTGCATATTGATTGTTCCAAGCGTCTTGTATAAAGCAGTGCTATTTTTTTTTTTTTCAAAGTAAGTTCTTGAATTTTCATATCTGTTCGTCAGAATTTTTATAGAGCGTCAATAATACGAAATATTTTGAACTTAAACGATTACTTATAAACTACTAACCTGGACTAAGTATGCAAACACCAAAAATTCATTTTAGAAGTGGCCATATTTAAATAACAGGCCGCGCAATCTCTCCTACCAAAATAGGAGAGTTTGCGCATCTGCTACTTAGGAGAGATTGCGCATTTCCCCATAAGTTTAAGTGCTAGGAGAGATTGGATAGCTTATTGATAAATTTGCATGAATTGCAAATTACGTGTAAAACATATGAATGAATCAATTTTGAAATAATTTCGGAAAAACACATAATTATCAAAACTAAATTTGGCAACAAATTAATAATACAGTTGTTATTAAATAAATTTTATATAATTATTTTTGTTAATAAATTAATAATATATTTGTTAATAATTTAATTAAATATTTATATATATTTTTTAATTTATGAGCAATTAATTTGCTAATAAATTAATTTTGTTAACTAAAATAAATTTTCTGATACAATGTTTTGGAAAAGCTTTCACCCATTCCAAGTAGTGTAATGCCATCGAAATCAAAAGGAAACAGAGTGCAACTAATGTTACTGATCCACAAAATATACATGAAAAAAGACTTAAGAAGGATGCCGCTACAAAAAAACAGCTGAAGATAAGGTGCTTCCACAAAAAGTGGGATAAAAAATCTCAAGGAAAAGAACCGAAGGTCAATGAGGATGAGTGCACTGAATGTCTGTAACCGTACCAGGAGATAACTTCGAGAACTGACTGGATTCAATGTATTGCTTGTTGCAAGTGATTGCATGAAAGATGCACTATTTACAACAATAAGTGCATCGATTGTGAACGACGACAACTTCGGTTCGTAAACAAAATACAATGAAACTGTGGAAATGGAAATGAAGTAATTTTCAAGTTAAACATGTTATCAACTAAATTAATGTTATTTTGTAATCTTAGTAGGGCTTGCTTTTTCTGATATTTTAATCTTCTTAAATTAAAATTTTTAACAATATTTACTCACAAAAACCTTTCAACAATGTCGAGTAAATGTAATTATTATTGTTAAGAATTTAATTTTAGTTATTATTAATAACAATCTCTTCTACCTATGTGCGCAATCTCTTCTACCCATGTTTTCTCTCCTATCCTGTAAGGAGAGATTGCGCAAAATAGTTTTCTTGGTTTTATTACTGCTGTTCAATTAAATTACAATAGAACAACAAAATAACAATGGAAATGCATAAAAAACAAATGAAGTCAAAATTATTCATGCATAGTTTAGCAAAATATTAATATTTAGATTTTTTATTATTATTCTTTTGAAAGGTGCGCAGACTCTCCTCGCTTTACTATATAGAAGGATATTTTATCAACCTTACATGTATAAATTCACTTATACTGCTAAAAATGCTTACTTGAGAGCTCAACCAATATTCTGGTTTTAGAAAACTTATTAATACACTTTAAAAGTGAGTCGGGAGCGCTTTCGAAAATCACTGGCAGCAAGAGAAACATTGTTTAAATAAATGATTCCTTAAATTTCGAATTATATTGGTTTCTAAGGTTTCTGAGAATAAAGAACTCTTTTGAAATCGTGAATAATCCGGAAATATTTTGAATATTTTCATTAACGAATATAGATATCATAATTTCGTAGATTACGAATAATGTATTTTACAAAGCAGTATCGTGTAATATGCAAGTTTCTTACCACTTATTCATGTTATGCACCTCCGATAACCCTCCCCCCACTTCCACACCTAGGGGGCGGGGCACTTTTCTAAATTTTGCGACATCCGTCATGTGACATATCGTTGGAAAGGCCTGCGGTCGCTTATTCGTGTTATGCACCTTCGGTGGCCCTCTTCCTGCTTGCCCCTACCCGCGGGAGGGCATTTTTCTAAATTTTGCCGTCGCCCCTCATGTGACATATCATTGAAAAGGCCTGTGACCGCTTAATCATTTTATGCACTTCCGGTGCTCTGCCCAACACTTTGCCCCCTGTGGGGGCCCTTTACTAAATTTTCCCGACACCCGTCATGTGACATCGTTGGAAAGGATTGTGACTGCTTATTCATGTATGCACCTCCGGTGTCCCACTCCCTCACTTGCCTTACACCCGCGGAAGGGCCTTTTTCTAAATTTTACCGCCACCCATCATGTGACATATCGTAGGAAAGGCCTGTGACCACTTAAACATTTTATGCATTTCTGGTACTCCGTCCACCACTTTGCCCCCCAGGGGGGCACTTTCCTAAATTTTACAGACACCCATCATGTAACATCGTTGGGAAGGCCTGTGACCACTTAATCATTTTATGCACTTCCGGTACTCCACCCACCCCCTTGCCCCCCAGGGGGGTACTTTACGAAATTTTCCCGAACATTTTCCTAAATTTTGCCGGAACCCGTCATGTCACATATCGTTGGAAAGGCCTATGACCGCTTAATCATTTTATGCACTTCTGGTACTCCACCCACCACTTTGACCCCCCCAGGGGGCATTTTCCTAAATTTTGCCGACACCCGTCATGTGACATATCGTTGGAAAGGCCTATGAAAGCTTAATCATTTTATGCACTTCCGGTACTCCGCCCACCACTTTGCCCCCGGGGGGCACTTTACTAAATTTCCCCGACACCCGTCATGTGACATATCGTTGGAAAGGCCAATGACCGCTTAATCATTTTATGCACTTCTGGTACTCCACCCACCACTTTGACCACCCCCCCCCCAGGGGGGCATTTTCCTAAATTTTGCCGACACCCGTCATGTGACATATCGTTGGAAAGGCCTATGAAAGCTTAATCATTTTATGCACTTCCGGTACTCCACCCACTACTTTGCCCCCCAGGGGGGCATTTTCCTAAATTTTGCCGACACCCATCATGTGACATATCGTTGGAAAGGCCTTTGAAAGCTTAATCATTTTATGCACTTCCGGTACTCCGCCCACCACTTTGCCTCGGGGGGGGCACTTTACTAAATTTTCCCGACACCCGTCATATGACATATCGTTGGAAAGACCTGTGACCGCTTAATCATATTATGCACTTCTGGTACTCTGCCCACCACTTTGCCCCCCAGGGGAGCATTTTCCTAAATTTTGCCGACACCCATCATGTGACATATCGTTGGAAAGGCCTATGACTGCTTAATCATTTTATGCACTTCCGGTACTCCGCCCACCCCTTTGCCCCCCGGGGGGGCACTTTACTAAATTTTCCCGACACCCGTCATATGACATATCATTGGAAAGGCCTGTGACCGCTTAATCATTTTATGCATTTCTGGTACTCTGCCCGTCATGTGACATCAATGTAAAAGTCTGACCGCTTAATTATTTTATGCACTTCCGGTACTCCAGCCACCACTTTGCCCGCCCGTGGGGGCGCTTTACTAAATTTTTCTGACACCCGTCATGTGACATATCGTTGGAAAAGATTGTGACCGCTTATTCATGTATGCACCTTCGGTGACCCACTTGCCCTCCCTCGCGGGAGGGCCTTTGCCTCGAAATTCTCCCCCAATCGCAACGCATGCTTTTCGACAGACAACTATTTATACACGGTTGCAACAACAATTGCTTTCATAAAGTAAACATGCCATACAATAAACTTAAAGTATCGATTCAGGTTTTTATTCTTGGGGTCCATTTTGTGAAAGGTAAAAGTTATTTTTGTGAAAAATAACATTTTGTAATGAAAGGTAAAATCCA
Source organism: Maratus speciosus (assembly GCA_963932465.1). Lineage (NCBI taxonomy): Eukaryota > Metazoa > Arthropoda > Arachnida > Araneae > Salticidae > Maratus > Maratus speciosus. The sequence goes on along the minus strand of OZ010794.1, from coordinate 501,248,096 downwards.
GTTACTCAAATTCTTACCAAGCATTTATTAACAAAAACTTCTTTAAATCCTCTTGCTAAAGTTTTTTGTTTCTCGTGACCTGGTTTTATTTAGAAACTAAACATTTTAAAATGGTTTTTATGAAAAAGTATTTTACGAAGGGGCTTATTTTACTAAAACGAATTTTGTGAAGATGCCTGTTTTAGTAAGTTCATTTTTGTGAAGGGGTCCATTTTATTAAATTTATTTATGCGAAGGGGCCCATTTTATTAGATTTATTTATGTGAAGGGGCCCATTTTATTAAATTTATTTTTGTGATGGGGCCTATTTTAATAAATAGATTTTTGTGAAACGGCCTTATATAGGCCCCAAATTTTGCCTGGATCAACCCCTGATAATGTTACAGAAACCAGGTTTGAAATGATACTCAGTAAAAAAACTACAACATTTTTGAGGTCGATATAATTATAAAAAAAACTGCAGTTAGAAAACTGCGGTGATTTGGCCAATTCCACTACAGAATTTTTGCTGTCAATAGAACTGCGAAATTACTACAGAATTTTTAATATTGATATAACTATAAATTTTCAGTAGATTTTTTGTGGTTAATACAACAGCGAAATTACTGCAGTTAATAAACTGCAGAAATTTTGTGGTTGTATTGACCGCAAAAAAACTGTAGTGGAATTGGCCAAATCACCGCAGTTTTCCAACTGCGGTTTTTTTGTAGAATTTCTACAGTTCATTTTTAGCTGGGTTACATAAAGTACTTCGCATAAACTTTTAACCTCTTCAGACATGAGGTACTCAAAACGATACTTGATTTTTTTCTCATATAAACTAAACTGTTTTATTTTTTTTATTTTTTTATATTTTTACTTTACATCTATATAGCTGAATGTTTTTGCTTTGAAACAAAACCAATAAATGACAGCACTGATACTTATTACCTCATAAAATAGATGTTATTTTCATTTGAATTTGCGAAATATCTTCAAGACAGTATGGCAAAGGAAGTAGGTAATTTTCATAATTAATAAACTTAGGTATACACACTATTAGTGGACTATTTAAGGACATTTATCTAATTATTATTCAACTGATAGTGAATTCCAAAAGATGTAAATATATATATATATAGTAAAGCGAGGAGAGTTCGCGCAGTAGGAGAGATTGCGCACAAAGAGATTCGACGGGAATGAGTAGTGTGCGCGCCCAGCGACTCCAGGTAGTTGTACAGCAGCATTAGTGCAGTGTCTACATGAATGTGCATATTGATTGTTCCAAGCGTCTTGTATAAAGCAGTGCTATTTTGTTTATTTTCCCAAAGTAAGTGCTTGAATTTTCTTATCTGTTGGTCAGAATTTTTATAGTGCGTCAATAATACAAAATATTTTGAACTTAAACGATTTCTTATAAACTACTAACCTGGACTAAGTATGCAAACACCAAAAATTCATTTTAGAAGTGGCCATATTTAAATAACAGGCCGCGCAATCTCTCCTACCAAAATAGGAGAGTTTGCGTATCTGCTACTTAGGAGAGATTGCGCATTTCCCCATAAGTTTAAGTGCTAGGAGAGATTGCACAGCTTATTGATAAATTTGCATGAATTGCAAATTACGTGTAAAACATATGAATGAATCAATTTTGAAATAATTTCGGAAAAAACACATAATTATCAAAACTAAATTTGGCAACAAATTAATTTGCAAAAAAATACTTTTACAGATAAAAATTTTATTAATAAATTAATAATACAGTTGTTATTAAATAAATTTTATATAATTATTTTTGTTAATAAATTAATAATATATTTGTTAATAATTTAATTAAATATTTATATATATTTTTTTAATTTATGAGCAATCAATTTGCTAATAAATTAATTTTGTTAACTAAAATAAATTTTCTAATACAATGTTTTGGAAAAGCTTTCACCCATTCCAAGTAGTGTAATGCCATCGAAATCAAAAGGAAACAGAGTGCAACTAATGTTACTGATCCACAAAATATACATGAAAAAAGACTTAAGAAGGATGCCGCTACAAAATACAGCTGAAGATAAGGTACTTCCACAAAAAGTGGGATAAAAAATCTCAAGGAAAAGAACCGAAGGTCAATGAGGATGAGTGCACTGAATGTCTGTAACCGTACCAGGAGACAACTTCGAGAACTGACTGGATTCAATGTATTGCTTGTTGCAAGTGATTGCATGAAAGATGCACTATTTACAACAATAAGTGCATCGATTGTGGACGACGACAACTTCGGTTCGTAAACAAAATACAATGAAACTGTGGAAATGGAAATGAAGTAATTTTCAAGTTAAACATGTTATCAACTAAATTAATGTTATTTTGTAATCTTAGTAGGGCTTTCTTTTTCTGATATTTTAATCTTCTTAAATTAAAATATTTAACAATATTTACTCACAAAAACCTTTCAACAATATCGATTAAGTGTAATTATTATTGTTAAGAATTTAATTTTAGTTATTATTAATAACAATCTCTTCTACCTATTTGCGCAATCTCTCCTACCCATGTGCGCGTTCTCTCCTATCCTGTAAGGAGAGATTGCGCAAAATAGTTTTCTTCGTTTTATTACTGCTGTTCTATTAAATTACAATAGAACAACAAAATAACAATGGAAATGCATAAAAAACAAATGAAGTCAAAATTATTCATGCATAGTTTAGCAAAATATTAATATTTAGATTTTTTATTATTATTCTTTTCAAAGGTGCGCAGATTCTCCTCGCTTTACTAATTTTTTTAACGCTTTTACCTCGTTTAGAATAGCCCTAAACTTCATGTAGGGTAATTCCGGGATTTATGCCGCACATTTTTTTGAAGTTGTGTATAAACTCCCATGATGGACATAAAATGAAAAAAAAAAATCATGCTGTGCTATTTAATGTTAAATATACAAAGCGTGTACTGCGACAAATAATTTCTAACAATTTTTTTCTAAAACGTTACACTGCGGCGCGTCACCCGTACATTCAGGCTTAGACGCCGCACTTGTGCCGTAGTTATGCCGCGCTTGTAATAAGAATAGAATAAAATCATAAATAAAAAATTTAAAAAATTTTTCATATCTGGACTATAATTAACGATGTAATAACAAATGAAACTAAATGAGTGAAACGTATTAGTAGATTCAAATTAATAATTGTTGCCTACTTTCACTATTAATATTATAGACTTATTTTTTTACATTAAATTTTAATTGTTATTTCAGCAGCAACGTAACATCAATCTATTAGAAAGTGAAAAACAAAGTAAAATTGTGTTTACATAATTTATTTGTTAACCCTATCGGAACCGGTGGCTTTTACACAAATTTTATTCGGTTGAAATTTTGTTCGTTTCGATTCAAATTTAATTCACTTTTTAAAAAGAGGCTACCTTTATTTGAATAATTAAAAAAAATGCTCTAATTAAACATAGCAAATATTACTTTTTTTTTTTTTTTGCTGGTGCGAGAAACACATTTTGTAAACTCTTTATGGAGGTGCTTATATGCACCTATGGTCCCGAATGGGTTAAGAGACCTGCTTTTTCGACTACAATCTACAGAAAAAGTGTCGAAAAAGTACAATCTTTACGTAACTACATTTAAACACATGATGCAGCGAAGTCAATTACACATCCTCTGTTTGGAGTAGTTTCCTAAACATTCTTTGCAAAGAACGTCTGCGTTACGCGTAATCCAATTTTTCATTATCGACTTCATTTGCATCTCTTTTGCCGTCCTTACTTTTTATTTCCCTTTTTCTCCTTTGGTTTTAGTAAACTTTATAACATGCCTAACATGGTTAGTCTTTGAAAAGGAAAAGGAAAAGTTAATAACACTTAAACATACCGTACAAAAGAAACTGCGGCATGTATCCCATTTTGCACGATCCAGACGTCAGCCATCACAGTTACCTGCCATCGCTAATTGGAATGGCGTAACCATACACACAGTACTCTATGCAAAAGCTACACGTAGTTTTGACTTCGAAATCATGTTGCATTTAGTAATTATTGTATGAAGAATATTTAAACATAACGGGCTTAAAAGTTTGGACAGTGAAATCATGCACTTTCGTCAAATTAAGGATTGTACTTCTACATGTAAACATCGAAATGGGATTCACGCTATACACTGGTTAAAATAATTTCATTGCGCACCTATACTGTGCGTTTCACGACCATCTATCGATAATTACAAGAAATACAAGGGGTGCGGCGTCTATCCTGTATGCTGCGACTCTCCCGGAGTTACCCTATCAGAATAAACATTCAAAGTTTCAAAATATATTCTTCTGAAAAAAGAAAAATTACCTTCCCCCAGTTGTGGGCCTGGTAAATTCCTGATGCATGAATCTAAGTTTTCTGCTTATCCAAAAAATTATTTGCAATGTAATAGAGTATATCAACAGTTGTTTAACTTAAAATAAAAAATAATATTAAAGAAAGGATGTTTTAAATTAAAACTTATCATAAAATATGTAATGCGAACTTTAAAAAGTTCATTTTCTTCATTTAAAGGAGAGTAAAATAATGAAAAAGATATGATGATGTCTGATTATGAGCTTGGAAAGCTTGAAAATATTAAGAAGTTTTAAATAAAATGTATAGTTTTATCTTATAACATCTTTTTCATTATATTAGTCACCTTTTAAGGGGGTCCGGGACACAAAAATCTTCAAATTTTCAATATTTTTTTTTTTTGTTGGATTAAAACTTTCTCTGCCGTTTTCTGCTTAATATGATGTTTAAATCATGTTTCTATCTTAATTAGAATAGGAAATATTGTTTTTTTCGTTTCGGTTTGTTTTCAAAATCTACCTTTCAAGCTATGGTTGCCAAGGAAACGAGTTCTTGTGAAACTGCGTTTTTCTTCATGATAGGTTTTTTCACCATTTCTCATATTTAAATTCTCATAACTCGAGAACCGATAAAAATACAGGGTTGAACTCGGAACATATCTTTTTCAATTATTTTACTTTACTTTTGAGCCAGCATATTTGAAAAAAAATATTTACATTTGAAAACATGATTTTTTTTTTTAAGTTGCACCACTTTTTTAGTAATTTTTTCGTTAAAGATTTTTAATTTTTTTAATTAATATTTTTTAAAATGCTGGCTCTAAATTAAAATTTATATATTTCTGTTTATTTAAATGAAAAAAATTGAAATTCTATAAATAATATTTCGATTTATAACGATTTTAAACTACCCTTCTTTTTTAACAAAATTTAAAATTTTAATTTTTTTAAAAAAAGTTATGAGAAGTTTTATCATGCGATTTTGTTTACAAATGATATTGTTAACCATAGCAAAAAATTTCAAAATTTTAACTCGATAAATAAAAATTATTTGAAAATGTGTCCCGGACCCCCTTAAGTTATACAGTGAACTTTTTCAAAGTTCACATTACATATTTTATGCTTGAATCAGGGTGGGCAATTGCGTTTCGTCGTATGATTTTATAAATACTTACTTTTAATGAAATCTCTAACAATTTGCCAAACAAAATCTGTTTTTGAAAACACTTTAAAAATAAATGTACCAGTAGAAAAAAAAAAAAAAAAAAAAAAAAAAAAAAAAAATAAACAAGTATTCCAAAGAGTTTATGGAAAGTTAACATTTAAAGACCTTACTCAATCAGATTTGTTTCAATTGTTCTCAAGAAATGCATTTTGGGCTTGTTTTTAAACTTTAAAAATTAGTGGCCCACTACTGGTAAATGGTCCACTGTAGGTGCATTTACCTTAAATACTTAACAATAAAAATGGTTTGAAAATTTGTAGATCATTCACATATTTAAAGCCTTTCAATTTGTTATTGTGTGAATTTTAGTTAATGATAATTGAATTGCAATTTTAAGGAATCCTTTAACCTTCTCACTGCCGCAAACTGATATATATGTTGACTAAACTGCAGGTTTTACTGCAATAGGAGCATTATTTAAATTAATATAATTCTACAGATATAATTCATTTACAAAAAAAAAAAAAAAAAAAAGTTATGATTAATACTTTCGAGGCTTATACGTCTATGCATAATATATATGTATATATATATTTTATATCATGTTGGAAAAAATGTCATTTTTAAACATTTAAAAAAAATCACAGAGAAAACAACATTATAAGCTTGCTCTTTTGCTCGGCAGTCAGGGGTTTAAGGGAGTAAATTCATATCCATATTTGGGAACCCAAATTACCAGTCACGTAATGTACAATGTAAAAAAAAAAACGGACTAAAATACGGAAATTATACTAGCAATCGAGACGTCACTATTATTTCCGTATTTTAACGGAAAAGTTTCTCCGTAAATTACAGAAAAATTTCCGTTTTTCTGGAAATTACGGGGGACATTTTCCATTAAAATACGTAAATTGTACTGGCGTCTCGTATGTCAATACTATTTCCGTATTTTAGTCCATTTTTTTTTTACAGTGTATTAATTTCAGAAAAAAGGCTCTTTCTGTCATCTATGGTATCATTTTATTTGTGGGATAACAACGAATATGCATTTGCAGCTTTATTTTAACTTCTGACCTCAAGTAGTTAAAGTTAATGAATTTCGCTTGGAGTAGGTACATGACAATGAAAATAAAATTATGCATAAAGGATCATCTACAGCAGGTATCTTCAGTCACGTGCCAAAGGCGGATTTAATTTCATTGGCTCACGCCTGTGAAACTTCTGTAAATTGATATGTATCAATACAGTTGTTCCTTTTTATGTCGTGCCTATAAGGAGCCAGAATAAAAGTCGTTATATCCTAATGCACTGTATATCCTAGAACACAAAATTTTTGGTGTTCTAGGACACAAGCACTTTTCACATAAGTTTGTTAAAAATAACTACAACATCAGAAGAATCTCTCATTAATTTTTAAACTTTCGCCGTCAACCTAATTTTTATAAAATGCCTTGCTGATTAATTCGTGAGTTTCCATTTTTATGTGACGAGTATGCTAATATTCGTCGTAAGTTCTACTCAAACTGTTTTACTCTTTTTCCGGGAAAAATCCAAAAATTTTCGACGTTTGTATACCTGTGCGGTTTTTAATTCATTCTTTTCCACGCTGGTATCACTGAAAACTACTAACTATGCTCGCTCTCATCTGATTGACTACACGCTCCCGATTTCTTCGAGTAACTTATGCAGTCCACGTAGGTATGACTGCAAAGTTAATATTTCTCCTCTTCAACGTCATTGAATATGTGATAATTTGGAATGTACCATCCTTAATTCATTGGCCGTATAAAATTTTTTATATATGTTCACCAAATCAAACAACTGCGAGTACTATAATAACTCAAGTGCTGTATACTGCTTGATGGGATATTTTGTCATACAAATTTAACACACACACACACACACACATATATATATATATATACTCATGTCCAAAATTAAGGTCACAAACATAAAATCTGTGAAACCTGATGAACTATTCACTGTGTCGCCACGAAATTTGACACACAGGTAAATTACAATGAGAGAAAGACTATAGCAACATAACAATAAGGAAAATATTTTAATTTTGAATTAAGATACAAGGTATATCAAAAAGTGCTAAATCATGATTCAGAGATAAAGCATTTTTCTCGGGAAAAGTCTGTCTAATATGAAGTGTGACCCTCGTGCATTGCTATACAAGCATCACAACGTGCTCTCATACTGTTTATGAGGGTGTCAATAAATGTTTGGGGCAACAAAGCACATTCTTCTAAAAGGGCGGCTTTTAACCCCTGGCGGGTCCTGCAAGGGAGGTTACGTTGTGCAATGGCTCTTTCTAGACCATCCCAAACATGTTCAATAGGATTGAGACCGGGATACTTCGAGGGTCAATTCATACGGCAAATATCCTCTTCATCAAAAATCATCAACAATGTGAGCTCTGTGTGGCTTCGCATTATCGTCCGTAAATATGAAGTCCAGGCCTACAGTACCCCGGAACAACCTCACATAGACTTCATGGGTCACATCCCTGTATCGCTGTGCGTTAATAGTACCCGTATCGAAGGCGTGCAGTGGTTGTACGACAGCCCAACATTTTGCCGCCCCAGACAATGATTCATTAGACAAAATATCTGTCGATTTCTTTTACGTAGGAAAGTTGATAGCAAGCTACACGTTCTCTCCAGATGAAGATTCGATGAGAATGACTCTGCGTGGTGAATCTTGATTCATCATTGAAAAGAACACGCCCCATCCTTGTTGTGCCCAAGACCGATGTCTTCGGCTTCTCAACAACCGGGCTCTCCTGTTGCATACAGTGAAAGGGACACACCCGACTGGACGCTGGTCGTTAGGGCTGAGGTCCTTGAAGACTATATGAGGTTGCTCCGGGGTGCTGTAGGCTCGGATTTCATGTTTATGGGCGATAATGCGAAGCCACACAGAGCTCACGTTGTTGACGATTTTATTGAAGAAGAGGATATTGGCCGTATGAATTGGCCCTCGTGGTCTCCGAACCTCAATCCTATTGAACACGTTTGGGATGGTCTAGGAAGAGCCATTGCACAGCATAATCCACTTCACAGGACCGCCAGAAGTTAAAAGCCGCGCTTTTGGAAGAATGGGTTTTTTTGCCACGAACATTTATTGACACCTTCATAAATAGTATGAGAGCTCGTTTTGAGGATTGTATAGCAATGCACGAAGGTCACACACCATATTAGACAGACTTTTCCCGAGATAAATGCTTTATCTCTGATTCATGATTTTGCATTTTTTGATATACCCTGTATTTTAATTCACAATTAAAATCCTTTCCATACTATTATGTTAACATATTCTTTCTCCCATTGTAATATACATCTGTGCCAAATTTCGTGGCAACAAAGCGAATAGTTCAGTTTTCACAGATTTTATGTTTGTGACCTTAATTTTGGACATGAGTGTATATATATATATATAAATATCAACGTTTGGCTATGGTGGTTTGGGGGCCATAAGCAGCGACTATGTTGCGAAATTTTCCAGAATTGTGAAATATCTCCAAATTTGGCGGGAAATATATGTCGCCGTAAATGAAGCCAAATTGGCAATATCTGACTAATTTTTTAAAATTTTCATACAAATTCAATATTGACCGAAAATATGAATCTTCTATTATCTTGTTATAATCATTTTAGCTTAGCTTCTTGTGTTTAAGTAAAATTACATGAATTTTTAAAAACAAGGTATAGGGAAGATTTTCTTCTCGGTATAGACTGGAATGACTATTTTTCCCTTGTCTTAAATCAAAAGTTATGGTGGAAGGAAACTCCGACAATAATTTATTGACTCTCCGTATTTTTCAGTTATACGTATTTAATAACAACAGCGAAAAACATACTTCATAAACCTCTATTGAATATAAGATGTCAAAAAATGTAAAATTAATTAAAAACTGAAAATAAATTGTAATGAGAACACTGCATTAAAGTATGGAGTATTTTGTCTCATTAAAATAATGAATTTATGCTTAATTTACTTCATAATTATTTCACATTAGCAACTACAGTTTTTTAATAAAAAATCCTTACTAACGCATTTTAACAACTCCGAAATCTCATTATCATTAATGAGGTGTTCAGCGTTAAGATGCCTTTTTTTCAGCCAGAAGGAACTATTTAAAAAATACATTTCAAATGCACCGATCCTACGAATTTTATGAATTTTATGTAAGCTCAGCCGCTTTTAAGGAAATTCAATAAAATAAATTTTTTATTGTTCTTCTACGAATGTGTATTACATATATTACGCCAATCTGCATACATTACTCTACTCTGTACAACTATTTTAAAATTAACAGAGCTTTATGATATTTCGTTTATTATTTTAATTAAGCAAATTAAATTAATGAAAGTAGAGTTATTTAATTACAAGCGAGCTTTAATAAAAAGAAAATAAACACATTTTAATCTTAGAAAACAATTGGAGAAAAACAGTTCTAAATGGCGGAATATTTTTTTTTCCATTGTTAGCGATTTAAGCCAGTATCTTCTTTGTTGTTTTTAGTTTAATTGTTGCTTGAATAGAGCCCACGACATTTTTTCTCTGTTCCTGCATGTTTTTTTTTTTTTTTTTTTTTTTAAGGAAATACGAAAGAAAAATCATGCGTCAAGCATAAATTTCGAAACACTTTCCAACATAATCAAAATAACTTAACAAATCTTAACAGTTTAATAATGTTAAAGATGCAGCCTAATTATACATATTATGCACAAATAAAACAAATGAAAACACAATTTAAATAGCTCCAATCTACAGTCGAAAAATTATCGGGATCTTTTGTGCAACCGTGTATATGTTCTATAAAATAGCACATTATGCAAAAATATAGTTCACTTACGAAATACATAAACTAGTTTAAAATTCTTCTTCACCAATAGATTCGGCAAAAAGCAGAAATGTAGGTTTCATCCAGTAAAATTTCTTGGATTGTTTTTGGATTGCAATTTCTAGGATTGAATTCTTTTGAGCAGCTCCGTATATGATAACATAATTTATACATATCGAGATATGTAAACTTTTTTGTTAGAAGTTTTGGTACAAGAATACTGTCGCATTTATAGGTCGTTGTCACATTTCGCCATAATACTAAATTATACCTATGCACAATGCTTTACATACCAAATAAAACTGTTTTATCAAATTTAAAAAATTACTCTTTTTTTTTCAAACTTTTTAAAAGTTGGTATTCCAAAGAACTTTTTGTATTTATACAAGGGGCTTTTAGATAGGAATAAATATAGCAATTACTCTTGGAGAGAGTGGAAAAATTCAATTTCGAAATAATAGGAAATCGATACCAGTTCTTCAAGTTTCAACAAAACTTTCAAAACAACAAATCCAATTATTTTAGAACAATCAATATATTTATTATTTTTCTTTTTCCAAAAAGAGGTAGTTTTCTTATATCGGTAATTCAATAAAAAAATTATATCTGATGAATTTTATATCTGTTAAGAATTCTTATTTATATATTTACAGTAAGCGAATGTAAGAGAATTATTATGTGTTTATCTGTAAACGAACGATAAATGCTATGAAAACAGTATTTTATAGTAAGCAACTTATAGTGAATCCATTTTTTGTAACTCATTATGTTTGGAATAGTGTGACATTAACGAAACACATTGGAAAAGATTCTTTCCCGATTTTGACGATAATGCAACGGAATTTCTTTGAGTGCACCTGTAAACAAAATATTAATGCTAGATACATAATTTTCAGTACAGAACATGCTATGACAATCCTCAATAATATGTTTATAAATGAAACGGCAATCCAAGTATATTTAGACAAGTTAGATTACGGAGAGACAAATAGACAGACAGTCAAATCGAATTCATGACCACTTTTGGAAGATTTTAGAAAGACGATGCTTATAATTCATTATTTTTCTAAAGGTGTATACATTTTTGAATTTATACAATAAATGATTTATGCTTAGAAGTGTGAAAACAGGCATTATTGAATTTTTTATACAAGGTGTTTCAAAAGAGATTTGAACAAATTTTTAAAGATATACGACTAGAGTATTTAACAACAAGTCTGCAAAGATGATTTTTTATTGGATGACATAAATATAATAATTATTGGGGAAATCAAATACCTTGGATCTATCATTAATCAAAATAGATCATGCGAAAGGGATGTAGACACCCTCCATTTTTTCATTTATACGTACTTTATTGGATGACATAAATAGAAAAACTATTGAGGAGTTCAAAAACCCTGGATCTGTCACTCATCAAGATGGAGCATGCCAAAGAGATGTTGACATTCTCTATTTTTTCAATTTTTCGTACTTAATAATAAGAAAAGAAAGAAAAAAAATATTGAATGTACCAATGTCAAAATAAATTTCAAATTAATTTAAAACTGAAAAGAAATTGTAAGAAAAAGACAGTGTTAAAGTGCAGATTTTTTCGCACGTTAAACTAATGAACCTGTGCTTTATTCACTTAATAATTATTTCACATTAGCAAGTATAGTTTTTCATCAAAATTCCTTAATAATGCATTTTAACAGCTACAAAATCTCATTGACATTAATGAGATGTTTAACTTAATGAAGTAATATTTTATGAACGAATTAACATATTAAAAATAGATTTCAAATGCGCTAATCCTATTAATAATATTAACTGTATGTATAAGCTCAGTGGCTTTTTTAGGAAACTTAACAAAATAAATTTAAGCTTTCTTTTTTGTTTTTATTTTACGAATGAAATATATTACTCTACTCTCTATTGTTTTTAAATTAACAGGCCTTTATGATGTTTCGGTTATTTTTAATTAAACAAGTTAAATTAATGAATGTGGTTCTATTTAATTACAAGTGAATTTTAATAAAAAAGAAAATAAAAACTTTAAAATCTGTGACAACAATTAAAGACAAACAGTTTTAAATAGCAGAGTTTCATTTCTCTCTTAACAATCTCGGTCGTTAATTTATTTCTAATTTAATTTGTAAATTTTAAAATGTTTTATTTATTGTTACTCTAATACAGTAAACGATTTTTTTTTTTTTTGGGGGGGGGGGGAGGTCACAAAAAGCGTAGAACAATCTAGAACAATTGTAATTTGAAAACGTGTTTGCTTTTCGTCTTTCACTTCAGTTAGATAAAACAGTCCTTAGGGGAATTGTTGTCAGAAGAGTTATTTTTCGTTATTTTTTCATCAAAGTTAAGAAACCAAACCGTGATACCTGTCTAGGGATTATACGCAGCATTTTGTGATTTCTGTGGACACCTGATAATAAACGATGAGTATTGTAATGGAAAATTATTTTAAAAGAAGAAAGTATTTTACGAGCAGTGAGTTGTATCGAACTTTGAATCCGAAGTTAGAATGTTTCATTAGATAGCATTTATATACGATTTCTGAATTGAGATTATGAATAGAAAAACATTGTTGCAATTATTGATCGTCACACTTAGGCATAATAATCTTAATGACTTTACAAGTAAAAACTACGCTACGACATCTCATGCGGTTATTTAAACTTCGAAGTTAAATAACCAGAGCCGTAATTCATGTTTTGGCATTATTCGCTGCATTTATTAAGCTATCGGGACATTTGATAATGAAAGAAGCGCATTATAATGAAAAATTCGTGTAATTAAAAAGGTTTAAACGCAATGAAATCTTCCGCACTTTATACTAAAGTTAAGATTTTTCATTACATAGCATTTATATGAAACTCTTGGGTAAGAAGTTTTGGTACAAGACACTGTCGCATTTATAGGTCGTCGTCACATTTCGCCACAATTTCGAATTACATCTATACAAAATATATTACATCTATTATATATATAAAATCCAAACGAAAATTTCGTTCCGAACGCCGAGATTTCGAGTTCTACCGCATGGATTTTGACGGAACTTATACCGTTAGATAGGTATCGTTCCAGGGAAGGTTTTAAGCTATAACACATCATTCTACCTAGATTGGTCATAGAATTGGTACGGAAAATTCTATTATTTTGGACTTTGTTACTTCATATTTCCTTAAATATCTGGGCTCCTATTGGTCGTAGAGCTTAGATCTCGCGCCAAAAGTAGCTCCGAAGCACCCAAGCAAACTTTTCCCCGCGATTATTTTGCCGTCTTCCGATTTCCTCTAACTCTATTAGGGGCCCGCGTAGGGCCCCTTTAAAATATTTTTCGTAGTAATTTCAGCAATTATCTTAAATTATTGGTTAAGACCGCCACCCTCCCGATTCATGTATCTACGGAAAGGTTGCATGAAGGAGTTTCGTTCAGATACGCTTTCGTTGAGAATAGAGTGCGCTCTCTGGTGGTGGAATGTGGAACTAACATAACGCGATATTGTTAAAATTAGGAAATCTAACAATGCGATCTGTTTTAAACTTTGAGATAGTTCATAACACATAATCTATTACCTATTCTATTATATATATAAAATCTATTATCTATTCTATTATCTATTATATATATAAAATCTATTATCTATTCTATTATCTATTATATATATAAAATCCAAACGGAAATTTCGTTTCGAACGCCGAGATTTCGAGTTCTACTGCATGGATTTTGACGGAACTTATACCGTTAGAAAAGTAATGTTTCAGGGAAGGTGTTAAGTTATAACACATCATTCTACCTAGAATAGTTATAGAATTATGACGGAAAGTTGTGTTATTTTGGGCGAAAGGGTTACTGTTATTTTATTGGCGATAAATTTCGTTGATATGGTATTCGTATTGAAATGGCTGTACATACCGGAAGAAAACTTTTATTAATTTTGTTTAAAAGAAAAAAAAAGAGAAAAGAAAAATAGTTTTGACGAGTGGCAATATTATAAAACGACAATATCGAATTTAAAAATGAAAGGTAATGTTTTAATGCTTAAAATTTTATTCAGTATGAAAGATTGCAGTTTTAAACTATATCTGGCAATTTATCACTTGGGTCAGGTTAAAAAAAATGCATCAGCAAATCTGATAAGATAATATCTGAGTGACAATTTTGTTTTTGTTTTAGATTTTTTTTTATAATTTACTTTTTATTTTATTTAACTCATCCATCATGTGACTTTCAGAAGAAACTAGCAGATGTAATTATAAAAAAGACGGTACTTGTGAGTTTCATATTGTCTGTTTATTTACGATTTCATTTTATCGCCAAACAATTTAATTTTAAGTCAAAAATACACAAGCGTGGCTTCGGTTTGAGCGACATTTTCAATATTGGTTATTTTTCAAGTAGACGACTGCATTTTTTGAAAAATCTAATTCTACTTATATATATATATATATGTGTGTGTGTGTGTGTATGTGTAATTCAAATGGAAATTTCATTCTGGCTGCTTAGAACTTGGGTTTTGCTGAACTTGCACTGTTAGATAGGTAATTTTTCGGGGAAGGTTTTAGTACTTAACACGTCGTTCTACGTTGCTTGGAATCGCATTATGGTTTAAAGTTCTTTTATGAGATGAACCTGATAATGAAAAATTAGCCTTTATAAAAGATTCTGCCGAATGTGTTTCGATGGAACTTGGACTGTAATTAGATAATTTTCAAGGAAAGATTTCAGTATAAACCATGTCCTTCTACGTTGCTTAGCCATACAGTTTTGGGGAAAATTCTGTAATCTGGTGAACTCAATTATCACAATTTAGCCTTTAAAAAAAGTTATAAAGGGTGGTGGTGCAGGAGCATTGTATGAATCATGGAATCTGGCTAGATGCAGGATTCTGTACTTGAATCTTGAGTGGATCATTTTATTAAGTAGATAGTACACCGAAAGCTTACAAAAGCCTGCCCTTTTATTTATGATTGTGATGGATATAAATGAATTATGATGCCGTGAAAAAAAAGCTATCGACAATCACATTATAATACTCTGCCTGCTACCTCATACTGGTCATAGTCTACAACCTCAACCATTAGATCTAGGTGTATTTTCCCCCATTAAAAAAAGCCTGGAAAGGAATTTTAAAGAAACCGTATCAAGAAAGCCGACTGCAAAATATGTAAAAAAAATTAAAATAAGCTACATTGGCAACATTATCTACACTCATTTCAGATGTGAATAGAATTGTTAGACATAGTTTTAAAGGAAAAGGAAATGTGCCCAGTGCAAGATCGGGGTAGTATTGACAGAAAAAACACTTGCATTATATCTGCAAAAATAACAAGAGGAATGAGATACTTAAATGTTGCACAAATTTCCAAGAGGAAAAAAACAACAAAAAAAATATCCCTAATCAACATTCTCTTTTGAATCCATTTATAATTGCTAAAGATGACACCTCAAACCATATCTATAGGACCTTGAGTGTTGTTAATATATGAAATGAAGAAATCAATAAAGCAATTTATTGGGAAAAAAACTGATTATTTTTCGTTAAAAATATCCAAATTTGGCAATCATTGTACTTTTACAGAATCAGATGTGATCAAAATCATTGAAGAACCAAATTTTAACAACAAACAAATTTAACATTACAAATTTACACTTTAATAAAATAAAATGGCAGATAACTTATTATAAAGGTTGTTTAAAATGCTTGCAAATAATAAAATGTCACTTTTTATTCATTAGTTTATTTATTTATTACACTTTTTCAATGTGACCACTTTACCCCATGCAATACCCACTTTACCCCACCTCCTGGGGTAAAGTGGTAATAAAAACATGCCTGAAAAAATATGTTATAAAAAGGTGTTAATCCCCAAAATTATTTCTGAAATGGATATGGATGTACTGTAGAGTAATGTAATGTAAAATAACACCCAAAATTTTAGAAAACATCACAGAAATTCTGATGTTTATATCCTCTGAAAGTTTGAAAAGCCTGTTTTTATGACCACTTTCCCCCACCTGACCCTATATTGTACAAAATTAAGTATACAGAGTGTCCCAATACAAAGATAGAAATACACTTTAATCATTAACATGTTAGAGATACATATGTAAATTGCAACAGTGTTCAAAATAAGGTACAAATTAAAGTTATGTTGACGAAATAGTCCTGCCATTAATTTTCAAAATATTATTAAAATTTTTCAAATTCAAAGTCTCTTAATTCGGTACTGTTGTACTTGCTAGAGTTTGATTTTATATATATATATATAATTAATAGTATCTAGGTACCGTATAAAAGTTTAAAATATGTACCCTTTTGAAAATGAATGGCAGGGCTATTTCATCAATACAATCTTAATCCCTGCCTTATTTGGCACACTTTTGCTTTTTACATTGTTTATATATCTCCAACAGTTGAAAAATTAAAATGCGTTTCAATCCTTTTGAGACACTATTTATTACTTATAGGTTTTACTTCTTACATGTATATCGACTAGTATGTCAGCAAAATTTTATAAAAGTGCTAAAATAATAAAATTTAGCACATGCGAAAAGTAAATATGTGAATATTTTTTATGATAAAAAATTCCTTATTGATGAAAATACTTAAAATTTAATCATATGTTTAACCTCTTCTTTATTTCTTTTATATAATTGTATGGTATTACATAGCTGCCAACTCTTCCAATTTTTTCAGAATTCTTCCGAAAAATCGGCATGTTTTCCGATTTTACGCGCGTAATGGGTTTTCTTCCGCTTTTCGTCATTTCCGATTTTCGGCCTTTTCTTACGCTTTTTACGCGAGTTCATCAAAGGATCGTGGGAAAACACGAAATTTCTCCGAAGGTTCTCGGGAAAGATGCAAATTTTGTCGGAAGATCGCGTAAAAAACGAGAATCCTCCCAAAAGAGCGCGCAAAAACACGAATTCCGTGAAAAGATCGTGAAAAAACGCGAATTTTGTCAAAAGATCGTGTAAAAAAGCGCCGTCAAAAGATTGCGTAAAAACACTATTTCCGTAAAAAGATCACGTAAAAACGTGAATTCCGTTAAAGGATCGCGGAAAAAACCCAAATTTTACCGATGGATCGCGGAAAAGCCCAAATTTCGTCGAACGATCGCGGGAAAGACGCTGATTTCGTCAAAAGATTGTGTAAACAACGAGTAGGGGTGATTTTGGTCCGAATTTTCCGAAAATTTAAGGCATTCATTTCGAAAATTAAAAAAAATCGGCCACCAATTCGAAAATTCGGACATAAAAAATATCACTAATTTCGACATCTTCGCCGAAAAAAATTAATTTTGTCAATTGTTTGCAGAAAAATTGCCAATTTTGTCAAAGGATCGCATGGAAAACGCTAATTTCGTCAAAAGATCGAAAAAACGACAAATTTCGTCGAAAAATCGCGAAAAAAACAAATTCCGTCAAAAAATTGCGAAAAACCTCCACAAATTTCGTCAAAAGATCGCGAAAAAAACAAAAATTTCATCTAAAGATCGCGAATTTCGTCAAAGGGCCGCTGAAAAAAACGCATAGCTAGTGTCGGAAGTGGATCCCCCCCCCCTTCCTGCTGTAACTTTTCAGAAAATTTGCTGTGAATTTCAGAATTTTTTTTTCTTTTTTTTACTCAGAATCACCCTAAAAAAAAAAAAAAAATTAGGAATCAGAAGTTTTAAGTGTCTTTTAAAGTGAAAGGTGGGATATCTATGAATATTAAAAGAGAAAAAAAAAATATATAGTAATTTTTAATATATTCAAGTTATTCTTTTTTGTCATAATATATATTGTGTAATTGCAAATTAGTGAATATTTTATTCGAGTTTCTCTTTGAAATTTGTTTATTTATAAGGATTCAGCTGTTTTTAATCCTTACTGAAAATGTTATAAAACTTAAAAAATCTTCTGATTTTTCGCCAAAACCTTCTGATTTCTTCTGATTTTTTGCCAAAATTTTCTGATTTCTTCTGATTTTTTGTCCAAAATCTTTTGAGTTTTACCAAAATTTAGTTGTCAAGTATGGTATTATTATTATAATTATTGTTATTGTTATTATTGAAAATACATATAAAGAGCTTTTAGATTTCAAATAATACATAGAAGCCTCTTACTGTGCATTAGATTATAATTGCCTTTTATATAAATGTTACATGATTAATTTATAATTCTCTGCTTTGTCAATGTGAAAGGCTAAATTATACTTCTATATTTCGTTTCAGTTGCTTCGTTTACTAAAACGTAGCAAAACATTTTTTCCCCTCTAAATACTGCTTTTTCCCCTGAACGTCTTTTCTCTGAATAACATATTATAATTTCTAGAAAATAAAACTACGTAAAACACTATACACATATATTTTTAAATATATACGCTTTTCTTCAATTTTCAACAAGTAGTTTTGATACACCTACGAAAACATTTCCATCCTTGCATGCATCGGAATTTCAGATCTTATTAGGTTTCAAGGAAACAAGTAGTTTTTACCCCCCGCCAACACACACATACCCTTTAAATATGCGACACCCTTTTAAAATAAAAATTAATAACTATATCTATCTCTCTATTTTTTTTTGGTCCCCTAAAATAAATTTTAGATGGTTCTCAAATTTATGGTTCAACAAACGGTTTTTGATAGAATTTGCATTGTTAGTTTGGCAATTTTTCAGAGATAGTTTTAGTATATAATGTATTGTTCGACACTGTTTAGTCATAGTGCAAGGAGGTAAATTCTGTAATTTTCAAATTTTTCCTTTGCGAAGTCGAAGAAATGGGTTTGGAGAGAAAAGGAAAGTTTTAATGCATATTTTCTGTTCAATAATTATAGAATTTATTTACTATAAAGAAGACACTTATCTCTTTTTATATAAAAACAGAAGTAAATTGTATATAAATAACAAAAATATTAATATTCATAAATAAAAGGTTTATATATAGGAATACATATTTTAAAAAGCATAAAAGTTCATTTTATTTGTTTTCACAGCTGTTCATAACATTTGGTCACAAATCTCACTTTCTGAAGCCCGAATTGCCCCAAGCTTTATAACATCTAACAATACCCATTGATCTAAAATCAGGAAAATTGGAAAGTAGATGTAGTTTTTAAAATATGCCTTAATTAAGGAGATAAATTACGTAATCGAGTCCAGAGACAATTGGCATATTAGGTACAGATAAGTTACATAATTGAGCCTACAGACAAATGGCGTATGTTACCGGGCGTGGTTCGACGCACAATTAACTTAGGAAAAGGTTAAAATTGATTCTGTGTTTTTAAAGCGAACCAATTCTGTAACCGAATTTACAGAGAATTGGCGAAATTTGAGAAATAGTTTTTTGGAGACATTTTGCTACATTTACGATATACCAACACCATACCAAAATGTACGCTATTGCGCCATTTATTTCAATCCTAAAGTGCAAAAATATTTTGGTACTTTTCCAGTATAGGGATCTTGGCGAAATAGAGAAAATAGCATTGGCGGGGAAGGAAATTTGGCAACATATTTTCTGTCAACCAATTCGCTGTTTCATTTCATATACACAAGCATTTTTTTTCTATGTTTATATAATTTATTTAACATAAAGATGCTATTTATCTAATTTTATATAGAAACAGCAGTAATTTGGGTACTACTTAGTTATCCTGTTGAACAATTTCGCTAAATTATATAAATCGCCAAATTATACAAATTGGCATAATTTTTATTTTCAATAACGAAAGAACAAATAAATTAGTATAAAATTAATAAAAATACAACTATAACGTCGAAATAAAAATCACTTGATATCGTAAATACGTGTAACTTGCTTAAAGGCAAGTGTATGTGACATTTATGATCAACCATTATTGGCATTTAATCTTATAGTTTGACGATAGATTTTTGATCGACGGGATAACTAAGTAGTAGTACCGTAATTTGTATGTAAAAAAAAAAAAAAATTAATAATATACACATATAAACAAACAAAAATTTCATCAAGTTTGGTTTTCGTAACTGTTTATATATATTAGCAATAAATCTCTCTTTCTGATGTCCGAATTGCGCCAAGCTATTTAAAAAAAACGCCAAGGCGCCTATAGTGGAAAAGTACCAAATTTAATTGCAAATTGTGCCAAACATTGTGGCTTGCTATTTATTGAATGCGGATTTCTTTTGGCTTTAATCATTATTCAATCGTAACACTGCAAAAAAATTTAATTAACTGTTTTTTTAATTAAAAGTATTTTTTTTTTATTAAATAAAATTAAGTTATAACTTCATTTTTCACTGATTAAAAAGCGAAACGTTTACTGCAGTGCTAAGAGACACTTAGAATTTCATGTGCGTAGTTTAAATGGCGATTTTGAAAAAAAATATTTTATAATATCGGAACCCACACCAAATATGCTCATTTTACCGAGAATGTTTTGGCTCAAAATGAAATACAATTGTTGCAGACATAATTGTAAATCTCAATACTCGACGACTGAAAAGTCTTTAAAATTATTCAGCAGAGACAACGAGGAATAACTTAGTTTCATAAATTTTAAGATTCAATATTCTTATCGATCTATTTACTTCTGCTTCTACTATATATACGAAAGTAAAAAGCAAATGGGAAATTCGTCCCGACTGCATATAACTTGGGCTCACCTGACTTGATTTTGGTGAGAATCGAAATGATAGTTATATACTTTTTCAGGGAAGATTTTGGCATATAACATATCCTTGTATGTTGCTTATACATATAATTATGTTTAAAAGTTAGATAATCATACGAACCCGATTATGAAAGATTAGTCTTTTTAAAAGATTCAGCAGAATGGATTTCGATTGAATTTGCACTGTTAGTTAGGTAATGTTTCAGGCAGGGTTTTAGTATATATTATACCCTTCTGCATTTCTTAAAAATAGAGATGTGGTGGAAAGTCCTATAATCAGTTGAACCAGATTATGAAAGTTTAGCATTTTTAAAAAGTTCTACAGAACGGATTTTGATAGGAATTTCATTGTTAGTTCCATACCTATTCAGATATGGTTTTAGTATTTTGCATATTGTGCTACGTTGCTTAGTCATAAAATAAAGGCGGAAAGTTCCATAATCATGTGAAACCGATTATGAAAGATTAGACTTTTCAAAAAGTTCTAAAGGGCGGATATTGATAATACTTGCTTTGTTGATTAGGCAATGTTTGGGAGGTTTTAGTTTATTGCGTATCATTCTACTTTCCTTAGTTATAGAATTATGGGGAGAAAGTTCTATAAACAGATGGACCCCAATATGAAAGATGGGCCTTTAAAAAAAGGTTTACTGGATGGATTTTGTCAGTTTGTTTGTTTGCTTTATTAGTTAAATAATTTTTCAGGTTTTGTTTTATTACATTGCATATTGTACTATCATTCTTTACCAAATCCTACTGTGATTGATCAATTAAAAGGGTTTAGATCTTAATAGCGGAAAATTTGTCTGCACATTAGAAAATATAATACACAATGACGTTCATGTCGTTTTCTGCAGTACAAAAGGACATTTCAATAAGGTTCCAGATTGCTTTAAATCACAATGTCAAACTCACTTATACATTTAGTTTGGTTCAAGATTCGTTTGGATAAACAGACCAGCGTAGCGGGCATAGCCTGCTAGTATCAAATAAAATTGTTTGATCAAATTAATAAAATTACACTTATTTTCATTCTTCATACTTTTTAAAAGTTAGTATTACAAAAATCTTTTTATATTTATACAAGAGGTTTTTAGATAGGAATAAATATCGCAATTACTCATGGAGAGAGTGGAAAAATCCAATTTCGAAATAATAGGAAATCGATACCGGTTCTTCAAGTTTCAACAAGGCTTTCAAAACAACAAATCCAATTATTTTAGAACAATCAATATATTTATTTATTTTTTATTTTTCCAAAAACAGGTACTTTTCTTACATCGATAATTCAATAAAAAAATTTTATCTGATGAATTTTATATTTGTTAAGGCTTTTTATTTATATATTTACTGTAAGCGAATTATTTTGTGTTTTTCTGTAAACGAACGACGAATGCTATGAAAATAATTTTTTATAGTAAGCATCTTATAGTGAATCTGTTTTTTGTAACTCATTATATTTGGAGTAGAATGACATTAATGAAACACACTGCGAACGATTTTTTCCAATTGACAATAATGTAACGGAATCCCTTTGAGTGCACCTGTAAACGAAATATTAATGCTACAAACTTAATTTTCGGTACAGAACATTCTATGATAATCCTCAATAATATATCTATATAAAGGAAATGACAATCCGAGTATATTTAGACAAGTTATAGCAAAGTCAGACAAAGAGACAGACATTCAAATTCATGACTACTTTTCGAAGTTATTCGAATGACTATACTTATAATCCATTATTTTTCTAAAGGTGTCCACATTTTTTAATTAATACAATAAAAAATTTTGGCTTAAAAGTGTGGAAACTGGCATTATTGAATTTATTATACAGGGTGTTTCAAAGGAGATTTGAGCAAATTTTAAAATCTGTACGATGAAATCTGAACGCTTAAGAACATTGTGGAAACCTGAAATTTTATTGGATGACATAAATATAAAAACTAATAGCGAATTCAATTACCTTGAATTTATGATTCATCAAGCTGGATCATGCTAAAGAGATGTATACACATTATATTTTTTTAGTTATACGTATTTTATTGGATAACGTAAATATAAAAACTGTTGGGGAATTCAAATACTTTGGATCTATCATTCATCAAGATGGATCCTGCCAAAGAGGTGTAGACAATTTCCATTTTTTCAGTGATATGTATTTTATTGAATGGCATAAATATAAAAACTGTTGGGGTATTCAAATACTTTGGATATTTCATTCATGAAGATGGATTCTGCCAAAGAGATATCGTCACCCTCTATTTTTTTTAGCTATATGCATCTTATTGCATGACATACATATAAAAGCTATTGGGGAATTCAAATATATTGGATCTATCATTCATCAAGATGGAGCATGCCAAAGAGATGTAGACACCGTCTATTTTTTCAGTTATAAGTGTTTTATTGAATGACATAAATAGAAAAAATGTTGGGGAATTCAAATATCTCAGATCTATCATTCATCAAGCTGGATCATGCCAAAGTGATGTCGACACCCTCCATTTTTTCAGTTATACGTATTTTATGGAATGACATAAATAGGAAAAATGTTGAGGAATTCAAATACTTTGGATCTTTCATTCATCAAGATGGATTCTGCCAAAGAGATGTAGACACCCTCCATTGTTTTTCAGTTATACGTATTTTATTGGATGACAGAAATAGAAAAAACTATTGGGGAATTCAAAAATCCTGTATCTATCATTCATCAAGATAGAGCCTGCCAAAGAGATGTCAACACCCTCTACTTGTTCAATTTTACGTACTTAATAACAACAAAAAAAAACAAAATTCATAAAAAAATATTGAATGTACTATATCAAAATAAACTTCTAATTAATTTAAAACTGGAGATAAATTGTAATTAAAACACCGTGTTAAAATGTGGGTTGTTTTCCCTCATTAAACTAATGATCCTGTGTTTTATTCACTTAATAATTATTTCACATTAAGAAGTATAGTTTTTCATAAAAGCTCCTTAATAATGCATTTTAAAAACTACGAAATCTCATTAACATTAATGAGGTGTTTAACTTAATGAAGTATTTTTTTTTTCTGACACAATTAACATATTAAAAATAGATTTCAAATGCGCTAATCCTATTAATTTTATTAACTGTATGCATAAGCTCAGTGGCTTTTTATGAAATTTAACAAAATAAATTTAATTTTTTTTGTTCGTATTTTACGAATGAAAAATATTACGCTACTCTGTATTGTTTTTAAATTTACAGGGCTTTATGATTTTTCGTTAATTTTTCTAATTAAACAAGTTAAATTAATGAATGTAGCTCTATTTAATTACAAGTGAATTTT
This sequence comes from Maratus speciosus, assembly GCA_963932465.1. Classification (NCBI taxonomy): domain Eukaryota; kingdom Metazoa; phylum Arthropoda; class Arachnida; order Araneae; family Salticidae; genus Maratus; species Maratus speciosus. The sequence goes on along the minus strand of OZ010794.1, from coordinate 501,223,813 downwards.
AATAAAAAAGAAAATAAAACTTTTAAATATGAGAAAACAACTGAAGACAAACAGTTTTAAATAGCGGAAGTTCATTTCTCACTTAACGATCTCCGCTGTTAGATTCTTTCTAATTTAATGTGCAAATTTTAAGATTTTTTATTTATTTTTACTTGAATACAGTAAACGTTCTTATTTTCCTTTTTTTCGGGTGTGTGTGTGCGTGAATAATATATATAGCGAAGTTTATGATTCATCACTGTACTAAAGATAGAAAAGTAATTCAATTTATTAGCAGGAATCATGTCGCAGCACAATGACTTGGATGAAGAGAGTTTAATTGTATTGATGATTATAATCGTCAATAATTACACTTTCTTCAGCCAAGTCATTCATAGGTCTTGTATAGAATTATTTAATTCGTTCAGATCACCTTTCTTGATTTGTAATTTCTAGCTCTCAGGCTTTGATAGCCTATGTCCGCATGTTCTCTGTGTATGTATGTACGTGACGCGATAACACTTGATAGGAATATCCGATTTGCTTCAATTTTTTTTCTACGTTCATTCTGATAAGGCGCTTCCCTGATTAGTTTTGGAGGTTCATTGGATAAGTATAAAGGGGGAGATGGGGCTATTCCTCCCCTTAACTTAGATAAATGGGTTTTTCATGCATATTATCAGATTTACTTCAAAACTGGTATACCGGTTTATTTTGATAAGGCCGGTAGACTTCCTTGACTGCACTTGGAGGTTCATTGTGAAGTGTACAGGGGGGAACGAAGCCTAATGCCCAATTAATTTAGATAATTGGTTTTTTCATGTATTATTATAAGATTTACTTCAAATTTGGTATACCGGTTGATTCTGATAAGGCGTTTCATTGATCAGCTATGGGCATTCATAGGTTATGTTTAAAGAGGGAACAAGGGTTATTTCCCTACCCTTAACTTAGATAAATGTGTCTTTCACGCAGAATTATCAGATTTACTTCAAATTTGGTATACCGGTTTATTCTGATAAGGCGTTTCCCTGATTCGACTTGGAGGTTCATTGGTTAAGTATAAAGGGAGAACGGGGGGGGGATGCCCGCTTTAACTTACATAAATGGGTTTTCTATCCGATTTGGTTCAAATTTTGTATACCGGTTTATTCTGATAAGGCGCTTCCCTGATGAGATTTGGAGGCTCATAAGTTAAGTATAAAGAGGGGAAGGGTTGGGAGGTTCATTGGTTAAGTATAAAGGGAGAACGGGAGGGGGAATGCCCGCTTTAACTTAGATTAATGGGTTTTCTATCCGATTTGGTTCAAATTTTGTATACCGGTTTATTCTGATAAAGCGCTTCCCTGATGAGATTTGGAGGCTCATAAGTTAAGTATAAAGAGGGGAAGGGTTGGGGGGGGCTAACCCCCCTTGATTTATTTTTGGAGGGTCAATATTTTTCGAAATAAGAGCATGATATACATTTAGTGTGAATAGCATGTGAGCTGAATGCCATGAGTTTAACTGGGCACTTTCCTTTTTATTTATAGCGCTGATGGGCATTGGGGTAGAAAGATAAACCTGAAAGAGCGCATACATTTATTGGGAACCATCGGATTCTTTTCAAACCATTTTTAACTAAAGTGTTTTATATCTGCGCAAGCATATTAAGAGCTTTGATCATATCAACGTATAAAAAATACAATGATCTTTATTCATTGCTATGTACTCACTATTATTACGTCATATTTATCATTAAAGTGTTTAACGATATGTATATGTCTATTTAACCTTTCAAAACACGCATTCAAGTACCCGGTCAAAGAAAAACTAGTGCATGATCATGAGAAAATTCCTAATTTATTAATTGAAGAAACCTTAATTAATCACAAATATTGCTTTAAACATAATTTTAATACAATATATTAAAATAGCATTTAAACTCACCCCAGTAAATCCCCTAAAAGCCTTTCCACATTTCACGGATCTAATTCATTTCTAGTAGATCACCAAAGGAAAAAAAAGGTCACAAAAAAGAGTAGAATATTCAAGAACAACTGTAATTTGAAAACGTGTTTGCTTTTTCTGCTTTCACTTCAGTTAGATAAAATAGTCCTTCGAGGAATTGATGTAACTAGGGTTATTTGATCTTTAAAGTTAAAAAAACCAAATCGTGATCCCTGTTTAGGGAGTATTCGCCGCATTTAGTGAGCTATGGAAACACCATGTAATAAACGTAAGTATTGTAATGAGAAATTATTTCAAAAGAAAACGTTTTACGAGCAGTGTATTGTTTCGAATTTTGTTTCCGAAGTTCAGATGTTTCATTAGATAGCATTTATATACCATTTCTGAATTGAGATTATAGATAGACGAATATTGTTGCAATTATGGATCGTCGCATTTAGGCATGATAATCTTAATGACTTTACAAGTAAAAACTATGCTACGACATCGATGAGGTTATTTAATCTTCGAAGTTAAGGGATCTCAGGACTCTTATAATTAAAAAAAAGAACATTTTCAATATTTTATATCCTAAAATGTATTTGATTTTAAGACAAAATTTTAATTGGGATGAAATATATAAGTAGAGTATGTTCTTTCATTTTACGTCTTTAAAAAATGCAAGATGCAGAATTAGCATTTTCAGTGGGCTTCAAACCGTCAAATATTTCACGAGTAGAAAATGGGTATTCTAGCTTACTCGCAGGATTACAAAATACATTTTTAAACTAGAGGGAAAATTTTGGTGCCTACGTATACTTCAGATAGCAATAATTACCCTGAAACTAAATACATTTGTATTTACAGCATTTTTAGATTTTTTATACAAAGTTGGATTTAGCTAATGCAAAATTTAGAAAATATAAACATTGTAATCAATTAAAAATATGTATTTTTTTAACAATAAAAAGGAAATTTTAGGTTCAATTTATACAGACTAACATTATACATATGTATTGGAAATTTCATGAAATAAGATTCAGAAATTTTTGAGATAGCTTGCGCGTTATGGCCAAAAAAGTCATTTGGAGAAAAATGACTTCATAGTTTCGGAAACACCGCTTCGATATTGAGTGTGTTTAATTCTAAAAGCCATAACTTCTCTAGTAAAAAGAATTTCGAAATTATAGGGAGTATAATTATAGAATTTAAGTTATAGGGACACTTGATAATGAAAGAAGTGCATTATAATGGAAACATTCTTGTAATTAAAAAGGTTTAAATGCAATGAAATCTTTCGCTCTTTGTACTAAAAGTTAAGTCCTAAATGTTCTAAATATTTAATGGGATTTTTCATTACATAGCATTTATATGAAACTGTTGTGTTAGAAGTTTTGGTACAAGAATACTGTCCTATTTATAGGTCGTCGTCACATTTCTCCATAATACCAAATAATACCTATGCACAATACATTACATACCAAATAATATTGCTTTATCAAATTAATAAAATTACACTTTTTTTTCATTCTTCTTACTTTTTAAAAGTTGGTATTAAAAAGAACTTTTTGTATTCATACAACAGGGTTTTACATAGGAATAAATATAGCAATTACTCATGGAGAGAGTGAAAAAATTCAATTTCGAAATAATAGGAAATCGATACTGGTTCTTCAAGTTTCAGCAAAGCTTTCAAAACAACAAATCCAATTATTTTAAAACAATCAATACATTATTTTTTGTTTCTTTTTCCAAAAGGAGGTTATTTTCTTACATCGACAATTCAATAGAAAAAAAAATTATCTAATGAATTTTATATCCGTTAAGGATTTTTATTTATATATTTAGTACTAACTGACACATCCGGGGTTGCCTGGGTCAGGGAAAATAACATTAAATACAGTAAAACCTCCCTAAAGCGAACACATTCCGTTCCAATAAAAATTGGTCGCTCCGAGAGTTGGTCTTTTAATGGAGGTCATGTTTAAATCTAGATTTTAATTGTTAAAAAAGGTAACAATTAATGTTACTAATTTTTTTTTTCACATTAGGAAAAAATATAAAAATTTGAGTATCAAAACAAAAGTTAATTACGTAAGTTTATTACTGCAGAATTTAAAAAATGAATACATTGGTGTTTGCTTGGATTTCACGTTTTTATTTTTTATAACTTTTATTACGAAGTTCAGTAAATAAATGTAATTTTTTTTGGACAGGAACAAATAATGACGATTTCATTAATTTATCTATTTCTTCGAGAGTTTCCTAACAGAATAGGGCAGGCGAGTTTATTGACTGCCTTTCTTAATTTGTCATCATAGTTAAATTCATTCTCTAAAAAGGTACAAAGTTGTTTAAACACATAAAAGTTACCGGAAGAAAGACAAATTCTAAACTTTGTTTAGAAATTTGATGAATAAATTAATTAATTTTCTAATAAAACCTTCTTCAAGCGACCAGGAAAAATCGGAATTTGTTTCATTTTCTTCAAAGAAATGGGTCGCTCGTGGTGGGAGTTCAACTGGGATGGTCTCTGAATGGAGGTAAAATTAGTATTGAGTCTATGGGAATAAATTTTTTCCATGAAAAAATGGTCGTTCAGGGAGGTAGTCGCTTAATGGAGTTGGTCCCATATGGAGCTTTCATTGTATATCTAAAGAAAAGTTTTGAATTCAAACAGTTTCTCATGGAGGGGTTTAGTGTTGGGGGTCTCACTGCCTTAACACTAGAACGCGGAGCAGGTGGCAATTCGACACCGACCAATGGGCTAATTGTCGATTCGAACCAGAAATTTCTTCATTAAATAAGTTAAATGTAAAATACGCATATAAGTTAAACAGTTAATTAAAAGATTTTTAAATAGATTTTCTGGTTTAAATATTTTTTTTATAAAACTTACGTAAAATTTCCCGGCGTTCTAGTGTTAAACGTGTTACGAACGGTACGGTCTGTTTTTGCAAAGAACCCTCGATTTTGTATGATTTTATGTTTTTAAATGAATATATTTCGAAACGAACATAATTCTGTGGACCTCAGTGCTTTTGGCTCCACACATCCTCGTGTTTATATGACTTTATATTTAAAAATGAAAGCTTATTTTAAATTAAATCAGATTTTCAGCCCCGCTGCTAACGGTAACTTGCTTTCCGATATGTTTTTGGAAAGGAGTCTAGGATTTCTATGATTTCATATTTATTAAACGAAATCATTCAAACCGAACTAAGTGGCCCCGGTTGCAGTGATAATTGAAGCTGTTTGTCTAAAAGATAGAAACTAAATTATTTTTACTGATGTGGAATAGTCGCAGTGTAATGCGAAATAGAGCTAAAATTGCTTAAAATTTCAAAAATAGCACAAAGCAAAATTTACTCTATTCGACGAAATGATTAAAACCTAATTGCATTCAAGAGTGCCAAAAACGAAAAAACACGAAGAATTACAAAATTTGAGAAAAATTATATAATCGCCGTACAGATGAAAAATAAAATTTATTGAAAAAATAACAAAATTTACTATATGGGGCTCGGATTACTTTTACTAATGTGGAAAAATCGTCGTGGAACTCAAGAAAGAAAGCCGGTAAAAATTAACTTAAAGCAGGTAACACTCGCATTCACAATCTACCCCAACTGCCGGTTATTACGAAAACCTCGGTCGAATACTCAGCATTTAACTCATCGGACACAATCGCAGCTGAAGTCAAATCAAATTAATCGTGAATACTATTTCAACTTTCAAAGAGGTTTTAGCGCTTAATTAACCGGTAATTGAGGTAGATGGTAAATACGACAGTTAATATCCAAAAGTCGCGAGGACAAAATTTACTAAGGTGTCCTAAAACACTGTAACTGGGATTCTTTCGCGTCCAAAAATCGCCTAGGAACACGAAAAAATACTAAATGAAACCCAAACACTAATTTATGATTCCAAATTTAGATTTAGATTTAGACATCTCGTGGCCAATTTGTTTCTCGAAAAATGTCAAGTGCGTTTTTAATTTCTCTACAGGGGTTCTTCCACTTTGCTCTTGAAGAATTCCTTCAGTATATGTTACTTTGCCTGCCTAAGATTTAACCCTTTGTAACCTGAATTTTGAATAAAAAATTTGATTCACCAGAATAATTATTTACGATAAAGTCTGAGATATCTAGAACAAGATGTATACTGATGTAATTTGATTTTTAGATAATTTTTTTTAATTAAAACTTCTTTAATAAATCAGTAATTAGAGCTATTTTTGCAAAATATTTACAAGAATAGTTAGATTAATTAACCAAAAGTACTGTTATGGAAATCTCACAATTCTTATAATTACAGTGTAAATAAATGTATTTTGATCCTATCTGTAAGACAGAAATGTTTTGTAGTTGCAAATTTTTCGTATATCATTTTTTAATAGGAGAGAAGCTACACTTACGTAAATGGTTAAGAAAATAACCACATAAAAAATATTTTGCTTTCGAAATCACATTATTTTGTATGAAAAGTGCAGTCAACTTTTATTAGTAGACGAATTAAACAAATTTTACATTGAATTTTCTTTAATGGTACTTAAAAGTATGTCAGGATACAAAGGGTTAATAGCGCAAGCTACTACGCAATATATAGTTCCTTTATAAATATAGTTCCTCCACTCTTTCCGTCCGCGATCCTTTAAGCTTTTCTTCTCTTATTCCGACTCTTTTGCGGAAGCTGGGTTCCTAGGTTCACAGCCACGACCCGAGTATAAGAGATTCTAGCGGAAGCCAATTTGAAAAAAATAAAAAAAATCCAAAATTAATACTATTACTATTCTATTAATATTCTTACTATATAAAATTAATACTATACGCAACTATTATATACAGTCGGACCTCGTTATCCCGACACCGGTTTCACGTCACTCCGCTTATCACGGCAGTTTTTCAAAGTCCCGATTTTCTGGATATGACCTTAATGTAAATAAACTCCGGATTTTACGTCGTTGTATAATTTTCAACTCCGGATATCCGGACGGTTTAGGAAAATTGTCCATTTTTCATAATCCATCTTATAAGCACGGTAATTAAGCGGTAAGAAATGTCTTAGCCAAACTTTCCACAAAAGTGTTTAAAATACCCATTGAAATAAATCAGAAATTTTACTTCAATCCTTTATCTGAATAAATAAACCCTATGAATGACCCGCTTAAGCTCCAGATAGACGTATCAGTCTACTCGCGGTCTTTTTGTTCTGGTCAGGTGGCGCTTTCTTTTGGTTACAAGGTATTTTGCATCCGACTAAAACCGAAGCATTGCATTGCATTGAAACGATCAGAAATTATCTAACGTTCATTTCTTAAACAACGAATATTGATTACAATTCATTGTATAATATTGAAAAAGGAATTGTAGGAAGCAAAACTTAATTCATCAATATTCCATGTAACAATAAAAAAATGTCACCATAAATCTGATTTTTATTCTTTCCAATTTTGTTTTTGTGTTTATTTTGTTTAATAATAATGTTTTATTGCTTAAAACTGCAAAAACAGTTATGAATTTGAAATTGTCTTAAATTACTTAAAAATACAGCTTTTTATAAACATTTTTCTCCAACTCCGGTTACCGCGACACCCCGCTTATGACGACACTTTGTTCTGGTCCTTAGAGTATCGGGATAACGAGGTTAGACTGTATATATACGCAACTATATATTCTATTTTTGAAAAGAACTATTGAAAATGAATTCTACAGAGTAAATGATCAAAAACATGTGTCAAGAATTGTTACACTGACTTGACATTCTTCGAGCTACAAAGCGAACACACTAATCTTTACTAAGGTGATGAATTGGCGCTTCTATACAAAATTGATTACCAAAGTTACTCAATTACTCGCAGTTACCAAAAAAAAAAGAAAGAAAGAAAGAAAAAAGAAAAAAACCTTATAATTATATACTTTTTTGCGCCTAACTCTTGTAATCAGGAAACACTTTATACTCACCTCGTATTTGCCATTTTATTTCCAATATTTTAGTCGAAGGCCTATATTTCTGCAATATTCTTATGGAAAATATTTTTATCATAGTGGTGTTTCACTATTAATATTTCTGATCTCAATCAAACATTTTTACAGCTTAGCCGTTTCATATAAAATATTTTCAATTCAACGTCAAAATTTATAAAATAGTATAATTTAATTTGTAAACATTTCTGTGTAAAGATAATATTTCCACAATATTGTCAATGTATATTGCAAAACTGTTCAACGTAAATCCAATATTTAACGAATATTTCTATTTCATTGGAAGTATTTCTCATTACTGCAATTCTCGAGCAATAATGGGACTCAGTAATTTGATTATTGATTAAACCGATAATTTGTTTACGAGTACGAATGATTCCTAATGATAAAAAAATAATAAAAGTAAAGGATGATTAAAAATCAAAATGCAATCTTAAATTCCTAGATTTATTTCTGAAAGAATGTTATGTGAGAAATTAACAATAAGAATGTGGAAATTCAATATTTTCCCAACGTACTAAGAAAGATATCGGAAAGTAGTTTCCAAATGTACTTATTACCTTACTCATATGTTATCATAAATTACTGGCTCATCTATTTAATTCTACCTGATTCAAATGCTTACATGTTTGTTTTTATGGTATTCAATAGGGGAGAATGTATTCGGATTTATAAATAGGGTTTTAATAAAACTATAAACAACCCAACAAACACTCGACTTAGGGCCGAATGACGTATATATTAAGACGTATATATTATGACGTAATGACCAAAAGGAGTTAAGGCCATTTGTAACCAAACAATGTCGTACCGTAAATGACCCGCCGCTAGTTCAGGCAGCTATTGCCGAATCGCTAATGTTTCGGCGTTGAGAGAACTGTTGCATTTATTTTGCCCGGCAACTCTTAAGGGGCAGTTTCCGGCAAAAATGTAATGGTCCGTCATTGTCTAGAAAGTAGAGGGCTAATATCACCTAACCTGAATATTTAATTAAAGAGAGGAAATGTATTTTTCTCTTCATTTCTTCCAAAGTAAGTTTAATTATTTTAAATCTGGGTTTCAGTAAAAATATAAATATGTCGTGAGTTTTATATTTAAAGCAGTAAAATATATTACATATTTTTATGTAGTTTGAAAATATTTTAATTCTGCAACAATGCTCCCCCCCCCCCCCCAAGTTCATAAAGAGTCATAAAGTGCAGCACATTTTTTTTTAAATTAACAGTATTTAGAGTAAAATTTAATTCTGAGATAGTTTCAGCTTTATTGTTCCTTGCACTCTTTTATTTAACTTGATCTCTGTATTAAGATGAAATTTTGTATTCTATTTTTCACTCCCTGATATACTAAAATTAAAGAAACAATGTACATAGGCATGTTTCCAATGGCAATATAATATTTTTATATTTTTTGAACTTAATAATTTTAAAAGCAGTTTTTTGTTAGCCAAGTACAGGTAATAAATCACCAAATAATTTTTATAATTATAACGATTTATGAGTTGCAAAAACAATTGAGTTAATTATGCTTCAAACCACGCTCTCCCTTGTGGTGGAACTGCAAGACCGAATTATTTCAAGTACTGGAAAGTAGAAAATATAAGTGATAAATAGTAGTGTATCTCCATAATTTGATTTTTCAATATGATTTTTTAAAAACATTTGAATTTTGTTCTGCAAAACTAATTTTTAATTTCTTTTTGTTTTGTTTTGTTTTACAGAAAAATATGAAAATCTGGAAATAAAGTTCTTTAAGAAGATGGCTGTGGATTTTCAGCTCTTTTATCAACATTTGTTGACTAATAGCACGATTCTAACAGGAATAATTTTACTTGTAAAGTATTTGTAATAAATTTGATCAATTTGTAAATAAATTAAAAAATTATTTTTGTTTGCTTTACATTTCTGGTGAAAAATAAAATTGTGTGACAAAATGACATTCAGTTCTAGTGTTTTAATATATTTTATTTTTAGGAAAGTGAAATAAAAGGAATAAAGCGTTTCTCCTTTTTCCTTCTAAGAAAAACCACCTTCTTTGCTTCATAACAAAAATGGGGGTTAAATAATAATTAATAGTATTTATATATTATGTATAATTCAATAAGTATCTGGATTTATGTAGATTATATATTTTAAACTTTGACGGCCTGAAAAACTAATATGGTACAAATTATACATTAGTATTGCTTGGAGATGACACATTAAATATTAACTGCTCTTCAAAAACTGTTATGATTAAATGAAAGTTTGTCTATAATGAGTGTTGAAATTACAATTTTAATATGATAATATTGTATAGTGCAATTTGAATTTTTGATAGTGTATGTAATGTTGTTAAAAAAATGCAATATAAAGTGCTCATTACTTAATGATCCTTATAGAGTAAGAAAAACAAAGATATATTTTTATTATGAATGTTTTAGTTCATTTGGAAAAAAACATGAACGATTAGTGCATGAGTGGCGGTTATATATTGTTAAAAAAAAACACAAACTGCCACCAATATTTTTGAAAAATATTCTTTGCCTAATTTAGTTTAATATTAAGAATAACTAAGATTTGAATAATGAAAAAAAAAAAAAAAAAAAAAAACTTTAAATGTGGTGTCAATTGGCCTTCTGTCAATTCATAATAATTTTGAAAAAAAAAAAACTTTGAATGTATGTTGAAAATTAATTTCTTTTATAGTTCATGAAATGAGGTATGCCAAGGATGGGTTTTGTGTGTGTGTGTGGGGGGGGGGGGGGGGTAAGGCCTTAACAGACTACAACAACATCATATTACATTATAGACACACTTGTATTTTTCCCCCCGATTGATTATACACCAAAGAAATGATTGTAGTGAAGTGGCATACTTTCAGCTATGATTTAAAGTACCAAATTACATAAATAATCTATCTTAAAAAATCGTTTTAAATTCTAATGATCAATAAAGTTAACATTTTCTCAGTTTACAAAAGTAAAACTCCTGTGGTCTTGTATTTTATTTTTCAGTTGGATAATTAAAAGAAACATTCAGGTAAGAAATTCTGTGTAAAACATGGTACTATAAAAGCGTCGGATATAATTGTTATATAACAATTTTGAATGGAAATGCAGACAAACCTTATGATTGAGCTTGAAGAAACTAGTTAAAAAATTGCTCTTTTGGCTAGCATATGTTATATATTTTTTAAAAATACATTAAAGGCTTTGTCATCAAATTTTCTTTGTTAACTGTAAATTTGGTTCTTTCAGCTGTTTAGGAATATCAACATTTATAAAAAACTAAAGCAACCATAAAAAGAAATATTTTTTAGGAGAATATGTCTCTATAAAAATATTTAAGGTTGAATACTGTTGAACTTTCATTTACTAACAGCAAATTTGAAATTTGTTCTGTTCAAAGGTGATGAGCAGATAAGGCTCAGTTATGCCTCCATTGGAATTATCTTTTAAATGTTTTGATAAAATTTAGGATCTAAATGCATTTTGTTCTGTAAAACTTATTCTTTTTAAATTATTATTTGACTTTTAATAAAAATTGTTTTTAAGTTAAGTGTATGTTAAAGTAAAACATGTATAAAAGTCAGGATGGTGTTATGAGAACATATTTAAAAAAATAAAATTTCCTAGACCGAACAGTTTATAGTATGAACTGTTTTCAGATAAACATTTCAAAACCAGTAAATTTAGATTCTAAATTTTATCAAAATATTTTTAGAAGAAAAATTTTCTGTCCCCCCTCCCCCCTAAAAAAAATCATTTACTGAACTTTTGCGTGTGGGGGGGAAGGGGTTAAACAATATAATTCCGATCAGCTTCGGGCTAGTTTTCATCCATGATAACCAATAGCGGCATAGATGTGGCTAGTTTCTGGCTTGCATTCATTAATGATGCCCATTGATGGCACAAACGTGGCTAGCTTCCGGCTTGCATTCATTAATTATGCCCATTGATGACATAAGTGTGTCTGGCTTGTGGCTAGCTTTTATTTAAAATGACCCTTAATGGCATAGCTGTGGCAAGCTTTTATTCACGAATGCCATTAAATGTATAATTGTGGCCAGTTTGCGGCTAAATATCAGTTTTAGATGATCGTTAATGGCGCGTTTGTGGGCAACTTATTGTACTTGCGGCCAATTTCCTTCCGACCTTATTGTGTCCGGCGTGACACTTTTTTTAAAGAGCCGTTACGAGAAAATGATAGCGGGCCGATATTAGACACTTTTGGCCGAGGCTAACGTTGCCTTCAGTGGCCCATAAGTTGAGTGTTTGTTGGGAAGTGATGACTTCATTCTAATTATTTAAAAATTATTACAAATCAATACTTTATTTCAAAATTATTTCAAATTCACTTTTTGATAATTACCATAAAAATACAGTCGATAAAATATTTATTTAAGTAGCCTCTTGCACTTGTATATTAATGATTTTTTTAAACACAATCAAATAAACCAAGTTAGCAATAAGAAATGTAATATTATACGGTTAATTTTTTTTAATGAATAATTCCATCAACTCTTTATACACTTTGATGATATATGATGAGATTTGGTGAAAACTGTAGATATCCATTAAAAAAATTGTATTATCCTTCCATTTTTGTATCTCTGTTTTTTATCTTTCTTTTTTTTTTTTGGACATTATGTTAATATCGGTCTCCAAAAAAAAGTAGAACGAATTTTAAGGTGTTGTAACACAGTACACAACTGGTCAAAATTTCAAGAACTTTTAAAAATTAATAATTAAGTAACGTGTAAGAAAGTTTTTTCTAATTATAATTGCAAATTTATGCAATTAAATTTTCACAGGTATACCAAAAAGCAAAGTATCGAGATATATACTTTATACAGAATTTTTTTTATGTGCACAATTTTAATCTGATCATTGAAAATGGCCATTTGATTGTAAAGCAGATATATCTGCAATAAAATCCTTTTATTGGAAAACTTTTCAATGTAAATACAATATTTAACCAATATTGTCATTTTATTGAAAGTATTTCCCATAAATCAAATCCTCATGCAATAATGGTTCACAATAATTTGATTATTGTTTAAACAGATGATTTTTTTACCAATATGAACGATTCCAAAATAGAAAAAAAACTGATTAAACAAAAGTAGGATTAAAAACCTATATACAACATTAAATTTCACTCTTTTTATTTTCGTAACCTTATGTGAATATGCAAATGAAATTGCTGTTAAATATAGTTTTACTTAAGTTTTCTTTCTGAAAGAATGTTATGAGTGGAAATGCCATTACGAATATGGGAAATCAATATCTCCTCCACATACTAAGAAAGATATAGGAACAAGTAATTTCCAATTCTACTTATTGCCTTATTCATATGTTATCGTAAATTACTCACTCATCTATTTAACAGCTGATTCAAACACTTATACGTTAGTTTTTATGGTATGCAATAGCTAAGAAAATATTCGGATTTCTAAATAGCGTTTTAATAAAAGTATAAATAAGTAATGACGTCATTCTAATGCAAGTTATTTTTTAAATTATTTACGAATTCAATTTTTAATATTTTTGATAAATGCGGTCGGTAACGTATTTATTTCAGTAGTCATTAATGATTTTTTTAACTCAATCAAATACACCAAGTTATCAATCAGGAATGAAATATCAAATGTTTAAACTTTTTTATCAATAATTCCATCAATTCTTTACATAGTACTTTGATGATATATGATGAAATTTTATGGAAATCTGTTGATTTTGATTTACTTTTTTTTATATTGTCTTTTCCTTTTTGTCTCTCATTTTTTTATCTTTCTTTTTTTTTTAAGGGAAATTATTTTAATTATAATTATAATAAAAAATAGAACGAATTTTAAGATGTAGCAGAACACAGTAGATACCTGGTCGAAATTACAAAAACTTTGAAAAAAATAATAACTAACGTGGAGGAATGTTTTTCTAATTATAAATGCAAATTTATGGAAATAAATTTTCACAGGTATACGGAAAGCAAAGTATTCAGATATATATTATACTTTATTCAGAATTTTTTTTATGCGCACAATTTAATTTGATAATTGAAAATATTTTCAATCTAATGTCAATACTTATACAATTGGGTCATTTGATTGTAAATGTTTCAATGTAAATCTTATATTTCTGCAATAATGTCATTTTATTGGAAAACTTTTCGGTGTAAATCCAATATTTAACCCATATTGTCATTTCATTGGAAGTATTTCCCATAAATCCAATCCTCGAGCAATAGTGGGGCAAATTAATTTGATTATTTATTAAACCGATAATTTGTTTACCAATAAGAATTATTCCTAAATAGAGAAAAAAAATTACAAAACTAATGCATGATTAAAAATCAATATGCAACGTCAAATTTATCTTTTTTCGTAACCCTACGCAAATATGCAAGTAGAAATTGCTGTTAATTATAATTTTACTACGTTGAGCAAAAAGTTCTGGGAAATTTGTGAAAGTTGCGTTGTTATGCGCAAATTAACAACAAAAGCAACAACGATTATTCTTCAAAGTAGAGACCATCATAGTCCACGACTTTTTGCCATCGTTCTGCCAGTTTCCGCTTTTGCTGGAAGTACGAAGTTTGTCACCGTACCAGCACCTTCACCCTCATTTCTCAGCGACGGCTTTCAGAATCATTGGCCTTTTCTCCAATAATGACGGTCAACGGATGCAAATCATACTGTTCAATAGACATTTTGGAGCCGAAATTCCTGAACTTCTATAGAATAACCACTAGTACTCCTATATACGTTACAAATTCTGGTAAGTATTAAATTAAAAATATCTCAGAACTTTTTGCTGAACCTAATACTAAGGGGTCGGGTAACCTTTGAAGCGTCCAAAAATCAAAATTTTTTGAAATAGCTTATAATTAAATATGATTCTTTGGGAACACTTAAAATCAAACCCCATACAAAAATTCGCATTAGAAGAGAAGTTATGTCTAAAACACTTTGAGCTTTTGCTATATGATCAACGAAATTTTCAATCTTTAAAGCCAATTTTCTTAAAACAGCGATTTCGATCATTGCGCGCACGATTTCTGAAAAATGGTTGCCTAGAATTTCACGAAATTTTTGGTGGAGGTATTAAACGTACAGTAGCACAAAATGACCTATTATTATGTTTCTCAAGTAAGAAGTTTAGAATTCACGGCTACTTTTGTATAAAAAAAATCTCTATATTTCGAATTACTCTAAAAAAAATTTTTCCCGAGATCTACTAGTTTTATTTTTTTCATTGTAGGTCATTTTAAAAACACCTTATATCTGTACTCATTAAAAAATATATTGCCTTGTTTCAGCCATTGAAATGGGAAAAATCATACGCGCAATGCATGCAAGAATAATTCTTTCGTAAAAACTGTAAAATCTTTAAAAATAAATTTAAAAAACTATATATGTGTTTACCTTTTCTAACAACTTTGACTGATAAAATAAATCGTTCCTAACATGTGTTTTCAATTTTATAATTTAAAGTTAATTAGTTAAAAAGTGACTGCAATTCTTACAGAGGTCACTTTTCCGTGTACTTTATTGGTTCAAAGGTTACCTGACCTCGATTTGTTCCTGAAATTGTAAAATTATTTTCGGTATTTACATCAATACTTCATATACTTTGATGATATATGATTAAATTCTTAAAATCTGTTGATTTTAATTTAGTTTTTTTTTTTTTTTTTTTTTTTTTTTTTTTTTTTTTTTTTTTAATCTTTTTTTTTTTTTTTTTGTCTCTCAAATTTTTATCTTTCTTTTCTCATCGGAAATTATTTTAATTAGAATTAGTATTAAAAAAATCGAACAAATTTTAAGATGTAGCAGAACACAGTACACACCTGGTCAAAATTACAAGAACTTTTGAAAATTAATAACTAAGTAACGTGGAAGAAAGTTTTTATAATTATAAATCCAAATTTATGCAAATAAATTTTCACAGATATACGAAAATTAAAATATCTAGTTTATACTTTATACAGAATTTTTTTATGGCACAATTTTAATCTGGTCATTGAAAATATTTTCAATCCAGCGTCAATACTGATACTATCGGGTCATTTAATTGTAAATGTTTCAATGTAAATCTGATATTTCTGCAATAATGTCATTTTATTGAAAAAACATCTCAATGTAAATGCAATATTTAATTAATATTGTCATTTCATTGGAAGTATTTTCCATAAATCCAATCCTCGAGCAATAGTGGAACGCAATAATTTGATTATTGATTAAACCGATGAATTATTTACCACTACGAATGATTCCAAAGTAATAAAAAACTAATAAAACAAAAGCATGAATAAAAAGCTATATACAACATTAAATTTCTCTCTTTTTTTCGTAACCTTATGTGAATATGCAAGCAGAAATTGCTGTTAAAACATAATTTTACTTAAGATTTGTTCCTGGAAGAATGTTCTGAGTGAAAATGCCATTAGGTATATGGAAAATCAATATTTTCTCCACATACTTATGAAAGGTATCGGAAAAAGTAGTTTCCAATTCTACTTATTACAGCTAGTTATTATAGCTCGACTCATATGTTAGGGTAAATTACTCGCTCATCTGTTTAATAGTTGATTCAAATGCTTATATGTTAGTTTTTATGGTATGCAATAGCGGAAAAAATATTCGGATTCTTAAGCTAAGTGGAGTTTTAATAAAAGTAAAAATAAGTAATGATTTCATTTTTCATTATAATGCTGATAATTTTCTAAATTATTTACAAATTCACTTTTTGATGTTTTCCATAAAACTGCGGCCGATAACGTATTTATTTAAGTAGCCTATTGCATTTTTATATTAATTATTATTTTTTTGTTGTTTTTTTTCTTAAACACGGTCATATAAAATGAGCAATAAGAAATTAATTATCAAATGGTTAACATTTTCTATCGATAATTCCACCGATTCTTTATATATATTGATGATATAATGATGAGATTTGATGATATCTGTATATTTCCATTAAAAAATTGCATTATCCTACAATTTTTGTCTCTTAATTTTTTAAGTTTCTTTTTTATGGGACATTATGTTAATGTATAATAGTATCCGAAATATTGTCTTTTAGCGATGATTGCTGAAAGTGCGTTTTCGCTTATGGTATGCTTTTTAAAGTTTATGTAGATTTTGGCATGCTACATTGTGTGTATAAATTTTATAGACCATATACAAGGTTACATAAAAGATTTCATATTTAATACTGCGAATAAGCGTGAAATGCTTCAAGGTGTTTTTTAATTTGAGATATGTATTTTCAAGCTGAACTACACTTTGTATTCTGTATATACAGATGTTTATAGAATATAAATAAATTAGTATACAGGGCAATGAAAAGGAATGGATATATGACATTTATGGATGCCTATGGATGGTAATTTTTGGAAGTACTATTTCAGTAGCTTTAGGCGTGTTTTTGCCTAAATTAAATTTCAACTTAATGTGTTATACGTGTGTAAAAATCTATTGGTAATACACAGGACTATACAAAAGAATTCAAGTATGTTTCGTTCTATTTGTAGAAATTGCTAACGGTGTTTTTTTAACTGTGTTATATGTTTTCTTACTACACTAAATTTTTCATGCTGTGTAGAATATATTCAAATCTTTAAATCATACACAGAACTGTACAAAAGAGTTAAGTACTTTTTTCGGCTATCGACAGTAATTATTGAAATATGATTTTGAAATGTGCCTTGCTTTTCTAAATATTGTCTTTTGTATCTTATTTACATTATTAAACGGCAAAGTCTTGTTAAAGTACTTTGGTAGCGTTGGAAAGTGTTTCATAATTTATGCTTTACGCATTATTTCTATTACTTGTTGTATACTAAAACAATATCGTAATGTATTTATTCAATCGAAAATACAGGATGTGTCACTCCCGTTCCAAACCGGGTTTTTTTGCGTTTATCTATGAATACTAAATATATCTTAAAGTTATTTTCAACAGTCTTTCTTAGCCTTATGATGCTTTTTGTGATATTTCCCCAAAATTGTGGCAATCAGATTAAGCTTTTCTCTCTATTATATAAATTTTTATTTTGGTTTGTCATATACCAACAATCAGAAGCGTGATTTCATCAGTGAATGTGTCTTAGTATTTAAAATAATCTATATATTTAAAAGATCAGACTTTTTTTTTTTAGCCATCAGCCCTGAGCTTTTACTGAACCGATTTTGATAATTATTTTTTTTAATGAAAGCTGTTCATTTGTAGATGCGTCATATTATTTAAAATAATCTATATATTTAAAAAACCAGACCATTTTTTTAGCCATCAGGACTGAGCTTTTTACTCAACCGATTTTGATAATTATTTTTTTTTTAAATTAAAGCTGTTCATCTGTAGATGTGCCCGTACTAGTTATTTTTTTAAATTTATTTCCATTTATACATATATCTATTTAATTTTAAAAGCTTTTTATGATATTTCTCCAAAATGGTGGCAATCAGGTTAAGCTTTTATCTCTATCATACAAATTTATTTTGCTCTGAATATTTGAATATTTATTACGAAATCATGGAAACTGCTGCTGGAAATGATATACGCTGGATAGAGATATGCTATATTTGAGGAGCAAACATTCAAACCGTGTTTTCTCACAAAAAAATAAAAAATGAGTTATTGTATTTTTATGAACTCTGTGTTAAATTGCATAGAAATAAACGGTATTTTTAACCAAAAAATTTTTTCTCCGATTATAAATCAATTTTAAAACTTAACGTTTCAATCAAAGAGTGTTTCCTCCAAAGCCTGCATTTAGTCAAACAGTGATTTCTCCAGTCTGCCAATCACAGTTGTCACTTAATGTGTACTTTCGAAACCTACCATACATATCACAATTGAAACAGATTGTTTTAGAGAAAAATAAGAGAACTGTTAAGGTTAAAGGCTTCCAGAATTACAGATTTCAAGATCTAAGTGAAGAATATGATTTAAATCTTCTTAAAAATGGAGTTACTGTTGCCCGTTTTCAAAGGGTTGTTTTAGAATCTCTTCCTCTTAGCCACGCCATATCAGTTGAAAAGAAAAAAGATGTTGAAAAGCTCTTGAAAGTAATGTATGGTGAACAGTGGCAAAATCAACCTGATGATGTCTTCAAATGGTACAACCACATTATCCATGATTTACCATCCAACAATGAAAAAGAGGGGAATGTGTGTGACTGTCTAGATGAAGATATTGGTTTTAAAATTTGAAGTGGATTTCTGGCAAACGAGTACTTACTTAGTAAATATTTAATGAATACTACTAAGTACCACAATCTGTCATTTTATTTTATCAATAATCAACTGAAGTTCGGTATTTACTCAAATAAAATAATGCTTTTGTATTATTTGTGAGTTAGAACTTATTTCATTCAAAAAGCGTTTAATCCACTTGTCAAACAATCAAAACATGTTTCCTCCTTTGAATTCGGTCAAAACGTGATTTCTCCAAATATTAAATGCATTTTATTAATTTTTTTCATGTTTAATATCTCAAGTATGCTTGCAATTATTTCTAATAACCAGTAATAAAAATACACAATAAAAATTAGAATTAAATACAAGTTATTTTCTAATTTATCAGTTTTTGTGTTTTTTGGAAATTTGTATCTAAAGGAGAAAGCATGGTTTGAATGTTTACTCCACATTTGTATCTATCTTATTTATTGATTACAGGTGCCCTTTTACTACGTCCTTATTGATAAAAAAGTTCCACTGTGTAATAATAGAAAAAAAATAATTTAAAGACGCTCACGTGAATATCTTGAGCAAACAGGAGACTGGTTCACATTCTTCACTCATATTAACAGCTTTTTGGATTAATAAAACAAATTCGCCAAATACTTTGTAAATTGGCGAGGAATGATGGAAAGTGAAACAGCATTTGTCGATTAAAAGGGTTCGGGACACAAAAATCTTCAGATTTTCAAAAACCATTTTATTGCATTAAAAATTTCTCTGTCTTTTTCTGCTTAAAATGACGTTTAAATCATGTTTCTATCTTAATTGAAAAAGGAAATATTATTATTTTATTCGTTTTGGTTTGCTTTCAAATTCTAGCTTTCAAGCAATGGTTGTCATGCAAAAGACTTCTTGTGAAAATGCATTTTTCTTCATGATGGTTTTTTTCACCATTTCTCATGTTTAAATTGTTATAAGTCAAGAACCGTTAAGGATAAATTGTTCAAACATAAAACATGTCTTTTTCAATTATTTTACTTCAATTTTGATTCAGAAAATTTGAAAAACAATATTCACTTTTGAAATATGATTTAAAAAATTGTTACATCCTGTAAAAAAAAAAAAAATTAAATTTAAATATTTTTAATTTCTATTTAAATTAATATTTTTTAAAATGCTGAATCAAAGTTAAAACTTATATATTTCTCTTTATTTCAATGAAAAAAAAATTGAAGTTCTACAAATAATATTTCGTGTTATAACGATTTTAAATTACCCCAATTTTTAAAAAAATTCTAAATTATTATTATTTTTTTAAATTAGAAGTTTTATCATGTGATTTTGTTTACAAATGATATGGTTAACTGTCACAAAAAAAAAATTCAAAAATTTTAACTCAATAAATAAAAATTATTTAAAAATGTGTCCCGGACCCCCTTAAATGAGTTTTACTTAAATATAGATATCCTGACGTATGTGCTGGGGTAGGCAGGAGTTGTCCGACGTATGAATTTTATGCGGATTTAGGAGCAATTACATTTCGCTTCTGAGAGAAAAATTAGCTTGAAGCCGAACAGTGAATAATGAATATTTTAAAACTTACGGAGCCTAGATATAATATTCGAAAAATTTTCGAAATGACTGCGTTTTAATGCGTTAATAAGAGGTGTATTTGTGAAATCTTTGAGAAATACACATAGAAAAAGACGCAAAGACGCAAGGAATTCACTAGAAAATATCACATGAGAACCGGTTCTCTTTTTAAAGTAGAAAAGTTGAAAAATGTGACCAATTGGAAAATGTATGTGTGATGGACGCGCTAAAAGTCCCCGTTCCTATTTACTTTCTTCTGTCTTCAACAAAAGAAAGTATTGTAATCGAAATTTTTTTCCACTTCCGATTGTCTACTGATTTACACGTTTTAGGGGAAGATGTTTATAGAAAATGTCTGTCTATCAGTGTGTCCGTGTGTCCGTGAGTCAGTATGTTCATTTGTCCATGTGTCTGTACTTCTGTCGCCATTGTACCATGAAAAAGTGTAGGAAGTTATGCATAGAATTGAACAAAACTTTTTTTAAAGTTTTTGGCTATGACAAGCGGTTTCTCCCTTAATTTGGAAAAAATACACCGGCAGGGGGCGTTGTAATAGCTATTTTTGTGGCATTTTGAATATTGTACCATCAAAAAGTGTATGAAGTTATGCATAGAATTGAACCAAATTTTTCGAGTATGTTTTTGGTCATTGCAAGAAAGTCCTGCTAGAATGTGGAAATATTCAGTCGAAAGGGGGCACTATAATAGCAATTTTTGCATAATTTTCATGATTTTTCGTAGCTCTATTTTATACCGGCGGCTCGTGAATCGACGGGAACTTCCCATCCTGATAAGCTGACTATTCGCGAACAGCTGATATACAACAGAATGACGAAAAACTATTGATTTTAATAAATGATTGGGATTAACTCGTTTTTACCCCGATTAATTGACTGAAGCAGAAATTTAAGATGAAAGTCAAAGTTGATATAGTATTGAACTAATAAAAATGAAGTATTGACATTTGTAACAACATTTTGAAATGTTAAAATATATGAGATAGAAGAAAGTTTTGGTATTGGCACATCCAACTAGTTTTAGAAAACTTTTGTCAGATGACACTGCGATAGAATAAAGAGGCGCATTATTCTTTTCTTTTTTTACTTCATGTATTATTGCAAGAAATGCGTAGGCAATGAAATAATGCAACTTAGAATGTTCTTTAAAAATAAATATTTAACATATGAACTTAGAGAATTAAAATAGTTTTGAGAATTGTCAACAAAAATTATTGTATTTTGCTTTTCAGTCACAACCCACAGGTAACTAGCTTCTGCAGCATTTATGCCTATAATATCATGAGAGTGTAAAAAATTACAGCAGCTCTTAAAAAGTCTGCATCAATTGTTCTACAATTTGCTACCACTGAAACGCACAACTCTCCGGCTGGCGCGGCGGATGATGACACCAGTGCTAAGCCCCAACCCCACCCGCCAGTGCTAACCCTGCCGATTTCTACCGCCCCCTGAATATTAGGCCTGAGCGCTGACACAAAAATGGCGGCTTCCAAATGCGGATTTTTTTTCAGCGTGTGCACGGTCCCTTAAATGTAGACACCAGTATTTTATAAAAGATTTCTCTGACTTGTTTAATCTCAGAAAAAAAAGCGGAGAAAACTTTACAAAATTACTGGTACGAATATTTAAGGGACCGTAAACATGTTGAAAAATAATCCGGGGGAAAAAATAATTACTATTCGGGGGGCGGTAACTCAGCCAACCAAGAGGCGGAAATCGATATCATGTTGGAGAAGGTAATTTCAGAAGTTGACTTTTAGGAGGTAGAGTATGAAACGATGCGAGAGGAAGAGAGTGGCGATGAACAAAGATTTTGTTGTTTTTGCGTTTTGAAAAAGTTTTAATTGTATATAATATTACTTCAGATATTATGTTAACACGTTTACGCCGGCGCAGTGGATCACACTCGACTGTCTCAGAGTTCTCAAGTCTCCGGCTTTTTGCACACCACTGCTATTTTAGAGAAAATGTTGCTCCTTTAAATCGCATAATTGTTCTAATTAAATAAAACAACGTTTTCTGTATTAAAATACTGGTATCCAAAAAGCTGGAGACTTGGCCGTTCTGAGGCTGTCGAGTGTGACCCACCGCGCCGGCGTGAACGTGTTAAAGATGTGTTTAAGATGAAAGTTGTTGTTTTCTATTTCCCTCTGAATCATTGCTAAACCTTTCGCATGATGTTTTTCCCTGTTAAACCATTGATTACAGGTTTGGGACATATGCCGTCGCTGCTATTACTTCTTTATTCTAGTTGCACCACAGTTTCAAAAATAACCTCTGACATAAACTTATACTTAGATATTTTCAAAAGAAATTTACCACTTTTTTTTAAATTGCGGTACGAGTGAATATAAAAATCGACAGACCTATCCCATAATCATGGGGTTAAGCCATAATCCTCAGAATATCCAAAATAAAGCCTTAAAATAATTATAAATACTCTATGAAGGCCTCAAGAAATTAAAAATTATACATGCATATGGGTATGGCTGGCTGGTATAGTATCAGTCGATCTCAGCACTTTATCACGAACTCAACCCAACGACGCCCATTTCTTTGCCTCAAAGAAAGGAAACAGCTCAACAGATTAGACCGATAAAAATGAAAAAGTAAATGTAATGACGATGTTGTTCACGGGATTTTGTAGAGAACAGACCTCCCAGCCGTGCCAGAGTTCGATGTATTTTTATCAGACCGTCTAGTAAGCAGCAAGTTGTGTTAGTTGTGTTACTGTATCAAACAATGTTAAATTCTCATATAACCAAGATTGTTTGTTAAATAGTATTTTATTCCAAATACGACTCTTCAATATGTCCCAAGTACTGCGTCAGTATTTCACACTAGATGGTACACGTCAAGATTTGACGATGAATAACTTGAATGTTTCATTAGAAAAATTCTTGAAGTTTTAATGAATTGATTTTTAATTAATTATTGAAATTGTGACAATTTTCTATATTGCATAAGTGATTCCTACTTCTTTAACCCCTTAACCTAAGATTTAAATCTCAACAGCCACGGTTTGGCAAATCCATAGCTACCACTAAAATTTAATAGAGATTTTCGTCTTGTTTAATCATTGCATTTCAACGATTATATTAAACTAGTATATTTAGTGTGAAATTTTAGTGGTAACAAGAATTTACATTTGGCTCGATCATCGTACGCGGGCTATGCCCGTCATTGTAGCTTCAGGGGTTAAAGTGATAGAGGGTACAGTCAGCCAAACCTATCCAATGAAGTCACAGAATTTTAACTTTATATTTTACAAACAATTATGCTTCTTTTAACAGAAATTAAACTAAAAATAGTGGGCAGAGCATTTATTTTTATTTACCATGGTCTCATTTTTTTCCAGAAAAAATAACAGTATTTATATTTATTTATTTATTATGATTTTTTAACTACATGACCATTAAAAGTTGCCATGAATTTTATTTTTATCAGTCTCATTCTCTAAAAGACCAAAATGGAAACTTGATGCAGCATATAATTTTTATTACTTGAATTTTATTTTACATTTTTATACATTTTTTAAATATTAAACAATGGATATTCAAGGTAATTTTCTTAATAGTTCTTATATGAATATATTTCTTTCCGTTTTCTTTTTTTAAGGAAAGGAAAGGCAAACTTTTCTTTCTGACACACACACATATATTTTTGATAATGGTCAGAAGATATAACAAAAATTGTAGATCAGCTCAATTTATTTAATTGATAATTACATTAAAATATTTTAGCTTAAATATTTTAATTTTAAAAATAAAAATCACATAACTTCTCCTCCTAATAAAATATGTCATTATTGAAATAACTTATCGCGAAAAATATTACAGACATCATTTTGCCGGGCGCTGGGTACGAACCTGCTACCCACTACAAAACATCGGCGCTTTAAACTGCTGCTTTAGACCGCTCAGCCACCGAGAACACGCTCTAAATTGAACGGGATTGATGGATGTGCAGATGTCCTGAAATGGGTCTACTTAAAATTTTACCTTTGTGTATTAATATAAATAGATGATTTTATAGTTTTTGAAGGTTTTAAAAAACGGAAGAAGGATAGATGTTATACAACGTAGATTAAATAAGGCAGTTGTTCGAAGTATAATACGGCATCGGAATGCTTATGCCTAACATGGCCTAAATAAAATGGATTATTTTAACGAAAGATTATCAAGGTCCGGATGAGTTCACTCCGGAAGCGTTATACACTTTGCGCCATTATATATATAATGTTTTAAAATTTTTAGGCAAAATAGACCGATAAGTTGGTCTGTTCAAACTTTAAGCTCTTGATAATCCATTTTGGCAAAAATTTGAAACGGTGAGCTTCATGCTCAACAAACATATTAAGTGTGGATACTCATTTTACTCAGAAGTTTGAGCTCTATAACATTTGCATAGACAACCTTTTTATAAAGTTTGTTGTTTTGAGATATTATTATAGTAATTAAATAAAAGAAACGTGTTTTTCGACTTTAAATCTGTACATAGCAGCTGAAGCTCTCTTAGTGCAAGGGGTAAAACATATTATGTTCAATAACGATATAAATTAAATATTTAAAACAATTTCCAGGTTTTTCCTAATTCCGAATTTGGCTTTTTTTAAATCCCGTACCACTAGGCTATAATTACTTGGATTCTAAACAATACAGATTCTTTTCAATATTTATTTAAATGAAATTTGTTATTTTTTGTTAATACATCGCAATAAGTAATGAAAGTGCCTCAACCATATAAGCAAAGCATTAAATTAAAAACGTCCGTAAAATAACACATTATGTCGTCTAGCAAAACATCGTTTGGCATATTAAAGCAAGATTAATTATTTTAGGTAATATGTCATTAAATTTCTACCATGATAAAGTTTACTGTATGTTTCAGTGGGCAACAGTTGGTGTTTATTTTAAAAAATCTGCAATTGCTTGGTTGCTTTCTTGATGCTCATGGCTCTTATGCATATAATGAAGGATTAATTTAACTACTTGGTTTCTAAACAATGCTCACGATTTAACTCTTCGTGTACATCGTTTTTATACAATGTATTTTATACTTGCTTCTGTTATTTCTTTTCAAAGATGATGTTTCTCTTTTGTAATTTAGTTTTGCGTAATATAATTACTATAGGGTACTGCATTCAAATACAAAACTCAAAAAAATTGTATTATTAAGACTTCATACCACAAAACCCCAATGTTAAAAGAATTACTGCCCCATAAAATTTACGCAAAATAGAGCTGCTTTAATAGCCTTCGTGACTTGAGTATATGGATAAAATCTTTATTATAAAAGCCCTAGAACTACCGTAAGTTTAAAGTTTTTCTGACAATTTAATAAATCTGGATAGAATGCAGCGAATCGAATTATTCAAAGTGCGATACTAAAGTTGTATTTCTATACCATTTATTCCAAAGAAATCTAGTCTAAATTTGCAAAACGTGCGGTGTTATTCTTAGTTGATCTTTTTTATATGTTGGAGAACATTATAACTTGGGTATGTCATTAAATGTTCTTTTTAACACTTTCCAACAAAGTTGAAACGTGTTTATGACTTCGGTTTGTCTGTCCGTCTGTCCGTCTATCCGCCCTCTAACTCTCGTAAATATAGTCGGATCGTTCTGAAACTTTTGGATGTTAGTGACCTCTACCATAGCACGGAACCTATTTCAAATAAAGTTTCTAGCATGTTTAGTTCATTTACAGGGACAGACAAAAGTTTTCCGTTACATTACGGCCTATGGGAAAAATCGTTTATAAAATGGTTTTAATTGATGTTACATGCTTTCAAACATAATAAAATTCACATGCATTCATCAAGTGCACTAAAATATACATTCTGTAGAATATACGATGCAAAGAATAGTTATTATTCATTTGCAGAGCCACACAAAAGAATTCTGTTCATAATGGTATAGAGGAAATTGTTTGCGGTGTATGTGAAAAGATTTCTTATACTATATTGCATCCGAATTACTGTATATTAGTAATGATTGCTCGAAATGCATTTTAAATTATGATATGCGCTTTTTTAGGGTTTCGTTCATCTGACGAAACCCTATTCGTCTCGCACCTCTGTCTGTCTGTCCGTCTGTCACAGAGCCCGTTCTCAGAAACTATACATGTTGGAGACTTGAAATTTTGCATACTTATAGCTAAACACCACACATCATACGAAAAATCATAAAATTATGAATAAGTCATACATTTAACCCTTTGGGCTCCCACATGTGTATTTTAAACAATTCCTTCTAAGTGAGCCCTAATTAGGTTGGAGGCGTGAAATTTTGCATACTTATAGCTGAACACATCACATCAAATGACAAACCATAGAAGTTTGAAAAAGTCGTACATTTAACCGTTTGGGCTCCCACATGTGTATTTTAAACAATTCCTTCAAAGTGAGCGCTAATTAGGTTGGAGGCGTGAAATTTTGCATACTTATAGCTGAACACATCACATCAAATGACAAACCATAGAAGTTTGAAAAAGTCGTACATTTAAACCTTTGGGCTCCCACATGTGTATTTTAAACAATTCTTTCTAAGTGAGCCCCTAATTATGTTGGAGGCGTGAAATTTTGCATACTTATAGCTGAACACCTCGCATCAAATGATAAGCCATAAAAATTTGAAAAAGCCTGTTCATTTAATCCTTTGAGCTCCCACATGTATATTTTAAACAATTCTTTCTAAGTGAGCCCCTATTTATGTTGGAGGTGTGAAATTTTGCATACTTATAGCTGAACACCACATATCATACGACAAATCATAAAAAGTAAAAAAAAAATCGTACCTTTAAACCTTTGGGCTCCCACATGCGTATTTTAAGCAATTCTTTCCAACTGAGACCTTATTAAATTGGAGATTTGAAATTTCGCATACTTATAGCAGAACACTTGAGGCCAGGCGACAAATCATAAAATCTTGAAAAAGTCTTACGTTTAACCCTTTGAGTTATCACATATGTATTTTAAGCAATTATTTCTAAGAGAGCCCCTAATTAAGTTGGAGACATGAATTTTTGCATACGCGTAGCTGAATATCTCAGACCACACGGCAAATCATAAAATTTTCAAAAAGTCTTATATTATTTACTCCTCTGGGCTCTAACTTGTGTATTTTAAGCAATTTTTCTAACCTCTGCCTTTTTCACCCGGGGAGCACTTTTCCAACTTTTGCCGACACCCCTTTGACCATTCTTTCATATTATATGCACCATAGCCTTACATATTTTAGTTCCACTTTTTACCGCCAGGGAGCCTTCTTATCTCGGGTGCTATCGGCCCAATCCCCTTGACTAATATATCTGCGGATAGTATGTAAAACGGAGTTTCGTTCGGATAGAGGTTTGCTTAGAATAAAGTCCACCAATGGTTGCGAAATGTGGAACTAAGAGATTTTTCAAAAGGATAAAGTGTTTTGAAAGGAATATTAAAGGAAACCCTCTGTGCGATCTGTGATCACACTTACCTACTTGTTCACTATATTTATGCATACTATAAAGTGCGTATAAATGCTATAGTTCATACACAGAGCTACAGAAATGAATTCGTAAAGGTTACTGAGTATGAGCATAAATTGCTTAAAGGTGGGTTTTAAAGGAGTTATGCATTTTTACACTGAAATGAATTTAGTGTACTAAGAAATATTTTTAGAATATAGATAAATTGGTATACAGGGACATGCAAAGAGTTGGATACATGGCCTTCTATGGGTGATAATTTCTGGAAATGTAATTTCAGTAGTTTTAAGCGTGTTTTAGTTTGAATTAAATTTTAACTAAATAGTGGCATTTAATAAAGGTACTAGGTAAACTACAGGGCTGTACAAAAGTATTCAAGTATGTTTCCATCTATTAGTATAAATTGCTGAATGATGAATTTCAACCTGTTATGCATTTTCTTGCTAAATTAAATTTTCCCATTATATAGTATATATATCAACATACAGATCGAATACAGGGCTGTTCAAAAGACTTGGAATACATATTTGGCTATGGATGGTAACTACTGAAATCAGATTTTTAAATGTTTATTTAGTTTTCTTATTTACCTTATTTCCCTTAGTAACGAAGTTTCGTTAAAGCTTTCAATGAGTGTTAGAAAGTGTTTCATAATCTATGCTCTACGCATGATTTTTCTTACTCGTTTATTTTATAATGAATACATATAGACATTTAGTATTTTTTCTTTTCAGCGTGTTTTATCCTATCTTATACTACATTAGACTTAAATGTTCGATTTGTAAAAAATTTCGATTTCCAATTTTTCACGAATCTTCTTCTTCTTGAGAAGTTTTCACTAAACAGCGGATTTCCTCGACACATAAGAATAGTTCTGAGAGATCCCTTCCAGCTCTCTCTGTCCAGAGTAATCCCATCATTAAACTAAAGTACTTCATTATCGTCCGAATAGAACTTTCCCATGTCATCCTAGGTCTGCCCCTCCTACGTTGCCTTCCGGATTCTATTCAAAAATGATTTCAGAAACTCGTTCCTCTTTCATTCGGCGAACTTGTCCATGCCTTATAAGGTTGTTATACTCGACTGTATTAATAACATCTTTTTTTTTTTGGCTTGCATGATTTCACCTATTCTTGAGTTTTTAATTTTTTCCAGCCTAGACTTCCCCGTTGATATTCGCTAGAAGTCCATTTCGGTAGTGAATAGTTTCTTTATTAGACGGAGATTTAGTGTCCATATCTCTGCACCATACAGTAAAACGCATTGAGCAATAGCATTATAAATTAATCCTTTCGTTTTAGGGAGAATATTTCTACTCCATAGAACAGAATTCGACATTGCTTTTCATGAATATCAATACTAAAGATCGACCGAAAATTCGGTTTCGTTTTCGTTTTCGGCGAAAATGCTGCCTAAAATTTGGTCGGATTGAAACTCTACCGAAACTATCTGTATTTAAAAAATCTCGTTTCTTCCTTCGGAAATTTTCAACCTTACACTTTGATTTGAGCTCTATCGGCTGAAAGGAGAACTTCACTGTTTATAATTATCAGTCATGAGTGATTCAAGATGAGAGGGCAAATTGTAAAGCAAGAAATGCATATATGACTAAACTTTGAAGACGTTTTTCACGTGCTCATTAAAAATTGAAGACTTAAAAGTAATAAACATATTTTAGTTTGAAACCCCAGAAGCGTTTCGAATACGCTTTTTACTATAACAGAGTATAATAGAGTAATATAACAGTATATTCTAGTATAACAGGTGATCATGTGCAAAAATCAATATAAGAGATAAGTCGAGGTATGTATCCCTAAAACATTTTTAATTAGACGCAGTTCGTAAAATTAGAAAATCATTTTGTGTGACGACTTAATTATATTTTATTTTATAGGAAAATAAAAAAAATTAGTCAGAAGCACAGAGCCAACTTGAGCCACACGTATAATTACACGCATAATTGATAATTATGTACATTTATGTATGTATTAATTATTTTTAAAAGATCGAGATTTTTGTTTTCGGCCGAAAATAGGAAGATGACCGAAATTCAGTTTCGGTTTCGGTCGATTCCTAATGGATACTATTAGACTTTGTCATGAATAGTATTCAATTATTTTCGGAAATGTCTCTATGTATGTCAGGCGTCTGACTGTGCCTTAAAAAAAGTTTGTGTTGTCTTACACAAAGTTTGTGTCCACACTAACTATCGCATGGGCTTCCATGAAATAACTTTTTTTTATTAGACCTTGACGTTAGTCGATGTTATTGAAATTTCGATGAATATTGCATAACAGGAAATGGTACTATGATAGCTGTTCACGATTTTTACGATAATCATATGAAGCGTTCGGAAGACAATCCGATTAACTCCATTTTAAATGGCGTTTTTTTTTTTTTTAAACAAAGGAATATTGAAAATTCTCTACATATTTATACAGTGATAAAAAGTTACCATTGATTAAAAGAAAATTAACGAGTTCAGTCAAAATACCCCGAAAAAAAAAATTATATGGATACAATATTTTTATAGTTACAATAACTTTAACTGTTTATCTACAGCATATTAATTTCAAATGCTAAAAGGTTTAAATTAAAACTTTAAAACCAGTAAAAATACGTTTATTCCGACAGTTGGCATGTTTCGACTCATCCCGAATCGTTTTCAGAATCAACTAAATAAAGCTATTCTAAATTTGCAAGGTCTATGACACGTCATCATTCAGTTTTCCACATATACTTTCATATTATGCACTTTAAATTTTTATTTTATATGGATATTTATTTTATTTTATTTTCATAACCATTGAGTAGCTCGAGCCATATTTTTAGTAAGGGAAACGGTGCTGCATTGTTACATATTGATTTTTTGCGCGTTACATTCTCTGTCGTTTCCCATGTAATGGATGGATAGTATAGACTGGACCGGAAAATTATTTTAATTTTATTGAAATTTCGTTGGATTACTTTTAATTGTTTATAGTGAACATTTTCATTTGATGGAGTTAATCGATTTGTGCACTGAACGACTCATATCTAAGCATCTGTGAGATGTAATTGCTAATTTAATTGATAAGATGCAAACAATGCTGATTTCATTATGGCTTTAAGGTAAGTGCCTACCTAAAACTATGAATTCAAATAAAGGATCAGGGTCCATAAGCCGCTTTTTTGGCCCCCATGAAATTGACTAAAATTCGATTATGTTATACAGATTTAATTATTTCACTTTTTAATATTATAAGGTACATATTTTACAATTTTAACAATAGTTTTTGCAGTTTGTTCGGATTTATATGATTTACACAAGCTCAAATTTCGTATAATTCGTAGTTTTGATGAATAATACACAATTTATTCTATTTTTACAATTAACTTGCTCTCTATTTTTAATATTTACTATAAGCGCAGCTTAGCAACACTTTTATATTAACATGTTTTGTATATTTTGATGTGTTTTATAATATACTAGCAGAACTACCCGGCTTCGCCCGTGTAAATTATAAGGAGCCTTCCAGGTAAAATAAATTAAAACGAAATAATACGGCAATCACAATAACTGAAACTTGTGCATTCATTCCCATCCACAAAACGTTAAAAAGGCAATCAGAAAACATGACGTTATTGTCTCGCAACCATAGTAAAATCCCTGAGCTTTAATAACAGAATGCGCGTTATCTTTGCCGGATGTAAGTGAAAATTTGTGTAATTTTCCTCACAATAAGGAAAAAAAAAATCCACGAAATCGCGCAGCATTTAGTGAAATTCTCGTTTGCATGGTATATATATATATATAAAGTACAAACACTATGTCAGTACCCATAAGTTGTAACCCATAAATTGCGCCTTTACTGCAATTTTTCTAACTTCTAAACATCACACAATTTCATTTTTTACAATGTCGAATAGAAAAAAGTTCTTTCAAATAAAATTTGCTTCAAAATTGTATCTCAATTTTCTGATTTTAATGGATTTTAAAGTAATTTTCAAGCATGGATATTTTTAAAGGTACGTGCAACCCGATTACGAAAAATGAACCCGTTTACTCTTAATGTAATAGTATAAAGAAAAGGCATGTCTATGAGTAACCTGGTATCATATTTTCTGTGGCAACAACCTAACACAATAATTAATTTCTCTTTTACTGCAATTTAACCTCTAAACCTCGCACATTCGATTGTTTCAACGCCTTATAGAAAACAAAAGTACTTTCAGTAAGATTTGTTTGTAATGTTTATCTCAATTTACAGATTTTTTTTTTTATGGATTTTAAAGTAATTTTCAAGCATGCATATTTTTTAAATATGCTTGCAATCCAATTACAAAATATTAACTCAATTGTTCAAAAACATTGTAACTAATTTAGAATTTGTTTGTTTTCGTGTAATATTCAATAACTAAATTGGCAAACGAAATTAAAACGCCAAAAATAACATAAAATAAAACACGAACTTAACAGATTATGGCTGTAGTATAAAATCGAAGAAGTAAACAAAATATAGGAGCCATTTATTTACGGTAAGTTGACTACACGTTGAAAAGATTTGATGGAATGTGAGGTCATATCTAGCCTTTTTTTTTTTTCTTGTTCGTAAATTGTTTTCATGAAATTTGACTGTTTGTATTAAAGTAGATATTTTAATTTTAAAAAACAATTAAATTAAGGTGCTACGTTATTTTA
The DNA here is from genome assembly GCA_963932465.1 of Maratus speciosus. Lineage (NCBI taxonomy): Eukaryota > Metazoa > Arthropoda > Arachnida > Araneae > Salticidae > Maratus > Maratus speciosus. The sequence goes on along the minus strand of OZ010794.1, from coordinate 501,190,994 downwards.
CCACTCTTATAGTTGAAGTTTTTATTTTATATATAAATAATGTGCGTTTTCGGTTTAGAATGACGTCAATTTCAAAAAGGCAAAAATATAGCAACGCGTTATCGTTACTTTTTTCACATTATTGTGTCATTTTTTAGGGTGTGGCAACGGGAAAGAAACAATTTAATTAGAAAATTAAAAAGATATAAATAATGTGCGTTTTCTGTTTAGAATGACGTCAATTTCAAAAATGCAAAAATATAGCAACGCGTTATCGTTACTTTTTTCACATTATTGTGTCATTTTTTAGGGTGTGGCAACGGGAAAGAAACGATTTAATTAGAAAATTAAAAATATATATTTCTATAATGTTAAATTACGGAACATGGTAGAAAAAAGGGATAAATAGTGTTCTGATGATTTTTTAAAGTAGACAGTGCTCTTTTCCACGTTCTAAAGCCTATGTAAATGAAATTTCGTGCAAATCCGTCAAAAATTGAAGATTTGTATAAAGGACATACACACAGAGAACGACTTTTATATATATATATAGATGTCAAGAATAAAGTGATCAAATATAAATAATTGAGGTAGAAATATCAGAAATTGCGTATTTTTCATAAAAACTACGAATTATACAAACTTTGAGCTTGTGTAAATCATATAAATCTGAACAAAATACAGAAACTATTGTTAAAATCGTGCAATATGTATCTTCTAATATTAAAATGTGAAATATTTACGCCAGTATAACATAATCGAATTTTAGTCTATTTCTTTCGCCAAAAACGCGGTTTACGGACCCTGACCCTTTTTCATGCAATTTTAATTAACTTTTTAAGTATAGACAATCTGTAGTCAAAATTTTTGTAAAGAATTGCGTTTATGCTAAACCTTCTGTAACAAAATCTATTCAATATATTTCATTTTTTTTCCCAACTACATATCAGCAAACCACTGACCTATACTGTATTATCAAGCAAAAGACTTTCAATACCTATTAAATTTACAAACATATACCAAATTCTGTACGCAAAACATGATTATTTAAATGTGTTTTTTTTTTCAATAAAAATAGCTCCTAAATTAATATATACATACTTACAAGCTATATTTTGCTTCATAACAATACCAATAGATGAGTACAACCTTGCGATAAAATTTTATTTCCATATCTTAAAAACTTTTTAGAAATGATATTTCTCGTATACGTAAACAATGAAAAACACAGTTTTCCAGAAAACGCAAATGAAGATTTTAATATAGCACAAAATATTATGTATAAAGTTTACAACTTTAATTTAAAACTTAATTCTATATTAAGAATGAAGAATATGAGCATTAATCTGTTTAAGTAAAGAAACAACTGTTAAAATGTATAATTTAGCTTTCTTTAAACAGTCACTGCCGGTTTCCGAAAATTCATTTCCGAATTATATTTTGGGCTATAACTTTGCTTGTAACTATCGTTGAACCAAAAGTAAGGCATTTTTGGAATCCTAAATGTTTGATCTTTAATTAAAAAAATAAAAATATCGAAATTTTTACTAAAACAGTGATTTGAGGGTAGGAACATACCTTAATCCCTCAAATGTTATACAATGCTTTCAACAATGTATATTATTGCTGCATATCAATTTCTATTGGGTAGGAATGCACCACATTTTATATAAGGTTTCATTAATTAAAAATATAAATTTTGGTTCAATTTCCATTTTAAATCTAGGTAGAAAACAATAGAAATTTTCATAATAATTGAATTCAGGTTGAATTTTTCATAATTAATTACTAACAAAGTATTATTTAGTCATTTATTCTAAAGAAATACTGTCTAAAATAAAAGAAAAAATGATTTTCTATTGTATTCTTTTATGTGCTGTGGAATTTTTGCTTTTATGTATTCGGTAAAAAATTTATAATCTTAAAAATGAAAATATATAAATATCCTGGGTTCTTTTATGATTTATTAGCATGAAATGGCTTTTTTTCATATAATTTTAGCGTTGTAATTAATTAGTACATACATCTCCATATCAGGTAAAGATGAAATTAAAAACATCCACTCTGATAGTATGAACAGGGTCTGACTCTATGAAATGCTGTATTTAACATGTTACCTTTTTTACAAAAATGATCTACTGTCCAATTATTTTAGTGCAGCTTACATATAGCTAACGAGGGAACCACTTTTGGGGTTGTTCGCACCTTACAATGAGACCTGATGCATTTTGTAGCCCTATACATAAAAGTTAAAGAACAGATAAAATCTCTCTGTTAAAATCGTATTTTATATACTTTTTTAATCTTTTAATTTTGTATTATTACATTTTCATTTGTTTATTTCACGCCAGAAGTGAGTTAAGTCACCAAATATGGCACAAGAATTTTTCCGCCCACTTTATCCGAATTGTAAATGCACAGTACATATTATTAGTTTAATGTCTTACGGACGTCTTTTTGCACGCCTTTTTACTTACGTATTATCCCTACACAATGCCGCTAGCATTGTTAAGGGATAATACGTAAGTAAAAAAACGTGGAAAAAGACGTCCGTCTTACATTGGCCTTAGAATTACATCAGATTGCGATTTAAAAAAAAAATAATTGATAGCATAAGAACAAATATTAGATTTTTCTATGCAGGCGATAAATATATGAATAGTAAATATAATTCTATAAAAGCTTCCAAGATCATTGAAAATTTATTTTTTAGTGAAATACAAAATAAGCAAACTATTTTCTTTTGAAATCGAATACAATAAAGTCTCGAATGTTTAAAATGAAATGTTGCAGTATTAAATGGTCCTTTGATAAAAGCAATTATAAAGTAAATTAATATTGTTACACAATTTAGAAAAATTACTGTGGCTAATTTCGGACATTACAATTTCTACTGAAGTCTAAACCACTCCTCACACACACACAAAAAAACAGCTATGATATTTGGCTAGGGTTGCCGGAAATCTCCACTTTTGAGAAAAAACGGCAACTGTTTCCCCGCCAAAAATGTGAATATAATGTTGCAATTTTTCAAAATCAAATTCGTGGGTTCTTGAAGGAATTTTCAAACTTTTTCAATATTTTATACCTATTATTAACTAATTTTTATTTTTAAATGCTTTAAAAAAACTTCAATGTTAATAGTCTGATAAGTGGTCTCAAAAATTGCATTTTCAGAATGTTATGCTGCTGTAAAAACAAGAAATATTATTTTAATAGAAAAATTTAATCGTTACTCAAACTTCGTAATATAAGGCTTTAAAATGCGTCGGGTCTCAATGGTAGGTGCGAGCAACACCAAAAGTGGTTCGGTTGTAAGTAACTAAAATACTTAAGTAATTTCAGACTGTTTAATCAGTTTATCATTTTCTGAGTGAAATTGTTAAATTATATTCAGGGTGTTGCCGATTTCGAGCGACAAATTTATAGGAGTAATAGTAAGGCTTCAAGAGGATGAGAAATTACCATCGACAATGGCGTCTCAAACCACGTACTTAATCACAAATACAGCATGTTCTACCTTAATTCAACTTGTGTTGAAGGTAATAACTTTCAGAAAACTGCAGTATGTTATAAAAAACATTTAATAGCTAATATCACCTTTGTTCTAAATGTGATTTTATAAAACAAATGTGGTAGAGGATTCCATTATACGCGCCAGCAGTGTGAACTTTCCGCTCCACATTTTGGACTGCGATTACCAGTTCATACGGTATCTTCGATTGCTTGAGCATCCTGTTATTACCCGACTGCCAAGAAGGGTTATATGTTTGACACGTATCTGTGTGTGTGGATTTTTTATACCCTTAAAACATCCCAACGGCTAGATGGATTTTAATGAATGAGGTCTCTATCGATTCGTCTTAAACGTCCGATGGTTATAGGTTAGATTTTGTTTTTATAAATTTAAAATGGCGACCGTAAAATACAAAAAGTTTGCAGACACGAAAAAAGTTTTACGCACCCTATTGAGTGGCATATCATTGGATAGGTCTTTCAAAATGAAAACGACGTTTCACTGACTATTTTACAGTCAGAAGATTCGTTTAACTATTACACAGCCTGAAAGTTGTGTCGGTAGGATCTTTAGCTTTACTGCAACTCTAACCTTCATAGACATCTACACTGTAAAAAAACAATCACCCAGTTTTCTTGTAGGAATCAGAAAAATAGTTGCCCTTATCGTACCGGGAAAATTTCCGACCCAGCTTGGAATAAAATCCGTAAAACACAGTTTTATTGACTATTTCCTTTTTTTTACGAATTTTATTCCAAGCTGGGAATTTTCCGATATGATAAGGGCAACTATTTTTCCGATTCCTACAGGAAAACTGGTTGGATTTTTTTTACAGTGCATAGGCCTCATCAAAACAGTGTGTTTAGAGAGGAACTAACAATTAAACACAACTTAAAAGTCATTAATACAATTAAATAAAAAAATAGGTAAGTGTTATAAAAAATAGTTTCACATTGATGAGAAATAATTAATTAGTTCGCTTTTTACGCTGTCGGGTTTTTTATTTTTTTTTTTAATTTAATTTTTATTTGTTCCAGAACTTTTCTTAACTTATAACATTTCATAGAAAACCAGATAAGCATTGTTGCATTTCATTGCACTGTTTTTTTTTTCAATAATAGGGGGCTCGGCCCCCTATGAGCTACGCTCGCCAACCCCTGTTCAGACACCGCAGTCTCTAAGACCACGCTAATTTGATCGGCTTTAAACAGAATTTGAAAGATTGAATTATAATTTAAAAAACAGTGGCGATCTCCCTATAAACGGGTTTCTATTCATTTCTCTTCGATCGGGGAATTTTAAGGAAAAATCAGCTGCTGTTAAAAGATACAATGGCTGCTTTCGCCTTTGGTTAAATAAAATCAGTGAAGCATTTCAAAATAAGCTAATATAATAAGCAAATCTGCATCAAAATGCAAATATATTTCACAAATACCAATGCCTTCTTTTGACGGAACCGACACTGAAAGTTAACGAATCTTAACTAAACCATTTAAGCAATTTCTTTATTTTCTGCTTCACAGATTTTTCTCTTTCAAATCATATTTCTTGTCGATGGCACTTCATTTTCAGCTTGTAATCTTTTTTATTTTTATTAAATTACAAAATAGTCGCTCAAAAGCAGTCTAAACGCGTTCAATAAAATTAATATTAATCTTATTAATATAATCTAAAAATATCAAAATAATGTCTCACGCAATTTTTAAATTAAAACTGTTTTGCAATATTACTTTTTGTTCAATTTACATAATAAGAGTAATGTGACGCAATTGTGACGTAATTTCTCCTATTTAAGACTTCTAACGCATGGTTATGAATTTATTATTTTACACTATCCTTTCACTTTTAAAATTCACTTGTAGTAAGTATAGTTTTTATGAAGTATTTTCAATAAGTTCCTGCTTTTCATACCTAATTATTTAATCCTAATTTGAAAGTTTTTTTCTCTGTGAATAATAGTCACGTGTAAAATAATTTTTTAATTTGAAGCAAACATTATTATTTGCGCTGTTTATACAGTTGGCAACAGTTTACATTAATACCAGTTTCTAAAATTTGTAAAAAATATCTCTCGAAATGCTGAAAATTTAAATTTAAAATAGAAATAAAACCTCAATAATGAGTCAAATTAAAAAAGTGAATGCAGTCTGCACACCGGGAAATTCTAACCTATAAAATGATCTAAAAATGAATTAATTCCCATATATAGTTTTTGTTCCTATAAAAATTTTTAATGGAATGATTTTGTCCAAATTTAGCATTAAATATCTCTTAAAATAATTATTCGATTTAAAAACTGTCTGCACTAGCGTGTTTATCAAACATTTCTCTATAATAACCCAATTTCCATATCTTTGCATGCAGTATTTTTCTTAATATTAACAAAGAAATACCTCCGGTCACAAAAAATTCAAAACCGGTGGCGGCGGTGACAGCGTAAGTTACTTTTTTTTTAGAATGGATAGATTATTTCCGTCAACCCAAGTTCAGTTAAAGTGAAACACCCCGTATTCGCGACTAAATAAGTGGTTTCTGACCCCATGTTCTACGATAATTTTTCATTCTCTTGATGCCTATCCCCCCTCTGAATTTGTCGGTCGAATTCTGCACGCCCTGTATATGTAAATAAACTTCTTAAAAGTATAAATGCGTTTCAGAATCTTCAGTATTTGAGAAATTGAAGTACATAAGCAAAAATGCTTTTGCGAGAAAAATTGCGATATTGATTCGTATTTAAAAATAAAAAATCTAGAAATATGCATTATGTAAAGCGTTATATAATGTATCCGGGGGCTCTTAAAAGTGCATTTGTCTTCAAAAGCTTTCTGTCATGATACATTGAAAAAGAAGAGAAAAAGGATTGTAGCTCAAGGGATTCGTATCAATATTATGCATGCAGATTACAATAGCTCTAAAGTGGATGCATAATGCATCTCCGCATATAGTTTTCTTTGAGATAAATTTTACTTCTGTAGTATATCAAATATCATAGGAGGATCTTTTACTGGATGTTTTGAAAATACTTTTAAAAAAGGGCTTTAAAATGTATTTCTCCATTGTAAGCGAAAAATAATTAAGGTAGTACGTACTGGAACAATAAAAGCAGTAATTTTCAGCAATTCAGTGCATTTAAATACTATTAAAAGAAATAAGATAAGCATTGCGGTACGAAAAAAAAAGCTTATGCAGTAATCTTTTTGAAAAGGATGTAGAAACATTTGATCAGAAATAATGAATATTTATCCATAAAATATTTTGACAATTTTTTTTTAATTTTAAAAAAGAGAACAAAGAAAAAGGAAAAAAAAGAGAAAAGCAAAAGAGAAAAAAGAAAAAGAGAAAAAAGAAAAAGAGAAAAAAAGAAAAAGAAAAAGAGAAAAGGAAAGTATTGTATTCTCCAATTGTTATAAATTACATGAATATACACAAGAAATTAAATGCGAATACACAAATGAAAAATGTGATCCACTTTTATATATTTTCAATTAGCACATGTTAATAATGAATATCTTACCCTACATACTACTATATAAAATGAAATAAATGAAACAAATTTATGAAACTATATTATAAAACGACTAAATCGGATATATAACGCTTAGACTGGGAGACTTTTAGTAGAAATTAAAGGTATTGGTGTTTAACCTTAATTAATAGAATCATATTGGATAGAAAATAAAGAAATAAAAAAAGATATTCCGATATCATGTTACATCAAGTAAGGATTCACAAAATTGTATGAGTGCAGGCTGGACTTTAAGCCATAGAAAAAAGTGAAATTGTTCTTTCTTTTTCCTTAAGATCACCTGCACAATTGCGAAAGTCAGTTATTAATGTGATTACGAATACAAAAAATATTTTTTTAAAAACTTTTGAATGCAAAGAGGTTAAAATATTCTCCTTGGTTTTTTTTATTTATTTTTGTTTGTTTGTTTCAATTTCAATGCGAAAATAGAATCTTTAATACGAAAATGAGATCATTTACCCATTTAATTCCTTCACAGCAATGGAAAACTTTTTTGCCGCTGATACAGAAAGGCTATTATAATTTAAAACAAATTAATATGTGAATATTATTTCTTATTTAACATTTTAAGTATAGAAATTTTAAGAGCTGTTTTGAGACTTTTGGATGCATGCAACTACGTCATCGAAGACCTAACTGTAGACATAGCTGTAGTAGTTTCGTCATCTGACACTGGCTCATTTCACATTAAAATATTTTATGAATAATACCAGGAATTATACAAAATTATGATTTTACACGAAAAAAAAATTATGTAATTTTTAATGCATGCTAGTTTATCTTTGTAAAATGTTTTCGAATTTCCAAATTTAATAAACATTTTATTTTTTGTTATTGAAATAATACAAGTATACTTTCAAAAGTGGGTCTTTCCTTTTTAGGTTAGACATTATTAATCTAAGTAATAAATAATAATAATAATAATAATAATCTTATATGGCTAATTTATGTCCGTGTTAACTTCTATGAAGTGCGTCAGTTTTTGAAGAAATATACACATATTTATGACTTAAAATTAATTAAAAAGATACATTTCTAATTTATTAAAAAGAAAAATTCAGAATAACGGGATAGTTAGAAATTTTCTTTACAGTTTTGTGCAAGGGGAATATATGATTTTTAATATATCAAGCTTTAACATTTCTTACTTTTTCTAAATTTCTTACCAGCTTTAAAATAATTTCTTACAACTTAATATTAAAAATTATTACTTAATCTTTGTTAAAAGAACGCAAAGAAATAAATCGTTTGTGATGCAAAGAGTATGTAATAATTGAATTATAATTTTGCCAGAAAGTTTTTCCCTATTAACAAAAGAATCTATTCTATCACTTTTTACTAAAAGCATATTTTCCTACTTGCTTTTTCCTATCCTACTCGATAAAACAAGGGTTTATTTCTTTTTGTTGCATACTGAGACTAGACATTGATCACAAACCTCTCTTAGGACAGTAGACATTTATGTTCACTATATCTGAAAATCACAAATGCTTGGGGTGCAAAAAACGAAATGATTCAATATAAAATAATCATTGTTTATCTACTTGCATCTTTCAGAGCTTTGAACCAAACTTCGATGTTCAACATTTCACTAATTGATGGTTCAACATCTCACCAATTTATGGTTCAACCGTAGAACAAAATGATTGAACAACGTTTCACTATCTTGAGGTGACAGTTACTGCAGCACATAAAATTGATTTAACCTCGCTCCAAATTTCAACAGTGTCTAAATTAACGTTTGTCACGTTGATTTAACATAAATCCTCTAACATTAATTTCGTCTAATTCTCTACATCTTTTCTTGTTCTGATTTGATCTAAGGAACGCATATATGGTATCAAAAGTGGGTGTTACCAATTCGAACGTCAAATTCGGTACGATATGAAAAATGCAGATAACCATTATTTCAAAAATTGCTTATATATTCTGGAAGAAGATGCTGTTTCCTGTCGAATTATATCTATCGTATTTGTCTTCCGCAATTTGGTGATAAAGCAGCATGTGGGGTTCTTTCTTTTTTTGTTCTTTGGATACAGTACATGCATACTCCAGAGTAAAAGATGATCCATTTTTTTTTTTTTTTTTGCGTTGTGCATAAATACAGCTGTAATAAAAAAAACTAAGACGAATACAGCAAAAAAGAACATTTGATAGAATACAGAAACAAATCAAGTTTTACTTACCGTAATTTCGGGTGTATAGCCCGCGTATCAAACAATCGTGTTTCGGCCCAGAAAATTTTTAAAATAAAATGTAACTTTTTAGATCACGGTAAATATTGGTCTTCAAACACTGAATAAAATTTCTGGGTCTAAACTGAATTGTTTGATCTGCGGGCTATACACCGGAAATTACGGTACATAACTTACAGGTGTTCTATGTGTGAACTCTTCGTCACACGACATACATCAATGTGATAGTCATGTTCCTGCCACACTCTACTCGACATGTTACTATCAGGTATCTTTGAACTTATTGTACTACGCATGAAATGTCTTGACATTTGGTCCCTGTGTTCGATATTTCGTACGAAATGCCTGCTGAACCAACACTACTGATTCAGATTTTATAAACTCTAAGACACAAAACGCTTTCCGTTCGCCTGTAAACGCCATTTTTATTTACTTACTGACAATAAAACCGCTGACAAAAAAACTTAATTTGTTCCTGTTTTCTTTCAAATATTCTTTTTTGCTGTATTTGTCTTAGATTTTTTACAACAGTGCTTCGAAACTCCGGAGGTAATTACGAATAACCCTCATTTTTCTTTTTTTCCTATAGAAGGCACATTTGTTACACACAATTTATGATTCATTAATTTTGATTAACATTAATTTATATTCATGTATGTGGTGTGTAAGTTTTTAAAGAAATATACACATATTTATGACTTAACATTTAATAAAAAAAGTACATTTCTAATTTCTTAAAAAGAAAACTTAAAATAACGGGATAGATTGATATATAGGATAGTTCGAATTATTCATTCTCTTTACGGTTTTCTACAAGTGGAATACATGATTTTTAAGATATCAAGCTTTAAAATTTCTTACTTTTTCTTAATTTCTTACCAGCTATAACATAATTTCTTACAACTTAATAATAAACAGTTAATACTAAATCTTTGTTAAAAGAACGAAAAAAAATAAAAACTTTGTGAGGGAAAGTGTATTAGAGAATTAAATTACAATTTTGTCAGAACGTTTTTCCCTATTAACAGAAAAATCTTTTTTCACCACTTTTTACAAAAAAACTTCTTATAAACACATTTTCGCGCTTTCTTCTTTCTATCCTGCTCTAATAAAACAAGGATTTCTTGCATCTTCTTGCATAGTGAGACAGGACATTGAGCATAAACCTTTCCTTGCCCAGGAAAGGTTTATGTTCACTATATCTGGTTATCGCAGTTTCTTGGGGTGCAAAAAATGAAATTATTTAGTATAAAATAAATCAATGCTTATCTACTTGCATGTTTTAGATCTTTGAACCAACGTTCTACGTTCAACATTTCCGTAATTTATGGCTCAACGTGTCCCCAATTTATGATTGAACCGTATAACCAAATGGTGGAACAAGGTTTAACTATCTTGAGGTGGCAGCTACTGCAACACCAAAAATTGATTCAGCCTTGCTCCAAATTTTAACAGTGTGTAAATTAACGTTTGTCACGTTGATTTAACATAAAATCCTTCGACATTGATCTCTTCTAATTCGGATAAAATATAAATTAACTATATCTTTTCCAGTTTTGATTTGTTCGAAGGAACGCATATATGATGTCAAAAGTAGGTGTTACCATTTCGAACTTCGAATTCGGTACGATTTGAAATACGCAGATAACCACTATTTCAAAAATTACTTATGTATTCTGAAAGAAGACACTGTTTCCTGTCAAAAGATATCTGTATTATGTAATTTGGTGATAAAACAGCATGTGGGGTTCTTCCTTTTTTTTTCTTTGGATACAGTTCATGCATACTCCGGAGTAAAATATGATCCATTATTTTTGCGTAGTGCATAAATACGGCAGTATTAAAAAAAAAAAAAAAAAAAAAAAAAAAAAAAGCCTCAAATACAGCAAAAACGAACATTTGAAAGAATACAGAAACAAATCAAGTTTTACTTATATAACTTACAGGTGTTCTATGTGTGAACACTTCATCACACGGCATACATCAATGCGATAGTCAAGTTCCTGCCACATTCTACTCAACATGGGGTACTATCAACGTTCTATAAACTTATTGTACAACACATGAATTGTTTTGACATTTGGTCCCTGTGTTCGATATTTCGTACGAAATGCCCGCTAAACCAACACTACTGATTCAGATTTTGCAAATTTTAAGACGCAAAACGCTTTTTGTTCGCCTATACACGCCATTTTTATTTACTAACTGCCTACCGTCAACTGCTGACAATAAAACTTGATTTATTTCTGTATTCTTTCAAATATGCTCTTTTGCTGTATTCGTCTTAGTTTTTTTACAACAGCGCTTCGAAACCCCGGAGGGAATTACGAATAACCCTATATATTTCTATATTTTCCCATAGAAAGCACATTTTGTCACACAAGGAAATTGATCGAACTGTCGAAGAGCTATCAAATAGTCAAATTTGCGTTCATTATCATAAGATTATAAATTTATTCTAAATATTTCAGCGAAAAAAGTGCGAAAATATACGCTTGGGTCAAAAATAAAAATTTTAGCAACACCAAAAAATTCACACACAATTGAATTTTTCATAACTATCGAAAAGCTATCAAATAGTCAAATCTGTGCTCTTTATCAGAAGAATATAAATTTATCTTAAATATTTGAGCAAAAAAAAAGTGCGTAAATATACGCTTGTGTCAAAAACAAAAATTTTAACGCATAGCAAGAAAATAAGAGAAAAGTAAAAGCAATATTTTTATACGCTCTTTTTTTACTGTAATTGATAATTCGTGTTTTTTATACGACTTTGCATAGCCCTGTAAAAACCATATACTAAAGTCTCAAAATAAGTGAATTATTATTTTTTAAATGTAATTTTTGACCAGTTTCCTGTTAAAATCAAAAGGAAAAAAACAAGCAATTTTAGATTGCTGCAAATGTTACAGTACATTGTTGTAATATAAGAATATTTACTGCTGAATCACGCTGTAATAGATTTTAAAAATATTCATAGAATTTCTAAATAATTTTTCCAACGCAGAATTAAATATTATTATAATTAAATTAATTATACATAATTAAGTTGTGAAAATAGGACAATATTTTATAGTCATTATGAAAACACAACGGTACGCATTTCCTAGAGCTACAGCACATCATAAAGTAAGTGAAAATTCATTAAAAATTCAATTTCTACGTATATGAATCAAGTAAGATCACATATAAAAGCACGTAATAATAAAAGACCAAATGTATCAACTTAAGTACAATGTACGTTTAACAATGAAAAATTTAAATGTTTCTCATAAATTTTAAATTGCATATTTATTAATTAAATCATAAGTTATATTATTTGAAGAATTATTTTAAACAACTTTTGATAATAATTAATTAGCATTTTAAATATTTTACAAGTCATTAAAGCACTTATTAATGTCAATTATTTTATCCTTTTCTTTCTTCTCATAAGCAGCGTAATAATGGTGACGAGATATGATAGCTCATTAATGTAAACATTTAATTTTCTAACTTAAACACTTGCCAGCCTAATTAACTTGTTCAACTGACATGCCAGCTTACATAGTGTTCTCAAAATTTATTTTTCGTAATAAATTTTTAAGAATGAATGATTATTATGTTATTTCGCGCTCGTCTCCCTTGTTTAGTTATTAATAACACTAGTTGTGAAACAGGAATAAATTGTACCAAATAGCTTTAAAAGCTAATAAATAAATAAATTTCTGAATTTTATTATAAAGTCACAAAATTTTTAGCCGCAAAGGAATTTGTATGCAAGATCTAAAATATTTCCCCATAACATTTTTTAAATACTTAAAATATCTTTTTAATTGTTAATATCATTAATGAAATTATTTTTATAAGAGATAGAACTGTTAGGTCATTCAGAAAGATGTTTCTGTTTGGGAAAATCAATTCGTGCCAGAAAATCCTGCCCGTTAATTAATACATATTAGATATCTGAATCAAAAATATTCTCATTCCTGAGCAATTTGGCTTCAGAGCAAAACATTCTAGACTTCATCAACTCCTTCGTGTTGTGGAATTCCTTAGTGAAAACCTCAACACGAACACCCCAGCTGTGGCTGTTTTTCTTGATGTCGCTAAGGCTTTCGATTAATTAAGCTTATTATTAATGCTAGACGAATTTATCTTAAGCATTCATACGTTAGTGACCGCGCCTTTTGTGTCCGCATTAATAAACTATTATCCAGTTTCCACCGTATTCTTGCTGGCACACTTCAAGGGTCTGTCCTCGGCCCTACATTATTTAACATACTTTTTAACGATATCCCTAGAACACCGATGACTTATCTTGCCCTGTACGCGAACGACACGGCAGTGCACGCCTCTGCACATCATCCATTATACCTTATACCAAATTCTACAAAAACACATTTATGAATTCCTTAGTTAATGTACTCAATGGCGTGTTAAACTCAATGAATAAAAACAGCTGCTGTATATTTTTCCAGGATATTAACTTTTCCCAATCGCACAACAATTAATAACACTACCATTCCTTGGACTAACCACACTCAGTATCTGGGGGTTACCCATGATAGAAGATTAATTTGGAAAAAACACTCCATCAAAGTTCACGGCAAAGTCGCCGGAATCTCAAGATCTCTCTCACCTCTTCTCAAATGTAACACACTTTCTATCAAAAATAAACTAATATTATGTAATGCTTGTATCAGATCTGTATTAACCTATGCCTGTCCGATCTGGGGATTCGCATGCTTTACTAGTATAGACTACCTTTACCGTGCTCATAGCAAAAGTCTCCGTAATATTCGTAACTGTCACCGGTGCCTACGCAATACAACTTTCCGCAGGGATCTTAAAACCACATCATTAAAAAAGCATATCAATCAACTATCTAAAAAGTTTTATAAAACTGTGTACAATCTACCTAACTAAATAATTTCGGAACTACCCGACTACGAGGTATCCGACCCCACTAATAAAAAACGCCCTAAATACTCGCTTTTGCTTGACGATGAAGGATTAAGCCTTAACCTCTTAGTTCTCGCTCCCGTGATAGTCACGGGTTGGGTTTTCTATTCAGATTGTTTGATTCCCACCACTTTTATAAAGTAGTGTAATTGACTTTATTATGGTATCATTTTACTTGTCATTAAATAAGGTGAATATTTCTTTTTGAAAAAAGTGGTCCCAGTAAGCAATCTGAATTTTTAAACCGTAACTTAATGCGACCGTTAAAGTGTTAAGAAGAAACCATGTTACAAAAATGGAGCTATGAATAACGAAGAGAAGACGTATAATGGATTTTCTACGAGTTCCGAGTGAAGTAACTCAGGACGTTGTCACAAGATGGCGGCTGATTATTTTACAACGGATTAACAGTTTCCGATGACTGCCGAAGCAAACTTCCAGCAGTAAATTTTGAATAGAAAATTTCGCCTTATTTTAGCGGCCTTCTGATGAAAAATTTCTCTCATAAATCTGATTAAATTTTCTATTTGTTTTTATTGATGCCAGTTTTTCAGGGTATTATAATCTTTTTCACTGATACTGAGAGGAGGTTGTCACAATGTGACGAAAACGCAGGGCCAGACTACCGCCGAAATAAAATCCAACCAGTAAATATGAATATCTCTTTTTGCCGTTATTTGTGACTGAAATTGTGCTTTAATAAAGCGTTTAAAAAAAGGAAAAAAATCTATTTTAATTTACTGGTGGAAGTTTGCTCTGGCCGTATTCAACCCTTGCAAAATAGGTTACAGTTGAAGCGTCACTATTTTAAGGATATGTCAGTTCCTTTTTATTAATAGTTCCATGGTTACAAACCGCAATCATATACTTCACTTCTTGGGTGGATATGAAATCAACACCTTGCTTCCATGTATACATGTAGATACATTCTATGTAAAGTTAATTTCATCTGGAGCCAAAGAAATTAAGAGCAATATTTTTATTTCATAGCGCATGTGTTACACTATTGCCATATAGAGTTTTTACATAGAGTACTAACAATAAGATATAAGTGCCTAGTATGATAAAAAAGAATATCGTATGCGCCAAAACGTTTCCTTATATTCAAAGAATTTTAAATAAAACAGTTCAAATTCGTAGTCGTACTAACTTGTGAAGAGCGTTTAGCCCGCTCTGATAAAAAATGGAAATAACGTAAATATAAAAGAACCCTCCCTTGCAAAACGGTTACCAAACTTTGTCGGTTACCATAATTCTATGGGAATGACTCCATATTAAAAATCACGTTTTAATATCTTATATTTCAAAAGCAATTATATTAAAATAAAAAAAATGTGTTCCTTATTTCATGATTCTTTTAGTTGATATAATTTATTATGAGATAGGCTTAATTTTCATATGTACGAAAAATTCGAAAGTTATCAGTATTAGAGACTGAATGTGCAATATAATTTTTGTAGATTGTATTATGGAAAATTTCAAATGTGAAGTTGATGAATGTATGTTATTATAATAGCAGCAAGGAAAAATTTATTAATTATATTGAAAAGTGGCATGCTACGCAATAATTTAATTTTGTAAATATGTTGGCACATTATTTTGTAAATATGTAACGGCATGCACTGCTACGCCAGAATTCAGATAAAATAATTTTTGATAAAACACATTTTAAAGGTATGCGAAGGTATGTGTTGTTTGATGGATGCACTTATTTTTACAAAATAGTAATTGTATTGTTCAATCGTATTTTGTAATACAAAATCCTTAAACAACCAAATTCGTTCATAAAAAATAGAGCTCTATTAAGCGAGTTCGCAAAATGAATGATTGTTATTCAAACTACGAAGATGCTTTTGTTATAGGAGTTTGTAATTTATTTGATAAAAAATTATTTAGATTTCTTTTTTTGGCAAAAAATGTGAAATTTACATGTTTAATTTTTCATTCTTGAGGTGAAGTTTATGGTAGCATACAACTTTGGCTGACACGCGGTGGAGCGTCGACAAACTTTTGCCTGAGCGCAGCAACATCCTCTCATCACACTTGTTTCCTGTAGAGTTAGAGTAGTTGGGAGCCATTCTGCAAGAAAGGGAGACGCCCCCGGTTACTAGAGGGCACCCAGTGGCTAGTTCTTAGAAAACGGAGGCCCGTTATCCCTTATTGTTTGATCAAGTGGTACTCAACCGGAGGCCCGTCAGTTAAAGGACGGCGTTCACGCTAGTCAGACCTCCGGGTGGAGGATCAATCCAGTGAGTCCATTCACAACTGGGTCTGTATCTGTCCTGTGATCGGATTAGCAGGCTTTCTTGAAAGTAACATTCTTGCCACTAAATCACGAGTGGGGACGTTGCTAAGATGCTTGGATTGAAACTTGCCACGGTCATCCGGGTCCGTGAGTAGTACCTATTATCCTCCATGGTATGGTGGCCTTTACGAGTATGAGCGTCCGAGCCCCGGGCAGCTGATGGCAGGTAAAGTTTCTACACATGGGGTCGGATAATTTGGCACGCAGTTCAGTTTTGCATGCGTGGGGAGGAATCTAGATCTACGTAAGTGAGATACACAGGCATGCCGGGACCATGGAGCTATAAAGATTAAAAAGAGGCGACATATCAATCTAACCCCGTGGAGAGTGTTGAAGCTGAAAGACGGTTTCTTTCCCCCTTCTCCGGCGTCCGCCATATTTGACTTTTCCGTAGTTGATATGCACAATGAGAAGAACTGGTTCACAGCGCAGCTCACAGCCGTCAAATAAGGCGGAAGCAGAGGGGTTGGAACAGCTTCAATTGACGTCATTTATGTCGTCTCCTTTAGTCTTCATTTTTCCATGGCCGAGACCCTCAGTGAAGGCTTGACTATGTGCTGTAAGGAAACGTCACCGCTTTCCATGGCTCGGTATTGGTATCAGCCTTTTTGTTATCTAATAGCCGGTTTTACTAGTCACCTATGGCTGAAAGGGTTTAACAAATTTATATATTTTTTAATAGTTTTCTTTAACTTATTGGTGATGTTTGACATGCTTCCTTATTTCAGTAGCTATAATATCTTTATCTAAAGTATAATGTTAATCAGGGTTCGTACGGTTACCGTTATATTCAAGGCCAAATATTAGTATTTTTATGCAGAAAAATAAATATAGTTTAAACGCACGAAATTTCGCCTTATTTAAGGAAAGATTTTCTATAAGAAAATACTGGTAACGAAGAATTTCTTAATCTGGAAATTCAAGGACCCCTACGAACCCTGTTAATTGTTTTCTAAAATATAAATTAATTTAAACGCGTTAGAACCTAAACATTTGCGCCCCATAGATGGCGTTGGTTGTTGATATTGTGGTGCCGTAATAGATTATTCCAGAACGCACTCTCTTACGCGATTGGAATCGCCTTATATTATTTCTTCTTTTCGAAAATATAAATGATGGTATGAGATAATAGCTTCGTTTTGTAATTTTAAGTTTGGTCACCTTAATGTTTTTGATACCTTTATTTTAAAACGTTACTTGGTTAAACATTTGAGTAGATTTTGTTTATTTATGTTATTTTATTTAATACATAAATCAAGTTAAAGTAGTAATATGCACTAAGCTTTACGGTATTTAATTTCAATTAAATATTTTAGTTTTGATTTTAAATATTGTTTAAGCTGATTTAATGAACTTTGGATTTTAACATTTCAATAGACCATTTTCCAAATCCACGTTAACCTCAGATTATATTTAAGAATCAAGCTCATCTCCGGTTACTCATCATGTTTTTAGTTTATATCCTGATACTAGAAGGTAGATTTAATTAGTTATTTTATTCAAATTTTCTCTAAATGAAGATCAGTCTGAAAATGTTTTAATATATATTCTAATTATGGTTAATTTTTTGTTTTGAATGAAATTTCATAAAGAAAATTGGTCACGTTGTCACATACTTTGAAATCAACACCTCATTTTACTTCCGGTATCTTCCAAGGGAAAATTTTAGATCTCTGTAAATTCAGTAAAAATATATTAGACTTGTGTTAATATAGGCTAACTGTATTTGTTATCCATTGTCGCCAAGCTAGTTTTAACCATTTTCAGATGCTCCATGAAGACATTGGTAAAGGAAGGCATTCCGATTAATCTCGGGATTAATTCCTATGCCCGGCGCCCTTACAGGTGTCCGGTTTACCTGGGAATCATCCGGATGTGGGTCTCTGAATCCTTTAGTTTTTAGGTGCGTTCGTAATTATAAAAATACGTAGCACCTACAGTCGTCGTTCAGTCCGTCTGTCCGCATATAACACAACAAAAACTACCCAACCGAATGGTCTGAAATTTTAAATATATAATTATTGCAAAATTTTGTCGAGTCATTTCAAATTTTATGAATAACGGATGCACAGTTTAATTAGAAGGACAGTCAAAATTTTTCAGTTACATTACGGGCAATGGGAAAAAATATTTCAAGTGCATTTTAATGATGTTACAGCTTTTCGAAAAGAATGAAATTGATATGCATTTATGAAGTGCACTGAAATATAAATTCAATACAATATGCAGTGCAAAAAATACTTTTAAAACTAGTTATAATACGAACGTACCTCATTTGCCACGTTTGACGTGGAATTTCCAACTTGTTCGGCATTATCGGAGTGACCAGACTTTCAAGAGAGTCTGTGTTGAGGAGGAGGGATGCTTCTTTGCCGATGCTTCTTTTTGACCGGTAGCCTGTACCTTTGTGTTGTTCTTGGGTAAACCAGGTCCCTTTGGGTCATGTGCAAATGGGCTCGTATGCGAAAATTATTTTATTCTATATACGTATCTACAAAAAGTAGGGCTCTGAATATAGGGCTCTGATGAATGTAACTAAGAAAATGTAAGTTTTGAAATATTCAATTTTCAAGTTTTCTTAAGAAAACTACAACCAGAGCTTTAATTAACTAATATACAACATTTTTGGTCTGATGGTTTTTATATTGTTTATCTTATTGAATTTAATAACATAAACGTTATCTCGTACCAAAATTATCTTTTACTATGATAGGGTCTCTTGAGTAATAATCCATCGTTGTATTTTAAAAAGGATATCAGGACACAGTTAAAAAACTTTACATGAAAATCAGAACCATGTTTTACACCTACAAATTTTGCTTCACTACGATTAGGCCTGTGGGAATTATCGCAATGAATAACAGTTCTGCTTATTTTTTTAACATAAGTGCAGTGCCATTAAGGAAAATTATTGTTTTTATGAATAGGGTAACTCCGGGAGAGTAGCCGCATACGGGATAGATGCAGCACCCCTTGTATTTCTTGTAATTATCGATAGATGGTCGTCAAACGCACAGTATAGGTGTTCAATGAGATTATTTTAACCAATGTATAGCGTGAATCTCATTTCGATGTTTACTTGAAGAAGTACAATCCTTAATTTGACGTAAGTGCATGATTTTACTGTCCAAACTTTTAAACACGTTATGTTTAAATACTTTTCACACAATAATTACTAAATGCATGCATGATTTCGAAGTCAAAATTAAGTGCAGCGTTTGTATAGAGTACTGTGTGTATGGTTACGCCATTCCCCTTAGCGATGGCAGGTAACTGTGATGGCCGACGTCTGCACCCTGCAAAATGGGATACATGTCGCACTGCTATTCCGGTATACATCCCGCAGTTTCTTTTGTACGGAATGATTAAGTGTTATTAACGTTTTCTTTTCTTTTTGCACAGACAAATCATGTTAGGCATGTTATCAAGTTTACTAAAACCAAAGGAGAAAATGGGGAAAATAAAAAGTAAGAAGTGCAAAGAAGATGCAAGTCAAGATCCTAATAATGAAAAATTAGATTGTGCTTAACATAGACGTTCTTTGCAAACTACTCCAAAAAAGAGGCAGTGTAATTGGCTTCGTTGCATCATGTGTTTAAATGTAGTTACATGAAGACTGTACTTTTTCCACACTTTTTCTGTAAATTGTAGTCGAAAAAGCAGGTCTCTTAACCCATTCGGGACTACAGGTGCATAAAAGAACCTTCATAAAGGACTTAAAAAATGTGTTTCTGGCACCAGTGAAAAAGAACAGTAATATTTACTCTGTTTAATTAGAGCATTTTTATGATTATTGAAGTAAAGTTAACTTCTTTTAAAAAAGTGGTACCAACTGAATAAAATTTGTGTAAAAGCCACCGGTCCCGAAATGGTTAAGAAATAAATTATGTAAACACAATTTTACTTTTTTTCTTTTCCCTTTCTAATACATTGATGTTACGTTGTTGCTGAAATAACAATTAAAATTTAATGTAAAAAAAAATAAGTCGATAATTTTAATAGTGAAAGTAGGCAAGAATTACTAATTTGAATATACTAATACATTTCATTGTACTCATTTAGTTTCATATTGTTATTACATCGTTAATTATAGTCCAGATATGAATATTTCTTTTTAAATATTTTTATTTATAATTTCATTCTGTTCTTATTACAAGCGTGGCATAGCTACCGCACAAGGGCGGCGTCTCAGCCTGAACGTACGTTTGACGTGCCGCAGTGTAACGTTTTAGAAAAAAATTATTTAAAAATATTAATAATTTATTTTGAATCTTTTTGTCGCAGTACACCCGATGTATATTTAACATTGAATAGCACAGCATGATTTTTTTTAATTTTATGTCCACCATGGGACTTTATACATAAATTTTAAAAAAAAATGTGAGGTATAAATCCCGGAATTATCCTATATTTAAGTGCGTAATGCACTCATTAAGAATATTTATCGATTTAGTAAAACAATAATTATTTTATTAATAAGAAGTCTCATCAGAACTTTTTTTTTTGTTGTTTAAAAGCAATATAAATTGTCAGTAGAAAAAGTGCGCTTAAAAATGTAAAAAATGAAGAAATAAATAAAGCAAGAAATAAAGATGTTACTACATTTCAATTAAGATTCTTCAAGCACAGAATAATCATTATGTAAGAAATTCCGATGTAATACTTTTTTCAATAAAGTAAAAAAATAAAAAATAAAAATGTTTGAAATGTAAATAACATTAAACGGTATTATCATCTTCAAACGAATTTCACTAGATCGCAATGCAAATATGCTGAACTGTTAACTGTTTAAATTGAAGAGCTATTAATGTTAACTTTTTATTTTCATTGATGCTATAATGTTTTTAAATTTAATGATTTATCTGCGTTTTTTTCTAAATCTGAATACCGAAAATGTTAAAAGATAAATAGATTTGAACGAAAGAAAAAGAATTACACTTGAAAATACATCCTTTATCTTTTTCAACATCTCTTTTGATTTCATTGGACATAAAAAAGTAAGTAATTTATTGAATAAAAAAAAATATATCAAGTATTTTGTTTTCACGAAGATGACGAAATACTTAATGAATTAAAAAAACATGATATTAAGTTATTTTAGACACTTCAACCGTAACATAAATTTGAATTACAACAAATATAAAAACATTAATTTTAATTACTTGCTTTTATTTACCCAAATTTATTTAATTATCTAATTCGTAAAATATTATTAACAAAATTAAGTACTTGACTGGATTATTGTAAATTTTTTTGTGGATAGTAAACAAAACATATAATGGGCATTTATTCGGAATACACGGGGTGCATCAGGATTGATCGTTCAAATTTTATGGGGAGGTAGAAAATGGCAAAAGAAGAGAATCTCACATAGGAAAGTATAGGCGCACATGACGCATGCACATGACGTAACAAACGCATGATGTTGTAGACGGCGCTTTGTATCCTCAACTTTTGATCACACGCCATGCTCTCTGACAAGCCCAGCCGGTCTTTCTTTCTTTCTAACCGATGACCAGGCCCCTACCTGCCGGGATGCCCCAGCTTAACGGGTTTAGTACCTGGCATCGGGGCGAAAGACCGCCTAACCGCCGCGAAGCGGCAATAAACCTGACATCATTGCCTCGATCGTCATCCTATTTGCAGTGCCTACTGCTCGTTTGTGTATACTATGTTTTGCCGGTTACTTAACGTTATAACCTGTTGTACGGCACCTGCACATTGCTACTCATGTTGGTCTCCTAATTTAGAACCTTGATCAGATGACGAGACCTTCACCTGGCCAGGCACCTCCAGAGGTATAATTCACAGGTAACTTGGAGGACTTTGCACCCACGACGGATTTTACATGCACCAGGCGCCATTAGCGTACATGGCGGATTATAGCCAGCAGTATGCCTCGATCCCGCGGCCTTAGCTGCGGATTCGATGCTCTGCCAACTGGGCCACCGCTGCCCGAACTACTTCTGAATGAACTGGTGTTTAGAAGCCGAATTGTTGGTGCAGACTTGTCATAAGAAAAAGGATTGAAGGGGGTGAGGAAGCAAAAAAAAAAAAATAAATAAATAAAATAAATAAATAAATAAATAAATAAATAAATAAATAAAAAAGAATTTAAAAAAAAAGAAATTAAAAAATGGAGCGCCGCAGATAGACAAGTTGCACCAAAAGTTAATTTTGGGCCGAAATGCTAGACAAACATAACGATGCAGGGGGATGGGACTCCGCCTATCTACCGTACCCCACCGCGTAGAAACTGACTCCGTAGACTTCCCACTGGAGAGGGTCCGGTAGCTTGTGCAGGCTATAGCCTATGTGCAATTAAGAATAATAAAGAGGCGGTAGTCAAAAAGAAAAAGAAAAAAAAAAACTGAAAGGGAAAGGGGTTAGCTTGTACATGTTATTACACTTAAAACTTACTTATAGCTATTTACTTAACTACCATTTATTACATATATTGTTTTAATATATGTAAAACGTCATTAATGACATTGTAATAATGACATTGTAAATAATGACATTGTCAAATAATGACATTGTAAAATGTCATTATTTGACAATGCGACTTTGCAGAATCTACATGAGCCATTGTACGTTAAATGAATACGAATATATGCATTCAATCGTAGATGCCAATATTTGTTAATTATTCCTGAGTCTTATCCAAGACAAGCATGTTTTTAACGGAAAATATATATAAGGAAATGTGTCCTGTTTCTACAAGGTACATTTCAGATTTCATTTTGAAATTTATGCTTAAATAAACTTTCCGATTGAAAACGTGTTAGTCTTAGATCAGACTCCGGAATAATTAAGAGATGCTAGCATCTATAATTTAACTTACGGTGCGGCACGAGAAATCGTCGGAGTGCTGTGAAAATATGTGCAGGTTGGTTGGTTGTGTTTATGACGGCCAATTATCAACACGAGGGATATGGGCCCTAAGGGGGGGCAGTGCCCTCCGTGGGGGTCTTTCTAACGGAACCTAACCCGTATTTACGCATGGAAATCCACGGTTCGAAGAAAACCACAAAAACTCCGAACGATTAGGCCGACGTGCGCTATTGGGTTCGAACCCAGCACCTCCCATCTACCAGCTTTGAGAGCAGAAACTCTCGGCCACTGGTGGGGCAAAATATGTGCAGAGCGGTACCCCAACTGATGTAAATCTCAACATCAAATGTTTGCACGTGTTCATCAACAACTGTGCGAAAATGAATCGGTTAACAGTACCTGTCATGATAGAAGAGGCAACCAGTCGACACGAAAGTTCCAATCGAGGAAGCTATCCTATAGTCTGTCGAAGAACAACCGGTTTGGTGTTTCGCATTCAACAGTGCGGCGGATACTGAAAGAGGAACGTCTACATTCAATTTCAGTTGTTGATGAACACATGCAAAAATTGTATACTGAGGTTTGCGCCGGATTAATAGCATTCTGTATACATTTGCGTAGCTCTTCGACCACTTTATTCTATAACAACGTAACTTAGGTGCATATCTGTATATTTATTTACCAGAAAATAATTCATATCACTTCTGTTAAATCAACTTGTAGAATGACGGCCAACTGAATTTGTCAGAGAGATTTGCGTGTAATCAGAAGTTGTGAATACACAGTGCACATTAGCGCATCATGCGTTCGTTTTCGCTCACACTTTCCTGTTCGCGTTTGTCTTCTTTTACTGTTTCTTACCTCCCGACCAAATTGCAATGACTAATCCTGATATACACAGTAATTTTTTTAATAGAATTCTAAATATATATATTTCAAAAATATACCTTTTAAATATTTATCAGTAAATAATTATTATACATCAAATGCAGATTTGCAAAACACCCGATTTTTGAGTACCCCTATTTTTATAGAGAAATACTTCTTTTATAGAATCGCAGAATTTTTATAATTAAATGAAGAGATCATTTCTGTGCAATAGGGGTATATCGGGAAGTTAGTAAATATGATCACAAGTAATCAAGAATAACGCCAGTGTCTTCAAAGATCTTCGGAGAAGGTTTTATAGCTCCGAGGCAAGAAAATTTAAATTAATGTCCGCAGACTATAAATTAAAAATTAGCCAATGATAATTAGAGACTTCGGTTGTTAACAGACGCAAATACTGCAAGAAATGATTTATTTATAACTAGATTTCGCTTGTTGCTAGTAGTAGTTTTTAACCTTTAAATATTGTTAAAAAGTGATCTCCCACCATCTAGAGCAGGTACTGGCTGTAACCAAGAATCAAGTCTATCAAATATAGCCAAGACGCTGCAATATATAGAGCACTAATGCATAAAAATGAATTGTGACCATTGTTTGCATAAAGTGCAAACAATCTTCTGTATTTGCACCGCATATAATTTTTCACGTCCAAAAACGCGTTGCAAATATCTACTTTCTACTGTTGAAAGGAGTTAATCTGGCGAAATATCCACAATATGATAATGAGTGTTTTCCTCTATAGCTTCAAAGTTTGTAAGTTTTGTATGTAATAATAAATGATATTTTTCAATACAGTTGCCAATTTTCCGAATTTTTAAATATAGCCTTTTTGAACACATTGGCGGTTATGGTACACCAATACGTGTGTCAGTAACATGTCCTGGGTTGACATATCACAGGAATTTTTGTACCATCAATAGTTTCATTGAAGCAAATATATTACTATAAAACGGAACTATTAAATATTTGTTATCATGTGTTTAAAAATGTACGCTCACTCCCCTCCGTCATATATTGTGATTTCAACTTGTCGTTCAAAGTGTAAAAATAAATAAAATTTCATATTTTTGAATGAAAATGGCACTTTATGTAAAATTAACAAAGTTCACACAAACACTACGACAATTGAAAATGATGAACCGTCTCGATAAAAACGCAAAATCGCATTGTAATTGTTTGAAAAAAAAGTTCACTTCAATCACATCCTGTGCCGGCAACGTGCCAAAATAGTAATCATGACTGTGTTTAATATCTAAACAACGAAGCCTGATTGCCGCAAGATCATGGGTGGTAGCTGACAGAGCATAGAGTAGAGCATTTGCGATTAGTAATCATCGCTTTATTTAAACGCAAAATGCTTCAAGGACAAGGGACCTTTAAAATCAATTTTTTTATTTTTGTAAATTTCATTTTAAATATTTTTCAAGGGTACATTATATGAATTATGGCATACATTTATCACAAAAATAATATTTTTTTTTAAAGAAAAAAAAAAAGAATTTTATCGTAATATTTTGAACTTTCCAAAATGTCCCATGCGAACTTCATAGCAATGAAAATCCCCAATATTTTTTTTATATAAGTTTGGTTTATATATATAAACAAAACTGTGCATCGAATTTCATATATTCGAATAAGAAAGTAAGAAAAAAAAATTTCTAATTTTTTTGAAATGTTCAGTCTCAAAATTTTTGGTGATACATGTATACCATAATGCATATAATGTACCCTTGAATAATATTTAAAGTGAAATTTATAAAAAATAAAAAATTGATTTTAAAGTCACTCGCCCCCTTAAAACACAAATAGTGAAATAATTTAGAAAAAGTTGTAAATATGTGTTCAGGTACCAAAGAATGTTTAGTTCAACACTGTGGAATGTCTGATATAAAATAAATCGAATATTGTTCATCGAAAATCGCGATATTCATACATTCTGCTAATTATGAAACACTGTTTATAAGAACGGATATCATAACAGCAGCATGTACTGATAGGTGTTTGTACTATTTTTTTTTATATTTGTAACAAATAGCTAATGTAGCATTTAAATTACATGCAGTTTAAATTTTGGTTCATGTGGGGCATTATAACGTTCTCCACAGATTTTTCAAGTGATTAATTTATTTTTCCATAATCCTGTATGCAAAGAAAAACAAACGCAATTTTCTTTAACTATATTTTTGTAGTACAATATTCAAACATACTTTAGCCTTAAAAAATGCTGATTATATAAAGTACGACTGATTGAAACATATTACTACTTCACTGAAGTTAAAAATGTACAAAAGTTTAAATGAAATTTAAAAAAATGAGTCCATTTTTTGCACATACAAAGACACAAAAAATTTCTGTTTAAATGTAATAAATTTTTAATCTTCGTTTTGTTTTGTTTTTTCATCGCTTCATTAAAATTTACCAATATATTTGCGTTTGGATATTTTTAAAATTTTGTTAATGAGTGAAAAAAAGACTATGATTAGAAAAAACAGTAGTAGCTTTTTACTAGAATACTGTTTGTCAGAAAATATTTAAATTTAATTGCATGCCAAGAATGCTGGAAAAAACCCGCTATAAAGACATTCAAAAAGAGGTTTTTCATGATGTCAGTAAAATACTTGAGAATTTGAAGAAGTCCCATTAAACAGTTTAAGATACTTGAATATGGTTGAAAAACAGGTACTAGTTTTTTAGAACGATTTGACTTCTTATGGAAGCACTGGTTCGGAATGGGAATTTTTTTTTTTTTTTACAACGAATATCGGTAGAAGAAATGCCTTTTTATTTATACTGATTTATTTGAGATTTAATAAAGGAAAATCATTGAATAAGCGAATTTTCTTATGACAGGGAATCAAATATATACAAAAGTTTCAAAGAGTATGTATGAAAATCAATTATAAAAATCGCTAAAAGTGATAAAAATAATTTTAAAAGGCATGTAAATACCTTTATTCAGATAGGCATTTGTTTCGTCGCACAAACGGTGGCATTTTCAAGGTATTTGTTCATACAAATATTTTCACAAAAATTTTAAAAACACTATCCATTTTTATTTTATTTTATGTTTCCACTTATTTTTCATTATGCATGAGAACTTCCGATTTAATTTACAAATTTCTTTTTTAAAATTTTTTCAAAAATATTTGTATCAACAAATATTTTGTAAATGTCGCCGTTTGAGCAATGAAACAAATGCCTATATGAATACAAGTATTTATATGCCTTTTAAGTATTGGGTGAGTGCAAAAGTTCTACCCGTTTTGAAGATATGTAAATGTCAAGTGGTCTACGGACGTTACAGATGACGTTTCGAGGACAGGAAAGTGACCACTTACGCGTGGAGCAGTAGAGTATTTATAGGGATAACGTTTCTCAGAAGAACTCATGTCGAACGGGAAACAACAAGGCAAGAAAGAAAGACCACATCAGACATTGTTTACTGTACGAGTTTGATAAAGCCGTTACAGCAGCATTTTTCAAGTGTATGAGGAGATGCAGTAGACGATAGCATCTGCGCCGTTGATTTAGTAAATTCGTGGACGGAAACATGATCTGTAAAGTTCATGGCTGTTCTGGACGCCCATCAGTGATTTCTGACGATCTGAGCACAGCCATAACAAATTCCTCACATGCAACAGGCGAAAAATTAGCGGAAACGTTCTCGGTACACAGAATAACAGTCAGAAGACGGATGAATGTGCTTCGCTTCATCACCAAGCTTGATCAGTGGGTTCCAAACTAGCTTACACTAAGGCAACGAGAAGAGAGAATCAGCACTCGTGTTTCTTTGCTTTCCTGTAACAGCAGGGAACCATTTTTGAACCGAATTGTAACGTGTGATTAAAAGTGTATACTGCACCGTAACGTGAAAAGCCGAAGGACCGCGTGACTATGTTGCAGAGGGTACACTATCGACCTAAACAAGAGGACTCCATCCCGAAAATCTTTTGCAGAGTGTATGGCAGGATGCCAAGGGAATAACCAAATTGGAAGTCCTCGTACCAAACCAAACGATCAAGCCAAACCTCTATTGCAAACAATTGGTCAGAATGTGAGCAAAATTACGTCTAAGCGGCCAGCACTCATCAATTGCAGAGGGGTTCTCTTTCATCACGATAAAGCCAGGGCTCATGCTGCTTTAAGGACTCGCCAAAAATTACTGCACCTCGGTCGGGACGTTTTACCTCATCCGCGGTATAGACCCGACCTTACACCTTCGATTTATGACCCTTTTTTATCATTACACAACGCCTTCGCTCACCGAACCTTCAATGATGTGGAGACTGTAAAAACGGCGTTACAATAGTATTTTGATTCCAAAGCAGAGGAGTTTTATCGACGTGGATTTCACTTACTGCCAAAGAAATGGCAAGAGGTCATGCATAATGATGGTGTTACTTGCATGAATTCATAGGTGCTTAACTTTTTGCATTCTCCTCCTTTCTGTTTTCACTAAAAAATGGGCAAAACTTTTGCACTCACCCAATTTATTTTTTATCACTTTTAACAATTTTTAGATTAGTTTGGACAAACGCTTTTTTATAAATTATTTCTTATGTATTAGTTACGAACATTTAAGTAATTTTTTAATGCATTACTTTATTAAAAATCAACTCTCATTTTCGGAGTATTGCGCATTTGTTTATACTTGTATCATAAAACAATACGGTATCATCGTAATAAATACGGTACGCATCGTTATCTCATATAGCGCGTATCGAAAAATGATAAGAGAAAAAAACTCGCATGAAGCCAATTGCTCACAAATACTCCTATATTAGGGCGTGTCGAATTTTTCAACTTCCTTTTTCAAAAAATAAGGGGTGTCAAAAAGTTGTGTTTTGGTTAGCTATTCACAAATATATTTACATGAACTGACAATTACATTGGTTTGCTTGGTAAATAGCTACTTCAATTTCGTGATATTTTCCCGTTTCATGTAAAAATTGCAAAAAACTGTCTTCACTCAAGAAGTGATTTCTTATCATTATTTCTGTTTGTTCTTATGCTCTAAGGTTAAGAATATACTTATATAATACTATAACATCTGTAAAAGAAATTTATTCCACTCGTAAAAGTTTTTAAACTAGCAATACTCATTTGCAGCTGAGTGTATTTTTATAAATTTTTATTAATATCAGACAAAATGTGACACATTTTTTTCTAGGAACGGATAATTTATTCCACTTGCAATGTATAAAAATTCGGAACCATGGATAATAAAAGGAAGACTAGACTGGCAACATCCACTGACATGAGTAATTTAATTGGAATTGGTTGAGAAATGCTGCCTTCCAAACTGCCAACTCTGTGTGATGTTCTAAGATATGGGCTTTTGCTAAGAGAGCAGAGTTGAGAGAATATCAGAAATTACCCCGCAACCACTCTTGCAAAGGATATTCATCTAAAATTGCTTGAACAGTGGCAGCAAGCAAACAATTCTTTTGTGGTGCCAATTTTAAATTCGAGAGTCACAATCCTGAAGAAGGTAGAAGAAAACTGGGAAAGAGCCAAAAACATATCACTTGGCAGGGAAAATTGGGAGAGAAAGAAGAAAACTGGACAGCTCTTTTGATTTCATAGCAACGTTAGACAAGCTCTTTGACACCCTCATCCTCAATTAATTGCAAGTGTGAGATCAAGCTAAGTTCAGAATTTGTGGGTGGATGTCCAGGTGGTGCTGATTGTAAAAATGAAGTGCACATCTCCTGCTCTTGTTCTAAAGATACGAAGATCCCTGTCAAAGAACTAGTGTTTATTAATAGTCAGAGAGAGAAGGTTGGATCTGTTGGACAGCATCAAATTGGATTACCAGATTTACTGAGAACAGAAGACAAATGAAAAAAAGAAGATGCATGAAGTTGAATTAAGAAAAATTTATGAATATGAGCGGAAAAGGAAGGACGAGTTAACATTACAAACAAATGAAGTTTTTTTCTCCGACAAAGATGAAGAGCTAACTGATTTTACAGATGAAGAATCTAAAGATCCTATGCATATTCTATGTGATGATTCTAATTGTACTTTCTACTTCAAGTGCAAGTCAATATAATACATTACAACTGCGCAATGTTGCATTCCAAAGTATTAGGTATGGTGTCTGTCTACGTGCTACAGCTACCATTACAACAGCTGCATTTTTGGAGGCTGGATTAATTACTGAAAGAGACAGAAAGTTTGTGGTTTATCATAATAATGTAAAAAAGGCGCAAGAAAAAGTTATGAAATCACTTGATGAAGAAGTTCGATGCTGGACAGGCATTATTGAATATATCTTCTTTCATGGACGCCAAGATTCCACTAAAGTTCTGTTACAAGCAGATAATTCAAGTGATCAGTTTCCAAGTACTGTGAAAGAAGAGTATTACACTGTTTGCAGTGAGCCAGGTTGGAAGTTATCTTTGCCATTTTACACCAGAGCTAGAATTAACGAAACTAAATCTGCTGAAGTTATTGCTAACCATGTTGTGGATTTTTTAAAGAAAAACAGCATTGATAAAAGTTTGCAAGCTATAGGTGGTGATTCAATGAATGATAATACTGGTTGGGAAGGAGGAGTCATGCATTGAGAGTCCATAGAGAGGTGTGTGAAACAAGTAACAGAGGCTTCTAGCAAAGTGTATACTCAAGGGAAAAGAGAAAGATTCATTAGAGGCCAGGAAGCAAGCAGAAGAATGATGTCTAGGAATGAATTGAAACAAGATTTGATGAATGTTGTTTGTTGAAGCTTTTAACTTTTTTTAGAATGTGTTTTCAGTGTTTCATAATAAAGACAAAATATAAATAAAATTGTTTGAGTTCGTTAAACCACTTTTTGAGCAAATTTTGTTGGGGTTTATATTAAGTTATCCCCTTTATTTGGAAATTTCAATACAGATTATAATCAAGCGTAAATTTACCAAGGTAAATCTTTCTGACTAAGGAAAAATCTTTTAAATTACGATATTACACATCAAAAGGCAATTTTTTGGACCCCCTCACTCACAAAAATTACGAATTTTTATTTTTGCCCTCCAAATTAACACGCCCTACTCCTATATAGTCTTTTATTGAAAATATTTCTCCTTCTAATGGTTTCTTTTATGTGATCGAAGTAGATTCTAGTACTTTTGGGATAAATTAGTTTATATAGAGAAGGCCCTAGTATAAAGGCTCTAGTATTGTTCAGTACAGTATCTCTGTATCTTGTTTTGATACATTAGTTGTGTAAATCCTTGAAATAACAGTTCAAGAAATAAAGCCACTATCACAAAAAAATAATAAGCATAAGGAATTATACAAATTTATGACAACAAAGAAATGCAGTATAGGTTTTGCAGAATTTTTGTAAAAAAATAAAAATAAAAATGGTCTGTCTAAAAAATATATGGACTTTTCGAGTTTTTTGCAATTAAATTCGAATTTATGATCCGTTCCTTTGAATCATATTGAAAACCGTATCAAGTAAGCTTCAAACTAGTGTTTGGAGATTGTGTGGCTGCAAAAAGAACCAATTCTGCTCTACGTTTTGCTTTAATTCCTGAATAGTAGGAAATTGACGACCATGAGCATATACATCTCGTGAGGGTACTCCCCAAATGTGTTTAGATGGATTTAGGTCTGAACTGATAGCTGGCCAGTCTATAACAGTTACTTGATTCTGCGTAAAACAAGCTGTTGTTGAATGACATATGTGAATCGACGCATTGTCCTCTTGGAATTCTCAGTTATTCCTTCCAAAAATGTTTCTAAATAGACGTAGATTGCTTTTAAGGACATTTTAAGACCATTAAGAGAAGCAATATCCGTTGTTCCATGGAAACAAATCGGGCCCCACACCATGAGAGAATTTCCTCCTTGTTGTCGACTAATGAACTCTCTAGATTCTCATTGCAGATCATGCCGAAGGTATGCCCAGACATCAGGGCCATCCAAATTGGGTTTTTTTCGTCACAGAAAAAACACTTAACAATCCATCTTCCCAAGGTTTGTGTTTTTTAATTCAAAGAACGCGTGCATTTCTATGGTGCACTTTCAGCATAGATTCCGCACACATTCTGCGATATTTATGCATTTTGTTTGCCTGTATGCTGCGGTGAACAGTAGATCTCGTAATAAGAAACGCTAAAGATCTTCGAAATTTCACGAACAAACTTCTTTTGGCTAGAAACTGCTCCAAAAATCTCTCTGTCTTGTAGTAGAGTTGCTTTTTTTGATCGACCTGAACATTGTTTTGCAATTGCATTGTCACTTTTTGATAAAATTTCCTAAATTCCGGATCTGTTACTCTCAATTTGTTTAGCAATATCAAAAACTTTAACATTTGAGTCTTTAAACGGCAAATTTTAGCTATATCAGCAGCAGAAAATTGAACGTTGCGAGGTATTTTCCCACTAATCGATAATTGAAGAATGAGTAGTATTTTATATTTTGCAGTGAGTACTTAACATGTACAGAACGCTGAAAATGCAATTTTTTTATACGGTGGAAATAAAAGGAATTCTCTTCATTGTCCATATATTTTTGGGACAACTTATTTTGAATTAAATTTTTTTACTAAATTCTGTAAAACCTATATTTCGTTCTGTAAAAACTGTATTTCGTTATTGTAACAAACATATAATATGATTCTATATGCTTATTATTTTGTTTGTGATTATGGCTTCATATTTCGAGCTGCTATTTCAAAAAATTGCTTGTCCATATACTTATGAGACGCACTGTATTCGAGTATGTCCATGTTTTCAGAAAGGAGTATATACACATTTCAAACTTGAGTATTTCTTTCGGAGCCATTTTGACTATGCGACATACCCAGATTTGAGTATTTTTTACTCAGTTTTGAAAATGTCGTTTTTAGAGTGCAGGCGAATTTCGAACCGAGGCCAGCTAAGCTGGGCATAATGCCTAGGAGGTAGGAGCCTGGTTAGTGGTAGAGTAATAATAATAATAACACACATTAATATAGAGAGAAAGACTTTTCTTTAATACAGATATGCATAATCCATTTTAACTTAAAACATTTGTGTGAAGTCGCTTTTAATTAATACATTACACAGAATTGTCAAATAACATGCATAAATAGATAATATCTATAAAATTTTGTAGCTATAATATAACTTTATATATATATTTCTTTAATATTTACTTTCAATTAACTGCTTTAACAGTTATGCAGTTTAACAGTAAAAAATAAAAATAATCAAAAACGCTCTTACGATAATAATAAATGAATATATATATATATATAGTATATCTTTTGAAATGTCGACTTCTCTTAAATGTAAAACGTAGTCTTCATCATACAAAAAATAATATAAATACAATAAATAAATGAAGATTAGATTTCTTTCGCTAGAAACATTATTAATCACCTATTTTTATTTCTGTATACGCAGTCAATAGCAAAGAATTTGTGATATATGAGCTTTTTATCTATCCTAGATAATTACTATAAAAGAAAAAGAAGTATATAAACTGATTAAAAGGGGAGGAATAAATTACAATCTATAATGTTTGCAGACCATTGTCAGAATATATTTTGATTTATTTATATATAAAAACTAACGGATATTTTTTCTTTATATTTTAATAATCCTACGTGATGAAATTAAGTTTCTTCCATAAGTACATAGAAATAATGCGGAAATGATCTTCAAAAGTCAGTATTAGCAGAATGAATAAATTCTTTCAATTATAAATATTTTTCTTAATTAAAATGCACTGAAGCTTTTAATTATATTACTGAATAAAATGGCCAAAATACGCATCCTAAGCTATCACAATCGAAATGTGATCTATCTATATTATAAAGGACAAACGTATCTGTACGTAACGCTAACGTCATTTTGAGAATGACAACACTTCACCATCAAATTTCGGTTTTGCAATTTTCGCTACTGCAATTTTTTAATCTTCTAAACATCGCATATTTTAAGTTTTTACGCCGTCGTATAGTGGAAAAAAATCCACTTTCAAATGTAATTTGTTTTAAAACTGTATCTTAATTGGCTGTTCTATTATGTTTCTTAAAATAATTCTCAAGCATGATTATTTGTAATTTATCTCTATCACGTGCCGGC
Organism: Maratus speciosus; assembly: GCA_963932465.1. Classification (NCBI taxonomy): domain Eukaryota; kingdom Metazoa; phylum Arthropoda; class Arachnida; order Araneae; family Salticidae; genus Maratus; species Maratus speciosus. The sequence goes on along the minus strand of OZ010794.1, from coordinate 501,156,742 downwards.
TCCATTATATAATAATAATAAACATTTTGCACAAAAGCAACAAAAATTGTTCAGCATTTATTTCTGACTAATTTTCCATAATGAAAATAAAACTTCCGCAATAAATAAAAGAAACTTATTTAAAAAAAACACAAATTTAACATATATGTAATTGAGCAATTTGGATTTTTACATCACAAAATGGGGAAAAAATGAACTTTCAAATGAAATTTGTTTGCAAATTGCATCTCAGTTTACTGATTGTCTATGATTTTGGAAATAATTTTCAAGCATGAAATATTTAATTTATCTCAATCACATGGAGCTCGATTACGAAAGATTATTCCGTTTGCCTTTAAAACAATGTAAAGAGTTTAGATCTTTATTACGATTGTTCGATAAAAATATTTAAACTTCTTTTATATATAAATAAAATATCAATAAAACACAAATTTAACATACATGTAATTGAACTACGCGTTAAAAGCACTGAAATGATCATAATAAAAAAGGCTGCCGTACGTAGCAAAATATTGGGCTGTTAACCTTCAGCATGCGGCTAATACGAAATTATCGCATTGATAAATTTTGAAGCTTTATTTTATTGCATACTTTACTTTTTTTCATATAAAAATGTTTCTTTGGTGTTAGTGGCAATCTAAAATATATTTTGCATGTAAAAAAAAAAAAAAAAAAAAAAAAAAAAATTAAGTTTTAAATTTAAAAAAAAATGGTTTTTAATCTATACTCTGTAACCCGGGAAGGCAGGGTTCGATCCCCTAGTATCCCTTAACCTTTTTCGGCGGGGAGTAATTCTGTTTATAAACTCATGAAATAATGGACTGACACCAGAATTTATAAACGAATTTATTAGAAAATACGAACTTCCTTATTTTCACGTAAACCATAAATGGAAATTTTTAATTAAATATTCTTGGTACCGTTTGTCAGTTTTGGAATTGAAATTCGGTGTCCTTTTTTAAAGATACCGTCCTCGAAAGGGTTAAGGGGAGATTTGCCTATAGAAAGCTGAAAAATGTGTTTTATAGCATTTGTTTTACAATTGCCTGAATATTTCATAGCTACAAAATTATATCTATGAAGCTAATATTGTTATTCAGAAATGGCGATAGATATTTTCAATAAAAAACGCCCTAAATTTCCGCAACTGTGCTTTATATGATCACCAACCCCCTGAATACTAGGCCTCAACTATGACATAAAAATGGCGGTTGCCGAAGGCGGAATTTTTTTAACCTAGGTATGGTCCTTGAAATATAGACACCAGTATTTTATAAAAAATTTCCCTGACTCATTTAATATCAGAAAAATAAAGCGGAAAAAACTTAAAAATATTATTGGTAGGGATATTTAAGGGACCATACACACGCTGAAAAATAATCCGCCTTCGGCAGCCGCCATTTTATTGCCAGCGCCGAGGTTTAGTACTCAGGGGGCGATGTATACGATGCACATATATGTCACAGTGGCAGCCATAAGAATCCTACAATTTAAGAAATCCATGTATATAAAAATTTCCTAGGTGCATTTTAGTGAGAGAAGGCATATCCCAAAAAACAATTTTGGGGAATGATCCTGAAACACGCCTATAATAATAATGATAAAGATATATGCAAACATTTTTAACGAAAGCAACATTTAAAATACATTTTTAAGAAAAGTTAGCAACAAGAAACTTTAGAAAGGGCACAAAGAAAACTTTCAAAGGGTGCAATAGCGCCCGCCAGCGTCACGTTGAACAACCCTGTCCTATAGAATTTTTCAATTTGTTATACATAGTATTGGCACGAAGATGTTAACTTATAATAGTTTCTATTTCATCAAGCAACGCTTATAAATGTACTTCCCTCATGTTTTTTCAGCGAAAATGCCGGTCGGGTGTATAGGCGACTCGTATATGCTCTGTGTAAGAGTGACCCTCTCCTCCCTTTTTTTTTCTTCCTTTTTCCAGAACGTACAAACAAACCCAATCAACACAATTAATAGAAATCTAGAATCAGCCAAAACAGTAACAAAAGTTATTAAATCAATAGGGCTGCGGCTATAACGGCCAATTTGCTAATCAGGTAGATTCCGCCATGAGACGATCAGTCGAATTTTGAACCTCGTATAGGAAGCTGGATACATGTGTGCAATGTGCAGGAGCCAAATCAACAAAGTCAATTAGTTAAGCAAGCGGTACAACAGAGAAACCAGCAAATTAAAGGCTCTGCATTTAGGTCGGCTGGGGCATTGGTCTACTGGATGGCCACCATGCGGCGAACAGGCGGACAACCGCCCCGATGCCAGACAGGTATACTCATTCGGCTAGGGAAATATGGCAGCTAGGGGTCTGGACATCGGTTTGGAATGAGCCGATGTCCCCCATGTACGCTAATGGCGCCTGGTACATGTAAAATCCGTCGCAGGTGCAAAGTCTTCCATGTTACCTGTGAATTATACCTCTGGAGTTGTCTTGCCAGGTGAAGGTCTCGTTTCTAAATTACGAGGCCATCTTGAGTAGCAAAGCGCAGGTACAAAACAACAAGATCAAAATGTTAAGTAACTTGTTTAACTAAGTTCACATCTAAGCAGTAGGCGCAGTAAATAGGATGAAGACCTAGGCCTTCGTCAGATTTATTGACGCTACGCGGCGATTAAGCGGTCACCGCCACGATACCAGGTATCAAATCCGTTCAGCTGGAGAGACCCGGCAGGTAGGGGCCTGGTCATCAGTTAGAAAGAAAGAACTTCGTCTAGGCACACTATCTGTTAAGCTAGGCATAATGCCCGGGAGCTAGGGACATGGTCAGTGGTATAATAATAATAATAATAATAACACTCACTGAGAAGAGAGAAAGATATTTCACCAATACAAATGCTCATCATTAATATTACCTCAAAACATGCATGTAAAGTCGCTTTTAGTGCTTTTTTAAAAATTAACAGATTACGCCGAAATTTCTACGAATATTTACATCAGTGAATAACATCTCTAAACATTAGTAGAAATAATAGATCATTTTAGTTTTTATTATTTACTTTTAATTACTGCTTTAACATTCAAGAAACAGTTTAAAAAAAAAAAAAAAAAAAAAAAAAAAAAAAAAAAAAAAAAAAAAAAACAGTAATCAAAAAAGCCTTTTACGATAATAATAATTTTAAATATATATATATATATCTTTTGAAGCGTCGACTTCTCTTAAATGTGAAAAGGAACCCTTCATCATTTAAAAAATAATATAAATAAATAAATAAATGAAGATCAGATTTCTTTCGCGAAAAACGTTATTAATCACCTATTCTTATTTCTGTATACACAGTCAATAGCGAAGAATTTGTCATATATCAGCTTTTTGTCTAGCCTAGATAATTACTATACAAGAAAAAAATAATGTATAAACTGATTAAAAAAAAAAAAAAAAAAAGAAAAGAAAAGAAGAAGAAATTGCAATCTATCATGTTTGCAGACCATTGTGAGATTATATTTCGATTTATTTATATAAAAAAACCCCCAAAGAATAGTTTCTCTTTACACGTATTTTAATAAACTCATGTGATGAAATGCTATTAAGATTCATTTCTAAGTTCTTAGAAATAATGTGGAAATGAACTTCGAAAGTCAATATTAGCATAATGAAAAAATTCTTTCAATTATACATATTTTTCCTAATAAAAATACTCTGAAGCTTTTAATTATATTACTGAATAAAATGGCCAAATTATGTTTCCTAACAATCGAAATGTTATATATATCCATTAAGGGGAGATTTTCTTATAGAAATCCGGATAAAAGAGTGTTTTTTAGCATGTTTTTTGTGGAATAGGAATGAAATTTTTAGCTCCGAAGTTTTTGCAAGTTATTTACTCTCATTTGAAGAACATTAAAAAAAAATAATAAAAAATTGGTGAGATGAAACGAACAGCGTGGGTGTATGTCCTTCCAATCAGTTAGAATCTGATACATCGTCTGAACCGTCTGCAATCAATTTTTCTTAACCACTTAATTCTCGTTCCCGTCAATATCAAGGGCTGAAGTGTCGTTCATTATTTCTGGTACCCGTCATATTTCCGGGTTGAAGATTTAACTGCTAGAAAATATTCTGAAACCAGAAAGTTAACTGGCATTTCCTTCTGAAGTCTTTAAATATTGCCTTTTGGTTTTGGTTTTTGGCGCTGATTGTATTGCTGGACTTTGTTTTGTACGTTTTGAAATATACCACACTCAGAAAAATATTAATAGTCAAACTTTAATGTAGACATATTATTTCTTTTGGATTTGGTTTTTGGCGCTGATTGTGTTGCTGGACTTTGTATTGTACGTTTTGAAATGTATCACACTCAAAAAAGTATTAATAGTAAAAATTTAATGTAGATATATTATTTCAAATATTACTTGTAAAAATTTGTGTGATGAGGATAAATAAAGATCTAAGAGGTGAAAAATAAACATCTTATTCTCATTAATTTGTATTGTGTAAAAAAAAAAATAATAATAAGACACATAATTCTCGCATGATGGTTTTTGTACAAATGTGAATTTGTTCTAAAACATCTTTTTTATTCGCCTTAAAAAATAAAATAAAAGACTAATTGCATATTTTATTGTGAAACCTTATAATTATTCCATTTCTGTAATAAAAAAACTAGGTACTTTTTTATGTTTTTTCCAAATATTAAGCGATCATCAAGTGGTTAAAGATTATGGAAGCACATAATATTGTCTTTACCTCTTTTTTCGCACTTTGGCGTGCTTCTAAATATGTTTATTTTTTTTTTTTAATGTCTGAATGTAGTCCAAGCTCTAATAAATTGTATTAACTTTAATTTAAGCAAAAACTTAACTAGATCGGTTTAATAGTTCTTGCCTTTTGATCCCGTCCAATTTGAAAAACGACATTTGGTTTAACATGCGTCTATAGTGATTCAAAACGGTTTAAGCCTGTGGACGCATTGGGCTAAGTAGTTACGAAAGGACTTTCGAATTATACCAAATCGTTTTACATGGATAATCGACAGACTATAGGGAATAGAAAAAAAATCTATAAAAAAGATTTTTTTCAATGAAAATAATGCGGATGTTCCTTAAAAATACACATGGGATTTCTAAGATTCTAAAAGATACATCTTTTAACAGTTTCTAACGTAGTTGAAAAGTATTTATGAATCTTGTTTGGTTGGCCGTCTCTGTGTCTGTCCGATCTCTAACTCGGGTAAATACAATCAGATTGTCCTGAAATTGGTATATGTTATTGGGGTTTACTATGGCATGTTCGATATTGAAAATGAAGTGTATATCATTTACTGTTCGTTTGCAGGGACATTCAAAAGAATTTTGTTACATAAAGGTCGATGGAGGGGAATTGTTTGCGGTGTATGTTACTGATATTACAATATTTAAGACATATCGAAATTTATATACAAGGTTTCCAAAAATAACGATCCATTTCTATGAAAACACTAATCTATTGATTTCTTTCACAGGTGTTTGAAGACATGCTCTCCTTATAAGAAATAATAGACATCATTTCCTGGAAACTGGCATAAAACGTATGAAGGGTGCGTTCGCTGTACCAATGGTTTGAGAATTCTCAACTCACGAATTATCCGAAGAACACAAGCACGTTCGATGCTTTCAACTGCCTCACGAATGCTCTTGTTGGTATCGTCAGATGTTGATGGTCGTCCAGGATGTTTTTTATCCGGCACGCTTCCGGTTCGTCTGAATTTGTTCACAAGTAGCCTGATATTGGCCCTTGTTGGTGGCTGTTTTCCGTATTCTCGATGGTACAGCTGACGAATTTCTTCTTATGTTTTATCACCCAGTTTCAGAGTTGGGAAAATTTGTAATCTCAATTATCCGCAATATAATTACAAATTAATTGCATGAATTGATTATAGTTATACACATTCAAACACAGACATTTTGTCAAATGAGGGGATGGGGCGGTTCCGTCAACAGTGCTGTAAGAATTTTTTACGGCATGTAACTTTAATTACAATTAATTACATACAATTACATTGTAATTACGTTGCAGATAATTACAATTACAAATTTGCCCAACTCTGCACAGTTTCCAGGCAAAGATAACAATTCTTTCTTCTACGGAGAGCATTTCTTCAAACACCTGTAAAAGAAATCAATAGACAAGTGTTTTCATAGAAATGAATCGTTATTTTTGGAACACCCTGTATAATACAAAGGTGTACTCGAGGGTGCTTACAGTAGGATATAGTTTGCATACAATTTATCTTTCATTATCGTTCAGGGGCACACAAAATGATTTGGCTACAGAAGAATATGAAAAATAAATAAACTATTGAAACCTATGAACAATAATTGTTGAAAAAGCGTTTTCAGTTGTGGTATTGGTTTTTAAATTTATTTTTTTTTTTAATATTACTTGGGATATATAAATTCTATAGGCTGCACAAAAATTCTCAAGCATATTTCCGTTTATTGATGGAAATTGCTTAATGGAAATTTTCATCTTTGCTATACGTTTAACTGAATTATCTATTAGCATACTATGTAGTATACAAACAAATCTGCAGATCATAAACAGTACTGCACATAAAAAGGATTATTTTTCCGTCTATTGATGGTAATTGCAAAAATGGTTATGTGTTTTCAAAATCGATTACTTAGTCATCATCTTTCATCTCAATAAACTGTAAAGTTTAATTACAGTAGTTACGTTGGAAAATCTTTCACACTCTATACTGGAAGCATGATTTTTCGTTCTTATTTTTCTAAGTTATGTTTTTATTTCACACGTATTTATGACTCCATTCAAAATTTTTGTGACTTATAGTCCATAGTAATTAAAATATGGCCGCAAGGTCGTGTCTGAGCCCAGACATTTATTTATAACTTCCATGAAACTACGCCCTTTATATTTAATCTATTTTTAATTTTTCTGAACTTTTAGATAACCAGATAACCACTATTTAACTAGTAATGTTAAAGTGCAATGTTCTACTATTTAAATAAATCTAAATTATTTTTTTTTTAAATCATTCAATGTAATTCCGAAAAAAAAAAAATCTTTAAACCTCCTTTTATTCCTGTAAACACAGTAATGTAATGTTTCTCGCTCAGTTGGAAATATTAAATTCGTATCACAGTAATGTAGTAAAGTTTATTCCGACATTTATGTAATTTTTCTCAAAATGCCTTTAAAAGCAATGCCGTTATACTAGTGGTATTTCCAGCAGAATGAAGGCGAACTTAGAAACGGGCCGGTCCGCCAGAATTAGGACAATATTTTCAACGGGCCGGGCCGGACCAAGAGACAGAATAAACAGACCGGACAGGGACCGGAAAAAATTTAACGGCCCTACTGGGACGGACCGATAAAAAAACAATAAAACGGGCCTACCAGCTCGATATAAAAATTTCGTGGAAACTCATAAAATATGAGCCATTTCCAATATGACTTTCGCAAGAATAAGTATAAATATGTGTCAGGAGCCGATGCTAGTTTAACAACATCAATACAGAAATGTAATATGTCCAGCATAGAGATCGGCATCGAACAGCTACATGGTGTGTTAGTCCGGACTTCATTTTTCAGCAGACTAGTGCCGGGCAGAAAGGAGGCTGGCATTTTTCTGCTACACAGTCGAACTGGGCCGGAACTGAACTTATTTGTTCTCAGGATGTGTAGGTCACGCAATATGTTTTGTAAAAATAATAGCGTTAATAAACTTGTTAACGAAATCTTTTAAATATACCTTAAGGTGGGTCTTACATTCACTCCTCAACAACGTGAAACCTTCTGACACGTTTTCTGATTAATTTTTAACATAAAATAGACATAAAATTGACAGGCTTCAGTAATGAAGGGATTTGCAATTGAATAGTGTTTTCCATTTTTGATAAATAAATTGCTTATCGAAATATAAGAGATTCTTGTCACGTGACGGCTGGTTTTATCCTTTCCCGTGCTATCTCTTCTGGAAATTCAAATCTAAACGCTAAATTTGACAGTATTTTCTCAAAGATATATTGTCTTTATCAAAAAATGGATAAAGCAATTCGATTACATAGTTTCTGAATAAGAATACCAGCTAATAATCTTATGTGTTTCCGAAAAGAAATCAATTCAGAAATGTATCAGAAAGTAACTCCTTTCGATTTGAGAAAAGCGGAAGAGAAATATTTTTACAAATCTGCTTTTTATTATACAGCTTTCAAATTTATCATGCTTTTAATGCTCCTTTTGAGGTGCGTTCGCAATTATATAAATACGTAGCACCTATAATTGTCGTTCAGTCCGTCTATCTGTCCGTACATAACAGAGCAAAAACTATCCAAAGGAATGGTCTGAAATTTTAAATATATAATTGTTGCATCATTTTCTTGAGTCTTTTAAAATTTTATGTAAATCGGATGTATAGTTTAATTACAGGGACAGTCAAAATTTTTCCGTTACATTACGGCCAATGGGAATAAATTATTGCAAGTGCATTTTAATGATGTTACAACCTTCCGAATGGTCTGAAATTTTAAATATATAACTGTTGGAAAATTTTGTCTAGTCATTTCAAATTTTATGAAAATCGGATGCATAGTTTTATTACAGGGACAATCAAAAGTTTTTCGTTACATCACGGCCTATGGTAAAAAATTATTGCAAGTGCATTTTAATGATGTTACAATCTTTAGAACAGAATGAAATAGATATGCACTTATGAAGTGCACTAAATATACATTCAGTACAATATGCGGTGCAAAAAATATTTATAGAACTAGTTACAGTACCTCATTTGCCACGTTTGACAATCAATTTCCAACTTGTTTTCTTTTATTCTAAAGTACGTTAATTTTTTAATGAATCCTTATTTGAATGTTGAAATGTCTAAAGTACTAAGTAGTCATTAACTTTGCTATTGTGCATTTTCTGTCTTGCGAATGCATCGTAATTTGAAAATGTACAGTAAAATTATCCCATAAATATGTATGCAGTATTTTTTAAAAGAATCTTAATTGTGTGTTTAGAAAATTCTGAATTTTTTGTAGAAATTGAGTTGTGCCGGATCGGAAAAAATTTCCGCACGTGAAGACCTCATACAAGTCAAATAAAACAATTCAACGAAAACAAATTCAAATTCTATATTTAGAAACACACATTGAACTTCAAGATAATAATTAAATACTTTTTAAAACAGACGGCGAAGTTCAAATTACTTTCCTGATAATATACTTTCCTGAATTTTGTAACTAAATTTATTTTTGCCAGCAATTTCATCATTATTTCTTTTAATATTTAACACAAAATAACATCAATACGTATCTTATAAAAACTTTACTTTATGTGGATCTATCTTCTATCAAAAGTGAATTTCTTTAGTTAAATACGTCACGATAAAAGTCAGACTTCTCACTTTAGAAAATCTACATTGTTTTTATTTTTATTTTTTTTTGTTTTTTTCAGTAGCATCTGCAAATTCATTTCCGGCTTAGATTGTCAGAGTTTTTAGAAATCATCCTAACTCTATTTTAAAAGTCCCACAGTAATTTCCGTGTACAAGATTTATGAAATCCCTATTTGATTGTACTCTAAATAATAACTGCATGTATTATTACAATTCGGAATATTTTTACAATTTTCTATCTTTAAAAATAAAAGTTTTCAATTTGTGAAAATTTTCAACTTCTGCCTTACGACGTATTTATACATTTAAGGATGCCCGTAACACGTTCACGCCAGCGTGCATCACCGGTGGGTCACAATCGAATGTTCTATCAGGCGGCGTGCATCATCGGTGGGTCATACTTGACTGGCATATCAAGCAGCGTGCATCACCGGTGGGTCACACTGGACAGTTCCAAAGAAGGCGTGTACTACAGGTGAGTCACACTCGACTATGCCATAAGACGGCGTGCACTACAAGTGAGTCACCGTTGAATATTCAAAATGCAGTAACGAAAACAATTCATTATTATAAACTTAAACATTCATGATGGGAAACGAGAATTCTCGTTTTAATTAAAAAAATATCATTGACTAAGGGCGTGGCTTCTACCTTACAGAAATGTATTTATATCATGTTGGCCATATTTCTTTAGATTGCAAGACAATGTATATTAAATCCGTACATATGTAGTCAATAAAATCATGTGTCTAAGTAATTTGCTTACTCTTTACAAACTTTCAGACATTCACAATCAACTCTGCTTGTTATATTCGATTTCAATTCAATAAATATAAGAGGGGCGGGTCATTACATACTGTGTCTGAATAAGCGACAGTACCGCGTCCCCAGATGAACGGAAATATGAATTCAAGTGCCGTCTCATAGCGAAAAACATGAATAATAGCGTCGGCGTGAACGTGTTAATATGATTTAGGGGCTGTTTTTAAAAAATGTTTGTGATTGAGTTTGTGTGTCTGTATGTAAAATATTTTCTGCAACACTGTCTCAAGAACTAATGCTTAGAAATTAATGAAACTTCTTGTTGAACTAGACCATGATATATATATTGGTGCGAATTATGATTTTATTAAAATCTCCCAACAGGTGGCGCTGCTATGCTACATTTTTAAAGACTTTCACATTAGATGTATCTGAAGAATTAATTCTCGAAATTTCAGAAAACTTCATATTGTGTTAGATCTTGATATAAACAGATACCGATTAGACTTGGTTGTAAATCGCCCAGCAGATGCTGCTTCTATACTGTGTTTAGCATGATTTATGGGATAGCTATACATTAGTATTATACATTGTAGCACGGAATTTCACCAATCTTCACATTTTGTCAGACCTTGATAAATAGATCCTTATTAGGCTTGGATGCAATCCACGTAATTTGTGTCCCTCTATGGTCTGTTTTTCAGGATTTTCGTGATAGCTGTATCTCAAGTACGAATTGATTTGCGCTAAATTTTGGTTGAGGACTATTTTATTTATGAGTCATTCTCTGAAAAGTGGCAATTTTATGTCCCAGGGGCCTTGAAGACATATTTTTAAAATTACAAAAAGAAAAAGTCATTTAAACTATCAATATTAATCATTTATACGTATAAACTGTAATTATTTGCTTATTGAAATTGAAATTTGATAAATTTAATGTATTTTTTAACGCAAATATCATTCCCTCACTATGTCCCCAGTCACATATGTAGGAAAGCAAATGTTTTCTCTGCCATTGCAGCACGTATATTTATAATTATTTTTTCCGCAATCCATTAAGCACACTTAAATACACATTTTGCCATTTAATTATTGTATATCTTATATCAGGTGTGTCCAACTGTGGCCCGCCCGATACCACTAAAATTTTACAGTTATCTTTGCCTTATCTAATCGTCGAATTGCTGCGATTCAACTTGTCGACTATTTCTTTAAAATTTTAGTGGTATCCAGCGGGCCACAGTTGGACACCCCTGTACTTATATAATGAATTAAGGCGCTTTTTAATGATGTCCCTAGCATTTGTCGTCATTCCCTCTCCTAAATATAAATTTGCCATTATTTACTTAGTAGAAAGCATCACACGCTTTATATATGTCTAGGACAGTTTGTACAAGAGTAAAGTGAAGTATCCATCTTGTTGTTTGCTCAAAAACGTTCTTGAATAGTTAGTATATGGCTTTGAAGTACTAGATCAATGTAAGTACAAGGTGTCCAGCGAATAAGACCCTGATTTCAAAATTAAATATCTCACAAACAAAGATCAATAGAATTATGCGGTAAACGGTTTCTTTATTAGCTAAGTTTAGTAAAAGTTGTAATACAGAAGTTTCGAAAATTTAGTAGCAAAAACCGTTAACAGATGGCGCTGTACTCGATATGCCTGTAAATTGTTCTTCGAAGTCCGGAGCGATCAGTTCCGGGCACTTCACTCATTTTGAGGAGTCGATGCTGAGTCGACTCACTTGACTGATGAGTGGACATGGTGAATTGACTCTCGACTCACTTGCGCAAAATGAAAACCAACTGATCTGGTAAAACTTGCTGGATCTGTTAGTATGAATATTCAAATGTGCGATGCAAGCATGTCAGTTAATGTTTTATTATTTAAATTACCATTAAATAAAGTTTATTTATTAGTCCAATAATAAGATAGTTATCTTTCAGTTTCATGTATTTCAACTCTTTATTAACACTTAACTGTTAGCGGTCTCACAGACAACTACATTTTTCAATTTTCACAATTAAACTCGTAATTTCCAGTGAATACCATGAAATTTTGTTTCATTTGGAGCCCTAAAACTATTGCTAGAGATTCTGAATATGAGAAGTTTAATTATAATAGTCCTGTACTTAATGTTTAGTACAGAAACAGTACCCTGTGAGTTAATAGAGACTTTCATTCATCTTTTAACCTTTTCACCGCCTTGAACTGATATATCTTTTCACTAAACTGTAGGTTTCACTGCTATTTTAACAGTTAATCGCGCCTTTTATTCATCTTTTAATCGAATGGTTTCACAACAGCTCACAGTTGTAATGTGGTAATTTTCTGTCACAGTAGTTAACCCGGGAGAACTCGCTGCATGAGATTTTCTCTCACAGTCGTACTTTTTTTAAGACTCTTATTTAAACCATTTTTCATTTTAATTAAAATTTTAAAATGTTATTTCAATTATTTTACCTATTTGTGAGTAAAAGTACTAAGCAAAGCAAAAGAAATTATATTAAGCGAATGTAAAATAAAAGAAAAGCAATTGGGCACCGTGAGAGAAATTCTCACTAGCGAGTTCTCCCGGGTTAAAGGTTAAATGAACTTTTTCAGATGAATTGTCATGTATAAAATTCGTTATCACATTTAGGACCATGGATGTCTTATTCAGGTTATAGCTGCCGTAAATGCGACAAAAATTACCTAAACGCGACAGTCATATATAATGGTTTTATACTAGAGATAATTATTAAATTTATACAAAACAAGTTAGTTTTGAACTAAAGGTACAGTATTCAGTAATTTGTTGCTTAATAAAATATATATTTATATAAATATAATAAAATGCCAAATATACCCTAAATGCGACAAAACTATGGGGAATCGCGTCTCATTTAGGCACAATGACCTTATAATGCTATTTTAATTCCGTTTTTTAAATAAAAATGTTCGCAGGTAATATTAAATGGATATAATTTACATATATTTTTTAAAAGTTTAGCCAATCGATTTTTTTAATGTCCCTTATTTAAACCCAGATATGTAATATATTTTCGGAATCCTATAGCTACCACGCCCCCCCCCCTTTTTTTTTCGTAAACAGCTAGGCTGTGTGTGTGTCTCTATGGATTTATCTCAATACTATATGGTTATATATTATCATGGTTTTCAAAATAAAATTTTAAAAGGGAGTAAATCAAAAACTATAAACATGAGAAAACAAGAACATTTTTAAACTTAGTCTCATCCCCCCTCCTCGAGGCGGGCGGGGGGCTACTTATTGAATTCATTTGTATTCGAAAACGCGTAAAATTGGCAGGTGTTCTTATTCAGGAACTATGTAATTGAATGGCGTTTTCCATTTTTTGACAAAATATCTTTCAAAAAATGCTGTCAAAGTTTGCGTTTTTAATAGAATTTCCGTACATGTTCGCACAGAAAGAGAAAAACTTGCCATTACGTGACAAAAATCGCACTTTACGTATTTTTTTTTTTAATATAAATTTAATCAATTTATTTATGTTAAAAAAATGGAAAAATCTATTTGATTCCAAATCGCCTCAATAGTCAGGCCTGTCAAATTTATAACATGATAGTTAAAAATGCTGCCTCTGAGCCCCGCAAAGTAAAATTTGTGTGCAACGGAAAAAATACGATCTTCTCCAAAACTATGTGACGGAGGATAATCACTATAATTTTCTAGCAAAGTTTGAATACACTACTATGGCCCCTAATTTTTTTTTCATCATTTTAGTTTCAGTGCATTCGGAAATAGGTTGGATTGGGGGGGGGGGGGCGCTCCCCGAGCGCACACACACACACACACACACACACACACAAAAAAAAAAAAAAATCCGTTTCCCGTTTTGTTTTCAGTGCAGAAAATTCAAACTTTTAAATTTTGATATATATAAAAAATAACTCCTCAAACCCTTCCACTCCCAGTTAAAAAGAAGGTAATTTTTTAGACATGGGGGGGGGGGTACGGGATTAACCCGGGAGAACTCGCTAGTCAGAATACCCAATTGCTTTTCTTTTACTTTACATTCATATAATATCAACTTTTTTGGTTGGCTTAGTATTTTTATTCAAAAAAGAGGTAAAATAATTGTAAAACATTTTGAAATTTTAATTAAAATGAAAAATGATTTAAACAAGAGTCTTAAAAACGTACGACTGTGAGAGAAAATCTCATGCAGCGAGTTCTCCCGGGTTAAACAACAATATTTATATATTTTACAGTTTGGCTTAGAGGTGTTCACCGGCCCAGCCCGTGGGCAGGGCTAGGACCAATTTTTCGCAGCACTGGGGTCAGACAGGGCTTTACTTCTTTTCTGAAGGCTTGGGAAGGGCCTAGATATTGCTCTTTCCGGACAAGGCTAGGGCCTTTCTTTTTTTCTGAAAGATCGCGCCGAGCCGAACTTAATTTTTCAGTATTGATCCGGGATTGGCTCCTTTCTTCCAAGGTTTTCAAAGGGCGACATTTTAAGTGCCGGCCCAGCCCGTACGAAAATTATTGTATTGGCCTGGTCTGGTCCGTGCAAAAATAAGTAAAATTTGGCCCGATCCAAGACTTTTTGCAAAAAATGCATATATTTTTAAATTGCAATTATACTTATTGCCATACTACTCTACAATTATACTTTAAAATTTATTCTTTTTAAAGAAAAGCCATTTCTAGGCAATAAAATTAAAATACAATAAAACATGTGAAAAAGAACCTGTGTATGGCGGAATGCTGTCTTAAACTAAAAAATGTGTTGATACATGAAAAATGAATATAATAATATGTGAGGAAAAGTATATAATACATTTAAACCAGCACAGAAGGAAACTTGTCTATAACGTTGATTTTTTCATTCCTAAGCAATTTCTTTTCGACGATTTTACTAAATAGAATTTTTCACATTATTAAATCTCCAATGAATAGAATATGAATTAACGATATTAAATTTAACTGAAACATTTACATACAAATAGAGATTCATTAAAAACATAAATATCGCAGCACAGGTCTCTTCTTTAAAAGTGAAGATTATAAAAATGAAAATAAAAGCTAAAATAAGTATTTTTGGTCAGAACTCCTCGTAACGAACAATTTTTAACCATATTGACGTAAAAAATTCATGCTTTCTAGAAATTTAGTGGACCGGACGGCCTCAGTCCGATATTTTAACTTTTTTCCTGGTCAGATCAGTTTTATACCGAGACGGGCCATTACTTTTTTTGTATGGGTCGAACTTTTAAATTTTATATAGAGGTAGGCGAAATATAGAGGTAGGATAAGTGATTGACAGGTATGCCTCTTAATTCCATTTTGCATTTTCGATCTAAGAAGTTTTATTGAAATAGCAATGGAAAATATTCATTACGGCAATAACTATGCTTTTTAAAATATAATTCAGCATCTTTCTTGAACCAACTTTTGGATTGTTGATTACTCTTATAATTTTTATCATTTATTACATTTTGTAATAACTAATTCTTTTTAACAAAATTCAGACAAATACATACAAATTTTGTAAAATTTTGCAAGGATACGATTACAAATATAGTGCTAATTAATCTACAAGTTGCGTGTAAACAATTCGGTGAATGGCAGCATAAAACAAATAAAATAAAACATGGAAACAAAATACGTTTTAATCACCCTCAAAGTAACATCTGTTGGACACAATACACTTATAACATCGTTAACAAAGCTGCTGGAATGAATCAACGAAGGCTTCTTTTGGGATCGACCGAAGCACATATGTCACACGTCGTCCGATACACGTCCTTGCTGATTCCCAATTCCTCCGATACCCATCTTAAAGACCGTCAGCGATTGTCGCACCCGTTCGATTTTGTCTATCATCACACTTGTTGAGGGTCGAACTGAACGGGGTTCGTCATACACGGTTTCCTTCCCCTCCCGAAAGCGTCTAAACCAGTCGTACACGAATTTTATGTTCACTGCGACTGTTCGGTACAGCTGGACAAACATTGCATGTGTTTCTGTGGCGGCTTTTCCTAATTTGTAGCAAAACCTGATGTTTTTCCGTTACTCAATTTCAATATGACGCGAGTTTTCAAACACACGCCGTTCGACTGCCCAAAGCAGACTATTATTCCTTGGTTTCTTGCGCAGCTTGCTACGTGCCGTCTCTCCATTGGTCTCTAACTGCGCATGAGCATGAATGTATTTTTAACTCGCGTTGTTTATGACATATTCATCCATTCACCGAACTTTTTAGACTCACCTGATATATAATTGAAAAAGATGATATATAACAGCATTACTTATTTACGTAAGTTTTTTTAAAAATCGGGTAAAATTGTAAAAGGAATTCTTATTTTAATAATAGTTACGTGATCGACCACAAATATCTTAATAGAGCGATTTCTTTGCAACTGACACCGGAGAAATACAGTCATGAAATGCTGGTTCTGGATCTCAAAAGACATGACAAAATATTAAGCTATATAATAGCGAAATTAAAAAAAAAATGAATGCAATTTCTTTCCCCTTGTAGGTACAGCAACTACTGCTTATATAAAACATGAAAATTACCTCTTAAACTAATATACATAAAATCTAATTTGTTTTCATTTCTCAGAGGAAAAAGATTTCGTTTCACTTCATGATATAAAAACACAAAATATTATTTTATACTTCCAGTGATACACCAGTAACTATATCGAAAGAGATCAAATTAACTAAATGTATAAACGCTGTTTCTTCTTATCTTCATGGGAAATTAAACATATCCGTAAAAACTTAAGTACCGAAACGAACTAAAGCCGTGGACTAAAGTTATACTATCGATACTGATATTTACTCGGAAATCTGTTCTTTATAAATCTACAACAAATGGTTTCATAAGATTATATTTTCATGCATAATAAAAACGATTTAACAGAAAAAGATGTAATAGAACCCTATTAATGGAAAACTAAATTGA
The DNA here is from genome assembly GCA_963932465.1 of Maratus speciosus. NCBI lineage: Eukaryota > Metazoa > Arthropoda > Arachnida > Araneae > Salticidae > Maratus > Maratus speciosus. The sequence goes on along the minus strand of OZ010794.1, from coordinate 501,139,684 downwards.
TTTTTTTTTCTATATGTAAGTACTCTTCAAAAAATAATTTATATAAAAGTCGGAAAAATTTTCACTAATTTTTCGGCTTATAATTGCTTCAAGTACGTAAATGTTGATTTAAAAAAAAATAAGAGTGTTTTTTTTTATTATTATTTCATAAAATGGAAATATAACGATTTACATCTGGTCAGACATGTTAGATTTTAAAACACGAAAGCAAAACAGTTCGGTTTTAGATAAGAGAAATCTTACCCAAAAACCGAAATCAAACCCCACTGTAAAGAAAAATCCGTATATGTGATTATTGTATGTGAAATGTTTGTCTTTTAAGGAAAATTTTCTGTTTTAAAGGAAAATAGTAAACTTTCCATGATTGAACGTAAAATTTTCTTTCTATATAGAAAGAAACAAGGATAATATAGAAACATAGAAATAAGGATATCCTTATTCGATGAATGTTAAAACCAAAAATAGTTCTCCCGAAATAGACAAGCGAAAAATAGAATGAAATTTTCTTAACTGATTTTTGACTTGTAAGCAAGACTTTCATGTGATCTATTAGTGTATGGGACAAAGCATTCATTCTCTAATAGTGAGTATCGAGGTTCGAATCCGGAGGAAAGTAAGGCAGTAAAAAACGAGAGTGACATTTTTCAATAAAATTGCCTATGCATCAGTATAAACAACAAGCAGCTTTCGCACACTACGCTGGTAGGTTTGTCCAAAGGGATTTTGAAACCAAACGAAATAATCTAGATATTTCTACAAAGATGAAAGTAAAAAAAAAACTTTTTATTAATCTTTTTCAAAATATCTTATCAAAAATCAGCAATAGTTGTTTCATTCACATAATCTTACATTATGCAGTTCAAAGCCAATATTGGCGACAAAATAGCTAAAGGAGCTCTAAAATCGCTGAAGTACCTGCGTTTCTTTTATTTTTTTAGTAGTTTTGTTATGTTGAATTTTGCACTTCTACCTAAAACTGCTGCTGAGATATGGCGAAATGATCTAAAACATTCGACCACCACTTTAATCCCCTTATGAGTGAAATTTCTAAAATCGCTGAAATACATGTTTAACTATTATTTAGTAGAATTTTAGGTAGCTTTCATTACAAAAAGCTACATATTGCAGCCGTTCGGAGGAAAGCGATTTCAAAAAATTTTGGTATATTTTCATCGATCATGACCCCCAGACCCCGAAACCACCCTCCGACCAAAATTGACATATATATATATATATATACATCTATATATATATATATATATATATATATATATCTGACCTTTGTCACACTGGAACTCTCGTATTTACGAACCGATTTGGATGTAATGAGGTGTGTACATAGTACATACCAATATCTCGACCGAGTTCGTTGGCCAGCTTCATCCGCCATTTTGTTTCAAAATGGAGGCCATTTAAATTTTTTTTTAATTTTTTTTAATTTGAAATGTGGTACCAGAAAATTGAAAATGGAAAAATATTTTTTTCTTATGTATTTGACCTTTATACAAAGATTCCGGAGCAGTTTTTGTTTCGTCTATATCTTAAAAAATGGCTGAGAGATAGCATTTTGAATTTCTAGCGTGGCTGACATTTTGAAACGTCCTGAATTTTGTCACGCGATAAAAGGCGTATTTATGAACCGATTTGGATGTAACTTGGTTTATACATAGTACATACCAATATCTCGGCCGAGTTCGTTGGCTAGCTTCATCGCCATCTTGTTTAAAAATGGCGGCCATTTAAATTTTTAAGAAAAATTTAAATTTGAAATGTGGTACCAAAAAATTGAAAATTGAAAAAATATTTTTTCTTATGTGTTTGACCTTGATAAAAAGATTCGGGTCAGTTTTTGTTTCGTCTATATCTTAAAAAATGGCTGAGTTATAGCAGTTTGAATTTCTAGCGTGGCTGACATTTTGAAACGTCCTGATTTTTGTCACGTGATAACAGACGAATTTATGAACCGATTTGGATGTACCTTGGTGTGTACATAGTACATACAAATATCTCGACCGAGTTCGTTTTCCAGCTTCATCCGCCATCTTCTTTCAAAATAGCGCCCATTAAAAAAAATTAAAATTTAAAATGAGATACTAAAAAAATTGGAAAATGAAAAAGATTTTTTTCGTATGTGTTTGACCTTAATACAGAGATTCCGGAACAGTTTTTGTTTCGTCTATATCTAAAAAAATGGCTGAGTTATAGCATTTTGAATTTCTATTGTGGCTGACATTTTAAAACGACCTGATTTTTGTCACGGGATAACAGGCGTATTTATGAACCGATTTGGATGTAACTTGGTCTGTACATAATACATACCAATGTCTCGACCGAGTTCGTTGGCCAGCTTCATTCGCCATCTTGTTTCAAAAGGATTGCCATTTAAAAAAAAATTTAAAATTTAAAATGAGTTATTAAAAAATTGGAAAATGAAAAAGATTTTTTTAAGTGTTTGGCCTTGATACAAAGTTTCCGGAGCAGTTTTTGTTTTTGAAAATTTGTTCTTTTTTTTATATCCTAAAAAATGGTTGAATTATAGCACTTTGAATTTCTAGTATGGCTAGCATTTTGAAATGATCTTGTATTTGTCACGCGATAACACACGTATTCGCCTATTTCGATGTAAGAAGGCATGTGGATAGTATACATCAATATCTCGACCAAGTTCGCTGGCCAGCTTCATCAGCCATCTTGTTTCAAAATGGTGGCCATTAAATTAAAAAAAATTATATTTAAAGTGAGGTGCAAAAAAATTAGAAATTGGAAAGGTTTCTTTCTTACAATTACTAAGGTCTCGACCAAGTTCACTGGTTAGCCTCATCCACCATGTTGTCTTAAAATGGCAGGCACTTTGCGAAATCGCCGAATTTGGCAGCCAAATATAAGTTACTTTAAATAAAAGCAGCTTGGATAAAGCTGGCTAATTTCGCGAAATTCTCATTCATAATGATTTAGTATTGATAAAAATTAGTATTGAATCTCCTATATTCGGTTTCCACTAAATTGAGCTTCGTGTGTTTGAATAATATAATTTGGCTTTTTTAAAATAAGAAAGCTACCTCTTCCTCCCGGCACTGGCCGGAAGGACTTTTTATCATGGATTTCTCGCTCCTACCTAAAACTGCTGCTGAGATATGGCGAAACGTCTTAAAATTTTCAACCTTCCTTTTAACCCCCCTAGGCGGGAAGTATTCAAAAATCGTTTCTTAGTCAGTGCCTACACAGTGTAAGGAATATGTCATCCAAATTCCATTGTCCTAGATTCAGTGGTGGAGGCGCGGATTCCATTATCAGTCAGTCAGGAAAAACTGTTTTGTATATATATATATATATGTTTCGTGAAAAAACGAAGAGTAGACGGAAAATTGGCTGCCTGTACACTTTCGACTTACAATGTTGACCCAACAAGAAGTGAAACTATCTATTTTTAGCGGTTATAAAAGGGAATATTTAACTTAATATCATGGAAGACGATAGTATACCAGGAACGCAGCCTTAAGCCTAAAATCGTATCGTTTCGTATCGTATCGTATCGTAGAATTCGTAGATGACGGAACTCATATATACAACTAGCTCGACTACAAAGAAAACGCAAAAAGCCGCCTTTCAATAACTCAGCAAATATAGTTCTTGTTCTGATTTTTTTAGAACAGTCTTATATCTGCAGTCTAATTCTATTCTGAAATTTTTACATTTCTACGTGCAGTATATTTTGAGATCTAAATAGCCATTTTTAAAGTAAAAGCGATGTTACAAATTCCTAATGTCGATTACTTGAAAATGGCCCGGGCGATCTTCTTTAAATTGATATATAATAGGAATCTGTTTTATGTGAAGGGAATAAGATAACACTTGTTTCCGGGAAAACTCTAATTTTCTTTTTAATTCACATTTTTTTTCCTCCGAAAATGATCTTATTAAAATTAATATATAATACGAATCTATTTTGGATGAGCCGAATAAGACCATGTTTGTTTCCCGAAAGAAACTTATTCGTTTTATAATAAGCATGAAAATCGGACTATAATTTTCCACCATTTATCGGAATTTCCCCGAAGATATTCCTACTGTATTCATGCGCTTAATTTCTTCTGATCAACGTTTAGTGAAAAGTTCACGAACCTTCCGTAGCTCACTCGGTTAAGTGCGGGCCTCGCAATACATAGGTTGCGAGGTCTGTCCTCTTTGAAACAGTAAGAATTTTTTTTTTTTTTTTTTTTTATCAAAGTAAATTTGATTTTATGTTTCTATAAAAATGTATTTATTTATTTTGATTTTTTTTCTTTAAGAGTTTCACATATCACTATTTCGTGACAATTTTCCAGACAATAAAAATACTGTAAAATCTGTCTAAGGCAGACTCTCTGTAATCCGGAAATCTGCCTACTGCTGAAAGACTTTCAAGTCCCGGCGAATCCATTGAAAATAACTTTAATACGTGCTTCATAAGATGGAATCTGCCTAAAGCGGAAACGGAAAGATTTTTAAGGTCCGCCGAAAGCCAATTTTTACATAAGACGGAAAAAAGAATATTTTAAAATCGAAAAGCATTCGGTTACATACATATAATAAATAAATACATATAAAATACAAATATAAATAAAAGCACATTTTTACGCATTCATTTGTTTACAGAGAGGGAATTTTAATTTTGAAATTTTACAGATTTACTGATAAGGAAAACAAAATACGCAGTTTGTATTTCTTCAATCGACAACAGTTTCTTTTTATTTACAATTTTTAACACAAGTAAATTTCTGTTTTTAAACGGTACATAAATTTAAATTATGCGTTTTTATTTTTTCCATTACCCTTGTAATAAAAAAGAAAAAAAAAACAGTCCGTAATTCTTCCATTACCTTTATAATAATAATAGTAGTAAATACATGCTGTTATTCTAACTGTAAATGGAAGACTACGAGATTTTAAAAAAAGTCATACATTCAAAATTTAAAATAGTAAATTAAAAAAAAAATAAATTTATGAAAATAAATTGCAATTTTATACTTTTATCTTTGTGGGAGGGAGAGGGGCTCAAACAAAGGTTTATCAAACCATCTCTTTAAATCAAAAAAGCATAAAATGAAAAAATTGTCATATAAATTTATTTTTTTAAATATATTTAAATTACTTTTTCGTTTTAGAAAAAAAATGTAAACTTTCCATGCATTCACAGAAAAAATTAAACTAAATAAAACCTGAAATTAAATAATTCAGTTGGCTAAATAAATTATTAAACTATTGCCTAGCTTAAAAAAAATTACAAGGTACAAAATATAATTAAAATCTGTTTCTGAAATAATTTAAGTTGCTAGTTAAATACATCAATAATTAAATGATTTTCTGCATGGTATCGTCATCTATTGGTTTGATACAGCATTAACAATAAATGGGAAATGTATTCACAGAAAAAAATAATTGAAATAAAACCTCAAATTGAATAATTTAGTTGGCTAACTAAATTATTAAACCGTTGCCTAGAATTAAAATTTCAAGGTACAAAATATAATTAAAATCTGTTTTTGAAGTAATTTAAGTTGCTTGTTACATGATTAGTTAAATACATCAATAATTAAATGCTTCTCTGCATGTTATCGCCATCTATTTTAATATGTAAAATTTAATATGTAAGTGATTTCTTTGGGTCATTGTATCAAAACTAAGCGAAATATATGCAAATGGATATTATGACGCAAAGAAATCATTTACATAAATTTTACTTTTGATTTTGGATAGCGTGGCACAAAAGATAATATTTATATAAATACATTACAGTGCATTGTACAGGTTCAGGGAAAGTGGTATTTTTAATAGTGCATTAGAAATTAAAAGTTTTTGTTAGATGTGTAAATATATTTAGCCAAATCTAAAACAATTAAAATTGAATTTTAAAACAAATTGTTTAAGGCTACATCATGGCGTCACTTAAATTTTGATATCATATCTTTTAAAACTCATAGTTTGAATTTAGGAAAAATGTGAATGATAACGCATCAATGAATAAATTTTTATACATCCTTTTAAATTTAACATAATACACTGCTCAAAACAAATAAAAGATATTTGAAGTTTTATATAAAATAAAGATATAAACGAAATTTTTTTTGCCGAAAATAGAAGAAGAGTATCAAAATTGCAAATTTTTCTGGTTTTCAAACTGTGGAGTATGCAAATTTTGAGTTCGACGTCAAAAACGTCGCTTCAGCGGCAGCGAATGAAATTTGACTTTCAACTGGATAAAAGAGAATGAAGACAAGGATGATCGGCATTCAGTGATTGCTTTGTTTCGATGAGTACGATGTCTCAGCGAAGTCATTTGACAGATTCAGAAGCTTTGAGAATTGTTGGTAGGTTAGAAAGGGGCCAAACTCAAGCCGAAGTGCCGCAAGCCATTGGAGTGTCACAAAGTGTCATTTCCAGGATCTGGAACCATTTTTTGGAGAGTGGATGTGCAGGCCGAGGACCAGGGCAAGGTCGTAGACGGGCAACAACGCCCAATGAAGATCGGTATTTAGCGTTAACAGCTCGGAGACACCGAACCATGAACGCTACTCTTCTCCAACAACACCTTCGCTCGGCTACAGGCACCACGATTTCAACTCAGACTGTCCGAAACCGGCTCCATGCTGTAGGTCTGTATGCTCGCCGACCGATGGTATGTGTTAGATTAACATCAAGGCATCGTCGCGACCGCAGGGAGCGGGCAACCGAGCAGGTCAACAGGAGGAGAAATGAATGGAGCAATATTCTGTTTTCTGACGAGTCCCGTTTTTCTGTGCATCCGGATAATAGGCGTATTTTCATCTGGAGGGACCGTGGCAGTAGGAATAATCCTGCGTTCGTGCACGAAAGTGTCAGATTTGGCGGTGGAGGAGTGTTGGTGTATGGTGGCATCTCCATTGACGGGCGCACTGACCTCTACATCATTCGAGATGGAGCTCTGACTGGTCGCCGATATAGGGATGAGATCCTCAGACCTATTGTAGTCCCTTACGCTGCAGCAATCGGAGATAACTTCATTTTAATGGACGATAACTGCAGGCCACATTGTGCAAACCTGGTGGAGGATTTCCTTTTCGTGGAAGGAATCGTTCGAATTGAATGGCCAGCGTGTTCTCCAGACATGAATCCAATTGAGCACGTTTGGGACGCTCTAGGAAGACGAGTTTCTGGCCGCCAACAACCCCCACAAACTTTCCAAGAACTGGAAAAAGCTCTTCTGGAAGAGTGGGGCAGAATACCCCAACTCGTCATTAATAGCCTCATTGAGTCCATGCCTCAAAGGTGTTCAACGTTGCTGGCCGCCCGTGGAAACCATACCCCCTACTGAAAATTATTTTCTTTGAAGAAAACACCTTTTCTTATTCTTTTTTTCTCATATGCACAAATTGTGTTTTTTTCCTTTAGTACACAGATGCGCAATAAAATGCATTTTTTTCTGCCAAACATGTGTAATTTATTCTCATATAACCTACTATGTCTGTCGACCATGTATCAATCAGCTAAACAGTTTACCAGATACAAAATCCACGTAAAACTGCAATATCCTTTAATTGTTTTGAGCAGTGTACTTATGCATGCAATTATAAATAAAACAAAAATAAAATGATGAAATCAATAATATAGCGTCACTTAAAATTTGATATCATTATTTTTAAGTTCCATATTTAAAATTCTTATAGCAATAAGATAAAGTGCTGAGGCACAAACTTTTAACCCGTTAAGGTTTTTTTTAATTGATTTAAATATAATGTATAATTATTATAATTTAATATTTAAATATATTATTATTATTATTATAATTTAATATTTAAATATAATATAATATATAATTATTATAAATTAACATTTAATATAATATAAAATTGTTATAATTTAATATGTAAATATAATATTTAATTGTTATAATTTAATATTTAAATATATATATAATTATTATAATTTAATATTTAAATTGCGTAACTATCAGATCAATTTCGCGCGATAGAATATTTAATGAAATAAGTTAAATTTTATTAAATTCTGTTACAGCAGGTTATATTATTTTACACAACCCATTCTTATGGAAAGAAGGAGAATAGGAAATAAAATATCTAAATTCTTACTACAAGGGTAGGTAACATGAAACCTTTTAATTCTATATTTCATTTTTAATTTTCTACACTTGAAATCAGGTAGCCATGTACATTAAGAAAATTATAATAAACTATTTCACAGAGGTTTATGATATTTTAGCGGATTTATGAATTTTGGAAACAATGTAATAAACCCATATTACGCTTTATCTAAATTAAAATAATAAGTTTCCCGCAGGTTTATGACACTTTATGGAATTTGTGAATTAATCAAGCCAACATAACAAATATGTCACAACTCCCATACGGATTAGAACTAATGGAATATGGGTGCTGTGGCATCATTATATTTAATGATCAAAGAGTGTGACAACATATGAAGTTTAACATAACGTAACGTTATTCTGTTATTTCAACGGTTTAGAAAATGGAGTAATTTAAATAATATGAAAATTCAAAACAGGAAATTTTATTCTGTAATTAAAATTCTGTTTCTTGGAACAAAATTAATAAAAAAAATGAACATAAAATATGCAATATGAACTTTAAAAAGCTCACTGTTTTACTTAATAGGCCACTAAAATAATAATAATATAGATGTTACTAGTTAAATATATATATATTATTTAACCCCTTAATTCTCGCTCTCGTGATATCCCGTGGAAAATTTCTCATTATTATATGTTGCCACCATATAATAGTGAGAAATTTTCCAGGCTGGGTATCGTTCCATGTGGTTTAGTCGATAGAACGTCAGTGCGCTATACTGATGTCCCGGGTTCGAGTCCCGGCATGGAATCCTTTTCACTATGTTGGCCTTTGCGCTTCCTAAACAATTACTTTGGAATTTGATTTTCATTTGAAAAATATCTGTCTTCAGGTATAGCGCCCAATATTTAGCGAATTTTCTCGTACTAAAACACCAAAAATCCCTCGAATACCATGATGTGTACAAACTCTGCGCTCTAGAGATAATGTTTTATCGTTTTCGTAACAAATGAAGTGCTAGCTTAAAAATCTCATCAACAAATTGCGTAAATCTCCCAAAATTTGGAATGATATACTGTGGCGGACCTTTCGGGTAGCTTAAAAATGAATTTATAGTAGACTACTTTTACAGTAAATATACCCATCATACTGTAAAGTGCATGTACAGTTCTGTGAAATCACGATTTTAACATCATGAAACCAAGTATTTTGACATAGTGAGACATATGTGTTTATAATAATACTTTAAAATGCTAAGATAACTGTTGTGGGCATATTTTTTCCATAACACCTTAACGATCGCTTAATATTTGGAAAAAACATAAAAAAAGTACCTATTTTTTTATTACAGAAATTGAATAATTAAAAGTTTCTATATAAAATATGCAATCACTTTTTTTTTTTTTTTTAAAGACGAAAAAAAAGATGTTATAGAACAAATTCGCATTTGTGGAAAAGCCATCATGCGAGAATCCTGTGTCTTAATGTTTGTTTTACACCATACAAATTAATGCGAATAAGGCCTTTATTTTTCACATCTTAGATCTTTATTTATCATCATTAAACAAATTTTTACAAATAATATTTGAAATAACATAATATACATTAAATTTTGATTATTAATAATTTTTTTGAGTGTGATATATTTCGAAACATGCAATATAAAGTCTAACATCACAATCAGCGCCAAAAACCATACCCGATTGCTAATATTCAGACTTCACACCGATATGCCAGTTAAATTTTTCTGGTTTCAGAAGTTTTTTTCTATCAATAAATCTCCAGTCCGAAAATATGACGCGCACGAGAAATAACGAACGAAACATCAGTCCGTGATATTGACGGGAGCGAGAATTAAGGGGGTGAACATTCCTGTAAATTATTCCCTATATATGTTTCTACTCGTTTAATATATATTTCTTGTTTTAAATTGCATCTCTTAAATCAATATCTTTTCCCAATAATTTTTTTTTCACGAAATTTCTATTTTTTATGTATTTAATGCATTTGAATTTTAAAATTTTGCAATTCTTTGCAGTTCATTTACTGAAAGATATTTTCCATTACCAAAACAAACACACTGAACATTTCTTTTGCAAATCTTAAAAAAAAAAAAAAAAAAAAAAAGAAAAGAAAAGAAAGAAAGAAAGAATAAAGAAAAAGAAACCTGCTATTGTCCTCAAGGCAGTGTACGAAATCATAAAATAGCAAAACATTTTTTTAAAAACTGTATAAGCTTTTACTTCATAGATAAAATATTGAACAAAATTAGCCTACGGATATCTTTCTAAGATTGGTGTCTCTGTTGTTTGAGGGAGAAAATTGGAAATTCGAAAGATTTATAACTCCACTGAAACTTTTATCAGTTCTTGAGGCAATTTTTAAATTCATAAATCATAAGATGTTATCATTGAGCTTTGAATTTTACTTTATTAAACAAATAATGTATACTTTTTTATATAAGTTTAAATATTTTGATAAGGTTTGATAGCGTAGCTGTATTATATTCATTTTGGAGACTATTATTTTGACCATTTCATAACTGTTAATACATATTACAAAAAAAATAAATGATTAAATGAATAAATAAATCTACTAAATATATAATTTGAAAAATAAGTGTATAAAATAATTAAATAAGTAAATAATGGAATAAATCAATAATTAAATAAAATGATGTAAAAAATTCATATATTTGCTTTAAATGACCTCTTAAAAGACACCAAACTCACGGATTCACAGGCTGTTATATATATTTGTTGCAATCATTTTTTATAACATTTTATTTTACAAATAAATAAATCTCATATATTTGACTAACTTAATACATTTTTATGAAAAATATGTTACATAAAGTTAGGAAAGTCGTATATTTGCTTCCTTATGACTTCGGAAATTAATTAAAAATAAATACCATTAATTAAAAATAAATTCATACAAAATTCAGAGGGTGCAACAGCTAATACAGGGTGATACCGAAAGTCGGTTATCATTTTCACTACAGTTTCCTGCACGAATGAATGTGGACAATTCTTGGCCCTGGAATATTCTACGGACTGATGAAGCGCATTTTTATTTAAACGGACAAGTGAACCCACACAACTGTCTAATTTGGGCGAAAGAGAATCCTAGTGTTGTCCAAGAAGTTTCATTGCATGCAGCTAAAGTGACGGTGTGGTGCGGTTTCACAGCTACGTCTGTGATAGGGCCATATTTTTTTGAGAACCACAGGACCCATTACATGTTCCGTAAATGGGAGAAATTTTCACAATATATTGTCAAATTTTCTGATTCCCGAGCTCCAACAGCGACGCTGCTTTCAAAATATCGTGTATATGCAAGACGGTGCACCACCACACATTACTAGAGCAGTTCGGACTTTCTTAACAAGCAATTTTACAGAAAACCGCATCATAAGTCATTATTTTCAAACAGTCTGGCCAGCACGATCGCCTGATCTAACACCATGCGATTTTTGGTTGTGGGGATTTTTGAAAGATTCTGTATCTAAAGACATATGTCAGACAATCTCTGTTCTGAAAGACAGTATTAGACTTCATATTCGCTCAATCTCAAAGGACAATTTACGCAATGCTGTAGAAAGCGCAATTCTGAGAATGGAATGCGTTATTGATGATGGTGGAGGATTCATTGAGCATGCGTAATGTTATTCTTCGTTATTACCTCGTTGCCGAGCGACATGTTTTATTTTTGTTGATGCAGATTTCATCACATGAAATTCTATTCATTTACTGTATTGTATGGAGTCATAGGTCAGGCTTTAGAGCTGTCTGATTAGGTGAACTTTAAATATAAAAATTCGCAGTTCCTCGAAATCTGTTGAAACTTTTAAATTTGTGTGCTTCGTCTGGATTGGCTGAAATTGATATAATGAATCTGCAAGCATCGCCTTAAATATTGGCGCAGCGCCACCTACTGACGAAAAATGCAACTAATTTTCTTTTTCGATTTTCGCAGAGAGCATCTCTTCAAGTACATACTAGTGAAAATTTGTATCGTTTGGAGCCACAGAACCGGCTCTAGAGCCTTCTGAATAGACGAACTTTAATTATAACGACCCTCTATATACCGGGTGTCCTAAAAAGGACTGGCGGATTTTAAAATTCAATAACTCACAAGCGGTGACAGATATTTAAAATATTCTTCCAGGAGGGAGGGGGGGGGGGTTATGCATGATGTCAAAAGTTTTTTACCGTGATTCTCGAATTTAGTTCGAATTAGAAACAATAGATGGCGCTTCAAGCAATAGGCGCTGAATTCAAGCGCTCGATTTTTTTGCTTTTCTCTTCTCACATGTCAAAAAAGGAGATTAAAATATATTGAGTGGGTTCCGGAGTACTAAAAATCGGACCTGGATTTAGCGCATACTGCTCGCAGCGCCATCTATTGCTTGTAATGCGAACGAAATTCGAGAATTACAGTAAAAAAACCTTCTGACATCATACATAACGCTCATGCAATAATTTTTTAAATATCTGTCACCGTTTGCAAGTTATTGAAATTTAAAATAAGTCAGTCCTTTTTATGATACCCGGTATACATAGGTTTATATATATATACAGGTATTAGAATAAATATACCCATTACATTGTAAAATGAATATATGCAGTTGAATATATACACACTATAAAATAAAAAAGAAAAGTGCCCAGTTAAACCCATGACATTGAGCTCACAGGCTATTCACACGAATTACATATCATACTCTTATTTCAAAGAATAATGCCCCACGAAAAATAAATCAAGGGAGGATTACACATCGCCCCCTTCCCGTTTCAACTCTTCATGCATAACCAGTGAGCCTACAAATGTCATCAGGAAAGTGATTTATCCAAATATATCGGTATTCCAAATTTGAAGCAAATCGGATAGAAAAACACATTTGTCTAAAATAAGGGCAGTATTAGCCCCAGTTCCCCCCTTTAGAACTAAACAATGAACCTTCGAATCTAATCAAGGAAAGCACCTTAACAGAATTAACCGGTGTGCCAAATTTCAAGAAAATCTGAAAATTCTGCATGGAAAACCCATTTATCTAAGTTTAGGGGGTGGTTAGCCCCCCGTTCCCCCTTTATACTTGATCAATGAACCCTCGAAACAAATCAGGGAAGCGCCTTATCAGAATAAACCTAGAAAAAGGAGATTGAAGGAAATTGGTTATTTCTATCAAGAGCTATCGCATTACGTACATACGTACCTACCGACATACAGAACCAGCGGGCACATTAGCTCTCAGGTTTTGATAGCCTGTGAGCTAAAAGTACAAATATTTCTTAATCTAGGAATATGTAATATATCCACTAACGAAAATAAACAGTTGCCTCTTTCGAGTGATCCACGGTTTCGAGTAGAGTTTTTTATGTTTAGAAACCTGAGAAACCAATATGTTTTCGAGATTTAAAAAAAACATTGGTACTCTTGAAAAAAAAAGTTTGAAAAAATGGCGTACCGGTATACATTTTGGCAAAGTGTTGATATAAAGGAAAAGTACTGAATCATTTATAAAAACAAAGTTTCTTTTGTTGCCACTGATATTCTGAAACGTTTCCGAGTTTTTTGATAGTATATTCATGAGTCTTTTCAAACAGAATTATCGGTTTTTTAGGATGCTATCAATTCCCCATTAAAAATTTTGAGTTACTTAATTGAATGACGCAAGTGTAACAAAATAATTTTTAATGCTATATGTTAATGCTGTTAATTTTTCATGTTTCACTCTATAACATGTATGATGAACATGAAAATGCTTACTTTAGAATTTAACACTTTATCTACTGACAGTACGTATCAGTACCATTAAAATAACTTGTTATAAAATTCATTTAATACATTAATTAGTAGTAATACAGTTTAGAATGAGCTACAAATGCATTATTTTATCTTGTTCCAAAAGCATTATTGGTTCAACAAAACAAAAATATTTTTAAAACGATTATTTCTTTTGCCTTTGCCTCTTTTCAGCTTTCTTTGAGTTCGGGCGGGTTTGAGAGGGGAAATTTTATATTTCTATTGTAAGAACATTACATTTGTACATTTCCTAATTCTACAAAATACTAAGAAAAATATTTCAAATAAAAGATTTGAGTGGGGTTATAAATATCCCTAAAAATCTCACAAAATCTCCATAAATTCAAATTTAATTAATCCTTCTAAATCCTTCAATTCTTCCAACATCCTTCTAAAATTTATTAAATGATTATGTAAATCTTCTGATACAGTTTCAAAAATTCACGAAAATTGCTTCAGAAGATAAAATTTTCATGAATTCATAGTTCAGTACATAAAGGGCTAAAACATTTGAAAAAACGATATTCCGGTTCCCTTTAATAGAAAATGAAGGAAAAATAGAAAAGAAAAGAAATTAAAATCGAGAATCTGTTCAATGAGTCTGGGTGATCATACATAAAAAAATAAAAATTATATACCATCTTTTTTTTATATTCGTTTAGTAAAACAACTGATTTATCTTCTAAACTTAGGAATCATGAGCGCAAGGAAGCTCTAGATCTCTCAAGAACGCTCTAGTGCACATTTATTGAAAAACAATAAAGAATGTAACTCTACGCAATCTCAAATAAGCAGAATGAAATTAAAGTAGTTACTTAAATATATACGAATATGAACAAAAAGGATGTTTTACCGACATAAGAGCAAATTTAATGAAAAAAGCTCTATACCTAAAAATATTTTGATGAGTTTACTTTACATCTGTATTTTGTTTAGCATTAAATCAACCTCAGCTGGTCATTTGACTCAGGTAATAGATTGTGTGCACAGCTTCAATCTTTAACGATTTCCCCCCCCCTTTTTACGAAGAATGAACTTCGTCTTATTTAAATCTTCGATTAAATACGTAAAAATTACTATTCGGCCTTATATAAAACTCGAATTAGTAGAAATTTGCAGCTATGCATCTACACAGGCAAATGACCTGTGATGTTAAGTTGTGTTAAAGATAATCCACTAAAAGATAGTTTTTAGCGGACAATTACCTCAAGCAACAGCTTATATTATTATCAAACTATGCACATTTTACTTGACTCTCATACAAAAAAAAAATCATTTAAGGAATATGGGATAGAATCACTATCAAGATCATATTAAGTCCATATTAAGTAATGAAATGTCGTTTGACCTGTGTGTCTGATCTTGTTTCTGTGAACCATGAAACACACTGCGCCATCTCCCGTGGAATAGTCATTTTTTGTAAATTTGACGTCATCTCTTCACCACTTACTCAGTGTACCTGAAAAACAACGCAAACAAAATTTCAGAAATTCTCTTTTAAAGGAAGAAAACAGAACTGAGATATCTTGTCTTATTGTTTACTTATTTAGATTTGAAGTTGTAAAAATAATTTGTTCAGACGCGGTAAATCACCAAAAGGCCAATAGAAATCGGCAAATGGCAAAAAAAAAAAAAAAAAAAAAAAAAAAAAAAAAAAAAAAAAAAAAAAGAAAGATCATGTAACTCCTGAGTTACAATGTGCTTTTGAGATTTAAGTGCAAGCCAGTTATTATATTGTAATGGGACTTCACGCGATAGAAATAGATTTTTAAGTAGCTTTCATTAAAAGTAAAAAGCTACCTTTTGCAGCCGTCCGGAGGAAAGCACTTTCGGAAAAGTTTGGTCTATTTTGACCTATCACAACCCTCAGACCCCAAAACCACCATCCTTTCAAATGTGACTTATATATCTATATCTATATCTATATCTATATCTATCTATCTATCTATCTATCTATCTATATATATATATATATATATACATATATCTGATTTTTGTCATGCGATAACTCTCGTATTTAATATCCGATTTGGATAAAATTAATTTTATCCATAGTACCTAGCAATATCTCGACCGAGTTCGTTGGCCAGTGTCATTCGCCAAATTGTTTCAAAATGGTATTCATTTAAAAAAAAATTAAAAGTACAAAAATTTAAAAAGCGGTAAAATGAATTAAAAACTGAAAAATATTATTTTCTTAAGAGTTTGATGTCTTGTTTTGTCTTTATCTTAAAAAATGGCTGAGATATAGCAGTTTGAATTTCTAGTGTGGCTGACATTTTCAAACAATCTCATTTTTTCCATGCTGTAACTCTCTTATTTATAAACCGATTTGGATAAGATTAAGTATGTGCTTAGTACATATGAATGTCTTGGCCGAGTTCGTTGGCCAGCTCCATCCCTCCATCTTGTTTCAAAATGGCGGCCATTAAAAACTTTTATTCATTGTCTCGCAATGCTTAAATATTATTAATATCCGTTAGCTTCAAATACTCGCCAAGCTTGGTGATAGTTGGCGAAATATCGCCAAATTTGGCGACCAAAAATAAGTAACCATAAAGGATGCCAACTTGGCTATAGTTTACTAATTTGTCGCAATTCTCAATGAAATTCAGTATTGACGAATATTCTCTTATCGGGCTTGTCGCGTTTTAGCTTCTTAAATTTTGAGTAAAATTAGCTTCGAGTAAAATTTGCAACATTTTAAAACCAAGAAATATGAAAGCTACCTTTCCATCCCGGCACATGCCGAAAGGACTTTTCTTTTTTATCGCGCTTGACAAATCACTTATTTTAAAAATCGTAAAAAATCAGTAAATTAAGAAATTGTGCAATGTTTAGACGTAAAAAATAAAAATAAATAAAAGTATATGTTACAGGAAAAAAAATGCATATATTGGTCTGGTGTTACCAGCGTCTATATAACGTCAGCAATATTCACAGAAATGTCTTTGCTTTATAATACTGATAGGCTTAATACAGTTTCAGTCTTAAAACACTAAATACACTCTTACGTCCCGAATGACTCTGAGACCTTAAAGTTATTTTAAATTGAAATAATAACTTCCTCTACGGGAGATTAGAGAATATCTGAAGAGAGTAATTTAGAGTTTTCAAGAGAAAGATTATTTGTAATATATATTCAAGAATTAATCTGGAAATATTTAAACTTCACATATTAGCAAATACGAAATTATTTTCATAATTTTAAACCTGTGCTAATATTGCAACGAAGAAACTTTTGTTTGTTTGATTGTGCGGGTAATCTCATGAACTACCAACAAATTTCAAAAGTGATGATGACAAAATAATGGTGATAGTATCTGCATAAATATGGATGATATTTTATGTCGGTACCACTACCTCCAAGTGTATGCAGTGTAGAAAAACACTCAAAAATTGCGATTTTTCTGATATTGAGGAGGCTAGAAACTTGAAATTCGTTATGCGGTTATTTGTAAAAATGTAAGTGCCCTCTAAGAACGGTTTTTAAAACATTCAAATTTTAAAAGGGGGGAAAGCGCAGAATACTTTCAAAAAACGTTCTAAATTACAATATCTACGGAATAGTTCTGGATAGAACCATTAAATTTTACACTGCGGTTGCATTCAAGACATTAACGATTAAAACAGAATTGTTAACCCGTTCGCACACAGCACATTAGAAAAATCTGAATATAAAAGGGATGCATTGAGAAAAGGTTCTAAAATCCTTTGATACTGTTGGGGATAGAAACGTGAGATATGACATAGTGGTTACTTTTAGGATTTGAATGATTACTAAGAACGGGTTATAAAGGAAATTCTAAATTTGAAAGTCTGGAATGAGCTGAAAACGTTCTAAATTAAGATTTATTTGTATTTGTTAGGATTTAGGAGGGCAAGAAACTGGAAACTTGATATGACTATTATTTGTGCTACGTAAATGCCTACTGAATAATTTAGAAACAGATCGAAATTTAACAGGATAAAGAATCGAAAAACTTACTAAAATTGTGATGTGGTGACGATCCATCACCACACACTAAGGTCACGCGACAATAAAGCGGTTAGTACAAATTATAGAAATATTACTCGATCCGCGTTGTGAGAAGATCAAAAGAGAGTAATATTGAATGAGAATGAGAGGTGGTTAAAGAATCGAAAAACATACTAAAATTGTGATGTGGTGACGATTCATCACCACACACTAAGGTCACGCGACAATAAAGCGGTTAGTACAAATTATAGAAATATTACTCGATCCGCGTTGTGAGAAGATCAAAAGAGAGTAATATTGAATGAGAATGAGAGGTGGTTAAAGAATCGAAAAACATACTAAAATTGTGATGTGGTGACGATCTATCACCACACACTAAGGTCACGCGACAATAAAGCGGTTAGTACAAATTATAGAAATATTACTCGATCCGCGTTGTGAGAAGATCAAAAGAGAGTAATATTGAATGAGAATGAGAGGTGGTTAAAGAATCGAAAAAACATACTAAAATTGTGATGTGGTGACGATCCATCACCACACACTAAGGTCACGCGACAATAAAGCGGTTAGTACAAATTATAGAAATATTACTCGATCCGCGTTGTGAGAAGATCAAAAGAGAGTAATATTGAATTAAGAGAATGAGAGGTGGTTAAATTTTGAATACTAAAATAAATACGTCAATAACTCATGCTCAACTTATTTAACGTACAAAATTATATTCAGGATTCAGTGGGTAGTAATTTATACGATTTTATATTTTATAAAATTAACTCTTAAAACTCCTGAATTTAATAAGCATCTGAAAAGAAAGAATAAGAATAGTGATTCAAAGAAAGGGATAGGAAATCACATAAAAATTCAAATTTTATTATTTCAGGCATATAAATTTCTTATATCAAAGCATAATTATTATAAACTTCATATTGATTTTGACAGCATTTCTCACAGCACAACATAGATGGGCTTCTTAGCCAAGTTATGGACACATTACCAATTATAATATATATATTTTGTTTAGACTATAACAATGATATTTCACTCATATTTTCACTAAAAATTTTGCCTGCAATATATTTAAAAACAAAAATTTCTATACACATATATTATCAATACAAAATAATTTTATGGCCAAAATATTAAAGTAATTAAAAGTTTTTCTCACCATACACCTCAGACGAAAGGGGCGAAGGCAATCTGTACATCATGGATTGTTCCTATCCCTATGATGATATTGTTTGCACATTTCAAATTGTAAAAGTATCTTTAACTGAGCACATTCAAGTTCATATAGTGTCTTTTAGGCTGAGCGTATATACACAATCACGGGAAAACAGGAACATTCATTTGACTGAAGCTGGTGTGCTTTTCACTGTAACATTCCATTTCATCGGCTAATGGTGATAGAACAATGGAGTCGTATTTCTCAGTCAGACTTCGGTCCACATATACTACAGGGTGATGAAGAAATTTTCCATCCTTGGCAATAAGAAATGTTTGCGACCTCCAAGATCAGGTTTCCTTTTCATGTTCTGCACAGGGTGACGAAGAGATATGTCTTAGTCGCCGGACTCATCCTAGAGCATCTTTTCAGGGCGAGAGATCAAGATGGAAATCAAAATCCATGTGTCCCTTTTCTCTTCAAAAAAATTCCTCCATAAGTAAAAATGGGCGTATTTTATTAGTAGAATATGGTATTTTTTTATTCGTCGAGTGATACTTCTCACTTACTGGTGCATCTTCTCTCTTTTCTGCGGTTCGCTGCTCGTACCCTTCTTATGGGCGTGTTCATCCTTTCTCCGCGCATAGTTAATTTTCCTCTTCAATTCCGGGGATTTTACGTCACTTGTGAACTTCGGACCCCTTTGCCACATACGATGATACCCATAAATATTAGCCCTGTCTGTCCTGAAAGCGTCATAAATATTTTTACTGGGTTCATTCTTCTCATGTTTTCTATGGCGTCCGTGTGCCCCACTTTAAGTTTTTATTGCTCTATTTTCGTCTGAAGCATATGTGAGTTTTTATCACACAGTTAATTAGCATATAAAATAATACAAAATTTTTAATTATTGGCCATTTTCCGAAATACTGAACATATTCACAAAACATATATTTTTACAAATTAAATGATACTAAAAACATATATATTCATTCATAATTATAATTTAATGACTTTTCTTTATCCTTTGCTCTTACGATTTTTGTTTCAAATTAATTTACATTATTTATTTTATAAAAGAAATATATAGCAAAATACTATTTATTGTTTGTTTTGCATAATGATTTAATTGAATACCAAGCTGTGTGTGCGAGTCTCTACCACATGTGAATTAGTGATACTGTTGCGCATAGAAAATTGAAATGTTTCATGTTGATTACTATACTGCTCGCCAAGAATGATTTCTAAAAAAAGCTGAAAAGAGCGAAAAACATACTTAAAATCATTCTGAATTCGGATTTATTTGAAATTGTTAAATCTAGAAACTTGAAATTTGACATGGCTGTTATTTAGACGTAAATTCTCACACAGAACAGTTTAAAAAATTTCTGAACATAAAAGGGTGAAATGAATGGGAACTGTTCTGAAATAACTATTATTTTAGAACAAGTGAATCGATTTAAAACCTTTTCTCAGGATGATAATTATGACAGCCGCTGTGATATGGAATCGCGTATATTTTTCTTTAATTATTCCTTTTTTTCTAAATTTCAGTTAAAATTAACTTTTCATTACTCACTTATTTTATACTAGCCTTTATTTCAGTTCCCATTGTAATTTTCCTCGAAAATAAAATAAAAACGGCTCTCAGATAGATAAAATTCATTTAGATAATTATTCACACTTAAGGGCAGTCGGAAGGTCAAAACCTAAAATATTTAGAACTTTCGATTTTTTAATATTTTGAATCTACCATTTCTCCTCTTTCTACTGATATATTACTTTTGTTTCTACGGCAACCAGAAGTTCGAAATTTTTTAGTAATTCTGTCTGTTTATCTACTTTACTACTATTGCGCTTATTTATTTTAAACTTGATTTTCTCAAAATGTTGTTTTTTTAACTTCTATGTACCTTTTCGAAAAAACTAGTATACATTATGATTTCAAATTTTACTTGAACATTCTATACATATCCCTGTTTAATCTGGGGAGAATTGTTTAAACTCACAAAAATAACTTTTCTTATTATTATCATTATCGTTGAAAAAATTGCCTGTTTTTTTTAAGTTTGTTTGTAGCTTCTACTTCAGATTAAAAGAAATATATCTAAGCTTTATTTAATTATAAATTTAACTTCAGAATATTAAGAATGCTTTATTTTATGCATAAAAAAAAATTCAAGTCCATATCTTAAGTAGTTTATGAGAAAAGGTACAGTCGTGGAAAAAAAGTAAACACCCCTACTAACTCCTCAACAAATTATAGTAGAAGGAAGTTATTGGTACCGATCGATTGGAAATAAAATCTACTTTCAAATGATGTATATAAAAATTGCTTATGGGGCCCTCTACATAATAAAACGGACCATAACTTTATTTTTTCAATAGCAGCGCACAATTCTGACAGCATAAATGAACTCTACAGCCTTCAATTAGTCTAAAATCAAATTTTTATGCAATTCATACCATAAGTTTCCGATAAATTAATTATTTTAAAACGAGCGTATTTTAAGGGCTGTATCCAAATTGAAGTTCGGTACTGGATTGTTAACCGAGAGAGCTCCCTTCTTGATCAAGGCACCTTGAGTAGGCAATTAAGCCTATTAGATTACAGGATAGCATAAGAAATTTCAAAATATTTAGTCACTTCTATCATAGACCATAATTTCGCCATTTTTTAAGCATAATTTGAAAACTACTTGGAAAAAAATGTGAAATTTTGAATTTCCATAAAGCGGCACTTAATAAATCTGAATCCATCAAAAAATTGTAGGTTGCAATTCAAAATTTTTTTGAATATTAATTTCATAATTGATAATTCATATCAGAAAATTATAAAAATTGCAAATTTAATGTATTTATGTTTCGGTATATTAGTATTATTGCTACACAAAAAATTAAAACATTAGGATCATAATTTCAGAAGTTATAAATAATAATATGAAAATGTAACTTAACATTAGAAGCCCTAATCTTTGAATGTTTATAATTCAAAAACTTATCATTCAAATGACTTTAAATTTGGAGTCTAGGCGTAGTTTGAACCAAAGATTTGAAATATCTCATTAAAATTAGGTATTGCCATTGAAAAAAAATGAACTTTGGATTCGTTTTAATATGTAGACGGCCCCCTAAGCAAATTTTATGTACGTCATTTAAAAGTAGACTTTATTTCCAATCGTTCAGTACCGGTAACTTTCGTCTACGATGATTTGTTCAGGAGTTAGTAGGGTGTTTACTTTTTTTTTCCACGACTGTACATTAATAGATATTAAAAAATAGTAGGAATAGCGACTTTGCTTTCGTTCGGTTCTCATTCCTTACAACATGCAGCAGAAATATCTCATTGCTCTGCTTTATTTTTGAATTAAACTTTCTTGTTATAAACATTGCCAGTACATGCGGTCTGTTTTGTTTTTCACACTATGTTACGAAAAGTTTGCTCCTAACGTACAAACTGGCTTTCGAATTCTTCCTGGCTTACTTTTTACGACTGCTATTCTGGTTGCCCTGCTAAGAAATTTACCTTTCGTTTATTCTTTTGAGCTGATTCATATATCATACCAAATGCTATGATCAATAAGGTTAGCTGCGTGAATTGGGTCCTCCAGATTCGTCCGGGATAGCTCGGTTGGACCAGAATTGACATCTTCAGCCAAGAGATCACTGGTTCGAATCCTGGTCAGGACCTGTTTCGCCCAGTTGTGAATTTGCATCCCAAAGTGTTAACAGGGTTCATACTCTATTTGAATAAAAAAATTCCCTGACTTTTCCAGGTTTTTCAGGCCATATTTCCTACCATTCCCTGACCAAAATCCACGACATTTTTAGAAATACGAATTACAATTTAAGATCTTAATGATTAAACTTACATCTGGAAATTAAAATAACTTATAAAATTTAAACTAAAAATCTATATCATTTGACAGTTACAATATAATATAAAACGAGCAAAACTAAAATACAGCTCAGATGGATTCAAAGTAACTTTTATTTACATAACTGAATTTACACATAATAGACATTTAACTTTTTTTAGACTTCTACTATCATGTCATTTATTTGTGTTGTTTCAGAAGCAGTTTGTTGTGTAAAATTTTCAATATTTTGTCTTTTAATATTTTAGCTTCAGCTATAGCTTTCTTTTATCTCTCTCTCTCTCTTTTTTTTTTTTTTTTTTTTTTTTGTCTTGCTTTATAATTTTCCTTCTTTTTCTTAGATAATTATTCATGATATCTCATCCTAGCCACTTTAACAAGGCTCAACATTTCTTTCACTTAAGTACCGATTGTTTGGCGACAAATTTCTATAGCTAAAACATCTTTATGTTAAAAATGTGAATATAGCAAAAATTCTCCTTTTAAGGAAAAATCGGAACTTTTTTGAGGACGCATCGTGAACTCGGGAGAATGTTGGCGCATGATTCTGCATTAAAAAAAAAAAAAATCCCTGACCTTTCCAGGTTTTAGAAATTCTTTTTTAATTTTCCCTGACTTTTCCATGACTTTTTGAGAACTTGTAATTTTCCCTGACAATTCCTTGTTTTCCAGGTTTTCCACTCGCGTAGGAACCCTGGTTAATTATTTTAAAACCTACATTGATTGTTAGACATTAAATATTTTAACAAAAAAAAAAAAAAAAACACATAAATATACGACAATTTTTCAAAAATGTACTTTAAATTTTAAAAAGTGTAATTCTTTTAAATTCTATTTTTAAAACTATGAATTTTATACACTCATCAGTGTTCAAAAATTCCACTGTGTAACACTCGCACGAATGCGTTGGTTATTTATATTATTTATACAGCTGAGAGATTAGTTTCAGTCTTTTAAGCAGCTTAGGAAAGATTTAAGTCAGAAATGTCTTTCAATCATTAACGGCATTTCACGGAAAATAGTAACTTTCTTGGAAAAGATTAAGATTAGACAAACTCTAGAAAATACTTATATAGAGTTGTTACTAAAGGATTAATGAAAAAGTCACTCCAATGATTAATCTCAACCTCTTTTTAAGGGCGTTTTCGTTGAGATCTCATATTCCCCTAATTAATGATACACCTATGTGCGTTTGATAATTTATTATTTTAAAAATATCTCATCCTGAAATTAATATTTTTGGTTTCTTTTTTCTGCTCTCTTTTCTTAAATGATGTCTCCTTCTTTTTTAGGTGCGTTCTTAATTATATAAATACGTATTACCTATAGTCGTCGTTCAGTCCGTCCATATAACAGAGAAAAAACTACCCGACCGCATTGTCTGAAATTTTAAATATATAATTGTTGCAAAATTTTGTCGAGTCATTTCATATTTTATGAAAATCGGATGTATAGTTTAATTACAGGGACAGTCAAAAGTTTTCCATTACAAATCCCGGTCCATGGGGAAAAATACTTCAAGTGCATTTTAATGATGTTACAGCCTTTCGAACAGAATGAAATGGATATGCACTTATTGAAGCGCACTAAAGTATACATTCGGTACAATATGCAGTCAAAAAATATTTATTAAACTACTTATAGAACGAAAGCACCCCATTTGCCACGTTTGACGAGCAATTTCCAACTTGTTTTTAATTGGCAAAATATTTCTAATATGTAAACTATTTTAATTATACTTAAATTAGATATTTATTTATTAGTACTGAAATCTTACATCCATTCGTAAGCGTTTAATACATAAAATATTAAATTAAGCTTATATTTTAGAAATATTTTGTTAACTTAAAAAAAATTGGAAATTGTTCGTCAAACGTGGCAAATGAGGTGCGTTCGTACGGCAGATAGTTTTATAAATAATAAGAACTTGATGCAATATCTATTGCAGTCTTATGCAAAAATGCGTCAATACAAAATTTATTGCGATTATATATATATTACATTCCGTAACACGGAAATAATGACTCCATTTTAAATAGCACGTAATCACCATCACAGCATAAAATCACTGGCTATCATGGGATATCAGTGAATTCATTACGTATGATAGGATTTAATAGAATGAAGAAATCTTTTATTAATATATTTTTAAGTTTATACTCCATTTTCATGAAATTTGAAATGACTCGAGAAAATTCTGCAACGATTATCTATATTAAATTTCAAACCTTTCGGTTGGGTAGTTTTTGTGCTATTATATGAGGACAGACGGGCAGACAGACGGATGAACCAGAAGACCTATAAGTGCTACGTATTTATAGAATTACGAACACACCTAAAAACTGCAATTTATAAAGTTTTTAAAGCTTTTTCCTTTCATTTAAACGATTAGAATTTCGATTTTTTAGGAACCATTTTTACAGATCTTTAACATCTTAAATTTAACCACCATGCGGAAATTTCAAGTTTTTAGTCCCGCAATATCACGGCAATTTTAGAACGTTTTTTGTTCCTGCAGCCTTTTACAATTCGGTTTTTTAGAAATCATTCTATTGGAAATAATTACGTCTAATAATTAACACACTTGTCAAGTTTCTAGTTTTCACAGTTGCAAATTAATCATAATGTACAACGTTTTTAGATTTCTTTTTTAATTTTTAAAAATTTTTAAGTCGCTTCTTGGGAACAATTATATCGTAAAAATACCTATCATGCCAAATTTTAAACTCGAAATTTTACAGAAATTCCCATTTTTTTATTTTGTTTTTCCAGCACCCTTTTACAATTCGATTTTTTTAGAAATTGTTCTGTTGTGAAGATTTACGTCCTGCACTGTAAAATAAAGATGTAATTATACAAATGTAAAATTAGAGAGCTCTGTTTTCTTACTAAAATTTTATCTGTACACTCTACAAAAAAAGATGTAAATCTACAAAAGTACTTTTTGTAAAGCTATAGAAATCTGTAGCTTTACAAAAGAATCTACAAAAATGGTTGAAGTCATACTAAAATTTTATCTGTAACCCGGGTTGCAGTTACATAAAAAGTTCTAGGCATCCCAGTTTCCTAAAAAAATTCTTAGTTACCATACAGATTTTTTGAATTACAGTGCAAACGTCTATCTGGTACATGAATTTTTGCTTTTGCTATTACATAAAATATTCTAGTAATCCCAGTTTCCTAGAAAAATTTTAGTAACTTTTCAGATTTTTTCTTTATATTGTAGCCCCTAGTTCCAAATTAATCGTAAAATAGAATGTTTATATAACAACTTTTGCTCATTTCAACCCTTTTCAATTTCGAATCTTTTAGAAACAGCTTTTAGCGAATATTTACATTTTAAAAGTAACTAATATGCAAAAATTCAAGTTTTAAGCATTAGCACGTGACAGAAATCGGAATTTTAAAGTGTTCTTTGATCCTACACCCTTTTACGACTCGGTTATTTAATAAACAGTTTCTAGCCCTAATAGTTTCAAAAAATTGTAATCATCAAGTTATTATAAAGTTTTCAGCTTATTTCAGTCTTTTTTTACAACAATTTTTTAAAAATTTTAAACCAATTATTTGCATCTTAAAGGTTAGACAGACAACAAATTTGAAGTTTCAAAGCCTAATAATATCACAATAAACGCAATTTTAGAACATTTTTTACTCCTGCACCGTAGATGTATGCACGGGCCAGAGCTTGCCCCGAGGCTCGTACCTGGCCATCCCGACAAAAAAATTAAACTGCCCTGCCGGACCGACAGACCCAATATAAAAACCTAAAGAAAGCCGATAAAATATGAACCATTTTCCATGGATATGATTTTCGTGAGAATAAGTATCAATGTACTTGACGATATCAATGCTAGTTCA
Source organism: Maratus speciosus (assembly GCA_963932465.1). Classification (NCBI taxonomy): domain Eukaryota; kingdom Metazoa; phylum Arthropoda; class Arachnida; order Araneae; family Salticidae; genus Maratus; species Maratus speciosus. Next base: position 501,112,933 of record OZ010794.1, on the reverse strand, counting down.
ACAACACCCATACACTGTAAAAAAAAATCTTAAAACAACAGAAAAAAATCTTCGAATTCCGACAGTAAAAATTACGTAGCAGACTTCTTATGTCATTCCATCCTCATATCGCTTATTTTCATGTCAAACAACAACAAATTCTGTTTTCTTCGCCATCAATTTTCACTGCGACAATATAAGCTGTTAAATGACAGGAGAAACGCTTTGAAATGGAGGTCACCCCCTATGACGCCTAGAAGGTCATTTAGAATGACCAATAAGCATTCGTTATCCTACACCCCACGCTACCTAACTGCTTCGCTTCTAACTTGAATTTGAATCTTTGTTGTGTCTCTTGTGTACTGCGTTTAAAATCGCAGGACGTTCAATAAAATACGTTCATCTAATTGAAAAAGAATAATACATAAAGAATTTTTAACAGAAAATTAAGAATCAATTTCACCAGTGGAAGCCGCGACACACACCTTTCACATCAGAACCGCTAAAAATGGAGTAGTTTTCTTCAATAATTAGGATTTACTGATCGAATACTAAAAAACAAACATAGCAAGGTATGTTTTCATCTTTCTTTTTAAATATGTAACAATGTTTTTCCGATACATAACAATATGTATGAAAAATATTTCCTATTTGCTAAAAGTCTTAATTAAGCATTACTGTTTATTATTATTATTTTTTTAATATAATGTATGATTTACTTAAATTATTAGTATTATTTTATACTTCATTATTTAAGTACATTAGTAACTTAGTTGATCTAATTCTGTTAATAACTGGAGATTTTTTTTTTTGATCAGTTGTTTATCTAAATTTAAATTAATAATCTTAAGTTTATGATTAGTTTATAAATCTTGAATTTTTACATAACTGTAGAATGATTACTTATTATATTTAACTTTTTTATGACTAAGAGTTTAATTTTACTTCATATGTATTAGTTCTAGAGATTTTGATTGAGATTTTAAATTAATTTTGTCATCAATTGTGATAGTACGTGATTATCATCATACGTGATTAGTTTTGGAGTGATAGTTTTAATAATAAGCACGGAGTAGCTGTGCATTAATTATTATAGTTATAGATAACTGATATTTTCGTTTAACATTAACCAGAATAATATTTATTAGATCTGACGCTGTTCGTATATTTTTATTGTTTCAATTTATCACATTTCCTACTATTTATTATGTTGTTTAAAATGGAGTGATTGATATTTTGTTTAATCGTTCCATATGTTAATTCTTAAGAAATGGTTTTTTTTTTTTTTTTAGTACAATTATAGAATAAATGTGGTAGTTAAATTAAAATTTGTAAATTGTATTCACTCCATTTAATGAAATAAATTTTGAGCTACAACTGTGTGAATTATTTTGAAAATAATTACTATTTAAGCATTAACCATTCATTTTATAGAATCAGCAAGTTCAATTTTGTTTAACATTTTAATTTAAATTATATTGTAATATTTTTTCTTATTTAGTTGATTATCATTTGCTATATTCGGAAAAACATTGTAAATTGTTAAGAAGGATGAAAACTCATTTTATCACTTAAGCTGAAATGAAATATTTTTTTCCATTTTTTTTTTATGGTGATGTTTATATAGATTTTAATGGCTCTTCTTTTTCATTTCTCATCTTTGCTCATAGCTGTCAACTTTTACACATTTATATATACAAAGCTTTCCATTCGAAAAAACTATAAAAATTGGCAGGAATACATTTACATAATTAGACAACATCACTGATTTAACCCAATCAATTTTCAGAAATATTGCATGAATAAATATTAAAGTTCTTTTAATTACAAATCACATTCAATACATATATTTATTTTATTAATAAATAATTTTATGGGGAAGGGGGGAGTTACCATATATCGTATATATATATTTTTTTATTATTCTGGGGGGTGGGAGTTTAAGTTATCTTCTTTCACTTATACCAGTCTTTAATGTACTTAATTCACAAATCTATATAAATTCAACTGTTTAAATATTTTATTGCGAATAAGCTATTTAAATTAATTTTGTAAAAGTTTGGAGGAGAAATTCCTATAAATATTTATTATTATTATTATAAACAATTTGATCGGTAAATAGAAATTTCCCTTGTACATAACCTATAATACGCGATTCTTCTGTTAAATAGAACCTCCCCCCCCCCCCTCGCCAACAGGAATCGACCTACAGATTTTGACTGTTGGGAAAAGCGTCAATTGTTAACACGAAGTGCCTGTATGACTACGTATTTCTGTCGTGTGATAACGCATTCTTTTGTTAACAGATATTTTCTTAAAACAGATATTTTCTGGCAACTTTTTGCTGCCAGAAATTTTCTGTTGTTTTACAAAAATATTTTTAACAGTGTATTGAAATGTTACATGTCCATTAGATTGTCTTCGAACAGTTACTTCGTGCTTGCAGTCTGAGCCTGGGCTTAATTTTTTCAGTAGACTCGAGCCGGGCAAAGATCAGGTTTACATATTTTTTTCAACATATTCGAGACGGGCCGGAATTAGTCTTAATTGTTCCCAGGATGTGTCGGGCATGCATTATGTGTTGTAAAAAATTAATACCAATAATCAGCTTCTTTTAATGGAATTCTTGGGAATATACCTGAAGATGTTTCTAAAATCCCCTGCTCAACAACACGAAAATTTATTTTTTCTGAGTCATTTTTAACTGTAAAAGCATACAATTGACAGGCCTGACTATTGCAGCGATTTGGAATCTAATAGGATTTTCCATTTTTTGATAAATAAATTACTTACAACTTGATTCTTGTCACTTGACGGCTGGTTTTCTCCTTCCACGTGCCATCGCATCTGAAAATTCGATTCAAAAGGCTAAATTTGACAGATTTTTTTCACAGCTCTATTACTTTTATCAAAAAAAGGGGGGGGGGACGCCATTTGATTACATAGTTTCTGAATAAGAACACCTGCAATTATATGTATTTCCGAAATGAATTCTGAAATGTGTCAGAAAATAGCTCCCTTGGATATGAGCCATAATTTATTGCCTTAATAAATTACAGAAAAATATTTTCACATCTGTACTTTTTATTATACAGCCTTAAAAGTTATAATTTTTTTAACCCTCTTTTTTTTAATTCTAAACTACACTATTTTTTTTTACGAATCCTTATTTGACTATTGAAAAAGATAAGAGTCGAAGTAATCATTAATTTTGATATTGTGTAATATTTGTCTTGAGAACACATACTAGTCTAAAATATATTGTAAAATTATCTCATAATTACGTATGCAGCATTCCTTAAAAGAATCGTAATTGCATGTATAGAATAATCGGAATTTTTTGTAGAATTTGAATCCGGCTGGAACTCGCCAGATTAAATTGAATTTTCCACTGGTCGGGTCGTACCTGTTTGTACGGGACAGGCCTAGCCCGAGTCGAATTCCTATTTTTTACAACGGGCCGGCTGGGCTGGACCAAGATAGCTTTCTTTCAGGCCAGGCCGTTTCCGAACCTAAAAATTCCAGTCTGTGCAGACCTCTACTGCTCCCCCCCTTTTTTGGGGGGGATGCTGTACACACATCAAATATAACCTGAGTTGGAGCCAGCGATGATCACCTGAAATTTCTCACCAATTGAAATCGGCTCGTTAGTTCCAGATGTTATACCCTACAAAGAAACACACAAGCATTACTTCTTTATAATATTAGTATAAAGGGCATAGCCGGATAAGCATTGGAAACATGCCTTTCAATCAAATTTACTGATTTTCTTTCCCAGATGTGACTACATACCTGACAATGTATTTCCCCTAATATCACCCTATAAATATTGATATTTAATGACATAAAAATGTTTTTTCGATTTTTTAAAAACGGTTTTTCTCAAAAACTGCTGGGCGGAATTTCATGCCATTTACTGAGGGTATATAGATGCCAAAGATGCATAACTGGTAATTTTTGTATAATTTTCTGTTTATAAAAACTGTGTGAAATAGCGAAATAAAAATTTAAAAGAATAAAAATCATATCTTATGTTTATCCGAAAATTACCATTTTCTTGTCAAAAATTCTCCATATGTGCCCGTATATTTTATATAAATGCTGAAAGTTTGCGTTGGGTACTACATATAAATATTTACAAAAATGTATATTAAAATTATTAAAATTCATTTTAAGGCGTTATTTGGGGCGGAGGTACATAACTTCACCATCCGAAGAATTTTTGGAACAAAGTCAGCAGACAATATGTCAATGGATGTATTTTAGATTCCATTTAGCATACAAGCTATGTTTTTCAACATCATGTTCATTTTGAAATCGACAGTGTTGAGAATGTTACTAATGTGCTCATTAAAATTTAAAATACAGCAATTCTGTAACTGTTTATTCCAAAAATTCTTCGGGTGTGGAAATTGAGTAGCTCCGCCCAAAATAACGCCTTAAAATGAATTTCCATAATTTTAATATACATTTTTGTAAATATTTATATGTAGTACCTAACGCAAATTTCCGGCATTTATATAGAATATACGGGCACATATGGAGGATTTTTTACAAGAAAATGGTAATTTTCGGATAACCATAAGATATGATTTTCATTTTTTTTTTTTTCGCTATTTCACACAGTTTTTATAAACAGAAAATTATACAAAAATTACCAGTTATGCATCTTTGGCATCTATATATCCTCAATTAATGGCATGAAATTCCATTCAGAAGTTTTTGAGAAAATCCGTTTTTTTAAAAATCGAAAAAACATTTTTATGTCATTAAATATCAATATTTATAGGGTGATAATAGGGGAAATATATTGTCAGATATGTAGCTACGTCTGGAAAAAAAAATCAGGAAATTTGATTAAAAGGCATGTTTCCAATGCTTATCCGGCTATGCCCTTTAAACTTTAAAATAAATATATTTTAGATGTGCTAAATGTTTTCTTGTAATAAACTAGTCGGATGCGTCAATCCTAAAACATTTTTCGATCTCATACATGTTAATAATTCAAAATTCGCTATCACAATGCAAAATTAAATAACAATCTATGTCCATCTAGTGGATTCTAATGGTATTGTTGAATTTGATGTATTTAGCAAGGAAATATAATTGGCCAGGAGGTGGCAGCACAGACAAACAACTCATGGAGTTCGCAGCGGAAATTTCAGAATTAGTTAAAACTCGATTCACATATTAAAATGCAATCTGTCTTCCAAGTCATATCTTGGTGGAAAACACCTGAAAACCCGATTTGAGCTGTTGATACTTAGGTTTACCATTGTGTTTTCCTGCACCCAGTCTTCCATGTTTTTATACCTTTGGGTGCAGGAAAACACAATGGTAAACCTACAAGTCAACCGCTAAAATCGGGTTTTCATGAGTTTTCCACCAAGATATGATTGCCAGACCGATTGCGTTTTAATATGCTAATCGATTTTTATCTAATTCTGGAATTTAACACGTGAACTCGATGAGGTGATTGTCAGTGAGGCCCCTTCCTGGGCTATAAGTATAGCATTGTTTTCAACAAATAAATTGAATTTCGGAACACACCCTCTTCGATGTCCGATAATAAAATTTCCAACACAAATAATATAAAATCAACATAATCAATATTATTTATGTGTGTATGTGTGTTTTAATAAATATTGTAGTATGAGTGTTTTATTATAATCAACATTGTTCGATATACACCCGTCTAATAAGCATATCTTTACGTGAAAATGTAACAGAATATTAAGTTTGAATAAATTGCGTGTGTTAGTTTTTGAGATATAGTTATTCCAAAAATCGTGATAATCAGCATGGCAGCACCACTTGTTGTGCGATTTACACCAAAATCTAATCAGTAATAGCTTATGTCAGCGTCTAACTGAATCTGAAGTTTGATGAAAATTCGTGCATTACTTTTTCAGATAGAGGTATTGCGGAAAACGTACAAAATGCAGCACAGCAGCGCCATATGTTTGTCGATATACAACAAAAACTAATAGGCACAAATTTATATCAAGCTCTAACTGAATCTAAAGTTTTATTAAATTCGGTACATTAGTTATTGAGATTGATGAAATCGTGAAAAATGCAGCATAGAAGGGATACCTGTTGGGCGATATACACCAAAACCTAACAAGCAACAACTTAAGTCAACTTGTAACTGAGTCTGATGTTTGATGAAAATCCGTGCGTTAGTTCTTGAGATAGAGCTATTGAAAAAATCGGAAAAAATGGAGCATAGCATCGCCATCTGTTGGGCGATATAGGCCGAAAGCTAATCAGCCACAGTTTATATCAAGGTCTAACTGAATCCAGAGTATTGTGAAATTCTGTGCATTAGCTCTTGAGATAGAGCGCCCACAAAATTTTTGTCACATACAGATAGACTCACAGACAGACATATTCTAAAAACCATCAAATCATGTTCTAGACCTTAAACGTATAAAGCCATTGAAAACCTGAAGTCGAATTTTTTAACGAATCCATTACTTTCTTCTTGTAATGATAGAAGAAAGTAAAAATTAAAATACAATATTATCCAAAAATTATCTTAAAAATTATTAAAAAAAGAGACTTATATGACATTTTCTCATTTTGCACCTCATTCTTTAATTTCAATTATCTTTATTGATGAAAGAATTTTCAAATAACTCTCTTTATTGAATATATTTGAAATTATGTCGTGGAAATAAATTACTGGTTATCAACTACTTTAATAGAATTAGAAATAAAATTGGTATCTTCCGATTATTCAATTCAATTTTTCCAATTTAAATCACCCTATTGAAAATAGTCTTTTCTTAATAAAAAAAAAAATTAAATCTGTCAGCGGTTGATATCTATCACGCATAATTTATTTCAATCATCCGATTTATTAAGAACTTATTTAGAATGCATTAAAAATCCTATATTTAAAGATAATTCTTTAAGGCGACTGATAAATATACCGTTTTAAAATTTATTCCACATTTCCAAAAGAGTATATGACTTTTAATGATCGCTTTTATGATAATTTAAATTATTTTTTATATAAAAACTAGCTGACCCGGCCGGCGTTGCCCAGGCCCATGATAATATTCTAAAACAGACCTTAAATTGGTAAGATTTTATATCTGTAACTGAGTCTGATGTTTGATGAAAATCCGTGCGTTAGTTCTTGAGATAGAGCTATTGAAAAAATCGGAAAAAATGGAGCATAGCATCGCCATCTGTTGGGCGATATAAGCCGAAAGCTAATCAGCCACAGTTTATATCAAGGTCTAACTGAATCCAGAGTATTGTGAAATTCTGTGCATTAGCTCTTGAGATAGAGCGCCCACAAAATTTTTGTCACATACAGATAGACTCACAGACAGACATATTCTAAAAACCATCAAATCATGTTCTAGACCTTAAACGAGGTGCCTGATATCTACCCCTTGTATATCTGCCCCCATACGTCATTTTGACGTCAAAGTAGAAGGGGACACATATCCAGTGCTACAACATTTCATTTTATTCGAGAATTGTATATCCGACCCCTGTATATATGCCCCCATATCAGAAGGGGGCACATATCCAATACAGAGCCTTTTATTTTTCTCAAGAGCTGTATATCCACCCCCTGTATATATGCCCCCATACGTCATTTTGACGTCACAGCTGAAGGGGACACATATCCAGTTCTTTAGAATTTTCCTTTCGTCGAAGGGTGTATATCCGACCCCTGTATATATGCCCCCATACGTCATTTTGACGTCATAGCAAAGGGGACACATATCAAGGGGGCAGATATCCAATGCTAGGACTTTTACTTTTGGCGAGAGAGTTGGACATCCGACCCCTGTATATATGCCCCCATACGTCATTTTAACCGCACAGCAGAAAGGGACACATATCAAGGGGGCAGATATCCAATGCTAGGACTTTTACTTTTGGCGAGCGGGTTGTATATCCGACCCCTGTATATATGCCCCCATACGTCATTTTGAAGTCACAGTCGAGGGGACACATATACATTGCTGGAACATTTTTACGCTCTTTGAAAGTTGGATATTCTGCATATATGTCCCCTTCTACGTATAGATTTTATTGTTGCCGCGAAGGCCTTATTTATCTAGAAATCTGTGGAAGACATTTAAAATGTAACTCAAGAATTATATAATTATATATGAGGACGTGAGTTTCATAACTCACCTTATCCAAACTTTAAAATATCGAGTGTTCTTTATGAATCTATTCTATAGGTGAACCTGCATAAAAAAACACTATAATCTGAAAAAAACCCCTAGTTTTAACGTGTATTTCTGCCATTGTAAAATATTGGTTTATAATGAAAACCAACGGGTTTTATGCGATTTCCCAAAATTAGATTATCTGGACAGGGCGAGGTTTGAAACTCACGTCTTCATATATACATAAATATATATATATTGAAAATTTATAAAGTTTTAAAAAAAAATTAATCATTTTGCTTCCATTTTAAAATGTTATAGACAGTTATGGTTCGAATAAATGTTATAGTCAGAAACTACGATATAGTTTCTAACATTGTTTCTTACTACGATATAGTAAGAAACTATGTTAGAAACTATATATAGTTAGAAAGATAGTTATTGTTATAATATAGTTATTGCTGGTTTTCCATCTGAGGTTCATTCCTGCAGATAGCACATGTGACCAAAATGATAAAGATAAATCCTGCCGGTTGTATAGATTATTAAACACTTCCCAACTACTTTTATAATTTACATTTATCCAACTTCAGTTTTTTGAAATACTCTGTGCTTTCATGCAATGCTTGATATTACATAAATTTCGTTGAATTTGTCCGAGAAAAACACCATCAAAATGCACTTCAAATAAATTTCTGTTATAGACTCTAATGTATCCCAATTCTTTTGTTTGCCCCCTATAACAACTATAATTGTTAGATACACCCTCTTTTCTCTGAGAAACATTCTGCAGTATAGCTGAACACTGCTCTCACATAAAAGGAAGGTACTTTCTGACACATTTCTGAATTCATTTATGTTCAGAAAACCTTGAAATTACCCTGTGTTCTTATTCAGAAACTGTGTAACCGGAAGACTTTTCCGTTTTTTGTTAAAAGCAAAAGACCTTTCTTAAAAATTCTCTCAATGCCGGCTTTTAAACCGAATTACCGACGCGGAAGAGCGAGAAAGGGTAAAGACTTTTCGTCACTAGACAAAAATCGCTTATAGCTCGATAAGTAATTTATTTGTCAAGAAATAGTAAACTCATTTCGATTCCAAATTGCTTCAATAGCTAGTCTTTCCAGTTTTGCCTCTGCGTTTATAAATAAGCCAGATAATGTGTCAGAAAGTTTCTCGTTTTTGAGAAGGCCATTTTGATAAGCAGTTATAGCTTTTTTACGTTCTCTTTTCTATCCTTTTGTTTCTTTGTGAAACATGCCATTTGAAATTAAATTTACGTGGATTTTTTTTTTAATTTAATCACTTAAGGCGACAAGGAACATACAACTCATTTTTTTATTTTACCTTTTTTTTCACTTTAAATACTAATCAAGGGCACACTAGATGCATTATGGTATATATTTATCACACAAGAAATACTAAAGACTTTTTTTTTTTTTTTTTGAGAAAAATAAGGAATTTTCCGGGATGTTTTAAGTGTTACGAAGAACTTTTCAGAATACAACATGCGCATTCCAGATCAATTCAAAACCCCCAATATTTTTATTCAAGTTTGCTTTATATATACAAATAAAACACTGCCTCGAATTTTATATATTTGAATATAAAAGTGAGAAAAAAACTTTCTAAATTTTGTGAAATTCTCAGAATTTTCGCTCATATTGCTTCAATTAACTACCTTTAACTTTTGATCTGTATTTAGTTTTAAAATTTCAAGCATAATAGCAAACAGCTATAGAACATTTCAAAGCATTCAGAGGAAAAATTTTGTGCACATTCAAGAAAAAATGGATAGCGACGAAATTTTCTGAAAAAAAAAAAAGACTAATTTTAAGATTTAGTACAAGCGCAAACATTAAAATATAAAAGTTTATTTCTACGCTGACGATGAAATGAACTCTTCCGATGATCGTCTGAATTTGGTCGAAAACATTTTGGAATTCTAATTTGATTTTTAAGGTATTTTAAATAATTTTATATTATATACATACAGATAAAAACAATTTTATTACTTTTTATTTATATAACTAAAAATATTTAACTGCCGTACTTTAAATTTTAATACGTCACTTTCTCAAGTTTTCAAGATTTATTTTCACGATATTGAACCATAAACTGGGGATGTTGTACGATAGGGCGTCGTTACATGCTTGATTGTTTTTACACAGGATTTCTATAGATTCTATTATAGTGCATGCGTAATAACTGGATGTTGGGAATATGATTTTTGCATGATCAAAATCTATTGCGATATTCTGATTGAAACTTAAACGATTGACGGAATGACACAAAAGAAAAATCAAAGAAAGAATAAAAGAACATAAAGCAGAGATAAAATTTTGTCGTCAACCCACAACTCACTCTTGTTTAAGTTTCTATCAGAATATCACAATAGATTTTGATCATGCAAAAATCATTTTCCCAACATCCAATTATTACGCTTCCACTATAAGAGAATCCATAGAAAACCTGTGTAAAAACAATCAAGTATATAACGACGCCCTATCGTACAATATCCCCAGTTTATGCTTCAATATCCCGAAAATAAATACTGAAAACTGGAGCAAAGTTAAGTATTAAAATTTAAAGTACGGCAGTTAAATATTTTCTTCTACCCATGAAAAGTGACGTATGAGAACAGAGTGATGCCATAAAATAAATGGAAATGTAATTAATAATAATATATATTTCCTTTGCTGCTGCTACTTCTACTTTCAACTCTGGTAATTATTGGTTCTCTCATCTTCAAAACAAAGTGGCGTATTTGTTTAAATAAACAACATTTAGTTATTAAGATATTCTCTGATGATGAGCTTGGAAAGCTTGAAAGTACTAAGAAGTTTTAAATAAAATGTATATTTTAAACTTGTAAAAACTTTTTCATCACTTTAGTCGCCTTTTAAGTAGGACTGTGGGCTTTTTTAGTTCACATTATATATTTTATCCATCATCAATTTATAACATTTATAACTAGAAATTAAAAATAGTTTTTCTTTACTTTCTTTTATACGCATAAAATGTTCATCTTGAAAATTGCGCCTATTCTTTTAATGTATTTCATGCTTTTCCCACAAATTTCCGTATTAATTTGACATCGAATTCGATTATCAAAAATGTACAGATTTTTTACACTTGGTAGAAAGCGCAAACAAACGAATTTTTTTCAAAAAGACATATTTTTTTTTGTCACTTTTTTAAGATAAGGCAACTAGAAAGAAAAAAATAAACATTATTTAATTTCTTATTTTAGAATTTAAAATTTTATTTCTCAACGCATAATCGTAAATTAATTAAAATTAAATTACTATTTCATAATAATGTATTTTTTTATACATAAAACTTTTCATCCTTTTTATTTCTATTTTTTTTTTTTATTATTCGGTAATAAAAACTGTTTTCGGAAACAAAAAGTGGAGAAATTATATTTCTAAATTAGATGACGCATGTTTTCATTTCCATAAGTGTTTATCCATCAATTTAAGGTGTTTGCGGTTTAGATGTAAGTAAATTATGTTATTTGGATATTAGAATAGGTGTCGATTTCAGAGATTTTTAAGGAGTAAGTGGCTTCTTAAAGCGACAGTGGACGTTCAAAATCGCAAAAAACATTAAAAAAATCATTTTTTGTTTTTTCGAAAAAATGTTCCGGCAATCTTCTACTTTCAAATAAAAAAAAATTATTCAAATCTGTTAATTTTTTGCAGAGATACAGCTGTTTTTCTAACATAAACAATCGTTAATCTGCACTTAAAATAAAACTTTAAATCCAGTTTTCTCAAAATGAGAATTTTCGCCGACTGAGTAAGTTCAAAATGCTCCATTCGTCTTAATTTTATACTAATTTTTATAATACTTGTTAATATTGCTGTTGATATACTTTATTACAAAACTTGCTATTAATATGTGTAAAAAAAAAAAAAGTAATATTTTATCATTGAATTTTATCCAAAATGAACAATATTTTATGTTTATAATTATTTTCTGCCAAATTACTTAGTATAATTTTAAAATGCATACCAATTTTTGATGTAATATCATAAAGCTATCACAAAAAAAAAAAAAAAAAAAAAAAAAATACAAGTTTCTGAAACAAAATTTAATGCGCATGGAGCATTTTTAATTTGTATCACTAATTAGCATATTATTAATTAATTACTCATTTGCATATTAATATTTTTTAATGAACTTAAGAAATTTTCTTAATTATTGCACAAATTATATGTGTATTAAATTTCAAAACGATTGAGCAAAAACTGTAGAAAATGTTTTTGAACGTCCACTGTCGCCTTAATCTGAAAATTCCAGTTGCTAAACTGCGAAAGAAACGCATAAAAGTAATAACGTTTATGTGTGAAAAAAATTCAGGAATACAAAGTGAAAAATTATTTATTATATACACATGTACAACAAAATACATACAAATTACATCAAAATTGTGTACTGTAATCACATAATTCTTTTAACGTGGATATTAATTACGTGTAACATTAATATTGAACTATGTAGCGTCAGAAGATTAATTTGAGCAGGATACATGTTACAAAAAATGTGTATAAAGTAAGCAATCATGGTAGTGGGGAATATTAGAAAAGCAGTATTTCTTTTTTTCAATTTGTCACACAAGAGTACATATAAAAAATTGTGAATGAGTGATATTTTGATAAATTTTGCATTATAAGAAACGAAATACAGTTTAAACCTTTTTTTTTTTTTTTTTTTTTTTTTTTTTTTTTTTTTTTCAAGAACACACAAGAAAAATTATTTTTTAAAAAAATCTTATCACCGTCTAATTATAGAGGTGATTCTATTCCCAATTTTTCGAAAATTTAAGGCTTTCGGTTCTCAAAACTCTGACATTAAAAATGTAACGCAACAATATCGCCAATTTCGACAAACGGTCGCCAAAAACTCAATTTCGTCAATCGTTCGCAGAAAAAATCGTCAATTTGGTCAAAGGATCGGGGAAAAATATTAATGTAGCAAAAATATTGCAAGTAAATGCAAATTTCGTCAAGGAATCGCCGGAAAAATGCAAATTTCACAAATTTCGCCTAGTGATCAGGGGAAGGAACGCGGATTTTGTCAAAAAATCCCGAAAGAAGAAACTAATTTCATCAAAGCATCGCGAAAAAAAAACTAATTTCGTTAAAGGATCGCAAAAAATCCCTCAAATTTCGTCAAAGGATCGCGAAAAAAACTCGAATTACATCAAAACATCGCAAAAAACCTGAATTTCTTCACAAGAAAAAAAAAAAAAGCGAATTTCGATAAAGTATCGCGAAAAAACTCGAATTTTGTGAAAGGGTCGCAGAAATATACGAATTTCATCAAAAGGTCATGAAAAAATGCATAATTAGCGCATGTAGGGGATTTTCCCCCTTTGCTGTAACCTTTTTAGAAAATCTGCTGCGGATATCAGATTTTTGCTTCTCTAATTGCGTATATATGCAATTTAATTGTTGGTATCTATTATATATATAAAATCCAAACGGAAATTTCGTTCCGAACGCCGAGATTTCGAGTTCTACCGCATGGATTTTTACGGAACTTATACCATTAGATAGGTATCGTTCCAGGGAAGGTTTTAAGCTATAACACATCATTCTACCTAGATTGGTTATAGAATTGGTACGGAAAATTCTGTTATTTTGGACTTTGTTACTTCATATTTCCTTAAATATCTGGGCTCCTATTGGTCGTAGAGCTTAGATCTCGCGCCAAAAGTAGCTCCGAAGCACCCAAGCAAACTTTTCCCCGCGATTATTTTGCCGTCTTTCGATTTCCTCTAACTCTATTAGGGGCCCGCGTAGGGCCCCTTTAAAATATTTTTCGTAGTAATTTCAGCAATTATCTTAAATTATTGGTTAAGACCGACACCCTCCCGATTCATGTATCTACGGAAAGGTTGTATGAAGGAGTTTCGTTCATATACGCTTTCGTTAAGAATAGAGTGCGCTCCCTGGTGGTGGAATGTGGAACTAACATAACGCGATATTGTTAAAATTAGGAAATCTAACAATGCGATCTGTTTTAAACTTTGAGATAGTTCATAACACATAATCTATTATCTATTCTATTATATATATATATATAAAATCTATTATCAATTCTATTATCTATTATATACATAAAATCCAAACGGAAATTTCGTTCCGAACGCCTAGATTTCGAGTTCTACTGCATGAATTTTTACGGAACCTATACCCTTAGATAGGTATAGTTTCAGGGAAGGTTTTAAGCTATGACACATTATTTTACCTATATTAGTTTTAGAATTATGACGGAAAATTCTGTTATTTTGGGCGATAAGGTTACCATTTTATTTCTTGGCGAAATTCATCGTTGATACAAAAAATTGAAACGGCTATTAAACCTCGAAAAATAAAAGAAAAACTGTTACTAATTTTATTTAAATGAAAAAAAAAAGAAAAAAAGAAGAAGAAAATCCGTTTTAATGAGTGATAATATTAAAAAACGGAAACATTTAATCAAAACCTGAAAGAAATATTTGTAATGCTTAAAAATTAATTTAATAAGAAATATTACACTTGATACGCAATATTTGGCTCTTTATCGCTTGCGTTAGATATGGAAACGAATCTGAAAATTTGATTAGATGAAATTTTAACGACATTTTCTTTCTGTTCTGTTCTTTTCTTTTTTTTTATATCTAATTGTCTCATCCCGTGACTTATAGAAGAAACAAGCACATGTAATTGTGAGTCACATGTGTAATTACTATTTGTTTCTTTACAATTTTTTATTTTTCTTTTGTCGCCAAAGAATGTGATTTTAAGCCAAAAATGCATAAGCGTGACATTAGCTTGAGGATGTTCTCACAAATGGTGTTTTTTTAGGTGAAAGAGATCATTTTTTGAGTACATTTTCATATTCAATTGTAACTTATATAGATATCAGTTAATATTTTAAAAATGGAATTGAATACTTAAATTTCAGTGTGAATTTCCGCCACACATACATATTGTAAAATAACTTCATACTTTTTAAAATGTTTTTCGCCGTAATTCCGAAAGCATGTGATATTTATAAACTCGAACTCAGGTCAACGAATATTACCCATTTTATTTAAGCAAATATTATCTATTTTCTCAAGTCATATCGCCAATTTCATTTATAGGAAAATTCACAGATTCGAAATCTAGGAAATAAAGATAATTTTTAAGGAAATTTATGTTTTAATACGTTATTACTATGAAAAAACAAAAATTCAAATGAAAATAAAAAATTCATAAATAAAAATTCAACATTTTGAAAAAAAAAAAAATTACAAGTCTTTTGTAATTCGTCATTTCTTCTTCGTCTTTCTTCGTACATTCTCCTCTGTTATGTAATATTTCAAATGATATTGGACTAATTTTCGATCATCGATTCACCGAAAAATCGCATATCTAATATAGTATATAAAATAATGTCTGGATTAGGGGACTAATTAACGCACAGCGCAAACTACTGAACCTAAAATCTTGAAAATCGTGGTAAAAATACTTCTTACGACATAGACTTCTGCTAAGAAAGGATTTTCTAAAGTGTCACCCCTAATGGTTTTTGCACGGGGAGGGGAAAAAAATCGAATATCAAAATTATGCGTCAAATGATAGCATATTTTAATGTAGTTTTGTATGCTAAATCGAATGCTACCAAATAAATTTTTATAAGTCCAACAGTTCATGACACATTTCATATTTTTCCAATTTGGCGGTGTCTTTGGCATCTAAACCTCAAAATATCTATCATTACATCCGTTACTCTAGCAACGGAAAAAATTCAAATCAACCCTTTTGGCTAAAAAATAAAAACGGCTCTATGAGTTTGAAATAAAAATGCAAGCATCTTAATTTTTTTTTAAATAGTGATTTTATGTAAAATAAAAGGGAAAAAATGACTGAGAATTTAGCGTTATAAAACAAAAATGGAAAAGGTACTACTTTGATATTCCGTCGACCAAAGTCTATCGTCAAACTATAAGATTAAATGCCAATAATGGTTGATCGTAAATATCAAATTCACTTGAATTTAAACAAACTACACGTGTTTACGTCATCAAGTGATTTTAATTTCGACGTTTTATTTGTATTTTTATTAATGTTATACTAATTTATTTGTTATTTCGTTATTTAAAATAAAGATTATGTCAATTTATATAATTTGGCGAATGGTTTGGCGATTTATATAATTTGGCGAAATTGGTCGACGGGATAACAAGTAGTACCATTGAAAATATTTAAGTATGAAAGCAATGTTTGTAACGACTTAAAAATTATTTTCATATATATAAACTCGGTTTATGGCGTCAGATGCCGTCATCCGAAGAATCTACAAGAGTCTTTTTCCATTTTTTCCGGTCATAGGTTCCTCAATGAAAGAAATTGGAATTGGAATAATATTGTGCGATTTATAAATTGCTACTCGATAAAAAAAAAAAAAAAAAAAAAAAAAAAAAAAGGGGGGTACATTTATAACAACCGTGCGCACATCTCGCTGATAGCATTTTTAAAATTCCCGGTAGCAGTAGTTACATTTTGCGTATGTAAATTAAAAATATTTTTTTGCTTTTAATTATTGCATTATTTCCTTTATTTTTTATCTTTTCAGTTTTTAAAATGAAATTAGTATAAGGCATGCATTTTAAATTAAATGAGTGAAAGGTTTGTGTTTTAAATGAAAATAATAAAATAAGAATATGCTATGAAAACAATCGTTATTGATTTATTACCTGCGCCCGGCTGACATAAAAGTATCACAAAAGCCACATATTCACTTTTCTTTGAGTAGTTGCTCATGAGAATTCAAGTTAACCTTCCTTAATCGGATACTTCACATATTGGTGTATTAGCTTTAATGTCGAAAGCATCGTTTATGTTTGAAGCGAAAACTTTACTGTGAATTATATTACACAAAATTGCATCATCATCATCTACTACATATATTTACAACGGAAATTTGTACTTCATTCCGATTGTTTATAATACTTTCGTAGGATATACCACAATTAGTTAGGTAATAATTTTGGAAAGGTTTTAGTGTATACATATTGTTCAAGGGTACTTAGTTATAGAGCAACAGTAAAAGTTCAAAAATTAAGTGAACCTGATTATGAAAGTTTAGCCATTTTAAAAAAATCTACAGAACATATTTTGTTACAAGTGGCCCTGTTGCATGACTTTTAGAAATGGTGTTAGTATGTACGATTTCATTATATGTTGATTAGTTACAGAGGTATTAATTCCTGTTGTCATAACGGTCTCATTACCCGACCATAAGTGCGCTGTTTATAATCAACTAAAACAATTACTTCTTAATTGCTAAATTTTGTCCAACGCTTAAGATAACATTATATCGCAATGGCGTTCGGATCGTTTTCAGTAATGTGCAAGGTCAAGCTGAAGATCCATATTGTTTAAAATACAAGTTCAAATTCACCATTTAGTTTAATCCAAGGTTCATTTGGAAATATTGACCAGCGCAGCGGGCATAGCCTGCTAGTATTCTTATAAAATAAATAGCATCATTTATAATGAAATAAAAACTTTATCTGCTTACCAAAATGTAGATTTATAAAATTGTATGCTCATAAAAAATATCTTTATATGTCTTGTTATATACTTCAAAATTTCAATTCAAAACAGAGAGTAAGGAACTCAAGAACTATAATAGAAAATGGAAAACTGATAACTAGAACTTGAACTATTAATTATGAAGGTTTGATTTTAAAAAACATACATATAGAAGTTTATCGAGGATCTTATACACTTATAATCAGAGTAAAAATATTTTTATAATTTCTTTCAATATGTGCGTATGAATTGTTCAAACAATAAAAATGTATTCTCAATAAAATTAATATTTCGTATTTCATTTTTAAAAAATTATATCCATAAAGAGTACACACAAAAATATTGGATTCATAAATGTTTTAAGGAAATTGAGTGAAATTCAATGCGCGCAATATAGACAGTTTCTTTAAACTTATTCAAATTTCAAATTACACTGAAAAATTCCTAAATTTAAAAGAACATGTAAATAAAGAAAATGGATTTTTTTTCCCATTTCTTGTTTTTAAAATTTACAATTATTTTTTTTTATTTAATTTAATGCAAATTAAAAATAATTGGATACATAGATGAAAGTATTTGTTACACTAATCAGCGTTCTATTCAACTACCTCAAATCAGTATCATATTCATAGTGAGAACTTCCTCACACACTCAAGAAGTCAAATTTAATCTTAGATACACGAACTTGGCAAGCACTCTTATTCAAAAAATGGGAAATTGAGTAGAGATTTCTATATTTCGATAAATGCAAAGAATATTTTTGTTTTAAATACGAAAAGATGATATTTTGAAACCATTTTTCAGGAGCTCTTACAGAGAAAAGTAAAATGAAAAATAAATCACATAAGATGCAATGAGAAATGTTAATGTCACCACGTTACCGTGAGAAATTAATCTCATAAGATGCAATTCATTTATCGAAAACTGAAAACGTTATTTGATTCCAAAGTTTTTACAGCTGATGTCTGCTATTTATTTTTCTTTCTTTCTTTCTTTCTTTTTTTATTTATTTATTTAAAAATTAGTTCACGAATGTTTCTCGTTATCGAGTGGGAAATTTTCCTCCTTTTTTAAAACAAGCTTAAGCATATAACCTACTTTTGAACACTTTTGTACAGCGCTCCATTTTAAAAAGTGCAAGAATTTTTTTTTTTATTAAAGATAAACAAAGGTAGATCACGTTATAGGTGCGGACCCTATAAGAGCAGGCGTCAAATACATTGCATCTGCCACATTTCTCATAGTGGCTGCCCCCATTTTTGTATCACAGAATATGTAAAAATATCCGCATAAAATTATGCGTTTAAAGAAAAAAGTGCGAAATACCTTTTAAAAAACTTTTTTCAGTTAGTATTTAAAATTATTAAAGATTTTAGAAATTCTAGACTTCAGAGACACTCTATGAAAAAATGAATTAGCACATTAACTTTCAAATTTTTATGCCTATGGAAAATTTATCATAAAATCATCATTGTATCATCTCTGTAAACACGTAATCTGGTGCAAATAAATATTATACACATATTCAAAATAAAAATTAAATAAAATATACATTTCTGTCAATTTTCTAAGCCCTTTTTTTTTCAGTTTTTATGTTGCTATTATAAATAATAATAAAAAAAATATTTATAAAAGAATGGAAATTTTCAGTCGAAAAAAAAAAAAAAAATAAAATAATAATTTTCAAAATTTATAGATGCAATTATTTAAGAAAATGACTTAACATTAGTGACAATATAGTAAATTACTGAAAAGGAAATATAATGAATAACAAAGATAGAGCACAATAATAGAATATAACAGAATGTTTGTTTGTTAGGTCTACATTTGAGTCCTGCGCAAGTAGGATTGTACCAGAACAGAACCAAAACTTCTGCTTCAAGTCAATTTGAAATCTGACACACTGCAACCCGAATCGAATCGATCGCGAACCAGGAATGAAAGAAGAATTAATTCATATTTTAATAGAATTATGGAAAAGTAGACAATAGTTATGTCATCAATTGTATCTTTTTACTTTCTTCTATCTTCAATAGAAGAAAGTATTGTAAACGAAATTTTTTTCGACTTCCGGTTTTCGACGGATTTGCATGTTTTAGGGGTCAGAGAATCCAAAAAACATGTTTATAGAAAATGTCTGTATGTCTGTGTGTCCGTCTGTCCGTCTGTCTGTAGCCATTGTACCATCAAAAAGTGTATGAAGTTATGTATAGAATTAAACCAAAATTTTATTATAAGTTTTTGGCTATGGCAAGCAGGTCCTCCCGGAATTTGGAAAAAATTCGCCGGTAGGGGGCGCTGATATAACAATTTTTGTGCGATTTTGAATATTGTACCATCCAAAAGTGTATGGAGTTATGCATAGAATTGAACCAAATTTTTAGTTTAAGGTTTTGGATATGACAAGCAGGTCCTCCCTGAATTTGGAAAAAATTCGCCGGTAGGGGGCGCTGTAAATGCGTTTTTTGTGCGATTTTGAATAGTGTACCATCGAAAAGTGTATGAAGTTATGCATAGAATTGAACCAAATTTTTAGTTTAAGTTTTTGGCTATGGCAAGCAGGTCCTCCCTGAATTTGGAAAAAATTCGCCGATAGGGGGCGCTGTAATTGCGATTTTTGTGCGATTTTGAATATTCTACCGTCCAAAAGTGTATGAAGTTATGCACAGAATTAAACCAAATTTTTATTTCAAGTTTTTGGATATGGCAAGCAGGTCCTCCATGAATTTGCAAAAAATTCGCCGGTAGGAGGCGCTGTAATAGCGATTTTTGTGCGATTTTGAATATTGTACCGTCCAAAAGTGTATGAAGTTATGCATAGAATTAAACCAAATTTTTATTTTACGTTTTTGGATATGCAAGCAGGTCCTCCATGAATTTGCTAAAAATTCGCCATTAGGGGGCGCTGTAATAGCGATTTTTGTGCGATTTTGAATATTGCACCATCGAAAAGTGTATGAAGTTATGCATAGAATTGAACCAAAAAAAATTTTAAGTTCTTGGCTATGGCAAGGAGGTCCTCCCTTAATTTGTAAAAAAATCGCTCGTAGAGGGCGCTGTAATAGCGATTTTTGTACAATTTTTGTGCCATTTTGAATATTGTACCGCCGAAAAGTGTATGAAGTTATGCATAGAATTGAACCAAATTTTATATGTTTATTTTTGGTCATGTCACGAAGGTCCTCCCTGAATTTGGAAAAATTCTGCCGGAAGGGGGCACTATAATTGCAATGTCTGTACCATTTTCATTATTGTACCATCGGAAAGTGTATGAAGTTATCCATATAATTGAACCAAATTTTTTGTGCATGTTTCTGGCTATGGCAAACAAGTCCTCCCTGAACTTGAAAAATTTCCGAAAGAAGGGGGCGCTATAATTCCGATCTCTGTGCCATTTTCATTATTGTACCATCGAACAGCGTATAAAATTATGCATACAATTGGACCAAAATGTTTGTGCTTGTTTTTGGCTTTGGCCAACAGGTTCTCCTTGAATTTGGAAATATTGCGCGGTAAAGGGGCTCCGTGCTAGCGATTTTTGTATACTTTTCTTGATTTTTCGTAGTTCTATTGTGCATCGGCGGCTCATGCAGCGGCGGGAACTCGCTTCCTGCTACACCGGCTAGTCGCAAACAGCTGATAACGACAGAATAAGGAAAAATTAATAATTTTAACAAATATCATGATATAGATTAACTCGTTTTTAGTCCGTTTAATTGACTTGAGCAGAAATTTAAGATGAAAATCAAAGTTGGTATAGTATTGAACTAATAATATTGAAGTATTAACATGTGTAACTAGGTTTTGAAATATTAAGATGTATAAGATAGAAGAAAGTTTTGGGATTGGCACATCCAACTAGTTATGTATTAAAATGAACACATATAATTATTTTTCAAACATATAGTTTTTAATTGAAAATATTTTTGAAAAACTGGTTCAGTCTGAACAAAACTCGAAAAAATCAAAACTCAATATGATCATGAATCATTGAAAGTTAACCTGGTCCACAACGAAAAGAAAAAGCATCAAATAGAAACACAAGTATGGTCGTATTAAAATCTGGTTACCCGAAAATAATATATGTGCGTTTAAATTATATTTAAAATTACCTCCCTCTTTCGTACATTTTCGGACTCATTTTGAAGCATACATGAATGACATTCGCAGTACTCTTAAGAATTGAATAACGTTTTTCATTTTTCATAAATAGGATACGTTTGGAATTGTAGTTAATCACACCTTGATGGTGACTTTTCCAAGACGATCACTTCACGAAAGTTGGCTTTAACTATCAAATTTGGTAGCATTTTCTGAATACTTTTTAATCATAAATTGTTGTTGATAAGGACATGTTTTGTGTGTTTGCGATTTATAACATGCAGTTATACTTCTGAGGTTTTTAAAATAAAATAAAGCTGATTTTTAGCAAAAAGTTACATACACATAAAAAAAAAAAAAATCTGTAAAATTTAGAAATGTTATTTAAAAAAAAAACATGATAGCGCAAGCTGCAACAAGCTGAATAACAAGCCTGTAACGTACCAACCATTAAAATAAATTAAAAGAAATGGAAAAACAGCAAGAGTAAACATATTATTAGTGTTTTTGCCTAAAGGAAAAAAAAATATGCAATTTGAATTTCCATATATCATGTTTTATATAATAAAACATGATATGTGTTATTATGTAAAATAATTATATACATTTTATTATTTATACACATTCATATACATTTATGTAAAATATAATAAAACGTGCGTAAATGAAATATATGTAAACGGATACCTGGTGATAATGGAACTTTTATGATTTCTGGTAAATGATGCACTTTCACAGATATAAATCTGTCTAATACAGAATACGTTTCAATTTTTTGTTTCCGTCTTAGCATGTTTCATTAGATTCTTCTAAACTACTTCAAGTAAATTTCACATATACTACTGGAATTAAACTTTATATTTTCTTTAAATTGCGAGCGGGTTGCAGACCCGTCAGTGCCCCCCCCCCCCTTTCCCTTGCTTAATACCTGAACTTTCTTTTCCAATGGTTCTGTGGTCATCAAGCAAAGAAAGGAGAATCTCAACAAAAGAAAGAAGTGGAGACACGTCAACGACGGCCTGTGAAGTTCTATGTCATCTAGAATTCCGCAGAAGTAAACAAACATGAAAGAGAGCGCCTGACCATATCAAACTTTACGACGAAAAGAAACGCAGTCTATTCGATGCCTTACTTAAAAGTCGGATTCATGCATTTGTAACTTTCCGTAACTAAGCAACAAAGTAAAGTAAATCTGGGCCGTTTTCAAAACTAAAGCTGGCCCGTTATTATCACAGCAAAGTATCAGATAAGGCGGATAAATTTCAAAAATTAAAAGAGCTCAAGATTAACTATATTTGTTAAGAGAAAAGCAAGGAAAAGAAAAACGGAAATTTCATAAAAAGGGGAAATGTATGTGGAATAAAAAAAAAAAAAAAAAAAAATAGAGAAATTTTGTATCAAGCATAGATTTTGGTATCTAGCAGTAGAAAATTAGAAGATTTTTAATCATAGTTATTTCAAAATAAGCACCACCAAAGAAAAAATGAAATTTAAAGTTATTTAAAAAGAGTAAGAAAAGAGTAGAAAATAATAGAAAAACGAAGATTTCTGAAAAAGGTTTAATAATAATAATAATAATAATAATAATAATAATAATAATAATAATAATAATAATAATAATAATAAAAGAGAGAGGGAAATCATGTACCAAGCATCATTGTAAAAAAAAAATTATATAACGTTACTCCATAAAATTAGTGGCAACATGCTACCTCCAATTTTATGGAGTAATTTAACTTATATAATAGTGTAATTTGACCTGATATAATTGGCGTAATATTACACATCAGTGAAGAGGTTCTATGGGATTCCCCCCCCCCCCCCAACATATGTGAACTTTTGAAATTTGAGCTTAGAGTTGGGAAATTATAGATTTTTAAAATTATAGATTGGAAATTATTATTACTTATTGGAAATTATAGATTTTTTTTTAAGTAAAAAAAAAAAAAAAAAAAAATAGATTTTTTATTGTTTTGTTGACTACCTTTCTGAGTTCTGTAATAGCAGAATAGTTAAACTTTCAAAAGAAATACAAAAAGCAGCCAGACTCAATTTTTCATTATGTTTCTCTGTGCTACGAAAATATCATACTTCTACCAGACCTGAATTTCTCTACTGTTATCCATCAACAGTGTCTCCAATACATTTCTTCCAAAACTTTGTTCCTTTCTCAAAAATCTAAAAGTATGAGGCTATTTTCATATGAAGTACGATTATGACTCTTACACAATTGAAGACAAAAACTTTCATTAAAAGAACCAATAATTATAATTTTTTTGTTTTTAGTTTCAGCATTTTTCTTTGGAAAGAATTTTTTTTTTTTTTTTTTTTTTTTTTTTTTTTTTTTTTTGTATAAGTATTATTATTATTATTAAAGACGCGTTGAACATATAATTTTAGTTGGAAAATAGAGCAATTTGTTTCACATTGTGAAATTTTTGAATTATAAGTTGGAAAAATTTTGAACTTTCCCCTTCACCCCCCCCCCCCCCCCCAGAAAATAAATTTGTAGCTACGCCCCTGTGTAACGCAACATCAGTTATATCGGTACCCAATAAAATGCAGGCAGAATAATTGAAAAAAAAATTTATGGAGTAACGTTACATATTCTTTACAGTGATAATTATAAACTACTTTTAACAATTCCAGAAAATTGTCACGAAACTTCACAATGAAGCGAAAAAAATAACTAATGAAACAATTTAGAAAATTCATAACATATTAAAAATCTAATTTTAGCAATTTCCGTCCAAAGTTGGAAATATAGTCGATTTATTTTTATGCTGGCTATGATTTACAGATTCGTATATCGTTGAACACTTCTAAAACACAGAGTTGTGTTTAATATAACTCAGATATGTTCAAATAAACATTTCCTACTGATCCACTAGATGCAGAGACAATTTTTCATACCAGTAAGCCAGACAACTAATTTTCTATTATTTATTGATATATTTTACTATTGCTTTGAGTCGACAATATATATTACAGGTATTTTAAAATTCATTTCAGTTAGTTCAAATTCATAAAACATGTGAAAAATCATCTTCAGAATTTTCTGTCATTAAACGGAAATGTACTCGTATTCCCTTATACTGTCTGCATATTATCTACAGATTTTTATGGACACCCCGGATTAAGCTAAAATTTAAATAATCCAAGTAAAAAATGTTTAACACAACTAAAAACAAACTTTTAGCAATTACTAATCATAGACAGCAATGTATCTTGTTCTTTGCGTAAGCCTGTACAGTAGGGTGGGTCGAAAAAACCGAAATTTTTATAATCGAAATGTAATAGCGCGGAAAAGTTGCCTTTTGTAATACAGAATAAATTCCTAAAATATTACATCGATCGGTTAATATCTTTTACCGCCGCAAGGGGGCCAAAGTTTCAAAAAATCGCAAAAAACATGTTTTTTTTTTCGTTTTTTTTTTTTAATTATCCAAACATACCAATACAATTTCTAATAGAACGCAATAGCTACATGAAGATATGAGAAATGCCCCGGTGAATGTTCATTATGATGAAATCATATGAATATCATATCATATTTGCCGCAAAAAGACGATATTTTTTGTAAAAATTTCAAAAATTTCAATTTTTCATTTTTTTTCTAAATTTTTATAATTTCTATAATATGTCTAGAAATAAATAATTTTACTTTATATCTATTAATATATCATAATTTTTTATAACTATTTGTAATAGACTTGAAAATAAAGTTAATCATTCATTTTTCTTGACGATCGCTTCATCTACTGACGTTTTACTTCATAACAGCCAATTCATGCCACAAAAATTATATAAAATCAGCAAAATGTTTTAGTATTTTATTAATTAAAACATAGAGATGTTTAACCTAAACGGGTTAAATAAACTTAAAAGGAAGAAGTATTTAATGTAAATGAATTATATAATATAACTTGCTTTCAGTTGAAGCCATTATTCCTCGAGAGGCAAAAATTGATCAGATGTGATCCGATCCTCCTTCTGTTCTAGTAAACGAACTTTATCAGCGCTTCAATGACTAATTTCAGGCATCTTTCTAGTGATTGAGTGGGACAAGGAAAGTTATAATAGCTGGTATCTTTAATCGAACATTTTAAACTCACCAGCGTTGTTAATCGATAGAGAAACCATAACAGGTGGTTCCGTTAGTTTTCAGTTTTGCCAGTAGACTAAAGCCATACAATTTTAAGCTTCAATGTTGAAGTCAGCTATGATAAAGTGACAGATGGCACTATTCTAGTCCACAGAACGTCGTGCTTTTGCAATTTTCTTCATGGCTGGGGTCCTGATGTTCTCCTCTTCATATGCTATCATTCCAAACAGGCTATTTTTATGATTTGCGAAATAGTCATTTCGTGAAAATACAGGAAATATAATCTTTCGTAGATTATTTGTCAAGTAACGTAAGTTACTAACTATAGTGCACAGATTCTAGAAAACATGAGTGATTCATTTTAATTGTGAACCAACAGATGCAGTACACTTTCAGGATGTACTCAAAGAGTATGACAAGTTAAGAAGAGGATTTCTTTGTTCCAAGGTAGAGTCTCAAAATTCGAATAGCAGTAATGATCCACCTTGTGTGAAATATTTGTCCAGGGACTCAGCAAAAAAGGTCAATTGTATACACGCGTGTTGAAAGAGCTTGCAATATTTCAGACATATACTTCTGGTCAGTTGACAAATCATCTTTATCAACAGCTAGGTGATCAGATTAAATTGGCTTAAATTTTGCAACTGGTAATAATTCGCAAATCACAAGAGATCAACCAATTGGGAAACAATATGATAGAGAACCTGTTTTTCGTCATCAAGATGTTTGAAAAGATGTCTCAGTGGAAGCTCATTGAAGTGAGGTCAAGGAAGCCAATAAAGTGGTTTTTTAAAAGTTGTTCTCAAGTAATCCTACAATAACACCACCTTTGCATCCTGTTTTGAAGACAGCTCCGCGAAATTCGACTGCAATTATTATTACAGTTTGGATTTCATTTTTCTTCAAAAAATCTAAACTGTCATTGCATATAGATGTCGCCTTGCCAGACGATGGGGTCAAATGACGAAAATAATTGAGACCTGGTTCTAGTATCAAAGAGATATGTTCCTCCTTGACTTCGCAAAGATGAAACTTTGCCACCTCTTTAACCTGGCAGATATTTCAATCTTTAGGACCATCAAAGTATAGAGTAAAAGGAGTAAAAAAAAAAAAAAAAAAAAAAAAAAAAAACTAACAAAGTGAAACGTGGCCCTCTAGCAGCGATAAATTAATTTTACGTGAAGGCAGTTGCAGGTGTTTCTATCATTGAGAAAATTTTTCTTTATAGAATTACAGTGATCATGGTTAACAATGTGCATGAAATTAACAACATAAAATGCCTTTCCCAGCCTATTAGAAATGTAAAAAATCTGAAAACATTACAAAAGTTATGAAAATTGAAAAAATGAAAAACTTTAATTTTTAACATTTTTTAGAAATTTTGGCCCTGTTGCGGCGGTAAAAGCAACGATGTCACAAAAATGAAATGTTAATGTGACATTACTAATATCTTGGCGTGGCTATTGCGTTCGATTAGAAACTGAATAGGTAGGTTTGGATAATTAAAAAAAAAAAAAAAAAAAAAATGCAAAAATTATGTTTTTTGCGATTTTTTTGAAATTTGGACCCCTTGCGGCGGTAAAAGATACTAACCAATCGGTATAATATTTTACGTATTTTATCTTTTTTACAAAAGGCAACTTTTCCGCGCTATTACGTTTCGATTATAAATATTTCGGTTTTTTCGACCCACCCTACTGTACAGTAATTTATCTATATTCTACAAACATCATACAGTATACTAAATATATGCATAACAAACTGAAAAACCTTTATTGAACAATTTACATCCTTAACAATAACGCTTACAAATTGTTTTATCTAGCTCTATTTTATGCAGATGTAGAACTATACACATCTCGTATTATGCAAAAATTGTGTGAAAAAAGCATAATAGAACGGAAAAAGTATTTTTACTAATTAGTGCTCATAGCCAGTACTGTAACTTTATTATTTTGCGTGTCCCCGTAAATGACTAATAAATGTTATGCATCCAATAATGTACAGAAATCATCTTGTACCGAACTTCAGTAATTTATCAATTTAATTATGTTTAATATCTAGTAACCGCAGAAAAATGACCCTCGTGCGATTTTTCCCACACGCTGCAATGTGACTGAATTCTTTTGTGTGTCCCTGTAACTAAAATATAAATTTCATAAGGGGGAGCGTTGATTTAGAGGGCTATTTATTTAATATTACAAAAAGCAACAAAATAAAAATAAAATAAAGAGTTGAAAAAATATATAACTTCTTGAGATGATAGGCGGGGGAATGGAGAAAAGGCTTTTCTTCTTCTTCTTCTTCTTCTGGCGGGGAAAGAGTTTGATTAAATAAATACTTATTTATCATTACTATATGCTTAAAAATAGGACAGGAAAATAATTAAATAATAATAAGCTTTAACTTTTTTAAAACTTTTGCATACTTGGAATAGGGGGGGGGGGGGGGGGTGGAAGAAAGTAAAAATTTAGATAGTCGGTTATTTTTTCGTTTCAATAAAGAAACAAACAAAATAGTTTTACAGATATAAATTATAAATTTAATAATTTTAATCTTTGGGTAGTGTATGAGAGGGAAGAAAAGGGGAGGAAAGTAAGATTTCGGAAAGGGGGGGGGGATTTAGACAATAAAAAAAATAGAAAGAAAAAGCGTAATATTTAAATTGTTTTAAAGAAAACTGAATTTCAGTAAGATTATATCGATCATGTGTTAGACGCAAATGAATAATTTCCTTACTATTTAAGTAGCATTAAATGTAATTAAATAATTCATTATTATAGAGGTTAAATGGAAAATACAGTCTATTCTGTTATTCAAAAGACATATAAAAGTTACTTGTAATTTCAGAAGATCTTTAAAAAGCCGAATGTTATGAAACTGCACTTAAAATGTTTCCTAAATTTTAATTTGAGAAAATTTTAACACACCAGAATTAAAAAGCATTAAGTGCCACTTTGGTCCAAACACTTGGTAGTAATTATGCATGCCTGAAGAAGGATTTATTCCATCAAAACGCGTTGCTTGTTTTATAGTTCAGCATTTATTTATATAGATTAATAGTTTATTTGTCAAGAATCGTGAAACACTAGAATTCGTCTATTATTTTATTATGTTTATTCAAGCTCACTGAACAGTCCTCACATATAATAATATATCACATATATCACACAATAATTCTTCATATAAACACGAAATATACCAATGAAAAAGATTATGGGTAATATGAGTCAAAATTATTTTTTATTATCGTATTCAATAATTAACTATTTATAATAACTATTTTGTTTTCTTTTAGAAGGATGATTATTATATCGAGATACATAAATTAATCAAAACAAAATAAAGCAATTAAACTTTAAGTAGAATAGAATTATTACGGTATTATTGAAATTTTAAGTGTGCTCGAGCAGTGGCGACCGAATTTGTAAAGCCCTGGTCTCGACGGAAAGAAAACAAACAATTATACTTGCTAAGACGGAAACTTTTAATAAACATATTTTTTTTTTCTTGGTCCCTTTCGCTTTCGTTTTCACAGGTTTAAATAAATTGAAATGTTATTATACTTTTGTAAAAATTAACTCACTTACCTTTTCGCACTCTCTTCTCGGAAAATTTCGCTGTTCGGTGTAAGCTCCGTTTTACATCTATGAAGAATATCCTCACGAAGATTAATTTTTTCTTTATAAAGTAAATCTGGTTTGCATGTGTGTGCGGATTTTTCTTCAATTTTTTTCTACCCCTTCTGGATTCAGCAAGACTGCTCTTCCCCGACATTTAATATCTTTGCATGCTAGTTTCCATCTACCGGCACTGGGCTTGTCATAAAAAAATCCATCACCATTGGAAAATAATCATCCATTTTTAGCGCCAGGCACTTCGAAAACTGTTTTTTCCGTTTTAAAATTAGAATTATAAGAAGCTTTAGTAACTATAAAATCTGAACTTGAACAAAAAGTCACTCCTTCCTTTAAAGGCTGACAAATGTAAGTGTGTTCTTGATAAGTGTTTGCAAAAAAGAAATACACGAATACGACTTCCACATTTGGCTGACTAATTATTTTAGGAGATGTCATGTACAGTGAAAAGAACTCCCCATAGCTAGAAGGCGTAAAGAAATCATATAGAAAGAGACACTCGTGTGAACTTTAAAAAATACTAAACCCATAGCACATCGATCACTCTCAATTCATGAAAACATCGTTAAGTGAATTAATTGTCGAAATAAGTAATTGGAAATAAGACTAATGCCACGTTAGAACTAACGAATCGGTCCTTTTTACCTCCCATATTGAGAACATGTGTTACGACATGTACTTAACGAAAGATAATTGTTTCTGGAGACATAAGCCAATTGAGCTAGATATGTTGCTAATTTTCTTGAAATTAATAATAATAAAAAAAGTTAAAACTGATGTTAAGAGGCTACTTCAGTCAAGTGAAAAGACTCGTTCGCTAATGCTAATCCTATGGAAGAAATTTATAACGATATCTCCGTTACATTTCAATATTTTTAAATGATTTTTTTGCATTGGATAGCTGAGATCGATCTGTACAAAGGCCGTTTTTTTAATTTTTCGATTTTGTTTACAGATATTTTTAACGAGGACGCTTTCATTTTCGGAACCGGTTTCGAAACTGAAAGCATGCTCATAAAAAAAATCTGTAATAAAAATCGAACAAGTAAAAAACGGCCTGCATACAGATCGATCTCAGCTATCCAATGCAAAAAAAAATCATTTAAAAATATTGAAATGTAACCGAGATATCGTTATAAATTTCTTCCATAGGATTAGAATTAGCGAACGGGTCTTTTCATTTGACTGAAGTAGCCTCTTAAGATGGTTCTCAAATGACCTGCTCGCGAAATTTTCTGACACAGTTCCTGGTTCATTTATAACCCGTTTACTTTAATTTGTTGCTTAGTTACGAGAAGTTTAAAAAGTATGCACCCTCACCCCCTTTTCAGTAAAGGTGATTAACGCGGGTGGTCTATTGGTATATGTCATTAGCATACCTGTTTGTGGTTTCCGGAATCTGTCTTTCCTTCTTGGTGAATACACCCCCCCCTCCTTTCCCCCGAATGAAATCCGAAGAAATCATATGCTGTTTGAAAAATAATAATTATCATTTCAAAGTGTCAAAGCGTACTTGATGGATATTCAAATTGTATTTTTTCAGGATGAATATGATATTGATTTGAGTTAGTGGAATAGAAAGCTTAAATAGTGTAGTCAAAATGAATACTTTCATAAAAATACCGAATTATGTTTAATCTTTATTAAATAATAAATAATAATACTAATAACTGTAAATCCTAAATACTAATTTTAATAAAATTTGCTCACAAAACTGTTCTTCAAGGGTGGGAAGACTTAAAAAAAGTTGCAAGCAACAATTATAAAAAGAAAGAGCACAGGGAAGAGGGGGGGGGGGGGAAATCTATTTTTTTTAAACAAAATATTTATTTCAGCACGCCCTAGTAAGCAAATCTCTGCTGATTTCCCAATGCATAATGGTAAAGTAACTTATGAAAACAAATTTATAAGATGCAACATTGTATTGAAAATATCAGACATTTGTTACTTTGTGAGTTTTTAGTAATTGTTTATGAATAAGTTCAATATTTATAAATTCCGTGTCATGTTTTTTCGGGTCACTTTTTTTCCTTGTCACGTTTTTTCCGGTCACGTTTTTCCTTGTCACCTTTTTTCCGCTCTTGTTTTTTCTGTCACTTTTTTTCCTGTCACGTTTTTTCCGTTCATTTTTTTTCCTTCTAAAAGTCAGTTAATAAAAAATGACAATTTGAGGAAAATCCCTTATCATTCAGCTGCTTTTAGAGAACAACTAAAAATTAGCTCACTCTAACGCCGATATCTTTCTGAATTTTTACGATATTTGACTGGATATTTATAATAAATTGCTCCATAGAGTTGACTATTAAATTATGTAACACCGCAAAAAAAGAAGCACAATTAAATAAACAACCCGAATATAAAACTCTGGAAAATAAATCAACGTAAAATAAAGCACCCGAAAGATAAAGCCGTATATTAGAAGGACTTCAACTCTTGGTTACAATTGCCAAGGTTTAATCAAACTAAAACTGCTACAAAAGCATAAAATGGAAAATGAGCTGAAGTTTTTCCTTCGGGACGGGCCGATGGCAGTCCGAAATCTCCAATAGGGATTATTCTCTTCCCCAAAATGATTGAGTTGCAACCAGGGCTGCGGTGTCGGACCAATTTTTGAGAAAAAGAGTCGGAGTCGGAATCGCTAAAAAACAAGCCGACTCCGACACTAGATTTTTTTGTTAGACATCTTAAAAATGAAACAAGTGGGTAAGTGTGATCACAGATCGTACAGAGGGTTTCGTTTAATATTCCTTTCAAAACACTTTATCCTTTTGAAAAATCTGTTAGTTCCACATTTCACAACCAGGGGGCGCACTTGATTCTAAACAAACCTCTATCCGAACGAAAATACGTTTTACATACTATCCGCAGATATATTAGTCAAGGGGATTGGGCCGATAGCACCCGAGATAAGAAGGCTCCCTGGCGGTAAAAAGTGGGACTAAAATATGTAAGGCTATGGTGCATAATATGAAAGAATGGTCAAAGGGGTGTCGGCAAAAGTTGGAAAAGTACTCCCCGGGTGAAAAGGGCGGAGGTTAGAAAAATTGCTTAAAATACCCAAGTCCCGGAGGAGTAAATAACATAAGACTTTTTGAAAATTTTATGATTTGCCGTGTGGTCTGAGGCATTCAGCTATACGTATGCAAAAATTCATGTCTCCAACTTAATTAGGGGCTCTCTTAGAAAGAATTGCTTAAAATACATATGTGGTAGCTCAAATGGTTAAAGGTAAGACTTTTTCAAGATTTCATGATATGTCGCCTGGCCTCAGGTGTTCTGCAATAAGTATGCAAAATTTCAAATCTCCAATTTAATTAGGGTCTCAATTAGAAAGAATTGCTTAAAATACACAAGCTGGAGTTGAAAGGGTTAAACATAAAACTTTTTCAAAATTTATTATCTGACGTGGGATCTGAGTTGTTGAGCTATAAGTATGCAAAATTTCACGCATCCAACATAATTAGGGGCTCACTTAGAAAGAATTGTTTAAAATACACATGTGGGACTCCAAAGGGTTAAACGTACGACATTTTCAAAATTTTATGATTTGTCGTATGATGTGAGGTGTTCAGCTATAAGTACCCAAAATTTCATGTCTCCAACATGTATAGTTTCTGAGAACGGGCTCTGTGACGGACAGACAAACAGACGGACAGACAGATGAGCGAGACGAATAGGGTTTCGTCAGATGAACGAAATCCTAATTAAACTAATTATATGCAATTTGAAATCTATAAAATGAATTGTTATTGTTATTTGTGGACTATATCAGGCTACTCAAGTTACAGATGACCGATTTACTGCAGTGTAGGTACAAGGTAGGTACAAGGTGTAGTAGATACAAGGGTAGGTAGGTATTGCCCATATACAGAGTAGATGAAAACTGTTTATTTCATAACTGTAGTAGATATTTTACATTTCCTTCTATATATAAAAAAAAGTTTTGATTTGGAAATGGACCAATGAAAATCTGCGTAGATATTCCGGGTAGATCGGCATCCAATTTGAATGCTTAAGCATGGCCTTTCATTGTTAATATTAAAAAAACTGTTGCATACAAAAATATGAAAATCAGCGGTATTATAGAGAAATGTTTGATAAACACGCTGATGCAGACAGTTTTCAAATCGAAGAATTATTTTAAGATATTTAATGCTAAAGTGGTACAAAATCGTTCTATTAAAAATGTTTTATTGGAGCAAAAGCTATATATGAGAATTTAATCATTTTTAGATCATTTTATACGTTATAAGTTCCCGGTGTGCATATTGCATTTATTTTTCTTATTAGACCCATTTTTTGAGGTTTTATTTCTATTTAAACTCAAATTTTCAGCATTTCGAGAGATATTTTTTACAAAATTTAGAAAATTTTATTAATTTAAACTGTTGCCAATTGTATAAAAAGCGCAAACAATAATGTTTACTTCAAATTAAAAATTTATTTACACGTGACTATTACAAACAGAAAAAAAAGTTTAAAATTAGAATTAAATGATTACATGTTAATAGAAGGAAAATTACGTCATAAGAACCATATTTACACTTGAATTTGAGAAACAAAATCTTAAAATAAAAAAATCATTATTATGCATTAAAACTTGTAAATGGAGAAAATTACGTCATATTTAAAATGCCCCAAAAATATGGCAAAACA
Organism: Maratus speciosus; assembly: GCA_963932465.1. Classification (NCBI taxonomy): domain Eukaryota; kingdom Metazoa; phylum Arthropoda; class Arachnida; order Araneae; family Salticidae; genus Maratus; species Maratus speciosus. The sequence goes on along the minus strand of OZ010794.1, from coordinate 501,078,732 downwards.
GTTTAAATTGAAAAATATATTTGCGTGAGATATTTTGAGATAATCTTTTCAACTATTATCGTGAATTCGAAGACAGCGCAAATAATATTTCCTTCTAACAACAAAAGTATTTTCACGTGAATATTAATAAGAGAAATAAAACTTTGGTGTAAATTACGTCAGATTTGAAACGATACAATTAAAATGAATTATTTAAAAGAACTATCTTATAGCGCAGTTAAAAAATACCGGGAGACAATGACACTGTTTACTTAATTCATTTTACATTAGCTTATTTTCCAATGTTTAACTAATTTTTTAATTAAATACGAAAACAGCCATTGTTTCCCTTAACAGCAGCAGATTTGGTCTTAAAAGCCCCAATCCAAGGAAAACGAATGGAAACCTGTTTACAGAGAGATCGCTACTGTTTTTTTTTTTTTTTTTTTTTTTTTTTTTTTTTTTTTTTAATTCAATATTTTTAAAGCCGATCAAATTAGCGTGCTTTTTGGATTTTGGTGTGCCTGAACGGGGGTTGGCGAGCGTAGCTCGTAGGGGGCAGAACCCCCTAGTAGTATATAAATAAGTACTTTCCTCATATTTTTGGGGTTTGCGGATAGAACCAGAGGTACAAAGGTCTGGAAGGACCCAAAGCCCGGAAAATGAAGGGAATTTTTCAAACAGGCCGTGTAAGTAGAAATAAGACAATTTATGTTAATTGACCATTAATGACTTTTAAAATGTTATTTTAATGACTATTGAAGAGATTTGGAATCGAACAGTGTTTTCCATTTTTTTTTTAAATAAATTAATAAAATATAAGAGATTCTTGTCACGAGACTGCAGGTTTTTATCCTTTCCCGTGCTATTGCTTCTGAAAATTCGATTAAAAACTTTAATTTTGACAGTATTTTCTCAAAGATATGTTGCCTTTATCAAAAAAATGGATAACGTAATAACGTAAAGTTTCTGAATAAGAACACCGGCACCAATCTTATGCGTTTCAGAAAAGAAATGAATTCAGAAATGTATCAGAAAAAAGCTCCTTTGGTATTTGAGAAAAGCCTTATTAAATGACAAAGAAATATTTTTAGAAATCTGCTTTTTGTTATACAGATTCAAAAGTTATCATGTTTTCAACCCACCATTTTTCCATTTATTCTGAACTACATTATTTTTTTAATGAATCCTTATTTAAATGTTGAAACATCTAATACTCTATAAGTAATCATTAATGTTGCTATTCTGTATTCTCTGTCTTGCGAATACATACTAATTTTAAAATATACTGTAAAATTATCCCATAAATATGCATGCAGTATGCATTCAGATTCTTTAAAAGAATTTTAATTGTATGTTTAGAAAAACCTAGATTTTTTTGTAGAAATTGAGTCATTTAATTGATTTTTCCACGGCCCCGGCCGGGCCTGATTTCACTGATTTTGTACGGGCCGGGTCATGAACTGTGAAAATATAAATGAACCGGGCCAGGCTAAGAAATTACGACCCGTGCAGGCCTCTAAAAAAGATAATCAATGCCGAAATAGTGAGATTTGAGCTTTATTTTTCTTATATTCCATCATTATTTAAATCAACAGGCAACATTAGTACCCCAGCCCGAGTACTAGTGCAGTCATCCCGGAGTCGGAATAGGAATCGGAGTCGATAAAATATCCCGGAGTCGGAGTCGTCCATTTTTTGCACCGACTCCACAGCTCTGGTTGTAACACGACGTGTATACACATTCATATACATTTTTAAATCATTCCCCAATGATTATAAAAAACATGGAAAAAAAGCTTCCACTTTTTAATTATAAATTGTATGAGGGTTTTTTTAAAATTAAATACATAATAGATTTTTTATTTTTAAATTAATAGAGTGCTTGTCTGAAAATTATAAAAATTTAAATAAAAAATTAAATTTTTCAATATTTTTTCTTTTTCACTTAGTTGAACAATTTTAGAGGTAAATAGAAATAAATGTTAATACTAAGTATAGCAGCCTGTTGCAATAGACCAACAAAAAAATTACAAATCCATCTAATTTTATACGTTATGGTACATATATTTTTTTTCGAATATTAATTACGGAATACATAAAATATTTTTAAAAATATGATAAAAAATATTATACTATGTAACATTTGAAAAAAATAAGAGAAAAAGCTTATTAGAAGCTTTAAATATCCGAATCCAAAATTGCAGCTCATTCCATTAAGTGGTTTTCGAGTTAAAATTAAAAGAAACTACAGGAATTGCAGTTTTGTTTACAACTATAACAAGTAAGAAAAATCATGCGTTAAGCATAGATTATGAAACACTTTCCAACACTTCCTGAATGCTTTAACAAAACTTCATTATTTAGGGAAATAAGGTATATAAGAGGACTAAGTAAACATTTTACAAAACGCATAAAACATTTGAAAAACTGATTTCAGCAGTTACCATCCATAGCAAATATGTTTTCCAATTCTTTTGAACAGCTCTGTATTTGATTTGCAGGTTGATATATATGCTATATAATGGGGAAATTTAGTTTACCAAAAAAAAACGAATAACAGGTTGAAATTTCTCTTTCAGCAATTTATACTAATAGATGGAAAAACATACTTGTATACTTTTGTACAACCCTATAGTTAACCTAGTACCTTTATTACACGCCACTATTTAGTTAAAGCTTAATTCAAAGTAAAACACTCTTAAAACTACTGGAATCACATTTCCAGAAATTATCATTTATAGACGGTCATGTATCCAATTCTTTGCGTGACCCTGTATATAATTTTATCTATGTTCTACAAACATTTCTTAGTAAACAAAATGCAGTTCAGCGTAAAAATGCATAACCCATTTAAAAACCACCTTTAAGCAATTTACAATCATACTCAGTAACCATTACGAAATCTTTTGTGTAGCCCTGTATATGAATTACAGCATTTATACACACCATATACAATGCATAAATATAGTGAAACATAAAAGCACATTACATAATTAAAAATGCATTTCCAGCAATCATTGCTACCGTACAGTACTTCGGATACAATATCGTACTGAAATCTTTTTTGCGTCCCTGTAAGTGCTATGCACTTTTTATTATACATGAAATAAGTAGTAGTAAACTTCAGCGACGTATATCAATTTCATTACACATGAAATAATTTAACATAATTAAAATATGCTGGAAAAAATTCCCTCCACCCGTATATCATTATGTAACGGAGATATTTTGTGTGGCCCTGTAAATTATTATTATAATTATTCTGTGCACCGCATATTCTGAGGAATGCATATTTTAGTGCATTTGATAAATGCATATCAATTTTAATATGTTTGAAAGCATGTAACATCATTGAAAATCATTTTAAACGATTTTTTTCCATAGGCCGTAATGTAACGGAAAACTCTTGACTGTCCCTGTAAATGAACTAAACATGCTACAAACTTCACTTGAAATAGGGTTCGTGCTATGGTAAAGGTCACTAACATACAAAAATTTCAGAACGATCCGAGTATATTTACGGGAGTTAGAGCGCGTACAGACGGACAGACGACCAGACAAACCGAATGCATAAACACTTTTCAACTTTGTTGGAAAGTGTTAAAAATGAATTTAACATTGACTTTGTGTTTGGTATTCTAGGGCTGTTTTTTAATTAATACAAATATAATGTCAATTTTGGGTGTTCATATTAAAAATTTCATTTTTGTATACGTGTGTTATTATTATTATTATTATTATTACTCTTGTATTATGTGTAATTTAAAATTTTGATACAGCCTTCCAAACATGCTCATTTTAAAATAAATAATTTCTCTGAAACTATAGTGCGAATTCCATGAAAATTCGTTTTTAGACTAATTAAGTGGTGTATAATTTATTTATGGTGTCAAAATTGTGACTTGCTCAAAAAAAAAAAAAAAAAAAAAAAAAAAAAAAAAAAAAAAGATTGAGTTTGTTTTCATATACATACATATAGCCCCCTTAAGCAAAATTTATATACATTATTTAACAGTAGACTTTATTTCCGATAGTTTGGCACCAACAACTTTCTGCTATGATAATTTATTGCTTAATTTGTAGGGGCTATTTAATTTTTTTTTTTTTTTTTTTTTTTTACGACTGTACATTTATTATAAAGATTAATCCAGAATTTGAAAAAAAATAACAAAGTAATTTCAATTTTTTTTATACATATAAAATTCATTGCATTTTGCACTTTTTCTCTTAATGGAATTATTTCTAAATTTTCTTTTATTACATAAAAAATAACATAAGTTAACTTGACAAAGTTAATCAAGCTTCATTTTCCCTATAAAATCTTTGTCTTTTTAGTAATTTTTCTTCTTAACTTTTCTTTTTCTGATTAAAATATAACTTATTTACCGATATATATTTTTATATGAAAACCTTAAAAAACATCAGATACGCCTAACTTTTAGATTTAAATGATTTGACATTAAATTAAAATAAACTTACTAAACAACAATAATACGAAGAATAATATTGTTTAAAAAATGTCAAAATCATAATTTAAGTGAAATAAATAATCTTAAATAATTTTTTTTTTTTTTTTTTTTAGGCATAATATCTTCTGAAAATGTGGTGATCCCCTGAATTTAGTCTTTTTTATTTTAAGAAAATATTACAAAGTTTGTAGCCCTTTTTTGAAAAAAAAATTTTTTTTTCTAACTTTTCTTCTCTTTTGAGTTTTATGTCTCTGAATTATTTATATATATATATATATATATATATATAAATAATATTGAAAAGAATTTCTTCGTTTAAGTAAGCAACAATCAAAAGCTTTTTTGCTTAAATTATAATCTCTGGAGTTGAGAAAATGATATGGAAAGAAAAAAATTTAATGGTAAACATATAAAAAAAATAAAAAATAAATAAACGTGCCAGCACTAACTTGTGCTGCCAGACTTAAGCTTAGATAAGGTATGAAGGTTTTAGTAAAGTCAGAAACATTCCTTAAATTATCTGTCCATTTATCCGAACTTTTGCTTATCCGAACCAGGGTCGGTCCCAACTTGTTCGGATAATCGGCGCTCTACTGTATTCAGTTTTAGATTTTATTTTGTGCAAACCGTTACATACAAAACTTTAAAAGGCAAATTAATTAAAATAATTAAAAAAAACTTTAACTTATATGTTCCATTTTTTTAAAACATGTCCTTCTGAAAAATTTGTTGATGCACATTTTCATTAATTACGTAAAAATTTAATGTCTAAACTCATCAATCAGTACAATACTTATGTAAACAATATGCTTTCTGTGAATCTTAATGTGCTAAAGTTCTGTCCATTATGGACATTTTGAGACGAAAATTTTACTAAATATATAAGATTTCTACACATTTGCTTGTAGTAGCTCCTAAGGTGTCTTTAACCTCTTAATTCTCGCGCCCGTGATATTCACGGGCTGTGTCTTTTATTCAGTTTGTTTAATCCCCACCAGTTTTATAAAACAGTGTAATTGGTTTCATTATGGTATCATTTCACCTGCTATTAAACAAGGTGAATATTTCTTTTTCAAAAAAAGGTGCCAATAAGCAATTTGAATTTTTAAACTGTAATTTAATGCGACAGTTATGGGGTTAATCTGAAGACCGTGAGCCGACGCATTACCACTAATTCAATATCTAAAAATTGTCGTATTTAATAGCAGAAACTTTGCAATTAAATAAGGCGATAAAGAGTTCATAAATATTACCTTTTGAAATATGTGGGGGAAACCGACTATATATACACAAATTAAATAAATTCATAAAAATAAAAAACACAGATTTTCCGGGATGCTTTGAAAGATAAAAGTATTCATTATGTAAAATATTTGAAAGATATTTTTTTGTATTTAACTCAGAGTGCAACATTCAAAGACAAAATATTATAAATAATAAAATATATATAAACTCGTATTAAAATATTATTAAATTTAATAAATTTTTAATTTATAAAATACTTATATTTTTATAATACTTTCATACTAGATTAATTTTTTTATATCTGAAAAAAAACCCCTCAAATAGAAAAAAAGGTATTTTTTCATACTGGAAAAGCAACCAGTACAACTAAAAAAATAAAAATAAACTCCAAATTTGATTTTAATACTTTTAATAAGAATGTCAACGATTTTAATCAGACAATTAAAATTAATGATTAAATCGTGTTTAAAAATTAAAGATTTTTAAAACGGTATAAAAAAGCATTGAAATATAAAGTGAACCTAATTTGTAAAGTTTCTATGGATATTTTACCTTAATGAATAACCGAAAAATGCTTTAAATACATGTTTTAGCTTAAATGATTATGTTTATAAAAAATTAAATACGATAAGTTTGTAAAAAGCAAGTTCTTATCTGGCGTAAAAATCATTCAATTTAAAAAAGATATTTAAATCTAATGCTGCTATTTTGTGGATTTCAAATATAACTTCAGATATAAAATTGGTCATTCTCATATTTACTTTGTGTGCATAATTTAATGGTTTCCACCCATTTTCATAATTTGTTTTGATTAGCAAGCATATACCTGCGTGTAAGTTTTCATTTATGGTGTTAACAGTAATTTTTATGAGTTGAAATGCAAAAATTCTTGACATGATATTTGTTTGATTTGTTATTTGTGTTAACTGATGAAATTACTTATGTGAAGTTTTATTTATTTCTGTAATTATATTAATTACAATTTCATTAATCAAAACGTAAAATGTGTAATGTTCTAACTAGAGAAATTATTGTTTAATAACTATTAATTTAAATAGTATTAACAATTTTATATTAAATTAAGTTATTAATAATTTTAATAAATATAAATGTCTGCAGTATTTAATATAGGTTTACATAATTATTACAAAATTTCAACATACATAATGGTATTACTAACTGATAAAATAACTAATTTGGTGATTTAATCTTTTAGTACTAATAATAGTTTTATTAATTAAAGCATAAAAACATAGATTATGACACGTGTTTAGGAAAAAAAACCTGACAACTGTATAACCTCCTGAATGAAATTTTAAGATGCATTACGCAATCTCATTTTTTTTTTCTTTCGGAATTATAATCAACATTTTTTTCTTTACTTACGTGCTGATACTCAGATCTCAAATTCTTTGACTTTGAAACCCATACCATTAACCAAAATTTATCCCTAGAAGGTCTTGGCTGCATTACAATAGTTTGTTCACAATAGAATGTTTCCAGCTCACATAAATAAACAATATAAGAATCACATTTTTTTATTTAAATAATAATAATAATAATAATACATTATTATTATTCTTCAGAAGCAGAGCTAACACAATAACGTTTCCGAAAAAAAAATTATATTGCTTGCAATTTTTATTTGACAACAACAAATATCTGTATCTCACAAATAATACATTTGAATTTCATGATAATTGGATTAATCATATAAATAATAGATTACCGAAGGGGAAAAGAAGGGATGAAACAGTGATCTGCTACAAGAAAATCGAAAATGGTTTGCCTATATTTTAATATTTTATATTTCTATTAAAAATCTTTAGATGAAAAGTGTTATAATAAACAGTAATGCTGTAAAAAAAAAAAAATAATAATAATAATAATAATAATAATAATAATAATAATTGTAAGCAAATTTATAGACGTTAGAAAAAAACTTGCCCACAAATTTATTTTCTAATAGAGTAAAGCCTCTCTGTAACGGAATCTCACTTTAAACGGGAAAAATCATGTTCTTGCCAAAAAATACCATGCAATTATACCACTTCAGACGTAAAAAACCTGTGTAAAACGGAATTCTTTACTGATAAATTAAGTTTTCGTCTTAGCAGATACTTCTTTATCATACTTGTGGTGGCATTCGAATTATTAACGGGGCCGGCTGTCTCTGTCTACGGTCCTGTTTCGGGATAGTATGTCCTTGAAAGCCGAGTATGCAAAATAAGCGAGATATTATTTTTATATTACACACTAAATCTTTCCTACATATTTCTTCAAGGCCGTATACTAGCAACATCAAAATATGCACCTAAAAAAAGGGGGGGGGGACACATATACAGGAGTCGGATAATCAGCTGTCGACGAACCTAAAAATATTCTTATAGCATCGAATATGTGACCCCTCTGCTGTGACATCAACATGACGTTTGGGGGCATATATACAGGGGTCGGATATCCAACTCTCTCACCAAAAGTAAAAGCCTTAGCATTGGATATCTGACCCCTTGATATGTATCCCCTTTGCTCTGACGTCAAAATGACGTATTGGGGCAGATATACAGGGGTCGGATATCCAAATCTCTCTCCAAAAGTAAAAGTCCTAGCATTGGATATCTGCCCCCTTGATATGTGTCCCCTTCTGCTGTGACGTCAAAATTACGTATGGGGGCATATATACAGGGGTTGGATATACACCCTTCGACGAAAGGAAAATTCTCTAGGACTGGATATGTGTCCCCTTCAGCCGTGACGTCGTATGGGGGCAAATATACAGGGGGTGGATATACAGCTATCGACGAAAATAAAATGTTCTGTATTGGATATGTGCCCCCATCTGCTATGGGGACATATATACAGGGGTCGGATATACACCCTTCGACGACAGTGAAATTCTGCAGCACTGGATATGTGCCCCCTTCTATCTGTGACGTCAAAATGACGTATGGGGGCAGATATACAGGGGGTAGATATAAGCGTCCCCCCTTAAACGTATAAAGCCATTGAAAACCTGAAGTCGAATTTTTTAACGAATCCATTACTTTCTTCTTGTAATGATAGAAGAAAGTAAAAATTAAAATACAATATTATCCAAAAATTATCTTAAAAATTATTAAAAAAAGAGACTTATATGACATTTTCTCATTTTGCACCTTATTCTTTAATTTCAATTATCTTTATTGATGAAAGAATTTTCAAATAACTCTCTTTATTGAATATATTTGAAATTATGTCGTGGAAATAAATTACTGGTTATCAACTACTTTAATAGAATTAGAAATAAAATTGGTATCTTCCGATTATTCAATTCAATTTTTCCAATTTAAATCACCCTATTGAAAATAGTCTTTTCTTAATAAAAAAAAAATTAAATCTGTCAGCGGTTGATATCTATCACGCATAATTTATTTCAATCATCCGATTTATTAAGAACTTATTTAGAATGCATTAAAAATCCTATATTTAAAGATAATTCTTTAAGGCGACTGATAAATATACCGTTTTAAAATTTATTCCACATTTCCAAAAGAGTATATGACTTTTAATGATCGCTTTTATGATAATTTAAATTATTTTTTATATAAAAGCTAGCTGACCCGGCCGGCGTTGCCCAGGCCCATGATAATATTCTAAAACAGACCTTAAATTGGTAAGATTTTATATCTACTGCACAAGCGCTGCTCAAATGTTTTATCAAATAGCTGTCAGATTAAAATTTTAATTAAAGTATATCCGTTAATTGAGGTCAGATTTCAAAGAAAAATTAGATATTTCGATTCCTCGTTAAAAAGTACGCATAGATTGTTAATTTCAAATCAATAGAAGCAAAATTAAAATAATTAAACGTCCCTTAAAATTTCCTAGTGTAGTTTGAAATGTGGCAACCTAGCGAACTACAAATTCTGGTAACCCACCCATCCCCACTTAAAGAAGAGATTGAGAAAGAATTTTCTTTGCGGCACGATTACAATCTGTGATTTTTCCTTCTGCAAACCACCAGGCTTCGATGCGATTTCAGGAGAAGCACGTTAATTAGACAGTCGTGCGCGATCCTCGATCAGCGTTCAATTCTAGTCAACTTGTGGTTTTGAAGAAAGAAATACTTTTTTTTAGTTAGGTCGCTTGATGAGTTTTTAATTAATATTCCAACTAATTATAAGAAATTAAACATTCTGAGACTCAGGAGCACTAGGAGAGACCTTGGACTGTATCCAGAAAAATTTTTAGCCTCGTACGTACCTTATATTTCGCTAGTCATCGCAGACACACAGACACACAACACAGCAAAACTTTCTTTTATTAGTGTTCTTTTATTAGTAATAGGGTCAAAGCACATTATAAAGAAATCAAAATTGCTCCAAAAATTTGCCCGTTTACACTGTTTTCGGAGTGTAAACGGGCACTTTTCTGTGCCCGTTTTCTTTGTGGGCACTTTTCTGTGTGCACTGTTTCCGTTAAAACGTTATAACGAGTTATTTCGTTATGTAATAAAAACTCAAATTTTCAGAATTAATTTAGTACTTATTTAATTTTTAACACTTTCCAATAAATATTATATGTTTATATGAATTCGGTTTGTCTGTTTGTCCATCCGTCTGTCTGTCCTTCCGCCCGACTTTAACTCGCGTAAATATAGTCCGATTGCCGTGAAATTGATAGTTCGTTGGTTGGTTGTATTTATGACGGCCAATTATCTGCACGAGGGATATAGGCCCAGGCGGGAGTGCCCTTCGTGGGGGTCTTTCTAAGGGAACTTAACCTGTATTAACGCTTGGAAATCCAAGGTTCGAAGAAAACCACGAAAACTCCAAACGATTAGGCTGACGGGCACGATTGGGTTCGAACCCAGCACCTCCCGTCTACCAGCTTCGAGAGCAGAACCTCTCAGCCACTGGTGGGGCGTGAAATTGATAGATATTATTTGGTGTTACTATTGCATGTTCGGTATTGAACATTAAGGGGACAGTGGATTTTAAAATCCTTAATTTTTTTTTTTTTTTTTTTTTTTTTTGTAAATTTCACCTTAAATATTATTCAAGGGTACATTATATGCATTATGGCATGCATTTATCAAAAAAAAATATTTTTGAGAAAAAAAATGGAATTTTACGCGTTGTCTTAGAAATCTTCGAAATGCCCCTGCGCATTCCATATCAATGAAAATCCCCAATATTTTTTATATAAGTTTGATAAGTTTGGTTTATATATATAAATAATATAGAGCATCGAATTTTATATATTTCAATTTAAAGGTTAAAAAAAAAAATTCAAAATTTCAAAATTTTTTCGAAAAAAATTCGAAATCTTTAATTTTTTTTTTAACCTTTAGATCCAAATATATAAAATTCGATGCTCTATTTTATTTATATATATAAATCAAACTTTTATAAAAAATATTGGGAATTTCATTGATATGGAATGCGCAGGGGGCATTTCGAAGATTTCTAAGACGACGCGTAAAATTCCATTTTTTTCTCAAAAATAATTTTTTTTGTGATAAATGAATACCAAAATGCATATAATATACTCTTGAATAATATTTAAGATAAAATTTACAAACAAATAATAAAAAAAAAATGAAAAAATTCGAAATTTTGAAATTTTTTTGAAAAAATTTCAAAATTTTTCAATTTTTTGTAACTTTTAAATTCAAATATATAAAATTCGATGCTCTAGTTTATTTCTATATATAAACCAAACTTTTATAAAAAAATATTGGGGATTTTCATTGATATAGAATGCGCAGGGGGCATTTCAAAGATTTCTAAGTAAAATTCCTTTTTTTTCTCAAAAATAATTTTTTTAAATTTTTTTTGTGATAAATGCGTGCCATAATGCATATAATGTACCCTTGAATAATATTTGAGGTGAAATTTACAAAAAAAAAAAAATATTTTAAAGGATTTTAAACTCTACTGTCCCCTTAAGTGCATTTACATTCACTTACAGAGGCACTGAAAGAATTCCAGTACATTACGGTGTAGGGGAGACTAGGGAGGGTTGACCCACCCATCAGTTTTCATATTTAAAAGAATTTCAGAGTTTTATCAATAGGTGTCAACCAAAGCTACTGGAATGCTCAAACATCGGTCTCTGTTTCGTACTGATAATCGAAATGATTGTCTAAAAATTCAGTTGTGAAGAGTTTTCAACCTAAAAGTTGTGTTTTTTAGAAATATTTTGTAAGCTTCTTTCAGATAAAATATATCATAGAAATTTAAGTAAGTAGGCTTTAAGTAATGGAGAAATATCGAACTTTCATTCCAGGCTTAAGGATTATACAGTAAGTTAGGCTTAGCATAACAATGTGCTATTCTTTAGAAAAAGACTATGTGGGGAGGCTTGACCCAGTCAATGTGAGGGAGGGTTGACCAGATGTTCAAGGCTCCCGTAACACATGGGAAACGTGAATTTCGGTTTTCATTCAAAAAACATTATTGACTAAGGACGTGGTTTCTACCTTACAGAAAATGCATTTATATCATGCTGTTCATATTTTTTTAGATTGTAAGACATTTTATATTAAATTCGTACATTGAAAGATATTTACCGACGCATAAACTTCGGAAACCTATCTAGAAAACCAATTTACAAAAGACTTTCAGAACAGGGAGGAGCTTCTACTGTTTTAAAATTCAGATTTGATAAAAATTGCCCGACGGCAATGTGTTAATTAAAGGGTTTTGGAAATCTTTTTATTATATACTGTGCATAATGAAAGATTAATGGTTATATATAAAAATGAATGTAAATTTATTCTGTAAAGCTACAGTAAAATTGGGTGATGGAAAAGAAAATTTTTTAAACTAATTAAAGAAAGATGTGAAAAATTGCTACAGTATCCACTGCACGAAAAAAATTAATGAAATATAAATGGGAAAGTTGATAGGAACTATTTCCATTTAAATATTACTTTAAATAGGTAAATAGAAACAATGGAAAAGACGAGAAAGTATGAAAACAGCAGGCTTAACCGCTTCAGAGGCAGTGGTATGTTTATGAAACCACTTAATTTTAATTTCCAAACGCCATAGTAGCACCAGAATTTTGCTAAAGTCTTTTCCATTTAGTATGTATGTGAAATATAGCCTTTTTCATATTTCCAAATAAATTTGTTCGTATATTCCGGTGTCTGTAGTCATTTATTTCAACATTTTAGTACTGAAAGTACTTTGCCCCTGAAAGGGTTAAAATATGTTAATGATAAGTTAAGTACCCATGCGGCTGTAAAAGAACATAGCATTGATCGAAAAACTTTAGGAAGGTATGTAGACAAATTTCAGCAGGATGAACAGAGTGAGATGAAGCCAAACTATGTGACAACTAGAGTTGCCAGATAGAATGTCAAAAAATGTAGGACAAGGAGACAAAAAAAGTGGGACAGTGACTGCTAAATCCGGACATAATAATGCACGAAACCCTATGAAAACGGAACTTGTCTCTAGCGGAATACTGTCTTAATTTTAAAGTGTCATTTTCAATGCTGTACAATTATACCTGCTCATACAAAATCCTGTTTAAAACAATAAAATTCTACTGTGACTTGCAATTGCATCTAAACAGGTTTGTTTAAGAATCATATTTTCAAAAATATTTTTTTATAATAATTAAAGCCTGTAGCATACAGTTAGTTAGCTTTTTTTCAAACTGATTTTATTTCTCTTCACAAATATTTCAATATATAAAACAAAGTGGGTCAAGCCTCCTATATAGTGGGTCAACCCTCCCATATGTAGGGAGCCTTGACCCATTATTTTTTCAATATTAAAATCTGTAATTTTTCAAATTTTCTATATATTACACTTATGTAGCAATTTTATTTTTATAACTGATTGTATAACGAATAAAATGATACATAAAACTTTATTCTACGTTCAATATTTAAAAAATAAAAAATCATTTTGTAAAAAGTGGGTCAACCCTCCCTAGTCTCCCCTATAGCGGAAAATATTTTGCGGTGCATTTTAATAATATTGCAGTATTTTAAAAATACTGAGATTTATATATATATCACTGAGGTGGACTACACGGCACTTACTGCATAAAAGGGTGTGCATAGAGTACATTTTTTCATTTACATGGGCACGCGAAAGTATTTGCCTGAAGAAGAAAATGAATTATTGAAATCTATTGCCAATAATTGCCGGAAGTGCGTTTTCAGTTTTGGTACGGGTTTTTAAATTGAACTATTTTTGTAAAATAATACCTGGTGTAGTTAAATTCTATAGATCATACACAGGGTTGTACAAAGTTTCTCATTTACATTTCCGTTTCTTCATGGAAATTGCTGCATGTGAATTTACAACAATGTTTTTCGATTCAGTGAACTAATTTTTAGCAGAGAATGTAGTGTACATACAAATACATAGATCATATACAGGTATGCGCCAAATAAAGGATATTTTTGCGACTATGGATTGTAATAGCAGAAATTGGATTTCAAATGCATTATGAGTTTTTCAAATTGTTTATTTATGCATCATATTTCACATTAATAAACTGTGAAATTTTGTTATTGTATTCTGAATGAGTTGAAAAGCGTTACATAATCCATGCTAAACGCATGATTTTTTGTTCTTCTTTAATATTTAACCCATTTCCTAAAAGAAAACATTTAAAAGTTTTAAGATGTTGTTTATGTCTATCGAAGAAAAATATTACAGGCCTGCGGTGAATATTTTATTATTCAAATTGAAGGGAGTTTCTTATGTACTTTTGAAAGCGAATGTCTGAATTGATAGAATTTTTCCTGGCAGCACAGCTGCCTGGATTTTCTCGTTAATTGATGAATATGCGTTTATTTTTTCTCCGTTAAAGGAGGTAAAATATACATGAATTGAATAAAAATATATGTTGCAGGCCTGGAATCGAACTAGCTATCTTAGTGTTAAGAAACAAGTACGCTAACCATTGGTTTAGAGTTGCGCAGTAGTCAAAAACTTTGAAGTAAATAGGTTTTTGCTTCAGATGAGTATGGCCTGGCCTGATTGATTTCTTTAAACAGCTTTTAATTTTAAAGTTAATTTCGGGAAGATTTCGTCTTTAATGAGATTGTGTCTGGGGTTTTAATACTTTACTATTAGTGTATGATAAACGGCAGATTCCCAGAACAGCCGAGACACCCCATTTGGCGACTTTTCTATGTACACTGCTAGATATAAATATGGATATTATATTTTTATTCGATAAAGTTTTTTTTTTTTTGTTTTTTTTTTTAGTAGAATCGATTTTTTTCCATTTAATTCTTAAATTAAAATATCTTTTAAATCTGTTCATTTAAAATATATTTTAAATGCGAATATTTTTTATAAACAACTTTATAAATTCATCTTTATTCTATTTATTTAACTTTAAGGGGTCTCCAGACTCATAAAATAGGGAAAAAAATGAAGAAACATGCCATTTTCTACATTTAATATCTTAAAATATATATGATTTAAAAACACAGTCTTTGTTGGGTTGAAAATATAAGTATATTTTTTCATGTCGTATATTTAAAAATTTGCAAGATGCAGAATTAGTATTTACACGGGATCCAAACTGTCAGACACTTATGAGGAGAAAATTGGTATAACAGGTTACACGCAGGATTTCAAAATAAATTTTGCAACAAGAATGAATTTTTTTGTGCCTTATGATACTTTAGATTGCAATAATTACCCTGAACCTAAACAAATTTATATTTAAAGAATTTTTATATTTTTTAATACAGAGTTGTAATTAGCTAATACAAAATTTTGAAAATTTCAGTAGTATAATTACCTAAAAAAATATTTTTTTGAACAATAAAAATGAAATTTTATGTTCAGTTTATACAGACTAACATAAAACATATGTTTTGAAAATTTCATGAAAAAATATTCAGAAGTTTTTTAGATATCGTGCGTGTTATGCCCAAAAACGTCATTTGAAGAAAAATGACATCAAAGTTTCGGTAAAGCCGCTTCAGCTGTTGGGCGGGTATAATTCTAAAAGCCATAACTTCTGTTCTAATGTGAAATTCAAGAAAACAATTACACCAAAATGTTCGGAAAAAGTAGGTGTTTAACATCTAAAAAAAAGTTAAAATTTCGAAAATTTTAAAGCTTGTCCTGAGATCCCTTAAATCTATATTATAAAGGACATACATGTCCGTGCGTAACACTGACGTCAGTTTGACAGTGTCAGACGTTTGAATTTTGCTTTTACTGAAATTTTTGTTAACTTCTAAACATCGCACGTTTTTAATTTTTATACCGTCAAATAAGAAAAAAAAGTACTTTCAAATGCAATTCATTTGAAAACAGTATTGCAATTTTTTAAAAACTGGTTCGCAATGCAGTGTAGACCGGAGCTAGTTGGCCCGCTTTTCCTCCTAATAATTTTTAAAATTTGCAATTTAACATTTTAAATTTCTTTTTATGTTACTACTATCAGTGTACTTTCAGGAAGAAGTCACAATAGTAAAGCTTGAAAATATTACTTATAAATATTAGTTTAGAAGCTCAATTTGACGCCAAGTCGGGTGGGTCAACCTGCCCCGATTGCGGGGTCAGTTGGCCCACGTCAGTTTTTAAGGTTCTGATAGTGTAAAAGTTTAAGAAATGATCAACATTTTACCAAATCTTAATTTTTATTTCTTGCGAACGAAAACACAATATAGCCTGCTAAATTAAAATAAAAATTTTAAACATTAAAACTGTGAGTTATTAAAATTACTAACTTCGACCAAAAATTGCTTTAAAATTTGTTTTTATTTTCTCATAAAAACGTCTATAATACATTGCGGAACAGTAATAAATTTTAATAAAGGCATGCTAGGTGTTAAAACACCGTAAATCTTACTGTAATTTTATTAAATTATCCTTAATTAGGTGATTTATTATAAACATCAGATGTTAAGTGAATTGTATCAAGGAGCATCTGTTAAGTGCAACAATTCTTTTCTTTCGTTTATTATGTTTTCTAACTAATCATTCCCTTCAAATTTCTGTCAGTAAAATGTAATATTGC
Source organism: Maratus speciosus (assembly GCA_963932465.1). Lineage (NCBI taxonomy): Eukaryota > Metazoa > Arthropoda > Arachnida > Araneae > Salticidae > Maratus > Maratus speciosus. The sequence continues at coordinate 501,062,041 of OZ010794.1, read as the reverse complement.
TTCATGATGCTTTGGGTAATGCCAGCGTTTTGTAAATAATAATAATTTTCGTTTATATAAAACTTTAATCCTTAATCAAGTATAAAAAACCCAGTTTGTTTACATGAAATATATATATTATTGATTACATTCATGATTTATTATTGGTATAATGAGATTTAGATAATCTAATAAGTTACAATATAGCAATGTGCTTGATATAATTATGTTGGATGATATAATTTTTTTATATATTTTGTTTGAACTTCTGATCTTTATTAACGGTTCAGGAAGTATAGTTCTATTCTGTCTGTGGAAGGGACAACATGTCTCTTAAAGGAAAATATATTTTTTGATAATTAAAAAATTATTTCCTGAAACTGCCCTTTTTATGGATTATGAAGACAGAAAGGATTATTTAGTTTCAACGAATAACTACCCAGGTACGAGGTTTTCACATCATAAAGTGTGATGTTATTAAAGGATTATTTGTTGCAAACTCTTCTCTGGACGGGGAAATAATGTGATTTTATTAATAATTGGGAAATATCAGAGTCGGGTAGATTTTGATTGTTAGATTTGTTACTTTTAGCGGTAGTATGTAACACCTGGAGGCCGAACTTTCAGGTAGATTTCGTAAGAAATACTACGTATTGCAATCTCCCATATGTTAGAATTTTTGAAAAACTTTTGCAGATCTACACTGATCATGACCCCTAGAGCTCAAAACCACCCCCAGTTCAAAACTTTATCTATCTATCTATCTATCGATATCTATATATCTATATATATTTTACTTTTCTATGGACACTATAACATATCCAACCAGTTTAAAGTTTTCAAAACTTCTAGGAAAAGGGCCAAAAAATATGCTTGACAGATTTTTGATATAATTAAAAATGGCTTCAAGGAGTGCAGAAAATACGGATTTCAGAAGAAAAAAATTCATAACTTTGTCTATTCACAAGATATAAAATTCACTTAAATTTATCATAAATCCTTTTAATATTATTTGCAACATTTGTATTGGCAAGGTTTTGATAGGAGCAACTTTTACAGCAAAAAGAAATTAAAAACAAAAAAAGTGTGTGTGTGTGTGTGTGTGGGGGGGAGGATGTATAGGAAAAAAAAACACATTTTCCTTAATCCGTTAAATTCTTGGTGAAATTAGTTCCTAACTTCGAAATCAACCTTCGCCTGTAGACCAAGTCAAAACGGATTTTTCTATAATTATGAAAGTTATAAATGTTTTTGTACAACAGGAGCAGCTGATTTAATTTGGGGAGACAACAACATTATAACTTCATTTTTTAAAAAGATTGACTGGAATAACCAGGAATTCAATAAAATAATTCCTTACTGTTAATTAATTATAAATTAATTAAAATAATAATAAATGTTTATTAAAATAATTCATTAAAACAATCAAAATTCCAATACCCCAGAGCCAAATTCCTACGGAGCATGTTGGCCCAGCGGGCCAACATGCCCCGTGCCAAATGGGCCAACTAACCCCGTAACGCCATTTTTGTTTTTCATGACTGTAAGGTATTATTCTGAAAGTATTTCAATAAAAAAACATGCCCTACGATAACTACGAATAATTATTTTTCTGAATTATTATATATCAAAATCTAAAATGTGATCTACAAACAAATAAAAAACGATTGTTTATAAGGGAGGAAATTTACTCACCTTTGAAAAATTTTGAAAATTCTCAATAATTCTTTAACGGACGCTCCGACTTCCATGGTGCTGATGCTGGAGGAGGAAAGCGAAGCAACGCATACTTGGTTGGACTGACAATGTCATCTAACGCAAAGTTCAAAAAATATCGCGACTGGGCCAACATGCCCCTATGGCCAACTAGCCCCGGTCTACCCTACTCATTTTTATAGATTTTAAAATAATTTTCCAGCATGATTTTTTTTTGCTTTATCTCTATCGCATGCAGATGATTACAAAATATAAATCTGATTGCTCTTAAAACAATATAAATATCGAGAAAAAACTTCAACTATAAAGTAATATAATAACAATAAATATTTATAAATGTTCATAAAAAAGTATTTAAAAGGAAAAAACATTTATAATTAAATAGTAATCTATTATGTTGTGGTGATAATGATAGGAATACAATAAGAAGAAAGAAAAAATCATGCGTCAAGCATACACTATGAAACACTTTCCTACATATTCAGAATAATATAACAAAAATTAACCGTTGGCACAGATGTCATATACGCTCCATATTGGCGCAATTTTTTCCTGACGCCAATGTCATATACGCAATGGGTACTTAACTGGCGCCAAAATATCGTTATTTTGCTTGATATGGTAACCCAGTTGTTGTTGCTTATGCTGTTGATGTTTCCGCCAAATTGGCGTCGGAAAAAATCACTCCAATATGGGGCAGTATAGAGATCTAATAAGTTATGACGTTTTATAAGTTAAATCTATGACTTTTAATAAGTTAAAATAGGATGTCTAATTGAACCATATGGAAATGCATAATACTTTTCAAAACCCAATTTCTGCAATTTCCATCTTCAGTCGAAAAAATTATCCGATTTCTTTGAGCAGCTCTGTATATGAGATATAGATTTATATCTGTAAATTACACACATGCAAATATTTAGTTGAGTTAGGAAATACATACCACAGTTAAAAATTTCCCTTCAGCAATTTCCGCTATTAGGGAGAATAGCACGTGAATTATTTTGTGCATCCCTATATACGAAGTATAGAATTTATACACTTCGAGTAACATGCAAAAATCTAATTTTTAAAAGCACATAGTGAAACTGAAAAAAGAATTTAATCAATTATTTCTTAGAAACAGTACTGTAACCGAATTATTTTGTGTGTCCCTGTAAATGAACGATAAATGCAATGAATACCCAATTCTATAGTAATCATCTTGCTGTAAAATTCAGCAATTTACAACAATTTCAATGCGTTTGAAATACCATAATGTCATTAAAGTTTACACTACAAAAGATTTTTTTCTTATTGACCCTAATGTAATGAAATTCTTTTGAATGGTCCTGTAAATGAACTATTAATGCTACATATTTCATATTTAATACCAAATATTCCACAGTAAACATCATTAACATACATAAATTGCACGAAAATTGGTGTGTATTTAGCGAGTGTGTGTACGCGAGTTAGATCGAGGCCAGGCGAACAGACAAACCGAATTCGTAAACACTTTTCAACTTTGTTGGAAAGTGTTAATAAATATTGTCATCTTTGTGGATTGCACCTTTATCCGATGATTAAACACATTAAGGGAAGTTATTTACTAATATATATATTTTTAATTTTGTCTCAGTGAATGATACACAGAGTTTGGATAACAGTTTTAACGCCTCTGACACTAACGTGTCAGTGTTTGTTTTGTGTAGTAAACAAGCGTGATATATTGTGTTTATTATTGTTTTATTATTTCCTGAAATAATATCACTGTAAAAAAAATTGGTAACTATAAGCTTTTAATTATTAAATGTTCAAAATACTTTAATGAGTAAGCGTAGATCGTATTAGCTTATTCTTGTGGAGCTATGCTGCTTTTTAGTTAAAAACCGTTTGATTACATGGCAGGATTCGCGATTATCTTTATATTCAATCGTACCACTATTTAAGATTAATTTTCGTTGTGTAGATTATTCCTGAAAAACAGTTTGAACTTTTACTATCTTATTAACTTAATTTATTATAAACTTATTTCTTAATGTTTTATAAATATACTTTTCATATCTTAATATTAAAATATATATAAAATATATATTTGCTTAAAAGACGTTATAAAAACACATTAAAAGTAAATTTAAAATCTATATTGACATGTTTCAACTCTTTTACTGTGTCGTCATCAAAATGTATAATAGAAAATTACAAATACAATGCATATGAAAAATGGAAAAAAATCATCGAAATATAAACAAGTAATCATATAACGTACCCTACATTTTCGCGATCGCACGTGTTCGCTCTATGTCGCGATTCCGTAAGTTGTCCAATCATTCAACCCATAAATTCTGGATACGAAAAGATAACGTATCGTAATAAACTCCGGAACCTCTTAAATATATTTCAATGGAATGTCTTATAAATAATTGTAAATAAAAATTAGACCCGTAGATTATTCTACTCTCGTTAAAAAGTATGTTAATGTTGTGATATGGTTATCAGTGGACGTAATTTTTGCTTATTACTTGTACTTATTTACATTTGTAATGTACTTTCCTTTAATCTTAATGCCTTCGGACTTCTTATCATCTGCTAGCGAAGCTCCGCTTTACCATTTTCGGATGGGTCGATTGCGTAGTCAGTCTGCCTAAATAGATCTTTCCCATCATCCTACCCATTCGTCTTCTGTCTCAGTAAGCAGAAGAACTTTCCATTGATTTTGATCTCTATCTCATGGTTTCTCTGAGATGTGTTACACAAATACTCAGCTACCAGGCGTGGTGCTCCCTTGCAACTAGGAAGCCCCTGATCTTTATGACAGAGATTATTTTTCAGAAAGTTGTAAGAATACAATACAAATTTAGTCTGTGGAACGTACGGTGTCTCAACTAGTATTATCACGTGTCCTGCGTAAATCAGGACTCTAAATGCCATGTGCACCACGAAACTTCTACAGTTTATTTCGCCATCTTTAATCGCAGTTGATTCTGGAATTCGACAAGGCGAAGAAAATTACTTTAATATAGTGGTTTCCGGAGCATTTGGAGCATCAATTTACTTGGGACACAATCCCAAAACAGGACCTGATTACTGGCGAGGCAAACTTCCACCGGTAAAATCGAATAGAATTTTTTTACTTCTTTTTTCAGTTATTCTGCTTGAACTTGGTGTTTGCGAACCGCTACAGTTTTTTATTTAAACAAGAAACAAAATTTGGCAGCTATCTAACCTACTTGCACTTTATTAAAGTGAATAATATTTTCCTTTTATTACATTTATTTTTTTTAAAAGAAGACTAAAATGCGGTAAAGAGTTACAGAAAAAAAACTACTTATTAAGATAAAAAATAAGTATAATAAACACGAATAAGGGATCTTTTTTTCCAGAAAAAAAATTATTAAGCAGTTTGTATCAGTTTGGAAGAAAGAAATTGTAGTTCATAATAAACAAAACAATACAAAACCATTTTTTTATATCTTACATATGATATAAAACAGAAACAAACCTTATTTTAGGAAAATATCATAGCTTTTAATTGTGAAAAAAATAATGAAAATAGCATCTTAATTTTTTACAAAATTCTTATAATGATTAAACACGACAAAAATTGTTATCTACTTAAATATTAAAATATTTTTCTTTAATTTTTAAAGAATTCAACAAGGCGGAAAATTGCAATTTAATTTTACAGCTAAAACGCATTAAAAATATATATAAAAACATTCACTCATACTATACTTTTTTCATAAAAAAGACCACTGTTTTGCATCTATATATTTATATTGTTTTTAACTTAAACAACTTTAATTGTTTCATACTCGATCATAAAATTTATGATGTAAAAAAAGGGTAAAATATTCTGACTTAATATTTTGTTTTAAAAAACCGCCATTTAAATTATAAGTAAATATAAATATAAAAACAAAAACCGATATTATTGATTACCATATTTTAGAATTATTACTATTTAAAATTTTTGTCTCAGTTATCCAAGAAAAAAAAAAAAAAAACATTAAAATATATATTATTAATCATTACTGTATAATACCTACATTTAAAAATAAAATTTCAATTTGTATAACAACACGAATCGTTTCGAAATGAATGTCTATCATTTTTACAGACTTTAAGGTTGATTTCTTTGGAAATCGACCTATTGCAATCACTTCGTATTTAAAACTATACACCAACAAATAAGATTTATATGTTAAAACACATAAACTTGCTCAATTGTACAGATAAACAAGAACTTTTATATGAGCTTGTACATATAAAATTAACGATAAAACATAATATCGACGTTTCGAACTGCTTCTGCTGTCGTCTTCAGGATAAATATGATGATGAAATGTTTAAAAGTCTAGAGCCGATAGTTTCCTGTCGATTCTTTATCAATTACATGAATGGAAAACAGCAGTAAGTACATCAGAAAACTTTAAAATGAAATAAGTTGGGATGAATCGAAAGTTCATTTGAAGACTATTTGAGTATCGCTAACTATGAACGGGAACGGATTACAATCATCAAACAAGGTCACAGAGGGAAAATTGGAATATTGCAAACATGTAAATAGTGAAAACCGTTATTATGATATTAAGCCAGATTTTCGCTATATTATAAGACAAATCATCGTTACAGCTCACGTGCAGTGATTTCGAGAGATTCTCTGATCATGCTTTCAAACGCGTTATTACTTGAAACTATGACATTCGTCTCCTCGAAATTAATATCGCATTCTTCGTTATCCAAATAGAAACGAGAAAGATCAGTCGAAATCAATGCACGTGAGCACAAAGTCTGTAACGGTAATTTGTCTTATAATATACAGAAAATCTGGCTTAATATCATAAAAAGTCTTAATTATTTACCTGTTTGCAATAAATCAATTTTCCCTCTTTTACATGACCTTGTTTGATTGTAATCCATTCCCCTTCATAGCTGGCGACATTGCATGGTCTTCAAGTGAAATTTCGATTCATCTCAACTTATTTCATCTTAAAATTTTCTGATGTACTCACTGAAGTTTTCATTCATGTAATTGATCAAGACTCAACAGGAAACATTTGTCTCGAGATTTTTAAACACTTCAACATCATATTTAACCTGAAGATGACTGCAGAAGCAGATCGAAACGTCGGCATTATATTTTATCTTTAATCTTATTTATACAAGTTCATGTAAAAGTTCTTGTTTATCTGTACCATTGAGCAAGTTTATGTGTTTTAACGTATAAATCTTATTCATTATATTTTTTGGTGCAATATGTTAAAATCAATCAATATTTAATGCAAATCTTGTCACCTCGATAAGGTCCGAGATAGTGAACTAATTCGAAACTAATTGAGACAGATTGTAATGATCTATTACTTTAACACAATCAAACTGATTGGTAAAGTTATCATACGAATTGAATATTTCCAACTGAACGAAAAATTGCCCAAGCTGGGAATCGAACTGAGATCCTTGGCTTACAAGGCCAATGCTTTATCAAAGAAAATAAGTTGAAACTGATGTGGATTAATATGAACTAAAATAACTTCTTAAAACACCATAAAAACTTTAAATGCGCTAGGTCTTTCGAAAGATCTGAGTCTTTCCTCATCAGGCGCAAAAAGACGTGTTTTTATTATGAAAGCAGCAGCAATGCTTTATTGTTTAAGCTAACTGGACCAACAACCAGCTAGCATATTTCGCTCAAATATATAACAGCCAGCCAATAAGGTTATCTGAGCGAAATATTGCGGCTGGTTGTCGGTCCAGTTAGCTTAAACGGTAAAGCATTGACCTTGTAAGCCAAGGATCTGGTTTCGATTCCCAGCCTGGGCATTTTTTCGCTCAGTTGGAAATATTCATTTCGTAAGATTGTAATGATGTCCCAAGTATCATCGTTGAGTTCGCTAATCAATTTTGTAGCTTTTATAGTTTGTTTAAATTTATAGGTACACACAAACGCAAAAAAGATGCAAAGTGTACCATCACGATAACACCATAAATACTGCACCAATCCGAGCCTAATAGGGACAATGTATTAATAATGTAAGCATCTTCAATCAGTTCGCTTCAGCACTAAATTACATGAATTAACTTCGGCACCTTTTATATTTTGTCAAAAAAATTCATAATTAGATCATAAGTTTCCCCACACATGATGTCACATTTCTTAACAAAATTATTTTAAAGATCTAGCCAACTTTTAAAAAAAGAAGATAGATTTTATGAAATAAAAGACGTACTTTTGTTGTTTTTAATTTCATTGGCGTTATTAAAAGCTGTTTTCAAAAACTAATATAAATACAATTTTATATTTTTTTACTAACAATATGGAAATGCCGTAAAGTATATGGAAAAATATGTATTTGAATTTCACTTTATTTTTTACGAGTAATAATTTGTTATTATGTATTATTAATTATTAATTATTATTGTCTAATAACAACATTTCAAAAGAAAATTTCAATTGACATAAAACGCGAGTGATTTATTTCTGAAATGAATGTGTATTGTTTTTACAGTCTTTGGTTGATATAATTGGAAATCGACCTATTGCAAGTACTTCGTTTATATAGCTATATATCAATATTTAATGGAATCTTGTCAACACGATAACGACCGAGATCGTGAACTAATTCGGAACTAATTGAGATACAGTCGTGGCCAAAAGTTTAGGACCACCATGCAGAAACTAGCGTTTTTACAAATGAAAACACTGATAACGTTATAAATCAAATCGATTGCGTCAGATGGCGTCATTCCGTCTGGCAGTGGAGTACTATGTTCGCTTTTTGTTTGATCTTTGAGTAATAAACTCACAGACGTAATTGTTGCTTGTTTTACAAGTTTTGAAAATCTATGAAAATTAGTCAAAAATCGTCAGTTTCTGAAGCTCAGCGTGCATAAATTGTTATTCTTCTAAATGAAGGTTATTCTGAACGATTAATTAGTGAACTAGTAAGACGTAGTAAGAATACAGTTCACAATGCGATCAAGTAATTTAAAGAAACAAGGACTTATGTTGATGACAAAACGTGTGGTCGACCTCGTAAAACCACACCTAGGGATGACCATGTCATTAGGAGAATAGCAGTTCGTTCTCCAATGAGTTCCGCAAACAAGATACGGTCAGTACTGCTTGCAAAAGGTGCGAATGTCTGTCGTAGAACATTAAGTTGGAGTTTGTTCGACGACTTTCATTTAAAATCCCATAAACCTGCAAAAAAAACCAGGTTAACAGCGGCCATGAGAGCTAAGCGCTCGGACTTTGCCAATAAACATGCCCAATGAACAATTCGTCAGTGGCAACGGGGATTTTTTTCGGACGAATCTACTATACAGCAGTTCTCTACATGCAAGTAATATGTACGTAGACCTCCTGGAAAGCGATTCGCTGAACGTTACATTTTACAGACTGTTAAACACTCCTCAAGTGCCATGATTTGGGGTGGAATGTCAGTGAACGGAACGGCTGCATTGTTCTTCCTACCACCAGTAACGACTATGAATGACAAAAAATACGTGGATTTGTTAAAGGAGAAGTTAGAATTACACATGGCCGTTCATAAATGCACAATTTTTATGCAAGATAGTGCACCATGTCATCGCTCTAAAATTGTTACTCAGTTCTTGAAGACGAAGAAAATTCAAATTCTTGACCGGCCTGGAAACAGTCCCGATTTGAATCCAATTATAACCTTATGGACTCTCTTAAAGCACAATGCCTCTAAGAAACAGCCAACAAGTGCTAAGGAACTGGAAAAAGCAATCAAGGAAGTTTGAGTGAAAGAATTATCAGCTGCATACTGCCGAAGTCTGGTAGAGAGCATGCCAAAACGTTTGCAGGCCGTAATAAAAGCTAACGGTGGACCAACAAAATATTGATTTTTCTGTAAAATTTGTGCTTAATGAATGTGATTTATGTCCGTAGAAATATAATATTAATGAAATAAACGGAGTTTATAATTTTACTAACGAGTAAACGTTCAATTTATTGTCTGGATCTTAATTTTCAGTGGTGGTCCTAAACTTATGGCCACGACTGTAGATTGTAATAATCTACCTAGTAACATAGTAGAATTTGCTAATCAGTTGTGTAACTTTTATAGTTTGTTTATATTTATAGGTACACGCAAACACAAAAAAGTGCAAAATTTACTCTCACCCGAAATACTGCATTAACTCCAGCCTAACTGGGACAATGTAATGATATTGTAAGCATCTTGAATCAGTTCTCTTCAGCCTAACTTATATTAATTAAGTCCGGCACCGTTTATATATTTTCAAAAATATTCATAATTAGATAAAAAGTTTTCCCACGCATGATGTCCAACTGCTTAACTAAATTATTGTAGAAATAGATCATACTGTTAAACGGGAAGACAGATTTTATGAAATAAAAAGACATACTTTTCTTGTATTTTATTTCAATGATGGTATTAAAAGCTGTTTTCAATAACTAATAATTATAATTTTATCTATTTCTTATACCGATGCGGAAATGTTGTAAAATATATAGAAAAATATGTATTTGACTATATAAAATCATAAGACGATATGCAATATCCCACCTTGATTCAATCACAAAATGCACAATATAAACTTTAAAAAGCTCACCTTTTTACTTACAATGCGACAAAGATAATAACAATATACCGGGTGTCCCAAAAATGACTGATGGATTTTAAAATTCTATAACTTGCACACGTCATAGATATATAAAAAATTCTTGCAGGAGTGTTATGTAAGATGCCAGGGGTTTTTATGCTGTGATTCTCAGTTTCAGTTACAAATAGCATCGATAGATGGCGTTGCAAGCAATAACCGCTAAATTCAGGCTCGAGTTTTCGGCCTCTCTCTTCTTCCATGCGAAAGAATAGATTAAATTGTATTGAATGGATCCCGAAATACCAAAAATCGGGTCTGAACTACGCACCTATTGCTCTCAGCGCCATCTATTGCTTGAAATTCGAACTAAAATCAATAATCATGGTAAAATACTCCAGACATCATACATAACCCTCCTGCAAGAAATTTTTGAATATCTGCCACCGTTCACAAGTTATTGAATTTCAAAATCCATCAACCCTTTCTGGGACACCTGGCACATGGCTACAAGTTAAGAATATACATTTTATTTAAATTTCCCAGTACTTCCGGCCTGCAATCCTACGGCCATCGTGAGGGAATGTTTTCGTCTACTTCTTCTACTATCCAGCTACGCATTTAACTGCTTTTTCTATTACAGTCCAGCTACACTTTTAAAGTGAAAGTGACGTATGTGAACAAAATGACATATAAAAATAAATCAATGGGCAGTTAAATATTTTTCTCTACATAAGTTAAATCCAAGGCACTACTACTTTTACTTCCAGCTACCCTAAAAATTATAGACACACACATTTCAAGCAAAGTGACGTATTTGAATGAAGCAGCTAACAAAAACTTTATTTTTTACGAGTAATATTTTATATATATGAGTATGTATTACGGGGACATTTTTCTTTCCTGTTTAGATTTATCCTACAACAAAGTAATCAGCGATGTCTTTGGATTAAAACTTTTATAAAAAATGACAGTGATAAATTCCACATTATATGAGATTGAGAAATTTCAAAATTGGAATAGTGTTATTAAAGAATGAAATATTGACAAGCAGATAATGCTTTGTACTAACTGAAATAACAAAATATCTGTTTGAATACTAGCCGTTTAAATGGTTTTAGTGCATTGATATTAAAACGATTTCAGTACTAAAATATTTAGTAAAAATTTTTGCCTTATTTTAAATGAGTGTAACATTCAGATATATTAGTTACTCGATATAATACATCCTAATAATTTTCTATCAAATACTAACAAAAAGAAGTTTATCGCATTATTATTTTCTGTTTAACAAGTCCAATATGTTGAAATTATAAATATCAAAATATTTAGCACGTAATTGAATTTTAAATATATTTTCAAATATCTAGAAATGCAAAAATTCATATAACAAACCATCATAGATATTTCAAACAAAGTAGAATTATAAGAATATTAAATTAGTTTGTTTCTTAAAGAGTTCCATTTATCTATAAGGAGACAAGTCCATTTATCTTCACATATTAAAAATAAATAATACTACTTATTACCTCTAAAATTGCTATGACAGTTGATGTATAGAACACACATCTTTCGTAGTTTTCAGCAAAAACTACACATGTATTTTAAAAGAAATAGAAAATTATGCACATTCCTTGTTTGTTTCTAAACAGAGTAAAAATAATTTATCGTAAGGAATAATATCATCATACATAACATGTTCGGATAATTGTTGTACGTCATACAAATAATGAAACAATACGCCATGAAAGGAGCTTTTAGTTATTTCATTAAAACTTTTATGCAAAATGTCAACAATAAATGTCATTTTATATGACATTGCAAAATTGTAAAATTGGAATATTGTTAATAAAGTCTGAAATATTGACATGCAGATAATAATTTGTACTAGATGAAATAACGAAACAACTGATGGATTTTGAACTGTTTAAATGATTTCAGCGCATTAATATTACAACGTTACAGTACTACAATATTTAGCTCTTGTAAATTTGTAAAATATTTTGCCTTATTTTAAACAAGTCTAACACTCAGACATATATATAATATATCCTAATAATTTTCTGTCAAACACTAGTAAAAGGAAGTTTCTCGCATTATTAATTTCTGTTTAACAAATATGTTGAAATCATGAATATCAAAATATGTAGCACGTATTTGAATTTAAATATAATTTCAAATAACTGGATATACAAAAATTCATATAACATCTCATAATAGATATTTCAAACTTAGTATTTCAAGACTACTAAATTGGTTTGTTTCTAAAAGGAGACAAGTACATTTATCTTCACATATTCAAAAGAATAATTCTATCTATTATCTATACCGTTGTTACGACAATTGATGTATAGAACACACATATTTAGTAATTTTCAGCAGACATTACACATATATTTAAAAATAAATAGAAATTTATGTATACTCCGCGTTTGTTTCCAAGTGGAGGCAAACGAATTTATCAGGAATAATATCACCATGCATAATTCGGATAATTGTTGTACGTCATGCAAATAATGTTTCAATGTGTCATGAAAGAATTTGTTAATTCGAAGAGAGCATTTATTCAAATGAGATTTTCCATACAATTATTAAGGGAAAATCTGAAATTTTATATTGAATTGGATTGTATGAAATAAATATTTTTCTACCCACTTTAATAAAAACAACAACGAAAAATCATGCATCCAGCATAGCTTATGAAATACATTCCAGCGCATTCAGATAACTGTAACAAAACTTTACAATTCATTAAGGGGAAAGATGTTCAAATAAACAATTTAGAAAATGCATAACGCATTTGAAGATACAAATTCTACAATTAGCATGAATTGCACGAAACATATTGAAACTTAACTTTGCAATTTATGAAGTTGAAAATTGTCCAAATAAGCAATTTATAAAATACATAACGCATTTGGAATACAAATTCTGCAATTAGCATGAATTTTGCGAAAAATATCCAAATTTAAGATATCAATTCCAATAAATTTTATTATAAATTTCCCTAATATTATCTACAACTTTCATATTCACAAGTTTTTGATAGGACAAATTCGTACCGCAAAAACAAATCAAAAACGAAAATAAAAAAGGGGTTTGCAGAAGTAAAAAATCCACAACTCTGTCAATTCAAAAGATATAAAATCCCCATGAATTTATCATATATCTTCTTAATATTGTCTACAACATCTATATAGACAAGTTTTGGATAGGACCAATTCTTACAGCAAAACAAATTAAAAATACATAGCGGTTGAAGAAAAAAATCATCTAAATAAGGGTGTATTCAAATCCAAACTGCGTATTTTCTGACTCATTTTACAATTCATTTTTGCTCTCAAAGGCTTCCAATTGGTACGTTTTCTTACTCAGAAACTATATAATGTACCGTAATAGTCGCTTTTTTGATAGAGGCAGAATATATTTTAAAAAATGCTGTTAAACTGGGCATTTTGAACCGAATTTCCTGAAGCGGATTGTGTTGGAAAAATCATTGCACTAAGGATGCACTCAAATCCAAACTGCTTATTTTCTGACTCATTTTTAAATTCATTTTTGCTCTCAAACGCATTTAATTGGTGTATTCGCTTATTCAGAAACTATATAATGTACCGCAATGATCGATTTTTTGATAGAGGCAGAATATATTTCAAAAAATTCTGTCAAAGTGGGCATTTTGAACGAAATTTCCCGAAGCAATTGTGTTATCACTTTCTTCTGGACTCGATACTTTCCGCAATTCTGCACAAATCTCTTCCAAACTGATACATAAAATCAAGGGACATAAAATCTCGGTCAAGTTCGTTAATGGGCAAAAGCGGACAAAGGGGATGGAAATAGGGAGGGGTTTTGTGAAAACCGAAAAAACCCCATAACTTCTTAATTTTTGTACATATCAAATCAGTTTAAAGTTTTTATTACTTCTAAAAATAGGACCAAAAATTTATGTATCACAGATTTTTGATAAAATTAAAAATGGACTCAAGGGGCGCAAAAAATAGGGTTTTTGTTGAGAAAAAAATTCCTAACTTCGTCAGTTCTCAAGATATCAAATCCAATTAATTTTATTATACATCTCCTAAATAATATCTACAACTTTATATTCACAAGTTTTTGATAGGACCAATTCGTACCGCAAGAAAAAAAAAACGGGGGGGGGGGGGGATGGTTGAAGAAGAAAAATTTTCATAACTCCGTCAATTCACAAGATATAAAATCTCCATGAACTTATCATATATCTTCTTAATATTGTCTTCAACATTTATATAGACAAGTTTTTGATAGGGCCAATTCTTAAAGCAAAAACAAATTAAAAATACATAGCGGTTGAAGAAAAAAATCATCTTATTAAGGGTGCATTCAAATCCAAACTGTCTATTTTCTTACTCATTTTTAAATTCATTTTTGCTCTCAAACGCATCCAATTGCTAGATTCTCTTATTCAGAAACTATATAATGTACAGTAATGATCGGTTTTTTGATAGAGGCAGAATGTATTTCAAAAAATGATGTCAAAGTGGGCATTTTGAACAGAATTTCCCGAAGCGATTGTGTTAGAAACGAAAAATATTGCCCTACTGAGAAAATAATTGTTTATTAATCAAGTTTTAATTAATTGAAAGAAAAATAAAAACACAGGTCGCTTATAAATCTTTTCAAAAATCACGTCAGCATGTTTCATATATTTTTTTTTATTAAAAATTAATCTGAAAATGTGCCAGAAAATTTCGAGTTGTTGAGTATGGAAAAATATTTTTTTTAATATCGCCTTAACATGATTCTCATAAAACCAGCTATTTTATAAAAAGGAAATAAAAACTCGTCAAAAGCAGACAGATAAAACTGTTAAAGTGGATTTATATCTAATAATGATTTAGTTTTTGTTGGTGAAATTAGTATACTTAACTTCGAAATCTACCTCTGCCTGTAGGCCGGGCCGGAAGGGATTTTTTATTGATTGAATCCGCATTTTATTCGTTTTCTGATTGGTCTATACAGTAATCTGTATTTCCCTTTACTTTCAAGAGAGATGGATACTTCTGTTGCCACTATGACAGAAAAGTAATAAAAACTACAAAAGAAAAATTAATAACTCAGAAACAAATTGAGATACAGCTTTCAAACAAATTGCATTTAAAAGTACATTTTTTCTCTATAGGACGGTGTAAAAAGTAATATTGTGGGATGTTTAGAATTTTAAGAATGAAATTTCTTTTAAAATTGGTCGTCAGATTTCTTGGAAATCTGACGATGAAAAAGGCTTTTCCCGAACAGCCAATGAAATGCTTGGATAATACGTAAGTTTCAAGTGGATAATACGTAAGTTTCAGGAAATCTGACGAGTCGCAGGCGAGTTTTGTGGCTTGCAATTTTTACGTGTAATAACATTATTAATGTTTAATTCATGGCGTACGTAATGTATGATCAACTCCGTGCGATTATTTATGTCTTAAATTTTAGTATTCGAAAAAAACATTTTCCAAATGGTCGTTTGTTAAATTGTCTTTTTTTTTTTCAAGTTCATTTTCTCAATTATTTTATTATTCAACGAATTGAAGAAAAAAGACCTTTTGTTAACATTTCCATTAAAAACACGATTTATAAATATCATATTCATGCGTTCTCAAATTTATATATTTCGAAACTAGAACGGGAATAGCAACTTTGACATGTAGATATTCGTTTCTACCTAACTGAATATAAAATGTCTAAACATAGATATAAATAAAGCTGTTTAAGTGATTTCAATACGATCAACAGCAGTCGGATATAATAAATTTATCAAATATTTTCCATGTTATATTTTAGAGGTGCATGCCATTAAATTATTCTTTTTGATTCAATGACATATAGTAAAGTTATTTTCAGTCAAATAACAATACAGATCCATTTGCTATGACATATTGTTCCTTTCTGGTTTAATGAATATATTGTATTACATCAAAATATGAAGCACGTATTGTCATTGTTTTCAAATAAACATTGATGTAACAATTCATATAAATATTAGCATGCGTATTTTGAATTGAGTAGAATTCAGGGACTGTTATACGAAATATGTTTAGGAACTTCCAACAGATTCAACTTAAACAGTCCGAATATTTTTAAATAACAAGTGTCAGTATTACTCGCGTACAGAGGGTTCCGTACACTAAATATATTAATTAGTAACTGGGTATTGAAATATACAAATATATATTTCAAAGTTTTTATCTAGACTTTAAAGACCGATGGCACAAGATTACGCCGCCTCTGTACTTTATGTATATCCAATCTGTTGGTGTCTTTAAGAGTTAACCCTCTCGCTACGTAATTGTTTTATCAAAATAGCTTTGCGACGAGCGTCTTTTAAGAATTTTTATTCTCCTGCCACTGGTTTTTCAAAACAAAAATTTTGTATAATTTAAATGGGAAAATGCTCCGATCAAATAAGGCAAAATTTACAATAAAAAATAACTGGTGAGAATAATCAAGGAGGGTTAATTAGACGAAAAAATGCATCCCCGAGAAAATCTCGAGTTGCGCAGCGAGAGGGTTCATATCTAGGCTAATTACTGACAATTGTTTTCGAAAATCATTATCAACAATTGTTTTATATCTCTGCGACGATAGGGTTCTCCAGCGCTCCAAAACTCATTTGTTGTACGCCCGGAAATCGAAATTTGTGTGGAACGGAAAAAATGCGATTTTCTACAATCAATGCAACCTACGGTAATCGCTATAATTTTCAAGCAAGATTTAAATTAACTTATACTACTCCTAATTTTTCATAATTTTAGTTTTAGTAGATTCGGAAATAGAGAGGAGGGGAACATATTTTTACATTACATTTTCGACGATATCTCTGACAATGTAATATCTAAAATTAAAAGAAATGTAGGTTTGAGTTCGTCGTTACGAAAACTTTCATACGACTCTCCATATGATATACAAAGAAAATATTTGCTTTTTCAAGTAACAACTATCCCTCTACATTTTTAATAAATATATTTGTGAATGGTTAATAAACTATAAATATGTGGGTCAACAGCTTTATTACTTCGGCCAATTTGAGCTATCCAAGCTCCATAGTTTACGAGTAAAACGGCTGTGACAAACAGACACACGAGTGATCTTATCATGGTTCCGTTTTTAAGTTTTAAGTACGGAACCCTGATAAGTATAAATTCAATTCATTTGTTTTTACACGGAAGTAAACGTATTTGAAGTTACATATATGAAATGGCACTACCCTACGAAAAAGATATGTGATTCCTATGACAGTTAGTATGTAAAAAACAAAGAATTATCTTCCATAAAGTCTTTTTGAGTTTGAAGATTCTATTCAGCGGATTATAATTTTCAAAGTAAAGTCATGTAAAAAAAAAAAAAAAGTAAACACCCTTTACTAACTCTGCAAATTGTAATAGAAGGAAGCTACTGGTACCAATTGATTGGAAATAAAGTATACATTTAAATTGTGTATATAAAATTTACTTAAGGAGACGTTTTCAAATAGAAACCAGACCAAACTTTGTTTTTTAAATGGCAACACCCAAATTTTACACTATATTTTAATCCTTCGGTTCAAAATATGCCAAGAAACAAAATTTCTAGTCATTTGAATGATAAGTTTTTAAATTATAAACATTATAAATTTAGAGCTTCTAATGTTAAATTACATTTTCATATTTTCATTGATATATTCTGAAACTATAATCCCAGCGTGATAATTTTGTGTGGTTATAATACTAAAAATCCCAAATATAAATACAATGAATGTGTAATTTTAAAAATTTTGTAATATGAATTATGAAATAAATATTTGAAAAAATTTTGAATTGCAACCTACAATTTTTTGATAAATTTATATTTATTATCGCCTGCTTTCTACGAATTCTCAATTTCAATTTTTTCTTTCAAGTAGTTTCCAGTTATCATTAAAAACGTCAAAATGATGGTTTAAGGAGCCGTCTATGATTCTCAGAACAGCTTAATTTGAAAAAAAATATATTTTACACATTTTATTCATATATTTGGGCTAGCAATAGTCGAAACATATTGAACGAGTAAAATAGTCATATTTGCAAGGAATAATACATCAATAAAAGCGACATAGTCATTCTGTAGCATTTCGACAATCGAGTATTGAACTTCAATTTGGATACAACCCTAAAACATTTTTATTTTAAAATAATTATTTTCTCGGAAACTAATTGTACGAATATAATTTTAATTAATTTTTCAATCAATTTTCAGCAGAGAAATTACGCTCGAAATTATTCAATATATAATACGCGATTTATCACATTACTAACGAAGCGTAGAAACAACAAGGTGAAAAATGTTCAAGCTAGAAATCGAACCCGAAACCCTTGGAATAGCGCTCCAAGTGCTCTACTATTTCAGCTGAGAGGAAGATGCCCAGCTTGCATTCCCCACATATGTTCGTAAGGCAGCAACTACAACACAAGCTAGAATAGTCTTCATGAGCACTCAATTCTGCTGCGAAACACGAGACACAAACAAACCCAGTATCGGTGAACACATATATAATTGTAATTAAGTTTTCAATCAATTTTCAGCAGATAAATTACGCTCGAAATTATTGAATATGGGGCATTCCCACAATCTTTTGACATTTGGGGGAAAAAAATCTTACAAAATTAAACTTGCTAAAATAACATTTTAATCTGATAAACGAATGCCTTAATGATTCAAAATAAAGAAAAAATGGTCAGCAGCGAAATTTTTTTTATTTAATTGAGGTTTAAGTTAAACTTGCGAGTTTAATTTTCCTTACAATTTTACCCCTATAACTTTTTATTTTCTTCTAAATTTTTACTTATAATGAATTTGCATAGTACCCACAGGACATTGAAATAAGAAATAAAAGCAATGTAGTACTTTTAACACAGAATTTTTGTATAACATTGTCTTAAAGCGGTGTTAAAGAAGGGACGGTAAGGTAAAAAAGGGGATGGTATAGGAAAAAAGGGACGAAATGGTAAAAAAAGGGGACGGTAAGGATGGAACGGTAAAGAAAATTACCACCTATTTTTAGGAAAATCATGTTAAGACTAAGTGATAGCTACAATGTTCATTGACTTTTAGAAACAGTTATTAACATTGGATTAAATTATTTTTTTTTAATTTACCTCGAAAAGTGCAGGAATAATCCTTGGGGACGGTGAGACTACCAATAAAGCCGATAAAGGCCAATAAAGGGACAGTAAGGATGGAACGGTAAAGAAAATTACCACCTATTTTTAGGAAAATCATGTTAAGACTAAGTGATAGCTATAATGTTCATTGACTTTTAGAAACAGTTATTAACATTGGATTAAATTAATTTTTTTTTAATTTACCTCGAAAAGTGCAGGAATAATCCTTGGGGACGGTGAGACTACCAATAAAGCCGATAAAGGCCAATAAAGGGACGGTAAGGATGGAACGGTAAAGAAAATTACCACCTATTTTTAGGAAAATCATGTTAAGACTAAGTGATAGCTACAATGTTCATTGACTTTTAGAAACAGTTATTAACATTGGATTAAATTATTTTTTTTTAATTTACCCCGAAAAGTGCAGGAATAATCCTTGGGGACGGTGAGACTACCAATAAAGTCACGATGCTTGAAATTGATATTTAAATGCTGATTTAAATTCTACAGTAATTTTCCTGCCAAAGAATTTTAGACATTATTGCTCTGGCATACTTCTGCATGAGAAAAAACATAAACAAATTATGTGGCTGCATCTGAAATGATTTTCTGTATAATTTTAGAAGAGGGATGGTAAGGAATCTAAAACTCAGGGACAGAGTTTAAAAAATAATAACAACCCTAAAAATGTGTGCAGGTTAATTTTTAGATACATATTTATATAAAACAAATGTTTCAGTTTCAGAAAAAAATTACAATGAATTAATTTTATTGAAACAATTTTATCCAGACAGCTCTAAACTTAAAAATCAGCATCAGGGACATGGGACGGTATAGGAGATTTCCAGGTGTTTGGACCCCCAACACCATCCAAAACTTATTTATTTCGTTAATATCGTTGTGCAATCATGCAACGGGATGTTCCCCAGTATATGAAATAATAAAAAAACACAAAAAGTGTATTAAAATAAAAATTATTATTCAGGGGCATGAAAGTCAAAAGATTGTGAGAATGCCCATATGTAATACGTGATTTATCGCATAACTAACGAAGCGTAGAACCAACAAGGTGAAAAATGTCCAAGCCACCTGAAAATTGATTGAAAAATAAGAATCTTGTTAATAAGAATCTTGTAATAGACTTCAGTGGTAAATTTCAATATATTTAAAATAGTATGATATCTTAAAAATACGCCGCAAATGATTTTTTCCAATAGATTGTAATGTAACGGAATTTTTTTGAGTGTTCCAAAAAATGAACTGTAACACTTCATTTTCAATACCAAACTTGCCATAGTGAACCCCAATAACGTATACAATTTCTTGGCAAGCGGACTATATTTACGCGAGTTACAGCACGGATAGACAGACGGACAGATAAACTGAATTCCTTAAAAATTTTCAGCTATTTTGTAAAATGCTAAAAAATAAAGGCTGTTTTAACATTTTTGAGCTAATCTTTTTAACACTTTCCAACAAAGTTGAAATGTGTTTATGCAACCCGTTTGCCTGTCCGTCTGTCCACGCTCTAACTCCCGTAAATACACTCGAATTTTCATGCAATTGATGAAGGTTATTTCGAGTCACCAAAACATGTTTGGTATTGTATATGAAGAATGTAGGATTAATAGTTCATTTACAGACAGGGGCACTCAAAAGTATTCCATTACATTATTGTATATGTGGAAAAATCGTTTTGCAAAGTATTTTAATGACATTGTTCTATTTCAAATGTGTTGAAACTGATATAAATCACTGAATTTCTCTACGAACAGGACATTAATAGCATTTTTTATTCATTTACAGGAGCACACAAAATAAATAGATTACACTACTGTCTTTGAGTAATAATTCCTGGAGTTCACGGTTTAAAATTCTGTATGCGCTTTTAAATTAAATTAATTTTTTACTTGTTACTCGTTATATATAAATGCTGTACCTCATACACAGGGCTGCACAAAAGTATTCACATACCATTCTCTTTATTAGATGAAATTGATGAAAGGGAATTTTTAACTGAAGTACATGTGTTTCTTAAGTGAACTAAATTTTTGCACCCATTTTTTTAATAGATACATATCTATATATCATATACAGGGTTGCTGAAAAAATTTGTATAATTTTACGATTGTAGATGGGAAAAACTGAAATTGGGTTTTGAAATGTGTTATTCGTTTCCATATGGTTAAATTAGACGTAATATTTTAATTTTTTAAACGGTGCAGTTTTGTTACATAATTCATGTTGGAAAGAACATGTTGGAAAGTGTTTCATAATCTAAAAGTCTAAAAGCTAAATGCTCGCATGATTTCTCGCATGATTTGTTATCACGTGATTTTTCTTTCTTGTTTTAAAAATACAATGAAATTTAATTATTATGTTAAGTTAAATACATGAATAAAATACATGAAATTCACCGTTTTCATAGAAATTACATTTAATACGATAAATTTTACAATCAAAGGAACACTAATTTGTGATGCTCATAAATTAATGCATTAGCTCAAGATAGATCAGTAGACTTTTAGGCTTCAGCGAATCACATTTAATTATACAATTTACGTTCCTTATGACTACGGCACAACATATTAGAACTTTTCTCCTGTCCCATAAATTTTCTTGTGGCAGTATGATCATGGAAAGGCTGGACACTTCATTTAAATTTAACTAATTTCAAACCTTTTAAACGTGACTTATGAATAAATTTTGACTGCTAGAAATACGCTCGTTATACGAAATATATAATTTGTAAAGTAAAATGAAATGCTTAGGCTGAGAGTTAAAGTTACACATACAGGAAATTACATACCTACATACAAGTATTCAATGTTTAGATTATAATTTTATTAGTAATTATGTTTATCATGTATAAATAATAAGTATCAGCATTAAATATATGTATCGACATGCAGCATGCTTATAAAAATAATAAAATATACATAATTTACTTAAGGGGTCTTGTACCTTTTAAACGCGTCGAAAATTAACGAAAAACTTCAAAGTTTGAATTAGTCTATCTTCAAAGCCTTTTGATGTATAAACATGAAATTTCGGATATTGATTAAATAGATTGTGCTTTGTAATGTGCTACCATTAGAAATTTATTAACCCTTTACAGAATTTGTGTATTGTTGAAATCAAAATAGCTCTTTTTTTACCCCATAAGTCATTGCGCGCATGATATCTTGAGAAAGTATGTATGGATTCGCATAAAATTCGGTAAAGATACTAATCATATATGTGTGTTTAAAATGATCTACTCTTAGGCTAAAATTATTTAATTAACTATGTAAAAAAATATTTTCGTAAAAAAAATAAAAATTTTGTATTTTTAATGAATAAAAATAGTCATAACTAAAAATATTACCATTGTAAATACTTAAAAGTAGATCATTTTAAACACACATATTTGTTTAGTATATTTACCAAATTTCATGATAATCCATACATACTTTCTCAAGATATCATGCGCGCAATGACTTCTAGGGTAAAAATGAGAGCTATTTTGATTTCAACAATACACAAATTCTGTAAAGGGTTAATAAATTTCTGTTGGTAGTATATTACAAAGCACAATCAGTTTAATCTATATCCAAAATTTTATGTTTATAAATAAAAAGGTTTTGATGATAGACTAATTCAAACTTTGTAGTTTTTCGTTAATTTTCGACGCGTTTAAATGTACAAGACCCCTTATGTTGTGATTTTGCATATTCTTTCTAATACTTTTGAGAACATTATTATATGCGTCGTGTATCAGCGAATATATCGCTCACCGGCAAGAAAAGTGACACATCTCGCAAAAATTCACTTTGCGTTTTATTCCAGTAATAGGTTTATCATAAGTGTGTCTTGCTACACAAAAATTTTCACAACCTTAGCTACACGAAATATCACTTTATTGCGCTACATGTCCATCTGTGAGCTCAGAAGAGGAGTGGATTGTATGGGGAGATAAAATTACTCAACCCTCTAAACCTCACCCTACGTCTTCGTTTTTAAGGTTTTATGCTTTGATGCACGTTTTCATTCCTGCACGCAGAGTTATAATTTCTGTTATAATTTCATGTTACAATAAAATCATGCAAATTTTCCTTTGCCTCTCCTGTGAAATTTACTTTTGTCGAGATGTGTCACTTTTCTTGCGGGTGAGTGATATTACATACTCTATCTATATTATAAAGGACAAACATATCTGTGCGTAACGCATACGTCATTCTGCGAATGGCAACACTTTGAAATTTGAAATAAAATTTTGGTTTTGCAATTTTCGCTACTGCAAATTTTTAAACTTCTAAACATACCACGTTTTAAATGTTTGCATCGTCGTATGCAGAAAAAAATGCACTTTTAAATGCAGTTTGTTTGAAAGCTGTACCTCAATTTATTTTTGAGATATTAATTTTTTTATAGTTTTTAATACTAATTTTCTAATCTTGGCAACTGAAGTACTTCATTTCTATTAAAAGTGGTTTAGTTATCTTCATTGATTATATTCTTACTGATGCCATTTTCTCATTAAAATTAAAAATATATTTTTTAAAAATTTGAACAGAAAATGACGTTTCGCTTTAAAAAAGACGCAATGTCCCTGATGATGCTGTTATATTTCACTGTTTTTTCATTTCGCTGACATTGAGTTTGAGACAATAGGCAAAATATTTCAGCGACTGAAAATGACGTCATATTTAAAAGAAACCGATAATTTTATTTGACAAAACGAGATATTTCCCCATGAATACGTCTAAAAGTTATAAATTTCTCGAATTTTTACGCGCAGGTACAGAGATTATTCTAAGACCTCAAATCACGAGTGGGAATTTTAACATGGGAAGTTGTAATAGTTGACAAACGTGACTTAAAGCTTGAAAATATATTTATCAATAACCTATTGCGCGTTAAAATGTTTTTAAATGGTTAATATTGATGTGAAAAGTTGAAAATGACTTGATTTGTTTAGATTTAAAGAGGGGGAAATTCTATGATTATGTCAAGGTGAAATCATTTTTGCTGATTTTTTTCATTCCGTAATACCAAGCATCAATTGATATCTTAATCAAAATTACTTATCTTGATTATATGTTACTGATTACGTATATGAATAAAGTTTAATTTTTCAATAATTTTAACAGTTGAAATTTATGAAAAAAGTATTTTGTTAATCTTAGGTTAAAATATGTCTTTGGAGAGTTAAATTTCAAGTGTAAGATGGATTTTTTATTGTAATTATTGTTGTCGATGTATTATAAATTTGATGCAACAGTTCCTTTGTAAACATTTTCTTTCGTCGAAATTCAACGGGTTCTACCTCGTGATTATAATAGACTAAAGTGATATGAAACAGACAGAATTTATAAAATAATTATTATTTTAGTAGTTTATATAATTATTTTTTTACATTTTATTTTTCAATACATTTAAAATTTTTACTATGCATGAAACATTCAATAAACAAACAAATAAACAATGGAAATGTTTATTTTCCAGTATTATGTTTATGTTAATTAAAAAAAATAATAATAACCACAGTATAAACAAGGAATCCTCTCATTATGTAATCTGATGTGGTTTGCTTTCTTCCTTTGTTACTTTCTTCCTTTCTTTTCTTTTTTGGAATCTTTTCTAAAATAGCGGTTAAAAGATTTATTTGTGGATTTCATATATTTTAACTATTAATGAATTTTAAAAAGTTCACATTTTAATACATAAATTAAAGAAAATAATAATAACAAGAACTTTTTATATTTGAATTCTTCTGTAACAATAACTATAATTCATGAAAAATAATGCCTATAAGCAAATAACATGAAATAATCAAATACGTCTGAACAAAAACTCTTACCCATTTTGGGAGAAAGAACTCATCATAATGAGGGAATTACAAAACAATGATAAAATTACCACAAACTTCTCTATGTCATTCTGTTTGGAACATCCGTAGAAAATACCAGCTTTTATACCGGGTGTCCCAAAAATGACTGATGGATTTTAAAATTCAATAACTTCCAAACGGTGACAGATATTTAAAAAAATTCTTGCAGGAGTGTTATATAAGATGTCAGGAGTTTTTGTACTGTGATTCTTGATTTTAGTTTGAATTTCAAACAATAGATGGCACTGAGAGCAATAGGCGCTCAATCCAGAACCGATTTTTGGTACTGCGGGATCCATTCAGCACATTTTAATCTCCCTTTTTTGCATGGAGAGGCCAAAAAATCGAGCCTGGATTTAGCGGTTATTGTTTACAACGCATCTATCGATGCTATTTGTAACTAAAACTGAAAATCACAGAATGAAAGCTCCTGACATCTTATATAATACTCCTGCAAGAATTATTTTAATATCTGTCACCGTTTGGAAGTTATTGAATTTTAAAATCCATCAGTCATTTTTGGGACACCCGGTATAAAAGCTGGTGTTTTCTACGGATGTTCCAAACAGAATGACATAGAGAAGTTTGTGGTAATTTTATTATTGTTTTGTAATTCCCTCATTATGATGAGTTCTTTCTCCCAAAATGGGTAAGAGTTTTTGTTCAGACGTATTTGATTATTTCATGTTATTTGCTTATAGGCATTATTTTTCATGAATTATAGTTATTGTTACAGGAGAATTCAAATGTAAAAAGTTGTTATTATTATTTTCTTTAATTTATGTATTAAAATGTGAACTTTTTAAAATTCATTAATAGTTAAAAAAATTTGACATCCACAAATAAATCTTTTAACCGCTATTTTAGAAAAGATTCCAAAAAAAAAAAAGGAAGAAAGTAAGAAAGTAAGAAAGCTAACCACATCAGATTGCATAATGAGAGGATTCCTTGTTTAAACTGTGGTTATTATTATCATTTTTTAATTAACATAAACATAATACTGGAAAATAAACATTTCCTTTGTTTATTTGTTTGTTTATTGCATGTTTCATGCATAGTAAAAATTTTAAAAGTATTGAAAAATAAAATATAAAAAAATAATTATATAAACTACTAAAATAATAATTATTTTTATAAATTCTGTCTGTTTCATATCATTTCAGTCTATTATAATCATATGGTATGTAATATCTTATAGTATGTAGCGGTTATTGCTTACAACGTATCTATCGATGCTATTTGTAACTAAAACTAAAAATCACAGCATAAAAACTCCTGACATCTTACAAAAAACTCCTGCAAGAAATTTCTTTAATATCTGTCGCCGTTTGCAAATTATGGAATTTTAAAATCCATCAGTCATTTTTTGGGACAACCGGTATGTATGATGTAAAGTTAGCACGCATTTTTTTAAGAAACATTCGAAGAATTCAGATGATAAAGGTGGTATGTGACGAAATAAAAATAAAGTTAATCATATGATTGAAGGTAATCAATCGTTCTCCACCATCTGTTAAATAACTATTTGAAAAAATTTCATATAGTATGACTTCTCCAACTCTTGTTAAATTTTCAATTTCAGATTCAAACACTTCTAATATTAAGGTTTGTGTAATGTAATGTCTTAAATAAACGTGCAAGATTCCATTTGTTTTCGTTCTTTAACTCAACAAAACGAAAAATATTTCAAAAGTTATATCATATTATATATACATTGATCGATAAAAAACAAAAATACTGATAAACCAAAGGGTTGAATAATACCACTTCGTACAGGAACAGACATTTTAGTATCAAAACACAAACCGGCGACAAAAATGGTTAGCGTGGTGTTTTATTTATATGCTGGCAACAGGATTGTCAGTTTGACTTCCACTTTCTGAGCTATTACCAGAAAATGTCAGTAGTATACATTGCTTTATTTAATGCCAGATGTATCATGATTATATCAATTCGAAATTTTTCTTTTGGAATTTCCGGTGTGAATTCCAAATTTCTAAATTAAAACGGAGGCCAAACTGGCAACTCTGGCTGGCAAGATTCCCTTTGCTAAATATGAAGGCTGTTGTTAAATTAATGCATCGTATGCAAGTCTGGACAGAGCGCGAATCTACATCCGCCGCACTTCACTAATAAATATGGTGTTTCACGGTGCTCACTCCCCCCCCCCCCCCCACACCAAATATCAAGAGGGTTGTGTGGAGGATGTAACATACTATCAAGAAGATTGTAACAATGATTCTGCTTTGGAGCGCCTCGTCTTCTTTACCACTTCAGTACGTCTCTTCAGAAAATGTTACTCTTTTCATGTTTTCTGGAATACTGTCTTCCGCAGAAAGCGTGTTTGAACAGAAAGTGCATTATTTTCATGGGGGCGGGATTTCATCTGAACTAAAATACTTTGAGCTGTTGAAATTAAAAAAAAGAGAGAGAAGAATAATGCTACATAATACTATGGGAATTAAAAAATACATTTTTAATCAACTTTAGAATACTGCTTGTAAATAGGGATCTGCATCTTATACAGTCAACGTATGAAGCAGCTCAAAGAAAACTATTTCTTGAATGTTCCACAAAACGTGTAGTATAACATTAATTATGTGGATAATTCGTTTTGGAATTTTTGTCTGCAATTATTCACTGAATAACCAATGTTTTTTCCCTAACAGAGTTATCATTAAGAACCCAGTTGCCATCTCCATTATTATAACTTCAAAAAGCTTTTCTTTTTTACAACTTCTATTGGAGTATGTTGTTATAAGTACAGAATTCGTACGAATCCTTGAATTTCCAGATTAAGAAATTCTTCGGTACAAATTTTTTCTTATTGGAAATATTTCCTTAAATAAGGAGAAATTTCGCACGCTTGAACTACATTTATTCTTGTATAAAAAAAATTCGGATGTTTGGCCTTGAACATAACGGTACCCGTACGAATCCCGAAGTATATGAAGGTACTCGAGATTTGTTTCATTACTGAGAATATGCAGCAAATACCGCAATGTTTAGACTTTCCAATTGATTGCACGGTTCACCAAAGAAGCATTTCGTTCATAAAATTTCTCAATTCTTCAGCGAGGATCTTCCAATGGATTAGATTGCAAAACGTCTTTATAAAACTAAACTGGACGACGATTTATTTCAACATCTTGAAGGTTAGAATTGCTCCTGTGAAAGTTGTTGCAGCATCAATTTGCAAACTTCTAAAAGCGCTGATACTCGCAGTTGCTCTAGTTATTTTATGAGCATACTTAAACAGAAAGATCATACAATGTCTTTTATGCTTTTCCACATATTCCGGTATCCACTTCATAAAGATATCTAACACTCTCTAAAATCTCAGCTGAAACATTACACGTGTGCTAAATAACAACAAAATCTAGAACGACCTCAATACTACAGAAATCCTAAGACATGTCAAAATTCTTCGTTCGCAAACAAAATATATCACTTATGAGGGAGGCCGTAAATTTATATTAATTGAAGTAGTACAGTTAGACATGAAAAATAGGAAATGGAGTACAGTGCTTTTATACGGATTTACCAGAAAATTAAGTAAATTTAAAAAAAGATTGCTAACAAAAATAGTTATATTGATAATCGACCC
This sequence comes from Maratus speciosus, assembly GCA_963932465.1. Classification (NCBI taxonomy): domain Eukaryota; kingdom Metazoa; phylum Arthropoda; class Arachnida; order Araneae; family Salticidae; genus Maratus; species Maratus speciosus. Next base: position 501,033,147 of record OZ010794.1, on the reverse strand, counting down.
TATTGAAATCCGTGTATGTATCTATGTAATCTCAAAAACTCGGAAACCGCAGGCTGCAGGGCTACAAAATTTAGCACACAGGTTGCTGGTAGAAGGTCCATGAACGATTGGGACAAAAAATACGAAAATTTTAAATAGTTTTTTTTATGTTTTTGTCAAATAATTGCCCTTTTTATGTTCAACCCATAATCTCACGAGTTCTAATCAGTTCTAAATGCTTACTGCAATGTGAGATATACATATTAACCCTCTGTCTACCAGAAGGGTCCAATGGACCCGACATGTACATTCAAAATATTTATTCAAACCAGAAATTTCTTCAAAACAAACTAAATGTATAAATCAGACAATAATAAGTTAAATAAACAAATTAAATAGTTTTAAGTAAAAATTCTGGTGTAGAATGTTTTTATAAAACTTGAGTAAAATTTCCGGTAGTTCTAGGGTTAAGTACGCCACGCTGCAATATTAAGAATATGTAAATGGTATTATGAAAATTCTTTTACCTCACATACAAATAATTAGAGATATACATATTACGTACGCCACGCTGTAATACTAATAAGCTATAGCGGGTATTACGATAATTATTTTACCTCACATGCAAATAATTAGAGATTATTTAATTGCTCTTAAATATTACCTTTTTTTAAAAAAAATAAAGAAAAACATTTTATCACAAACATAAACAAAACCCTTTATTCTATTTATTCCCTTATTCCTACCTAATTAAAACTGGGGTATATCTATACAGTTCATCGCAAAAATATATCATTCGAAGTAGCCCAAAATTGCTCGGTCTATGTTGACTTATTGTTGTCCCACTTTACCAATAGTAAAAAGGGTTCAGCTAACCGTACAATTTGCTAACAAAGTCCCAACAGTGGTTCAACCATTAGCAGCTTAGATAATTTCTAAATTAGAGGGCATCTATACGCTTATTTTTGGCATTTAACACTATCCTTTCCCACACATTCAACAAACTACCAACAATAGACCCACAATATGCTCTACTTGGGATGGCAGCTGCCTCTGGTAAGCGACAAAAACAAAAATTCAATGAGCATTGTTTTGAATAAAAAAAAAATCTCATATTTTAGCTTTGGATTCCTTTCCAGAGATAACCATATATACAAGTACTCAGAATCAAGAGTATCGTAAAACAAACAGTACAACAGCATCACCTGTTGGCGAGATATAACAAAATGTAATCTGCATAAATTTAAGTCAAGGTTCAAAATAAATATAAATGCTTGTGAAAAACTTTGCGTTATTTCTTTAGTTACAGCGCTGAACAAAATAGTGTCACACACACATAATAGATAAACATTAATTTAAAAATAGTCAAATCATACTGAAGACCTTTCAAAATATATAAATCAATCAAAAAAAATTTCTTCTTGAGTGTGCAATCTAAAAAAATATATATATAAAAAAAAAAAAAAAAAAAAAAAAAAAGCAATTTAACAAATTATAACGACCATTTGGAAAATTATTTTTTCGAATACTAAAATTTAAGACATAAAAAATCGCTCGAAGTTGATCATACATAACGTACGCCATGAATTAAACATTAACATTCCTGGACCCATCATGAACAAATGTTAAAACAAATTTCAGTTTTACAGTTTTCGGTACTGTAAATTTTTAAACTTCTACGGAACTGGTATTACATTACGTACGCCATGAATTAAACATTAATAGTGTTATTACACGCAAAAATTGCAAGCGACAAAAATCGCCTGCGACTCGTACGTATTATCCACCTGAAACTTACGTATTATCCATTGGCTGTTCGGGAAAGTCTTTTCCATCGATTTCTTGGAAATCTGACGACCCATTTTAAATGAAATTTCATTCTTAAACTTCAAAAGATCCCGCAATATTACTTTTTACACCGTCGTATAGAGAAAAAATTGTACTTTTAAATGCAATTTGTTTGAAAGCTGTATCTCAATTTGTTTCTGAGTTATTAATTTTGTTTTGTTGTTTTTAATTACTTTTTTGTTATAGTGGCAACAGAAGTATCCATCTCTGTTGAAAGTAAAGGCAAATAACATATTATTCTATAGACCAATCAGAAAACGAATAAAATGCGGATTTAACCAATAAAAAGCTTTGATATGCTTTTGATTTCCTACCCTGACGGACAATAACCATTTTTCCAAATGGTTAAAAAGATGTTTCCTAATCTAAGAAAATATAATATAACCACGAACGAAAATATACAATAATCACTATCGGGTTCTTCATGATTCCGAAAAGCATTCTTTATCTTCAGAAGCCAGCCTCGGAATCCAATATGTTCTGAAGATTTAATAAAGTATTTATCAAAAAATGTTTGCTTTGCGAACGATTTTTGAAAACATTTTAGAGTAATTTACCGTGTGCTATAACCTATGAACAATAGCTTATAGCACAACATTTGTGAATTCTTTTTGTAATAGAATGTGCTATAAGCTATTTTATTAGAAATAAGACTTCAAAAATGTTGAAAAATCAAGAAACATTTAAATTTTAATCAGCCAAACGTATTTGTAAAGAATCCAAAGATATCAATCGCCTGAAATTATAAGAATGCTTTCATAAATCCAAATAGTTTTCATGTTGTTTTTAAAGGATAAAAAAAAAATTTCATAAGCATTTTGCACGGACGGGCTATTGTAACGGAAAAATATATTTTTGGGATCTGAAAAGTATTGACCAATTTCGAATAACCCCCGAATTCAAGAAAACTTTCTCTATCTTATAAAACCTCAGAAAGTAACGTATTTTAATTATTTGGAAAAAGAATTTATAAAATCAAAGTTTCTTCTGATGCGACTGATTTTCAGAAACGTTTCTGAATAGTTTTTATAGCGTATTAATTAGTTACAGAATACAGAATAAAAAAATTTCGGATTCTATCCATTTTCAAATAAGCATTTTCATGTCTAATGTCACAACCTGAAAAGTGTTTTAAAGACGAATTTCATGAAGTAACAGGTTTAAAATAAACATCAAAATTAATAATTGTTGCTGATCTTGCGTGTATAAAATTTTTTTTACGCAGCAGAAAATATCTAATTGAGAAGGGATAGCATCCCAAGTTGAATAAACTGATTAATACACAATAGAAATTACTTTGCAGCATTTCTAAACATCAGTGACAACATTTTTTTAAAAATAATATCATGAGAGCATTCTAAAAACTTATATTCCAAGTTGAATAAACTGATTAATACACTATGGAAATTACTTTGCAGCATTTCTAAACATCAGTGACAACAATTTTTTTTTAAAAAAAATAATATCATGATAGCATTCTAAAAACTTATATTCCAAGTTGAATAAACTGATTAATACACTATAGAAATTACTTTGCAGCATTTCCAAACATCAATGACAACATTTTTTTTAAAAAAATAATATCATGATAGCATCCTAAAAACTTATATTCCAAGTTGAATAAACTGATTAATACACTATAGAAATTACTTTGCAGCATTTCTAAACATCAGTGACAACAATTTTTTTTAAAAATAATATCATGATAGCATCCTAAAAACTTACATTCCAAGTTGAATAAACTGATTAATCCACTATAGAAATTACTTTGCAGAATTTCTAAACATCAGTGACAACAATTTCTTTTAAAAATAATATCATGATAGCATCCTAAAAACTTATATTCCAAGTTGAATAAACTGATTAATACACTATAGAAATTACTAGACAGCATTTCTAAACATCAGTGACAACATTTTTTAAAAAATAATATCATGATAGCATCCTAAAAACTTATACTCCAAGTTGAATAAACTGATTAATACACTATAGAAATTACTAGGCAGCATTTCTAAATATCAGTAACAATTTTTTTTAAATAATATCATGATAGCATCCTAAAAACTTACATTCCAAGTTGAATAAACTGATTAATACAGTATAGAAATTACTAGGCAGCATTTCTAAATATCAGTAACATTTTTTTTAAAAATAATATCATGATAGCATCCTAAAAACTTATATTCCAAGTTGAATAAACTGATTACTACACTATAGAAATTACTTTGCAGCATTTCTAAACATCAGTGACAACAATTTTTTTTAAAAATAATATCATGATAGCATCCTAAAAACTTACATTCCAAGTTGAATAAACTGATTAATACACTATAGAAATTACTTTGCAGCATTTCTAAACATCAGTGACAACAATTTCTTTTAAAAATAATATCATGATAGCATCCTAAAAACTTATATTCCAAGTTGAATAAACTGATTAATACACTATAGAAATTACTAGACAGCATTTCTAAACATCAGTGACAACATTTTTTAAAAAATAATATCATGATAGCATCCTAAAAACTTATACTCCAAGTTGAATAAACTCATTAATACACTATAGAAATTACTACGCAGCATTTCTAAATATCAGTAACATTTTTTTAAAAATAATATCATGATAGCATCCTAAAAACTTACATTCCAAGTTGAATAAACTGATTAATACAGTATAGAAATTACTAGGCAGCATTTCTAAATATCAGTAACATTTTTTTAAAAATAATATCATGATAGCATCCTAAAAACTTATACTCCAAGTTGAATAAACTTATTAATACACTATAGCAGGGTCGGCAAACCTGTGGCACGCGTGCCACTTTCGGCACGCCAAAGAATAATTTGGGCACGGCGCGGCTTTTGATTATGTCTCTAAATGACGATACAGCGATTTTACACAAAATGCACGAATTTAGATGATCTGATTAGATTCTAAATTCGATTAATTACAAATTGAAGAATTTTAATCTTATTCATTATGGTTTCGAAAATTTATCAAACAAAGGAAATATTTGAAAACTATTATGAAGGAAAGATTATTACCGATGGTAAATTATGGCAACTTGGAAATTAATTTCAGAACTATTTAAATAAACTGCCTTTTTTCAATTTTAATAATTTTTTCTACTATTTATATCTGTCATTTTCGTAAATTCATCATTTTCGTAAATTTAGAGTATAAAAAATCAAATAGTGAGTGTTTACCATATAAATTCATTTAGTTTGCATTCTGTTCAAATTAACTGAACATGAACATGTTATTAATTATTTTCCATCCAAGATACAACAACTAATCACATTATGTTTTTAATTAATTTCTAAAATATAATTGTTTCTATAATTATTGCTGTGTTATACTTACATGCATATTACTCATTTTAGAAAATGTCCTAATAAGTAATTTTCAAGTAGTTTTGATTCATTATATTTCAATCCAATAAATTTGTTTTTTAGTTGGCACGTCAAGGTCAAGTAAAATATATTTTTAAAAAATATGGCACGCGACTATAAAAAGGTTCGCCAACCCTGCACTATAGAAATTACTAGTCAGCATTTCTAAACATCAGTGACAACAAGTTTTTAAAAATAATATCATGATAGCATCCTAAAATCTTACATTCCAAGTTGAATAAACTGATTAATACACTATAGAAATTACTAGCAGCATTTCTAAATATCAGTAACAATTTTTTTAAAATAATATCATGATAGCATCCTAAAAACTTACATTCCAAGTTGAATAAACTGATTAATACACTATAGAAATTACTAGGCAGCATTTCTAAACATCGGTAACAACAATTTTTTTTTAAATAATATCATACGACGAAACGCTATATTTCACTTTTATTCAAACATAACATACATTACGCAGTAAGAGTAAAACTTTCCAGATTTGAATTGTAACACTTAGAGAAAACTTAGAAAACTAATAGAAAACTTAAATCTAGAATCAAAGAACATATAGCAGACATAAAATACAACAGAAGAACCACAGCTTTGGCCAGATTATACAGAGAAGAACCTTTACAGGATCAGGATCACTCTGCCAGGGAGCCAACCAAAAATGGCATAGGCATGAACCCCTGACAGAAAAGTACCCTCTGCGACCTGCAAAACCACAGCTGGGGAATAGCCCAAGAAATACAATGACAAAAAAAAAAAAAAAAGTAAAACTTACAAAGAGCGCCCTGGCGCAGGAAAAGTGGTTAAAATAAAACAAAGATTAAAAATCAAAATTTATATTTTATAAACGAAAAATGCTTATTTAGTTCGTTGTAAATAAGTCTGAGTCTGTGATAATTTGATTTCGAGAGCAGTATGTTACGCATGTTCCAGCTAAGTGTCCGGTTACGGATAAAGTTAAATGAAGAAGGCATCAATGGACATTTACCAAACAGATAATGTTTGACATCACCGATGTTTCCACATAGGCATTTATCACTCTGGCGTTTTCCCCTTTTATAAAGATAACTAGGAAATGCCCCATGTGCAGATATAAAATAGGCATGGACTTGCGAGAAACACAAAAATGAGGTATCCACTTTTTTAATAATACTATGCGTGTCTCTTCCCTTATCGCTATAAGACCATTCGTTCTGCCAAATTTTAATAATATTGCTTTTGTAGAACTGCTTCACAAACGAAACAGGGATAGGAATGTTTATTTCAGCATCAAATGTACCAGTCTCAGTGACTGATTTGGCAAGGTAGTCTGCGCGCTCATTTCCGACGAAACCAACGTGGGATTTAATCCAGCCTATATTAATAGTTTTATTATGCAATAGTCGTAAATTCGTATAAATATTAAAAAGAATTTCGTCCGTTGGAAAAAGATTTTGAAGCGCTTGAACTGAGGACAAGCTGTCTGTATAAATGTGGAATACACTGTATGAGGAGTCTCTACACCACTCAATTGCGGAATCTAAGGCGGTAAGTTCAGCCTGGTATACCGTATTAAATAATTTAAGTCTAATTCTCTTCTCAAAGATAATATCTTCTTTCAAAAATACCACAAAAGCCGCTCCAACGCCCGTAGGCATCTTAGAACCATCTGTATATAAAACTGGGTGGTTGTACAAAGGGACCTTCTCAGTAATAGCACGTACGAAATTGACATGATGAGCATAATAAAAGTAGGGATAGTGAAAAGTATAAACTTTTTTCATCAAACTATCTGTTGAAACATAAACATCTTCTATCTAATCTGAACCATCATTATTCTGAACTTCAAAACATAAAACCAGTTGTTTTAATTCTACTTCGATTGGAGGAACTCCTGAAAGTACACAAAGTGCCTGTGTTGATATTGACCGATATGCGCGAATGATAGATAAGAGACATAGCCTTTGGCATGAGGATAAACGCTTAATTCCATGGCTCCGTAAATCATTAAACCAAATTTCGTAACCGTAAGTAATCTGTTTCTTTAGCACTGAATTGTACCAAATTTTTAGAAACTCAAGTGGTAATCCTTTATCACGAATTCTTGTCTTTTGGATATTACAAGTAAAATCTTTTATTTTATCGCGGGCCATATCGAGATGTTCCAACCAATGGAATCTACTGTCAAGATAAAATCCCAAGTACAGCAAATTATCCTTAACAGATATGCTCCTACCCTGGAGTTTAAAAATAGGTCGACGCTTTCTTGATATATATTTTCCAAAAAGCATTGAAGCAGATTTTTCAACACTAATTGACAGATGTAAACCACTACAGACTGCAGCAAAGTGGGAAATGCTAGCATTGATGGTATTCTCAAGTGCAGGTCTTGTATCACTGCCTTCAACAATAACAGAGTCATCAGCATAAGAAATAATTTTTTGACTGTGTCGCTTATAAGTTTTGATAATCTTATCAGCAACAATGGTCCAAAGCAGGGGTCCTAAACAGGAACCCTGCGGGCAGCCTCGGAAGATTCTAAACCATCTTATGCCTCTAACAAACTTGAATCCTATGAGACGATGACTGATATAATTCTTTAAAGTCGTTTTTAAATACTCATAAATCGGAAGTTCATCAATTAATTCAGCCAAGATAAACCAATCCATCTCATCAAAGGCTCCAACCACGTCAAAAGAGATGAGCGAACAATATTTGAATTCTGAAAGTGTTTCCTTAATTATTTTCTTTAGAGCTGCAAGAGCTGAAATTGTGCTGCGTGATTCTCTAAAACCATGCTGTCCATCATCCAAATATGACATAGATTCCAACATTGTAACGGTTCGGATCTTAATTATTCTTTCAAAAACCTTTGCAATGATAGGAAGAAGTGTTATTGGTCTATAAGATTTCGGTAACTTTACAGATCGGTAACTTTACAGAAGAACCTTTACAGATCGATTTTTAAAATAGCAAATTAATGTATACATCAAGATTTTATTTACCATCCATAATCCGAGAATCAATAGAGATATTTTTACGCAACAAGAATATTTGCAATAATTCAGTGTCCCTTGAATTACCTAAAATCTGGAAAGAGATGCTATGTAATTTTAGTAACATACCAGCAAACACATACCTTTCGACACACGATCGGACCGCAGCTGGCACTGCCGGTTAAGTGTCGGCATAGGCACAGTGGCTTCGGTGAAGCGTCGGCAGCATGTCGGCAATTGAAACATAAGAAACAGCTTTTTAGACTGCCGGTTGCCGTAATCGGTCCCCATATGGTTAGACATCGGCAAGCGACTTACGCCGGCAAGTGACGCAGCACCGATATGAGATTTCTGATAGTGGCCCGATCAGATTTGCAACCATCGGTCCGAATTCGGAAATTTTAGTCTTAGCCGACACTTTTTTTCTTTTTCTTAGTTTGGTTTGAGTTTCAGTTTTGATAAGATATGTATATTTCATGTATTTCATATAAAATTCTAACAGTGATAAACGAAATAAATGTCAAAAATAGCCTATATTTATTTATTTTAAAAAAGTTGTTTTTGAATTCATTTTAAAAAGGACTTACAATTATTTGAATCATCAAAAGAGTTTTTTAAATCGCTCCTTAAAATTATTATTCATTATAAATTTAATCGTAGAAAAAAAAATTCATAAATTAATTGAACTTATTTTCTAGCTATTATATTCATTTTAAAAGCAATAGCTATGTTTCTTATTTTATCTAAAAATCAAATTATTAAAAAAAGTGTTTAAAATTATTTTACAAGCTATAAAAATATAAAAAAAACTACCCAACTTTTTAGCATTAAAATTTAAAAGAAAGAATCAAAAATCTCACACTTCTAAAAAAAAAAAAAAAAAAAAAAAAAAAAAAAAAAAAAAAAAAGATAAATTAATATTTCTATTTTATTTGATGATTAAGAAATGTTGATCATTATTGCTACATAATTACTAAAAATATATTCTACATTAAATTATCAAATTACAAAAAATGAACTCTTATTCTAATTAAAAGTAATTATTTACCAACTTATTTTTTTATTAAAATTAGTTTTTCTATGTTACAAATATATATTTCTTGAATTAACACATTTAATTACATTATAATTCCTAAAGAGAAAATTATATTAAGAGAAAAACCTCTGAAATTCACTTATTTTATTTAATAAGCATTCTTAAATTATTAGAAATATTCAGAAATATCCCCCATTTAAAGTTCTCTTAAAAAAGAAAAAAGATATATAAATTAATATTTTTATGTTATTTTTTCATTAAAACTATTGATAAGTAACAAATTAATATTGCAACATACTCATTAAATATATGTTCTACTTTAAATCATCAAAACGACATAAAATGAATTCTTATTCTAATTAAAAGTTATTAATTGCCAACTTTTTATTTATTAAAATAAATTTTTCCATGTTAAAAATATATATTTTGCAAATTAACGCAACGCATGTAATTAGATTATAAATCCTAAAAAAGAAATTTGATTAACTGAACAAAACCTCTAAAAATTTTTTTAATAGTTAATTATTCTTAAATATATATATATATTCTTAATTATATCTATATCTTATTTATTCTTAATTATATCTGTATCGTAATTATTCTTAAATTCGTTTGCTTTAACGAATTCACTAAGGTATTTATTTCATTCACTTAAATATTAAATTATCTTTTAAATACACGCGCGTAAGACAATTACAAATAAATAAATAAAAAATAAAATAAAAACACTTCAAAATTCAAATTTTCCCATCTACCACTTACCTTCAACGACAACCAATATTTATCGATATGTCTTCCCCTTATGACCTCATATAATCCTCTCATGATCATGTCTCAGTGGCTGAGTGGTGAAGGCGTCTACTTCCTGTCCATGGGTACTATTGATCAAACCCCGCCTCTCCCAACGCTGAAACACGTTCCTTCCAAATGTACATTCCACGATGGCTCATAGATGGCGCCATCAAAACAAATTCTTTTTTTCAATTTATGCTGGTGTCGGGCTGCGGCCGGCATTCATATGGATAGCTATCGGCGTGCTGTTGGCATAGTATTCTGCCGATACCGGACCGGCTGCGTTCCTCATGAATCGGGCTGCATTCGCGCAGCATATCAAAAAAGATACAGAACCGGTAGCGGCAACCGGTATCGTACCAATACCGCCGGTAGTGGCAAGCGGCTGTCGCCCGGTTGCTTACCGACAGCTCTGTGTTTGCTGGGAATAATAAAAATTAATCCACGCTCGCAAATAGCCAAGATAATTTTATTTTTATTTTATATTTTGCAATGCTTTTCCTTATGCATGTGTTCCCGTGACATTGTTTACCATGTTATTGTTTTTGAAAATTAATCCACGCTCGCAAATAGCTAATTTAATTTTAATTTAATTTTATGTTTACAATGTTTTTCATTATGCATCATGTCTCGTGACATTGTTTACTATGTTTATTGTTTTTTAAATTATGTGAAAATATTTTCTATCGTGAATGATTTTGAAAATGTCGCCGTTTGTGCGACGAAACAATCGTCAATCTTAATAGAGATATTCTATCACTTTTTATAGTATTATTTAACTTAATCTAAAATGTATAGTTTTAACTTGTAACATCTTTTGCTATTTTAGTCACCTTTTAAGTAAAACAGAGAACTTTTTAAAGTTCACATAATATATATGATGTTTCTAAAGATTGAGTGCGATTTTCCGATTGATGGGTAAACTCGAAAAGGGCATTTTATTTTAAAATTCGTTGTTATGGCAACGGAGTTATGAATAAAGAGGAGGAGACATATAGTGTATTGTCTTTCAGTTGCGAGTGAAGTAACTCATTATCTGACGCATCTATGCATTTAAAATGAAAGTGACATATGAGAACAGAGTGAAGTAATAAAATAAATGGAATTGCAGTTAATAATAATATATATTTTTACCCGACTGAAAAGAAGGGTTATGTGTTTCAAGCGTATCTGTGTATGTGGATTTCTTTATACCCTCGAAACATCTCAACGGCTGAATGGATTTTAATGAATGAGGTCTCTATCAATTTGGCTTAATAGCCCGATGGTTATAGGCTAGGTTTTGTTTTTATAAATTCAAAATGGCGGCCGTAAAATACGAAATGGGCGGGGGGGGGTAGAGACAAAAAAAAAATTTACGCACCCTATTGAGTGGCATATCATTGGATAGGTCTTTCAAAAGGAAGACGATGTTTCATTAACTATTTTACAGTCAGAAGCTCCGTTAAAATATTATACAACCTGAAAGTTGTGTATGTATTGTGGATCTCTAGCTTTACTGCAACTCTAAGCATCATAAACATCTATAGACCTCATCAAAACAGTGTTTATAGATAGGCACTAACAATTCAACACAACTTAAAAGTCATCAATACAAGTAAATAAAAAATTAGTAAAGTAATATAAACAAGTAATATAAAAATTATATATATTAAGTCAATTCCTACTTAGGTCAATAAGAGAATTTTTTTCCCATTCTTCTTTCCTTTTGAGTGGCGCTTAAAATGCCTGATCAAGAAGAGGGCTCTCTCGGTCTTAAAATTCCTTGATCAAGAAGAGGGCTCTATCGATTATTGAAAATTAATTAATTTAATTTAATTAATTAATTAATATTTGAAAAAAAAACTGGTGTCATCCACTACAAGTTAAAAAAAAAATATTTGCGCTTGATTGGATGAATAATAAGTATTTTATTAACGATTGAAAATTTGAACAAGATATATGTAGCGAGAGTGTGAGCTAATAGTAAGAATTGAAAAAAAAATAGTTTCACATTGATGAGAAATAATTAATTAGTTCGCTTTTTACGCAGTCGGGTTTTTGATTTTTTAAATTTAATTGTTTATCTCTAATTATGTTCTGGTAACTGAAGTAATCGATTGTCACAAGATGGCGGCTGTTTATTTAAATCGGATGAAGCTTTTTTTGATTACCGCTTGGACAAACTTCCAGCAGTAAATTTGAATAGAAAATTCCATCTTATTTAACCTTTTAAGGACCCTAACCTAGATTTTCCTTCACGTAACTGTTGGAATCAAAGACTAATTTAACACAAAGTTTACATTAAAGCTAATTTATTTAAGTGAATAAGACAAATAAATATGTCAGGTTATCAAATAAATTATTTTATACCAATACTGTTCATAAAACTATTTTATGAATCGTTAAACATGAATAGAAAATTCTGCAGGACTCTTAGAGGGTTAAGCGCTTTATTCATACCGAAAATTCTCTCACAAATGTGGTAAATTTTTCTATTTCTTTTTACTGGTGGCAGTTTACACAGGTATTATAAACTTTTTTACTAAAACTTGCAGGAGGTTGTTTCGGTTGTCACAATATGGCGGAAACACAGGAAATGACATTTGCCGAAGTAAACTTCTACCAGTAAAAATAAATACCTGTTTCTGCCATTATTTATCACTGAAATTCTGCTTTAAAAAGACGTTTAAAAAAGAAGAAAATGTGTATTTAAATTTATTGGCGGAAGTTTGTCCTGGCAGTAATGAACCCCTGAGAAAGCGGTTAAAGTTGAAGCGTCACTATTTTAAGGATATGTCAGTTCCTTTTTATTTATAATTCCATGATTATGTTATATTTTTGCTCATGATAATTTTGCAGTTTCGTATATTAATAAACTTTTGTCTTTTTTTTACAGTATACTGAAGAGAGTAATAGAAAAACGAAATGCCGTTGACTGTCCTAATCAGGAATTCAAATGTTTGATTGCAGTTTACATACAAGAGTCAACGTGTGACTTTTTAATAAATTTCTTGAAATCACTAGTTAAACAAACTTTGTACACGAATTTAACTAGTACCTCTCGCCATTATTCCTTGATTAATGAACTAACGATAACTAGCTTAATGATTAACTTAGAGGTGTGAAGAAATAAATTTTCATGAAGAAAAGCAAACTGTCTATAATGTTTAACTTAAAGATTTGTCCGTGAGTACTTCGAATAAATTTGATTATCCTCCTGAGATCTGAAGTTAAGTTTATACTAGAAGTACATATTCATTGAATTTATGTAAATAAAACGACATCATAGATATCAAAAAGAGCACTTTCTGACACTTTATTGCACTGATAATTTAGATTCATAAATACATGTATCTAAAATTACAAATCCTCTTAAAATATCAAATTAATTATCAATAACCTAAATTTACGCAATAGCAAATTTAAGGCTTTAAACACGTGAGTGATCTATAAATATTAAATTTTTAGCAGTTTCCAACATAGAGTATTTATGAATTGAGAGTGTTTATGAATTCGGTTTCTCTATTCATCTGGCCGCCTGTCTGTCTGTCCGAGCTCTAACTCGAGTCAATATAGTCGGATTTCCATACATGAGATTAATATTTACTATGGCATGTTCGGTATTGAATATGGAATGACTGGCATTCACAGTGTCACTCAAAAGAATGCTGTTACATTACTAGGGTGTATCAATAAGTTTTTGCCCTCACATAGAAATAATTAAGTGTAATTAATGAAATTGCTACATTGTATTAGCCCATCTATTTATATAAAATCCAAGTCTCTGTGTGTCCCTCACAATTCCGGTTGGACCTCCTCATTGATCGCAGCCATGTTAGACTTCCTATGGAGAAATCGGTATCAGCTTCAACAATGAGTAATTGTTGAAAAGTACTAATGGCAGGGTTACCATAATAGCGCTAAATTTTGACCATCTTGGCGAAATATCGCCAAATTTGGCAACCAAAAATAAGTTGCTATATATGAAGCCAACTTGGCGATAGCTGGCCAATCTGGCAAAATTCCCATTGAAACACATTAATCTTTCATAATCGAGCTCACCCCTATTTAAGCTTCGCGCATTTAAGGTTTTCTTAAAAATCTATGGGTCAGAATTTAAAGTGTAACATATGAAAATGTACGTCTTTACATCTTCATCCCGATACTAATAATAAAATAACCGCCACTAGACGGGCTATCTGAACTCTAAATGATAAACTCTAAATCCGTCTATGACAGAAGTAACTAAATATTTTGACATTTTTTCTGCTGTCCTGTAATCTAGCTGGATTCATTGACTGTTTAAGGTGACTTGATCAAGAAGGGGGCTCTCTCGGTTAACAATCGAGCATCGAACTTCAGTTTGGATACAGCCCTTAATATACGCTGGTTTTAAAATAATTTATTTCGTAGGAAACTTTTATCTGAAACTTATCCTAAGAATTGTATAAAAATTTGTTTTTAGGCTAATTGAAGGGTGTAGAGTTCCTTTATGCTGTTAGAATTGTGTACTGCTATTGAAAAAAAAACAAAGTTATGGCTTGTTTTAATATGTAGATGGCCCCCTAAACAAATTTTATATATATCATTTAAAAATAGACTTTATTTCCAATCGTTCGGAACCAGTAACTTTCTTCTACGATAATTTGTTGAGGAGTTAGTAGGGTGTGTTTACTTTTTTCCCACGACTGTACGTATTTTATGCCCTAACTTTGAATCTTTATATCATAAATGTATTTTTTAATAGAATTTTGTAACGCAAAATTGGGATATTATGAATTGACTTTTATTCCTAATATTTGAAGCTTATTATTTTTTTTTTCAAATAATTTAGTTTTAAATCAATAGTTGACCTTTTAGAAATTCGAGTATAAGGTACTGAACTACATCTAAAAAAGTTTTCTAGAAAAGACAGTCGTAGATACGATGTCAAATGGTAGTGTTTCGAAGTCCGCCGATACTCATTGTCTCTAAAGAAGCGAGCTTGGTGAGCACCAAATATCACGACGTTTTAGAACCTGCTTATTTTAGAAATCAAAGCAGTCAAATGCTAACTCTAGGAATTTGCATAAGGTTAGTTGGGGCAACTGGGACATGATTTTACAATGTGACTCTGGAGCTTCTGACAATTCAGCTTCAAAAAGCTAATGTTCATTTCAATTAAAGTCTGAACTTCTGTAAATGTGTTCAGTTAGGTTCCCTCTATGAGACAGAAATGCTCAAAATTACATTTTAATATTTAAAAATATAAAAATATGCATATTTCATCTTTCTTTCCTCATGGGTACAGTTGCCTCAAAAAATGGGGTAACTGGACCAGGGGGGTCTATGTTCCACACGCGTTTATATTTTTTCATATCGGATATCAGGACCTGTTTGAAAAAGTGTAACCATAAAAATTTAAACCAGGCAGATCATGTAAATTATACGTCAATAAACAGCTTTGTAAGGGAAACCTTTGCTGTCAGCGTACCTAAAAAAAAGCACTAAAAGTGAAAATATTAGATTTATTTATACCAAAAATATAAAACTTAAGTAAGTACTTATGTACTTTAGTATAGATAATAAGTTTAAAAGTCACATGGGTATTTTAAGAAAAAAATTGCAAGGTAAATCTGTGAACAAAAGGCTACGTAAGTACTTAAGTACTTTATCTTTATCCAGGGGTCGCATTATATAGGAGAAGTTTTATTGTTCCTTAAAGAAAGGTGCGATGAAGATATTGTTTTCAAAATAGTGGTAAGGACGATAAAAGATTCCATATAGCATAGCTGCCATTTTTTACTCTTTCCTCTTACCACTAAAATATTATAGTAAATGTTGTCTTGTTTAATCGTCGAAATCTTATGATTAAACAAAACGAAAATCTCTGTTAAAGTATAGTGGTAGCAAGAAAGCTTAGAAATTGGAAGCTATGCCTATAGAATGCGACCCCTGTGTATAGTACAATTTCAAAGTCTGGCTATCTGGATTTCAAGGGCAGGGTATTTGCATTCGTAAAATGTTGAAATAATTTAATGGCACCAATATTTATAAGAGAATCTATCTGAAAACATGTAAAAGTATATTTTCGCGTACTTAATAAAGGTTAAATTTTAATTATAAAATTCAGGTGCCAATGTGGATATTAGCAATTAAAATTCAGTGATGTCATAACGGCATCACCGCCTCTTAGGGGGTCAAGAAATTTCGTTTGATACCACTCAATATGCTTTTTTTAAATTTCATTACGTTATTTTAATAAGGTATTCTATCATTTTCTTTATTGTGAGCAAAAACCAATGGAGAAATTCGCTTTCTGCAGTAAGAGAAACACAAAAAAATTAATTATAACGATTGGGGTAACTGGATCCAGCATGGCCCAGTTACCCCGGATACATGTCCCAATTACCCCATTCTTGAAACATTTATGGGGTAACTGGGACACTGGGCTTACATTTAAAACATGAAGTAAATATGTACAGATACCTAATAATATTAATGTAGTTATATGTCTAATCTTTAAAAAAAAGATTGTTTAATAAAAGTACTTACAGTATTTTAATAAAAATCCGAAGAAGTTCTACCATATTGACGTTGTTTAAAAAAAGAAACGTAAATTTTTGACAACCTATCACAGCAAAGTGAGAGTTATGATTGAGTTGATACACGTTGTTTTAGGAAGTAGAGATAAAGGGGCATTGCTCACAAAAGCTAAAATTTAAAAAAACACCAACAGTTTTTTTATAAAATAGCCTATGGCGCAGTTACCTTCTGGTTCCAGTTAGCCCAACAAACCTTATATCACCCGACCAATCCCACCTAAACTCCCAGGTTGCCAGAGCCCCGCCAAAGAGCTTCCTTATAACTTGTCGACAAGAAATTAGGTTGAGACATGGCACAAACAGAATAATCAGTTAAGGTGGAATTTGAGAAACAAATTCCTCTGCATTTGACTTGTAAGCCAAAAAAACTGAAATATGTGGTATGAAAGTAGAAAATAGCTCCAAAGCCAAGCATTTTCTCTTTATATAAATTAATTTCATAACAGTAATTAGTTAAATTTAATAAAATAATATCTTTAAAAACATCGAAAATGATGAAAAATAATGGCAGAAAAGCTAAATTATAGAAATTACGAGCTCGGATTTCACGGCCAACTTCAGCAGCCAATAGGTGTGCAGAAGGGCGACCAATAAAATTGTCGGAAAATCGAGATACCATAAAGGTTTGAAATAACATCTAAGCGTGAGTCTCAGAAAACTATATCCTTATCCTTATCTATACTTCCTATTATAAAGAGGAAAAAATTGTTTATTTGTAGGAGGTAAGCTCAAGAACTACCGAACCGATTCCAAAAATAATGGTATCAAAATGATGGTGTTAGTCCAACTTAGAACATAGGCTATATCTTATGTCAGTGCCACTGCACCAAAGGGGGTGCACGAGCAGAAAACGTTCTAAAAATGCAATTTTTGCGTTACTGAAGGGCCTAGAAATATGAGATTTGGAATATTAGTTACTTATAAGATATAAAGGATTTCAAAGAACAGTTCTTAAACAATTCGAAATTTAAAAGGGGTGAAAATGCACAAAAAGCGTTCTAAAAAACGTTCTAAATGGTGATTTCTACACAATCTCAGGAAATACCAAACAGATTTAAAAAATAATGGCGTCAAAATGATAGTGAAAATCCTTGCTCCAACATAGGCTATGTTTTATGTCGGTGCCTCTACCCCAAAGGGGGTGCAGGAGAAAAACGTTCTAAATTGCGGTTTTTGCGTGAGGGAAGGGCCTTGAATCGTGAAATTTAGAATGGTAGTTAGTTATAAGATATCAATGATCTCTAAGGACATTTCCTAAAAAAATCGAAATTTAAAATTGGAGGCAAAATGCGCAAAACGCGTTGTAAAAAACATTCTAAATTGCAATTTCTATGCAATCTCAGGAAATACTGAGCCGATTTTAAATATAATGGTGTTAAAATGATGGTGACAGATCTTGTTCCAAGATAGGCTATATTTTATATCTGTTTCCACTACTCCACAGGAGATGCAGGAGCAAAATGAGCGAAAAGCGTTCTAAAAACGTTCTAAATGCAGATTTGTCACCAATATCTCAGGAAGAATCAAACTGATTTCAAAAGTAATGGTAAGAAATTGATGCTGACAGCCTCTGCTCTAACATAGATGCTATTTCAAGTCGGTATCACTATCACCTAGACGTTGCAGGAGCAACAAAGCGTTCCATATTTCGATTTTTGTGATCGGTAGGGGCTAGCAACTTAAAATTAGGCAAGGTACATATTTATTACATATAAATGATCTGTAAGAACAGTTTCGAAAAAATTGGAAATTTAAAAAGGGGTGAAAATGCGCGAAAAGCGTTCTAAAAACGTTCCAAATTGCGATTTCTACTCAATCTCAGGAAATTCCAAAGCTATTTCAAAAGTAATGGTTGCAAATCAATGGTGACAGTCCCTGCTGTAACATAGGTTATATTTTATGTTGCTGTCACTACCATCTGAGGGTTGCAAAAGCAAAACCAGTTCTAATTTGCTTTTTTTTGCATAACTGAAGCGTCTAACACTTTGAAGTATGGCATGTTATTTACTTACAAGATGCAACTGCTTTCTATGAACTGTCGAAAGAAAATTTCAAATTTAAAAAGATGAAGTGGGCGAAAAGCGTTATAAATTACAATTTTTATGTAATCTTATCAAATACCAAACCGATTAAAAAAATAATGATAACAAATTGTTGGTGATAGAACCTGCTCAAACATAAGCTATATTTTATGTCTGTGCCACTACCACCAGAGGGTTGCAGGAGCAAAAAACTTCCTAAATTGCGATTTGTGTGATGCTGAAAAGGCTAGAAACTTTAAGTATGGCATGGTAGTTACTAATAAAATATAAATGCCCTCGAAGGACTGTCGAAAATAAATTCGAATTAAAAAGGGGTGAAGTGAAGGGGAGGTGCGAAAAGCATTCTAAAAAAGTCCTAAATTACGATTTCTACGCAATTTCAGGGAATATAAACCAAATATAAAAGTAATAGTTGCGAATCAATGGTAGCAGTATCTGATCCTACACAGGCTATATTGTAGGCCGATGATTCTACTACCTGGGATTCACAGGAACAACAAACGCTCTAAAAAAGGCCTTTAAAAGCTTTCTAAATTACGTTTCTGTGGAATATTAGGAAAAAACAAACCAATTTCAAAATTAATGTTGGCAAATTAATGGTGACAGTTCCTATTTCAACATAGTCCTTTATGTTGAGAGAGGTGGTAGGACTTTGAATTTGACATGATGGTTAATTTTAACATGTAAGAAGATGGTTTCTAAAAAAAATCAACACTTCAAATGAATACTGAAATGAGCGTATTAATTGAGCATAAAAGTTTCAAAATATTTTCTAAATTATTATTTATTTAGTTTTATTAATTTAAGTCTCATTTCTGCCTTATGCAGTGTAACAATGATGTTTAATCAAACTGTGTTTTAAATAGTAATTTTTGTAATTATTCCAAAAAGTAATAAGTACCTTTTAATAAAATAAAATATTACCTTTTAATAAAATAAAAATTTAGTTAGTATCTTTAAATAAAAATTAAATATATAAATATCACTTGGCATATTTCAACTATTACGCGAGCAAAGCCGCGGGGTTTGCTAGTAATATTATAAATGTCAATGTGTGTCCGAATGTTTGAATGAAGTGAACATCAAAACGGATGAATTAATGCTTTTGTATCTTTGCATATAGATAGATTATGAAACGGAAAAGAACATAGGCTATGTTTTATTTATTTTATCCAAATATTTCACTTAATAATTCAAAATTTGATACTTTTTCATACAGAATCAATTGACATTTTCCCGATAAAATTTGACCATTTTTCTTTCCCGTTGCCAAGAAATTCTAAATCTGGAATAATAATTTTTCCTCTGCAATTAATTAAAAATTAAAATAAAAAGAATTCAAAAGAAATTATTTATGACGTCATATTTGAAACGAAAAATGTGTATTTTTTATTATACATGAAAGATGAATATCAGTTACGTTAATCAGGCGTTTTCTGCAAAAAATGGAGTCATAATTAGAAGGGAAAAGAATGAAAAAGAATCATATTATTAATAAAGTTATTCGCTTGGAAAAATATGACGTCATATTTAAAATAAAACAGATATTTCCATGTATTCGTTAAAAATGCAAGGGTAATGCAATGCGATATCAGTAAATAATGAAAATAGATAAATAATGACGGCATATTAAAACGAATAACAGAAATATGTTTTACTAATGGACTCTATTCTCGCTTTCAGTTCGAGGCTATAAAACAACCATTTTACTAAATTGTGACGTCAAAAGAATACTATCCATACTGATTAAAGAGTTTGAATATAAGTTACAAACAAATGAGAGTTTTCTTTCAAAATTCACGCTATGTTTATAAGGAGAAGATATTTTTGGTGGAAGAAAGGAGAATTAAAACGGATTAATATATTTTTTGACGCTATTTCCTCATTAAAATTAAAAAGAATTGAATTTCAATTAGTATAAATGGTACAAAAGCATGATTAAAGTAAATTTCCCAAAACTGAAAACATATTTACACACCTCGAAGCTTCATGAATGAATTTATTCCACAGAAGCTAAAATCGTCTGCGGATGTAAATATATCTTCTGTGCATTTAAGTGGATAGTTATTGCCCACTATTCATAAGAATTAAGTTTTAAAAAATTATATACTATTTTAATTAATTGTTTTTAAAGATGGCAGTTAAAACATGTCACAAAGGCAATTTTAGTAAAAGCTTTATCGGTTAAAATGATGTAATATTTTTTCATGGAAAGCATTAATTTTAATACGAGAACATTAACCATATATTTATTTCAATTTCGTCAAAGCGATGTCGTTTTTGTTACACCAGCTTCGAAAGTTAAAACGAAATCTTAAAATAATAAAGTGATGGAACAGTGTAGCAGCAGAAAACAATTGACACCGCAAAATATTATTAGTATTCTTCATCTAACTTCAAGACAGAATTTCTGAGATTTTTGAAGCCTAAGAATACTATAAAAATTTAGTGGTGAATATCGCTCAACTGCTACGCCACTGTTCCATCACTGAATAATAATATACCTTTTAGAAATAAAATTTTGCACCAAAAGTCGCATTATTTCAAAATGAAATTTTAGCTTACATTTTAAATATATTTTATTACTTGAAATTTAGTATATTTAATAAAAATAATGTTTCAATGTTTTTCTAAATGTACAATAATATTGGATTTCATTAATCGATTCTATGTTTTAAACAAATTGAAATTCATAGTTTTAAATGACTCATGAAGTGAAAGAATATATATATATATTTTTTATTTCAACAAGTATCATTTCGTAAGGTAAACTAACCTAGTGAAAGCGTCGTTATATTTAAATCATTAGCTGCTTTTCTTTGAGAAAATGTTAGCATTTTATAGCAGTTAGACAAAATGGCGTAATTTGCTAAAAACTTAACAGTAGCAAATACATAAGTTTAACACCCTTTTACCGTACAATCTCCAGGAACATTGGTTTCAATAAAATTTAATAAATGGCACATCAAAGTTGACTTTAAAAAGTTTAGCAAGTAATTTTAATTTGAGATTAGGCTTTACATGTGACATCATTTACGTGTAAAAAAGAACCAAAACCATTAATAAAGTAATAAATTTGTCTTTTGCCTCAGATCCCTCTCATTTTTAAAGGCATCGTGATTATCGAAAAGGGCAAAGGAAGAAGGGAAATTTTCTTTCGATTTTAAAATATCAAAATCTATAGTTAAAAATCTCTCTGAAACACAATCTCTGTCCCCCATTGGAGCATATTCCTGCAAATTTCAAAGCTTTCAAAAGCCAAAATTACAGCACAACGTTAGATATGAAAATTTTAATTCATAATTGGGGTGCTTTTCCATAAATAGATTTATTCCGCGAAAGCAATAAGCTATTGCTTAAATAATAAGTATTTAGGCTCAAGAGTCTTCAGAGCATGATACATATTTTGATATTATTGGTAGATCTACAGTTAATAAAAGTGTGGTACCGTGAAATTAAAGTGTAATAAATATTTGAAAGTTAAAGATATTTCTCGTACTTTTATTATTTATTTTTGAACATTGATGCTTCGCCACGCGTGATTATTACTTTTTAATACCATTTATCTTTTTTTTTCTTCCAAGATGTGATTTTTTGGAATATAAACATAATGTTGCATGTTGATTTTTCGATTATTCTAATCTTATCAAAGTCACGTCTGAAGTGAACTGTTAATAACCATTTTCCTTTAAAAATATTTACTAATATATTTCTTTAAATAATATTCGTTGTCTCCAAAACATAAATTAAATCAATGTCCTTGAACGGAATAAATATAAAATAGAATAAATATAAATAATAAAATAGAATAACAGAGTTGTAAATTTCTTCTTCATTTAATCATAGAAAAGGTGTATGAAATTTCATGCTCACGAAAGAAATTTAAATGATCCTATATATATAAATAACAAGTGGGTAAGTGTGATCATACATCGCACAAAGGGTTTCGTTTAATATTCCTTTCAAAACACTTTCTTTCAAAATGTCCAGTACTTTTATCGCCATGGAATACCTTCTAAATTTTGGCAAACACACCCTAAACTATGTTAAAGTTTCAAACATATTGGGCAAATGGTCACCATGATTTTTGACGCGGCCTGATTTTAAAAATTTATGTTATGTTTTATAAGCCATATTAAAGTTTCAAACAGATCGTCCAGTTATATTTCCTAATTTTGTTCGCGCACCTCCCTCAACCCACCCCCCTCCTCGAAATGCGACGCGCCCTTCTTCTTTATAATTTATTATCGTGTGTTATAAAGTATCTTAAAGTTTAAAACAGATTGAATTGTTAGATTTCCTACTTTAAATGAAATCGCGGTCTGTTAATTCCACATTCCACCACCAGGGAGCGCACTGTATTCTTAACAAAAGCGTATCTGAACGAAACTCCTTTACACAACCCATTAGTAGATATGTTACTCGAGGGGGTGGCGGTCTTCAGCAAGAATTTAAGATAATTGTTGAAATTACTATTCGGAAATAGTGGTAATTTAACTTTTGACATATTTATATTTAATAAGTATAAGTAGCATGTATCTGAGGACTCCATCAAAAAACGCACCTGAAACGGTATGAAACAAAAAAGAAATATTTTGCCCCTCCCCCTCTCCCCACCTTCCCGAAATTTCACGAGCCATTTTTTATAAACTTTTTCTAATGTGTTATAAACTATCGTAAAATTTCAAACAGATCGCCTTGTTATATTTCCTAATTTTAACAAAAATGTTAGTTCCACATTCCACCACCAGGGAGCGCACTCTATTCTTAACAAAACTGTATCGGAAGGAAACTCCGTTAAACAACCTATAAATAGATATGTTACTCGAGGTGGTGGCGGTCTTAATAAGAAATTAAGATATTTGCTGAAATTACTATTAGGAAATAGTGGTAACTAAACTTTAGACAATTTTATATTAAATAAGTAGCATATATCTCAGGACTCCCTCAAAAAGTCACCTAAAGCGGTCAGAAACGCTAATTTTTTTAATAGAAATCTAGCGCCCCCCCCCCCCCCCTCCCGGAATTTCGCGTGTCATTCTTTCTTACACTTTATCTTATGTGTTATAAAATATCTTAAAGTTTCAAACAGATCGACTTGTTAGATTTCCTAATTTTAACAAAATCGCGTTATGTTAGTTCCACATTCCACCACCAGGGAATGCACTCTATTCTTAACAAAAGCATATCTGAACGAAACTCCTTTACGCAATCTTTCCGTAGATAGATGGGTCGGGATGGTGGCGGTCTTAAACAAGAATTTAAAATATTTGCTGCGGTAACAAACGCTAAGATTTAAAAAATAATTCTAGCTCCCCCCCCTCCTCGAAATATCACACTCCATTCTTTTTTACACTTTTTTCTATGTGTTATAAACTATCTTAAAGTTTCAAACAGACTGAGTGGCGGTCTTAACCAATAATTCAAAATATTTCCCGAAATTACTATTAGAAAATAGTGGTATGAAGTAAACTTTCTGATGATGAATGAGTTATACTTATCTCATATCGCTGTTCAAAAAGCCCAGGCAAATTATTAGATTTCCTAATTTAAGTTAATTCGTGGTTAAATAAGCGCGTCTCTTCATTTTAATCGACGCATTTGATAGCAATAAACCGATTAATTAAATAATAATTAATATTTCAGCTTGTAATTAAGATAGGACTTAGATATGGGTATCAATGAAATCAGCGAGAAATTTGACATCGGGATGCCAAAAAATTTAATCAAAAAATTTAATATTTAAAAAGTTAAAATTTCGTATTAAAATATGCTATTATGGAAAACCGCAGCGTCGTCATGCCTACCTGCTTTCCCGCCGAATTGAAATCTTTTTATTTCCTTGTCTTTCCAATTAAAAAAATTAAATTTTTATCGATCGATTTTTAGTGGATATTTTAACTTATACACATCGCAGAATTGTGAACTTTATATCAAATGAAAGTAGATTTTTTTCTGCGTCTGTCTATTCCATTTACAAATTTCTCGGACCAATATTTTCTGATATACGATTTCGCTTTAAAATCTCCACTTCATTTTTCGGCTTAATTTCCTCCATGGTAACCGTGCATTCGGCTGATTTTACTGGCAACCCTTAGGAGAAACACGGATGATTTCGAGAAAGTCAGTTTGAATTTGCATTAAAAAGGTGGATTGGTTAATTTTAGAAGTTAATTGGCCCGTAATTCGGTTAATTACCAACTTTTTCAAAATGTTATGATTTGTTGTTTGATGTGAGGTGTTCAGCTATAAGTACCCAAAATTTCAAGTCTCTAACATGTATAGTTTCTGAGAACGAGCTCTGTGACGGACAGACAGACAGACAAAGGAGCGAGACGAATAGGGTTTCGTGAGATGAACGAAACCCTAAAAATAAGCAAATTGGGATAATCAGAAGCGTTTACACTATAAAATGTAATAAAAGGTTAATTATATATGCTTTTAATTATCGAAATTTTTTGCTCAATTGGTGAATTTCTTCATCTTTAAATGTTACGTGAACGCAGTCACTGGTAACAGCTAGTCCTTCTATATATATAAAAAAGTAATGGTTTGGAAATGGACCTATTAAAATCTGCGTAGATCTTCCCGGTACACTCCTAGATCGGCATCCATATTTCTTGTGACCAGGGGTCTTTCTTCATTAATGTTAAGAAAACTGTTTCACATAAAAATGTTAAAATTGGTGCGATATTAGAGAAATGTTTGAGAAACACGCTGATGCAGACAGTTTTTAAATCGAATAATTATTTTAAGAGATATTTAATGTTAAAGTTGGTAAAAATCACTTCAATAAAAACATTTATTTGAGCAAAAACTATACGTTGAAATGTAAAAATTTTTACACCATTTAAAACTTTAGAAGTTTCCGCTGCGCAGACTGCATTTATTTTTTTAATTTGACTCACTTTTTGAGGATGTATCTCCATTTTAAATTCAAATTTGCAGCATTTCGAGAGGTATTTTTTATATATTTTAGAAAAGGGTATTATTTTAAACTGTTGCCAATTAAAAAAAAAATAGCAAAGAATAATATTTCCTTCAAATTAAAAATTTATTTATACGTGGCTATTATAATCATTAAAAAAAAACTTTCAAATTATAATTAAGTTATTGCGCGTTAAAAAATCAGGACAATTTTGAAAATTACGTCATAAAAGCTATAGTTACACATGAATTTTAAAAGAGAAAGAATTTTTTTAAATAATAAATTCATTATTATGCGTTAAAAGTCGCAAACGTAGAAAATTTACGTCATATTCAAAAAGACCAAATAATTGACAGTTGTCAAAACAGTTTAAACTAAAAAATATATTTGCGCGAGACATTTATTTCATATTTTGAGATAATTATTTCAACTATTATCGTGAATTCTAAAACAGCGAAAATAATATTTTCTTTCTAACAACAAAAGTTTTTTTATATTTTTGTTAAAAAGAGAAAGAAACCTTTGGTGAAAATTACGTCAGATATAAAACGATACATTTCAAATGTATTATTTAAAAGAATTGTCTTATAGAGTTGTTAAAAAACCGAGAGACAAAGACTCTGTTCACTTAATTCATTTTACATTAGCTTATTTTCAATTTTTTAACTATTTTTTTAATTAAAGACAAAAACAGCCATTGTATCCCTTAACAAACGCTGATTTTGCCTTAAAAATCTCCAATCAAAGGAATATGAATGAAAACCCATTTACAGTGAGATCGCCACTTTTTTTTATTATTATAATTAAATCTTTTTATAGTCGATGAAACTATCCTACTTTTAGAATCTGGGGGGTTGGCGAGCGTAGCTCGTAGTTGGCAGAGCGCCCTAGTTCATGAAAATTATATGAACAACATATGCAACTGTACAACGTCCTGAACAACATATACAAAAATTTTCTTGAAAAGGCAGTCGTAAATACGTTGTCAAATGGTATTGTTCCCAAAACTCGCAGAAACACATTGTCTCCAAGAAAGCGAGCTTGGTGAAAACCAAAGGACATAACCCTTTAGAACCTGCTTATCGTAGAATTCTAAGCCGTCAAGTGCTAATTCTAGAATATCCCACATGTCACCCGAGCAATCCCACATCAACTCCCAGGTTGCCAGAACCTCACCAAGGAACTCCATCTTTAACTTATCGGCTAGGATGTAGGATATATATATCACAACCATAGAGCGGGGGTTTCAGTAGTTAGTTCAGATGTCCTTAAGAGACAAATCAGATTGTGAGGTATTTTACGTTTCTGTTCATTAAGTATTTTACGTTTCTGTTTTGAAATTCTTGTTCCTGAAATTTCTGTTGTTTTACGCTGTATTAAAAGTATCCATCTATCTGCTTCTATAAATTTCTACTTTTTCTTGAATTTTACAGACATAAATTTTGTCTCCTTCTAAAGGTTGTTTCTTTTACTGTTTTCAATGTATACAAAAATCATTGTCAGAACCTTCTTAAAATACTTTAAACGTACAAAACTTAAGATCCAAATACGCAAACTAAAATAGCATGTTTCTCTACTTTTTATAATTCAGTTCTAAAACATACTTCACGGCAAGAGTTAGGGCAAAACGAAATAAATAAAACACTACTAACATTCAACGTTTAATCTCATGTGTATATTACAATATTACCTATAAATTCAACACTCCAATTAATTAGTTTTGTGGCATATATAAATCGTTTTTTATATCATTATTTACTATTATTTTTCTTAAGTATTAATATATCCGACAGAATCTGTGATATACTTTCATTTTGTATCGAGTAAAAATATATAACTCATTGTATTACATTGTGAGAAACAAACACTGATATTTTATTGATATTGAAATATTAATTCCTACATTAAGAAAAGTAATAGCTTATAAAAGAGAAGTTTTGCGATGCACGTTTTTTTTTTTTTTTTTTTTTTTTTTTTTTTTTTGCAATAAAGCTTTATATCACAAATGTATTTTTTAATATAATTTTGTAGCGCTAAAATGTGTTGCTATTGAATTGACCTTTATTCCTGACATTTGAAGCTTTTAATTTTTTTAAATGATTTAACTTTAAATCAGTAATTGAGTTTTTAGAAATTAGAGTATAAATTATTGAACAAATCAACAAAAGTTCTCTAGAAATGGCAGTCATAGATACGATGTCAAATGAAATTGTGCCCTAACCCGCAGATACACTTTGTCACTAAGGAAGAGAGCTTGGTGAACAGCAAAGAATACGACCCTTTAGAACCTGCTTTACGTAGAAATCAAACGCGTCAAGTGCTAACCCACGAAAATCGCATATGTCTGCCGACCAATTCCACCTAAAATCCCAGATTGCAGGGTCCCGCCAAACAGTTCCCTTTTAACTTGTCGTCTAGAAATTAGGTTGAGACATGGCGCAAACAGACTAAGCAGTTAAGGTGGAATTTGAGAAACAAACTCCTATGCATTTGATTGGTAAGCCAATCAAACTGAAAGAAATGGTGTAAAAGGAGAAAAGGTCTGCAGAGCCATACATTTTTTTCTTTATATAAATTAATTTCACAGCAGTAATAACTTAAATTTCATAAAATAAAATCTCTAAAAATATCGAAAATGATGAAAAATAATGACAGAAAAGCTAAATTGAAGAAATTAAGTGATCGGATTTGATGGCCATATTCAGCAGCCAATAGGGTTGCAGAAGGGCGACTAATAGGAAAATCGAAGGACCAGATAGGTTTAAAATAACATCAAAGCGGACGTCTCATAAAACTATATTCAAGAAAATATATGACAACATTTACAACTGAACGACGTACTGAGCAACATCTACAAAATTTCTCTAGAAAAGGCAGTCATAGTTACGATGACAAAATGTACTGTTCCCTAACCCGCAGATACACATTCTCTCTAAGAATGCGAGCTTGGTGAACGCCAATGAACACGACCCTTTAGAACCTGCTTAATATAGAAATCAATGCCGCCAAGTGCTAAATCTGGAAAATCGCATATGTCACCCGACCAATCTCATCCAAACTCCCAGGTTTCCAGAGCCCCGCCAAAGAACTCCCTCTTAACTTGTCGGCTAGGAAATAGGATATGTACAGGGTGCAATATGGTATCTATCGCCGACCTTTCATTTCTCAACCGTTGGTCGTAAACATATAGCTCCAATTACAAAAACGTTTCAAATGAGGTAAATATTCATGCTGTAACATTATTTAAAGTAAAAATATTTTTTTATAAAAATTACGAAAACTAACTTTATATACGGTCCCTCAGTCCCTATAGTTATATTTAGTAAACGTTTACACATATCATAACAGATATAATACAAAATGTTTGACATCTGTACTACAAAAATTGACACAGTTATTAAATTTCAAAGTTTTAGATTTTTGCACATGATTTTGTCTTTCATTGAGAGATCAGTTAAAAGATTAATTAAAGTAATTCGAGAACAAAATCAGGGACCATGTCCTTTTTATGGCGAAACCACCTTTATCCGTTATCGCCAAATCGGGGAATCACAAATAGGGTTATTTCATGTAAAAATTTGTGCTAACTTTTATGGGTTGAACAACATTCAAACGTACCGACGATGTACCGGCTTTAGAGGCAAATCAGATTGCCATAAAGTGAAGTAGTTCATATTATGTATTTTATGTTTCTGTTTTGAAATTATTCTTCCTGAAATTTCTTTTGTTTTACGCTGTTGTAAAAATATCCATCCATCTGCTTCCGTAAAGTTCTGTTTTTTACTAAATTTTGCAGACATAAATTTTTTCTCAATCTAAAGATTGTTTCTGTTACTGTTTTCAATGTATACAAAACCCATCGCAAGAAACCACCTAAAATATTTTAAATGTATATAAATTAAGATCCAAATTTACAAACTAACACAGCATGTTTCTCTATACTTTATGTTTCAGTTATAAACACATGTACTTCGCCAAAACAGTCATGGCAAAGTGAAATAAATAAAACATTACTAACATTAATCGATTCGTCCCTTGTGCTTAAAATAGCCTATAAATAGAAATACTTTTGTGGCACATAATAACGTTTTTTATAACATTATTTTTCTTATGTATTAATGTATCCGATTGAAGCGGTGATATATTTCTTTACATTCTGTATCAAATAAAGACATATAACTCATTATATTACATTGCGAGATACAAATACTGATATTTTATTGATATTGAAATATTATTTCTTACATTAAGAAAAATAATGCCCTATAAATGAGAAGTTTTGCGATGTACAGTCGTGGGAAAAAAAAAAAAAAAAAAAAAAAAAAGTAAACACTCCCTACCAACTCCTCAACACTCGACAAAAGTTACTGGCACCAAACGATTAGAAATAAAGTCTATTTTTAAATGATGTATATAAAATTTGCTTAGGGGGCCATCTACATATTAAAACGATTCCAAACTTCATTTTTTTTCAATAGCAATACCCAATTTTAATGAGATATTTCAAATCTTCGGTTAAAACTATGCCTAGACACCAAATTTCAAGTCATTTGAATGATAAGTTTTTGAATTATAAACATTCAAAATATGGTGCTTCTAATGTTAAATTACATTTTCATATTTTTATTTATATCTCCTGAAATCATGCTCCTAATATGCTAATTTTTTGTGTAGCAATAATACTAAGGTACCCAAACATAAATACGCTGAATTTGCAATTTTTATAATTTTATGATATGAATTATGAATTTAATATTCGAAAAAAATATGAATTGCAACCTACAATTTTTATGATGGATTTAGTTTTATTAAGTCCAACTTTATGGAAATCCAAAATTTCACATTTTTCTTCCAAGTAGTTTTCAAATTGTGCTTAAAAAACGGCAAAAGGATGTTTTAAGGGCCGTCTGTGATAGAAGTGACTAGATATTTTGTAATTTCTTCGGCTTTTGTGTAATCTAGCAGCCTTCATTGACTACTAGAATGGTGCTTAAGGTGCCTTGATCAAGAAGGGGGCTCTCTCAGTTAACAATCGCGTACGGAACTTCAATTTGGATACAGCCCTTAAAATAAGCTTGTTTTAAAATAATTAATTTCTCGGAAACTTTCGGTACGAATTGCATAAAAATTTGTTTTTAGACTAATTGAAAGGTGTAGAGTTCATTTATGCTGTTAGAATTGTGTGCTGCTATTGAAAAAAAACAAAGTTATGGTTCTATAAAAATAGCAAATAATGCCTTTGTGCAACAATATTAAAAAGCAGAAAAACCAACGTTTAAAATGCACAAATAATATATGAAAAGCACTGTTTCGAATCAACTAGCGAGATTCTTCTTCAGTGCAAGATAGGGAAAAAGGAACAGCGTACTAGAAAAAGTAAGGCTGAGCAAAATAATAGACAGAGACGCACTGGCTTATATACCCTATGTGGGTAGCGAAGGCGCCAAAAATAACCAATGAGAGAGAAGCAGTGGAAACGACTGGGTGGACAAGTAGCGACATCTACCGGAGAAGGAGAGAAAAAGAAACCAAAACGGGGAAATTAAATTAATGCTGTCCAAATACTTGGAAAATCAGGAGTACTAGATAAGTCATTGACTAAAGAGTGAGAATTTTTAATGATGTGGTAAGCTTCCAAAAAATCAAGATCAAAGTTAGAAGAACATTTTTGGATAATTATGGCTGAGGAAAAATCGAACCTACGTTGAGAAGACGAAGAATGTTGAGCAATAGAAGAACGTTTGAGCACCTGATTTTTAACGTAATCTTCATACTCTTTTAAACGAAATCTAAGAGCACGTTTAGTCTGGCCAATATAAGAAAGACCACACAAGCAAGAGATTTGGAAAATACCCCAATTATCTAGGTGATCAACAGAGTGTTTGAGATTAGAAAGAGTGATTTTATTAACAGGAGAAAAAATAACATTAAAATAAAACCTTGTTAGAATTTTAGCAACTTGCTGACTGATTTTAGGAAAAAATAGTAACACAACTGAAGTATTAGAGTTGGAATTAGAATGCTTTTCAGAATGGTTGGATATCGTCAATATCTTATACGTATAATCAATAATATTAGAGGAATAACCACGATCAACAGCAATAGCTTTGAAGTTATTAAGCTCAGAACTAAGTAACTAAGGATTGGAACAAATATTGGTAGCCCGAAAAATAAAACCAATATATATTGAGACCAATAACCGTCTTTCTTTCCTGGATGTCCTTGTTATACCTTGTGAAAATGTCTTTCAGACTACCGTGTTTCGTAAACATTTTGCTGTCAATCTCCTACATCACAGGTATTCTTCTCATCCCCCTAACCAGAAATTCGCTGCTTTCAATACTTTTGTTTTTCGGGCTACCAATATTTGCTCCAATCCTCAGTTACTTAGTGCTGAACTTAATTACTTCAAAGCTATTGCTGTTGATCGTGGTTATTCCTCTAATATTATTGATTCTATTTATAAGAAATTGACGAAATCCGTCCATTCTTAAAAGCATTCTAATTCCAACTCTAATACTTCAGTTGTGTTACCATTTTTTCCTACAATCAGTCAGCAAGTTGCTAAAATCCTAAGAAGGATTGATTTTAATGTTATTTTTTTTCCTGTTAATAAAATCACTTTTTCAAATCTCAAACACCCCGTTGATCGCCTAGATAACTGGGGTATTTACCAAATCTCTTGCCAGTGTGTCCTTTATTATATTGGCCAGACTAAACGTGCTCTTAGATTTCGTTTAAAACAGCATGAAGATTATGTTAAAAATCAGGAGCTGAAACGTTCTTCTATTGCTCAACATTCTTGGTCTTCTCAACATAGGTTCGATTTTGCCTCAGCCATCATTATCCAAAAATGTTCTTCTAACCTTGATCTTGATTTTTTGGAAGCTTACCACATCATTAAAAAATCTCGCTCTTTAGTCCATGACTTATCTAGTACTCCTGATTTTCCAAGTATTTGGAAAGCATTAATTTAATTTCCCCGTTTTGGTTTCTTTTTCTCTCCTTCTCCGGTAGATGTCGCTACTTGTTCACCCAGTCGTTTCTACTGCTTCTCTGTCATTGGTTGCTTTTGGAGCCTTCGCTACCCACATAGGGTATATAAGCCAGCGCGTTTCTGTCTATTATTTTACTCAGCCTTACTTTTTCTAGCACGCTGTTTCTTTTTCCCTATCTTGCACTGAAGAAGAATCTCGCTAGTAGATACGAAACAGCTGTTTGCTTCTTTTCATGTATTATTTGTGCATTTTAAACGTTGGTTTTTCTGGTTTTTAAAGTTATGGTTCGTTTTAATAAGTAGATGGCCCACTAAGAAAATTTTATATCCATCATTTAAAAGTAGACTTTATTTCCAATTGTTCGGTACCAGTAACTTTCTTCTACGATACTTTCTTGAGGAGTTAATAGGGAGTGTTTACTTTTTTTTCCACGACTGTACGTATTTTTTGCCGTAAAAATAAAGCATTATATCATATCTGTAGAAATTTTTAATGGAATTTTGTAATCCTAAAGTGGGCTGCTATTGAATTGACCTTTAATCCTGATATTTAAATGTTCTGAAAAGGCTGATTTAATTTTGAAAAATAATGTAACTGTAAATCACTACTGGACATCTTTAGAAATTTGAGTATAAAGCACCGAACAACATCTACAAAACTAAACATTTTTTCGTTTTAAATATATGATTTTTTATTTCATATGAGTGAGTAGATCGCGCACATTATAAGATGATGATGAAGATCTTTTAATGAAAATCAAATCAGAAAGTGTTAATATTAGTATAGAGGGCGGTTGAGAATTCTGCTGTCTAATCTAGGTATGTTCATTGTCACCAGGTTTAAAAAAAATATATATATTGCTAGAGGTCGATAGTGAATTTCTCCCGTACTTCTGATATTTTCCCGAAAAACGTGTCCCACTTAATTTCTACTTAAATGATTAAATTTTAAATTTACTACTACAAAAAACATCTAACGAATTGATACCGGATTATGACGCCTGTGAGCCCCACCACCATAAACACAACAAAAATTTCAAAATGAAGTATAAAATGTACCTTATTGAAATAAGACACATTTCCTTATATATATTTCCGGTTAAAAACATGTTTATCTTGTATCAGACTGCGGAATAATTAACAGATGTTGGAATCTAAACTTAAAGGAGGAAATTGAGCGCTATATCAACGAAATTTATCCACATTTATGGAAAACTGTTACTTAAAATTTCAAGAAAAGCGTGCGTATGTTCCAGCAAAGCCGTTGATGCCATTTACGGGTTATGCTATTGAAAGATGCATAATTTACTGAGAACTTTATTGCCCTATACTGTATGCCTTTTGATTCAATAAGAAATAAAAATATTTTTTATTATAAACCCGCGTTTTCTATGAAAATTACTTCTAGAGTGAATTTCGGGTCACCCTGTAAATAGTTTCAAATTTTTCTACCTCTAATATATGTATATGTTACGCTATCGTATGTGGCACAGAAAGCGCGATTATTTTTTAATTGTTTAATGGCAACGCCCGAATGAAACGCATCTCATTTGTTATTGAACAGTATTTAATGCATTTTCATACCTATGAGAGGGGGTTACCATAAGGGAACCCTTTCTGTTCGTAAATGCCGACAGGTTTGTTGCCAACTTGGCGATATATAGCCAAATTTGGCGACCAAATTTAGTCGCCAAATGTGACGCCAACTTCGCGATACCTCTAATATTTCGCTAAATTCACATACATTTCCATTGTAAACGAATAGGGTTTACTTGCTTACAGAAATTCAACGAAATGAGATATTCTAATGCAACAAAAACTAATATTAGCTTAAGGGATTATATTAAATATACTTAAGGCAGTCGAAGTAAGTTAAATTATAAATAAAAGTAACATGATGCAATGCTTAGCATGCTTTCCCAAGCACAAATTTTAAGGGAGACCAAACTGGTCGCCAAGGTCGACGAGGTATTTAAATTGCATTATTTAAATGAAATATTTATCGCTATATTTATTATTATATTAATCATAAGAATATTAAAATGAAGTTGAATAATAAATGTCTATGTCTTATTCAGTCTAAAATATATTGTAAAATCCTCCTTTATTTTGAAAGAAGAACTGTATGCCATCCTCTTAAACATCCTATTTAAATTGTGTAACGATTTCCGAATTTTAACGAAACTGAAAACGCATACAGAAAGACAATCAAACCAAAGCCTTATTTATTTTTAATTCGTCTAAAAGTGAAACGTTAAAAGGATGTTTAATCGCTAAAAATATTTAAACTATGTACTTTAAAAATTTATAATGGCGTACATATTCTTTTCCACTTATTTATCATGAAAAACATAAATGATAGAAACAAACGAAATGTCACATTCATATTCGAGGTTACTCAAACGTCTATTAACCAGTCAAAGTAATTTCTATTCAAAAGCAACTCATAATTAAATTAATGGCGGATAAGTTAATTAAGGAACGGAATAATGTCCATTATATATAACCTTTCTCAATAAAGGAAATATAAATTACAACGGAGTAAGAACATTTCTTTTCAGGAAGCATTTGAAAAGTTTAACGAAAGATACATCTTTTCTGAATAAAAGGAAACGGATTTTAAGTTTGTTAAGAAAACCTTTAACATTATTACGTTAAAATAGTATATTTAAAAAGGATACATGCATAGTTTAATTCTTTTAATATTACCAACATACGTATTAGTATATGTGCATGTTGTAGAAACTAAATTATGTCACGCATGACAGACACATGAAAGACAAATGTTGGTTTTCTGTGAAGTGCAAAATGTAATCACGTTAATGTATCATTAATGAAAAATAATAAATTTAATAAAACCGGTATTTTAAAAGATTGATTTTCAATAAACATAAATTTTCTCTTAATTCTATATACCCCACATTATGAATTTGAAAAACTATCGCCTCAAAACATTTTCTATTTGTATTACTATGATATATTAAAAGATATATGCATTAAGAATAATTTTTTTGTTAATTAAGGCTAATTACTTGTGATTGTATTTCAAAGTAACGTTGGGTCATAATACTAGGGAAAAAATCGAGACTTAGAAAAAATGACTATATCTATTTTTTTTTCATATTATTTTAATGTAACTTACCATGTATGTTTTTTGGTGTATATATGGCTAGATGACCATGCTTTTGGTGGATCATCAGTGAGCATTTCGTCATAAGGAGAATATTCTCTAGTCATAACACTATCGTCCGATGGAAAGCATATCTGAACAAGTAATATAAAAATTTTGTTTTTAAAGTCAATTCCTACTTAGGTCATCGAAGAAAAATTTAATATAATCCCTTTAGCTAATATT
This sequence comes from Maratus speciosus, assembly GCA_963932465.1. Classification (NCBI taxonomy): domain Eukaryota; kingdom Metazoa; phylum Arthropoda; class Arachnida; order Araneae; family Salticidae; genus Maratus; species Maratus speciosus. Next base: position 500,997,221 of record OZ010794.1, on the reverse strand, counting down.
AGTTTTTGTTGCATTAAAATATCTGAATTTGTTGATTTTCTATAAGCAAGTAGGTTTACAATGGAAGTCTATGGGAATTTGGCGAAATATTAGAGATATCGCCAAGTTGGCGTCACTTTTGGCGACTCATTTTGGTCGCCCAATTTGGCGATATATCGCCAAGATGGCGTCAAACTTGGCAGTATTTGACGACAGAACAGGGTCCCCCCCTATGGTAATCCCCTTATACATATGAAGATGCATTTAATGCTTCAATAACCAAATGCCGCCATTTTGTCTCCCATGTAAAACTAAAATTAATTAATTAAAATTTAATTAATTAATTAATATTTGAAAAAACTTTATTAACATCAATTGTCATCGAGTACTAGTTAAAAAAAAATTTATTTCAACTTGATAGAATGAATAATAAGCACTTTATTAACGATTGAAAATTTGAACGAGATATATAAATAAATAAATAAATAAATAAATATAGGAAGAGTGTGAACTAATAGTAGGAATTGAAAAAGAGTGTTAGTCGGAGAAAACGCAAAATGATTAATAAAAATGCTAAAAGTTATTCTTAGATTTTTTTTTTTTTTTTTTTTTTTTTTTTTTAATTTCGTTTTATAAAAGTACAATATTTATTCCGACGAAAAAAGAACATATTTTTTGCTTTAGTTTTCATCAATGTCATACATAAATCATCTCATATCTTCCACTACTTTTTATCAAAATTCACCTTAATACCCATGGTTACCTAATAAATATGTATGTTTTTGCGCACCATGAATATTCAAACGATAAAAATCTAAGTAAAAATCCTTTTTAATCTAAAACCGACTGTACTCAAAATTTCCGCTTTGAAAAGTCTTGCGTAAAGTAAACAAATAGAAAATTAATATTTATTTCGCATAACATATTGTCAAGTGATAGTTTTAAAACAAGAAAAATTAGCCGGATGCGGCAATCCCAAAACTTTCTTCTATCTCATACATGTTAATACTTCCTGATAAATGCACCACAGCAGCGCCACCGGTTAGATGATTTACACCAAAATCTAATCAGCAACAACTTACGTGAACTTCTAATTGGATTTGAAGTTTGATGAAAATCCGTACATTATTTTTTGAGATAGAGCTATTGCGGAAATTGTGAAAAGTTCTGCATGGCAGTGGCACCTGTAAAATTCATGCAGTAGTTCCTGAGATACAGCTATTGCAAAAATCGTGAAAAATGCAGCATAGTAGTGCCACTTTTTGGGCGATTTACACCAAAATTTTAACAGCACTATTTTATATCAGCGACCAATCTTCATCCTGTTTTTGTCGCTCGTAAAAAGCATGATAATTGTAGTCTAAGTTAAAATTATGAACAATTCTTAACTTTCAAGTTGCTCGTTTTAAACGTGTTCTCGTTCTAATCGCGGTCGTGTAAGGCAAATTCGATTCTACTTCGAAGTACAGTATAACCTCTTTTATCCGAAACTCTTTTAACCGAAAATTTCGGTTAACCGAAATCCATTTTGAATGTTTTTTTTTTGTTGTTGTTGTTTGTTTTTTTTTTTTTTTTTGTTTTTTTTTTATCACATCCCTTGTGTGAAAAATAAATTTTGAAAGCTTTTTTTTTTTTTTTAACTATCATATTGCCTGCGTGCAAGCGGTTCTTTCCAAACTACGAGTACATATAAATATTTTCAATCCCCTTTCTGAGAGTTCCTTTGAAGTTAACTTGAGATCCCGTAAGCTGCGTAGTGAGACAAAGAAAATGAACAAATTAGCAATTTTGAAGCATTTGAATGTTTTGTAAATGGTCTGCTGGCTAGAGCAGTAAAAATACTGTGATACTGGTGATCTAATAATATTAAAAAACTCCGTGATAGAGCTTTAAAGCAAAGACAATCGAAACTGCGACAAACAAAATATTTTTCCAAACCCTTGTGACAAATGTAAAAGGTACTTAATTTCAAAATTAAAATTCAGGTAATTTATTTTTGTTTCTATTCTGCTATTGATTTATTTTTATTAAGCACTTGTTACCATAATAAGAAATATTGAATTTATTATTCTTAATCTTAAAATTGAAGAATTCTCGATTATCCGAAAATTTCGATTTTACGAAAGAGGGTCGGTCCCAATTACTTCGGATAATCGAGGTTCTACTGTACTGTTTATGAAGTTTAGTTGCATATTTTGAACATAAATTGCTTTATATAAAAAATTAACTTTAATTGCGAAAAGTTTTAAGATGAAATTTTGAAAACAGTATTAATAGTATTATTAGACTGTTTACATGTTTCGGCTCTATTCGGATAGAGGCGAACGATTCTTAACGTTCAAGTTGCTCGTTTTATCTGTGCTCTCGTTGAAACTGTAGTCGTATTAGGTGAGGTCGACAGTACTTCAAATTACTAGCTTTGTTTATCAAGATGAGTTACATAATTTGAATATAAATTCGCTAATATGGGTCAATATCTGAAAATTGGACAATTTGCGTCCACTTCCAATAATGTTTAATTATTTATACTAAAACCAAAAACTGAAAAATGTAATATATTATAACATTTGTTATAACAATTACCAATGATAAATGGGCATATAATTATGTATAAATAAATAATTTTAAGCTTTAAGAAAAGTAAATCTTCATTTCAGTCCCTGTCTCTAGACACAAATATCCAAAATTAAATGCATGCTATAAACATTTCTATAAATATTATTACCTTTTGATATTATATATTTATACCTATACATACACTGGTCTCCAAAATTAAGGACGAGTCACAAAATACTAATTTTTAAGTAAGCCAATACTCAAAAGAAAATAATATAATTCAAATAATTAGTACTATCCCTACAGCACAGCTAGTCTATATAGTATCTCATTCATGTCACACATGGTCACAAGTGTCACAGTCACTACGGTGAAACAAAAAATAGGAAATTCCACAATCTACAGGGATCAAGTTCTGCAACATCAACCCTAATGGGATTTGCAAATCAGCATAAAATACTAGTTCTTCTATTACAGGACTTTTACTACTTTAACGAAGCCATATGGTCAATTCCGTCAAATTGGCAAGCATTTATCTCAAAAAATAAAACAGCGGCAGTTGTGGTAACTCGAAAGGACGTGGAAGTGATAGAGACATATAAAGACGATAATGCAGTATTCGTCAATCTTACTACTGAATCCGGCAAGATCACAATAGGCTCTGTGTATGCCAGACCAAAAGGTGATTTCAGAGGTGATATGAAGTGGCTGGACTTCTTCGAACCATTGAATCACATCATAATGGGAGGAGACCTCAATGTCCACTTGTCACTTTTAGGATATCAGAAAGAAGATGAACGGGGAAAAATTTTGACATACTTACTATTATCTAATAACTTAACTCTGATCAATGATATAGAGGCACCTCATTCATTTATAGGACAGCCGAATCGTCCCATGAAGGGGAATCCAGATGTAACCCTTTGTACACAAGACCTGGTGGACTGCGTGGACTCATGGTATGTAGATGACACAGTAGAGAGCACGTCGGACCACAGGTATATCAGATTCTCATTAAATCTTAAACCAGTTATTCTAGACCTTAAAAGATTTAAAACAAGATACTCAAATTTTAAAAAATTTAATTACATCTTGAAACCGAAAATTAATAATTTACTTAAATCCTTATCTGATACTAAAACTCGACTAGAACTGGATGAATGGCTTGATGGTTTTAACCAAGTAATTCTAAACACCTGTAAATCCTCACTAAAAACAAAAAGTTTCAAATTATATCCAACATTTGACTGGTGGACGGCAGAGCTGAAGGTCCAGCGAAATAAAATCTCAGCATTACGGAAAAGATTTAAATCAACAAATGACCCAAAGTGGAGAACCCTCCTACAAAGAGAAAGAGCAATATACAAAAAACGTATAAAACAACAAAAAACTAAATCATGGCAGAGTTTCTGCTCTAAAACAAAAGACAAATTTGGCCAAGCCTTTAAAATAGCAATGAATAAAAGACTCAAAAATAATCATTTCATACACACAACACTACAGGGTTCAACCCCATATACTACAAAATTAGACACTTTCAACATATTACTTAACCACCACTTCCCAATACATCAAAACCCGCATCCACCTCTCATGGACCCAGCGGCAGAGGAAGATCTCCCCCCCCCTCCCCCCCTAATATCTTTTAAAGAAATAAAATCAGCACTTAATGAGCAAAATAATTTAAAAGCCCCTGGATTTGATAAAATTGATGCATTTATTATTAAAAACATATACAATAATTTTAAACATCTAATACGTGACTTATATAACAAATGTCTTACTCTTAACTACTTTCCTAAATCATGGAAAATAGCAAATGTGATCTTCTTCGCAAAACGTAATAAAAATCCACGCCAACCTTCCTCCTATAGACCCATTTGTCTCCTTCCCATGCTGGGAAAAATCTATGAGAGGATCCTAAAACGAAGAATTAATCACTACTTAGAAAAATTAAATGTTCTTCACGGGGCCCAGTATGGCTTCCGTGAGAACAGAAGCACAATTCAACTATTAAACAAATTAAAACATAAAGCAAAAACGTATCTTGAAAAATATAAATACTGCAGCATTATCTCATTCGACATTGTAGGGGCGTTTGACAATATCGATTGGGTCACTTTGGGTCAACAAATTAACGAATTACCAATTCCGCAATATTTAAAATGTATCCTTCTTAGCTTCTTATCCGAACGAGAACTAATAACAAATTATTTATCAAATAACATTAAAAGACCAACTTATCAAGGCTGTCCACAGGGGTCGTGCCTTGGGCCGCTTCTGTGGCTAATCATAGCAAATATAATCTTAATAAACTTTTACAGTAAATTCGAAGACCTGTATGTTTTTTGCGATGACTTCAATATGGTTGTCAAAGCGAGGAGCAGACTCATCTTAGAGACCGAAACCAACCAAAAAATAAAACTTTTTTATAATATTTGCAATAACTTAAATTTACAGATTTCAAAGGAAAAAACAACTTTTATTATGTTGGGGAAAAACACTTTGGATAAACGTCCACCAACCTTTAAATTGGGTAACTATACCATCAAGCCATTAAAGGAAATAAAAATTTTAGGGATAATATTCCAGAGTACTTTAAAATGGGACAAGCACATAACTAGCATAAAAAACAAAATTTTACAGCTAACCTCATCCATTAAACGGGTCTTCTCGGCTACTTGGGGGGTGGACAGAGGCTATCTTAGAACCTGGTACATAGCAGTACTAGAAAAAATTATAGATTATGGTTCGGAGGTGTGGTTTGGAGACCTCAGGATAAAAGATAAACGCGCTCTCCAATCCATCCAAAGAACTTGTCTCACGTCAATAACCAAAACATATAAAAATGTTGCAACACATACGTTACAGGTCCTATTAGGAATACCACCAATATTAATAACACTGGAATATAAAAATCTAAAATACAATATTTTACACAATAAAAACTTATTACTTAAAGAACCCAAACCAATATGTAAAGATGATATAGAAAATAAAATCCTAAAATATGAAATAAATCCGGAAATTCATTTAAATAACTTAATAGTTACAGACAAAATTATCACAAAAACTAATCTTATTTCGATTTACACAGATGGTTCTAAGGTGGACTCTGGCACAGCATATGCAATGGTAGCCTACAATCATAACATTAAAATTTATGAAAAAACAGTCAAACTGAGAGCAGAAAATTCAATCTTTCAGGCGGAGCTGCACGCAATAATTTCGGCAATTAATTGGGCCATTAACTCCCCTTATACAAAATTCCAAATATTAAGTGACAGTCAATCTACTATTAAAGCCTTAGACAATTTATTTCCGACTAACCCCTCAATTTATTACATCCATAATTTAATTAAACAAAATCAAAATAAAATTTTTTACATTACTTGGATAAAAGGCCACATTGGCATAGCGGGTAATGAACTGGCGGATGAGCTGGCGAATGATGCCGCCCAGTACTGCGACCTACCAGTGGATCGAGGAGTTAAATTGCCTCGGTCCTATCTTATAAAATGTATTCGAACCCAATTACTGGACAGGTGGCAGTACAACTGGGATCACTCAGGGGGTGGCAGATATACGCACGGGCTGGTACCAAAAGTTCAGAACCAAATAATTTCAAAAGATAAAGTATCTATTTACTTTTTAACAGGCCGCGGCAGCTTCCCGTCTTTCCTTTATAATATCGGCAAAAAAGATGACGACCTTTGTAAATGTGGTGGTCGAGGAGACCCGATGCATTACATTTTCGGCAACTGCAAATTCATGAAGTTTAAATTTCACAGAACAGAAACGACAATCCTTCAGGACATCCTAAAAATAATTAATGACCCAGCACAACTTAAAAAACTTTATGCTAACTACGATATTCTCAATAGCCATTATTCTTTTATTCAATATAAATACATTCAATAATTACCTCTTCTGATTGCCTGTGGTGGACATGTCATGGGTCCACGTGGTGTATGGAAGGGTGTTTTTGAGATTGTTTTATTTTTAAGAACTTAAATACCACTAGAAATATTGTAAATATGTATAAATATTTTTGTTTAAAAGGGTGAAAAAAAGGGAAAAAAAAAATATTTCTTATCAAAAGAAAAGATGAAAGTAAATACTTAAAAGTTTTTCAAATAGTACGTAAATTCCAAAACATATAAATCATAATCGTAATATATTTCTAGGCTCGCCCTGAAACAATAGGGTAGCCAATTGTGATGCCTCTTGTGCTCTCTTCGGCGTGTCAGGCGGGTCGTTCTGAAGTCTTCTTTCCCGGAGACTGGGGTTCTGGGCTTGTTTCCGCAGGAAGTAAAACTTTTCCCTGCCCTGGGCTTGGGGGTTACACCTAACCATAAGCCAAAAGCGGGTTCCCAGGGTGGGTGCTTACTTACTTACGTCTCATTATGAGTCTCAAATGATCATATATGTGACTCCACTGAGACGTCAATTTGACTGCTGCTTTGTGACGAGTCACCAGGTGAATTTACAATGTAGTTACATTGTGACTCTCATGTGACTGTCATTTTTAGACTCAATTTCAAAGTCATCGTGAACGTTGCATTATGATAAGTCAACAAATAATATCACATTATAGTCACATGGTGACTTTTCACAAAAGAACACAATGATGACTTCACAGTAGTCTTTCTGTCACCTGAAAGTCATTGTGTGACTTTAATGTGACATTATTTGATAACTTATCACAATGAAGCGTTCACGATGACTTTGAAAATGAGTCTACAGATGACAGGGACATGAGAGTCACAATCTAACTGCATTGTAAAGTCACATGGTGACTCGTCATAAAGCAGCAGTCACAGTGACGTCTCAGTGGAGTCGCATATAGTGATCATTTGAGACTCATAATGAGATGTATGGAATTTCCTTTTTTTTTTCTTCACCGTAGTGGCTGTGACACTTGTGACCATGTGACATGAATGAGATGTTATATGGACTAGCTGTGCTGTAGAGATAGTAATTATTCGAATTTTATTATTTCCTTTTGAGTATTCGCGTACTTTAAAATTAGCATTTTGTGATTGCTCCTTAATTTCGGACACCAGTGTATATGTAAAGATATCGGGTTACTGGAAAACAAATTCGTCAATTTAATAGTGATGTAGATGGACGTAGCATGGAGTTGGAGCATAGATGTACGAACATGTAGTAAGTGAAACTAGATCAACAGCTTCACCTATTTAATTGAACAGCTTAATCTTTATATACGATCATCATTTCTTATTAAAGAAGGTTCGCAATCAAGTGGCTAATGACAAAAACTAATGGAGATGAAGATTGGGATTCCTCCAGGAGACGAGTAACGAAAGCAATTCTGTTCACAGGATTTTATTCAATAAGATCGGGCAGCAGTTCTCACAACTCACGATGCAGTGCCATCAATAACATCGATGTAGAAACATCTATAATCAATAGTAATCATTTGATAACATAAAAAGGGTAAAATCTTAGAACGAACGTCATTTTGTCAGACACACAGCCAGGGGGCAGTTTACATTTCAAAAACTCAGCAAAATCTGATGGAGAATCGTGCGTAACTGCTTTTTACTTCCTAAGCGTAAGAACACAATTTCGACGTTGTACGCGTTCTAAACCAATTAACATGTAAAGATATCACGCCATGGAAAGAATACTGGCAGAGCGAGTGGAGGGATAATAAATCAAAATGGAACCCTGGAATTAAGCGCGGGAAGATAAATCTCGGCTGGAAAAAAAATAAAAATGGCTACCAAAGAGCACTCTAAAATGCGAAAGTTCAGAAATGGAACATTAAATTTAAGAATACTAAACGCGTAATAATTAAATTAATTAGACAAGTGAGACATTAAACTAAAGGGAATTTAACAGAATTAATGATAGAAATTATTTAAGAATAAGGATTTAGTGAATATAGAGTAGTATTTTAGAATAGTACATGGAAATCACGGCGATAGATCTAATATTGTAACATATATACAGTATGGGAAAATATAATTATCCTTTATTAGTATCGATTGTGTAGTAAATTATTGTCGCAAACATGTTTGTCCCTGAGGTTGACCATCATCTCAGTCCCTCTAAACACATATTTAGGTTAACAGATACTAGGTAAAGCTAGCAGAATTATTTCCATTTCAACAAAAAGTAAAGTTCAACTAGCTACCATGGATGAAAGTAAGCTGTTCTTTTTGTTTCATATTTAGAAATATTTAGTTTTTGTTCTGAATAGGGATGAGTATTTTTTATAGCTCTTTCTTTATTAAAAAAAAAGCTTATTGCAAATTTATTTGTGTAACATACAAATGTCACATGGCATATTTAATAATTTGCAAGTGTGCAAAATGATTCAATAAAATGGCTGTGCAACTGTTAAGACAAAAACATCACTTCAATCCCCATCATCTCAGTTCTAATTATTAGACACTGATTATGATGTTATCAGACACTTTCTTCCATAAAAGTTTATCCTACGCATAAACTATACATCCTTGATCTCAAAACACTACGACATTTAAATGATAAAATATGTATTATAGTATACAATTGTATGTGGTAGTTGGTACATTAATTTAAGAAAATAAAAAAGAAAAGTGCCCAGCTAAACTGATGGCATTGAGCTCACAGACTATTCACACTAATTGTATATTATACTCTTATTTTAAAGAATAATGCCACTCAAAAAAAATAAGTGAAGGGGAATTAGCCCCCGTTTCCTCCTTTATACTTAACCAGTGAACCTCCAAATCTAATCAGGGAAGCTCCTTATCATAATAAACCGGTATACCAAATTTGGAGCAAATCGAATAATCTTGCAAAAAAAAAAAACATTTATCTAAATTAAGGGAGTGGACTAGCCCCCTTTATCCTTAACCAATGAATCGCCAAAACGAATCAGGGAAGCTCCTTAACATAATAAACCGGTATACCAACTTCGGAGCAAATCGAATCATTCTGCTTGAAACACCCATTTATCTAAATTAAGAGAGGCGGGTTAACATCCTTTTCCCCCTTTACCCTTAACCAATGAACCCCCAAAACTAATCAGGGAAGTTCCTTAACATAATAAACCGGTATAACAAAATCGGAGCAAATCGAATCATTCTGCATGAAAAACACATTTATCTGAATTAAGGGGGGTGGACTAACCCCGTTTTCCTCCCCTTTATCCTTAACCAATGAACCCCCAAAACTAATCAGGGAAGTTCCTTAACATAATAAACCGTTATACCAAATTCGGAGCAAATCGAATCATTCTGCATGAAAAACACATTTATCTGAATTAAGGGGGGGGGGTGGACTAACCCCGTTTTTCCCCCTTTATCCTTAACCAATGAACTCCCAAAACTAATCAGGGAAGTTCCTTAACATAATAAAACGGTATACCAAATTCGGAGCAAATCGAATGATTCTGCATGAAAAACCCATTTATTTGAATTAAGGGGGTGGACTAACCCCGTTTTCCCCCCTTTATCCTTAACCAATGAACTCCCAAAACTAATCAGGGAAGTTCCTTAACATAATAAACCGGTATACCAAATTCGGAGCAAATTCAATGATTCTGCATGAAAAACCCATTTATCTGAATTAAGGGGGTGGACTAACCCCCCTTTTCCCCCTTTATCCTTAACCAATGAGTCCCCAAAACTAATCATGGATGTTCCTTAGCATAATAAACCGGTATACCAAATTCGGAGCAAATCGAATGATTCTGCATGAAAAACACATTTTTCTGAGTTAAGGGGGGTGGACTAACCCCGTTTTTCCCCCTTTATACTTAACCAATGAACTCCCAAAACTAATCAGTGAAGCGCCTTATCAGAATGAACCTAGGAAAAAATTTTGAAGCAAATCGGATGATTCTATCAAGAGTTATCGCGTTACGTACATACATACATACATACATACATACATACATACGTACGTACGTACGTACATACATACAGAACGGGCGGGCACATTAGCTCTCAGGCTTTGATAGCCTGTGAGCTAAAAAGGAATTAAATTGTCCGTTTTTCAGGTATTGACGCATTTAACAAATTACACCCTGTAATAATATACTTTATAAATTATACTTTATATATTATAAGAGGATTTTTAGAAACAGTAATAAAAGTTTTATTAGATTGTTTACATGTTTCGGCTGTATCCGAGCCATTATTAAAACAAATAAGAATATTCTGAAGGGGACAAGGGACCTTTAAAACCTTAAAAATCAATGTTTTATTTTATTTTTTTTTTTTTTGCTTTAAATATTATTCAAGGGTACATTATATGCATTATGACAAGCATTTATCACAAAAAAAAAAATGAAAAAAAAAATTTTTTGAGAAAAAATGCAATTTTACGCGTTGTCTTAGAAATCTTCGAAATGCCCCCTTCGCGTTTCATATCAATGAAAATCCCCAATATCTTTTATAAAAGTTTGGTTTATATATATATAAATAAAACTGCGCATCGAATTTTATATATTTAAATATAAAAATTGAAAAAAATTGAAAATGTTTCGAAAATTTTTCAAGAAATTTTGATTTTTTTTTTTTTTTTTTTACCTTTATATTTAAATATATAAAATTCGATGCACAGTTTTATTTACATATATAAACCAAACTTTTATAAAAAAATATTGGGGTATTTCCTTGATATGGAATCCTCGCGTTTCGAAGATTTCTAAGATGACGGATAAGATTCCACTTTTTTCTAAAAAATATTTTTTTTTCATTTTTTTTTCTGATAAATGGCCACAAAGCGTATAATGTACCCTGAAGTGAAATTTGCAAAAAATAAAAAATTGATTTTATGGTTTTAAAGGTCCCTTGTCCCCTAAAATTGCATTGTTTATGCTGGATTGAACTGAAATGCCATCATTAAATTTTTAACTCCCTCTTTCAGATTATGCACGTTATTTTTCAATTTCACTTGGGTGTTTATTTCGATATTTCGAGTATATATTCAATACAGGGTGTTCCCGTTTTCGACCGACAAATTCAGAGTGCTTATAGTACGCATCAAGTATATGAAAAATTACCATAGAACATGGTGTCGCAAGCCACTTATTTAGACACAAATACGGAGTGTTTAATCCTAACTGAACTTGGCTTGACGGTAATAATTTTAAGAGAAATAAATACATTGCAATGAAAATGCAACTATATGTACCTTGTTTTGTGTGAAATGTTATAACATCTCGAAAGTTCTCGAAAAACCAGATGCTCAAGCAATCGATGATATCGTATGAAATGGTAATCCCAGTCGAAAATATAGAGCGTCACGTGCATACTGCTGGCGCGTATAATGGAAACGTCTACCACTTTTTTGATATTGTCACATTTACAACAAAGGTGAGAATATCTGTTAAAAGTTTCATTACAATATACTTCAGTTTTCTGAAAGTTATTCCCGTCAATCCAAATTGAGTTAGGGTAAACCGTAGATTAAGGACCAAGATGGGACATTTGCGGCAAAATCTGTAATGGCAACAGTATTAGCGTCACTATCGGCAAGGGGGAAGAATTAACAAACCTCCGAGATTTACCTATGTTGAAGAAATATGGTTATCCTCTATGGTTTGAATATCTATTCGTTCCTAAAACGAAGCAGGTGTCAGACGATATTCTATTCATGCTTGCTTTATTTATTTAGCTGCATTTTTTTTTACCGTACATGTATTGTACACTTTTAACTTACAAAATGATAATTAGACTAATAATATAAAAGAAAGCCGCAGAAAATTCTGTTAAGAATGCAAATATGTAAGTTTATAAGATTAAATTGTAAAAAATCAAATTCAGGTTTTGTGACAATTTATTCATATCGAATAAATTTTATTGAGTGTAATGTCAGTACCTCTATTTATTTTTAAATTTTAGATTTAAACAATTCTAAAAATTTGTCGAAAGGAATTTTTCCCTATATGTAATATTATTATTATTATTATTATTTCTTATATGTTAATATTATAAACATTAATGAATTGATTGTACGTTATTTACATTAAAAACAATATTTTTATTTTATCTGTAAAGAAGTGATAATGCATAAATTTTAAAAGATTATTGTAACGATTGTTTAATATGTTAAAGTTCATAAATTTATAAAACACGGGCTATAAAAATTTTCCTGCCAAAGGGGAATAATTATGAAATTTTATGGGACTTGTAGAGTTCAACATTTCGTATATTTTTATATTACACGAATGCTTTTGATATATAGCATTCAAGACGAAATTTTTACCTCGTATTCGTTGCACTTAAAACCGTTCACTAATCATGTAAATATATATATATATATATATATATTCGTGCATGAATATAGAATAGGTATTATATATATAAAATAGAATGTCTATTCTATGTTCATGTATCGATGTAAGGTTCTATCGAAAACGTAAACATGCAACATTAAAAAAAGAAGGATCACAATAAGGTAGATACTCAATAATAAGCATACTACAAGGATGGGGAGTTTCTTCCCCATTGTCACTAAGGACGCTACGATCACAATCGCATTACCATTACGCTCTATGGGAATGTCCTGAATCCTATGATTCAAATTCAGATGATGCTGAAACTGTTCTCGAAAGATACGATCCTACATGATTTGACATTGCTTAAAAAAAAAAAAAAAAAAAAAATCTTTATTCTGTAAATGTGTCTTTAAAAAATATATATATATATTTTGACATTTTTACCTTTTATTTTCTGAACGGTCATTGCTTCATACCTTTTACATATTTTTAACGATAGTTATTTTTGATTGTTTTTCTGTCTTGCTATCGTGTAGTTTTTATACATTTTAAAATTTGCATTTTATCTCATTACTTTTAGATTAAATTCAATTTTCCACTCGCTGTTTTTATCAAAAGTTTTAATGTAATTTTTTAAACTTTAGTTCTGACTTCTTTTTTCTAACCTGTTCTTGGTGCAGTAGCTATAGGTTTTTAACTGTGTCATCTGATTTTATTTATACATTTTATCATTATATTTTTCCAAACATCTTGTTGTGTAACATTCTTTATACTTGAGGTTTTAAACTTTAATTTTTAATTATTTTTTTTCCTGACATTTTTCTTGGCGCAGCATGTCCCGAATGGGACCTTGTGCCATTAAACCCCAATCAACCAACCAATCAACCAACTATGGGAATGTCCGATCTTGGATGTTAATCTATGGGGTAAACCACCCTGTATTTTTAATCAAATACGTGATTTGTGACCTCATGTTCTATGGTAATATTTAATCCTCTTGATGCCTACTATCCCCTCCCTCTGAATTTTTTAACACCCCGTATACGACCCTGCTGCCATGGTTACGAATCTAGAAATAAACATCAAAGTAAAATTAAAAAATAACCCGCATAATCTGAAAGAGCACGTGAGAAATTGAATACTGATGTTTCAAATCATTTTATCAAACAGCTTCAATTTAAGAATATTTGGATTTGTTTTGATAATGGTCCGGATAGAGTCGAAACATCTAAACAGCCCAATAAAGTTATTTTTCTGTTTTTAAAGTTGTCATCTAATACACTTAACAATTAAAAAAGTATATAATATTTCATTAACAGGAAAATAAATTGAGGAAATTGTAAGTAAATAAAAATTATTGATCTAATATCCTTTTATTTTTAAATGCATTGATTTTCTTTTATGAACTTGTATATAAAACAATTAACTTATATATGCAAATAACTGGGTACAAATTAGATTTAAAGCGAAAATTTAAAATTATAATATTGATATTAAAGTTTTAGATATCACTTTACTATTGTGTTTAAGTATTTATAATAGTAGGAGAGCTGTTGAACATTTTTGAGTAGGTATTTGAGGCATCCTGAAAATTTGTGCAGCACTTCTTTTGTAATGCCTGAATACAAATTCGAATGTCTGGCTGAAGGATCGTGGCCCAAAACCTGTGCCAGACACGTGTCAAGTGCCATTTTTTGACACTACCCAAAAAAAGTATTTGAGGCACGCTGAGATTGAAACAGAATAATATTTATACTTAGAAAAAAATATTTTGAAAATGACAGACACTTTAGTCGGCCCCAAAACTGTGCCAGACACGTGTCAAGTGCCATTTTTTGACTACCCAAAAAAGGTATTTGAGGCACGCTGAGATTGAGGCACAATAATATTTATGCTTAGAAAAAAATATTTTGAAAATGACAGACACTTTAGTCGGCACAAAAACTGTGCCAGACACGTGTCAAGTGCCATTTTTTGTCTGGCACAGGTTTTCGGCCACGATCCTTCAGCCAGACATTCGATTTTGTATTCAGGCATTACAAAAGAAGTGTTGCACAAATTTTCAGGGTGCCTCAAATACCTTCCCTAAAATGTTTAACAGCTCTTGGACTATAATTTTATACATTTCTTACCCTTTGAATGTATTTAAACTCTAGAAAAATTTCTTAGAAATTTACTTTTCGTATTCAAATGCGAATCATATTTTCTTTCAGACAGTTTCTTGTTAGCTATATTTATTCTCTTTAGTTAAACGCAATATGTGATTCACTGATCCTAAGAACGTCACCATAATTTGTTGGAACATGTGTAATGCTTAGAATAATACACAAACACAAATATTTAACTAATATGAGATATTTATAGACTATGCAAATGCTCGAGAAACACAACAGATGTTGAAAATGCCTTATTATATATTATAGTATTTCAATATACTGTAGTTTCTGATGTGAATTCGGTTACTTAGAAAATAAAATATCTATCTATGTAGAAAAATAATTGAAAATGTAGTAGGTATAAGGCATTTTATTTACTAATAATGTATATTTTATAAAATATATTTAAAAATCAAAGGTTTATATTATACTCTTGGTACAATTATAATTTTGTAACTTAAACAGTCAAGTTCGACGAAGAAAAAAAAATTGCTAAGATTAAAGAGTTATAAGAATAATGAATCTGGCTCCAACCATTTTATGAAAAAGCTTGATTTCTGATCTTGCTAAAATACAGTAGAGTCCCGATTATCCGACTACCAATTCATCGAGTTTCGCTTTAACGAAGTTACCGAAAAAATATAGACATTTTTGTTAGAAAACTAATCTCTTTCAGAATTAAATAAACACTATCAATCATGTTAGACAAGCTAATCTCTTTCAAAATTATATAAACTCATCATTAATCAAGATAAACTGTTTTTTCCTGTCATTCAAAAAACACTTTAGCTATCATAAATAAAGACTAAGATTACTTCCTGTTTGTGAATATGTGGATAAGAAACAAAACATTCAAATTAAATGACTATTATTGTGACACATGAAAGAACTATTTTCTTAATTTATGACTTTAAGTATTTTATTCATATCTATAATTAAGATTAATTTTATTTGTTATTTTAATCATTTATCAATAATCCTTTTGTGTATGTTATAATTTCTTCAGTGTGTTTTCTGCAATGTAATGAGAAGGGAGCAAAAATGTATGCTCCAGTTTGTATTTATAAGCGTAGATAAAATATAGTTTAAAACCAGAATCTTCACAATGTTCCTGAAATATATATCACACAAAAAGGATACACAATCTTTTAATAAAATAAATTCACCAGTTCTTATAGGTGACACATCGCTGAATATTTCAGTTTTATCTTGGATTTAATCAACTTCTTTTCATTGGATATGTTGAAGAAACTTACCTGCTTCGAAGTGGACGATCTACAATTAAAAGGTAAGGAGCTTTACCTTATCTTTATTTTATGATTGAATGTGAATATTGTTATTTACCTTCAGTCTCATTTTTTAATCTAACAATGATTATGATACTGACCAGAAAAATTCGAGTTCTAAATTTTTACGACTTCTCTTACATCTGCACCAAGTACTTCATTGACGATGACACTTTCTCCTTTAGTTTTTTTAAGATTCCGCGTTTAGTAATAGTAGGGGATCGTACCCGGGCTTCCCGGGTTAAAGTATATAGGTGAAAACATATTTCTTAAATTGAAAACTAATAATTTTTTTATATGCAATAATTTTTTTAGATTGCCCACTTACATTAAAAAAGCATTTTTCATATGGAAAATACGAATTATACAATCAAATACATTTTTGAAATTTAACAAAAGCGATATTTTCTTATTAGCCGGATGCTAAGAGTTATTTGACCAAGATATTGCTACTTACGGCATCCTTTTATATTATGATAATTTCAGAGCTTATACATGTCTGTTGAATTTGTGTTTTATTTATATTATTTTATTTATTTATTCATAGGGAAGTGTTTTTTTAATGGATATTAGCCGTAAGAAAATGATGAACTCTTTATTTTGTTTAAAGGGCAAACGGATTAATCTTTCGTAATCGAGCCTCGCGCGTTATAGATAAATTAAAAAATATTTCACACTTTAAAATTGTTTTTAAAACCATAGACCATCAGTTAACTGAGATGAACTTTACAAACAAATTCCATTTGAAAAAAAATCCTATTTGGTGATCTAAAAATTTAAATTGTACGATTACAAATATGTTAGATTTGTGTTTTCTCAATATTATTCTTTTATTAGTTTATATAGGAAGTATTAATTTCGATATGCAAAAATAGTCAAAAACAAATGCTGAAAAATGTTTGTTGCTTTATATGCGAAATGTTTATTATTACTATGTATTGAAACCGGCACGTGATAAGATAAACTTTAAAAAATCATGCTTAAAAATTATTTTTAAAAACATAATAAATCAGCCAATTAAGATACAATTTTTAAACAAATTGCATTTGAAAGCAGATTTTTTCCCTATGCGACGAAAATTGAAGATGTACGATAATCAGAAGATTAAAAGATTGCATTAGATAAAATTTCAAGACTGATATTCTATCATGGCGTATTGCCATTCGCAAAACGACGTTAGCGTTGCGCACAGATACGTTTGTTCTTTATAAAATTGATACTTGACAGTAAAATATAATAAAGATCAGTTATTAGGATGTGGTTATCAATTGAGGCTTTTATGCTTGGCCCGGAATGAAAAACAGCAATTTTCATCTTCTCAAAATTTGCATAAGCACTTCTCATATCCATATTCATCATTTAAAAAAATTGTATTTTTAAAATGATCATTTAAAAATAAATTTAACTCAAAACTTGAAGTCACGATTGTCAGCAACATCTTTTATGTGAACAGACGCACTCTTTACTTGAGATTCTAATCTCTATTCCGAGAGTAAAAATTTCCGTAATTTATGTTTTTTAGATGTATTTGTGTTAAAATGTTTAGTTTTATCTAAGAAAATGATCATTTTCTTTTAAATATGACTTCATTTTCACTTAAATAAGCATTCCGCCTAGTGTCTGAAACTTAGTACACATGCAGAAGAAAAAACAATATAGAAAATTTCTGAGGAAGAATAAGTGTTTTCAAAAGCAGTATGCCATTTTCCGTTATTATGACCCTATTATAATATTCTGCTCCTAATGGGATTTTGCGCCACCAAACACTATACAACAATTTTTATCAACAATTTTGCATTTCTATCAGAAAATAGCATGAATAAAGATAAAAATACCTCATTATTTCTCTCTGCTCTGCAATAATGAAAGCTATCTAATTTTCACCATTTCGAAGAAATTTCATAAAATGCTTTTTAAATTAAAATATAAAAGTGGGGATATTTAAAAAAAAAAAAAAACTGATAGTGCGATCATATCTACAAATGAAGAGCTTTTAGTTAAAATATATATATATATATATATATTAGTAAAATTGGTTCAGCAGAAAGATCAGGGCAGATGACTAAAAAACATACTTGTGTTTTACATATATAGATTATATAAAATTAGGAAAAATTAAATTAAGCAAATTATGTTATTTTGATAAAATTATGGTAGAATGTCCTAAAGAATTGCATTTTATTATTCGAGAGAATTTTGGATAAAAACTTCTAGAACATGATATTATTTTAAACCCCGAATTATTTGTTTGCTTGTCTAACTCGGCGAAGTAAATCCATCCAGGCGAGAATCATCAATTTCAGTAATATAAATCGCTATTATTTGCATGTCACCTGTCTTTTATAAAGGCACTCTAAATTTTTGTAAAACATTGCGTTTTATCAGTGTGTGATTTCGATTACATTATTTTTAAAAGCATTAATTTAAGCTTTGTATTTTCGCCTGTGAAGAATTTCAAAGCAGCTGGGCTGTGAAAATGACGCACTTCCACAAAACATAATTCAGGTTTTAAAATTTAAATACACGCTTTTTTATAAAATGACGTCATTTGCATCCGCTAAAGCAATCCACTTTTGCAATACAGTATTAAACTTCGTCTATAGAAAAGTATGCATATGACGTCATTATCACGGAATAACAGACAATATTCTTGACATAGCCCATATTTTAATTAAATTTTTTTTTCAGGTTTTATGAGAAGATGGCAACAAAAAAGATACAGTATCTCTTATTTTTGACTATTTTCTGTTTACTTTCAATAGAAATGGGGTACTTTTGTTGCCACGATAGGAAAAATGGTATTAAAAACTACAAAAAAAATTCATATCTCAAAAATAAATTGAGATACAGCTTTCAAATAAATTGCATTCAAAAGAGCATTTTTTTCCTTATACGACGGTGTTAAAATTTAAAATGGGCGATGTTTATAAGTTAAAAAATTTGCAGTAGAGAAAATTGCAAAGCCAAAATTTTATTTTAAATTTCAAAGTGATGCCATTCGCAAAATGACGTATGCGTTACGCACAGATATGTTTGTCCTTTATAATATAGATAGTAAGCTTTCTTGCTGAAGAAACTAATGCTCAGAGGATGAACAGAAAATATATTACATGTGACAGGATTGAAAATATATGACACGATTTAGTATTTTTAAGAGATTTATTAATCTCTTTAAAATATTAAATCACCTCACATCATTAATCATTCTAATTCAAAATTTTGGTAAAACTGTACGCAATTTGTATATTAACAATATACATGCTGCAAACACTGTTCGCAAATTTGTCAATTTTTTTATTCAGAAATTTCAAGTTTACATCAGAAAATCTTTAAAACTAATTTTTCTTTATTTTATTCCCGAAATATCTATCTGTATTAATCTATTCAATACTAATATTATACAAAAGTAAAGTTTGTTTGTTTGTTTGTTTGTTTGTTCGAGGTAATCTCTGGAACTACAAAACCAATTTCACAAACAGTGGTTTCAAAATGGTGGTGTTAGTCCCTGTTCGAACATAGGTCCATGGCACTTACCTTATGTCCGTGCCACTAGCCCGCAAAGAACGCTCTAAAAATAGGATTTTTGTGTTACTGAAGGGACTAGAAACTTGAAATTTGACATGGTAGTTACTTATAAGATATAAATTATCTCTAAGATCATTTCTTAAAAAATTCGAAATTTAAAAGAGATGAAAATGCGCTAAAAGGGTTCCAAATGCCATTTTTAAAGCTATCTCAGGAATTATCAAACCGATTTCAAATGTAATTTTTGGAAATCGATGCTGATAGCCCTTGTTCTAACATAGGCTCTATTTTATGTCAGTGTCATATACCACCTGTATAAAAAAAGTTCTAAATTGCGTTTTGTGTGATACTGCAGGGGCTAGAAACTTGAAATAAGGCATGGTAGTTACTTATAATATATAAATGATCTCTAAGAACATTTCTTCAAAAAATCAAAATTTATAAGGAGTGAAAATGCGTGGGAAAGCGTTCTAAAAACTTTCTAAATTGTAATTTCCACGCAGTCTGAGGAAATATCAAAGCAATTTCAAAAGTAGTGGTTGCAAATTGATGGTACCAGTCCCTACTACAACAAAGCCTTTATTTTATTTTGTTGTCACTACCACCTGTGGATTGCAGCAAACACAAAATGTTCTAAATTGCGCTTTTTGAGATACTGAGGGTCTAACTTTTTGTAATTCAGCATGGTAATTACTTAAAAGTTGTAAATGCTTTCTAAAAACCGCCGAAAGAAAATTCCAAATATAACAAGATGAAGTGAGCGAAAAACGTTCTAAATTACGATTTTTATGGAATATTATGAAATATCAAACCGATTTAAAACATAATGAATGCAAATTGGTAGCGATAGACGCCGGTCAAATATAAACTATATTTTATGGCGGTGCTACTACCACTAGAGGCTTGCAGAAGCAAAAATCTTTCTAAATTGCGATTTTTATGATACTGAAGAGGCTGGAAACTTGAAATATGAAAGTTTATAGTTACTTAAAAACATAAATGCCCTATAAGAAGAGTCGAAAACAAATTCGAAATTTAAAAAGGGTGAAGCGAATGGTATGACTAAAAAGTATTCTAAAAAAGTCCTAAATTATGATTACTAAGAAATTTTGAAAAATAATGAACCGATTCCGAAATTAATCGTATAGAATGAATGGTGACAGCTTCTGATCCTACACGGGCTATATTTTATGCCGCGCCACTACCACATCGGGTTCGCAGGAACAATAAGCGTTCTAAAAAACCTTTAAAAACGTTCTAAATTACGTTTTATATGGAATATTAGAAAATACCAAACCGATTTGAAAATGAACGTTGGCAAATTAATGGTGACAGTACCTGTTTCAACATAGGCATTTTATGTTGGTGCCACTACCAACAGAGAGGTGGTAGACCGTTAGACAAGAAGCTTCAAAATACTTTCTAAACTATCATTTATTTAGAAATAGTGTTAGTTCGTTTTATTAGTTTAAGTCTCATTGCAATATAATAATTAAGTTTAGTCAGACTGTAGCTAATTTAGTAAATCTTGAATTATTCCTAAAAGTATAATTTCTCAAAATAAAATTTAAACATACAAATATCACTTGGAATATTTCAACTATTACACTAGCAAAGCCGCGCAGTTTTCTAGTCATTGTATAAAAAAACTATTAAATCTTTCTAGGGAGTATCTAGAATTTCTTAACAATACTTTTATAAATAATACATAAATGCGTCAAGCGCCCTTACGATGTTAATTTCAATCAAAAAGTGTTAGGAATAAATAATAAAAATAGACTATCCATAAATCCTTTTCGAATTCACAGTTCACCTGCTTTGTCCACAATTTAGATTTTCAGAATTTTTTAAGAAAAATGAAATATTGCAATCACTAGTTTCAAATGCAAATTCTACGGAATGAAAAAGGATGAAAGTGTAGATAAATGGAAAATTATAAAAAAATCCTTTCAAATACAATTAATTATTAACGTGCCATTTATTTTAAATGATACTATTTACTGGACGGTATCTAGTGGAAATTAAAAAAAAAAGTCTTTTGTGCAATGACAGTAATTTGCTAATAAAGTAAATTGCGATATAATTCAGAAATGAAAAAAAAAACCAGTTTATCATGTCTTTTTTAATAAATTTTTATTTTCAATAGAATTTTTTCAATAAAACCCATTCTTTTTTTTAAATTATTAAATGCGTGGTTAAATATCTATCAAATCCATCATAAACAAAGATTTTAATATTATAGAGGAAATATTTTGCACATTTTTATTTATTTATTCATTTAAAGCTTTGAGTTTCTATTTGCAACTTAAGGTTTCAGGTTTTTTTTCTATAATTTTAATATAAATTGCTTATACATAAAAAGAAACATAATAAATATAGGAAAATTATAAAGGTTTCAACGGTCGGTCTTTCGGAGCTTAGAAAAGAGTATCTGATAGATTTTCAACTGAATAAATATAAACTTTAGATGAAGTAATGACTTGGACTTGATAAATTATTCTAATAAAGCATGTGTGTACACTCCCAGAAAAACTTTCTGAAATTCACGGAAATATTCCTGGCAGTACAGTTACCGGTATACACTATAATGCCATTAATGACCGGCAATTTTCAATTTTAGACATTTTGTCGAATATTTAGAAATATATTTCTGGAATTTCAGGATTGAAAAGAACAGGTATGACCTCATATTTAGCTATGTCGATTTGATAAGGGGGACAATTACGGGGCCAACCAAAAATCAAAGAAAAAAAATAATACTTGGATCACCCTGTAAAACAAAATGCACGAAATGATCTATCTCTACCGAATATAAATAAACAGATATTTTGCAATATGTGTATTCTTTTGTGTAAGAATAGCACGTATATTAATAGAGATATAGCGATTTATTTAAAAAAATTAAAAAATTCTTGCATGTTTTTTGCTTATAACATACATGGTTTTCAACCAAATGTAACGCCGATTTCAGAAAAATGGACAAAATATAGTAGAAACAATGTAGTGTAATTGGAATATAAATATATTAAATATTTTAGGAAATATGAGCAGTTGTATGAAATAACTTTTATCTGCGCATGCGCGAACGATAACAAGGATCATTTTACATAAATTAATAGTCAACTCTATGGAGCAACTTATAAAAAAATCTAGTCAAATATCGTAAAATTTCAGAAAGATATCGGCGTTAGAGTGAGCAAATTTTTAGTTGTTCTCTAAAAGCAGCTGAATGATAAGGGATTTTACACAAATTGTTATTTTTTATTAACTGACTTTCAGAAAAAAGTTAGTATTTAGTGACTATCAACGAGTAGATTTGGAAAAAATGTTTCAATTTTGATACTTCTTTTGATCATGGTATAGGCTCGTTCTGGTGGTTATCAGAGAAGAACTAAAGCATCAATAAAAAATGAAAATTTAAAAAAAAATTAAAATTATTTTTTTAAAATAAATCGCTATATCTCTATTAATATACGTGCTATTCTTAGACAAAAGAATACACATATCGCGCAATGTATGTTTATTTACATTCGGTAGCGATAGATCATTTCATGCATTTTATTTTACAGGGTAATCCCAAGTATTATTTTTTTTCTTTAATTTTTTTGTTGGCCCCCTAATTGTTCCCCTTATCAAATTGACATTGCTATATATGAAGTCATACCTGTTCTTTTTAATCCTGAAATTCCAGAAGTATATTTCTAAATATTCGACAAAATGCCTAAAATTGAAAATTGCCTGTCATTAATGGCAATATAGTGTATATCCGAGAATTTAAGGAATTTCCGTTCTTATTTTTCCGTTTTAGGGCAGAAAATTTATGTAATCCGAAAAAAATGATGTTTTTAAAAAATTACCTCTCTATTTCGTCGTGAATCCACTTCTCGAGCATTTTAACCACTCGACCAGCGAGTACTTGGTAGAGAGTGAGTTTAAAATAAAGATACGAGTTTTCATCAACTGGGGTATTCGTAAGGCCTGTCAAATTTCTTTCTCAGACAGCTCGGAACTTTAATCTTAATTGCAGTGACATTTTGCCGTTTTGAAATAATGGTTGGTGTTTTAACACTTATAGAATAATAGAGTATAAAAATTATTACATATTAGACATATTTTTAATAACATAACTTGATTATTAGATGTAAAATATGAGTATTAGGATTCAAAAAATAAAGATACCCATCACCACACTACATATATAAAATCAATATTAAACACACATTAAAAATATACTCAAAGTTTCAGACTTTTTCTAAGAACCGTTATGAAATAATGGTTGGTGTTTTAAAACTCATAGAATAATCGAGTGTAAATATTATTACACATTAGACACATTTTTAAGGACATAATTGGATTGTTCGAAGTAAAATATTAATATTATGATTAAAAAGACTTAAGGTACTCATTAGCGTAATACATACATAAAATCAATATTAAACACATATGAAAAATATACCCAACATTTCAGACTTATTCTAACAGATCGTCAGCAGGGGTTTCCTGACCTCTACGAAGATTACGTTACACACATCACAGTCAATATCACAAACATTAAACTGAAAATATTTCTGTGAGGAATCACAAAACTTCAAAAACAAAACTGTATCAGAGATGGCGGAATCTGTTGATAGGTGTTTTTCTGTAGATCCCTGTGTTGGGGATCTTAATTAAGAACATTACATGGCAACTGTTCTGTACATTGCTCCATTTTACTTATATAGGTAACATAATTCAATACTGCCAAATTTCCAGATTTCATAAAAAATAAATTCTTATCTCTTCTTAACACGTTCACGTCGGCGCCGATATTCATGTTTTTCGCCGTGAGACAGCGCTCGAATTCATATTTCGCTTCATCTGGCGGCGCGGTACTGTGGCTTTTTCAGACACTGTATGTAATATCCCGCCCCTCTCATATTTATTCAATTGAACTCGAATATAACAAGCAGAGTTGATTGTGAATGTCTGAATGTTCGTAAGGAGTAAGCAAATTACTTAGAGACATGATTTTATTGACTACATATGTACGAATTTAATATAAAATGTTTGACAATCTAAAGAAATTTAGACAACATGATGCAAATGTATTTAAAGCCACACCCTTAGTTAATGATATTTTTTGAATGAAAGCGACAATTCTCGTTTTCCGTCGTGAATGTGTTAAATTTATAATAATGAATTGTTTTTACTACTGAATTTTCAAATATTCAAGTGACCCACCTGTAGTGCACGCCGTCTATATCATAGTCGAGTGCGAACCACCTGTAGTACACACCTTCTAATGAACAGTAGAGTGTGACCCACCGGTGATGCACGCCGCCTGGGACAGTCAAGTGTGACCCACCGGTGGTGCACGCCGGAGTGAACGTGTTAATCTAGTGACTATATCAAGCTTTTTTTTTATTCTTGTTACCAACACAGGAATCTACAGAAAAACAAAAGAGCTTCTGAGAAATTGTAATTGGCTGATGAAATGAAGAGTAAAGTAAACTTAACTATATAGGTGCTACGCCTAGAGTTACAGCTAGAATCAATGATCATAAACCATATATTCCATTTAGACCGATTGTCACGAGATGCCAAGGTGCATTTTATTATGCTGAAATAGCACATGCTAGTTTTCTCAAAATGATTATTCCGTCTTCAAAGTTTTCTAGTTCTTCTACTGAAGAATTTATTGACAGGATTGCAGATCGAGAAATTAACGATAGTATAATATTTGTCAGTTTCAATATTGTCTCACTTTCCTTCTCCATAAATATTTCCGAAGTTAAGGACACTATTAAGCAGTCTACAGATAAATAATCTGAGTCAAGAAATTAAAACCTCATTAGAAGTAGGGTTAAATATAATTAATCAGGGTAATGTATTCTACATAAACGATATTTATTATAAACAAGATAAAGACGACTCGATTGGGTCACTTATATCAAATATTTTTGCCGAGTTTAAGCTTAGACAGTTAGAAGTACTTACATTTAACACATTTAAACATAAACCTAGATAATGGTTAAGATACATTGACGACATTTTTGTATTATGGGAAGAAGGAAGACCAGACTTAATAGAATTTTTTGAGAAGTTAAATCAGCTAGATAGCAGTATTAAATTTAACATAGAAAATGATGTCAATAATTCCCTAAAAACGATTTTTTCCATTGACCGTAATGTCCTAGAAAGCTTTTTATCGTCCCTGTAAATGAACTATAAATACTACACACTTCATTTTCAATACCGATAGTGCTATAGTAAGAATAAATGATATGGAAAAAAATCAGGGCATACCGATTATATTTACGAGAGTTAGAACTCGGACAGACGGGCGGACAAACGGAAGTCATGTACACTCTTCAACTTTGTTCGAAAGCGTTAGAAAAAAAAGAGAAAAAAATGAAAGTGTAAAGTTTAATCCTTTCGAAAATTCCTGACACATCTATTGCAGCCGTATCACGTTTCACAGCAAAAAACAAATATATTACATCGTGAAAGTTTTATTTATTAAATATTTTTTGTTGAAATAGTTTGACATATTGGGATGAGAAAACAATAACATGCACTGTATAATGCTATTTTGCATATTTCTATTTTGACATCTGAGAATCCATGTAAACTTTGCATAGCATTGTGGGGATGGGAAAAAAAAACTAAAAAGCAGGAATTCAGCTTTTTCAGAATTTAGTGTCGCCCCGATGAAAAATATACATATATATATGTAGGTTTTAAATTTAAGCATTGTTTATTTTCTTTATGACGTGCATGATCGGTAAATTAACTGATGCTCTAATATTTTTATTATCCATGGTTTCAAAGCACGAGTTATGAAAATTCATGATCACGAGATCATGTTTGGATATATTCAAAGATTGGAAAAGAGTCAGTCTATAAAATTATGTTGTTCATCAAGCATCGACTTTTGCATTGCCAAGGGAGGCATTATTAGGCCTAAGTGGCTTATTCGAAGGAAAATAATTCATAGGTTTTGTGTCAGAAATGTAATGTATTTAAATAAGCTATCGACTAAGTGATGTAAATTTATCTGTATAGAATTGTATTAAAGTTTATGTGTTATTATTCCAGCATCCAGTTAGTCAAGTCGTTAATAAATTAGCATTTTACAAACAAAAACTTCTGCAAATTTATAAATATACATAGTACAAAATATATTTAAGTTTTAAGACTTAAAACTCACGCTTTTATTTTATTATAAAATGATGTCACTTGCATCAGCTGAAGTATTCTACATTTAAGACCCAGTCTCAAACAACATTACAGAAAAGCATGCATAGGATGTCACTATCACTGAATAATAATAAAAAAAAACAACAACTTAAAAGCGATGTCGTCATTCAAGAAACTCGACAAAAATAAAATCAGCTATCTAATGATGCATATGATTTCATTTGTTTGTAACAATAATATAGATACTTAAAATTAAATATAGTTTATAATAGCTCCATGATTTACCAGAAATCATTCACTTATATATATTTTTTCAAAATATCACGTGTTTTAATACATTTTTTTTTCAATTGTTATGGGAAAATGGCAAAAAAAAAAAAAAAAAAAAAAGATATAGTTACTATTTTTCAACTATTTTTCCTTTATTTCTACAGAAATGGAGTACTTCGGTTGGCAACATTAAACTAATAGCGCTAAAAACTACGAAAAAAAATTAATACCTCAAACGTGAATTGAGATGAAGTTTTCAAACAAATTGCATTTAAAAGTACTTTTATTTTACTATACGACGGTATAAAAATTGAAAATGTGAGAAGCATAGAAGTTTAAAAAAATTACAGTAGAGATTATCCATATTTAACAGCACAGTGATACATTTGCTTTGTTTTTCGGCTGGCTTATATAACGGAACGTTATTGTTTAGAGACGACACTTAAATTTCTGGCCGAAAAAATAGCATATAGGGGGCTAAAAACAGAATATTTCTATTAAAATTACAAAAGCAGAATGTATTTCAAAATAATCAAAAGTACTGTCATAAAAATTCAAGTAACATAATGCATCACATTTTTCTACGACATTTATTGTTTTCTAAACAAGAAGGTTATTTTATTAAGGTTTGATACAGTAAAGCAAGAAAACCTATCAGGAGTTTATGAGATACCTTACGTTAGGGGTGCACAACCTTTTTAAGAGAAGTGCCTCTTAGAAATATGTGTGGGTTGTCGAGGGCAACATCAGTAACACAGAGAATTTTATTTCGGAGAGGTGATGTGAGACCTATAATCGGATAAAAACATGATTTCAGAGGGGGGGGGGCGAGTTTTCCCCTCTAGATTCCCCTACCCTCTCAACATATCCAGTTTAGTTGGCAAGACATACCAACAGTTTACATTTGTATATATAACGGAGATATAGCAAGGATTATTTTCAGGTAGTGTTAATATATCGTGACTTTGTTCGGGGAGTATAAATTTTGCTTTAATAAAAGTGCTAAAAAACAATATAGGCATGAAAGTGGCTAGTACCGAAAAAAAAGTGAGAATTTTATCAACGAAAGGGGGGGGGGGGTGAAGCCGATCAACGAAATTTGAGATTTTTCTGCACCCGATCAACGAAATTCGCTTTTTCCGGGCCTGATCAAGGAAATACACTTTTTTCCTCTCCTGATCGACAATTTTTCAATTTTTCTGCGCCTTATAAACAAAATTCAAAATTTTTCCGAAGCCGATCAACAACATTTGAGATTTTTTCCGCTCTTGATCGACAAAATTTGCGCTTTTTCCTGACCCAAACGATGGAATTCACGATTTTCCGCTCCCGATCAATGAAATTTGCGATTTTTCCGCGTCTGATCAACGAAATTCGCGATTTTTCCACGCCTTA
Source organism: Maratus speciosus (assembly GCA_963932465.1). Taxonomy (NCBI): domain Eukaryota; kingdom Metazoa; phylum Arthropoda; class Arachnida; order Araneae; family Salticidae; genus Maratus; species Maratus speciosus. The sequence continues at coordinate 500,968,632 of OZ010794.1, read as the reverse complement.
TCAACGAAACTTGCTATTAACTGATTCTGACAAAATTTGTAAATTTCTCGTCGTTAATTTTTGATCGTCAACCCAATTTTTCTGAGCGCAATCGACAAAACACGCGATTTTCCCATGCCGATAGAAGAAAATTACGATTCCCTTCTCGCTGGTCGACAAAATTCGCAATTTTTCTGCACCCGATCAAAGAAATTCACGATTTTTCCACGCCCTATCAACGATATTTGCTATTAATTGATTCTGACAAAATTCGCAATTTTTCCCGCAGCTTATCAACGAGATCGTCGACAAAATCGACAAAATTTGCGATTTTTCTGCACCCGATCAACAAAATTTGAAAAGTTTTCGCGATTGATCACGAAATTCTCGATTTTTCCTGCACCCGATAAACGAAATTCGTGATTATAAACTGACTGACAAAATTTACAATTTCTTCCGCGCGTAAATTGACGAAATTCGCAATTTGTTTTTCTTGATAAACGGACGAAACTCATGACTTTTCAGCAGCCGATCATCAAAATTTGCAAATTTTCCGCGCACCGTCGACAAAATTCACAATTTTTCCGAGCCCGATGAACGAAATTTGAATTTTTTCCGCGTTTCATCGACAAAATTTGGGATTTTTCCTTGCCTGATCGACAAATTTGTGATTTTTTCACGCCTGATCTACGAAATTTGCGAATTTTTTAAGCCCGATATCGACGAAATTTGTGATTTTTTGAGTGCCCGATCAACGAATTTTGCGATTTCTCCGAGCCTGACAGGCAAAATTTTGTGATTTTTATCCATAAACGATAGACGAAATTCGCTATTTTTACGCGCCAGATCAACGAAATTTGCGATTCTTAACAGGCTGACGAAAGTTGCAATTTTTCTGGCGGCAAATTGATAAAAATTCGGATTTTTTTGTCATGATAAACTGACGAAACTCACGATTTTTCCGCAGCCGATCAACAAAATTTGTAATTTTTCCGCGCATCATCGACAAAATTCGAGATTCTTCTGTGCCCAATCAAAGAAATTCTCTAATCTATCTTACCTGATTGAAAAAATTCGTGATTTTTCAGCTCCTGGTCGACTCAATTTGCGATTTTTCAGCGCCTGATTGAGGGTATGCGCGATTTTTCCTTGCCCGATCAACGAAATTCATGATTGACGAAATTCGCACTCTTTTCGTGCCCGATCGACGAAACATGTGATTTTTCCGTGCTTCATCGAAAAAATTTATGATTTTTCAATAAAATTTACTATTTTTCCTCGCTTGATCGACAAAATTTGCAATTATTCCGTGCTCGATAAACAAAACTCGCTATTTTTCCGTGCTCGAACGGAGAAATTCGCTATCTTTCCTTGCCTGATCGACGAAATTTGCGATTTTCCAGTGCCCGTTCGATGAAATTCGAATCTTGGGGATTTCCTATGTTGATATTTATGGTTTCGGTCGGCCGATAAACGAAATTCGCGATTTTTAACTGACTGACAAAATTTGCAATTTTTCACACGAAAAATTGACGAAAATCACCATAATTTTTCCGCGACCTATGGGCAAAAATTGCGATTTTTTCCAGTTATAAATTTTCGAATTTCGCGGGCCACAAGTTAACCCATCACGGGCCACTTTTGTCCCGCGAGGCACCGGTTGTGCATCCCTACCTTTCGTCTATGAAAAGGGGGACATTAAATATTAGGTGGGGATGACTGGGTTAACGTTTAGTATCAGAAAAGGTGAGCATGAGTCAGATATTAGATTTGGTCCTGCGAAAACAGCTTAAGCAAGATTCTATTTGGAGGGGGTGGGGAATGTTGTTTAATGACAGTAAATTGGTAAATTGGTTTATAATTCATATTATTATCGAAAATCTATTATAAAGAAACCCCTGAAGAAAGCCTGCAATGATACCTATTCATTTGTTACTCCAACATTATGGTTAAATTTATTAAATAAGATTTTAAAGAAAACTTCTTTAGGGGAGCCACGTATTTATACAATTTTAAACCACTATCTTTATTTAGGTTCATGATTGACAATAGGGGGCAGGTGTGTGTTTTATATGTTGTAGAGGAGACTAGGAAGGGTTGACCCACTATTTACAAAATGATTTTTATTTTTTAAATATTAAACGTAGAAAATTTTTATGTATCAATTTATTCGTTATACAATCAGATATCAAAATAAAATTGCTACATAAGTGTAACATATAAGAAATTTGAAAAATGATTGATTTTAATCATGAAAAAATAATGGGTCAAGGCTTCCCATCTATGGGAGGGTTGATCTACTATATGGGAGGCTTGACCACTTTGTTTTATATAGCGTGAAGAGAAATTCGTGAAGAGAAATAAAATAAGTTTTAAAAAAAGCAATATAACTTTATGCTACATACATTAATTATTATAAAAAATATTTTTTTTTAAATATGATGCTCAAACAAAGCTGTTGAGGCACAATCGCAAGTCAGAGGAGAAAAATTTTGTTTTATACAGGATTTTGTCTGAGCAGGTATAATTGTACAGCAAGGAAAATGAAATTTAACATTTAAGCAGTATTCTGTTACAGACAAGTTCCGTTTTCATAATGTTTCATGTTATTATGTCCTGATTTAGGAGCCACTGTCCCGCTTTTTTTGTCTCCTATATTATAAAAAATATATAATATGAAATATAATATCCTCCTATAAAATATAGGACAATCCTATATTTTGTGACACTCGACCTGACAACTGGAGTTATCACATAGTTTGGATTCATCTCACTGTATCCACCCCGGTGAAATTTCTCTACATACCTTCCTAAAGTTTTTCGATCAATGTTATGTTCTTTTGCAGCCGCATGAGAACTTAACTTATCATTAACATGATTTAAACCTTTAAAGGTCAAAGAACTTTCAGTACTAAAATGTTGAAATAAATGACTGGCACTGGAATTTACGAACAAATTTATTTCGAAATAAGAAAAAGGCTATATTTCACATACATATTAAATGAAAAAAAAATAGCAAAATTCTGGTACTATTGTGACATTTCGAAATTAAAATTAAGTAGTTTTGTAAGCATACCACTGCCCTTGAAAGTGTTAAGACTGCTGCTTTCATCCTTTCTAGTCCTTTCTAGTCTTTCCCACTGTTTTTATTTACCTATTGTAAGTAATATTTAAATGGAAAAAGTTCTTATCAACTTTACCATTTTCTTGCAATTTTTCACATCTTTCTTTAGTCAGTTTTAAAACATTTTCTTTTCCATCACCCCATTTTACTGAAGCTTTACAGAATAAATTTACATTATTTTATATATATAACCATTAACTTTTCATTATGCACAGTGTATAATAAAAAGATTTCAAAAAACACTTAATTAAGGGAGCCTTGATCATCTAGTCAACCCTCCCTCACATTGACTGGGTCAAGCCTCACTACATAGACCTTTTCTATAGAATAGCACACTGTTATGTTAAGCCTAACTAACTGTGCAATCATTATGCCTGGAATGAAAGCACGACATTTCCGCATTACTTTAAATCTACTTACTTAAATTTCTATGATATAATTTATCTGAAAAAAGCTTACAAGATATTTATAAAAAAAACACAACTTTTAGGTTGAAAACACCTCACACTTAATTTTTCCACACTTATTTCGATTATCTCCATGAAACGAACACTGTTGTTTGAGCATTCCAATAGCTTTGGTTGACACCTATTACTAAAACTCTGAACTTCTTTTAAATATGAAAATTGATGAGTGGGTTAAGCCTCCCGTATGGTCAACCGTCCCTAGTCTCCCCTATATATTTTAATGTTCGGTGTCATTCGCCTTGATCGTTGATGAATGTTTATGATAACGGTTTTTATCACTAATGAAACTGAAACATGTCAAGTTGTTTGTTTGTTTATAAATGTATTTTGTCTGACATCTTACATAAGTAAAAGAAAGTTCTTATAAATTAGCTACAATTACAAATTTTTATTTTATGCACAGGACTCAAAAACTTTGTATTTAAATTAGATATTTTTGCACTGTATTTCCATATCAATATTTCTAATTTCATTTTCTTTAATAAAGAATATGTGAACTATAGGGTTGTTCCAAAGGCGACGTTCCAAGCAACATGGAGGGTTGCCTTTTAAAGTTTGACAAAAAGTAGAAAGAAAAAGAATTTTTGAGGAACAAACTGTTTTATTGGTTTTCAAAATATTCGCTTTTAAGATTTATACACTTTTCCATCAGTTCAAACCAATTCTTGAAACAGTTTTTGCACTCTAAAGTTGATATCTCAGAAATATAATTTTGGAAGGCATCAACAGCTTCTTCAGATGATGAAAATCGCAGACCACGCATTTTTAATTTGATAGACGGTAACAAGAAAAATTCGTTAGGCGACAAATCAGGAGAATATGGGCAATGAGACATTAATTCGATATTTTTATCCTTCAAATAATCAACTGTTTCACGTGCTGAGTGGGAGTTGTCGTTGTCGTGATGAAGAATGATGCGTCTTTTTTTTTTGTTGATGTTGTTTTTCCTGATTTTGTTGATGACTTTTGGCAAACAAATTTCTGTATATTACACACTTCACTACGATCATTTAGCGTTAACAGTTTTTCTATCCTCTGAAGGAATTGTTGCAATATGTCCTGTAAGGTCGGAGAAACAAGCAATCATTTTCTTGCAAGTACTTCGTGAACGAATAATTTTCGTAGGATTCGATTCATCTGGAAAAACTTGAAAAGTGGATTGTTGTTTAGTTTTCGGCTCATACGAATATATCCAAGTTTCGTCACCTGTAACGATGTTGTATATGGATTTTACAGGCCTAAATTTGAATTATTTTAGCATTTCCTTACACCAGTTTGCAGGAGCCTTTTTTGAGCTTCTGTCAAATTGTGCGGAATCCATCTGGAACAAATCTTTTTAACAGTTAAATGTTCATGCAAAATCAAATGTATATTAGCCTGTGATATGCCAAAGGATACTTGTATCTCGCGATACGTGGCATGCTGATCTTCTTCAATCATCTTGCGCACAGAATTGGTGTTGTTTGGAATCACTACCGATTTTGTCGTCCTTCACGAGATGCATCACTGAAGAACGCACGACCACGACGAAATTCTGGAAACCAATTGTAAACAGTTGTTTCTCATGATGCTTCATTAATAAAAGATTCACAAAGCGATACTAAGCATTCTTCGAGAGTGAGGTTTTTCTTAAAATCATAAAAAACCATCCAACGGAAAACTACACGAGTTATTTCCACTTTTTTCACTCACTTGTTTTTTTTTTAGAACATTCACTGTAAACAAAATACGCAGGCAATTTCTCAGATGCCACTGATTCCAAAAAAAAGTGTGAATTTTACGAATATCCTGACGACAAATTTCAGTAGCGACTTCTATTGGTCGTTTGTAAAAAACCTAAAATGTAACACTCGTAGACTATATATCTACCCTATATATATAAAATCCTAATGAAACGAATTTATGAAACGGAAGTATGAAACGGCAGTATGAATCGACTGATTAAACAACTGATTATGTTTCACGGCGATTTCTCCTAAAATATGGGATACTTTGCGATGAAATTAACACCAAAAATCAATTTTGATCCGCAGATTTCAAAACTGGTATTAGAATTTTTTAATTGAAATTAGTTTTCGAAATATAATTTTTTTTCTAATTTTATATACATTTTTCTAATGATGGCAACTCAAATTTCAATCAAACAGATTTTTTTTTTATATATATTTCAGAAAAGGTTGACATGGTAATCCGGCTATTGTTGTTTATTTGATAATAAATGTTTATTTACTTGTATTTCCTTTTACAAATTATATAAATTATTTTGTTCTATGATTATGAAATATTTTTTTTATATTTCCAATAGAAAATAATTAAGAAATACAATACTACTTAGTTCTTCCGCCGACCAATTTCGCCAAATTATATATATCGCCAAAACACTCGATAAATTATACAAATTGAAATGATTTTTATTTTAAATAACGAAAGAACAAATAAATTAGTATAACATTAATAAATATACGAATAAAACGACGAAATAAAAAATCACTTGATGATGTAAACACGTGTAACTTGCTTAAAGTCAAGTGAATGAGACATTTACGATCAACCATTACTGCCATCTAATCTTATAGTTTGGCGATAGATTTTTGGTCGTCAGGATATCTAAGGAATACCAAAAATGCATATGTAACTGGTATTTGAAAACGAGGTTTTCGCCAAATTTTCGTAAAAAAATAAAAATCACACCAAACCTGTATATCTGTAACCTGTATAACCGTATCTGGCCAAATATTACCACTCGAAAAAAATGCTAACTGGCGAGTTGAAAAAAGCTATTGGCGAGATTTGCATCCTGTTAGTGTAACAGTACCTAGAATTCTTTGCGACCATGGCAACTTTTATGTAATTTTATTCGAAAAAAATATTGATATTTTAATCAAAATGGAAAACTTACGGTCCCATATTGGCGCGATTTTTTTCTGACGCCAATGTCATATACGGAACGGGCACATAACTGGCGCCAAAGTATCGTTATTTTGCTTCATATGGTAAGCCGGATGTGGCTGTTTATGCTGTTGATACGTTCCCAAATTGGCGTCGTTAAAAAATCACGCCAATATGAGACGTATACACTATGACGCAAAAGTTTAGACAATGACGTCATTCAGCTTTAAAATGTAGAATTATGACGTCAGAATTACAAAAACCTGTAAATATATTCAAAAACTGATTTAAAATGCTATGTACAAAAGACAGTCGTTTTATTTGCTATAATACTAATTTTTTTCATAAAAATTCAAATGTGCTTGTCGCAAAAGTTTAGACACTATTCTAAATTTCTTTGAATATTCGCTGGCATATGCAAATTTAGAATCGATGATGTCACAAATTTGGAGTACTTAAGTTCTGCAAACAATTGCGCTTCATAGTCGACATGCCGAGAGCTAAAGAAATTCAAGTGAATGAGGTTTCAAGGATTTGGCAGTTGAAAGGTGAAGGGAAGAGCGTTTCTGAAATTTCTGCTATTATTAATAGGTCAAAAAAATCTATTTATCGAGTTTTATCGAGTGGTTCCGAATATAAAGCAAAATGTCGGTCTGGGAGGCCACGTGTGACAAATGTACGAGAGGATCGCCTGATACAAAGGCTAGCGAGTACTCAACAAATGAGCGTACGTGGAGTTCAAAGCTCATCGGGACTCTCTGTATCAAAGGATACGATTCGTAGACGAATTTTGGAAAAAGGAACAATCGTTTATAGCAAAATGCAGAAGAAACCAGCTCTGAAACCATATCATAAGTTACAAAGACTTATGTGGGCTCGAAAGCATATGTCATATGGAGAGAAATGGCAGTCAGTCATATTTAGCGATGAAAAAAAGTGGAATCTGGATGGTCCAGATGGTTGTTTATCGTATTGGCATGACTTGCGGAAGGAACCTCGACGTTTTATTAGTCGCAGACAAGGAGGGGGCTCGGTGATGGTTTGGGCAGCCTTTTGCTATAATGGACAAGTATCTCTGACCTTCACCAGTGGTCGTCAAACTTCACAGCATTATACACAGACATTAGAAGAAAACCTACTGTCATTTGCTGAGCTTCTAGGGGGTCCTCAGTGGGAATTTCAGCAAGACAATGCTTCAATTCACACTGCAAAACATTCAAAATCTTGGTTTAATTCCCATAATATAAGAGTTCTCGACTGGCCAGCATGTAGCCCAGATCTTAACCCTATAGAAAACCTTTGGAGCATCATGTGTCGCAAAGTTTATAGCAACGCTAGACAATACTCTTCTGAAAAGGAACTTAAGACATCTATTGAGAATGCACGGTACGATATCGATCCACAAACTATGCAAGATTTAGTTTCTTCCATGCAATCTCGTGTATATGACGTAATACATAAGCATGGATGCGCAACCAGGTTTTAAAAATTGTTTATTTCGATTTTATTTAATTTGTGTCTAAACTTTTGAGACAGCAGTTTATTTTTGTTACCATTTAATTTATTGCAATATGCACAATTCCACTTTTCTTTGTTATAAATATTGTTTATATGTACAGCACATTAATTTCAAGCAGTGATTTGAAAATTGAATAAATATTTTTCAAAGTATGTAAGAACTTCTTCATTGTCTAAACTTTTGCGTCATAGTGTATGACATCTTTCCCAAACTTTCATATGAACGGCGAAGGGATCAGACCGTATTTGTTTATGGCAGTTGATGACTTGAACTATTGTAATATAGATGAAATGATGGCGATAGAATAATATTTGGCGACTTATCACCTGTGCCTGGCTAACATTAAGTACCAAAATGGCACCTAGAGTATAGAAAGCCTGGAACTGTCCGCCTGGAACTGTTGATGATAGTAACATGACTCAGGCTATTGTTATGGAGATTGTTTCAAAATACTGGGAGACAAAGACTCTTATACTTAATTTATTTTATTTTAGCTTCTTTTCAAATGTTTAACTGATCCTCTTTAATGAAAAACGAAAACAATCATTGGATGTCTTAACAGCAACTGATTCGCCCTTAAATTTTTGCAATCAAAGGGAATTGAATGGAAACCCGTTTACAGGGAGATCGGCACAGTTTTTTCAGTAAAATTCAATCTTCTCTAATATTTTTAAAACCCATCAGATTAGTGTGTTTTTAGATTCTGCGGTGTCTGAACGGGGTTTGGCGAGCGTAGCTTGCAGGGGGCAGAGCCCCCTAGTTATATATATTCTTATCTGTATTTGAACTAAACATTATTTCTTTCCGAAAAGAAGATATCATTTATATTAACTATATATTATATTACCTGTATTTGAATCTTTGAAAATATCTGTAATAATACATTCGATTGTAAAATAAGAAAGAAAAATCATGTGTTAAGCATAGATTATGAAACACTTTTCAACACTTCCTGAATGCTGGTGAAAGCGTGTAACATCATTAAAAATCATTTGAAACGGTTTTTTGTTCCATTAGCCGTAATGTAAGGGTAGTCTACTTTTGACTGTCCCTGTAAATGAACTAAACATGCTACAAACTTCATTTGAAATAAGAAACGTGCTATGGTAAACGTCAATAACATTAAAAAATTTCAAGGCAATCAGTGTATATTTACCACAGTTAGAGCGCGGACAGACAGATAGACAAACCGAAGTCATAAACACTTTTCAACTTTGTTGGAAAGTGTTAAAAAGATTAAGTAAAGAAAAGTTCACTATTTTAAAAATATACTGGTATACTACGTTGCGCTTTTTTAGTTTATAGGAAAATGTAAATATCGTATGTCATGAATATCTTGCTTATGCAGTATTTTACATTTCTTCGAACGTTTTACCAGTCTAAATTGATATGGAAAGGAAAATGCATGTCGGTACAATGTTTTTCATGCTTTTACGTATTGATAGCATATAAAGATCCTTTTCCATTTTACGTCAATTTCCTCACTTTTCAAGAGACGTTTGAAAAAGTAGATCAGCACAGAATATACTTCAAAGCTCAAAATATTCTGAAAGTACATGCCGAAAGCTTTTATTCATGTTGGTTAAACTGGATATCCTTTTAGCTATAGGAATGTATTTTACATTCTTTGACAGTTATTCTTTATATATATTGTATATATGTTATACATTCTTATTTATATTTGAATCCTACAAAATATATACAAAGCTAATCTATTCTAAACCAAATACTTACATCCAAATATTAATATTATTTTTTTAGAAAAGAAAGTGTTATTTATATTTATATATTTTATGCATTTTTGTCTGTATTTGAACCTTATAAATGATATACAAAGTTATTTATTGTAAACAAACACTAAGTCAAGAAAAGTTCAATATTTTAAGGAATTCTTGGTATACTAAATTGCATTTTTTAAATTTTATAGCAAAATGTAAAGATCGTATGTTTTCAATATCTTATTTATGCATTATTTCACATTTCTTCGAACGCTTTGCCATTCTAAGCTGGTATGAAAAGGAAATACATAATAGTACGAGGTTATAAATTCTTAAATATTAAAAGATAAGCATAAAGGTTCTTTTGCATTTTACTTCAATGTTCAAACTTTTAAGGGAGAGTTTTATGAATAGAACAGCAAAAAATATATTCAGAGTTTCTACAGAGCAGGGTATTTTCCTGACTTTCGGTTAGATAAATACAAGTATTTTCTTAGAGAAAGACTCACCTTTTGACAATGACGATATGAGGAATTTTTGGCGAGGAGCCCCAACATCCCCGGATACTGAGCGATCTAGGATGGATAACAAGGTGCATTTACATAGGCAGCAGTGAGAGCATAAATAATGGAGGGGGGGAGGAGGCTGCGACTTAGTTTCTTGGGTTCAATTAAAGAACTTCCTCCCTCACCTTTAGCAATTGTACGACCATATAAGTCGAGTATTTCTACATACAAATTCTGGTAGTTTTGCTGAAAGTTTAGGAACCATGATATTTAAACATAATATATTTCAGAGTTCAAAATATTCTGAAAGAATAGGCCTAAAGCTTTTATTTGTGATGGTTAGACGGGATATCCTTTTGGCTATAGGAACGTATTTTATGTTGTTTGACAGTTATTCATTGTACAGCGTGTCTACAAATTAGTTTAGAACTTCCGAAATATTAAATGAAATTAACTAGTTGAAATTGACTAGTAGTAATATTGCCGACGTTTATTCATGGATGTCGTTAAGTGTCAGAACTGACGCTATCGCTTAGCGAACGGTAATCATTGTTATTCGGCATTACGATAATGGAGACGTACAGCAGTGCTGTAAAAGCGATATGCTGTCTTTGATTTCATGAAACTTATTCTGCTAAACAAGTACGACGGACATTTTTGATAATGGCAAACATTAACAATTTTTCTATCTTACAACAATATGAACTTTTTTCCCTGTCAGTTCCATTCGATAAATCATTCTTTTTGCCCAACTAATTTGTAGACACTCTGTATATGTGTTTTACATCCTTATCTGTATTTGAAGCTTACAAAATACATACAAAGCTATTTGTTAGAGAATTGCTCTTTTGTTTCAAGAACATTCCACCAGATGGCAGCATCAGTTTGTTGTTTTACTGGCACAGACACTCAAAACTGTTAGTGTACCTCCATGGCTCATGGCAGTTTGCAGCAAAATGCTGCTGGATTAAAAATCCACTGATATTCCAAAGGAATTATAACAATACATTAAAAACTGCAACAACCTATTTAATGCATAATTCAAAGTATTTCTTTATATTTGTGTTTTGTAAATAGTCTCAAGAATATTCATCTGTTTTTTTTTATTCTGAAGTGTTGTCAGTATTGTGTACAACATTTTATTCTAGTGTATTTAATTTTCAAATAAACGTTTTTTGTTCATCCTAAGAAGAATATATTTCTACTGAATAATACATCAAAATATAAAGGTAAAACATTTAACTTTTTTTATTGTTTATTATTGAGAAATTTCGTATTCATGCCTTCATATGGAATAACATTCCAACACTATTCTATTCTAAAACAAAGCCTTATATCTAAATTTTAATATTATTTTTATAGAAAAGAAGGTGTTGTTTATATTAACTTTATGTTATATGCATTTTTATCTGTATCTGAAGCGTACAAAATATGTTCAATATTATTTTGTTGAAAAAAGAAAAAAAAAAGTTTAGTCTGGTTTTGATTTGTAGATAGCACATATTATATACACCATTTAAACGTAGACTTTCTTTCTAATCGTTTGGTACCAGTAACTTTCTTCTTCCATAATTTGTTGCAGCGTTAGTAAGGGGTATTTACTTTTTTTACCAAGGGTGTATAATACTATTCTATTTTAAAACAGAGATAAAGACAACAAATGTTCACTATTTTAACGAGGTATTGGATTACTATATTGGTTTTTTTTTTAGTTTATAGAAAAATGTAAATATCGTATGTCATGAATATTATTTATCTAGTATTTCACATTTCTTCGAACATTTTGGCACTCTACGTTTATATGGAAAGGAAAATGCAAAGCAGTACAAAACATTTCATGCTTAAGTATTGGTAGCATACTCTTTTCCATTTTATGTCAATTTCCTCACTTTTCATGAGAAGTTTGAAAAAGTAAAGCAGCACAGAATATATTTCAGTGTTCAAAATATTCTGAAAGAATATGCGGAAGCTTGGTATTCTTGATGGTTAGACGGGAAATTCTTACGGGTAAAAAGAAATGTATTCCACACTGTTTGGCTGTTATTCTTTTGGAGAAGTGGAAGTTCTTATATATTATATCCCAGAAAACTGATACGTAACATTTTGTTTTATGTTGAAATATTAATATATTAATATTTGTATTATTTCTTTTGAAATAATGTATTTATATAAGCATACAATTTCAAATTAACATTAATAGAAGTTTTCGATGTTTGAAATTATAAGACATTCAATAATTAGAAAATTAAGTATGCTGCACTGCTAGTCCGAAACTTTTGGTTGTCGACAGGTCCAAGACCACAGAAAAAAAAATCGGATCATGAAATGATATATTTCATTGTTCTGCAGCAGCATAAAAAATCCATGATTTAAAACAGTATTTTCGTTGATTAACTTTTGCTAGAGCACGAAATTTTCTACTTTGTTTTGTCCATTCCATTTTTTCAGATTTTTATATGTAATGTTGTCGAGATAATGAATACAGAATCAACCCATAAAAACTTTATACCGTAACCATATTATATACATTGAGAATGTATATAATATTAAAAAAAAGTATAAGTAGCAGACCAGTCATCGCGTATTTGGACTAGATGATTCTAATGTGTGCGGATGTTTAAATAAATTGTTTGTTTTTTTCATCTAAGGCTAGCTATGCAGTTATTCATTCTCTCCAAACTTTTTTATTCTGATTCGTCAAAAAACATCTAATATATATGTGTATTATTAGCACTTCCAATCGTTAATTATTAATATTTAGCAATTCTTACACATGTATCTGCGTGGATATGTAAAAAAAAAAAAAAAAAAAAAAAAAAAAAAAAAAAAAAAAAAAAAAAAAACTAGGCATTTTCGTATTCCACTATTTTCGGAATTTATCACATACATTTCAAATATTTTTGGTCAACAAATCATTGCACATAAACATGAAATAAAGAATGTACAAAGAGTTTGAAGAAACAAAAATTGTAGAATACAGCACAACAAGTAACCTGAACTACATTTTCTGTATACACATGTATCTGCGTGGATATGTAAAAAAAAAAAAACTAGGCATTTTTGTATTCCACTATTTTCGGAATTTATCACATACATTTCAAATATTTTTGGTCAACAAATCTTTGCACATAAACATGAAATAAAGAATGTACAAAGAGTTTGAAGAAACAAAAATTGTAGAATACAGCACAACAAGTAACCTGAACTACATTTTCTGTATTATTCCTTCTGTTGTTAATCCAAGATACTCTCAAAGAATTTACTCATTTTTTTAGAAACTTACCAGTTTCATTTTAGTTTAATTATGAAAATAGCAATTAATTTGTTTTATTTACACTACTAGGGGGTTCAGCCCCCTACGAGCTACGCTTGTCGACCCCCGTTCAAACACCGCAGACTCTAAAAGCACGCTAATTTGATTGGCTTTAAAAAGATTTCAAAAGATTGATTTATAACTTAAAAAACAGTGGCGATCACCCTATAAACGGGTTTCTATTCATTTCTCTTTGATTGGTGAATTTGGCCAAATCAGCTACTGTTAAAAGATACAGTGGCTGCTTCCGTCTTTGATTAAATAATTTTAGTTAAACATTTCAAACTATAAAATGGATTAAGTAAACAGTCTTTGTCTCCCAGTATTTTTTAACAAAGCGAAAAGAAAGTTTTTTTTTTTTTAAATAAGACATTTTAAATATATCGTTTATAATCGGACGTAATTTTCACCAAACTTTTCTTTCTCTTTTTAATATTCACATGAAAATACTTTTTTTATGAAATGAAATATTTAAGCTGTCCTAACAAAAATAGTTGAAAAATATCAAATAAATGTCTCGCGCAATTTTTTAAATTTAAACTACTTGCGATATTATTTTTTTGTTCATTTTACGTAATAAATGTAATGTGACGTAATTTCTCCTGTTTAAGACTTCTAACGCATGTTAATGAATTTATTATTCTACAATATTCTGTCTCTTTTAAAATTCACGTGTAATTATAATTTTTATGACGTAATTTTCAATGAGTTCCTGTTTTTTATATTTTCTGTTTATAATAGTCACGGGTAAAGTAAATTTTTAATTTGAAGTAAACATTATTGTTTTCGCTGTTTATACAACTGGCAACAGTTTAAATTAATAACATTTTCTAAATTTTTTTTAAATCATCTCTCAAAATGCTGAAAATTTGAATTTAAAATTGAAATAAAACCTCAAAAAATGAGTCAAATAAGAAAAATAAATACAATCTGCACACCGGAAACTTATAACGTATAAAATGATCTAAAAATGATTAAATTCTCATGTATAGTTTTTGCTGCAATAAAACTTTTTAAATGGAACGATTTTGTCCAACTTTAGCATTAAATATATCTTAAAATAATTCTTCGATTTGAAAACTGTCTGCATCAGCGTGTTTATCAAACATTTCTCTATAAAACCACCGATTTTCATATTTTTGTATGCAATATTTTTCTTAATATTAACGAAGAAAGACCTCCGGTCACAAAAAATTCAAAACCGGCGGCGGCGGTGGCGGTGACAGCGGTAGTTACTTTTTTTTAGAATAGAGAGATTTTCCGAAATTATCACATATGTTATTATTGTTGTTATTATTGTTTGTCAAAGGATTTATGTACAAATCAAGAAAATTCAAAAATTAATAATAAAATCTTCTTTTTTTTCAGTTTTGTATTGTGTAGAAATTAAGAATAATATAGCAACAAGAGTTTATGACAAAACCCTTTATTTTATTTATATTAAAAAAAAACAGATATACTGATGATATATATATAGATATAGATATAGACAAACAGATAGACAGATAGATAACTATAGATAGATAGATAGATGACTGTGTGTATGTGTGTGCTAAATCGAGCATTTTTTGCCCGGTCGTTCCAATGTTATTCTCAATAATTTCTCCACTTCAATAATATTTCTGATTGCTTAATAAAGACGTTTTTAATTTCACAGAAATGTGTTCTTATATTTCTCATTTAAACTTAAATGTTTTTTTTAGTTTTTTCCAATAAGATGACAGTAATATGTTTTAGATTTTTAACTTTTCTCAATAAAATGCCACTTTGTAAATAAAGTTTCAAGAAAGACGTAAACATATAGAAAACTATTTGATAATCAATATATATATATATTTATTTAAAATTTGACATTTATTTCTTTCGTATCACATTTTACATTCACAAATAAATCTTTGCTTATTTAAAAAAAATAATAATAATCTGACAGTAAAAGCAATATCTAATGTTTCGAAAAATTCCTGACACCTATGTTTTCGTTATTTTGTTTTACAGTGAAACATAAATATCTTATATCATGAAAGTTTTATTTATTAAATATTTTTCAGCATCGGAATATTTTGACAGCTTAGAATGATAAAGCAATAAAATACAAAGTATTATGTAATTTTACACGCTTCTGTTTTGACAAGAAAGAGAGCCCATATAAATTTCGCTCTGAAAAATATATACCTGTGAAAGACCATTTTTTTAATTCTAAATCGAATTTCCATGCCAAAAATACTGTAACAGGATAAATTTTTAAAAAGAAAACGGTATAAAAGATCACCGAATGACAAAAATATGAGTGGCACTTTTAAAATTAACTATCATTTAATAAGTTGAGAATTCATACTTTTATTAAGATATAAAATATAATTATTTATGGGCTCTTTGAGGAGAAGGGGGGGGGGGGGGGGAGTTAGTCCTTGTATAGATTATTCGCGAATTTTGTAATTCATTGAAAGAAAATTATTTTAATTTCATTGAGTTAATTTTATTGACCTTACTGCGAATGCTGCGGCGGAAGTGCTATAGGGTAGTGGTCAAAGCGCCTGGCTACAACGCAGGAGATCCAGAGTTCGGCTCCGGCCTAGGGAAAGTTCACTAGTCCGTTTATCCCTTCGGGCTAAAGCAAAATGAGTGCCCAAGTTGCTTGAGAACTAAACACTGAGGGTCCGGTGTTAGCCTGAACATTTGGCCAGGACATATGTTATATATCAGTTTTGTTTCGATAGTACCTGTATTGTTATATAGTATTTATATTGTATTGTAGTTTTGGTATTTGTAATATTAATAATTTTATGCATTGGTAGTATTAAATAAATATATATATATATATGTGTGTATACAGGGTGATTCAAAAAAGATGGGAAAAATTTTAAGAGGTGATAGTACACACCCAAACAAGCATTTTGTATCAAAGAATGCATGGTCGAAAACTAAACGTAAAAAAAGTTAGAGGGCGCCAAAAGTTATGTTCTTATACGAGGCAAAAACACACAATGAACGATATAAGTTAAGTTACGAAAACAAATTTAATGGCATTTGATTACAATAAGTGCTCAAAACATTGACCGGCAGCTGTTATACACGCAGTACAACGACGAAGAACAGATTGGCGAATTTTCTGAAACACACCAGGTATATCGCAAACTTCCCCTACAGCAGCCGAAAGCTTGGCGACAAGTTCTTCTGCGGATTCAATGGGAGTCTCATACACAAGAGCCTTTAGCTGTCCCCACAAAAAAAATCGAGACATGAAAGATCTGGCGAGCGCACTTATGCACTTTTTGAGCGCACTTTTTGAGCACTTATTGTAATCTAATGCCATTAAATTTGTTTTCGTAACTTAACTTAATCGTTCATTGTGTGTTTTTGCCTCGTATAAAAACAAAACTTTTGTCGCTCTCTAACTTTTTTGCTTTTAGTTTTCGACCATGCATTCTTTGATACAAAATGTTTGTTTTGGTGTGCACTATCATCTCTTAAAATTTTCCCCATCTTTTTTGAATCACCCTGTATTTAAGGAAATATATATCTTGTCGGTTAGGCAAAGTGGTCATGTGTAACCTCAAAATGCATCAAATTATGAAATCCATAGAAATTCACGGTTTTCTGTTAAAAGTTGACCTAAGAACTTGTACATTTTACAGTTAACACAGAAATACTCTGCTTAGTCAATTGCCCGCTAACCTTAAACCATGTTAAACTACAGAGGCTGAAATGTATTCCCCCGGGATTGTACTACAACTCTAAAGCAAAAGTTGAGTTACCGGGGAGGTCATTTGTGCACATCTCAAAGCAGTACCTTTATCAGCCATGACCTTTAATGTATCGTAACGGTGTAGGTTTAGTTTTCCTTATTTTTATTGAGAATACTAGGTAAGCACAGACAGACTGTGCATAAAATTGAACCAAGCGAGAAAACATTAATTTAATGTCGTCAGACATTGAAAATTTCTATAATTGAGATGAACATTATCATATTGATAGCAATAAAATAACTGCAATAGCTCTGCTAAAGTTCTTGCTGGTCAAAAGGTAATGACTTAACGTTGACACAATCACAGTAAAATTACTCAGCTTTAAAATAAGAACGCACGTTTTCTTGAACTTTGTTGCCCTTTTAGGGACTGCTAGGTAAGAACACGTTGAATCTGCACACAATTGAAATGAGTTAGAAAACATTAATTTGATATCGTCAAGCATACATTGATAATTTATATGTTTAAGAGTAACATTAACATATTGACAGGAACAATATACTTTCAACAGGTCTGCTCAAGTTCTTGGTTTTCAAACACTAATAACTTACCGTAATTTTTAGCACATCCGCCGCACCTCAGATAGCTCGATTTCTTACCAAAATTTATTTTAAATAAAATATGACTTACTTCTGTTGAACACGTATTTGACTTCTGTTTTTCATTAAAATGTCCGGTTTCAAGAAGACTTAACTAAGCCGCGGATATTACTATACGCGGGAAATTACGGTAACTTTTACTCACAGTAAAAACTCACTCATAATAACTCACAGTAAAAGGGCGCAGATTTATAAATGAGACTGAACGTTTTTTTTTTTTTTCTTTCTTTGTTGACATTATTGAGAACATTAGGGAAACATCTATGCTTACTCAAAATTAAGATCAGCAATTAAACAATCATTTGATGTCATCAAGCAGACATTGATAATTTCTATCTTTGAAATGAACATTAACATTTGACAGCCACAATATACCTGAAATAGCTCTGCTTATGTTCCTGGCTGTCAAAAACTAATGACGTTGCTTTGACGCAATCTCAGTAAAATCGCTCAGATTTATAAATGAGAATGCAAGTTTTCTTTTGCGCGTATAAGAGAATTTACGATTTATTTAACAATTCCGAAAGAAATGCAAAACGTTCAACCAAATGTAGTAGCATTTGGTGAAATTCTATATCGTATGGCACTCCTTTTTAAATGGGAAGTTACATTTTTACTGATAAAAATTAAATCTACAACAATTAAAAAATGACACTATTTTTGAGAGTGCATTGCCAAATTCAATTTTCCATCAGTCGTCATTTAGTACGTTTTTAAAGTGCTTCCTCTCATTTCACTCTTTTAACTTTCGCTATTTTAAGAAACCGCTCTTAACGAGCATTTACATCTTTTAATGACCATCGTACCATGTTTCTAGTTTGTAGCCTCAACAATATCATGAAAATCACAATTTTAGCACATTCTTGGGGACAGTGGTAACCTATATAAAATATAGCCTGTGTAGGAGAAGGAACTGACTGAATCAATATGCCACCATTATTTTAAAAATCGTTCGCTAATTTCAGAGATTACCCCTTTGAAACACTCAAACGTTTCTTCTTTATTACCCGGCTGAAAAGAAGGGTTATTTGTTTCACGCGTATCTGGATTTCTTTATACACTCGAAACATCCCAACGGCTGGATGGATTTTTATGAATGAGGTCTATATCGATTCGTCTTAATCTTCCGATGGTTATAGGATAGGTTTTGTTTTTATAAATTTAAAATGGCGGCCGTAAAATAAAAAATGGCGGTACAGACGAAAAAAAATTTATGCACCATATTGAGTGACATATCATTGGATAGATCATTCAAAATGAAGACGATGTTTCATTGACCATTTTGTAGTCAGAAGCTCCGTTTAAATATTATACTACCTGGAAGTTGTGTTCTTTGGTTCGCTACGGTTACTGTAAATCTAACCTTCATAATAGACATCTATAGACCTCATCAAAACAGTGTTTGTAGATAGGAACTAATAATTAAATACAACTTAAAAGTCATTAGTACAAGTAAATAAAAAAAAGGTAAGTAATATAAAAAAAATAGTTTCATAATGATGAGAAATAATTAATTAGTTCGCTTTTTACGCAGTCGGAATTTTTGATTTTTTAAATTTAATATATTATAATATTAGTATAGTATAGCTTAAATCGCAACAATGATTTATTTTAGACAGTCCGTGAATGCAAACTTTTGCATAAATTTATTCAATTTATTTTAAATGGAAAATTTTAGTCTTTAGATGTGTCAAATTTAGTATACGTGATTTTAATTATTGTTTTCTAAATTAACAGTTAAAAATTCCTTTCCTTTCCGTAAAACCGTGGTGACCTGTACGAAACCGGCTTTAGATACGCGCCCTTAAGCCCAAGCACAATATATCCAGATTCTTCTTTAAATTAGACAATGAAACCTATTGATTCCTTTCTTTCGATCTTCCGATGAAAATGACGCCGTTTTTGAGACTGCAATGCCAAATTCAATTTTCCATCAATCGTCATTTAGTACATTTTTTAGAATGTTTTCATCTCATTTGACTCTGTTAATTTTCTCTATTTTTAGAAATCTCCCTTAGCGAGCATTTACATCTTTTAATGAACATCATACCAAATTTCTAGTTTCTAGCGTCAAGGATATCACAAAAATCACAATTTTAGCACATTCTTGGGGATAGTGGTAACTCGCATAAAATATAGTTTGTGTTGGAGAAGAGACTATCAATATGCCATCGTTATTTTTTAAAATAGTTCGACAATTTCAGTGATTATCCCTTACAAATATTCAGATGTTTCTTCTTTATAATATTAGTATAGCTTAAAGCGCATCAATGATTTCTTTTCAACAGTCCGTGAGTGCAAACTTTTGCATAAATTTACTCAAAATGTATTTTAAATGGACGATTTTAGTCTTTAGATGTGTCAAATTTAGTATAAGTGATTTTAATTATTGTTTTCTAAATTAACAGTTAAAAATTCCTTTCCTTTCCGCAAAACCGTGGTGATCTGTATGAAACCGGCTTTAGATGCGCGCCCTTAAGCCCAAGCACAATATATCCAGATTCTTCTTTAAATTAGACAATGAAACCTATTGATTCCTTTCTTTCGATCTTCCGGTGAAAATGACGCCATTTTTGAGACTGCAATGCCAAATTCAATTTTCCATCAATCGTCATTTAGTACATTTTTTAGAATGTTTTCATCTCATTTGGCTCTTTTAATTTTCGCTATTTTTAGAAATCTCCCTTAGCGAGCATTTACATCTTTTAATGAACATCATACCAAATTTCTAGTTTCTAGCGTCAAGGATATCACAAAAATCACAATTTTAGCACATTCTTGGGGATAGTGGTAACTCGCATAAAATATAGTTTGTGTTGGAGAAGAGAATATCAATATGCCATCGATATTTTTTAAAATAGTTCGACAATTTCAGTGATTATCCCTTACAAATATTCAGATGTTTTTTCTTTATAATATTAGTATAGCTTAAAGCGCATCAATGATTTCTTTTCAACAGTCCGTGAGTGCAAACTTTTGCATAAATTTACTCAAAATGTATTTTAAATGGACGATTTTAGTCTTTAGATGTGTCAAATTTTGTTTAAGTGATTTTAATTATTGTTTCTTAAATTAACAGTTAAAAATTCCTTTCCGCAAAACCGTGGCGATCTGTTCGAAACCGGCTTTAGATGCGTACCCTTAAACACAAGCACAATATATCCAGATTCTTCTTTAAAATAAGACAGTGAAACATATCGATTTCTTTATTTCGATCTTTCGATGAATTTAGACTTTTCTGGCGTTCATTATTAGTAGTAAAAATAGGAGTTAAATTTATATTTATCAAATAATTCTATTTTCGCTGTTTCGTATTTTATTTATTGTTTGTAGAACTTTGTTTTTCTTCTTCATTTTAAGAAGTTGGGATCCTTCTTTAAAGACGGTAAGTCGGGCTTTTAGCCGGCCTTTAAACTGGTGCCACGTCTTCTTTTCGTTTGAAGACGAAATACAAAGGTCTTTTAAAATGCCTTGCACATGTCTTAATTTTATGCTGTTAATAAGAAGATTTTCTTCGACATTTATTTTAGACAAACTGCCGGTATATAAATGAAGAGCACAGTTGATAAAGATGGTAAGTGATAAAATCTTCATTTTGAGAAAATGAGGTGTACATTACCAAATATATTTGAGCGCCTCTTTTATCAATTAAAATCTCCGTGAGTATTTTGCTTCTTTAACTCCTTGCCTGTGGAATATATTTGAGAAAAACGAGCCAGAAATGGAAAAACAAATTCTGTTTAGCCACTTCCGTACAAACATATGTACAAGAAGATTACATGTAACACCAGTTTTTCGGGCATTTAGATTTAAAATATCAAGTAGTAGGGGAGACCAGGGCTAGTAGGCTCAGTTTTTAGTTATTGATTTTTATTAAGTTTTTGTTTAAGTTTTTTTTTTTTTTAAACTTTAACTGTACTTTTAAAGAACAGGCATTGGGCTATAAATACCCGGAATTTTGAGTTTGTAGTTTATGTTTAGCGGAAGCCTAAAGTAAAAGGAAAATTGTGCGTTAACCTACCCCGTCACGGGGCAAGGTGCCTATACGTATGGGGTATGTTGGCACACGTTTTATAAAAAATTAAATGAAACTCAAATAAGACACGCAGTATAGAGAAACCAATTTCATTATTACCAGTAAGTTTAAACAAAGGCGTTACTGCCGTACAATGTAAATTCTAGATTATTGAGACATAAAAATAATGAATAAAACATTAACTTTGGGTAACTTCTATCCTACTCGATATCATCATCAGAGTTACAGTAGTCACAAATAAAAAATCAAGTGTCCCCGTTTGGTCAAGCCTCGTGTGCCCAAAATCCTTCATTGCAACCACTTTTCTCGGTGTTTGCTGTTTTTCAAGTTACCAGCACACACACCAGACAACGAGCCAACTTGCCCCGTGTTCAATGCTCCTACTAGTCCCATAGTAAATTTCTTCACAAAAGGGACACGTAACCATCTAAGCATAAATAATCCAAGTAAATCGCATGTGGGTAGGTTCAGTTAATCATACACTAAGAAAAAGTGCACAAAGTAAATCGCAATTATTAAGATAAGCATTAGAAATTAGAAAAAGAGTGAAACAACAAAAATTACTTATGAGTGCAAAAAACAGAAAAATCGTAATAAATGTCACTTCACGTAATTAACGCTGCAAAACTACAATGAGAATTTTTAAAAAGCAAGAAGAGAGGTACCCTATGACTGGTTACGCAATCTATCCACAAACAGGCTATTTATGAGGACTGCGCTTATTTACCCCGGTAGCCAACTACCCCATTTCTCCCCTAGTTTACAGAAAAATTAGATGATTTTTTTCATATCTGCTGCGGAGGGAAAATTAAACACTTTCCAACATTTCTCATAATACCCGCTATACACAAACATATATTTCTGCAATAACGTTTTTAGCAGCAACGATAGAGTAATGAATGGGCACGGATCCATACTTGGATCCACGGGTGTTTGTGGAGAATCAGGCCATGGATATATACGTGGATCCACTGGTACGGAAGTGATTAATTTTGTTCGTTATTATAATCAAAATATTAGATATAGATTATTTAAAAAAATTAAACAAAATATATTCTACATTCAATATTTTCACATATATGGGAAATGTTAATGGCTTGCAGTAATTTTTTCTCAAATTATAGCAAAAATAATCAAATTAGATAATTTCCAAGATAAATAAATTATTTATTTTAACTGTCATGAATTCCGTGTCATTCAGATTCCTTTGAATACTCAAATCCTTTACAGGATGATAATGTAGTTTGAATGAAATTTGGATAGAACTATAAAATTGCAAAAATCCGACAAATAGCGCGAAACTGCTGAACTATTTGCGGAAAAGTATCACCATATATTGGGAAAATGATAAATTACATATTATGCATTGTACGAACTGAGTTCGGGCTGCACGGAATTGAAACACCGATATTTAACATCGAAAAATTATTCCAAAATTGCTGCGTCTATGCTGCCCGAACTGAGTTTGGGCGTCACAGGCAGAGGCTTAAATTGTAATTTACCAGATTGTACAGGACCATTAATTACTTTGAATCATTTTGTCGCGTACGACCTTTAACATTTGAGCTCTTCAAATATCTTTCAATAAATCAGACATTGTTTTGCATTCGTTTTTACATGCATTTGTATATACATATAAATATGAAGCAAATAAGTCGTCGTGTGGTCCTTCCACCTGTCTGTTAGGCTGTCTGCATATAATAGCGCAAAAATACCCAACCGAATGTTTTGAAACTGTTGCAGAATTGTGTCTTGTCATTTAAAATTTTATAAGAATCGGATGAAAACCTGAAAGATGTTAATAAAAGTTTTCTTCTTTCGATTAAATCCTATCATACGTAATTAATTCATTGATATCTCCTGATGGGTAATGATTCTAGGTTGCTATAGTGATAACGTTCTATTTAAGATGAAGTCATATTACTTCCGTTATTACTGAATTTGATATATGGGAACGTCCATTGTTACTCTTGTGACCATTAGAGCAAATTTTCACAAATACTTCCAATTCTCTTATTACAAAATATAATGAAAACAAAAATTGATATAACCAGTTAAATACAATTATGTTTCACTCGCATTAAATATATCTAATTTGTAACAAAAAGCATTTCCCTTGTCTATTTAATCAATCAAACTTTTGTTACTCTTGTGACCAGAGTGTCACAAGAGTCATTTAATATATACATAAGTAAAATGCTTTTTGTTACAAATTAGATATATGTTTGTGTATGTAACACAGTGGTATTTAGCTGGTTATATCAATTTTTATCTTAACTATATTTTGTAATAAAATAATTGTAATTATATATGAAAATTTGCTCTAATTATCACAAGAATAACGAATGGACGTTCCCACATATAACCGTAATAAATTTTGTATTCATGCATTGATGCATAAGAGTACCACAGCTATTGCACCAAGATCTGAATATTTGTAAAACTAGTTATAGTACGAACGCTCCTCATTTGCTACGTTTTACATACAATTTCCGACTTGTTTATTTACTCATAAAGTTATAATTCTCATATTATGTAGTATATATTTTATTATTATAATTATTACAAGCTATTAACTAATTTTGGTTCAAAAGGAATATACTATCAATTTAATTAAGATAAAAAAAACTATATTTTGATATTATCATTAACAGTTTATTGGTATATTATTTCAAATTCATAAAAAAGTATAATTGAGTTAATTCCCTTTCCATTCAATTTAAACAATTAAATCGATTAAGCTTTATTCTTCATTTTTCAATTAAATCAGTTTCATGAATTAAATATTTAATTGAAAGCTTTTGATTTAAAAAGAAACATTTAAAGAGTTTTTTAAAAATCAAACAGAATATTTATAATTCGATAGACGAAACTATATACAACACTTACTCTTAATGCAAAGTCTTTTTAATTTTAATTTAGTACCTCTTTTACAGAAGCTATAGACATTTTGATAATTCAATTTTTACTGCCATTTAAATGAAACAAAGTTATGTAGTTAACTTTTACTTTAATTTAATTTTATTCTTTTTTTCACCTTAATATATAACATTTCTAATGCTATAAATGTCATTCAACTATTCGGAACTTTCTAATTAAGTTTTAAATGTCGGGTCTTTATGAATTAAGACATCGTACATAAGACGCCAGTAAAATAGGAATTTGAATGGACAGGCGGTCATTATTAGGTCGTTAATTTTCAATTTATTTTTAACTGACGAGAAAATTATAAATAAAAATCTAAAGATTGAATTAACTGAAAAGTAAAAGCAAATTGTGTTATTTAAAAAATTACACATTTAATACGATTATATATTGCGCATGTAGTTTGAGCAACATTAAAGCACCGTTTATAATTTTTATATGAGAAAACTTTTCTTAAATTTATACGCACATTTACAAAAAAAAAAGCTTAACAATTGTGGTAATTTTTTTTTTGTCAAGTAAATTGTAAAATAGAAACAAGAAAAATAGTAAGAATGGCCTATATTGGGAGATTTTATTTATGCTACAAGCTTGTTAAAATACAGTAAATACACTGTAAAAAAAGTATATATATAGACAAATGCTGCTTAATCCACAAAATTATAATGTAACGACTAAATAAAGCATACAATAAATAAGAATTTATTACTAAAAAACACATACAATTGCTGAATTGTACACAAAACTAAAACATTTATATGAACTTGTACAAATAAATATGATGATAAAAAATACTATCTGAGTTTCGGAATGCTTCTGCAGTAGTCATCAGGATAAAATATGATAATCAAAGATTCTGAGCACTTTATACGTAATGTGTATGCAATACTCGTCGCGAAGATATTAAGTTATATACTTAATGAATGAATTACTAATGCTGCTTTCAGACGTAGATTAATGGGTGATTTTCAGACACAGGATAGATGGAATTACAGTAACTGTTCATTATATTTGTTTTACAAACTTCATTCCCGATAATGTGACGGTATTCTTTTAAGTATGACTGTAAGCGAACTATGAATGGTAAATACTTCATTTTAATTACCGAACATGCCTATCTAAATCACAACAACATAGTCTAAATCACCTGAAAACTACGTTTAAACACACAATAAAATACATAATGTAATTTGAACAGACGTATACGTTTCGTGAGTCACAGGACTCACGTCATCAGTGTATAAAATCTACAAAAACAATATCTCCCCAACTACAAGTATGGCGAAAATCCTAATGTCAGAAAACACAATACCAAAAGATCATCAAGTTCCAACAGCCAATGAAATCAATGCGGAAGTGAAGTGTCATGACACAACAAATCCATCCAGAAAGTTGAGATGTAAGGTACACTAGACAAATCAATAACCAAGGAGTTTTTGTATCTATGGATATGAACAGCTTCAAAAAAGTCTAAATCTAGAGGAATAATACATTTCTTGATAATGGTAACTGAGCCCCTCTCCCCAGCAATGGCTAAACATAGTCTAATTGAAAGGCAATCACAGTATATTTACGCGAGTTAGAGAACAGAACAATTAAAGAAAACAATAAGTTAAACATGCAATAATAGAAAAGAAATTGTGTTTCAAATTTTCCAAAATTTAAAAAAAGCATCCCCATTACAGCAACATTAAAATCAATTAAAATAAAAACGTGAAACTGTATCATGCCAGATAAAAATGTGAGATTATATATTTGTTTTACAATCTTTATAGGCAATAAAATTACTTTCGAAATAGACTTCATTATTTTCTCATAGACTATAATGTGAAGACATATTTTGAGTATGACTGTAAGCGAATTGTGAATGTTAATTTTTTCATTTTCAATACATTCCCTGGTAAACCGCAACAACATAGTTTA
Organism: Maratus speciosus; assembly: GCA_963932465.1. Lineage (NCBI taxonomy): Eukaryota > Metazoa > Arthropoda > Arachnida > Araneae > Salticidae > Maratus > Maratus speciosus. The sequence goes on along the minus strand of OZ010794.1, from coordinate 500,941,888 downwards.
ATATCAGAGTATATTTCGCGTGTTAGAGAACAGCTAGGCATACGGCAGACAGAAAAACCGAATTCATAGCTATTTTTAAACGATGTTGGGTCGTTACAAAATACATGTAATTTCCTTTTTCTTTCTACTACCAATTTCTAGATGCAAAAATAAATCTTTAAAACTGCCACTTAGAAAAATTAGATACTATTCTAAGTTTTTTCTTATTTGGTAAAGTAGACATTTCATTAAAAGTATGTCTGACTGCAGTTTAAAACGTATTTACTAAACTTCTCAAACTACAAACTTTTCAAAAGTTTTCATATTTCGTGATAAATGAAAAGAATCTTCTAGCTGAACAATTGTTGTTGTTTCTTTTTTTTTCCTTATGAAACTTTGATTGAAAGATTTTATATCTTTTTCTCTCTTATTGTTTGAAACATTGATTTCTTCATCAAAAGAAAATGAAATCCAAAAAATATAAAACGTATTTAATCACGTCTTAAACTCATAACAGAAACGGTTTCGGTATATGATTTTATGGTTAAAACGAGAAAAAAAAATTTAATTTATTTTATAGGTTAACCATGCAATAATCGGAAGAGAAATATGTTTGAAACTTTAAAATTGTAAAATAACTTTCTTATTATAATAACTTTTAAAGGAATTAAAGTAAGAACATGAAATAGTTTTACTACATTAAGCTATAGAAAAAGGCGAAAATACATGCCCAACAAAGTTACGTTCACAACGTATCATATCTAAAGTCACTTCTCATGTTAAAATGGAAAATCCACCTTAACCTAAATCAATAAAACCTTTCTATAGTAAAGGTAACAACGATAAAATCTGTTTTAAAGCTAATAAAATTAGTCAGATGTGGCCATCCCAAAACTTTCTTCTATCTCATTCATGCTAATACTTCCTGTAAAATGCAGCATATCAGCACCCCATGTTAGATGATTTACACCAAATTCTAATTATCAACAACTATGGCAATCTGTAACGGAATCTCAAGTTTGATGAAAACCCATGCATTAGTTTTTTAGATAGAGCTATCGATGAAATTGTAAAAAATTCGGTATAACAGCTCCACCTGTTGGGCGATTTACACCAAAAACTAATTAGCATCAATTTATACCAGGAGGTAACTGAATCTGCAGTTTGATGAAAATTCATGCATTAGTTCTTGAGATATAGCTATTTCTGAAATCGTGAAAAATGCAGAACAGCAGCGCCACCTGTTGGGCGATTTATACCAAAATTAAATAGCTCTAATTTATATCAAGGACTAACTGAATCTGGAGTTTGATGAAAATTCGTGCATTGTTTCTTGAGTTAGAGCCATTTCGATAATCAGGAATAATGCAGCCTAGCAGCGCCACCTGTTGAGCGATTTTCACCAAATTGTAATCAGCACTTAACTGTATCCTAGACTAACTGAATCTGACGTTTTACTAAAATCCGTAAAATAGTTCCTGAGATATAGTTATTGCAGAAATCGTGAAAAATGCCGCATAGCAGCGTCACCTGTCGGGCGATTTTCACCAAAAACTAATCAGAACCAGACTATATCAAGGTCTAACTGAATCCAAAGTTTTGTGAAATCCCGTGCATTTGTTCTTGAGATAGAGCGCCACCAAATTTTGTCACATACATATTCACAGAGTGACAGAGTGACAGAGTGACAGACAGACTCGCAGACAGACATTTTCTGAAAACCATCAAATCGTGTTCAGGACATTCTAAAACTCATAAATCCGTCGAAAACCGGAAGTCGAAAATTTTCACGAATCCAGTACTTTCTTCTTGTAAAGATAGAAGAAAGTAAAAAAATGTCCACCTCCTATTCCAAAAACATTTTTTCTTAGCATAACAAATCTATGCAAATAGTTCTATGAAAAGTTTTTGGCTTCTGAAAAATAGAAATATGTAATTGCAATATGTTCATATATTTATTTTTCCAAAATTGTTACAAAAATATGTGAACAACCTCAGTATGTATAATTTTTAAATGCCATGTGTCCCAGCATCAAATAAATATATAATATAAATATTTTTTTTTAGGTATGTGAATGCAATATGACATTAAAAGTCATTTACTGCTTTTTAGATATATTTTAGAAATTTATTTGCAATATCAAATATTCAATCACTATCATTTTTCTTCGATTCAATTTTGAAGTTTATTTTTATAGTGAAACTAGTGTGTTGTGGCCATTACAAAACTTTCTTCGATCTCATACATGGCAATACTTCAAATTCGCTATCACAGTGCAAAATTCAATGGCAATCTTTGCTCATCATGAGAAATCTAAAAAGATGAAATTCCATGCTCGAGTTATGACAGTCGCTGAAATCGTGTAAATCCAGCAAAATGCAACATAGCAGTGCCACCTATTGGGTTATTTGCACCAGAACCTAATTATCATCAATTTATGTCAACGTCTAACTGAATATGAGGAAAATTCGTGCATTAGTTCTTGAGATAGCGCTATTGAGGAAATAGTGCAAAATGCAGCACAGCAGTGCTACCTATTTGGCGATTTATACTAACACGTAGTGAGCATCATTTCATATAAAAGAGTAACTGAATCTGAAGTTTGGTGAAAATGTGTCCATTAGTTCTTGAGATAGAGCTATTGCAGAAATCGTGTAGATTCTGCAAAATGTAGCATAGCAGCGCCACCTGTTGGGCGATTTACACCAAAACGTAAACAGCATCCATTCATGTCAAGGAATAGCGGAATGTGAAGTTTTATGAAAATCCGTGTGTTGACCATAAGGGAGGATTGACCCAACTCTCACTTCTCCCATTTAAAAGAATTTCAGAATTTTACCAGTATGTGTCAACCAAAGCTAGTGGAATGCTCAAACAACTGTCTTTGTTTTATACATATAATCGAAATAGGTATGAAAAAAATCAGTTGTGAGGCTTTTTCAACCTAAAGGTTGTGCTTTTCTAGAAATATTTTGTAAGCTTTTTTTAGATAAAATATATCACAAAAATTTAAGCAAGTAGGTATTAAGAAATGCAGAAATATTGAACTTTCACTTCAGGCATAATGATTTTACAGTGTTAGGCTTAACATAACAATGTGATATTCTTTCGAAAAGGGCCATATGGGGAGCATTGACCAAATCAATGTGAGGGAGGGTTGACCAGATGGTCAAGGCTTCCTTAATAAAGTTTCTTGGAAATCTTTTTATTATACGCTGTACGTAATGGAAGGTTAATAGTTATATATAAAAAAAAATGAATGTAAATTTATTCTGTAAAGTCACAAGTAAACAGGGTTGATGGAAAAGAAAATGTTTAAAACAGATTAATGAAAGATATGAAAAATTGCTATAGTATATCCACTACAAGTAAAAAGAATAATAAAATATAAATAGAATAGTTGATAGGAACTTTATTTCATTTAAATATCCCCTACACTAGGTAAATAGAAACAGTGAAAAAGACTAGAAAGACTTCATTTTCTTTATTGTATAATTATACCTGCTCAGACAAAATCCTGTTTGAAACGGAATTTTCCTCCTGTGACTAGCGATTCCGTCTAAACAGGTTTTTTTAGCATCATATTTTCAAAACATATTATTACAATAATTAAAGCATGTAGCATAAAGCTATTTTTCTTTTTTTAAACTGATTTTATTTCTCTTAACAAATATTTCAATATAAAACAAAGTGGGTCAACCCTCCAATATTCAGGGAGTATTAACCCATTATTTTCTCATGATTGATCATTTTTCGAGTTACTTATATATTACACTAATGTAGCAATTTTCTTGTGATAACCGATTGTATAACGAATAAAATTATATATAAAACATTATTCTGGGTTCAATATTTTAAAAATGAAAAATCATTCAGTAAAAAGTCAACCCTCCCTAGTCTCCCCTGAATCTGAGAGAAAATAAAAGATTTTCGAAGGATGTTTAACACCTTAATCGTCGCGCCCGATTTGTTCACGGGTAGACATTTGTGAAAACATTTTGATGCGACTGAGAGGCTCAGGAGCGGAACTACTCATAACTTTAGCTAATACATTATAGTTTCTTCTTCGTTTCTGTCGCTTCTGGGATTATTTTGAATGCTTAAGCGCTCATTCGATAGAAGAACTGAATTGATAGACTTGATTTTAATACAGGAATTCCTAATTTTAAGAATCTGTAGGAGTTGGAAGGTATTTGTGAATAAATAAGATCGACAATTTTTGAACGATTTTTCCAAAAAGTACGCGACGAGTAAGGGGTGAACCCTCTCGCTGCGCAACCCAAGATATACTCAGGCATGCATTTTCCGTCTAATTAATACTATTTGGCGAAAACTTTGTCTGATTTAACCAAGACATTTCCCCCGACTACTATGGTCAAAAACTTCCGCTTTAAAGAACGGGTGATAAAAGATTAAAAATTCTGTAAAAGACGCTCATCGCGAAGAATGACTTACGAACTTCTAACAGAAAAAGGGTTAAGCTATTGAAAATGAAGTTACTTTTTCAGAAGCCGATATAAAATGTCTAACATTCTTTTAACCTTTTATAAGGCAATGGGAAGTATTTATCCCACTTAATTTTAATCACAAAATGCCTTATTGGTACCAAAATATTTAAATATAACTTTGCTTTTATAGTGAGCATTTAATTAACTTAAAATTTATTTGTTCTTAAATTCTGGTGACATTGTATCATTTCAACATTTTAGCAAGGGAATTAAAATGCCTTAAAAAGGGTTAAGCAAAGAATTTTCAATCAAAGGGATTTTCTTTTGCACATGATTGTAGACATATATAATAATAATGCTATACCACGGATATTATTCTTATGCACTATAGCTGGAAATGATACGACAATAGAGTTTATATCGTAATGCGAATAGCCCTTTTATATTCAAAATACGTAGTAATGGTGGCCAGCAGTCAGCGAATTTCTCAAGGAAAATGTTTATGTTTCCGTGTAGAAATACTCGACATATTTACATGCATCGATTAAAAAAGGAGAATATTTCAGCAAATATACAGGGCGTTCGAAAAGTCTCCGTACAACTTCCAAAATTTATTACCAAAAAAAAATAATAGGTTTACAGCAATATTAATTACAACAGTACATAGAGTAACTTAAAAAGTTTTTTTCTACTACCTTAGTATACTTCTACATGAGATCCTTTCGTTGCACACGACGTTTCTATGCGATGAAGCATTTCAACTGTAAATTGGAAGCGTTTCCCATAATCATCCGTTTGTAACCCCCGCAAAGCATTCATTACTGGTATGAGAAAATTATGAAATGTGAATGATAAAAAAAAAAGAAGTGATCGCCCTAGCACTAGTAAAGAAATTGTGGAACGAATACGTGAAACTTTTCTAGGAGCCCTGTAAAATCAATTCGAAAAGCCTCCCAAGATCTTATTATGTCAAAAAGCGCAATACACAGAGTGCTTCATAAACGATTATAACTTTCAGCCTACAAAATTCAGATTGTGCAGGCGTTACAAACGAATGATTATGTAAAACGCTTCGAATTTGCAGTTGAAATGCTTCATGTCATAGTAACGTCGCATGCAACGAAAGGATCTCATGTAGAAGTATACTAAGGTAGTAGAAAAATTTTTTTAAGTTACTCTATGTATTGTTGTAATTATTTTTGCTATAAGCCCTTTATTATTATTTTTTTAATAAATTTTTGAAGTTGCACGGAAACTTTTGGGACACCCTGTATAACGATTTAACACCTTGTAATATTATATTATTTCTAAAAAGGTGTAAGATTAAAACTTTAAAAACAGTAAAATAGTTTTACAGTCAGTACCGGATATATGGCCACCCGCTTATAAGGTCACACATCTTATAAGGTCACTTTTCGTAAGTCCGGACTGACTAAATAGGTATTATGTGTTAAAATACACCGCCTATATGGTCAGTTTCCAATGGCTGCTATCGGATATATGATCATATGGTCATCTTTTGTGTCCCTTTTTACTGCAAAATATCTTATAGCTTTATGCTTTTTCCTTCCCTTTTTTAGGGTGTATAGTGTCGAATAGACGTATCATTCACATTCAAGTATCTTCAACTGTCGGCAACTGTCTTTTTAATAGCTTTAGAAAGAAGTGGTTGGACATCTTGACTAAGGACCTTCTTTCCTTCTAGTCAGTGTTCCCCTTTTTCCATCGTTGAATCTCCCGTGCGTTTGCTAAAATCCACAAGTACGAACTTCCGTATTGTAAAGTTAGGCCAGTTGACGTTTTTATAGCTTTAAAATGAGAGAGAGAGACCTTTTCCTTTTTAAACGGAGCCTTAGAGATAGCGATAATATTATCACGTGACTAGATGCGCGTCGACACTCGGTAGGGGGGTAGGGATCTCTTCTTCCCGGCTGCAGCCTATAACAGAAACTCTATCCAGTCCGTAACAATTTCAAAAGCTCTGGAGATTTCTGCCGTAACTGCCGCATTAGATACCGATTTTTGGAAAACATGTCATCACCCCTTGTGACCGAATGAAAGTTGTTCTCCATGCAGAGAAAAATTAAATCACGCATTTTTCGTTTTTTGTATTTTTCATTACTGGTCGCTGCGTGTAAAATCATCATTCATTTGTTAATTGTCATTTGTGAATGAACACAAGATGTCAGAAAAACAAAAAATTCGACAATTGCGGAAAAAACAAAATTGGTTGAAAACTTTGAAAAATTGAATGTATCAAAAGCAGCTTTTGCGAGGATTGATGGAATAGAGAGAGCGACACTGAATAACGTCTTAGGGTTCAAATCTTGTTAAACAGAAGATGTGATTAACCAAAAGAGAAAGCGAGAACATGTTTCAACATTTGAGAACGTTCAGAAAGATCTTTTCACTTAGATAAAATGTTCCAGATTGCAGAATGTTCCAATACATAGATTATCGTAAAAGAAAAATCTCTAGAAATTACTGCATAGCTAGGAAAACCGAATTTTACTGCCAAAGAATCGAAGGAATGGCTGTTAGCGTGTTTATTGACTTTCTCAATAGACCTTGTAATGTTTTTAATTTTGATAAACTTTGGCTGTTTTTTTTTCATGCTTTGCCAGATAAAACAGTTACTTATAAGAATGAAAAATGAAGTGGTGGGAATGTAAACAAACAAAAAAAAGATTGGTCGTTTTATTAGCAGCGAATATGGATGGATGGCTCGTAGAAATGGACTCCATTAGTTATTGGTAAATTTCTCAAGTCTCGTTGTTTGAAAAACTGCACATTTTTGCGTGCATCCTACGATGCGAACCGAAAGGCCTGGATGACAATAAAAAATGGGGAAGAAGAAATTTGGCTTTTAGATAAAATTTTCACGGACAAGTGGCTATAAACGCAGACAACTGTACCGCCCATTGCATGATTCCCAATTTAAATCCAATTCAATTTGTTTTGATGCCTCCAAACTGAACCAGTATGGCACAACAATTAGATCAAATGATTATTTAAAATATTAAGATAAATTATCGAAAGCTGCTTCTAAAAGACGTCAATGTTGCAATTGATCCAAAGAAGTTTAGCGTGACTATGTTAGATGCCATATGTTACGTAGACAAGAGTTGGAATATGGTATCAAAGAAGACAATTTAAAATTGTTTGTGACATCCTTGGCTTCCAGAATGTGAAGAATTATCTTTCAAAGACAACGACAATGATGATGATGATGGTGATGATGTGCCCTTATTTGAAGTTGCATAAGAACTATGGAATGCCGTTTGCACAATACATGACGATAACGAGTGGCAACAGTCACGCCTTTGCGGGTATGTACCTTCCGAAAAAGACTGTTTATAGAGCAGTTCACATCACGTGAATTTTACCGGAAAACAATGAAAAAAGCTGTAGGAAACACAAATAGAAAAAGCATTGTTAAAGGTAGCGATAGCTGTCCTACAGCAGCAGCAAAAACCTGTTCGTGACGTCACCTCGCACGGCTCTATTGGACGAAGGGTAAGACGTGTTAAAATGTTCTTCACCCCTATTGGTGTTTTGCTTCTAGATATCCGCAGCTGACGTGAGATCCATGGTAGAAGCTTCTATACTGGAAATATTTTCGGAAATTTTAAATATAAAGATTGATGGAAACGATGATGATGACAATGAATTCGAATTTGAACCGACAACGCGAGCAGAAGCTCACAAAACACTAAATACATTCAGATATTTTTTTACCTATCCCAAAAGCACTGGGGAACATTTTAAAACTGTTCGTGAATAAGAAAAAGTAGTTTTAACAACTACAATAAAAAACAAATAAACCTGCATAAAAGATTATTTTTACTATTACAGGTATGCTCACCAATTCGAAATTTTAAGTATAAAGCAATTCTTGTTTATACGTCTTGTTTTATAAATTATATGTTCACAGCTTCTTTGTACATTATTGTACTAATATAACTAACTTATTAATAATATTTTATTGTCTAACATAAAATTCCTGCTTAAACTGCATATAAGGTCACCCCGCTTATATGGTCATATTTTTCAGGACCGCATGGATAACCATATAACCGATACTGACTGTATTTGTTTGTTGACATGTTTTAGCTGATCCAGAGGCATTTTCAAAACAAATAAATAATGATATTCTGAAATTTCACGATTTATGATGCAATGAACTGACTGAAGCGCCAGCATTCAGTTTTTTATGTAACGCATGTCTCTTTTTTATTTTGCTTGGATGATTATTTCTATCTTCCAATTAAACCCTTGAGTACCCCGAGCCACAATTTCGGTAAGTTGAATGATATTGTATCGTTACATATGTTATTTTTACGTGTTAGAATCTCTATTAAGGTAAATCTGGGGAAGATTCAAGTTAGGGGAAGACTCAAGTTTGTTCCTAGTACTTTTATGTGTCATCAGATAATGGCCGATAACAATATAATAGCCGACTTCTGTTACGAATCTTGTCCCAGTGTGCTCGAGGTTTGTGAATTTACCTTAATTTGTCACCTTTAATCGCCGTTATTTTTGGATCTTGGGAACATTTAACCGACTGAGTAAAGCCCTTATAATGTTCTATTGCTCATATTTAAAGTTTATAAAAGGATATTTTATTTTAAGTGAGATATTAGCAATATAAGTGAGTTCCACATTCTGTTACACACACAAGGCAAGTAGAAGCGGTCATAGTCTTGCAGCAATACGGAAATAAGTGTGTGTGGTATCTTCCCCCTATACTTGGGGGACGACGCAATATAGTTCAGAAAAAAGCTAAAATGAAGACAAAAATTAATTTATTCTTTTCCATCTTCCAAATCGCATTACCCAGTACTTACAGACACTTCATCGCTCATTTTTCAAAACATTAAAAACATATTGGCGACATTCCCTGAACGCCTGGATCCAAAGCAAGCGAAATCGTAAACTGTCAAAACTTCAGTTTTCATCTCTCCTGAATACAGTTTGGAGCAAGGCAGCCGCAATAACAAATGACACTTGTAGGTTTTCAGTTACTGAGATTTATCCCTATAACCTACAAACAATCCCAGAACATGCGTTTGATATCTCTGAGGATTCCATTAATGATAGAGCTGTCTCTTCCACAAGCGCCGCGTGTGACAATAGGCCTACACTAGCAGTTGATTGAACCAACATATCATATGGACCTACACCAGCAGTTGCATCTAACAGCAGTTCTCGTGTCAGTAGATTATCACTATTATTTGCTTCCACCAGCACAGAAAAAGGGATTTCCTGTCTAGAGGCAATCAGTCCTATTCCTCAGGTCAGAAAAACTAAACCATCCGAGCGTAAGAAACAAGCAGCAAAGGTCTTAACTGTATCAGAGAGAACAAAAACTATGAGGGGAAAGATAAAAGAAAAGATAGAGAAAAGGTAAAATAAATAAAAATATAACTCCGAAAAAATAAAAATAAAAGAGACTTGTAAGCGTGTCTTCCACAAAGGAAGAAATTGCTCTGAATACCAGTGATGATAGTTTTAATGAGGATAATGATGATAATTTTTGTTCTGTATGTAAAGAGAATTCTTTTACGCTAAAACAAGCCCTCAAGTATGGTTGGATTCAGTGCATCAAGTACAAGAAATGGTTGCACGAAGATTGCAATGGTGATCATTTGCACTAAATGAAATGTTGTGCAGGCTTGTACTATTATTAGTTTTAGCAAAGTAAATTTGAAAAAAAAAATGATTCCAGTTTACAGATTTGTTTGTTTGACCATAGTTATTGTTTATTTACAGGTAATGTTCCATTATTAGTCTTATTTTTCTTATTTTCTGTGGTGTGGCATTTTCCCCCATAACATGCGGCATCTTCTCCGTATATATGGGGGAACATGCCACAATTACACGAGTTTATTGAACATTAAATTTCTCAATCATTTAGACACAGAGAAAGGAATTAATGAATGTACATAATCACTTAACTATTAAAGAGCACGGTGGTATATTTTTTATTTATCTTATCATTTCAATTTTGGCTCTACTAAGCAAAACATCCTTATATGTAACGTCTCCCCCGAATTATCTTATTTCTCTTATAATGGATGGATAATATTGGTTGGAGGAAAAATTTATCTTACTTTCGTTGAAATTTATATGAATTATAAGAGAAACAATAGAGATTTTAACACGTGAAATTAACATATGTAGCGATACAGCATTGTTCAACTTACCAAAACTGTGGCTCAAGATACTCAAGGGTTTATAAAATAGAAATAAATATCCAAGTAGAAAAAAAAAAGAAAAAAAAACAAAAAACAATGTGCGTTACTTGAAAAACTAAGTGATCACGGTTCAGTTCACAGAATCAAAGACTATGCAATTTCATAATATCATTATATATTTCTTTTGAAAATGACACTCGATGAGTTGAAACATAAATAAAACTATTTTACTATTTTTAAAGTCTTAATATTATATCTTTTTAGCAATTAGAAATAATAGTGCAATATTTCTGTACGAAAATATTAGTATTTCCCTGTCAAATTCCATGGCCGTTGACCACTATGATAGTGCACAGCTAATTCAGTAAATGCATGTACGACCATTGCATAAAAGGGCATATTTTTAACAGTTTACCTCAATAGAAATTAATGAAATGAATCAGAATAAAATAAATTTATCTTCCTTGCACAATAAAGATGATCTACTGTGGATCAAAAGAAATAAGCTATGTAAATAGATTTTTGAATACCTACATTATGTACAAAGATCGACCGAAACAGGTTTCAAAGAAACCGAAACTGAATTTCCGTGATCTTCTTATTCCCGGTCATAAACGAAAACGAAAACGTCCCAATTTTTTTAAAGTAATTAATGCATACATAAATATACATAATTATTATGTGTAATTATACGTGTGAAAAAAATTGGCTTTCTGTGCCTCTTACCAAAAGTTTTTATTTTCATGTAAAATAAAATGTAATTAATTCATCAGCAACACAGAATGATTTTCTAATCATACGAATTACATATAATTAAAATATTTTTTAGGTGTACATGCATCAATTTTTCTTTTATAATGATTTTTGTAAAGTATCCTCTGTTATACTAGAACTCTCCCAAAGAGCATTCGAAGCACCTGTGTGTTTCAAGCAAAAAGCTTTCTGTTACTTTTAAGTCTGCAGCTTATATTGAGCACGTAAAAAGCATCTTGAAAGTTTAGTCATATATGAATTTCTTGCTTTTTTCTTGCTTTGAGTTTGAATTTCCGTCTTGAGACAGACATGACTGATAATTCTAAACAATCGTGTTCACATCAATAAATTAAGAATGTCACATTTGAGCCTTTACTTTTCAAATCAGTGAGTAATCCTAGATGGAAAAACGAGATTTTTGGAATACAGGTAGTTACATTAGAGTTTTGGTCCGGCCGAATTTGAGCAGCATTTTCAGCAAAATTTTCGGCGAAACTCAGATTTTCAACCGAAAACAAAAACGAAAACGAATTTTCGGTCTATTTCTAATTACATATATAAATTACTAGGGGTCTCCTACCCCCTGCTCACTACGCACACCAACGCCCCACTGAATCGATTTGCGATTCCATTTGGCATCGCGAAGCAATCCCTATTTTCTAGCCAACCCCAGATGTAATTGTTTTGCGCTTCTGTTCTGGATCGCTTCGCGATCCCTTATTTTCTATGCATTCAATTTTTAGATTCCACTTGGTAAATGCGAGCTCATCCCCAATTCCTGACAATTTTATTTCCTTATCTCCAAGCACATAATCATTAGAGCTTACAGAGTTTCATAATTATAAGAATTATTAATTATAAAATCCTTAAAAAAGGTAAAATTTTTATATTTTTTAATAATTACAAATCAAATAAATTTATAATTAAATAAAATAATAAATTAATAGAAAATTTAAAATTAAGAATATTGTAAATTTAAAAAATATGTTAAATTTAAAAAGTGACAAATTTATTAAAGTTATATGGATTTTTTCCTTATTTTTTTAATAAAGCCTCTAATTTGTAGTTACAGTATATAATCTTATCATATAAATCTCCTCTCATCTAAAAAATTTTATTTTGCCGCCAACACATATATGTAAAAGGCGCTTGTTTTTTTTTAATCCTGTCGACCAGTTTCGCCAAATTATACAAATTGGCATAATTTTTATTTTAAATAACGAAAGAACAAGTAAATTACTATAACAGTACTAAATATACAAATAAAACATCGAAATAAAAATCACTTGATGTCGCACACGTATAACGTGCTTAATGTCAAATGAATGTGACATATATGATCAACCATTATAGCCATTTAATCTTAGAATTTGGCGACAGTAATTTTGTCGACAGGATAACTAACAAGTACTGTGTAAATTTATATATATAGTGCTACGAATATTGTAAATAGTTAAGTGTTTGTGATTAAAAATAATGTAAATAGTTTAATATGCATAAGCTAATAATAGTTTTTGTCGAATTGAAGTATTTCAATTTGTTGATTTTCTGCAAGCAAATAAACCCTATTGGATTTTAATGGGAATCTATGGAAATTTGGCGAAATACTGGAAATAGCACCAAATTGACTACAAACGTGGTGACGTTTGGTGACATAGCTGGGTGACCCCCCCCCCCCTGGTAATCCCCCCTATAGCGCCAGAAATCTTTGACCAATCATATGCGTTTCGTAGTATCTATATAGATTTTCATACGTCTCCAAATCGTTACTTTTTATATATATATAAAAGTACAAAGGAAAAAAAAAATTAACTAACTATATGAGCGAAATTGAATTAATTAAGAAAGGGGGGAAAATTTCTCAAATCAGGTCACTTCAACAGCTGAAGATGTAGTTAGATGTACTCAGAAGATATTTTATGTCCCTAAATCAAAACTGGTTGGAATTAATTTAATTTATCTAATATTACCCTATTTCGTTTTTGAAAAATTATTTAATAACACTTTTTGTTTTTACTCTTTTGGCAAAAAAGACTCCTCAACAGAATATGCTGTCTTTACTTATTGCCTGCATTCTTTATCGATTATTTAATCAAGTTTTCTTTAAAAAGAATTTGCACTCGTTATATTTATACGAAATTAGGAGAGTGTCTTTCTAGTATAACTCATCACCATCATCCCAGAGATGCATGAATTTTCTGAACCAAATTGTATTAGACTGGATTTAATCTTATTCGGAGGTCGAATTTATAAAATTCTAAATCGCATCTTTATCTATAGATTGCACAATTTGGAAACACTATAATTTATTTTGATAGCTTTATCTATTTTTTGGAAATTTATGACCATATGCATTTTAAATTTTCTATATTTAGTAAAAAAGTAACCTAATTTAGAAGAAGGTTGCTGTTTAAAGTTTTTTCAATTTACTCATTCTTTTTCCAGAGGATTTTTATATGAAAAAAATTAGCTGCTCTTTGATCTTATTTCCTTAAATTTTTTTTGACTCCAATAGTTGTGCAGCCGCAGTATCTATAGATAAGAATGTGATGTTTATGTATAAAAGTAAAACAATTATGGATTAAGCAATGAAGTACATGAAAAAGGCCCCTAAAGGTCGATTCTGTAATTAGGGAGAGTATTTCTAAAACTATAAGATATTTGATTGTTCAATGACGAAATTGCAAAGAATTTCCGACTTAGTAAGAAAAGATATATTGTGATTCGAATACAATAAATTGTCACCTCTACAGTAAACACTATCCGATTGAATTTATTATGAGCTGAGAATTGTGAAATTCTAAATTACAATTTTATTTATAGATTGAAAAAATTTAAGCACTATAAACTATTTTTCATATATATGTAGTATTTGGAAATTTATCCTTAAGGTAAGTACACCTAGAATGGGCATCGTCCCGGTAGTGGGCCACTGATTTAAAGTTTAAAAAAAAAACCCAAAATACATTTCTTGAAAACAACTGAAGGAAGTCTGTTTAACTAACATCGTTAAATGTTAACTTTCCATAATCTGTTTGTAATAATTGTTTTATATCTGCTACAACATTTGTTTATTTTCTAGAGTGTCTTAAGAAAACAGATTTTTTAACAAATTGATAGGGATTTCATTGAGAGAGAAGCTTTTGTTTAAACAGGGATGAAAGCGCTCCGACCCAAATGACCGATTGCTACCACTAAATTTTAATAGTATTTCGCTTCGTATATAATGACTGAATTTCTGCGAAATAATAACCGAAGAATATACTATTAAAATTTAGTGGGGGAAATCAACCATTTGGGTTGGAGCGCTCTCATCCCTGTTTGAAACATTGTTTCTTTAATATTATGTTTTATTTTTAATTTAAATAATTCAGATTAAATTAAACTGCTGTTGATATCATGGAAGACGATAGTATTCCAGTGACGCAGCCTTAAGCCTAAAATCGTATCATATCGTAGAATTCGTAGCTTGCGGAACTCATATATACAGTTAACTCGACTTCAAAGAAAACGCGAAAAGTCGCCTTTCAATAACTCAGCAAATATAGCTCTTATTATTCTGATTTTCTTAGAACAGTCATATATCTGCAGTCTAATCCTATTCTGAAATTTTTACATTTCTACGTGCAGTTTATTTTGAGATCTAAATACCCGTTTTTAAAGTAAAAGCAATGGTACAAATTCTTAATGTCAATTTCTTAAAAATGGCCCAGACGATTTTCTTTAAATTGATATATAATATGAATTTGTTTTATGTGTAGAGAATAAGGGTTGTTCCCGGGAAAACTCTAGTTTTCTTCTTAATTCAGATTTTTTCCTCCAAAAATGACATGGGCGGTCTTATTAAAATGAATATATAATATGAATCTATTTTAGATGAACCGAAGAAGACCATGTTTGTTCCCAGGAGGATTTTTATTCTTTATATAATAAACATGAAAAATCGGACTATATTTTTCCGCCATTTATGGGAATTTCACCGAAAATGCGCCACTGTATTCTTGCGCTTAGTTTCTTCTGATCAACTTTTAGTGAAAAGTTTACGTACCTTCTTAGTCGGTTAAGGCTCCTGACCCTGCCGGCGAAGACACTCACGAACTAATGCTAATCTTATGGGAAGGGATTTTTCTAATATCTCGTTTGTATTTTGACCTTTTTAAATATTTTTTTTTTGTATTGGATAGCCGAGGTCAGTCTGTACATCGCACCTTTTTTACTTCTTCAGTTTGGTCGCAGATATTTTTTATAAAGTTTCTTTCACTTTCAAAACCGGTTCTGAAACTGAAGTGTCATTCTAAAAAAATATCTGCAACCAAAATCGAAAAGTAAAAAAGGTGCAATGTAGAGACCGATCTCGGCTATCCAATGCAAAATATATATATATATATATATATATATATATATATATATATATATTTAAAAAGGTTGAATTGCGAAAGAAATATTAGAAAAATCCCTCCCCATAGGATTAGCATTAGCTCGTGAGTGCCTTCACCGGCAGGGACAGGAGCCTTAAGCGCTGACCTCGCAATAGACAGGTTGCGAGGTCTGTTCTATTTGAAGCAATAAGAATTTTTTTAAATCTAAGTTAATAAAGCAAATTTGATTTTATGTTTCGATAAAATGTATTTATTTTTTTTTCTTCATCAGTTTCACATATCTATATTTCTTCATAGTTTCACCTATCATTATTTCGTGACAATTTTTCAGACATTAAAATACTGTAAAATCTGTCTAAGACGGACTCTGTATAAGCCGGAAATCTGCCTACCGCGGAATGACATTCAAGTCCCGGCGAATCCATTGAAAATAACATTAATACGTGCTCCATAAGTCTGAATCTGCCTAACGCGGAAACGGAAAGGTTCTTAAGGTCCGCCGAAAGCCAATTTTTACATTAGACTGAAAAAAAAATATTTTAAAACCGAAAAGCATTCGGTAAATGGAACATTAAAACTGATATATAGATCAAATACATGTAATAAATAAATACATATAAAACACAAATATAAATAAAATCACATTTTTACGCATTCATTTGATACAGAAAGAGAATTTTAATTTTGAAATTTTTCAGATTTAATGATAAGGAAAAGAAAATACTTTTTGTATTTGTTCAGTCTACAACAGTTTCTTTTTATTCACAATTTTTAACACAAATAAATTTCTGTTTTTCTTCGATACAGAAATTTAAATTATGCGTTTTTATTTTTTTCATTACCCTTATAATAAAAAAAGAAAAAAACAGACTGTAATTCTTCCATTACCTTTAAAATAATAATAATCATAATAAAATACATGCCGTTATTCTAACTGTAATTGGAAGACTACGAGATTTTTAAAAAATGTCTTACATTCAAAATTTATAAAAGTAAATTTTTAAAAATCATATATTTTTTTAATTTTTAGGATAACTGAAAAAAAAAATTTTAATTGTATAGTTTATTTATATGTATCGTATTTCAATCCGTTCCGCTGAGGAAAATACGAATTTTTATGTGTAAAAAACTGTAAATAAAAGGAAAATGTCGATTGAACAAATAGAAATGCGCGCATTTTTCTCTTTTACTTTTCATTAAATTCATAAAATGGAAACTTCATACTTTAAAATCTATCTATGTGTCAAAAAATTATAAATAAATGCACAAGCTCATCCCAGATAGCATGAACATTAGCAGCAAGTTTGATTTTTTCTGACACTATCTTGCCGTGACAAATTTGAATTTAGAAATTCGCAGCAAATTTTCCGCAAGGTATACCATTTCCTACTTGCATGAGTAGTTTGTTGTGAAACTGATGGCAAGACTGTCTTTAACCCTAGAACTACCGGAAATTTTACTCAAGTTTTATAAAAACATTCTACACCAGAATTTTTACTTAAAACTATTTAATTTGTTTATTTAACTTATTATTGTCTGATTTATACATTTAGTTTGTTTTGAAGAAATTTCTGGTTTGAATAAATATTTTGAATGTACATGTCGGGTCCATTGGACCCTTCTGGTAGACAGAGGGTTAATTCACGAAAGTGACGAAATCAAACACTTCCTCTCTTGAGAGAATAGACAATTAGCACATATGCAGAAATTGCAGAAATTTTATTCGGCTGGCACCGCTTTTTCTTAACGCTATACTTATGAAATACTAAAAAAGTCTCGTGTTGAGTTGTACAAATATTACCGTAACTCGTTTATGGTGATGAAAACGATGCATGCGCCTTCTAACGGTGTGTTTGCATCGATAGCCCTAATCAGGACTAAGGACCTCTCTGAAGGGGTTACACTTATAGTGTAATAGCTGTAAACAGATAGTGGGGCGTGGAAAGTTTACTGCTTTGCAGTAAGTTTGCAGTATTTTTGATTACTTGTTTGCCTTTAATTTGCAATAAATTTGATACAGCATGAATTTAACTTGCACGACAAGCAAGCTGCAAGTTCAAAGTGTGGTGACTTCGGCGTTTGCATTATCTTGCTGCAGTCTTGTTATGAACTTTCAGTCTTGTCATGTTGAGCTTGCTGCAACTTTGCAGATTTTCAAAGCAAGACTGCTGAAAATTTTCTGCAAATTAAAAATGCTATCTGGGATGGTTTTTTTTTTGTTGTTGTTGTTGCTGTTACAAACTTAAGAAGTATTACTAATTAATATTTCACTTTAAAAAACAGTACTGAAGATTACAAACGCCAAAAATACGCAACAATCTTTTTTTTTAACAATTTGCGTAAAGCGGAATATTGTCTATTATAACGGTAAAACTCCATTAATCCGCACCCTCCCCCCCCCCCCCACCCTTAAATGCGACGTAAAATAATCAGAGGCGGTTTACTTACACTTTATTAAAATTGCAATTTTTGGCGCACACTTTCGTAATTAAAAGTTTGATACATATTCTTTAAAACTAGCATTTAGTGAAATATAACATCTAAATTTTTATATAACATGTTTTATTTTATTATATATTTAGCAAATAATTAATAACCTTCAAATTTTTTAGCTAACTCTAGTAAAATCAATCCCGTTTACATTTCCGAATTTTTGAAATAAGGGTTTGCTGGTGCTGCCATCTGTCTTTCAAATGTAAAAATAATATTCCATATAACGCCTCTCCCGTACATTTGTAATTTTAAATACTGTTAAAAATGTCCCCAAAAAATTAATTTGGATCTCCAAAATTCAGATTAGTACCAAGTATCAATATCTTTTATGAACAGCACTTATATTTCAGAGATTTGGTCATTTATCGTTGCTTTATCATGATATCAACGAGATTACATTTCAACGAGGTCTTGGCGATTTAATGTTACCAGTTCACTTTGGCAACATTTTTCTTAGAGTGGAATTTCATTTGATGCTGTGGGAGATTGATGCGTTCCTGTGCTATTTCTGTATGGAATGTATGTATATTCGAACTGTTGCTAAATGAAAATGGATACTCAATTATTCTATTATCGTTTGAAGCTTGAAATTTGAATGGGAATTTATTTGTTTATTTATTTTTAATGTCAGTCAGGGGTGCCAGCGCTGCACCAGAAATGGCCGATTGCTACCACTAAATTTTATTAGCATTCTTGTCCTTATTTAAATGTCATAAATTCTGTCATTAAACAAGTCAAAAAATACTATTAAAATTTAGTGGTAGCAATCGGCCATTTCTGGCGCAGCGCTGGGTCAGTGGTACCCCTGGTCAGTGTAAAACAAGTTTTTACTTTCTTCTATCTTTACAAGAAGAAAGTATTGGTTTCATGAAAATTTTCGAATTCCAGTTTTCGACGGATTTACACGTTTGATGGGTCAGAGATTCCAAAAAACATGTTTTTACAAAATGTCTGTCTGTGAGTCTGTCTGTCTGTCCGTCTGTCTGTCTGTATGTGACACAAATTTTGTGGGCGCTCTATCTCAAGAACTAATGCACGGAATTTAATAAAAATTTATATTCAGGTAGTCCCTGGTATAGATTGGTGCTGATTAGTTTTTGGTGTAAATCGCCCTGCAGGTGGCGCTGCTATGTAGCATTTTGCAAGATTTCCGCAAAAGCTCTATCTCAAGAACTAATGCACGGATTTTTATAAAACTTCAGATTCCGTTAGTCCTTGACATGAATGGATGCTGTTTACGTTTCGGTGTAAATCACCCAACAGGTGGCGCTACGATACTGCAATTTGCAGGATTTACACTATTTTCGCAGTAGCTCTATCTCAAGAACTAATGCACACATTTTCATCAAACTTCGGATTTAGTTAGTCCTTCGTATGAAATGATGCTGACTACGTGTTGGTGTAAATTGCCCAATAGGTGGCGCTGCTGTGCTGTATTTTGAACTATTTCCTCATTATCTCTATCTCAAGAACTAATGAACGAATTTCATCAAACTTCAGATTTAAGTATAACTTGATTAATATTGCTGCTGATTATGTGTTGTTGCAAATCGCTCAACAGGTGGCGCTTCTATGCTGCATTTGTCATGATTTGCTCAATACCTCTATCTCAAGAACTAATGCACGAATTTTCCTCAAACTTCATATTCAGTTAGACGTTGACATAAGTTGGTGATAATTAGGTTCTGGTGTAAATAACCCAATAGGTGGCGCTGCTATGCTGCATTTTGCTGGATTTACACGATTTCAGTGACAGTCATACCTCGAGAACTAATGCACGGAATTTCATATTTTTAGAATTCTCATGATGAACACAGATTGGCATTTAATTTGACGTGAATTTTGAAGCATTGACATGTATGAGATAGAAGAAAGTTTTGTGATGACCACAACATACTAGTTTACCAAGCTAAGGCTCAGTGGTATTTTTTAAAAAGCCTGACTATAATCCATAATCAGCATTTCTATTACAATATAAAAAAATTCAATTTTTTTAATCAAAGGTTTTATGGCAAATGAAGTTGTCCTCTACTTCTGTAAGTACAGTCAAACGTCTATGACAGACACTCCCCGATAACGGACACCTCTATTAAGAGTAATTTCCCCCTATTCCCAACAATTATATATATGTGCATTTTTACTTCTCAATAGCGGGCACTTCCGAATAGCGGACAAATTACGCTCTCCCGAGATGTCCGTTATTCATAGTGGGTGGGTGGGCAGGAGGGGGGGGGGGGGGCGTGCGGATAAACTAAGCTACCTCCCGAGCCCCTAGGCTAGATTTCTTTGGGCATCCCCTCCTTTCCTTCAAAACGATATATTTCACTGTTTTCTGGTACTGAAAAAGAAAAGAAATACTTTTAGTGCAGGTAAACATCGAAATTTCATAAAACTGAAAGTGTCATAATGCGACAAGTGGGGATTTTTTTAATTTCCTTCCTAGATGTAGAACAACATATCTGTAAATATAAGGTATTGGGACCCAAGTGAATAAAAAAATCCTATTTAAATATATTAATAATTATATATAAATATATATACAGCCCCTTTTAAACAAAAGCTTGATTTATGTGCTTTTTTACAATTGGTGTGTTGATGTCATTTATGACAACCGATTATCTGCACGTGCGATATAGGCCGTATGGGGAGTGCCCTCCGTGGGGGTCTTTCTAAGGGGACCTAAGCCTTACGCAAGGTTTCCCAAGGTTCGAAGAAAACTCCGAACGGTTAGGCAGATGGCCGCGATTGGGTTCGAACCCAGCACCTCCCGTCTACCAACTTCGATAGCAGAACTTCTCAGCCACTGGTGGGTCTTTTTTTTTCCCATTTGAAAGAATGTTTCTATCATCAGCTGTTTAAACGATAATAAAAGTCGCCTCTGTAAATAAATCACAAACTGGAAGCCAAAAAATCCCAAGAATCCAATATTTTCTTCTTATGAATATCGAAAAAAATTAAAAGGTGAGTAGCACTTGGAACACCATCTATGTGATAATTACCTACAAGATTTGATAAATGAATGAAACAATGAAAATTGCATAATCATTTCACTTTTATATAAACATTGAAAAAAAAACCACCCTAAAATAAAATCTTATCACCAGGGCTTTTTCCCTTCCAGACCCTTAGGCTTCAGCTTCTTAAGCCTAATGGGTAATCAGCTTCGATTAAGCCTATCAAAATAATCAAAGCAACCCCCCCCCCCCAACACACACACACCCTGACATGCATGTTATGATCTTGGTTGAATACATTGCTTCAGTAGCGGATTTTATTTATGGAAAAGATAGCAAAATGTCTCTATTAATAAAAGTAATTATTTTACATTGTTCAGTACGTGCAAAGGCGATTATGAATTATCCGAAAATGTAGGGCAGGCGGTTCCAAAAACACTTTAAAATCGATCATCAGTCTGAAAATTAAATTTGGGATAAAAAAATATTACGGAAAAATATCGCGAATTTCGACAGATCGATAGAAAGAAGCAAGAAATTGTAGGTTAAAATTTGATTTAGATAGATTTATTTACTTTTATTTGTGAGTAATTATTGTATTTTAAATTAAAAAGTTTAAAGAGTAATATTTCTTGATATTCTTCTTATAAAATAAACTTTTTACGTAGTAAAATTTAACAAAGCTTTATATCTATGAAACAAACCATAAAAAAACCCCATTTTGTATATAGGTATGCTTTTTTAAGAAGGGGGGGAGAGATTAAATGTGAATGGAAATCACGATTATGAGTTCATACCATTGGTCTTTAATATTTTTTTGTTTTTATCTTTTTATTAATAACCTAAAATAAGTAATGATATAAATAAAAAAACCTTAAACGGGTTAAAAGTTTGTGACTCAGCACTTAACTTATTGCTATAAGAATTTTAAATATGGAACTTAAAAATAATTATATCAAATTTTAAGTGACGCTATACTATTAATTAATGTATATATAGATCAATACAAAAAACCCTTGACGGTTTAAATGTTTGTGACGCGGCCCTTTATCTTACTGCTATAAAAATTTTAAATATGGAACTTAAAAATAATGATATCAAATTTTAAGTGACACTATGCTATTAATTAATGTATATATACATACATTTATTTTATTCATTTCATCATTTTATTTTTGTTTTATTTATAATTGCATGTGTAAGAATTATGTTAAATTTAAAACGATGTATAAAAATTTATACATTGTTGCTTTATCATTCACATCTTTCATAAATTCAAAATATGAGTTTTAAAAGATATGATATCAAAATTTAAGTGACGCCTTGATGTAGCTTTAAACAATTTATTTTAAAATTCAATTTCAATTGTTTTCGGTTTGGCTAAATATATTTAAACATGTAACCAAAACTTTTAATTTACCAATACACTGTTAAAAATATCACTCTCACTGAACCTATACAATGCACTGTAATGTATTGATATGAAAAACTTGATTTATCTCAATCACCTCATAGAGTTCATGGATTAAATTCTAGGATTAGTTAAATCTTGATTCACGCATTAAGACGCTATCGGTCTGCCAAGTCATATCTTGGTGGAAAACACCTGAAAACCCGATTTTAGCAGCAGACTCGTAGGTTTACCGTTGTGTTTTCCTAAACGAAAAGGTATGAAAACATGGAGGGCTGGAAGCAGGAAAACACAATGGTAAACCTACGAGTCAGCCGCTAAAATTGGGTTTTTAAGAGTTTTCCACCAAGATATGACTTGGCGGTCCGATTATGTTTTAATATGCGAATCAAGATTTAACTAATCCTGGAATTTCCTCCGTGAACTCGATGAGGTGATTGTCTGTGGTGTCGGCTCACGGTCTATGAATAAAAATGAAAAAAAAAACAAACTAATTTCAACATTTAATATCTTAATATGTACTCGATTTTAAGACACAGTTTTAATTGGAATAAAAGATTAGTATGTTCTTTTTTTTCAAATATTTAAAAAATTGCAAGATGCAGAATTAGCATTTACAGGGGGCTCTGTCAGACATTTGACAAGCATAAAATCGACATTACAGATTACGAGCAGGATTGCAAAATAAATTTTGCAACTAGAATGAAAATTTTGTTGCCTACTTATACTTCAGATTGTAATAATTACCCTGAACCTAAAAAAATTGTATTTAAAACCTTTTTTATATATTTGATTCAAAGTTGTATTTAACTACTGCAAAATTTGGAAAATTCCAACAGTTTAATCACATTAAAAAAATATCTTTTTAAACAATGAAATGGAAAATTTAGGTTTAGTTTATACAGATTAACATGAAACATATGTTTTGAAATTTTCATGAAAAAAAATACAGATATGCTTGACATATACTGCGAGTTTGGCCCAGAAACGTCATTTGGAGAAAAATGACTTCAAAGTTTCGGAAACGCCTCAACAGCTATTGAGCTGGTAATTCTAAAAGCCATAACTTCTGTTCTAATGGGAATTTCAAGGAAAGAATTTTATCAAAATGTTTAGAAAAGATAGGAGTTTAACATCTAAAGCAATTAAAATTTCGAAACTTTTAAAGCTTTCAGAGTCCTGATACCCCTTAAGAGTAATTAGATAAATGTCCTTAAGTTGCCCATTATTAATAAGCTTACCTAAACAACATGGGAAAATCGTCTAGTGTTAAATTCTGGAATTTGAGATCGTATCTCGAAATCTGTAAGAGGTACGCCAAAATGTTTATTTCCGACGTTGTAGAGCATCATCGATTTAGTAAGAATAACAGAATGTGCTTTCGAATACGATATTTTTTTCTTAGTACAGGAGACATGACCCTATTTAACACTTTATCTACTGACGGTACTTATAAGTACCATTAAAATTACTTGTTATAAAATTCATTTAATACATCGAATATTAGTAATGCAGTATAGAATGAGTTATGTATGCATTACTTTATCTTGTTCCAAAAGCATTATGGGTTACACAAACAAAAATATTTTTAAAAGGATGATTTCCTTCTCTTTTGCATCTTTTCAGCTTTCTCGGTTTGGGGGAGGGGGGAGGGGTGATTTTTCAATACGGAAATAAATTTATATTTTTATTGTAAGAACATAATTTGTACATTTCCTAATTCTACAAAATACTAAGAAAAATATTTAAAATAAAAGATTTGAGTGATGTTATAAATGTTGCACAAAATCCCTATAAATTCAAATTTAATTAATTCTTCCAAATCCTTCAATCCTTCTAAAATCCTTCTAAAATTTATTAAATGATTATGTAAATCTTCTAATGTAGTTTAAACAATTCACGAAAAATGGTTTAGAAGATAAAATTTTCATGAATTCATAACTCTGTGCCTAAAGGGTTAACCATCATCCGCACTCAGCATTATAGAATTATAAATTATAATTTTATTTATAGATTGCAAATTTTGGAAACACTATCATCTAATTTTGATATCCTAATGTGTTTTTTGGAAATTTATTATTAAATTCACTTTAAATTTTCTACATTTCATAAAGAATTTAACTTAATTTATAAGCAGATGATCCTTTTAATGCTTGTTTCAATAAGTAAATTTTTTTTCGAAGGATTTTTAGGAAAATCAAGTGCTCATGTGATTATGTGTACTATAAGTCCTTTTGAACTCAAATGGCTGTTTATCTGTAGTAGCTATAGATATGAATGATACCTAGATGATACCTAGTCATAATAGTAAAACGATTCTAGACTTTACGTTGAAATACATGGAAAAGCACCTTAGTGGTAAGTTCTGTAATTAGAAATCGTATCTCGAAAACTATAAGCTATACGACTAAATATTCTATGACATTGGTGCAGATTATCATAGATTTAGTAAGAATGTAGACATTCTGCGCACAGGAATACGATACGTTCTCACCTTTACAGACGAAAATATCCCGAATTAAAGCGAGATATTTTGTTTTATAACATAAATAATTGAACACAGTAAGTTTATTTTACAAAACACTCAAATTTTGCAGGTAAATAGTCTTGAGCTGAAAAAATTTATTCATCAAAAATATAAAAAATAAGTGACATCTCTAATTGCTTTAATTTATTTGTAATATCTCAGGGATTTTTCTTCATGCTTGCATACAAGTTCTCTATCTACATTGATAACATTTCATTTGCATACGTTTAACCCTAGAACTACCGAAAATTTTACTCAAGTTTTATAAAAATATTACACATCAGAATTCTTATTTAAAACTATTGAACTTATTTACTTAACTCATTATTGTCTGGTTTACATATTTAGTTTATTTTAAAGAAATTTCTGGTTAGAATAAATATTTCGAATGTACCCATCGGGTCCATTGGACCCGTCTGGTAGACGGAGGGTTAAAAAAGATTCACATTTCGCTTTCGGAAGAAATTTATGTTTTTCTGAAACAAAATATATCACATCAGTGCCATATATTTTGTTCTAAAGAAGCACATATTTATGAACAATATACATTTTCTTATTAAATCGTAAATGCTCTAGAACTTTGCCATTGAACTTCTATGCGTGTATCTATTGCATACGATCTAAGTAGTTTGGCGTCTATTTACGGTTAATATTCCATATCCAAATTAAAACTTCATTTATAAATAAATAAAATAATATATTATAACACTAATTTAACATCCAAGTAATCTAACTACAGCATAAATCACTGAAATAATCAGGTAAAAAAGGATGCTTTAAGTAGCAAAATCTTTGGTTGTTAACTTATTCGGCAAATACAAATGCATAACTGATAATAAATTTCAAAACTTTATGTGAATACATGATCGATATATTGCATATGAAAATGTTTTTAGTATTGTTAGTGGTCAGTCTAAGCATCATGTTAAATGTAAAAAGAGTTTTCCTTAATAATAATCTGTCAAGTGCGAGTATTAATCTCGCACAGAGTATTTTGTAGAATAAATGTATTAATTAGTAACTGCGTTATTACAAAACTTCGTTCCTAAATGAGTAATAAGTTAAATAAATAGAATGATGCTAAATTCATCTTTAAAAGTTAAACTTAAAACCCACACTGTGTGTAAAATACTTATAATATGCACAATATTTAAAAAGATGTTAAATTACTTTAATTCATCTTAATACTTTCAACTATAAACATAACCTTCGTCAGAGAATACAAAAAAATGGTATTAAATTCTTCTTTTCAAAATTGACTCCTTTCGACACCATCTACGTGAATTTTGAAAATAAGACGTTAATAACATTTTTTGTATTCTCTGACGAAGGCTATGTTAATAGTTAAAAGTACTAAGATGAATTAAGGTAATTTAACATCTTTTTAAATACTCTGTCATTTTCTAAGTATCTTGCATATAAAGTGGTTTTTAAGAATAATAAGTTGTTATCGAGGCTTTAAAAGCCGATGGGCGCATAGAGTACACCGCCTGTCCTTTGTCTTTATGTATGCCCAAACTGTCCATGTTTTTAAAGGTTAATATCTCGGTTACTGACAGACAATTTTTTTTTTTTGGAAAATCATTATCAACAATATTTTTATATTTTCACGACGATAGGTAGCTCCAGCTTCCCTCAACGCTTGCTGAGTGCCTGCAAAGTACAATTTGTAACGGAAAAGTGCGCTTTTCTCAAAAACTATATTGACCTGGGGTAATCCCCATAGTTTTCCCTCAAGGTTTAAATTAACTTCTAGTACCCCTAATCTCTTTTCATAATTTTAGTTTTTGTAGACTCGGAAAATAGAGGAGACATATTTTTGTATTACAGTAATTTCCCGCGTAGTTAGGTCTTTTTCATACCAGACATTTTATTTAAAAAATGAAGTAAAATAAATGCTGAGCAAAACTAGGTCACATTTTATTTAAAACAAATTCTGGTAGGGAATCGACTTATCTGAGCTGCGGTGCATACACGCGAAATTGCGGTACATTTTCGACGATATCCCTAAAAAAGAAAAAAAAAAAAAAAAAAAAAAAAAAAAAAAAAAAAAAAAACGGACTAAAAAACAGAGATTCTACTGGCAATCTAGACGCCAGTACTATTTGCGTATTTTTACGGAAAATTTTCCCCATAAATTACAGAAAATCTTCCATTTTTCTGATTAAAAACGGAAATTTTTCTGTAATTTATCAGGAAAAATTTCCCTACAAATACGAAAATAGTACTGGCCAGTAGATTGGCCAGTAGACAAATAGATTGCCAGTAGAATCTCCATTCTTTAGTTTTTTTATTATTTTTTTTTTTTATTTTAAGGGTACATATAATGTAATTAAAATGAATGTATTTTCAAGTTCGTCGTAACGAGAGCTTTCACACGATATACAATTTTTTTCAAGTAACTTAGTTAGCCCCCCTACATTTTTCCTAATTATACTTGTGAATGTTTAATAATCTATAAATATCTGGGTCAATATCCTTTATTACTTCTACCAAATTTGAACTTTCCGCGTTCCATAGTTTACGAGAAAAACAGCTGTGACAGAAAGACAGGCACACGGGTGATCTTATAAATGTTCCGTTTTTACTTTTTAAGTACGGAACCCTAAAAAGGATTTTCACCGATATTCTGTAACCCGAAAGCCCCTGTTGAATCTTATAGTTTCAACAACTGTTGGTTGACTTCTATACTCATTAAAACCCTTTATGCACCGAAGGTACTTATAAGTACCATTAAAATAATAAATAGTTATAAAATTCATTTAAGGGGTCTCAGGACTCTTAAAATCGGAAAAAATGAAAAAAAGACCAGTTTCAACATTTAATATAATAAAATGTATTTGATTTTAAAACAAAATTTTAATTGGGAATGAAAGATGTTCCTCCATTTCAAATATTTAAACAAGTTGGAAATTGCTCGTCAAACGTGGCAAATGTGGTGCGTTCGTACTAAAACTAGTTTTATAATTATTTTTTGCACCCCATATTGTACTGAATGTATATATTTTTTAACTTGATAAGCGTATAGTCTGTAACATCATTAAAATGCATTTGAAATGGTTTTTTTTTTCCCATTTCCCGGAATGTAAAGGAAATTTTTGACTGTCCCTGTAATTAAACTATGCATCCGATTTTCATAAAATTTCAAATGGCTCGCCAAAATTTTGCAACTATTATGCATTTAAAATTTCAGACCATTCGGAAGGCTGTAACATCATTAAAATGCACTTGCAATAATTTTTCCCATTGGCCGTAATGTAAAGAAAAAATTTGACTGTCCCTGTAATTAAACTATACATCCGATTTTCAGGAAATTTGAAATGGCTCGACAAAATTTTGCAACAATCATATATTTAAAATTTCAGACCAGTCGGTTGGGTAGTTTTTGCTCTATTATATGCGGACAGACAGACGGACGGATGGACGGACAGACGGACGGACGGACTGAACGACGACTATAGGTGCTACGTATTTATATAATTACGAATGCACCTAAAAATGGCAAGATGCAGGATTAGAATTTACAGTGGGCTCCAAACTGTCGCACATTTGACGAGCAGAAAATTGTATAACAGCTTGCGCGCATTATTACAAATAAATATTGCAACTAGAATGAAACATTTTATGCCTTATTATACTTCAGATTATAATAATTACCGCGAACCTAAGTAAATTTGTATTTAAAGCATTTTTATATTTTTAATACAATGTTATATTTAACTAATAAAAAATTTCGAAAATTTCAACGGTATAATCACCTAAAAAATACATATTTTTTTTTTTTTAACAATAAAAAGGAAATTTTCGATTCAGTTTATACAGACGAACATGAAACATATGTTTTGAAAATTTCAGAAAAAAATATCCAGGAGTTTTTGAGCTATCCAGCGCGTTATGACCAAAAATGTCATTTGGTTGGTTGGTTGGTTGTTTTTTGACGGCCGATTATCTACACTAGGGATATAGGCCCGAGGGGAGAGTGCCCTTCGTGGGGGTCTTTCTAAGGGAACCTAATCCGTATTTATGCATGGAAATCCATGGCTCGAAGAAAACCACGAAAACTCCGAACGATTAGGCCGACGGGCGCGATTGGGATCGAACCCAGCACCTCCCGTCTACCAGCTTTCGAGAGCAGAACCTCTCAGCCACTTGTGGGGCAAAATGTCATTTGGAGAAAAATGGCTTCAAAGTTTCGGAAATTTCGCTTCAGCTATTGGGCGGGTATAATTCGAAAAGCCATAAATTCTATTCTAATGGGAATTTCAAGGAAACAATTGTGTGAAAATTTTCAGGAAAGATAGGAATTTAACACCTAAAAAATTAAAATTTCGAAAGTTTTGAATCTTTAATAATCCTAAGACATTCTAATATATCGATTAGTAGTAATACAGTTTAGAATGACTTATAGATACATTTCTTTATCTTATAAAGCGTTATTGGTTACGTAAAACAAAAATACTTTTAAAAGAATGATTTATTTTGCTTTGCATCTTTTCAGCTTTGTTGGTGTTGGGGGTGGGTGGGATTTTCAATTCAGAAACATTTCTATATTTCTATTGTAGAAACATTATATTTGTACATTTCCTAATTCTACAAAATGCTAAGAAAAATGTTTAAAATAAAAGATTTGAGTCGGGTTATAAATATTGAACAAAATCACTATAAATTAAAATTTAATGAATCCTTTTAAATCATACAGTCCTTCTAAAATTTATTAAATGATTATGTAAATCTTCTAATTTAGTTTCAAAAATTCACAAAAAATGCTTTAGAAGATAAAATTTTTATAAATTCTTAATTCCGTGCATAAAGAGTTAACAAATCTCATTTTCTCTTACCCCAAACACTTAATCAGCACTCCATCTCTTTAAAAGTCTTTGTAAAGAAATTTTTCTTATGGCAGTTTATAATAAGCTGGACGCAGCAGCGGTCATTCAGTAGCTGCAAAACCCCGAGCGCTCCCTTCCTGCTCTTCGGTGTCTTTAATTTGTGTACTTTCCCTTTTAAATTGGTCCGGTTTTAATTTCTGATTTTCTTTTTTTCAACCTGACTTTCGCTAGAGTCTCTTATACTCGGAACGTGGCTGGGGACCTATGAACCTGGCTCCCGCAAAAGAGTCGGAATAAGAGAAGAAAATCGTAAAGGTCCGAGGACGGAAAGAGGCCTCCCACCGCGGTTGTCATGGCAGTTAGATCAAATTCGGTGGCTTCTCAAAGAATTCTTTCATCCTATCCTAAAACTGGATATATATATTTTTTTTTTTTTTTTGGGGGGGGGGGTCAGTAAAATTTTGTTTTATGTAATGTAGGCAGGCATATGAGGTAAATTTATTTAAATTAATGTCTAGAAAAACACATAATAAACAGAGGTAAACAAAAACTGAAGCGTAACGTATTTTTTCTCAGTCAATATTCCACGTTCTTAACTTTAAAAAAATCTGTAATATTACTTTGTACAGGTTTCTTATAAAAAATATACTGTTCATAAAAAATTTAACACTATTGTAAGTATCCGAACAATTCATCTGTAACGTTTTCGTGAAACTGGAATCTCCTTCTTATTGCATCGAAGGCTTTTAGCATTTCTTTTGTTAAATGGAAATCATTAAATATATAAATAATTTAATTTCCATACAATCAACTGAAATAAATGCATACATCCATCACAACAGCAACCCCTCCGTTTAAATGTTGTACACGCACGAAAGTGAAATAAACTTCGTTATATAGAATACATTTTTCGTAATATGGAGATTAATTTGCATGCTAATGACCTTCAAAATCAAGGTTCAGCAGAAAATTTCGTTAAGTAGAAAACTTCGTTAAAGGGAAGCTTGACTGTATGTATTATGAAAACAAAGAGACCTATATTTCGGTACTACTCTACTTTATAGTTATTGATTAATCTGTAGTTAAACTCCTCCTCTTTTAAGTAATAAAAAAAAGTTCAAATTAAATTCAATGCTTCTGAAAATTTGGGATATATTATATATTACAGCCGTATAATATTTCCCTGAGAAATATGAATATATTATTACATCTTGAATACTTTATTTATTAACCCCTATCGGTCCTGTGTGACCTCTTACGTGACATCGGTACTTTGTCATATCGGACGTAAGAACTTATGAGGTGATCGATTAACCTTAATATCTCATATATAATTCAATTGTTTTTGGAAGCTTGGTACACGAGAACCGCTGATTTAGCAATTAACGAGGCTACATCTCTACCAATAGAATATTCAGTTTTGTTTTAGCTATATTTTTTTTGGCAACTTGATGTAATGTTTTTCTACTTGTTGAACTTTAAAATCTAGTATGAATTTTACGTTAGGAATTAGCGGATGAGGGATTCAGAATGAATCCGAAACGTCCTTTTATATTGTTTTTAGTGTTTTTATCTTGTATTGTAATGTAATGTGTGTTATTTTGAAAAGTTTTTATAAATAATTCAATTAGGTTGACATATAAAAATAGTCGTCTATGGATTGGTGATCTACGAATTACGAGATTTATCGTCTACGAATATTTACTAAAAACAATTAGTGGCTATTCATGTGTAAAATGATAGCGTCTGATAAGGGTTAAGTATATCTTGTTGAAATATTTTGACAGCTTAGGATAATAAAGCAATAACATGAGCAGCATTAAGTGATTTTTAAAGTTTTTATTTTTTTCGGAGAATGCATGTATATTTTGCATAGCGTAATGTGGATATGAAAAACTACTATGCTGTGGTCATCATAAAACTTTCTTCTATATAAATCACGTAAATTAAATAATTGAAATAGGTAATACAAGAAATTACGTCAATTTAGCGCCAATTCATATCAAATTATATCTGAATTTGAAGTTTGATGAAAATCCGTGCATTAGTTCTTGAGATGGAGCTATAACGGAAATTGTGAAAAATGCAGCATATAAGCGCGACCTATTTAACGATTTGCACCAAAACATAAACAGCACTAATTGATATCAAGGTATAACCTGAATCTGAAGTTTGGTGAAAATTCGTGCATTAGTTATTGAGATAGTGCTATAGTGGAAATTCTGAAAAATGCAGCATAGAAGCGCCACCTGTTAAGCGATTTGCACCAAAACATAAACAGCAGTAATTCATATCCAGGTATACATGAATCTGAAGTTTGTTGAAAAACCAAACATTAGTTCTTGAGATAGAGCTATTGCGGAAATCGCAAAAAATACAGCATAGCAGCGCCACATTTTGAGCGATTTACACCAAAATGTACAAACGTCAATTCCTGTCAAGGGCTAACTGAATCTGAAGTTTGATGAAAATCCGTGCATTAGTTCTGGAGATTGAGCTATTGTGAAAATCGTGAAAAATGCTGTGTAGCAGTGCCACCTGTTGAGAGATTTACACCAAAAACTAATCAGCGCCAATTTATATCAGGGACTAACTGAATATTAATTTTTATTGAATTCCGTTCATTAGTTCTTGAGATAGATCGCCCACAAAATTTATGTCGCACACAGACAAACAGACAGACTAATAGACAGACTCACAGACCGACATTTTGTAAAAATATGTTTTTCGGGTTCTCTCACCCCTAAAACGTGTAAATCCGTCGAAAAGCGGAATTCGAAAATTTTCATGAATGCAATACTTTCTTATAAAGATAGAAGAAAGTAAAAACATATATATAGAAACCAGAATATTTCTAGTAAAATTATGGGCGTATGATATATTTCAAAGTTATCCAAGTGTATTTCATAAAAATTCAGCTAGCATACTGCATCACATTTCTATGACATTTATCGTTTTACAAACAAGAAAACGTTATTGTGATTCATGTTATGAAATATGTTTATATCTTTTTTTACTCGATCTTGTGAATTATGTTTCAGATTTATGTATCTTTTAAATAACGTTTTTCATTGCAATTTTATTCATTTTATTGATCTATTCTGGTGTACATAGTATTCCTTTTTATAGTTGATCAGTAGATAGTTTATCAATAGATATGCTAAACTTTTAGTTTTAGAAGTACTGTTACATTTTCAAAATTGTTTCATCAAATGTAAAACAATTTATTTCAAAATAATTATTTTATAGAATGTTACTTAATTTCAATATTTATAGTGCGCCTATGTCTGTATGACATAAGTGATAGCAAGAAAACTTGTTTCATTTTTCTAACAATTAAAATAGTAAAAATTCTAATTTTGTTTTATCAATTTTTAAGTTACAAATATTTGAAAATTACTAAGTAACTATACCTTGTATTTTATAAATTTTCAGTGTGTGTAATACTAAAATTGTATTTTTCGGTTTTGGTCCGGCGTGTAATTCTTAGGTAAAAGGATGCCAGTTTGGCATACTTTTTATTCAACAATTCTTAATTCATACCATAAATTCCTTATAGTATGTTTTGCTTTATTTAATGACTAACATTTCTTAAGATAAAGTAAAAAAATTTGTACCCAAATATTTGAATAAAAACGCAGGCGAAACTGGCAACGCAGTACTATACCGTAACCGCCCTAGCAAAGTAGTAGTTCCTTGTTCGCAGTTTTTTACAGAGACAAGCGTCATTCCTATGTACCTGATATACAGATGCCTAGAAACGTATTAAACCCTTTAAACATTTGCTACATTATTTAACTTTCCATTATATGCACACGACTTTAGTACCTTAAATTATAATTGCATATTTTATTTTTTATTTTGCATATTTTCTAAATATTAATATTATTTTTTTAAAGATGATGTTAAGAACATTAGCTATATATTATATGCATTCTTATCTATATTAAAAACTTATAAAATATATACAAAGTTATGCTATTGGAAAACAAATATTAATTCAAGACAAGTCCACTATTTTAAATATATCTTGGTACAGTATATTGCATATTTTCTATTTTATAGGAAAATGTAGACATACCATGTCATGAATACCATTTTTATGCAATATTTCACATTTCTGCTACGCTTTGCCATTCTAAATTGCTATAGAAATTAAATACATGGCAGTACAAAGTAATTAATGCTTAAGTATTGATAGCATAAAGATCCTTTTCCATTTTACGTCAGTTTTCTCTCTTTCCAAGAGACGTTTGAAAAATAGAACTGCACAGAATATACTTCACTGTTCAAAATATTATGAAATAATATGCTGAAGGGATATTGTTTCACTAAATTATTCATGGTGGTTAGTCGAGAAATTCCTATAGCTAAAAGAAATGTATTTTACAGAGTTAGCTTATAATTCTTTTTAGGAACTGGTAGCTATATCTTAGAAAACGGATGCGTATAATTTGTATCTCGCCTGATTCATAATAGTAAAATCTACAGAATTATTATTATTATATTAATTATAATTAATTTTTTTTTTGGTGTCTTTTCAAGCAAAATAGTGAAAATTCGAATTTTGTTTGATCGAAACCTACCGAGTTATTAAGGCTTGGATTTTGTAAGCTTTCTATGTTATCTATATCAATAAAAGAAAGTTTCGCTCTGTCTGTCTGTGTGTGCGTGTGTCTGCGAGGACCAGAGAAATTTACGTCACGAACGAGGCTAAAATCTTTGTGAAGATACTCGAAAGCCTCTTCTTACGTATCCGAAATCTAAATTTCAAAATTCTAATTACTAGCATGGTAATTACTTAACAATCGTAACTCACTCTCATCAAACAAATAATTTATTTGATCTCCGGTCGAGGAAATACGCGTGCATGCGTACAAACGCATTTACGCATCAGAAACTAGCGAAGAAACTTTTTCGACTATACTTCTGTTTTTATTATTGTTTTGTTTTAATCCAAATTGACCAAACCGCTCTGCACAATTAAAATTGAAATACATATTCCAAAAAATCGGACTCGTACGACTCAAATGGAACAATAAATTTAAAAAATGTCGCAGTTAACCGTTTGAAAGAAAATTTTCAAAAAGGGTCGTTGTACCGAAAATAGTTTTTCCCCTTATTTCAACGCTTCTGGGACGCAATTTTAAAGGTACTTGCAAAAACTAGAATATGCTTATAAATAAGAAACTTTCTTCTAATTGATGGCGTAATTGTATTTTAAAAATATGAATTTTGACCCTTTCAAATACACCGCCGAAGGCAGGTCACTTCGCGCCTCATGGAGAGGATATTTTTTCTACGCTGAAAGTAACTAAAAGTCCGTATTTTAACACAGTCTTTTTAGAGCATCTTAATGGACCTGATTTACATCGCCCACAAAAATTTTAAAACGTTCGGACGGGTAGAAACATTTTTTACAAAATAAAATCTTTGAATACTTCGACAAAAAAAAATTAGAAACCGAGCGATTTCGGTTGTGGTTTCTCTCGGCTTCGGTTAAACATTTTCCCTCTTAAATATGCATATTTTTTATGAAATTTAAAAAAGGGCTTGGTTATAGTTATATTTACGATCCATTAAAGCTTCAGAGAATTCAGACAACAATAACCATCTATTTTGTTACGCTAATCAAACCGACGCAAAAAAAAAAAAAAAAAAAAAAAAAAAAAAAAAAAAAAAAAAAAAAAAATCCGCATCAATAGGGAACAAAACCTTAATTTACATAATACATCGTGCTGTCTGAAGCTTAGTCGTTTAACGTGTTGTTTTTCTATCCAAAAGGTCTCTGGTTCTAAACTCGATAGGACTAACTTGTAATTTGGATTCAATCATAATAAATATCGTACATTTTTGCAATTTTAATAATTTCCGTTTATTTCAGGATTCCATTATAAACAGGCTTTACTCTATTAGAAAATAAATTTGCTGAATAGTACATTTTTTTTAATTGATATAGTAGTATATCGATTTGCGTACAATGTTATATTTCTGTATTACAGTTTATGATGTACTTGTAAGTAAGTGCTTTTTCATCTGAAGATTTTAAATAAAAATTTTAAATATTCTAACATAATTAAATTTTAATTGAAATCACAATTGATATTGAATAAAAAAGGTTAAAAGTATGAGACAAATAAAAATTCAAAATCTTAACCTGTGACTTTGCACAACTTTCCAACTGAATAAGAGTCGGGCCCTGATAAATTCTGTCTGTACCCCGTCTGTACGAATCTGCGATACAAATTTCAGATTCTTTTAAGAATATTCTTATGGACACGGGCAACGCATGGCCGGTCAGCTAGTATGGTACAAAAAGGATGTTTTTCTGTTTTGGTCACGCGTAGCCAGTCTATTATACCAGGATTGCCAGCTTTGTCCTCCTTTTTTATTCAGAAATTCTTAATATATACTAGAAATTCGTAATAGTGTTTTTTGTTTCATTTAATGACAGACATTGCATGAAGTAGAATTTTTCTATCAGCATTTCAGATCGGAATTCGGAATTGCTGAATAAAAATGCATGCCAAACTGGCAACCTTGAACTACTAGGTGCGCTACTTAATAATTCTTAATTTTTTTTTTTTTACCAAAAAAAATCCCAGGATAATTTGGGAGAAAGGTACAAAACTGGTTTATTCAAAATATGTGCCATCTCTGGCTACAAATTTTTCCTATCTCACTGTCAAGTTGTGCTTACAATCCCAGAAAAACCATGCATCTGTTGAGGTGATCGAGTTTTCATGCCATTTTTCGACTTATTAATATTAATATATATAATATATATTATTAATATTAATATATATAAATATTAATTAATAACTTATTAATATTAATATATATAAGAAAGAATATGCTTATTATATTAACTATATATTATATGCATTCTTACTTTTATTTGAACAATATGAAATATATACAATGTTATTATATTGTTAAACAAAGATTAAGTCAAGAAAACTCCACTATTTTAAAGATATCTTGGTATACTATATTGCATATTTTGTATTATACAGGAAAATGTAAATATAGTGTGTCATGAATACCTTATCTATGCAGTATTTCTAAATTTTTCGAATGCTTTTGCCACTCTAAGTTGAAATGTAAAGGAAATACATGTAGTACAAAGTATTCCATGATCAAGCATTGGCAGAATAAAGATTCTTTTGCATTTTACGTCAATTTTCTCATTTTCAAGGGAAATTTTTAAAATGGAACTACGCAGAATATTCTTCAACTTTCAAAATATTCTGAAAGATTACCCCGAAGGCTTTTATTCATGATGATTATACGGGATATCCTTGTGGCTAAAAGGTATCCATTTTACATTCTTTGTCAGTTGTTCCTTTTGGGAAATGGGAGTTTTTATTTGTTATATCTTAGAAAACTGATTTGTATCATTCGTGCCTCGTACCGATTTTCCATAATATATATTTATAATTAATAATAATTATAAGTAATCGACGGGGAACCGGTCGAATTTCGACGGCAGAAAATGTTTCAAAAAGAACTGTTACTTTGATTTATAATAAACCTACAAAATGTTTTGCAGAAAAAATTCCATCGAACATTGGTTAATCTGACTCTTAAAAAATTTTTCTTTAATATTACCAAAATAGTATTTCCTTAAACTTCAACTGCTCCAAATTATTGTAAAATTCAACTCTATTTGTATATGTAATTAGTAAAATATAATCAAGATTAGTAAGTATGCTGAAATTATCAATTGACGTTCTTAAGCTACGTGTTACGGAATGAAAAATCAGTAAAAATTATTTCTCTCTGCACACAATCATAGATTTTTTTTTTAGCATGAAATCTAAACCTTGCGTGATTTTTACTATCTCAAAATTTACATACGCTCCTCTCATATTCGTGTTCACTACTTTAAAAATATTTTTACGCGCATTAGTTTATTACTGAATACTTTTCCAAACTTGAAGTCACGTTTGTCGGCTACAACTTTGCACTCTTGAGTTGAGGTTCTTTTCTCAGTATCGGAGAGTAAATATTCCAGACATTTATGCCTTTTTTGACGCATTTGGGAAAAAAATATTTAGTTTTATGAAAGAAAATGTCAGTTTTCCTTTAAATATGATGTCATTTTCTCTGATTTCAATGAAGCATTGGCCTACCATCTTATTAGTGTCAACGGAACGACAAAATATCGAAAAGTAAGACTTTTATGAGGTAAATTCCATGTTTTTATAGCGTGACGTCATTTTCTTCCATATTTTTAAAAGTTATTTTTAATTGTAATGAGAAAATGGCATCAATAGGGATATAATGCAAAAACAATAAACAAACTCCGATTTCTCTTTTCTATGCAACAATGGAAGCGATCTAATTGCCAACATTTTCTATAAATTTCACAAAAAACTTTTAAAATTAAAATTAAAATTAAAATTAAAATTAAAATATAAAATTGGAAATAAATTAAATAATAGCCAATACGGATAAATTTACAAATGAACGACTTTCATTAAAAAAAATAATGATCACAATTGTTTCGGCATAAAGTTCAGGGATAATGACTCAAAAAACAGCCTTGTCTTTTAAATATACCGGATGTTTCAAAAGTTCGATGCTAAAATAAAACGTGATTTAAAAAAAAAGATATATTGCACTGAGAGGCATGCGAATTGAAGATAAAAGTTCAGCTTGATACAGGATTTTGTATGACACCAGCAAACAGTTAAAAATCTCAACAATAGAGGACGCTATTAGGCAGATAATTACGTGGAATAATTCTATACCTCTCACATACCGCAAAATTTGAATACAAAAAAGTGTATATGCAGTATTTTCTAATGATTTTAGTATCCCAATCTTGCATTGTGTGAGCAATATGGATTTATTCCATGAAATTACCTGCAGTAGCGCCCTCTATTGTTGAGATTTTGAACTAATTTTTTGTTGTTGTCATACAAAATCCCGCACCTTGCTGAATATTTATGTGGAAACCGCCGACTCTCCGACTCATAGATCTTTTTTTGTAGCGTTTCATTTTCGCACCGAACGCTTGAAACACCCGGTATATATAATCTTAATATTGATTATAATAAAAGAGAAACTTTTTCGGTGACCTAAGAACTAAAACATTAAAAATTCCAATTTTGTACGATCGAAACTTTACGAGCTATTAAATGTTGGATTTTGTAAGTTTTAAGTGTTATATGGCATTAAAAAAGTGTATTTTACTATTTCGTTCGGGCGTAGCCATTTTACTGTGCCAGAATATCCATTTTGGCCTCCTTTTTATTCAGAAAGTAAAGAATCTTCCGAATAGTAAATTTTGTTTTATTTAATGAGAGACATTGCATAGAGTGAAAATTCTTCTATTAGAATTTCTGATAGGAATTCGGAATTGCTAAATAAAAATGTATGTCAAACTTGCAACCCTGTACTAAACCGTTATCTCTCTTGCAAATCTGTCGTTTCTTGTTCGCAAGGCTTCACTCTAATAAGAGACATCCTAATGCATCTTGTACACACTACTTACAAGGAAGGTGTCCTTACCGGGCTTAATCAGAATTTTTGGAAAAATACTAATTAAACTACTTATGTATGTAATAAAGGATCAATTAAAATTTAGTGGCGGAATTGGAGTAGAAAATCTGTAAAAAAATACTTTCGAGTATTTGGCGCAAAAAAACGAAGGCGTCACTCGATTTGGCGAGTAGCACTTTTTCTCGCTAAAAACAAACGATTTTAATGTTTCTGAAAATTGCTTGTTAATTGATTTTTAGAAAGCGTGTAAATAATATTTAATGAATTTAAACTTAAACAATGAGAGAGTTTAACACATATATTTTTTTTGTGTTACATATTTATGTTGCATGTTGCCATAGTTATTTAATCGTATCTTTGTAAAAAAAGCTCCATATAGAAAAAATATTTTCATATTGGAAAAAATATTTCCATATATAGCGTATTGAACAATAAAGAACAGATGAAGAATGCTACAGTTCTACATTTCAATATCGATGAAATCGTTGTTTCCATAGCAACAAAATTGAACGGGCAGTGCTGAATTGAACTTAATTTTGAGATTGAAACAATTTTAATTAATTTAAATTTTGTTTTAATTCAAAAAAAGTTGACAGTTAACTTTCATTATAAATATATATATCACAAAACTATAGTTAAAACAAACTAAAACTAACATAACTAAAGCTATTTAAATTACATTTATTTAAACAGGTTCAACATGAAACATTTTTTGCTTAATATTTGAGTATTTGACATGAAAAAGTATTTTTTGAAATTTTATTCCATCCCCAACAGGTGATAAATCGCCAAATAACGAAAATTTCATTTTTTTACGGCCGCCATATCGAGTTTCCGCCGAAATTTTTTTAGAAACATATCTATCCTCCTGAGAAGAAAATTCTATAATTTTTTCAGATTTTTCGGAGTATTCTCATATGGAGGCCTTCCTTGTTAGAGATGTTACGGAATCGTAAATATTGGCTACAATTTACAATTATCCATTTTATAAACAAGTTTTGACTTCCATAAATTTTAATTTCATATACCACCATTGTATATTAGGGTGAAGCGCTCGTCTATGGAAAAAAAAAAATTCTTCAAATCAAAATTAGCCGGGGGGGGGGGGGTAAATTTGCTGTATCAGATCCTCATTCTGAATATAAAATATCTTTGAAAAATATCAATATTACGTACTGCCCCAAGGTCATTGAATACTGAGAAAAAAAACGTAAAATTCCTCGCCTATGGATTTTTTTTTCCTTCAAATCAAAATGGGGTGGTGTGAGAAAGTTGCTCTGTCATATCCTCATTTTGAATAAAAAATATCCTTGAAAAATATTAATATTAAATACTGTCCCAAGATCATTGAATATTGGAAAAGAAAGGAAAAGTTATGCATTTTATCATTTTTTCCCTCAAATATACAAACTATTAATATTAATTTAATTTAAAAGGATGATCACCGATTTATTATTATAATATATTTATAGTAAAATTGTGTACTATTTACATTAAATTCGCTTTTATTATACTAACTCAACGACTGAACCTTTTTTTAAATATATGAAATTTGGGTAATTGTAATTCTTTTATACTTTTTGCTTAACCTATGTAAGAAAATATAATTTGAAATTATTCTTAAAGAACTGTATTAATAAGGTAAAAATAATTTGCTATTACAATTTACAGGCAATGAAGTTACCATTTTATGGTAGTCCATATTGTTTTTTGGTTTCAAAAACTGGCATTTTTTTCCGAGACTCCAGACAAGTTTTAATGAGACCATCGTGTATCAAAAGACCAGAAACAGCTATCTAGTCTCTATCGTCAGCCGACATGGAAATCAAAATATTTTCCGGGTGACAAAAATAACCATTTCGTTGAATTACGGGATCTATTATTGTTTGTAATTCATTTGTTAAATATCGTCATAACATAACTGTTTGATGCAAATGCTTAGCTCCGTAAATGCATGAAGGCTTAGTTTTAATTTGAAACCATCAGTTGCATAAAAACTTAGTATGAAATTGGTCAGAATCAACATCTTTTCAGACGGTTCACTTAAAGAAACTTATAGCCTAAGAATTCTATTTGCCATTGTAAGACACCTAGAATGTACAATTTTACCGGGATTTCTTTCATACAAGTTTTCGGGACTCAATCCCGAAGAAATTGCTTCACATATCTCAATCAAATAGAGTTGATCAGTGCTTAAATCATTTTTATTAGTAATTTCTGGCAAAGTACAGCTTATTCTTTTATAATCTACAAGAGGAAGACGTTCACAATCTTTTAGAGATTTTCCAATAGATCCTGTAAAGCTTTGAGGCCCATTTGTTGTACCGTCAAGATGTTCGAACAAACAGCGCAAGATAAACTCATTGGCATATATTTGGCAAATAAGCCATTGAAGTGGCTTTCCTTCTTTTTTGTATGACACCTCCTTTGTAACCCGTGTTAACTGTAGTTCCGTCACAGTCAATTGCAACAAACTTACTGGGATCAATATTTTTTGTAATTAAAATTTTTTTGATTTCTTCACTTAAAATTTAAGCCTTTCCCAACTGTAACGAAAGGGGCCCCAAATACTCAGAACCTGTTTTTTTTTAATTAAGCTTTAAAGATAATTTAAAGACCATACCTTAGATTAAATTATCTTTATAATACAGTTTTAAAAGAGTTTTAAAAAACAAAAAACAATCACTTTAAAAAAATTAGTAATTTTAATGCTTGTAAATTGTAATAATAAATTATTTTTTTCTTGTTATTCTTCATCGTCAAGTATATTTTAAAATATATATATTCTTACGAAGTATAAAATATAACACAATTTTGTTGTTTTGATTATGCTTTACAATTACCTAAATTTTATACAATTTTCAAAATTTTGAAGTAATTGGGGCAGTATAAGACACCTGGATTTGACATAAATATTACATAGTTTTACTATAAGTATATAATAATAATAATTTAAGAAGTATTCTTCAAAATTAATTTAATATTAATAATATTTGTGCATTTTATATGTTTGAAAAAAAAATGGGAAAATGCACAACTTTTACGTTTTTTCTCAATATTCAGTGACCTCATTTAATTCAGGGCGGTATGTAATATTAATAATTTTCAAAGATATTTTATATTCCGAATAAAGATATGATAGAGTAACTTTCCCACACCGCCCCAATTTGATTTGGAGGAAAATAAATTACATAGGCGAGCGCTTTTGCGTTTTTTTGTCAATATTCAGTGATCTTGGGGCAGTATATAATATTAATATTTTTCATAGATATTTTATATTCAGAATGAAAATCTGATAGAACAACTTTCAAACCCCGGAAATTTGGATTTGAAGAAAACAAAAATTTCACTCCACCCTATTGTATATACTTATCTGTATAGGTAATAAGAATTTATATAAAAAAGAATATGCTATCTATATTAACTATATTTTATGTAAAATTTTATCTGTATCTGAAACCTACAAATATATTTTAAGTTATTCTGCAGTAAAGCAAGAACTAAGTTAAGAAAATCAACTATTTTAAAGACATATTTTTATACTATATTGCACTTTTTGTAGTTTTAGGAAAATGTAAATATCGTATGTCATGAATAACTTATTTATGCGGTATTTCGCATTTGTTCGAATGATCCATTTTAAGTTTATATGGTAAGGAAATGCATGGTAGTACAAAGTATTTCATGCTTAAGTATACATAGAATACAGATTCTTTTCCATTTTAGGTTAATTTTCTCACTTTTCAAAGGAGTTTGAAATATAGCACAGAATAGAATACATCTCAGTTTACAAAATATTGTGAAAGAATATGTCAAAGGTTTTATTCGTGATGGTAAACATTGTGTGTATAAAGAATTACTGTACAATGTCTGGCACTTATTCTTTCGGGAATTTTTTACATGTTATAATTTAGGAACTGTATCGTACAATTTTGTTTTTGTTGTGGTATATTACTAGATATATTACTTTTTTGTTGCATTAATGATATCTGACAAGCATGAAAATTTTAAATAAAAATAATAGTCATTTTTGAATTTTTGAAAAATATAATACATTGAATAACCAAATACTATGTATGCTACATTGCTAGTTAGAAATCACTGTTACTGTACTTGTCCGATAACACTGAAAAAACGGTCGGATAAATAAAATATATTTCAAAGGTCTGCTGCATCATCAAAAACTTCCGGGATTTGAAAAAAAAATCTCAATTGATTATATTATGTTAAAACACGAAAATTTCCGCATATTTAGTCCATTTTACCTGTTACACACTCTGAAAAATATCCGTGAACTGAAGTTTTTTCTCCGTTGCTGTTTCTTCTCAAAATACGAAAAATTCCAGATGATGTTGACTATTTTCCTTCAAAGTACTAAAAATTTACCGATCTAGCGTAAAAAGTAAGTAAAATCGTTCAATTTAATTTGAATTTTCCTTAAATCACGGGGGTGTTCCGGCAACTGTGCTGCCAGCATTTTTTCGTTTTAGAAACGGAGTTTTTGTGTATGCCCCTTTTTCTTCAAATCTCCGAAGCCTCGCGAATTTAAGCTCAAAATAAATTGAAATCCCCCAAACAAAAGACGGAATTTCGTCAAATAACAGAAAATTTCTTTTAAACCTCGGGGATGTTCCGGCAACTGTGCTGCCAGTACTTTTGCGTTTTTTCACGAAAGCTTTTTTGAGAGTGTACAGAAAATTACCCAATCTAGTGTAAAAATATCTGAAATCCTCCAAACTATAGCTGCAGTTTCAAAAAATCAAAGGGGTGTTCTGGTAACTATGTTGCTTAGTATTTTTTCGTA
This sequence comes from Maratus speciosus, assembly GCA_963932465.1. Taxonomy (NCBI): domain Eukaryota; kingdom Metazoa; phylum Arthropoda; class Arachnida; order Araneae; family Salticidae; genus Maratus; species Maratus speciosus. Next base: position 500,897,603 of record OZ010794.1, on the reverse strand, counting down.
TTGCAACCGGAAATTTTACATATGTGTTTTTCCCGTTTATGCATGAAAAATTAACAAACCTAAGATTGATAAATTTCCATAAATTATTCCTTCAAAAGATGGAAATTTCACCAAATACCAGAAAAATTCCTTATAACAAAAAGCATGTACCAAAAAAACATTTTATAGTAAATTAGATAAGAATTAAACAATTTCAACTCGAAAACTGATAAATGGAAACAAATTTGCTGTCTCATAAATATAAAGATACTTTACGTACTTTTGAATTATCGTCCAATAATAGATCCATTTTTATTACTGGCAGCAAATATTCTATCTGGCATGTTGTTTTTTAAGTTGTGTAAGTATTCTGGCTTTATATCCGACCAACTTAGTTCTGTTTCTTTTTTCACCACAAGGACGTTTGTTAACTGTCTTCCAGATTTGCAAATACACTGCAAACAACAATGTCCCAAAGATTCTGAATTGGAATTAAATCAGGGCTATCTGCGGGGCAAACCATAACTTAAATATTGTTATCAGCAATTCATTGTTTGTGAGTCTTGATGTGTTATCCTGTTGGAACAAATAATTCCGACCACCATAAGTTTTAACAATTGGCAACATGCGACTATAGAGCACTTCTATATACTCATTAGATGTATGTTTACTTTCCAGAAAAGCAATATATGTAGTTCCATTAAAAGAGAAAGCACCCTAACTATCACAATATCTCCCCTTTTCTGCCTACTGAAAAGGTTTCGAGGTTTACGTCTTAAACCGTGCCGGTAGAAATTCCAACTATCTGTTCCATCCAGGGTTAAATTTCTTTTCATCTGAAAAAATGACTTGCCTCCATTCGTCTTTCCAATACATATGATATTTAGCCCAGAGTAGCCTCCGTTCTTCGTGTTCTTTTTTCAGTAAAGGAAATCTTCACATACGCCGCACACAATATTTTTGTTTTCTTTTACGATGTAGTGACCTATGAGAACATACCATCAACTCGTTGAGAAGCTTGTGGGAGTAACATTTTTTTGCGACGAAACAAGTCGCATGATCTTACGTTCGTGTCTTTCACTAATCTTTCTCGGTCTGCCAGATCGTTTTCTCGAATTTAAATTGTATGTTTCTAATAAAAATTTATATACTGCAGCTCTGCACCTTCCAGTTTTTTCACATATTTCAGAAGCTGTTAAGGCATTCGCTTTAAAACCATTTATTTTGCAAATTTATCTTAAGAAATTTCAACGTTCCGGGGCATCTTTACAATTGAAACAAGTCAAATAAATTTGCTCGTAACTTAAAGTGTATTTCTGTGCGCGCGCATTATTTCTGTAAGCGCGCATTCGAAAATTATTCCATATGAATCAGTTTCAAATTTGTCTTTATATTTATGAGACAGCATAATATTTTACTTCCTTTTATTATTCGAGTCGAAATTATTTTATTTAAATTTAAACCTCGATAACAGATTCATTTCATTTTTCTTAATTTGAGGTATAAAATTAAATTTCTTATGCTAATTTAATAAAATGTAATTTCAAAAACATCTGTGTTTTCATATTTATGAGACGCACTGTATATATATTTAAATTTTAACATTTATTTCTTTCTTAACAAATTTTTTATTCCTATATAAACCTTTACTTATTTTTTTAACAAACAAAACGACAGTAAAAGCAACACCCAATTTTTAAAAAAATTCGTGACACATACATTTCGGTTATCTTGTTTTACAGTGAAACATAAATATCTTATATCATGAAAGTTTTATTTATTAGATATTTTTCACTATCGGGATATTTTGAGAGCTTAGAATGAGAAAACAATAAAATACAAAGTATATGTAATTTTACACGCTCCTGTTTTGACATGCAAGAGAGGACATATAAATTTCATTTTGAAAATATATACCTGTAAAAGACAATTTTTTCCTTCTAAATCAAATTTCTTTGTCGAAAATATTGTAACAGGATAAATTTAAAAAAAGAAAACGATATCAGAGATTACCGAATGAAACAAATATGCGTGATACTTTAAAAAATCTATCATTTTATAAGTTGAGAAACCTTATATTTATTAAAATATGAAATGCATTATTTATAAGATCGGGGGAGAGGTGAAGCTTGTGTATAAATTATGCGCGAATTTTTTATTTCATTAAAAATACATTTTTTTAATTTCATTAAATTAATTTCATGGACGTGATTAAGAACTCTGTGGAAGAAACCCTGTGGCATAGTTGTCACAGCTTCTGGCTACCACAAAACAGGTGCAGAGTTCAGCTCAGAACTGGACAAAGTTCACTGAGCCTTTCTTTATTCCTTGTGAATAAAATGACTATCACGTTTTCTTGGGAACTAAATCCTGGCTGTTCGGCGTTAGACTAACCACCTGACATATACTGTATAGCACCGCAGGGATTATGGACAATAAAACAGGGTTGGACAATGTTTTTTTTTTTTTTTTTTTTTTTTTTTTTTAAGCATTCAGGAAGTTTTGGAAAGTGTTTCATAATCTATGCTCAAAGTATGATTTTTCTTTCTTGTTTTAATTAAAAATACTAAATAAGCCCACTCGGAACCTGCTCACGGACGTATGCTGTATAGCATCTCAGGGGCCATAATCAAGAAAACAGGGTTGGTCACTTTAGGCACTGATCCTTAATAGGTCGTAACGCTGCAGGTTTTTTTTTTTATTATTTAGAATACTAGATTAGTACATGCGGAACCTGCTCACGGATATATGCTGTATAGCATCTCAGGGACCTTGATCAAGAAAATAGGGTTGGGCACTGTAGGTACTGATCCTGAATGGGTCGTAACACTGCAGATTAGCCCTTTTTAATTGAAAATACCAGGTAAGCACATATGGAACCTGCTCACGGGAATATGCTGTATAGCATCTCGGGGACCATGATGAAGAAAACAGGGTTGGGCACTGTAGGCCCTAGTCCTTGATATGTCGTAACGATGCAGATTAGTTCTTTTTAATTGAGAATACTAGGTAAGCACGTGTGGAACATGCGCACGGACATATGCTGTATAGCATCTCAGGGACCATGATCAAGAAAACAGAGTTGGGCACTGTAGGCGCCGATCCTTAATAGCTCGTAACGCTGCTGATTAGTTCTTTTTAATTGAGAATACCAGGTAAGCACAAGTGGAACCTCCTCACGGACATATGTTGTGTAGCATCTCAGGGACCATGATCAAGAAAACTGGGTTGGGCACTGTGGGCACTGATCCTTAATGAGTCGTAACGCTTCATGTTATTTTTTTATTTCGATTACTAGGTATGTACACGTGAAACCTGCACACCATCCGACCGGGACATATGCTATATAGCACATCAGGGTTCATGATCAAGAAAACAGGGTTATACATTGTAGGCCTTGATTCGTAATGGATGGTAACGCTCCAGATTTTTTTTAACTGCTTGGTAAGCACATGCAGAATCTTCATAAAATTGAGCTGAGCGAGATAACATTCATTTTATGTCGTCAAGCAGACATTGATGATTTATATATTTGAAGTGAACATTAATACATTGACAGCAACAGTATTCCTCCAATAGCTCTTTTAATGTTCTTAGCTGTCAAAAACTAATGACGTTACTTTGACAAATTACAGTAAAATAGCTCAGTTTTCTAAACGAGAATTTGCGTTCTCTTTAGCCCGTATAGCAGGACAAATTACCATTTCTTTGACATTACAGAAAAAAATGCAAAGCATTCAACCAAGTGCAGAAGCATTGAGTGAAATTCTATTTCGTATGGCACTAGTTTTTAAATAGGAACTTATATTTTCTTTCCTAAAAATTGAATCTACAACAATTATTCAAACATGACGTCTTTTTGCAGAGACTCATTTCAAGTTTAAATTTTCTATCCCAAAGAATTCCATATAAAACGTGATTTAGAATGTTTTTACAAGGTTTTCAGTTCTTTTCACTCTTCCAACTTTCGATATTTTTATAAACCGTTCTTAGCCAGCATTTAAATCTTATAATTAACCGCGATACCAAATTTCAAATTTCTAACCCCAACAATATCAGGAAAATTACAATTTCAGCACCATCTTAGTATTAATTGTACCTACATAAAATATTACCTATGTTGGAATACAGACTAACACCGTTATTTTTTAAATCGATCTGATTGTTCCAGAGACATTGACATCCTACAAACACAAAAACCTTTCTTCTTTATAATGTAGTTTAGATTAAAACAAAATGAAAAACCGATTTTTTTTTTGCGTAAGTGAAAACTGTTCATTAATTTACTTCATTTATTAAATGGAAGGTTTTAGTCTCTAAATGTGTCAAATTTTGTTTTCGTGATTTTAAGTATAGTTACGTAGAAATTAACAGTTAAAATTTCCTCTCTTGAAAAGTGTAGCGATATATTCAAAACTGACTTTAGATGCATGCGCTCTTAAGCGCTCGTACAATATATGCGAATTCTTCTTTAATTTAAGACAAAGGGTCATCTTGATTTCTTTATTTTGATCTTCCGATGAATTTAGTTTGGTTTGACGTTTAATATTAGTTATAAAGGAAGTTAAAATTATGTTTATTAAAAAAATCTATTCACGATGTTTTCTATTGTATTTACAATAAAATATAGTAAATTATAATAAATGTGTTGAGGTTTTGAAAAATTGAATCTGTATGATAAATTTACCAATCAGTATGATTCAATTAAAAATAATAGTGTAACTACAGTTCATTTTATTGCAGAAATTTCAAAATACCAGGTTTAAACAAAAAAGTCTTGATTTTCAAATTTTGCAATAGAGCTTTTCCCACTTCGGATTCGCAATCCCACTTTCAACAACATAAATTTACAAAATGTTAAGTCATTCCAACGTCGATTACGAACTAAACATACATGCTTAAGAAAACACACTGTTTTTTCACTGTGCGTTTGTTTGTCTGCAGTATAATTTCCGTTCGGCTTGCCAAGTAATTGATATATCTCATTGAGGTTTACCGTATCTTCCGTGTGGAAAATGGCGGTTGTAGCAATTATAATCCGTTTACAGGGCACCCAAAATAATTTCATTGCATTATAATGTATGGGGGAAAATCCTTTTTAGAGTATTTTAATGAGGTTATACTGTTTCAAGCGTATTGAAATCGATATACATCACTGGAGTGAACCACAAAGCGCCTATTATAGAATAGAGTGTCCAAAGCAATTATCGTGCATTTATAGGGACACACAAAAGAAATTGGTTAGAATACTGTATTTTAGCCATAATAGTTGCACAAAGTGCGTTTTCATTTGAGTTGTACGTTTTAACTAATAATTGTTTGAAATTTGTTTTGCATATTTCATGATGTTTGAATAAATTCTGCAGATTATGTATAAGACTAAACAAATGAATTCTAGTACATTTCCGCTTGCTGACGAAATCTGCAGAAGGGGATAATTCAACTTACTTATGCGTTCCTTAACTAATTTATTTTTTTTCTTTCGACGTGTTATGTATGCAAATCTATAGATGATAAACTGGGCTGCACAAAAGAATTCAGTTATTTGTTTTACTCTAGATGGTAATTGCTGAATTTTTATTTTGAGATGTACTGTAACAAATCGAACTAATTCACCAAAGAAACCCATTAAATATACAGATATTGGATGGTAAAGGAAAAACAAAGTATTTGTGAAAACAGCCAGTGAGCAGCTAAGTCCTGCATTTTGTCGGGAAGATCAGACGAAAACGATCCATCTAAATCCATCATCGTAGATGACATGTCGACGACAGGCAGTTCAATAGATACGATGGACAGGTATTCCTATGATACACCGCAAAATGAAATTAAAGAATATCAGAGAAAAGCCCTCATAGCATGCATGGTCACAGTGACGTCATTGTGACGTCACTGTAAGTCACTGTGGTCACGTCACATCTGTGACCAAAATGCCACCACTCAGTGATGTCACATTGTGACTGAGATGTGAACTTCTTAGAAAACTTTAAAAAATTACAAAAATTATTAAAAACATGTTATTTACTGTAAAATATATTTTTCTGCCGGATTAACAAATTTTTTAAACCGTGGTCCAAGTTGCATCTGTGCTTTTTACTGTGCATCTGTGCCAAGTTGCATCTGTGCAAAAAACTTTTTATTTTCATATAACATAAAATGTAATTAATTCATCAGCAACACAAATCGATTTCCTAATTATGAGAATTTCATATTATTAAAAAAATGTTTTAGGTAAGCAGACCTTGACTTATCTTTTATAAAGATTTTTGTAAATGATCATCTGTTATACTAGAAGTTTCTCAAAGAGTAGTCAAAACATTTCTGTCGTTTCAAACTAAAAACTTTCTATTACAGTTAAGGCTGCAGCTTTTAATGAGCACGCAGAAAGCGTCTTCAAAGTTCAGTTATATATGCATTTCTTGCTTTATAATTTGCATTCAAGTCATTTTTTTTCCTCTTAGTGTTTCACTATTTTAAGTATTTTTTTTTTTATTCTACTTCTTTCAAACGTTTAAAATAGAATTGACATTTTCCGAATATAAAATTAATGTACAAAATTTAGGCAAAGCCCACGACATAATTAATTATTCATGTTTTATTTTTTGTTTTCACAATATATCTTTAAAAATTATTTTACAAGTTTTATTCTACAGAAAATTAATATTAAGAGAATGACAGATTGACAAAGAAAAACTCATCTCTTCTCGATAATCTTGTTGTATTTTTTAAGAAGATATTTTGTATATATTACCTGTGATACAAATTTTACTTTAAAAAAAAAGGAGGGAGTCATCATTATTACCATTAAATTAATTTGTATACATTTTGAAAATTTAAGCAATGTTTTATCTAGTAAACTCTAATTATGGATAATATTATTATTATAATTTACGTAAATGAAACTTTACAATTCAATAAAACTGATAAAAATAAAAGATGAAATACAATAAAACATTTTCAAACAGGAAATTGAATTAGAGACAATTTGATAAAATTATTACACATTTAATTTCCTTCCGAAACTGTGGTATAGAAAAACAAATAAAACCAAAAAACATCTGCTTCGAACTTCGAAACTTACAAATCGTCTGCATCTGCACTATTTCAGTTGTTACCACTCGACCGCAGAATAACGGATAAAAGTAACAGTGAAACTTTTTAGAATAAACGCGGGACACTGGACAGTTCTGTGGACACTGAAGTTCTGTGGACACTGGACAGCATAGATGTGTTGACACGGATTTAAAAACTGAAACAAGAACGTTCTCAGGATCCAAGTTAGTTCAGCTAACAAAATATAAACCCGAGAAAATTACGGTAGCTTTGACTTGTTGAAGATGATTCAAGTCATTGCTATCGTACTTATAATCGGATTTAATTGGTTCCCCAAAATCAAAGTATCACATACAACGTCAATGAAATTAGGTATGTAAAAATATTATTTTCCCTGTTTGCTTTTTTTTTTATTTTATTACAACAATTTTAGTTAGTTTCTCATTAACATGCTGTAGAACATAAATATTTCATTACATTTATTTTTTATTTTGCTGAAATATCTAAAATATTATTTTCCTTGTTTGCTTTTTTTTTTTTTTTTTTTTTTTTTTTTTTTTTTTTTTTTTTTTTTTAATTACAATGATTTCAGTTATCTTCTAATAAACATGTTATAGAATACAAATATTTCATTACATTTATTTTTTATTTTGTTAAAATATCTAACTTCCTTTTCAACAGCTTTGATCAGATTATTAAAATTAGTGATTTAAATTGCATTTTAATCTGGTTTATTTTCTTATTTAAATATTGGGTTAAAACCACATGGTGGCATAAATATAAAAGTATATGGACAAGTATTATCATCAATCATTAACATAATTAATAGACATTTAAAGATAATTAAATTATTTAAAATTTTTGGATGTTATTAACGTTTACCATAGCAAGACCCCTATTTGTAATGAAGTTTGTAGCATGTTATTTCATTTACAGGGACAGTCAATTGTATTCCATTACATTACGGCTTGTGGGAAAAAAATCGTTTCAAATGATTTTTAATGATTTTACACGCTTTCAAACAGAATAAAATTGATATGCATTTATGAAGCGCACTAAAATGTGCATTCCATAGAATATGCGATGCAAAGAATAGTTATTGTTCATTTACAGGGCTAAAAAAGGAATTCCAATACATAATGATATAGGGGTGGAGGGAATTGTTTGCGGCGTACTTTATTTATGTTAATCTATTTGATATGTAATGAAATTGATATACGTCGGTGAGGTTTACATACTATGAATTATTTCATGTATAATACGAAGTGTATATAGCATTTACAGGGACACACAAAATATTTCAGATACTATATTGTATCCGAAGTACTGTTCATTAGCGAAGATTGCTGGAAATACATTTTTAATTATGATATACACTTTTATGATTCACTACATTTATGCATAGTATATGGTGTATATATATATGCTATAATTCATATACAGAAATATACAAAAGTATTCGAAAGGGTTACTGGGTATTGCTTAAAGGAGGTTTTTAAATAAGTTATGCATTTTAACGCTGCACTGTATTTAATTTACTAAGAAATGTTTGTAGTATATAGATAAAATGATATAAAGGGTCACGCAAAGAATTGGATACGTTGCCATCTATGAATTATAATTTCTGGAAATGTAATTTCAGCAGTTTTAAGAGTGTTTTAGCTTGAATAAAATTTTAACTAAATAGTGGCGTGTAATAAAGGTTCTAGGTAAACTACAGGGTTGTACAAAATTATTTAAGTATGTTTCCATATATTAGTATAAATTGCTGAAAGAGAATTTCAACCTGTTATGCGTTTCCTTGATAAACTAAATTTTTCCATTATATAGTATATATATATCAATCTACAGATCAAATACAGGACTGTTTAAAAGAATTAGAAAACATATTTGGCTGTGGATGGTAGGGTGTCAACGATTTTAATCGGTTGATTTAAATCAGCGATTAAATCATGATTTTAATCAACCAATTTTTAAAAAAAAATCATTGATTAAAATCAAAAATTTTCTAAATGTTTAAAATGTCAAAAAAAGTATTAAAATCTAACATGAACATAATTTGAAAGTTTCTACAGGTATTTTGACTTATTAATAAACAAAAAAAGAGCTTTAAATAATTGTTTCTAAGCTTAATTCATTAGTATTGTAAAAAAATTAAAAGCATTGTTTTTAAGTTTTTATCGAAATTAAAACAGTTTCATTTAAAAATGATATTTAAATCTAACATAATTTTCAATGTCATAATTTCCTTTAGGTAATCAATTTATGCATTATTTTATATAAAATACGCATAGCAAGTATAATTACATTTCTACAAGTAAAATAATAAATAGTAATTAATAGCAATCTCAAGTTAAAGAAGAATGAAAGAATGACATCTGCTCAGCAGCTAAATTGTAAATGAATGCATAAGAGAAAAAGAAATAATTGGTATAAAATTGCTAAGCACAGCAAGAGCTTCTTTGGTATAGGTTGAATAAATGTTTATTATTATTATTATTATTATTTCATTTTATTTTTTTTTGTAACTCATATATATTAAAAAATTGAACCATTGAAAGCTAATAGAGGTAATAATGCTGTTACTTAAATATTTTGAGGATTTCAGATATTAGTGGCTAACTTATATTTATTCTATATGAATGGGTTTAACTCATTTTCATTTTTTTCTTTTTGGTTAGCATACACGTACATGTGTGTAAGTATAGATTTTGGTGGTTTACAGAAATTTTCCTAAATACAAATGCAAAATGAGCTGCAAATAATATTTGTTAGTTTTGTTATTTGTGCTACTAACTAATGAATTTTACTTATTTGCAGTTTTTATTAATTCTGTAATTACTTATACTGCTTCTTCTAGGCCATTTTGTTTAATGGTGCCACACCATGCCCCTTTTGAAATTGGCAAAATGCACCCTGCCTTAAAAAAAGAAAAAAAAAGTTGAAATTTACCTGTAGTTGTAGCCAGAAATTTCTTGTAAAAAACTTCCCCATTCAACAGTATTCTAAATTCATGTGGAAAAAATCTTGAAAAAATATAGAACTTTATTTCTTTAGAAAAAACAGGATATTATTAAAATATGTTATTTAATTGTATTTTTCAATTTGTTATTCATAAAATTATTAAAAATTAAGGACACTTTACTTATAATGCTAAAAAATATTCTCTTTTTTCTTACATCATTACTAAACACATTACTAATATATTTCCTCATGAAATAGTGCCCGTTTTTTGAAATAGCATCCTGTCCCTTTTTCTTTCTAAAATGAATTATTATCATTTTAATAATTAAGGCTTAAAAATGTATAATATGTTCCTAATTAGAGAGTTGATTGTTTAATAATTAATTTGAAGTAATGCTAGCTATTTAGTATAAAATGCAGTTAATAATTTTCATAAATGTTAAGTATCTCTAGTATTTATAAAGTTTTACATAATTATTACAATATTAATGTATATAACATTATTGTATAATACTACCTAATGAAACTACTAATTTGCAGTTTTTATTTCTGTAATTACAAACTAACAATTATAATTTTATCAATTAAAGTGTAAAAACATAGATTATGTTAGCAATTAGTGGTGTAATTGTTTTGGAAACCTAAAACTCATGATAGCTATTCAGTATTTGAACGCTGGGGAAAAAAACATACAAATCTGATTTAAATAAAAAAAATCTGATTTAAATTTAAAAAAAAACGATTTTTTTTTTTTAAATTATGATTTTTTTACACCTTAGTGGATGGTAACTGCGTAAATCAGTTTTTAAATGTTTTACGCGTTTTCATGTTTACTTAGTTATCTTATTTACGTTATTTCCCCCGATGTCTTGATAAAACATTTAGGAAGAGTTGGAAAGTGTTTTATAATCTATGCCTAACGCATGATATATCTTACTTGTTGTTTCTATTTCCCAGATCAGTCTTTTCATATAAAACATACCAAATCTAATTAGCTCATATTCACAAAATACAATATATACGGGAATAAAAAATTTAAATAAATAGGGCTTATCATGTAGTTCTATAAGTAACAGTTGTATTAATGTCCGGTTAGACTCCATGTTCGTATTTAAAAAAGCAATGACAAATCATAACACATTAAAAAGCTTACACATTCTTAATATTAAGCTTGAATTCAAGATCAAGCTAACTTAATAAAAAAAGATGTCAGTTAATAAGCATTGGTTTTTAAATGGAAAATTAAAAATATTTTAGAAGAATAGGACTCCAAAATAGCGATATCTTGCTAAAAAGTACGGTAAAAAGATAAAATTTTATATTTCAAACAAAACTTTACTTTAAAATTATCGTAGTTTTTATGACAAGAATCATCACAGTATTAATACTTGGACATTTTTCCAGAGAGAAACATTCGCCTTGCATACAATATTTCAAATGAAAATCAAATTTCAAATAAATTGCTTAAAAGGCGCAAAGGCCAACATAGTGAAAAATATCCACGCCGGGTCTCGATCCCGGGTCATCAGTATAGCGCACTGACATTCTACCGACTAAACCACATGGAACGATACCCAGCCTGGAAATTTTCTCCTTATTACATGTTGGCAAGGCTACAAACGCCGCACAAGATGGAATATTTATCGTGAGCCACCGTCATGAGGCAAACACGAAACTTAATTAAACCAGCATCGATTAAATCTATATTAACACTTGGAAATTTTTCCAGAGAGAAACATTCGCCTTGCATACAGTATTTCAAATGAAAATCAAATTTCAAATTAAAATTGCCTTTTAAGCTATTAATTTGAAATTTGATTTTCATTTGAAATATTGTATGCAAGGCGAATGGTTCTCTCTGAAAACATTTCCAAGTATTAATATAGTTTCAATCGATGCTGGATTTAAGTTTCGTGCTTGCGCCATGTCGGTGGCTGACGATAAATATTGCATCTTGTGCTGCGTTTGTAGCCTTGCCAACATGTAATAGTGAGAAATTTTCCAGGCTGGGTATCGTTCCATGTGGTTTAGTCGGTAGAACGTAAGTGCGCTATACTGATGGCCCGGGTTCGAGTTCCAGCATGGAATCTTTTTCACTAGTTCGCCTTTGCGCCTTTTAAGCAATTAATTTGAAATTTGATTTTCATTTGAAATCATCACAGAGTTTATGACAAGTTCGTCACAAATGACACATATTTCACAAATTGGTCACAGTGTGACTTCAAAACATTGTCACTTTCGTCACAGGTTCGTCACAAAGTTAATGCCAAAATAGTCACAAATGACACACTTTTCACAAATTAGTCACACCGTGACTTCACAGAGTGGTCACAATGTGACGTCACAAACGACCTCTAAAACGGCCATAACGACCTCACATTCTAGTCACTGTGACGTCACATCCACGTCACGTGACGTCACATCGACGGTCACAAAATCACAGTGTGACTTCACAACGACGTCGCCGTGACGTCACCATGCCTTACGGGAGGTCTCCACGCGCTAGATCGAAAGCGAAACTATGCTTCCGAAAGTAGGCAGAAACATAAGCCGCCTATGAAATGATGGCTTAAAGATGACATCATGAGTAAAAGGCTCCTAGTGGCTAAAAAGGTGCTATTGTTTCTAATCAAGGGATTGAGAGGTTGAGAGAGTTTTTACCCGGTGAGGTACGGTAGAAAGGCGGAGTCTCACCGCCCTTGCAACGTTAAGTTTGCCTAGCAATTCGATTCAAAATTAACACACGGTGCAACTTGTCTATCTGCGGAGACCCCTTCTTTGTTTTCTCTACTTCCCCACACTAAAAACTATCATTTTCATTTGACAACTATGTATCAACAATTAGGCTTCAAAAACTCCAAGCTATCGCTATTAGATCGGGCAGCGGTGGCCAAGTTGGCAGAGCATTGTACTCGTAGCTGTTGGTCGCAGGACCCAGGCTAACTGCCGGCTAAAATTCCGTCACGTACGCTAATGGCGCCTGGTGCATGTAAAATCCGTCCTGGGTGCAAAGTCCTCCAAGTTACCTGTGAATTATGACACTGGGAGTGCCTTACCAGGTGCAGATCTAGTCATTTGATCAATGTTCTAAATTACGAGACCAACTTGAGTAGCAATGTGTAGGTGCCAAATAACAGGACATAGCGTTAAGTAACCGGCAAAATAAAGTATACAAAAAACGAGCTTTAGGCACTGCAGATAGGATGACGATCGAGGCAATGATGTCAGGTTTATTGCCGCTACGCGACGATTAAGCGGTCACCCGTCTCGATACCAAGTATCAAACCCGTTCAGCTGGGGCAACCCGGGAGATAGGGGCTTGGCCATCGATTAGAAAGAAAGAAAGAGAGGCTGAGACCATACCATTGAAGAGAAAAAAAAGTCTGTATTTAGTTCTCAACACGAGAAGGGTGGGGTAATTTAACCTAGTTGAGAGAGGCTGTCTCTCAGGTCTACAGAATAAATATCTCCGAAGTGATCCGAGGGAAAAGGTATCGTCCTCCGGACCACAGGAAAGACGAAGGCTAAGCCGGCTGTCAAAGTCGAGCGGTTCTCCAGGTATCGGAGAAGGAAATAATATTAGTCGGTTTAGACTAAGGCTACGAATTAATTATTTTGCGAACATTGTACATCTATAATTGGGGACTTAGGAACTTTCACGACAAACGTCGACAATCGTATATCGTTCCCACTCATTAACATATGTATTGTTGTGATTCGGCTGATATTTAACCAAGAAATTTCTATTTGTCATTTATTTAATAAATACATTTTTGTTATAAAGTGTGTCAAAACCTTCGAAGAATGCCTACGCTACCCATCTTCATCGAAGGTTCCACAGTGTTATGCATTTTCTGAAGGCTTTCACCTTATTAAAAGGTGAAGTTTCCTTACAGAATTCTGAACGCATTGGAAACTAATTCGTAATCTATGCTTTACGTATGATTTTTCTTTTTTGTTTTATTGACTTCTGACATGATAATTTGCATATTAGGTAGCATATTTTTTATTATTATCTTTCGCTCACAATCGATTGAATCAAAAGAAAATACGGTAAAATTACCTAATATAAAAATAAATACATTTGATTGGTAAATTTTTATTTTAAATTCATAAAAAGTCTATTTAAATTATTCTATTTCACTTCAATATAATCAATTAATCTTTTATCTTCATTCTTCAATTAAATCAGTTTCATCAATTCAATTTAACTTCTTATTTTAATAGGTTACGAGTAAAAGAATAAATAGTTATGTTCTAAAAAGAGAACGAACATCAAATTGAATATTTGTAATTGATAGAACAATACTAAATCCGACACTTCATCTTTCAGAAATTTGCTTTCAGTTTAATTTAATGCCCCCCCCCCTTTTTTTTTTTACAGAAATCGTAGTCATTTTGGCAGTTTTATTTTTACTGCCATTTAAATGAAACAAAATTATCTAGTTAAACTTTTAGTTTAATTTAATTTTACTCTTATGTCACTTTATCATATAAATTTCGTAATGCTATAAATGTCATTTAACTTTCCGGAACTTTCTAATTAAGTTTAAAAGGTGAGACCTTTACGCGTTGTATATGAGGCGACAGTAAAATAGAAATTTGAAAGGAGAGGCTGCCATTATTTGGTCATTAATTTTCAATCTATTTTTAACTGACAAGAAAATTACAGATAGGTGAATCTCAAGATTAAATTAACTGAAAATTAAAAGCAAAGTGTGTTATTATAAGATTTACACAGTACTACTATGTCATGAGCTCGTAGAGCACCGTAAAACACTGTTTCTAAAAGAAAAAAAACTTTCACATAGAAAAAAAATGCTCTAAAACAATTATTGTGATTTTTTTTTTAAATCTATTTAAAATTACAAACAAAAGGAGTATTAAAATCTTGCCTTATCGAAGATGTCATTTATGCCAACAGCCTTAAGCCGCAACACAGCAATCTTTCCTTTTTTTTTCATAATATGGTGTATATTGTAGAAATGTAAAAATATCAAAGTTAAAAGCACCAATAATTTTAAATTTAACAATCAAAATTTAAAATTATTAGTGCTTTTAACTGCTTAAAATATATAATTTTTGGTCCTTTTAACGTTGATATTTTTACATTTCTATTATATCACACCAAGCGCTTTCTTAATAGTTATGGTGTATATGGTTTATAATAACTGACGAAGTACCAGAAACTATACTCTAAAATTGGTTCTCTGTAAAATACAGGCATTTTTTTTATAAAATAAATTGATTCGATACCTGAATATTATCAAACAAAACGAAATTCAAATATCACGTAGTAGAATATTTCTTGATAAATCTATATTTTCAACTTTCGTCTGGAACGTTTTTCCGAATTTGTATCTGATAAATGGAAATGGAAATCATTGCGTTACATTTCTCATTTTTGCTTATGGAGTTACCTTCACACTCATACATCTATACATATAGGTATATAAGCATACGTGAGTGTGTGTACATACATCAAACCTTTCATGTATACATAGTTATGAATATTTTATCTATGTAGAGAATCTGTCGATTTGATTATCCAAAATTTCATGTTATTTTAAACTGATTTTTGCGCCCTTATTTTTATCATCTCATAGAAAACTATTGCCACTGAAATACACTATATGGGTTAGTGAACACCGAGTTTTAGCATTGAGGATATGATATTTTTTATGTAGTTCAAAAAACATTCAAGAAATATTTTCTTACGAATTTCTGTAATGTTTGTATGGGGAATAGAAATTCTGAATTAAATATACAGGGTGTTTCACTAACAGATCAACAAACTTGCAGAAATTGTAGAGGGCACAGAGACGACACGGAATCACATAGCAATGCAGGATCGGAAATGCAATTCTAACGAGATAGAGGGGCTGTTAGTGTCTAAATCATAGTGATAGCAAATTGACATTTAAAAACCATAAGCTTGAAATTAGTCATGAATTTCCTGATAACGAAGTTCTTCGAAGTTTTCCGCCTACGTGCCTTGTTCTTAACATCTACGGTTTTCCACGTTTCAGGTAAGTAGATGCATTTTGAAATAGCGCATCTTCGTTAATACCCCAAACGTCCGAAACACGCACGGCGAATTTCAAAATATCCGAGATTCCAGGTTACGAATGTTTCATTCACACATTATGCACTATCGTTAAACTTCATTACCAAGAAAGACATGACTTATTTTAAGCTTATGGTCTTTAAATGTTAATCTCCTATCACTATGATTCAGTCCCTAACAACTTCATCTATCTGTTAGTCTTGCATTTCTTTGTGATTTCGAGTCGTCTCTGTGACCCATACACCTCCTGCAAATTTGCCGGTCTGGTAGTGAAACACCCTGTATATATATATACATGAGGACGAGACATTCAAATCTGGCCTAATACAAAATTTTAAAAATCAAGTTTTCTCTATCAATCTATTCTATTGGTAAACCTGCATGGATAATGAACTACAATCTGCAAAAATACTAGTTTTATCGAGTATTTCTGGCATTGTAAAATCTTGGTTTACAATGAAAACCAATGGACGTAGTCAGAGGTTTTTCGCAATTTCCCAAAATTTGATTTTCTGGATAAGGCGAGTTTTGAAACTCACGTCGTCATATATATTAAAAAATCTCTGCAAGCCCGGCCTACAGGCGGAGGTAGATTTCGAAATTAAGTATACCAATTTCATCAATAAAAACTAAATCATGATTAGAGATTTATCCACTTTAACAATTTTATCTGGCTGCTTTTGACGAGTTTTTATTTCATTTTTATATAATAGCTGTTTTTATCAGAATCATGTTAAGGCGGTATTTAAAAAAATATTTTTCCATGATCAACAACTCAAAATTTTCTGGCACATTTGCAGATTCATTTTGAATAGACAAAATATTAAACTTGCTGACGTGATTTTTGAAGAGATTTATAAAAGACCTATGTTTTTATTTTTCGTTCAACTAATTAAAACTTTATTTATGAACAATTATTTTCTCAGTAGGACAATATTTTTCGTTTCTAACTCAATCACTTCGGGAAATTTCTGTTTGCCCACTTTGACATCATTTTTTGAAATATATTCTGCCTCTATCAAAAAATCGATCATTACGGTACATTGTATCGTTTCTGAATAAGAGAATCTACCAACTGGATGCGCTTGAGAGCAAAAATGAATTTAAAAATGAGTCAAAAAAAAAGTAGATTGGATTTGAATACACCCTTAATAAGCTGATTTTTTCTTCAATCGCTATGCGTTTTTAATTTCTTTTTGCTGTAAGGATTGGTCCTATCAAAAACTTGTCTATAAATGTATAAATGCTGTAGACAATATTAAGAAGATATATGATAAATTCATGGAAATTTTATATCTTGTAAATTGACAGAGTTAAGGATATTTTCTTCTTCAACACCCCCCCCCTTTTTTTTTGTTTTCGTTTAAAAAGAAATTTACAGTACGAATTGGTCTATAAAAAATTGTGAATATAAAAGTTGTAGATAATATTAGGGATCATGTTCGGGCGGTATTAAGAGAAATACTTTTCCATGCTCAGCAACTCGAAATTTTCTGGCATAACTCCAGATTCATTTTTAATAGGAAAAATATTAAACTTATTGACGTGATTTTTGAAGAGATTTATAAGCGACCTATGTTTTTAATTTTCGATCAATTAATTAAAACTTGATATATAAACAATTATTTTCTCAGTAAGACAATATTTTTCGTTTCTAACACAATCCGCTTCAGGAAATTCGGTTTAAAAGGCCCACTTTGACAGCATGTTTTAAAATATATTCCGCCTCTATCAAAAAATTGACCATTACGGTATATTATATAGTTTCTGAGTAAGAAAAGGTACCAATTGGAAGCCTTTGAGAGCAAAAATGAATTAAAAAATTATTCAGAAATTAAGCAGTTTGGATTTAAATACACCCTTACTAAGATGATTTTTTTCTTCAACCGCTATGTATTTTTAATTTGTTTTTGCTGTAAGAATTGGTCCTATCCAAAACTTGTCTATATAGATGTTGTAGACAACAATAGGAAGATATATGATAAATTCATGGGGATTTTATATCTTTTGAATTGACGGAGTTATGGATTTTTTACTTGTTCAAACGCCCTTTTCGTTTTCGTTTTTATTTATTTATTTATTTACACTCTAAATTAAAATGTCTGAAATTCAGACACTTAAGTGTCTGAAATGGAGTGTTCAATTTTCAGACATTTTAAAATGTCTGAATTTTTTCAGACACTTTTTGCGTCTGAATTTCAGACACTTCAAACGTCTGAATCGCATCCATTTTTTTTGTAAGCATCATACGTAGCCATGTTTGACCACGTTGAATCCTGGAAAAATATTTGGCTGTGGTCCTGCCCCCCCCCCCCCAATACAGCCTGATTTTTTTGGTGCTCTCAGTTTTGGTATACAATTTTCGTTACGTTGATAATTTAAATCTTTTACGACATTGTACTGATTATAATCAATATCGTGAACTTCAGGAGTAGAACAAGATTAAAAAACAAAAAATATTTATCTAAATATTAGATTTTTTAAAATTTATTTTGTTTTTAACCTTATTTTACTTTAAAAGTTCAAAATATTGATTATAATCAGTACAATTTCGAAACAGATTTAAAATATAAGCTTTACAAATATTGCACATCAAATTTGGGGGCACTACAGTCGTAGGGGGACGGGGCACTTCCCAGTTTGCCCTTCCTTTAATCAAGAAGTACTTTTGCAAAAAACGCAACCCTGCATTATAGTTGTCTAAATTGAGATGTCCGGTATTCGGGAGTATCCGTTGTGGAGGTTAATGGAGATTCTCGAATAGCGAACACCTCTATTTAACGAATACTTTTTTAATCAGCAGACATACATATTTGTATATTTTTACCTCAAAAAAGTAGACATCTCCAATTATCGGACAAATTCCGCGGTCCCGAAGTGTTCGCTATTAAGGGCTTTTAAGGTACATAGATAAATATATATATATATTTTATAATCTTGTCCTACTCTAAAAGTTCAAAATATTTATTATACTCGGTTGAATGTGGAAAAAGATTTAAAATATCAGATGTACGAAAATTGCAAAAATCCCACCCCCCCCCCCACCAAAAAAATTAAAATATAAAAAAATATATTGCCACATAGGCAATTTTACATATACATCACTTGATAATCACAACAGCCATTTAACTATGAATAATGAAAATAAATAAATAAATATTCTACTTTAATAACATTGGGGAAAAAATGACTTTGGTATTTTGTTAAATATATTTGCGTTTTTAAACTTGTCCTACTCTAAAAGTTCAAAACTTTCATTATAATCAGTGCAAGATTTAAGATATCAGCTTTACAAAAATTCATGCAAAATCCCCCCCTCCCCCCCCCCAAAAAAAATGAAAATACTTATTTAAAAATTATGTTTTTAAAAAATTTATATTTCCACATGGACAAGTTTTTATGTAGATCAGAGGGTACTCACAAAAGCTATTCAACTATCAATAAAAACAAATAAGTACATATTCTATATTAAAAACATGAGGAAAAAATAACTTATTATTTCCAAACTTCTTTCGTCTTAAATATATACAGTAACATCTGTCATTTTTGTATTTTTCGTATAAGTGCATATAAATAAAGTTACCACAATTTTAAATACGAAATCTAGTTAGAGGTTTTTACTTTTTCCCATTATAAATTTCAAATTACTTTTTTATTAAAAATAATAAAAAAATCAGTATTAGAGTTGATTGCAAATCAAATACATATGTATTTTTACAGGCAGGTTCATATAATAGACCAGTCTCATTTACTTTATTTATCTTTTTTTAATCTGCGGTTTTATGCCAGGAAGTAAGAAAGCATTAGGTCAACTTTCAAAGTTTTTTTTTTTCTTTACTTCCTTGTGGCCGTGATTTACTGCGAGATAAAAATTATCCATTTGAAACTAAGAACTGACATTGAATATATAATTCGTAATAAAAAAGAACGTCATAAGTTTAAAAATATATACTTCTAGAATTAGTGGGGTTTTTTGCGAACAGATTCAAAACTAATTAAATTTCATGCAGGATTTTGTTTAGTACAATAAATAAAATCATAAAATACACTAATTTTACTACTATAAAGAAACTTACTTGAGTTGCTGCAAGGGGTAAGAAATATTCCTCTATTTGAAATTTTAAAAACTACCACAACCACAGTGAGGGAGAAAGACTTTCATCAGTTTAAAAGGTAATCCCATAATACATCCGACTAGCCATATTTAAAGGATGAGATGTTTCATCCTAAAAACAGGACCCGCCAGACAAAAGTTTCTTTTTTTTGCCAGTTTCGATAGGACGAAGATGAATAACACAATATTATTGATATAAATTGATACGAGTTAACACTAAGCCCATTGCACACGCTTTGTAGAATTTCCGGGTGTAATCTTCAACCGCCGTCTACTTCTGTTCTGTGTCTATCCCGCCCTTGTATCGACGACAGCTTCTAAGAGACATTTGATGTCGAGCACACACGTCAGATGTATGTATTCAATAAATAAATACTCCAAGTTAATACGAATTAAAATCACAGTACTTCACATTTCGCAAAAAACGAATTAAAATACACGCGTACATAAAAACAAACTTTGTTTGAATTACAACGTATACCACTTCGAACGAAGACATCTAAAACGCATGCGCAACTGGGAGTGCTAGTGCCCCCTGGTGGTTATTGCGTCGGAAGAATCAAAACATCTTAAATTAAGACACGTTTAAAGCAATGAAGTGTCTTAAAATAAGACGTTTGCGGATATTTTAGACATTATTCTCAGTTCGTTTACACCATGGTCATAGTAAGACGCTTATGTATCTTAAATTAAGACATCTATAGTGTCTTAATTTTCAGATTAAGACACTTAAGTGTCTAAAATTCTTTTTCAGTCACATATGTGTCTAAATTTAAGACGCTTCTATTTGCAGTGTATTTATTTTTTGCGGTACGAATTGGTCCTATCAAAAATTTGTGACTATTAAAGTTGTAGATAATGTTAAGGAGATTCATGATAAAATAAATTGGATTTGATATCTTGAGAATTGACGAAGTTATGAATTTTTTTCTCCCCAAAACCCTATTTTTTGCGCCCCTTGAGCCCATTTTTAACTTTATCAAACATCTGTGATACATAAATTTTTGGCCCTATTTTTCGAAGTAATAAAAACTTTAGACTGATTTGATATGTACAAAAATTAAGTAGCTATGGGGGGTTTTCGGTTTCCACAAATCCCCTCCCTATTTCCATCCCCTTGGTCCGATTTTGCCCATTAACGAACTTGACCGATATTTTATGCCCATTGATTTTATGTATCAGTTTGGAAGAGATTGGTGCAGAATTACGAAAGTTGCCGTGTCCAAAAGAAAGTGATATAGGTAGATAGATAGATAGATAGATAGATAGATAGATAGATAGATAGTTAAAGTTTTTTACTGAGGGTGGTTTTGGGTTCTAGGGGTCATGATCGGTGTAGATCTGCAAAAATTTTTCAGAAATTCCAACATAAGAACGACGCCAATAGGTAGTATTTCATACGAAATCTGCCTAAAAAAACTGGATTAACATCAAGTATCATTCACTACAAGTTTAAAAAATTTTATTTGAGCTTGATTGGATGAATAATAAGTATTTTATTAACTACTGAAAATTTGAGCAAGATTTACATAACGAGAATGTGAGATAATAGTAGGAATTGAAAAAAAAAATAGTTTCACATTGATGAGAAATAATTAATTAGTTCGCTTTTTACGCAGTCGGGGGGTTTTTTGACTGTTTAAATTTAATTGTTTATATACGATGAGAACAAATGAACCTATTTTATATACCGTCTCTTCTTTAAAATTCCAACAGCTTATTCCATGCTCAACTGAAGGAGATGATATCTTTCACTTGTTTGCATGTTTTTGCGTACTTTGTTTACCATAAACTTATGTATTTCCAAGTTAATGTTTTTGAATTAGTAAGCTATACTTATTTGCATTGAATGAAAAAGGGTTAAAACATTAATTACCCCTCTCAATAACTTTTAGTGATTTTAATTGATTGAAAAAAGAAAAACGATGTACACACAAATGGGCAAATATACAGCAGTTTTATTAAAAGTTATTTGTTCCCTTGTAGTAAAGCAATATTACACCAATATTGTTTGTAGTGACTGTATTTTACTAATTTTGGCAGTATTAATAAGATATATAGTATCAACGCTCATTTATATAATAATCAATTTATTAAAATTTACCTGTTGTTCTGCGGTAAGACAATATTAGACAATTTTCATGAACAATAATTTATTTAATCATCAATCGATATTCATATTATCGAAATTTATTTTTTCTCGTGTAGTAAAACAATAAAATCGCAATTTTGATTGCAATGATTGCATTTTAGGAAGTTTTGAAAACATTAATAAGAAATATAACATCAACGAATGAGTATTTACATTTTGCCATGACTGCACCGATTTTGGCGGTGAAAAACTATTTGCATCAAAATCAGTATTTCCAATGCAAATCAATATTTTGGAAACAGCGGTATTAATTGAGAAATTTTTATTTCAAAGCCAATATTTAACATATTATTTTTAATTGTTGGTAATATTTCATTTCGTAATTCTCATAATTGGAATATTGGTGTAAAATTGGGCTTCAGTGTAATAATTATAATCACCATAGGTATTATACTGCAGATATTTTCTCTTTCTATATTATAAAGGACAAACATATCTGTGCATAACGCATGCATCATTCTGCGAATGGCAACACATTGAAATTTAAAAACATCGCACAGTTTCAATTTTTTACACCGTCGTATATAGAAAAAAATGTACTTTTAAATGCAATTTGTTTGAAAAGCTCTATCTCAATTTATTTTTGAGATATTAATTTTTTTTTATAGTTTTTAGTACCAATTTTGTAATTGTGGTAACTGAAGTACTCCATTTCTATGAAAAGTAAAGTGAAATTAGTCATGGTTTATTCATTTTTATTGATTATATCCTTATTGACGCGATTTCCATATTACAAATAAAAGTAACTTTTTCTACTTTTTGAACAGAATAGGACGTCAGTCATTAAAAAAAAAAAACAAAAAAAAACCATGCATTTTTCTTTATAAATCATCAGATTGAAGAAGATATTTCAATATTTTTACATTACACTGATACTGAGTATGAGACACTTAGGCAAAATGATTCAGTGAGTAAAAATAATGTCATATTTAAAACAAAACGATCATTTTCTTTGATAAAACTAAATATATGGCCAATACTAAATGGCCAGTACTACACTGTAAAAAAATATCTGTAAAGTTACTAAAGTTTTTCTAGGAAAGTGGGATTCCTAGAACTTTTTATCTAACGGCAACAACAAAAATTCATGCAACAGACACACTTTTGCGCAGCTAATCAAAAAGCCTGTAAGTTACTAAGGATTCTTTAGGAAACTGGGATGTCTAGAACTTTTCATGCAACTGCAACCAGTATTACAGATAAAATTTTAGCAAGATCACTGTAATTTTAGCAGATTCATTTGTAAAGTTACAGATTTCTGTAGTTTTACAAAAACTAGTTTTGTAGATTTGCAGCTTTTTTTTGTACACTTACAGAGGAAAGTTTAGTAAGCATGTAATTTTGCATCTGTCGAACTATAGATTTAGAGCGTAGATTTAGAGCGTATTTAGAGCGACTAAGGGCAAATTTCTGAATGGTAAGTTTTTTGCGGGTATTGAGATTAGAACTTAAAGTTTGTGCGAATGTTCACATGAAAAGTTGTATTGGACAAACGTGACTTTAATTTGGAAATACATTCGTTAATAATGTATTGTGCGTTAAAATACTTTTAATTTGTGATTTGAGTGGTGTGTGTGTAAATTTTGAGAGTGCAAAAATAACGTACAGTTTAGATTTTATGGAGGGAAATTTTATGATGTGACAAAGCAAAATCCTTTTTACTGATTTTTCATCCAGTAAAAACAAACATAAGAGCCTCAATCGATAACTTTAGCATAATTACTGATCTTGATTACGTATTCTAATACAGTTTACTTTTTCAATAATTTAAGCAGTTGAAGTTTTTGGAAATAATATTTTGGTAATTTTAGGTTAAAAACATTATTTGTTTTAAGAGTTAGACAGGGTATGCAAGATGAATTTTTTATTGTAACTATTTTTGTAGGTTTATTATAAATTCGATCTAACAGTTCCATTCTAAACATTTTAATTCGTCGAATTTCGACGGATTCCAACTCGTTATGTTAATGGTAAACATTTAGAATATAAAACTTTAATTTATATAAAGCATCAACGAATGCGTGTTTACATTTTGCCATTATTGCACAAATTTTGGCGATAAAAAATTCATCATTTCGTTATCAGAATTTCAAATGCAAACAAATATTTTGTAACACTGGTATTAATTGTTAAATATCTTTTTCAAAGCCAACAATGAATCTATAATGGTTAAATCGTCGCCCCACAGCAACTGTAAGACATCTAGTAATAATCGAAAATGAGATGTCTGACTTCTGCTTTGAAAAAGTGTGTCTGCATCTACACTGGAAAGAAAAATCTGTAAAGTTACTAAAATTTTTCTAGGAAACTGGGATTACTAGAACTTTTTATGTAACGGCTACAATAAAAATTCATGTAACAGACACACTTTTGGCCGAGAATCTAAAAATCTGTAAGGTTACTAAGAATGTTTTAGGAAACTGGGATGCCTAGAACTTTTCATGTAACTGCAACCAGGGTTACAGATAAAATTTTAGTAAGATTACTGTAGTTATAGTACATTCATTTGTAAAGTTACAGATTTCTGTAGCTTTACAAAGCTAGTTTTTTTAGATTTGCAGCTTTTATTTTACAGTTATAGATAAAAGTTTAGTAAGCATGTAACTTTACATCTGTAGAACTACAGATTTTTTTTTTTTGCAGTGTAGTGGAAGTGTAGAGAATTTTTATAAAACAAATCTGATAAATAGTATTAAGCATAACTATTTGTGTCTCAGAAGTTGTTCCAATAGATTATAACACAGTTTCTCATAGCAGTAAGTTAGATACCTTTTTTATTTTTATTATTAGATGTCCTGCTGTACTTAAATGTTGGTATTATTCCATTTGATATATTTCCTGTAAACGGAATATTGGTGTAAAATTGGGCTTCAATGTAACCGTTATAATTACTATTGGTATGCTACGGCAGTTATTTTCTCTTTTATCAGATGCGTTCGTAATTATATAAATACGTTACACATATAGTCGTCGTCTTGTCCGTCTGTTTGTCTGTCTGTCCACCTGTCCGCATATAACAGCGCAAAAACTACCTAACCGAATGCTTTGAAATTTAATATATGTAATTTTTATAGAATTTTGTGGAGTCAATTCAAATTTTAGGAAACTCGAATCAAAGCTTAAGAAGATAGTAATAAAAGTTTTCTTCATTCTATTAAATTATATTATACGACATGAATTCAATGATATCTCATGATGGGTAATGATTCTAGGTTGCCATGAAGACTACTCTATTAAATCCTATCATGCGTTATTAATTCAATGATATCCCATGATAGGTAATGATTGTAGGTTGCCATGGTGATTACGTCTCATTTAAGATGGAGTCATAATATTTCTGTATTACTGAATGTAATGTATATAATCGTAAGTTCTGTATTCATGCATTTTTGCATAAGAATGCAACAGCTATTGCCTCAAGATCTGATATTTATAAAACTAAGTATAGTACGAACGCATCTCGATTCTTCACTTTTGAGCTGCAATTTCCGATATCTTTCCTTTTTCTACAATGTAGGAATTAAAGGTTTCCTAGTAGTACTTGTGCTACTGTTTATCTATGTCATTATAGAAAAATATGACACTGAAGGCCATTGTAAGTAAAATAGTTTTCGTAAAATAATTAATGAATTCAGATTCATTATTAAATATCCTGCTAAAAATCCAGACACAAAAGAGAAAATTTCAACTGCTAATTTTTCCAAGAGAATGAAGGTAAAAACATAGAAAAAATTGAAACCGTCAAGTTGATGGTTAGACCGATATCAAATTTGGTATTCAATCATATTCTGAATGTCACCATAATCTGAATATTTACAAAACTAGTTATAGTAGGAACGCATTTCGTTTGCCACGCTTGACGTACAATTTCCGACATGTTTTAACTGCAAACATTTAAACTATAAAAGTTTCATTTATATAAAATGCTGAGCCTGACAAAAATTGTTCTTAAGTCAATTACTTAATATTTGTGATTACATAAATTGGAAGTAATAAAAGTATATTTCATTTTTATAATCAAAAATCATTTTATTTTCACCGGAAAAGTCCACGCACTACTTAAATATAGATTGAATAAAACGAAAGATAAATCCGACGATCAAATTCCAATAAAAAATATTCTTAAGATACAAATAAATCCTATCAGATAAATCGGTATCTCACTTATCTGATTTCAGAAAAATATTCTAAAATCAGAAGAAAAAGAAATCATGTACGTAACTACTATTCAATATTTTTTTTGAAAGCCACCTGAGGTATTTTTCTTACAGTTACATTAAAATGCTGACATCTCTAAACTAACAGCTAAAATTCTTGTATATAGGAAAGAAAGTGATAATCTGTTAAAAATGCATAGTTGTTTATGATATACTCACTGTGTCCCAAATTAGTTGCTACATTTGATTACTTTTGTACTGATTATTGATACTGATGATTCTGTGATTTTGTTTGAACATTTTTCAGAGATTTTAGGGTGATATGCTATTAATCAACAACATTTAGTTACATAGTTACCAAGAATTCCCTGCGTCTCTCCTTAAAAAAGTACCAAATTAGTTTAAACAATCCAGTGTTCGCACGTTTTGAAGCCACGCCCCATTTGGTAAGGATTCTTCCACCAGTAATCCCATAAAACTACCTTCTAGCTAATGAATGGTTAATTCTTTATGAAGAAAATGATCTTTATGGTATACTGGCGGTAGATCCTTACAAAATGGTGCCGATCTAGTAAACTGCATCGGAAGTTATTTATGTCTCCACCCACTTGAAATGTAGCAACTAATTTGGGACAAAATTTTCGACCTAAATGTCGCAACTAATTTGGGACGGAGGTAGTATTAGTTAAATATTGTTATAAAGAAAACAGTTAAAATGTTCGTTTAATACTAAAGTTACCGTCAGCTATTCTATTGACCAGTACCAAATGAAATTATTTCGAACCGAATCAGAATACCTTTAGGAAAATAATTAAAATTTAAACCATAAAGAAATAAGAAAATAAAAGGATAAAATAGTTTAAATAAGAATTCCTTCAGGGAAATAAGAAAAAATTAAATTATAAAGAAATAAGAAAATAAAATGATAAAATGGGTTTAAAAAACAATTCTGGTGCGAAATTATTTTATAAAACAGTAAATTACACAAATTGAAGTGATATTGTGAACAATTCGAAACGGGGCTTATAATTAAAAGCGTTTAAAGTCGGTGTATAAAAAAAAAAAAACATTAAAATGGTGGTGTAGGCAACACAAATTAATAATTTGTCAAAACTGTATTGCTTCTTACAATATTAGAGTTTAAGTTTTTCTAAAGAAAAGAAAGAGATAACGTGTAAAAATTCTATTGGTGCTTATAATATTAGAGATAAAAATGGTAAAAAGAACAGCATTTAAATAATGGTGTCATGCAAAACAGTCATAACGTTTCAGAAATTAAATAATGTATATATAGGGTGTCGAATAAGTACGTTTGTATTTCAAAAATTAAAATAATAATAGTGATAATAATAATAAAAAAGTCAAAGAGGGGCATAAGAGAAACAAAATGTTTTCGCCCACGAGTGGCGTTAGATAATTTTATTAAAGGACAAATATGGAAATTCTACAGCAGAATAATATCAGCAGCATTGGATAAAATCAATTGATTCTAATAAGAATTTTCTGTATGAAATTTTAAACATATTGCAAAGAATGTCAATTTTATTTTCAACTGCTATCATTTTTATTCAGTAATTTGTGGTAATTACATGGCAGATCAACTGGGCAAATCACCAGTAAATGTAAGTAAGTTAACTAAACACATAACCCGCCTTCTCTTTCGATTCTGTTCTAAAATATTCGTTTATTCAGTTTAGCGCTGTGAGACTTTATTAGCTGTAAGGTAGATATACGATCTTATTTCCCAGGTTCAAATTACTACTCTTCATTAACACAAATATTTATATCTATTATTTAAAAAAAAACATGCTGCATTTCGTCAACCAGATGTGACAGATATGTAAATTTGGTCCCTCCTACTGTATATGCAAGCAAGTTGGAAATTGTACGTCAAACGTGGCAAATGGGGTACGTTCGTACTATAACTAGTTTTATAAATATTTAAATATTTGTGCAATAGCTGTTACACTCTTATGCAGGCTTCTATGCGGCTTATTCATGATGAGTTCTACAACAACTCATCACTAGGGCATGGAGTTGCTTAGCAACTGGGCAGCCCATTGGATGCTTCACAATGTTGCATGTTCCATGTCCACTGCACGCACCCGGGGCATCTTCGACCTTTTTGGGGTTCTAAGCGATGTCATATAGTTTAACTTTAAGTAAATTTTACAAAACTTTTCTCACGTTCTTTCTCTAAAATTTGCCAGCTATAAAACTTATTTTTTTCGCTTTTTTGTTTATTGAACTCAAGAACAGAAGTCTTAGACCCCCCCCCCCACCCCTTCCTTTTATTTTTTTCACTGCTGCCCAAGGAAACTCACCTTGTCGACTACCTCATATGTTCAGTATCCGGGCTGTGGGACATAGTTCCCAAGCTCATCGGTAAAAAGTTTTCGCATCATCATCATCATCATCTTATATGTATGGAATTTCATAGAAATCCATACATATGTTCTCAAGATATTATGCGCGCGATGACTTACGGAGTAAAAAAAAGAGCTATTTTAATTTTAACAGTGAGCAAATTCTACAAAAGACTAGTCAATTTATAATGGTATTATATTAAAAAGCACAATCTGTTTAATTAATTATCAAAATTTCTTGTTTATACATAAAAAAGATTTTGAAGGGACACAAATTCAATCTTTGAATTTTTTTCTTGATTTTCGTCGCATTTGAAAGATACAATACCCAATAATGCCGTTGCTTCCAGTTGCTTGTTTAAATACACTGGTTATCAAAAATTAAGGAAAAGTCACAAAATGCTAATTTTCAAATACGCGAACACTCAAAAGGAAATAATATAATTTACTATCTCTACAACACAACTAGTTTATATAACATCTCATTCATGTCACACATGGTCACAAATGTCACAGTCACTACGGAGAAGCAAAAAAATAGGAATTTCCATACATCTCATTATCAGTCTCAAATGATCACTATATGTGACTCCACTGAGACGTCACTGTGACTGCTGCTTTGGGACGAGTCACCCTGTGACTTTACAATGTAGTTACATTGTGGCTCTCATGTGACTGTCATTTGTAGACTCAATTTCAAAGTCATCGTGAACGCTGCATTGTGATAAGTTACCAAATAATGTCACATTAAAGTCACATGATGACTTTCAGGTGACAGAGAGACTACTGTGAAGTCATTGTGCTCTTTTGAGAAAAGTCTTCATGTGACTATAATATGTTATTATTTGGTGACTTATCATACTGCAACATTCATGATGACCATGAAATTGAGTCTCAAAATGACAGTCACATGAGAGTCACAACTTAACTACATTGTAAAGTCACGTGGTGTCTCGTCACAAAGCAGCGGTCACATTGACTTCACAGTGGAGTCACATATAGTGATCATTTGAGACTCATAATGAGATGTATGGAATTTCCTATTTTTTTGCTTCACCGTAGTGACTGTGACACTTGTGACCATGAGTGATATGAATGAGATGTTACATGGGCTAGCTGTGTTGTAGAGATAGTAATTACTCGAATTATATTATTTCCTTTTGAGTGTTCGCGTATTTGAAAATTTAGCATTTTGTGACTTTTCCTTAATTTTTGATAACCAGTGTATTTTGGTCGCCTATGGCGACATGATTACAGAATTTACTGAGCCCTGTAGATGATGATCTCAAAAAAAGAAAATAGAAATGTGTTAGAAGAGTATTCCTACTTTTAATAACATTAAAGGTTTAAATCTCCCAAATCGGCTTTGTCAGCATACCCCACGTTATTAAAAACAGATACCACAAAAAATTATCTGCTTTTTCTTTCTTGTAAAAAATTGCAATTATGGGGTCCCGGACAGAAAAATTTTCAAATTTTCTAAAACACTCTTATTCCATTAAAAATGTCTCTGTTTTTTTTTTTTTTTTTTCTTTTCTGATTAAAATAACGTATACATCATGTTTCTATCTTAATTAGAATAGGAAATATTATCTTTTTTCATTTTGGGTTTGTTTTCAAAATCTAGCTTTCAAACAATGGTTGTCGTGTAAACAACTTCTTTTGAAAATGCGTTTTTCTTCATAATGGGTTTTTTCACCATTTCTCGAATTGAAATTGCTATAAGTCCAGAACCGTTAAAGATAAACGGTTCAAACTTAGAACATGTCTTTTTCAATTGGTTTACTTTAATTTTGAATCAGCAAATGGGAAAAAAAAAATATATTTTTTTAAGTTACATCACTGTTTTTTTAAATTTTTACTTTAAATATTTTTAAGTTTTATATAAATTAATATTTTAAAAAATGCTGAATCAAAATTAAAACTTATATTTTTCTGTTTGTTAAATGAAAACAAATTGAAATTCTACAAATAATACTTCGAGTTACAACGATTTAAAACTACCACACTTTTTTAATAAATTTTAAATTAAAATTTTTTTTAAAAACATTATGAAAAGTTTTATAATGTGATTTTGTTTACAAATGATATGGTTAACGATCATAAAATGATTTCAAAATTTTAACTCAATAAATAAAAATTATTTTAAAATGTGTCCCGGACCCCCTTAAATAATGTTGATTTACAATTTCTTGTGTTGTTTCGTAAAACTCTATCTATGTCGTCATAGTTTAATAAAAGAAAAGAAATCAAAACTAAAAAGCTACAAATTTCTTTTCCTAAATGCGGAATTTTCTTGAAATGGGATATCTTTCCGAATACTTTCATAAAGTCGATAATTTTATTTGTGTTAGCGAATTTATTCAGGAAATTGTCGTTTTCATCATGTGAGAATTCAGACTACATTTGATAGAAATCAACAAAACAAGACTGCCCTCTCAGCGGTTTTCGATATCAAGTCAATATCAGATATTCCAAGAGTAGAGTGGGAAATGCACAGAAGATTCAGAAAAATGTTGCTGAGTTTTGATTTTTCCTGTAAGCTATTTAAGGATTATATGTCAGCTAAAACAAATAATGGAATAAATGAATTTTCTAACCTTTTTTTGAGCCAAAAATAGTTTTTTTTTTTATATCGCAGCTAAAAAAAAAAAAAGATTGAATAAATAAATTTTCTAACATTTTTTGAGCCAAAGATCCTATTACACTGGAATTTTTAATTTATTTTAATTTTTTGTGACACTTTCCAAAAAAGTTCAAATATGGTTATGAATTCGGTTTGTCTGCCTCTCTGTCTGTCCGTCCATACTCTAACTAGTGTAACTATATTCCGATTGCCATTAAATTCATAGATGTCATTGTGTATCACTATGGCATGATCGGTATTAAAATAAAGCTCTGATATTTAAGTTTCATTTACAGAGACACTCAAAAGTATTCCGTTACATTACGATGTATTGGGGAAAATCATTTGCTGTATAATTTAATTATATTACGCTATTTTAGACATACTAAAATATGTATATGTAGCTAAAGTATACTACACGGCGTCTACTGTAGAAAATGGTGTACACAGAATATATCGTTGATTTATAAGGACATGCAAAAAAACAGAAGATATTGAATATTAAAACATACGACAAACAATTACTGGAAGTGCTCAAATTGTTTATTTAGACATTGTGAAGATTTGCAACAGCACTCTAAATGTGCTGGAAAGTGTTACATAATTTCGTCTGTACGCATGGTTTTTCGTTCTTGTTCTTTTTTTTTATTATTATTGAAGACATTTAAAGCATAAAAATTGCTTTCATACATTATTCCAGAAAAAAAAGAAATAATTTATTTTAAAACGAAAATAATATAATATTATTTTGAAAATTAAGTTTACAATCCTGTTCCTGTCACATTCATTCCGTTAATCTTAATTTTTTGTTCGGTACCTCATGCCTTTGCTAGTCACTTATATATCTCCTAGATGTACAGTTGCATCGCAAATAGAAAACCAATTAAAAAGCCTACATGGTTCCATTGTTCCACTCCATTGAGTGCTGTCAGCGCAACGGATTTTTTTTAGGTGCGTTCGTAATTATATAAATACGTAGCACCTATAGTCGTCGTTCAGTCCGTCCGTCTGTCCGTCTGTCCGCATGTAACAGAGCAAAAACTACCCAACCGAATAGTCTGAAATTTCAAATATGTGATTGTTGCAAAATTTTGTCGAGCCATTTCAAATTTTATGAAAATCGGATGTATAGTTTAATTACAGGGACAGTCAAATTTTTTCTTTACATTACGGCCAATGGGAAAAATTATTGCAAGTGGATTTTAATGATATTAGAGCCTTCCGAATGATCTGAAATTTTAAAGATATAATTGTTGCAAAATTTTGTCGAGCCATTTCAAATTTTAGGAAAATCGGATGTATAGTTTAATTACAGGGACAGTCAAAAGTTTTTCTTTACATTACGGCCAATGGGAAAAATTATTGCAAGTGCATTTTAATGGTATTAGAGCCTTCCGAATGATCTGAAATTTTAAAGATATAATTGTTGCAAAATTTTGTCGAACCATTTCAAATTTTAGGAAAATCGGATGTATAGTTTAATTACAGGGACAGCCAAAAGTTTTTCTTTACATTACGGCCAATGGGAAAAATTATTGCAAGTGCATTTTAATGATATTACAGCCTTCCGAATGGTCTGACATTTTAAAGATATAATTGTTGCAAAATTTTGTTGAGCTATTTTAAATTTTAGGAAAATCGGATGTATAGTTTAATTACAGGGACAGTCAAAAGTGTTCCGAAAAAAATTATTGGAAGTGCATTTTAATGATGTATCAGACTATGCACGTTATGAAGTGCAAAAAATTATACATTCAGTACAATATGGGGTGCAAAAAATAATTTTAAAACTAGTTATAGTACGAACGCACCTCATTTGCCACGTTTGACGAGCAATTTCCAACTTGTTTTTTTTTCAAATCGCTTACCTATAATTTCCAATAGAATGCTTCTAGTTATTTATTTCACATTATGTGTCTCATGAAATATAACGAATATTGCTATTTAGAAACTGTTGTAGATATTTTGAATAAAACAAATCCTCAAAAATTCCAACACTGAACTCATTATTATTAGCATATTATTCAAAATAAAATCACATTAAAAGTCATTAAATATTGAATAATGGTTACCGCCGTGATAAACGTATAATCATACGATTTACGCACAGACAGGCAGAGAGATATGAGTATTTTAAAATAAATTTCTTCGCCTTAACTAAAGGAAGTATTATCTGCGCTTAAACATGGCGAAACAAACTGTAAGAATTTAGTGGTGTCCATAGCATTTTCAGTCCTGATTTATGCAAAACGCTACACTACTCCAGACAGTTGACAAAACGGCAAACAGCGAAATCAAATTCATAACTCTTTTCAACTATGTTCGATAGTGTTAAAAATAACATATGTTTTTTTTTTTCTAATAACAATTTATAAAAAATAAAAAGTAACGTTCTAAACTTGCAACTTAAAAAAATTATATACTAGTATGAGTCTTTTTTTATTATTATTATTTAGTAAGCCAGACATTTCATTAAATTCTTGTCTTACTATAAAACACGTCTACTAAACTTCTTAAACTACAAACTTTTTAGCTGAACAAAAGTTTTATTCATGAAACTTTGAGTAAAAGATTTTAGATATTTTTCTCTGTCATTGTTTGGAACATTGACTTCGGAATCAATTGAAATTGAAATCGAAGAAATATGGAATGCATTTAATTATGTCTTAAGGGGACCAGGTAACCGAAATTTGAGGAAAACATCTATTTTTAATTTTTTATATCATTAAATAGTTTAAACTTTTATTTTTCCAACGATGTGTCACACATGTTTATTTATAAAAAAAAATAAGTTTTGGAATTATTCATTCTTTCTAAGAGTACTTCGCAGCTTAGTGGCCATTTAAGTCTTTAACTGACTTTTCTCAAAACTTGGATTTTTCTTGTTTCTGTTCCTTTTTTTCAATACTATTAAACTTATGAACTCAGAATTTTTTTAAGTACGGGAGGTAGGGGAGGTTTGAAACATAGGGAGAGTTGATACATTGACAATTTTTCTCAACAAATGGCATTAACAACCATTGTAACAGATGTAAAGTATTCTTTTATTAGCAGAGGTCATCATTAGCTGACAGTAAAGAACTGACAACGTTTTTTTTTATCTTTTAACTTTGAAGGCTTTTGGAATGTCAATGTAATTTTTTTTAAACATTTGATTTTCTTTCATAACTCTTATTATTGTGAAGATAATATCTTGTATTTTTTTTTTAAATTTTAAACGCACATTGTTAGCGTGAGTTTTGCCAGAAAGAAGATTGGAATTTTGCAACTGCATTTACATAAAGTGATGGAAAATCCAATAGGACATGATAGGGAGAAATGATACATTAGTTCTGGGGAGAAATGATACACTTGTATACTTGAAATTTAATAGTTTTTTTAAGTTGTAAACTAATATAGGACTGTAATATTCATCATTATTTTACAGCAAGAGCTACTGAAATTGGTAAGGAATAACAAAGAGACTAATCATAGACATTATATAGGATACATAGAAAAGCAGTACGATGATAGATGGTTAGTTTTGTTTTGCTTGTCATGTAGAAGGAAAAAATTTTAAATGGTCTGAAAAGGAAGATGTTTCTATAATTGACGAAAGACAAATTAAAACTGGTTGGATGTGTCAATCCCAAAACTTTCTTCTATCTTATAAATCTTAATATTTCAAAAAGTAGTCACACATGTTAATACTTCAATATTATTAATGCAATACTATGCCGAATTTCATTTTCTTCTTAAATTTCTGCTTCGAACCATTAAACGGGCTAAAAACGAGTTAATCTATATCATGATATTTGTTAAAATTAATAGTTTTTCCTTATTCTGTTGTTATCAGCTGTTTGCCAATAACAGGTTCAGCAGGATGCGAGTTCCTGCCGCTGCACGAGCCGCCGATTGGCAATAGAACTACGATAAATGAAGAAAAGTATAGAAAAATCGCTATCACAGAGCCCCTTTACCGCGCAATATTTCCAAATTCAAGGAGGACCTGTTGGCAATATCCAAAATTATGCACAAAAAATTTGGTTCAATTGTATGCATAATTTTATACACTTTTCTATATTACAATAAAGAAAATGGCACAAGCATAGCTATTACAGCGCCCCCACTTCCGGCATATTTTTTTCAAATTCAGGGAGGACTTGCTTGCCATAGCAATAAACATACACAAAAAATTTGGTTCAATTCTATGCATAAATTCATACATTTATTGATGGTACAATAATGAAAATGGCGCAAAAATCGCAATTATAACACCCCCTTCGGTCGTAATTTTTTCAAGTTCAGGGAGGACCTACCGACCATAGCCTTACACAGACACAAAAAATTAGGTTCAGTTCTATGCATAATTTTATGCTGTTTTTGATGATACAATAATGAAAATGGCACAGACATCGCTATTTCTGCGCCCCCTTCCGGCAGATTTTTTTCAAATTCAGGAAGGACTTGCTTGCCCACGCCAGAAACATGCACACAAAAATTTGGTTCAATTATATGCATAACTTCATACACTTTTCGATGGTACAATAATGGAAATCGTACAGGCATCGCAATTACGGCGCCCCCTTCCGGGGGAATTTTTCCAAATTCAGGGAGGACCTTCGTGCCATGACCAAAAACAAACACAAAAATTTTGGTTCAATTCTATGCATAACTTCATACACGTTTTGATGGTACAATATTCAAAATGGCACAAAAATTGCTATTACAGCGCCCCCTACCTGTGATTTTTTTTAATTCAGGGAGTACCTCCGAGCCATGACGAAAAACAAACACAAAAAATTTGTTTCAATTCTATGCATAACTTCATACACCTTTCAATGGTACAATATTCAAAATGGCACAAAAATCTCTATTACAGCGCCCCTACCGGCGATTTTTTTCTAAATTAGGAAGGACACGCTTGCTATAGCCAAGAATTAAAAAAAAAATTGGCTCAATTCTATGTATAATTTTAAGCAGTTTTCGATGGTACAATAAAGAAAATGGCACAGACATCGCTATTACAGCGCACCCTTCCGGCGGAATTTTTCCAAATTCAGGGAGGGTCTTTGTGCTACGACCAAAAACAAACGCAAAAGATTTGGTTCAATTCTATGCATAACTTCATACACTTTTCGATGATACGATATTCAAAACGGCACAAAAATCACACAAAATCGCTATTAAAGCGCCCCCTACCAGCGATTTTTTTCCAAATTAAGGAAGGACCCGCTTGCTATAGCTAAGAACTTTAACAAAAATTTTGTCTCAATTATATGCATAACTTCACACACTTTTCGATGGTATAATATTCAAAATCGCAAAAAAATCGCTATTACTGGGCCCCCAACCGGCGAATTTTTTCAAAATTCAGGGAGGACTTGCTTGCTATAGCCAACTACTTAAAAAAACTTTTTGTTCAATTCAATGTATAACTTCATACACTTTTCGATGGTACAATATTCAAAATGACACAAAAATCGGTATTACAGCGCCCCTACAGGCTATTTTTTTTCCAAATTCAAGGAGCACCTGCTTTCCATAGCCAAAACTTAAAATAAAAATTTGATTAAATTCTATGCATAACTTCATACACTTTTTGATGGTACAATGGCAACAGACAGACGGGCAGACGGACACACGGACAGACATTTTCTATAAACATGTTTTTTGGTATCTCTGACCCCTAAAACCTGTAAATCCGTCGAAAACCGGAAGTCGAAAAAAATTTCGATTACAATACTTTCTTCAATTGAAGATAGAAGAAAGTAAAAACATTAAATTCACTCGATTTTTCTTACCAAAATGATTGAGTTATTTGTTTTTCTTTTAACCATTTCAGAGGTAGTGGTATGTTTATGAAACCACTTAATTTTAATTCCCAAACGCCACATTGACACCAGCATTTTGTAAAATATTTTCCATTTAATATGAAAGTGAAATATTGCTCTTTTCTCAATTTTTACTTTCTTCTACCTCCAATAAAAGTATTGTAATCTAAATTTTTTTCGACTTCCGGTTTTGGACGGATTTACACGTTTTAGGGGTCAGAGATCCCCAAAAACATGTTTATAGAAAATGTCTGTCTGTCCGTGTGTCCGTCTGTCTGTCGCCATTGTACCATCAAAAAGTGCATGAAGTTATGCATAGAATTGAACCAAATTTTTATTTAAGTTTTTGGCTATGGCAAGCAGGTCCTCCCTGAATTTGAAAAAAAATCGCCGGTAGGGGGCGTTGTAATACGGATTTTTATGCGATTTTGAAGATTGTACCATGGGAAAGTGTATAAAGTTATACATAGAATTGAACCAAATGTTTTTTTAAGTTTTCGGCTATGGCAAGCAGGTCCTCCCTGAATTTGGGAAAAAATCGTCGGTAGGAAGCGCTATAATTGCCATGTCTGTACGATTTTCATTATTGCACCATCGAAAAGTGTATGAAGTTATGCATATAATTGAACCAAATTTTCTGTGCATGTTTCTGGATGGGGTAAGCAAGTCCTCCCTGAATTTGAAAAATATCTGCCGGAAGGGGGCGCTGTAATAGCGATGTCTGTGCCATTTTCATTATTGTACCATTGAAAACTGTATAAAATTATGCATAGTATTGAACAAAATTTTTTGTGCATAATTTAGGATATGGACAACAGGTCCACCTTGGATTTGGAAATATTGCGCGGTAAAGGGACTCTGTGATAACGATTTTTGTATACTTTTCTTGATTTTTCGTAGTTCTAGTGTCCATCTGCGGCTCGCGCAGCGGCGGGAACTCCCTTCCTGCTAAGCCGGCTATTCGCAAACAGCTGATAACAACAGTATAAGGAAAAACTATTAATTTTACAAATATCATGATATAGATTAACTCGTTTTTAGTCCGTTTAATTGACTGAAGCAGAAATTTAAGAAGAAAATGAAAGTTGGCATAGTATTGAACTAATAATATTGAAGTAATAACATGTGCAACTACTTTTTGAAATATTAAGGTGTATAAGATTTTTTGGTTTTAAGAAAAGTTAAGGGAAAATTTTAGGATTGATAAGAAAGTTTTGGGATTGGCACATTCAACTCGTTACAAAATTTGTTGGTAAATTCCGGTGCCATTCATTTATTCAACACTTTAGCAATGAAAATTCTTTGACTTGAAAGGGTTAAAGAAATTTTAAATATGCTAAATTTATGTTAAATTGTTTGCAAATCAGCAATGTTCACTTCATTTTTTCTTGCAGCAAGATCTCAAGGGTTTTTTTTTTTTCATCATTTATTTCTAAAAAGTGTGTTAATAGAATTGTTTAAATAATAGTAATTGTTTAAATATTTTTGTAAAAAACATTTCTGAAACAAAAATATGTCAATGTCATTTCTTTTTAAATTTTACTTAAACATTTCAAGGTTTATCATAAAAAATTGTATGACACATAAATTGAATTGTCTGCATTTTTTTTCAATTTACATAACAATGCATCGAGCAGAAATGATATATTTGTATAAATAAACGGCAATTAGTTATTAAAATATTCTCCGATGAAGGGCTTGGGAAAGCCCAACAGTAATAAGAAGTTATTTAATAAAATGTAGTTTTAACTTGTAACATTTCTATAAATGCTTGCTTTTTAAGTAAATGGGTGAGCTTTTTAAAGTTCTTATTGTATATTTTATAGAATTCAATATTTCGTTATAAACTCATTTTTTTTAGTATGACTGTAAGCGAACTATGAATATTAAATATTCCATTTTCATTAGCGGACATTTCCTGGTAAACCGTAACAACATAGTCCAATTACACTGTAATCAGAGTATATTTCGTGAGTTAGATAACAGACAGGCAAACAGCAGTCAGCAAACAGACAAACTGAATAGATAAACACTTTTAAACTATGCTGGAATTCGTTGCAAAGTACATATAATTTCATTTTTCTAATATCAACTTCTAAAAATAAAAAGTAACATTTTAAAGTTGCCACGTACAAGAAATAGATACTAGTCTAAGTTTTTGCGAATTTGGTAAAGCAGACATTTCTTTAAAACTACGCCTGACTGTAGTTTTAAACTTCTTAAACTACAAACATTTCCAAAGTTTTCATATTTCGTATCTTGTAGTAAGTCTCAGTAATACATATAAATTTCATTATATTTGAAACAGTACTAAAATACACTGCAACAGTTTTTCCCAGTAGACTATTACCTAACGTAATACTTTTGTGTGTTCCTGTAAATGAATAGAAAATGCTTCGCACCCCATATTCTTCAGAAAGTATGATTCAGTGCACTACATAAACGCTTATCAGTTTAATTATGATTAAAATTGTCTAACATCATTAAAATGACCTTGTAACGATTGTTTACTATAGACCGTAATGTAACGGAAAAATTTTGACCGTCCCTGCAAATCAAGTAAAAATTCTACACACTTCATTTTAAGTACCAATTGTGATATAGTAAGCATCGATAACACACAAAAAAATCAGAGCAGTTCGAGAATATTTTCGAGAGTTAGAGTTCGGATAGACGGATACAGGGACAGACAAACCAAAGTCATAAAAACTTTTTAACTATGTTGGAAAGTGTTAAAAATAAAAATGTTCAAAATAATTAAAATGTTTAAAAATAAAAAGTTCAACACTTGAACTATACTAGTATGACATTTTTTTACGTTTTGGTAAAGCAGACATTTCATTAAATGCGTGTCTTACTACAAAACACGTCTACTAACCTTCTTTAACTACAAACTTTTCAAAAGTTTTCATATTTTCTAGAAATGAAAAGAAATAAATCTTTTAACTGAACAAAAATTTTTTTTCATGAAACTTGTAGTAAAAGGTTTTATAATATCTCTGTCATTCTTTGAAACATTGCTTTCGTAATCAAAAGAAATTGAAATCGAAGA
The DNA here is from genome assembly GCA_963932465.1 of Maratus speciosus. Lineage (NCBI taxonomy): Eukaryota > Metazoa > Arthropoda > Arachnida > Araneae > Salticidae > Maratus > Maratus speciosus. The sequence goes on along the minus strand of OZ010794.1, from coordinate 500,857,260 downwards.
AATATAAAATGAATTTCATCATGTTTTAAACCTTGAAACCAAAGCTTTCAATACATGATTTGTATAGAAAAGAAGAAAAACACTATATTTAATTTTTTATGTTAAACATGCAATAACCGAAAATGAATTATTTTTAAAATAGCCGAAAAGGAATTATCTTTAAACTTTTAAAGTTTAGAATAATTTCCCTATTATACCAACTTAAAAAAATAATTAAAATAAGAACATGAAATATTATCATGCCAGGAAAAAATGTGATTTTACATATTTGTTTTACTAGCAACATAGTCGACAAAATCACTTTCGAAATAGAATTCAGTAAACAAAATCATTAGACGAAACGCCATATTTCACCTTGATCCAAACATAAAATATACATTATGAAGTTTAAAAGCTCACTGATTTAATGTCTTTCTTTCTAACCGATGACCAGGCCCCTACCTGCCTGGTCTCCCCAACTGAACGGGTTTGATACCTAGTATCGGGTCGGTGATCGCCTAATCGCCTCGTAGCGTCAATAAATATGACGAGGGCCTAGATTTTCATCCTATCGGCTGTTGTCTACTGCTTAGCTGTGAACTTAGTTAAAACGGTTACTTAACATTTTGATCTTGTTGTTTTGTACCTGCGCTTTGCTACTCAAGTTGGCCTCGTAATTTAGAACCTTGATCACCCACTAATTTACTTAGAAAGCCACTAAAATAATAGAAGATATGTTATAAGTTAAAAATAACTTCTATTTAAAAACTTCTTAATACTTTCAAGCTTTCCCAAGACCTTCGTCAGAGAATATTTTAATAACTAATTACCGTTTATTTATACAAATACAGGTTCTTTTTTTAAATGAGAGAGCCAATAATTATTTGAATTGAAAGTAAAAGGAGCACTCTCTTGGATTGAATTTCAGTAGAGAAATACATGTTAATTGCATTTCCAATTAATTTATTGCATAACTTTGTTCTCATACGTCACTTTCATTTTAAATGCATAGTTGACAATCGAAGTAGCAGTTTTTCAGATTAAATTTGTGTACATATATGAAAGTGACGTATGAGTACAAAGTGATGTAATTAAATAAAGGGAACTACAGTGAATATATATTTCTCAATTTAAATTCAATCCAAGGAACTGCTACTTATACTTTCAATTCTAATAATTAATGACTCTGTCACTTCAAAAGACATGCGACGTATTTGCATAAATAAACGGCAATTAGTTATTAATATATTAGTTGGTTTGAAAAGGCCCAAAAGTACTAAGAAGCTTTTAAATTAAATGTATTTTTAACTTGTAACATCTCTTCTAATATTTTAGTGGCTTTTTTGCTCACAGGCTATCAAAGCCTGAGAGTTACTGTGCCCGCCCGTTCTGTGTGTATGTATGTACGTATGTATGTACATAACGGAAAACTCTTGATAGAAACATCTGATTTGCTTCAATTTTTTTAGGTTCATTCTGATAAGGTGCTTCCCTGATTAGTTTTGGGGGTTCCTTGGTTAAGTATAAAGGGGAGAAGGGGGGGGCTAGTACCCCCCCTCAATTTAGATAAATCGGTTTTTCACGAAGAGTTATTCGATTTGCCCCAAATTTGGTATACCGCTTTATTATGTTAAGGAGCTTCCATGATTAAATTTGGAGGTTCATTAGTTAAGTATACAGAAGGGAAAGGGGGCTATCCGTCTCCTTAATTTAGATAAATGGGTTTTTCATGCAGAATTATTCGATTTGATCCAAATTTGGTATACCGGTTTATTATGTTAAGAAGCTGCCTTGATTAGATTTGGAGGTTCATTAGTTAAGTATAAAGGGGGGAAAAGGGGAGCTAGACCCCCACCTAAATTTAGAAGAATGAGTTTTTAATGCAGAGTTATTCGATTTACTCCAAATTTGGCATACCTGTTTAGTATGTTAAGGAGCTGCGTTGATTAAATTTCGAGGTTTACTGGCTAAGTATAAAAGTGGGGGGTTACCTCCCGTAATTTAGATAAATGGGTTTTTCATGCAGAATTATTCGATTTACTTCATATTTTATATACCGGTTTATTCCGATAAGTCGCTTCCTTCATTAGAATTGGAGGTTTCATTGGTTAAATATAAAAGGGAAAAAGGTGGGCAAGTTCCTTCCCCTTAATTTAGATAAATGTATGTAATGAAGAATTATCCAATTTACTTTTTTTTTCTTTATTCATTCTGATAAGAATCCTGGTTAGATTTGGAGGTTCATTAGTTAAGTATAAAGGGAGAAAGGGGGGGTTATATCCCCTCTTAATTTAGCGATAAGTTATATTTCTTCGTGCAGAATTATCTGATTTGCTTCAAATTTGTGCACTGGTTTATTATGCTATGGAGCTTCCGTGATTAGATTTGGAGGTTCATTGTTTAAATATAAAGGGGGAAACGGGGGGCAAATTCCTCTTCATTTATTTTTTGAGGGCATTATTATTTGAAATAAGAGTATAATATAGAATGATCCCATACTATGAAAATTTCGTCCACATAACGATATCATACTGATGGAGTTAAAACGCTGTCTGTCAAAATTCTTTCTTCAAATGGACGTAATTTGAATTCGGCTAAAATACTTGAGAGGGGGGCTCCTTTAGTCTGCTTATAAATCCTCTTATTAAAAATGAAAATATTATTTCCTGTTACTAGGCTAAGTCCAGATTTTACGGTTGTCTTCACTTCTGAGTTTAATGGTGGCTCGTTATCAATAAAGTTATTAATTAGTAATTTTATTTCATCAACGTCGATTGATGGGAAAAGTGAAATAATGTCAAAACTTGCTAAAACAATCTCTTTATTGAGCTTGCACTTTTTCGAAATGCTGCACTTTTTCGCTTGCACTTCGAGATGCACTTTTTCGCTTTCGCGTAAACTTAATCGCCTCTCCTCCAGCAAAACTGAAAATTCTAATTTGTGCCAAAATAGACCCGATCCCGAAAGATGAAGTTTCTGGAGTAGATATAATTCCACTGGAAACAGAAAATATTTATCTTGAATACATAGGAATGACTTCACGTAAACTTAAAGTCCGTATTAAAGAACATTTGAGAGATTTAAAGTATAACAGACCGACAACAGCCATGTCAAGACTTAACCATAAGCAGATTATACATGTTAATTTCGAAGACTCAAAAATTATATATCCCTAAAAGAACTATCATGATTTAATCATCCACGAATCAATAGAAATTATTACTAAAGAAAATACTGTTTACAATGGAGTTTTATACAAAAACGTACCCAGAATTTGGCTCAGTTTGCATAAAGAATCATAAAACGAGCAGTATTCCACTTCCCTATATCCATGTTTTATTTTCCCAGTGTTTTTCCTGATCTAAAAATTGACTTCCACTTTCATTCCTTTCGTCACCATCTACGTGAATTTTGAAAATTAGACGTTAATAAGAATGGTATTTCTTGCATTTATCTGACGAAGACTATGTTTTTATAGTTGAAAGTACTAAGATATTAAAATAATTTAACATCTTTTTGAATATTGTCTCATCTTTTAAGTAGTTTTGAAAATAGTGTAAGTTTAAGTTTAATCAAGACGTAGTATGACAGTTCAACAAACGGTTTATCAGATTGAACATGTTAGAAAGTAAAATCCTCTTTTTTTTATATATGTATTTTTCCAAAATTGTTAGAAAAGTGCGTGAACACCCACTGTATGTAATTTTTTCATGCCATATGTACCAGTATCAAATAGACAGATAATACCGAAAATCTTTTTTCACAATTAAATGCAATATAACATTAACCGCTATTCACTGAATTTCAGATATATTTTAGAAAATTATTTGTAATATCAAATATTCACTAATTATTTGTTCCTTCTAAATTTCAAAGTTTAATTTTATATTAAAGAAGTACATCTGAGAGAAAACAAGAATCTTTGGAAGGATGAAAAACCGTTGAAAATAAAATATTTTTTTTTCGGAAGTCTAAATAAAATGCATAACATTCTCTAAAGCAAAGAATTTTCAATCAAAAGGGTTTTCTATTACAAAGGATCGCAGACAGATATAAGTGTAATGCAATATTATACCACGGAATTTAGTCTTATGTAGGGGAGGGTACTACACAGTGAGACGAAAATTATTATTACTTACCAGATGACAACGATTTTTATTCTTTTGAAAAAAAATTGCTACATCTTTAAGCTACACAAAGACGCTACGCATTAATGTATAAATGGTTTTAAAAAAGTTATTTATAAAAGCACAGAAGGAACATAACGGAGTATTGAAAATTGTCTCACTGTGTACCACAAGTGGTACACAGTGAGACAATGTATATATTTTCATAAATCATACATTTTTACACTCTAGCAGTAATTTTCTGCAGTTTATGACTTCTAATTAATTTTTCTAGATTTATTTTTTTTTAAATAAGAGCCTTGGGTGGACAATTGGACAATGACAGACATTGGGCTACCTTCATGCAAATTTTCAGCCTCTTAAGTTTAATAGATTTCACTAGCCACCGCACGCACTCCCACACACACAGATACGGAGAGAGAGAGAAAAAACTTTCTTTTATTAATAAATAACTTTTTTTATATCAAAAACGCATAGTAGATGTACAATGAGGCACGTCTCACTGTGTACCACAACTGTGTGTCTCACTGTGTACTTTCATTACGTTGTAACAAAATGGATGCCACATCTGTTACATCAATTTCATCGCTTTAAAAAGTTTATGTCGTTTTGTCGACATAGTCTATTATTAGATATAGCTAGGTTTGGTTAAGTAAATATATGTCATATTGAAGGAAATAAACTCTAAAATAGACGTTTATGTAACTTTAACCACTATAAAATAAAAAAAAATATTTACTATTTTGTCGGACGAGTAACTGAAGAGCGAAAATACATCCACGAGTTGCATAAGATGAGGTGGTTCAGTGTGTGTTCCAGCTAGGACAAAAGTTATAATTATATGTCGAAATGGCTGCTGTCTCACTGTGTACCATGTCTCACTGTGTACTCCCCTACCCTACTATATTGGAAAACAATACTACAATACATTTTTTATGGTAATACGAATAACTCATTATATTCACCATACGGTTGTAAGAGTAGCCAGCAGTGAAGGAATTCCTCATTAATAGTGTTAGTATTTCCGTGTATTCAACGTATTTAATTTCATCGATTAGAAAAGGCAAATATTTCTCTACGGATATATTGGTACTTCCCTCATAGATCCTTGACCGATGACCACATTGATAGTGCAATGCTAATTCAGAATAAATGATAAGCAAAACGTATGTTTTAATGATAAGCTTTTATTATAACTATTTGCATGTCAACTCGAGTGTTGCTTTTGAATCGCATGAGATCAGTCGATTCATTTGGGGAAAATGAATTAGAAGGCAATTAGAAGAGAATTATAGCATTAATTTTATCAAATACAATATTTACAATGATAAATTATATTTACAATTTCAGTCAAAACTTTTAGCAATAAAAATGCCCATATTTTACAACATTTTGCAAAAGCTTTTCGTTCTTCCACGATTTGGCTTCTAATTTCGGAGATGCTAGAAATGACGTCATTAAATAGTTCCATTTAAGAACGCGTACCATAACTCAAGACGTTCTTTCAGCATTTATGCTTCGTAGACTTCAATAGTTCCATTTTTTCAGTAGCCAAATTATTTTTTATGTTCCTGTGAATGAACGATAAATACTATTCACAGCATATTCTATAGTAAACGACATGTAGCACACCTCAGCCATATACATAATTTTTCAGCATGTGTAAAATAGTTTAATATCATTCAAATACACCGCAAACGATTTTTCTCCATATACCGTAATGTAACGGAATTCTTTTGAGTGATCCTGTAAATAAACCGTAAATGTTAAACAGTTTATTTTCATTACGGAACATGTCAAAGTGATATCCTATATATAAAATCTATGAATTCTATGGCAATCGGACTATATTTACACGAGTTAGAGCACCGACAAACAGACAGTCAGACAGACTGATTTCATAAATAATTTTCAATTTTGTTGGAAAGTGTTAAAAAAGAAAGAACATTTTACATCAGTATTACTGCTGAAATGAATCAGAATATATTGATTTTCTGTTTCTTACACAATGAAGGTAATTCAGTGTGAATCAAAAGAAAAATATAAGTAAATAGCTTTTTGAATATCTACGTTATATGTATAAATTACTAAAGATAAGAAGGAATTACCCATAGGTAGGGAATTGAATTAATTAATAAAAAGTAAAACATTTCTAAAATAAAAAAAAATATAACTGTAATTTAATAGATTACAACGACCATTTGGGATTTATTTCGTCCACCAAATTCCGTCGCATCCTCTTCAACAACATATCACAAAAATCAAACTTCATACGACCAAAACCTCCATCGATAAACCCTCCAAGTCCCGTTTCGAGAAGAGAAACAGTTTACAAATCGAAAGCAGTTCCACCGAATCATCCACAGATTGCGACAAATTACCTACGTTGTGCTCAATTTTTCCCGGTTAGAATCGACCGATTGTAAAACGTCGTGGCTAGTGGATTGGAGCCCCTCGAGACATGGCCTTTTACTATCAATCGATTAAACATTAAATTGTTTCCATTTTCGCGTTCGTCTTTTATTCTGTAATCGATTTTAATGAGCTACATAATCATTTGAAGGCCTCGATTTTCATAGGTTACATAATCAGTTGAAGACCTCGATTTTCATGGGCTACATAATCAGTTGAAGACATTGATTTTCATGGCCTACATAATGAGTTGATGACCTCGATTTTTGCTTTGCAGGACGATTTTCATTTCGACGTCACTCTTTGGCTTTGGATTTTTCCATATCTCATAATTTGCGCCTACCCATTTTGTAACTTTTTCAAGTTTTAACGATTTTATGCCCTTCGATTACCTATTCCAACAATTTTTAACGATTTTATGCCTTTCCGTTACCTATTCAAATAAAAATTCCTCTAAAAGTAAAGAACATCGTTGAATTTCGTTAAAAAAATAAAATGCGAGCATCATTTGGCCCCATCCTCAACCGAAAACAACAACCATTTCCAAATGGTTAATAAAATCACTTCAACCGCTGAAGATAAAGATAGATGTAATTAGAAGGTAAGTTAGATCCTCAAATAAATATAGGCTGGAATTAATTACTTTTGTCTAATTTTACAGTATTTCATTTCTGAAAAATGGTTTAATAACACATTTTTTTATTCATCTTTAGAAAAGAAGACTAATCAACAGAATCTTTACTGATTTCCAGAATTCTTTATTGATTATTTAATCAAATTTTGTTGGAAAAGAATTTGAACTCGTTACATTTATGCGAAATTAGTACAACCACTTTCTGTGAAATCGCATCATCTACCCTGATGTGCATCCAAGAACGTTTCTTAACCAAATTGCATTAGACTGGAGATTGTTGTAGAGATTTAATCTTATTCCGAGCTAGGTATTTTGGAATTCTAAATTGTAATTTTATGTATAGATTGGAAAATTTGGAAATACCATAATTTATTTTGATGTCTTTATGTAGATGTCGGAAATTTATCATCATATGAACTATGCATCATATGCATAATTTTCTATACTTAATAAAGAAGTAATCTAATTTATAAGCGAGTTGCTCGCTTAAAATTTTGTTTAATTTAGTAAATATTTCACCGAAGGGTTTTAAGGAAAATCAACTGTTCATGTAATCATTTGTCCTTAAATCCCTTTTGATTCCAATAGCTGTTGAAGCAAGGTAGATATAGTTATGAATCTGGTTTATAGGTCTGGTTTCTAATGATTATGGTCTAAAAAGCAAGAAGAGAAAAAATAACCAAACAGATTTTAAATATCTACATTTCATGTATATATATAAAAGCCGTTCTCTGTATGTATGTCCTTTATACAAATCTTCAATCTTTGACCGATTTGCACGAAACTTCATGTACATACATTTTAGAACGAGGAAAAGACCGCTGTCTACTTTAAAAAGCCATCAGACCACTATTTATACCGTTTTTCTACCGCCTTCCATAATTTCACTTTATAGAAATATCTGCTTTTCACCCGACTGAAAAGAAGGGTTATGTGTTTCACGCGTATCTGTGTATGTGGATTTCTTTATACCCTCGAAACATCCCAACGGCTGGATGGATTTTTATGAATGAGGTTTCTATCGATTCGTCTTAATCTTCCGATTGTTATAGGATAGGTTTTGTTTTTATAAATTCAAAATTGTGGCCGTAAAATACAAAATGGCGGTAGAGACGAAAAAAAAATTACGCACCATATTGAGTGGCATATTATTGGATAGGTCTTTCAAAATGAAGACGATGTTTCTTTGACCATTTTGTAGCCAGAAGCTCCGTTTAAATATTACACAACATGGAAGTTGTGTACTTTCGATCGCTACCTTTACTGTAACTCTAACCTTCATAATAGACATCTATAGGCCTCATCAAAAGAGTGTTTGTAGATAGGAACTAATAATTAAACACAACTTAAAAGTCATCAATACAAGTAAATAAAAAAAAATTAATATAAAAAATAGTTTCATATTGATGAGAAATAATTAATTATTTCACTTTTTACATAGTCGAGTTTCTTGATTTTTTAAATATAATATATTATTACAAGAAATTAGAATTAAACATAAAAAAAAATCATTTATTTATACAATTATCTGGAGTATCTGTATTTTTATAAGTAATTTTTACCGCGGAACTGCAACACGGGACCTGTTCAGCCCGTGATTATGCTAATGTATGCACAATTTGAGAACACGTGATTTTTTTTACCTTAAAAATGTCCATCAGAATCTTCTGTTATTGTAACATGGGTTTGAAAATAACCTGTGATTCTGAATATTTTAATAAATGATAATTTAAAAATTACATTTCCTCATTCAGCCACTTTGAACGCGGAATAAAATTATTCTTCTGAAAAGAATTTTAATTATTGCCAAAATATTTCGCATATCTCGAAAAGAAATCTTTAAGTGGAAACTGCTTAATTTATTGGCTTTTACTGGGAAAAAAGAATATTATTAGCAAAATCTTCATTTTGGCAGCGGTGGAATTCGAACCCACGCCTTAGACCGCTCGGCCACGGTACCTCGATTGAAGTTGATGTAATATTTGAAGATAGATTTGATACCTAGCAATTAAAACAATCTATAAAACGACTAGATTTTATTATTACCCGACTGAAAAGAAGGGTTATGTGTTTCAAGCGTATCTGCGCGTATAGTTGGCTTTTATTCAGTCGGGTTTTTTCATTTTTTAAATTTAATTACTTGTTAAATTTTATAATTCAATCGTTTCTTTCCTGTTTTCACGCATCTAAAAATCTATATATATATATATATATATATAAGCCGTTCTCTGTACGCATGTCACCTATACAAATCTTCAATTTTTGATCAATTTGCACAAAACTTCATGTACATACGTTTTAGAACGTGGAAAAGATCGCTGTCTACTTTAAAAACCATCAGACCACTATTTATCCCTTTTTTCTACCATCTTCCATAATTTCACATTATAGAAATATCTGCTTTTTTAATTTTATAATTCAATCGTTTCTTTCATATTGCCACACATCTAAAAAACTGCTCAATAATTAAAAAAAAATTATAACTCGAGTATTTTGTTTTATTAGCCATTAAAAATTCAGATTGTCTCACTGTTTTTTTGCTGTTTTTGAAATCGACGTCATTCAAAGAAGAAATTGCACATTTTTTATATATTTATGTAAAAACTTTAACTATGCATGTATTAAAATGACGTAGTACCTTATTTGAGTGTTTCTGAAGTTAAAAAATCTATTTTAATGAAGTCGTTTAAATATCAAGAAATCAATTTAGGAAAAAGATAATAATAAAAAAGAATCGTTTGCTAGATATGACGTCAGTGTCATCAATATGTTTTCAAACTGGTTCTAAAAACCGGCTGCTACAATTTATTTCCTATTTCTTTGTAATGCTGTATCTTTAATCATATCATTTAGATAAATGTTTTAATACCTGAAATGCAGTGATAACATTCTACGATTTATATCGAATACGATTATATAAAATACGATTTTTCTAGGATTTATATTAAATAGAGATTATAACATAGCTACTATTTTTGGGTAAGCTTTTTTCTTTTTTAAACAAAATATCATGACTGGCATTACGATTGAACACGGCTGCGTATTTACATTTTATGAATATAAATGTGAGTTTCCATTTAAAAAATATCAGCAATGAATCTTTGTATACGTGTGTTAAAGATGCCTCATATACTACCCGTTAATAGAACATAAATAAAAATAGTTTTTAATTTGAAACACGAATATATTTTTAACCCTTAGTATATTTGTCAGACTTCTCAACAACTGCAGGGAAAAGTATTTTTGGTATTTTCGTTTTAGCAATCAGTTTCGTTTTAGCGATCACTTAATCTGTGTAGCACTTTTCTCAGGCAGCCGACAAATTCTCCGAACAAATCTTGAATTAAAGGAAATATGTGGATGAATTTGATCTTCCATTTTAAAACAATATGTATCGTTATCTCAAACATCCTTCCGTATGGCTGAAAACGATACAAAATTTCGGCCTAATTTTTTAGTTGATCATTTACAGTAGGATTTGGTCTAAGAATGATAGCCGGATATGCAATGCACTAAAATTATTCCTAAAAATTATCTTACTTTTTTAAAATGCTAATCATTGAGAATTGGTTTCGCCTGGTTATAGAACATTTCATCTAATTATATAACAAAGCATGTACAACAAAATGTTATATACTAAAATTATTCCAGAAATTTCGGTGCAAAGTAACAGTGCAAATTTCATCAAAATCTGTCCGGTAGAAATTTTAAAAAAGGCTAATCTTTTATAGTCGGGCTCACATGACTATTGAACTTTCTTCTATAATTTTAAAACAAAGCGACGCAAAATTATATGCAATATTTTAAAAACATCCGTGTAAAAAATATCTGACAAACAATACAAGTTCGAATGAAATCCATTCAGTTTTATTTAAAAAGACTAATCTTTCATAATCGGGTTCCACATGATTATGGAATTTCCCCCCATAATTCTATGACTAATTAGCGTATAACAATGTTACGCACCAAAACATTAACTGAAACACTAATAGTGCAAGTTGAATTCAAATTATTTCAAAAGAACCCAAGTTATAAGCTGCAGGAATGAGATTCCTACACGAAAACAAACAAACACTGAAATTTGCCAATTCAGTTATGTAAAAGTACAGCAAAACAAACAAATACCGAATTATTTACAATGTTTTTGAGCAATTAAGTTAATCTTTTGTAACTGTGTTGCAGGTATATTTAAAAAAATTCAAGCTTGAAAATTACTTAAACAAAAAACATATAAAATCTGTAAATTGAGATAAACTTTTCAAACAAATTACGGAAAGTGTTTTCTTTTGTTTTCTGTTAGACGTTGAAATAATCGGATGCATGATGTTTAGGGATCAAGTTGCAGTAAAAGCGTAATTTATGGTACGGTTAGATTAATGCCACCAACAATATGATGCTCGGCGTTACACATAGATATGTCTTTTCTTCATAATATTGCATTAATAGCAAACGGATATATCTTTTTTAATTGGGTCGCAGGTATATTTAAAAATATCTCCGTGATTGAAAATTAATTTAAAATGGATAAACAATCTGTAAATTGAGATAAGCAAAAGCTTATCTCAAACAAATCTCAAACAACTCTCAAAACTGAAAACAAACAAATATTACTGAAAGTACTTTTTGTATTCTATTAGACGTTGGAATAATCAAAAGTGCGACGTTTAAGGCTAATGTCAGACGGACGTCTTTTTGCACGCTTTTTTACTTACGTATTATCCCTTCACAATGCTAGCAATATTTTGTAGGGATAATACGTAAGTAAAAAAACCGTGCAAAAAGACGTCCGTCTGATTTGCACGTCACTGGTCAGATTGCAGTAAAAGTTAAATTTATGGTTGGGTTAGGTTGTTGCCACCAAAAATGTGATGCTAAAGCTACTCATAGCAATGTCTTTACTTTATAATATTGCATTAAGTGCAAACAGGTATATCTTTCGTAATTGGGCTGCATGTAGGGTTGAGTTTTTGCACACCGGTATATTCTTAGAGAAAATGTTGTTCTGTTAAATCGCAAGAGTGTTCCGATTAAATAAAATATCATTTTCTCTAACAAAATACTGGTGTGCAAAAACGCGGAAATCTCATCACTGGCTGCATGCTAATTAAAAAATATCCAAGATTGAAAATTACTTTAAAATCCATTCAAATGAAAAAAATGAGATACAATTTTCAAATAAATTTCCTTTAAAAGAACTTTTTTTTTTCTATTCGACAGTGTGAAAAGCAAAACTGTATGATGTTCATAAGTTAAGAAAAATTTCAGTAAATCAAAATTTATGGGTTAGGTCGTTGCCGTCATCAGTATAATGTCAGAATTGGCATTGTGTTTGTAGTTTTTTTGTATATTCTGAATATGACTCAATGAAAGAGTCGAAACATGTAAATTATTAATATTTTTAATGTTTTTAGGGTTCCGTACTTATAAAGTAAAAACGCAACCATTATAAGATCACTCCTTTGTCTGTCTGTCACAGCCCTTTTACGCGTAAACTATGCAACGTGGAAAGTTCAAATCGGGTCAAGTAATAACGACTATTGACCCACATATTTACAGATTAATAAATATTCATAAATGTATTTAGGAAAAATGTAGAGGGGCTAATTAAGTTACTTGAAAAAAAAATCTTTTCTTTGTATATCGTGTGGGTATCGTGTGAAAGCTTTCGTAACGCTGAAATCAAAAATATATTTAATTTAATTTTAGGTATTATATTTTCAAAGTTGTGGTGGAAAATGTAGTGCAAAAATATGTTCCCCCATCCCATCTAATTCCGAATCTATTGAAACTAAAATTATGAAAAAAATTAGAGGTAGTAGACATTAACTAAAATGTTGCAGGAAAATTATAGCTATTACACTAGGTCACACAGTTTTTGAGAAAATCGCATTGTTCCGTTACACTCAAATTTCGATTTACGGGCTTTAGCAAAAGTGTTGAGCAGAGCTGGAGCTGCCTATCGTAGCAGAAGTATAAAAGCTTTGTTGATCATGAATTTCTGAAAAAATCGTCGGTAAAGATGAGATATTAACCCTTAAAGACACGGACGGTTTGGACATACATAATGACAGGGACGGCGTACTCTCTGCTCCATCGGCTTTTAAATCCTAGATAACAAATTTTGAGGATATATTTATGTAATGCAATGCCCAGTAACTGTATAAAAGCAATAAACGTCAAATTGTTGAAAACAGACTAATTTAATGAGAATTAATCACATAAATACTATGGGATTCGAGACTAGTTTCCATTGAGTGGCTCTCTCAATACACCTACTATGTTTTTAAAGGTTAACTAAAAACCTATATGGAATAACAAATATACAGAATATCTATATTTGCTATTTAGGTTCCATGTATCTTTGAACTTTCGTGGTATATCCCTTTATAATTTTCTAGTATACAGGGTGCAAAGGAAAGTCCCTTAAAACTGAAAATACTTGTGAACGGAGAGAGCTACAGCTATGCAAGTGAGGTAACGGTATAGTAAAGCGACTACGCCCGATTTAATGAAAACTACAGCAGCGCTTCCTAGTTGCGAAATTTGGAAGATAGCCACTGCAAATCGAAAACGAAAAGAGTTCCAGTTAAAAAATGTTGGAGCATCAATTAATTGATAGAATACACGACATATGGTTTACATGGATATGATAAACCTTCGCCTGTTTACCCAAAAATGTCCGAAATCGATGCACTCCATTTTGTGTAAACGTTTGAATGGAATAGTCAGAAGCATGAAGAAGTAAGCACAATTTATGCTATAAATACGTACTTATCTTAATACATTTTGATAACATCACACACAAAAAAGGCAAACTGTCTCACAGTAATAAAATGTTAGTATTCAGTATGTTCGAAAATTTCGCCATTGCTAACGATACACGTTTGTATTCGTGAGAGTAATTCTGCATGCACATTTCACAGCATGGAACGTCTATTGCAAGCCTCTTCAATACAATGACATTGATTTAACCCTTTCAAGGGCGGTGGCTAGACGGTCTAGCCACCTAATTTTAATTACCAAACTGACAAATGGCACCAAGAATATTTTAATATTTTTTTTTCTTTTGTAATGGAAGTGCAAATTAGCGGGGTTTTGTTTTCTTAGAAATTCGTTTGAATATTCTGGTGTCAGTCAATTATTTCATCAGTTTACGAACAGAATTCTTCTGGCCTTGAAAGGGTTATTCTAAAATTTTAATTGCATTGAAAATTAAATCTTTACAGACATTACAGCACAGTACAACGTCACAATCTGCAATTGTGCACTGCAATATTTCCGGAATGTGAATAAGCAAAGTAGAATCGTCGCTCATCGATTTCGGACATTTTTGGGTATGTAGTTGACAATTTATCTTATCCGTGTGAACCAAATGTCGTTTCGTACTAATTAATTGATGCTCTAAATGCTTCTAATTGGAAAATTTGCTCTACCTCTTTTCGTTTTCGATTTGCACTGGCTATCTTCCAAATTTAGCCACTAGGTGTGCTGCTGTCGTTTGCATTAGGTCAGGCGTAGTCGCTTTACTGTAACCGTTACCTCACTTTTATAGATGTAGTTCTCTCCGTTCGCAAGAATTTTCAGGTAAAAAGGGACTTTCCTTTGCACCCTGTATACTATACAGCTATACCCAACCCTACGTTGTATAGTGTTTACAAAGTCTTAGTATTTTTTTAGCAACGGTATTTTTTTAATAGTACACTTACTAATTCATATATTATTGTACGAAACCCTCTGTGCGCGAGTAATACTCGCACTTGACCGTTTTTAGGTGCGTTCGTAATTATATAAATACGTAGCACCTATAGTCGTCGTTCAGTCCGTCTGTCTGTCCGTCTGTCTGTCCGTCCGCATATAACAGAGCAAAACCTACCCGACCGAATGATCTGAAATTTTTAATACATAATTGCTACAAAATTTTGTCGAGCCATTTCCAATTTTATGAAAATCGGATGTATAGTTTAATTACAGGGACAGTCAAAAGTTTTTCTTTACATTACGGCCAATGGGGAAAATTATTGCAAGTGAATTTTAATGATGTTACAGACTTCCGAATGGTCTGAAATTTTTAATATATAATTGCTGCAAAAGTTTGTCGAGCCATTTCCAATTTTATGAAAATCGGATGTATAGTTTAATTACAGGGACACCCAAAAGTTTTCCGTTACATTACGGCCAATGGGAAAAAATTATAGCAAATGCATTTTAATGATTTTACAGCCTTCCGAATGGTCTGAAATTTTTAATATATAATTGCTGCAAAATTTTGTTGAGCCATTTCCAATTTTATGAAAATCGGATGTATAGTTTAATTACAGGGACACCCAAAAGTTTTCCGTTACATTATGGCCAATGGGAAAAAATTATTGCAAATGCATTTTAATGATTTTACAGCCTTCCGAATGGTCTGAAATTTTAAATATATAATTGCTGCAAAATTTTGTCGAGCCATTTCAAATTTTATGAAAATCGAATGTATAGTTTAATTACAGGAACAGTCAAAAGTTTTCCGTTACATTACGGGGAATGGGGAAAAAATTATTGTAAGTGCATTTTAATGATGTTACAGACTATGCACTTATGAAGCGCAAAAAAATATACATTCAGTACAATATGGGGTGCAAAACATAATTATAAAACTAGTTATAGTACGAACGCACCTCATTTGCCACGTTTGACGAGCAATTTCCAACTTGTTTTAATTGAAATGACGCCCCTTAAGCAAATAATTGTACTTTACTTATATTTCGGTACTTCTTAGTTATCCGGTCGACGAAATTACTGTCGCCAAATTGTAAGATTAAATGCCAATAATGGTTGCCATTAATTAATTAATTGTAAGATTAAATGCAATAATGGCCATTAAAACCATTAATTCGATGTTTTATTTGTATTTTATTAATGTTTTACTAATTTGTTTTTTCGTTATTAAAAAAAAAAAAAAATATGTCAATGTGTATAATTTGGCGAGTGGTTTGGCGATTTATATAATTTATCGAAATTGGTCGACGGGATAACTAAGAAGAACCTATATTTCTTATTGGTCTTTTTAACGATTTGTGGACGCGAATGCACCAAACTCATTTATTGTCATTGCCGTATTATATCATTTTAATGCATTTTTACCCGGTAAGACCCTGCTAGTATATAAATAAATAAAGATAAAATTAAATTACCCCTATGAACGGTATAGAATTCTTTAATAACAAGTATAACATTTCTAAAATAAGGTCACTTCCCCAACTGTAGTTAAATATTGTTAGAAGATATGTTAAATCCCAAAATAAAATTAGTATGATTTCGTTTCATTTCTCTATTTTTACCGCATTTAAATAATCAAAAAATATTCAATAATACATTTTTTTTTCAATTTTATCGTTTGCTAAAGAAAGCTCCTCAACAGAATGCTATATTTGCTCATTTCCTGCATTCGTTATTGATTGTTTAGTCAAATTTTCTTGGAAAAGAATTTGAACTCGTTATATTTATGTGAAATTATTAAAACCACTTTCTAGGTAAACTCATCATCATCCCAGATGTGCATCCAAGAAAACGTCTTAACCAAATTGCATTAGACTGGAGATTGTTGTAGGGATTTAATGTTATTCCGAGCTCGGTATTATGGAATTCCAAATTACTAATTTATCTATAGATCGCAAAATTTCGAAAGACTATAATAAATTTTGATATCTTTAGGCAGATCTTGGAAATTTATCACCATATGCACTATAAATTTTCTATACTTAATAAAGAGGTAACCTAATTTATAAGCAGGTTGCTCGTTTTAATGTTTGTTTAAACTAGGACTTCCCTCAGAGGGATTAGTCTGATCGATATTGCTGAGAACATAGATTTAATAATAACATGTGGAAGCAAAGACAGTGAGATGTTATCTTTAATTGTCCCAATACTGCGATAAATTGAAATGATGAAAATAAACGAATCGTAGAATGACAAAATCTTATACATAAATTCGCATACACTGTTTAAAAAAATGGGAAATCAAACCATGCAAGACAGCCATGCATGGATATAAAATTGAAAGTACGCAATATATTAAAAGTAAAATAGAAAATGAAACACTAAATTATCTTATATCGGAATTTTAACTGTATAAAATGATGTCAAGAGCATAATCAGACGCTCCGCACCAATTTGAGTAACTTTAAATGACAAATATATGATGTTTAAAAAGAATGGACTGTACTTTATATGGTGTGTGCTCCCCCGGAATAGTTAATATTGTGCAATATCTGTTTTTCACGGTTGTCGATAACAGTCAAGGAATTCTCTTCTCAAAATCTGATATAGTATCAAAGTACCGAATACATCAACAGTGGCATGCAATGCTTCGTTAGAGTGTGTTTTTATATATGCTCGATCGGATTTAAATGATGAGTGTATGCTGGCCACTACATACGCTGTATTGTTTTGTTTTCAAACATATTCTGCACAAGCTGAGCTGGATTTAGCATGTATTAAATAAAAGAAATCGGCAATGATTGCAACATAAAGTATGACACAAGATCTGAATATATTGTCGCATAACTTTTGAGCTGTCAAAGTGTCATTTGAAGTAATTTACAAATCCATACATATTTATTCAGCATATCATGCAAGCTAACAAACATACGCCAATATGAACCCGATTATGAAATTTCACCAGAATAAGTTAATATATAAAAAATCTACTAATGATAATTGAGAATATGACCTTATGATAAAATGTCTAGAAAAATGAATCAGATAAAAAAAAATCATATCACATTTAAAACGGCACATCCCTCTGCTAGTGACCTTGGCGAGAGAGAGAAAAGCCTAAAGAAGGAACAGTTTAACAACTTTCGGGCAACCTACTCACTGTTTCATACAGGTCTTTGTTCAATATTTACACAATTTATTTAATGCTAGGTGGGTATCTATCAGTTTTGTTGCATTTAAATTGCATGTTTTGCGCATTATGAAATATTTAAAGTTGCTATACCTAATAATTCCAAATTAATGGTAATTGAGATCGCTTTCCGTTAATTTCATCTTTTTAAATTTTTAATTTTTTAGAAACCAGCATTCATTGAGACAATTGTATATTTTAAAACTAACCCGAAATTTTCAAGATTTTGGGCTCAGCAGTAACACAGAAATAGAAAATTTTCGAAAGTTTTTTGTTTCTACACTGTTTTATTTAGCGACATTTTTAGAAATTGTTCTATTGCGAGAATTTACGTCATGATAACTACAGCCATTTCAATTTTCATGTTTATTTTCCTAACAATTCCATGTACTTCGTTACTTAGATCATCTTTAGATATTTTTTCGCTTTGTTTAGTCTTTCGATTTTTTAGAATTCGTTCTATACAACGAGCATTTACATCTTATAAACTACTACCATGCCAAAGTTCTAGTTTCTAACCCCAACAGTATCCCATAAATTTCAGTATTCCAAATAAGGCACAGTTTAGAACCTTTCTAGAGTTTTTTACTTTTATCCGTCAAATTGAACCTTTTAGAGAGCATTCATTGCGAGTATTTACATCTTAAAAGTAACTACCGCACCAAATTTAAAATTTCAAACCCAATCAATATCGCAGAAATCGTAATTTTAGAACTTTTTTGCCCCTGCAGCGATGTAGGTTCTTGCACTGACATATAATACAGTCTTTTTTTGGAGCAGAGGTGGCTACCAACATTTTCTTAAGTTGGCTATATGTAGTTTCAGAGATAACACCTCACAAACGTACAAGCATTAATAATATTATACACTTTATAATATTATAACGCTTTATAATATTAGCATTAGATGTACAGATACAAAATCCATTTATCTGTTACAAAATAAAGTGCCCGGCTTTGCCCAGAATTTGAAGGATGTTTGTTCTGAAAAATCAATTTCAAAATTTAACATACAACATGCTACGCAAAACAAACATTAACAAAAGCAGTCGAAATGTTGTATGAATGAATCATATGAAAACGCTATTCAAAAATGTATAAACGTATATAACAGACGCAAAAGAACACAGCAATAAATGAACTTATTTCAATTTATAATTGGAGCAATAACGTTAAAATACGCCAATATTTCCCTAATCCGATTTTTATCATGCTTCAATACATTTTTCACACTCATATGATGTTATACTATATCCACCACATCCTTTATATTTCCAATATGACTTCATATTTTCCTCTTTCGCGTGGAAACCTTGAAATAGAAAAGTTATGAAGTTATATTCACTTTCATTTAAATTCGTTAAACTATTTATTTCATTTTCATTTTTCACGTGAATATCTTGCAATAGAAAAGTTTTGATGTAATGTTCACCTTTTTTTAAATTGGGCAAACTATTTATTTCATTTTCATTTTTCACGTGGAAATCTTGCAGTAGAAAATTAATTGTTGTAATAATAATTTTATTGTGTATTTTAATTGTTGGCAACTGCTATAACGAAAAATGCTGAACAATGAAACTCCGTCACCGCCGCCGCCGGTTTTGAATTTTTTGTGACCGGAGGTCTTTCATCGTTAATATTAAGAAAACTATTGCATACAAAAATATGAAAATAGGTGGTATTATAGAGAAATGTTGTATAAACACGCTGATGCATACAGTTTTCAAATCGAAGAATTATTTAAAGAGATATTTAATGCTAAATTTGGACAAAATCGTTCCATTAAAAAAGTTTTATAAAAGCAAAAACTATACATTGGAATTTAATCATTTTTAGACCATTTTATTCAATAGAAAATACCGGTGTGCAGATTCCATTATTTTTTTTTGACTCATTTTATGAGGTTTTATTTCTATTTTAAATTCAAATATTCAGCATTTCGACAGATATTTTTTACATATTTTAGAAATGATATTAATTTAAACTGTTGCCAACTGTATAAACAGCGCAAACAATAATGTTTGCTTCAAATAAAAAAATTATTTACACGTTACTATTATAAACAGAAAAAATCCTTCAAATTAGAATTGAATAATTAGGTATAAAAAGCAGGCACTTATTGGAAATTACGCCATAAAAAAATATATTTACATGTGCATTTTAAAAGAGAAAAGATATTGTAAAATAAATTCTTTAACATGCGTTAGAAGTCTTAAATAGAAGAAATTACGTCACATTACACTTATTATGCAAAACGAACAAAAAATAATATTGCAAAACAGTTTAAATTTAAAAATTCCGCGAAACAAGATATTAGAGGTTAAATGTTAGACTTTTTCAAAATTTTATTATTTATCGTTTGATGTGAGGTGTTCAGCTATAAGTATGCAAAATTTCATGTCTCCAACTTAATTAGGGGCTGAGTTAGAAAAACTGTTTAAGATACACAAGTTAGAGCCCAGAGGGTTAAATATTTAGACTTTTTCAAAATTTTATTATTTGTCGTTTGATGTGAGGTGTTCAGCTATAAGTCTGCAAAATTTAATGTCTCCAACTTAATTAGGGGCTGAGTTAGAAAAATTGCTTAAACTACACAAGTTAGAGCCCAGAGGGTTAAATATTAGAATTTTTCAAAATTTTATTATTTGTTGTTTCATGTGAGGTGTTCAGTTATAAGTATTCAAAATTTCATGTATCCGACTTAATTAGGGGCTGAGTTAGAAAAAATGCTTAAAATACAGAAGTTAGAGACTGGAGGGTTAAATATGACTTTTTCAAAATTTTATGATTTATCGTGTTATCGCAAGTGTTCAGCTATAAGTATGCAAACTTTCATGTCTCCAACTTAATTAGGGGCTGAGTTAGAAAAATTGTTTAAAATACACAAGTTAGAGCCCAGAGGGTTAAATATTAGACTTTTTCAAAATTTTATTATTTGTTGTTTCATGTGAAGTGTTCAGTTATAAGTATTCAAAATTTCATGTATCCGACTTAATTAGGGGATGAGTTAGAAAAATTGCTTAAAATACATAAGTTAGAGCCCGGAAGGTTAAATATTAGACTTTTTCAAAATTTTATTATTTGTTGTTTCATGTGAGGTGTTCAGTTATAAGTATGCAAAATTTCATGTCTCCAACTTAATTAGGGGCTGAGTTAGAAAAATTGTTTAAAATACACAAGTTAGAGCCCAGAGGGTTAAATATTAGACTGTTTCAAAATTTTATTATTTGTCATTGGATGTGTGGTGTTCAGCTATAAGTATGGAAATTTTCAAGTCTCCGACATATATAGTTTCTGAGAACGGGCTCTGTGACAGACGGACAGACAGACAGACAGACAAAGGGGTGAGACACGTAGGGTTCCGTTAGATGAACGAAACTCTAAAAACATGCTGCGGATGACTGTAACAACATCCTAAAATTACATTACCATCAGCGATCTACCAATCCCGAATTTAGTTTATATTCGTTTCATATATTCTTATTCTTTTGTGCGGTCCTGTAAAATAACTATCAATAATATATACCGTAAAACCTCTGAATAGCGGACACCTCGAGAATGCAGAATTTGCCCTCTATTTGGAGGTGTCCGCTACTGAGAGTAAAACATGTACAGGTATTTAAGTGTTGGTAATCGAAAAAATGCCCGCTAAATAGAGGTATTCGCTAATCGGGTGTGTCCATTATGGAGGTTTTACCAGTAAACCCTCTGAATAGCGAACGCCTCGGGAGGGCAGATTTTGTCCTCTATTTGGAGGTGTCCGCTACTGAGAGTAAAAAATATACAGTTATTTAAGGGTTGGTAATCGAAAAAATGCCCGCTAAATAGAGGTGTCCACTAATCGGGTGAGTCCGTTATGGAGGTTTTACTGCATAATAATACCATCCTTTACAAGAAAATTGCATGCTGCATGATAGACAGACAGACATCCAGAGAAAGATAACCTCCCGGAGCAATAAACACTCATGTCTTTTTTTTTAATCATTCACAATCATTTCTAAATTTCGTTATACGAGTATTAAAAAAATCTGTTAATTTCCAGTCGATAGACTGACAACTATTTTTTAGCCTGAGTTTTTTGCCGGATTTAGCCTGTTGTGTTACAACAGGCCAGATTTTATACAACAGGATAAAAACGGTCACCGTGGTACGGAGTACCGTATGCCCACCTTGTTTGCCCACCAAAACTGGTTGCCACGGGTTGTTGCAAGGTTTGTGATCACGTGGTTGAAACTGATCTATTCAATATTACTGCGTGCGTATATTTTTTTTTTATTTGCTCCATGTGTTCAAACCAGTTGTCTACGAAAACATCCACCGGTGAAAGTGGCGCACACCAAATTTCTATGACGTATGCAGATAAATTGTGCTTTTTTATCAGCTTTTTTTAATATCATTTTTAAACGGTTTGGAACTTATTTTTCATAGTAGGTGCATTCAGTAGGTAGTCCTCATAGGTACCTTCTGGTGCAATCAGAACGAAATCCGACAAATATTTTTTGAGTTATGCTTGACGAAAGGTTTTTATTAGGCTTCTTTTTTAGTAGGACATGGCTTTAATATCCATCGTAGCTGTAATGTGTCCGGACAGTAATATTTCGCTGAGTATTAGCCTTCGCTTCGCTCAGACAATTAGTAATTATTTTTTACCGACGGAATTTTATAAAAATCAACTGCTCATGTGATCATTTGTCCTTAAATCTCTTTTTAAATCAAATTGTTGTTGAAGAAAAGTAGATATATATATGAATCTGGTGTCTAGGCATAATAGTGAAACGAATATGGACTAAATGATCAAATATCTCCAAAAGCCTCTACAGGTAAATTCTGAAATTTGATATGGTATTTCGAAAACTTTAAGAGATAAAGACTAAATGTTCAGTGACGAAATTATATGGTATCATCTATTAAATAAGAAAAGACATGTGCATTAGAATACGTTATGTTTTTACTGACACAGTAGACAATATACGATTTAATTTTCTTCGGAGCTTACTACTATGGAATTCTAAAGTGTAATTTTATTAATTGATTACAAATTTTGGAAACACTATAATCTATTTTCATATCCTTATGAGTTTTTGAAATTTAATATCATATGCATTTTAAATTTAAATTTCATATCTAGATTTAAAGCGATGTTCTTCTTACTTTTTTATGAATGGCTATTAAATGTGATTGTAAAAACCTATTTTATATAAAAAACAAGTAAGAAAAATCATGCGTTAAGCATAGATTATGAAACACTTTCCAACACTTCCTGAATGCTTTAACAAAACTTCATTATTTAGGGAAATAAAGTATATAGGAGAACTAACTAAATATTTTAGAAAACGCATGAAACGTTTGAAAAACTGATTTCAGTAGTTACCTTCATAGTAAGTATGTATTCCAATTCTTTAGATCAGTCCTGTATTTGATCTGTAGGTTGATATAAATACTATATAATGGAGAAATTTAGTTTAGCAAGAAAACATATAACAGGTTGAAATTTCTTTTTCAGAAATTTATACTAATATATGGAAACATACTTGCATACTTTTGTACAACCCTGTAGTTAACCTAGTACCTTTATTACACGCCACTATTTATCTAAAGTTTAATTCAAAGTAAAACACTCTTAAAACTACTGGAATCACATTTTCAGAAATTATCAATTATAGACGGTCATGTATCCAATTCTTTGCGTGACCCTGTATATCATTTTATGCATATTCAACAAACATTTCTTAGTAAACTAAATTAAGTTCAGCGCAATGGCGGATGTAAGGGGGGGGGGGGCGATCGCCCCCCCCCCCCCTTGGGCAAATAAAGGGTTTGAAAAACGGCATTATGCATCCTCACAAAAAATGAAATTGGGCGAAGCTCGAGCGCGGCGCGACCCGCCCCGGGTCGCGCCAGTTTTAATCCACGAGACTCCGGCCGGGTCAGGTCTTGCCTCTTTTAGAGCCGGTCCGTGTCCTGGTCTTAAATTTTTCTGCAGATTCGGGTCTGGCCAGACTTCTTTTTCTTCCAGGTCGAGCCTGACCTGGACTTCATTCTTCCTAGAGGTCTGCACTGGCCAAAATTTTCAAGTCGGGCCTCGGCCCGGAATAAAAACTAAACGTTCCGTCCGTGTCAGCCCGTATGATAAGCCTTACTGGCTCGACCACAACCTGTGCACTCCTCTAAATTCCTCCCCCTCGAGGCCAAGTTGGTTTGGTATCTTACTTATTTGTTATTCGTAAAAATCATATTTATGTTGTACATTTGTTTAGCGAAATCTTAATTGGATTTGATAAGTTACTGAGATGCATTTTTAAAAATCTACTTTTTACTTTCTTCTATCTTTACAAGAAGAAAGTATTGGATTCATGAAAATTTTCGAATTCCGGTTTTCGACGGATTTACACGTTTTAGAGGTCAGAGAACCAGAAAAACATGTTTTTACAAAATGTCTGTCTGTGATTCTGTGAGTCTGTCTGTCTGTCTGTCTGTCTGTCTGTCTGTGTGTATGTGACACAAATTTTGTGGGCGCTCTATCTCAAGAACTAATGCACGGAATTTAATAAAACTTGATATTCAGTTAGTCCCTAATACAAATTGATGCTGATTAGTTTTTGGTGCAAATCGCTCAACAGATGGCGCTGCTATGCTGCATTTTGTATGATTTCCGAAACGGCTCTATCTCAAGAACTAATGCACGGATTTTCATAAAACTTCAGATTCTGTTAGTCCTTGATATGACTTGATGCTGATTACGTGTTGGTGCAAATCGCTCAACAGGTGGCGCTGCTATGCTGCATTTTTATGATTTCCGCAATGGCTCTATCTCAAGAACTAAAGCACGGATTTTCATGAAACTTCAGATTCAGTTAGTACTTGATAAGACTTGATGCTGATTACATGTTGGTGCAAATCGCTCAACAGGTGGCGCTGCTATGCTGCATTTTTTTACAATTCTCGCAGTGGCTCTATCTCAAGAATTAATGCACGGATTTTCATCAAACTTCAGATTCATGTTAATCCTTGACATGAATTGAAGTTTTGTACAGTTTGGTGTAAATCACTCAACAGGTGGCGCTGCTATACTGCATTTTTTACAATTTCTGCAATAGCTCTATCTCAACAACTAATGCTTGGATTTTCAACAAACTTCAGATTCATGTATACTTTGATATGAATTAGTGCTGTTTGTGTTTTGGTGCAAATCGCTCAACAGGTGGTGCTGCTATGCTGCACTTTTCAGAATTTCCATTATAGCGGTATCTGAAGAACTAGTGCAACAATTTTCACTAAACTTCAGAATAAGTTAATCCTTGATATGAATTGACATTTTGTACATTTTGGTGTAAATCGCTCAACAGGTGGCGCTGCTATACAGCATTTTTCACGATTTCTTCAATCGCTGTATCTCAAGAACTAATGGACATATTTTCATCAAACTTCAGATTCAGTTACTCTTTGATATGAAATGATGCTGACTACGTGTTGGTGAATATCGCCCAACAGGTGGCGCTGCTATGCTGCATTTTGCACTATTTCCTCAATAGCTCTATCTCAAGAACTAATGCACGAATTTTCATCAAACTTCAGATTCAAGTACACCTTGATAAATGTTGATACTGATTATGTGGTTGTGTAAATCGCTCAACAGGTGGCGCTGTTATGCTGCATTTGTCATGATTTGCGCAATAGCTCTATCTTAGGAACTAATGCACGGATTTTCCCCGAACTTCATATTCAGTTAGACATTGACACATGTGGATGATAATTAGGATCCGGTGTAAATCACCCATTAGGTGGCGCTGCTATGCTGCATTTTGAAGGATTTACACGATTTCATGGACAGTAATATCTCAAGAACTAATGCACGGAATTTCATCTTTTTAGAATCCTCATGATGAGCATAGATGCACTGTGATAATGAATTTTGAAGTATTGACAAGTATGAGATAGAAGAAAGTTTTGTGATGGCCACAACATACTAGTTTTCCTTGTAGAGCTTTAAAATTATGATTTTCTTTTACCATCCGTTTCTTTCATTCTAAACTGATTTTTACTTTCTTCTATCTTTACAAGAAGAAAGTATTGGTTTCATGAAAATTTTCGAATTCCAGTTTTCGACGGATTTACACGTTTTATGAGTCAGAGATTCCAAAAAACATGTTTTTACAAAATGTCTGTCTGTGAGTCTGTCTGTCTGTCTGTCTGTCCGTCTGTCTGTCTGTATGTGACACAAATTTTGTGGGCACTCTATCTCAAGAACTAATGCACGAAATTTCATAAAACTTCATATTTAGTTAGACCTTGATATAAACTGGAACTGATTAGTTTTTGGTGAAAATAGCCCAACAGGTGGCGCTGCTATGCGGCATTTTTAACGATTTCTGCAATAGATGTATCTCAAGAACTACTGCACGGATTTTCATAAAACTTCAGATTCAGTTAGTCCAGAATATAGTTTGGTGCTGATAACTTTTTTGTGAAAATCGCCCAACAGGTGGCACTGGTATGCTGCATTGTTCATGATTTCCACAAGAGGTGTATCTCAAGAACTATTGCACGGATTTTCATCAAACTTCAGATTTAGTTAGTCCTTGACATGAATTGATGTATAAATTAGTGCTGTTTAATTTTTGGTGTAAATCGCTCAACAGGTGACGCTGCTGTGCTGCATTTTTCACGATTTCCACAAGAGGTGTATCTCAAGAACTATCGCACGGATTTTCATCAAACTTCAGATTTAGTTAGTCCTTGACATGAATTGATGTATAAATTAGTGCTGTTTAATTTTTGGTGTAAATCGCTCAACAGGTGGCGCTACTATGCTGTATTTTTTGCGATTTCCGCAATAGCTTTATCTCAAGAACTAATGCTTGGATTTTCAACAAACTTCAGATTCAGGTATACCTTGATATCGTTTAGTGCTGTTTATTTTTGGTGTAAATCGCTCAACAGGTGGCGCTGCTATGCTACATTTTTTTCAGAATTTCCGCTAGAGCTCTATCTCAAGAACTAATGCACGAATTTTCATCCAACTTCAAATTCAGATATACTTTGATATGAATTGGTGCTAAATCGTTGTTATTTCTTGTACTATTTAAATGATTTAATTGACGTGATTTATATAGAAGAAAGTTTTGTGATGGCCACAACATACTAGTTTTAAGAAGATTTACATCATATTCTTCACTTAGATCTTGAAATCTATATTTCTGGAAGCCTTTAACCTTAACAGTTTTCTTATTTTTTAACTGTATTTTCATTTGAGTGTAATTGTCTCATATTTTTAAGTAGTGTTTATGTACATAATTGCCTAAATAGTCCTTAATATTATCGTTTTTATGTATTCCTGAATTTGGAACATAATCTGAAAATAAAATATGAGCAGAAGTAAGTGTGGTGTGCTTTATGAATAGTTTTAAAGGCAAAATGCAAGCTGTGCTGGAGTCGATTTTTAACACTTTCCAAGAAAGTTGAAAAGTGTTTATGCATTCGGTTTGTCTGTCCGTCTGTACGTCTGTCCGTCTGTACGCGCTCTAACTCCCGTAAATATACTCGGATCGTTCTGAAATTTTTGGATGCTAGTGACCTCTACCATAGCACGAACCCTATTGCAAATGTGAATTTGTAGCATGTTTAGTTCATTTGCAGGGGCAGTCAAAAGTTTTCCGTCACATTACGGCCTATGGGAAAAAATCGTTTAAAATGATTTTTAATGATGTTACATGCTTTCAAACATAATAAAATTTATATGCATTTATCAAGTGCACTAATATATGTATTCCGTAGAATATGCGCTGCAAAAAATAAATATTATTCATTTACAGGGCTACACAAAAGAATTCCGTTACATAATGATATACGGGTGGAGGGAATTTTTTCCGGCATATTTTAATTATGTTAAATTATTTCATGTATAATGGAATTGATATACGTCGCTGAGGTTTACTATAACTCATTTCATGTATAATACGAAGTGCATTGCATTTACAGGGACACACAAAAGATTTCAGATACTATATTGTATCCGAAGTATTGTACGGTAGCGATGATTGCTGGAAATGCATTTTTAATTATGTTATGCGCTTTTATGTTTCACTATATTTATGCATTGTAAATGATGTGTATAAATGCCTGTAATTCATATACAGGGCTACAGAAAAGAATTCGTAATGGTTACTGGGTATGATTGTAAATTATTTAAGGGTGGTTTTTAAATGAGTTATGCATTTTGTTTACTAAGAAATGTTTGTAGATAAAATTATAAAACATAGATAAAATGATATACAGGGTCACGCAAAGAATTTGATAAATGGCCGTCTATAAATGATAATTTCTGAAAATGTGATTCCAGTAGTTTTAAGAGTGTTTTACTTTGAATTAAGCTAAATAGTGGTGTGTAATAAAGGTTCTAGGTTAACTACAGGGTCATACAAAAGTATACAAGTATGTTTCCATCTATTAGTATGCACTGCTGAAAGAGAAATTTCAACCTGTTATTCGTTTTGTTGCTAAACTAAATTTCCCCATTATATAGCATATATATCAACCTACAGATCAAATACAGAGCTGATCAAAAGAATTGGAATACATATTTGATATGGATGGTAACTGCTGAAATCAGTTTTTCAAATGTTTTATGCGTTTTCTAAAATGTTTGCTTACTTCTTTATATACATTATTTCGGTAAATAACGAAGTTTTATTAAAGCATACGGGAAGTGTTGGAAAGTGTTTCATAATCTATGCTTAACGCATGATTTTTCTTACTTGTTTAGCTTTTATACCGGGTCGGGCAATAATATTTTTGTGCGGGTTAGACCTGGACTTGGGCCAGAAAATTTCAGCCCGGGGAAACCTCTAACTGACATATCGAAGGCCGCTTTAATTTTTTTTAAATGCTTCTTTCATCCATCATCCTATAGCTACTGAATATACAGGGTGTCCCAAAATGCACTGACTGATTTTAAAATTCAATAACTTGCAAATGGTGGTAGCTATTAAAACAAATACTTGCAGGAGAGTTATGTAAGAAGTCAGGAGCAGGGGTGATTATGTTTCGAATTTTCCAAAAATTTTACCCTTTCGCTGCGCATCCCGCGATTTCCACGCCCAACGTAAAAGTAGCAAAATTTACCCAACCCGCGATTTCCGCAGCAAATCTTTTTTTTATGATCTAATTCTATTAAAAAAAAAAAAAAAAAACTCTTTCACAAAGGTTTCGGACGCATTTTAACACTAAAATATATGAAGATTTAAATACGTAATAAAATAAATGCGCAATTTTTAAAGCTATTTTGCTTAAAAAAAAAAAAAAAAAAAAAAAAAAAAAAAAAAAAAAAACGCGGCGAGAGGGTTAAGGCGTTCGGTTCAGAAAATTAAAAAAAAATCATCTATGCTTAAATTCGGACATAAAAATAATCGCGAATTTTGACAAATGGTCGTCATAAAAAATCTATTTCTTCAATCTAAAAATAACTTCAATTTCTCCAAAGGATCACGGAAAAAGCGCGAATCTGGTCAAAAGGACGCCGAAAAAGCGCGAATTTGTTCAAAGAGACGCCGAAAAAGCGCGAATTTGGTCAAAAGGCGGCTGAAAAAACGTGAAAATCTTCAAATGATCGCGAAAAAGTGAGTTTCGTCAAAGGACACCGGAAAAAATTCAAATTTGGTCAAAGGATCGCGGCAGAAAACGGGAATTTTGACAAATAGCTGGCAAATTTCGGCAAAGGTTTGTGAAAAATGCAATTTTTATCAAAGAATCGCGAAAGAAACGCAAATTTCATCAAATGGTCGCGAAAGAAACGCGAATTTCATCAAAGGGTCGCGAAAGAAGCGCAAATTTGGTCAAAGAGTCGCGAAAAAATTCAAATTTCATCAAAGTTTCACGGATAAAACTTGAATTTCGTCAAAAGATTGCTGAAAAATGCGAGTTTTGTCGAAGAGTAGAGGAAAACGCGCATTTTGTCAAAGAGCCGTGGAAGAAATGCAAATTTCACCAAAGAGTCATGGAAAAAATACAGCGGTCTCTTTAGAAAACAGCACACATACATATGTTTATTATTATAGGTATAGTTTTTAATATGAAATAATATACTGAACTAACTTTTGAAGAAACGGGTTAACACAAACCCAGCTTGCGCAGGAATCTGCACTCAGCGACTTAGCCTGAAATCGACCCGAATCGAAAACAGTTAACCAGACCTGCAACAAAAATAATTAGTGCCAGGATTGAATCCCCCTCCCCTTTAATGTAACCTTTCAGAAAATTTGCTTTGAATTTCAGAATTTTTTTTTTTTTTTTTTTTTTTTTTTTTTTTTACTGGGAATCACCCTTAATCAGGAGTTTTTTTACTGCGATTCTTGATTTTAGTTTAGAATAGCAACGATAGAGGGCGATGCAAGCAATAGACGCTAAATCTGTGCCCGAAGGAGGGAGGCCAGAAATTGGGCCCCGATTTAACGACTATTGATTGCAGCGCCATCTATCGCTGCTATTGTAAAGTAAAATCAGGAATTGCAGCAAAAAATCTCCTGACATCTTACATAACCGTCCTTGAAGAATTTTTTTTTTTAAATGGCTGTCACCATTTGCAAGTTATTGAATTTTAAAATCAGTCAGTCCATTTTGGGACACCCGGTATGTTTTTTGATAAGTTTCCAAGCATTCTTTACCGAATTACAACTGATTTTAGATATAAAAAGACAAGCAGTTTTATACCAAATTAGTATTTTTTACATAATCCTGAAGATTAAAAAATATTCCTAAATAATTATTTGGATTGTTTTTATCTTCAAAAATATTTAGACTTTCTTTTCAAAAATCGGGTCAACCTGAACCCTTCTCGCAATAGTGAAAACCCAATCCGAAACTGACTCAAGCCCGAAATAATGTATGTCAATCTACCCCAAACCCAGCGCGCTAGGCGCAGCAGAAAACTAGAAGTCAACCGGGCCAAAACCCGACCCGCAGCAAAAAAGTAGAAGTTAACCCGACCCGCAGCAAAAAGTAGAAGTCAACCGGACCCAAACCCGACCGCAGCAAAAAAGTAGAAGTTAACCCGTCCCGCAGTGAAAAGTAGAAGCCAACCGGACCCAAACCCGACCCGCAGCAAAAAGTAGAAGTAATACGACCCGCAGTGAAAAAAATTAGTCCCGACCCGCGCATTAGATTGGAGTCTCCAAATTTCTAAAATCGCCCCCCCCCTTGAGGACTCTCCAGATCCGCCCTTGGTTCACATTTGCTGGGTTTCCCTGGGCGGCCATCCTCATCCTCATCCTCCTCCCCGCCCTTGGTTAAGCGTAAAAAAGCATAACTCATTTAAAAACCACCTTTAAGCAATTTGCAATCATACACAGTAACCATTACGAATTCTTTTGTGCAGCTGTATATATCAATTAGAGCATTTATACACATCATTGTTGTGGTTACTTAGAACCACTGCCATTTTTTTTATTTAATTTCATTTAGAAAATATTTTTATTAATCTTGTATTCATTTAATTTTAATATTCGCATTCCAAAATTATTTTAATTCCTTTTTTTTTCAACTTTCCCCTGTAAGTTTTTATTTCTGGCATAGCCTTTCATTCATTTTAAAATCATAAACGTCGTTTTGCATTCTGTACTTCCGGTAAAAGAATTATCTGGAAAGTTCCATATCTTTCTATTTGTGAAGTCATATCCTTTTGTAGCTCCGCCCCTTAGCCAATAATATTTAAATCAGTTTAATTCGTAATTTAAAAATTCGTAACTCTTTACTACTGTTTGGCGTCTTATCTCAGTGAAATCTATCAAATTTCCCTTTTTAAAGTAGTTTTTTATATTCTTTAGCATTGCATTTTATGCCAAGGCAGGGCGCCTGTATGTTCGTTCCGCCAAAGTTGGCGTGTTTCAAGGATTATAGCAAACCCCTTTACTCCACTTCTCGGAGAGCTCGTGCGCATTCAGTGCAGTTGAGTTGGGATTCCAATGCAGAATGTCTGCCCTTTTGCCGTTCTGTCAAGAATTATGTCCACGCCTGCATGAGTGCTCTGTTAACGAACGCAGAGAATGGGTGGATGCCTCTTTCCCTTCTACAAAAAAATAATAAATGGATTTTCGTATCTACAGTAAGAAATATTAAAAGTGCAAGAATATTTCTTTATGATGAGTAATCGGCTGCATAGTTTCGTCTTTTTTTTTTGTGGCGAGATTCTTTGATCAGTTACTTCTTATTCTTCAGTAGGATGTGGATAAAAATTCTGTTGACGGCGTTATTATTATTTTTATTCAAATCATGCTTTTATTTCGAGTCGTAGAATTGTGATGCTAAAAAAATCATCTAAATGCCTGTGCCTCCATACTCCCCAAGGGATAGAAATTATTTTATTTTCTTTAGTAAGAACGTAGAATGAACGTAGATTGTATGTGTCCATCATAAAAAAAGTACATCTAAAAGAATAAGAGATGTACTCTATGATAATGCGCTATGTTCTGCAAGAAAAATTGCTTCATAAATAAAAAAAATTCAAGGAAGATTTGTCTTCTGTTTATTTCCTTTCTGCAAATGTCTCCATCATTTTCTGTTCTTTCGGGTCAATGCAGGTAACGCTTTTACCTTTTACTTTTTTATTCCCAATTACTAAATGTATGATAAGTAAATTCAGATATTTTTTTAATTAATGACTGTTGTGTCAAAGTGGTCTTTTGTGGCCACAACAAAAATGTTATAACACTATACGATCGATCCTAAAAAATGATTTGGAATTTCAATATCCAAAATAACTTTACAATATTATTCTATCCCCTCCTGTCTTCCAAACACAACAATCATATACAATGCATACATATAATGAAACATAAAAGCACATACTATAAAAAAAATGCATTTCCAGCAATCATTTCTATGTACAGTACTTCGGATATAATATAGTATCTGAAATCTTTTGTGTTTCCCTGTAAATAATGCTATGCACTTCGTATTATTCATGAAATAACATATAGTAAACCTCAGCGACGTATATCAATTTCATTATACATAAAATAATTTAACATAATTGAAATACGCCGGAAAAAACTCCCTCCACCCCTATATCATTATGTAACGGAATCGATTTGTGTGGCCCTGTAAATGAATAATAACTATTCCTTGTGCCGCATATTCTACAGAATACATATTTTAATGCAGTTGATAAATGCAAATCAATTTTATTATGTTTGAAAGCATGTAACATCATTAAAAATCATTTTAAAAGATTTTTTCCCATAGGCCGTAATGTAACGGAAAACTTTTGACTGTCCCTGTAAATGAACTAAACGTACTGCAAACTTCATTTGAAATATTGGTTCGTGATATGGTAGAGATTACTAACATCCAAAAATTTCAGAACGATCCGAGTATATTTACGAGAGTTAGAGTGCGGACAGACGGACAGGCGGCCAGACAAACCGAAGTCATAAATACTTTCAACTTTGCTGGAAAGTGTTAAAAAGTGTAATTTTCGACTTTGTATTCATAAAGCCTGCTCTAATTTTGTAAAAAAACATCTTATCGACTTACAAAAAGTGCGATTCGATTCAGAATTAAAAAATATATAATAAACGATCCCCCACGTCACCTGCTTAACACGTTCACGCCGGCGCGGTGGGTCACACTCGACTGTCTCGGCGCTTCCAAGTCTCCGGCTTTTTGGACACCAGTATTTTAATGCAGAAAACGTTATTTTATTTAATTAGAACAATTGGGCGATTTTAAGGAGCAACATTTTCTCTGAAGTAATAGAGGTGTGCAAAAAGCCGGAGACTCTGAGACAGTCGAGTGTGACCCACCGCGCAGCCGTGAACGTGTTAAATAATTTTGAATTGCCTTCCCCTGGGTTAAAAATGCCTCCCCCTTCTGCCTTGCAAAACATGGTAAACCAACTTTATTTTGGGGGGACTCATCGGATCTTTATTTCAAGTGCCGAAAAGAATTTCGATGAATGGCCGTCAGTTGTTTAAAAGCAACCCTATTTTACCTGAACTACGCTGCTCAAAACAATTAGGGGAGAACATGGTTTTAATGAAATTACGCAAATATTTACACCGATAAGTAACGTAAAATAAAACACCCATAATTTAAAGTATTGTAGAAAACAGATAAAGAAAACTTCACATGTAAATTAAAGTTCATGACGTCAAAAACTAGAAAAAGGAGATAAGTGCAGAAATCGGGATTTTGCAGAAACGTCTGTTTCACTGCCTCAGTTGTAAAATTCAATTGCTCAGCTTGTGTTTTGAGAGAAGGTGGCTTGAAAATGTCACAACAACATGATTTACCTCAATCCATGACTTAGTGTGTTACAACTGTTAGTGTGTTACTTAGTGTGTTACAAACACAACGAAGTGTGATGGACGCTGGTGGAGTCGCAAGAAGTGTCCATAAAAGGCTGTGCAATCGATTCCAAAACACATCGAATGGTAGTAATCGACAAGTGCAAGGTCGAAGATGTGCTAACACAGAAACTGATGACAGATATATCCTGTTAACAGCTCGTTGAGACGGAACGGGCAATGCTACTCAGCTGCAAACACAGTTGTTCTTGGCCACAGGACTAAGGGTGTACAGCCAAACAGTTCGAAATAGGCTTAATCAGAGTGGTCTCTATGCACGTAAGCCAATGATCTGTATTCCGTTGACCTCAAGCCACCGTGCGGTCCAAAGAAGGTGGGGAACTGAACATCGAGTTTCGAGGCAACGTTGCTGGAGTCAAATTCTGTTTACAGACTAGTCCCGATTCAGTCTGGATGTGACATCTGATGTGTTTTGGCATGGAGAGAAAGAGGCACTCAAAATAATCCCACATTTGTTCGTGAAAGATCACGTTATAGACGAAATGGGTTGATGCTATTGGCTGAAATCAGCATAGGTGGACGTACGGGCCGGCATATCATTCGGAATGGCACTTTGACGGTCCGAAGTTATACAGACGAGATACTGAGACCTCCTGTCGTATTTTATGTTGCAGCAATTAGTGATTTATTTTTTTCCATGCATGATAATGCCAGACTTCATACAGTTCGTCTTGTGGAAAACATGCTTGAAGCAGGACAATACAGCGTATGGAATGACCAGCATGCTCTCCTGACCTAAATCCGATCGATGTTTGGGACATACTCAGACGACGCATTGCTGCGAGACCGAGGCCTTCTTTTACTGTCCGGGACTTGGAGATTGCAATTCTTGAGCTGCGGAACAGTATTCCCCAAAGCCTTATCGATAACCTTATCACATCCAAGGAAAACAGGTGTGCAGCAGTCTTACTTGTTCGAGGAGACCACACGCCATATTAAAAATCTTGCATCATTTCTAAACAATACTTTTCTTTAATCATTTACATGAAACCAAATTGTTGCCCTAAACCATCTTTTCATGTTCTTTTCATCCTTTCAAAGAATAAAAGCTCCCTTACAATTTTTGTTCGTCTTTTTTTCTGTATTGCGAATTGATACACGTGTACTATCCATTTTATGCCCATACATGGCTGTCTTGCACTGTTCTCATCACTTTTTTGCTTCCTCCCATAATTTTTTTGCGCAGTGTATATTGGCACCGTAAAAGTAAATTTATTGAATTAGATATAGTACTTCTAAAACTCTAAGAGATACGAATGAATATTCAATCACGAAATTGTATAGCACCATCAGTTTGTTAAGAAAAGACCTATTGTACAATTGAATACGATAAATTTTTACCAATACAGAAGATAACATCCGATTTACTCTTATTCCGAGCACGGCATTATGGAATTTTAAAGAACAATTTTATTTGTAGATTGCCAAATTTGGAAACACAAGTTATTATTATACTCTTTTAGATATGTGATTTCCATGAAAAATGGGAAGCAGTATGCTTGCCGTAAAACGTTTACATTGGTACGTTAGGTATGTGATTTTCATGAAAAATTTAAAATAAAATGTTTACTCCTGTACCCTCCTCCTATTTATGCACTCAGTGCTGTAGTTGGGCGGGAACGCATGGAACGCCGTTCCCAGAAATATTTGGTTTGTTACTGTAAAAAAAATATATATCCATAGCTGCCAACTTGTACGGATTTTCCGTACCACTAAAATTAAAAAGAAATTTTTGCTTTATTCAATCGTTAACAATCACTAGATTTCGGCGATTCAATTAGGCAAAATTTGCTTTTAAATTTTAGTGGTAAGAAAAATCCGTACAAGTTGGCAGCTATGTATATCGCGCGAACACAAACTTTTTTTTTCAGGCAAAACGATAATTATTGTTATTTATTATAACGATAAATATCAAGTGTATTGATACTGGAGATGAGCCTAGATAACTAAATCCTCTTCTCCACACTGTTAAAACTATACCCATTTCAACGTCTGAATGCGAAAGTATATTCAGCTATGAATAACATCATGACCTATGAGAGAAATACACTCCTTATTGAAAAATCCAATTCACTTATATTCATAAGCCGTTTAGGACTTTCCTTAACCCCTTGAGGGACAAGCAAAAATGTCTCTAAATATTGAATTCTCACCGAGAAAATCGAAACATTTTAGTTTAAATAAGGAAAAGCAATTTTTCAACAAATTTCCCCCAAAGTTAAAAATATAAAATTTAGTTAAAATTGTCCAGTGAGAATCTTGATTAAATTAGGTGGGATATATTTTATCCCACCGCCCCTCAAGAGTTAAAATAATTTTGTCCTGAACCATATCTGAAATCTTGGTTGCGGACAGGAAGAAGATTAGCAGACGAAACAGCTTTTTTTAACTAAAAGATCAAAAACATTTCTCATTATCGTTCTTTATGAAAACTTTCGGGACAGATGTGCTAGTAAGTAATAACATATGGATTTATTTTGTTATTTCAATTAAATTTTGATTCATGATGGAAAATGTTACTATAAGATTTATTAAATATTGCTTTTAGAGATTTATTAAATATTGCTTGAATGCTATACAAAATAATACTATAAAAATTACAATATAATAATTATAACTGTTAATTAAAAAAATATATGCACTTTTGTCTAAATGTTTTAAATTGACTTTTTGCTTAGCAAAAATCCGGTAGCATCAACATCTACTCTATGAAAAGGCGCGTTCCCACAAATATCTTTTTCCAAATACAGCACTGTATGCACTGCCATGACAATACATAAACAATACATTGCATTCGACATGGAGCTTGTGTGCAACATTTGAGCAAAATTGGTTCACTAGATAAGTGTTTTCAGATAAAAGTGTAATATACTGTGTTTGTCCTTTACCTTCCTGGCGTTGATTTATGGCCCTGTCAGTACATGAGTATTACATTTCTACCGGCAATGAACTTTTGTAGAACATAGCTAAATAAATTCGGTGGTCAATTAATTGTGTTGCAATAGTGTTGTAAATAATATAAATAATTTGGTCATTGCATCATTAGTATTGTAATCTGTTTGTCATAAATTGTAACTAAATTGATTAGTTTAAACCTTATGATTACTACACAGTGTGCCATTTTGCAATGTGCCCTGTAGTGTGATTTTGAGGTTAAAATTCATTTAGAAAGGTGTTGTAAATAATGTAAATAACTTAGTAATTATTGTAATTGTAGTAAATCGTATAATATTGTGTCATATCTTAAAAATTGTACTGATACATGCATATAACTTGGTAACTACTGTAATTACACCATGTCTTAAGTATTATTAATTTTAGTAATTATTATCTGAAACTACTTAGTTTATATTCAAACCAATATACTAACTAACGTTCCCTGGGTTGCGATGCTGCAAAGGTGGTAGGAACATCCCGCCTTGCGCTAGGGGCTTCCCCCAACCATCAGCCACAAGCAGGTTCCCAGGGTGGGCGATTAGATTAGATTAGGTAGCGTATAAAAAACTGGTTGCGAAATGTCATCTCAGCAGACAGAACATAAAAAATATTAAGTAAAAGAATTTAAAATTAATCCACATCCGGGGCATAGATTACCACACACTTTTAAACATTTACGTATACAAGGGATATACCCGGGTTTAGCGTGATGCTGAATTTATAGATGAAAACCACTTATTTTACATGTAATATTTTTTGAATACGCACTAACAATCCCAAAAATCATATTTATACGAAAAATAGTAATTAGTTTAAATAAAGATTTGATTTAGTAAAAGGGAAAGTTTTGTATTCGTCTCGCTCCAGATCAGGATTTAACTCAGTATTACTCTTTTCTTTTCTGATAATATCTGTCTTTTTCTGTTCTGATCATATTAGTTGTTTAAGTACATACTTTGATCACATGCCTTAAGTTCTAGATTTATCTATATGGGGCATTCTCACAATCATTTGACTTTTGGGGGGAAAAAAATCTGACAAAATTTAACTTACTAAAATAACATTTTAATCTGATAGACGAATGCCTTAATGATTCAAAATAAAGAAAAAATGGTCACCAGCGAAAATTTTTTTATTTAAATGAGGTTTAAGTTAAACTTGCGAGTTTAATTTTCTTTACCATTTTACCCCTATAACTTTTTATTTTCTCCTAAATTTTTACTTATAATGAATTTGCACAGTACCCACAGGACATTCAAATAAGAAATAATAGCAATGTAGTACTTTTAATACAGAATTTTTGTATAACATTGTCTTAAAGGGGTGTTATTAAAGGGGCGGTAATGTAAAAAAGGGGGATGGTATTGGAAAAAAGGGACGAATTGGTAAAAAAAGGGACGGTAAGGATGGAACGGTAAGGAAAATTACCACCTATTTTTAGGAAAATCATGTTAAGACTAAGTGATAGCCACAATGTTCATTGATTTTTAGAAACAGTTGTTAACATTGGATTAAATTAAATTATTTTTTAATTTACCTCGAAAAGTGCAGGAATAAACATTGGGGACGGTGAGACTACCAATAAAGCCGCGATGCTTGAAATTGATATTTAAATGCTGATTTAAATTCTACAGTAAATTTCCTGGCGAAGAATTTTAGACATTATTTCTCTAGAATACTTCTGCATGAGAAAAAAACTTGGAAAAAATTCTGTGGCTGCATCTGAAATGATTTCCTGTATAATTTTAGAAGAGGGATGGTAAGGAATCTAAAACCCAGGGACCGAGTTTAAAAAATAATAACAACCCTAAAAATATGTGCAGGTTAATTTTTAGCTATATATTTATATAAAACAATAGTTCCCGTTTCAGAAAAAAATTACATCGAACTATTTTTATAGAAACAATTTTATCCAGACAGCTCCAAACTTAAAAATCAGCATCAGTGACACGGGGCGGTATAGGAGTTCTCCAGGTGTTTAGACCACCAACATCGTGCAAAACTTATTTATCTCACTAATATTGTTATGCAATCATACAATGGGATGCTCCCCAGTATATGAAATTAAAAAAAAAAAAAACACAAAAAATTGTATTAAAATAAAAATTATTATTCAGGGACATGAGAGTCAATTGTTTGTGA
Organism: Maratus speciosus; assembly: GCA_963932465.1. Lineage (NCBI taxonomy): Eukaryota > Metazoa > Arthropoda > Arachnida > Araneae > Salticidae > Maratus > Maratus speciosus. The sequence goes on along the minus strand of OZ010794.1, from coordinate 500,817,781 downwards.
GAATGCCCCATATATGATTGCTTTATTTCTTGACAGATGAATATTTTAATTTTGATATGTCTTACAAGCTGGAAACAAATTCTGAGCTAATTATATTAATATAAATACAAATGGATTTTTCTAACGTAATCGTCTCCATGCGATAGACATAGATTTTTAAAAAAAAATCATTCCTGAAAATTATTTTAAAAACAATAAAAAATTAAGTAAATAGCAATAAAGTTTTCAAACAAATAGCGATACATTTTCAGACAAATTGCGATATAGTTTTAAAACAAATTTCATTTAAATGTAATGTTTCGTTCTTATTTGTGATGTAGAATTTTAAAATGTGCGATGTTTAGAAGTTTAAAACAATTGCTGAAAAATTTAAATTTAATCGTTTGGTGTTGCCACCGTCGAAATGACGTTGGCGTTACGCTCGGACACGTTTGTCTTTTATAATAAAGATATATACTTTAAGTCGAAATTATTTAGGTTATAAAAACTAATTTATCGAATTCTGTTGTAGTTTTTTACAGAAAAGGAACAATATCACAAGAAAAAATTCTGAGTTATCTTAATTCTTAAGTTCCCTAAAAAAATTTTTTTATAATGAAAGTAAATTTCTAAATAAGCGATATCGATAAATTGCGGAAAAATGTTTAAGAAGAATATTAACTGAGGAAAGATTTAGTGTATATTTTTTTATCATTAAAGTAATGAGATAGAAAATCATACTTTGTATGGATTGATTAAATTGGCACTTTTGAAAAAATAACGATTCAAAAAAGTTTTGAACGACTTTCACGATTTTTTTTTTCGAAATTGTGAACCAAAACTCGAAAAAGATATTTTTTTAAGATGCTTAATGAGCTGGAAAGACAATTTGACAGACATTTATAACAGATGAAAGTTAACTATTTTTCTTCAACAGATTTATCACCATTTTACACCATAAAAAGTATTTACTCATTTGACATTTATGATCATTAATTTTTTACATAAGGTAAAATACTGAAAAGTGTTATATTGGAAACAGTACTTTAAAATGCATATATATAATACGTTCAAATTAATGATTCAATAAAAAAATTAAACTCCAGAAACAGAATTCAATTAACTATTAAATTTATTAAATGTTAAATACCTTCTCCATACGGAACAGCATGTAATATATATATGTATTTATATATACAGGGTGTTGCCGAATTCGTACGATAAATTCAGCGGGGGCGATAGAAGGCATGAAGATGGCGAAAAAATTACCACAAAACATGGGGTCACAAACCAGCTATTTAATGAAAATATAGGCTTCTCTACCCTAACTCAAATTGGGTTGGCGATAATAACTTAACCCGGGAGCAGTCGCATGGGTTGTGACATACCCTAGTGCGAGGGTTTTTACAACTGTCACCACTATTTTTTCAAAAAGTATTCTTGAACTCAATTTATTTCAGAATTTATAGACTTTGTAAGGTTACGATTACTATTTGTATTTATTGGTGACAAAGTAAAAAACATTCACACTCTGGGTATGCGCGACTTCCCCCGGGTTAATACTGAAGTATAATATAATGAAACTTTTAACAGACACATTTGTCGAAAATGTGATAACATAAAAAAAAAAAAAATGCTGTAGAAGTTTCCGTTATAAACGCCAGCAGTATGCTCTTGACGCTCCACGATTGGCCTGCGATTACCAGTTCTTACGGTACGGTATCGATTGCTTGAGCATCGTGTTTTACCACAACTTTTCGTGATGTTATCACATTTCATACATATCGCTACATTTTCATTGAAATGGTTTTATTTTTCTCAAAGTTATTACCGTCAAGCCGACTTCATTTAGGATGATACACCCTGTGTTTGTGGCAAAGTAAGTGATTTGCGACCGCATGTTCTATGGCAATTTTTTCTCATCCTCTTCATGCCTACTATCACCCCTGGGAGATTCTCAAAAGGTGGGGTCATTAAATGTTAACTATATGTATTTTTTAAATTTTTTAAATTTAAGGCTAATTATTTTTAATAGTATAGTATTTTGTCTATAAATATAATATATAAATATTTTATAATAGTATGTTTACAAAATTATACACAGACAGCAACTATTCTGGAAAATTAATGATTAAAGCATTTAATTAGCAGTTACGAAGTACGGTTAGAAGTACGTTAGAAGCAGTTAGAAGTACGTTACAAATTTTGGACATTTTTTCGCACGTACGGTACAGATTTTGGGAGTTGCTCTTAGTATTTAAAAATTTCTTAAGACTAAGAATGTAGTAAATGTGTCCTATAATTGTATGTGTATAGATATATATATGTATAATTAACTTTTTGTTATCCAATAATAATAATAATAAAATCAAATGCTTTGTTACGTACGTTACTTTCGGACATAACAAAATACAGAAAAATTCTTTACATAAAAGTCCTTCTATCATCAAAAAAGCGATAAATCAGCCTGCCATCTCTTAACGAAATTATCAAAAAATCATCCGTTTCCTTTATGCATTCGTTGTTTACCATTAGAACCACCTGGAAAAAAGTAAAAACTCTTTTTCTTGGTGGTACATTGGAGCAGTTAACGTTATGAATGTCCGAAATTGGCCTCTTTAGCATAAAATAATAAAATTTTAAGATATTTATGCAACGCTTTTACAATAAATTATGTCATTTTCTGTCTCTGAATAGAATTAAAAACTCAGTGTAAAAAAATAAATAAATAAATAAAGTCAATGATAATTAAAGTTATGTTGGAAAGGCTTAAAGTTATTAAGTGTGTCCAGTGCCACCTTTTGAGAATCGCCCCCCTCTGAATTTGTCGGTCTAATTCGGCAGCACCCTGTATATATATATATATATATATAATATATGAATCTGTTAAAAAAATAAATTATTTCGAATAATTATTTCTTAGCTGAAGTGAGGCTGAAGGTTTTGCTTGCAGGAAAGAAAAAACATGTATGTAAAACATGTAAGGGGAGGGGATAAAAAAGGGAAATTTCAGCAGACTCCGTTGTTCAACAATGTGATGTTTCCTGACACATTTGCGAGTTTTGTATACATAGGTGTAAAAATTTAAATGCCGAATAATCGGACATCTTTGAATTTTTTTCCGCAAATGAAATGAACATTGAATTACAATCGATTTATTTATTTCGCACTTAAATATTTGTAGAATTTATGAAAATGTATAAATAAAAGCTAAACTTTGGCAGCATATTCTGTTAGACAGGATTCGTATGCATCAAAGAATTCGGAAGATTTTAGGTGTTGTAGTACGAGAAATTTTTTAAAGTGCTGGTCGCTATATCTGAAGATAGAATTTCTTTTCATTAAATAAGGCAAATATTTCTTTACGAAAATTCAGGTAAAATGTGCTTGAAAGTCCTTGAAGTGTACGAAACCTGTTAGATTCTTTAACTTTATTGAACAATTGAAAACGCTCCTAAATTTCTTGGTATATGAATAACAAGGGTTGTAAAATTTATCCATGTACGAATGAAAAGGCTGTTTCTGAAGAAAATTAATTTCAGTTCTACAACTCAGCTTTAACAACTGAACCCGTTCTCTACCAAAAGTACTATCAATAGTCTACCAATAGTCTGCGAATGGTCAACCAAATTCCTTGAAGCCGTGTGCAGTCTGCAAACTGCTAATTTTAATATCCAATCTTCCAAATGGTACCAGTAACTTATTAGTACAATTTCGATTTCGCAATATATGTGAACACGTGCTGAACAGGTGAGCAGCATTGAGGGGTTTCCTAGCTGAGATCAGCTTAACACCCAGTCTAATGACGAATTGTCTTATGTCTGTGTGAGTCATTGGATTAAGTATAACTGTAGTTTAAAACTAATAAACGCTTTTGATTATTTTCAAATACATTTGGGTGTAAATTATGGTGTGAATTAATTATTTGTACATTTTTGAAGCAGAAATGCCTTGCCCCTGAAAGTGTTAAACTATATGTTTTTTTTTTTCAGACATTGTGTGAATTATACTCTGCAATTAATTCTCCTCCCTATACAACTCGGCCCCACCAGTGGCCGAGAGGTTCTGCTCTCGAAGTTGGTAGACGGGAGGTGCTGGGTTCGATCCCAATCGCGCCCGTCGGCCTAATCGTTCGGAGTTTTCGTGGTTTTCTTCGAACCTTGGTTCTCCAAGCGTTAATACGGGTTAGGTTCCCTTAGAAAGACCTCCACGGAAGGCACTCCCCCCTTAGGGCCTATATCCCACGTGCGGATAATTGGCCGACATAAATACAACCAACCAACCCTATACAACTCGATAAAAGCGACAAATGTTTCTTATTCTAGGAAAATATATTATAACGCGAAAGGGAAAAAAATGACAATTTAACAAATTACAACGACCATTTGGAAAATGATTTTTTCAAAGACTAAATTTAAGACATAAAAAATCGCACGGAGTTGATCATACATTACGTACGCCATGAATTAAACATTAATAGTGTTATTACACGTAAAAATTGCAAGCGACGGAAATCACATGCGACTCGTACGTATTATCCACCTGAAACTTATGTATTATCCAAGCATTTCATTGGCTGTTCGGGAAAAGGCTTTTCCATCGTCAGATTTCTTGGAAATCTGACGACCCATTTTAAATGAAATTTCATTCTTAAACTTCTAAACATCCCACATTATTACTTTTTACACTGTCGTATAGAGAAAAAAATTTACTTTTAAATGCAATTTATTTGAAAGCTGTATCTCAATTTGTTTCTGAGTTATTAATATTTTTTTGTAGTTTTTATTACTTTTTTGCCATAGTGGCAACAGATCTCTGATGAAAGTAAAGGGAAACACATATTACTGTATAGACCAATCAGAAAACGAATAAAATGCGGATTTAACCAATAAAAACATTCAGATATACTTTTGATTTCCCATCCTGACTAGAACAATAACCATTTTTCCAAATGGTTAATAACTTCTTTCGAGTTGCTCACCGTTTAATTTCAAATGCAACAACAGTTGCGAAATTTTTTTTAATTGTAAAACTATGTAAAAAATATATAAGAAAACAGCAAATATTTAAATTATTATTATATTTCAGTGTCTTCATCTTACAATGAGTAAATAAGATGATGCGGTACCCTTAACAAAAATAATTTCCTTATGTTATAATTATCTTTAATTATTTCTTCTGTTTTATTTACCCAGTCTATAAAAAAGGAAAAAAAGTATTGTTCATATTGAATCACTAACAAAGATTATTTTAGTTTTATTACAATTTCTATTAGTTATTTCTTTTCCCTTTTTTCTACTTTGTCAGTCTGTAAAAGAAAAAAAAGAAAGAGTTCCAAAAGCAGTTGTTTTTCAATTTTACTCCACACGGAGATAGTCCAGATGAAGCGGAAAATCAGAATCAGGAAAACTGAAATATCGGTTCGACAGACAATGCAACCGGGAAGAATTGATCGTGTAGCAGATATTTTTCTATTTTTATTTTTACCCCTTCTGTAACTTTTCTCAAAGTTTGGACGATATACGATAAAACAAATAAAAAAATCTTTTCACATTTTCCTGTGATATTGTGGTTATAAAAATTATTTACTATAAGGAGTTCACTAAATACATCACAAAAGAAACAACAGCAAATTGAAGTGCATCAGAAAAAACTAGTTAATTTTGTCGAAAATTAACTTCGTTAGGGAAGTTAGCTGATTTTTTCGTAATTACACTTTTTTTTCAGATAATGTGTAAATTGTAAACTGCAACTCATTCTGCTTAGTTACTACAATAAACTGTAAATAAAGACAATATTTTTCTCAATCTAGGACGGTGGTTCCCAACCTGGGGTACACGTACCCATGGGGGTACGTGGCGTGTCTGCTGGAGGGACGTGAAAGTAATAGCGGTAATAGCGGAAATCACAAAAATGCTTTTACTAAAAACACATAAAGACAATTTATAGTTTTAGATTACAAAGTTAGTTTCATGTGTAAATCCAATATGTTACGCTCCAAATGAGGTAAAAGGCCCACTATACCTAATAATTCATTAACCCCTTGAGGGGCGGTGGGATATATTTTATCTCAACTACGATTAATGAAGATTTGCACCAGAAAAATTTTATGAAATTTTGCTTTTCTAAATTTGGTGGAAAAAAGTCTTAAAATTGCTTTACCTTAATTTGAAATGAAAATTTTCTAACTTTCTGTTTGGAATTCAGCACTACACAAACGCAATTGCTTGCCCCTCAAGGGGTTAATTATGCATTTTCTATACCTGCGCCCACTGTTAATAACATTGCATCAGTACTTGCATGTTCTCTCCCCCACCTTCCCGAAAACCTTTATTCATCATTACGCAATATATTTTCTGACTATTTATTTTTTATTCTTCTGATTTTAATAATAATTGCAGAACGCATAAATTACGTCTATCTTTAATGTTTTTTATTAAATTTGTTGTTTTTTGTTGGAAATGCTGGCCGTTAATTTCGTTTTCGAATGGGCGGAGTTACATCGCTAACATATATTAACCCCTTAATTCTCGCTGCCATGATATGCGGGTGCTGTGTCTTTTATTCAGATTGCTTGATTCCCACCAGTTTTATGAAGTAGTGTAATTGGCGTAATGGTGTAATTGCGTGATTTTACCTATTGTCTCGAAAAGAAGAAACCCACCGAAGCCACTTTTACTTTGTTGCGAATGGCAACGGCAGGTTTGTTGATATAGAATGTTGTTAGAATGAAGTTCGACGATTTTGAGTAGTAATAATGTAACTCGAAAGCAAATGCTTTTATTTTGATGTATAAGATGTTCAGAGTGAATGTTTCGAAACGAAATTATCTTTAAATGTAAATATGTATATATTTTGCGCGTTATATTTAGCTGTGTGTGCTTTTTGGAAATATTGTGTTATATACAAGTAAAATAATGAAAGGTAGCTACGTCGTCTGTCGTCAATTCCAGCGAAGTCTCTCATTTTATTTTAATTCGTAGTGTTTATTTTCTATATTTCTAGCGCCCCCGGTTGGGCGATTTCGTTGGATTCTGGCAGATTTATGCAGCTAAGAAAAGATTAAAGGTAAGAACGAAACTTTCCATTTTGAAGTTATATAGGGAAGACTGGGGGCTAATGGGACAATTTTGACATTTTATGGTATAAATTGAATAATTAACATTTTTTTCAAAATCTCTTTCTACACCATTATTGTGTAATTAGTTAGCTATTAATACATAAAAAAATCTAAAGCTTACTTTAATTATTAAATGAGAAATAGTGATATTTTGAGCATGGTAATTTTGTCCCATTAGACCCCAGGTCTGGGGTCTAATGGGACATTTGAATAATACTTTTGATGCAGGTATATAATTACACATTTATTATTTTTTCCTGAAAACTACATAATTGCACATTGTGAAGAAAATTAATTAACATTATACAGTGTCAGATCATTAGAAAATGATATACAAGATCGGAATTATATTCTGAAGGAGTCAAAATAATTTTTATGTCACCGAAGTCCACCCAAGAACTATCAACTTTATCTGTGTAAATGAATTTCATGCAATCAGTTTTTTTCTTCAAGAAATTGACATTTATTTTTATCTTACGAATTTGATAATGATTTCACATTCAAAGAATTTGAACTAGTATTGACGCGCGACAAAGAATCAGAATTTTCCAGCGAGGGCTTAAGTCAGTCACTAACAAACGATGACAGGAAGTCTTCCTTAATGTGTTCCTATTAAGAGGGTAAATACCTGTAGCTTCAAATTCAGAAATGATATTCTTTGGTGTAAGTATTTCCATGAAAGCTTGGTTCACAAGACTTGGAATTTGGTGATAAGTAATATTTTTTCCAGGATTGGAAAGAAGCCAATCACTTAAAGCCCTGTTGTAACGCTTCTTAAAGAGACCATACACAATAATGTCTAATGGTTGGAGTCTATGAGAACAATTAGGTGGTAAGTCAACAAAATCACTTCATTTCTTTGGCAGGTTGTATTGTTTCCATCACAGTAACATGGCCTTCATGATTAACGAGGAGAAGCAGGGGAGGACTTTCTGTTGAAGCATTGGTGTGTTTCACTATATGTGACATCACTTTATGGAAATTGTTTTTGGTCATCCATCCGGTTTTGTGTGCCAAAGCAACATTTCATAGTGGTGCTTCTAGCAAGAGAAAATCAGAAACTGATGCTCATGGCAACTCGAAATGCAGGTGGTAGAATTGCTCCTGAAGTGCTTACATATTTTATATGGCTAACCTATATTGTCAGCATTCTCTATATCACATATTCTACCCATTAAATTTTTTTATATAAGAAATAAAATGACTTGGGGTCAAATGGGACAAGTCCCATTAGTCCCCATTGGGTATGTCCCATTAGCCCCCATGCTGTCTTGCACCATATTAAGGCTTACAGTCAATTAAATAGTTACAGTTTATTAAAAGTTATGGTTGAAATCATATAAAATGGCTATAAAAATTTATAATTCATAGCAAAATGTTTTAAAAGTTACTTGTCAGTTTACGAAAATCAAAGAATCATCAATATCAAAAAATTTTGAAAACTCGATCACCTTGATGACAAAAAGTATATTGTCCTGTGATTAGCAAACAACTACTTAAAATAAATAGTATAAACAGACTGATGTGGAGTACTATTGATGCCATCTATTGACAAAAAAATCATCTCTAAACTGCATTTGTTTTTAAGAAAATCCATTTGTCCCATTAGCCCCCATGTCCCATTAGCCCCCAGTCTCCCCTAATTATTATGTGCTAGAATTTAAAAAATATTGCATAACTTAGATAATAAAAATGGAAGTTTTAAAAAGAAATAAAACGACTCACGTTCAGCTTTTACAAAGGCATATAATAAATTAGAAAGTGTATGGAATGACGCAAATGCCGAACATGATGCAATCGAAATTGATTTTTATTTATTTAACAGAAAGCTGACGCGTTAGAGATTACTCATAAGAATTATTTAGATGGTTTGTCAGATGATACCGAATTTGAAGCAGAATTTGATTCAGTTGAAGAATATAGGGAAAAGGCTTTAACAATCCAAATAAAAGCACAGCGGCGATTAGATAATTTTAAGACAAAATTAAATCGAAATGAAAATAATTCGGCTAGTAAATTTGAAGCAGAAAATGATAAAGTAAAAACTTTACGACTCCCTGAAGTTGAACTGTATAAGTTTGATGGATATTTAAAGGATTGGCTTACCTTTTGGAACCAATTCAAAACTATACATGAAAATACAAATTTAACTAACGTGAATAAATCCCATTATTTAATTCAGTCGATGAAAATAAATTAAGAATCCAGGGAATTACTAGAGTCGTTCCCAGTGACAAATGATAACTATTCTTTAGCGATTGATAGTTTAGAAGAGAGATATGGAAGATCCGATCTGCTAATCGATTTTTATGTGAGAGAATTATTGAAACTAGTATTGAATAATGCAACAAAAAAGAAAGTTGATCCTTTGAATAGCTTATACAATAAACTTTTGACCCAAACTTTTTGAATATATCACCATCTTTTCAAAACCTATCATTAAATAATGTCAATATTATTTTTTCCAAAAATCTTGGTAGCCCAGTCAAATTGTCAAAAATAAATGCAAAAATTCTGCTAGAAGATTTTATGTTTTTAAAGTGTTTATGGGGATGCTAATAACTGGACTTAATTGTTTTCCAACAAAATATCTCGAGGCTAAACTTTTTGGAACCAAAAAATCGTGAAATTTTCAGACTTTTTTCAGTTTTTTTATTATAACTGGAAAAGTATAACATTTTTGTGTACCATACTTAATCACAAATGAAAGAGCATTAAATTCCCTACAAATTTCCTAATAAAAACGTTTTTCTAAACTCATTACTAAGCGCGCAACGGAGTTCTGAAAAATACACATTTTTTCTAACTTTGTGGAAAATCTCAAAAACCAACAATTGACATAATTTTTTATTCATTTTATCCTCTTTAATGTCACCTGTTTATATTACAGGTTTTTGCATGATAGCAATAACGGTTAATTACAACGGTAACATTGTGAAAAAATTTTACTACATTGTATTTTTTTTTTTTTTTTTTGTATCTGGAACTTAAGTGGAGAACATTAATAGTAGGTATTTACATGAATGTAAGTAAGAGTTACGGTAAGAATTTTAATATATTTAGTGCTTTGCGGGTTAATGGGTTTGGTCCGTCAACCTCAGTTTGAGGAGAAAACTAGCAGTTTGCTTGTTTTTCAACAACTTCGATCTTCTTTGAGCTTGTTGCGACATCATCAATCTGGTTGTCAAAGTCATCGTCGTTGCTGGTTTGGTCGATGGTTTCCGAGGCATCAGCTTCATCATCCCCTTCTTCTGGGTAAATAATGTCGCCCACATTTTCGCAGTTGACCCTGTTCCAGTTTCTGCAAACTGCCGAATATTTAAGTCCTGATTTTTGGCAATAACATGCCTTACTGTATCCTTTTATACAGCCACATGAGACTACATGCAGCCCAGAATACAGGTGCTGGGTTTTGGCACATTCAAACTGGCTAAAAGAGACCGTCTGACCTGATAACCCAACCCCATTTTTCAGGGGGATGTTATTTCCTAGCCAAGCTTGAATCTAATAATAACATCGGTGTAAATGATGCTGCTCAGAATCTTGCGTTGGTGGTAGCCTTGCAAGATGAAGTTTGCTTTTAGTGGCAGATTTAGCAAATAACGGGAACATCAAGGTGTTCAATGCCTGTGTGATGTCTATGCATCCGCTGTATATTTTAGTATTGAATTTTTCTCCAGCCTTGATGATTTCTTCACTGGTTGACTCGGGTTTATTGAACACACAGGCTATTTCCTTAAAATAGCCTAATGCATGATTTGTTATTTTTTATTAAAAAAAAAATATAGTTGCTTCCTTGACAGCCATAAATTACAGGAAAAAAATTGAAAAAATTTTCACTCTTATATATTTTAGTATTTTGAAGTTTTTTTAACCTCTTAACGCTCGAATTAAATTACGGTTGAAAAATTCAAATTGCTTATTGGCACCACTTTTATGAAAAAGAAATATTCACCTTATTTAATGACAGGAAAAACGATACTAAAATATAGCAAATTTCACTATTTTATAAAACTGGTGGGAATCAAACAATTTGTGTAAAAGTCACAGCCCGTGAATATGACGGGAGCGAGAATTAAGGGGTTAATTGTTGCCAAATGGCAACACCTTGCATTAACACACACAAAAAAATTTTGAATTTTGCCAACTAGCAACACTGTGCTGTTTTATTACAGTATTTTTGGAAATTATAAGATTTTAAATTCATACAATGCTTTACATACACTTAGAAAAATAAAATTATATATATGTGTGGTATGTACGCATATACGTATATATATATGTATATATACATATACTATATATATATAATAATTTTAAATCAAAATTTAACTTACAAGTCATGTAACAATATTAACCAAAATTCTAAATAAAGACGGCATGTAATAATATTATACATTAATTGTTATCTATCAACAAAATAATAATGTTACAAATTTTAGTTTTAAGATATTAAATGAACATATGAAGTTAGATGCTACAATAGAATCATTTTTAATTTATAAATGAATAAGAAGATATGCTGTCCTGATACAGAACACAATAGAAATATTGTAAAAAAATATAATTAAATAAAAACATAATAAATTGCGGAAAAACAGCCATATTTATACTGTATTTTAAACCAATTGAAATCCTTTAAATTTTAAAAACTAAAATGGGCTTATAAAGTGTAATATCACATGCAAAATACAATGAAAAAATCATAGGCTAATAAAATATACTCTATAAATATATGCATAGAATTTTATATCAATAATATTTATCAAAGTTATGAATGGTAACCAATAGAACATTTATTGTTTTTGTTTAAACGTAGGCCAGTGATCGATTTTATCCTTCCTGATATCTTTAGAAGTTTCATAAAAATGAAAATAATGGACTACTAAGTTGTTACTATAAAATTTTAATCATTGGCGTTTTTTGATGATGTAACTGGTACCTTCAGGAGGACATGGGCACGGAAGCACAATGGAAGGAGAATAGAGCTCCTTTAAATCTGAAAAAAGATGTATTTAGGCCATTTTTTATCATTTGGCTCCCGTTTAGCAAAAATTTTATGTCTGCCATTATGTCTGCCATTAGACCCCTCAAATCGGGTGTCCCGTGGCAGCTGCCCGCATGTCCCTTCATTAGTCGAGCCCTGGCTTTACAGTAAACTGGGAAGATTTTGTATTTAATAAGAGTCGTTTATCGAGTTAGGGCGACATATGGTGATAAAAGTGAAAAAAAATTAAATATCATGCGAACCAATTGTGAAACAAACAATGCTCAAAATGCTTAAAAAAGCGGAACTCAATTCATGGTGTTGCCATATGGCAACAAATGTATATTCATGTGCATGCAATTTTTGTTCCAATAAACATAACTGAAAATTATTTAAAATAACTTTTAAAAGTATATTCTTTTCAGAAATATTTTTTTTTTTCAAATGAAATTTTGCATGTTAAATATTCTTTGTATGAGTTAGAAATCCAACTATGGCTAACAAAATGGAAAGTATCAAAAGTTGCTTTTTATTTGTAATTTATAAACAACTATTGCCAACTATGATACTTTTTATGAACTAAATCTAAATATAAGACCAACATGAATACGTAAAGCATAAAGTTGTCAAGAGACAACGGTAAATAAACAATAAGGAGGGAAATTTTAATATGTTGCCAACTGGCAACAGTATGAACTAGAGGGTTAAGCTGATCATGTTTTTTCAAAGTGTAACAAAACTTTGACTTTCCTTGCCCAAAAAGAGCATATGTTGTATCGCATCCTCTGATTGCATGAGTGAAAAGAACATTGTTGTAATTGTATTTGTATGACATGGTTGAAAACCACTTGGTTTCGATGTTACCTCTCCCTGGATTTTGGAAAAAGATATTTTTGTGTTGATATCCCAAGCTCGCCATGATCACGAGAAAACCAATGTCTTCTCTGACAATACTACACTTTCAAAGGCTTCGGCTCTTGGAATGGCTGAGGTAACAATCATGACATCAGTGTTTTCTTCTACCAGGTCAGCTTGAGTTCTGTTATTTTGAAACTCTGTTTTAAGAAGTGAAATGAAGCGATTCCTGTTTCTTTCTTTGGCTAGAAATATGTGGTGACGGAAGATTTTGATTGACACAAGCTTTTGCTTTATTTTCTATCATCCTTTTTCGTACTATAGTACACTATGTTGAATATATCAGTAATGTTTTCGATAACGAATTTTTTTTTAATGTGGTTACTATTAATTAAACGATTTAATCATTATTATCCAACTATATTTGTATTACATTATTCTTTTAACATTTTAAAACTAATTTTGCAGTCATATTCCATTATGAATGAAAAATTAACTGAATTGTAAGAATAAAAATAAATCAAACCATCCTACAATTCAGTGATGATCATGAACATTTTAGCAATGGATACCCTACAAAAATAAATATTTTTATTTAACCCTGTGATCGTCGCGCCCGATACATTCACAGAGAAATTGCCCTGGACTCGACGATTAGGGTTTAAGCATAAAGGGTGATAATACATCAAACAAAATATCTAAACTTAAGATACAGTTATACTAAATTAAGAATTTTATAATGTGTATATTTATAATCTATAATAAGGTCAAGTTCACATGATGTAATGCTACAGCAAATGCGCTGTTAATATTACACAACTTTCCCAAGATTTTTGTATTACCGATTTGAAACAATCCGTTTTTACATTTGATGCGCATGTGTATAACTTATTTTTAGCAAAACGTGAAATTTTAAAGCAAACTAGAAAAGATTTCTTTTAAACTATCAAAAGTAAGTTGTGGTAGGAAAACTGAAGAAATGGTTATACGGACACATATAAACGTACAACTAATACCTAAAAGGCGCTATAGACAAAAATCGTACAACTTACTAGAAAAACGTACAATTTGGCAACCTTACCTTCCACCCACCCTTCTTGAAAATTTCCCTCCTTAATTATCTCGCCACTTCTTACTCGTCAATAGGTACATTTCATTTCACAGTTAGTGATGAAAAATTTTTTTTGGATGAGAGGCGAAAAATAAGTGACTTTCTGTGAAGGTGAAAAAGTGTTGTTTTCAAAAAGCCGTAGCGCACTTAGTATTGGGCTTAGAAAAACTTTTTGTAGAATGAAATTTGCAGAGAATTTAATGTTCTTTCTTTTTGTAATTAAGTATAGTACATCCAAATTTTATAATTTTCGAGTAATAGGCGAAAAACTGAAAAACATTCGCAATTTTTTTTTTTTTTTTTGGCTCTGCAAAGTTTAGCCTCGGGATATTTTGTTGGAAAACAATTAATTCCTGTTATTAGCATCCACATAAAATCTTCTAGCGGGATTTTTGAATCCATCGGCTCTATTTTCTGACAATTTGACTGGTCTATGGTGCCAATAAGTAATTTGAATTTTTAAACTGTAATTAAATGCGATTGTTAAGGGGTTAATAGAAAAGATTCCCTCATTTTAATGAGCATTTAATTTAAAGCGTTTACTAAGTGCTTTAACCCTTAAATGCTCGATTTTTTATTTTGTTTCGAACAAATTATATATGATTCTCTGAAAGGTTTATTACACAGGAAAAATAATGAAAAAAATCAGAGATACATTTTTCATATAATGCGTCAATCTTTTCTTCTTCTGTTTCACATCTGCAATACAAGTAAAAACTACTGTCATGTGGCTGTTTTATGATAAAATATTGCATATTAGCAAATATTTTAAGAAGTCTCTAAATGCCTTATTTTATATAATTACTAGCTAATCCCGCTGCTCTGCTCGCGTAATAGATGAAATATGCCAAGTGATATTTGCATGACTACTTTTTATTAGAAAAACACTTTTTGAAATAATTCAAAAATTACAAATTAAGCCACAGTTTGACTAAACTTCATTATAAAAGTGCAATAGACAGAAATGAGATTTTAATTAATAAGAACTAAAACTAATTCCAATTAAATGATAATTTAGAAAGTATTTTGAGAGTTTTATGCTCATTTCATACGCTCATTTAAGTATTCATTTGAAGTTTTGAATTTTTTAGAAAGAATCTTAACACATTTACATCTTAAAATTAACCATCATGTCAAATTCCGAGCTTCTTGTCAAACAGTCTACCACTTCTCTGGTGTTAGTGGCACCAACATAAAATGCAGAAACAGATTTGAAATAGAATGTCTCGAAAAATGTTGAAACAGAGACTGTCACCATTAATTTGCCAACATTAACCTTGAAATCGGTTGGTATTTCCAAATATTCTATAGAAAACAGAATTTAGATGTTTTTAAAATCTTTTTTGTTGTTCCTGCCAACCAGGTGGTAGTGAAACCGGCATAAAATATAGCCCGTATAGGATCAGGGACTATCACTCTTGATTCGCAACCAATAACTTCTGTAATCGGTTTATTATTCCCAGATATTCCATAGAAATCGTGATTTAGGACTCTTTTAGAATGCTTTTCGCTCCTTACCTTCTCTTCACCCCTTTTTAATTTCGAATTTATTTTCGACTGTTCATAGAGGACATTTATATTTTATAAGTAACTACCGTACTACATTTAAAGTTTCTAGTCTCTTCAGTACCGCAGAAATCGCAATTTAGAAAGTTTTTTGCTCCTGCAATCCTCCACATAAAATATAGCTTATGTTTCAGCAGTTTCTATTACCATCAATTTGCAACCATTATGTTTGAAATCGGTTTCGTATTTCATACGGTTGCATAAAAATCGTAATTTAGAACGCTTTTCGCTCACTTCATCCTTTTAAATTTGGAATTTCCTTTCGACAATTCTTAGAAAGCATTTGCATCTTTGAAGTAATTACCATTCCAAATTGAAAATGTTAGACACCCTCAGTAACACAAAAAACCCCAGGTGGTAGTGACAACAACATAAAATATTGGCTATGTTGGAGCGGGGACTTTCACTATCAATTTGAAATCTTTACTTCTGAAATCGGTTTATATTTCCCAAGATTGCGTAGAAATCACTATTTAGAACGTTTTTAGAACACTTTTCGTTCATTTTCACTCCTTTTAAATTTCAAACTTTTAAGGAACTCTTCTCAGAGAGTATTTACATCTCATAAGTAATTACCATGCCAAATTTCAAGTTGCTAACCCCTTCAGTATCACAAAAATCATAATTTAGAATACTTTTTAAAATGCAACCGCAAGGTGGTAGTGACGCCGACATGAAATAGATCCTACATTGGAGCAAGTGCTGTCATCATCAATTTTCAATCATTACTTTTGAAATCGGTTGGGTACTCTCTGAGATTGCGTAGAAATCGCAATTTAGAAAGTTTTTTAGAACGTTTTTCGTCCATTTTCACCCCTTTTGAATTTCAAATTATTTAGTAAATGTTCTTAGATATATTTATATCTTTTATATCTTAAAAGTAACTACCATGCCTAGTTTCAAGTTGCTAGCCCCTGCAGGATTACATAAAACGCAATTTAGATCGTTTTTTGCTCCTTCACCCCCTTTTGGTTAGTGGCACCGACATGAAATACTGCCTATGTTGAAGCGAGGGCTGTCACTATCGTTTTCGCACCATTATTTTTTAAATCAGTTCGGTACTTCTTGAGATTGCGTAGAAATCGCAATTTAGAAAGTTTTTTAGAACGCTTTTTGCTTATTTTCACCCCTTTTAAATTTTTTCGGAAATGTTCTTAGAGGTTATTTGTATCTTATAAATAACTGCCCTGCATTATTTCAGGATTCTAGTCCCTTCATTAACACAAAAATCGCAATTTAGAACGTTTGTCGCTTCTGCAATCCCTAGAGGGTAGTGACACCGACATTAAATAGAGCCTATGTTGGAGCAAGGGCTGTCATCATCAACTTCCGACCATTACTTTTGAAATGGTTTGGGTACTTTCTGAGATTGGGTAGAAATCGACATTTAGAACGTTTTTTAAAACTCTTTTCGCACATTTTCACCCCTTTTAAATTTCGAATTTTTTAAGAAATGTTCTTAGAGATCATTTATATCTTATAAGTAACTACCATTCCAAATTCCATGTATCTGGACTATTCAGTAACACAAAAATCGCAATTTCGAATAGTTTTTAGCTGTTACACCCTCTTTAGGGGTAGTGGCAACGACATAAAATGTAGCCTATATTTGAGCAAGGGTTGTCACCATCATTTTGACACCATTATTTTTGAAATGGGTTTGGTACTTCTTGAGATTGCGCAAAAATCGCCATTTAGAACGTTTGTTAGAACGCTTTTTGCGCATTTTCACCCCTTTTAAATTTCGAATTTTTTAAGAAATGTTCTTAGATCATTTATATATAATAAGTAACTACAATGCCAAATTCCATGCATCTGCAACCTTCAGTAACACAGAAATCGCAATTTCGAACGTTTTTTTTTTGCTCCTGCACCCACTTTAGTGGTAGTGGCACCGACATAAAATGTAGCCTATGTTGGAGCAAGGGTTGTCACCATCATTTTGACTTTAATATTTTTTAAATCGGTTTGGTACTTCCTGAAATTGCGTAAAAATTGCCATTTAGAACGTTTTTTAGAACGTTTTTCGCGCATTTTCACCCCTTTTTAAGTTCGATTTTTCTACGAAATGTCCTTAGAGATCATTAGTATCTTATGAATAACTACCATTCAAAATTCCATGTTTCTAGGCCCTTCAATAACACTAAAATTGCATTTTTAGAACGTTTTTTGCACCTGCATCCCCTTTTGGCCAGTGGCACCGACATAAAATATAGCCTATGTTCTAAGTTGGAGTAACACCATCATTTTGGTACCATTACTTTTGGAATCCGTTCGGTAGTTCCAGAGCTTACCTCCTACAAATAAACAATTTTTACCTCTTTATAATATTACTAGCAGACTATGCCCGCTGCGCTGGTCCATTTTTCCAAACGAATCTTGAATCAAACGAAATTGTGAATTTAACCTTCTATTTTAAAGCAATAAAGACCATCACCTGGAATGTCCTTCCGCAATTTCCTTGCTGAAAACGATGCGAACTTCATTGAGATATTATACTATCGTATGCCTTGGACAAAATTTGGGCAATTAAGAAACAACTCTTTTAGTTGATCATTTAAAGTACAGTTTGGTACGGAAATGAGACAGTTATGGCAACCGGAATTAAAATATTCTCTAGTCATCACACTGTTAAATTAGAGAGCATTTTACAATGATTGCGCAGATTGAATTTTGAACTTTAAGAACATTCGGATTGTTCATTTTCATTTGTTTGTTCTTGAACTTCCAGCATCTCAACTTGCGCTATATGTAGTTCTGGTAGCTTAAATTCAATCGCATTACATGTTACATTATATTTTTTAATAAACTTCCTCTTCTGACAGGTCTGCTACTGTTTTCCATATGTCTATTCCAGCAGAGTAAATAGAATCAAAAACGTAGATCACAAACCAATAGGACAAAAGGACAACAAACCAATAGGACAATACGGCAACAAACCGGCGTGTTTTTACAGTAAAGCATGTTGAAAAATATTTTGATGAGAGATGGGGGGCACACATTTAACCTAAAATTTAAGTATTTTACTCAACAACCATAATGTTAACTGCTTTATATATAATTTACATTTAAATATAAAACTCTACTTTCAAATGTGCTCATACACTTAAAAAACACTATTATTGTGAGCGGTGTTCGGGATTATGTCACTCTTCTGCCTGTTTAACTTAAAATTGCTTTGTTTGGCGCCAGGGTAAAAAACGAATAGAATGCAACGCATAAGTTTATTCATTTTTACAATTACTTCTGCCAGTTTCCCTTGTAAGACGTATATATATATATGTATGTCTAACAATTTATTTATATATTTATATTATTATTATTATTATTAATTACAAATTAGGTACTACTTGATTATACCGTCAACCAATTTCGCCAAATTATACAAATCGCCAAACTATTAGGCCAATCACGCAAATGACATAATTTTTATTTTAAATAACGAAAGAATAAATGAATTAGTAAAACATTAATAAAAATTAAACGTCGAAATAAAAATCACTTGATGATGTAACAAATACGTGTAAAGTGTTTAACGTCAAGTAAATTTCACATTTACGATCACCCATTATTGGCATTTAATTTTATAGTTTGGTGATATTTTTTTGGTCGACGGGATAATCAAGTAGAACCACAAATTATTTCTATTCGTATTTAAAAGTAGATAATAGCTCTTTTTTGTAATATATAAATATCATAAATATTGAAAAAAAAATGCTTATATGTATATGAAAAGTAAATAGGTTGCCAGTAAATATACATAAAATTCACTTCACTTACCAAGGCCATTTTCTCTATCTCGCCAAAGCCCATATAGTGAAAATATACCAAATACTCTTCAATGTATTTTCTGATACTAAGTAATCACAATAATGTAAATGACTGTTAGACACAGATATCATATATGTACCGGATTTGGCGCAATTTTTTTCACGTCCATTTGGCGAAAACATCGTTTTCGAATACCAGTTACACATATATATATATTTATTTAAATTATTTTCTATTATTTTAAAAGGAAATAACAATAAATGGTACTACTTAGTTATCCCGTCGACCAAAAATCTATCGCCAAACTATAAGATTAAATGCCAATAATGGTTGATCGTACATGTCACGTTCACTTGACTTTAAGCAAGTTACACGTGTTTGCATCATCAGGTGATTTTTATTTAGACGTTTTATTTGTATTTTTATTAATGTTATACTAATTTAATTGTTCTTTCATTATTTAAAAAAAATGTCAATTTGTATAATTTGGCGAGTGGTTTGGCGATTTATATAATTTGGCGAAATTGGTCGATGGATAACTAAGTAGTACCCAATAAATAAAAAAAAAAATGTTTAATTATTATCTATAGAACAAAACATTTTATATAATTGTAAAAAAGAAAATAAAAGTAAATAAACAATTTATTAATAAATAAGCAACAATAGCTGGGTTACCATGTCAGGCAAAATAACGCCAATTTGGAGCCCATTAGGTACCATGATGCGTATCTGTGCAACCAAAACTTCCAATGATATAGTAAATATGCCATTTGGCGGTGACTTGATTAGCGAAGACTATAAAATAAATAATAATAATAAAAATAAACAATTAATAAATAATAATAATAATATAAAACTGGAATTCAGACGTTAATTTATGTGCTTTTAAATATCTAAGATTAGTCCAATATCTTTTAAAATATTGCCTAACAGAGCGGAAAATATGAAAAAATAACGAATTGAAAACGATTTGCAATTTTTTTTCAGCAAGTAATTTTTAATTCAAAATGTTGAATTTTTGGCACAGATGTCATATTGTCATGACACGATTTTTTTCTGACGCCAATGTTATATACGCAAGGGGTACTTAACTGGCGCCAACTTATCGTTATTTTGCCTGATATGGTAACGCGGATGTTGTTGTTTATGCTGTTGATGTTTTCGCCAAATTGATACGTATATGACATCTGTGTAGAATATTTTTTATAGTAATAACACATGATTGCATAAATTTCCTTAAGAATAATTTTCAGTTCCTAAATTTTGAAACTGTGAAATTTCCTGTACGTAAAATTGGCGTTATGGCCAAAAAAATATTTAATATACAATAATATTTTCAAAAAAAAAATAAATAATAATATTCATTGATCTGAGTTGGAGTCTATAAAAATCACATGCTTCCGTAATTACGCCGAAAAAAATTTTAAAAAGTATGAAATTAGGAACAGATGTCATATCCGCGGCCGCCATCTGGGATTTTTTCTTGGCGTAATAACCCCTTTTCCGCCAAGTAATAAATGTCGCCAAGCAGCGATTTATGTGCATGAAAGGCTTAACGAAAATAAAATGTAAAACATCGTCAACAAAATATCGCAAAGAAATCTCAAAACATCGAAGATGGCGTCCGCTTGAATATACAGCATCTAAGCCTGAAAGGATTTTACAATATGTCTGCGTGGCAGAAATTCAAACTAAAATTTAAATATTAGATTCCATTTTTAAAATATTAACTGATATCTATATAATTTATAATCGAATTGTTTCTCCTGTAAATCACATTACGTGAATTAAATAGTTAAATAAAAAAAAAGAAAAAAAAATGTAATTCAAAATTAGTCTAATCAAATTTTCATATTCCTTTTTTTAACGTAAGGCAGGCGATAATTCGCCAAATATTGTAAAATTTCACAATAAATTATATTTTAAGCATTACAAATATTTATTTCCTGTTTAAATTAAAAATTATGTATATATTTTATAATATTATGTCTTATTAAAACATTTTTTGTTGTCTTTTTAAATTAAATATCAGTATTTTTTTCATTTATTTGCGAGGTGATTGTCTAACGGATATAGCCATTTCAATTCTCTAATCAACAAAATTTTCGCCAAAATATAATCACTGGCAACCCTTTCCTTCAAAATATCAATAAAATACGAAATTTACTACCAAAAATCATAGTTATCCCTGTATCTTGGAGCAAGATCTGTCACCATCATTTTTACACCATTATATTTGAAATCGGTTCAGAACTTCCTGAGATTGCATAGAAATCGCAATTTAGAAAATTTTTTACAACACTTTTTGCGCATTTTGACCCCCTTTTAAATTTCCATTTTTTTAGGAAATGTCCTTACAGATCATTGATATCTAATAATTAACTACCATTCCAAATTTCACGATTCTAGGCCCTTCGGTAACGCAAAAGTCGCAATTTAGAACGTTTTTCTCCTGCGCCCCCTTTTGGGTAGTGGCACCGACATAAAACATCGCCTATGTTGGAGCAAGGGTTGTCACCATCATTTTGACGCCATTCTTTTTTAGATCTGTTTGGTATTTCCTGAGATTGTGTAGAAACCACCATTAGAACGTTTTTTAGAACGCTTTTCGGGCATTTTCACACCTTTTAAATTTCGAATTTTTTAAGAACTGTTCTTAGAAATCCTTTATATCTAATAAGTAGCTAATATTTCAAATTTCATATTTCTAGGCCCTTCGGTAACGCAAAAATCGCATTTTTAGAAAGTTTTTTGCTCCTGCACCCCCTTTCGGGTAGTGGCACCGACATAAAACATAGCCTATGTTGGAGCACGGGTTGTCACCGTCATTTTGACACCCTTATTTTTACATCATTATTTTTTTAATTGGTTTGGTATTTCCTGAGATTGTGTAGAAACCACCATTTAGAACGTTTTTTAGAACGATTTTCGCGCATTTTCACCCCTTTCAAATTTCGAATTGTTTAAGAACTGTTCTTAGAAATCCTTTATATCTAATAAGTAGCTAATATTTCAAATTTCATATTTCTAGGCCCTTCAGTAACACGTAAATCGCATTTTTAGAACGTTTTTTGCTCCTGCACCCCCTTTGGGGTAGTGACACCGGCATAAAAAATAGCCTATCTTAGAGCAAGCGTTGTCACCATCATTTTGACACCAATATTTTTTAAATCGGTTTGGTATTTCCTGAGATTGTGTTGAAAATACCATTTAGAACGTTTTTTAGAACGCTTTTTGTGCATTTCCCCCCTTTTAAATTTCGAATTGTTTAAGAACTGTTCTTAGAAATCCTTTATATCTTATAAGTAACTAATATTCAAAATTTCATATTTCTAGGCCCTTCAGTAACGCTAAAATCGCATTTTTAGAACGTTTTTTGCTCCTATACCCCCTTTGGGGTTGTGGCACCGACATGAAACATAGCCTATCTTGGAGCAAGCGTTGTCACCATCATTTTGACACCAATATTTTTTAAATCGGTTTGGTATTTCCTGAGATTGTGTAGAAACCACCATTTAGAACGTTTTTTAGAACGGTTTTCGCGCATTTTCACCCCTTTCAAATTTCGAATTGTTTAAGAACTGTTCTTAGAAATCCTTTATATCTAATTAGTAGCTAATATTTCAAATTTCATATTTCTAGGCCTTCAGTAACACGTAAATCGCATTTTTAGAACGTTTTTTGCTCCTGCACCCCCTTTCGGGTAGTGGCACCGACATAAAACATAGCCTATCTTGGAGCAAGCGTTGTCACCATCATTTTGACACCAATATTTTTTAAATCGGTTTGGTATTTCCAGAGATTGTGTAGAAACCACCATTTAGAACGTTTTTTAGAACGCTTTTTGTGCATTTTCACCCCTTTTAAATTTCGAATTGTTTAAGAACTGTTCTTAGACATCATTTATATCTTATAAGTAACTAATATTCAAAATTTCATATTTCTGGGCCCTTCAGTAACGCTAAAATCGCATTTTTAGAACGTTTTTTGCTCCTACACCCCCTTTGGGGTAGTGGCACCGACATAAGATATAGCCTATGTTCTAAGTTGGACTAACACCATCATTTTGATACCATTACTTTTGGAATCGGTTCGGTAGTTCCAGAGCTTACCTCCTACAAATAAACAATTTTTTCCTCTTTATAATAGGAGTATGACTAGCAAACCCCGCGGCTTTGCTCGCGTAATATTTGCAATATGCCAAGTGATATTTATATGTCTAATTTTTATTAAAATGTACTAACTAAATTTTTATTTTATTAAAAGATAATATTTTAGTTTATTAAAAGGTACTTATTACTTTTAGGAATAATTAAAACAATTACTATTAAAACACAATTTGATTAAGCATCATTGTTACACTGCATAAAGCAGAAATGAGACTTAAATTAATAAAACGAAATAAAACTAAATAAACAATAATTTAGAAAATATTTTGAAACTTTTATGCTCAGTTAATACGCTCATTTCAGTATTCGTTTGAAGTTTTGAATTTTCTAGAAACCATCTTCTTACATCTTAAAATTAACCATCATGTCAAATTCCAAGTTCTACCACCTCTCTCAACATAAAGGGCTGTGTTGAAATAGAAACTGTCACCATTAATTTGCCAACCTTAATTTTGAAATTGGTTTGTTATTTCCTAATATTCCACAGAAACGTAATTTAGAAAGCTTTTAAAGGCCTTTTTTAGAGCGTTTGTTGTTCCTGTGAACCCCAGGTGGTAGAATCATCGGCATAAAATATAGCCTGTGTAGGATCAGAGACTGCTGCCATTGATTCGCAGCTATTACTTTTATATTTGGTTTATATTCCCTGAAATTGCGTAGAAATCGTAATTTAGGACTTTTTTAGAATGCTTTTCGCACATCCCTTTCACTTCACCCCTTTTTAATTCGAATTTATTTTCGACAGTCCTTCGAGGGCATTTATATTTTATAAGTAACTACCATGCCATATTTAAAGTTTCTAGCCTTTTCAGTATCACAGAAATCGCAATTTAGAAAGTTTTTAGCTACTGAAACCCTCTGGTGATAGTGGCACATACATAAAATATAGCTTATGATTGAGCAGGTTCTATCACAAACAATTTGTCATCATTATTTTTTTAATCGGTTTGGTATTTGATAAGATTACATAAAAATTGTTATTTACAACGCTTTTCGCTCACTTCATCTTTTTAAATTTGAAATTTTCTTTCGACAGTTCTTAGAAAGCAGTTGCATCTTGTAAGTAAATACCATGCCATACTTCAAAGTGTTAGACCCTTCAGTTATGCAAAAAACGCAATTTAGAACATGTTTTGCTTTTGCAACCCTCAGATGGTAGTGACAGCCTCATAAAATATAACCTATGTTATAGCAATGACTGTCACCATTGATTTGCAACCATTACTTTTGAAACAGCTTTCGAATTTCCTGAGATTGAGATGAAATCGCAATTTAGAATGTTTTTAGAACGCTTTTCTCGCATTTTCACCCCTTTTTAAATTTCCAATTTTTTCGAAACTGTTCTTAAAGATCATTTATATGTAATGCATATGTACCTAGATTAATTTTAAGTTGCTAGCCCCTACCGATCACAGAAATCGAAATTTGGAACGCTTTTTTGCTCCTGCAACGTCTAGGTGATAGTGATACCGACTTAAAATAGCGTCTATGTTAGAACAGAGGCTGTCAGCATCAATTTCTTAACATTACTTTTGAAATCAGTTTGATTCTTCCTGAGATATTGGTGACAAATCGGCATTTAGAACGCTTTTAGAATGCTTTTCGCTCATTTTGCTCCTGCATCTCCTCTGGGTTAGTGGAAACATATATAAAATATAGCCTATCTTGGAGCAAGATCTGTCACCATCTTTTTAACGCCATTATATTTGAAATCGGTTCATTATTTCCTGAGATTGCATAGAAATTGCAATTTAGAACGTTTTTTACAACGCTTTTTGCGCATTTTGACCCCCTTTTAAATTTCGATTTTTTTAGGAAATGTCCTTGGAGATCATTGATATCTTATAACTAACTACCATTCTAAATTTCACGATTCAAGGCCCTTCCGTCACGCAAAAATAGCAATTTAGAACGTTTTTCACCTGCAGTCCCTTTGGGTAGTGGCACCGACATAAAACATAGCCTATGTTGGAGCAGGGATTTTCACCATCATTTTGACGCCATTATTTTTCAAATCGGTTTGGTATTTCCTGAGATTGCGTAGAAACTACCATTTAGAACGTTTTTTAGAACGCTTTTCGCGCATTTTCACCCCTTTTTAATTTAGAATTGTTTAAGAACTGTTCTTAGAAATCCTTTATATCTAATAAGTAGCTGATACTTCAAATTTCATATTTCTAGGCCCATCAGTAACACATAAATCGCATTTTTAGAACGTTTTTTGCTCCTACACCCCCTTTGGGGTAGTGGCACCGACATAAAACATAGCCTATCTTGGAGAAACGTTGTCACTATCATTTTGACACCAATATTTTTTAAATCGGTTTGGTATTTCCTGAGATTATGTAGAAACTACCATTTAGAACGTTTTTTAGAACGCTTTTTGTGCATTTTCACCCCTTTTAAATTTCGAATTGTTTAAGAACTGTTCTTAGACACCATTTATATCTTATAAGTAACTAATATTCCAAATTTCATATTTCTAAGTCCTTCAGTAACGCAAAAATCGCATTTTTAGAACGTATTTTGCTCCTGCACCCCCTTTGGGGTAGTGGCAATGACATAAAATATAGCCTATGTTTTAAGTTGGACTAACACCATCATTTTGACACCAATATTTTTTAAATCGGTTTGGTATTTCCTGAGATTATGTAGAAACTACCATTTAGAACGTTTTTTAGAACGCTTTTTGTGCATTTTCACCCCTTTTAAATTTCGAATTGTTTAAGAACTGTTCTTATACACCATTTATATCTTATAAGTAACTAATATTCCAAATTTCATATTTCTAGGCCCTTCAGTAACGCAAAAATCGCATTTTTAGAACGTTTTTTGCTCCTGCACCCCCTTTGGGGTAGTGGCACCGACATAAGATATAGCCTATGTTCTAAGTTGGGCGAACACCATCATTTTGATACCATTACATTTGGAATCGGTTCGGTAGTTCCTGAGCTTATCTCCGACAAATAAACAATTTTTACCTCTTTATAATAGGAGTATGACTAGCAGGCTATGCCCGCTGCGCTGGTCAATATTTCCAAATGAACCTTGGATTAAACGAAATGGTGAATTTGAACTTGTATTTTAAATAATATGGACCTTCAGCTGGACCTTGCTCATTGCTGAAAACGATGCGAACGCCATTGTGATATAATATTATCTTAAGCGTTGGACAAAATTTACCTATTAAGAAGTAATTCTTTTAGTTGATTATTAACAGTGCACTTTTGGTAGGGTAATGAGACCTTAATGACAACAGGAATTAATAGCTCTATAACTAATCGACATATAATGAAATATTATATACCAACACCATTCCTGAAAAGCCATGTAACAGTTCCACTTGTTTCAAAATATGTTCTGTAGATTTTTTAAAAAAAGGCTGAACTTTCATAATCAGGTTCACTTAATTTTTTAAGTTTTTCTGTTGCTCTATAACTAAGTAACGTTGAACAATATGTATAGGCTAAAAACTTTCCAAAATTATTACCTAACTAATTGTGGTATATCCTATCATAGTATTATAAACAATCGGAATGAAATCCAAATTTCCGTTTGAAATATATAGTAGATGATGATGATGCGATTTTGTGTAATAGAATTCGTTAGAAATTTTCGCTTCAAACATAAACGATGCTTTCAACATTATAGCTAATACACCAATATGTGCAGTATCCGATGATGGAAGGTTAAATTGGATTCTTATGAGCAACTACCCAAAGAAAAGTGAATATGTGGCTTTTGTGATACTTTATGTTAGCCGGGCGAGGTAATAAATCAACAAAGATTGTTTTCACACCACATTCTTATTTTATTATTTTCATTTGAAATACAAACTTTTCACTCATTTAATTTAAAATGCATGCCTTACACTAATTTCATTTAAAAAACTGAAAAGATAAACAATAACAGGAAATAATTCCATAATTAAAAACAAAGAATTATTTTTAATTTACATACGCAAAATGTAACTACTGCTACTGGCAATTTTAAAAATGCTATTGGCGAGATATGCGCACGGCAGTTATAAATGTACCCATTTTTTCTTCTTATCGAGGAGCAAATTGTAAATTGCCAAATATTATTTCAATTCCAATTTCTTCCATTGAAAATAATTTTTAAGTCGTTACAAACATTGCTTTCATATTTAAATACTTTCGTTGGTCTTGGTACTACTTAGTTATCCCGTCGATCAATTTCGCCAAATTATATAAATTGCCAAATTATACTAATTGACATAATTTTTATTTTAAATAACGAAAGAACAAATAAATTAGTGTAACATTAACAAAAATACAAATAAAACGTCGAAATAAAAGTCGCTTGGTGACGTAAACATTTGTAACTTGCTTAAAGTCAGGTGAATTTGACATTTATGATCAACCATTATTGACATTTAATCTTATAGTTGGCGATAGATTTTTGGTCGACGGAATATCTAAGTAGTACCTTTTTGTTTTATAATGATAACTTCTTAGTAAATTTGTCCCTTTTATTTTATATAAGATCACATTTTTTTCTTTTTTGGTACTACTTAGTTATCCCGTCGACCAAAAAACTGTCGCCAAATTATAAGATTAAATGCCAATAATGGTTGATCGTAAATGTCACATTCACCGACTTTAAGGCAGTTACGCATGTTTACGTCATCAAGTTATTTCTATTTCGACGTCTTATTTGTATTTTTATTAATGTTATACTAACTTATTTGTTCATTCGTTATTTAAAATACAAATTATATCAATTAATATAATTTGGCGAGTGATTTGTCGGTTTATATAATTTAACGAAATTGGTCAACAGGATAACTAAGTAGTACCATTTTTTTATTAAGACGTTCGTTTTTTTTTTTTTTTTTTAACTCATAGCGCCGTTTTTATTCTTTAGCCAAAAGTGTTAATTTGAATTTTTTCCGTTGCTAGAGTAACGGATGTAATGTTAGATATTTTGAGGTTTAGATGCCAAAGACACCGACAAATTAGAAAAATATGAAAACTTTCATGAATTATTGGACTTATAATAATTTACTTGGCAGTATTCGATTCAGCATACAAAAATACATTAAATTATGCTATCATTTGATGCATAAGTATAATATCAGATTTTTAAGGAATTTTTTCCCTCCCCTTGCAAAAACGATGTTAGGGGTGATACGTTAGAAGATCCTTTCTTAGCGGCAGTCTATGTCATAAGAAGTATTTTTATCACGATTTTCAAGATTTTAGGTTCAGTAGTTTGCGCTGTGCGTTAATTACTCCCTTAATCCAGACTCTATTTTATATATACTATATAGAAACGCCGTTTTGCGATGACTTGATGATCGAAAATTAGTCCAATATCATTTGAAATATTACATAACAGGGGAGAAAATACGAAGAAAGACGAAGAAGAAATGACGATTTACAAAAGACTTGTAATTTTTTTTCCAAAATGGTGAATTTTTCGATAATAATAACGCATGATTGTATAAATTTCCTTAAAAATTATCTTCATTTCGAAGTTGTGAATTTTCCTATAAATGAAATTGGCGATATGACTTAAGAAAAGATGAAATAAGCAATAGATAATATTTGCTTTAAAAAATGAGTAATATTCGTTGATCTGAGTTCGAGTTTATAAATATTATGCTTTCGGAATTATGGTAAAAAACATTTTTAAAAAGCATGAAATTATTTTACAATATGTATGTGTGGCAGAAATTCGCACTAAAATTTAAGTATTTTATTCCATTATTAAAATATTAACTGATATACATATAAGTTACAATTGAATATAAAAATGTACTCAAAAAATGATCTCGTTCACTTAAAAAAACACCATTTGTGAGAATATCCTCAAGCTAATGTCAGGCTTATGCATTTTTGGCTTAAAATCACATTGTTTGGCGAAAAAAGTAAAAAAAAAAAATAATAATAATAATTAAACATGTGACTTACAATTACATCTGCTTGTTTTTTCTATAAGTCAAATGATGGGGCAATTATATAAAAAGAAAAAGAAAAGAACAAAAAGAAAAAAAAAGTCATTAAAAATTCATCTAATCAAATTTTCAGATTCATTTCTATAATCTAAAGCAAGCGATAAAGAGCCAAATATTGCTTATCAATTCTAATCTTTCTCATTAAATTAATTTTTAAGCATTACAAATATTTCTTTCGGGTTTAAATTAAATTACAAATATTTCTTTTATGTTAAAATTAAATATTTTCGTTTTTTTTTTTTTAACATTATCCCTCATTTAAATGGATTCTTCTTTTTCTTTTTTACAATTAAATATCAGTAATTATTTTCTTCATTTATTTTCTAACTTATACAGCAATTTCAATTCATTTGTCGCCAAAAAAATAGCCTCTGGCAACCTTTTCGTTCAAAATAGCAGTAAAATACGAAATTTATTATCAAAAATCATAGCTATCCCTGTATATTTTCTCATAAACCACACCGGGAATATTTCCTATCGAATGATACAATTTGGAAAAAAATCCACCGGGTAGTTTTTGAAAACACTCGAGCGGAACTTTTAGAGCTTACTGCTTTATAATATATATGATAATATATATGATATGATATGATATGATATATATACCTTGTTCAAATTTTCAATCGTTAATAAAATACTTATTATTCATCCTATCAAGCTGAAATAAATTTTTTTAAACTTGTACTGGATGACAATTGAAATTAGTTGTTAATACAGTTATTCCAAATATTAATTCATTAATTAAATTTTAATTAATTAATTTTTTACATGGGAGGCAAAATGGCGGCCATTGGTTATTGAAGCATTTAATGCACATTCATTTCTATAAGAAGAGTTTCCATAGGGGGACCCTGTTATGTCGCCAAATACCGCCAAGTTTGTCGCCAACTTGGCGATATACCGCCAAATTTGGCGACCAAAATGATTCGCAAAAAGTGACGCCAACTTGGCGATATCTCTAATATTTCGCCAAATTCCCATAGACTTCCATTGTAAACCTACTTGCTTATAGAAAATCAAGAAATTGAGATATTTTAATGCAACCAAAACTAATATTAGCTTAAGGGATTATATTAAATTTTTCTTTGATGACCTAAGTAGGAATTGACTTTAAATAGAAAATTTTTATATTACTTGTTTATTAGAACAACACTTTTCGAATAATTCAAAAATTACAAATTAAGCCACAGTTTGACTAAACTTCATTATAAAAGTGCAACAGACAGAAATGAGATTTTAATTAATAAGAAGAACTAAAATTAATTCCAAATAAATGATAATTTAGAAAGTGTTTTGAGACTTTTATGCTCATTTCAGTAATATTCATTTGAAGTTTTGAATTTTTTAGAAACCATCTTAACACATTTACATCTTAAAATTAACCATCATGTCAAATTCCAAGTTTCTTGTCTAACAGTCTACCACCGCTCTGGTGTTAGTGGCACCAACATAAAATACCGAAACAGAGTTGAAATAGAATGTCTCTAAAAATGTTGAAACAGAGACTTTCAACATTAATTTGCCAACATTAACCTTGACATCGGTTGGTATTTCCTAATATTCTATAGAAAACGGAATTTAGATGTTTTTAAAGGCTTTCTTGTTGTTCCTGCCAACCAGGTGGTACTGACACCGGCATAAAATATAGCCCGTATAGGATCAGGGACTATCACTCTTGATTCGCAACCAATAACTTCTGTAATCGGTTTATTATTTCCTGAGATTCCATAGAAATCATAATTTAGGACTCTTTTAGAATGCTTTTCGCTCCTTCCCTTCGCTTCAAGCCTTTTTAATTTAGAATTTGTATACGACTGTTCTTAGAGGACATTCATATTTTGTAAGTAACTACCGTGCTATATTTAAAGTTTCTAGCCTCCTCACTACCGTAGAAATCGCAATTTAGAAATTATTTTGCTCCTGCAACTCTCTAGGGGTTGTGGCACCGACATAAAATATAGCTTAAATGTTTGAGCATGTTCTATCACCGTCAATTTGCAACCATTATGTTTGAAATCGGTTTCGTATTTCATACGATTGCATAACAATCGTAATTTAGAAGTCTTATAGAACGCCTTTCGCTCACTTCATCCTTTTAAATTTGGAAATTTCTTCCGACAATTCTTAGAAAGCATTTGCATCTTTGAAGTAATTACCATTCCAAATTTAAAATGTTACCCCCTCTTTAACACAATAAACGCAATTTAAAACATTTTTTGCTCCCTGTAACCCCCTGGTGGTAGTGACATCAACGTGAAATATAGTCTATGTTGGAGCGGAGACTGTCACCATCAATTTGAAATCATTACTTCTGAAATCGGTTTATATTTCCTGAGATTGCATAGAAATGGCCATTCAGAACGTTTTTCAGAACTCTTTTCGCACATTTTAACCTCTTTAAAATTTCGAATATTTTAAGAAATGTTCTTAGAGATCATTTATATCTTATCAGTAACTACCATTCTAAATTTCATGTTTCTAGGCCCTTCAGTTACACGAAAATCGCATTTTCGAACATTTTTTGCTCCTGCACTCCCTTTGGGGGTAATGCCACCGACATAAAATGTAGCCTATGTTTGAGCAAGGGTTGTCACCATCATTTTAACACCATTATTTTTGAAATTCATTTGGTACTTCCTGAGATTGCGAAAAAATCGGCATTTAGAACGTTTTTTAGAACGCTTTTTGCGCATTTTAACAGCTTTTAAATATAGCATTTTTTAAGAAATGTTCTTAGCGGTCATTTATATCTAATAAGTAACTACCATGCAAAAATTCCATGTATCTGAGACCTCCAGTAACACAAAAATCGCAATTTCGAACGTTTTTTTTGCCCCTGCAGCCCCTTTAGGGATAGTGGCACCGACATAAAATGTAGCCTATGTTGGAGCAAGGATTATCACCATCATTTTGACACCATTATTTTTGAAATCGGTTTGGGACTTCTTGAGATTGCATAAAAATCGCCATTTAGAACGTTTTTTAGAAAGCTCTTTTGCGCATTTTCACACCTTTTAAATTTCGAATTTTTTAAGAAATGTTCTTAGAGATCATTTATATCTAATAAGTAACCACCATGCCAAATTCCATATATCTGGACCCTTCATTAACACAAAAATCGCAATTTCGAACGTTTTTTTGCTCCTACACCAGCTTTAGGGGTAGTGGTACCGACATAAAATGTAGCCTATGTTGGAGCAAGAGTTGTCATCATCATTTTGACACCATTATTTTTGAAATCGGTTTGGTACTTCTTGAGATTGCGTAATATTCCCCATTTAGAACGTTTTTTAGAACGCTTTTCGCGCATTTTCACCCCTTTTAAGTTTCGAACTTTTTAAGAAATGTCCTTAGAGATCATTAGTATCTTATAAGTAACTACCATTCCAAATTTCATGTTTCCAGCCTCTTTAGTAACACAAAAATCACATTTTTAGAACGTTTTTTGCGCCTGCACCCCCTTTTGGCCAGTGGCACGGACATAAGATGTAGCCTATGTTCTAAGTTGGACCAACACCATCATTTTGAGACCATTACTTTTGGAATCGGTTCTGTAGTTCCAGAGCTTACCTCCTACAAATAAACAATTTTTACCTCTTTATAATAGAGTATAGAGTATAGACTAGCAAACCCCCGCGGCTTTGCTCGCGTAATATTTGAAATATGCCAAGTGATATTTATATGTCTAATTTTTATTAAAAGGTACTAACTAAATTTTTATTTTATTAAAAGGCACTAACTAAATTTTATTTTATTAAATGGTACTAACTAAATTTTTATTTTATTAAAAGGTAATATTTTATTTTATTAAAAGGTACTTATTACTTTTAGGAATAATTTAAAAAAATTACTATTTAAAACACAGTTTGATTAAATATCATTGTTACACTGCATAAGGCAGAAATGAGACTTAAATTAATTAAACGAAATAAAACTAAATAAATAATAATTTAGAAAATATTTTGAAACTTTTATGCTCAATTAATACGCTCAATTCAGTACTCATTTGAAATTTTGAATTTTTTAGAAACCATCTTCTTACATCTTAAAATTAACCATCATGTCAAATTCCAAGTCCTACCACCTCTCTCAACATAAAGGGCTATGTTGAAATAGGAACTGTCACCATTAATTTGCCAACATTAATTTTGAAATTGGTTTGTGATTTCCTAATATTCCACAGAAACGTAATTTAGAAAGATTTTAAAGGCCTTTTTTAGATCGTTTGTTGTTCCTGTGAATCCCAGGTGGTAGAATCATCGGCATAAAATATAGCCTGTGTAGGATCAGAGACTGTTACCATTGATTTGCAAATATTACTTTTATATTTGGTTTATATTTCCTGAAATAGCGTAGAAATCGTAATTTAGGACTTTTTTAGAATGCTTTTTGTACCTCCCCTTCCCTTCACACCTTTTTAATTGGAATTTATTTTCGACTGTCCTTCGAGGGCATTTATATTTTATAAGTAACTACCATGCCATATTTAAAGTTTCTAGCCCTTTCAGTATCACAAAAATCGCAATTTAGAAAGTTTTTAGCTACTGTAACCCTCTGGTGTTAGTGGCACAGACATAACATATAGCTTATGTTTGAGCAGGTTCTATCACCAACAATTTGTTATCATTATTTTTTTAATCGGTTTGGTATTTGAAAATATTACATAAAAATTGTAATTTATAACGCTTTTCGCTCACTTCATCTTTTTAAATTTGAAATTTTCTTTCGACAGTTCATAGAAAGCAGTTGCATCTTGTAAATAAATACCATGCCATACTTCAAAGTGTTAGACCCCTCATTTGTGTAAAAAACGCAAATTAGAACATGTTTTCCTTTTGCAACCCTCAGATAGTAGTGAAAACAACTTAAAATATAACCTATGTTATAGCAGGGACAGTCACCATTGATTTGCAACCATTACTTTTGAAATAGCTTTGGAATTTCCTGAGATTGAGTAGAAACCGCAATTTAGAACGTTTTTAGAACGATTTTCGCGCATTTTCACCCCTTTTTAAATTTCCAATTTTTTCGAAACTGTTCTTAAAGATAATTTATATGTAGTACATATGTACCTTGCCTAATTTTAAGTTGCTAGCCCCTACCGATCACAAAAATCGAAATTTGGAACGCTTTTTTGCTCCTGCAGCGTCTAGGTGATAGTGATACCGACTTAAAATAGCTTCTATGTTAGAGCAGAGGCTGTCAGCATCAATTTCTTAACATTACTTTTGAAATCAGTTTGATTCTTCCTGAGATATTGGTGAATCGGAATTTAGAACGTTTAGAAATCGGAAGAAGAACGTTTTTAGAAAGCTTTTTGCTCATTTTGCTCCTGCATCTCCTCTGGGTTAGTGGAAACATATATAAAATATAGCCTATCTTGAAGCAAGATCTGTCACCATCATTTTAACACCATTATATTTGAAATCGGTTCAGTATTTCCTGAGATTGCATAGAAATTGCAATTTAGAACGTTTTTTACAACGCTTTTTGCGCATTTTGACCCCCCTTTTAAATTTCGATTTTTATAGGAAATGTCCTTAGAGATCATTGATATATTATAACTAACTACCATTCTAAATTTCACGATTCAAGGCCCTTCCGTCACGCAAAAACCGCAATTTCGAACGTTTTTCTCCTGCAGCCCCTTTGGGGTAGTGGCACCGACATAAAACATAGCCTATGTTGGAGCAAGGATTTTCACCATCATTTTGACGCCATTATTCTTTAAATCGGTTTGGTATTTCCTGAGATTGTGTAGAAACTACCATTTAGAACGTTTTTTAGAACGCTTTTCACGTATTTTCACCCCTTTTAAATTTCGAATTGTTTAAGAACTGTTCTTAGAAATCCTTTATATCTAATAAGTAGCTGATACTTCAAATTTCATATTTCTAGGCCCATCAGTAACACATAAATCGCATTTTTAGAACGATTTTTGCTCGTACACCCCTTTGGGGTAGTGGTACCGACATAGAACATAGCCTATCTTGGAGCAAGCGTTGTCACCATCGTTTTGACACCAATATTTTTTTTAATCGGTTTGGTATTTCCTGAGATTGTGTAGAAACTACCATTTAGAACGTTTTTTGGAACGCTTTTTGTGCATTTTCACCCCTTTCAAATTTCGAATTGTTTAAGAACTGTTCTTAGAAATCCTTTATATCTAATAATTAGCTAATATATCAAATTTCATATTTCTGGGCCCTTCAGTAACACATAAATTGCAATTTTAGAACATTTTTTGCCCCTGCACCCCCTTTAGGGTAGTGACACCGACATAAAACATAGCCTATCTTGGAGCAAGCGTTGTCACCATCATTTGGACACCAATATTTTTTAAATTGGTTTGGTATTTCCTGAGATTGTGTAGAAACTACCATTTAGAACGTTTTTTGGAACGCTTTTTGTGCATTTTCACCCCTTTCAAATTTCAAATTGTTTAAGAACTGTTCTTAGAAATCCTTTATATCTAATAATTAGCTAATATATCAAATTTCATATTTCTGGGCCCTTCAGTAACACATAAACTGCAATTTTAGAACGTTTTTTGCTCCTGCACCCCCTTTAGGGTAGTGACACCGACATAAAACATAGCCTATCTTGGAGCAAGCGTTGTCACCATCATTTGGACACCAATATTTTTTAAATTGGTTTGGTATTTCCTGAGATTGTGTATAAATTACCATTTAGAACGTTTTTTAGAACGCTTTTTGTGCATTTTCACCCCTTTTAAATTTCGAATTGTTTAAGAACTGTTCTTAGACATCATTTATATCTTATAAGTAACTAATATTCAAAATTTCATATTTCTAGGCCCTTCAGTAACGCTAAAATCGCATTTTTAGAACATTTTTTGCTCCTGCACGCCCTTTGGGGTAGTGGCACCGACATAAGGTATAGCCTATGTTCTAAGTTGCACTAACACCATCATTTTGATACCATTACTTTTGGAATCGGTTCGGTAGTTCCAGAGCTTTCCTCCTACAAATAAACAATTTTTCCCTCTTTATAATAGGAGTATAGAGTATAGATTTATTTTATAAAACTTAATCTTTAACCCTTTAATTCCCATAATAGAATACGTTCTAGAAAATACTTAGTTCAAAGAATCTGACTTTACACCAGAAAGTTTCAATGGTTAATTTCGCTTTATTTTAATACGAAATGTCTGTTATTAATTAAAGCAGATATTGATATTTTAATTTTCTGGTGTTAATTATGAATATACGAATTAAAAAATCTATTAAATTCAAAGCACTGTTGTTTGCATATATGCAAAGCTGCGCACTGAAAGGTTGTGTTGAAATTGAAAAGTTGTTATCAATAACCTTTGTCAGATCGTTAAAATTTCTTCTAATGCAACACTGATTTTTCTTAATGTTTGGCTGATAATTATAATAAGCAATGTCAACATTATGCAAGATAAAAATATATAAATGTTTGAAATGTCAATGTAATTTGTATAGATTTATTATATGTTTATGATAAGGATATTAATAATGAAAAAAAAGCATGTTTGCGTTATCTAGTTAGGTGGAGGGGGGAGGGATGTTTGTTTATAAGAAATGAAGATACCCAGAAAGGAAAAGATTAAGAAATGGGTACGTGAAAGAAAAAATGTTGTGAAGCGGTGATATAGGACAATAAAATGTAACCACGATTGTAAATCAGGGTTCGTATGCTTTAAGGACTTTCAAACACCTTTTATCAGAAAAATATAGAAATATTTATCGTATTTAATGAAAACAAAAGCTATCTTCAAATATAACTACCAGTACTTTACGAAGTTTCTAGTATTAAAACACCTAAAATCCCCTGAATTCCTTTATGCGTACGAACCCTGGAAAATATACTGTAATCTCTTTCGAGTTAGCCACGATTCCAAAAATTTTCTTTAACTTTACAAAGTTCAGAATCCAATATATTTTAGAGATTTAAAGAACGATTTGTAAAAACAAGGCTTCTTTTGCTGCCACTGATTTTTTATAGTGTATAAATAAGTTAATCAACCCGGCATATAGGTACTTCGGATTCTATTTATTTTGATAAAACTATCCCATATTCAACAAACATACTTTACGCCCAAACATTATAAATTGATAGCCCTATGATTAGCATTAAAATTATTATTTTGTTGCTCTTGCAGATATAACCGCTATTCCTCAGCTAAAAATATTCAATGCAGAATTGGTGGGGAAGGATATCGGGCATTGTAGTCTCAGGTATTCTTCCTTGTAACAGTTAAAGTTTTTGCTACTTAAATTTCATTAGAAAAGTGAAAAAAAATCTGATCTTTTTTTTTTTTTTTTTTTTTTTTTTTTTGTCTTTGAACAGATTTTTGACGTAAGAATTTTTTTTTTGGTATCTGTGATATTGAGAAGTACTATATATATCAGTCTTTATTATGTGATTTTTTGACATTATTCTAATAGAATATTTCTCATATGTCTACATTGCGTAAAAAAAAGTTGCTGCCCAATTAAAATGCATTTTTCCAATATTTCAATTTTATGAATGCGCATTTTATTATACAAATTTCATGAATTCAAGTTGATTTCTGTTTAACGAATTTTTTTCATAACGAAATATTTAAGTGTAACGATGAGACTTAAATTGAAGTTTCACTGTATTTATAAAAACAAGGCTTCTTTTGGTGCCACTGATTTTTTATAGCGCAGTAATTAGTTTTCTCCACCCCAGATATAGGTATTTCGGATATAATCGAATATCAAACAGACATTTTCATATTCAACAAATATGTTTTGCACAAAAAACATGATAAATTAATGTTAAACGTTTTATTTCACTGCGCTTGCGTGTATAAATTCTATGACGCAGCTAAAAATATTCAATGGAGAATCGGTAGGGGGAGATATTTGAGTATTGCAGAGCTGCCAAGTCTCCGGCTTTTTGGATACCAATATTTTAATACAGAAAATGTTTTATTTAATTGGAATATGTTGAGGATTTAAGAGTACAACATTTTCTCTAAGATAATATTAGTGTGCAAAAATCTGGTTAAATAAACAATTTAGGTTCTGTATAACAGCTAAAATTTTTGCTACTTAAATTTCATTCATCATTTTCAATAAGTGTAAAAAAGTTTGAATTTTTCTATTTTGTTTTTTTTTTCGGTCTGAGCAAAACTTTCATGAAAGAATTTCTTTTATATCTTCGATATTTTTAGAAATACTAATATATAAATAATGATATCTCTTACGGAATTTTTCATATGGTATAATAAAGAATAAGCATTTTTCACTAGGCAAGACTAGGCTAACCTATCACTAGGCAAGATATATGCCAATGTTAATTTCCTTTAAAATATATAAACGGATTATAATTTTAAATGTAACCACCGTAACGAATATTTTACTAATGGTAAAACTATGTAAAAAAAAAATTTAAAGATCATATATTTACATTATTAATACAGGTAACTATCTTCATCTTACCATGAGTAAATATGATAACATAGAATCCTTAACAAAAATACTTTCGTTATGTTGTAACTCTCTTTAATACTTTCTTTTTTCTTAATTTACCCAGTCTGTTAAAAAAGAGATAAAAAACTATGATAACAGTCTGTTCGTCAATTTCACTCTACACAAAGCAGCTTAAATGAAGCGGAAAATCAAATAGACAAACACGGAGATATCCGTATGACAGGGAATGCAATCAAAAAGAACTAATCATGTAGCAGATGCTTTGTTTTATTTTTTATTTTTATTCTCTCAGTAAATTTGTTTTGTACTGTGGAAGATACGTAATAAAACAAATAAAAAAAGTTTTTCAAGCATTCGGACAAATCAAGAAGTTAGTATGAGGTGCATACACTTTTTAGAATTTTCATAAAATCTGCAGTCACAATTTCATATTAAAAATTTCTATTTAATACTTAAATCTGTGGTCGTCTTGTTTGATCCCAGACATTGCAATATTTTGCTGCTTTTAAATACGGCGAAAAATTCTGCTAAAAAATTGTTGTGAAACTGTATGCAACTTGTATTGTTACACTACGTTTAAAATGATGTAAATGATCCTTAAAATGCACTTCAAACGATTTTTTCTCTTTTACTATATAATGTAATACT
Source organism: Maratus speciosus (assembly GCA_963932465.1). Taxonomy (NCBI): domain Eukaryota; kingdom Metazoa; phylum Arthropoda; class Arachnida; order Araneae; family Salticidae; genus Maratus; species Maratus speciosus. The sequence goes on along the minus strand of OZ010794.1, from coordinate 500,778,146 downwards.
TTTGACAGTCCCTGTAAATGAACTATAAGTGTTACAAACTTCCTTTTAAATAGCGATCGTGCTATTGTAAACGTGAATAGCATACAAAAATTCAGGGCAATCAGAGTATATTTACGAGAGGTAGAGCGCAGATAAACGGACAGACAAACTGAAGTCTTAAACCCTTTTAAGAGGGTCCGGGACACATTTTTAAATAATTTTTATTTATTAAGTTAAAATTTTGGAAGTTTTTGTGATGGTTAACCATATCATTTGTAAATAAAAGCACATGATAAAACTTCTCATAATTTTTTTAAAAAAAATTTATTTTTAAATTTTATTAAATAAGAGTTTAAAATCGTTATAACTAGAGATATTATTTGTAGAATTTCATTTTTTTGCATTTAAATAAACAGAAATATATAAGTTTTAAGTTAGATTCAGCATTTAAAAAAAATATTAATTTTAATATAAATTAAAAATATTTAAACAAAAAATTTGAAAAAAAATGACGTAACTTTTTTATAAAAAATCATATTTTAAAAAGTAAATATATTTTTAAAAATTTGCTGAACCAAAATTAAAGTAAAACAATTGAAAAAGACATGTTCCAAATTTGAACAATTTACCTTTAACGGTTCTTGAGTTATAGCAATTTAAATACGAAAATTGGTGAAAAAGCCCATCATGAAGGAAAACGCATTTTTGCATGTCGTTTCACGACAGCCATTGCTTGAAAGCTAGATTTTTAAAACAAACTAAGACTTAACTAGCATCTTGTTGCCATCACAAAACTTTCTTCTATATAAAGCACGTCAATTAAATCATTTAAATAGTAAAACAGATTACATCAATTTAGAACCAATTCATATCAAAGTACACCTGAATTTGAAGTTGGATGAAAATTCGCGCATTAGTTCTTGAGATAAAGCTGTAGGCGAAATTCTGAAAAATGCAGCATAGCAGCGCCACCTGTTGAGCAATTTACACCAAAACATAAATAACACTAATTGATATCAAGGTATACCTGAATCTGAAGTTTGATGAAAATTCGTGCATTAGTTATTGAGATAGAGCTATGGTGGAAATTCTGAAAAATGCAGCATAGCAGCGCCACCTGTTGAGCGATTTGCACCAAAACATAAACAGCACTAATTCATATCAAGGTTATTTATTATCATATCAAGGTTATAATATTACAAATATTATTTGTAGAATTTAATTTTTTTTTCATTTAAATAAACAGAAATATATAAGTTTTAATTTTGATGCAGCATTTTTTTAAATGTAATATTTGAAAAAAATTAAAAATATTTCTAGTAAAAATTTAAAAAAAGAAATGATGTAACTTAAAAAAAATCATATTTTCAAAAGTAAAAAAAAAATTTTTTTTTAATTTACTGAATTAAAACTAATGTAAAATTATTGAAAAAATATGTTCCAAGTTTGAACTATTTAGCTTTAACAGATCTTGACTTATAGCAATTTAAATTGATTAGTGGTGAAAAAATCCATCATGAAGAAAAACGCATTTTTGAAAAAAGTCGTTTTCATGACAACCATTGCTTGAAAGCTAGATTTTGAAAACAAACCAAAACTTTAAAATTAATATTTCCTGTTCCAATTAAGATAGAAACATTGTTTAAACTTCATTTTAAGCAGAATAAAACAGAGAAATTTTTAATGTACTAAAATATTTTAAGATAATTTTAAGATTTTTGTGTCCCGGACCTCTTAAAGTAAGTTGGAAAGTGTTGAAAACGAAAAATAATGTATGATAACTGATTGTGTGCCAATTCCACGCTAAACAAAGCAGCTTAAGATGAAGCGGGAAATCAGAGAGACATATACAGACATATCCGTATGACAGAGAATAGAATCATAAAGAATTGATCATGTAGTATATATTTTGTTTTATTAGCCCCCGGTATGAAATTTCTTTCTTCGATCTTACTTTGTGTCATGTCCAAAAAATAACGTTACCTTACAGAAGCCAGCCGTAAAACAAAGCAGTAAGATTAAATACTCAACAGCAATTTTTTGAACTTTTAAGCATCGCACATTTTCAATTTTTATACCGTCGCATTGGGAGAAAATGTACTTTTAAATGCAATTTGTTTGAAAACTGTATCTCTATTTCATTTTGAAATATGAGTTTTTTTGTAGTTTTTAGCACCATTTGTTTAATTTTGGCATCTCAAGTACTCCATTTCTGTAGAAAGTAAAGGGAAAATAGCAATTATATCTTTTTTTGCCATTTTTTCATAGTAACCGAAAGAAAATGTAATTAAAATACGTGCTATTTATAATAAAAATATAAATGAATAATTTCTGCTAAAACATTGAGCTATTATAAGCTATATTTAATTTTAAGTATCTATAGACGCTTTCAGTGTGACGTCAGTCATGACGTTTTGGTTGGAAACTGACTCCAAACAAACGGTTGCTATGCGTCATTTCTTTTTAAATGTAAATCGTGGAAAATGTTACCAGTACATATCAAGCATTAACCCCTTCAAGTGCGGTGGCTAGACTGTCTAGCCACCTAATTTTAATTCCAAAACTGTCAAATGGCACCAAGAATATTTTAATAAAATTTTGCTTTTGCAATGAAAGTGCAAATTAGCGTGTTCTTATTTTCTAAGAAATTCGTTTGGATATACTGGTGTCAGTCAATTATTTCATCAGTTTACGAACAGAATTCTTCTGTCCCTGAAAGGGTTAAAACACTTAGACGTGAGATATAGATATAAGATATAGCTGCAACACACAAACAAAATAGAAAATACAACATAGCAACCGTTTGTTTGGAGTCAGTTTCTAACCAAAACGTCATGACTGACATCACGACTGAAATCGTCTATATTAATGTTTCAAGCAAATAAAGACCTATGAATCATTAGATAGCCACTTTTTTGTGGAGTTTCTTTAATGACGGCATCTTTTTGCTGCATTTGTGTATTATTTTGCGACAGTGACATCCTGTGCACGCTTTACCGAAGATGTTTAAGAGTGGATCGCAAATGTGGAATTCTTCAGCGGATGCGAATGACATCATTTTATAAAAAATAAATGTGTGTGCTTTAAGTCTTAAAATTGAAATATGTTTGGCACTATTTATAAATACATATATATTTTTTTTTCATCGGGAGCAACACTAAATTCTGAAAAAGCAGAATTCCTGTTTTCTAGTTTTTTTTTATATTTATTCTCTTTGTAACTTTGTTTCGAACTTTGGAAGGCATGTAATAAAACAAATATAAAATATTTTTCAAGTTTTAGGACAAATTTAAAAGATAGTATGAAGTTACATAAACTGCTTAGAATTTCTAATAAGTCTGACATCACAATTTGATATTAGATAATTTATATTTATTACTTAAATCTGTGGTCCTCTTGTTTGATCCCAGAAATTGTAATTTTTCTTCCAATTAAATATGGCGAAAACTCATACTCTAAAATTGTAGCAAAAGTATTTGCAACCTCAATTTTTTTATACAATTATTATTATTTAGTTTGAAACCTGTACTGTTATTAAAGAAGCATGTACTTCAAAAAATTATCACATGAAATGAATTATATATTCAGAATTAATTACATATTGATCGCATCTGTGCTGAAACACCAATGATCAATTTGTTTGTAACCGACATTGTTTACTACAAAATAGCGGAAATTAACTATCAAGGTTTCCTTTTTCAGCGTGGATTTCACATGTACGTTACGAAATTACTTCCGTGTCTTTCTTTAATAATCGAATAAAATATAGAAAAATTTCTGGAACATACCAAAAACTGTACGCCTATCAAAAGACAGATATATGTTTATATCAAGTGTATGTTGAAATCCGCCATATATGTTAATGAATGTCAATGCATATTTGAAAGCTATACAAATAAAATCTGAATGGTTGTATATCTACAAAAATTTCACACCAATTTCTCCGAGAATATAAAAAATTGCGTATTGAAACGAGCATCATTTACTCTTAAGGGTTTTATATCAAATATGTTATGATAGCACTTAAACATTTTAAATTTACATTTTTAGTGAAATTTGTATAATAAGTTGAATTAGTTTCAATTTAGTTTTTCGCATGTACCAGGGGATCGAACCCGGCCTTCCCGGGTATATACGAAATATAAGGGAATACCATTTTTTTAATTAATATACAGGGTGCAATATGTTATATATCGCGACCTGTCAATTTGTGTGCCTTTTTGTATGTCCAAGTGTTAAATGTGTTAAAATAATAATAATAATAAATATAAAATTGAAAAGGCCTAGGATTATTCCTATTGCCACCATAAAAATTATAAAATGCACGTCTATTATATCCCATGTGCGAGTCAATTTGTATGTATGTCTAAGTGTTAAATGTATTAAAATAATAATAAAAAAATATAAAAATAAAAAGACCTAGGATTATTCCTATCGCCACCATAAAAATTATAAAATGCACGTCTATTATATCCCATGTGCGAGATAACCCATGTGTGGGGTAGCTGTGCAGTATCAGCCGACGAAGGCCCGCAATAGAAGAATTGCACAGCACTTTACAGGTCGAGCAAGCTGCACACTATGGCAAATCAAGAAGCATCAAAAAGCCTCCGACTCCACATTGTCCGTCCATTTGTATGTCCAGTGCACAAAGAACAAAAAAAGAGAGAAGGTAAGTCATGTACGCTAATGGCGCCTGGTGCATGTAAAATCCGTCGTGGATGGAAAGTCCTCCAAGTTACCTGTGAATTATACCTCTGGAGGTGCCTTGCCAGGTGAAGGTCCCGTCATCTGATCAAGGTTCTAAATTACGAGATCAACTTGAGTAGCAATGTGCGGGTGCCAGTCAACAGGATATAACGTTAAGTTACCGGCAAAACAAAGTAAACACAAACGAGCAGTAGGCACTGCGGATAGGATGACGATCGAGGCAATGATGCCAGGTTTATTCCCGTGTCCCTCTGCATCGATTCGTCTGCCTTGCATTTCGGCACAAAATTATTCCTTCAGCGGTAAATCTTAGCTTTTCGGCCACATCAATTTTTAATTTCCCTCAAACTTGCCCCTTTCTACAGCTAAGAAGTTTTCCACCTTTTAAACATAAAAAATAATCCATACCTTTTCCAACTGGCATGGCAAGTACGTGGCGTGCGGCAACAATCATAGTTTTGCAAAGTGCAATAAACAACCTAGACTGATCAACTTAGGTTAATATAGTTGGCCCGGGTGCTTGCTGGTGTGGTCCGCCGCCTGCGGCGATCTGGCGTATGTACTCACAATGCATCGCCCTGCTTTCCAGGCAATTACAAATCCGTTCAGCTGGGTTAACCCCAGTAGGTAGGGGCCTGGTCAGTGGTCTCCGAAATATAAGGAAATACCATTTTTTTATTAATATACAGGGTGCAATATGTTATCTATCGCCGACCTTTAATTTCTCAACCGTTGGTCGTAGACATATAGTTCCAGTTACAAAAACCTTCGAAATGAAGTAAATGTTGTGACATTATTTAAAATAAAAAATCAATTTTATAAAAATTGCAAAATCTAACTTTTTATACGGTCTCCCAGCCCCTATAGTTATATTTAGCGAAAATTTACACATATCATAACAGATATAACACACAAAGTTTGACATCTGTACTACTAAAATTGACAGAGTTATTAAATTTCAAAGTTTGAGATTTCTGCACTTGATTTTGTCTTTCATTGAGGGATCAGTTAAAAGATGAATTAAAGTAATTCGAGATCAAAATCAGGGTGCAATGTCCTTTTCTAGCGAAACCATCTTTATCCCGTATCGCCAAATCGGGGAATTACTTAAGAGGATTATTTCATCTAAAAATTTTAACTAACTTTTATGGGTCGAACAACATTCAAACGTCAAAGTAGGTAGAAATTGACAACCGGAAAAAAACATATTCACTAAGGACTAAATAAATGACAGCGGGATGGAATCGACCAGCCGAGCTATAACGAGCATGAAAATTGGAATTATATAAATTACAATAGTACCGCAGCGCCACACATTCGGGATAAAATACGAGCCATCTATCAGTGGACGTGCTAGTCAGCGCTGAGATCGTGATGGCAAGCTACGCATACCTGCAATATGCTGAAATGATATTTATTTATGGTGAATGTCAAAGAAATGCCAGAGAGGCTGCGAATATTTATTCAGAACGTTTCCCTAAGGATTTACATCCAACGCATGAATAACTGATGCACCAGTTACTGCACCATCTTAGAGAGACCGGATCTGTTCACGGCCCAGAACGAGTAGACGGGCAAGGTGTAATGTTCGAGTGACTCCGGAGGAGGTGCTGCCATATGGATATGCCCTTTTAATTCCACAACTGAGCACGGCGGAAATAAACAAGGCATATGGTCAGCATGTCTGGCATTTGTTACATGCAAATGATGCACATCCGTACCATCCGACACTTGTGCAAGTATTAATGCTGGGTGACCAAGCACAACGATTTGATTATTATAATTTCATGCTCAACACCTTAGAGAAAAATCCGTCGTTCCTTTGTGACATTCTGTGGACAGTTTAGTAAAAGTTTACACGGGGGGGGGGGGGATTGTGAACGCGCACAATGCGCAAACTGGTCTCTGGAAAACCATCACATCGTCCTCACAGTACGACACATGTGGTGCGATATATGGGGAACCCAGATTGTTGGACCCATGTTTTATGATGGGACCTTAACGGGCGATCGTTACCCGCATCTGCTTCAAAACACAGTACGTGACTAGTATGAAGAGCTGCCTCTCCGACATGCATGCCGGATGTGGTTTCAACATGATGGGGCCTTCACCGTATAAAACATCAACGTCCGAGCGTATCTGACCACTGAATTCGGTTAACAGATCCTTGGATATTATGGTCCGGTACAGAGGCCAGCGCGTTCGCCGGACTTGACTCCCATGGAGGTCTGGGAGTACACCCCTCTGGGGTTACATCAAGGCATAGGTCTATGTGACAGAGACCACTTCTCTGGTTTATCTGAAGCAGCGCATCATCCTTGATTATCGCACAGTTTGCTCACCTGTTATACTCTAACGTGTTGAGGACTCAGTACTGTCACGCATTTAATGGGGTATTGCCACCAATGGAGAAAATTTTGAGCAGTATCTCTAGTACATTCCGGCGTTTGATGTATTCATTTTTTATAGTAGGCAGTTTTCTGATATTATAATAAATTGATATTTATTTTTCTGTTTAATTTCAATTTTTCATTCTGCGCTTTGCATACGACTCCTAAAAATCAGCTCAAACTTTTAGATGAAATAACCTTTTTTGCTGATTCTCCGATTTGTCGATACCGGTTAAAGATGATTTCGCCGTAAAAGGAATATTGCACCCTGATTTTGATTTCAAATTACTTTAATTCATCTTTTAACTGATCCCTCAATAAAAGACAAAATTATCTGCAAAAATCTCAAACTTTGAAATTTAATAACTCTGTCAATTTTTGTAGTATAGATGTCAATTTTTTTGTGTTATATCTGTTATGATATGTGTAAACTTTTACTAAATATAACTATAGGGACTGGGGGACCGCATAAAAAGTTAGTTTTCATAACTTTTATAAAATTGATTTTTTTTACTTTAAATAATGCCACAACATGAATATTTACCTCATTTGAAACGTTTTGGTAATTGGAACTATATGTCTACGACCAACGGTTGAGAAATTAAAGGTCGTCGATAGATAACATATTGCACCCTGTATAAATATATATGTTTTAGTTTGCCCACTAACACCACCGAAACACATTTCTATTTCAAAAGTATCAGGTTTGTATTCAAATAATGTTTTGAAATATATTAAAAACATTATTTTCGTATGAGTGAATAGCCGAAGCAATCGCAAAAGATTTCGTTGCTTACATCAGTTCTATTTAATTAATTATCACTTCAGTTATTGTAAAAAGTAATTGGATTACATGTCTTATAACTCCTTCGGGATGAGCGTCTTTTACAGAATTTTTAATCTTTTATCATCGGTTTTTCAAAACACAAATTTTCTCCTAATTAAATCGGGAAAATACTCAGATTAAATAAGGAATAAGGCAAAATTTACGATAAAAATTTACTGGTGAGAATAATCACGGATTTTGAGCACCTTACGCGGCACGTATACGGGTCACTTGTTCCCAATGGGTTAAATTTATCTATTATTGCCGAAACGTCAGTGAAGGCTTACTGTGGAGACACGAAAAGTTTTGGTTTCCGTTAGTCTGTCTGTCTGTTAGTCTGTCTGTCTGTTCCGCGATAACTGCCGCAAAAAGCATCCGATCGGCTTGAAATTCCCTGGGCATGTTGATGAGCTCCCCGAATTTAGCTGTATAGTTTTGGGTTAAATTTGGTTCATTCGTTCGGAATATACAGAACATTTTATTTTGTGATATAATGCTTTTCTATGGGAAGTCAAACGATTTTCAAATTTTCATTTGTTGAAAGAAATCGCTCATATGAATAATAGATTTAAATGGTAAATTTTGGATGTTGAAATTTTTAAATAAGAGTATTAAATTATTCTTATTAGTTTGCAATTTTGTCAAAACATTTGTCAGAGCTTTTAAATTAGGTGTATAACTTATGATAGAATTTTATACATGTGTTCGAATAATATAAAACATTTTATTTTATGAATTTACTTATATTTCATTTTTTCTTTTAACCGTTGCGTAGCAACAGCATCTCATCTAAAAATATCATAAATGTGAAAGTATGTATGGTTTTTTGAAGTCAAATCAAAGCAAAAGGAATGAATTAATGAATGCCTTTGTATAGATATTTGCATATAGATTTATTTAAACGCAGAAATGAAAATAGTATTTATATACTATATAGAATAATATTTTCATTTATTTATTCAACTATTTGATCATAAATGAAAAAGTTCGTTATTTTCATACAGAATAAACTGACATTATTGAATTATTCTGTTAAATTTTATAAACTTTATTGTTGCCAAAAAAAAAATGAATAACAATTTCTCCCAAAGAGTTAATTTTAATTTGTAAGATTTTCACGTGCAAAAGAAAAATGGAATATGCAAATAAAAAATAAAAAAAGGATATATAGGACAGGAATGAATACATATAAACATTTCACACCAAATACCACCTAAAATAGTTTTTGTAGCAGTATTTTCCCAGCACTACGAAGAAAGATTCCTCGATTTACACGATTTTACTTGGCCTTCCTTTTCTCATTCTTTGCGATTTCATTTTCGCAATTGCGTGCATTAATTGGCACAAAATTTTACATTTTTATGACTGAGATATATGTAAGGCCATACAAATAAGAAATTCCGTATTGTCTCCTATAAAATGTGATAAAGTGTTGGTTAATCATATATGTTTTTATTAAGAGGAGCAGAGCTGCCAAGCCTCCGGCGTTCTGGATACCAGTATTTTAATACAGAAAATGTTACTTTATTTAATTGAAACATTTGCGCGATTTAAAAGAACATTTTCTCTAAGATAATAGTGATGTGCAAAAAGCTTGAGACTTGGCATGTCTGGTGGGGAGTGAAATGTTTTACTTAATGCATTTATCTCTATTTTAATGCTACGTGAACAACGTCCGTGTAACAGCTTGTAGAGTGTAAAATAAATTAAATTATTAAAATAATCCTTATTACGAAAAATGAAACAGAAAGTCCGGCTAAGGGAAATGAAATGTTAGTTAACCTTTCGTAATTTGACCTGAACATAGGTTTGCGTCAAATTTCAACGGTATTTGTAACATCACGATTTTAAATTAAATGTATATACTATTAAAAGAAAATCACAAAAAATACTTAAAGGCGCCAAATCATGTTTATCTATTTAACGATGATGAATTATTAACTGTTAGGTTTAGAAGAACCCCTACTTTAGGGTGATTTTAGTAAGTTAATGCTATCGAGTACATTTTTTGATATTTAGATTAGATCTTAGATATAAATATTACAGAATGGTAATCAAAATTATTTTTTATAAACAAAATTTATAAAGGTGTTAAATTTCTAAATTAGATGTTTCAGTTTACATTTCCAAAAGTTCTTTATCCATTAGATACAGGTATTTGTGGTTAGCAGGCAAGTAAATACTGCTGTATGGATATTAGGATAACGTAAAATGCTTGACCGAATTATTGCTTATCCTTATAAATCGCAGTGTAAAAAGAAATCTAAGATATAGGGTAATCATTAACTCAATCAGTAGAAAATTACAAATGCAAAATAAATTACACAACGGGGGGTTCAGGGGGACGCCCCCTGAAGAAATTTGCTTTATTATATAAAAATTACTAGAATAAGTAGCTCGTGAGAATTTCAGAATATCCTTACATAACAACGTGTTTAATTTAACGCTTTTAATGTCTGAAACCATCGAAATACTTTTTTCCTTTTATAAATGTTTGTGTAATTTAAATAGTTTAAATTTTGCTTTTGTAGAAAGATTAATATTACGCAAAGTTTGATAAAAACAATGAGTTGCAGAGATGACGTTGAGGCTCTTGATCTGCAGATTTACTAGTTGCCGAAACGTCAGTGAAGGCTTACTGTGGAGACACGAAATGTTTTGGTTTCCGTTAGTCTGTCTGTTAGTCTGTCTGTCTGTTCCGCGATAACTGCCGCAAAAAGCATCCGATTAACTTGAAATTAAGTGGGTATGTTGGTGAGGTACCCGGAATTAGCTGTATAGTTTTTTGTTATATTTGGTTCATTCGTTCGGAAAATATAGGACATTTTATTTTTCACAATAATGCTATTTTATGGCAATTCAGACGATTTTTCTATTTTTATTCGTTGAAAGGAAATGACCCATATGATTGAAGGATTTAAATGGTAAATAATGGATGATGAAATTTCCTAATTGGAATCACACAATGTTCATATTAGTTTGAATTTTTTTCTATGCATTTGTCAGAGTTTTTAAATTCGGTGTATAACTTATGGAGGGATTATATATATATGCGTTCCAATAGCCTAAAATATTTTTCTTTTATAAATTTTCTTCTTTAGAATGTACACATTTCATTGTTTTAATTTTTTTAAACTGTTGCCTAGCAACGCAACTACGCCTAAAAATATCGCAGATGTGAAAGTATGTGTAATTGTTTGAAGTCAAATGAGCGTCAAAAAGGGATGATTTTTTTTTTTTTTTTTTTTTTTTTTTTTTTTTTTTTTTTTTTACAAACAAACCTTTTTGTCTTTTCAAAATATAGATGGATTTTACGCCAGAAATAAAGGCAGGCTATGATCTATTTATTTTATTTAAATACATTTCTTTTAAATTAAAAAGTTCATTATTTTCATAAGGAATAAATTGACATTTTTCTATAAAATTTAACACTTTTTTTTTTTTTTTTTTTTTTTTTTTTACCGTTGCCAAGAAAATCAAATCCCGCAATAATAATTTACCCTAAACAGTTAACTTTGATTTGAAAGATTTTCATGTGCAAGAGGAAAATGAAATACAGAATAGACATGAATATACGTCTTCATATTGGAAAGAACACGAAAATACGAAAAGAAGGTGAATTTTACCTCATATATCAAAAACAAAGCTAATATGCTTTGAGGTTGAAATAAAAGGGCCTTGTGTTATGATATTAATTCTTAATATTAAAAAAAAAAATTTACCAATATCTCACGGTTTATCGTCTGCACACGGCTAACAGAAATGTTTAATTTTTAATTGAAAATTTCAATAAGAAAAAAAACTTTTGAAAAGCGAATAGATAGTAAATGTCAAAATTATGCACCGAAAAATTATCTCTGTTGAAAATGACGTCATTGTATCGGGAAATAAATATTTTCATTCTTAAAAGCCATACATTAACTAGATTAAAGGTTTACATAAATATTTTACAGACATACATACAATAAATACAATAAACCCAACTGGAGTGAAAAATTATCCAGAGCCAGGAATCGAACCCGGGACCACAGTATACAAGACTGCTGCTCTAACCACTGAGCCACTCCGGCCAATGCCTGAGTCTGCAATTTCTCACTAATAAACCATGTTGGGGAAGTCACCAGCCATCTATACGACAGCCTTGGAAGACCGGACAACGATGAATAGATTTTACTATTACATCGATCTACGATAATTATAATAAAACACGCATACTACAATATATATTAAAACACACATACACACATAAACACATACACACATACACACATAAACACATTTTATGTGTGTATGTGTGTTTTAATATATATTGTAGTACGCGTGTTTTATTATAATTGACTAGATTGCCTGAAAAAATATTTTTTGACGAGTGTTACTTCTTAATGCATCCTCATTTCAGAAAATATGAATTAAAATTATTTTATTTTTAAAAGGAAATTACATTTTCGTTCACAAAACCTAAACTTTTAATATAATTGCGTTAATGTAAATTTTCTTCTGTTCACCGGTATTAAAAAATAAGGCTAAAAATCAATCTAAGATTTACGATAACCGCTAGCACAATGAATAAAATGTTACATATGTAAATTTAATGAAATCACGGGGGGTCTACATTATTATCTAAAAAAAATACCAGAATTAGCAGCTCATGAAAATTTCAGAATATCCTTACATAACGTTTTTAAATTAACGCTTATAATGTCTGAAAATTTCGTATTTTTAGCTGCATACGTAATTATATAAATACGTAGCACCTATAGTCGTCGTTCAATCCGTCTGTCCGTCCGTCTGTCCGTCCGTCCGTCCGTCTGAACGTTCGCATATAACAGAGCAAAAACTACCCAACCGAATTGCCTGAAATTTTAAATATATGATTGTTGCAAAATTTTGTCGAGCCATTTCAAATTTTATGAAAATTGGATGTATAGTTTAATTACAGGGACATTCAAAAATTTTCCTTTACATTGCGGCCTATGGGAAAAAATTATTGCAAGCGCATTTTAATGATGTTACAGTCTTCCAAAGGGTCTGAAATTTTAAATATATAATTGTTGCAAAATTTTGTCGAGCCATTTCAGATTTTGTGAAAATTGGATGCATAGTTTAATTACATGGACAGTCAAAATTTTTCCGTTACATTACGGGCAATGGGAAAAAAAATTATTGCAAGTGCATTTTAATGATGTTACAGACTATACACTTATAAAGTGCAAAGAATTATACATTCAGTACAATATGGGGTGCAAAAAATATTTATAAAACTAGTTATAGTACGAACGCACCTCATTTGCCACGTTTCACGAGCAATTTCCTACTTGTTATTCTTATAAATAATTACGTAATTTGAAAACTTTAAATTGCGGTTTGCAGGGAGTTGAATGTTACCCAAAAGTGTGTTTAAAAATAATGACTTGCAGTGCTGACGTTGAGGGTCCTGATCTGCAGATTTACTAGTTTATATTATTTATATTACTTTATTTTATTTATGAAGTTTTAATTTCGTTACGGAATGTCTGCCGGTAAACAAATGCCGAACAATATCTATTAACTTAAATTCAAACAAAATTATGATTCATAATCGTCTGCAAGCGACGGAGATAGATTTTTAAAAAAAAATCCTTCTTTTAGTTATTTTGAAAATCATAAATAGTAAGTAAATTTCGATGCAGTTTTCAAACAAATTTCGATACAGTTTTCCAACAAACTGCATTTGTAAGTATATTTGTTTCTTTATTTGACGATGTAAAATTTCAAAATGTGCGATGTTTAGAAGTTTAAAAAATTGCTGTAAAAGCAAAATAATCGTCTGCTGTTGCGAACATCAAAAGGACATCACTGTTACGGACGGACATGCTTGTCCCTTTTATTTAATATCGATTGTTGAGATAGTTAAACATTTTTTATCATGACTAATTAATAAGTTTTTTTTAACATTTTCTATTTTTTAAATTTAATTGAATTTTTTAAATAGTTTCTCTTGATAGATAAAATATAGAGAAAATGAGAAATAACTGGAGTTAAAATATATTTATTGTTGCTATTTTTTTTTTTCATTGAAATGTACAATTAAAAATACATTTTTTTAATAAGTGATATTTCAGACTGCAGTTAAGAAACCTAAAAGTGAAATGTTTTTGCGTGTGAAAAAAAGAAATACATTCATCATAAAACTGTACGTTTGTATGGGATAATTGATCCGAAATAACGTTATTTCATGTAGCAGCTACAAAACTAGGTGTCAAATATTTGATCGGCGAACTACCTGAAACTTTGAAAATGACGTCATTCAAAGAATGAACACTGCCCCCTGAATACTAGGCCTGAGCTCTAACATAAAAATGACAGCTACTGAACGCAGATTTTTTTTTTCTTTTTAAACGTAGGTACGGTTACTTAAATGTAGACACCAGAATTTTATAAAATCTTTCACTGGCTTGTTTTATCTCAGAAAAATAAATCCAAAAAAACTTAAAAAAAAATAATGGTACGAATATTTAAGGGACCATACACACGCTGAAAAAAATCCGCCTTCGACTGCCGCCATTTTTGTGTCAGGGCTCAGGCCTAGAATGAATTTCAGTGTTTTACGATAGTGGTAACAAATCATGTATTTTTTATAATTGTCATTTAATCTTTACAGTATATATGCAGTATATATATTTTCTATACAGTATATATTCTATATTTTTCTATACAGTATATATATTTTCTCATATACTGTTCTAAAAAATTACTCATAATTATGTTACGAATGTTTTTTTAATTAAACGCAGCAGAAAAAAAAAGAATATTTTTTTCCAAAATCAAAAGATCGCATTATAGTCAATCAGGGTAACTTTGATCCGCATTTTCCCTTTTTCATATGCCACACTCTTATTTGAAGAATATTGTCCCAACTAGGGGCATAAAAGAGAAGAAATGATCCTAAATTATTGTTTGACTAAAAAAAAATAAGGAATAAGAAGGATAAAAGCAATAAAAAATGGATTTTTTGCCTGGTTCAAAGTTAACCAGCCATTTAGGGTAACTTTGTACCATATGATAAATTTTTATATAAAATAATTAATTATAAAAAAAAAGTATTGTGGTCAGGACAACTTTAAACACCAAAAAATGTTTTCAGATATGTAAAGACTGCGAATTTACATTTCCCAACATCACAAGATTTGTATAATTTATGATATTAGAACAAATATCAGGCATAAGAAAAGTGGAAGAAGAGAACCATGAACTTTTAGAAATAAAAAAAAAACCTGTTTATTGTTCATTTAAAACATAAAACTGCAGTGGAAAACAATTTTCAATGTTTTAACTCTATAATATACCCATAGTTACAGTAGTACATACAAGTACTAGCATTATTCAAACAAGAATAAAAAACGTCGAACGTATGAAATGTCAAATTTGAGTTGCTCCGCCCCTAATCACGCCTCTAAATGAATTTTATGTATTTTACAAATATTTGTAAAAATATTTACATGTCATATCTAATGCACACTTTCGGCATTTATATAAAATATACGTGCTAATATGGGAAATTTTGGACAGTAGCACCTATAATCAGTAAATTATAAGCATCAGTGTAACTTTGAGCCGGCTCAAAGTTACCCTGAAAATGCGGTAAAATGCTAGTGCCTTCTTATTTTTCATTTTATTAACTATTAATAAATAAATAATCACAAAATATTAACACATGTACAACATTTAGATAAAAATATGTCTGATAAATGAGTATATTGTTACTTACTATGAAAATTTAATTGGATTACAACAACTTCAAAAAAGCCTTCAAAATTAACTTGAAAACAGTACTTCACAAAAAAGTTAGATGATGCAATTAATTGCGCATAATGTTGCTAATTTATTTTCTAAAATAAAGAGGAGAAATCCCAGTTTAGAACCTTGCCAACAGAGCACAGTTCTGGAGTTTATTTAGTCTTTTAGAGTCAAAAATATTGAAAAATAGGAGGTGGTGCAGAGTTACACCACGTGGTTCAAAGTTACCCTGATTGACTGTATTATAAATGCAACACATCAAGTTATCACTAAGATTCTAAAGACTCTAAGATAGAGACATGAATGCTTTATTTGCAGAAAAGAAATCTATTAAAGATTTAAGATCTCAGATATGCACTTAGAATCTGTCATTAATTTATATTTTCTGATAAGTTTGTCATTATGAATCAATAATGATTCATCAACATACAATAGCCAACTTTGATTATATGATTAAAGCGAAAAATGAAAACCCAATCCTCTATTTCAAAACTAAGTTTTTCCAATGATTTTCGATAATTACTTCTATGTCTTTCCTGTTTAATCAATGCTGTTTACAAATACCTTAGAAGAAACGAAAATCGAACTGTTTCAGAAAGATAACTGTATAAGTTACGAACTCTATGGAATTTGATTTTCGTATTTAAGGAAGATATTTAATGGTATGAGTTTTAGAATATAGTAATGATTTTATTTATCCTGAAACATACAATCAGCTTAAACAGTAGTGATTTATCATGCTTGAGGACTCAACTTTTATTATTTCATTACATAATAAATATTTTATTGTCTTTGATTAATATACTAAGCCCATCTTTTCAGGTTATGAATAGTTGAAGCCCTGTCGATTTTTAACAATTTGGTTTGATTTATAATTCCGGTTTGATTGTCTGTCTCTAACATTGACCGTGCTCTAAATATACGTAGATATAGTTTGATTGCCGAGAAATTTATATATGTTGCAGCGGTAGAATTGATAAAAAAAAGTCACTGGTCCAAAGGAAAAGTAAACCTCAGAGTTTACTGGTCTGCAGACATCGTCACTGGCCCGCTACATAAAATTCTATTATGTACCTTTAACCCTTCAAGTGACACCCCCCCCCCCCTCCTCTTCCTATTAGAATATAAACCAAACTTCCTTTCAGTTACCCAAAATTTTCAGCATAATAAAATGTAAAATTAAAATTTGCTAAAAATTAAATAAACAGTACATGAACAAAAACTATAAAATTATTAATTATAATTATGTATTTATTTCCGATTATCTATTTCAACTGACTAAGTTTTAATGCAATTTTTTATTTATAAAAAAAAAAAAAATTCTGTGGTTTGTGTTTGGTTGCGGTTTTCTCAGGGATGAGAAAATTTACGTTTACCTGTCAGAGAGGGAAAAAAGCTACTGGTCCTGCGGGCCACTAAATTTTTTAAATTAGTGGTCCGATTGAATTTTTAGTGGTTTCGGACCAGCGGACCACCAAGGATTTCGAACACTGTGTTGTTGAGTACCACTATGGCACATTCGGTATTGAAAATGAAGTGTGTAGCATTTACGGTTCATTTAGAGGGGCACTCAAAAGCATTCCGTTACATTACGGTCTATGAAAAAATAAATTGTCGTGTATTTTAATGATAATACACATTTTTAAATACATTGAAATTATCATATATCAATGAGGTGTACCACATGGTGCTTACTGTGAAAAGGGGTGTGCATAGAATTAATCGTTCATTTACACGTACACTCAAAAGGGTGAGGTCTTAATTTCTAACAGAAAAGTACCTCAGCCCTAATATTCTGCGGTACCGGTACTAACAACTGTACCGTTCCCCCCATACTACTCCGATTTACATATTTATATTTCATAGGTTATTTGAAAATTTAAAGCATCTTTATCTTTAGCAAAATAAAAAAAAATTAATTCATCTATCAGCATATACTTAGCTGTCGACTATTCTACTTTTTAGTTACCACTCCTTCCGAATAGCAATGTTTGCATAATTTTGATGTTAATTAATTGCAGAATTCCGCGATTAAATATGGTAAGCAGGGGCGGATCCAGAGAATCGTTTTTTTTTTTTTGGGGGGGGGGGATACCGAGTGACATATAATCAACGTAGTCATAACTTCTGTTGCTCAAATCATTCCGTGCAGTTAATTATTAAATGAATATGAAATATTTAATGCGATTTGAAAATATTACAGACTTTCGATTATCCGACATCCGATTAACCGAAACACTCGGTTATCCAACACCCTTTTTATATAATCCCGCCCTCTCTTCAAAATATAGTTTATTGTAACTTTTTAAGTCATAAAATTAAAAACGTTATAACAGAATTTATTTATTAAATGTCTTATTTTTTCTTTTCCTTTTTACTCTTGTACTATGGTAAATATTTATCTTATTTTTTGTTCTTTTAGTTATAGTGAATAACTTTAATAACACAAGCCTGCCATGATTGTGTTTTTTAACTTTTGATAATTGATTTTGGTGTTTTTTTTTAGCACTGAATCCGAAAATGACCTTCATTTTTAACCATCAAGTCACGATTTTCGCAAATCGTAAGTTTCAAAGTTAAAAAGTAAAAAATAGCGAAAATCTCACAAAGCAATTTGTCAAAGCCTTAACAAAAGAAAGTAAATGTTTTAAATGCATCTGCGACAAATTTTCCAGCCTTATCAGCCGCCAAAGTAAAAGAGAATACCGAGATGAACCCCATAGAGAGGATTAAAAGAAAAGCGGGAAGCAGAGCATGAGCGGTTCAAAGAAACTTCCACACATGGAATAAAATTATAAAGATTTTAAATACACAATATTTTACATGTTTAACTATAAAAATCCATGTATGAGCAAAAAAATGAATGAATTATTATGAAAAAAAGTTACGTCTGTTTTATAGTAGCAGATTTTCGCAATATTTCCGCTTCTTAAAAATTTGCGATTTGTGAAAAAAACTGACGTGATGGTGTGGTAAAAAATGAAGGTCATTTTGGGATTCAGCACTAAAAAATACATAAGAACCAATTATAGAAAGCTGAAAAACATAACTATCACATCCATTTTTTAATATCAGATTTCTGAAAGAGGATAATCTCTGAAAAAGGATCCCCTTCAGAAATCTGAAGGGGTCTTAACATCCTTGAAAGTCAAAAATGTCATCTAAGTGGTGTGTATACCTCTTCACAGGCGCGGATCCAAGGAAGGGAGGAGATCGCCCTGATCGCCACCCACACCTTGTATCAAAAAATATAAATTCACCGATTATCGAAAATTTCGACAAATGCTCGCCGAAAAGAATCATTTTTGTCAATCGTTCGCAGGTCAAAAAATCACGCAAAAAACGCGAATTTCGTCAAAGAAGCGAGCAAAAAGCGCGAATTTCGTCAAAGGACAACGGAAAAAACGCGAAATTCGTCAAAGGACCACGAAAAAAACGCGAATTTCGTCAAAGGACCACGAAAAAAACGCGAATTTCGTCAAAGGATCGCAGAATAAAACGTGAATTTAGTCAAAGGATAGCAGAAAAAAACGTGAGTTTTGCCAAAGGATCGCAAAAAAACGCGAATTTCGCCAAACAATTACGGAAAAAACGCTAATTTCGAGAAATAATCGCGCAAAAATACGAATTTCGTCAACACATCTCGGAAAAAATGCTAATTTCGTCAAAGAATCGCGAAAAAAATACGCGAATTTCGTCAAAGGATCACTAAAAAAACGCAAATTTCGTCAAAGGATAGTAGAAAACGCGAATTTCGTCAAAGGATCGCAGGAAAAACGCGAATTTCGTTATAGGATCGCAGAAAAAACGCGAATTTCGTCAAAGGATCGCAGAAAAAAAATGCGAATTTCGTCAAAGAATCGCAGAAAAAAACGCGAATTTTGCCAAAGGATAAAAAAAAACGCGAATTTCGCCAAATAATTAAAGACCAGTGGCTGAGAGGTTCTGCTCTTGAAGCTGGTAGACGGGAAGTGCTGGGTTCGATCCCAATCGCGCCCGTTGGCCTAATCGTTCGGAGTTTTCGTGGTTTTCTTCGAACCTTGGATTTCCAAGCGTTAATACGGGTTAGGTTCCCTTAGAAAGACCCCCACGAAGGGCACTCTCCCCCTGGGCCTATATCCCTCGTGCAGATAATTGGCCGTCATAAATACAACCAACCAACCAACCAAATAATTAAAGAAAGAACGCTAATTTCGCGGAAAAGCGCGCAAAAAATGCGAATTTCGTCAACATCTCGGAAAAAATGCGAATTTCGTCAAAGAATTCGAAAAAATGCGCGAATTTCGCAAAGGGCAGCGGAAAAAGCCCACAATTAGCACCAGGGGGAGATTCTCCTAGGCGCGCATCCATGGGTGTTTCTATCGGGGCGCTCGCCCCCCCCCCCAAGATATAAATCCAACGCTTTTAACGGCAGTTTTCGCGGAATATACATACAAGCAAACGAAACCAAACACTTTCCGTGTGTCAATGGTAAACCTCACTGAGGTTTCCGCAATTAGTGAACAAAATAGGATTATGTCCTGTCAAAAAGCATATGGCGCCATAATTTTTGACACTATGGGTTGAGGTGGGGGATGATGCCACTTCGTGTACATTTTGTTGAATCTCTATAACAGAATTTGACAACGTTATGCGGATCCCTTTAAGGTGTTGAAACTTTTCCTTCTTTCAAAGAAGCTGCAATTCTAATTTCTGTATAACGATATTTTTGAGGAGTTCTTTATTGTTTGAATATAAGAGAATGGGAGTAATAGCAATTTCCAAAGAAAAAAAGAAACAAGTAAAAAATGATCCTTTGAAAAATGCAATCATCTTAATGTTTTCTGAAGAAAGCCACTAATGTGTAAAAAATATCCTGTTATTGCCACCCACATTGGTAAATTTCAAGGGATGAATGAACAAAAAAGGATTATGTCCTAATCCTAGTAAGTTAAAAGCTAAAATGCTTATGGTGTGTTGATTTCTTAAAAACCGACTTGGTAAATTCGTTCTTCCCTTCTTTGCCCCGATCGAACCCCCCCCCCCCCCATGGATGCGCGCTTAGGGAATTTCCTCCCGGTTCTAATTGGCGAAATTCGTGTACTTTTTTCGCGATTCTTTGAAGAAATTCGTATTTTTTCACAGATCTGTTGACGAAATTAGCGTTTTTTGCGCGATTCTTTCGCGAAATTAGCGTTTTTTCCCTCAATTTTTTGGTGAAATTCGCGTTTTTTCTGCAATCCTTTGACGAAATTCGCGTTTTTATCTGCGATCCTTTCACGAAATTTGCGTTAATTTGTGGTCCTTTGACGAAATACGCGATTTTTTAACGAAATTCGCATTTTTTCGCGCTTCTTTGACGAAATTTCGCGTTTTTCGCGATCCTTTGTCGAAATTCGCGTTTTTTCGCGATCCTTTGACGAAATTGAGGTTTTTTGCGCGATCCGTTGACGAAATTCGCGTTCCTTTTGCGATCCTTTTACCTGTGAATGATTGACGAAATTGATTTTTTTTCAGCGATCATTTTTCGAAATTCGCGATAATCGGTGGATTTATATTATTTTGGGGGGGTCGACCGCCCCGATCGCCCCCCCCCCCCCGTGGATCCTCGACTGATGGTAAGTAATAACACAAAAAATGATAGTTTGCAGCTATGCATTTTTATTAAAAAATGAATAAAATTTACAGAAATTAATATTTATATGCTGAAGAATGGAACAATGTTTTTCGATTTCCTATAAAAGGTGCATATCTTAAACTATAATCGATTTCTTCCGCATTAACAATCTTTTGTGATAATTTCCTGAAAATCAGATTTAATTAAAAATTTCACACCGTTATCGAAAAGTTTCGATGCTTCTATCGTGATTACTGTGCGATTGCTTTCTATCAGAATAGCAATACTTGGCAAACATATCAACTTGTAAGTATAAGTGACTTTGTAGATGTTCAGAGCAGAGCTTTAGCATGGGCAGCGTTCATGATACAAAATAAATCGAAAAATCCCTAACGTGATTTTTAAAATTGTATGCAATAGAAAACAAAAAACGTCAAACAAACAAAACCTCAAGCTGATGCTTGTTGCTAAAAAGAGAAAATATTTTTTTCCAGTTAGCTATCTAAAAAAACCCACACTCAATTAAAAATTATCCTACTGTCACAAAACAAAATCGAACTCAAAGCAAATTCATTGTTCAGTCTCTTGAGTGGCGGCGTATCAACGCGTCACCTGCATAAATTTGCAAATATCACTAGAATAAAGAACTCTATTTCTGTTTTCCCTTCATTCTGATCCAAATAGCATTAAAATGATTTGAAATAGAATATAATACATAATTTTGAAGGAGGAAAAGTTTTTTCTTCTTCTATGCATGAATAACTACAATTTTGAATACAACACAGATTGAGCTTGAGTCAGCTCAAGCCCAAAAACTGATATAAATTGAGTCCGTTGTATATCCACATCCTACGTGTTCGATTACGTCACATATAAATGTATTGATAACAAGTAATATAAAAATTTTGTTTTTAAAGTCAATTCCTACTTAGGTCATCAAAGAAAAATTTAATATAATCCCTTAAGCTAATATTAGTTTTTGTTGCATTAAAATATCTCAATTTGTTGATTTTCTATAAGCAAGTAGGTTTACAATGGAAGTCTATGGGAATTTGGCGAAATATTAGAGATATCGCCTAGTTGGCGTTACTTTTGGCGACTCATTTTGGTCGCCAAATTTGGCGATATATCGCAAGGTTGGCGACAAACTTGGCGGTATTTGGCGACAGAACAGGGTCTCCCCCTATGGTAAGCCTCCTTATAGATATGAAGATGCATTAAATACTTCAATAACCAATGGCCGCCATTTTGTCTTCCATATAAAACTAAAATTAATTAATTAAAATTTAATTAATGAATTAATATTTGAAAAAACTGTATTAACATCAATTGTCATCCAGTACAAGTTTAAAAAAAATTATTTCAACTTGATAGGATGAATAATAAGTATTTTATTAACGATTGAAAATTTGAACAAGATATATAAATAAATAAATAAATAAATATAGGAAGAGTATGAACTAATAGTAGGAATTGAAAAAAAGAATGCAAAAGGTTGGAGATGGGAAGGAAAGGGAAAGGTGATTTAGGCTTCAGTTTTTCGGAAGCGCTATTGGTTTGGGCTCCGGAGACCTGTATTTATGAGCTTCTGTGAATTCCGATCAATATTTAAATATTTACTGAAAACAGAGAACTGCCAGACTGGGCTTTGGTGGTCACCGGAACCAATTAAGCCCTGAAAAGGTTACAGAAGAAATACATCAAAAATTGAACTATTGAAGTCTATGAAGAATAGTTACTGAAGTGAATTTCCAGTTGTGGTCCACGTTTCTAAATTGATTTTTTTAAATATTACTTGGCGTGTATAAATTCTATAGATCGTATACAGGACTGCACAAAAGTTTTCAAGTAAATTTCCGTTTAGTCACGAAAATTTCTGTATGGAAATTTTTAACTGTACTAATCGTTTAACTGTAGAATTGTTTATCATACAATATAGCATACGTACAAATGTATAGAAAATATACATGGTTGCACACACACAAAAAAAAAAAAATCGGATATTTTCCCAACTATTGATGATAACTAAATAAATTGGGTTTTCAAATGCGTTATGCGTTTTCTAAATTGTTTATTTAGCCATCATCTTTCACCTTAATAAACTGTGAAATTTTGTTTCAATTCTGAATATGTTGGAAAGTGATTTATAATTTATGTTGGACGCATGATTGTGTGTAAATTCTATATATCGTATGCAGGGCTACACAAAAGTTTTCAAGTAAATTTCCGTTTAGTCACGAAAATTTCTGTATGGAAATTTTTAACTGTACTAATCGTTTAACTGTAGAATTGTTTATCATACAATATAGCATACGTACAAATGTATAGAAAATATACATGGTTGCACACACACACAAAAAAAATCGGATATTTTCCCGACTATTGATGATAACTAAATAAATTGGATTTTCAAATGCGTTATGCGTTTTCTAAATTGTTTATTTAGCCATCATCTTTCACCTTAATAAACTGTGAAATTTTGTTTCAATTCTGAATATGTTGGAAAGTGATTTATAATTTATGTTGGACACATGATTGTGTGTAAATTCTATAGATCGTATGCAGGGCTACACAAAAGTTCTCAAGTAAATTTCCGTTCATTCACGAAAATTTCTGTATGGGAATTTTTAACTGTACTAATCGTTTAACTGTAGAATCTTTTATCATACTACATAGCATACATACAAATGTATACATAATATGCATGGTTGCACACACACAAAAAAATCGGATATTTTCCCGACTATTGATGATAACTAAATAAATTGGGTTTTCAAATGCGTTATGCGTTTTCTAAATTGTTTATTTAGCCATCATCTTTCACCTTAATAAACTGTGAAATTTCGTTTCAATTCTGAATATGTTTGAAAGTGATTTATAATTTATGTTGGACACATGATTTTTCGTTCTTGTTTATATAATATAAACGTTAAAACATACCTATAATTACTTAAAACGTGCCAAAAACATATAAAAATATTAGTTAACATAGCCTGAGATCTATCGAACGTACACGAGTTCATTTTCAAAAGGGAAATATGAGAGTTTATGCCCTCACATAGAAATAATTGAGTGAAATTTATGAAATTTTTACATTTTATGAGTCCTTTTCTATATAATCAGTGTGAACAGTAATACATTTGTGCAACCTGTATTTCAAAGAGAGGTGGAAGGATGTATTCCAGGAGGCGCCGTAGTAAACCCAAACGGGGCGTTTCTCTAACTTTTACCGCCCCCCACATGTGACATATTGTTGGAAAGGCCTGTGACTACTTATCCATGCTATGCACCTCTCAAGACCCTCTACCCCAAATGTGCCCTACGGGGGCACTTTTCTAAAATTTGTGGACATCATTCATGTCCTCCGGAGTGCAAAATTTGGGGAGAAGGGGCATGAGAATGCATAACATGAGTAAGTTGTCACAGGCTTTTCCAACAATATGTCACATGTGGGGGTCGGCAAAAGTTAGGAAATTGCCCCCCCCCTTTTGGGTCTACTATCGCGCCTCCTGGAATACATCCTCCCCCCTCTTTTTGAAATACCGTT
This sequence comes from Maratus speciosus, assembly GCA_963932465.1. Classification (NCBI taxonomy): domain Eukaryota; kingdom Metazoa; phylum Arthropoda; class Arachnida; order Araneae; family Salticidae; genus Maratus; species Maratus speciosus. The sequence continues at coordinate 500,753,322 of OZ010794.1, read as the reverse complement.
TGCAGAAATGTGTTACTGCGCAAGGTGACTATACAGAAAAGGGCTAATAAAATGTAGCAATTTCATTATTTACTCAATTATTTCTATAGAAGGGCAAAAACTTATTTATACACCCTCGTAATTTTAGTATTTGGTCGGTAGGTTTATCATTCATTTTTCCTGCACCCAAAGGTACGAGAACATGGAAGACTGGCAACAGGAAAACACAATGGAAAACCTACCAGTCAACCACTAAAATTGGGTTTGCAGGTATTTTTCATCAAGTTATGACTACGCAAACCAGTTACATTTTAATATTCGAATCAAGACTTATGTAACCCTTCAAATTCAGCCGTCAAATGGATGAGCTGAAGGTTTGTACAGCCGCTTCCCGACCTTTAAACTATGGTTAATTTTTTTGAAACAACGTAATAATTTTGTTTAACTCAGGGTTCAAAAATTTTTTTTTAGTTAATAGTATTTTATTTTGATTTTTCCCTATCTCTTCTGTCAGGAATAGATGAACCACTTGTAGCATTATGGATAGTACAAAGTTACGAGCAAGATCAACGTAATATGTTTACCCAACGACTTTTAAAATCCATAAATATTTTAAGTTTCCAGACACTGGAAACAGTAACCCTGAAGATGACTGCAGTGCAGCTGAAACTTGTTGGTTTAAAGATTTTTAACTTTTTATCATTTTTAAATATTTTATTAGTTTTATTTTATATGTTTTATCTACGTCTTTAAGTAAACTCCTTAGTGTTTGAATTAAAGTTCAAGATTGAAACAACAATTATATTCGTTTACAATTTTCATTTTATTCATTTTTACAAGTACTAGCCGCCCTTGGCAACAATTTGGTCTCCCTTAAACTTTATGTTTGGAAAAGAATGCTACGCATTGTACCATGTTACTTTTATTCATAATTTAATTTACTTGGGCTCCCTGAAATATATTTAACATACCCTTTTAAGCTAATATTACTTTTTGTTGCATTAAAATATCTCAGTTTGTTGATTTTTTTGTAAGCAAATAAACCCTATTGATTTACAATGGAAATTTATGGGAATTTGGCGAAATATTAGAGATAACGCCAAATTGGCGTCACTTTTAGTGACTAATTTTTGTCACCAAATTTGGCGATATGTTGCCGAATTGGCAACAAATTTGGCGGCAGAACAGGGTACCCCTTATAGGTATGGAGATGGATTAAATGATGTTCAATAACCAGTGGTATGTGTTTCATTAGGGCGTTGCCATTAAACAATTAGCAAATAATCGCGATTTCTGTGCCACATACGATATCGTAATATATATATATAGATATTTATATTTACATTATCATATTTACCGTGATAAAATTACATTCATTATATTAATACAATATATATTATTTAACGTTCTCATGACAGACATATTTTTTATTAAAATAAATGAATTAATATTAATATCTTCCCTTGGAAATTTTTAAACTAAGACGAATGTATATCTTAATCATTAAATAAAGGATTCGAGCAAATTTATCACATTATTTGTAACTTATAACGTGATAACAGTAAAACGCTTAAAAATATTTAAATTAATTCTGAAAATCTTTTTCAATAGCAACATTAATTCACATTTTATCAAAATAATTTTTCATCTTAGAAAAAAAGAGACAAAAGGTGAAATATCTCTCTTTAGAATATTTTAACGAGAATAATAAGTTTAAAAAATTGCCAAAAAAATGTGACAAATGAAGGCGCTTATTAAAATTCGTTGGGGTTTCAACGTTTCCCAATTAAAATGAAAAATAAGCTGAATAAAAATTTAATAACTTTGCATTTCTGCCTCAGCTGTCATTAATTTTATTAATATGTGACCTTATTTCATAAGGTGGTTCAAATTTCTCATTAGGAAATTAATATTTTTATATTTTTTTCTAGATACTCCCTTTGAAAGATGCTTCGGTTTTTCTTTTCAATTAATAAACTATTTCTAAAACACAGAGAGGAAGTTTGGTTATTATGGAATACCATTTATATTTTTATTTGTAAATCAATATAAAAAAGCAAACATTAAAAGTTAGCAAAAAACAAACTTTGACTAAACACATTCTTAATGCATTTAAAATGGAAGAAAAAATACTTATCAATATTAAGCTTTAAAAGGGTTACACATTTGGGTGATAGCAACCAGTCGGGTAATATGAGATTTGTTTATAAGGATTATTAAAATTGCACGAAATAACACGATTTACATGGATAACCCAATTTATTTAGTAAGTATGCATAAGTATATCATCCATAAACTATAGTTGCAGATTCACGATCGCCAGTCGCCAAGTGGCGTTTGTTTGCTTTTAGGATAATTTTTCCTATAAAAAAACAAATATGCGGTTGAAGTTTGTTTTGATATTTATAGTGCAAAATAATCTCACACATTCACAATTTTTTTTATATGCACTTTTGTATTACAAAATCAAAATAAGAAATATTGTTTTCCTGATATTTTCCATTATCAGGGATGCTTAGCTTATCCCCTTGAGGGGCAATCAATTGCGTTTGTGTAATGCTGAATTCCCACCGGAAATTTAGAAAAAAAAATTGTTTCAAAATAAGGAACAGCAATTTTGCGCCATTTTTCAACCAAAGTTAGAAAAGTAAAATTTCATAAAAATTTTCTGGTGCAAATTTTCATTAATCGTAGTTGGGATAAAATATGTCCCACCGCCCTTCAAGGGTTTAAATAATTTTTTTTAATTGTAACTTGTCCAACTTTATCTTTAACGGTACATACTTTGGACGATTCATTTTATACTTAATTAAATTTTAAGAATTTTATGATTAAGCTAGCAGGCTATGCCCGCTACTCTGGTCCTATTTTTCCATCTGGAATCAAAGAAATGTATCTGTGGTAATGTATTTCTTGATTTAGAGAAACGATGTATCATTGCAGTATTATATTTACTAATGTGTTGGCACAAAATTTGAGTTATTAAGCATCAACTACTATTTTAGTTGATCAATTACAGTTTGATTTAGCAGAAAAATGAAGCCGTTATGGCAACAGGAATCAAAATGTCCTTTAATAGCTACACTACTGAAATGAAGTTCATTACAATGATTGCAGAGATTGTCCGTCGCATCGAAATAATGTTCAAGTGATTCATTCTCATTTGTTATCTTTTAAATTCCGAGCTTCTCGGTTTTGCGGCATGTGTGATTCTGGTAGTTTAAATGCTATATCACTCTATGTTCTCTTATATTTCGTAAAACGCAATTCTGCCACAGTTTTTCATATTTCCATTATAGCACAAAAAAATGCAGTTAAAACTGTAATATCAGTAAATAATACTGTAGCTTCCATCAACAGTTAAAATGCAGCACTGTTTTTAATACGTAAACATCTCTCAAAAAGAAAAAAAACCTTTTTATTCAAGAATTTCTTAAAAAAGGTAATCTTTAATAATCGGGTTCAAAGAATTAAGAAATTTCCAAGTAATTCTATAACTAAGTGTTGTAGAACAATGTATTGTATACCTAACCCCAAAAACTAACATTGTAATTTCTATCAACATAATATGAATTGTTCAGTTGAAATGCAAATGAATATGGTAAAAGATGATATAATTTTCTGTAATGGAATACATCATGAAGGTGCTGCTTCAAACAAAAAAAATTCTTTCAAAATTATATTTAATACGCCAATTTGAGAGATATCCAGCTACGAAATATTAACCGAAATGCTATGAACGGAGTACTTGATTATCCCGTCGACCAAAACCTGTCGCCAAACTGTAAGATTAAATGCCAATAATGGATGATCGTAATTGCCACATTCACTTGACATTAAACACGATACACGTGTTTGTAGCGTCAGCAAGTCTTTTTAATTCGACATTTTATTATGCATTTTTATTAATGTTTTACCAATTTATTTGTTCTTTCGTATTTAAAATTACTGCAAATTTTGACTTTTTTCTTCAATTCTATATCTAATGTTTACATGCATTTTTTAGCTATATCCGTCAACATTGCTTGACTAAATAAAGAGCATTAGGATCGTTACAATTTTCCGTTATCATTGATATTTATTCTGGTTTTTAATAAATTCGATTGTTACATATAAGTTACTTGAACAAATACAATATCTTAAAATTATCGTTTTATTTTTTTTAGTTTAATTCAATAATTATGTATTTAAATACGTAAATTATTAGCATTCTTTTGTCGGAAATCATCTAAATAAATCAAATTTCATATTTGGTATGTTGCTAGGCCATATGTGAACATCATTATTAAAGTAACCCTGTTCTTTAGTAATTTTTTAAATTTGAATTCATTAATTTTCCCATCTTAAAATTTTAGAATGGCAGCTTCCTTCCATTTGTATAATTTGGCTAAATTGTTTGACGATTTGTATAATTTGGCGAAATTAGTCGACGGGATAATCAAGTAGTACCTAATAAACAGACGATCTAAACTTTCTTCTAGGAAGCATTTCTTTTTAGGTGCGTTCGTAATTATATAAATACGCAGCACCTATAGTCGTCGTTCAGTCCGTCTGTCTGTCCGTCCGTCTGTCTGTCCGTCCGTCCGCATATAATAGAGCAAAAACTACCCAACCGAATGGTCTGAAATTTTAAATATATGATTGTTGTAAAATTTTGTCGAGCCATTTCAAATTTTATGAAAATTGGATGTATAGTTAAATTACAGGGACAGTCAAATTTTTTTCTTTACATTACGGCCAATGGGAAAAATTATTGCACGTGCATTTTAATGATGTTAAAGCTTTCCGAATAATCTCAAATTTTAAACATATAATTATTGCGACATTTTGTCGAGGCATTTCAAATGTTATAAAAATCGGATGTATAGTTTAATTACAGGGACAGTCAAAAGTTTTTCTTTACATTAAAGCCAATGGGAAAAATTATTGCAAGTGCATTTTAATGATGTTACAGACTATGCACTTATGAATTGCAAATAAATACACATTCAGTACAATATGGGGTGCAAAAAATAATTATAAAACTAGTTATAGTACGAACGCACCTCATTTGCCACGTTTGACGAGCAATTTCCAACTTGTTTCAAAATAGCAATTTTTATGCAAATGATATTAATACACAATTGCATAAATATCCGTAAGAATAATCTTGAATTCCGAATTCCTGAGATGTTAATACTAACATAACACTAAAAAATTTTAAAGAAATGAAAAAGCAAAATAAAGGGCAGGAGAGATTGCTTAGAGAGATTTTGAGAAGAGTTCCGTATTTTGTCCCGGTTGGCGCGATTAGCGAAGGAATCCAAAATGACACCAGTAGGCAGATTTGGCACCTTTAGCCAAAATTTTCACGATGGCGAAAAAACATGTTTTTTAAATATTTATAAATATTTATTTTTAAATTGAAAATAGTATATATAATGTATTAGTTTTATGTATATTTACATAATATTGCATATACAGAGAAATATCGTTTAAAAAATCTCCGGAAAATTATAAAATATATATATATATATATATAGTCCAGGCAATAGAGACCGTATAGGGGCTCTACCTAGCAAAATTCATGGTAGTTCTGAAAAAAGGCTTACTGTATGTTTTTTGGGTCGCTGAATCCGAAATTTTAACTTCCCACCAAAATTTCCCCCGGCAACCCCCAAAAGTTTGGTAAAATGCCCCCCCCCCCCCCAAAAAAAAAAAGTTTTTTATTAAAAAAATCAATTTTTTTTATTGTTTTAGGGGAAAAGTACCTAGAAATTCAGAAAGTAGAAAAAAATTGCAACAAATTATATGTATGACATTATGATTTAGGATGAAGGGGAAGGGGCGATCTTCTTCGGAACATGCGCCGCGGTGCTGCGTGGACTAAGTTGCGCAATTCCACTTAACCACTCACACGTTTACATTCATCCTCCCATCTCCCCTCCGAACTTTCTTTATAAGGTTTATTTAAATTTTTTGGGTCTCTGAATCCGAAATTTCAACTTCCCACCAAAATTTCCCCCGGCAACCCCCAAAAGTTTGGTAAAATGCCCCCCCGCCCCCCCCCCCCAAAAAAAGGGTTCTTATTAAAAAATTCAATTTTTTTATTGTTTTAGGGAAAAAGTACCTAGAAATTCAGAAAGTAGAAAAAATTTGCAACAAATGAGATGTATGAAATTATGACTTAGGATGAAGGGGAAGGGGGGTCTGCCTCGGAAAATGCGCGGTGCTGAGTCAACTAAGTTGCACTATAACACTTAACCACTCACACGTTTACATTCGCCCTCCCATCTCCCCTCCGAACTTTCTCTATAAGGTTTACTTTAAATTTTTTGGGTGCTGAATCCGAATTTTTAACTTACCCCAAAATCCCCCCCCCCGAAACCGCCCCCAAATAGTTGTTTTTAACTTAAATTTCTTATTGTTTTAGGGGGGAAAGCATTACACAATTCAGAAACTAGACAAAATTTGCAACAAATAGTATATACGACATTATGACGTATGATGAACGGGGAGGGGAGGGCTGCCTCTGAACTTGCAATGCGGCGCTACGTGCACTAAGTTATGAAGTCCAAGCAATAGGGGATTTTACCTGGAAAAATTAATACTAGTTCTGGATTTCGACTCACTTTATGTTTTTTGGGTCTCTGAATCCGAATTTGTAACTTCCCTCCAAAATTTCACCCGGCAACCCCCCAAAAAATTGATTTTGTGAAAAAAAAAATTGGCTTTTGAGAAAAGCGCGCGGGGAATGTTCCGAGGCAGCCCCCTCTCTCCCCGTTTATCCTACGTCATAATGTCATATATCCTATTTGTTGCAAATTTTGTCTATTTTCTGAATTTTGTAACGCTTTTCCCCTAAAACAATAAGAAATTTAAGTTAATAACAACTATTTTGAGGGGTTTCGGGGGGGGATCTTGGGGGTAAGTTAAAAATTCGGATTCAGCGACACAAAAAACTTAAAGTAAACCTTATAAGAAAAGTTCGGAGGAGAGATGGGAAGGCGAATGTAAACGTGTGAGTGGTTAAGTGGAATTGCGCAACTTAGTCCAGGCAGCACCGCGCGCATGTTCCGAGGAAGATCCCCCCCTTCCCCTTCATCCTAACCCTCATAGCATGCATGGTCACAGTGACGTCATTGTGACGCCACTGTAAGTCACTGTGGTCACATCACATCTGTGACCAAAATGCCACCACTCAGTGATGTCACATTGTGACTGAGATGTGAACTTCTTAGAAAACTTAAAAATATTACAAAAATTATTAAATCATGTTATTTACTGTAAAAAATATTTTTCTGCCGGATTAAAAATTTTTTTAAACCGTGGTCCAAGTTGCCTTTGTGCCTCTAACCGAAACTTTTTATTTTCATATAACATAAAATGCAATTAATTCATCAGCGACACAAAAATATTTCCTAATTATGCGAATTTCATATTATTAAAAAAATGGTTTAGGTAAACAGACCCCGACTTATCTTTTATAAAGATTTTTGTAAATGATCATCTGTTATAGTAGAAGTTTCTCAAAGAGTAGTCGAAACATTTCTGTGGTTTCAAACTAAAAACTTTCTATTACAGTTAAGTCTGCAGCTTTTAATGAGCACGCAGAAAGCGTCTTCAAAGTTTAGTCATATATGCATTTCTTGCTTTATAATTTGCATTCAAGTCATTTTTTTTCCCTCTTAGTGTTTCACTATTTTAAGTAACTTTTTTTTTTTTTATTCTACTTCTTTCAGACGTTAAAAATAAAATTGACATTTTCCGAATATAAAATTAATGTACAAAATTTAGGCAAAGCCCATGACATAATTAATTATTCATATTTTATTTTTTGTTTTCAAAATATATCTTTAAAAATTATTTTACAAGATGTTTTGTTCTACAGAAAATTAATATTAATATAATGACAGATTGGCAAAGAAAAACTCATCTCTTCTCGATAATCTTGTTGTACTTTTTAAGAAGATATTTTGTATATATTACCTGTGATATAAATTTTACTTTTAAAAAAAGGAGGGGGGTCATCATTACTACCATTAAATTAATTTATACACATTTTGAAAAATTAAGCAATATTTTATCTAGTAAACTCTAATTATGGATAATATTATTATTATAATTTACGTAAATGAAACTTTACAATTCAATAAAACTGATAAAAATAAAAGGTGAAATACAATAAAACATTTTCAAACAGGAAATTGAATTAGAGACAATTTGATAAAATTATTACGCATTTAATTTCCTTCCGAAACTGTTGTATAGAAAAACAAATAAAACCGAAAAAACATCTGCTTCGAACTTCGAAACTTAAAAATCGTCTGCATCTGCACTATTTCAGTTGTTACGACTCACCGCAGAATAACGGATAAAAGTAACAGTGAAGCTTTTTAGAATAAACGCAGGAAGTTATGTGGACACTGGACAGCATAGACGTGTTGACACGGATTTAAAAAGTGAAACAAGAACGTTCTCAGGATCCAAGTTAGTTCAGCTAACAAAATATAAACCCGAGAAAATTACGGTAGCTTTGACTTGTTGAAGATGATTCAAGTCATTGCTATGGTACTTATTATCGGATTTAATTGGCTCCCCAAAATCAAAGTATCACGTACAACGTCAATGGAATTAGGTAAGTAAAAATATTATTTTCCCTGTTTGCTTTTTTTTAACCGCAACAATTTTAGTTAGCTTCTCATAAACATGCTGTAGAACATAAATATTTCACTACATTTATTTTTTATTTTGTTGAAATATCTAAAATATATTTTTTCCCTGTTTGCTTTTTTTTTTAAATTACAATGATTTTAGTTATCTTCTAATAAATATGTTATAGAACACAAATATTTCATTACATTTATTTTTTATTTTGTTAAAATACCTAACTTCCTTTTCAACAGCCTTGATCAGATTATTAAAATTAGTGATTTAAATTGCATTTTAATCTGGTTTATATTCTTATTTAAATATTTGGTTAAAACCACATAGTGTCCTAAATATGAAAGTATATGGATAAGTATTATAATCAGTCATTCATATAATTAATAAACATTTAAAGATAATTAAGTTATTTTAAAAAAAGTCTTTTTATAAAATAAAATTATTGGCAAACATAATTTTTTAATTTTGTATTAAGTGATGGTCTTAAACAATTTGAATTGCATGTTTTTATTTAAAAAAAAATTGCATCTGCTCAGAAGAGGAATTTATAAAAAATAAGACACAACGGAAACGTATACTATTAAAAGAGATCGTAGATATGTAATGTTAAGAAAAAAAATGATTATTTAATGTATTATTCAACCTGAGAAATGTTTTAAAATCTATAAAGAAATAGTCATAGCGGGTGATTCTCAATTTTTATACTTTATTTACATTAAAAAGTAGTTAACCATTTGATACTGAGTTCATTATTTTGTTTTATTGTGTCATATAAAAATAAATATGATTATTTGTAATTCTAATACAATATATACAGTAGAACGCCGATTGTCCGAACAAGTCGGGACCGACCCTAGTTCGGATAAACAAAAGTTCGGATAAATGGGCAGACAGTTTAAGGGATGTTCCTGACTATTCTAAAACCTTCACACTTTATCTAGGTTTAGGACTGACAGCACCAGTTAGTACTGGAGTGCTTAAAAATTATTTTGTTTTTTTTAATTGTTTTTTGTTTACTTATTATTTAATTTTTTTTTCTTTTATCATTTTCTAAACTTCAGAGATTATAATTTAGAAAAAAATAAATTGGAAGTTAGGTGTTTTTTTTTTCTTTTTTAGAGAGACAAATATTTGGATAATTGAAAATTCGGTTAAAAAGAATTCTTTGAGAGAAATATGCTGTTCGGATAATTGGAAGTTCGGTTAATTGGAGTTCCAATAATCGGCGTTCTACTGTATTTATAAAACTTTCACCAGACTTTATTCTAAAAATTTCGTTGTAGATTCTAATCTGTTTGTACTATTTATGACACTATCAGAGTTATAGATGTCATGGCAACATATATCCAGCCAGATAGATCTTTGGCAAAACATAAAAACTTTCACATTAGACGCAAAATAGAGTAGCTGCGGTGTTGTGTTTTATAAACAATAAGATATTATTGTTTTAAAAAATCATAGATAGTAAGAGTTATTTTTATAATATATAATTTCATAAATAAAAATGTAATTTTGGCAATCAATTATTAAAGTTATTTTTTAATAATCAAAAAGTTGTTTTATATATGGATTTTACTCCAAGCAAACCCTGATGTAAAATAAATTAACCCTTTGTATCACCGTTCTATGCATACCTAAAAGTTTTATTTACTTTTACAGTGAGCATAAAAATACGATTTTATTTATTGCTGCTATCTTCCAACATAACGATTATTGCCGAAATTGTTCTTAGAATTCTCAACATAATGATACTGGTGATACTCAGTTAATTTTCTATACCAAAGCTGTATTTTTCATTTGAGTAGTTTCAAATGGTTATTGCTAAAATGTACTTCGGAAATTTTGTAATGCATGTATGGGGCATAAAAGACGTAAACAATACATATATAATGACTATATGGCACATGATGAGCGTTTCGAGTGTATATATATATATATGTATATAACGCATGCATAAACTTCACAATGATCTTAGCAATGTCGTTACTGCAATTTTTGCATAATCAAATTTATAGGGGCCTCTATAACAAAGAAGTTTCCTATTTTCTCAGCCCCAACTTGTTTGAATTACAATCATATATATATATATATTATGGTATATTATATATTATATATCAAATTTATAGGGGCCTCTATAACAAAGAAGTTTCCTATTTTCTCAGCCCCAACTTGTTTGAATTACAATCATATATATATATATATTATGGTAATCAATATCATAAAACATATAAAATTTAATTACTTAATATCGGTATTTCTTTTTATCTTTCATTTTTTTTTTATTATAAATTGTGTAATCGAAAAAAATTCAACCTCACCAGTGACTTCGAGTTTGTAATGCGTATTAAATGAAATAAATTAATTTCATTCAGTATTTTCTATAGTTTAAAGAATATAAAAAGTACTGTATATATTATAAAATATTATATTTTCAACACAAATTTTATCTTGATAAAGATTTGAAAATTTAAACAAATTGTTTCTTTGGTAATTTTAATGCTTTTAACAAATAGCTAATTTTGAAAAAAAAAATGTGATAGATCGATCATTCAGTTGTCTTCAATATTCTCATTTATTGCAATAGGAAAGAAAGGTGCAACAAAAATTGAAGTCTGCGGGGCATTGCATTTTGATTCAATAAAATTCTTTTGGTATACCCTTGTTATATCGGCCCCCAAGTTTTAATTGCGATGTATTGCCGAAGTATATTAACGTTATAGATGTAAATGATTTTACAACATGCATAATTATGACTATGTGTGACATGCATACGTGTTTACAACTGTACAAGTATGTCATAGTGTGACTTCACAACATTGCCGCTAGTCACATATTCGTCACAACGTTAATGACAAATTGTCACAAATCACACAATTTTCACAAAATTGTCACAATGTGACTTCAAAGCAGTGTCGCTGTCGTCACAGAATCATCACAGTGTTAAAGACAATTTCGTCAAAAATGACACATATTTCACAAATTGATCTCAATGTGACTTTAAAGCATTGTCACATTCGTCACAAATTCGTCACAAAGTTAATACCAAAATAGTCACAAATGACACACTCTTCACAAATTTGTCACACCGTGACTTCACAAAGTCGTCACAATGTGACGTCACAAAAGAGCTCTAAAACGGCCATAACGACCTCACATTCTAGTCACAGTGACTTCACATTGACGTTACGTGACGTCACATCGACGGTCACAATGTCACAGCGTGACGTCACAACGACGTCGACGTGACGTCACCATGCCTTACGGGAAGTCATCATGTCATAAATCTAATTTGTTGCAAATTTTGTCTACTTTCTGAATTTCTGGGTACTTTTCCTTTAAAACAATAATAATTTGATTTTTTAAATAAAAAACTTTTTTGGGGGGCTTTTTACCAAAATTTGGGGGGGGGGGAGGGTTGCCGGGGGAAATTTTGGTGGGAAGTTACAAATTCGGATTCGGCGACCCAAAAAACATAAAGTAAGCCGATTTCCAGAACTACCATTAATTTTGCTAAGTAAAATTCCCTATTGCCTGGACTAATATTAAAAAAAATAATTATAAAAAAGTATTCAAAATTGTTACTTATCCACCAGTAACATTCAAGTAATAAAAAAAGCAATCCCAAATGCTAGAGATCGCAACAACCACATCGAAAAATTCAGCGCCAAAAAATACTCGCCATAAAAATGGGAACATGATTTGGAACTGTTCCCTATATTTATCAAACTTGTTTAGAAGCTTAAAATTTTTAACCAAGGGCATTGAGATATGTTGTCGCCAAGATAGAAGAAATTCATTTTTTAAAACATTTGCTCCCGCATAAGAGAAAAAAAAAAAGCAAATTTTATTACCTAAAATCATAATTATATATATTCGAATCCGCGAATAACGGCCCAAGCTTTTCAATTTTTCACTCTCAGCCAGATTGTTCATTACTGCATTGAGTGTGAAAACTGATTAAGTAAAAACACAAATTTCTAAATAATCACGAATTAAGAAATCGGTTCATCTTTTGTAATAGGATTCATCCTGAAGCATTCTCTTCAAACATGAAAAATGCTCCCAATAACATAATTTATACGCCAATTGGGTGGGGTGCTCAATTATGGAAGATTTTTCGTAAATCCTGTAATCACCTATCAGAAAAATGAGGGTGTATACGCAGTTATACTAAAAAGTAATGAAGTAAATATATATATATATATATATATATGTGTGTGTATGTATTTTTCACCATGAATTTTTTTTAATAATGCATAACTGCACAAATCTCCGTAAGAATAATTTACTTACTTTCGTTTACGTATTCCCTTACTTTCGTTTTTTTTTTTATTATTATTATTATATTTCAAATAAAATTACAAACAGTTTTCCCATGCTGTTCGTATTTTTTGCTAAATAATATAGCCGTTTTAATTCCTCAATAATAGCATAATATATCGCCGCCAAGATGAGAAACAATGACCAACAGCAACCTTTGCGTCCGAAAAAAAAAGAGAAACACCAAATTTTAATTGAATAATAATAATAATAATAATAGTTATATGGGTAAATCATGCATACGAATGATCCCGAAAACTTATCAAATGGTGTAAATGATATACAAAATGCATCGTGCACTTTTGAAATCAACCCTGACAAACTTAAAAAACAGAAAAAATCCCGCTATTTCATTTAAATAAAGCTATCTTCTTATCCAGTAACCCAATATAAACCACAAAGATGATAAATTGCCAAGTATTGTTTCCATGGATCGACAAATGGAAGGATCGAACAAATCCGAGAAATATTTTATCAAATACTGGTGTCTACATTTAAGGGACCGTATTTACGTTAATAAAAATCAGCCTTCTGCAGCCGCCATTTTTGTGTCAGTGCTCAGCCCTGATATTCAGGGGGTGGTGCAACAGGTCTAACTACAAAACCGTGCATTGTGGGAATACTAGGAAGTCTTTTGGTAGTTTTATTCTCGGCTGGATCGCAGTACGAGCTAGATGAAGTATTCCATATTGCCCGACAATTCCATAATACGCGAACTTCCTCTACTTAATTTTATATTGTTGGGAGATGCAAAATTCATAAAAATGAGTAAACATTTTCAAAATTCATATTTCCGAAATAACTGCGATGTATAAATGTTAGCGTTCAGTAATCTTATTTTCGCTATGATAGGACACCAAGTAATATATAAAAAATCAGTTAAATTTTAAAACGCATACCACAATTGAAGTACACTTCCAAAGAATATCGCTCATAAATAGTACAGTAACTGAATTATTTTGCGTGAACCTGTATAGGAACGATAAATGCTGTACACATCATAGTACTATCTTGTAGATATCTATAGTAAGTATCCATAGTAAGCATGTTGTAGTCGCATAAGATATGTATATCAAATTCAATATGTTTGAAATAGTATAAAAACATTAAAATGCACTGCAATTTTTTTTTCCATCGTCCATAATTCTTTTCTCAATTTCTGTGCCTCTGTAAACGAACTATAAATGCTGCACACTTCATTTTCAATACCGATCATCCCATGGGAAATTCAACAACAATAACAGATTTCTACTACAAATCTCTTTTACATTTGATCTAACTGCATATATTTAATTCCGAACTGGCATTCGTTAGGCCGAAATGTCGGAGCATGGAGTCGCATAAACTTAAAAGATAATATTAAATATATATATATATATATATATTTATGTCTACAGATTAATAGTATGAAAGCAAGTTTGACATAACAGCCGTCGAATCTTCATTTTCAAGTATTTATTTTAGACGTCGGATGCCTCAGGTAATGCACAAATGCTAATCTATCAGCAAGTGCTCCCATCCTTCTAATTTGGTCGAGCCTATCTTTTGGGAAAACCGTTTCAATGAGAACTATCTCTAAACGACAAACTATAATAAAAGTGACATGAGTTGCTTTAAGTGACAACTCCTATAGACCAATGTCCACGGTACTTTTTGACAAAGTTAAACTCAGGAATTTGTGTATGGTGGAATGGTATGCAGCTGTTAAAGGCAACTGAGTTCGTAAGTATGAGGCATTTCCTTGTTTCCAAGATTTAGAAGTATGTTCGATAAGGAAAAGTCTTTTAGTTAGAAATGGCCCGCGATAATCATCAAAATGAACCATTACAGCCTGTGACAAGCCTGGAGACTGAAATTCTGGGCCATAGACGATATATTTTACAGTACTCAGTACACCGTTTATTAATCTTCACTCTGTATAGATATTGGTACGTAACACAACTCTGCATCCAACTGCTAAGAAAAGCCCAGCCAGAAGTCCAGATACATTATCATTTTCAGTCCATTTTGCTATATATTATTGCTGTCTGCTAATATTCTTGTCACTAGCCATTTTGATTTAAGAAGTATTTCTTGATTATGTTTTTTAGGTTACTTGTTTTTAGGAAAAAGGCGTTTGGAATCCTGAAATCATACGAGTTCAGCCGGAAGCAGTATAAGTTTGCGCCATAGCATAAGGGATGAGTGGTCGTCTGAAACTTTACCCACGGAAAGTGAATTAAGAGTCTTTCGAAACTGTCTTTGCTGATCGTCGCTTTGTCTCATTGACTCCGTTAAAATGAAACATTTTTCAAAAACCCTAAGCATTTTTTGTCTGCAAAAGGCTAAAATATCTTTTATAGAATTTTCTTATATAGAAAGATATTTTTTGCAAGCTGTAACTGTAATATCACCAAAAATTTAAACAAATAAGCCTGTAAAAGGCTGAATGCTATGTTCTTTACCGTCGCGACATCTTTGTTCAAGTTCAGTTATCAGAAGACATCCGATCAATGAAAATTTGTCAATAATGAGAAATGACGCTGGATCCATGCTGAGCTGTAGATTTCTAGCTGCCAGGCTTCCTAAATAAGCGAACCATTTAAAACACTTTGTACTTTTAGCGCAGAGTAAATTGCTTTGCCCTCGGCATTACTTGCAGCAGTACTTGTTAATGCCAAAAGCATGATAGCTTCTGGTTCTAATCTCATATGCTCAGTGACTCTTTTACAAATTTCTTTGATTGCTGTATTTTTTCCAGCTCCTACTTTTCCAATAATAAAAGTCGACTTCGAGAAATTTGTAACTTTTGTTTTCAAAGACGAAAAACCGTTCTGTGCATAAATGTAGTATTTTCTGCTGTTCATCTGTAAATCTGATGTCAGGATTATCATAATTTTGATGCACAGTAATTTGTTGTTCTTTACAATAATTCAGAAATGTTGAAGGTAAAGCGAAACCACTGGATAACAGAATATACGTTAAAGAAAGACCACCATATGTATTTCAGCGATTACCATTTGTTCAATGTTGCTTAGATCTTTGACACAATATGTCTGACAGAAACCAGAATTATTTTTGTAACACACATTACAGCACAAACAGGTAGTTTGCTATGCTCCTCTACCCAACTTGATAGATTTATTCTGAGTTGCTGCTATATCGTTACACGCAAGGCAGCTGGCTTTTTGTTAAGCGACTCTTCTACATATAGCCCGAGAACTGTTAAACATTTTAGGGAAGATATTTGAGGCACTCTGAAAATTTGTGCAACACTTCTTTAGTAATGTCTGAGTACAAAATCGAATGTCTGGCTGAAGGATAATGGCACTTAGCCCACCCGTGAATTTTTAAATTTGCAAAATTTTCGTTGCAAAAAAATATCCTTGAGGCATTTTGAAATTTGAATACCTTCAAATTGAGTATTTAATGAAATAAAAAATATAAAAGCCAGACACTTTAATCGACCAAAAACTGTGCCAAACACGTGTCAAGTGCCATTTTATGACTACCCAAAGAAGGTATCTGAGGCACGCTGAGACTGAGAGAGAATAATATTTATACTTAGAAAAAAATATTTTGAAAATGAGAGACACATTTGTTGGCACTTTCTACTTGCCAGACAACGTAGAATGTTAAACGCGAGTGCCAGTAAAGCAGGACTTGCGGTGCCTCGCTGAAGATACATTTACTGACTTGCGATACAAACAAAGCATAAATCGCGTTGCATCTTAAGATGAATTTTAACTGGATGCGTGCGTAATCCCAACAAATCTAACTGTGATAGGCTCCTTCAAGACCACGTGACTCATAGAAAGCATGCAGTTATTCTGAAAATTTTGGAGTAGTAATCATAGAAAGTAAAAAAAAAAAAAAATGTGTTATTTGCGCAAAAAGCGACGAAAAAAATGACTGTTTTTCGTGAAAAAAAGCTACAAAAATATTGTAAAGTACTTTTATAACTATGACTTTGCCATCTACATTAATATGTACATGTAATGAAATTTAACGATCGTTTAATGACGGTTAGTATAAAATTTAAACTGATTAAAATTGCTTCAAACTCAAAGTTAAGGACCAATTCTGAGCACTGTCAATTTGACTTCAAGAGTGTTAGGGTCGGAGACAACATGAGAAAAGTATTGTTGTCACAGAAACAACGACTTATTTAATGTCGAAATGTATAATGAAATAGTTCTTAATCGGACAGTTACTTTTAACCCTAGAACTACCGAAAATTTTACTCAAGTTTTATAAAAATATTGCACACCAGAATTCTTATTTAAAACTATGGAACTTATTTACTTAACTCATTATTGTCTGGTTTACACATTTAGTTTATTTTAAAGAAATTTCTGGTTAGAATAAATATTTCGAATGTACCCATCGGCCTCATTGGACCCGTCTGGTAGACGGAGGGTTAAAGTGCACTTAAATTTATCCAACCGGTGAAACCGTCCAAAAATTAAATAACTTCAGCAATACGCAACTTGTATATATTAAATAAGCTTATAGAAAAAATAACAAAATGTTTGATTGTTTAAGTTTCAATTCATTAAATACCGCGCATTCAAATAATCATTTAACAAGCAATTTTCAGATGCATTAAAATATTCGTGTTTGGTGAGGAAAAGTTTTGGCCGCCAAATTGCGCATTCGTGTTTTAGCGCCAAATAATCGAAAATATTTTATTTTGTTAAAGGCTTTCTACTGAAATTCCGCAGCTAAATTTTACTGATTCTTTAAAACATACGCATGTACAATATGCATTTAATAAGAATATAAGTTTTAAGCATTTTTAACACTTTCCAACAAAGTTGAAAAGTGTTTGTGAATTTGGTTTGCCTGTTTGTCTGTCCCTCGGAGCTCTATCTCTAGTAAATATAGTCCGATTCCCACGAAATTCATAAATGTTATTGGGTAACACTATGACATGTTCGGTATCGAAAATGAAGTGTGTAGCTTACATGGTTCGTTTACAGTGACACTCAAAAAACTTCGTTACATTACGGCCTATGGAGAAAAATCGTTTCCGATGCAATTTAAGGGGTCTCAGGACTCTTAAAATTGGAAAAAATGAAAAATAAAAGACCATTTTCAACATTTAATATCTTAAAATGTATTTGATTTTAAGACACAATTTTAATTGGTATAAAATATATAAGTATGTTCTTTCATTTCATGTATTTAAAAAATTATAAGATGCAGAATTACCATTTACAGGGGGCTCCAAACTGTTAGACATTTTACAAGCAAAAAATCGGCATAACAGCTTACGCGCATGATTACAAAATAAGTGTTGCAACTAGAATGAAACTTTTTGTACCTACTTATACTTCAGATTGTAATAATTACTCTGAACCTAAATAAATTTGTATTTAAAGCTTTTTTTTTATATTTTTAATACAAAGTTGCATTTAGCTAATGCAAAATTAAGAAAATTTCAAAAGTATAATCACCTGAAAAAATATTGCTTTGAACAATAAAAAGGAAATTTTAGGTTCAGTTTATACAGACTAACATGAAACATACGTTTTGAAAATTTCATGAAAAAATATTCATAAGTTTTTGAGATATCGTGCGCGTTATGCCCAAAAACGTCATTTGGAGAAAAATGGCTTCAAAGTTTCCGAAACGACGCTTCAGCTATTGAACGTGTATAAATTTAAAAGCCATAACTTCAGTTCTAATAGGAATTTCAAGGAAACAATTATATCAAAATGTTCAGAAATGATAGGAGTTTAACATCTAAAAAAATTAAAATTTCGAAAATTTTAAAGCTTTAAGAGTCCTGAGACCCCTTAATGATATTACACTATTTTAAACATATAGAAATTTATATATAGTACTGTGGTATACTTCACGGAACTTATTGTATAATATGGCATGCATAAATTTATCTTTCATTTCCAGAGACACACAAAATTATTTTCCTACAGAAGAAATTGAACAATTAAAACCTATAAGCAATAATTGCTCAAAGTGCATTTCCAGTTGTGGACGCGTTTTTAAATTGAACTATACTTTTAAATATTGCTTGGTGAGATATACTGGGCTGCGCAAAAGTTCTCAAGTACATTTTCGTCTATTCTCAGAAATTCTCTGTTATATCGCGCATCAATAGATATACATCATATCTTTATCATTTAATGTTAAACATATGGAAATTGTAAAAACACATATGCATACTGCGATTGAGAATCATTTTACTACTCCAAAATGTTTCGAACAACTGCATGCTTGCTATGAGTCACGTGGTCTTGCGAGAGCCTGTCGCAGTTAGATTTGTTGTGACTGCGCACGTATCTAGTTGAAATTCATATTAAGATGCAATGCGGTTTACGCTTTGTTTGTATGGTAAGTCAGTAAATGGATCTTCAGCGAGGCACCGCAAGTCCAGCTTTACTGGCACACGCGTTTAACACTCTATGTTGTCTGGCAAGTAGAAAGTGCGAACAAAAGTGTCTGTCATTTTCAAAATATTTTTTTCTAAGCATAAATATTATTCTGTCGCAGTCTCAGCGTGCCTCAAATACCTTTTTTGGGTAGTCATAAAATGGCAACACGTGTCTGGCACAGTTTTTGGGCCGACTAAAGTGTCTGCCTTTTATATTTTTTATTTCATTAAATACTAAATTTGAAGGTATTAAAATTTCAAAATGCCTCAAGGATATTTTTTTGCAACGAAAATTTCGGAAATTTAAAAATTCACGGGTGGGCTATGTGCCACGATCCTTCAGCCAGACATTTGATTTTGGATTCAGACATTGCAAAAGAAGTGTTACAGTAATTTTTATGGTGCCTCAAATACCTACCCTAAACTGTTCAACAGTTCTCCTGCTAATAGAATTACGCTGAAAATTTTTCTATTGCTGAATTTTCTAACTCTCAATTTTCATCTCAATAGCTTTCTTTTAACCGTCATTTTCGCAACTTCTGTATATAACGTTACACATATAAAATTTTTACATTCTTAAAATGTGCACTAAATCTAGGAAACAGATTTTAAAAAATCAGGGATTAATTTATGAGTTTTAGTGAGTGTGATTTCTCGCAAGTTATCTTTAATTATTGTAACCCATTTTCTCAATCATAAGCATAAAACTATGTACTCCTACCATTTAATTAATTTTTCAACTATTTTTCAGCAGTGAAATTACGCTTGTAGTTATTGAATATTAAACATGTGAATTATCACTTTGCTAACTAAGCGTACACAAACAGAGTGAAAGATGTCCAAGCCGGGAAACGTACCCGGGTCCCTGGAATGGCGCTCCAAGGCCATTCCAGGCCTCTACCACTAAGCCAGGAGGACGATGCCCAGCTTGGCATCTTTCACTCACATAAGTCGGTAAGACTGCTACCGCAGCTAATAGATGGAAAAGTTTTCATGAGCACACAATCTTGCGGCGTAACATGAGACGCAAATGAACCCAGCATCGGTGAATATACCATTTAATTAATTTTTCAACTACTTTTCAGCAGTGAAATTACGCTTGAAAGTATTGAATATTAAAGACGTGAATTATCAGTTTGCTAACTAAGCTTAGTTAGCAAAATGATAATTCACCGCTATTCCAGGGGATTCGATTCCGGCTTGGACATTTTTCACTCTGTTGGTTTACGCTTAGTTAGCAAAGTGATAATTCACGTCTTTAATATTCAATATTTTCAAGCGTAATTTCACTGCTAAAAGTAGTTGAAAAATTAATTAAATGGTATATTCACCGATGCTAGGTTCATTTGCGTCTCATGTTACGCCGCAAGATTGTGTGCCCATGAAGACTTTTCCATATAATAGCTGCGATAGCAGTCTATCCGACTTATGTGAGTGAGAGATGCTAAGCTGGGCATCGTCCTCGTGGCTTAGTGGTAGAGCACTGCAGCGCTATTCCAGGTACCCGGGTTCGATTCCTGGCTTTGACATTTTTCACTCCGTTAGTTTACGCTTAGTTAGCAAAGTGATAATTCACGTCTTTAAAATTCTCTATACTCATATATGTTAACGTCACTTTCTGGCCAAGTTTGGTGGCATTTTGCGAAATATCGCCAAATTTGGCGATCAAATATAAGTCACCATAAAGGAGACGGTGACTAATTTTGCGAAAATCCCATTCAAATTCTGTAGTGATGAATCTTCTGTAATCGGTTTCATCGCATTCTAGCTTCATGCTTTCCAGTAAAATCAGCTAAAATCTTAAAACAAAGGGTACTTACTAGGGATGAGTATTATTTAATGTATTAGGATAAAAAACACTGTTACTATGGTGGAACCTAACATTGCATTACTATGTTATCGAAAAGTCCCCGTTAATTAAATAACATATGATTTTAAATGGCAGCATCTTTCTTCATTTGCCTTAATCAAGAATTCAATTTCGTGTCTCTAAAATAGAACAATATTCACTAAAAACGTCCTCAATCGTTTCTTTTGAAACGTTCGCCCCAGATTGGCCTATCTTCACCCTCTAGGAATGGCCAATGTGTTAAGTGTGCGATGCTAGAAATTTATTTTGCATTTCACCAATCCGTAATGCATGAATAGTAACAACTTGCAGCACTAATTAAACACGTTTTCGGCTTGGTGCCTCGCGCTGTGTCATTAGCATCACCATCACATACTTTCACCGATTTTGATGGCGCAAAGTAGATCATAAACGAAACACGGGCACTCATAGTAAATCAGGAAAGCATCTGAAAATTTCTAAGAAAAAGCTCATGCTTCCCATGTTTTGTATTCACGAATCGTATATATTGTCTTCATTTAGCATTTCCATAACGAAAAGTTAAGTTTGACATATAAAACCCAGCAAAGTTTTGTCTAATTTTTTATCTGAGCAATTTTTTTTCGACTAAAAGTATATTTTCGTGCTTTTTTTTTTTTTTGGCTTGCTTCTAATTGTCAACGAGTGACTTTAAAAATTCTGTACCTGAATTATACTGCTAAGCATACAGCTCAGTTACACATTAGGAATTAGGAATAGGAATTGCATTGCATGGATGTGCTTAGGACGTCCTAAAACGTGCAAATCCATTAAAAATCTGAAGTATGAAATTTTCAATAACCATTGTATTTTTAGTAAAAATATGTGAATAATTCTACATTCAATATAGCTAAAAACATTTGTCTTTAAATGCAATATATTCATGTTTAAAAAAATAATTAAGTGTGCAAGCTACATTATCAATTCTAAATATATTTCCTTTGTACACGTATATTACAAATGCATTTTAATTTAATAGAGTTTATCTTTTTTTTTCTGTTTTACTTTTCTTCCTGTAAATAATGTATAATTTGAGAAATATGATTGTTGAATTTTGCAATATATTTCATTTATGTTATGTACATGAGAAAAACATTGATTTCACCCTCTACCTTTAAAAAATTGCAGTGAAGCACGACTTCTGATTCATTAAATTTATAAAAAGTACCTTTTTGTAACATTTACGTAAAATATATTTATTTATAATTTTATCTCTTGAAAATTTTAATTCTCGATTTTGAATAGAAAATCTTTCAAAACTAACAAAACATCGATTTGCAACATTCAAATGAAATCCATGAATTTATATTTTTTTATTTCATCAGCGCATTTAAAATGTGTACATTAAAATCGATTCAACTGATCGATTCGATAGATTTCAACAGAAAGCAGCTGCAACACTAGGAAACCAACCACAGATAATTTCTTAATGCATTTTGAATTACGCTATCAGTAAATGTAGTTCTTAACATATATAATGATCATTTCACCGCATGGTAAGCTTTGAATAAATACAGATAATAGAACATCTTTGCAATTATTTATCTGTTAAAATTTTCTGCGGTTAATATAACATTTGCTTATTTTGAAATATTTGGTAAAACTTTGTTTTAAATTAAAAAAATACGCTGTCGATAAATTTATCTGAAAGGATAATTTTGTCTGAATGAATGACATATGATTAAAAGTGTTTATTTACTCTTCATATTTTTAAGAAGGAATGGAGCATTTTGCGTTGTGTTGTATATTTGAATATTTAAAAGGCTTATTACTACGTACTCATGAAGGGTTTTTTTTAAGGGGTGGGGTGGGGTTAGGGGTGAGGGGGATTCTGGCACTATGGATTTTGTTTTTTGGCCAAGTGGTTCTATTATTTTTGTTTTGTCTTTTTTTTTTCTGAAAAAAAAAGAAAATAGCCTCCTATAATTTCTCAGAAAACTTAATTTTAGTACAGTTGTAATTAATTTGAAAAACATATTTATACGAACGAAATTTGTTTGGATGAATTGCATTTAATTACAAGTATATAAATAATGTTTTTGTGTTCTTGTGAAATTCTTTGAAATTGTGTACTTTCTTTGAATATGCGTTGATAGATATGGTTGCTATGAATTCGGGGACCAAATTTCTCTTTTCTAGTACTTTTCAACATAGTTGAAAAGTGTTTATGAATTCAATTTGTCTATCCGTCTGTCTTTCCTTGCTTTAACTCGCCTAAATATAGTCCGATTCCTATAAAATGGATATATGTTATTTGGATTTAGTATGACATGTTCGGTATTATAAAGGAAGTATTTATAGCATTTTTGGTTCAATTGAGAGACCTTGAGTCGAGATTTCAGGGCGTCAGGCTTGACGAATATTTTTGATTTTGAATACCCGACGAGATTTTGGCACTACCGACGTACAGCTCATTTTTGTGTCGATGCGACAAATATTTTGGACACTATCGTATTAAAAAAAATGTCACCTTTGCAGGGAAGCAGAAGCTGTGCTCCGATAGTTATTCAAGAGCTGCATCTTCCATTTTATGCTTCTAATACAGGGTTAATTATCGAATATGTAATCTGTGTTGTAAATGTAAGATCAGTTTCTGCACATAATAGTTTCTTTGTAAAACTGATATTTAAAGAGTTTTAGTGATATAATTTTTTTTCGTTTAAGGGGACCGGGTAAGCTCTATCTCCGCCATGTTAAAATACGCCAAATTTATGTACCTTTTTCTCAGAAATGGTGAAATATAGAGGTATAGAATTTTTAGAGTAGTTTGATTAATGTGCTTTACGTATTTTAACAGACCATTTTCTTTCTAAGTGAACCTGAAAATTAATTATTAGTTATTTACTGAATGGCATTTTTAAATTAGCATTTTTGGTAAGATTTCAAAGCATAAAACAAAAAATTCTCAACAAATCATTAAATCCCCGTGTTAAAGTATACAATATAACATAATAAAAGTATTAAAAAAATTGAGTTCTTAAGTTTAATAAGATATTGAAAATAACGAACACAAACATGAAAAATCCAAGTTTTGAGAAAAAGTGAGTTAAAGATTTAAATGGCCATTAAGCTGTAAAGTACTCTTATAAAGATTGAATAATTCCAACACTTCTTTTTTTTTAATACATAAACATGTGTGACACATAGTTGGAAAGATAAAAGTTTAAACTATAATGATATAAAAAATTAAAAATTGATTTTTCCCAAATTTCGCTTACTGGTCCGCTTAATACATTTAAAAATGTGTATGATCGACGATCAATAAAATAAACGATACTGTGGTATCGAACTGTTATTTAATTCATTTTATGTTTTCTAAAATCATTTGTTACTTCAAAATTCCATTTTTTAATTATTACAGTGTACTTCTTTTTTCAAGCTAATTTATATTCAGACGTTTTAAAGTTAAAAGAGCTGTTTAAAGTAAAATATCACAATTTCAAAGCATTTTATTCTTAAAGTTCTGCCATTGTTTACTTTTAAAAGGAGAAGTAATATCTTTGAGTACGACTTAAAAGATACCTTTGCATATTTTATACCAAAGTGTCATCTACCTTCCCTTTACATTCATAAAAGAAATATGCAAAAGTATATTTCAAGCCATAAGCGAAATGGTAATGAAATACTCTCTCCTAAAAGCACTAGGATATTTCACATTTTAGCTTTGAGGAATTTGAAGTACTGTTTTGATTGGATTTTTATAAATGTACTCATATTTTACTTCAATAGTATGTCATGAAAGATCTTTCATTTGTTAAAGAAAAAAAAAGCCATTTTAGAAGAAGATTCCTCTCAAAAAAGTAATCAGATCTAAATAAAACGAATATTTTTCAAAGTGTTAATTTTAATGAGTCTCATAAGTCATAAAAAAAACTCCACCGGAAAGGAAAATTCATCAAATTCTCATATATTTTTTAATTCTTATTGAAATTAAATAAACCTCTGTAATATATTTAAGCCATATTCAGGCTTTATAAAATGGAAAAAATAAACAAAATATGATATAATAAAGGATACGCAGTTCAGTTAATATTTTCTCAATTTGTTATGTCACAATTCTTGACATAAATTAAAAAGGATATGGAAGTAAAAAAATTGTATTAAAATGATCTCTGAGCTATATTGTATAGAAAGTAATATTATTGAGATTAATTTTCTTTATTTTTAATGAATAGTTATTTATAGAATGTGGAGATATTCATTTATTTCAATAGAATCTCACGAAATATCTTTCATTTTTTGGAAAAAAAGCCTTTTCGGAAGAAGGTTCCTCTTAAAAAGTAATCTGATCTAAATAAAACGAATATTTTTCAAAGTGGTAATTTTGATGGGTCTCACAAGTCATAAAAAAACTCCACTGGAAAGAAAAATTGATGTAATTTCAAATTCTCATATACATTTTTTTAAGATTCCTATTGAAATTAAATAAAACTTTGTAAAATATTTAAGCCATACCTCGGGTTTTATAAAATGGAAAAATAAACAAAATATGATATAATAAAAAATAATGTTCAGTTAATATTGCAATATTTTTTTCATTTGTTATGTCACAATTCTTAATATAACTTAAAAAGGATATATAAGCATAAAGTTTACATTAAAATGATCTCTAAGCTATATTTTATAGAAAGAAATATTGTTAAGATTCATTTTCTTTATTTTTAATGAATAATTAATTATTCTTTTCAAATTGTTTCTCTCAAATATTACATATACCATAAATATTGATCTGGGGAAATTTCAAAAAATTCATTTTTATAAGGACTACATTGGCCTTCTTCTTTTGAGTTAAACCGGGGCACAAATTGCAAAATTTCTGTAACTTTTTTCTTTGCATACTGGTAATAGATGAAAATAAATGGGTGATACAAAGTTTTTTCCATGTTGTACTTTTTAAGGAGAGAAGTACTTTCCTTTATCCATAACGCTAAATTGCCAATGTATATAGGAATTGCAATACATTGAAGGAATTTTTCTCTTCGAAATATGTTATTTTATATTCATATTTAAGGAAAGGTACATGGGATTTTATAGTGTATCTCTTTACTTGTCTATTAGCAAACATTTGTGGTTACATAAGGTGAGTAAGTTTATATAAATATGTTGTTTACACGAGCTGAATTTATTTATTAAGTATTAAATTTTAATCGGTTCATATGTGTTGTAATATTGTGTATGTACAAAGTAATATTGCAGCACAGTGAAATTACATCAATTTTCCTTTCAGATGAATTTTTTATGACTTGCGAGACCCATCAAAATTACCACTTTGAAAAATATTTGTTTTATTTAGATCAGATTACTTTTTGAGAGGAACCTTCGTTAAAAACGACCTTTTTTTCAAAAATGAAAGATCTTTCATGACATTCTATTGAAATAAAATATGAGTATACTCATAAAAATGCAATCAAAACAGTACATCAAATTCCGCAAAGCAAAAATGTTAAATATCCCGATGCTTTTAGAAGACAGTATTTCATTACCATTTCGCTTTTGGCCTGAAATATACTTTTGCATATATTTTTCTTTTGATTGCAAAGGGAAGTTAAAGGACACTTTTGTATAAAATATGCAAAAGTATCTTGAGTCGTACTCAAAGATACTAGTTCTCCTTTTAAAAGTAAACAATGGTAGAACTTTTAGAATAAATGTTTTAAAATTGTGTTATTTTACTTTGGAACAGCCCTTTTAACTTTAAAACCTCTAAATATAAATTAGCTTGATAAAAGAAGTACACTGTAATTATTGTAAAAAGAAATTTTCAAGTAACAAATGATTAAAAAAAGATAAAATGAATTAAATAATAGTTGGATACCACAGTTTACTTTATTCATTTTTTGAATTTGTAAATTGGGCATTTAAAAAAAATACAGCATTCATAATACCAGAAGAACTGTACTAGTCTTTCGCATTGGAGTCTGAGATTATTTGTGATACGTTTTCATTAATGTTTGATTAAGTGCAAATGTTTATCATTACAACGTGTTTTAACGGAATCTGTGTATACTAAGCCAAAATCTTCTTCAAAAATCTTTAGAATGATACCTCATTCATCGTTTTGTATGCTGTATGTGCAGAGAAAAAGGACTGTTCACATCAGGAACAATATATGGTAGTCTGGGATAATATTCAGACAAAAACAAAACTTTTGAAATTACTCAGGAATCAGTGACTATTTCTTTTAACTTTTTTTGGTAAAATCATCAGATGCCTTGTGATTATTTTAAAGAATTTTCAGATAAATAGCATTAATAATAAAAAATAAAATTAATAAAATCCTGCCTGAAAATTTCCCCATGGTTTGGGGTAATTTATTTGGGATAATAATAATTAAGCAATATTAAGACACCTAAGGGGTAATTTCCAGACATCTATTTGTGGGTTTATTTAAGGTTCAGATTTTAACACCAACTACGGTGAAATACCTTTATAAACTGATATGACACAAAATGGGGGTATTTATTAGACTATTCCGAATACGGAAAAAGACCTGAAAACGCAATTGTAACTGTACACCTGAAATCCATTTATATTTTCGTGAATAAAAGTAAATTACATGGTAATTTTTCACGCATAGCTACTGTATCTATATGTGTTTTATATAAATTTATGTAAATCAGTAAAGAATTTCAGGCTTTTTAAAAAGTTCTGATGGTTAAATAAAAATCAACATTAAGTAAGAACATAAAACCGACACCAATTTCATAAAAAAATACTAAATAAAAAGGAAAATTAAATTAAATAATTAAACTAGAAAACAGAAAATCTGCTTTTTCAGAATTTAGTGTCACCCCCGATGAATATATATATATGTATATATAAATAGTACAAAACATATTTCAATTTTAAGACTTAAAGCACCCGCTTTTATTTTATGTAAAATAACGTCATTCGCATCCGCTTAAGAATTCCACATTTACAATCCACTCTTAAACATCTACAGAAAAGCATGTAATAGGACGTCGCTGTCGCAAAATAATACACAAATGCAGCAAAAAGATGCCGTCTTTAAAGAAACTCGACAAAAAAGGCTATATAATGATAAATAGGCCTTCATTTATTTGTAACATTAATAGATACTTAAAATTAAATACAGTTTATAATAGCTCCATGTTTTAACAGAAATCATTCGTTTATATTTTTTCAAAATAGCAAGTATTTTAATTACATTTTCTTTCGGTTGTTATGAAAAAATGGCAACAAAAATATATAATTACTATTTTAGAACTATTTTTAATTTTATTTCTACAGCAATGGAGTACTTCCGTTGCCAACATTAAGCAAGTGGCTCAAAAAATTACAAAAATAATAATATTTCAAAAACAAATGGAGATACGGTTTTCAATCAAATTGTCTTTAAAAGTACATTTTTTTTTCCAATACGATGGTTTAAAAATTTGCGATGCATAGAAGTTTAAAAAATTGCTATAGAGTATTTAATGGCACAATGATGCACTTGCTTTGTTTTACGGCTGGTTTATACAGCGTAACGTTATTTTTAGGAGACAACACAAAATAAGCTGGGAGAAAAAAATAGCATACATAGGGGGCTAATAAACCTTTTAATAGAATAACCTGCTTTTTCACACTATGATACAGCACTAATTTCGACAGGCCAAACCATTTTAGTTTTCTTTGACGGTAACGATATCATTGTAAAATTTGTTAAAATTATTTTAGAGTTCTTTAACATCTTTCACATTTTTAGCATGGAAAGAATCAACAGGTTTTGCCTTAATAGGTCCCCTCCACCCCCCACCCCCCAAAAAAAGGACTTGGAAACAAATTTAACTTGATCTTTTTTGTCCACCAATATTGATTATCCCCAAGCCAGTTTAAAAATTTCATTTGAACTTCCAACAGATTTTTCTCATAGTCATCTTTGTGGAACAACTTTTTTACCTGTTCCAGATAGAATGATTGGTTAAAATTAGCATATGTTATATGTTTGATTCTGAAATGGCATCTCTCACTATCTTCAAAAATCTCTATCTTTCACACAAATCTCCCATTTTAGCTTACAGTGCATACAGTATTTTCATTTTAACTTACAGATGGCCTTTTGAAGTTATGTTTTAATATACAACCCAAATTAAATCACTCGCAAGAAATTAATTTACCATGTAGGATCAATCAAAACACATTTTGCAACAGATATTACTGTCTGAAAAATAACCCGAAGACCGTCTGATAATTATCACTGGTGTTTCTTAAAATCTACACTTTTTTTTTAAACTCAATTTTTTCCCAGATGGACATCCAAATAACGTTCTTTCGTTGTTTTCAAAAATATAACATATCATAGCATCCAAAAGCGAAGTAGCATTTCTTCTAGAGTTGCCACACCCAAGAAATTGAAATTTGAAATCAGTGAAGCAAACAGTTAAACAGAAACAAATTTTTAAAAGATAGAGTAAGCTGCTAATTACAAAAAAAAAATACTAATTGAAACAGAAAATAGTTGATTTAACTAAAATGAAAACTGTTTTGGCCAGATTCTGATTAGTGCGCGAGTATTACTCCTGCCTGCTAAGTACAGACGTGGAAAAAAAAAAGTAAACACACCCTACTAACTCCTCAACAAATTATCGTAGAAGAAAGTTACTGGTACCGAACGATTGGAAATAATGTCTACTTTTAAATGATGTATATAAAATTTGCTTAGGGGGCCACCTACATATTAAAACGAACCATAACTTCGTTTTTTTCAATAGCAGTACCCAATTCTGACAGCATAAATGAACTCTACACCCTTCAATTAGCCTAAAAACGAATTTTTATGCAGTTCGTACCATAAGTTTCCGAGAAATTAATTATTTTAAAACGAGCGTATTTTAAGGGCTGTATCCAAATTGAAGTTCTGTACTGGATTGTTAACCGAGAGAGCCGCTTCCTTGATCAAGGCACCTTAAGCGCCACTCAAGGAGTCAATGAAGCGTGTTAGATTACAGTACGGCAGAATAAATTTCAAAATGTCTACTCACTTCCATCATAGACGGCCCCTTAAACCATCATTTTGCCGTTTTTTAAGCATAATTTGAAAACTACTTGGAAGAAAAATGTGAAATTTTTGAATTTCCATAAAGCAGGATTTAATAAATCTAAATCCATCAAAAAAATTGTAGGTTGCAATTCATAATTTTTTCGAATATTAATTTCATAATTCATAATTTATATCATAAAATTATAAAAATTGCAAATTTAGCTTATTTATGTTTGGGTATATTAGTATTATTACCACAAAAAAATAGCACATTAGGAGCATAATTTCGGGAGATATAAATAAAAATATGAAAATATAATTTAACATTAGAAGCACTCAATTTTGAATGTTTATAATTCAAAAACTTATCATTCATATGACTTGAAATTTGGTGTCTAGGCATAGTTTGAACCGAAGATTTGAAATATCTCGTTAAAATTGGGTATTGCCATTGAAAAAAAATGAAGTTTGGATTCGTTTTAATATGTAGATGACCCCCTAAGAAAATTTTATATACATCATTTAAAAGTAGACTTTATTTCCAATCGTTCGGTACCAATCACTTTCTTCTATGATGATTTGTTGAGGAGTTAGTAGGGGGTGTTTACTTTTTTTTTCCACGACTGTACACCGCATTACTCTGTCTGAAATTTACCCCAGACTTCCCTAATATGATTTTTGATTCAAACTCTGGAATGTTAAGATATCTATTCAAAATAAAAAAATTCAATGATAAAAGAAATAATTTAAAAATACTTTTGCATATTTTATGAAAATGCATATTTAATATTTATTTTATAGAAGTGAAAATAAATATGCCAGAGTCTCTCTCATGACAAACTGAAGTGGTACACGAAATACTCTAATGTAGAAGGATATTTGTTACTTTCACATTTTAGCTTCGAGCATGTCGAAGCACAATTTTGATTGCATTCTTGTGAATACATCTTTCAAAATGTAATTTACTAAAATTTATTTTAAATCTTGTAAAAAATCTTCTTTTAATCAGATGACTTTTCCCTCAAAGCATTCTCATCAAAAGAAAGAAGATGCCTTTGAAATTGACAATTTTAACCCGAATTGCCTTCAGCTTGCATTTGAAAAAAATTAGAATGTTAAAAGTTTTAAGGTGAAACCATTTATTCTTCTTTTTTGTCAACAACTAATTAGCATTAAAAAATAAATAAATCTATAGTTTCATATGCAAGTTAATACTGGAAGATAAAAAATAAAAGTTACTTTTTGAGGGGAAAACATTTGTACTTGAAAGACTCCTGTTTTAATTTTCGGACCAACTTTTTCTTTCAAAATAACATATAAATTTCGAAATAACTTTATACCACTATTTTAATTTGCGGAACAACTTTTTGCGTCAAAGTAACATCTAAATTTCAAAATAAATTTATCTACTAATACATAAATCAGTTTTTAATTGATGAAAATAAAATTTGATGAAAAAAAATTAATTGATAAAATAAAAACTAACTAAAATAATTTATTTAAAATTTAGCGACAAGGCAGAAGCCACCTGTCTGGTAAATGTCTTTCGAGTTATTGCAGTTGAAAAGCACAGATGAAAGTAATTAAAAACCAGAGTGCTATTTTATAAAATGCGCATTAAAAATTTAAACAGTACATGAGGGAGGTTTTTGAAAATTTGGACTCAGATCCAAAATAATATTCTATTTCAGACGTTCCAAAAATGAAGAATATCGGTTAAGAATTTTCTGACATATCAGTTAAAAGTCATTAATTGAGAGTTTGTTCGGATAGAGATGTTTTTAAAATACAGTGTACCCCATGGCTGCAGAAATTGGACCTAAAAGATTTCGCAGTGCCGACTATATAATGCTGCATGCACGGGGACCGTATCGGGTGTTCGTATGTATTATATTGTGAGCCCTGTCGGTGGAAGGTGGAACTAAACTGATTTTCAGCACGTGCTGAACACTCTTACTATGAATTACCAGCGGCAGCGGGGACACATGTCAGAATTTCTTCCGCAGGTGGCTTGTTTAGAACAGAATGCGCACTCTGAAGGTAGAAAATGGGGCTAAAAGATTTTGCAGCGCATGCGCAGCACGCCTGCTTTACGATTCTTTTGACAACGGAGACATATGTAGGAGGTTTGTTTAGAACAGAATGCGCCCACTGGCGGTGGAAGGTGGACATGGAAGAGTTTCAGGCGCGTGCTTAGCACGCCGGTGTACGTTGCCGTATGCAGCGGGCACGCACTCCATTTGCTCGTTTTTATTTGAAAAATGTTCATATGAATTCGAACCTCTGATGTAATAAAATACAAACTTAATGTTCATTTAAGATTATTATCAGGTGCCCGGGCAAAACTGAATAAGTATTGAAATTTTAATCTTAAAAAATAGATATAATATATATAAGAGCTAAAAAATCTTCTTGAAACACCATCAAAAACTTTTTAAGAAGGTTTATTAGCTCTTATTGGTTTCACATCAGTTTCAACTTATTTTAATAGTATATATATTTTAGGGGATAAATATTGAAGTGACAAATATGAAAATATTTTTCCTTTATTATCAGGAAAATTGTCTCCAAGTAATACACTTTTAGGAAACGAACACATTTCTTTATCAATGAAAGTGAAAATGCTCTTGTATTTATTCATTTTTATTTTATTTTTTAATCGTTTCCTGAAATTGTGGTCATTCAAAAACTACTGCATACTCTTTATACTTTTAAATAGTTTCTTTTAATTTCAAATATCAGAATCTCAATTAGTTTGAATAAAGGAGAATCTCAATTTCAAAACATTCATTTCTAAGAGTTCACTATAGTCTCCATTAAAATAAAAAAATAAAGAACAACTTCAAAGAAACTTTGGAATATTTTATGCTAAAACATCTTTAACCTTTCTTTTATATAAATAAAAAAAGAACATGCATATGCAAACGGATCTTGAAGCGAAATATTCTTTTAAAGTACTGAAAGGATTGACGTATTCATATTTTAGCATTGTGGAAGGCAAAGTTAAAGATTACGTTCTTTTAAAGATATTTTTTTACATGTTGCGAGGAAAAGACATTTTACAAGATGGCTTTTCCCTCAATCAATTGCATTAAAACGAAGTGAGCACTTTTCCTGTGATCAAAGTAATAATTCTATGTCGAATTGCTTTAATTATTTATTTTGCAGGGCTTCTTCTTGGCCTCTTTCTTGAATGAAATTTTTTTAAACAAAAATCTTATTAAAATTCTAATAAAATGACAATAATAAAAAAAACTAGAAAACAGAAATTTTGCTTTTTCAAACTTTAGTGTCAATCCAGATGAAAAAAAATATATATATATATGTACATAAATATAGATAAAACAAAACATATTTCAGTTTTAAGACTTAAAACATATACTTTTATTTTATATAAAATGACGTCATTCGCATCATCTGAAGAATTCCTCGTTTACGATCCAGTCTTAAACAACATCTACAGCAGCATTTCTTAAACTGTGGTCTGCGGACTTACAGACCGGGGTCCTGAAGCCCAGTGTTAAAATCAGACCTTGTTTCTTCGTCAGGAATTTCTGTAGTTGTATTTGTGGATAAATGCAGGGCTAAAGCTTCTAACATTGGACTATTAAGCATAAAATAAACACCTAAATCTAAATCTTTCGAGGGGGACATATCAACGGTGGGGAAGGAAACCCCACCCCCTAGACCCTCTGGATTCATCTCTATGGCAAACAAAATATTTTTACCGAATATTTTTTTCGCACGTCAGAGCGCTTAACATATGCATTCCGTTTCGCGTTGTTATAGTAGCAATCACATCACCGTACGCCATCTTATCAAGAAACACGAAAGCAAGGTGAAATCAGTAGTTATTGAATTCCAGCCACTGTCTTTTAAGTACACTGCTTGTATTATAGTCTTTCTTGTTATATACTTACAATTTTTTTTAAATTCAAGATATGAATGAGTAGTTAAAGACCGGTAAAATAAAACATAAAGAATAGATGGTGTCAGATGTAGATGATGATGATGATTTAATACCGCACAATTTAACAGGGAAGAGATTACCTCAAATGAAAAAATATAAGTACTCTAAAGAATAATAAACATCGGGATTTACGCGCACCTGTATTAATAATGAAGGACAGCCTGTTTCTGTTATTTGTCATGATATGCTATCAAATGAATGTATGGAACCAACAAAACTCCGTAGGCATTCACAAACTAAACATAATAAGTATTTAAATAATCCAACTGTTTTTTTTAAAAAGCAAGTTAAAAGAACTGAACACATGTGAGAAGTTAATTTAAAAGACCACAACTGGTTCCAGTAACGAAAAGGCCGTTTTCGCCATCAAGTATCTTTGATGGTAGCAAAGTCTGCAAAACCTTAAATTGCAAACAATTTAATTCTATCTGTTGCTAAAGCAATGGTCACAACAATGGTGGGAGAAAAAGCAGTAAAATATCTAAATTTAATTTCATTATTTAATGATACTGTTAAGAACAGAATCAACCAACTTATGTGAAAATATTAAGAGCCACACAGAAAAAAATAAGACCTAAAATAGGTAAAAAAAAAACCAATTTGGGTTGAAAGATTCTTAGGTTGAGGTTAGCCAATTTGGGTTTATACCAAATTGGGTCATGATCCATGCCTGTTTTGGTTATCACTATGTATCCATTTTAGACACCGTTAAATACCCATTTTGGGTATCTTAAGCCACATTTTGGACACCACTCAGAATCCATTTTAGGCAGTGTTTAATATCCAATTTGGATATCTTAACACCCAGTCTGAATATTACTAAGCACCCATTTTGGAGAATACTTAACACCCTATTTGGTCATGCTAACATCTATTTTGCACAATCCTAAATATATATTTTAGGACACATTAATACTCAATTTGGGTGCCTTTAAATACCTGTTTTAGGATAAATTCAACATACAATTTGGATAAATTGAAATATTTTTCTTGGCATATTTAGTACCTATTATTTTGAACACACCCCAAATGATTGATACAATGTATATGAATTTATTTTAAATGTTAATTAACATACAACTCCATAGACTTTAGTGCTTTTATTAAGGGATAAGATTAAAATTTCAAAGTTAAAATAATACCCCCTCCCCCCCCCCGCCCCCCAAAAAAATATTGATATTTAAAATATAAAATAATTAGCTCAATTTCGATTTTTGATGAGATTCCAATAATAAATAATTAAATAATTTTCTCGGCATATTTAGAATCTTTCTGCTGAAGATCTTGATTTGAAGCAAAATTACGACTTTCTTATGAGATAACTTATCAAATTAAATGTGTTATGCCACCAGCTTTTATAACTTCTTTAATTCGTCACATTAAAAAAAATTGAAACACTAATTTGATTTTTTTTTTTTTTGTCATTTTAAAAGTTAAAAAAATTCTTTGACAGAATATAATTCTCACCACAAGCAATAAATTTACTTTTAACATTAGAAAGACCAATTGGAGTGATTTTGACCGCTATATCGAATGCCGAAAGCATAATTGTTATTTATCTCATGCATGGTTTTGTGGCATTTTATATGTGAATTATAATATTTAGGTATTCTGTCATTATCCATGCTTAACCCTTAAATGCGCGATTTTTTATTTTGTTTCGAAAAAATTATATATGATTCTCTGAAAGGTTTATAACACGGGAAAAATAATGAAAAAAATCAGAGATACATTTTTTATATAATACGTCAATCTTTTCTTCTGTTGCACTTCTGATAAAATTACTGTCGTGTGGCTGTTTTACGCTAAAATATTGGAAATTAGTAAATATTTTAATAAGTATATCTCCAAATACGTTATTTTATATAATTATATATTTTATAAAACTTAACCTTTAACCCTTTAATTCCCATGATATAATACGTTCTAGAAATTACGTAGTTCAGAGAATCTGACTTTACACCAGAAAGTTTCAATGGTTAATTTCACTTTATTTAAATACGGAATGTTTGTTATTAATTAAAGTAAATTTTGCTACTTTAATTTTCTGGTGTGAATTAGGTGTATACGAATAAAAATATCTATTAAATTCAAAACACTGTTGTTTGCATATATGTAAAGCTGCGTACTAAAGGGTTAAAATGGAACCGAGTTACAGTTAATCATACCTTAAAAAACTGTGGAGTTCTATAGTTTATTCTAGTCTTATTTTCATAAAATTATATGTTTTAATCTTTTATGACATTTGCATTTAATCTTCAAATCTTTGTCTAAAAAACAGATTTTAATGATTTAATTATTATTCTTAAAAAATATGAAACAAAAATACATTCAAAACAATGTCAAATATATCATTTGGGTCCTTTTTTGCTCTATAAAAAAAGAAACAAAGAAAAAAAACACCACAAAATATGTTACAAATTATGAAAAATTATATATAGAACAGCATTAAAACATTCATTTTTAATATTTTATGGAGCAGGCAATTTTTTTTCACCTGTCTAAATTAAAAACTTCATAAAAAAGAAAGAAAAATCTGTAGCCAGTAAATTATAAGAAAATATACAATTTAGTTAACCAAAAATTTTTCATGATCAATCACAAAGAAAGAAGTCTTTGAGTTTTGTTATTCCTCTCTGCTATGTCACTTAAAGCAAAAATAAGAGTACACAGTTAATAAAAAATAAAAATACTTTTTTGAGATTATATTAGACTTTTTAATACTGTTTTATATTGGAAATGTTATATAATGTATCCCATCTGCCCCCCTCCCCCTTAGTTTCGGCCCTGATGACTATCAATAATGTTGCAGCGAACTCATAAAATCCACTTTCATTTATAGTGGAACGCGTGTAAATGGGAATGTAACAAAACAAATTTGTTAGGTCAACATTTATACAAATAACATTACAATAACATAAAGTAACAAACAATTCAATAAATACCCGAATAAATCCAGTAATGGTACAGCGAGGGTTCTGTAAATATCCAAAGAATTCGAACTCGTAAACACGACGCCACACAAACACAACACAGACGAAATGAAGAAATCAAACATGGCGCGCAGTGACGCTGCTATTTATCCGAATCAAGATAAATGGGTAGTAGTCGTTACCCAAATCTGCGCCCGCTGCTCATACCAGCAGAGCTGTAATCCAATTTGGGTGTTCACTGTCCCCATACTGGGTATCGCAAAGCTGTGTCTATGAATATGTAACCGTTTTCACCCAATTTGGAGAGATCTAAGACCTGTTACGGGTCTCATACCCTTAAATAGGTATATTACAGCCCATATTGGAGTTTCGAAAGCTAATATGGGTGTTGTTTCATTCTGGGGGACATTCTAAAATAGGTTTAATTTTTTACTGTGCAGTTAATTGAACATGTAAAACTAAGTCCTTATTCCGCATTACAGGTGGATGAAAATTTGGACGTTTCCAATAATGTGAATTTGTTAGCCTTCGTTTCTTATGAATTTGGTGGTAAATATATGAAGATCCAATCCAATTCTATCTCAGACAACAAGTGCAGTGCTATTCACCTGTTTAGACGGTTTCATACAAGAAAAAGAAATAAACTGGTCAAAATGTGACGGAATAAGTACAGATAGGACTTGACTTATGAGTGGGCCTATTAATAGTTTAATCAACTTTGTTAAATATAAAACACACACGCAGTTTGGACACACTGTTGCATCCGCCGTGAATCACTGGTTGTGACAAAAATGCCTGAAGATTTGAAGTCTACATTCAACGAAGTTGTTTCAGTAGTAAATTATATCAAGGATCGTCCACTGAATTACAGACTTTTCACAATTCTGTGCGAAGAAATTGGGAGTTAACACAAACAGTTACTTTTGCATACAGAAATTAGGTGGCTGTCACGAGGAAATGCTTTAAAGCGTGATTTTGCTCTGCGTGGTGAAGTGAGGTAATTTTTATTGGATTCCAAATGCCATTTGAAAGAAAGTTTCAATGATTTCTCCTGTCTTATCAAGGTGGCATATTTGACAGATTTAGTTTTCTGAATGAGCTGAATTTAAGCTTACAAGGAGCATCGGTACATATTTTCAAAATCCAGGACAAAGTAGAAGCAACAATAAAAAAAAATTATTAGTGTTCAAATCGACTTGAAATTAATAATTTTGAATCTTTTTAACATTATTCGATTTCTTACAAACCTCTGGTGATACAATTTCCTCTGATACTGTTGAAAAATTCGTTGTACACCTAAAGAACTTGAAGGAAGCTTTCCGAATTCCTTTTCCTCCCTCAATGTCAGAAAATGAGTGGATGAGGGATCCATTTTATTTCCAAGACATTAGTGAAAGGGAATTCTTAACATTATTAGAGCAAGAACAACTTGCGGAATTATCATGCGATTGTTCCATGAAAATTGTTTTTCAAGTGAACAGCCTTCCAAATTTTTGGTTGTGGGAGATAAATATCTGTGCAGAACTAGCACATAAAACTATCAAGCATTTATTTCTCTTCTGTACAGCATATTTGTGTGAAAGGAATTTATCAAGCATTGTTCACATGAAAAACAAATATAGACGTTGACTGAATGTCAGACTTGCGAATACATGTTTCGAACATTGAATCTTTGCACATCTGCTAGAAGAAAAAAAGCAGTATCCTTCTCATGGGAAATAGTAGCATATTTTAAATGTCTTAAAATATGTTAAATTTTTCTTATTAATTACTGATATTTTCAACAACTAAACACGAAATATTTGTAATTAAAAATAAATAGGGTTTAAAACTTTAAAATAATTTTCTTTCATCTTACATTAAGAAAAAATTTGTTGGGGGTCCCCGAATTTCATAACATATCAAAAGTGGTCCGCGACATCCCAAAGTTTAACAAACACTGATCTACAGTAAAGTATTCATAAGACGTCACTATAGCTGAATAAATTCACAAATCCAAAAACACAGATGTCACTCAAGAAAATCGACCAACAAAAAATAAAGGCTATCTAATGATTCACATGCCTTCATTTGTTTGTAATATTAATAAAGATACTTAAAATTAAATTTAGTTTATAATAGCTCCATGTTTTATCAGAAACCATACATTTATATTTTTTTCAAAATAGCACGTATATTTATTACATTTTATTTTCAGTAGTTATGGGAAAATGGCAACAAAAAGATATAATTACTATTTTGCAACTATTTTTGTTTTACTTTCTACAGAAAAGGAGTACTTGAGTTGTCAAAATTAAACGAATGGTGCTAAAAACTATAAAAAATTTTAATATCTCAAAAATAAATTGAGATGCAGTTTTTAAACATCTGTATTAAAGAGTATTTTTTTTTCTAAATACTACGGTATAAAAATTCAAAATGTGCGATGCTTAGAATTTTAAAGAATTGCAGTAGAAATTTTCACAGTACAATGAT
The DNA here is from genome assembly GCA_963932465.1 of Maratus speciosus. Classification (NCBI taxonomy): domain Eukaryota; kingdom Metazoa; phylum Arthropoda; class Arachnida; order Araneae; family Salticidae; genus Maratus; species Maratus speciosus. The sequence continues at coordinate 500,713,773 of OZ010794.1, read as the reverse complement.
ACATCTGCTTTGTTTTATGGCTGGTTTATGCAACGTAGCGTTATTTTTTGGAGGCGACACTTTATTTGCAGGGAGAAAGAAATAGCATATCGGGGGGGGGGTTAATAAAACGTACTAAAATTGATTGCTTTTAGGTGCATATATATAACATAATTTTTTTTAATATGTTGAAATGCATTAAAAACACGTTGCAAATCAAATTAAAGTCCCAAGACGTTTTCCTCCAAATTCATACGGCAATTTATAGTCTTTATTTAAATATTCTTATTAGGTGCGTTCGTAATTATATAAATACGTAACACCTATAGTCGTCGTTCAGTCCGTCTGTCTGTCTGTCCGTCCGCATGTAACAGAGCAAAAAATACCCAACCGAATGGTCTGAAATTTTAAATGTGTGATTGTTGCAAAATTTCGTCGAGCTATTTCAATTTTTATGAAAATCGGATGTATAGTTTAATTACAGGGACAGTCAAAGGTTTTCCTTTACATTACGGCCATTGGGAAAAATTATTGTAAGTACATTTTAATGATGTTACGGCCTTCAGAATGGTCTGAAATTTTAAATATAAAACTGTTGCAAAATTTTGTCGAGCCATTTCCAATTTTATGAAAATCGGATGTATAGTTTAATGACAGGGACAGTCAAAGGTTTTTCTTTACATTACGGCCATTGGGAAAAATTATTGCAAGTACATTTTAATGATGTTACAGCCTTCGGAATGGTCTGAAATTTTAAATATATAACTGTTGCAAAATTTTGTCGAGCTATTTCAATTTTTATGAAAATCGGATGTATAGTTTAATTACAGGGACAGTCAAAGGTTTTCTTTACATTACAGCCATTGGGAAAAATTATTGCAAGTACATTTTAATGATGTTACAGCCTTCGGAATGGTCTTAAATTTTAAATATATAACTGTTGCAAAATTTTGTCGAGCCATTTCAAATTTTATGAAAATCGGATGTATAGTTTAATGACAGGGACAGTCAAAAATGTCCCGTTACATTACGGGAAATGGGAAAAAAAGTGTCGGAAGTGCATTTTAATGATGTTACAGACTATGCACCTTATGAAGTGCAATAAATTATACATTCAGTACAATATGGGGTGCAAAAAATAATTATAAAACTAGTTATAGTACGAACGCACCTCATTTGCCACGTTTGACGAGCAATTTCCAACTTGTTTCTTTCTGCACTTATTCGTCAAGGAGAGACCATTGGGGTCTCAGGACACTTAGAAATGGAAAAAAAGAAAAAAACCCATTTAATATCTTGAAATGTATATAATTTATAAACACAATTTTTATTGACATGAAAGAAAAAAGTATATGCTTTCATTTCATTTATTTAAAAAATTTCAAGAAGCAAAATTAGTATTTACAGAGCACCCCAAACTGTCAGACATTTGCCGAGCAGAAAACTGGTATAACAGCTTACGATTACAAAATAAATTTTACAACTAGAGCTAATTTGTTTGTGCATAATTATACTTCAGATTATAATAAGCACTCTAAACCTAAATAAATTTGTGTTTAAAGCATTTTTATATTTTTAATACAAAGTCGTATTTAGCTAATAAAAATTTTTGAAAATTTCAAGAGTATAATCACCTAAAAAAAAGGTTTTGGACAATATAAAAGAAATTTTAGGTTCAGTTTATACAGACTAACATGAAATATATGTTTTGAAAATTTCATGAAAAAAAATTCATAAGTTTCTGAGATATCGCGCACGTTATGCCCAAAAACGTCATTTGGAGAAAAACGACTTCAAAATTTAGGAAACACCGCTTCAGCTATTGAGTGGGTATAATTCTAAAAGCCTTAACTTCTTTTATAATGGGTATTTCAAGAAAATAATTATATAAAAATGTTAAGAAAACATTGGAGTTCAACAACTAAAAAAAAATAAAATTTCGAAAATTTTGAAGCTTTAAAAGTGCTGAGACCACTTACGGATGGTATGGAAGGTAAGATGAGCGGTAAAGATATTCAAACTTTTTACAAAACAAGCTCAGGTAAAAAAAAAAATAAATAAATAAATAAATAAATAAATAAAAAATGAATGTATTTTCCTCTCAACTTATCTTCCATACCACCCTTAAATTACAATGGTTTCTCCTTGACGAATAAGCGCAAAGAGAAATAAGAGCATTTAAATAAACACTGACGATGGCCGTATGAATTCGACTTTAAACGTCTTGAAATTTAATTTGATTTTTAACGTATTTTGAAGATATTTTTAAGTATTTTAAATAATTTTATATTATATATATGGGGCATTCTCACAAACTTTTGACTTTTAAGGAATGAAAATCTGGTGAAAAAAAACTTACTAGAATAACATTTTAAACTTATAGACGAATGCCTTAATGATTCAAAACAAAGAAAAAAAGGTCAGCAGCGATTTTTTTTATTTAACTGAGGTTTAAGTTAAACTTACGAGTTTAATGTTACTTGCCATTTTACCGCTACAACTCTTTATTTCCTTCTAAATTTTTACTTATAATGAATTTGCATACTATCCACAGGACATTCAAATAAGAAATAGAAACAATGTGGTATTTTTTGTACAAAATTTTGGTATATCATTGTCTTATAGGGATATTAAAGAAGGGGCGGTAAGAAAAAAAATGGGGATGTATAGGAAAAAAGGCACGGTAAGGATGGGACGGTAAGGAAAACTACCACCAAGTTTTAGGCAAATCATGTTAAGACTAAGTGATAGCCACAACGTTCATTGATTTTTGGAAACAGTTATTTACATTGAACTAAATTTAAAAAAAAAATTAAATTACCTCGAAAAAGTCAGAAAACCTTGGGGACAGTAAGAGTACCAATAATGCCACGACGCTTGAAATTGATATTTAAGTGCTGATTTAAATTATGCAGTAAATTTTCTGACAAAACATTTTAGCCATTCTTTCTCTAACATACTTCTGCACGAGAAAAAGTTTGAAAAAAATTCTGTGGCTGCATCTCAAGCGATATTCTGTATAAGTTTAGCAGGAGGGGCGGCAAGGAATCTAAAACCCATGGGCAGAGTACAAAAAATAATAACAACCCTAAAAATGTAAGGAGGTTAATTTTTTGCTGCATATTTATGTAAAACATTATTTCCAGTTTCGGAAGAAAATTACATTGAATTACTTTTATTGAAACAATTTTATACAGACAGCTCCAAACTTAAAAATCAGCACCAGGGACACGGGACGGTAAGGAATTTCGTGGTATATTTGGACCCCCAACATCGTCCAAAACTTATTTATCTCGTTAATATTGTTATGCAATCATGTAATGGGATGTGTTCCAGTATAAGAAGTTAAAAAAAAAAAGAATATCTACTAAAATAAAATTTATTATTCAGGGACAGAAAAATATAGAAAAGTCAAAAAATTGTGAGAATGCACCATATATGCACTTAAAAGCAATTTTAGTATGTTTTATTTATGCCTTATAGTAATTTTAATTATTTGCTCAATGTGAATTATGCACTAGAATTTTAACATTCTTTTATTGAAAAAAAATCATATTAGCTTTATCTTGCAATTTTTGTTAAAATCTACTCCGAAGATAATTTCTATCGCAAAGGGTGTTAAATTTACGTCGAAAATGTTTCTTCGAAACTACTGATCTTTAAAAAACGAGTTAATAGGAAACTTTAGCTTTTTTATGGGGGAGGGGGGAGAGGATACCCATACTTTGAAAAGAAAAAACAACAGCCATAACTATTTGACAACAATTATTTAATTATGGAAATGATTAAAAGTCCCTATATAAAAGCAATGGAAGTATGGGAAATAAATAAAAAATCTCCCCTACGAAGATAAATAGTTCGCGAAAAATGAACCGCTATTTTTAATTTCAGTAAAACTAATCGTATTTAAATAAAATGAAAATTCAAAAGCATTTTTACTCAAAAATACATAATTTAGTTTTGAACTTTTTAATATAACTAGTCGGAAATCAAAACTTTTCTATTTCATGATTTCAATGTGAAAAATTAAAATTAAATAAATAGTTTGACGAATTTATAAAGAACGGAATATCACGTCATATTGTAAATACAAAGGACGTGGTAAATATAGTATAACGTCATATGAGTGTGAAAAAACGTACTGAAACATGATAAAAACCCAATTATGGAAATATTGGCGTATTTTAACATTATTGCTCCAATGATGAATGGAAATAAGTTCATTTATAGTTGTATTCTTTTGCGTCTGTTATAAAAATTTACACATTTTTATATTGTGTTTTCATTTAATTCATGTGTACAACGCTTCGACTGCTTTTTTTTCAGTGTTTGTTTTATGTTGTATGTTAAATTTTGAAATTGATTTTTTAGAACAAACATTCTTTAAATTCCGGGCAACGCCGTGCGCTTTAGCTGGAGGCTGATCACAAAAGATTAAATAGACTGAAATATTACGCAGTTAACAATAAGGCAAAAACAGACCTATAACACACTTCTTATCTCGCCTTGTAAAACTTATTGCCAATTTTTGTTTTATAATTGCTTGTAAATGAATGCTCTTGTTTCGCATAAAACATTCAAGGTTAAAACAATTCAAAAACTGTACGTCAAATGTTGCGAATGAGGTGCGTTGGTACTATAACTAGCTTTATAAATATTCAGATCTTTGTCCAATAGCTGTTGCACTCTTATGCAAAAATTATGATTACAAAATTTATTACGATTATATATATTAAATTAAGTAACACGATAATACGACTCCATCTTAAATAGGACGTCATCACCATGGCAACCTAGAGTAATTTCCTATCATGAGATATCATTAAATTAATTATGTATCAAAAGATTTAATAGAATGTAGAAAACTTTTATTAAAAACTTTTTGAGTTTTGATTCGATTTTTCTAAAACTTGAAATGACTTGGCAAAATTCTGTAACGATTATCTCCCCTATTAAAATCCGTGCGCGTATCTATGTAACCACAAAAATTTGGAAACCACAGACACAGGGCTACGAAATTTGGCACATGGGTTGCTGGTAGGGAGCCCATGAACGATTGGGACAAAAAATTCGAAAATGTTAAATAGATTTTTAGCCCCCGGTACGGTATGCTATTTCTTTCTCCCAGCTTATTTTGCCTCCAAAAAATAACGTTACCTTACAGAAGCGAGCAATGAACAAAGCAGATGTATCATTGTACGATTAAATACTCTATAGCATTTTTTTTAATTTCTAAGCATCGCACATTTTCAATTTTTATACCGACGTATTGGAAAAAAAAAGTACTTTTAAATGCAATTTGTTTGAAAACTGTATCTCCATTTATTTTTGAAATATTAATTTTTTTGTAGTTTTTAGCACCATTTGTTTAATTTTGGCAACTCAAGTACTCCATTTATATAGAAAGTAAAGGGAAAATAGTTGAAAAATAGCAACTATATCTTTTTGTTGCCCTTTTCTTATAACAGTCGAAAAAAATGTAATTCGAGCTAACGTGCTATTTTGAAAAAATATTTTAAACGAATAAATTATGTTGAAACATGGAGCTATTATAAACTATATTTAATTTTAAGTATCTGTAGACGCTTTCAGTGTAACGTCAGCCATGAAGTTTTGGTTAGAAACTGACTCCAAACAGGCGGTTGCTATGCGTCATTTCTTTTTAAATATAAATCGTGGAAAGTGTTACCAGTGCATATCAAGTATTAAAACGCTTAGATGTGAGATATAGCTATAAGATATAGCTGCAGCACACAAACAAAATAGAAAATACAACATAGCAACCGTTTGTTTGGAGTGAGTTTCCAACCAAAACGTCACGACTGACGTCACGATTGAAATCATCTATATGAATATTACAAACAAATGAATGCCTATGAATCATTAGATGACCTATTTTGGTCGGGTTTCTTTAATGACGGCATCTTTTTCTGCTTTTGTGTATTATTTTGCAATAGTGACATCCTATGCATGCTTTACTGTAGATGTTTAAGAGTGGATCGTAAATGTGGAATTCTTACACTCTCAGAAATAAAACTCTCCCTTTTGACGATTCAGAAATCCTCGAGCTGTATTTCGTCGTTTTTGACGATCATTTCCTATTAACATCACGTGACTTATAACGAAACGTAAACCCTCAAATATTTGACGAAAGTTTTGCCTCAATCACGGTCAGACTCAATGCATTTTAAGGAAACAGTTCCTCAAATCCTCCTCAAATCCTGCGATTTTAGCAAACAGATATTTGCTGGCTTATGTTAGTCCTGTAATAATTTATTTTAAAACAGCACTTAGTGCTTTTCAGAAAATACTGAATAGGTAGTTATTGGTTTTCATTAGTTATTTTTTTAGCTGTTAGAATTTTTAGGAATGCTTATTATTATTATTATTATTTTATTTATAGGTTGTCGTTCGTTATGTTTTAATTCGAAAAGAATAAATTTCCTGTGTTCTTCAAAACCATTCAATAAGAAAATTAGGCCAATAAAATTTCAAACTTCTAGGATATATATATTTTTTTTAAGAAGTATATTACGTTTTCAATCAAATTAAAAATAAACATAATTGATCCCTCTCCTCTTTATAAACAGTAAAGTGTTAAAATCTTATCCCCCTACTCAAAGTGATAAAATCTCACGCAATATGCACTTCACAATTCGTTATTTGTGAGCAACAAATTAACCAGACCATATTCTAATCATCCATTGATCAAAGAAAATTTCAGTTGTAAATTATTTAATCAAGCCATATTATAATTATTCATTGATACGAGAAAACCATAAAAATAAATTAGCCTTTCTTAAAACTTTCAGAAAATATAGCAGCGCTGATAAAATTGCAATCTACGTTATAAAAATATTAACACGAAGTGGAATTCATTACACCAGTCTAAAAGCAAACGCTTTCAAGTCCCCAGCAGCCCGGTTGGACGAGCATCTACCTCCCATACGAAAGGTCGTGAGTTCGAATCACGCCGAGGAAAGAGGGAGAAATGATTTTTTTCCTTTCCCCGTGTCAAATGCTGGAGCTTCCAAACTACTTGAGAGATGGTGCCACCAGCCCTCTTTTGGCGAAAAGTAGATTTTTTTTTTCAATATTTAATTAAGTTATAAAAAAAGGGGAAAGTTTCTATTTTTCAATATTTAAAAAAGTTATAAAAAATTATTAGCCATTTATGTAATGAAAATATTTTTAATAATTCGTTATAGTGATTGCGGTTTTAACAAATTTCGTGCATTTTTTAGATTGATGCACGACCAGGTAAATACATCAATTTTTTTTATTTTTTAGTTTTTTGCAGCGTTTATATATGATTAAAAAAATATACTAATTTACAAAGTTTACAAACTCTCGCAAAAACATTACTAATATTATTAGAAACGCCTGAGGCTCACAACTTGCTTTATTGCGTTTATAGAACTTCAAAATAATATTTGATAAATGTACCTGAATTATTTGTGTTCATATATATTTTTTTAATTATTCAAAATCACCATTAAATTATGTTATAATTAAATTGCGTGCATCAAAAATACACACTGCATGATACAGTCGATCGCCACTTCGAATACATTAAAATCAGTATCGTCTGAACCGAGAGAGCCAATCACTGGTATTTGAACCGCACGTCGCATATGTAAAAGCATATCAGGTGAATATATGTTGAGCTGGGAGCTAACAAGTTGAGGATGACATGGTCATGAAAGATTTTAGCCATTTATTATTGGGTTTTATGGGTTGTATAGGATGGTGCAAATTCTTGTTGAAAAATGTACGGCTTCCAACTTTCTACAAAAGTAATCCAGATCTTTAACACCTCGATATAAGTATCGGCGTTGACTCTGGTATCTTCAAGAAAGAAATGTGTAGGCATCAGGTCACCTTCGTTGCTCGTGACACCCAGAATCGTTAGTGAGGCTGGAAACTTTATGTCCATGATGACCGAAACCTCTTACTAGATTTTACATAACCACCTATATTTTTGCTGTTCATTTTCTGGATCTGAGCATAGTTTTTTTTAATAGGAAGGACACAACAGCATTCCTGACTGCTCTTAATATTTCAATTTGCTAAGGAGGCGGTTTACTCTGGTGAGGGGTGTTATCCTTGGTTCTCTCGGACAAGAACTTTGCTCTCCTCGTTACATAAGACATCTAAGGAAGGTCCTCACGAATCATACGTCAGATGGTGGACTCATCAATCTGCAGCTCCCTAGTGAGTGCCGTTATTGATCATGCAGGATTTGTATTGACACGACTGACAAATCCGGTGTCTTTATTATGTCATATCGCTGACGATTTCGTTTCATCATATGAAACAGCTGCCACATAAAAACTGGCAGCCTTCGATTCGCTCCTTAACTTTAAAAACGAATGACCGGGTGCGTTTCAAGAACGTTGAGGGGTTTTCTTCAGTCAATTAGAGAATGACAACATGCCTCTTTATTACCTCTCTTATTCTAGTTTCTAACTAATCACTAATCACTAATCACCCACTCGTTTACAGCCAACCTTTCGGTATATGAGCTGATTAGCCCACGAGGGGAAAACACATATCTGCTACCCCCGCAGAGACTCCAGTACTCGCGAACGAGCCCGGAAGCTCCAGCAGGCTGGAAGACCATGCTTAATGAAAATGACCATGTTTAATTATTACAGGTAATTCACAATGGGTGAGTATTGAGCAAACCCGAGAAGTTTTACGGTTATAGTTATTGATGAATAGTTAAAATTATGTTATAAAATAAAGTTTATATAGGTACTTAATTACATCTCATTATTTAGTAATTTAACATTTAAAATGTGAGTATTTACACTTAAAATTTAAGATATGAGAATTATTTAAGGTAAACAACAAATAGTAGGATAATATGACAGAGCTTGATTAAAATGACAAAACAATCAAAATGACTATTAAACAATATGGCAAAATGTAATGAAATAAAGTAAAATATTTAAACTAAGTGACTTGACGTAAACTAGGTTCTAACCATGGAACTATTAATGAAGAGAAACTGACATAGCCTTAAATAGTGAAGCTTCAACTGTAACCGCTTTTGTAGGAGTTGATTACCGCCAATCCAAATTTCTTCCAGTAAATTTAATAGTAAATTTAGTAACTAGTAACTTACAGTAACTAGAAAAACTTTCTCTTTTTCAACGCCTTATTAATACAAAATTTCAGTCAAATATAATGACAAAAAAAAAATATTAATTTTTACTAGTGAAACTTTACTTCAACTATATTTAGGCCTTGCGTTTCGGCCATTTTGTGACAACCTAGACACTCTCCTGTCAGAGTCAGTGAAACAAATTATAAAACCTTAGCAATTTAACACCAGCAAAAACAAATAGAAATATTTTACCATATTTGTGAGAATAATTTTCCATGGATAAGGTATTTAATTAAATAACATGAAATTTTCTATTCAAGTTTACTGGTGGAAGTTTTCCTTTTGCGGTAATCTGAAACTATTGATCGGATATAAAAGAAACAACTACCATCTTGTGACAACCTTCTCAGTTTCTTCACTCGCAACTGGTAGACAATACACTATATGTCTCCTGCTCTTTATTCATAACTCTATTGTTTTAACATCCTCACATGTAGAAGAAAAGGATTTGTAACTATAATGTAGAAGGTGATATTTCACCTGCAATGTGTGTTCGCAAACACCTGTCGCACCCTGTAGAGACACAATTTCGATTTTATACTTTATCGGTATTTTTATTTCTGGCAAATCGTATTATTGCATCTTTTAATCCAAATTGCAAACATTGTACGCAAACGTGCACAAAAGCATTATGTTATTAATGTATAAATTAGTTTCGGTATGTATAGCGTAGTTTGGAAATTTTCTTTCAAAAAAGTGTACATTTAGAAAACTTTAAAATTTTTAGCTGTCATAGCCTAACTCTGTATAAAAAATTTATATGTAATCAGTTTAATTTAACGTAAAAATAGGTTATCGGAGAAAAAATATGTTTATTCAGTAAATATTCGACAATTACAACGAACTAATCACACATGGTATAACCATCCCCCTCACTGACAAGCCCGTGTTAATACGATCACTAAGCTCCAGGTTTCACTGCATTACAAGCAATATTTAAAGTAATATAATTATATTGATTTAATGTATTTTTAATACATTGAACAATGATTAATACTTCCAAGGATTGCATTCATATTCGTTATTAAGTTTTTTATAAAATGTTCAAAGACTCATTTTTTTAGCATTTAAAACAAAATGCAGAGAAAACAACATTACAATTTTACCCTTTTCCAAGACAGTCGGAGGGTTAAGAAAAAAGGGAAACGAAATAAATAGAACTCAAAAACGTTTAAATATCAGTCTGTAAACAGTACAACGACGCTACAAAAAACGAAAGTTGAAGTTGAAAAGGTGTGCCTAGCGACTTTATAAGGATTACTCTAGTAAGCAAATGAATTATTGTGATTTTGCGTGCGATTGTTTGTCCCTGAATCACTAACACTTGGGCATGAATGAGAGATCTATTTTGTCTTTATTTGCAATGTGTGTATGAAACTCCGGAGTCTGATTGTTAAAGTAACTTTTCAATATGTAACTATAGTAAAAATGGTTGTGTACCATTTATACAGGGTGAGTCTAAAATCATGGGACAAATTTTAATTGGAGGTAGGGGACATCACAAGGATTCAGATTTGCATAGCAACCCATTGTCGGAAATGCTTTCCTGGAGCGGTAGTGATGACACAAAACGCAAGAACGAAAGGACATGAACGGGGAGAGAATGATGTTTATTAGACTTAGTGCTGCAAAAATGCCGAGACAATGTTGGAAAGTGCTTAGGAACTTGTCGCACGCATCGTGGCAGCCGCTGGGGACGTCCGGGACGTCTGAGAAGGGGCAGATATTAAGATATTTCATTCAATTCGTTCTACATTTAATGTTAAATTTTTGTAACAAATAAGTTAAACCAATAGAACATTAAAAAATAAAAATGAAATTCATACAATATAATGCTTTAAACACCTATACACTTAGATTCTGTTCAAATGAAATCGAAATAAATCTTAGACTTATTTTAAAGTTTTGTATTTTGCATGTACCTTATCATATTATGTACAATCGTCATAAACATAATGCAAAATCTGCAGTACAAATATTTACAACTTAAAAATGGAAAAAGTCTAAGATTTATTTCGATTTCATTTGAACGGAATCTAAGTATATAGGTGTTTAAAGCATTATATTGTATGAATTTCATTTTTATTTTTTAATGTTCAATTGGTTTAGCTTATTTGTTACAAAAAATTAACATTAAATGTAGAACGAATTGAATAAAATATCTTAATATCTGCCCCTTCTCGAGCTTAAACAATTTAGGAAATAAATTTTGTTTTTTTAATTTGTTCTGCAAATTAGGTTTTTGTTTAATATGCCAAGTTTTTTAATAACTACTGCATTCAGACAAACACATTTCAAAATTAATGGAGAGCATCATCATCAGGCTTTGATTTGTGCGATATCGCATCACAATTTGGGATGCAATTTACCTATGTATAATTCAAAATGTTTCACCAGTGCAGTAATGCAGGTTGTTGTAGTTTGGTCAAAAAATTACAAACGGAACTTAAAAAAATCTGCTTGAAAATGTCATTTTTTTTCCACTATGACGTCATATTCATCTTCTTTTTAATTCCTTAGAAAAAAAAAACTATTTCAGTTTCTTCAGTTTCATGTTTCACGTGAAAATCATTCAACTAAAAATAGGCAAATTATTAATACGGCTTTTGAATTATTTACAACAATGAAGGAAAAATGTTAAATTTTATTAGAAAATGTCCGTTGATTCTCAATGAAAAAAGCGAAATTTGGAATTATTAAGAAAAATATTTGAATAATGTAAATAAAAGTTAGCCCATGGTACTCTCTAGATTATAATACACCTATATGCAAAGGCATTTTATGATCCGTTTTGATCCTGACGTCTGGCAAATGTTTTTACACTTTGAATTTATAATATTATTAGAATTAGCAAAGAATTAGAAATGAGTGGCATCAGGGACAAAAAGGTGGGAAGAAAAAATGAAAAAGTTATGATCTCCATAGGCCTTTCTATGTTAAATTAACATTGAAAAGTGACACTAGAAATAATTAAGTATTGCGCTGCCGCGCAATACTTAAATAAACATGCTTTCTCCTCTTATTCGTGTCCTGTCTTTCTTGTGTTTTGTGTCGTCACTACCGCACCAGGAAAGCGTTTCCGATAATGTGTTGCTATGCAAATCTGAATCCTTGTGGTGTCCCTTAATTTCCCCTTAAAGTTTGTTCCATGATTTTAGACTTACCCTGTATATAGTGAGGTGTTACCTCACGAACGAATCTCGAGTAACTATAATTATGTCCTCTCGTGCCACATGAAGACTGATTTGAAGGTGGAAATTTTGATATAGCCAGCGGGTATGAGTGTTGCTCATTTGGTCAGATGAACTTTTCTAAATTTGATCAACGAAGTATCGATATCCACGGGATTCCATTTAGAGTTCATATTATCTTCTAAGTGAATCTTTTAGGTTCTAGTAAAAGGAATAGTACGGGCATTGCGAGATCGGATTATATATATATATATTTATATATATATATTAGGTGCGTTCGTAATTATATAAATACGTAGCACCTATAGTCGCCGTTCAGTCCGTCTTTCAGTCTGTCTGTCTGTCCGTCCGTCCACATATGACAGAGCAAAAACTACCCAACCAAATGGTGTGAAATTTTAAATATGTAAGTCTAACAAAATTTATTCGAGTCGTATTACATTTTATGAAAATCGGGCGTATAGTCTAATTACAGGGACAGACAAAGTTTTCAGTTACATTACGGCAAATGGGAAAAAAAATTTCAAGTATTTTTTAACGATGTTACAGCCTTTCGAATAGAGGGAAATTCATATGCACTTATGTTGTGCATAAAATATACATTCAGTACAATATGCGGTGAAAAAAATATTTATAAAATTAGTTATAGTATGAACGCACCTCATTTGCCACGTTTGACGTGCAATTTCCAACTTGTTTAATGATAAGATCGTGTGATATTAAAATGAACAATTCTTATTACTGTAACTCCCTTAGAAATATCAATCTTTAATAACTTACTCAATCACTCTTTACAGTTTTTGAGAAAAATATACATAAAACAATGAAGTTTCCAATAAAAAGGAGGAGACAGATAGCGCATTGTCTACCGGTTGCGAGTGAAATAACTGAGGATGTTGTCACAAGATGTCGGTTGTTGTTCGACTACTATGGAACAGGACCTGACTAATACCGGGTTAAATTTTCACCAGTAAAAAAAGAATAGATATTTTTGACATATTTATGACAAAAATTTCGTATGCATACCGCATTTTAATAAATAAAAATAATTTATTCAAATTTACTGGTGGAAGTGTGCGCTGACGGTAATCCAATTCACGGACATTGGCATGAAGATTGTTTGTGTTATCACAATATATAAAAAGTGGGGAAGGATTGTACTTTGTGCCAATATATTAAGAAAAAGAAGAAACAACGTATAAAGGCACAAATAAAATGTGTTTAAAAGTATACAGCTGTTTCAAAACCTCTAAGGTTTCCTCATCAGTGCTTAAAATAAAAGTTAAAACTAAGACATTGTGTAAACAGAGGGGGGGGGGGGGAGAGGTGGACAGAGAGTCAGAAAAGCGTACCTTTCAGCTCTACTGCCAACGGTGAAATGCGATCGCATTTCACCGTTGGCAGTAGAGCTGAAAGGTACGCTTTTCTGACTCTCTGTCCACCTCTCCCCCCCCCCTCTGTTTACACAATGTCTTAGTTTTAACTTTTATTTTAAGCACTGATGAGGAAACCTTAGAGGTTTTGAAACAGCTGTATACTTTTAAACACATTTTATTTGTGCCTTTATACGTTGTTTCTTCTTTTTCTTAATTATCACAATATGACTGAACGAAGGGTCTGACTTTTAGCCTTAATTATGACAGAAATTAATCATGAATAATGAAGACATTTTATTAAAGAGGAAATTCCGTGCCAAATTTACTGGTGGAAGTTTGCCCGGACCGGTAATCAAGTCCTACCGAACCAGTTACATCTGAAGAATCACCATTTGAAGGATAAGTCAATTCTTCTTTATTTATTGTCCCTTGCTTAAAGCTCGAAAATTATTGAAGAAATAAGTCTTAGATAATTAAGTCAAGTTCTCATTTTTAAAAAAAACGGCAGGGGGGGGGGGGGGTATAGCTAATTTTATTACAATATTTGGGGACGAATAAAGCCCCACAATAATAACAATCATATTTGAAAATTAAAAATTAATTCAAGGAAAAACTTAAAAAATTAAATTCCGAAAAAACAATTAATTTTGTAATTATAATTAAGTCGTGCATAGTAAAAATAAAAAATATTAACTTAACATAATGCTCCAGCAATCATGTTACATGCCAATAAATCAAATGTCTTTTAATATAATTAAATATTTCAGAAGAAGAATGAAATTCATGAGGTAAATTAAATTTTGCATTATCATTTTCCTCAAAATAAATTATTTTAACTATTAGTTTTAGTATCTATTAGTGTAAAGAATGGCATTAATCGAATTACGTCATTTTTAATAATTTCTCAAAGGAAATAATTATTGATTAATAATATAGAAAATCATCTTTATATTTCATATCTTATTTTCACAAATGATTAAAAAACAGGAAAATCTCCTTTCTCTTTTATTAATATTTTAGCCTCATTGGTGTAATAGATATTTTTTAACACATGATAGTAGACTATAATGTCATTTCATTTTTTTTTAAATCCATAAATATGAAACTTTTATGAATTTAATAGAACTATAATTCATCTGTAGAAATAACAATACATGTAACTATTTCTTGCTTTCCTCGTGTATCTAATTTGAACAGTAAACATTCGTTATTCTAGTATTATGTGTTAGAACTGGTTACAGAAATCGCGCAGTTCCTGTATGTTTGCCTACAAAGGTATACATTGTATACCTTTGCACTTAAAATGCTTTTATCAGAAAATAAGACTTGAAAAGTGTCAGTATTGAATACGAATAAAAATCATTTCTTTCATAACTTTAGTGTAATAAATTTTCAGAATATTTTTTAAGTTCGCATTTAGTAATAAACGTGCAATAACAAGCAGCTAAACAAAAATACCCGAGCTATAATTGCTGTTCTAACTTAATTTCTTAAAATGTACAAATATATATGATTTATTTTGTCATTACTTTATAATTTCTCCAGATTACTTTAACAGAAAAATAAACAAAACAAGGGAAAAACAGTTTAAAAAGGAAAAATACCAGTATTTTTTTATGCAAAATTTGTGTTATTTAATAGTGCGATTAAATAAGGGGAATTTTCTATAAGAAAATACAGGAAGTTTACATTTTTTCAGTTTTTAGCCTGATCTGTCGCCACCTATTTAAATATATATCGTGCCACTCCACTAGTCAGTTTTTTCAACCAACATCTTTTCATAAAACGTATATTTAAAACAAGAAATAAAAATCATGCGTCACGTATAGATTATGAAACACTTTACAACAAATTCAGAATAATGTAACAAAACTACAACGTCTAATAAGTTAAAATAATGTGTCTAATTAAGTAAAATAGTGCTATAAAAATTGATAAAATATCTTTATTAAGATTGACTATCGTTTCGTCGCACCAACGGCGACATTTTCAAAATCATTTATGATAGAAAATATTTTCACATAATTTAAAAACAATAAACATAGTAAACAATGTCACGAGACATGATGCATAATGAAAAACCTTGCAAACATAAAATTAAATTAAAAGTAAATTAGCTATTTGTGAGCGTGGATTAATTTTCATATAATTTAACAAAACAATAACATGGTAAACAATGCCACGAGACAACATGCATAATGAAAAACATTCCAAAACATAAAATTAAAAAAAAAATATCTTGCCTATTTGCGAGTGTGGATTAATTTTTACTATTGTTATTAAAATTAGATAGCATCTCTTTCCAAATTTTAGGTAAATCAAGGGATACTGAATCATTGCAAATATTCTTGTTGCGTAAAAATATCTCTATTGATTCTCAGATTAAGAATGGTAAATAAAATCTTGATGTATAAATTAACTTGCTATTTTAAAAATCGATCTGTAACGGTTCTTCGCTGCATAATCTGGCCAAAGCTCTGGTTCTTCTGTTGTACTTGATGTCTGCTATATGTTCTTTGATTCTGGTTTTAAGTTTTCTACTTGTCATACCTATATAAAACTGCTTTGTTCCATCTTCTTTTGTGAAGGGTATTTCGTATACTCCTGATAATGTCGCCGTTAGTGCGACGAAACGATCGTCAATCTTAATAAAGATATTTTATCACTTTTTATAGCATTATTTTACTTAATCTGCTTATAAGTGATTTTTATACATGTTTTTAGAATGTGTCTAATTAAACCATTTGGAAACGCACAACATATTAGGTAGCTTTCATTACAAAAAGCTACCTATTGCAGCCGTTCGGAGGAAAGCGATTTCAAAAAATTTTGGTATATTTTCATCGATCATAACCCCCAGACCCCGAAACCACCCCCCGTTCAAAAGTTGATATATATATATATATATATATATATATATATATATATCCATATATATATATATATATCTGACATTTGTCATACTGTAACTCTCGAATTTATGAACCGATTTGGATGTAATTCGGTATGTACATAGTACATACCAATGTCTCGACCGAGTTCTTCGGCCAGCTTCATCCGCCATTTTGTTTCAAAATGGCGGCCATTTAAAATTTTTTTTAAAAAATTTAAATTTGAAATGTGGTACCAAAGAATTGAAAAAGGAAAAATATTTTTTTCTTATGTATTTGATCTTTATACAAAGATTCCGGGGCAGTTTTTGTTTCGTCTATATCTTAAAAAATGGCTGAGTTATAGAATTTTGAATTTCTAGCGTGGCTGACATTTTGAAACGTCCTGAACTTTGTCACACGATAAAAGGCGTATTTATGAACCGATTTGGATGGAACTTCGTTTGTACATAGTACATACCAATGTCTCGACCGAGTTCGTTGGCCAGCTTCATCCGCCATCTTGTTTAAAAATGCAGCCATTTAAATTTTTAAGAAAAATTTAAATTTTAAATGTGGTACCAAAAAATTGAAAATTGAAAAAATATTTTTTTATTATGTATTTGACCTTGATACAAAGATTCGGGAGCAGTTTTTGTTTCGTCTATATCTTAAAAAATGGCTGAGTTATAGCACTTTGAATTTCTAGCTTGGCTGATATTAGGTAGCTTTCTTTACAAAAAAGCTACCTATTGCAGCCGTTCGGAGGAAAGCGATTTCAAAAAATTTTGGTATATTTTCATCGATCATGACCCCCAGACCCCGAAACCACCCTCCGTTCAAAATTGATATATATATATATATATATATATATATATATATATATATATATATATATGACCTATGTCACACTGTAACTCCCGTAATTATGAACCGATTTCGATGTAATTCGGTGTGTACATAGTACATACCAATGTCTCGACCGAGTTCGTTGGCCAGCTTCATCCGCCGTTTTGTTTCAAAATGGCGGCCATTTAAAATTTTTAAAAAAATTTAAAACTTGAAATTTGGTACCAAAAAATTAAAAATGGAAAAATATTTTTGTCTTATGTATTTGACCTTTATACAAAGATTCCGGAGCAGTTTTTGTTTCGTCTATATCTTAAAAAATGGCTGAGTTATAGCATTTTGAATTTCTAGCGTGGCTGGCATTTTGAAACGTCCTGAATTTTGTCACGCGATAAAAGGCGTATTTAAGAACCGATTTGGATGTAATTCGGTGTGTACATAGTACATACCAATCTCTCGACCGAGTTCGTTGGCCAGCTTCATCCGCCATTTTGTTTCAAAATGGCGGCCATTTAAAAAATTTTTAAAAATTTAAAATTTGAAATGTGATACCAAAAAATTGAAAATGGAAAAATATTTTTTTCTTATGTATTTGACCTTTATACAAAGATTTCGGAGCAGTTTTTGTTTTGTCTATATCTTAAAAAATGGCTGAGTTATAGCATTTTGAAATTCTAGCGTGGCTGACATTTTGAAACGTCCTGAATTTTGTCACGCGATAAAAGGCGTATTTATGAACCGATTTGGATGTAACTTCGTTTATACATAGTACATGCCAATGTCTCGACCGGGTTCGTTGGCCAGCTTCACCCGCCATCTTTTTTAAAAATGGCGGCCATTTAAATTTTTAAGAAAAATTTAAATTTGAAATGTGGTACCAAAAATTGAAAATTGAAAAAATGTTTTTTTCTTATGTGTTTGACCTTGATAAAAAGATTCGGGAGCAGTTTTTGTTTCGTCTATATCTTAAGAAATGGCTGAGTTATAGCATTTTGAATTTCTAGCGTGGCTGACATTTTGAAACGTCCTGAAATTTCTCATGTAATAACGGGCATATTTATAAACCGACTTGGATGTACCTTGGTGTGTACATAGTACATACAAATATCTCGACCGATTTCGTTGGCCAACGTCATCCGCCATCTTGTTTCAAAATGACGGCTATTTAAAAAAATTAAAAAATAAAAAAATTTAAATGAAATACCAAAAAATTGGAAAATGAAAAAGATTTTTTTTGTATGTGTTTGACCTTAATACAAAGATTCCCGAACAGTTTTTTTTTTCGTCTATATAAAAAAAAAATGGCTGAGTAATAGCATTTTGAATTTCTCTTGTGGCTGACTTTTTAAAACGACCTGATTTTTGTCACGCGATAACAGGCGTATTTATGAACCTATTTGGATGTAACTTGGTCTGTACATAGTACATACCAATGTCTCGACCGAGTTCGTTGTCCAGCTTCATTCGCGATCTTGTTTCAAAAGGGTTGCCATTAAAAAAAATTTAATTTAAAATTTAAAATTTAAAATGAGGTATTAAAATATTGGAAAATGAAAAAGGTTTTTTTTTTATGTGTTTGGCCTTGATACAAAGATTCCGGAGCAGTTTTTGTTTCTGAAAATTTGTTCTTTTGTTGATATCTTAAAAAATGGTTGATTTATAGCACTTTGAATTTCTAGCATGGCTAACATTTTGAAACGATCTTGTATTTGTCACGCGATAACACACGTATTCGCCTATTTCGATGTAAGAAGGCATGTGGATAGTATACATCAACACCTCGAACAAGTTCGCTGGCCAGATTCATCAGCCATCTTGTTTCAAAATGGCGGCCATTAAATTAAAAAAAATATATATATATTTAAAGTGAGGTGCAAAAAAATTAGAAATTGAAAAAGGTTTCTTTCTTAAGTATTTGATCTTGATATAAGGATTCAGGAGCATTTTTTGTTTGTCTTTACCTTAAAAAATGGCTCAGATATAGCAGTTTCAATTTCTATTGTGGGTGACATTTTGAAAAATCTGATTTTTTGCATGCGACAGCACTCCTATATGTTAACCGATTCCGATGTGAGTGAGCATGTGCACAGCAATTTCTAAGGTCTCGACCAAGTTCACTGCTTAGCCTCATCCACCATTTTGTCTTAAAATGACAGGCACTTTAAGAAATTGCCGAATTTGGCAAACAAATATAAGTTACTTTAAAGAACAGCAGCTTGGATACAGCTGACTAATTTCGCGAAATTCTCATTCATTATATTGATAAAAATTAGTATTGAATCTCCTATATTCGGTTTCCACTAAATTGAGCTTAGTGTGTTTGCATGATATAAGTTGGCTTTTTTTAAATAAGGATTATGAAAGCTACCTCTTGCTCCCGGCACTGGCCGGAAGGACTTTTTTGAAACGACCTGATTTTTGTCATGCGATAACAGGCGTATTTATGAACCGATTTAGATGTAACTTCGGGTGTACATAGTACAAACTGATGTCTCGACCGAGTTCGTTGGCCAGCTTCATCCGCCATCTTGTTTCAAAATGGCGGCAATTTAAAAAATGTTTAAAAATTAAAATTTGAAATGTGGTACCAAAAAATTGGAAAATTAAAAATATTTTTTTGCTATGTGTTTGACCTTAATACAAAGATTCCGGAACAGTTTTTGTTTCATTTATATCTAAAAAAATGGCTGAGTTATAGGATTTTGAATTTCTATTGTGGCTGACATTTTGAAACGTCCTGATATTTGTCACGTGATAACAGGCGTATTTATGAACCGATTTGGATGTACTTTCGTGTGTACATAGTACATACAAATATCTCGACCGAGTTCGTTTGCCAGCTTCATCCGCCATCTTGTTTCAAAATGGCGGCCATTTAAAACAATTTTAAAATTTAAATTTAAAATGAGGTACCAAAAAATTGGAAAATGAAAAAGATTTTTTTCGTATGTGTTTGACCTTAATACAAAGATTCCGGAACAGTTTTTGTTTCGTCTATATCTAAAAAAATGGCTGAGTTATTGAATTTTGAATTTCTATTGTGGCTGACATTTTAAAACGACCTGATTTTTGTCACGCGATAACAAGCGTATTTATGAACCGATTTGGATGTTACTTGGTCGGTACATAGTACATACTAATGTCTCGACCGAGTTCGTTGGCCAGCTTCATTCGCCATCTTGTTTCAAAAGGGTTGCCATTTAAAAAAATTAAATTTAAAATTTAAACCAAAAAGTCCTTCCGGCCAGTGCCGGGAGGAAGAGGTAGCTTTCAAATTCCTTATTTTAAAAATGCCAACTTATATTATTCAAACACAAGAAGCTCAATTTAGTGAAAACCGAATATAGGAGATTCAATACTAATTTTTATCAATACTAAATCATTATGAATGATAATTTTGTGAAATTAGTCAGCTTTATCCAAGCTGCTTTTATTTAAAGTAACTTATATTTGGCTGAGATGTTGATGTATATTATCCACATGCCTTCTTACATGGAAATAGGCGAATACGTGTGTTATCGCGTGACAAATACTTGATCGTTTCAAAATGTTAGCCATACTAGAAATTCAAATTGCTATAATCCAACCATTTTTTAAGATATAAACAAAAGATCAAATTTCAGAAACAAAATCTGCTCCGGAATCTTTGTATCAACGCCAAACACATAAAAAAATCTTTTTCATTTTCCAATTTTTAATACCTCATTTTAAATTTTAAATTTAATTTTTTTTAATGGCAACCCGTTTGAAACAAGATGGCGAATGAAGCTGGCCAACGAACTCGGTCGAGACATTGGTATGCACTATGTACAGACCAAGTAACATCCAAATCGGTTCATAAATACGCTTGTTATCGCGTGACAAAAATCAGGTTGTTTTAAAATGTCAGCCAGAATAGAAATTCAAAATGCTATAACTCAGCCATTTTTTTAGATATGGACGAAACAGAAACTGTTCCGGAATCTTTGTATTGAGGTCAAACACATACGAAAAAAATCTTTTTCATTTTCCAATTTTTTGGTATCTCATTTTAAATTTTAATTTTTTTAAATTTATTTAAATGGCCGCCATTTTGAAACAAGATGGCGGATGAAGCTGGCCAACGAACTCGGTCGAGATATTTGTATGTACTATCTACACACCAAGGTACATCCAAATCGATTCATAAATACGCCTGTTATCACGTGACAAATATCAGGACGTTTCAAAATATCAGCCACGCTAGAAATTCAAAATGCCATAACTCAGCCATTTTTTAAGATATAGACAAAACAAAAACTGCTCCCGAATCTTTGTATCAAGGTATAATACATAAGAAGAAAATATTTTTTCAATTTTCAATTTTTTGGTACCACATTTCAAATTTAAATTTTTCTAAAAAATTTAAATGGCTGCCATTTTTAAACAAGATGGCTGATGAAGCTGGCCAACGAACTCGGTCGAGACATTGGTATGTATTATGTACAAACGAAGTTACATCCAAATCGGTTCATAAATACACCTTTTATCGCGTGACAAAATTCAGGACGTTTCAAAATGTCAGCCACGCTAGAAATTCAAAATGCTATAACTCAGCCATTTTTTAAGATATAGACGAAACAAAAACTGCTCCGGAATCTTTGTATAAAGGTTAAATACATAAGAAAAAATATTTTTCCATTTTCAATTCTTTGGTACCACATTTCAAATTTAATTTTTTTTTTTTAAATTTTAAATGGCCGCCATTTTGAAACAAAATGGCGGATGAAGCTGGCCAACGAACTCGGTCGAGACATTGGTATGTACTATGTACATACCGAATTACATCCAAATCGGTTCATAAATTCGAGAGTTACAGTATGACAAATGTCAGATATATATATATATATATATATATATATATATATATATATATATATATATATCAACTTTTGAACGGAGGGTGGTTTCGGGGCCTGGGGGTCATGATCGATGAAAATATACCAAAATTTTTTGAAATCGCTTTCCTCCGAACGGCTGCAATAGGTAGCTTTTTGTAATGAAAGCTACCTAAAATGAGGTATTAAAAAACTGGAAAATGAAAATGATTTTTTATGTGTTTGGCCTTGATACAAAGACTCCGGAGCAGATTTTGTTTCTGAAAATTTGTTCTTTTGTTTATATCTTAAAAAATGGTTGAATTATAGCACTTTGAATTTCTAGTATGGCTATATTAGGTAGCTTTCTTTACAAAAAAGCTACCTATTGCAGCCGTTCGGAGGAAAGCGATTTCAAAAAATTTTGGTATATTTTCATCGATCATGACCCCCAGACCCCGAAACCACCCTCCGTTCAAAATTGATATATATATATATATATATATATATATATATATATATCTGACCTATGTCACACTGTAACTCACGTAATTATGAACCGATTTCGATGTAATTCGGTGTGTACATAGTACATACCAATGTCTCGACCGAGTTCGTTGGCCAGCTTCATCCGCCATTTTGTTTCAAAATGGCGGCCATTTAAAATTTTTAAAAAAATTTTAAACTTGAAATGTGGTACCAAAAAATTAAAAATGGAAAAATATTTTTTTCTTATGTGTTTGACTTTTATACAAAGATTCCGGAGCAGTTTTTGTTTCGTCTATATCTTAAAAAATGGCTGAGTTATAGCATTTTGAATTTCTAGCGTGGCTGACATTTTGAAACGTTCTGGATTTTGTCACGCGATAAAAGGCGTATTTATGAACCGATTTGGATGTAATTCGGTGTGTACATAGTACATACCAATCTCTCGACCGAGTTTGTTGGCCAGCTTCATCCGCCATTTTGTTTCAAAATGGCGGCCATTTAAAATTTTTTTAAAAAATTAAAATTTGAAATGTGGTACCAAAAAATTGGAAATGGAAAAATATTTTTTCCTTATGTATTTGACCTTTATACAAAGATTTCGGAGCAGTTTTTGTTTCGTCTATATCTTAAAAAATGGCTGAGTTATAGCATTTTGAATTTCTAGCGTGGCTGACATTTTGAAACGTCCTGAATTTTGTCACGCGATAAAAGGCGTATTTATGAACCGATTTGGATGTAACTTCGTTTATACATAGTACATACCAATGTCTCGACCGGGTTCGTTGGCCAGCTTCACCCGCCATCTTGTTTAAAAATGGCGGCCATTTAAATTTTTAAGAAAAATTTTAATTTGAATTGTGGTACCAAAAACTGAAAATTGAAAAAATATTTTCTTCTTATGTGTTTGACCTTGATAAAAAGATTCGGGAGCAGTTTTTGTTTCGTCTATATCTTAAGAAATGGCTGAGTTATAGCATTTTGAATTTCTAGCGTGGCTGACATTTTGAAACGTCCTGATTTTTCTCACGTAATAACAGGCGTATTTATGAACCGACTTGGATGTACCTTGGTGTGTACATAGTACATACAAATATCTCGACCGAGTTCGTTGGCCAGCTTCATCCGCCATCTTGTTTCAAAATGGCGGCCATTTTAAAAAAATTAAAAAATAAAAAAAATTAAATGAAATACCAAAAAATTGGAAAATGAAAAATATTTTTTTGTATGTGTTTGACCTTAATACAAAGATTCTGGAACAGTTTTTCTTTCGTCTATATCTAAAAAAAAATGGCTGAGTAATAGCATTTTGAATTTCTCTTGTGGCTGACATTTTAAAACGACCTGATTTTTGTCACGCGATAACAGGCGTATTTATGAACCTATTTGGATGTAACTTGATCTGTACATAATACATACCAATGTCCCGACCGAGTTCGTTGGCCAGCTTCATTCGCCATCTTGTTTCAAAAGGGTTGCCATTTTAAAAAAAATTAAATTTAAAATTCAAAATGAGGTATTAAAAAATTGGAAAATGAAAAAGATTTTTTTTATGTGTTTGGCCTTGATACAAAGATTCCGGAGCAGTTTTTGTTTCTGAAAATTTGTTCTTTTGTTGATATCTTAAAAAATGGTTGATTTATAGCACTTTGAATTTCTAGCATGGCTAACATTTTGAAACGATCTTGTATTTTTCACGCGATAACACACGTATTCGCCTATTTCGAAGTAAGAAGGCATGTGGATAGTATACATCAACACCTCGACCAAGTTCGCTGGCCAGATTCATCAGCCATCTTGTTTCAAAATGGCGGCCATTAAATTAAAATATATATATATATTTAAAGTGAGGTGCAAAAAAATTAGAAATTGAAAAAGGTTTCTTTCTTAAGTATTTAATCTTGATATAAGGATTCAGGAGCATTTTTTGTTTGTCTTTACCTTAAAAAATGGCTCAGATATAGCAGTTTCAATTTCTATTGTGGGTGACATTTTTAAAAATCTGATTTTTTGCATGCGACAGCACTCCTATATATTAACCGATTCCGATGTCAGTGAGCATGTGCACAGAAATTACTAAGGTCTCGACCAAGTTCACTGCTTAGCCTCATCCACCATAATGTCTTAAAATGACAGGCACTTTAAGAAATTGCCGAATTTGGCAGCCAAATATAAGTTACTTTAAAGAAAAGCAGCTTGGATAAAGCTGACTAATTTCGCGAAATTCTCATTCATCATATTGATAAAAATTAGTATTGAATCTCCTATATTCGGTTTCCACTAAATTGAGCTTCGTGTGTTTGCATGATATAAGTTGGCTTTTTTAAAATAAGGATTATGAAAGCTACCTCTTCCTCCCGGCACTGGCCGGAAGGACTTTTTTTAAACGATCTTGTATTTGTCACGCGATAACACACGTATTCGCCTATTTCCATGTAAGAAGGCATGTGGATAGTATACATCAACATCTCAGCCAAATATAAGTTACTTTAAATAAAAGCAGCTTGGATCAAGCTGACTAATTTCGTGAAATTCTCATTCACAATGACTTAGTATTGAATCTCCTATATTCGGTTTCCACTAAATTGAGCTTCGTGTGTTTGAATAAGATAAGTTGACTTTTTTAAAATAAGGAATTTGAAAGCTACCTCTTCCTCCCGGCACTGGCCGGAAGGACTTTTTGAAATCCCAATTTCAGCAATTCCAATCTAGAATGGAAGGTTATCCGAATTCTTTCATCAGCCATGCATATGATATACATATTGTATCTATTAACTACACTCATTCAAAAATTTAGCTTAGATCGGCAATGAATAACTCAGTGAATATTCCCTTTCAGCAAATTCCGATAATAAGGAGGATGATACGTGGATTATTTTGTGCAGCTCTATATACAAGGTGTATATTTTATACACAACGAGTAAAATGCAAAAAAAAAAAAATCTTTTAAAAGAGTATACCGAAATTGAAAACGCACTTCCAGCAATTATTGCTCAAAAACAGTACTGTAACCGATTTATTTTGTTTGTCCCTGTAAATTAACGACAAATGCTATAAATGCCTTATTTCATAGTGCTTACATTGTAGTGAAATCCGTGATTTATATCAACTTCGATACATTTGAAATAGCGTAATGTTACTAAAATTATCTGCAAAAGATTTTACCCACTGGCCATAATGTTTTCTTTTGAGTGCCCCTGTAAATGAATAATTAAACCTTTCGAACTTACGGTCACATATGCATTCCTTACTTTTAAAATACTTTAAACTAAAAATAACGCCTTGAAGATACTTAAAAACCGCATAATCACATATGTGCATTCTATAATTTGACTTTTTAGAGGACAAGTAGCGCCATCTAGCTTTGATATACTAAAAAAACAAAAATGTGACAAAAGTGTTAATTTTTTTGGGCTGTAAGAAAAAAGACAGGGCCGAAGGTGTTTAAGCTTAAATTAGGGACTACTTTTCCGAATGAATAATTTGTGATAAACAATAAAAAATACTAATATATTTTTATGTCCGTTAAATTCTGCTGTAATACGAAATTTTCCAAACTTCTTCAAAAATTATTCCTTCGATTATTGTCATATGCAAAAAACATGAAATAACTATATTCATTAAATTTCAAAAACTATCATATTCGTTAAATTTCAGTAAAACCTAACTTCTGCGATTTGGTTCGTTACTTTTAATTTTATTAGCATAAAAGGGATTTTTACTCTAAACTGAAAAAGAATTGAGGGCCGAAATGGTTAGTGCTACACACTTCCTATTCAATACCATACATGCCATGATAAACATCAATAACATATATTAATTGTATGAAAATCCGAGTATATTCATGCGAGTTAGAGCATGGACAGACGGACGGAAGGCCAGACAAACCAAATTCATAAACGCTTTTCAACTTTGTTATAGAAACTGTCAAAAAGTGACTCCTGAAATTATTGGAAAATGTTTTGGGCGATAAAGGGTTTACATTAGGAATCTTACTTTCCTTAATAATTAATTAAAGAAAAACTATTTTATATATACAGTGAAACCTCCTTGAATGGCCACCTCTAAACAACGAAAACCTCCGAATACAGGCCACATGTTGATGGAACCAAACACGTTCCATAGCATTAACATTAGTACGAACCTCTAAATAAAGGAATTCTGAACAACGGCCGCCCAAAAGTCACGAAAAAAGCAAATTTACAGCTCCTGGTACAATTTGATAATTATTTGCAAACGAAAATGTGAAGCAGATCAAACAAAAATTTACTTGATATGTCAACAAACAGAAGATAAAGACATTAATAATTATGGGGAAAATTTTGATAACATTCTTAGAGCGGCAGGCACAACTAACATAAATGCCAGCGAGTTTGTGTGTTTGGACAAAGATTTGGCAGTTACTGCTACATTTGATACCATGTAGCAAATGATGGAAGATACTCCCAAAATTTATAGTATACCGAAGATTTGATGAACGAACCTTCGTGAAATCCAGGATATTAAATTAAATCATAATCATGATGAGTTGTATAGCAAAACGATTCCTATTGTTATTTCTTTGGAGAAAGATATTTACAGTAAAAAACAACAAAAAAAAAGCAACTTCAAATCGCTGATTTTTTTGTGTATAAAAACAATGAGAATTTATTAAAATGACTGTGTATGTTTATATTTATGTAATTTTGATTTTTTGAAAATGAAACCTCAGAATAACACCCACCTCTGAAGAGCGGTCACTTTTAACTGGTCCCACGGGTAACCGGTATTAAGAGATTTCACAGTATATATACTTTTTAAACCATTTACAAAATCTCCTGCATACAGCAGAATGAAATTTAATACCGGATGGATAAACTTTCATACAGATATTTGATCATAAAAGCAATGTACTCATTTTTGGCAAAAGAGGAACTTTAAAAAAAATAGGGCACTATTTGAAAATTGCTGTACGATTTCACCAATGAGCATTAACGCAAAGATGAAACAAATTACAACATTGGGGTAAAGGATTAAATTTGCACTGCTTTTATGAGTGTGTAAATTACCGTTAAACTAAAACTATTGACTAGGAAGATTAACATAAATAATTTAAAAAAAAAACTTTCTATAAAATCAATTAAGCTCAGACGCACTCGTACCTGCCTTTGTCTATACTTATAAAAAAAATCAAACTTCTACGTGAGATAAATTTCCCTAGCCATCACAAACGCACAAACACGCACACACAGACACGCCGGAAGTCAAACATTTTCTTTTATTAATATAGACATAGAATAAAGAACTCGTCATTTTAAGTCAAATTTTGAAGAAAATGAAGGATGTACAAATCATTATAGCAGAAAATATTTTCATTGAGTCAGATACTTTTAAACTGACAAATTACATGTTAAAATTACTCTAATATGAGTTGCAAGGACATGAAATTTTAAAGACACTTTAAAACAGGATTATTCTAACAGCTAATATTCTGGAAATGTGCCTATGATAAAATGATGAATGATAAACGAGGTATACATATATTTTTTAATTTGCTTTGAAAATTCATGTTTTCTAATAAATGAATTCACCTTATATGTCTACCACGCAGAAATTCTCCTAATTGAATTGTTACTGAGATACAAAATTATTTTATTAATTAGGTATTTTTTATGTGTTTAAAATGACCTATACTTAGAAAAAATAAAATAATTAGTTCTAGAGAAAATAAAATAAAATAATACCTTCAAATTGTACTACTGCTATACTTTTTCACTATTTATTTTAAAATAATCTCTATAATTACTCATCGCCAGTGCATTGAGTTACTTAGCAACTGGTTAGCCTTTTGAACCCTTCAGCCTTTCACTGATCACATTTCAAATTTATTTTTATTTTTAAATAAAAATGTCGTAATTTCTAAATTCAATAATAATAATCATAATAATAGTCCATTTGTTGCCACAAGTTTTATACCTTATAGTTATGAGAAAAACTTTTTTGATATCAAGTATATTATTTCTATTATCAACATCTCCTTTTTTAGGCATTTGCTAAACGCAGGACAATGAATGAGATATCATTCGAAATAATTTTTAATCGACTTCTGACATAGTATAGAGTCACATTTCGTTAAAAAAAAATTTTTCATTAAAAATTGTAATTAATTGATATTCAATCGGCATTGTTTTCTTAAATGAAATGAAATGTTTTTCTCAAATCAATGTTGCCACAGAAATAAATACATCATGCTCAGCAATTATTATAAAAAAATAAATAGTGCAAAAGAGAAAAAGTGTCGATGTGAAAGTACGGGTTTATTTTATATTTACGATTAAAAAGCAAAATTGAAATTGAAATGTTTAGAAGAAAAGGATACCATCAAAGGACCAAAGCAGTGGTGTTTCACATATAGCCAAAAAGCTATGATATATTATATCATTAAATTATATTTTATATTTATTCAATTTATCTTTCTCTGTCCCGTATTTTTCTCAAAACGATGACATCATCCGTTAACGTAGTTAAAATATAATAATTAATTTTTCCCGCGCGTTCCTTTTGTTATCTTCCATCTGTTTGTTTGTTTTTTGTAACTTTGATATAATAAGCTATATGATATATTCGCTTGAGTATTGGTGTTTTGCAGATATTTTTACCCTTAATTTTTCTTTAGAAGTTTAACCTTTTAATCACGGGTTAGGACTGGCGATTATTATATTCATTCACTTCACAATTTACAAAAAAAAAAAAAAAAAAAAAATCTTTGTGGTAGATTTTAGTTGACATTATCCCCCTATAAGTGTATCAAAAATTATTTTTTTAAGTAGTGCAGTTAAAAATAGTACATCATGTATCCCAACCACGTAATCAAAGGGTTACACTTAAGCCCCCTAGATGGGATAAATCCGTGAGATGCTTTGTTGTGACGTCACAAAATTCGAGCAACATGCATATTTCGAATTCGTTGGCTTGTGGAATTATTAATTATTATTTACTAATAATGATTAATACGTCTACGAGTACACGAAATAGAAATATGCAAGTTGTTATTTTTTTTCTTTGTTTTCCGTGCCTCGAATGACCACCGCCCCCTGAATACTAGGCCTAAGCGCTGACAGAAAAATGGCGGCTGCCGAAGTCAGATTTTTTTTAACGTATGCGGCGTCCCTTAAAGGCTGATAATAGTATTTTATAAAAGATTTCTTTAACGTATTTAATCTCAGAAAAATGAAGCGGAAAAAACTTTCAAATTTTACTGGTACCAAAATCCAAGGGACCGTACACACGCTGAAAAAAAATCCGCCTTCGACCGCCGCCATTTTTGTGTCAGCGCTCACGCCTAGTATTCAGGGGGCGGTCGAGGCTAACGAGAAAGACAGGCTACCGCGGTGGGTCCGATTCTTCTTTTTTTACAGACCGCTGGAGTCACGTGATGCTCTTTTCGCACAACTTCATTGGTGCATTCGAGCATCACGTGACTCCAGCGGTCTGTAAAAAAAGAACAATCGGACCCACCGCGGTAGCCTGTCTTTGGGGGCGGTGGTATGACGTTTCGTGACATCACAACAAAGCGTATCATGGCCTTCCCTCCTTATCAAGGGGACGTTGGTTAAACCTGTATCTAAAAAATATTAGATATTGAAAAAAACAATGTTACACGGTAGTGCCAAATATTCGCAAGGGGTTAATGGTTACCTCTTAATTATATAAAAAGAGGTTAAACTCTTTTGGACATAACTTCCCTTATAAGCGACATTTTCCATGTGATTTCTTTTAAATTATTCCTAAAAAGTCAAATTTGAATTTAACTTTTTGAAAAATGGCTTTGAGACATTTTAATCCCTTAACGCAGTGTTACCTGTAGGCAACTTTTTAAAAATTCAGATTTCTTGATTGGCACCAATTTTCTGAAATAGTAAAATTCGCTTTATTTAATTAAATATTAATTAAGGTAAAAACAAGGGGAATTTTAGTATTTCAAAAAAATGTTGCCAATCAAGAAATCTGGATTCTAAAAAAGTAGCCCACTGGCAACACTGCCTTAACGGTCGCATTAAATTACGGTTTAAAAATTCAAATTGCTTATTGGCACCACTTTTTTCAAAAAGAAATATCCACATTATTTAACGGCAGGTAAAATGATACCATAATAAAGCCGATGACGCTATTTTATAAAACTGGCGTGCATCAAAAAATCTGAATTAAAGACAAAGGCCGTGAATATCACGGGAGCGAGAATTCTGTTTGGTGTCATTCAAAAGACACGTTTTCAATCTTTTCAGTAGTATTTTCTTATTCCCTCTAGAGATGGTTGTAGAGGTTCCAGAAACTGAAAAGCATTGCTTGATTTCCTTTAAAACGTGAAGTGAAAGCCTGACTGTGAAAAAAAATATTATTCACACTTTTCCTTTCTTTTTAAATTACAATTTTTTAATTATAAGTTGTAATATGTACGAAGTACATATTTATGTATTTATAATTCAACAATTGTATTTTTATTTCAGTAACAATACATAGTAAATATACAGGATTCCAAATGGCATCACTGGGACTTGATAGATATTTTCGACTTAACTCTCTAATTTGATTTCTTATGTGATTCGGTAGTTTTTTGAAAGGAAAAAAAATGATTTACTATTTATCATGCCAAAACGAAAAAAAAGAGTTTGTATCAATAGAAAGAGCCATTTATTTACTAAGGAATGATGATCTTTCTGATACAGAAATTGAAAAATCTTCTCAGTGAAAGTGCACGCAATCTATCAAATGCAGATGATTTCGTACACTATTTCGACAATTGATTGCGTAGGAGTTGAAGTTGAAATGTAGATCAATTAGAAGATAAGAATATTGAACCATTTGACACGATATTTAGAGAAACTTCTTCATTACCGCCTGTTAAAATTTTAGTCCTTATGAGTACTTTAAATTATTTTGTGATGAATAAATTACAGATAGCTTAGTGTATCAAGTGGCTGAGAGATCCCGCTAGCAAAGCTCATAGACGGGGAGTGATGGTTCGGAATCAATCGCACTCGTCGGTCTAACTGTTCGGGGTTTTCCGTGTTTTTCATCGAATCATGCGTATCCTTGCATAAATACTGGCGAGGTTCATTAAAAAAGACACCCACTGCGGGCATCCCTCCCTCGGGCATATAACTCGTGTGGATAATCGGCCGTCATGAACAAAACCGACACCACCTTAGTGCTTCAGAGAAATCTCTATTCTTTCCAAAAGCCTGGAACTTCAGTAAATACAATTATACATGAAATGGGCATTAAAAAATGAATACACATTAAAAATTGAATGTATATTTTCTTTTCTTTTGATTCCAATGATGCAAAATGGCATCATGAGCAATTCATGTAATATTCCCATTTAGTCCCAATGATGCCAAATGGCATCCTTTAAAAAAACGATTAAAAAATGTTAAATATTTTTTTAAAATTATATTATGTTTATATTAGCTAAAAATAACCTTAATTTCAGAAATTCAGATTTTTCCTCTTGTAAATAAAAATACGAGCCTGAAAGGTTAAGGGGCTAAAAAGGTGCTTGACCCTATATAATTGCTTTGTTTGGATTAAAACAAGTGTAGAATGATAATATTCATATTAAAAAATAGTTATTAAAATAAAAGCTTAAAAAATAAAGTTGTTAAAGTTCTTTTTTTTTGCGTATACTTATAATTAAGCCGTGCATATTAAAAATATAAAGTACTCATTTAAATTAATGTTCCAGGAATCGAGTTACATGCTAGTAAATTAAATGTCTTTGGATAAAATTAAATGTTTTATTAGAGGAGAAACGTTCATAAGGGAAATTAACTTTTGCATCCTTTCAATTATTTCATTTTCATTTGCCCCAAAAGAAATTATTTTAACTATTAGTTTCACTGAATTTCTCGTAAAGATTACCTTGCATTCATTGAATTAAACCATTTTCTAAACTACTTCATAATAAAAGAAATTACTAGTATTCAATGAGGTAGAAAAGGATATTTATATTTAATTTCAAGTATCCAGATATTATTGTATGATTTAATGGGAAATTTTTCTAAAATGTTTTAAAATGCAATTTTTTC
This sequence comes from Maratus speciosus, assembly GCA_963932465.1. NCBI lineage: Eukaryota > Metazoa > Arthropoda > Arachnida > Araneae > Salticidae > Maratus > Maratus speciosus. The sequence continues at coordinate 500,680,948 of OZ010794.1, read as the reverse complement.
TAGCACTGCATTATTTTTAACCACCTATTCGCATCATTTTAGCGAATATATTTTGCACCCATTTCAAGATTTTTACATTTAAATTTCGAATGCGCATACAAGAAATTGAATAGTAATTTTTATTTATTTGAATAAAGGCGTTTTGACTGAGTGGTAAGTTGCCACGCAACTTGGAAGTCCATCAACCAGCTTGCATTGCTCCAGACTTTAGAAAGTAAAAATTCTTCTCTTGGATTTTTCGGTAGAGTTTTAAATTCTCTGAATAAAATTGAATTCCTGAAATGAAGCAAAATGGGTTTACAGACTTCCGCAGTACTACAATGTCTTGTAATTTTATTGTCTGTAAATTTAAATCCATTGAAATTAAAAGTACTATCAATTTTATAGGAATGGAATTTATGTATACTGAGAGCAATGCATCTATCTACTTATTGTTATTTTTTTTAATAGTACAAATTAATATATTAATTGAGAGGCTCACAACTATAGTAGACCATGTACATTTTGAAACGAGTAAAAATTAAATTAAAAAAAATCAAAAAACCCGACTGAGTAAAAAGCGAAATAATTAATTATTTCTCATCAATGTGAAACTATTTTTTTTTATATTACTTACCTACTTTTTTATTTACTTGTATTGATGACTTTTAAGTTGCGTTTAATTGTTAGTTCCTGTCTATAAACACTGTTTTGATGAGGTCTTTAGATGTCTATGATGGTTAGAGTTGCAGTAAAACTAGAGATCCTGCCTACACAACTTCCATGTTGTATTATATTTAAACGGAGCTTTTGACTGTAAAATAGTCAATGAAACATTGTCTTCATTTAGAAAGACCTATCGAATGATATGCAACTCAATAGGGTGCGTAATTTTTTTTTCCGTGTTTACCGCCATTTTGTATTTTACGTCTGCCATTTTGAATTTAAATAAAACATAATCTAGCCTATTATCATTGGGCGGTTAAGACGAATCGATAGAGATCTCATTCATAAAAATCCATCCAGCCGTTGGGATGTTTCAAGGGTATAAAGAAATCTACATACCCAGATAAGCGTGAAACTCGTAACCTTTCTTCGCAGTCGGGTAAAAAGAATGACATAGTCCATTTAGAAGGTGCATTAAATCTGAGTTATTCACTTCCACAGTAAACCAAGTCTGTAAACAGATGACATAAATATGCGAAACCAAAAATACATGTGCGTTCACGTCCAAAACTTTAATTTTTTTTTCGCCTAATATACAAAAAAAGTTCCAAATTTTTATGCCATCTTTCAGAGAAATGTATTCTTAACTGGTCTAAAATTTGCTCTCGGTAATTTTATTGTATTTATTGCACAATTTATGCAATTTATCCATTCTTAGCTATGAAAATTAGCTGTCCAAATGATTAGAGAGAAACCTTTAAATAGACTACAATTCTAAATATTATGAACTACACAATATTTATCTGTTTTTATTTAATTAACAGATATAGTAGTTTAATAAATTTTTATTAATGAATTAAGATATTTTTTTTGTAACTGCATGAATTCAATTTAATCCTTAAATGCCTGATTTTTCAAAAATCATTTTAATAATGTTTTTCGGCTTTCATTTTTTAAATAAATCATGAAAAAAATGCTTTAAAAAATCATATTTTGTTTTAAGTATGGTTTACGGCTAAAAAACAGTTTTTTACTAATCGGCAATACCGGTCTTTAATTGAAAAAATAATTTTTTTCTAATAAAATTCTATAATATTAAACACACAAGAATTTTCAGAACTATCATAAGAAATAAATTTTACTTGCTCACGGCAGAACAAAATAGGGTATTTCGCAAGCTTCCAAACAAAACAAAAAGAACATGTAGCAACATTTGAAAAAATAAATTTATCTTTATTCTTAAGCAGCACAATTGTTGCCATCTACATGTTGAAAATATATATAATAATATTTTCAGAATGTATTTTATTGGCAACATTAGGCATTATAACTTAAATATTATTCTAATAGTATTTTAGAAGCCTAAATTGGGTACGTTGCCGAAAGGCAACACCCGGCATTTAAGGGTTAATATTTGTCCATGAAAATGAAACATCTATTACTTTACTTATATTTAGTAGAATAAACAATAAAATTTTTGTCTCCCCTTAATTCTTTTTACTAAATAAAATTGTTCGCACAAAACATGTTTATTCGACTTGAAATTGGGTAAAGTTAATGATTTTTAAAATGTTAATACCTCATATCTGTAAACCATTACTGGAAATTGGATATGGCAGCTTATTAAGATTCTAAATCGATATCTCTTGCACAAGCAGGGTTCGTATGGATCCTTAAATTTCTAGACAAAGAAATTCTTAGGTACCAGTGTTTTTTTTATATAAAATCTCTGCTTAAAGAAGGCGAAATTTCGCGCGTTTAAACTGGATTTATTTTCTTATAAAAAAAATACTAATATATTGCCTTGAAAATAACGGTACCCGTACGAACCCTGGCAAGCTGTGATATTATGTGTGCATATTATGCATTCAGCATAAAATATGATTTTGAATATTTCTATCATTTAAATAAAAGGAAATTTTCCATAAAAAATGCAATAGCATTTTTTTAAATTATTCTCAAATATATTTATTTAAAAAAGAAACCTTGGTAAGAGTTTTATGAAAAAAAAAATGCTTTCAAATTAAGAGTTTTTTACGTTTGAATAGCTATTTTAACTTTTAAATGTTAGAATATAAATTAGATTTAATAAATACGTAGAGTACAATTTTCGGATGGCAAAATAGCCACGTTTGAAAAGATAAAAGGAATTTAAAGTGAGTTTAGTAACTATCAGATAAAATACTCTATTTTTATTGCTTTCTTCTATCTTTACAAGAAGAAAGTATTGGATTCATGAAATTTTCGAATTCTGGTTTTCGACCGATTTACACGTTTAGGGGGCAGATATCCCGAAAAACATGTTTTTACAAAATGTCTGTCTGTGAGTCTGTGAGTCTGTCTGTTTATGTGTGGCACAAATTTTGTGTGCGCTCTATCTCATGAACTGATGAACATAATTTAATAAAACTTTAGATTCAGTTAATCCCTGATATGAGCTGGTGCTGATTATGTTTTGGTGTAAATAGCCGAACAGGTGGCGCTGCTATGCTGCATTTTTCACGATTTCCGCAATAGCTATACCTCAAGAACTAAAGTAGGGATTTTGTATAAAACTTCCTATTCTGTTAGTCTTTGAAATAATTTGGTTCTTATTACTTTTTGTGTGTAAATCGCCCAACGGGTGGCGCTACTATGCGGCATTATTTTAATTATCGCAATAGCTATATCTTAAGAACTAATGCACAAATTTTCGCCTAACTTCTTATTCAGTTAGTCCCTGATATAAATTAGTACTGTTTTGTTTTTAGTGTAAATTACCAAACACGTGGCGCTGCTAGGCTGCATTTATCACGATTTCCTCAATAACGGTATCTCAAGGACTAATGCATGAATTTTCTTCAAACTTCAGATCCTGTTAGTCCCTGATATAAATTTGTCCTGATTACTTTTTGGAGTAAATCGTCTAACAGGTGGCGCTGCTATGTAAATTTTTTTACGATTTCCTCAATAGTTCTACCTCAAAAACTAATGCACGGATTTTCATCAAACTTCAGATTCAGCTACAACTTAACATAAGTTGTTGCTGATTAGATTTTGAGGTAAATCACCTAACCGGTGGCACTGATATGCTTCATTTTTCAGGAAATATTAACATGTATGAGATAGAAGAAAGTTTTTGGATTGCCACATCCGACTAGTTTTTATTGATAACAAGAAGTGTTTCCTTTTAAAAAATACATGGTGTCCCAAAAAAATGTGTGCATTGTTTAACGGTCATGATTTCTTATCTTTCTTTCTTTCAGTGTGTAAGTAATTGGAAATAGTTTGTAGACCAAGATTAATTTTTGAAAAAGGAAAATTTATTTTAAAATGCTATTGGAAGTATGAAAATGTAGAAGTACAAAGGCAATATCGCAGGGAGTTACAGGCAAATCCACTTACCGGGCTTACAATTAACCAAATAAAAGTTAAGTTTTAAGCGACCCGAAGTATTAGGGATGTTCATAGATAATGTTCTGATTTACCAAGAACATAAACTAGCTTCATCAGCCAATACAGAGTACTGGAAAGTTATCGCGAAATATCCAAATAATCTGTACAACAAATTAATTGTTAGATTGGCATCAGCAAATCAAGTGTCCATCGCATTTTAAGACGTTTTATATGGAAAAAGTTATACATTTTATGTAGATTCTTTTGAAAACCAAATACAAGGGTGTATCAATAAGTTTTTGCCCTCACATAGGAATAATTCAGTGAAATTTATGAAATTGCTACACTGTATTAGTCCTTTTCTATATAGTCACCGTTCACAGTAACACGTTTTTGCAAACCGTATTTCAAAGAAAGGGATGGAGGTGCATTCCAGGAAGCGCGATAGTGGACCCAAAGGGGGCATTTTGCTAACTTTTGACGACCCCCCACATATGACATCTTGTTGGAAAGGCCTCTGACCGTTTATTCATGTTATGCACCCCCTCCCCCCAAATTTACCTCCTTCCGGGGGACATGAATGATGTCAGTAAAATTTAGTAAAGTGCCCCTCCCGGAGATCAAATTTGGGGGGGAGGGGCTAGGTAGGTGCATAGCATGAATTGGTCACAGGCCTTTCCAAGAATATGTCACATGTGGGGGTCGGTAAAAGTTAGAAAAATGCTCCCCTTTGGGTCTACTATCGCGACTCCTGGAATACATCCTCACCCCTCTCTTTGCAATACCAGTTGCACAAATGTGTTACTGTGCACACTGACTATATAGAAAATGACTCATAAAAAGTAGCAATTTCATATATTTCACTAAATTATTTCTATGTGAGTTCAAAAATTTATTGATACTCCCTCGTACTAATTACATGCGGATAAAAACTGAAGTTTTAATAATTCAAACTGTGTATACATGTTTTTGGGACATAAAAACAATATTGAAAAATATTGAAATAAAAATTGAAACTGTAACAATTTTCATCGAAACGTTTAGCACGATTTAAATATTTTAATATTTTTTTTCTAAGTTTTACAGTTTTCCCAGATTGATGAAATATAGTTTGAAACTAATAGTTTTACGCTTTAAAAATTTCGTGACATGATAGCATATACACAGCCAGTTAAAAAAAGGAAAAAATATCCTGCCTTTATTTGCAGATCGATAAAATTGCAACAAAGGTGTATTTAGAGTCGGAATAATGTCTTCTTTCAGAACACAATACAATTTTTAAAATAGAGGTCGCCTACATATTAAAGATCGCACCAACTTCGATTTATCAAATGTTAACTTGCACTTTTGAGATCATATTTGAGTTTCTTGTATCAAGGCAGCCTATAAAAAAAAACACAGTTTATATGATTTCTATTAAATCTTCATAAAGTTATACTAGAAATTCATTAACGCCTTAAGGACCGAAGCCTCTTACACAATTTTTTTCAGTTGGCAGCACTTTTGAAGAAAAGGTTAACAACACGAAGGGAGGTGATGCAGCTATGGCATCACCCAATTTTAATCCCTAATTGCAACTTTGGCACCAGAATGTTTCAATGAAAATTTCACTTTTATTAAGTACACGAAAACATACTTTTACTTGTTTGCAAATAAATTGTCGTATAAATACTGGTGTCAGCAAAGCGATAAAAGTAAGCGTCCTATCTTAAATGGGAGAGGTAACCGCAAGATTAAAGGCGAGGTGACATCAATCAAGGGGGCACGCCACATAGCGGACGGGGTTAAACTACAGGAAGATGGCTAACTGTTTTCTTACTTTACACCACTAAAATTGTAAAGTTTTTTCCCCTTCATTAATGGCTGAAATGTTCTTGACAAGACGAAGAAAACTCCGTGGAGTTAAGAGGCCACACTAGTCACGGCTTGAAGTTAGAACGCTAATGCTAAGTCTATGGGAGCAATGTTTTCAAATATCTTGCTTGATTTTTAATATTTTAAATGATTTTTTTGCACAGGATAGCTGAGGACTATCTGTTTACGGGCTATTTTCTACTTTTCCAATTTTTGTTGTAGTTTAATTCTCAGGATCCTGTCAATTTAGGATCCAGTGAAATTCGAGGTGTTGTGTCCTTTTTAGTCTTATAACATTCATATCAGCAAAATTCAGGAAAATGTTTTTAATAACAACGAAAATATAGAGTTTAAGCTTTCCAATAACATGCTTTCAATAGTTCTACTACAATTAGGCTGAGCAAAATTTGCAAAGATTTTGATGAATAATGTGTCAAAAACGGCCTCGTAATGTTATGCTCTCCACCTCTACCAAGACGATGAAAACCACGCCTATTAAAAATATGATTGGCTAGTATCCAAACACTTTAGCAAATGGAAACGATTTAATTGTGATTGGATTATTGTATCGTGTTAAAATAGATCACTCCTATTTCAAACCTTGCATTTATTTTTTTCTACGATTATTGTTTAATTTCAACAAAATTCTCTTGAAAGAATGAAATATTTCAAATTCTATATTTCTATGAATAACGAAGGAAAATATGCATTTCGTTTGTATATACACAATTTCTGAACGGTACAGTGAGAGGTACAACTTTTACCAAGTTACCAGGGGATACAGATAGTTTATTAAGTAAAACGGTAAAAAAAATAGACGCGTTCTTTTTAAAGTATTTTTTAAGTTAAAATAGTTAACAAATAATAAAATTACGAAGTCATAATTTGCTAGAACATGTTTGTGGCCTGGCCAGGAGACACGGTTTCAAGTCTCCCATTCTTGTATATGTATAAAGTATTCGTCAATTTAACATTTTAAGTTCGAAAAAGTTTTTTTTTTTATTAAAAATCAGTAGGATTTAAAGTTAGAAAGTTTTAAAGATTGTTAACTTTAAAATTATAGATCAACTTGTTCAAAACTTTAAAGAAATATTTTTAATATTCATTACTTTAATATTTATTATTTTTAAGGGAACAGTACACCTTTAACAATCGCAGAACGAAATTTGTCCTGTGTAACACATCTTTTTTTAAGAGCCCACTTCAGAAACGGGAAGAAAGTAAAACGTTAATGTTAAGTCTATGGGGGCGTTATTTTAAAATTTCTCGCTTTGATTTTAAAATTATTGAATGAAGTTTTTTGCATAGGATAGCTGATGACGCTCTACAACCAGGTAAGCTTTTACAGGGTTCGTACACATTTCTTTAAATAAAAATCAAGTATTTTTAAGGACTTTCAAGGACCAAAACCAAAAAAAATTAAGGACCTTCAAATTAAATAAACTAATAAATTATAACATGCATTTTTTAATAAAGGGTTTCTTTCATTTTTGTAAAAGTTTTAAATATTCAAATGGATGGGAAGGGGGAGGGGGGAATTTCACCATGTGGCAGTAGAAATTCGGAAAATTTTAAAATAACATACAGCAGAAGAAAAAACTAGTCAGATGTGCCAATCCCAAAACTTTCTTCTATCTAATACATGTTAATACTACAAATTCATTATCAGAGTGCCAAAATTAAATGGTCTATGCCCCTCATAAGCATTCTAAAGATATGAAATTACGTGCATTAGTTCTTGAGATACAACTATTGTTAAAACCGTGCAAATCCTGCAAAATATAGCATAGCAGCGACACCCGTAGGGTGATTTACACCAAAACCTAATCAGCAACAACTTATGTAAACATCTAACTGAATCTGAAGTTTGATGAAAATCCGTGCATTAGTTCTTGCGATATAGGTATTACAGAAATCGTGAAAAATGCAGCATAGCAGCGCCATCTGTTAGGGGATTAACACCAAACCATAATCAGCACCTATAATTAGCAAGGTATACCTGAATCTGAAGTTTGATGAAAATTCGTGCTTTAGTTCTTGAGATATAGCTATGGCGTAAATCATGAAAAATGCAGCATAGCAGCACCACCTGTTGGGCGATTTACATCAAAAACTAATCAACACTAATTTATATCAAGGGTTAACTGAATATAAATTTTTATTAAGTTTTGTGCATTAGTTCTTGAGATACACCACCCACAAAATTTGTGTCACATACAGACAAACAGGGTCACAGACTCATTTTGTAAAAACATGTTTTTCAGGATATCTAACCCCTAAAACGTGTAAATCGGTCGAAAATTTTCCCGAATCAAATACTTTCTTATTGTAAAGATAAACAAAGAGGAGAAACATAATTTTCTTTAATTATTGGGGGGGGGGTTCGTTTAACAGACTTATAATTAACTTAAAGACTTGGGGGGGGGGAATAAAACTGTATGATCGATTATTTATTGTTACAATAAATTAACTAATGGAGCAGAAAAAGTTTTAAAAAAAGCAATGATTTTTAAGATTTTAAACTTTATAAGTTGAGGGGGGAAAGTAACAAGCACATTTTTTTTTTAATTTTTTAGGGAGGGAGTTTATTAGATGACTTATTTATTTACCTTACGAAAAATTTACAAGAAAAGTTTTTTTTTTCGCTATGACAAAATTCGCGTGTTTCTCGCGATCTTTTGACGAAATTTGCGTATTTTTGGAGATCTTTTGACGAAACTTGCGTATTTCTGGCAATCTTTTCACGAAATATGCGTATTTTTCGCGATCTTTTGACAAAATTCGCGTATTTTTCGCGATCTTTTAACGAAATTCGCATTTTTTCACAATCTTTTGACCCCGTTTTGTTCGTTTATTGACGAAGTCAGCTATCCTTTGACAAAATGCACATTTTTTTCGCGATCCTTTGACGAAATTGACGTGTTATTCGCGCTATTTTGACGAAATTCTTGTGTTTTTCGCGATATTTTAACGAAATTCGTGTGTTTTTTGCGACCTTTTGATGAAATTTACGGGGTTTTTTCGCCATTTTTTAACAAAATTATCGTTTTTACGATCTTTTGACCGAATTTTGTTCGTTTTTGACGAAATTAGCGATCCTTTGACAAAATTCACGTTTTTCCGTGATCATTTGACAAACACAGGGATGAAAGTACACTAAAGCCGTTTTGTAGCAGCAAAAATCGAATTTTGGAGCAGTAAAATCTATTTTTTTAGCAGCAAAAATCTGATTTTGTAGCAGTAAAATCCTTTTTTTGTAGCAGCAAAAATTAATTTTGTAGCAATAAAAACTGTTTTTGGCGCAAATTGAAATTCTAATGCTAATAAAAAGAAAATTGCGTATTTTCGCGATCTTTTGATGAAATTTGCATATTTCTTGCGATCTTTTATCGAAATTAGCGTAATTCTCGCGATCTTTTGGCGAAATTAGCGTATTTTTCGCGATCGTTTGACAATATTCGCGTATATTTCGCGATGTTTTGACAAAATTCGCGTATTTTTTGCGATCCTTTGTTGAAATCAGCGTTCTGTTCGCTATTTTTTGACGAAATTAGTGTGGTTGTTTTTAATCTTTTGATAAAATTTACGATTTTATGTGACCTTTTGATGAAATTTGTTTCTCGAATTTTTTAACGAAATTTGCGTTTTTTCACAATCTTTTGACCCCGTTTAATTCGTTTTTAGAAGTAATTGGTAATCCTTTGACAAAATTAACGGGGTTTTTTTCGCTATAACAAAATTCGCATGTTTTTCGCGATCGTTTGACAAAATTCACGTGTTTCTCGCGATCTTTTGACGAAATTTGCGTATTTTGCCATTTTTTGACGAAATTTGCGTATTTTTGGCAATCTTTTGACGAAATTTGCGTATTTTTCGCGATCTTTTGACAAAATTCACGTATTTTTCGCGATCTTTTAACGAAATTCGCGTTTTTTCACAATCTTTTGACCCCGTTTTGTTCGTTTTTTTACGAAGTCAGCTATCCTTTGACAAAATGCACGTTTTTTTCGCGATCATTTGACGAAATTCGCATGTTATTCGTGATATTTTGACGAAATTCTTGTGTTTTTCGCGATTTTTTGACGAAATTTGCGTGTTTTTCGCGATCATTTGACGAAATTTATGGGTTTTTGCGACCTTTTGATGAAATTTGCGCGTTTTTTTCGCCATCTTTTAACAAAATTATCGTTTTTACGATCTTTTGACCGCGTTTTGTTCGTTTTTGACGAAATTAGCGATCCTTTGACAAAATTCACGTTTTTTTTGTGATCATTTGACAAACATCGCGTGTTTTTCGAGATCTTTTGACCGCGGTTTTTTGCTTTTTTTTGACGCAATTGGCGGCATAGAAAAAATTGATTTTTTTTTTGTTGTTGTTTCTCGGATCGACGAAATCCTGCTAAATTTCATCTTGGCACTAAGTACGTTTTGGTGTAGGTTTGGCGCAAAATGGAAAAAAAAAATAGCTCTTTTGTAGCAGCTTTGCGCAAATTTTGGCTTCGTCTGGCGCAGGTCTTACATCCCTGAGAGTAGAAAAAGGTTAAAAAAATGAAGTTTTTAAATTTGATATTACAAAGAGGAAAGTAAAATTTCAGAAGGGGAGGAAGGCGGGATTAAGATTTTTTTTTTTTAAATCAGAAATTAAAAGAAATGCAGAAGAGTTTCACCTTTGATTAAGAATTAATATGAGAGTAAAATTAAGCACTTTTAAGGACTTTTTTCCGATTTTGCATGAAAATAAGTACTTTTAAGCACCAAAAATTTCCTTTGAAAAATGTAAGCACTTTTAAGGACTTTCAAGGACCGTACGAACCCTGTTTTACTTTTTAGATTTTGGTTATAGTATTTTTAATATATATATATTAGGTTAGTTTCAATTTCAGAACAGATTCACCTCGGTTCCGAAAGTAAAGGTAATTTTTTTTTAATATCTGAAATTAAAATCGAAAGGGTAAAAACTAGCCCGGTTGTAGATCATCCTCAGCCATCCTATGCAAAAAAATCATTTAAAAATATTAAAAAGGAAGTTAAATATTTGAAAATAACTCTCCCATATACTTAACGTTAGAGCTTACATTTTGTTCTCGTAACAAGTGCGAATTCTCTAAGGTAACATAAAGATATTCTTTGTAACTTCAAGGAAACGCTAAAATTTATCATTAACTTTAATAATGTAAAACTAAAAATAATGAGATGTAAGGTCAAATATAGCATTTTATAAAAGTCTGCTAGCTAGAAAATTTATTTTGTAATACGTATTGTTTTATAATAATTTATACTTCACTTATATGGACATTCAAAAGTTTTCTTTTATATTATGGCCTATGTGGGAAAAATCATTTGCGACGTATTTTAATGATGTAAAACAATTTTAAACATAAAATTTATGCACCTTATTGAAGTGCACAGGTACGTGTACAGGGGAATTCAAAAGTGGATTTCGTTATATTATGGACTATGAAGAAAAAAACGTTTGCGGCGTATTTTAATAACGTTTCTCTGTTGCAACATAATGAAATTGATATGAATTTATAAGGTGAAAAAAATGCTTTCTGAAGGGGTTGCAAAGCATCTATCACTCATTTACAGGGTCACAGAAAAGAGTTCATCTTTATTACAGAAAAAAGTGCTTGCAGCATGTGTTGTAGCTATGTTTCACGATTTTAAACAAGATGGAACTAATATACCTTACTGAGGTTTACTACAAGATGCTTACATTAAAATATGATGTGCATCACATTTTATTTCATTTACAGGGGCACATAAAAGATATTGGATACAATGATGTATATGAGTATTGTCTATTAGTGATGATTGCTGAAAGTGAGTTTTCAGCTATGATATACATTTTTAACTAAATTTCTGCATACTTGATTAATCTATAGACTATATATAGGGCTACACAAAAGAACTAGGAAGAATTGTTGCGAATGAGAGTGAATTGATTAATTTTATTTTCAAGTTCAACTATATTTAGAAAGATATGTTTGGAAAATTCAAATATAATAATATACAAGTCTGTTCAAAGAATTCGATGCATGCACGCCTATTTCAGACACGGGAAGAAATGAAAACGCTAATTTTAAGCCCTTGGGGGCGTCATTTTCAAATTTCTTGCTTTGATTTTAATATATTTGAATGATTTTTTTTGCATAGGATTGCTGAGGATGATCGACAACCAGACTAGTTTTTACTTTTTCGATTTTGGTTATAGTTTTTTTATGTTAGGATAGTTTAAATTTCAGAACGGATTCCAACCGGTTATGAAAGTAAAAGTAATTAAAAAAAATATATCTGAAACAAAAATTGAAAAAATAAAAACTAGCCCGGTTATCGAGCGTTCTCAGCTATCTTATGCATAAAATTCATTTTAAAATATTAAAAAGGAAGCGAGATATTTGAAAGTAACTCTTCAATAGACTTAACATTAGCGCATTCATTTTTTCCTAGTTACTAGTGTGGGTTCTCAAATGTAACGTAAAGGAACTGTTTGTAACGTTTAGGAAACGCGAAAATTTATCATTAACTATAAGAATGTAAATCTAAAAATAATGAGACTGTAAGGTAAAATATCGCAATTTATAAAAGTCTGTCAGCTGGCAAATTTATTTTGCAATGCGTAACTGTAACAGAATCCTGGTTTAAACGGAATAGCTTCATGATTCCCCTAAAAATATCTTACAATTGTATCTGTAAAGACGGAAACAACCCACCTAAAACGGTATTTCGTACACATTGTTTATGTTTCCGTCTTAGCAGGTTTTATAGTGTCATGTTTTTAGTTGAGGGGGTGGAATTTTAATTATTACCAGGCCCCGTGTTTTTCTCTAAGCCCTCTATATTTTCTATTTATATATCCAACACAAAACGTTTGGACGGGTACTCAGATGTTTAGCACTCTCCAACATAGTTGAAAAATGTTTATGAGTGGGGCTTGACTGCTCGTCTGTCAGTACTCTAACTAGCGTACATATACTCGGATTGTGATGTAATAGAAATACGTTTTTGATGTTTATCATGTCATAAATGACATTGATAATGAAGCGTGTAATAATTTATACTTCACTTACATAGACATTGAAAAGCATTCTTTTATATTATGGCCTATGTGGGAAAAATCATTTGCGGTGTATTTTAATGATGTAAAATAATTTAAACATAAAATTTATGCACCTTATTGAAGTACATAGATACGTGTACAGGGGAATTCAAAAGTACATTTCATTATATTATGGACTATGAAGAAAAAACGTTTGCGGCGTATTTTAATAATGTTTCTCTGTTGCAATCATAACGAAATGGATGTGAATTTATTAGGTGCACTGAAACATGCTTTTTAAGGGGGTTACAAAGCATTTATCATTCATTTACAGGATCACAGAAAAGAATTCAGTTTTATTACAGAAAAAACTGCTCGCAGCGTATTTTAATTCTGTTTCAATATTTTAGACAAGATGAAATTCGTATACGTTACTGAGGTTTACTACAAGATGCTTACATTAGAATATGATGTGAATCACATTTTATTTCATTTACAGAGGCACATAAAAGTTGCTAGATACAATACTGTATACGAAGTATTGTCTATTAGGGACGATTGCTAAAAGTGAGTTTTCAGCTATGATATCCTTTTTTAACTAAATTTCTGCATCCTAGATTATATATATGATTTCTATAGAGCATGTATAGGGCTACGCAAAAGAACTAGGAAGAATTGCTGATAATGAGAGTGAATTGCTTTTTTTTTAATTAAATTCTACATTTTCACGTTCAACTATATTTAGAAAGATGTGTTTGTAAAATATAAATATAATAATATACAAGGCTATTCAAAGAACTGGATGCATGCGCACGCGTATGAATAATAATTTCTGGAAGTACGATTTCAGTTGTTTACAGCATGTTTATACTGCAATAATTTTGATCTTACCATTACCATGTGCCGTGTATATAAACTTGTTCGGATGCAAGGGCTGTACAAAATAATGCAAATATACTGCAGTTAATTGGTAGGAATTGCTGATTCATCTGCATTATTCGTTTTCTTATTATATTAAATTTTATCATATTTTTCATGCCGTTAAAACAAGCCTAAGAACATCCATTGATGACTTTATCATTTTCATTTTTCAGTAATTTGAACAATTTAAATTTACTAAGATTTAACAAAAACTTAGTTAATATAACAAACAAAAACACAACAACATACAAACAAATATAACACATAAAGTAACAAACAACAAGAACAAACATAAACAAACTAACATAAACAGAGGATAAACAAAAGTTAGTAAGTATTAAAGAATGTTTACTTTGAAAGTTTTGATCAATTTGTTTGAAAATTTAAAGGAATATTGTTAATATTTATTACTTTTAATATTTATTATTTTTAACAAAAAAGTACACCTTTAACAGCCGCAGAAAATGCGAAATTTGTCCTGTATTACACATCTTTCTTTAAGAGCCCACTTCAGACACGGGAATAAATAAAAACGCTAATTTTAAGTCTATGGGGGCGTTAATTTCAAATTTCTCGCTTTATTTTAATAGTTTTTTTTTGTTTGTTTGTTTTTTCTGCATTGGATAGCTGAGGACGATCGAAAACCAGAATAGTTTTTACTTTTTCGATTTTGTTTTTAATTTATTTTAATATTAGGATAGTATCAATTTCAGAACGGATTCCAACCGGTTCCGAAATAAAAAGTAATTTTTTTTTAAATATCTGAAACCAAAATCGAAAAAGTATATGTTAGCCCGGTTATAGATCCTCCTCAACTATCCTATGAAAAAAAATTTCATTTTAAAATATTAAAGAGTAAGCGAGATATTTGAAAATAACGCTCCCGTAGACTTAACATTAGTGCTTACATTTTTTTGCCGTTTCTAATGTGGGTTCTCAAATGTAACGTAAAGGTAGTTTTTGTAACGGTAAGAAAACGCAAAAATTTATCATTAACTATAATAATGTAAAACTAAAAAAAGACTGTAAGGTAAAATATAATCTTTTATAAAATCTGCTAGCTAGCAAATTTATTTTCTAATACGCAGCTGTAACGGAATCCTGGTTTAAACGGAATATTCCCTGATTCCCCTTAATATATCTTATACAGTAGAGCGCCGATTATCCTAACAAGTCGGGACCGAACCTAGTTCGAATAAGCGAAAGTTCGGATAAATGGACAGACAATTTAAGGGGTGTTTCTCACTATACTAATACCTTCACACTTTATCCAGGCTTAGGACTGGTAGCGCCAGTTAGTGCTAGCGTGTTTAAAAACTGTCTTTTTGTTTACTTTTTTATCATTTAAAATTTTCTTTTTCTCTTTTTATCATTTTCTGAACTCCAGAGATTATAATTTAAACAAAATAGCTTTCGATCGTTGCTTGCTTCAAATAAGACGTTCTTTCCAATGTTGCCATATCTCGAATTCTTCTTAAATACGTTATTTGAATAGGATCAGAGTTCTTCTGCCATTCAAGCCATTTCATAGCTGTTTCCAAACACTCAAAGGCTTCGTTATGCGATGGATTTGGGTCATTTTCAGGGCATTCGTTTTCATTTCTTCAATTTATTTTACATCTTAAATCTCATCCACAATCTCATCATCATTAAAAAAAATTTTTTTTGAGAGAAATAGGTTGTTCGGATAAAAATTTTTTTGAGAGAAATAGGTTGTTCGTATAATTGGAAGTTCGGTTAACTGGAGTTCGGATAATCGGCGCTCTACTGTAATTGTATCTGCAAAGACGGAAACTGCCCATCTGAAACGGTAATTCGCACGTATTGCTTGTGTTTCCGTGTTACCAGGTTATATAGTGTCAATTAATACCAGGTCCCGCTTTTTTCTCTACAACCTCTATATTTTCTATATGTATATCCAACACAAAACGTTTGGACGGGTACTCATATTTTTAACACATTACAACATAGTTGGAAAATGTTTATGAATTGGTTTCACTGCCCGTCTGTCCGTGGTCTAACTAGCGTACATATACTTGAATTGTGATGTAATTGAAATACGTTGTTGAAGTTTATCATGGGATACATGGCACTGATAATAAAGCGCGTAATCATTTATATACTTCACTTACATGGACTTTCAAAAGTATTCTTTTATATTATGACCTATGTGGGAAAAATCATTTGCGGTGTATTTTAATGATGTAAAACAGTTTAAACATAAAATTTATGCACCTTATTGAAGTGCACAGGTTCGTGTACAGGGGAATTCAAAAGTACATTTCGCTATATTATGAACTATGAAGAAAAAACCTTTGCGGCGTATTTTAATGTTTCTCTGTTACGAACATAATGCAATTGATATGAATTTATGAGGTGCAATAAAACATACTTCCTGAAGGGGTTGCAAAGCATTTTTCATTCATTTACAGGGTCACAGAAAAGAGTTCAGTTTCATTACAGAAAAAACTGCTTGTAGCGTGTTTTCGTTATGTTTTACTACTTTAAACAAGATGGAATTCATATATGTTACTGAGGTTTATTGCAAGATGCTTACATTAGAAGATGATTTTGATCACATTTTATTTCATTTACAGGGGCACATAAAAGATGTTGGATAAAATACTGTACATGAATTATTGTCTATTATGGATGACTGTTGAAATTGAGTTTTCAGCTATGATTTACGTTTTCAACTAAATTTCTGCATACAAGGTTATATATTTAAATTATATACATCATGTATAGTAGGGTGGGTCGAAAAAAACGAAATTTTTATAATCGAAGTGTAATAGCGCGGAAAAGTTGCCTTTTGTAATACAGAATAAATTTCTAAAATATTACATCGATCGGTTAATATCTTTTACCGCCGCAAGGGGGCCAAAATTTCAAAAAATCACAAAAAACATGTTTTTTTTTATCATTTTTTTTAAATTATCCAAACATACCAATACAATTTTTAATAGAACGCAATAACTACATGAAGATATGAGAAATGTCCCGGTAAATATTCATTATGATGAAATCAGATCTTTATTTGCCGCAAAAGACCATATTTTTTGTAAAAATTTCAAAAATTTCACTTTTTCATTTTTTTTTAATTTTTTATAATTTCTATAATATGTCTAGAAATAAATAATTTTACTTTATATCTATTAATATATCATAATTTTTTATAACTATTTGTAATAGACTTGAAAATAAAGTTAATCATTCATTTTTCTTGACGATCGGTTCATCTACTGATGTTTTACTTCATAACAGCCAATTCATGCCACAAAAATTATATAAAATGAGCAAAATGTTTTAGTATTTTATGAATTAAAATATAGAGACGTTTAACCGAAACGGGTTAAATAAATTTAAAATGAAGAAGAATTTAATGTAAATGAATTTTATAATATAACTTGCTTTCAGATGAAGCCATTATTTCTCGAGAGGACAAAACTGATCAGATGTGATCCTCCCTCTGTTCTAGTAAACAAACTTTATCAGTGCTTCAATGAATAATTTCACGCATCTTTCTAGTGATTGAGTGGGACAAGGAAAGTTATAATATCTGGTATCTTTAATCGAAAATTTTTAACTCACCAGCGTTTTTAGTCGATAAAGAAACCATAACAGGTGGTTCCGTTAGTTTCCAGTTTTGTCAGTAGACTAAAGCCATACAATTTTAAGCTTCAGTGCTGAAGTCTGCTATGATAAAGTGACGGATGGCACTATTCTAGTCCACAAAACTTCGTGCTTTTGCAATTTTCTTCATGGCTGGGGCCCTGATGTTCTCCTCTTCATATGCTATCATTCCAAAGAGGCTATTTGTATGATTTGCGAAATAGTCATCTCGTGAAAATACAGGAACTATAATCTTTCGTAGATTATCTGTCAAGTAACGTAAGTTACTAACTATAGTGCACAGATCTGGAAAACATGAGTGATTCATTTTAATTCTGAACCAACTGATGCAGTACATTTTCAGGATGTACTCAAAGAGTATGACAAGTTAAAAAGAGGGTTTCTTTGTTCCAACGTAGAGTCTCAAAATTCGAATAGCAGTAATGATCCACCTTGCGTGAAATATTTGTCCAGGGACTCAGCAAAAAAGGTCAATTGTATACACGCGTGTTGAAAGTGCTTGCAATATTTCAGACATATACTTCTGGTCAGTTGACAAATCATTTTTATCAACAGCTAGGTGATCAGATTAAATTGGCTTAAATTTTGCAATTGGTAATAATTCGCAAATCGCAAGAGATCAACCAATTGGGCCACAATATGATAGATAACCTGTTTTTTTGTCATCAAGATGTTTGAAAAGATGTCACAGTGGAAGCTCATTGAAGTGAGTTCAAGGAAGCCAATAAAGTGGTTTTTTAAAAGTTGTTCTCAACTAATCCTACTATAACACCACCTTTGCATCCTGTTTTGAAGACAATTCCGCGAAATTCAACTGCAATTATTATTCCAGTCGGGATTTCATTTTTCTTCAAAAAATCTATAATGTCATTGCATATAGAAGTCGCCTTGCCAGACGATGGGGTCAAATGACGAAAATAATTCAGACCTGTTTCTAGTACAAAGAGATATGTTCCTCCTTGACTTCGAAAAGATGAAACTTTGCCACCTCTTTAACCTGGCAGATATTTCTATCTTTAGGGCCCTCAAAGTATAGAGTAAAAGGAGTACATTACAAAAAAAAAAAAAAGAACAAAGTAAAACGTGGCCCTCTAGCAGCGAGAAATTAATTTTACGTGCAGACAGCTGCAGGTGTTTCTATCATTGAGCAATTTTTTTTTATAGAATTACAGTGATCATGGTTAACAATGTGCATGAAATTAATAACATAAAATGCCTTTCCCAGCCTATTAGAAATGTAAAAAATCTGAAAACATTACAAAAGTTATGAAAATTGAAAAAATGGAAAACTTTAATTTTTAACATTTTTTAGAAATTTTGGCCCTGTTGTGGCGGTAAAAGCAACGATGTCACAAAAATGAAATGTTAATGTTACATTACTAATATCTTGGCGTGGCTATTGCGTTCTATTAGAAATTGAATAAGTATGTTTGGATAATTTAAAAAAAAAATTGCTAAAAGTATGTTTTTTATGATTTTTTCGAAATTTGGACACCTTGCGGCGGTAAAAGATATTAACCAATCGGTGTAATATTTTACGTATTTTATCTTTTTTACAAAAGGCAACTTTTCCGCGCTATTACGTTTCGATTATAAATATTTCGGTTTTTTCGACCCACCCTAATGTATAGGGCTACGCAAAAGAACTAGGAAGAATTGCTGAGAATGAGAGTGAATTGCTTATTTTTTTTTTAAATTAGATCCTACATTTTCAAGTTCAACTATATTTAGAACGATATGTTTGGAAAATATAAATATAATAATATACAAGGCTATCCAGAGAATTGAATGCATGCACGCCATGGATGATAATTTCTGGAAGTGCGATTTAAGTAGTTTTAAGCATGTTTATATTGGAATAAATTTTATCTTAACATGTGGCGTGTATAAAAACTTGTTGCTAATGTAAGGGCTGTACAAAAAAATGCAAATATATTTCCGTTAATTGGTAGAAATTCCTGAAAGTTGATTTTCATCTGCATTATTTGTTTTCTTATTATATTAATTTTTAGCATATTTTTCATGCCGTTTAAACATGCCTAAGAACTTTCATTGATGACTTTATCATTTTAATTTTTCATAATTTGAACAATTTAAATTTACTAAGATTTAACAAGAACTTAAAATTCGTAAGTTTTAAAGATTGTTAACTTTAAAAGGGTTGATGAATTTGTTCGAAACTTTAAAAAAATAATTTAATATTTATTATTTTTAATATTTGTAATTTTTAAGGGGACAGTACACCTTTAAAAGTCGCAGAAAATGCGAAATTTGTCCTGTATAACACATCTTAATTTAAGAGCACACTTCAGACACGGGAAGAAATGAAAATGCTAATTTTAGTCTATGGGGGCGTTATTTCCAAACCGCTTTGATTTTAATATTTTTGAATGATTTGTTTTTGCATAGGGTAGCTGAGGACGATCGACAACCAGGCTAGGTTTTACTTTTTCGATTTTAGTTATAGTTTTTTTTTTTATTGCTTCAATTTCAGAAACGATTCCACCGGCTCCGAAAGTAAAAGTAATTTTTTTTTTAAATATCTGAAACCAAAAATCGAAAAAGTAAAAAACAGCCCGGTTGTAGATCGTCCTCAGCAATCCTATGCAAAAAAATTCATTTTAGAATATTATAAAGAAAACGAGATATTTGAAAATAACGCTCCCACAGACTAAACATTAGCGCTTACATTTTTTCCCCGTTACTAGTGTATATTCTCAAAGGTAACGGAAAGACATTTTTTGTAACGGTAAGGAAACGCGAAAATTTATCATTAACTATAATAATGTAAATCTGAAAATAATGAGACTGTAAGGTTAAATATTACATTTTATAAATGTCTGAACAGTGAACAGCAGCGCAGTTCCAGGGGCTACCTATTTGAAGATCAAATCCACGCCCTGTCGATGAGTTGGTATATAGCACATCATAGCAAAAACAGGAAATGTTAGTCTAAGTGTAGTGAAACACTACTGTGATAGAGAGTGTCGATAACTCCTAGCAATACTGCCGAGAATCAAGGACAGAATGAGAGAAAAAAGAGAGAGGAAAGTCTACTAGCTAACAAATTTATTTTCTGATATGCAGCTGTAACGGAATCCTGGTTTAAACGGAATTTGTCCATTATTTCCCTAAAAATACCTGGCAAGTGTATCTGCAAAGACGCAAATAACCCATCTAAAACGGTATTTCGTATCTATTGTTTATGTTTCCGTCTTACCAGGTTTTATAGTGTCATGTTTTTAGCATGAGGGGGTCGAATTTTAATTACAACTAGGACCATTTTTCATGAACTCCGCCTTTTTTTTTGGAGGGAAAATAAAATTTGATGTCGATACGAGTGTGTTTTGAAAGGTTATCAGCCCGACAAAGAAAATAGTAATATTTTGACAATATTTCATTTTTTTAACGTAGTTCCTTACAACTTATAAAATTTAAACCAACGAGTTTCCGACTTTTTATTATCTTTAGTATAATAAGCCTTATCTATCTTTGGAAATGAAGTGGTGGTGTCTGCTTTAACCCCATATTTTGAAGTGAATTTCCAACTACCGAGCCATTTCTCCAGGCTTGGGAAGAGGAAATAATCGCTGGGAGCAAAATCCGGTGCATGTGGAAGTACTACAGAGCGTAGGTGATTGACTTTAGTAGCGAAAACTACAGGCATGTGTGCAAGAACAATGCTGTGGTGAACGAACACCTTCTTTTTGCTCAGGTAGGGAAATTTTGTCGGAATAAGCACTCTTCAATTGGTCCTGTAGAGAAGAATAACACTGTCCGGTGACGATTCTGCTTTTTTGTCGGTGGTCTATGATCACAACATCTTGTGAATTCCTGAAAACCGTATCCATGGCTTTTCCAGCAGGTGGAACCGTTTTCACTTTCTTTGGTGCAATTTCAGCTGCTCTTTCACATTGTTTAGATTGCTCTTTCATCACTGAAGAATAATGGCGAATTCATGTTTCATCCACCGTTATAAAACATTGACGAAAATCAGCCGATTGTTTAAGTTTTCTAACTTAACTCGAAATCACCATAGTCCACATTACTAAAGGCCATCTGCACTACCTTCATTAAAAAAAAAAAAAAAAAAAAAAAACAGTGAAGATGGAGAAACTCAAAAAATGCTAAAGAAAGGAGGGGTGGTGAATAAGGAGACCAAACTCACGAGGTTTAATTTGATTGTGTTAATAAATGAAATGTTTTCACGAAGGAATTTTCTGCAGAAAGTCCACCCAAATCAGCATTTCATTGCAAATTATATATATCTCATAAAATCATAATAGAACCTCCACTTTTGAGCTTGCCAAATTCGATCTATAAGCAATATTCTGACGGAGGCAAATCAAGCAAATTTCTACCACTTATTTTAAAATGTTATTATTGTCTTAATTAACTGAAATTATTAAATATGATAAAAAAAATGTAACAATTTTTAATAGAAGTATGCCTACTTCATCCTCGTGAAGTCGGAACCTACGGTTCGATCCAGCACGTTTCGGCCTGAAATTTTTTTTCTATAAGCGAGGCTCTATGATTGAATACGAGTCATAATTGATTGTATCAGTTTCTAAGCCTTTGTTGTCTAAAAATTTGAATGTACAGGTCTCCTCGGACGGAAATTTCTTGTTCCCGGAACCGGGCAGTACAATTAGCAGTACAAAAAAATTACGTATTATGAAGCTAAAACTTTGGCCCGACACAATTTCTACAGAATATGTCGATATTTTTAAAACAACGTTATTCTACATTGTTCAAAAACCAGATTTACGCATAGTTTTTATTTTCAGATTATATTCGTAATTCATGGAATATAAGGAATAATAACAATATTAATATTTATTTAGACTACATTGATGACTACTTCGAAGAGGCCTTTTAATTAAAGCAAAAGTCAGTTTCTTACCCACAGAAGATTTTTCTTCGCATTCAGTGAGACAAGAAAATTGTTTATTAATAGATGTTACTTGGAAACTATAGCAGTAGTTTGCAGAAATACTGTTTATAATTAAGTGAATTAAATCAAACAATCCGCTAAAAGCAGCTTCAAATAATCAACAATTAGGCATTGTTTTCCAACAAGACCACACGTATCTTTGCCCACTGTAGACACAAAATATTATAATTGAGATGAAGTGTTTCAATCCAAGTACCATTCTCCAAAACTTACTTCGTCGAATGACCGTTTATTTAAATCACTTAAAAATATTTTGAGGATAAGGTATTTTATTTTTTGGAAGATTTGAGAAAATACATCGATTCTTTAGCCAGATGAGCTCTAATTATGTAACTGCTAGGAATTGAAATTTTCACGAAATACACTTTCTTTAATTTCCATCAACAATATGCAACAAACTTTTACATCATTCCCAAAAATCTGAATTTGGTTACGGATTCTTCTCTGGTCTTTATCTATGAATTTTAATAACACTCCATCTTTACTTTCAATTTACATTGGTATCCTGGTTAAAGATTGCCTTAGTTAACATTTTTATTTCATGATGTATTTGTAATGGCACACACTTTCGTTTACTAAAATTCATTATTCAATGACAGAGATTTATCAAATGAGTAGAGAGGAAATTAAGGCTCCCAAAGCAACAGTTAGTAAATTTGTCATTAGCTTTTCAAGAATTATACGAGAAGGATAATACCATCATCAACCAGTCTGTCACTTTGAAAGACTGCGTTATTTACATAGAAAATGTCAGTAGGACATTTTTAAGAAACTGATAAAAACATTTTCTGGGCACCAATGAATGACAGCTTAACATTGTCTTGATCGGCAAGTTCAAGTAGAGGCTGCAAATTAAAACCAGTGATAATTTACCAAGCTAATTTATAAACTAGTAAAAACAGTTTCTTAGCAACAACGAATGATAGCTTAACACTGTCATGATCGGTAAGTTCAAGTAAAGACTATAAACTAAAAGCACTGCTAATTTACCAAATTCCGATATAGGACACAGATTGGTAAAGGATATTACGGCAACTCCTCCTGATTATTAACTTGGAAGTAGAGGAAGAAGATGGAGAATCTCTGGAGATATTTGACTGTGAGCTTTCAACTGACAAGGTAAAAAAAAAATCTCTATCAGCAATGCGGGGAAAATAAAATTGTAACTTAATCTAAAGATAAAGATGCAGAAATAAATTTATTTTCTCTGATTTCTGATAAAGAAAAAGAATGCTTTGGTAAAATTGGAAGAAATTCGAAATATTGCTTTGAAATGGAATTCTATGAAATTCATTATCAGAATTGCATATCAATGTAATGAAAAATCCAAGCAGTTTTCAGAGAAAATAAAAACAAATCTTTCTCAAACAATTGTAAAAAAAAAAAAAAAAATACAGCTGTATTTATTACAAAAATCTCCAAATTCAGAGTGATGAATTAAAAAAGGATTTTATACACAATCGAGGTATAAAAACAAAGGATGTTTTTGTGCCTGTCCACAGATTCCTAAAGAGTGATACAAGATTTCACAGGAAGGGATTTGTTCGACGGGTGGCAATTGCACAGACCATCAGCTCATCAAGTTGAAGGCTGGAATTTTAGGATTAGATAGAACTCAATTAGCATATTAAAATGCAAATAGTCTGATAAGTCATATCTTGATAGAAAACACCTGCACACCGGAGTTTAGTATTTGATCGATTGGTTTATCATTGTATTTTGCAGCACCCAAATGTATGAAAATATTGAAGTTTGGGTGCATGAAAACACAATGGTAAACCTGCAGATCAACCACTAAATTGATGTTCTGCAGATGGTTTCCACCAAGATACGACTTGGCAGACCAATGCATATAACTTGTATATAAAATAAACGGTCAAATACAAGTATTACTCGCGCTCAGAGGGTTCCGTACAATAAATATATGAATTATTAACTGTATTATTTAAAAGAATAATGAAACTTTGTAAAAACCTATTCAACGTAGAGTTGGGTATAGCTGTATATATTAGAAAAGTATGAATGAGTATGCCACAAAGGTTCAAAGAGATATGAAGCCGAAATAAAATTAAATATTGCTATTTTGTATAACTCTTTTTTTAAACGTATCTTAATCTGCATATGGTGAACTTAATTTGGTACTAACAATAAAAGTACTGCATATTTAAATTTCATTTGGCATTTCATAAAACTAAATTCAACATAGTAATATTTTTCATTTTAGAGTGTAGATGAAATAAAATCCTTGTTCAAAGTTTAAACTTGGCGTTGTACTAAGCGCGCTTCGAAAGGAGGTCGCACAGATGTAACTCGACTTTGTCCGTGCCGCATTCTTTTCAAATAGGTCTTTAATTATCATTTAAAGACACGGGAGGCGTATTGAGAGATCCACTCAACGCAAACTAGTCGCGAATGCCATAGTATTTATGCGATTAATTATAATTAAATTGGTCTGTTTTTAACAATTTGACGTTTACTGCTTTTATGCTGCTACTGGGTATTGCATTACACAAATATATCATTAAAAGTTGTTATCTAGTATTTAAAAACCGATGGTATATAGAGTACGCCGCCTCTGCCATTATGTATGTCCAAACCAACCGTGTCTTTAAGGGTTAAGGCTCCTGCCCCTGCCAGCGAAGGCACACACGAGCTAATGCTAATCGTATGGGGAAGGATTTTTCTAATATCTCTTTTGCATTTCGATATTTTAAAATATTTTTTTTGCCATTGTATAGCCGAGATCCGTCTCTACATCGCACTTTCTTTACCTTTTCCTCCCCATAGGATTAGCATTAGCTCGTTAGTGTCTTCGCCGGCATTGACAGGAATCTTAATATCTCGGCGAATTACCGACGATTTTTTTTTCGAAAATCATTATAAACAATGATTTTATACTTTTGATACGATAGGTACCTTTAGCGCTCTTCGATACCTTTGCTGAATGCCCGCAAACAGAAATCTGTATGTAACAGAAAAATGCGATTTTATGAAAAACTATGCCACCTAGGGCAATCGCTATAATTTTCCTGCGAGTACCTCTACTACATTCCTCTACTACCTCTAATTTTTTTCATAATTTTAGTTTCAGTAGATTTGAAAATAGATGGGGGGGAGGGACATATTTTTGCACTACATTTTCGGCGATATCTCTGAAATTATAATATCTAAAATTAAAAGAAATGTATTTTTGAGTTCGGCGTTACGGAATCTTTTAACCGATACCCCAAACGATATACAAAGAAAATATATTTCTTCTTCAAATAACCTAATTATCCCCTCTACGTTTTTCCCCACATATATTTGTGAATGTTTAATAATCTGTAAATATGTGGGTCAATAGTCTTTATTGCATCTCCCAATTTGAACTTCCCACGTTCCGTAGTTTACGAGTAAAATGGCTGTGACAGACAGACAGACACAGGAGAGTGATCTTATAATGATTCCGTTTTTACTTTTTAAGTACGGAACCCTAAAAATCATGATTATTGCAACTGAGAAATACAAAAACATAAGAAGATGAATTATTGACAATAAATAAAACAAGAAAGGAAAACCATGTGCCAAGTATGGATTATGAACCCTTTCCAACATTTTTAGTTCAGTTAGAAAAACATAACACATTTGAAAATACACATTTATTAATTCCTAGCAATAGACGGAAACGTACTTCAATTGTTTTGTGAAGCTCTGTTATGTTCCTTATAAATTTTTATACACGCCACATACTGAGCTAAAATTTAATTCAGAAATAAATACGCTGAAAATTACTGAAATCACACTTCTAAGGCTAACATTAGCTTAAGAATTGCTATCCATGGACGGCCATGTATCCAGTTTTTTGTCATATCCCTATTTATTTATATGCTACAATGTCATTTAGCCAACGGGACATTTAGCAGACAGCAATTAGACGACAGGATGTTTAGCCGACATGACAATTAGTCGACAGCGACTGTTAGCCGAAAAGACAGTTAGCCAACAGAGGACAATTATTCGACATGGACATTCATCCCACTTAACTGTAACGTAACTGTAACCTGATCTTAGCCTAATTAAACCTAAGCATAAACTAACTGTAGCGTAACTGTAACCTAACCAATACCAAACTGTAACGTAACTATAACCTATCTGTAACCTAAACGTAACCTAAGTGTAACATAACCGTAACCTAACTGAAACCTAACAGTAACCTAATTGTAGCCTAAATGTAACCTAACTTAAACCTAACAGTAACCTAATTGTAGCCTAAATGTAACCTAACTGAAACCTAACAGTAACCTAATTGTAGCCTAAATGTAACCTAACTGGGGCGTAACCGTAATCTAACTGTAACTAACGTTTACCTAGTTATAACCTAATCGTATGCTAACTGTAATGTAACTGTAACATAACTTTACCATGACCAAGCTGTAACTTAAGCGTATTCTAATTATCACCTAAACGTAACCTAACAGTTATTTAACCATAATCTAAACGTAACCTAAGGGTAACCTAATTATAAAGTAACCGTAACCTAATTGAAACCTAACAGTAACCTAATTGTAGCCTAAATATAATCTAACTGGGACGTAACCGTAATCTAACTGTAACTAAAGTTTATCTAATTATAACCTAATCGTGTGCTAGCAGTAATGTAACTGTAACACAACTTTACCATGACCAAGCTGTAACCTAAGCGTAATCTAATTATCACCTAAACGTAACCTAATTATAACCGAACAGTTATCTAACCATAATCTAAACGTAACCTAAGTGTAACCTAATTATGAAGTAACCGTAACCAAACTAAAACCTAACAGTAACCTAATTGTAGCCTAAATGTAACCTAACTGGGACTTAACCATAATCTAACTGTAACTAACGTTTACCTAGTTATAACCTAATCCTATGCTAACTGTTATGTAACTGTAACATAACTTTACCATGACCAAGCTGTAACTTAAGTGTAATCTAATTATCACCTAAACGTAACATAATTATAACCTAACCGTAATCTAAGAGTAACTAATCGCAATTGTAACCAAACTGCAAATTAACTGTAACCTAGCGGGAAGTGCATAATATGAAAGAGTGATCAAAGGGTTGCCCAGTCCAATAATATATCACTTGAGGGATGTCGGAAAAGTCAGAAAAATGCTCCCGGTGATACAAATTGGGGTAGGGGGAACGGGAGGTACATAATATGAAAGCGTAATCAAAGGGCTCCAATGCGATGTATCTCATGAGGGGTGTCGAAAAATGTTAGAAAAGTACCGGCTAATTATACTATCAGCTAAATGTCCTGTCGGCTAATCGCCTTTTTGGCTAAATGTCCTTCCGGCTAATTGCCACGTTCGGCCAGTTGCCTGTCGGCCAATTATCTGTATTGCTAAAATTATTACTATATGTCCATTTCGGTCAATTGTCCTGTATGCTGTATGTAAATTTCAGCTAATTGTGTTGTCGGCTATATGTACGTATCGGCTAAATGCACGTGTCAGCTAACTGCTATCTGCTAAATGTCTTGAAGGCTATTTGATTGTCGGATAAATGTCTGCGACTGGCTACGGGTCAAACATCTATACTAAAAGTAGTTGAGCTTGAAAATGCATAAATCAAATTAAAAAACATCTTTAAGTAATTCATGGTCATTCTCGATACTACTGATGAAATCTTTTGTGTAGTGTCTATGCAACGGAATAGCAATAATTTCAGCAATACAGACAATTGGCCGACAGACAACTGGCCGAACGTGGCAATTAGCCGGGAGGACATTTAGCCGAAAAGGCGATTAGCCGACAGGACATTTAGCTGATAGCATAATTAGCCGGCACTTTTCTAACATTTTTCGACACCCCTCATGAGATACATCGCATTGGAGACCTTTGATCACTCTTTCATATTCTATGCAATTCATATGCACCACCTATGTGCCTGTGCAAAAATATTAGTTTAACTTAACTTATACCATAACTTATCATTAATCAAACATATCATAATTTAAAACTCACTATCAGCAATCATCCCTAATGTTTCCCTGTAAATGAACAATAAATTCGATGCACACCATATTCTTATCCAAACATCTTGCACTCTTTGTCTCCCCTTCTTCCGAAATTTCGTTTCCCGTTTTGCTTTCCTTACAGTATCAAGGTTTAAAATCTTTAAAATTCCTTAATATTTTCTTTAATTTTCTGTTTTATTTGTTACTTTAAACTAACAATAAATAGTCAGTCATAAATTTCGTTATCAATTTATTTCACCATATTCATTTCATTAAAATTTCTTGTAAATTGCCTCTATCGGAAATGTCATTTCTCCCTTTTGCTCCCTCATCACGGTACCCATATTTTAAAATAAAAACCCTTTAAAACTCTTTAATTTTTTTTATCTTTTCTGCTCAATTTGCCACTTTATTTTAACAATAAACAAACGATCATAAAAATTTCTCCTCCCCCCCCCCCAACCCCAACTGAAATTGGTATTTCCTCCTCGCCTCTCCCTCTTACCAAGCATCTGAAATTTAAAGTCCTTAATTTTTTTTTCGTTTATTATTTTTTTAAATTATTTGTAAATATTTTCTAAGGTAAGTAAATAATAAGTCACCAATAAACTTCCGCCCCCCTCCCCCCGCAAAAAAGAACTAATTCTGCTTATTCCTCTTTTTTTCCCTCAGATCACAAAATTTTAACCTTAAAAGTCATTGCTTTTTTTAAAACATTTTGTACTCTATCTGTTAATTTATTGTAATCATAAATAATCATATAACTATACTCCTCCCCCACCAAAATTGACGCTTGCTCTGACTCTACCCTTACCAAGAACACAAAATTTAGTCTTTTTTTGTCCTATTTCTTATTCTTTAGTAAGGTAAATAAATAAGTCATCAAATAAAATCCCCCCCTTTTTTTTTCTTCTTTCCCTTATTTAAGTTTAAAAATCTTTGAAAGTTTTTTTTAATACATTTTCAGCTTTATCTGTTTCATATTGAACAATAAATAATCGATTATATAATTTCTTCCACCCCCATATAATATTGACGTTTTCTTTTCTTCCCCCCCCCCCCATTATTTCCGTGCTCATAAAATTTAAAGTCTCAAAAACTCCTAATTTCAATGTTTTTGCCCTATTTGTAAATCTTTAATAAGTTACATAATCAGTCATCTATTAAATTCCACCCCCCCCACCCCACCCCCCCAAAAAAAATCTGTTTCTTCCTTTGTCTTACCCTCAATTCATGAAGTTAAAAAATCTAATTTACAGTCTTTAAAACTTTTTAATTTTTACTTTTTTTGGTCCTAATTATAAATCTTTATTATCTATAATATTAACTAAATCATTTCAACTATGTACGAAAGTGTTAACAATAAAGCGATAGGTGTACATTTAATTGTGCATAAAAAACATTTTAACTGTATTTTTCAAAGGAAAATGTCTTTAGAGAGATATTTGTAAGGAAAATATTGTGGTTTCTCGTCAACGTGCAAGTAAATTCTCAAAACCTTTCGAAATCATTTTATTCCGACTAGCTCAGAAAGAACCATCAAACGTAGATACCAAAGGTGCCTGAGTAATCGACTGAACCGAGTATGTCCATAAAGAAAAAAGAAAAATCATGCGTCTACGTCGACACTTCCAGAACACTGTAACAAAACTTCGCCGTTTAATAAAGTAAAGAAGATATCTAACTAAACATTTGTAATACCTATGACACGTTTGAAAAGCAGATTTCAACAATTGCACCCATAACCTGGAAGGTACTCCAATTCTTTTGTGCAGCTCATATGAGGCAGTGTATATGATATATTTGTACAGATTCTACATACTATGTTAAAATTTAGTTTTGTAAGAAAATACATAAAACAGTTGAAAATTCACCCTCGGCAATTTCTACTAATAGACGGAAACATACTTGAATTCTTTTGTGCATTTCTGTATATAGAATACAGATTTTTATACACGTCAAACAGCATTAAGCTGAAATCTAATTCATGCAAAATCATGCTCAAAATTACTGAAATCACACTTGCAGGAATTATTTTCTATCGGCAGCCCATGTATCCAGTTTTTTGAATATCCCTGTATAGGATTTTATTTGTATGATACAAACATCTCTAAGCATATTAAATGTAGTTGAGCTTGTACATTTATAACTAAAAAAAACCTAACATCTTTAAGAAATTCATACTCATTCTCAGCAATGGTTACGAATTTTTTTGTGTAGTCCTGTATAGGGTTTGAAAAATATGTGCACACCACGTAGTATGCAAAAATTTAGTTAAACTTAAAAACGCATTCTGTAATTGAAAATGTACTTTCAGCATCAATTTTTAATAACTATATCGGATACAGTATTGTATCAAAATATTTTATGTTTCCCTGTAAATGAACGCTAAATGAAATGCAGACCATATTCGAATGCAAGCATCTTGTAGTAAATCAAAGTAACGTGTATCTATTTCGTCATGTTTGAAATAATGTAACGTGATCAAAATACGCTACAAACAGTTTTTCTCGTAGACCATATTGAACCAAGTTCTTTTATCTGACCCCGTAAATAATTGTTAAATGCTCATGTTGTACAGAAAGTAGGCTTAGGACACCTCAGAAATTCATATCAATTTCATTATCTTTGTGACAGAGTAATATCAATCAAATACGCAGCAAACGATATTTCTTCATGGGCTATAACATAACGGAATACTTTTGAGTCCCCTATACTCGTACGTTAAGCATTACACATAACATACTCTATAGTAACAATTTTAAAGTGTGTCTCAATGTACATAAATTTAACTGTGTTTAACATTGTGTAACACTATTAAAATACATCCTAAATAACCCCCCCCCCCCACATAGACCATAATGTAGCGAATACTTTTGAGTGCATCTGTAAATGAACCATGAATGGTGCACCGAACATACCATGATGATTTTGAATATCGTATATCAATTACATGGCAATCCGACTATATTTACGCTAGTTAGAGCACGGATAGACAGACAGACAGACGGACGGACAAACCCAATTCATAAACACTTTTCAACTTTCTTGGAAAGTGTTAAAAATGAAAAAAATGTAAATGAAAATAAAAGTATTTTATTGTTATTTAGATTACGAACCGCTACAAAAAACATTCTTAACTGTCTGCATCATTTAAAAAATATTTAGTGTACAGAAATCTACACCCCCCCCCCCCCCCACACACACACACACCTGAATTTACTCCTATGCACTTAAAATTTCAAATTGTGAAAACTCCTTTATGTTTTATAACTTACTTGTAAAAATAAAATATAATCTAAATTTTCTTCCGCCTGAAAATTACACTAAACTTTTCGCCCTCTACCTTTCTGCTAACATCACATAAAGTTTTGAATATTTGGAAAACTTTATTTTTTCTGTCATATATTTTAGTGCTAACAACAATAAATTATGTACTATACCTATAAATGACTACGCTGGGATTTAGATGTATACCCCCCCCCCCCTTCTCCTCAAAAATAATATTTCCCGTTCTCCCCTCCACCCCTCTACAGTACAAAATAAACAGTTTATTTGGTTAACTTTTTCTCTCCTAATTTTATGAATATCTTTTTTTTAACCTTCAATGTTGTTTAGCTTTTATATATCTCTTGATAAATTTCATGTTCTAAAAACAATCCCCACAAAAGATAGTTATTTTAGAATATTTGTACCTGGTATTTCCCCCCTCATTCAATATCTTCCCCCTTGATTTTAAATGTAATTTCGTTATGTGAAATAAAATAGTTTTTATACTGCGCTAATTTCAATTTTATGTTAGTAAAAGCTGTAAAATGAACTTGAAGATAAAAAAAGAATATATCTGAATAAAATATTCATTTATTTTCTGAAAGTCAAATCGCTTTAATTTTTGCACCCTTATTATAAACAGATTAAAATTCTTTTTACGGCTTTCAGCGTTATCCAGATTCTCCACAAAACAGACGGTTTTGATCTACGCTAGACAGTTGAAAAAAGAAATCTCTTAGACCACCTGAAACGTATTGGACATGAGCCAAGAATATTCTATTTGCTGATTGGAAGAACTCGCTTGTCAATCATTTGAATTTAGACCATCCTTTCAATTCAGCTAAAATGACAGCGGCCATCTTGATTTCTTTTTGTCTGTGACTGCAGTGAGCTCTTAAACACCCCTTTCGCTACGCCATTATTTTGCAATAAATGTGGTAAGCACAATTTAGTTTCATGTGTGACTAGAGATTTAGAAAATATGCGCAGATGGTAGATATCCTGTCATATATGACATCACACTAAAAGCCCGCGTATGTGGATTATCACCCCGTCCACAAGATGGCGCAACTGTGTTAATTTACACCCGATTCCAGTATTAAGTTTGTACGCTTACTTATATCGCTTTGGGTGTCAGTTAATTATTTCAACATTTTACGAATATAAGTACCTTGCCCCCGAAAGGGTCAAATAATCACGAAAATGATCTAATTGAAAAAAAAAAATATTACTTTTATTTTTTACTGGTACCAAATACAAATTCTGTATGCAGTTTTTGAAGGTGCATATATGCACTAATGGTCCCAAATGGGTCAAGGCGCTGCCATCAAAATACTCAAGGTCAGAGGACATGAGTGCGACGTCATCATTAATCGACGGACTTGTGTTGGAATTCACATCAAAATAGTTTTAACCCTTTTAGGGGGAAGGTACTTCTATTCCTAAAATGCTGAACCAAGTGAATGAGACCAGAATCTACAAACTAATTTATTCCAAAATAAGCAAAAGCTTTTGCTCACGTACTTAATACCAGAAAACTTTTCATTTCAATATTCCGGTGCGAATGTGGCATTTAGAAATTAAAATGAAGTGGTCCAAAAATGAACCACCGCCCTTGAAGGGGTTAATGACATTTTTTTTTTACATTTTATTGTGGAATATCTTTTATCTTATAAAACAATAATAACTATTTAAACTTACTGTTGAAAATTCGGAATCCCTAAATAAAAATTCAGTGACATGCGGAATGTCTCGGTGTAGCCTGATCTGGCTGATTTTTTATTGGGGGATTCCGAATTCTCACGAGTAAGATTAAATGGTTATTGTTTTGTAAGATGATAGATATGGGGCCATCCACAAATGATGTCACGCTTGATGGAGGGGTGGGGGAGTTCATGAAATTGTGACAGTTAGTGACAAAGGGATGGGAGGGGGTAAGGAGAAATGTGACATCACTCATTTTGGTTAAAACAAAAGCATTAAAAATCAGCAGATTAAATTTTGAAGTTGTTTTGAAATGAAAGTATTTTTTATTGATAAAGTTAAGATATGATTTAAAGACAAATATTAAATTCCCTTTCAAATTCCAAAATACTACTTTTTCAATTGCTCTTTCATATTAATATTCTATTACTATTGTATATTGATTATGCTTTTTGTTGTAAACATTAATCTTATTTTATAGAAAATAAGTACACGATTTATTTTTATTGTTATGCTCACAAATGTGATTAAAAGACATAGTTAAAGTTTAAAAATAAAAATTGAAATATGATCTATAACGTAGTGCTTTGTTTCTGAACTACAAGTGTATGTTTATATAGCGGAGAAGGTCCAAATACCGGCTACTAGGCATTCTGAGAACTGAGCACAGCGCAGCCTAGCTGCGATAGGTAGATTTTGTAACTTTAATTGAGAGAAGGAAGTTACGAAAAGTACGTCGTTGAAGTCTCTCTCATTTACAAACAGTAAAAGCAAAAGTGACGAAACGACGTAATCTGGTACATCAAAAGTTTTTCAGATATGTGTTTCTCATTTTTTAATAATATACTGATCGTATATTGTCTTGAATTGTTGATTAAGTTATTTTCTAGACATATTTATCTCTCAATTGCCACGCGCACATTATTGGTATTTTATTATATGAATGAGTAATACCGCTTTTAACTTAAACATAGCAGTGGTCCGAATACCGGCTAGCTAGAGTGGTCTAAATACCAGCTAGCCGGTATTTGGACCTCTCTCGGTTGCTCTGCTTGAAGGGGAGGAAAATAAATTAATTTAAATAGTTCTACAATTTATAAATTAATTTAAATGGTTCAGAAATAGTTTCAGTCTCATTTTGCAATATGTAAAGTAGCAACTGCGGCCGTGATTCTTCAGGAGCGACACTGGTTACAGGACTACGTCACAAAAAAGCGCTGAAAGAAACTTTAAAATTGTCTGCAATAAATGTGAAGAAAAGGAGAAAATAATGACGTAGGAAAACAGGAGAAAAGGACAGAAATTGCATTTTAACCCCTTGAAGGGCACCGGTATATGTTAAATACCACTTAATTTTAATTCCCAAATGTCACATTCACACCAGAATTTAGGAACTAAATTTCGTTTCATATAATGTACGTGAAGTAAAGCTTTTACTTAGTTTCTTATAAAGTTGTTCATAAATACCGGTGTGCATCCAATATTTTAACATTTTAGCAACAGAAGCCCTTTGCCCCTGAAAGGGTTTAAAAATAGGTGAAAAATTAAGCCATCGAACTGACGAAAATATGATGCAATTTGTGTCTTCTGCATGAGTGCTTTCTCTGCGGACAATAATGAGGGATGGTATTCTGGATTCAGTGCTAAGAATGCGATATGTGGGCCTATAACGTCTGCATAGACGCAGAGAGGGATATTGTTTGTGATTTTTTCAGATAAAATAATTCTCATTTCAAACAGCAAGTTTTATTTTGTTTTACACGTTAACCCTAGATCTACCGGGAATTTTATTCAAGTTTTAATAAAACGTTCTACACCAGAATTTTTATTTAAAACTATTTAACTTATTTATTTACCTTATTTTTGTCTGGTTTATATACTTAGTTTATTTTAAAGAAATTTCTGGTTTGAATGAATATTTTGTATGTACCTGTCGGGTCCAATGGACCCGTCTGGTAGACGGAGGGTTAAAAAACAAAACCAGAAACTTAATGGAAAGAAGACTGTGAGAGATAGTCGTTAAGAATTTTATAAATTTGACAAAAATGCTTCTTTACTCAAACTTACGTATTTTTTTCTGTACATAAGAAATGTTATTAATCAATAAAACTTATTAAAATCATATTCTTATTGCTTAATAATTGTCATTAGTTCATTCCGCTTATCCGAATAATTGTCATTGGTATAATCTGTTGGAAAAAAACTTAGGTAGCCGGTATTTAGACCCCATTTTCAAAACTCAAAATTTGAAGAATTTCGGAATTTTGCTTTTTATAAGCAGAAAACGCCTTTTAAACTGATTTTTTTTCTCTAAACAGTTGTAAAACATGTCAAGGTACACTGCTGTCACTTTTTCTTTTACTAATTTTAAAATTTGTATGATCTAGATTGAAGACAAAAGTAGTAGCCGGTATTTGGACCTTTTCCTCTAATATAGTGTGACATGTGACAAGAGGGGAGGGGGGGAGAGGGTATGGTGAAGTGTGACACTTTGTGACAAAGGGAGAGAGGGGGGTCAATATATTGAAAAAAAGTGTGACGTCATTTATGGAAGCCCATTATTTCACAAATAAAATGAAATTTCAATTCAAAATTTTTCGGTGTGAATTCCAACACTAGTGGGAAATCGTTCGATTAGTGGTGACGTCACACTCGTGTACTCTGCATTTATTTCGATGACAGTGGTTAAGGTATAGCTACTTTAAGGGAACCGGGTAAGCGAAATTCAACCAAAAAATCAATTTTTACTTTTTTATATCATTAAACAGTTTAAAGTTTTATCTTTTCAACGAAGTATTACATATGTTTATATATATATTTTTTAAAGTGTTGGATTGTTTCATTCTTTCTAAGAGCACTTTATAGCAGTGCGATTCTGATTTCTTAATTGACACAACTTTTCTGTAGAGGTAAAATTCCCATTGTTTTTGCCTTAATTAGTATGTTATTAAATAAGGCGAATTTTATTATTTCAAAAAAGTGGTGCCAATCAAGAAATCAGAATTTAAAAAAGGTATACACCTCTGGCAGCACTTTAATTGACATTCTCTCAAAACTTCGATTTTTCAGGTTTGTGTTCTTTTGTTTTTCAATATATATTAAACTTAAGATCTCAGATTTTTCCAAATACATATATTATGTTACAGTGAATACTTTAACACGGGGATTGAATGATTTGTTGAGAATTATTTATTTTAGGCAGTGAAATCTTACCAAAAATGCTAATTTAAAAATGTCTTTCAATAAATAATTAATAATTAATTTTCAAGAATTTAATTAGAAAGAAAATGGTCTGTTAACCCCTTGAGGGGTACCGGTATGTATTATATACCCCACGATTAATAAAGTTTTACACCAGAAAAATTTTATTAAATTTTACTTTTCTAACTTTGGCGGAAAAAAGCCGTATAATTGATTTTACTTATTTTGAAATAGAATTTTTCAAAGATTCCGGTGGGAATTCAGCATTTCACAAACGTAATTGCTTGCCCCTCAAGGGGCTAAAACACGTAAAGCATGTTATTCAAACTACTCTAAAAAACTAGTCCTCTATCTTTCACCATTTCTGAGAAAAATGTACATAAAGTTTGTGTATTTTAACCCTCTCGCTGCGCAGCCCGAGATAGGCTCGGGCATGCATTTTTTCGTTTTATTAATACTATTTGGTTATTCCCACCAGTTATTTTTTAGCGAAAACTTTGTTTTATTTAATCAGGACATTTTGAAAAAGATTAAAAAATCTGCAAAAGACGCTCGTCGCGAAGAATTACTTACGCAGCGAGAGGGTTAACATGGCTGTGATAGGGCTTACCCGGCCACCTTAAAAAGAATAAATTCAACTGTTATACGAAAAACTTTAAGTACACCAGAAAAGTTGCAAAGGTAAATGGTATAATAAATAAACAAGTCATTAAAATTTTTACATATTCGGAAAAAATGTTTCATATAAATTTGCTAGTAGCTGTTTTCAAGTGTCTTTTGTGTGACTGAACGACAGCTGTATATGTTTTCTTCAGACCTTTGAAAAATAAAATTTCGCTATATAAAAAAATAATTATTGGTGTTAACTATAAACTTACACACCCATGTTTTTAATGATCAATGATCACTTACGCAGGCATACAGAAGTCACAGAAAAATAACCAAAATCGAGCTCTGGAAACTTAAAAACGTTAGGTAATTCTAATATACAGGCTTACGGTCCGCACATATGTCGGAAACATTGTAAAAATAGAGAAAACGAATCCATGAAACCTAAATTTTTAATATTTACCAATATTTTTGTATTTAGTTTTTTATCATGATCATAACACTGTCATTATATTGTATGTGTACGAAAAATAAAAAAAGAGAAAAGTTTTAAGTAATACAAATTTCATTAAGAACAGTATGTCAGTGATAAAAAAAGAAAGTTAAATTTAAATGCAACTAAAGAAAAAAACTCTTCATCAATTTATATTGATGTATATTTCCCATAAATTTTACTTATTTAATGCACTTCTATTTATTTTTGTGGGAAGAATAAAGTCATTTCATTTTATTCATGTGAATAAATGAATAATGAAAGGTTAATGCCTCTCTCTTTGACGTAACGTTTAAAATCTGCTTCTTAAATTAAATCTTTATTCTTTAATGAGGGTCATTTCTGTCATGGTTACTCAGAGTCTTTTTTTTTCTTTTAGGTAATTTTGGAACATAAATTTAAATTTCTTCGTAGAAGTAAAATTTAAGTAAAAGCTAATTAGCTTTAAAGTGAACTTTTAAAATAAATCTTTCGTGGAGATAATAAAGACGAATTTCCCATGACATGAACTACCGCCATCATATTCAAATTTGGTATGATTCTAAATCGCAATCTGCAATTCAGCGATTTAATAACTATTTCCTTCACATTTGGGATATTTTATTCCATTCTGTAGGGTTTTTTTAGGAGAGCTATTAAAAATTTTTTTAGAGTTTTTATTTTATTATATTTAGTTAATTTTGGGACATAAATACAAAACTTTTGGTAGAAGTAAAAACGTCTCAGCTAATTAGCTTTAAAGGGAACTTTTAAAATCAATCTTTCGTGAAGATAATACAGACATAATTCCCCATGACATAAACCACTGCGATCAAATTCAGATTTGGTATAATTCTAAATCTTAATCTTCCATTCAGCGATTTAATAACTATTTCCTTCCCATTTGTGCTATTCTATTCCATTCTGTAATGTGTTTTATGAGAACAATTCAGAATTTTTATCTTTTCTTTATTAGAATATATTTTTCGTCTGCGAATTACTTCAAAATTTTACACAAACTCTTTAAAAGATTTTAATGTTATAGGTTTAAAATATATTAAAGAAATATTTTCTTGACCATTAACCCATTGAGGAGAGGTGGGACATATTTTATCCCACCTACAATTAATGAAGTTTTGCACCAGAAAAATTTTACTAAATTTTACTTTTCTAATTTTGGTGAAATAAAAAATTGAGTTCACTACATAACCTAATCACTCACCTAGGACTTAGCTTACACGCACCTAACACACATACACGTAATGGTCTTGGTAGACGACGTCCCTCCATAATTGACTTTGCTATTTCAAAATATTTGGCTTTTCCTATTATATCTACAGTTATCAATGACCTTAGTTCTGATTACCTTCCTGTTGATTTTAAAATTGATTGTGTTGATCCCCCCCCCCCTTCAGTGGCTTTGAATGGGAGTAAATTTAAAACTATTCTCTCGAATTCTGACTTGACTTTCCCTAATATTACTAACACTGACGATATTGACAATGCTGTTGATAACTCCCAAAATCTTATTACTAATGTTCAAAAACAAGCTATTTATCAATATACTAAGCATAACAACTCTTTTACCCAGCCTAACTATATTCATAACATACATAACCTAATCACTAAACAAGGACTTAGCTTACACGTACCCAACACACCTACACGTAATGGGCTTGGTAGAGGACGTACCTCCATAATTGACTTTGCTATTTCAAAAAATGTGGCTTTTCCTATTACTTCTACAGTTACCAAAGACCTTAGTTCTGATCACCTTCCTGTTGTTTTTAATGTCCTGATTGTGTTGACCCCCCCCCCTCTCCCCCCTCAGTGGCTCTGGATTGGAGTAAATTTTAAACTATTCTCTGTAATTCTGATTTGACTTTCCCTAATATTACAAACACTGACGATATTGACAATGCTGTTGATAACTTTCAAAATATTATTACTAATGCTCAGAAACAAGCTACTTATCAATATACTAAGCATAACAACACTTTTACCCTGCCTAACTATATTCATAACATATGTAAGCAACGTAATGACATCCAACGGCTGTATCAGAATTCAAGAGATCCTACTTTAAAGCCCATGATTAACCGGCTTAACAGTAAAATTAAAAACTTAATTTCTAATGAAAAGCAACAGAGTTGGAGCAACTTTCTTAACTCCCTCTCCCCTGAAGATAACTCTCTCTGAAAAATTAAGAAAAAACTTAATAATAATTATTCTACTATTCCCCTTTTAACTGCATTTAATACCACTGCATACACGGACAAGGATAAGGCGGAAATTCTTGACAAGTCCTATGCCGAGCAGTTTTCCCCTAATCCTTACCTTGGTAGCCCTAATCATTATTTTGAAGTCAAAGAAACTGTTCAAAATTTCTTAGCTACTATTCCCACGTACCCACTCCCGGAAATTCAACCAATAGTAATTTCTAATATCATCAAAAATCTTAAAAAAAGAAAAACCCCTGGATACGACAATATATCCAATTATGCTTTTAAAATTCTTCCTTGCAACTGTATAATTTATCTTACTAAACTTACCAATGCTATCCTCCACTTTTACTACTTTCCTAAAGCCTGCAAAATTTCTATAATTGCACCTATTCCTAAACCTCACTGTAGTCTTCAAGACCCGACTAACTATCGTCCCATCTCTCTTTTACCCTCTATTAGCAAAGTCGTTGAGCTAGTCATCAGGTCCCAGCTGCATGACATTCTAGACGAACAGAACATTCTCATTCCTGAGCAATTTGGCTTCAGAGCTAAACATTCTACATTACACCAACTTCTTCGTGTTGTGGAATTCTTGAGTGAAAAACTCAACACGAAAACACCAGCTGCGGCTGTCTTCCTTGATGTCGCTAAGTCATTTGATAAGGTCTGGCAGGTCTAGCATATAGGCCTTATATACAAAGTAATTAAGCTTGGTATAAATGCTAGACTTATCTTCCTCATACATTCTTACCTTAGCGACCGCACCTTTTGTGTCCGCATTAATAAACTATTATCCACTCTCTACCGTATACTCTGTGATATTTTGCAAGGGTCGGTTCTCGGCCAAACATATTTAACATATTTTTTAACGATATCCCAAGAACACTGAGGACTTATCTTGCCCTGTACGCGGACGACACGGCAATGTACGCCTCTGCACATCATCCATTCACTTTATACAAAATATTACAAAAATACATTGATGAACTCCTCAGCTGGTGTAACCTATGGCGTGTTAAGCTCAACGAGCAAAAAACAGCTGCTGTCTATTTTTCTTGAAAACTAACTTTTCCTAATCGCATTACCATTAACAATACTACTATTCCATGGACCAACGACACTAAGTATCTGGGGGTTACCCTTGATAGAAGACTAACCTGGAAAAAGCACTTTATTAACATTCGAGACAAAGTTGCTGGTATCTCCCAAGCCCACTCTCCTCTTCTCAAAAGTAACACTCTCTCCATTCCCAGTAGACTTATCTTGTATAATCCATGTATAAGATCTATTCTTACCTATGCTTGTCTGATCTAGGGATTCGCATGCAAAACTAGTATGGACTATCTGTACCGTGCTCATAACAAAAATCTTCAGTAGATCCGTAATGGTCATCACTACCTTCGTATTACCACTATCCGCAGGGATCTAAAAACCACCTCCTTAAAATAGCGAATTCATAAATTATCTAAAATTTTTTACAAGACTGTCTACAATCTTCATAACCAAATTACAGCGGAACTACCCGACTACGAGGTATCCGACCCCACTAATAGAAAACGTCCTAAGTATTCGCTTTTGCTTAACGATGAAGAGTGAGTTTCCCTCATCTTCTGCTTTACTTAACCTTTCTGTTTGTTCTGTCCTGTTTATAGTATAAAGAGAAAAAAAAAATGTTTTTCTGCAATATTTATAACATTCAATTACATTTTTCTAATGTATGGTATCTGATAAGAGTCCTTTTTTATGGGTC
Source organism: Maratus speciosus (assembly GCA_963932465.1). Lineage (NCBI taxonomy): Eukaryota > Metazoa > Arthropoda > Arachnida > Araneae > Salticidae > Maratus > Maratus speciosus. The sequence continues at coordinate 500,639,307 of OZ010794.1, read as the reverse complement.
ACGTCCCGGTAGCTTTTCGCCTTTCCTTTCTTTTTTTGGAACTAATGGATTTTTTTCTTTTTATTAATTTTTTTTTTCTTTTTCTTTTTGTTTTTTCTTTATCATATGCTATACTAGTACTTATGTACTTGTTATTTTTTGTCAAACTTTTCTTAACTTTTTAAGTAATTTAAATTTTGTGGCTACCAACCACGTCTAAACATTATTTTTTAAGGCTCCCTAATGCCCTTGCAACACGATCACCTTTCCACTGTATGTAAAGTCGCTCCGCAAGTAGGTAGTCCATAAAGCTGATTACATTGTTCCATTGTTCCAGTCGTAAAATTGCTTTTCCTTATTTTGCAATCAATCTTTTTGCAGACTCCGGTGTGAATTCGACATTGCAGAAACACAATTACTAACCCCTCAAAGGGTTAACCCCTTAATTCTCGCTCCCGTCAATATCACGGGCTGAGGTGTCGTTCGTTATTTCTCGCTCCCGTCATATTTCCGGGCTGGAGATTTATTGCTGGAAAAAACTTCTGAAACCTGAAAAAATTAACTGGTATTTCGGTGTGAAGTCTTTGAATATTTCCGTTCGTGTTTGGCTTTTGCGCTGACTGTAATGTTGGGCTTTGTATTGCATGTTTTGGAATATGTAACACTAAAAAATTATTAATAATCAAAATTTAATGTATATATATTATTTCAAATATTATTTGTAAAAATGTGTGTGATGATGATAAATAAAAATCTAAGATGTGAAAAATAAAGGTTTTATTCGCATTAATTTGTACGGTGTAAAAAGACAAAGAATTCTCGCATGATGGCTTTTCTACAAATATGAGTTTGTTCTATAACATCTTTTTTTTTTCGCCTTAAAAAAACTAATTGCATATTTTATTTAGAAACCTTATAATTATTGAATTTCTGTAATAAAATAAATAGGTACTTTTTTGATGGTTTTTCCAAATATTAAGCGAACGTGAAGGGGTTAACCCCTTCGCGACGGGAGCCTTTTACGAAATGTTTATTACTTTGCTACCGGTTTTAAAAAACAGAAGTTTGTGCCTATTCAAATCGGGAAAATGCTCGGATTAAATAAGGCAAATTTTACAGTAAAATTTTACTGGTGAGGATAAACGAGGATCCTTAGACCTATTTCCGGCACGTATACGTGTCGCTCGTCCCCAAGGGGTTAAGCAAATCACTCTTTAGTATCACCCACACAATTGTGTGGGTGATACTAAAGTAAAAGAAAAAGAGTATTTTCTGTTATTGTGAGATTTAAATCCAAATCTGCACAATTATATGAGTTAATTGGCTTCAGATGTTTTGATAAGACACAACTAGGGGGCACCAACTACAATACAGGGTTAGATTTTCTGCTTTTTAAGACTATATCACCTGACAGCCATAGACAAAAAGTATGTACTGTCGTAATTTCTTCTAAATATAATTTTTATTGTTTGCTTAGATTTAATTTTTCTTTTCATATGCTTTATTCTTAATTGATTTTGTCCTTGATAAATTTAATTAGGCTTTAAAAAAGTTGAAAAACAAACGCCCCACACAATTGTGTGGGTCCGGCATTTACCATTTCCAAAAGAGTTGCAATTCCTAGAATATAACATTTTTATTTTTATGTGTTTTTTTATTTATGTTTTTAGGAATTTATTTTTTATTAATTACATTTTTAAAGCGAATTAATTTTAAATTAATAGGATTGTACTATTCATGATTTCTATTTAAAATGGATAGTGTTAGATACATAATATGCACATGTAACGAACTGCATGTTTCTGCTCTGAGTTATAGATGACATATATGATTTATAAGTTTTATATGAGTTATATGCATACCACGAGATAGATTTTTAAATTTGATAAATTCATTCCATTTTGTCGACACAGCAAGTAAACCACGAGGAATGAATAATAAATTATGCAAAGTTCAGTAAATGCTCGACAGCTTCCGTAGTGTCTGCTTGAATTTACCAGGAGATCCGGGAAAATTTTCCATTGATGAGCAGACGATTCCTTTTTTTAGGATGGGCCTCAGTAAAGCAGTATATAAAAGACAAACCAAACTCTGTTGTAACAGTATCACCTGGGATAGTGTTACATTTTGTAGTATACCAGTGGTAAAGTAAAGACCTTGTCCACAAGGATCTAGGCTTAGGACCTGCTGTAGTCCTTACTCTGGTTCAGACCTAGTTTTATGTACTTCGATCGGTATTTCAACAAAATACCGCAGCTGGAAAAACTAAAAAAAAGAAATTTGAGGGATCGGGAACAATCCAAACGGAGTGAAGGGCCATACTATTTGTCAACAGCTCTTAAGAGGTGTTCGAGCATTGAGCACGCCTCAGAAAATGAAATTGTAGTGGCCTGTCCAAAAACAAAAATGGTTTCAAACATTTGCATTATGGCTGATGAAAATTATCTCAATAAACAACAACTTTTTTTGCTTAATCTTTTATTTTAAGATATTTTTACACATAATCCTAAACTACACAATTGTGTACATTTAGTCCAAAACGGCTGCATTAAGGCCGAACCCACATAATTGTGTGGGTCCGCCCTTGGCATAACCTGACATCGGATTTTTTTTCAATGAAATACGATCATATAGATAAAGGGAAACCACCCAAACTTTCAATTTCTACCAAAAAAACTCCCGGTCTTAAAAGGTTATCGAAAACGACTCTTCAAGATAGCAGTGAATTTTATCAAGAATTTCCACGTCTGGGGCATAAAGTATGGGTTGCAATTCTCCAACTGATTGAAAAAGTGTCCACGACAGGATTTGAAACAGGATCCGTTTGGCTTAAGCTGCCAATACTCTATCAACTGTACAAATCATGTATAACTTTGACGGGCACTATTTAGCTGGAATTTTCCAACGTGTTCAAAAAGTGTCCAGCACAGGATTTGGACCAGGATCATTTTGGCTTAAACTATCAATTCTCTGTCAACTGAACAAATTCTGTATATATTTGACGAGCACTATTCAGCTGCAATTTTCCAACGGGTTGAAAAGTGTCCAGGACAGGATTTGAATCAGGAACCTTTAGGCTTAAGCTGCCAATTCTTTCCCAACTGAATAAATCCCGTAAAAATTTGACGTGCACTGTTTAGTTGTAATTTTCTAACTGGTTCAAAAAGTGTCCAGGTCAGGATTTGAACCAGGAAAATTTTAAGTTAAGCTTCCAGTGCTCTGACAACTGAACAAATCCCGTATAAATTTGATGAGCACTATTCAGTTGTAATTATCCAACTGGTTGAAAAAGTGTCCAGGACAGGATTAGAACAAGGAACCTTTTGGCTGAAGCTGCCAATGCTCAGCCAACTGTACAAATCCTGTATAAATTTGACGGGCACTATTGGTCTGTAATTTTCCAACAGGTTGAAAAAGTGTCCAGTACATGATTTGAAACAGGATACTTTTACCTTAAACTGTCAATTCTCTGCCAACTTAATAAATCCTGTATAAATTTGACGGGCACAGTTGTAATTTTCTAACTGGTTCAAAAAGCGTCCAGGACAGTATTTGAGCCAGTAACCTTTTGGCTTATGCTCCTGAAGCTCTGCCGACTAAACAAAGCCTGTATAAATTGGACGGGTGCTATTCACTTAGTTAACCATTTTGATAAATGCAACTGCTGTGTTACCTCAACACAATATAATCGTAAATAACTGAACTCCAAGTAAATTCTGGATACACTTAATTATTTTTAATAAATACACTTAATTAATTTTAACCCTTGAAGGATCGCTTGAAATTTATGAAAATCATTAAAAAGTACCTAGTTTTGTATTGCAGAAATTAAATAATAATGTATCTTTCAGACGAAAAAAAAAGATACTATAGAACATATTCACATTTTCAGAAAAGCCATCATGGCGGGTATTTTGTGACTTTATGTTTGTTTTACACATACTAATGAATGCCAGGTAGCTGTGCCGCTCCACCACTGTTGTCAAAAAGATTCATCTTCTGAATCTGAAACGTTAGAAAATTTATTTTTTTCTGAATCACTGCCGGATTCACTAATGTTCTAATTATCATCACAAATGCTTGATTCAGAATCCATAATTAACTCAAACATAGATACCAGAAAGAACACTATTTCTCAGACTACGTATGGAAATGCCAGCTAATTTTTTCATCTTTCAAAAGAAGTTTCCTGTAGTGTAAGGCTTTTTTATAAATCTTCAGCATCCCAATATAACGGACATGAAAAATAGAGAACAATACCTCAAGGAACGTCTCCTAGATATGTACTTGGTTCGTACAGGAAATTTTGCGGACTAGAAACTTCTTTGCCACCAGTATTTTCTCATGGAAGATCTCTTCTTAAAAGAAGGAGACACTTTGCCTTTAACTTAGATTTCTTTATCTATAAAAGAATACTGGCAACTCTCATGGAAAAATGCCTCACCCGTACGAATATTTCTTCATGAAAATTTCAAACCGTATGTTTCATATTAGTCTGTATATACTGAACGTAAAATTTTCTTTTTATTGTTCAAAAAAAAAATATTTTTTTAAGTGATTATACTGTGGAAATTTTCTAAATTTTTCATTAGCTAAATACCACTTTGTATTAAAAATATAAAAATGCTTTAAATACAAGTTTATTTAGGTTCAGGTTAATTATTGTTATCTGAATTATAAGTAGCTACCAAAATACAATTTTTTTTTCTAATCTTGCTCGTAATCTGTTATGCCGATTTTCTGTTTGCCAGTTGTCTGACAGTTTGGAGCTCCCTGTAAATGATAATTTTGCATCATGCAATTTTTTAAATACATGAAATGAAAGAAAGTATTTATATCTTTCATCCCAATTAAAATTGTGTCTTAAAATCAAATACATTTTAAGAAATTAAATGTTGAAAATTGTCGTATTTTTTTCATTTTTTTTCCAATTTTAAGAGTCCTGAGACCCCTTAAAAACCATCTTTATAATTCGTCATTTTTTTATTACGCCAAATTTTATGACTATAATTTATGTAGTTACAAAAAATTCCCTTTAAAATGTAATATTTTGGCGCGGGCCCCGATTATTCTAGGCGACAAAAAAAAAGAGAAAAAAAAGTATTATTGAAACTATCTATTCCGGATTGCCAAATTGTTTTCTCATTTTATAAACATAATTTATATTAATAATAACCTGTTCAATGATAAAAGAGTATTTTTTTAAATACACTGCTCAAAACAATTAAAGGATATTGCAGTTTTAGGTGGATTTTGTATCTGGTAAACTGTTTAGCTGATTGATACATGGTCGACAGACATAGTAGGTTATATGAGAATAAATTACTCATGTTTGGCAGAAAAAATGCATTTTATTGCGCATTTGTGTACTAAAGTAAAAAAACACAATTTGTGCATATGAGAAAAAAAGAATAAGAAAAGGTGTTTTCTTCAAAGAAAATCATTTTCAGTAGGGGGTATGGTTTCCACGGGCGGCCAGCAACGTTGAACACCTTTGAGGCATGGACTCAATGAGGCTATTAATGACGAGTTGGGGTATTCTGCACCACTCTTCCAGAAGAGCACTTTCAATTTCTTGGAGAGTTTGTGGGTGTTGTTGGCGGCCAGAAACTCGTCTTCCTAGAGTGTCCCAAACGTGCTCGATTGGATTCATGTCTGGAGAACACGCTGGCCATTCCATTCGAACGATTCCTTCCTCGAAAAGAAAATCCTCCACCAGGTTTGCACGATGTGGCCTGCAGTTATCGTCCATTAAAATGAAGTTATCTCCGATTGCTGCAGCGTAAGGGACTACAATGGGTCTGAGGATCTCCTCCCTATATCGGCGACCAGTCAGAGCTCCATCTCGAATGATGTAGAGGTCAGTGCGCCCGTCAATGGAGATGCCACCATACACCAACACTCCTCCACCGCCAAATCTGACACTTTCGTGCACGAACGCAGGATTATTCCTACTGCCACGGTCCATCCAGATGAAAATACGCCTATTATCCGGATGCACAGAAAAACGGGACTCGTCAGAAAACAGAATATTGCTCCATTCATTTCTCCTCCAGTTGACATGCTCAGTTACCCACTCCCTGCGGTCGCGACGATGCCTTGATATTAATCTAACACATGCCATCGGTCGGCGAGCATACTGACCTACAGCATGGAGCCGGTTTCGGACAGTCTGAGTTGAAATCGTGGTGCCTGTAGCCGAGCGAAGGTGTTGTTGGAGAAGAGTAGCGTTCATGGTTCGGTGTCTCCGATCTGTTAACGCTAAATTCCGATCTTCGTTGGGCGTTGTTGCCCGTCTACGACCTTGCCCTGGTCTTCGGCCTGCACATCCACTCCCCAAAAAACGGTTCCAGATCCTGGAAATGACACTTTGTGACACTCCAATGGCTTGCGCTACTTCGGCTTGAGTTTGGCCCCCATCTAACCTACCAATTCTCAAAGCTTCTGAATCTGTCAAATGACTTCGCTGAGACATCATACTCATCGAAACAAAGCAATCGCTGAATGCCGATCATAATTGTCTTCATTCTCTTTCATCCAGTTGAAAGTCAAATTTTATTCGCTGCCGCTGAAGCGACGTTTTTGACGTCGAACTCAAAATTTGCATACTCCACAGTTTGAAAACCAGAAAAATTTGCATTTGTGATTCTCTTCTTCTATTTTCGGTAAAAAAAAATTTCGTTTATATCTTTATTTTATATAAAACTTCAAATATGCTTTAATTGTTTTGAGCAGTTATAACACCGTTTATTTTTTAATATATTTTCTACTTTTTGTGTAAGTACTTAAAATATTTCGTTGTTGCAGTCTTACAGACAGTTCGATTATTTTGGCAACAGTTGTTTGAAACAGCATCAACGTCATTGTTTTTGTAACGCGTAAAACAATTGTAATCAATAAGTTTATTTGGCGATTAGACGCTGTGGTAAATAGAAAAATGACTTGCAATTTATTCATTTATTTTTATTTATATTCTAAAAATATTAAAACGTCATGTAGTCATCGAAAAGAGACCTGTGTACATAATTTGTATCTTTTTAGTATATCAAAATGTGAGAGAAAAATCGATTATAGAATTTCATCTTTACATATAGTCAGGAGGGGTAGTTATTGCCACTTTTTACATTTTCAACATTGCTTTTTTTTTTTTTTTTTTTTGCTTATTTTTATTTGGAAAAGTGGTGTTTTTCGTACATAGGAAGTAACTTCGATCCTTTAAGAACACCTTTTGAAAGTTTTAATTCTCATAGCTGTTTTTTTTTTTTGCTTATTTTTATTTGGAAAAGTGGTGTTTTTCGTACTTAGGAAGTAACTTCGATCCTTTAAGAACACCTTTTAAAAGTTTTAATTCTCATAGCTGTTTTTTTTTTGCTTATTTTTATTTGGAAAAGTGGTGTTTTTCGTACATAGGAAGTAACTTCGATCCTTTAAGAACACCTTTTAAAAGTTTTAATTCTCATAGCTGTTTTTTTTTGCTTATTTTTATTTGGAAAAGTGGTGTTTTTCGTACATAGGAAGTAACTTCGATCCTTTAAAAACACCTTTTAAAAGTTTTAATTCTCATAGCTGTTTTTTTTTTTTTGGAAAAGTGGTGTTTTTCGTACATAGGAAGTAACTTCGAACCTTTAAGAACACCTTTTAAAAGTTTTAATTCTCATAGCTGTTTTTTTTTTTGCTTATTTTTATTTGGAAAAGTGGTGTTTTTCGTACATAGGAAGTAACTTCGATCCTTTAAGAACACCTTTTAAAAGTTTTAATTCTCATAGCTGTTTTTTTTTGCTTATTTTTATTTGGAAAAGTGGTGTTTTTCGTACATAGGAAGTAACTTCGATTCTTTAAGAACACCTTTTAAAAGTTTTAATTCTCATAGCTGTTTTTTTTTGCTTATTTTTATTTGGAAAAGTGGTGTTTTTCGTACATAGGAAGTAACTTCGATCCTTTAAGAACACCTTTTAAAAGTTTTAATTCTCATAGCTGTTTTTTTTTCTTATTTTTATTTGGAAAAGTGGTGTTTTTCGTACATAGGAAGTAACTTCGATCCTTTAAGAACACCTTTTAAAAGTTTTAATTCTCATAGCTGTTTTTTTTTGTGTGCTTATTTTTATTTGGAAAAGTGGTGTTTTTCGTACATAGGAAGTAACTTCGATCCTTTAAGAACACTTTTTAAAAGTTTTAATTCTCATAGCTGTTTTTTTTTTTGTTTTTGTTTTTGTTTTGGAAAAGTGGTGTTTTTCGTACATAGGAAGTAACTTCGAACCTTTAAGAACACCTTTTAAAAGTTTTAATTCTCATAGCTGTTTTTTTTTTGCTTATTTTTATTTGGAAAAGTGGTGTTTTTCGTACATAGGAAGTAACTTCGATCCTTTAAGAACACCTTTTAAAAGTTTTAATTCTCATAGCTGTTTTTTTTTTTGCTTATTTTTATTTGGAAAAGTGGTGTTTTTCGTACATAGGAAGTAACTTCGATTCTTTAAGAACACCTTTTAAAAGTTCTAATTCTCATAGCTGTTTTTTTTTTTTTTTTGCTTATTTTTATTTGGAAAAGTGGTATTTTTCGTACTTAGGAAGTAACTTCGATCCTTTAAGAACACCTTTTAAAAGTTTTAATTCTCATAGCTGTTTTTTTTGCTTATTTTTATTTGGAAAAGTGGTGTTTTTCGTACATAGGAAGTAACTTCGATCCTTTAAGAACACCTTTTAAAAGTTTTAATTCTCATAGCTGTTTTTTTTGTGTGCTTATTTTTATTTGGAAAAGTTGTGTTTTTCGTACATAGGAAGTAACTTCGATCCTTTAAGAACACCTTTTAAAAGTTTTAATTCTCATAGCTGTTTTTTTTTGTTTTTGTTTTTTTTTGGAAAAGTGGTGTTTTTCGTACATAGGAAGTAACTTCGAACCTTTAAGAACACCTTTTAAAAGTTTTAATTCTCATTTTTTTTTTCTTTTTGCTTATTTTTATTTGGAAAAGTGGTGTTTTTCGTACATAGGAAGTAACTTCGATCCTTTAAGATCACCTTTTAAAAGTTTTAATTCTCATAGCTGTTTTTTTTTGCTTATTTTTATTTGGAAAAGTGGTGTTTTTCGTACATAGGAAGTAACTTCGATTCTTTAAGAACACCTTTTAAAAGTTCTAATTCTCATAGCTGTTTTTTATTTTATTTTTTTTTTGCTGATTTTTATTTGGAAAAGTGGTGTTTTTCGTACTTAGGAAGTAACTTCGATCCTTTAAGAACACCTTTTAAAAGTTTTAATTCTCATAGCTGTTTTTTTTTTTGCTTATTTTTATTTGGAAAAGTGGTGTTTTTCGTACATAGGAAGTAACTTCGATCCTTTAAGAACACCTTTTAAAAGTTTTAATTCTCATAGCTGTTTTTTTTGTTTTTTTTTTTGTTTTTTTTTTGGAAAAGTGGTGTTTTTCATACATAGGAAGTAACTTCGAACCTTTAAGAACACCTTTTAAAAGTTTTAATTCTCATAGCTGTTTTTTTTTTGCTTATTTTTATTTGGAAAAGTGGTGTTTTTCGTACATAGGAAGTAACTTCGATCCTTTAAGAACACCTTTTAAAAGTTTTAATTCTCAGAGCTGTTTTTTTTTGCTTATTTTTATTTGGAAAAGTGGTGTTTTTCGTACATAGGAAGTAACTTCGATTCTTTAAGAACACCTTTTAAAAGTTTTAATTCTCATAGCTGTTTTTTTTTTGCTTATTTTTATTTGGAAAAGTGGTGTTTTTCGTACATAGGAAGTAACTTCGATCCTTTAAGAACACATTTTAAAAGTTTTAATTCTCATAGCTGTTTTTTATTTTTTTTTTTTTTGCTTATTTTTATTTGGAAAAGTGGTGTTTTTCGTACTTAGGAAGTAACTTCGATCCTTTAAGAACACCTTTTAAAAGTTTTAATTCTCATAGCTGTTTTTTTTGCTTATTTTTATTTGGAAAAGTGGTGTTTTTCGTACATAGAAAGTAACTTCGATCCTTTAAGAACACCTTTTAAAAGTTTTAATTCTCATAGCTGTTTTTTTTTGCTTATTTTTATTTGGAAAAGTGGTGTTTTTCGTACATAGGAAGTAACTTCGATCCTTTAAGAACACCTTTTAAAAGTTTTAATTCTCATAGCTGTTTTTTTTTTGGAAAAGTGGTGTTTTTCGTACATAGGAAGTAACTTCGAACCTTTAAGAACACCTTTTAAAAGTTTTAATTCTCATAGCTGTTTTTTTTTTTTGCTTATTTTTATTTGGAAAAGTGGTGTTTTTCGTACATAGGAAGTAACTTCGATCCTTTAAGAACACCTTTTAAAAGTTTTAATTCTCATAGCTGTTTTTTTTTCTTATTTTTATTTGGAAAAGTGGTGTTTTTCGTACATAGGAAGTAACTTCGATTCTTTAAGAACACCTTTTAAAAGTTTTAATTCTCATAGCTGTTTGTTTTTTTTTTTTTTTTGCTTATTTTTATTTGGAAAAGTGGTGTTTTTCGTACATAGGAAGTAACTTCGATCCTTTAAGAACACCTTTTAAAAGTTTTAATTCTCATAGCTGTTTTTTTTTCTTATTTTTATTTGGAAAAGTGGTGTTTTTCGTACATAGGAAGTAACTTCGATCCTTTAAGAACACCTTTTAAAAGTTCTAATTCTCATAGCTGTTTTTTATTTTTTTTTGCTTATTTTTATTTGGAAAAGTGGTGTTTTTCGTACATAGGAAGTAACTTCGATCCTTTAAGAACACCTTTTAAAAGTTTTAATTCTCATAGCTGTTTTTTTTTTTTGCTTATTTTTATTTGAAAAAGTGGTGTTTTTCGTACATAGAAAGTAACTTCGATCCTTTAAGAACACATTTTAAAAGTTTTAATTCTCATAGCTGTTATAAGTTTGAGGTAATTAAGACCACTAGTGGGGAAATTATGACCCATCGAGCGTCGAGTGTTTTTATCAGTCAATTCTCTTCTCCTTGACAAAGGCTTAAGGTTAGCCGAAAGCGCTCGGAGTAGCTTTTTATCATTTTAACATCTAGTGTTTTTAATTTTAAAAAACATTTGTATATATTTTATCACACCTATTTAGTAATGTGTTTTAAATGAAACATTTGAATGTTTCCATGTTTTTATATAATAAACAAAGGTGAATCTGGCGTTGAAGATTGGACTATTTTATTTAGTCAATTTATTAATGAAATTATGACCACTGTATCTTCTCTTTATTCTTGTCAATACACATTTGTTTGGGGTAATTATGACCAATTTGAATTCCAAAGTGACAAATACGTTTATGAAAAATTTTATAGACTTAGTTTCAAATTGCTATTCAGATCTCAAAAAGGCTTCAGACTAGTAATAGAGAATATCTAAGATGAAATATACAATCTGAGGTTAATATCTAATCTTGAAAAAAAATTTACCATACACAGTTTTCTCCAATATCACGGAGGTCATAATTACCCCCTGGTCATAATTACCCCACCTGACCCTACAAAACGGTTTGAAATATTTAAGTTCCAGCAAACATTTTCCCTCAACGTTAACACTTTTAAATATTGTATTTATTACAAATTTTAAAAAACAAAATTACCAAAGTATTCTGCTACTGTTTTTCTTTGAATTATTGAAAACAAAATTCAAATTTCTTCATTGATAATAATATAAGCTTAAAAAGTTTTTATTCTATTTCAATAATTCTCGTCCTTATTTTAGAGTTTTTTTTTTTTCAATAAACCAGATATGAAACAGATATGAAAAACAAAATCTCTAAACAATATAATCTCAAAGCTTCGAAACTTTTTGATTAAAACGGAAAGAACAAATTGTTTTTATGGCCTTTTTGGAATTTAAGAGACCGATTCTAACGATAAAATATTGATTTTCAGATTCGATTTTTATGCTCACAATTTTGACCCACTTTTGAAAACTTTCTTCGTGTATATGAAGTCTGGAAGTTTGCCAAACTTTTTTCTTAGCCAGTGGCGACATCTATTCTTCAATTGTAGCGTATCGTTTTGTGAAAACTCTATAAGTTTTTCTAGAAAGAAAGTAAACGTATTTTTTACTTTCTTCTTTCTTTACAAGAAGAAAGTATTGGATTCGTGAAAATTTTCGACATCCGGTTTTCGACGGATTTATACGTTTTAGAATGCGATTTAGAACACGATTTGATGGTTTTTAGAAAATGGCTGTCTGTCACTCTGTCTGTCACTCTGTCACTCTGTCACTGTGTGAGTCTGTATGTGACAAAAATTTTGTGGGCGCTCTATCTCAAGAACTAATGCTCGTATTTTCACAAAACTTTAGATTTTGTTAGACCTTAATATAAACTGGTCCTGATTAGATTTTGGTGAAAATCGCCCAACAGATGGCACTGCTATGCGGCATTTTCCCCGATTTCAGCAATAGCTATATCTCAAGAACTGCTGCACGGATTTTCATAAAACTTCAGATACCGTTACTCCAGGATGTAGTTAGCTTTTGATTAGTTTTTGGTGAAAATAGCCCAACAGGTGGCGCTGCTATGCTGCCGTAAATTAAAAATTGCGTTACTTTAAAGGTAACTTTAGATAAGGGATTTCATCCGTTTATTAAATATCGTGATAATTCTAGCAGTAATACATGAATTTTACAAGGGGATTAACCCCTTAATTCTCGCTCCCGTCATATTCACGGGCTGTGTCTTTTACTCAGATTGTTTGATTCCCACCAGTTTTATAAAATAGTGTAATTGGCTTTATTTTAGTATCGTTTTACCTGTCATTAAATAAGGTGAATATTTCTTTTTCAAGAAAGTGGTGCCAATAAGCAATTTGAATTTTAAACCGTAATTTAATTCGAGCGTTAAGGGGTTAATAAGGGGACAATCTTTCACTGCTTTGGGGCGCATTTTTCCTCGGGTTTAAGGGCCCAATTTCAACGGGATTTGCTTCCTTCAACTTAGATTACAATTCAGCTACTTTTTGTATTATGAAATTTTACCGTAGACTTTAGTTAGCAGCATTTTCTAACATTAATGGTGCATTTTTTTTCTATGGGTTTGTTTAATATGAGGTTTGGCTCACTCAATTTGTTTTTCGATTGTCTCCGGCACGTGCGGGGTATTCCTGGTTAATGCTTCCATAGGTAGCGGGACCCCAGATTATAAGTTCGTTCGGAAAGAAGTTTGTTGGGAACACAATAGACGCAGCGGAAGGAAATGGGGTATCCAAAATTAGGTTCATTTAAAAGAATTTTAAAAGATATAAAATCATACAAACTTGCGTTTTGTTTAAGGTTATTATTTACAATCTCCGGGCAACGCCGGGCGGGCCTTCTAGTATATAAATATAAAACGCAAATGGAAATTCCGTTCCGGTTTCTTATATCTTGAGTTCTGATGAAATGATTTTGAAGAGTTTTGTTAGATAATTTTTCAGGGAAGGGTTTGGTATTGCGTTGCTTAGTTATAGAATTATGGGAGAAACTCCTCTAATAAGGTGAACTCGATTATGAAAGATTAGTCTTTTTAACCCTTTACGGTCGAGTGTCGGAAAATAGCCGCCAAACCTTTATATACAGGATTCTATTTTTATATTCTATTTGCACCACTATATTTTAAAAGTACATTTTTTAGTAAGTTTCTTTTGCACATGTTGCTACAGTACAGGTAAAAATGTTTCTTAATAGAAAAAAAGTGTTGCCAATAATATAAATTAGTGTAAGAGTTGCTTGTGTCTCAGATGCGTGCTTCCACAATTAAGGGTTAAAAAGTTCTGCTTGACAGTTTTTTATTAGACGCATTATTTTATAACTTCTCACGGATGTTTTTAGTATCTTGCATAATGTTGCACGTTGATTAGTTATAAAATTACTAGCTGAAATACCTGGCGTTGCCCGGGGTTTTAAACATGTTTGATTTTAAAAAAATCAATTTTAAAATTAAACACCGTGCGGACTATGAATCTCGCGCAAATATGCTCTTTTTTTAATATATTGAAAGCCTTGAGAAATTTTGCTTTTATACTGTATTTTTTGAAAAAAAAGTTTCCTAAGCCTAAATAAATATAGTCTTGATTCTTGAAAATAAAATTGAAAAAAAAATGTAACTTCATGAAAAGCCTTTGATGATACGTGAATTAACCAATATTATTCACAACTAAAAAGAAATGGCTCGTCTAGTATTTGTTGAGAATTAAATAAAAATCATACACTTGTGACATCATAATTCACTTTTATATTTTGATAGTATAATAAGGCTACTATAAATTGTGACTCGTGCTATAACCAGTATACACGTCAGAACACATTGCGTTATTATTATCTTTTTACGCGTGAAGGTTTCGCCATGGTACTCCGTTGTAAAATTTGGTAATTTTTGAAATTCAATATTTGAAAAACGGCATAATCATTAAATTTGAAATTTATATCAAGAAAAATACAATTTTTTGACCTTTCAAACTCAATTTGCCTAACAATTTTCTAACAAACACTTTTCGAGATATTAATTTTTTCAGTAACTTCAAATGTTTCATTTTCCGAGATTAATCTGTGGCAACTATTAGCGAAAAAGCCAATCGTCAGCAACGGGTAGCTTTTTATTAAAGAGGATTAGGAAAAGTTCTACACTCCGGTGAACCGTATTATGAAAGATTAAACTTTTTATAAAGTTCTGGAGAAAGAATTTCAATTTAACTTGCTCTGTTAGATATTTCTTCTGTGATGTTTTTACTATATTTTATGTCATACTTTCTTTCTTTACCAAATTGTACTATAAATGATCAACTAAAAGAGTTTGCCCCATCAGTGGAAATTTTGCCTGACACATTAGAAAGTAATGTAGCGAAATACTGTTCGTATCGTTTTCCACAATGCAGAATTACATTTCTGGTAAAGGTCCACATTGCTTAACCAGGGTCACCAAGGTTCAGGGAATTTTCCACGTAAAGTATAAGTTTGTTTCTACATTTCATTCATTTCATTCATTTGTTTCTACAAAAATAAGTAAAGTTTAAACGCACGAAATTTCGTCTTATTTAAGGAGAGATTCGCTATAAGAAAATACTGATACCAAAGAATTTCCTGGTCTGAAATTTCCCTGAAGCGTGGCAAGCCTGAAATCACAAAGTGAAATTCACCTTTATATTTTGTTTGATTCAACCAACTAGCATAGATGATGAAGCCTGCTAGTTTAATATAAAACTCAATAACTATTTAAAACTATGCTCACTTAAATACTATTTTTATTAATTTTCAATTTTCAGATTAATGAAACATTAAATTTCATCCATCTATTCTATAGATTATATTCTGACATTCTAATAATCTAAAATTCGAACTTTTGCAAAAGCAAATGAAAATTTAGCGTAAGTTACGTCACTTGACACATTTATAGTATAATTTTTTTTTGTTTTATTAGTGAAAAAATATATTTAAGATAAGTATAAAGCACTTTTCTCACCGGCGCAAACACATCATATTTTATATATATACAGTAAAATCTCTGAATAACGGACACCTTGGGAACAGGGAATTTGTCCCTCGGAGGTATCCGATTTTCAGAGGTTAAAAAAATGAAAATAGGTAGGTGCTAGTGATTGAAAAACTCTCCGCTAAATAGACGCAATCTGATTGTCACCATTATTAAGAACTTTTAAATTACCAAGGGGCTCTGCCCCCTACGAGCTGCACTCAACAACCCCCGCTCAGGCACCGCAAACTCTAAAAGCACGCTAATCTGACCGGCTTTAAAAAACTTTCAGAAGAATGAATTATAATTAAACAAGTTGGAAATTGCTCACCAAACGTGGCTAATGAGGTGCAATCGCATGGTAAGAAATAACAATATTTCGATTCGAAACCGAAATGTCTTTCAAAAATATGTCAGATATACACCACTGTGAAATAAGTCAAATAATCTATATAAATAAAATTGTAAATGTTCGTTTTACAAAATCGCTAATCACCGAAAGTTCTTGCCCGAATGCTTTGAAATTCACGGATTGAGTTGCACTCAAATACGGCGAGTTTTTATATACTTATTATGAACCTCGCTTCCCTCCACCCCCCGCCTGGGGGCGCTTTTTTATTTTTTTTTGACACCCATTATGTGGTATACCATTAGAAAGCCCTTTGATCATTTTTTCATATTATGCACCTAGCCTTTCTCTCACCCCACTTTCGCTCCCGGGAGGGAGGGCACGTTTCTATACAAATAAAAATGTAAATTTCGTTTGTACAAAATCTTAAATATCCGAAAGTTCTTCACAGATTGCATTGAAATTCACCATTTGAGTTGCATTCGAATACGCGTGTGTTTTAATATAACCCAGCAAACACAGAGCTATCGGTAAACAATCGGCCGACAGCCGCTTTGCCGTTACTGACGGTATCGGCACGATACCGGCTGCCGTACCGGTTCCGTATCTTTTTCGACACGCCGGGCGAGTGTCGCCCGACAGATGGGCGCACAGCCGGTCCAGTATCAGCAAACCACTATGCCGGCAGCACACCGATAGCTATCCCTATGAATGCCGGTCGCAGCCCGACACCAGCATCAATTGAAAAAAAAATCTGTTTTGATGGTGCCATCTATGAGCCATCGCAGAATGCATATTTGAAAAGAATATGTTTCGGCGATGGCTGAGTTTGATCCTGGGAACCCATGGACAGGAAGTAGACTCCTTAACCACTTGACCACTCAGACTTGATCAGGGGGAGGATTGTATGAGGTAATAAGGGGAAGTCTTATGGATACGTAATGGTTTGCCATTAAAGGTAGATGGGAAAATTAGAATTTTGAACTGTTTTTGTTTTATTTTTTTTTTTTATTTATTTATAATTGTCTTACGCGCGTTTATTTAAAAGTTAATTTAATATTTAAATGAATGAAATAAATATCTTAGCGAATTCGTTAAAGCAAAGTAATTTAAGAATAATTTTAAGTTCAAATAAGATATAGATATAATTAAAAATAATTAAGAATAGATATAAATTTAAGAATAATTATTAAAAAAATATTTTAGAGGTCTTGTTCAGTTAATCAAATTTTCTTATTGGGATTATAATGTAATTACATGCGTTGCGTTAATTTATAAAATATATATTTTTAACATGGAAAAATGTATTTTAATAAATAAAAAGTTAGTAATTATTAACTTTTAATTAGAATAAGAATTCATTTTATGTCGTTTTGATGATTTAAAGTAGAACATATATTTAATGAGTATGTTGCAATATTAATTTGTTACTTATCAATATTTTTAATTTAAAAATAAAATAAAAATATTAATTTACATTTTTTTTTTCTTTTGGAAGATAATTTTTAAATGGGGATATTTCTGAATCTTTCTTATAAATTTAAGAATGCTTATTAAATAAAATAAGTGACTTTCAGAGGTTTTTCTCTTAATAAAATTTTCTCTTTAGGAATTATAAATGATTAAATGCGTTAATTGAAGAAATATATATTTGTAACATAGAACAGCTAATTTTAATAAAAAAGAGGTTGGTAATTAATCACTTTTAATTAGAATAAGAGTTCATTTTTTATCATTTGATGATTTAATGTAGAATATATTTTTAGTGATTAAGTAGCAAAAATTATTATTTTACTTATCAACATTTTTTAATCATCAAATAAAATAGAAATATTAATTTATCTTTGTTTTTGTTTTTTTTTTTTTTTTTTAGAAGTGGGAAATTACTGAAATTTTCTTTTAAATTTTAATGCTTAAGTTGGGTATTTTTTTATATTTTTATAGCTTGCAAAACAATGTTAAGCACTTTTTTAATAATTTGATTTTTAAATAAAATAAGAAACATAGCTGTTGCTTTTAAAATGAATATATAGTTAGAAAATAATTAATTTATGAAATTTTTTTTCTACGATTATAACGAATAATAATTTTAAGGGGCGATTTAAGAAACTCTTTTGATGATTCAAATAATTGTAAACCTTTTTAAAATGAATTCAATAACAGCTTTAAAAATATATTTATATAACAGCTATTTTTGATTTTTTTTTTTTTTTTTTTTTTTTTTTTTTTTTTGTTTATCACTGTTAGAATTTCATATGAAATACACAAAATATACATATCTTATCAAACTCAAATTAAAAAAAAAATAGTAAAAAGAAAAAAAAAATGTCGGCTAAGACTGAAAATTCCAAATTCGGACCGATGTTGACAAATCTAATCGGGCCACTATCAGAAATCACATATCGGTCCTGCGTCACTTGCCGGTGTAAATCGCTTGCCGATATATAACCGAAAGGGGACCGATTACGGTAACCGGCAGTCGAAAAAGCAGATTCTTGTGTTTCAGTTGCCGACATGCTGCCCACACTTCACCGAAATCACTGTGCCCATGCCGACACTTAACCGACATTGCCGGATGCGGTCCGATCGTGTGCCGAAAGGTATGTGTTTGCTGGGAACTATTATGAGTCTCGCTTCCCTCGACCCCCAATCCAACCTCCCCCCGGGGGCACTTTTTAAATTGTTTTTGACATCCATTATGTAGTATATCATTAGAAAACCCTTTGACTACATTTTCATATTATGCACCTCTCGTCCCCCCCCCCTCCCCTCACTTTGCCCCCGTGGGGCTCTTTAGTGAAATATTTCGTTAGTACTTTTTATTTTTATGGTTTTTGTTTTTTCTTTGTTTTTTAGTTCGTTTTTTTCCTTTTTAATTTTTTGCAATTTTATATGCTTTTGTTATAACATTCTTTCTTCATTTTCAGTGCAATCGATCTGCTTTAGTTCAATCAAATAATGCCTTGCAGAAGATCAAACTCAGGTTTGCGTACTCGCGGAGCGGACGCAGTGCGACGAGTAATTGCAAATCATACTGAAAAGGAACGGGGGTCATTGAACGAGCAAAACATACAAAGAATAGCTAAAATACGTGCCAAGAAAGCAGCAAAGCGAAATGAAGCCACACTAGAGAATGTACGGTTGCGTGAACGGCGAGCGCGTTCTATAGCTTCTGTAGCTGGGAATGGCTGAAAGACGTCAACCAGAAATAGTAGATCATTGCCAAACAATTCTGTGCTCAGCAATCACGCGATTACAATCGCCTTGCATTCCAGTACAACAAAGCTGATGATTATAGTTTGAGCCGGCATGTTCTCCTTGGCACTATTACAAAAGTGGGTCTTTAAGCTCTGACAATTAATGGAGAAATATAGGAATGTGTTGCGCAGCGGGAAAAGTTAAACTGCCTCAACTTGGAGAACCGACAGACTGATTAAAAACTTTGCTTGCGGGATATATCGCCGAATTAAAGATTATCCTATCGAACGTCAGGAAATAAAACTCATGCTTCCAAATGACGTCATTCGGCGCAGAAGTCGTAAGAGCTCAAATCATGCCAACTTTCAAAGTGAAAGGACAAATTAATCATAAAGCCGGCTCATGCTTCCGTTCCCAGATGGCCAACATAAATTCCTACAACTGTATTTCATCGGTGATGACAATGATGAATTGAATGCACGCTTGAAATGATGAATATCTGTTATATAGATGAAGATCAGAGGAAGATAGCGGTAAATTAGAAACCATACAGATGCGAAATGGTGACATCGAAGTAAATAACCGGTGAATTGTTCCATAATCGCCTTTCTTTCAAAAACGTAGAAAGCGCACATAAACGTTGAATACTGTAACTCCGTTACATAGATGAAGTACATTTGTAAGTATGTGAATAAAGGCAGCGATATGGCAGTTTTTAGTGTGCAAACAGAAAGACGTCATAGGGATACGATCACACATATCAATGAAATCCCACAGCATCCGGCTGGAATATACATAAGCAGAAATTAAGCTGTATTGCGAAGCCTTTCATTTCCCATACATGAACGAAGTCCAGCTGTTGTTCACTCAGCAGTACATCTAAAAAATTGACAACGCGTTTATTTCACAGCTGAAAATGTGCAACAATTAATCCTAAATCCACCGGCTACAACTTTAACTCACATTATGTCAAAATGATGCGTTTGCGAAAACTCTGCTGTATTCTGAAGTGCCTACGTATTACGTATGGAATCCGAGTAGAAAATCATTTGAACGACGCAAACTAGGAGAGGGCAACCTGGCACATTCAAAGAAACTACAATAGGTAGACTGTACACCGTGCATCCCAATCAAGATGAACGCTCCTTTCTTCGGATGCTGTTGGTAAATGTGCCCTTTCCAACAATTTCCAACAACTTTCCAACAATTGTGAATTATTAACGGCGTTATACAAGCCAATTTCCGCTGTTCGTTTGATGTATAAAAGTGTCATGAATAAAATGACAACACGGGTGATGGTTTGTCATGTCAACCGTCTTGAGTGCATGTCAAGCTCAGAATTTATTGGAGAACGACCGACACTTGGATTGTATGCATTAATGACGCGTGCAACACGTCACATCCAAATCAAATTCGTGCATTTTTTGGAATCATACTGACAGCCTGCTCTCCTTCATCTCCAACAAAGTTACAGGAGAAATATAAATCACATATGGCTGAAGATATTTTTCGTCGAAATTGAAATATGAACATGGATTTCAAAGCAGAAATTTACAATGAATCGTTGATAACGTTTGGAGATTTGTGCTTAGAAATCGCGAACAAAGTACTCAATCAATTGGGAATGCCCCCACCGATTCGAACTGCAACTGCTTCGTTCGATGTAGAATTGCGTCGTGAACAAAACTACAACACAGTTGCACTTTTATCGCATGTGCAGTCAAATATTCCCAAGCAAAAAGACATTTACGATCAAATAATGCAAACTGTTACTAACGGGTTGGAGAAATCTTCTTAGATGCACCTGGAGAAACTGGTAAAAGTGCCTAATTAGATTGATTCTGGTAGTATTTCGATCGCAAAATGACATAGCCTTAGCTTATGTGTCGTCCGGAATAGCTGCGACGTTCTACCAGGTGGAAGAACTGCTGAATTCCATTTTGAAATTGCCACTGAACATTCAATTCATTGAAACTCTCACGTGCAGCTCTTCCAAACCATCCGGAATGCGAAAATTATTGCAGAAATTCAAACTTATTGTTTGAGATGAATGCACAATGGCGCATAAAAGATCGTTCGAACTCCTGATCGATCATCGCAAGATTTGCATGGAAACATCAGCCCAATTGGGAACGCATTAATATTGCTTGCAGGGGATTTCAGGCAAACATTACCTGTAATACCTAGATAGACACCAGTGGAGAAAATATAAGTTTGCCTGAAAAACGCCATTTTGTGTCTACACGTAAAGACTTTAAAATTAACTGCAAATATGCTTGTCCAGCTGCAAAACGATCGATCAGCTGAGATATTCTCACATCAATTGCAGGAATTTGGGAACGGTAAGGTGCCGGCTGATCTGACCTCAAGACGAATTTCATTTCCTCATGAATTCTACAATTTAGTGATGTCAAAAGAAGAAGTAATTGAAAAAGTGTTTCCCAATATTTAAACCAATTATAAGAAACGTGATCGGCTGAGTAAACAAGCTATGCGGCCAAGTACAAAGACGTCTAGGAACTTAACAACATTATTCAGTCTAACATTCAAAACGAGGCAGTCACATACAAGTCCGTCGATACCTTCGTGGAAGCAAATGAAGCGGTTAATTATCCAACAGAATTTTTGAATTCAGTCGATATGCTAGGGATTCTACCGCACGTACTGCAATTGAAAACCGGCGTGCCAATTATCACGCTGTGAAATATCCACCAACCAAAGCTTTCCAACGGCATGCGGCTTACAGTAAAAAATTAATGAACAACGTTATAGAAGCAACAATTTTGACAGAACCTTTTAAAGACAAAGATGTCCTCATTCCTCGCATTCCTATGGTTCCAAAGGATATGCCATTTCAATTTAAAAGATTGCAATTCCCAATTTGATTGGCGTTTGCAATCACCATGAACAAAGCTCAGGGCTAAATTTTAGAATCCTGCTGTTTAAATCTAGACACTGATTGCTTCCCACATGGACAATTATATGTTATTTGTTGTAAGATCGGCAAACCATACAATCTCTATATTTGCACAGACAATGTAACAACAAAAAATATTGTATACATACAAGCACTGTGAAATAAAACATGTTAGAAACGTGCGTTTTCTCTTTTTTCCTTTTCATTTAACTAGAATGAGCCACGACAACGGGTGGCCGGGTACAGCTATTTTCAAATAAAAATTCTGGTGTAAAACAATTTTATAACACTTATGTAAATTTGCTAGGCGAAAAAAATAGAAATAAAAATAAAACTGCCACCAATAAAATTTGCAAGAACATTCATTGAGTAATTATGCATTTTGATATTTTTCATTGGCAAAGTGGATCACATTTCAGTCAAGATAAGTGCTTCGAAGGTACCATCGATCCACTAGCGTCATTAAGTGGAATGAGCGCGTTCTGACATACCGCAGCGGTGCTGTAGATTGGCTGCATATCGCTTATTTGACGAGCATTTGGTAGATTTTGTTTTCCTTCTGAACATAAAAAGAGAAAGGAAAATAGATGATCGGCTAAGTACTCTGTGTAAGAGAGGAAAATAATAAGTATTGCTTTTTAAAAATTACCTTTTCCCTCTCGTCTCTCGTAATAAATGTTCGATCTTCACTAATGTCTAGTTCCACGGGTTTTAGTAGTGTATGTCCGCTGCCATCGAAATAAATACTCAAGGTCACAGGACACGAGTGTGACGTTATTACTAATCGACCGACTTCTCACTACTGTTTGAATTCACACCATTATAGCAATTTTCTTTTATTTTTTTGTGAAATATATATCATCTTATAAAACAATAATAACTATTTAAAATTACTGGTGAGAATTAGGAATCCCTAAATAAAAATTCTGCCCGATGCGGAATGCCACAGTGTCGCCGCATTTGGCTGATTATTTATTAATAGTATTTGTTTTGGTGAGAATTTTATTGTGAATTTTTAATTCTTGGCAACTACTATAACGAAAATGTTTCAATTTGATAGGAAGTTGCTGCTAAATTAGTAGTTTTTTATTAATTAAAAATTAACTATACATTATTTTGATTCCGGATTACTTTAGTTGCCTCGGCCGTGTTTTAATACACATGTACATAACATTTCACAATTCTGGCTTCCAAACTGTAGATTTGTATAAGTCGACAGACTAAAAATATAGAAATAAGGACCTAAAATTTTCATTTTTAGGGTTCCGTACTTAAATAGTAAAAACGGAACCATTATAAGATCACTCCGGTGTCTGTCTGTCTGTGTGTCACAGCCATTTTACTCGTAAATAATGGAACGCGGAAAGTTCAAATTCGGGGAAGTAAAAAAGACCATTGACCCACATATTTTCAGATTAATAAGCATTCATAAATATATTTAGTAAAAAAGTAGAGGGGCTAATTATGCTACTTGGAAAAAAAATCTTTTCTTTGCATATCATGTGGGTATCCTGTGAACGCTTTTGTAACGCTGAACTCAAAAATACATTCCTTTTAATTTTAGGTATTATATTTTCAAAGATATTGTTGAAAATGTAGGCGCAAAAATATGTCTCCCCCATCTAATTCCGAATCTACTGAAACTAAAATTATGAAAAAATTAGAGGTAGTAGACGTTATTGTAAACCTTGATGGAAAATTATAGCGATTACCCTAGGTGACATAGTTTTTGAGTAATTAGCATTTTTCTGTTATACACAAATTTCGATTTACGGGAATTCAGAAAAATTGTTGAGCATCGCTGAATATACCTATCGTCGCAGAAGAATAAAAGCATTGTTGATAATGATTTTTGAAAAAAATCAACGCTAATTAGCCGAGATATTAACCCTTAAAGGTACCGTCAGTTTGGACATACACAAAGACGGGGGCGGCGTACTCTATGCCTAGTTAACAACTTTTAATGATATATATGGGTAATGTAATGTCCAGTAACAGAATAAAATCAATAAACGTCAAATTGTTAAAAACATACTAATTTAAGGGGTCTCGGGACTCTAAAAAGTGGAAAAAATGAAAAAAAGATCATTTTCAACATTTAATGTCTTAAAATTTATATGATTTTAATTAGGATAAAAAATTACAAGATACAGAATTAGTATTTATAAGGGGCTCGAAACTGTTAGACATTTGTCGAACAAAAAATTGCCATAACAGTTTACGCGCAAGATTACAAAATAAATATTGTAACTAGAATGAAAATTTTGGTGCTTACTTATACTTCAGATTGTAATAATTTCCCTGAACTTAAATAAATTTGTATTTAAAGCATTTGTATATTTTTAATGCAATGTTGCATTTAGCTAATACAAAATTTTGAAAATTTCAACTGTAAAATCACCTAAAAAATATTTTTTTTTAACAATAAAAAGGAAATTTTAGGTTCAGTTATACAGACTAACATGAAATATATGCTTTGAAAATTTCATGAAAAAATATTCAGAAGTTTTTGAGGTATCATGCGCGTTATGCCAAAAAAAACGCCATTTGGAAAATAATGACTTTAAAGTTTCGGAAACGCCGCTTCAGCTATTGAGCGGGTATAATTCTAAAAGGCAAAACTTCTGTTCTAATGGGAATTTCAAGGAAACAATTATATCAAAATATTCAGAAAAAATAGGAGTTTAACATCTAAAAAAATTAAAATTTCTTAAATTTTGAAGCTTTAAGAGTCCTGCGACCACTTAATCCTTTCCGACACGGAGTAATTCTATTTATAATCTTATGAAATACTGAACTGACACCAGAATTTATAAACGAATTTATTAGAAAATACGAACTTGCTTATTTTCAGGTACATGATAAAAGAAAATTTTAATTAAATATTCTTGGTGTCTCTTGTCTGTTTTGGAATTAAAATTAGGTGTCCGTTTTTTAAGGGCATCGCCCTCGAAAGATTTAATTAGAATGAATCGCATAAATACTGTGAGATTCGCGATAGTTTGCATTGATTGTATCTCTCAATACGCCTCGAGTGACTTTAAAAGTTAATTAAACACCTATCTGGAAAAACGCGGCACTGACCAAGGCGGCGTTGCAACCTTGAGACCTAAATTCGAAGCGCGCTTAGCACAATGCCAAACTTAAACTTTGAACAAAGATTTTCTTTTAGCTACACTGTAGAAATAAAGGTTATTACTACGCTGAATTTAGTTTCCTGAATTGCCAAATGAAGTTTAACTATGCACTGCTTTTATTGTCAGTAGCGAATTAAGTTCATCATAAATAGATTAGGACAATATTAAAAAAAGAGTTATACGAATAGCTATATTTGGTATTATTTAGGTTCCATATCTCTTTGAACTTTCATGGTATACCCATTTACATTTTTCTAATATATACAGTTATACCCAACCCTACGTTGTATAGTTTTTTTTTACAAAGTCTTAGTATTCTTTTAGCAACTTTTTTTTTTTTTATAATACAATTACAAATTCATATATTTATTCTACGGAACCCTATGTTCCCGAGTAATGTTCGCACTTGACCATTTATTATATATTAGATTTTTGAGATATGCTGATTATTAAAAGACGACTACCATCCATCTAATAAGGTCTTACTCTACCTATATGCAATACTTATCTTCCGAAATGAGGAAAATAACTCTTAGTTGAATCATGAAATATTTTGCTTTTTAAAAAATGTTCAGAGATTAAAATTAAATAATAATTGTACAACCAGAGACACTTTGTATCGTACTTTAACCTTTAACACTCAAATTCATTAAATTTTGTAACTTCATCTTAAAACTAGTATGTTGTGGCCATCACAAAACTTTCTTCTATATAAATCACATCAATTAAATCATTTAAATAGTACAGGAAATTACATTAATTTAGCACCAATTCATATCAAAGTGTATCTGAATTTGAAGTTTGATAAAAATTCGTGCCTTAGTTCTTGAGATAGAGCTATAGCGGAAATTCTGAAAAATGTAGCTTAGCAGCGCCACCAGTTGAGTGATTTACACCAATACATAAACAGGAATAATTGATATCCAAGTATACATGGATCTGAAGTTCGTTGAAATTCTAAGCATCAGTTCTTGAGATAGAGCTATTGCGGAAATCACAAAAAAGCATTGCAGCGCCACCTATTGAGCGATTTACACCAAACTGTATAAAATGTCAATTCATGCCAAGGGCTAACTGATTCGAAAATTCGTGCATTAGTTCTTGAGATACACCTATAGTGGAAATTCTGAAAAATATAGCATAGCAGCGCCATCTGTTGAGCGATTTACACCAAAATGTACAATATGTCAATTCATATCAAGGATTAACTGATTCTGAAGTTTGGTGAAAATTATTGCATTAGTTCTTGAAATACAGCTATAATGGAAATTCTGAAAAGTGCAGCATAGCAGCGCCACCTGTTGAGCGATTTGCACCAAAACACAAGCTGCACTAATTCATATCAAAGTATACTTGAATCTGAAGTTTCATGAAAATCCAAGCATTAGTTGTTGAGATAGAGCTATTGCCGCAATCGTAAAAAATGCAGTATAGCAGCGCCACCTGTTGAGCGATTTACACCAAAATGTAGAAAACTTCAATTCATGTCAAGGACTAACTGAATCTGAAGTTTGATGAAAATCCGTGCATTATTTGTGGAGATTGAGCTATTGCGGAAATCGTGAAAAAGGCTGCATAGCAGCGCTACCTGTTGAGCGATGTACACTAAAAACTAATCAGCACCAATTTATATCAGAGGGTAACTGAATATAATTTTTTATTAAAATGTCAATATTTCAAAATTCAGTATCTCAGTGCCAAATTAAATGGCAATCTGTGTTCATCATGATAATTCTAAAAATATGAAATTCCGTGCATTAGTTCTTGAGCTATGACTGTCACTGAAATCGTGTAAATCCAGCAAAATGCAGCATAGCAACGCCACCTATTGGGTTATTTACACCAGAACCTAATTATCACCAACTTATGTCAACGTCTATCTGAATATGAAGTTTGAGGAAAATTCGTGCATTAGTTCTTGAGATAGAGGTATTGCGCAAATTATGACAAATGCAACATAGAAGCGCCACCTGTTGAGCGATTTGCAACAACACATAATCAGCAGCAGTATTAATCAAGTTATACTTAAATCTGAAGTTTGATGAAAATTCGTGCATTAGGTCTTGAGATAGAGCTATTGAGGAAATAGTTCAAAATGCAGCACAGCAGCGCCACCTATTGGGTGATTAACACTAACACGTAGTCAGCATCATTTCATATGAAGGACTAACTAAATCCGACGTTTGATGAAAATGTGTGCATTAGTTCTTGAGATAGAGCTACTGCGAAAATAGTGTAAATCCTGCAAAATGCAGCATAGCAGCGTCACCTGTTGGGCGATTTACACCAAAACCTAAACAGAATCTATTCATGTCAAGGACTAATGGAATCTGACGTTTTGTAAAAATCCGTGCATTAGTTCTTGAGATAGAGCTTTTGCGGAAATCCTGCAAAATGCTGCATAGCAGCGCCACCTGTTGAGCGATTTACACCAAAAACTAATCAGCACCAATTTATATCAGGGTCTAACTGAATATCATTTTTTATTAAATTCCGTGCATTAGTTTTTGAGATAGAGCGCCCACAAAATTTGTGTCACATACAGACAGACAGACGGACGGACAGACAGACAGACAGACAGACGGACGGACAGACAGACAGACAGACTCACAGACATACATTTTGTAAAAACATGTTTTTCGGAATCTCTGACCCCTAAAACGTGTAAATCCGTCGAAAACTGGAATTCGAAAATTTTCACGAAACCAATACTTTCTTCTTGTAAAGATAGAAGAAAGTAAAAAGGGGGTAAAATGACGAGAAAATTTGTAGTATCACAGATTAGGAGATTACCTTTTATGTGCTCGAAAATAAATTTAAATGGAGAGTACTAAGTTAAAATAATAAATATAAACTAAACAAACAAAAAGGATAGAAAAAAATTCTTTATATCACAGGCACCCGAGAAATTTTATGCAACTTAACCTGTCAGTAGTCGCGTATCGGTCTTTTCCCCGCCCATAAAAATTATCATCTCCTAACTCATACTCTTTTACGAATACAATGGAGAACTACCAGGTAGCTGACTTTAAATGTTTCTCCATCACCACCGTGAAGTACTAAGATTGCTCTGTTTTTCCTCCAGGTGCATTTTTATAAGCAAACTTGAAATTGATGGAAAAGACTTCACAGCGAACTCTAATGTCAGTTCGTTTTTACTTTTTTTCATTATTCTAAATCTTATGAGTAAAAGGTATAATTTAAGAAGACTCTAAATTTGTAACTTCATTCAAATGTAATATTCGAATATACACTCAAAAATGTTTCTTATTTTACATTTTCTGAATGTGTGTGTGTGTGGGGGGGGGGGGGGGGGGGGAGAGGCAAAAAGTCCGAACACGACTAAAAACGTTTAAAAAAAGACGCTAAAATTCTCCGGTTAAAATTTGTTTAATTTCAAAACATTAAGTTTATTTTTATGAGCATTGATGCTACTTTAAATAATTATTTTAAATTACGACTGATGATTAAATATAGTTACCTTATTTAGACTTAAGAGATCTCGGGACTCTTAAAGCTTGAAATTTTCCAATTTTTTTATTTTTTTTAGGCGTTACTCCTAATTTTTCTGAACATTTTGATATAATTATTTCCTTGAAATTCCCATTAGAACAGAAGTTATAGCTTTTAGAATTATACATGCGCAATAGCTGAAGAGGCATTTCAGAAGCTTTGAACTCATTTTTCTGAAAATGATGTTTTTAGGCATAACACGCAGAATACCTCAAAACATCTGAATATTTTTTCACGAAATTTTCAAAACATTTGTTTCATGTTAGTTTGTATAAACTGAACCTAAAATGTCATATTTATTGTTCAAATGAAGTAATTTTTTTTAGTTTGTTTATACTGTTGAAATTTTCAAAATTTTGTATTAGCTAAATACAACTTTGAATTGAAAATATAAAAGTACTGTCGGAGTTTCCTCTTAGTCCGCACAGATTTGAAGAAATTCCATGCTATTTATATGCTGCCACCACCAATATGATTACGTGATATCGGTCACGCACTGAAAGGATTGTTTAAATGAAAACCAACGCTTTCAATTAACTAAATTAACAGTTTATTTACACACTATTTACACAATACAAAACGCTATTTACACTTAAAACTCGGATGTAGGTGATCCGGTTCAACATTAAATTAAATTCAGTAAAGCTTGCTGTGTACTGTTAAAACTACGTTATATCCCTCTCACTCTATACACGTTAAATATGCTTTACCGGAGATCAATCTCAATCTCCCAACACATGGGCTCTAAACCTAAGCTCTCCGAGCCTCTCTCAACCTTACGCTCTCTCTCAGAGCTATCCAAGGAACTACCCTTCCGCTTGGCACTTCAGCCTTCAACTCAACTCTACGCTCTTATCTAAGAGCTATACGCAGGAACTACTGTCCACCCTGCGCTCTCGGCTCCAACTGACTGTCTCAGCAGAAGAGCCTGCCCCTAGCATCCTTCTGCCTTTTCTCAACGTAACCCCCTCGGGGTTTTCTACCTGGCTCGCATTCCAAGCTCTTTTTTTTCGTTCGTGGAATGTCTTTGTCTGCCCATTTTCCACAGACATCTCAAAAGGTTGGTCTAGCCCCTCTCCAACTATCTTTTTTCCCCTTCATTCCATCTATACATTTTCACCGGCTTAGATCCAGTTTTAGACAATGAAAGAATGTTATTTTGAAATTCCAGTACACAGACCACACAATATATAATACATTAAGACGAAAATAATATAGAACCCCAGTTCTAATAGCAGATGTTTCTCAGAACCTGACACCCCCCACCTTAGCGGAAAATATGCCATTTAGGGGCTAATTTTCCCCAAACATATAGTAATATCACAGAAGAGTTCAATAGTCTCTTTGCAGGTTTCATCATTATTATTATTACATATATATATATCAAGGTGTCTGAACATTATCTACTGACATCTCTAATGAACCGTGTACTAATATTATTATTACAGAAAAACTACACATGCTAATACACTATTATAAACACAAAATTCATATACAGTTAAACATACATAAAAAAATTTGAAACGTGATGACATCCCTTTCAGGTTTGTCCACTATTTAGTCATTGATGCCGATGGGCTAGCAACTGGCTGTTCTTCCCAGCTCTTCCTATGTAGCCTAGAAATTGAATCAGCATTCAAATGTTGAGCTCCTGGACGATGCGAAATACTCAGGTTCCAGCATTGCAAGGCAAGAGCCCATCTAGTGTGTTTCGGGGACCTTGGGGTTGTTTTAGTGAGAAATTTTAATGGATTATGATCCGTTATGATCTCAACTTGAGATCCATATGTCCATTTTTCAAACTTCCGCAACCCGAAGAGAACACTCTTAGCCTCTTTCTCTATACTCGGCCAAGCACGCTGAGCCCCTGATAATTTCTGACTGGCAAAAGCTATCGGTTTAAACTGACCCTTTTCATCCTTTTGAGTAAGACAACATCCTACTGCCAGGTCTGAAGCATCGGCGTGAAGCTGATATTCCCGGCATACGGTAGGTGTAGCCAAACGCGTCACGTTACATAACTCATCTTTAAGGGTATTAAATGCTTCTTCTGCCCTTTCATCCCATGGTACAGTATTTTTAACCTTCCCTTTAGTTAATTCCGTTAAAGGTATAGCAATTTCTGCATAATTTGGAATATAAGATCGGTAAAATCCCATTAATCCCAAAACAGATGTAACTTCCTTCTTAGTTTTCGGTCTCTTTAAGTCCCTTATTGCTCCTATTTTCTCCTCATAAGATGCATGCGTTTCACCCCCAATTACATGACCTAAAAACTTTTTGTCCAGATTATCGTAAAATTTCTATTTTTGAGTTATTTTATGACAGCCCTAACATGTTCACAATGCTCTTCCCAAGTGTCGGAGAAAATGATGACATCATCAATATATGCTTGTGCATACCTCCGATGACCTTGAAGAATCTCATTCATATCTTTTTGGAACATAGCTTCCACCCCTGATAAACCAAAAGGCATAGTACGCCACTGATTAGTCACATTATGAGTTGTAAAAGCTGTCAAATGTTTACATTCCTCCGCCATTTTAATCTGCCAATAACCCCTCAATAAATCAATCGAAAATAAATATTTAGCTGCCCCCGCAGTATACATGATTTTCTGCGAATCTTTCATAGGAAATGTTGGGACCTGCGTTACTGAATTTAAAGCTCTATAATCAATGCAAAGCCTAACATTTGCGTCTTTTTTCGCCGCGCAAACAATTGGATGACTAATTTCTGCATTTGATACTTCGATTAGATTTAATTCTAATAATTCCTCAATCTGACTATCTACTTCCTCTTTATAAGAAACAGGTACACTATATAAACTTTGGCTTTTTCCTTGCCACATCCGGTTTCAAATCAATACGGTGGTCCCCTACTTCCGCTGGTCGCACAGGACCCATAAATACCTCTTTATTCTCCCTCAAAATGGATTTTATATCCTTGACTTGACTGTTATATAACCCTTTTATTTCGAACCTTTCTATGTCCCGTTCTACCTCTTGTTCCCGGTTTAAAATAGGAATTTCCCCAACTTCTCCAAATTCCCCATCACCTTCAAAAACAATATTAACTATATTACACTTAGTAATAAATTCTCCTTTATTTTGATACACATACTTTTTGCTACCATCCGCCATTTCAACTAAGACTCTATCACGCACTTTCACTTTTCTAGATAATTGACATTCTAAACACGATTTACAAAACTTTTTTTACTTCTTTAGCCATACCTTCCCAATAAAAAGATTACATAATTCTCTCTGAGGTTTTCTTTGCCGCGTGATGTTCTCCATCATTAGAAACATGCGCTGGCTTTAAGATTCCTTCTCTTTTGACTTTAGGCACTACTAACTGAGCTATAGCTTCTCCTATAAATTTATCTTTATGATACAATAAGTCCTTTTCAATATAATAACTCCCTTTATCAATTTTAGCTAATTCCCAAGCACTCTCTAACTCTTTACATTCGAATTGGGATTTCTTAAATGTATCTGAATTACTAACGATAACTTTATTATTTTCCTCTACTTCCGTTTTTTCGTCATTCTGACTTTGTAACTCTCCCGATCTCGTTTCTATTGCGTAAACATTACAATTATCGCTACTCATATCTTTCTTTCACTCGAGTTATCAATGCTAATTTCCGAACTTTCTCATTCTTGGGACTCTAGCAATGGCTCCTCGCGATTGACCCCTGACAACTCATTAATTACCTCGTGATGTAAAATTACCTGCTCATTAATATTATCGGTCACCGCGCAAAGTACTTCCTGATGAATTATATTAGTTTGTCCGAATTGCGGTATAGCTAATGGTAATTTAACCAACGGTGATTTAACTGCTTCACCAAATAATCCTTGTAAATAAATACTACCCGATCCTTTTAATTTCTCTTCCGGTACCAAATCTTTATGAATAACACTAATTTCACATCCAGAATCAACAAATCCTTTCGCTTTTTGCCCATTTACACTAACTTCAATTTTCTCGAGTTTATTTAATTTCTCACCAATAACATTAGTTCTCTGTTCGGCCTTTGCCGATATCCTAGCCACAATAGCTCCCTTAGGTAACTCTTTATTTCCTTTCACGACAATCTTATTTACACCCGCTTTCTGTTCACGCGCTTTACTAGCATTATTATATCCCTCATTACCCACTTTATTATAAAAACGTTGGTAATGACCCCTTAAACCACATTTGAAGCATCTAGGAGCTGAATCATCACTATGTTTCTTAAAATCAGTTTTCCTACCCGAAAAAGAATTAGTCTCATTACTTCCGTTTTGCCTCCAATTACCACTAAATTTACTATCCTCCCTCGGTTTCACTTTTTCACTGTTTACATACCTATCTTTACCCTTGAAACTTTTATACGTAACGGCACAAAACTTATGTTTAGCGTCAAAATAATTGTCACATTCTTTAGCAATTTTAGAAGCTTCTAACCATTTACTCTGCTGAGTTAACCCAATATATGATGCGGTATCTTCATCTAACGTGTTTAATAACTTATCCGTAATTATTAACTGGTTGACCTTTTCATATGAGTCAGCAGCCCTAATCTTACAATAATTTTCCCATGTTGCTATTAAACGCGATACAAATAATACATGAGTTTCATTCTGGTTTCTCCTAGCCTTCTTAAAATTTTCCAAACACTCCTTCGGTGTCGGCTCGTGTTCCCTTGGAACTAATTCCTTTAATTCTTCATAACACTCAATTTGTTCCCTAGTGGTATAAATTAACAAATCTCCTAACATATTTAATAGAATTTCAGCCTGCTGGTTTTCCGGTACATTTTTAGTTTTGAATGCACTTTCTAAACTGTTGAAAAATAAATTCCATCCCTCAGTCCCTCCTGGTACTTTGATAGACAGAGTTTTAACACTTTTGATCAATTTTTCTAGGTTACATTCATTATTAAATTCCCTAGATCCATTTGAGTTATTTGTCGAACCTTGTACCCTTAGCCTCTCCATTTCTAATTCATGTTCCATCCTTAATTTTTCAGCCCTCTCTTCTCTTTCTAACTTTTCGCGCTCTAATTTTTCTTGTTTTTCCAACGTTTCGCGCTCTAATTTTTCCTGTTTTTTTCGCGCTCTAATTTTTCATGTTTTTCTTCGCGCTCTGATTTTTCCTGTTTTTCTAACTTTTCGCGCTTTAATCGTTCCGCAACAATAGTGTTAGATAACTCCATAACAGCCTCCTCGTCATATTCATCGCTGTCCATTATCTTTTTCTCAAGCTGAAATCTGGTATCATCTTACGTGAATTCAACCCACAATTCTTCGGCTATCATCTGAAGATCCACCCTTTTTAGTTTCAATAAGAAAGCCATACCTTCACCGATTACTATTACCACTCTGCAATAATATTTAAACCTACCTAATTAATATTTCCTAAATTTCTACCTTAGTACAGTTTCCTCCACTTATTATACTAATTAATACATTTCGGATAATCGATGTATTATATTTCTAATTTAACCTACTGTATAATCTGATTTTCCTCAACCATTGATATCCCACAATTTACTTCCAATAAAACAAAAGGTAAAACAATAATTTCGATTTTATTACTATGCACTACAGATTCCAATTTATACATTAGATAATAACATACAATTTACATAATAATACTGATACGTTGCAAATTGGATAAAAGTATTGATGCCAATAGAAACATCCACATAAAGAAAAATTGTATAACATACACCTATAAATTTCTACAATTATCCTCAATAAAATATTTCCAAATTCAATACTGGTTCTCACACTTAAAACAAATACAATAAAAACCTTCACTTTTTTTTTTCACTGTGAGCCCCTTTTTTTCCGAAATTTACTTCTTAGAAAATTAAAATTCTAAGCAAATGTTCATTACTCGTTTGTTATCAAATCTTCAAGCTTAAAACGGTATTGCTTCATTTAAATATTACTTTAACAATAATTTAGATTTAAGTAAATTCAACTATTCCTTCCAACTCTTATTAACAAAATGCATTAATTTTGTACACTACCATTATTAGTAAAAAAAATAGAACATCAATATTAGTACAAGTTATTATGACCTTTTCTTAAAACAATAGTAAATATGGCTCTTAATATCTCCTACCTATCTGAACACAATTACTTTACTGCACATAAATTATCTTAAATTACTATTAATTATACAATAACAAATACATTTGGTTCGAGAATGTCAGCAGACAGAAATGATCAAAACACCTTACCTTATACTTTATCTGCTGGAGTACTCCGCTGCTCACACGTAGTTTCACGATGAATTCAATATTTCGCACTTTAAAGTCACTTTGATGATATTCAACACTCAGGCTGTAATACACCGCAATTTGATTCACTGTAGCGATGATAGGGCACAAACACTATTTCGGTTCGCCATAACGACGATAGGGCACAACACTTTAGTTCGGTTCGCTGTAACGATGATAGGGCACAACACTTTAGTTAGGTTCGCTGTAACGATGATAGGGCACAACACTTTAGTTAGGTTCGCTGTAACGATGATAGGGCACACACACTCTGTATTTCTGCTCGACGCTTGGTTTTTATCTCTCTAAAATTCCGCTCGACGACCCGGCATTTCCACGCAAGAATTCCACTGGGTGCTCCGACACTAGCACACTGCAACACGGCTCGCTGGTCACTAGTCTGAAGAGATTCTATCCCGTCGCTGCCATCAATTTGTCGGAGTTTCCTCTTAGTCCGCACAACTTTGAAGAAATTCCGTGGTATTTATATGCTGCCACAACCGATATGATTACGTGATATCGGTCACGCACTCAGAGGATTGTTTAAATGAAAACCAACGCTTTCAATTAACTAAATTAACAGTTTATTTACACACTATTTACACAATACAAAACACTATTTACACTTAAAACTCGGATGTAGGTGATCCGGTTCAACATTAAATTAAATACAGTAAAGCTGGCTGTATACTGTTAAAACTACGTTATCTCACTCTCACTCTATACACGTTAAATAAGCTTTACCGGAGATCAATCTCAATCTCCCAACACATGGGCTCTAAGCCTAAGCTCTCCGAGCCTCTCTCAACCTTACGCTCTCTCTCAGAGCTATCCAAGGAACTACCCTTCCGCTTGGCACTTCAGCCTTCAACTCAACCCTACGCTCTTATCTAAGAGCTATACGCAGGAACTAATGTCCACTCTGCGCTCTCGGCTGCAACTGACTGTCTCAGCAGAAGAGCCTGCCCCTACCAACCTTCTGCCTTTTCTCAACGTAACCCCCTCGGGGTTTTCTACCTGGCTCGCATTCCAAGCTCTTTTCTTCGTTCGTGGAATGCCTGTGTCTCCCCATCTTCCATAGACATCTCAAAAGGTTGTCAAACCCCTCTGCAACTACCTTTTTTCCCCTTCATTCCATCTATACATTTTCACCGGCTTAGATCCAGTTTTAGACAATGAAAGAATGTTATTTTGAAATTCCAGTACACAGACCATACAATATATAATATATTAAGACGAAAATAATATAGAGCCCCAGTTCTAATAGAAGATGTTTCTCAGAACCTGACAAGTACTTTAAATTCAAATTTATTTAGGTTCATGGTAATTATTATAATTTGAAGTCTAATTAGGCACAAAAAATTCATTCTAGTTCCAAAATGTATTTTGTAATCCTTCGCGTGAGCTGTCATACCAATTTTCTGCTCGACAAATGTCTGAAATGAGCACCCTATAAATACTAATTCTGCATCTTACAATTTTTTAAATACGCGAAATGAAAGAACGTACTTATATCTTTTATTCCAATTAAAGTTGTGTTTTTAAATCATACACATTTTAAGATATTAAACGTTCAAAATGGTCCTTTTATTTCCTTTTTGTTCGATTTTAACAGTCTTGATACTCCTTAATTTATAATTCCTTGCTGTCGCTTGATATATACAATGTTCCTAATCTATATATCAACCTCGTATAAAAATGAACTTCATCTGATTTTATTTTTTATAACTTCAACACATTTCCTTTTAGAATCAGCCCCAAAGCCTCAGCAGGTGTTGCTAATGGAGTTTTGAATAAAGAGGAGGAGACATATAGTGTATTGTCTATCAGTTGCGAGTGAAGTAACTGGGGAGATTGTCATAAGATGGCGGCTGTTTATTTACATCGGATGTGCTTTTCACGATTACCACCTGGACAAACTAACACCAGTCAATTTGAATACAAAATTCCATCTTATTTAAGCGCTTAATTCATGCCGAAAATTCTCTCACAATTGTGGCAAAAATCAGGTATTATAAACTTTTTTACTGACTGGCAGGAAGTTAATTCGGTTGTCACAATATGGCGAGAACGCAGGGTTTGACTTCCGCCGAAGTAAAATTTTACCAGTAAAAATAAATATCTGTTTTTTTCTTTATTTATGATTGAAATTCTGCATTAAAAAGGTGTTTAAATAAGAAGAAAATGTGTATTTAAATTTACTGGTGGAAGTAAATTGTGGTAATGAACTTTTGAGAAAGCGGTTACAGTTGAAGCTTCACTATTTTAAAGATATGTCAGTTCCTTTTTATTTATAGTTCTACGGTGTTGTGCGGACGATATCCCAACACCAATCTCGTTAAAAATGTGGGTAACAATATTAGAGGTTAAAGAACGATTTTAGAATCAATGTTTGACAACTAATGTGTTTTTCTAATACTTTTTTCTCGCGTGACTACAGTTCCTTTTTCTTATTAGTCAAACAGATAAGATTGCTCAAAATGCAGCTAAAACCTTGCTTTTGAATATACCTCTAAAATTTCGATGCAAAGATTCGAGCACGCTGCAAATCTTGAATAAAATATAACAAACATACTCAAACTAACTTAATATTTTCTATAAGTGATAAAAAAAACATTTGAAAGGCAAATAAATACCATTATATTTTGAGATTGACATGTTTCATTGCTCTAACATTCTCAAAATCTATATTGATACAAATATTTTTGCAAAACATTTTAAATTGAAAACTGGAAAAATAAAATCACGCGAACTCATGCATAAAGAAATTAATTGCAATATTAAAAATGGATATTAGTGAAGGTGAATTACTTTTTTTGTGTTGTTTCATTATCCTGCAGAGCAGTCCTTTTCAAATTTTAGGAAGCTCCATGGAGGCAGAATCATTACATACATTCTGACTGCGTTAAAAGATCTCTATTCATTCTCAGATAATGGATGGCAATTAAAATCTTGATGGATAAATTATTCTACTTTTTTTAAAAAATTAATCTGTAACTATCAGTTTTAGAAAATATTAAGTTAGTTTGATGTTTCAAGTGATTTACATATAAGGTTTGTTGGGGTAACTGGAACCACGAGGTTACTGGGCCATAGGCTATTTTATAAAAAAAACTTTTGGTGTTTTTTAAGTTTTAGCTTTTGTGAGCAATGTCCCTTTATCTATACTTCCTAAAACAACGTGTATCAACTCAATCATAACTCTTACTTTGCTGTGATAGGTTGTCAAAAATTTACGTTTCCTTTTTTAAAAAACAACGTCAATATGGTTGAACTTCCTCGGATTCTCTCTATTCTAAAAAAAAGTAACTACCGCTGTCACCGCCGCCGCCGCCGCCGGTTTTGAATTTTTTGTGACAGGATGTCTTTCTTCGTTAATATTAAGAAAAATAATGCATACAAAAATATGAAAATCGGTAGTATTATACAGAAATGTTTGATAAACACGCTGATGCAGACAGTTTTCAGATCGAAGAATTATTTTAAGAGATATTTAATGCTAAAGTTGGACAAAATCGTTCCACTAAAAAAGTTTTATAGGAGCAAAAACTGTTCATAGGAATTTAATCATTTTTAGATCATTTTATGCGTTAGAATTTGCCGGAGTGCAGATTGCATTAATTTTTTTATTTTGACTAATTTTTTGAGGTTTTATTTCTATTTTAAATTAAGATTTTCAGCATTTCTAGAGATATTTTTAACAGATTTTAGAAAGTGATATTAATTTAAACTGTTGCCAACTGTATAAACGGCGGAAACAATAATGTTTGCTTCAAAAAAAAAAAAAAAAAAAAAAAAAAAAAAAAAAAATTATACGTGTAAATAAATTAAAAATTTATTTACACGTGACTATTATAAACAGAAAAAAACATTTGGAATTAGAATTAAATAATTATGTACAAAAAGCAGGAACTTATTAAAAATTACGTCATAAAAACTATAATTACACGTGAATTTTAAGAGAGAAAGGAATTTGTAAAACAATAAAGTTATTAACATGCGTTAGAAGTCTTAAATAGGAGAAATTACGTCATATTTACGTCACATTACAGTTATTACATAAAATGAACACAAAATAATATTGCAAAACGGTTTAAATTTAGAAATTGCGCTAGACATTTATTTGATATTTTAAGAGTATACTTTTCAACTATTTTTGTTAGGAAAGCGCAAATAATATTTCATTTCTAACACAAGTACATTCACGTGAATATTAAAAAGAGAAAGAATAGTTTGGTCAAAATTGCGTCATATTAAAAACGATTAATTTAAAATGTCTCATTTAAAAGAACTTTCTTTTCACTTTGTTAAAAAATACCAGGAGATAAAGACTCTGTTTACTTAATTCCTTTTATATTAGCTTATTTTAAAATGTTGTTACACGTGTCTATGTCATCAAGTTATTTTTATTTCGACGTTTTATTTGTATTTTTATTAATGTTGTACTAATTTGTTTTTCGTTATTTAAAATAAAAATTATGTCAATTTGTATAATTTGGCGAGTGGTTTGGCGATTTATATAATTTGGCGAAATTGGTCGACGGGATAATCAAGTAGTACCGCAACGGATTTGGCGTTAAAATTCCCCAATCAAAGAGAAATGAATAGTAATCCGTTTATAGAGAGATCGCCACTGTTTTTTAAATTATAATTCAATCTTTCGAAATCTTTTTAAAGCCGATCAAATTAGCGTGCATTTAGAGTCTACGGTGTCTGGACGGGGGTTGGCGAGCGTAGCTCGTAGGGGGCCGAGCCCCCTAGTTTTATTAAAATACCGTAAGTATTTTTATTAAACAATCTTTTTTTTAAAGATTAGACATATAACTACATTAATATTATTAGGTATCTATATATATTTACTTCATGTTTTAAATGTAAGCCCAGTGTCCCAGTTACCCCATAAATGTTTCAAGAATGGGGTAACTAGGACATGTATCCGAGGTAACTGGACCATGCTGGATCCATTTACCCCAATAGTTATAAATAATTTTTTTTGTGTGTGTTTCTCTTAATACGGGAAGTAAATTTCTCCATTGGTTTTTGCTCACAATAAAGAAAATGATAGAATACCTTATTAAAATAAGGTAATGAAATTTTAAAAAAAGCATATTTTGTGGTATCAAACCAAATTTCTTGACCCCTTGAGAGGCGGTGATGCCATTATGGCATCACTTAATTTTAATTCCTAATTGCCACATTGGCACCTCAATTTTATAATTAAAATTTAACCTTTATTAAGTACGCGAAAATATACTTTTACATATTTTCAGATAGATTCTCTTGTAAATATTGGTGTCATTAAATTATTTCAACATTTTACGAATGCAAGTACCTTGCCCCTGAAAGCCAGATAGCCAGACCTTGAAATTGTACTATACACAGGGGTCGCATTCTATAGGCATAGCTGCCAATATTTACGCTTTCTTGTTACCACTATAATTTAATAGAGGTTTTCGTTTTGTTTAATCAAAAGATTTCGACGATTAAATAAGACAACATTTAAAATAATATTTTAGTGGTAAGAGGAAAGCGTAAAAGTTGGCAGCTATGCTATAGGGAATCTTTTATCGTCCCTAGCACTATTTTGAAAATAATATCTTCATCGCACCTTTCTTTAAGGAACAATAAAATTTTCCCTATATAATGCTACCCCTGGATAAAGATAAAGTACTCGTACTTACGTAGCCTTTTGTTCACAGATTTACCTTGCTATTTTTCCCTTAAAAATACCCATGTGAGTTTTATACTTATTATCTATACTAAAGTACATAAGTACTTACTTAAGTTTTATATTTTTGGTATGAATAAATCTAATATTTTTACTTTTAGTGCTTTTTTTAAACACACTGACAGCAAAGGTTTCCCTTACAACGCTGTTTATTGACATATAATTTACATGATCTGCCTGGTTTAATTTTTTTAAGTTGTTTACACTTTTTCAAACAGGACCTGATATCCGATATGAAAAAATATAAACGCGTGTAGAACATAGACCCCCCCCCCGGTCCAGTTACCCCATTGTTGGGGCAACTGGACCCATGAGGAAAGAAAGATGAAATATGCATATTTTTATATTTTTAAATATAAAATGTAATTTTGAGAATTTCTCTCTGTATGAGGGAACCTAACTGAACACATTTACTGAAGTTCAAACTTTAATTGAAATGAACAGCTTTTTGAAGCTGAATTGTCAGAAGCTCCAGAGTCACATTGTAAAATCATGTCCCAGTTGCCCCAACTAACCTTATAGTTTTATAACATTTTTATGCTGTAAAAAAGATCACGCTATATATCAAGCTTTTTTTACCATAGCTCTTACTCAAATTGTGCAATTCGGACTCAGATTCTGAAAGCAATGCCGTCTAAAGTATTACAAACATTGTCAGATTAACAGCAGATGGCCTTGTCAGCCCAGTACCGCTTTTTTCAAATAATAAACGTCGCTTTTCTTTTAACGCTAAATTTCTGTCACAAACAAAGCAAAAAATATTATTCGAGAATAATGGTGAATGCGTGTCACGGTTCTCAGCCTGATTACTAATCACCTAATTTCGAATATAAATAAATTTTAAATTTTCTTTATTTGAATAAAAGGCATCCAATTTTTTGTCCAAAAATAGTTGAGGGTGAGGGATTTTTTTATCTTTCGAATGGAAAAGGTTGTTCTTAATATAAAAAGAATAACCCGTTAAAATACAATTTATTAGAAGAAGATATTTTATCATCTTTCTTTTTACTTTATCTACTATTAACTTCTTTGTTCATTTTTTATTATAGCTAAGTTTATGTGCATATAAATATGGCTGGAAAAGTCAATACTCAGACATATTTTATCATTTTAGTGCTCAACTTTCATCATTCTTTGGGAGTTTCAGGCAAAATTGCTGTGACTGCATTTTCTTGATGATGATTATAAGCAAATATAATTTAGATTCTAACAAAATCAATATGAATACTTCATGATGGATTATCGGACGATTAAAAGAAATGTATGAATTTCACGAAAGCTTTTGATCAGTAGTTTGGTAAAGGATTTCAATTGTTTTGCTTCCGTATTTCATTATATATACGTATAAAACTATTAATAATTGTTACATATTACCAACAAAGATTGTGAAAGTATAAATAATAAAGACTGGTCCCCTTAACAATTTAAACATGGATTAAAAAACATACTAAAAATAGGATAAAAGTAATATAACGGAAATTTTTAGAACAAAGGCAGATTCTTCAGGGTCTAAGTGCCTTGATTACTACAAATAAAGTGTGTGGTTTCATCTTCGTATTAGACATAAAAAAGCTAAATAAAACGAATTTAGGGCTACCACATAAAATAAATCTACAAATAAAATATTTGAAAACAATTAAGTTAAAAATAAATTTTGATGAAAATGTATTGAAAAAAAACATATTATAACTTTGAGAGCCGTACTTACCTACAATGATGCAGTAAAAAGAAATCAAGGGCAAGATTATTTGCATATGTTGCCAAAAAAGTTTTTAAAATGATGATGGACCAAGGAGTAATAATGAACAGTATACCCAAGTTTAAAAAATCAATATATGGGACCAGCTTCTACTATAGAACATTTAAAAGTGAGTTCCACTTTGTTATCTAATGAATAGTTAAAGTTCTGTCATCTGTAATGATTATTATTAGTAAAATATATTGTTTAGGAATAAAAACTAAAATATTAAATAAATATTTATAACTATTATTGGATGAAGCTTTAAAGCATATGCTTTCAGGAGATATATAAATGATGTTAATAAATTAATATCATTATATTATATACATATATTAATTTTTTAATACTTCATATATTGGTGATTAGGATATAGGTCTATTAAAATGGAAAAAAAATCAAAATGATTAGTTAAATTAATAATAGTTGATCCTGATTTATTATGTATAATGGATGTTAAAAAAGGAGACAAGGAGATGTTACAAAAGGATGTTAAAAAACAATGATTTGCAGAACCGATTTTAAAACTCCTCATCTGAATATTTATTAGCAATCTAGACATGAGTGTGCTATGCTTAAAGTCTGTTCAAAAACATTTCCTATGATTACACGTTAATGTTTGTGTGTTTTGTATCTCCATAGAAAAAAGGGACTTCAACATCAGAAGAAATATATATATATTTGCGTATATTCTTCTCGTAGATATTACTACGATTTACATATATTGACCATATATACCGTAGACGCTCTATTTTACGAACTCTATAGGACTCATATAATGTGTTCGTAAAATCGAAAGTTCGTAAATGGGAATAACATTGGTTTAATGGTATACTAGTCGGGACCAGTTCATCAGTTCGTTAAAACGAATAATTCGTAAAATCGAGCGTCTACTGCATTTACATCCATATTTAAAATTCATATACATATCAAGATAAACATATACGAGTTTATCAACAAATTGTCTACTAAAAATCACTAAGTTTAACTAAAGCTTCTTTTGACAGCTAGGTTTTCCCTTTGTTAAATTCAGCATTTTTTAATCTTACTTCTAACATATTCTGGCGCGGTTTATTTTTCACTTCCAATGCAGCATTTTTCTTACGTTAGGAATAAAATTCAATCTAGAAACTCAACACATTCTCTTTTCATTTTTATTTGTTCTCCTGGCAAGATTGCCCAAAATGAGATATCAAAGATCGCCGACACATGCATTCCACCAATAACATTTATTTTCATCAATTCAGCAGAAAATATGATATTAGCAATAGGGGTGTCAAAAATAAATGTTCTGG
The DNA here is from genome assembly GCA_963932465.1 of Maratus speciosus. Taxonomy (NCBI): domain Eukaryota; kingdom Metazoa; phylum Arthropoda; class Arachnida; order Araneae; family Salticidae; genus Maratus; species Maratus speciosus. The sequence continues at coordinate 500,595,758 of OZ010794.1, read as the reverse complement.
AAAATAATTATATCCTTTTGATTTTCGCTGTCATATAAGTTTCGAAATATTTTATGCCATTTATGCCTGAATTTTTGTTTTCTCAAATCTGTTGGTAAAATCACTTTAAAATGTTAGAAAATGATCTGGAAAAATACTAAAAAAAATTACGCTAAAATATTTTTGTATTTATTTAATAAAATATAAACGTACTAAAGTTTTTATTTTGGAATTTAAAATGAATTCCAAGTAATTAATTTTTTTTAAATAATGAAAATAAAAGTTTTCTACTTTTGCAATTTAATAAAATTATTTTTAAAAACATTTACAAGTTAAAAATATTTTTTGAAATAAATTTAAAATCTAGTGGAAATATAGTTTTCGAGTTTTACAATTTTAGAAAAAAAGTTTTCACTTCAAGTTAAAAATATATTTTGAAATATTTTTTTCAATTCAAGTTAATATTAAATTTTAAATTTTACAATTTCAGAAATAAAAAAGTTTTTAATTAAGTAATTTTTTTTAATTAAACTATTCATTTTAAACATTGTTTATTCATGCTTTCATGTTTGCATACTACATATATTAGATATGTAGTATATACTATGTTTTATGTAAGAACAATTATTTTAATAGTTCAAAATTATTAACAAGTTAGAAAAATATACTATGTTTTCCTAGTATATACTATGTTTTATGTAAGAACAAATATTTCATTAGTTCAATTATATTTACAAGTTAGTAAGAAAATTTACTAATTTTCAGTCTAATATAAGTTTTCTAAAAATTACAAAAAAAAAAAAAAATATCAGTTTAAAAAATTATAAAAAAAAAGTTTAAAGCTTTATTTTGCGTTTTACAATTTAAGAAATAAAATTATAAAAGTTTTTAAAAATTTTCATTAGTCAATTTTTTTTGTATAATCTATTCAATTACAAATTATGTTAGATAACATAATATATAATCAAACTTAGATTACTTAAATAATGAGATATATTGTATACTATGTAACATAGTATATACTATGTTACATAGTATACAATATATTACATTGTGAACATACTACATATTTATATGTAGTATGTAAGCATGTTTAAAAATTTATACAATGAATTGAACAAACAAAAAAATTTTAACTAATGAAAATTTTTAAAAAACTTCTATAATTTCATTTCTTAAATTGTAAAAGCGAAATAAAAACTTTAAACTTTTTTTTATAATTTTTTTAAACCTGATAAAATATTTTTGTAATTTTTAGAAAACTTATATTAAATTGAAAACTAGTAAATTTTTTTTCTAACTTGTAAATATAATTGAACTAATAAAATATTTGTTCTAACATAAATTTGAATTATTAAAATAATTGTTCTTACATAAAACATAGTATATACTGCATATCTATATGTAGTATGCAAACATAAAAGCATGAATAAAAATCTTTTACAATGAATAGTTTAATTTAAAAAAAATTAATTAATTAAAAACTTTTTTATTTCTGAAATTGTAAAATTTAAAATTTAATTTTAACTTGAATTGAAAAAAATTATTTTAAAATATATTTTTAACTTGAAGTGAAAACTTTTTTTCTAAAATTGTAAAACTCGAAAAATATATTTCCACTAGATTTGAAATTTTTTTCAAAAAATATTTTTAACTTGTAAATGTTTTTGAAATTAATTTCATTAAATTGCAAAAGTAGAAAACTTTTATTTACATTATTAAAAAAAAATAATAACTTGGAATTCATTTTAAATTCAAAAATAAAAACTTGTACACATATATTTTGATTAGGTAATTGTTAATTTCTTTTTTTCCAATACTGGTTTCCAATAATTATTGTCACAATTAAAAGATAGACTAAATTAATAAACATATGCATTTAACAAACAACAGCAACAAAATTTATTATTTAAACAATACATTTCCTATAGTTTCTACATTAATGTTACAAAAATTTTCACTGGAACCTTCCTCGTGATATTGAGGAGCCTACACGACAATAGCTGTCTCTTTTTGTAAACAAGGGTGACCATCGACCATCGGAAAAAAGCTTGTTCTATTTAAAATTGTGTTTAATTATTAATCTATTAATTTAATTCAAATTTTAATTTTGGATTTGAATGTAATTAATCAAAAGCTTCAAAATGATACCAAATATTATATTATTATTTTAATAATTATGATAAATAAAATAATAAGTAATTCTTTATAATTAATATAGTTCAAAATCAAAATTAATCAAATTAATGCTGCATAATTGTAGAAATAAAAATAAAAAAGATATGTTGTAAAAATCTTTACAAAAGTTTATCATTACATCTAGATTAGAAACAGTACATCCTGTTTATGTATGATCAAAACAACAAACGCGCAAAGATATGACCACTAATCTTTGAAAATTGAAGAACTGGCTAGTTTTTAAATAACAAGCTGAGGAATAATGTGTTTTGGTTTAATTTCTGGGCTCCCAAATGGTCCGCCAACTGAATACCAATATTATTTCAGAAAATTTTTATTTTTAGATTTTTCTTACAAACCGCCCCGGAATCACCTTTGAAAGTTAATTCTAGCGCAAACCTACCATAAAATTTTCTGTTAAAATTTATTGGTATTCAGTAGGCGGACCATTTGGGAGCCCTGAATTATGTATCATTGAAATGCCTAAGTAGCGCAATTGGTAAGCGCAATTCACCGTTAATGAATAGGTTGATTGTTCGAATCATCCAAAGGCGATTATTTTAACTAAAATCTCTAAATTTTGTTACAGTATAAGTAAAAAAGAAAAATTCTTGGTGAGTGATAATAAAAAATTTATTAATTGCTCGAGAAAATCCTGATTTAAAAAATATCATTACGCTAAAATTTCATTACTTTCCTAAAATCCAGTTTATAAATTATCTTTTCGTTAAAATTACAATACTTTCCCGAAGTTGAAGTAGGTATTATTAAATCTAACAAATTTAATTAATTTCTCGAAGAACATAATATACAAAAATTTAATGTTTATTTTTCTAAATTCAATGGCAACATTCTTTAATTTCATTCAGTACATAATACAGTGGCAACGCTATGTTATTAGTTTCCTCAATGTTGAAATAGATACTAAAATTAATAAACGATAGCAAAACCTATTTATCTGAAATTTAAATAATTTCTCGAAGTACATGTTATTTAAAATATATATATAATGTTTATTTCTCCCTTTTTTCTAAATTCAATGGCAACACTTTGTTAAAATTTCTTCCAACGCAAAATGATTAACCCACTGATTTTTAAAAAGACGATGCAAAACTGAAAGAAAGCAAATTCAAGTGAAAAAACAGTGGGGTCCGCCCAGCCCAATGGTTATAGAAATAATCTAATAATGGGAAGATTGGAGCTTCGAAACCAGACAATTAGGTTTAGAGATGTATGAACTTGCAGTAAGGGGATAATAATTACCAATCTTAAGTTCTAAATGAAAATTTTCAAGTTCCCATCTAGATTCTCTTTGGAGAAATTCCAATAATGGGAAGTTTATTAAATGCAACCCCGTAAGTTAAACTGTTCCAATATGACAAACCCAACGTATACAAGACGATACAAAATTAAACTGTGTTCAACCCTTTCCACTGCAATCAGGTCTTCATCCAATGACTTAAAACTATGTGAGGCTACTAATTGTTTTACTGATTTTTTTTTTTTTTTCATTAATGCAAAGCATAAATTTTCTCCTCTTTTTCGAAGATTCTCTAAAGTTTTTCAAAAATGAAAAAAACAGAGTTTTTCATTAATATAAAAAAATACAGCATCGTCATTAAAACCTTTCAATAAGAATATAAATTAAATTAAAAAAAGAAGCATCATCTAATAATACAAGTCCAGTTAAATCTCATCAAAACTAACCTACTATTTTTGACAAAGTTCTAAAGAAACGAAAAATTAAATATGTTACAACACATAAAAAATTTCTCTTTCAAAAAAAAAAAAAAAAAATCTAATTTTTCGGGAGTGGGGGGACAGGGGGAGGGGTTTAGTAGTCGAACCTCTAGCAGTTTCCACATTTTAAAGTTGTTCCAAAACCGATTCTCTAATTCAAAAAATTAAGCCCCCCAAAATTAAGTCCCCTCAAAAATTTAACCCCTCCTACTCCAACATGTAATCTCAACACGTAGGAGTCACCATCTCCGCACGCAGGAGTCAATATTTCATACATCGTACTCTAATATGATATTCAACAATTAGCTTTTCCAAAATATAAGCCCCCTCAAAAATTTTATCCTCCTACTCTAACATACCATCTCAACACGCATGAGTCACCATCTCAACACGCAGGAGTCATCATCTCAACACGCAGCAGTCACTATTTCTTACATCATACTCCAGTATGATATTCAGCACATAGGATTAATCCTTAATCCTGCTTGCTGCTGTAGAACACCCATTCTTTCCCTACTCCCACAGGAAAAATTCCAAACACGAGAGATCCGACGATCTGGTGGCCAAGCTATTGGAGCACCTCAATGAATCCATCGCCCTGAGATAGTTTAAAACTACCTTTTAACTTCTTACCACTTGCGTTCCGACCATACATTCTTATGACGAAATTGGCTCGTATAGCTACGTTCGATCACTCCGTAAAGTTTTCCCTTCTTTTTCAGATACAACTGTATAACCTTTTTTCTTTTTTCGTCCTTTCCGCACCATAATTTATAGAAAACATGTTTTAATAAGTATATCTAACTAAGGAATATCGCCAACTGTCAGTTCTTGATTTTCTCTAGGGTGGTATATTTCGAAAGCTATTGTTATGAGGATCAAGAAATGCAAAGGAACTATATTCCCGAATCCAATATTTCACAAATTATGGATACTTTTCTGTTTCAGAAGAACAGACATTAAAGAAGGGAAAACAGCATGAGATTCCTTCAAAAGCTATCGAAGGCAGTAATTTTGTCTTGTAATTAATCACGATAGTTTTTCGTTATGAGGGGTAATCAGAATGATGTCCTGGTAATGGACAGAAGGAGGGGCCAAACTGATGAAAATGTATGCAATATACCTTCAGCCACTGGATGTTTACTTCTTCGAAGACTACAAGACAGTAGACTCCCAACCCTTAGAGCTCTGCCGGGTGAATTTTCACTCACATAAAATCCAAATCTTTTAATTTCCTTCAAAATGACTCTTTTTTAAAAGCAAAAATTGGGTTTTTCAGATTTTACTTGTCTTCTTCAAACCTAGATGGCAGCACTACTCTCTGCAAACATCTAGTAGGTTTTTAAGGCAATCTTAAAAAATACTCCAAATTTGAAGGTTTAAAAAATTTTGTATTTTTCAAGCATTATAAAGAAATATTTTTCAAAGGAGATAACTTTTTTTTCTCTTGGACACATCAAACAATTAATAATAGTTACATGCAAATTACGAAACTGAAAATTTAAATAATTACAGGGGATAGAAATAAGTAAAGGCAGAATTTTCTACCACCAGAGCTCTAAGAACTTGAAAAATGTGATTTGTCACTAGGTGGCAGCACTGCAAATTACATACTAGATAGTGTTTCGGAACCCAAATTTAGATGCTTATAATTTAATTCCAAGGAATCTAAATTTGTGTTTAATTCAGCAGATTGACGAGTTTATTATGTTTTAAATATTTCTAAACAAAAGTTAAATATTTTTAACATCTGTTTAACATCTATAAATTTGACATATTTTATGTTTTGTTTGTATTTATATATTATGATTTTAAAATTTTAAAATTTTGAATTTTTTCATTTAATAATTTTTTTTAATATTTTAAAAGTCTTAGAATTTGTCTAAACAATGTAACTGCTTAAAATACACTGCTCAAAATAATTAAAGGATATTGCAGTTTTAGGTGGATTTTGTATCTGGTAAACTGTTTAGCTGATTGATACATGGTCGACAGACATAGTAGGTTATATGAGAATACATTACACATGTTTGGCAGAAAAAAATGCATTTTATTGCGCATTTGTGTACTAAAGGAAAAAAACACAATTTGTGCATATGAGAAAAAAAGAATAAGAAAAGGTGTTTTCTTCAAAGAATATCATTTTCAGTAGGGTGTATGGTTTCCACGAGCGGCCAGCAACGTTGAACACCTTTGAGGCATGGACTCAATGAGGCTATTAATGACGAGTTGGGGTATTCTGCACCACTCTTCCAGAAGAGCACTTTCAATTTCTTGGAGAGTTTGTGGGTGTTGTTGGCGGCCAGAAACTCGTCTTCCTAGAGTGTCCCAAACGTGCTCGATTGGATTCATGTCTGGAGAACACGCTGGCCATTCCATTCGAACGATTCCTTCCTCGAAAAGAAAATCCTCCACCAGGTTTGCACGATGTGGCCTGCAGTTATCGTCCATTAAAATGAAGTTATCTCCGATTGCTGCAGCGTAAGGGACTACAATGGGTCTGAGGATCTCCTCCCTATATCGGCGACCAGTCAGAGCTCCATCTCGAATGATGTAGAGGTCAGTGCGCCCGTCAATGGAGATGCCACCATACACCAACACTCCTCCACCGCCAAATCTGACACTTTCGTGCACGAACGCAGGATTATTCCTACTGCCACGGTCCCTCCAGATGAAAATACGCCTTTTATCCGGATGCACAGAAAAACGGGACTCGTCAGAAAACAAGATATTGCTCCATTCATTTCTCCTCCAGTTGACATGCTCGGTTGCCCACTCCCTGCGGTCGCGACGATGCCTTGATGTTAATCTAACACTTACCATCGGTCGGCGAGCATACAGTCCTACAGCATGGAGCCGGTTTCGGACAGTCTGAGTTGAAATCGTGGTGCCTGTAGCCGAGCGAAGGTGTTGTTGGAGAAGAGTAGCGTTCATGGTTCGGTGTCTCCGAGCTGTTAACGCTAAATACCGATCTTCATTGGGCGTTGTTGCCCGTCTACGACCTTGCCCTGGTCTTCGGCCTGCACATCCACTCTCCAAAAAACGGTTCCAGATCCTGGAAATGACACTTTGTGACACTAAAATGGCTTGCGCTACTTCAGCTTGAGTTTGGCCCCCTTCTAACCTACCAACAATTCTCAAAGCTTCTAAATCTGTCAAATGACTTCGCTGAGACATCGTACTCATCGAAACAAAGCAATCACTGAATGCCGATCATCCTTGTCTTCATTCTCTTTTATCCAGTTGAAAGTCAAATTTCATTCGCTGCCGCTGAAGCGACGTTTTTGACGTCGAACTCAAAATTTGCATACTCCACAGTTTGAAAACCAGAAAAATTTGCATTTGTGATTCTCTTCTTCTATTTTCGGCAAAAAAAAAATTCGTTTATATCTTTATTTTATATAAAACTTCAAATATCCTTTAATTGTTTTGAGCAGTGTATGTTAAAATTTTAGCAAATATAGTAATTTTAGAATAACTTTGCAGTGCCATTTCTTGTATTTGCGTGTTGAAATGAATGCCCTAGAGCTCTGATGGTGGAAAAAAGTCCCACGTCCCCCAGCCTAAAGGGGGTATTTAAAAAAATTTTTAATCACATAGTTCAATTTCAGACAGTCCCCTAATCACATTTTAAGTGTTTTTCTAGCATATTTTTAAAATTTTAATAACTCGGAGCTCAAAGGGTTAAGACAGTTTTGTCCGTCGACTAAAATCGTCTGAATTGAAAAACTTATTTACCTTTTTAGGTACGTTAGTAAATATATAAATACATAGCACCTATAATCGTCGTCTGGATCTTTCTTCTATCTGACCGTCTGTCCGCATATAACAGCGCAAAAACTAAACAACCGAATATCCCCACAGCTTGGGAAAAGAGGTTATGTGCGGATTTCTGGTCAGTGCTTTGTATACATTTTTTAAACAGTAATTTGAATGTAATAATGCAATCGAAATTATAATGAATGCTTACAATATAATAAAATATTAAAATAATTAAGTAAAATAACAAACTGAAATAATAAAAATTAAGATTCTTTAAACAATAATTAAATTTTTAAAAGTAAAGGTAAAATAAATAATAATGTATAATTAATTATGCATACTAAATATTACATACATTTTTCTTGAATTATTCAATGAAACTTGCCTCATAAAGTTACCCTACTAATTCATATGAAAATCTAAATTTGTAATAAATAAGGAAGTTTTATTTCAGGTTTAGCCAAATTTAATAACCAAAAGAGCTTGATTAATACATAAATATACTTGGTAAAAAGATTGCAATTACCAGTGATATAAGCAATATCTTGAATTTTTCAGAAATGAATTTATACTATTTCTTTCATGAAAAAGCAAGAGTTCAGCATATTAACGAGAATTACATATTAAAATACACATGGAATTATATAAAAATAAAAATGTCTGTAATTTCATCTGAAACATCTGAATATCTGAAATGAAAGTTTCATTGTTTACATATTCGATGATGTGTGGATTTTAGGGTTGCGGATTTGAGGGAGTCTACTGTACTAGGTAAAGAAAATGGGAGAGTATTAAAAAATCCATCGAAGTATTTGCTGCGATGTTAAGACTGTTACTGTAGAAGGCATACTTAAAATACATCACTTGACCTACAGTCAGTTCCCTTCACCTACTTTCGATATGATGTATCAGTATGCTTTCCAAAAGGCTTTAATGCAAAACGCGGATTTAGTCTCTTCTAATCAATAAAACATGTGTGGGTCATTTTCTAAATCTATCCATGTTTTGGAATAACAGAATCAAATTCTTAGAAATAATCAGAAAGTTTTATTTTTTTTTAAAATGATTACCTTACCTCATAAACATTAATACAGTGCTCAGCAAAAGTTTAGACAATGATCTATTATGCTTCTGTACTGCAAAGTATGTAACGAATTGTTGTAAACCCACTGTCACATATTACTGGGGACTTATCCTTTATTCACAAAAGATAAATTTTAAATTATACCTTTTACATAATAAATAATGACAAAAAAAATTAACATGGTGTCAAAAGTATAGACAATCTGTCGATTTACAGAAAAATAACCATATATTAAAATCGAACTACACCTACATTGTGTGCCATTAGTGCAAATACGTAACTAGGAAACTAAACTGTGTGAGGAAACTAAATCCTGCATCACTTGGGAGTCTATTTCGTTCCAAACCGGTTCAACAGCAGTTCGACGTTTATTAACAGAGGAGTATTCTCAAAAAATTGCGTAAATCTTATGAGATATGATGCCACAAATGTTTTCGATTGGGTTCAGATCAGGGCTATATGCGGGCCAGTCGAGATTAGTAATATTTTGAGAGTTGAAATCAACTTTTGTCTTGCATGCAACATGAATGGACGCATTATCTTGCACAAATACATACTTTGGAACAGCTAGAAGTTCACCAAATGGCTGTAAATTGTTTTCCAATGTATATATGTAGTCTTTCGCTGCATGGCAACCATTGACGATCTCCAGAGATACTTGAGCATTAAAACAAAGTGAGGCCCAAATCATTAAAGAGTAACCTCCTTGTTGACGACGAAAGAAAGCCCGAGACTGTTTACGCAAGACATGCCAATCCACCCTGTCTGGGTCATCCAAATTCCGCTTTTTTTTCGTCACTGAATGTCACAGTGCACCACTTTGGTCCATATGACATATCTTTGCGAGTCCATTGCATTCTTGTCAATTTATTGTGAGATTTCAAGGCTGGTTGTTTTATCATTTTCATGAAAACTAATTTACTTCTTTCTTTTATTCCTCTACGAATCGCATCCGTTGACTCAGAAAGCTCTGACTCACTTTTAATGCGAATAGCAATCATCATTTGTCTAGATGACAGTTTATGGGTCCTTCTACCATCTCGTTTTCTGGCCACGCGAGGTCTTTCAGATTTATGTTTTGCTTTGAAAGAGTCACCCTTAGACAGTACTTGATAGACAGACTTCTTTTGACTATTCAAAATAGCTGAAATTTATGCAATAGTGTTCCCTTTCGATTTCAGCTTCCATGCTACAATTACTTCATCTGGCTGAAAATTTCTAGCTCGCGGCATCTTCACTAACAAATGCTATTGCGAGGTGCACTTAAAAACATCATGCATGTGGCGTCAAAAGTTAGAAATTTGCGTTTTTCTGTGAACAGTTGCCAAAAAATCACAAAAGCGTCTAAACTTTTCAATAGACAAATTTCACATTTTTCAGTTAAATTAAATAAAATCCGACATTAAAACCGTTATTTCCGTCCTAAAATGTTTAAAATATGTTTCAAAATAAGTACAGCCATTTGTATAGCCCAAGTGTTCGTATTTTTTATTCAAAGGTCAAATAGCACCAGTGTCTAAACTTTTGCTGAGGACTGTATACAAGCATCAGCAGAGACTAAATTACTAATTTAACATTTTAAAATAAATTTTTAAATTTTAATGAACTTCGTAATGACAAATAGTGAGCACGGTAATGAAAAAATAAGCAAAATATTTTTATTTTTTCCGAGGCATAAATGGTAGCCATTATATCTTCTGGCCCATACAATGATTTTCTATTTTTCATATAATAAAAGCAGATTAAGAAATAAAAGTTTAATTAATTATCATTTACAAGTGTGTACGGTAATGACGTACAAAAAAAAAAAAAAAAAATGCTCACCAAAACACTCGAAGTCTTTGCTTCTTTTATTGAAACTATACAGGTATTTCTTCTATTCACCTAAACCTGATAACAAGTTGACTTTTATGGAGTATTTTTGCATGATAAAAAGGCATGTGCTGCCCTCTAAAAAATTTCAGATAAACTTTTTGTCAGAAGCATGGCAATGACACTTTTTCTTAAGATACAGTTTAAAAGAATTATTTAGAATTATAGATAAGTTTCATTAATGAATATAAATATTTTTTAATTAGTAGCATCTTAATAAATAAAAATGTATTAAAAATTTATAACCATCTGTTTTAAATTTGCTTAGTCAAATCTTTACCTAATAAATTGTTTATTCGGACAATCTACGGTAGTGACATTTTTACTACAAAAGAATATATTTCTCATTTTTATTTTTTTTTATAAATAATAATAGATCTGTAAATTATCATTAAAAAGTATGATAGTTAAAATGCAATAATTAAAATTATGATATTTAACTATTTTTTCTATGCAAATGTGAAAGAAAAGTACAAAACGACACTTATTGGAAAATCACCCGTATTCTTCATTCTTAATAAACTAACCTGCGCTGACTGTCAAATAATAGTGGCCTTCATTGTTTGTGCCTGGTCTTGGAAACTTGTGTTTTCAACACATTTTTAAATAGAACACTTTTACATAGAAAAACACCAGCAAGGTTGATTATAAGACAAAATCCCTACTTTCGATATTTCTTGAAGAAATCTTATGCTAATTTCCCTTTTTTAGCTCCCGGTATGCTATTTCTTTCTCCAAGCTTATTTTGTCTCCCATAAATAACGTTACCTTGTATAAGCTAGCCGTAAAACAAAAGTCGATGTATCATTGGGCGATTAAATACTGTATAGCATTTTTTTAAACTTAAAAAAAAATGGCCATAATTCATTTTTTTTTTCATTCTGACCAGAAAATTCTAACTTTTCACGGCTGCTCTTTCATCTTCACCTAACGCTTCATTTATAATGGCTGTTTCATAATAATAGAAACCACCAGTCCACCAGAAGAAAATGAAGTAATGGAAATGCCGGGGGCGACACTAAATTCTGAAAAAGCAGAATTCCTGTTCTCTAGTTTCTTTCTCTTTTTCCGAAACAGAAAAGGGTCCATATCTCATGAACGACTGGATTCGGGGGTATAGTTCCTTATGCATATCTTTATACTTGTAACAAGAGCTTTTGAATGATACAACTGTCATCCAAATCCAAAACTGACAGTAGACGACGTTCCCTTGTAAATGATGCTTTTAAATTTCTTTTTGTTTTTTAGTATCATAAAATCAAAAAAATTCACCGAAAATAAATTTTCTGCTATCTATCTATATTATAAAGGTAAAACGTGTCTGCACGTAACGCTGAAGTCAGTTTTATATTATAATGGACATAAGTTTAAAATTTAACTTTCAAATCCAATTTGTTTAAAAACTGTACTGTGATTTGTTTTAACCCCTTAAAGGTCGCTTAATATTTGAAAAAACCCATAAAAAATTACCTATTTCTTATTACAGAAATTGAATAATTATAAGGTTTCTATATAAAATATGCAATTAGCTTTTTTAACCCTCTGTCTAGCAGAAGGGTACAATGGACCCGACATGTACATTCAAAATATTTATTCAAACCAGAAATTTCTTCAAAACAAACTAAATGTATAAATCAGACAATAATAAGTTAAATAAACAAATTAAATAGTTTTAAGTAAAAATTCTGGTGTAGAATGTTTTTATAAAACTTGAGTAAAATTTCCGGTAGTTCTAGGGTTAAGGCAAAAAAAAGATGTTATAGATAAAATTCACATTTGTGTAAAAGCCATCATGCGACAATTCTGTATTTTAATGTTTGTTTTACACCATACAAATTAATGCGAAAAAGAACTTTATTTTTCACAGTCTTAGATCTTTATTTATCATCATCAAACAAATTTTTATAAACAATATTTGAAAAAAATATATACATTAAACTTTGATTATTAATAATTATTTTGAGTGCGATATATTTCGAAACATGCAATACAAAGTCCGACATCACAATCAACGCCAAAAAACGAACCCATTCGCTGATATTCAAAGGCTTCACACCTAAATTTAAAGATAAATTTTTCTGGTTTCAGAAGTTTTTTCCAGCAATAAATCTCCAGCCCGGAAATATGAAGGGCACGAGAAGTAACGAACGACACCTCAGCCCGTGGTATTGACGGGAGCGAGAATCAAGGGGTTAAAACTGTATCGCAATTTAAGCATTTTTCATTCTTTATAAATAGCTCACCATTTGTTTCTAGTTTATATTCCATAACGGCATTGCAACATTCATCATTCGTAAATAAAACAATAAAATATAAATAAATCACAAATTTAAGACAGGAAAACGAACCGTACAAGCTTAACCCACTGAAATAAACAGAAATAAAAAAGTTGAATGTAAATAGCGATTTCTTCATATTTTACCTACTGGCACGAGGCAAATATTAATAAGCCTCAAAATTTTATTTTAACGCATTATTGCTATTTTCCATATAAGGGAGACTAGGAAGGATTGGTCGTAGGGGAGTCTTGACCCACCCATCAGTTTTCATGTTTAAAAGAATTTCAGAGTTTTATCGATAGGCTTCACCAAAGCTAGTGGAATGTTCTAAATTTCAGTTTTTGTTTCATACAGATTGTAAGAGTTGTGAAAGCCAGCGGACAAACTTAAATACCTAGAATGGACTTTTTTCTTTATTTCACAGTCTGCTGCAGAACTTTAGGTAACACAACTGGCAACGAGAGGAGACCGAGGATCGTGAGAGCTGATGCAGAAGAAGTTGGAAAGGATAGAAGGTGGAAGAGTGTTTATGTACAGTGAAATACGTTTAACACGAAAACGCTTAACATGAAAAATCGGTTAACACGAAATGATATAGTGGTCCGGAGAGTATACTATGAAATTAATACATTTTTTTTTCTTTTAACAGGAAACAAAAATCGTTTAACACAAAAAAATTTCGCTTTCAACCTAGTTGAGTTGAAATTTTTGAATTGTGTGTTAAAACCACTGAATTTTGGGTGAAATGAATGAATTTTGTGTTTTTTTTTTTTTTTTTTTTTTTTTTTTTTTTTTTTTTTTTAATATAAATTAGCTTATGTTTTAATAAGCATAATGGCTGAGAAATCGGTCCGAAAACAAACTGCTATTTCGCTTCAAATGAAGATGAAGCTGCTTAATGCAGTTGATGAAAAAGAAGGACGTAAACAGAAATCTGAAAAGAGTTTGGCATTGCCAATTCTACTTTATCAACGATAACAAAAAGCAGGGATCCCATTATGTTAATGTTTGACAGACAGTATGTTTAAGCCAGAGAAAAAACATATGAGAACCACTGAGCATGAACATTTAGAGACAGCTTTGCTTATTTGATTTAAACAAGATAGATCTCAGAATGCTGAAAAAGACACTTAAAAAAAATCTGATTTTTTTTTTTTTTTTTTTTTAAGAACAATATATATTTTTTTCCTGCTTTTTATCCTAATGGATGCAACCTACCAGTACTTTAACAGGAAATCTAAATAAAATTTAACGGCGTCGAAAAATATTTGTGAGTTTTGTTCTTTTTTTTAAGATTCTTTTAACGCGAAATTCTTTTAACACGAAAAAAATGTCCGGTCCCCTTAATTTCGTGTTAAACGTATTTCACTGTAATTCTGAATTATTGTTTTTCATTTTTAAAGAGATGTGATGTTTTTAGAGTATTAAACGTGTTAAGTTTTAATTCTGTTTGGTTTTAAAGATTATATGAGTGGTGTGAAATTATTCATTGGCTCCCTATATGGAATGATACTCGGCTGTGAGTTTGATGGTTAAAGAAGCTACGTATCGCAAAAACCCTACTCAGAAAATCGAAATAGGTTTGGAAAAATCAATTGTGAGACATTTTCAACTTGAAAGTTCTGTTTTTTAGAAATCTTTTGTAAGCTTTTTTTATATAAAATATATCTTAGACATTTAAGTAAATAGGTTTTATGTAATGCAGAAATATCGAGCTTTCATTTCAGGTATAAAGATTTGACAGTAAGTTAGGTTTAAATTCTTTAGAAAAAACTATGTGGGGAGGAATGCTTGTCACAGTCAATGTGAGGGAGGGTTGACCAAATGTCCAAGGCTCCCTTAATTATGTGGTTTTGGGAAAAAAAATTATAAAACACAGTGAATAATGAAAAGTTAATGGTTATATATAAAAAATAATGTAAATGTATTCTGTAAATCTACAGTAAAATGGGGTGATGGAGAAAAAAATGTTTAAAACTGATTTAAGAAAGGTGGGAAAAATTGCTATGATATCCACTGCAAGAATAAAAATTACTGAAATATAAATGTGGAAGTTGATAGGAACTTTTTTTCCATTTAATTATTACTTACAATAGGTAAATAAAAACAGTCGAAAAGACTAGAAAGGATTTGAAAGTATGAAAGCAGCAGTCTCAAACTTTTCAGGGGCAGTGGTATGTTTATGAAACCACATAAAGTTTATTCCCAAACGCCACAATGGCACCATAATATTGCTAAAGTTCTTTCCATTTAATATGTATGTGAAATATAGCCTTTGTCTTATTTCGAGAAAAATTTGTTCGTAAATTCCAGTGCCAGTCATGTATTTCAACATTTTAGTACTAAAAGTACTTTGCCCGTTAATGTCAAGAAATGAAATTAAAAGAAGTTAATGACAAGTTAAGTGCTCATGTGGCTGCAAGAGAATATAGCATTGATCGCAAAACTTTAGGAAGGTATATAGACAAATTTCACCAGGATGAATGCTGTGAGATGAAGCCAAACTATGTGACAACTAGAGTTGTCAGTTGGAGTGTCACAAAAATTTGGACAAGGGGACAAAAAAGCAGGACAGTGGTTCCTAAATACGGACATAATAATACATGAAATCCTACGAAAACGGAACCTATCTCTAACGGAATACTGTCTTAAATGTTAAAATTTCCTTTTCCCTGCTATACAATTATATCTGCTCAGACAAAATCCTATTTAAAACAAAAATTTTCTCCTCTAATTTGAGATTGCGTCTAAACAGGTTCGTTTAAGCATCATATTTTCAAAAATATTTTTTTTTATAATAACTAAAGCATGTAACACAAAGTTATTTTCTTTTTTTAAACTGCTTTTATTTCTCTTCAAAAATATTTCAGTATAAAACAAAGTGGGTCAAGCCTCCCATATAGTGGGTCAAACCTCACATATGTGGGTAGCCTTAACCCATAATTTCCTCATGATTAAAATCAATCATTTTTGAAATTTTTTTATATATTATACTTATATAACAATTTTATTTTGATAACTGATTGTATAACGAATAAAACGACATATGAAACTTTATTCTACGTTCAATATTTAAAAAACAAAAAAAACATTTTGTAAAAGTGGGTCAACCCTCCCTAGTCTCCCCTAAATATGATTTTTAGTTTTTTTAATGGACATTCTAAAAAGACATATCATGTAAAAAATCTATTAGAGTTATCATTTAAATATATATATATAAACCCGTGCGAGGCTTTCTCACAGCATTCTTTGATATTTACTGATATTTTTTACCCGACTGCCAAGAACGTTTATGTGTTTCACGCGTATCCGGGTATGTGGATTCTTTATACCCTCGAAACATCCCAACGGCTCGATGAATTCTAAGGAATGAGGTCTCTATCGATTCATCTTAACCGTCCGATGGTTATAGGCTAGGTTTTGGTTTTATAAATTCAAAATGGAGGTCGTAAAATACAAAATGGCGGTAGAGACAAAAACATTTACGCACCCTATTGAGTGGCATATCATTGGATAGGTCTTTCAAAATGAAGAAGATGTTTCATTGACTATTTTACAGTCAGAAGCTCCGTTAAAATATTACACAACCTAGAAGTGGTGTAGGTAGGATCTTTAGATTTACTGCAACTCTAACCTTCATAGACATCTATAGACCTCATCAAAACACTGTTTATAGATAGGAACTAACAATAAAGCACAACTTAAAAGTCATAACACAAGTAAATAAAAAAAAAGGTAAGTAATATAAAAAATACTTTCACATTGATGTGAAAAAATTAATTAGTTCGCTTTTTACGCAGTTTCGCTTTTTAAATTTATTTTTTACTTCCTTCATGATCTTTTGATTAAATGCAAAAAAAAAAAAAATCAAACAACGTGTTTTACTGTATGTAATATCCTTCTGAAAAATACCTCACTCATCCCTGTGTCTTTAGTATGAGTAGAGAAAAAAAAGATGTTACCAGCAGAAAAAACATATATGACGGTTTTCACCTATACTCTGTAGTTGGCGAAGACCAGGTTTATCCCTTTGATAATAATAATATTAAGGAATCTCAGGACTCTTAAAGCATCAAAATTTTCGAATTTTTCATTTGTTTAGACGTTAAACTACTATATTTTCTAAGTATTTTGATATAATTGTTTCCTTGAAATTCCCATTAGAATAGAAGTTACGGGTTTCACAATTATACCCGCTCAATAGCTAAACGGCATTTTCGAAAATTTTGAAATCATTTTCCCCAAATGACATTATTAGGGCATAACGCGCACGACATCTCTAAAACGTCTGAATATTTTTTCATGAAATTTTCAAAACGTATCATGTTAGTCAAAAAAATATTGTTTAAAAAAATACTTTTTAAGGCAGTTATACTGTTGAAATTTTCAAAATTTTGCATTAGGTAAATAATTTTTGTATCAAAAATATAAAAATGCTTTAAATACAAATTTTTTTAGGTTCAGAATAATTTCTATAACATGAAGCATAAGAAGGCACCAAAATTAACATTGTGTGTTCAATATATATTTTGTAATCGTGCGCATAAGTTGTTATACCAAATTTTCTGCTCGTCAAATATCTGACAGTTTGGAGCCCCCTGTAAATGCTTATTCTGCATCGTGCATTTTTTTTTTTTAAAC
The DNA here is from genome assembly GCA_963932465.1 of Maratus speciosus. Lineage (NCBI taxonomy): Eukaryota > Metazoa > Arthropoda > Arachnida > Araneae > Salticidae > Maratus > Maratus speciosus. The sequence goes on along the minus strand of OZ010794.1, from coordinate 500,578,223 downwards.
ATAAAATGAAAGAACATACTTATATTTTTTATCCCAATAAAAATTGTGTTTTAATATCCTATACATTTTAAGATATTAAATGGTGAAAATGGCCTCTTTTTTTTTTTTTTTTAAGAGTCCTAAGACCATTTAAGGATGTAACATAACCTCTTATTGTAACAGACTTTGATATAAAATTTCTGTTTTACGTCAGTTATCCAAAAGCAGTATCATAGAATTACACGTTTTATTATAAAGAAAAATATTCGTATAAATTTACTTCTCTCTATCATCCGAGAAACTTGAGCCAGAGAATTTTCGCTGAAGAAGATTCACGAACTTTCTTATACGTGGGTAGCTTACAAATTTCTGCATGTATGTTTTTATATATAAAGGTGCTTTACACCGTCACGTTTATTGGGTTTAGCAAAACAAATTTTCGATTTCTGCCTTAAATAATCAAAACCGACCAATCAAGAATTTCAAGGCTCAAATTTTTACATAAAGGTAGAATGATGAGGGAAAATGCATTAATAATTAGCATTATATTTTTAATTCATTTGTATAAACAATTTTGGACTATTGCACCATAGGTAATTCAAATATAAATGAGTGAAATGTAAATAAACTTCAAATCATTTGATAAAATGGTATATTGAACATTTAATACAGATTAAAACATTAAAAACACTAAAATATCTAATATACGGTTTCAGCACACCTCCGTGGCATTCTTCAGGCATCTAAATTAACCAAGATGTCAGCTATGTTTAAACTCCGCCCGACAGAAAATCGTGCACATGGTAGAAATTAACCAATGACCAGGAAATAAGAATTTACTGATGCCATCCGTTGAGATAATATAGATACTCTCTCGCCATCTGTTGAGATAAGATGCTAATATAAATACTTTGTCGCCATCTATGTGTGAAAATAGTTTTTAAAATGCCCAACTCAAAATCAAACGTTTATAAGGATATGTAACTAAAGTTTTGGAATATTGTAAGATATATTGTCATTACATACTTCCTCTTTTCTTAATGAAATTTCTATTGATTCTCTAATTAAATTTTTATGTGAGTCATTACTTGGAACAATAATGTTAGCATTCTCAAAATCAATATTACAATGATAATTATTGAGATAAAATCTCGACAAGGCTGTAGATGGTTTTTAATATTTTATGTCATAACGGTGCTCCTTTAATCTTTCCACAAACTTCCTCTTAGTCATGCCTATATAATATTTCTTACTATTGTCCTCACTAGTAATGGGTATACCCATTGCCGGGCATTGGTTAATTTCCCCCATGTGCACGATTTTCTGTCGAGCGGAGTTTTGACATAACTGACATCTTGGTTTATTTAGATGCCTGAAGAAGGCCACGGAGGTGTGCTGAAACCGTAGAATAGATATTTTAGTGTTTTTAATGTTTCAATCTGTATTAAATGTTCAATACACCAGTTTAGCAAATTATTTGTAGTTTATTTACATTTCGCTTATTTATATTTGAATTTATTTGATAATTAAAAGCTTCTAACATATGTTTTCCAACAAATCGAAAATTGTACGCCAAACGTGGCAAATGAGGTGCGTTCGCATTATAACATAATTTATAAATATTCAGATCTTGTTTCAATAGCCGTTGCACTCTTATGCAAAAATGCATGAATGCAAAATGTGTTACGATTATATCCTTCTATATATAAAAAAAAGTTTTGATTTGGAAATGGACCAATGAACATCTGCGTAGATATTCCGGGTTGATCCGCATCCAATTTGAATGCTTAAGCATGGCCTTTCATCGTTAATATTAAGAAAACTGTTGCATGCAAAAAGATGAAAATCGGTGGTATTATAAGAAAAATGTTTGATAAACACGCTGATGCAGACAGTTTTCAAATCGAAGAATTATTTTAAGAGATATTTAATGCTAAAGTTTGACAAAGTCGTTCCATTAAAAAAGTTTTATTTGAGCAAAAACTATGCATGAGAATTTAATCATTTTTAGATCATTTTATACGTTATAAGTTCCCAATGCGAAGATTGCATTTATTTTTCTTATTTGACGCATTTTTTGAGGTTTTATTTCTATTTTAAATTCAAATTTTCAGCATTTCGAGAGATGTTTTTTACAAATTTTAGAAAATGTCATTAATTTAAACTGTTGCCAATTGTATAAACAGCGAAACAAATTATCATATCAAATATTTCTTCAAATTAAAAATTTATTTACACGTGACTATTACAAACAGAAAAAAAAACTTTAAAATGAGAATTAAATGATTACATGTTAAAAGCAGGAAAATTACGTCATAAGAACCATATTTACACTTGAATTTTACGTCATATTTAAAATGCCCCAAAAATATGGTAAAACAATTTAAATTGAAAAATATATTTGCGCGAGATATTTTGAGATAATCTTTTCAACTATTATCGTGAATTCGAAGACAGCGCAAATAATATTTCCTTCTAACAACAAAAGTATTTTTACGTGAATATTAATAAGAGAAATAAAAGTTTGGTGTAAATTACGTCAGATTTGAAACGATACATTTAAAATGAATTATTTAAAAGAACTATCTTATAGCGCTGCTAAAAAATACCGGTAGACAATGACACTGTTTACTTAATTCATTTTACATTAGCTTATTTTCAAATAACTAATGTGTTTAATTAAATACGAAAACAGCCATTGTATCTCTTAACAGCAACAGATTTGGTCTTAAAAATCCCCAATCCAAGAAAAACGAATGGAAACCCGTTTACAGAGAGATCGCTACTGTTTTTTTTTTAATTTTAATTCAATATTTTTAAAGCCGATCAAATACGTGCAATTAGCGTGCTTTTTGGATTTTGGTGTGCCTGGACGGGGGTTGGCGAGCGTAGCTCGTAGGGGGCAGAGCCCCCTAGTATATTAAATTCAGTAATACGGAAATAATAGGACTCTATCTTAAATAATCAAAAAGGCAACCTAGAATCGTTACCTATTATGGGATATCATTAAATTAATTACGTATGATAGGATTTAATAGAATGTAGAAAACGTTTATTTATATCTTTTGAAGTTTTCATTTGATTTTCGTAAAGTTGAAAAAAACTCGACAAAATTCTGCAACGATTCTATGTTTTAAATGCCAAACCGTTCGGTTGGGTAGTTTTTGCACTGTTATATGCGGACTGTCGAACAAATAGACGTACGGACTCGACAACGACTGTAGGTGAAACGTATGTATATAATTACGAAAGCACCTAAAAAGACCATTAGATAACTAAATAAAAATTGTATTCTAAGTTCTAGTGAATGCTCTATAACAACATAAAAATTATTACTCAAAAGGCAGAGTGTCTCTTACCCTGTTGTTTTGAAAATATTAAGTATGTAATATAACCTATTTTTCTAACAGACTTTAATACAAAATTTCTGTTTATGTCGATTTTCGAAGGAAATATCATAGAACTACACGTTGTTCTATAAAGAAAAATATTCGTATACTTTATGTAAATTTACTCCTCCCTATCATTCGAGGAACTTCAGCCAGAGAATTTTCGCTGAGAAGATTCACGAACTTTCTTATACGTGAGCAGTTTACGAATTGCTGAATATATATATTTATATTTTTATAAAAGGTGCTTTACACCGTCACGTTTTTCGGGTTTAGCAAAACAAATTTTCAATTTCTGACTTGAATAATCAGAAACGTCCGGTCAAGAATTTCAAGCCTGAGACTTTTACATACAGGGAGAATGTTGGGAAAAAATGCATTAATAATTATCATTATATTTCTCATTTATTTGAGGAATAAAAAGCTTGTGAGTTATAATTTTCAAAAACTGATAGAAGTTAATCAATCAGTCCTTATAAACAAAATAAGATAGCCAAAAAATAAATACCAGTAGTGAGCCACTAATTACTAAAGTTTAAAAATATGCCCAAAATGTATTTGTGAAAAACGACTGAAAGAAATCTGATTAACATACTTAAATTTTAACTTTCCATAAACAGTTCGGAATAATTGTTTTCTTTTTCTGCTGGTACAGAAGTTTATTTTCTAGAGTGTCTTCAAAAATAGGTTTTTTGTCAAATTTTTAAAGGTTTCATTAAGAGATAAGCTTTTCTATAAAATATTGTTTATTTAATATTATGTTTTATTTTAGAATAAACTACTCTTGATATATTCTATTACATTGCAAATAATTTGTTTGATAAGCCCAAAACTTAAAGATTCATACATCAGAAATGTACTAGGCCCATTAGTGGAGCATAGAGGAAGGTAACAAGATGGTGCTAATGTAGGAATCTGAATTTTTAAAAGGTAGGCGTGAAAGAACATTATGCGGCAGAATTTTCAGGTAGACCTAATATTATTGAATGGAATGTGATATCACATATTATTTTCAATTCATAAATTTGTGTCAGCAGTTTATTATTATATTCTGATTGAAAATAGTGTAATTTATATTTCGCAATTCATATGTAGATCACACATCTTTCCAAATCTTATAACACTTTTTATTTTTGTTTAACTCTCACGATCTAGCTCCTTTAGGTATACTGAGTTATCAATATACAATAGCCTTCCATTTAACCGGTCTAAACGGGATCGAGGGTTAACCGGTTAAACCGGATAAGCAAAAAAAAAAATAATAAATAATTAACTAAATATTTAATTATTTAAATGCGTAGGATGCATTTAGTTTTTTTATTTGTGTAGTTTTTAAAAAAGTACATATTTTCTATATTTTGTGAAATAAATACTAGTTGTAATTAACTGGATTGAAATAAAAATTATCAATAATATCAAATAATGAACAATATTTATTGCAAATTAAATTGTTGACAATCTTGTCACATACCTTCATAAGAAGTTAAAATTTTTCTGCATTATGTAAATTTGAGTTAATTAACCATAAAGAAATGAGAACCGAAATTTTCGTTTCTGAATTTTGCCTGATGTAGGGAAAAACAGTTGGCCGGTTAAAGCGTAGTTCCGGTTAAGAGGAAGTCTACTGTATTTATGTTATGTATTTACTTTTATTGATAGTTAAACTTTAAAGCAAGATGTAAGTGGCGGAAAATACAACAAATAACCTCGATTTGTTATGACGAAAACCTGGATAAAGATATGGATGTTACATGATATATTCACCGCAAAATTGAAGTAAATTCACATATTGAGGTGAAAGAGAACTCTTTATATTTCCGTATATCATTGAAAGAAATATGAGAAGCACTCTCAAAAATTGTTTTCTGTCTACGTAACCAGAACACATAGTGAATTCAGGGAGAATCAAATAAATTGATTCAACTAGAATATGGAGAAAATAGACATAGATTTCTCCCTGGGAAAAACATGGATTTTTTTCATTATTGAATGGAACGTGATCTTACATATTTATTGCATTTCTTAAACGCGCATCAGCTCTTTGTTAAATATGCTTTGTAACTAATACCAGTTGACTTTCCCAGTTCATATTTAGTTCACATTTGGTATTTTTGCTTAGCTTTAAGATCTGTTTTATTTAGCATGACTCGCTCATCAATATTTAGTACTATTTACCAGGAACATAATGTATGTTGCAAATTGTGCAAAGTCACGGCACGAAAAATTTCCTTTAGGGAAAACAGGTAGTCAAAAAAGGATCAGTGGAAACCTTGCATAAAAAAAAGAAATTATTTTTCAGATTCAATTTGATGTACAATCAGTATATATGTATAAAAAAAATACTCTTTTCGCAGACAGCTTATGATAAATTCCCATCAAAGATTTTATTCGTTATATTGCGTCACTCAAATATACTCATCAGCAATAATACAGATTCATTTTTGCAATTTATTCATATCTATAGTTAAGACTTAAATCAACGTGCGATTGGTGGAAAATGTAATAAATAAATACGATTTGGTGTGGACAAAACATGAATAAAGATTTGGATGTCTCACGATATACTGAATGCATAATGGAAGTATATTCATATATTGAGAAGAAAAAGAACTCTATATATTTCCGTCAGTGGCGTGGCGTGAAAATTTTCGGTGGTCATCGCAATTATTTAAGTTTGTGGTGAAAAATTATTAACTCTAAAATTCAATGGTTGAATGTTCAAAAAAGAAACTTTAAATCTTACCTTCACTTATACATGAACTCCAAATGTTCTGCTAAAACTGGATCGTAGAGTTTTAAAAGCTTATTAAGAGTTTTAAAATATTGCTTGGTCATCGCCGCATCCAGCGATGACCGGACGCCACGCCACTGATTTCCGTATATCATTGAAAGAGACATGATAAGTGCTCTAAAAAATTGTTTTCTGTCTACGTTACAAGAACACATAGAGAATGGGCGCAGAATCAAATAAATTGATTCAACCAAAATATGGAAAGTATTTTTTATGAGAGAGTCATAGATTTATCCTCTGGGAAGCATGTATTTTTTCATTATTAAATGGAAGTGATCGTTCATATTTATTGATTTATTAAATGCGTTTCGGTTCTTTGTTAAATATGCTGCCTGAAACTACTACCAGTTGTCCTGCGAGACATGTAACATGATGATTCAAAATGCTAAGTGTCTATCAGCTTTTTGTTAAGTATTATGCCTGAAATTACTGCCATTTGTCCTTTACAGTTCACATTTCGATCACATATAATTTCAAAACTTACAAAACATTGTAGATTATTTTCCCTTAAATTCAAGATCTAGCTTATTTAGCGTGACTCGCTTATCAATATCTAGTTCTGGTTATCTGGATCGTAATTTATGTTGCAAATTTTGTAAAATCACAGCACAAAAAATTTTCTTCGGAATTACTTATAGTCAAAAAATAGAACAGTGGAAGCTCTGCATATCTATGTCAGTGATAAATTATTTTTTAGATTTATTTTGATATACAATCAATATATATGTGTAAAAACAAAATATACCTGCACTTTTCGCAGACCGCTTATGATAAAATCTCATTAAAGGTTTTATTTGTCTCGAAATATTGTTTTACACAAATATAGTCTTCAACAATAATACACATTCATTTTTCCAATTTATTCGCAGCCACAGTTAACTTTTAAATCAACATGCAATTGATGGAAAATACAACAAATAACCACGGATTAATATGGACAAAACCTGAATAAAGATATGAATATCACATGATATACTGACTGCAACTTTGAAGTACATTCACATATTGAGAATAAAAAGCACTATGTACAGCATCGTATATCATTGAAAGAGACATTAGAAACACTCTCAAAAATTATTTTCTGTCTACGTAGCCGCAACACAGAGTGAATGCGAGAAGAAAACTATAAATGGATTAAACCAGAATGTGGAATATAGAATTCAGCTTCTGAAAAACATGGATTTTGTAATTATTAAATGTAACGTGATTTCACATATTTATTTCATTTCTTAACCCTTATGTCTCAACAACTCAGACTTAACATTAACTAAAATATTAACTCAAATCTCATACATCATTTAAAGCATATAAAATGAATTACAAATGTTTAGAACATAAAAAAAAAAAAAAATATGGGCTATAAGGTATTTTTTCAGATCAGCAGTTAACAGAAAATTAATTTTCCTTTGCAGTCTTTTTTTAATATAAATTTCATGTTTTAAAATATTTCAAATTATTTTAAAACAGTTTTATACGTGGTGCTATAGGAAAGTTCCCGACATGATGGAAAAACTAGTTTTGTTTGAATCTAGCTATTTTTGGCTATCATGTACATCAAAACAATCCCCTTGAGAATGTATGCGCCGATCCCATCGAGTTTTCCGCTTCTCAAAAGGATTTCTGAATTCATTCTCTCGAACGCTGTCAGGTACCGCTAGAAATTCTTTTCGAATGTCTGACACAGTTGCAAAACTTCGTCCTTTTAGTTTCAATTTCAATTTTGGAAATAATGCAAAATTACAGAGAACTAGGTCCGGTGAATAGTGTAGGTGGGGAACAACAACCATGTTAAAAATATATTCTTAAAAACAGTGTTGTTTTTAGGGATCGTTTGTGAGGAGTCTTGGAACAAACTTTGCAGCAATATGCTGCATGTTCAAATTCTCCGATAAAATTTCTTGGCAGACTCCATAACCATCTCCGATTCCAATTTTGTCTACAAGTTCTTTGATAGTTAAGCTTCCATATTATCGTATGAGTTTCAAATTTGTTCCACATTTTCATCTGTTTTGCTCCTGAACGCTTCTCATCTTTAAATGAATGACGAACCACCTGAAACGCGAGTGCCATTCAAAACTGTTGTCTGATCTAAAACTTCATCACCAAAAGCCGTACGAAGCATTTCAAGAGTTGCGGTTGCAGATTTAATGAGCTTCGCACAAAATTTGACGCATACACCATTGCTAAATCGTAAACAGTTCAAAATACGAAGTCGAAAAAAATTCGTAACAACAAATTGCGTGTTCACACATTGAAATCAAGCAATAGAAAGAGTACAAGAGGGAATGTGATCTTGAGGGAATGTGATCTTGAACTACTTTTAGTCTGCTTTCATAGAAACAATCGCAGTAATAGCAGTCCGATAACTTTCTGATAGCACCACGTAAATAGTAATAGTCATAAATATAAAAATATTAATGTAGGTATTAAAACTAATTTTATTATTATTAGAGTGTATAAAGCAGCGAATAATTATTCTACTAACCCTTTCACGCTCGAATTAAATTGCGGTTAAAAAATTCAAATTGCTTATTGGCACCACTTTTATGAAAAAGAAATATTCACCTTATTTAATGACAGGTAAATCCATACCTAAAATATAGCCAATTTCACTATATTATAAAACTGGTGGGAGTCAAACAATCCGAGTAAAAGACTCAGCCCGAGAATATGACGGGAGCTAGAATTAAGGGGTGAAGTCAATGAGTATAAAACATCCCATCACAAAAGGACAAGATTAACAACTGGGCAAACTTCCACCAGTTAATTTTAAAAGAAATTTTTGTTTTACATAAACGCCGTAATCAAGAAATATTACTATCATTAATAGGAAAATAAATTCTTTTCTTTTTTTTCCGGTGGTTATCTGACCCATAATTAATTTAGCACTTTTGTAATTGGCTTTTGCATAATTAACGACTTAATATGTTGTGAAAAAATTTACATTGAAAAAGTTAATAATGAATTTAAAAGTGTTAATTTTTATATTAAAAGTAATCAAGATTTACGTCCTATTACTAAATTGTATTAGTTTATACAACGAAGTGCAAATCGCCTTTTATTTTTATGATTCCCAAGTTTCATAAAACGCCTGAAATTTTGGATTTATTTGTAGTAGTACTTCTATAAGAGTGAATAAGAATTTCAATATATATGAAAATTCACTGGGCACATTATTTTACTTATTATCTGATGTAATTATCTAGTTTTTATTTTAATTAAGGAAAAAAACACAAAAGCAATGCTTAGTTTTATCCCAAATTTTTCAGGTTGTGACACCTTCAAGCAGTAACGATAAACATGACCTGGACATTTTGCTATTTTAAACGATATCATACAAATTTATAGCGTAATTGCTGAATCATTCCGTTGGGTTTTGTGCAAATATGTTATTGGGCTTTTGAGGGAATAGGTTGTTAGGCCATTGTGAGAATAGACTGTTGTGGCGTCATTGAAATTGATCGTGGTTTATATGTAAGAGAAGGTCTTTGAAACTTCGATGAAACATGGTTCAATGTTAGGGAAGATGGTTATTTCTCACCGTTGGTCAGCCGTAGGACTGCGCATTTGGCTGAAGTTGGCCCAATTGCTATAAGCTGTTTAACTTTTGATGGGCTTGAAGTACTGTGCCTAGAATTATTGGGTCGTTCGGAAAGTCGTGTCCATTTAAGAAAATAAATTCGTACCGGAAAATTCTGACCGGTAATTATTAGATATTAGCTATCAAATCAATGTCTAATAATTAAATGATAGAATTTTCCAGTATGAATTGATTTTCCCAAACGGACAAAACTTTCCAATTATATAGTGTGGAAATCAACAAGGAAAACCATATACAAACTAGTATGTTGTGGCTATCACAAAACTTTCTTCTAAATAAATCACATCAATTAAATCTTTTAATAGTGCACGAAATTACATCAATTTAGCACCAATTCATGTCAAAGTATATTTGAATTTGAAGTTTGATGAAAATTCGTGCATTAGTTCTTGAGATAGAGCAATAGCAGAAATTCTGAAAAATATAGCATAGCAGCACTACCTGTAGAGCGATTTACAGTAAAACATAAACAGAACTAATTTATTTCAAGGTATACCTGAATCTGAAGTTTGATAAAATCTCGTGGATTAATTATTGAGATAGAGCTATAGAGTAAATTCTAAAAATGCAGCATAGCAGCGCCACCTGTTGAGCTATTTGCACCAAAATATAAACAGCACGAAGCCATACCAAGGTATACCTGAATCTGAAATTTGTTGAAAATCCAAGCATTAGTTTTTGAGATAAAGCTATTGCTGAAATCGCAAAAATGCAGTATAGCAGCGCCACATGTTGAGTGATTTACACCAAAATGTATAAAACGTCAGTTCATGTCCAGGACTAACTGAATCTGAAGCTTGATGAAAATCCGTGCATTAGTTCTGGAGACTGAGCTATTGTGGAAATCGTGAAAAATAGTGCGTAACAGCGCCACCTGTCGAGCGATTTACACCAAAACGTAAACAGCACAAATTTATATCCAGGTGTATCTGAATCTGAAGTTTCTTGAAAACCCAAGAATTAGTTTTTGAGATAGATCTTGAGATAGACTCCGGAAATCGCAAAAAATGCAGCATAGCAGCGCTACCTGTTGAGTGATTTACACCAAATTGTACAAAACGCCAGCTCATGTCAAGGACTAACTGAATCTGAAGTTTTATGAAAATCTGCTCATTATTTCTTGAGATTGAGCTATTGCGAAAATCGTGTGAATCCTGCAACATGCAGCATAGCAGCGCCATCTGTTGAGCGATTTACACCAAAAACGTTACCAGCATCAACTCATATCAAGGAATAACTGAATATGAAGTTTGATGAAAATCCATGCATTAGTTCTTGAGATAGAGCTATTGCAGAAATCGCAAAAATGCAGCATAGCAGCGCCACCTATTGGGCGATTATACCAAAAACTAATCAGCACCAATTTATACTAAGGACTACTAGAATATAAATTTTTATTAAATTCCGTGCGTTAGTTCTTGAGATAGAGCCCTCACAAAATTTGTGTCACATACAGACAGACAGACTCACAGAACCACAGAATCACAGACGCACAAACGGACATTTTGTAAAACAGTGTTTTTCGGAATCTCTGACACCTAAAACGTGTAAATCCGTCGAAAACCGGAAGTCGAAAATTTTCACGAATCCAATACTTTCTTCTTGTAAAGATAGAAGAATGTAAAAATTACATTTTCATAGATGGTGCTATGACCGAGTCTATTACTAATCTATTTATATAAAATCCAAGTCTCTGTGTGTCCCTCAAAATTCCGGTTAGACCGCCTCATTGATCGCGGCCATATCAGGGTTAGGCTTCCTATGGTGATATTGGTACCAGTTTCAACAATGAGTAATTGTGAATGGCAAAGTTTCCAAAATAGCGCCAAAAATTGACCAACTTTGCAAAACATTGCCAAATTTGGCGAAATACCGCCAAATTTGGTGACAAAAATAAGTTTCCGTACATGAAGTCAACTTGGTGATAGCTGGCTAATTTGGCGAAATTACCATTGAAAACCTATTAATCTTTCATAATCGAGCTCACCACTATTTAATTTAAACGCCGAGCATTAGAGGCTTTTTATCAAAATCTATAGGTCAAAATTTAAAGTGTATAATATAATATGCACGTCTTTACATCGTCACCCCGATGCTGCTAACAAAACAAAATAACCGCCTCTAGACTTCGCTGTGCTATGTGAGCTCCTAACTGCCCAATTTTAATGTGCTACATAGCCGGATACGGAAATTAAATTCTCGGTATTTTTCCAGTATAGGGTCCTTGGCGAAATAGAGAAAACTGCTTTGGCGAAAAAGAAAATTTGGCAACATATTTCCACATTATATCACCGCAGTGATATTTTCATCTATCACTGCGGAACAAGCGAAAAAAAAAACTGCTCCTATTCTTGCACATGTGTTGTATATATGCATCTTTATATCTCATTTTCCGTCATTTTTGACGGGCTATCTTTCTAGTAATGAATATAAATTCTGTATGTTTTTAGATATTTATGATGCGATTTAAACTACGGGAAACTTATTTTTGGAAGATAAATTTTGCGTAAAACAGAATTAAAAAGATTTATGTTGTGATATGCGGTACATTAGGAATGAACGAAAATCCAGGCATATATTACGACATTAGGTCATTAAATCCAATTTGAAAGGGGTATTTTTATTTAGAAATTCTGAATTCACAGGAGAAAATTTTGAATAGTAATATTTTTGGGGGTGCGGGGAATACAGCCCTCGGAGCGGCCTCACTGCAGCCTACTAATTTTTTTAAACAATTTTTGTAATGCATTACTACATCAATTGCAGGAATAAGCTTATTACGAAGCAAGTTGCTACGGCTTTTCCAGGATAAATCTAAATCTAAAAAATTAGATAGGAGATAGTGGATAGTGGTTGTCAAAACTTCGAGTAAGTCTCTTTTAAAAGAGATCGCTCCGAAGTCTGGATATCTATCTGCTTATAATAAAATATAAATAAGTGACGAAAAGTGTAGGTAACCATTCCGGTGCATACCATTCTGGTATGCAAATCGAACGTAGCTAAAAGCCATGTTAGGCTTAATAGAAAACATATGCTAATATATGACTGCTAAATGATAATTTCTTCTACTTGAAATAATGCATGTTCAGCATATTTTCATATAAAACATGTATATCATATCTAATTATAATGCATTAAGTTCCAAATTAAAAATAAGTTATTATAAACATCAAATTACTGATATAAACAAAATAACACTGTTGCCATTCACAATTTCCGAAACTTGAAACAAATGAATGACTCTTTAAACGCTTCATTAAGAAAAATATAGGTTAATTATATGATTCTGTTCTTAAAATATATTTAACAGCTTGTTAAAGCCTATAGATATTTTAATTTTGTTTGAAACTTTCAAAAACTACCCAATTAAATTCTAAATTAAAAATAGGGAATTTGCAATCAGCTGATAAACCATTGTATTTCAAGTGCAGGTCAGGGAAGTTCCACCACTCAGAACTGCCTATTTGTAGTGTGTGACCTCCAGCATGACGTCAATTGCAACTACCCCACCGCCCCCTGAATACTAGGCCTGAGCGCTGACACAAAAATGACACAAAATGGCGGCTGCCTAAGTAGGATTTTTTTTAGTGTAGGTACGTTCCCTTAAATGTAGACACCAGTATTTTATAAAAGATTTCTCTACCTTGCTTATTCTCAGAAAAATGAAGCGGAAAAAACTTAAAAAAATTATTGGTAGGAATATTTAAGGGACCGTACACACGCTGAAAAAAATCCGCCTTCGGCAGCCGCCATTTTTGTGTGAGCGCTCAGACCTGGTATTCAGGGGGCGGTGACTACCCTCATGAGTAGAGCTACTGAAACTATATTTAGTATATTTAGAACTTATATTTAGTAACCTTACTCAGGAGTATTAGGACCAAATCAGGAGCTTTTGTTTCTTGCTAATTCTTTTAGAGCCATCTTTGGAAAATTAATATAAACAATGAAACTTCTGCTGTGATCGTACTGTTTTTTAAATGCATTTTATCAGATTTGAAGGTATTGTAAATAAAAGAAATATTTGTTAAATTTTCATTGGAATTGAAACATAAAGAATGTATAACACAGTTGTATAACATATTTTTATTATCTTCCAGATAAAATTATAAATTTTAACATATTAAGTTAGTAGCGAAAAAAATGTCATAATACAATTAAACCAATTTCCTTTCAGATACGATGCAGATTAAAATCATTAAAAATTTACTGTTTAGCATATTACAGAATAATTCAAAATTAGTTTCGGAGTAGTAAAATAATTTGTAAGTCACAAAATTACTATAGGGAATAAATAATATATAAAAAAATCCATCTACTCAGTAATATGAATATGTAAAATATTTTATAAAATGTTTTATAGAAATAAGCGTAATTTTCGCTATACTATATGAGTATATATGTAGTATGTGTGTTTACATATACATAATGTTACAAATGTAATGCAACATTTATCTTTTCCCGTTCCATACTGAAATATTTAAAACATGATTTTAAACTGTAGTTTATAAAATGTAGTTTTTTCTAATCATCAAAAATCAAAGGATAATACTTTCTCATTGAAAAAAATGCATGCATGAGGAATCTTCTTTTTTTAAATTGAGAAAATATTTTTTAAATATTGTTTTGAAGATTTATCATTTACTTTCCGATATTTATGACAGGGTGATATACAGGTGCTGAACAGGTGAGCAGCATTAAGGGGGTTTCCTACCTGATAACAGCTTAACACCCAGACTAGGAAATTAAAGTGTCTTATGTTTTAATGAGCCATTGGGATAAAGTTAAACTGTAGCAAAGCTACTAAAAGAGTAAATAAGTTAATACATAGAATTAATAAGTTAATACATACAAGAGAAAATAAAAAAGTTTAAAAAAATGAAAAAGTAAGTTAAAACTTAAGAAATTAGAAAGTTAAGGTGAAATCTTAAAAAAAGTACAAGAATCTTAATAAAATATAAAGTCTAACTGTAGTTGAAGAACTACTATAAGAAATTTAGCTTTACTATTCGTCTTATAAATAAAAAATAACTATTAAATCTGTGTGGTGAGTATTTGGAATTTTTAAATAAAAAAACCTCTTTCAAATACGACGTTCATTTTAAATGCATTCCGCATGCATTTAAAATTGCCACCACAATACAATTGTGGTGAATGCAATACCACCACACAATTGCATTGAGTGCATTTAAATGTACTCAACTTGATGTTATAAATGCATTGTGCTCCACATATTTCTAAACGCTGTAACTAACGCTTAGTGTTTACACTTTAAAGCAATAAATTCGATGTTTGCGCCGCCTAAGAAAGGGTACTTTTTTTTTTTTTTGATACATTCTAAAGCAATATTGATGTACGCGATTTCCACACTCTATTCGAAATTCAAAACGAAATATCCTACACGGCAATAGGTAGAAGGAAGAGAAAACTTTGACTGCTTTTTTCTGCAACGAAATTTTTTGTAAAAACAACAGCCCAATTTCTGGTGTGTACCAAAATATTCTTTCTGAAATTATATTACCAGAACCATGTCTGTTAGCACTTAAATTTTCCATTTTTCAGCTGGATAATGTCTCATCAAATTTAATATCATTGTATCAAGTAAATGAAGTTTGATTTCTAAAGAAACCATCATAAAAACTTCATATAAATCAAGCTGGCAACTTGTTTAGAAACAATAGAGAATCGGATTTGAGCAAAAGGTAATGTTATGGCAATGCAGACTAACTAAAATTTGCTTTTTAAATAATTTTGGAAAGGAATTCTCGCAGATAATTTTTCAGAATTATAAGACTTCCTTAGTTATATATTAATTGAAAATAATGGTAGTATCTACTATATATATAAATTGCAAATGGGAATTTTGTACCGGGTATTTATAAGTGAGTTCTGTAGAATGTATTTTGATGAAACTTAGACTGTTGTTTCGATAATTTTACTGGGAAGTTTTTAGTATAAAAGATGTTGTTTTACGTTACTTAATTATAGAATTATGTGAGAAAGTTCTATAATAAGATTAATCCGATTATGAATGCTTAGCCTTTTTAGGGAAATTTCGTAGAAATAGGTTTTAATAGAATTTGCGCTCTCAGTTGGACACTTTTTCAGAGAAGGTTTTAGCATATGATGTAGCGTTCTATGTTGCTTGGTATAGAATAATACGGGAAAATTCAATAATCAGGGGAACCCGATTATGAGAGATTAGCCATTTAAAAAGTTCTACTGGACGGATTTTGATAAGACTTGCATTGTTAGTTTGATACTTTTTTAGGGATGGTTATAGTATGTTGCGTATCATTCTACCGCTCTCTACTAAATACTACAGTATGATCAACTAAAATAGTGAGTCCTTAACAACCCAAAGTTTGCCTTGCACGTTAGAAAATTTAACTGAGCAATGGCATTCGTATCGTTTTTAGGAATGTGTATGGACATTACAGGCAAAGATACCTGCTTAAAAACTCAAGATCAAATTCAACGATATATTTCGTTTGATTCAAGGGTTTTTTGCCCAAACTGACAAGCGTAGCCGGCGAAATCGGCTAATTTTGAGTTATTTCCTTAATTTTGGCTAAATTGTCTTCTGTCACTATCATTTTTCAAATTTTGCTTTCTGTACAAATGTAATTAAAGAACATAAAAATATCGTTCTTTGCCAAATGCTTTACGTAATTATGATTATTATGTGTAATTTTTTTCGTATAAATAGAATAAAAGATATGACATATCATTATTTTTGTTTTAATAAAAACCATCTAGTATAATAATTAATGTAGTTCCTCTCGACTTATCACACAGCTACTTCTACTTTAAAGTCTAGCAAAATGGATGTCTAGACTGTAGAATCTGCAGCAGCTTTAATTGGACTCATTTATTTCCTAAAGGCATTGACTCAGGAAATTGGTTGCAATATTCTTTTTTTTTTCATGTAATTCTTCTTAAAGCCTTAATTATCGCTCCCTTGATACTCACGGGCTGGGTATTTTATTCAAAATGTTTGATTCCCACCAATTTTATAAAATAGTGTAAGTGATTTTATTATGGTATCGTTTTACATATCATTCAATAAGGTGAGTATTTATTTTTCAAAAAACTGGTGTCAATATGCAATTTGAAATTTTAAACCGTAATTTAATGCTACCGTTAAGAGGAATGGATTTATGAAAAAAGAGGAGGACACATATAGTGTATTGTCTATCAGTTGCGAGTGAAGTAACTGGGGAGATTGTCACAAGATGGCGAATGTTTATTTAAATAGGACGAACTGTTTCTGATTACCGCCTGGACAAACTTCCACCAGTAAATCTGAATACAAAATTTCATCTTATTTAAGCGCTTTATTCATGCCAAAAATTCTCTCACAAATGTGGTAAAAATTTCTATTTGTTGTTACTGGTGGAAGTTTTCACATGTATTATAAAGTTTTTTACTGCCATTTGCAGGAGGTTATTTCGGTTGTCACAATATGGCGAGAACGCAGGGCCTGATTTCCACCGAAGTAAAGTTCTACCAGCATAAATAAATATCTGTTTTTGCCATTATTTATGACTGAAATTTTGCATTAAAAAGGCTTTTAAATGAGAAGAAAATGTGTATTAAGATTAACTGGTGGAAGTTTGTCCTGGCGATATTGAACCCCTGAAAAAGCGGTTACAGTTGAAGCTTCACTATTTTAAGGATATACTAGTTTCATTTTATTTATAGTTCCATGTAAACATTAGAATGTCGGTGAGGGGCCATTTTTGTCCTTACCAAATGAATATATTTCGTTTCGAGCCAGAAATTTCTTTATAAAATAAGTTTAAAAGATACAAAGGAAAAAAGGGTTAATTAAATAACTCAAACAGATTTAAATAAAAGAGTTCAGGTATTAAATATTTTTTTAACTTGAGCAAAATTCCCGTCTTTCTAGTGTTAAGGGGTTAATTAGGTTTGAAAAATTATACTTTCAGTTGCGCAGTGGACGAAGCCGACTAGTTTTAAATAACTTCCTTAATTTTGGCTGAATTGTTTGCTGTCGCTAACATTTTTTGCAAATTTCGTTTTGCACAAATGTAATAAAAAAATATAATAAAACATTTTTTGTCAAATGCTTTACAGAATTATGATTACAGGGTTGCAATGCATCAGGGAATTTCCAGAACAGGAAATTCTTCGGTACCGGTATTTTTTAATAGAAAATTTCTTCTTAAATAAGGTGAAATTTCGTGCATTTAACCGAGATTTATATTTCTATAATCAACTACTGTTATTTTACTTGAAATTTCCCTGAAGCTTGGCACCCCTGGATTATTAAGTGTATTTCTTTTCGTATAAATGGAATACGAACTATGACATATCTTTATTTTTTATTTGAATCAAAAACATTCAGTATAACGATTAATGTAGTTCCTCTCGATTTATCGCACAGTTTCTTTTACTCAAGAGTCTAACAAAATAGATATCTAGACTAGTATCTGCAGCAAATTTAATTTAATTCATTTATTTCCTATAGGAAGTGACTCAGGAAATTGGTTGCAACCTCATTTTTTTTCATGTAATATTTCTTAATTAGACTTGAAAAAATACACTTTATCCCTTCAACGTAGTTGGTCGTCTAATTAGAACTGTAGTATATACCGGGTGTCTTAAAAAGGACTCACTGCTTTTAAAATTCAATAACTTGCAAACGGTGACAAATATTTAAAAAATTCTTGCAGGAGGGTTATGCATGAGGTCAAAAGTTTTTTACAGTGATTTTCGAATTTAGTTTTCGAATCGAGATTTTCGAATTACAAACAATAGATGGCACTGTAAGCAATAGGCGCTAAATACAGGCTCGATTTTTTTACCCTTTCTCTTCTTTCATGCCGAAAAAGGAGATTAAAATGTATTGAGTGGGTCCCGAAGTACCAAAAATCGAGCATGAATTTAGCATCTATTGATCGCAGCGCCATCTATTGTTTGTAATTCGAACTAAAATCGAAAATCACTGTAAAAAAAACTTTTGACCTCATGCATAACCCTCCTGTAAAAATTTTTTTAAGTATCTGTCAGCGTTTGCAAGTTAACGAATTTTAAAATCAGTCAGTCCTTTTTAGGACACCAGGTAACTTGTTGTCTCAGTTGTTTCAAATAAGTTCAAATAATTCAGTTATTTCAATAAATATTTTGTGCACTTACATGAGTGAAGATTTATTTCGCTAACTAATAATAGAATGTTGTATTTTAGTGGTAAATTTGCATTTCTTTTCACACTAAATCTACCAACAACCGGTCATTTAACCGGTTTCAAATGAAATTTTGAATTCGAATCAAAAATGTTTTCATCTACTATATATATGTAATTTAAATGAGAATTTCATTCCGGATCCTTATAACTTGAGCTTTGCTGAATGGATTTTCAAGACTTGTAGTGTTAATTAAATATTTGTTCAGGGAAGGTTTTAGTATATTGCGTATCATTTTACGTTGCTTTATTATAGAATTATGGGGAAAGTTCTATAATGAGATGAAGTCAATTATCAAAGATTACCTTTTATAAAAAGTTCAGCAGGACTGATTTTGATGAGACTTGAATTGTTAGTTAGATACTTTTTCAGGTATTGTTTTAGTGTATTTTATACCGTTCTCTGTGAAATCTTACTGTAAACAATCGACAGAAGAAATTGATCCTTAACAGCCTAAATTTTGTCTGATATATAACAAAATTTTATAGTGCATTGGGGAGTTTGTATCGTTTTGAGCAATCTTGAGGACATTCTAGGTAAAGATTCTTAATACTTTAAAACACAAGGTCAAATTTACCGATATATTTCGCTGGTCTGTCCCTGTAATTTAAATTATACATCCGATTTTCATAAAATTTGAAATGACTCGATAAAATTTTGCAACAGTCATATATTTAAAATTCCAGATCATTCGATAGGGTAGTTTTTGCTCTGTTATATACGGACGAACAGACAGACGAACGGATTGAACGACGACTATAGGTGCTACGTATTTATATCATTACGAACGCACCAAAAAAGGGATTGAAATATTCTTAAAATAGTGAAGCTTCACCTGTAACCGCCTTCTCAGGGGTTCATTACCGCCAGGATAAACTTCCACAAATTAATTTCAGTACACATTTATTTCTTATTTAAACGCCTTTTAATGCAGGTACTGAACAGGTAATCAGCATTGAGGGGTTTCCTAGCTGATGACAGCTTAACACCCAGACTAGGAAATTGGAATGTCTTATGTTTTAATGAGCCATTGGGATAAAGTTAAACTGTAGCTATGCTAGTAGAAGAGAAAAAGAAGTAAACAAGAGGAAATAAGGAAGTTTAAGAAAGAGAGGAATAAAATAGAATTTTAAAGTAAATACTTAAGATGAAAGAAAAATTACGATAAATCTTAAAGAAATACAAGAATCTTAAATTATGTAAAGTCAAACTGTAGTTGTATAACTACTATAAGGAATTTAGAAAGTTAAAGTTAGTACTGTTCAGAGAAACACTCACCAAGCATGAGCAAGAAAAGCTAGGGTGGCAAAGACCACATCCAACCAAAAAAGGGACTGATCAGGGCCATACATAATTTTTTTAAAGTTTTACAATTTTATTTTGGTCTCTATATATTATAGAGAAGGTTTTTTTTTTTTTTTTTTAATAAGTAAGAAAAAAAAAATAAATATATTATAGGCAAAATTAATGCTTTGAATGCAGAATTTCCGTTATAAATAATGGTAAAAACAGCTATTTATTTTTACTGGTAGAAGCTTACTTCTGCGGAAGTCAGGCCCTGCGTTCCCGCCATATTGTGACAACGGAAACAAACTCATGCAAATGGCAGTAAAAAAGTTTATAATAATCTGTGCAAACAGCCACCAGTAAAAACAAATAGAAATTTTTACCACATTTGTGAGTGAATTTTTGGTAAGAATAAAGCGTTTAAATAAGATGGAATTTTATATTCAATTTTACTGATGGAAGTTTGTCCAGGCGATAAACACAAACAGTTCATCCGATTTAAATAAACACCCACTATCTTGTGACAATCTACCCAGTTACTTCACTCACAACTGATAAACAATACACTAGATGTCTCCTGCTCTTTATTCACAACTCCATTAATCATTCGTGTCTGCGCAATAACATTATGTCTAATATTTGTGTAGATTTTTAATGAAATGCTACTAGAAATTTAGTAAAAAAAAAAAAGTCCTTCCGGCCAGTGCCGGGAGGAAGAGGTAGCTTTCATAATCCTTATTTAAAAAAAGCCAAATTATATCATTCAAACACACGAAGCTCAATTTAGTGGAAACCGAATATAGGAGATTCAATAATAATTTTTATCAATATAATGAATGAGAATTTCGCGAAATTAGTCAGCTTTATCCAAGCTGCTTTTCTTTAAAGTAACATATATTTGGCTGCCAAATTCGGCAATTTCTTAAAGTGCCTGTCATTTTAAGACAACATGGTGGATGAGGCTAAGCAGTGAACTTGGTCGAGACCTTAGTAATTGCTGTGTACATGCTCACTCACATCGGAATCGGTTAATATATAGGAGTGCTGTCGCATGCAAAAAATCAGATTTTTCAAAATGTCACCCACAATAGAAATTGAAACTGCTATATCTGAGCCATTTTTTAAGGTAAAGACAAACAAAAAATGCTCCTGAATCCTTATATCAAGGTCAAATACTTAAGAAAGAAACCTTTTCAATTTCTAATTTTTTTGCACCTCACTTTAAATATATATATATTTTTTAATTTAATGGTCGCCATTTTGAAACAAGATGGCTGATGAATCTGGCCAGCGAACTTGGTCGAGGTGTTGATGTATACTATCCACATGCCTCCTTACATCGAAATAGGCGAATACGTGTGTTATCGCGTGACAAATACAAGATCGTTTCAAAATGTTAGCCATGCTAGAAATTCAAAGTGCTATAAATCAACCATTTTTTAAGATATAAACAAAAGAACAAATTTTCAGAAACAAAAACTGCTCCGGAATCTTTGTATCAAGGCCAAACACATAAAAAAATCTTTTTCATTTTCCAATTGTTTAATACCTCATTTTGAATTTTAAATTTAATTTTTTTTTAAATGGCAACCCTTTTGAAACAAGATGGCGAATGAAGCTGGCCAACGAACTCGGTCGAGACATTGGTATGTACTATGTACAGACCAAGTTACATCCAAATAGGTTCATAATTACGCCTGTTATCGCGTGACAAAAATCTGGTCGTTTTAAAATGTCAGCCACAAGAGAAATTCAAAATGCTATTACTCAGCCATTTTTTTTAGATATAGACGAAAGAAAAACTGTTCCGGAATCTTTGTATTAAGGTCAAACACTTACAAAAAAAATCTTTTTCACTTTCCAATTTTTTGGTATCTCATTTAAATTTTTTTATTTTTTAATTTTTTTAAATGGCCGCCATTTTGAAACAAGATGGCGGATGAAGCCGGCCAACGAACTCGGTCGAGATATTTGTATGTACTATGTACACACCAAGGTACATCCAAGTCGGTTCATAAATACGCCTGTTATTACGTGAGAAAAATCAGGACGTTTCAAAATGTCAGCCACGCTAGAAATTCAAAATGCTATAACTCAGCCATTTCTTAAGATATAGACGAAATAAAAACTGCTCCCGAATCTTTTTATCAAGATCAAACACATAAGAAGAAAATATTTTTTCAATTTTTAATTTTTTGGTACCACATTTCAAATTTAAATTTTTCTTAAAAATTTAAATGGCCACCATTTTTAAACAAGATGGCGGATGAAGCTGACCAACGAACCCTGTCGAGACATTGGTATGTACTATGTATAAACGAAGTTACATCCAAATCGGTTCATAAATACGCCTTTTATCGCGTGACAAAATTCAGGACGTTTCAAAATGTCAGCCACGCTAGAAATTCAAAATGCTATAACTCAGCCATTTTTTAAGATATAGACGAAACAAAAACTGCTCCGAAATCTTTGTATAAAGGTCAAATACATAAGAAAAAATATTTTTCCATTTTCAATTTTGTGGTACCACATTTCAAATTTTAAATTAAAAAATTTTTTTAAATGGCCGCCATTTTGAAACAAAATGGCGGATGAAGCTGGCCAACGAACTTGGTCGAGAGATTGGTATGTACTATGTACACACTGAATTACATCCAAATCGGTTCATAAATACGCCTTTTAACGCGTGACAAAATTTAAGACGTTTCAAAATGTCAGCCACGCTAGAAATTCAAAATGCTATAACTCAGCCATTTTTTAAGATATAGACGAAACAAAAACTGCTTCGGAATCTTTATATAAAGGTCAAACACATAAGAAAAAAATATTTTTCCATTTTTAATTTTTTGGTACTACATTTCAAGTTTAAAAATTTTTTAAAATTTTTAAATGGCCGCCATTTGAAACAAAACGGCGGATGAAGCTGGCCAACGAACTCGGTCGAGAGATTGGTATGTACTATGTACACACTGAATTACATCCAAATCGGTTCATAAATACACCTTTTATCGCGTGACAAAATTCAGGACGTTTCAAAATGTCAGCCACGCTAGAAATTCAAAATGCTATAACTCAGCCATTTTTTAAGATATAGACGAAACAAAAACTGATCCGGAATCTTTGTATAAAGGTCAAATACATAAGAAAAAAATATTTTTCCATTTTTAATTTTTTGGTACCACATTTCAAGTTTTAAAATTTTTTAAAAATTTTAAATTGCCGCCATTTTGAAACAAAACGGCGGATGAAGTTCGCCAACGAACTCGGTCGAGACATTGGTATGTACTATGTACACACCGAATTACATCGAAATCGGTTCATAATTACGGGAGTTACAGTGTGACATAGGTCAGATATATATATATATATATATATATATATATATATCAATTTTGAACGGAGGGTGGTTTCGGGGTCATGATCGATGAAAATATACCAAAATTTTTTGAAATCGCTTTCCTCCGAACGGCTGCAATAGGTAGCTTTTTTGTAAAGAAAGCTACCTAAAAAAAAAAATCAATGCCATACTTTTCAACCGTCGCAATTTTTTAAATCAATTAGCTTTAGATATTTTGAAGATAAAAAGAAACCGTACACTTTCACGGGTTTCTTAAATTAATTCTAGTGAAAAGTAGAAAAACAATTTTCTGGTAGAAATTGAATTAAAAAAAAAAGCTTGGCAGCTTTGCTGTTGCAAAATCATTCATTCCTCCCATCACTATCTGAAACGTTAACACCAGAAAGTAATCTAATTTCCAGCGATTGAACAGCAGTAAAATTGTGTTTTTTAATCCAGATCCAAATAATCCAAATAATAATCCAAAATAAGGGGTTTTTAATCCAAAAATTTTATTTAATAAACGAAGTGAAATAAGTACGATGTTAAAATAAATTGATTTTTATTATTTAAAATTTCTGACCTTGAATTCCGAAACGGCTTATATGCCGGTTACGTTAAACCACTATTTTTGTTTTACCCATTTTTTAAAAAAAAACTTTAAAAGAATTATAGCTATTTTTTTTCATATTTTAATAATATGGACCTAAAACTAAGAACAATATAAAACGGCACTTATTCAATCCGAAAACAATCATCAGTATAAAAAAATGACATGCAAGAATGTTTATTGAAGAGAGAAACCATACTAACCAAATGATCCAAGAATAAAGAATATCCATTGGACGACATCATCAAGTGCATCCACTGAGGAATTTCTAAGCTGACACGCATTATAGGTAGGGAGAAATAAGTTTTGTCAAAACCAAAATATTCTAAATCTGCAGAATGTATCTATTAACATAATATTTCTATATTTTAAAAATAAATAATGTACTTGTCTTTATTGGAGCTTTCGTGAAATCTAGAAAATGATCTTCGACAGAGAAGGAAATTTTTCATACATGTTTTCTGGCAAAGCATTCGCTGTTTCATATAGACAAGCAATTGTTTTCAATATTTATACTATCTATATTATAAAGGACAAACATATCTGTGCGTAACGCATACGTCATTTTGCGAATGGCAACACTTTGAAATTTGAAATAAAATTTTGGTTTTGCAATTTCCCCTAATGCAAATTTTTAAACTTCTAAACATCGCATATTTTAAATTTTTACACTGTCGTATAAGGAAAAATATGCTCTATTAAATGCAATTTGTTTGAAAGCTGTATCTCAATTTATTTTTGAGATATTAATTTTTTTGTAGTTTTTAATACCATTTTTCTTATTGTGGCAACGAAAGTACCCCATTTCTATTGAAAGTCATTGAAAGTAAACGGAAAATAGTCGAAAATAGGAGATACTCTATCTTTTTGTTGCCATTTTCTCATAAAATCTGAAAAAAAAGTTGAAATTAAAATATGGGCTATGTCAAGAATATTGTCTATTATTCCGTGATAATGACGTCATATGTATACTTTTCTATAGACGAAGTTTAAGACTGTATTGTAAAAGTGGATTGCTTTAGCGGATGCAAATGACGTCATTTTATAAAAAAGCGTGTATTTTATTTCTTAAACCTAAATTATGTTTTGTAGAAGTGCGTTATTTTCGCAGCCCAGCTGCTTTGAAATTCTTCACAGGTGAAAATGCTTCACTTTAGAAAATAATGTAATCGGAATCACACACTGACAAAAACGCAATGTTTTACAAAACTTTAGAGCGTCTGTATAGAAGAGAGGTGACATGCAAATAATAGCGATTTATATTACAGAAATTGGTCATTCTCGCCTGGATGGATTTGCTTCGCCGAGTTAGGCAAGCAAACAACTAATTCGTGGTTTAAAATAATATCATGTTCCTGAAGTTTTTGTCCAAAATTCTCTCGAATAATAAAATTTAAATGCTATTCTTTAAGACATTTTACTATAATTTTATCAAAATAACATAATTTGCTTATTTTAATTTTTACTAATTTTATATAATCTATATATTTAAAACATGAGTGTGTTTTTTAGTCATCTACTCTGAACTCTCTGCTGAACCAATTTTACTAATATATTTTTTTTAACTGAAAGCTCTTCATTTGTAGATGTGGTCGCACTATCTGTTTTCATTTTAATATCCCCATTTTTATATTTTAATTTTAAAAGCATTTTATAGAATTTCTTCAAAATGGTGAAAAATAGATAGCTTTCATTATTGCAGACAAGATAGAAATAATGAGGTATTTTTTATCTTTATTCATGCTATTTTCTGATAAAAATTCAAAATTGTTGTATAGGGTTTAGTGTCGCAAAATCCCATTAGGAGCAGAATATTATATTAGAGGCATAATAACGAAACATGACATACTGCTTTTGAAAACACGCATTTTCCTCATAAATTTTCTATATTGTTTTTCATTCTGCATGTGTACTGATACTAAGTTTCAGACACTAGGTGAAAGGCTTATTTAAGTGAAAATTAAGTCATATTTAAAAGAAAACGATCATTTTCTTAGATAAAACTAAACATTTTGACACAAATGCGTCTAAAAAACATAAATTACGGAAATTTTTACTCTCAGGAATTGAGACTAGCATCTCAAGTAAAGGGTGTGTCTGTTCACATAAAAGATGTTGCTGACAATCGTGACTTTAAGTTTTGAGTTAAAATGATTTTTGAATGATCAAACAAAATACATTTTTTTTATGATGCCCTTAAAACAAAATAAAGAGTTCATCATTTTCTTACGGCTAATATCAATTTAAAAAACTTCCCTATGAATAAATAAATAAAATAATATAAATAAAACACAAATTTAACAGACATGTATAAGCTCTGAAATTATCAGAATATAAAAGGATGCCATGAGTAGCAAAATCTTGGTCAAATAGCTCTTAGCATGCGGCTAATAAGAAAACATCGCTTTTGATAAATAAAAAAAAATTATATGATTGTATAATTCGTATTTTTAATATGAAAAATGCTTTTTTAATGTAAATGGGCAA
Organism: Maratus speciosus; assembly: GCA_963932465.1. Classification (NCBI taxonomy): domain Eukaryota; kingdom Metazoa; phylum Arthropoda; class Arachnida; order Araneae; family Salticidae; genus Maratus; species Maratus speciosus. The sequence goes on along the minus strand of OZ010794.1, from coordinate 500,551,536 downwards.
TCTAAAAAATTTATTGCATATAAAAACAATATTAGTTTTCAATTAAAAAAAATGTTTTCACCTACATTCTTTAACCCGGGAAGCCCGGTTACGATCCCCTAGTTTATTTAATAGAAAGAAGAATTTATGTTTTTATATACAAAGAGAAGAAAATTGTAAATAAAAAACAATAGTACTATAACGTATTTTAATTATAAAGTTATCTTAAAAATATTCTAAATTTTTCTCCTTGAATTTTTGTATTTGCCTCTTAAAATGTCATTATGAGCCATTTCTTTTCCATTATTTCATTTTTCATTTTACCTTTTCAAAAATTCTAATTGAGTTACCTGTCTTCACTTCATTCTTGCTTTGCACCTTTAACAAGTTTTCCCTCTTCAAAGTCTCCTTTCAAAATCTTCCTTTTATTTTAATATTCCGTTTGCGAATTGCACAGTTTTTCTCTAAATATTTCCAGAAAATTGCTTTCCACAAATAAATGAAACCGCGTTACAACGTTTTAATACATCCGTGATCTTTGCTTTTCAGATTGGATATTTGCACTATCATAATGCGGATTTTTGTGTTCCTACGCTCTCACTATAAACCTTTTCTGCTCTAACTCGGACGGAACCTCTTTGAGAGTAATCTTCCGTTAAATAAATGCTGAGACATCGAAAGAATGATTGCGGATTTATAAAAGTTCACAATCAATGTTTTCATAAATGCCTGTCCCAAGTAATTTGAGAGTGCTCCACATTTTTAGGTAGATTTCATAAGAAATACTACCTATTGCAGTCGTTACCATGGAGCGACTATTGAAAAATTCCTTCATAACTTTTCATTATATGACCCCAAGAACCCAAAACTACCCGCACCTATAAAGTTTATATATGTATGTATGTACTAAGTTTTGTCCGCACCATAAAAGTCGCAATTATGCACGGATCGTCTTCAAACTCGCCAAACACATTGAGATGGCTAATATCTCGGAGGTTATAGCAAATGAGCAAAATCGGGCCAAGGGAGTAGAAATGAGGGAGAGTTAAAATTTTTGAATATCGCCTTAACATGTGTTGATAAAAGCAGCTCTTACAGAAAAATGACAGGAAAATTTAAACATTTTTTGTTATAGCAGTTGCCAACAATTAAAAAACACAATAAAATTCCTACCACAACCATTACTTTTCTATTGCAAGATTTAAACATGAAAAATGAAAATGAAATAAATAGTTTGACGAATTTTTTTAAAAAAAAGTTAATATTACGTCATAACTTTTCTATAGCAAGATTTATACGTGTAAAAGGAAAATGAAATAAATAGTCAGACGGATTAAAAGAAAGTGAATATTACGTCATATTGGAAATATAATGGACGTCAGCAGGCGAATATGTAACGTTATGGGAATTTGACAAAACGCATTGAAATATGATAAAAAGACGACTATATAAACATTGGCATATTTTAACATTTTGGGGATCTAATTTTGAACACCACCTTATCATGATTCTGATTAAACTAGCTCTTACAGAAAAATGAAATTAAAAACTCGTCTAAAACTGCAATTAAAATTGTTAAACTGTATTTAACTATAATCTTGATTTAGTTTTTGTTTGTGAAATTAGTACTTAACTTCGATATCTACCTCCGCCTGTAGGCCGAGTCGGAAGAGATTTTATTATTATTATTATTAACCATTTGGAAAAATGGTTATTGTCCTCGGTCAGGGTAGGAAATCAAAAACATATCTGAAGCGTTTTATTGGTTGAATCCGCATTTTATTCGTTTTCTGATTGGTCTATACAGTAATCTGTATTTTCCCTTTACTTTCAACAGAGATGGATACTTCTGCTGCCACTGTGACAAAAAAGTAATAAAAACTACAAAAAAAATTAATAACTCAGAAACAAATTGAGATACAGCTTTCAAAGAAATTGTATTTAAAAGTACATTTTTTTCTCTATACGACGATGTAAAAAGTAATATTGTGGGATGTTTAGAACTTTAAGAATGAAATTTCATTTAAAATTGTTCCAGGAATATTAATGTTTAATCCATGGCGTACGTAATGAATGACCAGCTCCGCAGAAGTTTAAAATTTTACAGTACCGAAAAATGTAATCCATGGCGTACGTAATGTATGTAAACTCCGTCCGATTTTTTAAGTCTTAAATTTTATTCTTTGGAAAAATCATTTTCCAAATGGTCCTTGTAATTTGTTAAATTGCATTTTTTTATTTATTATTTTTTTATTTTATTATTTCTTTTAGAAATAAGTATGTCAATAAAGAACTTGCTTTAAAACTGTGTGATTCTTTCTCAGGGAAACGTCCAGAGTTTTCGACGCTCAACATAATCATTCTTTTTTATTCTCTTGGTTCTATTTTAATAATTACTGCACTGCTACGAATTATGATTACGCATTAAGTGAGTGTACACTGCTGCTTTTAAGTATGAAATCCGACGTTATTGAATATATGGCCGATGAAATGTACCAGCCTTAATCCATTAGCTGTATAAGAATTTTCATTATTAATTTCCACCTTAATTCTTTCGAGGGCGGTGTCCTTAAAATAGGAAACCTAATTTTAATTCCAAAACTGACAAACAGCACCAAGAATATTTAATAAAAAATATTCTTTTATAATGTACGTGGAATTAAGCAAATTCTTATTTTCTAATAAATTATTTTATAAATTCTGGTGTCAGTTCATTATTTCATTAGTTTATAAACACAATTATTTCGCGCCGGATACGGTTAAAATAACTTCGGCAAGCAACTAATAACAGCACATTCCTTAATGGAGTACCATCATCAGCATGTCTTATAAGTAGAGAGCTCCAATAATCTCTCATATATATATATATATATAAACCAGTATAAGATTATATTTATCCTGAACCAGCACCCCCCCCCCCACCCTCACAGAACAAGAAAAATAACTATGTAAACATTAAAACTATAACAAAAACTAGGAAAAAATAGGATGCGGTCTCATCGGCAGTGGGTTATGTTTCAAAAGCAGCGAGCATTCGATAAAAAATGCGTTAGTGGCAGTGGGTTTCAGCCAGAACAGTGATAGCAAAATCACTGTTCTGGCCGAAACCCACTGCCACTAATGCATATTTTATCGAATGCTCGGCTGCTTTTAAAACATAACCCACTGCCGATGAGGCCGCAGCCTATTTTTTCCTAGTTTTTGTTATAGTTTTAATGTTTACATAGTTATTTTTCTTGTTCTGTGAGGGGGGGGGGGTGCTGGTTCAGGATAAATATAATCTTATACTGGTTTATATTTAATTTATGTGTTTTACTGCAGCTGTTTGGCGCATTTCACATGAATTTATTTTGTTTTCTGTAGATGATTACTATACTTTATGTTTATATATATATATACTAGCAAACCCCGCGGCTTTGCTAGCGTAGTATTTGAAATATGCCAAGTGATATTTATATGTCTAATTTTTATTAAAAGGTACTAACAAAATTTTTACTTATTACTTTTAAGAATAATTAAAAAATTACTATTTAAAACACAGTTTGATTAAACATCATTATTACACTGCATTAGGCAGAAATGAGACTTAAATTAATAAAACTAAATAAATGATAATTTAGAAAATATTTTGAAACCTTTATGCTCATTTAATACGCTCATTTCAGTATTCATTTGAAGTTTTGAATTTTTTAGAAACCATCTTCTTACATCTTAAAATTAACTATCGTGTCAAATTCCAAGTCCTACCATCTCTCTCAACAGAAAGGGCTATGCTGAATTAGGAACTATCACCATTAACATGCCAACGTTAATTTTGAAATCGGTTTGTTATTTTTAATATTCCACAGAAACGTAATTTAGAAAGCTTTTAAAGGCCTTTTATAGAACGTTTGTTGTTCCTGTAAACCCCAGATGGTAGAATAATCGACCTGTGTAGGATCAGAGACTGTTACCATTGATTCGCAAATATTACTTTTATAATCGGTTTATATTCCCTGAAATTGCATAGATAACGTAATTTAGGATTTTTTAGAATGCTTTTCACACCTCCCCTTCGCTTCACCCCTTTTTAATTCGAATTTATTTTCGACAGTCCTTCGAGGGCATTTATATTTTATAACTACCATGACATATTTAAAGTTTCTAGCCTTTTCAGCATCACAGAAATCGCAATTTAGAAAGTTTTTAGCACCTACAACACTCTGGTGGTAGTGGCACAGATATAAAATATAGCTTATGTTTGAGCAGGTTCTAAATACCAACAATTTGGCATCATTATTTTTTTAATTGGTTTAGTATTTGATAAGATTGCATAAAAATTGTAATTTATAACGCTTTTCGCTTACTTCATCTTTTTAAATTTGGAATTTTCTTTCGACTATTCTTAGAAAGCAGTTGCATCTTTTAAGTAAATACCATGCCATACATCAAAGTGTTAGACCCCTCAGTTGTGCAAAAAACGCAAATTAGAACATGTTTTGCTTTTGCAACCCTCAGATGGTAGTGACAGCAACATAAAATATAACCTGTGTTACAGCAGGGACTATCACCGTTGATTTGCAACCATTACTTTTGAAATAGCTTTGGTATTTCCTGAGATTGAGTATAAATCGCAATTTAGAACGTTTTTAGAACGCTTTTCGCTCATTTTCACCACTTTTTAAATTTCTAATTTTTTCAAAACTGTTCTTAAAGATCATTTATAACTAATAAATATGTACCTTGCCTAATTTTAAGTTTCTAGCCCGTACCGACCACAAAAATCGAAATTTAGAACGCTTTTTTGCTCCTGCAATGTCTAGGTGATAGTAATAACGACATAAAATAGCGTCTATACTAGAGCAGAGTCTGTCAGCATCAATTTCCTACCATTTCTTTTGAAATTAGTTTTATTCTTCCTGAGATATCGCTGACAAATCGGCATTTAGAACGGTTTTAGAACGCTTTTCGCGCATTTTGCTCCTGCATCTCCTCTGGGGTAGTGGAAACAGAAATAAAATATAGCCTAACTTGGAGCGAGATCTGTCAGCATAATTCTTACACCATTATATTTGTAATCGGTTCAGTACTTCCTAAGATTGCATAGAAATCGCAATTTAGAACGTTTTTTACAACGCTTTTTGCGCATTTTGACTCCCTTTTAAATTTCGATTTTTTTAGGAAATGCCCTTAGAGATCATTGATATCTTATAACTAACTACCATTCCAAATTTCACGTTTCTTGGCCCTTCCGTAACGCAAAAACCGCAATTTAGAACGTTTTTCCCCTGCACCCCCTTTGTGGTAGTGTCACCGACATAAAACATAGCCTATGTTGGAGCAAGGGTTGTCACCGTCATTTTGACTCCATTATTTTTTAAATCGGTTTGGTATTTCCTGAGACTGTGTAGAAACCACCATTTAGAACGTTTTTTAGAACGCGTTTCGCGCATTTTCACCCCTTTAAAATGTCGAATCGTTTAAGAACTGTTCTTAGAAATCCTTTATACCTAATAAGTAGCTAATATTTCAAATTTCATATTTCTAGGCCCTTCAGTAACACATAAATCGCATTTTTAGAACGTTTTTTTAATCCGGCACCCCCTTTGGGGTAGTGGCACCGTAATAAAATATAGCATATGTTCTAAGTTGGAATAACACCATCATTTTGATACCGTTACTTTTGGAATCGGTTCGGTAGCTCCAGAGCTTACCTCCTACAAATAAACAATTTTTACCTCTTTATAATATGGATGGATGGATATAGATATTACATATATGTAGGATGTGAATTTAACCCTTAAATGCCAGGTGTTGCTTTTCGGCAACCTACACAATTTAGGCTCTAAAATACTATTAGAATAATATTTTAGCTATAATGCCTAATGTTGCCAATAAAATACATTCTGAAAATATTATTAAATCGATTTTCAACATGTAGATGGCAACACTTGTGCTGTTTAAGAATAAAGATAAATTTATTTTTTCAGTTATTGCAACGTGTTCTTTTTGTTTTGTTTGGAAGCTTGCGAAATACCCTATTTTGTTCTGCAGTGAGCAAAGAAAATTTATTTCTTATTATAGTTCCTAAAATTCTTGTGAGTTTAATATTATAGAATTTTATCACGGAAAAATATTTTTTCAATTAAAGACCAGTATTGCCGATTAGTAATAAACTGTTTTTAGCCGTAAACTTTACTTAAAAGAAAATATGATTTTTTTAAGTATTTTTCCCATGATTTATTTAAAAAATGATAGCCGAAAAACATTATTACAATGATTTCTGAAAAATCAGGCATTTAAGGGTTAAGCATCGTTTTATTTTCTTTATGATGTGCACGATCAGCAAATTAACTCACAGTCAGGTATTTTTTTTATATATGATTTGAATTCATGAGTTATGAAAATTCACGATCATGAGGTCAAGGTTTGGAGATATTCAAAATTAGAATAGAGTCAGTCATAGAGTCTATTAACCAGAGAATGTTCGCGCATATCCAGGATATGTACGATTTATAGTTTGCCACCAATAAATTTAAACAAAAATCGTCTTTTTATTTAATCCCTGACAATGCGCACATATTCTGTGCTAAAATAATTTTAACATTACTATTCGAAAATTACTGGTGAGAAATGTAATAATCGTGCACACCCTGGGTATGTCATACCCTGCTCGTGTAATCCCGGGTTAAATTATATTGTTCATGAAGCATCGGCTTATGAGATGCCAAGGAAGGCACTGTTGGGCCTAATCAGATTGTTCCAAAGAAAATGCATTAGAGGTTTTAAGTGAGAAATGTACTGTATTTGAAGAAGAAATCAACGAAGCAGTGTAAAATTATTTTTATAGAATTGTATTAAAGTTCATGTGTTGTTATTTCAACGTCTAGTTATTCAAGTCATCAATAAATCAACATTTTACATATTATAACCATCCTACATATATATATATATAAACAAGTTTAGGATTTCTTTAATATATCAGTCTAACTTCGCAAATATTTCACCGAATTCCATGAATTTTTTTCAAAATGACAGTAACAGTACCTAAAACAAGACGCAAATCACAGATTTGAAAAAAATTGAAAATGAAGTATCTTCGGCAGTAAAAGTCGGATGTGCGACCAAAAAAGTTTATGATTTTTTAGTATATCTTGTAATTTTGTGTACTAACCTTACGCGTTTGAATTGGAATAGCTTTCCTTTTGTGTAATAATATCCATTTCTGCTTATTTTACATGGAAAAGGGTAATCAGGTCAGCATCAGAAGGTTATTATTAAGTATAAGACAGATTTGGTCGAATTTGTAATTGCAATTATCTGCAATGTAATTACTGTTTAATTGTATGTAATTAATTATAGTTAAAGTTAAATGCCGTAAACATTTCTTGCAGCACTGTAGCCAGAACCACCCCCATGCCATTATTTGATAAAATTTCTGTGTTCGAATGTTTTTAACTGTAATCAATTACATGCAGTTAATTGTAATTACATTGCGGCTAATTGAGATTACAAATTTTCCCAACTCCGGTCTAAGAAAGCCGGTACACGAAACAAAGACTTAGCTGCTGAATTTCACCTGGTTCCAAACACGATCTATGCTGATTATGTACGATACCAGGTCAATAATGTAAGACTCCTTTGTCGGAAAGTCCTCGAAAGATCACTGTACTGAACGACAAAATAAACATTAGAGCAGCCAAAGAAAATCCCAGATTGACAGCGGTAGATGTTCACAAAGATATGGTCGCCTATATGGAGTATGCTTGTGCAGAGGCTATACGGCTTCGCTTAGTTAAGAATGAGCTATTTGGACGTCGTCAAAGCAAAAAACCTACAGTTAGTGTGAAGGAAAGGAAGAGCCGAGTGGCCTTTGCTAAGGAGCACTCATCATGAACTAAGGAAGACGGGCAAAAAGTGTTTTTCAGTGATGCTTCAAAATTTTGCTTTCTTGGAAGTGGCTGTTTAAAGTTTATCAGGCATCCAATCAATACAAAAACCTTCCAAGATACCAAATCCCTACTTTTAAACATGGCAGTGGCAATGTCATGGTATGGGGTTGTTTTGGACTATCTGGAGTTTGGCGACTTTATCGTATTCATAGCAATATGGATGCATCGGTATACAAAAATATAATGGAAAATGTTATGCTGCAGTTCGCATTAGCAAGAAATGGATTTACCAGCAGGACAATGACTCTAAGCACACTTAAAAACTCGTCAAGATGTTCTTCAAGTCCAAAAAATTAAACTAGCGGCGTGGCCAAACCGATCTCCTGACTTGAATCCAATCGAGCATTTATGGGACGAAATCTAAAGAGTTAATCAGGACATTAAATTAAACAAGTTGGAAATTGCTCGTCAAACATGGCAAATGAGGTGCGTTCGTAATATAACTAGTTTTATAATTATTTTTTGCACCCCATATTGTACTGAATGTATATTTTTTCGCGCTTCATAAGTGCATAGTCTGTAACATAATTAAAATGCACTTGCAATAGTTTGTTTCCCATTCCCTGTAATGTAACGGAACACTTTTGACTATCCCTGTAATTAAACTATACATTCGATTTTCATAAAATCTAAAATGGCTGAATAAAATTTTACAAAAATTATATATTAAAAATTTTAGACCATTTGGAAGTCTGTAACATCATTAAAATGCACTTGCAATAATTTTTCCCATTGGCCGTAACGTAAAGAAAAACTTTTGACTGTCCCTGTAATTAAACTATAAATCCGATTTTCATAAAATTTGAAATGGCTCGACAAAATTTTGTAACAATTATATATTTAAAATGTCAGACCATTCGGTTGGGTAGTTTTTGCTCTGTTATATGCGGACGGACGGACAGACGGACTGAACGGACTATAGGTGCTACGTATTTATATAATTACGAACGCACCTAAAAATGCTGAAGAAAATTCGACGTCTTCAGCCAAATATGGGCTAGGATTCTTCAGTCGAAAATCGACAAGCTTTTTGAGTCAATCCCACGAAGATACAAAGCTGTTATAGATTGTCTTGGCTATCCGATCAAATACTGATTGTTATTAATTTAAATTGTAGTTTATTAGGTATTATTATTTATTTTGAATGATTTAAAATATATATATATCATAAACTTTTTTGGTCGCTCTTCTGACTCTTACTGATGATTTTTTTTTTTTTTTTTTTTTTTTTTTGGTTTAAATTTTATTCAAAGCTGTTATTTATATCTTGTGTTAGGTACTTTTACTGATATTTTGTTAAAATTTCATGGAATTCGGTGAAATATATGCGAAGCTAAAGCGATATACAGTCGGACCTCGTTATCCCGACACCCGGTTTTCACGTCACCCCGCTTATCACGACAGTTTTTCAAAGTCCCGATTTTCTGTATATGAGTTTAATGTAAACAAAATCCGGATTTTACATTGTTAAATAATTTACCACCGGATATCCCGACGGTTTAGGAAAAGTGTCCAGTTTTCATAATCCATCTTATAAGCACGGAAATTAAGTGGTAAGAAATATTTTAGCCAAACTTTTCACAAAAGTGTGTTAATTACACATTGAGATAAATGAGAAAATTTACTTCAATAATTTATCTGAATAAATAAAGCCACACACTATGAATGACCCACTTAAGCTTCAGATACACGTATCAATGTACTCGTGGCCTTCTTGTTTTGGTGAGGTGGAGCTGTCTTGTGCTTACACGGCGTTTTTCATCCGACAAAAACCCATGAATTGCATTGCATTAAAACGATCAGAAATGATCTAACATCCATTTCTGAAACAACGAATATTAATTACAATTCACTGCATAATATTGAAAAAAGAATTGTAGGCAGCACATCGAGGGATAAGCAAACCTTAATTCATCAATATTTCAGGTAACAAGAAAAAAACAAGTCATCATAAATCTGATTTTTATTCTTTTCAATTTTGGTTTTGTGCTTAGATTGTTTAATAATAATATTTTATTGCTTAAAACTGCAAGAATAGTTATGAATTTAAAATTGTCTTAAATTAATTAAAAATACAGCTTTTTATAAACATACTTTTCTTCAACTTCGGTTATCGCGATACTCCGCTTATGACGACACTTTTTTCTGGCTATTAGAGTGTCGGGATAACAAGGTTCGACTGTATTAAAAAAAATCAAACTTTTTTGGACTTCAGTATATATATATATATATATATATATATGTGTGTGTGTGTGTGCGTGTGTGTTGGTGTGTGTGCTTGTGTGTGTGTGTATATAACTATTAAAACATTTACAAATTGCCACAAAGAAACTATATATATATAATGCTTATTTATAAATAAATACATGTATAAACAAACTTAAAATTCATCAGGAATGTCTTCATAGCTGTTTGGGAAAGAAAACTCAATTTCTTAAGCTGTAATCGGGCAAGCTTTTTAAAAAATTGCCGTGTCCCTATAACAAACAAATACCATAACCACTGTTATATAAAAGTAAACACATTAAAAAACTATCATTTTAAAATAAACTTGTTTAATTGTATTAGGTAGCTTTCATTACAAAATTTACCTACTGCAGCAGTTCGGAGGGAAGCGATAAAAAAAAAAATTCCGTAAATTTTCATCGATCATGACCCCTCAGACCCCGAAACTACCCTCCGTTCAAATATTTATATATATATACAGTCGAACCTCGTTAAGACGAAGTCGCAGGGCAGCCAAAATATTTTCGTATTCACCGAAATTCGTGTTAACCGATAAAACAGCAATAGGCATTTAGGATGATTTTAAATATAAATCACTAAAACAAAGATATCAAATAATGTAAATGATATCTGCAGAGAAATATTTTATAGTCGTTTTATGTCAATTCGTATTTTTGTGCTATAAGGTACATTTTTAACATCACCATAAAAACACAAAACCCATACTCACACAGATACACACATCACGATAGTAGTACTATATTTACTGAAATATTCTTATAAAAAAGTAAATGTGTAAGGAGATTGATGGCAAAGGTGTTTCAAATTGTTTTAGATTTTTAATAACTGTCGAAAGAGTCCTACCAGGTATTCCGTACTTTACTGCAATCTCTGATTTTTTAAAAAGGACATCACTAACATCACACAAAATCTTTTGCTTAGTTTCCAAACTAAGAGCCTGTTTTACACAACTAGAGGTCCAATACAATTAGAATTCAATCAATAAAATATTTCTAGCAAAGAACTTTATTCATATCAACTGATCAACCACGTACTAGCAACGAAATGAATCACTCACAAAAGAATTTCAACATCAGCAGAGAACGAATTCAACTTTTTTCTCTTGCCCCGAGGTCACCATTACACCCACCTCTCTTCACCCACATCAGTTACAAGAACAAACGCATATCCTCCATCGTCTAGTCCCAGAAAAGCGATAAACTCGTTTCAAGATGTAAGGTTGCCTCAAAAGTCGCAACGAGGATTTTTTTTTATTAGGCGCAATGTTTACTTCGTCTTAAACGGGAGAAGTTTGTCTTCATGTTCGTATTAAATGATGCAATTATTATTGTTTTTCAAGATAACGTGATGTGGAAACTATTTCCATTCGTCTTAAGCGAAATTTCGTGTTAAGCGTTTTCGTCTTAACGCGGCTCGAATGTATATATGTATATATATATATATATATATATATATATATATATATATATATATATATATATATTGGTATGTACATAGTACATACCAATATCTAGACCGAGTTCGTCGGCCAGCTTCATTCGCCATCTTGTTTCAAAAGGGCTGCCATTTAAAAAAAAATTAAATTTAAAATGTGGTATCAAAAAATTGGAAAATGAAAAAGATTTTTTTTATGTGTTTGACCTTGATACAAAGATTCCGGAGCAGTTTTTGTTTCGTCTATATCTTAAACAATGGTTGAATTATAGCATTTTGAATTTCTAGCATGGCTGATATTTTGAAACGATTTGATATTTGTCACGTGATAACACGTGTATTTATTAACCTATTTCGATGTACGAAGGCATGTGGGTAATATGTAGCAATGCCTAGCCCAAGTTCGCTGGGCAGCTTTATCAGCCCTCTTGTTTCAGAATGGCGGCCAGTAAATTAAAAAATATATATATATTTAAAGTAAAGTGCAAAAAAATTAGAAATTGAAAAAGGTTTCTTTTTTAAGTATTTGACCTTGATATAAGGATTCCGGAGCATTTTTTGTTTTGTCTTTATCTTAAAAAATGACTCAGATATAGCAATTTAAATTTCTAATTTGGGTGACATTTTGTAAAATCTGATTTTTTGCCTGCGACAGCACTCGTATATGTCAACCGATTCCGATGTGAGTAAGCATGTGCACAGGAATTACTAAGATCTCGACCAAGTTCACGGGTTAGCCTCATCTACTATGTTGTCTTAAAATGGGAGGCACTTCAAGATATCGCCGAATATGGCAACCAAATATAAGTTACTTTAAATAAAAGCAGCTTGGATAAAGACTAATTTCGCGAAATTCTCATTCATAATGATTTAGTATTAATAAAAATTAGCATTGAATCTTCTATAAACGGTTTCCACTAAATTGAGATTTGTGTGTTTGAATAATATAAGATGGCTTTTTATAAATAAGAAATATGAAAGCTACCTCTTCCTCCCGGCACTGGCCGGAAGCACTTTTATTTAATTTTGTTCTAATTGCATTAAATATTGGATATTTTTCATCAGAATTTTATAAATATTTCACTAATTTTTATTTGTTACAGGAAAATATAAACAACTAAACTTATTTTCCATTCTCTACTCTTTTCTTACAAATACAAATTATCAGACTCATTTCATTCTTTCTCTTCCTCATGTCAAAAGCAGACTTCTGCAAATAAGAAAGGTAATAAGCACCGACCTCAAATTTCAATAGGTTTCATTTATCTGCGGCTGACACTGGCTTTGGATAATTCCCTGCATCACGCTTTTTCCCATTTATTGCTGGAAGGAATGGTATTGTTTAAAGTGAGATAAAACTCTTTCGATAGTTGGAATTTCAACAAAATACTTTTCGATAATTTATTGTCAACATCATTTAGTGAACTTTGGTTCTTCTTTTCCTTTTTCTTATTTTATTTTATTTTTCTTTAAAAAAAAAAAACACGTTAAAAACATTGCCATTTTAAAATAAACTTTTATAATTCTTTTATTTAATTACAGTCTAATAATTGCATAAAAAAATTAGATATTTTTTCATGGGAATTTTCTAAATATTTCACTAATTTTTATTTTTTACAGGAAAACTTAAACAACTAAGCTCATTTTCCATTTTATATTCTTTATATACAAAAACAAATCAGTAGACTCGTGCCACTCTTTCTCTACTACATGTCAAAATCAGACCTCTCCAAATAAGAAAAGTAATAAGCACCGACCTCAAGTGCAGTGGTGGAAAATTGGCGCAGAGGTGGAGCCTATTGACACCACTAAATTATAATAGTATTTTGACTCTTATCTAATGATCAAATTTCTGAGTTTTTATTAAACTGCATAATACCATAAAAATTTAGGGGTGTCAATAGGCTCCGCCTCTGCGCCAATTTTCCACCACTGCAAGTGTTAAGAGGTTTCATTCATCTACCGGTGACACACTGTAAAAAAAAACACTGTAAATTGGCCAGCACAAACTCGATCACAGTGAATGTGCTGTATCTTTCTTTGGTTTCCTGACTATTAAAACATGAAAAATACAGTAGTTGCGTAAAATTAACACCACAATGTACTTTCAATTTTTTTCAATTTGGACGCCAGCACAAACTGCTGGCGTCCAAATTGCCAGTACATTGTGCTGTTAATTTTACGCAACTACTGTATTTTTCATGTTTAAATAGTCAAGAAACCAAAGAAAGATACAGCCCATTCACTGTGGATCGAGTTTGTGCGCGAGATGAACAGTACTTTGTACTGTAAAAATGTCGTTTTTTTTTGTTGTTGTTGTTTTACAGTGCACTGGCTTTGGATATCTCCCTACCTACCCCTTTTTCCCATTTATTGCTAGTAGGAATGGTAATGTTAGCTGGAACATCAATAAAAGACTCTTTGGCAATTTATTGCAAACGTCAGTTAATGAACTTTTAGTTTTTTGTTTTTATTTTTTCCCTTAAATAAAGTAAACACGTAAAAAACTGCCATTTAAAAAAATACATGTTTAATTCTTTTATTTAATTTTATTCTAGTTCCATAAAACAATGAAAAATATTTCATTAGCATCTCTCTATTCTAAAAAAAAGTAACTACCGCTGTCACCGCCGCCGCCGCCGGTTTTGAATTTTTTGTGACCGGAGGTCTTTCTTCGTTAATATTAAGAAAAATAATGCATACAAAAATATGAAAATCGGTAGTATTATACAGAAATGTTTGATAAACACGCTGATGTAGACAGTTTTCAGATCGAAGAATTATTTTAAGAGATATTTAATTCTAAAGTTGGACAAAATCGTTCCACTAAAAAAGTTTTATAGGAGCAAAAACTGTTCATAGGAATTTAATCATTTTTAGATCATTTTATGCGTTAGAATTTGCCGGAGTGCAGATTGCATTAATTTTTTTATTTTGACTAATTTTTTGAGGTTTTATTTCTATTTTAAATTCAGATTTTCAGCATTTCTAGAGATATTTTTAACAGATTTGAGAAAGTGGTATTAATTTAAACTGTTGCCAACTGTATAAACAGCGGAAGCAATAATGTTTGCTTCAAAAAAAAAAAAATATTTATACGTGTAAATAAATTAAAAATTTATTTACACGTGGCTATTATAAACAGAAAAAAACATTTGGAATTAGAATTAAATAATTATGTACAAAAAGCATGAACTTATTAAAAATTATGCCATAAAAACTATAATTACGCGTGAATTTTAAGAGGAATTTGTAAAGCAATAAATTTATTAACATGCGTTAGAAGTCTTAAATAGGAGAAAATACGTCATATTTACGTCACATTGCAGTTATTACATAAAATGAACACAAAATAATATTGCAAAACGGTTTAAATTTAGAAATTGCGCTAGACATTTATTTGATATTTTAAGAGGATACTTTTCAACTATTTTTGTTAGGAAAGCGCAAATAATATTTAATTTCTAACACAAGTATTTTCACGTGAATATTAAAAAGAGAAAGAATAGTTTGGTCAAAATTACGTCAGATTAAAAACGATTAATTTAAAATGTCTCAATTAAAAGAACTTTCTTTTCACTTTGTTAAAAAATAACAGGAGACAAAGACTCTGTTTACTTAATTCCTTTTATATTAGCTTATTTTGAAATGTTGTTTTATTTGTATTTTTATTAATGTTGTACTAATTTATTTGTTTTTTCGTTATTTAAAATAAAAATTATGTCAATTTGTATAATTTGGCGATTTATATAATTTGGCGAAATTGGTCGACGGGATAATCAAGTAGTACCGCAACGGATTTGGCGTTAAAATTCCCCAATCAAAGAGAAATGAATAGAAATCCGTTTATAGAGAGATCGCCACTGTTTTTTAAATTATAATTCAATCTTTCGAAATCCTTTTAAAGCCGATCAAATTAGCGTGCATTTAGAGTCTACGGTGTCTGGACGGGGGTTGGCGAGCGTAGCTCGTAGGGGGCCGAGCCCCCTAGTTTTATAAATATTTATTAATCATTTGGAAAAATGGTTATTGTCCTTGGTCAGGGTAGGAAATCAAAAACATATCTGAAGCGTTTTATTAGGTGAATACCGCATTTTATTCGTTTTCTGATTGGTCTATACAGTAATCTGTATTGTCCCTTTACTTTCAACAGATATGGATACTTCTGTTGCCACTCTGACAGAAAAGTAATAAAAACTACAAAAAAAATTAATAACTCAGAAACAAATTGAGATACAGCTTTCAAACAAATTGCATTTTCTCCATGCGCATTTTGTATCAATCAAAATCCATCCCCAAGAATTTTTATAACTGTTTGTCATTGTTTATTTCATAGAACTGTGCATCGGTTTTTAAAACTAAATATAATTACAATAGTTAAAGGTAGTTAATTGCAAAAATATGATGCAAAAATGCAGAAAATTTCATAAAATTGAGAAAATATTTTTCGTTTTACCTTTCTATGCATAAATATATAGTTATATCCACAGTTTTATTTGTACATATAAAGCAAACTTGCATAAAAAATATTGGATATTTTAATTGATATGCATTTAAATGATACGCATGGGGTCTTTTGAAAAGTTGTTCATAATGCTTAAAATATTCAAGAAAATTCTTTTTTTTTTTCAATTTTTATATTTTTTAAATTTCTTGTGTGATAAGCATATGATAAAGTGCATATAGTATGCCGTTGAATAGTATTTAAAATGAAAATTGAAATAAAAAATAATGAAAAATGTGTTTGAAGCTCCCCTGTCCCCTTAAAAACGCTGCTATTTTAAAATAAACTTACTTATTTAATTTATTCTAATTCCACAAAATAATAGAAAATTATTTCATAACAATTTTATAAATATTTATCTAATTTTTATTTGTTACACAAACACTTATACAAGTAAGCTCATTTTCCATCTTCCACTCTTTTCATACTGCTATTTTAAAATAAACTTGTTTATTTCTTTTAATTAATTTTATTCTAATTGCATTAAAAATTGGATGTTTTTTCATTAGAATTGAATAAATATTTCGGTAATTTTTATTTTTTATAAGAAACCTTAAGCATCTAAGTATATTTTCCATTTTCAACTCGTTCCTTAATACATACAAATACAAATTATTAGACTCATTTCATTCTTTCTCCTCCTCATGTCAAAAGCAGACCACTGCAAATAAGAAAAGTAATAAGCTCCGACCTCAAGTGTTAATAGGTTTCATTCATCTGCGGGTGAAACTCGCTTTGGATATCTCCTCACATCCCGATTTTTCCCATTTATTGATGCAAGGAATGGTATTGTTCAAAGTGAGATAAAACTCTTTCGATAATTGGAATTTCAATAAAAGACACTTCGGTGACTTATTCATAACATCGTTTAATAAATTTTTCTTCTTCTTCTTTTTTTTTGTACCTTGAAACATTTAACAACCCTTGATTACCAAACAAAAGAAAATGATTGTAATGTTGTTTTCTGAATAAATTTTAAAAATGCTAAAAAAGATTATATTACCAACATTATATCAAAAACTTAATTGCGTCTATGAACATAATTCTTGAGCGTATTAATTAAGCGCAGTATTGTTTACTCTGTAATTTTTTAAAAAGGCAAAAAAGATAATTTTCCTAACAATATATGAAAAGCTTAATTACGTTTATAAAATGTAATCCTTAAGAATATTAATTAAGCAAAAGTTCATAATTGTAATGTTGTTTTCACTGATTTTTTTTTTTTTTAAATGCAACAAAATAATGGTTTTTCCAACATCTTATCAAAAACTTAATTACGTTTATGAGTATAATACCTGAGAGTACTAATTAAGCAAAACCTCATAAATGTAATGCTGTTTTCTCTGATTTTTTTTTAAAAATGCCAAAAAGAAAAAGATTAATTTTCCACATTAGATCAAAATCTGAATTACGCTTATGCATATAGAGGAGAAGGCACCGTCCCCTCAATACTAGGCCTGGGCGCTCACACAAAAATGACACAAAAATGGCGGCTGCCGAAGGCGGATTTCTTTTAGCGTAGGTACGGTCCCTTAAATGTAGACACCAGTATTTTATAAAAGATTTCTTTACCTTGTTTGTTCTCAGAAAAATGAAGCGGAAAAATCTTCAAAAAATTATTGGTAGGAATATTTAAGGGACCGTACACATGCTGAAATAAATCTGACTTCGGCAGCCGCCATTTTTGGTCCAGCGCTCAGGCCTAGTATTCAGGGGGCGGTAGGAGAAGGTCCAAATACCGGCTACTAGCTGTTCTGAGAAATGAGAGAATCGCAGCCCAGCGGCGATAGACAGAGTTTGAAACGGTAATTGAGAAAAGAAATTTACGAGAAGTACATCGCTGAAGTCTGTCTCATTTACAAACAGCAAATGCAAAAGTGTCAAAACGACGTAATCTGAGACATGAAAAGTTTTTCAGATATGTGTTTCTCATTTTTAAAAAAATATATTGATCGTATATTGGCTGGAATTAATGATGAAGTTATTTTCCAGACATATTTATTTCTCAATTGCCGCACTCAAGTTTTCGGTAGTTTGCTATATGAATGAGTAATACCGGTTTGAACTTAAACATAGCGGTGGTCCAAATACCAGATACTTAGAGTGGTCCAAATACCGGCTAGCCAATATTTAGAGTTCTCTGGGGTTTCACTGCTTAAAAAGGAGGAAAATAAATTAATTTAAATAGTTTCATCTATCTGTTATCTATACTCCTATTATAAAGAGGAAAAAATTGTTTATTTGTCGGAGGTAAGCTCTGGAACTACTGAACCGATTCCAAAAGTAATGGTATCAAAATGATGGTGTTAGTCCAACTTAGAACATAGGCTATATCTTATGTCGGTGTCATTACCCCAAAGGGGGTTTAGGAGCAAAAAACGTTCTAAAAATGCGATTTTAGCGTTACTGAAGGGCCTAGAAATATGAAATTTTGAATATTAGTTACATATAAGATATAAATTATGTCTAAGAACAGTTCTTAAACAATTCGAAATTTGAAAGGGGTGAAAATGCGCAAAAAGCGTTCTAAAAAACGTTCTAAATGGTAGTTTCTAAACAATCTCAGGAAATAAAAACCGATTTAAAAAATATTGGTGTCATAATGATGGTGACAACGCTTGCTCCAAGATAGGCTATGTTTTATGTCGGTGTCACTACCCCAAAGGGGGTGTAGGAGCCAAAAACTTTCTAAAAAATGCGATTTTAGCGCTACTGAAAGGCCTAGAAATATGAAATTTTGAATATTAGTTACTTATAAGATATAAATGATGTCTAAGAACAGTTCTTAAACAATTCGAAATTTGAAAAGGGTGAAAATGCGCAAAACGCGTTCTAAAAAACGTTCTAAATGATAGTTTCTACACAATCTCAGAAAATACCAAACCGATTTAAAAAATATTGGTGTCAAAATGATGGTGACAACGCTTGCTCCAAGATAGGCTATGTTTTATGTTGGTTTCACTACCCCAAAGGGGGTGTAGGAGCAAAAAACGTTCTAAAAATGCGATTTTAGCGTTACTGAAGGGCCTAGAAATATGAAATTTTGAATATTAGTTACATATAAGATATAAATGATGTCTAAGAACAGTTCTTAAACAATTCGAAATTTGAAAGGGGTAAAAATGCGCAAAAAGCGTTCTAAAAAACTTCTAAATGGTAGTTTCTACACAATCTCAGGAAATACCAAACCGATCTAAAAAATAATGGCGTCAAAATGATGGTGACAACCCTTGCTGCAACATAGGCGATGTTTTATGTCGGTGCCACTACCCCAAAGGGGGTGCAGGAGAAAAACGTTCTAAATTGCGGCTTTTGCGTTACGGAAGGGCCTAGAATAGTGAAATTTGGAATGGTAGTTAGTTATAAGATATCAATGATCTCTAAGGACATTTCCTCAAAAAATCGAAATTTAAAAGGGGGTCAAAATGCGCAAAAAGCGTTGTAAAAAATTCTAAATTGCGATTTGTATGCAATCTCAGGAAGTACTGAACCGATTTCAAATATAATGGTGTAAAAGTGATGGTGACAGATCTTTCTCCAAGATAGGCTATATTTTATATCTGTTTCCACTACCCCAGAGG
Organism: Maratus speciosus; assembly: GCA_963932465.1. NCBI lineage: Eukaryota > Metazoa > Arthropoda > Arachnida > Araneae > Salticidae > Maratus > Maratus speciosus. The sequence continues at coordinate 500,531,860 of OZ010794.1, read as the reverse complement.
AGATGCAGGAGCAAAATGCGCGAAAAACGTTCTAAAAACGTTTTAAATGCCGATTTGTCGGCAATATCTCAGGAAGAATGAATCTTATTTCAAACGTAATGGTAGGAAATTGATGCTGACAGCCTCTGCTCTAACATAGACGCTATTTTGTGTCGGTATCACTATCACCAAGACGTTGCAGGAGCTAAAAAGCGCTCTAAATTTCGATTTTTGTGATCGGTAGGGGCTAGCAACTTAAAATTAGGCAAGGTGCATATTTATTAGATATAAATGATTTTTAAGAACAGTTTCGAAAAATTGGAAATTTAAAAAGGGGTGAAAATGCGCGAAAAGCGACCTAAAACGTTCTAAATTGCGATTTCTACTCAATCTAAGGAAATACCAAAGCCATTTCAAAAGTAATGGTTGCAAATCAATGGTGACAGTTCCTGCTATAACATAGATTATATTTTATGTTGCTGTCATTACCATCTGAGGGTTGCAAAAGCAAAACATGTTCTAATTTTCGTTTTTTGCACAACTGAGGGGTCTAACACTTTGAAGTATGGCATGGTATTTACTTACAAGATGCAACTGCTTTCTAAGAACAGTCAAAAGAAAATTCCAAATTTAAAAAAAATGAAGTGAGTGAAAAGCGTTATAAATTACAATTTTTAAGCAAACTTATAAATTACCAAACCGATTAAAAAAATAATGATGACAAATTTTGGTGATAGAACCTGCTCAAACATAAGCTGTATTTTATGTCTGTTCCACTACCACCAGAGGGTTGCAGGAGCTAAAAACTTTCCAAATTGCGATTACTGTGATACTGAAAAGGCTAGAAACTTTAAATATGACATGGTAGTTACTTATAAAATATAAATGCCCTTTAAGGAACGTCGAATATAAATTCGAATTAAAAAGGGGTGAAGCGAAGGGGAGGTGCGAAAAGCATTCTAAAAAAGTTCTAAATTACGATTCTATGCAATTTCAGGGAATATAAACCGATTATAAAAGTAATAGTTGCGAATCAGTGGTAACAGTCTCTGATCCTACACAGGCTATATTTTATGCCGGTGATTCTACCACCTGGGGTTAACAGGAACAACAAACTTTCAAAAAAGGGGCTTTAAAAGTTTTTTAAATTACGTTTCTGTAGAATATTAGGAAATAACAAACCGATTTCAAAATTAATTTTTGGTAAATTAATGGTGACAGTTCCTGTTTCAACATAGTCCTTTATGTCGAAAGAGGTGGTAGGACTTGGAATTTGACATGATGGTTAATTTTAAGATGTAAGAAGATGGTTTCTAAAAAATTCAAAACTTCAAATGAATACTGAAATGAGCGTATTAATTGAGCATAAAAGTTTCAAAATATTTTCTAAATTATCATTTATTTAGTTTTATTTCATTTTATTAATTTAAGTCTCATTTCTGCCTAATGCAGTGTAATAATGATGTTTAATCAAACTCTGTTTTAAATAGTAATTTTTGAATTATTCCTAAAAGTAATAAGTACCTTTTAATAGAAAAAACTTAATAAAGTAAAATATTACCTTTTAATAAAATAAAAATTTAGTTAGTACCTTTTAATAAAAATTAGACATATAAATATTACTTGGCATATTTCAAATATTACGCGAGCAAAGCCGCGGGGTTTGCTAGTATATATATAATCCAAACGGAAATTTCGTTCCGAACGCCGAGATTTCGAGTTCTACCGCATGGATTTTTACGGAACTTATACCGTTAGATAGGTATCGTTCCAGGGAAGGTTTTAAGCTATAACACATCATTCTACCTAGATTGGTTATAGAATTGGTACGGAAAATTCTATTATTTTGGACTTTGTTACTTCATATTTCCTTAAATATCTGGGCTCCTATTGGTCGTAGAGCTTAGATCTCGCGCCAAAAGTAGCTCCAAAGCACCCAAGCAAACTTTTCCCCGCGATTATTTTGCCGTCTTCCGATTTCCTCTAACTCTATTAGGGGCCCGCGTAGGGCCCCTTTAAAATATTTTTCGTAGTAATTTCAGCAATTATCTTAAATTATTGGTTAAGACCGCCACCCTCCCGATTCATGTATCTACGGAAAGGTTGCATGAAGGAGTTTCGTTCAGATACGCTTTCGTTGAGAATAGAGTGCGCTCCCTGGTGGTGGAATGTGGAACTAACATAACGCGATATTGTTAAAATTAGGAAATGTAACAATGCGATCTGTTTTAAACTTTGAGATAGTTCATAACACATAATCTATTATCTATTCTATTATATATATATATACAATTTATTATCTATTCTATTATCTATCTATTATATATATATAATCCAAACTGAAATTTCGTTCCGAACGCCGAGATTTCGAGTTCTACCGCATGGATTTTTACGGAACTTATACCGTTAGATAGGTATCGTTTCAAGGAAGGTTTTAAGCTACAACACATCATTCTACCTAGATTAGTTTTAGAAGTATGACGGAAAATTCTGTTGTTTTGGACTTTGTTACTTCATATTTCCTTAAATATCTGGGCTCCTATTGGTCGTAGAGCTTAGATCTCGCGCCAAAAGTAGCTCCAAAGCACCCAAGCAAACTTTTCCCCGCGATTATTTTGCCGTCTTCCGATTTCCTCTAACTCTATTAGGGGCCCGCGTAGGGCCCCTTTAAAATATTTTTCGTAGTAATTTCAGCAATTATCTTAAATTATTGGTTAAGACCGACACCCTCCCGATTCATGTATCTACGGAAAGGTTGCATGAAGGAGTTTCGTTCAGATACGCTTTCGTTAAGAATAGAGTGCGCTCCCTGGTGGTGGAATGTGGAACTAACATAACGCGATATTGTTAAAATTAGGAAATCTTACAATGCGTTCTGTTTTAAACTTTGAGATAGTTCATAACACATAATCTATTATCTATTCTATTATATATATATAAAATCTATTATCTATTCTATTATCTATTATATATATAAAATCCAAACGGAAATTTCGTTCCGAACGCCTAGATTTCGAATTCTACTGCATGGATTTTTACGGAACTTATACCGTTAGATAGGTATCGTTTCAGGGAAGGTTTTAAGCTATAACACATCATTCTACCTAGATTAGTTATAGAAGTATGACGGAAAGTTCTGTTATTTTGGACGATAAGGTTACCATTTTATTTCTTGGCGAAGTTTTTTGTTGTTGAAAAAATTGAAACGGCTATTACACCTAGCAAAATAAAAGACAAAAAACTGTTACTAATTTTATTTAAAATCTTTAAAAAAGAAAAAAAAAGAAATCCATTTTAATGAGTGATAATATTAAAAAACGAATATATTTAATTTAAACATGAAAGAGAATGTTCGTAATACTTAAAGAATTACTCAGTTGAAATATTGCAATTGAAATAATATTTGGCGATTTATCTTTTGCATCAGGTTAAGAAAAATGCATCTGAAAATTGATAAAATGATATCAAGGAAGTTCCCCATAAGCGCATGCTCAGCATTATTTGAAAAAAAATTATAGAATATTCTTCTCATAAATATATATATATCCATAAAAAAAAAAACGGCAGAACCTCTATTTAGCATTTCTAAAAAAATAATGAAAATTTCATTTTTTGCGATTTAGCGCTGGATGGCGACACGATAAAATTTTTAATAATACTATGATAAATATTCTTTAAGAAAAACTTTTTCAACTCTCGATACGAAGTTAGTTTAAGTAAGTTTAACTTAAATAAATACATATTTATAACTGCAGTTTTGTCATATACATTTATATATGTAACAATGAAATTTAACGATCGTATTTATGCCGTTTACAATGAAATTTAAATGGATTAAAAGTGTTTCAAACTCAAATTAAGGTCCGATTCTGAGCATTAGCAATTTGACTTCGATATTGTTAGTGTCAGAGACAACAAGAGAGTTTTATTGCCATGGAAACAACAATTTAATATCGAAATGTTTAATGATAGCATTCTTAATTAAAATACCCTTAAAACTTATCCAGCCGGTGACACCGTATAAAATTAAATAGCTCAAGTAACACAAGTAACACGCAATTTGCATATATTATATAAGCTTACAGCAAAAATAGTAAACTAATCCACAGGTTAAGTTTAAATTCATTGAGCATTAGGCATTTAATTACTTATTTAACAAGGAATTTATAAATGCATTTCAATCTCTTGCATTTGGCGAGGAAACCTATTGGTTCGCCAAAGAGCGTCGAGCGTTCGTCTGTTCGCGCCAAATACTCGAAAAAATATTTTTTTACAGATTTTCTACTGCGATTCGACCGCTGTATTTTTACCGATCTTTTTTACATACATGAGTCATTTTATTAGCATTTCCTTTTTCAAAATATTTTGAGTATGCGTTTTAATGAGACCTTCCTTGTGAGTAACAATTTATATTATTATTATTATTATGTATCTCTTACAGAAAAAACTAGCAGATGTAATTATAAAAATAATGATATTACATAAATAGCAGTTAATATTATAAAAGTGGAGTCAAATATTTAAATTTTAATGCAAACGTTTGCCCCCCCCCCCACACACACACACATATTATAAATAATTTAATTTTAGATATTTAAAATATTTTTCGCGTACTTTACTACGGATACATGCTATTTTGTTTTTCCCCAAACTTATGACTTTTATAACCTCGAACTCAGATCAACAAATATTGTCCACGCTTTTTTTTTTTTTTTAACATATATTGCCAATTTTTCTTTTAGAACAGTCTACTGTTTCAAATGTTAAATACTAAAGATTATTCTTAAGAAAATTTATGCAATTTTGCGTTTTTAATACCACAAAAGAAAATATTTTGCAATAAAAATTGCTTACTGAAATATATTTCCGATTGTCTTTTTAATTCGTCATCCCATTTTCAGTTTATTTTTAAGGTTTTTCATATTGGATTAATCTTTCGTAATCAGGTTACCTGCTAATTAGTGTATTTACTGAACTATTTAGATGTTTCTTTTATATTTGAAAGAGTCAGATTAGTGATCAGACAGTGACTGTCAGACAGTGATAGCGATTGTAGAAGATTACATGAAATTTGTACTTAGCCATTAGTAAATTTATGTTTTTTCATTATGAAGCAAACGGAGAACAGAAGATTTAGTATTATATATATTTTTATTTGCAGTTATTTTACTGTCACTAAAACATAAATAATTGGGGAAAAAATTTGAAATTCCAATGGTGGCTGGTGGAACAATATTTGTTGATTTATCATTTTAGCCTAGATAAGAAAAAAAGTACCTGAAATGCAGATAAAATTGAAAATAGAAATCATTATAAAGCAAGTTCTTCTGACGCACAATCCTATTCGCTAAACTGAGGGGAAAATTAACGATTTTAGGTTTATTTAGGCAGCAGACTGAAGAACAATGTAATTTTGAAAATAAAAAGTGTATTTATTTCTCCGTGTTATTGCACTCTTTAGAGAAATGAAAAAAGGTCTTCGGTGCATCAAAAAGATTATTTCGTTATATTATAACGTGTTAGGTTATTAAGTTTTGTATAACTGACTTTATTTGTCATTTACAAAGAGTATTTTTGGGCGAAAGATCTATAATTCAGCCAACAGCAATTTGACTTTATTTAATGGGATGTAGTCTGGCGCATAATTACGCATGTTTTACGTGTGTTAACTCTGGTAAATTTGTAACCATATAGTTTGCAAACACTTCTAAAGTTTGCCCTAAAACTTAGCTGTGCACTCGATTATGGATGATTGGGAAGATTTTGATTGGATGAAAACAAGAGGTTTATTTTTCTATCACAATGAGTTATCGAGTTTTTTTTTTCAGGTTAACAGTTACATAATTGCAAGTGGTATATATATAAAAATGAAATGGTAATGAAAATAACATTATTATAATTTTATTCAAACACTTCATTTTTAAAAATCCACTTTTATGTGATTCACATTTCTTTTAATGAAAGTTAAAGACTTTTTGTGTGCAAACAATTTATTACATTTTTTTTTTTTTACCGTATTTACTCTGCTGTAATCCGAAGATAGAAAACTGCAGTAGACCTGCTAGAAGACGTGTATTACAAAATATAATGCAACGTAGAGAGAAATTGTATTTAAGCTACCAGAACCACACATAGCACCAAGCTGAGAAGCCCGAAGTTCAAGAATTATCAAACGAAATTGAATAATCCGAACATAAGTAATGTTCAGTGGTCACTCTCTGCAATAATTGTAATTATCTCTCCTCTTAGTAGTGTGGTGACTAGAAACATTTTAACATTTCTGATTATCACAACGGCCGTATTTTCTTCCCAACCTCTACTTTAAATATATACTGTAAAAAGAATTTCTTCTGAATAGTCCGAATTTTGCCTAACCCACAAGATATTATAATAGTTAAATAGCGTTCGCATAGTATTCAGCAAATGCGGAAAGATTTTCCCGGTGAAGGTCCATATTAATTTAAAATACAAGGTCGAATTCATAATTTTGTTTGATCAATGATCATTTGGAAAATGGACCAGCGAAGCGGGTGTAGCCTGCTAGTTATATATATAAAATCCAAACGGAAATTTCGTTCCGAACGCCTAGATTTCGAGTTCTACTGCATGGATTTTTACAAAACTTATACCATTAGATAGGTATTGTTTCAGGGAAGGTTTTAAGATGTAACATATCATTCTACCTAGATTAGTTATAGAATTATGACGGAAAGCTCTGTTATTTTGGACGATAAGGTTTACCATTTTATTTCTTGGCGAAATTTATCGTTGATAAAAAAAAAAAAAAAATGAAACAGCTATTACACCTCGAAACATAAAAGAAAAAACTGTTACTAATTTTAATTTAAAAAAAGAAGGAAGAAAAAAAGAAGAAAAAATATCCGTTTTAATGAGTGATAATATTAAAAAACGAAAATATTTAATTTAAACATGAAAGGGAATGTTCGTAATGCTTAAAAAATTACTCAGTTAAAATATTGCAATTGAAATAAGAATTGGCTCTTTATCTTTTGCGTCAGGTTAAGAAAACTGCATCTGAAAAATTGATAGGATGATATCAAGGAAGTTTCGATAAGTGCATGCTCAGAAATACTTGAAAAATATCTTCCCATGAGGAATATATAGAAGATTCTTCTCGTGACATATAATATGTTTATAAAAAAAATCCGCAGAACCTCGATTTAGCGTTTGTAAAAAAATAATGAAAATTTAATTTTTTTGGCGATTTAATGCTGGTTGGCGGGACAATAAAATTTTGAATGATACTTTTTTCTATCATAAATAATTTTTAAGAAAAACCTTTTTCTACTCTTCATACGAAGATAGTTAGATTAAGTTTAACTTAAATAAATACATTTTTATTACTACAGATTTGTCATATACTTTTATATGTGTATATATTAAAATTTTATAATCGTAATTATACGGTTTAAAACAAAATTTCAATTTACTAAATTTTTTCCAAATTCAAAATTAATGTCCGATTCGGAATATTGGCAATTTGACTTCGATATTATTAGTATCAGAAACAAGAAATAAAAGTTATTGTTGCCATGGAAAAAAGTATTTAATTGTCTGAGCGAAGCGAAGGCTAATACTCAGTGACACATACAGCTACGATGGATATTAACGCCATGTCCTACTAAATAAAAAGCCTAATAAAAACCTTTCGTCAAGCATAACTCACAAAATAATTGTCGGATTTCGTTTCTGGTTGCACCAAAAGGTACCTATGAGGGTCGCCTACTGAATGCACCTACTATGAAAAATAAGTTCCAAACCGTTTAAAATTTATATAGAAAAAACTGATAAAAAAGCACAATTTATCTGCATACATCACAGAAATTTGGTGTGCGTCACTTTCACCGGTTGATGTTTTCATAGACAACTGGTTTGAACACATGGAGGAAATAAAAAAAAAATACGCACGTAGTAATTTTGAAGTGCCATAGAACATATTTAAATTTAATCAAACAGGAAAATAAATCTGTTTGTTTTTCCATTTAAAAGAAAAAAAAATCCTAAAAACTTTGATTTGAGATTTGCGATAATCTCTCAATAGCATTTTTTAATCGCCAAAAGCATATTTTATATTTCGCGTGTGAAAATTAGAAACAATTATATGATGTGTAATAAAATATTGTGCTTTATAGCATCATTTCTTCTTATCTTCATTATTATTATTATTATTTTACATGCTTTTTTTAACTTACAATTATATTTGTCTGTGGAACTCAAATCTTGTGATTCATTTTTCACCTACTTCCTGTTGACATCGAGTTTTGAAATTTGGAATATATATATATTCCTGATGGCAATATATGAATTGGACATTGATTTTTTAAAATTCGATCCCTAAGGGGGCAATGGGGGGGGGGTGAATTACTTAATGGTTACGTTTGATTTTCTATAGAGAAATAAGTATTAGTTTCAACAATGATTGTTGAAAATACTAATGACAGGGTTACCACGATATCGCCAAATTTGGCGACAAAATGTTTCTATATATGAAGCCAAATTGGAGATGGCTGCCTAACTTGGCAAAATTCCCATTTAAATCCATTTATCTTCCATAATTGAACTCACCGAATTAAATTTAAACTCCGTGCATTTACGGTTTTTTTAAGACTTTTCTAATATTTAGTGCATTTAAAAAACATATATATTTTCTAAATTTTTGTGAATTTTAATGAAAGCGTCATTTTTCAAAAAAACAATTTCCAATTACATTAATTTCTTTTTAGTTTTTAAAAAAGAAATTGGCACTTTTCCTGCATAAGGGCAAAGCGATATAAGTAAGCGTCCTATCTTAAATGGGAGAAGTAACCGCAGGATTAAAAGCGAGGTCACATCAATCAAGGTCATGCGCCACGTAACGGATGGAGTGTGAACTACAGGTAGATACTTAACTATTTTCCTACTCACACCACTAAAATTATAAAGTTTTTTTCATCTTGATTAATAACTGAAGTACCTCTGACAAGGTGAAAAAAACTTCGCGGTGTCAAGTGTATCTGGATGCCCTCTCGCCACGCCATTATATTGCAATAAATGTGGCAAACAAAATTAATTTCTACGAGTGACTAAAGATTTGGGGAATACGCGCCACACTAAAATCCCGTGTATGTGAATTATCACTCCGTCCACAAGGTGGCGCAACTATGTTAATTTACGCCTGATTCCAGCATTAAGTTTGTTCGCTTACTTATAACGCTTTGGCATAAGGGCCTTGGCGAGGTAGAGAAAATGGGTTTGGGGAGACAAGTAAGCTTTTTATGCATATTTTCGTGCAAGTTATTCATTGTTTCATATACTCAAGCAATATATATAAATAAATATATTATTATATATATAAATATATATTGTATAATATATAAATAAAATGTTCGTATTTATGGCACAGATGCCATAAACGCGCCGGGTTTGGCGTGATTTTTTTATGCCAATTTGGCGAAAACGTCGTTTTTGAATACCAGTTACATATAGCGTGCTATAATAGTACGTTATTTTTTATTTCAAAATGAAAACAAAATAAAGTGATAAACAAAACATTTTCTATTATTTTTAAAAGGAAATAACAATCAATAAATGATATAATTATAGAACAAAACAATTTATAATAGCGTTATATATGGTTACGTCAGTGGTGGCTCGTGACTGGTATTTTGGGGGCACTAAATCCATAGCTGCCAAATTTATTCTTCTCGTACCACTATTGCTTTAAAAGAAATCGCCATATTTGTTGCATAATATTCTGCCATTAAACAAGGTAAACTTTTTCTTTCAAAAAATAACGGTAAGAAACGAATAATAATGTCCGCCATGCATTTAGTGCCCAAAAATATGACAGTTACAAACTGCCACTGATTACCATGTCAGACAAAGTAACGCCACTTTGGTGTCAGTTTTGCAAGAAATCTCACTTTTTGAGGCGAAACTGGACAAAGATTGAAAAAAAACTAGAAAACGGGAAGTCTGTTTTTTCAGAATTTAGTGTCACCCTCGATGAAAATAAAAGATATAAATATGGATAGTACAAAACATATTTCAGTGTTAAAACTTAAAACACACGCTTTTATTTTGTACAGAATGACGTCATCCGCATCCGCTGAAAAATTCTTCATAAAGTCTTAAACAACTTCTACAGTAGAGTATGCATAGGACGTAACTATCGCTGAACAATACACAAATCAAAAAAAAAAAAAAAAAAAAAAAAAAAGATGCCATTCAAGAAACTTTACAAATAATAAAAAAAAAAAAAAAACGGCTATCTCATGATTCATATGCCCTCATTTGTTTGTAATATTAATATACATACTTAAAATTAAATTTTGAAAAATAAATCATTCATTTATATTTTTTCAAAATAGCACGCATTTTAATTACATTTTTTAAAGTTGTTAAGGGAAAAAGGCAACAAAAAGGTATAATTACTATTTTCCAATTATTTCCCCCCTACTTTCTACAGAAATGGAGTACTTGAGTTGCCAAAATTAAACAAATGGTGCTAAAAACTACAAAAAAATTAATGTTTCAAAAATAAATTGAGATGCAGTTTTCAAACAGATTGCACTTAAAAGTACTTTTTCTTCCCAATACGACGGTATACAAATTGAAAATGTGCGATGTTTAGAAGTTAAAAATCCTAAAATAGAAGAATAGAGAAAATTACGTTAAATTGAAGTTAAATTGCAGTACAGTATTTGGTACTACTTAGTTATCCCGTCGACCAAAAATCTATCGCCAAACTATAAGATTGAATTCCAATAATGGTTGATCGTAAATGTCGCGTTCTAAGTACTTTATTATCATGCATTTAATGCTTTTCATGGTACTTCGCTGTTATAAGGACTTTGGCGCCTTTGTAAAAAACACGCAATTCGGGGTTAAGAAAGTGAGATTTTTTGCCAAATGACTACGAAAATAAAACAGAATAAGTATTATACGGGTTTATATATATATATTTAAAAATGCATCTGCTAGCACGTATTAGATAAGTTATTTATGTTTGTATATAATCTAATATATAAAAATGAAAATTTGTCTATCAGTTTGTTTGTAATTCTATTCAAATCGACAGTTTGGAAGCCGAAATTGTGAAAAGATACGTACATGTGTATTAAAACATGGCCGAGGAAACTAAAGTAATCCGGAATAGAAATAATCTATAGTTAACATTTAATTAACAAAAAAACATCAATTTAACAGCAATTTCTTATCAAATTCAAACCTTTTTCGTTATAGCAGTGCCAACAATTAAAATACACAATAAAATTCTTACTACAACAATTAATTTTCAACTGCTAGATTTCCACGTGAAAAATGAAAATGAAATAAATAGTTTGCCGAATTAAAAAAAAAGGAAAATATTACGTGATAACTTTTCTATTTCAAGATAGTCACATGAAAAATGAAAATGAAATAAATAGTTTGACGAATTTAAATGAAAGTGAATATAACTTCATAACTTTTCTATTTCAAGGTTTCCACGTGAAAGAGGAAAATATTACGTCATATTGGAAATATAAAGGACGTGGTGAATATAGTATAGCGTCATGTGAGTGTGAAAAAATGTATTGAAGCATGATAAAAACCCGATTATGGAAATATTGGCGTATTTTAACATTATTGCTCCAATTATAAATTGAAATAAGTTCATTTATAGCTGTATTTTTTTGTGTCTGTTATATACATTTATACATTTTTATATTGTGTTTTCATTTGATTCTTGAGTGCAACACTTTGACTGCTTTTTTTAAAGTTCGTTTTATGTTGTATGTTAAATTTTGAAATTGATTTTTCGGAACAAACATCCTTCAAATTCTGGGCTACGCCGGGCACTTTAGTTTGTAACAGATAAGTGGCTTTTGTATGTGTATATCTAATATTAAAAATATATTAAAATTGCTAATATTAAAAAGCGTTATAATATGATAAAGTGTACAATATTATTAATGTTTGTACGTTTGTGAGGTGTTATCTCTGAAACTACATAGACAACTTAAAAAAATGTTGGTGACCATCTTTGCTTCGAAAAAAAAAGACTGTATTTTATGTCAGTGCAAGAACCTACATCGCTGCAGGAGCAAAAAAAATTCTAAAATTGCAATTTCTGTGATATTGATTGGGTTAGAAGCTTTAAATTCTCTGTGGTGGTTACTTTTAAGATGTAAATACTCGTTATAAACGCTCTCTAAAAGGTTGGAAAATTCAATTTGACAGATAAACGTAAAAATTTCTAGAAAGATTCTAAATTATGATTTATTTGGATTACTGAAATTTCTGGTATACTGTTGGGGTTATAAACTAGAACGATGGCATGGCAGTAATTTATAAGATTTAAATGCTCCTTGTAGAACGAATTCTAAAAAACCGAAAGACTAAACAAAACGGAAAAAGATTTAAAGATGATCTAAGTAACGAAGTACATGGAATTGTTTGGAATATAAACATGAAAATTGAAATGGCTGTATTTATAATGACGTAAATTCTCGCAATAGAACAATTTCTAAAAATGTCGCTATATAAAACTCTGTAGAAACAAAACACTTTTGAAAATTTTCCATTTCTATGTTACTGCTGATCCCAAAAACTTGAAATTTTGCTTTGGGTTAGTTTTAAAATATAAAAGAGTCTATATGAATGGTTTCTAAAAAAATTTAAAATTTAACAAGATGAAATGAACGGAAAGTTATCTCAATTATTATTAATTTGGAATTATTAGGTATAGCAACTTTAAATATTTCATAATGCTGTATTTCCTCCACAAAACATGCAATTTAAATGGTTCAAAACTGATAGATACTGACTTAGCATTAAATAAATTGTGTAAATATTGAATAAAGACCTGTATGAAACAGTGAGTAGGTTGCCTGAAAGTACTTGTTAAAGTGTTCCTTCTCTAGGCTTTTCTCTCTCTCACCAAGGCCACTAACAGAGGGAAGTGCCGTTTTAAATGTGATATGAATTTTTTTTCTGATTCATTTTTCTAGATATTTTATCATAAGGTCATATTCTCAATTGTCATTAGTAGATTTTTTATATAGTAACTTATTCTGGTGAAATTTCATAATTGGGTTCATATTGGCGTATTTTAGATTGCATGATTTGCTGAAAAAATACGTGTGGATTTGTAAATTACTTCAAATGATACTTTGACAGCTCAAAGGTTGTGCAGACGATATATTCAGATCTTGTGTGATACTTTATGCTGCAATCATAGCTGATTTCTTTTATTTATTACATGCTAAATACAGCTCAACTTGTGCAGAATATGTTTGAAAACAAAACAATATACAGCGTATGAAGTGGCCAGCATACACTCATCATTCATCACTCATAACACACTCTAACGACGCATTAGATGCCACTGTTGATGTGTTCGGTACTTTGATACTATATCAGATTTTGAAGAGAGAATTCCTTATCACTTATCGACAACCTCATTGCATCCGTGGAAAACAGATATTGTACAATATTAACTATTCCGCGGGAGCACACACCATATAAAATATAGTCCATTCTTTTTAAACATCATATATTTGTCATTTAAAGTTACTCAAATTGGTGCGGAGCGCCTGACTATGCTCTTGACATCATTTTATACAGTTAAAATTTCGATACATGATAATTTCGTGTTTTATTTTCTATTTTACTTTTAATATATTGCGTACTTTCAATTTTATATCCATGCATGGCTATCTTGCATGGTTTGCTTTCCCATTTTTTAAACAGTATATACGAATTTATATGTAAGATTTTGTAATTCTAGGATTCTTTTATTTTCATCCTTTCAATTTATCGCAGTATATGGACAAATAAAGATAATATCTCATTTTCTGTGCTTCCACATGTTATTATTAAATCTATGTTCTCAGCAATATCGCTCAGAATAATCTCTCTGAGGGAAGCCCTAGTATCTTAATATCTTTTGTCTTTTATTCCATGCATTTAAAGTTGCGTATTCTTTTATTATTCTAAAAAAACTTAATCCATTCGCCTAATCTTATAAAACCCATTAAATTACTTTTTCATTTTATTCTAAAACTAAATTATGTTTCTTTTGAATGTTTTAATATAATTAATTCTTTCGTGTTCTATAGCCACAATTCCATGCGTCTGCAGACGCGCCAGTCTATTTGCACTTTTATTCTGACGCCGTATAAAGAGTTCTTTATCTACGTCATCCTTTCACATCGAATCGTAATTTGTTCTATATCCCATCCTTCCCCCTCCTCTCTTCTAGATTTGTCTTTTACTGTTCTGTAACCGTCCGTGCGTTGTTGTTCGGGGTAAAAATTCGGGGTACATCGGCGATGGAGAGAAGATTTTTACGTATTTCTGATTGTCTAATTAAGTTGCGTCGCTTGGAGTGAACGTTCGAATGTGTAGATCCTATTCTTATAATATCTAAAGTCTTATGAAGTGATGATCGATTTTTGTGTGTGGATGGAATGACTACTGGAAGTGTTTACTATGTTTTGTCAATAAAACCAGTTTAAAAAGTGACGATAACTCTCTATATTCATTACGTAAGGGAAATTATCAATGTGTTTCGAGCATGTCTTTCTCGCCACCCTGACTGCAATCCGGTATTTTCAATATAACGGATGGATGGTTTTGATTGCTCTACTACATTTTATGCCGAGGTGTACTGGTGTCGCCTAAATATATGAAAGTCGGTAGCAAAATGCTACAAACATACCATCCCAGCGGACATCGCCACCCCAAACTAACTAACTGCCTTATTTTCAGGTTTCAAAACAAGAGGCCAATGTTTAACTTTTAAGTTGATTGCGGTCGTAGGTGAAGGAACCTTTTACTTGCAAAAAGAAAAAATCGATTTATCGCACTTCTGAGAGGTGGAAGTTATTCATGATGAACTGATAGCTACGGCTCGCTCACACAAACCTAACGAATCATAGGAAGATAGTTAAGTGGATAAGGAAAAGATGTGTTTTAAATGAAACGGAGAAGCCAACTACATACTAAAGCAAGCCAACTACAACAAAGAAGAAATTATAACGATACATCTTGTGAAAACAGTCATCACGAAAAATTGACGGACTAACGGCCATGGAATAAGCCCCACTCCAGTAGTGCACAAGACTTTTCAAATAGCTCGCAACATTGTTGCATAAATAGTGATAACAGCCATTAGGTCCCAATGGACTGATCGCAATGTGCATATTCACGTATCAAAATAACATACAAACAAAGGAAAATGAACCTGTTAAGTGACTAAAGCCAATTCAAAGGATCACAAATTAAAGACCACAACAAGTCAACCCATCAACGGCAAATTCGCAAAGTGACGAAACCTCAAATTTAGACATCCACCATGAATAGGGTCATAAAGAAAAACAACCTACGATAGAGACAAGCATCTCACGGGATGTGAGAAGCATATATCCTATCAAGGAAAAAGAAAAGACCCACAAGACTATGTCAAAATACAGTCGGACCTCGTTATTCCGACACCCGGTTTTCATGTCACTCAGCTTATCACGTCAGTTTTTCAAAGTCCCGAATTCCTGTATATGACTTTAATGTAAATAAACTCCGGATTTTACGTCGTTGTATAATTTTCAGCTCCGGATATCCCGACGGTTTAGGAAAATTGTCCGTTTTTCATAATCCATCTTATAAGCACGGAAATTAAGTGGTAAGAAATGCCTTAGCCAAACTTTTCACAAAAGTGTCTAGAATACCCATTGAGATAAATCAGAAATTTTACTTCAATCCTTTATCTGAATAAATAATAATAAAAAAAATCTATGAATGACCCGCTTAAGCTCCAGATAGACGTATCAGTCTACTCACGGTCTTTTTGTTCTGGTCAGGTGGCGCTGTCTTTTGGTTACAAGGCATTTTTCATCCGACTAAAACCGAAGTATTGCATTGCATTGAAACGATCAGAAATTATCTAACATACATTTCTGAAACAACGAATATTGGTTACAATTCATTGTATAATATTGAAAAAAGAATTGTAGGAAACACATCTAGGTATAAGCAAACTTTAATTCATCAATATTTGATGCAACAATTAAAAAAAATGTCACCATAAATCTGATTTATTCTTTTTAATTTTGATTTTGCGTTTATTTTGTTTAATAATAATGTTTTATTGCTTAAAACTGCAAGAACAGTTATAAATTTGAAATTGTCTTAAATTACTTAAAAATACAGCTTTTTATAAAAAAAAAATTCTACAACTCCGGGTACCACGACACCCCGCTTATTACGACACTTTGTTCTGGTCCTTAGAGTGTCGGGATAACGAGGTTCGACTGCAATAAAAAGACAACCACCACGACAGTGACTAAATACCAAGACAAGGAAGCCTCCTCAGAAGAACAAGTTCACTGGGTGAGATAAGCATATTATACTGGACAAATATATTGAATTATAAAATTAAATGTTAATTTAGGTCAAGCTCAACGCCCATAGCTTATGTCTAAGTTACAACCTCAAGCAGTTAGCTCAATTAGAAATTAGTATATTAACCTCATTAGGTCAGTTTGTTAGTCTCCTATCAATTCCCTCCTAACTAAGTAATAGTATGCCGGTTCATAGTTAACTTGCCATAAGATAATATATAAATAATAATAATAATAAATAAATAAAATCCTGATTCTAGCATTAGAAACGGTTAAAATATAAATGCATTTTAAACAGCCAGGCAATATTTAAGTACCGTAATTTCCGGTGTATAGCCCGCGGATCAAACAATCGTGTTTTCCCAGCTAAAAATGAACTGCAGTTTTTCTACAGAAGTGGAGTATTTTTTAGGTTTTTCTATAGTCAACTATAGATTTTCTGTAGTGCAATCTCGACTGTAAAAATACTTTAGAAATTCTGTGGCTAATGTGGCGTAATTTTGTAGTACTTTATTTCAAAAATACTCAGTGCTATTAACTTCAAAAATTCTATAGTTTATGTGAAGTCATCATAAACTTTTAAAATAATGAGATTTTGCGTCTGTAGTAATGAAGTAATTTTATCTCATAATTTTACCAGTTCGTCTTTTTCTCTTAGTGTTTAATTATTTTAGTTGTCCGAAAGGAATAAATTTTATTTTGTGTTAATCAGAGAAAAAGAAAATTTAGTTAAAATTAAATTTCAAAGTCCGAAAGAGAATGCCGTCCTCGGGTTACAGCTCCGCCCCCCCCCCCCCCAAAAAAAATGAACTCTTTTTAACCTGACTTTAAGATAAAGTTTAAATACATAAACATGAAAAAAAATCGACCGAAAATTAACTACCAAGAGTGAGATATAGGGGGGTGAATCTCTCCCCCAACAGAAACTTCTTAGTTTCTGTTTAATTTTAAGTTATTCGGAATAAATAAATTTTACTATATTTTTCAAAATCGGAGAAAATAAGATATTTCCGTTAATTAAATTTCAGACTTCAGGGATGGCAATGAGCCTTCCACCCCCCCACCCCCCTCCCCTCCTTAACGGATTTTTTTTATTTCTTTTATTTTAAAATACTGAAAAAGAATGAATTTTACTATGCATTTCATAAAAAAAGAAAATTTAATTACTTAAATTTCAAAATCCAGGGAAGGGAAATGGCTTTTTTCTCCTATCCCCCTTTCCCCCCCTTCCCCCGCTCAACTGATATTTCTGATATACTGCTTCTCTTTTATTTTAAGTTTCTGAACATAAATAAATTTTACTATGTACAAAATCGGAGAAAAAGAAAATTCAGTTACATATCTGTTTCAAAATCCAGGAGCAACAATGACTCCCCTAGGCTCCCCTCTTTTAACGGAAAATTTTGGTTACCTTAATTTTTACGTTACTCGCAAAGAATAAATTTTACTATGTTTTTCAAAACAGGAGAGAAAAAATTGGGTTACTTAAATTGAAATATCTAGGGAGAGGTAATTGGTCTCCTATGCCACCTTCCCCTAAACGGAAATTCTTGTTTCCTTTTTTTTAAGTTACTCGAAAAAAAATAAATTCTTCTATGTTTTCAAAATAGGAAAAAAAGAAAATTTAGTTTATACAATTTCAAAATACAGGGAAGGGCAATGGGCCTCCTATACCGTTCCCTCAACTGAAACTTTTTAGTTCCTCTTTTAATTTAAGTTAGTCGAATTAAATAAATTTCACTATTTCAAAACCGGTAGAAAAAAAAACTAGTTACTTATATTTTAAAATCCTGGGAGGAACAAATGACTGTTCTATAAACCCCCGCCTCCTCCTGACGGAAAATTCTTGGTTTCTTTTTTTTAGTCACTCGCAAAGAATAAATTTTATTATGTTTTTCAAAATAAGAAAATAAAATTAGTTACTTACTTCAAAATCTAGGGAGGGGTAGTTGCTCTCCTATGCCCCCCTCCTCCCCTAAACGGAAAATTCCAGCTTCCCTTTTTTTAAACATACTCGAAAGGAATAAATTCTACTGTGTTTTTTAAAAGCAGATTTTTTTTTTTTTACTTTAATTTCAAAATCCAATGAGGAGGCATCCCCCCCCCCTTTTTTTTCTTTTTCATAGCACACCCGGACCCGGATTTACTAAATGCACAATTTGCCCTTCTCCCCGAAAATACATGACTCCCAGTTCGTATGAAAATTACTTCTACTTTATAAAAACGAATGAAAAATAAATAATTCTTATTAAATATTTTATTTTAAATTTACATTGGAATATTTGATTATTGTTCACGCAGCTGAGGCTGCATTTCTGACTAAATAAATATTTATTATTTAAGTTAATTTTTAATTATAATTGATTTAATAATTATTAATAATATTTATAATTAATAATTATTGATATTTAATATAATATTAATTATATATTACATAATATGAATAATATAATTTAAATAATTAGTAATTATTATTTATAATTAATAATTATTAATAATATATAATAAATTAATATTATTTAAATAATATTTTTTATTCTAAATTCTGTCCGGGATGCAGATACATTTTGCGCTGTTAGTGAAACGAGATTGACCAATCAGAAGCTCACATTTCGCGAACTTTTCCCTGTTTTAAGGAAGCAAGCTTCCTGATTGGTCGATCTCGTTTCGCTAACAGCGAAAAATCTATCTGGATTCCGGCGGATGAAGCAGTAGTGCTCGTACAACTCAACTTTCGATCTAGGCGGAATGCTTTATTTACAATACATGTGACTCGCGATTCGACCTTCGTCTTTTTTTCATAGCCCCTTTTGTTCGTATTATGCTTTCGCGTTAATTATTATTATTATTATTTTTAAATGAATGTCAATAACCATAACATTGCGAATATTATGTACCGAGCTAATTTTTTAAAGAACTGACACCATGCCCGTTCGGTTTTTGCGTTCCTATTTTTTAAATCTGACTTGTCCGTATAATACTTTGATTATTCTTTTAGAATGTATATTTAAGATTGCTAAATTATGTACCGAGCTTGATCTCTCTTTTTGAAAGGACTATTATACTTCCAAAAAAGTGGGCCCTTTTAAAAGCCTGATTAAAAGCTAGTTAGTGTAAATTTAAGTAACTTATTGTTACTACAGAGGAAAAGAGTTCAATAATCTAAGTTTTTTATTGAATAGTTTTTTTTGTGTGTGTGTATTGTTCGGGTTATTTAATGTAACTTTTCAAGTAGTGCTGCTGGTTTTAAACATTTTAAAACAATGTGCATGACTTATTAAATTTTGGAATAAAATTAAATTTTAAAAGTAAACAGAAAAAGTATGTTTTCAGACAATGCAAAAATCTTACATTTTTTTTTTTTTTTTTTTTTTAATCTGCCTACCCTCAACTGCTGCTGAAGATTAAACTTGAAGCCACAGCAGTTGTCCAATGGCCTGGAACTAACCCTTCCCACTTTTCAAGGTTTTTAATTTAAGCAATTTTTCTTTTAAATTTGTCTGGTAACTTCTTTTAAAAAAAATTCTGCCTCCAGTCGAGTGGTCATTATTGATTAGAGTGTGTGCATGAATGTTTCTTCCTTAGTATACACTAGTACTTGGTATTCGATGCTCAGAAATTCTGCAAAGCAGCACTCAATAGACTGCCGTGTTTACTTGTGTAATAGTCTCACCCCTGATTTGAAGCAGAAAAAATCGTCAAACTATTTTCTTTTCATGAATTGAATGGATGAAAAAATTATGAAAGATCAACGTTTGGAAGAAAAGGTCTTGAGCATTGCTCAAAAAAACAGCCATGCTGGTACTTGATAGTTTCCGAAGACATTTTGTTGATGATGTAAAGAAAAAACTTTCAGAAGGCAAAACAGATCTTGTGATAATTCCCGGAGGAGTCGCAGAGATTCTGCAAGACAATATAAGACGAGTATATGGATATTGGATAATCAATGGGAACAACAAGAAAATTCCCAGTGGAAAAGTAAGGCGCCCATCCCTGGAACTAATGTGTAGTTGGACATTACAAAGCTTGACTTTAATGACAAGCGATATAATTTCCAAAAAATTTTAAGAAGATGGGTATCTTTGACGCTTTGGACGGAAGCGAAGATGACATTTTACGGATTGACGGAGATTCTTCAGACACCGACTCTCATTACAATAGTGATACTGAAACCTTTAGTAAAAGAAATTTATTATAATTTTTTGTTTAAATTTTCACAAAGATTATTATTTGTAAATTTTACATCTATAAAAATATTACCATAAAAAGAAAATGGCATTTAATAAACATCATAATCTGGAAACATTTGGTAAGTTACTAATTTTATTGTGTTTTTTTATACCAGTAATGTTTCAGCATTTCAGTGTACAATATTATGCAGTAGATTTCTCCGCATAATAGTTGCACCTAGACTTTCACAATAAAAATTTGGCAAAAAAAAGTGCAACTATTATGAGAGTAAACACGTTACTATACAGTATGAAGTCGATTTTTGCAAAGAATCTCCACTACTTACTTAAGAGGTTACTTCACTCACATGAAAACGCCTGCCCTGTAATATTAATCTTATAAGAAATTTTTTTTAAAGTATCTCATTTGCATTTCCATATTTTGAAATTATTCTGTATGCCAGCTGAGGTCGATCTTTACAACAGCCGTTTTTTACTTTTTTGATTTTGTTTGCAGGTTTTTTTTCTGAGGCTACTTTTGTCTGAAAAAGATTAACATCCTCATAAAAAAAAAAGTGTATTTTAGAGATCGTCTTTAGTTACCCAATGCAAACAAAAGCATGGGAATGCAAACGAGATATTTAAAAAAAAATCTCCAAAAGATTAAGATTAGAAAGTGCATGTACTTGCATGGGCACAGATGTCATATACGGGCGGGGTTTTTTTCCGACGCCAGTTTGCAGGAAGTTCAAGACTGGCAGCGGTCGTCACAGATTTTCTTTTCTGTTTTGCATATTCTTTTTCATCAAGCCATTACTTTGCTTCATATTATTTTTAGCTCTTTATTATTTAATACAAAAAGTTGAGATTATTATTAATAACAATTCATAAAATACCTAAAAACACTACAGGTAAGTCATTGTTTGATTAATTAATGCTTCAATTGTTAAAATTTTGCAATATTTTTTATGACTGATTTGTGAATTTAGTATTTTCATTCTGTGACAGAGTCACAAAACTTGCATTTTTTTCCATGTCTGACTGAAAAAAATAATTAACTTTTGATCTGCGACTGATTGATGAATTTTGAGATATTTTCATACAACTGACTGACAAATTTTGCAAATTTTCTTTCGACGGAAAGATATGACATTTGTTCCCCCTTAAATTAGTTATAATCTTGACATTAATGTAAACATTACCCTTAATCTCTGATTCATCTGATGTAAACAAACAGCCATTATTTGTGACATTAGTTGTAGATTTGTCCCCAAATCACTAATTTATAGGCATTTTAGAATTTTTTCAATTAATAATATAGAATTGTGTTTGCTTGATGTTTATATATGAAATTATCTAAAAATTAGGGAGCTTCACATTACTTTTCTCCTCAAGTGGGCACACCTAGAAAATAGTGTCAGAATGAACAAAGTAATAACTGTTCTTATGACGTAATTTTCTTTGAAAAAGTTTTGTTATGTGCAATTTTATTTAAGGAAGTTTTGGGATTTTTTGTAAAGAAAAATTATATGTGACATTTATCGTACTTTATGAAATTCATATTTTCAAACTTGCATTGATAATTTCAGTTCTGTTCAATTTAAAAAAATTGACGTATTTATGTTTGCTCTGTTTTTTTTTTTTTTTAAATTGTACTGAAATCTATCGGAAAAATTTGAGTAAAATATTTTTATAAATGTCATCCTTCAATTTAAGTATAATACATTATTAGCATTATATCTATGTATGTGTATGTATATATATATATATACCGGGTGTCCCAAAAAGGACTGACTGATTTTAAAATTCAATAACTTGCAAACGCTGACAGATATTAAAAAAATTCTTGCAGGAGGGTTATGCATAATGTCAAAAGTTTTATTACAGTGATTTTCAATTTTAGTTCGATTTACAAACAATAGATGGCGCTGTGAGCAATAGTCGCTCAATACAGGCTCGATTTTTGGTCCTTTATCTTGTTCCATGCAGAAAAAGGAGATGGAAATGTATTATCCGGGCCACGAAGTACCAAAAATCGAGCCTGAATTTAGCGACTATTGCTTACAGCGCCATCTATTGTTTGTAAATCGAACTAAAATTGAAAATCACTGTAATAAAACTTTTGACCTTATGCTTAACCCTCCTGCAAGAATTTTTTTAATATCTGTCACCGTTTGCAAGTTATTGAATTTTAAAATCAGTCAGTCCTTTTTGGGACACCCGGTATGATGTGGGAACGCTGCATCTCCTGACTGAATTTATCCCTGTGCATTTGTTATGGTGAATGCTTTTCATTATGGGTGTTCTCAAATCCAAAGAGGCAACTTTATGACATATGTTTTAAATTATTTTTGTTTGGAAACGCATGAAACTAGCAGGTGTTTGTGTTCAGAAACTATGTAATCGAAAGATGTTTTCAGACGTTTTATTTTACTGCAGAAAAGCGGAATTCCGCTTTTTCAGCATTGAATTTTATTATTCCTGGGATCGATGCAAATATGCATTAAAATTTGTTAACATTTTTAATGAGGGAAGGGTTGTAGTGGGAGTGTAGTAAATATAACAAAAACGTGACTACGAACCGCACCAAATTGAGCACAATTGTCAAAGGATCATGGAAAAAATGCAATTAATGTCAAAGAATCATGGGGAAAATGCGATTTTCGTCAAAGGATTACAGGAAAAAATGCGACTCGCGTCAAAGGATCGCTGGGAAACGCAATTTTCGTCAAAGGATCGCTGGGAAACGCAATTTTCGTCAAAGGATCGTTGGGAAACGCAATTTTCGTCAAAGGATCGCTGGGAAACGCAATTTTCGTCAAAGGATCGCTGGGAAACGCAATTTTCGTTAAAGGATCGCTGGGAAACGCAATTTTCGTCAAAGGATCGCTGGGAAACGCAATTTTCGTCAAAGGATCGTTGGGAAACGCAATTTTCGTCAAAGGATCGCTGGGAAACGCAATTTTCGTCAAAGGATCGCTGGGAAACGCAATTTTCGTCAAAGGATCGCTGGGAAACGCAATTTTCGTCAAAGGATCGCTGGGAAACGCAATTTTCGTCAAAGGATCGCTGGGAAACGCAATTTTCGTCAAAGGATCGCTGGGAAACGCAATTTTCGTCAAAGGATTGCCGGAAAAATGAGATTTTCATTAAAGGATCACGAAAAAGACACGATTTCCATCAAAGAATTGCAAAAAAACCATGATTTTTGCCAATAGATCGTGTAAAATATGCAAGTTTATTCAAAAGGTCGTGCAAAATGCTCGAATTTCATCAAAAGATCGTGTAATATGCGAATTTCTTCGAAGGGTCGTGGGAAAAACGTGAATTTCGCCAAAGAATCGCAAAAAAATATGATTTTTGTCAAATGATCGCAGAAAAAATGCAAATGTCGTTAAAAGATCGTGGAAAACATGCGAATTTCTTCGAAGGATCTTGCAAAAAAATGTGATTTTCGCCAAAGGATCGTGTAAAATATGCGAATTTTGTCGAAAGACCATGTAATATGCGAATTTCTTTGAAAGGTCACAGAAAAAACAAGAATTTTGTCAAAGAATCGCGAAAAAATGCGTATTTCGTCAAATAATAGTGTAAAATATGTGAATTTCTTCGAAAGATCATGCGAAATATGCAAATTTTGTCGAAAGATCGGGTAATATGCAAATTTCTTTGAGAGGTCGTGGAAAAAACGTGAATTTCGCCAAAGAATCACAAAAAAAATGATTTTTGTCAAATGATCGCAGAAAAAATGCAAATGTCGTTGAAAGATCGTGGAAAATATGCGAATTTCTTCAAAGGATCTTGCGAAAAAATGCGATTTTTGCCAAAGGATTGTGTAAAATATGCGAATTTTGTCGAAAGACCATGTAATATGCAAATTTCTTTGAAAGGTCACGGAAAAAACAAGAATTTTGTCAAAGAATCGCGAAAAAATGTGATTTTTGTCAAATGATTGCGAAAAAAATGCATATTTCGCCAAATGATCGTGTAAAATATGTGAAATTCTTCGAAAGATCATGCGAAATATGAAAGTTTCTTTGAAAGATCGTGCGAAATATGCAAATTTTGTCGAAAGATAGTGCAATATGCAAATTTCGTTGAAAAGTTGTGGAAAAAACGCGAATTTTGCCAGAGAATCGCAAAAAAATATGATTTTTGTCAAATGATCGCAGAAAAAATGCAAATGTCATTGAAAGATCGTGGAAAATATGCGAATTTCTTCAAAGGATCTTTCGAAAAAATGTGATTTTTGCCTAAGGATTGTGTAAAATATGCGAATTTTGTCGAAAGACCATGTAATATGCAAATTTCTTTGAAAGGTCACGGAAAAAACACTAATTTTGTCAAAGAATCGCGAAAAAATGTGATTTTTGTCAAATGATCGCGAAAACAGTGTATTTCGTCAAATGATCGTGTGAAATATGCAAATTTCTTCGAAAGATCATGCAAAATATGCAAATTTCTTCGAAAGATTGTGTAATATGCAAATTTCTGCGATTTTTGCCAAAGGATCGTGTAAAATAAGTGAATTTCTTCAAAAGGTCGTGCGAAATATGTGTATTTCCTCGAAAGCTTGTGTAATATGCAAATTTCTTACCACTTATTCATGTTATGTACCTACGATGACCCTCCCTTTACATTCACACCAGGGGGGGGGGGTACTTTTCTAAATTTTGCCGACATGCATCATGTGACATATCTTTGGAAAGGTGTGTGGCTGCTTATTTGTATTAGCACCTTCGTGTCCCTCTCCCCACCTGCCCCTCCCCCGTGGGAGGGCATTTTTCTAAATTTTGCCATAGCCCCTCATGTGACATATCATTGAAAAGGCCTGTGACTGCTTAATCATTTTATGCACTTCTGGTGCTCTGCCCACCACTTTGCCCCCCCCCCCCCCCTGGGGGGTACTTTCCTAAATTTTGCTAACACCTGTCATGTGACATATCGTTGGAATGGCCTGTAACTGCTGAATCATTTTATGCACTTCCGGTACTCCTCCCCCACCCCCCACTTTGCCCCCCCCAGGGGTGTACTTTACTAAATTTTCCCGACACCCGTCATGTGACATATCGTTCGAAAGGCCCTTGGCTGCTTAATCATTTTATGCACTTCCGGTACTCCGCCCACTACTTTGCCCCCCTGGGGGGGCACTTTCCTAAATTTTTCCGACACCCGTCGTGTGACATATCGTTGGAAAGGCCTGTGACCGCTTAATCATTTTATGCACTTCCAGTACCCCGCCCACCACTTTGCCCCCCAGGGGGGGCACTTTACTAAATTTTGCAGATACCCGTCATGTAACATATCGTTGGAAAGACCTGTGACTGCTTAATCATTTTATGCGCTTCGGTACCACACCCACCACTTTGCCCCCCCTGGGGGCACTTTACTAAATTTTCCCGACACCTGTCATGTAACATATCGTTGGAAAGGCCTTTGGCTGCTTAATCATTTTATGTACATTCGGTACTCTGCCCGCTGCTTTGCCCCCCTAGGGGGGCACTTTCCTAAAATTTTCTGACACTAATCATGTGACATATCGTTGGAATGGCCTGTAACCGCTTAATCATTTTATGCACTTCCGGTACTCCTCCCCCACCCCCCACTTTGCCCCCCCCAGGGGTGTACTTTACTAAATTTTCCCGACACCCATCATGTGACATATCGTTCGAAAGGCCCTTGGCTGCTTAATCATTTTATGCTCTTCCAGTACTCCGCCCACTACTTTGCCCCCCTCGGGGGCACTTTCCTAAATTTTTGCGACACCCATCATGTGACATATCGTTGGTAAGGCCTGTGACCGCTTAATCATTTTATGCATTTCTGGTGCTCCATCCACTACTTCCCCCCCCCCTTTGGAGGGCACTTTCCTACATTTTGCCGACACCCAAACCTGTGACCGCTTAATCATTTTATATACTTCCACTGCTCCGTGCACTACTTTGCCCCCCTGAGGGCACTTTCCTCAGGGAGGCAAAGTGGATACTCATTAAAAAAATACTACATTTTTGAGGTCGATATACTACAAAAAAACTGCAGTTGGAGAACTGCGGTGATTTGGCCGATTCCACTACAGAATTTTTGCGGTCAATAAAACTGCGAAATTTCTGCAGAATTTTTAATATTGATATAACTATAAATTTTCTGTAGAATTTTTGTGGTCAATACAACTGCTAAATTACTGCAGTTAGTAAACTGCGGTAATTTTGTAGTTCTATTGACCGCAAAAAATCTGTAGTGGAATCGGCCAAATCACCGCAGTTTTCCAACTGCGGTTTTTTTGTAGAATTTCTGCAGTTCATTTTTAGCTGGGTTGACCCAGAATTTTTTTAAAAATAAAATGTAACTTTTTAAATCACGGTAAATATTGGTATTCAAATACTGAATAAAATTTCTGGGTCCAAACTGAATTGTTTGATCTGCGGGCTATACACCCGAAATTACGGTAATCTAAAGTAAATTACTCTAGTTAGTTTAATGTGACCCAGTGCTAGGGTAATATTAAAACAATATATATAATAAATGATAGTTAAGTAAATAGACCCCGATACCCAGTTGGCAGAGCATCGAATCCGCAGCTAAGGCCGCGGGAACGAGGTGTACTGCTGGCTGTAATCCGCCATGTACGCTAATGGCGCCTGGAGCATGTAAAATGCATCGTGGGTGCAAAGTCCTCCAAGTTACCTGTGAATTATACCTCTGGAGGTGCCTTGCTAGGTGAAGGTCTCGTTACCTGACCAAAGTTCTAAATTACGAGATCAACATGAGTAGCCATGTGCAGATTCCAAACAACAGGATGTAAATGTTAAGCAACCGACATACCACCGTTCACAATAAAGCAAAAGGCACTGCCGATACGTTCTACGCGCTCGTTAGGTTTATTGCCGCTAATCGGTGATTAGGCGGTCACCCGCACCGATACCAGGAATCAAACCGTTCAGCTGGGGCTTCCCGGCAGGTAGGGACCTGGTCATCGGTTAGAAAAAAAAACCACGCCCCATTTTGTAAGGATTATTCCACCAGTAACCGCATGAAACTAACTTTTAGCTAATGAATCGTTAATTCTTTAGGAAGAAAATGATCTTTATTGTATACTGGTGGTAGAATCCTTACAAAATGGTGTCGATCTACTAAACTGCATCGGAAGTTATTTAGGACTCCATCCACTTGAAATGTAGCAACTAATTTGGGACAAAATTTTCGACCTAAATGTCGCAACTAATTTGGGACGGAGGGAGTATTATTTAATTATTTTATTTAAGTTTGTTTCATTAATTTATTATATTTATTAATGGAAACTACTTCTTCGATGGAAGGGAATTTTAAAACCAAAAATGTTAGTTTGATATGATTCTACTTTTCAAATTGAAAAAATCCTGTGAAATTTCATGACTTCCAAATATACCCCGCTCTCCACCCTCCCAATTTTTCTGTTTTTTTCACAAAAGTTCCAATTATAACCCCCCTTAAAATCATTAGAATTTCCTGTCTGCTAAAGAGGTGTTTACATTCGGCACTTTGGTATTTCTTTAATAAAAATACTTTTCATATTTATATTATAGTTTACACGAAAAATGCATTAATAGCAGAATAAAAATATTTCAAAATATCAACGAACCGTGTTTCACTATTATTCGGGTGTGTTCTAGATTCTTTTTTTTTTTTCAATCACTTCTTTCAGATGCAGACATCCGGAGTTAATCAACAAACAATTTAAATCCTTCAGGGGCAAGCAAAAATGCCTCTTAAATATTGAATTCTCACCGGAAAAATCGAAAAATCTTATTTTTAAATAATGAAAAGTAATTTTTCATCGATTTTCGCCCAAAGTTAAAATTTAAAATTATTAAAATTTTTCTGGTGATAATCCTGTTTAAATTAGGTAGGATATATTTTATCCCACCGCCCATCAGGTGTTAACGTATCCCACTTTTAATTAGATTTCGTTTGAAGAAGACGGGCATAATGCATTTCAACACTAGTAGATATATCTTTACAACACTTTTCATTCATGGAGGATAGGCAACTGAAACTCTTTTGATTCCGCCTTTCTCCGGATCAAAGGCTTAGGATTCAGAGCATGAAATTGTAAAGAGATTAGACACTATCAACATCAAATACCACTTTGACATGAATCGTTTAAGTAAACTTATTGATTTAATGGATTAATTGTATTAATTTCTTAGGGAATAAAATAGAAAAGAAAATTAGGCCTTTTATATTAATCAGATTATTTTAATTGTGTTAAATGTTTCATTAATAAAAATTGCTTTGATATTTATCATACAGTGTACACAAAAGTTTATTAATAGATGTAGATTAATAGAAATTAGTACATGTTTTCAAAATATCAATGAACCGTGTTTACCTATTAATCGAATGTGTTCTAGATGCTAGTATTTTTTTTTTTTTTTTTATCTGCCTGATGCAGATTTCCGGAGTTAATGAACAAACAATTTAACATATTCCACTGTTAATTGGATTTCGTTTAAGAAGGACAGGCAAAACAGATTTCAGTACTAGGGGCATTATAGCCAGGGTGCTTTTCATTAATCGAGGACAGACAATTTGTAAATACTTTGATTCCCTCTTTTTCCGGATCAAAGGCTTAGGATTCACAGTAATACATTGTAAAGAGATTAGAGACTATCAACATCAAATACCACTTTGACATAAACTTTTGAAGTAAATTTTAATAGATTAATAGATTTAATAGATTTTAATACATTAGTTGCATATAAACCTTAGGAAATAAATTAGAAAAGTACATTAGATATTTTATATTAGTCTGATTATTTTAATCGTGTTAACCATTTCATTAATTTAACTATTGCGCGGCACTGAAATACTTATTTATTTCCATTGTTACGTCTCAATGTTAATTTAACATAGAAAAGCCTATGGAGCTCATAACTTTTTGACTTTAACTTCCCACCTTTTTGTCCCTGATACCACACATTTTTTATTCTTTGTCATTTTAATGTTATTGTAAATTCAAAGTACGAAAATTTTTGCTTGACGTCAAGATCAATTTACATATGGGTAAATTATAATACAAAGAGTAACATTACCCAAGTTTTATTTATATTATTCAAATATTTTCCTTAATAATTCCAAATTTCGCTTTTTTCATTGAGAATCAATGGACATTTTTGCTATTAAATCTAACATTTTTGCTATTCGTGCAAAAAATTCAAAAGCCATAATAATAATTTATCTTCAGTAATTAATTTTCAGTTAAAATATCTCCACGTGAAAAATGAAATTTGAAATTATTTTTTTACGAATTAAAAAGAAGTTGAATATTGCGTCATATAGGAAATAAAACTGATCATTTCAAACATTTCTTCGTACTACAAGAATCATTAATAAGAGTAAATACACAAAGAAGGTGAATATGACGTCAAAAAATTGCAACATATATCACCGACACTGATTTTTAACCCCTTAACCCTAGATCTACCGGGAATTTTATTCAAGTTTTAATAAAACGTTCTACACCAGAATTTTTATTTAAAACTATTTAACTTATTTATTTACCTTATTTTTGTCTGGTTTATATACTTAGTTTATTTTAAAGAAATTTCTGGTTTAAATGAATATTTTGTATGTACCTGTCGGGTCCAATGGACCCGTCTGGTAGACGGGGGGTTAACAGTGACATTTGTTTTCTTACAAAAAAATTAAAAATGGGGCTGGACACCACTTTTTCCTTACTAAAATATTTACCTTACTTAATCGAAAAATATCTGACAATCTATAAAGATAAATTTTCAGTTACAAATTAGTGCTATCAAAATGCTTTTAATAACGAAGCAAGCAAAGTTTTCTTGCCTGAATCCAGTTCGGGCCACACCGTTAAGGGGTTAAGCATGAATATTATTTACATACAGATGTGCCCATTCGATTAAGAAGGGGTTAACTTTCTGATTTGTTTACGTTTTCCTTTTATTTATTTGCTGAAGAAGTTGTAATTTCGTTTACCCCTTAACGCTCGAATCAAATTACGGTTTAAAAATTCAAATTGCCTTTTGCACCACTTTTTTGAAAAAGAAATATTCACCTTATTTAATGACAGTTAAAACGGTACTAAAATAAAGCCAATTACACTATTTTATAAAACTGGTGGGAATCAAACAATCTGAGTAAAGGACACAGCCCGTGAATGTGACGGGAGCGAGAATTAAGGGGTTAAGGAATACTAGCCGGAAAGAAATACTGAACCATTTATATTGTTTTACGACTGTGTGAAAATTTTAATCGTCGGATGCCTAGAAGTTAATAATTTAGCAAATAACAGAAATCTAGACACACGGCAGTGTGTCAGGCAAGTTCGCCTGACATAGCCGTGTGTTAGTTACACGAACCATTTCGAGCTGTTTTCATCTAATTTCAATGCTCTACAACTGAAAATCTATGAGACCTACGTACTTGTTATACGAAATGTGTTGTAAGGCCACCCTAATTACCTAAAATCCAAAATTTTATAAATAACGCATGATTAGTTTCCGAGATAATGACATTTGAAAATGTCTGATATCCGATAATTTTACCACTGACTGACTGACTGACTGACTCACTCATTAAAAAGATCTCGTATATCTACTGCAGCTACAGACTTCAAATTTGGTGCGAAGTTCGTTTACACTATAAAACTAAGGAAAAAAATAAAAAAAATGTGAAAATCGATTAATTACCCACCTGGGGGTGCCCATTTTTACTTTACCATTGCGTCTATTAGGCGAAATTTTAATTTGCCGTAGGAGGGGACGCTGTTCTGTCGCCAAATACCGCCAAGTTTCTCGCCAACATGGCGATATGTTGACCAAAATTAGTTGCCAAAAGTGACGCCAGCTTGGCGATATCTCTGATATTTCGCCAAATTCCCATAGACTTCCATTGTAAACCTATCTACTTACTGGGGGTTTATCTGGGTTTACTTGCTTACACAAAATCAACAAATTGAGATATTCTGTCCGTCACAGAGCCCGTTCTCAGAAACTATACATGTTGAAGGCGTGAAATTTTGCATATTTACAGCTGAAGACCTCACAACAAATTACAAATCATAAAATTTTGAAAAAGTTGTAAATTTAACCCTTTGGGGTCTCACATGTGTATTTTAAACAATCCTTTCTAAGTGAGCCCCTAATTAAGTTGGAGGCGTGAAATTGTACATAATTATAGCTGAACACCTCACATCAAACGAAAAATCATAAAATTTTGAAAAAGTTGTACATTTAACCCTTTGCGCTCCCACATGTGTATTTTAAACAATTCTTTCTAAGTGAACCCTAATTAGGTTGGAGGCGTGAAATTTTGCATACTTATATGCTATAAAAATTATTGATAGCATATTAATAATAAATCTGGAACTTGGCAAGTTTTTGATAAATTTTATGCCTATCAATTTCATGTCTTAATAAAATGGTGATGTTAATATTAATTTCAATGGCATTACAAAAAAAAATTAATATAGTTATTATTATAAACATGTAACTCATGTTAAAGATTTGATAAGCCAATAAATACACAGCTACACTCCCGCTCGTCTTTGGTTATCACTCTAGCACCCACCCTCCAGAAACCTCAATGCAAACAGACTAAGATGCCTGACCAAGAGAAAGATATACTTACGCTTGTTCATGGTCATCACTCTATCGACTGCACCCCTTTAACCATTTCAGGGGCAAATAACTTTTATTCGTGACATGCTGAAATTATTGAATCACACCAGAATTTAAAAACAAATTTATTTCAAAATGGGTAAAAGCTTCTTTTCACGTGTTTAATAAAATTAAACTTTTTAGTCCTGAATTCTGGTGTCAATGTGGCATTTTGCAGTTAAATTAGGGGGGATATATTTTATCCTACCGCCCTTCAAGCGGAAAGAGCTCACTCAGATTAAGGCTTCCAATCATGAAATAACAAAATTTGATATAATAATGTCATTATTAAAAATAAATTACTCATAGGTAAAAACTTGCCAAGTTCTAGATTTATTATTAATGTGCTATCAATAATTTTCATTTCTAAACAATTTAAAAAATGCTATAATACTTCAGTAGGTAAGTTTGAGTGAATTTTATTTGAACTTGGCACCCACTTAGATATCACATTTTTTCTTGCCATTGTCTTTACAGAACTTGGCTCCCTTTTTTCACAGCTATGTTTTTGTTAGATTTATTTTACAGGTTTCATCATTAAGATGACGTCATTATTACATGCGGGCTTGTAATATATATATTGTTCATGTGCAATTTCTTTTTTGTGGTATTAAGAAATAAAAAGTCATCATCATCATCATTTTCAGCATGGGTTAGGCTAAATCAGCCTATTCCGGCTCATCAATCCATCGGAGCGTAGGTCTACCTCGGTCACGGTAACTCCTGTGTCTGTAATTCCGAAACTTTTTTGGAAATCGGTCATTACTCATACGCTCTACGTGATTCTTCCATTTATTCTGATAATCTACTATTTTGTGGTTGATGTTGTATATTTTTAAGTATGAGCGTATGGAATCATTAGTAAACCTATCCATTCTTGTGCATCCCTTTGTAGATCCTAAAAACTTGATTTCTGAAGCCTGTATTCCGGATCGTTATTTGGCATTAACAGTCCATGTCTCCGAACCATACAGAAGTGTTGACGTTACCATTACTCTATAAAATTTTAGCTTAGTTTCTGTTCGTGTTTTATTTTTAGAATTCTGATCAGTGATCCGCAAATATGTTGAAATTTGTGCAATTTACTTTCCAAGACTTTATTTTTGTTACAATAATAATAAACTTAATGTAGTATCAATAATTATTTAATTAAAAAGACAGAGGCTTTTAACATTAAGTAAACTTAACGAAGTTACGTTAAATAAACTTAAAGATATTACCGCATTTTTTATCTAATATTATTCCTTAACCCTAGAACTACCGGAAATTTTACTCAAGTTTTATAAAAACATTCTACACCAGAATTTTTACTTAAAACTATTTAATTTGTTTATTTAACTTATTATTGTCTGATTTATACATTTAGTTTGTTTTGAAGAAATTTCTGGTTTGAATAAATATTTTGAATGTACATGTCGGGTCCATTGGACCCTTCTGGTAGACAGAGGGTTAAGGTCTTTTGTAATTTTTGTTTCTGTGGCACGAAAACGACTGATGTTGATGCTAAATAAATAACTCAAGTTAAATTTAGGAAACAATTTCATCTTCATTTACATCGCCTCCTGGCAGGAAATACGGTAGAAAAATGTAAGTGATTTTCTTTTATATGTTCTACTGTGTAATAACTATAGGGGAAAGTAGGGGAAGGGCGCTCACTTAAGGGAAAACATGAATAGCTAGTCAAATTGAGACAAAAAATCAATATTTTAATAACGAAGTATAACTCCAAAGCATAAGGAACAGTTGCAATCAACTAATTTTCACAAAAGTTTTAGGAATTTTTTTTATCGTTTTATTTAAATGACCATCGATTGAGCGGTAATGCCCGGCATGGTAGGATAATTGCGCTCAGTGTTTGAATACAGCATTTAAGTAAGACAAAACTCACTCACATATGTAGTTGTGCAGGGTTGTTGACACCACTACAGACTTTTTGCAACCACTTTACACAAATTGTGCGCACATATTGTGTTAGAATTATAATGGGCTACTTTTTTTATATTTAGGTTTTTTTATTTTTACCACTTTTTTGAAATAGTAAAATTCCCCTTCTTTAATGACAAATTAGTAAAGGCGAAAACAGGTAAATTCTACCACTTCAAAAAAGTGGTGTCAATCAACAAATTTGAATTTTAAAAAAACTTGCCCACTGGGAACACTTTTTCTGGAATTCCAAGCGAGCGTCATTGCCCGTTATCGCCATGTTGGGATTTATTGCATTATAATTGGCGTAACAACGCACTACAAAAATAAATAAAAGCATGAAAGTACAGCTAAATGTATATATTTTGTAGACATAATGAGTAAATTAATATTTGAAAATAAGAGTGTACATTTACCTTCAAGTTAGATGTTGTAGAATTTTATAATAAAACAACTTCAAAATAATAACGTGAGGACACAAAAATACTTTCCTCCCGATGGGCACTAAATCCTTACTGGGAACTTAGGTTCGCTAGGTGCCGGTACCGATCGCACGTTTTCAATTCTATTCTGTTTAGATATATTTGGCGAGCGGGATTATCCTTCTGAGCATCATTACCCTACTTTCCCCTACTGTTTTTATAATATTAGCAATCAAGATTTAGGGATGGTTTTGCATTTATAGCGTACCAGAGTGGAAAATGGGAGAGTAAAAATTGTTTTTCTATGCTTTTATTAAAGATTTTTTATGCTGAGGCTGGAAGTTTTTGTCCGAACTTTGCACTACTGCACTGATGAAACATTTTGGATTAAATATTGGTAAATACACTACAAATTGTGATGGGATACCTTGTAGATCAAACCTGATGATGATACATCCAGTTAATTTTTAAATGAGTTCATCTGAATGCAGTAGTTATTAAAAAACTCGACATATTAATAAAAAACATAATTTACCGAATAAATAATAAAAAAAAAAAAACAGATTTATTTCCTACATTATTTAAGCCCGAGAAGGGACAGATGTTAAGATATTTCATTCAATTAGTTATACATTTAATGTTAAATTTTTGTAACAAATTACTTAAATCAAGTTAACATTAAAAAATAAAAATGGAATTGAAACGATAAGATACATAAAAACTTATATTCCGTTCAAACGAAATCGAAATAAATCTTAGACTTGTTCCCAAATTCAAGTTGCAAATATTTGTATTGCTGATTTTGTATTATGTTTACGCTAGGTGTAAGCAAATGTTTTGGCTCATCTAATATACAAACATTCCAAAAAAATCTAAGATTTATTGTTGTAAACAAATGATTAGGAACATCTAAAATACAAACCTTCCAAAAAAATCTAAGTTTTATTTCGATTTCGTTTTAACGGAATCTAAGTTTCTAAGGTGAAGTATCATATTGTTTCAATTTCATTTTTATTGTTTAATGTTAACTTGTTAACTTGTTGAGTAATTTGTTACGAAAATTTAACATTAAATGTAGAACTAACTGAATGAAATATCTTAATATCTGTCCCTTCTTGGGCTTAAATAATGTAGGAAATAAATTTGTTTTTTTTATTATTTGTTCGGCAAATTACGTTTTTGTTTAATAAAAATAGCTTTGATATTTATTATATTTTTTTACGCGAAAAATGCATTAATAGTAGTATAAAAGTATTTCAAAATATCAATGAACCGTGTTTCCTTATTATTCGAATGTGTTCTAGATACTTTTTTTATCACTTCTGTCAGATAAAGACTGTCGGAGTTTATCAACAAACAATTTAATGTAGACTACTGTTAGTTGGATTTTGGCTGAAGAGGACACACATAATGTATTTCAGCACTAGTGGATATATCTTCAGAACACTATTCATTAATCCAGGACAGACAATCTGCGACTACTTTGGTTCCGTCTTTTTTCAGGATCAAAGGCTTAGAGTTCAGAGCAAGAAACTGTAAAGAGATTAGAGTTTATCAACATCAAATATCACTTTGAGAAGAATTTTTAAAGTAAACTTATTGATTTAATGAATTAGTTGCATTAAAGCCTGGGGTAATAAATTCGAAAAGTACATGAGTCATTTTATGTTAATCAGATTATTTTAAACGTGTTAACTATTTCATTAATAAAAATAGCTTTGATATTTATTATATACTTTACACTAGTGCTGCACAACCTTTTTTCCAGAAAATTTTTTACCACCACAAAAAATTTAAAAGTAACATTTGAATTATTTAATAGCAAAACTTCTGTCAATTAATTTTGAAAATTATTCTGCATAAAAATAGTGGTAATATCACTGGTCGGTGGGCCACAGGTTACGCACCCCTACTTTACTGGAAAATTGTATCAACAGTAGTATAAAAGTATTTGAAAATATGAATGAACCGTGTTTCCTTATTATTCGGGTGTGTTCTAGATATCATTTTTTTTTTTCAATCACTTTTGTCAGATGCAGACTTCCGGAGTTAATCAACACATAATTTACGTATTCCACAATTAATTGCATTTCGTTTGAGAAGCACGGGTATAATGCACTTCAGCACTAGTAGATATATCTTCAGAACACATTTTATGAATTGAGGATAGACAACTGCAAATCCAGTGCTGCCAGATCGGGGACTTTTTTCGTCCTCAAATTGATGATTGTCACAACTTTTTTTAAATAGAAATATTCATCCTATTTAATAATAGATTACAAATTCTGAAAAATAAACGAATTATACTATTTAAAAAAAGTGGTGACAGCCAAGTAATCTGGATTAAAAAAGTCTCCAATCTGGCAACACTGTATAAATCCTTTGATTCCGCCTTTTTCAGGATCAAAGGCTTGAGATTCCGAGCATGAAACTGCGATGAGATAAGAGGCTATCATCATCAGATACCACTTTGAAAGGAATCGTTTAAGTAAACTTGTTGATTTAATAGATTAGTTGAACTGAAATCGTAGGAAATAAATAAGAAAAGTACATTAGACATTTTATATTAATCTGATTATTTTAATCGTGTTAACTATTTTATTAATAAAAATAGCTTTAATATTTATTATATAATTTACACGAAAATTGTATCAACAGTAGTAGTATAAAAGTATTTGAAAATATGAATGAACCGTGTTTCCCTATTATTTGGATGCGTTATAGTTATCTTTTTTTTTTCAATCACTTCTGTCAGATGCAGACTTCCGGAGTTAATCAACACACAATTTACGTATCCCATAGTTAATTGCATTTCGTTTAAGAAGCACGGGCATAATGCTCTTCGGCACTAGTAGATATATCTTCCGAACACATTTCATGAATTGAGGATAGACAAACTGTAAATCCTTCTTTTTCAGGATCTAGGGCTTGGAATTCAAAGCATAAAATTGTAGCGAGATAAGACACTATCAACATCAGATACCACTTTGACACGAATCGTTTAAATAAACTTATTGATTTATTACATTAATTGCATTAAAATCTTAAGAAATAAATTAGAAAAGTACATTAGACATTTTATATTAACCCTCTCGATTCGTAATTGTTTTACCAAAATAGCTTCAAAAATTGCGTACTTAATTCCTTCGCGACGAGCGTCTTTTAAGAATTTTTATTTTTTTGCCACCGGTTTTTCAAAACAAAAATTTTCGTCTGATTTAATCGAGAAAATGCTCCGATTAGATAAGGCAAAATTTACAATAAAAAGTAACTGGTGGGAATGATCAAGGCGGGTTAATTAGACGGAGAAAATTCATCCCCGATGAAATGTCGGGTTGTGCAAATTTTGCTAATTTTACGTTGCCCGGGAAAGTCTCGGGTTGCGCAGCGAGAGTGTTAATCTGATTATTTTAATTGTGTTAACTAATTTATTAACAAATTTAGCTTTGATATTTATTCTATAGATTTCGCAAAAAACATATTAATAGTGGTATAAAAGTAATTCAAAATATCAATGAACCGTGTTTTCCTATTATTCGCGTGTGTTCTAGATACCTTTTTTTTTTTTCAATCACACCTGTCAGATGCAGACTTCAGTAGTTAATCAACAAACAATTGAACGAAGCCCACTGTTAATTGTATTTCTTTTGAGAACAGCAGGCAATATACATTTCAGCATTAGTTGATATATCTTCAAAACACTTCTTATTAACCTAAGACAAACTACATCTCATTCGATTCCGCCTTTTTCCGGATCAAAGACTTAGGATTCAGAGCATGACATTAAAGAGATTGGAGACTATCAACATCAAATACCACATTGACATGAATCTTATAAGTAAACATATTGATTTAATAGATTACATCCATTAAAGCCTTGGGAAATAAATTAGAATGTACATTAGAAATTTTATATTAATCGTATTATTTTAATCGTGTTAGCTATTTAATTAATAAAAATAGCTTTGATATTTATTATGTACAGGATGTCCATAATTAAACGACCTTAATTTAAAGTTGTCTACGGACAAAACTAGGGTAAAGTGCCCATATTTCGTCCCCCTTATCTTCTCCGCTTCTGCGAAAGTAGCGCCACTTATGATGTACGGAACAGGGGACGGGAGGTAAAAGGGTTCAGTTTTGAAAGTTTCGTTCGCCAAGACGCATACATAGATTAAAGATCGCGAATTTCTTATTTTCAGAAGACCTGAGTTCTTATTACGTCGTTTATAGAACGTTATTTACAGTACTGTAAATATTTATTTTTTATTCATTGCATGCATTTTGCATTGGTAAGATGTTGACAGTACAATACAGTGAGTTTTAAGACGCTCAGTTCATCTTACGGGAACTGAAGCCCCGTCATATTGGGAAGTAGCGTGGTTCTTATTTTCGTCCCGGGACGAAATTAGGAATACTTTTTCATGACATTTTTTTCAATTTTTTTCCTCATGTTTGGATGGCTAATGTTTTGTTATGTCATTCTTCCACTGATAATTAGGACATTTCTTTGTGCCTTACTTTAATGTAAATTAAATTAGTCACTCATTTAGAAATAAATTTTGATTTAGTTATAAGTTAAGCCTCGGCATATTGGATTTTTGAGGGGGACGAAATTGGTACCATTTTTTTTCTTTTGCAATTTTAAGATACTTTTGAAAAACAATTTTTTGCATCGTTAATTTTTTTTGTACAATATTTGCCTATGTTTCTAGGTGTGTGGATAGTTAGTCTATGTAAAATCCAAATTTGGTAGATTTTCACTCAAAATTACAACTTACAAAGGCCTAAAAGTAACTGGCGTACGATAATAGAGCACATTACCCTATTGTTTAAAAAGTTGTGAAATTTGGTGAAAGATATAATAAAGGGATGGTAATTTGTTTAAGTTCATAAAAGTTCAAAATTTCACCACCAGAGGGCAATTTTTAATAAATTTCTTATTTACCATTGCGATAGGCCAGACATTTTATTTACAGGGTGGGCATAATTAAACGGCCTATTTTAAAGTTGTCTACTGACGAAAATATTGTCCATAATATTGTGAAATTTTGTGAAGGACATAATAAAGGTATGGGAATTTGTTTGAGTAAATAATTTAAGAGGCCGTTTTTAAACGAATCACACATTTAGCATATATTTACGATAGTTTAACAAATTTCGTTATAACCAAACATGTTCCTCCTGACGGTCATCATTTTCAGATTCCATCTTTAATCGTAAAGATAGCATGTTTCACAGTTGATCGCAGTGTTTTCTGGAAAATGATAGGAACATGTCGTGAAATGCTGTCATTAGAATCAGGTTAAGGTAATAAATAAAATTTCTAAACCATCGTAATTCCAAATGTTTAACACTTGAAAGACGGCGAGCGGTGATTTTGACCGCTACCAAAGGAATAGATTGCTTTTCGAACCAGAATTTTTTTTATAAACCTAGTTTAAAAGGTATAAAGAAAAAAAAACTAGTTAAATAAATAAATTAATTATTTAAAATAAATATTCTGGTGCGAAATATTTTTTATAAAATTTGAGTAAAATTCCCCGTCTTTCTAGTGTTAATCTATTAAAACTAGCCCTCTGGTGACGAAATTTTAAACTTTTTTATTATAAAAAAAACCCCATCCCTTTATTATGTCTTTCACCAAATTTCACAATTTTAATAACAATATTTTGTTTGTAGACAACTTTAAAGTAGGGTCGTTTAATAATGGACACCCTGTTGTTTACAAAAAATTATGTTAATAGTAGAATAAAAGATTTCAAAATATCAATGAATTGTGTTTCCATATTCACCGGATATGATCAAGGTACTATTATTTTTTTTCAATCACACCTGTCAGATGCAGATTTTTGGAGTTAATCAGCAACCAATTTAACGTATTTCGCTGTTAATTGGATTTCATTTGAGAAAGACAGGCGCAATGGACGTCAGCACTAGCAGCATTACAACGAGAACACTTTTCATTAATCGAAAACATACAATTTGTAAATACTTTGATTTCGTCTGTTCCCGGATCAAAGCCTTAGGATTCCTGCAATCTTTTAAGTAAAGTCATTTAGGTAATGGATTAATTTCATTTACTACTTATGAAATAAATTAGCAAAGTACAATAAACAAGTATATTAATAAAATTATTATAATCGCATATTTCAAAATATCATGATAAAATACATCAATTTATCACAGATAGCTTAAATGAAATTCCAATATATAATATACATAAATTTTATACTTATATAAAAATGAAATGCTGTCATAACAATATATAAATATGTATAATAAAAGTCATTTCATAAATGTAACATAAATTTAAACATAGTTGCTGGTAGTAATCTTAATTTAAGAATTACAGCAAAAATCATTAAATCGTGATTTACTATTATTCGAATGTAATCTAGATATCATCTTTTTTTTCAATTATTTATATCAAATTCGGACTGCCGGAGTTAATCAACAAACAATTTAACATAACCTACTGTTAACTGGATTTCGTTTGAGGAGGACAGGCGTAATCCATTTCAGAACTAGTAGCTACATCTTCAAAACACTTTCATTAATCGAGGAGCAACAAACTATAAATCCTTTCATTCTGTCTTTTTCAGGATCAAAGGCTTAGGATTCCGAGCATGAAACTGTAATGAGATTAAAAACTATCAACATCAAATACCACTTTGACATGCATCTTTTAAGTAAACTTACTAATTTAATGGATTAAATGCATTAATTTCTTAGGTAATAAAATACATTAGACATTTCGTATAAATCACATTATTTTAATAGTATAAGATATTTGATTTAATACAAATAGCATTAATTTATCTACCCTATATATATAAAATCCTAATGAAACGAATTTATGAAACGGATATATGAAACGACTGAAATGAAACGAATTTATGAAACAATACTTTAAACGACTGATTAAGCAACTGATTATGTTTCACGGCGATTTCTCCTAAAATATGGAATACTTTGCGATGAAATTAACACCAAAAATCCGTATTGATCCGCAGATCTCAAATCTGGTATTAGAATTTTTTAATTCGAATTAGGTTTTGAAATATTAATTTTTTTCTAATTTTAAGTACTTTTTTCTAATGATGATAACTCAAATTTTAATCATAACAGACATTTTTTTTTTCATATTTTAGAAAAAATTATTAAATTAAACTAATTTGGCGACCAGTTTGGCCTCCCTTAAATCTATGCTAAGAACAATGGTTCTTTTTTTTTTTTTTTTTTTTTTTTTTTTGGTATTTCGTTATTATTTTATTTAATACAAATTTCCATTTAGAACTGAAACATTTAAAATTAATGGCTTTCACTTCTTTCTTTTTTTTAAACGAAACGAAAAAAAAAAATATTAGGCGCATATGTCATATACGCACCGGGGTACCTAATTGACACCAAAATGGCGCTGTTTTGCCTGACATGGTAACCCGGCTATTGTTGCTTATTTATTAATAAATGTTTGTTTACCTTTATTTTCTTTTTATTTAAAAAAAAATGTTATAAATTGTTTTGTTCTATAGTTATAAATTAAACTTTTTCTTATTTATTGCTATTTCATTTTTTAAATAACGAGGTGGAACCCGTCGAATTTCGACGAAAGAAAATGTTTACAAAGGAACTGTTGCATCAAATTTATAATACATCGACAAAAAATAATTAGAATAAAAAATCCATCTTAAACTTGTTAATTTAACTCTCAAAGACATATTTTAACCTAAGATTAACAAAATACTTTTTTCATAAACTTAAACTGTTAAAATTATTGAAAAATTAAACTTTATTCATATACGTAATCAGTAACATATAATCAAGATAAGTAGTTTTGATTAAGTTATTAATTGATGCTTGGTATTACGGAATGAAAAATCCGCAAAAATGATTTCAACTTGACATAATTATAGAATTTTTCTACCTTTACATCTAAACCGAATCAAGCCATTTTCCACGTTTTACATCCATATTAACCATTTAAAAACATTTTAACGCGCAATAGGTTATTAATAAATATATTTTCAAGCTTGAAGTCACGTTTGTCAACTATTACAACTTTCCATGTTAAAATTCCCACTCGTGATTTGAGTCCTTAGTATAATATGTGTACCTGCGCGTAAAAATTCCAGAAATTTATAACTTTTAGACGTATTCAAGGGGAAATATCTCGTTTTATCAAATAAAATTATCGTTTACAAAGCGTTATAAGTAAGCGAACTAACTTAATGCTGGAATCAGGCGTAAATTAACACAGTTGCGCCACCTTGTGGACGGAGTGATAATTCACATACGCGGGCTTTTAGTGTGGCGCGTATTTTCTAAATCTTTAGTCACTCATAGAAATGAATTTTGTTTGCCACATTTAGTGCAAAAAAACGGCGTAGCGAGAGGGGCATCCAGATGCACTCGACACCACGAAGTTTCCTTTACCTTATCAAAGGCACTTCACTTATTAATCAAGTTGAAATAAACTTTACAATTTTAGTGGTCAGAGTAAGAAAAAAATTAGGTATCTACCTGTAGTTCACACTCCGTCCGCTACGTGGCGCATGACCTTGATTGATGTGACCTCGCTTTTAATCTTGCGGTTATTTCTCCCATTTAAGATAGGACGCTTACTTATATCGCTTTGATCGTTTACTTTTAAATATGACGTCATTTTCAGTCGCTGAAATATTTTGCCTATTGTCTCAAACTCAATATCAGCAAAATGAAAAAATAGTGAAATATAACAGCATCATCACGGAAATTGCGTCTTTTTTAAAGCATAACATCATTTTCTGTTCAAATTTTTTAAAAAGTTATTTTTAATTGTAATGAGAAAATGGCATCAGTAAGAATATAATCAATAAATATAACTAATCCACTTTTAATAGAAATGAAGTACTTCAGTTGCCACGATTAGAAAATTGGTATTAAAAACTATAAAAAAATTAATATCTCAAAAATAAATTGAGATACAGATTTCAAACAAATTGCATTTAAAAGTGCACTTTTTTCTGCATACGACGGTGTAAACATTTAAAATCTGGGATGTTTAGAAGTTTAAAAATTTGCAGTAGCGAAAATTGCAAAAGCGAAATTTCATTTCAAATTTCAAAGTGTTGCCATTTGCAAAATGACGTATGCGTTACGCACAGATATGTTTGTCCTTTATAATATAGATAGAAAAT
This sequence comes from Maratus speciosus, assembly GCA_963932465.1. Lineage (NCBI taxonomy): Eukaryota > Metazoa > Arthropoda > Arachnida > Araneae > Salticidae > Maratus > Maratus speciosus. Next base: position 500,488,140 of record OZ010794.1, on the reverse strand, counting down.
AATTTTAAAATACATATGTAACTGGTATACGAAAGCGGGGTTTTCGCCAAACAAATATTAAATAATGCAATAAATCATGACATTTAATTTCAACTTCAAAGCAATGCTTTGATGGTACTACTTAGTTATCCCGTCGACCAATTTCACCAAATTATATAAATCGCCAAACACTCGCCAAATTATACAAATTGACATAATTATTATTCTAAATAACGAAAGAACAAATAAATTAGTATAACATTAATAAAAATACAAATAAAATGGCGAAATAAAAAGCACTTGATGGCGTAAACACGTGTAACTTCCTTAAAGTCAAGTGAATGTGAAATTTATGATCAAACATTATAGGCATTTAATCTTATAGTTTGGCGACAGATTTTTGGTCGACGTTATAAGAAAGTAGTACCGTTTTAATTTACCACTCGAAAAATAAAAAAATGCTCACTGGCGAGTTAAAAAGAAAGCTATTGGCGAGATTTGCACCCGGCTAACATAAAAATACGAAGAATTCATTGAGATCACGGCATCTTTTATGTAGTTTTATTCGAAAAAGTAATTTGATTCTTTAATCAAAATGGAAACCTTTCATAAGAAAAGCGAAGGACCGTAATTGTTTATGGCAGCGCAGTTACATGATTTGGACTATTATAATATAGGTGAAATGCTATCGATAGAATAATATTTGGCGACTTATTACCTGTGGCTGGCTAACATTAAAGTACCAAAATGGCCGCATGGAATATATAAAGCGAAGTGATCCGTCCGGAACTGTTGATGATAGTGTCATGACATAGGCTATTATTATAGAGATTGTTTTAAATTCTAAAAACAGCGCAAAGAATAATATTTCCTAACGATTAAAAGTTTATTTACACGTGACTATTAAAAGCAGATAAAAAAAAACTTTAAAATTACTATTAAATGAGTACGTGTTAAAAGCATTAAATATTGAAAATTATGTTTTGAAAATTGTATTTACAAGTGAATATTAAGAGAGAAAGGAAACTTTAAAATAATAAATACATTAATATGCATTTAAACCTTTCAGGAGCGAGGTACTTCTATTCGTAAAATCTTGAAATCAGTGAATGGCACCAGAATTTACAAACAAATTTCAAAATACAAAAATGCTTTTGTTCACTTACTTCATTACCCAATCGGAGCACCAACCAAAGAATGGCATAGGATGTAACGCTCCGGCGGAAAACTCCCACAACAATCACTGATGCCGGACATCGGAATGCACCCAAAATCGGAAAGTATTAATAAAAATGTTAATATGCGTTTAACTCTTTCAGGGGAAAGGTACTTCTATTCGTAAAATGTTGAAATCTGTGAATGGCATCAGAATTTACGAACAAATTTATTTGGAAGTACGAAAATGCTTTTGTTTCTTTTGCTCTTAATATAAGGAAACATTTCATTCCAATATTCTGGTGTCAATGTGGCATTTAAGAATTAAAATTAAGTTGTCCAAAAATGAACCACCGCCCTTTAAGGGGTTAAAGCTGTAAATTGTAGTAATTGTAATAAATTGTACTATGTCAATCGTTTTATAACACTGTTAAGAAATACCAGGAGGCAAAGACTCTATTAATTCATTTTATTTTAGCTTCTTTTCAAATTTTTAACTGATCTCCTTTAATCAAACACGGAAACAACCATTGGATGTCTTAACAGCAACTTATTTAGCCTTAAATTTTCGCAAACAAAGGGAGTTGAATGGGAACCCGTTTACATGGAGATCGCTACAGATTTTTTCATTATAATTCATTCTTCTATAATCTTTTAAAACCCGATCAGATTAGCGTGCTTTTAGATTGTACGGTGTCTGAACGGGAGTTGGCGAGCGTAGCTTGCAGGGGGTAAAGCCCACTAGTTTAATGTAATAATTTACGCGAAGAGTGTTAATCTATACTATAATTATAAAACAGAAACGTGTGTGTTAGTGTGTATGTGTGTAGGAGGAGTGAGGAGGAGCAGTGCAGAGGAATCTCTGGAACTCTCAAACCGATTTCGAAAGTAATATTGGCATGATAATGATGTCAGATTCTGTTGAAACACAGGGTATGTAGTATCTCGTTAACGCTAACCACACAAAAGTCATGGACCAAATAAGGATATAAAATTGTAATTTTCGCGATATTGCTGGAGCTAGAAACTTGAAATTTGGCATAGTGATTACTTATTAGATGTACATGCTCGTAAAGAACGGTTTCTAAAAAATTCAAAAATTAAAAGGATAAAATGTGCTCAAAACTTTCAACAAACGTTATAAATTACTGCTTGTGTGGTGTTGTAGATCAGTAAGAAACTCCTCTCGTACGGTTGCGCAGTATTAGCGCTGTATTTTCATATTTATTTGATCCGCTCTATGAGCGAGAGTTGTAGAATAGTTTTTGCAGAAAAACAGCCGAAGTGTCTGTTCTGCCTTTAGAATTTAAAGCGAAGAAATCTGCTCAAAACATTCTACGAACGGTATAAATTACGATTTATGAGGTGCTGTAGATCAATAAGAAATTCATCCCGTATGGAGGCGCAGTATTAGCACCGTATTTTCATCTTTATTTGATCTACTCTGGGAGGGACAGTAGTAGAATACATTTTTTGTAGGGAAACAGCCAAAGTGTCTGTTCCGCCTTTAGAAATTATATCTATATTTAAATATACACAGTTTGCTATGAAACTTATTCTCTTATCAGGGATCATCTAGGACAAATTTTATTGTTCTTACCAGTATCTTTTAATAATAATTTTCAACAGACATTTCTATAAGATATGGAATAGGAATATATCATGAAGATTATTGATAAAAGATACTGATAAGAAGAATAAAATTTATCCTATATGCTCCGAGCCCTGTTTTAGGGTTAGAAACTTGAATTTTGAGATGGCTGTTATTTTTGAGAATCAAATACTTGCAGAAAACATTTCAAAAAACGAAATTTAAAGGGATACAGTAGAAAAAAAAAAGGCTCTAAAATTGCGATTTCTGTGATACTGTTTTGGCTAGAAATTTGAAATTTTGCTGGATGGTTGCTGGATGGCTGGATGGATGGATAAGATGTAAATGCTTTCCTGAACGGTTCCTAAAAAGTTCGAAATTTAAAGGGTGAGATGAGCTAAAAACTTTCAAAGAGCATTTTAAATTGCGTTTTATATGCGTTGTAATATATAAGATATTGAAACTTAGCACAGCTGTTACTTTTAAAACGTAAATTATCACATAAAACAGTTATTAAAAAAATCGAAATTTAACCCTTTCAGGACCGGTATCTTTTACATTAATTATATTCGTTTGGTACCACTTTTTGTTAATTATTTAACTCAACTTTATAAATCACAAAAATGTCATAATTAAATAAAATCAAATTTACTTTTCTTTTTTAGTGGTATCAAACTCAAGCGTTTTCAGCACTTTTTGAGAGTGTATGTATGCATCCATGGTCCCAAACGGGTTAGATGGTGACAAGAGAAATAAAAACTTTTAAAAATTACAATTGTTGTAATATGCTTGAAGCTAGAAACTTGAAATTTAGAATGAATGTTAATTATAAGATGTAAATACTTGCTAACAACGGTTTCTGAAATTTTCAAAATTTAAAAGAATGGGATCAGAGGAAAACTTTGTAAAATCGTTCCAAATTACAATTATTTCGGAATTGTTAGGGAGAGAAATTGGAAATTTGACATGGCTGTTACATTTACGATGTAAATGTTCGCAAAGTTTGCATTGTTTTTACTAATGGTAAAATGGAAAGATTTTACTTAACCCTAGAACTACCGAAAATTTTACTCAAGTTTTATAAAAACATTTTACACCAGAATTTTTACTTAAAACTATTTAATTTGTTTATTTAACTTATTATTGTCTGATTTATAAATTTAGTTTGTTTTGAAGAAATTTCTGGTTTGAATAAATATTTTGAATGTACATATCGGGTTCATTGGACCCTTCTGGTAGACAGAGGGTTAATTTCTTTTAAAGTACTAAAGGTAAAATTGTAAAATTTTAGATAATTATCATTGAAGTACCGATAGTGAAATGGTAAATTCCGAGTTAATTACCATTAAAGTACTAATACTAGTATGAAGAAATTTGAGTAAATTACAATTAAAGTACTAATGTTAATGTTTGATCACGTGTATTATTTTCGATATTCCGTTTCTTATCCACAAAACACAACGATAAATGAGGTATCGTTTGAAAGGTTTTTGAACTAGCTTGACATAGTACTCTCAGATTTCATTAAAACACTTTTTTATTGAAAATTGTAGATAATTTAATATTAATAAAAAATGTATTGGTAAATAATTCCAAAAACTGCAGTTCTAAAACCTCGCATAAGTTCAGGCTATTTGTTACATTGTTTATGCTATAAAACCTGTGAAAATGGAATCGCACTTCGGGACAGGAAAAAAGTTCCTGTTTAGGCAGATCTATGTCTTAACAATTATTGCTGTGTGGCATTGTTTCCACCGAGTCATAAAATATCTGCGTTTAAAATAGGATTTAATTTTAGACATGTTACGTTTATTTATAAGTTTTAGCAAAATAAGTGAAAAAAAATTAACTGTACTTATCCCATTACGCGAAAGAGAAAAAGCAAAGTCGATATTCTGTACTTGTTTACGGTATCAATATACGATTTAACAAGTAAGCAAGTGTGATAGAAGACCACACAGAGGGTTTCGTTTAATTTTCCTTTCAGAACACTTTATCCTTTAATGAAATATCCAAATCATTAATTTACAATTATTAAATACTTATATAAATGGCAGCACCATTAAATTTAATTTATACGATTACAAGAGGATGTTAATATTTTTAATAAATTTAAAATATTCAATTCAAATTGTTTATATAAAAGTCAAAATTCCGAAATTTCAAAAAATTAGCTGAGGTAAATAACATTTAAAATTTCTCAAAACCGAAAAAATTAAACAAAAAATTGTTTAGAGAAAATTTTAAATGCTGAAATGTCTCAATGATTTACTGGATATTCAAGCAAAATTCAAAATTTCGAATTTTGTCAAACAAAATAAATTTTTTTGAACGGAATATAAAATTCCGAAATTTCAAATATTTGGCAAAAGGTTCAATCTACCCTATATATATAAAATCCTAATGAATCGAATTTATGAAACGGAAGTATGAATCGACTGATTAAACAACTGAATATGTTTCACGGCGATTTCTCCCAAAATATGGAATACTTTGCTATGAAAGTAACACCAAAAATCAATATTGATCAGCAGATTTCAAAACTGGTATTAGAATTTTTAAATTCGAATTTGTTTTCCAAATATAAAATTTTTTCTAATTTTATATACATTTTTCTAATGATGGTAACTCAAATTTTAATCAAACAGATTTTTTTGTATATATTTCAGAAAAGATTGACATGGTAACCCGGCTATTGTTGTTTATTTGATAATAAATTTTTATTTACTTTTATTTCTTTTTACAAATTATATAAATTATTTTGTTCTATGATTATTAATTTTTTTTTTTTATATTTCCTTTAGAAAATAATAGAAAATAATTAAGAAATACAGTACTATTTAGTTATTCCGTCGACCAATTTCGCCAAATTATATAAATCGCCAAAACTCTCGCCAAATTATACAAATTGGCATAATTTTTATTTTAAATAACGAAAGAACAAATAAATTAGTATAACATTAATAAATTTGCGAATAAAACGTCGAAATAAAAATCACTTGATGACATAAACACGTGTAACTTGCTTTAAGTCAAGTGAATGTGACATTTACGATCAAACATTATTGGCATTTAATCTTATAGCTTGTCGGTAGATTTTTGGCCGTCGGGATATCTAAGGAATACAGTGAAACCTCCTACAACGGTCACTCCGAACAACGGTAACCTCCGAATACCGGCCATGTTTTAGTATTACCGAATCTCTTCCATAGAAATAACATTATACTAAACCTCCGAACAACGAATTCCGAATAACGGCGACCCCACAGCTTTTTTTTTTTTTTTTTTTTTTTTTTTTTTTTAACGTTATGTTTCAACTGTAACTGTCATTGAAAAGAATGTGGAGGTGGATTTTCTTATTTGGCGTCCTTATAATTTCCTTACTAATCTCTAATGGTTTCTTAGCAAAATCTCGTTTGTAAATATGTGTGGCGAGAGGGGGTGTTCGAAATTTAATTTTATGTGTAAGCAGTAGTCAAATATACTCTTTTTGAATCGCGTGGTAATATTTCTTGTCTAGGTGTAGCACGTGTTTTTCACTGAAAGAATGAGTTCAAAGTGAAAAACATTTAACTTTAAGTGATAAGTTGAAAGTTATCCAGGACAGCAAAAAAGGTGTAAGTGCGTGAAAATTAGCTAAAATGACATTTGCGGAAGGACCCAAACAGATGACATTTTGAAAAAAATGTGAATTTTATTTAGAAAAAACATTTCTAGGTGTAAATTTGGAATATAAAACTGAGCGCCAAAAGAACTAGTTATGATGAGATTGATAAGTTACTTTTGGAATGGCTTTCGAACTCTCGAAAGAAAAATCTCCCAATTTCAGGACTATTGTTGCATGAAAGTGCCCGAGACATTGCAGAGAAACTGGGAAATTAAAAATTTTGCACTCACTCAAAATGATAACGAATTCTACAACAAATCTGTGGAAATGATTATGCATTTAGAGAAAGAGATACGCTTTAAAATAAAAAAAAGTGCGAATAACTGAAGTAAAACCTCCCTAAAGCGACCACATTCCATTCCAATAAAAATTGGTTACTCCGAGAGGTGGTTTCTTAATGGAGGTCATATTTAAATCTAGATTTGAATTGTTGAAAAAGGCTAACAATGTTACTAAAATTTATTTTCCACATTAGGAAAAAATATGAAAATTTAAGTATCAGAACAAAGGTTAATTACATAAGTTAATTGTTGCAGAATTTGAAAAACTGACATTTGCTTTGATTTTACGGTTTTATCTCCTTTAACTTTTATTTCCAAGTCCTTTCGAAGTTCAGTAAATAAATGCAATTTTTTTTGGACGGGAACAAATAATGGCGATTTCATTAGTTTATCTATTTCTTTGAGAGTTTCCTGACAGAATAGGACAGGGGAATTTATTGACCATCATCCTTACTTTCTCATCAGAGTTAAAATCGTTGCATAAAAATGCATAAAGGGGTTTGAAAACTTTAAAGTTACTGGAATAAATAAAAATTCTAAACTTAGTTTAGAAGTTTGATGAATAATGTGCTCTCCGGAATTATTATTCTAATAAAACTTTCTTCAAGCGACCAGGAAAAAATGGTATTTGTTTCATTTTCTTCAAAAAAAATGGGTCGCTCATGGAGGAAGTTCAACTGGGTTTGATCTCTGAATAGAGGTAAATTTAGTATTGAGCTTATGGAAATAAATTTCATTACTTGAAAAAATGGTCGTTCAGGGAGGTGGTCGCACATGGAGGTTTCACTGTAATTTCTTTAGTGTAAAATAATAGTATGTATTTTTTAACTGTAAAAATAAAATAATTTTGGTAGGTTATTGTTATTTTAATGTAATTTTGAGGTTTTAAAATGTGGATCCTCTGAATAACGGCAACCTCCGGCGAAGTACGGTCACTTTACCCTGCTCCCAGTGGTGACCGCTATTCAGGGGTTTTACTGTATTAAAAATGCATATGTAACTGGTATTTGAAAACGAGGTTTTCGCCAAATTTTCGTAAAAAAATAAAAATCACGCCAAACCTGCGGTGCGTATGTGGCCAAATATTACCACTCGAAAAAAAAAAAAAATAAATAAATAAATGCTAACTGGCGAGTTGAAAAAAAAGCTATTGGCGAGATTTGCAACTTGCTAGCGTAACAGTACCCAGAATTCTTTGCAACAATTGCAACCTTTATGTAGTATTATTCGAGAAAATTTTTGCTTTTTTAATCAAAATGGAAAACTTACGGTCCCATATTGGCGCGATTTTTTTCTGACGCCAATGTCATATACGGAACGGGCACATAACTGGCGCCAAAATATCGTTATTTTGCTTGATATGGTAAGCCGGATGTTGCTGTTTATGCTATTGATGCGTTCCCCAAATTGGCGTCGTTAAAAAATCGCGTCAATATGGGACGTATATGATATCTTTGCCAAACTTTCATATGAACGGCGCAGGGATCAAACCGTATTTGTTTATGGCAGTTGACGACTTGAACTATTATAATATAGATGAAATAATGGCGATAGAATAATATTTGACTACTTATCACCTGTGCCTGGCTAACATTAAAGTACCAAAATGGCACCTAGAGTATAAAATCGAAGTGGTCCATCTGGAACTGTTGATGATAGTCACATGACTTAGGCTATTGTTATAGAGATTGTTTTAAAATACCGGGAGTCAAAGACTCTTATACTTAATTTATTTTATTTTAGCTTCTTTTCAAATGTTTAACTGATCCTCCTTAATCAAAAACGAAAACAACCATTGGATGTCTTAACAGCAACTGATTCGCTCTTAAATTTTTGCAATCAAAGGGAATTGAATGAATACCCGTTTACAGGGAGATCTGCACAGCTTTTTTCAGTATAATTCAATCTTCTCTAATATTTTTAAAACCCATCAGATTAGCGTGTTTTTAGATTCTGCGGTGTCTGAACGGGGGTTGGCGAGCGTAGCTTGCAGGGGGCAGAGCCCCCTAGTATAAATATAAATTTTCTCAACTTCTCAAAAAAATTAAATTAAGAAAATTTTTGATAAAATATTTTACAACTTTTGGCATTAAAGTGGAAAAAGCATTTATTGAAATTCTGTAAAGTTGGATCTTTTAGATAATAAAATATATTTCGTGGAAAAATCTCAAACGCCAACGCTGAGTTCTGAACGAGGTAACTTTCGATCAGCAGCAAATGCATAGCTGCCAACTCTTCCGCTTTTTCAGACCACAAAAATTTAATAGAAATTTTTGCCTTATTTAATCGGCAGATAACGGCGATTTCAAATGATAAAATGTACTGTAAAATTTTTGTGGTCTGAAAAAGCGTAAGATGTTGGCAGCTATGCAAATGCGTTAACGCGTAGTTACCGAAATTGCGTGAAAAAGACTATATTAATGTTTTATTTAAAATCTAGTTTTCAGAAATTGTCGGATATCATCGAATCTATTTATTTAATTAAAATAAGATTTTTTTCAAAATTTTCTGATTTTTCGAGCGATTAGAGGTATTTAGCAAACAGCATGTAAAATTTCAAGCCTCTAACTTATACAGTTTCTGAAAACGGACTCTGAAACAGAGACAGACAGATAGAGGAGTGATACGAATAGGGTTTCGTCAGATGAACGAAACCCTAAAAAGTAAATACGGAGGAACAGTGCTTTAATTGAGCAGATTTTTATTTTAACCCTTTCAGAGGCAAGATATTTCTGCTCCAAAAATGTTCAATAAATTCATACCGTAATTTAAGAACAAATTTATTTGAAAATAATCAAAAGTTTTTCTTCACGTTTATTATGAGAATGAAATTGTACTAAAAAATTCGGGTGTTATTATTTAACTTGGGCATTAAAATTAAGCGTTTGTAAACTGCAAGGGGCGCCCCTGATTAGCGAATATACTGAATGCGTAGCTACGGCATTGAACTATAAATAAAAAGTAACTAAGATATCCTTAAAATAGTGAAGTTTCAACTGCAACCACATTCTCAGTGGTTCATTACCGCCAGGACAAACTTCTACCAGTAAATTTAAATGCACATTTTCATTTTTCAAATGCACAGTCATTTAGCGCCTTTTTAATGCAGAATTTCAGTCATAAATAATGGCAAAAACGAATATATATTTTTACTGATAGAAGTTTTTTTTGGCGGAAGTTAGGCCCTGCGTTCCCGCCATATTGTGAAAACCGAAACAACCTCCTTCAAGTATCAGTAAAAAAAGTTTATAATGCCTGTGCAAACTGCCACCAGTAAACACATATACGAATTTTTACCACATTTGTGAGAGAATTTTTGGCATAAATAAAGCGGCTAAATGAGATGGAATTTTGTATTCAAATTTGCTGGTGAAAGTTTGTCTAGGTGGTATCGGAAACAGTTCACCGATTTAAATAAACAGCCGCCATCTTGAGACAACTTACCCAGTTATTTCACTTGCGACTGATAGACAATACACTATATGCATCCTCCTATTTGTTCATAACTCCATTAGTTACGGAAGTAGATGAATACAGTATCTCATCTCTTCTACACTCGACAATCCGAACCTAACGCCACTCATTAGAAGATTATCGTTGCAAACCATGAGAATGTCATGAGTGTGTAAAATGTTTGGATATAGTGTATTGTTTTCGAAGACTGCGATAATTGCATTTCGAAAGTTATGTATTGCATATAGATCCTTATTAGATGGATGGTGGTCACCTTTTCATGATCAGCATGTCTCAAAAATAACTTATAAATATACATCTTATCAGAAATTTTTCAAGATACCTTGCAACATCAATACAATTATCTGAATAAATAATTTATAAATTTTAAAATTAGTCTATCTACAATATTTCATTTCGGGAATAGTTACCGATTTTCAACCTGATGAAAAAAATTAAAATTATGCTTTGTCTGCATTAATAAAATGTGTAAAATAGGCAGTTATAAAATAAATCCTTATACATTATATCTAATACATGAAAATGAAAATTTGTCTGTCTGGATGTAATTATATACAAATTCACAGTTTGGAAGCCAAAATTATGTAACATTATGTACATGAGGAATTAAAACACGGCCGAAGCAACTAAAGAAATCCGGAATCGAAATAATGTATAATTAATTTTTAATTAATAAAAAAATACCAATTTAATAGCAATTTCCTATCAAATTTAAACATTTTTCGTAATAGTAGTTGCCAAGAATTAAAAATCCACAAGAAAATTCTTACCACAACGATTACGTTTCAATTACAAGATTTACACGTGAAAAAGGAAAATGAAATAAATATTTTGAAGAATTTAAATAAAAAGTTAATATTACGTCATAACTTTTGTATTGCAAGATTTCCGCGTGAAAAATGAAATAAATAGTTTGACAAATTAAAAAAATGGTGTATATTACGTCATATTGAAAATATAATGGACGTCAGCAGGTGCATATATAACGTCATATGAGTTTGTAAAAACGTATTGAAACATTATAAAGGCCCGATTACGGAAATATTGTGCATATTTTAACATTTTGAGGTTCTCTGAATTTGAATTCATCATTTTTAAATCTCTTCCATATATATACGTGTGTGTATGCGTGTATATTAGAATTTCCACAAAGGTTTAAGTCCCGGGGGGTCAATCTTAGTGAAAAGCTGAAATAAAGATGACTTTACTGCTTTTTCATATTTTTTGTGATATGCTGTATGTTTAACTTTGAAATTAATTTTTCAAAACAAACATTCTTAAAATTCCCGGCAACGACGGGCACTTTAGCTGGTATTAAAAGGAAATAACGGTCTACCATTACGCCGCGACTGCATGAAAATAGTTGATGGTATTTTATTCAAACTGACGATTAATGTATGTGTGTGATAACCATTTCAGTGTTGATTGTATGTCTATGAAAGCTCCTAATTTTAACTCTAAAATGTCACCGTGGCACCAGAATTTTCGTTAAATATATATATATATATATATATATATATATATATTATATATATTATTATATGTTGAAACAAAAATTTTTCGTATTTCCAAGTAGTTTTTTTCGTAAATTCTGGTGTCATACATTCATTTCAACAGTTTAGCAAAGGAAGTGCTTTGTCCCTGAAAGGATAAATTCCTCACTCAAATACTAATTCGTTTATTGGTTCCGATTTTTCTAAAAAACAGCAGAAAAATACAAAAGTATCGCTTTTAATAAAATTCAGAATTTTATTTCAATACATTAATAACATTTTTCATATGAAATGGTTTTTGTGTTGTTAGTTAGAAATATAAAAAGTAGGTATAATGAATGTAAAAAAAAAAAAAAACTAGTATAGTTTTCAATTTAAAAAAAATGATTTTCATCTACATTCTTTAACCTGGGATACCCGAGTTGATCTTCAATTATAACAAATGAGAAATTTAAATTCCTTTAATGTTTTCTCCAATAAAAAAAGCTTCAGAAACAACCGAAACCAAATGTTTTCGGAAAATTTCATACAAATATGACATTTAGAATAAATATGAAAGGTCACGTTTCTTTTCGATAAAAATACACTACATGTTGTCCAGTATCACAGAACGTTTTCCCACATCCTTCACATTTTAGTTAAATCTATCTATTATTGCAATCTTCCACATCTTTCCGACGTGATATGGTTACGAGACACGAAACAATTTTGGATGGTACTTCTCTAGTCGTTTTAAATGTTACATGAGCTGAAATAAAATTATATCTTTTTCACGGTGGATGGGTAATTTATTTCCGAAAGTGTAAGTTCATGATCGCATTACAATTTCTGGATATTAAGCGTTGATATAATTCGCATTTTTAATAAATGTGCAATAATTGAACTGGAATCATTATTGAAAGAGTACAATTGAAAAATATTTTTTCTTATCTATTCTTTATTTATATCACTCCTCGTTATATCGCTCATTCGTAAAAAAAGCTTTTTTTTATGTATCTCAAAAAATTTGTAAAATTGACCTTAACCCTCTAGTGAGCAGCTTTGCATATATGCAAACAACAGTGTTTTTAATTTAAAAGATTTTTTTATTCGTATATACCTAATTCAAACCAGAAAATTAAAATAGTAATATTTGCTTTAAATAATAATAGACTTTCTGTATTTAATTCCAACTCTGGAATAACCCTCGGAACTCCACCACAGCTTCCAAATTATACTTTTAGGCCGTGCATTATTTCGAAATTCATTCTTAGTTCGTTTTCATATTTAGTTGGAGGTTGCACGCCGCGTCGGCACTCCTTAAGCACCGCGATGTCATGTCATAAAGCGAAATTAACCCTTGAAAACTTCTGGTGTAAAGTCAGATTATCTGGACTACATAATTTCTAGAACGTATTCTATCATGGGAAATACAGGGTTAAATGTTATCCTTATAAAACAAATAATTATATAAAATAAGATGTTTGGAGACATCTTTTTAAAATATTTACTAATTTGCTATACTTTAGCGTAAGACAGCCACACGACAGTAATTTTTACTTGTATTGCACATGTGCAACAGAAGAAAAGATTGACGTATTATACGAAAAATGTATCTCTGATATTTTTCCATTATTTTTCCTGTGTAATACACCTTTAAGATAATCATATATAATTTTTTTGAAAGAAAATAAAATATCGCGGATTTAAGGGTTAAATAGGCTTTTATTACCTTTCTACTAATGATTAAATGTAATTATCGGTAATTTTCATAACATAAATATAAAGCAAATATATAAAATAAGGTGTTTGGAGACATCTTTTTAAAATATTTAGTTATTTGCTATACTTTAGCGTAAAACAGCCACACGACAGTAATTTTTACTTGTATTGCACATGTGCAACAGAAGATAAGATTGACGTATTATACGAAAAATGTATCTCTGATATTTTTTCATTATTTTTCCTGTGTAATACACCTTTAAGATAATCATATATAATTTTTTTTAAACAAAATAAAATATCGCGGATTTTAGGGTTAAATATGCTTTTATTACCTTTCTACTAATGATTAAATGTAATTATAGGTAATTTTCATAACATAAATATAAAGCAAAAGTAGTTTTTTTAATAATCTTTTAAAAGCAATAGCATTTATCTTAAAAGTCGCGCAAATTTCGTACAAATATGACATTTGGAATAAATATTGAGATATCACGTTTCTTTTCTAAAAACAAATTAAGCTCCATGTTGTCCAGTGTCACAAAACGCCTTCCCACATTCTTTAAATTCTGGTTGACTATACTATTTTTGGGATACTTCGCGTCTTTTCCACGTGATATGGTTACGAGAGAAGAAACAGTTTTGGAGAGTGCTTCTCTGGTCGATTTAAATGTTACATAAAATCAAATAAATTTATCCCTTTGCACGGTGGAGAAGTAATTTATTTCTGGATGTGTAAGTTCTTGATGACATGACCTAATTTCTGGCTATAAAACTATTTTTGGATGCCATTTCTGCATCGTCAATATAATCTACATTTTTAATAAAACTGATAATATTGAACATCGACCATAAATGAAATAATTGAATGAAAAAAAAAAAAAAACGTTTCTAACCTACCACTTCTTTACATCAGGCTTAGTTAAATCGGTTGTTCGTATATACAGATGTTTTTTTATTCATATCGATAAAATAGTAAGATGTGTTTTAACCTTTAACTGATGTGACTAAAATTTGTCACACACTGATGTGATCCGGTCTCTCAGACCCCTCGAATAAAATGAATTAAAAAAATAACTCAAATGGTTGAATTTACTTAAATTTTGTCCTAACAATATCGTTGTACTTCTCTTAAGAACATGTGAATTAAATTGCATGAAAAAAGTATTTTATTCATATTATTTAACTTCAGTACAGAAAAGTAAAAAGTTGTAAAAGTGTTTACAGCTGGGAGTCGCGGGATCTGGGAGACCGTGTGACATCAGTTAAAGGTTAACTATATGATTTCATTACCTTTCAGCTAATGAATAAATTTAATAATCGTTAGTTTTCATAAAATAAATATAAAGTAAACATAGTTTTTTAAACACCCTTATATAAACATACAACATTTATACAACCGTTCAACATTTCTCTTTACAATGGCGGAAAATTCTTCCAAATATAACATTTGGTATGAATATGGGGGTTCACGTTTCCTTTCTAAAAAAAAAAAAAAAAAAATCAAGTTTCTCTTTGTCTTGTATCACAAAATGCCTTCAAACATTCTTTCATTTCCGGATGAATCTAACTATTTTTGTGATCCTCCGCATCGACGTGATATGGTTACGAGAGAAGAAACAATTTTGGATAGTACTTTTCTAGTCGTTTTAAATGTTACATGAGCTGAAATAAAATGATCTCTTTTTCACGGTGGATATGTAATTTATTTCTGGAAGTGTAAGTTCATGATGGCATTACATAATTTCTTGATATTAAGCGTTGATATATTCCGCATTTTAAATAAATGAGCGAAAATTGACGAATTTTCACGGTAGATATGTAATTTATTTCTGGAAGTGTAACTTCATGATTGCATTACATAATTTCTTGATATTAAGGCGACAGTGGACGTTCAAAAACATTTTCTACAGTTTTTGCTCAATTGTTTTGAAATTTAATACACGCATAATTTGTGCAATAATTAAGAAAATTTCTTAATTTCATTAAAAAAAATTAATATGCAAATGAGTAATTAATTAATAATATGGTAATTAGTGATACAAATTAAAAATGCTCCATGCGCATTAAATTTTGTTTCAGAAACTTGTAATTTTTTTTTAGGATAGCTTTATGATATTATATCAAAAGTTGCTATACATTTTAAAATTATACTAAATTCCTTGGCAGAAAAAAAATTAAAAACCTATAATATTGATCATTTTGGATAAAATTCAATAATAAAATATTACTTTTTGACCTTTATATGAAATAATGTACACATTTTAATAGCAAGTTTTGTAGTAAAGTATATCAACAACAATATTACCAAGTATTATGAAAATTGGTATAAAATTAAGACGCATGGAGCATTTTGAACTTACTCAGTCGGCGAAAATTCTCATTTTGAGAAAACTGGATTTAAAGTTTTAATTTAAGTGTAGATTAACGATTGTTTACGTTAGAAAAACAGCTGTATCTCTGCAAAAAATTATCGGATTTGAATAATTTTTATTATATTTGAAAGTAGAAGATTGCCAGAACATTTTTTTCCAAAAAACAAAAAATTGATTTTTTTAATGTTTTTTGCGATTTTGAACGTCCACGGTCGCCTTAAGCGTTGATATATTCCGCATTTTAAATAAATGAGCGAAAATTGACGAATTTTCACGGTGGATATGTAATTTATTTCTGGAAGTGTAAGTTCATGATGGCATTACATAATTTCTTGATATTAAGCGTTGATATATTCCGCATTTTAAATAAATGAGCGAAAATTGACGAATTTTCACGGTGGATATGTAATTTATTTCTGGAAGTGTAAGTTCATGATGGCCTTACATAATTTCTTGATATTAAGCGTTGATATATTCCGCATTTTAAATAAATGAGTGAAAATTGAACAAGAATCAATATTGAAAGAATGCAATGGAAAAATATTTTTTTCTTATCTAGCCTTTTAACCCTTTATGTACTAAATTATGAATTCATGAAAATTTTATCTACTGAAGCATTTTTCGTGAATTGTTTAAACTACATTAGAAGGTTTCCATAATCATTTAATAACTTTTAGAAGGATTAATTAAACTTGAATTTATAGGGATTTTGTGCAATATTTATAACATCACTCAAATTTTTTATTTTAAATATTTTTCTTAATATTTTCTAGAATTTGGCAATGTATAAATATAATTTTCTTACACTAGAAATATAGAAATATTTCCGAATTGAAAAATAGCCCCCCCCCCCCTCCCAACATCAAGAAAGCTGAAAAGATGCAAAGGCAAAAGGAATCATCCTGTGAAAAATATGTTTGTTTTGTGTAACCTATAATCATTTTGGAACAATGTAAAGTAATGTATCTATAACCAATTCTAAACTGTATTACAACTAATCGATGTATTAAATGAATTTTATAACAAGTTATTTTAATGGTACTTATACCGGATGTCCCAAAAATGACTGATGGATTTTAAAATTCGATGACTTCCAAACGGTGACAGATATTAAAAAAATTCTTGCAGAAGGGTTATGTATGATGTCAGGAGTTTTTGTATTGTGATTCTTGATTTTAGTTCGAATTTCAAACAATAGATGTCGCTGAGAGCAACAGGCGCTCAGTCCAGACCCGATTTTTGGTACTTCGGGATCCATGCAATACATTTTAATCTACTTTTTTCGCATGGAAGTAGAGAGAGCTCGAAAAATCGAGCCTGGATTTAGCGGTTATTGCTTGCAGTGCCATCTATCGATGCTATTTGTAACTAAAACTGAAAATCGCAGCATAAAAACTCCTGACATCTTACATAACACCCCTGCAAGAAATTTTAATATCTGCAACGTTTGCAAGTTATGGAATTTTAATATTCATCAGTCAATTTTGGGGCACCCGGTATGTACCGTCAATAGATAAAGGGTTATTTATATCACACCTCGTTATATCGCTTATTCAAAAATACAGATTTTTTTATGCATCTCAAAAAAAATAGTAAAATTGACTTTAACTACGCTTTTTTTTTTCTTTTTGCAAATTATTAAATGTAAATAATGGTAATTTCCAAAAAATAAATATAAAGTAAAAATAGCTTTATAATACTCTTTTATAAAAATTCAACATTTATCTTTTTTCAACATTTATCTTTATCGCAAATTTCATACAAATATGACATTTAGAATAAATATTGAGAGATCACGTTTCTTTTCTATAAAAAAAAAAAAAAAAAAAAAAAAAAAAAAAAAAAAAAAAAAATCAAGCTCCATGTTGTCCAGTATCACAAAATGCCTTCACACATTCTGTAAATTCCGATTGAATCTATCTATTTTTGAGATCATTCGCTTCTTTTCGACGTGATATTGTTACAAGACAAGATACAAATTTGAATAGTACTCCTCTAGTCGATTTAAATGTTACATGAGCTGAAGTAAAATAATTTCTTTTTCACTTTGGATGAGTAGTTTAATTCTGAATGTGTGAGTTCATGATGGCATTACATAATTTCTGGATACTAAGCGCTGATATATTCCGCATTTTTAATAAATGTGCGAAAATTGAACATGAATCATTAGTGAAAGAATTCATGGAAAAATCATTTTTCTTATCTAGCCTTTATTTATATCACGCCTGGTTATATCGCTCATTGGAAAATACAGCTTTTTTTATGTATCTCAAAAAATTACAAAAATCGACCTTAACTATGATATTATTATTTTTCTGCTAATTATTAAATGTAATTATCGATAATTTTCACATAATAAATATAAAGTAAAAATAGCTTTTTAACGATCTTATATAAAAATTCAATGTTTATCTTAAAAGTCGCACAAATTTCATAGAAATATGACATTTGGAATAAATATTGAGAGATCACGTTTCTTTTCTATAAAAAAAAAAAAAAAAAAAATCAAGCTCCATGTTGTCCAGTATCCCGAAATGCCTTCACACATTCTGTAAATTCCGGTTGAATCTATCTATTTTTGGGATCCTTCGATTCTTTTCGACGTGATATGGTTACGAGACAAGATACAAATTTGAATAGTACACCTCTAGGCGATTTAAATGTTACATGAGCTGAAGTAAAATAATTTATTTTTCACTATGGATGAGAAGTTTATTTCTGAATGTGTGAGTTCATGATGGCATTACATAATTTCTGGATACTAAGCGCTGATATATTCTGCATTTTTAATAAATGTGCGAAAATTGAACATGAATCATTATTGAAAGGATTCAATGGAAAAATAATTTTTCTTATCTAGCCTTTATTTATATCACGTCTGGTTATATCGTTCATTGGAAAATACAGCTTTTTTATGTATCTCAAAAAATTACTAAAATCGACCTAAACTATGATTTTATTATTTTTCTGCTAATTATTAAATGTAATTATCGATAATTTTCACATTATAAATATAAAGTAAAAATAGATTTTTAACGCTCTTATATAAAAATTCAATGTTTATCTTAAAAGTCGCACAAATTTCCAAGAAATATGACATTTGGAATAAATATTGAGAGATCACGTTTCTTTTCTAAAAACAAATCAAGTTCCATGTTGTCCAGTATCACAAAACGCTTTCCCACATTGTTTAAATTCCGGTTAACTATATCTATTTTTGGGATCCTTCGCGGCTTTTCGACGTGATACGGTTACGAGACAAAGGGCTCCTAAATGGTCCGCCAACTGAATACCGATAAATTTTAACAGAAAATTTTATGGTAAGTTTGCGCTAGAATTAATTTTCAAAGGTGGTTTCGGGGTGGTTTGTAAAAAAAATCTAAAAAGAAAATTTTTCTAAAAATATATTGGTACTCATTTGGCGGACCATTTGGGAGCCCTGGAGACAAGAAACAATTTTGGATAGTGCATCTCTGGTCGATTTACATGATACATTAGCTGAAAAAATGTATGTATTTTCAAGATGAATGAGTAATTTATTTCTGGATGTGTGAGTTCATGATGACATGACCTAATTTCTGGATATAAAAGTATTTTTGGATATTATTTCTGCAATGTAAAATATATTCTGCGTTTTTAATAAAGCTAGGAAAATTGAACATCGACCATAAATGAAATAACTGAATGGAAAAATAATTTTTCTGATCTATCACATCGTTGCATCACACCTCATTGTATTGCTCGATCGTATACATGGTGATTATAAATTCATAGCACAAACTTTAAGGTTGGTACAGGACACTGTTGCAATCATTATTGTATAGGAGTGTATCGGCTCAAGGAACTCGTTGCGGTACAAATACCGGGGGACCAATTTGCCCCTTTTTTAATTTCAAATTTTCACATTCATACAAGAAAATCCCTGTATTATTTTTTTTCTTTATTTAAGACAGACATTTTCATGATTACATGAAGAAAAATTCTTCTTTGAAATTTTCCGGTATAAAATCGAAATTCTTAAAAAAGAAAAAAAAAAATCCCACAAAACTGTCAAATCTGACAAACACAGTAAATACAGGAAAAGAAATAGAAATGGAATTTTTTTTATTAAAAAATTTCGATTTCATACAAGAAATTTTTAAAGAAGAACATTTTCTTTATGTAATCATGAAATGTCTGTCTCAAATACAGAAAAGAATACTATAGAAAATTTCTGGTATGATTTAGCCTGGGAATTTTGAAATAAAAAAGGACCGAATTGACCCCCTGTCATTTTTACCCCAGCGTGTCATTTGCGCCCATACAATAAATGATTACATCTATACAATAAATGATTGTTGAAGAGTCCTATACCAACCCTTAAAGTTTGCACCATAAATTTTAGAATCACCTTGTTTACAGCTCTTTTTTTTTATCCCGAAAAATCAGTAAAATATATCTACCCTATATATATAGAAAATCCTAATGAAACGAATTTATGAAACGGCTGAAATGGAACGAATATATGAAACGACTGATTAAACAACTGATTATATTTCACGGCGATTTCTCCTAAATACGGAATACTTTGCGATGAAATCCACACCAAAAATCCGTATTGATCCACAGATCTCAAAACTGGTATTAGAATTTTTAAATTCGAATTAGTTTTCGAAATATTAATTATTTTTTCTAATATTATACACTTTTCTCTAATGATGGCAACTCAAATTTTAATCGTAACAGATTTTTTTTTTCATATTTTAGAAAAGGTTATTATTTTAAATTAATTTGGCTACCAGTTTCGACTCCCTTAAATGTATGCTAAGAAATGTGTCCTGTTACTTTTATTCATAATTCAATTTGTATTTCGTTATCATTTTATTTAATACAAAGCTTTCATTTAAAACTGCAACATTTGAAATAAATGGCTTTTACCTCTTTCTTTTTTTTTTTTTTTTTTTTAAACGAAACGAAAAGAAAAATATTAGGCACAGATGTCATATGCGCAACGATGTACCTAATTGGCGCCAAAATGGCGTTATTTTGCCTGACAAGGTAACCCGGCTACTGTTGTTTATTTATTAATAAATGTTTATTTGAATTTATTTTCTTTTTATTAAAAAAAGTTATAAATTTTTTTGTTCTGTAGTTATTAATTAAACTTTTTTTTTATTTATTGTTATTTAATTTTAAAAATGACAGAACATAATTTAAAATTACATATGTAACTGGTATTCGAAAACGAGGCTTTCGCCAAATTGTCGTAAAAAAAATGCACGCCAAACCCGGTGCGTATATGACAATACAACAAATCATGACATTTATTTTCAACTTCAAAGCAATGTTTTAATGGTACTACCTCTCCCGTCGATCAATTTCGCCAAATTATACAAATTGACATAATTTTTTATTTTAAATAACGAAAGAACAAATAAATTAGTATAACATTAATAAAAATACAAATAAAACGTCTAAATAAAAATTACTTAATGGCGTAAACACTTGTAACTTCCTTAAAGTCAAGTGAATGTGACATTTACGATCAACCATTATTGGCATTTAATCTTATAGTTTGGCGACAGATTTTAGATATAACGGGCAACAGATTGTGAATCAAAGACGAAAACAACCATTGGATGTCTTGATAGCAACTGATCCTGCCTTAAATTTTTGCAATCAAAGTGAATTGAATGGAAACCCGTTTACAGGGAGATCGCTACGGGATTTTTCAGTATAATTCAATCTCCTCTAATCTTTTTTAAAGCGATCAGTTTAGCGTGCTTTTAGATTCTGCAGTGTCTGAACGGGGGTTGGCGAGCGTAGCTTGCAGTGGGCAGAGCCCCCTTGTTTTAACTATATGATATTAATTACCTTTCAAATAATGATTAAATTTAATTATCAATAGTTTTCATAAAATAAATATAAAGTGAAAATATTTTTTTTTAAACGCTGCTATAAAGGGTGTTTTTTTAGAGGTGTGGTTTTGAAATTAGAAACACTGTTTCTAATCCACAGCTGACAGAGATTTGTGCACAGTGTGTTTTTCCATTTCATCATGAATAGACGCACCCCAGAACAAAGCTTGCAAATCGTGGAAAACACCATCACTTTAATGCGGGAGACATTCGGTGAGCCCATGATTTCACTTAAGGGGTCGCCAGACACTTAAAGCTTTAAAATTTTTGAAATTTTGATTTTTTTAGACATTAAACTCCTATCTTTTCTGAACATTTTGATATAATTGTTTCCTTGAAATTCCCATCAGAATAGAAGTTATGGCTTTTATAATTATACCCACCCAATAGCTGAAGCGGTGTTTCGAAAATTTGAAGTTATTTTCATCCAAATGACATTTTTGGACATAACGCGCACGATATCTCAAAAACTTCTGAATATTTTGTCATGAAATTTTCAAAAGATATGTTTCCTGTCAGTTTGTATAAACTGAACCTAATTTTTTTTTTTTTTTTTTTTTTTTTTTTTTTTTTTTTTTTTTTGTTTAAACAAAGAAAGAAGATATTTTTTAGGGATTATACAGTTGAAATTTTCTAAATTGTTCATTAGCTAAATACAACTTTGTATTACAAATATGAAAATGCTCTAAATACAAATTTATTTACGTTCAGGATAATTATTATAATCTGAAGTATAAGTAGGCATGAAAATTTCCATTCTAGATGCAAAATTTATTTTGTAATGCTGCGAGTAATCTTTTAAGCCAATCTGTTGCCCATTAAAAGTCTAACAGTTTGGAGTCCCCTGTAAATGCTAATTCTGCACTTTGCAAAATTTTTAATAAATGAAATGAAAGAACATACGTATATCTTTCATTCTAATAAAAATTGTGCCTTAAAGTCAAATATATTTTCAGATATTAAAGGCTGAAAATGGTCTTTTTTTCATTCTTTCCAGTTTTAAGAGTCCTGAGATCTTTTAATGTATCCATGACCTGGTCTCCACGGTCCTGTGATCTCACACCAATGGATTATTTTCTTGTGGTGATATGTGAAATCGCTGGCCTACGCCGATAAACCACAGACGTTGGAGCACTTGGAAATGAACATTCGCTGCGTTATTGCTCATATAGGACTCCCGATACTAGATACAATGGTCAAAAGTTGGACTCCGAGATTGTTCTTCATTCGAGCCAGCCGCAAATGCCATATTCACGAAATCATTTCTAAACACTAAAGGCATAAAATTATTTATTTAACAAAAAACAATCTCATGAACATTAACATTATTGTTAGTTGTTTTATTTCATTTTAAATTTGTATACCTATAAATAAATTCTTTATAAGCATTCAACATTTATCTTTAAAATCGCGAAAAATTCATGCAAATATAACATTTGAAATAAATATGAGATCACGTTTCCTTTTAGAAAAAAATGCTCCAAGTTGTCCAGTCTCACAAAACAACTTTACCACATTTTCTTGTTGAATCTATCTATTTTTGCGATCCTCCGCTTCTTTTCGAAGTGATATGGTTACGAGACAAAGAAAGAATTTTGGATAGTGCTTTTCTGGTCGATTTAACCCTCCGTCTACCAGACGGGTCCAATGGACCCGATGGGTACATTCGAAATATTTATTCTAACCAGAAATTTCTTTAAAATAAACTAAATATGTAAACCAGACAATAATGAGTTAAGTAAATAAGTTCAATAGTCTTAAATAAGAATTCTGATGTGTAATATTTTTATAAAACTTGAGTAAAATTTTCGGTAGTTCTAGGGTTAAATGTTACATGAGCTGACATAAAATTATCTCTTTTCATGGTGGATAACTAATTTTTTTCCGGTAGTGCGAGTTCATGATGGCATTACGTAATTTCTTGTTATTAACCCCTTAACTGTTTTGCCCGAACTCAGTTCGGGCAAGGAGCGTTTGCTTATTTCGTTACTAAAAGATTTTGGATACCACTAATTTTTAACTGTAATCTTCGGTTTATTAACTGATAGATATTTTTCGATTATTTGAGGCAAATACTTCATCCAGTACGTAAAAAGTGGTGTTTCCTATATGTTTTTAGTTTATGGAGTCAAAAAAATGACACAGTTAAGGGGTTAAACGTCGTTGTATTCTGCGCTTTTAATAAATGTGTAAAAATTTAAATTTGACACTATTGAAATAATTCATTCATAAAATAACAACCTTTCTTAGCTATGTTTCTTCTATCTATGTTTCTACCTTTATTCTATCTCTGCCATAGTGGGCCTTTTTAATTTCAAATGTTTGTTTCTACGGGAGCTTTGCTTGCATATTTTTTTTTCTTTTAAGATTTTGTTTTCTATATCTAACTTATTATATGCATCATTTTATATATGTTTTAGTTTGGGAAATATAAATTTTTGAAATCCGGTTAATCTTCTATACTAACCATGTATTTGCTCTTGTTTTGCTCTGTGCTTCAGTAACTTGCTATTTTCCGCAAACGTGTTACATGAAGGTAACTTAATTTCTGACTTATCCTAATAATTAAAATATTTAAATAAGTGAGAAACAATAGCTTTTATTTTAATCCAAATATTAGGTTGGCAACTAAGTTCCCGCAGTTTTTTTAAATAGAAGTTTTCTACCGGAATCTATATTTTGTTTTTCGGATAGAGTTAATTTGTGTTACAATTCGGATTGTTAAATTAAAGTGTCAAGCTGAGAAAATGGCGCGTTATCGACACATACTTCTCTATGCTGTTAATCAAGGTCGTAAGGCACAAAAGCTGCTAGCAACATTTATTCTGTATATGGAGAGGGTGTCATAGCTGAAAGAACCGTTCATGATTGGTATGCCAAGTTCAAAAATGGAAATTTTGACATCAAAGACTTGTTCTGGCCGTCTAGTTGAATTTGATGAAGAGCGATTAAACCAAATTTCGCACGAAAATTCGCATCAAACTACAAGGGAACTCGTAGAGAAAATAAATTCTCCCACACTGCCATAGAGAAGCATCTTCAGTCGATGGGAAAGGTTCTGAAGTGTGGAGTATGGGTTCCGCATGCTTTAAGTGACAAAACAAAAATCAATGAGCCACAATCTCCGCTGGTTTGCTTCCTCGTCACCGCTCAACTCATGGACACAAGCAACGATTTCTTTACCGAATCGTTATTGGCGACAAAAATGGTTTCTGTACATTAATATGAAGCAGTGCAAGGAATGGCTTAGCCCGGTAAATTACCAACACCGCGCGTGAAACAAGATCTTCATTCACGTAAAACGATATTGTGAGTATGGTGGGATTGAAAAAGGATTATCCATTACGAATTGCTTGAATGGAATCAAACAGTCAATGCGGAACTCTATGTTCGCAAATGAACGACTCAACACGGCTATTCAAAAGAAAAGACCTAATCGGCAGCATGGAGTTCTATTGCTACACCACAACGCCCGCCCTCATATCGCCAATATGTCCAAAGAAGCCATTTAAACGAATGGCTGGGAAATGCTACCGCACCCGCATTGGCCCCAACGGGTTTCCACCTCTTTCGATCCCTATCAAGTGCTATGCGCGGAGTTTCATTCAATACTAATGCAGAATTGAGAGCTTGGTTGGGTGAATTTTTTGAATCGAAACCGGGGGATTTCTACCAACGAAGCAGTGTTGCCAGTGGACTACTTTTTTAAAATTCAGATTTCTTGATTAGCAGCACTATTTTGAAATAGTCAATTTTGCCTTATTTAAGGACATATTAATTAAGACGAAAACCAGGGTAACATTACCATTTTTGAAAAGTTGTGTCAATCAAGAAATCTGAATTTAAAAAAAGTAGCCCACTGGCAACACTGTAACAAGGTATTGAAAATCTTGTTGAACGTTGGGAAGAAGTTGTAAGCAACAAGGGAGGATACATTGTTAATTATTAGTTATTTTTTATTGAAAAATAAACTTTTAAAAATTTAAAAAAAAAGGCGGAAACTTAGTTACTAACCCAGTTGACATTAAATTTTAACCCTTTCGACTCGGACATCGCTTACATAAATTTTATTCGGGTACACCACTTTAAAAAAGAAGTATTTTTCAAATGCACAATTTAAAAAATGCTGTAATTAAATAAGGCAAATTTTATTTTCCTTTATTACTGATGCCCAAAACAAATTTTACTAAGAAAGATGATGTACAGTCAGACTAGACTTACGAGTGCAAAGAGTTAACCATCTCGCTGCGTAATTGTTTTATCAAAATCGCTTCCAAAATTGCGTATTTAATTCCTTCGCGACGAGCGACTTTTAAGAATTTTTAATCTTTTTCATCGATTTTTCAAAACAAAAATTTTCGCCTGATTTAATCGGGAAAATGCTCCGATTAGATAAGGCAGAATTTACAATAAAAAGTTACTGGTGGGAATGATCAAACAGGGTTAATTAGACGGGAAAAAATGCATCCAGATGAAATCTCGGGTTTCGCAAATTTGCTACTTCTACGTTGCCCGAGAAACTCTCGGGTTCAGTGTTGCCAGGTGGGCTACTTTTTTAAAATTCAGATTCTTGAGTGGCACCACTTTTTTAAATGATAAAATGCGCCTTGTTTAATTACATATTAATTAAGGCGAAAACAAAGGTAATTTTACAGTTTCGGAAAAGTGGTAGCAATCGAGAAATCTGAATTTAAAAAAAAAGTAACCCACTGGCAACACTGCTCGTGTTGCGCAGCGAGAGGGTTAATCATCTGAAATTTAACATAAATTAACTCCATCCAAAAGAGTAGTTAAAAAACGGCAGGTACATTGTCGCCAACCCACTTGGCATTCTATAGTTGACATTACGTTTTAACGATCTGAAATTTAACATAAATTAACTGGATCAAAAAGCAGAATATAGATTCTGGTAGAAAAAGTGTATTTAAACAAACTGCGGGAACTTAGTTGCCAACCCAATAGAAATGTGACTTTTATTTTAGTAAAAACAACTACTTAAATGGAAAACGTGAATATAGTCGCAGTATATGTTTGCTTTTGTAAATAAAAAAATTAATCAAAAATCAAACCGTGATAAATGAAGAAAGACGAAAAACTTTTGTCAAAAGAAAAATATGTCTTCTATAACTTATAAATAAATAAAAAAAAACTTAAATGATTCTAATCTAAAAAAATATATGATTAATGCTTGAAACTATAATTTTCAAAACACTAATGGTAAATTGAAATGCCTTTAATATTTTCTACAATAAAAAGGAACTGGCGATAACATGAAATAATACGGAAAATGTCATTGACGAATGTCATGTACGAAAAAATTTTATTGTTCCTTAAAGAAAGGTGCGATGAAGATATTATTTTCAAAATAGTGGTAGGGACGATAAAAGATTCCCTATAGCATAGCTGCCAACTTTTACGCTTTCCTCTTACCACTAAAATATTATTTTAAATGTTGTCTTATTTTATCGTCGAAATCTTATGATTAAACAAAACGAAAATCTCTATTAAATTTTAGTGGTAGCAAGAAAGCGTAAAAATTGGCAGCTATGCTTATAGAATGCGACGCCTGTGTATAGTACAATTTCAAAGTCTGGCTATCTGGCTTCCATGGGCAAGGTACTTGCATTCGTAAAATGTGGAAATAATTTAATGACACCAATATTTACAAGAGAATCTATCTGAAAACATGTAAAAGTGTACTATTTTCGCGTACTTAATAAAGGTTAAATTTTAATTATAAAATTAAGGTGCCAATGGGGCAATTAGGAATTAAAATTAAGTGATGCCATAACGGCATCACCGCCTCTCAAGGGGTCAAAAAATTTGGTTTGATATCACTCAATATGCTTTTTTTAAATTTCATTACGTAATTTTAATAAGGTATTCTATCATTTTCTTTATTGTGAGCAAAAACCAATGGAGAGATTTACTTCCCGTAGTAAGAGAAACACAAAAAAATTATTTATAAATATTGGAGTAACTGGATCCAGCATGGCCCAGTTACCCCGGATACATGTCCCAGTTACCCCATTCTTGAAACATTTATGGGGTAACTGGGACACCGGGCTTACATTTAAAACATGAAGTAAATATGTATAGATACCTAATAATATTAATGTAGTTAATGCAGCAGTTCTAATATTAAAAAAAAAAAAGATTGTTTAATAAAAGTACTTACAGTATTTCAATAAAAATCCGAGGAAGTTCAACCATATTGACGTTGTTTTTAAAAAAAGAAACGTAAATTTTTGACAACCTATCACAGCAAAGTGAGAGTTATGATTGAGTTGATACACGTTGTTTTAGGAAGTAGAGATAAAGGGGCATTGCTCACAAAAGTTAAAACTTAAAAAACACCAACAGTTTTTTTTAATATAAAATAGCCTATGGCCCAGTTACCTCGTGGTTCCAGTTACCCCCAACAAACCTTACATTAAAAACCTTAAATGTTTCTCATCTAAAAATATATAACATGACTAATTGAAGCTGTAATTTTCAATTTTTTTAACAAATGAAAACTTGAAATGTCTTTAATATTTTCTCTAATAAAAATGCGAACTGGCGATAAAGCAAAACAATTCCGGGGAATTTCATATGAATATGCCATTTGCAATAAATATGAGAGATCACGTTTTCTTTTGATAAAAATGATTTGTATGTTGTCCAGTTCATAAAACGTTTTCCTGCATCCTTTACTTGTACATTCTGGTCGAATTTTTGCGATCCTCCGTAGCGTTTCGACATGCTATAGCTAAGAGACAAGGGCCAAAGGGCATAGCCGGATAAGCATTGGAAACATGCCTTTCAATCAAATTTCCTGATTTTTTTCCCCAGATGTGGCTACATATCTGGCAGTATATTTCCCCTATTATCACCCTATAAATATTGATATTTAATGAGATAAAAATGTTTTCTCGATTTTTTAAAACACGGATTTTCTCAAAAACTGCTGCACATAATTTCATGCCATTAAGTGAGGATATATAGATACCAAAGATGCATAACTGGTAATTTTTGTATAATTTTCTGTTTATAAAAACTGCGTGAAATAGCGAAATAAAAATTAAAAAAAATGAAAATCATATCTTATGGTTATCCGAAAATTACCATTTTCTTGTAAAAAATTCCCCATATGTACCCGTATATTCTATATAAATGCCAAACGTTTGCGTTCGGTACTACATATAAATATTTACAAAAATGTATATAAAATTATCGAAATTCATTTTAAGGCGCTATTTGGGGCGGAGCTACTCAACTTGCACACCCCGAAGAATTTTTGAATAAACAGTTACAGAATTGCTGTATTTTAAATATCAATGAACACGTGAGCAATATTCTCAACGTTGTCGCTATCAAAATGAACATGAAAGTTGAAAAATATGGCTTATATGCTTAATGGAATCTAAAATACATCTGTTGACATATTGTCTGCTGACTTTGTTCCAAAAATTCTTCGGATGTCAAAGTTAAGTAGCTCCGCCCCAAACAACGCCTTAAAATGAATTTCAATAATTTTAATATACATTTTTATAAATATTTATATGTAGTACCCAACGTGAACTTTCGGCATTTATATAGAATATACGGGTACATATGAGGAATTTTTTACAAGCAAATGGTAATTTTCGGATAACCATAAGAAATTATTTTTATTTTTTTGAATTTTTATTTCGCTATTTCATACAGTTTTTATAAACAGAAAATTATAGAAAAAATACCAGTTATGCATCTTTGGTATCCATATATCCTCAGTTAATGGCATGAAATTCCGCACAGTAGTTTTTGAGAAAATCCGTTTTTTAAAAAATCGAAAAAACATTTTTATGTCATTAAACATCAATATTTATAGGGTGATAATAGGGGAAATATATTGTCAGAGATGTCGCCACATCTGAGAAAAAAATCAGGAAATTTGATTGAAAGGCATGTTTCCAGTGCTTATCCGGCTATGCCCTTTGGATGTTGCTTGTCCGTTGCCATAGAAATATTCAAGACCAGAAGACACGAGTTGTGACGTCATCACTAATCGACCGATTTCTCAGTAGTGTTTGAATTCACACCGGAAAAGTTTGAATAGCAATTTTCTTTTAATTTAATTGTGGAATATATATATATATATATACATATCCTCTTATAAAACAATAATAACACAAGCCAACAGCTGTTTTGGTGCCTAGGTTTTTTGAGCTGATTTTATATGAATTCGATGTCCTGAATTCAAATATGACATTAAATTTTGACTAGGAACTCAAATATTTAAGATATAGAACTTTTTGTGAAATATATGTTACACTATTTAAGTTAAATCCATGAATTAAACAAAAATAAAATAAATAAACACAGATTTTTTTTTTTTTTTTATAATATACAAATGTTAATGTCATTATTATAATATGCATAGATTCAAATAATATTTTTTTTAATTATATTATTCAAATATATTTACTCACAAAGATAGAGGAAAAAGTCATCGATAAAACCAATTCTTACTGAACATTTCAGAAGCTTCTTTTCCGTGACATTCTTGAATGTATTTTTGAACAGTCCCTTTTTAAACTCCAACAGTAATCTGCCATCATGTGCGTATCCCATCGTCCTTGGTAGCGGTCCTCCATAGTCTTAATATCCTGGTGAAATCTTTCACCCTGTTCTTCACTGGTGTCTCCTAAATTTTCAGGAAAATGCTCTAAGTGGCTGTGTAAATAGTGCACCTTAATGCTCATATTACAGCCAAGAGATTTAAAACTATTAAGCATTTCGCTTACCAGTTCTCCATAGTTTCTGCTTTGTGTTTGCCCAGAAAGTTTTCGACAACTGCAACAAAAGAAGTCCAGGCTTTTCGTTCAGTCTCATTCATCGAGTTTACGAAGCCAGGATCCTTAATCAGTTGTCTTATTTGTGGCCCGTCAAATATTCCTACCTTAATTTTTTCATAACTCAATTGGGGCATTTCTCTCCTATATATGCAAAGCATGACCCGTTCTTATCAAGAGCCTTTACAAATTGCTTCATAAGGCCGAGCTTGATATGCAGTGGAGTAAGTATGATTTTGTCTCGCCCAACTAAGGGGTTATTAATGATATTCCTTTCACCAACATCCATGTTTTCTCTCTTAGGCCACTCCTTTCTAACCCAGTGGTGTGCTTTATCCCTGCCATCCCAAAGACACAAGAAGCAAGGATATTTGGTGTAACCGCTTTGCTGTCCAAGGAGGAAGTTTATCATTTTTAAATCCACACAAATCACCCATTGATGTTCATGATACTTTATCTTGTCAAAGACCAAAACTATTGTGTTATATTCTTCTTTCATTTTCGTTGAGTGAGCAATTGGTATTGAACCATATTTGTTCCCATTGTGTAGAAGGACACATTTTAAACTCCGCTTTGAGCTGTCTACAAATAAGCGCCAATGATCTGGAAAATATTCAAGAAGACCCATTTTTTTTTCAAAGTCCTCTAATTTCGTGACAAAATACAAGATTATCTTCTTGTGAGAAGAAGGGTAGTAGACCCTTTTCTCTTGTGCGGTAAAAGGTAATTTTGGTTCCTTGTTCCAGTAAATCTTTGTCCTTCAATCTTGAAGCCAGTAATTCAGAAGCTTCTTTTGACAGGTTGAGATCTCTGGTGAGATCATTTAAGGCTGTTCTCAAATCCAAAAAGGCAACTTCCTGACATAAGTTTTAATTCATTTTTGTTCGAAAATGCATGAAACTAGCTGGTGTTGTTGTTCAGAAACTATGGCATCGAGCTGTTTTTTCCATTTTTTTTTTTTTGCAAACGCAATAGATCTTTCAGAAAATAATGTCAAAGTGGACCTTTTGAACCGATTTTCCGGGCGAAAGTAGAAAAATCACTCAAGAGCGGGCGAAATACGGGTTTGTCACGTGATCGATATCGCTTATAACTCAATAGGTAATGGATGGATCAAAAAATGGAAAAAACAGTTCGATTCCAAATCGCTTCCATGGCCACGCTTTCCCATTTTATATCTTTCCGTTAAAAAATGAATTTGTAAATGTGTCAGAACGTTTTGCGCTTGTTCAGTGGAGCAGTTAACCCTTTGTTACACAGGTGGCGCACATTATGCGCCAGCCAATTTTCAAGATATAAAAGCATCGCTTTTTATATTATTCAATAAATAAACTATTTAATGGATTAACATATATCATAAAAGATGTAATAATGTATATATTTCTCAATTTTAGTTTTATATTTTGTAAAATAATACTTCAAATTCAACTAAATGAAATCATTGGAATAAGAATAGAGTTCATAAAAAGGAATACTTACTTTACAAATTCTTTATTCAGAAAGATCCATGATCTTCATTAATTTCCTGGTTAATACATTTTATACAAGTGTATTCAATATTGTACATATGATTTTTACAAGTGAAATTTTTACAACGTGAACAAATTAAAGTAGTGTTGTTGTTCTTCGCACGACCACAAGGGTTGCATAGGCCTTTTTTCTTCGGTGGTTCTTCAGCTTTCGTTGTCTCTTTTTCAGCGATATGTCTCTTGATTATCTCTCTACTTTTGATGGGCAAATTCATAATAGAACTTCGGCTTTCTAAATGTGGCTTGATAAGTGCTAAAGATAAATTCTTCAAGAAATAGCTTCTTTTCAATGAAGCTGTATTTGGCGCTGAAGCCAAAATTATCTGGCTGTTTATCCCAGCTATGTTCAACAATGCATAAAACATTGACATTGGCCATCTATATGTTTTCCTTGAGACAGTATAATTTCCTCCCAGCTGATCAACTACATTAACGCCACATTTTGTTTGATTATAATCCTGTATGACACATGGCTTTCCTGTTTCTTTGTCAATACTTGCATCGTCGTGCATTGTACTTAAGAGAATAACCATGGGCGTAATCTGGCGGGGGCAAGGGGGGGGGGGCATATGCCCCCCCCCCAGTTTTTTAACAGCAGGGGCAATACATGTATTTTGCCCCTCCAGTTTTTTGTCTTGTTTTCAAATTTCTGTATTTCCTTTTTCGGTTTTTTTTTACCCCTTTAGTTTAATAATTTATATTACTATCTTGGATTTGAACTAGAATTGGATACAGCAAAATCAAAACAGCCAGAATTAATGTTTTCACGTTGACATAAGCAGCACCGTGCGAAAGGGGGGGGCGGTCGCCCCGGGCGCAGAAATTCAGGGGGCGCCAAATTTGTACTACTAATTTCCGTTTTTTTTTCTTTTCTTTTTTTTGTCCTTGATCATTTTTATTTGAAAATTTTTTTTCACTCTTCGATATTCTATTTATTTTTTTTGTAAAAAAAAAGAAAATGTATATATTTACATATCGGGAATTTTTTCCCAATGAAAGTATGTACATTTTTTATTTCAAAGTAATTGCATCCCTCATATTTACTTTTCATTGAGTTTTTTAGATTTGATGATTTTATAATATGCTTTTGTGATATCTTATTGCAGTGTTTCTTAAACTTTTGCACTCTGCAGCTCCTCGTACATCGTATACGAAAGTTTCTGCCATCTCCTACACTCAGTGAATATGAATTGCTAACCTATTCTGATTCCACTATGGGATCATTCTTATAGTCATTCGGTCATTACTTTGCTCTTAAAAAAAGGTCCAGCACAGGATTAAAAATGCTGATTACATGAAATCTGCGGTTGTAGAAGGACGAACATTTTTCAAACTAACGTTTAAGAAAATTACACCTAGTGGAGAAATTATTAACGGTGATTGCGGCTTAGTATTGGATAACTTAAATAAGGGAATCACTATATTTTGTTTTCTCTGTTTATTATTCACCAATTATCATGATCGCCCTCCAAAGTTAGCCAATCCAGATTGTGGGCTTTTCAAGTGGAAAAAAATAAATCCTAAAATTCCTGAGCATAAAAATGCTCTAGAACATAGCAATGCATACATTCGCTAAAAGGAACTTGAGAGACGTTTAAAATTATACGGGACTTTAAAAAAGGAACGAGCCGCGGTCTGGAATGTGCAAACCGGTGACAGAATGGTAATATCGTTGCGTCAGTAATAAAGAGGGTTTCCGACAAGAGCACGAAAGTCCACATGCCCGCCGCTAGAGGGTCACGAGTGCAAGTCTCATGACTACAAAGCTAGCAGAATCATGCATCAGTCGTCCAAAGCTCATTCGTGTTGTAAGCAGTGAAATCGAGGCGTCAAAATAGCAGCAAAGAGGTGTTTGTTTTCTGACAGCAGAAGGAGTAAGGGGAACGGACATTCATTGAAGAATGTCACAAGTGTACGGTGAACACTGCATGTCCCTTGCAAGGGTCAAAACGTGGCACAAACGCTTCAGGGAAGGACGGGTTTCCTTAGCCGATGATGCACGGTCTGGAACACCAAAACGCATTACCGATGACATCGTACAGCTGGTTGATGGACTCGTTACGCAGGACCGCCGAGTTACAGTGAAGGCCGTTGCCGCAGAGGTGGGATTGAGCGTCGGAAGTGTTCACACAATCATGTTGGAAAGACTGAACTGGCACAAATTATGCGCCCAATGGGTGCCCCACAGTCTTCAACTACAACAGGAAGCATGTCGAATGGCCCACTGTCTTGATCATCTGCAGCACTATGCCAGGGAAGGGAATGAGTTCCTTGCACAAGTGGTGACTGAAGACTTGGTGTCATCACTTCGAACCAGAATCTGAACGACAAAGTCTCCAGTGGAAACATCGAGGGTCACCACCACCACCAAGAAAATCCAAGGCCATCCACATAAGTGCAGGAATTTTTGGTCTCCTAAAAAAGGGTCTGAATGGCAAACGATTCACCTCGGACGTCGACGTCAAGCAGTACGTGCCGAAGTGATTCACATCGCAGCTCCAGGAATTTTACGAGGCAGCCATTCCCCACCTTGTGTCTCAGTGGGACAAGTGCCTCAACAGCCAGGGCCAATACTTCTGCTATACATATACTAGTTTCTCTTCCTAGGCCTCCGGCTTGTTACTTTTTGAACGTTCCTAATAAATCATGTAATCGACAGCAAATTTGAAAAGATCAAAAGGAAAAATTATTGAAAGTGAAAAAGATAAATTGTGAAATATATCCAGGATGAAATTATGAGCCTTCTTGTCACTGAAGTAAAAAAAATGATTGTTGAAGAAATTCATAGAGCAAGGTATTTTATCAATTTCGTTCTATCGCACTCCATATACAGAGTGTCCTAAAATGAACTGACTGTTTTTAAAATTCAATAACCTGTAAATGGTGACAGCTATTTTAAAAAAAAATTGCGGGAAAGTAATGTAAAATGTCAGTAGTCCTTTTTTTACCTCGATTCCCAGCTTTAGTTCCAAATAGCAACTATAGATGGGGCTGCAAGCAGGGATGACTGCGTCGGGAACTCAGCTTACGCTTTAGAGTGATAGTGCAACCCTGAGGGGAGGACCATATCCACTAACCGCTCGCGTTACAAATGACTTTTTGAATTATTATGCTGCAGTTTTACAATTTCACATTACAACATAAATATCGATGATTTGTTGAAGAATTAAACAGGTTTATAGTAAATCCAGGTTACAGCAGTATACTTTATTAAATCATATTCGTGAAAATCAATCAAATTTATACTGAATTGACAATTATGCTAGCAATGAATAACCACACAAGTACTATAAAGACAGCATCTAGCGCCATAGGGGCTCAATCAAAGCCAAAACTAAAATCCCCCAACTCTGATGCGGAAAGAGAAGGTTAAATATATGGAGTGTCTTATTCTCCAATACAATCTTATTTTTAGGGGACTAATCTATATATTTAGCCTCCTTCTTTCGCATGATGATAAGGGATTTCAGTTTAGACCTCCATTGAGAGATTATTGCTATTTGGAACTAAAACCGAGAGCCCCAGTAAAAATACTTCTGATATCTTACATAACTCTCCTGCAAGAATTTCTTTTGATAATTGTCACCATTTGCAAGTTATTGAATTTTAAACACAGTCCAGTTTAGGAATCCAGTACACCTCACAAAGAGCAAATGACGCAAGTTATAAGATACCGAAAATGGAAAATTTTGAATCGTGGAAAGGTTTCTTGACTACATCAAGTCAAAATAGCGCAAGAAATTTATGATAAGCTAATGTCCGATAATCTGGACATTCACAGCTGCACGAGAAGTTCTGTTCACACAAATGGTAGACGGGAGGTGCTGAGTTCGACCCAATCGCGCACGTAAGCCTAATCGTTCGAAATTGTCCGTAGTTTTCTTCGAACTTTGCGTAAATACGGGTTAGGTTCCCTTAAAAGACCCTACAGAGGACAGCCCCACCCCACTCCGGCCTACTATATCTAACTTGTAGATAATCGGCCGTCATAAACAATACCAATATCAACCCTACAGAGCTCAATGTTGTGATATGGTGCAACTATGGCTTCCCAATATAATGTTGTGTAAGCTCCAATCGTCGAAGTAAATAAATTCGTCTATTTTTTACCATGTTCTGCACGTTCGCTAAACTTTGAGTTCGTGCTGCTGTTGTATGCCCAAAATGTCCCGAAATGCATAAAATGTGTTTGTTTGCTTTCTTCTCTTCTACTGAAAGATGGGATATATTTATGTCCCATTTATCAGTTTATTTTAAAAAAAACATTGCGATACTCTATGGTCATGAAAAAATAGAGCTATATCTGCAGTTTACAAACAATTGCCACAGATTTTAAAAGCTCTGGAAGACCTTATAGAAATTAAGTAAAATGAGTAAACTTACTTGGGAGCAAAAAGCTTAATAAAGCAAATAAATAAATTCCCCTTTATTCACGGCCTAATAGTTTGACACAGCATTTTAAATGAATTAGAAAAAGTTAATATTATTCTCACGAAAAAAAAAAAAAAAAAAGAAGAAGAAAACTGTCAATGTATTGATCGCCAACAAACTGATTGAAACACTAAAAAACACATTTCAGACAATAAGAGAGGAAATTTTTGAACAAGAAAGCGAAGATTTGGTTATGTCCGTAAATGTAGAGTCTTTAATTGAGCAAAACAGAAAACGTAAAATTCACAGAACAATATGAATACGAAGCTCCTAAACCGGGAGCTGGCAGCACAGACAACTACCTCATCGAGTTGGAGGCTGAAATTCCAGAATTAGATAAAACTCGATTTCCATATTAAAACGCAATCCGTCTGCCAAGTCATATCTTGGTGGAAAACACCTAAAGCCTCGAATTTAGCTTTCGACTCGTAGGTTTACCATTGCGTTTTCCTGCACCCAAAGATATGAAAACATGGCGGACTGGGAGCAGGAAAACATAATGGTAAACCTGCTAGTCAACCGGTAAAATCTGTTTTTTAGGTGTTTTCCACCAAGATATGACTTGGTAGACGGATTGCGTTTTAATATGGGAATAGAGTTTTTGCTAATTCGGGAATTTCAGCCTCCCGCTCGATGATGTGGTTGTCTCATGGTTCGGACGCCTCCTTGAATTTTGCAGAGCAGAAAATTTTTCGGCACCAGTATTATCTTATAGAAAATCTCTTCTTAAAAGAAGGCGAAATTTTGCATGTTTAACCTAGATTTCTTTTTCTATAAAAATATACTGGTAATTTTCCTGGAAAAATAACGGTATCCGTATGAACCATGTGTCTGTGCTGCCAGCTCCCGGTCTATCCTGATGAAAGTGGAAATTTATATGAAAGTGAAGGATTTCGTGTTACATAGACATTATAACCGTGTAACTGATTTAGATTCTGGAGGTTTACGAAACTGAGAAATGTATAACAAGAATTTGAGTTTCTGGCTGGTGTGAATCTAAAATCAACTGAAAATCTGTTAGTTAGTTAGTTACTTAGTAAGTTAATATTGCCTGTATCTTTTCCTTTATTGCTGGCTTGAATGGACTTGAATTGTTAAGCGAGGTTTTAAATGCGAAAACATTATTTCTATCATTAGATAAGAACTTTTATAAAATGGATCATTTAGAAAATTTTTAGTTGCTCCGTAATTTTAAACTTAGGGAGACCAAGGAATTACAAAAACATGGAGACAGCGTACATAATTTTTAAGTATTCCAGTAACAATAAAATAGTAAAAAATACTTAAGATCTACTATGAGCCGAGAGATTAAGCAACCTGAGTTTGCGTCACACTGAATGTTATAGAAAGTAATCTTTACACATAAAATAATAAACGATTTTGCTACCCTAAACGTAAGAAAATAAAATGGAAGTAAATGTATTTGCCTCGTATTATATTTTATTTTATGTTAATTAAAACATTGTATTTTTATCTTTTACATTATGTTCTGCGGTTTTTTGTTAGTTTTGCTTTTTTAGTACTTATCGGTTGAAGGGACCACTTGTTTCCAACATGGTTGTAGCGATTTTTACTCATTTTCTGCAGCTTAAAGACTAACAACAACTAAAATTGCCTAGAAAAATATGTGAGAAAGGTTAAGAAAAATCTGTCGCAAAGCATCATGATCTCATTAACCTTTAACTGATGTGACTAAAATTTGTCACACAACTGATGTGATCCGGTCTCTCAGACCCCTCGAATAAAATGAATAAAAAACACAACTCAAATGGTTGAATTTACTTAAATTTTGTCCTAACAATATCGTTGTACTTCTCTTTAGTCTAAGAGCTAGCAACGTCAAAAAACACGCCATTTTATCAAGGCTCATTTTTTTATATGTTCTTCCCTTTTATGGTGTAGTACGTTTTCAACCGGTCTGGCAGTCGGGAGACGTTGCGTTTACCAGTGGCAGAAGGGGTTATGCAGGTCAAAAAACTTCAAAATTACGTTATTTTATCAAGGCTCATTTTTTTTATATGTTCTTCCCTTTTACGGTGTAGTACGTTTGCAACCGGTCTGGCAGTCCGGAGACGTTGCGTTTACCAGTGGCAGAAGGGGTTATGCAGGTCAAAAAACTTCAAAATTACGTCATTTTATCAAGGCTCATTTTTTTATATGTTCTTCCCTTTTATGATGTAGTACGTTTGCAACCGGTCTGGCAGTCCGGAGACGTTGCGTTTACCAGTAGCAGAAGGGCTTATATAGGTCAAAAAACTTCAAAATTACAAACAAAAATACTGCTAAAATGACGTAACATTTGTTTATACTAACTATTTGTGTTATTAATCCATTATTGCCAGACGTTACCAATGTCGCTAAGATCCTGCCAGATCCACATTTATAGATAACTTATTACTCTTTGGCTATCAGACGAACTATAATTAATTTGCAAGACATAATTTCGGTTGCAAAGTTAATGCCAGACGGCATTAAATATGGCAACCGAAGAGCCTGTTTCAAGAGTGGTTTATAGTTAAAAAATTATGTTATCTTTACGTCATTTTATCAAGCTTAAAAATTACAAGATATTACTCTTTGGCTATCAGACAACCTATAACTAATTTTCCAGACACAAATTCGGTTGCAAAGTTAATGCCAGACGGCATTAAATATGGCAACCGAAGTGCCTGTTTCAAGAGTGGTTTATAATTTAAAAATCATAAGTCATCTTTACATCATTTTATCAA
This sequence comes from Maratus speciosus, assembly GCA_963932465.1. Classification (NCBI taxonomy): domain Eukaryota; kingdom Metazoa; phylum Arthropoda; class Arachnida; order Araneae; family Salticidae; genus Maratus; species Maratus speciosus. The sequence goes on along the minus strand of OZ010794.1, from coordinate 500,449,022 downwards.
GCATAAAAATTACAAGATATTACTCTTTGGCTAGCAGACCACCTATAATTAATTTGCCAGACACAAATTCGGTTGCGAAATTAATGCCAGACTGCTTTAAATATTGCAACGAAAGTGCCTGTTTCAAGAAATTGCATCTTCTGTAGGGATTTGGCTTCATTTAATGACAGTCAACGCTTAATTTTAAACTATAAACCACTCTTGAAACAGTCACTTCGGTTGCCATATTTAAAGCCGTCTGGCATTAACTTTGCAACCGAATTTGTGTCTGGCAAATTAATTATAGATTGTCTGCTAGTCAAAGAGTAATATCTATTAATTTTTAAGCTTGATAAAATGACGTAAAGATTACTTATAATTTTTAAACCATAAACCACTCTTGAAACAGGCGCTTTCGTTGCCATATTTAAAGCCGTCTGGCATTAACTTTGCAACCGAATTTGTGTCTGGCAAATTCATTATAGGTTGTCTTCTAGCCAAAGAGTAATATCTTGTAATTTGTATGCTTGATAAAATGGCGTAAAGATGACTTATAATTTTAAAACTATAAACCACTCTTGAAACAGGCACTTCGGTTGCCATATTTAAAGTCGTCTGGCATTAACTTTTCTACCGAAATTATGTCTTGCAAATTAATTATAGATCGTCTGATAGCCAAAGAGTAATAGGTTATGTATGAATGTGGATCTGGCGGGATCTTAGCGACATTGGTAACGTCTGGCAATAATGGATTAATATCACAAATAGTGACTATAAACAAATGTTACGTCATTTTAGCAGGATTTTTGTTTGTAATTTTGAAGTTTTTTGACCTGTATAACCCCTTCTGCCACTGATAAACGCAACGTCTCCGGACTGCCAGACCGGTTTCAAACGTACTACACCATAAAAGGGAAGAACATATAAAAAAAATTAGCCTTCATAAAATGACGTAATTTTGAAGCTTTTTGACCTGCATAACCCCTTCTGCCACAGGTAAACGGAACGTCTCCCGACTGCCAGACCGGTTGCAAACGTACTACACCATAAAAGGGAAGAACATATAAAAAAATGAGCCTTGATAAAATGACGTAATTTTGAAGTTTTTTGACCTGCATAACCCATTCTGCCACAGGTAAACGCAACGTCTCCGGACTGCCAGACCGGTTGAAAACGTACTACACCATAAAAGGAAAGAACATATAAAAAAATGAGCCTTGATAAAATGACGTAATTTTGAAGTTTTTTGACCTGCATAACCCCTTCTGCCACTGGTAAACGCAACGTCTCCAGACCGGTTGCAAACGTACTGCACCATAAAACGGAAGAACATATAAAAAAATGAGCCTTGATAAAATGTGGCGAAAACGTTGCTAGCTCTTAGACTATTAGGAGCATGTGAATTAAATTGCATGAAAAAAGTATTTTATTCATATTATTTAACTTCAGTGCAGAAAAGTAAAGAGCTGTAAAAGTATTACAGCTGGGAGTCGCGGGGTCTGGGAGACTGCGTGACATCCGTTAAAGGTTAACAAATAAGTGCAATTTTCTTTACTGTTCTTTAGTTGTTTGGAATTTCTAAATTAAAATTAAATCTTTTAAAGTTCTAAAATAAACGCAAACTATTTATTCAATATAATTTATTTCTGTTTCTACCTTTTATCAATTTTGAAGGAGGGGGGGGGGGGGGGCGCCAAATTGACTCGCTGCCCCGGGCGCAGTTTTCTCTTCGCACGGCCCTGGACATAAGTAATTTTTCTTATGTCTTGACAAAACCTTCTGCTATAATAACAGTTCAAGAGATTTTTTTTCAGTCTCCCTTTTTTTCCTTTTTGTACAAAGTACAAAACTTATTTTCCTCTTCATTGCCAGGGATGTTTTTTTGGGGGGGTGAGTACGTGTGGGAAGAGGTGGGAATAGATATCACGATTACTGTGTCTTGACTCTGACCATTGTCCTTTTTCGTAAGATAATATAAGCACAAAACAAGAACTTCCTGGCCCTCGGGGCTCTCGACTATAGTGACGCTCCTTGAATATACTCGTAGCGTCAGTCCAGTACTGGTGAGCTGAGGAAATTCTCATGGCGTCTGGATATAAAGATGCACACACATACGAGCGTCTGGGGAGAGAACGACTTCTAATAGTAGCACTTAGAAAAAATTCGGCTTCCGTTTCAACAGGGAAGAAAGGGAGGAAACAGTCTGCGTTCTTCCCTCAACCTTGTGTAACTTTCCCTTTTCGCTTGCAATAATTATCCAGTTATGGGAACATTAAAATTATAAATAAAAAATGTCGAATGTTGAATTTTATAATTTGATTCTCAGGAAAAAATGATTTTTTTTCAAAAATAAATAACATATTTTTAAAAGGAAATAAATAAAAAAGAAGAATGGCTGTTATTTATATAAAAAGATTTTATATATAAATCTGTAAAAATTATTTTAATAATTATAGCTTTATATTTTAATATTATAATATTTCATTATATAAATATTAACATAATTAAAATAAAAAATAAGTAGATTTATCAATTCTGCATATATTTATATATAATATATTTATTTGGCAATTAATATTATATATATAACTATATTAAAAAATCTGTGTCCACGAAATACTGATTTTTTTTTCAACTTTTTCACATTGGAAAATTCATTTTTACCGTTTTCATTTTTTATTAAGTTTTATATATTAACCATTTACCTTTCTGTGTGTTTACTGTTTACCTATTCTTTTTTTAAATAAGGCCAATTGTCGTAAATGTTTGATATTTTGTTAAGATTAGCACCAACCTCATCGTATCCTTTTTTTTTTTTTTTTTCCCAAACTTATGTCAATATTTCCAGTTTGGGGAATTCGATTTGAATATTTTACAATGCTTTTTAAATATATCATTAAATGATTTTCTGAAGGAGATATGAGATAATATTTTAAGGATTATGTTTAGGAAGGAGGAGGGGGGGGGGGGCAGAGAGTGTTCGGTTTAAATTCTTTAACTTACATAAATGACGAAAATGTCAATTTTCCTGTTTAATTTACCGCATCTATTTGACATTAAACGGAATTTCCCTTCCCAAGTTGCAAAGCTCTTTTTTCTTTCCTTTGTATCTATATATCTATATATATCAGTGTGATTAAACATTAAAATGTTAAAACTTCGACCTGTTTTTCAATTAACTCGGTTTTTAAATGGATAATCCTCATGGTTCATAAAATTAAGGACAGGATTTTCCTTAATATAAATTGACTGTTGATGAGTATTTGCTTAGTATTTTTTTTAAATAAAAATATTGAGCAAATAGTCGTTTGTACATTATTTTTACAACATGTCATGACATTTCATTTTTTTTTTTAACCCTTTATGTCCCAAATTATGAATTAATGAAAATTTCATCTTCTAAAACATTTTTTTTGCGAATTTTTAAAACTACATTAGAAGATTTACACACACATTTAATAAATTTTAGAAGGATTTTGCAATTTAAAGTCAATTAATTAAATTTGTATTTATAGGAATTTTGTGCAATATTTATAACTTCATTCAAATCTTTTATTTTAAATATTTTTTTTTACCATTTTATAGAATTAGAAAATGTACAAATACAATACTCTTACAATAGAAATATAGGAATAATTCCGAACTGAAACTTTTCACCCTCAAACTTCCAAAGTCAAAAAAGCTAAAGAGAGGAGAGAAAAAAAAAATCATCCTTTTAAGAATAGTTTTGTTTTGTTCAACCAATAATGCTTTTGGAATAAGATAACGTAAAGTACCTATAACTCATTCTAAAATGTACTACTACTAATCGATGGATATTTTATATTAAGTTATTTTAATGGTACATTAATGTAGGGTCGGGGCATAAAGGGTTAAATAATTAACTATTCGGAAATTTGGTCCTTACGGTTATAGAGCGCACACAGAATTAAAAATATGAAAGAGAATGTTGTAAGAAATTAAAAGGAAGTGTGGTTTTAAAATCTTCTTAATAATTTTTAAATTAACTTTTCAAATCTTATTGCAATAATTACATTTATCCTTTATTAAGTAATTTTCCTTCATAGAACAATTTAAAATATGTCAGTAAGATATTATAAAATATTTTTTAAAAAAAGTACAAAAGTTACAAAAATCCTTTAGCTGTAAAATTTTACACAAGCTTACCCCCCACCCCCTCACACACACACAAAAGAAAAAAAGAAGGATATGATGAGTGCTCATTTCGAATAAATATATTATCTATAAAGAATACTGCAGAATTGACAAAACTACTTATTTTTTAAGTCTGTTACAAAAATATATTAAAATATAACAATAATAAAATATGAAGCTATAAAAATATTATATCAGATTTATCTAACAAAAGGTTTTCAGATAAATAACAGCCATTACTAGAATTCTATTTTTTTTAAATTATTTCCTTTAGAAAACATTTCATTTTTTGCAAATTCGATGTTTTTTTTTTTTTTTTTTTTTTTTTTTTTTTTTTTCCCAGTGTTGTTCAAATTATTCTTCGCTGTTTATAATTTTAACAATTTCCATAATCGAATAAAAAATGCAATCAAAAAGGGAAAGCAACGTGAGGCTGAGGGAAGAACGCAGTAGATTTTCCCTTTTCTCCACAGCTGAAAAGGAAGGAGAATTTTTTCTAAGTTCTACTGTTAGCAGTTAGCAGTCGTTCTCTCCCCAGACGCTCGTCATACACATTCCGTTGTCTCGCGTACATCAGGAACTAGAGTCTTGCACATGTCGCGTTGTACCCGGTTGTACCGTTGGGCGTAATCTGGTGAGGGCAAGTGGGGATCACATACCGCCTAGTTTTTCAGGAACAGGGCAAATACCTTTTGCCCCTACAGTTTTTGTATCGCTTTGTAGTTAAAGCACAGCTTTGTATTTCAATTTTTTTTTTATTATTATTTAACCATTTGCTATTTTGCGCACGAACTGGCATAAGCATTGGATAATTCAAAATAACCAGAATTAACGTCTTCACGTTCATAGAAGTAATTTCTGATGCAGTAGTCAAAGCTCAAGTAAGAATATTTCCTCTGCTCTATTTTTCAGAAAAGCGGAACCATTTTTCCTTTTTTATTTTCATAGAACTATTTAAATGCACATTTGGGACAGATTTCTTGATTACTAACTTTTGATTCTGACTATTGTCATTAGAGTTTCCTTCATCTGACGAAACCCTATTCGTCTCACTCGTCTGTCTGTCCGTCTGTCACAGTGCTCGTAACTATATATGTTGGAGACTTGAAATTTTGCATACTTATAGCTGAAGACCTCACATCAAACGACAAATCGTAAAAATTTGAAAAACTAGTAATTAATGGACGTTGTTAATTAAAAAAAAACCCAATTATAAGATCTGAAAGGCATTCATGATTCAACAAAAGCATAGATTTTTTTTATTTTATTTTATCAAATTATAAAAACTATCTCTTCCATCGATTAAAACCAGGTGTCATTTTAACGGCAGATAAGGACTACACTGTAAAAAAAATACTGCCAGTTTTCCGGTAGGAATCGGAAAAATAATTGCCCTTATCGTACCGGAATAATTTCCAACCCAACTCTTAATAAAATCCGTAAAATCGGAATAAAATCCGTAAAATACCGTTTTACTGACTATTTCCTTAATTTTACGGATTTTATTCCGAGCTGGGTCGGAAATTATTCCGGTACGATAAGGGCAACTATTTTTCCGATTCCTACCGGAAAACTGGCAGTATTTTTTTTACAGTGTAGCGATTGCTTTAAGGCGCTTTTATTTCTTTTCTACTCATCCCATAAATTCGAAATTAGTATCACAAGACGGGGGAAGAAACCAGTTTTCAGAAATTCTAAAAATTATCTTGATCGTCCCATAAAAACTTTGAAATTCTTTAAAAATCGAGAAAAAAATCTTTTATTTGTGATTATTTTATTACTTTGATTACTTTTATTTATTTTTCTTCATTTGTGAAGGCGACAGATGTCTGATGAATTGAATTTTCGGCGATAACCAGAGAATATAAAACAGGTGCGGTCTTGCGGTCAGAAACAGACTCAGAATTTTTATATAAGACCAAATTTAAGTATCGATTTTCGAGCTATGATTTTTATGCCATCCGACGTAAAATTTTATCCTCTTTCAGAATATGTCTTTATTTTTTAATTTCGATAATCAGAAGCGAAGATAATTAATTTTTAGGTAATTAAAAGCAGAATTGAATTTTTTGCACGGCAGGCCAAGTGACACGGAAAGAAAAAGATTTACATTTTTACCTGGTAGCAGAAAGTGCGTGACGTGCGTCGCAGATTTATTTTGGACCTTGCAGATAAATTTGCCAACTTGAAAAAAAAGGATTTCCTTAAAGAGAGAAAAAAAAATATGTACGAAAATTCTGACAAAAAATATCGTGAATTCGACAAATGGTCGCATAAAAATCGGTAATTTATAGCCAAAGGGTCGCTGCAAAAACGCAGATTTCGCCAAAAGATCCTGGACATAAACATGAATTCTGTCCTAGGGTTGTGGAAAAAATACAAATTTCTGTTACAGTACAGGATCGCGGAAAAACGCGAATTTAGTCAAAGGATCGCGGAAAGAACCTGAATTTAGTCAAACGATTTTGGGGAAAATGCACATTTAGTCAAACGATCGCAAAAAAAAATGCAAATTTATGTCAAATGATAGTGAAAAAACGCAAATTTATGTCAAAGGATTGCGGGAAAAAACGCGGAATTTCGTTAAAAGATCTCAAAAACAGTAAATTTCTGCCAAAAGATCGCTGTTTAAACTTGAATTTTATCCAAAAATGCCAGAAAAACATGAATTTCGTCCCATGGGCGCGGGGAAAAAAGCAAATTTCTATCACAAAATTGCAGAAAAGGCTTGAATTTCGTCAAAGGATCGAGGAAAAAACACGAATATAGTCAAACGATCGCGATAAAGAAAAGCCAATTTAGTCAAACAATCGCGAAAAAAACGCAAATTTCTCTAAAATGATTGCGGGAAAAAGCGGAATTTCGTCATACGATTGCGAAAAACGCAAATTTCTGCCAAAGGATCGCTGTAAAAGCGCGTATTTCGTCAAAAGATCTCGGGGAAAACGTGAATTTCGTCCAGGGGTGCCACAAAAAACGCAAATTTCTGTCACAGGTTCGAGAAAAAAACACGAATTCCGTCAAAGGATCGTGGAAAACGCGAAATTTCATCATAAGATCGCGAAAAATGCAATTTTCTGCCAAAGGATCGCGGTAAAAACTCAAATTTCGTCAAAAGGACGCCTGATGGATGTACAGAATTCCTAAATTTTAGCTTAGTTTATTCCTGACTCCTGCTCTTGTAATGATAAATTCTTATCATTAAATTAAATATCTTTTTTTTTTTTCCTTTTCAGTTAAAGAAAAAAATAAAGCTCTGTTCTCTTAACCCTCCGTCTACCAGACGGGTCCATTGGACCCGACAGGTACATACAAAATATTCATTCAAACCAGAAATTTCTTTAAAATAAACTAAGTATATAAACCAGACAAAAATAAGGTAAATAAATAAATTAAATAGCTTTAAATAAAAATTCTGGTGTAGAACGTTTTATTAAAACTTGAATAAAATTCCCGGTAGATCTAGGGTTAATATATCTCTTATTATATATGAAAGATCTGATAAGATTTCTGTGAAATAGATAATCAATGTGGTCACTATTTTCCTTATGTGTTTATTCTATGCCATTTTTATGCACGTATCTACTAAAAGTGTGCTGGAATAGTATTTTTTCTCGAGTATATGAACCATGTTACATATTCATTATTATTTAATTCTTCATAAAATATTAATTTTTGCTATTTACTTATTTAGGTTAATATTATAGTTGGAATATAGTTCTATTTATTTTTTAGTATTAATCAGTAAGAACCCTATTTATTTTAACACTTATAATGTTTGTACATAATCGCAGTACAGATTTTTTTAACTATTGATTTTACAAATTTGGTTCTTTCGCATCCGGATGTTATTTCGTACGCTGATTCGTAAAATCTAAATTTAAAAAAAATCGGACCACAACTTTCCGGTTTATGAAAAAATCGATTTTTAAACATAAAAGGGATGCTTTTTCGTACAGACAATTGACGGGAATTTGTTAAAATTAGGAAAACTAAAGAACCGATCGATTTTAAACTTTGACATAGTTCATAACACATAATAAGAATTTTATGAATTTAAGGTGAGCTGAATTTGTGTGTGTGTGTGCGGGTGGGGGGGGAGCTCTGTGAAAAAAATGGCTAATCTGATTTGTAAAAAAACTTTACGCATTTGGTTTCGTCTATTTATTAATTACATGCATTATCATTTAGCTTTTATTACCGTTTATTTGTTAGCTGCCAGACTATCAAAGCTTGATAGCTAATATGCCCGCATGTTTTGTATATACGTATGTATATACGTAACGCGATAATTTTTGATAGAAATATCCGTTTTGTTTTAAACTTTGTGTAATATATAAAAAACTGAAATATGGAAGTGGATAATTTTCAGGGGGACGCATTCCTAAATATAATAATGCTGCCATTTATGCAAGGAATTATTAATTTTCTATTAACAATTTTGGTTTGTTAATTTAAGGATAAAGTGTTTTGAAAGAGATATTAAACGAAATCCTCTGCATATCACACTTGCCCACTTGTTTTCTTTAGGATAAAATAATACATAATTGATTTTTTTTTTTTTATGGTTTTCTGGCTGGTTTTCTCCTTACGTCCAGAAATTCGGTTCAAAATTCCAATTGATGGTATTCTCTGAAAGATCATTTACGTTTACCAAAGAATGGAAAACGTATTACGATTACATAGTTTCTGAATAACAACACCTGCCTATTCCATGCTTTTCCGAACAAAAATAAATGAAAACTTGTGTCATAAAGTTGACCCTTTGGATTTGAGACCAGCCTCAAGTACAATTGAAGAATATGGTAAAAAAGGAAATATGCTTTAGATAAATCGAAGCAGAAAACTTGACATTTTTTTCTTCCATCAAAATACTATAAATTACATAAAATTTTGTATTTAATATTTTGAAAGTAAAAACATTATATAAAATACTGAATATTTTTATTTCGGTCTTTAATGGGAGCCCACTTAGAAAATGTGAAAAATTGAAAACATTCGAATTAAAATAAACATTAAAATCAGTGTTTAATTGAAATTTTTGTATTGCTAAATTATCTGGTTTCATCTTAAACCAGAATGAATGCGATCGTATCAAAAGTATTTTTCGCTAAGGATGGCGGTTGACTTTCAGAATGTTTCTCTGATAACGGGTTCTGAACTCCCCAATTAATTACTTTTTTCACACTACATTTGAGGTTGTTTCAAAGTTTTGATAGTCAAGAACGAAAAGAGTGGGAAAAACGAGTTATGTGGAATTTCCCTGGAAATTAGTGGACTATAACAGTTTACCGCCAGTTGAAAAAAAAATGAACTATTAATGTTACTAGATTTAAACAGCTCTAAAATCTAACCGATGATTAAGATGTCGCATACGAATTATTTTTTCCATCAATCCCTTTCAAATTTCTCCTGTATGCTAATTTTGTTTTTTTCCCCTTAATACATGTGTATCGGTATGAAAAAGAAGAAATAATTATCAAATGAATTATTAAGGGGAAATGTCAAAAAAGCTCACCCAATTTGAGGACAATCTATACTAATAAAAAAAAAGTTTCGCTTTGTGTGTGTGTGTGTGTCTGTCTGTGTATGCGATGGCTAGCAAAATCTAGCGTAAGTACGAAGCTGACAATTTTATGAAAGTAGCTCAAAGTCTCTTCTGAGACTTCAGAATTTTAAAATTCTAATAATTAGTTGAGTTATTAATTAAAATTCGCACATCACTCTTATTAATAACTCATCTCGGCCCTTGCGAAAGGGAAAAAGTGGTGGCGCACGCGCAGAAGCCTTATTTATGCATCGGGAGAAAATGAAGTTCGAAAAGAAGGAATTTCGGGAGTATTTTGTCATTATTTATTAACTTACATCAGTCAAACTGCTTAGTTAAGTTAAAAACGGATGACATGTTCTATAAGATCGTACTCTTATGTCTCAAATGCCGCAATCAATTGAAAAAAATATCACAGTTAATCCTTCGAATTTTTTTTTTTTCCAAAAAGGCTCGTTTTTTCCGTGAAGCGTTTTTCTGTCCTGTTGCAGCGCCCCTCGAGGACGCAATTTTAGAGGTACCGACAAATTAAAAATGTGCTCTCAAAGCTAAAACCTTCTAATCGGTGGTTTTAAAAAATATGAATTTTAACCTTTTCAAATACACTGGCGAACTCAGGTCACTTCGCGTTTTATGGAGACGATATTTTTTTAACCCTAAAAGTAAAAAAACGTCCATACTTAACACACTTTACTTTTTACTTTACACACAATACTTTTTTTTCTGTTTAGAGCATCTCTATAGGACAGAGTTACATAACCTACAAAATTTTTGAAACGTTCGGACGGGTATAAAATATTTTTTACAAGATAAAATATGTGAAAAATTCGATGGAAATAAAAAATCTGAGTGTTTCGTCGCGGTTTCGCCCCTTAAAAGCACAATTTTAGAGGTATCGACAAAACCAAAAATATGTTCTTAAAGGTGAAACTCTTCTAATCGATATTATAATCGGCTTTTAAAAATAAGGATTTTAACCCTTTCAAATATACCGGCACGGAGGTTACTTCGCGCCTCACGGTGACGATATTTTTTCTATGCTAAAAGTAACTATACGTGCGTATTTTAACAGAAACTTTTTAGAGCATTTCGATAGACCAGATTTACGTCACCTGCAAAAATTTCGAAATGTTCAGACGAGTATAAATATTTTTATAAACTAAAATATATGAAAATATCTACGAAATCAGTAAAAACCTGGGTGTTTTTGCGCGGTAAAAATAAGACGTCTTAATTTAAGTATATGTGTGTGGTGATAGGGAGGGAGGGTATAAATATTTTTTTTTAAATGGCCTTAAAATTTTTGCCCCCCCCCCCCCCCCCACCCCCAGTCTTAGAGCCCAAGTTACGCCTATGAGAATAACAGCTTTATTTCGTTTCGGTACATATGAAGTAATGCTTATATCGTTTTGAAATCCAAACAGAGTAGAACCAACTTGTCTTGATTTTGAAGGAAGAAATTCACGAGGAATATCCTTTTTGTTCGATCGCATTGTTCCTAACAAAGTGATATTATCATTTAGCAATGACTTTGCTAAAGGATAACTGGTATACCAGTTATCGGTTGTTAAATTTCTTCCTGATCCTTTTAAATGGGCAATTAGTCTGTTAACGATGTCAAAAGGTTTATTTGAAACAAAATATGGCCCATCAGGCTGCTTTCCGCAATATACTTCCAGATTGCTTGTATAAAAACTCTTTGCACCAACTAGTGCAAATATTTTTATCCCATATTTCGCTGGTTTCTTGGGGATATACTGAATGAAGGAACATCTACCACGAAATGGCTCAAGCTTTTCGTCAATAGTGATGTATACCCCTGGTGAATAAGATTCTTTACACCGTTCTAAAAAAGAATCCAAAAAATCTCTTATTGGAGCTAACTTGTCTTTTTCTCTTCTTATCTTTCTCGTACTTTTATCATCAAATCGAATAGCACTGAGAAGAAACTGGAATCTATTTTGAGACATAACACCACGTAATAGCTCTATACCTGTGCCATCATTTGCCCACAATTCACGTAGATTTATCTTGCTAGCTTTTTTCAAACCTATCAGGTATAAAATTCCAATCACAGCCAAAATTTCTTCACTACTGGTATATTTTCCGACGAATTTATAATATTCTTTGTCATTTCCATTCTTACGTCTACTCTCAATATTTAAGTTTGTATTAGAAACTATTAGATCAATCATCCCTATGTCAATAATTTTGAAAAAGGCTGAAATTTCATCTATAATATTATCATTTTGTTTTACAAATGGCAATATCTTCTTTAGAATATTTTTCTGTCGTACTTTCGAATATTTACTTATGACAGGATATTTTTCCATTTGTAGATTTCACTTATTTTTTTTCCTTTTCCTTTTATACTTTCATATATTGTTTTAGTAAAATAGTTTTCATCTTTCTCTGAATCTGATTCTGTAATTTCTGTATCAGAAGATACCTCTATTTCAGATTCAGAATCATGATCACTCTCGTTTACCTGCTCTTCACTGTCACAATTGAAATCTTCGTCATTCAAATCGCTTAAATCTTCATCTGATAACTCTTGAAGAAGTCTCGCATAATCATCAGGATGAACTATATTTCTTTTTCTAGCACTTCTGAAATATATACAAAAATGTCAACTTATTTCGGGCTTATACTTATATATAATTTATATATATATATATAATTTTTAATATTAGCAAATTAATTACTTAAAAAATACTGTAAATATTAAAACGACTTATAATCATGCAAAAATAAAATAGCAAACCGAAAAGAGCGAAATGAAAAATACTTACATTGTCACACAGCTGTAGCACTCAGTGCGCCAAAAGAGACTAACTGAAAATAATCTTGAAAATTAACGCGGAAAACTGTGACCTTCAACTTTTAACCAATGCACTTTCTGAAAGGAACAAATGAAAAGAGGTTAGGTTGAGAGCAGGTGTTAATCACGTGATTTTCTAGGAATTCATGAAGCATTTTTCAAGGACTGGCGCACTCAGTGCGCCACCTGTGTAAGTGAGGGTTAAGAACAGCTTTAACTCATCCTGGTTGAAACGTTGAGGCATAGATGACATCTCCTCATAATCACTGTCACCTTCATAATTATCGGAAGGATGATCAGAGGGACAGTATTCATCCTCACAGAGCTCTGGTAGCTGGTAAAACGTTGGGATCGGCACTTCCTCTGAGTGAGGAACCGGGCGTCTTGCAGAGACTAAATCAGGATAAGTCCACTTACTAAGGTTCTTTCGATTAATTCCATTAGCATTTATTTACTAGGCAGAAATAACAGTCATCGAAGTGGTTTTGGGGTTCTCTCCAAACCATCGGTAAACCAAATTTGAGACTTTTTCTTTTCCCGTTAGCCCACTGTCGTAAGTGTTCTGTACAAGTTTTACAGACCTGATGCGGTGCCCATGTTTTATGGATGAGCGGCGCGAAATCATAAGCATGCGCAGAACCTCAGTTTTACTTGCACATCTGTTTTTTCAAGGTCTTCTGAAATTTCAGTGACTCTCAAATCGCTTTGAATGTTACGACTGGCCCATGTGTCAAAAGCCAGTTTAAGCGTTGAAGGTCACTTCAGTCAGTGCTGAATTCAGACACTTTTCTCCGGGAGGGATTTGTGTGGCTCCGGGGGGAGGGGGGGGGCATTATACTGTTCCGGGGAAATTTCACTTTTTGACAATTGAAAACACAAAATCTCAAATCGGCCGGGGGAGACATCTCATTGCTCCGAGAGGAGAATGTCCCCACCCCCTGAATTCAACACTGACTTCAGTTCTAAAAAATCTTTAGTTCTCTTCGCATATCTAAAAAAGTTGAGCTGATAGAGAAAAATTGATTTCATATTTAGATTCAGTGTCCCAAAAATATCTAAAATCAGCTGAAAAATCATAGGCACAATTTTCTGTTTTGTAGGCCTGTGTAATTATTTAAATTTAATGGTGAGAATTTGGAATCCACCTCCCCCCCCCCAAAAAAAAAAAAAAAAAAAAAAAAAAAAACAGTCAGATGCGGCAACACTGTCATTCCCCTTCTGGCTGAATTTTTATTTAGGGATTCCGAATTCTCACCAGTAAGTTTAAATAGTTATTATTGTTTTATAATATGATATATATATCCCACAAATTAAATAACAGAAAATTGTTATTCAAAATTTTCCGGTGTGGATTTCAACACTAGTGAGAAGTCGGTCGATTAGTGATGACGTCACAACTCCTGTCCTCTGGTCTTGAGTATTTCGATGGCAGTGGCTTATGTGGTGAATTTAAATGTTCCATTAGCTGTAATAAAATTATCTATTTTTACGATGGATGAGTAATTTATTTCTGGATGTGTAAGTTGTTGATGACATGACCTAATTTCTGGATCTAGAATTATTTTTGGATATTGTTTCTGCGTCGTTAATATATTCTGCGTTTTTATTAGAAAAGGGAAATGAGCATTGACCATAAATGAAATAAATGGGAAAATATCTTTTATATTATAGCACTTCGTTACATCAAGTCTCGTTATATCGTTTGCTCGTATTTACAGCTATTTTTTTATTCATATCGAACAATTATTAAAATGCATCTTAACTATATAATTTTATTACCTTTCAGCTAATGATTAAATTAAGTTATCGATAGTTTTAATAAAAAAATATCAACTGGAAATAATTTTTTTAAACACTCTTATATAATCACTAGCAGCCTAACGCCCGCTACGCTGGTCAGTTTTTCTAAAGAAACCTTGAATCAAACGAAATATATCTGTGAATTTGATCATGCGTTTTAAAGCAATATGGACATTTACCTGGAATGCTCACTCTAATTGGCGAAAACAATATGAACGTTATTACGCTATTATATCTTTTGAGCCTTACAGAATTTAGGCTGTTAAGGGCCAACTTCTTTCGTTGATCATTTAGTGTAGTATTCGGTGAAGAACGATAGAACAACATGTACTATACTTAAAAGAGTTCATGAAAAATTATCAATGCAAATCTCATCACAATCTGTTAATTCAACATACTGAAAAGGCTAATTGTTCATAATTTGGTTCACCTGCTTCTAAAACATTCAGCCTTAATTCTATAATCAAGCATCCTGATGACCAAGCAACACCAAGCGAATGATATGTGCTTTATACTAAAACATTCACTGAAAAATTAATTAACCGAGCATGTTCCATCGAAATCCACTTAGCAGGATCTTTTAAACTGGAAAATGTACCGAAATTATTCATAAAAATAATCTAATTAGCAGTTTAAATCACGTGAAAATTCATTCAGCGGAACCTTTAAAAAAAAGCCAATCTTTCGAAATCGGGTTCACCTGATTTATATCTTTACCCATAATTATTTAATTAAGCAACATAGAACATTATATTTTATACTAACATCTTTTCTGTAAATTATCTAACTAACAATGTAAGCCCCATCAAGATCAATTCAGTAGAAGTAAATTTAAAAGCGGCCGGAATGAAATTTCTCTTTGCATTTTACATACAATGAGATAGTTAAATATAGCTATCATAATCGCGTTAACCTGATTATATAGAACTCTCAGGGATGTAGTGGTAGGTATACATCGCATCATTTCTGGATTTTTAAAGAAACTCTGCACAACTTCCATATCTATAGCATTCTAGTATACATCCTTTGTCTGTAGCATATTATCCTCCAATTTTCTTTACTATACCACAGAGAACTATTTCTGCATAGCTTCGTAACTAAACGGTTTTGAAAGATATGATAAATATTGAAAAAAATCCCTGAAATATTAACTAACTAACTGGTCAACTGTCATTAAAATCCATTCCGTAAAACTTGAAATCTTTCCTAATCGAGTTCACCTAATTTTAGAACTCCCGTAACTATTATTAAGCAACTTGGAACGATGGTTTTTAGATTAAACTATTTATAAACCAAATTTACTATCTAATAGTGTAAGTTCTGCAAAATTATGTTCAGTAGAATCTGAGTTATAATCAATCGGAATGAAATAGGAATTTACGCTTTACATATAGTAGTAGAAGCCTTAGCCCGCTACGCTGGTCGGTTTCTCCAAGCGAAACTTTAAATAAACGAAATATATCGGTGTATTTGATCTTGTGTTTCATAGCAATAAATACATTTATCCCTAGTGATCATATGCGTTGCTGAAAATAATATGAACGCCATTACGGTTTTATATCTTCGAATGTCTCAGACAAAATTTGGACTGTTATGAAGCAATTCTTTTAGTTGATTATTTATAATTCAATATAAAAAAGAACGGAAGAACGATATGTAGCATATTAAAAAATGCAAATCTCATCAAAATCCGTTCAGTAAAAACTTCTAATAAGACTAATTTTTCATAATCGGGTTCACCAGATAATGCAACATTCAGCTGTAATTCTATAGCAAAGCAATGTAGAACAATATGTGTTATATACTAAAATCTTTCCTGGAAAAATATCTAACAACAGTGCTAATTAACTCAGTAGAAACTTTTAAAAAGGCTAATATTTCAAAATAGGTTTCACCGATTAAAGAACTTTCGCACGTAATTCTATAACTGAGCAAGGTAGAATAATATGTGTTATATATGAAACACTTTCTTGAAAATTTATCTAACAATTCAAATATAGTCAAAATCCATTGAAAAGTACTCAAGTTATAAGCGGTCGGACCGAAATTGCCCTTTTTATTTTATATTTGAAGTTGATAGTTAAATATATCCTTCATAATCAAGTTAACGTGATTGTAGAATTTTTAGGAATGTAGCATAGACTATACACCGTAGACCTTCTGGTATTTTTTAGAAACTCTGCATTCCATAGCTATAACATAATACTCTCTAATATATACCATACCTGTAGATTTTATCCTACTTTTTTTTCAACTACACCACTGAGAACTTTCCTCATAGTTCCATAACTAAAAATGTAGAATGACATTTCAAATATTGCAACAATACCTAATATTACCTAACTGTGCAACTCCAATCAAAATACGTTCAGTAGAACTTTAAATAAAAGGTAATCTTTCATATTCAGGTTCACCTAGTTTTGGAACTTTCTCCTGTAATCTAATTTTCTGCAATCTGATTTGTTGCCAAGTTTGTGCTTCAGAAAAACAATAACCCAGAAGAAAACTTCGCCACAGAGAAGTACCATCCATGCAAGAAGTACCAACCATCAACAAAAAATAATCTAACAGTGTAAGTCCCATCAAAATACATCCAGCAAAACTCAAATTATAGACAGGTGGAAGGAAAAGCAAATTTGCATTTTATATAATTACAGTAGATGTATCTTTCATAATTGCGTTCACCTTTCTGTATAGCTTTTCCAATTGCTCTATAACTAAAACTAAGCAACGTAGAACACTGTGTGTATACATAAAAACTGTTCCAAAAACATTACCTAACTAATAGTGGCATATCCTATCAAAATATTATAAAGAATAGGAATAAAATGCAAATTTCCGTTTTAAATATGTAGTAGATGATGATGATACGATTTTCTGTAATAGAATTCATCATGAAGTTTTCGCTTCATACATAAACAATGTTTTCAACATTGTAATTAATACACCGATTGAAGAAGTATCCGATTACGGAAGAATAACCAGAAATTCCATGAACAACTACCCAAAGAAAGGTGACTATATGGCTTTTGTGATACTTTTATGTTAGCCGGGCGCAAGTAATAAATCAACAAAGATTGTTTCCATATCTTATTCTTATTATTTTCATTCAAAATAAAAACATTTCACTCATTTCATTTATCATACATGCTTTACACTAATGTCATTGAAAAAGATGAAAAGTAAAACAATAGGAAATAATGTCATAACTTAAAACAAAGAATTGTTTTTAATTTACATACGCGAAATGTAACTACTGCTATTGGCAATTTTTAAAATGCTATGGCGATATTTACATACGGATACGGCTAACATAAAAGTACCCATTTTTTCTTCTTATCCAGGAGCAAGTGATAAATCGCGATGTATTATTACAATTCCAATTTCTTCCATTTAAAAAAATAATACGCATTATTCGAACCAAGAGATAGATCGCCGAAAATGGTTGACAATTGCCAATCTTGTTTATCGTTTGCCAATTACGTTCAAAAAAGTAATTTAACATTCTTAATGGCAAATTGGTTTAAGTAAATAAATAAAATATATAACATAAAACTGCTTACTATAAACTATAATAAATAAAAATTTTAATAATAAAATTATTTTAAAACAATTCTAAATAAACTATCAAGTGGACAAAAAATAAGGGTTGCTATAATTAATGTAATTAGCATACTTGGCGCAGTTGTATCTGACATGGCCCGGATGTAAGTACCACAAAACTTTTTAAAGTCGTACAAACATTGCTTTCATTTTTTAAATATTTTCGTTTTATAATGTTAATTTCTAAGTGGATCGCTTCCCTGTATTTTAAATAAATTCAATATTTTTCTTTCTTTTTTTCAAGGCGTTTGTATTTATTTATTTTTTTCAAACTCATATAGCCGGTTCAATTCTTTAACCAAAAGTTTTAACAAAAAGATTTAATTTGAATTTCTTCCGTTGCTACAGTAACGGATGTATAAGATGAATGAATATGAATGAATTATCACTTATAATGTTAGGTATTTCGAGGTTTTGGCGCCAAAGACATAGCCAAATTAGAAATATATGAAATATCTCGCGAACTATTGGGCTTAAAAGAATTTAGTTAGTACCATTTGATTCAGCATACAAAAATACACCAAAATATGTTTTCAGTTGAAAAATAGCTATAAAATCAGATTTTTAAGGAATTTTTTAAAAGTTCGTTCGATTTTTTACCCCCCTTAGGGGTGGAATTTTAGAAAATCCTTTCTTAGCGGCACTCTATGTCATAAGAAGAATTTTTACCCCAAATTTCAAGACTTTAGGGTCAGTAGTTTGGGCTGCGCGTTGATTAATACAAAATTCAGACTTTCTTTTATATATATAGATTCAACATTTATCTATAAAATCCCGCAAAATTGATTCAAATATAACATTTGAAATAAATATGAAAGATCACATTTCCTTAAAAGAAAAGGCTCCAAGTTGTCACAAAATGTCCTTCCCACAATCATGGAAAAATTGTCGGATCTATCTAATTTTAGGATATTCTGCATCTCTTGGACGTAATATGGTTAAGAGACAAAGAAACAATTTTGGATATTGCTTTTCTGGTCGATTTAAATGTCACATAAGTGAAAAAAAATTATATATTTTCACGGTTGGTGCGTAATTTATATCTGGATGTGTGAGTTCATGATGATATTACGTAATTTCTGGTTATTAAACGTCGATGTATTCTGTTCTTCTAATGAATGTGGAAAAATTGAACATAGGTTATAATTGAAATAAATCAATGAAAAAATAACCTTTCTTATATTACTTCTATTTATATCATTGTGGCAATTTTTTAATTTCAGTTAACTGGTTCTAAATTTCTGTCATTTTGTCTATTTTTAATTTCAGTTACCTGGTTCTACGAGAGTGCTTCATCTTTAAAAAAAAATAGACTTTTGATTTTTTTTTTCACTTATTGTATATGATAATTTATGGGTGTAATAATTTAGAAAAATAATATTTTTTTTTTTTTCGAAATCTGGCCATTCATTTATGCTAACCCTGCATTTACATTTATTTTGCTTTGTGTTTTATAAGTTGCTACTTTCCGCTATCGTGTTACAATAAGAAAGTTAATTTCTGAGTTATACTAATAATTAATAAATTTAAATAATTGACAAACAATACCTTTTATTTAAAACAAAATAGAAACGTGACTTTTATTTCAGTAGTAACAGCTATTTACAAAGAAATCGTGAATATAGTGGAATTATACGTTTACTTTTTAAAAATAATAATAATAATAATAATAATAAATCAATGAGCGAGTAATGAAGAAAGAGGGCAAACTTTTGTAAAAA
Source organism: Maratus speciosus (assembly GCA_963932465.1). Classification (NCBI taxonomy): domain Eukaryota; kingdom Metazoa; phylum Arthropoda; class Arachnida; order Araneae; family Salticidae; genus Maratus; species Maratus speciosus. The sequence continues at coordinate 500,429,395 of OZ010794.1, read as the reverse complement.
GAAAAAAAAATGTTCTATTATAAATCATACGTTAAAAGCCTTAAATTATTGTATCCTAAATATACATAACATGAATGTTTGAAGCTGTAATTTTCAAATTGAACTAAATTGAAATTGATATATTGAAATTGATAAACTGAAACTGATAAATTAAAATTAATGAAGGGAAATAGATAAATTGATATTTCTTTAATATTTTCTCCAATGGAAAGAAACTAGCGATAAAGCAAAATGATTCCTGGAAATTTCATACGAATATAACATTTAGAATAAATATGAGAGATCACGTTTCTTTTCTAAAACATAATCAAGCTCCATGTTGTCCAGTGTCACAAAATGCCTTCTCACATTCTTTAAATTCAGGATGAATCTATCTATTTTTGCGATCCTCCGCATCTTTTCGACGTGATATGTTTACGAGACAAAGAAACAATTTTGGATAGTGCTTCTCTGGTCGATTTAAATGTTACATGATCTGAAATAAAATTATATCTTTTCACGTTGGATGAGTAATTTATTTCTGGATGTGTGAGTTCGTGATGCCATTACGTAATTTCTCGTTACTAAATGTCGGTGTATTCTGCGCTTTTAATAAATGTGGAAAAATTTAACATGGACCATAATTGAAATAAATCAATGAAAAAATTCTTCTCTATCTTTCTTATATTTTTTCTATTTATGTCATTGTGGCTGTTTTTAATTTGAGTTACCTGATTCTAAATTTTCATCACTGCGGCTATTTTTAATTTCAGTAATCTGGTTCTACGAGAGTGTTTCATGTTTAAAAAAAAATTAATTGTTATTCGATATATTACTTATTGTATGTATTACTTTATGTGTGTAATAATTTAGAAAATATAAATTTTTGAAATCCCGTCATTTAATTGCCGAAACATCATTGAAGGCATACTGTGGAGACACGAAAAGTTTTGGTTTCTGTTAGTTTGTCTGTCTGTCTGTTAGTCTGTCTGTTCCGAGATAACTGCAGCAAAAAGCATCCGATCGGCTTGAAATTAAGTGGGCATGTTTGTGAGGTACTCGGACTTAGCTGTATAGTTTTTCGTTAAATTTGGTTCATTCGTTCGGGAAATATAGAACATTTTATTTTGCTCTATAATGTTTTTCTATAGCAAGTCAGACGATTTTCAAATTTCCATTTGTTGAAAGAAATGGCTCATATGAAAAATAGATTTAAATGGTAAATTTTGGATGCTGAAATTTTTAAATAATATTATTAAATTATTCCTAATAGTTTGTAATTTTATAAAGATATTTGTCAGTGTTTTTATATTAGGTGTATGTATAACTTATGATGGAATTTTATATATCTGTTCGAATAATATAAATCATTTTATTTTATAAATTTACTTATTTGAAATGTACATATTTCATTTTTTCTTTTATTTTTATCAGTTACCATAGAAAAAGTAATTCATCCTAATAATATTAAAGGTGCATAATAACTGGAAATACACATTATTTAAATAAATGACCAATAAAATGAAATACAAAATGACTGAAATATCATAACGAAAAAGTCCTCCGGCCAGTGCCGGGAGGAAGAGGTAGCTTTCATATTCATTATTTTTAAAAAGCAAGCTTATATTATTCAAACACACGAAGCTCAATTTAGTGGAAACCGATTATAGGAGATTCAATACTAATTTTTATCAATACTAAATCATTATGAATGAGAATTTCGCGAAATTAGTCAGCTGTATCCAAGCTGCTTTTATTTAAGGTAACTTATATTTGGTTGCCAAATTCGGCGATATATTAAAGTGCCTGCCATTTTAAGACAACATGGTGGATGAGGCTAACGAGTGAACTTGGTCGAGACCTTAGTAATTCCTGTGCAGATGCTCACTGACATCGGAATCGGTTGATATATACAAGTGCTGTCGCAGGAAAAAATCAGATCTTTTAAAATGTCACCCACATTAGAAATTGAAACTGCTATATCTGAGCCATTTTGTAAGATAAAGACAAAACAAAAAATGCCCCGGAATCCTTATATCATGGTCAAATTCTTAAGAAAGAAACCTTTTTCCAATTTCTAATTTTTTTTGCACCCCACTTTAAATATAATTTTTCATTTAATTTAATGGTGTCCATTTTGAAACAAGATGACTGATGAAGCTGGCCAGCGAACTTGGTCGAGACATTACGATATACTATCCACATGCCTTCTTACATCGAATTAGGTTAATAAATACGCGTGTTTTCACGTGACAAATATCAGATAGTTTCAAAATGTCAGCCATGCTAGAAATTCAAAGTGCAATAATTCAAACATTTTTTAAGATATATACGAAACAAAAACGCTTCGGAATCTTTGTATAAAGGTCAAACACATAAAAAAAAATCTTTTTCATTTTTCAATTTTTTGATAACTCGTTTTAAATTTAATTTTTTTTTTTAATGGCAGCCCTTTTGAAAAAAGATGGCGAATGAAACTGGCCAACGAAATCGGTCGAGACATTGATATGTACTATGTACACACCAAGTTACATCCAAATCGGTTCATAAATACGCCTGTTATCGCGTGACAAAAATCAGGTCGTTTCAAAATGTCAGCCAAACTAGAAATTCAAAATGCTATAACTCAGCCATTTTCTTAGATATAGACGAAAAAAAACCTGTTCCGGAATCTTTGTATTAAGGTCCAACACATACAAAAAAATCTTTTTCATTTTCCAATTTTTTGGTTCCTCATTTTAAATTTTTAATTAAAAAAAATTAAATGCCCGACATTTTGAAACAAGATGGCAGATAAAGCTGGCGAACGAACTCGGTCGAGACATTGGTACTTATGTATACACCAAGGTACATCCAAATCGGTTCATAAATACGCCTGTTATCGCGTGACAAAAATCAGCTCGTTTCAAAATGTCAGTCACGTTAGAAATTCAAAGTGCTATGACTCAGCCATTTTTTAAGATATAGACGAAACAAAAACTTCTCCGGAATCTTTGTATCAAGATCAAACACATAAGAAAAATACATTTTTCAATTTTCAATTTTTTGGTACCACATTTCAAATTTTAAATTTTTTTAAAAATTTAATTGGCCGCAATTTGAAACAAGATGGCGGATGAAGCTGGCCAACGAACTCGGTCGAGGCATTGGTATGCACTATGTATACACGAAGTTACATCCTAATCGGTTGATAAATACGAGAGTTACAGTGTGACAAAGATCAGATATATATATATATATATATATATATATATATGGATATATATTATATATATATATATATATATATATATATATATATATATATATATATATATATATATATATATATATATATATATATATCAACTTTTGAACGGAGGGTGGTTTCGGGGTCTAGGGATCATGACCGATGAAAATATACCAAAATTTTTTGAAATCGCTTTCCTCCGAACGGCTGCAATAGGTAGCTTTTTGTAATGAAAGCTACCTAAAACATGTTAACTTACTTTTATTATTTTTTACACTACGTCTTGCGTACAAAAAAATAGTAATCTTTAGCTGATGAGAGGCAGATGCAAGCAAAAATTTATCCATACTTCTGTTAAGGACCGAAATGTTTCCATCACTCTCTGCTCTATATTTTGTGTACACAAAAACTTATTCAGTACTTGAATTTCTTCTTTGGCGTATAATGAGTACGCATTCCTACGCGTCGCCCCTGAAGTTTCGGGAATGGATATTGCACCTACTGTCCTCTTACAATTGCAACATCTGCCTGAGATGGCCTTTGTTTAGGGAGGGTGAAGGGAGGAAAAAAAAACGCAAACAAGATCGCTACATTCCAGTCTATAGATGGTTTTAAACATAGGCATATGTATTTATTAGGTAGCTTTCTTTACAAAAAGCTACCTATTGCAGCCGGTCGGAGGAAAGCGATTTCAAAAAGTTTTGGTATATTTTCATCGATCATGACCTCCAGACCCCGAAACCACCCTCCGTTCAAAATTGATATATATATATATATGACCTATGTCACACTGTAACTCTCGTATTTATGAACCGATTTGGATGTAATTCGGTGTGTACATAGTACATACCAATGTCTCGACCGAGTTCGTTGGCCAGCTTCATCCGCCATTTTGTTTCAAAATGACGGCCATTTAAAAAAAATTTTAAAAATTTAAATTTGAAATGTGGTACCAAAAAATTGAAAATGGAAAAATATTTCTTTCTTATGTATTTGACATTTATACAAAGACTCCGTAGCAGTTTTTGTTTCGTCTATATCTTAAAAAATGGCTGAGTTATAGCATTTTGAATTTCTAGCGAAGCTGACATTTTGAAACGTCCTGAATTTTGTCACGCGATAAAAGGCGTATTTATGAACCGATTTGGATGCAATTTCGTTTATACATAGTACAGACCAATGTCTCGAACGAGTTTGTTGGCCAGCTTCATCCGCCATCTTGTTTTAAAATGGCGGCCATTTAAAATTTTAAGAAAAATTTAAATTTGAAATGTGGTAGCAAAAAATTCAAAATTGAAAAAATATTTTTTTCTTATGTGTTTGACCTTGATAAAAAGATTCGGGAGCAGTTTTTGTTTTGTCTATATCTTAAAAAATGGCTGAGTTATAACATTTTGAATTTCTATTGTGGCTGACATTTTAAAACGACCTGATTTTTGTCACGCGATAACAAGCGTATTTATGAACCGATTTGAATGTAACTTGGTCTGTACATAGTACATATCAATGTCTCGACCGATTTCGTTGGCCAGCTTCATTCGCCATCTTGTTTCAAATGGTTGCCATTTTTTAAAAAAAATGTAATTTAAAATTTAAAATGAGGTATTAAAAAATTGGAAAATGAAAAAGATTTTTTTTTATGTGTTTGGCCTTGATACAAAGATTCTGGAGCAGTTTTTGTTTCTGAAAATTTGTTCTTTTGTTTATATCTTAAAAAGTGGTTGAATTATAGCACTTTGAATTTATATCATGGCTAACACTTTGAAACGATCTTGTATTTGTCACGCGATACCACACGTATTCGCCTATTTCGATGGAAGAAGGCATGTGGATAGTATACATCAATATCTCGACCAAGTTCGCTGGCCAGCTTCATCAGCCATCTTGTTTCAAAATGGCGGCCATTAAATTAAAAAAAAATTATATTTAAAGTGAGGTGCAAAAAAATTAGAAATTGAAAAAGGTTTCTTTCTGAAGTATTTGACCTTGATATAAGGATTCAGGAGCATTTTTTGTTTGTCTTTATCTTAAAAAATGGCTCAGATATAGCAGTTTCAATTTCTAAAGTGGGTGACATTTTGAAAAATCTGATTTTTTATCTGCGACAGCACTCGTATACATCAACCGATTCCGATATGAGTGAGCATGTGCACAGCAATTACTAAGGTCTCGACCAAGTTCACTGGTTAGCCTCATCTACCATGTTGTCTTAAAATGGCAGGCACTTTAAGAAATCGCCGAATTTTGCAGCCAAATATAAGTGACTTTAAATAAAAGCAGCTTGGATAAAGCTGACTAATTTCGCGAAATTCTCATTCATAATGATTTAGTATTGATAAAAATTAGTATTGGATCTCCTACATTCGGTTTCCACTTAATTGAGCTTCATGTGTTTGAATAATATAAGTTGGCTTTTTAAAAATAAGGAATATGAAAGCTACCTCTTCCTCCCGGCACTGGCCAGAAGGACTTTTTTGAAGTAGCAATTTCAAAATTATTGCAAACAAATGAAAAAACTAGTTTAATGTGCCAATCCCTAATTTTTTTTTTATCTCATATATTTTAATGTTTAAAAATATTGTTACAAATGTCAGTCTTCCATTTATTAGTTCAATGCTATATTAACTTTGACTTTCATCTTAACCCTTAATTGCCTGACTTTTCAAAAATCATTGTAATAATGTTTTTCGGCTTTTATTTTTTAAATAAATCATGGGAAAAATACTTAAAGAATCATATTTTGTTTTAAGAATGGTTTATGGCTAAAAAACAGTTTGTTACTAATCGGCAATACTGGTCTTTAATTGAAAAAATAATTTTCCTTGATAAAATTCTATAATATTAAACACTCAATAATTTTAGGAACTACAATAGGAAATAAAATTTACTTACTCACTGCAGAAGAAAATAGGGTATTTCGCAAGCTTCGAAACAAAACAAAAAGAACAAGTAGCAACAATTGAAAAAGTAAATCTATCTTTATTCTTAAACAGAATAAGTGTTGCCATCTACATGTTGAAAATCGATTTAATAATATTGTCAGAATGTATTTTATTGGCAGCATTAGGCAATATAGTTTCAATATTATTCTAATAGTATTTTAGAGCCTAAATTGGGTACGTTGCCGAAAAGCAACACCAGGCATTTAAGGGTTAAATTTCTGCTTCAGTCAATTAATCAGAGTAAAAACGAGATAATCTCCATTATGGTATTTATTAAAAGTAATATTTTTCGGTTATTCTGTTGTACATCAGCTGTTCGCGAATAGCCGGATTAACAGGATGGGAAGTTCTCGTCACTTCACAAGCCGCCGGTGTATAATAGAACTACGAAAAGTCAAGATAATTACACAAAAATCGTTATTATAGTGTCCCGTTTCGGCTGAATATTTACTAATTCAGGAAGGACCTAAAAATTTGGTTCAATTCCATGCATAACTTCATACACTTTTCAATGACACAATATTTAAAATGGCACAAAAATCACTATTACAGTGCCCCGTTTAGGCCAAATTTTTTCAAATGCAGGGCGGACCTTCTTGCCTTGGCCAAAAACATACACAAAAAATTTGGTTCAATTATATGTATAACTACACTTTACGATAATACAATATTCAAAATCGCTATTACAGCGCCCCCAGCCGGTGGATGTGTTCAAAATTAACGAAGGACCTACTTGCCACAGCCAAAAACTTTTTAAAAAATTGGTTCAATTCTATGCATAACTTGATACACTTTTATGGTACAATGGCGAGAGACATACGGACAGACAGACAGACGTTTTTTTATAAACAAGGTTTTTTTGGGATCTCTGACCCCTAAAACGTGTAAATCCGTCGAAAACCGGAAGTTGAAAAAAAATTCTATTACAGTACTTTCTTCTATTGAGGATAGAAGAAAGTAAAAATCAACCAAAGACAGAAAAAATGTTCATTATATCCAATCTGCTCATTTCTTTGGGTTCATGATATTTACTAAAATAACATTATACGTGTATTGCATGGCACTGTACCAAACATTTCGTTCATTATATCCGAGGATTCATTATTTAAATTTAACAATTACAATTAATATTGCACAATAGGGGAGAGTAGCCGAATTTGGACCACTTCACTTATTTTCAGGTGTAACTCACTTAATTTTTGGAATATCTGCAAAAGATCATTACACACGGTCAATCTATTTACGTACTAACTAAATAAATACCTAAATCAATTTCTTTTTGAAAATCTTAAATTTTATTTTAATTTGAAAAATTTGTCAAAAGTGGTCCAAATTCAGCAACTGGTCGCCTAAGTTGGACCCCCAGTCTCCTAAATTGGACCAAATAGTATCAGGTTGTTTTAATGACTGGGGAATATAATTAATTTTATTAAAAGCAAAGTTTGCGATTAATGAAACAATCAAACAAAATAACAACAATGAAATATAATGAAATCAAATATCTGAAAATAAGAGTAATTGTTTTAAATCAAAATGTATTCAAAATATAAATCAAAGTTATCAGTAATTAAGAATAGAAATTATGGAACTAATTGTCAGTTACTTGAATATCATGTAAGGAGTGATGCAAAGCTTATACATGAATTTTGTTTATTTTTTTGTTTTCCAGCGCACACACAACATGGAACCGTATATGGCAATCAGGAACACTGAATCATTTCTGCTATTTTATTTTTCTTTCAAATTAGGCAAAATCAATCATCACTGCCTAGATTTGTCTTTTTAGATTCTGAATTATCGGACATTTTTTTTTGCAACAGAAGTTTTCTTTACATTATGTTTGTAGTTCTTCTCTTCCATCATTTTCTTGCTAATTGCATTACACCTATTTTTTAAAACTAGATGTTCCAGTTGCTTTTGTGCTGTGAAAGCTTCTTTTTTTCATTTCAAGGTTTAGTTTATATGGCGACGAAGTTAACACAACTGTCTTTTGGCTCCCTCTGTACTTTGATTTAACTGAATTTAGCAAGAGAAATAACCTTTCGAATGATTTTTTTGCTTTTTGGGGAGGATTTGTAGCTGCAGTCTTGTTGCAGGTCAATTTCTTCACAACTTACTGTCTGCTTTTTGTTACCCATATCTTTAACATCTTTTGCTGTCACGGGTGTTTTACATTCCAGACAGTTGGTCTATGTCTTTTCAACATTTTCATCAGGTTTGAGATTTTATGTTTTTTAATGGCAAAAAAGTATAATTCCACCCTCCAGAACTGTAAAAAGTCTTTTACCCTGCAGGAGGAAAATGTTTGAATTCAACTCTGTAAATCAAATATGCCGTAGGAATAAAGAATTCAAAGAAAATAAATACAATTACATACAAGATAAAAGACATTGCAAATAAAATTTATTGCATAGACATGTAAAAAAAAAAAATATGTTTATATAGGCCTAAACTGTATAAAATATTAATCCAGATATACAAAAAAAAAAAAAACTTGCATGGAGACAGTAATCTATTATAAAATATAAAAAAAATAGTGTACAAAGCGTACCGCCCTCGAAATTCATTACTTACTTTTCAAATTTATGATCGCATATCTGGTCCAATTTAAGCAACTTAAATTGGCCCAATTACGGCAACTGCGCCATTTTTTAAAACAGTTAATTTCAAGACTAAGAACGAAAACGAAATCAAACAAATCCGCGTGAAAAATATGCTCAATAAACAGATGAAGTCATATATGTATATGGAAACATAACAACTTACCTTAGTTTTAAAATTTTCACTTCCGTTTAGTAGGAAAAAATTAGATCAAAACAGCTAACTTTAGATTTTTTTTTTTTAATTGTCTGAAAACAGCACGTGATAAGCGGCTGCTTCTTTTAATCGTAAGTGACGTCATTCTGATGAGTAGGATTTCAGCGGTCGATGGAATCTCTTCCTGTAATTAACGGCAGATTGGCAACGGTCCAAATATGGCTACTCTCCCCTATATGTAAAATATTATTTCATGCTTTCTTACAATAAAATTTCGTCCCAGTATCATATACAGCAGCACTCCGACTTACGTCAGCCCGCATTTATGTTGTCTGATTTGGGATTTAAAAAAAAATACCTAATTAACACACACTTTGAACCTTTTTTTATTATTTTTGGTTCTATGAAGGGAAATTTTCCCGTGACAATCACATGATAGTGACAAATAGCTAAAAACAGTGAATGTCAAACCTAAAACTGCTAGATTTGTCTAGGCGACTTTAAGACTAAATATTTTCGGAAAAGCTAATTTTATCTTATTTGGTTTATTGTATTACGTTGAAATGGGCTACAGAGAGATGGCGAAATGCTGAAATGAATATGTTTTGTTTTATTTATCTCCAGGATCATGAAAAAATTTATAATAATGACAGATATGAGAGAAAACTTAAATTGCTTTTATTATTCAATAAAGCATTTTATCATTCAATGGAGCAATTAGAAGTACAATAAATTGCAAGTTAATAGCTTAATGATTTATTTCAAGTTCTTGCATTGAAACGCATTATTTTGCAAATGTTAAATGGATGTAACATAATCCCGAAATACAATAGATCATGTTGGTTAGATTTTGGTGAACTTTTATTACTTATTCCTCTTTACCCGGCTGCCAAGAAGGGTTATGTGTTTCACGCGTATCTGGGTACATGGATTTTTTATACCCTCGAAACATCCCAACGGCTGGATGGATTTTAATGAATGATGTATCTATCGATTTGTCTTAACCGTCCGACGGTTATAGGCTAAGATTTGTTTTTATAATTTCAAAATGGCTGCCGTAAAATACAAAATGGTGGTAGAGTCGAAAAATTTTTTACGCACCCTATTGAGAGGCATATCATTGGATAGATCTATAAAAATGAAGACAATGTTTCATTGGCTATTTTACAGTCAGAAGCTTCTTTTAAATATTACACAACCTGGAAGTTTCGTAAGTACGATCTCTAGCTTGATTGCAACTCTAACCTTCATAGACATCTATAGGCCTGATCGAAACAGAGTTTATAGATAGGAACTAACAATTAAACACAACCTAAAATTTATCAATGCAAGTAAATAAAAAAAAAATAGGTAAGTAATATAAAAAATATTTTCACATTGATGAGAAATAATTAATTAGTTCGCTTTTTGAGTAGTCGGGTTTTTTTATTTTTTGAATCTAATTAGTTTATTTGCTTATCTGAATGTACCTCGACTTACGTAGCCAGTCTTGGATGGAGTTGTTTACATAAGTCTAGATATTACTGTATAGAGATACATTTTAAATTAGTTTTAGAATTTTCTCCTTTGATGAAAATGTACAGTAATAGACCGGGCAGCGGCTGGATGAACCATAACCTCATTGTTTACTGCTGAAGATCTAGGATTATATAAAATTAGATTGTCATATTAAAACTCTACAGATCTGCCAAGTCATACCTTGGTGGAAACCACCTTCATACTCCATATTAATGGTTGATTGCTATGTTTACCACTGTGTTTTCCCGCACCCAAAGGTATTCAAACATGAAGAACTGGGTACAGGAATAAATAAACCACGAAAATTTGTTTTTGCATATGGTTTAACCTTTAAATGTGCGCATTTTTCTTTTAGAATTGTATTTTTTTTATACTTATGCTAAAGATTAGGCACCAGAAAATTTAAGATAGATTTTTAACTTTATTTAGTGGCATATTTATGTGCATTTTACAGGATTAATATTTCTATATAAATATATTGTTTGCAAAGAACTTGATTTATTCAATAAAAGTTAAAATAAAAGTTTTGCAAATATGATGTAGTGCCCATTTAAGGGTTGAACCAATTTATGACTTGGCAGAAAAAGTTGTATTTTAATATGCTAATGAAGTTTTAATTAATCCTATTTTAACCCTTAAATGCCGGGTGTTGCTTTTCGGCAACATACCCAATTTTGGCTCTAAAATACTATTAGAATAATATTGAAGCTATAACGCCTAATGTTGGCAATAAAATACATTCTGAAAATATTATTAAATCGATTTTCAACATGTAGGTGGCAACACTTGTGCTGTTTAAGAATAAAGATAGATTTATTTTTTCAATTGTTGCTACTTGTTCTTTTTGTTTTGTTTGGAAGCTTGCGAAATATCCTATTTTCTTCTGTAGTGAGAAAGTAAAATTTATTTCTTATTAAAGTTCCTAAAATTCTTGTGTGTTTAATATTATAGAATTTTATCAAGGAAAATTATTTTTCAAATTAAAGACCAGTATTGCCGATTAATAACAAACAGTTCTTTAGCCGTAAACCATACTTAAAACAAAATATGATTTTTTAAAGTATTTTTCCCATGATTTATTTAAAAAATGAAAGCCGAAAAACATTATTACAATGATTTTTGAAAAATCAAGCATTTAAGGGTTAAGCTATGAACTCGTCGAGGTGATGGCTTGTGCAGCCGCTGTCCAAGCTTATATGCATAAGTTAGCCCCTTTGCACTATATCTACAAATATGAATAATAATCAGTTAAGTTTATTATGTTGACTAGCAACCCGATGTGTCCAGTTTAATTTGTATGTGGTCATCCGATTCTTTGAGGGGGGGGGGGGGGGATAAAATTGAACTTTATTGTAAATTTAGAAAGAAATTAGAATAGCATTTTTTTTTAAATAAAATATTTCTAATAGTAAATAATATTTAGAATTAAAATCCAAAGCTTTTCCAATGAAAATGTACATTTTTAATAACTTTGTTTCTCAAAAGCTTTGGGTTCATCGAAGATTTATCTTCTAATTTTGGAGGAGGTGCAATAAAAATGGCACCATTTAGAGAACTTAAACAAAGGTAAGATTGGTTTGTCGAATTTATTCAAAGGTATTTTATATTCATGAATTAAAACAAATCTTTATAAAAATGCAATGCTTCTCGTTAAAACAGTTTGTTTTTAACGTCCTTGTGAAAAATTTTAATTGTCATCTTAAGAAAATAGTTGAAAATGTGCATTTCTTCTTTAAAATAGTTTTAGCGCAAATAGTGAGCGACAAATTCTCTAATCAAATGCAACATATTTTTACTTTCTTCTATCTTTACAAAAAGAAAGTATTGGATTCGTGAAAATTTTCGACTTTCGGTTTTCGACGGATTTACACGTTTTAGGGGTCAGAAAACCCGAAAAATATGTTTTTACAAAATGTCTGTCTGTGAGTCTGTGGATCTGTTTGCCTGTCTGTATGTGACACAAATTTTTTGGGCGCTCTATCTCAAGAACTAATGCACGGAATTTAATAAAAAATTATATTCGGTTAGCCCCTGATATAAATTGGTGCTGATTAGTCTTTGGTGTAAATCGCTCAACAGGTGGCGCTGCTATGCAGCCTTTTTCACGATTTCCGCAATAGTTCAATCTCCATAACTAATGCACAGATTTTCATCAAACTTCAGATTCAGTTAGTCCTTAACATGAGTTGAAGTTTTGTACATTTTGGTGTAAATCGCTCAAAAGGTGGCGCTGCTATACTGCTTTTTTTACAATTTCCGCAATAGCTCTATCTCAACAACTAATGCTTGGATTTTCAACAAACTTCAGATTTAAGTATACTTTGATATGAATTAGTGCTGTTTGTGTTTTGGTGCAAACCACTCAACAGGTGGCGCTACTATGCTGCACTTTTCAGAATTTCCAATATAGCGGTATCTGAAGAACTAATGCAACAATTTTCAACAAACTTCAGAATCAGTTAATCCTTGATATGAATTTACATTTTGGTGTAAATTACTCAACAGGTGGCGCTGCTATACAGCATTTTTCACGATTTCTGCAATCGCTGTATCTCAAGAACTAATGGACACATTTTCATCAAACTTCAGATTCAGTTACTCTTTGATATGAAAAGATGCTGACTGCGTGTTGGTGAATATCTCCCAGTAGGTGGCGCTGCTATGCTGCATTTTGCACTATTTCCTCAATAGCTCTATCTAAAGAACTAATGCACGAATATTCATCAAACTTCAGATTCAAGTACACCTTGATAAATGTTGATACTTATTATGTGGTTGTGTAAATCGCTCAACAGGTGGCGCTGTTATGCTGCATTTGTCATGATATGCGCAATAGCTCTATCTCAAGAACTAATACACGGATTTTGCCCAAACTTCATATTCAGTTAGACATTGACATATGTTGATGATAAATAGGTTCTGGTGTAAATCACTCAATAGGTGAGGCTGCTATGCTGCATTTTGATGGATTTACACCATGATAGGGACAGTAATATCTCAAGAACTAATGCGCGGAATTTCATCTTTTTAGAATCCTCATGATGAGCATAGATGAACTGTGATAATGAATTTTGAACTATTGACAAGTATGAGATAGAAGAAAGTTTTGTGATGGCCACAACATACTAGTTTTAGGTAGTTATCATTACCAAAAGCTACTTATTGCAACCGTTCGGAGAAAAGCGATTTCAAAAAGTTTTGATATATTTTCATCGATCATTAACCTCCAGACCACGAAACCACGCTCCGTTCAAATGTCGATATATATATATATATATATATATACAATCTGTATATATATAATCTGATCTTTTTCACACTGTAACTCTCATATTTATGAACCGATTTGGATGTAACTTGGTGTATACTTAGTATATACCAATGTCTCGACGGAATTCCTTGGCCAGCTTCATCCGCCATCTTGTTTCGAAATGGCAGCCATTTAAATTTTTTTTATATAAAATTTTAAATGCAGTACCAAAAAATTGAAAATTGAAAAATATTTTTTCTTATGTGTTTGACTTTGATACAAAGATTCCGAAGCAGTTTTTGTTTCGTCTATATCTTTAAAAATGGCTAAGTTATAGCACTTTAAATTTCTAGCGTGGCTGACATTTTGAAACGACCTGATTTTTGTCACGCGATAACAGGCGTATTTATGAACCGATTTGGATGTACCTTCGTGTGTACATAGTACATACCAATGTCTCCACCGAGTTCGTTCGCCAGCTTCATCCGCCATCTTGTTTCAAAATGGCGGCCATTTATTTTTTTTAATATAAAATTTAAAATAAAGTACAAAAAAATTGGAAAAGGAAAAAGATTTTTTTTGTATGTGTTTGACCTTAATACAAAGATTCCGGAACAGTTTTTGTTTCGTCTATATCTAAAAAAATGGCAGAGATGGCATTTTGAATTTCTATTATAGCTGACATTTTGAAACGACCTGATCTTTGTCACGCGATAACAGGCGTATTTATGAAACGATTTGGATGTAACTCGGTGTGTACATAGTACATACCAATGTCTTGATCGAGCTCGTTGGCCAGCTTCATCCGCCATCTTGTTTCAACATGGCGGCCATTTAATTTTTTTTTTAATTTTAAATTTAAAATGAGGTATCAAAAAATTGGAAAATGAAAAAGATTTTTTTTATGTCTTTGACCTTGATACAAAGATTCCGGAGCAGTTTTTGTTTCGTCTATATCTTAAAAAATGGTTGAATTATAGCACTTTGAATTTCTAGCATGGCTGACATTTTGAAACGATCTGATATTTGTTACGCGATAACGCGCATATTTATTAACCTATTTCGATGTAAGAAGGCATGTGGATAGTATATATAGCAATGTCTCGACCAAGTTCGCTGGCCATCTTCATCAGCGATCTTGTTTCAAATTGGCGGCTATTAAATTAATATATATATATATATATATATATATATATATTTAAAGTGAGGTGCAAAAAAGTTAGAAATTGAAAATGGTATCTTTCTTAAGTATTTGATCCTTATATAAGGATTCCGGAGCATTTTTTGTTTTGTCTTTATCTTAAAAAATGGCTCAGATATAGTAGTTTGAATTTCTAACGTAGGTGATCTTTTTAAAAATCTGATATTTGCCTGCGACAGCACTTGTATTTATCAACCGATTCCGATGTGTGTGAGCATGTGCACAGGTATTACTAAGGTCTCGACCAAGTTCACTGGTTAGCCTCATCACCATGCTGTCTTAAAATGGCAGGCACTTCAAGATATCGCCGAATTTGGGAACCAAATATAAGTTACTTTAAATAAAAGCAGCTTGGATAAAGCTGACTAATTTCGCGGAATTATCATTCATAATTATTTAGTATTAATAAAAATTAGTATTGAATCTCCTATAATCGGTTTCCACTAAATTGAGCTTCGTGTGTTTGAATAATATAAGCTGGCTTTTTAAAAATAATGAATATGAAAACTACCTCTTCCTCAAGGCACTGGCCGGAAGGACCTTTTTGTTTTGTTTTTTACTTCCTTTGTTGAATATAAAATAAAAAAAAAAAAAAAAAAAAAAAAAAACACTGAAAAAATTTCTCCATTTTAATTTGTAGAAAGGCGAATTTTTTTTCTTGTTAAAATAAATTTAATCCAGAAGCTTAAATATAAGAAATGTTTTTTTTCTCCCAATTTCTTTGAAAATATAATGCAATCGCGATATTGTTTTTACCATATCTTCATTTTAAGTACTCATTGCTATTTTGACAAAATGACATTAATAAAAATATAATAATCCCTAGTAATTTTTCCCTCTGTTATCTATAGTAGCCTATACATATATGACGTCACTTGGACGAATTTATTTAAACCTATTCCCAGTTGATGAATTAAAATTAATGCTTCTAAAAGTGTCTTTTTCTCGCTAAAACATTCCTGGTTTAATAGGCTAATGTGAAAACATTTAATCTCCGTCTATAATAAATAATGACTTGAAAACACTATGCTTCTTCTTTATCTTCATTTATTGTTAAAATGAACCAATGATTTTTCGTTTAAATTACGTAGATGCAAGGAAATCAAGTGTGTTTTTGATTAATCGCCTTGGTTGAACGCAAAACTAAAACTAGTCGTGTGTGCCAATTCAAAACCTTCTTCTGTGTCATAAGTGTCAATATCTCAAAATTCGATATCACAGTGCCAAAATTATATGTCAATCTATGCCCGTCATTAGGATTCTGAACGTATAGGTTCATTAAATTATGTGCATTGAAAAAGGAGATATAAGAATCGCAGTTTTAAAACAAATCATTGAATATCAGCAGCCACCCTCTTAGATGGCTGCAACCAAAATGGCCAACCCAAAGAGCATAGAAGCGACACCTATGAGTTTGTATACACTCAAGCCTAATAAGGATATACATATGTGAAATAGTAACAGAATACTTTGATTAAATACCATGTATTAGTCTTTGAAACACAACCATCTCGAAAATCGTGAAAAAGGCAGCCTAGCTAAGCTACCTTTTATCGATTTATACGAACAACTAGTAAGCACATTTTATATCAAGATCTAACAGAATATGAAGTTAGATGAAAATCCATGGAAGATTTCTTGAGCTAGAGCTATTGCGGAAATCATGTAAAATGTAGCATAGCAGCTCCACCTGTTGCGCGATTTACATCAACAACTAATCAGCACCAATTTTTATCAAGGTATAGATGAATATAAGTTACTAATAAATTTCGTGCATTTGTTCTTGAGACAGAGCGCCCTCAAAACTTTTGTCACATAGAGACAGACAGACATGTTCTAAAAACAGCCAAATCGCGTTCAAAACCTTCTAAAACGTATAAATCCGTGGAAAACCGAAAGTCAAAATTTTTCACTAATCCAATACTTTCTTCGTGTATAAGTAGAAGAAAGTTACATAGGAATTTGTTTTTTCTCATAAATGGAACTTATGTAAATGTCTCAGGCGTCAGAAAATTTTTGGCTTTCTAAAATAAACTGATTTCTGGAACTGGAAAATGCGAAAATAAGTCTTTATTTCAACAAAAATATAATTCAACCATGATATCTTTTCAGCATGGATTTAAATAAAAGGTAACTTCAATTTAAAAATAATTTTTTTACATAATAGTTAATAAGAAATTAAATTAAGAGCATTGTATTTATCATGCGTATTATTATATTTATGTACATTAATTTGATTTTTTGGAGTCGGTGCCAGCGAAACGAAGTTAAGTATAACTATCCAACAGACACACATCCAAATATCTGCGAGATTTTTTACGATTTGTTATTTAGTTAAAAAAATTTAATTTTACCATTTTTGAAACATTTCATCTGATTTTATAAACGTGTATTTTCAAGTGAGATTAGCTGTAATTATGTGTGCTAAATTAAGGGTTATTATAAAATTAGTGCGTTTATACAGTCTATTATGTAAAAAAAATCATAGCCAAAGACGGATTTTCAAATGCAGGATGGTGTCAAAGTTGATTGAGAATGTATTTTTTTTCCTAAACGGCTTTGCTGAATCTTGTTACGATGTGTATTGGATGAACAATTTTAATTTTGAACTTGGCTTGGCTGACACCGACTCCAAAAAATCAAATTAATGTACATAAATCTAATAATACGCATGATAAATACAATGCTCTTAATTTAATTTCTTATTAACTATTATGTAAAAAAATTATTTTTTACTTTGTAGTAGTTTTTGAAGTCGGTTTTATTTTTGGTAAAAAAGTTTATTTTTCACTTTTTAGTTTTTTCGCATTACAATTTTTGCATCATTCTTTTGGAGGAAATTACGGACTTTTAAAGATGTTATTTTGATAAGTAAATACTTTTGTCCAGATTTGTGTGTACATTAATAACACAGGTTTTCTGTGAAAATTCTTTATATATATATGTTACATTTATTCTTCTTCAGACTTAATAGCTTTATTTTTAAATTGAATACTGAATACTTTTGTTTCTCTATTTGGACATGGGTAGAACGACAAGAGATGCTCCTATCATGAAAAAATATCGAACTTTGGAAACTGACAATAAAAAGTTCTTCGGCTTACTAAAAATGCTCTATGAAGTAGAGAACAGAGACCCAATGACTCATTTTTCATACTTTCTAACCAATGACCATGCCCTTATCTTCCGGGTTGCCCTAGATGAACGGGTTTTTGATACCTGTCATTGGCGTAGGAGACGACCTAATCGCCACGTAGCGGCAATAAACCTGATGAGCGCCTAGTTCGTTTTTCTATCGGCAGTGCCTATTTCTTAATTATGAACTTTTTTATGCCAGTTACTTAACATTTATATCTTGTTGTTTAGCACCTGCGCATTGCTACTCATGTTAATCTCGTAATTTAGAAGCTTAATCAGATGACGAGACCTTTACCTGGCAAGGCACCTCAGAGGTATAATTCATAGGTAACTTTGAGGTCTTCGCACCCGCGACGGAGTTTACATGCACCATGAGCCATTAGGGTACATGAAAACCGAATAGCTTATCAAAAAATGATCGTGAAAAGACTACAGCGGGAAAGTCTTAAATGGTGTTCCCCCAAATGGCTGGTCATTGATGAAATTTTTATATCAAAAGAGAATTTATATATAATTCATTTGTGGCTTCAAGAATTTAAAAACAAATTATTTTTTGGTGGCATTAATGTTTTCTTATATGGAGATATTATGCAAGTGCCAATATGTAATGTATAATGTATACGCAATGCCAATGTGCTTAAATGAATGTATGCTAAGCATTTCAGCATGGTACTTTCATTCATAATTTAAATTATTTGCCTAATCTTTCGCCAAATCTAAAGATTCTGATAGAGAAATTGAAAACTCATTGCATCATGACGGCATTTTGTTTATTTTTGGTTGTTATGTATTTAATCTTTCTTGACAAAATAAGCTTAACTCACTTAGGCATTTATGCTTCTTATTGCATCATCATTTGCAATACGTTGGGCAGTGGAGATTTTAAAACCATTAAGTAATCTACCGTTATTGAGTCCACTGCCAATTGTTGTTTCTGAGCTAATATGATTTAGTGCATTGAAGCGTTTTGCGAATTAAATATTTTAGGATACCCATATTTACATTAAACCACATTGCTGCTGATATTTTTTTTTTTTTTTGTTTCACGCTAGCCTTAACTGTGGGCTCGATTACGGAAGATAATTCATCGTCATGCTCATTTAATAGTCTTGGTTAAAGTGTCATCAGTCTGCATAGTAACTGACGTATTTTAGTGAATATAGTACTGCAAAATATACAGAACTTTCTGAAGCAACTTATGATATTCGCATTTCCATTACACCATGCTTGATGTTAGTATCGCGCACCTTTTGCTTTTATCGGGCAATCTGATTCAAATTTACTTGCTCTCATTTCTTGATACAATTCAAATGTTTTCATGACTGCGTAACTCACTGACTTGCTTTCGCAATTATGCTTATGCCTACTGATGTTTAAGTTCTGTGCCATGTAAATACACCGCAACATAACAATGCCGCCTATAATACTAATTAGAGTAACTCCTTTTTTTTTCTTTGTTTGTTGTTAATCCTGTAACAGCATAAGGGATCTTGGCTCAACTTGTGTTTGCATATAAAAATAGACAAATGGTGTTTAGAATAAATAAATTTATAAATATTGAAAAACGTGCTTGTGTATATGAGACAGGGGTACTACTTAGTTATCCCGTCGACCAAAAATCTATCGCCAAACTATAAGATTAAATGCCAATAATGGTTGATAGTAAATGTTACATTCACTTGACTTTAAGCAAGATACATGTGTTTACTTCATCAAGTGATTTTTATTTCGACGTTTTATTTGTATTTTTATTAATGTTATACTAATATATTTGTTCTTTCGTTATTTAAAATAAAAATTACGTCAATTTGTATAATTTGGCGATTGGTTTGGCGATTTCTATAATTTGGCGAAATTGGTCGACGGGATAACTAAGTAGCACCGAGACAGTTAATAGGTTGTTAGAAAATATGCGTGAAATTTTCATTTTCTCTCCAAAGCCCCTATACAGGAAAGTTATCATTAATATTATCTAGTGGAAGTTGCCAATTGAGAATTTTAAATAGGACTGTCGATTAGAAAATGCGAAGAAACAGATTGGGGAAGATCCATTACCGAATTTGAATGGGAATATCGCCAAATTAGTCAGTTACAGCCAAGTTGGCTTCATTTATGGCGACTTATTTTGGCCGCCAAATTTGGCGATAATTCACCTAACTGTTTGGCGACAACTTGGCGCTAACGTATATGAATACATAGTTTTATGCTTATGATTGAGAAATTGGTTGCAACAATGAAAGATAATCTGGGTGAAATCCTTCAGTTTATTGGTTTTTGTTGAATTATTAAAAAACTACTGAACCAATTTCGATGAAACGGAAGTGGTACCAATTCGAGAGTATCCTCTTTCAATTAAAACAAAAATCACATAAATCGGACAAAAAGTTCCGGAGCAATCAGTGAACATACATAAAAAAAAAAACATACATACGCGTCGAATTGATAACCTCCTCCTTTTTGAAGTCGGTAATGACGTAAAATGATCCAATTATCCATATCGTTTCTCGTTCCCCCCTCCCCTTTTAGCCACAAAAATAGTGAAATGTCACCATAATAACAGAATTATCATTAAAATTTTCAAAAAATTTAATATCTACGAAAATAGTTCAACTTTTAAAAATATAAGACGTTATTGTCCTTTAAAAGGTTAAACTTTAATAACCTTAAGTATGCTACCTATTCAACGACTGCTTGCTTTTAGAATTATTACTGTCTTCTATTTGTAAAAGAAATAAGTATTGGATTCTCAAAATATTTAAACTTTCTCAGGATTCGCACGCTATTAATTCACGTCTCATTTTGCAAGGACTCTACCACCGGTATACCATAAAGATCATTTTCTTCCTAATAAGTTCACGATTCATTAGCAAGAAGATAGTTTTATGCGATTACTGCTTGACGAATCGTTACAAAAAGGGGCATGGCTTAAGAGCGTGCGAACCCTGTTCCTGTTTTCGGCGGATTTATATGCTTTAGAAGATACAGGATTTGACTATTTTTAGAAAATGTCTCTCCTGTCTGTGTGTCTGCATGCCCGCATCTGTCCCAAAAATTGTAAGTGTTCTATCTCAAGAACTAATGCACAAAATTTAATCAAACTTCAGATTAAGTTAGGCCTTGCATAAATTATTGCTTATTGGATTTTTGTGTAAATATCTCAACAGGTGCCGCAGTTATGTTGTATTTTTATGATTTCTGAGATAGCTATATCTCAATAACAAATACGCGGTTTTTCTTTTTCAAACTTCCTATTCTGCTAAACCTAGACATAAATTAATCGCTATTAGGTTTAGGTGCATAGAGCCCAAGAGGCGTCGCCGCTCGCTATGTTTTTCACAATTTCTGCGGTAGCTATATTTAAAAAACTAATAGATTATCATTTAATTTCGGTCCCAGACGATTTGATTTATATAAAAGTAAATTTTGTCATGGCTACAATATACTAGTTGAAATATTACTTATGGAAACATTATTTATTATTTTTCCCATATCAAGTCATTGGAATTCTCAGTTGAATGCGAAATTACAAGAAAAATCTATATTAAATACGCAGGGATTTAGGAAACCTCTATACAAAGTTATCACATGCAACAAATATAAAACATTATGATTCCATTCGATACTGACAAATTCCATGTTGTCCAGAATCACAATTTTATTTTCGCCACATTTTCTCACTTCTGATCGAATTCTCTGCACGTTTCCTGTGTGATATGGTTGCAAAACAGAAAACCATTTTACATAGTGGTTCTCTAATCGATTGAATTGATGACAAGCTCGCTAAAATAAAGATATCGCATACCTTAGGAAGTGAGCAGCTTATTGAAGACTATACGACTTCATGATTTCATTGTGTGATTTCTCTATTACCGGTCTAGTTTGTAGTTTTAAGCAAAGTGGAAAAACTGAACATCGATCAAAACTGAAATAGTTCAATGTAAAAATAGTGTTTTCTATCTGATGTAGTTGGTCCTCTTTACGTTGCTTATGTGGATATATCGTTTTTTCCTTGTATCTCATAAAAGCAGTAACGTTCTACGTTATCTGCACTGATTCATAAACTGACAAATTCATAATCTGAATTTTTAACTACTCAATCTTTTTTTTTGTTTACTCCATGCGCCATAAAAAAAAAGGAATTTCACGGATGATGAAAATTTTCTCCTTCCGTTTCTTGATGAAAAACGAATTTAATGTTTTGAAATGTTTGAACACAAATATCAACTTTAATATGTATGGAAATGTCTGTCTGTCTGTTCACCCGCTTTCTGTTTGTTTTTGCGGGTTCTTTGTTTAAAAAACTAATAAACGGAATATCAGATTTAGTTATGAAATCTCATAATTAGGCAGAATTTCAGAAATTTAATTTAAATTGATGCTGATTAGGTTTGAGTGTATATCACCCATCAGGTGGCACTGTTATGCTGTATTTTTATGATTTTCGTAATAATTATACTTCGGTATCCATGATATTAACTTTTGCCAAACGTCATATTCAGTGAGACATAGATACATATAAATACTGATAAAGTTTTTCTACATACAGCTCCAAGTCAAAAATTAGAATATAAAAAGAAAGAATTGTGAAAAAAATGTTGTTTTTTTATGTATCGCTTATACAAAAAGTAATACAGTATAAAACTTAATATTGTAAGAATCTACATAGTTTGTAGAATCTTTTAGCATAAAAATTAAAGGAAATAATGCAAAAATTAAAATAATTATTTACACTTGGAGAAAAATCACAATATTAAAATAACCATTTATCTGTTTCAAAATATTAGACTAATGCATTGTAAATAATACGTGTTTGAAAAGAAAAAGAAAAGTAGTTTTTCCTGAATGTTGTGTAGCATCACCTTTACATTACAGCACGAACTCGCTTTGCCAAGCTAGCTACAAGTGGTTCACAATGTTTTCTGCCTCAACATCACCATGTCGACTTTATTCTGCAAAAAAAAGCTCAACTTCGTTTTTTTAACGCAATATTTTTCAGTCTTATCTTCTTTATTACCCAAAAGTTTTCTATTGGATTTAAATCACGTGAATTAGGCGGCCAGGGAAGAATGTTAATTTGATGTGGCTTAGCCAGATCTTGGTGGACACTGATCTGTGTGAAAGTGCTAAAACACGTTGGAAAATAAAATCGTCACCACACAGATCTTCCGACAATGGTATCATGAAATGATCAAGGATTTCTTAATCTATCTCAGAATTAGTCCTTTCGTTAAGGATACATACCGTTCCAGGTTTATCCAGAGTCATGCAAACCCATACCATTACACTGGCTGCAAATTTCACTGATCGTTTCATGCAGGCCTTGTCATATGCTTCTTGCTTCATTCGCCATGCACGAACGCCTTGATCACCATAGAGTCATTCAACGTAAAATGAGCAAAATTAAAAAAAAAAAAAAAAAGTCGTGGCTACATAGTAGCCGATTTTAATAAAGTTTGATACACAGGTTCAATTCATATTAAATAGAACTATGCAAAATATCTTCACTAAAATAATTCTTTTAACAGTTTTTGACATTTAAAAAACTTGTGATAAAGAATGTCATGTGTGCAATCGTCCAAAGTTGCAAGTTTTAAGTTCTGTATCTTGAAAACTATTTAACAGAAATGAATTTGTTTTGCAATATTGTAACATCTGAAAAATTATCTTCCTATTAATTGGGTAATAATAATCTGGTAACACCATGATTAATCTTTAATTGGTTGTAAAAATTGAAAATTTGTGAATTTTGAGAAAATTAGAAACGCAATAAAAGTCAAAGGAATTCAAAAAGTCCTTCCGGCCAGTGCCGGGAGGAAGAGATTCATATTCCTTATTTTTAAAAAGCAAGCTTATATTATTCAAACACAAGAAGCTCAATTTAGTGGAAACTGATTATAGGAGATTCAATACTAATTTTTATCAATACTAAATCATTATGAATGAGAATTTCGCGAAATTAGTCAGCTTTATCCAAGCTGCTTTTATTTAAAGTAACTTATATCTGGCTGCCAAATTCGACGATATCTTGAAGTTCCTGCCATTTTAAGACAACATGGCGGATGAGGCTAACGAGTGAACATGGTCGAGACCTTAGTAATTACTGTGCGCATGCTCTCTCACATTGGAATCGGTTGATATATACAAGTGCGTTCGCAGGCAAAAAATCAGATTTTTCAAAATGTCAACCACATTAGAAATTGAAACTGCTATATCTCAGCCATTTTTTAAGATAAAGACAAAACAAAAAATACTCCGGAATCCTTATATCATGGTCAAATATTTAAGAAAAAAACCTTTTTCAATTTCTAATTTTTTTTTATTTTTATTTTTTTTTTGGTTTAAATATAATTTTCTATTTAATTTAATGGCCTCTATTTTGAAACAAGGTGACTGATGAAGCTGTCCAGCGAACTTGGTCGAGACATTACGCTATACTATCCACATGCCTTCTTACATCGAAATAGGGAAATAAATACGCGTGTTATCACGTGACAAATATCAGATCGTTTCAAAATGTCAGCCATGCTAGAAATTCAAACTGCTATAATTCAACTATTTTTTAAGATATATACGAAACAAAAAATGCTCCTAAATCTTTCTATTAAGGTCAAACACATACAAAAAACAATCTTTTTCCTTTTTCCAATTTTTTGGTACCTCATTTTAAATTTTAAATTAAAAAAAATTTAAATGGCTGCCACTTTGAAACAAGATGGCGGATGAAGCTGGCCAACGAGCTCGATCGAGACATTGCTATGTACTATGTACACACCGAGTTACATCCAAATCGGTTCATAAATACGCCTGTTATCACGTGACAAAAATCAGGTCGTTTCAAAATGTCAGCTATAATAGAAATTCAAAATGCTATAACTCAGCCATTTTTTTAGATATAGACGAAACAAAAACTGTTCTGGAATCTTTGTATTAAGGTCAAACACATACAAAAAAAAAAAAATATTTTTCCCTTTTCCAATTTTTTGGTACTTCATTTTAAAGTTTAAATTAAAGAAAATGTACATGGCCGCCATTTTGAAACAAAATGGCGGATGAAGCTGGCGAACGAACTCGGTCGAAACATTGGTATGTACTATGTACACACGAAGGTACATCCAAATCGGTTCATAAATACGTGTGTTATCGCGTGACAAATATCAGGTCGTTTCAAAATGTCAGCCACGCTAGAAATTTAAAGTTCTATAACTCAGCCATTTTTTAAGATATAGACGAAACAAAAAATGTTCCAGAATCTTTGTATCATGGTCAAACACATAAGAAAAAAATATTTTTCAATTTTCAATTTTTTGGTACAACATTTCAAATTTTAATTTTTTTTTTAATTTTAAGTGGCCGCCATTTTCAAACAAGATGACGGATGAAGCTGGCCAACGAACTTGATTGAGGCATTGATATGCACTACGTATACACGAAGTTACATCCAAATCGGTTCATAAATACGAGAGTTACAGTGTGACAAAGATCAGATATATATATATATATATATGGATATTTATATATATATATATATATATATATATATATATATATCAACTTTTGAACGGAGGGTGGTTTCGAGGTCTGGGGGTCATGATCGATGAAAATATCGCAAAATTTTTTGAAATCGCTTTCCTCCAAACGGCTGCAATAGGTAGCTTTTTGTAATGAAAGCTACCTAAAATATCTGTGAAATTGATGTCTGATGTAGTATTACATATGAAAATCAAATTCCCCAAGTTTGAATGTTACCATTTATTTCCTTCATCTTCAAAAAAGTTTAGTAACTTAAAAAAATTACACAATCATAAATTTTCCTCTTACGTATGATCAAAAGTATAAATAAATAAAAGTCCAACATTAACAATATTGCACAGACATAAAGATCAATAATTCCATGATATGCTAGAAAAAATTCAAGATTTCCTTTTGATTCCTAACATAGCAAAAGTGGGTTCCAAAAGGTAATATCTGTTGCATTTCATGAGCTATTCTACTTTGAAGCCGCGCTCGTTTCTTAAAGTATTGTACGATTTCAAAGTGAAAAAAACGAGTGCTGCCATCTGTTTTTTGTATCTGGATTTAGGATTAATATGTAATTTTTTGTCCAAACTGAATCATTTTTTCTACTTTAATTTAAATATATTTTTGAGGTAAAAATAAACTGAAAGGAATAATAAAAGTTTCTATATTTAATATATACACTTTTATCTATAATATCAAATAATTAAAAAGATTTAAAAAGCTTCCCTTCACTTTCAAAGAAGTGATAGAAATATTGTATTTTACCCTCAACATTTTTTACTAATTATTTCTTTACTCATTAAGGAATAAAAAGGCAAGAATGAAATTATCGATATTAAAAATATTTACTTTTATCTATAACGTCAAAAATTAAACTTGTCAGAGCTGTCCTTCATGCTTAGACGAGAAATAGAAATATTGCATTTTCCCTTCAAAATTTGTCAAAAATAATTTTTTTCTCATTACAGAATAAAAATACAATTACTAACTTACGCCAATCTGTTACTTATTATTCATTCCTAATTATAAATGATTTTTAATATAGTCTTTCTATTCCTAAGGCTAATAATCAAAATTGAAATTTCAAGCATTTAGACAAAACCTCGATTTTGCATCCACTTTTAATGTAAATTTTAACACTTAAATAAAGCATCCTGAAATCGATTATTTTACATTTACTCATAAATACATATAAGCTATTTATATACTGATTTTCATTCAAATCTCTGCCATGTCTGCCACAGCTGATTTGCTCATTTTGCATGGAATTACCCCATATATTATGGAAAACACACTCTCATCACTAAACAATATCAGTAAAAAATTTTATAATACCCGTGCAAACTGCCTCAAGTAAAAACAAATAGAAATTTCTACCACATTTGTGAGAGAATTTTTGGCATAAAGCTTTTAAATAACATGAAAGTTTGTTCAGGTGGTAATCAGAAACAGTTCATCCGATTGAAGTAAACAGCCGCCATCTTGTGACTATCTTTCTAGTTACTTCACTCTCAAGTACTAGACAATACAGTATATGTCTCCTCCCCTTTATTCATAACTCCCTTCTGTTATGCTATTTTTCATGAATAGCAATATAGTTGTATCTCAGTTTAGATTGGTTAGATATGCACCAGATTAAAAATCTGCCTCATCTGCAGATTTCATGATTTCAGAAATTTTCCTGTATATATATATATATATGTATGTTTTTTTTTTCATTAGCAACATCTAATGTTGGAAAAAACTTTAAAAATCTGCCTTGTCATCAGATTTCGTTCATACAATATTTTTTCTTATATATGTGTTATAATAATTTTCATTTAGCAACACATCGTCTCTACATAATGATGGTTAAACAATTAAATTCTTCCTCATTTGTATTAATAGTTCTGCACGGGGTGTTTGTAAAAACAAAAGCTTCAAAATAAAAATTAAGTATTCACTATTGATTAATAAGTATTGTGCATGCACTAAGAAGTTTTTCAGATATTGCAACTAATGTCGGATTAATTTATGATTTTATAATTTATTCGTGGAATAGTACAAGAATTTTTCACTGTCTCCAATCTTTGAGAATATTTCTTGATACATTTTTTTCATAAATTTTAATTAACAGCAACTTTTAATGAAACAATGTATTTTAATGAAATGGGAGAGCACTAAGTCAGATGACTTCAAAAGAATTTCGTATGATACTTTATTCATTGTTGTGCGATTTGTATACGTAAAGAAAAGAGGATATTAACATAAGTAATATATGATATTAGAGTTTCTCATATTTTTAAATATGTAATCATAGTAGCAGGTTATATAAGCATATTCAAATTTCATTTTAGAAAATTAATTTTTAAGAAAAGAATTTAGTTTCTTGAAATTTTACTATCCTCTTTATTTATTGTCGCGCTAAAAAATAAATATTAATTTTTTTAGGAATGCTACTTATTTTTTAAAGCAAAATATTTGTTTTAATAATAATAATAAATCTGATAATCTTACGTTCGATATCAATCTTGAATAAGTTTTACTTAGTTTTAATAACGTTATTCGGACTTATGGTGAAAAATATAAGGTAACGGATGAAATATTATTAAATAAATAAAGATAAAACTGAAATCTTAAATAAAAGCTGACTTCGGAGACAAAACTCTTGCCGTTACTTTTAACACTATTTGAGATATCAATTCAATTTATTACAAATAAATCGCACGCATCGGAATTTCAACAATACCTTTTAGAAATATATAGAAATATTGAGAAATTTAGTCTCCATTGCAATAAATTGTTACGACGATGAAACAACTGATTTTGAAATGAAAGGGATTCCATTAAACACAGAATCTCTTCAGAGACTTATTTATTTCAAGGAAGGGATATTTTCTGTATCTATTTCTAAAGGAATAATCCATTATTCATGCGAAATTCGAAGACTAACATTTATGCATTTATTATCTGTCGATTAGGATATCCATTTGCTGATACGATGGAAATTGAATCTTTCAAATCATACATTTTGTGCAAATACAAATCAAATTAAAACTTTCCTATAGGGAATTTAGTGCGGCTAAGTAGGAAACGTTAATATGTATTTGATTTCATAAGAAAGAGATGGATATTTTAAAACAAATTGGATGTTAATTTGCAAAGAAAGTATTTATAACCTTTACCGTGACTTACCCCAAAATAATTTCTTAAATCTAATTCTATTTATTTTATATTACATAACAAAATTATTGCAAGTGAAACATCTTTCGATTAATTTAGCTTAATAATTATATATGATGACAGTATAACGTATGGGGAGAAATTTGTGTTCGTTGATATAATAACATTTAATTACTACATTTTGATCTAGACATGTTTGAAGGATGTCAAAGATTTTTTTTTCAAATTAATTCATTTCCTCTTCAGGTAACTTAACGTCGTCGGACGAGAGGTAAGAATCATGGTTTTCACTTAAAATTTAAATCTATTGTATAAAAATGAAAATTTGTCTGTCTGTCTGCAATTCTATACAAATCCACAGTTTGGAAGCCATAATTGTGAAATGTTACGTACATGTGTATGAAAACACAGCTGAGACAACTAAAGTAATCTGGGATCGAAATAATTTCTAATTAATAAAAAACCACCAACTTAACAGCAATTTCCAATCAAATTTAAACATTTTTCGTTATAATAGTTGCCAAGAATTAAAATTTCACAATAAATTCTTGCCACAATAAGTACTTTTCTATTGCAAAATTTCCACGTGAAAAATGAAAATGAAATAAATAGTTTTAAGAATTTAAATAAAAATTGAGTATTACGTCATAACTTTTTTATTGCAAGATTTTCACGTGAAAAATGGAAATGAAATAAATACTTTGACGATTTTTTTTTTTTTAAAAGGGAATATTACGTCATATTGGAAATATAATGAACGTCAGCAGGTAAATATATAACGTCATATGAGTTTGCAAAACGTATTGAAACATGATAAATTCCCAGTTATGGAATTAGTGGCATATTTTAACATTTTGAAGTTCTCTTAATTTCTTTTAGTCATTTTTAAAATCTATTCTATATATATATGTGTGTGTATGCATGTGTATTAGAATTTACACAAAGTTTTAGGTTCCTAGAGCTCATTTTTAGTGAAGAACTGAAATAAAGGTGGCTTTATGTTTTCTTTTATTGTTTATTTTATACTGTAAGTTTGATTTTGAGATTATGTTTTCAAAACAAATATTTTCAAAATTGCAGTCAACGCCGGTTGCTTTAGCTAGCAATTGATAAAGATATTCATTTGCTATTCATCGACAATAAGGAAAAGCGACCTGAAACGTTTAGCCTGGCTTATGCATGATCCTGTGGGGTTTTCACAAGAAATTTGTAATATGATAAAAATAATATCAACACAGCGGAGAGATTTACAGATCTGTCTAAGATAGTAAAAGGAAACATAGATTGAATACAATATCAGTACAAATAGCTTTTACTGACTTGTACTGTAAAATATATAAATATGTTTGGAACTTTTAATTTATCGCAACACTATGCCAAAATGAACGCTAATGCTCAATTTATTTCAACCCAAATCGTGTAAAAGATATTTAATGCAACCCGTGCCAAACATTTTGATTTGGTGTTAATTCAACGTGAATCAATTATTATTATAATTATTTAATTGTAACCACGTCAGTTTTCTTAATTTGCTATATTTTCAATTGAAAATATTTATTAATAAGTTATGAACGTGCAATCTGCATATATAAAAGGCTCACTGACTGTCACTAATATCGCGCTCACTTACTCATCTCTGACGCACAGCCCAGGCTATTGAACCTTGAAGCATGAAAATTGGGGTAAACCTACTTCTTATGACATAAGTGAGCACTAAGAAAGGATTTCTGAAATTCCTCTTCCTTAAAGGGGTTAAAAGAAGAGTAAAATTGTTAGAGCATGTGGCCATATCTCAGCAGCTGTTTTAGGTAGGAGCGTGAAATTCCAGAAATAAAATCTACTAAAAAAAAATAATTAAACACGCGTTTCAGCTATTTTAGAAATTCCCTCCTAAGGGTATCGAAAATTTTAGAATATTTGGCCTATATAAAAGGCAATGGCCCGCTCCCTGACTCATCATCGCCAAGCCCAAACTACTTAACCCAGAAGCATGAAAATTGGGGAAACATTCTTCTTATAACATAAGTGAGCAATAAGGGAGAATTTTTGAAAATTCACTCCGTAGGGGGTTTAAAAGAAAGGACGAACATTTTAGAGCATCTGGCCATATCTCAGCGGCTGTTTCAGGTAGGAGCGTGAAATTTAGAAAAAAAAAACCTGCTAAAAACTAATTAAACTTAAGTTTGACGGATTTTAGAAATCCCTCCCACCCTAAGAGGGTTAAAGGGGGAATCCAAACTTTTAGAATATTTGGCTATATCAGCCGTTTTAGGTAGAAGCGTGAAGTTACAGAAAATAAATCTACTAAAAAAAACATAACACATGTTTCAGCGATTTTAGAAATCATCCTCCTAAGGGGGTTAAAGGGCGGGGTCAAAAGTTTTAGAATATTTGGCCATATTTCGGCCATTTTCAATTTTTTTCAAAAACTCATCATGTGATATATCATCGGACCCCTCTTTCATATTATGACCCCCCCCCCCCCCCCTCACACCGATCTCCCCCAATGATTCAATTTTCTAACTCAGCTCCTAATTAAGCTACAGCGAAATTCGACTCTATTTGAATGCTTGACCAAAGGTAAAACTCCTCACAGACCTTCAGATGGTGGGGTCTATATTTAACCCTAGACAATAAGGGGGCACTCACCCCCCCCTTGAGGGTGTGGCGGAAATGGATTTTTTCATGTGGCATGTCGTTTGAAAGCTTTTGAACATATTTCTGACGCTGAGATGAATTTTACCATTTGGCAGTTACTTGATGAAGAGGAAGCTACAGTAAAATTATTTGAGGACTTTGGAATTATGCATAAAAAAACATAAAAAAACAGAACATTTTCATTAAAATAATCAAATTTTCACAGGAATACTAAGAGATATTTAGGATTTCATGCCTGCAGTTTAAACTGAGTTTATTTTATTACTTCATTATATAATATAATTTTTTTATTTGTTTTAACCCTTTCAGTGGCAAGGCATTTTTGATTCAAATTATTATTTTGATCAAATTGTTCAAATAATTAATTCGCACCGCAATTAAGAAACAAATTTATTTGAAAATAATCAACAGCTTTCCCACTCCCCCCACGTATGTTATGAAATCGAAATTGTACAAAAATTTTACTGGTGCCATTTGTCAATTTAGGTATTAAAATTAACCGTTTGCAGACTGCAAACGGCACCCCTCAAAGGTCTAAGTATGTAATTGCACAGATTAAACAAAATAGTCATGAAAATCTGTCATTTTAGAATGTTATATTTCTGAAATGCTTACTTCCGTATCTACAATACTATTTTTCTTTTTTTAACCTTTAACTGATGTCACAGAAATAGTTACATAACTAGTGTGAAGCGGTCTGTGAGACCGCTCCATCGAAAGATGAATAAAAGCCGCGATTAACTCATAGGATGTTGTTTTTGTACTAAACTTTTTGTATAGGGGTACTAGCAGGCTATGCCCGCTGCGCTGGTCAATATTTCCAAATGAACCTTGGATTAAACTAAATGGTGAATTTGAACTTGTATTTTAAACAATATGGATCTTCAGCTTGACCTTGCACATTACTGAAAACGATGCGAATGCCATTGCGATATAATGTTATCTTAAAATTTAGCAATTAAGAACTTTTTTTATTTATTTTATTTAAAATTTAGCAATTAAGGACAAAATTTAGCAATTAAGAAGTAATTGTTTTAGTTGATTATAAACAGTGCACTTATGGTCGGGTAATGAGACCGTTATGACAACAGGAATTAATACCTCTGTAACTAATCAACATATAATGAAATTGTATATACTAACACCATTCCTAAAAGTCATGCAACAGGGCCACTTGTAACAAAATATGTTCTGTAGATTTTTTTAAAAAGGCTAAACTTTCATAATCAGGTTCACTTAATTTTTGAACTTTTACTGTTGCTCTATAACTAAGTACCCTTGAACAATATGTATACACTAAAACCTTTCCAAAATTATTACCTAACTAATTGTGGTATATCCTACGAAAGTATTATAAACAATCGGAATGAAATACAAATTTCCGTTGTAAATATATAGTAGATGATGATGATGCGATTTTGTGTAATAGAATTCATAGTAAAGTTTTCGCTTCAAACAAAAACGATGCTTTCAACATTAAAGCTAATACACCAATATGTGAAGTATCCGATTACGGAAGGTTAACTTGAATTCTCATGAGCAACTACTCAAAGAAAAGTGAATATGTGGCTTTTGTGATACTTTTATGTCAGCCGGGCGCAGGTAATAAATCAATAAAGATTGTTTTCATAGCATATTCTTATTTTATTATTTTCATTTAAAACACAAACCTTTCACTCATTTCATTTAAAATGCATGCCTTATACTAATTTCATTTAAAAAACTGAAAAGATAAACAATAGCAGGAAATAATGCCATAATTAAAAACAAAAAAACATTTTTAATTTACATACGCAAAATGTAACTACTGCTACTGGGAATTTTAAAAATGCTATCAGCGAAATGTGCGCACGGTTGTTATAAATGTAACCATTTTTTCTTCTTATCGAGGAGCAATTTATAAATCGCACAATATTATTCCAATTCCAATTTCTTTCATTGAGGAACCTATGACCGGAAAAAATGGAAAAAGACTCTTGTAGATTCTTCGGATGACGGCATCTGACGCCATAAACCGAGTTTATATATATGAAAATAATTTTTAAGTCGTTACAAACATTGCTTTCATACTTAAATATTTTCATTGGTACTACTTGTTATCCCGTCGACCAATTTCGCCAAATTATATAAATCGCCAAACCATTCGCCAAATTATATAAATTGACATAATCTTTATTTTAAATAACGAAATAACAAATAAATTAGTATAACATTAATAAAAATACAAATAAAACGTCGAAATTAAAATCACTTGATGACGTAAACACGTGTAGCTTGTTTAAATTCAAGTGAATTTGATATTTACGATCAACCATTATTGGCATTTAATCTTATAGTTTGACGATAAATTTTTGGTCGACGGAATATCTAAGTAGTACATTTTCCATTTTTGTTTTATAACGCTAAATTCTCAGTATTTTTTTTTCCTTTTATTTTACATAAAATCACTATTTTTTTAAAAAAAATTAAGATGCTTGCATTTTTATTTCAAACTCATAGAGCCGTTTTTATTTTTTAGCCAAAAGGGTTGATTTGAATTTCTTCCGTTGCTAGAGTAACGGGTGTAATGATAGATATTTTGAGGTTTAGATGCCAAAGACACCGCCAAATTAGAAAAATATGAAATGTGCCATGAGCTGTTGGCTTATAAAAATTTATTTGGTAGCATTCGATTCAGCATACAAAACTACATTAAAATATGCTATCATTTGACGCATAATTTTTATATTCGATTTTTTTCCCCTCCACGTGCAAAAACCATTAGGGGTGACACTTTAGAAAGTCCTTTCTTAG
Organism: Maratus speciosus; assembly: GCA_963932465.1. Taxonomy (NCBI): domain Eukaryota; kingdom Metazoa; phylum Arthropoda; class Arachnida; order Araneae; family Salticidae; genus Maratus; species Maratus speciosus. The sequence continues at coordinate 500,395,250 of OZ010794.1, read as the reverse complement.
CAGAAGTCTATGTCATAAGAAGTATTTTTACCACGATTTTCAAGATTTTAGGTTCAGTAGTTTGCGCTGTGCGTTAATTAGTCACCTAATCCAGACTTTATTTTATATACTATATTAGATATTCCATTTTGCGGTGAATCGATGATCGAAAATTAGTCAAATATCATTTGAAATATTACATAACAGAGGAGAAAGTACGAAGAAAGACGAAGAAGAAATGACGAATTACAAAAGACTTGTATTTTTTTTTTTTTCAAAATGTTGAATTTTTCGATAGTAATAACGTATTAAAACATAAATTTCCTTAAAAATTATCTTTATTTCCTAGATTTCGAATCTGTGAATTTTCCTATAAATGAAATTGGCGATATGACTTGAGAAAATAGATAATATTTGCTTAAATAAAATGAGTAATATTCGTTGATCTGAGTTCGAATTTATAAATATCACATGCTTTCGGAATTACGGCGAAAAACATTTTAAAAAGTATGAAATTATTTAAGAGTATGTATGTGTGGCAGAAATTCACACTGAAATTTAAGTATTCGAAACCATTTTTAAAATATTAACTGATATCTATATAAGTTACAATTGAATATGAAAATGTACTCAAAAAATGATCTCTTTCACCTAAAAAAACACCATTTGTGAGAACATCCTCAAGCTAATGTCACGCTTATGCATTTTTGGCTTAAAATCACATTGTTTGGCGACAAAAGAAAATAAAAAATTGTAAAGAAACAAATAGTAATTACACATGTGACTCACAATTACATCTGATTGTTTCTTCTATAAGTCACGTGATGGGACAATTAGATATAAAAAAAAAAGAAAAGAACAGAACAGAAAGAAAATATCGTTAAAATTTCATCTAATCAAATTTTCAGATTCGTTTCCACATCTAACGCAAGCGATAAAGCGAGCCAAATATTGCGTATCAAGTGTAATATTTCTTATTAAATTAATTTTTAAGCATTACAAATATTTCTTTCAGGTTTTGATTAAATTTTTCCGTTTTTTAATATTATCACTCATTAAAACGGATTTTCTTCTTCTTTTTTTCTTTTTTTTTTTCATTTAAATAAAATTAGTAACAGTTTTTCTTTTATTTTTCGAGGTTTAATAGCCGTTTCAATTTTTTTTTTTTTTTTTTTATCAACGATGAATTTCGCCAAGAAATAAAATGGTAACCTTATCGCCCAAAATAACAGAATTTTCCGTCATAATTCTAAAACTAATATAGGTAGAATAATGTGTTATAGATTAAAACCTTCCCTGAAACAATACCTATCTAACGGTATAGGTTCCGCAAAAATCCATGCAGTAGAACTCGAAATCTAGGCGTTCGGAACGAAATTTCCGTTTGGATTTTATATATATAATAGATAATAGAATAGATAATAGATATTATATATATATAATAGAATAGATAATAGATTATGTGTTATGATCTATCTCAATGTTTAAAACAGATCGCATTGTTAAATTTCCTAATTTTAACAATATCGCGTTATGTTAGTTCCACATTCCACCACCAGGGAGCGCACTCTATTCTTAACGAAAGCGTATCTGAACGAAACTCCTTCATGCAACCTTTCCGTAGATACATGAATCGGGAGGGTGGCGGTCTTAACAAATAATTTAAGATAATTGCTGAAATTACTACGAAAAATATTTTAAAGGGGCTCTACGAGGGCCCCTAATAGAGTTAGAGGAAATCGGAAGACGTCAAAATAATCGCGGGGAAAAGTTTGCTTGGGTGCTTCGGAGCTGCTTTTGGCGCGAGATCTAAGCTCTACGACCAATAGGAGCCCAGATATTTAAGGAAATATGAAGTAACAAAGTCCAAAATAATAGAATTTTCCGTAATAATTCTTAACTAATCTAGGTAGAATGATGTATTATAGCTTAAAACCTTCCTTGGAACGATACCTATCTAACGGTATAAGTTCCGTAAAAATCCATGCGGTAGAACTCGAAATCTCGGCGTTCGGAACGAAATTTCCGTTTGGATTATATATATATAATAGACTAGCAGGCTATGCCCGCTGCGCTGGTCAATATTTCCAAATGGACTTTGGATTAAACTAAATGGTGAATTTGAACTTGTATTTTAAACAATATGGATCTTCAGCTTGACCTTGCTCATCACTGAAAACGATGCGAACGCCATTGCGATATAATGTTATCTTAAGCGTTGGACAAAATTTAGCAATTAAGAAGTAATTGTTTTAGTTGATTATAAACAGCGCACTTATGGTCGGGTAATGAGACCGTTATGACAACAGGAATTAATACCTCTGTAACTAATCAACATATAATGAAATCGTATATACTAACACCATTCCTAAAAGTCATGCAACAGGGCCACTTGTAACAAAATATGGTCTGTAGATTTTTTTAAAAAGGCTAAACTTTCATAATCAGGTTCACTTAATTTTTGAACTTTTACTGTTGCTCTATAACTAAGTACCCTTGAACAATATGTATACACTAAAACCTTTCCAAAATTATTACCTAACTAATTGTGGTATATCCTACGATAGTATTATAAACAATCGGAATGAAATACAAATTTCCGTTGTAAATATATAGTAGATGATGATGATGCGATTTTGTGTAATAGAATTCATAGTAAAGTTTTCGCTTCAAACAAAAACGATGCTTTCAACATTAAAGCTAATACACCAATATGTTAAGTATCCGAATACGGAAGGTTAACTTAAATTCTCATGAGCAACTACTCAAAGAAAAATGAATATGTGGCTTTTGTGATATTTTTATGTCAGCCGGGCGCAGATAATAAATCAATAAAGATTGTTTTCATAGCATATTCTTATATTATTATTTTCATTTAAAACACAAACCTTTCACTCATTTCATTTAAAATGCATGCCTTATACTAATTTCATTTAAAAAACTGAAAAGATAAACAATAGCAGGAAATAATGCCATAATTAAAAACAAAAAAATATTTTTAATTTACATACGCAAAATGTAACTACTGCTACTGGGAATTTTAAAAATGCTATCAGCGAAATGTGCGCACGGTTGTTATAAATGTAACCATTTTTTCTTCTTATCGAGGAGCAATTTATAAATCGCACAATATTATTCCAATTCCAATTTCTTTCATTGAGGAACCTATGACCGGAAAAAATGGAAAAAGACTTTTGTAGATTCTTCGGATGACGGCATCTGACGCCATAAACCGAGTTTATATATATGAAAATAATTTTTAAGTCGTTACAAACATTGCTTTCATACTTAAATATTTTCATTGGTACTACTTGTTATCCCGTCGACCAATTTCGCCAAATTATATAAATCGCCAAACCATTCGCCAAATTATATAAATTGACATAATCTTTATTTTAAATAACGAAATAACAAATAAATTAGTATAACATTAATAAAAATACAAATAAAACGTCGAAATTAAAATCACCTGATGACGTAAACACGTGTAGCTTGTTTAAATTCAAGTGAATTTGATATTTACGATCAACCATTATTGGCATTTAATCTTATAGTTTGACGATAAATTTTTGGTCGACGGAATATCTAAGTAGTACATTTTCCATTTTTGTTTTATAACGCTAAATTCTCAGTAATTTTTTTCCTTTTATTTTACATAAAATCACTATTTTTTTAAAAAAATTAAGATGCTTGCATTTTTATTTCAAACTCATAGAGCCGTTTTTATTTTTTAGCCAAAAGGGTTGATTTGAATTTTTTCCGTTGCTAGAGTAACGGATGTAATGATAGATATTTTGAGGTTTAGATGCCAAAGACACCGCCAAATTAGAAAAATATGAAATGTGCCATGAACTGTTGGCTTATAAAAATTTATTTGGTAGCATTCGATTCAGCATACAAAACTACATTAAAATATGCTATCATTTGACGCATAATTTTTATATTCGATTTTTTCCCCCTCCACGTGCAAAAACCATTAGGGGTGACACTTTAGAAAGTCCTTTCTTAGCAGAAGTCTATGTCATAAGAAGTATTTTTACCACGATTTTCAAGATTTTAGGTTCAGTAGTTTGCGCTGTGCGTTAATTAGTCACCTAATCCAGACTTTATTTTATATACTATATTAGATATTCCATTTTGCGGTGAATCGATGATCGAAAATTAGTCCAATATCATTTGAAATATTACATAACAGAGGAGAAAGTACGAAGAAAGACGAAGAAGAAATGACGAATTACAAAAGACTTGTATTTTTTTTTTTCAAAATGTTGAATTTTTCGATAGTAATAACGTATTAAAACATAAATTTCCTTAAAAATTATCTTTATTTCCTAGATTTCGAATCTGTGAATTTTCCTATAAATGAAATTGGCGATATGACTTGAGAAAAAATGAAATAAACAATAGATAATATTTGCTTATATAAAATGGGTAATATTCGTTGATCTGAGTTCGAGTTTATAAATATCACATGCTTTCGGAATTACGGCGAAAAACATTTTAAAAAGTATGAAATTATTTTACAATATGTATGTGTGGCAGAGATTCACACTGAAATTTAAGCATTCGATTCCATTTTTTAAATAAGAACTGATATCTATATAAGTTACAATTGAATATGAAAATGTACCCAAAAAATGATCTCTTTCACCTAAAAAAACACCATTTGTGAGAACATCCTCAAGCTAATGTCACGCTTATGCATTTTTGGCTTAAAATCACATCGTTTGGCGACAAAAGAAAAATAAAAAATTGTAAAGAAACAAATAGTAATTACACATGTGACTCACAATTACATCTGCTTGTTTCTTCTTTAAGTCACGTGATGGGACAATTAGATATAAAAGAAAAAAGAAAAGAGCAGAACAGAAAGAAAATGTGGTTAAAATTTCATCTAATCAAATTTTCTGATTCGTTTCCATATCTAACGCAAGCGATTAAGAGCCAAATACTGCGTATCAAGTGTAATATTTCTTATTAAATTAATTTTTAAGCATTACAAATATTTCTTTCAGGTTTTGATTAAATGTTTTCGTTTTTTAATATTATCACTCATTGAAACGGATTTTCTTTTTCTTTTTTTCCTTTTTTTTCATTTAAATAAAATTAGTAACAGTTTTTCTTTTATTTTTCGAGGTTTAATAGCCGTTTCAATTTTTTTTTTATCAACGATGAATTTCGCCAAGAAATAAAATGGTGACCTTATCGCCCAAAATAACAGAATTTTCCGTCATAATTCTAAAACTAATATAGGTAGAATAATGTGTTATAGCTTAAAACCTTCCCTGAAACAATACCTATCTAACGGTATAAGTTCCGTAAAAATCCATGCAGTAGAACTCGAAATCTAGGCGTTCGGAACGAAATTTCCGTTTGGATTTTATATATATAATAGATAATAGAATAGATAATAGATTTTATATATATATATAATAGAATAGATAATAGATTATGTGTTATGAACTATCTCAAAGTTTAAAACAGATCGCATTGTTAGATTTCCCAATTTTAACAATATCGCGTTATGTTAGTTCCACATTCCACCACCAGGGAGCGCACTCTATTCTTAACGAAAGCGTATCCGAACGAAACTCCTTCGTGCAACCTTTCCGTAGATACATGAATCGGGAGGGTGGCGGTCTTAACGAATAATGTAAGATAATTGCTGAAATTACTACGAAAAATATGTTAAAGGGGCCCTACGCGGGCCCCTAATAGAGTTAGAGGAAATCGGAAGACGGCAAAATAATCGCGGGGAAAAGTTTGCTTGGGTGCTTCGGAGCTACTTTTGGCGCGAGATCTAAGCTCTACGACCAATAGGAGCCCAGATATTTAAGGAAATGTGAAGTTACAAAGTTCAATATAAAAGAATTTTCCGTAATAATTCTATAACTAATCTAGGTAGAATGATGTGTTATAGCTTAAAACCTTCCCTGAAACGATACCTGTCTAACGGTATAAGTTCCGTCAAAATCCATGCGGTAGAACTCGAAATCTCGGCGTTCGGAACGAAATTTCCGTTTGGATTATATATATATAATAGATTATAATTAAAATTCACCTATTCAAAAGTCTCTGGTGTTAGTACTAAAGTTCCAAACGAAACAAAATTTCGGTAGTGTTTGTAGATAAACTGAAACTTGCAAGTTAAACTAAGAAAATTGAAAAAAGCACCGGTCTGTGAGACCGGTAACATCAGTTAAAGGTTAATGTTAGATTTCACGTGAATTTTATTTTGTGCCAACTATTACGCATAGTGACACTAGTGTTATTATAACGGAAAAGTGTGTTACACTGTTAAAAATTTCTGCAAAATCACAGAAAAAAAATCGAGACTCTCTGTAAATTTACACTAGTTCTTGGTTAAATGCATTAGATCGAGTTTCTCGGTCAAGACTCTCTGTAAATTTACACCAATTCTCGGTTAAATGCATTCGATTGAGTTTCTCGGGCAAGACTCTCTGTAAATTTACACCAGTTCTCGGTTAAATGCATTCGATTGAGTTTCTCGGTCAAGACTCTGTAAATTTACAGTAGTTCTCGATTAAATGCATTCGATTGAGTTTCTCGGTCATCGATTTACAGACATTTCCCTTATCTTGTATCTAATTCCCTGTAGGGATTTCCATGTTTTTATTTAAAAATATTTTCAGCTTTGTTAAAACTTGTAACTCAAATACACACGTTTAAAATTCTTTTGCAATTTTATTAGAATTATTAAAGAAAATAATTTTGTTTCAATTATTTTTATTTTTTTTTTCATTCATTTAGTTAGTTAGAATCATAATACATTTAAATACATTGCTTTTATAAGAATTGTGATATAACCTTAAAAGTAATTTTGGTTAATCAATCTGATTATTTTTGTAAATATTTTACAAAAAATGTTATAATTACCAATATATTTAACCAGTTTTAATGAAAAAATACACCTAAATTTCGCATTATTATTATTTCAAAATTCCCGTATATCTTCAGATATTAAAGAAGATAATTATTGAGAAGAAGCAATTTCTTGATAAATAATTTCGTAAATAAAGAATTAAAAGATTAAATTTTATTAAAAAAAATAATAGGTATTATGTTTCGGTTCAAACTAAATTAAAATAAACCGTGTTAGAAATTTTCTAACGAATATATTTGAAGCGAAATCTTTGAAAAGCACAAGTACTATAGATTTTTCTCCGCTTTATTATAAAGGACATCCTTTATACACCGAATTAACAGCTCCTATGGCGCAGTCAGTAAGATGTTTTACTCCTGCCCAGATGTCTCGGGTTCAAACAACAAGCCGGCCAGAAGTAAGTTGTGTAAAAAAAATTAAATACCGCAGCAGTTCAAATTTTCTTGAATAACTCTGATACTTCGAAGTTCTGAAATTCACTGATTTCAAAAACTAAGTTAAATTATTTTAATTAAAAAAATAAATTGATTTACAGAGTCTTGCGTATTTTTAACGATGTTAATTTACAGAGTCTTGTGTAAATTTACCAAATAACTTCTCTGTTATTTAACAGAATCTCTGTTTTTCTAATCTCTGTAATTTTACATAAGACTTATGATAATGAATTACCCGTAGATTCTCTGTAATTTCACAGGAAAAATTTAACAGTGTAAGGAGAATTTGTATAGATTTACGGGGGCTCGGTATCCTTCATTCGGCGAAAAGTTTCGTAAATATGGATTTTCTAATTTTTTGCTTAAATTGTATTTTATTATCAAGAATATATTCTGAAGAGTTTTCGTAAAGATCCGATGATTAAAAATACAATAAAAAACAATTTTATTACATGGCTGTCTCTTTAAATGCCACACCCACTTCACTTTAAAGGGATTTTTCTCAGTTTGTGTTTTTCCGACGAATTAGCTCGTTCAAAGTGACAAAACTTTTATGTATATTTTTCAATTTATTTGAAAAAATTTTAACCATTTGGAAATGGTTGTTGCTTTCGGTCGAGGATGGGGCCAAATGATGCTCGCATTTTATTTTTTTTAACGAAATTCAACGATGTTCTTTACTTTTAGAAGAATTTTTATTTGAATAGGCAATAGAAAGGCAAAAAATCGTTAAAAATTGTTTGAATAAGGTAATCGAAAGGCGTAAAATCGTTAAAAATTCAAAAAGGTACAAAATGGGTAGTCGCAAATTATCAGATATGAAAAAATCCAAAGCCAAAGAGCGACGGGGAAATGAAAATCGTCTTGCAAAGCAAAAATCGAGGTCTTCAACTCATTATGTAGGCCACGAAAATCGAGGTCTTCAACTGATTATGTAGCGCATGAAAATCGATTACAGAATAAAAGATGAACGCGAAAAAGGAAGCAATCTAATGCTTGATCGATTGATAGTAAAAGGCCATGTCTCGAGGGGCTCCAATCCACTAGCCACGGCGTTTTACAATCGGTCGATTCTAATCGGGAAAAATTGAGCTCGACTTAGTTATTTGTCGCAATCTCTGGAGGATTCGATGGAACTGCTTTCGATTTGTAAACTGTTTTTCTTCTCGAAACGGGACTTAGTGAGTTTATCGATGAAGGTTTTAGTCGCCTGAAGTTTGATCTTTGCGATCTGTTGTTGAAGAGGATGCGACGGGATTTGGTGAACGAAATAAATTCCAAGTGGTCGTTGTAATTTATTAAATTACAATTTTTTTTATTTTTTTTTTTTATTTTTTTTTTTTTATTTTTTGTAATTTATGGTCTATTTGAAAAAATAAGTGTCGGATATGTAATAAACTAAAAACTTTTTTACACATAAAAATGTAAAATAAATTCAGTTTTTACTGTAATTTTACACGTATTTGCACATTTTTTTCTCCCAAACTAATTAATTTATGGCGGAACAGCACCAAAAACTGGCGATATCAACAATTAAAATAATAAAACTTTGTAAAAAATCACCATAAAATAAAAACAATATATAGAACGCGTTTCGAGCTAAAAAATATTAAGAGCTCGTCATCAGCTAAAGTAAACAGGTATCCGTAAGTGGACAAGGTCAAAAATGAACTGAAAGGTAGAGAGTAGAGATTGCAAAGAATGCGACAGATGGGGCTAGCTGAAAGGAGGTTATGCAGAAGACGAAAGTGCAGAAGACGAAGAAATTAATTAATTTATGGTAAATCCGATATTTAAAATTATGCACCTCATTTCTGAGAATAGTATAAAAAATTAGCTCAAAATGTTCAAAATTGTAAAAGGAAATACATTTTAAAAATTACTTAAAACAGTAAAATAAAATTTTCAAATTTTGCCATGGGAAATCCAACAATTTCTTGATAAAAACATTTTCCTTCATTGAGTCCTTTATTATTATGCCAAAAATGTATCTTAAAATACTTAAATTAAAAAAAAAAAAAATGTTCAAAGGGTACCGAATCCCCTTGATACATTAATCATGAAAATCTGTCATTTCCAAATCTATATCTATACTAATATTTTAAAGAAATAAAAAATGTTTTTTGTTCGATCTGATCTCTGGAGCTACCGAACCGATTTCAAAAGTATTGGTATCAAAATAATTGTTTTAGTCTCACTTAGAACATAGGCTATATCGTATGTCCGTGCCACTAACCCAAAGGTGGTCAGAGCAAAAAACGTTCTAAAAAAGCGATTTTTGTGTTATTGAAAGGCCTAGAAACATGAAATTTGGAATGTTAGTTATACGATATAAATGATCTCTAAGAACATTTCTTAAAACATTCGAAATTTAACGGAGGTGAAAATACGTAAAAAGAGTTCTAAAAAATGTTCTAAATGGTGATTTCAACGCAATTTCAGGAAGTAACGAACCGGTTAAAAAAATAATGGCGTCAAAATGACGGTGAAAGCCCTTGCTCCAACATAGGCTATATTTTATGTCGGTGCCACGACCCCAAAGGGGATACAGAAGCAAAAAACGTTCTAAAAATGCGTTTTGGTGATTCTGAAAGATCTAGAAACATGAAATTTGGAATGATAGTTACTTGTAAGATATAAATGATCTGCAAGAACATTTCTTAAAACATTCGAATTTTAAAGGGGATGAAAATGGGCAAAAAACGTTATAAAAAACGCTCTAAATGGCGATTTCTACGCATTCTCAGGAAGTAACGAACCGATTTAAAAAATAAGGCTGTCAAAATGATGGTGATAGCCCTTGCTCCAATATAGGCTATATTTTATGTCGGTGCCATTACCCCAAAGGCAGTGCAGGAGCTAAAAATGTTCTACAAATGCGATTTTTGTGCTACTGAAGGGCCTAGAAACATGAAATTAGGAATGGTAGTTATAAGACACAAATGATCTTTAAGAATATTTCTTTTAAAAAATCGAAATTTACGAAGGGTGATAATGCGCAAAAAAGTCCTAAAAACGTCCTAAATGGCGATTTCTACTCAAACTCAGACAGGAAGCAAACCAATTTCAAAAGTAGTGGTTGGAAATTGGTCATGACAGCCTTTGCTTCAACATAGGCTCTATTGCATTTTGGTGTCACTACTACCTGGAATTCGCAGTTGCAAAAAACGTTCTAAATTGCGATTTCTGTGATACTGAAGATGCTAGAAACTTTAAATATGACATGCCTGTTACTTATAACAGATAAATGCCCTCTAAGAACTATCTAAAATAAATTTTAAATTTAAAAGATGTGAAGCGAAGGGAAGGGGCGAAAAGCGTACTGAAAAAAGTCCTAAATTACGATTTCTATGCAATCTCAGGAAATAGTAAACCGATTACAAAAGTAATGGTTCCGAATCAATGGCGACAGTCTCTGATTCCACAGAGGTTATATTTTATGCCAGTGCCACTACTACATCGTGTTGGCAGGAGGAACAACAAATGTTCTAAAAGAAACCTTTAAAAACTTTCTGAATTACCATTTCTATGGAACGTTAGGGAATACCAAGCCGATTTCAAAATTAATTTTGCCAAATTAATGGTGACAGTTTGTGTTTCAACATAAGCATTTTATGTTAGGGCCACTGCCTCCAGAGAGGTGGTAGACCGATAGACAAGAAGCTTGGAATTTGAGATGATGTTTATTTTTTAGATGTAAATGAACGGTTTATTCAAAACTTCAAATGAATACAGAAATGAGCGTATGAAATGAGCATAAAAGCTTCAAAATATTTTCTAAATTATCATAGAACGGTTTAATCAAAACTTCAAATGAATACTGAAATGAGGGTATGAAATGAGCTTAAAAGCTTAAAAATATTTTCTAAATTACCATTTATTTAGTTTTAGTTCGTTTTATTGATTTAAGTCTCATTTCTGCCTAATGCAGATAATAATGCAAATAATAAGGAGGTTTAGTTAAACTGTGTTTTAAATATTCATTTTTGAAGTATTCCTATAATATAATTTTTTTACATAAAAGTTAGACATATGAGTATCACTTGGCACTTTACGCGAGCAAAGTCGCGGGGTTTGCCAGTGTTATATATTTAAAATCACTTTCGTATCAACAATATTATGTTTGTTTTCTTTAAAATGAAAGATTTCACATGCAAATATTTTTGGCAATTATTACTTTTGGCGACACTGGGATTGTTTTAACAGAAAAGGATGCTACCGGAGAATTAACTGCTGCTTGGCGGGATTTGAAAAATCGACATATTGGCGATATCTAAAGTGTTGTTTATATTTATCATACGCTAACCTCGATAAAAAAGCGGAAGAATTTTGTCTTTCCGAATTTTTAATAACTTGTACATATGAAAATTGTGGATTTAGAGTTAAAACCTCACTGAAGAATAGGGCGCCCTTTTGTGGGAGAGAGGAAACACCGGATATGAAATTTGATTGGTTGAAATAAATTTTGGACTGAGTAAATTAAGAGTGATTTGAGATTTAGATGCAGAATACTAAATTAAACCATGATAGATTTTTTAAATAATCCTTTATGAATAAAATATAAATATGTTAATTCACAAATTTTACAACATACATGTATATAAAATATTATATCAAGAGAAAGAAACAGCGTTTTTTATGCACATTTCATCAAAATTACAAAAAAAATATTAACGATTATTTCGAAGTAAAAAAAAAAAAAAATGAAATTCTTCAAAGATGTGATCAATAACACACGTTTCATGGGCGTAGACTTTGCGCCCATGAAAACAACAACAACAAAAAAAAAACATCACTGGACACAGCAAACCCGTTGTGCAGAAATCTCTAAAAAGCATGAAATTCGTGAAAGTCGCGATGATTAACGCACATATGAGCGCTTCACCCATGTGAAAATATATATGTACTGCTGGTTATAGCAAGCTCGTTGTGCAGCAATTTCTAAAATGCACAAAATTCGTTAAATCAGGGGTCACTAACTCATGTATAAGGACTGCGCGCCTATGAAAACAAACAAACAAAAAATAACCTATTGCTGGAGGTAGCAAACTCATTGTGAAGCAATTTCTAAAATGCACGAAATTCGTCAAAGCCGCAGTCACTAAAAGAATCAGCTATAACTAACTCACATTAATAAAATTTACAATCTCTACTACTATTAATGTCCGTAAACGTCTGTCTGTATGTATGTGTGTAACATTCGCCCTTGTGACCGGGACTCCTTCGCTCCCGGGCCACGCAGACCGTCTTATGATATGTCGATTCGCACCGCCGTTTTCTCGGACACACGGTGTTTGCGGTTTCGAGAAAATCCGGCCGTAATTACGGACGTCATTACCTAATTAACAACTCATAATCGATGGAAAATCCTTTCAAAATTGAATCTGAGACTCGACATCATTAAATTTCCCACGCACCCCCTCAACATACACCTTAAAATAAAGGTAAATTAAATTCCGAACTGAATAACATACAAGCATATACATACGAGGCACGACCATAAAGTTACGACGTTTTTATTGAACTTTTTAATTTAAGCTAATACCCCCCACATAATACACCTTAAATTAAAGGTATTAAAATTTCCGAGCTGAAAATCATGTTAAATAAGCTTTACGAGGTCTTTCCAGAAAGTTATGGCCAAAAAAAGCAAATTTTTGCAAACATTTTTTTTCAAAAGACAATAACTCGGTGATTTTTGCTCCTATAAGTAGGAAGTTCCGCCTCAGAGAGAGTTCTCATCAAACTGTTGGGCATCACGAGCCCAGTTTTTCCCCATCTTTCTCTTCCCCCCTCCCCCTCTCAGCGTGCCCATAACGGGTTAACTTTTGCAACTTCTTCTGGTTTTGACTTAACTCAGCGGTGTTTCATATCAAACTGTTGGACATCACGAGCCCAGTTTGTCCCCCCTCTTGCTACTATGTTTATGCATCTCCGGTGTCCATCCCCCCAATTCCCCCCACTTTTCTGTATTTATCTGTTACCCGCCATGTGATATATCATAGGAAAGGTCTGTGAAGGCTGATTCAAGTTATGCATCTTCGGTTCTCATCCTCCCCCTTTTCACCCCCCTAGGGGAGCATTTTTCTAAATTTCTGAAAATATTGGTTAGGACCGCCACCCTCCCGACCCATGTATCTACGGAAAGTTCTTTTTATTAAGTGTTATGAACTATCTCAAAGTTTCAAACAGATCGCATTGTTACATTTCCTAATTTTAGCTATATCGTGTTATGTTAGTTCCATATTCCACCACCAGGGAGCGCACTCTAATCTTAACGAAAGCGTATCTGAACGAAACTCCTTCACACAACCTTTCCATAGATACATGGATCAGGAGGGTGGCGGTCTTAACCAATAATTTAACATAATTGCTGAAATTACTACGAAAAATATTTTAAAGGGGCCCTACCCGGGCCCCTAATACAGTTAGAAGAAATTGGAAGACGGCAAAATAATCGCGAGGAAAAGTTTGCTTGGGTGCTGTGGAGCTACTTTTGGCGCGAGATCTAAGCTCTCCGACCAATAGGAGCCGAGATATTTAAGGAAATATGAAAAAATATAGGATTTCTTTGCATTATCATCTCTACTACTATTACGGTTCGACTTTCGTTCGAGCGCGAAAGGCTTTTTAAAAAGAGTTTGCAGTGCGTGCGCAGCACGGCTGCTATACGGTGCCGTAGGCAGCGAGGACCAGGTTCGACTTTCGTTATAGCGAAAGGTCTTTTAAAAGAGTTTGCAGTGCGTGCGCAGCACGCCTGCTATATGGTGCCGTAGGCAGCGGGGACCCTGTTCGAGTTTCGTTCACTTCGAGATTTCATATTATTAGAGGTTCATAAAAAGGAGGGAGTCCGATAAAAATAGGGGTTCGTTCTTTCGAGATTTTATAAAAATGGAGGGGTTCATGAAAAGGAGGGGCCCGCTAGCGGGCGAAGCCAGCTAGTATGTTTATGAAAACAGAAAAAAATAACGCTTATTATTTATTCAATTAACAGTGTTTCCTTTAACCATCCTTGCTGGTTGGTGCATAAACATTTGAGATGTCAGTTGATACTGATCTATGGTAGTTAACTATGCATCGCAATATTTTTTCCCTCCTTGTTTTTCTCTTAATATCATGACGTCACCATTGAATGGAGTAATTGTTATTTTAATTAATGAGACATCTAATAAATTCCTATAGGGGATTTTTGAAATCCCTTCTTTTCTGAATTCTTTATTGAAACACTAATTCATGGTGCATTTAATTTAATTAAAAAAAAAAACAATTACTAACATGGAATCAAGGTATACAATCATGAGGTACTCAATAAAGGCACCATTTCTAATTTTTACAATTAGAAATTGAAAACTCGGTGAAAATTGCGTCATGTTGACACAATCATATATATTAATTTATTTATTTATCACAGTAAAAGCAAATTCCAAGCTAAGCATAATGTACAGTCGTGGAAAAAAAAGAGTAAACACCCCTCACAAATTCAGCAAAAAATTATCGTAGAAGAAAGTTACTGGTACCACACGATAGGTAATACAGTCTACTTTTAAATGATGTATATAAAATTTGCTTATGGGACCACCAACATATTAAAACGAACCATAACTTTGTGTTTTTCAATAGCGGTACATAATTCTGACAGCATAAATGATATCTACACCCATCAATTAGCCTGAAAACAAATTTTTATGCAATTCGTACGATACGTTTCCGAGAAAATAATTATTTTAAAACGATCGCATTTTAGGGGCCGTATGCATATTTAAGTTCGGTATCGATTGTTGCCCAACAGAGCCGCCTTCTTGATCAAGTCATCTTAAACGCAAACTGAAGCAGTCACTGAAGACTGCTAGGTTACAGAATAGCATAAGAAATTTCAAAATATCTAGGCACTTCTAAAACACACATTTTAAAACTACTCTTAAACATTTTCGAAAAAGACACGGAAGCAAAAGATACTTTGTTATATATATATATATATATATATATATATATATATTTTTTTTTTTTTTTTTTTTTTTTTTTTACTCGAAAATATATTGGTGTCTGAGGTTTATAAAGACAAAGAACGATTTTTGTAATCTTACGTAATTCGGAAAAAAGGGTTTTTTATACATTTTTTTTTCTTGGTCATATATTTTCCTAGATTAAGAAATATTTCACTTTTGCGTGTAAAGTATAACCTCGAAAATCTGGAATTGTTCAGACCAAGACTAAGCCGGATTTTTGAAAATTCAGGATTTCTGAAAGAATATCAAAAGCAATTCCGATATTCTTAATTTTGCTTTTATTCATAATTTATTTCATATCTAAGTGATATTTATATGAGAAAAAGAGAAAGTTAAACACTTAAAAAAAACTGATTTAAAGTGATATTTTATCTCCAATGAAAAAAAAAAAAACTAATAAACTGTGAAGTAATTTTCTCGTGTAATTTCCGGAACGTCGATATCCATTTTATTTTCTTCATATTTTTTCGGTCATTCCTTAACACGTTTTTCTTGGATTTTATACATATGCGAAAATCGATTTCGGAAATAGAGTCATATTTCTCTAAATCAGATGTTAATTTTCCTATGAAATTTATGCATTTTTTCACTGCCACCTTTTCTTTTTCGGACTGGTCTCTGGTTCTCTTTCTTTTGACCTGCTTTCTGGGTTATCAGCGGTTCTATTTAGCACAGAGTCATCGATCTCGCTGTCTGTTAATCCATCGCTTTCGACTGATCTCTGAGTCTTCTATTTGTAAACAAGTATTATTTTTCTTTCTTGGGGAAGTTGGAAGTGTCGGAAAAAAAGAGTTAGAGATGATATTGATACTGGATTTCTTTCTAAATGCCGGATTTTTGAGGTTACACTGTAATTGAGAAATACCTTTTGTAATTGGACTGATAATAAATTAATAGCATTATCAATAGCAAAATATACAAACAAAAATAAAAAATAAATAAATTAGTTTTTTCCTTTGCATGTATATAATCAATTACACAGCTGAAATTTTTTAATCAAGAATTAGTAGCTGCCTAAAGACCGATATTAAGTTTTGAAAAAACTGAATAATGCACTACAAAACTACTCAGAAATGTTTCCGAAAAATAGGCTGCGGCAAAAAAAGCTTCGTTTTTATCAATGCTCCGTTAACCCTCGAAAATACAGGGTGTTTATAAAATCCCGGGCCCATTTGGATGTTTAATAACTCATAAAATAATAAATATAGATTAAAACGATTAACGTAAATGGTTAGATAGACTCAAAAAATTTCATGACCCTTGTCAATGAACTTCCACGAGTGCCCCCTTCGTCGCACGGAGAATTTCAAGTCGATAGTCAATTTCACGCCAGGTAGGGGCAAGCATGTCGGCATCCACAGAGGCTATTGCGGTTGTAATTCTGGCTTTTAAGTCATCAATGTTCGGCACAATGTTGGAAAACTTCGTATTTCCACAACTAGAAGAGCTTCAGCCACATGTCATTTTGCAACAAGATTGTGCACCACCTCGTTGGTGTACCATCGTTTGTACTTCTTTGAATGACCATTTTCCAAGAAAATGGATTGAGCGAGGAGGTCCAATTTCTTGGCCACCCAGATCACCTGATATAACGCCGCTGGACTTTTTCCTTAGGGGATTTGGAAAGGACAATGTTTACAGGAGGAGAGTGTCGAACATTGATGATTTAAAAGCCAGAATTACAACCGCAATAGCCTCTGTGGGTGCCGACATGCTTGCCGATAACTGGCGTGTAATTGACTATCGAATTGATATTCTCCGTGCGACGAAGGGGGCATACGTGGAAGTTCATTGACAAGAGTCATGAAACTTTTTGAGTCTATCTAACCATTTATGTTATTAATTTTAATCTATCTTTATTATTTTATGAATTATTAAACGTCAAAATTGGTCCAGGACTTTATAAACGCCTTTATATTGGTTTATGTCGTTTATAAAGATAAAGAATGCTTTTTAGAATCATGGGTTATTCAAAATAGTTTAATGTAAAGTTTTGTTACTGATTATATCATATTTTAATAGATTGAGATATATTTCACTTTTTCCAGTGTAATTCAAAAATACCCTTTGTAATTCTACTGAAATATAAATATTGAAAATTTTAGACACTGAAGTGAAATAAAATAAGAACTGATTCCTAAGTGAAAGCGAATTTATTAAATGTAGAAACAAAGGCATCTTCTGAGACCCGTTTCATATTTCAACGCAAATATTTTCCAATTCTAAATGGTTCATGTATTATTCATAAGATATTCCAAATCTTCCATCACTGCATTTATCATCTGTCGATTATGATATCCAATTGTTGACACGATAGAAATTCAACCTATGAAAGCAAAAATTTTGTGCAAATACAAACCAGTTTAAAAGTTTGGCAATTATATCGATTATGCGGAAAACGTTAAAATATAATTTATTCCATAGGAAAATATCTTGGAAAAAGAAAAGATGAGCTCACAGGCTATACACATTAATTACGTATTATACTCTTATTTCAAAGAATAATAACACGCGATAAATAAAAAAAATAAAAAAAAAAACATTTAACAAAATTAAGGTGCGATAGCTCCTCCATTTCTCCCCTATACTTAACCAATGAATCTCAAAATCTAATCAGGGAAGCGTCTTATCAAAAGAAACCGGTATACCAAGTTTGAAGAAAATCTGATAATTCTGCATTAAAATCCCATTTATCAAAATGAAAAGTGTATAGCCCCGTTCCTCCTTTATATTTAACCAATGAACCTCCAAAACTAATCAGGGAAGCTCCTTATCAGAATGAATCTATATACAAAATTTGAAGCAAATCGAATAATTCTGCATGAAAACCCATTTATCTAAATTAAGGGGAGTTAGACCCCCCCCTTTATACTTAAGCAATAAATCCCCAAAACTAATCAGGGAAGATATACAAAATTTGAACCCATATACAAAATTTGAAGAAAATCGAATATTTCCTTACCCCGAGGTCGAACCCTGTCGAACGTACCACCTCGTACCGATCGGACACTTGGAAGCGGAGATACGGACCCTGATAGGGTTTTTCTTTCGGGGGGTGGGGGGTTTCTAGAGGGCTTAGCGGATGGCAAAAATGTCTTCCTCTGGTCGCCCCCTTTCGAAAGACACCTCCCCCGATCCGATGCGCCCCTTAGCCCTAGAGGAGATAGAAGCGCAAGGTCCGGCACACAAACACACAGACAAACAAGCGTTTACAGGATTTAAATAGAATGCCCAACACAGTTAGTTTAATATATTCCGAAACACGGGGCTCGTCATCCTGCCTCGGACTGGCTGTTTAAAAACATTCGTTTTCATTGCCATGAAGGAAGGCGATTAATTGACATTTATTCAAGGTAATAGGTAGTATTTAAACTAAGTGACTCATAAATATTAAAGAGAAACGCTGTATCTTAACTGTATCTGTAGCAGAGCTTATTTACACATGCATAAAAATGATAACGTGGCAGCGGTAAACAATCAAAGCTTCACAACACAAAAATGGCGATTTTAGCGTCTCTATACTATTGTTTAACGAACGGCCGATAGCAGAGCCAGTAGTGTCGAGTTGATGCTACCACCTAGTGGAAAACGGAAAAATTAAGACATTCGTCATTTTGTCCGGTCTCCCCTACATACAAGCATACGTACAATGGTGGGAAAAAGTAAACAGCCCCTACTATGCAACTGTGTATAATAGAAGGAAGTTACTAGGTAGGAAGAAAGGTACTAAACGATTGGAAAATAAAGTCTACTTTTTAAATGAAGTATATAAAATTTGCCCAGGGGGCCATCTACAAATCAAAATCAGACCAAAATTTGTTTTTTCATTGGCAACACCCACACCCAATTTTGACAATATATTTTAAATCTTCAGTTCAAACTATGCCTACAAACGAAATTTCAAATCATTTGGATTATAAGTTTTTTAATTATGAACATTCAAAACTTAGAGCTTCTAATGTTAAATTAATTTTCCATATTTTTATTATTATATCCTTAAATTATAATCCTAATGTGCTAACTTTTTTGTATGGTTATAATACTAAAAAATCCAAACATAAATACATTGAACTTGTAATTAAAAAATTATATTATGAATTATGAACTTAATTTTCGAACAAAAATATGAACTACAACCTACAATTTTTTCTGCTAGATTTATATTTATTATGTCCTGCTTTATGCAAATTCTCAATTTCAATTTTTATTCTTAGTAGTTTTCTAATAATGATTCAAAAAAATGCCAAAATGATTGTTTAAGTCTATGATGAGCCGAAAAGCATAATGTGAAACATATATATTTTACTCATTATTGAAACATTTGGATTGACAGTAGTCTAAACATATTATGAGAGCGAAATGGTACAATTGGCAAGAAATAATACAATAATAGAAGTGGCATAGTCATTCTGTAACATTTCGACAACCAAATAATGAACTTCAATTTGGATACAGTCCCTAAAATAGGCCGATTTAAAAAATTTTCTCGGAAACTAATCGTCCGAATTTAATGTAAATTTAGATTTTGGCTAATTGAAGGATGTGGAATTTATTTAAGGTATCAAAATTGGGTATTGCTATTGAAGAAAACAAATTTTGGGTTCATTTTGATATGTAGATGGCCCCCTGAGCAAATTTTATATACATCAATTAAAAGTAGACTTTATTTCTAATCGTTTGGTACCAGTAACTTTCTTCTGCAATTATTGCTTGTAGCGTTAGTAACGGGTATTTATTTATTTTTTTCACGACATATATGTACATACAGTACCTGCGGCCACATTAGCTCTCAGGCTTTGTTAGCTTGTGAGCTAAAAATTATTTACATTTATATTAAACTGGGAAAATTCGCGATTTTACTCGAGTATAGTTGAAATATGCCAGGTGGTATTTCTGTGCGTATTTTTATTTGAAGAAATTATACTGAAACGGAAAACTAAAATTTACTTACTAAATTGCAGTTGGAATAAACATTATTACACTGCACTGGACGAAAATGAGACTTAAATCTGAGATAAGAACTAAAACTAATTCTGAATAAAAGATAATTTAGAACGTAATTTGAAACTTTTGCCCTCATTTCAGTTTTCATTTGAAGTTTTGAATTTTTTAGAAACCGTTCTTAGCAAACATTTACATCTTGAGAATAACCATCACGCCATATTCCAAGATTCTAGATTAACGAACACCACCGCCCTTGTGACAGTGGCAATAACATAAATTATATACATTTTAAAAACAACGTTAAAAACGCCAGAACAAACAAAAATTTTGCAGACTAGTTTCGGTAGCGTTTTGCGTACCGTCCTCAGTGATCTTAGGCACTGAGGCCGGTACGCTAAACGCTACCGAAACTAGTCTGCGAAATTTTTGTTTATTCTGACGTTTTTAACGTTGCTTTTAAAATGTATATCATTCTGCGCCATGTAGCATCTTAATAACATAAACTATAGTCTATGTTGGAGCAAGCAATGTCACCATCAATTTACCACCATTACTTCTGAAACCGTTTTGGTATTTCCTGAAATTCCATAGAAATCGTAAGCGCATTTGCATCTTATAAATATCAAAATACCATTATTTAAGTTTCTATAATTATCAATTAAATTGGAATAAGCGTGTTTTGTGCTTGCAGACAAATGGAATTCATAAACTTTTTAAAAATTTGTTTGGAAGTGTTAAAAGGATATTCAAAATTAAAATAAGTAAATATTTTGAAATCTTTTTTGATACTATGCAGTAGAAATAGTAATTAAAACGGAACTATACCTCGAGTATTTTTAAAATAATAAAACATAGTGTTGCGTTTAAAACAGAGCATTTTTTTTCAGTATAATAGCACTATTTACAACGCTAAATGACGACCCAGTGTAATACTTAAATATGTATTAATAATGAAATCAGAGAGCAAGATATGATTTATTTTAAATCGAGTCATTAATTAGGAGTATGTTTCACGTAATAATTTACATAATGATGCTTTTAGGTAGATTTCGTATGAAATACTACCTATTGGGATCGTTCCTATGTTGTAATTTCTGAAAAAATTTTGCAGATCTACACCGATCATGACCCATAGAACCCAAAACCACCCTCAGTAAAAAACTTTATCTATCTATCTATCTATCTATCTATCTATCTACCTATCTATATATATATATCACTTTCTTCTGGACACGATAACTTTCGTAATTCTGCACCAATCTCTAATAAACTGATACATAAAATCAATGGGCATAAAATCTCGGTCAAGTTCGTTAATGGACAAAGTCGGACCAAGGGGATGGAAATAGGGAGGGGTTTTGTGAAAACAGAAAAACACCTATACCTTCTTTACTTTTGTAAATATCAAATAAGTTTAAAGTTTTTATTACTTCTAAAAATAGGGCCAAAAATTTATGTATCACATATTTTTGATAAAGTTAAAAATGGGCTCAAGGGGCGCAAAAATAGGGTTTTTGGGAGAAAAAAATTCATAACTTCGTCAATTCTCAAGATATCAAATCCAATTAATTTTATTATAAATCTCCTTAATATTATCAACAACTTTTATATTCACAAGTTTTTGATAGGACCAAACCGCGAAAAAAAATTAAAAACGAAAACAAAAAGGGGGTTTGAAGAAGAAAAAAATTCCATAACTCCGTCAATAATCAAGATATAAAATCCCCATGAATTTATCATATATCTTCTTAATATTGTCTACAACATCTATATAGACAAGTTTTGGATAGGACCAATTCTTACAGCAAAAACAAATTAAAACTACATAGCGGTTGAAGAAAAAAATCATCTTAGTAAGAGTGTATTCAAATCCAAACTGCCTATTTTCGGACTCATTTTACAATTCATGTTCGCTCTCAAATGCTTCCAATTGGTACGTTTTCTTACTCAGAAACTATATAATGTACCGTAATGGTCGATTTTTTTATAGAGGCAGAATATATTTTTAAAAATGCTGTTAAAAAGGGCATTTTGAACTAAATTTACCGAAGCGGATTGTGTTGGAAAAATCATTGTATTAAGGATGCACTCAAATCCAAACTGCTTATTTTCTGACTCATTTTTAAATTCATTTTTGCTCTCGAACGCATTTAATTGGTAGATTCGCTTATTCAGAAACTATATAATGTACCGTAATGATCGATTTTTTGATAGAGGCAGAATATATTTCAAAAAATGATGTCAAAGTGGGCATTTTGAACGGAATTTCCCGAAGCGATTGTGTTAGAAACGAAAAATATTGTCTTTCTGAGAAAATAATTGTATATATATCAAGTTTTAATTAATTGAACAAAAAATAAAAACACAGGTCGCTTATAAATCTCTTCAAAAATCACGTCAGCAAGTTTCATATTTTTTCAAAATTAAAAATGAATCTGGAATTATGCCAGAAAATTTCGAGTTGTTGAGCATGGAAAAGTATTTTTTTGAATACCGCCCTAACACGATTCTGATAAAACCAGCTATTATATAAAAATGAAATAAAGACTCGTCAAAAGCGGGCGATAAATTGTTAAATTGGATTTATCTCTAATCATGATTTAGTTTTTGTTTGCGAAATTAGTATATTAGACTTCGAAATCTACCTCTGCCTATAGGCCGGGCCGGCAGGGATTTTTTTTAAATTGTAAAACATTTTTTACGCATGACTTACATACTCATAATAGTTGATTAAATAGTAATCAAGTGCATGCATGTTTCAAATTGCACATGAATTAGCATTTAAAAAATCGACGGTTAATTGAATGTAAAAAGCAACCAGGTTTTTGCATAAAAAACGTCAATTTGGAAAAATGTATATATAAATTTGAATAGAAAATTGTAGAAAAGGCTGCGGGATATAAACTTAAAGCTAATTTAAAGAAGGTTTCTTCGAAAGTTATTGAAATCATAAAATAAAAATATATCTCGTAAAATAAACATAGTGTTGAGTTTGTAATAGAGGTTTTATTTCAGTATAATACAATTTTACTACGCTACATGATGACACTGTAAACAAAAAAAAAACTGCAAAGTTACTAAAGTTTTTCTTGGAAATTGAGATTCCTAGAACAATTTATGTAACGGCAACAACAAAAATTTATGTAACAGATACACGTGTGCACCAAAAGTCAATAATTCTGTAAGGTTACTAAGAATTTTTGGGGAAACTGGGATGCCTAGAACTTTTCATCCAACTGCAACCAATATTACAGATAAAATTTTAGTAAGATTACGGTAAGTTTAGCAGTTTCATTTGTAAAGCTACAGATTTATGTATCTTTACAAAAATTAGTTTTGTAGATTTACAGCTTTTTTTGTGCAGTTACAGATAAAAGTTTAGTAAGCATGCAACTTTACATCTGTACAACTACATGTTTTGTTTTACAGTGGACCCACCGCAAAAATAGACGGTTAATTGAATGTAAAACACAACCAGGTTTTTTCATAAAAAACGTCAATTTGGAAAAAAATATATATAAATTTGAATATAAAATGGTAGAAAAGGTTGCGTGATATAAGCTTAAAGCTAATTTAAAAAAGGTTCTTTCGAAAGTTATTGAAATCATTAAATAGAAATACATAAGTAGAAAAACAAACATAGTGTTGAATTTGTAATAGAGCATTTCTTTCAGTATAATGCAAATTACTATGTTACATGATCACCCATCGCACTAATTAAATATCTTTTTTCGTGAAATTAGAGATCGCTGTAATAAATTTGAAAATCGAGTCATTAATGCATCAATAAATTAGGAGTGTGTTTCGAGTAATAAACAACATAATGGTGCTATTTTAAAAGGCAAAGTATTGCTTATGCACAAGTAACTCTACAGTAGTGCATTAAAAAAATACATAACTGCATGTATGCTGAGAATTTCATGTGTATTATTCATGAAAACCGGACAGTAAATTGAATGTATAAAACGCAGCCATGTTTTTGCATAAAACGCCTGAAGACGAAAAAATAACCAAAAAATTTGAATATAAAAACCATAAAAACGGCTGCGTGACATAAGCTTCATGCTAATTTAAAGAAAGTTCTTCGGAAGTTGGCGCTTATAAAGTAAACTTTAAAACTTTTGTAATTTCTTATAACTGATTTGTTAATTCCGCGATGAAGAATTAAATTAAATGATAATTTCTTTCAAGAAGAAAAAAAAAGCGTTTTCGCTTATATCACAGAAAAATAGAAAAACAAATGCTTATGGAAAAACGAAAACGGTTTCCAAATTGTTTTTTCAGAATATGATATTGTGATCAAAAAGTAGCTGGAATGACGGCATAAAACAAAAGACATAAATTTATCCGTCAAAATTTCTTGCATCTTCCTCAATGTAATCTCCCCGGACTGCAATGTTCTTCAGCCAACGTTTTTTCCAATCATCAAAACATTCCTTAAAATTATTTTTGTAAAATCTCTTCAGATTTCGTAGATATATATATATATTTATTTAATCGAAATGACGGACTCAATATAGTGATCACTAAGAGGCAATTTCAACCTTGGAAATAAGAAAAAGTCACACGGTGCCATATAAGGTAAATACGGAGTATGAGGAGCCGTATTTCTTGAACGTTTGGTTAAGAAATCCTGAATAATAATTGCACTGTTAGAAGGCGCATTATCGTGGTGCAAAACCCATTAGTTTTCGCGAAATATTTCAAACCGCTTTCGAAGAATTGCTTCACGCTAACGGCTCAAAACGCTCAAATAATAATTTTTATTGTCTGTCTAGCCAGTTGGTAATCAATCTGACCACATGATAAATGCTCAACACCACGATAATAAAAGAAAGCAGTTAACGTTTCCTTGATTTTTGAGCAACTTTAAAATGGTTAAACTTAATTACCCTCTGTGCAAATTACTTAAAAGATGATAAAATATTTAAAAAGGTGTTAAATTAGATTAATAATACTTAGTACTTTTAACTATATACATAGCTTTCGTCAGAGAATACAAAAATAAAAATACTGCAATTAGCGTCTTGTTTTCAAATTTCACGTAGTTGGTGTCGAAAGGAGAGAAATTCAATTTTTTGATCGGGAAAACATTGGGAAAATAAAAATATGGATATAGAGGGGAGTAGAATTTTACGTGTTTATGGCTCTTTAAGGAAACTGGGCCAAATTCTGGGTATGTTGTCGGATAAAACGTCATTACACATCAGACCGACAAACTTGCAAGAGGTGTAGGGGACACAGAGACGATTCGGAATGACATAGCAATTGAGATCGTCTGAAGAGCATAGTCGTAAATACAATCCTAACGAGATAGAGGCATTCAGTGTTGCCAGTTGGCTACTTTTTTTTAATTCAGATTTTTTGATTGGCACCACTTTTCTGAAATGGTAAAATTCCCTTGTTTTCGCTTTAATTAATATGTAATTAATAAAGGCGAATTTTACTATTAAAAAAAAAGTGATGCCAATCAATAAATCTAATTTTTTTTTTAAGTAGCCAACTGGCAACACTGGAAGGGTTGTTAGAGTCTGAATCATAGTGACAGCAATCACGTTTGAGGTAGTAGGTGCGTTTTGAAATGGCGCGTCTTCGTTGCTACCGCAAACGTCCGAAACACGCCCGGCGTATTTCAAAACATCCGAGATTCCAGGTTGCAAATATTTTATTCACGCATTACGAAACTTTGGACAACTTCATTATCAGGAAAGTCACGACTTATTTTAAGTTTATGGTCTTTAAATGTCAATTTGCCATCACAATGATTCAGACCCTAACAACCCCTCCAGCGCCGCTAATTGGCTACTTTTTTTAATTGAGATTTCTTGATTGGCGCCACTTTTTTTGAAACAGTAAATTTTACCTCTATTAATGACATATTAATTAAAGCGAAAGCAAGGGGAAGTTTGCCATTTCAGAAAAGTGGTGCCAATCAAGAAATCTGAATTAAAAAAAATAGCCCACTGGCAACACTGAACCCCTCTATCTCGTTAGGATTGCATTTCCGTCCCTGCATTGCTATATGATTCCGTGTCGTCTCTGTGCAATGTACAGTACACCTCCCGTAAGTGGTTAAACATCCTGTAGATGTACTTTACACGAAGCATTCCGAATTCTTTTGATCGCAGTAGTATGTACAATTTATCTTGAATAGTTAACACATTTCAACAGTCAATGTTTCTGCCTATTAACACAAATGACACATGACAGAAGTAAAAAAATATTTTTTTACAAAATCTTATTTTATTTTTTTATTTTTTTAACATTTTGAGCTTAAAAATAATACTTTTATGTGTTTGATAATGTTTATTAACCATATTTTTAAATATATTTTTTTAATTACTAGGGAGCTCTGCTCCCTACGAGCTACGCTTATCAACCCCCATTCAGACACCGCAGGCTCTAACAGCACGCTAATTTGATCGGCTTTAAAAAGATTTCGGAAGATTGAATTATAATTTGAATCTGACAATTATAATCTGACGTAATTTTCACCAAACTTTTCTTTCTCTTTTTAATATTCACGTAAAAATACTTTTGTTAGAAATAAAATATTATGATCATCTTAATATATCAAATAAATGTCTCGTGCAATTTTTAAATTTAAACTGTTTTGCAATATTATTTTTTGCTCATTTTACGTAATAAGTGTAATGTGACGTAAATGTGACGTAAATTCTCCTATTTAAGATACATGTGATGAATTTATTATTTTACAATATTCTTTCTCTTTTATAATTCACGTGTAAATATAGTTTTTATGACGTAATTTTCAATGAGTTCCTGCTTTTTATATTTTCTGTTTATAATAGTCACGTGTAAAATAAATTTTTAATTTGAAGCAAACATTACTGTTTGCGCTGTTTATACAGTTGGCAACAGTTTAAATTAATACAATATTCTAAAATATGTAAAAAATATCTCTCGAAATGCTGAAAATTCGAATTTAAAATAGAAATAAAACCTCAAAGAATGACTCAAATTAAAAAACTAAATGCATTCTGCACACCGGGAAATTCTGATGCATAAAATGTTCTAAAAATGATTAAATCCCTATGTACAGTTTTTGCTCCTATAAAACTTTTTAATGGAATATTTTGTCCAACTTTAGCATTAAATATCTCTTAAAATAATTCAGCGATTTGAAAACTGTCTGCATCAGTGTATTTATCAAACATTTCTCTATACTACTACCGATTTTCATATTTTTGTATACAACAGTTTTTTTTAATATTAACGAAGGAAGGCCATGCTTAAGCATTCAAATTGGATGCCGATCTGCCGGGATTATCTACGCAGATTTTCATTGGTCCATTTCCAAATCAAAACTTTTTTTTATAGAGAGAAGGTTTATTTTAAGCTTCGATGACTGTTTGTTCCCTTAAAATAGAATGTAGTGTTTTTTTTCTTTTTCTCCTTGGAGTATTAATTGTTAATTTTAATACAAAGGTTTTTTTATAATCCGATTTCATAAAATATTTAAAATCTAGACAAAATACACAATTTTATTACTCATCCTTATTATTCATTATTTAAGGGAATCCGGGACACATTTTAAAATAATTTTTATTTATTGAGTTAAAATTTTGAATTTTCTTGTGATCGTTAACCATCTTTCACTTGTAAACAAAATCACATGATAAATCTTCTCATATTTTTTTTAATTTAAATTTAAATATTAATAAAAAAGGTCTAGTAATTTAAAATCCTTATAACTCGAAATATTATTTGTAGATTTTTTTTTTCATTTAAATAAACAGAAATATATAGGTTTTAATTTTGATGCAGCATTTTTAAAAATGTAATTTTTGAAAAAATTAAAAATATTTCAAGTTAAAAAAGAAAAAAAAAAGAAAAAAAAAGATGTAACTTAAAAAAAAAAAAAATCACATTTTCAAAAGTAATTTTTTTTTTCAAATTTACTGAATCAAAACTAAAGTAAATTAATTGAAAAAGATATGTTCCAAGTTTGATCCATATGTTCCAAGTTTGATCCATTTACATTTAACGGTTCTTGACTTACAACAATTTAAATATGGGAAATGTTGAAACAAAAAACGATCATGAAGAAAAAAGAAATTTTCACAAGAAGTCATTTCCATGACAACCATTGCTTGAAAAATGAATTTTGAAAACAAACCAAAACACAAAATGAATATTTCCTGTTCTAAAAGGTGGAAACAAAATTTAAACGTCATTTTAAGCAGCAAAACACGAGAAATTTAAGAGAAATTTTTAATGCAATATATATATATATATTTTTTTTTAATTTGAATATTTTTCTATCCCAGACCCATTCAAGTATCTATTAAATATTAACAAAAGGGGGCAATCATAATAAAAATTCACAGAAATTACTCAAATATATGAGAATTTTTATCTGAATTTCACAGTGAGCAGGATAATACTTTATTACACCTGACGATGTTTAATCAGATGGTATGAGAATGTTTTTTCAAGGACTATATCGTCTTAATTTGTTATAAAGAAAGAAAATTAAATAAATTTCTAAAGTAAGAAATGGCGGAATAAATATCAACAGGCACTAAGAGAATTTTAAAGATATTTTAAGAAAAAAAAATCTGTGACGTCTGCAGGATAAAGTATTTTAAGGTAAAAAGTAATCAATGGATTTTTCTAACAGAGGTATACTTTCACTATAATCCATTTGTTTTGTGAATTACTTTTTAAAATTAAGTTTGCTTGGTTTATACTACTTTTTAGAAATAGTAATATTTACTTTATTTAATCTGTCATTAAGTAAGCGAATATATGTATTTAACAAAACGGTATCAATCAAGCTATCTGAATTTTTTTTTAAACCGGTAAACTGACAACACTGATTGGTATAAAATGTAGTCATTCGAAATATATATAGCGTAATGTAATATTACTGATATCTATTATATTTTTCTTATTCGTATTATTTATGTAACAAGTAGAATTCAAGTGGAAAAAAATACATCCATATATATAATAAATGTAAGCGTAATTTGTCGTGCCATTATACTTCGGAAACCTACCCACGCATCCCCATGGGGTTGATATATAATGGCAGCTCTCCATCCCCTATCCATGTAATGCGTTTCGGTTTGGAGCTACGTGGGTTGGGTTCAGAGATATGGTGTCAAAAAAGGTGATCGAGCCAATAGACTTCTTAAGGGAAGTCGGTGAAGCAGTTGGGAATCGAGTACCGAAGTGGCTGAAATTTGCCAGAATGTTCCTGAATGTTCTGGAATGTTCCAGATAGAATGTTCTAGAATGGTGTAGAATGTTCTACAATGTTATAAAATATCCCAGAAGATTCGAGAATTGTCCGAAATTTTCTAGAAAGTTCTACAATGCTCTGGAATGACCTAGAAGGTTCTGGATATTGAATGGGACTTCCGGTTCCGGAATGATCGTTAATGTTTTAGAATGTTCTAGAAACCCGAAACACAAATCCTGAATCTCCAGGAGCATTCTGGAATGTTCCATTATCCTGTTGTCGTAGGAATACGTTCCAGCTCAGCAGGGTATATATCAGCGATGACGAGACACATGCATCAATATACTTTTAGAAATCGATTATAGCGTATTAAAGGAAAACGAAAGTGATATAAAGTGAAGTAAATATCAGTTCTGCATGTTTAATAGGTAGTGAATAGTGTATTAAATGTAATTTTAGTGTGTTGCGACCAGAAAAATTACCTGTATGTCACCACTATCTTATACAGGGTGTCCGGTCTCAACGGTGTCCAATGGCTAATTCCTAAACCGTTAGTCGTAGACATATAGTTCCAATTACAAAAACGTTTTAAATAAGGAATATTTTAAAAGTGATTTGTGTCAATAAAAACATTTCTTAAAAAATTACGAAATTCAAATTTTTATACGGTCCCCCGGTCCTATAAGTTATATTTAGTAAAATTTTCCTTTTACACTGACAAGAAATACAAAAAAGTCCCATTTCATATAACACAAAAATTGAGCGAGTTATGGAACTTTAAAAATGCATGACTTATGCCACTTTTCTGCTCTAAAAACAAATGAGTTCGACTTGGCTTTGAGGGGTCACATACCAAGTGTTTAAAGTATTCGAAGATCTTATTTCATGTGTGTCTGCGCATTGAAAAAAATTGTACAAGTATTACGATTAAGTTAACATTCATTAAGTTACAGATTGGCTAAAATAACATGTTTTATTTTGTCAGGATTTGAGACTGTTTCTTTTATGATTTCTTTTAACAAAATATATGCTATTTTTATAAGTTTTTATGTTACTTCAACGATCATATGTATGTTTTTTCAGTTCAAAATTTGTACTCGAACTTTAACTAACTTTAAAATATCCGATCGAGATTACATTTTACATACTGGCGCAAATCCGACAACAATCTACTATTATTATGATTTTCGGTGGTTACCATTTATACTTATTTTACAGGATAACACAAAAAATTGCGGATAGATTACCACCTAGAAGTTTAAGAAAAAGTTTTAGATTAGGTAATACAAGACTGCGATTGTTGGGTTTTTTAACTTTTATGTATTTTTTAGCACTGAATCCGAAAATTACCTTAATTTTTAACCATCATGTCAGGACATTTCGTAAATAATAAATTGTCAAAGTAAAGGAATAACAAAAATCGGATACTATAAAGTAGAGTAGATGGCTGTGTTTTTTAACTTTTGATAATTGATTTTTACGTACTTTTTAGCGAATCTGAAAATGACCTTCATATTTAACCATCACGTTAGAATATTTTTGCAAATCGTAAATGTGTAGGTTAAAATATAGCGAAAATCTCATACTATAAAACATATGTAAAACTTTTTTTATTTTATTTCATGTTATTTTATTCAATGTTTTTGCTTATCCTGGGACTCTTACAGCTAAATAGCTTAGTGATCCGATGAAATGGGGGAGGAGGTTCAATTTTAACTTTGAAATTTGCAATTTGCGAAAAATCCTGATGTGATAGTTAAAAAAGAAGGTCAATTTCGGATTCAGAGGTACATTATACATAAGAATCAATTATCAAAAGCGAAAAAATATGACATAACCCAACTTTTGCAGGCTAGTGCTATCTAGTAATATTTTAAAATACGTATCATTTTGTAAAGAATTGAGGCTGTTAATTTAGCATCATTTTATTTAACAAAAATTTTGTTTTTTTCTTTCTTCTTAAATGTTTATTACAAATTGTATATTTTCCATTAATATATCAGAATGATTAAAGATTTTAAATTTATATTGCAATGTTAATTTTACTCTCAACCATTTTTTTTAATATACCTGACGAAATAATAATTTCGACTAAATTTGTGAATGACCCCCAATTTGGAGCAAAAAATATGCTCCAACTTTAAACAGCTATTACTCGGTCAATTTTAATAGTAGAATAACGGGACTTTTTTTGTAATACTTGTTAGTGTAAAAGGAACATTTTACTAAATATAACTTATAGGAACGGAGGACCGTATAAAAATTTAAATTTCGTAATTTTTTTAAGAAATGTTTTTATTGACACAAATCGCTTTTAAAATATTTATTTACCTGATTAAAAACATTTTTTGTAATTGGAACTATATGTCTACGATTAACGGTTTAGAAATTAGCCATTGGACACCGTTGAGACCGGACACCCTGTATATTTTCTTTTTCTTTTTAAGCACTCTAGAGGCTTATGGTTCTCGATTTCACCCAAAATCCTCTTTATCAATAAAATTTTTTTCATCATATGTCGCACTATTTTATAATTTATGAAAGTTTTCATCGCTGAAGATTTTGTACAAAATCTTTTCAACCAATCAAATTTTATTTATCGTATGTCCTTTTTCTGACATTTATAAAGGCAATCGATTGCTCACTGCTGAGCATTAAAACGAAGTAGACAATCATATAATTAAAAATTTCACTGAAAAATAAACTATACACAATTCGATGAAACCTCTCAGTTTAAAACATTCCCTGGTTTCTAGAATGTATTCTAAAAGTTTTGTTTAAATCCGATCAGTTTTTGATGAAAATTGTGAGGACTTACATACTTACTTAACGAGCATAAACTTCTGTTTTTTAAAGGTGCTTAATAAATTAAAAAAAAAAAAAAACATTTTTATTTGCAATCACTCTGCGTAATATATCGTCTACATTCTTCATTTTATTTAAAGGCTAATGCGTTACATTATTTTTTATAATTTTAAAACTGACATATGTTATACTGTTAATGAAGTCACAGAATTGCTGATTTGTGTTTTTTCCTTTAAATGTATGTTTCGGTATAAGTGATTTTTAAAATTAAAATAAAAATAAATTCTGGAAAGCGATTTAATTATTATTTTTGAAATCATTGAAGCCATGAATGAAACTGAGATATTCAGCAGAACATTTTTCCAAATAAATAACAAAATGATATGCTTGCAACGCTAGAACTTTTTCAATATCTTACTAATTACCACACTACACGAAGATAGAGAACTATAAATAAATATTTATTATTCATGAAAGTAGAGAACACATTTCCTTTAAGATAATTTCTTTAATTGAATCATTAATGTAAATAAAATGAAGAGCGTGTTTAAAGAAATATTCAGTATGATGATGTCTTTTTAATGGCGCAGTCTTTTTTATGCATATGTTACTCCCATACTGTTAATTACATAGTACTAATAAGCATGCATGTAAGCAATCGCACATGTATTATTCATAAAAAAAACGAAAGTAAATAGAATGGTAAACGCAGAAAAGCTTTTGCACACAACGCCTAGGTTCTTGCGAAAAGTATCTGAAATTTAAATAAAAAAATCATAAAAAAGACTGTGTGATATAAATTTTATGTTAATTTTAAGAAAGTTTCTTCTAAAGTTGAATAATTTAAAGAAAAGTTTGGAACATTTGTAACTTCTTGTAAGGGACTGTGATCAAGAATTAATTTGACTGTTTACTTAAAAAAAAAAAAAAAAAAAAAAAAAAAAAAAAAAAAAAAAAAAAATGTATGTGTCTGTATATGAATTACGTGCTTCCGGAAATGGAAAAAGCTCTTAAAACCTTTGAAAATATTCAAATTTTATTCTAATTATTCAAAATATTTTTGAAGCAAATATTAACGAAGTAAGAATGAAAATTATTGGGCACTATAAAATAAAATATAAGTTTTGTGACATTTTCAAGTACGTTTTTGTGCGCTTGGTAACATTTATAAGATAATATCGTACAAATGAGTTAAAAATATGGTTTATGTGGTAAAATGTACCTGAAAGACAGTTATTTGTTATTTCGAATGATTTTTTTCATTTTTAAAGTAATTTTTTTAAACGTAATTTAAATTTAAAATAAAATTTCTGCTTTTTGTAAAGGATAATAGAATTTTTCATTTACTTCAGATTTATTAATTAATTCTGAAAAAAAAATTAAAAATCAGCTTTCATGAAATACTTATGTAAATATTTAATTTTATTTAATCGAGTATTATTAATATATTATCGTTATTAATCGTTATATCGTTATTAATCGTGAGTAATCGTTATTGGAATTCGAATAAAAAGAAAGCAAACATTTATCTAAAAATACACAAATTTTCTCAAATATTGATAAGTATGCAAACAATTTCATGCGCCAAGTTATTTTTAATTAAATGGTTTTGTAGTATGTTTTTTAAAAAGCAACAGTCCATTTATTTGAATAAACATCCTTAAAAAAAGGACTTCTAGATACTTTTTGTGATTTGAAATTATAAATAATTTTCATTATTAGTTGTTATGAAGTACCGAAAGCTTTCTTTGATGCATTAACATATTATTTCTAGTATAAATTATTAATGATTGCGCAAGACCGATTAACGCAATATTAATGAAAGGATTCCGAAAATCTTACTAAAAGTTTTTTTTTTTTTTTTTTTTTTTGTCAATTAATATATCAGATAGTTTATGCATCTAATAGGTTTTATCGAGTTGATATGTTCAAATGCATCCGGAAGTAAGAATTGTAACAATATATGTTACATTTTCACTGATAACTAATATTTTAACAATAAAAAGAAACAAAAAATACAACAACAATGCAGGAACAAGAATAGTAACAAAAATAAGAAGAAATAATAATAACAAGAAATAATAAAAAAAAAGATTAATAAAAAGAAATACAGAAATGGAAAATGTACTGACAATAATATTGACGTTTTATTTTTATTTTTTGTATTTCACCGTTTTCAAGCTACACATTTTCCGCTATTCGAGACGGAAATTCCCGTTTTTAGAAATAAATATGAGCAGTTGCACAATATTAAAAAAGTCTACATAATAATTACATATGGTGATACATATTTAAGGAACACTCATTGCTATTGCTTATGAAGCAGAAAGATGTGCAGGGCATGATGAAAAATAATAATATACTTTAATTGAAAATTTTATAAAAAATGATTTACAAAGCAGAAAGCACAAAACATAAAATCTGCCTGGCGCAGACAATATTATTAAATTCGATTCTATATACACAGACTCTAGTGTCGACAGAATCATCGGAGAAGAGTTGTTTCAATTTTTGTGAATTACCGTCTGCGGAAGAAAATAATCGAATAATAAAAGATTGTCTTTCGTTTTGCCGCACTTATTAACCCTTTTAGGGGCAAGGTACTTGTCTTTATAAAATGTTGAAACAATTTATTGAAACCAGTATTTACATGAGACTTTATTTGTAAACAAGTAAAAGCATATTTTCGCATATTTAAGAAAGATGAAATTTTCATTATAAAATTCTGGTGCCACTGTGGCAATTAGGGATTAAAATTATGTGATGCCGTGACGGCATCACCGCCCTTCAAGGGGTTAACACACCCGTTTTTTATGCCACAATGTTCCCTTTCTCAGTTTTCGAACCACGGTACTCACCATTAGAAGATATATGTCCTGTCTTCTTTAACGCCTGGTTACCTGCAACAACTTGCTGACAGGTCAAAACATGAATTTCGAAAATTTAACTGTTTTTTTTTTTACCGTTTTCTTCCAGTTGAAACATTTTTGCTTGTATGTTTCGTAAGTAACAATTATGTTTCTATCTTTCAACGAATAAGGATTAAAAAAAGAAAAAAAATTACTTTTATTCAGGAAAAATGTAGGATTTGTAATGAAGATGGGAAGTTTCCGATAAAAGAAAGAAATTTTATATAAAATCACGCGTATATACGAAATTATTTTACAATATATAGTGGTTTCAACAAAAGTATCCGCAGAGCATAATTTTGCTCTAAGGATACTTCTGTTGCTGGTGCACACAACTTGTGGCAACAGTGGCGTTTTCTTCGTTCTGAAAGAGAATAATATTAATAATAACTTATAATATTACTAATAATATAACTATATATCACTATATCACTATATCCCAAAAACAGAAATTTTCCC
This sequence comes from Maratus speciosus, assembly GCA_963932465.1. Classification (NCBI taxonomy): domain Eukaryota; kingdom Metazoa; phylum Arthropoda; class Arachnida; order Araneae; family Salticidae; genus Maratus; species Maratus speciosus. The sequence continues at coordinate 500,359,602 of OZ010794.1, read as the reverse complement.
TTTTTTATAGTTTTTTCGCAGTTTTAATTCATTTATTATGACTATTTCTTATCCTGGCTTTTTTTGTGTTTGAGGGGTATATAGTCCCTTAAACCTGCATAGTCCCTTAAACCAGAGGAACGTAGGTACGTAGCAGAAAAATTCAAGAGATCACACTATGTATAAAACTTAGTCTAAGGACTAGTCTGGCGGCCAGTCCTGAATAAAGTATAGGTCAATATCCCAATATGGGGGTTAGCAATAAATATGGGGTCGATGGAGCTCTTGAAATGCACTGGTGAACCAATGTTTCTGTTAGTTTTTGATTGGGACAGTTGGTTGGGCCGGTTGATTGGGGTCATTTGTTGGTTATTTGGGGCGGTTGTTTGGTTATTTGAAGTTGGTTGATTATGTTACTGAAAGGATCTGTAAAAGGTGTGATGTGATATAAAAAACTGGTGGAACTCGAGAAAAAAGTAAATCTCGATCTAAATAAGTTACAGTAAAAAATTTTCAAATGGCTTCAGTTTAAAAAAGTAAGTACTGTGTAGAAAAGTAATGGGATCAGATTATTTGTAAAGCTCATGAGCTTACATAAAAAATTTTTGATATCTGAAAATGTTGACTGAGCTTTACTGGTGCCTTATATTTAGAATCATATTATGCACTCAAAATGAGTACTGGATATAGTAAATAGAATGTGAATGTAAAGTATAGGTCAATATCTTAATATGGGGTATATATTAGTATTAATTTAGTTATATAATATAGTTATATCACTATATCACTATATCACTAATAATAACTTTGTCTTTCAAGGTTGGATTTATGCACCAATGAACATTAAATAGTAGACGTACAGTACCTCCGTTTTTCTTTAATCGGATTCATGACTCACCTACGCATAGAGACTCTTTATAGAAAAAACTATTTCCAAGGTATACAGCTTTATCTGTCGGTGACATTTTGAGCAATCATTACAATAAACACTCGGCAAATGATTTGATTTGTGTGTTTTGTCGAAATTCTATGCCATTAAGATACTTATAACGCCCTTATACAATGTTTTTCTTTCATTGAATTCAGCACTTACATAAGCATAGAGGCTCTTTATACAAATAACTATTTCCAAGATATGCAGCTTTATCTATCGGCGGCAGTTTTCACATTTATTATACTAAATCCTCCGCAGATGGTTTAATGTATGTGTGGTGAAATTTATACCATTCAGATCCATAAAACGATCTTATATAGCCTTCTATCTTAAAGAAATTGTGTACGCAAATCCTGAATATTTAATAATTTCGCATGGCAGCGATATAAATATTTTAGTATCAATACTCTAATGCATTATGCGATTAAATAATGCAAAGACTTTCATTCCGATGTAGTGGTACTCAAATATATGCATAGCTTCAGAGACCGATTTCTGCCCCATTACAATATGAAGCTGCCTAGAAAAAATTATCGATTTTTTTATATTTATCATTGAAATCTATATGTGAGATCTCTAGAATCACATATTATGTTTAGAATCCTGATTCAACTTAAATTACTTTAAAAACAATTTATATCCATTCCATGTTTCTTTTCTATAAAAATTGTATAAAATCTTATTTGATTTTTCAATCTCATAGGTACATCAAACAAGTATCAAGGATAAACTGAAAATTGCTTTCTAAATAGCATTATTTTCGTAATTATTTATTATATATTTATGGTTTTACTAACATTTGAAAAATATAGTTTCTTAATTAAATGCCCCAAAAAATAGCTTTCCCGGGGTTTTTTCCTCTGGAAATACTTAAAATATAAATTCTCTGTGAACAAAAGTCACATTTTTTTCATTATATACAGCACAGATTCTTCAATATTTTTTTTATTACATATTTAAACAAACATTCGTCATGAATGCATATAAAGCATAATCCTTTGATAACAGCTTTTAGAATACTTTTAAGGCGGCCAATGTTTTAAAATGAAAAAAAATTATTTTTAGAAATAATAAAGTTCCGTTTATTTTTACATATTTAAATTCAAATGGGATTTAATCGCTGTTTTTCTAAATGTGTGGCTTTCAAGTGGAACTAGCAACATAACTTAGAGTAACTAATTTAATTTCTTATCTAAACATATATGCAGGGTGTCTGAAAAGCATTTTTTCTGATTACAAAATTTGTTCACATCGGCTAAAAGATAGGCATGGAAAACTAGTGCCAAAATGTTGGAAACAAATCAAGGTTGTTGTTTTTTTTTCAGCAGATTTCCATAATGTGTCTGTAATGTAGCAGTGTCAGTGTCTACGAAAACCAAAAATGTTCACAAATCATGAAAAAGCTCAGTGTGTCCTCTGGTACAATAAGCGCCGGTCACCAAAAACGGTGCAGAGGGAATTCCAAATAAGGTATGGAATGATATCGCCCGATGTCAAGAGCGATAAGCTTTCTGTGCTTTTTAACGGTATAATATGCTGTTAGGGGAGAATCCAGTAAATAGTGCAGTGGGGTGGAGGGAACTCCATAAAGACAAAGTAGTAAATCGCGTTTACCTATGTCATTATGGTATGAAGTAATGGTGAGAAGTGAGACGTCTGTCTCACTTCTTCCATGGTTTTAGCTGAAATTGCCAGTCGTCCAGTTTCCAATACGTTCGCAACAGTACCTTGTGATCTTTAACTTGTCATACCAGAACGATCCTCTTGACATCGAGCGGCAGGTTTCCATGCGTTGTTTTCCAAAAATACCCTTGCAACACAGGAAAATGTGACTCACTTCTTTGTGCTTGTGGTCTTCCCTCCACATCACTGAATACTGGATTGTCCTCTGACAGCATATTAACACGTTAGAAAGCAAAGAAGTATGGCAATACCGGATTGGATAATTATATTAGTCGAAGTCTCGTATTCATGAAGAGAATATATATACAAATGAGATTTTTAGAGAAGTCATACCTCAGACGTCTTTAAATGACGACCTCTCATCCTTTATGTCATTTTCTCTGCTTACATTGAAAATAGTTTTTATTCTTATTCTTATTATTTTATAATATATTATTTTTCTTTTATTTTATATTAGCACCGATATGCTATTTCTCTCGACCAGCAATTAAAGTGTCGTCAAGGTCGTCATCAGTGGGATTTAAATGTTGTCATTATTTTCTTTGCACTTATTCGAGAATTGTCCAGAAGAAAACATTGTAATTTAAAGATTGTACATCAGATGAGATGCCAGATAAAGTTATTCAAATTTTCAACAAAAGAAGCTTTCATCTATTATGCACCAAATATCTCTATACTCCATGGATATCGTATGATAGTGCATCGTTACAAACTGTATTTTTATTAGCAATTATTTCAATTTATTCTCTTATAAGGGCTTCCTGGTAATTATTTGTACAAAAGATAATTTTCGATTTATTAAAATCTATTTGTATAGGATGATTTTGAGCTAATCTTGATAATGCAGAATGGGGTCTATTTAATCTGAGATCTGCTTCTTGTTCGTTAACTGTAATTGTATGATGAAATTTTCTCATCGTCATACCAACATAAATAAAATATTGACTATATTTTTGGAAATGTATAATGTATACAATTGATTGCTTGGACAGGATCAATTTTGGTATTTAAAAGATCTTTTAACTGTGAGGTAGGGGCTGCGATTAATTTTACATCATATATAAAAAGGGTATGTATTATATTTTCAAAAAGCCTTGGAAAGTAGTTAACTTTACAAAATTAAACTCCTTTATCTAGAACTGCGCTTCGTTTACCATAATCTTCTACTTCAAATTTGTTTATGATTTTTTTCAATTAAACATTTATGGCATAATTATTTTTAATTAACATTTATACTTATTTAACATTTATATTTAAACATATTGTATTTTCTATTACTATTTTTCGAATTGCATCTAGTTCTTCTGTTAAGAGACGACTTTAACAAACCTCAAATGCTCTTTTTATATAATAATTAAACGGTGCTAATTTGTAACTTATAGGTAAACTGCAATCAAAAGAAATAGTGGCATTGGATTTGTTAGTCTTTCTAAAAAATTGTGCGAACACGATCATCATTTAAATCCCACTGATGACGGCCTTGTAATGGCTGAAAACATTTTCGGTTTTTCTAATATATTTTAAGATATTTTTAATGTATTTTAAATATCTTTACATTCTACATGTGTGTACCTGAAAGTAATTTTTGTACAATAATTCTTGCTTTTTATATGTAATTTAATCAACCGTTTATTTCATCTTCTTTCCCGCATTAAATCATTAGGGAAAAGCAGCTTGAAGATTCTGCCATTAATAATACAGCTCCTGCACTTTACGAAGGGGGGCAGTCAACTTTAAAATTGCTCATAGAAACTGGTTTCCAGCAACATTAAGTTCGTCTTTAAACTTTCCCCGGACATATATTAAAACAACTACGGATTCTCAAATAGTTCGACAAAATTAAGGCTTAATTCTCCCATCACAGACAGTGATATCCCCTGATTTCACTTATAACCCATTATGGGCCTGAATTTTCTTGTACTCATTTTTCGTATGTTATCTGGTGCAACATGTTCTTTAATTCTTGGTTATCCTACTCCTGTAACAGCTTTTCCAGTTACTAGTTCTCCTACTTATGGCCAGCGTTTATGGCTCATGGATCAAGCAATTATGCCATCACTCCTTAAGACCGTTTTATTCGTCGATTAAAATCGTCTGAATTTAACAACTTATTTACCTTTTTAGGTGCGTTAGTAATTACATAAATACATAGCACGTATAGTCGTTATCTGGATCTTTTTATGTCTGACCGTCTGTCCGCATATAACAGCGCAAAAACTAAACAATCGAATGGTTTGAAATTTAATATATATAATCGCTGCAGAACTTTCTCGAGTCATTTCAAATTTTATGAAAATCGAATCAAAACTAAAGAAGATATTAATAAAAATTTTCTTTCTTCTATTAAATCCTGTCATACGTAATTAATTCAATGATATACCGAGATAGGTAATTATTCTTGGTTGCCATGATAATTACGCTCTATTTAAGATGGAGTCCAATTATTTCCGTATTTCTTCGTATGCTATAGAATAGTAATTATTGTTTTATACATTTATTTTTACATAAGAGTGCAACAGTTATTGTACAAAGATCTGAAAAGTTATAAATGAAGTTATAGTACAAAAACACCTCATTTGCCACGTTTAACGTACAATTTTCAACTTGTTATTTTTGTGTCAACTTAAAATTACTGCTCAAAACAATTAAAGGTTATTATAAGTTTTATATAACATTACGGAACAAGCGAAAAAATCTTTTTGCAGAAGATGGGAAAAGGGAGTCAAAAATGCCAAATTTTCTCACTTTTAATCTTGAAAGTATGCAAATTTTGACATTGACGTCAAAAGAGACACTTTAGCGGCAGCGAATGAAATTCGGCTTTTAACTTACTGAAAGTCAAAGCGGAACACAACTCGACAGTCAGTAAATGTTTTTTTCCGAGGAGTGCGATGTCTCAACGAAATCATTTAACCGAATACCAAGCTTGGAGTGTTGTGGTTCCGTCAAATGGGGCCCAAACACCAGCCGAAGTTGCAGAAGCCACTGGAGTTTCACAAAGTGTGATTTCAAGGATCTGGAACCATTTTTGGAGACTGGAAATGCAGGCCGAAGACCAGTGCCAGGCCGTAGACGTGCAACAACGCCCAATGAAGATTCATATTTAACGCTAACGACTCGGTAACACTGAAATACGGAAGCCAGTCTTCTTCAACAACACCTTCGCTCCGCTACTTGCACCACAGTTTCCACATAAACGGCCCGAAACCAGCTCCACGCTGAAGGCCTGTATTCGTGACTAAACCACGGTTTAGTCCGTAGAACGTCAGTGCGCTATACTGATGGCCCGGCTTGGAATCTTTTTCACTATGTTGGCCTTTGCGCCTTTTAAGCAATTACTTTGAAATTTGAATTTTGATTTTCATTTGAAATATTGTATGCAAGGGGAATGTTTCTCTCTGAAATAATTCCCATGTATTAATATAATTTCTATCGATGCTGGATTCAATTATGTTTCGTGTTTGTCCCAGTTGGTGACTCACGATAAATATTCCATCTTGTGCTGCGTTTGTAGCCTTGCCAACATATAATAGTGAAAAATTTTTCGAGCTAGGTATCGTTCCAAGTGGTTTAGTCGGTAGAACGTCAGTGCGCTATACTGATGGCCCGGGTTCGAGTCCCGGCTTGGAATCTTTTTCACTATGTTGGCCTTTGTTCCTTTTAAGCAATTACTTTGAAATTTGAAATTTGATTTTCATTTGAAATATTGTATGGAAGGCGAATGTTTCTCTCTGGAATAATTTCCATGTATTAACAAATAACTCGTTTCAAATTCTGAAACGGTAGTTATCGAGAATTACATGTTACATAGAAAGTTTTATACTTCATTTTAAAATTTGCCGGAATAGTAGTTCATGAAGAACACTGCAAATAACGTAAACATTTATTAAGTAGGGGAGACCGGGGCTAGTTGGCTACAGGAGTAAGTAGGCGCAGTCTTCATAAATTGCCTGTTTGTGGCTAGATTACGCAGCCACTCACAGAGCACCTTTCTTATTGCTTTTTACAATGTCCATTGTAGTTTTGCAGCGTTACCTACGTGCAGTGGACATTTATTACGATTTTTCTGTTTTTTGCATTCATAAGTAATTTTTTGTTGCTCCATTCTTTTTCGAACTTCTAATACTTATCTTAATAATTGCGATTTAACTTGTGCAGTTTTTCTTAGTGTATGATTAACTGTACCTACCCCATATGTGATTTCCTTGGATTACTTATGCTTAGAGGATTACGTGTACTATTTGTGAAGAAATTTATTGTGGGGCTAGTAGGCGCATTGAACACGGGGCAAGTTGGCTATGTGTTTGGTGTAGTCTGGTAGCTTGAAAAACAGCAAACAATGAGAAAAGTGGTTGCAATGCAAGATTTTGGGCACACGGGGCTTGTCCAAACGGAGACACTCAATTTTTTATTTGTGACAACTGTAATTCTGATAATGATATAGAGTAGGATAGAAGTTTCTGAATGTTAATGTTTTATTCACTACTTTTATGTCTGTATAATTTAGATTTTATATTGTACGGCTATAACGCCTTTGATTAAACTTACTGCTAATAATGAAATTGATTTCGCTTAACTGCATGTCTTATTTGAGCTTCATTTAAATTTTTATAAAGCGTGTGCCAACTTACTCCATAGGTATAGGCAACTTGCGCCGTGAAGGGGTAGGTTGGCGCACAATTTACCTTTTACTTTAGGCTTCCGCTAAACATAAACTACTAAAGCTACAAACTCAAAACTCCGGATTTTTATAGCCCAATGCCTGTTCTTTAAAAGTACAGTTAAAACTTCATAAAAAAACTTACACAAAAAATAAATAAAAATTAATAACTAAAAATTGCGCCGACTAGCCCGGTCTCCCCTACTCGATGTACTCAAACGGTTAATTTTTCATTAGAAGGGAAATTATAAAAGACGCAATTCAAAGTTTACATTCAAAGTTCACGTTTAATTATATGGATGATAAGCTGTCATTTCATAAATAAGAGTAATAAAAAAAAGTGAAATGGCAGTTTAATAGTACTTCTATATTTTTCGGATTTTTTTTTTTTTTTTTTTTTTTTTTTTTTTTTTTTTTTTTTGTATTTTAGCAACAATGATGTATTAGAAGTTGCAGTTTGCTATTATTCTTTAAGCTCAATTAGTTATATTAAGACAAATAAAATAAAATAAAATAAAAATTTAAATCATTTTCCGTTAGAAAGGTAAACTTCATTTTTTCAGTCCTTTTTATTTTCATTCTCCAGATGCAAAGCTTTCTTTATAGCTATGGAATTGTATTTTAAAAATACGTGGCACATAGGTTAACGATGTACTTCTTTAGTAGCTCCGGGCTAAAAATTATTTAAAAAAATGCAATTTTTTTTATTATTGATTTTTAAAAATGCTGAGTTTTTAGCGTTAAATATCGCAAACCGCATACTTTTTATCTTCATTAGATCCAGAGATGTAACACCTTTTGCCTTGAGAAGCAATGCATCAGCCATCCTCCGACGAGAGCTTTAACTTCATTTATACTCAGAATGGAATTTTTCACGATTTGTCAACTTTAAAAGAATATAGCTAAAGTTCCTTGCAAGATATATGTATAAAATTTTCAACAGAGATTTTATGCTGTATTTCCAACAAATTGTCTTCAGGATTTTTAATTTTGAGTGATAATTGTGAAAATATGCTAATTAATGCAAAACTCACTCATAAAAAAATTTCTCTTTTTCTAGTTAAATTTTTTTTTATAAAATTAATAATCAATTTTTTAAGAAATCCTGAAGACAAATTAAAATGACACATTTTCTGTACACAAAAGTATAAAAATTTTGTAAATCGAGTAAGTACTTTCAGAGTTATATCAAAAATTAAATGTGTTTAACATTTTAAAATTTAAATTTCTTTTAAAAATATTTAAATTTTTTCAAATTTTTTTACATGCAATATTTTTATTGCATTAAAACATATTTCGAAAAAAATTTCATAACAAAATCTCTTAAAAAAAAAAAAAAATAGAGTTATGAGCATCAGACAACCTTTAGCGACAAATGGCTGTATGAAAACAAATCTTGGTTAACAACCAAACGTGCACATTGCAAAGCAAGCTTTGATTAACGAGTCTATGCCACAAGTATCATAAAACAAGTCACCGACAAGCAACAATTACCGATAAAGCATAGCAGAGAAACTTGATTATTACTTTGCAAAAAAATATAGCAGAAGGATAATATCTGCCTTAACTGGACTTCGATTGTAATAAAACTTGATTATTTATGTTGGAAATGCCCAGCAAGATGTGATTTTATCACAATAGAAGGAAACTATTTCGGGGGCATCAACCAATGAATGATAAGTTAATATTAGTTTTCAGAGAAAGTATAAAAGAGTACAGCTCATATTCAAAATATTAGAATAATTACTTTTTTTTACAAATTGAAAATATCGTTTGGTAATTTAATGTCTTTTGATGCAAATATGCAAACAATACTTTTATATGAACTTATTGTTGATTAAACTTATTTATTATCTTAAAATTAATATCATTTTTGAAAAGGTTAATTAAAAAAAAGTATTTTGAAAAGTCAAAGAATTAGAATATTTATTCAAGTGATTTCAAAATATTAGAATATTTCACACTAATTCTCCTTTAATTATCAGCAATTCATAACTGATGGCATCATTGATTAAATTCAGACGATTTTATTTAAAATCAGTATATTTTTTGCAGTTTGTTTGCTTTTTACTTTCTTCTATCTTCAATAGAAGAAAGTATTGTAATCGAAATTTTTTTCGACTTCCGATTTTCGACGGATTTACATGTTTTAGGGGTCAGAGATCCCAAAAAACATGTTTATAGAAAATGTCTGTCTGTCCGTGTGTCCGTCTGTCCGTCTGTCCGTGTGTCTGTCGCCATTGTACCATCAAAAAGTGTATGAAGTTATGCATAGAATTGAACCAAATTTTTATGTTAAGTTTCTGGCTATGGCAAGCAGATCCTCCTTGAATTTGGAAAAAAATTCGCCGGTAGGGGGTGCTGTAATAGCGATTTTTGTGCGATTTTGAATATTCTACCACCCAAAAGTATATGAAGTTATGCATAGAACTGAACCAAATTTTTATTTTAAGTTTTTGGATATGGCAGGTAGATCCTCCCTGAATTTGGAAAAAAATCGCCGGTAGGGGGCGCTGTAATAGCGATTTTTGTGCGATTTTGAATATTGTACCATCCAAAAGTATATGAAGTTATGCATAGAATTGAACCAAATTTTTATTTTAAGTTTTTGGTTATGGCAGGTAGATCCTCCCTGAATTTGGAAAAAAATCGCCTGTAGGGGGCGCTGTAACAGCGATTTTAGTGCGATTTTGAATATTGTACCATCCAAAAGTAAATGAAGTTACGCGTAGAATTGAACCAAATTTTTATTTTAGGTTTTTGGATATGGCAGGTAGGTCCTCCCTGAATTTGGAAAAAATTCGCCGGTAGGGGGCGCTGTCACAGCGATTTTGAATATTGTACTATCCAAAAGTGTATGAAGTTATGCATAGAATTGAACCAAATTTTTATTTTAAGTTTTTGGCTTTGGCAGGCAGATACTCCCTCAATTTGGAAAACATTCGCCGGTAGGGGGAGCTGTAACAGCGATTTTGAATATTGTACCATCCAAAAGTGTATGAAGTTATGCATGGAATTGAACCAAATTTTTATTTTAAGTTTATGGCTATGACAAGCAGCACCTCCCTGAATTTGGAAAAAATTTGCCACTAGGGGGCGCTGTAATAGCGATTTTCCATATTGTACCATCGAAAAGTGTATGAAGTTATGCATAGAATTGAACCAAATTTTTATTTTAAGTTCTTGGCTATGGCAAGCAGGTCCTTCCTTAATTTGGAAAAAAAATGCGGGTAGTGGGCGCTGTAATAGCGATTTTTGTGCCATATTGAATATTATACCATCGAAAAGTGTATGAAGTTATGCAGAGAATTCAGCCAAATTTTTTGCGTTTCTTTTTGTTCATGGAATGAAGGTCCTTCCTGAATTTGGAAAAATTCCGTTGGAAGGGTGCGCTATAATTACGATGTCTGTACCATTTTCTTTATTGTACAATCGAAAATTGTATAAAATTATGCATACAAATTGAACCAAATTTTTTGTGCATGTTTTTGTCTTTGGCCAACAGGTCCTCCTTGAATTTGGAAATATCGCGCGGTAATGGGGCTCTGTGATGTCGATTTTTGTATACTTTTCTAGATTTTTCGTAGTTCTATTGTCCATCGGCAGCTCGTGCAAAGGCGGGAACTCACTTCCTGCTAAGCCGGCTATTCACAAACTTCTGATAACAACAGAATAAGGAAAAACTATTAATTTTAACAAATATCATGATATAGAAATTCGTTTTTAGTTTATTTAATTGACTGAAGCAGAAATTTAAGATGAAAATCAAAGTTGGTATAGTAATGAACTAATAATATTGAAGTATTAACAAGTGTAACTAGTTTTTGAAATATTAAGATGTATAAGATAGAAGAAAGTTTTGGGATTGGCACATCCAACTAGTTCATTTTAAAATGAATCGTGTGAGTGACATTCCTGAATATATTAAACTTCGTATGGTTGATTTGTATCGGCACGGTAAAAATCAATGTTATATAGCGAATTATTTACATTTTACTCAATCAAGCGTTAGTAAAATACTAACGCAATATTCAAAAAATGGAAATTTTCAAAATAATCGCCAAAATGGCGGCCGAAAACCAAAAACACCTGCTGGAGATGGTAGGAAACTGAAGAGTATAGTTAAGAAAACCGTTTTAAAAGTGTGTGATTCTTGCACCGAATATGGAAAGAAGAAGGATTTGAAGTTTCTACATCGACAACATTAAGACGTCTCCATAAATTTAAGTTTGAAAGAAGCATGAAGGAAACTGTATCTTTCCTGAGATAATGAAGATATTTCAGTTAAAGATTATAAATTGATAAAAGGTATTGCAACTGCTCATGACCTTAACTTAGAAGTAGAGGAGGAAGATGTTAATGAACTATTGGAGGTAAATGGCCGAGAACTGATAACTGACTGGTTATTTTTTTTCAATCAGCAATGTGAAGTAAATGAAATTGAAATTTCATCAAAAGATAATGACGGGGGAAGGGGGGTAGAAACAAGACTGTAGAAAGCTAAAAATGCTTTAACAAAGTTGGAGAAAATTCTAAAAGTTGCTATGAAGTGGAAACCAAACAAATCTGAAGTTATTAGACCTAAGACTTATTAACTTAAAAATTCCATGCAGTTTTCGTGATTTTATAATTGTTAATTTTTACTTTCTTCTATCTTTACAAGAAGAAAGTATTGGATTCATGAAAATTTTCGAATTCCGGTTTTCGACGGATTTACACGTTTTAGGGGTCAGAGATTCCAAAAAACATGTTTTTACAAAATGTCTGCCTGTGACTCTGTGAGTCTGTCTGTCTGTGTGTATGTGACACAAATTTTGTGGGCGCTCTATCTCAAGAACTAATGCACGGATTTTAATACAAATTTATATTCAGTGAGTCCCTAATACAAATTGATACTGATTAGTGTTTGGTGTAAATCGCTCAACAGGAGGCGCTGCTATACTGCATTTTTCCCGATATTCGCAATAGCTCTATCTCACGAACTAATGCACGAATTTTGGTCAAACTTCAGATTTAGTTCGTCCTTGATATGAATTGATGCTGATTACGTTTTGGTGCAAATCGCCCAACAGGTGGTGCTATTATGATGAATTTTGCAGGATTTAGACGATTTCTCAATAGCTCTATCTTAAGAACTAACGCACGGATTTCCATCAAACTTCAGATTCAGTTAGTCCTTGATATAACTTGCTACTGATTATATGTTGGTGTAAATCGCCCAACAGGTGGCACTTCTGTGCTGCATTTTTCACGATTTTCGCAATAGCTCTATCTCACGAACTAATGCACGGATTTTGATCAAACTTCAGATTTAGTTAGACCTTGATATGAATTGATGCTGATTACGTTTTGGTGTAAATCGCCCAACAGGTGGCGCTGTTATGATCAATTATGCAGGATTTACACGATTTCCCCATCTTAAGAACTAACGCACGGATTTTCATCAAACTTTAGATTCAGTTAGTCCTTGATATGACTTGCTACTGATTATGTGTTGGTGTAAATCGCCCAACAGGTGGCGCTTGTGTGCTGCCTTTTTCATGATTGCCTCAAAGCTCTATCTATAGAACTAATGGACGAATTTTCATCTAACTTCAGATTTAGTTGTATGTTGACACAAGTTGTTAATTAGGTTTCGGTGTTAATCACCCAATAGGTGGCGCTGCTATGCAGGAATTTTCACGATTTTCGCTATAGCTCTATCTCAAAATCTAATGCACGGATTTTCTCAAAACTTCAGATTCAGTTAGACGTTGACATAAATTGTTGCTGATTAGGATTTGGTATAAGTCACCCAATAGGTGGCGTTGCTAGGCAGCATTTTGATGGATTTAGACGATTTCAGCGATAGTCATATCTCAAGAACTAATGCACGGAATTTCATATCTTCAGAATCCTCATGAGATATATAGATTGCCATTTAATTTTGGCAGTGTGATAGCGAATTTTGAAGTATTAACAAGTATGAGATAGAAGAAAGTTTTGGGATTGGTACATCCGACTAGTTAATATGTACTATGATTATGGAAAGAAGCCGGAACAAATTAATTAATTTTACATTAAATCTTATGGAACGTCTTCGAAAATGACAATTATGGTTAACGACTAAAATTTCGGAACGGATTACCGTCGTTAACCAAGTTATCACTATATGCTGAAATTACAATTTAAGTTTCACTTTTTTTTTTTTTTTTTTACTTTAGAGATATTATGTTTTCTTCTGCCTTTAAGCAACAAAGAAGATGTTGCATTGAATGTGGAGAAGGGTGATAAATGGAAAAAAGTGTTTAATTTCTGAATGCAAATATGATAAATTAAATATAAGAAAGCTAATTAAAAAAATCAAAGAGATTAAATAAAAAACCTCTATTATTGTTACAAAGACATATTATTGCATTTTTCATTATAAGTTGTTGTTTATTAATAACAACTTGAGAATGTTTTAAAAAGGCTTGAAATTTCAAAATCTAAATTAGTTTTTGAGTAATTCTTCTTCTTATTATTATTATTGTAATTTGTTATGACATTTCTGTAAAAAATGGCAGCACAATTACTGCATTTTTATAAAGTAAATTGAAATAATGCGATATAATCAGCTACATCTGAAATGCTGAACAAAAATACCTTTATTTTCGTTTTGTTTGTATAAATGCATTTAGTGATTTTTAGTTTAAAATCTCATTTATAGTATACGGTGTAAAAGTTATTCATAGTGTTTCACGTCAACAAATACTATGATTATTATGAAAAAAATTAAAAAAATTCAATATTATTGACTCATAAGCAGGGTTGTAACAGGCGACTATTTTTTATTCTAACTGGCACCACTTTCACAAAACAGACATCCACACACCAAAACTTAATGCTGGAATCGGGCGTAAGTTAACACAGTTGCGCCATCTTGTGGACGGAGTGATAATTCCCATACGCGGGCTTTTAGCGTGGCGGGTAATTTTTAAACCTTTAGTCACTCATGGAAATGAGTTTTGTTTGCCACATCCATTGCAAAATAATGGCGTAGCGAGAGGGGCATCCAAATGCACTTGGCATCACGAAGTTTGCTTCGCCTTATCAGAAGCACTTCAGTTATTAATCAAGGTGAAAAAACTTTACAATTTTAGTGGTGTGAGTAAGAAAACAGTTAAGTATTTACCTGTAGTTCACACTCCACCCACTACGTGTCGCATGACCTTGATTGATGTGAGCTCGCTTTTAATCTTGCGGTTACTTCTCCCATTTAAGATAGGACGCTTACATATATCGCTTTGTCCACACACTTTCACAACATTTCCAAGAGAAATATACTTCAAAATTTATAGTAGAATAATACTGGTGGGAGCAGAATATAAAAATAGTCGCCTGTCGCAGCCTTGATAAGAAATATCCTTTACCATGTTTGTCTTAAATATAGATGAATGGACTCTTACAGAATGCGTAGTTATATCACATAAGGGTACTTCTTAGTTATCCCGTCGACCAAATTACTGTCGCCAAATTGTAAGATTAATTGCCAATAACGGTTGCCATTAATTAATTAATTGTAAGATTAAATGCCAATAATGGCCAATAAAACCATTAATTCGACATTTTATCTGTATTTTTATTAATGTTTTACTAATATATCTGTTATTTCGTTATTTAAAATTAAAAAAATATGTCAATGTGTATAATTTGGCGAGTGGTTTGACGATTTATATAATTTGGCGTAATTGGTCGACGGGATAACTAAGAAGTACCCACATAAGTTATATACTGATATTGCATATTTTCCTCCAAACTATAATAATTCACGCACCAGAATTTGGCGATGCCCCGCTGGAATATATTAGTTCGATCAGTCAGAAATGCAAAGAAATATTAATTTGGTGATAATGTGCAGCTCCTCAAGTTTCTCTCTAAATTCTCTCGACCAATCAAATTTTATAATCCGTATGTCGTCATTTTCTTATAAAGTTATTCTAATTGTAATTCCAACAAAATCACAAAATTTACAAATTCAAATTTTCCTAGTTTATAATTAAGTTATATTCAAAATATTATTTATTTTTTATAATAAGAAATTCATTTAAATTATAACTATAATTATTTTTCAAATTGTAGAATAAAATAAAATTATATAAAATATGAAAACATTCATAAAAATGATTCATTAAAATTTATTACTATAATAAGTGTCCATGAAATATGCACAAAAATGTTTTTACAAAATTAAAAACCTTCGATGTTAAAATGTTATAAAACTCTGCGAGCGCTTTCGCTAAATCTAAGCCATTATCAAGGAGAAAAACAAGTGGAGAAAAGCTCGAAATCTGATTAACAACACACGACAGGGAATTCGTTCCAAAGTTTTGTAGGCGGTTGATACCACTAAGAATGAGGCTCAGAAAGGTAAAGAAAACTCAACCGCTCGATTCACTCGATTTCTGTACTTCTCTCCTCCGCATTATTAGTGGCTTCGACCGCCTACAAACATTTTTGAAGGAGTTTCCTGTCGTCTGCATTGTAAAAAAAAACACTAATTTTTACATTAAAAAATTGCATTTTTTACAGAGAAAAAATTGTTTTAAAGAAAAACAGTTTTCTTCTGTAAAAAAGAGTGGATTTTATATTTTTTACAGAAAAAAAACTGTTTTAATGAAACATTACAGATATTTTCTGTAAATTAAACGGTTTACCATTGGCACCAAAATTGACAGTTTTCTTCTGTCAATTTGACAGGTATTTTTTACAGCGTGGTACCAGTCAGCGTTGAGCATTTCTCCACTAGTTTCCTCCTCTATATTGTCTTAGTTTTATCCGAAAGCGCTCGGGAAGCTTTATAAAAGTTTACCATCAAGAATTTTTAATTTTGTAAAAACTTTTCTATATATATTTCATCAACACTTATTTTAGTAATAAGTTTTAACAAATCAATTTTATAAATGCTTTCATATTTTATAAATAAAAATAAAGGTGAATTTACCGTTTCGAGTAGTTTGTATGTACTTCATAAAGTCAGTTTATTAATAAGATTTCATCTCCCCCCCCCCCCCCCACAAAAAAGACAAATCTCACACAATGCAAATGCTACGCCATATATTCTATTGTCTAAATTCTTGAGCTCTGAAAGCATTAAATAAAATAATAATATTAAATAAAATTTACGAACATTAATCCATCGAAACACATTTAATTGACAAAAACCTTTATGAAATTTTAATCTATTGCCAAATTTTCTCACCGCTGTTTAGCATGCTTTTTCTATTGAATTTATTAAAATTTCTGTTAATTTCTGTTAAATTTATTTACCAAATAAAAAACGTGAAGAATTAAACAGTCGATACTTTATACTATAAATAAATTAATCAAACGTTGTATTTCGTAAAAACTCGTTTTTTAAAAAGTGAACATTTTGCAAGTGATATACTGGTTTAATTTAAATAACTTCATTTTAATAAAACGCATTATACTGTAACTAACATTGATGAATTAAAAATAAAGCTTTTTTTCTCTGCGACATAATATACATCTTGTGATATTACTTATATTATGGCTTTTATGTAACAGTTAATTAGAAGATTATATTACAATATATTTTCTACAAATAAATGATTAGTTGCTGCTCAGAAACCGGCCCTTTTTTTTGTAAAAACTTTACAGTTATAAATTATTTTTTTATATACTGTGGTGGCATTATAAAACAAATTTATTTTAAAAAAGGCCCTTCAATATTAATTAAGATAACATGCATCAAGCTTATGACTCGGTTATTTAATTATGATGCCGAAATTGTATTTTTTAATTAAACGGTAAACATATTTTAACAATTTTACAAAATAAAGTATATCATATACCTGCACAATTTAAATTTATTCTTTTGATCTTTTTCTTTTTTTTTTTTATCGATTTCAACGCTTTGTTTAACCGGGTCGGATAATTAAAATAAGAACGAAGTATCACGCGGACAGCATAGATTATGAAACACTTTACAAGACATTCAGAATACTATAACAAATCTTCACAGTTAACTAATAGCCCAGTGATAGGGGAGGAAAAACAGGCCGAATTCGGAATTAACTAGTAGGAAACTGGTAATTGCTTTAATCCGTTTAGTTTAGGTCTAGAATGAATATACTAAGTTTTCACCTCGTAGAAGGTGAGCGTTAAAAAATATGTACAGGTTTATAGTCGAAAAACAGATTTTATACACACCAAGGTAGAATTTATATACACCAAGTAGTATTTAAACACTAATTAAATTAAAATGTATACCACGACTAAAAACGCACTTACGGCAATTATTGTTCTTAGGCTTCAACAGTTCAATTATTGTTCATTTTCTTCTGTAGTCAAATTCTTTTGCATGTTTCTGTAAATGAACGATAAATTCTATACTCACCACTAACGATAGTACGAACCTTGTAGGACACTTCAACGATATACAAGGTGGCCATAATTAAACTGCCCGTATTCAGATTGTTCTGTAGCGTGATCTAATTAAGAGAATCGGCAAATTTTGCAAGAAGATTAAACAAGAAGGAGGGGGGAATTCCGCAGAAAAAATTAGTTCCAAGACTCGCCGCTAGGGGAATATGTGGCGCTGTGTAACAGAAAAGTTAGTTGAAAAAAAAGGCAGAATCAATACTGAAATAAAATTGCCTTTCATTTTGCACATTTAACGATTTTATTTCTATTTTCATTTATTTCTAAACTTAGTTCTCATTTTTAGAATTAAATTTATCTATATAATAAAAGCCGAAGTCCTCTGACTATCATCAATAGTTCCGGGCTGACCGCTTCACTTTTTATGCCTTGGCGCAGCATGTCCCTATAGGGACTTTGCGCCATAAAACCCCATACAACCAACCACTTTTTATGCCAAACGGACATTTCAGTACTTTTATATTAGTCGGGCGCAGGTGATAAAAAACGCCAAATATTCTTCCATCGCCCTCATTTCATTAAAAATATAAACCTATCACTCATTTCATTTAAAATAAATCTTTCATTTAAAATACACATATTTCATTTACCTCATTTAAAATACAATAAATAAATAAATAAATAGGTTCTTGGCGAGAAAAAATAAACTGGCATCGTATTTTACGGCAATTTATATCCTATTTCATATACATATGCAATTTTGTCCATATGTATACAATTTATTTAATCTAAAGAAGCCAATAATCTATTTTTATATAGAAACAGAAGTAATTTCTATGTAAACAAATGTTGTATAATATGTATAAATAAAATGTTTATAAGCAAATAAATACAAATTAAATATAAATAAAAATAAAAGTTCACCAGGTTTGTTTTCATAGCTATTTATATATTTTATCAACGTATTTCACATTCTGAAGCCCGAATTGCGCCAAGCTTTAAAAAAAATAATGCCAAAGACCCTGCATCGTAATAATAATAACACAAACTAAAATATTTCATTTAAATATCAAAGTATCGTTTCTAATTTACATTCAAATAAATATATATTCCAAGATAATTTCAATTGAAATTAAGTTGACATCTTTCTATTTCACTTCATAAAGTAAACAAACACAAGAGATTCATTCATCACAAACAATAGTAAATATTAGACCATGGTGGTAATCATTCGCAAAGCAGATTCTGCAACAATGAATGGACAATATACTTATGACGTCATAGTAGGTAAATTGGTGGCGCTAACGTTTGTTAACGGCTTGCATTCACGAGGATTTTATTTTACTATTTCTCTTAGTTACGTTACTATATTGTCATATTTATGAACTCAGAAATCAAATCTATAAAAGCAAAAGTATATATATTCATTATTTAGTTATTAAGTAATGAAAAAAATTTATAAATGCATGATTTGCAAAATTTAAATAAATTTATTAATACTAAAAAATGGCATTGAAGTAACAGTATGTTTAAGTAAAATAAGTTTAATTTAGATAATTTATGAACAAATCTCAGTTTAAACACTTGAAATTTCACTCATTTTTACAGCTACCGAAATTAAATGGTATTTGTCAAAAAAGACGAAGTACGCATAACAACAAAAATGTATGAAATATTATCAAGTTTGCAAAGAATTCTTGGATTCTCTATCAGAATCTTTGGACTCGGGGGAAGGAATGAGCAAGTCAATAAGTTTAAGAATGAAAGTAACATGATGCAATGCTTAGCATACATTTAAGGGAGACCAAACTCGTCGCCAGAGGCGGTTAGTGTACAAATATGCATTTTAGGGATTTTTAAATGAATTTTACATGTTTCCAACGATATGTTTTTTTTTTTTTAAGTTTAATTCTGCTGTCTTATAGGTAAAGTAAACGTAAACATAAGTTATTTTTCCACTTTAAACTAAACTAGTGGTAATAGTCGTTGAGCCAGAAGCCAAAATTAGTGATTTTGGTTTAATCTCTGAGGACTTGATGATATATACTTTTTTGGATTCACAATGGTCCAAGGAGTTTATTTTATGATGATACTATGAAATTTGTGGTAGCTTATAGACGCCATATTGAAAAAATGAGCGCCATCTATCGCATATAGATACACATGATTTATTTGCCAGTATCACATAATTAAATGGATTTTAATGAAAAAATGGAAAGAACAAATATTGTTAAGCATAAAACGTTATGCAAATTTTATATTTATTACGATTTTATTTTAATATGATGCTTATCTTTACATTTAACTTTATGTTTATGGACATTTTCGATGGGATAAACATCCTGTTTTTCATTTTAATGCGTATTATTTTCATGTGATAAGACACAGCAATTCAAGAAAAAAATTAATACTGGTGAAACTTTTGTACTTAGTCTGTTAAGAATTAACCCCTTCGGGACCACGGGTGCATATATGCACTTTCGGAAACGTGTTTCCATCGCTTGCTTTTGATACCACTAAAAAAAGAAAAGTAAAAATTTCCTTATTTAATTAAGAATTTTCTTGATGGCTAAGCTAAATTTAATTGTTTGACAAAAAGTGGTGTTAACCGAATAAAATTCATGTAAAAGCATCATCATCGGTTGACATTCATGTGTCCAAATAACTTCCATCGTCATAGAACAGTTCTACATTCTGCATATGCATGTATATCTGAGGTTCTTAAAAAGACACGCATATGATGGTGATACACATGTTCTTGAACAAGAACATGCCATCAGTTCCAAAATAGCTTCAGAAGCAGGAGGACTGCCATTCCACTGGACCTTTATATAGCCTTTTCCTTCACTATCTGTTCCAAAAATCCAACCATATTTATCTGGGGATAGAAGATCAGGATCAGCCTGTAGGCACTTCATCCAAACAAGACCGTGGTAATTAGCTCGCATTACCTATAGATAGAGTGTATTACTACATGGCAGAAGGCAATGCGACTGCACAAACTCATTTTTTACGAAAAATATATATATATATAGAATATAGCGCAATTCATTGATGTCTGAGTATTTGTGCTTTCCATAATAGAGATGGCAAACTTACGGCTCAAGCTGTTTATTTGTTTCCTCTGCTATATCAGCGTCA
The DNA here is from genome assembly GCA_963932465.1 of Maratus speciosus. Taxonomy (NCBI): domain Eukaryota; kingdom Metazoa; phylum Arthropoda; class Arachnida; order Araneae; family Salticidae; genus Maratus; species Maratus speciosus. Next base: position 500,338,843 of record OZ010794.1, on the reverse strand, counting down.
GTATCAAGCACCTTAAGCGCATTTCGAAATTCAGTGTTCTGAATCATCATTTTCCCTTGCAAAAGCTCTTACTGTATCGCACCCGACAGGGAATGCATTACATACCGCTTTACCTAGAAGTCCACGCATCTCACTCAAATTGTAGCACTTTACTTTACCCTGTCATTGGATCCACATTTTGCAAATATTAACCCTTTCTAGTTTTTCAAATCGTTAAAAAAAAAAAAACAGTGTGATAGCTGCTACATCAGTATCTATAGCGATTATAATAATATTTCTAAATCCAGACGCTAAAGCATTGTGTGAGCGAAATAAAAATCGCGTATAACCTCTTAGTGTATTCTTCATTATATCGTTATATCGTGAATTTATAGCATTTTTCTCAGTAAATAACGTACATCATTCGTATATTCAACTATTTCAGATAATGTTCATTTTACCATTCTTGAGAAATGAAATGTATAAGTTCTTTCTTGTTCTCCTCATCAGATAGAAACTGCTTCCATTTTCGTACGGGGTGTCCAGGAGTATATAACTTTTATCGCATTACCAACAGTTCATATTTTTCGTTCATTTCGTTTTATTGACACCTGCCTGCATGTATCAAATACAACATCGATTCTTTGAGAGGATGTAGAATCTTTTATTGTTTTAGAAAACAGATTCTTTGCTAGTTGTCCAAATGATTGTAGCTCCTGCGATAGCTTTGAACAAAACACATTCCATCAATGATATTAACATTACTATCATTTGCATTCTTTCAGCAGTCGCAATTTTGTCATAACATCCATCAGTTTGATTTTTCAGTTTTTCGCATTAAACCATCAAGTGTTGCTATAAAGACTATGGAAGAGGCCCTATGTGGTAGAAAAAGACAGTTCTCATATCGAAATTTCTTCGCTCTGCAATGATCGTCATCTGAGCAAACATATTTCTTTCTGCCTAGGCAACAAACTCTGATTTATTAAATTTTACACTCTGTTTCTCCTTAAAGTCGGAAAATGTCTTTAGCTTCTTTATTTTTAGAGGTTTGGAAAACCCGTCTGGCTTTGAGTCTTCAGACAGATATTCTCTTTTGAAAGTTTGGTAAGCTTCTTCACCCATCTCATGAGCTTTGACCATGTCTTCGACAATTTCTAGATTTGTCATTGCTCCAGTTGATTCTATTACCGTGTCTAGATTTATCCATTCATTGGTAATCATGTTCTGTAAATATGAGATATCACGTTCGTCTTTCTGGATCCTGCTCAAAGATAGATCTGGATGTAGAACTAATTTTGGTTCTTTCACGAATCATGTGAAGAAATGCTGTCCTGATATCAAAAGTATCTCTCGACTGTGGCAGATCTTTGACTGTAACTTTTGACCCCTGCATTTCTTTACTTATTGTCTCTTCAATCGTCCAATTAATTTAATAGCATGCAAAACCAAGAAAATCTTTTAATCACCCTGTTTATCGGCCGGTTTTTGAATGTATCACGGATAAATGTCATTCCGATGTTGTGGTGAATTCAAAAATGTGTGGTTTACCAAGTCCGCTGACGTGAAACCACACGAGCCCCTGCCTCAACGACGGCGGCCATTTTCCAATATGGCGCCCATAAGCTACCCTGGTTTTGAATGTATCATGGATAAATGACATGTTGTTGTTGTGGTGAATTAAAAAATATATGGTTTACCAAGTCCGCTGACATGAAAGCACTCGAACCCCTGACTCAACGACGGCGGCCATTTTACAATATGGCGCCCATAAGCTACCCTGGTTTCGAAAGTATCATGGATAAATGAGGTGCTGTTGTTGTGGTGATTCCAAAAATATATAGTTTACCAAGTCCGCTGACATGAAACCACACGACCCCCTAGCTCAACGACTATAAGGAACGTTGTAAATTTATTATTATGCGTTTCAGTCCTTATCTCCACTGAATACCAATACTGTATAATAAATAAAACTCTCTTTATTGGGTAAAAGTTCTAATAGTTTTTTTATTAATTTTAATTCTCACTTTTTGTAATTTTTTGTATATGTATAAAAATGTATTTTATGGATATATAAATTTGTTTTATCTCATTCCAATAAAATTTTTATTCGAATTTAAATTTGTATCTTATTGATATACGTATCGTAAACAAGATGTTTTTTTCAATTTATACTAAGCAAGTAGTAAAGAATTTTTTATACATATTATCATGAGTTTCAGTATTAAGCTCTGCGAATATCAATATTTATACATCAGCAAATAGAGCAAGGTGACGGGACGAAAAGTTACTAGCTGCTGCTGTGGGATAGCTACCATGGCATTTAGCATCGTTTTTTTTTTACCTCGCAGGCTATGAAATCCTAAAAGCTAATGTCACCGTAGGTTCTGTATGTATGTACGTATGTAAGTACATAGGTTCTGTATGTATGTACGTATGTAAGTACATAGGTATGTATGTATTTACGTAACGCGATTAATAATGATAGAAATATCGAATTTGCTTCAAATTTTGCATATAGGTTCATTCTGATATGGCGATTCCCTGATTATTTTTGGAGGTTCATTGGTTAAGTATAAGGGGAGCCTAAATCAGCCCCTTAATTTAAATAAATTGGTTTTTCATGAAGAATTATCCGATTTGCTTCAAATTTGGTATATTGCATTATTTCGATAAGGCGCTTCCCTGATTAGATTTGGAAGTTTATTGTTTAAGTGTAAAGGATGGGATGGGGGAGCTAATCCTCCCAAAATAAATTTAGCTAAATGTGTTTTTCATGATGAATTATCCGATTGGCTTCAAATTTTCTATACCTTTTTATTTTGATAAGGCACGTCCCTGATTATAATTGAAAGTTCATTGGTTAAGTATTAATTTGGATATGGGGGAGGTAATCCCCCCTTAATGTAGCTACATGGGTTTTTTTTTGTTGTTGTTGTTGATTTCCCTATTTTTCGAGGAGCATAATACTTTGAAATACGAGTATAATATACAATTAATATGAATAGCCTGTAAATTCAATGCCATCAGTTTATTTGGGCAGTTTTCTTTTTATTTATTTGTGTGCCATGCAGCTATGTAAGCTTTTCAACCTTTCTACAGTAAAAGTCACATGGTGTCGCATCTCTATAAAGCATATAAAAAAAGTTGCAAAAGATCATGTGTAAAATATTTTCATTAAAACCTCATAGAATAACTATCCATTCTTAAAATTTAAGTAGAGCTTAAGAATTAAGCTAATAAAAAATGCCTTTTATCGTTACCGTTCTTTTAAAATTGGAAAAAGGCACATGATGAAAAAGAATAACAGTTATTTATTAGCATTTGATTTTTTTAAATACTTAGATGTATTAAGTATAAATAAATTATTAAACAACAAGAAAATAATTTAAATAACAGTTATACTAATCCATTATTACAACTCTTCTTGTGAAAACGTTTTCTTTATTACATTCAGAATAACACTTTTTTTTAAAATATATAATTGAATCAAAATTTATATTTCGAAATGACTGCTTAAATTCCAATTTTCTGGCAAAGCTTGCTTAAACATTTCTTATTTTTCTATAAAAGCTCTTAAAATGGAATCTAGTTAGTTTATTTGAATTGTAATAACATAAAAGGTAAATCTTTAATAAAAATTCTTTATTTGGGTAAGAATGAATTTCTAATAAATTCTAATTTACGGGATAAGTGCAAAATTAATTACAGAAAATTCTCTCAAAGGAGTGAAAATTACTACGAAGAATTCGAAATAATAAATAGAACTTCTCTTTATTGATTAAAAGTTCAAATATTTCTTTTAAAATATTTCTAAATTTAATTCTCACTTTTAGAATTGAAATTTATGAGTAAACATGCATTTTATGGATATTTACAGGGTTTATTTTTTTTATCTCTTTTCCAGATATTTTTATTTGAAGTTTAATTTTGTTGTATTATTGATATACGTAACGTAAACATGAGCATATGTTTATTTTTCCACTTTATTTTTGCAGGTGGTAAGGGCGTTGTAAATTTATTTTTATGAGCTTGAATTTAACTTTACTGAATATCAATATTTATACACGAATATTAAATAGTACTAAAATATTAAATAGTACTAAAGCAATATTTAAAAAAATGCAAAATATCATGCCGAAGACATTTTCATCTTGTTTTCATAAAAACAAGTGTCTCATAAATTAACCTTTCATGCTCAAAGTTTAGGTAGATATTAAGAGTTAAGGAAAAAAATTGCCTTTAATCCTTACCATACTTTTAAATAAGGAAAAAAAATCACATGATAAAATCGATAAAAATTACAATTGGACATTTATTTCTGAATATTTGTTTTTGTTTTTAAATACTTAAAATTATTATTTATAAATAAATTATTAAACAACAAGAAAATAACCTGAAATAACAGTTATTGTAATCCGTTATTATAATTCATTTTGTGGAGACATTTCCTTTATTTCATTCAGAATAAGATGACAAAATAAAAAAAAGTAGGAAAATATAATTGAATTAAAATTTATATTTTGTAACTACTGCTTAAATTTCAGACTTCAGACAAGTCCAAATTAAACATTTCCTTATTTTCATCTGAAAGCTCTTAAAAGGGAATCTAGTTTATTTGACTTGTAATAACATAAGATATTTAATAAATGGTTATTAATATTTATTAAATAGAGATTTAATATACAGTTTAATAAAATTTCCTTATTTGGGTATATTTGAATTTCTAATGATTTCTAATTTATTAGATCAGTTCAAAATTAATCAGCGAAAATTCTCCAACAGAGTGAAAATTACTACAAAGAAATCGAAATAATAAATAAAACTTTTCTTTATCGAATAAAAGTTCAAATATTTCTTTTAATATATTTCTAAACTTAATTCCCACTTTCAGAATTGGATTTATGTATAAATATGCATTTTATGGATATAAAAGATTATTTTATCTCATTTCAATTGATATTTTTATTTCATGTTTAATTTCGTTGTTTTACTGCTATGTGTAAAGTAAACACGAATATACGTTTTTAGTTTTCATTTTATACTAAGCAAGTGATAAGAAATGTTGTAAATCAATTATGAGCTTCATTCTTAAGCATTATTGAATACCAATATTATGCGATGTGCGAGACTTTAATTCAGTTTTTCTAAAACAATTGCCTCATAAGAGAAAAGTTCAGGAACTAAATTTCGTCTTTTTTTCTCCCACGGAAACTTTATTGCGAAAAAAGAAAAAAAATTACCATGGTATCACGAATTACACATTTTGTACTATTTTTCGACATGATCGCCACCGACATTATGGGGTCTCAGGAGTCATACTTTTACCTTTCTGAGCAATTTAGCAACATGTCACATTAATTTTTATTTTCTCAGTCTATATAAAACATAAATGCACAAAATGTTTAATAGAGACAACCTAATACCTCTTCTATTTAAAATATTTTTTAAATATCCTATATCGAAATTTTATTTTCTTGTTTTATGTTTAATTTTGATTTTTAAAAAAAAATTATTTTTTTTTTTATTTGCATGCACTGCGCGCAACATTTTTCACAAACTAATAAAGCAATTTGCGTGAAACTTGGTAACTATCTTCATTTTAAGGTAAAGAATAACTTCAAATTTAGTGTTATAATTGCATTGATTACTTAAAATTGGCAATTTTTCAATAAAAAATGATTTTTTTCAAAATTTTATAATTTAAATTTAAATTTCAAATAAAATAAATAAATAAATTCTTACAAATGAAGTATACGTTCAAGATACATTGGTTTTACATCATTATATAAATTTTGGCAGCTCTTGAACTAATAGTTTTGCTACAGTCTTGAGCGCAGTGCATGCAAGTCAAAAAACGATTTTAAATTTTTTATCAAAATTAAACATACAAAAAATAAAATAAAATTTCAATATAGAATATTAAAAAATCATTTTTAATAGAAGAGGTATTAGGTTGTCTATATTAAAAATTTTATACATTTATGTTTTATAGAGACTGAGGAAAAAAAATTAAATGTGACATGTAGCATAAAACATGTGACATGTCGTAAAACGTAAGACACCTGAGACCCATTTAGACCCTTGTCGTAGAGTGCAATCAGTTCCAAAAAACACCTCTGGTAAAACTCGGTGCCCTGCGATGCAAGGAATTGTCGCACAGCCTGCTCCACCTCAGCATTGTTTTGGAAGTGACGTCCCGAGAGTGCGGTTTTGAATGCACGGAACCATGGAACTATTATGAAAGAAGAACTGTCATATCCTTAACCATTTATGTACTGAATTATAAATTTATGAAAATTTTATCTTCTAAAGCACTTTTCTTGAATTTTTGAAACTGCATTAGAAGATTTACATAATCATTTAATAAATTTTAGAAGGAATTTAGAAGGTTGAAGGATTTAGAAGGATTAATTAAATTTGAATTTATGAGGATTTTGTGCAAGATTTATAATCCCACCCAAATCTTTTATTTTAAATATTTTTCTTATTATTTTGTAGAATTAGAAAGTGTACAAATATAATGTTCTTACAATAGAAATACAGAAATATTTCAGAATTCAACCCACTCCTAACACCAAGAAAGCGGAAAAAATGTAAAGTCAAAAGAAATTATCCTTTTAAAAATATTTTTGTTTTGTGTAACCAATAATGCTTTCGGAACAAGATGAAGTAATGCATCTATAACTCATTCTAATCTGCATTAGTATTAATCGATGTATTAAATCAATTTTATAACTCGTTATTTTAATGGTACTTATAATTACTGTCAATAGATAAAGGGTTAAGATAGTGAAGCTTCAACTATAACCGCTCTCACACAATGCTGAGGAGTAAAAGGCTGTACGACATTTCCTTGCATCCCAAGGCACCGAGTTTTCAAAGAAGGGTTCCTTCAAACTGCTTGCACGCTACGATAAATGTCTCAACGTCGGTGGCGACTATGTCGAAAAATAGTTTAAGTTGTATAGTTCATGTATGTGTAGATGTATAGTAGGTGTATAGTTTTATTGGTGGAAGTTTTCCGCGGTGGATTGCCACCGCGGAAAACTTCCACCAATAAATTCACGAAGAAAATTTCTCTTTATGTAAACGCCTCATTAACAGAAAATTTCAATCAAAAATAATGGCAAAAACTGATATTCATTTTTACTGGTGAATGTTTACTTCGGCGGTAGTAGTTCCGCCACATTGTGACAACCAAGACAACCAACTGTCTGTACAAGTGACAAGATTACAATACTTGGGTAAACTGACACACACAGAAAAAAAAAAATAGATATTTTTTACCACATATGTGAGAGAAATTTCGCATCAATAAGACGCATAAATTAGGCAAAATTTTCTATTCAAGTTTAGTGTTGGGAGTTTTCACCGGCGGTAATCAGAAAATATTAATCCGAATAAAAGAAACAGCCGCCATCTTGTGACGGCATCCTCAGTTACTTTACTCGCGACTGCTAGATGATACACTATATATCCCCTACTCTTTATTCATAACTTTATTCAGGGAACAGGTGAAAATCCGATCGGTACATAGGATCACTCACACAGAATCAGATTCGTCGCTTTGGATGGGAGAGATTAAATCACCCGGCCTATAGCCAAGCCTTGTCCAATCGAACTTTCACCTGTTCCCTCCATTGAAAGCCGTACTCTCGAGACGTGGGTCACTTCCAAAACAATGCTGAGGAGGAACAGGCTGTACGATATTTCCTTGCATCCCAAGGCACCGAGTTTTCCCAGAGTGGTTCCTTCAAACTGCTTGCACGCTACGATAAATGTCTCAACGTCGGTGGCGACTATGTCGAAAAATAGTTCAAGGTGAATAGTTCATGATGCCATGATGTTTTCTTTGTTTTTTTTTTTTTTTTTTTTTTTTTTTTTTTTTTTTTTTCATTTGCAAAAAAAGTTTCCGCGTGAAAAAAAAAAAAAAAAAAAAAAAAAGATGACGAAACTTAGTTTCGGGAACGTCCCTCTTAGAATAACTTTCCATGATCAAAGCGAAAAAAGAGACTAAATGTTAAGCTAATAAAAAATGTCTTTTATCTTTTCCGTTAAATGGGGAAAAAATCACATGACAAACAAATAAGGCACTAGAAAACAGGAATTCTGCTGTTTCAGAAGTTAGTGTCGCCCCCGATGGAAAAAAAATCTATATATATATATATATATATATATATATATGTATACTAGGACTTCCCTCAAAGGGATTAGTCTGAGCAATTTTGCTGAGAGCATGGATTTATTTTCTGACAAGTGAAGACAACACATACATTTTTACAAGTACAGAAAATGAGCTACCTTTAATTCGTTAAATTAGTATACAAATTCAAATAATGAAAATGAGCAAAATAAAAATGTTAGAATTCAAAATTACACATATCAATTCATATAGTTATAGTTATTATGATAATTCTTTGAGTAATCCTTGTTTAATGTTGATACACATGTAGGCGCTCTTGATCGTTATTATAGTTAATAAAATTTTCTGAGAAATTCTTCTCTGTATAAAACATTTTTATTGTTGTTTAAAAAATTCGTAAAATCAGCACAAGTTTGAAGCATCAAGTCGTTAATCTTTTTCACTCTACTGAGCCCTACATAAACTAATCCTGGTATAACCTCTTTGTCTCCTAAATCAACTACAGCTTGAGGTAGTGTTAATCCTTGTGACTTATGTACGGTGATGGCATGTGCCAAACTTAATGGCAATTGAGTTCTTGAACATTCAATATCTAAGGCCTTCCACGTTCTTGTGATTGGAACAATTGGCACTAAGTTACCCTTATAGTATGGACCTTTGTACTTATCAAATTCGACCAACACGCTAACAGGAAGACTGGGGGGGGGGCGAGAATTGTTATATATGTTATTTTTGACAGTTCCAAGAGAGCCATTTACCAGACCAACTTCAGTCCATATATTCTTTCGTAGCATAACTCGACATCCAATTGCTAGATATAAAATCTCAGGAAGTTGCTGGTCGACGTCATCAGGAGCTTTATAGGCGCATCTATTGTTATGTCGAGCAGGGATGAAGGCGACTGGATGACCAGATGGGCCTAAGCATTCTTTATTGTAATCATCAACTCGTTCTCTTGTTGAAAATAATCTTATATAATTTCTGAAACGTTCTATCTCTTTTTGAGGCTGTATAGCCATTCTTCTAGTAAGAAGCTTCTTCCATTGGTCAATACTTACATTATATGTAGCAATAGAGTCGAGAATTTGTCGGAATAAACTTTGACTATCATCAGATTGTCTATGGCTCGTTGTCAATTGAAAATATCTTTCGAAGCTGTCAATGGCTATTTTACCGAATGCTTGATCATCATTTGCAGGATGCGGATTATAAATTGGTTTATCCAAAACTGGTGGTAGCTGTCTTATATCCCCAAAAAGATAAATAACCAAGTCTCCGAAACTCTCGATCTCTGACCCAGTTCCTTCTTTCAAACGAAGATCAATTTTGTTCAAAAGCTTTAAACCAATCATCGACATTTCATCAAAAATCAGGATTTTTCGTTTTTTGATAGTATTTTGGAATCGCCTTTGCGTTTCACCTGCTAGTGGAGCACAACTATTTTGTGAAATCTTTAAAAACGAATGCAATGTTTTACCACTGATATTTACAGCAGCAACACCAGTAGGAGCTAGAAGTTCAATAGACTCATGACCTAACTTTTCAATTGCATATTGTTTCATCCTTCCGATTAAAAAACTCTTTCCACATCCTGCTTTACCTTGGACCATAACTCTTTTTACGGATGGAATAATACCTTTATGAATGAAGTTTACTTGATCAATAAAAATATCCATGATTGTTCGCTGATCCGCGGATAAGTTCTGTTGCTCATTCATAATTTTTTGCTCATCAGGTGTATATCTTTGCTTTTCATTTTCTAACCATGACACTATTCCTGCAATTTCCTGTTCTTCAACTGTTAAATTTTCCCATTCAAATGCCGAATCTATTTGACGACATAGCAATGTATATATCAGTATCTTGAATGTCGGATTTCGTATTTACTTCATTAAAAATGACTGGAGCTGTAGTCGAGGGGCCTGCTTGCTGACTGGTTTTAATTCGCGATACTGAACTTTCTTGAAGAAGTGATAGATCTAGACTGCTTTCAACAGTACGGCCTAATCGCTGCTCAGTTCTACGCCTTTCGCACAGTTGAACTCTTGAATCTTGATATTTCTTTCGACGCAATTTGTTTCTTTGTTTACTCCAATGCTTTGTACCAGCCATCTGAAAAGAAGTGCAACATTAATAAAGAGTAGGCCTAGGATAAACTGTCGTGAGTCTTCTCATACCCCTATATTATCAATCGGTGCTAAATTATTAGAGAAATAAGAATTTAAGAATTCATGTGGTCACTAAACAACCCTATTGTTGAAAAGAAATATATATCTTTGAGAAATGGTTTCTCTCTATAAAAATGCAGATTATTTTATAATGTCGATATATGCATGATAAAAATAAAATAGAGCCAAAGATTTTTTCAGTAACATTTTAAATATTTTACTTTTTTGACAAAAATTTTAAGCAATCTGAGCTGCTTGTTATTCAGCTCACTCTCACTTCTGCAGGCTCATGCATACGAACACTTAACACAAATCTCTAGATTATTAAAATCTAATGAATAAATACATATCAAATTTAAGTCAGCACTTTCATATTACAGAGCAATTGGCGAGATATAGAAAATGGCTATGGAATCAGAAGGAACATTTTCGTAAGTACAGTAGCACCCCTTTAATCCGAAATAATTGGGAACGGTGCCTGTTCGGATTACAAAAAAATCGGATTACCCGAAACTCCAATAAAAATAGAAAAGAAAAAGATGCATGCTTAAAAAAATTAAATTATAAGTACTCAGTAGTACGGTAAACATCCTCTAACTCGGCATCCTAAGATCAGAGGACTATTTGAATTTTTTTAGAAATATGTTACTGCCGGGTCAGGATTGCTGCGTTATATTTCGCTGGGAACAGTTTGTTGTTTCAGTTGAGTGATTTTTATTATTCGTTTTCTAATCTTGTATATTTTGAAACAAGTACGAATGCGTGAAAGGTGAGAATAAATAATCGATTATTTTTCTTTTATTTTTACCTGTATTTTTGAGCTTTAATTGGATTATGTATGAAAGGGAGGCTGATTGTTTCAAGAAATAAATGACTAAAAATGATAGACTGAGTGATGCTTTTGAATTACATCCTAGAGTATAAGGTAAAATTATGAATAAAAAAAAGGGGGTTCAGAAGGCATAGCCCCCTGATTTAAAAAAAAGGCCCCTCTGATTAAAAAAAAGGCCCCCTCTGATTAAAAAAACGTCACAGATGTCATATTGGCTCGATTTTCTTCCGACGCCAATTTGGCGAAAGCCTCGTTACCATATCATCTATATCCAGGTTACCATATCAATACCTTATCAAGCAAAATAACGACACTTTGGGGCCAGTTATGTACCCGGTGCGTATATGACATTGGCGTCAGAAAAAAATCGCGCCAGTATGAGACGATTTTTATGAATTTTGTTTGAATTATTGTTGTGCCAGATAAACAACAACATTGTTTTGCTCCCCTTACTGTTAACAAACGTTCTTTTTTTAATAATTTGGGTAAGTGAGAATTTTGTTTTTTGGTATTTTGGCACAGATGTCATATTGGCGTGATTTTTTTCTGACGCCAATGTCATATACGCACCGTATACTTAACTGGCGCCAAAGCGTCGTTATTTTGCTTGATATGGTAACCCTGATGTAGATGATAAAGTAACAAGTTTTTCGCCAAATTGGCGTCGGAAAAAATCGCGCCAATATATATGACATCTGTGCCCCGATCGAACATTTATTTTAACCTTTCAAGTTTCAAAATATACGAGAAGGGGAAACAAATAATAATTTTACGTGCTGTCTCCCGATGTTGAAGTTCCGGGAGATAGGGCGCAAAAACACGCCAATTTGCGATTCGCGCCAAGACGTAGAGTGTTCTTCGGTCGCACCTAATATCTGTATATTGAAAATCCTTACTGTACTATTCCAAAACCAGATTTTACATAAATCTTAAAATCGGTTAAATTGAAAAAAATATAGACATGCTCCATATTGGCGCGATTTTTTTCTGGCGCCAATGTCATATACGCAACGTGTACTTAACTGGCGACAAAGTGTGGCTACTTTGCTTGATATGGTAACCCGGATGCTGTTGTTTATGCTGTTGATGTTTTCGCCAAATTGACGTGGCTAAAAATCGCGCCAGTATGAGGCGTATATGACATCTGTGCAAATATATATATATATATATATATATATATATATGGTACAGATGTCATATTCGCCCCATATTGGCACGATTTATTTCTGTCGCCAATATCATATAGCCAACAGGTACTTAACTTGCGCCAAAGTGTCGTTATTTTGCTTGATGTGGTAACCCGGATTATGTTGTTTATGCTGGTGATGTTTTCGCCAAATTGGAACCCGAAAAAAATCGCGCCAATATGGGGCGAATATGACATCTGTTCCATTTAATTATTATGGTTTATAGTTTTTTTGGTACTTTTCGGTTAACCGGGCGCCAGTGTTATATATACATATTTATATACATACATATATGTAAATATACATATATATACATATACATATATTGTATATAAACACATATAGATATATGTAAATATACATGTATATATATATATATATATATATATATATATACATACATTTATATATACATATATATGTATATATAACACTGGCGCCCGGCTAACCGAAAAGTACCGTTTTTTTTTATTATTTAATTGTAACATTTTATTTATCCGACATTATTTACCATTTTTTAGCAATGTTAGGTAGTAAATAATGTTAAATTACTGTTTTAAACATAATTTGCAGCGCTAAACAAAATGGGTAATAGGCAACCACTTTTGGCGATCTATCTCGTGACTCGAATAATGCGTAAGTACCAGATATTTCGTTATTTCAATGTTAATCGGTCGCCAATCTTGCCAAAAGCATCTATTTCTTTTTTTGCTAATAGCAGTTTTTATTTTTCTGTGTGTAAATTAAAAACAGTGCTTTGAATTTGAAATAAAATGATTTAGTTTAGGATATTATTTTTTATTGTTTATTATTATTATTATGTATTTTAAAGGAAATTGCGCGGAATGAATGTATTTGAAATGTCTGTATTTTAACTGAAAGGTATCCATTTTAAATAAAGTAAGATATAAGAGTTATATATTTAATCGATATTAATGCAATGTGAATAGCCCGGATATTAATTTGGAAGATGGGAAGATTAATACTGAGCGAATTATCAGCTGCTTCTGGCTAACATAAAATTGCTTACATAAAGATCTATATAAGGCTAGATATGAAAAAAGAATCTGATTAAAAATTCCTTGAAACTCACCATGAAAAAATTGCTTGAAATAAAATCACGTAGTAAAAACAAATCAATCACGTATGGAAAACATCACAATCTGTAATATTACTACATAAATAAGTTACTTATTAATCATTTGGGAAAATGATTATTGTTTTCGTAAAAAGAAAAATATTTACTTTTCATTGGAATAAAGTTCACGTGCACAATATTTTTGCTGCATGCGCTCTAAACATGATGTCTATGAATAGTTTTTTCCGCTGATGAAAATGACGTACTTTAAAATTCCATGACGTATGTAGATAAATTGTGCTTTTATATCAGTTTTTTTTTAAATAATTTTTAAACGGTTTGGAACTTATTTTTCATAGTAGGTGCATTTATTAGGTTACCCTCATAGATACCCTCTGGTGCAATCAGAAACGAAATCCGACAAATATTTTTTGAGTTATGCTTGACGAAAGGTTTTTATAAGGCTTTTTCTTTAGTAGGACATGGCGTTAATATCCATCGTAGTAGTAATGTGTCCGGACCCTAATATCGCGCTGAGTATTAGCCTTCGCTTCGCTCAGACAATAAATATACATAGTACAAACCATATATCAGTTTTAAGCACACGCTTTTATTTTATATAAAATGATGTCATTTGTATCCTCTGAAGAATTCCTCATTTACGAGATCCAGTCTTAAACAACATCTTCACTAAAGTATGTGTAGGACGTCTCTATCGCTAAATAATACACAAATCCAAAAAAAAAGAAATGTTATCATTTAAGAAACTTGATAAAAAAAATCGACTATCTAATGATTCATATGCCTTCATTTGTTTGTAATATTAATACAGATACTAAAAATAAAATATAGTATATAATATCTGCATCTTTTATCAGAAATCATTCATTTTGCATTTTTCAAAATAGTACGTAATTTAACGTACGTATATAATGTTCTTACAATAGAAATATACAAATTTTTGCGATTTGAAAATCCCCTCCCCCCATTCCCCTCAACGCCACGAAAGCTAAAAAGATGCAAAAACAAAAGAAATCCTCCTTTTAAAAATATTTTTGTTTTGTGTAACCAATAATGCTTTTGAAACAAGATATCTATAACTCATTGTAAATTGTATTACAACTAATCGATGTATTAAAAGAATTTTATAACCGTCATAACTTATAACTTTTAAGTACAGTCAGTAGATAAAGGGTTAAAGGAGACTTATGAAAGGTTTTTTCTTATCTGTAGTACAGTTAGAAGATGGCTTGAGATGTTTATGGAAGAGAAAAATAAACATCTTAAAAGGAAGATGATCCCGGAGTTCCTGTAACTGCGCTTACAGAAGTCAACATTAACATCGTCGCTATTATTGTCAAAGAAGATCGTTAGATATGGAACTGTTGAAAATATTTCAGTTATAATGGCATGCGACCCAAATGTTAAAAACAGAAAAGTGAACGCAAAACTCCTCATACCCGAGCAATAAGACGTTCGCGTGGAAGTTTGATCAAAATTGAGGGTAATGTAATAGTTCAAGAGCCGACAGCACAAAAACCTATGTTATCAAGTATAAGGAAAAAACCTTCAATTTATGGGAGAGTAGATGTAAGGGAATCTAATGATCCATGTCTGACGAAAGGGAAGTGGTGCATAAGCCAACAATTAGTACCACCAGCATTTGACTCGTAGGTTTATCATTGTGTTTGTCCTACAACTACTCTTCATGTTTTCATATCTTTTTCTGTAGGACAAGCACAATGATAAACCTACGAGTCAACCACAGGTGGTATTAATTTTTGGCTTATGCACCACTCACTTCCGGCAGACATGGATCATTAGATTCCCCTACTTCTACTCTTACATAAAATAAAGGTTTATTTCTTGTGCTTGATAACATAGATTTTTGTGCTATCGGCTCTTGGACTATAGCAGGAAGATGAACCTTCGAGGAAAGTACTGCTTATCATTAAAAGTTTTGGTGAAGACAGCGGAAGCGATTTTGGGGGCCCAATTTAAAAGGGTGGTTTCCAGCATGTCTTTGAAGTTTGAAAAAATGTGGGACAATCATCCAATATGAATTACTTTGAAAAGCATCAATAAAATTTAGACGATGAGTGAGGTTATGTTGATATAAAAAAATTCTAATCACTCTTTATTGAAAAGCCCTCACATTTTCCTTTTCATAAGTTACGTCACTGGCATCATCCATAGCTATGAAATGTTCCTGGCTCTAGTCTTTTTGTAAAATAACTTCTTGATCAATAAAAAGTTTTTTGTAAAGCTAGAAGTTTGCCGGTATATCCCACTCAGACACATAGTGCTTTTGAAGAAGAGACGTCAAGTCATTCTATTTCTCACATAAATGAAAGCGTCGCGCTACAGTGGGCCGATTTTCACCACTAAAATTTAATAGTATTCTTCGCATTATTAAATCTCAGAAGTTCTGCCATTAAATAAAGCAAATAATTAAAAGTTATTAAAAGTTAGTTGTTACAATCGGACCGCTGTGGCGCTGCACTTTCATCCCTGTTCTCACAATGGAGCCATGAATAAAAAAGAACTGACATATCCTCAAAATGGTGAAGCTTCAACTGTAAACGGTTTCACAGTTGCTCATTACCGCTTGGTATAAACTTACACCAGTAAATTTAAACAGCAAATTTCTCCTTATTTAAACGCTCAATTAAAGAAGGATTTCAGTCCTAATTATGTCCAAAATAAAATGTTCATTTTTACTGGTGGAAGTTTACTTCAGTGGCAGTCAGGTTCTGCGTTTTCGTCACATGACAAACTAAACAACTTCCTGCCAGTGTCAGTGAATAAGGTTACACCTGGGGTAATCCTCCAGTTAATTCGAATAAATCGTTTTACTATGTTTGTGCGGGAAATTTTCCTTGAAAAAGCTTCTAAAACAAAGCGAAATCTTCTATCCAAAATTTACTGGCGGAAGTTCACTCCGGCGGTCTGTAGAAAGTGATCCTTTATAAGAAATCTGCCACCATCTTGTGACAACCTCCTCAGTTACTTCACTCACAACTGGTAGACTCTGCACTACATGTCTACACCTCTTTATTCATAACTCCGTTGTTCTCGTATCCTATATAATGACAACTTTATTAATGGGTTGTGTTGTAGTTTCTTTCCAGGAATTGCCTTTTTTTTTTTTTTAGAAACTCTGCGCAACACAAAAATTCATGTTGCAGGTAGTTTCGCCTTCATTGCAATAGTTTTCTTTTGCTTTGTGAGAATTTTCTTGCGGTGCATAAACTGAAAGTGACAGTTTTCCGTAGCTTTGGCAATGTCTGTCACAGCAGGAGTTTTCTGCATATTTTTAACCCTTTGAGGGGCAATTAATTGCGTTCCTGCAATGTCGAATTCACACCGGAATCTGCAAAGGATTTATTGCAAAATAAGGAAAAGCAATTTTACGATTTTATTTCACCAAAGTTAGAAAAGTAAAATTCAATCAAATTTTTCTGGTGCTAATCATCTTTAATGGTAGGTGGGATAAAATATATCCCACCGCCCCTCAAAGGGTTAAGGGAACAATTTACCTTTTCAACATATTTTTTATTTTAAAAACTATGCTTCAAATGGTGAACTCATTGCTTTTTAATGTTCGACTAAAAAAATTAACTTCATATTTATTTAATTTTTTTTATGTTTAAGAAAATTTTAATTTTTTAAAATTCCTACTACTTTTTTAAATATTAATATTTTTGCTCAATTTTTTTTTCGGTTCTCTAATGTGCATTACACAAGACTGAGCATAGTTTTTTAGATACATCTAATATTACATTTAGTATAAATTTTTTACTGATATACAGGGTGCAAAGGAAAATCCCTTTAACCCGAAAATCCTTGCGAACGGAGAGAGCTACAGCTATACAAGTGAGGTAACGGTATACTAAAGCGACTGCTACCGAATTAATGCAAACGACAGCAACGCCCGTAGTGGCGAAATTTGGAAGATAGCCACTGCAAATCAAAAACGAAAAGAGATAGAGCAAAATTTCCAATTAGAAAGTTTCAGAGCGTCAATTAATTAGCACGAAACGACATTTTGTTTACATGGATAAGATAAATCTTCACCTGTATACCCAAAAATGTCCGAAATCGATGCAGTTCATTTTGTGCAAACGTTTAAATGGAATAGACAGAAATATGAAGAAATACGCACAATTTATGGTATAAAAAAGTACTTATTTCAAAACATTTTGATAACATCACACAAAAATGAAAAAAGACAAACTATCTCACAGTGATAAAAAGTTAATATGCAGTATGTTTGAAAAGTTCGCCATTGCTCACAATACACGTTTGTATTCGTGAGAGTAATTCTGCATGCACTGCACATTTCTCAGCATGGGGCGTCTATTGTAAGTCTCTTCAATACGACGATATAGATTTAACCCATTCAAGGGTGGTGGCTAGATGGTCTAGCCACCTAATTTTAATTCCAAAACTGACAAATGTCACCAAGAATATTTTAATAAAATTTTGATTTTCTAATGAAAGTGCAAATTAGCGGGTTTTTACTTTTTAAGAAATTAATTTGAATATTCTGGTGTCAGTCAATTTCACCAGTTTACGAACAGAATTCTTTTGCCCCTGAAAGGGTTAATCTAAAATTTTAAATGCATTGGAAATTAAATAGTCACAGACATTAGAGCACAATCAGCAATTGTGCACTGCTACATTTCCGGACAGTGAATATGCAAAGCAGAATTGTCGCTCGTCGATTTCGGACATTTTTGGGTATACAGACGACGATTTATCTTATATGTTTGAACCAAATGACATTTTGTACTATTGATGCTCGAAAACTTTCTAATTTGAAATTTTGCTCTATCTCCGTTTACGATTTGCAATGGCTATCTTCCAAATTTCGTCACTATGGGTGCTGCTGTCGTTTGCATTAGGTCGGGCGTAGTCATTCTAGTATACCGTTACCTCACTTGCATAGATGTAGCTCTGTCCGTTCGCAAGTAATTCCAGATTAAAGGAATTTTCCTTTGCACCTTGTATGTAGTGTAAAAAGATGAATCTAACCTATCTTCACATACTTTTATTTTCTAAAAATAATAGTATTAAACTGAAGGCTAATGCTATGAGCAGATTTATCACATATATAAGAAAGAACATGTGTAAGAAATTTAAATCTCTATCTCAAATACAATCAAAGACTTTGCATTTTTAAAACATGAAAGTGAAGAAAATATGAACATAGAGTAAAAGCCGTTTAAAGTTTTCATTTGTGTGGAGAATTACGCTGGTTGTATTAACATAATTTACAATATTTCGTGATATAAATGCCGTAGGGGTAAAGTGAGGTGTCAAAATATTTATAATTAAACAGGACTTCAGGTAATATTTAAAAACAAAAATCGATTTTTTGATCAATTTTGAGGTAAACTGTCCCCCTAAATGCTCAATACTGCTGTTTTCCAGCCATATGCTTCCCATCTATTCCTAGTTTTAAAGAAAGTTCCAATATTGTTAATAATTTCCTTATGCTCTTGAGGATTTGCAATAGTTGATTTAGCACTAATTTCTCAAATTCAAATTGCACAATACGAACTTTAAAAGTTCTATGTTTACGTAAAAGATCATGGAACATAATGATAATGATGTTACAAGTTTAAAATATACCTTTTATTTAAATTTTCTTTACTTTATCTCTGCAATCCCGTAGCCCATCAGGGAATATTTTCACTAATTGCCGTTTTATTCATTTCAAATACGTCACTTCGTTTGAAATGGGAGAGTCTACCATTCTAAAGGTAACTAGAAGCAGAAGTAGAAGAGCTCTGGATTAAACTTTTGTGGAAAAAAAAATACTGAACTGCTGATCCATTAATTTCAGTACGTCACTTTCGTTTTTAAATGCGCAGAACGACAGTAGTAGAACTACATCTACTTCCAGCTACCCTAAGAATTGTGGACTCTTCCATTTCAAACGAAGTGGCATATTTGAAATGAATAGAACTGAAATTAATGAAAATATACCCTGACGATGACTGCGGGATTGGAGTCCAAAAATACTAGGAAATTTTAATAAAATCTATATTTTAAACTTATAACATCTATATTATTATTATCCGTCACCTTTTAAGTGAACAGAGAACTTTTAAATTTCATATTGTGAAATTTGTGATTGAATCAATGTGGTATATTGCATTTTGCCTTATGATTTTATTCCCGAATTTCTCTTTTAATCTTATTAAAAATATGATCTGGAGGAATATGGGACAAACGAATGATTTATTTAACTGCTGGTAGGGTATTTTGGAGATACCGACAAATAGAACCGATTGACTAAGTGAACAGTGAAAGTCAATAAGGTACGACGGTCAGGATTTCGAGGTTGGCCTCCATTTTTAATAAGGAATTACAAATTCAAACCAGAAATTAAGAATGACATTTTTCCTTTATCTAACAGCAGACATTTCGTGATTGCATCGAATAAATAGTTTTCTTTTATTAATTCCGGTGTCAATTTGAATTTTCGAAATAAAAAGGAGGCCAAATTGGGAACCCTGACAACGATTTGTGGTCCAATAAATACACAGTGGACATGAGGAACTACGGAACTGTTGGTTCTGTGGACTGGATGAGCCCTGAAACTATACCTTTTATTTAACTTGATTTTAGGTGGAAAATAACGGTTTTTAGAACTGCTTGACTTCTGAATTAAGTGTAAATCATGTAACTATGAATAAAGGGGAATTTACATAGCCTCAAAATAGTGAAGTTTCAACTGTAACCGGTTTCGCAATGTCTCATTATCGCCGGGGTATACTTCCACCAGTAAATTTGACTTGAAATTTGCTCCTTATTTAAACGCCTTATTAAAGCAGAAATTCAGTCATTATTATGCTCGAAAACAGATAGTTATTTTTACTGGTTCGGTTTACTTCGGCAATAGTCATGCCCAGCGTTTCCGTCGTAATGTGACAACCTAGACAACCTCCTGTCAGTGTCATTGAAAGAGATTATACTACCTGGGCCAACTTCCGCCAGTAAAAATGAACAGAATTTTTTACCATATTTATGAGAGAAATGTTGCATGAATAAGCGGCTAAAATAAGGCAAAATCTTCTATTTAAAATTTAACAGTGGGAGATTGCTTCGGTGGTAATCAGATACAGTTGATACGATCTACAAAATCATCCGTAATCTTGTGACAACCTCCTCAGTTACTTCACTCCCAACTGGTAGACACTACATTATATGCATACTCCTCTGTATTCATAACACCATTGTGCAACTAGCTGAAATATTTTTCAATATTTACACAATAATAAAAGGAAAAAAATTAGAACTAACGAGTTTTGGAACTGAACGACTCAATGGAGAAGTTTGTTTTTATTTAATGGGCTAATTAATAATGCATCATATTTAAAGCAGTTTATGAATTCAACTTTCGTTCTCAAATTTATATATACTAGGGGATCATACCTGGGCTTCCCGGGTTAAAGAATATAGGTGAAAACATTTTTTTTTAATTGAAAAGTAATAATTTTTTTATATGCAATGATTTTTTTTTAGATTGACCACTTACATTAAAAAAGCATTTTTCATCAGGAAAATACGAATTATACAATCAAATAAATTTTTGAAATTTATCAAAAGCGATATTTTCTTATTGGCCGCATGCTAAGAGTTATTTGCCAAGATTTTGCTACTTATGGCATCCTTTTGTATTCTGATAATTTCAGAGCTTATACATGTCTGGTAAATTTGTGTTTTATTTATATTATTTTATTTATTTATTCATAGGGCAATTTTTTTTATGGATATTAGCCGTAAGAAAATGACGAAGTCTTTATTTTGTTTTAAGAGCAAACGGATTAATCGTTCGTAATCGAGCTCCGCGCGATATAGATAAATTAAAAAATATTTCATGCTTTAAAAAAGTTTTTAAAGCCATAGACAATCAGTAAACTGAGATGAACTTTGCAAATAAATTCCATTTGAAAAAAAATTTCTATTTGGTGATCTAAAAATGTAAACTGTACGATTACAAATATGTTAGATTTGTGTTTTTTTTTTCAATATTATTCTTTTATTTGTGTATAAAAGAAGTATTAATTTCGTTAATTTGTCTTTCAGAAATATGCTAGATTGGTGGATTTTTTTAATATTATTCTTTTATTTGTTTATAAAGGAAGTACTAATTTCGTTATGCAAAAAAAAAGGTCAGAAACAAATACTGAAAAATGTTTGTTGCCTTATGTGCAAAATGTTTATTATTATTACGTATTGAAACCGCACGTGATAAGATAAACTTTAAAAAAAATCATACTTAAAAATTATTTTAAAAAATATAATACATCAGTCAATGAATACAGTTTTTAAACAAATTGCATTTGAAAGTAATTTTTTTTCCTTCCCTATGCGACGAAAATTGAAAATGTACGATGGTCAGAAGATTAAAAAATTGCAGTAGCGAAATTTCAAGACCGAAATTTGATCGTGAAGTGTTGCTATTTGTAAAATGACGTCAGCGTTATGCACAGATAAGTTTGTTTTTTATAATATAGATACTTAATCAGTAAAATATAATAAAGATCAGTTCTTCGGGTGTGGTTATCAATTGAGTCTCTTATGCTTGGATTTCCGGAATGAAAACAGCAATTTTCACCATCTCAAAATTTGCATGCGCACTTCTCATATCCATATTCATCATTAAAAAAAATATCCTGTTTGATCATTTAAAAATCCTTTTAACACAAAACTTGAAGTCACGATTGTCAGCAACATCTTTTACGTGAACAGACGCACACTTTACTCGATATTCTAATCTCAATTCCGGAGAGTAAAAATTTCCGTAATTTATATTTTTTAGATGCATTTGAGTTAAAATGTTTAGTTTTATCTAAGAAAATGATCTCTTTATTTTAAATATGACTTCATTTTCACTTAAATAAGCATTTCGCCTAGTGTCTGAAACTTAGTATCAGTATACGGCCAGAAGGAAAAACAATACAGAAAATTTATGAGGAAATATGCGTGTTTTCAAAAGCAGTATGTCATTTTCCGTTATTATGCCCCTAATATAATATTCTGCTCCTAATGGGATTTTGCGCTACTAAACCCTATACAACAATTTTTATCAACAATTTTGAATTTTTATCAGAAAATAGCATGAATAAAGTTAAAAATACCTCATTATTTCTCTCTTGTCTGGAATAATGAAAGCTATCTAATTTTCATCATTTTGAAGAAATTTCAAAAATGCTTTTAAAATTAAAATATAAAAGTGGGGATATTAAAAAAAACAGATAGTGCGATCACATCTGCAAAGGAAGAGCTTTCAGTTTAAATATATATATATATTAGTAAGATTTGTGTTCAGCAGAATGATCACGGCAGATGACTAAAAAACACATTCGTGTTTTAACTGTATAGATTATATAAAATTAGGAAAAATTAAATTAAGCAAATTATGTTAATTTAATAAAATTATAGTATAATGTCCTAAAGAATAGCATTAAAATTTTATTATTCGAGAGAATTTTCGACAAAAACTTCAGGAACACGATATTATTTTAAACTACGAATTATTTGTTTGCTAGTCTAACTCGGCGAAGCAAATCCATCCAGGCGAAAATCATCAATTTCTGTAATATAAATCGCTATTATTTGCATGTTACCTCTCTTTTATAAAGACACTCTAAATTTTTGTAAAACATTGCGTTTGTGATTTCGATTACATTATTTTAAAAAATGAAGCATTTTCACCTGTGAAGAATTTCAAAGCAGCTGGGCTGTGAAAATGACGCACTTCTACAAAACATAATTCACGTTTAAAAATTAAAATACACGCTTTTTTATAAAATGACGTCATTTGCATCCGCTAAAGCAATCCACTTTTATAATCCAATCTTAAACTTCGTCTGTAAAAAAGTGTGCATATGACGTCATTATCACGGAATAACAGACAATATTCTTGACATAGGTCATATTTTAATTTCAACTTTTTTTCAGGTTTTATGAGAAAATGGCAACAAAAAGATACAGTATTTCCTATTTTTGACTATTTTCAGCTTACTTTCAATGACTTTCAATAAAAATGGGGTACTTTTGTTGCCACAATAAAGAAAAATGGTATTAAAAACTACAAAAAAATTAATATCTCAAAAATAAATTGAGATACAGCTTTCAAACAAATTGCATTTAAAAGAGCATTTTTTTCCTTATACGACGGTGTAATAATTTTAAATGTGCGATGTTTAGAAGTTTAAAAATTTGCAGTAGAGAAAATTGGAAAATCAAAATTTTATTTCAAATTTCAAAGTGTTGCCATTCGCAAAATGACGTATGCGTTACGCACAGATATGTTTGTCCTTTATAATATACATATGTGTGTTATATATACATACATACATGGGGCATTCTCACAACCTTTTGACATTTATGTCCCTGAATAATTTTTTATTTTATTTTAGTACATATTCTTATGGGTTGTTTTTTTCATATACTAGGGAACATCCCATTGCATTATTGCATAACAATATTAACGAGATAAATAAGTTTGGGACGGTGTTGCGGGTCCAAATACCAGGAAAACTCCTATACCATTCCGTGCCCCTGATGCTGATTTTTAAATTTGGAGCTGTCTGTATAAAATTGTTTCAATAAAAATAATTCAATGCAATTTTTTTCCAAAACTGGAACTATTGTTTTACATAAATATGTAGCAAAAAATTAACTTGCACACATTTTTAGGGTTAATATTATTTTTTAAACTCTGTCAATGGGTTTTAGATTCCTTATCGTCCCTCTTCTAAAATTACACAGAAAATCACTTCAGATGCAGCCACAGAATTTTTTTCAAGTTTTTTCGCATGCAGAAGTATGCTGGAGAAAGAATGTCTAAAATTCTTTGACAGCAAATTTACTGCAGAATTTAAATCAGCATTTAAATATCAATTTCAAGCATCGTGGCTTTATTGGTAGTCTTACCGTCCCCAAGGTTTATTCCTGCACATTTCGAGGTAAATAATTATTTTTTTTAATTTAATCCAATGTAAATAACTGTTTCTAAAAATCAATGAACATTGTGGCTACCACTTAGTCTTAAAATGATTTGCCTAAAATAGGTGGTAATTTTCCGCACCGTTCCATCCTTACCATCCCTTTTTTCCCCATTTCGTCCCGTTTTCCTATACCATCCCCCTTTTTTACCTTACCGTCTCTTCTTTAACAACCCTTTAAGACAATGTTATACAAAAATTTCGTACTAAAAATACTGCATAGTTATTATTTCTTATATGAATGTCCTGTGGTTACGATGCAAATTCATTATAAGTAAAAATTTAGAAGAAAATAGAAAGTTATAGCGGTAAAATGGTAAGGAAAATTAAACTCGCAAGTTTAACTTAAACCTCAGTTAAATAAAAATTTTCGGTGCTGACCATTTTTCTTTATTTTGAATCATTAAGACATTCGTCTATCTGATTAAAATGTTCTTTTAGCAAGTTTAATTTCACAAGATTTTTATTCCCGAAAGTCAAAAGATTGTGAGAATGCCCCACATACATACACTATGACGCAAAAGTTTAGACAATGACGTCATTCAGCTTTAAAATGTAGAATTATGACGTCAGAATTACAAAATCCTGTAAATATATTCAAAAAACTGATTTAAAATGCTATGTACAAAAGACAGTCGTTTTATTTGCTATAATACTAATTTTTTTCATAAAAATTCAAATGTGCTTGTCGCAAAAGTTTAGACACTATTCTAAATTTCTTTGAATATTCGCTGGCATATGCAAATTTAGAGTCGATGATGTCACAAATTTGGAGTACTTAAGTTCTGCAAACGATTGCGCTTCATAGTCGACATGCCGAGAGCTAAAGAAATTCAAGTGAATGAGGTTTCAAGGATTTGGCAGTTGAAAGGTGAAGGGAAGAGCGTTTCTGAAATTTCTGCTATTATTAATAGGTCAAAAAAATCTATTTATCGAGTTTTATCGAGTGGTTCCGAATATAAAGCAAAATGTCGGTCTGGGAGGCCACGTGTGACAAATGTACGAGAGGATCGCCTGATACAAAGACTAGCGAGTACTCAACAAATGAGCGTACGTGGAGTTCAAAGCTCATCGGGACTCTCTGTATCAAAGGATACGATTCGTAGACGAATTTTGGAAAAAGGAACAATCGTTTATAGCAAAATGCAGAAGAAACCAGCTCTGAAACCACATCATAAGTTACAAAGACTTATGTGGGCTCGAAAGCATATGTCATATGGAGAGAAATGGCAGTCAGTCATATTTAGCGATGAAAAAAAGTGGAATCTGGATGGTCCAGATGGTTGTTTATCGTATTGGCATGACTTGCGGAAGGAACCTCGACGTTTTTTTAGTCGCAGACAAGGAGGGGGCTCGGTGATGGTTTGGGCAGCCTTTTGCTATAATGGACAAGTATCTCTGACCTTCACCAGTGGTCGTCAAACTTCACAGCATTATACACAGACATTAGAAGAAAACCTACTGCCATTTGCTGAGCTTCTAGGGGGTCCTCAGTGGGAATTTCAGCAAGACAATGCTTCAATTCACACTGCAAAACATTCAAAATCTTGGTTTAATTCCCATAATATAAGAGTTCTCGACTGGCCAGCATGTAGCCCAGATCTTAACCCTATAGAAAACCTTTGGAGCATCATGTGTCGTAAAGTTTATAGCAACGCTAGACAATACTCTTCTGAAAAGGAACTTAAGACATCTATTGAGAATGCATGGTACGATATCGATCCACAAACTATGCAAGATTTAGTTTCTTCCATGCAATCTCGTGTATATGACGTAATACATAAGCATGGATGCGCAACCAGGTTTTAAAAATTGTTTATTTCGATTTTATTTAATTTGTGTCTAAACTTTTGAGACAGCAGTTTATTTTTGTTACCATTTAATTTATTGCAATATGCACAATTCCACTTTTCTTTGTTATAAATATTGTTTATATGCACAGCACATTAATTTCAAGCAGTGATTTGAAAATTGAATAAATATTTTTCAAAGTATATAAGAATTTCTTCATTGTCTAAACTTTTGCGTCATAGTGTACATATATATAAATATATACAGGGTGTTCCGTTAAAGGGGTCCAATATTAATAGGGGTAATAGAGGAGATCACATGGAGCATAAATCAGTATATAAAGCCTGGTCGGATCTCAATAGTTTTCAAGTTACAGCAAATAGAATGAAAATTCGGAAAATTGTAAAAGAACCCTCATTGCTAAACTATCGATAAAGCTACATAAAAACGAAGCACATATTTAGAAAGAGCAGAAAAAAACCTACAAAATGACATCAATTGTATTAAAATAGCAATATTTATTGACGAGTTACAAGCCCTGAAACAGTGAAAAAAGTACGAAATCCAATATACATCAAAATAGTTAATCGTTAATTCCAAAAAGACAACTCTAGCTACAACAAGGAAAATGTAGTAAAATTTGGTCCATTCCGAAAACTTTCGAAAAAGCTTACAATGAACCATATCGGTTTAATTGTGTGAGAGAAATTAATCAGTTTCTTAGTTACAACTCCGCTTTCTTTAACACTAGCAAAGGTTAAACTCCGCCCATCACGATTGGAAACACCGCCTTTTTAATTACTCTCAACTATACATCTTCGATCATGCTTCTTCTGAGATGCAACATTTTTAATTATTCAAGAGTTGAATGAACCAAAATAACTTTACAATAATAGTCTACATTTTAAAGTGGTCTTTTATTGATATAAAGCTTAAGTTAAATTCTTTAAAATTAAACTGGTGGAGAAAATTCGGAAATAATTAAAAATATTGCGATTTGTAACTATGCAAGAAGTTTCAGTACATGTTTTACATGGACAATTATTGTATGTATATGTGCATCATAATTTATGATAGGAAATAATAATAACAAATAGCATAATAATTTTATTAATTATAAATTTAAAAAAGACACTAAATTTTAAATTAATTCATACAAACTTTGTAATTTACAATTTGAGTACACCACAGTCTGTGACTTACAAAATACTGTGCCAAAAAGTGTTGAAAATAAAAGAAAAAGGACAAATAAAGAATTACATTCCACGTACTTTATGACATATGTGAAGCATAGTCTTCTGGCCTGCGCTGCACAGTTCAATGTCGGAAGGCAGACGAACGGACATTATTATAATAGGTGTTCGAGTTGCGCCCATTAACAGAATCGCACAGCCGACAGCGACGTCGTAAAGATTGGCGAACACGCCGAAAAACTCCGACGGAGTTGGGAATGTCTCCTGCAGCGACAACGATTCGCGCTAGTAAATCCTCCGGTGTATCCACGGGCGTTTCATACACCAGCGATTTAAGGTGTCCCCAAACAAAAAAGTCTAACGGATTGAGGTCTGGAGAGCGTGCAGGCCAAGCAACAGGTCCACTGCGTCCAATCCATTTCCCAGGATATGTTGAATTGAGGTGATTGCGAACACCTATGAAAAAATGTGCCGGTGCGCCATCGTGCATAAACCACATATTGTGGCGCAATGTTGCTGGCACATTTTGCAGTAACTGCGGTAAGATATCCCGTAGGAAAACCAAGTACGTACTGCCATTGAGTACATCTGGGAGTAAATATGGTCCTATGAGATAATCGCCGAGGACACCTGCCCATATGTTCACACTGAACTTTTGTTGTGCGTTCGACGGGAAAACAGTGTGCGGATTTGTATATGACCATGTGTGCATATTGTGCGTGTTTACCACGCCCTCTCTCGTAAATGTTGCTTCATCAGTAAATAAAATATTTTCCAGAAATTGTGGATTATTTTCTGTTACATTAAGCAACCAGCGTACGAATTCTGTCCGCTGAGCACAATCTGTTACTGATAACAGTTGTACCCGCTGCACATGAAAGGGGTGCATGTTTTCTGCACGCAGAACACGCCACACACTTTGGTGAGAAACACCGACTTCAGACGCAGCAGCTCGT
Organism: Maratus speciosus; assembly: GCA_963932465.1. Taxonomy (NCBI): domain Eukaryota; kingdom Metazoa; phylum Arthropoda; class Arachnida; order Araneae; family Salticidae; genus Maratus; species Maratus speciosus. The sequence continues at coordinate 500,310,486 of OZ010794.1, read as the reverse complement.
GTACTCGTGGAGGGGTTATCTTTAAAAATATTCAGTACATCTTCTTCCATTGCAGGTGTTCGTACATGTCGAGTTTTCCCTGCATCAATGCTTGCTGTATTAAACGATCCAGTCTCCCGTAATCGTCTATCGATTTTTATGAAGAGTTTCGAACTTGGGCAACGTCTCCTTGGAAATTGCTCACGGTACATGCGCTGTGCTAGACATGCATTTCCATGAGCTTGCCCGTACATCAGATGCATGTCCGCATATTCTTCGTTAGAGTATTCCGGCATAATTATTATACATCAACTTACTACAATCCCACTTACAACAGCCTCCCTTTAACATAACTCCCACTGATGACTGCTGTTTTATTACACTTTTCTTCCTATACACATAGAAAATTTGCATAAAAAGTACTTCTTCTTCATCATCCTGAAAGTTCATGGAGGAAACGCAGCAGTCACGGAGTTTGCTTTAAGACAAGGCGAGAGCTGCACAATATGTCATTCACTTGACCAGACTGAATAATGAAAGGGTATTGATAGAGGTTGATCAGAAATGTATAATTGAAAGATATTAAAACGGGGTGTTTACAATCGTCATGGGCGGAGTTTCGCCCTTTCCGAGCGTGCAACAGTACAGAGTTGTAACTAGGGAACTGCTTGATTTCTCCCATACAATTAAACTGATATGGTTTATTGTCAGCTTCTTCGAAAGCATTCGGAATGGACCAAATTTTATAACATTTTCCTTGATGTAGGTAGAGTTGCATTTTTGGAATTAACGATTAACTATTTTGCTAAATATTTGATTTTGTATTTTTTCACTGTTTCAGAGCTTGTAACTCGCCATTAATTCTCAATATTCTAAAACAACTTATGTCATTTCGTACGATTTTTTCTGCTCTTTCTAAATATGTGCTTCGTTTTTATGTAGCATTATCGATAGTTTAGCAATGAGGGTTTTTTTACAAATTTCCGATTTTTCATTCTATTTGCTGTAACTTGAAAATTATTGAGATCCGGCCAGGCATTATATACTGATTTATGCTCCGTGTGATCTCCTCTATTACCACTATTAATATTGGACCCCTTTAACGGAACACCCTGTATATATATTGTTATGTCAAATTAAAATATTTTCCATTTTTAACACTTTCCAACGTATTTGAAAAGTGTTTATGACTGCGGTTTGCCTTTCTATATGTCTGTGCTGTAATTCGCGTAACTATAGTCCGATACTCATGAAATTGATATATGTTAAACTTAACCCTTAAATGAATAGGGTAGAATGCGTTCCCGAAATGTCATAATTCAGAGAATCGGAATTCATACCAGAAAATATAAATGGTAAATTTCGGTTTATTTAATAACGTAATGGCTGTTATTAAATGGAGTGAAATTTTCTTTTTTATTTTTCTGGTGGAAATACGGAATATGTGAATAAAAAATCCAATAAATAGGGAACAATTATTGTATCAAAAACGATACCATATGCATTTAAGGGTTAAACTTACACTATGTGCAAAACTACTTAAAAGATGACAGAATACTAAAAAGATGTTAAATTATTTTAATACCTTAGTACTTTCAACTATAAAAAACATAGTCTTCGTCTAAGGAATATAAGAAATACAATTGTTGTTGGCCTCTAATTTTCAAAATTCACGTAGATGGTGACGAAAGGAGTGAAAGTTGAAGTTAATTTTTTAGATCCGGAAAACATTCATAAATAAAAAATTAACTTCAACTTTCACTCCTTTCGTCACCATCTACGTGAATTTTGAAAATTAGACGCCAACAACAGTTGTATTTCTTATATTCCTCAGACGAAGACTATGTTTTTTATAGTTGAAAGTACTAAGGTATTAAAATAATTTAACACCTTTTTAGTATTCTGTCATCTTTTAATTAGTTTTGCACATAGTGTAAGTTTAAGTTTAACTTTTTAAAGAGGAATTAAGCATTTCTATGTATTTATTTATTGATATATGTTATTTGTGTTTATTATCGCTAATGAAATTCGCCTATTGAAAAGGAGGTGTGTAGCATTTACGGTTCATTTACGGAGATATCTAGAAGAATTCCGTTACATTACAGCTTATGGGGAACAATCGTCTGCGGTGTAATTTAACGATATTACATTATTTTTAAAATATTGAAACTGATATATATATATATATATATATATATCACTTAGGTTTGCTACAAGACGCTTACAGTAGAATTTAGTTTGCACATAATTTATCCTTCATTTACAGGGACATACAAAAAAATTTAGCTAAAGAAGAAATTGAGCAATAAATAAATATGGACATGGAGCTGGGGCTGGTGTCCGAAGCCAGAGCGCTCCTGAGCTGTGTTTCCCCTGAGCTGGAGCTCTAAAGTTTCTCCAGCTCCAGGGCTCCTTTAGTTTTTAATATTCTTTAAAATCTTTTTGTTTTCTTTTACAGTCTTTTAAATTTCTAGGCTTAAAATATTTTAATTACATCATTATTCAGTATTTCAATTATATCATTTTTTATAGTTAGACTATAGTTTTATTTCTATTATTAGAGATGGAAAACTTCTCACAAAAACACGATAAAACTACTCCACTTCTACTTTCTACTTGAGCATTATTGTGCTAAGTGGCAACACTATTTGAAAACAATTTTGGTTGTTTGAAAATTTTAAAAGAAATTTGAGATTTTTTTGGTTAAAATTCTACCAAACTTTCTTTTTTTAAAGCAAAAGCTAAAAGATGTCAGATTTTTTGAACAAGCATTTCAAGTTAGATGAGATGATAAATGAATTTTGTCAGATTTTTAATGAAGGTAAAGGGAGAATTTGAGAGCAAAAAATTAACAGTGTAAATTAAAATTTGCAACTCAAAAGCGAGAAGTCGGAGCCAAGTTGGAGCAGTTTTCCGGAACCGGAGCCACAGCGTTTCATCTGGGAGCGGGGCTGGAGCTAGAGCAGCAACAATTTTTCGGCTCCGGGTCACTGAATTGAACTATTGAAGCCTATTAACAATAATTGTTGGAAGTGCATTTTCAGTTCTGGTACGCATTTTAAAACCGAATTAGTCTTTAAAATATTACTTGGTGTGTATAAATTCTATAGATCATATACAGGGCAGCATAAACGTTCTCAAGTTCATTTCCGTTTATTCACGGAAACTGCTCAATAGAAATTTCCAATTCTGCTATTTGTTTAACTGAAGTAACTTTTATCACACTATGTAATACACATGGAAATCTGCAGATTATATGCATGGCTGCATACACACAAAAAAACATAATAATCGGATACATTTCCGACTTTATTTGGTAACAGCAGAAATTGGATTTTCAAATGCGTTATTCTTTTCCAGATTGCTGATTTAGACATCATCTATCACCTTAACTCTTTATGCCCTGACGGTACTTTAAAGTACCATTAAAATAACTAGTTATAAAATCTATTTATTATATCGATTAGTAGTAATACAGTTTAGAATGAGTTATAGATACTTTGTTTTATCTTATCCTAAAAGCATTATTGGCTGCACAAAATAAAAATATTTTTAAAAGGATGATTTATTTTTCATTTGCACCTCTTTTGCTTCCTTGAAATTGAAAAATTGCGGGTGAAAAGTTTCAGTTCGGAAATACAGTCGGACCTCTATTTAACGGACCTCTATTTTGCGAATTTCTCTATTTTGCGAACTTTTCCTTAGAACCAAGAACATTTTGCGAATTTCTTCGTAAAATAACCTCCAAATAGTGAAGTGCATTCTGTATTTAACGAATTTTTTCTTGTGATCTAAATTTTTTTTCTCCACATTTCTGAAAATATTTTTGGACATTTCAAACTTATTTTATCTTTAAACACATTTTATGATGTTCAATGGCTTTGAACTGGTTTTATCAGGAGCCTTCTTTGTCAGCAGTGAGAATTCGGTGTGTACGGAGGACGAAGACGATAATCCTTTAGAGTAACTTAAAACAAATGTGGACACACATGAGAAAAAAAGAAGAAATTAACCATGATGTGCTGATTGATGATTGTGTTTCACTTAATACTGAAATTGAGACCTCGGAAATACTATCCGAATTGATATTTTCTACAGTGTGAAAAATAAAATCAATACAGCAATGAATTGCGATGAAGACGGACATGATGATGATGGAAATGATCATGATGCAGGAATTAACAAAACTTCGTATGATGAAATGCTAAAATCCTTTGAAACAATCCGACACTGATTATAGTTAGAAGAAAATACGTATGAAGGGGTTTTTGGTGCATTGCAAAGATGTGAGACGTATTATGAGAGAAAGCACTTTTTAAAAGAAAAAAACTCGGACAAAATTAACAGAGTTTTTCAGAATTTAAATTTAAGGACACATATGTTAATGTATGGTTAAAATTATTTGCTGTAATAATAACAAATACGATAATGTCATTAAAATTCGTAATTTTAATGTAAAACTATTTACTTTAAACAGAAAATACAGTGTATTCCCGGACAATGTTTTGATTTCCTTGCAAATTACAAGGATTCAAACACATAGAAAAAATGAATTGATGATGGATATTGTTTGGTAATGTAAATAAAACAAATCGATATAATTTATAAAAAAATTGTGATTAATTACTTTTAGTAAAAATATTTAGTGTTTATGAATTTAAAATCTGTTTTGTGTAACTTAAAGTATTTTAAAAGGTGAATCTCTATTTAACGAACTTTCCATATAACGAACTTTTTTCCGGGATTTAGCGACTTCGTTAAATAGAGGTTCGACTGTATTTCTATATTTCTATTGTAAGAGCATTATATTTCTACATTTCCTAATTCTATAAAATAATAAAACAAATATTTTAAATAAAAGTTTCGAGTGCAATTATAAATAGTGCATAAAATCCATATAGATAGAAATTTAATTAATTAATTTTAACTTGCAAAATCCTTCTAATATTTATTAAATGATTGTGTAAATCTTCTAATGTATTTTCAAAAATTCACGAAAAAATGCTTTAGAAGATGTAATTTTCATTAAGGCCTAATAAATTGTGAAGTTTTGATAAAGTATTCTGAATTTGTTGGAAAGTGTTACATAATCTTTGTTGGACGCATGATTTTTGTTCTTGATTTTTCATCCGGTTAAGAGGGATCCGGAGCTAAAAATTCTCAAAAAAAAATGCTAATTTTTGTTTATTGGTTTAAAAAAAAAGTACTGAGTTTTTAGCGTTAAATACCGCAAACGCATGCATCTTCATTAGATCCAGAGATATAACACCTTTTGCCTTGATAAGCATTAGGCAATGCATCAGCTACCCTCTGACGAGAACTTTAACTCAAAATGAATTTTTCACGATTTGTCAACTTTAAAAGAATATATCTAAGGATCCTTGCAAGATATGTGCATGAAATTTTCAACAAAGATTTTATGCTATATTTCCAATAAATTGTCTTCAGGATTTTTAATTTGAGTCATAATTGTGAAAATATGCTGATGAATGCAAAACTCACTTATAAAAAAAATTCGTTTTTTTATTTAATTTTTTTATGAAATTCATAATCAGTATTTTAAGAAATCCTGAAGACAAATTAAAATGGCGCATTTTTTGTACACAAAAGTGCAAGAATTTTGTAAATCGAGTACGTACTTCCAGAGTTATATAACAAATTATATATGTTTAAAATTTAATTTTTTTTAAATGTTTAAAATCTTTTAGATTTTTTTAACATGCAATATTCTTATTATAATAAAACATATTTCAGAAAATAATTTCATAACAAAATCTGTATAAAAAAAAAAAAAAAAAAAAAAAAATAGAATTTTGAACCCCGCATCCCCTTTCAAAGCTGAAGCAGGGCTCGCATCGTTCCTAAAATTTTCGCACTTTGCTACCACTGAATTAAAACTGTAATATTTGTTGTATATTTCTGTTATAGATATTAAAGGAATCTGCCATGAAGAATTCTTATTTAAAATACTGGTAGCAAAGAGCGAAAATTTTAGGAACGGTGCGAGCCCTGCTGAAGCTCAACAGAGGAAAGAGAATATTCTAATAAACTTCTTTTTCTAAGAATGTGGGTAATTAGCCCCAAGCGATTCTCTAGAGTTATTCTTCGTTAAAATAACTTCGTTTCACATTAAAAAGAGAAAAGCCTCAGTGCAATAGTTTAAAAGAGAGGGGCATAAGATAAATTTGAGTTTCTTTTTTATTTGAAAAGAGACCTGCTTCATTTATCTACTTTCGTACTTTCATTAACTTCTAAGCACGAAATTCTGAAAGAATTTAATGTTATGCGTGTTCCGTATCGTTTGACATTCGGATGACATAAATGAACGTTTTTAACGAAAAACTGCATTTATAACAAAATCTTAGAAACTTTAATTATTTTTTACTATAATTGTTTCTTTGATTTTTAATAGAATATGTAGAATTGCACAGTTTTTTATGATATGTATTTTTTAATAAACAGATTTATTTTAGGATTAATTATATATGCATTGTTTAATTAATTATCTATTGTTTCTTTAAATAATTAAAATCTGTATTGTTCAATTAATTTTATCCACATTGTTTTGTTAATTAATTATATCTGCATTCTTTAATTAATTATATATTGTTTCTTTAATTAATAAAATCTGTATTGGTCAGTTAATTTTATCCACGTTGTTTCATTAATTAATTATAACTACATTGTTTTGTTAATTAATTATATATACATTGTTTAATTAATTTTACATTATTTATTTAATTAATTATATATGCACTATTTAATTAATTATATATTGTTTCTTTAATTAATTACAATCTGTATTCTTCAATTAATTTTATCTATATTGTTTCATTAATTAATTATATTTGCATTGCTTTGTTAATTAATTATATCTGTATTGTTTAATTAATTTATCTTCATTGTTTCGTTAATTATTTATATCTACATTGATTAATTACTTATATCCACATTGTTTAATTAATTACTCTGCGATGTTGTATTAATTATAACTGCATTGTTGTTTTAATTATATTTGCAGTGTTTGAATTATGAAGTCTGCATTGTTTAATAAATACTATCGATATAAACAAATTCATATAAATAAAAATTTAATTAATTAATTTTAATTGGCAAAATTCTTCTAAAATTTATTAAATGATTGTGTAAATCTTCTAATGTATTTTCAAAAAATCACGAAAATTGCTTTATAAGATGCAATTTTCATAAAGGGCTAATAAATTGTGAAGTTTTGTTAAAGTATTATGAATGTGTTGGAAATTGTAACATAATCAATGTTGGACGCATGATTTTCATTCTTGTTTTTTTATCCTGTTAAATTAAACCTCCTCAGAGGAACGAGAAGATTCTGATATTTAAACTTCCTTTGCTAAGAATGTGGGTAAATAGCCCCAAGCGATTCTCTGAGTATTCTTCGTTAAAACAACTTCGTTTCACACTAAAAAGGAAAAAGCCTCAATGCAATAGTTTAGAGTAAAACGAGAGGGACATAAGGTAAATTTGAGTTTCTTTCTTATTTTAAAAGAGACTTGCTTCATTTATCTACTTTCCCACTTTCATTAACTTCTAAGTACGAAATTCTGAAAGAGTTTAATGTTATGCGTGTTTTATACCGTTTGACATTCGGATGAAATAAATGAACGTTTCAACGAAAAACTGCATTTCTAACAAAATCTTGGAACTTTAATTTTTTTGTTTACTATAATTGTGTTTTGATTTTTAATATAATATGTAGAATTGTACAGTTTTTATGACATGTATTTTTTAATAAACATATTTATTTCAGAATTAATTATATCTGCATTGTTTAATTAATTATATCTTAATTGTTTTTTATTAATTATATCTGCATTGTTTAATTAATTATATCTAAGTACGAAATTCTGAAAGAGTTTGATATTATGGGTGTTCTGTATTGTTTTAAATTCGGATGAAATGAATGAATTTTTTCAACGAAAAACTGCTTTTATAATAAAATCGTAGAAATTTTAATTATTTTTTAGAATAATTGTGTTTTAATTTTTTATGTAATATCTAGGATTGCACAGATTTTTTTTTTTTATTTTTATGATACGTTCATTTTTAATAAACATATTTATTTCAGAAATTTTTATATCTGCATTGTTTAATTAATTTATATTTAAGTATTGCGCAGCAGCGCAATACTTATTTATTTCCAGTGTCACTTCTCAATGTTAATTTAACATTTAAAAGCCTATGGAGATCATAACTTTTTCATTTTTTCTTCCCACCTTTTTGTCCCTGATGCCAATCATTTTTTAATCTTTACTAATTTTAATTATATTATAAATTTAAAGTGTAAAAACGATTGTCTGACGTCAGGGTCAAAACGAATGGTAAAATGCCTTTGCATATGGGTGAATTATAACCGAAAGAAAAATATGGGCCAATTTATATTTACACTATTCAAATATTTTTCTTAATAATTCCAATTTTCGCTTTTTTCATTGAAAATCAACGGACATTTTTCATAGAAAATGTAACATTTTTACTTCAATGTTGCAAAAATTTCAAAAGCCGTAATAATAATTTATTTCTTCTTAGTTGAAAGATTTTCACGTGAAATATTAAATTGAGCAAGTTTTTTTTTTCAAAAATTAAAAAGGTGAATATGGCGTCATAGTGGAAATAAAAAGGATATTTTCAAAATAAGTTTTTGCTTTGGTCAAGTTTATATTTTATTAAAAAGTTTCTAATGGATAGATATTTTTACGCAATGTAGCGAACTTAGTGGGGAATTACATAACTTAAATTTTAAAATGTACTTTTTTTTCCGAGATGAGAACTGTTTATCCCCAAGTTAAACTTAGGTAATAATTTTCTGATGTGTTTACATCACCCCTTGGGAGAGAATAAGGTTTAAAAATTTAAGTAAAACTTTTATTTTTTATTTTTTACTGTATCAAAGCTATAATATTGTTAAATATTTGCAGTAAGGATTCAACACAATTTACATTTACATTCATAGCGTTCCTGAGTGGGAAATAGGGTACCTAAATTTAAATTAAGTTAATTTTTTGTGTTTTGATTATAGATTTTTTACGTTCAGATTGGAAGTTTTTGTCCAAACTACCGCAACCTGCATTACTACAATAGTGAAACATTTTGAATTACACATTGGTAAACTGCATCCCACATTGTGATGCAATACTGCATACACCAACCCCTGATGATGATACTCTCCATTAATTTTGAAATGCGTTCGTCTGTGTGCAGTAGTTATTACAAAACTTGACATATTAAACAAAAACATAATTTGAAGAACAAAAAAAAAAAAAAAAAAAAAAAAAAAAAATTTCCTACATTGTTTAAGCCCGAGGAGGGACAGATATTAAGATATTTCATTCAATTAGTTTTACATTTAATGTTAAATTTTTGTAACAAATTAGTTAAGCCAATTGAAGATTAAAAAATAAAAATAAAATTCATACAATACGATACTAAAACACCCTAAAAAATTAGATTCCGTTCTAATGAAATCGAAATAAATCTTGGACTTTTTTTAAGTTTTGTATTTTGCATGCATCTTATCATTTTATGCACAATTGTCATAAACATAATGCAAAATTTGCAATACAAATATTTTCAATTAAAAATGGAATAGTTTAAGATTTATTTCGATTTCATTTGAAGGGAATCTAATTTTTTAGGGTGTTTTAAGTATCATATTGTATGATTTTCTTAAAAAATCTTCAATTGGCTTAACTAATTTTTTACAAAAATTTAACATTGAATGTAAAACTAATTGAATGAAATATCTTAATATCTGTCCCACCTCGGGCTTAAACAATGTAGGAAATAATTTTTTTTTTTAAATTTCTTCTTCAAATTATGTTTTTGTTTAATCTATATTGTTTCGTTAATTATTTATATCTACATTATTTAATTACTTATATCCACATTGTTTAAATAATTATATCTGCATTGTTTCGTTAATTAATTACTCTGCATTGTTGTATTAATTATATCTACAATATTTCGTTAATTAATTATATCTGCATTGTTTAAATTATTATGTCTGCATTGTTTAATAAATATTATCCATATAAACAAAACCATATAAATAGAAATTTAATTAATTAATTTTAATTGGAAAAATCCTTCTAAAATTTTTAAATAATTGTTCAAATCGACTCATGTATTTTCAAAAATTGACTAAAAATGCTGTCGAAGATGCAATTTTTATAAAGGGCTAATAAATTGTGAAGTTTTGTTAAAGTATTCTGAAAGTATTGGAAAGTGTAACATAATCTATGTTGGACGCATGATTTTCATTCTTAGTTTTCCATCCTGTTAAAGCTAAAGCTCATCAGATGAAGGAAAAGTTTCTGTTATTTAAACTTCCTTTTCTAAGAATGTGGGTAACTAGCCCCAAGCGATTCTCTTAGCATTCTTCGTTAAAATAACTTCCTTTCCCATTAAAAAGGGAAAAGCTTCAATGCAATAACTTAGAGTTAAACGAGAGGGGCATAAGATGAATTTGAGTTTCTTTCTTATTTGAAAAGAGACATGCGTCATTTATCCACTTTCCCACTTTCATTAACTTCTAAGCACGAAATTCTGAAAGATTTCAATGTTATGCGTGCTGTGTATCGTTTGACATTCGGATGAAATAAATGAACGTTTTCAACGAAAAACTGCACTTATAAGAAAATCTTAGAAACTTTATTTATTGTTTAGTATAATTCTGTTTTGATTTTTTAATACAATATGTAGAATTTGACAGTTTTTTATGATATGTATTTTTTCATAAACATATTTATTTCAGAATTAATTATATCTGGATTCTTTGATTAATTGTATCTTAATTGTTTTTTTAACTAATTATATCTGTATTATTCAATTAATTTTATCTACATTGTTTCATTAATTATACCTGTATTGTTCAATTAATTTTATTTACATGGTTTCATTAATTATATCTGTATTGTTCGATTAATTATATCTAAATTGTTTCATTAATTAATAATATCTGCATTGTTTCGTTAATTAATTATCTATACATTGTTTTATTAATTAATTCTATCTGCATTGCTTCGTTAATTAATTCTATCTGCATTGTTTAATTAATTATATCGAAGCACAAAATTCTGTAAGAGTTTCATATTATGGGTGTTCATATTATGGGTGTTCTATATCATTTGAAATACCGATGAAATGAATGGGCTTTTCTCCACGGAAAACTGCTTAGAAATTTTAATTATTTTTTAGTATAATTGTTTTTTTATTTTTTATGTAGTATGTAGAATTGCACAGATTTTTTTTATGATACACACATTTTTAATAAACATATTTATTTCAGAATTAAATATATTCGCATTATTTAATTAATTAAATCTGTATTACTTCGTTAATAAATTATATCTGCATTGTTTAAATTATTATGTCTGCAATGTTTAATAAATATTATTTGCAATGCTTCGTTAATTCATCGAATGTGTATTGATTAATTAATTCTAGCTTCAATGTTTAATTAGTGATATCTGCATTGTTTCGCTAAACCATCATACCTGCTATGTATTGTTAATTTATTATGTCTGCATTGTTTAATTAATTGTATCTGCATTATTTCGTTCATTATTAACATCTGCATTTTTAATTATTCGTTTCTGGATTTTTTAGCTCACAGGCTATCAAATCCTGAGAGCTAATGTGCCCGCAACTTCTGTATGTACGTACGTAACGCAATAAATCTTGATAGAAATATCCCAATTGCTAAAAATTTTGGATATAGGTTCAATCTGATAAGACGCTTCCCTGATTAGTTTTAAGGACTCATAGGTCAACTATAAGGACGGGCAACGGGGCTAATCCGCCCTTTGTTTAGATGAATGTGTTTTTCATACAGAAGTATCCGATTTGCTTCAAATTTGGTATGCCGGTTTATTCTGATAACACTCTCAGAAATGAATACTCAGATTTCACGAAATTATCTTTGTTTCTGACGAAACGGTTTCCTGGGAAATGCTCCGAGCGAACATTTCGTCAAATTAATGAAATTACTTTCTTCACTTGCTTGACGATATAAATTTCGTCAAAAGAGGGCTGGTGGTGCCATCTATCAAACAGTTTGGAAGTTCCAGTATTTATTGACAGGAGGAAGAAAAAAAATCACTTCTCGCTTTCCTCGAGCCCACGACCTTTGATGTGGGAGACCGTTACTCTTCCAACCTCGCTACAGGAGACTTGTAAATGTGTCCTTTTAGATTGGTGTAATGAATTCTGCTACGTGTTTATATTTTTATAAGGTAGATTGCAATTTTATCGGCGCTGTTACAATTTCTGAAAGGTTTAAGTAAGTCTAATTTATTATTATGTTTTTCTCATGTTAATGAATAATTAAAATATGGCTTGATTAAATAATTTACTAGTGAAATTTTCTTTGATCAATGAATGATTAGAATATGGTCCGGTTAATTTGTTGCTCACAAATAACGAATTGTGAAGTACATATTGCGTGAGATTTTATCACTTTGAGTAGGTGGATAAGATTTTAACACTTTATTATCTATAAAGGGTAGGGGGATCAATTATGTTTATTTTTAATTGGATTGAAAACAGAATATACATCTTAAAAAAAAAGATATCCTGGAAGTTTGAAATTTTATTGACCAAATTTTCTTTTTGAATGGTTTTGAAGAACACAGGAAATTTATTCTTTCCGAATTAAAGCATAACGAACAACAACATACAAATAAATAAATAAGAAAAAAATAATAAGCATTCCTAAAAATTCTAACAGCTAAAAAACTAACTAATGAAGAAAAAATTACTACCTATATTTCAGTATTTTCTGAAAAGCACAAGTGCTGTTTTAAAATAAGTTATTACAGGACTAACATAAACAAGCAAATATCTGCTTGCTAAAATCGTAGGATTTGAGGAGGTACAGCAACTGTTTTCATAAAATGCATTGAGTCTGACCATGACTGAGGCAAAACTTTCGTCAAATATATGAGAGTTTACGTTTCGTTAAAAGTCACGTGATGTTGATAGGAAATGATCGTCAAAAACGACGAAATACAGCACGAGGATTGCTGAATCGTCAAAATTGAGAGTTTCATTTCTGAGAGTGAAAGCGCTTCCCTGATTTGATTTGATTGTTCATTGGTTAAGTATAAAGGAGGGAAATGTTGGAGCTAATCTCCTTCCCCCCCCCTTAATTTAGCAAAAAGGTTTTTTTTATCGATTTATTTATTTTTCGAGCGGCTTTACTCTTTGAAATAAAAGTATAATGTACAATTAGTGTGAAGAGCCTGTTATCTCAATGCCCTCAGTTTAACTGGTCACTTTTCTTTTTATTAATTAAGTAGTTTTGTATTAGCCAAGGGAGAAATAGACATCTCATTAATACACTGTATAGTGGAAATTTGTTACAGTAACCTCACATTATCTCATCACAAAAACCGATAGTAAGAAAAAAGCATGTTGCCTTCGTATTGCGATACAATTCTGTAATAAATAAGAATTTCAAGCTACAGTATTGTACTGGTAAAAAAGACCAAAATTTGAGTAATATAAGACTACTGGTGGCCATTCAGGAATATTGGGGAAGAATTTCGTTTTGGTACTTTAACCCTTAAATGCGTGATTTTTTTATTTTGTTTCGAAAAGATTATATATGATTCTCTGAAAGGTTTATTACACAGGGAAAATAATGAAAAAAATCAGAGATACATTTTTCATATAATACGCCAATCTTTCCTTCTGTTGCACATCTACAAGTAAAAACTAATGTCGTGTGGCTGTTTTACGCTAAAATATTACAAATTAGTAAGTATTTTTATAAGTATGTCTCCAAATACCATATTTTATGTAATTACCGTAATTTCCGGTGTATAGCCCGCAGATCAAACAATTCAGTTTGGACACAGAAATTTTATTTAGTATTTGAAGACCAATATTTACCGCGATCTAAAAAGTTACATTTTATTTTTAAAAATTTCTGGGTCGAAACACGATTGTTTGACCCGCGGGTTATACACCCGGAATTACGGTATTTATTTTATAAAACTTAATCTTTAACCCTTTCATTCCCATGATAGAAAACGTTCTAGAAATTACGTACAGTTCAGATAATCTGACTTTACACCAGAAAGTTTCAATGGTTAATTTCGCCTTATTTTAATACGGAATATCTGTTATTACTTAAAGGAAATATTGTTATTTTAATTATCTGGTGTGAATTAGGTATATAGAAATAAAAAAATCTATTAATTTCAAAACACTGATGTTCGCATATATGCAAAGCTGCGCACTAAAGGGTTAAATGAAGATCCGTTGAGTCCCAAAAATATAAAGTTGTTTTACCACGTTTTGGGAGGGGACAAAAGAAGTTATTTTTTACTTAAGGAGGGGGGGAAAACTCAATTTTTTAATTGTATCGAGTGGGACACAGTTTATAATGTATTTCTTTAATTCTAAATCGAAAGAAACTATCCACAAGTCGATACGATCATTTGTTACAAAGTTATAGCAGGTTTTTTAAATATAAATTCGAAAATTATACTTTAGAGCAAGTAAAATAGGTTTTTACAGCTACAACTGATGATCAATAACGAAACTTTGAGAGTAACTTAGTCTTTGCACTAGAAGTGAAGAAGTCCCACAGAAAATTAAGTTGTTTTACCTTGTTTAAGGGGGGAAAAGAGGGGCATTTTAACTCGGAGGGGAGAACTCAACTTTGTTTTTTAATAGGTCAAGGGGTGTATTGTTTGTTATGCATTTTTTTATTTCTGAATTACACCATCCGCAAGTAGATACGATCATTCGTTACAAAGTTATGGCAGGTTTTTGAACACAAAGTCATGAATGATTTTATGAATACAAATTATGATTAAGGGTATCTCAGGAATCTTAAAGCTTCAAAATTTTCGAAATTTTAATTTTTTGTAGATTTTAAACCCCATCCTTTCTGAACATTTTGATATAATTGTTTCTTTGAAACTCCCATTAGAACAGAAGTTATGGCTTTTGAAATTATAACCCATCAATAGCTGAAGCGACGTTTCCGAAACATTGAAGTTATTTTTCTTCAAATGACGTTTTGGGGCCTAACGCGCACGATATCTCAAAAACATCTGAATATTTTTTCATGAAATTTTCAATACGAATGTTTCAATGTTAATCTATATAAACTGAACCTAAAATTTCCTTTTTAACGTTCAAAACAATATTTGTTTTAGTTCAAAATTTTGAATTAGGTAAATACAACTATGTATTAAAAATACAGAATTTTTTTAATTACAAATTTATTTAGGTTCTGGGTAATTATTACAGTCTGAAGTATAAGTAGGCACCAGAATTTTCATCCTACTTGCAAAATTTATTTTGTAATCGTTCACGTAAACTGTTTTACCAATTTTCTGCTTGTAAAATGTCTGACACTTTGGAGCACTCTATAAATGCTAATTCAACAACTTGGTATTTTTAAATACAGGAAATGAAACAACATACTTATATCTTTCATTCCTAGTAAAAATTGTGTTTTAAAATCATATACATTTTAAGATATTAAATGTTGAAAATGATCATTTATTTTCTTTTATCCACTTTTAAGAGTCCCGAGACCCCTTAAAAACACTTTTGATACTCAACAGCGTACAATGTATAATAGAACTATATTAAATACATATTAAAACTACACCCAACGTTTCAGGCTCTTTCTAATAAGTCATCATCAGGGGGGGAGGGGGGGTTCTTGAGCTCTAAGGAGCTAAGTTACACACAACACAGTCACTATCACAAACATCAAACTGAAAACATATCTATAAAAGATCATTAAGAAACAATATTGCATCGTATATGGCGCCATCTATTGGTAGGCTATAACATTATTATCAAAGATAGGAAAAACTTAATTTAATTTACAAATTTATTTATTTCTAAACATTTAACCAAACATTTGAAACTTGAAATGAGATATTGT
This sequence comes from Maratus speciosus, assembly GCA_963932465.1. Lineage (NCBI taxonomy): Eukaryota > Metazoa > Arthropoda > Arachnida > Araneae > Salticidae > Maratus > Maratus speciosus. The sequence goes on along the minus strand of OZ010794.1, from coordinate 500,294,558 downwards.
CTTTACAAACTTCGCCTTTCCACAGACTAATTTCTATAGATTCTCTTACAAGGGCTTTAAGAAGGATGGAATATCTAGAAATAATTTTTCCAGATATTGAGAATATTTAATATGATAGAAAGAACATGCTTTGAACGCAAAATGAATGAGAAAAAGCTATGCTCAATAATAAAATATATTTTTCTACTTTGTATATTTCATACGTGATTTATCACATTGCGAACTAAGCGTAGAACCGACAGACTGAAAAATGTCCAAGCCGGGAATCGAACCAGGGACCCTTGGAATAGCGCTCCAAGTGCTATACGATTTAAGCTACGAGGGCGATACCCAGGTAAGCATCTCTCACTCATATATATGCGCTATTCCATGTTTTCCGGGTTCGATTCCCGTCTTGGACATTTTTCTCTCCGTTGGTTATAAGCTTAGTTATCAATGTCATAAATGACATATTAAATATTATATAATTTCAAGCGTAATTTTACTACTGAAAATTAATGGAAAAATTAATTAAACTTATTTGTCTTTACCGATGTTGGGTTTATTTGTGTCTCATGTTTCGTCGCAGGATTGTGTGATCATGAAGACTGTTGCATCTTGCGCTGCAGTTGCAGTCTTACCAACATATATGAGGGAGAGATGCTAAGTTGGGTATTGTCCTCGTAGCTTAAATGGTAGAGCACTCGGAGCGCTATTCCAAGGAATCCGGTTACGACTCCCGGCTTGGAGATTTTTTCACTCTGTTGGTTGTACGCTTAGTTAGCAATGTGATTAATCACGTATTAATTATTCAATAATTTCAAGCGTAATTTCGCTACTGAACATCAATTGAAAAAATAATTAAATGTATATTCTACTTTGTATTCAAAAACCTGCCGCAAAATTGTGACGAATGATCGTATTAAATTACTGGTGCTGTCTTTCCATTCAGAATTAAAAATTACATCTTAAGCGATATTTCCCTTGAGTATAGGTCAAAATTGGGAAATTTCATTAGCGGCCACTGGCCGGTAGGACTAATTTTTTAAGTGGCCACTTTTTTATTTCAAAATGCTAAACAGTAAAATTTCTATAAGTATTAATCTGAAACTGAGTAGCCCAAATAAATATGTTAATATAAATATATTGAAACCAAAAAAAGTAGAATCCTTGATGAAATGCAAGAAAATTTTATTATCTCCTTGTAAAAAAGTGGCCGGAAGGTGGCCGCTGATACATAATTTTTCACTAGCCACTTTTTTTCATTTACTGGCCCTGTGGCCGGTGGCTAGTGCTAATTTTGACCTTTACCCTTGAGTCATTTAACCCTTAAATGCCTGATTTTTCAAAAATCATTGCAATAATGTTTTTCGGCTTTCATTTTTTAAATAAATCGTAGGAAAAATACTTTAAAAAATCACATTTTGTTTTAAGTATGGTTTACGGCTAAAAAACAGTTTGTCACTAATAGGCAATACTGGTGTTTAATTGAAAAAATAATTTTCCTTGATAAAATTCTATAGTATGAAACACACAAGAATTTTAGGAACTATAATAAGAAATATATTTTACTTGCTCACTGCAGAACAAAATAGGGTATTTCGCAAGCTTGGAAACAAAACAAAAAGAACATGTAGCAACAATTGAAAAAATAAATCTATCTTTATTCTTAAACAGCACAAGTGTTGCCATCTGTATGTTGAAAATCGAACTAATAATATTTTTAGAATGTATTTTATTGGAAACATTAGACATTATAGCTTCAATATTATTCTAATAGTATTTTAGAAGCCTAAATTGGGCATGTTGCCGAAAAGCAACACCCTGCATTTAAAGGTTAAAAAATGTCCCGTCCCCCCCTCCAATTTAAAATGCCCCTAATTTACCCGCCAAGATACAGTAAAGCAAGTTCATTTTTTAGGGATTCGTCGGATCTTCATTTCCAATGCCAAAACAATTTTCTTCACTAAGTTTCGTGAATGGCATCTGTTGTTGCTGTAAAAACTTAATTTACTGCAATTAAGTGCAATTTTCGGCTGTCTATTAATAAAATCTACCGCAACTTTGTAACTAATGATCGTATCGGCATGCGGTTGGAGTCATTACATTCAGAATTAAAAACATCATAATAAACGATATCTCACTTGACGTAAAAAATCCAACGTTAAAACCCAACTGCATCGGTATATATTGAATTTTTGCGTGTTACAATCTCTATGGTTTCTCTTATAATGGATGCATAGTATAGACAGTAGGGAAACATCTTACATTCAATAATATGCATTCGGATGATTTCTTCTTGATATAATCTTGCTAGCGCAATGGTTTTCCTATTATAGTTAATATCAACTACATGCATCTTTTTCAGCACTTAAATTTCCTTTTATTCACACCAATATTGTAATTTTTTTATTCGTCTGTTCTAATAAATGGTATTTGCTCGTTTTTTCTGTACTTAAATTTCCTGCTAGGCATACCAATACAGTAATTCTTTGATCAGTGCTCCTTTTCTATATACTTAAATTTCACAGTAGACGTACCAATATAGTAAGTTTTGATAAATAAATAAATCGTAAATAAATTTCAATGAAAGTAAGATAATTTTTTCTTCCAGATAATACTATCCATCCATTATAACAAAAACCATAGAGATTGTAACATGAAAAAATTCAATATGTAACGATGTAGCATCATTTACTTACCAAAATTATGTCTAGAGTTACCCAATGGTTACGAAAATAAAAATAAACATCCATATAAAATAATAAAAATAACGTGCATAATATGAAAGTGTACTTGCAAAATTGAATGATGGCATTTCATAGACCGTGCAATTTTAGAATACTTTTATATGGTGTTTTTTTAAATGATTCGGGTACAGTCGAAACATGTAAACAGTAGAATAAACCTGTTTTTAAAGTTTTAATTTACATCTTTTAGAAATTAAAATTAGTACAAAAATATTTCTCTAATTTGATAGCATATGTTATTTTCAAAACTAGGAATTTATTTTTAAATATGAAGTACACAACTTTCATTGTTTCTGGTAAAATATTAATATTTTCTGTTAAAACTGCAATAATTAAAAGTAAAAGAAGCTTTTCAATATTAAAAGGAGATACAAATACTTTTGGCATCAGTGAAAACTTTTGCAGATTATTTCAAAACGTAAAATTTTAATTAACTCTTAAATTTTTGTCAAAACAACGTTCATCACACTTCAAAGCAATACAAATTGTGTTAATTGTGTTGAAAATACCAATTTTACTTAGAAACTTTAATTAAAACACAGAAAAATATTTACTTTGTTACGTTACTTGCCACTCATTCCTACATCATAAATTCTTAATTTAATCTTCTTACAAAATAGTAAAGAAAATTGTGTATTTATTATGGAATTTCGTTATTTAACGATGCGAAAAAATTTCTTTTAGGAATTTATTTTGATGAGATTCTTTATAAGATTCACTTACCTGCTTATTGTTTGCGTACTGTTTAAGTAACGACTTTTTGCATAAGTGATTAAAAATTCTACAGTAATTTGCGAATTAAATTGCTAGACTTAGCACTAGAACAGCCGGCAATTTTACTCAAGTTTTATAAAACCTATTTCACATCAGAAATTTTATTTAAAACTGTTTAACTTATCTTACTAGCCTATTTTTGGGCAGAGCACATTTAACATATCTTACGAAAAAAATTACTGGTTCGAATCGACAATTATCAATTTTGCAGGGGCCAAATTGACCCCTTATGGCAGTTTTAGTGATAATAAGCGAGATAAAGTAAGCTGTACATGATCTCAGAACTTTTTTAAATTAAAGAGTCACGAGACTTGGCTAATTTCTTAACCTGGCTTTACACGATCGAGAAAAATGAACGGGATTACTCGCGCTGGGTATGTCATTCCCATGGCGGTTTATTCAAATTTTTTACCAGGAAATCTATATAAAACATAAAACACTAGGAAAAAAGAAGGGATAATAGAGTTTTAAACAGATATTAAACATGTTACTTACATTTATTTTGTACATTCGTTGCGTCTATCTATACTGAATGCACGCGCCAGAAAAATTGCCGGTTTTACTCGCTCTGGGTATTTCATACCCATGGTGGTTTCTTCCAATATTTTTACCTTAAAATCTACATAAAACATAAAACACTACGAAAAAGGAAGGGATAATATAGTTTTAAACACAAAAATGGGCACAACCTGCACCCTAAATGAGGTAACTGGTCACGTGTCCAGTACAGCACTTGACCGACACCCTGTCAATCAGAGAAAAACATGTCTAATTGAGTGTGTAATCGTCTGTAATAACTACACAACTCTCGCATCGGCGTTTCATACTGCTTACCAGGGTTCTTATCAATTTCTATGGCAACTGCACCCACTTTTGCACCAAGGCACCCTTGAGCTCATGGGTGGTCCTTGGAGCTGGTCTTCGAGCTGATAATGATCGTCCAAGGGCGTCCCATATGTGTTCGATGAGATTAAGGTCGGGGGACATCGCAGGTCAAAGCGAAACCTTCAAGCATAATTTTCTGCAAACTCAGATTTGTTAATTTTGTATGTCGTTTGAATGGATGTATAGTACTTAAATAAGTAGCATTTCTGAAAATTGTTAAATATAATATATATTTACGCATGGATCGATAAATCGTAAACAGTTGTGTTTCACCAGTATCGTATCGACTTGTAAAGTTTTATTAACTTTTTCTTATCAGATTTTTCAAAGGTTAATCGTCTTACAGTTAAATATTGAGTTGACGAAAATGTTTTTATTTATTTATTTTTATATTGAAACAAAATAGGGTTATTTGTGGTTATTATTTTCCGTTAAGTTAAACCCTATGCGACCAGCGTCGTGTATACGTGTAGTATAGGATCTTTAATTGTGTCTACCACTATTTTTTAATAATTGAATAATAAGACAAAAAATGCTATTCAGTAAAAGGTAAAACAGAATTTAAAGATATATTAAAAATGTTATTTGCATTTATTCTGCAAATTTCCTGTGTCTATCTGTACTCAGAGCTGTTACAGAAATGCTCGCGCTGGATGTGAGATACCCATATGTGACAATTACGATAAATTTATATTTTGAATTATTTAACAGCTTTTCCCCCCTCTAAGATTGTGACCTCCGAGGCAGCTACACAAAGACTCATCCATTTCTGGAGGAAGGTTTGGGAGAAAAACTGCAAAAAAGCAGCACTGGGTGTGACATACCCAGCGCGAGCAAACTCGTGTTAAGTGAGATGATTTTGATGGGATTTAACTTCTTTTTGCAAGAAGAAAGCCAAAGACAGCTTTTCTAGTAGCGTCGATTTCAATCTCCCTAGCTTTAGCCTCATAAAAATTGTAATCTTCATGTGCATAAAATGGCTCCTGATTGCTTCAACGCTCCGCATTTTCTAGAAATGCTTCGAATTTGTCATGTATGCTACTGTCTGAATTGCCTTCATTGATATTTTCAGAAACTATATTAGTTTTTGCTACACCTTATCACCTTTTCCTGTATCAAAGTTCTCCAACGTTAATTTCCTAATGTGCTGAGTCCATTTTATAACTTTGTTTGCTTCCAGTCTATCTCTCATTTCTTTAGTTAGATCTCTCCTGATGTTTTCTAAAGTGTTTATTTTAAACTGCAGCTTACGCCTAGACATTTTTCGTTGGAAAGCTCCGAGATTCATGTCAGCGTGTGAAACAGTCTAGCGCGCGATTGCGTTCTGATGCGTTTACAGATGCAAAGAACTGTAGCGAGGTACGGCTTCCCAATTGAATTCAGGGTGTGAATCACTGTAACATTTTAATGTTTGCTTTGCTTTCATCGATGATTTTGACGTTAGAGAGCTGCAGCTTCTTGGAGCTGTTGAGAACGTGATTTCTCGGAAATTTTACGCCTTCCCCTTTTGATCTCAATAGATCTTCCAACATTTTTCTGCAGCTGATTTCCCTCTGTGATTGGTACTCAATTTGAAAAAAAATCCCTGCCGGCTCGGGCCTACAGGCGGAGGTAGATTTCGAAGTTAAGTACTAAATTCACCAACAAAACTTAAACCAAGATTAAAGATAAACCCAGTTCCTTCGCTAAGAATGAGCTCTAGGGAGCTAAACATTTTGTGAAAATTCTAATATACACACACGCATGTATATGGAATAGGTTTAAAAATGGCTAAATCAAATTCAGAGAACCTCAAAGTGTTAAAATATGTTAATATTTCCATACTCGGGTTTTTATCATGTTTTAATACGTTTCTTCAAACTCAATGACGTTACATATTCACCTGCTGCGGTCCATTATATTTTTAATATGACGCAATATTTCGTTGTTTTTTTTTTTAATTCGTCAAACTATTTATTTCATTTTGAATTTTCATGCAGAAATCTTGCTCTAGAAAACTTATGGCGTAATATTCAATTTGTTTTCAATTCGTCAAACTATTTATTTCATTTTGAATTTTCATGCAGAAATCTTGCTCTATAAAACTTATGACGTAATATTCAATTTGTTTTGAATTCGTCAATCTGCTTATCTAATTTAATTTTTCACGTGAAAACACTGCATTAGAAAAGCAATTGTTGTGGTGAGAATTTTATTGCTTTTTTTAATTGTTGGCAACAGCTATAACGAAAAATATTTATTTTTTCCTGCCATTGTTGTGTAAAAGCTGGTTTTATCAGAATCATGTTAAGACGGTATTCAAAATTTTAAACCTTCCCCATTCCCATTCCCTTGGACCGATTTTGCTCATTTTCAATCATAGCCGAGAAATTGGCTATCTTAAAGTTGTTGGCGAGTTTGAAGACGTTCCGTGCATAATTGCGACTTTTATCGTGCGGACAAAATTTAGTACATACATACATACATATATATATATATATATATATATATATAAACTTTTTAGGTGGGGGTGGTTTTGGGTTCCTGGGGTCCTGTAATGAAAAGTTATGAAGGAATTTTTCAAAAGTCGCACCATGGTAACGACTGCAATAGGTAGTATTTCTTACGAAATCTACCTAATAATACAGTCTTGGGAAGTATTAAAAAGAGGAAGTAGAACGTCATAGTGACCTCCTAAGAAACTGCATGTAAAACGTATACGTTTCACTAGAGTTTGAGATTTTTCACCAAATGATCTCTCGATGGCCATTTTGATACTCGTAAATAAATATTGAAAATGTGAAATGATCGGAGTAGAGAATAACGTTGCTGTGAAGTAAGATGGCGACCAGATGGCTCATCGTATTGTGACATAGATAGATAGATACAGCCCAAAAAATATTTGTGTTTAATGAATAAAGTTCATATAAAGATTTTTTGGTCGTACGAGCGGGAAGGATCCCTATGGATAAGTAGTTTATTTCGTCAATATATCATGTTCATAAAAATTTAGCCTCGAACATTTTGTATCTATGTTTTGTGAACATTATTAAAAAAGAACTAAAAGTATTGTTAATATCGGCCTTGGATACGATGAAAATGGTAAGTTCTTCACCTCTTTATTGCTTGATTATAATTAGTATTTGTTCTGAAATATTATTTAAATATGGAAGCTATTTTGAAAGAAAAAATTTATTGAAATCCAATGTAACGAAGGCTACAAATGAGTTCACGAATAAAAGTGGTTTGGATAAATTTGAGTTGGAACTTTATGAGAAAAAATCGTCTGCGTTTGAAAAAGGATCTGCAAAGATATTTAGGAAATTTTTTCAACTTTGTGACGATAAAGATGATGATAAATAAATTGCTGAACAACAATCTATTCAAGAAAATAAAGATAAAATATATTTAATTGTAAAAAGAAAATTATGTGAATTAGCTCCAGTTTTAACAAAACGCGAAGGAAATGTTAGCGAAACAATCCGCTTACCTAAATTAAATCTTCCAACATTTAGTGGACAATTGCATGAGTGGTTATCATTTAGAGACATTTTTATTTCTAGTATTCATAATATTTCAGCTTTATCAGCCTCGTAAAAACTTTCTTATTTGAAATTATCACTACATGCTGATCCTTTAAGGATTATTCCGTCGATACTATTTACTGATACTAATTATGCGATAGCATGGAATCTTTTAGAAGATAGATTTTCGAATAAACGAGATCAAGTATTTGCACATTTGATTCGTTTTATGCCTTTTCCCTCCATTCAAATTGACAATCCGTCTTCTATTTTAAAATTAGTGGACAATGTAACTGAATGCATTAGGTCATCAGAAGTTCTCGAGCAAAAAATAGAGGGATTTTCAGACACCATATTTGCATACGTGTTAATTGAGAAACTAGATTCTTCTTGTAAGCTTTAGGGGGAACGAGAATCCAAAAAAGATGAATTTAAGAAACTCTCAGACTTGATTTCCTTTCTAAAAATTCATGCTAGAACTTTAGAAGCTTCTAAAACAACCATTAACACCGTTAGTCAAAGCAAGCCAGCAAAAGAAAAAGCGACATCGTTTTACACTAGTTCGAAGAATTCAAAGTGCGGTTGCTGCAAAAATGATTCACATTCACTATTTACATGCAATTCATTTCAGAAGGTGTCTGTCAATGACCGAATTGAATTCGAAAAACGAAACAAAATATGTTTCAATGTTTATGAAACTCAAACCATTCTGCGAGAAATTATACATCTAATTGTGCGTGTACGTATTACTCTAAACGTCATTCATCTCTCCTTCACATACAAAGTGAAAAAAATAAATAATTCTCCACAATTGGAGTTCAGTCAGCAGTCAGGAATGTCGATAGGATTCGAATTCATCTGCTCCCAACCAGGATGAAAAATACAGCTTAAACACCCAAGCTAAGTGTTTTGAAAATAGGAACAGTGATTTCGTAGGCACTTCTGTAAATAATTCATGTCAAAGGAGAAAACCACTATTTTATTTACTGCTTTAATTAATATTGAGAAAGTGTCTGGTGAATTTATACTTGCACATACATTAATAGATGTCGGCTCAAATTAATCATATATTTTTCATAACTTTGCAAAAGTATTAGAAATCAGAAAGGCGAAATTTAATGCTTTAGTTTCATGTTTGAATGATTCTCAAATAAGTGTCAAATGGAAAATTAGGGCCACTGTTTCGAATAAGGCTGATTATAAAAAAACAATAGATTTTTTGATCGTTTCAAAAATAACAAACTTTATACCAGGGCATTATTTTAGATTTCCATTTTCCGACCTGCATAAAGATGTGACATTGGCAGATCCAAACTTTAATGAGCCTAACAAAATAGATGTTTTGTTAGGGGCTGAGTGTTTCTACGAATTATTGCGAACTGATCAAATTCGCTTAAGAAGTTCTAACGCCATTTTTCGGAATACCGTATTTGGGTACGTGGTGGGAGGTTGCATCCCTGATTCGAATACTGATAATAATAATAATTATTGTGGATTAATTTGCAATATAGAAGAAGAATTAAGCAAATTTTTCGATTTAGAATCGATTGGAATTAGGGATGATCCTTACTGTAATGATGAAGATAAGGCATTGGAAATTTTTACAGAAACAATTTCCTGTAAAGATAATCGTTACGAAGCAGCCCTTCCGTGTAAAAAGGATTGGATAAATTTGAACGACAACTATGAAGTCTCTGAGAAACGATTTAAATATTTAATTAACAAAATGTGAAACGATGATAATGCGTTTTCTCAGTATAAAAAGATTTTGAAAGAACATCTTGATTGTGACATTGTTGAAAAAGTGTTAGATTCAAGTAGTCCATACAAACCCTTTTTCTATTTGCCACATCGAGCGGTTTTTAGAAAAGATAGTGTATTTACGAAAACACGCATTGTGTTTGACGCTAGTTCTCACGATGTAGGGCAACTTTCTTTAAACAATTGCCTGTGGCCTGGTATTAATTTAAATCCTAGTATTTTTCAGTTGCTCGTTAATTTTAGATTGAATAAGATAGGAGTTTTAGCGGAAGTGGAGAAAGCATTTCTCCAAATTTCATTATCAGACAAGAACAGAGATGCCGTCAGATTTCTCTTTGTGTAAGTTACCGAAGATCTGTCAAATAAAGTGTTTGATAATTTGAAAATTCAAGTGTGTCGTTTTAAACGTTTACTTTTTGAATTAAATGGTAGCCCATTTCTCCTAGCTGCCACAATAAAAGAGCATATACGAAAATTTAAGGATCAATATTCAGAGACTTTTGAAATTCTTGATACTTTCTTTATATCGATGATCTGGTGAGTGGTACAGATAATATTGAAGAAGCTTTGAAGATTTCATATGAAGCTAAGTTAAACATGGATCAAGCTAGTTTCAATTTGAGGAAATGGTTAACAAATGACAAACCGTTACTAGAACGGTGAAAGGATTTTCGATTTTCGAGAAAGAGATTTATCCATTTGATCAAAATCATCTATACATATAAAAGAATGTCTGGATTTTGTATTAATCAACGCGCAGCCCAAACTACTGAACCTAAAATCTTGAAATTTAGGGTAAAAATACTTCTTATGATATAGAGTGCCACTAAGAAAGGATTTTCTAAAATTCCACATTTAAGGGGGGGGGGGGTAAAAAATAGAACGAACGTTTAAATAATTCCTTAAAAATCTGATTTTATAGTTATCGTTCAACTGATAACATATTTTAGTGTATTTTTGTATGCTGAATCGAATGGTACTAACCAAATTTTTTAAAGTCCAATAGTTCGTGAGATATTTCATTTTCTATTTTGGCGATGACTTTGGCACCAAAACCTCAAATTTTCGAATGATAAATTCTAAAAATACATCCGTTACCACAGCAACGGAAACTTTTAAATTGAGTAATTTTGTTAATCCGTTCTTTTGGTTGAATAATTAAAACAGCTATATGAGTTAAAACAAAATTACACACGCCTCGAAAACTATTTTTTTTTTTAATGTTACTTTTTCGCGATACCAACACCATGCCAAAATGTATGCTATTGCGCCATTTATTTCAACCCTTACCGTGCAAAGGATTTTTATTGCAAACTGTGCCAAACATTAAGATTTGCTATTTATTGAACGTGAATATTTTTTAGTAGCATTATTTAATCGCAGCAAAACATCTTAATTTACTTAAGTATTGCGCGGCAGCGCAATACTTATTTATTTCCAGTGTCACTTCTCAATGTTAATTTAACATAGAAAAGCCTATGGAGATCATAACATTTTCATTTTTTCTTCCCACCTTTTTGTCCCTGATGCCACTAATTTTTTATTCTTTACTAATTCTAATAATATTATAAATTTAAAGTGTAAAAACGTTTGCTTAACGTCAGTTTCAAAACGAATGGTAAAATACTTTTGCATATGGGTGAATTATAACCCAGAGAGAAACATGGGCCATTTTTGTTTTTACATTATTCAAATATTTTTCTTAATAATTCTAAATTTCTTTTTTTTTATTCAGAATCAACGGACATTTTTCATAGAAAATGTAACATTTTTTCTTCATTGTTGCAAAAATTTCAAAAGACGTAATAATAATTTATTTCTTTTTAGTTGAAACATTTATTCCACGTGAAATATTAAATTGAACTAGTTTTTTTTTTTTTTTTTCAAGATATAAAGAGGTGAATATGGCGTCATAGTGGAAATAAAAGGGCAATTTTCAGAATAAGTTTTTGCTTTGGTCAAGTTTATGCTTTAGTAAAAAGTTTCAAATGGATAGCTATTTTTACGCAGGCATAGCTGCCAACTTGTACGGATTTTAGTTACCACTAAAATTTAAGAGAAATTTTTGTCTTCTTTCGTCGTTAGAAATTTTTAGATTTCGGCGATTGTTTTAGGTAAAATTTACTATTAGATTTTAGTGGTGAGAAGAATCCGTACAAGTTGGCAGCTATGCGCAGGTAGCGAACTAACATAACTTAAATTTTAAAATGTATTTTTTTCCGAGATGAGAACTATTTATACCCCAAGTTAAACTTAGGTAATAATTTTCTGATGTGTTTACATCACCCCTTGGGAGAAAATAAAATAACAAAATTTAAGTAAAACTTTTATTTTTTACTGTATCACAGCTATAATACTGTTAAATATTAGCAGTAAGGATTCAACACAATTTATTTTTGCATTCATAGCGTTCCTGAGTGGGAAATAGGGTATCTAAATTTAAGTGAAGTTAATTTTTTATGTTTTGATTATACATTTTTTACATTCTAATTGGAAGTTTTTGTCCAAACTACAACAACCTGCATTACTACAATGGTGAAATATTTTGAATTATACATTGATACAACTGCATCACACATTGTGATGCAATACCGCATACATCAAAGCCTGATGATAATACCCTCTATTAATTTTGAAATGAGTTCGTCTGAATGCAGTAGTTATTAAAAAACTTGACATATTAAACAAAAACATAATTTGAAGAACAAATTCAAAAAAAAAAAAAAATATTTCCTACATTGTTTAAGCCCGAGAAGGGACAGATATTAAGATATTTCATTCAATTAGTTCTACATTTAATGTTAAATTTTTGTAACAAATTAGCTAACCCAATTGAAGAATAAAAAATAAAAATAAAATTCATACAATATGAGACTTAAAACACCCTAAAAAATTAGATTCCGTTCAAATGAAATAGAAATAAATCTCAGACTTTTTTTTAAAGTTTTGTATTTTGCATGCATCTTATCATTTTATGTACAATTGTCATAAACAAAATACGAAATCTGCAATACAAGAATTTTCACTTAAAAATGAAAGAAGTCTAAGATTTATTTATAATTCATTTGAACGTTATCTAATTTTTTAGGGTGTTTTAAGTCTCATATTGTATGAATTTTATTTTTATTTTTTATTCTTCAATTGACTTAACTAATTTGTTACAAAAATTTAACATTAAATGTAGAACTAATTGAATGAAATATCTTAATATCTATCTCTCTTCTCGGGCTTAAACAATGTAGGAAATAATTTTTTTTTTTAAATTTGTTCTTCAAATTATGTTTTTGTTTAATTATTTTTCGAATAGAAAATATTTATTAATAAATTATAACTAACACTTATTACTGACATTGACATGGATTTTACCATTTGGCAGTTACTTGATGATGAGGAAGATGTAATAAAGTTATTTCAGAACTTAGGAATGATACGTATAAAAATGTTGTGTTAAAAAAATCATGCACGTCTTCATTAAAAAATGAAATGTTTACTGAAATGACAGTCATGCGTATTACGTACGCCACGCTGCTGCAGACCTGCAGTTTAATTGAATTTATTTTATTACTTGATTGTAAATTTTTTTTAAGTACTCTCTTAAAAAAATTCAGCGATTTTAACTCCGACTGAGTGTATTTTCACTCCTTTCCAGTATTGAAAATGCACTTATCCTATAGGAGTGAATTTCATCCATCTTGCGGAGTGGTTTTTTTCATTCCTTTTTGATAAGCTGTTTTCGCTCTTTTTTCGACTAAATTAATAGGCAAAACGAGTGACTGCACTCATTATTGACAAGTCATTTTTAAACCCCTTTTTTTTTGTCAAATTTAATAGGCAAAATAAGTTATTTCCCTCTTATTTTCAGAATTTTTTTTATAATTTTATTTTTTAACATATATAACTCTCCAGTTTGCAAAATGTATTATTTTTAAAACTCCATTTTGGTTTATTTTAATCCAGATGCAGAAGAACAGAAGAAATTTTGTTTTTCATTTCCGAAAGATAAATTAAATGATAATAATAATAATAATAATAAAAGATGGTTCGCGCTATGACAAGACAAGATTTTTTAACTTGTCAATATCCTGAAGTACGCTGTTTATACTTTATCTTTCTTATTATGGTTTTCTTCTTTTTAGTATTTCCACATTGTATTTTAACGTTATTAGTTTTAATCCGGAAATGTCGATTTCTTTAATTATTTCTGATATTATTATATGTTCTTAATATATTTTGCTTATGACACAGGTAAATAATTATGGAATATAGAATTCATGTGTTACATAACTGCAGACTTTTTTTTAGTTAAACTTTTGAATATGAACAGAGCGAAGTATAACACAAAAATAAAAATTCACAAAATCATAATTAAAAAAAAACTAGTTGTGTCATAAAATAAATTAATCATATTTTTTACTAATCTATTATTTTCTGATACTTTTTAAAATTATCTTTTACATTTCGTACTATTTACATAATACTGTGTCAATTAAAAAAAAAAATAAATAAAGTGTAGATGTGTACAACTATCTAACTGAACACAATTTATTAAATACTTGTACTTACCGAAACATTTAAAAAAAATAGAACATATATTATAAGTTAATAATAATTTAATAATTTTTATAATCATGGACTGTATTCCGCAAATATTTCTGAGTGTCATGAGCAAAGTAGTATATTAATAATCAATAATATAAGCACAAAATGAAATATGTTTAATAATGTAAATACAAATTAGTGTAATTTTACACAATTTGAATACGAGAAAACTACATATCTAAGCGCATTTTATTGATTATAAAAATTATGGAAAATTTGCATTAAAAAAAAAAAGAAAAAAAAGTAATTTAAGAAATTCATGTTTCCGGTTTTAAAGGAATAACGTTAAATAACGCAAAAATCATACATACAATGTGAAAATACAGCAAGGAATGGCGAAGGAATTACAAGAAAGATGAAGTAAAACAGCGTACTTTACCTTAGAATTTTCAGTATTAGTAAAATCCTATAGAATCCCCGGTAGCCATCTTGGTTTCAGCTTGGGAAACAAAAACGAAATTTATTCAGTTCTTTGTGATGATTGTCCCCTACCCCCTGCTTTCATAGCATAATCCATCTATCTTATTCTATACCATTTTTAAACCAATCAAATTATAATTGTAATATTGTTTTTATCATGTAGGTAACGCTAACCTTTGACGTTTGAAACAAACAAGCGACTCCCTTTTCAAAATGGTCTCCCTTTGCCAAACTATATATCGCGTTACACGATTTCAACCAATGGGGAAGCTTCTTAAACCGCTCTTTTAGAGATATTTTTCTGTTCCGATCTGAAATGAGCGGTCCTGGGGATGCTACTCCTAAAAAGGTTATTTGGCAAACCAGTTTTTTGTGGAAAATGTCTCTTTTTCATAAAACAGATACTCAGAAAGAACAAAAACACGCGTAAAACTTTTCGTCCTTTTGTTGAGTTAATAATTCGCTCTTTTGAATTAAGAGTGTACTGATTTGTATGGATTTATTTTAAAAAATAGTTGGTGAAACTCTGTAATTTTCAAATGTTATAAATTTTAAATGCGCATTTTTGTATCAACAAGATTATTATTTTATACAAATATTTCATTTAATTTTGCGCTAATTATTATACATGGCGACAATGGTGTTGGTATAACGGAAAAATAAAAAACAGTTTTTGTTTAAAATACAAAGAAAAAAGGTTTAATAAGAAATAAATGTTGTAAAACGGAAATATTTAATTTAAATATGAAAAAGATGTTTGTACTGCTTAAAAAAAGTTTTCATTTTCAAAAGTTTAAAAGGAAGAAAATATTTTGCAATTTGTCATTTGATCCTCGATAAAAAGAAAAAATGGGCACTTTATTGTTAGCCGTGCACAAATCTCGCCAATAGCATTTTTTAAATTGCAAATACCAGCCCTTACATTTTAACTCATCATCATCTACTATATATATAAATCGCAAATCTTATTTCATTCCGATTCACTATATCTTAGGTTCTACTGAATGGAATTTGTAGAATTTAGATTGTTAGTTAGGTGTGGTTACATTGTTAGAAGTGTTTTAATGTAAAAAAAAAAAAAAAAAAAAAAAACATCTACGTTGCTTAGAGATAGCTACGGAAGTTTTAAAATTAAGTGATCCCGATATTGAAAGATTACATTTTATTTAAAGTTGTACTAAATGGATTTTGATGCTATGCGGGAAAGTTCTCAGTAGTGTAAAAACTAGAGGGTGTACGTTACATGCAGGTAGTATCTACTAGAGATTATATATGCTATAGTTATGGAAGGTGTACACAGTTTCTTAAAAAATCCAGATGGTATATAACGTAGGTCTACCCCTACATTCCTGAGAGTTCTATAATCTGGTTAGTGTGGTTATGAAAGATATATTTAAATTTAACTATCTGTAATATATATGAAATGCAAAAAGAAATTTCGTTCCGGCCGCTTAAAACTAGAGTTCTGCTGAATAGATTTTGATGGGGCTTGCATTGTTAGATAATTTTTCAGAAAAGATTTTAGTATATCATATCGTTCTACGTTGCTTGGTTAAATAATTATGGGGGAAAATTCAAAATAAGATGAACACGATTATGATTCTAAAGGTTCAGCAGCATGTATTTTGATGGGACTTAAACTGTTAGATCGGGAGCCAGCAACAGAGACAATCACTCATCGAGTTCACGGCTGAAATTGCAGAAGCAGTTAAAATTCGATTCTCATATTAAAACGCAATTGGTCTGGCAAGTCATATCTTGGTGGAAAACACATGAAAACCCGATTTTAGCAGTTTATTCGTGGGTTACCAAAGTGTTTTGCTGCATCTAATGGAATGAATACATGGATGACTTGGAACAGGAAAACACAATAGTAAACCTACAAGTCAACCGCTAAAATCGGGTTAGGTCTTTTCCACCAAGATATGACTTGGCAGACCAATTCGTTGTAATATGTGGATCGAGTTTTAACTAATTCTGGAATTTTAGACGTGAACACGATGAGGTGACTGTCTGTGCTGCCACCGCAAGGTCTATGTTAAATAGATAATTTTTAGGAAAGGTTTTCATACATTTGGTAGTTTAAAAGATTCTGCTGTGTCGATTTCGGTGGAACTTGCTCGCTTAGTGTGACATTACATTAATTCTAGATACATCATGTATGTACAGTCGTGGGAAAAAAAAAGTAAACACCCCCTACCAACTCCTCAACAAATTATCGTAGAAGAAAGTTACCGGTACCGAACGATTGAAAATAAAGTCTACTTTTAAATGGTGTATATAAATTTTGCTTAGGGGGCCATCTACATATTAAAACAAACCATAAATTCTTTTTTTTTCAATGGCAATACCCAATTCTGACAGCATAAATGAACTCTACACCTTTCAATTAGCCTAAAAACCAATTTTTATGCAATTCGTACCATAAGTTTCCAAGAAATTAATTATTATAAAACGTGCGTATTTTAAGGGCTGTATCCAAATTGAAGTTCCGTAGTCGATTGTTAATCGAGAGAGCCTCCTTCTTGATCAAGGCACATTAAGCAGTCAATGAAGCCTGTTAGACAACGGGACAGCAGAAGAAATTTGGAAATATCTACTCACTTCTATCATAGACGGCCCCTTAAACCATCATTTTGCCGTTTTTTAAGCATAATTTGAAAACTATTTGGAAGAAAAATGTGAAATTTCGGATTTTCATAAAGCAGGACTTAATAAATCTAAATCCATCAAAAAATTGTGGGTTGCAATCCATAATTTTTTCGAATATTAATTTCATAATTCATAATTCATATCATAAAATTATAAAAATTGTAAATTCAGCGTATTTATGTTTGGGCACATTAGTATTATTGCTACACAAAAAATTAGCACATTAGGAGCATAATTTCAGGAGATATAAATAAATATATGAAAATGTAATTTAACATTAGAAGCACTAAATTTTGAATGTTTATAATTCCAAAATTTATCATTCAAATGACTTGAAATTTGGTGTCTGGGCATTGTTTGAACCGAAGATTTGAAATATCTCGTTAAAATTGGGTATTGCCATTGAAAAAAATGAGATTTGGGTTCGTTTTAATATGTAGATGGCCCCCTAAGCAAATTTTATATACATCATTTAAAAGTAGACTTTATTTCCAATCATTCGGTACCAGTAACGTCCGTGTACGATAATTTGTCGAAGAGTTAGAAGGGGGTGTTTACTTTTTTTTTTCCACGACTGTACATCAATTTATTTGCATACTTTGTTTGTTCACAGTAATTTATTCTTTTGTAATAACAAATTGTCACTAACAGTATTTTAACCAAAATTACTAAATTAATTCATCTTATTCAACAAAGGTCATTAATTTACAATATTTAGATGTTTAGATCTTTCAATGCGGAGTTCGGTTAGCGTGGATAAAAATGGCATCCATTGAGAATACCCACTAACGGCTATTTATTTTATTTCAAGAAAGTTATAGCAATAAAATGATCTGAATAAAGAGTAAATCGTCTAACTGGCAACACTGTCCATAAATTGTCATAACATTTAAATATTTTAATAACCTCGGATTGAAAATAACTTAAATTCTCTTATAAGTGGGTAAACAATATCACATTTTGAACTAATTAATACACTTTTTCAAAACGCTCTCATTAATTAAGTTAACCGAAATATCAAAAGTGTTTCTCCGTTTTTCCCTGTTGGGGTAATGATACATTGAAACTGACATAAATTTTCTGAATGTAAACATTTATTTTCCAAGCTGCCAAATCTTAATTACTCCATTCTATTAACATGACATTATTGTCAGTGGCAAGAATTTTAGTTACTCGACATTCCTGAGAAAAATTAAATTTTGAATTGAAACTGGGATTCAAATTGTTTAATTTTTTTAGAGTAATTTTATTCTAAATACAATTGTTAAACGGCAGTTTATTCTTTAACACTAGAACAGCCGGAATTTGGACTTACCTAAAACCGCCATTGGGGGTCATTTGACCCTCATAAAAAATTCGATCCCTATCAAAGTAAATGATTTTTTTAATTGATGCATGATGTTGAAATTACAATATATAAGGGGTTTTTAAGATTTTATATATATAGATATAATATTTTTTTTTTTTACTTATATATTTATTTTTTAGAGTTCGTTATTTTTCCATTCTTATGGAATTTTTATTTATTTTTGTTTATTATTCATTTATTATTTTATTTAATTTTTATTTGAATGACAATATATAAATGACAATATGTAATGAAATATATTTTATTAAACAATATTCTTTAGCAGGAGTACAAGTGATAGGAAAACAAACAAAAGTTACAAATTCAAAAAATACAAATTATCACACAAGATATTTCAAAAATGGAAAAAAAAAACATGAATAAACAGTAGAATTTGTTCCAAAGTTAGTTATGCATTAGCGCAAGCAGAGCAATATGCGCTCTTGACAGTCACAGCAACACATTTACCACAAATTGGTTTCTGGCATCCCTCGCAGCTTGCAGAAGTTTTATTTTTTCCCTTGCAACGTTGAAAGGCACATTTCTTTCGTTTTAGGGTCAATTCGATCAATTTGGGGGCATCTATTGCACAAAGTACCAATTCATAGTTCTTCCACGAGGGCAAGAAAAAATTGAATGTGAAATTGAGGTGTTTGTGGATTCCTTGAAAATTATCTAAGCATTCAGTGCAGCAATGCCAAGGACGTTGTAAAAAACATGAACAGGCCATCTACGAGTTCCACATCTTGTAGTATATTTCCTTAACATCAGGTCTGCTACGTCTACGCCACATTTAGTTTTATTGTAGTAAGTAAAAGTGTTCTGCTTCTTCTTTGTACTATTGTCTTCAAACATATTCGTGTGCATAGTACCAAGAATCACGAAATTCTTTTTGTTCTTGCGCCTATATATCGTGAGTGTTTTATTCCCATTTTTCAACGCAGCAGATGACTATCGTGGCGAAGATTTGTCGCGGGCAATAGGAGGTAATTCTCTCTTGTTTATACGCATCGTCCCAACTATTGTAGTTTTCTTTGCAGAAAGTTCATCTGCGAGTTTTACAGACGTAAAAAAATTGTCAATAGTGACATTGCATCCGGCGTTTAGAAATCATTGCAGTAATTTGAGCACTAGACTTTCCCCAAGTTGTACATCAGTTGATATTTCTTCATCCCTGCCCAAATAAGGATAGCCATTCAAAACATATTTGGATTTTACATCAGTTGCTAGCCAGAACTTGATGCCAAATTTATCCGGCTTATTCGCCATGTATTGAATAAACCTGCACCTTGATTTACACGGCAACAACTGTTCATCAACTGTTATCTTTTCTCCAGGATTATAACAAAAATAACAATTTTCAATTAGTTTGTACCAGGTTTCAGAAGCGAGGGCAAATTTGTTTGTTGACAGGCGCTTTGCTCTGTACTTCGCACTTGAATCTGAGATACCGCATGGTTTCACGTAAACGGCTGCGTGACATTGTCTCTTTGAAAACAGGTGGTCCCCAATGTTTGTTCCACAAATCATTTGCACAAAGTTTTGAATGACCTAGTGCCCCACGGACATATAATAAGGCGATAAAAGCATCCAGTTTCATCAGAGTAACATACCAGTTGCTGTCACCTCCAAGCTGACGTCGTGCTTCAGCAACTGCACATGTTTGAATGTGTTTCACCATTACTTCATTCACCATCAAACGCCAGGCCGAAGCAGGATTTGTCCCAATGATACGACGAGCAAAAGGTGTGGGTCCACTTGCAATTTTTGCAATATTGAGAGCTGGCGTGCGACCTGTAATAGAAGCGGGGCCACTAAGGTTCATGGGAGTCCAAAGAATGCCGCTGGATGACGTGTACGTATCGTTACTACTGCCAGCAGAAAGATTTGCCACATTATTTCCTCGTCCTTGTGTACGCCCACGTCCACGTGGACGTCTGGATCCGCGAATAACATAGGAAACCCCATTGCCAGGTTGTTCAACGGCATCACTGTCACTGCTTTCGGAAGACTACGCATTCTGTAAGTTCACATTATCAACGCGAAAATCTTCATCGTTGCTGGCGTCACCACTGATATCTGAATCTAACTGCTCCAGGAGGGCAAGACACCTCTGTGTACTCAACCCTCTCCGCATTATTTATACGAGAAAAAGCTTACATTCTGGTCGCAATCGCAAGCTTTGAGATTGCTGCTGTGGAAACTAGTGCCGTGTTCCGTTATGGACCGTAGCTTCAGCAGAACTATTTTCCCTCCAAAATTTCTGTAGCATGCCAGCGCCGCTAGAATGCATTTCAGCGAGGAGTCACAGTGCGCAACTGGTAATAGTCACTCATAGTTCGCCACTGGTAACTGCGCGCGCAGAGGAGAGAAGGGTTGTCCCTCCGCATCACTATGCGTCATTGAAATAAAGCCTTACTTTACTTCTTTCATTCTTCGCGATAAGATACGAGTGTTTTCCCACGTCCAGAAAACAAAAATGAGATATCGGAAATTCGAAAACTGACTTTCACTTCAAAATCGGTCATTTTTCTTATGGGGGTCAAAATGACACCTTTTGGCTGTTCTAGGTATTTCGATGATTATTTATTTTAATAATTGATATAGAAACATGAAAAACTGTCACAGTACTCTTGGATGTATTTTAGAGAAAGTAAAAAAAATATGAGCTGGGGTGTTCGCTTGTATGTTAAAATAAAGCATGGGGATTTGGAAAAAAAGATAAAATGAACCCGACGGCCCTTCTAGTGTTAAAAAATATATCAGTAAAACTCAATAAAAAGTTTCCATTTTACCATATGTTTCTTATGAAAAATTTACAAAAATCAACACGAATTGCTTGTCATAAGTGTTCCAACGTTTTATTTGAAATTCATTTTTTAAATCATAGAGTGTACTCTTAGATTTCCTCTGTTCTTTTATTTAAACTAGGGGGTTTCAGATAATAGGCGAAAACCAATTTTTTCAATTGAAAAGTAATATATATATATATATATACCGGGTGTCCCAAAAAGGACTGACTGATTTTAAAATTCAATAACTTGCAAACGGTGACAGATATTTAAAAAATTCTTGAAGGAGGCTTATGTATTAGGTCAAAAGTTTTTTTACAGTGATTTTCAATTTTAGTTCGAATTACAAACAATAGATGGCGCTGAGATCAATAGACGCTGAATTCAGGCTCGATTTTTGGTACTTCGTGGCCCGGATAATACATTTCCATCTCCTTTTTCAGCATGGAACAAGAGAAAGGACCAGAATTCGAGCCTGTATTTAGCGACTATTGCTTACAGCGCCATCTATTGTTTGTAATTCGAACTAAAATTGAAAATCACTGTAAAAAAACTTTTGACCTTATGCATAACTCTCCCGCAAGAATTTTTTAAATATCTGTCACCGTTTGCAAGTTATTGAATTTTAAAATCAGTCAGTCCTTTTTGGGACACCCGGTATATATATATATATATATATATATATATATATATATATATATATATATTTTTACATGCGATACATTTTTTTAGATTGTCCACTAAAAAAAAAAAAAAAAAAAAAAAAAAAAGCATTTTTCATTTGAAATTTTTGAATTATACAATCAAATAAACTTTTGAAATTTATCAAAAGCGATTTTTTCATATTAGCCGCACGCTAAGAGTTATTAGCCCAAGATTTTGCTGCTAACGGCATCCTTCTATTTTCTGATAATTTCATAGCTTTAAGCGTGTAATTCAATTACATGTCTGTTAAATTTGTGTTTTATTTATTTAATCATAGAGGAAGTTTTATTTTTGTTTACGGAATATTAGTCGTGAAAAAATGATCTCTTTATGTTGTTTTAAGGGTAAACGGATTAATCTTTCTTAATTGAGCTCTACGCGATAGAGATAAATTTAAAAATTAATCTCTCGTACAAATTAATCACTCTTTTTAAAAAAAATTGGTATTTTAATTTGATCCTTTTAAAATCATTTTAACTCAAAACGTGAAGTCTCAGCAAAATCTTTGCAAGTGAACAGTTGCACTCTTAACTCTAAATTTTAAGCTTTAGTACCGGAGTGTAAAAATTGCCGCGATTTGTGTTTTTTGGCGTATTTGTGTTAAAAAGTTTTGTTTTATCTAAGAAAATCATCGTTTTCTTTTAAATATGACGACATTTTCACTTACTTAAGCATTTCATGGAGTGCCTGAAACTTAATACACATACAGAAAGAAAGAAAGTATGGAAACTTATTTATGAGGAAAATGCGTGTTTTCAAAAGCAGTATGTAATTTTCCGTTCAAAATACTATGTCCTTAATGGGATTTTGCGCCATTAAACCCTATACAATAATTTTTATCAACAATTTTGAATGTTTATCAGATCATGAGTAAACCTCATTATTTCTCTCTTCTCTGTAATAATGAAAGCTATCTCATTACCATCATTTTGAAGAAGTTTCATGGAGTATTTTTAAAATTAAAATATAATAATGGGATATAAAAAAAAAACAGTTAGTGCGGGCACATCTACAAATGATCAGCTTTCAGTTAAAAAAATTATTAGTAAATTTGGTTCAGCAGAAAGATCAGTGCAGAAGACTAAAAATTCTTGTGTTTTAAATATATAGAATATATAAAATTATGAAAAATTAAATTAAGCAAATTATATTATTTCAATAAAATTACAGTAACATGTTCTTAAAGATTATCAATTAAATTTTATTAGTAGAGAGAATTTTGTAGAAATACTGGGGGACCTGATATTACTTTAAACCTCGAATTATTGCCAAGATCTTCTTTGATTGCTTGTCTAACTCGGCGAAGCAAATTCATCCAAGATAGAATCATCAAGTTCTGTAATATAAAACGGTATTTTTCGGACAAAGAGCATGCACGCTGTATGTTACTACTCTTCCATAAAGTCACTCTACATGTTTGTAAAACATAGAATTTTATCAGTGTGTGATTTCGATTGCATTATATTATTTTCAACGATAAAGCATTTTTATCTGTGAAGAATTTCAAAGCAGCTGGGGTTAAAATGACGCACTTCTGCAAAACATATTTCACTTTTAAGAATCAAAATACACGCTTTTTTATATATATAAAATGACGTCAATTGCATCTGCTAAAGCATCGCACTTTTACGATCCAGTCTTAGACAACATATATAGAACGGTATGCAAATGACATCATTATCACGGAATAATACACAAACCCAGCAGAAAGCAATGACGTCATTTAAGAAGCTTGAAAAACAATCTCGGGTATCTAATGATTTATATGACTTCATTTTTTTTGTTTATAATACCTCTATGTTTTATCTGAAGTCATTCGTTTATATTTTTTAAAATTCTGAAAATGTAATTACACACGGATTAATAAAATTGCATTTTTTCAGATTTTTGATACGAATTAAGTAAATGCGGAGAAAATAAGTCAAGAAATATTCTTTAAAATACATTTTTGTGAAGAGAAAGTATTGTATCGTTTATAAAGTTAACCTTCCGTCTACCAGACGGGTCCATTGGACCCGACAGCAATATTTAATGTAAATTTTTCTCATGAAAAATAGCATTCAAAGTTTCGCGATTACATGACTTTTCCTGCAATTGTCTCTTCTATGTATATGCAATTGCGATTAAAATTTTGTTCGAAATTTTTTACCTATTTTTAATTTGTTTCATTGTTTACCACGCGGGTCCATTGGACCCAACATTAAAACAAACGTAATATACTGTTCCTTTCTTTTTCTAGGGTTGCCATAAATCATGAGGAGGAACAGGGTTACCATAATTGGCTGTTTATCGCCCATTTCGCGATGGATTTTTAGCGCCAATCTCGCCAAATTTGGCGACTTTATAATGAAGTTTTGAGAACATTCTAGACTGATCTAGTAAACTTCGTGCTCTATATATAAAAGGTTACTTCTGGTTCAGAGAGTCATTTATCAACAGACACAGTTAGTGAGCGAATGGTGTCTATTGATGTTTTTGAGTCTTTTCATTCAAAATAGGACTTGATATTTGAAGACAAGTAATAAGTGTAGTTTGTACGTGCTTTGTTATTTTACAAATATTCATCATTTTCTTATTTCCTAACTTATTTTTTGTTAAAAACTGAATTGAAGATGAACAGAAAAAAAGTATTGACTCAAGAGGAAATTCAAAAAATTATGGAAAATCCGGACGATATAGAATTCGACACCGATGATGAAAATCTGTCGTCTGATGAAGGTGAAGTAGATTATGTTGAAATACATAATGAAATTTCTGATTCCTACTCAGAATCTGATAATGATTCCAATGAAGTGAATGTAGCAACCACAAGTACTTCAAATTCTACTTTTGTTTCCAAAAATAATTCACAGATCTGGTATAAGAATGAAGTTGCCAGACCACAAGGAAGACGTACTGAAATCAATATTTTACGTGAAAAATCTGGACCTTCAAGATTTGCAAATCGTGAAGTGGATTCCATATCATCCTCATTTCTTATCTATTTCCGAAAAAGACTTTTGGAAATTATAGTAAAATGGACAAACGCGGAAGGCAATAGAGTATTCGATAAAGAGTGGAAACCTATAGATATTATAGAACTTAAAAAATTCATCGGACTTTTATTACTTATTGGAGTATATAAATCGAAAAATGAAACAGTAAGCGAACTTTGGAGCATAAAAAATGGAAGACAAATATTTCGGGACATTATGAGTCGCAATAGATTCACAAGTATATTACGTGTCATAAGATTTGATGATGCTGCTGAGAGGCGTAAAAGAAGATCAACTGATAAATTAGAGCCAATAAGAGAATGCTTTGAATTGTGGAATAGCTATTTACAAGACCCTTATATTCCTAATTGGTCTATGACTGTCGATGAGCAATTAGTTTCTTTTCGTGGAAAATGTCCTTTCCGTCAGTATATGCCATCTAAACCTGGAAAGTATGGATTGAAGTTCTGGGTTATTTGTGACAGCGTAACATCGTATGCTTGGAAACTGGAACTATATACAGGCAAAAATGAAGTAAGAGAATCTCATCAGGGAGAAAATGTAGTTAAAAGATTGACGAAGGAAATTGAAAATTCTGGTCGTAATATTACATGTGATAACTTTTTTACGTCATATGCATTAGCAACACATCTTGCTTCAAAAAGAATTATCTCTTATTGGAACAATTCGAAAAAATAAACCTGAATTACCCGCTGTGTTCACAAATCCAAAACATCGTTCTGTATATTCTACTTTATTTGGGTTTCAAGAGAAGGCGACCATCATCTCTTACTGTCCCAGAAAAGGTAGAATTGTTACTTTGCTAAGCACAATGCATAACACTTATGATATTGACAACAGCTTAGAAAAAAAGCCACAAATAATCCTAGATTATAATAAAACCAAAGGCGGAGTAGATACGATGGACAAAATGGTAAGAGCATATAGTGTGAAACGCATGACACGTCGGTGGCCTTTGATTGTATTTTATAATATGATCGATATAAGTGCGATGAATGCATACATAATATGGTTGTCACTGAATGCTGAATGTGATCCGAAAATGAAAAAAAGGCGGAATTTCATTATTCAACTTGCAGAAGAATTAGTAGGTGAAGGAGGTATCGCCGTCTCAACATCTACTTCCGAACAACTTTACGCAAATAGTTTTGAACCGCCACGAAAAAAATCAAGATGTCATATTTGTCCCTCTAAAAAAGATCGAAAAACACGAACATTATGCAAGAAGTGTACGAAAAATGTTTGCGGAGAACATTCCGTCGTTATTTGTACTTCATGTACAGAATAATTTTATTATGATGAAAAACGTTTTGTAGTCATTATAATATACTATATATATTACTTTCTTACTGTATGTGTTACTTTCTTACTCTATTACTATATATATCACTTTTATATATTGTATAAGGTGCATTAATAACAAATATATTCATTGTAGATAAATGGGTGTTTTGTATATTTTGAAATCCTATATATTTTACATATGGGTCCAATGGACCCGAATGGTAGTTCTTGCATATACTTTTTTTTGGTAGTCTGAAGGTTAAATTGCAATAAACTAAAAATCATTTAATCGATAAATAAAAACGAAATGAAGCCAAAACTCACCGCGTTTTATAACAGGCCATATTCCTGACATAGCACATATTTTAATTTCCAGTTTTTTCCCCGTTTTTATGATAAAATGGCAACAAAAAGATACAGCAATCTACTAATTTCTTTCTTTTACCATTACTTTCAACAGAAATGGAGTCCTTCAGTTGTCACAATTAACAAAAAAAATAATAAAAACTACAAAAAAAATAATATCTTAAAATTAAATTTACATACAGCTTTCAAACAAATTACATTTAAAAGAGCATTTTTTTCCTTATACAACTATGTAAAAATGTAAAATGTGCAATGTTTAGAAGTTTAAAAATTTGCAGTAGAGAAAATTGCAAAACCAAAATTTTATTTCCAATTTCAAAGTGTTACCACTCGCAAAATGACGTATGCGGTACGAACAGATATGTTTGTCCTTTATAATATAGATTGAACAAGAAGCGCGACACGATATACTACTGCAATTTTTGTCCCATCTTAAATAATAAATCTATAAATAATATAAATGTAAAATAATAATAATAATAATAATAATAAACATGGTTTCATTAAAATTCACTAAAATATAGAAAAAAATATTTTTAATGCACTACTAAATTTGGCGATATTTCGCCAAGTTGGGCAAGATTTGGCATAATTGTGGTAACGTTGCTGTTAGCAGTTTTCAATAAAAGCTTATTGTTGAAACGGATACCGATTTCTCCATAGGAAATCAAACTATTATTGATTAACCGTTAAGTTTAATCGTGCTTTTGCGCTGTTTTTCGAAACTGGAGGGAGCTCGGCGACAGGACTCTCCCTCCTTCTCCTCTTGGCTTCAAATTTTGAAATTTTTTGAAGCACGTGATTACTAATTTAAGTTATACTGTAGGCATATCAAGTTTAAAGATTTATTTCCATTGGTTTAAATGATATGGTGATTTTTTTTTTAAATTTTAAATTTGCCTTTCGCTCCCCCCCCCCCTTTAGGGATCCAATTATTAAAAATCAATTTGAAATTCATGTATTGCTTCCAGGAATACACATATATTGCAAATTTCGAAGATCTATGTCAACAGAAAGTCGGTGGAAAATGAGTCACAAAATTTGACTGCCACACACAAACATAATTGTAAGTTAAAATAAAGTATGTAAAAACGGTTCGAAGTTATTAATTGAAACATAACTTCTGTATACACACGTACGTTTCTATTACTTTTGTGTGAAAAATGAGTCACAAGATTTGACTGCCATATACAAACAGAATTGTATGTTAAAAGAAAGCATGTAAAAACGGTTCGAAGTTATTAATTGAAACATAACTTTTGTTTACACACGTACGTTTCTATTACTTTTGGGTGAAAAATGAGACACAAGATTTGACTGCCATATACAAACAGAATTGTAAGTTAAATGAAAGCATGTAAAAACGGTTCGAAGTTATTAATTGAAACATAACTTTTGTTTACACACGTACGTTTCTGTTACTTTTGGGTGAAAAATGAGACACAAGATTTGACTGCCATATACAAACAGAATTGTAAGTTAAATGAAAGCATGTAAAAACGGTTCGAAGTTATTAATTGAAACATAACTTCTGTATACACACGTACGTTTCTATTACTTTTGGGTGAAAAATGAGTCACAAGATTTGACTGCCATATACAAACAGAATTGTAAGTTAAATGAAAGCATGTAAAAACGGTTCGAAGTTATTAATTGAAACATAACTTTTGTATACACACGTACATTTCTATTAATTTTCCTTTTAATATTTCGTATTAGAGTCAATCAAAGAACTAAAGTTCGTTCTATTGCTTTGTATATATACTAGGGGGGCTCTGCCTACCCCTTGCTCGCTACTCTCACAAACCGCCGTGTAATCAATCGATTCAAGATTCCGTTCGCTATCGCGACGCAATCCCTGTTTTGTAGCCAACCCCAAACGTAATTGTTTCGCGTTTCCATCCTGGTTTCGCTTTGCGATCCCTTATTTTCTATGCATTCAAGTTTTAGATTCCAAACGAATATGACCCCCCCCCCCCCCCTTCTCATTAGTTAATGGAAATTATCTTCATTCTGTAAAAATTACTTTTGCCATCGACCCCTAAAAGACCCCCAAAAAACAGAAGTCTATCGAAATGCAGAAGATTCTTCCGTTTCCCCGCCCACCCTATCTAAATTCTCTATTTTCATGATTTTCGCCAAGCACAATTCCGCTACGAAAAGACAGAAAGCTATCACCAATCAGATGCATTTCGCGGTATCTACTCAGATTTTCATGTGTCCGCTTCCAGATCTTTTGGCCCATTTCCAAATAGTTACGGCCCCACCAGTGGCCGAGAGGTTCTGCTCTCGAAGCTGGTAGACGGGAGGTGCTGGGTTCGATCCCAGTCGCGTCCGTCGGTCTAATCGTTCGGAATTTTCGTGGTTTTCTTCGAACCTTGGTTCTCCAAGCGTTGATACGGGTTAGGTTCCCTTAGAAAGACCTCCACGGAAGGCACTTCCCCCCTTAGGGCCTATATCCCACGTGCAGATAATTGGCCGACATAAATACAACCAACTAACCAAATAGTTACTTTTTTATATATATAGAAGGATTTATTATGCAGAAATAATTTTTGTTTCTTATATTGCATTTTGACTGGAAATGCTGACTATAAATTGTCATATCTTTTAAGTACTTTGATATCCTTGTATAGAAAGCACCTTAAATTACTTTAGAAGTTAGTGCAATGCTATATTCTAAAGTAATTAACACAGCTTACCATACTTTCCCCGTAATTGAGTTAAATTAAATGTTAAACATTTTCCTCTTTATTTTTCTAGTTGGGAAGTGGTACATCGAATAGCCATAAATTTCCTTAATGTAAACATTTCATTTTCAAGCCTAGGCGATTAATTTAATTACAGAATTCTACTTACATGGCATTGTTGTCGGCGGCAAGAATTTTAATTACTCTACATTCTTGAGTAAAATAAAGTTTTGAACGGAAATTGGAATTCAAATTTTAAATTACGTAACTATTTAATTTTATTGGTACAATTTTGTTCTAAATACCATTCCTTAACGGTCGTTTTCTGATTCAAAACTATATGAGTAAAACTTCCCATGAAATATTCCATTTTACCGTATGTTCCTTGTGAATTATTTTGAAAAACGAAAAGAATTGCTTGTAATTTTGTTCCTAAGATTTTTTTCAAATTCATTTTTCAAATCATACATAAGAAAAATTTTCATTTATTCATCAGATCTTTTAGATTTTTAAAATCTCAGAGATTCTCATATCTCTTATATTTTCTCATCATTCCTCTTTTTTTTCTTTTTATCTATTTAAATTGAACAAGTAGCATAATACGATATACAAAATGATTGTCTCATGTCGATTGATAAAATTATAAAACAAGTCGAAAATTATACGTCAAACGTGGCAAATGAGGTGCGTTCGTACTATAACTAGTTTCAGTGGTGTAGCGTTAAGGTTGGGGGGGGGGGGGTCCTCGATCATTTTACTACCAGTATTATTGTATGCTAAATTTCGCTTTGTTTAATCGTACTAAGTTCAATGAATAAAACCCCTTGAAGGGCACCGGTATATTATATATACCACTTAATTTTAATTCCTAAATGACATATTGACACCAGATTTTAGAAATTAAATTTTTCTTTGAATAATGTACGCGAAGAAAAAAAAAGAGTTTTTACTTACTTTCATATAAATTTGTTCATAAATTCCGGTGTCAATCACTTATTTTCATAACTTAGTAATGAAAGTACATTGCCCTAGAAAGGGTTAAATAAAGCCAAATTTTCTATATAATAATGCTGGTAGTAAAATGATTGAGGCCTCCGTATCGCTACGCCACTGACTCGTTTTAATAAATGCAATGAGCTTGGTGCAATAGCTGGTGCACTTTTATGCAAAAATGCATGAATACAAAATTTATTACGATTATGTATATTAAATTCAGTAACTCGGAAATAATAGTACTCCAGCTTAAACAGGACGTAATCACTATGGAAACTTAGAGTCATTATCTATCAAGAAATATCATTCAATTAATTACGTACGGTAGGATTTAATAGAAAGGAGAAAACTTTTATTAATATATTTTTAAAGTTTTCATTCGATTTTCATAAAACTTGATATGATTTGACAAAATTCTACAACTATTTTATATTAAATTTCAACCCATTTGGTTGGGTATTTTTAGCGCTGTTACATGCGGACAGACAGACGGATGGACCAGACGGCGACTATCGGTGCTACGTATTTATAAAATACGAACGCACATAAAAATGGTTGGAAGTCGTTAACTGAAACATATACCTTTTGTATAATGTCACATGTTTCTATTACTTTTGCATCTAGCATTTCGTATTAGACTTCGTTCATTTTTTAGCTCACAGGCTATCAGAGCCTGAGAGCTAATGTGCCCGCCGGTTCTGTATGTACGTACGTATGTACGTAACCTGATAACTCTTGATAAAAATATCCGATTTGCTTCAATTTTTTTTCTTGCTTTATTCTAATAAGGCGCTTCCCTGATTAGTTTTGGGAGCTCATTGGTTAAGTATAAAGGGGGGGAGGGGTTC
This sequence comes from Maratus speciosus, assembly GCA_963932465.1. Taxonomy (NCBI): domain Eukaryota; kingdom Metazoa; phylum Arthropoda; class Arachnida; order Araneae; family Salticidae; genus Maratus; species Maratus speciosus. The sequence continues at coordinate 500,263,213 of OZ010794.1, read as the reverse complement.
TACCTCCTTAATTTAGATAAATAGGTTTTTCATGCAGAATTATCAATTTTCTTCAAATTTTGGTATACTGGTTAATTCTGATAACGAGCTTCCCTGATTAGATTTGAAGGTTCATTGTTTACGTCTAAAAGGGGAACGGGGGCTAATACCCCTTAATTTAGATAAATGGGTTTTCTATCCGATTTGCTTCAAATTTGGTATACCGGTTTATTTCGATAAGGTGCTCTCCTGATTAGATTTGTAGGTTCATTGGTTAAGTATATAAAGGGAGGAAACAAGGGATAACCCCTTCATTTATCTTTTGAGGGGCATTATTTTTTAAAATAAGAGTATAATATACAATTAGTGTGAATAGCCTGTGAGCTCAATGCCATCAGTTTAACTGGGCACTTTTCTTTTCTATTATATTATTTGTATATATATTTTTTGTTCAGAAATAATGTTCGTTTGTAATAATTTTCTTTCTTAATTTTCGTTTGCATTTTGACTGGCAAAGCTGTCCTTAAATTGTTATATCATTTAAGTATATTAATAGCCTCGCGTATATAATACCTTCCATTTCCCTATAAGTTGGTAACAATGCCACATTCTGAAATAATTAACACCTTCTTGGAAATCTCTCTTTGTAATTGAGTTAAATAAAATGTTAAACATGTTTCTCTTTATTTTTTCCAGTTGGGTAGTGATACATCGTATATTCATAAATTTCCTTTATGTAAACATTTAATTTTCCATCCTAGGTGATTAAGTTAATTACATGATTCTACTTACACGACATTGTTTTCAGCGAAAAGTATTTTAATTACTCGGGATTCCAAACAAAAATTATGTTTTCAACTGAAATTGGACTTCATATTTTATTTTGTGTAATTATTTAATTTTATAATATTTAATTTTATTATGCTTCACAGTAATTTCATTCTAAATGCTTTCCTAAACGGTCTTTTTGTTTCAAAAGAATAAAAACCAAAGTTATATCAGTAAAATTTATTTAAAAAAAAAATCCGTTTTACCCTTTGTTTCTTAAGCAAAATTGTTGTAAATCAACACTAATTGCTCGTGATATGTGTTCGTATAACTTGTTTTAAGACAACTCCTCTGCTCAACTGCTAAGTACAACTGCTCTGCTCAACAAGCGCAAAACGTTTTGACACATTTAGAAATTAATTTTTTAACAGAAAGTTATGCAGTTGGAAACCCTGACAGTGGAAGCGATTTGGAATCGAACTGGGTTTTCCATTTTTTTATCAATCAATTACCTATTGAGTTATAAGCGATTTTGATCACGTGACAAACACGTTTTTCATCCTTTTTTGAGGGGTTTTCTCCTTTCGCGCTGAAATTCGGGCCAAAACGCCCACTTTGACACTATTTTCTGAAAGATCTATTGCGTTTGCAAAAAAACGAAAAAAAAACAGCACGATAACCTAGTTTCTGAACAACAACACCTGCTAGTTTCCTGCATTTCCGAACAAAAATGAATTAAAACTTATGTTATAAACTATTATTTTTAACACTATCAAACTGATTGGTAAAATTATCATAAAATTGAATATTTGCAACTGAACGAAAAAATGCCCAGGCTGGGAATCGAACCCAGATCCTTGGTTTATAAGGCCAATGCTTTGCCATTTAAGCTAACTGGGACGACAACTAACCAGCATATTTCGCTCAGATCCTTATTAGTAGTAACATCTGGTCTGTCGTGTAGACAGCTCAACAGAATGAACCGTAGGTAAAGGAACTCCAATTAAACGATGGATACGTAGGTGAACTATTATTTTAACACAATCAAACTGATGGGTAAAGTCATCATACGAATTGAATATTTCCAACTGGGTGAAATATGCTGGCTGGCAGTCGGCCCAGTTAGCTTAAACGGCAAAGCATTGTCCTTGTAAGCCAAGGATCTGGGTTCGAATCCCATTCTGGCCATTTTTTCGCTCAGGTGGAAATTTTCAATTCGTATTATGTCATAAAGTGGCCCTTTTGGATTTGAGAACAGCCTTAAAATATTTCTCTTCAAATGATAGAGTTTATTCTTAAGGGGGTAGGATACATTTAAACCATCTAAATTTTAGAAAAAAATTTTAATACATATTTTGATTCCGTAATAATTTTTGAACAATATGCAAAAAACCGCATTAAAAAATTCTCATTAGTTTACTAATTATGGATGTTTTATTATGACTACATATTAGGACTACACAGGATAATTAAACTTTGTATCGCGTTTATTCAAAACGATGAATTTTGATACTGTTGACAGTGTTGCTAAAAAACTATGCGTGGCAATCAAAAGAAATTCTTAACACATATTCATTTCTGTATTATCTACAACTTAAAAACAGAAAAATTTAAAGTTTTACTTCTTTTTCTCTTTTTGTACTTTAAAAATATTTTTCAAAAAGTGAAAATTTTTAAATTTTTGTTAATTTTTTAATTTAGTCAATATTATTTACAAATATTCTGGTTTTAGTATAAAGATAACTCTATTATGTATTTATTTTCCCCCAAAATTTCCCTTTATATGCATATTTTCAGATTTTATCATGCGCGCAAGATTTTTTTTTCTCTTATTATCAAATCTATATATATAAAAGAAAGTCTGAATTTCGTATTAATCAACGCGCAGCCAAAACTACTGAACCTAAAATTTTGAAAATTGGGGTAAAAATAGTTCTTATGGCATTGAGTGCCGCTAAGAAAGGATTTTCTAAAATTCCACCCCTAAGGGGGGTAAAAAAGAGAACGAACTTTAAAAAAATTCCTTAAAAATCTGATTTTATAGTTATTTTTCAACTGATAACATATTTTGGTGTATTTTTGTATGCTGAATCGCATGGTACTAACTAAATTCTTTTAAGTCCAATAGTTCGAGAGATATTTCATATTTTTCTAATTTGGCGCTATCTTTGGCGCCAAAAGCTCAAATTTTCAAGTAATAATTTCTAAAAACTCATTCTCTTCATTCTGTTACTATAGCAAGGGAATAAATTCAAATTGAATAATTTTTTAATCAATTCTTTTGGTTAAATAATTAAAACAACTATGTCAGTTAAGAAAAGTATTACAAACGCCTCAAAAACTAAAACTAAATTAAAAATAAATAAATAAATCTGTGGTACTTTTTACTTCTACGAACACCATGCGAAAATGTATGATATCACACCATTTATTTCAACCCTAATCGTGCAAACGATTTTTGTTACAAACCATGCCAAGCATTAACCTTTGCTATTTATTGAACGTGAATATTTTTTATGAGTATTATTCCATCGTAATTCCGTAAAACTTTTGAATTTGTTATTTTTTGAATAGAAAACATTTATTATTAATTATAACTTATTTAATACTGATTACTGACATAGATTTTACTATTTGGCAGTTATCTGATGAGGAGGAAGCTACAATAAAATTATTTTAGAAGTTAGGAATTATACATATAAAAATGTCTGTTCAAAAAACCATGAATGGCTTCATTCAAAGAATGAAATGTTTACTGTAGTGTGAAAAATACGTATTACGTACGCCATGCTGCAGTAGTAAAATATATTTACAATTTGAAGACTGCAGTTTAAATTGACTATATTCTATTACTTGTAAAATATTTATTTATGCTTTTATTTTAAGTACTTATTTTTATTGATCTAAAAAACTGGTATGTAAGCATGTAATTTTCAAAAGATATATTTTTTAAATGCTCATTTTTTTATCAACAATTTTTTTTTTCAAATGTTTCATTTCGTTTTATAGACAATGGCATTATTTATACTTCGCCTGCGTAAATTACAAAATACTCTTTGATGTTTATATAAAATTTTTTGGTTTAAGGTATTTTTCTTCTTATTATTTTTTCTTTTCATCATTTTAAATGAAATTAGTTATACATATCTTTTAAATGTGTGTATTTTAAATGAAATGAGCAAAAGACATGTATGAATTAATGATGTCGGTAAAACAAGAGTTTTTTTTTTTTTTTTTTTTTTTTCTTCATGGTTATAGTATAGTGTGACGAAATGTACACCTGCAAGCAGTCTTTTCCGCACGGACTATGCATTGTTATAGTAACGTATATATTTTAAGAAATTAACAATTGTAATCTTGGAAACTAGCCGCCCTTGGTGACCCGTTTGGTCTCCCTTAAAATTTAGGTTTGGGAAAGCATGCTAAGCATTGTATCGTGTTACTTTTATTCATAATTTAATTTACTTGAACGTTGAACTCCCTTAAATATAATTAATATAATCCCTCAAGCTAATATTAGTTTTTGTTGCATTAAAATATCTCAATTTGTTGATTTTCTGTAAATAAGTAAACTCTATTGGTTTACATTGGAAGTCTATGGGAATTTGACGAAATATTAGAGATATCGATAAGTTGGCGTTACTTTTGGCGATATATCTCCAATGTAGCGACAAACGTGGCTGCATTTGGCGACAGAACAGGGGCCCCCTATGGCAAACCCGCCTTATAGGTATGGAGATGCATTAAATGCTATTTAATGACTAGAAAATTAAGATACAAAAAGAGATAAACATAGAAGTCAAAATAATAAGAAAATAATGGTTGTTTTAAAACTGTTTTATAACTATTTAATGATTATATTAAAAATCACACAAAATTTTTTGACCGAAATTCATGCTTTTTTTTTCCGTTACGGTACATTAATCTAGCGTGGGCTTAGAACACGATTATGACTAATTCACTGCTTTTTCTGATACTTGCTAAAAAACGCAAGCATATGAATTTATTAAATGATATATAATTAGGTAGATTTCGTAAGAAATAATACCTATTGCAGTCGTTACCATGGTGCGACTTTTGAAAGATTCCTTCATAACTTTTCATTATAGGACCCCAGGAACCCAAAACCACCCCCACCTAAAAAGTTTATATATATATATATATATATATATATATATATATATAATATATATATATGTATTTATGTATGTATGTACTAAATTTTGTCCGCACGATAAAAGTCGCAATTATGCACGGATTGTCTTCAAACTCGCCAAAAACTTTGAGATGGCTAATATCTCGGCGGGGGTTGAAAATGGGCAAAATCGGCCCAAGGGAATGGAAATGGGGAGGGTTCAAAATTTTGAATACCGTCTTAACACGATTCTGATAAAACCAGCTCATACACAACAATGACAGGAAGAAAAAAATATTTTTCGTTATAGCAGTTGCCAACAATTAAAAAAAAGCAATAAAATTCTCACCACAACAATTGCTTTCCTATTGCATGTTTTTCACGTGGAAAATTAAATTGAATAAATAGTTTGACGAATTGAAATCAAATTGAATATTACGTCATAAGTATTCTAGATCAAGATTTCCGCTTGAAAACTGAAAATAAAATAAATAGCTTGATGAATTAAAAAACAAAAAACAAAATATTGCGTCATATTGGAAATAAAATGTACCTCAGCAGGTGAATATGTAACGGCATGTGAGTTTGAAGAAACGTATTAAAACATGATAAAACCCCGACTATGGAAATATTAACTTATTTTAACACTTTGAGGTTCTCTGAATTTGCAATAGCTATTTTTAAAACCTATTCCATATACATGCGTGTGCGTATTCGTGTATATTAGAATTTTCACAAAATGTTTAGCTCCTAGAGCTCATTTTTAGTGAAAGAACTGGGTTTATCTCTAATCTTGATTTAAGTTTTGGTGGTGAATTTAGTACTTAACTTCGAAATGTACCTCCGCCTGTAGGCCCGAGCCAGCAGGGATTTTTTAAATTTATTTTCAGCATTTTTTATTTCAAAATGTTTCATTGTTGCAGTTTTACTCATTTGGTATATTTTGGCGAGTGTTCATTGGTGCATAATTAAATCTATTGTTGTTCCAACTCGCATAAAATTGTATGAAGTACAGAAAATATTTGGTGAGTTATCACCTGAGATAGGCTAACAGTAAAATGCCTTAAAATAAATGTATTAATTTATAATTAATTTTTTCTAATATTAAAGAGTAGCATTGTCATTATTGACCTATAAACACACCTGTAAATATAATTTTTATAATTCTAACATACCAAGAAGTGAGTTAAAAATCAATTAGTGATTGCAAAAATCCATCTTTACATATAAAAACTAGGTTGACTTAAATAAAAAAAGGTGCAAAATTAGAATTACTGGTTGAGAAATAGTAAAAAAGGCAGGCAATCGACCAAAATAGTTAAGTTGTGAAAGAGGGAGAATTTACCGTAGCGAAGCGCGGGTACTCAGCTAGTATTTTTATATTTATCATTTCAATATTTATTTATGAATATACAGGTATATATTTTTTTTAAATATAAATTTAAATATGAGCTTTATATTTAAATGAAGTTTGATTTTTATTTTTGACTTATTACACAAGTTTTGAAACTTGGAACATAGTGATATTTTTTAATTTTTCGACGTGTTCAAAGGTATCCTACCTCCTTAATTTTTCTCCCCTTTATCTCTTTAACCCTTTGATGATCAAAGCCCTTCCTTTGATAAAACGTTGAACAAATCGAATCACACCACGAATTACAAACAAATTTATTTAAAAATAAACAAAACTTTATCTTCAAGTACATTATAAAATCAATTTTTTCCCCAAAATTCTGTTGCCATTTTGTCATTTGCGAATTAAAATTAAGTGGAATATACAGGACGGCCATAATAAAAGTGAAGGTGTTTGAAGGCTTCACATGTTAAATTATTTGTAATATTTTAAAATAGTTTCTGTATACAGGGTGCTCTACAATTCGACAAATTCAGAGGGATGATAGAAGACATCAAGAGGGTAAAAATTAGCATAGAATATGGGTTCGCAAACCACGTATTTCATCAAAAATACAGGGTTCTCGCTAACTTTTTACGAACGCTAGCAGTTTGGCTAATAAGAAACACTCGCCAAATGAGGGAAAAATAGCAAAATAAATTCACTGTGAAACATTGAAAATGTGTTCTTTAACCCCTTAATGTATCCCCCCTTTTTTTCAATATGTTCTAAGATAACCTAAGTTTTTGTAACTGCTTGTAGATCAGTTATTCATCTAAATTTTATTATCCGCTATAGAAACTTGAAAAAAAAATAACTATATTCTAAATGTCTTGTGCAATCAAGAAATAATAAATTAACTTAGTAAATTGTAATGAAATAAAACTTTGAAGCCCAGTTAACTCAGGATTTTAAGATATTACATTCAATGAATTCTGAAAAATTCAAACTATAAACAACAAAGTGAATCAAAAACTTTATCTAAAATTATTCGGCTTTTCATTGAAGCCCATACTTCAGAGGCAATTTCAAAATAATACTATTGCCTTTTGGGCACATTAACACATACTGAAATTACATTTTTGCTTACTGTGGCTTTGGCTGACGATAAATTGAATTGGTGTTGGTTTAGTTAGTATCTCTAAATATAATATAAATGGTACGGTACGATTAAACATGACAAGTGACATCAATCGTTCAGTAATGTAAATAAGACTGTACCCCAGCACTGATACACACATACTCACGCACAAAAGATGAGCAAAAATCGAGCACTCGCAATTTGGCGAGTCTAATCATGCGTTTACTCGCCAAATGTGTATTTTGTCGTGATTTGGCGCAATGGCGAGCGGCAGCGTGAACCCTGGGTGTTCTACTCTAACGCAATTTGGGTTGACGGTAATAAATTTCAGAAAATTGAATTATATTATAATGAAACTTTTAATAGATGTGCTCACTTTCGTTATAAATGAGACAACACCAAAAAAAGAGCTCTAATTTTTTGTAATGATATAGCATTTCACACAAAACAAGGTAGAATAAGGTGTCCAAAAATGATCCTAGGGGCAAAACGATCTACATATATTTTCTTCCAGACAGGTCGCGTTATCTACAAGGTAACACATAAACTAGTTGTGCCAAGTGAAGAAGAAGCAATAGCGGCATTCAAACGGTCGCAGCATTACGCGTCTGAATAGAATGCTTTGAAAAAGTGGGTTTTATAACATTTGTTATAGGATAAGGACTAACTTTCATATTTATTGAGATATACAGTCTTTCTTGTACTTAAATATGACTTGGTTTACTTAATAGAGTATGTTTTTAGATGTGAATTACACTTGCTAAGTTTGATATGTTTCTCGGCGTCATCCAGTTATATAACATAAAATGGGCGAACATGTTGCCGGGTAAAATGATCCATTATGTGGATCGTTTTACATCCATTTCATTGGCTGAAGAAAATCCAGTACCGGGTTTTAGACATCATGGGAATCAAATGTGCGACTGCCTCAACTCTTTCTCTTTGAGTCAACGTGTTATACTACCATTTCCAAAGAAAACAGAATCAAGCAATTCGAGAAAAAGAAAATCGATGGGAAGTGCCATCTTAATGAGCTTGGAATCACCTGAGCTTGGAAAATTATGTATGCTATTTGATTGTAAAACTTATTTTATTTCATTATTATTTTCTCATAAGTACTTTTATATCCTTTATTTTTCCGATAAAAACAATTTACAATTATTTTTAAATGAAGTATCATTTTGCCCTTTGATGAGGGTAAAATGATCCTTTGGTCACTTTTTCAAAAATGTATTTTTTTTTATTACTCGATTTGGGTTTAAATTATTATTAAAATATGTTTATAATGCAAAATATTAATGTAAAACCTACTAGCAAGGTCCAAAGTTTTATTTAAACAGTAATGTTATTTTACACACGTTTTCTTCTTAAGGGGATCATTTTAGGCCACCTTCCCCTACATATCGTCGCATTTCATTGCAATGTTTTTATTGTTCCAAAAATTATCGCCGTCAACCCAAATTCAGATAGGATGAAACATCCTGTATTTGTGACTAAATGAGTGGTTTGCGACCTCATGTTTTGTAAAACATTTTCATCCTTTTGATGACTTCCTTCACCCCTCTTAATTTGTCGGTGGAATTTGGAACACCGCACCGTGTATATACTGAATATCCCTTTATCTACTGACGGTACTTATAAGTATCATTAAAATAAATTGTTATAAAATTCATTTAATACATCAATTAGTAGCAATACTTTTTAGAATGAGTTATAGATACATTACTTTATCTTGTTCCAAAAGCATTATTGGTTACACGAAACAAGAATATTTTTAAAAGGACGATTACTTTTGCCTTTGCGTCTTTTCAGCTTTCTAGCGCTGAGGGGGAGAAGGGAGGAATTTTTCAATTCGGAAGTATTTCTATATTTCTATTGTAAGAACATTATATTTGTACATTTCCTAATTCTACAAAATACTAAGAAAAATATTAAAATTAAAGAATTGAGTTGGGTTATAAATATTGCACAAAATCCCTATAAATTAAAATTTAATTAATCCTTCTAAATCCATGAATACTTCTAAAATCCTTCTAAAATGTATTAAATGATTATGCAAATCTTCTAATTTTGTTTAAACAATACACGAAAACTGCTTTTGAAGATAAAATTTTCATGAATTCATAATTCAGTAGATAAAGGGTTAAAGTACACGGATACGAGTTATGCAATAAAAATGATTAGTTCAAAATATTGCCGATAGATGGTGTTTAATTGTTAGAGTTATTTTATTATCAAATATTAACAGAAATAAATCCTTTTATACAAATATTTTTTGAGTCCTCTTTATTCTTTCCTATCAGTGTTATAATTACGACCGTTTTGATACGAACACTTTATCAGTAGAGGGCATTTTTTTTTCTTTTTTGGAAAGATTTTTGTGGTTTGTAAGGCTCTTTCATGGCTGAAACATTAAGCTAGAATCATGTAAAATTTGCGATAGAAAATTTAGCTGGTAAGAAATTCTCTATATTTCTTTTATTTTCCTTCTTTATTTTCATGATATATAGCGCCATCTCTCGGAAAATCTTTAAAATATTTTTCATTGCAAAACTTGTTTCCGCATGCTATGAACAGTATCAATTCCAAAGCTTTTAAAAATATTTCAAATCATTTTGCTTGTAGAGCTCTTGAACCGCAATTATACCACCCTCCTGTGTAATATTCCACCACCCTTTAAGGGGTTAATACGGCATTCCTGCCAGGGAAAAGAGCGTAATACAATATACACAAATTTTCGTCTCTTGTTGATTGATAAAATTACAAAAAGAAAGAAAAGTGCGCAGGCTATTCATATTAACTGAATATTATTTTCTTATTTCAAAGAGTAATGCCCCTCGAAAAATAAAGTAATAGAGAAAAATCCCATTTAGCTAAATTAAGGGGGTTTACCTCCCCCTTTCCCCCAACCCTTTATACTTAGCAAATGAACCTCTAAATCTAATTATGGAAGCGCCAGATCAGAATGAACCGATATACAAAATTTGAAGCAAATCGGACATTTCTACCAAGAGATATCGCGTTACGTACATACATACGTACGTACATACTGAACCTGCGGGCACATTAGCTCTCAGGCTTTGATAGCCTGTGAGCTGAAAAGAGCAGAAAGTCATTAATTGAATGATACCTTTTTCATAAACACGCACTTTTTGTTACTTTTTCTTTTAATATTTCGCATTACAATTCAAGAAACAGAGGTCGTCCAATTTCTTTTTAACCCTTTCCAATACTTTCCTTTTAAAACTCTTTATTGATTCGGTTTGTCTGTCTCGCTGGCGTGTGTCTCTCTGTGATCTAACTCTCGTAAATACACTCATAGTGCAATAAATTTTGTACTTATTAAGGTTTTAATTGCTATTTATTAAGGTTTTAAAGGATGTTCGGTACTCAAAATGAAGCTTGCAGTATTTTATAATTTCAAACATAATAAGATTGATATGCAATCACTGAGTTGGAATACAACATGCTGTCTGAGCAGTATAAAATGAGTAACATTTATAGTTAGTTTACAGGAAGGCACAAAAGAATTAAATTTAAATATGATATGCGAAATATAAATCGTTAGCGGTGCAGTTTAATTGATGTTATGGTACTTCAAACATAATAAAATCACTGAAATGAGATACGCACACTGTTAAAAATTTTGCAGCATTCTGGCAGGTCATTCAACCGTTTTTTGAAAAAACGGTTTCATAACAATAATTTAACTATATTCGGACCATAATATGGTCAGAATAGTGTTAAAATTACGGTTGTGTAACGTTTTCGGGAAAAAACGGTCAAATGACCTGCCAGAATGCTGCAACTTTTTAACAGTGCAGTGGTTTCTGTAGAGTGTGGGTTGCATAGAATTTACCATTCATTTAAAGGGGCTCAGGGCTTGATCGATACCGAAAAACATGTAAACAGAGTTCTCGCTTCGAATCCATATAAAAAGTGTTCAATGTAACTAATTTAAACTTCCTGATATTTTTAAGGTACGTTTGAAGTCTTATAAAATTATAAAATGAAGTACTTCAATGTAATAAAAAAAATATATAGCAAAATCTATATAACACAATTTTCGGAAAACAAAATTAAGATGTCATATCACCACACGCAAGATATTGACATATGAACCTAATTTTTGCTTTAAAATGATCAGGAAACTTTACTCTATAGAATGAATTAAGGATATAACTATCACTCAAAGGAAACCTTATTAAAAAAACTCTCAAATTTGAAAATTTAAACACCCCTAAATAATACAACCATTTTTTATTAAAAACGCTCAAAATATTAAACTATCTAAAATATATTAATTCATTCTATAGATAATAATGTTATATGCATGCAAAAAAAAAAAAAAAATAAAATAAGCCATTCCATCAAATAGTGTTTTTTTTAATCTTACGGAAAGTCGTCAAAAATCAAGTTTTGAGAAAATGCGACTTAAAGTTGCAATTAAATGCTTGCGGCTATGAAAGTGATTGTTACATAAATGCTTATAACTCCGTTAAAAATGCAAATATTTTTATGCGGTTTTTGCACTGTGTTCAGAAGTAAGTGAATAATCAAAATAGATACTAAAAAAACAATTTTTTGAAAATGTTTTCAAGCCCTGAGCCCCCTTAAAGAAACACATAAAACAATTCGCGTATACGTTCGACTAGATTCAACAGTAGCTGGAAGTACGCTTTCCGCTGTGGTATATGTTTTTAAACTTATATAATTTTAAGTGTACTAAGTGGTGTGCATAAATTATGTAGATCAAATATAAGGGCACACGAAAGAATTTATAAACTTTACCTGATATGGGCAGCTATAGTTGAAAATGAACTTTCACTGAGTTATGTGTTTTCATTTAAGTTGCTTTGATATCTCATTTCATTCTTTAACAAGTAATATAAAAAAAATTAAGTCAATTCCTACTTACTTTGAATAATAAGTATTTTATTAACGACTGAAATTTTGAATAAAAGAAATTTTTTTCTCCCATATAAAACTAAAACTAATTAATTTAATTTAATTAATGAATTAATATTTGAAATGTATTTGAACTTGAGTGGATGAATAATAATTATTTTATTAGCGATTGAAAATTTGAATAAGAGAAATTTTTTTCTCCCATATAAATTTAAAATTAATTAATTAAATTTAATGAATGATTTAATATTTGAATAAAAACTGTATTAACATCAAGTGTCATCCACTACAAGTTTAACAAGTTGGAAATTGCTCGTCAAACGTGGCAAATGAGGGTGCGTTCGTACTATAACTAGTTTTATAATTATTTTTTGCACCCCATATTGTACTGAATGTATAATTTTTTGCACTTCATAAAGCGCATAGTCTGATACATCATTAAAATGCACTTCCAATATTTTTTTCCCATTCCCCATAATGTAACGGAACACTTTTGACTGTCCCTGTAATTAAACTATACATCCGATTTTCCTAAAATTTGAAATAGCTCAACAAAATTTTGCAACAATTATATCTTTAAAATTTCAGACCATTCGGAAGGCTGTAATATCATTAAAATGCACTTGCAATAATTTTTCCCATTGGCCGTAATGTAAAGAAAAACTTTTGACTGTCCCTGTAATTAAACTATGCATCCGATTTTCCTAAAATTTGAAAGGGCTCGACAAAATTTTGCAACAGTTATATCTTTAAAATTTCAGATCATTCGGAAGGCTCTAATATCATTAAAATCCACTTGCAATAATTTTTCACATTGGCCGTAATGTAAAGACAAACTTTTGACAGTCCCTGTAATTAAACTATACATCCGATTTTTCTAAAATTTGAAAGGGCTCGACAAAATTTTGCAACAGTTATATCTTTAAAATTTCAGATCATTCGGAAGGCTCTCATATCATTAAAATGCACTTGCAATAATTTTTCCCATTGGCCGTAATGTAAGGAAAAACTTTTGACTGTCCCTGTAATTAAACTATACATCCGATTTTCCTAAAATTTGAAAGGGCTCGACAAAATTTTGCAACAGTTATATCTTTAAAATTTCAGATCATTCGGAAGGCTGTAATATCATTAAAATGCACTTGCAATAATTTTTCCCATTGGCCGTAATGTAAAGAAAAACTTTTGACTGTCCCTATAATTAAACTATACATCCGATTTTCATAAAATTTGAAATGGCTCGACAAAATTTTGCAACAATCATATATTTGAAATTTCAGACCATTCAGTTGGGTAGTTTTTGCTCTGTTACATGCGGACAGACGGACGGACAGACGGACAGACGGACGGACAGACGGACAGACGGACGGACTGAACGACGACTATAGGTGCTACGTATTTATATAATTACGAACGCACCTAAAAATACGTATTTGAACTTGAGTGAATAAATAATGAGTATTTTGTTATCGATTGAAAATTTGAATAAAATTAATTAAATTTAATTAATGAATTAATATGTGAAAAAAATGTATTAACATCAAGGGTCATCCACTACATGTTTAAAAAAAGTGTATTTGAACTTGTGTGGATGAATAATAAGTATTTTATTAACGACTGAAAATTTGAATAAGAGAATTGTTTTTCTCCTATATAAAACTAAAATTAATTAATTTAATTTAATTAATGAATTAATATTAAAAAAACTGTATTAACATCAAATGTCATTCACTACAAGTTAAAAAAAAATGTATTTGAACTTGAGTGGATGAATAATAAGTATTTTATTAACGATAGAAAATTTGAACAAGATATATATAGGGAGAGTGCGAACTAATAGTAGGAATTGAAAAAAATGAAATTTCTTAATAAAATTTTGTTGTTATAGAAAAACTTATACAATATTCTATGCCTAATGCATGATTTTTCGTTTTTGTTATACATTTCTGTACGCGAGATATTATTTCGTTCGAAAATATCTTCTATATCACAAAAATCACAACAATAATACATAGTTTAACAGGATTTTCATTAAGTATAAAATAATGCTCTCTAAAGTGTTATATGAGGTAAATAAATAAATTAATAATTTTTCTAACTAGACCATAGAAATACCAGTACAGTTTGGTAACAATACAAAATTCTTGGATAACAAAAGACTGCGATGGTTGTCTTTTTTAAGTTTTTGATATCTGAGGATTATGCAAAATGATATGATTTAATCTCATATCGCAAATTTCAAAGTTACAAAGTCAAAAATAGCGACAATATAATACAAAAATATAATTCTGGTGGTACTGCTTTTTAAATTTTGATAATTGCTTTTCATGTATTTTTTAGCGCTGAATCCGAAAATGATCTTCAGTTTTAACGATCACGTCAGGATTTTAAGTAAATCGTAAATTTTAAAATTAGAAAATAAAAAAATAGCGAAAATCTACGTGTTACGAGAGAATCTCGTATTACTATAAAATAGATGTAATTTTTTTCCCAATCTTTTATTAATTTTTTTTGTCTTATACTGAGGATTCATACAGCTAATCAGTTCAGGGATCTAATTAAGGGCAAGTTTGCTTTATGACTTGTAGGTTGGGGGATAGGGGTTCCTTGAACTGTGGTTATACGTATTATTTCACTTTACAGACGATTTGGGAACTATTTTAGACGAAACTGGACCATACGAGAATGTAGACGGGATTCCATTAAATGACAGACGATAATGGTGGTCTACTGCTGTTACACCTGTAACGGACTACTCTCTGTTATAGATACTCTCTAGTAGTTTGAATGTGCTTCTAGTAGAATGAACGTGGCGTAAAACATAAAATTTTTGCGTAGCTGGCTCTATACTATAGGCACCCTAATTTTCCGAGGTGCGTTTGGTTTTCCTTAGAGTCTACAGTTCCTCGATTTAACTGTAGCCGTATGCCAATTTAGGTGTCGTTTTTCAGTCTGCTGCAGTATAAATTTTCGAGTGAAATCCCGATAGTGGATTTGTGTCGTGTCCTGCCATTACGATAACCAAGAACAGCGTTAGGCAATGGAGGATATTCCAAATATGGGTTCGAGGCTGAAAAAAGTCACGTGTTACCGGTAATTTACCCAAGGAACTTCTAACTGATAAGAAGGGAAGATATTACTGCTTTGCCTCATGAACTGTTCCATTGGCTAGCGAGGATTTACATTACACGTCTACGGAGCCTTCCCTTCTTTACTCTAGAAGATTTTACTTTGACCACGTGATCAAAACGGAGATGGAATATCCTCCATTAGCCTGGGATTCCTCGCCGGATTGTCTAATATTGGAGTTTGAGTCTAAGCTACAAAAGTTTGCGGAATAAAAGCTCGAGGGTAAATAAAGCAGACCGGTAAGCTATTTTTTGAGAAATTGTATTGTGAAAGAAAAGATTTCTTTTAAGCCACGGGTTGTATTAACCACGTTAGTTGCAGCTGCCCTTTAGACAATATTAGACTGGAGTTAGTCATTGAATGCGTTCCAGAAAGTGAGTTTCATGTGAGTTTGTTTTGAATTCATTTTTTTTTTAAAGTTTATATTTGAATAAGATTGACTTTTATCACGGAATGGAGGCTAAATTCATCGAGGTCTTATTTGCCAATCCTTCCCCTAAAGTTTTAAATAAAGAGATTTTAACCTTAGAATCATGACCTCATAGACACGTGGTGGCCTTACCGGACACGCCACATACCAAGATGAACCCATTAGAGAACATAAAAGAAAAATGTGAGGCTATGAATGGCATATCAATGGCATTGCATATGATTGGTGTTCATTTTATGCATATTAATAGCCCTAGAATAGAAGATCTAGTCCTGCATTTATCCGCAGCTACAGTTTCAGAAATTCCTGATAAAGAAAAAATGTCTGAATTCAACACTGGGCTTGAGGACACCCGTCGGTAAGCTTGCGGAGCCCTAGGGGTCCGCGGACCACAGTTTAAGAAACGCTGATATATAGATTTCTATCTATAGACAGCATGCATGCAAAAATATATTTCAGTTAGGAAATACATACCACAGTTCAGAATTCCCATTCAGCGATTTCTTCTAATAAGGAGAATGGTACGTGAATTCTTTTGTGCAGCCCTGTATACGAGGTATAGAATTTATACACATCGAGTAACATGCAAAAGATTAGATAAATTTAAAAGCGCATACCGAATTAGAAAACGCATTTCTAGCAATTATTGCTCAAAGACAGTACTGTAACCGATTTCTTTTGTGTGTCCTTGTAAATCAACGGTAAATGCTATGTATGCTGTACTCTATAGTAATCATCCTGTATTGAAATTCAATGATTTACAGCAATTATGATACATTTTAAATAGCATAATGTCATTAAAATACACTGACCCCCCCCCCCCCCCCCATAGACCATAATGTAACGTAATTATTTTGAGTGCCCCTGTAAATGAATGGTTACTGCTACACACTTCATATTCAATACCGAACATGCCACGGTAAGCATCATTAACATATACCAACTGCATGAAAATCCGAGTGTAAAAACGGGAGCTAGAGCGTGGAGAGACAAACGGACAAACAAACCGAATTCGTAAACGCTTTTCAACTATTTTGTAAAGTGTTAAAAATGAAGGTTACTTTCGGATTCAGCACTACCAAATACATAAAAATCAATTATTAAAAGCTAAAAAACATGACACAACACAAATTGTGGAGTCTAGTGTAATTAACACTTTCTTCTAAAATTGTCTCTGTAATTAAGTTAGGCGAAATATGAAAAGCTCATTCTATTTTGTCTTAAATCTTATTCAGTAGTAGAACAACGCAGACGACATAAATTTTCGTAACGTAAACATTTAATTTTCCCGCCTAGAAGATTGCCCAAATTACATTATTCTAGTAACATGGCTTTAGTGTCAAAGACAGGTATTTTAATTGCCTGAGAATGCAGAGAAGAATTAAGTTCTCAACTGAAAATGAGATTATAATTTTAAATTGCGGTGTAACTGTAATAAAATTTTTATTTTATAAGAGTAATTATATTCTAATTATATTCTAAACGATAATTCGTTGTTAAAAATAATAAAGATTAATTTAAAAGTAAGTTAAATCTCAGTGCTCAAAATGTACCGGAGCGATATTCCGGTTCGTGAATTTGAGACAAATACCGTTCCGGTTCGTGAAAGTATGAAAAATATTGTTCTGGTTTCGTAGAATTTAAAAAAATATATTATTACGGTTTCATACATATAGCTTACAATGCTCTCTGTAACGTTTTTTCTAATTGTTTAGAATCTTGAATGCATTTTTCTTAAATTGGTTTTTCTACGGTTGAATATAAATTTGCTATAAAGTCCCGATTATCCGAGTTAATATGAACCAAGCTCACCTGGGATAACCAAAAAACTTGTATAAACAGGATTAACACAAATCGTCACCAACTAAGGAGATGAAATATAAATTTTTACTAAAATCATTAATTTTTACGGTGCTAGTAACATTTCTTTGATGTACATTCCCGTTACTTTTAAGAAAAACGGGGAATGAAATTGTTTATTTAAAAAAGACCTTGATAGTTTTTTGTTTCTTGAATGTCAATTTTGCTGCAGTATTGCGCTACTACATAGTTACCAATTTCTAAGACTTTTTCTTACCTCTAAAACTTACCAGTAAATTTTGCCTAATTCAATCGCCGAAATCTAACAAGTGTCAACAATTAAATATGGCAAAAATTTGTATTCAATTTTAGAGGTAACAAAACCATACAAATTGGCAGCTATATGATTCTATTAGTGTCATGAAAATTGCAGGTGTAGCCTCTTCTTTCTGCTGACAGTATTAAGTAGTATTTCTCAATTGATCTTATACCTTTGGAATGGATCGTTTTCTTCTGATGGATTGATGGCTTCCATTATTATGAAACAGACCTTATAAATGGTTAGGTGAAGAGGAATGGTTAGGTGGAGCAGCCGTAAAAAGCAAGAACTCGTTCTTTTTTTTCAAAAAAAAAAAAAAAAAAAAAAAAAAACTTATCGCCATTTTTTCCCCATTCTGACCAGAAGATCAGACTTTTTACGACTGCTCATTCATCTTCACCTAACATTTCATTTATAATGGCTGTTTCATAATAATGGAAGCCATCAGTCCATCAGAATAAAATAACTCGCTTAAAGCGGAAACTTGGATAATCTGTACATTCAAAAAACTACTTTCAATTTACTGTACTTTCCAAAAAAAAAAAAAAAATAGTCGACAATAATTTTGAAAAAACGTTCCGGTTCGTGGATTTTTTCATTTCGAGCCCTGTTAAATCTAATAAAAAATTTAAAACCTTTTTAATGAAAAATTGTTTTAAAACTATTCTAATAGAATGGTGAAAGTATTCGTAAAGTTTAACCCTTTCGGCCCTGATTTTTTTTCAGTTTGGTGTAAAAATCTCTTTTACGCTAATAAAATTTAAAGTAACTAACCAGATCACAGAAGTTAGGTTTACTGAAATTTAACAAATATGTCAGTTTCTGAAACCTAACGAATGTAGTTATTTCGCGATCTTTGCATATGACAATAGTCGAAGAAAAAATTTCGAAGACGTTTGGAAAATGTCGTATTACAACAGGATTTAACAGACATAAAAAGATACTAGTATTTTTTATTGATTATCACAAGTTATTCATTCGCAAAAGTAGTCCCTAATTTAAGTTTAAACCCTTTCGTCCCTGACTTTTTTCTTAAAGTCCAAAGAAATTAAAACTTTTGTCAACTTCTTTTTTGTTTTTATACTATTTCAAATATACTATATCTATGATGGCCCGGGTTCAAGTCCCGGTATGGAATGTTTTACACTATGTTGGCCTTTGCGCCACTTAAGCAATTACTTTGGAATTTGATTTTTATTTGAAATATTGTACGCAAGGCGAATGTTTCTCTCTGGAATAATTTCCATGTATTAATATAGTTTCTATTGATGCTGGAGTTAAATAAGTTTCGTGTTCGCCCCAGGTCAGTGGCTCACGATAAACATTCCATCTTGTGCTGCGTTTGTAGCCTTGCCAACATATAACAGTGAGAAATTTTCCAGGCTGGGTATCGTTCCATGTGGTTTAGTCGGTAGAACGTCAGTGCGCTATACTGATGGTCCATGTTCGAGTCCCGGCATGGAATCTTTTTCACTATGTTGGCCTTTGCGCCTCTCAAGCAATTACTTTGGAATTTGATTTTCATTTAAAATATTGTACGCAAGGCGACTGTTTCTCTCTGGAATAATTTCCATGTATTAACAAGAAAGAAATTTAATTAAATAGGATAAGTAATTTAGACTAGACTTAAGATAAATTTAAAGTTAAAAATATATTACTTATATATTCTGTTTACTATGGCATGTTTGTTTTTGAAAATTATGTATGTAGCATTTAAAGCTCGTTTACAGATGCATTCAGAATAACTACATTACATTATGGTGCTCAAAATGTTTTGAAATATATATTAATGTTCTTGCACTATTGCAAACATATTGAAATTGATATAAATGTCTGAAGAGCGTTATACCATCTTTACGGCAGATCCTTACGGCTTTTACAGGGACGCTCAAATGAATTCCATTGCATTATCACGTTTGGGATAAAATCATATGTGGTGTACTTTGAAGAAGTTACTCTTTTACAAACATAATAAGGTTAATACGAATTTCTAAGGTACAATAAAACACGTTTTCTGTAGAACATCGTACACAAAGTGATTATTATTTATTTACAGTCTCACACTAATTCTGTTTCATAATCGTCAACGAAGAAAAACTACTTGCAGCTTATCTTAATTATGTTAAACTGTTTCAAATGCATGTGTTTCAAACAACGCAACAGTTTCAAACAAATGTGCATTACTGAGGTCCACTAAAAGATGGTTCTTTTAGAATATGAGGTGCATAGCTTATATCATTCATTTACAGGAACACAGAATATATCAGATATACAGTATTCTTTGAGCGATGGTTTCTGTAAGTGCGTTATCATTTGTAGTATGCGATGTAGCGCTACATTTTTGCAGACTACGTGATGTATATAAAATATTTACATGACATATAAGGCTACACAAATTATTCCTAAGCATTGCTGAGTATGGGCGTGAATTGTTGAAATATACTTTTGAATTGAATTATGGATTTCCAAGCACATATTTATTTAGTATATTAAGAGATAGTATATTTTGTAGAATATAAATTAAATCATATACAGAGCTATGCAAAGTGTTAGATACATTGTCAGCTATAGGCGGCAATTTTTGAAGTATGATTTTAGTAGTTTTTTAAGTTTTTAGCCTCAATTAAATTCTATGTTAATATGTATCGTGTATAAAAACAACTTAATAAAATACAGTACTGTGCATTTCGATCTAATAAAAAAGATTTCTGAAGGTGAATTCTCAACTAAACTAAATTATATAATACAATATCGAATATGTAGTAAATGTAGAAAGAAATTAGCGCAGTAGAAATGGGTTGAGTTGATTTTTGATGGCCGATTATCTACTCGAGTGATATAGGACCTAGGGGGAGTGCCCTCCGTGGGGGTCTTTCTAAGGGAACCTTACCCGTATTTACGCACGGTAGAGCTTTCAGTAGAAATGGATGCGGTAAGAAGAACATGCAGGACATCAAGAATAGAAAGAATAAAAAATGAACGAATCCAGTTAATGATGAAAATAAAGGAAACCATATTAGATTATATCAAAAATAGTAATTAATCTGGTATAGGCATGTTAAAAGAATGAGTGATGAAAGACTACTCAAAACTGTATTTAATTATAAAAAAATACAAAAAGGGAACGAGAAAGACCACGAAACAACTGAATCGATGATATTAAAAAAATATATTAAATTTGAAAAATCAAAAAATCCGACTGCGTAAAAAGCGAACTAATTAATTATTTATCATCAATATGAAACTATTTTTTATATTACTTACCTTGTTTTTTATTTACTTGTATTGATGACTTTTAAGTTGTGTTTAATTATTAGTTCCTAAATACCAACAGTGTTTTGATGAGGCCTATAGATGTCTATTATGAAGGTTAGAGTTACAGTAAAGGTAGAGATCCAAAGTACACAACTTCCAGGTTGTGTAATATTTAAACGGAGCTTCTGACAGCAAAATGGTCAATGAAACATCGCCTTCATTTTGAAAGACCTATCCAATGATATGCCACTCAATAGGGTACGTAAAATCTTTCTTTCGTCTCAACCGCCATTTTGCAGTTTAAGACCACCATTTTGAATTTATAAAAACAAAACATACCCTATAACCATCGGTCTGTTAAGACGAATCGATAGAGACCTCATTCATTAAAATCCATCCAGCCGTTGGGATGTTTCGAGGGTATAAAGAAATCCATATACACAGGGGTCAGCTAGGTGGGGAGGCCTACAAAATGGCTTAAGCACTCACAAGCCCCACCCAGCGGTTTCCATCTACTACCGCCGTCACCACACACACACACACACATACAAAAAAAATAAATAAATAAATAAAAATAATAATAATAATAAATAAAAGGCCCGAAGGGACTTACAGGAGAGCCAATTGAGACTATTAAGATTAAATACAATATAAGTACAATATATACACGATGGAAAGCCCAATTTTTACTGGGCGTTTACGAGAGAAATTTAGATATTTGTAATTAATAAGATCATGAGATAATAGATAATAGGATTTTTAAACTTGTTGGAGCGGCAAAAGCTCAATTACTCTGCAAAGCTGGGCGTTCTGCAAAAATACAATAAAAGCTACGTATATGTATACTAAATTAGAAAGAGATTCATAATTTTAAAAATAATGTAGAATATAAAAAATAGGTAAAATAGTGAATAATTATGATGAATATTATATAATTATATACACACACAAAAGTTCAAAAGTCTATTGATCTTGCAACAGTTCAATTATAGTTCAATCGTGTTGTTTGTGGCTAAGAGTTTATTTTGAATTGGTGGTATCTGTCTATTTGTTAAGATACGTTCTCATCATCATCTATAAATGGCAAAACATTTTAAAACAAATAATGGTTGTTTTCTAAAACTTTCATACATTCAATTATCTTTTGACAAAATGATGGATTTGACAAAACCACTGAGAACCACTGAGACAAAGAAATTCTTGGAGATTTTTTTATATGGTAATATGATGTAAGGGTACAGTTAAAGATATAATGCAATGATGTAGCTCGCTGACCGCATACACATAATGGAGAAGGAACCCTGTCAAATTTATAAAGATATGATGAAAATGGGCCGTGGTTAGTGGCAAACAGAAAAAGATTTCTATGCAGCAGGATTCTCTTTTCCGAGACTTTTGGGGCTAAAGCGTATGTGTACCGTCCTGTGGTACCATAGTCCCAGCGAGTCTGCCATTGTTCGTGTAGAGATGATTTTAGAAGCTTCTTCAAGTAAGAAGGAGGGTTGGAAAAGAATTTGTATTTGGCATGTGATGTGGCTTTGGTTGCTTCTTTTGCCAAAGAATCTGCATGCTCATTCCCCACATTACCCACATGTCCACGGACCCATTTAAAGAAGATCTTTTTTCTTGTTTCTTGGAGTAGTTTGATAATTTGTACTGCGATGAGATTTTTTGAAAAAACATCTTCTATTGCTAAGAGACTTGAGAGACTGTCCGAGTGTATTAATACTTCTTTATGAGGGGAGTTCCTAATCCACAGCACAGCCTCTTCTATGGCCAGGAGTTCTGCCTGAAAAACAGTATTTTCTTTACTTAACTTAGTTTGATCCTCGTGGATTAACTCTCCTCTCTGATACACACAGAAGGCATATGCCGTTTCATCTTCCATCTTGGAACCATCCGTATAAATGTTTATTTCTACATGTGGAGTATTTTCTGGATCTATTTGAAAGAAATATTCTTTAAATGGTTCAACTTGATCTGACTTCATTTTTGGTTGGTAAAATATTGGTTCTTGAATTCCTGTCGGGATTCCAAGACGTAAGACTCTTCCTGTTGTTGCTATATATTCAAGTGGAAGTGCCAAGGGCGGAATACCTGTTAAAACACAAAGGGCATCCGCCGAAGTTTTTCTGTAGGCACGTGAAACTAATAACAGGCATTGGTATTGTATTGATGAGATCAGACGAAGCCCATGGGCTTTGCTTATCCGGTGAAACCAAGTTGCTGCAGCATACGTGATTTTCTTCTCCAAGATACTATTGTACCAAATCTTCAGAATTAATTTGTTTACCCCTCCGTAAGCTGAGGCAAACTTCAATAGGTCTTGCGAAAGTTGTGTAATTTCCTGCCTTTTCTTTCGTAAATGGGGGAGAAACGACAACGTACTATCCAGAACGATACCTAAATATTCTAAAGTTGGCTCACTTTTTAATGAATGGTTGTGAATTTTGAGTGTTGGAGCTCTTTTCAAAAATTTTGGTCTTCTAAGGTGGAGAACTTTACATTTATTGTAAGATATTTTCATGTTGTGATTTGACAACCACCTACTAATATAATCTAAGATGTCCTTTCCTAATTTTTCTAATTCTCGCCTTGTTTTACCATTTAATATAATTAAAATGTCATCTGCATAAGCTATTATTATGTAACCTAACGATTTTAAATGGCGTAAGAGAGCGTTTAGGAAGATTCTCCATAGGAAGGGCCCAAAGCATGAACCTTGTGGGCACCCCTTCCTAAACCAATGAATTTCTTGTGCTAGCCAATTTGGTTTCGCTCCTCTGTGAGATAAAAAGGATTTCAGGATATTAACATATGGCTCCTCCAACCCCAAAAATTCCAGTTCTTGGATTGTTGCGTCCCAAGGTAAATTGTCAAAAGCATTTTGGATGTCTAATGATATTAATGAAATGTAGTTGTTTTCTTGTTGAAGTAAGTCAATTGTTGAGAGAACTTTTGTATCGCTGATTCAGCCGATTTACCCTCTAAGAATCCGTGTTGAGAACTCTGTAGAACTGTCGAATTTCGAAAATGATAATTTATTCGTTTTAATAATAATTTTTCAAAAATTTTCCCCAGAATTGGGAGTAGAGTTATTGGTCTGTATGACTGAGCAGATTGTGGGTCCTTACCTGCCTTTAGAAAAAAGACTAGTTCTCCAATTTTCCAACTTTTTGGGAAGTAATTTAAGTTTTAGAGTATTGTAAAGATTCAGCAATAGAGATGAATGTGAGTGGTAAATATTTCGTACAATCAGATGGTCAACATTATCAGGACCTGGTGCTTTATTCCGATTGAACGAGAAGATGGCAGCTTTTAGTTCTTGGAGTATAAATGGATTAACTGGCTGGGTTGAGCGCGGATGAATTTGATGCGGTTGCAAGTCCGAAGGACCAAATATTGAATTGGCAATTTCTGCATAAAAAGATTGTCTTGAGTGGGTTGCTGTAGTGGAATCAGAAAGAGCGTAGACTTCCTGTCTGTAAAAATCTCTAAATGCCGTCTTTTTTAGTTTCCCAAAGGGGTCTTTGGTATTTGAGCAAAAAGAACTCCACACTGTTTTCTTTGCTTCCAGAATTTTCTTTTTATAGAGTGCTCTATACTTTTTTAATTTGATCATTTCTTCCTCTGATGCAGACAAAAGTTTTGTTTTCCTATAACGTGCTTTAACAAAGCTTCTCATTTTCCTAAGTTCCGCTGTCCACCAAGAAACTGTTGGTTTAAATGTGGAGTTTTTTTTCTTTAAAGTTTGGTCACAGGTTTGTGTTATTATATTTATAAAGTTGTCGTACTCTTTTTCGAATGCCCCCGTCGTTTTTATATCCTGGAAAGTTATATTATTTTCTTGCAATGATTTAGATAATTTTCTATTGAATTTTTTCAATGAGACATTCTTTGTCCGATATCTACGCTTTGGAAGCTTCGGGGTTTGGATATCCATATACAAGGTTATCAGCCTGTGGTCACCGTAGTGCATATCATCCTCAACAGTCCATAAGGAAACTTCTGGGAACAGTGGGAAAGCACATAAACCTTCTTTTCAGTCGGGTAAAAACGCGATGAGGGATAGAAGTCTTGAGGAGGAATGGTCCCTTGGCCCGATGAACTGGAATACATTCTTGCTGATTTTTCCGGATGGCGCCATCTGACACCATAAACCGAGTTTATATATATGTAGAATATGTACAAATCTGTATGTCATAGAATTAGAGTGTCTATCCGGCTTTGGACATTATATGCTTTACTTTAGTTTTCGATTGTGTTATGTGTTTTCTAAATTGTTTATTTAGCTGCTGCCTTATTAAACGATGAATTTTTGTAGAGTATTCTGAAAGTGTTGGAAAGTGTTTCATAATCTATGTTTAACGCAATTTGTTTGTTTGTTTTGATATTGATAAATCTAACTAAAGAAAATGGGAGGATATATTATATGGAACATGTTTACTATGTAAATAAGTATGTTTACGCGATTCTATTAATTTTAGGTATGATATAAGGTGTCCATAAACAATTAAATTTAAAAAATCAAAAAAACCCGACAGCGTAAAAAGCGAACTAATTAATTATTTCTCATGAATGTGAAGCTTTTTTTTTTTTCAATTCCTACTATTAGCTCATACTCTCGCTATACATATCTTGTTCAAATTTTCAATCAATAATAAAATACTTATTATTCCTCCAATCAAGCTCAAATAATTTATTTTAACTTGTAGTGGATGACACTTGATGTTAATCCCGTTTTTTTCCAAATAGTAATTCATTAATTAAATTAAATTAATTCATTTTCAATAATGGAGAGATCCCTCTTCTTGATCAAGGTATTTTAAGAGGGAGAGAGCCCTATTCTTTATCAAGGCATTTTAAGCGCCACTCAAGAGGAAAGAAGAATGGGAGAAAAAAAATCTCTTATTGACCTAAGTAGGAATTGACTTAAATTTTTTTTTTTGTATTACATGTTTATATTACTTACCTATTTTTTATTTATTTTTATTGATGACTTTTAAGTTGTGTGTAATTGTTAGTTCCTATCTATAAAAACTGTTTTGATGAGGTCTATAGATGTCTATGGTGATTAGAGTTGCAGTAAAGCTCGAGATCCTACCTACACAATTTCCAGGTTGTATAATATTTTGAAGGAGCATCTGACTGTAAAATAGTCAATGAAACATCGTCTTCATTTTGAAAGACCCATCCAATGATATGCCACTCAATAGGGTGCGTAATTCTTTTTTTCGTCTCTACCACTATTTTGTATTTTACGGCCGACATTTTGAATTTATAAAAACAAAACCTAACCTATAACCATCGGGCCATTACGACAACTTGATAGAGACCTCATTCATTAAAATCCATCTAGCCGTTGGGATGTTTCGAGGGTATAAAGAAATCCACATACACAGATACGCATGATGCACATAACCCTTCTTTTCAGTCGGGTAATAAAAGAATTTCCCAGTGTTAGTGATATATTATTTATAACAGTTCAATTTAAACTATTTACAACAAATCATACATCGAATTGAAGGTAAACTAACTTAGTTGTTCTTACAAATCTTCAATATCTGCATCTTTAGTTATACGCCACACAACCAACCTAAAGACCAATTCTTCCCACATTTTGGTTTACGAATCCGGAGTAATGGAAGCAATAACCTCTTCAATTCTGTCTCTAACTCTGGAAAATCATTAGATATCGGCGGAACGTAGACACGGTTAGGCAACTGAAGTTAAAGACTTGCTTTCCGCATAGATTTCCTAGGGCTACATAGGTAAGATGCTCTGACACGGTACAACATCCTGTGCAGAAATTTTTGTGCACCCCGTGAATGTGTGCTAACTAAATGTGCACGCATTAAACACTAGCTAAAGTACCCGGCGTTGCCCGGAAATTTAAGAATGTTTGTTTTGAAAAAACCAATTTCAAAATTTAATATACAACATAAAAAAAAAAAAAACAGTCGAAGTGTTGTACACATGAATCAAATGAAAACCCATTATAAAAATGTATAAATTTATATAACAGACGCAAAATAATACAGCTATAAATGAACTTATTTCCATTTATCATTCGAGCAATAATGTTAAAATACGCCAATATTTCCATATTCGAGATTTATGATGCTTCAATACATTTTTTACACTTATATGACGTTATATATTCACCACGTCCTTTATATTTCTAATATGACGTAAATTCCATTTTTTTTAATTCGTCAAATTCTTTAAATAAATATAATTTTTCACATGGAAATCATAAAACAGAAAAATTATGACGTAACATTAACTTTTGTTTTTAATTCGTCAAAATATTTATTTTATTTTTATAATTCACGCGGAAATCTTGCAATAGAAAAGTTATGATGTAATATTCCCTTTTTTTAAATTCGTCAAACCATTTATTTCCTTTTTCCACGTGGAAATCTTGCAATAGAAAAGTAATTGTTGCGGTAAGAATTTTATTGTGAATTTTTAATTGTTGGCAACAGCTATAAAGAAAAATGTTTAAGTTTGATTGGAAATTGATGTTAACTTTGTGTTTTTTTTTTGTTGTTAATTAAAAATTAACTATAAGTTATTCGATTCCGGATTACTTTAGTTGCCTCGGCCATGTTTTGGTACACATGTACGTAAAATTCCACAATTCTGCCTTCCAAACTGTGGATTTGTATAGCATTACAGACAGACAGACTAATTTTCATTTTTGTGTATTAGATTTGTAAGAAAAACTAGGTTAGTTTACCTTCAATTTGATGTATATTTTTTTTGCGGATAGTCTAAATAATACTGCTACAATATATCATTGTAACTGGTCCTATTTTTTTATGGACACTCTTATATTTTGTAGTAGTCAAATCAAATATTAAAGTTCGTCATGATTATTTTTAGCCCCCGGTATGGTATGCTATTTCTTTCTACCAGCTTATTTTGTCGAAAAAAATAACGTTACCTTAAAGAAGCCAGTAATAAAAAAAGCAGATGTATCATTGTACGATTAAATGCTCTATAGCAATTTTTTAAATTTCTAAGCATCGCACATTTTCAATTTTTATACCGTCGTATTGGGGAAAAAAAGTACTTTTCAATACAATTTGTTTGAAAACAGTATCTCCATTTATTTTTGAAATATTAATTTTTTTGTAGATTTTAGCACCATTTGTTTAATTTTGGCAACTCAAATACTCCATTTGTATAGAAAGTAAAGGGAAAATAGTTGAAAAATAGCAATTATATCTTACTGTTGCCATTTTCTCATAACAACCGAAAGAAAATGTAATTAAAATACGTGCTATTTTGAAGAAATATAAACGAATAATTTCTGTTAAAACATCGAGCTATTATAAACTATATTTAATTTTAAGTATCTTTAGACGCTTTCAGTGTGACGTCAGTCATGACGTTTTGGTTGGAAACTGACTCCAAACAAACGGCTGCTATGCGTCATTTCTTCTTAAATATAAATCGCGGAAAATGTTACTAGTACATATCAAGTATTAAAACACTTAGATGTGAGATATAGATATAAGATATAGCTGCAACACACAAACAAAATAGAAAATACAACATAGCAACCGTTTGTTTGGAGTCAGTTTTCAACCAAAACGTCATGACTCACGTCACGATTGAATTCGTTAATTAATGTTACAAATGAATGCCTATGAATCATTAGCTAGTCGAGTTTCTGTAGGGAAGGCATATTTTTGCTGCATTTGTGTATTATTTTGCGATAGTGACATCCTATGCATGCTTTACTGTAGATGTTTAAGAGTGGATCGTAAATGTGGAATTCTTAGCGGATGCGAATGACGTCATTTTACATAAAATAAAAGTGTAATAATATTGTAATAAAATAAAAATTTAGTTAGTACCTTTTAATAAAAATTAGACATATAAATATCACTTGGCATATTTCAAATATTACGCGAGCAAAGCCGCGGAGTTTGCTAGTTTTACATAAAATTAAAGCGTATGCTGTATGTCTTAAGATTGAAATATGTTTTGTACTATTTATATATACATATATTTTTTTCACCGGGGTCGACACTAAATTCTGAAAAAGCAGAATTCCTGTTTTCTAGTTATATGTTTCCTTTATGGGTAATTTTTGTTCAGTACCTTTTTCTTTTAATGGACGACAAGTTTTATAAGACGAAAACTGCAATTTAGAAGAGTAAAAAAATCGTGTTCAAATAAGTCGTTGAAAACATTTTCTAGAAAAGTGCAAATACATAGTTCATAATTTGTTTTACAGGTTAAATAATTAAATAACTTTGAGCAGAAAACCCTTTACATTCTCTTGTAATTTGTTAACAATGTCATGTATTTCGCTACTTAAAACACACTTTAAAAGACGTCTTCAAAATAAAGTTAAGTGAAACGTTAAAAGTGTATTATATTTTACTTTATTCCTGCTGGTATTTGTAGAACACAAGTGACATAAATTTCCGTAATGTAAACTTTAAATATTCCGTCCTATACGATTAATTACACTTATATCATTTTACCAACATGGCATTATAATCAAGGACAAGTATTGTAATTACTCTGGATTGCGAAGGAAATTAAATTTTCAACTGAGAATGAGATTCGAATTTTTAAATTGCATAATTAATTAATTTTATTAGATTAATTATATTCTAAATTCTTTCATTAAATGGAGGCTTGTTATTTAAAAGAAGTAAATATGAATTAATTGACTGTATAATTTAATAATTAATGTTATAATCAGAAACTGTTGTAAAAGTGTGCTAATTGCAGGGCTCCCAAATGGTCCGCCAACTGAATACCAATAAATTTTAACAGAAAATTTTATGGTAGTTTAGCGCTAGAACTAACTTTCAAAGGTGATTTCGGGGCGGTTTGTAAGAAAAATCTAAAAAGAAAATTTTTCTAAAACAATATTGGTATTCAGTTGGCGGACCATTTGGGAGCCCTGTAATTGCGATATTTATTGGGTCTTTGGTTTAACTTGATTTTAATTAATAGTATTTTTTCTTATGTTTACAATTTGTTACTTTTCAAATGTCCTTTAAATGCACGAAAAAACCTGCCAGGAAAAAAAAATAAAAGTTTAGTATGATATACTTATTTATATTTTTTCTCTATAATGTTTGTACGATTATCGTCTACCAAGTTTTTTTCCTTTTAAACTTAAAATAACATTATTTTTTAAATTACTTTAAATGACCATTGGAAGCAGAAAAAACTTCACTATGGGAATAAAATACAATTTTCAGTCTTTTATTTTTTATTTTTTACAGATAGGTGAGTAATGTAAAAGATTTACAAGCTAAATACAGGGTTCGCATAAATGAACGACCGAATTTTAAAAATTTAGCTTTAAATTTCCGTTTTAATTTCTTGCCCTAATAATAATAAAAAAAACAGTCATCTGTTTCTGATAACCTAGCCATTTTATTCTCCGGATTTTAATCCGTGTGATTTTTCGTTGTGGGAAGACATAAAAAATCTTGTTTATCGAGGACTTCTATTAACCTTGGCATATCTGACAAGGAAAGTCTCCATAGAGGCATACTCAGAAAAATCTGAAAAAATTACAGAATGTTCTTCTCATATGGATATAAATATTTATAAAAAAATATTTTGGCGGAACCCCGATACAGCGCCCGTAAAAAAATAACGAAACTTTCGTAACGTTCGTTATTTGGCGATTTATCACCGGTTTTAAACAAACTTGGTTGCTTTTACACAGGATTTCTATTGATTCTCTTATAGTGGATGCGTAATAATTGGATGTTGGGTCATTTTCAAAATTCTATTTTCAACTCTAGTAATTATTGGCTCTATCATTTTCAAAACAAAGTGACGTATTTGTATAAATAAACAACATTTAGTTATTAAGATATTGTCTGATGATGAGCCTGGAAGGCTTGAAAGTATAAAAAGTTTTTAAATAAAATGTATATTATAAATTTGTAACATTTTTTTCATTACATTAGTCGCCTTAGTAAGATTGTGGACGTTTTTAATGTTCACATTCATTATATATTTTATGTTGAATCAAGGTGAAAAATTGCGTTTCGTCTTATGATATTATTTGGTGACCGTTATTTAAAAAATAATTGCAGGAGTGTTAAGTCAGATGTCACGAGTTTTTTACTGAACGCAAATAATGTAAATAGGTAAAGATCGCAGTTAACGTTCCAGCGAAATTATAAAAGAAAACAGCATAGGGTAACTCCGGGAGAGTCGCCGCATACTGGATAGATGCCGCCCCCCCTTGTATTTCTTGTAATTATCGATAGATAGTCGTCAAACGCACAGTATAGGTGCGCAATGAGATTACTTTAACCAGTGTATAGCGTGAATCCCATTTCTATGTTTACTTGCAGAAGTACAATCCTTAATTTGACGTAAGTGCATGATTTCACTGTCCAAACTTTTAAACACGTTATGTATAAATACTTTTCATACGCTAATTACTAAATGCTGGCATGATATCGAAGTCAAAACTAAGTTTAGCCTTTGTATAGAGTACTTTGTGTATGGTTACGACATTCCCCTTAGCGATGGCAGGTAACTGTGATGGCCGACTGCTGCACCATGCAAAATGGGATACATGCCGCACTGCTATTCCGGTATACATGCCGCAGTTTCTTTTGTACGGGATGATTAAGTGTTATTAACTTTTCCTTTTCTTTTTGCACAGACTAACCATGTTAGACGTTATCAAGTTTACTAAAACCAAAGGAGAAAAAGGGGAAAATAAAAAGTAAAAAGGGCAAGAAAGATGCAAGTCACGATGATAATAACGAAAAATTGGATTGCGTGTAACGCAGACGTTCTTTGCAAACTACTCCAAAAAAGAGGGCGTGTAATTAGCTTCGTTGTATCATGTGTTTAAATGTAGTTACATAAAGACTTTCCTTTTTCGACACTTTTTCTGGAGATTGTAGTCGAAAAAAAAATTCTCTTAGCCCATTCGGAACCATAGGTGCATATAAGCACCTTCATAAAGAGCTTACAAAATTTGTTTTTCGCACCAGTAAAAAAGAAGAGTAATATTTGCTTTGTTTAATTAGAGCATTTTCATGATTATTTAAGTAAAGGTAACTTCTTTTAAAAAAGTGGTACCAACCGAATAAAATTTTTGTATAAGCCACCGTCCCGAAAGGATTAACAAATAAATTATGTAAAAACAATTTTACTTTTTTTCTTTTCCCTTTATAATACATTGATGTTGCATTGTTGCTGAAATAATAATTAAAATTTAATGTCAAAAAAATAAGTCGATAATTTTAATAGTGAAATTAGGCAACCATTATTGATTTGGATCTACTAATACGTTTAATTGTACTAATTTAGTTTCATTTTGTTATTTCATCGTTAATTAAAGTCCAGATATGAATATATTTTTTAATATTCTTATTTATAATTTGATTTTGTTCTTATTACAAGCGCGGCATAACTACCGCACAAGCGCGTCGTCTCAGCCTGACTGTACGGGTGACGCGCCGCAGTGTAATGTTTTAGAAAAAAATTGTTAAAAATATTAATAATTTGTTTTGATTTTTTTTTTTTTTTTTTTGTCGCACTACGCGCATTCTATATTTAACATTAAATAGCACAGCATGATTTTTTTTATTTTATGTCCACCATGGTACTTTATACACAAGTTCAAAAAAAGCGCGGCATAAATCCCGGAATTACCCTACATCGAAAATAGATTGTTGCAGTATCTGTTTTTTATGTGTTCGTATAATTGTATATATAATTTACTGTATATCATTTGATCACAAATAGATTGACTATAATTTTGTTAAAATGCAATACTTTCTGGCTATCTAGAACACATTGGTGATTTTCTTAGTCGCCGGTATGCTATTTCTTTAGGGCAACGACTAAAGTATCGTCCCTTAAAAATAAAGTTGCTTTCCATAAAACAGGCCGTAAAACGAAGCAGGTATATCATTGTACGGTTAAATACTGATAGTCTCTACTGCAGTTCTTTAAACTTCTAAGCATCGCGCATTTTCAATTTTTACAGCTTCGTATAGTGTAAAAAAAATTACTTTTAACTGCAATTTGTTTCAAAACTGTTGTGGAATATTTTGCAACTATCGAGCGGGCCTCTCTTAGCCAGGCGGGCGCCGTGAAGGATCACGTGACCTTCGAGAGAATTGATATTTAAAAACATTTTTCACTTTTTTTTTTTTTTTTAAGTTTAGTATTATTGTGAATGTGAATCTTGAACGCAGAACGTAATAAGCTGCGTATAGGTTTTTTCGTGGTCTTCTATTAGAAGAAATGTTTAATTTAAAAAAAAGGGAAAATTTATTTTCGAATATTAAATCATGCTATTTTCTTGGCTTTTTTACAGAAGAATATAATTGCTGATATTTTAATATGATCATCTTGGATTCCACAGCAAGGAATAACAAATTATATTCAAATGTTTCTCTGTATATAATGTATATATTTTAAAGTGTAAATAGAATAATCAAAGTTTTTAATCTTCCTGTGATTACTTATACTGAACAACACCAGCGCCATTTTCAGTTGTGAAATATGCTTTATTATTTTAATGTGATTTTACACGAATCGTGAAGTTTTCATCTAATAAGCTCTCCCAAATATGATTTAAAACGAATCGTAAATTCTACAACTATGCTCTCCCAATAAAAATATCTTGAATTGTGATAACGTGAAATTTCGTGGAATACATGAAGATTATTCTTTAACTGTATCTCAAATTATTTTTGAGATATTAATTTCTATTTTTAAAGCCATTTCTGTAACGGTGACAACTTAATTACTCCATTTCTTTAAAAAATAAAGGAAAAACAGTAGATCACTACAGAATTTTGTTGCCATTTTCTCAAAAATACTAAAAAAAATTATAATCGAAATACGTGCTATTTCAAGAATATCGACTGCCATAAAAATGTATTTTAAAGTATATATGTATGAGTGTTTTTCCCCACAATTTACTTAATCCCAATCAAAAAGCTGAAAGAATACGATTTTATTAATGCATTGTAAAATAACAATTTCCGAATTTTGAAAAAAATATAACTGAATTATTACTGATAAAACATGGATCTATTATAAACTATATTTAATTTAAGCTATTAATATTAATGTTACCAACGAACGAAAGCATGTGAACCATTAGATAGCCGACATTTCTCGTCGATTTTATTGAATGATGACATCGCTTTTTGGTGGATTTGTGTATTATTCCTCGATAGTGATGTCCTCCGTATACTTTTCGGTAGATGTTGTTTAAAGACTGGATCGTAAATCTGGAATTCTTCAGCGGATCCGAATGACGACATTTTATATATTCATTTATTTATTTTTTGTACAACACAAATTTCTCTCGCATTTAAACATTGTAAGTTGCATTCAACTGTTCTGAAATTTTATTTTAGAAATCAATACTGAAATATAAAATCTGCAACGGAAATTATGAAAAGATAGAAAGAAAATTCCGTCCATTAAATAATGCCAGCTGTTACGACTTTGAAACTTTATTCATCTTCGGAACATTTAATATGTTTTAGAAAATTTGTAAAAAAGCTTTTGTAGTTATACTGTTGAAACGTAATATCAGTGACTAAAGAATTTATTTTAAAAGTTGTAAAGAATTAAAAACAGAAACATGCATCAGAAAACTTTGAAGCAAAACATGATATAGTTTGAAACAAAATTTGTGTAATCAAACTCCATATAAGCAATGTGAGGATATAATTATTAGTTTAAAAATAACGTTTGTTCCAAAATTAGTAAATTATGCATAATTTCAAGAAATATTTAAGAATTAAAGAGTTTTCCTCATTTAAAACAATAAAATTATTTGTGAAACAACGTATAACCTCTAAACTTCATGCAGAACTAATTAGTAGAGAAGTAACAAGAAATAAGAAGCATTATTACACTCACATATAATATGAAACCTAGAATTTTCATACCAGGTCATATTTTAATTCAACGTAAAAAAACAAACATGTATATATGTATAACAAGTAAGAAAAATCATGCGTTAAGCATAGATTATGAAACACTTTCCAACACTTCCTGAATGCTTTAACAAAACTTCGTTATTTAGGGAAATAAGGTATATTTGATAACTAAGTAAACATTTTAGAAAACGCATAAAACATTTAAAAAACTGATTTCAGCAGTTACCGTCTATAGCAAATATGTATTCAAATTCTTTTGAACAGCCCTGTATTGGATCTGTAAGTTGATATATATATATTATATAATGGGGAAATTTAGTTTAGCAAGAAAACACTTAACAGGTTAAAATTTCTCTTTCAGCAATTTATACTAATAGATGGAAACATACTATTATACTTTTGTACAACCCTATAGTTTACCTAGTACGTTTATTACACGCCACTATTTAGCTAAAGTTTAATTCAAAGTAAAACACTCTTAAAACTATTGGAATCAAATTTCCAGAAATTATCATTTATAGAAGGCCATGTATCCAGTTCTTTGCGTGACCCTGTATATAATTTTATCTATGTTCTACAAACATTTCTTAGTAAAGTAAATGCAGTTCAGCGTAAAAATGCATAACTCATTTAAAAACCACCTTTAATCAATTTGCAATCATACCCAGTAACATAGCTGCCAACTTTTACGCTTTTTTCTTACCACTAAAATTTTATAGTAAATATTGTCTTACTTAATTGTCGAAATCACACGTTTAAATAAGGCAAAAATCTCTATTAAATTTTAGTGGTAGCAAAAAAGTGTAAAAGTTGGCAGCTATGCAGTAACCATTTCGAATTCTTTTGTGTAGCACTGTATATAAATTACAGCATCTATACACACCATATGCATTGTACAAATATAGTGAAACATGAAAGCACGTAACATAATTAAAAATGCATTTCCAGCAATCACCTCTACTATACTTCGGATACAATATAGTATCTGAAATCTTTTGTGTGTCCCTGTAAATGCTATGCACTTCGTATTATACATGAAATAAGTTATAGTAAACTTCTTCGACATATATCAATTTGATTATACATGAAATAATTTAACATAGTTAAAATACGCCGGAAAAAATTTCCTCCTCCCAATATCATTATGTAACGGAATTCTCTTGTGTGGCCCTGTAAATGAATAATGACTATTCTTTACACCGCATATTCTATAGGATGCACATTTTAGTGCACTTGATAAAAACATATCAATTTTATTATGTTTGAAAGCATGTAACATCATTACAAATAATTTTAAACGATTTTTTCCCATAGGCCGTAATGCAAAGGAAAACTTTTGACTGTCCCTGTAAATGAACTAAGCATACTACAAACTTCATTTGAAATAGGGTTTGCGCTATAGTAGAGGTCACTAACATCCGAAAATTTCAGAACGATCCGAGCATATTTACGGGAGTTAGAGCTCAGATAGAGGAACAGGCAAACCGAAGTCATAAGCACTTTTCAACTTAGTTGGAAAGTGTTCACAGAAAACCGCATACTATACGTGAAAATTCAGTTCGAGCAATTATCTCCGGATTAGGTTGGTAACATATTCGTAATGTTGTGTGTAGCCCTTTATATGATTAATAGATTTTTAAACACAGCTCACAGTATGCTGAAATATTTTTCAACTACAAAACGTACAACATAATTAAAAGCGCACTTTCAAATCATAGTCTACAGATGGCAGTGTGTTTATTTTATTTTTTTTTTCTTGCACTGCCCTGTAAATGAATTAATTTATATTCTACTATAATCTCTTAGTGTACCAATAATGTGCAGTTTAGCGGGAAAATGCGTAAACCATAAGCAACATTTATGCAATTCTCGTCTATAAACGGTAACGCATTAACTCTTAAATGCGTAGTGATGCATATCTGCATCACTTAATAACCACTACATTTATATAGAATTATTAATTAATCCTGTAATAATTACAAAAATATGATATTAAATAAAGTTAAAAATCTACCTTAAAATGTTTGGTTTTTACCATTAATATAAGAATAAAAAACACAATTCTAAAAGAATAATTCTTGCGTTTAAGGATTAATATTTTCCGGTGCTGACTAATTATGTTTATAAACTAATGAAATGATGGACTGACACCAGAATTTATAAACGATCTTATTAGAAAATATGAACTAGCTTATATTCAAGTACCTAAAAAAAGGAAAATTTTAATTAAATATTCTGGGATAACTTGCAATATTTTAATTATAACAGTTGTTTTTAGGGTTTCGTTCATCTGACGAAACCCTATTCGTCTCACTCCTCAGTCTGTCTGTCCGTCTGTATGCATGTCCGTCACAGAGCCCGTTCTCAGAAACTATATATGTTAGAGACTTGAAATTTTAGATTCTTATAGCTGAACACCTCACATCAAAAGACAAATCTTAAATTTTTGAAAAAGTCTTATATTCACCCCACTAGGCTGTAACTTGTGTATTTTA
Source organism: Maratus speciosus (assembly GCA_963932465.1). Classification (NCBI taxonomy): domain Eukaryota; kingdom Metazoa; phylum Arthropoda; class Arachnida; order Araneae; family Salticidae; genus Maratus; species Maratus speciosus. Next base: position 500,225,596 of record OZ010794.1, on the reverse strand, counting down.
AGCTTTCTTTTCTAACTGAGCCCCTAATTAAGTTGAAGACTTTAAATTTAGGATTTTTATAGCTGAACACCTCTCATCAAACGACAAATCATAAAATTTTAGTCTTATATTTACCCCTCTGGGCTCTAACTTGTGTATTTAAGAAGTTTTTTTTTTAACTCAGCCCCTAATTAAGTTGGAGATGTGAAATTTTGCATGCTTATAGCAGAACACTTGCGATCACACGAAAAATCATATTTTTTTCAAAAAGTCTTGTATCATTTACTCCTCCGGGCTCTAACTTCTGTATTTTTAGCAATTTTCCTAACCTACACCCTTTTCTCCCGGGGTGCACTTTTCTAACTTTTCTCGACACTCCTTTGACCACTCTGTCATATTATACACCATAGCCGTACATATTTTAGTTCCATTGTTTACCAAAAGGGGCGCCTACTATCTGGTGTGCTATGGGCCCGATCCCCTCGACTAATATATCTACGGATAGTTTGTAAAATGGAGTTTAGTTTGGATAGAGGATTGTTTAGAATAGAGTGCGCCCCCTGGTTGCGAAATGTGGAACTAACAGATTTTGCAAAAAGATAATGGTTTTGAAAGGAATATTAAACGAAACCTTCTGTGCGATCTGTGATCACACTTACCCACTTGTCACTTGTAGTGCAGATGTGTAACATAAGAAAAGATTGACGTTTATACCAAAAAAGTATCTGTGATTTTTTCATTGTTTTTAATGTGCAATAAACCTTTCTGAGAATCTTACATAATTTTTTCAAAAAATAAAATAAAAAATCATGCATTTAAGGGTTAAATTTATTTTGAGCAATTCTGTATGTAATCTATAGACATTAATTAAAGACACCGTATCTAATTAAAATTTAATTTAGCTTAAAATCTGACACTACAGTTCAAAGAGCATTTTTATCAATTATTGCACATATACTGCACACTAACCGAAACAGTTTGTTCGTCTCTCTATATAAACGATAAATGCTATAAATTTGATATTCCATAGAAATCATTTTATGGTGCGCTTCAGCACTGCATATCAATTTTATGTTGTTTGAAGTTGTGTAAATTCATTAAAATACACCGCGAATAATTTTCACCATAAAGGATAATATTAGAAATTTTTTTCGTTTGTATGTGTAAATGATCTTCAATATTCCACACTCCTATTTCAAATGAAAACGCTTTAAATGTAATATTATAAAACATTTTTTAAATAACGTTAAGGTGAATGTTTTTTGACTAAATTTTCTCATTTATCAGTCAAGTATTAACACGTTTACGCAGGCGTGTACCGTTGGTCACGCCCAACTGTCCCATCAGGCGGCGTGCATCACCGGTTGGTCACGCTCGACTGTCCCATCAGGCGGCGTGCATCACCGGTAGGTCACTCTGGACTGTTGCATCAGGCGGCGTGGCACACCGGTGGGTTACACTCGACTATGTTATAGATGGCGTGCACTACAGGTGGGTCACATTTGAATATTCGAAAATTCAGTAGTAAAAACAATTCATTATTATAAACTTAATACATTCACGACGGGAAACGTGAATTCTCGTTTTCATTTTTTTTTTTTTAAATCATTCATTAAGGGCGTGGCTTCTACCTTACAGAAATGCATTTATATCATGTTGTCCATATTTCTTCTGATTGTAATACATTTTATATTAAATTCGTACATATGTAGTCAATAAAATCATATCTCTAAATAATTTGCTTACTCCTTACGAGCTTCCAGACATTCACAATCAACTCTACAACATTCGAGTTCAATTCAATAAATATGAGAGGGGCGTGTCATTACATACAGAGTCATTACATACAGTGTCTCGCTAATTGAAGACATAGACATAATATTACAGTAGAAAACACACACACACACACACACACACCGATTTCCAGCGAGACACCCCACCCCATACTAACAATCTGTCTGGTTAAGGATATAAATATAAAAAAAAAATGCCCACATTGAATTATCATTATGATACGAATTTCGGGGCAGCATATGAAGGAACCTCTTCATGCACACAAAAAAGGAAAAAAAAATGTTAAATAATGTTATGTTTTTTTTAATTGTTATTTATCATTTTTTATTTTATGTATTATTTATTTATCTTTTTATTTTGACAACCGCCTCTCTTTATATGTGTGCTTTCTGCACGAGCTACCGGAGCCGCTCCAATGTGAAAGCCCAAGGAGCCAGTTTTTACCCGGTGGGGTATGGTAGGAAGGAGGAGTCTCATCCCCCTTGCAACGTTAAGTTTGCCTAACAATTCGGCTCAAAATTAACACACGATGCAACTTGTCTATATGCGGAGCCCCATTCTTTGTTTTTTCTACCCCACCCACCATGCCAAAAATTATCATTTTCATTTGACAAGTATGCATCAACAATTAGGCTTAAAAAATTCCAAGCTTTCCCAATTAGATCGGGCAGCGGTGGCCAAGCTGGTAGAGCATTATACTCGTAGCCCTTGGTCGCAGGACCCAGGCTAACTGCCGGCTAAAATTCCGTCATGTACGCTAATGGCGCCTGGTGCACGTAAAATCCGTCGTGGGTGCAAAGTCCTCCATGTTACCTGCGAATTATACTTCTGGAGGTGCCTTGCCAGGTGAAGGTCTCGTCATCTGATCAAGTTTCTAAATTACGAGACCAACTTGAGTAGCAATGTGCAGGTGCCAAACAACAGTATATAACGTTAAGTAACCGGAAAACAAACTATACACAAAACGAGCAGTAGGTACTGTAGATAGGATGACGATCGAGGCAAAGATGTCATGTTTATTGCCGCTCCGCGGCGATTACTCGCCCCGATGCCAGGTACTACACCCGTTAAGCTGGGGCAACCCGGCAGGTAGGGATCTGGTCATCGGTTAGAAAGAAAAAAAGCGACAGTACCGCGCCGCCACATGAAGCGAAATATGAATTCGAACACCGTCTCACAGCGAAAAACATTAATATTGGCACCGGCGTGAACATGTTAAACTTCCTTCACATTTATAACCCATGAAAAATTAAGTAATCTTTTATTATGCAAATATGCTATGCATTATACTGAAAAAAATATTGCAATTTGAATTAGCATTAGTCTTTCGTAAAATTATATCTCATAATTTGAACTATTTTTCACAGGTCATATTTTATATCAGGTGAGTTATTACAGGCATTCAGACAACTAATATCTCGTAACTGGGAATGATTAGAAAAATTACCCAAGAGAAACAAAATATCGATAACTAGAAAACAGGAATTCTGCTTTTTCAGAATTTAGTGTTGCCCCCCGATGAAAAAAATATATGTGTATATAAATAGTACAAAACATATTTCAATTTTAAGACTTACAGCATACGCTTTAATTTTATGTGAAACTAGCAACTCCGCGGCTTTGCTCGCGTAATATTTGAAATATGCCAAGTGATATTTATATGTCTAATTTTTATTAAAAGGTACTAACTAAATTTTTATTTTATTAAAAGGTAATATTTTATTTTATTAAAAGTTTTTTTTAATTAAAAGGTACTTATTACTTTTAGGAGTAATTCAAAAATTACTATTTAAAACACAGTTTGATTAAACATAATTATTACACTTAATTAGGCATAAATGAGACTTAAATTAATAAAACGAAATAAAACTAAATAAATGATAATTTAGAAAATATTTCGAAACTTTTATGCTCAATTAATACGCTCATTTCAGTATTCATTTGAAGTTTTGTATTTTTTGGAAACCATCTTCTTACATCTTAAAATTAACTATCATGTCAAATTCCCAGTCCTACCACCTCTCTCAACATAAAGGGCTATGTTGAAATAGACACTGTCACCATTAATTTGCCAACATTAATTTTGAAATCGGTTTGTTTTTTCCTAATATTCCACAGAAACGTAATTTAGAAAGATTTTAAAGGCCTTTTTTAGAATGTTTGTTGTTCCTGTGAACCCCAGGTGGTAGAATCATCGGCATAAAATATAGCCTGTGTCGGATCAGAGACTGTTACCATTGATTTGCAACTATTACTTTTATAATCGGTTTATATTCCCTGAAATTGCATAGAAATCGTAATTTAGAACTTTATTAGAATGCTTTTCGCACCTCCCCTTCGCTTCACTCCTTTTTAATTCAAATATATTTTCGACAGTCCTTCGAGGGCATTTATATTTTATAAGTAACTACCATGTCATATTTAAAGTTTCTAGCCTTTTCAGTATCACAGAAATCGCAATTTAGGAAGTTTGTAGCTCCTGCAACCCTCTGGTGGTAGTGGCACAGACATAAAATATAGCTTATGTTTGAGCAAGTTCTATCACCAACAATTTGTCATCATTATTTTTTTAATCGGTCTGGTATTTGATAAGATTGCGTAAAAATTGTAATTTATAACGCTTTTCGCTCACTTCATCTTTTTAAATCTAAAATTTTCTTTCGACTGCTCTTAGAAAGCAGTTGCATCTTGTAAGTAAATACCATGCCATACTTCAAAGTGTTAGACTCCTCAGTTCCGCAAAAAACGCATATTAGAACATGTTTTGCTTTTGCAACCCTCAGATGGTAGTGACAACAACATATAACCTATGTTATAGCAGGAACTGTCACCGTTGATTTGCAACCATTACTTTTGAAATAGCTTTGGTATTTCTGAGATTGAGTAGAAATCGCAATTTAGAACGTTTTTAGAACGCTTTTCGCGCATTTTCACCCTTTTTAAATTTGTAATTATTTCGAAATTGTTCTTAAAGATCATTTATATCTAATAAATATGTACCTTGCCTAATTTTAAGTAGCTAGCCCCTACCGATCACAAAAATCGAAATTTAGGACGCTTTTATGCTCCTGCAACGTCTAGGTGATAGTGATACCGACATGCAATAGCGTCTATGTTAGAGCAGAGGCTATCAGCATCAATTTCCTACCATTACTTTTGAAATCAGTTTGATTCTTCCTGAGATATTGCTGACAAATCGGCATTTAGAACGTTTTTAGAACGCTTTTCGCGCATTTTGCACCTGCATCTCCTCTGAGGTAGTGGAAACAGATATAAAATATAGCCTATCTTGAAGGAAGATCTGTCACCATCATTTTTACACCATTATATTTGAAATCGATTCAGTACTTCCTGAGATTGCATAGAAATCGCAATTTAAAACGTTTTTTACAACGCTTTTTGCGTATTTTGACCCCCTTTTAAATTTCGATTTTTTTAGGAAATGTCCTTAGAGATCATTGATATCTTATAACTAACTACCATTCCAAATTTCACGATTCTAGGCCCTTCCGTAACGCAAAAACCGCAGTTTAGAACGTTTTTCTCCAGCACCCGCATTCGGGTAGTGGCACCGACATAAAACATAGCCTATGTTGGAGAAAGGGTTGTCACCATGATTTTGAAGTCTTTATTTTTTAAATCGGTTTAGTATTTCCTGAGATTGTGTGGAAACCATCATGTAGAACGTTTTTTAGAACGCTTTTCGCGCGTTTTCACCCCTTTCAAATTTCGAATTGTTTAAAAACTGTTCTTAGAAATCCTATATATCTAATAAGTAGCTAATATTTCAAATTTCATATTTCTAGGCCCTTCAGTAACACATAAATCGCATTTTTAGAACGTTTTTTGCTCCTGCAGCCCCTTTGGGGTAGTGGCACCGACATAAAATACAGCCTATCTTGGAGAAAGTGTTGTCACCATCATTTTGACACCAATATTTTTTAAAACGGATTGGTATTTCCTGAGATTATGTTGAAACTACCATTTAGAACGTTTTTTAGAACGCTTTTTGTGCATTTTCACCCCTTTTAAATTTCGAATTGTTTAAGAACTGTTCTTAGAAATCCTTTATATCTAATAAGCAGCTAATATTTCAAATTTCATACATCTAGGCCCTTCAGTAAGACATAAATCGTATTTTTAGAACGTTTTTTGCTCCTGCACCTCCTTTGGGGTAGTGGCACCGACATAAAATATAGTCTATCTTGTAGCAAGCGTCGTCACCATCATTTTGACACCAATATTTTTTAAATCGGTTTGGTATTTCCTGAGATTATGTAGAAACTACCATTTAGAACGTTTTTTAGAACGCTTTTTGTGCATTTTCACCCCTTTTTAATTTCGAATTGTTTAAGAACTGTTCTTAGACATAATTTATATCTTATAAGTAACTAATATTCCAAATTTCACGTTTCTTTGCCATCCAGTAACACAAAAATAGCATTTTTAGAAAGTTTTTTGTTCCTGCACCCCTTTTTGGCCAGTGGCACGGGCATAAGATATGGTCTATGTTCTAAGTTGGACTAACACCCTCATTTTGATACTATTAGTTTTGGAATCGGTTCGGTAGTTCCAGAGCTTACCTCCTACAAATAAACAATTTTTACCTATTTATAATAGGAGTATAGATGACGTCATTCGCATCCGCTTAAGAATTCCTCATTTACGAGCCACTCTTAAACATCTACATTAAAGTAGGCATAAGACGTCACTATCGCGAAATAATACGCAAATACAGCAAAAAGATGCCGTCATTAAAGAAAAAAAAAAAAAAAAAAAAGGCTGTCTAATGATTCATAGGCCTTCATTTGTTTGTAACATTAATATAGATACTTAAAATTAAATATATTTTATAATACCTCCATGTTTTAACAGAAATCATTTGTTTATATTTTTTTCAAAATAGCACGGATTTTAATTATATTTTCTATCGGTGATTATGAAAAAATGGCAATAAAAGTATATAATTAATATTTTACTACTATTTTGCCTTTACTTTCTACAGAAATAGAGTATTTCCGTTGCCAATATTAAGTAAATGGCTCCAAAAACTACAAAAAAATTAATATTTCAAAAGTAAATGGAGATGCAGTTTTCAAACAAATTGCATTAAAAAGTACCTTTTTCTTCTAATACGGCGGTATAAAAATTGACAATATTCGATGCTCAGAAGTTTAAAAAATTTCTATAGACTATTTAATCGTACTGCTTTTTTTACGGCAGGCTTCTGGAATAACGTTATATTTTGAAGACGACACAAGCTAATCTGGGAGAAAAGAATAGCATACCCTACCTGGAGCTAATAAATTTGACATCACTTTGTTAATAGGGCGGATTTTTTTTTCGCTGTTGTTGCTTTTTTTTAGGTTCATAATAAGAATATAATTCATAAATTATCAACTTTACGTTTTTTTGTAATATTTTTCAAAATGTTGGTTTAAAACATGTATCAATAAAATAACTTCAGCTAGTAGTTAGTAGTCTAATTATGATAATCAATAGTTATTTGCAAAACACAATATTTGTTTTCATTTTTAAAGCGTTTTTCAATAATTTAGCTCATGTGTCCCATTTTTACACTGTCTATCTTTTATTTTATAGAACAAACTACTGAAACAGATTTTTTTTAATATAATCTAGTTGAAAATTCAATTCCAACGATTATCTCAGGATAAAGTTAGACAAACAGTACAACCCCGGTTATCCGCGGAATTGAGTGGCATGGGCACCGTGGATAACAAAAATCGCGGATAACCCGAAAAAGACTGAAAAAGGAGTGCAAGCACGATAAAAAGAGAATTCAACATAAAAACTATGTTTTAGTTTACATAAAACATAAAATACATACATATGCACAGTACAGCTGAAACCTTTGCTTTACGTCTAAATTACTAAAATAAAGAACAGTAAACAAGAAACAATGCCATACATACTGTACAAAAAGTGTTGAGTTACACTTTTGAAGAAGTTGAAGTTTTTAAAAAAGTCAGTCATACTTGTTTTTGCTTCTTGCTTTCGAAACATCTTTTCTATCTTAAAAATTAATATGCTCTCCTGGAATTTATCATACTAGTCTTATTTAATTATTAAATATTTTAATTGCTGTGTTTCAGTTTTGTTAATAAAATCAAGAAAAGACATCAAGACTTTATATCGGATATTTTAAATATGGCATGTGAATCAAGAAATATTCTTCTATTACTTTCGAATACATGAATTTTCTGTTTATATTTATTAGTAAGGCTTATTGCATTTTCCTTGTTGTTGGCTTGAATAATAATAATAAAATTGCTTCGCGGATAAACAACACCACGGATCATCCGCTCGCGGATAATCAGGGCTTTACTGTATTCGTAATGTTGTGTGTAGCTCTTTATATGAATTTATAGGTTTTTAAATACATCACACAGTGTGCTGAAATATTATTGAACTATAAAACGTATAACTTCAGTAACAGCGCTCTTTTTAGATCATAGTCTATAGAGGGCAGTATGTTTACTTATTTATTTTTAACCATTTGGAAAAATGTTTATTGTCCTCGTCAGGGTAGGAAATCAAAAGCATATCTGAAGCTTTTTATTGGTTTAATCCGCATTTTATTCGTTTTCTGATTGGTCTATACAGTAATCTGTATTTCCCTTTACTTTCAACAGAGATGGATACTACTGTTGCCACTATGACAAAAAAGTAATAAAAAGTACAAAAAAAATTAATAACTCAGAAACAAATTGAGATACAGCTTTCAAACAAATCGCATTCAAAAGTACATTTTTTCCCTATACGACGGTGTAAAAAGTAATATTGTGGGATGTTTAGAAGTTTATGAATGAAATTTCACTTAAAATGGGTCGTCAGATTTCTTGGAAATCTGACGATGGAAAAAGCCTTTTCCCGAACAGCCAATGAAATGCTTGGATAATACGTAAGTTTCATGTGGATAATACATAAGTTTCAGGTGGATAATACGTAAGTTTCAGGAAATCTGACGATTCGCATGCGATTTTTGTCGCTATTTGTACGTGTAATAACACTATTAATGTTTAATTCATGGCGTACGTAATGTATGATCAACTCCGTGCAATTTTTTATGTCTTAAATTTTAGTCTTTGAAAAAATCATTTTCCAAATGGTCGTTGTAATTTGTTAAATTGCTTTTTTTTTATATTTTATTTTATTATTTGCGCTACCCTATATATGAATTTGTTTATATTCTACGAACATCACTTATTGTACTAATATATAGTTCAGATGGAAAATACATAACACAATTCCAAACATACTTCAAGTAATTACCGTCCTTAAACGGTAATGTTTAAAAATTCTTTTTTGCAGCCCTATATTTAATTTATAAAAAATAAACACGCTACGCATTATATTAAAATTTAATTAACCTTTAAATTGCATATTACAGATGAAAACTCAATTCCAGCAATTACCGCTCATATACTGCACACTAACCGATTTATTTTGTTTGTCCCACTACATAAACAATAAATGCAATATATTTCATAAGGTATTATATAGAAATTATGTTGTTGTGCGCTTCAGAATTGCACGTCAAATTCATTTTGTTTATAGTAATGTCGCATCTTTAAAAATCACCGCAAACAAGCAAGACCATACTGAAAGGAAATTATTTTAGGTAAACTTCCAGAATAGTGGTCTTGGCGAGATAAAAAAAATAAGAGAGAGAGAGAGAGAGAAGGAAATTTGGCAACATATTTCCTCACAACCTATTTTCAGTTTCATACACACAAACAATATTTTTATACAATTTATTTAATAAACAGAAGACATTCATCTTATTTTACATACAGACAGAAATGAATTTTATATAAAAAACATCAATAATAATAATAATAATAATAATAATAATAATAATATATAACCATTATATATAACAAATCGTCATCGATTTGCAATTACTAAAATTAAATTTATAAATTAGCTAATATTCATAACACTGACATTATACAGAATAAAGATGGAACATGTAACTAGTAATACAGAATCATGCTAAATTCTACTAATTCACTAGCATATTGCGGGCGATAAATCTATATAAAACATATGAAAACCCACCAAATTTTGATAAAATCGGCTTAGATGTTATATATTCCCGCGGCCGCCATCTTGGATTTCTCGGCGATGTTTTGTTGGCATTTATTTATAAGGCAACCCCGACGAGTGACATGTTCTGGCAACCCCGTTAAGCCTAACATGCGCATAGATCTGCTTGGCGACATTTACTTGGCGGAAAAGGGGTTTTCACGCCAAAAAAATCCAAGATGGCGGCTGCGGGAATATATAACATTTGTTCCATAAAATCCTATTAAAGACAAAAGATACAAGATCCAGCTAAATAATGTTGAACCAGAAAAAGCCGTATCATAAACATACAAAAGATCAAATGGATGAATGATGCCGGAAGCATATAAAGTATTTCACTTGTTCACGAGTACATAAAATACATTTAAAAGCAAAAAACGTTGTCGATTTCTGTAACGGAATTCAGCAGTAAGCAAAAATTGAATTCCGTTATGTACCCGATCGACTAATAATTAGAAATTATTAAACCAGCATGAAAATACTAAACAATGTGATATCCGCAACAATGAAAAACTTTAAAAAATGAAACAAATTAAATCATAGACAAACCCAGCGAGAGAACAGCCAAGACAAATTGACCATGACACAAACAATTAACGGAATTTGGCATAGTATAAAAATCCCGCTTAAATAACTTGCACAGTTTATATATATATAACCATTATATAATTACAATTCATCATCTATTTCCAATTACTAAAATAAAATTAATAAATTTAGCCTCAATACTAACACTGACATTATGAAAGTTTATTAATATAAATCTATTAATAACTAATGAACAACAGTGATATGATCATGTTGAAATGAAGTTTAATATAGACCATGAAAGATGACAAACATGCAGCATAAAATGGAATTTCTTGTATCAAGGTATCAAATAACTACAAAAGTCGAAACCATATGATAACACATTAACTTTTGCGCAATTGCAGCAGTAAAACCAGCGCATAATCAAAAAAAAAAATAGTTTGCTAACGTTGCAAAACATTTAGCTAACAGAAAATATACATTTATAAAATATATAAAAGATACCTCGTAAAAGAATATGCATTTCAAAAAGAATTCTTGCAATTCTAAATGAAAATAAAATAAGAAAAAGTGATCATTCATAATAACTTGCGCAATAGCAGCATAGAAATTTGAATGATAATATATAACCATTATATAAATGTTTATACATATAAATAAATTCATATATAAACAAGCATAAAAGTTCTTTGTTTGTTTTCAAAGCTGTTTATATCCTTTGGCAACAAATCTCACTTTCTGAAGACCGAATCGCGTGGAGTTTTTAAAATAAATGCCAAGGCCCCAATACTGAGAATATATCAATTTTGTTTGTACCCGTAAATGAACTATAAATATTACACAATGGAAATATTATACAATGGTTCAATGTAGAATGACCTAAAAGTAAAATACTAAAACATTTTTTAAAATATAGTTAATATGATTGTGATTAGTCTAAATTCTCTCATTTATCAGCCAATTAAACATCCCTAGGAAAATTCTTTAATATTTCTAACGCCGGATAATTTAAAGAATGATTTATAACGAAAATATATCATGCTATGCATTACGCTGAAAAAATTATCTCAATTTGAAATAGCATTAGTCTTTCTTGAAATTATATCTTGTAATTTGAGCCAGTTTCTCAGAGCATATTTCATATCAAGTGAGTTATTACAGACATTGAGGGAACTAATATCTCGTTACTGGGTAGAAAAATTACCGAAGAAAAAAGGAATATCGATAACAAATTTGTCGTCACATGGTTAATAAAAGATTTTTTTTCAGTTTGAGAATAAAAGTAATAGCCAGAAATTGCCGTTTCTACCTTTATTTGTAAATTCAGAATAATGTTGCAGTTTTCATTATTTCTGATATAACTTAATAATATTTTCCAAAAATGTGGATTACGTTAATAAATAAAGCATTGATAACTATTTGAAACGTCTGGTAGGTGTTTTCTAAAAATATATATATATTGGCAGCGGAATTATTTTTTCTATATCGAATGCATTCATAACCAAATTAAAAACTGTGGAGCCTTGAGTTTCTTAAATTTGAGCATAGGTAGGGGAACATGATATAACTTGTCTTGATTTTATCACATACCGCACAAAGATAGGTAACTTTTTTCGAAATATCCATACAATATATTCAAATTTCTCATATACAATATATATATATATATATATATATTTTAAAATGGGTCTTTATTTGATATGAATCAGCGACCACTATATATTCGCATTTTACAGACACGGTAAAAATGATTTTATAATTTCACCCCAATTTTAGAAGAATGCTATCAGTATGAGCTGTTCACGTTGTCAAAAGAATATCCGGGTCTTTTGATGGAAATGCCTTGATTGATGACACATTCATATTCAAAAGACTTTTATTGAAATGAGTAAGTCGCTGCTTTATAATTTCCAGATTCGTCTAAAAAGCTTCTTCAAATGCTGAAAGATTCAGTCATTTTCTTTTTACTGCTTTTGAAATCATTTCTTAGATAAAATATAGAGGAAGAATATAGGAGATACTAATAAAAACATAATATATATATATATACTATAACTTTAAAAATCCGGCATCATCGGGATCGAGATTGCCAGATTTTTGAAGGAATATCAAAAGTAGTAACTAGGAATATCAAAAGTAGTACTATATTCTTAATGGTATCTTTAACCATAATTTAATTCAATATTAAGTGATAATTATGTAAGGAGAGAGAAAATTAAATATAAAAAAAACTTACTTTAATTGATATTTTCTATGTTACAGAAAAAAAAAATAATAAAGAATGAAATTATTTCTTCTCGTCTAATTTCGGAAACATCGATATCAATTTTGATTGCTTCAATTTTCTTGGCCGTTCATTAACAAGGTTTTTTTTGGTATTTTATACAAATGAAGAATGTAAATTTCGGAAATACAATCGTGTTTCTCTAAACAAGATATTAATTCTGTAGTCACATTTAGGCATTTTTCAAGTGACACCTTTTCTTCTGCCGGTTGTTCATCGTCGTCTTCTGAACTGCTACTACCGTTATCGGTGCTTCTATTTAGCATAAAGTCAGCGATTTCGCTGTCCGTTATTTGTGCATTTTCGTCAATGCATAGACGATCATCTATATCCTTTTTTTTCGATATTTAATGCATTTTCAGATTTTGCGTGTCCAATCAGCTCATAAATGACGGCCTTTTCTCAGGAAAGGTTAAAGCCTGAAAATTCTTTCTCACCATCCGTGTCACCGTTGCGAAAATTCGTTTCGGCCGTATATTGTGTCATGCATTCGCCAAAGTCTTTGACGTTGGAAAAAGTCAAATAATCTTTTTTTTTTTTTTTTTTTTTTTGCATTTTTACTTTCGTTCGTGAAGTTTTTAATTCATAAACAATTGTATTTTTCTTCTCCCATAACTTTAAGTTTTGAAGAAAAAGGAAGATGCCAGATTTCTGAATGCCGGATTTTTGAAGTTATACTGTGCTAGTTTCATTTTAAAAGTATCGTTTAAAAAACATCAAAAAAAAATTCTAAAAATAATCAAAGTTAATGTTATACTTATTTAAAGGAAAATGCATAACAGAAAGAATTACTTATGCGAAATATTTGAGTAATATTAGCTACGGAACTACAAGAAGTGTTAGCCACTTAATTTGATGAAAGTCATATTGTTAGAACGATCTCATCGTGGGGAGTAAAAAACTGAAATGGAACTATACCCATCGCAAACGTGCCGTTTTCGATACCAATTTATGTCACGCATTTCATTTATTTAACTATTGCGCGGCAGCGCAATACTTATTTATTTCCAGTGTCACTTCTCATTGTTAATTTAACATGGAAAAGCCTATGGAGATCATAACTTTTTCATTTTTTCTTCCCACCTTTTTGTCCCTGATGCCACTCATTTTTTATTCCTTACTAATTCTAATGATATTATAAATTTAAAGTGTAAAAACGTTTGCCATGACGTCAGGGTCAAAACGAATGGTAAAATGCCTTTGCATATGGTTGAATTATAACCCAGAGAGAAACATGGGCCATTTTTTTTTTTTTTTTTTTTTTTTTTTTTTTTTTTTTTTTTTTTTTTTACATTATTCAAATATTTTTCTTAATAATTCCAATTTTCGCTTTTTTCATTGAAAATCAACGGACATTTTTCATAGAAAATGTAACATTTTTACTTCATTGTTGGAAAAATTTCAAAAGCCTTAATAATAATTTATTTCTTTTTAGTTGAAAGATTTTCACGTGAAATATTAAATTGTGCTAGTTTTTTTTTTTTTTTCAAAAATTAAAAAGGTGAATATGGCGTCATAGTGGAAGTAAAAAGGATATTCTCAGAATAAGTTTTTGCTTTGGTCAAGTTTATATTTTAGTAAAAAGTTTCTAATGGATAGCTATTTTTACACAGGTAGCGAACTTAGTAGGGAATTACATAACTTAAATTTTAAATTATTTTTCAACTACTTTTCAGCTGTGTAATTACACTTGAAATTATTGAATATTAAAGACGCGAATTATCACATTGCTAACAAAGCGTAAACCAACTTAGTGAAAAATGTCCAAGCTGGGAATCGAACCCGGGCCCCTGAAATAGATCTCCAGTGCTCTATCACTAAGCCACAAGGACGATGCCCAGCCTGGCATCTCTCAATCATATAAGTCGGTCAGGCTGCTAAGGTCGCTAGTGCTTCGGTAGAAGCCTTACCGACTTATATGAGTGAGAGATGCCAAGCTGGGCATCGTCCTTGTGGCTTAGTGGTAGAGCACTGGAGATCTATTCCAGGGGCCCGGGTTCGATTCCCGTCTTGGACATTTTCACTAAGTTGGTTTACGCTTTGTTAGCAATGTGATAATTCACGTCTTTAATATTTAAATTTTAAAATGTATTTTTTTTTCCGAGATGAGAACTATTTATACCCCAAGTTAAACTTAGGTAATAATTTTCTGATGTGTTTACATCACCCCTTGAGAGAGAATAAAGTTTAAAAATTTAAGTAAAACTTTTAATTTTTTTATTTTTTACTGTATCACAGCTCTAATCTCTCTATTCTAAAAAAAAGTAACTACCGCTGTCACCGCCGCCGCCGGTTTTGATTTTTTCGTGACCAGAGGTTTTTCTTCGTTAATATTAAGCAAAATATTGCATACAAAATATGAAAATCAGTGGAATTACAGAGAAATGTTTGATAAACACGCTGATGCAGATAGTTTTCAAATCGAAGAAATATTTAAAAAGATATTTAATGCTAAATTTGGACAAAATCGTTCCATTAAAAAAGTTTTATAGGAGCAAAAACTGTACATCGGAATTTAATCATATTTAGATCATTTTATGCGTCAGAATTTCCCGGTGTGCAGACTGCACTCAGTTAATTAATTTGACTCATTTTTGAGGTTTTATTTCTATTTTAAATTCAAATTTTTAGGATTTCGAGAGATATTTTTTTACACATTTTATAAAATGGTAAACCGTTGCCAACTGTATAAACAGCGCAAATAATAATATTTGCTTCAAATTAAAAATTTATTTTACACGTGACTATTATAAACAAGAAAATATAAAAAGCAGGAACTCATTGAGAATTATCATAAAAACCATATTACACGTGAATTTTAAAAGTGAAAGAATGTTGTAAAATAATAAATTCATTAACATGCGTTAGAAGTCTTAAATAGGAGAAATTACGTCACATTTACGTCACATTACACATTACGTAAAATGAACAAAAAATAATATTGCAAAACAGTTTAAATTTAAAAATTGCGCGAAACATTTATGTAATATATTAAGATGATATTTTCAACTATTTTTATTAGGATAGCGCAAATAATATTTCATTTCTAACAAAATTATTTTCACGTGAATAGTAAAAGGAGAAAGAAAAGTTTAGTGAAAATTACGTCAGATTAAAAACGATACATTTAAAGTGTCATTACAAAAGCTTTCTTTTCGCTTTGCTAAAAAATACCGGGAGCAAAGACTTTATTTAATTCATTTTATATTAGCTTATTTTGAAATGTCAACTGATTTTATTTAATCAAAGACGGAAACAGTCATTGTATCATTTAACAGCCGCTGATTTGGCTTTAAATTTCCCCAATCCTAAGAAATGAACAGAAACCGGTTTATAGGGAGATCGCCACTGTTTTTAAACTTATAATTCAATCTTTCGAAATATTTTTTAAGCCGATCAAATTAGCATGCTTTTAGAGGCTGCGGTGTCTGAACGGGGGTTGACGAGCGTAGCTCGTAGGGGGCAGCGCCACCTAGTATTGTTAAATATTAGCAGTAAGGATTCAACACAATTTACATTTACATTCATAGCGTTCCTGAGTGGGAAATAAGGTATCTAACTTTAAGTGAAGTTAGTTTTTTATGCTTTGATTATAGATTTTTTACGTTCAGATTAGAAGTTTTTGTCCAAACTACCGCAACCTGCATTACTACAGTGGTGAAACATTTTGAATTACACTTTGGAAAACTGCATCCCACATTGTGACGCAATACCGCATACATCAAAGCCTGATGATGATACTCTCTATTAATTTTGAAATGCCTTCATCTGAGTACGTAGTCATTAAAAAAACTTGACATATAAAACAAAAACATAATTTGAAGAACAAATTAAAAAAACAAAATTTATTTCCTACATTGTTTAAGCTCGAGAAGGGACAGATATTAAGTCATTTCATTCTATTAGTTCTACATTTAATGTTAAATTTTTGTAACAAATTGGTTAAGCCAATTGAAGATTAAAAAATAAAAATAAAATTCATAAAATATGATACGTAAAACACCCTAAAAAATTAGATTCAGTTCAAGTAAAATCGAAATAAATCTTAGACTTTTTTTTAAGTTTTGTATTTCGCATGCATCTTCATTTGATGCACAGTTGTCATAAACATAATACAAAATCTGCAATACAAATATTTTCAATTAAAAATGGAAGAAGTCTAAGATTTATTTCGATTTCATTTGAACGGAATTTAATTTTTTAGGGTGATTTAAGTATCATATTGTATGAATTTTATTTTTATTTTTTAATCTTCAATTGGCTTAACCAATTTGTTACAAAAATTTAACATTAAATGTAGAACTAATTGAATGAAATGACTTAATATCTGTGCCTTCTCGGGCTTAAACAATGTAGGAAATAAATTTTATTTTTTTAATTTGTTCTTCAAATTATGTTTTTGTTTAATTTATTTATTTATGTACTAGTTTCAATTTAAAAGTATCTTTTAAGAAAACATTAAGTAAAATTTCTACAATTAATCAAAATTAATGTTATACTTATTTAACCCCTTCGGGACGGGATCCTTTTACGAAATTTTTAATATTTTGTCACCGTTTTTTAAAACCAGAAATTTGTTTCTTCTTGAATAGAGAAAATGCGCTGATTAAATAAGGCGAATTTTACAGTAAAATTTTACTGGTGAGGAAAAACAAGGATTCTGAGCGCTTCATGCGGCACGTATACGTGTCGCTCGTCCCCAAGGGGTTAAAGGAAAATGCATAACAAAAGGAATTACTTACGTATTACTCAAAACGACAGTTTTGAGTAATGCTAACTAGGGATCTACAAGAAGTGTGGGTGTCATTTTGATGAGAGTCATATCGTCAAAACGATCTCATCGTGGGGAGTAAAAAACACAATGAAACTATACCCGTCGCAAACGTGTCGTTTTCGATATCAATTTATGTCACGCATTTTGTTTATTTATTTATTTATATACTAGTTTCATTTTAAAAGTATCTTTTAATAAAAATTTAAATAAAATTTCTAAAATTAATCAAAATTGATATTATATTTATTTAAAGGTAAATGCATAACAAAAGGAATTACTTATGCGAAAGTTTTGAGTAATACTAACTAGGGAACTACAAGAAGTGTTAGCAGCTGATATTGATGAGAGTCATATCATTAGAGCGATCTCATCGTGTCAGTAAAAACTCAATGGAACAACCCGTCGCACCTACGTGCAGTTTTCGAGATCAATTTATGTCACGCATTATGTTTATTTATTTATTACAAGGTATTTATGCTGTTAAATTTGTTAAGGGGATCAGGGTTTGATCGATAACGAAAAATACGTAAACAGAGTTTTTGCTTCGAGTCCATATAAAAACAGAAGTATTCAATGTAACTAATTTAAACTTTTGATAATTTTGAGGTATGTTTGTAGTCTTATAAAATTATAAAATGAAGTACTTCAATGTAATAAAACAAAAAACATAGCAAAATTTGTATAACACAATTTTCGGGAAAAAATTAGTGTCATATCACCATCCGTAAGATATATTAACGTTAAATTGACATAAGAACCTAATTTTTGCGTTACAATGATCAGGAAACTTTACTCTATTGAATGAATTAAGGATATCAGGGTTCGTACGGATACCGTTATTTTCAAGGACCAATACCAGAATTTTTTTATAGAAAAATAAATCTAGTTTAAACTGACGAAACTTCGCCTTATTTCAGGAGAGATTTTCCATAAGAAAATACTGGTACCGAAGAATTTCTTAGTCATGAAATTCAAGCACCCGTACGAACCCTGGATATAACTATCACTCAAAGGAAACCTTATTAAAAAAACCTCTCAAATTTAAAAATGTAATAAACCCTAAAAAATACAACTTTTTTTTCATTAAAAATACTCAAATATATTAATTCATTCTATAGATAATGATTTTATATGCTTGCAAAAAAATTTTTAAGCCATTCCATCAAATAGTTTTTTTTTTTTTTTTTTTAATTTTACGGATAGTCGTCAAAAATCAAGTTTTGAGAAAATGTGACTTAAAGTTGCAATTAAATGGGTGCGGCTTTGTAACGATTGTTACATAAACGCTCATAACTCCGTTAAAAATGCAAATATTTCTATGCGTTTTTTTGCATTGCGTTCAGAATTATTTAAATAATCAAAATAGATACTAAAAGAAAAATCGATTTTAAAAATTTTTTCAATCCCTGAGCCCCCTTAATGTTACTTATGTTTGGAAATTAAGTATGAAATAAAAACAAAATCCTGAAAAACATGAATAGAAATTAGTGGCTGTGTAAACGCATTGTTTTATGTTCGGTGTGTGTGTTTGTTAATGCTGAATATTTGTAGTGCTCACTGCTGGTTGTAATCTTCAATATAGAGTGCAGGAAGCCATTTAAGGGGTCTCAACACTGTGAAAGCTTCCAAATTTTCGAAATTTAAATTTTTTTTATGTGTTAAACTTCTATCTTTTCTGAACATTTTGATATGATTGTGTACTTAAAATTCCCATTAGAACAGAACTTATGCCTTTTAGAATTATATCCGCTTAATAGCAGAAGCCGCGTTTCCAAAACTTTGAAGTGATTTTTCTCAAATTGCCTTTTTTGGGCGTAACGCTCAGAATATCTCAAATACTTCTGAATATTTTTTCATAAATTTTCAAAATATACGTCTTATGTTGTTCTTTTTAAACTGAACCTAAAATTTCATTTTTATTGTTCAAAAAATATTTTTTTAGGTGATTATGTTGTTGAAACTTAAAAAATTGTGCATTAGCTAAATACAAATTCGTATTCAAAATAAAAAATGTTTTAAATACAAATTTATTTAGGTTCAGGGTAATTAAGGGAAACTGAAGTATAACTACGTGCAAAAAAAAATCATTCTAGTTGCAAAATATATTTTGTAATCCTGCGTGTAAGCTGTTATACCAATTTTCTGCTCGACAAATGTCTGACAGTTTGGCGCCCCCTATAAATACTAAATTTGTACTTTACGATTTTTTAAATATGTGAAATGAAAGAACACTATTGTATCTTTTAATCCCAATAAAGATTGTGTTTTTAAATCACATACTTATCATACTTATTATTAATAATATTAAATGCTGAATATGTTTTTTTTTTCATTTTTTCCAATTTTAAGAGTTCTGAGACCGTTTAACAGCAAAAAAATATAAATTTAATGAAATAACAAATGTAACAGCATAAATAGATTGAATTACATAAATGAACATACAAATTGTATGACGTAAATTGTCCGGATATTTCGAAAACGGCTGATTTACGACGAGTAGTTTCATTGAGTTTTTTTAATCCCCATGACGAGGTCTTTCCAAAGATACCACTCTTGTTAAAATCGCCGTCTAAGACTTCCTGCAATTCCCTAGAAAATCCCCAGACGAATTGCTTTTTAATTGCATGTATCGGATGTATTTTTTAGGGATTACTGTGTAAAAGTTTGGGGGTAAGGTTGTACAGTCGTGGCAAAAATAAAGTAAACAACCCTTACTAACTCTACAACAAATTATTGATGAAGAAAGTTGGGGCCTCCGTGGCCGTGTGGATAAGACACCACGCTGCTAATCGCTTGAGAGCGTAGGAGGCTTGCGGGTTCGACTCTCGCTTGCTCCGTTGTACACTCTTTGTGGAGCTCCCGGATGTAAAAATTCTCTGTGTTGTAAATTTTATTGTGCTATCTCGTCCCTGTATATCGACGATGACTTATAAGCGGGCCTTGGGGTCAAGCACACAAGTCTGATGTATGTGTTCAATAGAAAAAAGTTACTGGTGCCAAACGATTGGAAATAAAGTTTACTTTTTAAATGATGCACATGAAATTTGCTTACTGTGCCCTACATATCAAAACAAACACAAACATTATTTTTTTTCAACAGCAATACCCAAATTTTACATCATAAACAAATTTTACACCCTTCAATTAACTTGAATGCAAATTTTCAGAAAATTCGTATGAGTAGTTTCAGAAAAAAATAATTGTTTTAAAATGAGCCTATTTTAGTGACTATATACTACAAATTAGAAATTCGGTACTCGATCGTTAAAATGCAAATTTTCTATTAAACTTCTATTAACCCTTACAACTCCGTTGGCTCCGCTGCGGAAACATCCTCTTTCTTTGCAAAATTTGTTTTGGGCACCAGTAATAAAGGAAAGTAAAATTTACCTTATTTAATCAGAGCATTTTTGAAATTGTGTACTTGAAGGAAACTTCTTTTTAAAAAGTGCTGCCGATCGAATAAAATTTGTGTAAGAGGCACCGGAGCGCAAAGGGTTAATGTATTATTCCTTGCCAATATGACCATTTCATTCGGTTAATATGTTTCTACCATTGCTAGCCCAAATGTTTCAATAAAATGAATAAAATATATATTTTTTCAAATTATGCTTTTCTATACATCATAGTTGGCCCCTTAAACCATCATTTTGGCGTTTATAAATAATTCGAAAACTGCTTCTAAGGAAAAATTGAAATTGAGAATTCATATAAAGCAAGACTTAATAAATGTAAATCTATCAAAAGATGTAGGTTGGAATTCATATTTTTTTAATATTAATTTCATAATTCATATCATGCATGTTTTTTTTAAATTGCAGATTTAATGTATTTATGTTTGTGTTTTTTCGAATTATAACCTCACAAAAAATATCACATTAATATTATAATTTCAGAAGATAGTACAGTCGGACCTCTATTTAACGAACCTCTATTTTGCGAATTCCTCTATTTTGCGAACTTTTCCTTGGAACCAAGAACATTTTGCAAATTTCTTCGTAAAATAACCTCCAAATAGCGAAGTGCATTCTCTATTTAACGAACTTTTTCTTGTGATCTAATTTTTTTTCCCATGTCTCAAAATATTTCTGGACATTTCAAACCTATTCCTTCTTTAAACACATTTTATGATGTTCAATGGCTTTGAACTGGTTTTACAAGGCGCCTTCTTTGTCAACAGTCAGAATTCGGTAAGTACGGAGGACGAAGATAATCCCTTAGAGTAACTTTAAAAAATGTGGCTAAAGATGAGAAAAAAAGAAGAAATTAACCATGATGTGCTGATTGATGACTGTATTTCACTTAATTCTGAAATTGAGACCTCGGAAACACTATCCGAATTAGATATTTTCGACAGTGTGAAAAATATAAACAATACAGCAATGCATTGCGATGAAGACGAATATGATGACGATGAAAATGATTATGATGCAGGAATTAACAAAACTTCGTATGATGAAATGCTAAAATCCCATGAAACAATCCGACACGGATTATAGTTAGAAGAAAATACGCATGAAGGGGTTTTTGGTGCATTGCAAAGATGCGAGACGTATTATGAGAGAAAGCACTTTTTAAAAAAAAAAAACTCCGGCAGAATTAACAGAGTTTTTCAGAAATAAAATTTAAGGACGCATATGTTAATGTATGGTTAAAATTAGTTGCTATAATAATAATAAATACGATAATGTCATTAAAATTCGTTAATTTTAATGTAAAACTATTTACTTTAAACAGAAAGTACACTGCATTCCCGGACAATGTTTTGTTTTCCTTGCAGATTTCAAAGATTTAAATACATAGAAAAAATGAATTGATGATGGATATTAGTGGGTAAAATAAATAAAACAAATCGATATAATTTATTTAAAAAAATGTGATTAATTACTTTTAGTAAAAATATTTAGTGTTTATGAATTAAAAATCTGTTTTATGTAGTTTAAAGTATTTTAAAAGGTGAATCTCTATATAACGAATTTTCCATATAACGAACTTTTTGCCGGGATTTAGCGACTTCGTTAAATAGAGGTTCGACTGTAATAAAAATATTAAAATGTAATTTAGCATTAAAATTTTTAAATTTTGAATGTTATAACTCAAAACTTATCATCCAAATGACTTGAAATTTGGTTTCTAGTCATAGTTTGAACCGAAGATTTTAAATATATTGTAAAAAATGTGTGTCGGCATTGAAAAAAACAAAGTTTGGGGTCGGTTTGATTTGTAGATGCCTCCCTAAGCAAATATTTAATCATCATTTAAAAGTAGACATCATTTCCAGTCGTTTGGTACAAGTAACTCTCTTCTATTACGATTAGTTGCAATGTCAGTTGGCGGTTTTTAATTTTTTTCCCCACGACTGTACATTCTGTGATATAAATAGTGTAATAAATGTTACTACCGTTTGCTTTGGTATATATTTCGGGAAATGTAAAACAACATATATCAATAGTAATAAGGACAGACGTTTGATTGTCTGTAGGCTTTTCTGCAGTTTTCTGAAGAGACCTCTGCGCACAGACCTTACGGTAAGGCTGAAAAGTACTTATACGTCTGAAAGTAGCACCCCAAATGCAGTTTTGTTTTTGTTTTTTTCATTATTTTTTTTATGTTTTATATAATCCTTAGCAGTTTTCCACTTTTTGTAGCAAATTTGAGACATTCGTAAAATGTATCAGGTTCCATTCTTTTAGCCTGGACGGTACTGTTCGAGGCAGAAAATTCTGGTAAAGGTATTTCCTCTGCACACTAAGAAATCAGATTATAATTAACCGAGATATTAATTAAATACCACACCGAATTCTAATTAATAAGCCCCGATAACCATGGCAGATTATTTCCACGCCACGTCGGCGAAAACGTGGCAATTACAAAGTAGGAGAAGGAAACGGTTACATTTTTTCTATAGTATAAAATTGCGATCATGAAGAGTCCACTTATCATAATAAGACAAGAACACGCCTCTAAAGATGGTATCTCCATTCTAACAGTGCCTTGAATTAAAAACGTATCATTCTTTGCTATTAAAAAAAAAAAAAAAAAAAAAATCTTCTGGAGCCCTTTCCACTTTTTTCTTCCTTCCAGTGCGCATGTCAATTGTTAGATACTAAAGGAGGAACTGGGATTAATATCAACGCTGCGAAAACAATGTGGTTCGCCAAACAAACTAGGTTCAATTTCGATTTAAAATGCAAAATCAACTAAATTCCAAGTTCAGTTGAAAATACGTTTATCCAAGCTGACGATTACCCGTTAGTTTTCGATAATATCCACGTATCTATACTACTTATATTGTAAAGAGGTGAGGTTTGTTTATTTGCAAGATGTAATCTCTGGAACTATCGAACCGATTTCAAAAGTAATGGTATCAAAATGATAGTGTTTGTCCACTTTTGAACATAGGCTATATCTTAAATCGATGCCACTACCCCAAACGGGGTACAAGAACAAGAACGTTCTAACAATGCTATTTTGTGTTACTGAATGGCCTAGAAACATGATATTTCGCATGGTAGTTATTTATTAGATATAAATGAACATTTCATAAAAAAGTAGAAATTAAAAAGGGGTGTAGATGCGTGAAAAGCGTTCTGAAAAAGGTTCTTTTGGATACAATTAGCTTGATCCAAAATGACCCAAAAATGACCCACTAATCGAATTTTCTCGAAATTGTGACTTAGCCCAATGGTCTTCTTATGATCAGAAAAGATATAATACAAATATTTGTCAAAATGTTTTGAGACTTTTTTTAGATAAAATTAGCTTGACTCGAAGTGACCACAAAATGACCCACTAATCGAACTTTCTCGAACATGTGACCTAGCCCAATAGTTTTCTCGTGCCTCAAAACGGTTGGATATAAAATTTAGTCAAAATCGATTGAGCCGTTTTTAGATATAATTAGCTTACACTGACCCATTACGACCCAAAACGGCGCACTAATCGAATTTTCTCTAACACATGACCTAGCTCAATAGTCTTCTCGTGGTCGAAAATGGCAAAACTACAAAATGTAATTAAAACCGTTAGAGCCGTCTTTAAGATAAAATTTACACACGCACACACACACACAGAATTTTTGCTCGCATTATAATAAATATAAGATGTGATTTTTGTTGTTAGTGAGCATTCTAAAAAATACAGTGACGTCTCATAATTACACTTAAACACTTTGTTATGAAGAAAATTCGTTAAATAGAAATCAACTTAAACTCATGAAATTTGTATAATAAAATATACATGCTTAAAATGAAAAATATACATGAAATGGAA
The DNA here is from genome assembly GCA_963932465.1 of Maratus speciosus. Lineage (NCBI taxonomy): Eukaryota > Metazoa > Arthropoda > Arachnida > Araneae > Salticidae > Maratus > Maratus speciosus. The sequence goes on along the minus strand of OZ010794.1, from coordinate 500,200,853 downwards.
ATATTGAGAAAATGTATTTTAATTCGGGAAGTAATTTTTTTTTATGCAATCTAGACAGACGTATGAGAAAAAATTTAGTTAGAATAATGTCTGAAAAAAAAATCCACACAATAAAGAGAGGTAAGCAAAAACTGAAGTGTAGCGTACCTTTTCTCTTTTTTCTGAGTATTAAAATTGCTTAACTTTAAAAAAGTCTGTAATATTACTTTGTACAAGTTTCTTATAAAAAATTCACAATTCGTAAAAATTTTCTCATTTTTGTAAATATCCGAACAATTCATCTCTAACATTATTGTGAAAATGGAATCCCCTTATTGTATTGAAGGCTTTTAGCAATTCTGTTTTGAAGGATTTTCAATTTCTTCTTTATTATCATCTTCATCGCTCGCAGTAGTTTATTCACCAAATTTTATTACACTTTGGAACATGTCAACCTCAGTAGGATATTCAGTTGTCATAATGTCTTCATCAACGTTGAAAAATTTGGAGAGTTCTGCACCTTTTTCAAGTCCTTTCTGACGTCTTTGCGTCACTGCATCTTTTTTTTTTTTTTTTTTTTTTTTTTTTTATCATTGAATGTTAAAAGCGGATTTTCACTTCTCCCACTGTCAGCGCCAGAGTGTCTGTGAGAGAGTGTGGAGATAGCAAGTGTTTTTATTAGAGAAAAAAAATGTTTTGTTTATCTACAAGAAAATGAAAATGATTAAATAAATAAATAATTTCATTTTAATACAATCCGCTGAAATAATCTATCCATCGCAACAACAACCTCTCCGTTTGGATGCTGTACATGCGCGAAAGTAGAATAAACTTAATTATATAGAATATATTTTTCGTAATATGGAGAGTAATTTACATGTTATTGGTGTTCAAAATCAAGGTTCCGCAGAAAATTTCATTAATCCGGGAGAACTCGCTAGTGAAAATTTCTCTCGCGGTGCCCAATTGCTTTTCTTTTACTTTACATTCGCTTAACATCATTTTTTTACTTGGCTTAGTACTTTTACTCACAAATAGGTAAATAACTGAAATAACATTGTTAAATTTTAATTAAAATGAAAAATGCTTTAAATAAGAGTCTTTAAAAAAGTACGACGGTGAGAGAAAATCTCATGTAGCGAGTTCTCCCGGGTTAAGTAGAAAACTTCGTTAAAGGGACTTCCACCGTATATTAAATGTACAAAATTTATTGGAGATATCAATTAAAAAAAAATCACATTTATTCTATAACTCGTATTTATTCTCTTTACATCGGGCTTATCCTCTTGTTTTTATATTAACTCTAAACTCTCTGAGTAATCATGTTAACCCTTTCGCGGGCGGTGTCCTTAAAAAAGACACTTAATTTTTATTTCACTGTCATCCAGAATATTTAATTAAAATTTTTATTTTATAATGTACGTCAAAAGACGCAAGTTCGTAGTTTCTAATAAATTCGTTTATTAATTCTGGTGTCAATCCATAATTTCATCAATTTATAAACAGAATTATTCCGCGCCGGAAAGGGTTAAATGAGAACGTAATGAATGGTATCAAAAAATAAAATAAAAATCCATAGAAAGTTAGAAAAATGTAAATGTTTACATCATTTTATGTTTACATAATACCTTTGACATGTCTGATGTATATGAGTTTAAAAAGTACATTATGAAAAAAAACTTACAAAATAATGAGGGAATTAAAATGTAAATGAAACTGCACAACAACGCAACTGTTATAAAAATACCAAGTCATTTTTTTCTCACCATAAAAAAAAACCCGTCCCTAAAGAGGATAAAGTAAATGTGTAGGTTGCATGTATTCATGATACCACATAAAAACTATGTTTAGTACGATGATCGATAAATATATAACAAATAAATGAATTTAAAAATTATGTCGTAAGTAATTTCGTAAAATCGCAATAACATTTTAATTTCTTTCCATGTGTGTTATACGTAAAATTTATAAGCTGTAAATCTTTGTCTGTTAATGCTTTTTTAACAATAACGCTATAATTGTGCCCTATTCCATTTAAAAAAGAGCACTATAAATATCCTTACATAAACGGAAGATTGAATATAAAAATTTATAACATTAACAATTTATCTGATGCCTTTACATATTATCATAATGCGTATTTCTGTTTAAAAGGACTAATATTACAGAATAAAGAAAAAACTTACAAGGTAAATAAAACACACTGCACAAAATATGTAGTTATTTTATTTAATTGCTAGCAGACCCACCCGGCGTTGTTCGGGCCCGTGATGAATGAACCTCAAGTTTGTATGATTTTGTACCTTTAATTCCCTTTTGTCTGAATTTATATTTTTAAATATGAAAAATCCCAAGAAAAATATTAAATTGAAGATACGTACTATTTTGCGTAAGTTGATTTTGGGAGGCTATGCATACCGAAAGTGAGCGGAACTGCGACAAAACACTCAGGTTTTTACTGGTTTCGTGGACATTTTCAGACATTTTGTTTTGTAAAAAATATTTCTACCCCTCCGACGTTTCAAAATTCTTATTGGAGATGTAAATCTGTTCTATATAGATGCTTCGATAAACATTGTGTTAAAATAAGGACGTTGACTAAAATAATAAATTAAGAAATTTGCTTAATTTACTATTCAAAAATAGTGGGTAGTGCAACCTTCCCCGACAGGGAGCGCAATATGTTCTATACAAATATTACTCTACAAAACAGTGGTCAAAAGGCTGTTATAAGTTACGTGAAAATTTCAAGTCGATCGGTTTGTTCGTTTTCCAAATTTTAACGAATTCGCGTTCATTCTCTATTAAAAAAAGCGTTTATTTTTCTTTTTAAAAGTCGATTTTTTCCATTTCGAAAAAAAAGTTCTGAATCAATTTTTTTTTAATTTACATACTCTTAATTAGTCTACAAATATAGGCCGAGAAGCTAAAGTTTAAAATCTGTAAATGCTGTATTTTTAAAATTTTGGTTTAAATTTTAACTCCCATTAAAATTTTACCCTATGGTTTTTATCTACTCTCCAAAATAAAAGTAGGTGTTTTTCAAAGCAAAGATAATGTCTGTAACTTTTAATAAGTAGCATATATCTCATGAATCCCTCCAAAAACGGCATATAAAAAGTCAGAAGCGCTAATTTTTTAAAAAGAAATCTAGATCCCCTCCCTCCCACCCTGGAATTTCACGCACCATTCTTTTTTACACTTTATCTTTTGCGTTATAAACGTTCTTAAAGTTTCAAACAGATCGCCTTGCTGGATTTCCTAATTTTAACAAAATCGCGTTATGTTAGTTCCACATTCCACCACCAGGGAGCGCACTCTATTCTTAACAAAAGCTCCTTTACACAACCTATCAGTAGATATGTTACTCGAGGAGGTGGTGGTCTTCATCAAGGATTTAAGATATCTGTTGAAATTACTATTCTGAAATAGTGGTAACTTAACTTTTGTCACATTTATATGTACTAAGTAGCATGTATCTGAGGACTCCGTCAAAAAACCGCACCTGAAACGGTATGAAACGCAAAGGTGAAAAAAAAAAGAAATATTTCGCCCCTCCCCTCACCCCCCCCACCCCACCCACCCACCTGCCCGAAATTTCACGCGCCATTTTTATAAACTTTTTCTAATGTGTTATAAACTATCTTAAAGTTTCAAGCAGATCGCTTTTTCAGATTTCCTACTTTAAATGAAATCGCGGTCTCTTAGTTCCACTTTCCACCACCTTGGAGCGCACTGTATTTTTAACAAAACTGTATTTGAACGTAATTCCGTTACACAACATATCAGTAGATATGCTACTCGAGGATGTGGAGGTTTTAAGCAAGAAATTAAGATATTTTTGAAATTACTATTCGGAAATAGTGGTAACAAACTTTTGACATTTTTATATTTAATGAGACTCATTTATCTCAGGACTCCGTCAAAAAACAGCACCGGAAATGGTAAGAAACGCAAAAGTTAAAAAAAAAGAGAGAAATCTATCGCCCCTCCTCCTCTCCTCACTTTCCCGAAAATTCACGCGCCATTCTTATATAAACTTTTTCTAATGTGTTACAAACTATCTTTAAGTTTCAAACAGATCGCCTTGTTAGAGTCCCTACTTTAAATGAAATCGCGGTCTGTTAGTTCTACATTCCACCACCAGGTAGCGCACTCTATTCTTAGCAAAAGCTTATATGAACGAAACCTCTTCACGCAACCTACCCGTAGATACATGGATGGGGGTGGGGCGGTCTTAACCAAGAATTTAAGATATTTGCTGAAATTACTTTTCAAAAATAGTGGTATCAAGACTTCTGAAATTTTTATCTCGAATAAGTGACATTTATGCTGTATTTTTACAAATCGCACGCCGTTCTGAAGAATACTACAATAAAACGTAACGTGACTACCGTTTAAAATAAATAAAATAAATAAACAAATTAGTGAAAATAGCGCCCCCCACTCATAAATTAAGGGTGCAAAAAGTTCTGTACGAACATCCGACATGAGTTCCCACTGTATAGTATGCGGATGATAAATTCGGAACATTTTTCTGCATTTAAAACATAAACGAGAGCAATTAAAAAATGTCGTTAAAAATGTCTTTAAAAAAACACTTCTGAAAAAAAATTATTATCAGTATCAAAAATGAGAATTTAAATTCTATTAAAACTGTTGCTACCCGCTACAGCAGCAGAAAGCATTAGAATGCAAGGACTTATTGTTGCCAATTTCTAATTTCTAGTAGTAAAAGAGCCAGTAAGGAGTATTCTAATCTTTTATTTAAGGTTTAAAAAACACATTTCTTGCTATCTAAATAAATCAGCATCAAACAGGCACCTCCAATTTTCCGTAAACCAACCAAAATCGCCAATTTTTTAGCAGATATTATCGCTCAACCAATCAAAGTAGAAAAAAAACAGAAAACAGTGTGGCAAACAAAAAGCCTGCCAGGTGGTCAAGGTGGTTGCTAGGTTGTGACATCATTTGAAACTAATCCCTTCTCTTAAACGCTCATTATTATTAAATATGTTTTCAAAGCATGTGTTTCACCTTCATGCTAAAATTTTATGTGTAGTTAAAAAACAGTCACTCTTGAAACATTAAGCACTCAAATTGGTTTATTTAATTGTATCCCGGTTTACTTAATTATTTCTGCGAAAGCTTTATACAACCAACCAACCGAAAGCAAGCGTAAACAAAGAAACGTATTTTTGATGAGTGATGCTTTATGAACCAACCAACCGAAAGTAATCTGAGGGAAAAAAGGCGTTCTTTTGATGAGAGTGATGTCTGAATATTAATTAATTACTCAGCTAATAATTAGAATATTAAAATTCTGAGGATATGGTGAATTAGAAGAGGCCTTGGACTCTTTAAAAATTTTTTTGAACCTCGTACGTGCCGTAGATTTTGCTAGCCATCGCACACAGACAGACAGAGCGATTTGTTCTTTTATTAGTATAGAAAATATCTGCTGTCTTTTCATAACGTTATAGTATTTCTGCTTAACCCTTTCTGGCGCAGTGATCCCACGTCGGAACCACCTAATTGTAATTCCAAATTTACAAAGGGGCACCAAGAATATTTTAATAGAATTTTGCTGTTAGAATGACAGTTTAAAGTAACGAATTTTTAATTTCTAAAAAAAACGGTTTGTAAATTCCGGTGTCAGTCAATCATTTCTTAATTTTACGAACATAAATTTCCTGTGCCGGAAAGGGTTAAACGAACTAATATTACATAATATAGAAAACGTTAAAATGTAAATTACACACCGTAAAAATTATATTAATATTTTATATAAATAAATACTGATGGCCTTAACTGGTTCATTTTTCGCTCAGTTGGAAATATTAAATTCGAGTGATAACTTTACCAATCAGTTTGATTGTGTTAAATATTAGTTCATCTACGTATCCATCGTTTATATGGAGTTCCTTTACCTGCGGTTTATTCTGTTGAGCTGTCTACATGACAGACCAGATGTTATTACCAATAAGGTTTTTCTGAGCGAAATATGCTGGCTGGTTGTCGGCCCAGTTAGCTTAAACGGAAAAGCATTGGCCTTGTAAGCCAAGGATCTGGGTTCGATTCCCAGCCTGGGCATTTTTTCGCTCAGTTGGAAATATTAAATTCGTATGATAACTTTACCAATCAGGTTGATTGTGTTAAATATTAGTTCATCTACGTATCCATCGTTTATATGGAGTTCATTACCTGCTGTTTATTCTGTTGAGCTGTCTACATGACAGACCAGATGTTATTACCAATAAGGTTTTTCTGAGCGAAATATGCTGGCTGGTTGTCGGCCCAGTTATCTTAAACGGAAAAGCATTGGCCTTGTAAGCCAAAGATCTGGGTTCGATTCCCAGCCTGGGCATTTTTTCGCTCAGTTGGAAATATTAAATTCGAATAATAAGTAGTTTTAAGAAACTATCAGAGTTATATTGTTGACTAATTCAATGAAAAATTAATTGCAACCTGAAAAACGAAAGCTCTAAAAAATACTAATACAGTAATCCCTTAACATTCGCGGATTTAACATTCGCGAGTTTTGATGATTCGCGAAATAAAAAATGAAGAACATTTCAACATTCACGAATTCTGAATTTGGTTATTCGCGAAATTTGTTTTACAAAGTAAACTCGCTTTTTTTAACCAATTCCATAAACTATTTGACACTGGACAGCTGCATCTTACTATATAGCCTAAGTTACAAGAATTTAAAGCCTTGTATTGAAACAAAATATAGATCAGTAATTCCTAGAAACCCGAAACATGACATGGTGCTAAAAATTAAAAAAAAAACTAAATTTTCTAAAATTCAAAATTTTTATTGCAAATCAAAATCTCCTGCATAAATTGTATGGGAAACTTTAAAGCTCGAACAATGTTGAGAAAGTGTGCGATTCTTAACTGGCGAGAAGTCTTAAATTTAAAAGAGAAATTAAGACCGCAACTTTTCCTTGTATGGAAATTCATAAACAAAAGATCTGTTCTTCCAAACAATCATGTATCAATACATTTTTAGCTATTAATTAGCAACTGAACTTTGAGCAATATGTTTATAATTATTCAAATTTATTTACAGCATGTACTTTTTAATGCTTAATAAACATATTTTAACGCTTAAACTGCTTTTCTCCATTTAAAAAAACCGCAAAACCTAACCCTTTTTACAGGATTCGTACGCTTCAAGGACATTAAAGGACCTTTTACCAGAATTTTTGTAAAGTGATATTTGCTTATTTAACCCATTCGGAGCCTTTTACGAAATTTTTAATATTTTGTCACCGTTTTTTAAAAACAGAAATTTGTATCTTTTTGAATCGAGAAAATGCGCTGATTAAATAAGGCAAATTTTACAGTAAAATTTTACTGGTGAGAAAAAAAAAGGAATCTGAGCGCTTCATGCGGCACGTATACGTGTCGCTCGTCCCCAAGGGGTTTAGGAGAAAAAAATTCTATCTTCTGATATAGAGATCAGTATTTTACGAAATTTATGGCGCTAAATCACCTAAAATCCACAGATTCCCTCGAGGCGTACGAATCCTGCTTTAGCCCTTTATCTACTGCATTATGATCTACTGCAATTTTTTTCATGTAATTTTTTTTTTAGTTACTACAATGAAAATTAAAGGAAAAACATAAAAAAAAATACTGACCCGTGAGAAATTGAATTTCTTAGAATTAATTAAACTGGTACTTTAAAGTAGCGTCAGTACACTATGACTCAGATATATAAGCAGAAAACCCACAAGGTATTTCAAATGGCACCAGAATTGTGGTAAAATATTTTCTATTTAATAAGTACGTTAAATATAGCCTTTTTTCATATTTACAAATAAATTTTTCGGCAAATTCCGGTGCCAGTCATTTATTTCAACACTTTAGCACTGGAAATGCTTTGCCCCTGAAAGGGGTAAAAAAAAAAAACTATTTTTTTAAAGGTTTCGATCTTGTTAGCAGTCTTTTAGTTATGCGACGTCTATATTCCAGGGAAAACATGTTCTCTCACATCTCCATATATGCAGTATATAACTTTACATATGCCATGTCTAGCATAGCAAAAAAGAGCCGATGCCACAAGTTTTTCGGTTTCCTATAAAAAATAAGAATGAAACAGAAAAAAATTGCTAGGAAAGATATTACTACACTACATTTTAGTAATTACATTTTAAAGCAGCTGAAAACGATGGATAATTACACAGACGAAAAGTAAACAAGGAGTTTTTCACCAACACCCAGTGTACTGATGGTACTTATAAGTACCACCGAATAATTCAACTATTAAATCAAATACATACACTATTCATCTAAAATAGCTAGTTAAATTGTATTTTAATATCAATAATGAACACATAAAAAAAATCCAATACTTATCTTACATCCTTTACTGTGTTTGCAGCAATAAAAAGACGAGCGTGACAATCTCTACAAAATGTCGACACAAAACTCATCGACTGTTTCAAAGCCTCATTCCTAGCTAAAATAACAAACCTAGAGCTACTGCTGCTATGTATCCGGATAAAGTGGAGTTAAAAGAGTGCTTTTGCTAAGTACCATTAGAATATTAGTAATATACACTATGGGGTGAAAGTTTAAAGTGATGGTACTTATAAGTATCGTCAGTAGATAAAGGGTTAATGCACGGGAGATAGTCTCAACATTCACGATTTTGACTTTCGTGGAGGTTTCCGGGAACATAACCCTCGCGAATGTTAAGGGATCACTGTATACGATAAAAAATCCATAATACGACTAAAATACGACAAATACAATAAAAATCGCATTCACTTGTATTTAATAGTGCGTAATTATTACTGATTCCTGTTTAAAGGTTTATTATGTTCTATGAAGTCTGTGATATAATTAACATATTAACCCTTAAGGGACGGTGGCTTTAAATACATGATACTACTTTTTATATTATGTTGCACCACTATATTTTAAAGTAAATTTTTTAGTAAATTTCTCTTGGACATGTTATCAAAGTACAATTAAAGTGTTTCTTTAAAAAAAAAAGTGCCGCGAAAGGAATAAATTTGGTTAAGGGTGCCAATGCTACTTATATGGCGTATTGGTCCGTTAAGGGTTAAATCTATTTACTTAATTTGCGAGTTGAACTTTCTGAGAAAGGCAAATACATTGCAAATATTCCGAAGATGTTCTTCGAATTTGATTAAAATTCACATAATATAAAATTTTATTTGCTATTGACTAATAATTTCTGCCTTATTCCAGGCATACCATTTTATAAGGCATTTGCTGTAAACAAATTTTAGGATGAAAACAATAATCAGCTAGTGTAATTTCTCAATATCTAGATAATTTCTGACGTATTTCTGCAGGAACCAACATAATGTATATGACTACAGAATAAATAGGTTTCTGTAACAAGAAACTTGTTAAATGTATAACATTGTGTGATAATGGCATTTTTCAATTATTCCTACAACATCTAGTGTGTCTGTGTTAAACATACACAAAGAATATTATCAAACACTTGACTAAGAGGCCGGCGAAAACCAAACAAGCTTAAATACAGAATCAATATTATCCGAGTCCCTCTTAACCGATTTTCCACTTTAACCGGGGAACTGAAAAAAATATGCCTATTTTATTTTTTTCATTCTGGAAATAAAATAGGATTTCTAAATTTTTACAACTCTTTTATCGTTACCTAGCACATAATTGACGATGGCTGTTTTTTTTTTTTTTTTTTTTTTTTCATGATCAAAATGATGTCCATTAGAAGAAAAGGACACATTTCAAAGGTTTAACCCGGGAATCACAAGGCTATTATTTGAGAGACAATAATCACAAGATATGGTCATTAACCCTTTAACCCTTTATCTACGTCATTATGATCTACTGCAATTTTTTTCATGTAATATTTTTTTTTTCAGTTACTATGATGAAAATTAAAGGCTAAATATAAAAAAAAATACTCACCCGTGAGAAATTTAATTATTTAGAGATAATTCATTAAAGTGGTACTTTTAAAGTACCGTCAGTACATTATGACTAAAATATCATAACAGAAAACCCACAAGGTATTTCAACTGGCACTAGAAAATATTTTCGATTTAACATGTATATGAAATATAGGCATTTTTCATATTAACAAATAAATCGTTTGACAAATTCCGGTGCCAATCATTTAGACTAATTTCAACACTTTAGAATTGAAATTGTTTTGTTCCTGAAAGGGTTAAAAAAACTATTTTTCTTTAAGTTTCTATCTAGCAGTCCTTTAGTTATGCGAAGTCTATATTCCAGGGACAACACATTCTCTCGCATCTCCACATATGCAATATACGAATTTACATATGCCATTTCTAGCATAGCAAAAACGACTCGGTGCCACAACTTTTACGATTTCCTATAAAAAATAACAATGAAACAGAAAAGAAATACCAGGGAAATCATTACTACGCTACATTTTAGTAATTGCATTTTAAAGCAGATGAAAACGATGGATAACTACACAGACGGAAAGTAAACAAGAAGTTTTTCTCCAACACGCAGTGTACTGACGGTACTTGTAAGTACCACTAAGTAATTCAACTGTTAAATCAAATACATACACTGTTCATCTAAAATAGCTTATCAAATTGTATTCTAAGATCATAGTGAACACATAAAAAAATCCAACACTAATCTTATATCCTTTACTGTGTTTGCAGCAATGAAAAGACGAGCGGTAGAAAATGACAATCTGTAGAAAATGTCGGCAGAAAATACACCGACTTTTTCAAAGATAGCTCTCTAAAATAACAAACCTAGCGCTACTGCTGCCATGTATTCGGATAAAGTGGAGTTAAAAGTTTTTTGCAGAGTACCATTAGAATATTAGTAATATTCACTATGGTATAAAAGTTTGAAGTGAGTGGTACTTATAAGTACCGTCAGTAGATAAAGGGTTAATGCGCAGTTTTGCACATATGCAAACAACAGTGTTTTGAATTTAATAGATTTTTTTTTAATTCATACATACCTAATTCACACCAGAAAATTAAAATGGCAATATTTCCTTTAATTGATAACAGACATTCCGTATTTAAATGAAGCGAAATTAACCACTGAAAGTTTCTAGTGTAAAGTCAGATTCTCTGAACTATGTAATTGCTAAAACGTATTCTATCTCGGGAATTAAAGTGTTAAAGGTTAAGTTTTTTTAAAATAAATAATTATAAAAAATAAGGAATTTGAAAGCATACTTGTTAAAATATTTACTCATTTGAATATTTTAGCGTAAAACAGCCACACGACAGCTGTTTTTACTTGTATTGCAGATGTGCAACAGAAGAAATGATTGACGTATTATATGAAAAATGTATCTCTGATTTTGTTTCATTATTTTTCCTGTGTAATAAACCTTTCAGAGAATCATACATAATTTTTTCGAAACAAAATAAAAAATCGCGCATTTAAGGTTAATGACCCTACGTTTGTTCACGTTTATTCTTCTCTTACCTGTTTTGGGAAGACCAGGAAAAGGAAGATCATCGTCCTAGTAGCCTTGTAGGCATCACAAATGTTGCAGTGAAACATAGACCTCTTGGACATAGATACCAACCTCCACACACAAAAATTCTCTTCTGGGGTCACCGGCGTCCCCAGCCTCATGAACGTATGATTCCAGGTTTAACCTTTTAGTGTGCAGCTTTGAATGTATGCAAACAACATTGTTTTGTATTTAATAGATTTTTTTTACTCACATATACCTAATTCATACCAGAAAATTAAAATAGCAATATTTGCTTTAATTAAAAAACAGACATTCCGTATTCAAATAATACGAAATTATCAATAAAACTTTCTGGTGTAAAGTCGGATTCTCTGTACTTCGTAATTTGTTGAACGTATTCCATTACGGGAATTCAAGGGTTAAATGTTAAGTTTTATAAAATAAATGATTATATAAAAAAAAGGTATTTGGAGACTTACTTATTAAAGTATTTACTAATTTGCATTAGTTTAGCGTAAAACAGCCACACGATAGTAGTTTTTACTTGTATTGCAGATATGCAACAGACGAAAAGATTGACGTATTATATGAAAAATATATCTCTGATTTTTTTCATTATTTTTCCTGTGTATTTATTGTGTATTACATATAATTTTTTCGAAAAAAAAATAAAAAATCGCACATTTAAGGGTTAAGACACGGCTTTTCTGAAATCTCTAAGCCTTTGGCTTATATTTTGTGACGTAACGATCGCAGCGATAGGGGAAACCTAACAACATTTTTCTAAAATTATTGTGGTGTGCAAAAAGCATAAAACTGGGAAACTCTGGAAAAGCAACGCATTTCTACTATGACGTCAGTACCTCCAGTGCCATAGCCTTTCTGAAGATAGTCGTGGTTAAGATCGATTGAAAAAAACTGTCGAATATATTGAGCAGCAAGAAGAGACTACGCCTACAATTCTGATGGCACTATACAATGGCGTAGCTACCAACTGGTGCAGTTTTTTTTTCCACTAAAATTTAATAGAATTTTTTTCTTTATTTAATCGTTAAAAGTTGTTAGATTTTCGTAACTGAACTAGGCAAAAATTACTATTAAATTTTAGAGAAATAAAAATACACAGCTAGCAGCTATGCAATGTCTTAATATTTGCAGCAAAGAAAGGGCTGTTATCCCACAAAAAAAGGCAGTTCAAATCAACAATTTCATTCCTCATTTTTACGCTCGTTCGTAATTATATATATACGTAGCACCTATTGTCCTCGCCTGGTCCGTCGGTCTGTTTGTCCGCCTGTCCACATATAACAGCGCATAAACTACAGAACCGAATGGTTTGAAATTTAATATAAATAATCAATGCAGGATTGTATCGAGTCAGTTCAGATTTTATGAAAATCGAATAAAAACTTAAAAAGATATTAATAGAAGTTTTCTTCAATCTATTAAATCCAATCATGCGCGATAGGTAATGATTCATTGTTATCATGATGATCAAGTCATATTTAAGATGAAGTCATATTATTTCCGTATTACTGAAATTAATATGCATAATCGTAATAAATTTTAAATTCATACATTTTTGCATAAAAGTGCAACAGCTATTGCACCAAGATCTGAATATTTATAAAAACAGTTATGGTACGAACGCACCTCATTTCCCACGTTTGACGTGCTACTTTCGACTTGTTATAAACGCAACGGAAGTGTAGAACAAAAAACTGTAAATTGTACCATAAAAATTCATAAATTGTGTCTAAATTTACATTTCATCGCCTTAGTTAATGACGATTTATGTAAATCCGTTTTATCCCTTATGCCTAGCGTCCCATTTTTGGGACGTTTCGAATTTTAATAATTTTTTTAAAAATTTTTTCTTCTTTTTTACAACATAAAAATTGTATGAAGTAATTGTCTATAAATGTCTTTATTTATTACGAGAGATGACAGCATGAGATCGATATTTATTTGCTTAAATTAAGGCCTTTTTTCGGTATTTATAGATTTTTCAATTTTCAAGATAGCGAAATGTAAAAAGTAAGTTTATTTGTATTTTTTGCACCAAGGATCCAAATAAATATCTCATAATCTTAGCTTGTACACTACTTTGAAATACCTATGTTTTTAAATTGCGAAATTTCAAGCCTGTTTTTTATGCATGTTTGTAACGTACAAAATATAGGGCGCAAAGCGCAAATGGGTACATATTTCTATTAGACATTTAGGGGGCAGTTATGTATGTGAAGTCCTTTTCAAGATGATTTTGAAATAAATTATTTGTTAGCCTTAAGTGCGATTATTCTTAATTTATTATTAATAATGCTTATAATGTTAATAGTGTCTGTAAAGAAATAAATAATTTTTTTTAATAGTTCATAAAAATACTATTTATAGTATATAATATACAATTTAAAAGCTTAACTTTTATATATTTAGACAAAACATATAATTATGCATTTTTCCACATATGGATATTCCCATATTTAGTATATTTACACTTGATCCAATAAATACAAAACTATTTTAGTGTATTTTTTTTTTAGTATTTTTCCAATTCAATTTGCAACATTTTAAAGTGATTTCACCAAAAAATTTGAGAAAACAAAAATTCAGGCATAAATGGTTTAATTTATTTAAAAGAAAGATGGATGCAAGGATCATTCGATAATCAAATATTTGAAAGATTGTACAGGTTCGTTTTTAATAGAAATTCCATGATTGATGACACAATCATATGTAAAAGACTTCTGTTGCAGTGACTAAGTCGGTGCTTTATCATTGTCTGATTCTTTTGAAAAAAACTTCATATTACGCTGAAAAGTAGGGTATTTCAGTTTTCCTACATTTAGAAATATATTCAGATATAAAATGTAAAGTTGAAGATAAATAGAATATAATTCATATTCTATTGTGCTATAGTTTTACATAGAAAATTAATATATGTGATAACTTTATAAAGAAAAAATAATAAAATTTCTAAAGATTACCATAGTTAAGCACTTAAATGCGCAATTTTTACTTTCTTCTATCTTTACAAGAAGAAAGTATTGGATTCATGAAAATTTTCGAATTCCGGTTTTCGACGGATTTACACGTTTTAGGGGTCAGAGATTCCAAAAAACATGTTTTTACAAAATGTCTGTCTGTGACTCTGTGAGTCTGTCTGTCTGTCTGTCTGTCTGTCTGTGTGTATGTGACACAAATTTTGTGGGCGCTCTATCTCAAGAACTAATGCACGGAATTTAATAAAAATTAATATTCAGTTAGTGCCTAATACAAATTGATGTTGATTAGTTTTTGGTGTAAATCGCTCAAAAGGTGGCGCTGCAATGCTGCCTTTTTCACGATTTTCGCAATAGCTCTATCTCAAGAACTAATGCACGGATTTTTATCAAACTTCAGATTTAGTTAGTCCTTGATATGAATTGATGATGATTACGTTTTGGTGTAAATCGCCCAACAGGTGGCGCTGTTATGATGAATTTTGCAGGATTTACACGATTTCCCCAATAGCTCTATCTTAAGAACTAACGCACGGATTTTCATCAAACTTCAGATTAAGTTAGTCCTTGATATGACTTGCTACTGATTAGGTGTTGGTGTAAATCGCCCAACAGGTGGCGCAGTTCTCTGCTGCCTTTTCTACGATTGCCTCAATAGCTCTATCAATAGAACTAATGGACCAATTTTCATCTAACTTCAGATTTAGTTGTATGTTGACACAAGTTGTTGTTAATTAGGTTTTGGTGTTAATCACCCAATAGGTGGCGCTGCTATGCAGAAATTTTCACGATTTTCGCTATTGCTCTATCTCAAAAACTAATGTACGGATTTTCTCCAAACTTCAGATTCAGTCAGACGTTGACATAAATTGTTGCTGATTAGGATTTGGTATAAATATCCCAATAGGTGGCGCTGCTAGGCAGCATTTTGCTGAATTTTAGACGATTTCAGCGATAGTCATATCTCAAGAACTAATGCACGGAATTTCATATCGTTAGAATCCGCATGAGATGCATAGATTGCCATTTAATTTTGGCAGTGTGATAGCGAATTTTGAAGTATTAACTTGTATGAGATAGAAGAAAGTTTTGGGATTGGTACATCCGACTAGTTTATTTTGTTTCGAAAAAATTATATATGATTCTCTGAAAGGTTTGTAACACAGGAAAAACAATGAAAAAAAAAATCAGACATACATTTTTCATATAATACGTCAATCTTTTCTTGTGTTGCACATCTGTAATATAAGTAAAAACTACTGTCGTGTGGCTGTTTTACCCTAAAATATTGCAAATTAGTAAATATTTTAATAACTATGTCTTGAAATACCTTATTTTATATAATTATTTATTTTTAAAAACTTAACCTTTAACCCTTTAATTCCCATGATAGAATGCGTTCTAGAAATTACGTAGTTCGGAGAATCTGACTTACACCATAAAGTTTCAATGATTAATTTCGCTTTATTTAAATGCGGGATGTCCGTTATTAATTTCATGCAGATATTGCTATTTTAATTTTCTGGTGTGAATTAGGTATATACGAATTTAAAAAAAAATCTATTAAATTCAAAACCTTGTTCTTTGGATATATGCAAAGCTGCGCACTAAAGGGTTAAATATTCTGCTTATTCACTGAAAAATGAAAACAGACCTGAAAACCTTTATAAAAAATATAAAAAAATACAAACAGCAGATAACTATTGTTTTAACCCTTAACGGCGCTGAGTAATTCTGTTAATAAACTGATGAAATAATGGACTGACACCGCAATTTATAAACGAATTTATTACAAAATATGAACTTGCTTATTTTCATGTGCATTATAATAGGAAAATTTTAGTTATATATTCTTGGTGCCTTTTGTCAGTTTTGGAATTTAGGTGTCCTTTTTTTAAGGACACCGCACCGGAAAGGGTTAAAAGATGTGTATGGTATTGGTATGTGTGCATTATTGATTTGTGTGTAAAATATTTCCATGTTTTATATTTTCTATATAATAAATATGTTATGTTTTTAGTAATTTCGTAATATATTAGTTACGCTAAAAATAATCAAAAATTTTCAAATTATAAACATATATGTACTTATCTCTTTTTTACAATATCTGCATCATTTCTTTCAGAATAAAAACTAGCGATAAGTAATGTTACAATAAAATATGTTCCAGTAAAACATTATAAAATATAAAAAGATCTAAAAACGTATTTTCACAATAACGCAATAATAACATATGTATTTTTCCTAATTCTTTGAGGGACAAAGAACTTCCGTTACTAAATTATTGAATGATTGAATGACACCTATATTTGCAAGTAAATTTATTAATTTAAAATAAATAAAAGTATTTCATCAAGTGCCATATATAAGAAAAAAATTTGTTTTGAAAATTTTGGTGCCGTTATTGCATTTGCGAATTAATGTTAACCCTTAAATGCGCGATTTTTTATTTTGTTTCGAAAAAATTATATGTGATTCTCTGAAAGGTTTATTATACAGGGAAAATAATGAAAAAAATCAAAGATACATTTTTCATATAATACGTCAATCTTGCCTTCTATTGCACATCAGCAATATAAGTAAAAACTACTGTCGCATAGCTGTTTTATGCTAAAATATTACAAATTAGCACAGTCATTCAGGGTAACTTTGAACCATGGGGTGTAACTTTGCACCACCTCCTAATTTTCAATATTTTTCACTCCAAAAGACTAAATAAACTTCAAAACTGTGCTCTGTTGACAAGGTTCTAAACTGGGATTTTAACTCTTTATTTTAGAAAATAAATTAGCAACATTATGCGCAATTAATTGCATCATCTAACTATTTTTGTGAAGTACTGTTTTCAAGGTAATTTTGAATGCTGTTTTGAAGTTGTTGTAATCCAATTAAATTTTCATAATAAGTAACAATATACTTATTTATCAGACATATTATTGTCTAAATGTTGTAAATGTGATAACATTTTGTGATTATTTATTTATTAATTTATTGATAGTTGATAAAATATAAAATAAGAAGGTATTAACATTTTACCACATTTTCAGGGTAACTTTGAGCTGGCTCAAAGTTATACTGATGTTTATAATTTACTGATTATAGGTGCTACTGTCAAAAATTTCCCGTATTTACACGTATATTTTATATAAATGCCGAAAGTGAACATTAGATATAACATATAAATATTTCCACAAATATGTGTAAAATACATACAATTCATTTATAGGCGTTTTTCGGGGCGGAGCTACTCAAATTTGACATTTCATGCATTCGACATTTTTTATTCTTGTTTGAATAATACTAGTACTAGTATGTATAACTCTAACTATGGATATATTATTGAGATAAAACATTGAAAATTGTTTTCCACTCCATTTTTATGTTTTATATGAACAATAAACAGGTTTTTTTTATTTCTAAATGTTCATGGTTCTCCTCTTCCACTTTTCTGATACCTGATATTTGTTGTAATATAATAAATTATACAAATCTTGTGATGTTAGGTATTATAAATTCGGAGTCTTTACATATCTGAAAATATTTTTTGGGGTTCAAAGCTGTCCTAACTATAATACTTTTTTTATAATGAATTATTTTAGATAATATTTATCAAATGTTTCAAACTTACCCTGAATGGCTAGGTAACTTTGAAACAGGTTAAAAATTCATTTTTATAGCTTTTATCATTATTATTCCTTAATTTTTGATAGTCATATAATAATTTAGGATCATTTCTTCTCTTTTATGCCCCTAGTTGCAACAATATTCTTAAAACTAGCAAAAGCCATGCTTTTTTTGGATTCGCGAAGCATTATTTAATAAGATAAATATTTGAAAGTAACAATATTTTTTTATATTATTTTTGCATCTTTATTAAGCAAGAACGTTATTTTATGTTTTGGCGCATTTTAATTTTAGAAATGTAAATTCAGCCAAATAACTAAGAATTTCATCGGAATTTTTTATTTATGGTATAAGACTGGTATAAATAAAAATATTTTCGAAGCAAAATTTTACAAAATGTTTTTAAATTCTCAACTAAAAGCTCTTTTAAAGATGTTTTTACATTTTACAATAGCCTCTGATGGTTTCTCAAATGGTTTGAAATAGGTATGTTTCCAATCTTTGTAATTCACATAAAAAAATCTTTGATAGCAATCTTAGATTAATATATTCGAAGAGAGTTTGAAGAAAGTTACTTCTTCAAAATCCTATTTTCGGGAAAAACATTTGAAATCTGCCCTCGTTGATACTAAGAATTATTAACTGTAAAAGTTTTCATTCTAATTTCTTCTTTTTTTCTGCATGTTAGCATACGAGAATTTTTTATATTGTAGAATCTCTCGTAAGGAAATTTTCTATTAAATGCTAAACCTTGAAGGGTTTTCACTCTCGACAACGCTACGCATGTTAAGCCAACTGATATATCTTTATCCCCAATATCTACGACTGCTTTATCTAATGTTAAACCTTGGTATTTATGAATTGTAACTGCAAAAGCTAACTGCAGAGGAATTTGTTTTCTTGAGCAATTTATATTTCCATTTTTCCAGAATTTAGTTATTGGTGGAATCGGAACGCAGCCATTCTCATAAGTTGAATGACTGTAGTTTTCAAATTTAACCATGATTATTCGCGGCATCTGGTCTGGTGGCTCGTGATTTTTTTCATAAATAATATCTGCAACATAGCCTAAAGCCCCGTTTACTAAACCTTTTTCGGTCCACAAATTAGAACATAACATTACTTTAGACCCAATTGATAAAGTAAGAAATGATTCAAGTCCGTTTGGCATTTCAGAATCGGATAACTTTGCTTTATTACATTTATGGAGAGCTTGAATCAAGGCAACAGGTTGACGCAGTTCTTTTAATTTTTCATTATTATATTCTTTTACGTCTTTATTCGTTGAAAACAGCCTAATTGCATGTTTAAATAAATGCTGTTCGCTTTTTGAAAGAGACTGTAAGCTTCGATTCATTAATATTTCATAGTCTTCAGTAGTGCATTCTCCACTGCTAATTCGATCAAGTATGCTACAAAATATTTGTTGACTTTCATCTTGCCGGAAGGATGACGATAAAAAAAAATATTTTTGAATAGTCGAAGAAAATAACAATTGTCCTTCCAAAAGAAACTCACTTCCTTGATTTTTGTCACTGTAAAGAGGCCTGTCGTTTACTGGAGGTAGTTGTTTGATATCTCCAAATAGGTATAAGAACATTCCACCGAAAGGTTCATCTTGTTTCAATGGCACAGCACTACGTAATCGTAAATCTATTTTTCGCAAAAGACTGCATCCAATCATACTCATTTCATCTATAATTATGAATTTACAATTTCGAAACTCCTCCTGAAGTTGACCAATCGAATATGGACTAAGATCTCTTAGCTTTTGATTTAGTCCCAATAAAAGTTTTGAATGAATCGTTGATCCATGTATATTTACTGCGGCAACACCAGTTGGTGCAAGCAATTGAAAAGAATTTGGACCAAATGTTTCATTTAATCGAGCAGTGAAGTAATGTATTAAAGTACTTTTTCCAGAAGCTGCATTTCCTTGGACAACAATTCTTTTTATTGGCATTTCTCGCCTATGACCATGCAAGAAATTGAGCTGTTCTTCAAAAATATTTATTATTCTTTTCTGTTCATGGGAAAAGACGAAATTTGGCAAATTAGAAGCAACAGTGACACAACCATTTTTTTCACTCTCTTTCACTTTTTCATTTTCAATAAATTTCTGTAATTTATTAAGCAAATCTTGACTTTGAATGGTATGCCAGTTATACCTTATATCAATGTCCCTTCTGCCCAAATCTAATTCATCCTGTGCATTATTTTGTCTTGAAGCGACATTCATCCAGTCAAATGGTTGATCTATTTCAGTACATTCAATTTCTTCAAATTCTTCCTCATCTTCTAAATTTTGCAACAGATATTCCAAATCCAATCTCTGAATTTCATTATTCTTAAAATGCTGTTCAAATATAACTTTCCATAAAGTACTATTTGGATTCATAATTTGAAAATCACGCCAAGGAATATGCAACATAACTTGTTGCTTATAGAAATCTTCATTATTTACATTATTGGGATCATATTTCAATTTCGGTATAATTCTGGGGATAAATGGTTTTTTTCTGATACTGAAATTTTCACCGCGTTTATAAACGTTTGTGAAATAATTCTGAAAGAACATATTTTCAAATCTCACTGGTCGTTGCTCGTACTTTTCTAAAATATTTGAAACGGATATGCTTCCATCCTCCTTATTCATATCTAATTGTTCCCATACGTTCCTTGCAAATTAATGGTGACAAACTGTCGAGATGATTTATACAAAGGCCATCCCATTAACACCCAAAATATTTCCTGGGCAGAATAATCACGTTCAGCACACATTTGTATTAAAATCTTCTGAATTATCTGCTGAACATTGATATTATCGCCTGATTCTTGAACTGTTTGTCTGATGAAGTCTTTCATCCCTTCTGATCAGGGTTTACCTTTGCTAGCATATTTAGCAATATATTTTAGAACTGCGTGAATAGAAATGACTGCTTGGGAATCCATGTTTGCTCTCCAAATTTTTAAAATTTGTGGGCTATGACTCTTTAAATAAGGACTATTTCTTTTTTAAATGTATTCGGATTCATTAGTAAGGAACTGAATTTTACTTTCGTGAGAACATTCTTTGGGAAATATGAAACGGCATGTGACTTCAGAAGAATCTTTTTTCTTTCTCTTACAATAAGCTTTAAAACATTTATGCATTTGTACTGCACGTATTAAGTGATTATAGTCAGCCGCTTCATCAGGCACATCCGTAAAATGAAATTTAGATGGATGTATATCATAAACTTGATTAGGATCTGGTTGCCAAGTCGATATGAATTCGTCAAAGTGTTTTACAATTTTACGTATCTTTTCATCATCATTTGAACTATGATTGTTTACATCAGGAGCATCTTCAAGCCAGAAAAGACCATGCATGTGAGGACTACCTCTATGTTGAAACTCAATACGAAACCAAAAGTCTTTGAAATATTTCTTAAAAAAATGTTCCATAAAAAAATCCAACCGCTTATGAAAAAAGTAAGCAACGATTAAAGGATTAAAATTCAACAATTTTGATTTTCTGATGAATTCAGAATTTTGGTTACAATTAGTGTAAACATAGTCTGCATCAATGATGCGATAAATTTCAGGCCAGTATAAATCAGCTGCACTAAGTGTAATGAAAACAGTAGGAGTTCCCAATTCCTCAACCATGTCTAACAACTCTCGTGATCTGATAAACCAATAAGAGCTCGATGATCTTAAATTAGCATTGAAAGATAAAATCGACTTATACAATGTAGGATCTTTCTGCAACCGTTCCGAGAGTTTTTCAACTGTTTCAGCATCATGTAGGCGATAATTGTTTTTCATACACATAATTCCATTTTGTAATGATGTCCAACGCATTATGCTATTGAAAGCAAAAAATCTAAATCTTGGATGCCGTGCAAATCTTTCATCGTCATATATCATGAAAAACTTAAAGTATTCTTTTGGTATAATTTTACGAACTCTAGCATCTCTAAGATCACCTCTTCCTGTTGGAAATAACGTAGGAAAAACTCTACAAATATATCCATCACATGAAAATTCATTTATAGGCTTAGTGTCTATCTGAGGCCAAGGAATGACAATGCATTCATCATTTCCTTCTTTAATACCTAACATACTATTTATTGCCTCTCGATTACATCTGAAATTCACATTTGGGGCTCCGGATTCATATATATTATTTGTCCATGGACATTGATCATCTACAGAATTCAAAATTTTTTAACTGATGGTAAATAAATCTGCTGTTGCTCTTGACTGAGTATTATTCGCCGAAAAATATTTTCATTTTCGGGTAAACTTTGCAAATTATTTTCATCAATAGTAATATAACGATACCAAGGATTATTTTCCTTTAGATATTCTAAAGCAGACTTAACGTTTTCACGATTTACTATAAAATCTTTGAATTCTTCACAATCTTGTCTTCTAACAAAGATGTTCTGTGATATAGTATCTATGGAATGAGATAATAAAGTACAAAATTCTGTAATATCTTGATGAAAATTAATAACTTGCCCACTGTATCCAAGCTGACCACCTTTAATGCGATAAACAGTAATAACTGGATGAACTTGGGCAATTAATTGCTCCTCAACGAAAGTTAAGTTCTTCAATATTTCCGGTTGTGGGCCTGGATCCATATTATTAGCTACAGAAAAAATGTTTAGTTCATTATTTACTATACATTTATGGCAAGTCTTACTAGATCCGTCAGATTGAATATGATTGTCAAACCAACGTCGATGACAAATTTCACAAAAATATAATTTTAATTTTTTTTTTGTGCATCTTCGAAATTTAAAGCATATTTCCGAGCACATGCATTATCTGTCAGAACAGATTCGTCATGTCGTCATTTTTTGCGCTGGTATCTAGTAGCTTGCCTTAAAGCTAAATCATGTTCGCGTTCTTTTCGACCAGTAAGTGTACGTTTTCTCGGCATTATTTATAACAGAACTAATACATTCCATAAATTCTTTTTAAACGGCCAACATATTAAAAATAATACTAATTGTAATTACTTCTTAATAGTAAATATGTTTCACTTGGTTAAATTTTCAACCTTTGAATTCGAATAACACTTTATATAACGAATTTAACATTTTATTTTATTTGTTTACAATTTTTCTTTGCTGCCACTTTACAAAAAAACACATAATATAATTCTTTTAAAATGCGTTAGTTTCGTCTGCGTAAATTATTTCACATAATAAGAATAAGTTGTGTATTTGAATTCTTAACACTAAAAAATACTTAATTTAATTAAATAATTGAATTTTCACAAATTTTAATTCATTAAAAATATGCTATAATTTTCCTGTAAAAAATATTTTAAAAATTTTACAAAAGAAATCGTGAAACTATTATATGATTAAAAGGAATGATAGCCAAAATATGCGCCATCTCCAACCAATCTTAATGAAGTATTCTATTAAAATGTATATTTTCCTCTCAAATAACATACATTTTTAATATAAGAAAGTTTAATGTAAGTAAAGTTTTAAGCTGTAGCCTGTATTACGATAATTCTTTTACCTTACATATTACGTATGTCACGCTGCAATATTAAAAAGCTGTAGCCGGTATTACGCTACGATAATTCTTTTGTCTCACATGCAAATAATTGTCTGAGCGAAGCGAAGGCTAATACTCAGCGAAATATTACTGTCCGGACACTTTACTACTACGATGGATATTAACGCCATGTCCTACTAAAAAAAAAGCCTAATAAAAACCTTTCGTCAAGCATAACTCAAAAAATATTTGTCGGATTTCGTTTCTGATTGCACCAGAAGGTACCTACGAGGGTCGCTTACTGAATGCACCTACTATGAAAAATAAGTTCCAAACCGATTAAAAATTATATAGAAAAAACTCTTAAAAAAGCACAATTTATCTGCATACGTCACAGAAATTTGGTGTGCATCACTTTCACCGGTTGATGTTTTCGTAGACAACTGGTTTAAACACATGGAGCAAATAAAAAAAATACGCACGCAGCAATATTGAATAGATCAGTTTCAACCACGTGATCACAAACCTTGCAACAACCCGTGGCAACCAGTTTTGGTGGGCAAACAAATAATAATACAGTATTCCGTACCACGGTGACCGTTTTTAGCCTGTTGTATAAAATCTGGCATGTTGTATGCCATACAATTGTGGATGATTAAAACAAAAGACATGAGTGTTTATTGATCCGGGAGGTTATCTTTCTCTGGATGTCTGTCTGTCTATCATACAGCATGCAATTTTTTTTGTAAAGGATGATACTTTATGCAGTAAAACCTCCATAACGGACACACCCGATTAGCGGATACCTCTATTTAGCGGACATTTTTTCGATTACCAACTCTTAAATTACTGTACATGTTTTACTCTCAGTAGCGGTCACCTCTAAATAGAGGACAAATTCTGCATTCTCGGGGTGTCCGCTATTCAGAGGTTTTACTGTATATAATATTGATAATTATTTTACAGGGCCGCACAAAAGAATAACAATATATGAAACGAATATAAACTAAATTCGGGATTGGTAGATCGCTGATGGTAATGTAATTTTAGGATGTTGTTACAGTCATCCGCAGCATGTTTTTAGAGTTTCGTTCATTTAACGAAACCCTACCTGTCTCACTCCTTTGTCTGTCTGTTTGTCCGTCTGTCACAGATCCCGTTCTCAGAAACTATATATGTCGGAGACTTGAAAATTTGCATACATATAGCTGAACACCACACATCAAACGGCAAATAATAAAATTCTGAAAAAGTCTAATATTTAACCCTCTGGGCTCTAACTTGTGTATTTTAAGCAATTTTTCTAACTCAGCCCCTAATTTAATTAAGTTGGAGACATGAAATTTTGCATACTTATAGCTGAACATCTCACATCAAACGACAAATAATAAAATTTTGAAAAAGGCTTAATATTTAACCCTTTGGGCTCTAACTTGTGTATTTAAAGCAATTTTTCTAACTCAGCCCCTAATTAAGTTGGAGACATGAAAGTTTGCATACTTATAGCTGAACACTTGCGATAACACGATAAATCATACAATTTTGAAAAAGTCATATTTAACCCTCCGGTCTCTAACTTCAGTATTTTAAGCAAATTTTTCTAACTCAGCCACTAATTAAGTTGGAGACATGACATTTTGCATACTTATAGCTGAACACCTCACATCAAACGACAAATAATAAAATTTTTAAAAAGTCTAATATTTAACCCTCTGGGCTCTAACTTATGTATTTTAAACAATTTTTCTAACTCAGCCCCTAATTAAGTTGGAGTCATGAAATTTCACATACTTATAGCTGAAATCCTCACATCAAACGACAAATAATAAAATTTTTAAAAAGGTCTAATATTTAACCCTCTGGGCTCTAACTTGTGTATTTTAAGCAATTTTTCTAACTCAGCCCCTAATTAAGTTGGATACATGAAAGTTTGCATACTTATAGCTGAACACTTGCGATAACACGATAAATCATAAAATTTTGAAAAAGTCACATTTAACCCTCCGGTCTCTAACTTGTGTATTTAAAGCAATTTTTTCTAACTCAGCCCCTAATTAAGTTGGAGACATGACATTTTGCATACTTATAGCTGAACACCTCACATCAAACGACAAATAATAAAATTTTGAAAAAGTCTATTATTTAACCCTCTGGGCTCTAACTTGTGTATTTTAAGCAATTTTTCTAACTCAGCCCCTAATTAAGTTGGAGACATGAAAATTTGCATATTTATAGCTGAACACCTCACATGAAACGACAAATAATAAAATTTTGAAAAAATCTAATATTTAACCTCTAATATTTTGGCTCGCGCAATTTTTAAATTTAAACTGTTTTGCAATACTATTTTTTGCTCATTTTGCGTAATAAGTGTAATGTGACATAATTTGTTCTATTTCAGATTTCTAACTTTATTTAGGTTATTAACTATAGGGTATTATTATTAGGGTAATAACTAGATTATTTATTTTACAATATCCTTCCTCTTTTAAAATTCACATGTAAATATAGTTTTTATGGCGTAATTTCCAATAAGTGCCTGCTTTTTATACCTATTTATTTAATTCTAATTTGAAGGTTTTTTTCTGTTTATAATAGTAACGTGTAAAT
This sequence comes from Maratus speciosus, assembly GCA_963932465.1. NCBI lineage: Eukaryota > Metazoa > Arthropoda > Arachnida > Araneae > Salticidae > Maratus > Maratus speciosus. Next base: position 500,174,669 of record OZ010794.1, on the reverse strand, counting down.
ATTTTTTTTATTTGAAGCAAACATTATTGTTTGCGCTGTTTATACAGTTGGCAACAGTTTAAATTAATACCATTTTCAAAAATATGTAAAAAATATCTGTCAAAATGCTGAATATTTGAATTTAAAATAGAAATAAAACCTCAAAAAATGAGTCAAATTAAAAAAATTAATGAAATCTGCAGACCGGGATCTTCTATTGAATAAAATGATCTAAAAATGATTAAATTCTCATGTATAGCTTTTGCTCTTATAAATGTTTTTTAATGGAACGATTTTGCCCAACTTTAGCATTAAATATCTCTTAGAATAATTCTTCGATTTGAAAACTGTATGCATTAGTGTGTTGATCAAACATTTCGCTATGATGCCACCGATTTTCATATATTTGTATGCAATAGTTTTCTTAATATTAACGAAGAAAGACATCCGGTCACAAAAAATTCAAAACCGGCGGCGGCGGCGGCGGCGGCGGCGGCGGTGACAGCGTTAGTTACTTTATATAGAATAGAGAGATATATAAAAATGAAAACTTGTCTATCTGTCTGTTTGTAATTCTATAAAAAATCCACAATTTGGAAGCCAAAATTGTGAAGAGATACGTACATGTGTATTAAAACATGGCCGAGACAACTAAAGTAATCCGGAATCGAAATAACTTATAGTTAATTTTTAATTAATGAAAAACCACCAATTTAACAGCAATTTCTTATCAAATTTAAACATTTTTCGTTATAGCAGTTGCCAACAATTAAAAAACACAATAAAATTATTACTACAACAATTAATTTTCTACTGCAAGATTTCCACGTGAAAAATGAAAATGAAATAAATAGTTTGCCGAATTAAAAAAAAAAGGTGAATATTACGTCATAACTTTTCTATTGCAAGATATTCACGTGAAATATGAAAATGAAATAAATGGTTTGACGAATTTAAATGAAAGTGAATATAACTTCATAACTTTTCTATTTCAAGGTTTCCACGTGAAAGAGGAAAATATTACGTCATATTGGAAATATAAAGGGCATGGTGGATATAGTAAACGTCATATGAGTGTGAAAAATGTATTGAAGCATGATAAAAACCCGATTAGGGAAATATTGGCGTATTTTAACATTATTGCTCCAATTATGAATTGAAATAAGTTCATTTATAGCTGTATTCTTTTGCGTCTGTTATATACATTTATATATAGCGTTTTCATATGATTCATTCAACAACATTTCGACTGCTTTTTTAATGTTTGTTTTGTGTTGTATGTTAAATTTTGAAATCGAATTTTCAGAACAAACATCCTTCAAATTCTGGGCAACGCCGCCACTTTAGTTTGTAACAGATAAATGGCTTTTGTATCTGTACATCTAATGCTAATATTATAAAGCGTTATAATATTATAAAGTATATAATATTATTAATGCTTGTACGTTTGTGAGGTGTTATCTCTAAAACTACTTAGCCAACTTAAAAAAATGTTGGTGGCCATCTCTGTTCCGAAAAAAAGACTATTTTATGTCAGTGCAAGAACCTACAACGCTGCAGGAGCAAAAAAGTTCTAAAATTGTGATTTCTGCGATATTGATTGGGTTAGAAACTTTAAATTTGGTGCGGTAGTTACTTTTAAGATGTAAATACTCGTAATGAACGCTCTCTAAAAGATTCAATTTGACGGATAAACGTAAAAATTTCTAGAAAGGTTCTAAACTATGATTTATTTGGAATACTGAAATTTTTGGGATACTGTTGGCGTTAGAAACTAGAACTTTGGCATGGTAGTAATTAATAAGATGTAAATGCTCGTTGTAGAACGAATTCTAAAAAATAGAAAGACTAAACAAAGCGGAAAAAGATCTAAAGATGATCTAAGTAACGAAGAACATGGAACTGTTAGGAATATAAACATGAAAATTGACATGACTGCATTTATCATGACGTAAATTCTCGCAATAGAACAATTTCTAAAAATGTCGCTATATAAAACAGTGCAGAAACAAAAAACTTTCAAAAATTTTCTATTTCTCTGTTACTGCTGAGCGCAAAATCTTGAAATTTTGCTTCGGGTTGGTTTTAAAATATACAATTGTCTCTATGAATGGTTTCTAAAAAATTTAAAATTTAAAAAGATGAAATGAACGGAAAGCGATCTCAATTACCATTAATTTGGAATTATTAGGTACAGCAACTTTAAATATTTCATAATGCTGCAAAACATGCGATTTAAATGCAACAAAACTGATAGATACCACCTAGCATTAAATAAATTGTGTAAATATTGAATAAAGACCTGTATGAAACAGTGAGTAGGTTGCCCGAAAGTACTTGTTAAAGTGTTCCTTCTGTAGGCTTTTCTCTCTCTCTCGCCAACGACACTAACAGAGGGAAGTGCCGTTTTAAATGTGATATGAATTTTTTATCCGATTCATTTTTCTAGACATTTTATCATAAGGTCATATTCTCAATTATCATTAGTATATTTTTTATATATTAACTTATTCTGGTGAAATTTTGTAATCGGGTTCATATTGGCGTATGTTAGCTTGCATGATTTGCTGAATAAATATGTATGGATTTGTAAATTACTTCAAATGACACTTTGACAGCTCAAAACTTATGCAGACGATATATTCAGATCATGTGTCATACTTTATGTTGTAATCATTGCCGATTTCTTTTATTTAAAACATGCTAAATACAGCTCAACTTGTGCAGAATATGTTTGAAAACAAAACAATACAGCGTATGTAGTGGCCAGCATACACTCATCATTTAAATCCGATCGAGCATATCTAAAACACAATCTAACGAAGCATTGCATGCCACTTTTGATGTATTCGGTACTTTGATACTATATTAGATTTTGAGAAGAGAATTCCTTAAATGTTATCGACAACCTCATTGCATCCGTGGAAAACAGATATTGTAATTATTAACTATTCCGGGGGAGCACACACCATATAAAGTGTAGTCCATTCTTTTTAAACATCATATATTTGTCTTTTAAAGTTACTCAAATTGGTGCGGAGCGTCTGATTATGCTCTTGACATCATTTTATACAGTTAAAATTCCGATATAAGTAAATTAGTGTCTCATTTTCTATTTTACTTTTAATATATTGTGTACTTTCAATTTTATATCCATGCATGGCTGTCTTGAATGGTTTGATTTCCCATTTTTTTTAAACAGTGTACACGAATTTATATATAAGATTTTGTAATTCTACAATTCGTTTATTTTCATCATTTCAATTTTTCGCAGTATATGGACAATTAAAGATAACATCTCATTTTCTTTGCCTCCACATGTTATTATTAAATCTATGTTCTCAGTAATATCGCTCAGACTAATCCCTCTGAGGGAAGTCCTAGTATAGAGATATACATATTATGTAAGCCACGCTGCAATATTAAAAAGCTCCAGCGGGTATTACGATAATTCTTTTACCTCACATGCAAATAATTAGAGATTATTTAATTCCGATTAGTTATTAGAATTTTTTTTTAGATAAACGCAAACATTTTATCACAAACTCCAACAAAACTTTTTATTCTATTTATTCCTTATTCCAAAGATACAGAATTATCGTCTACTGTCATAGTAACCTGATAAATTAAATTTTATAAAAAAAAAAAAAAAAAAAAAAAAAAAAAAAAAGGCACAGTAGTAGAAAAATATTTTACTAAATCGAATAGTTATTTTTAATTTTAGTTTTAGAATTCAATTCATGAACTCCCGTGAATAGAACAGGTTAAACAGCTAGTTAAATTTAAAAAACAGTTTTTGAGGTATTTTGACGGAATAATAAAAATATATTTTATTTATTTAATTAATCTTGATTCTATCTATAAGTACTGACTCCATGATTTATTATTTTTTCTTCTGAAAATATACGTGTTTCATTTTTAGGTGCGTTCGTAATTATATAAATGCGTAGCACCTATAGTCGTCGTTCAGTCCGTCCGTCTGTCCGTCCGTCTGTCTGTCTGTCCGCATATAACAGAGCAAAAACTACCCAACCGAATGGTCTGAAATTTGAAATTTAAGATTGTTGCAAAATTTTGTCGAGCCATTTAAAATTTTATGAAAATCGGATGTATAGTTTAATTACAGGGACAGTCAAAATTTTTCTTTACATTACGGCCAATGGGAAAAATTATTGCAAGTGCATTTTAATGATGTTACAGCCTTTCGAATGGTCTGAAATTTTAAAGATATAATTGTTGCAAAATTTTGTCGAGCCATTTCAAATTTTAGGAAAATCGGATGTATAGTTTAATTACAGGGACAGTCAAAAGTGTTCGGGGAATGGGGAAAAAAATTATTGGGAGTGCATTTTAATGATGTTAAAGACTATGTACTTTATGAAGTGCAAAAAATTATAAATTCAGTACAATATGGGGTGCAAAAAATAATTATAAAACTTGTTATGGTACGAACGCACCTCATTTGCCCCGTTTGACGAGCAATTTCCAACTTGTTTTATTTGCAAAAATGCGTCCGTAATGGAAAAACATGTAAAATAAATTAATTAAAATAATAAATTTTTTAAGGTTATTCTGTAAAAAAAAAATAACATTGTGCAAATCTACAGGTCATAATGTATTTTTAAGTTTAATTTCAAGTCAAAATATTGAATAGGTTTTTTTTTGTAAAGTGTACGACAAGTTGTAATTTGAATAGACTAGTAGAGGATTCGCTTCGCTCATCCTAATAAGAGTGTGGCATATGAAAATACAGAAAATGCGGATGAAAGTTACCCTGAATGACTGTATATATTTTAATAAGCATGTCTCCAAATACCTTATTTTATGTAATTATTTATTTTATAAAACTTAACCTTTAACCCTTTTATTCGCATGATAGAATACGTTTTAGAAATTACGTAGTCCAGAGAATCTGACCAGAAAATAGATAATTTTAATGGTTAATTTCGATTTATTTAAATACGGAAATTCTGTTATTATTTAGAGCAAATATTACTATTTTAATTTTCTGGTGTGAATTAGGTATATACAAATAAAAAGATCTATTAAATTCAAAATACTGTTGTTTGCATATATGCAAAGCTGCGTACTATAGGGTTAAGAGAGATATACGAAGTCTTACCGCTCTTTAAAGATTAAACAGGAACTTTGTGAATAATATTACAGTCGAAAGAGGATATTTAAAATTTATTTACAAGCGTAAATTATTTTATTGTTTTATCAAATATATAGATGAAAGCTAGAGTGATCAAATACTTAAAAGAACTATAGAACTGTTAATAAATGGAGTTGGCATATCCTTACAATACTGAATCTTCAACTGTAACCGATTTCGAAGGGGTTGATTACCGCCGGGACAAAAGCCCACAAGGAAATTTAAACAGAAAATTTCTCCTTGTTTAAGCGCCTCTTTCATGTAAAATTTCAGTCAAAAATAATAAACAAATAGACGCTCATTTTTTACTGGTGTAAGTTTACTTCAGCGGTAGCCAGGCCATTCGTTTCCGCCATATTGCGACAACCTAGACAACCTCCTGTCAATGGCAGGGGGAAATATTATAACACCTGGGAAAACTGACATCAGCAAAAGCAAATAGAAAATTATTAGCATAATTGTGAAAGAAATTTTCCATGAATGAGGTGCTTAAATAAGAAGAAAGTTCCTATTGAAATTTACTGGAGGGGAATTTCTCTGGCTCTAGTTAGAAACTGTAGTTCCGATAATAATAATAATAATAATAATAAAACGCATTCTTGTGACAACCTCCTCAGTTACTTCACACTCAACTGGAAGACAATACACTATATGTAACAAAACTCTTCTTTATTCCGGCTTACCATATCAAGCAAAATAACGACACTTTGGTGCCATTTTGGTACTTTAATGTTAGCCAGGCACAGGTGATAAGTCGCTAAATATTATTCTATCGCCATCATTTTATCTATATTATAATAGTTCAAGTCATCAACTGCCATAAACAAATACGGTCTGATGCATTCGCCTTTCATATGAAAGTTTGGCATAGATGTCATATGTATTTTTTTCCGACGCCAATTTGGGGAAAGCATAAACAGCATAAACAACTACATCCGGCTTACCATATCAAGCAAAATAACGATACTTTGGCGCCAGTTAAGTACCCGTTGCGTATATGATATTGGCGTCAGATAAAAAATCGCGCCAATATGGGGACGTATACGACATCTGGGCCGAAAGTTTTCCATTTTGATTAAAAAATCAATTTTTTTTCGAATAAAACTACATAAAAGTTGCAATGGTCGCAAAGAATTCTTGGTATTGTTACGCTAGCCGGGTGCAAATCTCGCCAATAGCTTTTTTTCAACTCTCCAGTTAGCATTTTTTTATTTTTCGAGTGGTAAATTAAAACATTGATTTGGAATTGAAATTAAATGTAATGGTTTGTTGCATTATTTAATATTTGGCCAGATGTCATATACGCACGGCAGGTCTGGTGTGATATTTTTTTTTTTGCGAATATTTGGCTAAAACCTCGATTTCGAATACCAGTTACATATGTATTTTTGGTACTACTTAGTTATCCCGTCGACCAAAAATCTATCGCCAAACTATAAGGTTAAACGCCAATAATGGTTGATCGTAAATGTCACATTCACTTGACTTTAAGCAAGTTACACGTGTTTACATCACCAAGTTATTTTTATTTCAAAGTTTTATTTGTACAGTCGAACCTCTATTTAACGAAGTCGCTAAATCCCGGAAAAAAGTTCGTTATATGGAAAATTCGTTAAAGAGAGATTTACCTTTTAAAATACTTTAAACTGCATAAAACAGGTTGTAAATTCATAAACATTAAATATTTTTACTAAAAGTAATTAATCACATTTTTTAATAAATTATATCGATTTGTTTTATTTATTTTACCCACCAATATCCATCATGAATTCATTTTTTCTATGTCTTTAATTCTTTGAAATCTGCAAGGAAAACAAAACATTGTCCGGGAATACACTGTATTTTCTGTTTAAAGTAAATAGCTTTACATTAAAATTAACGAATTTTAATGACCTTATCGTATTTATTATTATTGTAACAAATAATTTTAACCATACATTAACATATGCGTCCTTAAATTTAGTTTCTGAAAAACTCTGTTAATTTTGTCTGAGTTTTTTCTTTTAAAAAGTGCTTTCTCCCATAATACGTCTTGCATCTTTGCAATGCACCAAAAACCCCTTCATGCGTATTTTCTTCTAACTATAATCCGCGTCGGATTGTTTCAAATGATTTTAGCATTTCATCAAACGAAGCTTTGTTAATTCCTGCATCATGATCATTTCCATCATCATCATATTCGTCTTCATCGCAATTCATTGCTGTATTGTTAATTTTTCATACTGTCGAGAATATCAAATTCAGATAGTGTTTCCGAGGTCTCAATTTCAGAATTAAGTAAAATACAATCATCAATTAGCACATCATGGTTAATTTCTTCTTTTTTTTCTCATCTGTATCTTTTTTTTTTAAGTTACTCTAAGGGATTATCGTCTTCGTCCTCCGTACTTACCGAATTCTCACTTCTGACAAAGAAGGTACCTGGTAATTTCTCCCGGAGAAATGAGATGCGATCCCGCCCCCGGAAGATTTGAAATTTTATATTTTCAATGGTCAAAAAGTGCACCCCCCCCCCCCCGCTCACAGAGCCACAGAAATCCCTCCCGGTGTCTTAGTTGAAAACTGGGTGCCAGGACCTCAATTCGGGGTCAAAATTTGAAAAATTCCGAAACATGTGAATACATATATATATATATATATTCTAAATTTCAAAGTTCTGTATCAACAGGAAGTGGGTGAAAAATGAGTAACAAGATTTGATTGCAGCATACAAACAAACAGAATTGTTGGTTAAAAGAAAGCGTCTAAAAAACAAGGACTTCTTCAAATGAACAATTTCATTCACCGTTTCTATAAACGCAAAAGAAAACTACACTGGTGTCCAAAATTAAGGACCAGTCACAAAATGCTAATTTTTAAGTAAGCGAATACTCAAAAGGAAATAATATAATTCAAATAATTACTATCCCTACAGCACAGCTAGTCCATATATCATCCCATTCATGTCACACATGGTCACAAGTGTCACAGTCACTACGGTGAAACAAAAAATAGGAAATTCCACATGTCTCATTATGAGCCTCTCCCCCCAGGGACTGCACTAAAACTCAAAAGCATTTGCTGGGTTTCCCTCGGTGGCCATCCTCGCCATCCTCCTCCTCGTCTCCTTCACAGTAGTCTCTCTGTCACCTCTCATTGTTTCTGTGTAATGTGACATTATTTGGTAACTTATCACACTGCAGCGTTCACGATGACTTTGAAATTGAGTCTGCAGATGACAGTCACATGATATTCACAATGTAACTACATTGTAAAGTCACATGGTGACTCGTCACAAGGCAAGAGCCACAGTGACGTCTCAGTTAAGTCACATATAGTGATCATTTGAGACTCATAATGAGATGTATGAAATTTCCTATTTTTTGCTTCACCGTAGTGACTGTGACACTTGTGACCATGTGTGACATGAATGAGATGTTACATGGACTTGCTGTGCCATAGAGATAGTAATTATTCGAATTATATTATTTCCTTTTGAATATTCGCGTACTTGAAAATTAGCATTTTGTGATTGGTCCTCAATTATGGTCACCAGTGTACATCAAAGAACTGTAAAAAGTACAATAAAAAATTAGTCGTTGGGAGCCACCGTAATACTTACCCATCATGGATATAGATAATATACAATATGAAAATAAAACATGTGATATTTGCTAAGCATTGTACCATGTTACTTTTATTCATAATTTAATTTATTTGGACTTCCTTAAATATAATTAATGTAACCCCTTAAGCTAATATTACTTTTTGTTGCATTAAAATATCTCAATTTGTTGATTTTCTGTAAGCAAGTAAACAGTATTGGTTTACAGTGGAAGTCTATGGGAATTTGGCGAAATATTAGAGATACCGCCAATTTGGCGTCATTTTTGGCGACTTATTTTGGCCGCAAAATTTGGCGATATACCGCCAAGTTCGCAACAAACTTGACAGTATTTGGCGACCGAACAGGGTCCCTCCTATGGTAACACTCCTTATAGGTATGGAGATGCATTAAATGCTTGACATTTACGATAAGCCATTATTGGCATTTAATCTTATAGTTTGGCGCTAGTTTTTTGGTCGGCGGGATAATCGAGTAGTATCGAATTGCGTAAAAGAAACATCCTTACAACTCGAAAAATTATAATCCTATTAACTAACAGTTTACTGCGTCGGATTAAGCGTCTCATTTCCAATTAAAATATATCTTTGAATTGAAATTTGAATTAAATACCGGGTCATGAAAAGTCGGAGAATGTTAAAAATAGAATTACAAATATCTCAGCAATTAATTATCCGATCGAGTTCATTCATGATGCAAAATTTAGGTTTTTTTGTCTTTTATATTCACTCCTTCAAATAAACAATTTCGAAAATTTTTGTATACCTTTTATCAGAACGAATATTTCAAGAGTCCGAAAAAAATAGTTCCGTTTAATCGAGGTTACTGATATTCAATGAGCTTTTTCCCATTATTACTCCCTAAGTACACACCAAATTTCAAGTCTCTATCTCAATTTGTTCGGGAGATAGAGCTATTACAGATACACAGACATACAGACGGACGGACAATTTTTTTTTCTAAAAATGTGTTTTTCGGGATCTCCAGTGTCTGAAACGTGTAAATCCGTCAAAAAATTTTTTTTTCGATTTTTAAAACTATTACAAGACTTACCCTATACTACGTATGATGGGTAAGTAATAATAAATGAACTGTATCAAAATTTATATTTCATCTCTTTACTTAGTGATGAATTATGTAAATCCCGTTTATCGGAGTTTTTTTACTTATCCCATGTGAGCTTTATCCATATTAACTCAGATAATCGGTACTCTACTGTAGTTTTACCCACTCCGTAGTCAAAGGGATAATAATATCATGTAGAGAAAATAGGTAGAAAAAAAACAGACACTGCTCAAATGATATTAGTAATTTATTCAGAATAAAGATGGATGCAAGAGACAACCGAATATCAAATTTGAAAGATTATACAGGTTTGTTTTCCATAGAAGTATCATGATTGATGACATAATCATATTTAAAAGACTTATATTGAAGTGATTGTGTTTGGGCTTTATTACTGTCTAACTGATTCATTTGAAAAATATCCTATTATGCTGAAAGGTAAAGTCATTTCACATATCCTGAATTTAAAAATCAAGTCAGATCTAAAAGATAAAGTAGACAGTAAATAGAACATAATATGTGATCCAGCTATATTTCAACTAAAGATAAATATATATGAAAAATTTTAAAGTGAATAAATGAAATTTGTAAAAATTGCCATAAAATTAAATACAGTAAACTCGCGACTATCCGGCCTATTAAAACAATGAGGAATGTTGCAAGCGGCCAAGGCAGGCAGGTTCCTGTCCAGGTGGGTGCAAAAGCATAGGAAGAATTTCTAAATATAGTAATTGCAATGTCCTGGAATATCCTTTTGGACCATAGAAGAATCATGATTGATGACACAATCATATTTAAAAGACTTATATTGAAATGACTGTGTCGGGGTTTTATTATTGTCTAACTGATTCATTTGAAAAATATCCTATTATGCTGAAAGGTAAAGTCATTTCACATTTCCTGCATTTAAAAATCAAGTCAGATCCAAAAGATAAAGTAGACAGTAAATAGAACATAATATGTGATCCAGCTTTATTTCAAATAAAGATGAATATATATGAAAAATTTTAAAGTAAATAAATGAAATTTGTAAAAATTGCCATAAAATTAAATACAGTAAACTCGCGACTATCTGGCCTATTAAAACAATGAGGAATGTTGCAAGCGGACAAGGCTGGCAGGTCCCTGTCCAGGTGGGTGCCAAAAGCATAGGAAGAATTTTTAAATATAGTAATTGCAATGTCCTGGAACATCCTTTTGGACCAAAAAGGTAAGCATAAATCCGTTTGTGAAACTGCAATAGGAGATGAGAACGCTAAGCTTCTTCCGTTGCTGAAAAAATACCGGGCTCTGACGATGACAATGCAGAAAACATTACAGAATGGATGGCAAATGAAGAAAGTAATGAATTGCGATATTGCAGAAGTATTGACAGAGGGAGAAATATCAGAAGAAAAGAATTAAAGGATTGCAGAAAAAAAATCTCACCTCACATTCGCAAGGTTCAAAACTATTGAGGCAGCACTGCAGTACATTAGTCAGTAGAAATCCACGCCACCTGATACCATCTAGCATCTACTTTCGCAAATGAAGGGGACATTGCTTCGCAAAAGAGGGCTAACAGGGAGAAGCAGTCCTCTATTAAAGACTTTTTCAAAATCTAAAAGCTGCAAGTTTTGACTCTTATCTTATGCATAACTTTACATATTTGTGCAATCATTTATTAATAAACAGTTTAATAAGATTTATTCTTTTTTTTACGAACTAGGATTACGTTTTATGTTAATGTTTTGTTATGTTATGTTATGTTATGAAACTGTATGTACTGCTTATATAAAATTTATCTTAATATGTGTAACATGTGTTATTAATATCATGGTGGAGGGAGGACACGAAGTTATTAAATATTTGTGGAACTCCGGCCTATCCGGTTTTTTCATTATCCAGCCTACCCTTCCGCCACATTAGACCGAATAGTCAGGAGTTTACTGTAATCTGATTATTCGCAGAAAAATTATAGCACACTAAAATACTTATATAATAATAAAAAAATACAAGCAAGTGATGAGTATTGTTTCAACCCCTTGAGGGGCGCCGGTATATATTATATACCACCTGCGATTAATGAAGTTTTACACCAGAAAAGTTTTATTAAATTTTACTTTTCTAACTTTGGTGGAAAAAAAAGGCCACAAAATTGCTTTTACTTATTTTGAAATAGAATTTTTCTAAATTTCCGATGGAAGTTCAGCATTATACAAACGCAACTGCTTGCCCCTCGAGGGGTTAAAAGATGTGATTGATATGTGTGCATTACTTATTTGTGTCTGAAGGTCTGCTATGTTTTATAGTCCGCGATATGATAAGCGTCATAAATCTTTTTATATTTCATGTTCTTAACCCTTTTAGGGGCAAAGCATATTTGCTACAAAACCGTTCATATAATTAATTCACACAACAATTTACGAAGGATTTTTTTTTTTGAATAATCAAATGCTTTTCTTCATGTATAATTTGAGATCGAAATTGTACAAAAATTTACTGGTGTCATTCGTCAGTTTGTGCATTTAAATCAAGCGTTTGTACACTGCAAACGGCGCCCCTCAAAGGGTTAATAATTGCGAAATATATCGATTACGTTATAAATATTCCTAAAGTGTACCATGTATAAAATTGCAAAATGTATACATAGATGTACTTACCTCTTTTCCCAATATCTGCATCATTTTTCTCAGAAAAAAAATTTGCCTTCAATGATGTTTCAGTAAGCAGTTATAAAACGCAAGCACATATCTACAGATGTTTTTCTAAAATAATGGAATAATATCTTATGTATTTCTGATAAAAAAGAACATTCTAGAAAAATATTACAGACGAAAAAGGAAATTAAACGTTTATATACACAGCGTAGATGATTTTTTAAATTAAAGTAGCTGAATGCTACAGTGATAAAGCACTTAAAAGAATCATCAACCCTACTTTTGATAGCAATACTTGTACTCTTACTTGTGCTAGCTGGGCACAAATCTCGTTAACAACATTTTTTTCTCACCAATAACAGCTTTCGTTTTTCGCGTTTGCAAATTAAAAACAATACTTTGATGATAAAATAAAATGTTTTGCTTTATGGTATTACATTTATTATTTATTTTCCTTTTTTTTTTTTTTTTTTTTTGTATTTTATTATGAATGAATGAAAGTGGTGATAAGTGATAAGTAATCATAAATGATATTTACAATGGATATATGTATTTTTAATTAAAGTTATGTATTTAAAATGAATTAAGTGGCTTATATTTAAAACAAAAAATTATTGCTATGTGAATGATGACAAATTATTAATTGAAACGAATAAAAGTAGTGTTAAGTTATACTAGTCATAAGTGATATTTCAAATGCATATAATATATGTATTATAAATTAAAGTTATGCATTTAAAATGAATTAAATGCAGAGTTGCCAAGTCTCCGGCTTTTTGAACATCACTATTATTTTAGAGAAAATCTAGTTCTCTTAAATCGTCAAAATGTTCGAATTCAATAAAACAAAATTTTCTGTATTAAAATAGCGGTATCCAAAAAGCCGGAGACCTTGGAAGCTCTGATTAAGTGGCTTATATTTAAAATAAAATTAACGCTAAGCAAATAATGACAATAGGAACAATATTTATCCATTTATTCATTGCTAGCATAAAAGTACTGAAATACCATGATTGATGATACCATCATAATCAAAAGATTTCTGTTGACGAGAGTAAGTTGGAAGCTTTATCATTGTTTGACAGATTCATCTAAAAGATTTCATCACATGCTAAAAAGAAATGAGATTTTATTTTTCCTGCTTCTGAAACTTGATTAAAATACCGAATATTGAAAATGAAAATAGAAGATACAATGCAGAATAAGACAATACCCGATAATTTTATTGAAAATTTCTTAGAATGATTGGGGAAAATTATGCAATTAACCCTTAACACTAGAACGGCGGGAAATTTTACTCAAGTTTTATCAATATATTTCACATCAGAATTTTTACTTAAAACTATTTAACTTATTTATTTAAGTTATTTTTGTGCAGCATAAATTAATTTTAAATTATAAAAAGTTTTCTGGTTCGAATCGACATGTATTCGTTTGTCAGGGGTCAAAATGACCCCTTGCAGCCGTTCTAGTGTTAAATGCATAGTGATGCATATCTGCATCACTTTTTATTTAACTTTTAATTAATAAATTAAGTTCTTAGCAACCACTATATTTATATAGAAATATTAATCCTGTAAAAATTACAAGAGAACGTTATAAGCTGGTAGATGGACTTCCCCTTTGCGTGATGACTTAACATCAGGTATCAAAGCGTTATAAGTAAGCGAATCAGGCGTAAAAAACACAGTTGCGCCACCTTGTGGACGGAGTGATAGTTCACATCAAAGCGTTATAAGTAAGATATTTATATAGAAATATTAATCCTGTAAAAATTACAAGAGAACGTTATAAGCTGGTAGATGGACTTCTCCTTTGCGTGGTGACTTAACATCTGGTATCAAAGCGTTATAAGTAAGCGAATCAGGCGTAAATAACACAGTTGCGCCACCTTGTGGACGGAGTGATAGTTCACATCAAAGCGTTATAAGTAAGCGAACAAACTTAATGCTGGAATCAGTCGTAAATTAACACAGTTGCGCCACCTTGTAGACGGAGTGATAATTCACATACGCTGGCTTTTAGTGTGGCGCGTATTTTCTAAATCTTTAGTCACTCATGGAAATGAAATTTGTTTGCCACATTTCATGCAAAATAATGGCGTAGCGAGAGGGGCATCCAGATGCACTTGATATCACGAAGTTTCCTTCGCCTTATCAAAAGCACTTCAGTTATTAATCAAGGTGACAAAAACTTTACAATTTTAGTGGTGTGAGTAAGAAAACAGTTAGGTAGTTCCTGTAGTTCACACTCCATCCGCTACGTGGCGCATGACCTTGAATGATGTGACCTCGCTTTTAATCTTGCGGTTATTTCTCCCATTTAAGATAGGACGCTTTTTTATATGGCTTTGGTTCACATACGCGGCCTTTCAGTGTCGCGCGTATTTTCTAAATCTTTAGTCACTCATGGAGATGAATTTTGTTTGCAACATTTATTGCAAGATAATGGCGTAGCGGGACGGGCATCCAGAAGCACTTCACACCACGAGGTTTTCTTCGCCTTATCAAAGGCACTTCAGTTATTAATGAAGGTGAAAAAAACTTTACAATTTTAGTGGTGTGAGTAAGAAAACAGTTAGGTATTTACTTGTAGCTCACACTCCATCCGTAGCGCATGACCTTGATTGATGCGACCTCGCTTTTAATCTTGCAGTTATTTCTCCCATTTAAGATAGGACGCTTGCTTATATCGCTTTGATCTGGTATAGAGGTGATTCGTTTTGCAATGGCATTAGGGAACCTATAAAATAATGGTGTTTAACCCTTTCCGGCACGGGCAATTTTTGTTGTAAAATGATGAAATGATCGACTGTCACCGGAATTTTAAAACGACTTTTTCAGGAATTAAAAACATGTTACTTAAACTATTCATTGTAAAAGCAAAATTTTACTAAAATATTCTTGGTGCCGTTCGAAAGTTTGGAATTAAAATTAGGTATCCCGACCCTAGCAAAGTGTGCTGGTAAAGGGTTAAACGCGGCTGGTAGCCACGAAGAAAAATTAACAGTTAAGAGTTAAGGAAAAGTATAATAATTAAGTTAAGAACTTCAGACTACTTAAAGTAAAATATGTATAGTAATTTACTACATAAACCTAAAAATCGATATTAAAATTTCTGGTGTCTAAACCTTTATATAGGAATAAAAAACACAATTCTGAAAGAATAATTCATGAATTTAAGGGTTAAATAAAATTAGGAGTTCCAACACGGGCTTTTCGGGTTACAGATTATAGGTAAAAACCATTTTTTAAAATTAAAAACGGTAATATATTTTTAGGTACGATCGTAATTGTATAAATACGTAGCACCAATAGTCGTCGTCTGGTTCGAGTGTCTGTCTTTCCGTCTTTCGGCATATAACAGCACAAAAACTACCAACCAAAACTGAATACATATTAAGCGTCCTATCTTAAATGGGAGAGATAACCAGAAGATTAGAGAGGAGGTCGCATCAATCAAGGTCACGCGCCACGTAGCAGATGGGGTTGAACTACAGGAAGATGCCTAACTCATTTCTTACTTCACACAACTAAAATTGTAATTTTTTTTTCATCTTGATTAGTTAGCTGAATAGTCTGTTATTAGAAAAGGCGAAGAAAACTTCGTGGTGTCAAGTGCATCTGGACCCCACCCCCTTCTCGCTACGCCATTATTTTGCAATAAATCTGGTAAACAAGATTCATATTTCATGAGTGACTAAAAATTTAGAAAATAAGCGCAGATGATAGACGTTCTGTTATATATGACGTCACACTAAAAGCCCGAGTATGTGGATTAATAACCCCGTCCACAAGATTGTGCAGCTATGTTAATTTACGCCCGATTCTAGCATTAAGTTTGTACGCTTAATATGTATGGAGTTTTGCCACCAACCGAATGGTTTGAAATTTAATACATATAAACGTTGCAGTATTTCGCCGGGCCATTTCACATTTACTGAAAATCAAATCAAACCTTAAAAGATATTAATAAAAGTTTTCTTCGTTCAATTAATTCCATCATACGTAATTAATTCAATGATATACCATGATAGGTAATAATTCTATGTTGCCATGGCGAATACTCTATTAAATCCTATCATACGTAATTAGTTCAAGGATATCCCATGATCTGTAATGATTCTACGTTGCCATGGTGATTACATCCTATTTAAGATGGAGTCATATTATTACCTTATTGTTGAATTTAGTACATATAGTCATAATAAATTTTGTATTCATGCATTTTTGCATAAGAATGCAACAGCTATTGAACCAAGATCGGAATATTAATAAAACTTGTTATAATACGAACGTACTTCATTTGCCACGTTTGTCTAAAATTTCCGATACACGTAAAAATTGTTACGACCTACTTAGTCTGTGATAAATATAGCATTAACACTAAAACCGCCGTTAACCCCTTAACCTACAATGATGGGCATAGCCCGCGTACGATGATCGAGCCAAATGTAAATTCTACTTACCACTAAAATTTTACAGTAAATATAATTTAATTTAATCGTCAAAATTCCATGATTAAACAAGGCGAAAATCTCTATTAAATGTTAGTTGTAGCTATGGATTTGGCAAACCGTGGAGCTGTAGAGACTAAATCGTAGGTTAAGGGGTTAAAGGTCATTTTAACACCTGCCAAAATTGATAATTGTCGATTGGAACCGGAAACTTTTTTGTAAGATATGTTATATGTACAAATAGAAGTACAAAAATATGCTAATTAAATAAGTTAAACAGTTTTAAATTAAAATTCTCGCGTGAAACAGTTTTTTATAAAAATTGAGTAAAATAACCAGCGGTTCTAGTGTTAAAAATATGCTTGCGTGTTTTGTTGGTAGAAATTTTGGAACTCGTTGATAATAAAATATGTATTTCTAAGCAATGCTTTACAAAATGCAAATGCTTATCTGTAATGTATTTTCACAAAAACACCTTTTTTTTTTTTTGTATTCGAGCCGGAAACAGACGTTATCAATATTGTTACCGAACAAAAGGTGTTTTTAGAAAACTTTTATAATATGTAAAAATTATCTGTTGTCTTTTCACGATATTTCTATGTAATTAGTAGTGTATTTCTATTCTTTTTAAATAACAATATTACAAAATAAGGAAAAATTTTAAAGCTTAAAACTGTACGCTGTGCAAATGTTTTTGTCCTTTTAACCCAAAACAAGATTGATTGTAACGGACGTTGAATGATCAAGAATTTTAAAGCGTGCCCAGCTAACTCCTTTGATAGAAATGCCATGATTGATGATACATTCTTATTCAAAAGGATTTTGTTGAAGTGACTAAATTCGTACTTTATTATTGCCTGACAGCTTCATCTGAAATGCTTCCGCATATGCCATACAGACATTTCACTTTTCCTGGTTTTAGAAATCATTTTGAATACAAAATATGAAGAGGAAAATATTTAGAACAGAATATATGTACAAGCTGATTTTAAATTAAATATTAGCCAATAGCACTGTTACAAAACGTGGGGTGTATGCAATTTGATTTCCTGGGGGCAATTCCAAATTTGTCATTCAGAGAATCGCTGTCGGTTTCTTTTGCTTTTAGTTTAAAAAACGGAATGTTGTAAACTAATATTAAATAAAATACAAGCAAACAAATTATTTTCTGAATTAAAAAAAATAATCAAAAGTTTACTGAAGCCAGAATAATTGTACGATAACCTTTTGAAATATTTTTGACATCTATTTCTAATATTTGTGTATCTGTGACATTTCTGGTTATTGTTGTATTTTACAATTCTTCAAGACATTTTGGATTGTTTACTGACCGCGCTCACTACTTCGATTTGCTCTACTATGTGTCACACAAAGAATCGTTTACTATTAAAAGTAATAACTGAATCTTTTGAACATATTTAACCTAAAAAATATATAAGACATAATAAGCTTGGTTCTACCAACTTTATAAAATTCGTAAATCATAGATAGCATTATAAAAGTAAATACTACACAGTAAACAAATTTACATGATGACACATACATTTTAAATTTTAAAATCAGATAATACATGGAAGGCAATGATATTGTAAAGGGGAAACCGAGAAAATTTGTTGTGATGCGGAATAGTACCTACTTAAAATTTATAAAGATGAAAATCTTGAAATGCTTCTTATGTATTCTGTTATCCATAGAAAAAAAAATTGGTGTCCAAAGCTTTTGTACCAACTCTTAACCCTTAAATGCGCGATTTTTTATTTTGTTTCGAAAAAAATATATATGATTCTCTGAAAGGTTTATTACACAGGAAAAATAACGAAAAAAAATCAGAGATACATTTTTCGTATAATACGATAATCTTTTCTTTTGTTGCACATCTGCAATATAATTATTTATTTTATAAAAATTAACCTTTAACACTTTAATTCCCATGATAGAATACGTTCTAGAAATTACATAGTTCAGAGAATCTGACTTTACACCAGAAACTTTCAATGGTTAATTTCTCTTTATTTAAATACGGGATGTATGTTATCAATTAAAGCAAATATTGCCATTTTAATTTTCTGGTGTGAATTAGGTATATATGAATTTTTAAAAAAAAATCTATTAAGTTCAAAACACTGTTGTTTGCGTATATGTAAAGCTGCGCACTAAAGGGTTAATAAATTACAAAAATTAATTATAAAATGCTGAATGTTATCAATTTTAATGCCAAATGTAAGTCTTTCTTCAAAATATTTTGTAAAGATAAAAATGCAGCCCGTATAACACTTTTCTTTTACATTACAGTCTGAATAGTACAACAAAACTCTTTTTGTCAAAAAGACGAAGATGCACAGATTCATTGCATTTATAGATTTATGTTACAAACACTTTTGACAGCTCTTTGATAAGTTTTTAAAATGTTAAAATTAATAGTTGTAGTTAAGGCTCTGTTAACCTTCGTCCGTGTGAATAGAGTTCACTTTACTAATAATAAAACACACCTTAACCCCTTGCGGGTCGGTGGGATATGTTATATCCAATCTACGATTAATAAAGATTTAAACCAGAAAAATTTTATTAAATTTTACTTTTCTCACTTTGGTGGAAAAAAGTCACAAAAGTGTTTTCTTTATTTTGCAATAAAATTTTTTAAAGATTCCGGTGTGAATTCGACATTACAGAAACACAATTACTTGCCCCTGAAAGAGTTAAAGGTATATACAAATATTATACAGACATATAAAACAAATACAAAAACACCAGCTGCAGTGAAAAATTATCCTGAGCCAGGAGTCGAACCTGGTACCACATAGTACTAGGCTTTGCTCTAACCACGGAGTCACCCCTGTCGATACTTGGGTCTGCAATTTCCCACTAATAAACCATATTGGGAAAGTCACCTGCCATAAATGAAACATCCTTGGATGACGGGACTACGATGAATAGATTTTACTATCCCATCGATATACAATATAAGTTAAAACACTCATACGCACATAAACAACGCCTGTATTCAACTCTTAAAGCCATATAATAATATTATACTGACAAAATACAATAAATACAAAAACTCAGCTGGAGGTCGATGGAATAGTAAAATATATTCATCGTAGTCCCATCATGTCTGATTAACGGCTGGTGATTTTCTTGAAATCATGCAAAAATCATTCATTATTAAAACGCTATTTATTAGTATAATTAGTTCTCAATCACAGGGATATCATTAGAATTCTTGTAAAAGAAACTCGATAATGGAAAGAACACGAAAGGAAATAACGATAATGAAAGGGTTTTAAAATATTGTTACTAAAAGGCAGGGTGTATTCTGATTAAGAAACGTTCACCAATTTAAACGTACAGATGGGAAAAATAATTCACTGCACTACATTCTTTTGAGCCACAGCTCAATGAATATTAGGTTTACGTACTGCCAGAAAAATGGTGGCTGTCACAGTCGTATTTGTTGTTCAAAGTTTGAACAGTCCCTTGAATTTAATAGCAGTCTTGTCTAAATTTCTCTTAGTCTTCTTTTTCTGAAATTTAATAATGAGAACAAATTCTTTATAAAATACTAGTATTCAAGGGACCGTACAAGCGGAGACAAAAAATTCACGTACGGCAGCCTCCATTTTTATGTCGTGGGAAGGCCTACTTTTCAGAGGGCGGTGTTTCAACCCTTTTTTGAGGTAGAAAAAGCATCGATATCTTCTTTTAACATATTAACGACCAGCACGTTTTACAGAAATGTTATTCAATTCACAACACTTTTTGTGAAACACTTAGTTTTACTTTATTAATCACTGAAATTAAATCGTGGATACAAGACAAAGGTCCAAGACCCCTCCAGCAAACTGTTTCTGAAACTAAGTAAATAAAGCAAATTGTACCACTCTCCTTCATCGGTACAAGAAAAAGTGAAAAAAACACAAATATAATGTTGTGAAAACGCAACGCCAGTGTTCAATGGCTTAAAATATAATTACTTTTTATTTTGCATAAGGATGACCTCTATTTGTTAAAGATTCTATTAACGGTCTTTTTTGAAGTGCTACCATAATTTAGTGTACTTGAACCCTTCAATTACTGTGTTGGGACAAATACGTCCTAGCGACATTTTTTTTTTCTAATCCATAATTCATTAACAATCCAGCCGCGGGCGACTTTTTCATTTTCTTGGATAAAACCGCGGTGTATTTTTAATTATTAAAAATTCAGATTGCTTGATTCCCACCAATTTTTTGAAAAAGAAATATTCACTTTAGTTAAAGCGAGAATAAACCGAATTATACGCTTTGAAACAAGGTGGTAGAAATCAAGCAGTCTGAATTTTTAAGAAGTATCCCACTGGAACGCGAAAAAGCGTTCACCGCGGAATTTTATAGAATATGTGAACTGCGTTATGAGTGTTTCCCGTTTCTGGATGGTTAAGTGCCAGTTATTATAAGTAACAAATAGGTTTCTTTTTCAAAAATAATCTCTGTTCTATCCTTATCTTAAAAACAGTGAACAGTGGATTCAGTTACGGCTCGTGACTGATTTTTTTAGGGGTCGCTAAATGCGTGTTTGAAAAATTTATTCTGTTCTTGCAGTTACTGTTTCTATTTATCTTGTTAAATGGTAATAAATCTATATGCCAATAAATAGGCCAATGATTTCTTTTAAAATATTGTGGTAAAATAAGAATAAATTTTGCAGCTATGCATCTGCCGCCCCAAATAAAGCCAGTTTCGAGCCACCACTTAGTGGATAAGAGTAGATGCACACCGGTTGGAAGGCAACTTCACACTCTGTATGAGTATTTGTGTAAAAGAAATCTACAACAAAGTAATAGTTTTGTAAATTTTGGTGTGGTTTAATATAAAAGTAGTCGCCTGTCTTGATCCGTAATCAATAGGTTAACTTATGTACTTTGCTCTAATGAACTCAAAAAATTGTCAAAAGAGAGTATTACCTTTTGGCTGATTGCGGCCAATAACAATATTTTAAATTTTGGATCAACGTGGCTAGTTGGACCGGTTTATTTTATTGAAAGTGCTACCTTTTTTATGAAATAATAAAATTAGTTTTATATAAAATGGCATGAAATAAGGCAAATATTTGTTTTCGGATAAAAGGGGTAACAGTGTTGCCAGTAGGCTACTTTTTTAAAATTCAGATTTCTTGATTCACACCACTTTTCTTACATGGTTAAATTCATCTTGTTTTCGCCTTATTTAAGGTTATCAAATAAGGCAAATTTTACTACTTCAAAAATTCCTCTTACATGGTAAAATTCATCTTGTTTTCGCCTCATTTAATGTTATTAAATAAGGCAAATTTTACTATTTCAAAAAAGTGGTGCCAATCAAAAAATCTGAATTTAAGAAAAGTAGCCTATTGGCAACACTGAGTAGTAATATTCTGCATTAAAAAAAAAAAAAAACCTTTAACTGGCAACACTGAATAAGTTTAAATTTTCACACTTTACTTAATTAAAATTATACTTAATCATTAAATAATTTTTCTGTAAATTTAATAAATAGTAATATAATTTACAAAGCATTAAATTAGGACTAGTAGCAGAAAGCAGTAAATAATGTTATTCTTTTATTAACAAATAGATATATGTGTATATATTTTTTCTCTTTTGAAGCATTCTTTTAAATATTCAGTAATTAGGTTTTCTTTATAAAAATAAAAGATGCTATTTATGTCTGTTATTATTCATTTCGAACGCGAAACTTTTAATTAGCGTAAACATTTTGTCTGTTGTATTATTCTTTGAAAATATACATTTATATTTATTATGTTGTCATGTCACCCTAATGACTACGCTATTTTTATTTTCTCTGCAAAAGTACGTATAATTAAGAAGAAAAAAAAGAGGGGTGGAGCTTGAGTTGTTTATTTTGTAAATTAGAGGATATATTTTTTCCGAATTGTATTCACAAATAATATTTACTGGCTTTTTGGATTTAAGTAGCAAGTACGTTTCAAATTCATAATGCATTTTCTGATTTAAATAATGTATACAGGAATTGATTTGAAATTATTTGATTAAAATTATCTATAGGGAAAACACAAAAAAGACAAACATACCTTATTCATACCTTTAATAACACATTCATAGAGCTATTAAAATAAATATTCCATCTTTGACATACTATGGTTGCTGCGCTACTAAATAAGTTATAAAGCATTCAGTATCTAATAGCATTTGAATACCAGTTATATATGTATATATATATATATATATATATATATATATATATATATATATATATATATATATATATATATATATATATATATATATATATATATATAACAAATCATCATCGATTTCCAATTATTGAAATTAAATTTATAAAATATCTAATATTCATAACACAGACATTATACAGAATAAAGATGGAACATGTAACTAGTAATACAGAATCTTACTAAATTCCGCTAATTCACTAGCATATTGCTGGCGATAAATCTATATTAAACGTATGAAAAAACCACCAAATTTTGATACAGTCCTATTAAAGACAAAAGATGATGAATCCAGCTAAATAATGTTGAACCAGAAAAAGCCGTATCATAAACATACAAAAGATCAAATGAATGAATGATGCCGGAATGCATATATATATATATCAAAAATCCTCTTAAATTCCGCACTGTCACTGTAGGTTGTAATACATATAATACTCGTGCTAATACATTATTTTTAAATATTCTTACACAAATTTATGAGTTATCAGTCAACAAAGACAACACTCACTGCATTAAAAACAGTTTTGAATTGGTGGATAAAATAAAGCGATTAACAAATGTCAATAATATTATTACTTTAGATTTCAAAGACCTATTTAATAATATCATTCTCAAAGACTTACATTCTATTATCAATACATTATTTATAGGATATTTTCCTTTATTAAATTTACCTGATAACATTGATACTGACTACTTCACATCTTTGACTAACTTTCTACTATTTCATAATTTTATTTTCCAAGACAATGCTTTTTTTTATTCAAATAGAGGGCAATCCTCAAGGAGCTGCTTCATCAAGCATGTTATCTGACTTATATCTTTACTTTTATGAACGTAAGTTTATTAACAATATTATATTGCTTTACAGATACATAGATGATATAATTATTCTTTCTGTTAAAGATAATATTTCTTTATATCTTCCTGTAAAGTATCCTTCTTATCTAGAACTTAGTACTACTTTTCCACATAATTCTAGTATCAATTTTATGGATGTTAAAATTAATATTCTCCCTAATAACACCCTAACATTCAATATATATGATAAACGCAATAATTTTTCATTTAATGTAATTAATTTTACGAATTTCAATTCCTGCTTACATATTTCAGTATATAGAAATATTCTACTTAATCACTGTCTTCGTATCAAGTGTTTATGTTGCTCCCAATTCTTACAGCCTAACATTTTTAAATTAAAGCAATTAGCATTGTCTTATAATTATCCCATCTCTTTTATATCTGCATGGCTCAAATCTTAATATTCATTCTTTTCTATTTTTTCTACTTTTTACCAGTATAGGCATATAATATGTATTTTTAAAAAAACTAAAAAATAGAAAACACTATTATGCAGGGTGGGTTGTGGATTGCTGAAAAAATTATAAAAACATACACAACAAAAAATTATATATATATATGTATATATATATATATATATATATATGTATATATATATATATATATATATATATATATAATATATATATATGTGGATTTATATATAATTAAATTTAAAAAAAAGTATGTGTGTGAGTGTTTGTTTTCCCATACATTATGCACTATTTAAAAATAAAAAAAACATAAAAATACCATTACGGAGGGTTGAGGTTGGGAATGCTAAAAAAAGTTAAAAACCTTATATGTTTATATATGTGTGAGCCTGTATATGTGTATATATATATGCTTATATATTGTATGGATATATTAAAAAAAAATAAATAAAAAAACATGGGGTATCATGCATTTAACATCACAAATTTCTCAACAATTTTCACATATTGCTTCATAATACAAGGATATATTTCACTATCTCAATATTCTTCATTCTTTTTTAAATTTTCACATTTAGTTACATAATACAAGGCTATATTTTACTATCTCAAAATATTCCTCACTGTTTTTTAAATGCCATTTATATTCTCATTTTTTACATTATAATGTTTTGTCTTTAAATTAGTTAATTTAATCAATTGCCCTTCTATTTATTTATTTTTATATAATTCTTTATTTTATTTTTTATTAATTTATTCCTATTCATTATATTATTTTTGTATTTACTCAGTAATTATCAAGTTTATCGCTATTTTTTCATTCTACTTCAACTAAATGTTAATCTAAGTCATTTCTTTATTTTTTCAATCAATTTCATTCTTTTATGGGGGTCAAGATGGCAGCACCAAACATTATTGTTAATCATCCAGTTCCAATTTACATTTTTTTTCCTTTCTCACACCAGATGGCACCAATGTTATGGGTTTCAGTCAGATAATCAACTGTAGGCCCACATGTTAAAATAGTCCTAACTCTGTTTTACCATCCAGTTATGCTGCAGTTATGCTTCCTAGTATGTAATTTAGGTATTTGGCTTTATTAATATTTGATATCCTGTGTCAGGTGTATCTTTTTTTATCTCTTGGATTTTTATTATCTATTGTCTGTTATTTTTGCGTTATAAGGAGCTAAATTTTGTCATTTTAGGCTTAATGCCGACAAAATTGGATGAAATAACGCATCTTCTATGAATGAACTCACAAGCTCCTCTGAAGATTTTGTGAGTTATTCATAGTTTCTTATTTTACATACTGGTTTCCTATGTTCATTCCTAATTCATCTTTAGAACTTTACCAATATATTCTTATATTTGTGATTTCCGTTTTATTATATATGTATATATATATGTTACTGCGAAAGACCGAAATTGGAGAATGTCGACTTTAACCGGTGAATGTCAACACATACCAAAAACGTTGGTGAAAGACCGAATATTTGATTATATTCTTGTATATTCGGACCATCATCGGTGAATGTCGACAAACACAAATATGTTCTGGTGGAGGTCGAAAAGAGAAGTGGTGTTTAAGAGAGAGGCTAAAGTCTGTTGCCAAATTATTTGTTCTACTGCGAGTCACTCAGCTTTGTCAGTTTTATGCAAGGTTTGATGATACGCTCAACGTTTTCTTAAATTTTATTTTTTTATTCGATACCCTAATTTATATTGAATGGATACTGCAGTAATTCGTGATCTGCTTTTTTTTTTTTTTGAAAGATTAATTGCATTAGTTGAGAGTAAACGAGAAAATGGTTGTTTTTTTTTTTTTTTTTCAAGAACAGTACTCTAAAATACTTTCTGAAGTTTTTTCTGCTAAAACCATGGAACTACTAATAAAGAGGAACTGACATATTCGTAAAATAGTGAAGCTTCAACTATAACCGCTATCGCATGTGCTATTTACCGCCGGTGGAAACATCCACCAGTAGATTTATATAGAAATTTCCAACTTATGTAAACATCTTATTATAATAAAATTTCAGTTATAAATGATCTTAGAAACAGATTTCCATTTTTACTGGTACGAGTTTACTTTGGTGGTAATTGGGCCCTGCGTTTCCGCCATATTGTGACAACCAGGGAAACAAACTGACAGTTTTACGAGGCATACTGACACCAGTAAGAATAAATAGAAATTTTTATGACATTTTTGAGAAAATTTTCTGTGGATAAGACTTTAATTAGGACGAAATTTTCTATTCAGTTTTACTGGTGGGATGTTTGACCTAGCGGTAATCAGAAACCGGAGATCCGATTTAAAAAAAAAAAAGCAGCCGCCATCTTGTGACAACCTCCTCAGTTACTTCACTCGCAACTGATAGACAGTAAACTATATGTCTACTCCTCTTTATTCTTAACTCCATTGATAAAACGAAGTGCAACACGCATTTTAACTGCACTTACTCGGTTCTGATTGGACACATGAATTTCTAAGTTTATTTTTCTGGTATTAAATATTGAATATTCCGAAATATTTATGATATGAAGCCGATCTCTATTCATGGAATCATGAAATTGTTATTTGACTCATTCGGGGTGAAGTGTTCCATTAACCCTTTCAGGGGCAAATAATTGTGTTTCCGTAATGTTGATTTGACACCGGAATATACAAAGAAAAAAAAAATAAGGAAAAGCTATTTTACAACTTCTTTACACCAAAGTTATAAAATAAATATCTAATTACCGTAATTTCCGGTGTATAGCCCGCGGATCAAACAATCGTGTTTCGACCCCGAAAATTTTAAAAATGAAATGTAACTTTTCAGATCACGGTAAATATTGGTCTTCAATCAAATAATGAATAAAATTTCTGGTTCCAAACTGAATTGTTTTATCTGCGGGCTATACAGCGGAAATTACGGTACATGTTTCTGGTGCAAATCTTGATTAAAATTAGGTGGGATATAATATATTCCACCGCCCCTCAAACGGTTAAGAGAACACGTCTTTTCATTTAGTATTATTTTGCCTTAACCATTAGTTTTGTTATTATCTCCATGTAGTAATGATAGTATTCTTATTCTAATAATATCACACATGTGAAAAGGTATGGCTGAAGTCAACATTAAAACAGATGATTAAATGTTTTTGAATTCATTATCTGTTACATTCTTTTTTTCCTAATGTGCAAACTTTTCGCTTAAGTTAATAAATTTTACATATTTTATTTGTTTCTATGAGATAAAATAAAATTTATAGAACCTAATATTTTATCAATATTGGTATTTCAGTTCAAATGTTAGCGATTAGTATTGAAAACTAAGCGTACTTTTATATTAAAAAAATACCTGAATTTTTTAATAATAATTTTCGCTTTGTTTAATGGCAGATTTTCATCGAACACAATGACAATTGCCGTTAAAAAAAAAAAAAGTGGTAGATATTTTGAATCCGAATTTCGCTAAATTGCCAACTGTGTTAGCGATAACAAAAAATATTGGAAAATAGAACCAAAATACCTGAAACAGATTTTTCGGTTAATTACTTTTCTAGATTTTTATAATATTTATTATCTTCGCCTTATTTATTATATGAATTCTTAAGGCAAATATGCTATTAGGAGGAAACAGTGGTTATATATAAAAAAAAAAAACACAATCACTCCTTTAAATATGTAAAATTTATAAACTTAAGTAAAAATTTTATGCATTGTAAAAAATAAAAGAGAGAGAGAGATGTAATTGAATGGATAATGAATACATTACTAGAATTAGGATTCTATCATTATTACATGGAGATAATAACAAAACTACTTGTTAAGACAAACTAATACGCAGTGGAAAGACATCATCTCTTAAGCGGGTCTCAGGACTCTTAAAATTGAAAAAAAATGAAAAAAAAAAAGGCCATTTTCAATATTTAATATCTTAAAATGTATTTGATTTTTGAGATGAAAGATGCATAAAATCGATATAACAGATTACGTGCACAATTACAAAATAAATTTTGGAACTAGAACGAAAAATTGTTTGCCTACTTATACTTCAGCTTATAGTAATTACCCTGTACCTAAATAAATTTGCATTTAAAGCATTTTTATATTTTTAATACAAAGTTGTATTAAAAAAGTTGTATTATACTAATGCAAAATTTAGAATATTTCAACAGTAATATCACCTAAAAAATATTTTTTTGAACAATAAAAGGAAATTTTAGATTCAGTTTATACATACTAATATGAAACATATGTTTTGAAAATGTCATGAAGAAAATCAAGAGATTTTGCGATATCGTGCGCATTATGCCCATAAACGTCATTTGGAGAAAAATGACTTCAAAGTTTTGGAAACGCCGCTTCATCTGTTAAGCGGTTATCATTCTAAAAGCCTTAACTTCTGTTCTAAAGGGAATTTCAAGGAAAAAATTGTATCAAAATATTCAGAAAAGATACGAGTTTAACATATAAAAAAATTAAAATATCGAAAATTTTAAAGCTTTAACACTAGAACGCTCGGAAGGAGTCGATACGACTCCAACCATATGATTAAATGTCAATTGGAACCAGAAATGTTTTTGTAAAAAAAGTTAAATTTAAGCAACGCAAATTTACGTTAAATAAATCAACCAAATATTTTTAAATAAAAATTCTGGTGTCAAATATTTTCATAAAACTTGAGCAACATGTACGGGC
Source organism: Maratus speciosus (assembly GCA_963932465.1). Lineage (NCBI taxonomy): Eukaryota > Metazoa > Arthropoda > Arachnida > Araneae > Salticidae > Maratus > Maratus speciosus. Next base: position 500,145,574 of record OZ010794.1, on the reverse strand, counting down.
GTTCTAGTGTTAAGAGTCCTGAGACCCCTTAACCCTCCGTCTACCAGACGGGTCCATTGGACCCGACAGGTACATACAAAATATTCATTCAAACCAGAAATTTCTTTAAAATAAACTAAGTATATAAACCAGACAAAAATAAGGTAAATAAATAAGTTAAATAGTTTTAAATAAAAATTCTGGTGTAGAACGTTTTATTAAAACTTGAATAAAATTCCCGGTAGATCTAGGGTTAATAGGACGTTATGCCCCGATTGGATTAACCGTTTGAGTGCGGAACGAACCTTGTGGAAATGTATCAAAAATGCGAATGTGTTTGGGTTTATATATAATAAAAAATTATTTGTAAGCCGACGATATATACAGAAATCGCGCCCTTCCAACTTAAATACACACCACACTGAGACAACAAATAGGAGAACTATCAGATTCTCCGCAATTTTAACATAAAACAAAATGAGCGCTATCGCGCTTCCCGCAATTGTGGCACATAACAAGAGTAGTGGTGTCGCGCTTCCTTATATTTTGGCACATAATAAGAGGAGCGCTATCGACCTGTTCCGCACTCAACGGTTAAATAATATTTCAAAGCTTGTGTGAAATAGCAATCGCCTGTATATGTGCTTCAGAATATTCAAAATTTCATACCAGAAAAATATACGGATATACCTGTGTCGAATCCGAACCGAATAGGTATTGTGAATGTGCATGCAAGCACACCCTTGGATTACAGTCGATTAAAACGTTTTTAGGATTTAAATAAAAAATAATGATAGCGCTGAAACACGGAGAAGTAAATGCAAATTTCCGACATGTATTCAACACTCACCATTAGTGCATGGTGAATGTCGACATTTGCCGGTGTAAGTCAGAAATAAGAATATTTAACAAATATTTCGAACATACACCAAGCAACTATGTGAATGTTGATATTCACCGGTGAAAGTCGACATTTTCCAGATTTCGGTCTTTCACGGTAACACACATATATACAGGGTGTTCCGTTAAAGGGGTCCAATATTAATAGGGGTAATAGAGGAGATCACACGGAGCATAAATCAGTATACAATGCCTGGCCGGATCTCAATAATTTTCAAGTTACAGCAAATAGAATGAAAAATCGGAAATTTGTAAAAAAACAACTCATTGCTAAACTATCGATAATGCTACATAAACACGAAGCACATATTTAGAAAGAGCAGAAAAAATCCTACGAAATGACATAAGTTGTTTTAGAATATTGAGAATTAATGGCGAGTTACAAGCTCTGAAACAGTGAAAAAATACAAAATCAAATATTTAGCAAAATAGTTAATCGTTAATTCCAAAAATGCAACTCTACCTACATCAAGGAAAATGTTATAAAATTGGGTCCATTCCGAAAGCTTTCGAAGAAGCTGACAAGAAACCATATCAGTTTAATTGTATGGGAGAAATCAAGCAGTTCCCTAGTTACAACTCTGTACTGTTGCACGCTCGGAAAGGGCGAAACTCCGCCCATGACGATTGTAAACACCCCGTTTTAATATCTTTCAATTATACATTTCTGATCAACCTCTATCAATACCCTTTCATTATTCAGTCTGGTCAAGTGAATGACATATTGTGCAGCTCTCGCCTTGTCTTAAAGCAAACTCCGTGACTGCTGCGTTTCCTCCATGAACTTTCAGGATGATGAAGAAGAAGTACTTTTTATGCAAATTTTCTATGTATATAGGAAGAAAAGTGTAATAAAACAGCAGTCATCAGTGGGCGTTATGTTAAAGGGAGGCTGTTGTAAGTGGGATTGTAGTAAGTTGATGTATCATAATTATGCCGGAATACTCTAACGAAGAATATGCGGACATGCATCTGATGTACTGGCAAGCTCATGGAAATGCATGTCTAGCACAGCGCATGTACCGTGAGCAATTTCCAAGGAGACGTTGCCCAAGTTCGAAACTCTTCATAAAAATGGATAGACGATTACGGGAGACTGGATCGTTTAATACAGCAAGCATTGATGCAGGGAAACCTCGACATGTACGAACACCTGCAATGGAAGAAGATGTACTGAATATTTTTAAAGATAACCCCTCCACGAGTACACGAGCTGCTGCGTCTGAAGTCGGTGTTTCTCACCAAAGTGTGTGGCGTGTTATGCGTGCAGAAAACATGCACCCCTTTCATGTGCAGCGGGTACAACTGTTATCAGTAACAGATTGTGCTCAGCGGACAGAATTCGTACGCTGGTTGCTTAATGTAACAGAAATTAATCCACAATTTCTGGAAAATATTTTATTTACTGATGAAGCAACATTTACGAGAGAGGGCGTGGTAAACACGCACAATATGCACACATGGTCATATACAAATCCGCACACTGTTTTCCCGTCGAACGCACAACAAAAGTTCAGTGTGAACATATGGGCAGGTGTCCTCGGCGATTATCTCATAGGACCATATTTACTCCCAGATGTACTCAATGGCAGTACGTACTTGGTTTTCCTACGGGATATCTTACCGCAGTTACTGCAAAATGTGCCAGCAACATTGCGCCACAATATGTGGTTTATGCACGATGGCGCACCGGCACATTTTTTCATAGGTGTTCGCAATCACCTCAATTCAACATATCCTGGGAAATGGATTGGACGCAGTGGACCTGTTGCTTGGCCTGCACGCTCTCCAGACCTCAATCCGTTAGACTTTTTTGTTTGGGGACACCTTAAATCGTTGGTGTATGAAACGCCTGTGGATACACCGGAGGATTTACTAGCGCGAATCGTTGTCGCTGCAGGAGACATTCCCAACTCCGTCGGAGTTTTTCGGCGTGTTCGCCAATCTTTACGACGTCGCTGTCGGCTGTGCGATTCTGTTAATGGGCGCAACCTCGAACACCTATTATAATAATGTCCGTTCGTCTGCCTTCCGACATTGAACTGTGCAGCGCAGGCCAGAAGACTATGCTTCACATATGTCATAAAGTACGTGGAATGTAATTCTTTATTTGTCATTTTTCTTTTATTTTCAACACTTTTTGGCACAGTATTTTGTAAGTCACAGACTGTGGTGTACTCAAATTGTAAATTACAAAGTTTGTATGAATTAATTTAAAATTTAGTGTCTTTTTTAAATTTATAATTAATAAAATTATTATGCTATTTGTTATTATTATTTCCTATCATAAATTATGATGCACATATACATACAATAATTGTCCATGTAAAACATGTACTGAAACTTCTTGCATAGTTACAAATCGCAATATTTTTAATTATTTCCGAATTTTTACCACCAGTTTAATTTTAAAGAATTTAACTTAAGCTTTATATCAATAAAAGACCTCTTTAAAATGTAGACTATTATTGTAAAGTTATTTTGGTTCATTCAACGCTTGAATAATTAAAAATGTTGCATCTCAGAAGAAGCATGATCGAAAATGTATAGTTGAGAGTAATTAAAAAGGCGGTGTTTCCAATCGTGATGGGCGGAGTTTAACCTTTGTTAGTGTCAAAGAAAGCGGAGTTGTAACTAAGAAACTGATTAATTTCTCTCACACAATTAAACCGATATGGTTCATTGTAAGCTTTTTCGAAAGTTTTCGGAATGGACCAAATTTTACTACATTTTCCTTGTTGTAGCTAGAGTTGTCTTTTTGGAATTAACGATTAACTATTTTGATGTATATTGGATTTCGTACTTTTTTTCACTGTTTCAGGGCTTGTAACTCGTCAATAAATATTGCTATTTTAATACAATTGATGTCATTTTGTAGGTTTTTTTCTGCTCTTTCTAAATATGTGCTTCGTTTTTATGTAGCATTATCGATAGTTTAGCAATGAGGGTTCTTTTACAATTTTCCGAATTTTCATTCTATTTGCTGTAACTTGAAAACTATTGAGATCCGACCAGGCTTTATATACTGATTTATGCTCCATGTGATCTCCTCTATTACCCCTATTAATATTGGACCCCTTTAACGGAACACCCTGTATATATATATATATAAACATATATAAAGAAGAATTTCATAAAAATATATCTCCTAATATAAGAATTCATTAAGTATTATAGGAAAAACAAGAGCTTGATTTCTAACAAAAGAAGTACCGGAGCCCTAATATTCTACAATACTAAAACCGTAGCATGTCTCCCTCTCCGCTGTCACTCCAATACGCATATTTATATTTTATACATTATTTTCAAAATTTAACCTCCTCAGACCCGATAGGATACACATCTTAATAAAAAATTTTCACGTATATAAATAATGTTAAAAAAAATTGAAATTAGTGTGTATGGAGCATTACAGATAGCAGAATTAAACAAAATAGCAATTTGTTTCTTATAGTTCTTTTTTAGCGAGATGCGTATAGGGGTAAGAGTTATGAATCAATTAATTAATTAGAGAGAAATAATTAGGTATGCGTTGTGTTTTGAATAAATTTTAAAAAATTATAAATATATTAAGAAAAATACATTTAAAACACTGGATTAAGAAAAGTCTTAATTGATTGCAAGAATTCTAGATTATTTATTATGGATAAATTCAATTATATTTATATCAAAATGAGCAAACACATAAATTCAATTATATTTATATCAAAATGAGCAAACGCATAAATTCAATTATATTTATATCAAAATGAGCAAACATATAAATTCAATTATATTTATATCAAAATGAGCAAACACATGAAACAAAAAAAAAACCGTGATTAAATCAAGAATTATATATATGACTGATTTGCCATTTTTCATTGTGAAGTATAGAAAACGAGAGGCATAAATCACAGGTGCTAATTTCTTCTTAGCACTTACTAAGATCTATTTTAATCTTCTTTCATCATGTCGTCACATTTTATGATCAACATTTTCTTATTATCATCATGACGTGAGATCATCACATTTTTAATTATAGATGATATTTCTTTTTGAACGTCAACACATTTTCACATAAAAGAAGCACATAGGCACGATGGAAAAAAAAAGACAAATGGGATTTTAAAAACGTAGATATAAGTGCAGGCTCACTTCTCAAAAAACACTTCTTCGATATTGCACAAATGGATGTTAATTTTTATAACACCTCTACATTTGGCTCACGATGAAGCATGAATCGGTTAGGCTTATCCACACCGAACTTATTCTGGATGAACACCTCACCTAGAGACATCTCAAGCACACCGCAATTCACTTTAACTATACATCTTGTATAAATTCGTAGAAAACTTTTTTTTAAATCTTTAATTCAGGATCCATTCTTTGCCACAAACATAATATCTTTTGTTAAAACAAGAAATAAAACGTGAGAAGCTGCAACGAACGCCACACTCTTCGAAAATCCCTCTCCGACGCTACTCCAACGTGTTGCCAAAAAAACCGGTAGTGGAAAGTAGAAAAAGTCATTCTTCCTTTACGGTTGACTGGCAAAGGAGGGTGAATGCAGTTGTAACAGCTGCGAAACTCACAGGGCATTTCAATGCGATGCAACGCTGATTCTATGTTTATTTGAAGGATGCTCGTTACCTGACTTTGTTGCTGGCTGTATTTTTGGAGAATATTATATAATGCTTGTTACAGTTTATTCACAGTACTTAAGAGTGTATTATGTAGAGAATCTTTTCTCTACATCTCCTCCCCCCCAACAGAGGAGTAGTAGCTCATGGGATGAAAAAGTGTCTCAGAAAAGCACACATACAAAATATGTGCACACATCAAAAGTTAATTCTGTTGAGAAAAGTTTCAACACTTGTGAATTAAGCATTTATACCATCCATTGTCACATGCACAAAATTTATATGTGACATTCATAATGACAAACCAGACATATATATACACAAACAGTAAATATCAATTAGCAAGATGCACATGAAGAGAAAAATTTTAAGTATTGAAGATTAAAATGAAATTACTAAAATTGTCTCTAAAATTGAGACTGAAGAAATTTTTTGACATTTGAAAAATGAAATTTACAGAAACATACTGGCCAAAGACTAAATTTGAATTTGTAAAAAGAGCTGAAATAATTATCTTTATATATTTTTCTAATTTAAATTTTAAGAAGAAAATTAAATAATACTTAATAAAATATTTAAGAAATCATGAGTTAAAGTTATATGAAAAGAATTTTGTTTGTCAAAAAAAAAAAAAAAAAAAAAAAAAAAAAAAATCTCTTAAACTTTATAGTGATGGTTGTATATTTATAGCTAGCTACTTTTTTTTATATATACCTTTTAACTCAAGATTGTAACAGAATTGCCAAATAGTAATCTTTATCCTTTTAGAAGTTACACATCTTTGAAAATGTATCATCATAACAACCTAGAGATTAACACCACTGTCCTAACCTAACGGACCAGCCAGCTTAAGTCAGAAAAAGAAGAAAATAATAATGACGTCTCATTATCTTAATATCTACAGAAGTACAGTTTACCAGGAACCATAGATACAAAAATTTTGATAATAAAGATGGTAAAAAAATTGAGAAATGAACAAAAAATTACCAAGTTGACAAGAATGAATTTTGAAATAAGTTACAAAAATAAGGTTTATATACAATTTTGAATATTAGGTCTGAGAGGTTTTTGCAAAAAAAGTTTACTGACATGAAATTTCTTTTCCACGTTTTGGTTATTAACAATTCTAGTTACAATATAATTATCATTACGAACGATTTTAATTATTTCCCAAGGACCAATGTATTTTTCTGTAAATGAGCCGGTACGCCTAAAATTTTCAGTAAAAACCTTATCACCAACATTTAATTTTGGTTTTGCTCTCCCCTTTGTATTTTTATTGTATACAGCAAAATATTGTTCCTCATTTTTTGAAATCTGTTGCCTCATCTTTTCTAACAATTTTTTAATGTTTTCCTGATAAGCCTGAAAACTCTCAACAAACTTTGGTTTATTTATGGAGTCAAGTGGAGTGTTCAGAGATCTGCCAAAAAAGATTTCAGCTGGTGTAAATTGAGTAGCTGAGTTATTATAATGAAGTTAAAATTTTAGCAAATTGTTAGACCAGTCTAGAACATTATTAGACATAGCAGCCAGGCTTTCCTTCATTGTTTTATGAACTCTTTCGACTAAGCCATTTGATGCTGGAAAGTAAATTGAGGACTTTCTATGATCTATGCCTAAATTATCTAAGAAATTGTTAAGTTCATCTGAGACTAGATTTGGACCATTGTCTGATTGCACGATTTTTTGTTTAGTTGTCTAACTCGGCGAAGCAAATCCATCGAGGCGAGAATCATCAATTTCTGTAATATAAATCGCTATTATTTGCAAGTCATCTCTCTTTTATAAAGACACTCTAAATTTTTGTAAAACATTACGTTTTATCAGTGTGTGGCTTGGGTTTCGATTACATTATTTTCAAAAGTGAAAAATTTCAAAGCAGATGTGCTGTTAAAATGACGCACTTCTACAAAACATAATTCAGTTTTAAGTATTAAAATACCTGCTTTTGTTATTAAATGACGTCATTTGCATCTGCTAAAGCAATCCACTTTTACAATCCCGTCTTAAATTTCGTCTATAGAAAAGTACGCATATGACGTCATTATCACGGAATAACAGACAATATTCTTGACATAGCCCGTATTTTAATTTCAACTTTTTTTTCAGGTTTTAGGAGAAAATGGCAACAAAAAGATCCTATTCTCCCTCCGACTTCAAATTCGTATGATAACTTTACCAATCAGTTTGATTGTGTTAAAATAATAGTTCATCTACGTATCCATCGTTTATATGGAGTTCCATTACCTGCGGTTTATTCTGTTGAGCTGTCTACATGACAGACCAGATGTTCTACCAATAAGGTTTTCTGAGCGAAATATGCTGGCTGGTTGTCGGCCCAGTTAGCTTAAACGGAAAAGCATTGGCCTTGTAACCCAAGGATCTGGGTTCGATTCCCAGCCTGGGCATTTTTTCGCTCAGTTGGAAATATTCAAATTCGCAAAATAACAAATGTTGCTGCATAAATACATTATAATAAATAAACAAATCACGTGACATAAATTGTGGGATATCTCGAAAACGGCTGATTAATAACGAGTAGTTTAGAGTTTTTTACTCCCCACGACGAGATCTTCCCAATGATACCACGCCCAAAGAAATCGGCGCATGACACTTCATGGACTTTCCTAGCTTTTGCGTTATGCTTAAAACTTTTCGTTATTGCAGTTAATTTCGACACTATTAAAAATAATTAATCATTAGGAGTTAGAATGACATTGCAATTTGGGGGTTAACATGACACGATTTTGGATGTGATGACTTCAAAAAATATTTTTGTCTGAGCGAAGCGAAGGCTAATACTCAGCGAAATATTACTGTCCGGACACATTACAGCTACGATGGATATTAATGCCATGACCTACTTAAAAAAAAGCCTAATAAAAACCTTTCGTCAAGCATAACTCAAAAAAATATTTGTCGTATTTCGTTTCTGATTGCACCAGAAGGTACCTATGAGGGTCACTTACTGAATGCACCTACTATGAAAAATAAGTTCCGAACCGTTTAAAATTTATATTAAAAAAACTGATAAAAAAGCACAATTTATCTGCATACGTCACAGAAATTTGGTGTGCGTCACTTTCACCGGTGGATGTTTTCGTAGACAACTGGTTTGAACACATGGAGCAAATTAAAAAAAAAAAAAATACGCACGCAGTAATATTGAATAGATCAGTTTCAACCACGTGATCACAAACCTTGCAACAACCCGTGGCAACCAGTTTTGGTGGGCAAACAAATAATAATACAATACTCCATACCACGGTGACCGTTTTTAGCCTGTTGTATAAAATCTGGCTTGTTGCATGACATACAACAGGGTAAATCCGGCTAAAAACTCAGGTTAAAAGATGTTTAAAGTTGCCAGTCTATCGACTGGAAATTAACAGATTTTTTTAATACTCGTATAACGAAATTTAGAAAAGATTATGGATGATTAAAACAAATGACATGAGTGTTTGTCGCTCCGGGAGGTTATCTTTCTCTGGATGTCTGTCTGTCTATCATACAGCATGCAATTTTCTTGTAAAGGATGATATTATTATGCAGTAAAACCTCCATAACGGACACACCAGATTAGTGGACATCTCTATTTAGCGGGCATTTTTTCGATTACCAACCCTTAAATAACTGTACATATTTTAATCTCAGTAGCGGACACCTCCAAATAGAGGACAAATTCTGCCCTCCCGAGGTGTTCGCTATTCAGACGTTTTACTGGTAAAAACTCCATAACAGACTCACCCGATTAGCGGATACCTCTATTTAGCGGACGTTTTTTCGATTACCAACACTTAAATAACTGTACATGTTTTACTCTCAGTAGCGGACTCCTCCAAATAGAGGACAAATTCTGCATTCTCGAGGTGCCCGCTATTCAGAGGTTTTACTGTATGTATATATTATTCATAGTTATTTTACAGGGTCGCACAAAAGAATAAGAATATATGAAACGAATATAAACTAAATTCGGGATTGGTAGATCGCTGATGGTAATGTAATTTTAGGATGTTGTTACAGTCATCCGCAGCATGTTTTCAGAGTTTCGTTCATCTAACGAAACACTACCTGTCTCACTTCTTTGTCTGTCCGTCTGTCACAGAGCCCGTTCTCAGAAACTAAATATGTCGGAGACTTGAAAATTTGCATACTTATAGCTGAACACCACATATCAAACGGCAAATAATAAAATTTTGAAAAAGTCTAATATTTAACCCTCTGGGCTCTAACTTGTGTATTTTAAACAATTTTTCTAACTCAGCCCCTAATTAAGTAGGAGAAACGAAATTTTGCATACTTATAGCTGAATACCTCACATCAAATGACAAATAATAGAATTTTGAAAAAGGTCTAATATTTAACTCTCTGGGCTCCAACTTATGTATTTTAAGCAATTTTTCTAACTCAGCCTCTAATTAAGATGGAGATATGAAATTTTGCATACTTATAGCTGAACACCTCACATCAAACGACAAATAATAAATTTTGAAAAAGTCTAATATTTAAACCTCTGGGCTCTAACTTGTGTATTTTAAGCAATTTTTTCTAACTCAGCCCCTAATTAAGTTCGAGACATGAAATTTTGCATACTTATAGCTGAACATCTCACATCAAAAGACAAATAATAACATTTTGAAAAAGTCTAATATTTAACCCTCTGGACTCTAACTTGTGTATTTTAAGCAATTTTTTCTATCTCAGCCTCTAATTAAGTTGGAGACATGAAATTTTGCATACTTATAGCTGAACACCTCACATCAAATGACAAATAATAGAATTTTGAAAAAGGTCTAATATTTAACCCTCTGGGCTCTAACTTGTGTATTTTAAACAATTATTCTAACTCAGCCCCTAATTAAGTTCGAGACATGAAATTTTGCATATTTAGAGCAGAAGCTGAACACCTAACATCAAACAACAAATAATAAAATTTTGAAAAAGGTCTAACATTTAACCCTCTTGGCTCTAACTTATGTATTTTAAGCAATTTTTCTAACTCAGCCCCTAATTAAGTTGGAGACTTGAAAGTTTGCATACTTATAGCTGAACACTTGCGATAACACGATAAATCATAAAATTTTGAAAAAGTCATATTTAACCCTCCAGTCTCTAACTTCTGTATTTTAAGCAATTTTTCTAACTCACCCCCTAATTAAGTTGGAGACACGAAATTTTGCATACTTATAGCTGAACACCTCACATCAAACGACAAATAATAAAATTTTGAAAAAGTCTAACATTTAACCCGCTGGGTTCTAACTTGTGTATTTTAAGCAATTTTTTCTAACTTAGCCTCTAATTAAGTTGGAGACATGAAATTTTGCATACTTATAGCTGAACACCTCACATCAAACGACAAATAATAAATTTTGAAAAAAGTCTAATATTTCACCCTCTGGGCTCTAACTTGTGTATTTTAAGCAATTTTTCTAACTCAGCCCCGAATTAAGTTGGAGACATGAAATTTTGCATACTTATAGCTGAACACCTCACATCAAACGACAAATAATAAAATTTTGAAAAAGGTCTAATATTTAACCTCTAATATTTTGTCTCGCGCAATTTTTAAATTTAACCCTTTCAAGGGCGGTGGCTAGAGGGTCTAGCCACCTAATTTTAATTCCAAAACTGTCTACTGGCACCAAAAATAATTTAATAAAATTTTGCTTTTGTAATTAAAGTGCAAAATAGCGTTTGGTTATTTACTAAGAAATTCGTTTGAATATTCTGGTGTCAGTCAATTATTTCATCATTTTACGAACAGAAATCCTCTGCCCCTGAAAGGGTTAAACTGTTTTGCAATATTATTTTTTGTTTATTTTGCATAATAAGTGTAATGTGACGTAATTTCTTCTATTTAAGACTTCTAACGCATGTTAATGAATTTATTTTACAATATACTTTCTCTTTTAAAATTAACATGTAAATATATTTTTTATGGCGTAATTTCCAATAAGTGCATGCTTTTTATACCTAATTTGTTAATTCTAAATTGAAGGTTTTTTCTGTTTATAATAGTAACGTGTAAATAATTTTTTTATTCGAAGCAAACATTATTGTTTGCGCTGTTTATACAGTTGGCAACAGTTTAAATTAATACCGTTTTCTAAAATATGTAAAAAATATCTGTCGAAATGCTGAATATTTGAATTTAAAATAGAAATAAAACCTCAAAAAATGAGTCAAATAAAAAAAATAATAATGGAATCTGTACACCGGGATCTTCTATTGAATAAAATGATATAAAATGATTAAATTCCCATGTATAGTTTTTGCCCCTATAAAACTTTTTTAATGGAACGATTTTGTTCAAATTTAGCATTAAATATCTCTTAAAATAATTCTTCTATTTGAAAACTGTATGCATCAGCGTGTTGATCAAACATTTCTCTATAATACCACCGATTTTCATATTTTTGTATGCAATAGTTTTCTTAATATTAACGAAGAAAGACCTCGGGTCACAAAAAATTCAAAACCGGCGGCAGCGGTGACAGCGTTAGTTACTTTTTTTAGAATAGAGAGATATATAAAAATGAAAACTTGTCTATCTGTCTGTTTTTAATTCTATAAAAATCCACAATTTGGAAGCCAAAATTGTGAAAAGATACGTGCATGTGTATTAAAACATAGCCGAGTCAACTAAAGTAATCCAGAATCGAAATAATTTATAATTAATTTTTAATTAATAAAAAGCCACCAATTTAACAGCAATTTCTTATCAAATTTAAACATTTTTCATTATAGCAGTTGCCAACAATTAAAATACACAATAAAATTATTACTACAACAATTAATTTTCTACTGCAAGATTTCCACATGAAAAATGAAAATGAAAAAAAAAAAGCTCGCCGAATTTAAAAAAAAGTGAATATTACATCATAACTTTTCTATTGCAAGATATTCACGTGAAAAATGAAAATGAAATAAATAGTTTGACGAATTTAAATGAAAGTGAATATAACTTCATAACTTTTCTATTTCAAGGTTTCCACGTGAAAGAGGAAAATATTACTTCATATTTCAAATACAAAGGACGTGGTGGATGTAGTATAACGTCATATGAGTGTGAAAAATGTATTGAAGCATGATAAAAACCCAATTAGGGAAATACTGGCGTACTTTAACATTATTGCTCCAATTATAAATTGAAATAAGTCCATTTATAGCTGTATTATTTTGCGTCTGTTATATACATTTATACATTTTTATATGATTCATTCATACAACATTTCGACTGCTTTTTTTAATGTTTGTTTTGTGTTGTATGTTAAATTTTGTAATTGATTTTTCAGAACAAACATCATTCAAATTCTGGGCAACGCCGGGCACTTTAGTTTGTAACAGATAAATGGCTTTTGTGTCTGTAAATCTAATGCTAATATTATAAAGCGTTATAATATTATAAAGTGTATAATATTATTTATGCCTGCACGTTTGCGAGGTGTTATCTCTGAAACTACATAGCCAACTTAAAAAAATGTTGGTGGTCATCTCTGCTCCGAAAAAAAGACTGTATTTTATGTCAGTGTAAGAACCTACATCGCTGCAGGAGCAAAAAAGTTCTAAAATTGCGATTTCTGCGATATTGATTGGGTTAGAAACTTTAAATTTGGTGTGGTAGTTACTTTTAAGATGTAAATACTCGTAATGAACGCTCTCTAAAAGGTTCAATTTGACGGATAAACGTAAAAATTTCTAGAAAGATTCTAAACTATGATTTATTTGGAATATTGAAATTTTTGGGACACTGTTGGGGTTAGAAACTAGAACTTTGGCAAGGTAGTAATTTATAAGATGTAAATGCTCGTTGTAGAACGAATTCTAAAAAATCGAAAGACTATACAAAGCGGAAAATGATCTAAAGATGATCTAAGTAACGAAGTACATGGAATTGTTAGGAATATAAACATGAAAATTGCCATGGCTGTATTTATCATGACGTAAATCCTCGCAATAGAACAATTTCTAAAAATGTCGCTATATAAAACAGTGCAGAAACAAACACACTTTCGAAAATTTTCTATTTCTGTGTTACTGCTGAGCCCAAAATCTTGAAATTTTGCTCCGGGTTAGTTTTAAAATATACAATTGTCCCTATGAATGGTTTCTAAAAAATTTTAAATTTAAAAAGATGAAATTAACGGAAAGCGATCTCAATTACCATTAATTTGGAATTATTAGGTATAGCAACTTTAAATATTTCATAATGCTGCATTTCCTCCGCAAAACATGCAATTTAAATACAACAAAACTGATACCCACCTAGCATTAAATAAATTGTGTAAATATTGAATAAAAGCCTGTATGAAACAGTGAGTAGTTTGCCCGAAAGTACTTGTTAAAGTGTTCCTTCTCTAGGCTTTTATCTCTCTCGCCAAGGCCACTAACAGAGGGAAGGGCCGTTTTAAATGTGGTATGAATTTTTTATCTGATTCATTTTTCTAGACATTTTATAATAAGGTCATATTCTCAATTATCATTAGTAGATTTTTTATATATTAACTTATTCTGGTGAAATTCCATATTCGGATTCATATTGGCGTATGTTAGCTTGCATGATTTGCTGAATAAATATGTATGGATTTGTAAATTACTACAAATGACACTTTGACAGCTCAAAAGTTATGCAGACGATATATTCAGATCATGTGTCATACTTTATGTTGCAATCATTGTCGATTTCTTTTATTTAATACATGCTAAATACAGCTCAACTTTTGCAGAATATGTTTGAAAACAAAACAATACAGCGTATGTAGTGGCCAGCATACACTCATCATTTAAATCCGATTGAGCATATCTAAAACACACTCTAACGAAGCATTGCATGCCACTGTTGATGTATTCGCTACTTTGATACTATATCAGATTTTGAGGAGAGAATTCCTTAACTGTTATCGACAACCTCATTGCATCCGTGGAAAACAGATATTGTACAATATTAACTTTTCCAGGGGAGCACACACCGTATAAAGTATAGTCCATTCTTTATAAACATCATATATTTGTCATTTAAAGTTACTCAAATTGGTGTGGAGCGTCTGATTATGCTCTTGACACCATTTTATACAGTTAAAATTCCGATATAAGATAATTTAGTGTTTCATTTTCTATTTTACTTTTAATATATTGCGTACTTTCAATTTTATATCCATGCATGACTGTCTTGCATGGTTTGATTTCCCATTTTTTTAAACAGTGTATACGAATTTATATATAAAATTTTGTAATTCTACGATTCGTTTATTTTCATCATTTCAATTTATCGCAGTATATGGACAATTAAAGATAACATTTCATTTTATTTGCTTCTACATGTTATTATTAAATCTATGTTCTCAGCAATATCGCTCAGACTAATCCCTCTGAGGGAATTCCTAGTTTAAATTATTTACATCAACATTTTTTTAATCTTTTATTTAACTCAGCCTAGTTTTTATGCGTAAAAAGGGAATTTAGCAATCGCTTTTTACGCATTTTCTCATATGCTAGGATTATAGAAATTATGTACAAAGGTGTTTTTCAAATGACATTACAAAATTTTAATATTTTTACAACTTAATTTTAAATTAAAAGATTACTTTTAAAGTATTTTTCAATTAGCGGAACACAGATAATAAATCACTAAATACTTTCTGTAACTCCTACAATTGTACGGGTGCTAAAAACAAACAAACAATGGGTTTAATGTACTAACAAGCCATCGCCAAAATATGCGAAATCGCTGTGAAACTGGAACAACGAAATGTCTCAAAGACTGAATAATAGTCCATAAATTATAAATAAAAAATGAAGAGTGTGGTTTTTATTAGTTAATAATTCAATATTAATTAATAAAGATAGTAAGTTGCGAAATATATTTAGAAATTCTAAAAAAAATAGTTTGTGTAATGTTTTCCTTTTTTTCCGATTTAAAATATCAAAACAAAATGTATTCATTTTTTAATAAATTCACTTGCTTGCGCTTTCAAACAAATGTAAAATAAAGCAGCGACTTTTTTATAATCATGTTCAATGCCCACGATAACGGAAAATTTGTGGGAAATCATGATTTTCAGTCACAAAATTAGCCCTGATTTTCACGATGAACATTGAATGCTTATAAAAGAAGGGTTTTAACACTAGAACCGCTGCCAATTTTACTGAAGTGTTATAAAAATATTTTACACCGGAAATTTTAATTGAAACTACTTAACTTATTTATTTAACTTATTTCTCCGTGGTACATTTTAAACTTATTTTAGAAAGAAATTTCTGGTGATAATAGAAATATTTTTATTTGGTAGCGGTCAAAATGACCGCTACGGCGGTCCTAGTGTTAAAAACAAGTTTTTACTTCCATGCTTATTTTTAAATATACATGAAATAAAAACTCAGTTTATTAAGATTTAAAGATTATTTAGATTGTAAATTTCAGTTCAATTTTTTTTTTTTTTTATAAACAACAGAATCCGATTGTATGAGTAGAAAGATGAGAAATTATTCTTGAGGATGTTAAAGTTTTCTTTTAAGAGGAGATGTAGTCGGCTCGAAGGACTTTTGGGTTCTCCCCAGGGTATAATTTGTTCCGGAACTCATAAATACAGGCCTCAGAAGACCAGTGAATAGCGTTTCCGAAAACTGTAGCCTAAGTTATCTTACCTTTCCGCCCCATGAAGTTTTACATTCTTTTCTGTCAAAACACTTATATGTGACGTAATCTGTCGTACAAGTAGGAGATGGAGATGAAACTGGCTCAATTTTTATATGAGTCTTTGGCCTTAACCCCTGTAGGGGCAAACAAAAATGTCTCCAGATATTGAATTCTCATCGGAATAATCGAAACATTTTATTTTTAAATAAGGAAAAGCAATTTTTCAACGATTTTTCCAAAAGTTAAAAATATAAAATTTAGTTAAAATTTTCTGGTGATAATCTTGTTTAAATTAGGTAGGATATATTTTATACCACCAACCCTCAAGGGGTTAAGTGGGATTAAGCTCAATCTATGTTACATTCAAAATTTTATTTAACACTAGAACAGCCATAGCGGTCGTTTCGATCGGTACCGAATAAAAATATGTCAATTCGACCCAGAAATTTCTTTCTAAAATAAGCTAAATATGTCCCACAGATAAAATAATGAAATAAATAAGTTAAATTCTTTTAAATAAACATTCTGGTGCCAAATATTTTTATAACACTTGTGTAAAATTTCCGGCGGTTTTAGTGTTAATCATGTATAGAAAAAAAAAAAAAAGCTTTTCTGTTAAAAATTACGTAATCCATTTCGAATCATTTTATTGCTATTTTGATCAGAATGAAGGAGGAACAGAAATCGTGTTTTTCTATTCTAGTAATATTTGCAGATTTAGGTTTATATGACATTGATTTTGGTGACGTGTTGCTATGGTGCAATTCGAAAGAGTGAACAATGAATTTGCTTTCAGTTCGATTTTCTTTTATGACGGAAGTATCTATATCATAAAGGACAAAGATATCTGTGCGTAACGCATACGTCATTTTGCGAATGGCAACACTTTGAAATTTGAAATAAAATTTTGGTTTTGCAATTTTCTCTAATGCAAATTTTTAAACTTCTAAACATCGAACATTTTAAAATTTTACACCGTCGTATAAGGGAAAAAATGCTCTTTTAAATGCAATTTGTTTGAAAGATGTATCTCAATTTATTTTTAAGATATTAATTTTTTTGTATTTTTAATACCATTTTTCTTATAGTTGCAACAAAAGTACCACATTTCTATTGAAAGTAAACGGAAAATAGTCGAAAATAGGAGATTAGGGTCTCTACAACCGATCCGACAACCAACCAGCATATTTCGCTCAGAAAACCTTATTGGTAGAACATCTGGTCTGTCATGTAGACAGCTCAACAGAATAAACCGCAGGTAATGGAACTCCATATAAACGATGGATACGTAGATGAACTATTATTTTAACACAATCAAACTGATTGGTAAAGTTATCATACGAATTTGAATATTTCCAACTGAGCGACAAAATGCCCAGGCTGGGAATCGAACCCAGATCCTTGGGTTACAAGGCCAATGCTTTTCCGTTTAAGCTAACTGGGCCGACAACCAGCCAGCATATTTCGCTCAGAAAACCTTATTGGTAGAATATCTGGTCTGTCATGTAGACAGCTCAACAGAATAAACCGCAGGTAATGGAACTCCATATAAACGATGGATACGTAGATGAACCCAGTCGTACGTCAGGATACGTAGTCGGCCCAGTTAGCTTAAACGGAAAAGCATTGGCCTTGTAACCCAAGGATCTGGGTTCGATTCCCAGCCTGGGCATTTTTTCGCTCAGTTGGAAATATTCAAATTCGTATGATAACTTTACCAATCAGTTTGATTGTGTTAAAATAATAGTTCATCTACGTATCCATCGTTTATATGGAGTTCCATTACCTGCGGTTTATTCTGTTGAGCTGTCTACATGACAGACCAGATGTTCTACCAATAAGGTTTTCTGAGCGAAATATGCTGGCTGGTTGTCGGCCCAGTTAGCTTAAACGGAAAAGCATTGGCCTTGTAACCCAAGGATCTGGGTTCGATTCCCAGCCTGGGCATTTTTTCGCTCAGTTGGAAATATTCAAATTCGTATGATAACTTTACCAATCAGTTTGATTGTGTTAAAATAATAGTTCATCTACGTATCCATCGTTTATATGGAGTTCCATTACCTGCGGTTTATTCTGTTGAGCTGTCTACATGACAGACCAGATGTTCTACCAATAAGGTTTTCTGAGCGAAATATGCTGGCTGGTTGTCGGCCCAGTTGGCTTAAACGGAAAAGCATTGGCCTTGTAACCCAAGGATCTGGGTTCGATTCCCAGCCTGGGCATTTTTTCGCTCAGTTGGAAATATTCAAATTCGTATGATAACTTTACCAATCAGTTTGATTGTGTTAAAATAATAGTTCATTTGTTATTTCATTAAATTTTTGTTGCTAAATGGCTTCCTGCACACTTCTACATTTAACACCACAGACACTAATAAACATTACAAACGCCCATCATCAGCAGACATACACACCGCGCACGAAACAATACATTTACAAGGTCGCATTGGGGACTATTTTTATATCATGTCGCACATCTTTCTTTGAGAAAGTGGTTCAAAAAATTTCACATGTACAGTCGTGGACAAAAAAAAAAAAAAAAAAAAAAAAAAAAAAAAAAAAAAGTAAACACCCCTACTAACTCCTCAACAATTCACCGTAGACGAAAATTACTGGTACCGAACGATTGGAAATAAAGTCTACTTTTAAATGATGTATATAAAATTTTCCTAGGGGTCATCTATATATTAAAACGAATCCAAACTGCATTTTTTTCAATGGCAATATCCAATTTTAACGAGATATTTCAAATCTTCGGTTTAAACTATGCCTAGACACCAAACTTCAAGTCATTTGAATGTTAAGTTTTTGAATTAGAAATATTCCAAATTTAGTGCTTCTAATGTTTAATTACATTTTCATATTTTTATTTATATCTACTGAAATTATGATCCAAATGTGCTAATTTTTTGTGTAGCAATAATACTAATATACCCAAACATAAATACGCTGAATTTGTAATCTTTATAATTTTATGATATGAATTATGAAATTAATATTCGAAAAAAGTTATGAATTGCAACCTATAGTTTTTTTGATCGATTTAGTTGTATTAAGTCCTACTTTATGGAAATCCAAAATTTCACAATTATCTTCCAAGTAATTTTCAAGTTAAGCTTAAAAAACGGCAAAAGGATGGTTTAAGGAGCCGTCTGGGATAGAAGTGACTAGATATTTTGAAATTTCTTCTGCTGTCGTGTAATCTAGCAGGCTTCATTGACTGCTTGAGTGGTGCTTAAGGTGCCTTCATCAAGAAGGGGGTCTCGGTTAACAACCGAGGTCTCCCATCTCTCGGTTAACAACCGAGTACGGAACTTCAATTTGGATACAGCCCTTAAAATACGCTAAATTTAAAATAATTAATTTCTCGGAAACTTATGGTACGAATTGCATAAAAAATTGTTTTTAGGCTAATTGAAGGGTGGAGAGTTCATTTATGCTGCCAGAATTGTGTATTGCTATTGAAAAAAACAAAGTTATGGTTCGTTTTATTAAGTAGATGGCCCCCACCACGCAAATTTTATATACATCATTTAAAAGAAGACTTTATTTCCAATCGTTCGGTACCAGTAACTTTCTTCTACGATAATTTGTCGAGGAGTTAGTAGAGGGTGTTTACATTTTTTTCACGTCTGTACAAGAGAAATGTACTACAAAATTTATTTTTTCAAAAATAGTGGTGCGAATAAAATATAAAAATAGTGCTCGTAGAAGCCCTACATTTACAGCCATTAACTTCTCTTCATTCAATTTATATATATATATATATATATTATTCATAACACTAGAACTTCCGGAAATTTGAATCAAGTTTTATAAAAATATTTCACACCAGAATTTTCATATATCCCCTTTAACCCCGTCGAGTCGGGAGCCTTTTACGAAATTTTTAATCTTTTGTCACCGTTTTTTAAAAACAGAAATTTGTGTCTTCTTGAATCGAGAAAATTCGCTGATTAAATAAGGCAAATTTTACAGTAAAATTTTACTGGTGAGAAAAAACAAGGATCTGAGAACTTCATGCGGCACGTATACGTGTCGCTCGTCCCCAAGGGATTAAGGGCAGTGGTTCATTTTTAGACCACCTAATTTTATTCCCTGAATGGGACACTTACACCAGAATTTTGGATTGAAAATTGTCGTTTTATTAAGTGAGTGAAGAAAAGCTTTTACTTAATTTCAAATAAACTTGTTTGTGAATTCCGGCGTCATTCATTCATTTCAGTGTTTTACTAATAGAACTGCCTTGCCCCTGAAAGGGTTAAAACAGTTTAACTTTATTATTTAACTTTTTTCTTCTTTGTATCTTTTAAACATATTTCATAATCAAATTTCTCATTTGAACCGAAACATATCCATATGGTAGCGGTTAAAATGAGGGCTCACTGTACTTTTAGTGTTAAACATAAAAAAATTAAGTTAACAGGAAGTCATTTAACAGCAAAAATTTTAAATTTAACGAAATGACAAATGTAACAGCATAAAAACATTATAATAAATAAGCAAATAGTATGACGTAAATTGTCGCATATCTCGAAAAAAGCACGACGGGTAGTTCTATTGAGTTTTTTACACCATAAAACGATATCTATCCAAAAATACCACTCTCGTCAAAATCGACTCATAACACTTCTTGCAGTGCTCGAGTTAGAGGAATGTACTATTGATTTTGACCCACAGATCTGCTGCTTCTAGAAATCGCTTTCTGCCAAAAAAAATTATAGGGTATAATTTTTTTTTCGAGTATATTTTAGAACTAGCAAAAGCCATGCTTTGTTTGGATTCGCGAAGCATTGTTTAATAAGACAAATATTTGAAAGTAACAATATTTTTTATATTATTTTTGCATCTTTATTAAGCAAAAACGTTATTTTATATTTTGGTGCATTCTAACCCCTTCGGCCCTGGCGTCCTACTATTAGAACACATCTTTACATTGCTCTAAATTATTCATTTTTTTAAGAATTTGAAGTTTAAACCGAGTGTCCTACTATTAATATATTGCTGATTAACAATTTAATCTCATTTGTAATCGCACATGGTAGCACATGCGTCAGTAAGCAGCAAAATGGCGGCTTCTACCAGTTTACGGGCAAAACGCAAGCACACATTTTTAACCTTCTCAATAAAAATACTAATAATAATTTAGTGACATTTTGTTAATTATATTTTATAAATTAAGGCCATTTATACCTAAATTGGTTATCTAACTTAGAAAATAATGATAAATCACACTATAACTAAGAATAAAACATATGTTCTAGTATTGGGACATGAGGCCTTGCGGCTAACAAAGTGCTTGTAAAAAGTATCCAGAATTGCTATATAAAACACACACAAAAAAAATTTTCATCAAAATTTATTTTGACATCGTCAAATTAGACCCTACTGATTTCAATACAACTGTGCCAGTACAGGTCCCAATCTTCCATACTTTTTAGATAGGTAAATTGAGGTATGGCCTTTATCTCCTTCTGCGAATTTTCTCTTATGCCTCAGTTGACTCAAAACATTTTCCTGGAAGTGATAATTTTATCTTCGTGAACAGAAAAATGTCACACGAGGCCATACCAGGCGTGTTCGGTCCTTGGTTGATGACATTAGTTGTGTTTTTGGCCAAAAACTATTGCAGAACAATAAGAGAAAATTGAGCTTTTTCTAAATCAGTCGTGTGATGATGCGTTTCAAGTGCAAACAATTTGTCATATCGATATCTTTATGAACGGACTTAAAAGATATGTGAGATATCTTGAGCCAACTCTCTTTAAGACATATACCATACTTTTCAAGAACCACACTGTAAACAAAAACGGACTAAAATATGGACATTGTATTGGCAATCGAGACGTCAGTACAATTTCCATATTTTAACGGAAAATTTTCCCCGTAAATTACAGAAAAATTTCCGTTTTTCTGGAAATTGCGGGGGGAATTTTACGTTAACATACGGAAATAGTACTGGCGTCTCAATTGCTAGTATAATTTCCGTATTTTAGACCGTTTGTTTTTACAGTGCAGCATCTTGATTTTATTGCTGTCAGCTTTGTGCGCAGAGATAGGCTGACAAACTGCCCGTTAAAAAGTGATGCCGAATTTACAAAATATGGATGCCGTACTTGTGCCAGCAAATATGGTAAAATCGTTGTTGTAAAGTGGTATCACAATAAAGTTGTAACACTAGCATGTACATTTCTGTCAGATAATGCGAATGATATTGTTAAAAGGGGATTAAAAAAAGATTCCACTTATATTGATGTATATAGGCCAGAATATGTAAAGTTCTACAATAAAAGAATGCAGGGGGGGGGGGGGGGGGCAGTCGACAAACATGATTTCTTACCGTCATTGTATCGAACTGTTATAATGTGTAAAAATTGGACACTTCGAGTAATATCTCATTATTTTAGTATGCCCATTATTTATTCTTGGTTAGAGTATAAAAATGGTGCTTGGAAGTTTCTTTGCAAGATCAAATGGATTTATTGGATTTTACATTTGAAATAGCAGAAGCTCTATCACTCAAATACCAGTCGCTAATCCGTATCAAACGTGAATGGCCGTCATCAAGAAGCTCTGTTTTCCCAAAGAACAAAATGAATACTGCTGTTAGGCCTTCTAAAGATATTAGATTTAATGGAATGAACCATATGATTGAAAGGAGTGAGAAGCAACAGAGACACAAAGTGGAAAGTTGTACAGATAAAAGTACATATTTTTGTGAAAAATATGAAGTATTTTTATATTTTCACGCACAGAGAAATTAATTTAAAGGATTTCATTTGAAATAAACACATTTTATTCATTCTCATGCCCTTTATATCTTACATAATTGTAAATGTTCACAGGAAATAAAATTGCTCATTTTGCGTAATTTAAGCCCTGGTGTCCTATTATTAGAACACTTTTTAATTAGTTTACTAATTATCGAAATGATATAATACTTCATATTATAGTTATTTATGTCTATTCAAGCTTATTTAATCTGTAATTTATTTTTCATCTGTCTCCAAATTAAATCAGAGCCGAAGGGGTTAATTTTATAAATGTAAATTCAGCCAAATAACTAAGAATTTCCTCGAAATTTTTTATTTATGATATAACGAATTTCACAATTAATTTCATTTGTTTACAATTCTTTTGTTGCCACTTTACAAAAAAAATCATAATATAATTCTTTTAAAATGCGTAAGTACCGTCTGCGTAAATGATTTCACATAATAAGAATAAATTGTGTACAGTCATTCAGGGTAACTTTGAACCATGTGTTGTGTTTGGAGATAGGAGGTGAAAGAATGATATTGTAAAGTTATTTTGGATATTGAAATTCCAATTAATAATCCAGAATTCATTTTTTTAGGATCAATCGTATAGTGTAATAACAATTTGTTGTGGCCACAAAAGACCACTTTGACATAACAGTCATTAATTTTAAAAAATCTGAATTTACTTATCATACATTTGGTAATTGAGAACAAAAAAATAAAAGGTAAAAGGATTACCTGCATTGACCTGAAAGAACAGAAAATGATGGAGATATTTGCAGAAAGGAAATAAACAGATGACAAATCTTCCTTAAAAATTTTTTATTTATGAAGCAATTTATCTTGAAGAAACATAAAGCATTATCGTAGAGTACACCTCTTATTCTTTTAGATGTACTTTTTTTTATGATGGACACATACAATGTACGTTCTTACTAAAGAAAATAAAATAATTTTTTCCCTTGGGGAGTGCGGAGGCACAGGCATTTAGATGATTTTTTCAGCATCACAGTTCTACGACTCGAAATAAAAGCATCATTTGAATAAAAATAATAATAATGCCGTCAACAAAATTCTTATCCACATCTTACTGAAGAATCAGAAGTAATTGATCAAAGAATCTCGCCACAAATAAAAAGACGAAACTATGCAGCCGATTACACAATCTTAAAGAAATATTCTTGCTCTTTTAATATTTCTTACTGTAGATACGAAATCCGTTTATTATTATTTTTTTTGTAGAAGGGGAAGAGGCATCCACCCATTCTCTGCGTTCGATGACAGAACACTCGTGCAGGCGCGGACATAATTCTTCACAGAACGAAAAAGAGCAGCCATTCTGCATTGAAATCCCAACTCAACTGAATGCGCACGAGCTGTCCGAAAAGAGGAGTAAAAGGGGGTTGCTATAATACTTGAAACATGCCAACTTTGGCTGAACGAACATACAGGCGCCCTGCATTGGCATAAAATGCAATGCTAAAGTATATAAAAAAAACTGCTTTAAAAAAAGGAAATTTGATCGATTTCACTGAGATAAGATGCCAAACAGTAGTAAAGAGTTACGAATTTTGAAATTACGAATTAAACTGATTTAAATATTATTGGCTAAGGGGCGGAGCTACAAAAGGAAATGATTTCACAAATAGAAAGATATGGAACCTTCCAGATAATTCTTTTACAGGAAGTACAGATTTCAAAACGACGTTTATGATTTTAAAATGAATGAAATGCTATGGCAGAAAGAAAAACTTACAGGGAAGGTTGAAAAAAAAGGGAATAAAAATAATTTTAGAATGCGAATATTAAAATTAAATGAATAAAGATTAATAAAAATATTTTCTAAATGAAATTAAATAAAAATATGGTAGTGGTTCTAAGTAACCACAACACCATGGGGTGTAACATTGCACCACCTCCTAATTTTCAAAAATTTTTACTCCAAAAGTCTAAATAAACTTTAAAACTGTGCTTAGTTGACAAGGTTCTAAACTGGGATTTCTACTCTTTATTTTAGAAAATAAATTACCAACATTATGCGCAATTAATTGCATCATCTAACTATTTTTGTGAAGTACTGTTTTCAAGTTAATTTTGAATGCTGTTTTGAAGTTGTAATCCAATTAAATTTTCATAGAAAGTAACAATATACTCATTTATCAGATATATTGTTATCTAATTGTTGTAAATGTGTTAATATTTTGTGATTATTTATTTATTAATAGTTATTAAAATGTAAAATAAGAAGGTACTTACATTTTACCGCATTTTCAGGGTAACTTTGAGCCGACTCAAAGTTACACTGGTGTTTATAATTTACTGATTATAGGTGCTACTGTCAAAATTTTCCCATATTTGCACGTATATTTTATATAAATGTCGAAAATGTGCATTGGATATAACATGTAAATATTTTCACAAATATGTGTAACATACATAAAATTCATTTAGAGGCGTGATTCGGGGCGGAGCTACTCAAATTTGACATTTCATACGTTCGACGCTTTTTATTCTTGTTTGAATAGACTAGTATATTGAATAGACTTGAATTGACTAGTACTTGTATGTATCACTGTAGCTATGGATATATTATTGAGTTAAAACACTGAAAATTGTTTTTCACTGCATTTTTATGTTTTATATGAACAATAAACAAGTTTTTTTTTTTCTAAATATTCATGGTTCTCTTCGGAACAGATGTCATAAGTTCCCCCCGGCCGCCATCTTGGAATTTTCTTGGCGTGAAAACCCTTTTTCCGCCAAGTAGTAAATGTCGCCAAGCACCGGTTTATACGCATGTTTGGCTTAACGAAAATAAAATGTAAATAATAAACAAAATTCGCTAAAATGGCAACCAGTAATCCTTGTATGTGCGCTTCGCGCACATTTTCCGAAAAAAAAACACCACTGCATTCAACACTTCTCGAGGTGTAGCATTTTCAAAATTCAGCAGTTTTCGCTTTCTAGCAATCTCATAATATAAAAACTTTTAAAGCAAAAATACACATAAAAAACAAAATTCGCTAAAATGGCAACCAGCAATCGTTGTATGTGCGCTTCGCGCACATTTTCCGAAAAAAACATCGCCGAATTCAGCATTTCTCGCTATATAGAATTCTCAAAATTCAGCAATTCTCGCTTTCTAGCAATCACAAAATGTAAAAAACTCAAAAGCAGTAAAATACATAAAATCATCAACATACCTTAACAAACATCTGCTTTCTTGAAAGATCCAGCTCGAAATATTATCGCCGACATTTTCCTAAATAGGCTTATCAATACGTATTCACAAACTATAAACAAACCTTCTTTTCTTGTCAAAATTTCCTCATATTTCCTAATTATTTCAACAACAGCGTTTAAACGGACTACAGAAAACATAGTTAATCAAATACATTCAATAAATTTCACATAAAAATAAAAAGGCAGAACTATACAATACGATATCAAAATACATTCACAATATTCCAACATTAACTTCTCGGTTGCCAGAACGACACGTCACAAAAACACGTCACACGACATTCAACATATCGAGGTTGCCATATCCATAACCACCGTCAACACGCCAACACGCCAACAAAAAATCGCCAAACATTTCAAAACAACAACGGCGTAGGGAACATGCGGCATCTAAGCCTTCTCTTCTTCCACTTTTCTTATACGTAATTGGATGGGTAACTTTGAACCAGGTTAACATTCATTTTTTATTGCTTTTATCATTATTATTCTTTAATTTTTTATAGTCATACAATAATTTAGGATCATTTCTTCTCTTTTATGCCCCTAGTTGCAACAATATTCTTAAAAAAAAGAGTGTGGCATGTGAAAATAGATAAAATGCGGATCAAAGTTACTCTGAATGGCTGTATTCGAATTCTTAACATTGAAAAATACATCTATAATTGAATGTAAATAATTGAATTTTCACAAATTTTAATTCATTAAAAATATGCTATAATTTTCATATAAAAGGGTATTTAAAAAATTTCATAAAAGAAATCGTGAAACTATTTAATTAATCATGATTTCATCTACAATGACTAACTCCATGATTTATTTTTTCTTCTGAAAATATACGTGTTTTATTTTTTATTTGCAAAAATGCACCCGTAATGGAAAAACATGTAAGATAAATTAATTAAAATAGTAAATTTTAAAGGTTATTCTGTAAAAAAAAAAAAGAAAAAATCTGTGCAAATTTACAGATCATAATTTATTTTTATGTTTAATTTTAAGTCAAAATACTGATTTTTTTTTTTTTGAAAGTGTACGACAAAATGTAATTTGTGTAGCCTAGTAGAGAATTCGCTTCGCTCATCCTAATAAAAAATTTTCCAATGTTGCAACAAATTACAATAACAACAAAAATTTATAATAACACTATACATTTTGAAGCATAGCGAAATAAATCCCTTTTTAAAGAAATTAATGCATTAAATAACATACTTAGGTTAGATCTTTTTTATACTGGAAAGATTATAATTCAAACCGAAATATTATTTTTGCTATATAGTTGAAATGCCGTACAAAGAATGCAATGATTCCTCTAAAAAAATTCACAATATATAATTTTCGGCAACTTAATCAAATGTATTGTTAAAAGCAGTAAATTCACATATACTTATTTAAATCAAATACCATGTTTTAAAGTAGAAATCACATTTACCTTCCAACCTTTATTTTTCAAATTTAATTTAATCTTGGTGTTACTGGACAGCAGACAAGTCAAACAACGAATTTTTTCAGACTGTTGCAAAAAGCATGAGTGCGCAGGGGAGGCGTTGCATATAACAAATACTGGCAACAAACGGATTCAGCGGTTTAAGCAAACTCTTCTTTTTTTTTTTACCAATCATTACTTAGATTAACAGATTAATTTTTGTTACCGGAAAAATATACTTATTATACTATTTATTATTTTTCACTTGGCAAACTAGTTGATAGTGTTTCAAACTTCTGATTGGCGTTTCGTGATAATCTGTTAAGCTTTGCTGGCAGATATCGTAATAAAATAGACAGCCGTACTTAACCAGTGCTGCCAGATTGGGGATTTTGTCCCCATTTTGAGGAATTTTAAACCTCTAGGGGAATTTTTTGGGGACTAAAAAAATTTTGGGGAAAAACCTGGGGATTTCGTTTTTCTTACTATTTTCCGTAAAGATATCTTTTTGGTCTTGTAGAAAAACTGGATCTGTCTCGAACTCAATTTCGATTTGAAAAATGAAACAACCCAGAAATCGGAAATATCAATCATTATTCTCTTGAATGTGGTTGTGTTCGTTGTTTACTATGTTACACTACAGTTTACAGATGCATGAGACTCTAAAGTCTTAAGCAGCTTAAACCTGCTAGTGACTAAATCTGCAGGATTTTAACGAAGAATTTCTTCGCCGTACTTTAAAAAAAAAAATAAATAAATAAAAATAAAAAAAAATAATTTAAATATGTGGAAAGTAGATTTTTCTCTTATGATATACAAATGTACATCGATTGATACAGCGAAAATACTTTGCACTCGACTTTGCATTATGATTATGTACTTCAGTATAGGGAGGACAAAAAAGAATTAAAACAGCGAACCTCTTGGATTCATTCAAATCCCAACTGATAAGAGATTATCTAAAGCTATGGAGGTAATGTAACAATAGTCCAACATTGTTAGACAATACTTTTAAAAACAAACGTAACAACTTGTCGTAGCTACAGAATATGCATTCAGCCCAGTTTAAAAGTTTGCTTTTGTAAAAGGGGAATTTTTTCAAAAAAAGGCTTGATTTGGGGAAAGTTTTTGAGCTCAAATTACTTAAATATTTTTTATAGTCATAAATTAAAAATTTAAAAATTCCCTTTTTGAGTAAAAGCTGAGTTGGGGATTTTTTCAGAAAAAAACACTGATTTGGGAAAAAATTCAAAAATTTTGGGGAAATTGACTTTTGACTATCTGGCAACACTGTACTTAACTATCGTCTAAACCACCAAAGCATCGTATGAGCCAGCGCGCTGTGCTAGGGAACTTCTTGTGTGCATTTGTGATATGAGCCGTTGTGAGGGGCGCGATTTAGACGCTTTTCCGTACTTACTTCAGTGTTGCAAGCTTGAGGATTTTAAGGCTCTGCTGACCTGCCAAGTCTCCGGCTTTTTGTGCACCACTATTATCTTTTACTAAAATTTTGTTCTTTTAAATCGTCCCCAAATGTTCCAAGTAAATAAAATAGCATTATCTGTATAAAAATACTGGTATCAAAAGCCCGAGACTTGCCAACTTTGGGTTCAGTATTCTTCTTAAGGTCTGTCTGCATCATTATAAGAACTTTCTTTGGAAGTATTTGTTCAAAATTATAGTTAAGGAAAGTACAAAATATTCAAACTTACTCTATATTAAATGCACGTACTTAATAAGGCATTCATAGGTCCAATAAAATAATTATTCTATTTTGAACATACTATCAGAACTGTTAAATGAGTGATAAAAAGAATTCTGTAATTATATCTATAGTCATACACACATACGTATATAGTATAGACAGATAGATAGAAAACTACATCTTTAAGAAGAATTTCTTATAAACATATCATAAAAGAATTCCGAAAGTATAATAAGAATAGCTGAAGAATTGTATTCTTTAAAGAGCCGGCTATTTTTTCCTCCTAGAAGAATATATTTTAACAACATCTATAATAATTTTTCACCTTTGCTGTGATACAATCTATAAGTGCCAAACTGCCACTAATCTTTCGTAATATGTAGGTTAATTAGACCTATCTTCATTGCGTTTCGAATAAGCAGATTTTTAAAGAAGTGAAATTAAATAATTTGTACATCGTATCCTAAAATTTAATAAATATAAATTCTTAAGTTAATTTTTTCTGGTTCGAAATATGGTTAACGTGGGTGAAATTAATTCATATATTATAGATGATAAGTGGGAGGGTCGCAACTATGTATTAAATCTACCGGAAAATTCTGTCGTTTAATGTTATTTCACGCCTACTTTTTTAAAATTAAGATTTCTTCATTGGCATCACTTTTTTGAAAGGGTAAATATTCCATTGTTTTCACATCTCACAATAACCATTTGAGGTGCAAGCAATTACGTTTCTGTAATGTCGAATTCACACCGGAATCTGCAAAAAAATTTATTGTAAAATATGAAATGAAACAAGAATTTTATGACCCATTCTTCCCACCAAAGTTAGAAAAGTAAAACGTAATAAAATTTTTCTGGTGCAAATCTTCATGAATCGCAGGTCGGATATAATATAGTCCACCGCCCCTCAAGGTGTTAAAGTAACAAGAATGGGAATTTTACCATTTCAAAAAAAGTGGTGCCAAGGTAGAAATCTGAAATTTTTTTAAAAAAGTAGGCGTGAAATATACGACAGAATTTTCCGGTAGACCTAATACAAGTGACGTGAGTTCTAAAACTCACCTAATTCAAAAATTTAAAAAATCTTGTTTTTTCAATCAATTCATTCTATGGGTAAACGTGCACTGCAAAAACATTATAATCTGCAACAAAATTAGTTTTATCCTGTATTTCTGGCTTTGGAAAATCTTGGTTTACAAGGAAAACCAATGGACGCAGTCAGAGGTTTTTTGCGATTTCCCAAAATTTGATTTTCTGGATAAGGTGAATTTTGAATCTCACTTCCTCAAATAGATTCCAGTATTTATATAAAATTAAAACTAAAATTTACGAGCTAAATGAACTTTCTATACTTAATAAGCTGTTTTTATTATTTCATGTACATTAAAAAAAAGAATCATTAAAGTTAATAATTAAAATATATATATCGTTGAAATCATCACATTCAAGATCGAATTATTTAAACTCCCAAATTGCAATGTGATTGCAAGTCCTAATGATAAATTCCTTTTTAACCCTTTATCTACTGAACGGCACTTATAAGTACCACTCACTTTAAACGTTCATCCCATAGTGAATATTACTAATATTCTAATGGTACTTTGCAAAGACACTCTTTTAACTCTACTTTATCCCAAAACATGGCAGCAGTAGTTCTAGGTTTGTTATTTTAGCGAGGAAGGAGGCTATCTTTGACACAGACGATGGGTTTTGTGCAGACATTTTGTACAGATTGTCACGCTCGTCTTTTTATTGCTGAAGACACAGTAAAGGATGTAAGATAAGTGTTGTATTTTCTTTTATGTATTTATTATGATCTTAGAATACAGTTTGACTCGCTATTTTAGGTGAACGTTGTATGTATTTGATTTAACAGTTGAATTACTCGGCGGTACTTATAAGTACTGTCAGTACACTGGGTGTTGGAGAAAAATATCTTGTTTATTTTTCGTCTGTGTAGTTATCCATCGCTTTCATCTGCTTTAAAACGTAATTACTAAACTGTAGTGTAGTAATGATTTTCCTGGTATTTCATTTCTGGAAAAGTTGTGGTACCGGATCGTTTTTGCTATGCTAG
Source organism: Maratus speciosus (assembly GCA_963932465.1). Classification (NCBI taxonomy): domain Eukaryota; kingdom Metazoa; phylum Arthropoda; class Arachnida; order Araneae; family Salticidae; genus Maratus; species Maratus speciosus. Next base: position 500,114,223 of record OZ010794.1, on the reverse strand, counting down.
AAATGGCATATGTAAATTCGTATATTGCATACGTGGAGATGCGAGAGAACATGTTTTCCCTGGAAGATAGATGTCGCATAACTAAAGGACTGCTAACAAGATCGAAACCTAAAAAAAAAAAGTTTTTTTAACCCTTTCACGGGCAAAGCCTTTTCAAATCTAAAGTGTTGAAATAAATGATTGGCACCGGACTTTGCCAAAGGATTTATTTGTAAATATGAAAAAAGGGGCCTATAGTTCACATGTTTATTAAGTCGAAAATATTTACTGGTGCCATTTGAAATACCTTGTGGGATTTCTGTTACGATATTTTAGTCATAGTGTACAGACGGTACTTTAAATTACCACTTTTATTAATTACCTCTAAATAATGAAATTCCTCACGGGTGAGTATTTTTTTATGTTTATCCTTTAATTTTCATTGTCGTAACTAAAAAAAAATTTGACATGAAAAAAATTGCAGTAGATCATAATGCAGTAGATAAACGGTTAATTGTTGCGAAATAAATTGTAAACACAAAATGTTTTAATCACAACACTAAAGCTATTTGGCGGAACGTGGTGCTAAATTTTATTCTCATACTTGCAGCTTGTAGAAATCTAGCAAAAAAAAAAAAAAAAGGGGGGGGGGGTACTTTTTTTTCGAGTATAATTTTGAAATAATATATTTTTTGAAGCATAAGGAAATAAATACGTTTTTACAGAATTTAATACTAAATATTATACTTACGTGTGACTTTTATTACTCGGAAGGTACGATGTAAATATATATACATATATATTAGCATTATTTTCATACAGTTAAAATCCTATAGAACGAATGCAATGATTCTTCTAAAAAAATTCATAATATATAATTTTCGTTAAATAGCAAATTAATCCGATACATTGTTAAAAGTAGAAAATTAGATATACTTAATGAAATCCAATATTATATTTTAAGATAGTATTTTTCTGATTTCAAAATTTTTACACGTATTTGTAAAGATTTATCAAAACGAAGCTTACCTACCAAAATGTTGTTTTCCAAATTCAATTCAATCGTGTTGTTGGTGTACGGCAGCGGAAGTCAAGTAACAAATTCTTTAGTCCGTTGCAAAAAAAAAAAAAACCTTGTTGGCCCAACGTTGGATTTAACAAATGCTTGTAACAACCAGCTTCAGTAATTTCAACACACTATTTTGCACTTTTTAACTTATACTAATAGATAAATTGTTTGTTACCAGAATAATATGCTTATAGTAATATTATCAATTTTAAACTTACAATTGTTTACGAATGTAGTAACATCTATAAATGACCAACAGTTCCTGATAATCTGTAATCTTTGCTAGCAGATACGTAAGTAAAATAGGCCCCCGTACTTCTTAACACCTAGAGGGGCACGTAATTCTGTTTTTATTATGTCGAATTTACACCGGAATCTTAAAAAAAAAATTATTGCAAAACAAGGGAAAGCAATTTTATGACTTTTTTTTTTGCACCAAAGTTAGAAAAGCAAAATTTAATAAATTTTATCTGGTGAAAACCTTCATTAATTGTACGCCACTCAAGGGGTTAAATTCATTTTTAGGGTTTCAATGGTTTCATATCTCATAAGGAAAAACCGAGTTCAGTTTTCGAAATCCCCATTATGAAAAATCACGTAATAAACTGACACAGAATTTTAAATTAATGATTTTCGGATATTTCCCTTCACATGGGCTGTAAGACATTCCCTCATGCCAAATTTTCAAGGTTCTAGGGTAACGCGTAAGCACCCTATATGTTTTGGGAGTAAACTTTATTGTGTACTTATGGTTAACACAGAACATTGAAAAAGGTACGGAAAAAGAAGGTCTTATAGCACATATAAAAAAAATCTGAAAATCATTAATTTTTAATTTTATAGCGATTTATTACGTGGCAAACTCATTAATTTCCATATTAGGTACTAACGCGAAATTAACGCTATATTAAGTACTAATTGCTATATTAAGTACTAACGCCAAATTAATTTTTACGTATTTGTGAAGAAAATAGATACTTACAAACTCTTACGGTAATATGACATAACGATACGGAACCCTCAGGGTACGAGCTCTACTCGCCTTTGTCCGGCTTTTTTCAATTCCTACTATTAGCTCACACTCTCCCTATATATCTACCCTATATATATAAAATCTTAATGTAACGAATTTATGAAACCGAAGTATGAATCGACTGATTAAACAACTGATTATGTTTCACGGCGATTTCTCCTAAACTATGGAATACTTTGCGATGAAATTAACACCAAAAATCAATATTAATCCGCAGATTTCAAAACTGGTATTAGAATTTTTAAATTCGAATTAGTTTTCGAAATATTAATTTTTTTTCTAATTTTATATACTTTTTTCTAATGATGGCAACTCAAATTTTAAACAAAGAGATTTTTTTTTTTTTTTAGAAAAGGTTGACATGGTAACCCGGCTATTGTTGTTTATTTGATAATAAATGTTTATTTACTTTTATTTATTTTTACAAATTATATAAATTATTTTGTTCTATGATTATTAATTATTTTTTTGATATTTCCTTTAGAAAATAATAGAAAATAAATAAGAAATACAGTACCACTTAGTTATTCCGTCGACCAATTTCGCCTAATTATATAAATCGCCAAAACATTCGCCAAATTATACAAATTAACATAATTTTTATTTTAAATAACGAAAGAACAAATAAATTAGAATAACATTAATAAATATACGAATAAAACGTCGAAATAAAAATTACTTGATGACGTAAACACGTGTAACTTGCTTAAAGTCAAGTGAATGGGACATTTACGATCAACTATTATTGGCATTTAATCTTATAGTTTGGCGACAGATTTTTGGTCGTCGGGATATCTAAGGAATACCAAATATGCATATGTAACTGGCATTTGAAAACGGGGTTTCCGCCAAATTTTCGTAAAAAAATAAAAATCACGCCAAAACTGCGGTGCGTATCTGGCCAAATATTACCACACAAAAAAAAGAAATGCTAACTGGGGAGTTGAAAAAAAGCTATTGGTGAGTTTTGCATCCTGCTAGCGTAACAGTACCTAGAATTCTTTGCGACCATGGCAACTTTTATGTAGTTTTATTCGAAATTTTTTTTTTGTGATTTTTTAATCAAAATGGAAAATTTACGGTCCCATATTGGCGCGATTTTTTTCTGACGCCAAATGTCATATACGGAACGGGCACATAACTGGCGCCAAAGTATCGTTATTTTGCTTGATATGGTAAGCCGGATGTTGCTGTTTATGCTGTTGATGCGTTCCCCAAATTGGCGTCGTTAAATAATCGCGCCAATATGGGACGTATACAGTGGTGGAAAATTGGCGCATAGGAGGAGCCTACTGATACCACTAATATTTTATAGTATTCTTCATCTTAATAAAAACTGTCATTAGATAAGGCGAAAAATTCTACAAAAATTTAGTGGTGTCAATAGGCTCCTCCTCTGCGCCAATTTTCCACCACTGCGTATATGACATTTTTGCCAAACTTTCATATGAACGCGAAGGACCGTATTTGTTTACGGCAGTTGACGACTTGAAATATTATAATATAGATGAAATGATGGCGATAGAATAATATTTGACGACTTATCACCTGTGCCTGGCTAACATTAAAGTACCAAAATGGCACCTAGAGTATAAAAAACGAAGTGGTCCGCCTGGAACTGTTGATGATAGTCGCATGACTTAGGCTATTGTTATAGAGATTGTTTTAAAATACCGGGAGACAAAGATTCTTATACTTATTTTATTATTTTATTTTAGCTTCTTTTCAAATGTTTAACTGATCCTCTTTAATCAAAAACGAAAACAACCATTGGATGTCTTAACCCCTTGGGGACGAGCGACACGTATAAGTGCCGCATAAAGGCCTAAGGATCCTTGTTTATCCCCACCAGTAAAATTTTACTGTAAAATTTGCTTTATTTAATCCGAGCATTTTTCCGATTTCAAAAGTCACAATCTTCTGTTTTTAAAAACCGGTAACAAAATAATAAACATTTCATAAAAGGCTCCCGTCGCGAAGGGGTTAACAGCAACCGATTCGCCCTTAAATTTTTGCAATCAAAGGGAATTGAATGGAAACCCGTTTACAGGGAGATCTGCACAGCTTTTTTCAGTATAATTCAGTTTTCTCTAATATTTTTAAAACCTATCAGATTAGCGTGTTTTTAGATTCTGCGGTGTCTAACGGGGGTTGTCGAGCGTAGCTTGCAGTGGGCAGACCCCCCTAGTATTTATATATTTATATATCTTGTTCAAGCCCAGTGGTGTAGTGGTCAGCACGCCTGTCTGCCGCACCGCAGGTCGAGAGTTCGACTCCCGACTGGGCAAGGTTCACTCAGCCTTTCATCCCTTTGGGGTCGATAAAATGAGTACCAAGCTTGCTTGGGAACTAAACACCGAGGGTCTCGCGTTAGGTTGACCACCTGGCCGGCACGCATGCTGCATAGCACCTCGGGGACAAGGATCAAGAAAACAGAGATGGGCACTGTCGGCCCAGATCCTTCTTAAATTGTACAGCCACAGAGTTTAGTAGTTAGTATATATCTTGTTCAAATTTTCAACCGTTAATAAAATACACATTATTCATCCTATCAAGTTGAAATAAATTTTTTTTAAACTTGCACTGGATGACAATTGATGTAATTACAGTTTTTTCAAATATTAATCAATTAATTAAATTTTAATTAATTAATTTTACTTTTGCATGGGAAACAAAATGGCGGCCATTGGTTATTGAAGATCAATGAAAGTATTTTCAATAAGGGGTTACCATAGGGGACCCTGTTCTGACGCCAAATACCGCCAAGTTTGTCACCAAATTTGGCGGTTAAATTGAGCCGCCAAAAGTGACGCCAACTTGGCGATATCTCTAATATTTCGCCAAATTCCCATAGAGTTCCATTGTAAATCTACTTGCTTATAGAAAATCAACAAATTGAGATATTTTAATGCAACAAAAACTAATACACTATGACGCAAAAGTTTAGACAATGACGTCATTCAGCTTTAAAATGTAGAATTATGACGTCAGAATTACAAAAACCTGTAAATATATTCAAAAACTGATTTAAAATGCTATGTACAAAAGACAGTCGTTTCATTTGCTATAATACTAATTTTTTTCATAAAAATTCAAATGTGCTTGTCGCAATAGTTTAGACACTATTCTAAATTTCTTTGAATATTCGCTGGCATATGCAAATTTAGAATCGATGATGTCACAAATTTGGAGTACTTAAGTTCTGCAAACGATTGCGCTTCATAGTCGACATGCCGAGAGCTAAAGAAATTCAAGTGAATGAGGTTTCAAGGATTTGGCAGTTGAAAGGTGAAGGGAAGAGCGTTTCTGAAATTTCTGCTATTATTAATAGGTCAAAAAAATCTATTTATCGAGTTTTATCGAGTGGTTCCGAATATAAAGCAAAATGTCGGTCTGGGAGGCCACGTGTGACAAATGTACAAGAGGATCGCCTGATACAAAGACTAGCGAGTACTCAACAAATAAGCGTACGTGGAGTTCAAAGCTCATCGGGACTCTCTGTATCAAAGGATGCGATTCGTAGACGAATTTTGGAAAAAGGAACAATCGTTTATAGCAAAATGCAGAAGAAACCAGCTCTGAAACCACATCATAAGTTACAAAGACTTATGTGGGATCGAAAGCATATGTCATATGGAGAGAAATGACAGTCAGTCATATTTAGCGATGAAAAAAAGTGGAATCTGGATGGTCCAGATGGTTGTTTATCGTATTGGCATGACTTGCGGAAGGAACCTCGACGTTTTTTTAGTCGCAGGCAAGGAGGGGGCTCGGTGATGGTTTGGGCAGCCTTTTGCTATAATGGACAAGTATCTCTGACCTTCACCAGTGGTCGTCAAACTTCACAGCATTATACACAGACATTAGAAGAAAACCTACTGCCATTTGCTGAGCTTCTAGGGGGTCCTCAGTGGGAATTTCAGCAAGATAATGCTTCAATTCACACTGCAAAACATTCAAAATCTTGGTTTAATTCCCATAATATAAGAGTTCTCGACTGGCCAGCATGTAGCCCAGATCTTAACCCTATAGAAAACCTTTGGAGCATCATGTGTCGCAAAGTTTATAGCAACGCTAGACAATACTCTTCTGAAAAGGAACTTAAGACATCTATTGAGAATGCATGGTACGATATCGATCCACAAACTATGCAAGATTTAGTTTCTTCCATTCAATCTCGTGTATATGACGTAATACATAAGCATGGATGCGCAACCAGGTTTTAAAAATTGTTTATTTCGATTTTATTTAATTTGTGTCTAAACTTTTGAGACAGCAGTTTATTTTTGTTACCATTTAATTTATTGCAATATGCACAATTCCACTTTTCTTTGTTATAAATATTGTTTATATGTACAGCACATTAATTTCAAGCAGTGATTTGAAAATTGAATAAATATTTTTCAAAGTATGTAAGAATTTCTTCATTGTCTAAACTTTTGCGTCATAGTGTATTAGCTTAAGGGATTATATTAAATTTTTCTTTGATGACCTAAGTAGGTATTGACTTTAAAAACAAAATTTTTATATTACTTGTTTCTTATATACTTATTTAACCCAGGATTACAATTCTTTTCTTGATCACGTCGTCACTAATCATCAATTTTTAATTTTATAGCGATTTATTACGTGGCAAACTCATTAATTTCCGTATTATGTACTAACGAGAAATTAACGAGATATTTGGTACCAACGCCAAATTAATTTTTTACGTATTTGTGAAGAAAATAGATACTTACAAATTCTTACGGTAATATGACATAACGATACAGAACCCTCAGGGTACGAGCTCTACTCGTCTTTGTCCGGCTTTTTTTCTTTTATATTTATTTAACCAAGGATTACAAATCTTTTCTTGATCACGTCGTCACTAATCCCTCATAAATTTGGCGTTGTGAAAGATTTTTCTACTTAACATCTTGACTTTGCTTGCTTTTATGATTTTACGAATTAAATTCGTTTCTGTGGCATGATATCAAGACATTGAAATTTGTGATTTCAAGAATTAATATTAAAAATATTTATTTTTCATCTTCATGTTATGACAAAAAAATAAATAAATAAGAATTAAATAGCATGCACAAAAAGGAAAAAAAAAACTTTATTATTAAACGGTCAATTATTTTAGTTATTTATCAAGATTACGAAAAATTTAGAAATCATGTTATTATTTAAAAAAAAAATAAAAATTAAGAAAATTCACATTAACCTTCTGTCTACCAGACGGGTCCATTGGACCCGACATGTACATTCAAAATATTTATTCAAACCAGAAATTTCTTCAAAACAAACTAAATGTATAAATCAGACAATAATAAGTTAAATAAACAAATTAAATAGTTTTAAGTAAAAATTCTGGTGTAGAATGTTTTTATAAAACTTGAGTAAAATTTCCGGTAGTTCTAGGGTTAAGTAGGTGATAATAACAAAATAATTCAGAAACAAGAAAGGGGCGGAGCTTCGTAAACAGGATGGTACTGTGCATGAGATGGCAGAGACCTCTAGAGTGGTTTCGATGGCAGTTGACTTTACGAAAACATGGCGTATAAAATATGATATTAACCCCTTAATTCTCGCTCTCGTCATATTCTCGGGCTGTGTCTTTTACTCAAATTGTTCGATTCCCACCAGTTTTATAAAATAGTGAACTTTGCTATATTTTAGTGTCGTTTTTCCTGCCATTAAATAAGGTGAATATTTCTTTTTCATAAAGGTGGTGCCAATAAACAATTTGAATTTTTCAACCGTAATTTAATTCGAGCGTTAAGGGGTTAAGGAGTCTCAGGACTCTTAAAATTGGAAAAAAAGAAAAAAAAAAGACCATTTTCAACATTTAATATCTTAAAATGTATTTGATTTTAACACACAATTTTATTTGGAATAAAATATATAAGTGTGTTCTTTCATTTCATGTATTAAAAAAATTATAAGAAGCAGAATTAGCATTTACAGGGGGCTCCAAACTGTTAGACATTTTTCGAGCAAAAAATCGGCATAACAGCTTACGCGCACGATTACAAAATAAGTGTTGCAACTAGAATGAAAATTTTGGTACCTACTTATACTTCAGATTGTAATAATTACCCTGAACCTAAATAAATTTGTATTTAAAGCTTTTTTATATTTTTAAATCAAAGTTGTATTTAGCTAATGCAAAATTAAGAAAATTTCAACAGTATAATCACCTAAAAAAATATTGTTTTGAACAATAAAAAGGAAATTTTAGGTTTAATTTATACAGGCTAGCATGAAACATATGTTTTGGCAATTTCATGAAAAAATATTCATAAGATTTTGAGATATCGTGCGCGTTATGCCCAAAAACGTCATTTGGAGAAAATGGCTTCAAAGTTTCCGAAACGACGCTTCAGCTATTGGACGTGTATAAATGTAAAAGCCATAATTTCAGTTCTAATAGGAATTTCTAGGAAACAATTATATCAAAATGTTCAGAAAAGATAGGAGTTTAACATCTAAAAAAATTAAAATTTCGAAAATTTGAAAGCTTTAAGAGTCCTGAGATTCCTTAAAAGGCGACGACAACTAATTATTTGCTTTAAGCATAAGAAAATAAAAAATATTGCCGGCCATGTTGGCGAAAAATATAGGTATTTTTTTGAGCATTCTCATAAAATTTCTCGGGTTTGCCCAATAGTCCAACTCATTGTGAATTACTTGTAATAATCATATAATTTTCATCAAACTGGGTATTCCAGCCTGCTGGGGCCCCCGGTCTCGTTTGCGGGCACTGCAGTCTCCGCGGGATAGTGGATATGTATTTTCCCCTCGTGGACTAATCAGCTCCTATACCTAAAGGTTGGCTGTCCACGAGTGGCTGATTAGTGATTAGCACATGCTTCTTTTATACGCTAGTTTAACACGTTCACGCCGGCGTGCATCACCGGTGGGTCACTCTTGACTGTCGCATCGGGCGGCGTGCATCACCGGTGGGTCACATTCCACTGTTAAATAGAAGGCGTGCACTACATTTGGGTCACACTCGACTATGCCATAGACGGCGTGCACTACAAGTGGATCACACTTGAATATTCGAAAATTCAGAAGTAAAAACAATTCAATATTATAAACCTGATACATTCACGACGGGAAACGAGAATTCTCGTTTACATTCAAAAGATATCACTGACTAAGAGCGTGGCTTTTACCTTACAGAAAATGAATTTATATCAAGTTCCCCATATTTCTTTAGATTTTAAGATATTTTATATTAAATTCGTACATATGTAGTCAATAAAATCATGTCTCTACGTAATTTGCTTACTCCTTACGAACTTCAGGCATTCAAAATCAACTCTGCTTCTTATATTCGAGTTCAGTTTAATAGATGTGTGAGGGGCGTGTCATTACACACAGTGTCTGAATAAGTGAAAGTACCGCGCCGCCAGATGAAGCAAAACACGAATTCGAGCGCCGCCTCACCGCGAAAAAGATGAATATACGCGCCGGCGTGAACGTGTTAAAAAAATTAACAGAATAATATAATCGAACAGTTTTAATAGGGCGCAGGACCTTTAAACTTTCAAAAAAATAATTTTAGTTTTTTTGTTTTATTCTGAATTTTTAACATAAAAAAAAAAAAAAAATCAGAAATTTGCATTATTTCTTTTCTTGATTTATAATCATTTACAGAAGGTGAGTATAATTGAAGGTAATTAGATGCTGAAATTTTAAGATGCGTTTTCTGATGCTAGTGAATTTTGAGTATAAACGAATTGTTACTTTCAAGCAATATAATCTACAGTTTTAAACAGGGTTCGTACGGGTACCCTTATTTTCAAGGCCGAACATCAGTATTTTTTATAGAAAAAAAATCTAGTTTAAACGGACGAAATTTCGCCTTGTTTAAGGTGAGATTTTTTTATAAGAAAATAATGGTAGCGAAGAATTTCTTAGTCTGGAAATTCAAGGACCGTACGAACCCTGTTAAAATACTAACCACGTGCATCTCCCTTCATTGTGTGCATGCTAAAACAAAAAAAGACATATTTTGTTATTTTATTTATTTATTTTTATTCACTTATTTATTTGTTTATTTATTTATTTATTTATTTTGCACTTGATTTTTTTTTAAATTCGAGACTTTTAAAACTTTGAGCTAAAATTAAATTTTAAGCGTCACTTTTTGTATATATTTTGTGTTTTAAGTTAGACGTAAGTGTGTTGTGTTTCTATTTTGATCAAAAATTGATTTCTTTGTGGATCATTTAAAGTTTTATCATTCACACAGCATTAATGTGTTTCATTTACGCATTAGTGACATGAATATTCAAAATTTAAATGATAACATTATTTTTGTATGTACAGATATGGCAGTTCCTTAGAATCCATAAACTGTTCCTGCATTTTTTGTGGCTGGCTATAATTTTATCAATCTCCGTGTCTCTTGCCTCATACGACATTTTTAATAACGAAAAACGACATACAGTTTATAAACAGCATACAGGTTCTTGCTTGTCAAATCTTATAAGATACCACTTCCCATTTATAATTAATTATAAGCTCTTAATCCTTTGTTGTATACCGTCCACTACAGTGGACAAAAATACTATTTTTTCTCCTAACTAAACTATTTCATTTACAGTTCCGATTCAAAGCTTGTGCTACTCTGTGACACCTATGCTTTCAGTAGGAAATTAAGATAGCAATATAAGCCGGGTAACTTAGCAAATAGGAAATAACAAGCTTAACGTTGGGTATTTTCTAGTTTTGACGTATGCAACAAAGGGTTAAATATGATAATTTTGAGAACTTTAGAAATTAAAATTGTTATAATTCAGCCTTTTTTTTCTGTGGAATGTTGGAAATAGCAATAACACTTTCAAAAAGTTACGCTTTTATATCTTTTCCTTCATCCGATATAATTTTTCAAAAACTGGTATTTGACTAAAATTTCAGTTTATTTTAAAATACTCAATTTAAATATAGAGATAGATAGACGAGACAACTGCATGATCTAATAGAAAATGATCTAATAGTTTTTCTTTCTTCTTTTACATACCTTTGTATTTTGGCCATTAATGTTTACTAATCGCTGTTTGACCGCTTCAATTAAAAAAAAAATAATAAGATACATGGATTTCAAATTACCGGAAAAAGGAAAATTTTCGATAATCGACATACGTCGAATTTCTGTGGGAAACTCATGACAGAAGTTTAAAAAACTTCTAAAGAAAATCATTAATTTTTAGATACTCATTTTCGGTTTATTGAATCACTGAATATCTGTCTTAAAAGAGTATACATTTCTTTCTGAAAATTTTGCTAGATATTTTATATTTCATGTATCAAAACTAACTGTCATATTAGCATTTTTTTTAAATCAAGATATCAATCTGAAATTAGTAATTTTCGTTTTTTTTTTTTATCACGAGATTACTTTTTTTTATATAAAGCGAAGATTGTTATTTTAAAATTCTGGTAGGATTTTTGATAAAAAATGCTGGCCAACAATCCTGCAGTATCGTAAATTACAAACTCTATTGGTCAATAAAAATATTTAACAAAAAAAATTCCATAATATTTGCATAATCTTGCCCTTTTTCCTTAAAAAACATATAGAAGGAGAACGTTTTTGTTAACAAAACATATAAACAGAAAATTATAGAATATTACGGTTGCCAGAGACTACCAGAATTCAATTTTGAATACCATTATTTTCTTATTAGAAATATTCGTTTTATTGAATTACATAAATTCTCTGGTTAAATAAAATTATACGCAAATAGTGATATTCAAAATCAATCTAGTATTTCCCTGCATCCTTGCATTAGACATGACATCGCAGTGATTAGGTTGACCGACGCGGCATAAATCGCTGCTACGCGAAACTTCCAACGAAGTTCAAAGGAACATAAAGATAGATTTTGAAGCAGCGCACGGTCGAAAAAATATAATATTCAGAACTCTGGTGGAGACCCGAAGACTCGTACAGAGTTGGAAACACAGAGTTAAGAGGCTACTTCAGTCAGGCGAAAACACCCGTTCGCTAATGTTAATCCCATGGAAGAAATTTTTTAAGATATCTCGTTCTCATTTCAATATTTTGAAACGATTTTTTTTTTTTTTTTTTTTTTACATTGGCTATCTGAGTGCGATCTATACAAAGACCGTTTCTTAATTTTTGATTCTGTGTACGGGTTTTTTTTTTATTAGGATGTTTTTATTTTTGGAACCGATTTCGAAAGTGAAAGTATTCTCATTAAAAAGCAAGAAAGAAAAAAAAAACATGCGTCAAGCATAGATTATGAAACACTTTCCAACACATTCAGAATTATGTAACAAAACTGCACCATTTAAAAAATTAAAATATTACGTCTAATTCAACCATATGAAAACGCATAACACTTTTCAAAACCATTTTCAGCTGTTCTCATCTACAATCGTAAAATTATGCGAATAAGTTTTACAGCAACCCTGCATATGATATATAGATTTGTATCTATTAGCTATATGTATGCAAAAATTTAGTTCACTGAAGAAATATATATAATTCTGTTGAAAATTCCCGTTCAGTAATTTTCTCTAATAAGGAAAATGGTACGTGAATACTTTTGCACAGCCCTGTATATGAGGTATAAAATTTATATATAACGAGTAACATACAAAAAATTAGTTAAATTTAAAAGCACATACCGAATTTTAAACTGTACACTCCAGCAATTATTTCTCAAAGACAGTACTGTAATCGTTTTATTTTGTGAGCCCTTGTAAATGAATAAAAAATGTTATTAATGCCCTGTTCTAATGTGATCGTAGTGGAATTCAGTGATACATTTGAAATTCAATACATTTGAAATAGCATAATGTCATTAAAATACTCTGCAAACGATTTTTCCCCATAGACCGTAATGTAATGGAATACTTTTGAGTGCCCCTGTAAATGAGCTATTAATTCTACATACTTCATACACAATACCAAACATGCTTTGGTTACCATAAATAACATTTATCAATTGCATGAAAATCCCAGGATATTTATGGGAGTTAGAGCGTGGACAGCCGGCAAGACGGCCAGATGGACAGCCGGGTAGACGGACAAACAAACCGAATGCATAAACACTTTTCAACTTTGTTGGAAAGTGTTAAAAAACCTGTAAACGAAATCGAAAAATAAAAAAAACGGCCTTCATACAGATCGACCTCAGCTACTCAATGCAAAAAAAAAAAAAAAAAATTCACTTAAATATGTTGAAATGCAAGCGAGCTATCTTAAAAAATTTCTTCCATAGGATTAACATTAGCGAAAGGGTGTTTTCGTCTAATTGAAGTAGACCCTTAAATATAACCTCCATATTAGGAGTAGGAGGTTAGAGTATCCATAAGTTTTGTGCCCTATATTTCGATGTCACTTCAAGACTGGCCTAAGCAAAATCGGAGAATGTGAAGTCAGTAGGATCCCAAAGTGCATTAAATAGCATAAGGCCACCAGAGGAGAAAGCTTAAAGAATCCCACAGAGGACTAAAAAAAGGGGGGAAGGGCACGGCACAATAGCTCACTAGAATAAATTTGGATCGCTGTTAGCTAGTGCTGCCCAATAGCTGAGGCATTCCAGAGTGATCCTTGAAAAAGGAACTTTGCTGCACCATAACTGCTCTACAACGACTGATAAACAATTGGCTTCGACCAAGATCTAAAAGAGAGGGAAAATTATTTGTATACCTGAAATTTTATGTAGTTGTTATTTTTTGTTATAAAAAATATTTATATGACAGTTCAAATATTTTATTATATTGAACAAGATTTTACAGAAATAGATAGGATGACAATAATTTTAAAACACTTATTGAAGCACGCATTACATTTTAAAAAGTTACTATTTGAAGTATTCGCTTCTAAATAATGGTGCAGTCGTGAGAAAAAGTAAACACCTCCTACTGACTCTGCAATAAAATATAGTAGAAGAAATGGTAGCAAACGATTGGCAATAATGCCTAATTTTAAGTACTGTATATAAAATTTGTTTAGAGGTCATCTACCAATTAAAACCAACCCAAAATTTGTTTTTTCTAATGACAACATCCAATTTTGACAATATATACTAAATCTTCGCTTCAAACGATGCTTAGATACGAAATTTCAAGTTATTTGGATGATATATTTTTGAATTATAAACATTCAGAATTTAGAGTGCCTAATGTTAAATTATATTTTCATATTTTTATTAACATCTCCTGGAATTATAATCCTAACCTGCTATTTTTTGTGTGGTTATAATACGCACTAAAAACCCAAACATAGATGCATTTTATTTGTAATTTTTATAATTTCACAATATGAATTATGAAATAAATATTCGAAAAAGTTATTAATTGCAACCTACATTTTTTTGATGGATTTATAATTATCGCTTCATGCGCATGCACAATTTCACATTTTTCTTCCATGTAGTTTTCAAATTATATTTTTAAAATGTCGAGATGATCGTTTAAGAGGGCGTTTATGATGTGCAGAAAAGCATAATTCGAAAAAAAATATTTTACTCGTTTTATTGCAATATTTGGGCTGGCAATAGCCAAAACATATTAAGTGAATGAAAAGGTCATATTGGCAAGAAATAATACATTAAGAGGTCTCGGGACTCTTAAAACTGAAAATAAAATGAAAAAAGAACATTTTCAACATTTAATATCTTAAAAGGTTTTTAAAAACAATTTTTAGAGGTACACCCGGACCTCGTTATCCCGACACCTGGTTTTCACGTCACTCCGCTTATCGCGTCAGTTTTTCAAAGTCCCGATTTTCTGTATATGATTTTAATGTACATGAACTCCAAATTTTACGTCGTTGAATAATTTTCAACTCCGGATATCCCGACGGTTTAGGAAAATTTTCCATTTTACATAATCCATCTGACATGCACGTAAATTAAGCGGTAAGAAATGTCTTATTCAAACTATTCACAAAAGTGACTAAAATACCCATTGCGATAAATGAGATATTTTAATTCAAGCCTTTATCCGAATAAATGGCCTTTCTTGTGGTTACATAGCGTTTTCATCCGACTAAAACCGAAGCATTGCATTTCATTGAAACGATCAGAAATTATCTAACATCCGTTTCTGAAACAACGAATATTGATTACAATTCATTGTATAATATTGAAAAAATATTTATAGGAAGCACGTCTAGGGATAAGCAAACCTTAATTCATCAATATTTCATGTAACAATAAGCAAAGAAGTCATCATAAATCTGATTTTTATTCCTTTCAATTTTGTTTTTGTGTTTATTTTGTTTAATAATAATGTTTTATTGCTTAAAACTACAAGAATAGTTATGAATTTAAATGTGTCTTAAATTAATTTAAAATACAGCTTTTTATAAACATATTTTCTTCCAACTCCGGTTACCTCGACACTCCGCTTATGACGACACATTTTTCTGGGCATTAGAGTGTCGGGATAACGAGGTTCGACTATATAAAAGATATAAGTATGTTCTTTCATTTCACATATTTTAAAAAATTATACGATACAAAATGATTACTTATAGGGGGCTTCAAACTGTCAGACATTTGCCGAGCAGAAAATTGGTACAAAAGCTTACGTGCAAGTTAACAAAATTAATTTTGCAACTAGAATGAAAATTTAGTTTCCCAATTATACTTTATATTATAGTAATTACTACTAACCTAAATGCATTTGTATTGAAAGCATTTTTATATTTTTAATACAAATTTCAGTTTAACTAATATAAAATTTTGAAAATTTCAACAGTATAATCACCTAAAAAATATTTTCTTTAATAATAAAAAGGAAATTTTAAGTTCAGTTTATACAGATAAACATGAAATATATATTTTGAAAATTCCATGAAAAAATATTGAGAAGTTTTTGAAATATCCTGCGAGTTATGCCTAGAAAACGTCATTTTGAGAAAAAGGATTTCAAAGTTTCGGAAAAGCCGCTTCAGCTATTGGACTAGTATAATTTTAAAAGCTGTAACTTCTGTTCTAATGAGAATTTCAAGGAAACAATTTTATCAAAATGTTTAGAAAAAGTACGATTTTAACATGTAAAAAAATATAATAATTTCGAAAATTTTGAAGCTTTAAGAGTCCTGAGACCCGTTTAAGAAGTGTATTAGTCATTCTGTACCATATCAGTGTTGAACTTCAATTTATACAGTCCCAAAAATGTGCTCATTTTAAAACAACTAATTTCTCTGAAACTAATTGTACGAATTTAATAAAAAAATTTAGTTAGGCTAATTGAAGAGTGTAGAATTTATTTATGCTGCGTCAATTGGATGTTGCAATTGTAAAAAAAAAAAAAAAAAAAAAAAAAAAAAAAAAAAAGCAATGTTTGAGTTTTTTTTTTTTTTATATGTTGGTAACAGAACGTAGTTCGTTCCACACTTTTGGTCATTTTGCACAGTCAATTATACATGCAGCACTGTAAAAAAAAGGGATTAAAAAACGGAAATACTACTGGCAATCTAGACGCCAGTACTATTTCCGTTTTTTTACGGGAATTTTTACCCATAAATTACAGAAAATTTTCCGTTTTTCTGAACGGAAATTTTCCTGTAATTTATGGGTAAAAATTCCCGTAAAAAAAACGGAAATAGTACTGGCGTCTAGATTGCCAGTAGTATTTCCGTTTTTTAGTCCGTTTTTTTTACAGTGAGCACTTATACACCGTGTACATTTTACGGTGCATCAATACTGCATTATTTAGTGTTTTAATGCAGCAGTGCTGCATTAAGAATCGTTGACTGTGCCAAAACTGCCAAATGTGTGGAACGAACTTGATTACAAATTAGGTGTTTTCCGTGATACCAAAGTTTCGCGCATCAGACATTTGTAACTGCAACAAAAACTTGGAATGTTCTTCGTTATTTTCATATATCTCTTATTATAATATGTGTAATAGTTTTGAAACTATGTTTTTTTTTTAAATCCGTTCATTCTTTTATGCTTACTCTGTATTATAAATTCCGAAAACATAGAAATGTGCTAGTATCCATTAAATTCTGGATTTTAATAACGAAAGTTACATTTATTTTTTTAAACATGAAGACATAACAATAAAATAAAATAAAAAGTTTAAGAAGACACTAGTATCAATTTATTTAAAGATTTCTGACACTTCAAAGAATCTTAGACAAGAATTCCAGTTATGACTTATGTCTGAAGAAAAATGGATGTGATTTTTACATATTTCAAAGAAAGTTCACCTTTCAGTAACTTTTTTTAACTATAGTGAAAAATGATCATAGGGAAAAGAATACGTTCATTCAAAAATAAGTAGTTTCTAGTTCGTGAATAAATTTTATATGCAATCCCTACATCTCGTTTGAAATTTTGAAATTCTAGAAATTCCATTTTCTCATAAGCTTATAAAAGTCTTATACAGAATATAATGAAGTTTTGTAAAACAGAAGAAAATCCATTTCTTAATGTTTAAGTTATTTAGTATTTTTTTTTTTTTACTCAAAATGGAAATTTTAAGTTACCTCAACCAAATAAAACAATTTTAAAGTTTCAGATCAGAATAAATTGTGTTATATCAGAATTAACATTTTAAACGTTGACAGATGTAATATTTATACTTAATTTTACATTTTTAAATATGCAAACTGTTGTCGATGTTTCATTTTAGTCAAGAGAAAAAAAAAACACTTTAACCCTTTAATTCTCGCTCCCGTCATATTCACGGGCTGTGTCTTTTACTCAAATTGTTTGATTCCCACCAGTTTTATAAAATAGCGAAATTGGGTATATTTTGGTATCGTATTTACTGTCATTAAATAAGGTGAATATTTCTTTTTCATAAAAATGGTGCCAATAAGCAATTTGAATTATTCAACCGTAATTTAATTCGAACGTTAAGGGGTTAAATAGGCAATATTAAGCGTATGTGTTTTAAATAAGTCCGTAATTTAGTATTCCGATTATTATTGTACAATTATGAGGATTTTCACAACTTTTAAAATTTAAATTGTTATAATTCAACTGATTTCTTCTTCTTCTTCTTTTTTGTGCAAATTTGGAAGTAGAAATAATACTTTCAAAAGTAACACTGCTAATATCTTTCGCTTCATCAAATATAATTTTTCCAAAACTGTCATTTTGACAAAATTTTCAGTTTATTTTTAAAACCTCTATTTAAATATAGAGATAGATAGGTAGATAGATACGGCAGCTGCATGATGTAATAGAAAAAGCGTGACCCTTTTATTTTGTAAAAACGTGCACAATCGCGTGCACAATCGCTGTTTTCGGCACCCTGAAATTGAAGTTATTTTTAAGATGGATTTTTTTTCAAATGTATTTTAACTTTTGTTCTAATATAGATTCACATAAAATTATGGTAAAATAGAAAAATCTTCGATAACCGACATACTCGGATGTCAATGTTCTGTGGAAAAACTCATGACAGAAATTTATCAGATTGCTAGAATTATAATTATAGATTGACCAATATATTTACGTATATTAAAAATTTTTCATATATATCGTCTGCGAGGTCCGAAATCGTAAAGCTCATTACATAGAGAAAACAAATGTTGCATTATATATTTTTTCTGGTACAAATTACTTTTATTTCACTTGAAAATAATCGCAAAGTTTTGAGGGGCAAGCAATAATGTCCCTGCAATATTGAATTCTCATCGGAATAATCGAAAAATTTATTTTAAAATAAAGAAAAACAATTCTTCAACACTGTGAATCTCGTTTAAATTAGGTGGGATATGATATATCACACCGATCCTCAAGGGGTTTAATCGCCGTAGAGCGCTTCAATTACTAAAATGATCACATGAATGACACCAGAATTTACGAATAAATTTATTTGTAAATATGAAAAAGCTTTATTTCACATACAGAATGAACGGAAAACACTTGTACCAAAATTCTGGTGTCATTGTGGCATTTGGGAATAAAGTTGGATATTCTATGTAATGGAACACTGAGACACAAAACGTTAAGAGCTATAAATCGCTATAATTATTTAACAAGTTTTTGTATATATACTAACATTCATAAAATCTTCTTCACAAAAATCGCGCCCGTCGTCCTAATCGTTCGGAGTTTTCGTTGTTTTCTTCGAACCTTGGATTTCCAAGTGTTAATACGGGTTAGGTTCCCTTAGAAAGACCACCACGAAGGGCACTCCCACCCCCCCTTAGGGCCTATATCCCTCGTGTTGATAATTGGCCGTCATAAACACAACCAACCAACAATCTAATTGCCAAAAAATTGCCTAAAAGTGCATCTACATTTGAAATTATTTTGAGAATTTGAGTTTTATACAATAAACTGATTGTTTTTAATTCAAGAAAAAGTAAATGGTTCCAAGCTATATTTCGAGGAAAGTGATATGTGAAACCAGGAATTTCTTTACTAAACTGCCTTGTTGTAGTTCCTAATAACTACAAATGATGACCACCGTCCTCTTAATAATAGGCCTGAGCGCTGACACAAAAATGGTGGCTGCCGAAGATGGATTTTTTTTTTCAGCGTGTGTACGGTCCCTTAAATTTTGCTACCAATAATTTTTAAAGGTTTGTTCCGCTTAACTTTTACAAGTGAAAGAAATCTTTTATAAAATCCTGGTGTCAAAATTTAGGGGACCGGACATACGTTAAAAAAAAAAAAATCCGCCTGCGATAGCCGACATTTTTGTATCAGCGCTCAGGCCTAGTGTTAAGAGGGCAGACACTCCTTTGCTTAACACTAGAACAGCCGTGAGGAGTCATTTAGAAACTTTTCAAATTGATAATAATCGATTCGAACCAGAAATTTCTTTATATGATATGTTAAATGTATGCACCACAAAAGTAGGCTAATTAAATAAATTAAATAATTAAAAATAAAAATTCTGTTGTGAAATTACTTCTTATAAAACTTGAGTGAAATTGCCTGCGGTTCTAGTGTTAAAAGTTGAAAAATGCTCAAAACAACTATCCGATTTCTAAATACAAACTATTGTTTTCGCTTTTAACAGCTGATAAAATTAGAGGTTAAAATATGAGTTAATTTTATAGATTAGTTTGAAATTTCTAACAGTCAGACACAGCAAAGCGATAGGTATCAGTGATACTTTGAACTAAAAGAAGCAAGCTTATTAAAATTAATCCTGACTTCACACATTAATCTCCTGTAGGAATAACTTCGAAAGCTGTCACTCTTTCATTGTTAATCATTCCAGTATAGGGGACCCTGTATAATAACCCTTTAAAAAATTAGGAAAACAGCATGCAATGAGGCATATTCCATAATTACAGTTTGTATGCCTCAGGAAATAATGCCAGAATTTCCGTGAAGTAATATTTGTTGTATTTAGTGAAAAAATATTCTATATTTAGATATGGTGGCCATTACCATCGGAAAATTTGTGTATTAACACTAGAACGTCCAGAAGGAGTCGACTCGACTCCGACCATATGATTAAATGTAAGCTGGAACCAGAAATTCTTTCATAAAATAAATTTAATTTAAAACATGCAAATTTACATTAAATAAATCAGTCAAATAGTTTCAAATAAAAATTCTGGTGGCAAATGTTTTTATGAAGCGTGAGTAGAATTTCCGGGTGTTCTAGTGTTAAAAAACCTTAATTTTTTTTAATACCCTGAATCGTACGAAACTTCATAATCTTAAAGCGTAATGCATTACTGCAAACTTTTAAGCTTGAATCCTACCATTATTTTTGACAAGAACAAATTACCTTTTCAATCAATATTTTTTGTGATTATAGTGATTCTTGTTATGATAAAATAACATTCTGTATAATAATGATTTCTTTCCATGACTGGAGTACAATGATACGACGTTTTTATGTAAAAGGAAATTTTCTGTAAAAAGAAATTTCAGCCGCTTAAAATATCGACGGTACCATGTCAAAATATCCAATGTGAAAACAATTGGCTACTTTTATTAAATTCGGATTTCTTGATTGGCATCACTTTTCTGAAATGGTAAAATTCCCCTTTTTAATTACCCCTTGTTGCCTTATTTAATATGTCATTAAATAAGGAGATTTTGCTATTTCAAAAAAGTGTTGCCAATCAAGAAATCTAAATTTTAAAAATGTTAAACTGTTTTGCACATTGGATAGTTTGACATGGTACCGAACATATGTATACACATTTTTTTTCTTTTTTGTGTGATGAAAATCTGTACGAAAATAATTATGGCAAAAACATTAGGTAATTATTTTCTTCATTGAACATTTGCTGAAAGATTTAAAATGCCAGTTAATTTTACAATTATTTTTTAATAATTCTTTTGTTGTACAAGGAATACATTTTACATATTTAAATATTTGAAAAATAATTAAATCGTTCAGGATTATTCGAAAAAAAATGGAAGAAAAAGTACTTACAACAGACACTGTAAAATGAAGCATTATTTGAAAATTGTTTTCTCAGTGTAAAACCTTATTAAAACTAAAGTAAAGTTGTTAAACAAATAGATAACGTTTTTTGATTATGTTACTTAACGTTTTTATTTACATTGTGTTTAAAGTAAAGTAAAATGAAGTTATGATGTTGACATTTAAATATGGTATTTCATTTATTTTCTGTTCAGTAGTATATGTAAAAGTTAAAATTCTAAATGGAGTGCATAATGTTACAACTTCAATATTTTTTATTGAGTTAAAGTTTAAAATATTTGTTCTCCTTTGAACTTTTTCAAAAAAGATTTTAGTATATACGAATTTCCGTTAAGAATCAATTACTCAACTGCAGTTTTCCAAATATTGTTTTTCTTAGGGAAAGGAAATCTTTTTATGAAGGTCTGAATTGTATTTTAAAAAACAAAGTAAAATGTGAAACTTCTTTCATACAGATTGCGCAATTTCAAATATTTTTTTTTTTTTTTTTTTTTTTTTTTTTTGTTTAAGTTCTGATATACATCTTTCAATACTATTTTAGTTTTTATTTTTGTTTTGAGTAGCGGAAAAAAATTGTATTTATTCCTCAGCATTTTATAGAACGAAAATATATTATAAGAAAATTGTTAAATATTAAAAGCACTACTTAATAGTTAAGAGAATGAAAGCCACTCAGATATTCACTTAAAATGTGTCACTTAAAATGGGGCATTCTCACAATCTTTTGACTTTCGGGAATAAAAATCTGGTGAAATTAAACTGGCTAAAATAACATTTTAATCTGATAGACGGATGCCTTAATGATTCAAAATAAAGAAAAAATGGTCAGCAGCGAAAATTTTTTTATTTAACTGAGGTTTAAGTTAAACTTGCGAGTTTAATTTTCCTTACCGTTTTACCACTATAACTTTTTATTTTCTTCTAAATTTTTACTTATAATGAATTTGCATAGGGAAAATCATGTTAAGACTAAGTGATAGCCATAATGTTCATTGATTTTTAGAAACAGTTGTTAACATTGGATTAAATTAATTTTTTTTAATTTACCTCGAAAAGTGCAGGAATAAACCTTGGGGACGGTAAGACTGCCAATAAAGCCACGATCTTAAAACTGATATTTAAATTCTGATTTAAATTCTGCAGTAAATTTCCTGTCAAAGAATTTTAGACATTCTTTCTCTAGCATATTTCTGCATGAGGGAAAACTTTAAAAAAATTCTGTGTCTGCATCTGAAGTGATTTTCTGTATAAGTTTAGCAAGAGGGACGGTAAGGATAAAAAACCCAGGGACAGAGTTCAAAAAATAATATCAACCGTAAAAATGTGTGCGGGTTAATTTTTTGCTACATATTTATATAAAAGAATTGTCCCAGTTTCGGTAAAAAATTACATCGAATTACTTTATTGAAACAATGTTATACAGACAGCTCCAAAATTAAAAATCAGCATCAGGGTCACGGGACGGTATAGGTATTTGGGCACCCAACATCGTCCAAAACTTATTTATCTCGTTAATATTGATATGCAATTATGAAATGGGATGTTCCCCAGTATACGAAATAAAAAAAAACCCACAAAAAATGTATTAAAATAAAAATTATTATTCAGGGACATAAAGATTGTGAGAATGCCCAGTATATGAGTGGTTAGTGAAAGATAATTTTGACACATTTCTACTAAAATTTCAACGATTTTTTTTTCAGAGGTAACCCGTGCTGACCTGTCAGAGTCTAACCTGTGTCCCCACATCTGGCAGATTGTCTATTCAGAAAATGCAAATTCTCAGCAGAAAGTTTCAGTAGTTATTTTTGGCAGTTTACAGTGACAGATAATCTTCAAGAAGAAATAAATTCAAAAATAAATTACTTTTCAAAATTATCTGGTATGAAATTGTAACTTTTAAATAATTTTGAAATAAAATCTGCTCTTTGGCAATACTGACTCTTCCTCCTTAAGAAGTTGTGTTGAAACATTGTGACCTTGGAATTTTTTATAGGTATTTTTCATGCTTCAAATACTAAACGCTTAAAGCATAAGCTTCGCAAAACACTAGTTACATATATAATTATTAATTTCCATTTAGAAATCTTGAAACTTAATTAAACTAAATGTAACTTCATGAGCTTTTCCATATTCTTGGACGAACATTGATGGACGTCTTGTCGGAGGATTAAGAAAATGACATTTATGTCCTCGGAATTGTTAACCGAAAGTTAAAAATATTTAAAGCAAAAAAATGAAACGGAAAACTTTTTACTTTGAAACAACATTTTTTTTTTTTTTTTTTTTTTGCCTTGTCCAATGGCTTCCGAAAGCAAATACTACGTCAATCAGAATGGCATTTTCAGAGCTGCAAAGCCTCCGGCTTTTTAGATACCAGTATTTTAATAGAGAAAATGTTCTTTTATGTAATTGAAACATTTGGGTGATTTAAAAGAACAGCATTTTCTCTAAGATAATAGTGGTGTGCAAAAAGCCGGAGATTTGGCAACTCTGCATTTTAGACATTGTTGTGTATAAATACGGATGTGGTTAGATCCTACAGTATGAAAAACTTCATGAACTTTTCTATATTCTTGGACGAACATTGACAAACGTTTTATCAGAAGATCAAGAAGATCACTTTTATAACCCAAAAATTTCTGATTAACCGAAATTAAAAATATTTAAATCAAAAGAATGAAAATGAAAAGTTTTTACTTGAAACGACATTTGTTTTACCTTGTCCAATGGCTTACGAAAATAGAAACTAGGTCGACCAGAGTGGTATTTTTAGACATTGTTCGGTATAAATGAGGATGTGGTTAGAACCGATAGATGTAAAACGTCATGAGCTTCTCTATATTCTTGGACGAACTTTGATAAACACATTGTCGGAGGATCAAGAAGATGACTTTTATGTCCTCGGACTTGTTAAACGAAAGTTAAAAATATTTAAAGCAAAAAAAAAAAAAAAAAAAAAAAAAAAAGAAAATGAAAACTTTTTATTTGAAACAACATTTTTTTACCTTGTTCAATGGCTTCCGAAAGCAAATACTAGGTAGGCTGGAATGGAATTTTTTGACATTGTTTTTCATAAATGTGGAAGTAGTTGGAACCGACAGTATGTAAAACTTCATGAACTTTTCTATATTCTTGGGCGAACATTGATAGACGTCTTATCGGAGGATCAAAAAGAAGACTTTTATGTTCCCGAAATTTCCGATTAACCGAAATTTAAAAATATTTAAAGCAAAAGAAGGAAAATGAAACTTTTTACTTCAAACAACATTTTTTTACCTTGGCTTCCGAAAGCGAATACTAGGTTGACAAGAATGGAATTTTATGACATTGTTGTGTACTTGTAGATTTGCTTGGAACCGACAGTATGTAAAACTTCATGAGCTTTTCTTTATTCTTAGACGAACATTGATAAACGTTTTTGTCAGAGGATCAAGAAGATCACATTTATGTCCCCGGAATTGCTGATTAACTGAAAAGTTAAAAATATTTAAATTAAAAAAAATGAAAATATAAACTTTTTACTAGAAACAACATTTTTTTACCTTGTCCAATAGTTTCTGAAAACAAATACTAGGTCGGCCAGAATGGCATTTTTAGACATTGTTCTGTATAAATGTGGATGTGGTTGGAACCGACAGTATGTAACGTCATGAGCTTTTCTATATTCTTGGACGAACATTCATAAACGTCTCCTCGGAGGATCAAGAATATGACTTTTATGTCCCCAGATTTGCTGATTAAGCGAAAGTTAAAAATATTTAAGGCACTAAAATGAAAATGAAAACTTTTTACTTGAAACAATTTTTTTTTTACCTTGTCCAGTGGTTACCGAAAGGAAATACCTGGTCGACCAGAATGGAATTTTTAGACATTGTTCTGTATAAATGTGGATGTGGCTGGAACTTACAGTGTGCAAAACTTCATGGGATTTTCTATATTCTAAAGCGAACATTGATAAACGTCTTATCGGATGATCAATGGAGCTTTGAATAAAGAGGAAAAGACATATAGTGTATTATCTACAGGTTACTCGTTGTGTAACTGAGGGCGTTTTCACAAGATAGCGGCTGATTTTTTACATCGGATCAACAGTTTCTGATTACCGCCGAAGCAAACTTTCACCAGTAAATTTTGAATAGAATATTTTGCCTTATTTTAGCAGTTTTTTGATGAAAAATTTCTCTCTTAAATTTAAATAAATTTTCTATTTGTTTTTACTGGTGCCAGTTTGTCAGGGTATTATAATATTTTTCACTGACACTGAGAGGAGGTTTTCCAGGTTGTCACAATATGGCGGAAACGCAGGGCCTGACTACCGCCGAAGTAAACTGCAACCAGTAAAAATGAATATATCTTTTTGCCGTTATTTGTGATTGAAATTGTTCTTTAACCCTTTCAGGGGCGGTGATGCCGTCACGGCATTACATAATTTTAATCCCTATTTGCCATACTGGCACCATAGTCCAAGAGCTGTTAAACATTTTAGGGAAGGTATTTGAGGCACCCTGAAAATTTGTGCAACACTTCTTTTGTAATTCCTGAATACAAAATCCAATGTCTGGCTGAAGGATAGTGACCCAAAACCTGTGCCAGACAAAAAATGGCACTTGACACGTGTCTGGCACAGTTTTTGTGCCGACTAAAGTGTCTGTCATTTTCAAAATATTTTTTTCTAAGCATAAATATTATTGTGCCTCAATCTCAGCCTGCCTCAAATACCTTTTTTGGGTAGTCAAAAAATGGCACTTGACACGTGTCTGGCACAGGTTTTGGGCCACGATCCTTCAGCCAGACATTCGATTTTGTATTCAGGCATTACAAAAGAAGTGCTGCACAAATTTTCAGGGTGCCTCAAATACCTACTCAAAAATGTTCCACAGCTCTCCTACTACCAGTTTTATTGAATGAAAACTGCACTTTTATTAAATAAGCGGAAATATAGCTTTACTTGTTTACAAATAAATTTTCTTGCAAATACTGGTGTCATTCAATTATTTCAACAATTTACACACACAAATGCTTTGCCCCTGAAAGAGTTAACAAAGCGTTTAAAATGGAGAAAATTTCTATTTAAATTTACTAGTGGAAGTTTGCTTCAGTGGTATTCAACCCTTAAGAAAGCGGTTACAGTTGAAGCTTCACTATTTTATGGATATGTCAGTTCTTCCTTATTAATAGTTCCACGGGAGGATGAAGAAGATGCATTATACGTTTCAGAATTCCTGATTAACCGAAAGTTTAAAATATTTAGAGAAAAAAAATGAAATAAAAACTTTTTACTTGAAATAACATTTTTTTACCTTGTCCAATGGCTTACGAAAGCAAATACTAAGTCGACCAGAATGGAATATTAGACATTGTTCTGCATAATTGTGGATGTGGTTGGAACAGAAAGTATGTTAAACTTCATGAACTTTTCTATATTCTTGGATGAACATTGGTGAACCTCTTGTCGGAGGATTAAGAATATGAGTTTTTATATCCCCAGAATTGCTGATTAACCGAAAGTTAAAAATATTTAAAGCAAAAAAAAATGAAAATGAAAACGTTTTATCAGAAACAGCATTTTTTACCTTGTCCAATGGCTTCTAAAAGCAAATACTAGGTCAACCAGAATGGAATTATGGACATTGTTCTGTATAAATGTGGATGTGGTTGGAACCGACAGCATGTAAAACTTCATAAACTTTTCTGTATTCTTGGATGAACACTGGTGAACTTCTTGTCGGAGGATCAAAAAGATGACTTTTTATGTCCCCAGAATTGCTGATTAACCGAAAGTTAAAAATATTTAAAGCAAACAAAAGTGAAAATGGAAACTTTTTGTTTAAAACAACATATTTTACCTTGTCCAATGGCTTCCAAAAGCAAATACTAGGTCAACCAGAATAGAATTATTGACATTATTCTGTATAAATGTGGATGTGGTTGGAACCGACAGTATGTAATACTTCATGAGCTTTTCTATATTCATGGACAAACATTGATCAACGTCTTGACGGGGGATCAAGAAGATGACTTTTATGTCCCCGGAATTGCTGATTAACCGAAAGTTAAAAATATTTAAAAACCAAAAAGGAAAAGGGAAATTTTTTACTTGAAACAATATTTTCTCCCTTGTCCAATGGTTTCGGAAAGTAAATACTAGGTCGACCAGAACGGAATTTTTAGACATTGTCCTTTATAAATGTGGATGTCGTTGGAACGGACAGTATTTAATACTTTTGGAGATAATACTTTTTCCCAGTCCCCTAAAAGACCAAAATAATATCAGTATTTTCTATCAGATAATTTAGATAAACATCATTTTGATACAAAATGCAAAAATACTTTTGTCGGTTTCAAGCATAATTGTAAGCGTACAGACTATAAAACTGTTCGTAAGAACTAGTTTTGATTTATAGATCTGCTTATCGCATCAGACATTAGAAATTGTGTAGTCTCAACTACGTTGCTATTTTGTGATAACAAAACAAAATGTCTCCTAAAAATTTGTTTTAAATACAACTCATTGTAAAATAAAAATATATACAGAAATTTATTTTGTTTATATTGTAAAACAAATCCCTTAAAATGTCCAAATATAAGTAACAGCGTATAGAAAATCACCCTTAACATTAATGTACTAGCTGACCCGCCCGGCGTTTCCCGGACCTTAATAATATTCTTAAATGAATCTGAAATTTTTATCGCAGATGCGTACAGAGGGGAGTACGGATGGAGACAGTGCAAATTATCAGGGCCAGACTCTTGTTCGGTTCCAAAGTTGTGTAAATTCACAGGTTAAGTTTTTTTCATTTTATATGTCTCATGCTCTTTTTATTCCAAATTAATTGATGAATTCAATTAAAATTTAATTATATTTTCAATAATTTATTTTTTATTTAAAATCTTTAGATGAAAAAACAATTACAAATACAACATAAACTGTAATAATTGAAAAAGAAATAATAAAATTGCAAGCAAATATTCCTATATAGAATGTTTTAAAAAGTACAATCCAGCAAATTTATTTACTAATAGAGTAAAGCCTGTTTCTAATGGAATCCTGCAATAAACAAAAAAAAAGTTCCAGCTTTCCTCTCTCCCCAAAAATGTTATTATGCTTTGTTCAATTTAAATAACCTGCATAAAACGGAATTTATCACACGTCGTTTTCGTCTAAGCAGGTTTTATTGTATCTTACTTCTGGTGGGCCCGTAATATTATTCTTAACCTGAAATTCGTACCGCAGATCCGTACAGAGGGGGGTAAACAAAATTACTTAACATCACGACAACAGATTAAGTAAAATAATGCTATAAAGTGATAAAATATCACTAAGCATGAATGTGACAACATTTTAAAATTTCTTGCTGCTGATTAATTCTCATTTCCAATATAGTGCTTTGCAGAAATTGCACGTTTTACTCAAAGTTCCACAGTTATGCCCCCCGGAACGTTTAAATCAATAATTTGGATTTCAGAAGCAACGCGTGCACTCTGCGGTTATTAAACCTACTTTAGCGATCGCTTATGCTGTGTGTTTAACTTTATTCCCGATTCAATCTATTTCGATTTTCTGTTCTTAATTCGGCTTCTTCTTCACTTTCAAGCATTCGCCGAGATTTTTTACGGGCATTTCAAGTGATATTTTGAAGCTCAATAAATTGCAGCGAAAGACGGAAACATCATGGAGCTCTTTCCTCTACGGCGAAATATAAACAAATCAGATCGCCCTAAATCGTGCCAAAGGACATTTCACAATAACCAATGAGATGCGTTTCTCGGGCGTTGCCATTAGACAATAACAAATAATTGCGATTTCTGTGCCACGTACGTTAGCGTAATATATATATAGATTGTGACTCAAATTTTCTATATTTATCTATATTTAAATAATACATAGTTTAACATTTTCTAATCTTTATTCAATATAAACTATTTTATTCAGCAAAATATACCTAAAATACTCGTTTTTGTTGTTCATGCTAATAAACTCAATTTAAAAAGATTGAATAAAATTAAGATATTTTAATGGCTAATGACTACTAAACGGAAAAATTATAACCAGATGTGAAAAATAATGGAGATTTCCTTTTTTACGCAAAAGGTTATTGGTTTCTTTGAATCAACGGATTTGCTATTAGAAAATCTAGACTGAGATATCAGAGTGCAATTTTTCGATATCGTTTTCCGATACATTCAAAACAGGTTTTTACGCTGAGTTTTGAATGATCGTTTTCATATTCCATACTAACATTACAGAAAATGATTGTATGGGGAAAAAAATTAGCATTGAATGTGAAATTAAAAACAAATCGGATGCATTAAATATAAAGAAAATTTATTTTTTATTGGTTCAAACTTTACAAATAAATGCAAGGAGATTTGGCAATGTTACTTTAAAATTTTATAAGAAGAGGAAAAAAAAAAATACATTGACGTACCCAAATTTTTTAAAAATTTTAATCCTTTTAAACTGTTTAATCCTTTCCTGTATAACTGAGTCAATTTATATGGATTAGTAGAATTGAGAACTTTAATAATAATTTTTACATAAGCATTGATAATTTGGTCAAAGTTTCGTACGGAGTTATTAAAAAAATTTTGGTACTTTTATTTTAGCCGAGTGCAGGCGATAAATGCAAAATATTGCCCATCGCCATTTGTATTGCTTTCATTTGAGAAATAATAAGGATTAATTCCCTAAAGCATTTTATTTCAACATCAATTGCTTCAAATTTACACACTCGAAAATCTAATGCTGGCACTGTCGATAAAAAGATTCTGTTGACGGGATTTGCTCTCGACTAACATAAAAGTACCAAAATTTCTGTGTTTGTTTTAAATTGTGTTAAAAAAAACATAGCTTGTTCAATCTATGCTTACAGGTGTGGGCTTATCTGACACTTTTACATATAAATTAGCTTTGAACTCCGATTGTTTAACAGGTCCACGCCGGCGTGCATCACCGATCGGTCACGCTTGACTGTCGCATCAGGCGGCGTGCATCACCGGTGGGTCACGCTCCACTGTTAAATAGAAGGCGTGCATTAATACAGCACGTACCTGCACGTACACCACTAGGTGGGTCACACTCGACTATGCCATAGACGTCGTGCTCTACCAGTAGGTCACACTTGAATATTCGAAAATTCAGTAATAAAAACAATCCAATATTTAAAACTTAAAATAGATTCACGACGGGAAGCGAGAATTCTCGTTTTCATTCAAAAAATATCATTGACTAAGGGCGTGGCTTCAACCTTACGGATAACGCATTTATATCAATCTGTCTATATTTCTTTAGATTGTAAGACATTTGATATTAAATTCGTACATATGTAGTCCGTCAAATCACGTCTCTAAGTAATTAGCTTACTTCTTACGAACTTTCAGACATTCACAATCAACTCTGCATGTTATATTCGAGTTCAATTTAATAAATATGTGAGGGGCGTGTCATTACATAAAGTATCTGAAAAAGCGAAAGTACCGCGCCGCCAGATGAATCAAAACATGAATCCAAGTGTCGCCTCACAGCGAAAAACATGAATATTGGCGCCGGCGTGAACGTGTTAAAGCCCAAAATTTTAAATAAAATATATTTATCTTTACATAACAGTTATCTATCAATGTATAGCGGCCTCAAATTTATAAATCATCATTTTCATACTTAACAAAAACAAAAAATCATGCGTCCAGCATAGATTATATATCACTTTCCAACACATTCAGAACACTATAACAAAACTTCACAGTTTACTATGGTAAAATCTGATGTATAAATAAACAATTCGAAAAACTCACAGCGCATTTGAAAACCCAATTTCTGCTCTTACGGACAATAGTCTGAAAAATATCCTTTATTGTGCAGACCTGTATACAATCTATGGATTTGTATGTATGAAACACAGTATGCTAAAAGTTAGTTCATTGAAATGAATAGCACAGTTGAAAATTTCCATTCAGCAATTTCCTTGAATAAAAGGAAATGTATTTGAGAAATTGTGTTCAGGTCTATATATCTACCCTATATATATAAAATCCTAATGAATCGAATTGAAACGAATTTATGTAACGATTCTATGAAACGACTGATTAAACAACTGATTACGTTTCACGGCGATTTCTCCTAAAATATGGAATACTTTGCGATGAAATTAATACCAAAAATCCGTATTGATCCACAGATCTCAAACTGATATTAGAATTTTAAAATTAGAATTAGTTTTCGAAATATTAATTTTTTTCTGATTTTAAATACTTTTTTACTAATGATGGCAACTCAAATTTTAATCATAACAGATTTTTTTTTTCATATTTTAGAAAAGGTTATTTTAAATTAATTTGGCGACGAGTTTGGCCTCCCTTAAATGTATGCTAAGAAATGCATCATGTTACTTTTATTCAGAATTCAATTTGTATTTCATTATCATTTTATTTAATACATAACTTTCATTTAAAATTGAAACGTTTTAAAATAAATGGCTTTTACTTCATTTTTTTTTAAACGAAACGAAACGAAAAATATTAGACACAGATGTCATATACGCAACGGGGTACTTAATTGGCGCCAAAATGGCGTTATTTTGCCTGACATTGTAACCCGGCTATTGTTGCTTATTTATTAATAAACTAGCCGCCCTTGGCGACCAGTTTGGTCTCCCTTAAACATATGCTAAGCATTGTATGGTTACTTTCATACATAATTTAATTTACTTGCTCAATCCTTCGCCAAATTCAAGATTCTGATACAAAAATCCTGAACTCGGCATTTTTATGTTAATCGGGCGCAGGTGATAAATTGCCAAATATTGTTCCAGTCGAATTTTTTCGTATTTCATTAATTTCATTTAAAATATAGTACTTTCACTCATTTTATTTAAAATGCATAACTTTAAAACTGAAATATTTAATATTTATGACTCACAATTATTGCTTTAAAAAAAGAAAAAAAAAAGAAAAGTAATAAATAATACCATAAACTATGACGTTTAATTTCAACACCAAAGCTTTGTTTTAGTTTTAACTTACCACGCGAAAAATTGTTTATGACAGTCGCATGAAATGGACTATTATAATACTGATAACATATTTACAATAGTTGGCGAAGGGACAATATTTGGCGATTTATGACCTGCTCCCCTCTAATATTAAATTACTGAATTGGCCGCTTGGCATGCAAAAAGTGAAGTGGTCAACCCGGAACTACTGATGACAGTTACATGACTTAGGCTTTTATTATATAGATGTTTATTTGAATTTATTTTCTTTTCATTTACACAAAATGTTATAAATTGTTTTGTTCTATAGTTATTAATTAATTTTTTTTATTTATTGTTATTTCATTTTAAAAATAACAGAAAATAATTTAAAAATACATATGTAACAGGTATTTGAAAACGAGGTTTTCGCCAAATTGTCGTAAAAAAAAAATCACGCCAAACCCGGTGCGTATGTGACAATGCAACAAATCATGAGATTTAATTTCCACTTCGAAGTAACGTTTCAATGTTATTACTTCTCCCGTCGACCAATTTCGCCAAATTATATAAATAGCCAAATTATACAAATTGGCATATTTTTTTTATTTCAAATAACAAAAGAACAAATAAATTAGTATAACATTAATAAAAATACAAATAAAACGTCGAAATAAAAATCACTTGATGGCGTGAACATGTGTAACTTCCTTAAAGTCAAGTGAATGTTAATTTGCGATCAACCATTATTGGCATTTAATCTTATAATTTAGCGACAGATTTTTCGTCGACGGGATAACCAAATAGCACCGTTTTAATTTACCACTCGAAAAATAAAAAAATGCTAACTGGCGAGTTAAAAAAAAAGCAATTGGCGAGATTTTCAACCGGCTAACATAAAAGTACCAGGAATTCTGTGTGATGATGGCAACTTTTATGTAGTTTTATTCGAAAAAATCATTTTGATTCTTTAATCAAAATGGAAACCATTCTTATGAAAAGCGAAGGAATCAGACCGTTGTTTATGGCAGTTACATGACTTGAACTATTATAATATAAACGAAATAATGGGGATAGAATAATATTCGGCGACTTATCATACCTGTAGCTGGCTAACATTAAAGTACCAAAATGGCCGCCTGGAATATAAAAAGCGAAGGGATCCGCCTGGAGCTGTTGTTGATAGTCACATGACTTAGGCTATTATTATAGAGATTGTTTTCAATTTTAAAAACAGCGCAAAGAATAATATTTCCTAACGATTAAAAATTTATTTTCACGTGACTATTAAAAACAGAAAAAAAAAACTTTAAAATTACTATTAAATGAGTACGTGTTAAAGGCAGGAAAATATTGAAAATTATGTCCTGAAAATTGTATTTACACGTGAATATTAAAAGGGAAAGGAAACTTTAAAATAATACATACATTAATATGCGTTTAACACTTTCACGGACAAGGCACTTCTATTCGTAAGATCTTGAAATCAGTGAATGGCACCAGAATTTACAAACAAATTTCGAAATACAAAAATGCTTTTCTCCACTTACTTAATAAAAGGGAAATTTTCATCCCAATATTCTGATGCTAATGTGGCATTTAAGAATTAAAATTAAGTGGTCCAAAAATGAACCACCGCCCTTGAAGGGGTTAAAGTAGCAAATTTTAGTAATTGTATTATGTCAATCGTTTTATAACGTTGTTAAAAAATACCGCGAGACAAACACTGTTTACTTAATTCATTTTATTTTAGCTTCTTTTTCAAATATTTAACTGATCTTCTTTATCCAAACACGAAAACAACCATTGGATGTCTTAACAGCAACTGATTCTACCTTAAATTTTTGCAATAAAAGAGAATTGAATAGAGACCCGTTTACAGGGAGATCGCTACATGTTTTTTCAGTATAATTCAATCTTCTCAAATCTTTTTAAAACCGATCGGATTGGCGTGCTTTTAGATTCTACAGTGTCTGAACGGGGGTTGGCGAGCGTAGCTTGCAGGGGGCAGAGCCCCCTAGTGATCTATAAAATTTGTCCACACCAAGTAATATTTTTTAAAATAGTTCAATGTAAGAACGCGTACCACAACTAAAAACGCACTTCCAGTAATTATTAGGTAGATTTCGTAAGAAATACTACCTATTGCAGTCGTTACTATGGTGCGACTTTTGAAAAATTCCTTCATAACTTTTCATTATATGATCCCAGGAACCCAAAACCAACCCCAAATATATGTATATATATATATATATACATATATGTATATATTAAATTTTGTCCGCACAATAAAAGTCGCAATTATGCACGGATCGATTTCAAACTCGCCAACAACTATGAGATGGCTAATATCTCGGCGGGGATTGAAAATGGGTAAAATCGGCCCAAGGGAATGGAAATGGGGAGTGTTAAAAATTTTGAATGCCGTCTTAGCATGATTTTGTTAAAACCAGCTCTTACACAATAATGACAGGAAAAAATAAATATTTTTCGTTACAGCAGTCTCCAACAAATAAAAAAAGCAATAAAATTCTCACCAAAACAATTGCTTTTCTATTGCAAGATTTTCACGTGAAAAATTAAATTAATAAACAGTTTGGCGAATTGAAAACTAATTGAATATTATGTTATAAGTTTTCTAGAGCAAGATGTCCGCATGAAAACTCAAAATGGAATAAATAGTTTGATGAATTAAAAAAATATATATATATTGCGTCATACTGGAAATATAATGGAACTCAGCAGGTGAATGTGTAACGTCATGTGAGTTTGAAGAAACGTATTAAAACATGATAAAAATCCGACTATGGAAATATTAATATGTTTTAACACTTTGAGGCTCTCTGAATTTGCTTTAACCATTTTTAAACCTATTCCATATACATGCATGTGTTTTCTTGTGTATTAGAATTTTCACAAAATGTTTAGCTCCCTAGAGCTCATTCTTAGTGAAGGAACTGGGTTTATCTTTAATCTTGATTTAAGTTTTCTTGGTGAATTTCGTACTTAACTTCGAAATCTACCTCCGCCTGTAGGCCCGAGCCGGCAGGGATTTTTTTTCATAGGCTTCAATAATTCAATTTTTTTCTCTAGCCATATTCTTTTGTGTGTCCCTGTAAATGAAGGATATATTATATGCACACCATATTCCCCCGAAAGTGCCTTGTAGGGATATATATATGTGGGGTGATATATATATATATGTATATATGACTAGCAAACCCCGCGGCTTTGCTCGCGTAATAGTTGAAATATGCCAAGTGATATTTGCATGACTATTTTTTTATTAAAAGAACACTTTTTGGAATAATTCAAAAATTACAAATTAAGTAACAGTCTGACTAAACTTCATTATAAAAGTGCAATAGACAAAAATGAGATTTTAATTGATAAGAACCAAAACTAATTCAAATCTATACTCCTATTATAAAGAGGAAAAAATTGTTTATTTGTAGTAGGTAAGCTGTGGAACTACCGAACCGATTCCAAAAGTAGTGGTATCAAAATGATGGTGTTAGTCCAACTTAGAACATAGGCTATATCTTATGTCGGTGCCACTAACCCAAAGGGGGTGTAGGAGCAAAAAACGTTCTAAAAATGCGATTTTAGCGTTACTGAAGGGCCTAGAAATATGAAATTTTGAATATTAGTTACATATAAGATATAAATGATGTCTAAGAACAATTCTTAAACAATTCGAAATTTAAAAGGGGTGAAAATGCACAAAAAGCGTTCTAAAAAACGTTCTAAATGGTAGTTTCTACACAATCTCAGGAAATACCAAACCGATTTAAAAAATATTGGTGCCCAAATGATGGTGACAACGCTTGCTCCAAGATAGGCTATGGTTTATGTCTGTGCCACTACCCTAAAGGGGGTGTAGGAGCAAAAAACGTTCTAAAAATGCGATTTTAGCGTTACTGAAGGGCCTAGAAATATGAAAATTTGAATATTAGTTACTTATAAGATATAAATGATGTCTAAGAACAGTTCTTAAACAATTCGAAATTTAAAAGGGGTGAAAATGCTCAAAAAACATTCTAAATGGTAGTTTCTACACCATCTCAGGAAATACCAAACCGATTTAAAAAATATTGGTGTCCAAAAGATGGTGACAACGCTTGCTCCAAGATACTCTATGTTTTATGTCAGTGCCACTACCCGAAAGGGGGTGCAAGCAGTGGCGTAGCCAGGATTTCGTTTCGGGGGGGGGGGGGTCCAGAATTTTTCCTTCTGGTTATATATATAGTAAAACCTGTCAGGATGAAATCGTAAATATTGATGAAAAATTCCGTTTTACACAGGTTTTCGTGTTATCCAGTTCTATTTGTATAGTATTCTTTTCCGTAGCACTATGGAACACTGTTTAAGACAGAATTCCGTTATAGGCAGGCTCCATTTTTACAAGTTTTGTATATTTATATAAATATACCTATTTATGTCATATGAATAGAATAAAGCTTGTCATCTATCTATACTACTATTAGAAAGAGGTAAAAATTGTTTATTTGTAGGAGGTAAGCTCTGGAACTACCGAACCGATTCTAAAAGTTATGGTATCAAAATGATGGTGTTAGTCCAACTTAGAACATAGGCTATATCTTATGTCCGTGCCACCGGCCAAAAGGGGGTGCGGGAGCAAAAAACGTTCTAAAAATGCGATTTTTGTGTTACTGAAGGGCCTAGAAACATGAAATTTGGAATGATAGTTACTTATAAGATACTAATGTTCTCTAAGGACATTTCATTAAAAAATCGAAATTAAAAAGGGGGGAAAATGCGCTAAAAGCATTCTAAAAACGTTCTAAATGGCGATTTTTACGCAATCTCAAGAAGTACCAAACCGATATAAAAAAATAATGGTGGCAAAATGATGGTAATAACCCTTGCTTCAAAATAGGTAACATTTTATGTCGGTGCCACTACCCCTAAAGGAGGTGCAGGAACAAAAAAACGTTCGAAATTGCAATTTTTGTGTTACTGAAGTGCCCAAATACGTGGAATTTGGCATGGTAGTTACTTATTACGTATAAATGATTTCCAAGAACATTTCTTAAAAAATTTGAAATTAAAAAGGGGTGAAAATGAGCAAAAAGTGTTCTAAAAAACGTTCTAAATAGCGATTCTTACGCAATCAAGAGAAGTACCAAACCGATTTAAAAAATAATGGTGTCAAAATGATGGTGACAACCCTTTCTCCAGCATAGGCTCCATTTTATGTCGGTGCCACTACCCCTAAAGGGGGTGCAAGAGCTATAAAACGTTCGAAATTGCGATTTTTGTGTTACTGAAGGGCCCACATACATGAAATTTGGCATGGTAGTTACTTATTAGATATAAATGATCTCTAAGAACATGTCTTAAAAAATTCGATATTAAAAAGGAGTGAAAATGCGCAAAAAGCGTTCTAAAAACGTTCTAAATGGCGATTTTTACGCAATCTCAAGAAGTACCTAACCGATTTCAAAAATAATGGTGTGAAAATGATGATGACAATCCTTGCTCCAACATAGGCTATGTTTCCTGTCGGTGTCATTGCCCTCAAAAAGGTCGCAGGAGCAACAAAAAAAAACGTTGGAGAATTCGATTTTTGTGTTACTGAATGGCCTAGAAACATGAAATTTGGAATGTTAGTTACTTATAAGATATAAATGATCTCTAAGAACATTTCTTAAAAAATTCGAAATTTAAAAGGGGTGAAAATGCTCTGAAAGAGTTCTAAAAACGTTCTAAATGGCTATTTTTACGCAATCTCAGAAAGTACCCAACATATTTCAAAAGTAATGGTAGGAAATTTATGATGACAGCTCTTGCTCCAACATAGGCTTTATTTCATGTCGGTGTCACTACCACCTAGGGGTTGCAGAAGCAAAAAGCGCTCTAAATTGCGATTTTTGTGTTACTGAAGGGAATAAAATCCTGAAATTAGACAGGACAGTTATTTATAAGGTACAAATGATCTGACCGAACCGATTTAAAAAATAATGGTGTGAAAAGGAAGGTGACAGCCCTCGCTCCACCATAGGCTGTATTTCATGTCGGCGCCACTACCCCAAAGGGGGTGAAGGAGCAAAAAACGATCTAAATTGTGTTTTTTGTAATACTGCAGGATCTAGCAACTTGATACTAGGCATGGTAGTTACTTATAAGATATAAATGATCTCTAAGAACATTTCCTAAATAATTCGAAATTTAAAAGGGGTGAAAAGGGACGAAAAACGTTCTAAAAAACGTTCTAAATTGCGATTTCTATGCAGTCTCAGAAAGTACCCAACCGATTTCAAAAGTAATGGATGGAAACTGATGATGACATATTGCTCCAGTATAGGATCTATTTCATGCCGGCGTCACTACCACCTTGTGGTTGCATTTTAAAAAACGTTCTAAATTGCGATTTTTGGGATACTGAAGGGGCTAGAAAATTGAAATTTGGCATGGTAATTACTTATGAGATGTAAATGCTCTTTGAGAAGAGTTCCTTAAAAATTTGAAATTTAAAAGGGATGAAAATGAAGGAAAAGCGTTCTAAAAACGTTCTAAATTGCGATTTCTACGCAGTCTCAGGAAATATAAACCTATTTCAGAAGTAATGGTTTCAAATTGATGGTGACAATCCCCGGTCCAACATAGCCTATATTTTACGTTGTTGTCACTATCACCTGGGGGTTACAGGAGCAAAAAATTTTCTAAATTGCGTTTTTTGTATTACTGAGGCGGTCTAACATTTTAAATTTGGAATGGTAATTACTTCAAAGATGCAAATGCTTTCTAAGAATTGTCGAAAGAAAATTCCAAA
The DNA here is from genome assembly GCA_963932465.1 of Maratus speciosus. Taxonomy (NCBI): domain Eukaryota; kingdom Metazoa; phylum Arthropoda; class Arachnida; order Araneae; family Salticidae; genus Maratus; species Maratus speciosus. Next base: position 500,075,011 of record OZ010794.1, on the reverse strand, counting down.
TTTAAAATGATGAAGTGAGCGAAAAGCGTTCTATAAGCATTCTAAATTACGATTTTTAGGCAATCGTAAGAAATACGAAACCGACTTCAAACATAATGATTGCAAATTGATGGTTATAGAACTTGCTCAAACATAAGCTATATTTTATGTCGGTGCCATAACCCCTCGAGGGTTGCAGGAGCAACAAATTTCCTAAACTGCGATTTCTGCGGTACTGAAGACGCCAGAAACTTTAAATATAGCACGGTAGTTACTTAAATGTTATAAAATATAAATGTCCTGTAAGAGTATCAGGAAATACCAACCGATTTGAAGGCTAATGTTGGCAAATTAATGGTGACAGTCCCTGTTTCAACATTTTTCGAGACATTCTATTTCAACTCTATTTCGGCATTTTATGTTGGTGCCACTAACACCAGAGAGGTGGTAGACTGTTAGACAAGACGTTTGGAATTTGACGTGATGGTTAATTTTAAGATGTAAATGTGTTAAGTTTGTTTCTAAATAATTCAAAACTTCAAATGAATACTGAAATGAGCAAAAAAGACTCAAAATATTTTCTAAATTATCATTTATTTGGAATTAGTTTTAGTTCTTCTTATTAATTAAAATCTCATTTCTGTCTTTCGCACTTTTATAATAAAGTTTAGTCAAATTGTGGCTTAATTTGTATTTTTTGAATTATTCCAAAAAGTGTTTTTCTAATAAAAAATAGTCATGGAAATATCACTTGGCATATTTCAAATATTACGAGAGCAAAGCCGCGGGTTTGCTAGTAAATGATAATTTAGAAAGTATTTTGAGACATTTATGCTCATTTCATACGCCCATTTCAGTATTTATTAGAAGTTTTGAATTTTTTAGAAACCATCGTAACACATTTACATCTTAAAATTAACCATCATGTCAAATTCCAAGCTTCTTGTATAACAATCTACCACCTCTCTGGTGTTACTGGCACCAACATAAAATGCAGAAACAGAGTTGAAATAAAATGTCTCTAAAAATGTTGAAACAGAAACTGTCACCATTAATTTACCAACATTAACCTTGAAATCGGTTGGTATTTCCCAATATTCTATAGAAAAATGAATTTAGATGTTTTTAAAGGCTTTCTTGTTGTTCCTACCAACCAGGTGGTAGTGACACCGGCATAAAATATAGCCCGTATAGGATCAGGGACTATCATTTTTGATTCGCAACCCATAACTTTTGTAATCGAGATTATATAGAAATCGAAATTTATGACTCTTTTAGAATGCTTTTCGCTCCTTCCCTTCGCTTCACCCCTTTTTAATTTCGAATTTATTTTCGACTGTTCTTAGAGGACATTTATATTTTATAAGTAACTACCGTGCTATATTTAAAGTTTCTAACCTCTTCAGTACCGCAGAAATCGCCATTGGATTGTGGCACCGACATAAAATATAGCTTATGCTTGAGCAGGTTCTATCACCATCAATTTGCAACCATTATGTTTGAAATCGGTTTCGTATTTCATACGATTGCATAAAAATCGTAATTTAGAACGCTTTTAGCTCACTTCATCCTTTTAAATTTGGAATTTTCTTTCGACAATTCTTAGAACGCATTTGCATCTTTGAAGTAATTACCATTCTAAATTTAAAATGTTGGACCCCCTCAGTAACACACAAAAAAAACCGCAATTTAGAACATTTTTTGCTCTTGTAACCCCCAGGTGGTAGTGACAACAATTACTTCTGGAATCGGTTTATATTTCCTGATATTGCGTAGAAATCTCTATTTAGAACATTTTTAGAACGCTTTTCGTTCATTTTCACCCCTTTTAAATTTCAAATTTTTAAGGAACACTTCTCAGAGAGCATTTACATCTCATAAGTAATTACCATGCCAAATTTCAAGCTGCTAGCTCCTTCAGTATCACAAAAATCACAATTTAGGACGTTTTTAAAAATGCAACCGCAAGGTGGTAGTGACGCCGACATGAAATAGACCCTATATTAGAGCAAGGGCTGCCATCATCAATTTCCAACCATTACTTTTGAAATAGGTTCGGTACTTTCTGAGATTGAGTAGAAATAGCTATTTAGAACGTTTTTCGTCCATTTTCACCCCTTTTAAATTTCGAATTATTTAGGAAATGTTCTTAGAGATCATTTAAATCTTATAAGTAACTACCATGCCTAGTTTCAAGATGCTTGCTCCTGCAGTATTACAAAAAAAAAACAAAAAAAAAACGCAATTTAGATAGTTTTTGGCTCCTTTGCCCTTTTTGGGGTAGTGGTACCGGCATAAAATACAGCCTATGTTGGAGTGAGGTCTGTCACCATCGTTTTCACACCATTATTTTTTTAATCGGTTCGGTACTTACTGAGATTGAGTAGAAATCGCGATTTAGAACGTTTTTTAGAACACTTTTCGCGCATTTTCACCCCTTTTAAATTTCGAATTTTTTAAGAAATGTTCTTGGCAATAATGTATATCTTATAAGTAACTACCATTCCAAATTCCATGTACCTGGGCCTTTCAGTAACACAAAAATCTCAATTTCGAACGTTTTTTTGCTCCTGCAACCCCTTTAGGGGTAGTGGCACCGACATAAAATGTAGCCTATATTGGAGCAAGGGTTGTCACCATCATTTTGACACCATTATTTTTTAAATCGATTTGGTACTTGTTGAGAAATCGCCATTTAGAACGTTTTTTAGAACGCTTTTTGCGCATTTTCACTCCTTTTAAATTTCCAATTTTTTAAGAAATGTTCTTAAAGATCCTTACTATGCCAAATCCATGTATCTCGACCCTTCAGTAACACACAAATCGCAATTTCGAACGTTTTTTTGCTTCTGCACCCCTTTTAGGGATAGTGGCACCGACTTAAAATGTAGTGTATGTTGGAGCAAGGGTTGTCACCATCATTTTGACACCATTATATTTTTAATCTGTTTGATACTTCCTGAAATTGTGTAAAAATTGCCATTTAGAACGTTTTTAGAACGCTTTTCCGCATTTTCACCCCTTTCTAATTTCGATTTTTTAATCAATGTCCTTAGACATCATTAGTATCTTATAAGTAACTACCATTCCAAATTTCATGTTTCTAGGCCCTTCAGTAACACAAAAATCGCATTTTTAGAACGTTTTTTGCTCCTGCGCCCCCTTTTGGCCAGCGGTAAGGACATAAGATATAGCCTATGTTCTAAGTTGGACTAACACCATCATTTTGATACCATTACTTTTGGAATCGTTTCGGTAGTTCCAGAGCTTACCTCCTACAAATAAACAATTTTTACCTCTTTATAATATTAGTATAGATAAGTGATATATATCTATACTCCTATTATAAAGAGGGAAAAATTGTTTATTTGTAGGAGGTAAGCTCAGGAACTACCGAACCGATTCCAAAAGTAATGGTATCAAAATGATGGTGTTAGTCCAACTTAGAACATAGGCTGTAGCTTATGTCGGTGCCACAACCCCTAAGGGGGTGCAGGAGCAAAAAACGTTCTAAAAATGCGATTTTTGCGTTACTGAAGGGCCTAGAAATATGAAATTTGGAATATTGGTTACTTATAAGATATAAATGATGTCTAAGAACAGTTCTTAAACAATTAAAAATTTAAAAGGGGTGAAAATGCACAAAAAACGTTCTAAAAAACGTTCTAAATGGTAGTTTCTACATAATCTCAGGAAATACCAAACCGATTTCAAAAGTAATGGTATCAAAATGATGGTGTTAGTCCAACTTAGAGCATAGGCTATATTTTATGTCGGTGCCACTACCCCAAAGGGGGTGCAGGAGCAAAAAACGTACTAAAAATGCAATTTTTGCGTTACTGAAGGGCCTAGAAATATGAAATTTGAAGTATCAGCTACTTATTAGATATAAGGGATTTCTAAGAACAATTCTTAAACAATTCGAAATTTAAAAGGGGTGAAATGCGCGAAAAGCGTTCTAAAAACGTTCTAAATGGTGGATTCTCCTACACAATCTCAGGAAATACCAAACCGATTAAAAAAATAATGGCGTCAAAACGATGTTGAAAACCTTTGCTCCAACATAGGCTATGTTATATGTCGGTGCCACCACCCCAAATGGGGTGCAGGAAAAAAACGCTCTAAATTGCGGTTTTTGCGTGACGGAAGGGCCTTGAATCGTGAAATTTAGAATGGTAGTTAGTTATAAGATATCAATGATCTCTAAGGACATTTCCTAAAAAAGTCGAAATTTAAAAGGGGGGTGTTAAAATGCGCAAAAAGCGTTGTAAAAAACGTTCTAAATTGCGATTTCTAGCAATCTCAGGAAATACTGAACCGATTTCAAATATAATCGTGTAAAAATGATGGGGACAGATCTTGCTCCAAGATAGGCTATATTTTATATCTGTTTCCACTACCCCAGAGGAGATCCAGGAGCAAAATGATCGAAAAGCGTTCTAAAAACGTTCTAAATGCCGATTTGTCACCAAAATCTCAGGAAGAATCAAACTGATTTCAAAAGTAATGGTAAGAAATTGATGCTGACAGCCTCTGCTCTAACACAGACGCTATTTCAAGTCGGTATCACTATCACCTTGACGTTGCAGGAGCAAATAAGCGTTCCAAATTTCGATTTTTGTGATCGGTAGGGGCTAGCAACTTAAAATTAGGCAAGGTACATATTTATTACATATAAATGATCTTTAAGAACAGTTTCGAAAAAATTGGAAATTTAAAAAGGGGTGAAAATGCGCGAAAAGCGTTCTAAAAACGTTCTAAATTGCAATTTCTACTCAATCTCTGGAAATTCCAAAGCTATTTCAAAAGTAATGGTTGCAAATCAATGGTGGCAGTCCCTGCTATCTCATAGGTTATATTTTATGTTGCTGTCACTACCATCTGAGGGTTGCAAAAGGAAAACATGTTCTAATTTGCGTTTTTTGCATAACTGAAGGGTCTAACACTTTGAAGTATGGCATGGTATTTACTTACAAGATGCAACTGCTTTCTAAAAACTGTCGGAAGAAAATTTCAAATTTTAAAAAATGAAGTGAGCGAAAAGCGGTATAAATTACAATTTTTATGTAATCTTTCTTATCAAATACCAAACCGATTAAAAAAATAATGATGACAAATTGTTGGTAATAGAACCTGCTCAATCATAAGCTATATTTTATGTCTGTGCCACTACCACCAGAGGGTTGCAGTAGCTAAAAACTTTCTAAATTGCGATTTCTGTGATACTGAAAAGCCTAGAAACTTTAAATATGGCATGGTAGTTACGTATAAAATATAAATGCCCTCGAAGGACTGTTGAAAATAAATTCCAATTAAAAAGGGGTGGTGCGAAAAGCATTCTAAAAAAGTCCTAAATTACGATTTCTACGCAATTTCAAGGAATATAAACCAAATACAAAAGTAATAGTTGCGAATCAATGGTAGCAGTCTCTGATCCTACACAGGCTATATTTTATGCTGATGATTCTACCACCTGAGGTTCACAGGAACAACAAACGCTCTATAAAAGACCTTTTAAAGCTTTCTAAATTACGTTTCTGTGGAATATTAGGAAATAACAAACCAATTTCAAAATTAATGTTGGCAAATTAATAGTGACATTTCCTATTTCAACATAGCCCTTTATGTTGAGGGAGGTGGTAGGACTTGGAATTTGACATGCTGGTTTCTAAATAATTCAAAAACTTCAAATGAATACTGAAATGAGCGTATTAATTGAGCATAAAAGTTTCAAAATATTTTCTAAATTATTATTTATTTAGTTTTATTTCGTTTTATTAATTTAAGTCTCATTTCTGCCTTATGCAGTGTAACAATGATGTTTAATCAAACTGTGTTTTAAATAGTAATTTTTTTAATTATTCCTAAAAGTAATAAGTACCTTTTAATAAAATAAAAATTTAGTTAGCACCTTTTAATAAAAATTAGACATATAAATATCACTTGGCATATTTCAAATATTACGCGAGCAAAGCCGCGGGGTTTGCTAGTATATATATATATATATATATATATATATTTCTCTATGTTTAAAATGCCATAATATCATTAAAATATACCGCAAACGATGAAACATAGACTATATTTTAATGGAATTATTTTTAGTGTCTCTGTAAATGAACCTTAAATGCTATACACTCTAACTTCAATACCGAACGTACCACAGTGATACCCAATAACATCTATTAATTTCATGGCAATCGAACTATATTTACGCGAGTTAGACATGAACGGACAGACAGACAAGACGAAATCATAAACACTTTTTAACTTTATTGGAAAGTGTTAAATACTAGCCAGATGGGCCCATCCTTAAACTACCTCATACATGTTAATACTTCGAAAAACTTATTTTTTTTAAATTGCTATTCATTTTAGAGACAAACAGGAACGGAAAATCATGCAACCAGCATAGATTATGAAACACTTTCCGACACATTCGTAATACTGTAACAAAACTTCACAGTGTGCTAAGGTGAAAGTTGATGTCTAAATGAATAAATTCGAAAACGCATAACACATTTGAAAAACTAAATTCTTCAATTACCATTAAAAGTACAAAATATATCCGAATTTCTTTGTGCAGCCCTGTATATGATCCAAAGATTCACATGTATAGTATGCATAGTATATATGCACATATATAGTGCATAGTATGCTAAAAGTTAGTTCAATTAAACGCATAGTACAGTTAAATTTTGCCATTCAGAAATTTCCACCAATAAACGAAAATGCACTTGAGATCGTTTGTGTAGCCCTGCATGGGATTTACAGAATTAATACACACAACGTAATGTGCAAAAATGTAGTTACTTTTCAAAACGTGTATTACTACAAATGACAACGCACTTCCAGAAACTATTCTTTATAGACAATACTATAGCCAAATACTTCAGTATGTCCTTGTAAATGAATGATAAATTGTATGCACACCAGATTTTACAGTAAGCGTTCTGTAGTACACATCAGTGATACATACAAATTTCAATATATTTAAAATAGTGCAATATCATTAAGATACATTGAGAACGATTTTTCGGCATAGGCCGAAATGTAACGGAATTATTTTGAGTGTCCCTATAAATGAATCGTTAATGCTGCTACAAACTTCATTTTAGGTACTGAACATGCCACCATGAACACCAATAACATACATCAATTTCGTGGCAATCTGGCCCTTTATAAGAAACATGGAGAACGGACGGACAGATAGACAGACAAACTGTATTTATAAACACTTCTCAACTATGTTGGTAGGTGTAATAAAAAAAAGTAGATGACACATCTGTTATTTATTTTTTAATGCACTTCAAGTTCGTTGTCAATATATTTTTTAAACCATTGAGGAAAGAGTAAAAAAAAAATCGTAATGAAGTCTAATCAACATGGTAATTTATCAAAGAACGTGATAATTTTTCTTATTACAAATAAGCAAATTAATCGTAGATTGTACATAATTTAATACGATACATAATAATAAGTAATTTAATACGATTTTGTTTTCAACAGTTACCGCGCCCGTCCGGAAAATCGAATAAAATTCGCTATCACAGCGCCACCTTCAGGCGAATTTCTCAAAATTATTTCTCTTATACTATTATTTTCCTAAAATAACGAATTCTCCACATCCGAAAATAAAACCCAAGCGGAAAGCTGGAATTCTGCTTTTTCAATATTTCGTGTCGTCTCCGGTGAGAAAAAAAATTAATATATATTTTTTTTTCGAGTTGGAACCCCTCGAATTTCGACGAAAAAAATGTTTAAGAAGGAATTGCTTGATTAATTTATAATAAACCTAAAAAATTAGTTACAATAAAAAATGCATCTTTTACTGGCTAGTCTAAACTTTCAAACAAAATTGGTAACGTAAATAGTTTCAGAGTACGAACACTGTGACGGACAGACAGACAGAGAAGCGAGACTATAAGAGTTTCTTGAAATGAATGAAACCCTAAAAAGGAAGCGATTGGTTAATTGAGTATGGTTACTACTCACTTATTGTGAAATATGCAAATCAGATTGAAGGGATCCTTCTAATATATGGATTCAAAAGATTTAAGCTTTAAACCGAAAAGAATGCGTCACATAATGAAACATTTAGATCAAAACATGAAATGGGACCTCAATCGATGTTCGATATCTTGGATATTTTGGTAGTATTCGGCAATTTGACTGCAAAATTGCCGTCTATGTCCAAATGAAATGAAATTTTACATCTTCAACGAGTGTTTGTTTTTAAGGTAATATAGCAAATAAAAATTCAGTATAAATTACTTTATCCGAGCATTTGAACTTTCTACAAATAGGAGTAGTATAAATGGGAATTGTCTAGAAAATATTTTTGCAATAAATATATGTATATTTTAAATAATAAGATATGAAATATGCATTTTAGTACAATATATTTATGACAAAACTAGTATTAAATTATGACACCTGTAAGCTGTTTAATTTACAGAGATTTGTACTTTAAAATTAAATATTAGATTCTTTAAATATGTGATATATTTATTCTTAACTATTTATATTATTTATTATTTTATTTATCATTAGATTAATTTTCAGCGGTATTGCAAATTAAAACAAAATATCACAAAGTGCTTCTTATATCGATTACATTTAAAAATCAATATACAGACATAAATGCATTTTAAATCACTTGAAAATCATATGAAATGATACATTTATATTAATAACAGAAAAGAAAACCCAAAAACAATCTATTTGAATAATCACTTTCTGCCGTTTGTTTAATTTGCTTTTGATTTATAATTTTAAATTACATATCATCTATATACATTTATTCTTTCAAGAAAAATAATCATTGACGATTGATTTAAGAAGCACTTTTAACCCTGGGATATAAATGCTCGTATGAAAAATATAAACGAACATCATTAAGACGCTAATTTGTAATAGGATAAGACACCTTTGAGGATTGTCCAATTTAATGGCATGTGAGAATTGCAGTTAACTTGACTATTCGCATTATGATTATATTAAGATTTATTATTCGCCAACCGATAAATTTAACTGAAGGTTATGATTATAAGAGGACTTTAGTGTTGCTTATTTACTCCAGTTTGTCATCTTGTTAATTATGCTGTATTTGATAAATCGTGTGTCTACATGAGTTAGAATCAGAGATTTTTGTTTATTTCAGAATCATATTTTCTGTGTACATTTTACCTAAATGAATAGAAATAATAATGAAAAGCAGATAATTATATATGTATAATTTTTATTCTACCTATTTCAATAGTTAAAACGATTTGGCACAATTTCACATATTAAAAGGTATCACATTATTCTATAACAGTAATGAGTGACAATTAAAATTATACTTGGCGCAATATAATATAAGTAGATGAAACAACATAATCAGCACAAGATATTTTAACTTATAATAGACTAGTTTCGGTAACATTCGTTATACCGTCATCAGTGCAAAGAATGATGAAATTTTGCTCCTATATATGGAAGAGAAGGGGATTCGAGATATGGGTTTATTGACCAGTAGAATTACAGAAAATTATGGGGGACGGCCAATAGGATAATTGTATAGGGAATGGAACTGGTAATGTAAAAAATGCTAGTAAAAATTAAGAAATGGGGAAGTAGCGAAGTGACAGTTAGCAATATTTTTATGTTTTAACCCTTTACGGTAAGAAGATTTTGCTGATAGGAGTACCAACAGGTCAGTACCACAATTAAGATGATACTTGGATCAATACAATATAAGAAGATAAAACAAAGTCATCAATACTAGAATTTTTAACTTGTAGCAGGGTAGTTTTGGTAACATTCAGCATATTTTCATCAGGGTAAATGATGGTGGAATTTTGCTCGTATATGGAAGGGAAGGGGAATTCGAGACATAGGTTTATTGACCAATAAAATTACAGGGGACAGCCAATCGAAAAATTGTATAGGGAATGAAACTGGTAATGTAAAAAATGCTAGTATAAATAAAGAAAAAGAGGTTTTTATATAAAATGGCCAACAACCTTATGATGGGGGAGTGGTGAAGTCACAATTAACAACATTTATTAGGTTTTAACCCTTTGCGGTCAGCAGATTTCACTGATGGGAGTACCAGCAGGACAGACCAAATTTACTTTTTTGCAATTACCTTTCCGAACGGTATTTAAAGTTAATGTGTGAATATTAAAAAACATAGAATTTGTTGAAACACATTTCATATTTTTAATAGTAATTATAATACATAAAAACGCAAATATGTTAATTTCTATAGTTTCCCAAAGTGTGATATTTTGCAAACCAATTACCGATATGAAGTCCTCGCTCCCGAGTAGAGGTATTTGTACGAGTACGTGCGTGTTCGTATTCTTGTTCCCAGAGGTTTCCTGTCGGAACATACTGCACAGTTACAGCGTCTAGAATACATAGTGTGGAAATCAGCTATCTAATCAGTGCTTAAAATTCAAATTCCTTAAATATGCACCGACGCTGAACTCCAAAACATCGATCGCAGTGACATCTGTGGGACATTTTCAAATAACAATGTAATGCTGGGGTTTTTATAACGTCTAGACTAGCAATTGCCTTGCAGTTTTAGAAAACATCCTACAGATGTCACTGCGAGCGACTTTTTGGATTTCAGTTTAGATTTAACGGATGCAATATTTAAAAGCTTTTTTATGTATTACTGCGATAGCCGATTTCCAAACTTTCTATTCTAGAAGCTATGGCACTGTCTTTCGGCAATCCACCACTTTTACTTCAGCTTCTTTTCATTATAAATATTCTTCATCATCGCCGTATCACTGTCAATTTTTAGATGCGTTCGTAATTATATAAATACGTAGCACCAATAGTCGTCGTTCGGTCCCTCTGTCCGTCTGCCTGTCTGTCCATCTGTCCGCATATAACATAGCAAAAACTACCCTACCGAATAGTCCGAAATTTTAAATATATAATTGTTGTAAAATTGTGTCGAGTCATTTCAATTTTTTTGGAAATCGGACGTATAGTTTAATTACAGGGACAGTTAAAAGTTTTCCATTATATTACGGCCAATAGCCAATAGGAAAAAAATATTTCAAGTGCATTTTAATAATGTAACAGCCTTTCGAACAGAATAAAATTGATATGCACTTATGAAGTGCACTAAAATATACATTCAGTACAATATGCGGTGCAAAAAATATTTATAAAACTAGTTACAGTACGAAGCACCTCATTTGTTACGTTTGACATGCAATTTCCAACTTGTTAGAACATGCCGTTTCTTAGGAGGAACTATGTAATCATAACTACTGTCATGTTCATCGTCAGGTACCGAATCATGTATTGAATTGTTCATTTGTTCACCATATACTTCATTCTTCAATCCATCATCACTACTCCCATTATCTTGAGAGTCATTCCCCAACTCATCCATTATTAAGGATTACGCTGTTTATTTCTTAAATTTTGAACACAAATTGTATGATATATACAGTTCTTTTTCATCATAAAATAACGTGTGCGGCGGTTAGCGTGCATATATTTTACTGAACTCAATGTTTAAGCTCTATATGTATAAACTTTGATAGCTGTAAGTTTATCCAAACAATTGTACCTAGTAACGTGGGGATAGTTTTCTTTCGTTATCACTAGCCTCGTTCACCGTGCTACTCGCGGGGAGATCATGAATCATATCATGCCGCCAGTCTGACGGCACCGACTTCTATGATGATTTGTAAAGGCCATCACTGTGGCGAAATCGACATTAAAGTGTTAATTTTCTTGAGCATTTTATGTCTATGAAAATCACAAAAATATTGTTATTTGGGGCTTTTCTATTTGTCTTTAATCAGATTGTTGGAAACATTATATAAAAACACATTTTTCTTAATTTTTACTAACAAATTTTCACATTACCAGTTTCATTTCTATACAATTGTCTATTGGATGTCCTCCGTAATTTAATATAATTCTATTGGTCAATAAACCAAGTCCTTGAATCCTCTTGTCTTCCACATATATAAGCAAGATTGCATCATTTTTCGTACAGTACGCTGAATGATACTGAAAGTAGTCCGCTGTAAGGTAAAAAATTATGTTGCTAATAACGTTGTTTTACCTACTTATATATAAGTGAATACTCATCAGTGTTGTTAACTTAGCCCCTCGTCGGAATTTCTATATAGGGATTTTCGTTTCATTCCCAAAAAATCTGCATAAAAAAACACTATTATATCATAGCTGTGTATCGTTAGGCTTTTTTCATACCACTAAAAGTTAATAATAAATTTTGCCTTATTTCGCTGAAATATTAAATTAAATAAAGGGAAAGCTTGTATTAAATTTAAGTGGTAAAAAATAAGAGTAAAAGTTGGAATCTATGCTATAAAGAAATTCTGATAGGATGGTGTTTTCTTGTTAATTGAACAAAAAAAGGCCATGTTGGCAACACTAATAATCTTTCGTATGAAAAGAAGCAATTTAGAGAATTGTACCTATTGTTTAGTGTCGTGCACATAAACAAAAGCACGACAGCTTGTTTTATATCAATGTAAATATAACATTAATCAAGAAAAATCACATTCATTAATAAATAGGTATAAATATTTTAATAGCTTTATACAATGATTAATAATTATATATCAATACTCTAATAATTTTCTGCAACAATTAATATTTATGCGAGTATTTTAATAATTTCTTTTAAAATAAAAATAAATATGTAAAATTTGATATCGCCGAAAAACGCATAAGACAAGAAATCAATTGGTAAAATTTGTTTTACGGACAAGAAAATATTCTTTATATTAATTAATCTGTAAATATGCATGTTTCCACTCTCATCGCACAGACAGGATAGGGGTAATAAATTGTTTGCTGTTTCCAGTTGGATGTTTTTCAATACCGAATAGTGGACACTTCTGTTTAACGGACAGTTTTCCAATCCTCACTCCCAAAACCTAAATTTTTGTATGTGTAACCTCTGAATAACGGACACTCCGAATAGCGGACAGTAATTTGGCGATAAATTATGAAAAATTATTTTTTAACGAAAAAAAAAATGGAACAAAAGTTAAAGCCTATAAATTTATCAGGGCAATATGTCAATTATTTTGTGATTGCAGATGAATGTAGGGGGTGGGTTGGAGAAAATTCCCCTTCCCATGTCCAGTCTTGAATTCAGGGGGTGACCGAGGGGGACATTTCCTCCGGAGTATTGAAATTGCCTCCTTCCGGATGTTTTGAGATTTTATGTTTTGATGGTCAAAGAGTCCAATTTCCCCCCCGGGAACTTTATAATGTCTCCCCCGGAGCCACGGAAATCCCTATCAGAGAAACATGTCTGGATTCAACACTGCGCGTCCGAGAAAGGAAACGCACAATTATGCTCAATGTGCAAGGTATGCAAAATTTTATATCAGTTTTTTTGCTTAAAAAAAAAATAAAACAGTGGCACTCCGGGAGTGCCAATAGAAGTGAAAACTTCAACAATTACGTGTGTGTTTTTTTAATCGTTAGGAAATGTTTTATGCGTTGAATTGTGTAGCAGCACTAATGAAAGCATCTGGGGACACGACAGTGCCCCTGCCAAGTCTTGAAAGCACAGCCGTAAGCATCTTTTTCTGGAAGCAACTCAGGGTACTTTTGACCCCCCCAATATCTTTGTGTTGGTGATTCCCAGAAACTTGAAACTTGGTAAATCTAAAGTAATGTGGAAATGGAACTAAATGCTGAAATTTCACGTTTCTATCTTTTTTATTTCAGAAGATATATGAACTTAAACTTTCGCCTTTTCGACACTGATTCACCGATCATCAAAACTCAGAGGTACGTCCTGTATACCTAGAATCTTGAAATTTGGTATGAAGGTAGTGTTTGGGATACAATGAAAGGGAAAATTTAAAAAATCCGGAAAATTTGGATAAAAAGTCGAAAAATCAAAAAACCGAGAATTTGGCAGAGGTGTGATATACGAACCAGGTTTGGCGCGATTTTTTAACGTCAATTTGGCGAAAGCCCGTTTTCCAATACCAGTTACAATATATATTTTTTAAATTATTTTCTATTGTTTTAAAAAGTAAACAACAATAAATAAACGGTAATTTCATTAATAACTATAGAACAAAGCAATTGTACAATTTAAAAAAATAAAATAAAAGTAAATGAACAATTTATTAATAAATAAGCAACAGTAGCCGGGTTTCCTTGTAAAATAAAGTAACGCCATTTTGCTGTCAATTAGGTACCCAAGTGCGTATCTGGCATCTGTGCCCCGTATTTTATCTTCCGTTATCTAAATTCCCGCCAATACTGTTGGTCATTGACCAGACCATCAACACGATAAAATACAGCGTTATCGGTTTTTAGTTACACGAAATAGATAGGTCACGAATACGGTATAATTCATTTTAACTGACGAAAAACAAAATAATAATTTGTTTTAGCAATACGCCGGGAGAAAAAGTGAGTTTTAGCTTCCTTCTTCTTTCGCGGATTGAGCTGAAGAGGGAAAAGTTCCTGTCATTCACCGCTTGGCGCGCTAGTGTCTATGTGTCAAAATGCTACTTGCATGTCGGTTACGTTATAGTGTCTCGAAATCAGTGGTTTTTCTCCATCTCAAAAAAAGCTCAACTAGCCTAAAGAAGTTTTCACTTCAAAAAATAATTTTAATTTCTGATTAATCATATAAATAATAGAGGTTTTAGGACATATAAGTCAATTAATGAAACATTAAGCATTTCTTAGCAGGTTTTCAACCTCTGAGGTTTTCCCAATAGCGGACAGTTTCCGCGCTCCCGAGGTGTCCCTTAATTAGAGGTTTTATTGTAATGGATGTCAGACAGAAATTTACGACAAGTCCAGTAAATATATATTGCTCGACGGAAAAGAATTATGAAGCACTCGTAAAAAATCTTCAGGGTGGTCGAAATGCCATGAAACGTTTCCAAAAGCGGAAGCAGGCCAGAAAATTACGAATGCACCGAGGGAGCAACAAAAACACCTCCCGGAGCAGACACCCACGAATAGGATGCTCGGAAGTACAAGAGCCAATTTGCTGAAAACAGAGTGGAGCACGCAGGGAATATAATTATACATAAATTAAAGTTCCTTGTGCTAGTGGTTTTTAGTCCATACATTTAGGGTTTAAATCGGACCTTTTAACATGTACTGGCTATTTTCCAGTAAAATGCCACGCCAAATGACCAGATTTCACATCTAATAATGAGTACTCATTATATTTTATTAGATTTATTAGGGGTAGAAGTTTATCATCATACATCCTAATATATTTACAGTATATGTAATATGAACTTTAAAAAGTTCATTATTTTATTTAAAAGGTGACTAAAAGAATGATACAAGTTGAAAATATACATTTTATTTAAAAAATTCTTAGTACCTTCAAGCTTTACAAAACCCTTCATCAGAGAATATTATAATAACCTGTAACATATAATATATTATATATTATATGTATACTATATATTATATGTGTATATATATATAAATATATATATAATGTTAAAAGGCACACACATTAAAATACAATAAACATCAACGTTTCATTTCACATCTGCGAACGTCTTCAGGATGTTATGATACACACAAGTCTAAAATTTTAAAAATGGAGGCAAACTTCTCAGAGACCTTGACGAATCTTGACTGGAGCCCGCACCAAACGTCATCAAGTTGCCAAGGCAAACAAAAGGAGAAAACCATCCCAGCGATGGAAAAGGGGCGAAGGCTAAATGGAACTGACTCCAAAAACGGTTTATAACATACTATGCCATATTTTATGTATGCTGTAGAATAAATTATCTTTACAGGTTTGTTGTCCAATCTTAACAATCCTAATAGACTCTAAAATTTTGTTGAGATATGGGTTCTTGCACGGAATTCTGATTCTTGCTTCATCAAAAAATCATGTAATATATATATATAAAGCAGTGTAACGCATCCGGGGTCGTACGCATCGATCTTACCAGTCCCCGATAAGATGGAGCCACGTTAGGCTTAATTACGATTTGAGATGTGTAAGAGAAAACATATCTGTCTTAATACAAATCTTTTCTACCTGAAATCCTTTCTGTTAAACATAATTTATTCAAAACTACCAAAATTTGAATGATTTACGCAGTTGAAAAATAATTTCAGAACTCGAGTTAAAAGCATACATTAGCGCAAAACGTCAACAAGCGGTAGCGAGTCATTCACTTGATTCATTGAAAAAAATTAAACCATGGAGGTATACTTCTCTCGGCGCAAACAACTTCTGTAAACAAATTAACTATGCTCTACCGATCAGGCGAGAAGAAGAGATCCACGCTCCCTCCCGCACTGGAGAAACACGTTCTCAACAAGGTCGAAACGGTTGCAGGTTCTTTGGCGGTCGTTTTCAAAGTGCAAATGGCAAAAAGCTTCGTTGAAAGGAATGAAAAAGGATACCCATTACTATTTTTATTCACAGGTAAATTTTATGAATGCTTTTCACTGTTTCCTAAAAATCTTAATTTTTCAGATATTTATGTAGTTTTTAAGAATTGTAATACAAAGAAGAAAACATTGTTAACGCCTGTTTTTAATTGTAGTGACTTTAATATATGTCTGTCTAAAGTTTAGCTCAATATTCCGAGAATTGCTCGTTCTTTATTTATTTATTAAAAAAATTAGTTGTGTTATACTTAAGAATAATTGATAGTCAGTCAGAAGAGTGTAAACAAAAAAATAAAATGATCGACTTCGCTTTCTAAATTTTTCATCGATTTCTGATAGCAAAATAAACGAGGGGGGCGGGGGAGAGTTTACATTATCAGCAGAATGTCTTACGTGTATTTAAATATAATTTAATGTGAAAGCATGGAATTTAAATAAATAACCATGAATATTATTTTAAATATTTATTGTAGCATAAAAAATTATTTATTTATATATTGCATTTAGACTATATTTACACATAATAGTGTATAATTTTATAGTAATTAGTTGTATAAATAAATATTGTATAAAAGAACAAAATTACATTAATTAAAAAAATATTACATTAAACATTACTAAAAATATTTAAATAATAATAATAATAAAGAAACATTTATATGACTGATAAAACTAAAGTTTGAAGAGGTATATATTTAAAGACATTTAGTCAAATTTATTTAAATAAGTTGAAAAGGGAGCAGCTAATTTTAGTCTGAATATTTTTTAATGTAACATCTTTTTCGAGTAAAAAACATTTTATACAGTTATTAAAAATAGGCATTAACCATGTTTGATTCTTCTTTGTATTACAAAAATTTAAAAACTTCATAGATATATAAAAAAAAATTAAGGTTACGAAACACTAAAAGGCATTTATAAAACTTATCCTTGAATAAAAGTAGCTTTCGTCTTTTGCTTACAAGTTTTATTGGCAGATTTAAAACACGCTGACACTTTTATTTCTTTAAAATTTAATTTTTTTTGAGGGACGGGGGGGGCGATAAAAATACAGTTTCAAAGTGTTATTTAAAAAAATTATTAATTATTATTAGTATTATATCAATAGTTGCATCACAGGAGACTTTTTTTTTTAACTCACAGTTTTATTGCATATTTGTTAATTTCTTGTTTTAATAAGGAATCTTAATTTTGTTATGGTATAGTAGCCGGAAATCCTGGTTTACCCAGAAGTATTGTAAATGTAATATTGCGTTTAATAGAACACAAACTAGCCGAACTTTGCTCATCTAAACGCTTCCATATTGTCAATTATTTTTATCAGTTTTTTTTAATTTTAAGTGAAAAACACAATACTTACCCACCGTCCTAGGACGGGCATTTAGACTAGTATATATAATGTATTAAAATGTAATGTATAATATAATCTCTGATGAAGGACTTGGTAAAGACTGAAAGTGCTAAGAATTTTTAAAATAAATTGTACATTTTTAACGTGTAACACCTCTTTTATTATTTTCATTCGGTATCGGAGCATTCAATTCCGTTGGTTTATTTTTAGAAGAATGGCAGAAGCAATTAGAATCTTCTCACCAATTAGTTTATTTAAGCCAAATCATTTTTATTGTGGAATTTATTTATTTTTGAAAGTAACATTTATTTTACCTTAATATACAACTAAATTACCAACTCATAAATATATTTAGATTACATATTATATAACATTAGAGAAATACCATAAAGCAAAATTATACATTTCAATCGTGCGTGCACGTCCTCAGTTCTGCAAGAAGTATAATATTAACAGCGTATAATGCATTTTTGAGAGTAGAATTATTATTCATTAATTCAGAATTAATGTATATTCAAAATATTCTGAATACGGATATTTTGTATGGAGAAATGAAACATCCGATTCCGTTGGTTTATTTTTAGAAGAACGGCTGAAGCAATTAGAACCTTATCACCAACTAGTTTATTTAAACAGATTATTTTTATTGTGGAATTTGTTTATTTTTGAAAGTAATAATATTTATTTTAAATTAATATGCAACTAAGTTATCGACTCATAAATTTATTTGAATGATATATTATACTAGCTGAAAAGCCCGGCGATGCCCGGGCCCGTGATGAATAACCATTTAAAACCCTCTCCGGAGCGGTGTCTCGAAAAAGGACACCAAATTCAAAATTTTCAAAAAAAAAAAAAAAAAAAAAAAAAAGTAGTAAAATTTCAAAAACTCCAGGAAAAGTTGCAATTAGTTTCCTTTTACCATAACTTTCATAACTTTACCATAATTTCCTTTGGCAGCACAAAGCCTTAAGATTTTTATTCTAGTATTAATCTTATATTTAAAACTGTTCTATTTCTAGACTTAAATATTGAATTTTTTTGAGTTCTAAAAAATTACGATTTTCGAAAAAT
Source organism: Maratus speciosus (assembly GCA_963932465.1). Lineage (NCBI taxonomy): Eukaryota > Metazoa > Arthropoda > Arachnida > Araneae > Salticidae > Maratus > Maratus speciosus. The sequence goes on along the minus strand of OZ010794.1, from coordinate 500,056,203 downwards.
GATGGGGCCATTTTTTTCCAATATCCGTGTGGTATTAATTCATAATGTTGAATAAAATCCAAAGCCATTCTTTGAACTATCTAAGACGACATTTCCTTTTTTAGGGACATCGCCCGCAGAGAACTTTGTATTTCTAACTCGTCGCTGGATGACAGCAATACGAATTGTTAAATTTTTCACATGTTGTTTCTTCATGAACATTGTAACTTCTTTTTGTTGACATTGTCCTTTTTTAGGGACATCGCCCGCAGAGAACTTTGTATTTCTAACTCGTCGCTGGATGACAGCAATACGAATTGTTAAATCTTTTACATGTTGTTTCTTCGTGAACATTGTAACTTCTTTTTGTTTCTTTTAAATTTTATAATTAATCCTAAATATTTTTCTATTTTATTTAGTCAAATTTAATTTTTTGTTTATATTAGTATTAAATTGGATTAGTTTTAATTTTATTTAATTTCCTTAATTTAGAATAATTTTTGTAGTAGATTTTAAAACATTTTGTATTTTAAATTTTTTAAATCATTTTAAATTTCTTCGGACACAAATAAAAGTGTTTAAAAACTTAAAATGTACATAGAAATTTACGCAATACTTTCAGAAGATTTCTTATATATAAAAATGAGCTTGAATGTAAATGAAATTCATAAAATTTCAGGAAAAAAATAAAATTCTTTTATTTATAAACAGAAAAGTTTATCTTTTGTCCTACCGAGTATCGAACCAGGGATCTTCACTTTGGCAGGCTGACGCTTTGCCGAACGGGCCAAGATGACTTGTGAAAATACTCGAAATTTACATTCAATTTGATAGGGATGCGTACCGGGCATTCACGTTCATGACTGGAGATGAAATAGCTACTTTTTATTGGAGTGATGTCCGAATATTAATTAATTACTCAGCTAATAATTAGAATTTTTAAATTCTGAGGATCAGGTACATTAGAAAAGGCCTTGGACTCTCTTCACAAACATTTTGAACATCATACGTCCCATAGATTTCGCTAGCTATCGCCAACAGACACACTCACAGAGAGAGCGATTTGTTCTTTTATTAGTATAGATAACCTTAGGGATATACCATAAAGAGAAATTATACATTCCAATCGTGCGTGCATGTCCTCGGATCTGCAAAGATTTTAATACTATTATTTCAAAAAAGAAATTTTCTATTTAATATTTTAATTTCAGAATTCGTAATCGCGTTGTTTAATCACAGAAATTATATATTTTTTCGTTTAAATAAGATGATTTTGTTTTCTTTAAATATTATAGAAGAACCGTACACACACTATATTCTATAAAGTATTGAGTTATATTACTTTAAATCTAATTAACATAATAAATACATAACAGTATTTATTTACTGCATTCTATTCTCATTTTTTTCCTGTTTATTAAATACTACATGGTCGGTCAATGACAGCTTTACTAGCATATCATGAATATAAATCAAATTGTCATCCTTTCAAAATATTCTTTTATTAACAACATTGTCTTTAAAAGTGTATTTTAAAAAATCACTTCCCGTAAAATGACTCTAACAAATTTCTGTTTAGAGATAAAAGAAAATCTAACTATCATTATATGTTAATTGGGTGTGAACATGTCTCAACATTTACGACAGAAAATTTAAAAAATATTACTCTTTCGCGAATGATATAAGAGATATAGGGTAACTTATCTCAAAACATATTTACTCACAAAGCACTTCACATTTTCTAAAAGGAAGATTTAAAAAATAAATATTTTGTAAAAGCTGGTGATATTAAAAATTGATTTTCTGTTACATGAAAGTTTTAAGATTTTTTTTCATAAGTTATTTACTCGCGGAATAACATTTCAAGAGACTGCCTCATTCTACTAAAATAAAAGAAGTCTATTATTTATGGTCTTAAAATATTTTTAAATAATAGTATTTTATGAAATTTTAAATTATGTTTGTATCTGTTTGTGATTATCCTTTGTTTATAAAATTTAATATAAGTACAGCGATTTATTTTTTCAGTATTGGTATAGTAAAGTGGGGACAGACGCCGCAGTTTTTCTTTTCTTCTTGTAAAATTTACAATAAAGCAAAAAACAACAAACTAAGTACGAGGAATCATTGATCAACCCTTTAGAATCTAATTTCTATGTTAAACAAGTTAAAACTCTCTTAATAAAGTAGGCATAATTATTTTCCCACAGGTCCTTTTTAACATCATTTTTTATGTGCTGGGTAAGATGCCGCATGGAGAAAAATGCTAGGCTGTTTATTTTTTTTTCAATCAAATCACATTTTAATTTTCTCAAACTACTTAAAACGAAAATAAATAACAGTAAACTTACAAAAATTATATATATCATTACATTGTGAAAAGTTAAACGAAAATGCAAATGTAACAAATGTAGCAAATGTAACTCTATAAATGTAGCAAATGTAACTCTATAAACAAAACTTAAGACAAAAAGTGAAAATGATAAGAAAATCACTTACATTTACATGAATGGATAGCATAATTACTGGAAACAACAGACAGCATAATTCCAAAAATGATATAAATCACTGGCTTACATCCAGACGAACATTGCAGTTTACTCTTAATGTAAGTATTAGTTCTGTCCTATTTAGGCCCTAGTCTATTTATTTTTTGCCTTTCTTCTCATTCTTTGATTTTATATTTCCATTCGCCCACAATCATACCACGCTATCCGTTGCAAAAGTAAAGTAAGCGTTTTTCCTGCAGCTATCGATTGAATTTGATGCACTGAATACTGTCCGCTCTAGACTTTGCTCCTTAATAAGACTCCAGCCACTAAGCATATGCAGAGTCATCAAATTCCAATCCAGTTCTGCCATCAGAATCCATAAGAGGAACAATTTACCCATTGTCGGAAGATGACTCATATTTTAGTTTTTTCCTCAAGTAAGACGTTTTCAAGTTGATCTTTCCCTTTATTTTTTTACACATTTTACTTCCGCCAAGTTGTCGTTCTTTGATGCTTTCTAGTTTCTTTTGTTTTTCATTTCCTTCTTCGTTTTTATTGTTTATAAACTCTGTGCTTGTAATATTTGCATCCTTATACTTCTCTCACTTGGCTGTATAGGTCTTTTGACCATTGGGGTAGGAGAGATTTTGTTTAACAGTTTGGATGGTGAGAATTGTAAACGGCCTAAGTTTTCCTTATTCACACATGGTGAACCAACATTGTTGCTGAGAATATTTTGATAAGTAGCAGAATGCACTAATATACATTGATTTAAATGTAAGTTCTACTTAAATCGCAGTGATGGATTTATTGAACCGAAAAACAAAAATATATTTTGCGGCATCTGTCCCTCAACCTCGGTGCGGCATCTATCCCATAGTGGCGGGTGAGATGCCGCCCGCCATTTTGTGTCACGTGAGCGACGCGAGAAAAAGGCAAGCACATGTCTGTATTCTACGAGGATCAAGTCTATAGTTTCAATCGATTTTGGGATGAAATCTCCGTTTATTTTTCTTAAAATATGTAATTTTAGCAACTTTCCACGCAGGTTCGAGCTATAAAAACTGGCATAAATATGTAAATACTGACAATTAAGTGGTGGAAACACATACAACACATCACACAGCACAGAGGAACACTGCGAACTTCTAAAATTGGTCTAGGGAACGCTAGTGTCGCCTACACAATCACTGCGGCATCTGTTCCACCGCGGCGTCTGTCCCCACTTTACTATATACCTTTCAATAATAAGAAGAATGCACAGTTCAAAAATCGGCATTTCTTAAGATCTACATTAAAATATTTTATAATATGTAATTTGTTTTAACCTTTGTTAACCTCTTCCTTAAATGTGTTACCAAAACCTAATTTTTAAAAATAAAAATGAAATACATTTGAAACATTTAGAAAATTTGGGTTGCGTCACGTTTTTTATCTTTTAATAATTGATTCGTGTGTATTTTGTGGCGTTGAATCCTAAAATGACCTTCATTTTTAACCAAGATGTCACATTTTTTCGCAAATCATAAATTTCAAAGTGAAAATGTAATAAAATAGCGAAAGTCTGATGCTAGATGTGTAGGTTGTGTTTTTTGACTTTTGATAATTGATTCTTATGTACTTTGTAGCGCTGAATCCGAAAGTGACCTTCATTTTTTAACATGAAGTCACGATTTTTCTGATGCAATTTTTAATCGCATCATTTGAATGAATAGCAAATTTTTAAATTTTTAAATAGTCGAAATATTACGAAAATCTGATACTGTAAAATGGATGTAAAACATTTTTTCATAATAATTTATCCATATTTTGGCTTATCCTATGCATTTTTACAGATACACGTGTAAAATATCGTGTATTTAAAATCCTTAAAAATTTATTCCATGTATGGAAGTTTCTCTGAATCGTTCATGTTCTTCCTCGAGCTTTACTTTTTATATTCTCAATGGTGTTCATCTCGGTCTTTTCTTTTATTTTGGCTGGAAATGTGTTGCAGATGTATTTAAAATATTTGCCTTCTTTTACAGATGTTCGCTATTTTTTTACTTTTTAACTTTGGAATTTACAATTTACAAATATTCCTGACGTAATGGTTAAAAATTTAAAAGTCATTTTCGTATTCAGAACTAAAAAATACATAAAGATCAATTATCAAAAATTAAAAGCACATCAATCACATCTATTTTAAAACATCAAATTTTTGCTACTTTTTGACTTTTTACCCTGGAAATGTACGATTTACAAAACATCCTGACGTGATGGTTAAAAATGAGGGACATTTTCGGATTCATAACTAAACATTACACAAAAATTAATTACAAAAGCTAAAAAACACAACCATCGCATGCTTGTGTAATTTGTTAAAAATATGAAATGGGCTGTATTTTTCAAAAGAAAATCCGTCGATTGGTACTTACGCACATGTTATATAATTTCAAACAGAAGCATATTTTATTATATAAATTTACCGCAACCCTTTACATATTATTAAGTATACTTAATAATATGTATGGTATCATATGAAGTAGTATCAATTGTGATTGAGAACACAACAGTTGCGATAAAGAAATTACATACATGAAATTGAACAAAGGCAGCTCGTTATTTCTCTGATTGTGTGCTTATTTTACCACTGTAATACATATTTAAATATGGGTCTAAATTAAGTACGAAACATCAAAGCTTTAACCCTTAAATGCCTCATTTTTGAAAAATCATTTTAATAATGTTTTTCATCTTTTCTTTTTTATATAAATCATGGAAAAAATACTAAAAAAATCATATTTTGTTTTAAGTATGGTTTACGGCTAAAAAACAGTTTGTTACTAATCGGCAATACTGGTCTTTAAATGAAAAAATAATTTTCCCAGGTAAAATTCTATAATATTAAACACACAAGAATTGTGGGAACTATGATAAGAAATAAATTTTACTTGCTCACTGCAGAACAAAATAGGGGATTTCGCAAGCTTCCAAGCAAAACAAAAAGAACACGTAGCAACAATTAAAAAAAATAGAATCTATTTTTATTCTTAAACAGCACAAGTGTTGCCATCTACATGATTAAAATCGATTTAATAATATTTTCAGATTGTATTTTATTGGCAACATAGGTATTATAGCTTCAATATTATTCTAATAGTATTTTAGAAGCCTAATTGTGTATGTTGCCGAAAGGCAACACTCGGCATTTAAGGGTTAATTGTCAATATGTAGGAGGATCATTCCCACTTTAAGAAATTTTGTTGATTTTATAATCTATCTGGATTAGAACGAAGTCTGGAATTTCGTTCATAATTAAGAGAACCCTTTTGTGAATACCTCATTCGAATAGCTACGCAAAAGAACATTTATACAGGTTGATTAAAAAAAATACAAAATGACATGGCAAATCAGGCATACAACAAGAATAAAAAATCACATAGGAACAAAGGGTTACAAACCACTTATTTAGTCACAAATACAGGGTGTTTGATACTAACTCAATTTGGGTTGACGGTAATAACTTTCGGAAAACTGAAGTATCTATTTATATAAAATCCAAGTCTCTGTATGTCCCTCACAATTCCGGTTGGACCGCCTCATTGTTCGCGGCCATGTTAGGCTTCCTACGGAGATATCGCTATCAGCATCAACAGTGATTAATTGTTGAAAAGTAGTAATGGTAGTGTTGCCACTATAGCGCCAAATTCTGACCAACTTGGCAAAATACATCCAAATTTGATGAATACCGCCAAATTTGGCGACAAAAATAAGTTGCCATATATGAAGACAACTTAGCGATAGCTGTCTAATTTGGAGAAATTTCCATTGAAACCCATTAACCGTTCATAATCGAGCTCAACGCAATTTAATTTAAACTCCGCGCATTTAAGGGTTTTTGTCAGAATATATGGGTCAGAATTTAAGATGTAATATACGAAAGTATACGTCTTTACATCTTCATCCCGATGCTACTGATAACATAACCACCATTGGAAGGCGCTGTACTATCTGAGTTCCTAAATGCCCAATTTTAATGTGATTTATATAGCCAGATACAGAAATTAAACTCTCGGTATTTTTCCAGCATAGGGGCATAGGCGAAATAGAGAAACTGCCTTGGCAGATATGGAGAAAACTGCCTTGGCGAAATCTATCACTGCGGAACAAGCGAGAAAAACTACTCACATTCTTGTACATGTGTTGTGTATATATTTATATCTCATTTTCCGTCATTTTTGACGGACTATCTTTCTAGTATTATAATAAAACATTTAACAGAAATTCTCACCTTTGTTGTAAATGTGATAACATCAAAGAAAAGTGGTAGAAGTTTGCATTATACGCGCCAGCAGTATGCACTTGACGTCCCACATTTTGGACTGTGATGATAAATTCATACGTTATCACAGATTGCTTGAGCAACATGTTTCTACAGATCTTTTCGTGATGTTATCACATTTCACACAGAACAAGGTACATATCGTTGCATTTTCATTACAATGTTTTTATTTTTCTCAAAATTATTACCGTCAACCCGGGTTCAGTTGGGATGAAGCACCCTGTATTTGTGAATTAATAAGTGGTTTGCGATCCTATTTTCCTATGTGATTTTTTATCCTTGTTGAATGCCTGATTTGCCATGTCATTTTGTAAACTTTTTTTTTAATCACCCTGTATATGAGAACGTGAATTTCAAAACTCGACTTACCCAGAAAATCAGATTTTGGGAAATTGCGAAAAACCTTTAATTATATGCATTGGATTTCATTGTAAACCAAGATTTTACAAAGGCAGAAATACAGGATAATACTGTTTTTTTTGCAGATTGATATGTTTTCTCGGTACAGCTTTAACAATAGAATTGACTGATAGATAGAACACGAGTTTTTCGATTTCGTATAAGGCGAATTTCGAAACTCATATCTCATAAGGTGCTATGAATGTATAACGTAATCATTTTAGGGGGGAGGGGGAGGCTGGCACACGATAGCGTAAGATATTACTAGGGGAAGGGGATTTGTTTTTTGATATTTGACCCAACCAAAATTTTCTCTTCCTATTTGTAATTTGACCTTTACATAAAAATAGTATGTTATCTTTCTTAGTATGTTATCTATTTTTTTGAAAAGACAAATTTATTATTACAATCATTAAATGATTATAAAATTATTCAATTCCAAATATGGTATACCCAAAAGTTTGGCGTTCTTTCTTCTGTCATACGTGTATGCATTGATAACCCGCTGTTCGACAAATCACATGCGAAGAATGTTTGAAATTATACTTGTGTTTAAGAGCCATTATTTTGAAAATTAGACAAAGTGCGATAATTGTATTTTTTGTTTTGCTTGATTTTTTTTATGTTGAAGTAGATCATATTTAATGAATAATGTGCAATTATGAAGCTCTGAAAAAATTCCTGTATCCTGTAGAAAATGTCAAAGTTCAAGACCATGAATACCATTTTTTATGAAAATTGAAATGCCAGTATGTTTGGATTGCTATATCTCTGGAAAGCAACAACATCCCAAAATTCATTTGTCACAAACTAGTAGTATAACACTATATGCTTAGTAAAAGTTACTTGGTTCCATGGAGCATTGTCAATTTTCATTGTTATGTTGCCACAAAAATGCAATCAAAATCACGTTTTAGACCGTTTTCTGCACTTATTATCTTAGTTAAGCAATAGTACCCAAAAATGTTTCTTATAGATTATGAAAGTTTACTATTAGGACAAGCTAAGTAATATAGATCTTTACCGGATATCGATGCTGTTAGTAAATATAATCTGTTAAATATTCAAAAGTTTCAAAATCTGCAACTTTGAATTACTCCTATCGCAAAATAGCATCACAGTTGAATAAAACAGAATATTTCAGATAGTAGTTGAACATATGTACAAAAACATGGAAACGAAAAATAAGTGGCGTCTCGTGCAATTTTCAGTAGAAAAAAAAGTAAAAAAAGTTACAAAAAGGCAGTGTAATGGTCAGGCTTTTCCTCTAGAAGGAGAAAGAGAAAAGGGATGTTCCATTTCCTCATAGGGGAAAACATAGGAAAGGAAAAGAGAAACGGGATTAATCATTTTCTGATAGGGAAAAAGCCTGATAGTGACACTGTTTTTTTGTAACGTTTGTCATTTTTTCTGAAAATAGCATGAGACCCCAATTATTTTTCGTTGCCATGTTTTTGTACATATGTTCAACTACTTCCTGATATATTTTGTTTTATTCAACTGTGATGCTGTTTTGAGATAGTACTAATTCAAATGTTGTAGATTTTGAAACTTTTGAATATTTAACAGTTTATATCTTCTAACAGCGTCGATATCCCGGTAAAGTTCTATATTACTTAGCTTGTCCTAATAGTAAACTTTCATATTCTATAAGAAAAATTTTGGGGAACTATTACTTAACTTAGATAATAAGTACAGAAAACGGTGAAAAATGTAATTTTGATTGCATTTTGTGGCAACATAACAATGAAAATTAACAATGCTCCATAGAAACCAAGTAAATTTTACTAAGCATGTAGTGTTATACAAGCAGTTTATGACAAAATAATTTTGGGAAGTTATTGCTTTCCAGATATATAGCAATCCAAACATACTGGCATTTCAATTTTCATGAAAAAAGGGATTCATGTTGAACTTTGACATTTTCTACAGGAAACAGGAAATTTTTTCAAGGCTTCAAAATTGCACAATATCCATTAAATATGGTATACTTCAACATAAAAAAAATCAAGCCAATTAAAAAATACAACTATCAAGATATCTCTTTTTTGTCTGAATTTCAAAATAATGGCTCTTAACAAGTAAATAAAAGAAAATGTTGTCCACCTGTTTTGGGGATAAGGAGTTCTGTCGGCCCCATAACGTGCGGGGGCAAGTGCAAAAAAAAAAAAAAAAAAAAAAAAAAAAAAAAAAAAAAAAAAAAAAAAACATTATTACTGTTGAATGCATTATGCAACAAAAATCTATAAATCTATTCAATTATTGAATAATTTTAAACAATCTGTTTCTTTTAACTGTTATTTGAGATAAAGTTATTTCATATATAAACTGATATTTTATTGACCTCTCCTCATTTGAATCAATAAAGTATGCGAAAAATAAATGTAACCATAATTGTATATCACTCCACACAAAAGAAAAAAATTTCAAAAATCTATAGAATTTTTATTCATTGATAACGATATCATTACGGTGGGGGAGGGGGGGGGGGTCGAGGGGTGTTAACGTATAATATCATAAGGGGGTGAGGGAACCAAAATTACCAAAAAGTTGATAATATTATAGGTGCATGTATTATGTCATTTATCTTTATGAAGAAATTCAGACACCGAATCTAGATAGTTGTTCTTTTGCTGTAAACCTCAGTACGTAATTTCAACAACTTATATGTAAAAAAAAATAAAAAGTTTTAAAGACAATCTTTTATTATAATGTAATAAAATATAAAAACATGTTGAAGTACAATTGATTGAAATAAATACTCTTTTGAAAGAAGTAAATTAAATTGTGAGTGATTTTTTATTAGTTTGTATTTTAAATAAATAATAAGGTTATATAATATTAAATCCAGCTTTCAAGCAAGGAAACAATCGATCAACGTCCACTTGAGGATCGAAGACACATTAAATCAGCTCTCCGCGAATATAAATGAACATAAGTTTATTTCTGACGCAATCAATGACACTTAAATCACCGCCCCCAGAATACAAGGTCTGAGCGCTGACACAAAAATGGCGGCTGCCGAAGGCTGACTTTTTTCAGTGGTTGAATTGTACGGTTGAATTTTGGCTGAAACGGCGTCGCCGTTGACAGTCGAGCTTTAAGGTACGCCTTTCTGACTCTCTGCCCCCCCCCCTCCTTAATCCAGAGTTTTAATTTTATCTTTGGTTTTAAGCACTGATGATGAAACCTTAGCCGTTTCGAAACAGCTGTATCATTTTTATACGTATTTATATTTGTATCTTTCTACGTTGTTTCTCTTTCTTAATAAATTCCTTATACAGTAAATAGTTTCTTATAGAAGTTCTAAATAAAACTGCAAAATAATATGTCCTTTAAAAAATAATAAAAAAATTCCTAAAATGCAGGAGAAAGAATCTTTTATATGTAAAATATTTTTTACACAAGTAGTTTTTCTTTAATTATCTGTTTATTTCTATATTTTTTTCATAAAATTAATTAACTTTTATCTTATTACCCTAAAAAGTAAATTTAAATACTTTTACAAAATAAGCACAAAGACCTTTTTTCTTATCTTTAAAACATTTAAATTAGTGTTAACGTAACTAACAATTCTAAATTGTGTGTGTTTTTTTTTTAGTTATTTATATATTTTTTGAGGTATCTTAAAAAAAATAAAAAGGAAATTATTCACGGAGATTTTATTTTGATCTAGAAGACTTAATGCGTCTACCATGTAATTGTTTATACAAAAATCTTAATAAAATTTAGACAGAAATATAAAAATATAGAAATAAAATGTCTATTCCTATTTTTTCGTAAAGTTAATTAGCTTTTCTCTTTTAACCTAAAAAGAAAATTTAAATATTTTCACCAAAATAAGTACAAAGTACTTTTTTTTATCTTTAAAACAATTAAATTGATTTTAAAGTAACTAGTAATTGTGCATTATATTTCTTTTTTTGTGAGGTATCTTAAAAGATATAAAAATGAAAATATTATGGAGATTTTATTTTGCTCTAGAAGCCTTAATGCGTCTTAAAAACATGTTTATTTATATAAAAATCTTAGTAAAATTTAAAAATAATATGTATATATATTTCTAAAAAACTAAGTCAATGTAGTATTGTTTATTCAAAAACAGTAGATTTTGTTTAATACATGCAAATATATATTTATTTTGTATAAGAGAATTAGAAAACTTACAATCTTTCGACGAATTTATATTTTTCGCAAAAATGCAATTAATTTGTGTTATGTGCATATTAAAATTCTGAGTTAAAGATATTAAAAAATAATACTTTTGTAATGAAACATTAAAGAATTAAGTGAAAATTATGATAATTGCGTGTGACAATAATTCTTAATCATTGCGTAAACATGTGCAGACGACAAACTGTTTTAAAATCATTAAAAGGTGAGTACTACTGACGTTAATCTTATGGGGGATAAACATTAATGAATTAAGTGAAAACAATGATAATTGCTTCTGACAACAATTCTTAATCGTTGCGTAAACATGTGCAGAAGACAAACTGTTTTTAAAATCATTAAAAGGTGAGTACGACTGACGCAAATCTTATGGGAGAGTAATCTATGAAGTCAGGAATATCTATAGTACTACTCCTTGTTTTTATTACAAATATGTTCTGGAAATGGTGCTACGCTCTGCAAACAAAGAAATAAAAAAATAACACTTTTCTAATGAATTAAGTGAAAACAATGATAATTGCTTCTGACAACATTTCTTAATCATTGCGTAAACATGTGCAGAAGACAAACTGTTTTTAAAATCATTAAAAGGTGAGTACTACTGATGTTAATCATGGGAGAGTAATATGTAAAATCAGGATTATCTATAGTACTACTCCTTGTTTTGATTACAAATATGTTCTGGAAATGGTGCTACACTCTGCAAACAAAGATATAAAAAATTAATACTTTTCTAATGAATTAAGTGAAAATAATGACAATTGCGTGTGACAACAATTCTTAATCATTGCATAAACATGTGCAGAAGACAAACTGTTTTTAAAATCAGTAAACGGTGAGGGCTATTGACGTTAATCTTATGCGAGAGTAATGTGTAAAGTCAGGAATATCTATACTACTACTCCTTGTTAGGTAGCTTTCATTACAAAAAGCTACCTATTGCAGCCGTTCGGAGGAAAGCGATTTCAAAAAAATTTGGTATATTTTCATCGATCGTGACCCCCAGACCCCGAAACCACCCTCCGTTCAACAGTTGATATATATATATATATATATCTGATCTTTGTCATACTGTAACTCTCGTTTTTATGAACCGATTTGGATGTAACTCGGTGTGTACATAGTACATACCAATGTCTCGACCGAGTTCGTTGGCCAGCTCCATCCGCCATTTTGTTTCAAAATGGCGGCCATTTAAATTTTTTTTTAAAAATTTAAAATTTGAAATGTGGTACCAAAAAATTGAAAATGGAAAAATATTTTTTTCTTATGTGTTTGACATTTATACAAAGATTCCGGAACAGTTTTTGTTTCGTCTATATCTAAAAAAATGACTTAGTTATAGCATTTTGAATTTCTATTGTGACTGACATTTTGAAACGACCTGATTTTTATCACGCGATGACAGACGTATTTATTCACCGATTTGGATGTAACTTGGTGTGTACATAGTACATACCAATGTCTCGAACGAGTTCGTTGGCCAGCTTCATCCGCCCTCTTGTTTCAAAATGGCGGTCATTTAAATAAAATTAAAAAAAAATTAATTTAAAATGAGGTATAAAAAAATTGGAAAATGAAATTTTTTTTATGTGTTTGACCTTGATACAAAGATTCCGGAGCAGTACTTGTTTCGTCTATATCTTAAAAAATGTTTGAGTTACAGCACTTTGAATTTCTGGCATGGCTGACATTTTGGAACGATCTGATAATTGTCATGCTATACCACACGTATTTATTAACCTATTTGGATGTATGGCATGTGGACAGTATATAGCAATGTCTCAACCAAGTTCGCTGGCCAGCTTCATCAGCCGTCTTGTTTCAAAATGGCGGCCATTAGATTAAAAAAATTATATTTAAATTGAGGGGCAAAAAATTAGAAATTGAAAAAGGTTTCTTTCTTAAGTATTTGACCTTGATATAAGGATTCCGGAGCTTTTTTTGTTTTGTCTTTATCTTAAAAAATGGCTCAGATGAACAGTTTGAATTTCTTTTTGTGGGTGACATTTTGAAAAATCTGATTGTTTGCCTGCGACAGCACTCGTATGTATCAACCGGTTGCGATGTGAGTGAGCATGTGCGCAGGAATTACTAAGGTCTCGACCAAGTTCACGAGTTAGCCTCATCCACCATGTTGTCTTAAAATGGCAGGCACTTCAAGATATCGCCGAATTTCGCAACCAAATATAAGTTACTTTATATAAAAGCAGCTTGGATAAAGCTGACAAATTTCGCGAAATTCTCCTTCATAAGGATTTAGTATTGATAAAAATTAGTATTGAATCTTCTATAATCGATTTCCACCAAATTAAGCTTCGTGTGTTTGAATAACATAAGCTGGCTTTTTAAAAATAAGGAATATGAAAGCTACCTCTTCCTCCCGGCACTGGCCGGAAGGACTTTTTTGATTACAAATATATACTGGAAATGGTGCTCCATTATCCCAAACAGAAAAATGTAAAAAGTAACCTTGTGATTTCAAAACCAAACCATTTTTTTGACATATCAACAGCTACACTGATTGAAGTATGACAACCGTACTGATTTGGATAAATTTTTATCAGTTAAGTATCTAACAGCTCAAAACATCGCAGCGTCATCTTTAACACATTACCTGCTGGTTGACGCAACGGTCAGAACAATTGCTGATGCTTTGCCACCACTATTTTAATATTTAAAAAAATTGCCTTATTTATTGGGAGAAATTTTGCTATTTTAATAAATCGAAAATTATCTGCCTGAATTTGTAGTGGCGAACGACTTTGAGCAAGAAATTTGAAAATTCTTACTTAATAGTTTTGGCGGTTAATGTGTATACTTGGAAGTAAAAAAAAAAAAAAAAAAAATGTGTTGTAAAGAAATTTCCGACTTCACGCATTAAGAGCTAACTTCAGTCACGGCAAAAAAGGAATACGCTAATGTAAAATCTATGGGGCGGTATTTTAAAATTTGTCACTTTGATTTTAATATTTTTGAATGATTTTTTTTTTTTTTTTTTTTTGCATATGATAACTGAGGATGATCTACAACCGGGCTAGTTTTTACTTTTTCGATTTTAGTTACAGTTTTTCTTTACATTAGGGTAGTTTCAAATTCAGAACCGGTTTAATCCGGTTCCAAAAGTAAGAGTATTTTTTTTTTTAGGTTGCTTCCTTTACAAAAAAGCTACCTATTGCAGCCGTTCGGAGGAAAGCGATTTCAAAAAATTTTGGTATATTTTCATCGATCATGACCCCCAGACCCCGAATCCACCCTCCGTTCAAAATTTATATATATATATATACATATATCACCTATGTCACACTGTAACTCCCGTAATTATGAACCGATTTCGATGTAATTCGGTGTGTACATAGTACATACCAATGTCTCGACCGAGTTCGTTGGCCAGCTTCATCCGCCGTTTTGTTTCAAAATGGCGGCCATTTAAAAATTAAAAAAAAATTTAAAACTTGAAATGTGGTACCAAAAAATTAAAAATGGAAAAATATTTTTTTTTATGTATTTGACCTTTATACAAAGATTCCGGAGCAGTTTTTGTTTCGTCTATATCTTAAAAAATGGCTGAGTTATAGCATTTTGAATTTCTAGCATGGCTGACATTTTGAAACGTCCTGAATTTTGTCACGCGATAAAAGGCGTTTTTATGAACCGATTTGGATGTAATTCAGTGTGTACATAGTACATACCAATCTCTCGACCGAGTTCGTTGGCCAGCTTCATTCGCCAATTTGTTTCAAAATGGCGGACATTTAAATTTTTTTTTAATCTAAAATTTGAAATGTGGTACCAAAAAATTGAAAATGGAAAAATATTTTTTCTTATGTATTTGACCTTTATACAAAGATTTCGGAGCAGTTTTTGTTTCGTCTATATCTTAAAAAATGGCTGAGTTATAGCATTTTGAATTTCTAGCGAGGCTGACATTTTGAAACGTCCTAAATTTTGTCACGCGATAAAAGGCGTATTTATGAACCGATTTGGATGTAACTTCGTTTATACATAGTACATACCAATGTCTCGACCGGGTTCGTTAGCCAGCTTCATCCGCCATCTTGTTTAAAAATGGTGGCCATTTAAATTTTCAAGAAAAATTTAAATTTGAAATGTGGTACCAAAAAATTAAAAATTGAAAAAATATTTTGTCCTTATGTGTTTGACCTTGATAAAAAGATTCGGTAGCAGTTTTTGTTTCGTCTATATCTTAAGAAATGGTTGAGTTATAGCATTTTGAATTTCTAGCGTGGCTGACATTTTGAAACGTCCTGATATTTCTCACGTAATAACAGGCGTATTTATGAACCGACTTGGATGTACCTTGGTGCCTACATAGTACATACAAATATCTCGACCGAGTTCGTTGGCCGGCTTCATCCGCCATCTTGTTTCAAAATGGCGGTCATTTAAAAAAATTAAATGAGATACCAAAAAATTGGAAAGTGAAAAAGATTTTTTTTTGTATGTGTTTGACCTTAATACAAAGATTCCGGAACAGTTTTTCTTTCGTCTATATCTAAAAAAAAATGGCTGAGTAATAGCATTTTGAATTTCTCTTGTGGCTGACATTTTAAAACGACCTGATTTTTGTCACGCGATAACAGGCGTAATTATGAACATATTTGGATGCAACTTGGTCTGTGCATAGTACATACCAATGTCTCGACCGAGTTCGTTGGCCAGCTTCATTCGCCATCTTGTTTCAAAAGGGTTGCCATTTAAAAAAAATTAAATTTAAAATTCAAAATGAGGTATTAAACAATTGGAAAATGAAAAAGATTTTTTTATGTGTTTGGCCTTGATACAAAGATTCCGGAGCAGTTTTTGTTTCTGAAAATTTGTTCTTTTGTTTATATCTTAAAAAATGGTTGATTTATAGCGCTTTGAATTTCTAGCATGGCTAACATTTTGATACGATCTTGTATTTGTCATGCGATAACACACGTATTCGCCTATTTCGATGTAAGAAGGCATGTGGATTGTATACATCAACACCTCGACCAAGTTTGCTGGCCAGATTCATCAGCCATCTTGTTTCAAAATGGCGACCATTAAATTAAAAAATATATATATATTTAAAGTGAGGTGCAAAAAAATTAGAAATTGAAAAAGGTTTCTTTCTTAAGCATTTGATCTTGATATAAGGATTCAGGAGCATTTTTTGTTTGTCTTTACCTTAAAAAATGGCTCAGATATAGCAGTTTCAATTTCTATTGTGGGTGACATTTTGAAAAATCTGATTTTTTGCATGCGACAGCACTCCTATATATTAACCGATTCCGATGTGAGTGAGCATGTGCACAGCAATTACTAAGGTCTCGACCAAGTTCACTGCTTAGCCTCATCCACCATGTTGTCTTAAAATGACAGGCACTTTAATAAATTGCCGAATTTGGCAGCCAAATATATGTTACTTTAAAGAAAAGCAGCTTGGATAAAGCTGACTAATTTCGCGAAATTCTCATTCATTATATTGATAAAAATTAGTATTGAATCTCCTGTATTCGGTTTCCACTAAATTGAGCTTCGTGTGTTTGAATGATATAATTTGGCTTTTTTTAAATAAGGATTATGAAAGCTACCTCTTCCTCCCGGCACTGGCCGGAAGGACTTTTTTTTTAATTCTGAAACCAAAATCAAAAAAGTAAAAACTAGCCCGGTTGTAGATCGTCCTCAGCTGTCCTAAGAAAAAAAAAATCATTCGAAAATATCAAAATTTAAGCGAGATATTTGAAAATAAATTCCCCATAGTATTAACATTATCATCCGGGTATTTTTGAGTGACTAGTGTAGGCTCTTAATATCAAGAAACAGTAACTTCAGCATTTATCGTAGTTTGTAAGTCATTGAATTATAGTCATTGAATCAGGTCACTTTAAAATACGTTGTTTATTTATGTATTGGGTGGGTGCAAAACTTCTACCTTTTTTTTTTTTTTGCGAAAACAAAAAGGCGGAGTATACAAAAAGTTAAACACCTATGAATTCACGTAAACACCATCATTATGTATGACCTCTTGCCATCTGTTTGGTAGCAAGTGAATCCCACTCCGAAAAGAATCCTCTGTTTTAGAATCAAAATACTGATGTAACGCCGTTTTTACAGTCTCCACATCATTGAAGGTTCGGCAAGCGAAGGCGTCGTTTAACGATAAAAAAAGGCGATAAATCGAAGGAACACGGTCGGGGCTATACGCCGGACAAGGTAAAACTTCCCAACCAAGGCCCAGTAATTTTTGCAGAACTCTTAAAGCAACATGAGGACTACCTTTGTAGTGATGAAAGAGAACCCCTTTGCGATTGATGAGTGCTGGCCGCTTAGACGTACGTTTTACTCGCAGCCTGTAAAATGGTTGGCAGTAAATGTCTGCATTGATCGTTTGGTTCGGTACTATGACCTGCTAGTTGGTTATTCCCTTAGAATCCCACCATACACTGAGGAAAACATTTTCGGGATTGAGTCCTCTTGTTTAGGTCGATGGAGTACCCTCTTCAACATCGGCATACGGTCTTTCGACGCTTCACATTACGGTACAGTACCCACTTCTCACCATCCGTTAAAATTCGGTTCAAAAATGATCCCCTACTGTTACTGGAAAGCAAAGAAACACAGGTGCTGATACTCTCTTCTCGTTGCCTTACTGTACGCTAGTGTGGTATCCACTGATCGAACTTGGTGATGAAGCAAATGCGCATGCATCCGTCTTTTGACTGTTGTTCTGTGTGGCGAGAACATTTCCCCTATTTTTCGCCTGTTGGAAGTGGGGAATGTGCTATGGTAGTTTTCAGATCCTCCCCAGAAACCACTGATAGGCGTCCAGAACGGGCATAATCTTTACCGCTCCTGTCTCCGTCCCAGAATTTCCTAAACCAACAGCATCAGGTGCTATCGTCCACGGCATCTTCCCGATATACTTGACAAATGCAGTGGAAAGCTGCGGCTGCTGTAATGCCTTTATCACACTCGTGCAGTAAACAATGTCTGATGTGGTCTTTGCCATGTTGTTTCCCGTTTCGCATGAGTTTTTCTGACAATCTTTGTGCCTATACATACTCTACTGCTCCACGCATTATTGAACACTTTCTTTTCCTCGAAACGTCAGCTTTAACGTCCGTACTCCACTAGACATTTACATATGCTCAAAACGGGTAGAACTTTTGCACGCACCCAATAGTTTGACACTGAGCATTTTAACGATTTAGCAACAAACCTTTGACTTGAAGGCTTCTCTTTTACAATAAATTTCTTACCTTTGTTTAACACTAATGTTTTCATGTTAACGACAAAAATAATCAGGAATATCTTTTCACAAGAGGTAATTATTATTTCAGATGTTCAAGGGGATGTGCGAGAGCCTGCCCGAACGAAGTTATTGCTACTTATTTGCAACACTGTATGTAATATTTTGTCTTTGTTTTCTGCTTAGTCGAACAGCTAGATTTGTTGATGATCCATGAACTTTCAAGTTATTTGACGGTGCTGTTTCATACTGGTGCATTTTCCATCAAAGCAGAAAACAACGAATAATTCCACAATAAATGCCAAATACGTCCTCAGATATTAATAATATGTGACAAAAAAAGACTTGCATGCTTAAAACGCAAAGATTCTCGAAAAAGAATACTCGAAACTAATGGGTTAATACTCCGAAATATGACTGAATACCATCACAGGGTTCGTATGGGTACCGTTAATTTCAAGGCCCAATATCAGAATTTTTTTTATAGAAAAATAAATCTAGTTTAAACACACGGAATTTCGCCTTATTTCAGGAGATATTTTCCATAAGAAAATACTGGTATCGAAGAATTTTTAAGTCGTGAAATTCAAGAACCTGTACGAACCCTGCTATCATCAAATTAATATTTAAGCCATTACATTTGACGGCTATATTACATGAATGCATTTGAAATGTTAATGTCGGAGAGAGAGCCGATTTCTTATTAATTTTTAAAAAGTATATTCTGTTATTATTTTGTGTTAAGAATTGTAAAATATAAAAGCCTGTTAAAAAAGTTTAATTATTAACTTCTTAGGAAAACGTTTCCACAAATATAATCGATAAACATTATAAAATAGAAAATAAAATGATTTTATGTTTTCTTTAAACGAAGTATGTGCTTCGATATTTTAAAATGTAATGTTGTTAAAAGATCAACAAAAACCACGTGAACTTGAACCCGCAGCGTCCTATTTTTTTGTATTAAATGACAGAATACGTTTTAAAAACATAGTATAAATATTTATACTTTTTTATTTTTATTCTATATATTTTTATTTATTTTCTACTTTAACTGTTTTCAGTAGGTGGCCCTAATGGATCCAAATGCAAACTGAAGTCTACGCCCATAGAAAGTCACGTCCGCATAAATGTGAGAATGCCACGTGTATATATCTCTCTCTATAACAAAAAATAGTATAACCACGTTTTTACGTTTCAGAAATTCGCCCCTTCTCACAATGTATACTTTTCTTTTTTCATTTTTCTCCCAAATATTCAAACAGGGGCAGATAAGCGCAGGGGCAAACTTTCACCAATATTTTAGCATAGAAATTTTCGCCTCAAACTTCTGAATTACATTTAAATTTGTATTGTAATAAGACGTTAATTTATCTGTAAACATAGAGGTGGAAGTTTACCTCTTCATTGTAAAGTCGCAGTTGTACAAGTAATTTCCCGAAATTTAAATTATATATCTTACTTCCTTAGAAATATAAAAGCAGAATTCTATTGTATTCAATTTTCCTGATCCACCAACCAGTGGCATACTTCCACTGTGGAAATGACGTCATATTAAATGTATCCCCCCCCCCACAATTGTATTTAAATTCTTATTAAAGTTTAAAAATTTTTAAAATGAAGCGGAAAATGGTAAAATAATCTCGTATGGTGGAATTATTATGGTGGTGATAAGACGTCATTTTCAATAAAAATGATCACTCCAATCCATGAAAGTAAAATGTTTTACTACGATTGTGTGAATATGGCATCATATAGCCGACCCGCAATAAAAATGACACATCTCCAAAATATTCATTTTGAGTTTTATTCTACTAATAGGTTTTCATAGGTACAGTCGTGGTGAAAAAAGTAAACACCCACTGCTAAATCTGCAGCAAATTATCGTAGACGAAAGTTGCAGGTACCAAACAATTGGAAATAAACACTACTTTTAAATGATGTATATAAAATTTGATTTGGGAGCTTGCTTACATATCAAAACGAACCCAAACTTTGTTTTTTTCAATAGCAATACCCAAGTTTGACACCATAAATAAATTCTAGACCCTTGAATTATCTAAATCCAAATATTCATAAAATTCGTATAATTAGTTTCCGAGAAACTAATTATTTTAAAATGAGCCTATTTTAGGGATTGTATCCAAACTGAAGTTCGACACTCGATTGTTGAAATGCTACTGAATAACTATGTACCTTTTATTAAAATGTTATTTCTTTCCAATATGACCATTCCACTCGCTTAATATATTTCGACTATTGCCAGCATAAATATTTGAATAAAATATGTAAAATATATATTTTTCATATTATACTGCTCTGCACATCATAGACAGCCCCTTAACCCCTTAGGGACGAGCGACACGTATACGTGCCGCATCACGCGTTCAGAATCCTTGTTTTTCCTCACCGGTAAAATTTTACTGTAAAATTTGCCCTATTTAATCAGCGCATTTTCTCCATTCCAGAAGACAAAAATTTCTGTTTTTAAAAAACGGTGACAAAAGATTAAAAATTTCGTAAAAGGCTCCCGTCCCGAAGGGGTTAAACAATCATCTTGTCTATTTTTAATGATAATTCGAAAACTATATGAAAGAAAATTTTTAAATTGTTAATTCGCATGATGCAGGATATAATAAATGTACATCTATCAAAGAAATGTACGTTGCAATTCATACTTTTTTTCTAGTATTAATTTCATAATTCATAATTGATGTCATATTTTTTTTTTTTTTTTTTTACTTACAAATTAAATGTATTTATGTTTGGGTTTTTAGTGTTATAACCAAACATAAAATTATAACATTCAGATTATAATTTTAGGAGATATTACTAAAAATATAAAAATAAAATTTAACATTAGAAGCTCTAAATTTTGAATGTTTATAATTCAAAAACTTATCATTCAAAGGCTATAAATTTCGTTTCTAGGCAAAGTTTGAACCGAAGACTTTTAAAATATATTGTCAAAATTGAGTGTTTGCCATTGAAAAAAATCAAAGTTTGGTCTGGTTTTAATTTGTAGATGGCCCCCTAAGCCAATTATGTACATTATTTAAAAGTAGACTTTATTTCTAATAGATTGGTACGAGTAACTTACTTCTATTGTAATTAGTAGTAGAGTTAGTAGGGGTGTTTACTTTTTTTTTTCCATGATTGTACGTCTCTAAACTTAAAAAGTTTTATAAGTGTAGTTATCGGGAAAATAATTTCATTACGTTATATGTCCCTTTGCGAAAAGTGTTGCCAGATGGGCTACTTTTTTAAAATTCAGATTCTTGATTGGCACCACGTTTTTGAAGTGGTAAAATACACCTTGTTTAATGCCATATTAATTGAGGCGATAACAATCGTAATTTTACCGTGGCAAAAAAGTGGTGGCAATCAAGAAATCTGAATTTAAAAAAAAAGTAGCCCACTGGCAACACTGTTTGTGACCACAGAAGGGTGGAAAATTATGTGGGGAATTAAAATTAATCAACCCTCTAAACTTCACAAACGTCTTCATAATTAAGCGATTTACGCTTTTACGCATATTGTTATTCCTGCTTGCAGAGCTAAATGCTATGCTTTCATATTACAAAAAAAAAATCATGCAAATTTTCTTTTGCCTCTCCTGTGAAATTTACTTTTACAGAGATCTGTCACTTTTCTTTAAACCCGGGTGACCGATATTACTACATTTTTCTCTACATAACCAATCTCGCTAGTAATTATCTAAAGATAGCTCGAATGTACAAAATAAAAAATAACTAAAAATTGCGTCACTTACACGCAAATCGACTCTAACGAAAAAGAGAGGCTACCGCCGTTAATCCCACGTGTCTTTTTTTCATAGACCGCTACAGTGACGTGATGCTCTTTTCGCTTACCTCCATTGGTGCATTCGAGCATAACGTGACTCCAGCGGTCTGTAAAAAAGATACGCCGAATATATCGCGGTAGCCTGTCTTTCTCGTTAACCTCGACACAAATATTGAAAGTATTTATTAAAATTGCAATATTTTATTATGATTGAGGTAATCTTGAATGTCGATCTAATCTCGAAGCGTACAGAGGGGCTTAGAGAGATAATAACATCATTCTAAAAAAAAAAAAACATTTTTTATCCATGAAAATAAAATATTTTACTATGATTGTGTCAATATCAAATCATATTTACTAGATTTCTTTCCTGCTTGTAAAAGGCAGACTCCTTTACCATTTATTAAAAAATCTTTTGCATGCACACTTAGTAAGTAAATCAGAAAAAGTGAAAATAATAAAATAGGGTGCAAGTGTATTTCTTTGATATGTAAGAACTAATATAATGGAGTTATGAATGGAGAGCAGGAAGCATATATCTTATCGCCTACCAGTACAGTGTTGCCAGATGGGATACTTTTATAAAATTCATATTCTTGATTGGCACCACTTTTTTGAAATGGTAAAATGCACCTTATTTAAAGGCATATTAATTAAGGTGAAAACAAAGATAATTTTACCGTTTCAAAAAAGTGGTGGCAATCAAGAAAACTGAATTTTAAAAAAGTAGCCCACTGGCAACACTGTACCAGTAACGGGTGAAGTAACTGAGGAAGTTGTCACAAGATGGCGGTTGTTTCTTTTAAATCGGATCAACGGTTTCTGATTACCGTCGGGGAAAATTTCCACCAGTAAATTTGAATTGAAAATTTCATCTTATTTAAAAGCCTTTTTGGACGAAACGTTCTGCCATAAATATGGTAAAAAATTTCAAATTCTTTTTACTGATGTCAGTTTTCCCAGGTATCATAATCCTTTTCACTGACACTGAAAGGGGTTGTCTCGGTTGTCACAATATGGTGGAAACGCAGATCCTAACTATCACCGAAATAAATTTCCGCCAGTAAAAATCAACATATGTTTTTTCTATTATTTTTTATTGAATTTTTGCATTAATAAGAAATCCAAATGCGGAAAAAAAATTCTAATTAAATTTACTGATGTTTTCCCCGGTGGTAATCAACCCCTTCAAAAACGGTAACAGTTGAAGCTTCACTATTTTAAGGATATGTCAATTCTTCTTAATTAATACTTCCATGACTAATATATGAGGTGTACTATTTATATAGCGTTTGCGTCATTGCTTAAATCGTTCAGTACCATGGGTGCATATATGCACTCTCAAAAAGAGCATCCAGAAAATGTTTTAGGCACCAGTAAAAAAAGAAAAAAAAAGTAATATTTAGTTTCTTTAATTAAATCCTTTTCGTGATTGATTAAGTAAAAGTAACTTTTTTTTTTTAAAGTGGGCCGGCCGAATAAATTTTTTGTAAAAGCCGCCGGTTCCGAAGGGGTTAAACTATGTTTGCTGCGTTTGAAAATCGTCAGTTAGCAGGGAACATAGCTCGGTTTTTCTGAAATTTTTAAGGCTGTGGTGCATATGTTTTGTGACTTAAAGATGGCAGAGCTGAAAGAGAGCGGTAAACCTAACAACATTTTCTCAAAAATAATAGTTGTGTGGAAAAAGCCGGAGACTAGGCAACTATGGAAAGGAATTGCTCTTCTACTGTGATATCACTACCCCCATTGCAATAGCCTTCAAGCCCCCATAGTAAAGCTTTTAGTACACAGCAGACATAATAAACACACATGCAAAGTAATTGAATGGAAAATAAGTAATATATTTCTATTGAAGAAATTAATAAATTACGCGAAAAATATATCAGCTTATTCACGGATAACCTGACGCAGAAAAATGCATAAATTTAAAACTAAACAAATCATAAATACAATTATTTTCAAATATTTTGCTATTTTTAATTACAATTATTGCAATATTTATATAATTTACATTAACATTTTAACTATGACATTTAGTTACAACAAGATGTGGCTAGTTAGTAACAATGAATGTATACTAACTATATTATAAACAAACAAAGTAAACAAAATTCAGAAGTTAACGAATCAAAAGTAAATTTTGTATCTAGAGACTACAAATATATATATATATATATATATATATATATTGTTACTTAGGAATATATTTTAAAATAAAAATAAAATTTCTGACATTTTTATATAACAAAATATAATCCTTGGATTAAGTTTTAATAAACTTGAAGAAATTTTTTTTTTCTGTTTGATTTATTTTTACATAAACGCAAAATTGTTACTCGGAAACTTATTACTTTGAAGCGAGTTTTTAATCTATAAACTAAATTTTAAAATACTTTACGCAAAGAGTACGTTTTTAAATATTCTTAAAAAAAAAAAAAAAAAAAAAAAAAAAAAAAGTTATTTGAGAATTTTATTTTTAAACAAAGTATACATTTGTGTGCTCTCAGGATTAGAATGGTTATTTTTCATATCACTATGTTTATATAAAAGCTTATACCGAGAAAGTATTTTTGTTTGTTTAGAAAGTGTCTTGTTTAGAAAATGATATAAAAAAATTCTTGGAAGGAAAAAAATAATCTCTTAGTTATGAATATTCATATATGCATGCAGGTTATCTTTTTCTATGTTGTGTGTGTTAATTTGAATTTCAGTTAATGCTGTAAATGTTTTTAAGATGGTTCCTCAATTATTTCGCGGAAAATTTCGATGATTAGAGTTATGGGGGAAAATCATAGAAAACTTATATTTAATTTTATTGTATCATATTTAAAAACAATTGCAAAGTCTTTAAAAAATACGTTTTACACCATATATCTGTAAAACAGACAGAAGTCTTCTATGTTTCTTTTTTTCTACAAAATAAAAGTATTTTATATGAAATTAAGTTTGAAGCAAAATAACAATGTATAAAACTCCATTGAAGTTTAACACACAATATATTTACAAAGAAAAGCTTTTTAATTTATTGCATTTTGTGGGATTGAAAGCAGTATATTAAAAAAACAGATGCGGAGAATTCAAATGACGGTGGGTGAGTGGGGGAGGATTGCGGTTCAATTTTCGAAAATACATATATTTATGTATGTTATGACCCCAGGATGATTTTACATTGTTTACCATAGCGGCCAATTGTATCTATATTGCATGCATTAAGTGACCCTCAGAGTTAAAATCTTATAAAGGGTTTAGAAACGAGAGAATGTTTGATTATATTGGGAAACTTGTAAATTGTGATGTTATTAGTTATGTTTAGCATCACGTTATGTCAGTACAGCGGCTTGATTGATATCACTTTCGGGGAATACTTTCTGTTGATGCGTGTATGTTGAGTGTCTGTCTTGATAGACACAGAAAGCATAGTCGGTACCCATTTCCCATCTAAACACTAGAAACGCCAAGAGCAGTCAATTTGACTGCTACCAAATATGTATAATTCGAGATGAACCAGAAATTTCTTTAGAAAAGATTTAAATGCATATATTATACAAAGAGAAGTTAAACAACTAGAAAGCAGGATTCTGCTTTTTAAGAATTTAGTGTTGCCCCCGATGAAAAAAAAAATATGTGTATATATTAATAGTACAAAACATATTTCAATTTTAAGACTTAAAGCGCACACTTTTATTTTATGTGAAATGACGTCATTAGGATCCGCTTAAGAATTCCACATTTACGGTCCACTCTTAAATATATACAGTAAAGCATGCATAGGATGTCACTATCGTAAAATAATACACAAATGTAGCAAAAAGATGCCGTTTAATTAAAGAAACTCTACAAATAAAGGCTATCTAATGATTCATTGGCCTTTGTTTGTTTGTAACATTAATATAGACGATTTCAGTCGTGACGTCAGTCATGACGTTTTGGTTGGAAACTGCCTACAAAGAAACGGTTTTATGTTGTATTTTCTATTTTGTTTGTGTATACAGCTATATCTTATACCTATATCTCACATCTAAGTATTTTAATACTTGATATCTACTGGTAACATTTTCTATGATTTATATTTAAAAAGAAATCACGCATAGCAACTATTTGTTTGGAGTCAGTTTCCAACCAAACCGTCATGACTGACGTCACACTGAAAGCGTCTATAAGATACTTGACCCCTTCGTGACGGGAGCCTTTTACGAAATTTTTAATCTTTTGTCACCGTTTTTTAAAAACAGAAATTAGTGTCTTCTTGAATCGAGAATATGCGCTGATTAAATAAGGCAAATTTTACAGTAAAATTTTACTGGTGAGGAAAAACAAGGATTCTGAGCGCTTCATGCGGCACGTATACGTGCCGCTCTCCCCCAAGGGGTTAAAATTAAATATAGTTTATAATAGCTCCATGTTTTAACATAAATTATTTGTTTATATTTTTTCATAATAGCACGTATTTTAATTACATTTTCTTTCGATTGTTATGAGAAAATGGCAACAAAAAGATATAATTGCTATTTTTCAACTATTTTCTCTTTACTTTCTAAATAAATGGAGTACTTGAGTTGCCAAAATTAAACAAATGGTGCTAAAAACTGCAAAAAAAATAATATTTCAAAAATAAATGGAGATACAGTTTTCAAACAAATTGCATTTAAAAGTACATTTCTTTCCTAATACGACGGTATAAAAATCGAAAATATGCGATGCTTAGAAAATTTAAAAAAATACTATAGAGCGTTTAATCATACAATGATACATCTGCTTTGTTTATTGCTAGCTTCTGTAAGGGAACGTTATTCTTTGGAGACAAAATAAGCTGGGAGAAAGAAATAGCATACCTTACCGGGGGCTAATTATGTTAAAAACTTTAAATAAAGATTCTGGTATTCGTTTATTTTATTAAACTTGAGTGAAATTTCCAGCGCTTCTAGTGTTAAACCGTCAGTGACTATCCATATTTCAGTCTCAGGATACATTTCTGTCTCATACAGACTCATGGCCATATGTAATTCGCGGGACGCGTAGTGAGTACTAACAATGATACAAGTATAACCCCAGACCGAGTAAGGCTATAACAATCTTCCGGCTCGGACAGACACTGGTTCAAAGGGAAAATTTTATTTATTAATAAATTTAAACAAGTCGGAAATTGTACGTCAATCGTGGCAAATGAGGTGCGTTCGTACAATAATTAGTTTTATAAATACTCAGATCTTTGTACAATAGCGGCTGCACTCTTAATCAAAAATGCGTGAATACAAAATTTATTATGATTATATATACAGCCGAACCTCGTTATCCCGACATTCTAATGACCAGAAAAAAGTGTCGTCATAAGCGGAGTGTCGCGGTAACCGGAGTTGGAGGAAAATATGTTTATAAAAAGCTGTATTTTTAATTAATTTAAGTCAATTTTAAATTCATAACTGTTCTTGCAGTTTTAAGCAATAAAACATTATTATTAAACAAAATAAACACAAAAACAAAATTGAAAACAATAAAATCAGATGTATTATAACTTGTTTTTTTATTGTTACGTGAAATATTGATGAATTAAGGTTTACTTATCTCTAGATGTGCTTCCCACAACTATTTTTTCCATATTATTAAATGCAATACAATGCTTCGGTTTTAGTCAGTTGATGAACTCCTTGTAATCGCAAGAAAGCGCCGCCTGACCAGAACAAAAAGACCGCGAGTAGACTGATATGTCTATCTGGAGCTTAAATGGTTTATTCATAGTGTGTGGGTTTGTCGATTCAGATAAAGGATTGAAGTAAAATTTCTCATTTATCTCAATGGGTATTTTAGACATTTTTGTGAAAAGTTTCGCTAAGACATTCCTTACCTCTTAATTTCCGTGCTTATAAGATGGGTTATGATAAATGGACAATTTCCCTAAACCGTCGGGACATCCGGAGTTGAAAATTATTCAATGACGTAAAATCCGGAGTAAATTTACATTAAAATCATATACAGAAAATCGGGACTTTGAAAAACTGACGTGATAAGCGAAGTGACGTGAAAACCGGGTGTCGGGATAACGAGGTCCGACTGTAGTATATTAAATTAATACGTAAATAATATGACTCCATCTTAAATAGGACATAAGCACCATGGCAATCTAGAATCATTAGCTATCATGGGATATCATTGAATTATTTACGAATGATAGGATTTAATAGAATGAAGAAAACTTTTATTAATATCTTTTTAAGTTTTGATTCGATTTTTATAAAATTTGACATGGTTCGACAGAATTCTGCAACGATTATACAGATTAAATTTTAAAATATGTTGAGTAGTTTTTGCGCTGTTATATGCGTACAGACGGACAGACAGGCGGACAGACCAGACGACAATCATATGTGCTACGTATTTATATAATTACGAAAGCACCTAAAGAGGAAAAAACTTGGCATTCGAGATACAAGTATGCAGTCTGAGTCTCTGAAAGTATTTTTAAATCCTTTCGCAATTAATTTGAAAGGGAATTGTGTTATTCTTGAGAAATAATAAAGCCTTGGTATGGTTAGTGTTAAGTTGCTCTTACATGTAAAAATTGCAAGCGACAAAAATCGCCTGCGACTCTTCAATTTTCCCGCAACATAAGTACCAGTTTTTTCGTTTCCCAAGCATTTCATTGCCTGTTCGGGAAAAGGTTTTTCCAACATCAATTTTCCAAGCAGTTGATTGGCTGTTACTGGCTGCTCGCTTCGTTTCAGGTGTCAAAATCGCTCCGACACAAAATAATGGTAACCGCATCAGTAGTTGATACACCTCCGGTGGTTGATAAAAATTTTAAAATATTGCGCCAATTCCGGCGGAAATGAGTTTTACACGTGGCACTAGACATATTTTTATTTGAATGTCGGAGCACCTGTTGTCACATTGTTGTCAGCTTCCAGTTGTAAGAGAAGCCATTTTATTGTTTTCTTTTTCATTAAAAAATGTAAAAATTTAGTTTTTGGTGAGTTGGAGGCAATAACGGTAAGTTAAAATAATCCACTCCCATCTTGCTTCTTTCAAATAATAGTTATATATGAATTATTGTTATTCACAGCATAAGCATGATATTTTAGAGATTAATTTTTGAATTTTCGACTGATTTCTTCAATCGATCAACTACTGTGGAAATGGCAATTAACCCTTACCGGCGCGGAATAATTCTGTTTATAAACTGATGAAATAATGGACTGACACCGCAACTTATAAACGAATTTATTAGAAAATACGAACTTGCTTCGACTTCGAATTCGAACACCCTTTTAACCGAGGCCCCTGGACTACTCCACACATCCCCGGGATCAGAACTTGTGAGAAATGGCAGGAGAGCAAACTAAGACCTGGATGGTAGAAATTAAAAAAAGGGGGGTAAAAAGTCCTGACAGGTGGGATACGAACTTGCTTATTTTCATGTACATTATAATAGGAAAATTTTAGCTAAATATTGTTGGTGCCGGTTGTCAGTTTTGGAATTAAAATTAGGTGTCCTTAAAAAAGGACACCGCGCCGGAAAGGGTTAAAGAAACTATTTACTTATAATTTTGTTGTATTTTATTTCAGCAGATTTCATTTTTGCCCGTTATAGGACATTCATCAGGGGTTGTATCAATCATGGTAATTTACTTCTAAAACTTAGGAAGGAAATATAGTAAACACCCCATAGCACTGACCTTATTGATCAACTAGTGGTTCGGTCACCCTAGTTGCTTGGTTTCGAGCGACTCCCTTGGAACCATAAGATAACATGGAGAAGCCTGGAATTTGAAGCAACTTTGACGCCTCGTGTAATAACACTTTTACTAACAAAAAGAAGTCTTGGGATGTTTATTCTTTCTTTTTGTTCGATGTCTGTTCCAGAATTACTGGAAAACAGAAATCGCTTCTTTCTGCCATAATAATTTTTTTAATGAATAAGAATTGTAATCTTTTCAGATATCTGCCGCTTTTTTTAAACTCAATGTCACTTTCGTGTTACACAATGTAACACGAATGCATTTAGAATGTTCTACACTGTTAAAAAACATGTGCATAAAAATGTACTTTCTTAATCTTGTGAATGTTCTATCACTTTATGCCTTTTTATATTTTTTTCTAGATGAGTAATTATTTCTTTAATTGCGTGTTTATTTTTAGCTATTTTCTTAAAGTTAATTAATCTGTTTTTTTTTTCTTATGAAGCATTGTACTAAAAATAACTATCTAAATATCTTTATCACAAAGGAAAGCAATGGCTTTTCTTTTCGCCTTAAAAAAGAAATTAGTATTAATGTAACTAATTAACATGCATTATGATACTAGCTACAAAAAAGCTATAACGAAATTATTTTTACTCCTGATCTTAAGTGCATATATTTATTTAATATATTGGTAAAGATTTCAAAGACATTTTTATGAAAAAATTACGTTATATAAAAGCTATTTCTGTTTTTAAAAATAAACATTTATCAAATATAATTCTACTGGTTAAATTCATAGTATAACTCCCTCAAACCCCTACGCCAGTTAAACGAAACATTTCGCAAGCTAATGTTAATCTTATAGAAGGGTCATTATCAGAAAAACGTGCAATATGCAAATCTACCAATTTGTGTACAGTCAGTATAACTTTAATGCGAAATTCAAATTTAAGGAGTAAGGGAGCAATCATCTTGGATATATTCCTATGTGAAAAAAATTTAAAAAAGTATTTTTTTTATTTTAGGTACGTCCACAGACTGTTATATGTGATATCTGTGGACTGTCACCATTTCGGTTTTGCAAGTGTATATGGAAGACTATCTATTTTAAAGTTAACCATGAAATTAGTCTAGATTAATTTTAACACAATTATTCTAATTGGTAAACAAATCATATTAGATGTAAATTTCCAACTGGGCGAAAAATGTCCGGACCAGGATTCGAACCCAGGACCTCCTGGCTGAAGCCGCCAGTGCTCTGCCATCTGAGCTATCCCGGACGATTCTGGTCGAACTTTTTCACCCAGCTAACCTTGATGATTACAGCATCTGGTCTGAAACCTGGTTCAGCTCAACAGAATAAATCTCAGGTAATAGAACTTCTGAAATCGCTGGATACGAAATTACACTAGATTAATTTTAACACAATTATTCTAATTGGTAAACAAATCATATTAGATGTAAATTTCCAACTGGGCGAAAAATGTCCGGACCATGGACAAATGTACCCTGAGATTTATTCTGTTGAGCTGAACCAGGTTTCAGACCAGATGCTGTAATCATCAAGGTTAGCTGGGTGAAGAAGTTCGACCAGACTCGTCCGGGATAGCTCAGATGACAGAACACTGGCGGCTTCAGGCAGGAGGTCCCGGGTTCGAATCCTGCTCCGGACATTTTTCGCCCAGTTGGAAATTTACATATAATATGATTTGTTTACCAATTAGAATAATTATGTTAAAATTAATCTAGTGTAATTTCGTATCCAGCGATTTCTGGAGTTCCATTACCTGAGATTTATTCTGTTGAGCTGAACCAGGGTTCAGACCAGATGCTGTAATCACCAAGGTTAGCTGGGTGAAAAATTCGACCAGAATCGTCCGGGATAGCTCAGATGGCAGAGCACTGGCGGCTTCAGCCAGGAGGTCCCGGGTTCGAATCCTGGTCCGGACATTTTTCGCCCAGTTGGAAATTTACATCTAATTTACATCTAACATGAAGTTAGTATTGTTACTAATTTGGATAACAGACGTATTTTCTGCTCTTCAATAACATAGTTTTCTTTCTTTTAGCAAAAATATTTTTTTTCTTTAATTTATTATTGTCACAATGTTTTGTGTCCTGCCTCTGTGTAGAATATAATTTTCCGTAAAAACCTACAAAAAGGCAGCATAGTGCAATTTGAATGCTAATCCGAACTCTTTTGTAGTCATTCTGTATAAAGAAGCTACAAGTGAATGGTTGATTTAAATATAAGTGGCTGTATATCTTCTTGGTTTTGCAGTTATTGTAGATTGTCCGGATGATAGGATCATATCTGTGCTTTCTAAAAAAGGGGAATAAAACAAGTTATGTTGCTGCAATACTTGCACATAATGTAAATGTGCATTATATGGAATTGACCACATAAATTTTATAAAGTATGGCTTAAAATTACTGCTTTAAAATGAAGAAATGCTTGAATATGTGATATTTATCCCCAGACATGCCTATAGGCAGAGCATGATCCTAATTAACATTGTTTTACATAAAATAAAAGTTTTAACAAGCAAATAATAAACTTCATTGATGACATTAATAAACAGTGCTAACACAGACTTGCTAAATTATTTTTTTTCCTCTGTAAAATTCTCTATAGTTTTAAATTCCTTGGGTGATAGTTATTTACACAGTTCTGCTAAATAAGGCAGCCAAAATCCAATTTTAACTGTTATACAAGAACTTAATTGCTATATAATAATTGAAATTTTAATACAGATATAGATGCAGATACCAACTGCTGATTGCATCTGTAACACCTCGGAGATTGCTTGAATGCAAATATACAACCTATAAAAAAAGAAAAAAATTTGAAAGAAAAAAATTCTTCTTTTTTTTTTTAGATTTCTCGAACAAGACGTAAATACTTGATTGTGTGCAGAAAAAAAACAATTAAAAGGAAAGAAATAAAAAACAAGTTGGGAATTGCTCGCCAAACGTGGCAAATGAGGTGTGTTCGTAATATAACTAGTTTTATAATTATTCTTTGCACCGCATATTGTACTGAATGTATATTTTAGTGCACTCCGTAAGTGCCTATCAATTTCATTCTGTTCGAAAGGCTGTAACATCATTAAAATGCACTTTCAATATTTTTTTCCCATTGGCGGTCATGTAACGGGAAACTTTTGATTGTCCCTGTAATTAAACTATAAATCCGATTTTCATAAAATTTGAAATGACTTGCAAAATTTTGCAACAATTATATATTTAAAATTTCAGACCATTCGGTTGGGTAGTTTTTGCTCTGTTATATGCGAACACACGGACAGACAAACGGACTGGACGACGATTATAGGTGCTAGGTATTTATATAATTACGAACGCACCTAAAAACAGACGAAAACAGTGTGTAACTCAATGTTAAATCTTTATAACAAATTTATTGGTGATTTTCCACTTTTCAATATGATGAGTTATTCAAAATTTTGCCATTAACGATCCTTCTGGATGGTACAACCTAACTGTAAAAACAGAGATACATGTTTGTGTTTAGTCGTTGCCATCTCAATACTCAAGGCCTGAGGACACACGTTGTGACGTCATCACTAATCGACCGACTTCTTACTAGTGTTCGAGTTCACACCGGGAAATTCTGAATAGCAATTTCTTTTTATTTTATTTCTGGAATATCTATCATCATATAAAACAATAGTAACTATTTAAACTTATTGGTGAGAATTTGGAATACCCTAATAAAAAATCAGCGTCACTGTGGCACTCCGCATGTGGCTGAATTTTTATTTAGGTTTCCCGAATTCTCACCAGTAATTTTAAACAGTTAATATAGTTCTATAAGATGATAGATATTCTACAAATAAAATTAAAGGACATTGTTATTCAAAATTTTCCGGTGTAAATTTCAACACTAACGAGAAGTCGGTCGACTAGTGATGACGTCACAACTTGTGTCCTCAGGCCTTGAGTATTCCGGTGGCAACGGTTTAGTGCAGGGGTGTCAAACTGTGGCCCGCCGGATACCACTAAAATTTTACAGTTATCTTTGCCTTATTTAATCGTCGAATTGCTGCGATTCAACTTGTCGACTATTTCTTTAAAATTTTAGTGGTATCCGGCGGGCCACAGTTTGACACCCCTGGTTTAGTGCATGCAAACTTTCAACTACTTGTGAAAAAGTCAACGCAATAGAGATCATTCATGCAAGCTCACCAAAAGAAGCTATTGCATTGTATACGTATGACAGGGGACAGAAGAAATGTCTAGAACGAAAAATGTGTAAATGTTCACAAGATTCATTAAAATGGAATGAATTCGAAGACGAAATTTTAAGTTTTCAGTGGTGGATTAAAAAAAAATATGTAGTGAAGTGAACATTAAGGGGAAGCTGAAAAGAACGCCGTCTTATAAAATCAGTTGACATCTATTATTTCTAAGATCAGTTGACAATAAAAATTTGTTTTAGGTGCTTAATTGGGTTATTATATAGATTCAGACTTGAGCTCAAACAACTTTATTTACTTTTGATAGATATTTTTTTCTCTTAAATTCATTCATTTTATTTTCTAGTACTCTTTTTCCATATCATTTATTTCAATGTTCATGTATTTTGAATATTAAAAGCTTATTACTTTTCGGAATGCTTTCCTGTGTTATTGTATCTTTGACTAGCACTTTGGATTCTAAGTAAGCATCTTGAGTTAACAAAAATTTTAATAATCAACAGAACTAGTTTTTCAAATCACGTCTGTGGGCTTCACAATCACGTCTGTAGATTTTTCTTAAATATTATTTAAAATCGAAACTGAAATGTATGATCTTGACTACTGCAATAGTATTTTTGTAAAGGTAAAGGCTACCACACAAAGTACTAGGTTGAGCAAAAAGTTCTGGGAAATTTATGAAAGTTGCGTTGCTTTGCCCAAATTAACAACAAAAGCAACAAGGACTATTCTTCAAAGTAGAGACCATCATAGTCTACGGCTTTCTGCCGGATTTCGGACTTGCTGGAAATACATTGACGGCTACTTAGAATCTAAAAACTCTTGACGAGCTTCTTCAACTTCATTAACCCCTTCAAGGGCGGTGGTTCATTATTGGACCACCTAATTTTTATTCCTAAATGCCACATTGCACCAGAATAAAAGAATGAAATTTTTTCTTTTATTAAGTACGTGAACTAGAGCTCTAGTTTATTTTGAAATAAATTTGCTTGCAGACCCTGATGTCGTTCACTCTTTTCAGCATTTTATGACTAGCATTACCTTGCCCCCAAAGCGATGTAAGTAAGCGTCCTATCTTAAATGGGAGAAATAACCGCAAGATTAAAAGCGAGGTCACATCAGTCAAGGTCATGCGCCACGTAGCGGATGGAGTGTAAACTACAGGAACTACCGAACTGTTTTCTTACTCACACCACTAAAATTTTAAAGTTTTTGTCATCTTGATTAATAACTGAAATGTTTTTGATAAGGCAAGGAAAACTTTGTGATGTCAAGTGCATCTGTATTTCCCTTTCGCTACCCCATTATTTTGCAGTGAATGTGGCAAACAAAATTCGTCTCCATGAGTGACTAAAGATTTAGAAAATTCGCGCCACACTGAAAGCACGCGTATGTGAATTATCACTCCGTCCACAAGGTGGCGCAACTGTGTTAATTTACGCCTGATCCCAGCATTAAGTTTGTTCGCTTACTAACGCTTTGCCTTGCCCCTGAAAGGGTTAAAGGATTCAAATCGACGGCCCCTGAGAAGTGCTGCATTGTTCGAAAGAGGCCATAATCGGATGTAACCACGTCTGCACTGTAACAACTACTAGTCCTACATACGTTACAAATTCTGGTGACTATTTAGATTAAAAATTTCCCAGAATTTTTTGCTCAACCTAATAATATAAAATATTTCCGAGAAACATTCAAAATTAAAATACATGATGACCAAATTGTACATTTTATTATAATAACACAGAAGCACTTTTTACAAATTCCTCGATTGCATTTCTCTATTTTGAGATGATATTTTTGCATAGGATAACTAAGGCCGATCTCTAAAGGTGCTTTTTTTGCCTTTTTCAATTTTGGTTGTAGATTTTTTTTATAAAGGTATTTTCACTTTCGTAACTGGTTCTGAAATAGAAAGTGACTTCATAAAAAAAATCTGCAACCAAAATCAAAAAAGTAAAGAAAGACGATATTGAAGATCGACTTCAGCTTTTCTGTGCAAAAAAATTAAAATCATTTAAATATATTAAAATGCCAGCGAGAAATTTTTAAAGAATCTTCCCATAGCTTTAACTTTAGCTTGCGAGTGTTTGCACGTGACCAGTACTTAATGCCCTACGAATTAATCTCTTTGAGGACGATTAGTTTATAGCGAGGAAAAAGTGACTTAACTTTTTTATTATGATTTATTCATTTTATATTAGCGGCAATTAAAACAAAGAAAGAAACAAAAAAGGAGAAAAACAATAAACATTCACAAAAAATAACTTCAGCATTTCTGGCTGCTGAGCGTTAATGATAATTTATAAGCAAAATGATTTCTTGTAAATAAATAAAAAAAAAAAAAAAAAAAAAAAAAAAAAAGTAAATCTCTTTCTTACATTTCTATAAAGTATTAAAACATAATATATTTAATATATCTCTGATATTATTTTTATAGAATATTAACGATTTCTTCAAATAATCTAACAACATGACTGCCTAAAAATTAATTCACGCTTTTTTTATCTCAAAGGCTATCAAAGCCTGAGAGCTAATGTGCCCGCAGGTTCTGTCTGTACATACGTATGTACATACGCAGGTATGTATATAAGTAATACGATAACTCTTGATAGATATCATCCGATTTGCTTCAATTTTGTTTTCTAGGTTCATTCTGAAGGGCCACATCCCTGATTACATTTGGGGGATCATTGGTTAAGTATAAAGGGAGGAACGGAGATAATCTACCACCCCCCATACTTAATTTAGATAAATGGGTCTTTCATGCAGAATTAATCGATTTGCTTCAAATTTGGTATATGGGTTCATTCTGACAAGGCGCTTCTCTGATTACTTTTGGGGTTTCATTGTTTAACTATAAAGGGGGAAACGTGGGAAAATCTCCCTACATTTAGATAAACGGCTTTTTCATGCAGAATTCGATTTGCTTCAAATTTGGTAACCACTTTATTCTGATAAGTTGCTTCCCTCATTAGATTTGGAGGTTCATTAGTTAAGTATAAAAGGAGGGGAACGGGAGGCTAATCCCCCCCCCCCTTAATTTATATCAATGGGTTTTTCATGCAAAATTATCCGATTTCAATTTGGTATACCGGTTTATTCTGATAAAGTACTTCCCTGATTGTTTACCGTTTTGCTCAAAAACAGTGAGTACTATTTTATGGATAATCGACATAAATAAGAGTATAATGTACAATTAATGTGAATAGCCTATGAGCTCAATGCTATCAGTTTAACTGGGCACTTTTCTTTTTATTTATATCTCCAACTGCACATCGGTACAGGCAAACCATAAAATTTTTCTTCTCTTGTTAAGGGATCCTGTAGTGAATAAGTTAATATCAAATTTTTGGTCTCTTTATTGTTTACAGTAATTATATTTATAAAAACTAAACGTCCACATATGTGACCAAAGGCGTGTAGAGGTTAACAGTACTATGTTATGATATATAAATATATTAACCATAACCGAATGTATCAAAATTTTCTCTGCCGTTAATTAATCATATCATACCTATAAGCCGTCTTCTGTTAATTTAAAAATAATCAAGTTTTAAGTTTTTTATTTAAAATTAATGTACGACCGAAAAAAAAGTCGAGCTATTATGTTTTTCAAAAAATAATAATTAAACTATAAACGAACTTTTAAAGCAAAGTAATATATTTATCATAAATATTTTCTACAAAAATAGTTTTTCATTAATACGCTTTCATTTACATTTTTTTTCAAAGTGTTCATTAATCTGTTCTTTTGTGCAAAAAAATGTACTAATAAGTAACCTTTTAAATATTTTGCCACACGAAAAAAAAAAAGCTTTGCTTTTCATCTAAAGAACAAATTATTTATGAGTATTATAATTAATTAAACTGCTTTATGCTTATTTTCTTAACGTATTATAATAAAACTTATAAAAAAATATTATAAAAAAATTTTCTTTATTCTAGAAGTTTTACGACTTGCACGTGTTTAATTATTTCGTACGCTGCTAAAAATTACTTACATATATAATAAAAACTTTATATTAAATCACAACTGTTTCTGTTTTCAAAATCTAAATTTGTAAATTTGTCTTATTTCGAATGAAAACTCTATTAACTGACACCTTAATGATTATTTCTTATTAAAATCCCTATTAAATACCACTCCCTCCGTCTCAAATTAGTTGCGACATTTAGGTCGAAAATTTTGTCCCAAATTAGTTGCTACATTTCAAGTGGGTGGAGTCATAAATAACTTCCGATGCAGTTTAATAGATCGACACCATTTTGTAAGGACTCCACCGCCAGTATACCATAAAGATCATTTTCTTCCTAAAGAATTAACAATTCATCAGCTAGAAGGTAGTTATATGCGATTACTGGTGGAAGAATCCTTACAAAATGGGGCGTGGTTAAGAGCGTGCGAACCCTGGATTTTTTAAACTAATTTGGTACTTATTTAACCCCTTGAGGGGCAAGCAATTACGTTTGAGAAATGCTGAATTCCCACCGGAATCTTTGAAAATTTCTATTTCAAAATAAGTAAAAGCAATTATACGGCTTTTTTCCACCAAAGTTAAAAAAGTAAAATTTCATAAAATTTTTCTGGTGTAAAATTTAATTAATCGT
The DNA here is from genome assembly GCA_963932465.1 of Maratus speciosus. Lineage (NCBI taxonomy): Eukaryota > Metazoa > Arthropoda > Arachnida > Araneae > Salticidae > Maratus > Maratus speciosus. The sequence continues at coordinate 500,017,291 of OZ010794.1, read as the reverse complement.
AAGTGGTATATAATATATACCGGCACTCCTCAAGGGGTTAAGGAGACACGAAGGGAATGCTTAGTAAGTAAAAGTTATTGATTGATAGCATAGCACCTTGAAATCTCTGAAAAATGTTGAAACAAAATCATAAAATCATCAGTATCAATAATCTGTACAAAAGTAATTAAATGTAGCAACTAACTTGGGGCAGAGAGAGTATTAAATATCACTATTAAATCATTATTATGTAAATCTATTTTATTCTTATCTTTATTTTTAAATGTATAGTAGAAATACATTAAAAAATTATTGTTGACAAAATTTTTAAAAATTAAACTTTTATTACTAAAAATTAATTATTTTTATAAATATGGTTAATAACTCCAGTAACTGGCACCATTTCTATTTTGAAAAACCAATAACTGAAACATAAGTTATAACAGTTAACCCTGTCAGTAAGAGTAATTGTATTTCTGTAATGTTGAAATCACACCGAAATTTCCGAAAAAATCTTGTTTTATTATAAGGAAAAGCAATTATTCCACTCTTTTCTACACCATTTATATAGTAAAATTTAATTAAAAGTTTCTGGCACAGAATCTGATTAAAATTAGATGGGATTCAAAGGGTTAAGAGAAATGAAGTACACCTAGATAGCATTACTTTTAGAATTTTGAAAGGAAATTAGTTTATAGTTAGATTTTTGCTGAAGTGTCAGTTACTAGTTAGATGTCAATAATTATGGGTTTCACCCTAGTATTATTTATGAAAAGCTGTGTTAGATTTTCTTAATATATATATATATATTAAAAATAAACTTGTCAGAGGTCCTATTGTACATGAGACAAGGAAGAAATGTACTATGCTTTCTTAAAGAATTGAGAGATTGTGTTTTGATTTAGGGATTATGAGATTCTGGTAAAAGTTAATATATTTTACAGGAGCTGTTAAATTCATATTTAACTGAAGGAGTGTAATCTGATCGTATAGTTTAATCTTATTTCTAAAATTAAAATAATTGATAGGGAAAACAAATCTTGTTAACTTAAACTAATAATTCTTTTGCATACAGCATACATTTACAGGGTTTTGCTCTCATTAGCTGACCATTAAATGACCACTAACAACAAAACAACAAAAAACCGGGTACACTTAACACTGAAAAAAATGTACTTTGCTTTCATAAAGCTATATGAGATTCTCATAAAAATACATCTATTTTTTAATGGGTTTCAGAACTCTTAAAATTGGAAAAAATGAAAATAAAGACAATTTTCAACATTTAATATCCTAAAATGCATATGATTTTAAAACAAATTTTTTATTGGGATGAAACATATAAGGCTAGTTGGGGCAACTGGACATGATTTTACAATGTGACTCTGGAGGTTCTGACAATTCAGCTTCAAAAAGCTAATGTTTATTTGAATTAAAGTCTGAACTTCTGTACATGTGTTCAGTTAGGTTCCCTCTATCAGACAGAAATGCTCAAAATTACATTTTAATATTTAAAAATATAAAAATATGCATATTTCATCTTTCTTTCCTCATGGGACCAGTTGCCCCATAAAAATGGGGTAAGTGGACCAGGAGAGCATATGTTCCACATGCGTTTATTTATTTATTTTTTTTTTTTTCATGTGGGATATCAGGCCCTGTTTGGAAAAGTGTAAACAATTTAAAAAAAAATTAAACCAGGCAGATCATGTAAATCATATATCAACTAAAGAGCGCTGTAAGTTAAACCTTTGCTGTCAATGTGTCTAAAAAGCACTAAAATAGAAAATATTAGATTTATTTATACCAAAATTATAAAAATTAAGTAAATACTTATGTAATTTAGTATAGGTGATAAGTATAAAAGTCACATGGGTATTTTAGGGAAAAAAAATAGCAAGTTAATCTATGAACAAACGGCTATAATAGTACTTAAGTACTTTATCTGTATATCGTACAATTTCCAGGTTTGGCTATCTCGCTTTCAGGGGCAAGGTACTTGCATTCGTAAAAAAAAAAAAAAAAAAAAAAAAAAAAAAAAAATGTTTAAATAATTTAATGACACCAGTATTTATAAGAGAATCTATATGTAAACAAGTAAAAGTATATTTCCCGTACTTAATAAAGGTGAAATTTTCATTATAAAATTCCGGTGCTAATGTGGCAAATAGGGGTTAAAATTATGTGATGCCATAACTGTATCACCGCCTCTCGAGGAGTCAAGAAATTTGGTTTGATACCACCGAATATGCTTTTTAAAAATTTTATTACGTAATTTTAATGAGTATTCTATACTTTACTGTGAGCAAAAACAATGGACCAATTTATTTCCCGTAGTAAGAGAAACTCAAAAAAATTATTTATAACTAATAGGGTAACCGGATCCAGCATGGTCCAGTTACCCCGGATACATGTCCCAGTTATCCCATTCATGAAAAATTTATGGGGTAACTGGGACACCGGGGTTACATTTGAAAGTGAAGTAAATATGTATAGATACCTAAGAATACCAATGTAGTTATATACTTTATATACTAATTTATTTATATACTAATCTTTTATATACTAATCTTAAAAAAAAAAGATTGCTTAATAAAAGTACTTACAGTATTTTAATAAAAAGCCGAGGAAACTCAACCATATTGACGTTGTTTTTTAAAAAAAGGAACGTAAATTTTTGACAACTTATCACAGCAAAGTGAGAGTTTTGATTGAGTTGACACACGTTGCTTTAGGAAGTAGAGATTAAGGTGCATTGTTCACAAAAGCTGAAACTTAAAAAACATCAACAGTTTTTTTTATAAAATAGCCTATGGCCCAGTTACCTCTTGGGTCAGTTGCCCCAACTAACCTTAAGTATGTTCTTTCATTTCATGTATTTAAAAAATGGCAAGACGCAAAATTAGGTTTTATAGGGGTTCCAAACTGTCAGATATTTGACGAACAGAGAATTGGTAAAACAGTTTACGCGCAGTATTACAAAATAAATTTTGCAACTGCAATGAAAAATTTGGTGCCTACTTATACTTGAGCCTGTAATAATTAACCTGAAGTTGAATAAATTTGTATTTAAAGCATTTTTATATTTTTAATACAAAGTTGGATTTAGCTAATACAAAATTTTGAAAATTTCGATAGTATAATCACCTAAAAAATTTTTTTTGAACAATAAAAAGGAAATTTTAGGTTCAGTTTATGTAGACTAACATGAAACATATGCTTTGAAAATTTCATGAAAAAAAAATTCAAAAGATTTTGAGATATCGTGCGCGTTATGGCCAAAACCGTCATCTGGAGAAAAATTATATCAAAGTTTCGGAAACGCCGCTTTAGCTATTGAGAGGGTATAATTTTAAAAGCCATAACTTCTGTTCTAACGTGAATTTCAAGGAAACAAATATATCAAAATATTCAGAAAAGACAGGAGTTTAACATCTAAGAAAAATTAAAATTTCGAAAATTTAGAAGCTCTTAGAGTCCTGATACCCTTTAAGACAGCTTGAATTCATATTTAACTAGAATTTGATATTTAGTTAATTCAGTTTATTATTTAATCCTGTTTCCTAAAATTAATTTAGTTGATGGACAAAAAAGTACTTATATTAACTCACAATAATAATCCTTTCATATTCTAAACACCTATAGGGCATTTGATCTCATAGTTGACGGTTAAATAGTTCCTAAAACGGGTGCAATTCAATTGAAAAAGAAAACATCGTTTTTCATAATCTTGGAAATAATATATGTCAAAATGGTTATTTAAATTTTTATACGATCATGTGTCCTGCAGGATATATTTATAAGAGCCTTCTTTATATGCTTTAAGCTTTCAAGACGAGCGTCCTGTAAAGATTTTTTTACCTTTTACCTTCAATAACTTAAATAAAGATCTTTGCTAATTTAGTAGAATAAATTTTGTGATTAAATAAGGTGAAATTCACAATTAAATTTTGCCAGAGGAAAAACAAGAATGCTGAATACCCTTAAACGTTACGTAACGTGAAGTCAGCGTCTACTTAACACAGAAGTTCGTGAGCACTTTATGGGAAACGATTTTGACAGTTAAGTTTTATGTATAAAGGCCGTATTTTCTGCGGCGATTTGCTTGTATTTTTAATTTGCCGTTGTAACAAAATCCTGCAAATATCATGAATCTCTTTGGGAACATTTCTTTACACTGACAAAGCCATTTCGTAGGGTTTAATCCCGCCAGTTGAGCAATAGAAAATTGATATATTTTTATGACAGTCACTAAAATATACCTATGCCTCGTCGAGTATTACCACAAATTTCCACTTTTCAGCAATACGGTGTTTAGCATACAATTTTCTACAATTTATTTTTCGTTCAGCAATATGCTTTGGTAAAGGCAAGATGAACTTTACGTTAAAGCATCTTTTTTTTTATTTTAGCTCCTTATGAAGGATTTTTCTACTTATACAGTGCCAGGAGATATTCCTAATTTCGATGCAATGAATCTTTGAGTCGACGGATTTACTTTTAGGACCTTTCTTTCTTGATATTTATCATCATTAGAAACAGTCTAGGGATGCGTTCCGCGGTCATCTTTTCATTTCTACGCTCAATTGGGCTTTTTTTCCTTTCAAAAATATATTTTAAATAGCTTTTTTGAAATGCAAAAACTGTGATATTTACACCGCTTTATAATTTGTTGATATGAATATTTCTCCTCGGAAAGAGCAGCTACGTAACCTTCGAGCCATCTATCAATTTTAAAAGCCATTTTAAAAATACATCTTTTATTTTCCATTCCAATCAAAAGATAACAGTAGCAGACGATTATACTGAAGTTGCCAAATTTTATGTCAAAATGGAAACGAGAAAAACAAATTTCAAAATCGTTTCCATAAAATACGAACGACCTTCTGTAGTATGCCTGCGCACTGACACAAAAATGACGACTGTGGTAGGAGGATTTTTCGCAGTGTCTGTACTTTCCCTTGAATTTTAATACCGGAATTTTCTAAAAGTATTCTTCATCTTCTTCACAAATTGAATCCAAAGAATACTTTTAGAATACATTGGTATTTAAATGAAATTATTATGCACACGCTGAACAAAAAGGAATTTATATATTAGCATCAAGAAATTACTTCAGTAATCCATTCATCAAAATAAAAGTTATGTAGAAAAAAAAATAATATTCAGAAAAACTATTCATTTCAATGTTCGTTTAACTGATCTTTTAAATTTTTGGGTTACATAGTAAAAAAAAATAATTGTATTTTGCTTTATAATTTCTTACTTATCTTGTGCATAAGCATTGTTATTATACTTGACGAGTGACATTTACAGTTATGTTAAATAAAAAGATGTTTTTGTGATGCGTAATTGCAATGAATATTATTAAAAGTCCTAGAATGAAATGGAACTTAATTGGTTTTGTTATCTCTAAAAAAAAATGTTCGTTAAAAGTGCTTACTGTGTGTGATAAAAGGCTTTTATCTTTTTTGTCAAAAGAAGACATTTTACAAAATGAAGAGTATGCGTAAGCTCAAATGAAAAAAGCTTTTTTTCTAGAATGTAGAGTTGCTAATTCAAAAGGCAGATACATTTTTTAAATACTTTTAAGAATGTTTTTATTAAAATAATGAGATAAATAATTTCAAGAAAGTAGCATTTAATTGTGTGCTCGAAGTATTCAAATCAAAATGTGTAATAGAAAAATTTTGTTGTAGACTATGTACTTATTCAAGAAAATAATATCTTCCATCATATTCCATAAGATCGTAATAATAGAAAAGTATGTTAAATAGGCCAAACAACCTAACTTCGTAGTGTATAAACATATCACTGTAAGGCGTAATTGCAATGACATTATTAAAAGTTCTACTAGATTAAAATGGAAATTAATCGGTTTCGTTATCTCCAACAAAAGAGTTCATTAAAAGTGCTTACTGGGTGTGATAAAAGACCTTTTGTCTTTTCGTGAAAAGAAGACATTTTATGAAATGAATAGTATGTGTTAAGTTCAAATAGTGTTGCCAGTGAGCTACTCTTTTAAAATTTAGATTTCTTGATTGGCAACACTTTTCTGAAATTGTAAAATTTCCCTTGTTTTTATCCCCTTAATTAATGTGTCATTAAATAAGGCGAATTTTACTATTTCTAAAAAGTGGTGCCAATCAAGAAATCTGAATTTTATAAAAGTAGCCCACTGCCAACACTGACTTCAAATTAAAAATATATATAGATATTTTTCTAGGATGTAGCGATGTTAATTCAAACGTCTCAGATATTTTTTAAAATACATTTAACAATGTTTTTATTAAAATAATGCGATAAATAGTTTCACATAAAATATAAAAAGATAAATAGTAGCAATTAAGTGCGCGCACAAAATTTTGAAATTTTGTTTTAGACTATGTGATTTAGAGGTGGGCATTATTTAACATAACAGTTAAAAAAACACTGTTATTGCTTTAAAGTTTGTTTTTTAGCAACAGAATATCAGAAACACCCTAATAATTTTATAACTATTTATCAATTTCCCTTGTGAAAAACTGAAAATAAGACAAAAAAAAATATTTTAGCTTTCTTTTAATTTTATATTCCGATGAAAATAAAATCGCAAAATCTTTTTTCCTAGGTTTTAATAAGCTTCTAAGAAAAAGCGAAAAAAAATTAACTATTACAAAAGAGTCGAGTAAATCGTACTTTAGCTTACAAAGCACAAAAAAGTTCAACCGCGTCCTATGTACGAAAAAGAAAAGCCAACACATATCGCTCAACCACTTCCTATGTATGAAAAAGAAAAGCCAAGAATATTTTTATTTCACTCATTACTCATACAGTTTTAACATCCGTTAACAATAACAGAGACGTCCGACAAACTTTTCTCCTCATTGTGTAGTTAGGAATAAAAACTATATATATGTTTAATTATCTCTCATGTATCAAATATTCTATACCAACTGTTAAATGTTGATATATTATGTTCGCTTCAGAATGTTATCAATAGGTCTTTCAGTTTCGGATGCATAAGAAAATTTAATAATCTCTATGAGAGAATACAGCTTCTTGTAATACATAGTTATGAAGCAGTTATATTATTTAAAAAATATATTATTACTTTGAATATATTGTTTATCTAGACTGGTAATATTAGAATCTGAGAATTTTACGTTATCGAGAGGGAAAGAAAAGTGTTTCTAAGTTTGTAAGCTATATTTGTAAGCAGTCATGGCTGGCTGGGGATATTTTGAGGTAATTTGTAAGTAGTAACGCGCTGGCTTTGAGGTTGGAGAGGTGAGGCAAAGCATTTTTTTTTTTTTTTTATTGCGGGTTGAAGGATATGTCTGTTGATGCGGGTCTGATGTACGGCTGCGGTAAAGCTCTTTATTTATTTATTGTATTTTTTTCATAAGTATTGACTGCGAGAAAACTTTTTTCTTGGAATTAATTTTACTAAAGCAATAAAATTCTTATTTTATAGGAACATTTGTAAAAATTTTAAAAATGATTTAATCAATTTGGAAAAAATAATAATCACTGTTCTCAAATGTGAAAGCAACACGCGTTTTAAGAACTATTTGTTCAAATAAATGGAAATGTCATGATAGTGGAATATTTTAATTAACAAATTTTGCCTGAAACCTAATTAGGTTTAAAAGATTTTATTAAATTATTTTAAATTATATTTCTATATCCCATAATGTTATTGGTTGTTCTTAACGGATAGGTCAGAATACACAGTTGATCGCATCGCACCATTATTCGATAAGTGACACATATGAAAAAGTGAAGTGATTCAGAAAAAAACGAAAAATACTTTTAAATGTGATATATAAAAAAAATGTTTCGGAATATATAGAGTAAACATTTATTTTAGTAAGAGCAATTTTTTTCATTTAACATACCGCTCACCCGTAATAAAAGTGACACATGTCGACAAAAGTAAATTTCACAGGAGAGGCAAAAGAAAATGTGCATGATTTTACTGTAACATGAAATTATAGAACTTAGCTCTGCATGCCGGAATGAAAACTTGCATAAAAGTATAAAACCCTTAAAAATGAAGCGGTAGGATAAGGTTTGGAGGGTTGGGTAACTTTATCACCCCACACAATCCCCCCCTCTTCTGTGGTCATAAATGGACATACGGCGTAATAAAGTGATTTTCCGCTTAGGTACATTTATGAAACTGTTTGTGTACCAAGACGCACTTATAACAGACCTGTTAGTGGAAAAAAACGCAAAATGAATATTTGCAAGACATGTCTATTTTCTTGCGGGTGAGCGATATGTAAACAGTGATACTAAATAATATTATAAACTATATATATATATATATATATATATATATACATATGTATATAATTACTCTAATTTGGTCTTTATTTATTTTGGTCTTTATTATATTTACTCTAATTTGGTACTCTAATAGATATTTAAACATCCTTTTTAATGAATTTATACTAGTGATAAATTTACTTGAATATATGAATTTTCACCTTAAAAAATTGAGAGATATTCTAGACATTGAATGGCATTTGAATTTGGGAAATCTTAAATCCTAGCTAGTTTTGAATGCTAGAAGCTATTAAAAAGAAAATTTTTTTGCACTATTCCTTTATGTACAGATATCTTCAGACTTAGGTTGGGTGGGAAAAGAAATTAGGATGCTGTAATTATAAAAGAAGAATCATGTTGGATATAGACTCTAATGTTAAACTTTTTAAATAAATATATAATTCTGTTTAGTGTATCTTCATGTCCACTACTGAAGTTCGAAAACTTGTTTTGATTTTTTGTTAATCTTAACTCTACGTTTTAAATGTGAGCTTAGATCATTTTTCAGACATTCATGTTTAAAAAAAGAAAAAATATTACCCAAAAGTCCAAAAAATGTTCTTTACCTACAAATACGTAACCAAAATCTATAGAAAATGACCTAAATTTAAAAAAAAAAACCTAAAAGAGCAAATTTCAACAAAGTTTTAGCCTCTGGTAAGGTGTTAAAAATTTATTAGGTTATTGTAACATGTTACCAAGCTAGTGGTGTAATGATGGAACCTGTTAACAAAAAGTAACTGTTTTTCCCAACTCCAATGTGATTATTCAAGAAAATATTATCTCTCATCATGTTGCATTCGATCAAAATACTAGAAAAGTATACTAAACACGCGAAACAATCTAACTTTCTGGTGTACAAACATATCATTATCTTTATATGTAAGGTCTTTTTTACTAGTCTGCTTCTGCTGTGTGATATAGATAACTGTTTTTCTCATTTAAACAACATGCATTTAATGAAATATGTATTTCAAATACAATAGTGAACAACCGCCTTATTCATTTTAAGCAAAAATGTTGACCACACGTGTCATATTCTCAAAAAAAAATTCTCCTAGTTAACAATATAGGGTGAAACACCCCAAGATGGACACTCCGAAACTTCTAAATTTCTACATATCTTCAGTCAAAAACGGACATGTCGGACCAGATATTTTTCTTAAAAAATAAAGTATAGTAATATCGCGGTGAAATAAAATATATTATTGGGATTTTAAAATATGATGGAACCATTTATTTATTTTTTATTTTTTCGACTTGAAAAAAATAAAAAATAAAGAAACAACAGTTTGACAGCTATGACACCGCGAATAGGTTTCTCAGCTTCATAAGTTGAACTCTATTTCCCGGAACAAAATGTGCGAGTATATAGAGAATTTTATCTAGTTGAAACAGGGTCGACATCTCTAACGTTGACATTGGATACTCATAATTGTCTTAATTTGTACAGTTTCTCTTATCTGAAAATGAAATAAAAGAACGCATGCTAGTGATACCATCAAATCAGACTCAAAGATAAAACGCATCTACATACGAAAATGAGGAATTACATTTCAAATTAAATTTGTTATAAATTGATAAAAGCCTTTGTAAATTATTTAAAATAGAAGGGCGATTACGTAAAAACTGGACAGTTTAATTTAATTAACCCTTTCTCTGCCAGTTAGACACTTACCTATGTTGGATATATTTTTCTGTAATAGTACTTTTCCTCCATAGGCAGCTTTACTGTACTAAGATGTTTTAGCCAAAAACCAGCAAAACATTAAAGAAAGAAGTAGTTGACTATGGTTATCAATTACTAATTAGGAAATATACAGACCAGTATAAGAGACCTCTATAATAAAAAGACTCAGAAAATGTCCGTATTAACCCTTTTCAGTGGCAAAGCACGTCCCTTGCTAAATTGTTCAAATGAATGAATGACGCTGGAATTTAGACTCAAATTTATTTGGAAATAAGAAAAGCTATATATCACATACATAATACATGAACAATGTTTGTACCAAAATTCTGGCGCCATTGTTGCACTTGGAAATTAAAATTAAGTAGTTTCATAAACGTACCACCGCATTAGAAAGGGTTAAATCAGAATTGAATCCGTCAGGTCATGAAACATTTAGATCAAAGGATGATACATACCTTCAGCCTCTGTTCAATATCTTGGCCATTTTGGTAGTATTCGACAATTTTGCTGTTAAATTGTCCCCTATGTGTCGTCAAATGAATTTTTATATGTTCAAAGAGTGTTTCATTTAAAGGAAAGTAGCAGATAAAAATTCAGTATTAATTACATTCGAGTATTGAAACTTTGATCAAATATGTAAGGGATTCTAGGAAGGGTTGACCATACGGGAGGCTTGACCCACCCATCAATTTTCATACTTAAATTAATTTCAGAGTTTTATCAATAGGGGTCAACCAAAGCTACCGGAATGCTCAAACAACAATCTCTGTTTCATAAAGGGTTCTGCCTTTTTTCCTCGTGGGGGAAGGTTGTTCCAAGGAAATAACGCCATGTTGAGATCATTTGAGGTCATGCCGGCAAAAGCCGTAGGGAATACCTCATAGCTTAAATAACTAAATAAATAAGTTTTATAAACATAAACGAAATCGGTGTGGAAAAAATCAATTGTGAGGTGTTTTCAACCTAAAAGTTGTGTTTTTTAGAAATATTTTGTAAGCTTTTTTTCAGATAAAATATATCACACAAATTTAAATAAGTAGGTTTTAAGTAATGCAGAAATATCGAGATTTCATTCCAGGCATAAAGGTTATACAGTAAATTAGGCTTAACATAACAATGTGCTATTCTTTAGAAAAAGGCTATGCGGGAGGCTTGACCCAGTCAATGTGAGTGACGGTTGACCAGATGTTCAAGGCTCCCTTAACACGTTCACGACGGAAAACGACAATTCTCGTTTTTATTCAAACTACATCATTGACTAAGGGGTGGCTTTTATCTTACAGAAAATGCATTTATACCATGTTGTCTATTTTTTTTTTAGATTGTAAGATATTTTATATTAAGGGAACAGAGAAAATAAATTCAACTAAAAAATCGTATTTTACTTTTTTTATCTCATTAAATAGTTGAAACTTTTATCTTTCCAACGATGTGTCACACATGTTTATATATAAAAAAACAAGTGTTGAAATTATTAATTATTTTCTAAGAGTACTTCACAGCTTAATGGCCATTCTCAAAACTTGGATTTTTCATGTTTATGTTCCTTTTTTAGCTCACAGGATATCAAAGCCTGAGAGCTAATGTGCCCGCCCGTTCTGTATGTATGTACGAACGTACGTACGTACGTATGTATGTATGTATGTATGTATGTATGTACGTAACGCGATAACTCTTGATAGAAACATCCGATTTGCTTCAAAATTTTTTCCTAGGTTCATTGTGATAAGGCGCTTCCCTGATTAGTTTTGGGAGTTCATTGGTTAAGGATAAAGGGGGGGAAAACGGGGTTAGTCCACCACCCCTTAATTCAGAAAAATTGGTTTTTCATGCAGAATTATTCGATTTGCTCCGAATTTTCTATACCGGATTATTATGTTAAGGAATATCCCTGATTAGTTTTGGGGGTTCATTGGTTAAGGATAAAGGGGGAAAAACGGGGTTAGTTCACCCCCCCCCCCCTTAATTCAGATAAATGGGTTTTTCATGCAGAATCATTCAATTTGCTCCGCATTTGGTATACCGGTTTATTATGTAAAGGAACTTCCCTGATTAGTTTTGGGGGTTCATTGGTTAAGGATAAAGGGGGAAAAGGGGGGTTAGTCCAACCCCTTAATTCAGAAAAATTGGTTTTTCATGCAGAATCATTCGATTTGCTCCAAATTTGGTATACCGGTTTATTATGTTAAGGAACATCCGTGATAGGTTTTGGGGGTTCATTGGTTAAGGATAAAGGGGAGAAAACGGGGCTAGTCCACCCCCCCTCCCTTAATTCAGAAAAATTGGTTTTTCATGCAGAATCATTCGATTTGCTCCGAATTTGGTATACCGGTTTATTATGTTAAGGAACATCCCTGATTAGTTTTGGGGGTTCATTGGTTAAGGATAAAGGGGTAAAAACGGGGTTAGTCCCCCCCCCTTAATTCAGAAAAATTGGTTTTTCATGCAGAATCATTCGATTTGCTCCAAATTTGGTATACCGGTTTATTATGTTAAGGAACATCCCTGATAGGTTTTGGGGGTTCATTGGTTAAGGATAAAGGGGGGAAAACGGGGCTAGTCCACACCCCCCCCCCCCTTAATTCAGAAAAATTGGTTTTTCATGCAGAATCATTCGATTTGCTCCGAATTTGGTATACCGGTTTATTATGTTAAGGAACATCCCTGATTAGTTTTGGGGGTCCATTGGTTAAGGATAAAGGGGTAAAAACGGGGTTAGTCCCCCCCCCCCTTAATTCAGAAAAATGGGTTTTTCATGCAGATTCATTCGATTTGCTCCGAATTTGGTATACCTGTTTATTATGTTAAGGAACTTCCCTGATTAGTTTTGGGGGTTCATTGGTTAAGGACAAAGGGGGAAAAGGGGGTTAGCCTACCCCCCCCCCCCCCTTTAATTCAGAAAAATGTGTTTTTCATGCAGAATCATTCGATTTGCTCCGAATTTGGTATACCGGTTTATTATGTTAAGGAACATCCCTGATTAGTTTTGGGGGTTCATTGGTTAAGGGTAAAGGGGGAAAAGGGAGGTTAGCCCGCCCCTCTTAATTTAGATAAATGGGTTTTTCATGCAGAATGATTCGATTTGCTCCGAAGTTGGTATACCGTTTATTACGTTAAGGAACTTCCCTGATTAGTTTTGGGGGTTCATTGGTTAAGGATAAAGGGGGAAAAGGGGGTTAGTCCACCCCCCTTAATTCAGATAAATGGGTTTTTCATGCAGAATCATTCAATTTGCTCCGAATTTGGTATACCGGTTTATTATGTTAAGAAAATCCCTGATTAGTTTTGGGGGTTCATTGGTTAAGGTTAAAGGGGGAAAAGGGGGTTAGTCCACCCCCCTTAATTCAGATAAATCGGTTTTTCATGCAGAATCATTCAATTTGCTCCGAATTTGGTATACCGGTTTATTATGTTAAGGAACTTCCCTGATTAGTTTTGGGGGTTCATTGGTTAAGGATAAAGGGGGAAAAGATGGTTTAGTCCACCCCCTTAATTCAGATAAATGTGTTTTTCATGCAGAATCCTTCGATTTGCTCCGAATTTTTTATACCTGTTTATTATGTTAAGGAACTTCCCTGATTAGTTTTGGGAGTTCATTGGTTAAGGATAAAGGTGGAAAAACGGGGTTAGTCCACCCCCCCCCCCTTAATTCAGATAAATGGGTTTTTCATGCAGAATGATTCGATTAGCTCCGAATTTTGTGTACCGGTTTATTATGTTAAGGAACTTCCCTGATTAGTTTTGGGAGTTCATTGGTTAAGGATAAAGGGGAAAAACGGGGCTAGTCCACCCCCCCCCCCCCCTTAATTCAGAAAAATTGGTTTTTCATGCAGAATCATTCGATTTGCTCCGAATTTGGTATACCGGTTTATTATGTTAAGGAACATCCCTGATTAGTTTTGGGGGTTCATTGGTTAAGGGTAAAGGGGGAAAAGGGAGGTTAGCCCGCCCCTCTTAATTTAGATAAATGGGTTTTTCATGCAGAATGATTCGATTTGCTCCGAAGTTGGTATACCGTTTATTATGTTAAGGAACTTCCTTGATTAGTTTTGGGGGTTTATTGGTTAAAGATACAGGGGGAAGGGGGCTAGGCCACCCCCCTTACTTTACATAAACGGGGTTTTCATGCAGAATTATTCGCTTTGCTCCAAATTTGATATAACGGTTTATTATACCGGAGCTTCCCTGATTCGTTTTGGCGATTCATTGATAAAAGATAAAGGGGGGCTAGTCCGCCCCCTTAATTTAGATAAAAGATTTTTTTGCAGGATTATTCGATTTGCTCCAAATTTGGTATACCGGTTTATTATGATAAGGGACTTCCCTGATTAGATTTGGAGGTTCACTGGTTAAGTATAAAGGGGGAAACGGGGGCTAATTCTCCTTCACTTATTTTTTTTGAAGGGCATTATTCTTTAAAATAAGTGTATAATATACAATTAGTGTGAATAGCCTGTGAGCTCAATGCCATCAGTTTAGCTGGGCACTTTTCTTTTTTATTTTAATATCTATTGAACTTATGTACTTTTTATACTTATGTTATATTGTATAGTTTAACACAGGGATTTAATGATTTGTTGAGAATTATTTATTTTAGGCAGTAAAATCTTACCAACAAGGCTCATTTAAAAATGACTTTCAATAAATAATTAATAATTCATTTTGAGTTTCGCTAAGAAAGAAAATGGTCTGTTAAAATACGTAAATCATGTTATTCTAACTGCTCTAAAAATTCTAGACCTCTATCTTTTACCATTTCCGTGAAAAAGGTACATAAATTTGGTGAATTTAACAAGGTGGAGATAGGACTTTCCCGGTCCCCTTAAATTCTTTCATTGAAAGATACTTACGGATGCATAAACTTCGGAAACCTATCTAGAACACCAATTTACTAAAGACATTTAGAACAGGGAGAAGCTTCTACTGTTTTAAAATTTAGATTTGATAAAAATTGCCCGTCGGCAATATGTTAATTAAGGGCTTTGGAAATCTTTTTATTATACACTGTGCATAAGGAAAGAATAATGGTTATATATAAAAAATTAGGTAAATTTATTCTGCAAAGGTACAGTAAAATGGGGTGATGGAAAAGAATACGTTTAAAACTGATTAAAGAAAGATATAAAAAAATGCTATTTGCATTGCACGAAAAAAATTAACGAAATATAAATGCGAAAGTTGATAGGAACTTTTTTCCATTTAAATATTACTTACAATAGGTAAATAGAAATAGTGCGAAAGGCTAGAAAGTACGAAATCAGCAGTTTAACCGTTTCAGGTGCAGTGGTATGTTTATGAAACCACTTTGTTTTAATTCCCAAACTCCACAGTGGCACCAGAATTTTGCTAAAATCTTTTCACTTTAATATGTATGTGAAACATAGCCTTTTTCTTATTTGCAAATAAATTTGTTCGTATATTCCGGTGTCAGTCACTTATTTCAATATTTTAGTACTGAAAGTACTTTGCCTCTGAAAGGGTTAAAAGATATTAATGATAAGTTAAGTATTCATGCGGCTGTAAAAGAACATAGTATGGATCGAAAACCTTTAGGAATGTATGTAAATAAATTTCAACATAATGAATAGAGTGAGATGAAGCCAAACTATGTAACAATTAGAGTTGTCAGGTCGAATGATACAAAAAGTAGGACAAGGATACAAAAAATTGGGACAGTGGCTACTAAATCCGGACATTATAATGCATGAAACCCTGTGTAAACGGAACCTGTCTCTAGCAGAATACTGTCTAAATGTTAAAATTTGATTTCCCTGTTGTACAATTATACCTACTCAGACAAAATCCTGCTTCAAACAAAAATTTTCCCCTCTGACATGCGATTACGCCTAAACAGGTTTGTTTAAGAAGTATATTTTCGAAAACATTTTTTTATAATAATTAAAGCATGTAGCATAAAGTATTTTTTAACTGATTTCATTTCTCTTCACAAGTTTTTCAATGTAAAACAAAGTGGGTCAAGCTTTCCATATAGTGGGTCAACCCTCTCATGCGTGGGGACCCTGACCCATTATTTTCTCATGATTAAAACCAATCATTTTTCAATTTTTTTATATATTACACTCATGTAGCAATTTTATTTTTATAACTGATTATATAACGAATAAAATGATATATAAAATTTTATTCAACGTTCAATATTTTAAAAATAAAAAATCATTTTGTAAAATGTGGGTCATCCCTCCCTAATCTCCCGTACAGTATAAACAGGAACTACTCAGATTATTTTTCTTTTTGCCATAAATATTTATATTAAATAATAGGTATCTGAAATATGCATTTTACATGACAAATGAATTTGAAAACTATTATTAATTCATGACACACAGCTGTTTAATTTTCATTGATTTATACTTTAAAAATTAAAATTTTATTTCTTTAATTATCTGACTTCTTATTCTTCACTATTTGCTTTACTGGAGCTTATTATTTTATTTATCATCTAATTATTTTTAGTGGAATTGCAAATTGAAATAATTATTACAAAATGCTCCTTATATTTATAACATTTTTATATCAATATACAAATTTTAATACATTTTAATTTACATAAATAACAAATAACACATTTATATTATCATTACGAAAAAAAACAATATATGAGAATATTCACTCCCCGGCATTGTTTAATTTATAATTTTAAATTACATATATTTTATATATATTTATTCTTGCACGAAAACTCATATTTTACGAATGATTTAAAAAGCACTTTTACCCCTAGAGCATAAGTTTTCGTATGATAAATATAAAGAAACATCATTAAGACTCTAATTTGTAATACGATAAGGCACCTTTGAGGACTGTCGAATTTAATGACATGCGAGAATTGCAGTTAACTTGACTATTTACATTATAATTATATTAAGATTTATTATTCACCAACCGATAAATTTAACTGAAGGTTATAATTATAAGAGGCTTTCAGTGTTGCTTATTTATTCCAGTTTGTCATATTGTAAATTACACTCTCTTTCATAAATAATGTGTCTACATGAGTTAGAGTACGATACTTTTGCAGATTTGATAATAATATTTTCTGTGTAGATTTTATTTAAATGAATTGAAATAATTAAATGCAATGCGGATAACTGTATTTGTATAGTTTGTATTATGACTATTACAATTGTTAAAACGATTATGCACGATTAGAAATGTTATAAAATATCACATTTTTATAAAACACCCGTGAGTACACATCAGTTTATTAGCTTAAACCCTTATCGGAATTTCTATATAGGGATTTTTGTTTTACATACGGAATGTCTGTTATTAAATAAAACTAAAAAAAAAATTGTACCGTAGCTTCCAATTGTTACGTTTTTATCACACCACTAAAATTTAATTGTAAATTTTGACATAATTAATCAATAAAATATTGCATTAACTCTTTGCTGTCGAGTGTTGGCTAACAATCGCCCAAGCTATATATACATGATTTTATTTTTATACTATATTCGCACTACTATATTTTAGGAGTTCATTTTTTAGTAAATTTTTCTTGCAATGTTTTAAAGTGAAATTAAAAATGCACCTTTAACACCAGAACGGCAGAAAATTTTACTCAAGTGAAAAAACATATATATTTGACACCAGAATTTTTATTTAGAACTATTCAACAGATTTATTTAAACTAGTTAAAGCCATGCTTTGTTTGGATTCGCGAAGCATTATTTAATTTAATAAGATAAATATTTTAAAGTAATAATATTTCTTATATTATTAGTGCATCTTTATAAAGCAAAAACGTTATTTTATGTTTTGGCGTATTTTAATTTTAGAAATGTAAATTCAGCCAAATAACTAAGAATTTCCTCGGATTTTTTATTTATGATATAAGACTGGTGTAAATAAAAATATTGGATTATCAGGAAAGTTC
The DNA here is from genome assembly GCA_963932465.1 of Maratus speciosus. NCBI lineage: Eukaryota > Metazoa > Arthropoda > Arachnida > Araneae > Salticidae > Maratus > Maratus speciosus. Next base: position 499,999,412 of record OZ010794.1, on the reverse strand, counting down.
TGCAGTTTTTTTTTTATGATAAATTCCAATAAATAAGTACAGAAACACAGGAAAATGTTACTGAATCACATTAGTGACATTTTATTCTATGACTTTTTGCGATCGTTCTGGCGGCTGAAAAATTCCATTAAAAAAAAGTCAACAGGTTTATTCGTAAAGAAGTTATCAAGGTGCTTTTTTGTCAGTCTCCAAAGAAGTGAACTCCTGACCGTTCAGAGAATATTGAATTGACTTGAAAGGTGAAAAATCTTAAGGGGTTAGGTCCGGTCAATATAAAGGGTGATACAAAAAATTCCCACACATACTCAATAAGGCATTGCCTGACATTGATCGCAAAGTGGGGTCGAGCATTGTCATGTTGGAACACAACACCTCGAGGAATGGTCAATATTGTTCGCTTTTCTTCGATTTTTGTTTTCAGAACGGCATTTAGGAACAATATGTTTGCGAATTTATTGTCTGATTTGGTGGCAATATTTCTTAATAAATAACTCTTTTGTAGCCCTACCAGTATAATAAGCATTACTGTTTTGGAATGCAGATCTTCCCTCGATGACACTTGGACAGTCTCATTTGACTTACCACATGATATTTTTCTTATAACGTTATTGTATAGTATGTATTTCTCATCTCCAGTAATGAACCGTTTTAAAAAAGGAACTTCTTCATTTCGTTTCACCAAAGAATCACATGCCGAAATTCAAGCAAGCTTATTCTGCGGTGTTAAAGTATGGAGTACCACACACCATAGAGGCTTACTTACCTAAACTTCTTCAAATGATCCTGCACTGTACTTTTTTGAATATTTAATATGTGTGATAGATCCTGAGCTGTGTAAGTTGATTTTCAGCTACAGCTTCTTTTAAGAGGTCCTCCTTTACATATGATGGTCGTTCAGAGCGGGTGTCCTATTTAAGGCTGAAATTTCCACGTTTAAAGTTCTTAAACCACTTTCGAACTGTGTCATCTGAAACAACACTTTGTCCTTATACAGCAGAAATGTTACGAGGAATCCGAGTAATATTTTTACCTTTTCTGAAATAAAAGAACATAATATGACGAAAACTATCTTTTTAGTTCTCCATTCTTAGCAATCATTATCAGTTTTACTTCTAACGTGATGAACTTCTTGGTGAAAAATACAATCTGTCCTAAGTGTAATCTGTAAAAAGTCCAATCTCGAAAAATAGTATTGTAGGAAGGCTAATTGCTTTCCATTAAGCCATGCACACGCACAGCTTGATTTCCGACAGCCGATGTCACTCACTAATAGAGGAACCCTACAATCCGTTGGAATAACAGTGGCTTATCAAATGTGCTATACCATAAATGCAAATAGAAACTGTTTTTGTTTGTTTTTTATTAATAATTAATGAATTATTATATTAAATGCTGTTTTTGTTAAATTATATTCTTTTATTTACATTAACTAAGTCAAATGTTTCAATGAAAGCCATGATCAAAAATCCATCAATTTGATGGGTGCGGTAAAACTATGTATATATTTAACATTGGTAGTTCTAGTGTTAAAGTTAATATTGATTTTAATAAAATTAGCCAAAAATTAAGAAATATCAATGTGTCATTAAAAGAAGTTTTAACTATCTTACGATAATTCTTGATAACAACATTACATCATGATATACAAATAATCAAAATGTGTTTCCATAGTCACAATGAGATCCTTGAGATATCGTCGGTACCATGTCAAAATATCAATGTGAAAACAGTGGGCTACTTTTTAAAATTCAGATTTCTTAATTGGCACCACATTTTTTATATAGTAAAATTCGTGCTAATTATCTTTTTTAATGACTTATTAACAGTGTTGAATTCAGACATTTTTCTCCGGGAGGGATTTCTGTGGCTTCGGGGGGGACATTATAGAGTTCCGGGGGAAAATTGCACCTTTTGACCATTGAAAACCCAAAATCTCAAATCTTCCGGGGGGGACATCTCATTGCTCCGGGGGGGACATCTCATTGCTCCGGGGGGGAATGTCCCCCCCGGGCCACCCCCTGAAATCAACACTGCTTATTAATTAAGGCAAAAACAAGGGGATTTTTACAATTTCAAGAAAGGTGGTGCCAATCAAGAAATCTAAATTTTAAAAAAGTAGCCCACTGTTTTCACATTAGATAGTTTGACATCGTACCGACGATATAAGTACTCATGAAATAAGCTAAGCATTGGGCGGAACTACTGACATTGCTTTATCAATTAATTATTAGGTTTAGTGAACATTTTCCCGCATTATGAGTATAACATATTGGGATTTACACATGAGACTAACTTTGCCCTCTAAAACTATCAATTTCCTTTATGTGTTTTTGTTAAATCATTTTTGTAATTTCCGCCATTACCGATATTATTTTCACGTACTCCAGGTTGGGAACAGCTGTGGTAAACGAATAAATTCTTGTAAGAGATGCCTGTGTCTGGAAGGAGTACTTACACAATTAAGGATTAACATATTACCGTAAGGAAACGAGAATTTAAATTACATTGAAAGTACATCATTGGCTACGTGACGTCTACCATACAGAAAATGCACTTATGTCATGTTCTTCATATTTTTTTTAGATTGTCAGACATTTTATCCGAACATTGAAAGATGTTTATTGATGCATAAACTTGAGAAACTTATCTTCGACACCAATTTACGAAAGACATTCAGAAGAAGGGGTAGCTTCTGCAGCCTTATCACTTTGAGGGGCTGTGGGATATATTATATGCCACCTAATTTTAATTAGGATTGGCACCAGAAAGTTTAAATTAAATTTTACTTTTCCAACTATGGTGGAAAAAAGTTGAAAAATTGCTGCTCCTTATTTTGAAGATGGGAATTCAACATTACAGAAACGCAATTACTAGCCCCTGGAAGGGTTAAAACCCAGATAAAAAAAATACCCGTCGTCAATGTGTAAAATAAGGCAAAAAGTTTTACAGAATTATAGTAGGGGAGACTAAGTAGGGTTGACCACTTTTTACAAAATGATTTTTAATTTTGTAAATATTGAACGTAGAATAAAGTTTAACATATCATTTTATTCGTTATACAATCAATGATCAAAATAAAATTGCTATATAAGTGTAATATATAACAAATTAAAAAAATCATTAATTTTAATCAGAAGAAAATAATGGGTCAAGTATCCACACGTATGTGAGGCTTGACCCACTCTACGGCAGGTTTGACCCACTTTGTTCTATATTGAAATATTTGTGAAGAGGGATAAATTCAGTTTAAAAAAAGCAAAATAATTTAATGCTACATGCTTTAATTATTATAAAAACATAATTTTGAAAAAAATATGCTTAACTACTTAATTCTCGCTCCCGTCATATTCACGGACTGTGTCTTTCACTCAAATTGTTTGATTCCCACCAGTTTTATAAAATAGTGAAATTGGCTATATTTTAGTATCGTTTTTCCTGTCTATATATAAAGACGTCTACATCTGTCTACGTCTAAAGAAATAAGGTGAATATTTCTTTTCCATAAAAGTGGTGCCAATAAGCAATTTGAATTTTTCAACCGTAATTTAATTCAAGCGTTAAGGGGTTAGACAAACCTGTTTTGACGCAATCGCAAGTCAGAGGAGAAAATTTTTGTTTTAAACAGGATTTTGTCTGAGCAGGTATAATGGTAGAACAGGGAAAATGAAATTTTAACATTTAAGACAGTTTCTGTTTTCATAGGGTTTCATGCATTATTATGTCCGTATTTAGTAGCCACTGTTCCTTTTTTTTGGTCTCCTTGTCCTACTTTTTGTAGCATTCGATTTGACAACTCTAATTGTCACATAGTTTGGCTTCATCTCACTCTATACATTATGTTGAAATTTATCTACATGCATTCCTAAAGTTTTTCGATTCATACTATGTCCTTTTGGAGCCGCATGAGTACTTAACTTATTATTAACATCTTTTAATCCTTTAAGGGGCAAAGTGCTTTCAGTACTAAAATGTTAAATAAATGACTGGCACGGGAATATATGAAAAAAAAAATATTTGCAAATGTGAAAAAGGCTATATTTTGCATAGATATTAAATGAAAAGGATTTTAGCAAAATTCTGGTGTCATTGTGGCGTCTTTTAATTAAGGGGTCTTGTACCTTTTAAACGCGTCGAAAATTAACGAAAAACTTCAAAGTTTGAATTAGTCTATCTTCAAAACCTTTTTATGTATAAACATGAAAATTTGGATATTCATTAAACAGATTGTGCTTTGTAATATACTACCAACAGAAATTTATTAACCCTTTACAGAATTTGTGTATTGTTCAAATCAAAATAGCTCTTTTTTTTACCCAATAAGTCGTTGCGGGCTTGATATCTTGAGAAAGTATGTATGGATTGTCATAAAATTTGGTAAATATACTAAACAATAATGTGTGTTTAAAATGATCTACTTTTAAGTATTTACAATGGTAATATTAACAATGGTTTATTACAATTATTACAATGGTTATATAAACACGCCACTGCCACTGAAACGGTTAAGAGTGCTGATTTCATACTTTCTATTCTTTTCCACTGTTCCTATATTCCTATTGTAAGTAATATTTAAATGAAAAAAGTTCCTATCAACTTTACCATTTATATTTCATTATTTTTTTTCGTGCAATGGATACTACAGCAATTTTTTACATATTTCTTTAATCAGTTTTAAACGTTTTATTTTCTATCAGCCCAATTTACTGTAACTTATCAGCATAAATTTACCGAAATTTCGCGCGTATCCGCCGCACCTCAGATGACTCGATTTCCTACCAGAATTTATTTTAAATAAAATGAGACGTGCTTCTGCTTAGCATTTATTTGACTTCTTTTTTTCAATAAAATTTCCGGTTTGAAAAAGACTTAACTAAGCCGCGGCGGATACGCGAGAAATTACGGTACATTCATTTTTATATAGAACCATTAATCTTTCCTTATGCACAGTATATAATAAAAATATTTCCAAAAAAGAACCCGTAAATTAACACACTGACAACGGGCAATTTTTATTAAATTATAATGTTTATAAAATGCCTTACAATGTCGCCGCAGGGGCGTCAACGGAGTGCAGTGGGTTATTGCCGACGGGCTATTTTTATCAAATTTGAATTTTAAAACAGTAGAAGCTCCTCACTGTCCTGAAAGTCATTTGTAAATTTGTGTTCCAGATAGGTTTCCCAAGTTTATGCATCGGTAAATATCTTTCAATGTACGAATTTAATATAAAATGTCTTACAATCTAAAAAAATATCTACAACATGATATCAATGCATTTTCTGTAACGTGGAAGCCACGCCCTTAGTCAATGATGTCTTTTGAATGAAAACGAGAATTATCGTCTCCCGTCGTGAATGTGTTAACCCCTTAACGCTCGAATTAAATTATGGTTGAATAATTCAAATTGCTTATTGGCACCACTTTTATGAAAAAGAAATATTCACCTTATTTAACACTAGAACGCCCGGAAATTTTACTCAAGTTTCAGAAAAATGTTTTACACCAGAGTTATTATTTAAAATTATTTAACGTAAACCTGAATTTTGAAAATGTAACTCATTTGATCTCCACTCAGTATTGCGTTGGAGCTCTGTTGTGAGGGGTCATGTGAGGTGATTGCTCCATCGCATGTTATATTTTTCGCAGTGTGAATGGCAGGTGTGGCGGTTCGTTAGAATAGTTTTCGCTCGCTATTTAGTGCTGCATAATGACGGCTACTGATGATCAAGATTATTATATCAAGGAAGTTATCGACAAAATATGTAATGGAACGTTAAACAGTAATTTCAAAGACCAATTTGATAGATTTTCTTCGAACTTTGGGGACTATTCTAAGACTATACTGGGTGATTTTTACACCTTCGTAGACCAATATATCTTGGATATTAAGGCTAAAGCTGGATATTCTGACTCTGCCTCTGAACGGGAAGAGGTAAGAAAAACTTGCCTTGATGTTTTTACTTTGCTTGGGGAGACAACCCATGATAATTTGTTAAATTCAGCTATCTTTAGTTTTTTTTGCTCTATTAAGTATAAGAAAACTCCAAATTTTTTTCTTACTAATACTAACCTTAAAAACGAAATTTTCAATGCAGTTAAGAAAGGCGTTAAGCGTCCTCTTTCAGAGGAGAGTTCACCTATCCCTCTAAGTAATAAATATAAGAATATCGCTAATGAAGTTACCCTTACTGAAAATATAGAAATGGATGAGTCAAATGTTAGTGATAATACTCAGAATACTGTCAAAGTTAAAAATTCGGTTAACCCTTTCTACACCGAAGTCGACAGCAATTGGGCGGCGGTAGCTCATGAAATTACGGTGTTAAACTTGGAAAAACCAAAAATAACGCTAAAAGGCGAACGCATTGTTATACAATGTAACTCTGATAAGGACTTTAAATCTACTCAGAAATGGCTAGACCAAAACAAAAAGAAATATACAACTCTTGATCCTAAAGAACTTCGACCCCCAAAAATATGCATTAGGGGCCTCCCCTGTTACACCGATACTAAAATTATTGAAGATAGTCTCAGGGAGCATGGCTTCGCAGTCACTAGGGCTGCCATGCTTAAAAATCGTAAAACTGGCCAACCAATGCCAATATACATGGTAAATGTTATCCCTCGTAAGAACTTTGAAGAAATTTACCAAATAAACAATATACATTATATTTCTGTTAAGATTGAAGCTTTTACTAGCAAAAATCGTGTAAAACAGTGTTACAAATGCCAGGGTTACGGTCACGCATCAGAAGTGTGTGGCTTCGATGCTAAATGTGTAAAATGCGGAGATCAACATTTAAGTACAGATTGTCACCACAAGGGGCGTATTAAACCCACTTGTGCCAATTGTGGACTGGGGCACCCAGCGAATTTCCGTGGTTGTCCAAAAAATCCTTATAGACTCGAAAATAAACAGAACCGAAAAACAAGTAATAGCGTCAGCAATCTATCCTAAGAAACCCAAATCTTAGCGGATATATTTAAGAATTATAATTATACCAAAAATACTAAAGACTCTGAACCCTCTACAAGTAATGTAGAATTAAACTCTGATAACAATGATAGTACTACCGCAAACACCCATTCCTCCCGTACTATTGAAAATTCTAATGCTCCTACTAATTACACCAATGATATTAAAGACATTCTTAATACTTTCAACGAAGTCAAACAAATATTTCAAATCACTAAATTCCTAAAATGTATAAAGAACATCTCAACTCAGACTAAGAACCTCGATAATCCGATGCAAAAATTGATGGTTATAGTAACTGAATTTGATAAACTTGCTAGTCAGATCAACATTAACGAAGATTAAGCTCTTCACTTGCTAAACTTTTTTCCTTCTTTTTGTCTGTGTTGCTTGTTTAAAAAGTAAAAAAAAAAAAAAAAAAAAAAAAAAAAAAAAAAACTTCTTTTCATGTATTTTATGCTCTTCTCATGATATTACTCTTACTTTTTTCATTTTCATGTTTTTTTTTTCTCCTCAAATTACTAGACTGGGTGGACGCTCTTGCTGTCGTTTGATTCCCTCGGCTTTTGCATTTAACTGTTTATTCGGTTTGAACTCTCCTCACTGTAGCTTTTTCTTACATTATTATTCTTTTTTACTTAAAGTAATTTAAATTCTCTTGTAAATATGTAAATATTTAGTTTTGTTTCTTTTATTCACTGTGTTAAACTTTTTTACTTAACAAGCTATATTAAATGTATGGTCTCTGAATTGAGTCTTTTTTTTTTATGGGGCTTCCTTTGGTAACTTTTTCGCCTGTCATGGACATTTATGTGGATCATATGGAACTTTTTTTTTTTTTTCCTACTAGTTCTACTAACAATATTTTCTTAAAAATTGTCTATCTCTTTAGCTTTTACTCTCCATTTTTTCGTGGCTACTAGCCGCGTTTAAACGCTCTTTTTTCCAAGGCTCCCATTGCATTGTAACACAATATACTCTTAGCCTGGATGTAAAGTTGCCATGCAACTAGGGAATCCACACACCTGCATGATTGTTCCATTGTTCCATTGTAACTTATTTTGTGAAAGAATTTCTGGTTCCAATTGACATTTAATCATATGGTCGGAGTCGAATCGACTCCTTCCGGGCGTTCTAGTGTTAATGACAGTAAAAACGATACTAAAATATAGCCAATTTCACTATTTTATAAAACTGGTGGGAATCAAACAATTTGAGTAAAAGACACAGCCCGAGAATATGACGGGAGCGAGAATTAAGGGGTTAAGGGAGCCTTGAATATCTGGTCAACCCACCCTCACATTGACTGGGTCAAGCCTCCCCATATAGTCCTTTTCTAAAGAATAGCACATTGTTATGTGGATTCTAACGTACTGCACAATCTTTCTATCTGGAATGAAAGCTCGATATTTTTGCATTACTTAAAACCTACTTACTTAAATTTATATGATATATTTCATCTGAAAACAGCTTACAAAATATTTCTGAAAAACACAACTTTTCGGCTGAAAACGCCTCACAATTGATTTTTTCTACACCTATTTCGATTATCTGTATGAAACAGAGATTGTTGTTTGAGCATTCTGGTGGCTTTTGTTGACACCTATTGATAAAACTCTAAAATTCTTTTAAATATGAAAACTGATGGGTGGGTCAAGTCTCCCGTATGGTCAACCGTTCCTAGTCTGCCCTATAACAAAATTAGCGTAAAACGTACCAGTTATGCTATAGAAAAATTCTGATAGCATGGTAGGTTTTTTTAACGAAGAAAAGGGCTATGTTGGCGGCACTGGCAGTCATTCGTTGGAAAAAAGGCAATTCACGGAAATCTACTTATTTTTCTTTGTGTAAATCAAACATTTTAACATCTTACTTTCATTAAAATGTTTTTCCAAATGATCAGATTTTACATCTAATAAAGAGTAATATTTGTCAATTATCCTATACAAAAACACTGACAAATACACACACTTTTTTTTTTTTTTTTTTTTTTGGTGTCGAAAAAGGGTTTATTTTGGCATCACTGGTAATCGTTCGTAAGAAAAAAAAAATTAACGGAAATCTACTTATTTTTCTTTGGGTAAATCGGACATTTGAACATAGATCTCTTATTTTCAAATAAAATTCTTCTCCAAATGATCAGATTTTACATCTAATAGAGCATACACACTATTTGTTATTGGATTAAATAAGTTCAGAAATTTATCATCGCAATTTATCATCATATTTCTGAATATATTTATAGAGTTAAGGCATTTACAAGGATTTAAAAGCCCCTCTCTTTTTTATTTTATGTTTTATTTTATATTATTTTATTTTGTTTTATTTTTTTTTCAGCGATTAATTTATTTTTATGTATTTGTAACTTATTGCTGGTTTTTATTGACGAGGTTCTAACTGGCAAATTCTGCTAAAATAAAATGACACCATGTTTCTAAAGAATCATGGAAGTTTCTATCGTTAATATTGTCAACAGTTTATGAGATAAATGCATCCTATCGGGTACTTCGTGATTTAATGAATATTCAAATTTTCTGAATACGGAAGTTCCGCATGGAGAAATGAAACATTTAGTTCGGTTTGCTTATTTTCAAAAGAATGGTCGAAACAAATAGAATTCTGTCACCAACTAGTTTATTTAAGCATAATTATTTTTACTATAATTTTTTTAAGTCATATCTATAGCTTTTTAATATGCAACTGAATTATCAACTTATAAATACATTTAAATTTCATTGTAAATAACATAAGAATATTTTATAAAAGATGTATATATAAACAAGGTACGTACACGTCTTCGAATTTCCAAAGAGCATAACACTATTATTTCAGATTCGAAATTTTCTATTTACTATTTCAATTTCAGAATTAGTTATCTCCCTATTTATCCCTTTCAGGTGCAAAGTACAATAAATAGAGACAATGTACTGGTGCGATAATATTGAAATGATTGAATGAAACCAGGATTTGCGAACAAATATACAGGGTGTCACAGCTAAGATGGTACAAACTTCGAGGGGAGGTAGGGTACACCTAGACGACTCGGAATCACATATAAATGCCGAGTCAAAAACGCCAACCTGACCCAGTAAGGGCATTGAGAGTGTTGCCTGTGGGCTACTTTTTTTAAATTCAGATTTCTTGATTAAATCGGAATTAAAAAAATTAGACCACTGGCAACTCTGCTAGTGCCAAAGATCAGCTTTGTGTGATCCAGCCTTTTCAATGCCCAGTGTTGTCAGTGGGCTACTTTTTTAAATTCAGATTTCTTGACCGGCACCAGTTTTTTTTTTTTAAATAGGAAAATTCGCCTTATTCAATGTCATATTAATTACTGTATTACTGTATTACTGTTCACTAAGGCGAAAAGAAGGAGAAATTTACCATTTCTGAAAATTTGTGCCAATGAAGAAATCTTAATTTAAAAAAAGTAGTCCATTTGGCAACACTGTCAATGCCTTTACTAGGTCAGGAAGGTATTTCCGACCCGGCATTCCTATGTGATTCCAAGTATCAAGGTGTTCTCTACCTCTTCACGAAGTTTGTAACATCTTAGGGTGACACCCTGTATTTGAAAATAAATAAGATCTAAATAAAATCATAAGGCGAAACGCAATTTTTCACCATGATTCCATCACAAACTACACAATATGAACTTTAAATAAGTCACTGTTTACTTAAAAAGCGACTAATAATAATAAAACAGATGTTACAAGTTTAAAATATACATTTTATTTAAATTTACTAGTACTTTTGGTCTGTCTACCGCAGTTACCGTCAGGGAATATCTTCATTAATTGCCGATCGATTGATTTCATTTATCAATGTGGAAATTTTTACCAATACGTGTTTGAAATTAATAGAACGACAATTACAGGGTTCGTACACTCTAGGACTTTCAAGCACCTTGTACAAGAATATTTGTAAAGTAACATTTGCCTTATTTAATGAAAAAAAAATTCTATCTTAGGATATAGTAACCAGTACTTCACGGTTTTATAACGCCGCTCTCTTATTATAACTAATTACTCTTAACTAAGGAAGAATGCATAACTATAATATTACTTATAGTTTATTATATACAATATTTACAGCAGCTGCTCAACACAGCTTTCAGAACAAGTCACATTTTACAACTGCGCAGAATAATCTCTGCTACGTGCAAAGCCTTACAAACAGATTGTGTAGTGCTGCCATCTATTAACGCAGATCTCAACTATTGTTGTATTCTTATTTGAATCGAGATATAACACCCCTCCCCTTATAGTTCAAACGAACTACAGGCAATCTTGCACTTTGACTTCTTTGAACTGGAGCACTTTTCTGACAGTCCTCGTCATTGTTTTTAGTCAAATTGTCTTTTACAGTTTTATTTGTCGTAACATCATTTTTATTACTCATAACTGTACCTGCCACAATATCATGCGAAGGCTGAGATTGACTTGGTTCAATATTATCATCATTATTAAGCTGTTCTTTTATTTTCTCATTAATTCCCGAAAAATGGTTTTGGTTAACCCTTTCATACCTATCATAATTACTGTAATTTTTACCGCTATGTCACATATTTTCAACTTTGTCTGACATTAGTTTATCATTTCGATTTATCTCTATAACTCTTTCTGGTATTTCATCACTTATCTCTTTATTTCGTCTCAACTGATCAACGTGACGTTCGCACATTACTCCATCACATCTATTTACTAAAACCCATCTACTCCCCAATAATTTCGTAATTTTTCCTTTTACCCATTTCTCCCTTTTCCAAAATTTTTAACAAAAACTAAATCATGAAGCTTATATTTGTGAAGGGGTTCCTCTATTTTAGGTTTTGATGGTAATACCAAGTGAAGGGCTGTTCGAACTGGCCTTCCAGACATTAATTCAGCAGGAGTTTTACCAGTCACCGAATGAGGAGTGGAATGATTTTCTAACAAAAATCGTGAAATTGACAATGTTATGTCACTTTTATCTAGCTTTTTAAGACAATTTTTCTCAGTTTGCACATATCTTTCCGCTTGTCCGTTCGAAGACGGATGATAAGTTGGAACAGGCGTATGCTTAATTCCATTATTTTTTAGAAATCCCTCAAATTCATCACTTGTGAACGCGGGACCATTATCACTGACCAATTCAAGAGGTAATCCAAATGTGGCAAAAATTCTCCTTAATACCTTAATTGTAGTTTTACTATCAGACCTGGGTACTACTTCTACCTCCAACCATTTAGTATAAAAATCGACTACTATTAAAAACATTTTACCTTCAAAAGGACCGGCATGATCTATATGGATCCTTTCCCAGGGCAGTTCAGATTTCCATTTCAAGGGTTCCATTTTGGGACAATCCCTCGCAAACATCTGACATCTATTACAAGAATTTACCATTTGTTCAATTTCTTTATCCATATTTGGCCACCAAACTACCCCCCTAGCTTTCGCTTTCATGCTCGATATACCTTGATGAACAGAATGCAGTAATTTTAATATATATTCACGGCCTTCCTCTGGTACGATCACTCTATGTCCCCACAATAGACAATTTTCTAGACAGGAAATTTCCTCCCTTCTACGAAAATATGGTTGATATTCTTCTGGTTTTACCTTTCGCGGACACCCATGTAACACCCACTCTAAAATTTGTTTAGTTACGGGATTTTCAGTTGTCCACTTTGCAATAGTTTTAGAAGTAATAGGCCAATTATCATTATTTGAAACAAACATTATTTCCGCAGGGTTACTCACTATATTTACAGTTTCTGGGAGAGGTCATCTACTTAATGCATCCGTATTTTTATTATTTTTACCTTCACGATACTCAATTGTATAATCATACCCAGCTAACATTAATGACCATCTCAGCATTCTAGGTGATAATGTATCAGGTACCTTTTTAACAGGATTAAATAACCTAAGTAAAGGTTTATGATCTGTTATAATTATAAATTTTTTTCCAGCTAAATATTGGTGAAATTTAGTGACACCAAACATTACAGATAAAGCTTCTTTATCAATCATATCATAATTTCTTTCAGTTTTATTTAAAGTTCTCGAAGCATAAGCAATAGGTTTCTCTTTACCCTCTACAATGTGGCTTAAAACTGACCCTATGCCATATTCAGAAGCATCACAGTTTAAAACTATATCTTTGTTTACATCATATAATTCTAAAACAGGAGATGTACATAATAATTGTTTCACTTTGTGAAACGCTTTTTCATGCTTTTCTGACCATGTCCAGTTTACATTATTATCTAATAATCTATGTAAAGGTTCTAAAACATCTGAAATATTAGGCAGGAAGTTTCTATAATAAGAAATTAAGCCTAAAAATGAACGCAATTGTGACACATTATTTGGAATAGGAGCATTCAAAATAGCATTAACTTTTTCTGGAATAGGTCTAATTCCTTCCTGAGATATTTTATGACCTAAATAAGAAACTTCCGAAACCATAAATTTTAATTTTTCCTTATTTAATCTTATACCATGCTCAGAAAAGTATTTCAGAACATTTTCAACTCTTTCAGAATGTTGTGATTCATTACTAGCACTAATGATTACATCATCTAAAAATACACCAACATATTCAATTTTTTTAAAAATATGTTCAATTTTTCTTTGAAACATACCAGGAGCACATTTTACCCCAAATGCTAATCGTAACACATTAAACAAACCTTTATGAGTATTTATAGTCAAAATTCTACTACTTTCATTATCTACAGGTTGTTGTAAATATGCATCTTTTAAATCAAAAAATTTACCACCTGATAATTTAGAAAATAATTCTTCCATTATAGGAAGAGGATAATTGTCATTTTCAGTATTTGAATTTACTGTTGCTCTATAATCACCACATATTCTAACAGAACCATTAGGCTTAGGAACAATTACTATAGGACTAGCCCATTCTGAATGATCAACAGGTTTTAAAATACCCTCATTAGTTAATCGTTCCAATTCAACATCAGTAGCTTTCCTTAAAGCAAAAGGAACAGGTCGAGACTTAAGAAAAACTGGTTTTGCATCTTTTTTCAATTTTATTGACGCGGGATGACCCTTGATTGTTCCGATCCCGTCAGCAAAAACATTAGGAAAATTTCTAATTAAATCATCTTTCGAAATGCTTTTAATCATATTTATATTAGGCCAAAATAATTTTGATGCTTTTAACCAAGTTTTTCCGATTAGACTCGGACCCTCCTCTTTAATTACCAATATTCTTAAATCAGGTATACAATATTCATTAACAACAGCATTTACTTTTATTCCCCCAAAACAGTTAAAGAATCTTTAGTATAAGTTTGTAATTTAATATTAGATTTAATTAAAGGCAGTTTACCTGAGAACAATTTATGAGCAACACTTTTACTTACCATCGTATGAGCCGCACCGCTATCAATTTCAAATTGTATATTTACACCATTTATTTTAACAGATTTTACCCACGACAGATTATTGGAATTGTCGTCCATAAAATTTAAAGAATATTCTTCCTGAACAGTTTTAATTTTTCTGTTCTTAAAAGGTTTCTCACTTTTCATTCCAAATTTTCGATTTCTGCAACAAACTTTAAGATGACCTAATCGATGGCAAAAATGACATTCTGCAGATTTAAAAGGGCATAACCTTGGGTTATGATTTTTAGAACATCTATAACACGGTTTCTCAGGTGCGAATCTATCTTCTTTAGGCTTAGGTGCATGAGTATACTTATCAACTTTCGATTTCTCTCCTTTAGAAACACGCCCTTGATTGACAGTCGTATTATCTCCAATGTGTAGGGATTTTACTCCAGCTTCAGCACTCTCGAAAGACTCAGCTATTTCTATCGCTGTTTGGAACGTTAAGTCTCTGGAATCCAGTAATTTTTGCTGTATCTTTTCATCTTGAATCCCAAACACTAAGTGATCACGGAGGCGGTCATTCAGCGTATTTCCGAAATTACAATGTTCGGATAAACGACGTAAATCTCGTACGAACTCGGATATATTCTCTCCTTGCTTCCTTAGTCGTTTCTGGAACTTAAATCGTTCCACAATTTCACTAGGGCGTGGTGGAAAATGATCTTTAGCTTTCTTTAAAAGATCCTCGTAGCTGATTTCTTTCAGCGTATTCAGGACAATAATATCTCGTAAAATGGCAAACGTAGATGTTCCCACAGAACTTAATAATATATTCTTTTTCATTTCATCATTTTTGATGCTATTTGCTGAGAAATAAAAATCAATTTTCTCGACGTAAATAGTCCAAGGAACATTTGCATTATATTCTTCCAAGCGTCCCAGAGTAATTATTTCTTTCTCGGCCATTTTCTGTGCCACCTTTTTCTTTTTCTCTTTCGAAAAAGATGTTTTTTTTTTTTTTTTTCACACGAAAAAATTTTCACTGCTTTTTAGTTTGGGTTAAATTCCCATTTTCGTCCCCACTTTTATAACGCCACTCTCTTATTCTAACTAATTACTCTTAACTAAGGAAGAATGCATAACTATAATATTACTTATAATTTATTATATACAATATTTACAGCAGCTACTCAACACAGCTTTCAGAACAAGTCACATTTTACAACTGCGCAGAATAATCTCGGCGACGTGCAAAGCCTTACAAACAGATTGTGTAGTGCTGCCATCTATTAACGCAGATCTCAACTAATTGTTGTATTCTTATTTGAATCGAGATATAACACACGGAATTTCTGATAATAAATCACCTAAAATCCCCTGATTAGATTGATGCGTACGAACCCTGAATTACCGTAATTTCTTGTGTATAGCCCGCGGATCAAACAACTCAGTTTGGACCCAGAAATTTTATTCAGTATTTGAAGACTAATATTTACCGTGATCTAAAAAGTTACATTTTATTTTTAAAAAATTCCGGGTCGGAACACGATTGTTTGATCCGCGGGCTATACACCGGGAATTACGGTAATCATTACCCGCTGGTGACGCAACGGTAGAAATGAATGAGAATGCTTAAAATAACTATCGATCTACCACTTTTTTTGAACCAAAAAGTTTGCCTTACTTAATAACAGAAACTTTGACCATTCAATAAAGCGAAGATTATCTTTTCAAAATTTGTAGTGGCTAGATGATTTTCAGCAAAAAAGTTAAAGATCCCTATCTTATAGTTTTGGCGGTTAATGGGTTAATGAAAATATTCATTGATGATGGCTGCGGGGTTGCAAACCGAAAGAACTAGTAAATTTAAATAAAATGTATATTTCGAACTTGTTACATCTGTATTATTCTTGTCTGTCATCTTTTAAGTAAACATAGAACTTTTTAAAAGTTCATATTGTGTAACTAGGTTAATTTTTAACACAAGTATTCAGTCGGATAACATGAAATTGAATAATTGTGTTAAAAATTAATCTAATTATATTTACGCATGCAGTGTTTAAAGCAGTTCCATAAAAAAACCTACGATTAATTCTGTTGAGCTGTTTCAGAAATCAGGTCAGATGCTGTGTTCGTGAAAGGTTAGTTGTGTGAATTTATCCTCGAGATCGTTGCCATCGAAATATTCAAGGCCGAAGGACACTAATTGTGATGTCATCACTAATGAACTGACTTCACACTAATGTTGGAATTCACACCGGAAAATTTTGAGTAGCAATTTTCTTTTCTTTTATTTGTTGAATGTCTATCATCTTATAAAACGATATTAACTATTTAAACTTACTGGTTTGAATTCGGAATCCCTAAATAAAAATTCAGCCAGATGCGGAATGCAAGAGTGTTGCCCTGTTTGGCTGATTTTTTTATTGGGGATTCCAAATTCTCACCGGTAAGTTTAAATAGTTAGTATTGCTTTATAGGATTATTTAATATCCATAAATAAAATAACAGAAAATTGCTATTCAAAATTTTCCGGTGTGAATTGCATCAGTAGTCATGCATAATTCGGTCGATAAGTGATGACTTCACAACTCTTGTCCTCAAGCCTTGGATATTTCGATGGCAACATCCAGATTCGTCCGAGATTGCTCAGTAGGTAGAGAGTTGTGTTGTGTTATTTATGACGGCCAATTATGTACACGAAAGATATAGGCCTAAAGTAGGAGGGGTGGTTTTAAGTTTGCATACATACTCATAGTATGATAAAATTTAGTTTATTTATAAAATGACTTATTATACTGTTTTAAATGAATAAAGTAGGATTACGGCCAATATGCATATGTAATATATTTTTAAAATTCATAAATAAAATGACATAATTACTTACAATAATGTAATACAATTACAGCCCTATAGTTTCGGACAATTAAAAACTTGTCCATCCTCAGGAATAACATCCATAAAAAGTAACACAGTTTTATCTGTACAATATCTACATTATGAATTTCAAAATAAATATTGACATTTTCCGAGGTGAAGTTTCACAAAATCAATTTATAAAAACAATGGTAGCGTCATGTGTTGTATATAATTCTATTTAAATGTTTAATGGAACATAATTACAGTTTTTAGAAATTCCATTCAGACACTAAGCATAACATCAGATCAATCAATATTGGCGTCTGTGTTGTTGTGTGTTGTTTATGGCGGCCAATTATCTACACGAGGAATATAGGCCCGAAGTGGGAGGGGGGATTTGCCCTCCGTTGGGGTCTTTCTAAAGGAACCTAACCCGTATTTACGCAAGGAAATCCAAGTCTCGAAGGAAAGCACGGAAAACTCCGAAATATGAGGCCGACGGGTGTGATTATGTTTGAACCTAGCACCTCCTGTCTACCAGGTTTGAAAGCAGAACCTCTCGGCGACTGGTGGGAACTCAGTAGGTACAGCATTGGCGGCTTAATCCAAGACATCCTTTGTTCGAATCCAGGCCCGGACTTTTTTCCCCCATTTAGAAATTTACAACTGATATTGTGTAGTTTGTGATAAGTAAGGACTTTTCTTTATCTGCATTATAAATGCAAAATTTAGTTTTATTTCACAATTCTGGTTCAATTACTGCGTTTTGGGATTAAAATTGAAAAGGTATATAGGGCAATTCCATCGTAATTGACGTAACATTTTATCATCGAATTTGGTTTCAAATCTATGTAGAAAAATTTACTAATAAAGCTAGAAAATTTTTTTATAATTTAAAATATTTCTTACTGAGGTCTTAATACCCAAATACCTGCAGATTATTTCAATCTCTCTTTGAGTCCCAAAAATTTCATTTCAAAATTCTGTAACTGACGTAACATAAAATATACAAACATTCTTTCTGCCTTCATTGAAGTCTAAAAATGATCAAAACTATCCAGTTAAAAAAAGTTATTTATTGTTCTCAACAACACTAAGTAATTCCAAATTACAAGAGTAACTTGTTTAATTAATTTCTCAATAATAAAAAAGAAAATAAAAAGCATTCACACGTGTAACTGACGTCACTTTTATTGTATAACTGACGTAACATTATGACTTTACAAAGACAATAATGGTACTTAACTTAGTTTGTAAACAGTAATTTACAATGCCTTTTTATTAGGATTTTATTATAGAATATAAAAATATCAATTTTTCTAATCATGCCCTTAAATTAAACATATTATAAATTTGATTCCCACCCCCGAAAGAGGATGATTTTCTGTGGAATTGCCCTATACAGCATGTCTACATATTAGGTGTGTGGGGGGGGGGGGGCAATTTCGCTAGTTAAGGACTTCCGTAATATTAAATGAAATTAACTATTTGAAAGTCAGACTAGTTGTAATAATGCCGAAGTTTATTCATAGATGGCGTTAGGTATCATATGTGATGCTATCGCTAAGCGAGCGGAGGTGTTACTCAATGGCAACCACGATCACGAGATCTTTCACCAGTTGATTTCGGTGTATGTGGTTTTGTAAAGGATCAAGGGTACAAGCCGCCACTTCCTGCCTCCAATCCTGAACTAAAATCAAGAATCTACACTGCATGTAATTTGATTGACGGAAACATGCTGACAAATCTGTGGCAAGAAATGATTTACCGTTGGGACATTTGCAGAGTGACAAAAGGAAGTCACATAGAACATTTGTTCGAAATGGTAAACTTGAACTATTTTTCTATCTTGCAACAATATGTACAGTCGTGGAAAAAAAAGTAAACACCTCTACTAACTCCTCAACAAATCATCGTAGACGAAAGTTACTGGTACCGAACGATTCAAAATAAAGTCTACTTTTAAATGATGTATATAAAATTTTCTTAGGGGGCCATCTATATATTAAAACGAATCCAAACTTCATTTTTTCAATAGCAATATCCAATTTTAACGAGTTATTTCAAATCTTCGGTTCAAACTATGCCTAGACACCAAATTACAAGTCATTTGAATGATAAGTTTTTGAATTATAAACATCCAAAATTTAGTGCTTCTAATGTTAAATTACATTTTCATATTTTTATTTATATCTCCAGTAATTATGCTCCTAATGTGCTAATTTTTATGTCGCAATAATACTAATATACCCAAACATAAATACGCTGAATTTGCATTTTTTATAAATTTATGATATGAATTATGAATTATGAAATTAATATTCGAAAAAAATATGAAATGCAGCCTACAATTTTTTTGATGGATTTAGCTTTATGGAAGTCCTGCTTTATGGAAAACCCAAATTTCACATTTTTCTTCCAAGTAGTTTTCAAATTATGCTTAAAAAACGGCAAAATGGTGGTTTAAGGGGCCGTCTATGATGGAAGTGAGTAGACATTTTGAAATTTATTCTGTTGTACTGTAATCTAACAGGCTTCATTGACTCCTTGAGTGGCTCTTAAGGTGCCTTGATCAAGAAAGAGGCTCTCTCGGTTAACAATCGACTACGGAACTTCAATTTGGATACAGCCCTTAAAATACGCTCGTTTTAAAATAATTAATTTCTCGGAAACTTATGGTACGAATTGCATAAAAATTCGTTTTTAGGCTAATTGAAGGGTGTAGAGTTCATTTATGCTGTCAAAATTGTGTACTGCTATTGAAAAAAACAAAGTTTGGTTTCGTTTTAATATGTAGATGACCCCCTAAGAAACTTTTATATACACCATTTAAAAGTAGACTTTATTTCCAAGCGTTCGGTACCAGTAACTTTCTTCTACGATAATTTGTTGAAGAGTTAGTAGGGGGTGTTTACTTTTTTTTCCACGACTGTACTTTAGTTTTTTCCTCTCAGTTCCATTGAATAAATCATT
This sequence comes from Maratus speciosus, assembly GCA_963932465.1. Lineage (NCBI taxonomy): Eukaryota > Metazoa > Arthropoda > Arachnida > Araneae > Salticidae > Maratus > Maratus speciosus. Next base: position 499,979,256 of record OZ010794.1, on the reverse strand, counting down.
CTTTTTGCCCAACTAATTTGTATAATAACCGGCACCCATCAAGCGATTAGACGCAGAACTTGAATTTTTTTCAATGTTCAAATAAGGTGAATATTTTTTCCCAGTATTAGGTTGAAACCTACACACACTGATCTCTGTAAAGTATTCAGCCATATTACAGTAAATGTAATGAACATAATAAATGCATAATAGCATTTTATTTACTGCATTATCTTTGTATTTATTTTCTTTTGAAATATTTCCAGGTCGGTCAATGACAGTTTTACTAGCATATCATGAATATAAATCAAATTGTCTTTGTTTCAAAATTTCGTTTTACTAACATCTTTATCTTTAACAGAATATTTTAAAAAATCGCTTCTCGTAAAATTACTCTAATGAAATTTCTGTTTAGAGATAAAAGAAAAACTAACTATTATTACATGTTAATTGGGTGTGAACATATCTCAGCATTTACGCGATAAAATTTAAAAATACTTCTCTTTCGCGAATCCTATATGATAAAAAGCATAACTTATCTTAAAGCATATTTACTGACAAAGCATTTAACGTTTTCTAAAGGAAATTTTTTTAATGCATTTTGGAAAAGCTACTGATATTAAAAATTGATTTTCTGTTAACATGAAAGTTTAAAGTAATTTTCTTTGTCTTATACTAGGTTACGTAATCATGAAATAACATTTCAAAAGACTTCCTCATTGTACCAAGATAAAATAAGTACATTATTTATTACCTGAAAATATTTTTAAATATTAGTATTTCTTAATTTTTTTTTTTTGTATGTAGTACCTCTTTGTGGTTTGCCTTTGTATACTAAATTTAATATCAATACAGGCTTCTTTTCCGATAGTGATAAATTTTTTAATAAAAGCAATTTAAAAATTAGCTATTCTTAATGTCGACGTTAACAAGTGTTATGCTTTATAATTTTTAAGTTTTTTGAACAACTTTAATAAATATTTTAGAAAACCATAATTTAGCCATAAATATATTTGAATTTAATGTTATATAACATAAAAAATACCTTACAGAAAATGTAAATGTTTACGTCGTGCGTGCATGTTCTAAAATTTCCTAAGAGTACATGTTAGAAAATGCTCTTTTGTTTTCAAGAACATCCACCAGATGGCAGCATCAGACAATCATTTTTTATTTGATCTACTGTGACAGACACTCAGTTCAGTGAGTGTTGCTTCTTCCCTTATAGCAGTTGGCAGCAAAATGCTGCTTGATTAAAAAAATTCAATAATATTCCAAAGGAATATAATATGATAAAAAAAAAACTGCAACAAGCCATAGTTCAAAGTATTTCTTTGTGTTTGTAAATAGTCTTATACATCTGTTTTGTTTTTATTGTGAAGTGTGATCTGTACTGTGACCAGCATATATATTATTCAAGTGTATTCAATCTTCTAATAAATGTCTTTTGTTCATCCAAGGAAGAGTATATTTCCATTGAAACACATCAAAACATAAAGGTAAAACTTTTAACTTTTTTTATTGTTTACCTATTGAGGAATTTCGTATTCATGCCTTCCATATGGAATAACATTCTAACAGTCGATTATGAGACTGAACTTATCTCAATTTTAAATATAGTAATATAAAAGAAGAAAATATAATATAATTAAATTCAAAGAAATAATTATTTTCTGAATGTTGGTATTTTTCACAAGTGAATGATATAAAAGAAAATTCAAAGAATTGTTCTTATTTTGAAACCAAAAGTGTATTGATAAGAAAAGAAATTATTTTGATTTTGATTTTGCCAGTTTCTTATTGAAATTTTATTATATAAGTTGCAAATGTAAATTTATGTTTTAAACAAAGAATTTAACATTTAAGAACAGTTTTTCTGAAATCAAAAGTAACTTCAAAAATTGTTCTCAAGAATTTTATTTTGTTCTTATTTCATCATTAGCATTATATTTGAGTTTATAATTGTTGTTTTGATGTATTAATAAGAGAAAAAGTTTTATTTTCTGTGAAATAAGCAAATATTATTCTATCATAATGTCTAGTATTAAAGAATCTCATTATGTTGATAAATTAACTGATGACAACTATTCAGTTTGGAAATTCAAAATAGAACAATTGTTAATCAAAGAAGGTCTGTATGATGTTGTATTTGAACCTAAAAAGGAAAATGATGATAATTGGGTAAAAAATGATAGAAATGCTAGGGCATTAATTTGTTTAAATATCTCAGATTCACAAATTGTTCATGTCAGACATGCTAAAAGTGCTAAAGAGACATATGATCAATTGAAATCTGTTCATGAAAGAGTAAATTTAACAAATAAACTTTATCTTCTTAGGAAGCTGGATTCCACTAAATATAATGAAAGCATTAAAATGCAGGATCATATTAATTCTGTCTTAGAATTAGCAGAAAAATTAAGAAGTATAGGTGAAGTAATACAAGATGATAATTTAATAGCTATTTTGCTCTGTTCCTTACCAAATTCTTATAGTACCTTTATAACTGCTATTGAAAGTAAATATGAAACAGATTTATCATTAAAATATGTTCAAAACAAATTAATTGATGAGTATCTTAGAAGAGTTGAAACTAAACAAATTTCAACAAAATTTGAATCTATTGCTTTGAAGGGTAATAGGGATAAACCAAAGCATTTGAATAAGCAAAAATTTTGTTCTCATTGCAAAAAGAATAATCACAACCGTGAAGATTGTTTTCACTTAAAGGCTAATAATACTAACAAAACAAAACCAAATTTCACCCAAGATAGATCACGTCAACAGTTTAAAAAACCAAACAATTTCTCTGCCTCTACTGCTAGTCAAGATGAAAATCTATTAGATTCTCAAAACTATCATGAATTAATGGAAGAATCAAATTCTTCGAGTTTTGTTATGAAATCTCAACAAAATGGAAATAAAAACAAAAATTTGTCTTTTGTTATTGATTCAGGTGCGTCTGTTCATTTAGCTAATTACTTGGAACTGTTCTCAGAATTAAAAAGTTCGAATAAAGATACAATTACAATTGCTAATGGAACTAAATTAACTGCAAAGGGAAAGGGTAAATGTACTTTTAATATTGAAACACTTAATGGTCAAACAAATAGAGTTACATTAGATCATGTGCTTTATGTTCCCGAGTTGGATAGTAATTTATTATCTGTCCAGTCTTGTACTGAGAAAGGTTTTGTTGTGACATTTAAAGATGATATATGTCTAATTAAAAAGGGCAACATCTTAGTTGCAGATGCAAAAGCTGATGAGGGGCTATACAGATTAAAAATAATACCTACAAATGAAAAGGTATATAGTGCTTCAGAAATATTACCCGTTTGTTCTAATGTTAACTGCATTCTAAAATGGCACCAAAGGCTGGGCCATAGAAATTTGGAATCCATCAAGAAAATTCAAAAGGATGATTTAGCTTTCGGTATTACTGTGAATAATTGTTCTCATAATACTGAATGTTCAAGTTGCATAAAAGCTAAGTTAACAGAAAAATCATTTCCAAAAGAAACGCAATACAGAAGTAAAAAACCACTTGATTTGATATACAGCGACGTATGCGGTCCTGCAGAAACAAAAAGTATGGGATCAAAAAGATATTTCGTTACATTTATTGATGATTACTCTCGTTATACACAAGTATATTTTATTTCTTCTAAAGATGAAGTATTTGATAAATTAAAAGAGTATGTTGCATCAACAACAAACAAATTTAGATTGAAGATTAAATCTTTGCGTAGTGACAATGGAACAGAATATTGCAACGAATCTGTCAAAGACTACCTTAAAAACTTAGGAATAAATCATGAAACAACGACGCCATATTCACCGTCCCAAAATGGAGTTGCAGAAAGAAAGAATCGCTCGCTTATTGAAATGAGTAAAGCCATGCTTATAAATGCTAAATTGCCAAAAACATTCTGGGCAGAAGCCATAGCTACAGCAGCCTACTTACAAAATAGATTACCCACAAAATCAACTGAAAAGACACCATATGAACTGTGGAATGGGCATAAGCCAAATTTGAGTCACCTTAAAGTATTTGGATGCAAAGCATATGTGTATGTTCATAAACAGAAGAGACAAAAATTTGACGAAAAGGCCACTGAAGGAGTCTTTGTTGGTTACGATTTAAGAAGCAAAGGATATCGAATTTATATAGGTGGTAGAAAAATAGTGATAAGCAGAACAGTGAAGTTTTTTGAAAATATGAACTGTGAAAATGTCTTTCAAGAAAATCCTGAAGAGCGAATCTCAGATTTAATGCATTTAAATTTTTCAGAAGAAAATCTTGAAAATGATAGTGATGCTATCCAAATAGAAAATACTGCAGAAGAAATAAATACGGATGAAAAATCAGTAGATAGCCCAACAACTGAAGAAAGTGAAGATAATTTCCAGAGAAGAATATCTAACAGAGAGACTAAAGGAATTCCACCAGAAAGATATTCTTACAAAACTGAAGACAGTTGTTCCAAAAATCAAGATCCTGAAACTTTTAAAGATGTTTTACAATTACCAGTAAAAGATCAACAGAAATGGTTTCAAGCTATGAAGGAAGAATTTAACTCTTTAAAGGAAAATGAAGTGTTTGAGCTTGTTACTTTACCCAAAGGCAAGCACGCCATTGGCTGTAAATGGGTTTACAAAACAAAACATAATGAAAATGGAGAAGCAATAAAATGCAAAGCACGATTAGTTGCCAAAGGTTTCGCTCAAAAATTAGGCACTGATTATGATGAAACCTTCTCTCCTGTCGTCAAACATACAACTATTAGAGCTTTTCTGACCTGGGCAGCTTATCATAAAGCCAGAGTATTTCAAGTAGATGTTAAAACAGCCTTTCTACATGGTAAACTAGATAATGAAGAATTATACATGCATCAACCAGAAGGCTTTCATGATGAAGAAAATAAAGACAAAGTCTATAAATTAAAAAAGGCTGTATATGGTCTTAAACAAGCCGCCAAGTGCTGGAATGAAGAAATAGAGAATACTTTAAAGGCATATGGATTTAAACAAAGTGAAGCTGATCCATGTTTGTTCATAAAAGAAAAATCAAAGAAGGCAATTCATCTCATACTGTATGTAGATGATATGCTGATGAGCTCAGAAGATGAAAATGAAGTTAATGAAGTAATAAATTACTTAAAGAAATCTTATCCCATAACATCACTAGGAGAAGCAAAATACTTCTTAGGTATAGAAATTTACAGAAAAGAAGATGGAAGTTATTTACTTTCACAAAGAAGTAAAATAACTCAATTAGTTAAGGATTTTCAGCTTGAAGAAGCCAAACCAACTTATACCCCAATGGAAACTAACTATTATAGTTTAGATAAAGAAGAAAATCTTTTATCATCAAATGATAATTACAGACAAGCTATAGGAAGTCTTTTATATATTTCCTCATGTACAAGACCTGATATTACCGCTCCTACACACATACTAAGTCGAAGATGCAATAATCCAAGAGAAAAGGACTGGAATGCTGTTAAGAGGGTAATAAGATACTTAAAAACAACGAAAGACCTTGATCTCCACATTTCTTCAAAAGAATATCCTAATATAGTTGCATACTCGGATGCAGACTGGGGACAAGATGCTACAGACAGAAAATCCACCTCAGGAAATGTAATCTTCTTAGGCAATAGCTGCATTTCTTGGTTCTCGCGAAAACAAACATGTGTGACGTTATCGTCAGCAGAAGCTGAATATGTGGCACTGTCACAAGGAACTCAAGAGGTGCTATGGATCTTAAAATTATGTAAAGATCTCAATTTACAACAACATTTTCCTATTAGAATTTTTGAGGATAACCAATCTACAATTAAATTGGTTGAAAGTGAAAAATTTAAATCCCGCACTAAGCACATTGATACAAAGTATCATTACATACGAGATTTAAAAACTAAAAATGTTATAGATGTCAAATATCTATCAACAAATGAAATGATAGCAGATATAATGACGAAGCCACTGCCAAAAGCCAAATTTGAACTTTGTAGAAACCTTATCCACCTGGTGTCAGATTCTATCACAAAACGGGAGAGATGTTAGAAAATGCTCTTTTGTTTTCAAGAACACCCACCAGATGGCAGCATCAGACAATCATTTTTTATTTGATCTACTGTGACAGACACTCAGTTCAGTGAGTGTTGCTTCTTCCCTTATAGCAGTTGGCAGCAAAATGCTGCTTGATTAAAAAAATTCAATAATATTCCAAAGGAATATAATATGATAAAAAAAAAAACTGCAACAAGCCATAGTTCAAAGTATTTCTTTGTGTTTGTAAATAGTCTTATACATCTGTTTTGTTTTTATTGTGAAGTGTGATCTGTACTGTGACCAGCATATATATTATTCAAGTGTATTCAATCTTCTAATAAATGTCTTTTGTTCATCCAAAGAAGAGTATATTTCCATTGAAACACATCAAAACATAAAGGTAAAACTTTTAACTTTTTTTATTGTTTACCTATTGAGGAATTTCGTATTCATGCCTTCCATATGGAATAACATTCTAACAGTACAGCACTATTATTTCATATTAGAAATTTTCTATTAAATATTTAAATTTCAAAATGTTTAATCACCTTAATTGATCGCATAACTTTTTAGGGATACTCGAAAATTCTGCCGCATAGCATTCTTTCATGCCTACTTTTTAAAAATTCAGATTTCTTCATTGGCTCCACTTTTTTGAAATGGTAAAATTCCCATTGTTTTCACCTTAATGTGAAATGTGAAAAACTATGAGAATTTTACAATTTCAAAAAAGTGGTGTCAATGAAGGAATCAGAATTTTTAAAAAGTTGGCGTGAAAGAACATTATGCGATAGAATTTTCCGGTACCCCTTATATAAAATCCTTTTACGTTTAAATAAATGATTTTTTTTATATTATGATGCAAGCGTACAAACTTAATACTGGAATCGGGAATAAATTATCACAGTTGCGCCATCTTGTGGACGGGGTGATAATCCACATACGCGGGCTTTTAGCATAAAGTCATATATGACAGGATATCTACCATCTGCGAATAATTTCTAAATATTTAGTCACTCATGGGACTGCATTTTGTTTACCACATTTATTGCAAAGTAATGGCGTTAAGAGAGGAACGTCCAGACACATTTGACACCGCGAAGTTTCCTTTGCTTTGTCAGAGAGGTTTCAGCTATTAATCAAGGTGAAAAAACTTTACAATTTTAGTGGTGTGACGTAAGAAAACAATTAGGCTTCTTCCTGTAGTTTAACCCCGTCCACTACGTGGCGTGCGACCTTGATTGATGTGACCTCGCCTATAATCTTGCGGCTACCTCTTCCATTTAGCCCCTTGAGGAGCGGTGAAATACATTTTATCCCACCTAATTTTAATCGGGATTTGCACCAGAAACTTTCAATTAAAATTTACCTTTCTAACTTTCATGGAAAAAAGTTAAAAAATTGTTTTCCCTTATTTTGAAACAAATTTTTTCTAATATTCCGGTGTGAGTTCAACATTACAGAAACACAATTGCTTGCCCCTGAAAGGGTTAAGATAGGACTCTTACTTATATCTCTTTGATATATACAACACTATATTCTGTAAAGTATTCAGTCATATTATGGTAAATCGAAATGACAATGTAATGCGCAATAGCATTTTATTGACCGCACTGTATTTGTATTTTTTCAGCTTGTGAAATGTATTACATGGTCGGTCAATGGCAGTTTTATTAGCATTACACGAACATAAATCAAATTGTCTTTCATTCAAACTTTTCTTTTATAAACAACATTATCTTTAAAAGAGTATTTTAAAAAATCACTTCCCGTAAAATGGCTCTAACAAATTTCTGTTTAGAGATAAAAGAAAATCTAACTATCATTATATGTTAATTGGGCGTGAACATGCCTCAGCATTTACGTCATAAAATTTAAAAATATTCTTTTTCGCGAATGATATAAGATATATAGGGTAATTTATTTCAAAGATACTTACTTACAAAGCATTTCACATTTTTTAAAAGAAAGTTTTTTTTTAAGTATTTTACAAATTCTGATAATATTAAAAATTCATTTCCTGTTAACATGAAAGTTTAAAGTCTTTTTTTTTTCTTTTTATCCTAGGTTATTTACTTTTGAAATAACATTGTGAGAGACTGCCTCATTGTATTAAAATAAAAGAAGGACATTATTTATGGCCCTAAATATTTTTAAATATTAGTATTTTTATTTTAAATTTCGTTTCAGAACACATTGTAATTATCTTTGTATATTAAATTTAATCTTAATAGAGGGATTTTTTTTTTCAGATACTATCATATCTTTCAATAAGTAGAAAAGGGCAATTCAAAAATTAGCAATTTTTAATATTGATGTAAGCCAATGTTATGTTATGTACATTTTAACTTTTTTTAACCAATTTAATAAATATGTTAGAAAAACATGATTTCTAATAAACAAACGATGAAGTTCGAATATTACTCGCTCTCAGAGGGTCCCGTACAATAAATATCTGTTTTATTAAAATATATATGTATTATTAAAAAAACCATTGCTAAAAAAATAACAGGTCTTTATTCAGCAAATTAACACCTTGTAACAATATACTAATTTCAAATGCTAAAAGGTGTAAATTAAAACTTTAAATTTACGTATCCATTAGTAATTCCATTTACGTATAAATTTCAACCTACAGATTTTTTTGTAAGATAAGCTTTTTTAGTATGGACGCAAAATAATTTGAATGATGAATTAGATAATGTTCGCAGAATTTCTCATAGTAATGGTTTTAAAGTTCGACGTATAAACAAATTAATTGGGGATATTGCCAATAATAAGAAGCTTGAACGTAAATTTAATTCGCAAAAATACAAACTTCATACTATTCTATAATTTCCCAGCTTTTTTGAGAAATTAAAATATAGTCTTATACGTTTCAATATCTGCTTAGAAGCCAAACCATCTCCGAAATTGAAGAATACTATTTGCGCTAAAATTGATTCAATTATTTTTGAGAATTACTCAGGTGTGTATGAAACACCATTTATTACATCAGACGGATCAAAGAATTATTATATTGGTATGACTAGGAGGAGATTCTAGTATGGCACAAAGGAGCATATAACTGATATTAAATATAATGGAAAACCACAGTCCTAGCAAGATCTTATCAAGAAGAAACCATCCAAAAAAATTTAAATACGAGTCCTGTAAAAAGTCCGAAAAGCAACGAACGACGAAGTTTTAAGTTTTAATTAGTCCGAAAAGTAAAATAATTTTCCCCTCCAGTCTATACAATCCATCAATTATAAGAGAAATGATAGATATTGTAACTCGCAAAAAATCATTATGTAAGGATTCAGCATCATTTCACTTATCAAAAATATGGCTCAAGCTATGAAAATAAAAATAAAATAAAAAAATAACGTGCGGTTTAAAACAATATGTGGAAAACTTAGTGGCGGAGCTTCATAGACCGTGCAAATTCGGAATGGTTTTATTTATTTGTTTTCAATAACACTTTGGCTAAATCGAAACATTTTATAAGACGGATTCAACGTATTTTTACTGGTTTTAAAGTTTTAATTTACACCCTTTACAATTTAAAATTAGCATATAACAGGACTTTGTAAAAAAAAACTATACAACGTAGAGTTGGGTATAGCTGTGTATACGAGAAAATTATGAATGGGTATACCACAAAAGTTCAAAGAGATATGAAGGCTAAATAATATCAAATATTGCTATTCTGTATAACTCTTTTTTTAATCTTATCCTATTCTGTTTATGATTAATTTAATTCGGTACTGACAACAAAAGTAATGCATTTTTAAACTTCATTTGGCATTTCATAAAACTAAATTCAGCGTAGTAATAAATTTTCTTTTTACAGCGTAGTTGAAACAAAACCTTTGTTCAAAGATTAAACTTGGCATTGTGCTAAGCGCTCGCAAAGTTGCAACGCCCGCCGCTTGGTCAGTGCCGAGTTTTTCCAGATAGGTATTTAATTAACTCTTAAGACACGGGAGGCGTATTGAGAGATCCACTCAATGCAAAATAGTCGCGAATACCATAGTATTTATGTGATTAATTCTAATTAAATTAATCTGATTTTAATAATTTGACTTTTATTGCTTTTATACTGCTTCTGGGCATTGAATTACTCTAATGTATCACTAAAAGTTGTTATCTAAGCTTTAAAAACCGATCTTACATAGAGTACGTCGCTCCTGTCATTATATATATCCAAATCTTCCGTGTCTTTGAGGGTTAATATCGTCGGCACCATGTCAAACTATCCAATATGAAAAGAGTGAATTACTTTTTTTTTTTAATTCAGATTTTTTGATTGGCATCACTTTTCTGAAATGATAAAATTCCCCTTGCTTTCGCCTTAATTAATGTGACATTAAATAAGGTTAAATAAGGCGAATTTTACTATTTCAAAAAAGTGCTGCCAATGAAGAAATCATAATTAAAAAAAAGTAGCCCACTGTTTTCATATTGGATAGTTTGGCATGGTACCGACGATATCTGTGCTAATTACAAACGATTTGTTTTTGAAAAATATTATCAACAATGCTTTTATGCTTCTGCCACGATAGGTAACTCCAGCGTTCCTCAACACCTTTGCTGAATGCCCGCAAATCGAAATTTGTGTGTAACCGAAAAATGTGCTTTTTTCAAAAACTTTGTGACCTAGGGTAATCGCTATAGTTTTCCTGCAAGGCTTAAATTAACGTCTACTACCTCTATTTTTTTTTTCAAAAGCTTAGTTTCAATACATTAGGAAATAGAGGGGGGGGGGGGGCATACTTTTGCACTACATTTTCGACGATATCGCTGAAAATATAATACATAAGGTTAAAATAAATGTGTTTTTGAGTTCAGCGTTAGGAAAGCTTCCATACGATACCCCAAACGATATACAAAGAAAAATCTTTTCTCAAATAACTTAATTAGCCCCTCTACATTTCCCCCAAGTATATATGTGAATGTTTAATAATATGTAAATATGTGGGTCAGTATCTTTATTACTTTATCCAATTTGAACTTTCCACGTTCCATAGTTTAGGAGTAAAATGGCTGTGATAGACATTCAGACACAGGAGTGATTTTATAAAAGTTCTGCTTTTACTTTTTAAGCACCCTAAAATTGACATATGTTTGATATACTTTAACCTACAATAGTACTTTTTTTAAAATAATTAATCGACAGTATTTTAAATAACAACAGGAAAAATGAATTTTGTTATTCGATTGAATCATAGAGGCATTTTCAAAGTTCTATTTTGCCCCTTGACGGGCGGTGGGATATATTTTATCCCACCTAATTTTAATCGGGATTTTCACCAGAAACTTTTAATTAAAATTTACCTTTCTAACTTTCATGGAAAAAAGTTAAAAAATTGTTTCCCTTATTTTGAAAAAAAAATTTTCGAATATTCCGGTGTGAGTTCAACATTACAGAAACACAATTGCTTGCCCCTGAAAGGGTTAATAAATTAAAAGTTACTGTTTTCACTTAAAAGTTTTTTCATTCTTTTTTTATACAAGGTTTCTGATTTTAATTGATTAAACATAACACAAAGATTGGCGGCTATGTTTTCGCCCATGCCGAAAACTCATAGCTCATTCGAATTTCAAAATCCTTCATTGTACTCATCAGAAATTTGGAAAAGAAAGTCGGCGATTGAAAATTAAATACATTTTACATAATATCAAACAAAAGAACATTTTATTCTGTAAATTGTCCGCAACCCATTGCATATTATTAAAGATCTGTATCATATAAAATAGTATCAACTGTAATTCAGGACATCATTTGCCATAAACTAATTATAATACACGAAATTCAACAAAGGCAGCTCGTTATTTCTCTGATTGTGTGCTGATTTTGTCGTTGTAATGCATATTTAAATATGAATCTGAATTAAGCTAGAAACTTCAAAGCTTTGATCCTCATTGTACAGAAGGATCATTCCCATTTTAAGGGTTTTTGCTGTGTTAATAGACTGTCTAGATCGGGACAAGGTCTCGCATTTCATTTATAATTAAGAGAACACTTTTGTGACGCAAGAGAATTTCGATGTTCGATTGAATAAAGTGTCATTTGCAATTTGTGTTTAGGAATAAATTCGGATTTAGAATCTACTAGAGCGATATTTTTTATGTCAACTGTAGTCCGTAAATTTTATTTTACATGTGCATAGCTGCAAACTTGTACGGATTTTTCTCACCATTAAAATTTAATAGTAAATTTTATCTTAAATAATCGCAGAAATCTAAGGAATTCTACCCATCTTGCCATATATCTAAAATGTCTAGCATCCGGGGATGTGGGACATAAGTCCCAGGGTCCTCGGCCAAAAACTCTTCGCATCTTCGCGTCGGGTCGTAAGAAATTCTAACAGTGAAACGAGACAAAATTTCTATTCAATTTTAGTGGTAACAAAAAACCTTGCAAGTTGGAAGTTATGCATGTGTATATGTATACAAAAGAAATACATTGCAATATTAATAACTTATTCTAATTATTATATATACAGGGTGATTCAAAACTTATCGTTCAAATTTCATGGGGAGGCAGAGAATACGTCAGAAAACCGATATCACATAGGAAAGTATGTCCGCAAACATAATGTAAATAAAGATTGAAAGAACCGAAAAGAACAAAATTAAACCAGAAGTATCCAGGCGTCAGATAATGAAAGCGTTGAATAAAGGTCATTAACGAGATTTTTGGAGTTTTTAAAGATGTAAAAGGCTTCGGGGAAGTACAAATGAGAAGTGGAAATAAAAGAAGAAAAATTATTAGCTTTAGGAAAGTCAAAAGGATGATGGGGACGCAATGGACGGTTGGGTACACACAGCGCCCTCAGCATACGCATTTGCGGACATATTTACTTATGTAAAATCGGTTTCCTGACGTATTCCATACCTCGCATTGAAATTTGAACGATAAGTTTTGAATCACCCTGTATATATATCAAATAAAAGATAAAATGTTTTTCTTCTAAACTAAGTATTTCATGTTATTTTCTGAAATTGATTCGTTTAAAATTTTTGCCAATTTAACCCCTTAAGGGGACCGGGAAAGCCCTATCTCCGCCATGTTTAATTCACCAACTTTATTTACCTTTTTCTCGGAAATGGTGAAAGATAGAGGTCTAGATGTTTTAGAGTAGTTAGAATATCATGATTTACGTATTTTAACAGACCATTTTCTTTCTAAGTGAAATTCAAAATTAACTATTAATTGTTTATTGAAAGTCATTTTTAAATTAGCATTTTTGGTAAGATTTCACTGCCTAAAATAAATAATTCTCAACAAATCATTAAATCCCTGTGTTAAAGTATACAATATAACATTAGTATAAAAAAAAAATCTGAGCTCTTAAGTTTAATAGATATTGAAAAAAAGGAACATAAACATAAAAAATCCAAGTTTTAAAGAAAAAGTCAATTAAAGATTTAAATGACCATTAAGCTGTGAAGTACTCGTTGAATGAATGAATAATTTCAACACTTATATTTTTCATATATAAACATGTGTGACACATCGTTTGAAAGACAAAAGTTTAAACTATTTAATAATATAAAAAAGTAAAAATCGATTTTTTGGTTGAATTTTGCTTTCCCGGTCCCCTTAACGCTCGCATTGAATTACGGTTTAAAAATTCAAATTGCTCATTGTACCACTTTTTTGATTAAAAAAAAAAATATTCGGCTTACATAATGCCAGGTAAAATTATACCACTATAAAGCCAGTTACTCTATTTTATAAAACTGGTGGGTGTCAAACAATCTGAGTAAAAGACACAGCCCGTGAATATCACGGGAGCGAGAATTAAGGGGTTAAAAAAGTTGTATACGATATTAACCCTTTATCTACTGACGGTACTTATAAGTACCACTCACTTTAAACTTTTACACCATAGTGAATATTACTAATATTATAATGGTACTTTGCAAAAAACGTTCTTTTAACTCCTCTTTATCCGAATACATGGCAGCAGTAGTTCTAGGTTTGTTATTTTAGAGAGGAATGAGGCTAACTTTGAAGCAGTCGATGTGTTTTGTGCCGACTTTTTGTATAGATTGCCACGCTCGTCTTTTCATTGCTGCAAACACAGTAAACGATATAAGATAAGTGTTGGATTTTTTTTATGTGTTCATTATGGTCTTAGAATACAATTTGACTCGCTATTTTAGGTGAACGGTGTATGTATTTGATTTAACAGTTGAATTACTCGGTGGAACTTGTAAGTACCGTTAGTACACTGGGTGTTGGAGAAAAACTTCTTATTTACTCTTCGACTGTGTAGTTAACCATCGTTTTTATCGACTTTAAAATGTAATTACTAAAATGTAGTGTAGTAAATATTTCCCTGGTATTTCTTTTCTGTTTCATTGTTATTTTTTATAGGAAATCGAAAAAGTTGCGGCACCGGCTCGTTTTTTGCTATGGTAGAAATTGCATATGAAAATTCATATATTGAGTATGTGGAGATGCGAGTGAAAATGTTGTCCCTGGAATATTGACGCTGCTACACTAAAGGACTGCTAACAAGATGGAAACCTTAAAAAAAATAATTTTTTGACCCTTTCAGGAGTAAAGCATTTTCAGTTCTAAAGTGTTGAAATAAATGATTTGCACCGGAATTTGCCGAACGATGTATTTGTAAATAAGAAAAAGCCGATATTTCACGTACTTATTAACCCCTTGGGGACGAGCGACACGTATACGTGCCGCATGAAGCGCTCAAAATCCTTGTTTTTTCTCACCAGTAAAATTTTACTGTAATATTTGCCTTATTTATTCAGCGCATTTTCTCGATTCAAGAAGACACAAATTTCTCTTTTTAAAAAACGGTGACAAAAGATTAAAAATTTCGTAAAAGGCTCCCGTCCCGAAGGTGTTAAATCGAAAATATTTTCTGGTGCCAATGGAAATGCCTTGTGGGTTTTCTGTTACGATAATTTAGTCATAGTGTACTGACGTTGCTTTAAAGTACCACTTTAGTTAATTACCTCTAAATAATTAAATTTCTCACGGGTGAGTGTTTTTTCATGTTTAGCATTTAATTTTCATTGTAGTAACTGAAAAAAAAATATTACATGAAACAAATTGCAGTAGATCATAATGCCGTAGATAAAGGGTTAAGCAAATAAAATATAATAAAGTAAAAATCGATTTTTTGGTTGAATTTTGCTTTCCCGGTCCCCTTAACGCTCGCATTAAATTACGGTTTAAAAATTCAAATTGCTTATTGGTACCACTATTTTGGTAAAGAAATGTTCAGCTTACATAATGACAGGTAAAATGATACCATAATAAAGCCAGTTACTTTATTTTATAAAACTGGTGGGTGTCAAACAAAAGACACAGCCCGTGAATATCACGTGAGCGAGAATTAACGGGTTAAAAATGTTGTATACGATATGAAACAAATAAAATAAAAAAGAACAACTTTTCAAACGCATTCCACAACATTTCAAGAGATTGATTCATTATGCTAAAAAAAAGAAGTATATTATTTAAGTTCTTAAAATACTTTGAAATATTAGAATTTTGTGTTTTACATTGCATTTTATATCGCTTTGGATATAAAAATTAATATCAATAGATCGATTTTTTTCAGTAGTGGTCAGTCTTTTAGCCCTTTATCTACTGACGGTTCTTATAAGTACCACTCACTTTAAACTTTCATCCCATAGTGGATATTACTAATATTCTAATGGTACTTTTCAAAAACAATCTTTTAACTCCACTTTATCCGGATACATGGCAGCAGTAGTTCTAAGTTTCTTAATTTAGCGAGGAAGGAGGGTATCTTTGACACAGACAATGGATCTGTGTCAACATTTTGTACAGATTGTCACGCTCGTCTTTTTATTGCTGCAAACACAGTAAAGGATATAAGTGTTGAATTTTTTTATGTGTTCATTAGGATCTTAGAATACAGTTTGAATAGCTATTTTAGGTGAACGGTGTATGTATCTGATTTAACAGTTCAATTACTCGGTGTTACTTATAAGTACCGTCAGTACACCGGGTGTTGGAGAAAAACGTCTTGTTTACTTTTCGTCTGTGTAGTTATCCATCGTTTTCTTCTGCTTTAAAATGTAATTACTAAAGTATAGCGTTGTAATGATTTTCCTGGTATTTCTTTTCTGTTTCATTGTTATTTTTTATAGGAAATTGAAAAAGTTGTAGCACCGGCTCGTTTTTGTTGTGCTAGAAATGGCATATGTAAATTCATATATTGCATATGTGGAGATGTGAGAGAACATGTTGTCCCTGGAATACAGATGTCGCATAACTAAAGGACTGCTAACAAGATCGAAACCTAAAAAAAAATAGTTTTTTATCCCTTTCAGGGGGAAAGCATTTTCAATTCTAACGTGTTGAAATAAATGATTGGCACCGGGATTTGCCAAAAGATTTATTTGTAAATATGAAAAAAGCCTATATTTCATGTGCTTATTAAATTGAAAATATTTCCTGTTGCCATTTGAAATACCTTGTGGGTATTCTTTCACGATATTTTAGTCATAGTGTACTGACGGTACTTTAAAGTACCACTTTAATTAACCCTCCGTCTACCAGACGGGTCCATTGGACCCGACAGGTACATACAAAATATTCATTCAAACCAGAAATTTCTTTAAAATAAACTAAGTATATAAACCAGACAAAAATAAGGTAAATAAATAAGTTAAATAGTTTTAAATAAAAATTCTGGTGTAGAACGTTTTATTAAAACTTGAATAAAATTCCCGGTAGATCTAGGGTTAATTGCGTCTAAATAATTAAATTTCTCACGGGTGAGTATTTTTTTATGTTTATCCTTTAATTTTCATTGTAGTAACAGAAAAAAAATATTACATAAAAAAAATTGCAGTAGATCATAATGCGATAGATAAAGGGTTAATAAAAGAAATGGTCCAATTTAGAAATAATCAATTCTTAACAGATGCTATGTCATATAAGTTTTAGCATTTGTTAACCACTTTAATCCTTTGCGTCTGGCGCTGTTAGCAGATGTAAGTCAATAGCCAACAATGTTGCCGCATCTGGGAAGATTTTTTATTTTTAGAAATTTTGAATTCACAATACAAAATTTAATTCGTAATTTTATTTTACTTTATGACAAATAAATCATCTTGTAAAGCAAAAATAAGAGTTAAAACTTTCTGGTGAGAATTCGGACTATCTAATTAAAACACCATCCATATATCATGACGTACGTTGCGTACGTCGTTGTCGGGAATGACAAAATTAGCATGACGTACCTTGCGTACGTCACAGAGCGTAAGAGTTTAACCCATTATCCGCTGGTGTTGCGTTGACGCAACGGTAAAAATAAATGCGCATGTTAACCCTTAAATTCCTGATTTTTCAAAAGTCACTGTAATAATGTTTTTCGGTTTCCATTTTTTAAATAAATCATGGGAAAAATACTTTAAAAAATCATATTTTGTTTTAAGTATAGTTTACGGCTGAAAAATAGTTTGTTACTAATCGGCAATACTCGTGTTTGATTGAAAAAATAATTTCCCTTGATAAAATTCTGTAATATTAAACACACAAGAATTTTAGGAACTATAATACGAAATAAATTTTACTTGTTCACTGAAGGTCAAAATAGGGTATTTTGCAAGCTTCCAAACAAAACAAAAAGAACTAGTTGGAACAATTGAAAAAAAGAAATCTATCTTTATTCTTAAACAGCACAAGTGTTGCCATCTACATGTTGAAAATCGATTTAATAATATTTTTAGAATGTATTTTATTGGCAACATTAGGCATTATAGCTTCAATATAATAATATTGAAGCTATAATACTATTAGAATACTAATAGTATTTTCGAGCCTAAATTGGGTATGTTGCCGAAAAGCAATACCAGGCATTTAAGGGTTAAAATTAATCTACAAACCACTATTTTTCAATTAAAAAATTAGCCTTACTTAAAGACACAGTAGTTTAAGATCAAATAAAGCAAAAATTATCTTTCAGAATTTGTGGTGACAAACGACATTCAGTTAAAAGGTTAAAAATCTCAATCTTATAGTTTTGGCGGTGAATGGGTTAATAACTAGTATGTGAGGATAATGTAATTTTTTAAAATAAAATGTTATAATTTTAAGATACTTCAACTTATAATAGTTTGCTAACAATAACAAACTGACCGAATTTTGATTGGAAAATTTGTCGATTGAAAATTACATATATGTTAACTAATGTCAAACAAAAGTACATTTAATTGTGTAAATTGTCCGTAACCCTTTGCATATAATTAAGTGCCTATATGCAATTCAGAACAACAGTTGTGATAAATAAATTCCAAATACGAAATTGAACAAAGGCATCTCGTTATTCTCGGATTGTGTGCTGATTTTACCAGTGTAATGCATATTTAAATATGGGTCTGAATTAAGCGAGAAACATCAAAGCTTTGATCCTCATTGTGTGGAAGAATTATTCACACTTTAAGAACTTTTGTTGTATTCATAGTTTGTCTAGATTAGAATGAGGTCTCGCATTTCATTCATAATTAAGAGAACACTTTTGCGAAAAACTCATTCGAATGGCAACACAAGAGAATATTTACATGTATTACGGCATTCATGTTTTGGAAGAAATTCAGACACACAATCTAGATAGATGTTCTTTGATATAAATTGTAGCACGTAATTTCAATTACACACGAGTACATTTATACAAAAAAAAGTAACGTAAGAAGATTAAATCTGAAACAGAACAGAAAAAACTGGCATAAAATCACAATTAAAATAATGAAACTTTGTATAAATCATCATAAAATCAAAACAATTAAATTTGTCAGTAGATTAGTTTTGAAAAAAATAGAAGTAAAATAAAACAAAATTATCTTTATTTTCAAACGAAGTGTTTCATGTTTTTGTCCAAAATTAATAAGATTAATTTTTTCAAAAATTAAAAATAGTTGTATATCATATCAACCAGATACAAGTTTTTTTTCAATATATATGAATCCCTGTAATAGGCCAGTCATTATAGATAATTTACTATTATTGGACTTATTTTATGTCCAAGCATTAAAAATGCATCGACGGAGAAATAGTATAAGGTGTTTTCTTTATAATTAAGGAGTTTTTTGGCATTGTAATAAGAGGACAGGCTGCAGATTTTCTCTTCCACCACGTTGTTGACCACCAGCGTTACCAATTCAGCACTGGCAATATTTTCCTTCTCTACTAATTTATTTAACGCAAATCAAAAATATAAAATTTTTCCAGCACAATCAGTTTATTGAAATAATATTTAGTACGTATGATAAAGAGTAGCATTATAATCAATATTTAACCCCTTGGGACGAGCGGCACGTATACGTGCCGCATGAAGCGCTCAGAATCCTTGTTTTTCCTCACCAGTAAAATTTTACTGTAAAATTTACCTTATTTAATCAGTGCATTTTCTCGATTCAACAAAACACAAATTTCTGTTTTTAAAAAACGGTGACTAAAGATTAAAAATTTCGTAAAAGGCTCCCATCCCGAAGGGGTTAATTTTAAATAAAGAAGAGGCAGACATATTTATTATATTTGTGCAATAAAAAAATCGTTGGAATACAATGACATTTGTCTTACCTTTTCTCTCAGCGCATGCTCGCACAGTGACGATAGTCGCACTTAAGCTATGTATATATTTTTGTCTTCGTGTTAGTATTAATAAATAGTTTATGTCGAGCTATTCTGCTAGCACTGTGTGCCCCCTAAACCAATAAAGTTTATGGGCCCAGAGACGCTACTCCTTGCGCTGTAAATAGAAGAAATTATTTTTAATTCGAACTTTTGAACTGTGAAGTCTTAAGCATAAAGCGAAACTAAGAACTCTTCTACGTTCTGTTCATTAACTGCTTTGATTTGTGGCTGCGAGATATTCTATTTAACTATGGCTCATGTTACGACAATTGAAACAATCGGTAAAGACAACTTTGATAGCTGGAAGCTTCAAATCGAAGCTGTATTAATAAAAAATGACTATTGGGATTATGTAACAGGCAAAGAAGAGAAACAGGCCGAAGGTAGCGCAGATGAAAAGATATGGCTCCAGGCTGATCACAAAGCTCGTTCTGATATAATTCTTGTCATAATGCCTAGTGAATTATATCACATAAGCATTGTGAGGCTTCAAATTCTGTATGGAATGAATTGGAAGAAGTTTATGAATCGAGAGGACCCGCAAAGAAGGCAAATATGTTTAAACAGCTTCTGTTTCGAAAGATGAGTTTTAATGAAACGATGTCTGAACATCTTAATATCTTCCTTAAGATCGTTTATAAATTAAAAGAAATGGAAATAGAAATAGCCGATGATTTGTTATCTATTGTTCTACTCTACAGTGTTCCTCAGAACTTCGAAAATTTTAGATGCGCTATAGAATTGAGAGATGAGTTACTTAAACCTGATTCTTTGAAAATTAAGATGCTAGAAGAATATTAAGCTAGAAAAGGAAAAACGACTCATTATTCACAAAATGCCTATTATATAGAAAATAAAAGAAATAATTAAAAACAATAGAAGAAGAAAAAATGGAAAAGTAATCCGAATAAAACTTTTCCTGCGGAAAAAAATTATCGTAATTTCAAGTGCAATTATTGTTTGGAAATAGGACTTAAATCTTCCGAATGTAGACAGAGAATATCTGACAGAAAGCATGCATCTTTAAATCAAGGTTCAATGATGACTACTAGTTAAGAAGAGCCGGTTAGTATGCATTTAACGACGTATATCATCAACATACTGCATGGTGTTTAGATAGCGGCTGTACATCTCATATGTGCAAAGATCAAAATTTATTTACAGAATTTCATCCTCGTGAGAATTCTACAATACAGCTTGCAGTCGATAAAACATCAAAAATTACATTAATAGGAAAAGTTCTTATTACAGTGTCTAACGGTAGTGGGACTACTAATCTCACATTTAGGAACGTTCTGTGCGTACCTGAATTAAAATGTAATTTGATTTCAACGTCAAAAGAAACGTCTAATAATCGTTCTGTGCTTTTTAAAGAACGATATGCTGAAATAATTGAACCTATTGAACCTAATGATTGTTCACTAGTACAAGCTGTTCGTCAAGGTGATTTATATTATGAATATCCAATCATCGAAAGAGGTGCAATAGCACAGGTAAGTGATTTTGTTAAATGTTATTTAAAGTTAGAACATTTAAATGAGTCTGATTTAAAGAAACTTAAATCTATGAAAATGGTGAGAAATTTACATTTCAATGATGATGAGTCTCTTAAAGACTGTAAAATCTGTATTCAAAGCAAACAAACTGTACGCCCTTTCCCTAAACAATCAAATTTTCAAAGTAATGATCAATTGTTTCGGATTCATTCAGACCTTTGTGGGCCCATGAGGGTCCCTTCCCATGGATGATCGAGATATTTTGTTACTTTTATTGATGATAAATCACATTATATTGAAATTAGTTTTCTTAAAACGAAGGATGAGGTTAAAAATGCATTTCTTAAATACAAAGCAGCAGTCGAAAACCGCCTAGGAAAGAAAATAAAATTCCTTCGTACTGATAATGGCTAGAATATTGCGGCGAAGAATTTGATAAATATATCGAAGTATGCTGTATAAAACGAGAATTTTCTTCCCCTTTAACCCCTCAGCAAAACGGCACCCCTGAGTGATCAAATAGAACGTTAACTGAAATGGCAAGGCGTTTACTATTACAAAGTAATCTTCCACGATCTTTTTGGGCCGAAGCTATTTTCAAACTCTACTCCGCGAGCAAGATTATTCAGTTCTGTTAAAAAACATGTCAGTGTTTATTCGCACTTGAGCTACGTATATATTATTGTCTTCGTCTTAGTATTAATTGCCAAAACGTCAGTGAAGGCTTACTGTGGAGACCCGAAAAGTTTTTGGTTTCCGTTTGTTAGTTAGTTAGTCGGTTTGTCCCGCGATAACTGCTGTAAAAATCATACGATTAGCTTGAAATTAAGGATGCATGTTGGTGAGGCCTCCGGATTTAGCTGTATAGTTTTTGGTTAAATTTGGTTCATTCGTTTGGAATATATAGAACATTTTATTTTGCGTCTTAATGTATTCCTATAGCAATTCAGACGATTTTTCCATTTTTATTTGTTGAAAGGAAATGGCTCATATGATTAAAAGATTTAAATGATAAATTATGGATGATGGAATTTCCTAATTAGAACCATACATTATTCATATTAGTTTGAAACTTTGTGTGTACATTTGTCAGAGTTTTTAAATTCAGTGTATAACTTATGGAGGGATTTTATAATCCAATAATGTTCCAATAATATAAAATATTTTCTTTTATAAATTTACTTTTTTAATGCACATATTTTATTGCCTTAATTTTCTTTTAACTGTTGCCTAGCAACGGAACTACACCTAAAAATATCGGAAATGTAAAAGTATGTGTAATTGTTTAAAGTCAAATCAACGTCGAAAGGACGAATTAATGCTTTTGTGTCTTTACATATAGATGGAATTTACACCGAGAAATAAAGAAAGGCTGTGTTCCATTGATTTTATTCAAATATTTTTCTTTGAAGTTAAAAAGTTCATTATTTTCATAAGGAAAAATTGACATTTTGCTATAAAATTTAACAATCTTTTTTTTTTCTTTTTTTTTTTACCGTTGCCAAAAAAATCCGATCCCGGAATAATAATTTATCCTAAATAGTTAGTTTTGAATTGAAAGATTTTCATGTGCAAGATGAAAATGAAATTAAAAAAAAAGTCCTTCCGGCCAGTGCCGGGAGGAAGAGGTAGCTTTCAAATACCTTATTTTAAAAAAGACAACTTATAATATTCAAACACACGAAGCTCAATTTAGTGGAAACCGAATATAGGAGATTCAATACTAATTTTTATCAATACTAAATCATTATGAATGAGAATTTCACGAAATTAGTCAGCTTTATCCAAGCTGCTTTTATTTAAAGTAACTTATATTTGTCTGAGATGTTGATGTATACTATCCACATGCTTTCTCACATGGAAATAGGCGAATACGTGTGTTATCGCGTGACAAATACAAGATCGTTTCAAACTGTTAGCCATACTAGAAATTCAAAGTGCTATAATTCAACCATTTTTTAAGATATAAACAAAAGAACAAATTTTCAGAAACAAAATCTGCTCCGGAATCTTTGTATCAAGGTCAAACACATAAAAAAATCTTTTTCATTTTCCAATTTTTTAATACCTCATTTTAAATTTTAAATTTAATTTTTTTAAATGGCAACCCTTTTGAAACAAGATGGCGAATGAAGCTGGCCAACGAACTCGGTTGAGACATTGGTATGTACTATGTACAGACCAAGTAACATCCAAATCGGTTCATAAATACGCTTGTTATCGCGTGACAAAAATCAGGTCGTTTTAAAATGTCAGCCACAATAGAAATTCAAAACGCTATAACTCAGCCATTTTTTTAGATATAGACGAAACAAAAACTGTTCCGGGATCTTTGTATTAAGGTCAAACACATACAAAAAAATTCTTTTACATTTTCCAATATTTTGGTATCTCATTTTAAATTTTAAATTTTTTAAAATTTTTTAAATGGCCGCCATTTTGAAACAAGATGGCGGATGAAGCTGGCCAACGAACTCGGTCGAGATATTTGTATGTACTATGTACACACCAAAGTACATCCAAATCGGTTCATAAATACGCCTGTTATCACGTGAAAAATATCAGGACGTTTCAAAATGTCAGCCACGCTAGAAATTCAAAATGCTATAACTCAGCCATTTTTCGAGATATAGACGAAACAAAAACTGCTCCCGAATCTTTGTATTAAGGTCAAATACATAAGAAAAAAATATTTTTTCAATTTTCAATTTTTTGGAACCACATTTCAAATTTAAATTTTTCTTAAAAATTTAAATGGCTGCCATTTTTAAACAAAATGGCGGATGAAGCTGGCCAACGAACTCGGTCGAGACATTGGTATGTACTATGTACAAACGAAGTTACATCCAAATCGGTTCATAAATACGCCTTTTATCGCGTGACAAATTCCAGGACGTTTCAAAATGTCAGCCACGCTTGAAATTCAAAATGCTATAACTCAGCCATTTTTTAAGATATAGACGAAACAAAAACTGCTTCGGAATCTTTGTATAAAGGTAAAATACATAAGAAAAAAATATTTTTCCATTTACCATTCTTTGGTACCACATTTCAAACTTAAAATGTTTAAGAAAATTTTAAATGGCCGCCATTTTGAAACAAAATGGCGGATGAAGCTGGCCAACGAACTCGGTCGAGACATTGGTATATACTATGTACATACCGATTTACATCCAAATCGGTTCATAAATTAGAGAGTTACAGTATGACAAAGGTCAGATATATATATATATATATGGATATATATATATATATATATATATATATATATATATATCAACTTTTGAACGGAGGGTGGTTTCGGGGTCTGGGGGTCATGATCGATGAAAATATACCTAAATTTTTTGAAATCGCTTTCCTCCGAACGGCTGCAATAGGTAGCTTTTTGTAATGAAAGCTACCTCCCTCATAGCATGCATGGTCACGGTGACGTCGTTGTGACGTCACTGCAAGTCACTGTGGTCACGTCACATCTGTGACCGAAATGCCACCACTCAGTGATGTCACATTGTGACTGAAATGTGAATTTCTTAGAAAACTTTAAAAACTTACGAAAATTCTTCAAAACATGTTACTTTTTGTAAAATTATATTTTTCTGGCAATTAAAAAAAATTGTGACGTCTCTGTTATGTCACTGCTATGTAACGTACGCCACGTCACATATGTGACAAAAAAACCAGCATATTGTAAGTCACAGTGTGACAAAAAATATGAACTTCAAAAATCTTTGAAAATGAAGAGAAATATTTTAAACAGCAACGAGTTACAGCGGCATAAGGAATGAAAATATATTAGTGGATAGCAAATGGTAAATTCCGTCACTAAAGGGGAGGGGGTGGGGGGGGGGGCATAATAAATAAAGTGCACGATACAAGCATTAATAAACTAAATTTTTAGGCTATATTTTATCAATTTGATATCTAAGACAGTGAATGTATACTTTTTCATGATTTCAATTTTATCTAACATTTGGATAATATATTTACAATTACGAATATTAAATTTATACACTTTACATATTTAGTTTGCTGGGAGGAAATTTCACTCTTTCTTTCTTTTTTACCGACCAGAATTATTCGAAACACTTCTGTGGTTTCAAACTGAAAATTTTCTATTACAGTTAAATCTGCACCTTTTAATGAGCATGTAGAAAGAGTCTTCAGAGTTTAGTCATCTATGCATTTCTTGCTTTAGAATATTTTTATAATTTGTATTAAAGTCATAAATTCTACTTCTTTCAGACTTTTAAAATAAAATTAGCATTTTCCGAAAATAAAGGAAATATACAAAATTTGTGCAAAACAAACTTTACTTTAAAAAAATAGAAAAAAAGGGGGGGGGGGTTGTCGTTAATACATTAAATTTATTTTTACACCTTTTAAAAATTTAAACAATGTTTTATCTAATAAACTCTAATTATGAATATTATTATTATAATTATTTAGAAAAAAGGAACTTTACAATACATTTTAACTTGAATTATTTGGTACGGATAAAAAGAAAAGATTAAATACATTGGACATTTCTTCAAATACAAAATTTTAATGAATGATACTTTCAGAAAATTTCTGCGCGTTCAAATTCCATATTTCTTGTATACAAAAACAAACAATCTGTAACAAACCATCTGCTCGAAAATCGTCTGCCCACTGAAAAATAAATATGAGAATACGCGGGAAATAGTTCACTGGTTTTAGAACAACACGTCTACAACACTTTAAGATAAGGAAATTACCATTTTAGGATACACGGATATTAATGGAACGTGCATGTAAGTTTTATTTAATTTAAATATTTTATTCCTGGTTGTATATTATGAGTTAAATAGTTATATTTGTAAGAGACTGGTCTTTAACTGTCAGAAGCGATATTTTCCAATTTGATAACTGTGAAGAAAAATATTTTAATCTGCCATCGCTTGAAAAAAAAAAACTGCGCAGAGACATTTATGCCTACATTCATACTGGAATTAATATAAACATTAATTTACTCTTACTTGAGATTGAAAATGTATGGAACGACAATGATTTGGAATTATTTTATCGGCTTCTTACTATTTTTTGATTACTAACATTTATAGTTATTATTATTTTGGGGTTAAATATGATGTTCGATTATCATGAGATTACGAAACGGTTTCAGATTAGAAATTAACATTATACTGGGAAAATGTATTTTTAACGTATTACAGTAGTGAAACATTTGAAAGAATTTTCTTTTAGTGCTAATAATATTTTAAATTATCTTTTAAAATCCTAAATCTTCAAACCAATGTTTTCAGATTTAACATTTGCCAAAATTATAAAATAATAGGAATTCCTTATACCATATGGAAATATTTTTGAGATATTGTTAAATCTAATAATGCATTTAATTTATCTATTGTAGTTTGCTGTTGTTTAACAGTACAATTATAAATACTAATTATTATTTTTAGTGTTTTTCAAATTGGTATATTTATATTTTTTAATTGTATGTAAGCATTTTTTCTGTTTGTGATTTTAATCAAACATTTAATCATAGACATTCTGAATCGGTTATTAAATTTTCTTCTATTGTAAATTAATTTTCTACGTGTATGATTCGGGTAATTATTGGCACTAAAAAGTAAAATATGATATTTAAGCATTGAAATAAAGTATTTTTCATGCCTGATAGGAAGTTATAGATTAAACTGCTTTAGTATATATTTTTTTTAAGTTCATATAATACAGGATACATAATGTAGGACACAAGTTGAAAAGTGCTTATGACTTCGGTTTGTCTCTCCGTCTGTTCGTCTAGCAGTCTGTGCGCACTCTAACTCTCGAAAATATACTCGGATTGCCCTGAAATTTTTGGATGGTATTCACGTTTACCATCGCACGGTACCTATTTGTAATGAAGTTTGTAGCATGCTTTGTTCATTTACAGGGACAGCCAAAATTTTTCCGTTACATTACGGCCTGTGGGAAAAAGTCGTTTCAAATGATTTTTTATGATTTTACGCACGCTTTCAAACAGAATAAAATTTATATGCATTTATGAAGTGCACTAAAATATGCATTCTGTTGACTATGCCATGCAAAGAATAGTTATTGTTCATTTACAGGATTAAAAAAGGAATTCAAATACATAATGATATAGAGGTGGAGGGACGTGTTTGCGGCATACTTTAATTATGTTAATCTATTTCATATATAATGAAATTGATGTATGTCGCTGAGGTTTACATACTATAAATTATTTCATGTATAATACGAATAATACGTATATAGCATTTACAGGGACACACAAAATCTTTCAGATACCATATTGTATCCGAAGTACTGTTCAAAAGCGATGATTGCTGGAAATATATTTTTAATTATGATATGCACTTTTATGATTCACTATATTTATGCATAGTGTATGGTGTATATAAATGCTATAATTCCTATACAAGGCTACACAAAAGTATTCGTAAGGATTACTGGGTATGGGCGCAAATTGCTTAAAGATGTTTTTTTTAATGAGTTATGCTTTTTTCGCTGAACTGCATTTAATTTACCAAGAAATATTTGTAGAATATAGATAAAATAATATACAGGGTCACGTAAAGAATTGGATACATGGCCGTCTATATATTATAATTTCTGGAAATGTGATTTCAGCAGTTTTAAGAGTGTCTTAGTTTAAATTAAATTTTAACTAAATAGTGGCGTGTAATAAAGATTTTAGGTAAACTACAGGGTTGTACAAAAGTATTCAAGTATGTTTCCATACATTAGTATAAATTGCTGAAAATGAATTTCAACCTGTTAGGCGTTTTCTTGCTAAACTAAATTTACCCATTATATAGTATATATACACTTAAAAAAAATGGGTACTCAAAATTGAATAAAAAGTACTCAATTTTAAATGCGTCACATGCACAAAATAGCTCCGATCCAAATGTACTCAAAGTTGAGAAACACATGTACTCATTTTTTATTCCATGGCTGTGATCAAATATGAATCGTTATGTACTGCCCCCCCCCCCCAAAAAAAAAAACCCTAAAATGTAAAGTAAAAATGTACTGACATTTATTTCCCGTCCAAAGTTCTTAACAAGAAATGTTTAATTGATTATTTATTAAGAAAAATAGCAAAATTCTTAACAAGATACTCAAATCGAATATTTTTATGAAAAGAACATTATTTCCAAGCAATTATTTTTAAAATGCTGTGCATAATTTAATAGTTACATTAATAGACATCATTTATGCCGCCATAAATGAAATGAACCATTACAGGGTACAAAACTATTTGTTTGTTTGGGTTTGATAACATGTGATGCTTCAAAATAGAGAAAGCATAGGTTCATTTTTGATCCAAAAATATTCAATTCAATATGAGTACGTCGGTTTGCTCATTTTTGAGTACTTCATTTTTTTCAGTGTATCAACCTACAGATCAAATAAGGGCTGTTCAAAAGAATTGGAAAACATATTTGGCTATGGACGGTAACTGCTGAAATCAGTGTTTCAAATATTTTATGCGTTTTCTAAAATGTTTACTTAGTTATCTTATTTACGTCATTTTCCTAAATTCCGATGTCTTGTTAAAGCATTCAGAAAGTGTTGAAAAGTATATTTTAATCTATGCTTAACGCATGATTTTTCTTACTCGTTTTTTTTTTTTTTCTATTTCCCAGATCAGTCTTTTCCTATAAAACATACCAAATCTATTTAGCTCATATTCACAAAGTACAATATACACGGGAATAAAAAATTTAAATAAATATCGCTTATCATGCCGCTCTATAAATAATAGTTGTATTAATATCCGTTAGTTTCCATGTTCGTATTTAATAAAGCAATGACAAATCACAACAAATTAAAAACTTACACATTCTAAATATCAAGCATAGAACTTAATAAAAAAATATGTCAGTTGATAAGCATTGTTTTTTAAGTGGAAAAATGTAAAATGTTTTAGAAGAATAGGACTCCAAAGTAGCGATATTTTGCAAAAAAGTACGGTAAAAAGATAAGATTTTATATTTACAGCAAAATTTTATTTTAAAATTCATCGCTGTATTAATACTTAGAAATTTTTCCAGAGAGAATCATTCGCCTTATATACAATATTTCAAATGAAAATCAAATGTTAAATTAATTGCTTAAAAGGCGCAAAGGCCAACATTGTGAAAAAGATTCCATGCCGGGACTCTAACCCGGGCCATCAGTGTAGCACACTGACATTCTACCGACTAAACCACATGAAACGACGCCCAGCCCGTAAAATTTTTCACTATTACATGTTCGCAAGGCTACAAACGCAGCATAAGATGGAATATTTATCGTGAGCCACCGACATGGTGTAAACACGAAACTTAATTTAATCCAGCATCGATTGAAACTATATTAATAATTGGAAATTTTTCCAGGGAGAAACATTCGCCCTGCATACAACATTTCAAATTAAAATTGCCTTTTAAGCAATTAATTTGAAATTTGACTTTCATTTGAAATATTGTATGCAAGGCGAATGGTTCTCTCTGGAAAAATTTCCAAGTATTAATATAATTTCAATCAATGCTGGATTTAATTAAGTTTCGTGTTTGCATCATGTGGGTGGTTCACGCTTAATATTCCATCTTTTGCTGCGTTTGTAGCCTTGCCAACATGTAATAGTGAGAAATTTTCCAGCCTGGGTATCGTTCCATGTGATTTAGTCGGTAGAATGTCAGTGTGCTGTACTGATGGCCCGGGTTCGAGTCCCAGCATGGAATCTTTTTCACTATTTGCGTCTTTTAAGCAATTAATTTTAAATTTGATTTTCATTTGAAATCACAGCGTTTATGACAAGTTCGTCACAAATGACACATATTTCACAAATTGGTCACAATGTGACTTCAAAGCATTGTCGCTTTCGTCACAGGTTAGTCACAAAATTAATGCCAAAATAGTCACAAATGACACACTTTTCACAAATTTGTCACACCGTGACTTCACAGAGTGGTCACAATGTGACGTCACAAACGTCCTCTAAAACGGCCATAACGACCTCGCATTCTAGTCACTGTGACGTCACATCGACGTCACGTGACGTCACATCGACGGTCACAAAATCACAGTGGGACTTCACAACGACGTCGCCGTGACGTCACCATGCCTTACGGGCTAATAGACAAGAATACGTCTTCATATTGGAAATAAAACAAAAATACGAAAAGAAGGTGAATTTGATCTCATATATCAAAAATAAAACGAATACGCTTTGAGGTTGATATAAAAAGGGCTTGCGTTATGATATTAATTCTTATTATTAAAAAAAATGTTGCTAACATCTCATGGTTTATAATCTGCACACGGCTAACAGAAATGCTTAATTTTTAATCGAAAATTTCAATGAGAGAAAAAAAAAAAACTTTTGAAAAGCAAATTGATAGTAAACGTCAAAATTATGCACCGCAAAATTATCGCTGTCGAAAATGACGTCATTGTATCGGGAAATAAATATTTTCATTATTAAAAACCAAATAATTAATAAGATTGCCTGAAAAAATATTTTTTGACGAGTGTTACTTCTTATGCCGTCTCATTTCAGAAAACTTAAATGAAACTTATTTTATTTTTAAAAGGAAATTACATTTTCATTCATAAAACCTAAACTTTTAATATAATTGCGTCAATTTAAATCATTTTCTGTCTACAGTATTGAAAAATAAGGCTCGGAAGTATAAAAAGAAATCTAAGATTTACGATAACCATTAGCGAAATCATTAAAAAGTTACATATGTAAATTAATGAGGCCACGGGGGTTCAGGGAGGTGGTGCCCCCCTGAAGACTTTATTATTTCAAAAAATATCAGAATTAGTAGCTCATGAAAATTTCAAAATATCCTTCCATAACAATATTTTTAATTTAACTCTTCGAATGTCTGAAAACTTCGTATTTTTTATTCTTATAAATAATTATATAATTTGAAAACTAATTACGGTTTTCAAAAAATTGAATATTACCAGAGTGTGTCTAAAAACAATGACTTGCAGAGCTGACATTGAGGCTCCTGATCTGCAGATTTACTTTTAAATAGTTTATATCGAGCTATCCTGCTAACTCTGCGTGCCCCCAAAACCAACAAAAAAATATTGTTAGATTAGCAAAAAAATAATTAAACATCGGAAATATTTAAAAGATACAACCCCAGTCACTTTTGTTTAATCTTCGCAAGTTTCACTCTTGTATTTTATTTTTTTCCCATATAACATGCATTATAAAACATAGTAGTAAAATAAAATGCATTGAAAACACTTCACTTACAAAAATATAGTTATGTCTAACCATATTATTTTTAATGACGAATATCATAATACACTAAAGACATTTCCAACAGCAGATAATACCAGTATAGGCGGTGGTTAGAGATTGTAGTCGTCTTTACCCTTATTTGCTTTGTACTTGAACAGGGTTCATACGGGTACTCGAAATTCCAGATCAGAGAATTCATGAGTACCAGTATTTTATTATAGAAAATTTATCCTTAAATAAGGCGGAATTCCACGCATTTGAACTAGATTTATTTTTTTTATTTTGCAGAAATTCTGATATTTTACCTGGAAAATAACGAGACCCGAACGACGGACTGTGAGGCAAAATCCCGAAAAACTGGCCAACATATGAAAATGTTATTTAAATGCCACGAAATTTCATACACAGATGTTTTTTAGGATGCAGATCTTGATTCTAAAATTAAAATTCCAAAAAATAAAATGTCGGATCCAATATGGCGGACAAAAATTAAAATGCTTTAAATGTTATTAAATTTCTATGAATACGGGTGCTTTTGAGGATGCTAAGTACAATTCAAAAATTAAATTAAAACAAGTAAGAAAAATCATGCTTACAGCATAGATTATGAAACACTTTACAACACACCCTGAAAGTTTTAACGAAACTTCGTTACTTAGGGAAATAAGGTAAATAAGATAACTAAGTAACCATTTAAAAATCTGATTTCAGTAGTTACCGCCCAGCCAAATATGTATTCCAATTATTTTGAACAGCCCTGTATTCGATTTGTATGTTGATATATACACTACATAATGGGAAAATTCAGTTTAGCAAGAAAATGCATAACAGGTTGAAATTCATCTTTCAGCAATTTATACTAATAGATGGAAACATACTTGAATATTTTTGTACAACCCTGTAGTTTACCTAGTACCTTTATTACATGCCACTATTTAGCTAAAATTTAATTCAAACTAAACACGCTTAAAACTACTGAAATTACATTTCCAGAAATATCACCCATAGACCGCCATGTATCTAACTCTTTGCGTGGCTCTGTATATCATTTTATCGATATTCTACAAATATTTCTTAGTAAACTAAATTCAGTTCAATGTAAAAATGCATAACTCCTTTAAAACCCACCTTTAAGCAATTTATGCTCATACTCAGTAACCTTTACGAATTCATGTCTGCATCTCTGTATATGAACTATAGCATTTATACGCACTTTATTGTATGCATAAATATAGTGAACAAGTAGGTAAGTGTGATCACAGATAGCAAAGAGGGTTTCGTTTAATATTCCTTTCAAAACACTTTATTCTTTTGAAAAATCTGTTAGTTCCACATTTCGCAACCAGGGGCACACTTTTTTCTAAACAAACCTCTATCCGAACGAAACTCCTTTTTATAGATTATTCGTAGATATATTAGTCGAGGGGATTGGGCCGATAGCATCCGAGATAAGTAGGCGCCCCTGGCGGTAAAAATTGGAACTAAAATATGTAAGGCTATGGTGCATAATAGGAAAGAATAGTCAAAGGGGTGTCCGCAAAAGTTGGAAAAGTGCTCTCCGGCTGAAAAGGGCGGAGGTTAGAAAAAATGCTTAAAATACACAACTTAGAGCCCGGAGGAGTAAATAATGTAAGACTTTTTGAAAATTTTATGATTTGCCATGTGGTCTGAGGTATTCAGCTATACGTATACAACAATTCATGTCTCCAACTTAATTAGAAGCTCTCTTAGAAACAATTGCTTAAAATGCATATGTGGTAGCTCAAAGGGTTAAAAGTAAGACTTTTGAAGATTTTATGATTTGTCGCTTGGCCCCAGGTGTTCTGCTATAAGTATGCACAATTTCAAATCTCCAATTTAATAAGGGGCTCAGTTAGAAAGAATTGCTTAAAATACGCATGTGGGAGCCCAAAGGATCAAATGTACGTTTTTTTCCAAAATTTTATGATTTGCCGTATGATATGGGGTGTTCAGCTATAAGTATGCCAAATTTCACGCCTCCAGCCTAAATAGGGACTCACGTAGAAAGAATTGTTTAAAATACACTTGTGGGAGCTCAAAGGGTTAAATGTAAGGCTTTTTCAAAATTTTAGGGTTTGTCATTTGATGCGAGGTATTCAGCTATAAGTATGCAAAATTTCACGCCTCCAACCTAAATAGGGCGAACTTAGAAACAATTGTTTAAAATACACATATGGGAGACCAAAGGGTTAAATGTACGACTTTTTCAGAATTTTATGATTTGTCGTTTGATGTGAGGTGTTCAGCTATAAGTATGCCAAATTTCACGCCTCCAACCTAATTAGGGACTCACTTAGAAAGAATTGTTTAAAATACACATGTGGGAGCCCAAAGGGTTAAATGTACGACTTTTTCAAACTTTTATGGTTTGTCATTTCATGTGAGGTTTTCAGCTATAAGTATGCAAAATTTCACGCCTCCACCTTAATTAGGGCCCACTTAGAAAGTATTGTTTAAAATACACATGTGGGAGCCCAAAGGGTTAAATGTACGACTTTTTTTAAAATTTCATGATTTGTCGTATGATGTGTGGTGTTCAGCTATAAGTATGCAAAATTTCAAGTCTCCATCATGTATAGTTTCTGAGAACGGGCTCTGTGAGGGACGGACAGACAGACAAACAGACAGAGGAGCGAGATGAATAGGGTTTCGTCAGATAAACGAAACCCTAAAAAAGCGCATATTATAATTAAAAATGCATTTCGAGCAATCATTACTAATATACAGTAATTCGGATACAATATAGTATCTGAAATCTTTTCAAATACACCGCAAACAATCTCCCCTATATCATTATGAACGGAATTCTTTTGTGTGGCCCTGTAAATGAACAATAACTATTCTTTGCACCACATATTCAACAGAATGCATATTTTAGTGGACTTCATAAATGAATATCAATTTTACTATGTTTCAAAGTGTGTAACACCATTAAAAATCATTTGAAACGATTTTTTTTCATTGGCCGTAATGTTACGGAAAACTTTTGACTGTCCTGTAAATGAACTAAACTTGCTACAACCTTCATTTAAAATAGGGAACGTGTTATGGTAGAGGTCACTAACATCCAAAAATTTCAGAACGATCCGAGCATATTTACGAGAGTTAGAGCGCGGAGAGATGGACAGACAAACCGAAGTCATAAACACTTTTCAACTTTGTTGGAAAGTGTTAAAAATGGCGGATTAAAAATAAAAACAATTATATTTAAATAAAATATTTAGAGTTTTGAAATTAAAACGTTTCGAGGCTAAAAGTTACAAAGTATTTTCAAGGAACTAAGATATTTTTAATTGAAATTAAACGATGAATTTTTATTTATGAAAAACAATTAAGTACAATAAAGAAAAATAAAATACTGCAAGGTTTAATTTTTATAATATTACAATAAAACGAAAGTATATTCTAAAAATCATCTTCTGACTCATTTCTAGTATACTAAGTAGACTCTTCAGAAGGGAAGGTGTCGAAATATTTTACTGAAGTTCCTGTGCCTCTAGGAGCAAGGATATTAATTTCTTCAATGGCAATTTACGTAATCTTGAAATGAAGGGATCTGATAACATTAAAAGCCGCAAAAAAATCTTCCATTTATTACATCCTACTGCATTTTATTGAAAAATCTTCTCGATAGCTTTTCATCAACTTGTTGTACGATTCTTGAGCGTCTACCGACATTTGCTCAACAGGCAATAATGAGGAACCTATTATTTCTTTGCCACGAATAAGTAGTTTGTGCGTGCAGAATAAGAAATAGGCAGCAGAAATAGTTGCGTTTTCAAAGAATTGACGAGTTGTATTGTAATAATTTTTGCTTCTAAATCCGAGCTTTGGTTTATCGACGAGAAGTCCTAATTGTAAACGAAATCCTTTTTGTAAATTTGTTTTGTAATTTAATTTTTTTTTCTTCTCGTCAGGAGTGCACGCTTGCAATTCCTTTATATCCCGTTTGTATTTAGCAAATGCAAACTACACTCAAAACATCTTATAAGGCATGTAACGTGGACATCCCGAAATGTAAGTGATTTTCATTCACTTTTAGTTTGAAAATGTCATCAGGCTTATTAAACTGTTTTGAAGTTGCCTGATATAGTTTCCAACGTTGAGTTGATAAAGTACTAGTAATGGCATTAAAATTTTTACAATCCATCATCATTAAAACTAGTTTGTAATTAACGCCTACGTATTTTCTATTAATGATTGTTTTAAAAGGAATAAGTTTACTCTTCTGACCAGTAACATAATCCATTTAACCGATACTACTTCCGTATTTTCTGCAAAAATGGATTTTGATGGGCTTAAAAAATCGAGGAGATGAAGATCTCGAATTTTTCCAGATAACGATTTCTGAATTATTCGCAAAACTTACGAGTTCTAGTGGTACTAGAGAAGTGAAAGATATTTGAACCTAATTTCTACCATCATCAACGCTAAATTTTTGTTTAAAAGTACTTTGACCAGATATACACTGCTCAAAACAATTAAAGGATATTGCAGTTTTAGGTGGATTTTGTATCTGGTAAACTGTTTAGCTGATTGATACATGGTCGACAGACATAGTAGGTTATATGAGAATAAATTACACATGTTTGGCAGAAAAAAATGCATTTTATTGCGCATTTGTGTACTAAAGGAAAAAAACACAATTTGTGCATATGAGAAAAAAAGAATAAGAAAAGGTGTTTTCTTCAAAGAAAATCATTTTCAGTAGGGGGTATGGTTTCCACGGGCGGCCAGCAACGTTGAACACCTTTGAGGCATGGACTCAATGAGGCTATTAATGACGAGTTGGGGTATTCTGCCCCACTCTTCTAGAAGAGCTCTTTCCAGTTCTTGGAGAGTTTGTGGGGGTTGTTGGCGGCCAGAAACTCGTCTTCCTAGAGCGTCCCAAACGTGCTCGATTGGATTCATGTCTGGAGAACACGCTGGCCATTCCATTCGAACGATTCCTTCCTCGAAAAGGAAATCCCCCACCAGGTTTGCACGATGTGGCCTGCAGTTATCGTCCATTAAAATGAAGTTACCTCCGATTGCTGCAGCGTAAGGGACTACAATAGGTCTGAGGATCTCATCCCTATATCAGCGACCAGTCAGAGCTCCATATCGAATGATGTAGAGGTCAGTGCGCCCGTCAATGGAGATGCCACCATACACCAACACTCCGCCACCGCCAAATCTGACACTTTCGTGCACGAACGCAGGATTATTCCTACTGCCACGGTCCCTCCAGATGAAAATACGCCTATTATCGGGATGCACAGAAAAACGGGACTCGTCAGAAAACAGAATATTGCTCCATTCATTTCTCCTCCAGTTGACATGCTCGGTTGCCCACTCCCTGCGGTCGCGACGATGCCTTGATGTTAATCTAACACATACCATCGGTCGGCGAGCATACAGACCTAAAGCATGGAGCCGGTTTCGGACAGTCTGAGTTGAAATCGTGGTGCCTGTAGCCGAGCGAAGGTGTTGTTGGAGAAGAGTAGCGTTCATGGTTCGGTGTCTCCGAGCTGTTAACGCTAAATACCGATCTTCATTGGGCGTTGTTGCCCGTCTACGACCTTGCCCTGGTCTTCGGCCTGCACATCCACTCTCCAAAAAAACGGTTCCAGATCCTGGAAATGACACTTTGTGACACTCAAATGGCTTGCGCTACTTCGGCTTGAGTTTGGCCCCCTTCTAACCTACCAACAATTCTCAAAGCTTCTGAATCTGTCAAATGACTTCGCTGAGACACCGTACTCATCGAAACAAAGCAATCACTGAATGCCGATCATCCTTGTCTTCATTCTCTTTTATCCAGTTGAAAGTCAAATTTCATTCGCTGCCGCTGAAGCGACGTTTTTGACGTCGAACTCAAAATTTGCATACTCCACAGTTTGAAAACCAGAAAAATTTGCATTTGTGATTATCTTCTTCTATTTTCGGCAAAAAAAATTTCGTTTATATCTTTATTTTATATAAAACTTCAAATATCCTTTAATTGTTTTGAGCAGTGTATTATCACATTCCCGTTTACCAAATCATATTATGATTGCTAATGTCTCGGAAGCCAGATTCTTAATAATTTCAGTTTGCATTATTAAAATCCTTTCAGAAGTATTACCTATCAAAGATTGCAATTGATACGATAATTCTTCTAATTACAATAGAATAAACAAAATTATAACCTATAAAGATAAGAAAATGTATTTCTATCGTATCGATGATAGGGAATTCTTTTTCTTATTTTTTTAAACTTTTTTTACTAATCTTGCTTATCAAATTCATTTATGCTTATACTTATAATACTTATTTCAAATGAAAATCAAATTTCAAATTACTTAATTGGCACAAAGGCCAACCTAATGGAAAAGATTGCATGCCGGTACTCGAACCCGGGCCATCAGTATAGCGCACTGACGTTTTACAACTATAGCACATGGAACGATACCCAGCCTGGAACTTCTCATTATTACAGGTTGGCAAGGCTAACCTGGTTCGAGTCCCGGCATGGAATCTTTTCCACTAGATTGGCCTTTGCGCATATTAAGCAATTAATTAATTTGGAATTTTATTTTCATTTGAAATGTTGTATGCAAGGCGAATGTTTCTCTCCGGAATAATTTCTATTTATTAATATTATAATACTT
This sequence comes from Maratus speciosus, assembly GCA_963932465.1. Taxonomy (NCBI): domain Eukaryota; kingdom Metazoa; phylum Arthropoda; class Arachnida; order Araneae; family Salticidae; genus Maratus; species Maratus speciosus. The sequence goes on along the minus strand of OZ010794.1, from coordinate 499,941,177 downwards.
ATTTGTAATATAATACATGCTAATCTATCACAAAACTGAATAATCTAAAAGTTTCAAAAATGTTTGCCAGCTAAATTACTGTAAAAAGTATTAAATGTCATACATTTTGAAACGATTAAGAAAGTGACATTTTTAATTGTGGTTGCAAAAACCTGTACGAAATGCAGAATGGCAGTTTTTGGCAGCTGTTTTTTTAATTATTCATTAGATAATAGTTCAGGCTATTATTTCTATTATATGCCGTTGCGGAACACTGGGGAACTATAAACTTTTTGATGTTTAAAAACAAAAAAATAATATATTTAAACTAGTTGGATGTGCCAATCCCAAAACTTTCTTCTATCTTATATACCTAAATATTTTAAAAAGTAGTTACACATGTTAATACTTCAATATTATTAATTCAATGCTATAACAACTTTCATTTTCTTCTTAAATTTCTGCTTCAGTCAATTAAACGGACTAAAAACGAGTTAATCTATATCATGATATTCGTTAAAATTAATAGTTTTTCCTTATTCTGTTGTTATCAGCTGTTTGCGTATAGCCGGCTTAGCAGGAAGCGAGTTTTTTCCAAATTCAGGGCGAATTTTTTCCAAATTCAGGGAGGACCTGCTTTCCATAGCCAAAAACTTAAAATAAAAATTTGGTTCAATTCTATGCATAACTTCACACACTTTTTGATGGTACAATGGCGACAGGCAGACGGACACACGGACACACGGATAGACGGACACACTGACAGACGGACACACGGACGGACGGGCACACGGACAGACAGACATTTTCTATAAACATGTTTTTGGGATCTCTGACCCCTAAAACGTATAAATCCGTCGAAAACCGAAAGTCGAAAAAAATTTCGATTGCAATACTTTCTTCTATTGAAGATAGAAGAAAGTAAAAACAAATTATCAAAAATAATCATGAAATTATTATTTTTTATGTACTTAATATAATTTTTGTAACACGTGCAAAAAAAGTACACACTATCATCGTTTGAATCCATTTTAAAGCATTCAAATAGGATTATATGAAAAAGTGTAGCACGTGTTCAGAGCAACCATTTTTTTGCTCTTTTTGTTAGCTTCTGTCTCCCAGCGTCACTTTTGAAATGGTACAGGTTGCCAAGGCAAAATGAAAACCTTTTTATAAATATAGATTCTGACCCTCGAAACATTATTCTAGCCATCTGTATAGTCAAAATTTACCAAATAGTAATCTTATTTTTCAACTTTTCGCCAGCTTTTTGGGATTTTGCCCCGCTGTGCGATGCCTGTTGGAGTCATGAGCGCACAGAGATTATCTTGCATATTTCATGATGTCTTCTAAACTTTTAAAATCGTTTTTGCTGACACATTCGTCGATGACAACTACAGAGGTGCCAAGTTCGCACTAATCTTCCGTAATGCGAGGATTAGTTTAACCCAGTTTAACAAAGTTTCGAACCAGAAAAATTATTTGATGAAACTTTATTTATTTAATTCCAGTTTTCTACGTGGAACTTATTTAATTTCATCTCTGAAAAAAAATTCCGGTACGAAATGTATTAAACCAGGGTTAAATTAACCCACATATTACGGAGGATTAGTGGCAACTTGGCACCTATGCAACTATTCTTCGAGGAAGTTGTAGCTATTCTCAATGCGTCGACTCACAGCAGTTCAATATTGAGAGAGGTTATGGTTATTTTCTTCGCGTTAAGCATCACTTCCCAGATAGCATGTACATTAGCAGAAAGTGTTATTTCTTTCTAATATTATTTTGCCGGGACAAATTTGACTTGAAAAAAATTCTCAGCCAATCTTCCTCATGTTATACCATTACACACTTGCATGAGTAGTTTATTGTGAAACTGATGCAAGACTGTCTTTAATTCACGAATGAGACGAAAGCAAAAAATCCCTCTCTTGAGAGAACAGACAATCAGCACATGCACAGAAATTGCACAATTGAGTGCTGCTCAAAGGCAAGACACACACATCATTGTTACCTTTATGGAATCTCATTTACATTGATTGGTTAAGTTAACCCTCTGTCTACCAGAAGGGTCCAATGGACCCGACATGTACATTCAAAATATTTATTCAAACCAGAAATTTCTTCAAAACAAACTAAATGTATAAATCAGACAATAATAAGTTAAATAAACAGGTGCAAGACATACTCGTAGGTGCCTCTTGGAGGGAACAGACGTGTTTACTGCTTGCTGGTCGTTTTATTCTCAAGAGATCGTATTCGCAGTTCGATGTTTTTAGAACTTGCGTGATCTTTTGCAAGTATCTTCGCATGAGTTGTGGTGCTGATAGTGACACGTAATAGAAACTAGTTCGTACGAATAGGTGACTGTTTACTGGACTTGATGCATCATAGTAGTATAATATAGAGAGCTCACCGACGATAATAATGGATACTGAGGACCCGCTTAAATTTTCTGACAATGTACTCCGCATCCTGAATGGAGAGGAGAAATCTGATTTAGCTGCTGCGTGGATGGAATTTCCCGGAGTAGCGGATGAAGTCCAAAGAATGATTGTACAGCAATTCCTGCAAGATTGTGACAACTACATAATGAGACTTTTAAGTGAAGAAGACTACATGACGAATCCTCAGCATAAGACTAGCGTGAGTAATCTTCTCAATAATCTTATGTTTTTGTTCAATGAGCCATTTGACCCCCTAAAATTAAGTCAACTAAGAGAGTTTAAAACTTTTATCTATGATCATGACTATGATCTAATTGACATATTAACAAAACTCAAGGCAATTGCGGTGAACTCAGATGACGGATTCACCCCCGCTAATTCACTAAAACGTAGGAGAAATGATCTAAAATCTAATATCCCCTTAAAGAATAAGTATGCTAGTATATCTGAAAAATACCTAGACGAAAATAACATGGACTCTTCTGAGCCCTCTCAAGGTGTGTCAGCCGGTAGCTCCACTACTGAAGAAGTCCCTAAAAAACCAAAAATCCACCCCTTCTATATTGAGTTTCAAGGCAAGTGGACGGAGCTTGCAAGTGAGATTAAAAAACTCAACGACAGCAATCCCTTGATTAAATTAGACGGTGAATTACTCAAAATCCACTGTAAAACTGATGCAGATTTCCGAAAAACACAGGACTATCTTGATTCTAAAACAATTCCATATACAACCCTGAGCCCCGCGGAACAGCGCCCCAGGAAAGTCGTCATTAGGGGAATCCCCCCATATACCGACCCCCAGGTCATAATTGAAGCTCTTAAAGAACATAATTTCGTGGCCAATAGAGCCTCAATGATGAAAAGTAGGAAGACCGGTCGTCCTATGCCCCTCTACGTCGTCAATGTCCTCCCACGTGAAAAATTCGAAGAAATTTACCAAATTCACGAAATTTGCTACATTAAAGTAGATATTGAGCGATTTAAAGGCACCAACATCGTAAAGCAATGCTATCGTTGCCAGAAATTTGGACATTCCAGCGAGATTTGCCGCCTGCCGCCAAAATGCGCCAAATGCTCGGAAGAGCATTTAACTCCCCAGTGCAATAAAATTGGAAAGATCATCCCCAAATGTTCAAATTGTTATGGCGAGCACGTGGCTACTTACCGTGGTTGCCCCAAAACCCCCCAGTTTCATAAAAAACAGCAGGACCCCAAAACCGTCCGAAAAGAAAACCCTAAAATCATTCCAAACGCAATGGCGGAACTCTTATCAACATATAACTATGTCCGTAAGCCAGAGGCCAAAAAACCAGAAGAAAAACCTACTGAAGCCCCGGCTCCGCTCCCTTCTCCCCCCCAAGACCCTAACCCCGAAAACACTACACCTAATAAGCCAAATGACACTCAAAATGCAACACCAGAACAACCCAGTAGTTCTAATTATGCTAATGACTTAAAAGAAATATTTAAGACCTTCAAGGAGATGAAAGAACTCCTAAAATTTAACAAATTCATCCAATGTTTCAAAAATATTGCTAACCAAACTAAAAATATACAAGATCCAATAGAAAAAATACTCATCCTTATGAGTGCTATAGAAACTTTAGCCACGGAATTTAACACATTTAATGATGAGTAATTCCTCTCCTACTTTTTCCTCTCTTATTTTTCTTTCCTGGAACTGTAACTCCCTGCAGAATAAATTTAATGAACTTAAACTCTTTATGCACGAACATCCTCAAGTTGATGTTATTTTCCTTCAAGAGACTTTCAACCCCACCTTCAACATTAACATCCCTGGGTACAGGCTATTCCATACACCTCGTGCGGATGGTACGCACAGAGGAGGTACCGCTATTTACATCAAGAGCCATCTTCCACACTACCAATCGCACAACCACACCTATAATGATCTTGAGTATACCAGTATCAATCTTAATCTTCCTCATATCAATATTAATTTAGCTTCTATTTATGCTCCACCCACTGGTAACTTACCTGTTAATAGCCTTACACAGCTTTTTTCACAACATCACCACTGCTTTTTCGTAGGCGATTACAATGCCAAAAGCAGACGCTGGAATTGCCATGGCAATTCTCGGCGGGGTACCTCTCTTCACAACTTAGTCCAAAACTTAAAATTAAATCTTCATGCACCACCCAGACCAACGCACATTTCCAAATTGCCTGGCGCCCGGGACTCTATCATTGATCTTGCTCTTTCCAAAAATCTTCCTTACCCTATCTACTCTACAGTTATTAACGACCTCTCCTCTGATCACCTGCCTGTCTGCTTTAAAATAGATATTATTAATCCTCTTTCTCCCCCCCCTTCCGTGGCTATTGACTGGAATAAATTTACTAACTACCTTAACTCTCAGGACATCACCTTCCCTGATATTAATAATACCGATGACATTGATGCGGCTGTTGAACATCTAAACTCCCATATCACTAATGCTCAAAATTTTTCTACATTTAACACCTTCAAAAATAACTTTGCCTTTGTCCCACCCCGTTATATTTACAACCTTATCAAACAGCGTAATCGGCTCCGGCGACAATTTCAAAGTTCAAGAGACCCCTCCATTAAACCTCTTCTCAATAGGTTAAACAATAAAATCAAAAACAGTCTTTATAAAGAAAAACAGAAAAGTTGGAACAACTTTCTCAAAACTTTATCATACGAGGACAACTCTCTTTGGATTCTTAAACGCAAACTGAATAAACACTACACTTCCATCCCCCCCCTCACATCTAATAATGTTACCGCTTATACTGACCAAGAAAAAGCTAACATGCTTGCTAATTCTTATGCCACCCAATTTTCTCCTAATCCTACCCTTGCAAACCAAGCTCACCTTGATCATGTTAACGAGACAGTTCGGAATTTTTTGGCTAACCCCCCTCAAGATCCTCCCCCTAAAATTCAACCTATTGTTATCCACAATATTATCAAAAAACTCAAAAAGCGTAAAACCCCAGGATACGATAAAATTACTAACTCTGCTCTTAAAAACCTTCCTCCTAATTGCATTATCTATATCACTGACCTCACTAATGCTATCTTAAAACATAACTACTTCCCTAAACCCTGGAAACTTTCTATAATCTCTCCTATTCCAAAACCTGGAACTAACCTGTCTGACCCCACTAATTACAGACCTATCTCCTTGCTACCTTCTATCAGTAAAGTGGTGGAACGTGTCATTCGTGCCCAGTTGCAGGAGTTCATTCAGCAGCACAACATTCTCATGCCCGAGCAGTTCGGCTTTCGCCCAAAACACTCAACACAACACCAGCTTCTTAGGGTTGTTGAGTTTCTCAGCGAGAAACTCAATGCAAAAATTCCCGCAGCTGCCATCTTTCTTGATGTCGCAAAGGCATTTGACAAGGTCTGGCATATGGGCCTCATTTACAAATTAATTCAGCTCGGTTTTCATCCCAGACTTATACATTTAATATATTCGTACCTTTGCGACCGCTCTTTTCAAGTCCGCATAAACAACATTCTATCTATTATTCTCCTTATCCTAGCGGGCATCCTTCAGGGGAGCATGTTGGGCCCATTTTTATTTAACATTTTCTTTAACGACATCCCACGCTCCTTGCACACTCATCTCGCTCTTTATGCGGACGACACCTGTATTTACGCTTCGGCACACCACCCGTATACTCTTTACAGGTACCTACAGACTCATGTTGATGACTTCATGGACTGGTGCATGCTTTGGCGCGTTGTCATAAATGAAACTAAAACTACTGCAGTATATTTCTCTCGCAAAATAATTTTCCCTAACAGAATCATTATTAACAACACTGTTATCCCTTGGTCAGACCAAGCTAAGTATCTTGGGGTCATTCTGGACCGCCGCCTAACCTGGAAAAAGCACACTTTCTCCATCAGAGGTAAAGTCGCCGGAGCCTTTAACTCTATAAAACCTCTCCTTAACAGTAAAACCTTGTCTGTTCACAATAAATTAATCCTCTATAATTCATGCATCCTTCCCATCATCACCTATGCCAGTCCGGTCTGGGGCTTCACTTGTAAGACCACTATGGACAACCTTAGTCGCTTGCACAATTCCAACCTGCGTACTGTCCGTAACGCATCTCGTTACCTTCGCAACTCCACGGTCCGTAGAGACCTTAAAACTACTACATTACGTAAACGCATAAACGACTTAGCCAAAAAATTTTATGAAAAAATTTTTGACCTCCCTAATGAAATTGTAGCGGAGCTACCGGATTATGACGCTTTTGAGCCCCACCATCGGAAACGGCCCAGGTTTTCAATAATTATGGACACTCAGTAACATCTGAGTTCTCCTCGCTAATTTTGCCTTCTCTTTTTTTTTTTCTTTTTATTTACTTTTCTTAAAAAAAAAAAAAAAAAAAAAAAAAAAAAAAAAAAAAAAAATTCTCTATATACATAGAGACTATAAAAACAGAAAAACTTAAAAAATAAAATGTATGGCCCTGAATTGTCCCTTTTTTTTTGGTTGGATGTTGTGGTCTTGCCACCCTAGCTTTTCTTGCCCTTGCTTGGTGAGTGTTTCACTGAACAGTACTAACTTTAACTTTCAAATATCCATATAGTAGTTCTACAACTACAGTTAGACTTTAATTACTTTAAGACTCATGTAAATTTTCTTAAGATTTATTGTTAACTTACTTTCTTCTTAAGTTTTTACTTAAATTTATTTTTATTCCTTAATTTTCTTTTTTTTTTCTGTTGTAAACTTCTATATTCTTATAGTAGCATTGCTACAGTTTAACTTTATCCCAATGGCTCATTAAAACATAAGACATTCTAATTTCCTAGTCTGGGTGTTAAGCTGATAACAGCTAGGAAACCCCTCAATGCTGATTACCTGTTCAGTACCTGTTCAGTTAAATAAACAAATTAAATAGTTTTAAGTAAAAATTCTGGTGTAGAATGTTTTTATAAAACTTGAGTAAAATTTCCGGTAGTTCTAGGGTTAAGGAACCCAGGAAAGGTATTTAGTATTTTAACTGTTCAAATGTAGTTATTTTTTTAAGTGGTATTTTATCTATAATCTACAACACATTTCCGATAAAAATTCTTACAAATTAAAAAGTTATGTTAATTTACTAAATTATGTTTACGTGTTCGGCTATTTTAAATTTATATCGAACATTTTAATTTTTTAATAAATTTTTTCTCAATATTATTGGATTTTTCTAAAATATCGTTTTAATTGATACTAGATAGTGCCCATCAAGATTTGACGGTAAATTACGTGAATGTTTCATTAGAAATTTTTTTGAATTTTTAATTGATAGATGATGCTGTCAGTGTAACCTATTCAGTGAAGTGAAAGAATTTTGAGTTTATAATTTACAACCAATTATGCTTGCTTTTTATCATAAATTTACCTAAAATACCAGGTAGAGAATTTTTTTTTACTCACTACGACCTCTTTTTTATTATTATTTTTTTTTTAATAGCAATATTTATTTATTTATTATTATTATTATTTTAACTACACTACCATTAAAAGCTGCCATGATTTTTATTTTTATCTGTCTCATTCTCTATAAACCTAAATTTGAAACTTGATGCAGCTAAAGATTTATAATACATATTTTTTATTACTTCAATTTTATTTAACATTTTTATACATTTTTATAATATTAAACCTGGATATCAAGGTAATTTCTTTTATAGTTCTTATACGAATATTTTTCTTTCTTTCCGTTTTATTTTTTACGAAAATGAATGACACTTTTCTTTCAGACATACACACATATATATTCTTGATAATGTCAGAAAATATAACGAAAATTGTAGATCAGCTCAATTTATTTAATTGATAATTACCTGCAAAATATTTTAGTTTAAATATTTTAAATGTAAAATCATTATTTTTTCAAAATATTATTGGGTGTTAAATTTTATTTAATTTTAAAGCATTCAAATAATAATAATAATAAAATAAAAATCCTATGCCTTCTCATCCTAATGAAATACGTCATTATTGAAATAAATTATCGTCAAAAACATTTACACATTTTGGCACGCTAGGGCTCGAACCTGAGTCCGCTATAAAAAACCAGAGCTTTAAACTGCTGGTTTAAGCCGCTACGCTAGAAGGAACTTGTCTTTCTTCCTTCTAAATTGAAGAGGTTCGAAAAACAGCTGACGCATACGCAAATGTCTTGAATTTGAGTTGTGATCTTACCGAAACAAAAGATGTAGCTACAACTTAACATGCTAGTTTCACAATCTTCGTGTGTTACTATTGGCAATTCATAAGATGGATCACCAGCCACAACTTTTACTTTTATCCTCAAATCACTGCGTTTATCTTCTGTGCGTAATATGACCAAAACAGTATGACACCCCTGAAATAAACCGTATCTAGCTCTTAATATCGACACAATAAATTTTTGAATTGTTAATAATGCTGAAAGAGCCAAATAATATTAACTTTGTGAAAGAAAGAAAAGCTTGTTTACAGTACGATCGAATAGCAGACGAACTTAAAACAACTTCTACCTTCGATGTGATAGTTCAACTGAGCGAGCATCTTTGCGCCTGTGCAGCGCGTCACTCCAAAGGCAGATTTGAACTTATATACTGCGCATGCGAAAATGTAGAATTTTAATTTAAAATTACGGTTAATTAATAAAATATTTGAACAAATGAATGTATGATAACAAATCTGTGGCCAAATATCTTTCATTTAAAAACAGATTGGTGTAATTTGATGCAGTAGTTTCTTTTCACGGACTGTCGAAAGAAAACTCTTAGCGTTTTAAATATATAGATTTATTTATTTCTTTTTACCTTTAACACGCTCACGCCGGCGCGCTGGATCACACTCGCATGTCTCGGAGCTGCCAAGTCTCCGGCTTTTTGGATACCAGTATTTTAACACAGAAAATGTTGTATTATTTAATTAGAACAATTGGGCGATTTAAAGGAACAATATTTTCTCTAAAATAATAGTGGTGTGCAAAAAGCCAGAGACTTGACAATGACTGATAATGAGCTTTCCGTTTAGAACGCGTCATTCATCGATGACTGATTGTCTAAAATATGATATAAAACTAAAAAAATATATATCGTTTTAAGTAATTACTGAAAATTTATTTAAAATTTACTTACATTTTATTTATTACAGGATAATGCTTTCTTAACTCAGGAATGCTCCCGCATATCCAGGATATGAACGATTAACACTTTGCCACCAATAAATTCAAACAAAAATCTTCATTTTATTTAACCGTTGACATTGCTCACAAAAATAATTTGACGATTACATTTCGAAAAATAGTGATGAGAAATGTATTAACCGTGCCCAGCCTGGGTATGACATACCCTGCGCGAGCAATCTCGGGTTAAAAATTACTTAAAACATTTTAAATTTTCCAGTTTCAGTGTCAGTCACCTTGGCACTCAACGTGTTAATTTTGATTTGAGTTATACTTGATAATATTAACACTTTTGGGTAGGTATTGTACAGTGCAATGCCACAAACGTTCTCCAAGGGATTTAGGTCTGAATTAATGGACGTAAATCAAGATAGGGAATATTATTATCTTCAAACCACTTCTTTGTGTTTTTTGCAGAGTGAATTGAGGCACTCTCTTGTTGATAAATATAGTTAAGTCCGACAGTTTTTTCACCCTGGTTCAACAACTGGCGTTGTAACGTGTGAATATAGCTATGTATATTTTGTCGTCATTCTAGAAATGCAATGCCAAGCATACCTCCCGAGGAAAAAGCAACCCTGACCATTAGGGATCCTCGCCTAGATTGCGCGTAGAAAATACACCCTGTTCATTTCGAAGGTCATACGAATATGAAGGAATACCACCAGGAACATCGAAATAAAACATTTTTTCATCACTGAAAATAATTTTAGATAAATTCGGTTATTGCTTCAAACGCTTCTCTGCAAAAAAAAATGCGGGCTTTTTTATTGCCAGATGCTAAACTCGGACACCTACATGGTTTTACATATTTAAGAATTCGCGATATTTTTATTGTACTTTTTATAGTTCACATTGATACTGGTGTCGTTATCTGGTTTCCAGTTTTTTTTGGTGTTCTTGTTATTATTCTTTTCTTGACAACATACGAACAATCAAACTTTCGCATCGTTTGAAAAAAAATCGGACTTTATGTTGGTTTTTCCTGCATTATAAGCAGTTATATTCTATACGAAATGCAAAATTTTAGTGTTTTGACGTCTAATCGTATCGACAATTATGTGAAGGGACATTCCGATGTTGTTATAAGATAGAATTCGGCCTCTTTTGAAATGAGAAAGTATTTTTCCTCGCTCATTCTCAAAATGTTTCATGAACTAAATGATTGCCCTCATAATCTCTTTTAAATACTGTGTTAGAGGATATTCGAAAATATCCACCATGCATGAACCGCGGTTTGAAATTATTTACGGCGTTCTTAAAATTTTGCTCCAGCGTAATATAAATATATATTTAAAAAAAAATTTTAAAGCGTACATATACATTTTTTTTTTTCATTTTTAAAACCAATATTTGCTCATTCACGAATATTTTCCTTTGTTGTTGTGTCGTTCCTCTCAATTTGCACCCTGCTTCATATACTTTGGCCTTTTTGTGGAGAACGCTGGCTCACCAAGACAGTACATCTTCAGTGTTCTTTGCTACTTCTACTCCAGAATCATGCTTGAATATGATTGAATACCAAATTTGATATCGGTCGAACCATCAACTTGACGGTTTCAATTTTTTCTATGTTTTTACCTTCATTCTCTTGGAAAAATTAGCAGTTGAAAATTTCTCTTTTGTGTCTGGATTTTTGGCAGGATACTTAATAATGAATCTGAATTCATTATTTATTTTACGAAAACTATTTTACTTACAATGGCCTTCAGTGTCATATTTTTCTATAATGACATAGATAAACAGTAGCACAAGTACTACTAGGAAACCTTTAATTCCTATATTGTAGAAAAGGGAAAGATATCGGAAATTGTAGCTCAAACGTGGAGAATCGAGGTGCGTTCGTACTATAACTAGTTTTATGAATATCAGATCTTGAGGCAATAGCTGTTGCACTCTTATGTAAAAATTAATGAATATAAAATTTATTACGATAATATATATTAAATTCAGTAATACTGAAATAATAGAAACCTATCTTAAGGTTTCATCATCATGGAAGTCATCATCATGGCAACCTAGAATCATTTCCTATCTTGAGATATCATTCAATCAATTACGTATGATAGGATTTAATAGAAAAATCACCATAGCAACCTAAAATCATTTCCTATCATGAGATACCATTCAATCAATTACGTATGATAGGATTTAATAGAAAGATTCACCATGGCAACCTAGAATTATTACCTATCATGAGATAGCACTGAATTAATTACGTATGATTGGATTTAATAGAATGAAAAAAAGAAACTTTTATTAATATCTTTTTAAATTTTGATTCTATTTTCATAAAATTATGCAATGATTCTATATGTTAAATTTCAAACCATTCGATTGAGTAGTTTTCCGCTGTTATATGCATAGACAGACAGACGGAGCAGACGACTATATGCACTGCCATCGAAATACTCAAGGCCTGAGCACACGAGTTGTGACGTCCTCACTAATGGACCGATTTCTAACTAGTGTTGGAATTCACACCGGAAATTTTTGAATAGAAATTTTCTCATACGTCATTTGTAGAACACCTATCATCTTATCAAACAATAACAACAGTTTAAACTTACTGGTGTGAATTTGAATCCCCCAATAAAAAATCAGCCAGATGCTGCAACACTGTGGAATTCCGCATCTGGTTGAATTTTTCTTTAATGATTCCGAGTTCTCACGAGTAAGTTTAAATAATTATTATTGTTTTGTAAGATGATAGATGCTACGCATATAAAATGAAAGAAAATTGCCATTCAAAATTTTCCGGTGTGAATTCCAACACTATGAGAAGACGGTCGACTAGTGATGACGTCACGACTCGTGTCCTCTGACGTTGTGTATTTCAATTGCAGTGCTATGGGTGCCACGTATTTATACAATTACGAACGCACCTAAAAAGAATCGATAGTATTCAGAGCAAAAATAAAGGGGGGAGGGGGGGTAAGTAACAAAAAGCAACAAAAAAAGTCTGTTTCTATCTATTTCACTTAAACCATATACAAAGCAACAGATAAAGAACGTTACGACGCGGGATCGAACAAGAATTGTAGTGCTGCTAATTTAGCTAATTTAACGGCGGTTTTCTGTTCTACTATTATTTCCGATTAGTAATATTCACCAAAATTAATTTGTTATTAAATAAGGTGACCCTAACAATGGCCGAGAGGTTCTGCTCTCAAAGTTGGTAGACGGGAATACTGGGTTCGAACCCAGTCGCGCCCGTCGGCCTAATTGTTTGAAGTTTTCCGTGGTTTTATTTGAACCTCTGATAACATTGCGTAAATATGGGGCCTTAGAAAGACCCCTACGGAGGGCAACCCCCCTGGGGCCTATATCCATCGCGCAGATAATCGGTCGTCATAAATGACACCAATTATTAAAGAAGGTGAATATATCCATTCACAAACAGTGGTTTTTGTCTAGAAGAAATCTGCTAAATTGGAAACGTTGAAGAAGAAAAAAAAAGAAATTCTTATGATCTATGAAATCGCGTCTTAAGCGCTACTGCTTCAAGGGGCCAAAACTTTGTCGCGTATTAAGCCGGATATCGTAAAACTGTTCGCGTATTAAACGCAATATTTTTGTATTAGTCCTATTAGCGATGTTCCAGGAAGCGCAATAAAATAAAATAAAATAAGCCAATTAGGCGGAACTGCACATTAACCGTCAGCGTCTTAATAAGGCTCCGTCTGTATTCAGTTTTCTTTTAAAGTCGCGTATGATAAAAGAAAATAAATATATACTTAGAATATTCTTAATTGTTTCTAAATAGTTCCACATCAATAAGCCTTTTTATATACCTTTAAAAAAAATCAGGGTTTTTGTAAATAAATTCATTATACAGTAAGTAGTTTCTTCATAATAGAAGTTCTAAATAAAACTAAAAAGCATCATTGTTTTGGAAAAAAATGTTTAAAAATTCCTAAACTGCGGTAGAAAAAAAACTTTTTTATGTCAAATATTTTCTACATAAATAGTTTTTCTTTAATTATGTGTTTAATTCTAGTTTTTCTAGATGAAGTTAATTACATTTTCTCTTCTTGCCCAAAATTGTATGAATAAAGTAAATGTAAATATTTTTTTCAAACGGAAGTACAAAGACTTTTTTCCTCATTGTTAAGTCTATTAAATTACTGCTAATGATCCTAATAATTGTACATTATGCTTCTTGTTTTGTGTAGTATCTTAAAAGAATTAAAAATTAAATTATTATAGAAATTTTCTTTCGTTGTGGAAGACCTAATGAGTAAATCACGTAGTTATTTATATAAAAATGTTAGTAAAATAAACACAAAGAAAAGAAAAAAACTTCAAGTAAACGTAAATATTTTTATCAAACGAAAGTACAAAGACTTTTTTCCCTCATAGTTAAGTCTATTAAATTACTGCTAATTTTCCAAATAATTGTACATTATGCTTCTTGTTTTGTGTAGTATCTTAACCCCTTGAGGGGCAAGCAATTACGTTTGTGAAATGCTGAATTCCCACCGGAAAATTAGAAAAAATTTATTTGAAAATAAGGAAAAGCAATTTTACGTCTTTTTTTTTTTCCACCAAAGTTAGAAAAGTAAAATTTCATAATTTTTTTCTGGTGTAAATCTTCATTAATCGTAGGTGGGATAAAATAAATCCCACCGCCCCTCAAGGGGTTAAAAGAATTAAAAATTAAATTATTATGGAAATTTTCTGTCGTTGTGGAAGACTTATTGACTAAATCACGTAGTTATTTATGTAAAAATGTTAATAAAATAAAATCAAAGAGAAGAAAAAAAATTCTAAACTCTAAATTAATATAGTAGTGTTTTTTTCAAAAAGAGTAAGTTTTTTCTAATCGTAAAAATATTTATCATATGAGGATCTGAAACTTACTATATTTCCAATAATATGAATTTTTTGTAAAAGAAGAAACTTTTGTAGTTTTGAGCATGTTTAAATTCTGAGTTCAAACTGTAAAAATAGTACTTTTCTATTGAGCCATGAATGGATTACATGAAAACGGTGTTCAGTGTTGCCAGATTGAGGACTTTTTTAATTCAGATTATCTGACTGCCACCACTTTTCTAAAATAGTATAATTCCTCGTATTTTTCAGAATTTTTAATCTAATTTTAATAAATAGGTAGCCCCTGGAACCGCTACGCTGTTCGCTGCTCGTTGTTCTATTTTTAAATAGGCCGAATATTTCTATTTCAAAAAAGCGGTGACAATCAAAATCCGAGGACAAAAAGGTCCCCAATCTGGGAACACTGACTGCGGTTATTAAGACTATATAGGCCGCAGGGTTGCCAAATCTGACTATTTTTTGTTCAGAAATTTCACACCATAATATTTTTAATACTATGTCTACCCTATATATATAAAACTACTTGTTAATGACTGAATATGTTTCACAGCTATTAGTCTTGAAATTTGAAACATTTGGTGGTGAAATTAACTTCAATTATCCGTATTGATCCACAGATTTCAAAAGTGCTATTATAATTTTAATATTTGAATTAGTTTTCGGGGTATTAATTTTGTTCTAATTTGAACGATATTTCTTTTTCGATGGCAACTAAATGACTCCATTTTTGTGGAAAGAAGGGATAAAAGGTTAAAACAAACGGAGTGTTAGATTTATTCTTTTTCGTCGTTTTCTAAATGAAATTATCTTTTATTTCAATCTATAGGTGAGACAATTTTATGATTAAAGGATGTTTTTCACAAAAAGTTTAAAAAAAATAAATACTTTGTTCCACACTTCGATCATTAGGAATGAGTTCATTTTTAGAAGCCAAATACCGCCAGTCACCTTCAAATTCCATAGACGTAAAGAAAATGGTTTTGTTTTCAATTTTAAAGAGAAAATGGGATCGATAATTTAAAAAAGAGAAAGAAAATTTAAAAATAAGAATTAAATGATCACGTGTTAAAAGCAGATGTTAAGGAAAGTTAATTTAAAATTTTTACAACTAAATATTAAAAAGATACCAAAATTAAAAAAAAAAAATAAAATTATCACACGGGAAACGGATTTAAAGGTGATAATTAGGTCATATGTGGATTATAATGTTAAATATATGGACGATTTAATTTGTCTAAAATAATTAAATTATTACTCATGAAAAACTTTTTATGGTGAATATGGACAGTATTCCTGCAACGTCATATTTGGTAAAATGGCGATATTTATAGCGTCGAACCGAAAGAAAGAATACGGTCCATTATGTAATATTTTAAAAGTTCAAATAATAATATTTCCAAATACTTTTAAGTTAAATAATATATATATTCGTGAATCTTCCAAGAAAAATAAATGCATTATTGTATGAGAAATTTATTTAACAGGGATAATTACGTTATATATTAAAAGACACATTTAAAACGTTTTTCGTTCCGAATAATTTTTATCTGACGTCGCATGGTGTAAAAGTAGTGCAGCTAGCAAATTTGTTTTCATATATAGGATTGGCAGCCAAATTCCCGCCGTTTTTTGTTTTTTTTTTAAATATAATTGTACCGGAATACATATAGAGATATTTTATCCAGTTTATTTATGTTAAAATTGAGAGCATTAGAACCAAAGCGTTATAAGTAAGCGAACAAACTTAATGCTGGAATCAAGCGTAAATTAACACAGTTGCGCCACCTTGTGGTCGGAGTGATAATTCACATACGCGGGCTTTTAGCGTGCGCGCATTTTCTAAATCTTTAGTCACTCATGAAAATGAATTTTGTTTGCCACATTTATTGCAAAATAATGGCGTAGCGAGAGGGTTATCCAGATGCACTTGATACCACGAAATTTTTTTCTTCGCCTTATAAAAGGCACTTCAATTATTAATCAAGATGAAAAAAACTTTACAATTTTAGTGGAGTGAGTAAGAAAACAATTAGGTATCTACCTGTAGTTCACATTCCATCCGCTACGTTGCGCATGACCTTGACTGATGTGACCTCGCTTTTAATCTTGAGGGTTATTTCTCCCATTTAAGATAGGACGCTTACTTATATCGATTTGCATTAGAACGGAACGTCAAGTTGAGAAAAAAAAAGCATTTTCGACATGTTCTTTTTGCCTTTAACCGTTTGCACACAAGAGTTGTGGAGCGGGGACATAATCTTTCGTTACAAAATTTGTTTTTGGCACCAGTAATAAAGGAAAATAAAATGTACCTTATGTAATCAGAGCTTTTTCCAAATCGTGTACTTGAACGAAACTTCTTTTTAAAAAGTGGTGCCGATCGAATAAAATTTGTGTAAGAGACGCCGAGCGCAAAGGGTTAATCAAGGTTGTAAAGGCCGCAAAAGCTGCTCGCGACATTTGTGCTGTGTATGGAGAGGATGCCATAGATGAAAGAACCGCTCCTGATTGGTATGGCAAGTTTAACCCTTTGCACTCGACTTTTTTTTCACTCGTATTACCAGCAACACGAAGTGATTTTGGTTATATCTTATTATTTTTTAACTCTTTATGAGTACAAATGTTATGATACATTAAAACAAAATTATAAAATTATTATATTTTTAATCGTCCAAAGTGTGAGACTTCTCGAAGCAATTGCCAATATGTAATCTTGGCTTTTCTAGACAGGTATCACAAAATTATTTGCATTGTATCCGTAGCAGTGCCCTCGAGTTTGAAGACAAATTTTAAATGGCTCCGCTCCGGAGCCCTCTAACGTAAAGGGTTAAAAATAGAAATTTTGTTCTTAAACCGCACCTCGCTCTGCCCGTCCAGTTGAGTTTGGTGAAAAGCGATTAAACCAACTTCTGCACGAAAATTCGCATTAAACGACAAGGGAAGTGGCAAAAAAATGGAATTCTCCGTCATTGCTATAGAGATGGATCTTCACTCGATGGTAAAGGTTCAGAATTGCGGAGCATGGGTTCTGCATGTTTTAAGTGCCAACAGCAAAAACCAACGAACCTCAATATCCACTGGTTTGCTCGCTCGTAGCCGCTCAACTCATGGACACAAGTAACGATTTCTTTACAGAATCGTTACTGGCGATAAAAAATTGTGCATGTACATTAATATGAAGCCGCGCAAGTAATGGCTTAGCCACAATAAACAAACGACACTGCGCGTGAAACAAGATCTTCATTCGCATAAAACGATGTCGTGCGTATGGTTGGACAAGGAAGGGATTTTCATTTACAAATTGATTAAACGCAACCAAGCAGTCAACGCGGAACTCCATGTTCAACAGATGGAACGACTCAACACAGCTATTCAAGAGAAAAGACCTAATAGGTAGCATCGATTTCTTTGGCTGCACGACAACTCCGGCCCTCATATCGCCAATATGCATAAGGAAGCCATTCAAACGCACGGCTGGGAAGTGCTGTCACACCCACCGTACTCTCCGGATTTGGCGCCAACGGTTTTTCACCTCTTTCTATCTCTTTCAAATGCTATGCGCGGAGTTTCGTTCAATACGAATGCAGAATTCAGAGTTTGGATGGATGAATGTTTCGAGTTGAAACCGGGTGATTTCTACCAATGAGCTATTGAAAATCTTGTTGAACGTTGGGGATGAAGTTGTAAACAACAAGGGAGAATACATTTTTGATTAGTTAGTTGTTAGTTTTTATTGAAAAATAAACTTATTTTTTTTAAATGGCATTCCATAGTTGAAATTCCATTTTAAGTATCTGAAAATTGACATAAATTAGCTCGAACAAAAAAACAAACTATATATTCCGGTACTAAACAAAACAAAAAAAAAAAATCAAACAACGGCGGCAATTTAGTTTGCAACCCAATATTACATCACTTGATACAACATAAATACAGGTAAATGCATACGCAAAATACTTTCGATTTATTTTGTTCGATAAATACATATTAGAAAATTCGGGTATCCTTATTAATTAAAATAAACAATATGCATTAGGGTGGTCACAAGAAATCAATTTTCGAATTTTTTCGGGGGGACCCCCCAAAAAGTTGCCAATTGACTAGAAAATGAGATTGGCTAAGTTTCAGCTCATTTGAATAATATTAACCGGTGCCTCATTGAGGTTTAAATTTGAAAAAAACGTGATTTTTCGCAAAAAATGCTGTTTTTCCTTCATGAAATGAATACAATTGAACCTAGAAACATAATGCAGGTCTCATTTTATAAAAAAAAGTTTTGCTTTGAAGAACCACACACCATTTTTTTCTAAAAATGTATAGATTTAAAAACATGCGTATTTTTTAGGACCAGACTTCACCTGAATCCTAAAAATTGACTTTTTATGAAAAAGCGAAAAAAAATTTGTAACTTTCCATTTCATCTGCTTTCCACCTTTTGTTTTTCTGTTTTTCGTTTTGTGAAGTCCAATAAAGTGTTTGATTAAAAAAAATTCCAAAGAAAAGGAAAAAAATTGAATTTTAAACTGAAAGAATTTTTTAAAAAAGGGAGGTCAAAGGAAGTATAGAAATGAGAGCAAATAATGCTCAACTGCATTTTATTATTAAAGTTGTGTTACAAGAAAGGAGGCATAATAAAAAAAATAAATTATTTTCCCTTACAACTGTCATGTTAATCCTTTCCGGCACAGAAAAATTCTGTTCGTAAAAGGAGGAAATGATTGTCTACCCCGGAATTTACAAACTTTTTTAGAAATTAAAAACACATTACTTTAACCTTTTATTGTAAAAGCAAAATTTTATTGAAATATTCTTCGTGCCGTTTGTAAGTTTGGAATTAAAATTAGGTGGTCCCGGCGTGGGACACTGCGCCGGAAAGGATTTAAGTGGAAATGAATTAGATAAGGTGGCTTATGTTGACTTTTTTTTTTACCAAAGTATTATCTGAAAATGAAAACGCAACTTGATCCGAGTTAAGATACCAAAGGCGGTTTGTCATTTTTGCAAGTGCTTTGTCTGTAACCTATTTATCAAATTTTCTGTAGTGAACAAGTGATTTTATTATTTGCAGGTCTTGAATTGGGGGCTAAAGTGGCAGTGGAAGTACTGAAGCACGCTTTTACATAAATATTGATTGAAAATAAGAAAAGATCTCTGATACCTTCTTTTTCTAAATTTGTTATTGAAAGATGATCCCTGAAACAATATATTTTGAGAGAATGAAGTGCCTGTGCTGCCATCCATCTGACATGATTAAAAGCACCAGGTGTCTGAAAAAAAGTCTTTTGCCGGAAGGAGTTCTATAAAAATTAAACAAAGTTGGATAAACTCTTTACAATCATCCCTGAACTGTTAATTTTTAAAAGTTCCTCTAAGAAAATTTGAAATTTTTTCTGAATTAACTATTTATACCTAGTATTTCATCTTCAATCGCATTTGTATACTTACTCTGGTTTAATTTAGACCACCCAATCAGAATTGTTTTTTTTAAATATCTGACTGAGGGGCAGTGATTATGTCCATTTTACAATCAAGAAGAGCTTTTAGGAAAATTGGTGGCGGCGTGGTAAATACAGAAGACTTTTCCTTTAATAATTGCTATAGAAAAATGCAGGTTCCTCTGAGGCGACCTGTGTTTACTGCAGTTGTATCAAAAAATATTGCCTGGATTTTACCAACTTCCTCCCACTCTTCAACTGCTGAAAATACAGCTTTCTCCAGAATTATTCCGATACTATTTTCAAGTTGAGGAACTCGTAGTAACTGTTCTTCATCCGCACAACTAATTAAAACTTTTATACACTCTACATTTTCTTTATTCAAAAAATGGTGAAGCAGTTTTCCACCCCAGTGAACAACAGTTCTCTCTAAACGGGAATTTTAAAATCTGTTTTTCATGAGCTCAGTTTTTTTGTTTACGAAACAGTTATTTGCAGAGTCAATGTCTGTGGTTAGCTAGTGGATGTATTCTAAGTCTAGCAGCTTCTTTGGCGTTCAGTTCATTTTGCGAATATTATAAATAAAATACATAAAACTTGGCAATTACTTGGCTGCTTACTGTCGATGATTTGCTGAGACATGTGGCCAATTTTAAAAATCTTAAATGTCTGCCATCATATCAAGAGGGGGAAGGGGTTTTACGGAATGTTTCGTCAATTCTAAAAATAGATAACCCTAACAGATAACAAAAACAGCCTTGTAATAAAAAGAGAAATTCAGAGGTTCAACTGCAATACAAATCGAGAAGCTCTTTCTTACTAGACACAGAACTAGATAACTAATAATTAATTATAATTCGTGAAATATTTTTAAAGTTACAAAAATTGTTCACTTATTTTTGCCTATTAATAAAAATAATACAAAAAAATTATCAAAAGTAATAAAATTTTTAATTTGTCATTTTTTACCTACGTTTCAAAAATGCAGAGTTTGAGGTCATGGTTCACTAGCTGTCCTGAAAAATGCTAAATGTTCATTAAATATAAGTTTTCATGAGAGTAAAAGTTCAAGGCAACAACAGTTTCTATGAAATAAAACAAGAATAAGGTTTCTAAGACAAATATTTTTCACGTAAAGAAAGAAAAACGACAATTTTTTGCCAAAAATTGCAAATTTTCAAGAATTCAACCTCGATGAGGCACGGGTTAATGTTATTTATTTGAGCTGAAACTTTGCCAATCTCATTTTCTAACTAATTGGCAACTTTTAGGAGGGTCCTCCCGAAGAAAACGTTAAAAAAAAATTTCCCCATGTTGCTTGTGACCACCCTAATATGCATTGTAAAAATAAAATGAAAATACGGATGATGGCGTATTAAAATAAAGAAAAGAATTCATGAATGAACTATACCTGTTCTGAAATATTTAAAACTCAATCAAAACATAAAATATAAGCGTAACATTTCAAAACACAATGCTTTTCAGTACGTGGATCTGAAAGCGATTCCCAAGCAGACTGAGTTTTTTAACCTCAAATCTAAGGAAGAATAATGTAGATATCGTTGTTGTAAAACGATAGCGACATTTTTGATACTTTACACTCCGTTGTCTCCGCTGCGGCGACATGGTACAGTGAGTGAAAAACTCCGCTGTCACCGCTGCGACGACATCATCTTTCCTAGAAAAGTTCGTTTTTGGCACCAGTAATAAAGGAAAATAACATTTTCCTTATTTAATCAAAGCATTTTTGAAATTGTGCACTTGAAGGAAACTTATTTTTAAAAAGTCGTGCCGACCGGATAAAATTTTTGTGTAATGACGCGGAATTGCTATTAGCCCACAGTGAAAATGACGCAGAGTGCAAAGGGTTAACCTAACCATTTTAGTCAAGCTGATTTTCAAATGTGTAATGCATCTTACTTATGAATCCCGCAAACTGACGTCAGTTACTACGACGCGATGGATGGTGTCATGGTAACCAATGCCATGACAACGCGATCACAGAAGATATACTGATAATAGCCCTTATACTGATAACATCATTCAATCTTCCGTTACCTGGTAATATTTTTTAATCAGGGAACATTAGAATGTTTTTAGGGGCTGCGAAGCCTGAATTGGGGTTGGCGGGTATAGCTCGCAGGGGGCTGAGCCCTGTAGTTTTTTTTATAAAATATTTATGTAAGACAAACATGTGCATAATGCTGACGTCATTTTGACAGTGGTAACACCAAACGATTAAATTTAACTTTTACTACAGTTTTTTAAAAACACTAAACATCACACAGTTTTAATTTTTACACCTTCGAATAGGGAAAAGAAATTACATCCGAATTCAATTATTTTGAAAACTGTATCTGAATTTGTTTGAAAAATGAATTGCTATTTACTAATTTTTTACAGTTTTTAAAATAGTTTTCAGGCATGATTTTTTAAAAATCTATGTCTGTCGCGTGTAGATGATTACGTAAGATAAATCCTTTTGCAAGTAAATTAATATAAATAGCTCGGCATTTGTTTCCTGCTTATATACGTAATGAAATTAAAACAGTCATACATAAATAAATAAAATAATAGAATATAAATAAAATGCAAATTTAAGACATGTGATCAAACTATGCAATTAAACCAGTAAAATGATCACAATAATAATAGGCAGATTTTAAATAGTGATATTTGGCGATTTCTTTTCCTGCTAATTCCTGGCGCGAGGCCAATACAAAACTATCTCTTTTAATAAACTTCAAAACTGCATTTCAACTAATTACCATTTTTTATATAAATATAATTTTTATATGTGTTAGCGCGTTTTCTGAAAAAGCAACAAATGTAAGAAATCTAATATAGTTATCATTTAAACAAATTGTTTTCATCTATATTCTTTAATCTGGGAAGCCCGGGTATATTCCCTTGTCATTACATTGCGCAGCAAAAGTTTAGAATATGGCCGATTTTGCTTCTGTGCTGAGAAGTATGTAACGGATTATTATAGCTCCACTGCCATCTGTAAATATATTACTTGTGACTTATCCGTTATTCACAAAAGGTAAATTTTAAATAATACATTTTACATAATATACAATGACAAAAAAGAACAAAATTAACATTGTGGCAAAAATATAGACAATCTATATATTTACAGAAAAATACTCATAAATTACAATCGAATTGCACCCCTATTGTTTGCAATTATTACAAAAATGTGACTTTCCATTAAAGAAGCCAAATCTTGCATCACATGGGTGTTATTCTGTACCAAGCACGTTCAACAGCAGCTCGAAGTCCATTCCCAAAGGAGTATTGCGAAAATTTGCGTAAACCTTACAAAACATGATGCCACAAATGTTTTCGATTGGGTTCAGATCATAGCTACACGCGGGCGAATCGAGAACAATACTATTTAAAGGGTTAAACCAAGTTTTTGTTTTGTGTGCAACATGAATGGACGCATTATCGTGCTGAAATACATACTTTGGACCAACTAAAATTTTACCAAAGGCCTTTAAATTGTTCTCCAGTGCATGCATGTAGTCTGTTCGGCGACCATTGAGGAACTCCAGA
This sequence comes from Maratus speciosus, assembly GCA_963932465.1. Classification (NCBI taxonomy): domain Eukaryota; kingdom Metazoa; phylum Arthropoda; class Arachnida; order Araneae; family Salticidae; genus Maratus; species Maratus speciosus. Next base: position 499,917,737 of record OZ010794.1, on the reverse strand, counting down.
GATACTTTACCATTATCCCAAAACATTAAAAAGCCACTACCTTGTTGTCGGCTAAAGAAAGTTCGAGGATCTTTACGTGAATATTGCCAATAATATCCCCCCCCCCATCTAGGCCATCCAAATTCCACTTTTTTTCGTCACCGAATATCACAGTACTCCACTGGGGTCCATATGACATATGTTTGCGAGGCCACTGCATTCTCATCATTATTTGGTGATATTTCAAATCTGGCTGTTTTTTTTTCATTTTTGTGTAAATTAATTTACTTCTTTCCTTAATTCGCCTACGTATCGTATCCGTTGACTCAGAAAGTTCTGTCTCACCTTGACTAGCACTCATCATTTGTGTAGATGCCAGTTTATGGATATTTCTATCATCTCGTTTTCTGGACACATGAGGCCTTCCAGATCTATGCTTTGCATCGTAGGAGTCACCATTAGACGATACTCGATATGCAGATTTCTTTGAACGATTCAAAGTAGCTGAAATTTCGGTAACACTCTTCCCTTTTGATTTCAGCTTCCATATTTCAACTACTTCAACTACCGAATTTTTCTAGCTCAAGGCATCTTCACTAAACGATGCTATCGCAAGGTGCACTTAAATACTCGATGCATGTGACGTCATAAGTTTAAAATTTGAAATTTTCCGTGAACAGTTGCCAAAAATCAAGAAAGTGTCTAAACATTTGCAATATGCAAATTTCACTTTTTCCAGTTAAATTAAATGTTATCCCACATTAAAACCATTATTTCCGTCCTAAAAAGTTAAAAATACATTTTTAAATAACTGAAGCGATTTTTATAACCCAAGAGTTCGTACTTTTTATTTAAATGTTAAATATCATCAGTGTCGAAACTTTTGCTGAGGACTGTATAATAGCCAAAGATAACTATTCGAACTTTCTGTGAAGAATTTAGAATTTCTTAACGATAGTTTTATAAATGACGCATAAATACGTCAACGGTCTATAAAAGCTAACATGTAAGAACAATTTGAAAAACCGTGTAAACACGTACAGAGGACTGGCTGTTTTTTTTAATCCATAATTTGAAAATGGTGACAGCTATTGAAGTTAATCTCATAGAAGATTAATGCGTAAAGTCAGGAATATATATAAAATTCTTCCTTGTTTTAATTCCAAATATATCCTTCAAATGGTGTTGCACTGCCCTAAACAATAAAAGTGCTCAATATAATATTGAATTTTCAAAACAAAAAACATATTTTAGCATATCGAAAGCTTAAATTGGTGTAGGTATAACAACCATACGCACTGTTAAATTGTTATACTTTTTATACTATTGGGTTGACAACTAAATTCCCGCCGTACGCGATGTCGCTTGTTTTCCGAGGCTAATATATTCCTTGCGCTGATGTACAAACACCATTTTTTATCACCAGTAACGATTCGGTAAAGAAATCGTTGCTTGTGTCATGAGTTGAGAGGCGACGAACTAGCAAATCAGTGTATATTGTGGCTCATTTGTTTTTGTTGTTGTAACTTAAAAGCGTACGGAATCCATGCTCCACACTTCTAAACCTTTCACATTGAGTGAAGATGCATCTCTATAGCACTATATAGAACGTAATAGCACTGACGCATAATTACGTTTTTTCTGCCAATTCCTTTGTCGTTTAGCGCAAAAGTTGATTTAATGGCTTTTAAACTCAAATGGACAGCCAGAACGAGGTGAATCTTTGAGGTCAAAATTTCCATTTTTGAACTTGGCATACCAATCACGAGCGGTTCTTTCATCTATGGCATCTTCTCCATACACAGAACAAATGCTGTGAGCGGTTTTTGCAGCCTTACAACCTAGATTAAAAGTAAAAAGAAGAAAGTGTCGAAAATGCTCCTTTTCTCAACTTGACAATCCATTTTAATGATCTCAATTTTAACAAAAATTAACTTGATATATATATATATCTATATAGTTAAAAAATTCCAATAGTAAAATATATATATATATATATATATATATGCATTCCGGTAAAAAAATATTTTTAAAACACAGAGGGAACTTGGTTTCCAACCCCTCATATAATTTTCTTAAGCAATTTAACAGCTCGAAACCATGGAACTATGAATAAAGAGGAACTGACATGTCTTTAAAACAGAGACGCTTCAACTGTAACCGATTTCGCAGGTGTTGATTATAGCCTGGACAAACTTTCACCAGTAAATTTAAATGGAACTTTTCTTCTTATTTAAACCACGCTTTTATGCAGACTTTCAGTCACAGTTATGTACAAAAAATAGATATTCATTTTTACTGGTGTAAGTTTATTTTGGCTGTAGTTAGGCTCAGCATTTCCGCCATATTGTGACAACCAGGCCAATCGCTTGTCAGTGCCAGTTAAAACATTAGAATATCTGGTCAAACTGTCACCAGTAAAAAGAAATTGAATTATTTTCCATGTTTAAGAGAGAAATTTTTCATGAATAGGTACTTAAATAACACCAAATTTTCTGTTAGACTTTACTGGTAGAAGTTTGCCCCAACGGTAATAAGAAACTATTAATACCCTCACTGACAAGCCCGTGTTAATACGTTCAGTAAGCTCCAGGTTTCACTGCAATACAAACAATATTTAAAGTAATATAATTCTATTGATTTAATGTATTTTAAATACACTGAGCAATGATAAACACTTCCAAGGATTTCATTCATATTCGTTATTAATTTTTTTAATAAAATGTTGAAGGAATCATCTTTTTTTAGCATTTAAAACAAAATGTGGAGAAAACAACATTATAGTTTTGCCCTTTTCCAAGACCGTCAGAGGGTTTTAATCCTATGTAAAAAATCAGCCGCAATCTTGTGGCAACCTCCTCTGTTACTTCATTCGCAACTTGTGGGCTCTACACTATGTGTCTCCTCCACTTTATTCATAATTCCATTCTCGAAACACCCCCGCGTTATCTGTAGTTGGTATTTGGAACTAAAACAAAAACTTGTAGTAAAGACATTTCTGAACTCACACAGTAATATCAGGCAACAGTAACTTAAACAACCTTCGACGTTCGTAACTTTTGTTGCCAGGTGTCCCGATATAAATCAAGGCTCCAAATACTCTGCAAACCACAAGTTTCTTACAGTTTATTTCGCCATCTTTAAACACAAATAATTCTGCCATTAGATAACTGAATGAAAATTATTTTAAAATACTGGTGGCCCGAGCAATTGAAGACCCGATTTGAGCGGGACACCTGTTAACATTATTTGCAAGTTATTGAATTATAAAAGTAGTCAGCTCATTTTAACACTCCGCCTACCAGACGGCAGAGTTGCCAATTTGACGTCCATTTATCCCTAGAACTACCGGAAATTTTACTCAAGTTTTATAAAAACATTCTACACCAGAATTTTTACTTAAAACTATTTAATTTCTTTATTTAACTTATTATTGTCTGATTTATACATTTAGTTTGTTTTGAAGAAATTTTCTGGTTTGAATAGATATTTTGAATATACATGTCGGGTCCATTGGACCCTTCTGGTAGACAGAGGGTTAAATTCAGTAATTACATATTCCTACCTGAAGTTTTGAAGGGAGAATTTTTACTTCAAGTAATCACGAAATAACTCTCATTAAATAAATCAAAAACCATGCTATTCTTAATTTCAGGTATGAACTCGAAATTCTTGAAGAAAAGTAGAAGCCAGACATGCAAACCTACCAGGCGGATCCGATGGACCGTACAGGTACATTAAAATATTTATAAATAAGTTAAATAGTTTTAAATTAAAATTCTGGTGTAGAATATTTTCATAAAATTTGAGTAAAATTTCCAGTAGTTCTAGTTTTAACCCTTTAGTGCGCAACTTTGCATACATACAAACAACAGTGTTTTGAATTTAATAGATTTTTCTATTCGTATATACTTAATTCAATCCAGAAAATTAAAATAGCAATTTTTGCTTTAATTAATAACGGACAATCCGTATTTAAAAATTTCGGCAATATTAATCCTTGAAACTTTCTGGTGTAAAGTCAGATTTCTCTGGATTACGTAATTTGTAGAACGTATTCTATCATGGGAATTAAAGGGTTAAAGGCTAAATTTTATAAAATAAATAATTATATAATATAAGGTATTTGGCTACATACTTATTACAATATTTACTAATTTGCAATATTTTAGCGTAAAACAGACACACGACAGTAGTTTTTACTTGTATTGCAAATGTGCAACAGAAGAAAATATTGTCGTATTATATGAAAAATGTATCTCTGATTTTTTTCATTATTTTTCCTGTGTAATAAACCTTTCAGAGAATCATATGTATTTTTTTTTTCGAAATGCAATAAAAAATCATGCATTTAAGGGTTAAGATACTCTGAACAATAGTAGTGTTTTAACAACAAAAATATTCTGAATATTTTTTATAAGAGAAAATTAATTTTTGAGATATTCGGGAAAATGACCGAGAGCGTGCTCGAGTAACCCATGTTCCAGAACACCTTTCATGAAAAAAATGAAAGCAGAGTTCTACTGTATTCATCTTTCTTGATAATAATCTACACAACAGTCGCATACTTCCATCTGTGATGACGTCATACTAAATGTACCCCCCTCCCCCTCCAACTGTTTCTCAATTCTTATTAAAACTAAACATTTTAAAATATATGTGGCAAATGATAACCTAATCTTATATCGTGGAATTATTACGGTGCCGAACTTTATAGCATGCGAGAAAAAAAAAAAAAAAAAAACACCAGAGGGTACTACTATCAATTTGCGAAATTTCTTCAGTTTATCTGATCCGGCTTATTATTTAATGGCTTTGCAACTATTATTGCGTAAAAATGACGTAACATTTACTGACATTTTTTCTGCATGCAAAAAGACCAATATCGCAACTATTTGTGTAAAGATGTTTGCAGAGCACGAAATAAAACATAAATGAAATTACGCGAATGACACGCAAATATAAAAAGCATTTAATAAAACGATTGAACTATTAACCCATTAAAGACTGACGTTGCATTTACGCAACATTATATTTGTATTTTTTTTCACACGAATAAAAGATAAAAAGTAAGAGTAGAATTTGCCTTATTTAATTAACAAATTTCAGTAGTTCATAAAGTAAAAGTAAGTGTTTAACAAAAAGTGGTGTGAACTCAATAAAGTTCCTGTAAAACGTGCTTGCATAGCTGCCAACCTCACGCTAATCTTCCGTAATACATGGATTAATTTGACCTCGGTTAACGACGTTTCGAACCAGAAAATTTATTTGATGAATCTTTATTTGTTTAATTTGGGGTTTCTACGTGGAATTTATTTAATTACATTTCTTGAAAAAAATTCTGATTCGAAACGTGATAAACCTGGGTCAAATTAACTCACTTATTACGGAACATTAGTTGAAGTTTGGCACCTATGTGCTTGTGTTATGGGTTAATAAAGAGAAACTGACATATTTTTAAAATAGTGAAACGTCAACTGTAACCGCTTTCGCTGGGATGGATTACCGGCTGAGCAAAATGCCCCCAGTAAATTTAAATAAAAAATTTCTCCATATTTAAGGGGTCAGGTAACCTTTGAAGCGTCCAAAAATCGTATTTTTTAAAAATAGCTTATAATTAAATATGATTCTTTGGGAACATTTAAAATCAAACCCCATACAAAAATTTGCATTAGAAGAGAAGTTATGTCTAAAACACTTTGAGCTTTTGCTATATGATCAACCGGTTTTTCAATCTTTAAAGCCAATTTTCTCAAAACAACGATTTTGATCATTGCGCGCACGATTTCTGAAAAACGGTTGCCTAGAATTTCACGAAATTTTTGGTGGATGTATTAAACTTACAGAAGCACAAAATGACCTATTATTATGTTTCTCAAGTAAGAAGTTTAGAATTCACGGCTACTTTTGTATTAAAAAAATCTCGATATTTCGAATTTCTCTAAAAAAAAATTTTTTTCTCGAGATCTACAAGTTTTATTTTTTTTCATTGTAGGTCATTCTGAAAACACTTCATATCTGTACTCATTAAAAAAATCTTGGCTTGTTTGAGCCATTGAAATGGAAAAAATCATGCGCTCAATGCATGCAAGAATAATTCTTTCGTAAAAATTGTATTTTCTTTAAAAAAAAAAAAAAAAAAAAAAAAAAAAAAAAAAACTATATATGTGCATACCTTTTCTAACAACTTCAATTGATAAAATAAATCGTTCCTAACATGTGTTTACAATTTTATAATTAAAAGTTAATTAGTTAAAGAATGACTGCAATTCTTACAGAGGTCACTTTTCCATGTACTTTATTGGTTCAAAGGTTACCTGACCCCTTAAATGCTTTACTAATGAAAAATGTCAGTCAAAAATAATGGTAAAAACAGATATTAATTTTTACTGGTGGAAGTCTACTTAAGCGGTAGCCTTGCTTTTCCCCATATTGTGACAACCTATACAACCTACTGTCAGTGTGAGTGTCAATCTGAAAGATTGTAATACATGACCAAACTGCCACAAGTTAAAACAAAACGGAAAATTGTCCATATTTGTGAGAGAAATTTTATATGAATAAGGCGCTTAAATAAGACGACATTTTTTATTTAAATTTATTGGTAGGAGTTTGCTCGGTTGGTAATCAGAAACTGTTGATCGGATTAAAAGAAATACAGCTATCATATTCCGACAACCTCCTCAGTTACTTCACTCGCATCTGATAGACAATGGGCTTTATTCTCCCTTCCGGTTCGAGAGTATAAAAACCGCTATTTTACCAATTGTGAAGTCACAGGAATACTGTCCACCGCCCCCTGAATACTAGGTTTGAGCGCTGATACAAAAATAGTGCCTGCCGTAGGCGGATTTTTTTCTTTAATTTAGACACCAGTATTTCATAAAAGATTTCTTTGACATGTTAAATCTCAGAAAAATAAAGCGGAAAGAACATTCAAATTTATTGGCATCAAAACTCAAGGGACTGTACACACGCTGAAAAGAATCCTTCTTCGGCAGCCGCCATTTTTGTGTCAGCGCTCAGGCCTAGTATTCGGGGGGCGGTGTACTGTCCATACACTATATGTTTTCTTCTCTTTATTCACAACACTATTATTAAAAGTAACATTTTCTATGATTGCGGTAAATATGGTTTAATCTGGAAAGTTCGCAATGGGACTGCTAGCTATAGTATCATTCTTAAACCCTTGAGGGGCGGTGGGATAAAATATATCCCACCTAATTTAAACAAGATTCTCACCAGAAAATTTTTACTAAGTTTTATATTTTTAACTTTGGAGGAAAATCGTTGGAAAATTGCTTTTCCTTATTTAAAAATAAAATTTTTCGATTATTCCGGTGAGAATTCAATATTTAGAGTCATTTGCCCTTGCCCCTCAAGGGGTTAAACGAAAAAATCGATTTTCATCCAGAAAAATAAAATATTTTACCATGATTGTGTTATCATGACATCATTTTTACTGGATTTCATTCAAAAGGCGAACTCCTTTACCATTTATTAAAAGACCTTTGACATACATATTTAGCAAGTTAATCCGAAAACAATGTAATAAATAATAGAGCGTGCAAGGGTACTTCTTTTGTAACTAATATATCAGGTGCACTATTTACATGAATTTCGCAGCGTTGTTTCAAATATATTTGCGGCATTCGTCAAGGATCAACAGGCCTATACAGGGCGCGTATACGCAGGTACGCAGCGTATACAGGGCAGTCACGGGCGACTATTTTTCTATTCTACTCACACCACTATTTAAAAAAAAATTACATTTTGTAATATATATTTCTCTTGTTAATGCCCTTGAACAGTATGTCATTAATTATTGTATTTAGAAAGTGGTGTGAGGTAGAATTAAAAAATAATCGCCTGCGGCAGCACTGCGTGTAAGAATTTTTTTTTTTTGTCTGTACCACTATTGTGAAAAAAAAAAAATTATTTTCATGATACATTTGCTGTGCATATGTTTAAAGTATTTATCGTAAAAATTATTGGTTTAAATACTGGTAGAACAATGTTCTTTTCCCTATATGCTGCGCTCCCTGCATCAGCGAGTAAGGGCCAAGACACCCTAGTAAAATATATAGAAGACAAGAAACATAAATGCAAAGTAATTGAATTGATTATATAATAAATCTCTAATCAAAAAATTAATAAGTACCGGGGAATATATCAGTTTATTCATGAATTGACCGACGTAGAAAAACCAACGAATTTAAATTAAAAAAACAAGAAATACATTTATTTACGAGTATTTTACTGTTTTATTCTAATTAATGCAATAGTTATACAAATTATAACAAAATCTGAAATATAACATTTAGTCACAAGCAACTGAGTTAGTTAGCAATAATTAAATTACACTAACTATATTTAAAAAAACAAAGAAAACGTAATTGAGGCGTTAACGAATGTAAAGTAATTTTTATATCTAGAGACTAGAAATAACTTAAAAATTATTTTACTCGGGAACGTATTTTAAAATAAACATAAAATCTCTGGCATTTTTGTATACCAAAATATAATCTTTGGATTAAGTTTTAATAAACTTGAAGAAACAAATTTTTCGGTTTGAATGCTTTTTTATACAAAAGCAAAATTATTACTCTAAAATCCATTACTTTGAAGCGAGTGTTTAATCTATAAACTAAATTTTAAAATACTTATAGCAAAGAGTATGTTTTTAAATATTCTTAAAGGTTTTAAAAAAAAACAGTTATTTCAGAATTTCTATTTTTAAGCATAGTACAAACTTGTATGCTCTAAGGATTATAATACTTATTTTTCATATCACTGATGTTTATTTAAAAGCTTATCTGGAGAATGTGTTTTTGTTTGTTTAGAAAATATCTTGTTTAAAAACTGATATAAAATTTTTTTTCACGAAATAATAATCTACTAGTTATAAAAAATTTAAATATCTATACAAGTTCACTGTTAAAAATAGTTTTCTAAAACAACAGAAAATTTCTGGCAGCAAAAAGTTGCCAGAAAATATCTGTTTTAAGAAAATATCTGTTAACGAAAGAATGCGTTATCAGACGACAGAAATACGTAGTCATACAGGCACTTCGTGTTGACAATTGACGCTTTTCCTAACAGTCAAAATCTGTAGGTCGATTCCTGTTGGCGAGGGGGGGGGGGGATGTTCTATTTAACAGATGAATCGCGTATTATAGGTTAGATACACGGGAAATTTCTATTTGCCGATCGAATTGTTAATATTAATAATAATAAATATTTATAGGAATTTCTCCTCCAAACTTTTACAAAATTAATTTAAATAGCTTATTCGCAATAAAACATTTAAACAGTTGAATTTATATAGATTTGTGAATTAAGTACATTAAAGACTGGAATAAGTGAAAGAAGATATCTTAAACTCCCCTCCTCCCCAGAATAAAAAAAATATATATATACGATATAAGGTAACTCCCCCCCCCCTAAAAATATTTATTAATAAAATAAATACATGTATTGAATGTGATTTGTAATTAAAAGAACTCTAATATTTATTCATGCAATATTTCTGAAAATTGATTAGGTTAAATCAGTGATGTTGGTTAATTATGTAAATAATATCCTGCCAATTTTTATAATTTTTTCGAATAGAAATATTTGTATATATAAATATGTAAAAGTTGACAGCTATGAGCAAAGATGAGAAATGAAAAAGAACGATATTATCTTTCTTAATAGAAGTATTGCTGCTTCTTTATTCCGCTCCTTGCACTTTTTTATAGCCCAGCGCTAGTAACAGTATTTAAACGCTAATTAGAAATTCTCATTACCGCTACTGCTGTTGTCCTCGTCATCAATGGCAAAGTCAATGTCATCGTAAATCATATCGGCTTCAGTTCGATCCATCTGATTGGAAATTCCAGTCACTTTGAAGCTTTTTATTATCATATCGGCTGCGATCAGTGTTGCCAGGTAGATCATAGATTTTCTTAAAATCTATATAAACGTCACCATAAAAAAATACGGAAAAAATATTTCATTTCAGCTTAAGTGATAAAATGAGTTTTCATCCTTCTTAACAATTTACAATGTTTTTCCGTATATAGTAAATGATAATCAACTAAATAAAAAAAAAAATTACAATATAATTTAAATTAAAATGTTAAACAAAATTGAACTTGCTGATTCTATAAAATGAATGGGTAATGCTTAAATAGTAATTATTTTCAAAATAATTCACACAGTTTTAGCTCAAAATTTATTTCATTAAATGGAGTGAATAAAATTTACAAATTTTAACTTAACCACCACATTTATTCTAAGATTGTACTAAAAAAAAAAAAAAATGGAACAAAATATCAATCACTCCATTTTAAACAACGTAGTAAATAGTAGGAAATGTGATAAATTGAAGCAATAAAAATATACGAACAGCGTCAGATCTAATAAATATTATTCTGGTTAATGTTAAACGAAAATATCAGTTATCTATAACTATAATAATTAATGCACAGCTACTCCGTGTTTATTATTAAAACTATCACTCCAAAACTAATCACGTATGTCAATTGATGACAAAATTAATTTAAAATCTCAATCAAAATCTCTAGAACTAATACATATGAAGTAAATTTAAACTCTTAGTCATAAAAAAAGTTAAATATAATAAGTAATCACTCTACAGCTATGTAAAAATTCAAGATTTATAAACTAATCATAAACTTAAGATTATTAATTTAAATTAAAATAAACAACTGATCAAAAAAAAAATCTCCAGTTATTAATAGAATTAGATCAACTAAGTTACTAATGTACTTAAATAATGAAGTATAAAATAATACTAATAATTTAAGTAAATCATACATTATATGAAAATAATAATAGTAATAAACAGTATTGCTTAATTAAGACTTTTAGCAAATAGGAAATATTTTTCATACATATTGTTATGTATCGGAAAAACATTGTTACATATTTAAAAAGGGATGAAAACATACCTTGCTATGTTTGTTTTCTAGTATTCGATCAGTAAATCCTAATTATTGAAGAAAACTACTCCATTTTTACCGGTTCTGATGTGAAAGGTTTGTGTCGCCGGTTTCAATGGTGAAATTGATTCTTAATTTTCTGTTAAAAATTCTTTATATATTATTCTTTTTCAATTAGATGAACGTATTTTATTGAACGTCTTGCGATTTTAAACGCAGTACACAAGAGACAAGAAAGACACAACAAAGATTCAAATTCAAGTTAGAAGAGAATTAGTTAGCGTGGGGTGTAGGATAACGAATGCTTATTGGTCATTCTAAATGATCTTCTAGATGTCATAGGGGGTGACCTCCCTTTCAAAGCGTTTTTCCTGTCATTCAACAGCTTATATTGTCGCAGTGAAAACTGATGGCAAAGAAAACAGAATTTTTTGTTGTTTCACATGAAAATAAGCGATATGAGGATGGAATGACATAAGAAGTCTGTTACGTAATTTTTACTGTCGGAATTCTAAGATTTTTTTCTGTTGTTTTAAGATTTTTTTTTACAGTGTTCTCTTGTTCTATGCAGTGTCATTTTTTGTGATTTTCAGTTCATTTGTTATATGGTTTTCAGATGCTTCCTCAATTATTGCGTGGAAAATTTCGATTACAGTATTGGGGTCATAAGTGGGAAAAATTACTGAAGACTAATTTAACTGTGCCAGATTTTACATGTATACAGGGTGCAATATGTTATCTATCGCCGACCTTTAATTTTTCAACCGTTTGTCGTAGACATACAGTTCCAATTACAAAATCGTTTCAAATGAGGTAAATATTCATGTTGTGGGCATTATTTAAAATAAAAAATTAATTTTATAAAAATTACGAAATGTAACTTTTTATACGGTCCCCCAGTCACTATAGTTAAATTTAGTAAAACTTTACACATATCATAACACATATAACACAAAAAGTTTAACATCTGTACTACAAAAATTGACACAGTTATTAGATTTCAAAGTTTGAGATTTTTGCACATGATTTTGTCTTTCATTGAGGGATCAGTTAAAAGATGAATTAAACTAATTCGAGATCAAAATCAGAGTGGTATGTCCTTTTTACGGTAAAACCACCTTTAGGCGGTGTCGCCAAGTCGGGGTATCACCAAAGAGGGTTATTTCATCAAAAAATTTGAGCTGACTTTTAGGGGTCGTATAGAAAGCGAAGAATTAAATATTGAAATTAAACAGAAAAATAAATATCATTTTATTATAATATCAGAAAACGGTCTACTATAAAAAATGAATACATAAAACGCTGGAATCTATTAGAGATACTGCTCAAAATATTCTCCATTGGACAATTGAATGCGTGACAGTATTGAGTCCTGGACACTTTAGAGCATAACAGGTGTGCAAATTGTGCGAGAATCAAAAGGATGATGCGCTGCTTCGGATAAACCATAAAAGTAGTTTCAATTAGATAGACCTTGATGTAATCCCAGATGTAGAGGTCCATTGGAGTCAAGTCCGAAGAACGCGGTGGACACTCAACCGGACCACAATGTCCAAGGATCTGTTGGCCGATTTCGGTGGCCAGATACGCCCGGGCGTTTGATGTTTTATGCGGAGAGCCCCATCATGTTGAAACCACACCCTGCATGCATGTCGGAGAGGCAGCGCTTCATACCATTCACGTACCGTATTTTGTAACAAATGCAGGTAACGATCGCCCGTTAAGGTCACATCGTAAAAGATAAGTCCAACAATCTAGGTTCCCCATATACCACACCACACGTGTCGTACTGTCCGGGCGATGTGGAGGATTCCAGGTCGCATCATCCTTTTCATTGTCGCACATTTTGCACACCTGCTATGCTCTAACCTGTCCAGGACTCAGAACTGTCACGCATTCATTTGTGAATTTCCACCAATGGAGAACATTTTGAGCAGTATCTCTAATAGATTCCAGCGTTTTATGTATTCATTTTTTATAGTAGACCGTTTTCTGATATTCTAATAAATTGATATTTAGTTTTCTGTTTAATTTCAATATTTCATTCTCCGCTTTCTATACGACCCCTAAAAGTTAGCTCAAATTTTTAGACGAAATAGCCCTCTTTGGTGATACTCCGATTTGGCGATACCGGCTGAAGATGGTTTTGCAGTAAAAAGGACATAGCACCCTGATTTTGATCTTGAATTGCTTCAATTCATCTTTTCACTGATCCCTCAATGAAAGACAAAATCATGTGCAAAAATCTAAAACTTTGAAATTTAATAACTGTGTCAATTTTTGTAGTACAGATGTTAAACTTTGTGTTATATGTGTTATGATATGTGTAAACTTTTACTAAATATAACTATAGGGACTGGGGGACCGTATAAAAAGTTAGATTTCGTAATTTTTATAAAATTGATTTTTTACTTTAAATAATGCCACAACATGAATATTTACCTCATTTGAAACGTTTTTGTAATTGGAACTATATGTCTACGACCAACGGTTGAGAAATTAAAGGTCGGCGATAGATAACATATTGCACCCTATATACATATCTAACAGGTAGACAGAGACACAACTCTTCTACAATGCCGTTGCTTTTTTTAATACAAAATAAAAATATTTTATTAAAATTAAGTTTGAAACAAAATAGCATCGAATTTTCTTATTTTGTTTTAGTCCGATAAACCCCATTTCTAGGAACTGTATTCCTTTTTTAACAGTTACATTTGGTTTGGGTTCTTATATTTTAGAATCTAATAAAACTCCATTGACATATTTAACTTCTTAATTATCGCATCCGTGACTTTTACAGACAGTGTAGGCTACTTTTTTTTTATTCAGGTTGTTTGATTCCCACCAGTTTTCTTTTTAAATTGTTTAATTTGCTTTATTCTCGCACTATTTCTTGTGCCATTAAATTTCCCAGTTTTCAAATAAAACAACTGAATTCCTGGTGTAAATTAAATATTAATGAAACAAACTTACTTGCCGTTGAAAGGGTTAACAATGTTACTGGGGATCTATTCTATTGAATCGTACAGGAAAATCAATTCGTACCGGAAAATTCTGTCATTTAATTATTAGACATTGATTCCAATATCTAATGTCTAATAATTACCGAGCAGAATTTTCCGGTACGATTTGATTTTCCCGAACGGACACGACTTTCCAAACGACCCAATGGCTTTTCCGACTGAATTTATAATTTGATTAGTGCTGTTATTTCGCATGATGAATTAACCCCTTGAAGGGCGGTGGGATATATTTTATCCTACCTACGATTAATGAAGAATTTTATGAAAAAAATTATGGAATTTTCAGAAAAATTTTATGAAATTTTACTTTTCTAACTTTGGTGGAAAAAAGTAGTAAAATTGCTTTTCATTATTCTGAAATAATTTTTTTCTAAATTTCCGGTGGGAATTCAGCATTACACAAACGCAATTGCTTGCCCCTCAAGGGGTTAAACCAACAATGATACTCCAGGAAAGCACGTTTAGAAGTATCAAATATGTTCTAAAAGTATTCATAACAGACTTCTTGAATGAAGGTTTATATAAATACTTTAATTTTCAACTTGTAAACACTTTGAAGGGAGGTGGTACATTTTATACTGCCTAATTTAAATCTCTCTAATGCCACATTGGGAACAGTAAGTTAAAATAAATTTTTCATTTAGAATCTAAGTGAAGAAGGAAACGAACACTGTTACTCTTGTAACCATTACAGCAAATTTTCATAAATAATTCCAATTAATTTATTGCAAAATATAATTAAGATAAAAATTGTTATATTCAGCTAAATTACCATTGAGCTCCACTGACATAAAGTATATCTAATTTGTAACAAAATGCATTTTGCTTGCCTGTATAATAAATCAAAACTTAGTTACTCTTGTGACCAGTGTCACAAGAGTAACAAAGTTTTGATTTAATGTACAGACAAGTAAAATACTTTTTGTTACAAATTAGATATGTGTTACGTGAGTGGAACGCAATGGTATTTAGCTGATTATATCAATTTGTATCTTAATTATATTTTGAAATAAAATAATTGGAATTGTTTATGAAAAATTGCTCTAATGGTCACGAGAGTAAAGAATGGACGTTCTCAGAAAAGCTTTTACTTATTTTCAAATAAATTTTTCCGTAAATTCTGGTGTAATTCAATCGTTTGAACACTTTATTAACAGGAATTCTTTTCCCTTCAAAATGTCAAACGATAACTACCTGGAGAGTAAGCGCTCCCACTTAATTTTGAGGCAGGTCGGAAGGTTCAGAGCTACGATTATAATGGCAACATTTTTCTCAAAAGAAAGTTTTACGTTATTTAATCGAATATTGCGGCGAATACTTAAGGCGATAATTTCGCTTAGGAAGAAAATTGTTTCGAAAATTGTAGCAATTTCAGCATTTACTATAAGCTTTTTTTTTTTTAACTTGCCCAGTGTGATCATTCCGTTCAAATTTTGTAATCCAGTTTTAACACACTTTTTGTGCTACAATTCACCTAATATTTAACATCATGGAGCATTCTCGGTGATAATACAATAATCTGCGAAACAAATATTCAAGATTTGCTTCAGCCATTCTTAGGTAGCAAAATCATTTTTCCAGTATGGCATAGCTGACAACTTTTACGCTTTTTTAACACCACTAGGTAAGAAAAAAAGTGTAAAAGTTGGCCGCTGTGCAATAATAGTATATAAATTAGAGATCTGCGCGGGCCGGCCCGTGGTTCGGAACCCGTGCCCGGACCGGCCCGGGTGCCATACTTTTTTCTGAAGCCGGGCCGGGCCTTATTTATTTTTTCTGTACAGAGTCGGGACTGGTTTCATTCCTAGTCTTCACAGCCAAAAATTTTCAGACCTAGTTTTGACCCAGACCGTATGAAAATCATTGTCTCAGTATCACCTGGTTCATTCAAAGGTCAGTAAAATTAGGCCTGGACCAAAAATTTCTGCCAAAAATGCTTACATTTATAAATCTCCGTTATTCTACACTTATAAATATTAAAATTTATTCTTTTTAAAGAATAGTAGATTTCTACTCTTATTAAAATATAGCTAAATTAAAATACAGTAAAACGTGTGAAACAGAACCTGCCTATGACAGAACCCTGTTTTAAACTTTAAAACGTGTTGATCCATGCAAAATTTATGTACTAATACCTAAGAAAAGAATATATAATATACTATGGGGCTCTGCTCCCTGCAAGCCACGCTCGCCAACCCCCCGTTCAGACACCGAAGAATCTAAAAACACGCTAATATGATGGGTTTTAAAAATATTAGAGATGATTGAATTATACTGAAAAAAGCTGTACAGGTCTCCCTGTAAACGGGTTTCCATTCAGTTCCCTTTGATTGCAAAAATTTAAGGGCGAATCAGTTGCTGTTAAGACATCCAATGGTTATTTTCGTTTTTGATTAAAGAGGATCAGTTAAACATTTGAAAAGAAGCTAAAATAAAATAAATTAAGTATACAGAGTCTTTGTCTCCCGGTATTTTAAAACAATCTCTTGAACAATAGCCTAAGTCATGTGACTATCATCAACAGTTCCAGGCGGACCACTTCGCTTTTTATACTCTAGGTGCCATTTTGGTACTTTAATGTTAGCCAGGCACAGTTGATAAGTCGCCAAATATTATTTTATCGCCATCATGTCATCTATATTACAATAGCTCAAGTCACCAACTGCCATAAGCAAATACGGTCTGATCCCTTCGCCGTTCATATGAAAGTTTGGCAAAGATGTCATATACGTCCCATATTTTTATTTATACATTTAGAATATTCTGCACTGTTAATAAATCTTACTTCCACTTCGAAAACATTTTAGACAGCTCCACACATCCCCGGGATCAGGACTGGTGAGAAATTACAGGAGAGCAAATTAAGACCTGGATGGTAACAATTAAAAAAAATTAAATAAAAAAGGCCTGAACATGTAAGAAAAATGAGCTACTTGAAGTGAAAACAAATAAAATATGATAGAGATAGAAAGAAATGTCTAGGAGAAACATTAAGTATAGCATTACAACAACTAGATATATTTATATATATTTTTTAAATTTTTATAAGATTTTTTCATATAATTTTTTGAAGTTTTTTGTATATTTTTTATAAATCTAGAGTAGTAAACTCAAGTACAAATAAGAAATACTAGCTGGGAAATAGGGTAGCCTATGTCGGAGTGTGGACTGGATCTTCTTGTTTGACTAGGCCTAAATTGCCATTTGAATCCACTCTTGGATGCCGTCAGAATCATCAGTCAATGCTGCCCGAGCGTCGAGGCAATGCCGGTAACGACCATACGCCTAAGCGTAGCCCTACCGGATGTACATCGCCTAATAACAGGGGAAAGACGTCAGGAGAGAATGTTGGAGATCCGCTGTAGATCGGCCCATCCGCTGTACACTGCTCGACAACTGAAGTCAAAATGACTGGAACAATAGGAATCGTCTTGTTATATAGGCTACGGAGATAAAGGGAGGTGCCAGAGGCAGAGTCTGAGCTGCTGTTGGCAGTCAGAGAGGAAAGATAGCGGGAAATACAGGGGTTAGTATAAAGTGCAATAAAAATAATAGGAGATTAATTAAATAATAAAATGAATTTAAAATAATTAAAGAAGAGAATTTAAGATTATTCCCAACTTGGGTCTTTTACGATTAACATTGTTGTGTATGTCGTAGTCAGGTAAATTATTTAAGGCATTATTATCAGATATTTCAAGGGACAGGTGAATAATCTGATAAATTTTACTGATAAATCACTAACTAATTACAAATAAATCTGATAAATCAAGGTGATAAATCTTACACATGTTACTCTTGTATTATTTTATGCCTTTTTTTTAATTTTTTCGGGAAATAAAAGGTGATTAATTTTTTGAAAAGAATAAAAATAAAAATAAACACACAAGTAAGTGTGTGTTTATTTTTATTTTTATTTTCAAAAAATTAATCAGCTTTTTTTATGTGAAACATTGTACTAAGAAGTTACTATCTAAATATTTTTACCACAGAGGAAAGCAATATGGGTTTTCTTTTCGCCTTAAATTATAAATTAGGTTTAATGTAACTAATTAACGTGCCTTATGCTACTTTTTCAAAGTATTATTATAAAAGACTACAAAAAAGTTATTACGAATTTTTTTCTTTTTTTTATCCTCATTTACGAGTACATATTTATTCCATATGTTGGTAAAAATTTCATAGATATTTTCATGGAAATTTGCATTATATAAAAACTGTTTCAGTTTTTAAATTGAACATTTATTGAATATAATTCTATTGGTGAAAATTCGTAATACATCTCCCTCAAACGCTCACACCAGTCAAACGAAAGTTTCGCAAGCTAGTGTTAAACCTTTGAAAGCACTCCTTTTAAATTTCTAGTTTGCATGTAAATGTTTTGAGATAATTCTTTCGCACAGAATATCTGAGGTGGATCTTAATTTTTTTTTCTTTATCCATTTTGTATGCAGATTTCGTTATAAAGTTATTTTTACTTTCGTAACCAGCAGTTTTCAAATATAAAGCGACATCATTCAAAAATGTGCAACCAAAACTGAAAAAGTAAACAAGTCGAAAATTGTACGTCAAATGTGGCAAATGTGGTGCGTCCTTACTATAACTAATTTTATAAATATTCACATCTTAGTTTAATAGCTCTTGCACTCTTATGCAAAAAATGCATGAATACAAAATTTGCCACGATTAGATATGTTAAATTAAATAATACGGAAATAATAGGACTCCATCTTCAACAGGAACATGGCAACCTAGAAATTTACCTATGTATATTTACTTTTATTTCTTTTTATAAATTATATAAATGAATAAATAAATAAATTTAATGAAAACAGATATAAATGTTTATTTACTTTTATTTCTTTTTATAAATTATATTATTTGTTAAAAGTTTTTCAACAACTGAAAAGGAATTATATAAAAATTTATGCTTAGAATATGAGCTCAACTGGATCGAAACTTCGGACTTCAAAAATGGTAAAGCCTAATACTAGGAAAAAAGGATTGATATCTTCTAAAAATAAAAGTGAAGAAAATGCAACTGATTCAAATGCCCTCAGTGAGAATAATGGAGATATAAACGACAGCAAGATGGAGGATGACACCGTAGCAAACGGCGTATCTTCAATTCAGGAAATACAGGAAAACTTTAACCTTTATTGTTTGGATATCTCACCAAAGGAAACTAGTCGGATGTACCAATCCCAAAACTTTCTTCTATCTCATACATGTTAATACTTCAAAATTCGCTATCACACTGCCAAAATTAAATGGCAATCTATGCATCTCATGAGGATTCTAAAGGTATGAAATTCCGTGCATTAGTTCTTGAGATATGACTATCACTGAAATCGTCTAAATCCAGCAAAATGCTGCCTAGCAGCGCCACCTATTGGATGATTTATACCAAATCCTAATCAGCAACAATTTATGTCAACGTCTGACTGAATCTGAAGTTTGGAGAAAATCCGTGCATTAGTTTTTGAGATAGAGCTGTAGCGAAAATCGTGAAACTTCCTGCATAGCAGCGCCACCTATTGGGTGATTAACACCAAAACCTAATTAACAACAACTTGTGTCAACATACAACTAAATCTAAAGTTAGATGAAAATTCGTCCATTAGTTATATAGATAGAGCTTTGAAGCAATCGTGAAAAAGGCAGCACAGAAGCGCCACCTGTTGGGCGATTTACACCAACACATAATCAGTAGCAAGTCATATCAAGGACTAACTGAATCTGAAGTTTGATGAAAATCCGTGCGTTAGTTCTTAAGATAGAGCTATTGGGGAAATCGTGTAAATCCTGCGAAATTCATCATAACAGCGCCACCTGTTGGACGATTTACACCAAAACGTAATCAGCATCAACTCATATCAAGGACTAACTAAATCTGAAGTTTGACCAAAATCCGTGCATTAGTTCATGAGATACAGCTATCGCAAAAATCGTGAAAAATGCAGCATAGCAGCGCCACCTGTTGAGCGATTTACACCAAAAACTAATCAGCATCAATTTGTATTAGGGACTAACGGAATATTATTTTTTATTAAATTCCGTGCATTAGTTCTGGAGATAGAGCGCCCACAAAATTTGTGTCACATACATACAGACAGACAGACTCACAGAGTCACAGACAGACATTTTGTAAAAGCATGTTTTTTGGAATCTCTGACCCCTAAAACGTGTAAATCCGTCAAAAACCGGAATTCGAAAATTTTCATGAATCCAATTCTTTCTTCTTGTAAAGATAGAAGAAAGTAATAATAGAAGTATTGCAGAGTGATACGCACGAGAAAATTATAATCTTTTTGGAAGCAAATGGGACTTTTCCAAGCATACACCCGCGTCGTCTAAAAAACGGAATTCAAGAAATTATTCCAAGTCACGACCAAATTGATGAATTGAAACTAACCCGGCGAGGGAAACTCTTAGTAACGACAAGCTCTCTAGAAACAGCGCAACAAATCTTAGACATCCAAGAATTGGAAGAAATACCGGTATCACCTGTTCTCCAACGAGAAAGCATTACCACATGGTTCCTGCTGCACGGCATCCGCACGGATGTATCGTGTGAAGAAATAACGGCAGAACTGCAAGATCTTGGAATATATAGTTTGGAAACTCGTCGATTTACTAGGAAGATAGAAGGTCAGATACTTCCCACCAAGACTGTGTTGATAACGAAAATACGTACCTACTTGCCTAAAGAAATTAAGTTATGGCACCAATTGCACCGAATTTCTATTTTCCATGACAGACCATGCTGCTGCTAGAACTGCTGGGCATATAATCACCCCACAAAAAGCTGCAGGAAAGAAAAGCTATGTAGACAATGCGGCATTTCTCATGGAGGTGGTTGCACGCAGGAGGTTCCCGTGTGCGCCTCGTGTCGGCGTCCCCACCTATCAGGAGATAAAAATAGTCAGAAATACCAGGAAGAAATTAAAACACAGGAATTTAAAAGCACACATCATTTGTCTATTAGTGAAGCACGGCGAATATTCAGATCAACGGCAGAACAGTCCGGATACGAGAGAGCTGCTGCACAACCAACACAGCGTGGTTATCTTCATGCCGAGTATGCAATATCACAGATGGTGGCAAGCGCTCTTACAAAAATGTCAGAGACGTTATCTATACTCACAGCCCTGATAACATCCACGAGGAAAGCCCAAGAAGAAAATAGTATTAAAAAATTCTTTCAGTGATTCAAACTATAGCCCAAGGAATGCACAAGACCACAGTTCTATCCAGCACAATGAACTCCCCACTACTCACAAAACGAGCAGCCCAGCTCGAAAAAAATTGAAAACAGAGAACCTTGCTAGTTCCCAATCCAATCAGCTACCTAGAGGAACACAGATTCCCTCTCCACCACCCACGAATGCTTATTACTTAGTTCACCAGAGATCTTTAGATACATCAACGAAAGGATTGATACAAGAATACGCAACAGCGGCCAGATCACAGGAGTGGCTAGACCCCCGTGTTGCCAGGCAGATATTTACAGGTGTTTTCCTCTACCCAGACTATGCAGAAAAGAAGTTGTACCGCCAGTCCGCCTTCTCAGGTACGGCAGTCGGGCGGGAAGGACGGAACCCCTTGATCATGGATTCAGATACCAAGAGAGATTTCGTAGCTCTAGTGACACTACATCTACGTTTTGATGTTTCTGGGTACACACGGTACCATGGAGAAATGATTGTATTTGAACCTAGGAGAAGATTAATAGAGGTGTAAAGCTACTCATTGAGTGTAGCTAAATCCTCATAACCGAGCGTAAGCTCCGATAATAACAATAACTTACCTATCATGGAATATCGTTGAATTAATTACGTATGATAGGATTTAATAGAATAAAGAAACCTTTTATTAATATCTTTGATCAATATTAATATCTTTTATAAGATCAATATTAATATCTTTTATTAATATTGATCGGTTTGGGGTAGTGCTTAAAATGTACTATGTTTGAACAACAACAAACAAAAAAAATTTTAGATTTATAGGTTAATGTGTTCTGCCGCCTCATCAGCGTCGAATTTTCGAAATTTTGACGCATTTTGGTATTTTTCTGCATAACGGTTTACTGCTTGCTCAATCCATAATCCGGACAGACAGGGTTTGGCACTCTGCCAAAAAGTGAAAGACCCCTATTTTCATGCCCAGATACAAATCGGAGTGGCCAGTAAATCACCGACCATTCTCTTTTATCCGGATAAGCGCAGTAGGCAGGCGCTACAAGTATCTGCGAGTAGCAGCCGATTTTAACTCGTTTAAAGCAGTATACTTTTAATCAGTGTGCGGTATTTATTGTTGCTTGCACTGCAGTCGTCTTTAAAGCAATTTGTCTTGTGTTTTTGTGTATTTCGTCATCATTTTCTAATATGAGATATTGGTAACTATATGAAATGCCAAAATTATCGCAGTCAAAGTTTTCAAGTAGACAAACGTTGCAATACCGTATTTTTTGGAACACCGAAGGTTTTTTTACGCATGTTGACAGCGCATGAAGACATTATAAGATGTTTCGCTCACAAGAGATGATTGCGAAACTAATGCGTATCGGTTGAGAAAATGGTGGAAACAAAGAACCATGTTTTTCAGTTATTTCAGAAACTGTTGGTTTGAAGATGGAAAATTTATACATCGATACATCATTGCTTCGGTTTTACATAAACCCGTTAGTGATATGATACATGCATACCATGGAAAATATCGACCAATCATGAAAAATATAAAACATCTTGTAAAAAGTAAAACAACTCTCGGAGATATTGAGAGCTGTAAAATGGAAACAAAAACATTCTTTTGACATATCTGCCTGTAAATGCTCGATTTTTAAGGAGTGTAACTGTCCGAAAGAAAGTTTCTGCAAAAGAACAGGTGTTCCTCGTTGAAAAAGAACGGAAAGAAAAGTGTTCATTGGAAGTGCTGATGTTCCAGAAACACAACGGCTCAAAAAACGTCAAATGCGAAAGGAACGCGATACTATAAGATCTGCAAAACACGAGTCTCCTGCTTCTGCTTCAAGCTATTCAGTGGAAAATGAATAGGAAAATGAAATTGAAGATATGATGGAAGTGGAGATAGGGGAAAAGGTGGGCACCAAACACAGGTCTTATACAGCGTCTCTTCCGCAGTCAACTAGAAGTGTCCAAATGCGTTTAGAACTGGATAACTTGTCGGTAAAAGATATGGTGTATCCAACAGATCCACGGCTGCTATTGCATTGAGTTTTATGCAAGATTTGGGTTTAATATCGGAATCAGATACCAGCCTCGTCACAGGCAAAAATAAAATATGAAGGGAAAAATAGAGAATTCACAAAAAATTAGTCTCAAAATAATACGAAAATCGTTCCATTCCATCTGGCCTTTATTTTGATGGACAGCACGGCAAAACTTTAACATAAGAAACACTCGAGGACAAACAGTTCCAAAGAACATTTGTAGAAGCGCATTACTGTATTGTATCGGAATCTGTATCTAGGAACATGAGATATATTACACCCGAAAGTGGATGTAGTCTTGATATATCTAATAGCATTTACGAATACGTAACAAGTGCTTTATTGAATGATTTTAGCAACCTTATTGTTCTCGGTTGTAACGGCACTATAATGAACACAGGTGTGTCTAATGCTGTAATTCGCAGGCTTGAATTGAAATTTCAGACACCAGTCCAATGGATTTTCTGTTTCTGGTTATTATCTGCTTATTTCAAATATTTACCAATATCTAATCTTAGAACATGATGATGGAATTCAAAGAACTGCAAGACAAAGTCATTTTAAAACGACTGCAGTACAAGCAACTATAAACACCGCACACAAATTAAAAGTATACTACTTTAACACTAGAACCGCCGGAAATTTTACTGAAGTGTTAACAAATATTTTACACCGGAAATTTTAATTGAAACTACTTAACTTATTCATTTTACTTATTTCTCAGTGGTATATTTTAAACTTATTTTAGAAAGAAATTTCTGGTGAAAATCGAAACATTATTATTTGGTAGACGGCGGTTCTAGTGTTAAACAAGTTATAATTGGTTACTACTCGCAGATGCTTGTAGCGCCTGCCTATTGCGCTTAGCCGGACAGGGTCATACCAGGCGAGGAGGCCTACCATATGGCTATAGTAGGGTGGTCCTTAAAACATTAAATTTAAAATTTTCTATGGGGCACCCCCCTATTTTGTTCTATGTATAAAATAAAGAACTCCACAAAAATTTCAAAATTTTAAAACATTTTTTAAGGGTCGCTACCAAGGTTTGAATTTTAAAAAAAAATTAAAAATTGACATATTTTGTAATCTAATAATATGTTATTAATACAAATCCATAGTCATTGCCAAATGGAATCATGGTATGATATTAGGCTGTAAAGACTGTCTTTTGTTTCAAGTTTCAATATATTTACACAACCTATTATTGAACACAGTCAGGAGTATTTCATGTCTACACTCTATTTCCCCTGAACTTGGCCCCATTGTGAAAGGTAGAGAATCTAACATTCCGCCTTGAAAAACAGTTCTCTCTTATTTTAAGATACCTAAAATGCGTAGGAATTTATAAGATAATGTTTATAAATTATAGATTTTGATTTTTTTATATTCGTAAAATATCATACTAAATGGCCATATTTGTATCAAAGATTATCGTATCGAAGAGTATCCTATCATTCGTATCAGAGCACCAAAACTTAAAAAAAAAGTTTTCGGAAAGCTTTCCTTGGACTGTTCACTGGGATTGCAAAATTTTAGAAGACATTTCAGGATCTGAAACTGTAGACAGATTAACCATTATTGTTTCACGTAAAGATACTGACCATTTAAATAGCTGTTCCACAATTTCAATCAGGAACAAGTGAGGCAATAGCTCCTGCTGTTAACGAAACATTGGAGTTATGGAGATTATAAGCAAGTAAAATGTATGACTTTTGATATAACCTTTGTTGATACCTGTTTATCAGGAGCAACTTGAGCTGTTCTGTATTAGAATATGAACAAAGAAATGGTTTGGCTTGCAATCATCACATCCTTTAAATTATGCTTGATGAAGTTGTTATTAAGTCTCTCGGAAATTCAAGCGGACCGGACATACCATTATTCCAACGATTTAAAATTTCGTGGATGTCTATCGATTATGGCATATTTCAGACTCTCATAATTGACAATTTAATTAATGAAAAAAATAACACATAATGCGTCCGAAATTACAGAATTTGCTCAAAATCATCTTAGAAATTTTCAACCAATAGACGATTACAAGAAACCGATAGACCTCGCCATCATTTTCTTAGGAGCAGTACTAAAAGAGGTGTTTACATTAGAGCTCCAGGTGGGGATTGCATCGGGCTCCATGAATGGTGAAGGTGATGTATTTGCTCAAGATTTATTTATTTAGAGATCAGTTTAAACTCTCTAAGTAGAAAAAATCTGGAGTTCGTCAAGTTTTCTCGATTGTTGTGAAAATCTACATTCACACTGGTATCAGGCTCAATGATTTATTGCTCCCGAAGAACTTGAAAAAAGACGAAAATGTAAATTAAATAATTTCTTTGTGTGCTTTGAAGAAATCCCTAGGACATTTCTGTACTTCACAGAACTAGTTGCTTTTGCATTTTTCGATGACAATGTCTTTTTTGAAAATAAAAGAAAAATGGTGCATGCTTTGAAAAATGAAATTATGAACCTCTGAAACGTACGCGGGCTGATCCTGATGTCATTCTCCAAAATAGCTTGCAAGATTTTCTAACAAACAGCACTCTGGGGTTTCTTTAAAAATTATGGATTTACCTTTAGACTTTTTTGAAACAGATGCAGCTAATAGGAATAAAAATGAATCCTACAAGACGTGTAAGGCACTAGCGACTTCAGTCAAACTTGTTAATGATGTAGCCGAAAGTTGTATAGCACTCATGGAGGAATACAATAAACATCATTCAAAAGATAAAGAACAAAAACAGTATTTCAAGGATATGATGATGGCAATCCAAATCATTTCTTTGTTCATATTTTGCTCCAGAAGAACACAAGCTTTTCTTGATAATCTGGTATTAAAAAGGCTGTATCAAAAATCATACATTTTACTTGCTCGGTACTCCCCACGATTCCAATATTACGTTACCAGCAGAAGCTATTGCCTCTTGAACTATCCTAATTGAAGTTTTGGAACATCAAGCAACTGGTCAATACCTTTACCTGAAACAATAATGGGTAATCTGTCTACAGTTTCAGATCCTGAAATGTCTTCTAAAATTTTGCAATCCCAGTGAACAGTCAAAAGAACGTTTGCCTAAAACTCTTTTTTTAAGTTTTGGCCTCTGCTTGCTCGTCTTCAGATACGAATATGTTCATTAAATACGACATTTTACGAATATCAAAAAGTCAAATTCTATAATTTATAAACATTATCTTATACATTTTTATGCATTTTAGCTATTTAAGATTAAACAATAACGGAGAACTATTTTCCAAGGCGGTATGTTAGATTCTCTACCTTTCACAATGGGGCCAAGTTCAGGTGAAATAGAGTGTAGACATGAAATACTCCTGACCGTGTTCGGACAATAGGTTGTGTAAATATATTGAAACTTGAAATAAAAGACAGTCTTTACAGCCTAATATCATACCATGATTCCATTTGGCAATGACTATGGATTTGTATTAATAATATAATATTAGATTACAAAATATGTCAATTTTTAATTTTTTAAAAAAATTCAAACCTTGGTAGCGACCCCTAAAAAATGTTTTAAAATTTTGAAATTTTTGTGGAGGTCTTTATTTTATACATAGAACAAAATAGGAAGGTGCCCCATAGAAATTTTAAAAGTTCATTTTTCACCTTATGTAATGACAGAATTTCTGAAATTTAATAAGGCAAATAATACTATTAAAATTTAGTGGTGAGAAGCAGCCATTTGTGGCGCAGCGCTTGCATCCCTGACCCTAGGCTATAGCCTATTTTACCTCGCCTGAGGCTTAGCCGAACAAAAGAGAGTGGTCAACTGATTTACTGGTCCATACCCTTTTATTTCTCGGCATGAAAATAGGGGTCTTCCACTTTTTCGGTCGAGTGCCAAACCCTGTCTGTCTGGATTATGCATTGAGCAAGCAGTAAACCATTATGCAGAAAAGTACCAAAATGCGTCAAAATTTCCTAAATTCGATGCCTGTAGGGCGGCAGAAGATATTAACCTATAATTCTAAAAAATATTTTGGTTGTTGTTATTCAAAAATAGTACCTTTTAAGCACTACCCTTAACAGATCAACGAAATCTGTGATCATTTATTAATTTTTGTACTTTAATCATTTTTAGTCTAATTTTCGAAGCTTTCGGCCCACTGAGGCAACTGAAGATATCAACTCACTGTTTTAAGATTCCGCAAACTTTTTAATAAAGAGAGTTCACAAATTTTCCGCACTACCGCTAAAAGATTTGAGAAATTTCGATTTTTTAGATACGCCCCATTATATATATACAGGGTGTTTCTAAATGGATATCGGCGTTTTAACATTTGGTGGTATTTATTACACAAAACTTAAAATTATAATTAATACATAAAATGAAAGAGCAGTTCAGTTTTACCTACAAGCTTACAAGTGTTCAATGTAAGCACCTTTCGTCACACGGCACAGATCAAGCTGATAAGGCATTTACCATCAAGTAGATAGCTCAGTTCTTCCCAAACGTTGATAAGTGTTTGTGGGGTCATTGTTGCAACAGCTGCAGTGGTCAGCTAGCTGGTAGTGGAGGTACATACACACGATCCTTTATGAACCCCCACAGGTAGAAATCATATGACGTCAGATCGGGTGAGCGTCTGAACAGAACTTCTTAGCTAATCAACATTTGGAAGCTATCGACTTGATGTGTTCCGTGTGACGAAAGGTGCTCACGTTGAACAGTTGTAAGCTTGTAGGTAAAACTGTTTGAGTTGCTCTTTCATTTTATGTATTAATTATAATTTTAAGTTTTATGTAATAAATTCTACCAAGCGTTAAAACACCGATATTCATTTAGAAACACCCTATATTAGATTTCAAACCATTCAGTTGAGTAGTTTTTGCGCAGTTATATGCGGAGAGACGGACGGACCAGACAACGACTTTAGGTTCTACGTATTCATATAATTTCAAACAAACCTAAAAAAAGCGAGATTAGAGATCGAACTCAGGTATTCTGTGGAAAAAAAAATCATTTAAATTTATTAAAATGACAGAGAGAAATTTTAGAAAAATCCTTTCATATTTTTAACATTCGCTTGAGAGTGTTTGTGCGGGACTAATGTTTTCCTAATTCCAACAAATAAACAGTATTATGATACATAAATATATTTTGAATATTTCAAGGGATTAACTACTTAATTGTCACTATTTTTGACACCATAAACTAAAAACAGGGATCCAAGCCCACTTTTTAAGTACAATAATTTTTGCCTTAACCCCTTGGGGACGAGCGGCACGTATACGTGCCGGGTGAAGCGCTCAGAATCCTTGTTTTTCCTCACCAGTAAAATTTTACTGTAAAATTCGCATTATTTAATCAGCGCATTTTCTCGATTCAAGACGACACAAATTTCTGTTTTTAAAAAAAGGTGACAAAAGATTAAAAATTTCGTAAAAGGCTCCCGTCCCGAAGGGGTGAAACAATCGAGACAAGTCTGCCATTTAAAGAACCGAAGATTTCAGGTAAAAATTAGTGGTGTGGACAAGCTTTTATTAACGAAGCAAGCTAACTTTTCCTCCCCGAACAGAGTTCAGGCAAAACAGTTATGTAGTTAAGGGCAGGGATGTAGTGGAGGGTATACGGGGGTACACTCCGTATACCCTCTGGATTTTTTTAAGGAACACCGTATACCCTCTGTTTCTCAAGAAAGCTATAGTATATATACACTAGAGTATACCCTCTGCCTTGACGGTATACCCTCTGCTTAGAACATATACCTTCTGTTTTTTTACGACTACACCACTGGTTAAGGGTATCCTTTAAGTTAATAGATCGTTGTAGATCAACAATCGATCTTCTGTTACTTTAAATATAATTAAAATTTATATATTCTTAAACATTTTTAAAGCGGATATTTTTATTAATGTAGTACAGTGTTACCGCATCTGGCGGATTTTTTATTTAGATGTATTAAATTCACGCCAGAAAATTTTGAATAACACATTTATTTTAATTTATTTACTAAATACCCGTCATCTTATAAATAAAAAATAAATAATAAAACTTACTTGTGAGAATTCGGAATGCCGAAAAAAAACTCTTAACCAGAAACGGCAACATTGTTATATGTACGCCCAAAAAAAATGACTCAATTTCTCAATTTATTATGTTTAAAAAAAATAAAAGAAAAATTATATTTTTACCTTAAATATTTTCTACATAAATAGTTTTTTCTTTAATTCATTTTTATTTATAGCTTTTTTTAAAAAGTTAATTAATCTGCTTTTTCGGGCAAAAAATTCTACTAATAAGTAACACTCTGCATATTTTACCAGAAAAAAAATGGACTTACTTTTCAAGTAAAACAATAAATTCTAACGCATTAATGTGCTAATTATACAAAACTAGGATGAATATAACTAATTAAAGTATAATATGATAATTTTATGAATGCATTAAGTCTACCAAACGTTCTGTCCAATAATGTGATTTTACGCCAACTTTTTTTAAAATTCAGATTTCTTCATTGACACCACTTTTTTGAAAGGGTAAAATTCCGATTGTTTTTACATTTCAGATTAAGGTGAAAACAAGGGGAATTTTACCATTTCAAAAAAGTGGTGCCAATGAAGATATCTGAATTTTAAAAAAGTTGGCGTGAAATGACATTATCGCACTTTAACCCTTTAGTGCGCAGCAGTGTTGCCATTGGGCAACTTTTTTTAAAATTCAGATTTCTTGATTGGCACCACTTTTTCTGAAATGGTAAAATTCCTCTTCTTTTCGCCTTAATTAATATGTCATTAAATAAGGCGAATTTTACTATTTCAAAAAAGTGGTGCCAATCAAGAAATTTGAATTAAAAAAAAGTAGCCTACTGGCAACACTAGTGCGCAGCTTTGCATATATGAAAAAAAACACTGTTTTGAATTTAGTAGATTTTTTTATTCGCATCTACATCATTTACACCAAAAAATTAAAATAGCAATATTTGCTTTAATTAAAAACCAGGCATTCTGTATTTATATGAAGCGAAATGAACCATTGAAACTTACCGGTGTAAAGTCAGATTCTCCGAACTACGTAATTTGTAGAACGTATTCTATTATAGGGATTAAAAAGTTAAAGATTATGTTTTTAAAATAAATAATTATATGAAATAAGGTATTTGGAGACATACTTATTAAAGTATTTACTAATTTTCATTATTTTAGCGTAAAACAGCCACACGACAGTAGCTTTTACGTGTATTGCAGACGTGCAACAGAAGAAAAGATTGACGTATTACATGAAAAATGTATCTCTCTTTTTTTTCATTATTTTTCCTGTGTAATAAACCTTTCAGAGAATCATATATAATTTTTTCGAAACTTAATAAAAAAATCGCGCATGTAAGGGTTAAATAAGAAACCTAGCTACCAACTTGTATGGATTTTTTCTAACACTAAAATATAATATTGCCTTATTTAATCCTCAACAATGACTACAATTCGGAGATTGAATTAAGCGAAATTTACTATTAAATTTTAGTGTTAAGTAAAATCCGTACATGTTGCAGTTATGAAGAAACTGTTACGGAACATTTCTTTCATTCCAGAAGTTTTACTATGTGTACGTATTTATTTATTTCACACATTGCTAAAAATTGCATACATTTATTTAATTACTAAAATTCCATATTCGGGTGCTTGTGGCGATCTGTTTATATTGCCCTTTTTAACATTTTGGCGAAAAAAAAATAATTTTTCAAAACAAAAAGTACATTTAATGTTAATTTTTACATGTTACGGCAAACAATCCAACATTACACGTTATTTTATAACCAAAAAGTTTATCAAAAGCAAAGAGCATTTAAAGGGACCGGGAAAGCAAAATTCAACAAAAAAAAAAAATGATTTTTAGTTTTTTTTCTTCATTAAATAGTTTAAACTTTTATCTTTCCAACAATGTGTCACAAATGTTTATGCATAAAAAAATAAGTGTTAAATTATTCATTATTTCTAAGAGTACTTCACAGCTTAATGGCCATTTAAATCTTTAATTGAATTTTTCTCAAAACTTGTATTTTTCATGTTTATGTTCCTTTTTTTCAATATCTATTAAACTTAAGAACTCAGATTTTTTTAATACTTACACTATGTTATACTGTATACTTTAACACAGGGATTTAATGATTTGTTGAGAATTATTTATTTTAGGCAGTGAAATCTTACCAAAAATGCTAATTTAAAAATGCCTTTGAATAAATAATTAATAATTAATTTTGAGTTTCACCTGGAAAGAAAATGGTCTCTTAAAATACGTAAATCATCTTATTCTACTACTCTAAAAAATCTAGACCTCTGTCTTTCGCCATTTCTGAGAAAAAGATATATAACGTTGGAGAATTTAACATGGCGTTCAGCTACATAGAAAGTGGCTAAAATTCGCAATCTTAAAGATGCACAAATTCGTTCATTTATGCCGTTTTCTATCAACCCATTAAAGACTGATGTTGCGTTTTCGCAACATTATAGTTGAGATCTTTAAAAGAATTTATGATACCAATAAAAGATAAAAGTAAAATTTGCCTTATTTTATTAAGAAATTTCAGTGAATCGAAAAGTAAAATAAGTGTTTAACCATAGATGCCAACATCTCTTAATTATTCCGGAGTCTGATCAAAGATAAACACGTTTTCAACCAGAAATTTTATTTAACTAAAAAATTCAAAATGAAATCGAAAATGTACCTCATAGAGAGAAGATACGATTTCTTATATATTTTTTCTGGTTTGTCAATGCAAATTTTACATCAGACCCCGGAATAATTAAGAGATGTTGGCATCTATGGTTTAACAAAGAGTGGAGTGAACTGAATAAAATTCCTATAAAATATGCTGTTCCTTAAGGGGTTAAAGAAGTTACATCTGTAAAAAAATATTACTGAGTAATTATCAATCTCTTTTAATCAATGTCATTTATTACGAAATTCGGATTAAACAGTAAAAAAAAAATGAATGTAATTAAAAAAAAATCTGATAATGTAAATACTACTTTAATTGTGGTTACCATAATTAGACCATATATCGGTGGATAGTCGCATGTTGATGATTCTTTGAAATAGTGTTAAATAAAATTATGTGAATTTTGAATCAATATGAAAGTGTCAATTTTTGTGTATATTAAAGTGTAAACTAAATAAAAATCTATACTTTTACACATCATTCACCCTCTCGCTGCGTAATTGTTTTATCAAAACAGCTTCAAAAATTGCGTATTTAACCCCTTCGCGAGGAGCGTCTTTTGAGAAATTTATTATTTTGTTAACGGTTTTTCAAAACAAAAATATTTGTCTAATTTAATCGGGAAAATGCTCGGATTATATAAGGCAAAATTTACTATAAAAAATAACTGAAGGGAATAATCAAGGAGGGTTAATTAGACAGAAAAAATGTATCCCCGAGGAAATCTCGGTTTGCGCAAATTTTGCTACTTTTACTTTGCTCGGGGAAATCTCGGGTTGCGCAAATTTTGCTACTTTCGCTTTGCTCTGGGAAATCTCGTGTTGCGCAGTGAGAGGGTTTAACACGTTCACTGCCATGATCGTCACCCGTAGGTCACATGTAGCTTTCCATATAATGTTAAATAGAAATCTCACAGAATCCGTGATTATTCTAACCAGTAAATTTTTATTGTAAATTTTGGCTTTTTTAATCTGAGCATTTTCCCGATTGAATTAGGCAAAAAATTCTGTTTTTAAAAACCGGTGACGAAAGATTAAAAATTCTGTAAAAGACGTTCGTCCCGAAGGGATCAAAAACACTTCCATTAGGCTTTAAGTTTGGCTCCCTGGTGATCACTTTAACCCTTAATTGCATAGTGATGTAAATTTCCATGACCTTTTTATTTAATTTTTAATACATAAATTAAGTTCTTACAACCACTCTATTTATATAGAAATATTAATCCTCTAAAATTACAAAAATTGCTATTAAATAAAGTTAAAAATCTATCTTGCAATTAAGGGTTAAATTCCTATGGGGGCATTGAACATATTAAAATATTCTATCATCTAGAAACACAAAGAAGTTGAAACAAAATGATGTTATTTAACACCATGAAAATTTTTGAAGATTTTAAAAGAGTTTGATGGCCAAAATACTCGTCAAGAAATCACAATCAGTGACAATTAAGGTTTCGTGAAAACAGGATGTTCTAAAAATTCGCGACGTAAAAATTGTAAAAAAGTATTTGTGTATAACATCAACAAATTAATTCGGCTTTCCATTCCGCAAAATTAAATATATGCAATAAAAAAATAAATATTCAGAAAAACAATTCATTTCTGTGTTCGTTTAATTTATCTTATACACTCTTGGCTTAAATATTAAAGAATTTAATATACTTTATAATGTCTTATTTATGTCGTGTCTCTTTCTCAATGAACACTGTTATTATACTTAAAGAGTGACATTTAAAGATATGTTAAATAAAATGATTTTTGAAGGCGTAATTTTAAAGAACATTATAAAAAGTAGTATAATAAAAAGGAAATTAATTGGTTTCGTTATCTCGAAGAAAAAGACGTTCGTTAAAAGTGCTTACTGGGTGTGATAAAGGCCTTTCATCTTTTTGTCAAAAGAAGACATTTTATGAAATGAAGAGTATTTGTTAAGTTTGAAACAAAAAAGGTATATAGGATTTTGTTCTAGATTGTAGCCGCGTTAATTGAAAAGTAAGAGATTTTTTAAAAACATCTATAAGAATGGTTTTATTGAAATAATGAGATAAATAAGTTCAAGACTGTAATAGGTAAATGGGCGAAGTCAAAATTTTTATTCAGAAATTCTGTATTTCTACCAGAAAGTTTTGAATAGTTTTTTAAATATGATTTTATAATAAACAGGGTGTTTTAGAAATTCAAAACGTAACAATTGTAAAAAGTATTTGTTTTTAAAATCAGCAAATCACTTCAGTATCCCATAGCTGCCAACTTGTACGGATTTTTCACACCACTAAAATTTTATGGTGAACTTTAGCTGATTGAATCACCTAAATTCAAGAAAATTTATGTTTTAAATAATTAAAAGAATTCCATTAAGTTTTAGTGGTAAGAAAAATCCGTACAAGTTGGCAGCTATGGTATCCCATTCCTCAAAATAGAAATTTTGTTGTAAAAAATTAATTATTCAGAAAAACTATTCATTTATATGTTCTTTTAATTTTTTTTTATAAATTTGTGGGTTAAATATTAAAAAATTGTTTTACTTTATAATTTCTTATTTAACTTGTGTGTGATTCTGCATGGAGTGACATTTAAAGATATGTTAAATAAAAAGATTTTTTGAAGGAGTAATTTTAACCCCTTAATTCTCGCTCCCGTCAATATCTCGGGCTGAGGTGTCGTTCGTTATTTCTCGTGCCCGTCATATTCTCGGGCTGGAGATTTAATTGCTGGAAAAAACATCTGAAACCAGAAAAATTGAACTGGAATTTCCATTTGAAGTCTTTGAATATTAGCACTCTGGTTTGATTTGTACGATCTATAATTTGCCATAGATTTGTCATAGACTTGTAATATTTTTGTCATTTTGATATGGATTCTGATGAATCAAGCCTTTCTGATGATAACTGGAATATTAGCCACTTCACGGTCGCTTAATATTTGAAAAAAACCATCAAAAGTGTACCTATTTTTTTTTTATTACAGAAATTGAATAATTATAAGGTTTCTAAATAAAATATGCAATTAGTTTATTTTTAAGGCGAAAAAACAATATTTTATAGCCATATTCATATTTGTATAAAAGCCATCATGCGAGAATTATGTGTCTTAACCTCTTAAGCTCCGCCCTCGATAAATGTAGGCTACTATCTTTTAATTCAGATTGTTTGACTTCCACCAGTTTTTTTTTTTAAATAGTGTAAATAGCTTTATTTTCGTATCATTTTATCTGCCGTAAACTACGGTGGTGGGAATCAAACAATCTGAATAATAAAAAAAAGTAACCTACATTTATCGGAGGCGGAGCTTAAGAGGTTAAGACACATAATTCTCGCATGATGTCTTTTATACAAATATGAATATGGCTATAAAATACTGTTTTTTCGGCTTAAAAATAAACTAATTGCATATTTTATTTAGAAACCTTATAATTATTCAATTTCTGTAATAAAAAAATAGGTACACTTTTGATGGTTTTTTCAAATATTAAGCGACCGTGAAGGGGTTAAATAGAACATTATTAAAAGTAGTATAATAAAAAGGAAATTAACTGGTTTCGTTATCTCAAAGAAAAAGACGTTCGTTAAAAGTGCTTACTGTGTGCGATAAAAGTCTTTCATCTATTTGTCTCAAAGAAGACATTTTATGAAATGAAGATTATTTATTAAGTTTGAAACAAAAAAGGTATATAAGATTTTGTTCTAGATTGTAGCCGCGTTAATTTAAAAACCAAAAATTTTATTAAATATCTATAAGAATAGTTTTATTAAAATAATGAGAAACACAAGCAGAGAAGCAAGAATTCAGATTTTTCAGAATTTAGTGTTGCCCCGAACAAGAAAAAAAAATTATTACGAGGTGAAACTTGTCGAATTTCGACGAAAGAACAACTGTTTCATTAATTTATAATAAACCTATAAAAATAGTTACAATAAAAAATGCATCTTATATTGATCAGTCTAACTTTCAAACAAATATTATTTTAACCTAAAGATCACTCCTCCTCTATAAAGAGACTCTAAATTTTGGTAAAACTTTCCGTTTTACCACTGTGTAATTTAATTACGTTATTTTCAGAAGTGAAGAATTTCCACCTGTGAAGAATTTCACAACAGCTTGAGAGAAAGTGGTGCACTTATACAGAGTATATTTCACTTTTAAGACATAAAACACACGCTTTTCTTTTATATAAAATGACGTCATTTGCATCTGCTGAAGAATTCACATTTACGATCCAGTCATAACCCTTTAGCGGACGGTGTCCACAAAAAAGGACACCTAATTTCAAGAGTACTAGCACCAAGAATATTTAATTTAAATTTTCCTTTTATAAAGTACGGGGAAATAAGGGAGTTTTAATTTTCGAATAAATTCTTTTGTAAACCCCGGTGTCTGTCTATCATTTCATCATTTTACAAACAGAATTACTTCGCGTCAGAAAGGCTTAAACAACATCCATAGAAAATTATGCATGTAATGTCACAATCGCGGAATAATACACAAATCCAACAGAAATCTCATGAATTCGACAAAAAAAGGCTATGTAATGATTTATATGCCTTCATTTGTTTGTAAAACCAATATGGATACTTTAACAAAACTTCACAGTAATTTATGTATTACAGCAATTTATAATACTTTCAATTTGTTTTAAAAAACACTTTGAAGGGAAAAAAAACATTCAGCGTAATGCAACTAATTCCAATAAAAAGTTTCAGGACGAATTTGCAAGAAGGATTTATTTTAATAATGTTGGAAATGGGAATAATAATCGGGAAATAGATGTGGATTCATGTACAAAACACGTTTTGTTCATATTGGAATTGGTATTTTTCAGTATATTTTTCTGGTACGGAATTTTGAATATTCTGAAACACTTATGAAGGCGATCCTCGCCTGATAGAAGGATGGAATTGATATTAAACCCGTTCGAAATTCAGCGTCCTGTTAGGAGAACATGTCTGTTCACGGAGTATTCTTTTGTCTTAAACCTTTCGAGGGCGGTGTCTTTAAAAAAAGGACACATAATTTTAATTCCAAAACGGACAAACGGCACCAAGAATATTTAAAAAAAAATTTCTTTTTATAACCTTTTAAAAGGTTAAAGGCAAGGTATTTCTGTGACAAAAATGTTCAAATAATTAATTCCCACCGCAATTTACGAACAAATTTATTTGAAGATAATCAAAAACTTATCTTCACGAAACTGACGAGATAAAAATAGTTCTAAAATTTTACTGGTGCCATTTGAAGATCTAAGTGGAAGAACGTGTTAAGTAACAAAAATTACATTTCAAGAAATTTGAGGTGAAGGTTTTTGCTGTAAATTTTAATGATTTATTTTCTGTTTGATACTATGTATTTAAAATATTAACAGGTATGGTACTAAACTCTCTCAGAAAAACTTATTCATATTTAATTTTCAAATATTAAAAATTATTAACATTATTGACATTATTAAATACTAAAATATCAAATATTAATGAATAATCTCTTAAATCTTCAAGACTAAATAGAATCTTAGTATTTTAGCTTCACCATGTGATAGGATACCTCATAACACTTTCATCCAAAAGATTAAAAAAATTTAGAAAATGTAGCATAACATGTTCATCCACTCAGCTCTTCATTTGGTAGTTTTTGCATTAAAATCAACCGTTTGCAGACTGCAAACGACGCCCCTGTAAGGGTTAATGTATGTGAAAATAAGCAAGTTTGTATTTTCTAATAAATTCGTTTATAAATTCTGGTGTCAGTCCATTATTTCATCAGTTTATAAACAGAATTACACCGCATCGGAAAGAATTAACAATTAGCTTTTTTATTATCTCCATGTGGTAATAATACTGTCCAATTTCAATTTATATTATAAATGTAAAAGCGTGAAAATATCTGCCTCAAGTCAGCGTCAAAACGGATTATTAAATGACTTTGTATTCATTTTTCAAAATATTAATTTGTTTTACTATGTTATGTGCATAAATTTCAAAGTTAATAAAATTTACATACTGGATTTATTTGTTATAAATAAATAGAATTATTGTATAAAGTTTAAAATAAAACTTATGAAAATAGAACCTACGTTCAATTAAACTGGACAACGGAATATATTGCATGCGCAATATTGTGGCATTTCTACGAACAATGGGAATTGATTTGACATTGCAATAATAATGGGTACAGCTATGTTATTTTTACTAAAAATATACCTGAAGCAAAAACCGAGGTGTGATTGGGTTTCCGATTTTTTTCTAACTACTGTTTCATCTTAATAGTTATATTCACCTTATAAATTCTGAATAAGGCGAAGATTACTATTTCGAAAAAAGCTATTGTAAAAACATGAAGACACTGATACCCTGAAGACAGTATAAGTTATCTTGGTTATTTTGCGTCACTTTTTGCATTCATTACTAACAGTGTTGTCAAGATAGCGGAATTCTGAATTCAAAATACATACCAGACTTTTAAAATAGTATTTTTCGTTTTATTTAATGAACGAAAGCCTGCCTTTAAATAAATCGAAAATGATTATTAAAATATTCTGGTATATATTTTGTATAATAAAAAAAGCTTAAATTTTAATACTGATCGCTATCGCTAATATTTAAACTGGAATACCAATATTGGTAAAATATTGGGTTTACATGAGAAATATTTGTAATACAAGTTCAACAAACACCGCAGAAATATTGCTTATAATGCTATTATCTGCAACGTAATGTCAATATCGCAAAATTATTTACTTTATGTTGGAAATGTTCAAATTGCAATTTTTTAATGTTATTTCACATTTTATATATATTTGCGCAATATTTTGTTTGTAAGATCAATATATACAGGGTGTTTCAAAATTATATGGCAGAAACGTAAAGGCAGGTAGAGGGGATCTTAGTAAGCAGATTTCATATAGGAATGTGGGTGCGGAAGTGCTGCGTTGAGGCAGTAGAGGGCGCTGTTGAGTTTGGCGGATGATAGCGCTTCGCTGACTTGAATCGTCATTCAGCGCACGGATTTCGAGCAACTTGCATCGTTAAATCAATGCCGACATCCATTTCATGTATGTTGTTGCGTAAGGAAATGTCTCACACCCAACCCACGTCCAACAGTTCTGGATCTTTTCAAAACACATTTCTCTACTGTGCATAATATTGCCTTTTCTACTGCAGTAATTCTGCGTTTTTTTCCAGTGCCCGTATTACACCTCGAGGCATAAAATGATCGACTCGCGCACAACTCCCGATGAAGACACTCAAATGTTCGACGACTCCGCAGATTCCTACTTGAAAACGTTCCATGCACGAACAGACGCTCCATTTTCTTGCGCAGCCTCATACATGAAATGCGTGTCTGCAAGCTCCACATTAAGGTAACGACGCATGTTGCTCGATATCCGTGCGGAGGACGACGATTCAAGCCAGCGAAATGCTTTTATCCTCTGAAATTAACAGCGCCCTCTACCGCCTCAACGCTGCATTTCCGTGCCCACATTCCTATACGAAATCTGCTTATTAAGGTCCCTTTTAAGTAAATTTGCATTTCTGACACATAATTTTGAAACACCCTGTATATAATTACTGCAATATCAAATCAGTTTCCTCATATTTTTTTCTTTGACATGCCACATTATGACAAACGCATTAGAATATTCCGCTGTTAAATTTGATTGAAAGTGGAATTTTTTTTTATAACTTTTATTTTATGTATTGCAAACAAATAAAAAACATGTAAATTGAAAAGTGAATGTAAAGTGACATGTATAGTGAAAAATGTGTGTTGAAAAAAAATTAATATAATGGAAAGTGAATACAAAGCCGTTCAATCATCCGTTTTAATTCTGACTCCACCCAAATATTTCGCACTTTTACATTTAAAATATTATTAGGATTAACATACTATTATTACGACATAAAGATAACAATACGACAAATTGCTTTGGCATATTCAAAATTTCATAGCAAAAAAATATATTGAGAAATATCAATGTCTAATCTGAACCGAGTAGATGACGCGGACGTAATGAGCAGGGGGGGGCTTGCTAGTTTGACAATTCGCTCAATTTTACTTCAAAGCTGTCATTGACAGCTTAGATTCTTGAATAATTGACACATAATATCGAAAACGAAAACAAAAATGCTATTATGCTTTGTTCAATTTAAATAACCTGCATAAAACGGAATTTATCACTGATCGTTTTCGTTTCCGTCTAAGCAGGTTTTATTGTATCTTACTTCTGTTGGGCCCAGTGGCGTAGCCAGGATTTCGTTTCGGGG
Source organism: Maratus speciosus (assembly GCA_963932465.1). Classification (NCBI taxonomy): domain Eukaryota; kingdom Metazoa; phylum Arthropoda; class Arachnida; order Araneae; family Salticidae; genus Maratus; species Maratus speciosus. The sequence goes on along the minus strand of OZ010794.1, from coordinate 499,877,621 downwards.
GGGGGTCCAAAATTTTTCCTTCAGGTTATATATATAATAAAACCTGTCAAGATGAAATCGTAAATATTGCTGGAAAATTCCGTTTTACACAGGTTTTCGTGTTATCAGGTGTATTTGTATAGTATTCTTTTCCGTAGCACTATGGAACATTTCGGTTTAAGACAGAATTCCGTTATAGGCAGGTTCCACTTTTACAAGTTTTGTGTACTTATAGAAATATACATATTTCTGTCATATGAATAGAATAAACCTTGTCAAAATAGTAATTGTCTATAACAGAATCCTGTCTTTAACCGAAGCGTTACATGGTCTTAATATGAATTGCGATATAATTAAATTTGCTTAAAACCTGTCTGAAAGGGGATTTTCATCGTTCTTTAGGGAAACATAGTGAAGCCTGTGAAAGCGGAATCTTTGTATAACGGAATCCTGTCTCGAACGGAAGAGTTTCAGAATCCCTGCGAAACGAACAATAGATCTTATTGAAGTAGTGTACCTTAGAAGTATAATTAATCACACTTCTTTCTATGGAAGCCTGTCTAAAATGGAGCTTTTTACCAGTCCCTTGCAATCTTGTCTTGACTGTGTATGTATAATAGAAGTATTTCGAGTAACTTTAAGAATTTAGGTATATCCTTATTTAATTTCTTAATTTAAAAAAAAGCATGGATAAAAAATGTAAGGCCAATCTCTATAACTGCAACTAATAATACATTGAAGTTACATTAATATTTACCAATGAAAAATATTCACTATGATGTAAAAAGCTGAGCTCATTCTGAAGAGTTAAATTTAATTAACCCATTAGCTGTCATCCACGAGTATACTCGTGGATTTAATTTAATAATTACTTTGTCACCACTATTTTAGAATTAAAAAAATTGCCTCATTTATTGGCGGAAATTTCACTGTATTAGTAAAGCGAAATTTACCTTTCTGAATTTGTGGCAGCAAACGACTTTTAACAAAAAATTTGAAAATTCTTACTTTATAGTTTTGGCAGCGAATGGGTTAAATCAAGTTTTATATTACATAACATTTGCCTACAATAAAGTTAGGATCAAGTGGTTAAGTTTAAAACAGCAATTTCCATGTTTAATTTCTTGCCATTGAATTAAGAACTTTTGCTGTAATAGATATTCGATAATGATTTCACATAAGTGTCATATGCATGAGCCGTTCATGCGATACGCCGCGCTGTCTATAAGAGTTTTTGAGATAACCCAGATAGCATGAACATTAGCAGCAAAAAATGTTACCTAAAATTTGGAAAGAGATGCTATGTAATTTTAATAACAATAGTAAAAATTAATCCACTCTCGCAAATAGCCAAGATAATTTTATTTTTATTTTATGTTTTACAATGTTTTTCATTATGCATGTTGTCTCGTGACATTGTTTACCATGTTATTGTTTTGTTAAATTATATAAAAATTAATCCACGCTCACAAATAACTAATTTAATTTTATGCTTGCAATGTTTTTCATCATGCATCATGTCTCGTGACATTATTTACTATGTTTAATGTTTTTAAATTATGTGAAAATATTTTCTATCGTGAATGATTTTGAAAATGTCGCCGTTGGTGCGACGAAACGATTGTCAATCTTAATAAAGATATTTTATCACTTTTTATAGCATTATTTTACTTAATCCATTAGCAGATAGTTTGATTTTTTCTGATATTATCTTGCCGTGACAAATTTGAATTGAGAAATTCGCAGCAAATCTCCCGCAAGGTATGCCATCACCCACTTGCATGAGTAGTTTGTTCTGAAACTGATGCAAGACTGTCTTTACGAACGAAAGTGACAAAAGCAAAAAATTAATCTGTTGAGATAATAGACAATCATCACATACGCAGAAATTTTATTCCGTAGGCACCCCTTTTTCTAAACGCTATACTTATTAAATACCAAAAAATGCTCGAAATGAAAAGTACAAATATTACCTAAATTTGTTTATGGTGATAAAACCGTTGCATGCACCTTCTGACGGCGCTTTCGCATCAATTGACTTGATCAGGTCTATGGTCCCCTTCGAAGGGGTTAAACTTATAGTGGACATGGAAAGATTACTACTTTGCAGTAAGTTTGCAGTATTTTTGATTACTTGTTTGTCGTTAGTTTGCAATAAATTTGATACAGTTATGAATTTAACTTGCACGACAAGTTAGCTGCAAGTTCAAAGTGTGGTGACTTCGGCGTTTGTGTTATCTTGCTGCAGTCTTGTTATGAACTTTCAGGCTTTACATGCTGAGCTTACTGCAACTTCGCAGGTTTTCAAAGCAAGACTGTTGCAAATTTTCTGCAAACTAAAAATGCTATGTGGGAAGGTTTTAACTTTAAGAAAAGTATCTTGCATTTTCAGCTACAGAAGCTAGTAATTTAAGAAGCAAACACATCAAATATAGTTCGGGCTGGAAAAAGCAGTTTTGTTACAATTGTCTTATACAGCCATAATCTTTTGGGTTTCCATGTTTCATGTCTCGCCACTTTTGACACCATATTCGATCTAATAGTTGCTTCCGATATTTGGTCGTCTTTAAGGAAGTTACATTTTTGTAATAAGTTTATTTGTGATAGATTAGCACTTTTTTGGAAGTATTAGAATGTGTAAAAAATGGTTCATGGTGGTTTCTGTTTTTGTACTTCTCAGCCATTTTATTTTAGATGGTTCGAAACTGTTTTAGAATTCTCTCCAAGTTCAGCAGTAAGCTTCGGACGAGTCGGATTTATGCAGCTCTGGGAGGGACACTTAGGAGTTCCGTGGAAGGTGGTAGCTCCATTCTAAACCATTAATAATCATAAAATTCCGAATATTCCGATTGCACCTTAAACAACTTGACAGGATGATCAAGAACCTCATCTCTGTATATTTCAGCATTCACAGTTGCACTGGTAAAAATATGTCGGTCACTGCGGCCATTCAAAATGATGTCCCTTCATACCATGATTCCACGACCTTTGTATCGATGCCTTTCACGGATGTTTCCAGCCTTATTGCGTGTGATTTTCTCCCTCCATATGGTAACACGTCTGCAGTAACTCTCTCAACAAAATCGGGATTCATCGGTAAAGAGAACTCGGCTCCAGTCCATGGTACTCCAATGACGATGATCTCTGCACCACTTTAACCGGGCGCGTTTCGCTACCGGAGTTAGTGAGACACAAATCATGGGTTTCCTTGCATGCAGCCTGTCACTCACAGTAAACCAGGATAGTCGAGTTGTTGCTGCAGCAAACTCCCTACAATCTGAATTGACGTCAATTGCCTATTTCTTTTAGCAATCGTTGGCAAATTATAGTCCTGAGAGCCTATTGTGGTGCGTTTTCTACCTTGACCTGGTTGTTTGTGGACATTATACCAGTGTCTTTAAACCGTTTCCGGATTCTTGACATGACGCTTTTGGCTATTTTTAAGTCTTTACAGAACCCTAAGAGTGTCTGTCCTGCTTCCATTCTCCCTATCGCACGCAGTTTCTCAAAATCGGTCAAATATTTTCTGGACAATATATTCCACCTACTAGAAGTTAAAGTTTTACCTAATTACACATCCTTACAACCAGTACAATCCTTAAAAATAGACTTCAAATTACCCACGTGCGCTCCTTTTCACACGTGAACCGAAAGAACCGGCTGAGGCTGAAAAATTTGCATATATTTCTGTAGCGAATGTTAATCCCACTGGACTTCGTGATAACGTTGACATTGAGTTACCATTCTGGAAGTTCCCTTAATAGAATTAACATAAAGCACCTTTTTATGGTTATTCTATTAATTTTTCTCGCCAGTATATTTTGAAAGTGGTAACAAATAACCAGTCCAAAAATAAAGTTACTTTTATTAATTGCAGGCAGCAGATTTAAAGTAATTGTTAATATTGTCCGCTATAAAGTGAACAATGGCAAGGGTCACGAAACTCAATCAATGTACCGTTATTGCGTTCGTATAAACTCGTTCTTCCAAAAAGTGTCGACAACAGAACCCCATCGAAATCCAAGATAAAGAAGTTTTACGTTTAATCTAGTTACAGTAAATTTGTGTAAACGGAATAGCAGGTATACTTGCATAGTTATCCTTTCTTCTCGGGACAATAAAATATTTTTGTTTATGAGAGGATTCCGTGTTTTCAGAAACCCTGCCAAGAAGGATTCATAATTGGAACAAGTTTCATTTCAGATAGGTTTCAAAGGTTAGCAAGCACAAATACATAGTGTTGTTTTCGTCGAACCTTGAATTGTTTTCCTTTGAGATAGGTGATCTTCACATAGATTTATGCTCTTCAGAGGTTGTGTTATAGCAGCGATTTCCAACCTGGGGTAGCGTACCCCTGGGGGTACGTGACGGGTCTGCTGGGGGTATGTGAAAATATTATCGGTAATGGCGGAAGTCGCAAAAATGTTAAGAATATCAATGTAATTTGCATCAATTTATTATATGGTTGTGATAAGAAGATTACTAATGAATATAAGCATGTTTACGTTATCTCCTTGAGTGGAGGGGGGAGGGGGGCGTGTTTATGAGAAATGGGGGTACTCCGAAATGAAAAACTTAAGAAAGGGGTACTTGAAAGAAAAAAGTTTGGGAAGTGCGTACGTTTTAGCAGTTTTAAGGGATACTGTGAAAACGGAAAGTATTTATAACGGAAACCTGCCTAAAACGGAAAAGTTCATAGTCCCGAAGAAAGACATACCTTTGAATTATACCTTCTAAGACGAACACCTCTCTAAAGCGGAATTTTTATACATCCTTTGTGATTCTGTCTTAGCAGGTATCCATGATTCAGTAAACCAGGTCTACTTTCGGGGGGGGGTCCGGACCCCCTGGACCCCCCCCCTTGGCTACGCCACTGGTTGGGCCCCTAATAATATTCTTAATGAACCTGAAATTCCAATCGCAGGTCCGTACAGACCTGTCCGTACAAAATTAATTTTCACGTCATGACAACATTTTGTAAACTTATTGCTGCTGTTTAATTCGCATTTCCAATACAGTGCTTTGCAGAAATTGCACGTTTCACCCACAGTTGTACATGACCTGGAACGTTTAACTCAGTAATTTGGATTTCAGAAGCAACGCGTGCATGCTACAGTTATTAAGCCTATTTTCCGATAACTTAACGGCGTTCTCGATGAATTCTATTTGGATTTCGAATCGATTTCGATTCGACTCGAATTCGGTTTCTTCTTCAGTTTCAAGCATTCGCCGAGATTTTTTACGGTCATTTCAAATGATATTTTTAAGCTACATAATTGAAGCGAAAGATATTGCACCGAAAAAGCGAAACGTAAACAAACCCGATCGCTCTAAATCCTGCCAAAGGACTCTTACACAATAACCAATGAGATGCGTTTCTCGGGCGTTGCCATTAAACAATAACAAATAATCGCGATTTCTGTGCTACGTACGTTAGTGTAATAGATATATAGATTATTATTATTATAGTTATTCCGTTGCTGTTAACTTGTTATCTTATAACAACTATATTTTACAAAAATAGTAACTTTTTAATCTCTGGTAAAAAATGGGTTTGGCATTCATTTGCAGTTCAAACGGTTACATAGTTTTTATGTTTAATCCTGCAATAAGTACATATTCCGTAAAACTTAATATTTTAATGAATTGACACAATGATAGTTTAAGGAATAATAAACAGTGGTAATCACATACACGAAATGTAACTGAATTAGCCAAAGATTGTGTGTAGTTTTGACTAATGCGGTTTATAACTTCTGCTAATTTGGTGATAGAAGGCCAGTAGCGTAGTGCTCAGCACGCCTGTCTGCAGTGTTGTCAGCTGTACCGCATAAATCAGGCCTGCAAATTTTCTGGACGCCACTAACTTCTTACAGTTTATTTCCCCATGTTTGATTGCAGATAATTCTGCCATTAGATAAGGAGAAGAAAATTACTTTAAAATACTGGTGTCCAGAGCATTTGGAGTCCCAATTTACGCAGGACACCTGGTAACACTAAAAATAATTGAATAATAATAATAACAATTGCGATCACCGTGTAAAGTAAAACGTTCGGAATTATCAGCAGCATGTTATGTAGACTTTCTTGAATATTTGTGATCGTTTGTGTAAGAATAACACGTAAATTTACGGAGATATAAATGTTTCTTTAAAAAATTCAAGAAAATTCCTTGTATTTTTTTCTATTTAAAACGTAATTACGTAAATTATTTGTAAATTCATATTTGAATAAAGTGTAAATTATGACTTTGATCAATATTTTACATAAAACAAAGAACAATCGTGAATAACATGTTTGTGTAAGTTTACGTCTCATTCAATGACGAGATATAACGAAATTTTATTTCTGAACGGTGCAAAGGAGGCATGTAAAGCACATGTCCCGCGCGTACTGTTACCAGGTGCCCCGCGTAAATCAGGGCTCCTAATGCTCTGGACACAACTAAATTCTTACAGTTTATTTCGCCATCTTTAATCGCAGATAATTATGCCATTAGATAAGGCGAAGAAAATTACTTTAAAATATTTAAAATAGTGGCGTCCAGAGCATTTGGAGTCCTGATTTACGCTGAACATCTGGCAACACTACCTGTCTGCCCCGCTACAGGACGCGAGATTGTCTCCTAGGTGGGCAAGGTTCACTCAGCCTTTCATCCCTTTGTGGTCGGTAAAATCAGTACCAATCTTGCTTGGGAACGAAACACAGAAGGACTCGTTAAGTTGATCACTTGAATGGGACATATATATACCATTTTAGCAGGAACATTAGCAGCAAATTTGATTTTTCCTGATATTATCTTGCCGTGACAAATTTGAATTGAGAAATTTGCAGCAAATCACCGGCAGCATCACCCACTTGCATGAGTAGTTTGTTGTGATATCTATGGCAAGACTGTCTTTTCTTCACAAAAGTGACGAAAGCAAAAAATCCCTCTGCTGAGAAAATAGAAAATCAGCAGATAGCAGAAATTGCAGAAACTTTATTCGGTTGGAACCGCTTTTTTAAAACGCTATACTTATCAGATACCAAACAAAGGCTCGAAATGAGAAGTACAAATATTACCCTAACTTTTTTGTGGTGGCAAAAACTATGCATGAACCTCAACGGTGCATATCAAAGCGATATAATTAAGCGTACAAGCTTAATCTGAAATCGGGCGTAAATTAACACAGCTGCGCCATCTTGTGGATGGGGAGATAATCCACATACGCTGACTTTTAGTGTGACGTCATATATGACAGAATATCTACCATCTGCGCATATTTTCTAAATCTTTACTCACTCATGGAACTGAATTTTGTTTACCACATTTATTGCAAAATAACGACGCAGCGTGCACTTGACATCACGAAGTTTTCTCGCCTTGTCACAGACATTTCAGCTATTAATCAAGATGGAAAAAACTTTACAGTTTTGGTGGTGTGAAGTTAGAAAACAGTTAGGCATCTTCCTGTAGCTTAACCCCGTCCGCTACGTGGCGTACGACCTTGATTGATGTGACCTCGCCTTTAATCTTACGGTTACCTCTCCCATTTAAGATAGGACACTTACTTATATCACTTTGGTGCGTATGCATCAACAGACCTGATCACTGATCAGGTCTATGGAGCCCTTCGAAGGGATTAAAAATTATAGTGCAACAGTTGTAAACAATTACTGTGGCATGGAAATATTACTAATTTGCAGTAAGTTTACAGTATTTTTGATTACTTGTTTGCCGTTAATTTACAATAAATTTGATACAGCATAAATTTAACTTGCACGACAAGTTAGCTGCAAGTTTAACGAGTGGTGATTTCGGCGTTTGCGTTATCTTGCTGCAGTCTTGTTATGAAATTTTAGTCTTGTCATCCCGAGCTTGCTGAAAAGCTAAATTGCTAGATCAGACCGAATTGCAGGTAATTTCTTTTGAGAAATTGAAACAACTTTCGATATCAGAATTTAGCACCACTTACGGAGTTACATGATTTATTAAATAAACGAAAAATACTTGAAAATGAATCACTCGAAGAATATTTTCTTGTTATGAAGCAATTAGATTCACGTGGTAACACTGCGGATTCCGCATTGATGTAGTATGTTATAAATGATATACACAGCCCTGTTTTTAGAAAATCTATTTTATATGGGAATCAATCGATTTTAGAATTCAAACAAAAATTAAAAGTCTATGAAAAGTTAGGGTCGGAGTATAAAAATGGAAAGTCTCACACATATGAAGGAGCTAAACCTAAAATTAAATCCGAAGGTCAAGTTAAGAATAATTTTAAGCCTGTAAAGTCAAATATGCGCTCTTACAATTGTGTTGGGAATAATCATAAAAGTATTAACTGCGTTAATAAAGATAAAGTGCCGCTTTGTTTACGTTGTAAAAATTATGGCCACAAATCTTTTCAGAGTAATAAATTGAAAGATACGGATGTTCGAAATGGTCAACCACAAGTTAACACCATTACATCCCAAGATTTAATTCTAAAAGAGATAAAGCTTTATTCTTTACATTTAGCATCATTGATAGGTACTGGTAGTCAAAAGACTCTCTTAAAGAAAAGTGTTTATGATAATTTGAAGAACATTGTGGAATTAAAACCAACGAGTATCACTTTGATCAGTTTAGGACATTTTAAAAATTCGTACTGTTCTTCATGAGTGACAAAAGAGGTGTATATCCGGGAACCTTCAATTAAGCCAGAAGCTTATGTTAATTCAGAAATTGAAATTGATAATTGAAAATTTAAAGTTGACATTTTTGTCGTTAGTGACAGTTACATTAATTTCGATTTAATTATTGGCACTGGTGACATCAAGGACCATTATCTATTTTTGAGAATGAAGTGAAATTTTTTAAAACGGAAGTTGAGTCTAATGACTTTTTAGTTAACATTGTAAATGTTCTAGATGAGCCTAAAATTGATTTAAATCACATTACTGACAAAAATTTTCGTTCGGAATCATCCTCTTTAATTAAGAATTATGTGCCAATTAAAACTAAAACAGTAGATGTTAAACTGAAAATTAATTTAACTGATGAAATCCCAGTTTGTTCTTCCCCTCGAAGATTACCGTCATTTGAGAAAAAAATAGTTGAAGACCAAATTGAGGATTAACTAACTCAGGGAATCACTCGGAAAAGTTCTTCTAATTTTTCGTCGCCGGTTGTGTTGGTTAAGAAAATAGATAACACAATAAGACTTTGTATTGATTATAAACGTCTTAACATGTAGACAAGGCGTGAGCATTTCCCGTTACCAGTAATAGATGATGTTATAGATCAATTACATTCTGCAGAGGTATTTACAACAATAGATTAAGAAAACGATCTTTTTTCATGTAGAAGTTGAAGAAGGTTCCCGGAAATACACCTCTTTTGTCACTCATGAAGGACAGTACGAATTTTTAAAATGTCCATTTGGACAGATTATAGCCCTGGTGTTTTTCAAAAATATATCTATAATGTATTTCAAACCCTATTAAAAGATCACATTGTCGTTATTTATATGGATGACCTAATAATACCTGCCAGTAACGAAGCTGAAGGCTTGGAAAAATTAAAACTTGTTCTTCAAACTGCATCGGAATACGGGTTGGAATTAAATTTGAAAAAATGCAATATTTTGAAGCGTGAAATTGATTTTTTGGGGTATAGAATCATAAATTGTAAATTGTGTCCCTCCCCACTGAAAACAAAAGCAGTAATAAATTTTCCTGAACCAAAGTGTACCAAGGATATTCAAAGTTATTTGGGATTAACGGATACATTTGGAAGTTTATAAGAAATTATTCGGTTATAGCTAAACCGTTGAGTGACCTGTTAAGAAAATATTCTAAACTTAGGTTTGATATAGACGAACAGAAAGCTTTTAATGAGCTCAAATGCATTTCGTCATGAGAACCAGTACTTTCAGTTTACAATCCCAAAAACACGACCGAAATCTATTGTGATGCCAGTATTGATGGCTGTAGAGCTGTGTTAATGCAACAACCTCCGGTAGATAATCAATTTCACCCCGTTTATTTCGCCAGTAAAAAAACAACCGAAGCTGAACGAAAGTATACTAGCTATGAATTAGCTGTAATTGAAACCTTGAAAAGATTGAGGGTATGTGCTAGGTATTCCGTTTAAAATTGTAACCAACTATAATGCATTTGAAATGACTATGGAAAAGAAAGAAATGAGTACAAAAATAGCTAGATGGGAAATGATGTTACCTGATTTCGATTACACTACTGAGCATAGACACGGTGCTAGTATAAGGCATGGCGATGCATTAAGCAGATATCCTATTTGTATAGTAATCCAAGATAGCTTAACTTTAAAAATTATCCAAACTCAAGAAACTGACGAGCATATTAAAATCATAAAATAAATTCTAAAATAAAATCTTATGATGATTATTTAGTTAAAATGATGTTCTTTTTAAATGTGTTAATTGTAAGGATTTTTAGTTCTCCCAGATGAAATGCAAATGAATATAATTAATGCTGCTCAGGAAAAAGTTCATTACACAGTCGCACGTACGTAAAAGAATTTAGAGAATGATTTCTACATCTCCATAGTTGAACAAAAAATAGAGAAATGCATAGCAAATTGTGTACCCTGTATTTTAATTAACACTAGAACGGCGGAAAATTCTTATCTACTGGAACGGCGCGCCGTTCCAGTAGAAGAGGGAAGAGGGTCAGGGAAGGGGTCCGGGAAGAGGTCATTTTGACCCCTCGATGAAACTACTGAAATAAGAACGGTAAAACAATTTTAAATTCCATACATCGGCTCAAATATGTAATTTCCGTGTCTTTCATAATTTATATTTAGTATTACTTGATAATTTACTGAATTTTTATAGTACTGTATATGAAACGCCTACAGGGCGATAAATTGGATCATACTACAACTACTGAAAAAACGCATTAATTCGGGATGAAAATTTATTTAAAATAAATGTTTTCATAAATTAAACTAATGTTAACTAAAATAAAACACAATTTATAAAACGATAACCTTTTCTTTCATCTACTTACTCACCGAATGATTCACTCTCTAAATCCATAAATGAGAAACGTGTTCTGTTGCGTCCGTTCTTTCATTAGAAGTGTAGCTGAATGGTTAATGTGTAAAGCATTGTGCTTGAATGTTATTTAATGCTTTAAATACTCCAAATTAAACACACGTATTAGGAATTAATGCAGTTGATACAAAAATAATTTTTAACAATTTTTCCAGTACATTTTCCACACACAACTTTTCAACACGATGCACAAAATTCTCAAGATATGTTTCCATTGCATCTCTGTACTTGATACATTTTTCTATTTATATCTACTTTATTTTTGTGTTTTTTTATCTGAAGACTCAAGAAGAATCTTTAAGAGATTTTAAGCCATAAGAATCATTTTTAACCCCCCTCCTAATTTTAACAGAAAATCTCTTCTAACGATGGGATTGCCTGTTACATTTTTATAAATTATCCATGCGCTCACAAGTGCAGGATCCAAAATATTGAAAAAGATATTACAGGCCATCGTCTTGAAGTCAATTTAACGGAGTATTTTCAGCATATCTGATCACGAATATCCACACCATACTTCGTTGCATTATAATATTCTATTGAATAGGTAACTTCTTGAGACTGTCTTCAATTTTTTCAGTAGAATGTAATGAGCTCAGTAGAAAAACTTTTGGCTCGATAGATGCTAAGGTTCATATTATCATGTTCCACTATCTTCGATGAATAAAGAGTACTGCGCATATTTTTCAAAGATATAGGAATTTCTCTTCTGCTCTTTTCCATTGTGCCAACCAAAGTTGTATTTTTAGCTTTTAGCATTTCTGCTAATTTGAGACTAGTAAAACAGTTATATCTCGTTACATTCCTCCCATTGTTTAGATGGGATCTGTTAATTTCATGACAACATTTTCAGATAAATGTAATTGATGATTTGTTGTTTCATCTTTTCCTAGATAAGGAAACCCATTCAAGTGGTATTTAGTATCAACATCAACAGGTAACAAATTTTTATGCCAAATTTATCAGTTTATTTGGCATATATTACGTAAATTTATATCTAGCTTTAGATGGGAACAATTGTTCATCCACTGTACTTTTTTGTTCTGTTCGGTAGCATGTTTTGCAATTTTCAATAAATTTATTCCAGATTTCAGATGCAAGTGCTAATTTGTCAGTCTGTAATCGACTAGAGCTTGTTGTCTTTTCATCAAACCTCAAAAATCTTTTTATTTCTTTGAATATATCTCTTGTGATAGTTTATTTACAATATTGCCCATGCCTCGGACTACAATGAATCTAAATCTAAACCATTTTCTCCTATTGTTCCTAGAACATATAGTATAGCAACAAAAGCAGCTTCGAGTATAAAGAGTATTTTACTAAAGGGGTCAAAATGACCCTCGTACGCCGTTCTAGGTATACATGCCAATATTTCAAAAACTAACAAATCTAGAAATCTGAATCTATTTTTTTTTAATATATGTTATCTATTTAGGAAAAGTAAAAAAATTTCAAACGATTTCTTCCAACCAAATAAAATTAATCAGCGGATTAAAGTGCTCAGGTGTCAAAATGACCCCTACCGCCGTTCTAGTGTTAACCGGAAATCTGGTAAACAAGAAGGTTTGCTACACCCGATAGAAAAAAGAAGAAACTCCGTTATATACGTACCATGTTGATCATTTAGGTTCATTGGAGAACACGAATAAAAATTACAAACATATTTTTTCGGTCATAGATGCATTCACAAAATTTGTTTGGTTGTATCCCACAAAATCTACCGATACTGCAGAAGTAATTTCTAAATTAGAAATCCAAAAAACTGTTTTGGGATGTCCATTTCATATAACTTCAGATAAAGGTGCTTTTACCTTTAAAGTTTTTGAAGATTATTGTGTCAGAGAAAACATTAAATACATCCCGGTTACTACAGGGTTACGAAGAGCTAATGGCAAGGTCGAGCGCTTAAATTCTGTTATAAAATCTGTCCTGTCCAAATTGTTTGCAGATAGTCCAACGAAGCGGTATACTCATGTAAGTGATGTCCAACAAGTGATAAATTCGACCCTTCGAAGAAGTATTAACACAACTCCTTTCGAGCTGATGTTTGGTACTAAGATGAAGTTAAAAAATAACATCGAGATTACTAGTCTTGAATGCTGAAATACAATCCGATTTTATTAATAATCGTGAATAATTGAGAAAAGGCGTTATACATAGTTCCATGATTATTTCAGATCAAATTAAATACTTCTTGCGATTAAACCTTTGATTATACGGCACAAGACTGTTGAATATTTTTATATTTATTCTTACACTACCAGTGTTGCCAAGGGACTACTTTTTTTTTTAATTCAGATTTTTTCATCAGCACCACTTTTTTGAAAAGTTAAAATTTCACCTCTTTTCGCTTTCAATAATATGCCATTAAATAAGGCGAATTTTACCAGTTCAAAAAACTGCTGTCAATCAAGAAATCCGAATTAAAAAAATCCCTGCCCGCTCGGGCCTACAGGCTGAGGTAGATTTCGAAGTTAAGTACTAAATTCTCCAACAAAACTTAAATCAAGATTAGAGATAAACCCAGTTTCTTCACAAAGAGTGAGCTGTAGGGAGCTAAACTTTTTGTGAAAATTATAATATACACGAATACACACACAGATGTATATGGAATAGGTTTAAAAAATGGCTACGAAAAATTCGGAGAACCTTAAAGTGTTAAAATATGTTAATATTTCCATAGTCGGGTTTTTATCATGTTTTAATACGTTTCTTCAAACTCACATGGCGTTACATATTCACCTGCTGAGATCCATTATATTTCCAATGTGACGCAATATATATATATTTTTTAATTCGTCAAACTATTTTTTTATTTTGAGTTTTCATGCTGAAATCTTGCTCTAGAAAACTTATGACGTAATATTCAATTTGTTTTCAACTTGTCAAACTATTTAATTTTACACGTGAAAATTTTGCATTAGAAAAGTAATTGTTGTGGTGAGAATTTTATTGTTTTTTTTAATTGTTGGCAACTGCTATAACGAAAAACTTTTATTTTTTTCCTGCCATTGTTGTGTAAGAGCTGGTTATATCAGAATCATGTTAAGACAGTATTCAAAATTTTGAACCCTCCCCATTTCCACCCTCTTGGGCCGATTTCGCCCATTTTCAATCCCCGCCGAGATATTAGCCATATCAAAGTTGTTGGCGAGTTTAAGGACAATCCGTGCATAATTGCGACTTTTATCGTGCGGACAAAATTTAGTACATACATACATACATATATAAAGCTTTTTAGGTGGGGGTGGTTTTGGGTTCCTGGGGTCCTATAATGAAAAGTTATGAAGGAATTTTTCAAAAGTCGCACCATGGTAACGACTGCAATAGGTAGTATTTCTTACGAAATCTATCTAAAAAAGTAGCCTACTGCCAACACTGATCACTACATACAAATATTTTTCTTGTGGAAAAGTTACCTTGAATGTAAGCTGGCATAAGCGTATGGTAGAGATTATTTTTGAAAAAATGGTACGAATTGTCAAAGAGTTAAAAACAAGTACAAGTTTAAGTAATGAGAAAATGTCTATCCAAATTTACTGGTGGAAGTTTGCGCAAAGGTCCATTACGAAACCAGCTACAGTTGAAGCTCCACCATTTTGAGGACAGTGTTGCCAATTTGGCCTTTTTGTTAATTGAAAAATTTCGTACTCATACCGTTAATTCTGAAATTTTAGTTTCAGGAATCACGAAATGATTGTTATTAAAGAAAAATATATTACAGGTAATTTTTGTATGAAAGCGTATTTTCGGAATTAAAAAAAAAGACCAAACTGGCAAGCCTGTTTGAGGATCATAATAATAATAATCATAACAATCACGGAACCAGGGTTACCAGTTTGGCCTCCATTTTTAATTAGAAATTTCGAGTTCATACCACAAATGAAGAATAGTATTTTATAGTTTATTTAATGAGCGCATTTAGCAAACATATACAGTGATACCCCGGTTTTCGTCGGTAATCCGTTCGAAAACAATCGAAGAAATCCGAAACCGACGAAAACCAAGGCAACATTTCCATATGGATCTATGAATCCAATTAATTCGTTCTGAACACTGCAAATAATGCACTAAAAACACATTCTATAGAGAATAAGTATAGCGTTTAATACTAAAATAAGAAATTAATATAGTGTTCTTGGCGTATGCAGTCATGCCAGATGGACTACTTTTTTTAAAAATTCAGATTCTTGATTGGCACCACTTTTTAGGAATGCTAAAGAGCGCCTTATTTAATGACATATTAATTAAGGCGAAAACAAAGGTATTTTACCATTTACAAAAAAGTGGTGGCAATGAAGAAATCTGAATTTTAAAAAAGTAGTCCACTGGTAACACTGCGCGTATGGCATAGAGGAACCACATCCGGTGTCGGTTCCCTTTTCACTGTAAGACTAGCGTCAAAGTCAAAAGACCTATGTCTCTCAAAAAAGCTGTCAAAAGTAGTTTTTTTTCTGCAGTCTCTAAGATTTGCCTAAAACGGGGAAAGACAATATCATTAAACAAGTTGCAAACACGGCTTGCAACAACTTTGTCTGGGTATTTTTCTCCAGAAACCACTGCACCTTACTCCACACTGAGAATATGTCCTTAATCTCTCACGAAGACACATTTTTAACATTTTCCTTCAAAGTTGAAAAGTGTTTATGGCTTCGGTTTGTCTGTCCAGCTGTCCGCGCTCTAACTCCCGTAAATATACTCGGAACGCTTTGAAGTTTTTGGACGTTAGTGACCTCTACCATAGCACGAACCCTATTTCAAATGAAGTTTGTAGTATGCTTAGTTCATTTACAGGGACAGTCAAAAGTTTTCCGTTACATTACAGCCTATAGGAAAAAATTGTTTAAAATGATTTTTAAAGATGTTACATGCTTTCTAACGTAATAAAATTGATATGCATTTATCAAGTGCACTAAAATATGCATTCTATAGAATATGCGGTGCTAAGAATAGTTATTATTCTGTAACGGAGCCGATGTCGTAAGGTGGTGTGGTAGCGGGCTACTTCAACGGCCTGGTCTTATCAATATCGAAAAAATATTTTATTGTTTCACAAACAATTAAATAAGAATTTCTTGATTAAATAATTCATAATTACAACATTTTTCATATAAGGGTTCGAGTTCAGCTGACAATAATATATTTATAGAATCAAATCCAGTCCTCGAATAATAGATCGCTTTCAGTGTAGTCAGTCTCTTACTTATTCAATGTCCACTATTTTCGAAGATAGAGTTCGCGATGCTCGACAGGAATGTCGCACTTTTGTAGGTGTTTAACCGAGGTTTAGGAACCTCCGATCTTCAACTCCGTGATGGAGATATCTTAACAGCCACACCTGGCTTTCGCTTTTCTGTGCTTCGGAGTATGCCCCGAAGCCGTCGACCCGTGAGAGATTTCCACTCTGCACAACCAGAAACACCTTGAAGTCTCAACTTCAACAGAAGGGAAAATTAAGCTCCCGAGAATGCTCTCGCATCCTCTTTTATCAGTCTCGTTTTTCCGTCTAGGACCAAAGCCACTCCCATTAGCCACTCACCATCCGTGGGCCATGATCTCATAGACCAGCCCTTTCTCTATAGGCTACAGTTAGGAACCTTCGCGTCCGGTTTCATCTCTGGTTTCACTTTCTACTTTCCCACGGGAACCAGGCCCTCGTGAACATCAAAAGAATATTTCTCTCGCTAGATAAAAGAGTTCCTTTCACCCTAGTGTCATCTGCGAAGATTGATTGAAATTGAGGTATTTGTTTCATCTCTAGCGACATTTTCTGGGACTCTGAAGAAATTTGGAGGCTAGGTGAAAATACATTAGCTTCTCTATACTGGCTTTTTTGCCTTGTAAATTGAGAGTTCCAATGTGAGATATCGTCGAATTCTCACAACACCCCTCCCTCAAATCATATTTCGGCTACCAGACGTAATATGCTGTAAGGGAAGTGGTTAGCTCATACATTTCAAGTGGCCCATATTTAATTATATCAATTCCTAAAAAAAACCTTTTCCTGCATTTTATACTTAGCTTGCAAATGCTGGACACATTTAGTTACGAAATTTCTCTTTAACAGACAAAACACATTTATATTTTACACAATTACATTTACACATAATAAAATGAATATTAATATATACATATATTTAAGTTGAGTTTGAGTCATACAATCCTCTACTAAATCCTTAACTGCTAAAACATGTCACTTGAAAGCTTATCTCTGAATTTAGCATAGTGTTTGGACCGCGAAGCTTTAGGTGTCAAAACGTTTCTATTCTCCACGCCTTTTTCATTAGGTTTTGGTATGTTTACTCTATAGACTTGAGACTTTTCGCGTCTACTTGGGATGTTTGTAAAAAGATTAGTCGCGGAACTTTTATAATCGATTCTCCCCCGATTCATTCTTCTCGTACCCCTTTCATACGACTTATGTCTGGAGGAACCTAATCCTGCATCTCCTGACACTGCATTTCTTTTTAACGTATCTTTATCGCGCCTGGATTTCTTGTTGTTCCTGGTCTGCCCAATTCTTACCGGCTTATCTCTTTGATCGCCCGTTAAAGCTATACCTATACGGGAGTCATTTGACTTCTCGAAATCCCCATAAATACAATGCGTCTTCTTTATTTTTGACCTTGTTCTAGCTTCGCTTAACGAGCCGTCCACATCTAGTTCTCTTTTAAGCCTTTCTCTCCCAACCTTGCTTAATCCAACGCTTAAATTCCCCTCTCGATCGGGTAACAAAAGGTCCCCTCCGTCTACTTTAAAATTCCCATTCATCTTCCTTAACCAACGTTCATCCTCACTAGATTTTCCTCCCGTATTCACGTCAATCATTTTTGCGCGGGGGTTTCTCTTTTTCGACTCGTTCCCTTGCGTCGGATCGGACCGCTGTTGTTTCAGTTTCAGATTGGCCCCACTTACGGTTCTCCCGGCGTCTAGAGTCTCTGCCTTTCCCTTCTTAATTTTATCGATTAATTTTTGAGTTTCGTTTCCTAATATATAATACGACAAGTCTGATTTATTCTCTGCTACTATGGCCCTCGTTTTTATATTCCCCACTCCTTCAATTTCTAAGACAACGTGGGCAGTCGGTAAACGAAGCGCATTGTTCGTCAACGGTTGCCTAACTCGTACAGCACCACCGTCTAACTGATTGGGCTTAATTAATTGACTAGGGGTCACATCATAGCGAGTTCCGGAATCTCTTAACGTCGTGCATTCCTTTCCGTTAATTAGAGCACGGCTAAGATATGGTTTGAAACTTTCCTCAAAATTCGTACCTACGCAAATGTGATGGACGCTAGTAATAGGTTCTAAGTTCCTTTTGTTTTCCGGACAGTTGGCTTTTAAATGCCCAATTTTGGAGCAAATAAAACACTTATTCCTATTTTTACGTTCGAAGATCCTTTCTCTTTCGTTTTCCGTGTTTTTCTCTCTCCAATTAGTTTTGGTTTCCGAATGCCAATCTCTCATTTCGTCTTCATTTTCCGCTTTTTCCATTCTCCTATCCCGAGAATTTCCTTCAAATTTTGGTTTCGTATTCCACGATTTTTTTGACACTCCTTTTATCGCCTCGTATTCGTCTAGTGCCGTAGCGAGCACCAAGGGATCTTTATAATACGCCCACGAATCAATAAAATGCTCTTTCAAATCGACCGACGCGCGTCGTTTGATCTGATCAGTGATCAACAAGTCTTTTAATTCAGAAAATTGCGTGATCCCCAAACCGTTAATCCATCCTTCAAGAAAACTATTCAATTCGAATATGAGATCTCTCCACGGGTTTCCTGGATTACGTGCATGTTTATTCAATTTTTGACGGTACGCTTCCGCACTCAGCCTGTACCGGGCTAATAAAAGCGATTTAACATGTTCGAAATTGTCAATTTTTTGAGCTGTTCGCGTAAGTTTAATTCTGCAATTTCCACCGGCAATAATGCTAACAAGTGTGTGACGTATTCATCTTGCTCTATTCCGGACCTATTCGCCTGTCGCTCGAACAAATTCAGGAATAATGTTATGTCGGATCGTTCAGGATCAAAACGATGCATAATAGTTTTAAGAGGTAATCTAACGGATCTTTCGGAACCGCTGCTTACCGTAGAATTTCGCCTTTCTGAACTCTGCGTTAATTTTAGCTGTTCTAAAGTAAACGCCCTTTCCTTATCTTTCCCTCTCTCTTCCCTAACTCTCTCCTCTCTCTCTCTCTTTTTCCCCCCTCTCTTTCTCTTTTTCTGCCGTGATGCGTGCTTCCCTATCCTTTACGATGTACCCTGCCTGTACTAACGTCAGTTCCTCATCGTATTTTTCTGCTGCTTCAATTGTTTCGATTATCATTGCCATATTGTCTTGTTCATCTATTTCCACCCCTAAAACTTCCGCGAGATTCTGTAAATCCGCTTTCCTGCAGTACTTCAGTGAATTTAACTTCGACATGACTACGGTATGTTGAAATAATACAAACGGAAACTATTCGTTTTGTTTATCAATTTAGAAGTATATGAACCTTACACCTCACAAGCAATATTTTATCCCTAAACACACAATATAAATAAACATTTCAAATGCATAACCAATATGTAAAAATAATTTTGTGATTTTTCAAAAGAATTTCAGAATTTTTATATTTTTGTGCCAAATGTAAATCAAAAAATAAAATTCAAAATTTTAAAACTTTAGAGTCCCTATACACACAATATGAAAACAATAAGTAATTTTTCAAATACTATAGGCAAACTACATTCCCAGTATTTCTCAAGAACTGAACACTCTCTGCAACCTTTATCAAAATGCATCTATACTATTTAGGGTAAAAGTTTAATTTACTCTGTTTGTCATTTAGCAATCCAGCATGCATCAAAATTTCTCTTTATACAATCACTCATCAAAATATATTTCTTACACATTACTCTTACATTATATATTCGTCATATAAGAAAAAAAAATATTTACTGGGATTTTTTTTTTGAGTAGTTATGAATTTAGCCTATCTAATCCTTTCTACATTCCAAATATTACAAATACTGATAAGGATAACATAACATATAAATTTGCATTAAACGTTAGTTTTCAATTAACTACACATTATTGATTTATCATAATCTTAGTATTTTTATTTACCTCAAAATAAAAAAGTTTCTCTTGTTTTTATCTAAACAACGTTTTAACATCCTATCAGTATGATAAATAATAGTTTAAGAGCCACTCAAAATGAAATGACCTTACCTGTTGCAGTTGTTGCTTGAAGTATCTTGTCTGGGGAACGGTTAGTTATGGCACTCCGCGGGTGTCGTCCACTGTAGCTCAAGGGCTCGTATCGGGCATGTTGCGTCCCACTGTTTGTCGTCCAAGGTCCACCTTGCACTGTCTAGTTGATCTAGATTAACTGTCTCATTGCCGTTGTTCTGGATGAACTGTCTTTCGTTCTGGGCGAACTGTCTTTTGTTCTGGGTGAACTGTCTTTTCCTCCCGAAGGGCTGTCCTTCTGTCTTCCTCGGAACTGTAGTTTCGATTCTTTCGGCTGCCTCTCGAGTTGTCGTCAGAAACACCGGGTGTTCGCCGTCTGTTTCCTCCTGGGCTTTCCTCTAATAACAATTATTCTTGCTGAAAATCTTCTAGCTGCCACCAAGTTGTAACGGAGCCGATGTCGTAAGGTGGTGTGGTAGCGGGTAACTTCAACGGCCTGGTCTTATCAATATCGAAAAAATATTTTATTGTTTCACAAACAATTAAATAAGAATTTCTTGATTAACCCTAGATCTACCGGGAATTTTATTCAAGTTTTAATAAAACGTTCTACACCAGAATTTTTATTTAAAACTATTTAACTTATTTATTTACCTTATTTTTGTCTGGTTTATACACTTAGTTTATTTTAAAGAAATTTCTGGTTTGAATGTATATTTTGTATGTACCTGTCGGGTCCAATGGACCCGTCTGTTAGACGGAGGGTTAAATAATTCATAATTACAATATTTTTCATATAAGGGTTCGAGTTCAGCTGACAATAATATATTTATAGAATCAAGTCCAGTCCTCGAATAATAGATCGCTTTCAGTGTAGTCAGTCTCTTACTTATTCAATGTCCACTATTTTCGAAGATAGAGTTCGCGATGCTCGACAGGAATGTCGCACTTTTGTAGGTGTTTAACCGAGGTTTAGGAACCTCCGACCTTCAACTCCGTGATGGAGATATCTTAACAGCCACACCTGGCTTTCGCTTTTCTGTGCTTCGGAGTATACCCCGAAGCCGTCGACCCGTGAGAGATTTCCACTCTGCACAACCAGAAACACCTTGAAGTCTCAACTTCAACAGAAGGGAAAATTAAGCTCCAGAGAATGCTCTCGCATCCTCTTTTATCAGTCTCGTTTTTCTGTCTAGGACCAAAGCCACTCCCATTAGCCACTCACCATCCGTGGGCCATGATCTCATAGGCCAGCCCTTTCTCTATAGGCTGCCGTCAGGAACTTTCGCGTCCGGTTTCATCTCTGGTTTCACTTTCTACTTTCCCACGGGAACGAGGCCCTCGTGAACATCAAAAGAATATTTCTCTCGCTAGATAAAAGAGTTCCTTTCACCCTAGTGTCATCTGCGAAGATTGCTTGAAATTGACGTATTTGTTTCATCTCTAGCGACATTTTCTGGGACTCTGAAGAAATTTGGAGGCTAGGTGAAAATACATTAGCTTCCCTATACTGGCTTTTTTGCCTTGTAAATTGAGAGTTCCAATGTGAGATATCGTCGAATTCTCACAATTCATTTACAGGGCCACACAAGAGAATTCCGTTGCATAATAATATAGGGTGGAGTGAATTTTTTCCTGCGTATTTTAATTATGTTAAATTATTTCATGTATAATTAAATTGATATACGTCGTTGAGGTTTACTATAACCTATTTCATGCATAATACGAAGTGCATGGCATTTACAGCGACGCACAAAAGATTTCAGATATTATATTGCATCCGAAGTACTGTACAGTAGCGATGATTGCTGGAAATGCATTTTTAATTATGTTATGTGCTTTTATGTTTCACTATATTTTAACATTGTATATGGTGTGTATAAATGCAGTAATTCATATACAGGCCTACACAAAAGAATTCGAAATGTTTACTGAGTATTATTGCAAATTGCTCAAAGTTGGTTTTTAAATGACTTATGCATTTTTACGCTGAACTGAATTTACTTTACTAAGAAATGTTTGTAGAACTTATATAAAATGATATATATGGTCACGCAAAGAATTGGATACATGACCGTCTATAAATGTCAATTTCTGAACATGTGATTCCAGTAGTTTTAAGATTCTTTTACTGTGAATTAATCTTTAGCTAAATAGTGGCGTGTAATAAAGTTACTAGGATAACTACAGGGTTAAACAAAAGTATACTAGTATGTTTCGATCTATTAGTATAAATTGCTGACAGAGAAATTTCAACTCGTTATGTGTTTTCTTACTAAACTAAATTTCCCCATTATATAGTATATATATCAACCTACAGATCCAATACAGGACTGCTCAAAATAATTGGAATACATATTTGCTGTGGACGGTAACTTCTGAAATCAGTTTTTCAAATATTTTATGCATTTTCTAAAATGTTTACTTAGTTCTCTTATATACCTTATTTCCCTAAATAACGAAGTTTTGTTAAAGTATTCAGGAAGTGTTGGAAAGTGTTTTTATAATCTATGCTTAGCGCATGATTTTTTTTACTTGTTTAACTTCAACTCGATCGTGTTCCTCGCCTTTTCCTTTAAAGGGCTGCTGGCACTGGAAACATTCTTTGGTCCCATGATGGCGAACTCGCAATAAAAAAAAATCCCTGCCGGCCCGGCCTACAGGCGGAGGTAGATTTCGAAGTTAAGTATACTGATTTCACAAACAAAAACCAAATCATGATTAGAGATAAATCCACTTTAACAATTTTATCTGGCCGCTTTTGACGAGTTTTTATTTCATTTTTATATAATAACTGGTTTTATCATAATCATGTTAGGGCGGTATTCAAAAAAATACTTTTCCATGCTCAACAACTCGAAATTTTCTGGCATAACTCCAGATTCATTTTTAATAGGAAAAACATGAAACTTGTTGACGTGATTTTTGAAGAGATTTATAAGCGACCTGTGTTTTTTATTTCCGTTTAATTAATTAAAACTTGATATATAAACAATTGTTTTCTCAGTAAGACAATATTTTTCGTTTCTAACACAATCGCTTCGGGAAATTCCGTTCAAAATGCCCACTTTGACATCATTTTTTGAAATATATTCTGCCTCTGTCAAAAAATCGATCATTACGGTACATTATATAGTTTTTGAATAAGCGAATCTACCAATTGGATGCGTTTGAGAGAAAAATGAATTTAAAAAATGAGTCAGAAAATAAGCAGTTTGGATTTGAATACTCCCTTAATACGATGATTTTTCCAACACAATCCGCTTCGGGAAACTCGGTTCAAAAGGCCCAATTTGACTGCATGTTTTAAAATATATTCTGCCTCTATCAAAAAATTGACCATTACGGTACATTATATACATAGTTTCTGAATAAGCTAATCTAACAATTGGATGCGTTTGAGAGCAAAAATGAATTTAAAAATGAGTCAGAAAATAAGCAGTTTGGATTTGAATACTTCCTTTTCCAACAGAATCCGCTTCGAGAAATTCGGTTCAAAAGGCCCACTTTGACAGCATGTTTTAAAATATATTCTGTCTCTATCAAAAAATTGACCATTATGGTACATTATATAGTTTCTGAGTAAGAAAAGGTACCAATTGGAAGCCTTTGAGAGTAAAAATGAATTGTAAAATGAGTCAGAAAATAAGCAGTTTGGATTTTAATACACCCTTACTAAGATGATTTTTTTCTTCAACCGCTATGTATTTTTAATTTGTTTTTGCTGTAAGAATTGGTCCTATCCAAAACTTGTCTCTATAGATGTTGTAGACAATATTACGAAGATATATGATAAATTCAT
The DNA here is from genome assembly GCA_963932465.1 of Maratus speciosus. Classification (NCBI taxonomy): domain Eukaryota; kingdom Metazoa; phylum Arthropoda; class Arachnida; order Araneae; family Salticidae; genus Maratus; species Maratus speciosus. The sequence goes on along the minus strand of OZ010794.1, from coordinate 499,853,591 downwards.
GGGGATTTTATATTTTTTGAATTGACGGAGTTATGGATTTTTTCTTCTTCAAACGCCCTTTTTGTTTTCGTTTTTAATTTTTTTTTGCGGTACGAATTGGTCCTATCAAAAACTTGTGAATAAAAAAGTTGTAGATAATGTTAAGGAGATCCATGATAAAATTAATTGGATTTGACATCTTGAGAATTGACGAAGTTATGCATTTTTTTCTCCCCAAAACAATATTTTTTGCGCCCCTTGAGCCCATTTTTAACTTTATCAAAAATCAGTGATACATAAATTTTTGGCCCTATTTTTAAAAGTAATAAAAACTTTAAACTGATTCGATATGAACAAAATTTAAGAAGTTATAGGGGTTTTTCAATTTTCACAAAACCCCTCCCCATTTCCATCCCCTTGGTCCGATTTTGCCCATTAACGAACTCGACCGAGATTTTATGCCCCTTGATTTTATGTATCAGTTTGGAAGAGATTGGTGCAGAATTGTGGAAGTTATCGTGTCCAGAAGAAAGTGATATATATAGATAGATACATACATAGATAGATAGATAGATAGATATAAAGTTTTTTACTGAGGGTGGTTTTGGGCTCTAGGGGTCATGATCGGTGTAGATCTGCAAAAATTTTTCAGAAATTCCAACATAGGAACGACGCCAATAGGTAGTATTTCATACGAAATCTACCTAAAAGCACGAAAATACCCTGGAAGTAAACGAAATTGTTTGCTTAGATGCACACGACGAGAAACAATGCCATACTGAGAAAAAGAATGCTTGGGTTGCTGCCTTCTTTTATGGATAATGCGGCGAGGTCACGTGCGATGTCGACGAAATCCGAGACAATCGACGAAAACCGAGACAAAGTTTTCACGGAAAAAATCGACGAAAACCGAAACCGACGAAAACCGAAGTCAACGAAAATCAAGGTATTACTGTAAAGTAAAAAATCTTCTTTCGAAATTCCCGGTGAGAATTTGACATTGCGGATTAAAATTGCAGGCCAAGCTGGCAACCCAGCATGGAACTATGCATAAAGGAATCTCATTTTGCATAGTTCCATGATTATTTCAGACCAAATTAAATACTTCTTGCGATTCCTTTGATTACGGTACAAAACTGTCGAATATTTTTATATTTATTCGTATCACTACCAGTGTTGCCATGCAGTGGGCTACTTTTTAAAAATCCAGATTTCTTGATCGGCCCCACTTTTTTGAAAAAGTAAATTCCACCTCTTTTCGCCTTCAATAATATGCCATTAAATAAGGCGAATTTGAACAGTTCAAAAAAGTGCACACTGAATCAAGAAACCCGAATTAAAAAAAAAAAATGTAGCCCACTGGCAGCACTGATCACTACATACAAAAATTTTTCTTGTGGGAAAGTTACCTTGAAAGTATTCTGGTATAAGAGTGTGGAAGAGATTTTTTTTTTTTTAAATGGTACGAATTTTTTATCAAAGAGTTTAAAAGAAAGTAAAGAAAAAAAAAAGTCGGAAATTGTACATCAAACGCGGCAAATGGGTGCGTTCCTACTATAACTTGTTTTATAAATATTCAGATCTTGGTGCAACAGCTGTTGCATTCTTATACCAAAATGCATGAATACAAAATTTATTACAATTATATATGTTACCGGCCAAACCCTATTTTAGGCCAAACTAGATTGGCCTAGGCCAAACTAGTTTATCCTAACGCGCATAGGATAAACTAGTTTTTCCTAGGCCAAACTACTTTATCCTAACGCCCATAGGATAAACTAGTTTTTCCTAGGCCAATCTAGTTTGACCTAACGCTCATAGGATAAACTAGTTTAGCCTCCTATTCATTGGTCCGAACTAGTTTATTCTAGGCCGATCTAGTTTATCCTAGGGCAATTCAATTTGGCGTGATTTTATTGATCGCAAAGATCGCCCCGGCACCGCCAACCTTCTAGTTCATCCTAGACCGATCTAGTTTATCCTAGGCCAATGTAATTTGACGTGCTTCTATTGATCCCAACTACCACTCCGACGCCAAACTTGTGGAAAAAAAAACTATTGTCGTCACCCCTATATAATATATTTTATTCGATGGGGAGTAGGATACTGCACCCCTATCTACCCCCATTTCACCGCCGCCGGTTTACAAAATGTGTTCCATATGACAAATTGTGTGCTGGAGGACCAAAGAATGCGATGAGGTCTTATCATAAAATTTAGGAGAGGAAGAATTTAGAGAATTGATTAATAATAAAATATATATAGAAGCTCTTTATCTCAAGTTCAAACGACATATTCACCTTAATAAAATAAATAAGCAATAAGAATACTTAATTCACAATACATTTCTTTAATAAATAAGTGCTAACATACATAAGTTTAAAAAACATTTAAAACAATCAAGATATTAAAAACATTGGAGTCAGAAGATGTTAAGAACCCGAGCGCTTCCAACTAAATCATTGTCGTCATCAGAGGAACTGCTGCAGCCTGTAAGACAACCGCTGGGCAAAACCAAAAACCTCAAATAGGAGGGTGGGAAGGAAAGAAAATAGAGGAGTTGCTATAGAAACCGGAAAAGGGGGGGAGAAGGGGTTATTCAAAACCAAATTCACCAGCTACTTCCAGCATGTTAAACCATATCCGTGGTATATTATAGGACAGAATGTTATTACAGGTACTCTTGTCTCTTGTCAAAATTTCCAGAGATTCTCTGATTATACAAATATTATATTGTGATGCCTGTGCAGTGACTTTGACTTCTTTAAATAGGATATCAATATCCGTATCTTGATTTAACCATGATAGAGCTGTGGCTAATTTACCCCTTATGTGTACCAGATAGTTTAACTTAGTCAGTGGTTTAGCGATAAGAATTACATTATATTTCATCAAAGCATGCCTAATCCGCTCAAGAAGTTGTGGAATATATTCCATATTGCAAAATTTAGTAGTTGGATTTTCTTTAACTTTACTAACATTTGTAGATACTTTATTACTCTTTTTATATTCATAAATTAACTTGTTGATAAATTTATTCGAAAAACCATTTTCACAAGCAATCTCCTTAATTTTAATCAATTCATCACTTAGATAAACCTCCGAACAAACTTCAAAGATTAATTTCGGAAATCCGGCATCGTCGGGACCGGGACTTCGCCGGATTTTTGAAAATTTCAGATTTCTGAAAGAATATCAAATATACTTCTGATATTCTTAATGGTGCATTTATTCATAATTAATTCAAAGGCAAGTGATATTTAAGAGGGAAAAAAATTGATATATATATATTTTTTTCTCTGATAAATATCAAGTGACTTTGAATTAATTATGAATAAATTCACCATTAAGAATATCAGAAGTACATTTAATATTCTTTCAGAAGTCTGGAATTTTCAAAAATCCGGCGAAGTCCCGGTCCCAATTTGACTTAAAATACATATATTTTTAAGCTACCATTATTCCACAGTTAAAATTCTCTTTAAAGAATAATACATATACGTTTATACGGATTGGGGTACAATACTGTAAAACCTGTTAGAAGAATCTGTGTATGACGAAATCCTGTTTTAAAGGGGGAAAAAATTAATCAGTTCAAATTGGATATAATAATCCGCTAAAAAAAAAAAAAAAAAAAATCCTAATACATTTTCTAGAGACGACGGACCGGCTTAAACAGTAACATAACTATAACGTTGTTTTTTCCCTGTCCTATGTGATTCCGTCTTAGAAGGTTTTTCTTTATAAAAATTTTCAGATTTTCAAGAAATTCAGAGATTTTCAAGAAATTCAAGATTTTCAGATTTCAAAATTTTCAGAATCTCCAAGTCGTGTAAAAAAATAATGGTATAAGTAATTATTCTTATATTTACATACAAATAGAGATTCATTAAAAAATCAATATAGTTTACAATAGAATCATTAATATCGTTAATCCACATTCTGGTCTGGAGATTTAAAAAAATTAAAAATTCTGTACAATAAAATCGTCTAGGACGGAATTGTATAAGATAGAAGAAAAATCTGTTATAGGCAGGATCCTTTATTAGAAGGTTCATCGTCTGTTGTAAATGCATTATATTCTTTTTAGAAGTACTAATATCCTCATATTTTACATAGATCAACATATTATTTTTGTTTTGGTTTTTGTTAAATATGGGATTCCGTCATAGGCAGGTGATTTTTCTCAGGTTATACCGTACTTTAATTTTATTACCTAAAAATGCATCTGCTCATCTTAAAAAATTAAAAAAAAATAATAAATATATAAATTTAAATTGTGTAATAATAGCGATTTAAAAATACGTCCATTAATCCATTAACCGCCGGAACTATAATATAGGTATCTTCAATTTTTTGGCAGAAAAACGTTTCCCTCCACAAATTTTGAAAGAAAATCTTCGCTGTATTTAACCCCTTCAGGGGCAGCGGTATGTTTATGAAACCATATAATTTTAATTCCCAAACGCTACAATGGCGCCAGAATTGTGGTAAAATATTTTCCATTTAATAAATATGTGAAATATAGCTTTTTACTTATTTACAAATAATTTGTTTTTGGCAAATTCCGGTGCCAATCATTTATTTCAAGACTTTAGCATTGAATATGTTTTGCCCCTGAAAGGGTTAATGTTCAAAGTTAAAAAAGGCGAATTTTTTAATTCACAAATAGTGGTAGCTAGAGAGTAAATTTCAGAATGGGCATTTCATTGTACTGTTGCAAGAACGCAACATCAGCGGGTAATGGGTTAAAAAAAAAAAAAAAGTTGGACCGGGCCAAATGTTACTGATATTTTTACTAAACAGGCCAGAGGTCCTGCCGGTCCAAATGATATTCATATGAGCTGGGTTGGAAATTGCACTGAAAATTTCTGCCTGTGCAGGCCTCAAGAAGAATGCAGTTCAGTTTCAACTTAAGCCGGAAAAAAATTGAGTCCCGGTCCATCTCGGTCCGAACGTCTCGAAAAACGTAATCCCCAAAACAAGTCCGGACCGAATGTCGGGAAGGAAAATTGGGCGGGCCCGTAAAGATCATTACGTCTAATAACCAAAAGAATAGCTCACAAAATTTTGGAAATTTGGAAGCAAAGCTTCTATTATATGAAAAAAAGCGAGTTTTTAGTGAACTTCGCTCACTTTCATAGATGTGTTTCAGTTGAGCGCATTCGTTTGAAAATTTTTGAATTTGAGCATGAACATGACTAATTTTTGAGAAATTGAATTTGAGTTTGAATTAATTCGTCTTTTTTTTGTGAGTATTCTCAACCCTGGTTGGCATCAGTTAAAGCACATCAAATTTAATTGGCCTAGGATAAACTAGATTGACCTAGCATAAACTAGATTGGCCTAGGATAAACTAGATTGGCCTAGGATTAACTAGAAGTTTGGCGCCGTAGCGGTCTTTGTGAGCAATAAAAACACGATAAATTGAATTGGCCTAGAATAAACTAGTTCAGACCAATGAATAGATCAGTTTCATCCACGTGATCACCAGCCCCCCAAGTTTCATCGAACCAATCATAATCAACTATTTTTAGCCTGTATTATGAGCCAACCAATCACAATTGGCCAAATTTTGGTGGCCAAACAAAAAACACGTCTGGTTTCTAAGGTTGTTGCTAGGGTGTGACGTCAGTTGAAACTGATCTATAGCAGGCTAAACTAGTTTATCCTATGAGCGTTAGGCCAAACTAGTTTGGCCTAGGAAAAACTAGTTCATCCTATGGGCGTCAGGATAAACTAGTTTGGCCTAGGAAAAACTGGTTTATCCTATGGTCGTTAGGATAAACTTGTTTGGCCTAGGCCAACCTAGTTTGGCCTAAAATCGGGTTTGGCCGGTAACATATATAATTGTTGCAGAATATTGTCGTGTCACGCAAATTTTATGAATATCGAATGAAATCTTAAGAATGTATTAATAAAAGTTTTCTTCATTCGATTAAATCCTATTATATGTAATTAATTCAATGATATCTCGTGATAGGTAATGATCCTAGGTTGTCATGGTGATTATTCTATTAAATCCTATCATATGAAATGAATTCAATGATATCCCGTGATAAGTAATGATTCTAAGTTTCCATGGTGATAACGTCTTTACGTGATTTAACCTCTTGCGCTTGAAATTAAATGGCAGAAGCCCGTGACTATGTCGTCGATATTGTAAAAATATATTTCATAACAGAATTTTTATTTAAAATTATTAACTTATTCATTTATCTAGTTTGTTTTCCTTTGTATTTTTTAAACTAGTTTTATAAAAAAAAAAAAAAAACATTTTGGTTCGCATTCATTTGATACCCGTCAAAATGACTGCTCGCGGGCTTTCTAGTGTTAATCCAAGGCGACGTATGTAGCACGTCTATCCAGGTCAAGAGGTTAAGATAGATTCCTTTTATTTTCGTATTACTGAATTTAATATGTATAATCGTTATACATTTTGTATTCATGCATTTTTGCATAACAGTGCAATAGCTATTGAACCAAGATCTGAATATTTATGAAACTAGTTATAGTACGAACGAACATCATTCGCCACGTTTGAAGTACAGTTTCCGAATTGTTACTTTTACACTTATTTATAAATATAAAACAGTGATTTTTTAAAACGATTTAAAATATGTATAATATTAAAAGGAAAATCTGGATAATCCGTCATATTTTGAATAAATCAATTAATAAGTAAACGTATAATACTATTCTTCCATACGACTAAACCTGATATATCTTTTCTAAAAATGGATTTCCCATGATAACCTTTTCCCATTTACCATGATAACTTTTTAATCACTGAACTATCTGCTACATTGTTAAAACTGATGCCGTCACTTTTTGCAAATTGTTTGGCAAACTTCCAAAGTTGATGTACACGAAGAGAATACAGAAGATTATAAAAGTGGGTCAGAATCATGAGCGTAAAAGTCGAATCGAAAAATCAATATTTATCGTGCGAGGCTACCTTTTAAGTTTTTTTATGAACCGCAAAATAGTTCTGTTGGTCTTGTTTTAACAAGGTAGTTAAATAAAAAATATAGATCAATTTGTAATTCTCTAAATCTAAAAGTTTTATATCACCGATTCCCAAAACAACTACGATTTATGATGAAAATGAATGTAGAAAATAATTATTATAAATTTAAGAAGTCAAAAAACACGACTGCGTAAAAAGCGAACTAATTAATTATTTCTCATCAATGTAAAACTATTTTTTTTATGTTACTTACCTATTTTATATTTACTTGTATTGATGACTTTTCAGTTGTGTTTAATTGTTAGTTCCTATCTGTAAACACTGTTTTGATGAGGCCTATGGATGTTTATGATCGTTAGAGTTGCAGTAAAGATAGAGGTCCGACCTACACAACTTTCAGGTTGCTTAATATTTAAACGGTGCTTCTGACTGTAAAATAGTAAATGAAACATCGTCTTCATTTCGAAAGACCTATGCAATGATATGCCACTCAATAGTGTGCGTAAATATTTTTGTCTCTACCGCCATTTTGTATTTTACGACAGACATTTTGAATTTATAAAAACAAAACATCCCTATAACCATCGGACGGTTAAGATGAATCGATAGAGACCTGATTCATTAAAATCCATTCAGCCGTCGGGATGTTTCGAAGGTATAAAGAAACCCACATACCCAGATACGCGTGAAACACATAACCTTCTTGGCAGTCGGGTAATAAGGTGAGGTAATACAGTATAACCTCAAAAATCCGTCATCGCCGGGACCGAAGCTAAGCCGGATTTTTGAAAATTCCAAATCTCTGAAGGGATATCAAAAGTACTTCCTATATGGCTTAACACTAGAATTGCCGGAAATTTTACTGAAATGTTATAAAAATATCTTATACCGGAATTTTTATTTGAAACTATTTAACTTATTTATTTAACTTATTACTCATTGGTACGTTTTAAACTTATTTTAGAAAAAAAATTCTCGTGAATATCGAAATATTTTCATTTGGTAGCGGTGAAAATGATCGCTACGGCGGTTTTAGTGTTAATGAGCCCTTTGTTCATAATTTAACCTTTAACCGGCGCGGTGTCCTTAAAAAAAGGACACCTAATTTTAATTCCAAAACTGACAAACGGCACCAAGAATATTTAAGTAAAATTTTCCTATTATAATGTACATGAAAATAAGCAATTTCATATTTTATAATACATTCGTTTATAAATTGCGGTGTCAGCCTATTATTATATCAGTTTATAAACAGAATTACTCCGCGCCGGTAAGGTTTAATACATATGCATCTGATATTTATGTGCGAAAAAGCGAGAAATATTTAAAAATAACCTATTTTAAGTGATATTTTCTGTTAAATATATATATATATATATATATATATAATACCAAAAACACATACTATACATCCAATCCCAAAACTACTGAACTACTGAGAAAAATTAACAAAATAACCATGGAAAATTCTTAGTAACAAAACCATGAACAAACAGAAAACATCCATTGGAGACAGATTGCAAGGCTAAAGACTTGCATGCTGGGTTATACCGGTAATTACACATGCAACTTTCCCCATATCTGTGGAGACCATACTGACCAAAGAAAACTTTAAAACTGGCCATACAAAGCAGTAACCCAATTCGAAAAGAACGACACTTCCAAACTGAACTCCTTATAAATCCTACGAATATTTGGCGATGTTTTTAATCGCCAAAAGCAAAACATCGCGGTAATCTTTATCCTTGACGAAATTGTTTGTCAAACTATTTAACAGTCTAATAGGATAATTCTGGACCATTGCATCCTGATAGAGATTTTTGATATCATTTATTATACTATCATGATTAGAATTTAACTTAGCAATCCTTATTAAACTATTGATAATGATATTTCTAAAAATGGAAATATGTACATTGGAATTAAAATTTAATATCTTTATTGTTTCAAAGTTGTAATCCCTTCTCTTATCATAAATGCAGGTCTTCAATCCACCCCTCTCAATGTCGATAGTGAGATCCAAATAATTTACATGTTTTTCGTCATATGAAGTTTTCTTTAATGTCAAACCTTGTGGATAGTAGTCTAAATTTAAATCGCTATTGGAATCGTTAATCCTAACCATCAATATATCATCAATATATCTAAAACTTAAAAAATCCTTATTTAATGTCTCATTAACCTCGTATAAAAAGAAATAAATATCTGCAAGTACCGAACTACAACTACCCCCCCCCCCATAGGTATACCCCTTATCTGTTGAAACACATGTTTACCATCGAGTAAATAATTTTCATTAACTACAAAATTAAATAAATTTGTTAAATGATCCAAATTTTTACCCAAAATATTATACCGCTTAAAAAATGTCAAACATTTTATTTTTAAGATCAGTTAAATATATATCAGTTATATATATATATATATATATATATATGTATATATATATATATATATATATATATATATATATATATAAAGGACGGCCGAAAAAAATTAAAACAAATAAAATTGACATCTATGTTTTGGATATTACACGAGAAGAATCACTGTTTGCTATATATATATATATGTCGTAGGCTAATTGCGAAATCCGGCTCTTTGCAAACAGCCTAGGCTCTTATATATATATATATATAAAGGACGGCCGAAAAAAATTAAAACAAATAAAATTGACATCTATGTTTTGGATATTACACGAGAAGAATCACTGTTTGCTATATATATATATATGTCGTAGGCTAATTGCGAAATCCGGCTCTTTGCAAACAGCCTAGGCTCTTTGCAAAGAGCCAGGCTAATTGGAGAATCCGTCTATCCGTATTGCAGGTCCGTATTGGAGAATCCAGGCTATCAAAGCCTGAGAGCTTATGTGCCCGCCGATTCTATAGGTACGTGTGTACGTACGTACGTATGTACGTAACGCGATAGCTCTTGATAGAAATATCCGATTTGCTTCAATTTTTTTTTTTTTGGTTCATTCTGATAAGGTGCTTCCCTGATTAGTTTTCGGGGTTCATTGGTTAAGGATAAAGGGGAAAAAGGGGGGCTAGTCCCCCCTTAATTTATATAAATGGGTTTTTCATACAGAAATATTCGATTTGCTCCAAATTTGGTATACCGGTTTATTGTGTTAAGCAGCTTCCCTGATTAGATTTGGAAACTCATTATTTAAGTATAAAGGGGGAAAGGAGGGCTAACCCCCTTAATTTAGATAAATCGGTTTTTCATGATGAATTATTCGATTTGCTCCAAATTTGGTATACCGGTTTATTAAGTTAAGGAGCTGCCCTGATTAGATTTGGAGGTTCATTAGTTACATATAAAGGGAGGAAAGGGGGGCTATCCCCCCGTAATTTAGATAAATGGGTTTTTCATGCAGAAATATGCGATTTGCAATAAATTTGGTATACCGGTTAATTTATGTTAAGCAGCGTCCCTGATTACATTTGGAAGATCATTATTATGTATAAAGGAGGGGAAAGGCGGGGGGGGCAATTGCCTCTCCCCTTAATTTAGATAAATGCGTTTTTCATGTAGAATTATTCGATTAGCTCAAATTTGGTATACTGTTTTATTATGTTAAGGAGATGGCTTGATTAGATTTGGAGGTTCATTAGTTAAATATAAAGGGAGGAAAGGGGAGGGGGGTAGCCCCACCTTAATTTAGGTAAAAGGGTTTTTAATGCAAAGTTATTCGATTTGCTCCAAATTTGGTATACCGGTTTATTATGTTAAGGAGCTTCCCTGATTAGATTTGGAAGTTCATTAGTTAAATATAAAGGGAGGAAAGGTGGGCTAACCCCCCCCCCCTTAAATTAGATAAATGGGGTTTTCATGCAGAGTTATTCGATTTGCTCCAAATTTCGTATACCGGTTTATTGTGTTAAGGAGCTTCCCTGATTAGATTTGGAAGTTCATTAGTTAAGTATAAAGGGAGGAAAGGTGGGCTAGACCCCCCCCCCCTCTTAATTTAGATAAATGGGTTTTTCATGCAGAGTTATTTGATCTGCTCCAAATTTCATATACCGGTTTATTATGTTAAGGAGCTAAGGAGCTTCCCTGATTAGATTTGGAGGTTCATTAGTTAAGTATAAAGGGAGAAAAGTGGGGGGGGGGCTAGACCCCCCCCCCTTAATTTAGATAAATGGGTTTTTCATGCAGAGTTATTCGATTTGCTCCAAATTTCGTATACCGGTTTATTATGTTAAGGAGCTGCTTTGATTAGATTTGGAGATTTATTGGTTAAGTATAAAGGAGGGACAGGGGCTAGTGTCCCCTTAATTTAGAAAAATGGGTTTTTCATACAGAATTATTCGATTTGCTTCAAATTTGATATACCAGTTTATTACGATATGGCTTCCTTCATTTGATTTGGATGTTCATTGGCTAAGTATAAAAGGGGGGAAAGGGGGCAATTGCCCCTCCCCTTAATTTAGATAAATGGGTTTTCATGCAGAATTATCTGAATTAGCTTAATTTTTTTTCAACCGGATCCGAACTTGAAGGTTCCATTTGAAGTCAGCCCGAAAACCGACCACAACCAGTTTCGGATTGAGTTCAATTACAAATTTCAAGTTCGGATCGGGTTGCCGGTGGACGGAGATTATTTTGTCTGGCTTGCATCGGGTTATAGTTCTTTGGAATATTTTTGTCGGTTAAGATTTGGTTCGGGACGGGTTTCAGGTTGACTTCGAATGGAATTTTTAGGTTCTGGTAGCGTTGCGTGTCCACGGAAACTAATTTGTCTTGTTCGGATCCGGTTATGGATCTTTGGAATATTTTTGTCGGTTATCAGATTTTGTTCGGGATTTCGGGTTTTTTCAAATGGAACTCTCAGGTTCGGGTCGGGTTGCATGTAGACTGAAATTATTTTTTCTTTCTGGGATCAGGGTACGGTCTGTTTTAATTTATTTTTCGGGTTTGGGTAGGGTTATGTGTTAATAAACCTAATAAAAAGAAAATTGCCCAGTTAAACTGATGGCATTGAGCTCACAGGCTATTCACACTAATTGCATATTATACCTTTATTTCAAAGAATAATGCACCTCGAAAAATAAATAAAGGTATTAGTCCCCGTTGCCCCCCTTTCTACTTAACCAAAGAACCTCAAAATCTAATCAGTGAAGCTACTTAACGTAATAAACTGGTATACCAAATTTGAAGCAAATCAGATAATTCTGCATGAAAAAACCATTTCACTAAATTAAGGGGGTTCCCCCATTTCTCCCTTTATGCTGAAACAATGAACTTTCAAATCTAATCAGAAAAGCTTCTTATTAGAATGAACCTAGAAAAAAAAATTAAACTAAATTAGATAATTCTGCATGAAAACGCATTTATCTAAATTAAGGGGAGGGGCAATTGCCCCCCTTTCCCCTTTTATACTTAACCAATGAACCTCCAAATCAAACGAAGGAAGCCATATCTTAATAAACTAGTATTTCAAATTTGAAGCAAATCGAATAATTCTGTATGAAAAACCCATTTATCTAAATTAAGGGGACACTAGCCCCTGTCCCTCCTTTATACTTAATAAATAAATCTCCAAATATAATTAAGGCAGCTCCTTAACATAATAAACCGGTATACGAAATTTGGAGTAAATCGAATAACTCTGCATGAAAAACCCATTTATCTAAATTAAGGGGGGGGGGGGTCTAGCCTCCCTTTCCTCCCTTTATACTTAACTAATGAACCTCCAAATCTAATCAGGGAAGCTCCTTAACATAATAAACCAGTATACCAAATTTGGAGCAAATCGAATAATTTTGCATTAAAAACCCATTTACTAAAATTGAGGGGGGGTAGCCAACCCCTTTCCACCCTTTATGCTTAACTAATGAGCCTCCAAATCTAATCAAGCCATCTCCTTAACATAATAAACCACAATACCAAATTTGAGCTAATCGAATAATTCTACATGAAAAACGCATTTATCTAAATTAAAGGGAGAGGCAACTGCCCCCTTCCCCTCCCTTTATACATAATAATGATCTTCCAAATGTAATCAGGGAAGCTGCTTAACATAATTAACCAGTATACCAAATTTATAGCAAATCGCATATTTCTGCATGTAAAACACATTTATCTAAATTACGGAGGGGGATAGCCCCCCCTTTCCTCCCTTTATATGTAACTAATGACCCTCCAAATCTAATCAAGGCAGCTTCTTAACTTAATAAACCGGTATACCAAATTTGGAGCAAATCGAATAATTCATCATGAAAAACCGATTTATCTAAATTAAGGGGGTAGCCCCCCTTTCCCCCTTTATACTTAAACAATGAGCTTTCAAATCTAATCAGGGAAGCTCCTTAACACAATAAACCGGTATACCAAATTTGGAGCAAATTGAATATTTCTGCATGAAAAACGCATTTATATAAATTAAGAGGGGGGGGGGGTACTATCCCCTTTTCCCCCTTTATCCTTAACCATTAAACCCCAAGAAATAATCAGGGAAGCACCTTATCAGAATGAACCTAGAAAAAAAATTGAAGCAAATCGGATATTTCTATCAAGAGTTATCGTGTTACGTACATAGGTACGTACGTACGTACACACGTACATACAGAATCGGCGGCACATAAGCTCTCAGGCTTTGATAGCCTGTGAGCTAAAAATATCACCCTGATCGGATAATAAGTGGTCAATTCTCCAATTAGCCCGGCTCTTTGCAAAGAGCCTAGGCTGTTTGCAAAGAGCCGGATTTCTCAATTAACCTACGACATATATATATATATAGCAAACAGTGATTCTTCTCGTGTAATATCCAAAACATAGATGTCAATTTTATTTGTTTTAATTTTTTTCGGCCGTCCTTTAATAAGTTTGTCTTGGATTTTATACAGGTAAAGAATATCGATTTCGGAAATACAGTCTTGTTTCTCTAAAACAGATATAACTTTCCAGCCAAATTTATGCATTTTATCTGTAACAGCTTTACTTCTGCCAGCTTCTGGTCCTGGTTCCTTTGAGCTGCTAGTAACGTTATCGGCGGTTCTATTTAGCACAGCATCAGCGATCTCGCTATTCATTAATCCATAGCTTTCGTCTTTCTTTCTCTGGTGAGTTGAATAAAAGGAGGGCGTGGAGAAAATGACTCTCATGCCGGATCTTTGAAGTTGCTCAATATCTGAATGCCGGACTTTCGAGGTTACAATGTATATATTATTATTTTTTCATATAAGATATCTGCAATAACTGAAAACATTTTATACCTTTTATTTTTTAACTGAACTATGCAATACATACTTCTATGGGTTTTCTTTTATCAAAGAACTTGAAAGTTCTAAAAATATTATATTTTTTCTGAAAGTTTTATCTGTTTAATGTGGCTAAACATTTTTACAACTTTAAAATATAAATACGTCAAGATTTCTCTAGAGGGCAATAGTGCAAAATCGAATACCTTCTTATTTGTTCATTCAATAATCCAGAATTTAATATAACTGTGTGGAAATATTCTGCACTCATCCTTGTACGATAACATTCTTATAAATATATGAACTTATGATATTATTTAGATCAATAAAAAAATCTAGGTCAATTCATAATTTTGAAAATTTAAAACTTTCATTCCCCCAGTTTTTAAAACAACCACGATACATGAAGTGTATGAATACAGAAAAAAATTATAATAAAGTGAGCTAACTAATATACGAGGTTGGATTAAAAATAATGCCTCCATGGCTATAACTTTTTTATTTGTTGACAAATTTCAACAGATTTTTAGCATACAACTAAACATGATATATCGTAAAAAAAAATGGGTCCATTTCCCATGATCACTTTTTAATCACTGAACTATCTGCTGCATTGTTAAAACAGATGCCGTCTGTTTTAAATAAAAGTTTGGCAAACTTCCAGAGTTGATCTACACGAGGAGAATCCAAAAGTTTGTAAAAGTGGGTCAGAATCATAAGCGTAAAATTCGAATCCAAAAATCAATATTTATCGTGTGAGACGACCTTTTCACTTTTTCATGAACCGTAAAAAATATTGTTAAGCTTGGTTTAACACGATATTTAAAGACAATATTTGGATCAATTTATTACTTTGAAAATGTAAAAGTTTCACAGGGTTCGTACGCATCAAGAGATTCATGTGATTTTAAGTGTTTTAGTGCCAGATATTTCGTAAAGTATTGGTCGCTATATCTCAAGATTATTATTATTATTATTTTATTAAATAGGCAGTGGTGGAAAATTGGCGCAGAGGAGGAGCCTATTGACACCACAAATATTTTATAGTATTCTTCAGCGTAATAAAAACGAAGAAATTATGTCATTAGATAAGCCGAAAAATATTTCTAAAATTTAGTGGTGTCAATAGGCTCTTCCTCTGCGCCAAATTTCCACCACTGAATAAGCAAAATATATTCTTTTACTACAATTCTGGCAAAAGGTGCTTGAAAATCATTGAAGTATAAGAACCCTGTTTCATAGCACCAATTCTCAAAACAACTACGATTTATGCGGAAAATGAATGTAGAAAAGAATTATAATAAGATGAAGCATAATATTTTATTATTTTTTCATAAAGAACAGTTTCACTAACTGAAAAATTTTAACAGAAATCATTTCTTTTTAAAATGAAAGATTCGATATTGCTATTCTTCGGGGTTTTTTTTTAACCCTGTAATGTCCATGGTAGCATATATGTCAACACCAGTGTTTTCAATTTGGTGTTTTAACACTTTCCAACAAAGTTGAAAAGTGTTTATGACTTCGGTTTGTCTGTCCGTCTGACCGCCTGTCCGCGCTCCCGTAAATATATTCGGATTGTCCCAAAATTTTTGGATGTTATTGACGGTTACCATAGCACGTTCCCTATTTCAAGTGAAATTTCTAGCATGTTTAGTTCCTTTACAGGGACAGTCAAAAGTTTTCCGTTACATTACGGTCTATGGGAAGAAATCATTTAAAATTATTTTTAATGATGTTACACGCTTTCTAATATAAGAAAATTGATACGTATTTATGAAGTGCACTAAAGTGTGCATCCTGTAGTATATTACTATGCTGCAGTGCAAAGAATAGTTATTATTCATTTACAGGGTCACACAAATGAATTCCGTTACATAATGATATAGGGTTGGAGGGAATTGTTTGCGGTGTATTTTAATTATGTCAAATTATTTCATGTATAATGAAATTGATATACGTCGCTGAGGTTTACTATAACCTATTGCATGTATAATACGAAGTGCATAGCATTTACAGGGACACACAAAAGATTTCTGATGCTATATTACCATATTGTATCCGAAATACTGTACAGTAGCAATGATTGCTGGAAATGTATTGTTAATTATGTTATGTGATTTTATGTTTAACTGTATTTATGCGTAATATATGGTGTGTATAAAAGCCATAATTCATATATAGGGCTACACAAAATAATTCGTAATGGATACTGGATATGAGTGCAAATTGCTTAAAAGAGTTATGCCTTTTTACGCTGAACTGCATTTAGTTTACTGAGAAATGTTTGTGGAATATAAATAAAATGATATATAGGGTCACGCAAAGAATTAGATACATGCCCGTCTATAAATGATAATTTCTAGAAATGTGATTTCAGTAGTTTTAAGAGTGTTTTAGTTTGAATAAAAGTTTAGCTAAATAGTGGCGTGTAATAAAAGTACTAGGTTAACTACAGGGTTGCACAAAAGTATACAAGTATGTTTCAATCTATTAGTATAAATTACTGAAAGAGAAATTTCAAGCTGTTATGCGTTTTCTTGCTAAACTAAATTTCCCCATTATATAGTAATATATATCAACCTATAGATCAAATACAGGGCTGTTGAAGAAAATTGGAATGTATATTTGCTATGGACTGTAAATGCTGAAATCAGTTTTTCAAATGTTTTATGCGTTTAATAAAATGTTTACTTAATTATCTTATTTACCTTATTTCCCTAAATAACGAAGTTCTGTTAAAACATTCAGGCAGTGTTGGGAAGTATTTCATAATCTATGCTTAACGCATGATTTTTCTTTTATTCAGATATTCCACATTCATGCGAAAAATTGAAAATAGCAATATTTCCTTTATTTAACACAGTGCTGCTAGATAATCGAAAATCAATTTCCCCCAAAGTTCTGATAATTTCCTTAAATGATTTTTTTTCAGAAAAAGTCCCCAACTCAGTTTTTACTCAAAAAAGTAACTTTTAAATTATAAAGTTATCCCTATTAAAATTATTTAACTAGTTTGAGGTCAAAAATTTTCCCCAAATCAATCTTAGAAAAAAAATCCCCATTTATAAAAAAAAAAGAAAAGAAAGTAAACTAACAAACCAACATTTTTATTCTGATTGATTATTTTCTTGAAAAATAACACGAAATACGAAAAGTTAAATAAATATTAAAACTAGATAAATAATAAATTATTACTTAATACACGCGGAAATCGTAAATGAAATAACAGGAAGCATGAAGATAGACTGTAGACTGTATATCTTCATGCACGAGGATAAAACAATGGGATCAACGAATCGAGATCCGGTATTGTCGGACCACTAAAAATAAAATTTAGCCTGAAAACATGAAAAATTGTCCAAGTATCCCCACCCACCCAAAATGCTCATAGTCCCCAAAAATTTTCTATGAATTACTTGTCTCCAAAAAATCCCCCTGAAACTTCAAAATCCAAAAAAGGGGGATAAAATTCGCAATCTGGCAACACTGATTTAATAACTCACATTCTGTCCTTAAATAAAGTTAATTTTATTATTGGAATTTTCGGGTATGAATTCAGATCCCCTGAATTACGGAATTTCTAGAACGTATTCTAACGTAGTAATTAGAAAATTGAACTGGAAAGTTAAAACAAGATTGTATTTTTCTAAAAGATTTTTAAGTTTAATATACCTTTAATACTTTGTAATTTTGATATACAAATACGTCAAAATTTATATTGGAGAACACAGAGTATCGTCGGATTCCTTGTTACATTTTTATTCCTGCAGCCTAAATTTAATGAAAATGTGTCGATGATGAATGAACTCTGCACTGATTCTTGTTCACTAATACTCTTATACATATGATACAGTGGCGTGGCGTCCGGTCATCGCTGGATGCGGCGATGACCAAGCAATATTTTAAAACTCTTAATAAGCTTTTAAAACTCTACGATCCAGTTTTAGCAGAACATTTGGAGTTCATGTATAAGTGAAGGTAAGATTTAAACTTTCTTTTTTGAATATTCAACAATTGAATTTTAGAGTTAATAATTTTTCACCACAAACTTAAATAATTGCGATGACCACCGAAATTTTTCACGCCACGCCACTGATATGATATGTATACAGTGTGTTTCATAACAGATTAACAAAACTTTAAGAGGTGATATCACACGTTCAAACAAACATCTTTCATCAAAGAATGCATGGTCGGAAATCCAACGCAAAGTTGCTGGCATATTTGGAAATCATTGTCTCGGCATGGCTCGTTCTTTGCAATAATCAATAAAATTTGTCCAGGTCCAGAAATTTCTGTATAAATTCATATATTTTTAAATCGCATTATTTTACAATTAAACTTGATATTTTCATTTTAATGAAACTTATGAAACCTCAATAACTTAATTGGCAACCCAATACAATAAGTAAACATATAAAATAAATTTAATTTCTTGCAAAACAAATTAATAATCATTTTAAATAAATATATGTAAAATAAGCTGTTTTTCTATTCTACAATAAAACTTAAAATGTAATATTTGTTGCAAGAATTAGTTTGCATGTGGCTGCATATAAACTGCAATAATCAAATAAATAATTTAAACTCTCATAGAAAATACTTTTTTTTTTTTTTTTTTTTTGAAAAAGAGTACAGTAGTCACGATTACATTTTGTTTTCATTTCAGGTTTTAAACAAATGTAAGATACAATGAAAAGATAAGCTAACTCTGATTACGTGCTGTAATTGTGAGTAATCAATGCTTGATTTGATTTTGGAGACGCAATTAACTGTTCTTGGTAAAATTGTCTTTGTTGATCAGGTAATTTAGAGAATTACCAACATAGCACTCTCTTGCTATCTTACAAAAGGAAGAAAAGGTAGAACTGTAAATATATGAGAGAGATTAGATAATGCATGTCGTATTACAGGGTGTCCCAAATAGATTAACCTTGGATTTTATCCCTTAATCATTCATCAAATGACGGTACTTATATGTACCATTGAAATAACTTGTTATAAAATTCATTTCATACATCGATTAGTTTTAAAACATTTTAGAATTATAGATACATTACTTTATCTTATTCCAAAAGCATTATTGGTTACACAAAACAAAAATATTTTTAAAAGGGTGATTTCTTTTGCCTTTGCATCTTTTCAGCTTTTCGGGGTCGGGGGAAATTTTTCAATTTGGAGATATTTCTGTATTTCTATTGTAAGAACATTATATTTGTACCTTTCTTAATTCTACAAAATACTAAGAAAAATATTTTAAACAAAAGATTTGAGTGGGGTTATAAATATTGCACAAAGTCCTTATAAATTCAAATGTAATTAAAACTTCTAAATCCTTCAATCCTTCTAAACTTTTTAAATGATTATGTAAATCTTCTAAAGTAGTTGAAACAATCAACGAAAAATGCTTTAAAATTTTTCTTAATTCATAATTCAGAACATAAAGAGTTAAATATTGGTCATAGACATATGTTACTGAGTACAAAGGTAAGTAAAAAAATGGTACGGAATTTTATGAAATAGATTAAAATTTTACGGATAAAATTAACGTGGGCCATATAAAAATAAAGATTTTCTATTTCTTCAAAATTAATCCCTTGAAAATATTAATCGGTTTCATAAAATTCTGTACTTATTTTGCGTAACTTTGTAATTTATATGTCTATGATCAATATATAAGGAATAAATGCCGAGGTCAATGTTTTGGGACACCCTGTATAAATGTTTTATTTAAGCTAATGTGCTCCAAAAAATTCACTTTTTTTTACGCTTTTAGGGGACCGGGAAAGCCCTATATCCGCCATGTTAAATTCACAACATTTATGTACATATTTCTCAGAAATGGTTAAAGACAGAAGTCTAGATTTTTTAGAGTAGTTAGAATAACATGATTTACATATTTTAACAGACCATTTTCTTTCTAAGTGGAACTCAAAATTAATTATTAATTATTTATTGAAAGTCATTACTAAATTAGCATTTTTGGTAAGATTTCACTGTCTAAAATAAATAATTCTCAACAATTCATTAAATCCATGTGTTAAAATATACAATATAACATAAGTATTAAAAAAATCTGTATTCTTTAGTTTAATAGATATTGAAAAAAAAAGGAACATAAACATGGAAAATCCAAGTTTTGAGAAAAAGTCAATTAAAGATTTAAATGGCCATTAAGCTGTGACTCTTAGGAAGAATGAATAATTTCAACACTTATATATATATATATATATATATATATATATATATATATATATATATGTATGACACATCGTTGGAAAGATAAAAGTTTAAACTACTGAATGATATAAAAAATGTAAAAATCGATTTTTTGGTTGAATTTTACTTTCCCGGTTCCCTTAAACCAACTAAAATTGTAGCTATTTTTTTCCTTTTGAATTCACTTTCAGTTAACGCAATATTTACTTAAATTAAATTATATATTTGTGTGAAATTTTAATTTATTTTACTTATTAACCCCTTCGGGACGAGCGTCTTTTACAGAATTTTTAATCTTTAGTCACCGGATTTTTGCCTAATTGAATCGGGAAAAATGCTTGGATTAAGTAAGGCAAATTTTACAATACAATTTTACTGGTGAGAATAATCACCGATTTTGATCAATTTAAGTGGCATGAATACCGGTTTCTCGTCCCCAAGGGGTTAAGCGGAAAAATACTGATTGTACAACCGCACAAAAACTTGCCTAATAAATCTTGAATATGTTCAGAAAATGAATTTTTATGTGAGACAGACACACCAAATGAATACCTTTTAAATGTTTTTCTCCTTCATCATTTTTGTTTCAAGAATATCAATATAACTATACTTTTAGCCTTATAATAACTCTAACAACTAACTTATGATCATAAAACTTTTTGTAGTATATTAGATAGACAATTAAGTTGTTGCTGTGCCATAAGTTCTATTTAATTGCCTTATTCATAGAAATATCATCTCACAAATATGATAAAAAATTCTATTTATTTTTACGGGTGTCAATTTGCTCAAGTATTATAATCTTTTACACTGGTACTGATAGGAGGCTCTCTGGGTTGTCACACTATGGCGAAAACGTAGGGACTGACTACTGACAGGAGGCTGTCTCGGTTGTCACACTATTGCGAAAACGTAGGGACTGACTACCGCCAAAGTAAACTTCCGCCAATTAAAATAAATATATGTTTTTGCCATTATTTATCACTGAGATTCTGTAGTAATCAGGGGTTTAAATAAGGAGAAAAATTCTATATAAATTTACTGGTGGAAGTTTCCACTGGCGGTAATCAACCCCTACGAAAGCGGTTACAGTTGAAGCTTTACTATTTTAAGGATATGTCAGTTCCTCTTTATTAATAGTTCCATGATTAGGAACGCTGGCGTCATTCTTGATCAAAAAATGTTTCTTCTACTTCTTTTCTTTAACTTCTAGGCATCGCACAATTTTTATTTTTACACCGTCTAGTAGGAAAAACGATGTTTTTTTTTTTTTTTTTTTTTTTTTTTTTTCTTTCCAGTGCAATTTGTTTGAAAGCTATATCTCAATTTACTGACTTTTTCTGCTTTCTAAATTAATTTTTAAGCATTTTTTAAAGCTTAATTGGATGCGTTCCGATTACAAAAGATTAACTCTTTTAAACTTACAATAACATTAATAGTTCAGAATTTGTTTCTGGCTAATATACTATTATAAAAATAAAAATTCACCAACCACTAAACAAAATGTTATAATTAAAGAAAAATTTACATAAAAACAAAGTAGTTTCGTAATTTTTATAAAGACTTTTTTTAACCCCTTAACTGTCGACGAAATCTTCTTACGCGATCTCCAGTGCCTTACTTATTTCTGCAATTAAAGAAGATGTATATTAGTTTTCTGAAATAACAGTAAGAAAATGCACACTTTATAGTATTATATATAATGGCTTAGGTGGTGAAAATTGCTCCGCTATAATTGGAATTTGTCATTTCTTTAATAGATGCATGTATTTTCTACAGCCGTATGTATACGTCCGGGCCAGTTAAGGGGTTAAAGCAAGTTGTTTAATTTAAACTGTTAAAAAAAGTGGAATTATTCGTGTGATCTCATACTTTACAAATTGTAAAAACCTAACATAAAGTTATAATTCCATGATGTTAAGCATATATGTCGATTTATTACTTTTATTAAATTTATGGGGATGCTGAATATCTTTGATCAGGGCTTTATTTAATCTAGATCAATAGTTGCCCATTGTCGTTTTGTTCTGTATTTAATCCATTATCGTTCATTTTTAAGCTTGTTAATATATTATGCTTTTCTAAAATTTGATTTTAGAATTAAATAAAAGCATTATAAAGAGCAAGAAAATATTTTGAAGTCGCTGCATTGCAGCTTAAATTTTGGACATTTTCCAAATCTGATTCTAAATGGGACTGGCTTATGCGAAAAGGCATTTTTTTTCTTTTCGAGTAAATACAGATTAGATTCAATAGAATCCTTAATATGTAATTTGTCATCCAAATTGTATTTCCGATAAGAGTTTCAGAATTATGTTCTGCAAGGGAAAAATATTGAGATAAAAATGATAGAATTGAACTTTATTCAAGTGTAAATATACAGGGTGTCCATAATTGAATTTTCCTTATTTAGGCGACTACTATACCATTCAGGGGAAAGATTGGAAAATTTATGAATGACTCAATAATCTGATGAAAAATTATTTAGCAAAAAAAAAAAAAAAAAAAAAAAGAAAAAAAAATCATTCTCAAATATACCCACCAGATGGCGCATTAAAATAAAACACACCATTATACATGTGAATTCTTTTTATATTTTTTTACTATCCGTAGTCCAACTATTTTAAAACATACAAGCATCAACGCGGTGTGTTACCCGCTTCCCTGATTATCCCGAGTTATCTCGGGCTCGTATATATCACAATTAATTATTATATCGAGAATACTCGGGCGTGGCATAATTTGCCACTACGATTTGTTTTATAACGTTTTTACTCGACTTGAAGCTTAAAAAGAAAGAAAATATTCTTATATAATAAAATAAATTATATATAACATTTGAATGGAAGTTTTCCAAGTTTTGTGATATGGAATGCAAATCATGAAATGAAATAATGTGATTGCCAACAATGAGATGATTTTTGGCAGTTTTTTTGTTAACCCATTAACCGCTGGTGTTGCGTTGAGGCAACGGTAAAAATAAATGCGCATTTTGCAATTAAATTTCTAACTACCACTATTTTTTAATTAAAAAAATTGCCTTGTCGAATAACAGAAACTTTGATCATTTAATGAAGCGAAGATTGTCTTTCAAAATTTGTGGCGGCAAAAGCTTTCCTGGAGATAAGTTGAAGATCCCTATGTTATCGTTTCGGCGATTAATGGGTTTAAAAAAAATACCGGTAAGGGAATCGGTTAAAAATGTTCTAAACATACATTTTAGAAAAGAGCGTGCCTTCAGCCGGCAGTTTCGTCATGTGTCTCTTTGGGCTTTCGACGAATTAAACACATTGACTATCATGGCATACGGATAACAACAATATTTCCCGTGGGACGCCATACCACATGAATACCTATGCGATGCCATCTATATTTTTCTCGAAGACAATTTATTGCTATATAACGGGACTTTTGGTTATTTATTACTATATATTGAAAAAAGAAAAGAAAAGGACCTCTCCTCCAGTCATGTTTAACCCTTTCAGGGGCGTTGGTACGTTTATGAAACCCTTTCGCTTTAATTCCCAAATGCCACAATGGGGCCAGAATTTTTGTAACAAAATTTTCGGTTTATTAAGTGGTGTAATATAGCTGTATCATATTTTCAATTAAATTTGTTCATACATTCCGCCGTCATTCATTCATTTTAACATTTTGGGAATGTTTAAGGGGGGTCCCGGACACAATTTAAAATTATTTTTATTTATTGAGTTACAATTTTGAATTTTTTTTTTTGAATTTTTAATAATTTAAAATTCATTAAAAATGTGGGGTAATTTAAAATCGTTATAACGCAAGATATTATTTGTAGAATTTTATTTTTTTTTTCATTTAAATAAACAGAAATATATGTCTTAATTTTGATTCAGCATATTTTAAAATATTAATTAAAAAAATTAAAAATATTTAAAGTAAAAATTTAAAAAAATGGTGTAACTTAAAAAAAAATCATATTTTCAAAAGTAAATATTTTTTTTCTAATTTGCTGAATCGAAATTAAAGTAAATCAATTGAAAAAGACATGTTCTAAGTTTGAACCATTTATCTTTAACCGTTGTTGACTTATAACGATTTAAATACGCGAAAAGGTGAAAAAAGCCATCATGACGAAAAACGCATTTTCACAAGAAGTCGTCTCCATGTCAACCATTGCTTGAAAGATAGATTTTGAAAGCAAACTAAAACCAAAAATTTAATATTTCCTGTTCTAATTAAGATAGAAATGTGATTTAAACGTAATTTTAAGCAGAAAATAACTGATAAATTTGTAATGCAATAAAAGTTTTTTAGAAAATTTGGAGATTTTGTGTCCCGGACCCCCTTAACCCTTCTGGGCGGTGGTCACACTTCGTGACCACCTAATTTTAATTCCAAAACTGACAACCGGCTCCAATAATATTTTAATAAAATTTTGCATTTATAATGTTGGTGTAAAAGATGAGGTCTTTATTTTCTAAGAATTTTGTTTTAAAATTCTGGTGTCAATTATTTCATCAGTGTATGAATAGAATTAATTGTTCTGCCTCTGAAAACGTAGTAAAGTGTAAAAATAACTAAGATTTGATATTTTTGAATTAAAACTGTATAAAATTAACTCTTTGTATCAAGTTAACCCTAGAACTACCGGAAATTTTACTCAAGTTTTGTAAAAACATTCTACACCAGAATTTTTACTTAAAACTATTTAATTTGTTTATTTAACTTATTATTGTCTGATTTATACATTTAGTTTGTTTTGAAGAAATTTCTGGTTTGAATAAATATTTTGAATGTACATGTCGGGTCCAATGGACCCGTCTGGTAGACGGAAGGTTAATAAACATTGCCGCGGTTGGTATTTCTGAACCCAATCGATAAACACTGATAACAGCTTTGTCAATGTCTTCCACAAATGCCAATTCGTGAAAGTCTGTGGCGGAAAACGCATTGAAACATCCGGTAACCGTGCCAAACCGTGATTTTCGCTCAACTCTGAAACTTTATATTTTGAGCTTTCATATTGTATCTGTAAACGATGGTCATCATGCTTAGATGCAAAATTTTAAGCTTGTTTTCTTACCACTAAAATTTAATAGTAAATTTTGTGTTATTTAATCGTCAAAATCCAACATTCTTTATCTTATTCTTCTTATCCTAGCGGGCATCCTCCAGGGGAGCGTGTTGGGCCCATTTTTATTTGACATTTTCTTTAACGATATCCCACGCTCCTTGCGCACTCACCTCGCTCTTTATGCGGATGACACCTGTATTTATGCTTCAACACACCACCCGTATACTCTAAACAGGTACCTACAGACACATATTGATGACTTCATGAACTGGTGTATGCTTTGGCGCGTTGTCATAAATGAAACTAAAACTACTGCAGTATATTTCTCTTGCAAACTAACATTCCCTAGCAGAATCATTATTAATAACACTGTTATCCCTTGGTCAGACCAAGCTAAGTATCTTGGGGTCATACTGGACCGCCGCTTAACTTGGAAAAAGCACATTCTTTCCATTAGAGGTAAAGTCTCTGGAGCCTTTAACTCTATAAAACCTCTCCTTAACAGTAAAACTTTGTCTGTCCACAATAAATTAATTCTCTATAATTCATGCATCCTTCCCATCATAACCTATGCCAGTCCGGTCAGGGGCCTCACATGTAAGACCACTATGGACACCCTTAGTCGCTTGCACAATTCCAATCTGCGTATTGTCCGTAACGCATCTCGTTATCTTCGCAACTCCACAGTCCGAAGAGACCTAAAAACTACTACCTTACGTAAGCGCATAAACGACTTAGCCAAAAAAATTTATGAAAAAGTTTTCGACCTCCCTAATGAAATCGTAGCGGAGCTACCGGATTATGACGCTTTTGAACCCCATCATCGGAAACGGCCCAGGTTTTCCATAATTATGGACACTCAGTAACATCTGAGTTCTCCACGCTATATTTTGCCTCTTATATATTTTTATATTTTTCTTTTCTTATATATATATATAAATAAATAAATAAAAATAAAAAAAAACTCTCTATATACTATAGAGACCAAAAAAATTGTAAAACTTAAAAAAAAAAATGTATGGCCCTGATTAGTCCCTTTCTTGGTAGGATAATGTGGTCTTTGCCACCCTAGCTTTTCTTGCCCATGCTTGGTGAGAGTTTCTCTGAACAGTACTAACTTTAACTTTCTAAATTCCTTATAGTAGTTATACAACTACAGTTTGACTTTACATATTTTAAGATTCTTGTATTTTTTAAGATTTATCGTTAACTTTCTTTCATCTTAAGTTTATACTTTAAAATTCAATTTTATTCCTTTCTTTCTTAAACTTCCTTATTTTCTTTTGTTAACTTCTTTTACTCTTCTAGTAGCTTAGCTACAGTTTAACTTTATCCCAATAGCTCATTAAAACATAAGACATTTCAATTTCCTAGTCTGGGTGTTAAGCTGTTATCCATTAGGAAACCCCTCAATGCTGATTACCTGTTCAGTACCTGTTCAGTACAATTTAATCCTTTGCGGTGGAGTGTTAAACAATAGCCGTTCACGTTTTACATACATGATTCTATTTTTATATTCTATTCGTACTACTATATATTGACAGTACATTTTTGCGATTTTAGTGCGATTACGTTATTTAATCGGCTCCAATCACATGAAAGAGTACCCATATTCTGCTATGAGCATGTAAATTAAATTACATTCAACATAAATAATCTCAAAATCAACAGCTTGAGATGTATTGATCGGATAATCAAGTTTTAATTACTCGTTAATTTATAATGACATGCAAACTATTGTTATAATATTTTATTTCTAGTATTTCATGATTTCATATTTTTATTTTATTTTGCCTAGTTCATCGTATCCCCGAAAAGATGTTTACCAAACGAACATTTCGGTGGTCTTCTTTTCTTTCTCTTAGAATATCAGCCAAGACACCAATTAAGGTACAGTTTAAGACCAAGGCGACTCTCTATGACAATCCTCTGAAAGACAGTTGCATGAGTGTTATCAGTTTGATCTCTATTTTCATTAAAAAATTTCAAATTCATACCAGAAATAAAGAATAGTATTTTTTTACTTTATGTAATAATAAACGTTTAATGGTCATGTAATGTAAAAATTCCTCTCTCAAAATTTCCGTTGTCAGTTGGAAATTTTAGGTTAAAATTGAAGGCCAAACTGATTGCAAACTTCACAAGAACTATTTATTGCAGGTTGAAAAGTTCAGATCAGTCTAGAGGGTTTTCATGGGTAACCGTTTCATAAAACAACTCTCCTGGCAAAAGAAAAATAACCATCTAATCAAGAAGCCAATGGTGCAGTCTCATGTTGTATCACAGAGTCATAAAAATCATTTTAGCAGCTCAAGTTGGAAAGATGGGGCTAAGAGAGGTTTGGTCTTTTTAGGAATTGATAACAGTACCCTATGACTTTATATAATATACAAATTCTGTATTTTGGTATTGTATGGATTTTTATACTTGTAGTATGAAAGTTGTTCGAATCGTCAGACATAACAGTCAAGTTACAGTGTCAGAATTAAGTCCAGGTCTTTAGACTAAATGTTGGGACGATGTGCTATTTTAAGATGCGTATTTTAGTACCTAGCAGCAAACCACTACTGCTTAAAATATTTAAAATTAAATGAATAAATCCCATGAATTAAATGTTAATCTCAAAATGAGATATATGTTCATAAATAATTATTTTCATTCTAAATAAATACTGCACATTAAATCCAAAATATAAATTATACTTTATAGAAAACAAGGCAACTCATTTATTTTTCATTGTATTTCCCAATTTTATATTTGTCTTATATCAATGTTATAGGAATTTTGTTTGTGTCCGGTAATTTGAAATTTACAATCAATTATGTAATTCAATGTGTTAGAAAGTAATATTTTAATTAATATAAATTTGAAGATAATTTTATTTTATCTGAACCCAAATAATAACATTTCAAAATTAATCAATTGTAATGTGTCTTTTATCGGCAACTAATTAAAGCAATTCAATATGACTACGGAGTGTAGCATTTTGTCAAGCTATGACAATTTTCTTATTCTTTTTCTTTGGAACTGTATATAATTTTTCTTTTGTAAATAAATATGCATTATTAAATTAAGTATGAGTATAATATAATTGCATCATGTGTATTTAATTTAATGAATAGTTAACACGTGATGCTAATTTCACACAACGCGATTTTAATTTTATATTTATTTAATGCCAGTTTTAATTGTAATTATTTTTGTAATTGCATTGGAGTCGTTAATGACATCTTTTATGCAGACTTCACAGCCTAGGGCGCAGAACAATTTTTTAACGATAGGATCACTTATTTTAACTATGAATGGCGCACAAAAGGAGGGGGTCCTCAGTGATGTCGCAGGGATACTTTGTGATCTGCATAACAAACTTGTGTGAATTAATGACTGGTAATTATCTCTCAAGAATTAATTTTCGAAAAAAGTTGTGGAGGGTTACTTAGGCGGTAAACAGTTTCTGTGTATATATTAAAGAAATAATGTAGCCAGGGATGTAGTGGAGGATATACGGTGTAATACCGTACCGTCTGGATATTTTTAAAAACTGCATAATCCTCCGTAGTTATAGATTATGCGCTCTAGTGTATAATTTCTGCTATTAGCGTATACCCTCAGGATTTTTACGACTATACTGCTGAATGTACAATATGAAATGCAAAACTACAGACCGTGAGTGGAATTACATATAAACAAAAGACGCGAATTCTTATCAACCGTTAGCAATGTGTCAATTTAGTTCTGTTACATAAAAACTAAGAAACATTTTGCTGCGAAGGATTCTGACAGAAGACTTTCATGAACTTTACATAAGTATTAACATGAACTTGTAAAGATGCTCTGCCTACATTATAGGAATTATTTTTCTGCATATATGTTTATATTACAAAAGAATGCACATTATAATTGTGATTATTAGAGTATTAATATAAAATAACTAAAAGGGGAGGGGAATCACAAATGAAACAAAGCTTAAATATAAGTTTCCGGCTTGTAATATTATTAGTAAATCGAAATGCATCGTATACACAGAAGGCATAGAGACACTTACTTTTGTATTTCTAAAATGTAATCTTCAACTTTTCTAATCGGAAAAGTATCTAATTATATAAGCAGGCAGTGTAGTTGAGGGTATATGGTATTTTATATTGTATACCTTCTGGATAATTCCATATACACACCATTGCTATAGCGTATACTCACTGGTATATACCATTTCCGTATTAGGTTATATCATTCTGTTTTTTATGACTGCACCGTTGTAAATAATGCAATAATTAACAAGATGTTACAAAACAAGAATAAAAAATATGATTCTCAGAGTTAAAACTCATTACTACCCCCAATAGGTTTTCAAGAAATTAAAAAATAGTATTTAATTTTTCTTTCAAGAACAACTAATGAATTTGAAAATATTACTTCTTTATAATTTGCTGATTTTTTATATTACTGAATATTTTTTCCTTTAATTTCTTAAAGTTACAAATAATTTATTTGCACCCGTAATATCTGATAAAAGTTCTGGTTTACAGTGTTAATAAAAGTGTTAAATAAATGGATATATTTTTTTAAATTCATGCCCAGTTTAACCCTTTAACAGTTTCATTTTTTTGACACAATAAACAAAAAATAGGGACAAAATACAACTGCCTTGTTTAACCAATTGCCTGCTAGTGTTGTGTTTACACTACGCTAAAAACAAATACGCATGCTTAACCGTTTGAGTGGGGAACAAATCTTGTGGATATATGTCAAAAATACGAATATGTTTGGGTATATATATAAAAATAATTACTTGTAAGCCGACGATATACACAGAAATCGTACACTTCGCTGGTGCAACCAGCTTAAATGCACACCAAACTGAGACAACAAATAGGAGTGTGTCACCCTTTCCGCAATATTAGCATAAAACATGAGGAGTTATATCGAGCTACCCGCAATTTTGGCACATAACAAACTATCACACTACCACTATTTTTGAAATAAAAAAATTTCCTTAGTTAATAACAGTACCTTTGACCATTAAATAAAGCGAAGATTATCTTTCAATATTTGTGGTGGCAAATCTTTATCAGCAAAAACGTTGAAGACTTATCTTATAGTTTTGGCCAGTGTTGCCAGATAGTCGAAAGTCAATTTCCCCAAAATTTTTCAAATTTTCCCCAAATGAGGGTTTTTTCCAAAAATGTCCCAAACTCAGTTTCTACTCGAAAATGTAAATTTTAAATTTCCAATTTACCACTATAAAAAATGTTTAACAAATTTAAAATCAAATTTTTCTCCAAATCAAGGTTTTTCTTCAAAAAATTCCCTATTTATAAAAAAATAAACATTAAAATAAGCAGAATTTGGCATGCATGTTCGCAACTAAACGAAGAGAATAAAAGACACATTTTACAAGTTTTTTATGCTTATTTTAATTGTTTCCAATGGACGATGCTAGACTATCATTACATATTTCCGTCTACATGTATGCCAATAAGTTTTTGAAGGTTTAGACCAGTGGTTCCCTACGTGGGGCGTACGCCCCACAGGAGGGGCAGTGTGACTTTTTAGGGGGGCAATTCTAATTTTTTTACTCACCCATTCGGTACTAGTTTCCTTTGTCTTTTTTTTTTCGAAAAGAAACTAAAACTAAATAGAATACAAGAAAAAATTTAAAAATCAATATTTTTAATTGAATTTAAAAAAAAATTTCCCAATCAAAGGTTTGAAATAGAATCTACATGATAATAATTATACTAATAATATTTTAAAATAATTTTGACATACTATTTACAGTATTAAAAATCTCTATGATTTGTGTGGTTAGCATTGTATTTTATAATTTTTCGTAACGCTTTCGATTATTTAATAAATGACCTTTCCACTTCTATTCACTTTGCTATATGTCACATGAAGAAACTTTTACACGTAAAACTACTTAAAAATAATATATAAATCTGACTGTTTTGAACATATTTAACATAAAATATATGTGAAATATCAAAACGAGGTATTACCAACGTTATAAAATTTATAAATCTTAAATTATTAGGAAAAGGAAATGGGTAAATATCTATGGCTCTGATGCAGGCATCCTACAAAGTAAATAAATTTACATGACCGCATATGCATTTTAGATTTTAAAATATACAGGGAACACAATTGAGGTGTTGAGAATCAGAGTGTTCCAACATTGCCATCTGAGATTTCGAGAAAAATGCTTTCGGAAATTTGAAACAAATGTTTGTCAAACTCTCTTAAGCCGGTTTTTAAAGTGGCCATAGGAGACGAAACTTCTTCAGGCAACATATGGTGATTAAGTTGGAAGTGCCAGAGTGACCAAGTCACTTGAATCACTTTTGAACTGGCAGTTTGGTATGCAAAATAAGTTGGACAATCTATGAAACTGGCTATATCAGTTGAATAGTTTCGAAATTATTAATATTCATTATGTAATGAATAGATGTCATAGCAGACAATGCTTTGAAACATCAAAATCAGTTTTCAGAAAATTATGGGATAGTCCTCTCTGTTTCTCTACGTGCTTCAATTAACGACATTGGGAAAGGAAAAACAGAGAAAATGTGTTCTGATGGGGAATAATGGCTACTTAAAATTGATAAAGATTAGAATACTGAAATGCTTCTTGTGTCTTGTGTTATCCATATGTCAAACGCTTTTCCACCAACTCATAATAAGTTTTAAAAAAATGAATTTTGTGAGTGATCAATTTTAATGCTAAATGTAAACACCTCTTCAATACATTTTTAAAGATAAAAATGCAGACCGTATAACATTTTTCTTTAACCCTTTACCCGGCAATGGTAATATATTTACCACTTAATTTTTATTGAAAATTGATTGATTCGCACCGGAATTTTTATTACAGTATTTTGTTATTATAATGCGCATAAACAATTTATCACATTTTATTTTCAAATTAATTTGTTTGCAGATTCTGTTGGCAATGAATCTTTTCAACATTTTTTTTACAGAATGACTTGCCAGGTAAAGGGTTAACATTGAGGGAAGTTGTAAAAGTACAGAAAGACTCTTTTTGGAACAACGGCGAATATACATTTATAGAATTATGCTAAAAACACATTTGTGACTGAATATTCACCTCTTTGATAAGTTAAAAAATGTGAAATGAGTTTTTATTGTTAAAGCTGTATTACGCTTCCACCGCGTAAATAGAGTTAACTTTTTAACCCCTTAACGCTCGAATTAAATTACGGTTGAAAAATTCAAATTGCTTATTGGCACGCACCACTTTTATGAAAAAGAAATATTCACCTTATTTAATGGCAGGAAAAACGACACTAAAATATAGCCAATTTCACTATTTTATAAAACTGGTGGGAATCAAATAATTTGAGTAAAAGACACAGCCCGAGAATATGACGGGAGCGAGAATTAAGGGGTTAAATAAGAGACATAATTTACGGAGTGAATGGGGGGGGGGGGGAGACGGGCAATGGTGATTTTTTAGATGCTTGGGTGGGGCGTGGCCAATAAAAGGTTGGAAAACACTGGTTTAGACCATCTCTAATCAGTTGAGATTTGAATGAATCTGAGATGGTGTTAGCCACACCTGCTTCTACAGGGTTCGTACGGATACCGTTATTTTCAAGACAATGTATCAGAATTTGTTTATAGAAAAATAAATCTAGTTTAAACGGACAAAATTTCGCCTTATTTCAGGAGCGATTTTCCATAAGAAAATTCTGGTATCGAAGAATTTCTTAGTCTGGAAATTCAAGCACCCGTACGAACCCTGTTCTACAATGGAGTTAATAATAAAGAGGAGGTGACATATAGTTTACTGTGTATCAGTTGCGAGTGAAGTTACTGAGGAGGTTGTCACAAGATGGTGGCTGCTTTTTTTTAAATCGAATCTCCGGTTTCTGATTACCGCTAGGTCAAACATCCCACCAGTAAAACTGAATAGAAAATTTCGTCTTAATTAAACGTCTTAGCCACAGAAAATTTTCTCAAAAATGTCATAAAAATTTCTATTTATTCTTACTGGTGTCAGTATGCCTCGTAAAACTGTCAGTTTGTTTCCCTGGTTGTCACAATATGGCGGAAACGCAGGGCCTAATTACCACCACAGTAAAGTCGTACCAGTAAAAATGAAAATCTGTTTCTAAGATCATTTATAACTGAAATTTTATTATAATAAGATGTTTACATAAGTTGGAAATTTCTATATAAATCTACTGGTGGATGTTTCCACCGGCGGTAAATAGCACCTGCGATAGCGGTTATAGTTGAAGCTTCACTATTTTTAGTAGGAGAGCTGTTGAACATTTTTGAGTAGGTATTTGAGGCACCCTGACAATTTGTGCAGCACTTCTTTTGTAATGCCTGAATACAAAATCGAATGTCTGGCTGAAGGATCGTGGCCCAAAACCTGTGCCAGACACGTGTCAAGTGCCATTTTTTGACACTACCCCAAAAAAAGTATTCGAGGCACGCTGAGATTGAAACAGAATAATAATTATACTTAGAAAAAAATATTTTGAAAATGACAGACACTTTAGTCGGCCAAAAACTGTGCCAGACACGTGTCAAGTGCCATTTTTTGACTACCCAAAAAATGTATTTGAGGCACGCTGAGATTGAGGCACAATAATATTTATGCTTAGAAAAAAATATTTTGAAAATGACAGACATTTCAGTCGGCACAAAAACTGTGCCAGACACGTGTCAAGTGCCATTTTTTGTCTGGCACAGGTTTTGGGCCACGATCCTTCAGCCAGACATTCGATTTTGTATTCAGGCATTACAAAAGAAGTGTTGCACAAATTTTCAGGGTGCCTCAAATACCTTCCCTAAAATGTTTAACAGCTCTTGGACTATTTACGAATATGTCAGTTCCTCTTTATTAGTAGTTCCATGTGTTCTACTATCTGACTTAAGCTATAAAACGTTGTTTTCAATCTTTTTGTCGTCCCTTCTGAACTGTGTGTCTGTCCGCGATGACTAGGAAAATCTGCTGCATTTATATAGTGTTCATGAAATTCAGGTGGGTGCAGTCCAAGGAAGGCCATGGTGCACCTGTGATACGTGCAAACAATCATGTTGTGAACGACGAGCACGACCATGAGAATAATTATTAATGTCTCCGATTTCTGTATTTTATTTTCGTTTTCCAAATCAAAATCGAATTCGAGACATATCTAGTGTTGTCAGATGATTAAAAGTAAACTTTAAGTGAAATAGTGAAAAACAAATTCCCAACTTTTCCCCCAAAAATTTACTCTGAATGTCCAAAATTCCCCAAAATGGGGGCAAAATCACCAATCTGGCAACACTGGTTTCGGAAGTTAATGGGTTAAATTTCCTTGTATAACAGAAAAATGTCAGCTAATTAATAAAGCGAAATTTGTAGTTAAAAATTAGTGGTGTCCAAAAGCTTTTAGTTTTCAAAGTCCGCAAACTCTTCTTGCCCGAGCAGCATTAGGGAAATCTGTCAAGGGGTTAATTCAATTATACAATTTTGGAAATGTAATTTTATTTCTTCAATACAAATATTCATTAAAAAAAACATTTAAAAGTTATCAATTAACTGTTAAATATATGTATTAAAATAATTTTATGCTCCTGAATTTCGCAGTTGTTTAATTTCGATTAATAATGTTTTGGGGTTTTTTTTTATAATTGATTTTAGTTTCAAAGAATCAAAGAAATGTTTATATATTTACCAAGTTAATATAAATACTGAAAATAAAAATATTTTTTTAAAAATAGATGTTACATCTTTTGAATTATTGCAGCATTTGAAATGCCCTTTTTATTTCTAATCCAAATAGATTTATCTAAAAAAAACTCTTTCAAAACACTTCGCAATTTAGAAATATAAAAAGAAAAGAATTAATTGCTTCTTACAACATAAATTGTAGGAATTAATTTTCTCATTAAGGTTGAGTATTTGAGGAGAAAATAAGATACTTCTAAAAAGCATTAACTTGATTTTTTAATCTTGCTATGGAAGTCGAAATAACTAAATGGACTCTCTTTTAATCCCACGGGTATTTCATTAATTTATTACTTTTTAAACACTTTTATTTAATTTAACTTGTGTTATCTAAATATGTAATTTTATTTCTTCATTACAAATATTCATGATAAAAAAATATTTAAAAATTATCAATTAACTGTTAAATATAAGAATTGAAAAAATTTAGTACTACTATAACTCGCATTTGTCAAATTCCGTTTAGTAATGGTTTTATTAGATAAATAATTTTAGTTTCAAAGAATCAAAGAAAAAGTTTAGATATTTACATTGTTAACCCCTTCGGGACGAGCGTCTTTTACAAAATTTTAAGCTTTCGTCACCGGATTTTTAAAACAGAAATTTTTGCCTAATTGAATCCGGAAAATGCTAGGATTAAATAAGAAAAAATTTACAATACAATTTTACTGGTGAGAATAATCATCGATTCTGGGCAACTTAGGCGACACGAATACGGGGCGCTCGTCCCCAAGGGGTTAATATAAATATTGAAATTAAAAAGGAAAAAAAAATTATTATAAATCTTACATCTCCTCAATTATTGCAGCATTTGAAATGCCCTTTTAACTTTTAATCCAAATAGATATATATATATAAAAAAAAAAAAAAAAAAAAAAAAAAAAAAAAAAAAAACTCTTTCAAAAGACTTTGCAATTTAGAACTATAAAAAGAAAAGAATTAATTGCTTCTTACAACATAAATTGTAGGAATTAATTTTCTCCTTAAGGTTGAGTATTTGAGTAGAAAATCAGATACTTCTAAAAAGCATTTACTTGATTTTTTAATCTTGCTATGGAAGTCGAAATAGCTAAATGGACTCTCTTTTAATCACACGGGTATTTCATTAATTTATTACTTTTTAAACTCTTTTATTTAATTTAACTTGTTTTATCTAAAGGTATAATTTTGCAATCGATTTATCACCCACTTCATGTTAGACCAGAATTTTAAAAAAATATTGTACATAGGGCTGTTTCATTACCGTCTCAATACTCAAGGCCTCCGGACTGATTTAGTGACGTACCAAACGAAGATTAGTCCCTTGAAGGGCAAGCAATTGCGTTTGTGTAATGCTTAATTCCCACCGGAAATTAAAAAAGAAAAAAAATTCAAAATAAGGAAAAGGAATTTTACGACTTTTCTCTACTAAAGTCAAAAAAATAAAATTTCCTAAAATTTTTCTGGTGCAAATCCTGATTAATCGTAGGTGGGATAAAATATAGCCCACCGCTTCTCAAGGGGTTAAGGGGCGGCGGTACATATTATATACCACCTATGATTAATCAGGATTTGCACCAGCAAAATTTTAGGAAATTTTAGTTTTCTGACTTTAGTGGAGAAAAGTCGTAAAATTGCTTTTCCTTATTTTGAAATAATTTTTTTTAATTTCCGGTAGGAATTAAGCATTACACAAACGCAATTGCTTGCCCTTCAAGGGATTAATCTTCATTTGGTACGTCACTAAATCTGTCCGGAGGCCTTGAGTATTGAAACGGTAATGGCTGTTTCCGCTAACAATACAGCATTTTCCAGACGAAATATCAGTATTTTTTTACAGAAAAATAAATCTAGTTTAAACGTACGTAATTTCGTCTTATTCAGGGAGAGATTTTCTAGAAGAAAATACTGGTACTGAAGAATTTCTTGGTCTGGAAATCCATGGACCCGTACGAACATTATTTCAATATTTTTATAACTTAGATACAAAATGAAAAGTCGAAAATTGTACACAAACGTGACAAATGAGGTGCATTAGCACTTTAACAATTTTTATAAATATTCAGATCTTGCTACAATAGCTGTTGTACTGTTATGCAAAAACGAATGAATAAAAAATTTATTACGATTACATGTATTAAATTCAGTACTACGAAAATAATATGACTCCATCTTAAATAGGGCGTAATCACCATGGCAACCTAAAATCATTACCAATCGTGGGATAACATTGAATTAATGACGTATGATAGGATTTAATAGAATGAGGAAAACGTTTATTATTAATATTTTTAAGTTTTGATTCGATTTTCATAAAATTTGAAATGACTCGACGAATTTGTGCAACGATTATATATATTAAATTTAAACCATTCAGTTGGGTAGTTTTTGCGCAATTATATGCAGACAGACGGACGACGATTATAGGTGCTACCTATTTATACAATTACGATTACAAAATGTTGGTACTTTTTGAGTATAGGAGCCTTGGCGAAGTATCAAAAATGACCTTGGCGAGAGAGGGAAATTTGGAAACATATTTTCTGGCAATCTAGTCACTGTTTCATATGTACAAGCAATGTTTTCAATATTATACCCTTTACTTAACATAAAGACGCTATTTATCAATTTTTATATACAAACAGAAGCAAATTGTAAAATAATAATAATAATAATAAATAATAATGCATATATAAATGAAATGCTTATAAATATAAAAATACTTATATAAAGAAGCACAAAAACTTATTAGGTTAGATTCATAGCTGTTTGTGGATTTTGGCAGAAAATCTCAATTTCTCAATACCAAATTGCGCCAACCTTTTTTAAAGAGCACCCAGGACCCTATACTGGTAAAGTACCTAAAAAATTAATATTTACCCATTTTGTCCGTTATACATGCGCAGGTTACATAATAATCGCCAAAAAATTATATATATATATATAAATCGTCAAATATTCTTTCTCATTATGCAACCAGATGCAACAACAATGGATGTGCCGAACGACGACTAAATAGTCCTATTTGGCTTGAAAATTGCAACAGGAAAACATTTTAAACACTAAAAAGTAGAAAATATAAATAAAAAGTAACGAATGCAAGAAATTTTTAATGAAATACACGCTAATCAATTAATTGTTTCATATTCATTAAATTATGATTATACGTTGAGAAACCAATTTCGAAATCCTGAAAAGAAAGTTTAACGCTAAATATAACAACTACGGGTTATTTATCTAGTGCCAAATAAACAAAATTCGATTAAAAACAAATATTCGCTCCAAACTAAGTTAAATACGCATTAAATTGTTTTACATAAAAATTTTGAGGTGAAATATTTTATAAAACTTGAGTAAAACTTTTAATATGTTTAGTTTTAAATAATGTTTTTTAGCCTTCAATATGCTATTTCTTTCGGACAGCAATTAAAGTGTCATTTCAAAAAATAACGTTCCGCTATTTAAACTAGCCCTAAAACAAAGAGATGCATGATCGGTTAAATACGGATAATCTCTACAGCATTTTTTAAACTTCTAAGTATCACACATTTTCAATTTTTATACCGTCGTATAGGGAGAAAAAGTAGTTTTAAGTGCAGTTTGCTTGAAAACTGCATCTCAATTCCTTTTTGATACATTAAATTTTTGTAGTTGTTAACACTAGCTTTTTAATGTTGGTAACTGAAGTACTCCATTTCTGTAGAAAGTAAAGAAAAAATAGTTGTAAAATAGTAGATTATTTCATTGTTTGTTGCC
The DNA here is from genome assembly GCA_963932465.1 of Maratus speciosus. Taxonomy (NCBI): domain Eukaryota; kingdom Metazoa; phylum Arthropoda; class Arachnida; order Araneae; family Salticidae; genus Maratus; species Maratus speciosus. The sequence continues at coordinate 499,814,682 of OZ010794.1, read as the reverse complement.
ATTTTCCCATAACAACTGAAAAAAAATGCAATTAAAATTCGTGCTATTTTGAAAAATTATAAATGAATGATTTCTGAAAAAAACATGGAGCTATTATAAACTATATTTAATTTTAAGTATCTATATTAATGTTAGAAACAAATGAAGGCATATGAATTATCATTAGATAGCCGATTTTTTTTGTCGATTTTCTTGAATGACGACATCACTTTAGCTGAATTTGTGCACTATTCTGCGATAGTGACATCATAAGCATACCTTAAGGTATGCTTATGATGAATTATGTTATTTGTTATTATTATATGTTATTATTATGACAAAAATTTCTGTAGATTACGTCTAAAGACTGGATCGCAAATGTGGAATTCTTCAGAGAAGGCAAATGACGTCATTTTATATAAAATCACCAACCCCTGAACACTAGGCCTGAGCGCCGACATAAAAATGTCGGCTGCCGAAGGCGGATTTCTTTTAACATAGGTATGGTCCCCAAAATGTAGACAACAGTGTTTTATAAAAGATTTCCCTGACTTGGATAATCTGGGAAAAATAAAGCGGAAGAAACTTAAAAAAATTTTTGGTATGAATATTTAAGGGACCGTACAACGCTTAAAAAAATCCGCCTACGGCAGCCGCCATTTTGTGTCAGCGCTCAGACCTAGTATTCAGTGTGCGGTGATAAAATAAAAGTGTGTGTTTTAAGTCTTAAAAAAAAATACGTTTTGTAATATCTATATTTATATATACATATTTTTTTCATTGCGGTTATTATAAGGATAGATATTTCGTGAATAAAATAAAGGAAAATTAGTATTAAAATTTTTTGAGATGTAATTGAAATTTCTGAAAAAAAACCCCTCCAGATTTGGCAACAGTGTTTGCGGACTGTATAGCGTTAATAATAATATTGGACAGAGCTTTAAGGCAGAAATAGTTTAAGTTAAGAATTTATTTTAAAATTTTAGACCCAAAATATAAATCGCTTCATCCCAAATGTTGATATTTTCTGTTTAAAACTGTTTTAAGAAACAACGAAAAAGACTTAACGAAATTTAAGAAAAAACATAGTTTTCGAGTCTTACAAAACTATTGAAGATTACTTCGCAACATAAAGTTTTAATTAACTCATAAATTTTTGTCAAAACAACATTCATCACACTTCAAAACACTGAACATTGTGTCGAAAGTACCATTTTACCTTACAACTTTAATTAAAATATATAAAAATATTTACATTGTTACTTTACTAAACACACATTCCCAAATCACAAGTTCTTGGTGTAATCATCTGATAAAATATTAAAGAAAATATTTTGTTTTGGGCCTTCATGGAATAATGCTTGTTATTTAAGAGTGTGAAGAACTTATTTTTAACAGTTACCGAAATATTTTTAGTAATGTTTGCTTTAATATTCAAGTATTTTTGAGCAGATCATGTTTTAATTAAAATTTCCAGGTCCCACACAAAAATAGATATTTAAAAATACATATTTGCTTTCATATCGTCGCATTTTCATAAGTTCATATAAATATTTTTTTATCCAAACGAATGTAAAGTTCCATTTAAAGACCTTGGACGGTGTTCAGTAAAACTACTATTTTTATTGGAGCGAACTAGAATTACAATTACTTTATTCGAAAATATAGTTAACTACATTTATAAATATTGGACGGAGCTTTAAAGAAAAAATAATTTAAGTTAAGAATTTATTTTAAAGTTTTAGACCCAAAATATAAATTGCTTCATCCCAAATGTTGATATTTTATATTCAAAACCGTTTTCAGAAACAACGAAAGAGGCTTAACGAAATTTAAGGAAAAACATAGTTTTCGAGTCTTAGAAAACTATTGAATTTCGCAACATAAAGTTTTAATTAACTCTAAATTTTTGTCAAAACATCATTCATCACACTTCAAAGCACTAAACATAGTGTTGAAAATACCATTTTACCTTACAATTTTAATTAAAACGTATAAAAATATTTACATTTTTAACCACACATTCCATAATGATAAATTCTTGGTGTAATCTTCTTACAAGATATTAAAGAAAATATTTTGTTTTTGACCTTCATGGAATAATCCCTCATAGCATGCATGGTCACAGTGACGTCGTTGTGACGTCACTGTGAGTCACTGTGGTCACGTCACATCTGTGACCGAAATGCCACCCCTCAGTGATGTCACATTGTGACTGAGATGTGAACTTCTTAGAAAACTTTAAAAAATTACAAAAAATCTTCAAAACATGTTGTTACTGTAACATTTTATTTTTCTGGCAATAAAAAAGAATTGTTATGTCACTGCATGTAACGTAGGTCACGACACACTCACAAAAAAAAAAAATTGTAAAAAATTGTAACGCATATTGTAAGTCACAGTGTGAGAAAAATATGAACTTCAAAAATCTTTGAAAATGAAGAGAAATGTTTTAAAAAGGCCCGCGTTACAGCGGCATAAGGAATGAAAATATATTAGTGGGTAGCAAGTAGTAAATTCAGACACGAAAAGATGGTGGGGGGGGGGCATATAAAGGAAAATGCGCGGTACAAGTATCAACAAACTAGATTTCCATGCTATATTTTATCAATTTGATATCTAAGAGTGTGAAAGTATACTTTTTTCCTGATTTCAATTTTATCTAGTATTGCAATTTAATATAATAATCCTTCTCTTATTCGTATTATTATAAAAGTGTTTCTCGGAAAAATGGTACGTGCTGGAGCAATTTGGATAACATATTTAGAATTAGGAATATTAAATATATACACTTTACATATTTAGTTTGCAAGAAGGAAAATTTTTAATTTATTTTTACCGACCACTGGTATTCGAAACACTTTTGTGGCTTCAAACTAAAAAATTTCTATTATAGTTAAGTCTGCAGCTTTTAATGAGCACGTAGAAAGAGTCTTCAGAGTTTAGTCATACATACATTTCTTGCTTTATAATTTGCATTCAAGTCATATTTTTTCCTGTTAGTGTACCTATTTTAAGTAACTATTTTTAAAAAAAATTCTACTTCTTTCAGACTTTTAAAATAAAATTAGCATTTTCCGAATAAATAAAAATAATACAAAATTTATGCAAAACCCATGATATAATTTATTATTCGTATTTCAAATTTGTGTTTTAGAGATATGACTCTAAAAAAAAGTTATTTTACGAATTGTTTTATTTTACAGGAAATTAACATGAAAAGAATGACGATTGACAAAGAAATTTTTTTTATCCTCGATATTTATTTATATCTTTTTATATTTTAGGAAGATATTTTGTATTTGTGTGAAACAATCTTTACTTAGAAAAAGGGAGGGGGGGGGGTTAAAACTGATAAAAAGAAAAGGTAAAATACATTGGAAAATTCTTCAAATACAAAAATTTAAATACAGACAGTCTCATAAAATGATTGCACATATAAGTTCCATATCTGTTTATATAAAAGGAAATAAACTCACACCTGCCCCAAATCGTCTGCCACGATACCGCAGGGTAAACAGAGAACTTTTTCTTCTAACAGATGCGGTAAGTTACTAGTCTAAAATGTAAGCTTTTGCGTGTGCTTTTTTTAATGGAAGAAAAAGACGTCGCCATTTTCGGATACACACGGATATTAATAATTAATTTATGGAGCTCAAAAAGTAAGTCTTATTTAATTTAAATTGTTTGTTCCTATTTTGTATATTTGGTGAGATGAGTTAAATAGTTTTATATTATACCTATAGAAAGAGACTGTTCTGGGATTGTTTTTCAGTTAGAAATTAACATTATACTGAATGGGAAATGCCGTTTTACATACTATAGTAGTGAAACTTTTGAAAGACTTTTTTTCATTGCTAATAATATTTTAAATTATTATTTAAAATCCTAAATCTTCATATCAATGTTTTCAGATTTAACATTTGCCAAAATTATAAAATAATAGGAATTCCTTGTAACATATGGAGAGATTTTTGAGAAATTGTTAAATCTAATAATACATTTAATTCATCTATTGTACTTTGTTGTTGTTTAATAGTACAATTATAAATACTAATTATATAGTGTTTTTCAAATTGGTATATTTATTTTTTTTAATTGTATGTAAGCACGTTTTTGCTGATCGTGATTTTAATCAAACATTTAATTGTAGACATTCAGAATCAGTTATTAAATTTTCTTCGATTGTAAACTCATTTTCTACGTTTTCGATACACGTTCGATACTTCGCATTAAAAAATAAAATATGACAATTAAGCATTGAAATAAAGTGTTTTTCATATTCATGTTTTCCACTATATTTATGCATAGTATATGGTGTATATAAAAGCTATAATTCATATACAAGGCTACACAAAAGTATACGTAAGAGTTAAGGGGTATGGGCGCTAATTGCTTAAAGGTGTTTTTTAGATGAGTTATGGATCTTTATGTTGAACTGCATTTAATTTACTAAGAAATGTTTGTAGAATATGGATAAAATGATACACAGGGTCACGCAAGGAAATTGATATTTGGCCGTCTATAAATTATAATTTCTGGAAATGTGATTTCAGCAGTTTTAAGAGTGTTTTAATTTGAATTAAATTTTAACTAAATAGTGGCGTGTAATAAAGATTCTAGGTAAACTACAGGGTTGTACAAAAGTATTCAAGTATGTTTTTATATATTAGTATAAATTTTTGAATGAGAATTTCAACCTGTTATGCATTTTCTTGCTAAACTAAATTTTCACATTATATACTAGTATATATCAACCTACAGATTAAATACAGGGCTATTCAAAAGAGTTGGAAAACATATTTGGCTATGAACGGTAACTGCTGAAATCAGTTTTTCAAATGTTTTATGCGTTTTCTAAAATATTTGCTTAGTTATCTTATTTACGTTATTTCCTTAAATTACGATGTCTAGTTAAAGCATTCAGGAAGCGTTGGAAAGTGCTTTATAATCTATGCTTAACGCATGATTTTTCTTACTTGTTTTTTCTATTTCCCAGATCAGTCATTTCCTATAAATCATACCAAATCTATTTAGCTCATATTAACAAAATACAATATACACGGGAATAAAAAATTTAAATAAATATGGCTTATCTTATTCTTCTTTAAATAGGAAATGTATTAATATCCGTTAGACTCCATGTTCGTATTTAATAAAATAATAACAAATCACAACACACAAAACATTCTTAATATAAAGCTTGAACTCAAGATCAAGCTTAGAACTTAATAAAAAAGGATGCCAGTTGATAAGCATTGTTTTTTTCAGTGTAAAAATTAAAAGTATTTTAGAAGAATAGGACTCCAAAATAGCGATACATTGCTAAAAAGTACGGTAAAAAGATAATATTGTATATTTCAAACAAAACTTTATTTTAAAATTCATCACAGTGTTTATAACAAGAATCACCACAGTATTAATGCTTGGAAATTTTTCCAGAGAGAAACATTCGCCTTGCAAACAATATTTCAAATGGATATCAAATTTCAAATTGATTGCTTAAAAGGCGCAAAAGCCAACATAGTGAAAAAAATTCCATAACGGTACTTGAATCCGGGCCATCAGTATAGCGCACTGACATTCTACTGACTAAACCACATGGAACGAGACCCAGCCTTGAAAATTTCTTACTAGTACATGTTGGCAAGGCTACAAACGCAGCACAAGATGGAATATTTATCATGAGCCACCGACATGGGGCAAACACGAAACTTAATTAAATCCAGCAGCGATTCAAACTATATGAATACTTGGAATTTTTTCCATTCGCCTTGCATACAATATTTCAAATGAAAATCAAATTTCAAATTAAAATTGCATTTTAAGCAATTAATTTGAAATTTGATTTTTATTTGAAATATTGTATGCAAGGCGAATGGTTCTCTATGGAAAAATTTCCAAGTATTTATATAGTTTGAATCGATGCTAGATTTAATTAAGTTTCGTATTTGCCCGATGTCGGCGGCTCACGATAAATATTCCATCTTGTGCTGCGTTTGTAGCCTTTCCAACATGTACTAGTAAGAAATTTTCCAGGCTGGGTCTCGTTCCATGTGGTTTAGTCGGTAGAATGTCAGTGCGCTACACTGATGGCCCGGATTCGAGTCCCGGCTTGGAATCTTTTTCTCTATGTTGGCCTTTGCCCTTTTAAGCAATTAATTTGAAATTTGATTTTCATTTGAAATCATCACATTGTTTATGACAAGTTTGTCACAAATGACACATATTTCACAAATTAGTCACAGTGTGACGTCAAAGCATTGTCGCTGTCGTCACAGGTTAGTCACAAAGTTAATGCCAAAATAGTCACAAATGACACACTTTTCACAAATTTGTCACACCGTGACTTCACAGAGTGGTCACAATGTGACGTCACAAACGACCTCTAAAACGGCCATAACGACCTCGCATTCTAGTCACTATGACGTCACATCAACGTCACGTGACGTCACATCGACGGTCACAAAATCACAGTGTGACTTCACAACGACGTCGCCGTGACGTCACCATGCCTTACGGGATGTTTGTTATTTAAGAGTGTGAAGAACTTATTTTTTCTAACATTTTCGGAAATGTGAATTCTAGGGGATACCACCATAAGTCTTTAAGCGTAAGATAACAGTTATCGAAATATTTTTAGTAATGTTTGCTTTAATATTCTAGTACATTTGAGCAGATCATGTTTTAATTGAAATTTCCAGGCCCACACAAAAATAGAGATTTAAAATTAAATATTTTCTTTCATATCGTCGCATTTTCATAAGTTCATATAAATATCTTTATCCAAACGAATGTAAAGTTTCATTAAAAACATTGGACAGTTTTCAGTAAAACTACTATTTTTATTGGAACGAACTAGAATTACAATTACCGTCTACACTCGCGTATAAGTCGACCCTTAAATTCGTGAAAAAAAATATGTTGCATACCAGTATTTTTTCGTAGCCATCTTCGCCTAATTTAATATCAGCAAATTCTGCATTTAGATAAGACGGAGATAACTTTTTTAATATACTGGTATTCAGCCTTTTATTCCTCTCGAATTTGGGGTCGACTTATACGCGAGTATATACGGTACTTTTTTCGAAAATATAGTTAACTACAATTATAAATATTGGACGGAGCTTTAAAGCAGAAATAGTTTAAGTTAAGTACTCATTTTAAATTTTTAGACCCAAAATATAAATTGCTTCATCCCAAATGTTTATATTTTCTATTAAAAACTGCTTTAAGAAACACCGAAAGAGACTTAACGAAATTTAAGGAAAAACATAGTTTTCTTAACTTAGAAAACTATTGAAGATTACTTCGCAACATAAAGTTTTAATTAGCTCTTAAATTTTTGTCAAAACATCACTCATCACACTTCAAAGCACTAAACATAGTGTTGAAAATACCATTTTACCTTACAATTTTAATTAAAACGTATAAAAATATTTACATTCTTACTTTACTAACCACAGATTCCAAAATGATAAGTTCTTGGTGTAATCTTCTTACACGATATTAAAAAAAATATTTTATTTTGACCTTCGTGTAACAATGTTTGCTATTTAACCTCTTCGTTCCCAAAGCTAAAATAATACTACAAATACTCATTCATTGGTTTTAAACAAACAAAATGACATCATAGATGACAGAAAAAAGAACTTTTTGGAAATTTATACTTTACGGGACTAGTAATTTTGGTTTACAAATAGGGATCTAAAATTACAAATTCCGTTAAAATATCAATTTAATTATCACTAACCCAAATTCACACAGTCACAAATTTAAGGCCTTTAATCAAGTGAATGATACACAAATCCTCAAAAGATTTTATTGTAAAGGATTTAAGTTAAATAAGTATGAAAGTTTCTCAATTTCTTGGCCACACCCTCTTGAAGGCGTTTTGCAAACTCAGATGAAAATATCATCTATTTTATGAGGAACTCAGTATAGATTTTGCCACTTATTGGTTTGCTTTTAAAGCAAAAAAAAAAAAAAAAAAAAAACATCGCTATTAAGAAATGAAGTCAAAATGTAAAAAAGTCACACAGTTTAGTTTTTATGGGGAAAAGAATAGAGGTCCAGGCGTAGATGCCTTATGTTCCCTCAGCTGTTGTTTTGAATTGTATGGCGATTTTTTGTTGGCGTGTTGGTGGTGTTTGTGGATGTGGCAACCTCGATATGTAGAATCCCGTGTGACGTGTGTGCTCTGACGTGTTGTGTTCTGGCAACCCGTGTGAAGTGGTGGATTTTGTAGATGTATTTTGATATCGTGTTGTATCGTGCTGTCTTTTTATTTTTATGTTAAATTTATTGGATGTATTTGACTGACTATGGTTTCTGTAATTCGTTTAAACGCTTTTGCCGAAGTAATTAAGTAATATGAGGAAATTTTGACAAGAAAAGTAGGTTTGTTTGTAGTGTGCCTGCCAATGCGTATTCATAAGCATATTTTGGAAAATGAGCGTGATGTTATGAGAGAGATTTCGTGCCGGAACTTTCAAGAAAGCAGATGTCTGTTAAAGTATGTTGATAATTTTATGTATATTTTGCTGCTTTAAGATTTTTTTACATTTTGAGATTACGAGAAAGCGAGAACTGCTGAATTTTGTGAATGCTATACCGCGAGAAGTGCTGAATGCAGTGATTTTTTTTCGGTTAATGTGCGCAAAGCGCTCATACAAGATTACTGATTGCCACTTTAGCGAGTTCTGTTTTTTATGTATATTTTGCTGCTTTAAGAGTTTTTTTTTACATTTTGAGATTGCTAGAAAGCGAGAACTGCTGAATTTTGAGAATGCCATACCGTGAGAAGTGTTAAATGCAGTGATTTTGTTATCGGTTAAAGTGCGCGAAGCGCTCATACAAGATTACTGATTGCCACTTTAGCTAATTTTGTTTATTATTTACATTTTATTTTAGTGAAACGAAACATGCGTATAAACCGGTGGTTGGCGACATTTACTACTTGGCGGAAAAGGGGTTTTCACGCCAAGAAAAATTCCAAGATGGCGGCCGTGGGAACTTTTGACATCTGTTCCGAGGTCCACATATGCGGACCCAGGTAGCGAAGAGGTTAAGAGTGTGAAGAACTTATTTTTTCTAACATTTTCGAAAACGTGAATTCTATGGGATACCGCCATAAGTCTTTAAGCCTAAGATAACAGTTGTCGAAATATTTTTAGTAATGTTTGCTTTAATATTCTAGTATTTTTGAGAAGATCGTCTTTTAATTAAAATTCCCAAGGCACACACAAAAATAGATATTTAAAAATAAATATTTGTTTTCATATCGTCGTATTTCCATAAGTTCATATAAATATTTTTATCGAAACCAATGTAAAGTTTCATTAAAAACCTTGGACATCGTTCAGTAAAACTACTATAGTAGTGTGTATTTGACAGTTTGGCGTCACCTGTGGACCTGTGGTGGTGTAACTGTGGAGGTCTGTGGTGGTCCGTGGAGTGGCGCGCTGATAAGAGTCGGTGGTGGAGGAAACGCATGTCGTTGGAGGGAGAGGTGTTGTCGGGAAACGGATAAGAACTTGTCTTACAGTACGAGGGTATTTTATTTTGAAGAGATAGAAATTTTTCGAGGAAATATTTTTTTTTTTCGAATTTTATTTTGAGAAGATAGAAATTTTTCGAGGAAAAATTTTTCGAATTTTATTTTGAGGAAATAGAAAATTTTTTCGAATTTTATTTTGAGGAGATAGAAATATTTCAGGGAAATATTTTTATTTTACGAATTTTATTTTTCGAACTTACTTTTATTTTCAGGTGTTAGAAAATTTTTGCTAACTGAATTTATTTTACGAATTTTATTTTGAGGAAATAGTCTCTTATAGTACGAAGGTATTTTATTTATTTTCGAATTTTATTTGAGGAGAGAGAAAATTTTCTCGAATTTTATTTTGAGGAAATAGAATTATTTTGCGAACTTTATTTTTATTTTAGAGGAAATAGATTTTTTTGAGAAGAAATGCTAATTTATTTATTTAACGGAACTTTGAAAATTCGTGGGAATCGATTTTTATGTTGGCATTTAGTGGAGATACTCAATTTTCAATGGATGACTTTCTTCGAGAAGAGGTATTTTTGCGTGATGTATTATCATGTTCGTGTTAATTTTTGGACAATGTGTACTTTAACATGGGGATAGCTTGATTGAAATTTATTTTGTTTGCATGCGGAAAGAAAATATTTTAGTTGATTTTGATAAACGCCATGGGAAAGAATGATTTTTTTTTCAATTTTAATTCAACAGCAAATACAAAATTGACTGGAAATGTTTTAAATTTTGATCTATATATTTCCTATAAAATGAGTGGGAGATAGAAAATTTAGCGGAAGTGTTTTATAACATGATGATATTTTAAATTTTTGAGTATGTAATTATATTATGATTTTATTGAGAGTCACAAGTTAAAGATTAAATAATTCACTTTTAGATATTCTGCGCATTTTCAATAAGCATTAAATAAATTTACATGAATAAAGCTCACGAAATTTCTAAAGAATTCTGTTAAGTTAACGCATTAATCATCTTACATGATTTAGGTTACGTGAGTAACAACATTTTTAAACTAATCATGTTTGTGTGTTTATAATTTCCTGCATTCATTAGATAGAAAATTTATGCGAACTTTATTTTTATTTTAGAAAAAATAGAATTTTTGAGAAGAATTGCTATTTTATTTATTTTAACGGAACTTTGAAAATTCGCTGGAAAAAATTTATTTTGGGGAACTTAATTTATTTCGTGGTCTTAATTAAGAGGAAATGTTTTTATTTTCGAACTTAACCTATTTTTCAGGAAAGTGTTTTCTTATTTTGAGAACTTTTATTTATTATTTTTCGTAAATAATAGATGTGTGTTAGAAAATTGGGAGGATTTGTCTTAGAATAGAGTAATATTTTGGAATTGCAAAATTATTTGATTTATTATGTTTTTAAAATAATATGAAATAAAAGCTTACTTGATTTTCATGATGAGAAAATAGATCTTGCGCATTCATCGAATTCAGGTTGTAAATGAAATTAACGCTCACAAATTATAAAAATACGGAAGAAATAGTATTTCAACTATGTAGCAGAAAGATTTTACACCAATACACCAATGCAGATGTTAATGAATTCCTACAGATGTCGTGATGCTTCTGTTTATCTAAGTCGAAGTAGAAAAACTGACTTGCACGAACTTTTAGAGCAGATATCATTGAGTTGCCATTTTTAAAAATATAAATATTTTATTATAATAGCATTGCCACATTTCGACAAAAGTCTCTTATCAACTGGCTTAGTATGACGCCAAGGATAGCCTCGTTCCCAAATAAATTAATCTCGAACACGGATTTTATCAAAGTTCACCCCTTTTTCGCAGACAGAAATACTGCACACGTAATGACAACATCTGTTTTTAATATCACTCAATGACCGGCAGATTAACTTAGAGTAAAGCGGTATGTGTTATCATTTTGCAGTGGTGACATTCAGCCTATGCAGGCGACAGTCACTCTGTGCGTTCTTGTTTGTGGTGGACCACTATAACGCATTATGCTTTTCGAGTAAATTTATTAAAACTAGATTATTTAAAGTAAATACAAATGTTTTAAAACTTGCAAGACTATAATTTATTTAAAAGATTCTCTCTTTTAAATGAATGGACATTTGAAAAATTTTGCGGAAAGATTTTAATTTTGTGAACTTAATTATTTTTTTTTTCGATTTAAATTTTCATATATACATTCTTCGAGAAGGAATGTATATTTTTTGATGTGTTAGTTTTAGATAAGTTATATATGACATGCGTTAAAATTAAATTTGTAAATTTAAATAATAATAATAATAATGACAACATTGAAATATTAATGAAATAATAATAATAATAACAATGAAATAATAATAATAAAGACAACATTGAAATAATAATAATGACAACATTGAAATAATAATAATAAAAAGCAAAAGAAATATTTCGTTAGTTGAAAAATAAAGTTTTCTCTTTAGAGTTGATATATATTTTTCAGTGCTTAATATCTATTCACATATTTATCGATGTATTAGATCTTTTCAGAAAATTGATTTGATTTTTGCGAAATGTTTGTGTGAAAGAATTTTTCTTCTAAAGGAATCATTTGAAGTTTCTTTTTTAAAATACCATGGTTCGACTTAGGAAATAATTTTACTTATTACCTAAAATGAATTTTTTTCAAACTTCTGCTTGAAGAATCGCTTATGTTAGAGTTGAAACAAAGGCAAGTTAAAGATTAAATAATTCACTTTTAGATATTGTGCACATTTTCAATAAGCATTAAGTAAATTTTCAGGAATAAAGGTCACGAAATTTCTGTTAACGTAACGCGCCAATCATCTTACGTGATTTAGGTCACGTGACTAGTAAAATATTTTAAAACAATTAGGGTTGAGTATTTATAATTTTCTGCAACCCCTATGATTGTACAAATTTGCATGGTATGAGATAGCGATTTTAATTGCATGACAAACAGGTATTTCGTCTGCTCTTGAGTTCTTTTTCTCCTCTCGCGCGGAAATTCGATTCAAAACATCAACTTTGACAGAAATTTGAGATTTTCGGATTTCTTTTTAAAGGAAATGAATTGATTTTATTTTAATTGAAACTAATTAGAAATGTCACTTACTTTAATCTTCATTAGAAAGAGTTGGAGACTTTGCTGTTTCCAATCATCACTTCAAAATTAATTATTTTAAACGCTGAAGCTAAAATATAACGTTACTTTTAAATTCTTTGAAAAATGAAAAGTAAGAGGTTAAATTTTGGTTTGACTTTAAACTTTATCAACCTGTTTAAACTCTGTTAATTTATATTTTGGAACTATTGAAAATATTTTTGAGTGAAAAAGCTTAGAGTTTAAAATTGTAACTCGCACATAACAACGTTTCATATTTTTCCAAAATATGAGTGAGTTGACTTTTTGAAAACTTTTGAACTATCGTTTAGAAATTACTTGTAACAGTTTAGCAATTTCATATATGATGATATTTCCAGTCACTAACAAGATTTGATACTACAATGTGACTTATGTGTCACCAATGATCTTTCCCTCACAAAATACATTTGAAAACTTTATTTTTACTTATACGTTTAAATACATAGAGAAAAATTTAGCTTACCTGAAGCCATATACTTTAAGCATATCTCTTCCCTCACCTGATTAAGAGAAAATGGTGGATTCTTATCTTTTTAACACGAAAGCCACGCATTATCACATGACTTCACTCTACTATGTGAATGACTGATAGTATAAACACGTTATCAACGTCATCAGTAGGCCATTAGAATAGCTAGACTTTTGTGGTGTATAGCATTGCTATCCGAAGCATGTTTCAGCCTGTTTTTCGCTACCTCATCTGTAATGTAAGTTGTGATTAATTTAATTAGTTAAAATCCCCAATTGCTATTTGTAATTAGATCATTCATTGATTTTTATAATAATAAGTGATTTATTTTTATATTGTTTAAATTTCATTTAAGTGTTGATCTTAGATAACTTAATTTTCTTTAAATTTCATTCACTTAAGTCTTTAAAATTTTGTTTTGTATGTTGGAAATTATTTCAAAGTATTGAAAGTCGTATTTGTGAAATGGTTCGTTTTTTTTAGAAAATGAGTCTTGAAAAATAGTCATGGAAATTATTTGTCTTGAACATTTTGAAAGATATGAAAATAACTCGAAGAAATTATTTGACTTGTAAAATATTTGAAGAACTGAAAATGATTTCATTGCTCGAAGTTGAGTTGAAAAATAATTGCATAACCCGAAGAAATTATTTGAGTTGTAAAATATTTGAAAGTGTTGCCGTTGCAAAAGAACTTGTTTTCTTGAAAACATATACTTAATTTCTAAAAATTTTACGAAAATTGCATGCTTAGTAGAACGAACAAGGAGAACCAACCCTTGCTTTCTTTCAAGTTTTGAACACTTTCACGGTCGAAAGAACAATGAATATCCCTAGTTTCTTGAAAATATATACTTAATTTTTAAAAATTTCATGAAATTGCATGCTTGGTAGAATGAACGAGGAGAACCAACCCTTGGTTTCTTTAAAGTTTTTGAACACTTTCATAGTTGAAAGAGCAATGAGAGTCCTTAGTTTCATGAGAACATATGTATGTTTCCTAAAAATTTTATGAATTGAACACTTGTTTGGAAGAAAGAATGATAAGAATCTTGGAAGGTTAGAAGGTTTGCTTGATTTCTTAAAAGTTTTTGGTAAATACATGGGTTAAACACATGATTGATAGAAAGAACGACGAGAGTCCTTGGAAAATTCATGAGAACTAATTTAAAAAATATTTGTTAGTTAACAAAGCAAAGTTTTTGCAAAAATAAGTTAAACAAATTTAGTTAAGAAAAAATTAAGTTAAAAAATTTTAAAGGTTTGAAAAAAAAATTAAATTAAGAAAAAAAAATTAAATTAAGAGGAAAAAAAATTTAATTAAGAAAAAAAAATTTAATTAAGAAAAAAAAAATTAAGTAAAGAAAAAAAAGTTAAGTTTAGAAAAAAAATTACGTTTAGAAAAGTATTCCAAGGTTGAATGTTTGTAAAAATTTGATTGTTTTCTGCTTTAACTCATAAATGAATTCATCCTAGCATTCAATTGTTCATCCGGCCAACCATATGTTTATTCAACACCTAACCAACCAAGCATCTTCTTACCACACTAATCGATTATTTATAGTATTAACCCTTTATTTCTGCACAAGTGCAGAAAGTAAACCGATGATAGAATCGAAAAAATAAGTGACTTATCAAATTGACTTTGTTGGAACTCGACATTATCCAATATTTTCGAAAAGATAAACTTAGACTCAGAAACTCATTTAACATCAATTTGGAATGAAAATTTGCAAAGTTGTTCATTTCCCGCGAAAACTCACTTATGCATTTTTGGAGATATATAAAAATCACCTCAATATTATATTTAAATTAATTAAATTGTCACGGTTTCATATTAGTTTGCAAGTAATTAGAAATATTTCTAGGTTAACTAGGTTTGATAGTATTCCAACTTAATCATTTCTTTGACAGATTTTCTATGATAAACCTTGTGTAACTAACCTTTTTAATTCAACTTAGTTTCATGAGATTTACCTGCAAAACTTTAAATTCTTCTATTCAGTTTAGTTATCAATTTCAAATTATTTTTAAAAGTTTTATTATTGTTTGAAAAATAATTATGTACTCTAATACCTGTATTTTAAAACATTTAAACTCTAACATCTAACAAATCTAAAATTATAATATATTCAACACTTACCTAATATACCAGCTTGGTCATGACAAGTGTGTTTAACAGGACAACTTTAAGTGAAATGGTAAATCCTTATCGTGAAACCTGTTATCACGTGACAACTTCCTCCCGTTTCATTGGATGATAACGCAATCACGTGATTCCTTATCTGCAGCATGACTCGACGATAAGAACAACTCTGAGAAGTCACATTCACGCCATTTTATCACTCTTTTCAGGTGAGTACCCGTGCAGGTTTGTCTTTCCTGTCCGTCCCTTGTATAATCAGGTCAAATCATGTTTTAACATGTCTGAAGCTGTCTAAACATATTGCTTCTTACTTATCCTAAAATGCAAGTTTAATCACGAAAGAAATGTATATATTTATATTTTTGTTAGATTAGATAATTGAAATAAACAATTGCTAAGTATAATTGAATCACTTCCGTTAATTAATAATTATATTAATTAAAATAATAATGATTTATATATGAACTAATTTATAATATATATATAATATCGATTTCATAAATAACTTAAGTTTCGTTTTCAAGCGAAAGAGAATAATTCAAATATATATGAGAGTTAGAAAATTCTTATGTGAGAAAACTAGAAAGGAAGAACGATAACACCCTTGGATACATCTTGAAAACTCAGTCATGAAAAATATGATTTCTTTTAACTCTGGAAAATAGTGTTTTCTTGAAATATCCAAGGTCTCTCATCATTTTTTCTTTCTAGTTTTCTCACATAAGAATTTTCTAACTCTCATATATATTTGAATTATTCTTTTTCGCTTGGAAACGAAACTTAAGTTATTTCTGAAATCGATATTATATATATATTATAAATTAGTTCATATATAAATCATTATTATTTTAATTAAAATAATTATTAAATAACGGAAGTGATTCAATTATACTTAGCAATTGTTTATTTCAATTATCTAATCTAACAAAAATATAAATATATACATTTCTTTCGTGATTAAACTTGCATTTTAGGATAAGTAAGAAGCAATAACATGTTTAGACAGCTTCAGACATGTTAAAACATGATTTGACCTGATTATACAAGGGACGGACAGGAAAGACAAACCTGCACTGGTACTCACCTGAAAAGAGTGATAAAATGGCGTGAATGTGACTTCTCAGAGTTGTTCTTATCGTCGAGTCATGCTGCAGATAAGGAATCACGTGATTGCGTTATCATCCAATGAAACGGGAGGAAGTTGTCACGTGATAACAGGTTTCACGATAAGGATTTGCCATTTCACTTAAAGTTGTCCTGTTAAACACACTTGTCATGACCAAGCTGGTATATTAGGTAAGGGTTGAATATATTATAATTTTAGATTTGTTAGATGTTAGAGTTTAAATGTTTTAAAATACAGGTATTGGAGTACATAATTATTTTTCAAACAATAATAAAACTTTTAAAAATAATTTGAAATTGATAACTAAACTGAATAGAAGAATTTAAAGTTTTGCAGGTAAATCTCATGAAACTAAGTTGAATTAAAAAGGTTAGTTACACAAGGTTTATCATAGAAAATCTGTCAAAGAAATGATTAAGTTGGAATACTATCAAACCTAGTTAACCTAGAAATATTTCTAATTACTTGCAAACTAATATGAAACAGTGACAATTTAATTAATTTAAATATAATATTGAGGTGATTTTTATATATCTCCAAAAATGCATAAGTGAGTTTTCGCGGAAAAAGGACAACTTTGCAAATTTTCATTCCAAATTGATGTTAAATGAGTTTCTGAGTCTAAGTTTATCTTTTCGAAAATATTGGATAATGTCGAGTTCCAACAAAGTCAATTTGATAAGTCACTTATTTTTTCGATTCTATCATCGGTTTACTTTCTACACTTGTGCAGAAATAAAGGGTTAATACTATAAATAATCGATTGGTGTGGTAAGAAGATGCTTGGTTGGTTAGGTGTTGAATAAACATATGGTTGGCCGGATGAACAATTGAATGCTAGGATGAATTCATTTATGAGTTAAAGCAGAAAACAATCAAATTTTTACAAACATTCAACCTTGGAATACTTTTCTAAACGTAATTTTTTTTCTAAACTTAACTTTTTTTTCTTTACTTAATTTTTTTTTTCTTAATTAAATTTTTTTTTCTTAATTAAAATTTTTTTTTCTTAATTTAAATTTTTTTTCTTAATTTAATTTTTTTTCAAACCTTTAAAATTTTTTAACTTAATTTTTTCTTAACTAAATTTGTTTAACTTATTTTTGCAAAAACTTTGCTTTGTTAACTAACAAATATTTTTTAAATTAGTTCTCATGAATTTTCCAAGGACTCTCATCGTTCTTTCTTTCAATCATGTGTTTAACCCATGTATTTACCAAAAACTTTTAAGAAATCAAGCAAACCTTCTAACCTTCCAAGATTCTTATCATTCTTTCTTCCAAACAAGTGTTCAATTCATAAAATTTTTAGGAAACATACATATGTTCTCATGAAACTAAGGACTCACATTGTTCTTTCAACTATGAAAGTGTTCAAAAACTTTAAAGAAACCAAGGGTTGGTTCTCCTCGTTCATTCTACCAAGCATGCAATTTCATGAAATTTTTAAAAATTAAGTATATATTTTCAAGAAACTAGGGATATTCATTGTTCTTTCGACCGTGAAAGTGTTCAAAACTTGAAAGAAAGCAAGGGTTGGTTCTCCTTGTTCGTTCTACTAAGCATGCAATTTTCGTAAAATTTTTAGAAATTAAGTATATGTTTTCAAGAAAACAAGTTCTTTTGCAACGGCAACACTTTCAAATATTTTACAACTCAAATAATTTCTTCGGGTTATGCAATTATTTTTCAACTCAACTTCGAGCAATGAAATCATTTTCAGTTCTTCAAATATTTTACAAGTCAAATAATTTCTTCGAGTTATTTTCATATCTTTCAAAATGTTCAAGACAAATAATTTCATGACTATTTTTCAAGACTCATTTTCTAAAAAAAACGAACCATTTCACAAATACGACTTTCAATACTTTGAAATAATTTCCAACATACAAAACAAAATTTTAAAGACTTAAGTGAATGAAATTTAAAGAAAATTAAGTTATCTAAGATCAACACGTAAATGAAATTTAAACAATATAAAAATAAATCACTTATTATTATAAAAATCAATGAATGATCTAATTACAAATAGCAATTGGGGATTTTAACTAATTAAATTAATCACAACTTACATTACAGATGAGGTAGCGAAAAACAGGCTCAAACATGCTTCGGATAGCAATGCTATACACCACAAAAGTCTAGCTATTCTAATGGCCTACTGATGACGTTGATAACGTGTTTATACTATCAGTCATTCACATAGTAGAGTGAAGTCATGTGATAATGCGTGGCTTTCGTGTTAAAAAGATAAGAATCCACCATTTTCTCTTAATCAGGTGAGGGAAGAGATATGCTTAAAGTATATGGCTTCAGGTAAGCTAAATTTTTCTCTATGTATTTAAACGTATAAGTAAAAATAAAGTTTTCAAATGTATTTTGTGAGGGAAAGATCATTGGTGACACGTAAGTCACATTGTAGTATCAAATCTTGTTAGTGACTGGAAATATCATCATATATGAAATTGCTAAACTGTTACAAGTAATTTCTAAACGATAGTTCAAAAGTTTTCAAAAAGTCAACTCACTCATATTTTGGAAAAATATGAAACGTTGTTATGTGCGAGTTACAATTTTAAACTCTAAGCTTTTTCACTCAAAAATATTTTCAATAGTTCCAAAATATAAATTAACAGAGTTTAAACAGGTTGATAAAGTTTAAAGTCAAACCAAAATTTAACTAAAGATAGTTCTAAGTCAAAGAAAAATTTTTCTCTTACTTTTCATTTTTCAAAGAATTTAAAAGTAACGTTATATTTTAGCTTCAGCGTTTAAAATAATTAATTTTGAAGTGATGATTGGAAACAGCAAAGTCTCCAACTCTTTCTAATGAAGATTAAAGTAAGTGACATTTCTAATTAGTTTCAATTAAAATAAAATCAATTCATTTCCTTTAAAAAGAAATCCGAAAATCTCAAATTTCTGTCAAAGTTGATGTTTTGAATCGAATTTCCGCGCGAGAGGAGAAAAAGAACTCAAGAGCAGACGAAATACCTGTTTGTCATGTAATTAAAATCGCTATCTCATACCATGCAAATTTGTACAATCATAGGGGTTGCAGAAAATTATAAATACTCAACCCTAATTGTTTTAAAATATTTTACTAGTCACGTGACCTAAATCACGTAAGATGATTGGCGCGTTAAGTTAACAGAAATTTCGTGACCTTTATTCCTGAAAATTTACTTAATGCTTATTGAAAATGTGCACAATATCTAAAAGTGAATTATTTAATCTTTAACTTGCCTTTGTTTCAACTCTAACATAAGCGATTCTTCAAGCAGAAGTTTGAAAAAATTCATTTTAGGTAATAAGTAAAATTATTTCCTAAGTCGAACCATGGTATTTTAAAAAGAAACTTCAAATGATTCCTTTAGAAGAAAAATTCTTTCTCACAAACATTTCGCAAAAATCAAATCAATTTTCTGAAAAGATCTAACACATCGATAAATATGTGAATAGATAGTAAGCACTGAAAAATATATATCAACTCTAAAGAGAAAACTTTATTTTTCAACTAACGAAATATTTCTTTTGCTTTTTATTATTATTATTTCAATGTTGTCATTATTATTATTTCAATGTTGTCATTATTATTATTATTTCATTGTTATTATTATTATTATTTCATTAATATTTCAATGTTGTCATTATTATTATTATTATTTAAATTTACAAATTTAATTTTAACGCATGTCATATATAACTTATCTAAAACTAACACATCTAAAAATATACATTCCTTCTCGAAGAATGTATATATGAAAATTTAAATCGAAAAAAAAATAATTAAGTTCACAAAATTAAAATCTTTCCGCAAAATTTTTCAAATGTCCATTCATTTAAAAGAAAGAATCTTTTAAATAAATTATAGTCTTGCAAGTTTTAAAACATTTGTATTTACTTTAAATAATCTAGTTTTAATAAATTTACTCGAAAAGCATAATGCGTTATAGTGGTCCACCACAAACAAGAGCTCAGAGAGTGACTGTCGCCTGCATAGACTGAATGTCACCACTGCAAAATGATAACACATACCGCTTTACTCTAAGTTAATCTGCCGGTCGTTGAGTGATATTAAAAACAGATGTTGTCATTGCGTGTGCAGTATTTCTGTCTGTGAAAAAGGGGTGAACTTTGATAAAATCCGTGTTCGAGATTAATTTATTTGGGAACGAGGCTATCCTTGGCGTCATACTAAGCCAGTTGATAAGAGACTTTTCTCGAAATGTGGCAATGCTATTATAATAAAATATTTATATTTTTAAAAATGGCAACTCAATGATATCTGCTCTAAAAGTGCGTGCAAGTCAGTTTTTCTACTTCGACTTAGATAAACAGAAGCATCACGACATCTTTAGGAATTCATTAACATGTGCATTGGTGTATTGGTGTAAAATCTTTCTGCTACATAGTTGAAATACTATTTCTTCCGTATTTTTATAATTTGTGAGCGTTAATTTCATTTACAACCTGAATTCGATGAATGCGCAAAATCTATTTTCTCATCATGAAAATCAAGTAAGCTTTTATTTCATATTATTTTAAAAACATAATAAATCAAATAATTTTGCAATTCCAAAATATTACTCTATTCTAAGACAAATAAAATTCTAAGACAATAAAATTCGAGAAAATTTTCTATCTCCTCAAATAAAATTCGAAAATAAATAAAATACCTTGGTACTATAAGAGACTATTTCCTCAAAATAAAATTCGTAAAATAAATTCAGTTAGCAAAAATTTTCTAACACCTGAAAATAAAATTAAGTCGAAAAATAAAATTCGTAAAATAAATTTTCTAAGACATGAAAATAAAATTAAGTTCGAAAAATAAAATTCGTAAAATAAAATTAAAGTTCCGTTAAAATAAAAAAAAAAAAATTCAATTCGCAAATAATTTCTATCTCTAAGTAATTTTTAAAAAGAAAAAAAAAATTCTAACACCTAAAATAAAATTCGTAAAATAAATTCAATTCGCAAAATTTTTCTAACACCTGAAAATAAAATTATATTCGAAAAATAATTCTATCACCTAAAAATAAAAATTCAAAAAGTAATTCTAAGACTTGAAAATAAAATTCTTCTCAAATATTTTCTAACATCACAAAATAAATTTCGAAAAATAAAATTCGCAAAAATTTTGTAACACCTGAAAATAAAATTAAGTTCAAAAAATAAAATTCGTAAAATAAAAATATTTCCCTGAAATATTTCTATCTCCTCAAAATAAAATTCGAAAAAATTTTCTATTTCCTCAAAATAAAATTCGAAAAGTTTTTCCTCGAAAAATTTCTATCTCCTCAAAATAAAATTCGAAAAAAAAAAATATTTCCTCGAAAAATTTCTATCTCTTCAAAATAAAATACCCTCGTACTGTAAGACAAGTTCTTATCCGTTTCCCGACAACACCTCTCCCTCCACCGACATGCGTTTCCTCCACCACCGACTCTTATCAGCGCGCCACTCCACGGACCACCACAGACTACCACATTCCACAGTTACACCACCACAGGTCCACAGGTGACGCCAAACTGTCAAATACACACTACTTACTATTTTACTAGAGTGAACTACAATTACAAGTACATTTTGGGAAATATAGTTAACTTCATTTAAAAATACTTCTTTAAAAAAGTAGTGACTACAAACCAGTGTTGCTGTATCTGCTGAATTTTTTATTTAGAAATATTGAATTCAATCAGAAAATGTTTAGAAAATCCAGGAAAGTTTTAACAGTAATTTTTTTAAAAAGTTATTATAGACTATTTAGCGTCATATTAAAATAAAATAACTATTAAAACTTAGTGGTGAGAATTTGAAATGCCTTTGTAAAAATGAGCTAGATACAGCAACTCTGCTACAAACTATGTCCTTTTAAAAAGCAGTCGCTACTTTCTAGTTTCAGATTTTCTCGAAGTGTCATTTAATCTACACTCGAAATTCAAGACAAGGAATAAATAATATAGTAACCCCTCGTTATATCGCTTCGATTTAGATACAGCAACATAAGAGCGATATAACCAATGACAATAAAGTATTAAGAAAGATAACTTACAAGAAAATGTTTTGTGTTTGTCTCTAAAAGGATAGTTTATGCACAGATTACAATTTTCTTAGCGAATTCAACAGTACACGTAACACAATTCACATTCAAATATACCCGTATTTTCATGAAACATGCATTATAAACTACAGCTTAATTTCTCGAAAAGGCATGGAAAACAATCTATAGCCTTTATCTGGCGATACAACGAGGGCTACACTTGTATATAACATATTTATCCACAACTTTACACAACATACATTTTATTTACTATTCTTACAGTAATTATTGCTATGAGACTTGAAATTACCGTTGACTGAATGGAGTTATGAATAAAGACCGGGAGACATATAGTATAGTCTACCAGATGCGATTGAAGTAACTGAGGATTTAGTCACAAGAAGATCTTTGAAATCGGATCAACATTTTTTTATTACCACTGGGGCAAACTTCCACCCGTAAATTTGAAAGGAAAATTTTGTTTTATTATAGCGCCTTGTTCATAGAACTTTTCTCTCACAAATATGCCAAAATTTTCTACTTGTTTTTATAGATGGCAATTTACGCAGCTATTATAATCTGTTTCATTGGCACTGACAGGAGATTGCTAGGTTGTCACATTATGGCGGAAACCTGAATTCGGTGGACCTGACTACCACCGAAGTAAACATACACCAGTAGAAATGAATGTCTGTCTTTGCCATTATTTATGACTGAAACTTTGCATTAATAAGTCAATTAAATAAGGAGTAAATTTTTATATAAATTTACTGGTGGAAGTTCGCCCCGAGGCAATCAATCTTTGCGAAAGCGGTTACAGGTAGAAGCTTAATTATTTAAGGCTATGTCAGTTCCACTTTATTAATAGTTCCATAGTTGACTCATGTATTTACCAATACATTTATTTATTTAGCGCCTAAACACATTCTTAATTTGCTAATTGTATTAAGTTCTGTTGAGTATTAAATATGTTGCAACATCTAATTTTATAAGCCAGAAAATGGCAGAAATTATTAATTCAAAAGTTAAATAAATCTTTAAATAAAGCAATTTCAAATTAAGAAATCCGTTATCAAAAATTGACAACCTAATAACGAGTAAGTAGAGAGATGTTAACAGCAAGAAAATGATGGTGGTTCAGCATTAACTTTTACCAGTAAGTGTCAATGAAAAAACTTTGACTCCAGGCGATGCATTGCTAAACACTGCAGCTGAGAATAGCTGTTGAGATTTGCAAATTGTTGAGAATAACATACTTGACAAACACATTTTTTTATTCATTAAGTGGCATTAAAACTAGAACAAATACTCGCTACAAACTACTAATATTTTTGTATCGCGCTATTCGCTACATTGCACGGTTCAAAATATAGTCAGCTAAACTTTAAACTACTGAAAAAAGCAGCGAATACCTGTAATGTGTTATTTTAGACCGCTGATTAAGTACACACACACACACACACACACAGAGCCATAGCTATGACTTAATGAAATTGGCAAACAAAACCATGTAAAAACAATTACAAAAATACAGACAATTTAATTAAATAGTTAAAACGCACTTAAAAATCATTAAAAAAAAAAAATCCATAGAATATATCATTTTCCAGATTTTGAGATGGCCAAGGTCATGAAAACAAATTGTAACGC
The DNA here is from genome assembly GCA_963932465.1 of Maratus speciosus. Lineage (NCBI taxonomy): Eukaryota > Metazoa > Arthropoda > Arachnida > Araneae > Salticidae > Maratus > Maratus speciosus. The sequence continues at coordinate 499,790,585 of OZ010794.1, read as the reverse complement.
ATACAAAAGCCGTATTTTCCTGGTGGCGTGGTTTACTGGAATCGACAAATACTCACTTAATAAAGCTAGTTCTCCCCCCCCCCCCCCGAATGTACCCATTTTAATCTGACTCAATAAACCATCTGTGTTTAAATGTTTGTGGCAACATGCTCTTATCGTGATTTTGTATTTATTTACATTGCTGAAGAGGAAATTTGAATACGTTCGAAACGTTTAATTTTTTAAAATGATTTTTAGGTGCTTTTTAACTTTTTAATTAAATTGTCTGTATTTTTGTACTTGTTTTTAATTAATTAGGAACAGACGTAATATCTTTTTTACTTTAAAGACTTTGTAAATTTTGTTTATTTGAACAGAAAGTGCATTACAATAAAACATGTGAAAAACAGAACTTCTCTTTAACAGACACCAACTTGTTTTAAGAGGAAAAAAAATACACCCCGAGGAAAGAAAAACCATAGAGTTATACCAGTTAACCCCTTGAGGGGCACCGGTATATATTATATACCACCTACGATTAATGAAGTTTTACACCAGAAAAATTTTATTAAATTTTACTTTTCTAAATTTGGTGGTGAAAAACCGTTATATTGCTTTAACTTATTTTGAAATAGAATTTTTCAAAGATTCCGGTGGGAATTCAGCATTTCACAAACGTAATTGCTTGACCCTCAAGGAGTTAACACAGAAACATTTTTAACCCATTTATGCCTAGCGTCCCATTTTCCATCTAGCATCCCTCTTCGAATTTTAATAAATTTGTATAATTTTCTTTTTTTATATAACAAGAAAATTGCATGAAATAAAGATCTATAAATTTCTTTATCTGTTACCGAAAGATGACAGCATAAGATGAATATTTATTTGCTTAAATTCAGCATTTCACAAACGTAATTGCTTGACCCTCAAGGGGTTAAGACAGAAACATGTTTAACCCATTTATGCCTAGCGCCCCATTTTCCATCTAGCATCCCTCTTCGAATTTTAATAAATATGTATAATTTTCTTTTTTTATATAACATGAAAATTGTATGAAATAATGATCTATAAATTTCTTTATCTGTTACCGAAAGATGACAGCATAAGATGAATATTTATTTGCTTAAATGAAAGCTTTTTTCGGAGTTTGTAGATTTTTCATTTTTTTTTCTTTAAAGGCGAAATGTAAAAAGTAAGTTTCTTTGTGTTTTTCTACAAATATTGCAAACAAATAAGTCATAATCTTAGCTTGTAGACTTCTTTTAAATACGTATTTTTTTTAATTGTGAGATTAATTGTTCAAGCCTATTTCATATACATTTTTGTAACGTACAAATTATTGTGAGCTAGGCTCGAATGATTACATATTTTTATTAGCCATTTAGGGACCCGTTATTTATGTAAAGTTCTTTTCAAGATGATTATGAAAAAAATTGTTTTTAAGCCTCAAATGCGGTTATTCTTAATTCATTATTACTAACACTTGTAATGTTATTAATATCTGTAAAGAAATAAATTCATTTTTTTAGTAGTTCATACAAATACTAATTACAGTACATAATATACAATTTAAAAGCTTATTTTATGTAAATTTAGACAAAAAAATAATTATGCATATTATACTAATATAAATATCATGTATATTCCCAGATTTAGTACATTCACATTTTATAAAATAAATACAAAAAAAAAAAAAAAAAAAAAAAAAAAACGCGTCTTTTTTTTTTTTTTAGTATTTTTCCACATCGTTTTGCAACATTTCAAAATGACTTTATCAACAAATTTGAATAAACAAAAATTCAGGCACAAATGTGCTAATATAGAATAACAGGATATTAGTAATTCTGTTTTTCATAGATTTCACTGCGTATATTTAAAAAAAAAAAAAAAAAAGAACCAACTTTTCTCAAGCTTGTTAAATAAAGCCTTGTATTTTTGCCAAGTCTAAACAAATTTTCCAACTTTCGGGGATAGGGAGAGTTTCCCCCTATCGACTCCTTAGCTAGTGACACACGCATGTCTGACAAAACTAGTCTGATGTGGCAATTCCAAAACTTTCTTCTATCTGATACGTGTTAATACTTCCTGAAAAATGCAGCATAGCAGCGACACCGGTTAGGTAATTTACACGAAAATCTACTCAGCAACAACTTATGTCAACTTCTAACTGAATCTGAAATTTGACGATAATCCGTGCATTAGTTTTTCAGATAGAGCTTTGCGGAAATCGTAAATAATTCTGCATAACAGCGCTATCCGTTGGGCGATTTACCTTGAGATACAGCTATTGCAAAAATTGTGTAAAACGCAGCATAACAGCGCCACTTGTTGTGCGATTTACACCACAAACTAAACAGCACTAATTTATCTCAGGGACAAACCGAATCTAAAGTTTGATGAAAATTTGTGTATTAGTACTTTAAATAGAGCTATTGCAATAATCATAAATAATGCAGCGCCGCAGGGCCACCTGTTGGACGATTTACACCAAAATATAATCAGCGCAAAAGCATATCAAGGACTGACTGAATCTAAGTTTTATGAAATTCTGTGCATTAGTTCTTGAGGTATAGGTATTGCGGTAATAGTGAAAAATACAGCATAGCAGCGCCACCTGTGGGGCGTTTTACACCAAAAAAAAGTAATCCGCGACAATTTATATCTGGGACTAACTGAATCTAAAGTTTTATTAAATTACATGCATTAGTCCTTGAAATAGAGCGCCCACAAAATTTCTGTCATGCACGGACAAACCCACAGAGTGACAGACAGACTCACAAACAGATATTTTGTAAAAACATGTTTTACGGGATCTCTAACCCCTAAAACTTGGATACGGTCGAAAACCGGAATTCGAAAATTTTCACTAATCCAATACTTTCCAATAAATAGAAAAAAGTAAAACTATACATTTATTTAAAATTATTTTTGTGTTTGTATTTTAAATAATAAAATGTTGTTCATAACTACAGGAACTTAACCCTTTCCGACGCAGTCTGCCCGGGACGGGATACCTAATTTTAATTCCAAACTTACGAACGGCACCAAGAATCTTTTATTAAAATTTTGCTTTAACAATGAACGTTTAAAGTAATACGTTTTTAATTTCTACAAGAGACGTTTTTAAATTCCGGTGTCAGTCAATCATTTCATCATTTTACAACAAAAATTGTCTGCGCCGTAAAGGATTAATGATTATTTGATCGCGGTACTTGCATGATTTCAAATACTAAATAAAATTTGCGTTTCTAGATTTGTTTGTTTTATCAGCGAATTTATTTTCTAATGCTCGTGAGTGTCGCCTAGTGCTTCCTATCCGTTGCTGACGAAAATATCTTTCCTGTCATAAGATTGAATCTTCGAAGGCTTTCTTAAACCTGTGTGAAGTTGGCACCCCTCATTATGAATTTAGATATGAAAACTACACAGAAGTTTTGCCCAAGTTTTGCCCAGTTTTACCCACCCATTAATTAATTTTGCCCACCCTTCGTAACGCTGTAAAACAAACTTTATTTTTTGACCCACTTTCAAAAAGCTGGCACCCCTCAATTTGAAATTTAACAAAGCAATTGTACAGTTATTTTGCCCAAGTTTTGCCCAGTTTTGCCCACCCATTAATTAATTTTGCCCACCTTTTATAACGCCGTAAATCAAAAAAATATTCGCTGACCACGTGTGAAGCTGGCACCCCCCATTAAGAATTAAAATATGAAAACCACACTAAAGTTTTGCCCAAGTTTTGCCCAGTTTTGCCCACCCATTAATTAATTTTGCCCACCTTTTCTAACGCTGTAAATCAAATTTTATTTTTTGACCCATTTTCTAAAGTAGCACCCCTCATTAGGAAATTTACAAAAACAATTGTACTATTATTTTGCCCAAGTTTTGCCCAGTTTTGCCCACCTATTAATTAATTTTGCCCACCTTTTATAACGCCGTAGATCAAAAAAATCTTCGCTGACCATGTGTGAAGTTGGCACCCCCATTACGAATTAAAATGTGAAAACCACACAAAAGTTTTTCCCAAGTTTTGCCCAGTTTTGCCCACCCATTAATTAATTTTGCCCACCTTTTATAACGCCGTAAATCAAAAAAATCTTCGTTGACCACTTGTGAAGCTGGCACCCCCCATTACGAATAACAATATGAAAACCACACAAAAGTTTTGCCCAAGTTTTGCCCAGTTTTGCCCACCCATTAATTAATTTTGCCCACCTTTTATAACGCCGTAAATCCAAAAAATCTTCGTTGACCACGTGTGAAGCTGGCACCCCCCATTACGAATTAAAATATGAAAACCACACTAAAGTTTTGCCCAAGTTTTGCCCAGTTTTGTCCACCCATTAATTAATTTTGCCCACCTATTCTAAAGCTGTAAATCAAAAAAATCTTTGCTGACCACGTGTGAAGCTGGCAGCCCCCATTAAGAAATACAATATGAAAACCACACAAAAGTTTTGCCCAAGTTTTGCCCAGTTTTGCCCACCTTTTATAACGCCGTAAATCAAAAAAAATCTTCGTTGACCACATGTGAAGCTGGCACCCCCCCCCCCCCCCATTACGAATTAATATATGAAAAGAGGATGTAGCAACCTCATCCTGAAGCAATCTATCCTGAATATTCATAAAATTCGTTACAACCGATGTCACATAAACGAATGTATGAGCGATTCACACCCATTAAAACACAAAACTAAAAAAAAAATAGTGGAATCGGTTCAGTCGATATTTTGGAATCTCTAAAAATAAGAAGTGCCAAAGACCGCAAACGCTGCAACGAATATTTAAAAAAATCACATTATGTAAAATGCTAATATTGTTTAAAATCATTTTATAAATTAAGTAACATTTTAAAAATAGAAATTTTCTATTTTTTCATTCAAATTCTTTTTTATAATTTAAATAAATATTAAAAAGTAAACTTTCCATTTTTTGAAACTTTCTCCCATTTCGATTCAAATTCGCACTTACATAACTGAAGCTGAAGAGAAACGAGGCACCACTGAGCTACTGCGAACTCAGCTCGAAACACTTTAGAATAACATTTTAAACAGCTTGCTTTAGTTATAAAAATTCACCAAAAGTTAGCGAGTGGAAATTGAAAACGAAACACTAGTTGGGCAAAAAGGCATTGCTGTCAAATCATCACAGTCAATCATGCTTCGGAGCCTGTTTGGGAAATATCCGCCCCATCAGTTTGACTGAATGCTCTATTTGCCTTTCGAGACTGTTTTTAAGAAATATATGATGTAACGACAAAAAGTCCACCAAATGGATTTCTAGCATTTAGTAGGATACCGCGATACGAGAGTTGCAGCATATCGAATATAAAATTTGATTAGTTAGACGATTCTGGACAAAGCGAATGCCCAAGCTTGGCGAGTGTCACATTATAACCAAGCTTATGCTTGTTAACTTATCTCGAAACTCGTCCAGGTGAGCATCGCCATGTTCTGGAATACAAAATGCCTAGGTTTGCAATAGTTTGGACAAACGCAAGCCGAGAAAATCAAGACAGAAAATGCTTAGGTTTGCCATAGTTTGGACAAACTCCTCTGTCAAAGCACAGTCTGAGCGCAACCAACGCCAACTATAGACAATGCCGACGGGCTGGATTTCGACCCCACGGCAGGTCGGCCATCAGCGGATGATTCGTTCGACCCTATTCTTGTGGCTTTTACGTCACAAGAATAGGGTTGAATGAATGATAAGCATCTGCCGTGATGTCGAAATCCAGCTCGTCGGCAATGCCGCAACCAAAGACTTTTAAGATACATAGACCGGCAAACTGTCAGTTTAACTGAAGATTTTTGATCACAGCTCTTGTACGGCAGCATATATGTTTTATATTTTGATTTACCTAAGAAAATGCTTTTATTAGCGTATTTTTTATTTCGTATCATTAAGTATTAGTCTACCCTATTTCATTTAGGCCTTTAAAAAAAAAGAAAAAATAAAAAAAACTTTATTATTAATAATTTTTTTTTGTCTTTTTCGTATAGCAAGTACGTATTTCAATAAACGTAATCCAACGATAAAAATATAGTGTTACTTTCGTTAATATGCATTTTTTTAATTGCCTTTTTACATAAAAATTAGTTTTAACGTAGATTTCTTCACAAGTAATTTAAAATTTTCTAAATTACTATATTATGTTACAGTTGTTACCTTTAATCTAAACTTACCTACCAGTTACTTTAGTAAGTCAAATATAAAAAAATGTGGAATTAGAATCTTTAACAATCTGTTTCCACATTAATTTCGCTTTATTTCTGTTTATAAGGCATAAAAATTAGATACTCTTTTTCAAACATGCCATCCATAAAATTAAAATAATAAATAAATCGCCTTATTTAACTTTATTTCTGAAAATTCAATATTTATAACGCATATTTAGATATAAAAAATACCGTCATGTAAAACATTTGCCATAAAATTCATATATATTGATAAGAATTATTTTTAAAGCTCATTCTAACAATAGCACTCACAGCTGATGTACAAACCTCGCGGTTGAGGTGTTTCAATTTACTTCAGATGGCTGCCATGATTTCGCATGCTTTTGAATGGGAATTACCGGTCTATGTATCTTAAAGGTCTTTGGCCGCAACCAACGACATATAAGGCCAATTAATGACGTTTAAAACGTCCCACGGAGTGGATCAAATTTACTCGGTGATTGGTACAAAGCGCTGCGCCCATCGTTTGGTGCCAATCGCCATGTAAAGATGTTCCACTCCATATAATGTCTTAAAAGTCATAATCTGCACTTTTATGACGTTGGTCATAGTCTGAGTAACATATGCCGCCAATTTCATATCGAGGCACGCTACGCGAAACTAGAATTTGATTTAGGGACACCAGCCAATCCTGCAAAACATTTGGAAGTATTTAAAAATTGTATGAACAGTGCAAAAAAAACTCTAATTCCATAAAAATGTTGGACAAAGCTGAGACAATCTTTTGAAACGCATGGCAAAACTCTCGGAGCATTAGTAAAAATTTAACAACATATGGCGAAAACCACTAAGCTCCATACATAACAAGAGTTCTCAGTTGGCGCTCAGGAGCTTGCAAGGCAAATGAAGCATACAAGGCAAAGGTAAAAAATAGTTCGCATTACCAGTGTTAGATATTAGTGTTTACATTTACTATTATTCTAATGTATGTTTCTCTAATTCAGCAATACTTATCAAATAAATAAAGGATTCTTCAATCATGCAAAGAAACGAAACAAGCAGTACCTTTTGCCTGGAATGCAAACCTGGACCGCTAGAAATAATCATGGGAAATAGGAAGACAGATTTCTTGTTTGTTATATATGGAGCTCAGTGGGAGAAAACTAGGTAAATATGGACGAAAATCTAGACACAAACAAGGCGGCCGAAAGTAAAGGAAAATTGGGAAAACTAGGAAAAACTAGAGTAAAATGAAGGAATACTAAAACAAATGAAGTCGGTTAAAAACAGGCAATGCTATAATAACGCTGGACAAAACAGGGCACATTTTTCAGTTGGAGAAAGCTCTAGAAAAGTCCCGTAACACTAGTAAGTTCGTTAGTTTAATTCGTATTTGGATGTGAAAATGTCCCAAGTGGTAAACAAAGCTATTTTTTATTTTACAACATTATGAAAAGAGGACAAAATTAAATAATACGTGGGCAAAATAACCTCTCAGTTGTGTTTTGTTTTCCTATTGTGGGGTGCTAGTTTAAATAATGGGTCAAAAAAGTAAATTTTATTTACAACGTTATGAAATCTTGCCAAATTAAATAATAGTTGGGCAAGACTGGGAAAAATTTGGACAAAACTTTTGTGTGGCTTTCACATTTTAATTCGTACTGGGGGGTGCGAACTGCACACGTAATCAACAAAGATTTTTTCAATTTACAGCGTTGGAAAAGGTGGGCAAAATTAAATAATGTCTGGGCAAAACTGGGCAAAACTTGGGCAAAATAATCGTACAATTGTTTTTGTAAACTTCCTAATCACACTAAAGTTTTGCCCAAGTTTTGCCCAGTTTTGCCCACCCATTAATTAATTTTGCCCACATTTTCTTGCTACTTTAAAAAATGGGTGAAAAATTAAATTTGATTTACAGCGTTAGAAAAGGTGGGCAAAATTAATTAATGGGTGGGCAAAACTGGGCAAAACTTGGGCAAAACTTTAGTGTGGTTTTCATGTTTTAATTCGTAATGGGGGGTGCCAGCTTCGCACGTGGTCAACGAAGATTTTTTTGATTTACGGCGTTATAAAAGGTGGGCAAAACTGGGAAACATGGGCAAAATTTTAGTGTGGTTTTCATATTTTAATTCGTAATGGGTGGTGACAGCTTCACACGTGGTCAACGAAGATTTTTTTGATTTACGGCGTTATAAAAGGTGGGCAAAATTAATTAATGGTTAGGCAAAACTGGGCAAAACTTGGACAAAACTTTAGTGTGGTTTTCATATTGTAATTCGTAATGGGGGTTTCCAACATAATACCAGAAATGTGGTTCGACTTATACACGAAAATTCAAATTTTTTCAAAATTTTGCTTAAGAATTGGGGGGTTGACTTATACACGAGTCGACCTATACACGAGTATATACGGTAAATATTTTTCCAAACTTGAAATCACGTTTGTCAGTTTCAACTTTGCATATGAACATTCGCACGCTCTTAACTTCAGGTTCTAATCTCAATACCGTCTCAATAAGCATGCAAATATACAATGAAAAACTGCACATTGAACATAAAATATGATGACCATAAAATATTTAATTAGTATAAAATAATGAAGTTAGAGTGATAGACGACAACTGGGGGGAAATCTAATAATAATAATAATATATAGAATTAATTCACACGTGGTCAACGAAGATTTTTTTGATTTACCGCGTTATAAAAGGTGGGCAAAATTAATTAATGGGTGGGCAAAACTGGGCAAAACTTGGGCAAAACTTTTGTGTGGTTTTCATATTTTAATTCGTAATGGGGGGTGCCAACTTCACACGTGGTCAGCGAAGATTTTTTTGATTTACGGCGTTATAAAAGGTGGGCAAAATTAATTAATGGGTGGGCAAAACTGGGCAAAACTTGGGCAAAATAATAGTACAATTGTTTTTGTAAATTTCCTAAAGAGGGGTGCTACTTTAGAAAATGGGTCAAAAAATAAAATTTGATTTACAGCGTTAGAAAGGTGGGCAAAATTAATTAATGGGTGGGCAAAACTGGGCAAAACTTGGGCAAAACTTTAGTGTGGTTTTCATATTTTAATTCTTAATGGGGGGTGCCAACATCACACGTGGTCAGCGAATATTTTTTGATTTACGGAGTTTTAAAAAGTGGGCAAAATTAATTAATGGGTGGGCAAAACTGGGCAAAACTTGAGCAAAATAATAGTACAATTGTTTTTGTAAATTTCCTAATGAGGGGTGCTACTTTAAAAAATGGGTGAAAAATTAAATTTATTTACAGCGTTAGAAAAGGTGGGCAAAATTAATTAATGGGTGGGCAAAACTGGGCAAAACTTGGGCAAAACTTTAGTGTGGTTTTCATATTTTAATTCGTAATGGGGGGTGCCAGCTTCGCACGTGGTCAACGAAGATTTTTTTGATTTACGGCGTTATAAAAGGTGGGCAAAACTGGGAAACTTGGGCAAAATTTTAGTGTGGTTTTCATAATTTAATTCGTAATGGGGGGTGACAGCTTCACACGTGGTCAACAAAGATTTTTTTGATTTACGGCGTTATAAAAGGTGGGCAAAATTAATTAATGGGTGGGCAAAACTGGGCAAAACTTGGGCAAAACTTTAGTGTGGTTTTCATATTTTAATTCGTAATGGGGGTGCCAGCTTCACACGTGGTCAACGAATATTTTTTGATTTGCGGCGTTATAAAAGGTGGGCAAAATTAATTAATGGGTGGGGAAAAACTGGGCAAAACTTGGGCAAAACTTTTGTGTGGTTTTCATATTTTAATTCGTAATGAGGAGTGCCAACTTCACACGTGGTCAGCGAAGATTTTTTTTGATTTACGGCGTTATAAAAGGTGGGCAAAATTAATTAATGGGTGGGCAAAACTGGGCAAAACTTGGGCAAAACTTTTGTGTGGTTTTCATATTTTAATTCGTAATGGGGGCGGTGCCAACTTCACACGTGGTCAGCGAAGATTTTTTTGATTTACGGCGTTATAAAAGGTGGGCAAAATTAATTAATGGGTGGGTAAAACTGGGCAAAACTTGGGCAAAATAATAGTACAATTGTTTTTGTAAATTTCCTAATGAGGTGTGCTACTTTAAAAAATGGGTCAAAAAATAAAATTTGATTTACAGCGTTAGAAAAGGTGGGCAAAACTGGGCAAAACTTGGGCAAAACTGTAGTGTGATTTTCAAATTTTAATTCGTAATGGGGGGTGCCAGCTTCACACGTGGTCAGCGAAGATTTTTTTGATTTACGGCGTTTTATAAGGTGGGCAAAATTAATTAATGGGTGGGCAAAACTGGGCAAAACTTGGGCAAAACTTTTGTGTGGTTTTCATATTTTAATTCTTAATGGGGGGTGCCAACATCACACGTGGTCAGCGAAGATTTTTTGATTTACGGCGTTATAAAAGGTGGGCAAAATTAATTAATGGGTGGGCAAAACTGGGCAAAACTTGGGCAAAACTTTTGTGTGGTTTTCATATTTTAATTCGTAATGAGGGGTGCCAACTTCACACGTGGTTAGCGAAGATTTTTTTGATTTACGGCGTTATAAAAGGTGGGCAAAATTAATTAATGGGTGGGCAAAACTGGGCACAACTTGGGCAAAATAATAGTACAATTGTTTTTGTAAATTTCCTAATGAGGGGTGCTACTTTAAAACATGGGTCAAAAAATAAAATTTGATTTACAGCGTTAGAAAAGGTGGGCAAAATTAATTAGTGGGTGGGCAAAACTGGGCAAAACTTGGGCAAAACTTTAGTGTGATTTTCATATTTTAATTCGTAATGGGGGGTGCCAGCTTCACACGTGGTCAGCGAAGATTTTTTTGATTTACGGCGTTATAAAAGGTGGGCAAAATTAATTAATGGGTGGTCAAAACTGGGCAAAACTTGGGCAAAACTTTTGTGTGGTTTTCATATTTTAATTCGTAATGGGGGGTGCCAACTTCACACGTGGTCAGCGAAGATTTTTTTGATTTACGGCGTTATAAATGGTGGGCAAAATTATTTAATGCGTGGGCAAAACTGGGCAAAACTTGGGCAAAATAATGGTACGATTGTATTTGTAAATTTCCTAATGAGGGGTGCTACTTTAAAAAATGGGTCAAAAAATAAAATTTGATTTACAGCGTTAGAAAAGGTGGGCAAAATTAATTAATGGGTGGGCAAAACTGGGCAAAACTTGGGCAAAACTTTAGTGTGATTTTCATATTTTAATTCGTAATGGGGGGTGCCAGCTTCACACGTGGTCAGCGAAGATTTTTTTGATTTACGGCGTTATAAAAGGTGGGCAAAATTAATTAATGGGTGGTCAAAACTGGGCAAAACTTGGGCAAAACTTTTGTGTGGTTTTCATATTTTAATTCGTAATGGGGGGTGCCAACTTCACACGTGGTCAGCGAAGATTTTTTTGATTTACGGCGTTATAAATGGTGGGCAAAATTATTTAATGCGTGGGCAAAACTGGGCAAAACTTGGGCAAAATAATGGTACGATTGTTTTTGTAAATTTCCTAATGAGGGGTGCTACTTTAAAAAATGGGTCAAAAAATAAAATTTGATTTACAGCGTTAGAAAAGGTGGGCAAAATTAATTAATGGGTGGGCAAAACTGGGCAAAACTTGGGCAAAACTTTAGTGTGATTTTCATATTTTAATTCGTAATGGGGGGTGCCAGCTTCACACGTGGTCAGCGAAGAATTTTTGATTTACGGCGTTATAAAAGGTGGGCAACATTAATTAATGGGTGGGCAAAACTGGGCAAAACTTGGGCAAAATAACTGTACAATTGCTTTGTTAAATTTCAAATTGAGGGGTGCCAGCTTTTCTAAAGTGGGTCAAAAAATAAAGTTTGTTTTACAGCGTTACGAAGGGTGGGCAAAATTAATTAATGGATGGGCAAAACTGGGCAAAACTTGGGCAAAACTTCTGTGTAGTTTTCATATTTAAATTCATAATGAGGGGTGCCAACTTCACACAGGTCTTTGGTAAAGCAAAAGTGCCCCGGGGAGCCAGGGAGTTGCAACGGTGTTGCCAGTAGGCTAATTTTTTAAAAATCAGATTTCTTGATCGGTCCCACTTCTTTGAAAAGTAAATTTCCACCTGTTTTCACCTTCAATAATATGCCATGAAATAAGACTAATTCAGTGCTGTCAATCAAGAAATCTGAATTTAAAAAAAAGTAATCCACTGGCAACACTGAGTAACAGTCTCGGGGTCGACGTTCTTGTGGATGTCCGGTATACCCGGGAAGAATCCTGAACTATACGGTAAGAAAACTTTTTAGAGCTGGAGTTTTATCGTTTGTGTGGACCAGACGTTACTTGGCACATCCTGTCTGAGGCCTAGTGACGTGCGTTGGACAGTGCTCGCCCCTTGGTCGACAGCAACGATCATGACGGCATCATGCGATACCGACCACAATTGCCAGTTTCACCTCTCACTTTAATGCGGAATTAAATGTATCCCAGAAATTTAGAAAAAATAATTATGCTTTACGTGGTTCTAAGTGTATCTTATTAAACAGAGCATAAAATAGTATTCTTTATTTCTGGTATGAACATTAAATTACTGAATAAAATTGTAGGCCAAATTGGCAACCCTGGTACAGACCCGTCTGACTTTCTGCGAGTTATTGGCTCCTCAGAGTCAATGCCAATGGATGAAGGCTGGCCGGTTGGATTGTTTAGCTTTATCAGCGGATTATACCACTGAAATTACGATAAATTGAATTATTTATAATCGAGCTATTCTCATAAAGTATATTATCCTTGGAAGTATTAATCATTGTTCAATGTATTAAATATACATTAAATCAATAGAATTATATTACTTTAAATATTGCTTGTATTGCAGTGAAACCTGGAGCTTAGTGAACGTATTAACACGGGCTTGTCAGTGAGGGGGTTAAAAAAGATTGGTTCCATATAAACATTTAATCTTTTTAAGATGATTAGGAATAAATTAACAATAATATTTAATAAGATTAGACCGTGCTGAACATTTGGCGAAATATTTCACTAAAATTTCATATTAAAATTTGTTAGATTTTTCGTATATGAATATCCTATATTAATTATATTAATGCTATGAACCAATAATTAAATTCATTTAATCTGTTTACCACTACCGTATTTCTCATATCTTCGATGGCAAGAATGCTAAATATTTTTATTAAGACAAAAATGCTCAGCATAGCTTCAAAACTATGCGCTGAAAATTTAGAAATCAATAAATTATGTGCACCGACATTTTGCAGATATAATAAAGAATTTAAACTTATTCCGAATTAATTTTAAAGTTTTAGGAAAAATAGGAAATATATATCCCAAAGATATTAAAAACTGCATGTATGAAACCTGTACGAATGATGATGAATATATATGAAAATAACTGCGGCATTAGCTAAGTTGTAAACAGAATAAACGAGCACAGAAAACTGACATAAAGTCTTCTCATTTTCTGTAAGTTGAATTTTTCTCTTCAGCTTTATTAACTCATTATCGCCGGTTGGTACGAAAATCTGCCATCTAAGTAATACGAAAATTTTAAATATGAAAACCAGTATTTTAGAAAGGAAATTTTCATATTACTTAAATTCAAATTTTGGGAGATTAAATAAGTTAAAATTACAATATGGCAAAAGTGGTGTCAACTGGTACCGAGGTATTAAAATGTGTAAAAGAAACTCGTCATTAATGGGTTGACAATCATTCATTTATAATTTTTAAGCACTTCGCGACTAGTGGCGTATACGGGGTACCTAAAGAGCTCAGAATCCTTGATTATTCCTACCAGTAATTTCTTTATAGACAAAATTATCTTACTTAATTTAAACATTTTTGCGTTAAAGCCATAGCTGCCAACTCTTACTCTTTTTTGTACCAGAAAAATTTAATAGAAATCGTTGCCTTAATCAGCGGATATGGTGATTTAAAAAGCTAAAATTTACTATAAAATTTTTGTGGTAGAAAAAGTGTAAGATGTAGGCAGCTACGGTTTTAACTAAGATTAAAAAATTTATTAAAAATGTTGTAAAGGTCTTAACCCCTTGAAGGCCACGGCATCACATAATTTTAATCCCTAATTGCCACATTGGCACCGAAATTTTATAATGAAAATTTCACCTTTGTTAAGTACGCGAAAATATGCTTCTACTTGTTTACTAATAAATTATGTTGTAAATACATTGTCACGGTTATAAATTGTAAATACATACACAATGTCATTAAATTATTTCAACATTTTATGAATACAAGTACCTTGCCCCTGAAAGGGTTAAGGCACGCGTCCGTTTAAGAGAGATTTTGTCTTAACAGGTATTACTGCAATTAGTGAATAATGATCATTTATCGGAAGCAAAACTCGTTAGATTAATAGCTTATTCATTTATAACTTATTTATTGCCTTATTCTTTATTATTTTGGTTCAATCAAACTCAGGGTTCGTACTTTCCTACCACAAATTTTTAAGAAATTTTTGCCTTATTTAACCCTAGAACTACCAAAAATTTTACTCAAGTTTTATAAAAACATTTTACACCAGAATTTTTACTTAAAACTATTTAATTTGTTTATTTAACTTATTATTGTCTGATTTATAAATTTAGTTTGTTTTGAAGAAATTTCTGGTTTGAATAAATATTTTGAATGTACATGTCGGGTCCATTGGACCCTTCTGGTATACAGAGGGTTAAAATTGCAAAAAAACCTTGTAAATTATATGTATAAACGAAGTGATTGCGAACTGAACCAATCAATCAAAGCAGTTCCTTCGCAGTGCTTACAGCAATCGTATTGCTTTTATTAACCTTCTATCGACGGTGATCAATCGATTTGTTTTGTTCCGTAAATTTCTGGCAGTTTTGTGGAATTCGCACGAAAATTCTAGAGCATTGGGTTCGTTCGAAGCAAGCAGAGCTATATATTTCCCCCTTTTTTACATAAATTAATTTCAAAACAATATTAACTTAAAGTTAATAGAAAAAAAGCCATAAAAATATCGAAAAAATGATTAAAATTGCGAATTCTGTGTTCTAAAATTAAATAGAAATTTTCTTATCATTAATAACGGTTCCAGACTTCTTGGAAATTTCAAGGAGTGTGAGAACTTCGATCATACTGATTGCAAGGTTCTTACGGGAACCGTTATTTTCAAGGCCTTATATCAGTATTTTTTATTTATTTATTTTTATGTAGAAAATAAATCTAGTTTAGCCCTTCAAGGGCGGTGGTTCATTTTTGGGCCACTTAATTTTAATTCATTTATGCCATATTCACACCAGAATACTAGAATGAAAAATTTCCTTTTATTGAGTACGTGAACACAAGTTTTTGCTTATTTTCATGTGTCGCAGTGTTGCCAAATGGGAACTTTTTTGCTCCTAGATTGGTGATTGTCACCGCTTTTTTAGAACAGAAATATTCGGCCTATTTAAAAATAGACTATAAATTCTGAAAAATAAGGGGAATTATGCTGTTTTAAAAAGTGTTGACAGTCAAATAATCTGAATCAAAAAAGTCCCCAATCTGGAAACACTGATGTGTCGTTCACTCATTTCAGCATTTAACGGATAGAAGTACCTTGTTCCTGAAAGGGTTAAACGCTCGAAATTTCGCCTTATTTAAGGATAGACCTTCTGTAAGAAAATACCGATACCGAAGAATTTCTTACTCTGGAAATTCAAGAACCCATACGAACCCTGGACTGTTAAAGATATCATACGAACTGAATTTATCCATCTTAGTGAAAACGGATCTTTATCAGTCAATGTGACAGAGTCAAAATAGTAAAATGTATCTAGATATCCATCGTTATGGAGTTTCATTACCTGTAGTATATTCTTTGAGCTATCTAAATGGCAGCCCAAGTGATTATCTATGGTTATCCAATAAGGTTATCTGAGTGAAGCGTGTCCACCAGTTGTTGAACCGGGTAGCGCTATAAGTAGTGTATTGGCAATATAAGTCTTCTACGAAGACTGCCCTCCTGGGCAATTTTTCACTCAGTTAAAAAAAAAACTTAAGTACACTTTTCGTTACAGACACGTTTTGTATTCACAGCTTTTACTGTATTTAATAAATAATAAGTATTACTTAAAATAAATAATAGTATTTTAATTGCACATTTGTTACTCATTTATTAAAGATTTTAAGTTATGAATTATGTTTCTTTTAACAGTGGATTCCATTATAGACAGCTTCTGTCCCTACAGGTTTAGCTGAATTTAATAAATAATATTTAATTGTATTAAAGAACTGTTTAAATTAGTTGTTTATTTATTTAATTAGATATTTATTTATTTATTATTAAATTTTATTAACTGTCATATACTTAGTGTTATAGACAGATTTCTGTAATAGTGAGTTCCACCTAAACAGGTTTTACAGTTTTCAATAATTTTTTATAATTTCTATTAGAAATACTCAGTTAATAGTAACTTATTCATTAATTTATTATATATTGTTATATATTAATAAATTTCCGTTTTGGCAGGTTTACGTTAATAAGAGATACCGTTGTAAAAGTCCTTGCGTTTTCTCTGTTAAGTCATAGTGTGTGTAGATACTCAATTTATTCAAAATTTCAAGTTTTACATCTTTTGTAAAAACTTTTCTAACAGTAATTACTTTTTCATCGCTTTTCTTGGTATTCGTATTTTAATTACAAAATACATGCTTTCTGGGTACAAATATTCATGTAGTGGCTAAAGCTCGTATATTAAAAGACAGCAGAATTACCATGTTCATTACAGTGTTAAGGGGACGAGGGACCTTAAAAATAATTTTTTTTTATTTTTGTAAATTTCACCTTAAATATTACTCAAAGGTACATTATATGCATTATGGCATGCATTTATTACAAAAAAAACATTTTTTTAAAGTCATTTTTGAGAAAAAAGTGGAATTTTACGCGTTGTTTTAGAAATCTCCGAAATGCCCCATGTGCGTTCCATATCAATGAAAATCCCCAATATTTTTTATAAAAGTTTGGTTTATATATATAAAAAAATCTGTGCATCGAATTTTATATATTTGAATATAAAGGTTAAAAAAATTTTTTTTGAAAAATTTTGAAATTTTTCGAAAAAATTTCAAAATTTCAAAATTTCAGAATTTTTCATTTTTTTTTCTTTTTTTGCAAATTTAACTTTAAATATTACTGAAGGGTACATTACATGCATTACGGCATGCATTTATCACAAAAAAAATTTTTTTTTAATTTATTTTTGAGAAAAAAACGGCATTTTACGTGTCGTCGTAGAAATCTTCGAAATGCCCCCTGCGCATTCCATATCAATGAAAATCCCCAATATTTTTTTATAAAAGTTCGGTTTATATATATAAATAAAACTGTGCATCAAATTTTATATATTTGAATATAAAGGTAAAAAAAAATAAATAAAAATGTAAAAAAAATTTCAAAATTTCAATTTTTTTTAATTTTTTTTCTATTTTTTGTAAATTTCAATTTAAATTTTACTCAAGGGTACATTATATGCATTGTGGCATGCATTTATCACAAAAAAAAATTTTTTTAATTTATTTTTGAGAAAAAAAAAATGGCATTTTACGCGTTGTTGTAGAAATCTTCGAAATGCCCCCTGCGCATTCCATATCAATGAAAATCCCCAATATTTTTTATAAAATTTTGGATTATATATATAAATAATTCTGTGCATCGAATTTTATATATTTGAATATAAAGGTGTAAAAAAAAAATCAAAATTTTTGAAATTTTTTCAAAAAAATTTTGAAATTTTTAATTTAATTTTTTTTTTTACCTTTATATTCAAATATATAAAATTCGATGCACAGTTTTATTTATATATATAAACCAAACTTTTATAAAAAATATTGGGGATTTTCATTGATTTGGAATGCGCATGGGACATTTCGAAGATTTCTAAGATGATGTAAAACTCCATTTTTTTCTCAAAAATAATTTTTTTTAATTTTTTTTTTGATAAATGCTTCTCATAATGCATATAATGTACCCCTGAATAATATTTAAAGTAAAAATTTCAAAAAATAAAGAATTGATTTTTAAGGTTTTTTTAAGGTCCCTCGTCCCCTTAAACAGGAGAAATTAAGGGGGTTCTTCAGTGAGATCAATAGTTTCCTTCGCTAGTGTTAAATCTAACAAAGGGGAATGCATTCGTATTTTTAAAATATCTCCCAATTAAATTAATAAATTGTAACTTTTTTTTCTGTGTACTCTTCTTAACACGTTCACGCCGGCGCCGATATTCAAATTTTTTCGCTGTGACACGGCGCTCGAATTCATATTTCGCTTCGCCTGGAAGCGCGGTATTGTCACTTATGCAGACACTGCATGTAATGATCCGCCCCTCTCATATTTATTTAATTGAACTCGAATATAACAAGCAGAGTTGGTTGTGAATGCCTGAAAGCTCGCATGGGGTAAGCAAATTAATTAGAGACAAAATTTTATTGACTACATATGTAAGAATTTATCATAAAATGTCATACAATCTAAAGAAATATGGAGAGCATTATATAAATCCATTTCTGTACGGTAGAAGCCACGCCCTAAGTCAATGATATTTTTTGAATGAAGACGAGAATTCTCGTCTCCCGCCGTGAAGTTATTAACCCTTGCCACTCCGTTGGCTCTGCTACGGAGACATCATCTTTCTTTGAAAAATTTGTTTTGGGCACCAGTAATAAAGGAAAATAAAATTTAACTTATTTAATCAGAGCATTTTTGAAATTGTGTTCTTGAGGGAAACTTGTTTTAAAAAAGTGGTGCCGGTCGAATAAAATTTGTGTAAGAGACGCCGGAGCGCGAAGGGTTAAGTTTATAATAATGAATTGTTTTTACTACTGCATTTTCGAATATTCAAGTGTGACCCACATGTAGAGCACGCCATCTACAGCGTACTCAAGTGTGACGCATCTGTAGTACACGCCTTCTATGTAACAGTCGAGTGTGAGACACCGGTGATGCACCCCACCTCATGGCACAGTCGAGCGTGATGCACGCCGGCGTGAACATGTTAAATTAATGTCTTTTTTATGTCAAAATATTTCAAAAATGTATGCTTATTATTTGAAATACTCTTACTCCATTTCGATAACATTTTAGCACATCAAATCA
Organism: Maratus speciosus; assembly: GCA_963932465.1. NCBI lineage: Eukaryota > Metazoa > Arthropoda > Arachnida > Araneae > Salticidae > Maratus > Maratus speciosus. Next base: position 499,771,303 of record OZ010794.1, on the reverse strand, counting down.
TAAATTAAGTATATATTTCAGTAATATTACCAAATAATAATAGAGCCAAACAAAGGAAAAGAAAAAGACGGTCTTCAGTGCATTCCAAACCACGCACTAAAGAAGATTAGCAAATAGAAGCCGCATACTTGATTACTGCTTAACACTCAGAGCAAAAATACTGTCCTAGGAGTTATATTGCACGCTTCGGAATGTAGAGTATGGTTCGAGAAAATTGAAATTCGGATCCACAGACAAGAGCAGGAAATCCATGGTAAAGTATTTCTATAAAAAATACTATATATGGCGAAAAGAATATTTTGTTATGTAATATATTAAATTATTTCAGTGTACACAAGAAACTATTTTAAAAAGAGATGCTACATATGTAGTAAAGTAATAGAAAAATGCATTATTAAAGGCAAAATTCTTCCAATTTTAATGTCACATATTTTTAATGAAGCTATTCTTATTCTCTCTATATATAGACATTAAAACTTTAATAATTATTTAAAAAAAGAGATCTATGTTAAACAAGCCAAACAAAGAAAAATATAAAAGGCATCGTTCAATAATCTCCAATCGACGCAGAATAGAAGATTGGCATATAGGAGACGCATAGTTGATTAACGCTTGACACTCAGAGGTAAAATCATGTCCTGTGAATTATATTGCACCTGCGGAATGCAGAGTATGTTTGGAGAAAATTGAATTTCAGATCCATAGATAAAAGCAGAAGATCAATGGTGAATTCTTTCCGTAAAAATTAATATTAAAGGTGGAAAGAATTTTTTGTTATATAATACGTTAAATTCATTCCGAGTACACAAGAAAACAATTTAAAAAAGATGTGCTATATATGTAGTAAAATAATACAAAAATACTCTATTAAAAGCAAAAGTCTTTCAATTTTTAATATCACATATTTTAAACAAATTCTCCTCTAATTCTCTGAACATATAGACATTAACTGTTTAATAGTCATAAAGAAAGATCTATTTTAACCCCTTAACGCTCGAATTAAATTGCGGTTTAAAAATTCAAATTGCTTATTTGCACCACTTTTTTAAAAAAGAAATATTCACCTTATTTAATGACAGGTAAAACGATACTAAAATAAAGCCAATTACACTATTATATAAAACTGGTGGGAATCGAACAATCTGAGTAAAAGACACAGCCCGTGAATATGACGGGAGCGAGAATTAAGGGGTTAAACGAGCCAAACAAAGAAGAAGAAAAAATCAGCCTTCAGTATAGTCCAATGGACGCAATATAAAAGACTGACATATAGGAAACGCATAGTTGATTAACTCCTTGAGGGGCAGGCCAAAGCGATCGACAGACAATTACGTTTGTGAAATGCTGAATTCCCACCGGAATCTTTCAAAAATTCTATTTCAAAATAAGTAAAACCAATTTTACGTTTTTTTCCCACCAAAGTTAGAAAAGTAAAATTTAATAAAATTTTTTTGGTGTGAAACTTCATTAATCGTAGGTGGTGTATAATATATACCGGCGCCCCTCAAGGGGTTAACGCTTGTAACTCACAGGGTTCTCAGCGTTCCTAAAATTTTGTCACTTTGCTACCAGAATATATCCCACATAATTTTAATTAAGATTTGCAGCAGAAAAGTTTTATTAAATTTTGCCTTTATATCTTTGGTGACAAAAAAAGTTGAAAAATGGCTTTTCCTTATTTTGGAGCAAATTTTGCCTAAAATTCCAGTGTGAATTCAACATTAGGGCAATTCCATTGTAACTGACGTAACATTTTATCATCGAATTTTGTTTTCAAAACTATGTAGAAAATTTGCTAATAAAGCTAGAACCGATTTTTACAATTTAAAATATTTCTTACTAAGGACTTAATACCCAAATACCTGCAGATTATTTCAATCTCTGTTTTAGTGCCAAAAATTGCAATTCAAAATTCTGTAACTTACGTAACATAAAATAGAAAAACATTTTTTCTGCCTTCATTGAAGTGTAAACATTATCAAAACTATCCCGCTAAAAAAAGGGATTTAATGTTCTCAACAACATTAAGTAATGCCAATTATAACAGCAAATTGTTTAATTAATTTCTGAATAATAAAAAAGAAAAAAGTGGCATTCACACGTGTAACTGACGCAACTTTTATTGTGTAACTGGCGTAACATTATGACTTTACAAAGACAATAATAGTACTTGACTTAGTTTGTAAACAGTAATTTACAATGCCTTTTTATTAGGATTTTATTACAGAATATAAAAATATCAAGTTTTTTAATCATACCTTTAAATTAAACATATTATAAATATCTCCCCCCCCCCCCACACACACAAAATGATGATTTTCTGTGGAATTGCTCATTACAGAAAAGCAATTACTTGCGCCTGAAATGGTTAAATCAAAAACCTTCGTTTCAGATTGCTTTAACATTTACAATAGAATTCTACAACAAATATTATCGTTTTAAAATTGTGGTAGTAAATAGTGAACATTTTAGGAAAGGTGCGAGACATGCACTCAGAGCTGAAATTCCGTCCTGGGAATTATATTCCACCTTCGGAATGTAAAATATGTTTGGAGAAAATTGAACTTCAGATCCATAGATAAGAGCAGAAAATCAATTGCAAATTCTTTCTGTGAAAAGAAATATATAAAGTGAAAATAATTTTTCGTTACATAACCATAGCTGTCAACCTTGCACTAATCTTCCGTAATGTCTGAATTAATTTGACCCAGGTTAACCACGTGTTGTACCAGAAAATTTATTTCATAAAATCTTCCTTATTTAATTCCAGGTTTCTACGTGGAACATATTTAATTTCATTTTTTAGAAAAATTTCTGTTCGAAACATATTAAACCAGGGTCAAATTAACGCAAGTATTACGGAAGATTAGTTTGAAGTTGGTACCTATGCATAACACATTAAATTGTGTCTGGGTACACAAGAAAACAATTTAAAAATATGTACTATATCTGTAGTAAAATAACACAAAAATACTTTATTAAAAGCAAACTTCTTCCAATTTTTAATCTCACATATTTTAAATAAATTATATTATAATTCTCTGAACATATAGACATTTACTGTTTAATAATCATAAAGAAAGATCTATTTTAAACGAGCCAAACAAAGAAGATGAAAAAAGCAGCCTTTAATATTCTCCAATTGAAGCAATATAGAAAGCTTCCACAGGAACTTGAATTAGCCGCCGTGCTAATAATGGTGGACCGTATGTGAGAAAACCACTAGTTTGTGTCCCACCCACTCCAGCTTCCAAAGGGGCCCGTTTAATTGCCCTTGTCACGTTCAATGGAGACAAGATGACTGGACTCAAGTATTGTTTACTGGCGAGTCCAGGTATAGTCTGAACACTGATTCTAGACATGTTTTGAACTGGAGAGATGAAAGAAAACGCAACTTGCAAAAAAACGATCTTCGGATGCAGTTGTTGCCCTTGATCTTCCTTGAGCAGGTTGTTTATCAACGGATCCAGAGCACTTGAAAAGTGACTCGAAGCTCTTGATATGACACTTTGAGGGATATTCAGATTTTGGGTGATCTCCATTTGTGTTTGACCTTTCTCGATTCTACCAATTATTCGCTACTTTTGACTTTAATTTAAATGATGTCTTTGAGCCATAGTAATGAATACTGATCATACTCAAACATCACATTCACTTTAAACAACATTACAAACCAGAATTCCAACATACGTCCATTGCGCACCACGCTGTCAATCATGTAATTTGCATATTTCTGACGCAAAAACATATGCGAGGAAGGGCAAATTTGAGTTCAATAGTATTCAATAACATAAATAATTTTAGCATTGGCCATAGGTTGCAACATTAACTTAGTGAGCATATTTTTTTCTCATTATCCTTTAATTTTGATGGTCATTGTAGAAGATTGACATATAGGAGAAGCATAGTTGAATAACGCTTGACACTTAGAGCTAAATTCCTGTCCTGGAACTTATCTTGCACCTGCTGAATGTCGAATATGTTTTGAGAAAATTGAAATTCAGATCCATAGATGAGAGCAAAAAATCGATGGTAAACAATTTTTTGAAAAATTACTATATATAACGTAAAAAGAATTTCTTGTTATACCGAGTTACCCTGCCTCTGGCTTATTCACAACACTATTATCTTAGAGAAAAGGTTGTTCTTTTAAATCGCCCAAATGTTTCAATTAAATTAAAGAGCATTTTATGTATTAAAATACTGGTATCCAAACCTGCCGGAGCTTTGATTATATATTGATACATTATGTATGATACATTAAATTCTTTCCGCATACACAAGAGAAAACAATTTTAGAAAGATTTGCTTTATGTGTAGTAAAATAATACAAGAGTACATTATTAACCTCTTCGAGACGAGCGTCTTTTACACAATTTTTAATCTTTTATCACCGGTTTTTCAAAGAAGAAAATTTTGCCTAATTGAATCGGGAAAATACTCGGGTTAAGTAAGGCAAAATTTAGAATAAAAATTTACTGTTGAGAAAAATCACGGATTCTGAGCACCTTACGCGGAACGTATACCTGTTGCTCGTCCCCAAGGGGTTAAAAAGCAAAATTCTTCCAATTTTTAATGCGAGATATTTTAAATGAATTATATTCTTATTCTCTAAACGTATATCATTAACGTTTTAATAACAATGATAATAATAATAAAAAGCAATTTAACAAATTACAACGACCATTTGGAAAATGATTTTTTCAAAGACTAAAATTTAAGACATAAAAAATCGCACGGAGTTGATCCTACATTACGTACGCCATGGATTAAATGATAACATTTCTGCACCCATCATGAACAAATTTTAAAAGAAATTTCAGTTTTACAATTTTCGGTACTGTAAATTTTTAAACTTCTACGGAACTGGTCATACATTACGTACGCCATGAATTAAAGATTAATAGTGTTATTACACGTAAAAATTGCAAGCAAGAAAAATCGCCTGCGACTCGTCAGATTTCCTATGAAACTTACGTAATAACCAAGTATTTCATTGGCTGTTCAGGAAAAGGCTTTTCTGTCATCAGATTTCCAAAAAATCTCACGACCAATTTTAAATAAAATTTCATTCTTAAACTTCTAAACATCCGGCAATATTACTTTTTATACCGTCGGATAGAGAAAAAAATGTACTTTTAAATGCAATTTGTTTGAAAGCTGTGTCTCAATTTGTTTCTGATTTATTATTTTTTTTTGTAGTTTTTATTACTTTTTTGTCATAGTGGCAACACTCTGTTGTCCATCGTTGTTGAAACCAAAGGGAAATACAGATTACTGTATATACCAATCAGATAACGAATAAATTGCGGATTAAACAAATGAAAACGTTCAGATATGTTTTTGATTTCCTACCCTGACGAGAACAATAACCATTTTTCCAAATGGTTAATAATATTAAAAATCTATGTTAAACGGACCAAACGAAGGAAAACAAAAAGGCAGTCTTCAATACTTTTGAAACGACGTGTTCAAGAATACTGACAAATAGGAGACGTATAGTTCATTAATGCTGGATACTCTGAGTAAAAATTCTTTCCTAGTACACAATAAAATAATTTTTAAAATATGTACTATATATGTAGAAAAATAATACAAAAATACAGTATTAAAAACAAAATTCTTCCAATTTTTAATGTCACATATTTTAAATAAATTATTGTCGGAGCACAGCTCCGGCTTCCCTGTAAAAATTACACTTATTGTTAACACGATAGCGTCCAAAATATTTGACGCATCGACACAAAAAATGAGCTGGACGTTGGTAGTGCCAAAATCTCGGCGCGTATTGAAAATCATAAATATTCGTCAACCCTAACAGCCTAAAATGTCGGCTCAAAATTTTCCCATAGAGATAACATTGCGAGTTTAATTCTATATATTTGAAAGATAAGGCTTTCTTTTTTTTTTACTCATCTACCTTGAGCTTTTTTCTGAACCAATTTTAATAAGTCTTTTTTTTTTTAACGAAAGCTGTTTCTTTGTAGATTTTCCCGCACTAGCTAATTTTTTCTAAATTCCCATTTTTATACTTAAACTAAAAAAATATATATATGAATTTGTTTCAAAATGGTAGCAATTGGATTACTTCCATTGTTGTAAAGAAAGGAAAAATAATAAGGTTTGCTTATCTTTATTGGTGCCATTTTCTCATAAAATTCAAAATAAACTTTCTGAAAATATTGAACAGAAAATGACATCATGCTTTAATAAAATACTCATGTTTTCCGCAAAAAGCTGTTATAATTCAATTATTTTTCATTCATTGAGTTTGAGGCGCTTGGTGAAATGCTTCAATGAGTCAAAATGACATCATATTTAAATGAAAAAATGAAAACGATCATTTTCTCTGATAAAAGTAAATATTTTACTACGAACGCCTCTAAAAGGTATAAATTTCTGGAATTTTACTCGCCGATACGAGATTAGAATCACAAGTCTACAGTGCGAATGCTCACATGCAAAGTTGTAGTTGGCAAACTTGACTTCAAGTTTGAAATATATATATATTAATCACATATAGCGCATTGTAATATTTTTGAAATGGTGAATGTAAATATAAGAGATGCATATGCAAATTATCAGACGGCGAAAATAACATTAAGTTTAGATTTTACGCGAAGAATAATTCCATGATTGACTTAAGGTGAAATCATTTTTTAAATTTTTAATCGGCAATTTTAAACGCACAGATATTGGCGCGATTTTTTTCCGACGCCAATGTCATATGCGCAACGGCTACTTAACTGGCGCCATAGTGTCGTTATTTTGCTTGATATGGTAACCCGGATGTTATTGTTTGTGCTGTTGAAGATTTCGCCGAATTGGCGTGGGAAAAAAGTCGAGCCAATATGACATTTATATAATAATAATCTATAATATGACAGCGTATATGACATCTGTGCCTTTTAAACATAACAACCTCAATGGGTAATTTCATTAAAATTACATATCTTGATTAGGTATAATAAATAATACAGTTTAATTTTTTAATATTTTGAACAGTCGAAGCGTATGGAATTAGTATTTTGGCAACCCGGATGTTATTGTTTGTGCTATTGAAGATTTCGCCGAATTGACGTGGGAAAAAAGTCGAACCAATATGGCCGTATATGACATCTGTGCCTTTTAAACATAACAGCCTCAATGGGTAACTTCATCAAAATTACATATCTTGATTAGATATAATAAATAATGCAGTTTAATTTTTTTAATATTTTGAACAGTGGAAGTCTTAAAATATTTGTCGGAATATATATTGTCGGAATATATTGTCGGAAGTTAGTATTTTGGTAACTTTAAGTTAAAAATAATATTTGTTTTAAGAGACTAAGTAGTAACCTATGTATGAGCTCGTTTTTAAACAATTTCTTTCGTCGAAATTCGACGAGATTCATTCCGTTATTAAATAAAACATTAGCTCCATTGCTGTAAATTATGCATTTTAACCTCATACGGATCATTATGGAGTCGAATTTTGAAGTCGATGTTCATACATTGGTAACCTGAGATATAGATTGAGCCCCCCCCCCCCTTTCAGAAGTTTTACATTCTACGTATGTAACAACCACTTTTTTTTTTAACTTTTCATTCTTTGTAAGCTTCCAAATCGATGCAATTCATTTTGAATTTTAAATTAAGAGAAACGAAAAGAAAATTGATTACGGAAAATACGATTTTGGGTATTAGTCGAATGGCTACGCTTGATACTCAAAGAAATCGAGAAAATACAATGTCATGTATGCATTGCTTATATGTATGTATTCTTATGTATGTATGTTCGTATTCAGATGAATGCATGTTTCTATTGGGAAAATTTCGTAATCGGGTTTGTAGACAATTTCATAAGTTACTGAGCATTGTTTGATGTCCAAATTTAATAATTTGGTAGCGGTCCTAATTACTGAAGATTACTCATTTTTTTTTTAATTCTTCGTAAGTGAATATATTTCAACTGAAATGCAAGTGAACATTCTGAAGTAAATGAGATAAGCCTTTTTTTGTCAAGATGTACACTAGAAAACAGAAATATCTAGATTGCAAAATAAACATTTCCTGTACGGGTTGGAAAAGGTAGCTTCCCTATTTCTTGGTTTTAAGATTTTAGCTAATTTTAGTGGAGAACACGAAGTTAAAATGCGAAGAACTCGGTTAGAGAAGAATCATCAGTACAGAATTTCAATGGAAATTTCGCCAAATTAGTCAGATACAGCCAAATTGGCTTAATTTGTGACGACATATTTTTGGTCACCAAATTTGGCGATATTTCGTCCAAATGTCGTGAAGCTTAGCGATAAATACGACGTTAATGTATATGTCTATAATCGCTTATGCTTATGATCGGAGAAATGGATACAACAATGAAAGATAATTCGCGAGAAATCATATTCACTAAAAGTCATAAATCAATCCCTGTTTTTTTTAATCTGTTGCCTAGATTTAGTGTACATTTTAAGAAATATACATATTTTATATGTGCAACGTTATACACAGAAATTTCGAAAATGGCTGTTAAAAGAAAGTAATTCAAATGTATAGAGTTATTCAGCTTAATTCTATGTGGAAAAGTCGCATAAAAATAATCCAGGTGCTTCCGAATATTTAATCTATAACGATATAACAATAACTCAGATGAATAAAGGTATCAAGTTTGATAGAGGAGTATAGCAGGCTATCTATGAGTGTGTGTTACATATGTGTTACAAACCTTTACCTGTTGCCATATTAAATATGTGTGGGCCGTGCCAGACAAGCAAGACTTTGAAGGAGATCTGAAGTTTTCTGCCTCTAACTTGATGGATCAAGTTCTCAAAGATCGGACCTAAATTAAAAAATCAAAATCTCTCAAATACATCCGGGAGATTTCATTAACTTTACCGTAGATTCTCTTATCCAATGGAGAATTTTGAATTAGTCTAAAGATATTTCTGAATTAGTCTAAAGAACAACAAATTATGCTGCCTTCAGTTATGCACTGAGAAGCTTTTGTCTTTGCAAACAAAGGTTACAAATTTCTCTAAATCAACTTTTATTACTGGAAAAGGAAGAGCTGTAAAATGTATAAAAATTAAAGAAATTAGTAAAACAATCATAGAGCAGTTAGGATCAGAAGCTATCATTATTTTGGCACAAACAGGTACTGCTGCTTTTAATGTCAAAGACAAGGTAACTCACTCATTGCTTAAAGAACCAACGTGTTTTAAATAGTTCGCTAATTTAAAAAGTCGGCAATAAATCTACAGCTCAGAATGGATACAGTGTTATTTCTCATTATTGACGAATTTTCAATGATAGGATGTCCTCTTATGGCTGACCTTGAACAAAGATGTCGCGAAGGTAAAATATATAGCATTTAGCCTTTTAGAGACTTATTTGTTTAAATCCTTGCACGTATTAGGTAGTTACATCGCGTAAAAGACATCCCTCTATATTAGAGAAATTTTTTAAAAGCCATTTTGATTCTTCGCGGACAAAAAATGCTTAGAGCTTTTAAAAAATGTTTCACATTAACAAAGTCATTGAGACAAAACGACGATCAGCAGACACAGTTCCGAAAGACTCTGAACTCACTTTGCGTGAGTCAAGTTTTTGACTACCTCTCACCCCTTATGCAACGACGAAAAGATATGCTGCTTTCGGCTAACTAGAATGATTTGAAGGTGACATATGTCTTTTTCTCAAAACCAAGCAAGCTAAAGAATATAATCAAGAAGTACTTCTTAAATCAAAGCGGTGGCCAATAAACAAGAATTTTTAGCAGATCACAATGATTAAATAGCAAGATGGATTCAAGATGATCACGCGTCTGGACTTCAGTCTAGACCAAAGACGGCGAACCTATGGCACGCGTGCCGCACTTGGCACGTAAGAAAACTTCTCTGCACGCGAAAAAACTTACAGATTATATTCAGTTTATGGAGAATAATCCATTTTATGTTTGTCTGTTTTTTTCCCCCAAAAATATAGTTTTATGTGTAATAATTTACTTTAAAATAATCCGTTACTTTTGAATGAACTAAGATGTTATAAATTTCAATGAAAGCGCCCTGTAGCATCATTTTCTCGCCAAACCATTCCACATATAGTGCTTTCCATATCATTTTGCTTCTCTATCAAATTTCGAAGGTTTTATTTTTGAAAATTGAATTTTAAAAAATAGTTTGCATTGCAATACACTTAATTGACTACTTCAGATTAGGTTTTATTTTATTTAGGTTTAGGGTTTTAAATTATTTTAGGATTTAATTTTAAAAATTGAATTTTAACTGTTAGTGTAAATAATTATGTATCTATCGAACCTGCTTCTACTTGAAGAACTAAAAATGATCTGATTTGGAAGTCAGTAGCGTGGCGTCCGGTCATCGCTGGATGCGGCGATGACCAAGCAATATTTTAAAACTCTTAATAAGCTTTTAAAACTCTACGATCCAGTTTTAGCAGAACATTTGGAGTTCATGTATAAGTGAAGGTAAGATTTAAAGTTTCTTTTTTGAACATTCAACCATTGAATTTTAGAGTTAATAATTTTTCACCACAAACTTAAATAATTGCGATGACCACCGAAAATTTTCACGCCACGCCACTGTTGGAAGTATACAATAAAAGAAAAACTTATTTATATATTATTAATACTGAATTCGATGTGACATTTTTGAGTAAAAAAAGCATAATAAATAAGTTAGGAATCGAATTTAGTATAAGTGTAAAAATATTTAAGTAAAAATTCTACAAAAATTAATTATTGGATTTTATCCGAGTTAAAATATTTCTATAGCACATTAGAATTTTGGTGCATACAAATTTTGAAATTTTTGGCAAGCATAGTCAAAAAGGTTCGCCATCCCTGGTCTAGACTTTCCTCAGCAGCTGGATGCAGGGTTATGCATTATGCTACAAACCAATATCTGAACGGAATCAGGATTGGTAAACATCAGTACGATAAAAGATATTGCCTATGGCCCACGTTTTCAACCGCGAGGCTTGCCACAGGCCATAATATTTCATTTTGTTGAGTATCATGAGCCATTTCTAATTGTATATATATTTTTTTATCAAACCTATTTGTAAATTTTGGAAAGAAGAAAAAGCCTCATTCTCACGAAGTTAGTTACCTTTAACTGTTGCATACCTTGCCACCATACATAGATCCTCGAGTTTAACATTGCCAAAAACTGCTGTGGATATTCATCTAAAGGTGTTGTCACATAAAACAACTTATGTAATTTTTACAGTAGTTTGTCATTTAGAGAAAGTTCTAATGTAATCAATTTTCGCTAAGGAGAGGCTTTACCTAAATTAGAAGTATGGAAGCACTTGCTGACAGATTAGCATTTGTGCATTACCCGAGGCGACTGACGACTGAGTTAAACACTTTAAAATGAAGTATCGACGATTGTTATTTCAAACTTACTTTTATACTATTAAACAGTAATCTAGAAAATAAAACATTTTTTTAAAAATAATATCTTTTAAGTTTATGCGCCTCCATGCTCCGACATTTCGGCCTGACGGATACTAATATTCTTATTCTCTGAATATATAGCCATTATAGTTTAAATAATAATAATCTGAATTATACTAGACAAAGAAAGGAAAATAAAAATGCAGTCTTAAATACTCTCCAAAACAAGTATTATAGAACACTGACAAATAGGAGCTACATAGTTGATTAATGACACTCACAGTTAAAATTTTGTTGTTGGAATTATATTGCATCATCAGAATATAGATTATGTTTGGAAGAAAACTGTACTTCAGATTCATAGATAAGATAAGAAAATGAATGGTGAATTCTTCCTGTAAAAATACTATATATATGAATACTATATATATATATATATGTGTGTGTATGGTGGAAATATATTTAGTTGTATAATGTATTAAATTCTTTCAGGGTACACAAGAAAACAATTTTAAAATGATGTGCTGTATAGGTAATAAAATGATACAAAAATGCAATATCAGAAACAAAATTCTTCCAATTTTTAAAGCCACGTATTTTAAATAAATGATATTCTTATTCTCCGAACATATAGCCATTATAGTTTAATAACAATAATCTAAATTACATAAGCCAAAGAAAGGAAAACAAAAATGCAGTCTTCGGTACTCTCTAAGCCACGCATTATAGAAGATTGAGAACTAGGAGTCGCATAGTTGATTGATGCTTGACACTCAGAGCAAAATCCTGTACTAGGATTTATATTGCGCCTTCGGAATGTAGAGTATGTTTGGAAAATATTGAACTTCAGATCCATAGATAAGAGCAGAAAATCAATGGTGAATTCTTTCTGTATAAATTACTATATAAGGCGAGAAATTTTTTTTTGTTGTATTACAAGAAACTAGGTTGCCTTTATAAATGAGAAAGTGGTAGCATACGACAAGTGAAATTTTAACGGTTAAGAGAATTTTAGACGAAATCCTAATGCGATGATCACGTACAGTGCAGTTAAATATAAGATAATGGCAACATACAAGCTATACATTTTCTTTTGGTAGAGAGGAAATTCAACCTTTCATTATCGCTCAGCCAAAGTTACCTCACTCGTTTAATAGAATTTGCCTAGACGAGTACTGGTAAGATGTGGGATGTAGTTAGCAACAATTCGAACAAAACCTTTTAACAGAAGCATATGTGGTATGCTTCCACCACTTTTCTTATACGCTTTTACTTAACTTGCTTTTTGTAATATATAAAGATGGAATTTTGTAATGGATTTTCAACACACTACCTGATCGGCTAGAAATATACAAATTTAGCACACAGATGTATTTACGATGGCAATGTAAGATTTTAATCTTTTTTAAATTAATTACAACATGATAAATTAATTTCAAGATATTTTCCCGTTATCTCCCTACACACTGCAATTAGATACGCCTTGAAAAAGAATTTCAGACACTTAAGTGTCTTAATCTGAGAATTAAGACATTATAGATGTCTTAATTTAAGACAAATAAGTGTCCTACTATAATCATAGTATGAGAGAACTGAGAAAACTGGATGAAAAATCAGAAAACATCTTAATTTAAGACAATTCCTTTTTTTAAACAGAAAACAATTTAAGGCACTTTGTTTCTTCCTTTACGTAATAAAAACCAGGGGACACTTTCAGCTTCGCATGCGTTCTAGATTTCTTTTGTTTGAACTTGACATTGCTTGTAATTCGAACTGAATGCTTTTATGTATGCGTAGATTTTAATTAATAATTTGCTTTGACTCGATCGATTTTTTTGAGAAATGTGAAGTTCTGTGGTTTTATTTCGTATCTACTTATTTTATTTATTTATTAAACACATACACTCAGCTTGTGTGCTTGACGCCAAATGACGGGTTTTAATAAGGCGTCCGTTGTCGATATAACGTCTGGAAAGAAACAATTGAAGATTACATCCGGGAACTCAACAAATAATATGCAACAAAGACAGTATTACTTTTAATTGCTTTTCATCAATAATATAGTGTTGTTCATCTCGTCATAGCTTTATAAACAAGAACTAGCTCCAAGACCTAGAAGCCAGTCCCATGAGTTACATTTTGAGAGTGAAAAAAAATCATTACTTTAACATAGCTAGCAGGATATATGAAGGGCTCTTCTTTTAAAAAGATGCTGATATTCTGTCTCTTATTCACAATGACAGCTTTTTCAATTTCAATTCGAGGAATTCTCAATATCGATTCAACAGCCTTTCAAGAAAAGCTTTTGATATTTTGTTTATAGTAACATATAAAATATTGCATGGAATGTAATTTAGATTTGAATCTGTTTGCGAAAAAACAGCCAATTCCATAAATATGTATTTTTACATTCATGTAATTATGCATGTTAATCTAACTGTAAAAATCTCAGTACATATATAAATATATATTTGATATGAAATCAACATTAATATTGATTTTTGATTATCGTTAGCCCAAAATAAATTTGAAATTCAAAAAGCTAGAATTTTATACATTTACCTTCATAACTAGGTTATGCACTTAAAATTGCAGTTTTTATAATTTTATTTATAATCATTCACATGAAAAATAAAAAAATGACAATTAAACGTTAAGATGTATATTCAAGATAACAGAAGTTTAGAAATTAGAAGTAATCATTTTTTCAGCACGTTATTAAAATAGAATATTTATTTTTTTTTATTATTTATTATTAAATAAATAGTTCTTGTGATTATCATATGAAGTATAAAAAAATTTCCCATGTGACAATATGAATTTAAATGAAAAATTTAATTTTTCAGTGATATGGTTTTTCTTTTTCTTGTTTTTTTTTGTTGTTGTTGTTTGTTTGGGTTTTTTTTTTTTGGGGGGGGGGGGTGGATTTTATTTTATTTTATTTATTTATTTATTTATTTTTTATTTTTTTTTTGCAAATTTTGCAAAACTGATATTTTAAATCTCTTTCGTATTTGCTCTGTTTATAATAAATATTTGAAACTTTTAGAGTACGACAAGATTAGAAATAAAAATATGTTTATCCAACTACCGTAAAAGCCCTGAATAGCGCACACTTCGGGAATGCGAAATTTTTTCGATAATCAGAGTCTGCTTTTGTGAGGTAAAAATATACAAATATGTATGTGTTCTGGATTAAAAGAGATTTTCGCTAAATAGAGGTGTTCGGTGTTCGGGAATGTCCATTAACCTCCATAACAGACACTCCCGGATGCCGGACATTTCTATTTATTATTCTGGGGACTCTTCGGATCTCCATTTCTAGTGCCAAAACGATGCTCTTCACATATTTTCGTTAATAGTCATCAGTTGTTACAGTAGAAACCTATTTTATCTGCATAAAATACAGGGTGTTTCTAAATGAATATCGGAGTTTTAACGCTTTGTAGTATATATTATTTAAAAATTAAAATTATGTTTAATACATAAAATGAAAGAACAACTCAAACAGTTTGTTGGGACTTGTGCATGCGCATGCGCACGCAATGTTTCTTCCGTCATCCGTTAGAAAGCGCTAGGAGCAAAAATGGCGACTACTGAACCGAAAGCATTTTGTGTTCTGCAGTTTGCAAAGACCGAATCTGTAGTTACTGTGCAACGTGAGTTCCGGATTAAGTTCAGATATGATCCCCCAAGGGATAATAACATCCGTCGATGGTATCATCAGTTTGAAAATACCGGCTGCCTTTACAACAATTATCCCACAAACACTAATCAACGTTTGGGAAGTACTGAGCTATCCACTTGATGCGTGCCGTGTGACGATAAGTGTTCACATTGAACACTTGTAAGCTTGTAGTTAAAACTGTTTGAGTTGCTTTTCCATTTTGTGTATTTATTATAATTTTAAATTTTATGTAATATATACTACCAAGCGTTAAAACCCCGATATTCATTTAGAAACACCATGTATAATTTTCGACTTTATATTCATAAAATAAGCCGTAACTTGTTAACAAATGATTGTATCGACTTCAGATGTTGTTATTCGATTCAGAAATAAAAAATATATAACAAACGATATCCCACTTCACCTACTTATGCTTTTTTTTATTTGCATCCCCTCCCTGCGTTAAAAAATTCTCCCAAAACATGATAAAACAACTTTATTTTGAGGGGACTCGTCGGATCTTTATTTCTAGTGCCAAAATGAAGTTCTCCTCAAAATTTGACTAATGGCATGGCTGCCACAGGCGACTATTTTTTAATTGTATTTCACACCAATTTTTCAAAACAAAAATCCTCTACACAGGGTTTGACAAGATTTGCAAGAGAAATATACTACAAAATGTATCTTTTAAAAACCGTGGTGCGAACACAATATAAAAGTAGTCGTCTGTGGCAGCCCTGTAATGTCCATCATTTGTTTTAAAAAATCTATTTTACCTGAAATTTATCAAAGAGCAAATATTCCTTTTTATACCACAATTTCCAATAGAATTATTAAGATGACGCTTGATTCATTTTGAATGTTCTTGATTTTGCTTTTGTTTTTTAATTTATCCACATTTAAAGAAACGTTTCTACGTATAGGGAAAGTATAGTAGCGTATATACGGTTGAATATGCATACATATTCAGGATTCGTCAGGGTGCTGGAATTTCAGGATCAGAAAATTATTCGATACCAGTATTCTCTTATGGAGAATCTCTGATGAAATAAGGCGAAATTCCGCGCGTTTGAAATTCCTTTATTTTTTTAAGAAAATACTGATATTTCACCTAAAATAACTGTACCCGTACCAACCTTGATATTTTAACGCATTAACGATGAGCCTCTTTTACATTTCTTTTAATTCTTCGACACCAGTCTTTCCGTATTATAATTTTGATATATTTAATTGCTCAAAATTTGAGATTAGATAATGTGAAATTTTCCAACCTAAAATACTGGTATTCAAATTTAAAAGTTTCGTTCGCCTTAAGTGGCAAATTTTCTTGCCAACCGGCTTTAATGAGTTAATATAAACAACAAATAAAATGTATTATTCAATATAAAAAAAATCTACAGCATTACTGTTTCTGTTGTAAATCGGACTATTGTATCCAGGTGTTGAATGAATGAACGATATTAATGAGGGCGGGTCTAATGTTGTTTTTTTATAAGTCGATGTATTTAGAAAAACAAATTTATCACATATAAAGAAGCTATATCCACATAAATAATATCTGATATATTCATTAATAATTGATTCGCTGCATGACTTATTCGGTACATAAAAATATATCAATTTGTGCATGTATTCTATTTATAACCAGATTAGATATGTATTCATTATTTATACAATATAGACTGATAAAAGAATGGTAAATATGGATAAAATATATTTGACAACTGTGTGTTTAAATATATAAGAATCAGTTAATTTATGTATGATAAAATAAACTGAATTATTTTAATACTATAAGCATATTTATCCTCCATTTCTATTGATTTCTTTTAGCTAAGTTTCATTTATATAATTTATATTACTTTGCAATCTGTTATGAGGAAAGATAGACATTTATTAACATCTATAAAGTAATTATTTGCGAATGAAGATTTTTACGAAAAAGCTCATCGCATTTACATGTCATATCAGATTATTCTTACTGTTCTATTATTTGTTATATTTTTTATAATTAGGATGGATTTTTTTATCATAATTATGCTAAACAAAATATTAAAATGAAAATAATTTTTTTCCGTAATCTATATAGGAGGAATAACATACGTTTGGATCTTAAAAGAACTACTAAAACTTTAAGCCAGTTTCGGTATCCTTAGGTCTACCATCCACAACACCAAAAATAGAATTTTCGTTCATATATATATATATATATATATATACAAGGACCGGCGTTGTTACTCTTTTAAAAACCAATACTTCACAATAATAATTCTCATGACAAATTTGCCTCTGATAGTTTATAGAAATCTATCGTGAAAATTGTTATTTGGAATCAGTGGTAACCAACAAGGTGAACGATCAGTAACGGATTGTGAGGAGTGTTTTATGGACCAACAAAAATGCAGGAGAGATAAGAGATTAAATCAATAAAATTACACAGAGGAAAGAATGACAGCCAGTACAAAAATAACATTGTATTTATCTTTTTATATTGTTTGTAATATTTTATCTTTTTTGTACATGTAAAAATGACCTTAACCCCTTAATTCTCGCTCCCGTGACTTTCACGAGCAGCTAATTTTTTTTTTTTTTTTTTTTTTTTTTTTTCAGATTGTTTGATTTCCACCATTTTTTTTTCAAATAGTGTAGTTAATTGGCTTTATTCTCGCATCAATTTATCTGTCATGTTTTAAGCTGAATATTTCTATTTCAAAAAAAATGGTGACAATACTAAAACAATTTGAATTAAAAACTAATAAGTTGTGGCCATCACAAAACTTTATTCTGCATAAACAAATCAATTAAATAATTTAAATAGTTCAAGAAATTACATCAATTTAGCACCAATTCATATCAAAGTATATCTGAATTTGAAGTTTGCTGAAAATTCGAGCATTACCCAGGTAGAAAATGTTTGCACTTTTTTTGCAAAAAAGTATAGATTGTACACAATTTGTGCATAAAAAGTGACTATTTTTTGAACACCTCGAAAAGTATGCACCTTTTGTGCAAATTGTCTGTATTTTTTATACACACAAAAAAGTGTACATTCTATGTTGTCAAAAACTGTGCACATTTTTTGCATAAAATAAATTAATATTCCGTGTTCGCGAAAAGTGTGCATTTTTTATGCAAAAAAAAAACCCTGTAGATTCCAATTTTCCAAAAATTGTGTATTTTTTATGGATGTAAAAATTAGTACTTTTATTTTAAATAGTATACCCCCCCCCCCCCACTAAACGAAAATTCTCAATTCCAATTTAATTTTAAGGTAAACGAAATAAATACATTTTACTATTTTTTTTTCAAAATAAGAAAAAACAAATTTTAATTATTTAAATTTCAAAATACAGGAAGGGGCAATGCCCCCCCCCTCTTTCATTAACGGAAATTTCCTGAGTTCCCCCTTTATTTCAAGTCGCTTGAAAAAAAATACTATATTTTTCAAAATAAGCAAAAAAGAAATTTTAATTAATTAAATTTTTAAATCTGGGTTAAAGTTAATGGTTCACCTAAACCCTCTAACTTTACAGAAAATTATTTAATTCTTCTTTTATTTTAAGTTACTCGAAAAGAGAACATTTTACTGTGTTTTTCAAAATCATTGAAAATAAAATTTAGAAATAATTTAGATTAAATCAAATTTAAATCAAATTCGAGGGAGGAGCAATAGCTCTCATATGACCCCTTCTACCCAAGTAAAAGTTCTTAGTTCCTCTTTAATTTTAATATAGGGGAAGGTGGCCTAAAATGATCCCCTTAAGGGGAAAACTTGTGTAAAATAACATAACTGTTTAAATGAAACTTTAACCCTATGCTAATATGTTTTACACTATATTTTACATTAGAAACATATTTTAATAATATTTTAAACCCAAATTAATTAATGAAAAAAATAGGTTTTTGAAAAAGTGTCCAAAGGATCATTTTACCCTCACCCAAGGGCAAAATGATCCTTCATTTAAAAATAATTGTAAATTGTTTTTTATCGGCAAAATAAAGGATATAAAAGTAATTATGGCAGTACATAATGAAATAAAATAAGTTTTTCAATCAAATAGCTTACATAATTTATTTTATGTAAGTTTAAAATAAAAAAGTGTCACAATTAATTTTGAAAAAACAATAAAATGGAATATTTGAAAATTATGATCGTAGGATAACACATGGACTCAAAGAGAAAGATTTGGGGCAGTCATACATTTGGCTCCCATGATGGCTAGGACGCGGTACTGGATTTTTTCACCCAATGAAATGGTAGTAAAACGATCCACATAATTGGATCATTTTACCCGGCAACATGGCCGTCTATTTTAGGTCATATATCTGGATAACGCAGAGAAACATAACAAACTTAGCAAGTGTAATTCCCATCTAAAAACATACTCTATTAAGTAAACCAAGTCATATTTCTATACATGAAAGACTGTATATCTAAATAAATATGAAAGTGAGTGCTTATCTTATAACAGATGTTATAAAAACCACTTTTTCAAAGAATTCTCTTCAGACGCGTAATACTGCGATCGCTTGAATACCGTCATTGCTTCTTCTTTACTTGGCACAACTAGTTTATGTGTTACCCTGTAGATAGCGCGACCTGTCTGGAAGAAAACACATGTGGATCGTTTTGCCCGCTAGGATCCTTTTAGGCCACCTTCCCCTACTTGAAATAAATAATTTTGCTGTGCATTTCAAAATCGGGGAAAAAGACATTTTAACTGAATAAATTTCAAAATCCAAACAGAAAATCCACAGTTCCACTTTCATTTTAAGTTATTTGAAAGAATAAATTTTACTTTTTTTTTTTTTCAAAACAGGAGAAAAATAAAATTTAGTTAGTAAAACTTTAAATCGAGGGAGGGGAAAGGGCCCTTTTAAGCCCCCTTCCCCCAACCGAAAGGAAAATTCTTAGTTTAACTTTATTTTAAGTTACTCGTAAATAATAAATTTGACTCTGTATTTCAAAATAGGAGAAAAATAAATTTTAATTAATCAAATTTTAAAAGGCAGGGAGGGGCAATGGCCCTTTCATGCTCCCACCCCCTATCAGAAAATTTCTTACTTCCTCTTTTATTTTAAATTCCTCGAAAAAAATAAATTTTATGAAGCTTTCAAAATTATCAAAAAAGAAAATTTAGCTAGTTAAAGTCTAAAATCGAGTGAAGGGCAGTGGACTCCCCCCCCCCCCTTTCACACACACACACTCACGCAAACTCTCTTCTTTCTGACGAAGCCCGTGATTAAGAAATGCATCCCTTATCCTCTATCAAGCATAAATTCCAGTTATTATGAAAATTAGTTCTGCTTTCAAAAATCAAATGAAAAACGTTTATTTCTTATTAATTTATTTCAAATTTCTATTTAAACATTTGGGCAGAGATCCAGATACATTTTCTGTTGTTAGCGAAACGAGATTGTCCAATCAGAAGCCTGCATATTTGCAAAGAATGAAAAGGTCGCAAAACTGCAGGCTTCTGATTAGTCGATCTCGTTTTGCTAACAACAGAAAATCTATCTGGATCAAGACCTTGATTATTATTTTCGTATGCGCAGCTGCATTTCAACTCAACACTCCTCGTGTTTACATGTATCGGCGCTCGGCGGCGATCTCGCTTACGTGTTTCATGTGTCTGACTCTCGCCAGCTTTAGAATTAGCCAAACTTCTTGATTTTGTTTCGTTCTAGTTCATTACTTGTATTAATTCTCTTTTTAAGGGCTAGTTTACTAGCTACAAGCTGGCGAGATAGTAGTCGTTTACACACGAACTTGTTTACTCGCTCAGTAGCCAACTCGCTATTTCATCACTTGCTGCGTTCTAAAGCTTTCTTTTATGTTTTTTTCTGTAAAAAATGATTGTTTTTATATTGTGTTGATTTGGGTTTTTTTTTTGTTGTTTTTGTGTGTGTGTGTGTGTGTGAACGTGTTTGTGGAAAAATGAAGTGGTTCGCAAATGATATTGCCGAGATTTTAAATGTATATCAAGAGTGGTACCCTGTGTTATGGAACACAAAACACACAGAGTACTTCAATACGAAATTAAAAGATGAAATTCGGATTTCATATTCTAATGGTCATTTATAAAATTTCATTAATTTTTAAGGTTTTGAGACCCATGTCCATTATTGTAACGTTTAATTAGTCTATTTTCAGTAATGGACACCCGATGCAATCATTGCTATAAATGCAATTTTAGTGATGTTTAATATGGCATAAAATATTTTAACTGAAAACCTAATTAATCACATTTAATTTTTAAATAGCACTTATTGGAATGTAATAACACCGAAATTTTATAAATAGTGATGCATTCGATTCATTTCATGTGGTTAATAAATTTTTCAATATTTTAATGACAATTTTTTTTAATAACTCTGCCTTGTTTATATATTAATCAGTGAAACAAATCAGGAAGCAGAGAATATTGTTTAAGTGCATATGTAAGAGTAACTCATAGGGTTCAACACCTCCCCATTTAAATAAAAACAAACTATTGTTTTAACACAAACTGATTGGTAAAGTTATGAATGGATGAATATACGAATTGAATATTTCTAACTGAGCGAAAAAATGCCTAGGCCGGGGATCGAACACAGATCCTTGCCTTGCAGGGCCAATGCTCTACTGTTTAAGCTAACTAGGCCGGCAACCGGTGAACATATGTGAGCGAAATATGCTCACCGGTTGTCGGCACAGTTAGCTTAAACAGTAGAGCATTGGCCCTGTAAGCCAATGATCTGCGTTCGATTCATGGCCTGGGCATGTTTTCGCTCAGTTGGTAATATTAAATTCATAAAAAAAAAAAAAAAAAAAAAGTTGTTAAAAATCTATTCATATCTCTCACTAAAAAGGATTGTAATATTAATGAAAAATCGTGAATTTTGTCGATTAGGAGTGGGAAAATATCAAATTTTGTTGATTCACAGAGAAATAGTGAACTTCGTTGATCAGGCGCGGGAAAAAAAGAGAATTTTGTTGAACGGGTGTAGAAAAATCGTGAATTTTTGTGATTAGGAGTGGGAAAATCTCAAATTTCGTTGATTCACAGAAAAATAGCGAACTTCGTTAATCAGGCGCAGGAAAAAAGGGAATTTTGTCAATCGGGTGTGAAAAAATAGCAAATCCCATTGGTCGGGTAGGAAAAAAATGGCGAATTTAGTCAATCAGGCGTGGAAAAATAGCAAATTTGTTTGATCAGGCACGAAAATTTGCGAATCTTGTCGATAATGTGCGGAAAAATTGAAAAATAGTGAATTTTGTCAATCGAGTGTGAAAAAACAGAGGATTTTGTCTATTGGGTGTTGAAAAATTGCGAATTTTGTCGATAATGTGCGGAAAAATTGAAAAATAGTGAATTATGTCAATCGGGTGTGGAAAAACAGCGAATTTTGTCAATTGGGTGTGGAAAAATTGTGAATTTTATCGATAATGTGCGGAAAAATTGAAAAATAGTGAATTTTGTCAATCGGGTGTGAAAAAACAGAGGATTTTGTCTATTGGGTGTTGAAAAATTGCGAATTTTGTTGATAATGTGCGGAAAAATTGAAAAATAGTGAATTTTGTCAATCGGGTGTGAAAAAACAGCGAATTTTGTCAATTGGGTGTGGAAAAATTGTGAATTTTGTCAATGTGCAGCGGGAAAAAATCACAAATTCCGTCAGTCAGTTGAGATCATGAATTTCGTCGATCTAGCGTGAAAAAATCGTGAATTTTGTTGTTTAGAAGTAGGAAAAAATTGTGAATTTTGTCAATGTGCAGCGGGAAAAAATCACAAATTCCGTCAGTCAGTTGAGAACATGAATTTCGTCGATGTGGCGTGAAAAAATCGTGAATTTTGTTGTTTAGAAGTAGAAAAATCTCAAATTTTGTTGATTCACAGAAAAATAGCGAACTTCGTTAATCAGCCGCAGAAAAAAGGGAATTTTGTCAATCGGGTGTGAAAAAATAGCAAATTCCATTGGTCGGGTAGGAAAAAATGGCGAATTTAGTCAATCAGGCGTGGAAAAATAGCAAATTTGTTTGGTCGGGCACGAAAATTTGCGAATTTTGTCGATAATGTGCGGAAAATTTGAAAAATAGTGAATTTTGTCAATCGGGTGTGAAAAAACAGAGGATTTTGTCTATTGGGTGTTGAAAAATTGTGAATTTTGTCGATAATGTGCGGAAAAATTGAAAAATAGTGAATTTTGTCAATCGTGTGTGAAAAAACAGCGAATTTTGTCAATTGGGTGCAGAAAAATTGTGAATTTTGTCGATAATGTGCGGAAAAATTGAAAAATAGCGAATTTTGTCAATCGGGTGTGAAAAAACAGCGAATTTTGTCAATTGGATGTGGAAAATTTGCGAATTTTGTCGATAATGTGCGGAAAAATTGAAAAATAGTGAATTTTGTCAATCGAGTGTGAAAAAACAGAGGATTTTGTCTATTAGGTGTTGAAAAATTGCGAATTTTGTCGATAATGTGCGGAAAAATTGAAAAATAGTGAATTTTGTCAATCGAGTGTGAAAAAACAGCGAATTTTGTCAATTGGGTGTGGAAAAATTGTGAATTTTGTCGATAATGTGCGGAAAAATTGAAAAATAGTGAATTTTGTCAATCTGGTGTGAAAAAACAGCGAATTTTGTCAATTGGGTGTGGAAAATTTGCGAATTTTGTCGAGAATGTGCGGAAAAATTGAAAAATAGTGAATTTTGTCAATCGGGTGTGAAAAAACAGAGGATTTTGTCTATTGGGTGTTGAAAAATTGCGAATTTTGTCGATAATGTGCGGAAAAATTGAAAAATAGTGAATTTTGTCAATCGGGTGTGAAAAAACAGCGAATTTTGTCAATTGGGTGTGGAAAAATTGTGAATTTTGTCAATGTGCAGCGGGAAAAAATCACAAATTCCGTCAGTCAGTTAAGAATCGTGAATTTTGTCGATTGGATATGGATTAATTGCGAATTTTATCCATCGGATTTGGAAAAATTACAAATGTTATCTATCGGCTATGGAAAAATTGTGAATTGTGTCAATCTAGCGTGTAAAACTCGCAAAGTTCTTTGATCGGGCGCAGAAAAATAGTGAATTTCGTTGATCAGGCGTGGACAAATCTCAAATTTCGTTGATTCATGGAAAAATAGCAAATTTTGTCGATGAGGCACGGAAAAAAAGGGAAATTTGTTCATCAGGTTGCAGAAAAATAGCGAATTTTGTCGATTGGATATGGAAAAATTGTGAATTTTATCAATCGGCTACAGAAAATTTGCAATTGTTTTGATCGGCTATGGAAAAATTGTGAATTGTGTCAATCTGGCATGTAAAAATCACAAAATTTTTTTATTGGGCACAGAAAAATAGTGAATTTCGTTGATCAGGCGTGGACAAATCTCAAATTTCGTTAATTTGCTCATTCTCTCCTCTTCGTTCTTAAAGTTCACATTTTTTTTCATCTTCATTCACATCTTTAGAAGAAATAGTATCACTCCTTAAAAACAATCCTTGCTATATTCGTGTTAGATATACAAACGTAAACTATTGATGTGTCTTTGCCAACTGAATTGGATATGATGACTAGGTAGGGGAACCTAGAGGGGTAACCCCCCCCCCCCCCTCTGAAACCATATTTTTTATCCGATTATAGGACACAGATCACCACCCCGAAATATTCTCTCTGTGTTACTGATGTGGCCCTCAGCAATGCAGACATTTTTGCAAGTGGCCCTTCTCTAAAAAAGGTTGTGCTTCCCTAGCCTAAAACCAACATTAGAAATAACTCATATGTTAAAGACTGTTACCTAGAAATCCGCACAAGTTTTGCAGTTATGGAAAATAGCAAAGGAATCAGGGGCGGATTCAGAGAATCGTTTGGGGGGGGGGGGGGTACCGAGTGACATATAATCAAAGCAACAGTCAGGTGATATTCCAAAAACATCTTGGAATATTTAAATATTACCGATTAATATAAGAAGTAGTTCAACACGAAGTGAGTCTTTTTTTCTAATTTTTCTTACATTTTTAACTACAAAGAAGCTCTTATGAAAATTACTTTTTTCATGTTTTCCCTAAGTTGAAAGAACTAAGGCTCAGTGCTGAAATAATTTAGAAATGCACTTTTTAGAATCATATTTTTGTTATTAGATTTGCATATTTTTAGAATCTTGATATAATTTGCAACAAATATAGGGAGATATTTTTTTAATGTTTCTAAAAATTTCATATAAAATTGATAAACATGATAATTAATAACAATTTAAGGAAATTTACCATGTGTAATTTAATTTTTTTTTTAAGATAATAAAAAAGAAAATTGAAAATATCTCTCCCAAGATCTTTTGCATAGATATACTATAAAACTATTTTTAAAAAATTTAGTGATAATAAAATATTGAAAATTGAATGAAGAGTAGTATTTTTAAAAATGTATATTTTGACAGAAATGCTATACCAAAATTCATTACTACTTAAGAATCAATAATAAAAATTTTGGTGTTTTTGTTATGAATATGCCTTAATTGTGTATGATGTTTACATTCATGTTTGTGAAAAAGTATCTCTCTTACTTTTTCTGCAATTGAACGTGTTTTTTATATGAACTGGGTTATTTCTTATATTTTTAATGTTTGTTTGGTTATCGTAAATATTTTTATGCAGTTGCTTAAAGAATTGTGAATGATGCCTATTGAAATACACTTATGCTGCAGAAGTATTGAAGAGGCAAAATTAAAAGATTAAATTGTTTATAAGTAAAAAGATCTTGGCTGACTTGTATAGGTCCAGGCTCCCAAAAGCTGAAAGAAGCCAGTGACTTCTAAACATAAAAAATCCATTCTCCACATTGTAAAACAAATGCATAAAAAAATAGCATTTATATGGGGAGAAAATTCAAAGTGAAAAATGATTTTTTACACACACATATATGTATATATATACGTACATGTATATATAACACTGGCACCCGGCTAGCCGAAAAGTACCCTTTTTTAGGTGCGTTCGTAATTATATAAATACGTAGCACCTATAGTCGTCGTTCAGTCCGTCTGTCTGTCCGTCCGTCTGTCCGTCCGTCTGTCCGTCCGTCTGTCTGTCCGTCCGCATATAACAGAGCAAAAACTACCCGACCGAATGATCTGAAATTTTTAATATATAATTGCTGCAAAATTTTGTCGAGCCATTTCCAATTTTATGAAAATCGGATGTATAGTTTAATTACAGGGACAGTCAAAAGTTTTTCTTTACATTACGGCCAATGGGGAAAATTATTGCAAGTGAATTTTAATGATGTTACAGACTTCCGAATGGTCTGAAATTTTTAATATATAATTGCTGCAAAATTTTGTCGATCCATTTCCAATTTTATGAAAATCGGATGTATAGTTTAATTACAGGGACACCCAAAAGTTTTCCGTTACATTACGGCCAATGGGAAAAAATTATAGCAAATGCATTTTAATGATTTTACAGCCTTCCGAATGGTCTGAAATTTTTAATATATAATTGCTGCAAAATTTTGTTGGGCCATTTCCAATTTTATGAAAATCGGATGTATAGTTTAATTACAGGGACACCCAAAAGTTTTCCGTTACATTATGGCCAATGGGAAAAAATGCATTTTAATGATTTCACAGCCTTCCGAATGGTATGAAATTTTAAATATATAATTGCTGCAAAATTTTGTCGAGCCATTTCAAATTTTATGAAAATCGAATGTATAGTTTAATTACAGGAACAGTCAAAAGTTTTCCGTTACATTACGGGGAATGGGGAAAAAATTATTGTAAGTGCATTTTAATGATGTTACAGACTATGCACTTATGAAGCGCAAAAAAATATACATTCAGTACAATATGGGGTGCAAAACATAATTATAAAACTAGTTATAGTACGAACGCACCTCATTTGCCACGTTTGACGAGCAATTTCCAACTTGTTAATATCAGGGGTCGCAGCATATAGGACAAATTTTATTGTTCTTACCAGTAACTTTTTTCAATAATCTTCATGGAATAGTCCTATTGCATATCTTATAAAAATT
Source organism: Maratus speciosus (assembly GCA_963932465.1). Lineage (NCBI taxonomy): Eukaryota > Metazoa > Arthropoda > Arachnida > Araneae > Salticidae > Maratus > Maratus speciosus. The sequence continues at coordinate 499,744,218 of OZ010794.1, read as the reverse complement.
TCTCTTGTCGATTACTGATAAAACATACTGGTAGTAACAATACAATTTGTCCTATATGCCGTGACCCCTGTTAATATGTACTACATTTGTACAAAAAAAACACTAATTGCATCAAATGTGCATAATTAATTTAGACATAAAATTCTTAAAATTTGAATAATTAATTAAATATAATATATACATTTAAATGTGTATAGTCGGAAAATATATTTGAGCAAGATACAGTATAAAAAAATGTGTATAAGCTAAGCAATCACGATAGTAGGAGTCACGGTAGTTAAGAAAACAATATTTCTTATTTTGATTTTGTCATACAAAAATGCATATTAAAAATGTGACATTATTTTGCACTTTATAAAAATCAAAATACACTTTCAAACATTTGTTCTTCTACAACACACACACATAAAAAAAAAGGTGAGTTAGATATTAAAAGTTAGTGGCCACAGATAAAAAATTTGTCGCCACCTGGCAAGTGGTGACCATCCATGAATTTGCACCTAATGTTCGTTTTTGAAAGCTGCGCCTAGCATTCTGGGACGATTCTACTAACCAAAGGGGTGTCACACTGAGTATTTTTTTAATTTGTTCATTTGTTGGTTGTCACTAGGATTGGCACCAGGGCCCGAAACTAGTGGGTTGCAGAGGGTTCATGTGCCCCGGGCAGCAGCATGAAAGACGAAGGGGGTGCCAAATAAAGATTTTTTTTGTCGTTTCATACAAAAATGTATATATATGAAATACAAAGAAACTTGCAAGCTAATGTTAAACCTATGAGAGCGTTCTTTTCAAATTTGTGAAACTGACTTTATAAAAATAAATCTGCAACCAAAAACTATAAAGTAAACACTATACTGTTAGAATTCTTTCTAAGCAGGAAAAAAAAATAATTTGAAACTATTAATATGCAAGTGAGAAATTTAAAAAATAACGCTCCTATAGGTTTAACATTAGTGATCCAGTTTCTTATAGAGCCTAGTGTAGGCTCTTAATGCTCAAGCTAATGTTACTCCTGTGGGAGCCTTGTTTACATATTTGTTGTTAGCATTTATTAAATTATTTTTATTTTTTTAAGGATTTTTATTTCTTTTTTGCATAGGGTACCTGCGGTAATAACTTTTATTGTGTATGAGGAGGGGGGTGCCAAAATCTAACCCCCGGGCTCAAAACAATCTAGTTTCGGCCCTGATTGGCACTCAACTAAACAAATGCCGTCCACCCCCTATTTTGACAAAATCAAAGAAAACCTGACACATGCACAAAAGCATGGAAGGCTTTGCTATCCGAAAACAAACAATATACTGACATGAATGTAAACATAACCCTTATTTTCTCAGATTCAACTAAACAAACAGCACAACTATCAGTTTCTGACTGCAGTTTTAGATTTATTCGTCTTTAAACCTTTTTGTACTGAATTATGAATTCATGAAAATTTTTTCTTCTAAAGCATGTACATCAGTGATTTTTTTTTTTTTTTTTTTTTTTTTACAAGCATTTACCTTCAGCTGTAATTAGAAATAAAAAAAATTGTGAAAATTCCATTATAATGTTTTAAATTTAAAATACAGCTTCATCGTATGTTCTAAGGTTCAATTTAAGGTATTTTAGTTATATTTATTGAAACTTCATTTTTGTGGATTTATTTCAGAAATATATATATTAATTTTGTTTTTTGTTTTTTTAATTTCATGCTGTTATAAGAATATATATTGCTCAGCTTTCTGTTGTGCCACTGTTTACGTTACAGGTACACCAATAAATTTACGCTTGCTGTTCGGTCCAGTGTTCAATTCAGATGCTTTTCTACGGGAGGGACTTTTGCGACTCTGGGGGAGGGACATTATAGAGTTCCGGGGGGGGGTTGCATTTTATGACCATTGAAAATGCAAAATCTCAAATTTTCTGGGGGGGGGTGTCCTCCCGGGCCACCCCCTGAATTCAACATTGGGATTGGTCGTATTATTAATTTTATTGTTGCAGTGTGAATTATGTATGATGTGATAGCAATATATTTAAAATGCAATAATAAAGCCTTTTTGTGGTAAAATTTAGGTAGGCAAAAAAAGTGTACAAAGAAAAGTGCACAAAATCTGAGCGTATTTGGCACCACTGATTTTGCATAAAAAGTATAAAATTTTAGGTAGGCAAAAAAAGTGTAAAAAAAAGTGCACAAAATCCGAGCGTATTTGGCACCACTGATTGTGTATAAAAAGTACACAATTTAGGTATGCAAAAATAGTGTAAAAAAAGTGCACAAAATCCGAGCGTATTTGGCACCACTGATTGTGTATAAAAAGTACACAATTTAGGTATGCAAAAATAGTGTAAAAAAAGTGCACAAAATCCGAGCATATTTGGCACCTCTGATTGTGCATAAAAAGTGAACAATTTAGGTATGCACATTTTGCACACAATTCAGTGTGCACTCATTATGCATAAGCAGAGGTGCCAAATACGCTCGCTTTTTGTGCACTTTTTTTTACACTTTTTGTGCAAACTTTTTCTAGCTGGGTCTGATGCAGTTTTAATCTAAAATGATCTTTTTTCGAAGTTTCGGAAAACGATCAGAGAAGTAATTTTGTTTTGAGCTAGTGCTTGAATTTTGTGAGTTTCTTGAGGTTGTTATAGGACTAACTGCAATATTTCTAGTCATATTTTATGGTGTTAACTACAGTATTTCTGATATAATTTTGTATGTAATCTCATGTGATTTTTTGTAACTTGAAAACTATCAGCGTAGCCATTTTGTTTTGAGCTAAAAAAACTTGTTTTGATCTTTTAGAGCTTGAATTTAGTATGCATTCCCCTTCACAGTCTTGTAATGTTTCAAGTTTATTTTCGATCGTTTTTAATTTAAGATAGCCGCCTCTATTACCATTTACACTTAATTGCTTTAAATAAATTGTTATTATCATTAAACCTTGTGTCATACATAATTTTCGAACAGGCGATTCCACAGAGTACGTCATAATATTATGCACTAATTTTTCTAGTCACATTTTATTGTGCTAAATACAGTGATTCTGATATAGTTTTAATGTCAAATGATTTTTTTTTTTAAGTTTCGGAAAACGATCAGAGAAGTAATTTTGTTTTGAGCTGGTGCTTGAATTTGGTGAGTTTCTTGAGGTTGTTATAGGGCCAACTGCAATATTTCTAGTCATATTTTATGGTGTTAACTACAGTATTTCTAGTATAATTTGTATGTAATCTGATGTGATTTTTTGTAAAGAACTTGAATACGATCAGCGTAGCCATTTTGTTTTGAGCTAAAAAAGCATATTTTGATCGTTTAGGGCTTGAATTTAGTATGCATTCCCCCTCACAGTCTTGTGATGTTTCAAGCTAATTTTCGATCGTTTTTAATTTAAGATAGCCTTCTCTATTACCATTTACACTTAATTGCTTTTAATAAATTGTTATTATCATTAAATCTTGTGCCATACGTACTTTTCAAACTGGCGATTCCGCAGAGTACGTCATAATATTATGCACTAATTTTTAAAAATATATTATATTTACTTTTATTACGTTATTTTTTTGTATAATAACTAAAGATAAACATGAAATAGTTAAGGTAATTTTTTTATAATTTAAATAAATTATTCAAATGAAGTAATTCGTAAAAGCTTTTTAGAAAGGAAATTAAAATTAAATTTTTTTCATAAAATAAACTAGCTTAATTAAAATAACTTGATAATAATAAAACGCATTACACTGTTAATATTGTTGTTTCATTCCATTAAAAACATCTTTAGGGCTACTTTAGATGCATTATACATTTTTTCATGCCTACATAAACTACATTTTATTCATTTTAATTTTTCTGTATCAATCAATTACATTATAAAACATTTTCTCTAATTGAATAACTGTTTTTTTTTTGTTCAAAATAGCTGTTATTTCTTAGAAACGTAGCACATAATTGCAAATTTATTTTTATCATAAAGGGAATTTAAAAGATTTTTTTTAAGAACCTATCTCCAATATTAATTAGGATTCCATGTATTTATATTTACGATGCGGATTTATTAATATGAAGCATATATCTAATTTTTTAATTAAATTAAGAGTTTATTCTCAGGCTAAGTAAAACAGTGAAAGAAATTAGTTTGTTTAATTTTTTTTTTCATATACTAGCATGTTTTGTTTTTTATGAGTGCGTACAATGTAAAATTACTTTCCCTAATTCAATTCATAGCTGCGAACCTTTAATTTTTATTTTTAAGTGAGAAAACATAAATGGAACAAGAAATATTATTTAATAAACGTATTAATAACTTGTCTTGTTTTAACGTAGCGCTTATTAGAATTTATTAGAATTATTTTCTTCTGGACCAGAGATCCTACACTTTTAGCCAAAATATCAGTATTTTTATATAGAAAAACTCGACTTATATACCCGCAAAATTGCAAAAGATAAGTTTTTTCTAAGAAAATACTGGTGTTTATCTGACCTAAAGTCAGGGAAATTCCCTGGCCTCTAGAAACCCTGTCGACAGAGGCGTAAAAAAAGTGGATTATATCCGAAAGAGCGATATACAGAAGCATCATATAACGAGGGGTTGCTGTATCTTTTATTATTAATACATACATATTTGAGTTTATATCTTGAATAAATGTTTTGTATTTTTATTAGAAAATAAATCAATGGAGCAGATTTCACATTTTAATTATTTAGGATGCGATATATCTTATGACTGTGACAACGACGTACAAAATAAGCTTTATAAATTTCAATACATCTGTGGTACTATAAAGAAGAACTGATCGAAATACAAGGAAATACACAAGAATGAATTTTTTTAAAACAATGCCAATACTAACATTACTATACGGAAGTGAAACATGGACAATCACAAAAAATGGTGAAAAACAAATACAATCCTCAGAAACAAAATTTTTGAACAGTCTGAAAGGATATTCGATAATGGAAGTAAGCAATGACTACATCAAAAGAGAGCTTGATGTTTGCCAATACAGTAGTGGCCCCGACTTACGTCACTCCGCATTCACGTCGTGTGGCCGGGAAAAAAATCCGTAAAGAAGATGGACTATAAATTTTTTGGAAGACTTTTGGTCCTATGAAGCGAAACTTTCCCGCGATAGTAACAATCAAATAAGAAAAGTCGCCAGAAAAATCTTAGAAAACTCACTCTGCTGTTACAAAGAGCTTCTAAGAGAAAAAAAAAATAAGAAAAATATGTCGGTCCAAACTTCACTGCATAATTTTTTTTACATCCTCAAAGACCAGAACGTGACGACTAGAAGAACAATAAATTGTAAGTTAACAACTTATTGATTTATTCCAAATTCTTGTACAGCAAACGCATTTTTTTTGCAACGTTAAATGTATGTAACATTACAAAATAAGCTTATAATAATCCTTAACCCGGGAGAACTCGCTACTGAGAATGTCCAATTGCTTTTCTTTTACTTTACATTCATATAATATCAAATTTTTTTGGTTGGATTAGTACTTTTATTCACAAAATAGGTAAAATAATTGAAAAACATTTTGAAATTTTAATTAAAATGAAAAATAATTTAAGTAAGAGGCTTAAAAAAGTACGACTGTGAGAGAAAATCTCATGCAACGAGTTAAATGCAATAGAATATGTTCATTAGATTTTGGAGAATTTTTTATTACTTATCCTTTTTCGGTTATTTAAATGTACCTCGACTTACGTCGTTTTCGACTTAAGTCGCTAGTCTTGGACGAATTGCTGACGTAAGTTGAGAAATTACAGTATTGGATAAAATAGAAAATTACTAAAGAAACTGGAAGGACCACATAGAAAGAATGGATTCTGATGGCAAACCAAAATCAGCCTTGAATTATAAATCAAGGGGAAAAAGAGGCATAAGAAGGCCACAAAAGAGATGGATTAAGGCCGAAACAGTCTTATAGACTTATCCCTAGTACTTGTATTCGTAAAATGTTGAAATAATTTAATGACACCAGTATTTAGAAGATAATTTATTTGTAAACAAGTAAATGCCTATTTTCGCGTACTTCGTAAAAGTGAAATTTTCATTATAAAATTCCGGTGCCAATGTGGCAATTAGGGATTAAAATTATGTAATGCCATCACGGCATCACCGCCCTTCAAGGGTTAAACCTTGTTTGGGATGATGATGATGATGATCTTGAATAAATAATTTGGAAAACAACAATTTATTTAGTTTACTTCCGGTTGTTTACATTCTTCTTATTCGCATAAGTTTGTGGGTTTCTTTTTTATATTTGACCTCCTCCCCCATAGTTGCTAGATATCCCGAAGAGGTGGTCAAAATATTTTAACGGCATATTATCTTTCTTTTGTTATTGAATTCTTACTATTTAGCCCCATCACTAGCTAATTTGGATGGATTTTCGTTAAAAAATATAAAATCGTTGCTCTGAACATCAGGTTCGTTTCTAAAAGTATCATTCAATACCTATTTTTAGCTCACAGGTTATCAAAGCCTGAGAGTTAATGTGCCCGAAGTTTTTTTAATGTATATACGTATGTATGTACGTACGTATGTACTCATGATAGAAATATCCGATCTGCTGCAAATTTTGGATATAGGTTCATTCTGATACGGCGCATCCCTGATTAATTTCGGGAGCTCATTGGTTAAGTATAAAGAGGAAAACAGGGGACTAATTCCCCAATGAATTTAGATAAATAGATTTTTCCTGCAGAATAATCCGATTTGCATCCAATTTGGTATACCGGTTTATTCTGATAAGGCGCTTCCCTGACTAGATTTAGAGGTTTATCGGTTACATATAAAGGGGGGGACGAGGGGCTAATCCGACCCCTTAACTTAGATAAATGGGTTTTCTTGCAGAATTATCCGTTTTGCTTCAAATTTGATATACTGTTTAATCTGATATGGCGCTACCTGATTATATTTGGAGGTTCATTGGTTAAGTATAAAGGGTAGAAGCGGGGGCCTAATCCAACCCCCCACCCCTTAATTTAGATAAATGGTTTTTTCATGCAGAATTATCAGAGTTTCTTCAAATTTGATATACTGGTTTATTCTGATAAGGTGCTTCCCTGATTTTTTACCGTTTTGCTCAAAAAGAGTGAGTTCTATTTTGGAAATAATATACATAAATAAGAGTAAAATATGCAATTAGTGTGAATAGCCTGTGAGCTATGCGTGCCGAAAGCGTGAGAAAACCAGTAGAAACACTCAGGATTTTACTGATTTCGTCGAATTTTCACACATTTTCTTGTGTAAAAAATATTTCTACCAGTTCGAACGTTTCAAAATTTTTTGTAGGTGATGTAAATCTGGTCTATGAGAAGCTCTAAAAAGATTGTGTTAAAATACGGACCTTTAGTTACTTTTAAAGTATAAACAATATCGCCTCCACAGGCGCGAAGTGACCTACGTTCGCCAGTATATTTGAATAGGTTATTATTCATATTTTTTAAAACCGATTAAACCAGCAATTAAAAAATAGTTTCAGAAGGTAAGAGCATGTTTTTGGTTTGTCGGCACCTCTAAAATTGCGACCTGGAGGCGCGTTTCAATAAGAGAAAAACGTGTTTCGGAAAAACGACACTGTTTGATTTTTTTTTTTTTCAAAGTGTTAAGTGCTACATTTTTTCGACTTGATTGAGTCATTTGAAACGTAAGAGTACGATCTTTTGGAATATTTCTTTCAATCTTAACTGTACCGAGCGGTTTTTTGGATTTAGTTTAAAACAATACTATTAAAAAAACATAAGTAAAATCGAAAATCGGTTCTTCACTAGCTTCTTATGAGTAAATAAGTTTTTGCGCGTGCGCAAGAGCTGTCCTTGACTGCAGATCAAATAGATGACTTTTTGAAGAGATTGAGTCGCGATGTTTAATTAATAACTGTTTCAATTAAAAATCTGTGTCTCATGTGCATCATAAGACACTTTTGGCTACCATCATAAAATATTTCAGCCTCGTGCATGCCTTAGACTTCGCTTGCCATCGCAAACACAGACACACAAACACACGCTGGTAGACACACAGACCGTGACTTTCTTTTATTAAAATAAATGGTCTAGATGTTTTTCTAAAGTGTCTTCATTTTTTATTGTTATAGAGATCAGGCTTTAGCCAAGTTCATTTCCCAATCATTGGAAACTAGAAAAATATTTATATAAATTACCATTTCTCTAGTCTTGAAGATAAAAATGGAATAAAGTATAATAAAATTACGATAAGTCATATTTAACTTCTTTTCCGATATTCAGTACAACACGATAAACCGTCTAAATGTAATTGATTCGAAAACTGTTAATAAATTTAATTTTCAGGCGAACTCAAGGTAAACATTTCCTTATTTTCCGATAAAATCTCGTAAAAGGGAATCTACTTTATTTGACTTATCTTCAGCATGAAGATTAATCACTTTAATAAAAGTTCTCCAGTTAGGAAAACATGCATTACGACTGAAATCCAATTTATGAGATCAGTGCAAAATTAATTAGTGTGAATATGAGGAAAGGAGGTACAAGTAAGAAATAGAAAATAATAAATAACTGTTCTATTTATTCGATAAAAGATCCAGTTTTTTTAGATTATTTCTGTATTTAACTTAGAGCCTTGGTGTAAAATTAATCTGCAAATATGCATTTTAGTGACTCCAGGAATTGCTTTATCCCATTTAATTAATATTATTTTTCGGAGTATTACATTGGTCTGTCCAATTATCATACGTAACTTAAACGAAAAATATGGGTATTTTCTTTCCTTTAATAGGAAAGTGGTAAGGTATTTGAAAATCAATTGTAATTAGCTTCAGAAGTGTTATACTCTGTTTTACACAGTGCGCATGGAAAAGTTATTGACTGCTATAAAACATTTTCCTAAGTCAATACTGAATCAGGCTAACGAAATATTGAACCCATTTTCATCATTAACGCCTATATAAGGGAAAATCGGCTATTTATTTTACTTCAGAAGTTCCGAATTCATACCATAAATTCTAAATAGTAACTTTTGCTTCAAATAAAGGTAGGGTGTGTAAACCGCCACGTGGGCTCGCATCAATCCGGCTTCTTCGCAGGAAGATGACCGGAAGCAGGTACGAAGTCTCCGTGGTGGTCCCTTTGAATTTCGGAAGAAGACTGAAGCGGGGTCCCCGATTGGGTACAGGTTAGCGATGGAGCCCCAATTCCATGCCAGAGACAGCGTCTGCCTGCAACGTACACCTAAATAGTCTGCTGTTTGAGTATCATTGTGTGGACCATGGAACTAAAAATACAGAATAAACTGACACATCCTTAAAATAGTGAAGCTTCAACTATAATTGTTTTCTCTGGGGTTGATATGCGTTGGTGCAAACTTCCACCAGTAAATTTAAATAGAAATTTTCAGTTTATTTAAACGCTTTATTAATGCAAACTTTCAATCATAAATAATGGCAAAATCAGATATCCATTTTTACTGGTGGCAGTTAACTTCAGCGGTAGTCTGGTCCTGGGTTTCCGCCACATTGTGGCAACCTATATAGCCTATTATCAGTGTCAGTGAAAAAGATTATAACACATGGAAAAACTGCTACCAGGTAAAAAAAAAAAAAAAAAAAAAAAAAAAAAAAAAACATATTTAGAAGAGAAACTTTTCGTGAAAAAACCGGGGAAATAAGGTAAAATATTCTAGTCAAAATTTACAGGTGAAAGTATGATTCGGCGGTAATCAGAAACTGTTGTTCCGATGTGAAAAATCAGCCGCCATCTTGTGACAACCTCCTCAGTTACTTCATACTCAACTGGTAGAATGTACACTCCTCCTCTTTATTCACAACTCCATTGTGTGGACATCCCCTCGCATCTCATTCCTTGGAAAAGTTGAGATAACGTCGCTTGGGATGCTGGGGATAACACAGTCCCATTGCCTGCATGAAAGCAGTTGGATGCTCCGTCAGCAGATGAATGAACGGGGCACGTCATGTACGCTAATGGCGCCTGGTGCATGTAAAATCCGTCATGGGTGCAAAGTCCTTCAAGTTACCTGTGAATTATACCTCTGGAGATGCCTTGCCAGTTGAAGGTCTCGTCATCTGATCAAGGTTCTAAATTACGAGACCAACATGAGTAGCAATGTGCAGGTACCAATCAACAGGATATAACGTTAAGGAACCGGTAAAACAAAGTAAACACAAACCAGCAGTAGGCACTGCAGATAGGATGACGATCGGGGCAATGATGTCGGGTTTATTCCCGTCTCCCTCTGCAGTGTTTCGTCTACCTTGCAATTCGGCCCAAAATTATCCCTACAGCGGTAAATCTTAGCTTTTCGGCCATTTTAATTTTCCCTTAAAATTGCCCTCTTCTACAGCTAAGAAGTTTACCACCTTTTAGGCATAAAAAATAATCCAGCCCTTTTCCAACTGGCATGGCAAGTACGTGGTGTGCGGCAACAATCATAGTTTTGCAAAGTGCAATAAACAACCTAGACTCATCAACTTGGCTTAGTGTAGGTACTTAAATGATTCTTTGAAAGACGAAGTAAAATGTTTCAACATTTCAGGTCGCCCAAAGAAATAGCATGGGTGACATCATTTTCTAATAGAATAACAAAAAAATATTTTTAATGCTTTTAGCAATTATTAATTGTATTGGAAAGATGTAGGAGGCTTTAAAGTTCATTTCGCCATAATTTTTACAAAAATATATTGTATGTAAGTGCTATTTTTACTACTCAAAACTTGTACATATTTTCTGTTTTTTGCTCCAAGCTGGCGGATAGGGGATTCCCCAATTCCCCATTTTGATCATTAAATCTCCATAGGAATAAATGTGAATTGAATATTTTTTGAAAATTTATTTAAATAACTCATACTGTTTATTACATAAAGTGGTGTGCATGTATGTAAAGTAGAAAGTTTGAAGTTTCCTCCGCCATAATTTTTATTGAGTTTTATTATGTTATTAAGTGATTTAAGAGCATTTTAAAATATGTTATTTTATGTATCTAATTTTACTCAAGATGGCGGCTGGTTTCGTTCCCGTTACTCATTGCCGCCCAAGTTAGGCAAGGGTTGAGTTGTTTTGGCCTGGGGATGAGTCCTTTGCAGAACTATCCCTTTACATTCTTTAGAAAAAGGTTTTACATAGATATAAAACATGTAGCCAACTAATATAATGATGCCGACATGTTAAAGCTTTGAATATTTAAATCTTTGCTAATCAATGATACATTGTATGATATGCCACAATCTTAAATATAGTACAAAAGGTGCTCAGTTACATTTAAGAAAAGTATTGGGAGTACAAAGTACTCACAACAATGGTAAAAGTTAAAGATTGAAAGTTGTAATGAAGATAATTATTACAAAGAAAGCCAATTTGCTGTATTTCCACAAGGCTAAGAATTGGAATCATCATAGGGTGTTGCCACAAACTAATTAGCACAACGAGTGACGTTTAATAAATAAAATAGATACGGTACAATCTGTACACGGGAGTATTTATAAAGTTAGCATTGAATTATGGGTAGCTCTGGGTGTCTGTTAAGTTTCCGACACTATTTCACTAACCGAAATACAGAGAATCATGGGTAATTTTCATAAACATTGCTTTCAATTGCTGCAATAAATCACTACTTATTCATGACAGTACATTACACATTTAACCCTTTGGGGTTTGCAGTGTTTCAAGAGTTCTGAAGTTCCTAACCCCTTGCAGGCACATTTTTACTGAAGTTAGTTATTTAACCCCCTCAGCCCTTCCCTTGTTGTGCAAATCACTTCGATAGTCTTTTCCATCCTTTATTTCGTAATTGTTCCAAACAGGAACTTACAAAGAGTAATTTTCAAAATTCGTCTTTTTTAAGCGAAATATTGCTCAGAGGGGGCCACATGTACGTATGTCAGATGTTTTTTGCGACGGGGCATCGATTGGCTATCTCCATTTTTTCCTAGCTGTCACCTGGGGGGAACCGGGGGGAGGGGGGGGGGTAAAATTTTGTTACAGGGGGGGTCATGTGACATATCTCTAGTTAGGTCTTGACCTAAGCTCCACAACCCTGACTTTCGTTAGTTCTTTTTTTAGCCTCCAGGTGGCGTTTTTAGGCGTTTTTTGGAAGGTGCTTGAAAACCCCCAAGTTTGGTGTCCACAGAAAGGTCATGACATAAGCTCTTCATCTATGATCTCATCCCCTAGTTTAACTCATATTTTAGGCAGTAGTAGGCTCTTTAGGGCAATTGTTCCAAACCGGAACTTACAAAGAGTAATTTTCAAAATTCGTCTTTTTTAAGCGAAATATTGCTCGGAGGGGGCCACATGTACGTATGTCAGATATTTTTTGCGACGGGGCATCGATTGGCTATCTCCATTTTTTCCTAGCTGTCACCTGGGGGGAACCGGGGGGGTTAAAATTTTGTTACAGGGGGGGCATGTGACATATCTCTAGTTAGGTCTTGACCTAAGCTCCACAACCCTGACTTTCGTTAGTTCTTTTTTTAGCCTCCAGGTGGCGTTTTTAGGCGTTTTTTGGAAGGTGCTTGAAAACCCCCAAGTTTGGTGTCCACAGAAAGGTCATGACATAAGCTCTTCATCTATGATCTCATCCCCTATTTCAACTCACAATTTAGGCAGTAGTAGGCTCTTTAAGGCGCATTTTCAGTCATTTCTCAAAATCTCATAGAGAGTCGTACAGGAAGCCAGTATTTTAAACTTCATAGATTAAATTCACAATTGCATATGCTACATGCGATTTTGGTATTGTAAGGGGACTCTAAAAGGGTTAACTTTTCAACTTCTTTAAAATAAGCTCTGAAACATGGCAGGTGACATATCAAATTAAAATTCTCGTTGAACACTCATGATCCCTAACGTTATTTACTCCCCCAACTTCCCCCACCATTACTTTTTTATCAAACCAAGTTCAGCATGAACTTCTTTCAATCACGGGCAAGCCTTAAAAAAGTTCATTTAGTTGTTAATATTCCCTGTCTGGTTTTACTTCAGCGAAAAACCTCAAAACTGCAGGACTGGTCTACAGTTAATATTAGACATTTTGTGCAACTACCTATGGCAAAATGCGTAATTATCAAATGTGAAAAACATTCACAGGACATACCACATATCATTGGTAAGTTTTGGTGGAGAGAAACAGGAAACTTGAATAAACTTGTCAACAATGTGTACATAAATGTAAATAAAGATTAAATGAAAAGAACTTGAAAGTAACCTAGAAAAAAATGTTTGTAAATGGCACATCGAGAGCAATGAGGTATATGAGCATTGAAACACTTTTTATTTATTTATTTATTTATTTTTACTTATTTATTTATTTATTTATTTTTATTTTATTTTTTTTTGGTCAGTTTTCTTCAAAATTATGTCCCCTAGTTTATGTAACTTATCTTCCAAAGCCTCTATACATATTTTTTTTTCTCCCTTAAGATTACTAAAACCCCCCCGCTGTCCGATCATTAATTTTTTATCTTAGTCATTTACGGTGATCTAGGTCACTGATTTTTACTTTAAGCTCTTCTATTTCCCCTTTCCTTCAAAAAGCATGGTTGGATCTGGTGATGCCTGGGCCATAATTGAAAAAGTGAATTAATTATACTAAGTGAAAACTCTGTGCAAACAGTATAATCAGGACCGAAAAAGTCACAATAGAAGACATAAGCTGATAGAGAAAATCAGAAGTATTTTTATCTACTGATATTATAAAAATATATATTCACAATGAAACAGGGCGATCCGCGAAATGAAAAAGAGTTGCAGTCGCAAAGGAATAATTTCTCTGTCATAACAGAGTCAGATGAAGACGGGGTGAAGTTTAACGACAAAGAAACACAGCTACCACAGCGAGCAAACAAAAATTACCAGCCGGGAGATGAACTGCTGCCATTTGATGCCGAAACAGCATCACGAATGACGATACTGGTTTTAATAGATCAGATGGTTAGACATCAAAAGAAACGCGACAAAGGAAGTAATGAAAATGCACAAAAATACCGAAAGTTTTTGGAAGAGAAAGCGGTGGAAATAGAGAAAGAAAGCGTAAGACAACACGACAAGGCTGAGAGGGAAGAACACCAAGAGCGAGACACGTTGTCGAAAATTGCAGACCAGGTACTAGAACTCATGCACCAACTACAAACGCAGTTAGCGTCAAACAAAGAAGTAAAGATAAAGAATACCATGTCATCAGTAATCAAAAACTTTAAGCAGCTCAAACAACAGACAGAAGAAAAAGATCACTTAATAACGAAACTCAGCGAAAGAATTAAATTCCAAGAAGAGTTAATCAAACAGACAAAACAAGATAAAATCGAAATAGAAGATCAATTGATCAGTGATATGAACAAAATCATACAACAGAACCATGAACAAATGGAAAAAAAGACTCGTCGAACATGTTACCACTCTTCAGGCAGAAAACCGAAAGGTCTCAATTAATCATAGAGAGGGAGAAACAGCAATAGAAAATGACCGACCAACATATGCAGAAATGACAAATTTTCCACCGCTCCCACAAGAAAGACCGACACTAATATTAACACCAAAAGACAAGGAAACAAAAATGCCAATAATAAAGAAAGTTCTCAATTTTATGAATATGGCTGAATTACCACCAGTAGACTGCCAAACAACTAAACAAAATAAAATAATAATAACATGTAAAAACAAATTTGACCTAGAACAGGTGAAAGATAAAATCTGCACTACAGAAGATATGGCGGAAAAACTGGATATTAAAGAACCAAACCCGAAAACAGCCCGAGTGATAGTCTTTGGAGCCCCAGAAGTCCCAGTAGTCACACAGAAAAACGTCGAAAGAGAAGCAGACAGTTCACTGAGCAACTTAGAAGAGCAACAAGAGCTGTATGAAAAACAAGTACTATATCCGGCTTTGGAAAGAGCTCTGAGGAGGAAGGTGCAATATAAGCTGATAGGAGTATTGAAAGGAAGAGAGGGCGAGGAAACCTCGCACTTGGTGTTGCAGCTACTGGAAAGAGATGCACTGCAACTAATGGCAGGAAAATTGTGCATAGGATTTAACCGGTGCACGGTAAGATGGTATGTCTTCATTCAAAGGTGTTATCACTGTCAGGAAATAGGGCATACAGCAAGAGTGTGCCAGAATGCAGAGGCCTGCGCTAAATGTGGCAAAGGCCACAACATCAAGGATTGTGCCTCAGAAAAAGAAGAGTGTGTTAACTGCAAAAAAGTGCTCGACTACTACAAGGGGGACCATAGGAAAGCTGGACTATATGAAAAACATCCATCTTACGATCCATCCTGCAGCGTGTATCAGCGAAAGAAACAAGCAGCGCTAGCGTCATTGTCTTATAGAGGTAAAAATTCAAATTAATTCAACAAAATTTACAGAACAACAGATCACAAACCGCTGCTTTTATGAAATTCCTCTCAGACTCGGACTATTCCCTGGTTTGTCTTCAAGATGCATACCTTTATGAAAATAGACCTCTATCACTTCCTCAAACAACACCATGCTATAGTCCAAGCTCTAAAAAAGCCCATATTTTAATCTTAGACCAAAACTTAAAACATAATCTCTCTTCTAAACACTATAACTCAGTTTTTATAAATTTAGACCTTAAGCCATTAACCTTAAGCATTGGCAGCCTGTATAGCCCCCCGAGTGCTGACTTTGATGAGGATATTGAGAACTGGCTGGGTTCTAAAAATCAGAGCCCATTGCAGTTGGTTCTCGGTGATTTCAACGCTCACAGTCAGCTTTGGGGCTATAAAAGTGAAGACACCAGGGGAAAAGTTCTTATCGATGGAGTCATAGCGTATCAACGAGTTATTCTAAACTCTTCATCCAGCCCACCAACGTATGAGTCGAGGAAGAACCTGGGGAGGCCGGATCTGTCCATCTGCACGCAGGCTATGTTTTCACACATAAAACACTGGGAAGTAATTCCTTCCCTTTTTGGAGACCACTACCCAATAGAAACAGAGCTAAATTTCACAATACCCAAACTACCAAGAAGAAGATTCAAAACAAAGGGAATCCCTTTCACACAATTTTCCGAACAACTAACTCGAAAATGCTCACAGATTAACTTTAATGACATAGAAACTATAGACCAGTTTAACGAAGAATACGAAACTTTTAAACAAGAAATATTATTACAAGCCAATAAATCCTTTAAAAAGAAAGCCCCCTTCAAGAAATTTAAAATTTCCTGGTGGTCTCCACAATTGAGGACCCAAAGAAATAAAGTAGCAGCTCTTTTAAAAAGAGCAAAAAATTCAAACTACGAGTCAAATATAAACCAGCAATACAAAAGGGAAAGGGCAATTTATCAAAAACAGATTTTATCGGAGAAGGAAAAAGCTTGGACAAACCTGTGTCGCAGAGAGACGGATCCTTTTGGTTTAACGAAAAAGTTGGCCTTCCAGCGATTCTAGGACTCACATATCAGTTATCAATTTGATTCTTTGTCACCCACTTCCAGGTCATCAACCCTTTTAAAACTAACGAGAGACATTTTTGGCGATGAAACTCCAAAGCAACTACCACAGCGACTAAACTCGCACGACCAGGCAAAATTCACGAAAAGAGAGTTGCGAAATGTTATTTTCTCATTCAATATTAACAAGGCGCCAGGACCTGATCAAATTGATCACAGGATGGTCAGGTGCATCTTTTCAAAAATTCCTAATATTCTGTTGGATATGTACAACAGTCTTTTAAAGTTAAACTATTTTCCTGATGACTGGAAATTGGGAGAGCTCGTGTATTTTAGAAAGGAGGGAAAACCCTTGAATGAGAGCTCTTCATATCGCCCCATCACTCTATTACCAATATTCGGAAAAATCTTAGAGAAATTAATTCTAAGACGAATACATCACGCATTAGACAAAACGAATTTCCTATCGGGTAAGCAACACGGCTACAAGCAAAATAAATCTACGGAAACGGCTTTGGAGCAAGTGATTTCATTAGTAGAACAACACAAACAAAATAAACAATACACATCACTGGTGTCACTGGATTTCAGAGGAGCATTTGACAACCTCCCTTGGGACCAGGTGATCCTAGCATTGCAAAGACTAGGTACTTCTAAACAACTCATTAATCTTGTCGTTTCCCTCCTTTCGGGTAGGCGAGCTCAGGTAGACTGGATGGCACCATTTTTGTTGTACTTCTTTAGTAAGGGTTGCCCGCAGAGATCGTGTCTGGGTCCTTTTCTTTGGTTAGTTCTGTTGGAGACTCTGTTGGGGACCTTTGATGTACAGGACTGTGAACTGGTGGCATACGCGGATGACGTGATATTACTGATCTGGGCACAGTCGAGACAGCAACTTGAACAAAAAGGTCAGAAATCTTTAAAATTTATTCTGAATTGGGCAGAAACCAACAAAATAGAAATTTCACATGAAAAATCCTCATCATTAAATTTTGGCAAACCCAAACACCTTAAGCGGGGCCCCACATTTAAACTTCAAGGTAAATCAATAAAATCAGAAACAACACTAAAATACCTGGGGGTAATATTAGATAAACAATTATCATTTCTCCCACATGTGGCACAAAAGAGAGTAGAAATCGGAAAAATAACTCAAAATCTTTATAAATTTTCATCAATCTCAGGTCGACTCCCTCCGCAATGTTTTAAGATTTGGTACTCGGCAATCTTACAAAGGAAACTGGCCTACGCGTGTGCTGTCTGGTTTCCGCGTATGGCGCAATATCACGGTCGTCGACATTTGCTCTCGGCACAAAGGAAAGCTTTGTTGCTGATAACGAGAGCATATCGCAATACGTCAACAAACGCCCTGCAGGTCCTCACAGGTTTCCCCCCACTGGATTTGCAGTTGGAGGCGGAGGCGGAGTATTCGGGGACGATTCGTCTCGGCAAGTCAACAGAAAAGGCTTTTGCTCCACTATACTATCCAAAATGCTCAAAATACAAAACATCACCACTAACAGGTGAAATACAAATTTGTGAAATAAATGACTATGTAGGCAAAATTACAATATACACGGAATCTCCGTTCCAAAATCTCCGAAGGCACAGCCTCGGCATTTTGTGTGTACGAAAAAAACGAGCAAATCTATACTTGGAGAGCGAAACTGTCCCAGGATAACTCCGTCTTCCAGTCAGAACGCTTCGCGATCTCTTCAGCATTAGAGTGGATAGAGTCGGACAAACATTATCAATACTTAATCATAACGGATAGCCTATCAAGTTTAAAAGCATTAAACAATTTTGACAATACAAACTATTTATTACTAAAAATTCTTCAACAATTACAAACAACAGTAAAAGACATATACTTCAATTGGACAAAAGGACATTCAGGTGTTGAGGGCAATGAGGCAGCTGACCAACTGGCAAAATCGGCAGTAACAGGTGAAACACTAATACCTAGGTTCGCACACTCCTTGGAATTTCCAAGGACTCTGGCACCACTATTAATGATAAGAAAATTTACATTTAAATTTTAAAACACGGAATTTGTAATCACGGACTTTATTCGCAGATTATTCAATATTTTTCTGCAGTGAAATACTTTGAAAGTACTGTAAACATTTTGTGGTAAAACTGTGCGAACCCTGACTAATACATACATTTTTACCATATCCAGCTTCTTCACTAAAATCACAGACAAAGCAGAATCTGTTAAAAAATTGGCAAAAACGCTGGACGGATTCAGACACAGGCCGATATACGAAGGAATTCTTGCCATTGGTTGACCACAAGTATTTCGTAAACAACAGATACTTACACATATTTTTAACAAATCACGGCCCCTTTCAGGAACACTTATACAAAATTAACAAAAGAGACTCCCCACTATGCATTTGTGGCTTGCCGTCAACATCGTTACACTATGTATTATACTGTACATTAACATCGCATTATCATCTCAAAAAACACACACGTATGAATTTAGCAAGTTGGTGGCGGGATGTAAAAGAGAAACCACAACTACTCAACAAGATCATACAATGCATGAGGTTTAGAGAAACAAACGAGTACATCTTTTCAAATCCAGAGCCATTCTAGTCCGACTCCATCACTAGGGTGTAGCATGGAGGGAGAAACGAGTTATTAGCGGGTGCCAGAAAGTTCTATCACTTTTGAATTTTTATCTTGTGCATCTCTCCAAACTCTTGTATGCGCAAATTGTAAATAGTAGGTGTGTTGTAATGTGTTTCTAATTGTGATGTTCAATATTGTGTGTTTAATGTACTGTCAAATCCCTGTAAATCCATGAAAAATGTAAATAATTATGCAATCACATTCAAATGATCCTCATGCAATCACTACATACAGTCATGTAAATAGTAGGTGTTTGATATTGTGTTGTAATGTGTTTCTAATTGTCATGTTAAATATTGAGTGTTAAATGTACTGTGACGTATATATATCCAAGAAAATTGTAAACAATTATGCAATCACATTAGGTGAAATGATCCTCATGTAATCACTACATACAGTCATATATCTCGATGTGAAATCTTCGGTTCGCCCAGAAAAATTGGCTAACCAATTGTGATTGTAATTGTAAATCTCACAGTAACCGAAATAAATCTCAGCAGCTTGATCAGGGACCCGACGCTCCCTCTCAGACTCTGGTTGAGAGTCGGGAGGAGTGGATGTGGTCTACCCCTCGGGATTGCACTAACACTCTAAAGCGAAAGCTGAGTTCCCGAGGTGGTCATCGCTGTCATCGCTGGGTTAACCCCGGGAGGTAGGGGCCTGGTCAGTAGTCTCCGAATGAACGGGGCACAGACGGCTACCACAGGGTCCGTTCAGAACACCATTTTTGTATCATTTTCCATCCCCGTAGCTCTGACATCCCGGTAGGTAGGTGACCCCGGTATGCACGATGCGGGGAGACTAATTTTACTAATTTTTTGTTCTATCCTTTCTTACTAACATTTATGTTTGTGTTGTAAGACCCGGTATGCTATTTCCTTCTCCCAGCAATTAAAATGTCGTCTCTTAAAAATAACGTCCCGATGTATAAGCCAGCTCTAAAACAAAGCAGATGTATCATTGTACGAAATAATCTCTATTGCAATTTTGTAACTTCTAAGCATCGCAAGTTTTCAATTTTTATACCGTGTTATTGGGAATAAAAAGTACTTTTAAACGCAGTTTGTTTGAAAACTGCATCTCCATTTATTTTTGAGACATTAATTTTTTTGTATTTTTTAGCGCCATTTGTTTAATTTTGGAAACTCACGTACTGGAAAATAGTTGAAAAATAGTTGGAAAATAGCAATTATATCTTTTTGTTGCCATTTTCGCATAAAAATTGAAAAAAAATTAATTAAAATACGTGCTTTATTGAACAAAATATAAATGAAGGATTTCTGACAAAACATGGAGCTATTGTAAACTAAATTTAATTTTAAGTTTCTGTATTAATATTATAAACAAAAGAAGCCATATGAATCATGAGATAGTCGATTTTTTGTCGAGTTTCTTGAATGACGAAATCTCTTTTTTGGATTTGTGTATTATTCAGCGATAGTGACGTCCTATGCAAATTTTACTGTACATGTTGTTTAAGATGGATAGTGAATGAGAAATTCTTCAGCCGATGTGTATGACGCCATTTTATATAAAATAAAAGCATGTGTTTTAAGTTTTAAAACTGAACTATCTATATTTATGTACATATTTTTTTTTTCATCGGGGGCGACATTAAATTCTGAATAAGCAGAATTCATGTTTCTAGTTTAGTTTTATTAACCATTTGGAAAAATGGTTATTGTCCTCCGTCAGGGTAGGAAATCAAAAACATATCTAAAGCGTTTTATTGGTTGAATCCGCATTTTATTCGTTTTCTGATTGGTCTATACAATAATCTGTATTTCCCTTTACTTTCAACAGAGATGGATACAAAAATGGTCAGCCATTATTTTTTTTCCATTCTGACCAGAAAATCAGAGTTCTAACTTTTTACGACTGCTCTTTCATCTTCACCTAACACTTCATTTATAATAGCTGTTTCATAATAATAGAAACCACCAGTCCATCAGAGGAAAATGAAGTAATGGAAATGCCGGGGTTGACACTAAATTCTGGAAAAGCAGAATTCCTGTTCTCTAGTAATATATTTTCGTTTTCATACTCATCGTGCGGTGAATTTTTATTTATGTATTTGTTTTGTCCCATCTGCTGGGTGGAACAACAGAGGTAGCCTGCCATAGGGTCTTTTCTGGCTGGCGGTAGAGCAATTCTGTGATGATCCTTAATAGTCATCATGTAGTGGGATTCTCCCGTGATGTCTCAGCTTTTGGATCAATCATGTGGCAGTTCATCAAAACTGGACCTGTTCCGAATCTTATCAATGCTGTTGAGTTGGGCTCTATTGCAGCGTCCAGAAACGGTTTTAACCCTTTCAAAGGCAAGGTACTTCTATTCGTAAAATGCTCAAATGAGTAAATGACACCAGAATCTACAAATAAATTTATTTCAAAATAAGCAAAAACTGGAACAATGGAACAATGTTAGCAGGTTCATGGATATCCTAGTTGCGGGGCAGCTTAACATCAGTATAGAGGTAATGCCTGTTTCTTGCAATGGGAGCCATGAAAAAAGATGTTGAGGTGCGACTAGTGGCCACGAAAACTAGAAGAATTAAAGTTGAAGAGTAAGAGAACTTACTAATAAAAATGTTAGTATAACAATAAGATAAAAAAAATTCCATATGATTCAAAAACTAACAGTCCGTAGACAGGCAAAAAAGTTACCAAAGGGAAGTCCCAGCATAAAAAAAGGCCCTTTATAGAGACCATACAAAGTTTAAGATAAAAAATAATGCAAAGCACAGTGCAAAACAAATTTGGACATATTTACAAAAAGAATATTAAAAAGCACAATTTAAATTAATAAAAAGCGATAATAAAAAACATAACTGAGGAGAGTTCAGACTAACTGAACAGAAAAAAGCAGAACTTTAAGGGGAACCTGGGAAAAAGAGAGGACGGCTCCCTCCTAGTCTAGTAACTCGATGAAAAAAGATGATAAAAAGATACCCTGATAATAGAACAAAGGGATAGTAAGGTAATACAATTTAAATACGTGAAAAAAGCAAAATATAACAGTAAAAACAGTTTTTTTATACAAAATTGACAAAACAAGACACGGAAAAAGGCAAAAAGTTTAACTGAGGAAGAAATTACTCTTCATTTAAGTTAAGAAGGTTAGCAAGTTTGTCGAACTCGTTGATAATGTCTATCAGACTTCTTTGAGTGCATTAAAAGTATTAAGTATATCTTTGATGTCATTAGAGTAATTTATAGGGAATTTTAGATTTTGAGTGTTATCTAAATTTCCAGTAGTAGGGGGGGGGAGGGGTGTTTGAGGTTTCGCTATCATTATTTTCAGAATTTAACAAGTTATTACTAGTTGATGGTTCAGTGGACTTAGGTTTTTTGGTGTAGTTGAAATTTTTAAAAATATCAGCAAGAATTTGATTTTCAGTGGAGGGATTGCTGACGCTATAACTTGTAATGTTTCGGTTATGTTTATTTTCCAGTCTGTGTGGATTTTTATGGGACAACCGCGGTAATTTGCGGGATTTCCAAGTCCGCAATTGGTACGTTTAGGTTTAATTCTGCCCTTGTGTTCACAGGCAGTGCTCAAGTGTAATTCTCCGCATTTAACAAATTTGGCATCAAAGCCACATACCTCTGAGGCATGCCCGTAACCTTGACACCTGTAGCATTGTTTTACCTTGCATTTGGTAGTAAAGGCCTCGATTTTGAGTGAAATGTAATGTATCTCATTTATTTTGTTTATGTCCTCAAAGTTATTACGTGGAATAACATTAACCATATAGAGTGGCATAGGATTGCCTGTTTTTCTATTTTTGAGCATGGCAGCCCTCGTGACTGAAAACCCATGTTCTTTAATAAGACTATCTTCAATTAGTTTAACACCGGTGTAACAGGGGAGGCCCCTAATGCATATTTTCTTTGGTGACACCCGAGGGTCAAGAGTTGTATATTTTTTCTTATTTTGATCTAACCATCTTTGTGTTAGTCTAAAGTCATTATCTGAAGTACAGTGTATAACTAAACGTTCTCCTTTTGGGTTTATGTTAGGTTTTCAGTATTTAACTCGGTAATTTGACGGACTAGCGTCGTCCAATTTTTGTCGACTTCTATGTAGAAAGGGTTAGTAGTTTTTTTTTCAAGTTACCAGTTTCCTGGGAGGTGTTAATTTTATTATTAAGTTGCTCCATGTCAACATTTTCACTTAAATTAACTTCGGTCTCAATATTCTTGAATTTATTACTAAGAGGGATTACAGAATTTTCCTCACTTAATGGACGTTTAATTCCCCTTTTAACAGCGTTAAAAAGCTCTTTTTTTAGGTTAGTAGTAGTGATAGTTAGGTTTGGGGCTTTCTTATATTTAATAGAACAGAAAAAACTAAAGATAGCAGAATTTAACAAGTTTTCAATAGTTGGCTCCCTTAGCAAAGAGAAAGCTTCATAGCAAGTTTTTCTTACCTCCTCTTGGTCAGTTGGAGATGTAGCGTAAACAGCTTTGGCTTTCAGATCCAAAATGTATTTTTCAGTGAAGACGTAAAATCAGTCAGAATATTTTTAGCAAAGTCCTCAAAATTGGATGAAATACTAGCAAATTGTTCCGTGAAATTGCTATTTAGCGATCCGTTTGAGATATTATTAATAATATCCTCAATATATCCAGAGTTTTCCATAGACGCCATAATGCAGCTTCGAATAGCGACACAGCTATTCATACGAACCACCCCATCGCCCGCTCAACACTGCGAAAATGTAGCATACGAGTATCAAGAGCTTCTCCTCCTACGACCTTCTCCTCCAAAGCTCCAGCAATATCTGATAACTAACAGGAAAAATGAAAAAAAAAATAAAGTAAAAACTTTAGTTCATTCACTCACTTGATAAAAGGAAAATTTTCATTGCATTATTCTGGTGTCAATGTGGCTTTAGAAATTTCAAATAGGTGGTCCAAAAATGAACAACCGCCCTCGAAGGGGTTAATTAGAGTTGCCATGTGTCCCGCATAAATCTTCACTCTTAATACTCCGGACACCACTAGTTTCTTACAGTTTATTTCAAAATTTTTAATAACAGATAATTCTGCTATTTGATAAGGCGAAGAAAATTACTTTAAAACACTTTGCAGTTATCAAAATGCGTTCTCACAGAATCAATTTCTATTCGTCAGTACTTTTTGTTAAAAAGTTAAACAAAAAATATATAAGTGCAGCTGTTTGTTAACATTACAACTGCGTTTCCTTTTCACCTGGTTTTGCTCACGTTGTAAATAAGTCATTCTTAATCGCTACTAAAATTTGACCCTTGAAAAGAAATAACACAAAAAAGTTAAAATGTATTTTATGCGAATGCATACTTGCATACTTGCAAAATTTTTTTAAATATTGGAATTATTTTTAACACTTTCCAACAAAGTTGAAACGTATTTTTATAAATTCCGTTTGTCTGTCCGTCTGTCTGCCTGTCTGACCACGCTCTAACTCGCGTAAATATACTCGGACTTTCATGCAATTCATATATTTTAATGATGGTTACCATGGCATGTACCGATTGAATATGGGGTGGGTAGCATTAATGGTTCATTTACAGGCGAATTCAAGACAATTTCGTTACATTATAGTCAATGTGGAAAAATCTTTTGCAAAGTATTTTAATGACATTACACTATTTACGCTATTATGTATTGAAATTGATATAAATCACTGAATTTTACTGCCAGATGATTAATTGCTGATTTACTGCAAGATCATAGCATTTTGTCGTTCCTTTACAGAGACACACAAAATAAATCGGTGATAGTACTATATTTGAGCAGAAATTGCTGGAAGTGCGTTTTGAATTTCGGTATGGGATTATAAAATTAACAATTTTTTTGCATATTACACGTTGTGAATAATTTCTATACTTCGTATACAGGGCTGCACAAAAAAAATTCAAGTAATATTCTTCTTATTAGCGGAAATTGCTGAAGGGGAATTTTCAACTGAGGTATGTATTTCCTAACTGAACTAAATTGTTGCATGCATGTACTTAATAGATAATAATATATAGATTATGTACAGCGTTACGCAAATAATTCGGATATTGTTTCCAACTGTAGAAGGGAATTGCTGAAATTGAGTTTTCAAATGTATTATGTTCAAATTTAATTAGACATCATATTTCAACTTATTAAACGGTGCTGTTTTGTTACATTATTTTTAATTTGTTGGAAAAAGTTTCATAATGTATGCTTGACACATGATTTTTCTTTCTTGTTCCCGATGTTCGTACTATTGCACAATGCAGTTCATTACAGTATTTCTTAAAATAAAATTAAAATATTCAGGTTAGGTTAATTAAAAATCCTTTTTGTGGTCGAGGACATAAATTTTCCTTTTACTGAGAATGAACCAGGCGTAACCTACTATCCTCTAATCGATGTAGTAATCTAATATATAAAAATGAAAATTTATCTGTCTGTCTGTAATGTTATACAAATCCACATTTTCGAAGTCAGAATTGTGAAATGTTACGTACATGTGTATTAAAACACGGCCGAGGCAACTTAACTATTCCGGAATCGGAATAACTTATAGTTAATTTTTAATTAATAAAAAACCACAAATTTAACAGCAATTTCCTATTAAATTTAAATATTTTTTGTTACAGCTGTTGCCAAAAATAAAAAATCCACAATAAAATTCTTACCACAATAATTACTTTTCTATTGCAAGATCCACGTGAAAAAATGAAATAAATGATTTGACGAATTGAAAACAAGTTGGAAATTGCTCGTCAAACGTGACAAATGATGGTGCGTCCGTACTATAACTAGTTTTATAAATATTTTTTGCACCGCATATTGTACTGAATGCTTATTTTAATGCACTTCATAAGTGCCTATCAATTTCATTCTGTTCGAAATACTATAACATCATTAAAATGCACTTGCAATATTTTTTCCCAATGGCCGTAATGTAACCGAAAACTTTTGACTGTCTCTGTAATTAAACTATACATCCGATTTTCATAAAATTTGAAATGACTTGACAAAATTATACATCAATTATATATTTTAAATTTCAAACGATTCGGTTGGCTAATTTTTGCGCTGTTAGATGCGGACGGACAGACAGACGGACTGGACGACGGCTATAGGTGCTACCTGTTTATATAATTACGAACGCAACTAAAAAGGGAGTATTACATCATAACTTTTCTACTGCATGATTTCCACATGAAAAATGAAAATAAAATAAATAGTTTGATGAATTAAAAACAAAAGTGAATGTTACGTCATAATTTTTCTGCTTTATGATTTCCATATGAAAATTTAACTAATTTGACGAATAAAAAAAAAAAAAAAAATGGAATATTACGTCCTATTGGAAATATAAAGGACGTGGTGAATACATAACGTCATATAAGTGTGAAAAAGTGTATTGAAGCATGATAAAAACTCGATTATGGAAGTATTGGCGTATTTTAACTTTATTGATCCAATGATGAATGGAAATAATAAGTTCATTTATAGCTGTATTATTTTGCGTCTCTTATATAAATTTATACATTTTTAGGTGCGTTCGTAATTATAGAAATACGTAGCACCTATAGTCGTCGTTCAGTCCGTCCGTCTGTCCGCATATAACAGAGCAAAAACTACCCAACCGAATGGTCTGAAATTTTTAATATATGATTGCTGCAAAATTTTGTCGAGCCATTTCAAATTTTATGAAAATCGGATGTATAGTTTAATTACAGGGACAGTCAAAAATTTTTCTTTACATTACGGCCAATGGGAAAAATTATTACAAGTGCATTTTAATGATGTTACAGCCTTCCGAATGGTCTGAAATTTTAAAGATATAATTGTTGCAAAATTTTGTCGAGCCATTTCAAATTTTATGAAAATCGAATGTATAGTTTAATTACAGGGACAGTCAAAAGTTTTTCTTTACATTACGGCCAATGGGAAAAATTATTACAAGTGCATTTTAATGATGTTACAGCCTTCCGAATGGTCTGAAATTTTAAAGATATAATTGTTGCAAAATTTTGTCGAGCCATTTCAAATTATAGGAAAATCGGATGTATAGTTTAATTACAGGACAGTCAAAAGTGTTCCGTTACATTACGGGGAATGGGAAAAAAATTATTGGAAGTGCATTTTAATGATGTTACAGCCTTCCGAATGGTCTGAAATTATAAAGATATAATTGTTGCAAAATTTTGTCGAGCCATTTCAAATTATAGGAAAATCGGATGTATAGTTTAATTACAGGACAGTCAAAAGTGTTCCGTTACATTACGGGGAATGGGAAAAAAATTATTGGAAGTGCATGTTTATGATGTTACAGACTATGCACTTTATGAAGTGCAAAAAATTATACATTCAGTACAATATGGGGTGCAAAAAATAATTATAAAACTAGTTATAGCACGAACGCACCTCATTTGCCACGTTTGACGAGCAATTTCCAACTTGTTTATTGGGTTTTTATTTGATTCATGTGTGCAACACTTCGACTGATTTTTTTTTTAATGTTTTATGTTAAAATTTTAAATTGTTTTTTCAAAACAAACATTCTTAAGATTACGGGCAACGCCGCGTACTTTAGCTAGTAAAATATAAATTCTAAAATAATTCTTTAGAATTAAATAGAACAGTGTACCGTTTAATCTAAGTGAAATAATGTTAAGTTAGTTGCCATGCAAACACAGCAGTTACACTCTTTCTCGCGAGAAAAATTAATTGCTTAAAATATTCTCCAGGGAAATTCACAACTTATTTCCATGTTCTCAAGAGACTTCTAAAATTTGTAACCTTAGTATGATTAAAGTTGAATAGATTGAGATGGAATTAAATGAGATCATCATTTGGAATAATTACAAAACACTATTACGAAAGGCGAAACCTTGTTCGACCGCTATGCTTTTCACGATAGTGGGTGGAATTATTGCGACATTGTATTTCTTCGGAGGTCCAGTTAGGATCAAAGGAAGTGTTAGGGGATTTCTTTCGTTTCTGGTTGGTTGGTTAAAGTGGACATACAGATTGTAGATTTTTAAACATGATTCGCTCGACTTTGATGAGAATATAAATCATGGAACTATGAATAAAAAAAAAGAAACTGACATATCCTCAAAATGGTGAAGCTTCAACTGTAACCGGTTTCGGCGTGGCTCAGTACCGTCGGGGCAAACTTCCACCAGTAAATTTCAACAGAAATAACCTCCTTATTAAACGACTTATTAATGTGGAGTTTCAGTCATAATTATGACCAAAACAGATATTAAATTTTTACCGTTAGAACGTTACTTTGATAGTAGATAAGCCCAGCTCTTCCGCCTTAATATGCCAACCTAAACAAACTCCTGCAGGTGTCAGTGAAAGAGGTTATAATATCCGGGCCAACTTCCACCAGTAAAAACGAATAGAATTTTTACAATATTTGTGAGAGAAATTTTGCATGAATAAGTCGGTAAAATAATAAGAAATTTTCTAATCAAAATGTACTGGTGGAAGTTTGCTCAGGTGGTAATCAGAAACTATTGATCCCATGTAAAAAATCAGCAACCATCTTTTGACAACTTCCTCAGTTACTTCACTCGCAACTTTTAGATTCTACATTATACAGGGTGTTTCATACAATATGGGCAAAACTTTTATAGGTGATAGTACACATCAAAACAAACAATTTTCATCAAAGAATGTATGGTCGGAATTAAAACGCAAAGGTGCTAAAGAGAGCCAAAGAAGATATTCAGTGTTGTCTGTGGGCTACTTTTTTTATTCAGATTTATTGATTGGCACAACTTTTTTGAAATAGTAAAATTCCAGTTGTTTTAGCATTAATTAATATGTTATTAAGTAAGGTGAATGTTACGATTTCAAAAAAGTAGTGCTAATCAAGTTATCTGAATTTAAAAATAGTAGTCCACTGGCAACACTGGATATGTTGTTATGCGAGGCAAAAACAAGCAAAGAACGAATAAGTGGCAAAAGCATGATTGGAAACCTCTCACCCTATAATCTTTGAGTCTCTGAGCCATATTTCCATTTGATGTTCCGTAGATAAAATGCATATCGGCCTTTTCCCTATTAGAGAAGGGCAACGCCTTCCGTTACGTTCCTACTGCGATTCACAGTTGCACGCTCCGATCAGCAGCTTTTATGTGCTAATCGAGGTGAAATTTTGCATACGCGTTCTTCCTCTTCTTCCCCATATTATATTTGCAGGCTATTAGTGTCATTCTTATCCCGATTACTCCCAACAGGAATGGCTTTAACGTTCGCATGGACCAAGTCAGTGTCGCAAGTGGGCTACTTTTCTTAAATTCAAATTTTTAGATTGCCACCAGTTTTTAAAAATTAATAATCCATCTTGTCATACCATAATATTAAAATATTTAGTTGCTTAACAGACGTTATAAAAACACATTAAAAGTAAATTAAAAACTCTTTATTTACATGTTTCAACTCTATTTCTGAGTCACAAGCGTCTAGCGATCACACTTTTTCATTTTGATCCTGTGATCCTGCGGGATCAGCGCGCTCCGCGCATATCGTTCCGCGCATGACGTATTTTGCATCATACCCACACCGTCCATGCATGGCGTATATTTGTTTATATTTAGATGTTACATAGATGTTTAGATGTAACATAAAATTACTAGAAACATATAAAAATTAATTATATTCAGAATTTAAAGTGCCTTTAAATGATTAAAAAATAAATAAAATACTAAATCATTATAAAATTTCAAATTATGAAAAAAATATTTACAATTATTATTTATTCAAAATTAAAAGTTCTTTTAAAATGATGATAAAAATTAAAATTATTAAATTTAAAATTATGAAAAAATATTTAATTATTATTAAATTTAGAACATTCTTTATGATTTGCTTATCTTTACACCACTAGAGGGCGATTCTAAAGGCATTAAATCTGTTAAAACTACGATCACCATATCAAATATTTGGAAAATTCACAAAAAAAAAAAAAAAAAAAAAAATGTTAATAGTGGTACAAATATTGAAAAATATAAATTTTCAATTTTTATCTTCTAAAATATTTAGTTTTTTAAAGCAATCTTGATATTTATTTTCATTCAGCTCCGTAAGGAATCGAACCCAAGCCATTTTACCTGAAGTTCAACGTCATACCACTACACTATAAAGTCCCTTAAATAATTTTGCTTAGATTATTATTTTACACAAACATCGATACGTTATGTGCGGAGCACGCTGATCCCGCAGGATCACAGGATCAAAATGAAAAAGTGTGATCGCTAGACGCTAATTTTCTGAGTCATCGTCAGAATGTATAATAGAAAATTCCAAATGCATAATGAAAAATGGAAAACTAAACTAAACTCTGTGGCTATACAATCCAAGAAGGGTCTGGGCCGACAGTGCCCATCTCTGTTTTCTTGACCCTGGGCCCCGAGATGCTATGCAGCATGCGTCCCGGCCAGGTGGTCAACCTAACGCGAGACCCTCGGTGTTTAGTTTCCAAGCAAGCTTGGTACTCATTTTATCGACCCCAAAGGGATGAAAGGCTGCGTGAACCTTGCCCAGTCGGGAGTGAAAAATGGAAAAAATCATCGAAAATAAACAAGTAATCATGCAACGCGCCCTATATTTTCGCGATTGCTCGTGTTCCCTCTATGTCGCGATGCCGTAATTTATCCAACCATTCAACCCATAAATTCGGGATTCGATAGATAATGTATCATTACAAACTCCTGAACCTCTTAACCCTTTGAGGGGCACCGGTATATATTATATACCACCTGCGATTAATGAAGTTTTACACCAGAAAATTTTTATTAAATTTTACTTTTCTAACTCTGGTTAAAAAAGCCGTAAAATTGCCTTTACTTATTTTGAAATAGAATTTTTCAAAGATTCCGGTGGGAATTCAGTATTTCACAAACGTAACTGCATGCCCCACAAGGGGTTAAATAAATTCCAATGGACTCTCTTATGAATAATTGTAAATAAAAATTAGACCTGTAGATGATTTTACTCTCGTTAAAAATTATGTTAATGTTCTCCATTTGATTTAGCCGGGATAAAGCAGTATTACCTCTATTGTATTTTATGTCCGCTGTATGTTCTTTACATCTGATATTGAATTTTCGTTGGGTTATACCTATACAATGATTTTTGATTCCTCCCTCCCTAATAAATGGAATCATATAAACTCCTGAGAGGTCATCTCTATTAAATTATAGCATCCATCTTGTTTTCACCTTATTTAAACTCTAATTAAATAAGGCGAATTTCGTTATTTCAAAAAAATGGCGGCAATCAATAAATCTGTGTTTTAAAAATGTAGCCCACTGGCAACACTGGACCAAGTTTTCAAATGCGCCAGCACCTTTGCGTTTTATTTCCAACGATTCATTCATTCCTTTGATGAAAGTTGTTTGTTTGGATGTGTACTATCACCTCTTTTGCCCCTCTTTTATGAAACACGCTGCATGTCTCTTCCTCTTTATATCTTCAATATATAAATAAAAGTGATGAATAAGGGGTAGTGGTACAATCAGAGTAATTTCCGCGTAATACTCCAGGCTATAGAGACCGTATAGGGGCTCAACCTAGCAAAATTCATGGTACTTCTGGAAAAAGGCTTACTATATGTTTTTTGGGTCGCTGAATCCGAATTTTTAACTTCCCACAAAAATTTCCCACGGCAACCCCCCCCCCCCCCCCAAATTTTGGTAAAATGCTCTCCAAAAAAGGGTTTTATAAAAAAAAATCAATTTTTTATTGTATTAGGGAAAAAATATCTAGAAATTCTGAAAGTAGACAAAATCTGCAACAAATTAGATATATGACATTATGACTTAGGATGAAGAAGGGGGGATCTGCCTCGGAACATGCGCGCGGTGCTGCGTGAACTAAGTTGCGCAATTCCACTTAACCACTCACACGTTTACATTCGCCCTCCCATCTCCCCTCAGAACTTTCTCTATAAGGTTTACTTTACTTTTTTGGGGTCGCTGAATCCGAATTTTTAACTTCCCCTCAAAATCCCCCCCCCCCCAAATAGTTGTTTTTAACATAAATTTCTTATTGTTTTAGGGGAAAAGCATTACGAAATTCAGAAACTAGATAAAATTTGCAACAAATAGGATATATGACATTATGACGTAGGGTGAGCGAAGAGGGGGAGGGCAGCCTCTGAACATGCACTGCGGCGCTATGTGCACTAAGTTATGAAGTCCAGGCAATAGGGGATTTTACCTGGAAAAATTAATACTAGTTCTGGAATTCGACTCACTTTATGTTTTTGGGGTCGCTGAATCCGAATTTGTAACTTCCCACCAAAATTTCAACCGGCAACACGCAAAAAATTGATTTTTTGAAAAAATTTGGTTTTTGAGAAAAGCGCAAGGGGAATGTTCCGAGGGAGCCCCCTCTCTCCCCCTTTATCCTACGTCATAATGTCATATATCCTATTTGTTGCAAATTTTGTCTAGTTTCTGAATTTCGTAATGCTTTTCCTCTAAAACAATAAGAAATTTAAGTTAATAACAACTATTTTGGGGGTTTTCGGGGGGAATTTTTTTGGGGTAAGTCAAAAATTCGGATTCAGCGACACAAAAAACTTAAAGTAAACCTTATAAGGAAAGTTCGGAGGGCAGATGGGAGGGCGAATGTAAACGTGTGAGTGGTTAAGTGAAATTGCGCAACTTAGTTCACGCGGCACCGCGCGCATGTTCCGAGGCAGATCACCCCTTCCCCTTCATCCTAAGTCATAATGACATATATCTAATTTTTTGCAAATTTTGTCTACTTTCTGATTTTCTAGATACTTTTCCCCTAAAACAATAACAAAAAATTGATTTTTTTAATAAAACCTTTTTGGGAGGGCTTTTTACCAAAATTTGGGGGGTTGCCGGGGTAAATTTGCCGTGGAAAGTTACAAATTCGGATTCAGCGACTCAAAAAACATAAAGTAAGCCGATTTTCAGAACTACCATTAATTTTGCTAGGTAAAATTCCCTATTGCCTGGACTATAAGCGATTAGCTGGATTCAGACTTAGAGTTTCTTTCTGAAACTGTTTTTTCTCTTTCTTTTTTAGCTGTTTTAACCGTCCTTTAAAATACTTTAGGATCTCAATATTGAGTTTATATTCTGTTATTTTCAGAATTTTCAGTTGCATCGAGTCGTTTTTTACCATGAGAATCTCGCGTGTTCGTGAGTGCGATGAGAGATTTTACACTTGAGACCTGTTTTTGTAATTTCCTTATCCTTCTAATTTGTATATATTGGGTCGATCGGAAAGTCGTGTCGTGTTGGGAAAATCAGTTCGTACCGGGAAATTCCGCCCAGAAATTATTAGACATTAGATATCGGAATCAATGTGTAATAATTAAATTATAGAATTTTCCGGTGCGAATTGATTTTCACATCACGACACGACTTTCCGATCGACCCAAAAGTACTAGCAGGCTACGACGCTACGGGGGTCTATTTTTCCATGCGAACGTTAAACTAAACAAAATATATCGGTGATTTTGAAATTATATTTTAAAGCAACATGGAGCTTCACCTGGAATGTCCATTCGCATTACTGAAAAGATACGGAAGACATTGCGATATTATATTTTCTAATACGTTATGCAAAATTTAGAATATTAATAGGCAGCTCTTTCAGTTGATTATTTATAAAAGAATTTGGTGGAAAAATGTGACAACAGGAATTAAAATGTTCTCTAGTCGCCACACTACTAAAATAAGAGTACTACAGTGATTGCAGAGATTGACTATTGCACATAAATAATATAAAGAAAATTCATTCAAGTTTGTTAGTTCTTGAACTCCGGTCCTCCCAGCTTGGCGTTATGTGTGGTTCTGATAGCTTAAATGCAATCTTATTTTCAAGACTGCCACAGGCAACTATTTTTTAATTCGATCTCGCACCAGTTTCTTAAAACAAAATTTTTTAACAAACACGTTGACAACATCTGCCAGAGAAATATACTACAAAATATATTTTCTTAAAATAGTGGTTGAAATAGTATATAAAAATAGTCGCCTGTAGCATCATCGTATTTTACGTTCCGTTATATTTTCAAAAAGAAGTTATCTTCTGACAAATCTACCACGGTATTCCATCTTTGGATTCTAGGAGAGCAAATGCATTAAAAATATAATAAATGCCTTGCATACAATGAACATTGTTCAATTTTCATGTTAAAAAGAACAGTGCAGTATAAAAATGTACACTTTAAAATATTAATTCCTTGAATAAATTAAAAATGACGACAGTTTCAATGCGTTTTCATTTTATAGACGAGTTGCAATCTTGTGACCGTTAATCTAACAATAACCTTGATGACTGATTCTGGTAGAAAAATAAACCTCTAATTTACATTCAATAAAATCTTATCCTCCGTAAATGAGTCCATAAGTAAGTTTGGTGTCTAACATAAGTAGTGGCTAACAACGATATGGTTACAGATATATCAGAGTTAGTTATAAAACGATGTTAATTAATCGTCAAACTACGTGCCATTATATAATGAAAATCGATGTTCAATCATATTATACAAATCATAATGTGTCTTGTGAATATACTTTGACTGCTTTAAAAAAAAAAAAAAAAAAAAAAAAAAAAAAAAAAAAAAAAAAATGCGGATGCCTCAACAAGGGGCTTTCCAACATTCTTCTTTATCCCACGTACGATATCCGGTTTTTACCATAACAGAATGAGGTCTTTCCAAACATCATTTTTTATTCCACATACCATATCCCCAACAGAATGAGAGACGCAAATCAAGTGATAAAATTGCAACTATCTATGCTAACAACTGCTTCATTCAGGAAATAAATTCTCGATAGTGTGCTACATAAAATAATAAAAAAAAGTTTTAATAATTTAAATTCATCCATATTTAACCCGGGAGTAATCACATGGGGTGTGACATATCCAGGATGCGCACGGTTTTACAAATTTAATCACTATTTTTTTTTTTTTTAAGTATACAAGATACGCATACATTTTTAACTCTGCATTAAAATATTTAAACTAATTTTGACGCTCAATGAATCTCCTTCGATTCCGAAGGAATATTTTGTGTTTTTGAAAGAATAACTTTAACTTTGACTTTGACTGTGTCCAGGACATGTTCGATATTCTGTTGTAGCTTGTGTTTTTACTGATGAGGATGTGCGTGTCACAGCGAAACGTCTATTTATATGTATTTTGGTTTTTAAATTAAATGTTTTTATTTACTTTATTCATTTAATTTCCCCTTTTTAATGAAGTCAAATCTTTCTAGTGTATCTAAATTAGTTTAACCCTCCGTCTACCAGACGGGTCCATTGGACCCGACAGGTACATACAAAATATTCATTCAAACCAGAAATTTCTTTAAAATAAACTAAGTATATAAACCAGACAAAAATAAGGTAAATAAATAAGTTAAATAGTTTTAAATAAAAATTCTGGTGTAGAACGTTTTATTAAAACTTGAATAAAATTCCCGGTAGATCTAGGGTTAATTATTCTTCAACTTAATTTATTTCAGAATTTATAGACTTTGTAAGGTTACGATTACTATTTGTATTTATTCGGGACAAAATGAAAAAAAAAAAATCACACTCTGGGTACGCGCGACTGCACAAGGGTTAAGATTTTTGAAAATTAGCAAGCATTAAAACAAAAATTAATAATAAATTTTCTAATATAAGAACTACACAAATGCACAAATTAAGTGCTGCTGCTTTCTTCTTGCCTAGAGCTAAGTTTTTCCACCATTAACTTCGAGAAGGCTGCTGAAATTTAAACTACACAGACATCGGTTTCACGTGTCTATACAGTATTATACTTTACCCTATAATCAGTTTTATGTCGCTACATGATATTTTCTAATAAACATCTAAACAGAAAAAAATAACTTTGGGTTTAAAAAAATCAATACTGCTGCTTATTTGTAATTTTATTACAAACTAAAAATTATATGAGGATGAAAAAAATTAACTTTTTTAACCATTCGCTTACCAAACTTGTCCGATGGATGCGACGGGTGCATTCAAAATATTTACTCAAACTAGAAATTTCTTTAAAATAAAATAAATATATAAATCTGACAATGGAACAATGGAAGTAGTTGTGTGTACTGCTTAGTTAAAGCAATGCAGACAACTATGAAATTCCTATAAGAGTCGTGATTAGTGTTGCCAGGCGTCCCACGTACATCGGGGCTCCAAATGCTCTGGACACCAGTATTTTAAAGTAATTTTATTCGCCTTATAAAATGGCAGTATTATCTGCGATTAAAGATGGCGAAATAAGCTGTAAGAACTTACAAGGGGACCACCAAACATGATGCGCACAATTTTTGATGATTTTAAAGTACGTTGTAAGGGCAGCAGCCTTAATTATTCCCGTGAAAGGTTTTCTTCAAGTGGGCCTTAATTTTAAAGAAATTATGGGTCAAAATTCAGCATACTTTTCAAATAAGCATAGCTGCCAACTTGTACGGATTTTTGCTAGCACTAAAATTTAACAGAAATTTCTGCCTTATCTAATTATCAAACTTCACTGCATTTCAGTATTTAATTAGGCAAAATTTTCTGTTAAATTTTAGTGGTAGCAAAAATCCCTGCAAGTTGGCAGCTATGAATAAGCATTTATTGCTATTCCTAGAGCGTACTCTGCAGGTTGGAGGCAACGTGCAAATACGCTATACCGCAGATGGCGGGTTCGAGTCCAGCCCTTTTACCCCTGTACACCTTTTTTATTAATATTATATTTTGACGTATTGCAAATTTCATGCTGGATTAGGAATTAGGCCGCTTTGAACTTCTTGATATATTCCTAATAAATTACAATCCCCACCATTGGTCAAAAGGTTCTGCTCTCGAAGCTGGTAGACGGGAGCTACTGGGTTCGAACCCAATCCAGCCCGTCGGCCTAATCGATCGGAGTTTTCCGTGGTTTTCCTCGAATCTTGGATTTCCTTGAGTAAATACGGTTTAGGTTCCTTTAGAGAGCCCCACGGAGGGCACCTCACTTAAAACCTATATCCCTCGTGTTGATAATTGGCCGTCATAAACACAACCAACCTAATAAATTACATTTACATTTTCCAAATTTTTATGAACATTTATTTCTGCAATTTTTAAGCTAATATTTCTATTGACGAAAAATAAACTATTTTATATCTAGAATTTGTTTTTGTTAATTTAATTAAATTTATTATTATTTACATTTTTATACTTTAAACACAGATCTATAATAATATATGTATTTTCTTTTGTACTTTATGGAATTTTAAAGGGAAATTTATTATATTTTTCCCATAATTTATACAAAATATTTTTCATGTCGGATCTCTTAAACGTATTTACGATTAGATAATTCCAATACCATATTTACAAAAGAGTAATAAAATGTTAAAGCAATAACACTTATATGCAAGTTTTTACCAATTGTATAAATTTTTAAACTCCTCTAAATACCTTTATGTGTAAAGTTCGAACTCAATATCATTTTCTATTTGCACAGATAAAAAATTACAGATTAAATTAAAAATATTTTTTCATTCTAACAATTATAAATATTGTTGACATCGGTTTAAAAAATTCAACTGGAAATGCAATAATGCAAGATATTTACAATATAAATAAACTAGTATGTTGTGGCCATCACAAAACTTTCTTCTATATAAATCACGTCAATTAAATCATTTAAATAGTACAAGAAATAACAACGATTTAGCGCCAATTCATATCAAAGTGTATCTGAATTTGAAGTTGGATGAAAATTCGTGCATTAGTTCTTGAGATAGAGCTATAGCGGAAATTCTGAAAAATGTAGCATAGCAGAGCCACCTGTTGAGAGATTTACACCAAAAATAAGCAACACTAAATGATATCATGGTATACCTAAATCTGAAGTTTGTTGAAAATCCAAGCATTAGTTCTTGATATAAAGCTATTGCGGAAATCGCAAAAAATACAGCATAGCAGCGCCACCTGTTGAGCGATTTACACTAAAAATTAAGCAGCACTAATTTATGCGTCAATTCATGTCAAGAACTAACTAAATCTGATGTTTGATGAAAATCCGTGCAATAGTTCTTGAGATACAGCTTTTGCGGGAATCGTGAAAAATGCAGCACAGCAGCGCCACCTGTTGGGCGATTTACACCAAAAATTAAACACCACTAATTTATATCAGGGACTAACTGAATCTGAAGTTTGATGAAAATTCGTGCATTTTTTCTTGAGTTAGAGCTATTGCGATAATCATGAATAACGCAGCATAGCAGCGCCACCTGTTGGGCGATTTTCACAAAAAGTTATCAGCACCAAACTATATCCTGGACAAACTGAATCTGACGTTTTATGAAAATCCGTGCAGTATTTCTTGAGATATAGCTATTGCAGAAATCGTGAAAAATGCCGCATAGCAGCGCCACCTGTTGGGCGATTTTCACCAAAAACTAACCAGGTCCAAGTTCTAACTAAATATAAAGTTTTGTGAAATTTCGTGCATTAGTTCTTAAGATAGAGCGCCCACAAAATTTTTGTTACATACAGACTCACAGAGTGACAGATCGACAGGGTGCCAGAGTGACAGAGTGACAGACAGACTCACAGACAGACATTTTCTAAAAACCATCAAATCGCATTCTAAAACGTATAAATCCCTCGAAAACCGGAAGTCGAAAATTTTCACGAATCCAATACTTTCTTCTTGTAAAGATAGAAGAAAGTAAACATATTTAAAAAATATCGTCTGCTCGGCTTTCGCGGTAATATCAGAATAAATAAAATTTCCTTTTATTGATCTCGTTCAGCTATTTAATGGCATTAAAAAATTAAGTATTTAAAGAATATATATTATGTTAGTTTACGCATTCGTTCAATATTGTTAAAAAAATAATCAAGCGAAGTTGTTGTTTTTATAGTGATTTTTTTTAATGCTATTTTATGTTTTGAATATTATTACGATATGTATCACCCAATTGATTGCATATTTACTAAATTAATAATGGCGGTATCCGTAATCATAAACATTTTTGCATTTCATTTGTTAACATATTGCATTCATCATATTTAGAACAAATAAAATATTAAAAGTATATATTATTTTGTTAATTTTCCCTTGTCAATTATTTTATATATATATTTATAAAACGTAAAAAAAAAAAATGTTATGCATTATTTCAAAACTGTGATAGGCAAAATATACATAATACAGTGAAACCCCGATCCATCGTTTTCCCGCATTGATCGTTTTTTTATATGGTCCCTGCACAAATTATATTTAAATAATGTTAACAAAACCCGCATACATCGTTCTTTAAAATGTTGTTTTCCCGCATTCATCGTCGTAAATTTTTTCACCTCACCGAAATGAAATTGAAGGTCAAGCGGATCCATATGACATACAAACTGGAATTACTTCTTTTATCCTAAAATAACTAATTTGTATTGTTTTAGGGGGGTGGGCAGGGATTAACGCGATTAGTGAAATTTGGCGATTATATTTCCACAGATCAAAATGTTGCGACATGTGGTGTCCTAAGCATAGAAGAAATGTGTGACGATGCAAAAAATGAAAATAATGGCGGAGAAGCAGAGGATAATGTTCATGCCGATAAAAATGAGCCTACACTGTAAAACAAAATCTGTAATGTTACTAAAGTTTTTCTAGGATAGTAGGATTCCTAGAACTTTTTATGTAACGGCAACAACAAAAATTCCTGTAACAGCCGCTGTTACAGGAATTTTTGTTGTTGCCGTTGCATAAAAAGTTCTAGGAATCCCAGTTTCCTAGGAAAACTTTAGTAACATTACAGATTTTTTTTTTTTTTTTTTTTTTTTTTTTTTACAGTGTACACCAGTGCCAAGTGTCTATGTCTCATGCAATTACGGCATTTGAAACTGCACGAACTTTTATATATGCACATGCAATTATAGAAAATTACCAGAAAAATTTTGTACATCTTGAAAATTTATTGTTTAATTTAAAAAATGAGCGAAAAACCCAACATAAAATCACTGATTTTATAAAATATCAATTTTCTACAACTTCGATTTATATCTTTTACAGTTTGCCAAGTAACAAATTAGTATTTATTAGCATACTGTATGCATTGCATGTATTAGTAATGCATAAACGCTGTTTTTTTCGTGTCTTGATGTTAACCCGCATTCATCGTTTTCCCGCTTTCATCGTTTTTTTTTTTTTTACGCACCTCTTGAAAAACGATGGATCGAGGTTCTACACTGTAAAAAAAAAAAACAGACTAAAAAACGGAAATACTACTGGCAAGTTTTTACCCATAAATTACAGAAATTTTTCCGTTTTTCTGATTAAAAACGGAATTTTTTCTGTAATTTATGGGTAAAAATTCCCGTAAAAAAACGGAAATAGTACTGGCGTCTAGATTGCCAGTAGTATTTCCGTTTTTTAGTCCGTTTTTTTTACAGTGTACTGTAGTAAGTTTTAAAAAGATGAGATAAGTGGATGAGATATAAGTTAGTTTAATAATATAAATTTTCATTTAAAAAAATCGAAAATGTAAATGCAATTTGTTAGGAA
This sequence comes from Maratus speciosus, assembly GCA_963932465.1. Lineage (NCBI taxonomy): Eukaryota > Metazoa > Arthropoda > Arachnida > Araneae > Salticidae > Maratus > Maratus speciosus. The sequence goes on along the minus strand of OZ010794.1, from coordinate 499,703,652 downwards.
ATTATCAAATATTTCAAAGCTGTCGAATTTGTAATTCAGTATAAAACTTGTAACATGTCGAAAATATAATATTAATTATGAAAAGAAAAAATGGGTTACAAGCAGGTTTACAATCCGCCATATACCGTACGGCGGACTCTCACGTTACCTCCACGCTACCAAGCCCACGTTCAGAAAAACAAATTAATAGGTATTTGAAACCTATGCTGAACTTTAACCCCCAATTTCTCGAAAACTAAGGCCCATTTGAATAAAGCCTTCCACCAGAATAATTAGGGGTATAATCTCTACTACATACTTTAAAATCATCAAAATCTGTGAGCATCATGTTTGGTTGTCCCCTTGCTAGCTGTGTCCAGTGCATTTGGAGCTCTAATTTCGGCGGAAGACCTGGCAATACTCGTGATACTCTCTCTTGTCTACTTTCCATCGACTGTGATCAATCGATCTTTCTTGAAGCATAGATGTAGACTACTGTAATTATGCGGAACAATGGAACAATAGAGCTGGTGTTTGGATTCCCTAGTTGCGTGGCAACTTTACATCCAGGCTAAGAATGGTTCGTTTTAAAATGCAATGGGAGCCTTAGAAAAAAGAGCGTTTAAACGCGGCTAGTAGCCACGAAGAAATAGGGAGTAAACTAAAAAGATAGACAATTTTTAAAACAAAAAATTGTTAGTATAACTAGTAGGAAAAAAAAAAGTTCCATATGATCCAAAAATGTCCAGGACAGGCGAAAAAGCTACCAAAGGAAGCCCCGTAAAAAAAAAGACTCAATTCAGAGACCATACATTAGTTTAACACAAATATAACAAAGTAAGATACAAAAGTTTATAAAAAAATGAAGTATTTACATATTTACAGAAAAAAGAGAGATTAAAGTTTATAAGAAAATGCACAAAAGATAGGAAAATACAATAATAAAAAACAACATTGAGGAGAGTTCAGACTAACAGGACTGAAAAAAGCACAAAATGTATAGGGGAACAAGGGGAAAGAAGGACGGCGCACGCCCAGTCTGGTAACTCGATGATAAAAGGTTATATGAGGAGACCAAGATAGTGTAATTAAAGCACAATAAGGTAAAACTAATAAAGAATTTGAAAAACATAAGAAAAACAGCTTAAAAGTTTTTTTTTTTTTTTTAACACACAAGACAGAAAGACAGGGATAAAAAGGAAATAGTTTAGCAGGGAATGAAGTTATTCTTCATTTAAGTTGAGAAGGTTAGCAAGTTTATCGAATTCATTGATGATCACCATTACTTTTTGCATAGGGTTATCAATTTTTTTAGTTTGAGTTGAAATGTTTTTGATGCAGCTTAAAAATTTTGTAAATTGAAAAACTTCCTTTATTTCATTGAAGGTGGTAAGTATATCTTTAATATCATTAGAGTAATTTACTGGAATTTTCAAATTTTGAGTATTATTAGTATTTTCAGTAGTAGGAGAGAAAAGGGTATTTGAGGTATCATTAACATTAGTTTCGGAATTTATCATGCTAGTACTGGTTGACGGATCATTAGTCGAAGGTTTTTTGGTGTAGTTATAATCTTTAACGATTTCGGCAAGAATTTGTGTTTCCGAGGAGAGATTGCTGACGCTATTACGTGTAGTTTTTCTGTTATGTTTATTTTCAAGTCTGTACGGGTTTTTAGGGCACCCGCGGAAATTCGCGGGATGTCCAAGGCCACAATTAGCGCATGTAGGTTTAATTCTACCTTTGTGCACACAAGCAGTGCTTAAGTGTAATTCCCCACATTTGACGCATTTGGCGTCAAAGCCGCAGACCTCTGAGGCATGTCCATACCCTTGACACCGATAGCATTGTTTAACTTTATTTTTTAAAGAAAAGGCTTCAATTTTAACAGAAATATAGTGGATCACGTTAATTTTGTAGATTTCCTCAAAGTTTTTTCGTGGTATAACTTTTACCATATAGATTGGCATAGGATGCCCAGTCTTTCTATTTTTAAGCATGGCAGCCCTAGTGACTGCAAATCCATGCTCGCGAAGGCTTTCTTCTATTAGTTTAACATCTGTATAACAGGGGAGGCCCCTAATGCATATTTTCTTCGGTCTTAACTCTCTGGAGTCAAGAGTAGTATATTTTATCTTATTTTGATTTAGCCATCGCTGTGTTAGTTTAAAGTCATTGTCCGAAGCACATTGAACTACTAAGCGTTCCCCTTTAAGAGCTATTTTTGGTTTTTCAGAATTTAACTCGGTAATTTGTTGAGCTAGCGTCGTCCAATTTTGGTCGATTTCGATATAGAAGGGTATAGTAGGTTCGATATAGTAGGTTTTTTAGAGTTACCAGGATACTGGACGGAACTATCATCAGAATTGGATTGTTCCATGTCAGCATTATCGCTTAAATTAACTTCATTTGCGATATTTTTGAATTTATTAGCAAGAGGGATAGTAGAACTTTCCTCTGTCAAGGGACGCTTAATCCCCTTTTTGACTGCGTTGAATAATTCATTTTTAAGGTCAGTATCATTAATGATTATGTTAGGTGCTTTCTTATACTGAATAGAACAGAAAAAGCTAAAAATAGCAGAGTCTAACAAATTATCTACAGTAGGCTCCCTTAGCAAAGAAAAAGCTTCAAAACATGTTCTTCTTACCTCCTCTTGATCAGAAGGCGAAGTAGCGTAACCATCTTTAGTTTTCAAGTCTAAAATGTATCTGTCCACAAAGGTGTAAAAATCAGCCAGTATTTTTAAAATTATTTAGCCAGTATTTGTGTAATTATGCGGATAATAAGTTAAATATATAAATTAAATTTTTCTATATAAAAATTCTGGTGTCGAATATTTTTATAAAACTTGAGTAAAATTTCTGGTAGTTCGAGGTTTAAATACACTTGTACAGAGTAATTACTGATTTGAAATTTCTGGTGCATGTTACTTTTACGTAGATAAATTATTGCAACATTTGAGAGCATTTAAAAAAAAACTGAATGTAGAAGCTGATCTGAATCATGGAAAAAAAAAAAACTTTATTCAATTTAGTTAAAAGTTGTCACTCTTATATTTTTAGATTTAAAATGTTGGTTTTTCAAACAATATTTTTATAAATCTGTAGTTACATTTTAATACATAAATGAAAGAAATATTCTATTTAATTTATTAACCTTTTCGAAAAAGAAGTTTTTCTAAGTTATTTGAAAAGAAATTGAGAGAATTAAGATTACATTTTCCTTCAACCTCTAAAAAAAGTAATTTTTCTTCACTTCGTGCTGCTTCTTATCTTTTCAACGCGCCTATTCTAAGCAATTTTAAAATGAAAAGAAATTTTTCTTTGTTTATCAGTTCCTATAAAATTTGAAACAAAAAAAAAATCTTTTTTTTTTAAATTGTGTTTTATTTTCTCTCTTACAAAATAAATCTTTTTCTTTAATAAAATAAATGATAGGATATTTATTTGATCTTAACCTTTTAAGATTTTCTTTCTTTCTTTTTTCTCAGTAAGGGGGGTGGGGGATAAGATAGCGAGTAAATATATGGGCTTTATAGAAGTAAATATTTTGTAATTTAACACGTTCACGCCGGCGCGGTGGGTCACACTCGACTGTCTCAGAGTTGTCAAGTCTTCGGCTTTTTGCACACCACTATTATTTTACAGATAATGTTGTTCCTTTAAATCGCCCAATTGTTCTAATTAAATAAAACAACATTTTCTGTATTAAAATACTGGTATCCAAAATGCCGAAGACTTGTCAGCTCTGAGACAGTCGAGTGTGACCCACCACTCCGGCTTGAACGTGTTAATAAGCAGAAGATTACAATATTAATTTCAAATGCTAAAAGGTGTAAATATTAAAACTTTAAAACCAATAAAAATACGTTCATTTCGACTGTTGACATGTTTCGACTCACCCCGACTCGCTTTCAAAAACAAATAAATAGAGCTATTCTAAATTTGCAATGACACGCCATCATTCAGTTTTCCACGTATTCTTTCATATTACGCGCCTCACATTTTTATCTTATATGGATGTTTATTTTATTTTATTTTCATACTCATTGAGTTGCTCGAGCCATATTTTTGGTATGTGAAACGATGCTCCATCGTTACATATTGAGTTTTTACGCGTTACAATCTCTATGGTTTCTCTTATAATGGATGAATAATTCAATGCAAATTTAGAATAGCTTTATTTATTTGTTTTTGAAAACGACTCGGAGTGAGTCGAAACATGTCAACAGTCGAAATAAACGTATTTTTACTGATTTTAAAGTTTTAATTTAACCTTTTAGCATTTGAAATTAATATATTATTATACGGTGTTATTTGTATAAAAGATTACAATTAAATATTAATGTCATCCAAAAGCTTAGAAAAACGAATCAAGCAACAAATCTTTTAATTTTCTTATTTTTTCTTATTTTTTTTTACTTTACACCCTTTATACTTACCTAATGGATCTCCGCATCTAATTACGGAAGTACTTTATCAGAATAAAATAAACCAATATACCAAATTTGAAGCAAATCGTATAACTCTGCAGGAAAAATCCATTTATCTAAATTAAGGGGTGATATTAGCACCCGTCCCCCCCTTTATATCTAACCAACGAACTCCCAAAACTAATCAGAAATTGAACTATAAGAATGAACTTATATACCAAATATGAAGCAAATCGGGTATTTCTATTAAGAGTTGTTGCTTTACGTACATACATACATATGTACAAACATACGTAAGTACAAACAGATCATGTGGGCACATTTAGCTCTCAGGCTTTGATAGCCTGTGAGCCTGTACAGCCATATTTGGCAACACTGTTCATCGTACAATTGTGCAAGTTTAGGGTCGTATTAGCCGAATGGTGGAATCAGAACAAATACACCATACTGTTCATAATCTACTGTGATGATGTGTTCGGGTAGTTACTAGCTCATCAACGTGCACGGTAACTGTTAGTTGATATACCCGAATTTATAGAGAGAAGTCATAGTAAGTGAATATAGTAAGGATTTGGTTGTGTATTATTTTGGTATTTGTACTAGTAATAGTATCCAACAAAATGGATTAAATATGCTATTATGATTTCTAGATGTCGGTCGAACAAACTATTCTAGCATTTATTTTCTGAAAATGTTTATTTAAAACTAAATTTACCGTGCCGAATCATTTGATCCATTTTTAAGATTGTGCTCATACCTGCAAACTTTTTCCAATGTCTTACTACTATTTCCGAATAATATACATCTCCCTTTTTCATTATAAATAACAGCGGTTAAACAATACGAAGGTTATTGATCCACTATTCGCAAATTTCGGTACAAAAATTTGTGCAAATTTGCAGCTATGCATAAAATTGCATAGCTGCATTAAACGAGTCCAAAGACTCGAAGCAATACGGTTAATTAATTTTAACACAATTATTCTAATTAGTAAATAAATCATATGAGTTGTAATTTTACAACTGGGCGAAAAATATCCGGACCATGATGCGAACCATGGATCTCTTAGCTGAAGCTGTCAATGCTCTGCCAACTGAGCTACCCCGGAAGAATCTGAAGGACCTAATTCACTTAGCTAACCTTATTAATAATAGCATCTGGTCTGACATACGAAACAGCTCATTAGAAAAAAATCGACAGAGAATCATGGTTCGGACATTTTCGCCCAGTTAGAAAGCTACAACTCATACAAAACGTTTAGTGTTAAAGAATACTCAATTAACATTAAAAAAAATCTACGTTACACGCACGTGGAGTATACATTTCATTAACATTAACCCTCTCGCTGAGAAATTGTCATATTAAAATAGTTTCAAAATAATTAAAATAGCTTCTTTTGACACCAGTTTTTCAAAACAAAACTTTTTGTCCAATTTAATCGGGAATTTGCTCCGATTAAATAAAGCAAAATTTACAAAAAAAAAAAAAAAAACTGGTGGGAATAATCAAGGAGGAATATTTAGACGGAAAAATGCATCCCCGAGAAAAACTCGGGCTGCGCAGCGAGACGGTTAATAACATATAACTATATCCATTTAATCGATTTTTTACTATCAAATGTCTCATAATTTTGAAGAAAAAAAATTTCAACAACTACAAAACTATGTACTCAAAATTTAGGAATCAATAAATTATATGCACTGAAAAAAATTGTAAGTTCGCCATCGTGCAAGATAACCGTTAGTTAATCTTCGAAGAAAACGTAGAGAAAAGTCTGATTTAGTGAGTGAATATAGAAGGTTCTAGCTGTGTATTATTTTGTTATTTGTATTAATAATTATATCTCACAAAATGGATTAAATATGCTATTATAGTCGGGTCGAACAAACCATTCTAGCATTTATTTTTTGAAATTGTTTATTTAAAACTAAATGTAGAGTGGCGGGTCATTTAACCCTTTGATTGGTGGTGGGATATATTATATCCCACTTAATTTAAACAAGATTCGCACCAGAAACTTTTAACTAGATTTTATGTTTTTAGCTTTATGGGGAAAATTGGTGGAAAATTAACAATATACATTATATTTCTGTTAAGATTGAAGCTTTTACTAGCAAAAATCGTGTAAATCAATGTTACAAATGTCAAGGTTACAGTCACGTTTCAGAAGTGTATGGCTTCGATGCTAAATGTGTAAAATGCGGAGATCTACATTTAAGTACAGATTGTCACCACAAGGGGCGTATTAAACCCACTTGTGCCAATTGTGGGCTCGGGCACCCAGCGAATTCCCGCGGTTGTCCAAAAAATCCCTATAGATTAGAAAATAAAGAAAACCGTAAAACAAGTAATAGCGTCAGCAATCTATCCCAAGAAACCCAAATCTTAGCGGATATATTTAAGAATTATAATTATACCAAAAATACTAAAGACTCTGAACCCTTAACTAGTAATGTAGAATTAAACTCTGATAACAATGATAGTACTACCGCAAACACCCATTCCTCCCCTACTATTGAAAATGTTAATGCTCCTACTAATTACACCAATGATATTAAAGACATTCTTAATACTTTCAACGAAGTTAAACTAATCTTTCAAATCACTAAATTCTTAAAATGTATAAAGAACATCTTAACTCAGACTAAGAAACTCGATAATCCGATGCAAAAAATGACGGTTATATTAACTGAATTTGATAAACTTGCAAGTCATATCAACATTAACGAAGATTAAGCTCTTCATTTGCTAAACTTTTTTTCTTCTTTTTGTTTGTGTTGTTTGTTTATATATATATAAAAAAAAACTTTTATTCTAGTATCTTATGCTCTTCTCATGATATTACTCTTATTTCTTTCATTCCCATGTTTAATTCACCTCAAATTACTAGACTGGGAGGACGCCGTCCTCTTGCTGTCGTTTGATCCCCTCGGCTTTTGCATTTATCTGTTTTTTTAGTTTGAACTCTCCTCACTGTAGCTTTTTCTTACATTTTTATTCTTTTTTACTTATAGTAATTTAAATTCTCTTGTAATTATGTATAAATTTAGTTTTGTTTCTTTTCTTCACTGTGTTAAACTTTTTTACTTATCAAGCTATATTAAATGTATGGTCTCTGAATTGAGTCTTTTTTTTTTATTTTTTTACGGGGCTTCCTTTGGTAGCTTTTTCGCCTGTCCTGGACATATATGTGGATCATATGGAACATTTTTTCCCCCTACTAGTTATACTAACAATTTTTTCTATTAAAAATTGTCTATCTTTTTAGCTTTTACTTTCTATTTTTCGTGGCTACTATCCGCGTTTAAACGCTCTTTTTTCTAAGGCTCCCATTGCATTGTAACACGATTTACTCTTAGACTGGATGTGAAGTTGCCAAGCAACTAGGAAATCCATACACCAGCTTTATTTTTCCATTGTTCCATTAATGGAAATTTGCTTTTCGTATTTAAAAATCAATTTTCGATTATTCCGGTGACAATTTAATATTATAGCGGCATTATTGTTTGCCCCTCAAAGCGTTAAGCTCTTGCGGGGAGGTGGGATACATCATATCCCACTTACGATTAATGAAAGTTTGCACCAGAAAAATTTTATTAAATTTTACTTTTCTAACTTTGGTGGGGAAAAGTCGTGAAATTACTTTCCTTATTTTGCAAAAAACTTTTTTGTACATTCCGGTGTGAATTCGACATTATAGAAACACAATTACTTGCCCCTGATAGGGTTAATAGATTGTGTGCATTGTTGCAAATTTGTACAGGTGTTTTACCACTATTTCCTAATAACATCCATCCCTCTATTTAATCTTATATGACTGAAATTAAACAAGTCGAAGATTATTGATACACTATTGGTGACAAAAATGTGTAGAATTTTGCAGCTATGCATAAGATCTATTATACGAGTCCAGTGACCCGAAGCAATGCGTTTAGTGTTAAATTATAATGAACATCCATTAGTGACAAAACAATCTTCATTATACAGACATGAGGTATACATTTTATTAAAAATAATAACATTTAATTAAATCCAGTTAATCTATTTCCTACAACCGCATTTCTCGTAGCTTCGGAAAATGGAATATTCAACAGCTGCAAAACTTCACGATGAAATTATACTTATTATTACTATTTATAAAAATATAACTGCATGTAATACACAAATCTTAAATTTTCTTGTTTAATTAATAAGCATAAATGTTAGAAATTCGTGTATAAAATAATTGAATCCTCGAAACAAAATTATTTGTCTAATATAACTGCAGAAATTATTTTCAAATTTAAGAATTTTATAATGTTGAACTCAAAACATAAAATCATTCTTCTTTCCCGAATGCTGATATTTTCCCTTTAAAACGGCATTAAATAACAGCGAAAGAAGCTTAGCAGAATGCAAAGAAATTGCACATCATTTTTATAATTAGAGTACCATTGCAGATTACTCGGGAATTTATAATTTTAATTAACTCTTAAAATATTTTCAAAATAATTTACATTGCACTTTAAAAGCAATACAGTGTGTGTTGAATTTACTGATTTTAATTAAAATCTGTAAAAAATATTTACTTTTTAACACTAGAACCGCCGGAAATTTTATTGAAGTGTTATAAAAATATTTTACACCGGAAATTTTAATTGGAACTACTTAACATATTTATTTAACTTATTTCTCCGAGGTACATTGTAAACTTATTTTAGAAAGAAATTTCTGGTGATAATCAAAATATTTTTATTTGGTGGCGGTCAAAATGACCGTTACGGCGATTCTAGTGTTAAGGTACTTGCCGCACGCTACAAATTCATAAAGTTTTGGATTAATCGACTTGTAAGATGTTAAAGAAAATGTTTTATTTATAAGCATATTGGAATAATGTACGCTGTTTCAGAAGGCGGATGACTTTCTTCTTCCTGCTTATTTTGATATATTTTATTTAAATTGCACTATAGCGTTTAACGGTTGCGTACTATATTAAATTAAAAGAAAGTATACAGAACTGAAGATTCCACAAGCAATTGCTAGACCTATTTAAGCGTAAAACAAATTGAATGAAAAATATTTAGAAACTGATTTAATAAACTGATGATAGGCAGTTTAATTTGAACTTTGAATTTAACCTCTTAATTCTAGCTCCCGTCATATTCACGGGCTGCGTCTTTTACTCAGATTATTTGATTCCCACCTGTTTTATAAAATAGTGAAATTGGATATATTTTAATATCGTTTTACCTGTCATTAAATAAGGTGAATATTTCTTTTTCATAAAAGTGGTGCCAATAAGCAATCTGAATTTTTACACCGTAATTTAATTCGCGCGTTAAAAAGGTTAAAGCAGGTTTGGTAGTTTAGCCTCCTTTTTTTGAAATTTGAATTTAAAGCAGGTTTGGTAGTTTAGCCTCCTTTTTCTATTAGGAAAAAACTGAATTCACAACAAAGATTTCGAATAGTAATTTTGAGAATAGACCTTTCGTAATTGCACAAATTAAAATTCTACTTTCGGAATTGCCGGTATTAATTCGGAAATTAAACAAAAAAAAAAGAGGCGTAACTGAAAATTTCGCTTTGTAACAACAAATTTCACGCCCTTTTCGAAGGCACAATGTTTGGCTAGATAGGTATTTTAAATTTGTACATCAGTAAATACACACAATGCACGGATTCAATATGAAACTTCATATACACTGCTCAAAGATATTGAGGTTGTGAATGGATCTTGCGGCTGGGTAATTGTTTAGAGAGGATTGGTAGGGCTTGATTGATTACGCTATATGAGAAATAAATTACACGTTTGGCAGAAAATATGCATTGTATTGAGCATTTGGGTACAAAAGGAAAAAAAAACACAATTTGCGCATATGAGGAAAAACGAATAAAAAAACTGTTTCCTTCAAAGAAAATCGGTTTTAGTAGGGAGTGTGGTTTCCCCGAACGGCCAGAAATGTTGAACACCTTTGATGTATGGAGTCAAAGAGGGTATTAATGAGGAACTCTGGTATTATGTCCCAATCCTCTAAAAGAGCTCTTTCCAGTTCTTGGAGAGTTTGTGCAGGTGTTACGTGGCCAGCAACTCGTCTGTCTAGAAAGTCCCAAACATGCTCTATTGGTTATTTAAAAACAACGTTTAAACACACAATAAAATAAGTTAATTTGAACAGACGTATACGTTTCGTGAGTTCAAGGACTCACATCCTCAGTGTATAAAACTACAAAAACAATGTCCCCCAACTACATGTACGGTGACAACTCAAATGTCATTTTTTTTTTACATTTGAGTTTTTACCGTACATTTAGCTGGGGGGATATTGTTTTTGTAGTTTTATACACTGAGGATGTGAGTCCTTGATCTCACGATACGTCTGTTCAAATTAACTTATTATTGTGTGTTTAAACGTTGTTTTAAAATAATTTATATTTCCACACAAGTTTTGTACTTACTATGCTCTATTGGGTTCATGCCCGGAGAATACGTTGACCAATCCATTCGTATAATTCCTTCCTCGTAAAGGACCAAGTGAATCCACCAATAGAAAGCGATGTGGCTTGCAATTTTCGTCCATAAACATAAAGTCATCTCCAATTACTGAAGCCTAAGGGACTACAATAGGTCTGAGCATCTCAACCCTATATCAATGACCGGTCAGAGCACCATTTCGAATTATGTTGACATCGTTGCGCCCATCAATGGAGACGCCATCATAGACAATCACTCCTCCACCGCCAAATCTTATACTTCCTTGTACGAATGCAGGATTGTTTCTAGTGCCACGTTCCCTCGAGATGAAAATAAATCTATTATCAAGATGAACAGAAAAACTGGATTCGTCAGAGAAAAGAATATTGAGCCATTCATTTCTCCACCAGTTCACATGCTCTGTTGCACACTCCCTGCCAGGGTTCGTACGGGTACCGTTATTTTCAAGTCCCAATACCAGAAATTTTTTTTTATAGAATAATAAATCTACTTTAAATAGACGAAATTTCGCCTTAGTTCAGGAGAGATTTTCCGTAAGAAAATACTGGTACTGAAGAATTTCTTAGTCTGGAAATTCAAGCACCCGTATGAACCCTGCCTTGGGGCTCTACGATGTCTTGGTGTTAACACATACCATTGGTCTGCGAGTATACAGACCTACAACGTGCAACCGGTTTCTGACAATTTGAGTCGAAACTGTGGTGTCAGTAACGAAGCAAATGTGTTGTTGAAGATGAGTGGAATTCATATTTCGGTGTCTCCGAGCCGTTAGCGTTAAATATCGATCTTCGCTTTGCGTTGTTGCACGTCTAAGACATTGCCCTGATCTTCGACCTGCATTTCTATTCTGCAAAAAACGGTGAAATCATAACCTGGAAATCACACTTTGTGAAACTCTAATGTCTTCTGCTAGTTCGGCTTGTATTTTCACCCCGCTAACCGACCAACAATTCTCCAAGCTTCTGATTCGGTTAAATGACTTAAATGAGACATCGCACTAATCGAAACAAAGCACTTACTGAATGTCTGTCTTTGTTTTTCGCCTTGGCCTTCAGTAAGTTGAAAGCCAAATTTCACTCACAGCCGCTAAAGAGTCGATTTTGGCGTGAAACTCAAAATTTGCATACTCCGAAGTTTGAAAATGAGAGAAATTTCATCTGTGGCTCTCTTCTTCCATTTTCTGCAAAAAAATTCATATACCGTTATTTTATACAGGGTGTATCTGAGAAAAGGGGGCAAAATAATACGGAGTGATATAACGTAGCGATACGAGCAAATCCCGTCATAGAATGTATAGTCGGAACGCAAGCGGTGAGAAGTTAAAAGGTAGATTTCCACTGTCCCAGGCAATGGATCGAGGTGGTCCCATAGCTTCGCCACCAAAATCGCCGGATCTCTCGCGTTTGGACTTTTCCTGTGGGGCCGCGACGACAGCATTTCTGTATAGAATAATGAATCTAGGTTGAACTAATGAACCAATATTGTGTCTTTGAAGTACTTACAAAAGTCGTATGCATTTTGTTAACCTACTGTCGACGGTGATCAGGCGATTTGTTGTGTTATGTTGATCTTTAGCATTTTGGTGAAAAATCTAAGTTAAACGTGCGAAATTTCGTCATATTTGAGAAGAGATTTTCTGTAAGAAAACACCGATATCCAGGAATTTTCTGGTCTGAAAATTCCTTGGCACATAGGAAACCTGATTAAAGTTGCGGACATTAGGAAAAAAAAGTATCTAAGCTACCAAAGTAGAAAACGCATTCTGAAAAGTATGGGACTCAGGTCCTTATTAACGGCGGCGAAAACTGTCACCACGATATTTAAATATAAATTCTCTACTTATTTAAATGTCATATTCGTATAGAATTTCTGTCAAAAATAAGGAAAAAATTCCTATTTGTTTTTACTGGTGGAAGTTTGCATAGCTGATAATCAGGTCCCATTGCGAATTCTACAGATTCGTTACCCATATTTAAAATTCCTTGACGGTCCGGCCTACAGGCGGAGGTAGATTTCGAAGTTAACTATACCAATTTCACCAACAAAAACTAAATCATGATTAGAGATTTATCCACTTTAACAATTTTATCTGGCTGCTTTTGACGAGTTTTTATTTCATTTTTATATAATTGCTGGTTTTATCAGAATCATGTTAAAGAGGTATTCAAAAAATATTTTTCCATGCTCAACAACTCGAAATTTTCTGGCACATTTTCAGATTCATTTTTAATAGAAAAAATATTAAACTTGCTGACGTGATTTTTTAAGAGATTTATAAAAGACCTGTGTTTTTATTTTTCGTTCAACTAATTAAAACTTGATTTATGAACAATTTTTTTCTCAGTAGGACAATATTTTTCGTTTCTAACACAATCGCATCGGGAAATTTCTGTTCAAAATGCCCACTTTGACATCATTTTTTGAAATATATTCTGCCTCTATCAAAAAATCGATCATTACGGTACATTATATTGTTTCTGAATAAAAGAATGTACCAATTGGATGCGTTTGGCAGCAAAAATGAATTTAAAAATGAGTCAGAAAATAAGCAGTTTGGATTTTAATACACCCTTAACCCCTTGAGGGGCGCCGTTTGCAGTCTGCAAACGGTTAATTTTAATGCCGAAATTGACAAATGGGACCAGAAATTTTTTAGTACACTTTCGATCTCATAATATACGTGAAAAATAGCTTTTGATTATTTGCAAATAAATTTGTTCTTAAATTGCGGTGTGAATTAAATATTTGAACATTTTTAGAGCAGAAATGCCTTGCCCCTGAAAGGGTTAATAAGATGATTTTTTTCTTCAACCGCTATGTATTTTCAATTTGTTTTTCCTCTAACAATTGGTCCTATCAAAAACTTGTCTACATAAATGCTGTAGAGAATATTAAGAAGATATATGATAATTTCATGGGAATTTTATATCTTGTAAATTGACGGAGTTATGGATTTTTTCTTCTTCAACCCCCCCTTTTTGTTTTCGATTTTATTTATTTATTTATTTATTTTTTGCAGTACAAATTCTTGTGAGTATAAAAGTTATAGATAATATTAAGGAGATTTATAATAAAATTAATTGGATTTGATATCTTGAGAATTGATGAAGTTATGATTTTTTTTCTTCCCAAAACCCTAGTTTTTGCGCCCCTTGAGCCCATTTTTAAGTTGATCAAAAATCTGTGATACATAAATTTTTGGCCCTATTTTTAGAAGTAATAAAAACTTTAAACTGATTTGATATGTACAAAAATCAAGAAGTTATGGGTTTTTTTCGGTTTCCACAAAACCCCTCACTATTTCCATCCCCTTGGCCCGCTTTTTCCCATTAACGAACTCGACCGAGATTTTATGCCCGTTGATTTTATGTATCAGTTTGGAAGAGATTGGTGCAAAATTGTGGAAGTTATCGAGTCCAGAAGAAAGTGATATATACAGGGTGTTCCGTTAAAGGGGTCCAATATTAATAGGGGTAATAGAGGAGACCACACGGAGCATAAATCAGTATATAATGCCTGGCCGGATCTCAATAATTTTCAAGTTACAGCAAATAGAATGAAAAATCGGAAATTTGTAAAAAAACCCTCATTGCTAAACTATCGATAATGCTACATAAAAACGAAGCACATATTTAGAAAGAGCAGAAAAAGTCCTACGAAATGACATAAGTTGTTTTAGAATATTGAGAATTAATGGCGAGTTACAAGCTCTGAAACAGTGAAAAAATACAAAATCAAATATTTAGCAAAATAGTTAATCGTTAATTCCAAAAATGCAACTCTACCTACATCAAGGAAAATGTTATAAAATTTGGTCCATTCCGAAAGCTTTCGAAGAAGCTGACAATAAACCATATCAGTTTAATTGTATGGGAGAAATCAAGCAGTTCCCTAGTTACAACTCTGTACTGTTGCACGCTCGGAAAGGGCGAAACTCCGCCCATGACGATTGTAAACACCCCGTTTTAATATCTTTCAATTATACATTTCTGATCAACCTCTATCAATACCCTTTCATTATTCAGTCTGGTCAAGTGAATGACATATTGTGCAGCTCTCGCCTTGTCTTAAAGCAAACTCCGTGACTGCTGCGTTTCCTCCATGAACTTTCAGGATGATGAAGAAGAAGTACTTTTTATGCAAATTTTCTATGTGTATAGGAAGAAAAGTGTAATAAAACAGCAGTCATCAGTGGGCGTTATGTTAAAGGGAGGCTGTTGTAAGTGGGATTGTTGTAAGTTGATGTATAATAATTATGCCGGAATACTCTAACGAAGAATATGCGGACATGCATCTGATGTACGGGCAAGCTCATGGAAATGCATGTCTAGCACAGCGCATGTACCGTGAGCAATTTCCAAGGAGACGTTGCCCAAGTTCGAAACTCTTCATAAAAATCGATAGACGATTACGGGAGACTGGATCGTTTAACCCTAGATCTACCGGGAATTTTATTCAAGTTTTAATAAAACGTTCTACACCAGAATTTTTATTTAAAACTATTTAACTTATTTATTTACCTTATTTTTGTCTGGTTTATATACTTAGTTTATTTTAAAGAAATTTCTGGTTTGAATGAATATTTTGTATGTACCTGTCGGGTCCAATGGACCCGTCTGGTAGACGGAGGGTTAATACAGCAAGCATTGATGCAGGGAAACCTCGACATGTACGAACACCTGCAATGGAAGAAGATGTACTGAATATTTTTAAAGATAGCCCCTCCACGAGTACACGAGCTGCTGCGTCTGAAGCCGGTGTTTCTCACCAAAGTGTGTGGCGTGTTCTGCGTGCAGAAAACATGCACCCCTTTCATGTGCAGCGGGTACAAATGTTATCAGTAACAGATTGTGCTCAGCTGACAGAATTCGTACGCTGGTTGCTTAATGTAACAGAAAATAATCCATAATTTCTGGAAAATGTTTTATTTACTGATGAAGCAACATTTACGAGAGAGGGCGTGGTAAACACGCACAATATGCACACATGGTCATATACAAATCCGCACACTGTTTTCCCGTCGAACGCACAACAAAAGTTCAGTGTGAACATATGGGCAGGTGTCCTCGGCGATTATCTCATAGGACCATATTTACTCCCAGATGTACTCAATGGCAATACGTACTTGGTTTTCCTACGGGATATCTTACCGCAGTTACTGCAAAATGTGCCAGCAACATTGCGCCACAATATGTGGTTTATGCACGATGGCGCACCGGCACATTTTTTCATAGGTGTTCGCAATCACCTCAATTCAACATATCCTGGGAAATGAATTGGACGCAGTGGACCTGTTGCTTGGCCTGCACGCTCTCCAGACCTCAATCCGTTAGACTTTTTTGTTTGGGGACACCTTAAATCGCTGGTGTATGAAACGCCTGTGGATACACCGGAGGATTTACTAGCGCGAATCGGTGTCGCTGCAGGAGACATTCCCAACTCCGTCGGAGTTTTTCGGCGTGTTCGCCAATCTTTACGACGCCGCTGTCGGCTGTGCGATTCTGTTAATGGGCGCAACTTCGAACACCTATTATAATAATGTCCGTTCGTCTGCCTTCCGACATTGAACTGTGCAGCGCAGGCCAGAAGACTATGCTTCACATATGTCATAAAGTACGTGGAATGTAATTCTTTATTTGTCATTTTTCTTTTATTTTCAACACTTTTTGGCACAGTATTTTGTAAGTCACAGACTGTGGTGTACTCAAATTGTAAATTACAAAGTTTGTATGAATTAATTTAAAATTTAGTGTCTTTTTTAAATTTATAATTAATAAAATTATTATGCTATTTGTTATTATTATTTCCTATCATAAATTATGATGCACATATACATACAATAATTGTCCATGTAAAACATGTACTGAAACTTCTTGCATAGTTACAAATCGCAATATTTTTAATTATTTCCGAATTTACGCCACCAGTTTAATTTTAAAGAATTTAACTTAAGCTTTATATCAATAAAAGACCACCTTAAAATGTAGACTATTATTGTAAAGTTATTTTGGTTCATTCAACTCTTGAATAATTAAAAATGTTGCATCTCAGAAGAAGCATGATCGAAAATGTATAGTTGAGAGTAATTAAAAAGGCGGTGTTTCCAATCGTGATGGGCGGAGTTTAACCTTTGCTAGTGTCAAAGAAAGCGGAGTTGTAACTAAGAAACTGATTAATTTCTCTCACACAATTAAACCGATATGGTTCATTGTAAGCTTTTTCGAAAGTTTTCGGAATGGACCAAATTTTACTACATTCTCCTTGTTGTAGCTAGAGTTGCCTTTTTGGAATTAACGATTAACTATTTTGATGTATATTGGATTTCGTACCTTTTTCACTGTTTCAGGGCTTGTAACTCGTCAATAAATATCGCTATTTTAATACAATTGATGTCATTTTGTAGGGTTTTTTCTGCTCTTTCAAAATATGTGCTTCGTTTTTATGTAGCATTATCGATAGTTTAGCAATGAGGGTTCTTTTACAATTTTCCGAATTTTCATTCTATTTGCTGTAACTTGAAAACTATTGAGATCCGACCAGGCTTTATGTACTGATTTATGCTCCATGTGATCTCCTCTATTACCCCTATTAATATTGGACCCCTTTAACGGAACACCCTGTATATATATATATATATAGATAGATAGATAGATAGATAGATAGATAGATAGATAGATAAATAGATAGATAAAGTTTTTTACTGAGGTTGGTTTTGGGATCTAGGGAGCATGATCGGTGTAGACTAGCAAAAATTTTTCAGAAATTCCAACATAGAGAAGAATGTATTAGGTAGTATTTCATACGAAATCTACCTAATATTTCATTTCCGGTCAACAAAGTGTTACGGTGATTAAGTAATATTTTAATAAAAATATATTTTACATAAATAGACAATAAGGATTTAATAATACAACATTTCACTGAACTCTCATCTATAAAATTGTTTAATAATTCGCATATGAATATCCTGCATGTGTTTGAAGAAAATAAAAATAACAGTTAAATACACTAAAATAAAATGCATAACCTAAAACAGATTACAGCAAACATAATGTTTTTAAAAGATTTTAATCCACAAACCAACTAGTTTCGTACACACAATATAGCGGTGACATTCCCAAGGTATGTAATGATAAATAAACTATTTTCAGATAAAATTTGGAACATGTACTTGGTGAAAATTTTCATGAGCTATTAGTTATCACGTAAGCAAGCGTTTTTACAACACGAATGAAAAAATCATTCATACGGCATAGATTATGAAATCCTTTCCGACACATCCAGAATACTATAAGAAAACTTCACAGTTTATTAAGTAGAAAGATGATGTCTAAATGAACAATTTGGAAAACACATCATACATTTAAAAACCCAGTTTCTGCTATTACCATGAGTAGTTGGGAAAATATACGATTTTTTTCAGAAACCCTGTATGTGATCTATAGATATTTATGAATACTACGTAGTATTCTAAAAGTTAGTGTTCTAAAATTTCCATTCAGAAATTTTCGCCAATAAACGAATGTTGTTGAAAACTTTTGTGCAGTCCTGTATATGATCTATAGAATTCATACGCACCAAGTAATATTAAAAAAATAATAATTAAATTTAAGAACGCATACCACAACTGAAAACGCACTTCCAGCAATCATTGCTCGTTAGGCTGCAATAGTTCAATTATTGCTCATTACTTACCTATCATACGTAGTATAGGGTAAGTCTCTTGTAATCGTTTTAAAAATCGAAAACATTTTGACGGATTTACACGTTTTAGACACTGGAGATTCCGAAAAACATATTTTTAGAAAAAAAAATTGTCCGTCCGTCTGTATGTGTGTGTGTCTGTAAACGCGCTATCTCCCGAACAAATTGAGATAGAGACTTGAAAATCGGTGTGTACTTAGGGAGTAATAATTGAAAGAAGCCTATTGAATAACAGTAACCTCGATTAACCGGAATTATTTTTTTCGGACTCTTGAAATATTCGTTCTGACAAAGGGTAAACAAAAAATTTCGAAATTGTTTATTTGAAGGAGTGAATATAAAAGACAGTAAAAAACATAAATTTTGCATCGGGAATGAACTAGATCGGATAATTAGTTGCCGAGATATTTGTAATTCAATTTTTCACACTCTTTAATTTTTCATGACCCTGTATTTCATTCAAATTTCAATTCAAAGATATATTTTAATTGGAAATTGGACGCTTAATCCGACGCAGTAAACTGTTAGTTAATAGGATTATAATTTTTCGAGTTTTAAGGATGTTTCTTTTACACAATTCGGTACTACTCGATTATCCCGCCGACCAAAAAACTATCGCCAAACTATAAGATTAAATGTCAATAATGGCTTATCGTAAATGTCAAGCATTTAACGCCTCTCCGTACCTATAAGGGGGTTTACCATAGGGGGGACACTGTTCTGTCGCAAAATACCGCCCAGTTTGTCGCCAACTGAGTGGTATATCGCCAAATTTGGCGGCCAAAATGACTAGCCAAAATGACTCGCCAAAAGTGACGCCAAATTGGCATACCTCTAATATTTCGCCAAATTCCCATAGACTTCCATTGTAAACCAATAGCGTTTACTTGCTTACAGAAAATAGCTGGTGGGAATAATAACGGATTCTGAGCATGTTATGCATCACGTATACGTGATGTTCGTACAAAAGGGGTTAATAATAACAGTACCGAACATGACATAGAAAACTCCAGTAACATATATCAATTTCATGGCAATCGATTTGTATTTAGGCGAGTTTGAGTAACAAACGGACAGACGGATAGATAAACTAAATCCATAAACTCTTTTCAATTATGCTGGAAAATGTCAAAAATGAAATTCCGTTAAGGTTATTTAATTTTATTGTCTTATTTTTGAAATTATGCAGCATACCGCGCCAAATTCTAGGTAAATCAAAAGAAGCTGCTTCATTGCATATGCTGTTGTCGCGAATACAGATTGCGAATTGTGCAAGATGAATAAATTCTTGATGGATAAATTATTTTATTATATTAAATTTATTTTATAGAGATATTACCTTGTGTTGTTGCTAACGCTGTAGTTATCTTATCGCATTTGTAGCTATGTATTTTACTTTCTTACATAATTTTATAATTAAATCCATTTAATCTATTTCCTATTACCATATCTCTCATATCTACGTTTACAAGAATGCTGAATATTTTCATCAAGAGAAGAATGTTCAGAAGCTGCAAAAGTATGCGCTGAAAATTTAGAAATCAATAAATTACGTATACCAGTGATGGACATTTAAGGAAGAGGGAGATATATTGCATTTCTGCAAATTTTCATCTTTTGTAATTAAAAAGAATATTTCAACGTTATTAAAATTAAAGTATTCAAATCAAATGTGACGGTTGAAACCAGTGTTGCCAGGTTGGGGAATTTTTTGTCCCCAAATTGTTGATTGTCACCACTTTTTTTAAATAGAAATATTCTGCCTATTTAGAAATATATTAAAAATTCTGAAAAATAAGGCGAATTATACTATTTTTAAAAAAATGGTGACAGTCAAATAATCTAAATTAAAAAAGTCCCCAATCTGGCAACACTGTTTGAAACGTATATCTGAATAGTAAATCTACCCTGACTAGTTCCATCAGTGTTGCCAGATGGGCTACTTTTTTAAAAATCAGATTCTTGATTGGCACCACTTTTTTCACATGGTAAAATGTGCCTTATTTAATGACAGATTAATTAAGGCAAAAACAAAATTAATTTTACCGTTTCAAAAAAGTGGTGCCAATCAAGAAAACTGAATTTTAAAAAAGTAGCCCACTGGCAACACTGAGTTCCATGAGTACTTGTAGTGTGAGTCACATGCTGCGAGTTTTGGCTACCAGTATTTTAAAACGGAAAAATGTGACTTATTTCATCGGAGGTATCTCATTAAATGTATAAGGCGAAGCAAACTTTTCAAAAATAACGGTGACCAACAACCAGTTATCAGCTATGTGACTTGCACTACAGACGCCCATGGAACTAGCCATATTCAAATATTTGACACATCTTTGTAACAAAATCTGTACAGGATACGATGAATTCTTGATGATCAGCTGATGATCATTGATGATAATCAGCTATGTGATTTACACTATAAAAACTCGATGGAATTACCCCCCTATGTATATAAAATCAGTGCTCGTAGCATTCCTAAAATTTTCGCAGTTTGCTACCACTTTTTTAAAACGATATTGCATATTTTAAAATTCTATTGCCGATGTTAAGGGAATCCTTCATGAAAAACCGCTATCTGAAATAGTGGTCGGAAGCGTAGAGAAATTTAGGAACGCTCCGAGCCCAGATAAAATTCTAATGAAATGAATTTACGAAAAGAATTTATCAAACAATTTTATGAAACGACTGATCATGTTTCAAGGCTATTTCTCCAAAAATATGGAAGGTTTAGCGATGGAATTAACTCCAATTATCCATATTGATCCATGGGTGTCAAAACCGGTATTAGAATTTTAAAATTTGAATTAATTTTCTAGATATTAATTTTTTTCTAATTTTAATGACATTTCTTGAATGATGGCAATTAAATTACTCGATCTTTGTGGAAAAAAGGGAAGAAGAGGGAAAAACTATAGGAATTATTAGATTTCTTCTTTTTCTCATTTTCGAATTGAAATTGAAATTTTCTTTTTTTATATCGATAGTGAAACAATATTGTGGTTAAATTATGATTTTCAGGAAAATTTGAAAAAATAAAAAATCCCTCCTGGCTCGGGCCTACAGGCGGAGGTAGATTTCGAAGGTGAGTACTAAATTCACCAACAAAACTTAAATCAAGATTAGAGATAAACCCAGTTCCTTCACTAAGAATGAGCTCTAGGGAGCAAAACATTTTGTGAAAATTCTAATATACACGAATACACACTCGCATGTATATGGAATAGGTTCAAAAACAGCTAAAGCAAATTCAGTGATCCTCAAAGTGTTAAAATATGTTAATATTTCCATAGTCGGGTTTTTATCATGTTTTAATAAGTTTTGCAAACTGACATGACGTTACATATTCACCTGCTGAGGTCCATTATATTTCCAATATGACGCAATATATATATATATATATATATATATTTAATTCGTTAAACTATTTATTTCATTTTGAGTTATCATGCGGAAATCTTGCTCTAGAAAACTTATGACGTAATATTCAATTTGTTTTCAATTCGTCAAACTGTTTATTTAATTTAATTTTTCACGTGAAATCTTGCAATAGAAAAGCAATTGTTGTGGTGAGAATTTTATTGCTTTTTCTTTTTTTTAACTGTTGGCATCTGCTATGACGAAAAATATTTATTTTTTCCTGTCATTGTTGTGTAAGAGCTGGTTTTATCAGAATCATGTTAAGACAGTATACAGTGGTGGGAAATTGGCGCAGAGGAGGAGCCTATCGACACCACTAATATTTTATGGTAGTCTTCATCTTAATAAAAACTGTCATTAGATAAGACGAAAAATTCTACTAAAATTAAGTGGTGTCAATAGGCTCCTCCTCTGCGCTAATTTTCCACCACTGCAGTATATTCAAAATTTTGAGCCCTCCCCATTTCCATTCCCTTGGGCCGATTTTGCTCATTTTCAATCCCCGCCGAGATATTAATCATCTCAAAGTTGTTGGCGAGTTTGAAGACGATCCGTGCATAATTGCGACTTTTATCGTGCGGACAAAATTTAGTACATATATATATATAAACTTTTTAGGTGGGGGTGGTTTTGGGTTCCTGGGGTCATATAATGAAAAGTTATGAAGGAATTTTTCAAAAGTCGCACCATGGTAACGACTGCAATAGGTAGTATTTCTTACGAAATCTACCTAAAATTAGATTTGTTTTTTGTCGTCATTCTCAAATTGTAATTGTGTGAAATTTCAGAGTAAAATTTTTGAAAACAGAAATTTTTAAAAAAAGAATCAAATGATCATGTGTAAAAAGCAGAAAGTAATACGACAAAATATTTATAAAGTATTACCGCGAAACGCATTTAAAGTTGATAATTACGTCATATGTAAAATTCCCAAATATTAAATATAATAATATAATTTAATATTTAAAGGGCCTAAAATAATTAAATAATTACGCATGAAAAACTTTTAATTGTAAATATTAGGTCATGTTTTAAAAGCTTAAATAAAAATATTTCCAAACACTTTTAAAATAAATAATATATGTACCCGTGAATGTTAAGAGAGGAAAAAGTTTAAAATAAATAAGTTATTGCATGAGAAATGCATTTAATAGTGAAAATTATGTGACATATTAAAACGGTTTTCATTCCGGAGAATTTTAATGTGACATCACATGGTATAAGAGCAGTGCGACTAGTAAATTTGTTTATATATTACGTGACTTGATGCTGCGTAAATATAGGTAAATGTATGCACAAAATACTTTTGTTTTATTTTGTACGAATTTCCATTCAATATGGGGCATTCTCACAATCTTTTGACTTTCGGGAATAAAAATCTGATGAAATTAAACTTGCTAAAATAACATTTTGATCTCAAAGACGAATGCCTTAATGATACAAAATAAAGAAAAACTGGTCAGCACCGAAAATTTTTTTTATTTAACTGAGGTTTATGTTAAACTTGCGAGTTTAATTTTCCTTACCATTTTATCACTAAAACTTTTAATTTTCTTCTAAATTTTTACTTATAATGAATTTGCATAGTACCCACAGGTCATTCAAATAAGAAATAATAAAAATGTAGTACTTTTAATACAGAATTTTTTCATAACATTGTCTTAAAGGGGTGTTAAATAAGGCACGGTAAGGTAAAAAAGGGGGACGGTATAGGGAAAAAGGGACGAAATGGAAAAAAAGGGACGGTAAGGATGGAACGGTAAGGAAAATTACCACATATTTTTAGGAAAATCATGTTAAGACTAAGTGATAGACACAATGTTCATTGATTTTTAGAAACAGTTGTTAACATTGGATTAAATTATTTATTTTTTTTTTAATTTACCTCGAAAAGTGCAGGAATAAACCTTGGGGAGGGTAAGACTACCAATAAAGCCACGATCTTGAAATTGATATTTAAATGCTGATTTAAATGCTGCAGTAAATTTCCTGTCAAAGAATTTTAGCCATTCTTTCTCTAGCATACTTCTGCATGAGAAAAAACTTGAAAAAAATTCTGTGGCTGCATCTGAAGGGATTTTCTGTAAAAGTTTAGCAAGAGGGACGGTAAGGATGAAAAACCCAGGGACAGAGTTAAAAAAATAATATCACCCGTAAAAATGTAATTTTTTGCTACATATTTATATAAAATTGTCCCAGTATGGGATGTTCCCCAGTATATGAAATTAGAACACACACAAAAAATGTATTAAAGAAAATTTTTTATTCAGAGACATAAAAGTCAAAAGATTGTGAGAATGCCCCATATACATTTTAGAAAATTCATATATTCTTATTAATTAATATAAACAATATACATTGTGCAATATGCGTGATACTGTATTAAAATAAAGAAAATAATTCATGAATAAGCTATACCTGTTCCTGAAAATATCTAAAACTTGATCAAAACATAAAATATAAGCTTAAAAATTTCAAAACACAATGCTTTTCAATACCGCGGTTCTAAAACCTATTCCCAAACAGACGGAGTTTTTTAAACTCGAAAGTAAAAGGGGGATATTGTGCATAGCGTCGTTATAAAAGTCAGAAAGATAACGACATTTTTAACCTAACCATTTATACAAGCTGATTTTCGAATATGTTATTGATCTAACTTATTAATCCCCAAAACAACCATCAGTTGTTACGATAACGATGTGTGAGACCATGGTAACTGAGAAATAACCCATTCAAACGGAAAAGCATGGCAACCCGATTACATAAGACAGACCCCGTTATAGTGATTGATAATATCATTCAATTTTTCGTAACCTGGTAATATTTTAAAAAAGGGCGAATTAACCCCTTAACCCTTTAAGACCCAACCCGCACGATCGTGCGGGTTAGACATTCATTTAAATTTTTGTTTCTGAGTCGTATGCAATAAAAACTCGAATCGAACGATGGTTCTGGTTTGCAGATAGAGTAAACTATCATTTTTTATCAGTAGGTAGCGGTTGTAGTCCATTTTTTACTTTCTACAGGCATGACTAGCTTTGTTTACAAATACATCGGGTCTTAAAGGGTTATCAGTGACATTTGTTTTCTTACAAAAAAATTAAAAATGGGGCTGGACACCACTTTTTCCATACTAAAATATTTACCTTACTTAATCGAAAACAATCTGACAATCAATAAAGATAAATTTACAGTTACAAATTAGTGGTATCAAAATGCTTTTAATAACGAAGCAAGCAAAGTGTTCTTGCCCGAATCCAGTTCGGGCCACACTGTTAAGGGGTTAATATGTTTTTAGAGAGTGTGAATTTTGAACGTGGGGTTGGCGGGCGCAGAACCTCCTAGTATTGATAAAGATTATTTTTTGCATTTGGCATACATATGTCAATCATTTAAAGATTATTCATTTTGAAACTTTTTTACTAGATTTTGAAACGTTTCGAGTATCTTTTCAGATTTTCAAGATATTCCTCCTATGTTTACGTATATGCTTTGTGGTTTTATGTCTCTTTTATATATTTCAGCCAATTTTTATAACAAATTTAGTGAGAAACTAATAAATTCTAAATAAAGATTTTTTGAATGATAAAATATTATTTTTCAACTTTTCTGTAATTTTGGTAAAATTATTCTTCTCTTGGCGACAGATTATTAACAATATTACTTGCGGTCGTCTCTGTTCTAAATCAGAAAGTATCTGCTTATTTCCGGCTATATCACTTTTCCTTTTATGTAACTCTCTTATTAATGTGCATCTGACATTAAGAGACGCCTGTGAATTACGCACACTCCGTCGCAAGAAAATGTTCTAAAGTTTCTAGCATCAAAACAATATAAAAGTCTTTAAATTAATATTTTATAATTCGCAATTATAATTAAAGTTATAATTTATAATTATTCACGCATAAACAACACATTTTGTTTATAAATGCAGTCATGGGGTGGGGAGAGACCGGTTTAACCCTCTCGCTGCGTAACCCGAGATTTTCTCGTGAAACGTAAAGACAGCAAAATTTGCGCAACCCGAGATTTCCTCGGGGATGAATTTTTTCCGTCTAAATAACCATCCTTGAATATTCTCACCAGTTATTTTTCTATTGTAAATTTTTCCTTATTTAATTGGAGCATTTTTGAGATTAAATTAGACAAAAGTTTTTGTTTTGAAAAACCGGTGACAAAAAAGAGTAAAAAATTCTTAAAAGACGCTCGTCGCAAAGGGGTTAAATACGCAATTTTTGAAACTATTTTGATAAAAAAATTACGCAGCGAGAGGGTTAACACTGGAATGTCTAGAAATTTAATTTAATTTTAATTAAAATTTTTTTAAACCAGCATTTTTATATAAAACAATTTAACTTATTTATTCAACTTATAATCATTGCATTATAATAAATGTGTTAATTAAAAAAATTCTGGTTCAAATCGGCATTTTTCATGGGCGTCGGTGAAGAATCGATGCCACCGGGACGTTCTGCTTTTAAAATTAAGTTTGTTAATGCTATTAAAATTAAAATTTATTTAGAAGCTAATTCAAATTAGTATCTTATTTGACTTTAAAAATAATGCATATGATGAGCATTTAACGATTATAAAACGGTTAAATAATAATAATAAAAAAATAGGAAAAACGAAAACATGTACAAAATTTTGATCAGACCTTTTTAAGTTATCAGAAAAACGAAGTGTCTAGGACGGCAACAGCGAACCTTTTTATATCCACGTTTCAAATTATCCTCAAAAATATTACACTTGATCATGACATGCCAACAACCAAAGCATTTTATGGGTCAAATAGTGACAAATCAAATTACTTAAATCTTTGTTTGTAAGAATAAAAAAATCACGGTAACAATTCGTCTTATCGTTTGCAAAGTAATTAAAAAGAAATCTTATTCCAGTACGTTTCCATTATAGGAGCATTGGCGTTCCTTTTTTAAAGCTTGGTGCAATTGGGGTTTCATAAAATGAGATTAGTTGCCAAATAATACAACTATCTAAAATCTGCATATAATATCGTTAATTCTGCACGACCGTGGTCCCGAACGTGCCGGATTAAAGAACTTCTACTGTATATATATATATATTGATTATTTTTTACATACAATTTATTTTTGTGTGTGTGTAAAAAGATATAAATGGCTTCGTTATGCTAAACAAATCCTATAAATATTGAAAACATATCATGTGTATATGAATCAGTGAATAGGTTGCCAGAAAAGTGTTGCCTTTATCTCTCCAAGGCCCCTATACCAGAAAAGTACCCTTATTTCTGTTGTTGAACTCTAGATACCAGGGTTCGTACGGGTCCTTGAATTTCCAGACTAAGAAATTCTTCAGTACCAATATTTTCTTATGGAAATATCTCTTTAAATAAGGCGAAATTTCGTGTGTTTAAGCTAGATGTATTTTTCTACTAAAAAATACTGATATCTGGCCTTGAAAATAACGGTGCCCGTACGAACCCTGGATATCAAATATTTGGTATCAACTTCGTACTTCGCTGTTTTTCAACGAACATAAGCTGGTTTGGAGACGCCTGACAATAGGTTTCTAATTGAATCTTTTATATTATCAATTTCCAAAAATAATGACTTGGCAAACGAATTGTCAAAATGATAAGCTCCAGAGTTTTTTTAAGCAAATCTTCGTGTGTAAAATTAAATTTCAAATTCTCATAATTTTACCAGAGGTATTTTCCCTTATAATGCCTTATAATCTTTCCTTTCCAGTAATCTTCTCATTCTCTCGTAATCTGAAAAATTTGAGAGAATGCTGAGCTAGATTGGAATTCATTAAGTTGCAGTCAGTAAGTCAGTTTGTTCGATGTGTATCACAAAAGCAATCAATCGAACCAATCAAATTTAGCCAAACTTTGTTAGTCGAAATTCATGCATTTTCACATTTTATTTAGAACCGTAGAACTTAGAATAAAAAGAAACTGACATATCCTCAAAATGGTGTAGCTTTAACTGTAACCGGTTCCGCAGGGTCTGAGTACCATCGGAGGACACTTCCACCAGCAAATTTGAATAACAATTTTCTCTTTATTTAAACGCCTTATTAATGCAAATTTTATAGCATAATAGCAGTAAAAATATCTATTCGTTTTTACTGGTAGAAGATTGTTCTGGCGGCAGTCTGGCCCTCCATTACCGCCATATTTTGACAACCTTAAGGGGTCTCAGGAGTTTTACTTTTTACTTGGTTGTGGAATTTAGCAGCATGTCGCATTTAATTTTTTTCTCATCCTCTATAAAACATAAATGCATAAAATTTTTAATATAGACAACCTAATATCTCTTCTATTTTAAATAATTTTTATAAATATTCCATATTGAAATTTTATTTTATTTTATTATGTTTAATTTTGATTAAAAAAAAATTAAAATTGTTTTTTTTACTTGCATGCACTGCGCGCAACATTTTTCATAAACTAATAAAGCAATTTGCATGAACCTTGGTAAATATCTTCATTTTAAGGTAAATAATAACTTATACTTCAAATTTAGTATTATAATTGCATTGATTATTTAAAATTTGCAATTTTTCAATAAAAAAATTATTTTTTTCAAAATTTTATAGTTTAAATTTAAATTTAAAATAAAATAAATAAATAAATTGCTTACCAAGGAAGTATAGGTTTAAGTTACATTAGTTTTACATCATTATCAATATTTTGGGGGGCTCTTGAATCAATAGTTTTGCAACAGTCTTGCGCGCAGTGGTTGCAAGTCAAAAAACAATTTAAATTTTTTTTATCAAAATTAAACGTAAAAAAAAAAAAAAAAAAAAAAAAAAAAAAAATCAATATAGAGTATTAAAAAAAAAGAATTTAAATAGAAGAGATATTAGGTTGTATATATTAAAAATTTTGTGCGTTTATGTTTTATAGAGACTGAGAAAAGAAAGTAAATGTAACATGTTGCTAAATTTCACTGCCTAGTAAAAAGTAAGACTCCTGAGACCCCTTAACAATCCCCCTGTCAATATGAATGAATTCGATTGCTGATGGGTGAAATTTACACCAGTAAAAAAATAGCAATTTTCTCTTTATTTAAACGCCTTCTTCTTGCAGAAAAAAGGCATGCAAATAAGGGAAAACTTTCTACTCGTTTTATCTTTCGTGTAAGTTTGATCCGGTGTTAATCTGACCTTCATACAATGTAAAAAACAACGAAACGCCACATTGTGACATCTTCCTCAGTTACTTCACTCGCGTACGATAGACACTACGCTAAATGTCTCCTGCTCTTTACTTGTAGCCAGTAGCGCCAGTTTTTCAAAAAT
The DNA here is from genome assembly GCA_963932465.1 of Maratus speciosus. Classification (NCBI taxonomy): domain Eukaryota; kingdom Metazoa; phylum Arthropoda; class Arachnida; order Araneae; family Salticidae; genus Maratus; species Maratus speciosus. The sequence goes on along the minus strand of OZ010794.1, from coordinate 499,674,358 downwards.
ATTGGTTGGGCTCAAAAATTTTTTATTAAAATAACACATATAACATTTTTCGCTTATTGTGTGTGTGTGTGTGTTTGTAGAAAGAGGCGGGGCAGGAACGAATGACTAAAAATGATAATTCGAAATTAAATTGTTTTTTTAAGCAAATTTTTAAATTATTATAATTTTATAAATAAGTTTATTAGATTATATTCATCTAAGTTCTCCCTTATAAATACATTAATAGTTATTTTAAATAACGTTGGAATTGCTAACTATTGAAAGTGCAAAAATTTAAATGTGAAGAAAAACATACATTTTAGTCACCTAAGTGCTTTGTCAATTCAAGACATCAAAACAGATTGCAAAATATGCAAGAAATTTGTTTTCAGGAGAAATTAAACTATACATCCGTTGAAGGTTTTTTCAGTGCTGCTGTAAGTCTAATGGATGTCCTTACTATTTTTCAAACAAAATTGTTTTGAGGGCGTTAAGGGTGTTCTCAAATCCAAAAGGGCAAATTTCTGACACAAGTTTTAATTTATTTTTGTTCGAAAATTCATGAAACTAGCTGGTGTTGTTCTTCAGAAACTATGTAATTACGCTGTTTTTCCTCTTTTTTTTTTTTTTTTTTTCGCAAACGCAATAGATTTTTCAGAAAATAGTGTCAAAGTGGGCGTTTTGAACCGAATTTCCGCGCGAAGGAAGAAAGAGCACTTAAGAGCGGGCGAAAAACGTCTTAGTCACGTGATGTTTGTCACGCTTATAACTCAATAGATAATTGATTGATCAAAAAATGGAAAAAGCAGTTCAATTCCAAATCGCTTCCATGGCCAGGCTTTCCAATTTTTTATCTTTCCGTTAAAAATGAATTTGTAAATGTGTCAAAACGTTTTGGGCTTGTTGAGCAGAGCAGTTAAGAACAGCCTTAATAAAACTAAATTTCATTTCAGCGATTGAATGATTAAAAAAAATAAATTTCGTATTAAATAAATTGAAATTGGGCGGGTGGAGAGATCAAATTATTGTGTGGGTTCGCGCCCCATGGGCTCATATATGTTGGCGCCACTGCTTATAGCTCCATTTTTAGAACCTGAATCTCTGACGTACCAAATATTTTCTGCGACGTGCTACCTAATATGTTGTGAAATATTATATTATGATTAACTTTGAAGCACAAAGAGAATTCACACAAAATTAGCCACAAGGGAAGTGTTATCGGCTAATAACCAACTCTCATCTTTATTTTCTCATCCTTCTTTAAATTACTTCCAAAATGATGAAGTGGTCTAAATGTCAGTGAACTATCGCGTGCCAACCTTCTCACCGCCGACCGCACAGTGGATCAATCCTTAAGAAAATGCGAACATAGAGTGAAAAAATAATCATTAAATAACTAATTTTTTGCAATGAAATATTTTAAAAGAATATCTAAAAAATACGAATATATGTTTATTTTTTAAATTATACAAAATTATACCGTATTTGTATAGCTCGGAATATACACCTCTCAGCAGAGGAATTTTTCAGCGAATTTTAGTGACTTTTTGCTATGCTCAGAAATGGAACCTAAATAACCTCTACTAATAACTCATTTAAAATATAATTATTAATTTCTTAAAACACATTTTAAACCACTACTCACTATATTTTGATTGAATTTTATGCCTCATTCTACATTATGAACAACATATATAGAATTAATGGTATCGTAATCTTCAAAATTACATAACTTAAATTGTTTAAAGTTGTTTAAAATTTCAAACTCATGTTGGTATTCCTGAAAGCCTGTACTTTAGTGTGGTATAGATGATTTTTTGCGCAAACCTTCGCGTTTTCGAAATAAATGGACTTGAAGCGGCTATTCCGTAATTTTCCGTTTCCAGAAAACATGTTAAATTGGCTGTACACAAAAATATTTTTTAAAGAAGATTATGCTGTAAGAAATTTCTAGGACGAAATGATGTAAAAAACTAATTTAACGTTAAACTGCGAAATTAAAGTTAACCCGGGAGAAATCGGTAGTGAGAATGCCCAATTGCTTTTCTTTTACTTTACATTCATGTAATATCAACTTTGTTTGGTTGGCTTAGTACTTTTATTCACAAAATAGGTAAAATAATTGAAAAACATTTTGAAATTTTAATTAAAATGAAAGATTTAAATAAGAGTCTTTAAAAAGTACGACTGTGAGAGAAAATCTCATGCAGCGAGTTCTCCCGGGTTAATATACTCGTATTTCTGGTTATATAAACGTTTACATGAAAATGCTGAAAAGTGCAAAGGTTCTCAGAGGGTTAAATGTACTCTAATAAATGGATATGCTGCTATGTCAGTGATAAAGTGTCATATTTTAAAGTAAAAGATCCAATGATTCTGGAAAATTTCTGTTCCTTTGAATGTATTTTATTTTGTGTCTAATATTTGAAATCAAAACGTCAGATGTTATTAGCAAATGGTGCAATAAGTCTTCGTTACATACCCTTCAAATTATTTTTCTCTTATGTGACTCCCGGTACCTTCGAAACTGTTTATTTCGAGCTTCGCTAGATTCTTCCTATTATTATCCAATTGGAACATCAAAATTTGTAATCATATCCTTTCCATGAGAGCGTTAATACGGGTTAGGTTCCCTTAGAAAGACCCCCACGAAGGGCACATCCCCCTGGGCCTATATCCCTCGTTCATATAATTGGCCGTCATAAATACAACCAACCAACCAACCTTTCCATGAATTAGTAATTTATGTACACAAGCTGGTATATAATACTATCCGTACTTTGAGGCACATTGTTTAGCTGTTCCCAGTGCGAAATTGCCAAATTTTTTGGCCTTAATGATTTCGTCACAGGCGATCATATGCATTATAATTGCAAAACGTTTAATAAGTTCTTTATCCAATCCAGTGATCTCAGCTGTCTTTTCAAACTGAGCAAAAAATGTCCTTGCATTTGTTTCCATCGTGTGTCAAACCACTTCCCCGTTTAACAACACCTATTAGCAAACCAAATTCTTTTCTAAATTCGCGTTGAATTTTTCTCTTTGATTCTTCTTAATTTAGCTTCTCCAGGAGTATCCTCTCTGAACCTTTGAGTTAGTCTTCTTTCATGAGTTTCGGTTACGTCTGAAAAAGATTTTCGTGATGTTGATTTTTGCAAATTTTCAACTGCAAATGGTTTAAGCACATTACCAACTTTAAAGGAACACTGAAGTGAAAAATATTTTTTATTATTGAAACGATCTAATTTTCGTTCAAATTTCATCCAGCTATCTTTTGCATTTACACAAAACATACGTAAATGCCCCTTTAAATTTTCTTCATCATTTTCTGAGGCAATTAGTACAGTTCGCTTACAAAACTAAGCATTGATTTTTCATAACTAAAACCATCATTTAAATTCTTCAAAAACGGAAACAAATCTCTGTTTGTTATCATATTTAAAAAGAATATAAAAAAAAAAGACAAAATGAAATAATCTTGTTTCAAATAAAAAAGAAATATGCTAAAATTAATATTACTAGAAGATAATTTTAAAAAACTCAAACCCAATAATAACAAATATGCACTGAAATAAGTTCTAAAATGTTGCAGTAGAATGTTGGAGTTCTGTAGAAAATTTTTAAAGAGTTATGTAAATATCGCATATGTTGCCAATTTAAAATTAAACAAATGTTTTAAATATTCCACAAATGTCATTTGGATATAAGTAAGAACTGCATGCTTTGTTTTTCCAGTTTATTTTAAATATTCAACATCTCCCTAAACTTCCTAATTGCGACAAAAGAGTGCGAAATTGTTCGTAAAAACCATGCAGATGCTTTCAGTATCATTTATTTTACTCATTTAAACCTAAATATTACAAAACACGTCATATATATAGGTTTATTCTATCGTTTCTATGTTCGACATTGCCTATACAGTAGAACCTCTTTTATCCGAAACTCTTTTTACCCAAACTCTCGGTTAACCGAAATCCTTTTTAAAAGCTTTTTTTTTTAAGCTATCACATTTTTTGTGTGCAAAATCCATTTTTAAAATCTTTTTTTTGAGTACCATATTCCTTGTGTGCAAACGGTCCTTTCAGAACTACGAGTACTTATAAATATTTTCGATCCCCTTTCTTAAAGTTCCTTTGAATTTAACTTGAGCTCCCATAAGTTGCGTAGTGGAACGAAAAAAATGAACAAATTAGAAATTTTGAAGCTTTTGTGTGTTTTGCAAAAGGTTTGGCATGGTTGGAGCAGCAGGAAAACTGTGATACTGGTGAACTAATAATATATAAAAAAAAACTCCGTGATAGAGCTTCAAGCTAATCGAAACTGCTACAAACAAAACATTTTTCCAAACTCTTGTGATATATGTAAAAGGTACTTAATTTCAAAATTAAATTTCAGGTAATTGATTCTTGTTTCTATTTTGCTATTGCTTTATTTTTATTAAGCACTTCTTACCGTAATAATAAATATTGCATATATTTCTCCTTAATCTTAACACTAAAGAATTCTCGATTATCCGAAAATTTCGATTTTCCGAAAGATGGTCGGTCCCAATTACTTCGGATAATCGAGGTTCTACTGTACTTTGATCCACTGTGCGCCGCGAGCTGATATATCCGTTCACTAAGCTGTAGGTTTCACTGTAGTAGAAGCATTTTTTAAATTAATATAATTCTACAACTATAATGCAGTTTTAAAATATTTTTTTATGTATAATACTCTCAAGGCTTATACTCCAAACTATATATTTAAAACGCCAAGCGTTTTCTTTCGACAGTCCGTGAGAAGAAACTACTGCATCAAATTACACCAATCTTTTTTTTAAATGAAAGATATTTGACCACAGATTTGTTATCGTACATTCGTTTGTTGAAATATTTTATTAATTAGCCATAATTTTAAATTTAAATTCTACAGTTGCGCATGCGCAGTATATAAGTACAAGTCTGCCTTTGGAGTGACGCGCTGCACATGCGCAAAGATGCTGGCTCAGTTGAACTATTCGAGGAAGTATCACATCACAGGTAGAAATTGCTTTACGTTCGTCTGCTGTTCGATCTTACTGTAAACTAGCTTTTCTTTCTTTCACAAAGTTAATATTATTTGGCTCTTTCAGCATTATTTACAATTCAAAAATTTACTGTGTCGATATTAAGAGTTAGATACGGTTTATTTCGGGAGGGCCATATTGGTTTGGTCATATTACATACAGAAGATAAACTCAGTGATTTGAGACTAAAAGTTATATCCGTCTTATGAATTGCCAATAGTTACACACGAAGATCGGGAAACTAGCATATTAAATTGTAGCTGCTTCTTTGAAAAAGTAAGATGTCAAATATTAAAACGCAAAACTATTTCTGTAAGATAAAATCTCAAATTCGAGAAAATTGCGTATGCGTCAACTGTTTATCGAACCTCTTCAATTTAGAATGAACGACAATGAGTTCCCGTTAGCGTAGTGGAATAACGCGACAGTCTAAAGCTCCGAATTTTTGTAGCGGGCGCGGGTTCGAACCCGAGCCTGGCAAAATGCAATTTTTTTTTTCTTTGTCGATAATTCATTTTTGTAATGACATATTTTATTAGAAAAAGAATTTTTTGATTTTAATTTTATTATTATTATTTGAATGCTTTATAATTAAATAAAATTAACTATTATTAATTAATATAATTATAATTAATATAATTAATTATATTTTGAAAAAATAATGATTTCATATTTAAAATATTAAAGCTAAAATATTTTGCATGTAATTATCAATTAAATAAATTGAGCTGATCTACAATTTTGTTATATTTTCTGACCATTATCAAGAATATATATGTGCGTGTGTCAGAAAGCAGAAAATTTTGTCATTCTTTTCCGTAAAAAATAAAACGGAAAGAAAGAAAAATATTCGTATAAGAGCTATAAAAGAAATTACCTTGATATCCAGGTTTAATATTTATAAAAATGTAAAATAAAATTCCAGTAATAAAAAATATATTTCTGTATCAAGTTTCAAATTTAGGTTTTTAGAGAATGAGACAGATAAAAATGAAATTCATGGCAGCTTTTAACTGTCGTGTTGTTTAAAAAAATAAATAAATAAAATAAATGAAAATAAATATTGTTATTTAAAAAAAAAGAGGCCGCTGTAATTAAAAATAAATTCTCTACCCGGCATTTTTAGGTAAAATTCTGATAGAAAGCAAGTATAATTGGTTGCAAATTATAAACTTAAAATTCTTTCACTTTATTGAATAGGTTAGGCCTTAAAGAAATATCAGTCACTTATGCATTATAGAAATTTGTCACGTAATTCATCATTCAGTAATTAATTTAAAAGCAACTAATTAAAAATTAAAGAATTTTATGATGAAACATTCAAGTTATTTACCGTCAAATCTCGACGGGCACTGTCTAGTATGTAATTAAATTATTTATGTCATGTTATAAAAATAATCTTTTTTCAGACTTTTTAATTAATTACAGAGAAAACAACGTTACAATTCTGCCCTTTTGCTCGACAGTCAGGGGGTTAGAAAAGATGGGGAAACCCCGAGTTTCCCTCGTAACTAGCATAATAACACTTAACATTTTGTGAGAATGTAAACTGAAGCGATTTTTCACGTGGATTCTTCATATGCATATAAAAAATTAAGTTGAAATTTTTGGGTTAGGAAATTCCATATGCGTTCTATCAAGTATTATTTTTGTAGTATACATTTTCACAAGAACGTTTAATATATCTGGCAATTTAATTCTATTTCTGAAACCGGAAAATAAATAGAAGTATTGTTAATATCAAATTGAACTTCAATATTTTTCTCACCAAATGTGTTAAAATAAATAATGCATCTTGTAACAAAGCTGTCTTTCATCTTTGAGGACACTTTAACCCATTAACGCCCAGTGTCATCATTTGAGGACGCTAGTCTTAATGGCAAGAAAGCGCTTTTCACACCAGTAAATATGAAGATAAATATATACTTTCTTTCACGATACAAATTACTTGATAAAATAGGATAAAAATTACTCTTTCTTTTAAAAGTGGTGGGAAATCCAAAATTTACATTTTAACGAAGATAATAATTTGGGCGTTAATGGGTTAAAAGAGTACAGTAGAATCTCGATCATCCGAAGTAATTGGAGCCGACCATCTTTCGGAAAATCGAAATTTCCGGATAATGGAGAATGCTTCAATTTTAAGATTAAGGAGAAATATATGCACTATTTCTTATTACGGCAACAAGTGCTTAATAAAAACAAAGCAATAGTAAAATAGAAACAAGAATAAATTACCAGAATTTTAATTTTGAATTTAAGTATCTTTTACATATATCGTAAGGGTTTGAAAAAAATAATTTGTTTGTCGCAATTCCGATAGCCTTTGCTTTGAAGCTCTATCACGGAGTTTTTAATATTAATAGTTCACCAGTATCACAGCCTTTTTGCTGTTCCAGCCATGCCAAACCTTTTGCAAAACATTCAAAAGCTTCAGAATTGCGAATTTGGTCGTTTTATTCGTTCCATTCCGCAGCTTACGGGAGCTCAAGTTAAATTCAAAGGAACTCTAAGAAAGGGGATCGAAAATATTTATAAGTACTCGTAGTAAAAACGGTGCCGCTTGCACACAAGGAATATGATAGTTAAAAGAAAAAAAAGCTTTCAAAATGGTTGGTTGAATGGAATTTTATGGCACAAAGTCCCTTTAGGAACATGCTGCGCCAACTTTCAAAATGGACTTTGAACACAAGGAATGTGATAGTAAAAAAAAAGGGAGCCTTAAAATGGATTTTGGGTAAACGAGAGTTTCGGATAAAAGATGTTTTACTGTACTATAGATGAGCGCAGTCGGGTTTGGTAATTTTTATAATCGAATAATTTTAAATAATCGATTATGTATGGAGCAGTGCTTAATTTGCACGGGAGCTAACCAGAGCCCTTCCTTGTTTTCAGTAAGTATTTAAATATTCGTCGGAATTCACAGGAGTTCATAAATACAGGGATCCGGGGCCTAGTGCATAGCTGCCAACTTGTACGGATTTTTGCTACCACTAAAATTTAATAGAAATTTATGCCTTATTCAATTATCAAAATTCACTGCAATTCGGCGATTGAATTACCGAAGGCTTTTTATTAAATTTTAATGGTAGCAAAAATCCGTACAAGTTGGCAGCTATGCTAGTGCAATAGCGCTTCCGAAAAACCAAAGCCGTAATTAGCTCATTCCTTTCCTTCCCATTTCCAAGCTTTTATATTCTTTTTTATCGAAACACTTATATGTGAAGTAATGTGTCACACAAGTAGGAGATGAAGGTGAAATTGATTCAATTTTTATATCCGTTTTTTAGCTTTGGCTGGGAAAAGTTCAATCTGTCTTACATTCAAAATTTTATTTATTCATGTGTAGGGAAAAAAAGCTTTTCCTCCTTAAAAATTGCTTATTCTATTCTATTTCAAATCATTTTATTTGTGTTTTGTTCAGAATAAAGGAAAAACAGAAATAATGTTTTTCTATTCCAGTGATATTTACAAATTTATGTCTGGCATTGATTGATACGACGCCACTAAATTGACTGAACAATGAATTTGCTTTCAATTCGATTTTCTTTTGTGACAGTAAGATAATTTTTAATTGGCTGGTTTATTTTAACTTTTTATTTAGATATCTAACCTGAAAAGAATAATTTCTGTTTTTAGTCAATGCGCATCAGCTTGAGGTTTTGTTTGTTTGAGGTTTTTAATCTTCTACTGTGTACGAATACGAAAATCACATAAGTGATTTTTCTATTTATTTTTATCATGAACGTTGCCCGTGCTAAAGCTCTGCTCAGTGTTGCCAGATTGGCTATTTTTTTTTAATTCAGATTCTTGACTGACACCACTTTTTTGAAATGGTAAAATGCACCTTATTTAATGACATATTAATTAGGGCAAAAACGAAGATAATTTTACCGTTTCAAAAAAGTGGCGGCAATCAAGAAATCTGAATTTAAAAAAAGTAGCCCACTGGAAAGGCTGGCTCTGCTCTGCACATTTACGAAGTCACTTTCACTTTTAAGTAGATATAATAGCCGTGTATTTTTATTCTGATTGAAAGCAATGGAGCAGTGTTTCACTTTTTTCTATGAAACCATCTAATCTTTCCGATAACGATGTGAAGTTTTTAATTTAATCTGTTTTTGAGGGACTCGCCACAAAGGATTGTTATGCGGAAGGAATTGATTATAGTTTAAAATATGCGTCTTTTATAGGAAATTGAAAAGCATTGTTCCATTCATCAGTATATAAATATTAATTTCTGTAAAACTCATTCATTTTTCCATAAAAATGCATAGCTGCGAACTATTCCTTTTTTGTATTAACACTTTTTCCGAATCGTAATCCTTACCATATTTAATCCATAATTCTGCAATGAATTAACATTAAAATTATGCAAAGACTTCTATTCGGAAGGAGTTATAACTAAAAATTGGAATAGTTGACAGCTAAATATACGCAGATAGATGTATTTAAAAATATATTTTGCTAAAGGAAAAAAATGCTTTAAATTTTGCAAATAATGTACAAAATATAAATATGTAGATTTGAGTGGCGACGCGCTACGGTTCTTATTACTGCAGGATATTAGGGTTCCTCAGAGCTGCCACAGGAGGCTTTTTTTTTATTCTATTTCGCACCAATTTTTTAAATCAAAAATCTTTAACATACGCTTTTACAACTGTTTCAAGAAAAATATACTACAAAATGTATTTCTTTAAAAAGTGTGGTGCAAGCAGAATATAAAAATAGTCGTCTGTAGCAGCCCTGGCTCCGATACTTTTTTTGTTATAAATTAAGCATTGGTATAGAGTCGGGACTTATGATTGATTTAAATTTTTCACCACCTTCAAGCATTTTTCTGCCTTTACTTAAAGTTTGTCTAATGTTACATCAGTAATATAGAATTATAATAAGCTCAATGTAAACATTAAATATTTAAATGGAAAATTAAATTTCCAAGTTAATTATAAACCACTGAAAATCTTAATTCTAAAATTATACCGGTAATCGTTCCTCGGGGAAATGAAATTCTTTCATTTGGTGGAAGTCCATTCACATTTTTTTTAACTTTTATAATTCTTTTTCTTTTTGAATAAAAAAAACCCTATTATCTATTCATATTATGTATTTATTTATTTTTATTTTATTGCTAAGAAGTAACTCATATTATATGCGAAAATATACTGTTAAATCTTTATCTATAGTATAACCACGACAGCGTCTCCAATATTCTACATTAAGTGGAGACATGAGAGAATTATTTTGAAAAAATAGATTTTGTTTTATTGTCTTAAAAAGCTCTTTGAACCTTCCTGAATCCATTGGTATGCCCGTTTTTTTTACCATTACAAATACAGTAAAACCTCCCTAAAGCGACCACGTTCCATTCCAATAAAAATTGGTCGCTCCAAGAGGTGGTCTCTTAATGGAGGTCATGTTTAAATCTAGATTTTAATTGTTGAAAAAAGGTAAAAATTAATGTAACTAAAATTTATTTTACACATCAGGAAAAAATATAAAAATTTACGTATGAAAATAAAAGTTAATTATATAAATTAATTACTTCAAAGTTTAAAATATGAATACATTGACGTTATCTTTAGTTTTTCTTTTATAACTTTTATTTCCAAGCCCTGACGAAATGGAGTAAATAAATGCAATTTTTTTGAACGGAAACAAATAATGACGATTTCATTAATTTATCTATTTCTTTGAGAGATTCCTGACAGAATAGGGCAGGGGAGTTTATTGATGGTCATTCTTAATTTGCCATCAGAGTTAAATTCATTGCTAAAAAGGCACAAACGGGTTTAAACGCTTAAAAGTTGCCGGAATAATAATAATAATAAGAATCTAAACTTAGTTTAGAAGTTTGATGAATAATGCGCTCTCCGGAAATTATTTTTCTAATAAAACCTTCTTCAACCGACCAGGAAAAAACAGAATTTGTTTCATTTTCTTCAAAGAAATTGTTCGCTCATAGAGGGAGTTCAACTGGGATGGTCTCTGAATGGAGGAAAAATTAGTATTGAGTCTATTGGAATAAATTTCGTTCCATGAAAAATGGTCGTTCAGGGAGGTGGTCGCACAGGTAGGTTTCACTGTAATCGTAAAAATTCAAGGGAATACACCGACTCGGACGCCACGCCCATTCACATTACTTTTACGCTAACATTTTATACTTGTTTCTATTTTTACATGCTACTCACACCACTATATTTTTTAAATAAATTTTGTAGTGTGCAGATTTTGTCAAAGTAAGAAATAAAAGTTTTTCCTATAAGAAAAAAATCCCTATAAGAATTTCCTATAAGTGGTGCTATGTGAATAAAATTTGTGTAAGAGATGCCGGTTTAAGACATTACCTCAGTTATATGAAACTGGACGTTATCTAAGTGTTTAATTACACATTAATTCATATATTAGACAAAATTGTGCAAGTACTTCACACAAGTTAGAAGTGTCATAAGTTTTTTTGCCTCTCCTGAAAAATCGTATTTTTCAGGTAAAAGTCCCATTATCTCATAAAATACTCAAGCGATTTTGATAAATTTTTTTCGTGGTAGAGCATAAATATAAGATCATATGGCAGACAGTTTTCAAAAACTTTAATTAGTTTCTGAAAAATTGACATTGCTCTAAAATAAAAAGTTTTGGTCGCAGAAAAATACTGTCTGCCATAGACCTTGAGCATAATCCAGTGAACATGGATTTCAAATATGAACAAAATTGGTAGGGTAGTTTCTTAGGAAAGGGGTCTTAAGCTGGAATATTTTCTATAGGATTGCATCCAGTTTGTCTTCCCTTAATGTAAATGGCACTATTTTAACGATATTTCCACTTAGTGACTTACAAAACTATGCCCTAAAGTTTTTGTTTTAGTCAGAAGAATTGCTCTTTTAAACATATTAAACAATAAAAATAAAAGCAGTTTTATAAGTAGATATTTAGGAAATCATAAAATTAGGAGAAGAATTTCAGAGTCCAAGTAATATTTTTTCCCTAAAACTACATGTTTCAAGCAAATTAAATAATAAAATTGCAATAGACAGACATATATAAGTAGTTAATTAATTTTTAATATGAAATAATCGTCTCTAAGGCTTTTCCTTTTTCCTTTTTTAGGCTTATAAAACAAACAATGTAAGCTATGTGTTCATATAACACTTACAAGTAAAGGTACTATAGTCTGTGGCGGCGAATTTCGAATTTTATAGCTCATTTGATTCATCTCATCGAGCTTAGTAATTTTATCGCATATCGGCCATTAAGTTTTTATAATGGCAGGGGGGCGGGTCAAAGTTCAAAATCTCGTTTATTGAAAACCTTCAAAGAAATAAGTGCGATTTAAGTTTACTAACTGTTTTTACAGTGCCATATATTGCCAATAGCTGCTATAAGGTTATATCATTGCTGTTATTATAAAGACTTGTTATTGCAGATAAAATATTCGTATGCTACTTGACAGGCAGATTTTCGCAAGTTATGATGTCCCCAGCTAGATCAGTGTTACTTATAAAAAAAAAAAAAAAAAAAAAAAATAGATTTTTTGATTGGCACCACTTTTCTGAAACAATAAAATTCCCCTTGTTTTCTCCTTTATTAATATGTCATTAAATAACACAAATTTTACTATTTCAAAAAAGTTGTGCCAGTCAAGAAATCTGAATTTTAACCCTTAATTATCGCACCCGTGATATTCACTGGCTGTGTCTTTTATTCAGATTGTTTGATTCCCACCAGTCTTATAAAATAGTTTAATTGGCTTTATTATGGTATCATTTTACCTGTCATTAAATAAGGTGAATATTTATTTTTCAAAATAAGTGGTGCCAATAAGCAATTTCAATTTTTAAACAGTAATTTAATGCGACAGTTAAAGGGTTAAAAAAGTAACCCACTGACAACTCTGGCCTAGTTTTCTTCACCCTGTCAATAATTCTTCCCGATTTACGAGCAAAAACCTTTGTAACCACACATTGTCGGTTCTTTTGTCAGTTTTTCAGTCACATCGTAACTTGCGGAACGACTGCGTGCTATTCCATGCAAAGGCATTTTCTTTTACTGTTCTATTTTCGGCTGCTCGCCTTATGCAATTTTTTAAACTTTAACCCGGCCCTTTGTCATTATTAAAAGTCAATAGCTGATATGCGAGGTAGCAAATTTTTTAGCTCGACGAAACTAATCGAATTAGCTATAAAAATCGAAATTATTGAAAAGGTCTCTCGAATGGGTGTCACATTTTTTCCCCTAACTTTCCCAATAATGATCGAATTATTTCAAACAAACGTGAAATAAACTGACCTTTATATGTAATAAATATATAGGTATCTTAAGAAGTAGTAAAAGTTCTTACCAATAGTGCTACTGCATCTGGTGATTTTTTTTTTTTTAAGAAATATTAAATTCACACCGCAAAACTTTAAATAGTAATTTTACTTTAGTTTATATGTGAAGATACGAAACTGTCTTTGAGAAATGAATTTAAATATGTTCCAAGTAGAAACCTGGAATTAACCCCTTAATTCTTGCTCCCGTCATATTCTCGGGCTGTGCCTTTTACTCAAATTGTTTAATTCCCACCAGTTTAATAAAATAATGAAATTGGCTATATTTTAGTATCGTTGTTACTGTCACTAAATAAGGCGAATATTTCTTTTTCATAAAAGTGGTTCTACAATAAGCAATTTGAATTATTGAACCGTAATTTAATTCGAGCGTTAAGGGGTTAAATAAATAAGCATTCATGAAATACATTTTCTGGTTCGAAATGTGGTTAACCTGACTCAAATTAATTCATACATTACGGAAGATTTGTGGAAGGTTGGTAGCTTTGTACTAGCCTTATTAAGTTTAGATCCACATGCATTAGACGCTACGTATAAATACGGATGTTATTGAGAGTTCATACGATTTCAATGTACTATCCTATCTCATTATCTTCCTTTTTTTATGATTTCGTTCCATTTTACACAAAGCAAGTACATTATAAAAGAATATTAAAAATTACTTTTAAATACGGCAATCCCTTAATATTAGCAAGATTTATGTTCACGGAAACCTTCGCTAATGTTAGGATTATCTTTCTGCCCATAGAACAGGGATAGGTTTTATGATTTTTTTAACTGAAGAACCAAGTGAAACGTAAACAGAGTATTTATTCAGCATTAAAAAGTACATACTGTAAATAACTTTAAATAATTATAAACATATAATACAAAGTTTATCTTCTAGTTCATAGCTGAAAAAAATTACTGATATTCGAATGTTTGGCAGAGCAAAACATTTGTTTATGAATTGCCACGTAAGGAAAAGTAGCGGCTTTGATTTTACTTTTAACCCTTAACTTAACCCTTACTTAATGAAGAGCATGTTTCAGAGGAATTTTATTCCGTTCACACCACTTTTTGTTATGCTTTTACTTTTACTTTATAAAAAACTGAAATGTGTTACTTAAATAACATAAATTTTAATATTCTCTTTTACTGGTATAAAAAATTAAAAAAGTCACAAATAAAATGTTGTGAAAACACAACGTCAGACATTGACGGGTTAAATTTAAAACTTCTCACCAGTGCAGGATAGCATTCTGTCTAAACAAGTTGTTGTTGAAGCTTTAAGTTTTTCCCGACAATTTTTGCAGAAAATATTTCTTCTGTGATAAAAATGTTGAGGAATTTTGGGTTTCTCGGAATTATTGATCGATATTTTACCTTAGCACAAGCTATCAAATTATCAGAACTTAGGCTATACAGTACAATGGAGGTATCAAGTCGCTAAGGGTCACGCAGTTAATGGAACTGGTGAAACAAAATAAGTTTACTTTGTAAAAAAATATTATTTATAAAATAAAATTCAGGAATAACAAATTCGCGAATGTTGAAATGTTCATTATTTTTTATTTCGCGAATAATTAAAATTTGAGCATGTTAAATTGCAGAATTTAATTGCAGAATTTGTGAGATTGTATAAAATAAGTATTTCTGCATAAAAATATTGGTATTAAAAAAAACCAGGAGATTGGCAACTATACTGATCTTTATTTTATTTAAATTTATGAAAAATAGTTGTATTTGATTTAAAGTAGGCGTAACCTGATCTTTTGAGTGAAAAAAATGGATTATGCCTCTGCTTTTTCCTATACAAAAATGGTATTAATTATATGTATAATGGTTTTAATTATATGTATATACCGGGTGTCCTAAAAAGGACTGACTGATTTTAAAATTCAATAACTTGCAAACGGTGACAGATATTTAAAAAATTCTTGCAGGAGCGTTATGCACAAGGTCAAAAGTTTTTTTTACGGTGATTTTCGATTTTAGTTCGAATTACAAACAATAGATGGCGCTGTAAGCAATAGGCGCTAAAAACAGGCTCGATTTTTCGGTCGATCTTTTCTTCCATGCGGAAAAAGGAGATGGAAATGTACTAAGTGGGTCCCGAAGGACCAAAAATCGAGCCTGAATTTAGCGTCTATTGATCGCAGCGCCATCTATTGTTTTAATTCGAACTAAAATCGAAAATCTGTAAAAAAAACTTTTGACCTTATGCATAACGCTCCTGCAAGAATTTTTTAAATATCTGTCACCGTTTGCAAGTTATTAAATTTTAAAATCAGTCAGTCCTTTTTAGGACACCCGGTATATATATGCATATGTGAGTATGCATATAATATACATGTGTGTTTCACTGCGTAATCAACAATATATATAAAAGGTGGCCATAACTAAACTGGCAGCACTCAGCGTGTTTTGTAGTAATTCTGGTCCAATTTTTTTTTATGATGATTAGACAAATGAAGAATCTGCCAGTTTTGAGTGACGTCACTGAGCAGGTTCTCCCAAGATGGCGGCTGATTTTTTATTTTTTTTTTTTTTATTTTTTTTTATTTATTTTTTTTTTTTTTTTACATAGGACCAAACAGTTCATGTTTACTGCTGGAGCAAACTTCCGCCAGTATATTTTAAATAGAAAATTTCGCCTTATTTTTGCGACTTGTTCTTGCAAAATTTCTCTCACAAATATGGTAAAAATATAAATTCGTTTTTATTGTTTAATTTTAACCCGAGTATTATAGTTTCTGTCACTGACACTGACAGGAGGTTTTTTAGGTTTTCACAGCATGGTGGAAACGCAGAGACTGATTACGGCCGAAGTAAACTACCACCAGTAAAAATGAATATATCTTTTTGGCCATAATCATGACTGAAATTTTGTATTAATGTGGTGTATAAATAAGGAGAAAATGTCTAGTCACTTTTACTGGTGAAAGTTTACATCGGCGGTAAACCGCCTCTGCGACACCGGTTACAGTTGAAGTTTCACTATTTTGAGGATATGTGAAATCCTTTATATTGGCAGTTCATTTATTAAACAAAACAATTAATGAACAATTCGCGAATAAATAGTGCCAAAATTCATGTGGATATGTGGATATAGACAAGTGGCGCTGTTTTTTTTTTTTTTTTTTTTTACGGAATTTTTTGTTAGCCGTCTTGTTAAATCACACTACAAAATTTGGCTTATTTCTCGCATTTAAAAAACGCTACTCGTTGCTCCTCGGGTTTACTAGTCAATATAATACTTTATTAATTATAGGACCCGATTACTGACGGGATAAACATCTACCGGTAACAACCAATTGAAATTTTTGCCGTTTTTATGAAAAAAATTCTGAAGGAAAAAAGAATATGAACAAAATTTATTTTAACCCATTAACCGCCAAAACCATTACGATAGAAATTTTCAAATTTCTTGTTGAAAGTAGTTTCCCACCACAAATTCAGTAAGGTAAATTTCGCTTTACTAAAATAGCAAAATTCCTGCCAATAAATAAGACATTTTTTTTAATTCTAAAATAGTGGTGCCAATGTAATTAATTCATTGCATGAGCAATTATTTTGACTGTTGCGTGAACGCAACGTCAGCGGTTAATGGGTTAAAGAAAGAAGGGCACATAAATAAGGCACATTTACTATTTAAATTTGCTGGTGGCAGTTTTCGCCAGCGGTAAATATATCCGGATTGAACATATGAAAAAATATTCGATGAAAAACATGTGATGATATGGTAACTGAATGGAAGAAAATATCCACAGCAAAGATATTAAACAAAAAGTGGCGCAGCAGATTAAATGAAATTGTATATCGTTATCCCGAAACTTAGGCAAAACTAAGGCTGAAGGTATACACAAACAAGTCAGATTATGTATCCAGAGATCTTTGGGCCTAAGAATACCGGGACTGATCTGTCAGTGACTCGAGTAAAGTGATGTTTAGTGATGAATCAAGAATTGGAATTGGTGCGGGTGAAAATTCGTTTGAAAGTTTCACAAGAAAAAAAGAGAGTGAAATCTAGTCCAATTATCGTTTAAAGTTCGCTGATTTAATTATGATTCCTCTAACAAGGGAACCACTTTTGGTGAAGCTCGCATCTCGCATTAACACATGGTGCATTTTATAGCCCTATGGACTAAAGTTAGAGAACCGGTAAAATTTGTCTGCAAAAATAGTAGGGGAGGTAGGGGAGGTTTGATACATAGGGAGGGTTGATACATTGACAAATTTTCTCAACAAATGGCATTAACAGCCATTGTAACAAATGTAAAGTCTTCTTTTATTAGCAGAGGTCATCATTAGCTGGACTTAGCAGTGAAGAACTGACAACGTGTTTTATCCTTTTAATTTTGAAGATTTTTGGAATGTCCATATAATTTTTTTTCATGTTGATTTTCTTTCATAACTCTTATTATTGTGAAGATAATATCTTGTAATTTTTTTTTAATTTCTAGCGCACATTGTTAGGGTGAGTTTTACCAGAAAGCAGATTGGCATTTTGCAACTGAATTTATACAAAGTGATTGAAAATCCAATAAGGCATGATAGGGAGAAATGATACATTTGTGCTGGGGAGAAATGATACACTTGTATATTTGAAATTTAATAATTTTTTTAAGTTGTAAACTAATATAGGACTGTAATATTCATTATTGTTTTACAGCAAGAGCTACTGAAATTGGTAAAGAAGAACAAGGAGACTATTCATAGACATTATATAGGTTACATAGAAAAGCATTGAAATGATCGATGGTGAGTTCGTTTTGCTCGTCATGTAGAAGGAAAAAAGTTTAAATGGCCTGAAATGAAAGATGTTTCTATAATTGACGAAGGGCAAATTTAAAAAAAAAACATTAAATCCACCCGATTTTACTTACCAAAATGATAGAGTTATTAGTTTTTCTCTTAACCATTTCAGGGGTGGTGGTATGTTTATGAAACCACTTAATTTTAATTCCCAAACGCCTCATTGGCTCCAGCATTTTGCAAAATATTTTCCATTTAATATGAAAGTGAAATGTAGCCCTTTTCTTATTTCCAATTAAATTTGTTGGTAAATTCCGGTGCCATTCATTTATTCAACAGCATTGAAAATGCTTTGACCTGAAAGGGTTAAAGAAATATTAAATGTACTAAATTTATGTTAAATATTTTGCAAATCAGCAATGTTCACTTCATTTTTTCTTGCAGCAAGATCTCTATGGGTTTTTTTCCATTATTTATTTTCTAAAAAGTGCGTTAATAGAATTGTTTAAATAATAGCAATTGTTTAAATATTTTTGTAAAAAACATTTCTGAAACAAAAATATGTCAATGTCATTTCTTTTTAAATTTTACCTAAATATTTCAAGATTTATCATATAAAATTGTATGACACATAAATTGAATTGTCTGCAAATTTTTTTTCAATTTACATAACAATGTATCAAACCTCCATTGCTAGTGTATCAATCCTCCCCAGCAATGGAGAGATTTGATACAGTAGTAACCATTCACAAATAATTAGAATATATTTTTTGAAAGATTATTTTTTAAATTCACAATATTTTTAATAAATGAATAAAAAGTCACTTTATAAGAAAACACGAAAAATTTGTTTAAAAATAGGTTTCTAAGGGTTGTAAAAAATTAACCCCTTCGGGACGGGAGCCTTTTACGGAATTTTTAATCTTTTGTCACCGTTTTTTAAAAACAGAAATTTGTGTCTTCTTGAATCGAGAAAATGCGCTGATTAAATAAGGCAAATTTTACAGTAAAATTTTACTGGTGAGAAAAAACAAGGATTCTGAGCGCTTCATGCGGCACGTATACGTGTCGCTCGTCCCCAAGGGGTTAATAGAAAAAAGGTGTATCATACCTCCCCTACTATATACATTTTTTGCATGTATTTTATTTTAAATTTATGAATTAGCAGACATAGCAGACATACCATGGAACTATGGACAAAGAGTAATTGACATATCCCCAACATGTTGAAGCTTCAGTTATAACCGGTTTCGCAATGACCCATTACCGAAGGGGCAAAATTCAACCAGTAAATTTGAATACATTTTTTCCCTCTATTTAAATGCCTTGTTAATATATAATTTCAGATAAAATTGTGGCCAAAAACTTATATATATTTTTACTGATGGAACTATACTTCGGATGTAGACAGGCTTTGTGTTTCTGCCATATTGTGATATTCAGAGCAACTTTCTGTCAGTATCAGTGAGAGAGATTATAATATCCGAGCCTATTTCCACCAGTAAAAACGAATATAAACCAGGGTTGGCAAGGTTTTGCACACAACGGTAAAAGCCACGGTAAAATCCATGGTTTAAACCCAAAGCCGCCTCAAGACTACAAGCCAGACACGCCCTTCATCCCCCCACATGTGACGTCACAGCCCGGGGCTGGCTAACTGCCAACGCGCCAGCCCCGAACATTTGAATTTCTGTATCTTGCTATTTTACGTGCACGTGCGTTTTATTTAGCCTAATAACATATTTTTTCAAGGTAAGTTTTATTTTCAAATTATATTTATATGCTATCAGCGCAAGTTTTATTTCTTGTGTTCAAAATCTTTTATTTTTAATTTCTTTGAAATAAATTAACTAGCAAATCCTAGTACGATTCTATCAATAATACCGTATCTCAAAACGAAACTATATTATTGTAGTTCTGTTTCTTTCCACAGAGAGCAATAATTTAAAATGGCAAACATCCCTAAATCGTGTCAAGACTTATATCATTTAATTTGTATCTTGTCACACCATCCGTTCTTTATAATTTGTTCTGTTTTCTCTAATTCATTTGAGTGACCTTTAATTAACGCCCATTTATTAAAAGACACTTGTGTGAATAGTAACTCGGGTTATTTTGTATGCAGAATTAGTTGGACTTTAATTTGACAACAAATATATATATATATATATATATATTCATACTTAAATTTAAATATTCTAGAAATTTTCATAAAAGTCGCTGTGAATACATAGCATTTTTATCTTCTTTACTTGTTTTAAAGCAAACCCCGATCGATATACTTGTATCAATTTATTGTTCTTTTTAAATCTTAAACGTTTGCTATCTTAATAAAAATTCTTTTTATAATTTTTTGTTAAATTATAAATGCTTATGTACTGTGTAAATAGAGCTATGGGGATAATGTTTTTGAATCTCTCTATTTTTGCCACAACTGTAAACAATTTATTTACAAGACTAGAGGAAGGGTTGTTAGTACCCTTATGCAAAACAGTAGTTCCCCCCCTCCCCACACACACACTCTCACACACACCTTCTTCGCAAAAATCCTATGTGTTTTTATATACATTTTAATGTTTAATTAAAAATAACAACAATAAATAAAATTATTATTCTATAATTATAAATTTACTTTTAGATCTAGTCAGGAAATACTTTTTATCTCATAAAAATTGATTATTTTAAGCTTAAAAGATGTGAACAAACATTTAAGAACCCACACAACATTATTTTGGAAATGAAATATTTTCGTGGAAGGTTTTTGTGTTTTTCGATGTTTTTTTTTTTTTTTTTTTTTTTTTTTAATCAGCTATTACCTAAACATTCGAGGAAAATGAACATAAATTAGGAATATTTTAATTCCAATTGATGAAAGTCTTTTCTTTCTTTCTTTTATTTTTCTCTTCATATGTCAATACATGTTTTAAAAAATCTATTGCTTGTACCTTGCATAATATATCAAACTAATACAAAACTAAATAATAATTTTCTGTTTCATGAACTTGTGTTGTTTTAGTATTACGACAGTTTTATGTATTTTAATTTAATGGATTTTATGTGAAAATTACCCATTTCTGATAAGTAAAGTTTACAGTACGAAAATTTATTTATAAGAATACTTAATTTCATATATACTTTAATTTTACTATTTATTATATGCAGGTTTCAAATCACTTAATATTTAATAGGATATTTACTGTATAATTTCAAGCCCAATTAAAAATAAAAATAGAACACAACTTGAATTTGTTTTCATTTAACATTCACTTTTCTTCCACTTTAATTTAATTTTTAAATGTGGGTTTTGATTGGCACACTTATTGTTATTTATTTGTTTTGAAATAATTGAAAGCAAAATAATTCAATTTATGTGTTTAAACTGCAAATTTATATATAATATATATGTATATGTAATAAGAGTCTTGCCTCTGCTTTCATAGTAGAAGGACGTCTTTTTTGCGCCTGACGAAGAAAGACTCAGATCTTTCGAAAGGCCTAGCGCATTTACAAATTTTTTATGGTGTTTTAAGAAGATTTTTTGTTCTTAGTCATTCACACCAGTTTTAACTTATTTTCTTTGTATAATGTCTTGTTTTTGAATATATATCAAATAGATAATTGATATTGTTTCTAAATTTCAAAGTAGAATAAATAATAAAAACTGTCTACTAAAATAAATTTAATACTTGGGATTTTTTCTTCATTAACGAACGAATTTTCTTTAATGTATCTTTAATTCTGATGCACATTTTCATTGACACAGTGATATTATTTCATAAATATTGTTTTTGTGTTATCGTTATTATTGTTTCGAGTGATCGAAATTGATTAAAAAGCACTTAATTAGCGTCTTTAAACTATAAGTTTTTATTTTTTTTCACATATGCTGTGATAATAAGTTGAAATATGGAGGAAAGAATTAATGTTTTAAATAACGCATGTGCTCTCCACGGCTGATCTAAGCCCCGCGTCGTGACGTCACGAAACCTTGTGTTTGGCTTGTAGTCTTGAGGCGGCTTTGTTTAAACCGTACTGTCCAAAACCCTTCTGTCTTAAACTGTCCAAAACTATATTTTGTAGTAAAATTGTACTTATCAGAACAATGCTAAAAGTTTAAAAAATTGGCAAAAAAGATTACAATACAAAAATTTCAATTTAGTATTATCAACCTAAATACCCTTCGTTATACTACCTAACAGTTTAGTAGTAACAACCTAATTGCCGACGTAACAAAGTAATTGCATTAAAAATATATTAAATTTAATTATGTATCATAATTTTAATGTTATTCATTTAAATACTAGTAGTTAATAGAAGTACTAACGATTTTTATGAAGAATACATTCTGATTCTGTTACTGAAAGTCCCGCGAGTTGTTACTGGAAATAATTGATAAATGGAGTTCAGGTTCAGCCTACTGATTAAACCAGCTTACTGCTGGCAGCTAGGTATATGTGTATATTAAGAAATAGTATAAATAAAAATAATTGATTTTCTTTGATTATGAGATATTTAGATATTGACTATTATTATAACAACACTATGTAACTCTTAAGAAATAGAATGTTCACTAGAA
Organism: Maratus speciosus; assembly: GCA_963932465.1. Classification (NCBI taxonomy): domain Eukaryota; kingdom Metazoa; phylum Arthropoda; class Arachnida; order Araneae; family Salticidae; genus Maratus; species Maratus speciosus. Next base: position 499,651,689 of record OZ010794.1, on the reverse strand, counting down.
TTAGATTAAACTCATAATAAAAATACATATTTAAAAAAAAATAACTTCTAGATTTTAAATTAAATATTTGTGTTTTCTTTCATTATCCTATAATCTAGAAAAGATAATTTACAATGAAACATTATTTAAAAGAAATTTCTTTGTAACATTTTCTTGCCCAAAAATTGAAACAAAAGCAAATCTCCCCTCCCCATACTATATGTGTGGTATTATAAAGAATTTCTTATTATTATAACTCAATTTTAACAGAAACAGAACTTTTTATGTTACACAGACATTAGAAAAATTTGAACTTTTTTTCATTTACCAAAGAATTAAATGTTAGTAAAATATATTGTGAGATATTTATATTTATTCATATGTTTAATAAGTGAGCAGTGGTTACATGTGAAATGTTGCTTTTTTAAGGTTTTGGACACTTTAGTACAGTTTTGGACGCTTTAGTACAGTTTTAGACACTTTAGTACAGTTTTGGACAGTAAAACCCACATGTCCTGTCCAAAACCCCAACCCTGATATAAACTTTTACCATATTTGCGAGAGAAGCTTTACACGAATAACCCGCTAAAATAAGGCAAAATTTCCAATTTAAAATGTAGTGGTGGAAGTTTGCTATGTTGTAAAAAATCAGCCGCCGTCTTTTCACAACCTCCTCATTTACTTCACTCTCAGCTGGCAGACTCTACACTATATGTCTCCTCCTCTTTATTCGAAACTCTATTAGACGAACTATGACATTTGGGTGAGTTTGCCCACCGCCTCATGAATATTAGGCCTGAGCGCTGACGCAAAAATGGCGGCTGACGAAGGCAGATTTTTTTCAGTGTGTGTACGGTCCGTTGAATTTTGGTGCCAATAAATTTTAAAAGTTTATTCTCGCTTTATTTTTCTGAGATTAAACAAGTCAAAGAAATATTTTATAATATACTGGTGTCTAAATTTAGGAGACTGTACATACATTTAAAAAAATCCGCCTTCGGCAGACGCTGTTTTTGTGTCAGCGCTCAGGTCTAGAATTCAGGGGGTGGTGGGTTGCCAGAAAAAAATTCTAGGGTAACGAATAAAGCCATTTTCGTGCCTCCAAATGAAATTAAAATATTGTATTTTTCAAAATGAAATTAGTAGGTACTCTAAAGATTTTTTTAAACTTTTTTCAATATTTTACTCTTATTATTAACTAATTTTTAACGTAGTCTTTTTATGTTCTCATAGGTAGTCACAAAAAAGAACATTTTCAGAAAGTTATGCTGTTGTAAAATCAATAAATACGATTTTCGCAAACACATTTTATCTATTCTCTGACTTTAGTGTTATAGGGCTATAATATACACCAAGTGTCAGTGCTATGTGGGAACTTGACCAAAACTGGTTTCCTTGTAAAGATTCTGAAAGACTGTTTACAGGGTTTCCAGACTTCAGGAAGTTTTCCAGGTACAATATAAGTATCTTTTTATAGAAAAATAAATGTAGGTGAAACGCGCGACATTTAACCTTATTTAAGTAGAGGTTTTCTATAAGAAAATGCTGGTACGGAAGAATTCCCTGGTCCGGAAATACTCTGACAAGTACGAACCGTGTTTAGTGAATGAAAATGAGAAATCAGGAATTAAGTTTTGGTTTTAGAACTTTTATGAATTCCTAGTTTAGAAAATGAATTTTGGAGACAGTGATGCTATATTTTATGGCTGGCAATGTTTCGTGCTTGGAGAGTGGAAACTTTGTTTTCTGAAAATAATGTCCCTTAATTGTGGCATGCATGCAATTAGATATCAATCATACCTGCAATATATGGTGTATTTAAAAAAATTGTTTTTAGCTTCAGACAAAGTTAACGCAGGAGCTAAAGGATTCCATGCGAAAACAATAGGCTGACATCAATTCAAAGAGTTGCTAAGATTTTGCATGTTAAATCTTTGCCTGACAGAATAAATTCAATCATTAAGGCAAAAGGATCAAACACTCAGAACCATATTACTTGACCAATTATTCCACACCTTTTTCTTGGATTGGTCATGATCATATATTTTTTTCCAACAGCATTTAGAGAAGTAAAAATATACAAAATTTTTGTGCAATCTTTTATTTTTTTTTATTTTGAGTCTTTGTATTTTAGTCAAGTTTATAAATCTTTAACCTCTTCGCGACGGGAGCCTTTTACGAAATGTTTATTACTTTGCTACCGGTTTTGAAAAACAGAAGTTTGTGCCTATTCAAATCGGGAAAATGCTCGGATTAAATAAGGCAAATTTTACAGTAAAATTTTACTGGTGAGGATAAACGAGGATCCTTAGGCCTATTTCCGGCACGTATACGTGTCGCTCGTCCCCAAGGGGTTAATAAAAAGCAAAGTTTCCTTAACCCTAGAACTACCGAAAATTTTACTCAAGTTTTATAAAAATATTACACATCAGAATTCTTATTTAAAACTATTGAACTTATTTACTTAACTCATTATTGTCTGGTTTAGATATTTAGTTTATTTTAAAGACATTTCTGGTTAGAATAAATATTTCGAATGTACCCATCGGGCCCATTGGACCCGTCTGGTAGACGGAGGGTTAATTAAAAAAAATATATTAAATTGCTCGCTTTTCTTTGGTCGTAGGACAACGTAGATGCTGATTTGATACTTTTTGCCATACGTAACATGTAGATGAATAAATGCCACCATAAGTAACGATTACGCTTTAGCATATTAGTATGATTTGAGTTTCGAAAATACAATAATTCAGCGTGCTTACGGTCCTTACTTTTAAGAACTAATATTTCAGAACAGAAATCTTTACTTTACTTAATAGCAAAAACTAAGTACAAATTGTACAAATTCTGTGATTAACATAGGTGTGTTGTACTATTCAGAAATAGTCTTACTCAAATGTAAAACCCGTACGCTCCAGCCACAAATACTTTATTTTTCCATACAAAGTTCAGTTTCATTCTAATTTGAAAATGCTTTTTTTCTACTTTCCATCTATTTCATAATTTTCAGTCTCCGGTATCTGTATTGTTTATTATATCTGCTAGTTATTGTTAAATAAACCAAATATTAAAATAATAAACTAACCTGTTTATGTGTACTTGTTTATGATAAGAGTTAAAAAATTACTGATGGGCTTAATGAATGATTTTGTGATTTAAATAAATCATTCGGGAATTCAAAAAACGCCAGTCTTCGTTTTTTTTTTATCAATTCCCGTCAGAAATTTTGTAAAAGGTAATTTAAAAAAATAAAAAAACGTTGTTGACAACCTTCGTCTATTTTTTAATCAATTAGCTCCAAAAATCTGTTTAAAAAAAGTTTTTTTTCATTAAGACAAAAGCCATTATACAAAAAGCCTGAGAAGATGAATGGAAGAAATTTCGCAAGTTGAAAATAGCACCCCTTACGACTGGTGTTATTTTTTCATGCTGTAAAATGAAAAGTTTAAACTAGAAAAATTAGAGAGAAAAATCCATAACTATTAACCCTTTCTAGTATAAAACATTCCTACTCATAAAATTTCGAAATCATTGACTAATACCAGGAATTACAACAATTTTTTTTTTTTTTTTTTTTTTTTTCAAAATAAGTACAACTTTTTCTTCGAGTTCTGATAAAAGGAAAATTTTCATTACATAACTCTGGTGTGAATGCGGCATTTAGGAATTAGATTTAGGTGGTCCTAAAATGAACCACCGCCCTTGAAGGTGTTAATCTATCTAGCTAAACAGAATTAGAGGAATCGAGTGAAAAGAAAATGATCAATCGACAATTGATGCGGTAAAGTCAGTGAGATGGATTATGGACTATTCGCTACTCCCCACGGCTTATCCTTTGGCAACTCGTCGAAGGAGAGGGGTTTGGCGCTCGTGTTTGGGAACAAAATTTACACATTCTGTTCTTGCAGGTCAATTCTGTTTTGTACACCGGCAGACACGTGGCGTTAATGTGCGATAGAAAAATACTGCGCGGGTTTATTATTCAGGGGCTTTACTTTCAGTGGTATGGGATTCAATTCTAATTAAAATATTATATTTCTTAACCTTTACACAATTTATGGTAGTAATTGATTAAAAAATTACGAAGGCTGTTACTTATGTTTTTCGTATGACCGATTGATTCATTCGAATATCAAAGTCATTCAGTCTGCCCGTGGAACTGGGAATAAAGAGGAATTATCGTATCCTCAAAATGGTGAAAAGGTTTCTGGTGGAAGTTTACTTCGGCGGTAGTCATTCCTTTGGTCGTTTCCGACATATTATGATAACCTAAACAACCTCTTGTAAGTATCAGTGAACGAGATTATAATACCGGAGTCAACTTTCACCAAGAAAAACGAATAGAAATTTATGACATATTTGTGAGAGACATTTTGCATGAATAAGCCGCTAAATTAAGGTCAAACCTTCTATTCTAAAGTTACTGGTGGAAGTTTGCTTCGGGGGTAATCAGAAACTGTTGATCTTATGTAAAATATCAGCCGCCATCTTGTGACAAACAATTCAGTTACTTCACTCACAATTGGTGGACTCTGCACTATATTCCTATTCCTCCATATCCATAACTCCATTAATTTGCCCATCACTATTTAAAATAATAACCAAAACCTTCTAAAATACTGAAAAAGGAATAAATTACTCAGAGATATATGTTCGGGACGAGCGTCTTTTACAGAATTCATGGTTCGTACGGATACCGTTATTTCTCCATTTTTATAGAAAAATAAATCTAGGTTACCAATGTACAAATGCAGTGGTATTAAGTTCCTATAGGAGTCGTAACGCTTCTGTTTATCTCAGTTGACAGTGATGAATAAATTCTTTTTAATGCTTCGATGTTAAATCTAGGTTAAACGTGCAGAATTTCGCCATCTTTTAAGAAGAAAATTTCCATAACATATTACTGGTGCCGAAAAAATTTCTGGTCTGCAAAATTCAAGGAGGCGTACGAACCATGAGAATTTTTAATCTTGTATCACCAGTTTTTCAAAACAGAAATATTTGCCTAATTGAATCGAGATCAAGCTCGGATTAAATAAGACAAAAAAAACAACAAAAATTTACTGGTGACAATAATCACTGATTCTGAGCACCTTACGCGGCACTTATACCGGTCGCTCGTCCCCAAGAAGTTAAGGCTGGGTCACTCTGGAATACTATCGTCTTCTATGATAGTTATTTTGCTTTATTAGGTCATAGATATTCATAAATAAAATAAAATTGAATGAAAATTTTCTGATTTGAATTCAATATTTCTAAATAAAAAATCCGCCAGATGCGGCAACACTGTTTCTATTCCGTGTTGCCGATGGGCTACTTTTTAAAATTTATATTTCTTGATTGTCACCACTTTTTTGAAATGATAGCTCATTTAATAATGTATTAATTAATGCGAAAACAAGGCGAATTTATTATTTCAAAAAGGGGTACCAATCCAGAAATCAGCGTAATCCAGTGGTGGCGCTAATTTTATTTTAACCCTTAAATGCCTGATTTTTCGAAAATCATTGCAATAATGTTTTTCGGCTTTCATTTTTTAAGTAAATCACGGTAAAAATACTTTTAAAAATCATATTTTGTTTTAGGTATGGTTTACGGCTAAAAAACAGTTTGTTACTAATCCGCAATACTGGTCTTTAATTGAAAAAAGTAATTTTCCTTAATAAAATTCTATAATATTAAACACACAAGAATTTTAGGAACTATGATAAGAAATAAATTTTACTTGCTCACTGCAGAACAAAATAGGGTATTTCGCACGTTTCCAAATAAAACAAAAAGAACATGTATCAACAATTGAAAAAATAAATCTATCTTTATTCTTAAACAGCACAAGTGGAGCCATCTGCATGTTGAAAATCGATTTAATAATATTTTCAGAATGTATTTTATTGGCAACATTAAGCATTATAGCTTCAATATTATTCTAATAGTATTTTAGACCCTAAAATGGGTATGTTGCCGAAAAGCAACACTCGACATTTAAGGGTTAAATTTCTTATTCTTTTCAAAATTTTTGTTAGTAATTCATTAAAAAATGATGAATTTTGGCAGCTATGCTTTTCCGTATGCCCGAGTGTTTCAATCGAATATGAAAATCATTCAATCTGCCCATCACTACCAAAACTGACTAAAATAGTGTCAAAGAAATAAATCACACAGACACATAGTAAAACCTGAGATGATTTTAATAACATACATCAACATTTGGAAATGTATACACTATATATTTTATCCCTATTCTACATCAATTGGAAAACGCATCTTTGTGCATTTCAGAAGAAAATTTCATTTTCATCTTCGTATGTATATATATATATATATTTCTTTTATATATATTTGTATATTTATTTATATAATCATCACAATGGCTACGTCACAAAAAATTCACATTTGTCTTTGATTGAGCTCTATATTTTTACAATATAGAAAGCCCGTTCTTCTACTTATAAATGTTACTAATAACTAAAATAACCTATGCAAAATGTTTTGCACTCACTTCATATATTGAAATTAAATAGTTTTTTTTTCTTTGAAATGTCCAGACTTTCACCATCTACACACGAGAAACGATGTATGTCAGTTTTAAAAAAACTCTACAGGTTTATTTTTAAGATTTTTATATATATATATATCACAATATCACACAATTAGATATTATTAGAAGAAATCTGCGACAGGCAATAGTTATCGACACACGATGAATGACAGGCAACAGAAAATAATGACTCAGCCGTATACACACAATTTGGAGAAACTTGTTCTCTTAATTTGTTCTCTAACAGATATTCGGTACTATTAGTAGCAACTGAAAGCACACATTTCGGAAATTTTCAAAGATCTGGAATGAGTACATTTTATGGGATAAAATAAAATATATACACAATTTGGAGAAATGTGTTCTCTTGCATATTATAGTCAGTACTATTAGCAGAACCTGAAAACACATATTTTGAAAAAAATTAAAAATCTGGAATGAGTACATTTTGGGGATAAAATAAAATATACACACAATTTGGAGAACCGTGTTCTCTTACACAATTGCAGTGTTACAAGTAGAAACTGAAAGCAGAAATTTTCAAAGATCTGGAATGAGTACATTTTATGGGATAAAATAAAATATACACACAATTTGAAGAAATGTGTTCTCTTGCATATACTCAGTACTATTGACAGAAACTGAAAACACATATTTTGAAAAAATAAATAAAAAATCTGGAATGAGTACATTTTGGGGATAAAATAAAATATACACACAATTTGGAGAACCGTGTTCTCTTACACAATTGCAATGCTACAAGTAGAAACTGTAAGCAGATATTTCGAAAATTTTCAGAAATCTGGAATGAGTACATTTTATGGGATAAAATAAAATATACACACAATTTGGAAAACCGTGTTCTCTTACAGATACTTAGTACTACTCTTATTATAATCTGAAAACACACATTTCAGAAATTTTCAAAGATCTGGAATGAGTACATTTTTTGGGATGAAATAAAATGAACACATGGTATCATAAATGAACAATTACGGAACATTAAGTTCATATTTAAATGTTCATACACAGTTTTACCAGTAAGTGCAATTCTTTATTCAAGATATGTACCAGAATTTTCGAATTGTATTCTTTGCTTGATTTAATGAAAAGTATTCTGTCATAAATAAAGTGAATATTACAGTTCAGAAAAGGAGGCAGATATAGAAATAATAAAAACGCACAAACTTGGCAACTTTGTTTATTATCATAAACGAATTCCTTTTTAGCAATATTCAGCAGCTAAGAGGATTAAAACTTGCATTAAAATTTAAATTCAAATTTGAGATAAATCTAAATATCATTTAGTTTCCTTGATTTGTATTTTAGTATATAATCTGATAACATTATTAAAATAACTTCTGTGTCGCTTACCATGTGTTCATTATTACATTCTTATGAACATTTTCAATATGACCATTGTCCGATATGAGATTATAGATTTAAAAAATAATAATATATTTTTATCACTTTTATAGCTATTTAATTTATTTATCGTTAAAGATTAAATGTTACATTTGTTTAGTGTTTCTGCATTTTTTTTTTCCATTTTAGGAAAATATTTAATGATGTGAAGCTTACAATTAATCACTTACTGTAACATAAAAAATAATTTCAAATATTTATAGCGAAGTATGAAATTTAAATAAGTATTTCAATAATAGTTTTACGTTAAAGATAAGTATGATTCATAATTTGAAATGAAAAATGTTTGCTTATTTTTTGCCTTTTAATCGTAATGAAGTGAATTAAAAAATTGTTTAAATTGTTAAATTAATTGTTAAAAGAAATAACTGAACGAATATTCCAACAACTTAATATTTCTTCATCAACTATTGAAAAGTTAAAAAACAACCTTAACCCTCCGCCTACCAGATGGGTCCAATGGACCCAACAGGTACATTCAAAATATTTATTCAAACGAGTATTTTCTTTAAAATAAACTAAATATATAAATGACACAATTCTAAGTTAAATAAATGAGTTAACTTGTTTTAAATAAAAATTCTGGTGTAGCATATTTTTTATAAAACTTGAGTAAAATTTCCGGTAGTTCTAAGGTTAAAAGTATGTGTTTTTTTGTTTTTTAAATTTTTGTTTAGATTTCATTTCATAAATAATAATTCAGCGTATTCCAGCAAATGCTAAATTAAATGTCATATAGAACAATCATTCCCAATTGATCACGAGTCATTCTTTACTTTTATTAATATTTGTAATTATTAGTAAAAATTATCTTTCATACTTTATAGTTGTAGAAACGCTCGTAAAACCATTTCATAAGTAACGTTAGTGTAAGCTTTACATCACTGTACATAATTTTATAACGTTAAAACAAGCATAAAAACTAACAAATCAATGGCACAAATTTTAGGATCAAACGCAGTGTTACCGCATTTGGCGGATTTTTTTTTTTTTTTAGATATATTGAATTCGCACCAGAATATTATGAATAGCTATTTTTTTTTTACTTATTTATGGAGAATTAATTCTTGCACAAAGTAAAATTAACTATTACATCTCACTGATGTGAGTTCGAAATGCCAAAATAAAAAAATCATCCAGGTGCGGCAACACTGGTGATTTGAATGAGGTAAAATATAATAAATACATCATGCAGTTCTGTTAAATTTCATTGTTAAATTGTTAAATTACATTGTAACATTGTTAAATTTCATCTGTTAAATTTTATAAATATAAAGATGTAGCGCGTTAGGAGAGGAATAATGGCATAATACAACATTTTTCGCTGTCGCAGTGTTTCAGGAAATATACACAGGTTTGATAAATTTCTTCTAATAGCATAATAAGATTATTTTTACTACCACGAACACCATGTTCTTTATATACAAGACTGAAAAGAAAAATGGGTGTATAACGCTAAGGCTATGGTCTATTAATGTTTTCTATGTACAATGAACAGAAGATCCACCCGAAAAAGTCTTTAAATCTAAATACACAATATTTATAACGACTAAGGAGGTGCCCTGTTACAAAAGTAGAAACTAACTTATTATCTATGTTGCCACACACAAACAATATAAACAGAACGTGGGTAACTTTGTATAAAGGCCATTAAATGAAATGAGAAATGAAATATTATGTTCCGTAAAGTAATGTTATTTTTCACGTTTTGATATTATACTGCATATGCTCAAAACTACTTTTACATAAGGAAAGGAAAGGAGGTGTAGATTCTAAGTGACTGACCCAATCACAAATGGATGTAGCATGTAGTGATTGATTACATTTTCCCGCAATTATAAAATGATTCTACCTCTTTTAAAAGCGATTTCTTTAAAACCCAAATGAAGCAATTACAGCAGCATAGCTGCCAAATTGTACGGATTTTTGCTAACACTAAAATTTAACAGAAGTTTCTGCTTTATTTAATTATCAACATTCATTGCAATTCGGTGATTGAATTAGGCAACATTTTCTATTAAATTTGAGTGGTAGCAAAAATCCGTACAAGTTGGCAGCTATGCAGCAGGGTTCTACAGTCACCACTATTGGCTAATAATAATTTTTATCTTATTTATGACAGAAAATCTGCGTTTAAATAGTCCAACGATTATTATTCAAAAATAATGGCGACTGTTGTGGCTGGAATTAGGCTTTGACGTGAAAACGACAATAAAATGCGTATTAAAAACAATTGATTGCTTTGACTTGATAAAGGTCATTTTTGTCAGTCAGTAAATAATTTATTCCATGTGTAAAAAATAATAATAATAATAATAATCTGACACAATTGTATTCATGTCCACTGCATAAAAATATCTGAAAATAATTTATTTAATTAAAAAAGTTGTTTAAATCAGATACATCAATACAGTAAATATTTAGAAATAAATATGTGTAGAAATTATTGCAATTTAGACAAATAACAATAAAAAAGTAAACAATTTTTTTGCATGACAAGGAAGTATTTCATTTTATCAATTTTCTTTTTAAAAGTCCAGATAAAGAAGTAATATATACTTAAATTCACAGTACTTGAATCAGAAAAAAAAAAAAAAAAAAAAAAAAGGCTATCTTCAAGTCAAAGTGTATTAAGCTTCATTTTAAATATTGTAGCAGGCGAACTATTTTTGTTTGATGTTTAAGAAGAAAGCGAGTTAAAGTGTAGCACAAAAGAATTTTACGTTAAACATTTAATTCTATCAAATTTAAAACAACACTTATTGTTAGACGGACACCCTATTATATTGTAACCCATCGTTTATATCTGAGTGACGACAGATAAGGGAATTTTTCAGGGAATGTACCGGTATTTTCTTATACAACAATTCGCCTTTTCACAGCACGATTAAATTTTTGAAACATTTTTGAAACAAAATACTGGTATTTCCCTGAAAAATTCTTTAATCTTTTGCCAACCTGTACATCTTTTTTCAGAATTATTACATCAGTGTTTCGTGATGGAAAAAAAATCAATTGTTGTCATTTGGTCAAACCATTATTTAATTTTAATACACGATGTTTCAAATTTTAAACAACACTTATTGTTACGTTTGTACCATATTCTAATATTTGATATCAAGGTGGCGACATATCAGGTAATTTTTCAAGGAGTGTACCCGTATTTTCTTATACAAAAATTCTCCATTTCATAGCGAAATTAAATTTTTTAAACGTTTTTGCAAGAAAATACTGGTATTTCCCTAAAAGTTTCCTTAATTTTTCGTCACTCTGTACATCTTTTCTGAATTACTATATCAATTTTCCGTGATGGAAAAAACATCGATTGTTGTCATTAGGTCAAAACATCATTTGATTTTAATACACTAAGCTGTGTATTTTGTTAAAAGAAAGCTGGAGAGTTGTCGAAACATAACAGCATTTTCTTATAATAAATTTGCATAAATTCTACAAATGTAATCAATCACTGGCATTTCGTACATCATCTTATATTGAAATCACAGACAAGAGAGTAACAGACTATATACAGAACGCTGACGCTTACAGGCAGATAACACAGTTTACGAAAGAATCCTTAAAATGCGAACAACATTTAATAACACATCGTCGTTGTTTGTTGCAGCACATTCTATCGAAACATTATTGCAACGGAGTTCTTATTTCTAAAGGTTAAATGATGTATTTGAACGTGGTAAGAACATGGGATTTGTGATTAAAAAATGTGATCGGTGTGTAAAAGGAAATATTTCAAAACGGGAACGTGCAAAAGATAAGTAAAATTTAAGATTACAAAGAGGTTTGAACCTTTTTGAATATTTATTACGGAATCGAGATGCTTTTTCATGCATAGAAAGAAATGTAGGTTGAAACACAGGTAATGAAAGTCAGTGCTGATGTGCAGGCATTGAATGAATAATAATAAAAAAAAACATTGTTGACCGACATTCAATGTTGCCAATTTAGAGGGGATTTTATTCAAAGTATTCACTAGATATTTTCCATAGTAATTTACGCTTTATTTAATACCAGACATTTAATGTTTAAATACAGCATGTATCACGACTCAAAAATTTTGATATATGTTTTGAATAAAAAAAAACGCACTAAATTAGCAACGTCTCCGGTCAACGAAGTTTTAAATCCAATACTAAACATGATTCCAAAGAGTCATACATATTTGAAACAATTGAAGTGTGTAATATAAACAAAGTTATAGGCAGAATAATGGGATTCGGATAATATTCGATGCTAGTGACTGGACATGTTCTAAAAAGCACTAAAACCTTTTTCTGAACAAAGTAGAAATGCATTACAAATAGAAAATTGTTTTTATGAGTTATATTTGAGTCGATATAATTTATAAAACACAAGATAAAATACGTATTTATTTAAACGTATATTCGTAAATAACAAGTAAACTGTTGAAGGTTCAGGAAGTTCCTTGAAAAACAATTTCATTCTGAAATTTCTGAAAAGTAAATTAAATAACATCCATGCACCAGTTTTAAAACATTTATTAAATGTGAACGTTTCAAAAAATAACTTCGTGAATTATCATTCTTTCAAAATTAAAGTATTTCTGTTATTTCAAGTGTTCTCAAAACGAAAAAAAATCTAATTCTACTGTATTCTGTCAAAGTATTTCAAAACAACATTAAAAGGCATGATATTTAACATATAATAAAAGTATCACAAGTTTAAACTTCGAAATGCTACATCACTTCTAAGGTTTCGTTGCGAAAACTAAAGTAAAATCAAGTTCTTCGGACAGTTTGCATAAGTAACAGGTACTTAGGAATAATTTTTATTGCGAAAGAATAGGCAAATTCGTTGCTCAATTACGGAAACATATTACTTTTTTTTCCATTTAGCAAACGATAAAGACTTTTTTAAACATTGCTAACCTCGAATTAGGTACTTAATTTCAAAAAGTGCTATCAAGCATAACACACATGCAAGCAGTTCTACTACTAGCATTCTCAAGATTTATCAAACAAGAAATTTATTTGTAAACATTTCAAAGCACGCATTTTAATATACTCTTTAAAAAATTAAAATTACCACATTGAAAAAGGGAGGAAATTGAGTGTCAGGCGATGGCATCACTCGCGGTTGGGAAACATCAATGGCAATTACGCGTAAACATTTTTGAGGGCATCAAGTTTAGGGACATTATGCTCAAGCACCTAGAACAACGATTTAATAATGGGAAGGGACTTTGTTTCGAGAGATATAAAGATGCGAGGAACTGGCAGTGTATTTTCTGGCAAAATCCACACAAAGGCAGAAAATCACTGCAGAAAGAAAAAAGAAAATAAACTGATATTTTATGTATGTTCCTATGAAAGTCATGCATCGAAAGCAATAACTAAGAAACTATTTATCTTCAAACACGAAAAGCTTAACGAAATGTTCCATTCATGAATTAATTTTCTGAAATCTACGCCCATTTTCTGAAAGCAACACTTAATAAAGTTTATCTTATATATGCAAAGCTCAAACCAGTTAAAATGTAGCCATTTTGTAATCGAAACACTGACATGCAACTACAAATATATTTCCCTATAAATGTATTCGCAAACATCAAAATTTTTAAATGCTTAATGCAATTATTAATTACGCGTTGTACAAAATTCAAGGTACGCATTGTTTAACTCGAAGGAATGTAAAGCGTTCTTTTATTTATTAGGACATGCATTTTTGTAAAATGTACATAACACGGAGGGTTTGCTATGAAGACATTTAACGTTTAAAAACTTAAGGCTTTATTTAAAGTTAAAGTTTTTTTTCTTCTTTAAGACAGAGAAAATAAAAGATAAAAAATGTCACATCACTAGTACTAACACGCCGTCATAGGCATAAGCAGGCTTATATTTAGAAAGAATTAACAAAAAAGACAAAAACTTTTGAACACTTTTGTTTTTTGATGAATTTATAATAGAAAGTATAAATTGTTTGAAATCTCAACCTCAATTGTTAAACGTACGTTATACGCATGTTCTTTTGTTCCTTTTCTGTCAGCGATTTTTACTAAATAAAGTTATCTCTTTATTTAGAAGAAAGGCAAAAAGTGTCGTATATTCCCCACCTATAGGTACAAGCATGCACGGTACATATTTCACTTAACATTTTATTGACCGGCAATTTTCTCTGATATCTGAGGAAAATTTTGAAATCTCGCACTTTTGGGAAAGATTTTCGCATATTGATATTGGCAGATTGTAGTTTCAAATTAATGCATGAATACTTTGTATCATAACGAAGTAATTTATTTTTCAATCTGACAAAATAGCGCCAAATATATCATATAAATGTAATTTTGTTTTTCCTAAATGTCTTCGTTAATAAAAATTGCGTAAGATGAACTAATGAATCTGAAGAAACCTCTGTTAACACTTTGCGATCATCTTTTTTTGCAAAATTTCTTTTGGCACCAGTAATAAAAGAAAATAATTTTTTTCTTATTTAATTAGAGCATTTTTAATGAGCAATTGAATGAAATTTATTGTTAAAAATTTGTGCCAATCGAATAAAGTTTGGGTAAGAGTCACCAGAATGCAAAGGCTTAATAACGTTTGGTTACATGAATACGAGTATACTCGTTACCGGTCAACAAGTGAAATGCATACAATAATGTGGCAGAATAAGAATTGTTATAAACTGTGCCCGCAAGTCAGCCTGACAGGCTTACAAGTGGAAGAAGAAGAATAAATTTAGAAGGGTATATCTTCCCAGAATACTTTCCCAATTTGATCTCTCTATATACCATTCTTGAAACTTGCAAACAACGTGATTTCTAATGTGACTCAAATGTGTAAGGATCGGCATTGGTTCCCATAGTAACATGGATAAAATACAAGATGGAATTTGAGTTTAGATGTTCAGCACGGTAAGATTAGATAATACGTTACTTATAAATACATCAGTTTTGTTTATAATCTCTGAATATTAAATTTAAAAAACTGTATTTAAGATTTACATTTTTTGTTTATTTTTACAATTCTCTATGTTCATCAATTTTTTTCTTCTATGCAGATTTTTTTTATCTAGAAGATAGATGTTTAAATATCTATCCATACTAAAGATCTTAAGTGATTTAAATTTCAACATTTATCTGAAAAATCTGGGTTTTTTTTAAATACACATCTAAACAAAATACACAAGGTAATTTAGAAATAACACTTATAGAACTCATTTGTTCGCTGATATTATTGTTATTATTATCATGCTTTACACCAGAACAGCATGCTTCTTTTATAGCTGCGTATGTTTGTCGGTTCAATCCATTAAATATTTCCCTTTGTATTTATGCAAAACTAAAATTAGACGTTTTCTAAAGTAAAATATTTTCATACTGTTTTATTACCGTGCTTTTTTATGAAGCATTATTAAATTTGTGAAAATGAAGCAAGATAATTATGGATGTGCTTGCTTTCAAATACAGCGGCGATTGCTATGCGAAATTAGTGGTACTTCAATTTTCAAGAACGTTGTGATCTGTGACAATAGTAAAATATCAAGAATAAAGAGTCACTATGAAAGATTTTGATACCACAGAGTTCTTTTATATATAATTTTGAAATATAAAGAAAAATAATTAGTTTTTGAAAAATATAGATCATGTGCGTCGTTTTAAGATCAAAATTATTTTGAAGGCATAACTTCCAAATTAAGATGCGACCAAATGTTACTAATGTTTTATTACGCATTCTTTCCCCCCTCAATTAAAAATTTATTTTAATAAATATGCTTTTGAGTATACATGAAATAAGCAATGCTATTTGAAACAAAAATTCTCATATACCGCTGTATATTATAGAATTTTGAATTTAATATGTAACAAGTTCAGTATATTTTTGTTTAAAATGTAACCTTTCAAGCTTATAAACCATAGACATAAATATGCATTGTTCTATATCTCAATTTGCTATCCACATTACAGCTGGAACCATTCAGATGAATCAAAAACATGGCGTACGTGAAAAAGGACAGAATAAGGACACCACAAAGCCGGAATCAGTCAAAGAGATAAAGTTATGAGGGACACTACAAGGGTAAGGAAGTCTTTTCGATGTGTATGAACCTTTTTTTTAAATTTAAGCCCAGAAACGCTCTGCATTTCCTGCTCAAATATTTATTTTTAGTTAATAGTTTATTAGTGTCTCAGCGTCCACTTCATAAAGCTCTACTTCGCCTCCTGCACCTTCGTTTTTCCTCATTTCATCCACCTCGTTCCACATTTCCTCGGGCGGAACACAAAAGAGAACAGTTCTGCTACAGAACGAAAGATTTCAGCAGGATGCCATGTTTATGTGTGTGTGGGGTTGTGCAGGGAGGGAGGGAAGGATAGTGGATGCACGCTGGTAGATAGGTTGACTATACGTGCAGGAAAATGTATGGTGTACGGAATCGCTTACTGTTTCGAAAATGTACTGTAAAGCTGCTGAAACGTTTTAACACTAGAACGTCCAGAAGTTTTATCCAACTTTAATGAAAACATTTTAATACCAGAATTTGTATTTAAAACTATTTCACTTTTTTATTTAACTGAGTTTACTCTAGTTATAATTTAACTGATTTTCGAAAAGAAATTCTGGTTCGAATCGACATTTTATCATTTGATTGGTGTTAAATTGACACCAGCCGGACGATCTTGTGTTAATCATTTAGTATTTTCAAATTTATTGAGAACTTTTTAATAAGGTATTATTAATAATTATAAAAGTTTAATGCGCTGCTTATAGACTTAATTCGAATATTTTTACTTTTTTTGAATGTATAAACCACAATTATACCCGGACGTCCTTCAGTCATCCAACAGACCCGGTAGTTGTCGTATTTTATAAGATTTATCACGCGGATATACAGGTGATATGAATAATGGATTATCCAATTGTATTCTCCTAAAGAAATCCCATGGATTCATTTATTCTAATCACATATATTCAGATATTCAAAAGATATTAAAGTTATCTTATAATAGTTCAAATATTTCGCCAAGATTCATACGATAGAAAGTTAGGTGTGATATTTTGGCAACAGAGAATATCCCTTAACAAATTACTGGAAAATTTAAATCATCCACATGACATCAGATATTGAACACAATATTCCCAGGATTTTTTTGCGATGTGAATGCGTTTTCTGGGTTTTAAGCTTTATTTTTTTAAAGATATTTATGTTACATCTTTCACACAAGTTTTTTCTTACTATCCGAGTATATATCTTTAAAAAGCAGCATCAAAAATCCTTAATGTATCATATTACTTTTAATAGGATAAACGACATTTTTGAGCTTTTGATTACTTTTTATATAACTTAATAACCAACATATCCACCAATCAAATTCCACTAGACAAAATTAATACAAATATGCCATAGTAACAAAAACACCAGGATCCTGATAGCTAAATCGAATTTTTGAAAATTATGCAAACAAAAGGCGATAAAAGAGCCAAGCAGCGGCGAGCATTCTATAGGCTTTCAGCTTCCAGCAACCCTTTTGCAAGGAGCCCGATTCATGGAAAGGTACGGTGACGGCGCACAGGAGTTAAGAAATGGAAACTATACTAAGTCATTTTTAATGATAAAATCGAGAAGGCAGTATTCTAGTATGTACAGCACACACTCACAGATACATACGCACAATAAGACGAAAATTGTTGTTGATCTCCTATACTAAGTCCAATTCACGATTTTAACTGTATTTTTTGTACTGTTGCTAAATGGGAGCCACTGAAACGAGTTACCAAAAGCAGGAAAGTTGTTCAAAAATTATAAGTATGGAAATTTCCGAGG
The DNA here is from genome assembly GCA_963932465.1 of Maratus speciosus. Taxonomy (NCBI): domain Eukaryota; kingdom Metazoa; phylum Arthropoda; class Arachnida; order Araneae; family Salticidae; genus Maratus; species Maratus speciosus. The sequence goes on along the minus strand of OZ010794.1, from coordinate 499,633,949 downwards.
TAAAATAAGTTTAAAAAAAAGCTAATAAAATACATTAGTTCAAAAATAATAATTCTTGTATAATAATTAACTTGTGTCTTGACGATCTTTTGAAGCATCCTTTAACATTTTGATAAAAAAAAATAATTACCTAAATAAAAAAAAAACCTAGGCATTTTATTATATAACTGAAATTGAACGTTAAAAAATAAATGATTTTTGTTGGGCTGATCTTGTAAATGCAGAACGCATTAATTCACAATGAAATCAATTTCTCCAATTTTATTTCTGTGAACATTATTTGAATAATTAAACTTTACTCCGCATTTAACAATAAATATACCAACAAACGGTCATTATACAGGTAGGCGCAACAACTGAAAACATTCCGATTCAATCGTGATTTTTTTTCTATAAAATAAATTCAATATAAATCTGCTGTTATGTAAAATAAAAAGATTACATAGTTTTAAATAAAAATTCTGGCGTGAAATATTTTTATAAAACTTGAGTAAATTTCCCGGCATGTTTAGTGCTAAAATATTATGAATGTTTTGTTCTATTTGTTCGACTATTTTTTTTAATCATTTTTTAAAAATATTGATGCTAATTTAACACGAATTATGCGAACAAAGCATGTTTTACAATAATTTTATTGTTAAACGAAATTTTAATATTCAGTTGATTGTTACTGTCTTATAAATTTCTGTATAGTCAAGGCTGAATTTTTACGTAATTTTTGAGAAATAGTGTTATGATTTTAAAAAATTACGTTAAGATAGAAATGTTTTACATGAATTTTATTTGAAATTGAAATCGATACAGCGAGAAAGATTCATAGAATTGTATAAATCATGAACATAAACAAAGGAAAATAAAGTAAAAAAAATACTTAATAAAAATAAAAAATAAAGGGTTTTTTAGACTAAAAATAAATAAGGAAATTCTACACAGAAATTCACATTTCATTAAACAAATCTCCTTGTTTTCTTATAGATTTCTAAATGTGTAAGCAAAGGAAGATGATTAGACTTTTTTTTTTTATTTTCCATACAATATATCGGTAATAGTTTTCAGTGGCCTGCTATAGCAAGACAGTACAAATAATTAATTATTATCTCTCCGAGTTTTCATATCGTCGGCATATTACCTTTCTCATAAGATTTGAAGCGCCATTCTAATCTTTACAGGTGTATTTTCAGTCCATTCAGAATGATTTTAAACTGTTTTAATGTAGAGGAACAAGAATCATGTAAGTCAGTCACGTGATATTTAATAAAGCAAAGCAAATTATCGAGTGATAAAACTCCATTAGGAAAACTTCGTTTCCCTTATTTGGTAACATTTTTTTTAATCTACCAGTTTCAAATATCCAGAAGTAATGCAGTAAAAGAAAAAGTCAATAATGATAATAGCATTTTATCATATTTTAAGAATATGGATTCATTATACACAATAGATGATATAAAATTTGACTAGCACACTTCTTAAATATTTCAATTTGCAACCTTTTATAATGTTTTATCTGAAGTAATTTAATAAAATAAGATTTTTAACTCCATTTATAATCTTATTATTTTTGCTAGAAACAATATGTATTATTTCTAATTGTTTTAATTTTTTTTTTTTTTTTTTTTTTTTTTTTTTTGCAAATAAACCGAAAAGAAAACTTTAAAAATTCACACAGAACATTAACAAAAAAATTTACACTTACGCAATCAGCGGAGAAAAACATTCTCTGATGACCACGCCCTAAATTTTATTGCCCGTTTAGACATGGCGTTTGATGAGCTGTGGCCAACAAGGAACATAAGTCAGAATAGAGATTTTAAAGTTTTCCTTCGTTTTAAAACTCGATATTATTACCACAACTAACCAGGATTCATGTTTAACTAACTGAAATCACAGCAGTGCTAAGGTACGGGAAAAGTTATGTAATATAGTAAGTACACTGGAGTTCACATAAAAATAATAACTGTACCAAGTTATTCAATTCTACCAATAAGAAAATGAAAACACTAAGATTCGTTGTTTTCTTAGAGGCGATAATCCACCTGATTTTCTCTACTACTACGTTTACACGTCCTCTCGGTGCTACGGTGTTCTCAAAAGAGCGGTGCATCACGTGGTACACAAGACAGCGTCCCCAGACCTCAGCGTTCCCACCGAAAATCGAAGCGAGGTTCCGGACTCATTCCGGATACATTAATCAATTCATTCCGGGCTAATCCACGCCGAGTATTATTTCCGCGATTTAACCCGAGTGTAGTACAAATATATCACTTGCGTTTATCATACATATAGATTCTTTACAAAATATTTTTGAGCTTTTTACTCAATCATATTGCTTCATATCTCTTCACATTCCGCAAAAAAGCATATAATAACATTTTTATAATGAAACGTGACAAGTACTTCATCGTATATTAATAAAGAAATATTCTATTTTACAAGATAATATTGAAACAGACTAAAAATAAATAACAATACTATACATACTTTTATATGTACAGAAAAATACTAGTAAGTCTTAAGATTCAACAAAGAAGAAAAAAAAAAACACCATACTTAGAGTACGTTAGAAATTCAGTAAACAATGTAAACCGCGTAATATAGCACCTTAAGATAAGCTTATGTAACACTTTTTAGCCACGGAGAAGCACAGAAAGAATAATTTTTAAATTCTCAAATTCGTTCTTATGCTTTTGAAATGTTCAATGTTCTTATAGCTGATTCTTGTGAAAGTCTTCAATACTCTTGTAACATTCTTCAAAGTGTCCGTATCCGCTTTGTAACATCGCTTCATTTTCGGTAATCTCACAATTCCCGGTATATCTTAAAGGCATATATATATTTCCATATATATATATTCTTTTACAAATAGTTCCAGTTTTTCCAGTCCGTTTTGTCCGGGAGCATTCGTAGGTGGTTTGTCGAATGGCATGTCTCCGGAAAGTTCAGGATAAAGGTTAAAAAAAATAACTTTGGGATAAATACTTAAGAATAAAGTAAGTACAAATAAGGCAGTGCATTTGACAGTGTGCAGTAGGCCTAATAGTATGGGTATAGGGAAAAGTCGAGGATACCAGTGCTGAAATATTGCCAAGAAATAATGTACACTAGTCTTTTAAAGACATCTTTAACATAATAAGAAATAATATAGCTCTATTTATAAATAATTATAAGTAGACCTTGCAAACATATCTTTTTTTAGACTATTTATTGTGTTTCACAAAATCATTGGAAAATGTGTAGAAAGAAAGTTTAAAGCTAAAATTAAATTGTTGACATTAACTTTATGAATTTTTTTAATTTTTTTTTCTTTAATACATTTTTCGTAACAGTTTCAATTTTTTTTATATTCCAGTTTTTAAACAATTTTTTTCAGTGATAAAACAAACAACTTTTGGATTCGATTCATAACATGTGTAAAAAATATCTATTGTAATTTAAATAATATTTGTAGATCAGCTTGATATCCGAAGAGATGATGTTTTACTAGTCAATGCCAATGGAAAGCATAAAAATTCGATTAGCAATTTTAATGAAAATAACAATAAGTTTTTATAGTGATTGAGTATATTATTAAATCTGGCAACAACGATTGCTTCATAAATAACGTTCAAGTTCTTTGATTTTTAAAAGTATTCTGATTATAATTGTAAAGTTTATGTTCACAATTTTTTGAAAAGTATCCTGCATTTGAAACATCGCTTTAAATAAAATAATTTAAAACTTACGAAGAGCGAGATCATTGAGAAAAACTTCACTTATTGAGCAGAAAAAAATTCCGTTGAATTAACAGATGGAAATATTTATCATCGCATCCTTTCTGGTAGACATTGCATAAATTATATACTTCGTATAATTCAGTGTTGGAAAATTGGCGCAGAGGAGGAGCCTATTGACACCACTAAATTTTTATAGTATTCTTCACCTTAATAAAAACTCACAAATTCTGTCATTAGATAAGCCGAAAAATACCACTAAAATTTAGTGGTGTCAATAGGCTCCACCTCTGCGCCAATTTTTCAGCACTGATAATTATTACAAATTTGCATCTTAAAAGATCTTTTCCATTGGCATTTCAGCTTTTAGTTAAATAAAGCACATTCCTAACATTACTTCGATAGTTAAGAAAAAAAGTATAATAATAAATTTTACTAGTGAAGATAATACGTATATACGACATTATCAAATGGCATATTTCAACACTATATGTCAGTCTACATTTTCACAACTTTATGATTCATTAAAAGGTGACAGGAAATGGTGTTCAGATACTTAAAACTTGCTGTGAAAATTTTGTCATAATAATAAGAGGATTTAACTCAATTAGAATAATCTTGTATCTAGAAATAATCCAGCCAGGTTTGCCTCTTTTTTCAAAATGTGCTTTTTGTTTATTTTTCATTTATTGCTCAAGAAAATATTAGACTACTTTAAAGACTAAATAGTACTTTATTGCTCCTGAGACCACTTTTTTGTGGAGTATTTACAAAATTTTGGTGCAGTAAGCAGCATTGTTAAAAATGCCTGTGTTGAAAAACGAAAATTGTTTTACAATGTGGGCTGATATGCAATTTAGGGATATGTCAATATTAGATTTTGATACAAAAAGGTTTCAACAATGGGCTTTTTGTAGGTTTCTGTACTACTGTGTTTTCCTAATGGTGATAATTCACTCATCTCATAAGAAAATTTTCAATAAAAATACTCTGCAAAGTATTAAAGATATCAAAAACTACATTAATGTCCATTTGTGAAAAGAAAGGGCAAACATAACGGGCTGGACTTTTCAATGTAGCAAAATACGTGGCCGGATGAAGTACAATCATTTCTATAAATCTTAGATGTATTATACAAAGAAAGAAATTTACACATTTTTTTCAAGCCATAATATATTACTTGGCTGTGAATTCGCTTTAAATAAATTCCGTAATTAAATATTTTATATTAAATATTTCATACTTTATAAAATGTAATTATTAATTAATTATTAATCACTAATTTTATTTTTGATCAACAATTTTCGAAAAAAAAATACAAATTAATGGTTTTAAAATATCTGAAACTTTCCGAAAAATATTTTTAATTTTAAATTTTTTTCACACCAGCAATTTTTAAATATAGTAAATAAATATAAATAAATAAAAATCAAAGGTATGTAACATGTGCTCAAGAAGTTACATTTTCTCTCTTTTATTAATTTCCTTGTTAGAGAAATATCCGCTTATAAAGAAATTAATGTAAAGTAATATGATTTTTCTTTTGGTTAGAAAATAGAAATTCCGTAATTTTCATTTGTTGGTTTTCCTACGCAATATTTCAAGACTTAATGTTCATTTTCGCAAAAAGTTATAATTCATAATTTTCAATATTTTTTATAATTTATAACTTATAAATGGTAATTTTTTTTTTGCATGTTTAAAAATGCCACTAATATTTAGCGTTTCACAGCCTGGAGGATTTAATATATTTAATCCAAACTCATACACCCTTGACGCAGATGATGTAGACCTCGACATAAGAATGATATGAAAAACATACATAAAGCAAAACAGTTATAAAAGTAAATTAGGAAACATTAAGTATATCCTGAAAGGAGAGGAGTGGAGATTTCTTAGGACACGGCTATTGTCCATTCACTGAAGGAGACATTTGCCTTCGATTGTGGACTTGAGTTCGCTTACTTGCGTTTCCAAGGTGTTCTTCAATTCTAAATGGAAAGAATGAAATAATATTAGATCAAAATTAGGATATCAAACAGTAATTTCTTTTAAGTATAGTGGTTAGGAGTATACTATATCTTATTCTGTTTTTAGATGACTATATACGCTTAATGGTTTAGGGATAGTGAATAGCTTTATTTAGGCATAATAGTAATTTTCGCTTTCTTTAATCACAGAAATCTGGTAATAAATAAGTCATATATTACTATTAAAGATATTGGTATTCAATGTCCTTAAATCTTTAAATCTATAGTGCATATATCCGTGAGCAAAAAAGTAATTTGTTGTATATTCCATGTATCCAAATTACATTGTTACCAACTTTCATTTTTTTTTCAAGGCATATAGTTGTTTTTGTACCAGATATTTTACCAGACATTATAAATTAGATAAATATTTATCCCTTAAATTCAAGAGTTCTTGCAACTACCAGTTCTATTATTTTTAATTTACATATATTTTTAATTTTTCTTTATCCTATCCTAAACGGATGTTATCAAAATTGATTTATAACACTGTACAGGCTACAAACAGTTTTTACTACAAACCAAATCTACCATTTTATTCATAAATTTCAAGTTCACACCAGAAAAGTTTTAATAACAATTTTGATATAATTTATACACTAAACATTTTTTATTATACCCTCCTCCACCAATTTTTTGGCTTCTAAATTTTAAAGTTTTTCCTTTTTTTGGTTCATTTTCTACTAGAGATATGGGATTTTTGGTCCTCCGGCACTCTGAAAATTTTCCCCATCAAAGTCAAAGTTTTGATTATACTATAAGGAACTCATTATCATAATAGACCAAGTCCATTAAAAAAGGAGAGAGATAGTCCATGTAGAAGGAGCATAAAGTTTGTTTTATCCACTCCCACAGTAAAACAAATCTGTAATCAGATGACATATATGTGAAAGTATGTGAAAACAGACTTCATTCACAGTGGGAGTGGATAAAGCAGATTTTATGCAACTTCTAAATGGACTCGGACTACTATGGTTGTGAATCCTTCATATACACTTTTAAACTTTATTATATATGCTTTTAAACTACAATGCTCAGCAAAAGTTTAGACAATGATCGATCATGCTTCTGTACTGAGAAGTACGTAATGAATTGTTGTAACTCAACTGTCATATATTACTGGGGACTTATCTTTCACACACAAACACGAAATTTTAATTTATACACTTTACATAATATATAATGACAAATAAACAAATTTAACATTGTGCCAAATGTATAGACAATCTGTCTGTTAACAGAAAGATATCCATAAATTAAAATCAAACTGCACCTACATTGCCTGCTATTAATGCAAAAATGTGACTTTCCATCGAAGAAACTAAATCCTGCATCACTTGGGGGTCTATTTCGTACCAAACACGTTCAACAGCAGATCGAAGTTTATTTAAAGAGGAGTATTGTCAAAAAATTGCAGAAACCGTATGATATATGATGCTACAAAAGTTTTCGATTGGGTTCAGATCAGGGCTACACTCGGACCAGTCGAGAACAATAATATTTTGATAGTTAAACCAATTTTTTGATTTGTATGCAACATGAATTGACGCATTATCTTGCTCAAATACACACTTTGGAAGAGCTAAAAGTTCACCAAGTGTCTGTAATTTTTTTTCCCAATGTGTGTATGTTGTCTTACGCTGCTTGGCAACCATTGAGAAATTCCAGAGATACTTGAGAATTAAAACAAAGTTAGACCCAAATCATTAACTCTTTCGAGGGCGGTATCTTTAAAAGGAGCCAGGGTTCGTAAATATCATGATATTTTCGAAAGTATCAAAAATATCCGATATTTTGATATATATCTGATATTTTCGATATATATCCGATATTTTCAAAATAGTCAACTTACTGCTGATAATAAATATTTTCAAGTATAATATAAATTAGAAACTAAAACATATTGCACTTAACATCAAAACTTAAACAATATACAAAAAGCACATTTTTCTTTTCCTTTTTTTACTTAGAACAAAATTGATGATGAACTAATTGAAAACAGAAACAATTTGCTTTATACACTCACAGAAAAAATGCTATAGGATTCAATATCAACTATCAAGGAATCAGAAATTTCTAAAATAAAATTTTAAATACAAAATATTGTTTTAATTGAAAATTTGTAACATAAATGCAAGCTTATCTTATTTTTTATTCCCTAACATGCTGTACAGTTTAAACTGAACTAAATCAATAACAGAACAGATTATTTTCTAATGAAGCTGGATATATAACTGAGTATCTAAATTAGACAGTTTATCTTTCAGTGTCTGTTCGGAATTATTTCCCTCATAATCTACAGTTAAAAGTAAAAAATTCATACATAAAGCTTGAAAAAGATATTTGTTTTCTTCTTTGACTAAAAAAGTCACTTTCAGGAACAAAAATTCTTTATTTACAGAACAACAGAGTCAATAACAGTTGGGAATTTCAATCGCACTTGTTTTGACTGAAAATATCAAAATATCTGTGATATTTTGAAAATAAATATCAAATATAGAAAAATATTGAAAATTTGAATCTTGATATTTTGAAAATAAATATCAAGTTATATGAAAATATCGAAAATCTTGATATTTTGAAAATAAATATCAGATATATATCATGATACATATCAAGATATGTATATCGATTGATATATATCATCAAGCCCTGAAAAGGACATATAATTTTAATTCCAAAACTGACAGACGGCACCAAGAACATTTAATTAAAATTTTCCTTTTATAATGTATGTGGAAATGTACAAGTGCACATCTACATTACATATAATGTACATTACATATAATGTACAAGTTCATATTTTCTAATAAATTCGTTTATAAATTCTGGTTCCAGTCCATTATTTCATCAGTTTTATAAACAGAATAACTCCGCGACGGAAATGGGTCAATTTGTTGTGAGATTTCAAGGCTGGTTGTTTTATCATTTTAATGTAAACCAATGTACGTCTTTCTTTAATTCATGTACGAAAGTATCCGTTGACACAGAAAGCTCTGACTCACTTTTAATGCGATTGACAGTCATAATTTATCTAGATGCCAATTTATGGATCATTCTATAATCTTGTTTTCTGGCCACACGAGACTTTCCAGATCTATGTTTTGCTTTAAAAGAGTTACCCTTAGACAGTACTTATAGACAGACTTCTTTGGACGATTCAAAGTAGCTGAAATTTCTGAAACAGTCTTCCCTTTCGATTACAGCTTCCATGCTTTAATTACTTCATCTGCCTGAAAATTTCTAGCTCGCAGCATCTTCACTAACCGATACTATCGCGAGATGCACTTAAATAATTCATGTATGTGACGTCATAAGTTTGAAATTTGCGTTTTTCCGTGAACAGTTGCCAAAAAATCACAAAAGTGTCTAAACTGTTGCAATATGCAAATTTCACTTTCTTCAGTTAAATCAAATAATATCCAACAGTAAAACCGTTATTTCTGTCCCAAAACATTTAAAATATATTTAAAAATAAGTACAGCCATTTGTCTGCTGAGGACTGTATCTACTATTTTATACACTTTTTTATTTTTCAAAATGTTAAGCTTTTTATTTGCATATGCTTTTTAACTACATTTTCACATCTTTACTTTTAAAGGTTTCTTTGCTCTGAAAGTCAAATTACTTGTTGATTGGATGTAAAGTCGCTCAGTAATAAGATAATCCAATACAGGAATATGTTGTTCCTATCATTATAATGACCAAATATAACTATTTAAACTTTCTGTGGAGAATTTGGAGTTTCTTAAGTCTACTTTTATAATGGTGCATGCGTCAAGAGGCCTGCATAGTGTTAATTATACACGCTCTCTTGTAGTTTACACAACTGTTAGGCATTTGCTTTTTGATGGCTACATAAGTTTTAGATGCACAGCTACTCCTAGACAAGGCATAAAGTCAGCGTCAACTAGGGAGACCAATAAAGGCCTAAACGATTCGATACAAATAACTTTTTATTACAAAAATTCCAAATAAAAATACAGTTATTTGACTTTCAAAAGAACGAAAGTTAGGCAGCTCTGACATTACAAACGAGAAAATGCTTTTGAGTATAGAAAGAAAAAAGCCTCGTTAACAAATATTTTTTTAAAGAACCAAATAGCATATTTTCATTAACCTTTAAATGCACTACGTACTTTCAATGATACATCAATGGTTCTGACATTGTGCATTGAATCATATAATATTTTCTCGAATAATATATATATATAGTAATAGTAAAGTCTTTTATTTGAAAAATTGTGATTGAGAAATATATTAAAGTATAAATATTAAAAAATTAAAAATTATCAATAGAAATATTTTTATGATAAATTTTATAATTATGCTATTTTTTCTTTCCCTGATTCCTAATTAATAAAATTTGCTATATTATTAATTGTTTAAATAACATATTTCAGAATTTGATTGTTAAAATACTAATAAATCAATACTTTTATTTATTTCGATCTCTATTTATAAAAAAGAAATGTTTATTTCTCTTTCATAATTTTATTTTCTCGGGTTACGATCATCCCAATTTGGTAACGCAATTCCGAGTATAACTGTATTATGAATAATCATTAACTACTATATATATATATTACAAATGTAATTTCGTCCGCTTTGCTTATAACTTCAGTTTTGCTGGCTGGATTTTGATGGGGCTTGCACTGTGAATCGGATTGTTTTTCAGCGAAAGTTTTAGTATTTAACACATTGTTCTAAGTTGCTGAGTTGTAGAATTACGGGGAAAAATCTGTAATTAAGTGAACCCGATTATGAAAGATCAGCCTTTTAAAAATGTTCGGCTGAGTGAATTTTGATACACATTGCACTGTTAGTTAGATAATGCTTCGAGATTGTTTTAGTATAATGCATATTGTTCTACATTTCTTCTTTATATAACTAAGGGGGGAAGTTCTGTAATACGTTGAACCCGATTATGAAAAATCAGCGTTTTTGAAAGATTTACTGGGCTGATTTCGTTGAGAACTGCATTGTTGGAAAATTTTTCAGTGAGGTTTTCAGTGTATTGTGATTCGTCCTATCGTTCTTTACCAAATCCTACTATAAATGATCGGCTAAAAGAGCTGTTCTTTAACAGCCCAAATTTTGTCTGACACATTAGAAAATATAATAGTGCAATCGTTCTTGCCGTTTTCAGCAATGTGAAAATACATACCAGCTAAATGTATATGTTGTTTTAAAACACAATATCAAATTCAACGGCATATTTTTTTTAATTCCTTGTTTGATGGAGAAATCGACTACCGTAGTGGGCAAAGCCTGCTAGTTACATGCATAAAACATAATTTATTTTCATAAGAAACCTTTTAAATAGATTCAAACTCATGGCAACTTTAGTAAAACCTCATTTTATCAGAATTTATAGTTCTGTGCATACAAGTAATTGCTGAATATGTTCTCTTAATTCTTCCACATTTTCCCTATAGAATTATTTTTTTATTTTAACTGTTTTAAAAAGAATGAAATGTTGAAGTAAAATAAGTACCTAAATAAAATATTTTGCTATTATAATTACATTCCATTCGAAGAAAAACAACGTTTTGAACAAAACGCCACGCTTTTGAAAGCGATGCAAGTGCATTACCGCGTACTAAAACCTACATTTGTTTCAGATAACACAAATAACCATTGTTGCATATTAACCTCTCAATTCTCGCTCCCGTCATATTCACGGGCTGTGTCTTTTACTCAGATTGTTTGATTATAACCAGTTTTATTAAATGGCGTAATTGGCTTTATTTTATTATCGTTTTACCTGTCATTAAATAAGGTGGATATTTCTTTTTCAAAAAAGTGATGACAATGAGCAACTTGAATTTTTGAACCGTAATTTAATTCAAGCGTTAAGGGGTTAAATGTTCATGAAATAAGACAACAAATAATATAAAATAAGACCGATGGGTTCTAAAATATTCATAAAATCATTTTACGAATATTTTCTATGCATTAACCCTTTATGAATTCATGACTTGTGAATTCATATACATTTTATCTTCTAAAGCATTTTTCGTGAATTTTTGAAACTGTATTAGAAGATTTACATAATCATTTAATAAATTTTAAATTGATTTTAGAAGAATTAAAGGATTTAGAAGGATTAATTAAATTTGAAGTTATAGGGATTTTGTGCAATTTTTATAACCCCACTCGAATCTTTTATATTAAATATTTTTCTTTGTATTTTGCAGAATTAGGAAATGTACAAATATAATGTTCTTATAATAGAAATATATAAAATATATCCGAATTGAAAAATTACCCCCCCCCCCACCCCCTTTCAAGAAAGCTTGAAAGATGCAAAGGCAAAATAAATTATCCTTTTAAAAATATTTTTACTTAATGTAACCAATAATGCTTTTGGAACAAGATAAAGTAATGCATCTATAACTCATTCTAAACCGTATTACTACAAATCAATGTATTAAATGAATTTTATAACAAGTTATTTTTTGGTATTTATCAGTACCGTCAGCAGATAAAGGGTTAAACTGCAAAAAATTCACTATCTAGCTATAGCAAAAACGAAAATAGAAACTTTGAAAAACAACGGCTCATTTTTTTTCTTCTGAAAATCTTAGTTTATTCAATTCACGATAATCCTTTATATAAATAACATAATTCTGAAATAACACTCCCCAAGATTAATTCTTGTTGTATATTTTAAGTGCTCGAAAATGATTTAATTTGAAATATATGATTCTATATACCAGTGTACAGTAACAACAATGCGTAAGAAAGAGTTTTATATGAAGTAGCAATTCTTTTTCTAAATGTATGAACCTTAACACGTTCACGCCGGCGCGGTGGGTCACACTCGACTGCCTCAGAGCTGGCAAGTCTCCGGTCTTTTGGATACCAGTATTTAATACAGAAAAAGTTGTTTTATTTAATTAGAGCAATTGGGCGATTTAAAGGAACAACATTTTCTCTAAAATAACAGTGGTGTGCAAAATGCTGAAAACTTGACAGCTCTGAGACAGTCGAATGTGACCCACCGCGCCGGCGTGAACTTGTTAAAGCGTTAAAATATTTAATTCGTTAAAAAAACTATATTCACTCAACTGACGATCATTCTAAATTATATCTGACTAAGCAACGTAATTCCATCTATTCACAACTATCCCAAGAATCATGTTTATGTATATTAAACATGAACACGAAAACATAATCACTACTTATAAAACGTTTAAAATGTTTCACAAATGATGCACGCAACACTGAGTTTCATTTCAAGTATAGTATAATTCTATTTACCAGTGTATAGTTATCGTAATGCTTAATAATAGTTTTATATAAAATAGTAAATTCCATTTTGATAATTTAGAAAATCATAAAGCCTTAAAATATTTATTTCTTAAAAAGAAAACTAAATTCAGTCAAAGATTATCAATCTAAATTATATCTCACTAAGCAATGTAATTCCAAGTACAGCTGTACCAATAAACATTTTTAGAAAAAACGAGCACATGTTCCTTAGATAGAAAATGTTTAAAAAGCTCCGCAAATGATGCAAGCAACACTGAATTTCATTTGAAGTATAGTATAATTCTATATACCAGTGTATGGTAATCGTAATGCATATTATTAGTTTTACATGAAATAGTAAATTACCTTTTCATAATTTAGAAAATCATAAAGCCTTAAAATATTTAGTTCTTCAAAAAAAAAAAAAAAAAATCACTCAAAGAGAACCAATCTAAATTATATCTCACTAAGCAATGTATTTCCAACTACAACTGTCCCAATGAACATTTTTGTGAAAAACGAGCACATGTTCATTACATTGAAAATGTTTAAAATGTTCCGCAAATCATGGACGCATCAACGAGTTTCATTTCACATACAAAATTCTAAGTACCAACGTATAGTAACCTAACCGTCATAGCAAGTTTTATATAACATAGCAATTCCCTTTCATAAGGCCTTTACTCTTCGCTGCAAATGTAAGAGGAACTTGAGTATATAAAGAAATGAAGGAAAACTATTTTACTATGTCCTCAAAAGTTCTCCCTTTGCTTTAGAAATACTTCTTCTAAAAGGCCATGGTCGATATCGCATCGTGTTACGGACTTAAATATTTGCAAACCTCTTCTGAGGGGAGAGTCTAAATGGGAAATATAATGCATAAGTAAATGATTTTTGAGATGGAATTTTTGTCAAGGAAAAAAAAAAAATATTTGCATTAGAGCAAAGTTCGTTTATTTCTAAAGAATTTTCATTATTGAAAAGTGCACCATTGCAAGATTGAAACGTTTAACAACCATTTCAAAGCATAAGTTTAATAAGCATTAGATAAATATAGATATTATTTAAAATGCAATAAAATTAAAGTTTCAGTTAAATGATCCATTCATTATGAAAGCTTCCTAAAAGTTTTCGGTGCATCAATTGATTCATATAGTTAACACTAATATGTTACATAATACAGGGCTACCACAGGCAACTATTTTTCTATTCTATTTGCACCACTATATATATATATATATATATATATATATATATATATATATATATATATATATATATATATTAAATTTTCTTATATTTCTCTTCCGAACATTGACTAATTGTATCTCAAATATATTTCTTTTAAGAAAAGGGCGTGAGTAAGGATAAAAAAAAAAGTCGCCTATGGCAACCCTGATAATATAGTTTAAATTCATACTTGCCAACTTTCCCTTAAACTTCCGTAAAATGTGAGTTCAAATGACCCAGGTTAAACCCTTTTCGAGCCAGAAATTTTCTAAAGAAATTATTTCAAATAGATTTCATAGAGAAAAATGATTTTAAATATATAATAATACGTCAAATAAATTTTCTGGTTAGTAACGCGTATAACCTGGGTCAATTTAACTCACATTTTAAGGAAGTTTAGTTGAATGTTGGCAAGTATGGTTAAACTTAAAATAAACAAAAATATATTTTCACTTAAATAATATAAATAAAAAAGCTAGTATTTAACTATTTATCAAATATTATAAATAAAGATTTGTTTTTAGTTTCTTATATAGTAAATGTGGCTGTTACTATGTAAGCATATGACACTGATTTGTAGTAATTGTATTAGGATATTTTCCATTTAACAATTTGTAGGAGGGCGGCATTTTCAATAGTTTCACGCGGGCAAACCCAGTTATTCTTATAAGAAAGTTTAAATAGTAGTTAATTTTGTTTAATAAAATGATGGTCATTCCGTGAATAAAATAATAAAGAATTACAATCAAAATATTCTAGTGTGAGTCGGAATTTCTAAATGAACAAGCCGCCAGATTTCAGGACTTTGCGGGAGGTTTGAAATTTCGAATAAAAGAGCAGGGTTGCCACGCTTCAGGTAATTTTCCCTGAAATATATCAGAATTTCTTTATAGAAAAATAAATCTAGGTTAAATGCACGAAATTTCGCCTTATTTAGACAGAGGTTTTCTATAAGAAAATACTGGTACCGAAGAATTTCCTGGTCTGGAAATTCCCTGAAGCGTAGCAACCCTGAAGAGTTACGCTCGTATTCACCATTTACCTCAACCTAGAAAACATGAGTCGAAGACTCAAATGAAATTCACGATTGTCATGTTTGGACTGCTCGCGGTTGAAGTCCAATCAGATTGTGAATTCCATTTGAACGTTCAACTGAGATTTTTTAGATTCAGGTAGACGGTGAATACGAGCAACAGTTCCGTACAAAATGGAAATTCTGCTTCCTTAACAAGTTGAATGCCACGTCATGTCATCGGTGGCTGACACTTATAGATTGTGTAACGGGAATCTTATTTCGTGGCCCAAACGGAAAGACAGACAAAATAGACTTGGCATTCAATATATTAATTATTTAATCATACACTAAAATTGAAGAAATTCTACATTCTACAACATAAACAGAAACTAGTCGGATGTACCAATCCCAAAACTTTCTTCTATCTCATACATGTTAATACTTCAAAATTCGCTGCCACACTGCCAAAATTAAATGGCAATCTATGCATCTCATGAGGATTCTAACGATATGAAATTCCGTGCGTTAGTTCTTGAGATATGACTATCGCTGAAATCGTCTAAATTCAGAAAAATGCTGCCTAGCAGCGCCACCTATTGGGTGATTTATACCAAATCCTAATCAGCAACAATTTATGTCAACGTCTGACTGAATCTGAAGTTTGGAGAAAATCCGTACATTAGTTTTTGAGATAGAGTAATAACGAAAATCGTGAAAATTCCTGCATAGCAGCGCCACCTATTGGATGATTAACACCAAAACCTAATTAACAACAACTTGTGTCAACATACAACTAAATCTGAAGTTAGATGAAAATTCGTCCATTAGTTCTATTGATAGAGCTATTGAGGCAATCGTGAAAAAGGCAGCAGAGAAGCGCCACCTGTTGGGCGATTTACACCAACACATAATCAGTAGCAAGTCATATCAAGGACTAACTGAATCTGAAGTTTGATGAAAATCCGCGCGTTAGTTCTTAAGATAGAGCTATTGGGGAAATCGTGTAAATCCTGCAAAATTCATCATAACAGCGCCACCTGTTGGGCGATTTACACCAAAACGTAATCATCATCAATTCATATCAAGGACTAACTAAATCTGAAGTTTGATCGAAATCCGTGCATTAGTTCTTGAGATAGAGCTATTGCGAAAATCGTGAAAAATGCAGCATAGCAGCGCCACCTGTTGAGCGATTTACACCAAAAACTAATCAGCATCAATTTGTATTAGGGACTAACTGAATATCAATTTTTATTAAATTCCGTGCATTAGTTCTTGAGATAGAGCGCCCACAAAATTTGTGTCACATACACACAGACAGACTCACAGAGTCACAGACAGACATTTTGTAAAAACATGTTTTTTGGAATCTCTGACCCCTAAAACGTGTAAATCCGTCGAAAACCGGAATTCGAAAATTTTCATGAATCCAATACTTTCTTCTTGTAAAGATAGAAGAAAGTAAAAAGGAGAAACCAGGAATTGGATAAAACTGATAAATGTTTTAACATGGAGTTAAAAAAAAACCTCAAACATTATATTTATTATCAAAAGCAAAAGCAGTATGTTATTTTTTTTTCTCTCTTTAACATAATAATTTCTTTATAACAAACTAGGGTTGCCAGTTTAGCCTCCCCTTTTATTCTGAAATTCAAAATTCAACTCGGAAATTATGAAAGATGAATATTTACTGTATATAATATGAAATGCCTATCTTGAAATAAAGCAAAATATTCTATTTGGAATTTCTGATGTAAATTTAGAATTTCTAATGTAAATTTAGAATTTCTAAATAATAAAACAAGACTAAACAGGAAATTCAGAAACAAACAGTGGTTTACTCAGTCTCGAAACTTTTTCCTCATCCAAATGACAAATAGTTTTTGTTAATCAAGTTATATGGTAAACAGTATTTGGTAAACAAGTGCACCACTTCTTTTGTTATAAAAAGATTGATTTTTTTTCCCTATGGCCTTATATTGATACACATTTTCTCTATCTTTATATAAAAAAAATATAGATATAAAACAAAGTAGAAATTAATTATTTACTTGTGAATTCATCTTGATCTTCTGCTTCCGCTTCTGCGGCTAATTCTGCTGGTGTTTTCCGCTTCCGGTTGAGGCCACCGCCTTCTCCCATGTCGGCAAAAGGATCTGGTTCTTGCACCTCTTCCTTCTTTTTGATGCCATACTACATAAAAGAGAGGAAACAGAGTTAAATTATTTTCCGTCGCTTGTCTTTAATCTTGCATTTATTAAGGCTTTTACTACTATCGTAGAAACAAATGAGTAAACAGAGAATGCGCACGAAATGGTTTTCCTTAAACATTAGAATTGCGATGAACGATCAATGAATATATTTTGATTCAAATCAGAAATCTCTTTATAAAATAAGTTAAATAAATATCGCAGATAAAATGCTAATCATAAAGGTTAAATATTTTGAAATAAAAAAAATGTGTTATAAAATATCTTTATAAAAATTTAATAAAATTTGTATGGGTTATAGTGTTTACAATTACATGTTATTTGGAATTTAACTGTTCGAATCTGGCGTACTATTAATAATACATGCCTTTTCATTAAGTATTATTTTGTCTTAACAAGTTCTTTTGTTACTATCTACATGTAGTTATGGTAATATATGTCTGTGACTTTATTATTATGACTTCCTTTATGCTTTGGCATTTAGTAATAATAATAAATGTTTCCTTAATTCTATTTGCACTGTTGGCGATTCTTTAATTTTAAACATATATTTCATGTTTTAAATTTAAAATATAGGTTACTTTTCTGGACGAATCACGTATGATGAACACAAAAAAATATTAGAAAGTTGTAACATCTTTTAAAGCCTGCTGTGATACGACATTTTCCAAAGGTCTCCAAACACTCTTCCTTAAGATATTGTCATACGAAAATTAATTGAACAGTAGGCAAAATAACTACATTCGATAGATTTCGGACCATAGCATATTCGTTAAATTTCAGTAAATCTATTTGGATAGCTGCTATTAAAAATTATTAACGTAAAAGTAATTTTTTTCACACAATGGAAAAATAATATGACTCAAAAATGTTAAGAAAACAACTTTATCTGTGATATGTATTTTGTGATTAACTTTATTTTGAAATGAATTCTTCTATACGACGAAAGTGTGTTAGAAAAACCCATGATAAAATTTAAAAGATAAATAAGAAATTCAGTGAAGCAATAAGAAAAGAGGACCCGATATTTTTTTAACCACCCATTTTAAATTGCACACTTTAAATTACGGAAAATGCTTCGTATTACCATACAATTATTGTTCTTATTTATGGGTACCTGCATAAGCAAGTTTGAATATTCCGAGTTTTAGATTTAGAGTTTTAGTTAATCATGTATATTTGCTTTTGAATTTTGAACATTCCTAATATACAAATATTTAATTAATTTTTATCGTGAGTTAATACTTAATTCAAGGGTCGTACGGGTCGGGGAAATTTCGGGGAAATATATCGGTATTTTTTTATGGAAAAATAAATCTAGGTTTAAAGTTCTTAACAGTGCTGACACGTTGAAGACTTTCGGAGTCGATATCAAATTTACGCCCAGTATTTTGAGTTCTTAAACGCGATGAAGCTGGCATTATTTAAGGAGCGACTTTTTGTTAAAACAAATTACTGGCCAATAGAGCCAAAACACTGTTTTAAACCCTAGTGCCGTGAAGGAAATTTTCACCTTGTTATTAATAAACTTTATAATATACTTTTAAATAGTTAAAAGGTGACAAAAACATATAAAATACTATTTAATGCAACCCGAGATCTTTCGAACACACACGCGTTCATTTTCAAAGGGAAAAAAGATGATTGACTGAATAGAAATACATTTTAAAAACAAAAATAGTACGCATGCGCAAGCGGAGTTCAGTCCATTTCTGCTGAGGGGTGAAAAGATCAGCTCATAGTATCAGGAGGTCTGGAAATATTTAGGATATTGTACAAAATTGCGGGAATATTATAGGAAAGGACATCGTTACAAACCTTATCACTTCTAAGTAAAATTTCAATGGATTCACGTGTTATGGACGAGTAGTGGTTAGACGTTGAAATGGTCACAACCCCTCTGCAGAAATGGACTGAACTCCGTTTGCGCATGCGTACTATTTTTATTTTTGTTTTTAAAATGTATTTCTATTCAGTCAATCATCTTTTTTCCCTTTGAAAATGAACGCGTGTATGTTCGAAAGATCTCGGGTTGCATTAAATAATATTTTATATATTTTTGTCACCTTTTAAGTATTTAAAAGTATATTATAAAGTTTACAAATTACTGGTACCGAAGAATTTCCTGGTCGAGAAACTCCAGGAACCGTACGAACCCTGTTAATTGTTCTTCTTGTTCATCGACGTAATTTGGAAATACAAAATTTGTGGCAAGAAATGTTAATTTTAACTTTGAATTTTCCGGTATAAGTGCAATGTTTTTCTAAAAGTCTAGAACTATTAACTTTTGCTTGCAATAAACTATTTGAAAACCTGTACATTACAATTACAGGATTGAAATATCGAATGTATCATCCGCATGTATTAAAAATATTACAAAAAGTACAATATATTTAAAATCTACATACTTGTTTTTATCTGTATCGTGACAATCATTTAATATTTTATTTTAACAGATTTACAGCAGATTTATTTTAAAAATTAGTTTTTAACTTATAATAGATTAATTCAATACGCAAGAAAGGAAGAGATAAATTTAAATAGATTTCCGTGAATAAAAGGGGAAACTTTTTACTCTCATTTAAAATAGTTCTTTGTTCAGATACGTGGATTTATTTGTACAAAAGAGATATGCATTAACTAGATACATCAAAAAAAGTTTTTTTCAGACACTAAGTTAATGGAGCAACAGACAAATGTTTAAAAGGATCCATTTGGATGTCATGAAATCATTTTACGGAATTTGAAAAAAAATGAAACTCAAACACATGCATTACGTTTGTCATTATGCTTCTCAGGACTAAATTGAAAACATCACAAAAGTAAATAAATAAATAAATGCCTATCTCACGTACATATATAAAGTTGTAATTTTTTTTTCAACATTTGGTATCAGAGAGTAATTAATCTTAGAAATATTTAAACTGTTAAAAAAATAATACTTTTTTTTATCAATAATGCTTACGAAAAAAAAAAGGAAGAAAAAAACTAAAACGTAATTCAAAATGCATATTTTCAATAAAACCCAGACACGGTTGCTACGAGTCAGGGAATCCCTGACTGAACCCCTTCAAGGGCGGTGGTTCATTTTTGGACCACCTAATTTTAATTCCTTAACGCCACATTGGCACCAGAATAATGAAATGAAAATTTTCCTTTTATTAAGTATGTGAAAATAAGCTTTTGCCAATTTTTAAATAAATTTGTTTATAAATTCCGATGGCGTTCACTAATTTCGGCATTTTACGAATAGAAGTAACAAGTGTCTAGCCCCTGCACTTTGGCTACGATTTCAAAAAAGGGATTGCGCTGCGCGCATGGGTATTGTGATTTGCTGCGAAAGAAATGAGTGTAAAATAGAGTCGCTTGATTGTATTCTATCTTTATTGATTTATTATCAGTTACTCTTGTTTAAATCTATTCTTGTTAATCAAACTAAATTTTAATATTTAATTGTATATATTTATTTTTATTAATTTACTATGAGTTAATAAAATATTATCATTTTTAAAATCAATTCTTCTAAATGAAACTAAGTTTTAATGTTTAATATCACCAAAGGGCTATTTTTAATAATTAAAATGAAACATATATTTTAATAAAATTATAACATCTTTTAAAATTACATAAAAATATTTTTATGTCGTAACTTTAAATTATTTAATATCAGTTACCTTGAATTTTTTAAACCGATTCTTGTTATTGAAACTAAGTTTTAATATTTAATTTTATTTATTTATAAATTTATCTTTGTTGGCTTATTACCAGTTATTCTGAATTTTTTTAATCGATTCTTGCTAATCAAACTAAGTTTTAATATTTATTTTTATTAATTTACTATCAGTTAATAAAATATTATCATTTTTTAGATCGATTAATGTTTTATAACTTATAGTAAATTTCTAAAAATAAATATATAAATGAATAAAATTAAATATTAAAAATTGGTTTCATTAACAAGAATATGTTAAAAAAAAAAATCAGAGTAACTAATAATAAATCAACTGAGATAAAAACAAAATTCTTAAAAAGTCTAAAAGAACGAGGACACAACCCAGGGCTTACTATGTAGATATTCTAACCATTACACCATATCATCAACGTAATTACAATCAAACGACTGTATTACCCTCATTTCTCTCACAGCAAATCACAATACGCATGCGCGCAGAGCGATCCACTTTTTGAAATCATAGCCAAAGTGCAGGGGCTAGACGCTTGTATAGAAAGTACCCTGCCACTGAAAGGGTTAACACCAGCTCTGTTAGAAAAAAACTCCGCTTCGGAAATCGTACGGATATGTTAGATAACATAAGATTAGTTTTTCTAGATAAAAATACTGGTATCCACTCTAAAAATGTAGCCACCCTGTTAGACATTAAATTTTTTTCATTGTCAATACAGTGAAAACCCACTGAGCGACCACCTCCTTGAACGACCATTTTTTCATGAACGAAATTTATTCCCATAGGCTCAATACTAATTTTACCTCCATTCAGAGACCATCCCAGTTGATCTCCCTCCATGAGCGACCGATTCCTTTGAAGAAAATGAAACAAATTTGGGTTTTTTTCTGTCGCTTGAAGAAGATTTTATTAAAAAAATAATTCAGGACAGCGCATTATTCATCAAACTTCTAAACTAAGTTTAATTTTTTTTTTTTTAAATTCCGGTAACTTTTAAGTGTTTAAACCCCTTTGTGCCTTTTTAGACAATGCACTGAACTCTGATGACAGATTAAGAATGACGGTCGATAAACTCCCCTGCCCTATTCTGTCGGGAAACTCTAAAAAAAATAGATAAGTTAATGAAATCGTCATTATTTGTTCCCTTCCAAAAAAAGTTGCATTTATTTAATGAACTTCGAAAGGACATGGAAATTAAAGTTATAAAAGATAAAACCGTAAAATCAAATCAAATGTCAAGGTATTCATTTTTTAAACTCTGCAATAATTAACTTATGTAATTAATTTTTGTTTTGATACTTAATTTTTTATATTTTTTCCTAATGTGAGAAATAAATTTTAGTAACATTGTTGCTTTTTTCAACAATTTAAATCTAGATTTAATCATGACCTCTATTAAGAGACCACCTTGCGGAACGACCACTTTTTATTGGAACGGAACGTGGTCGCCTTAAGGAGGTTTCACTGTATATACACACTTAGTTACATTAGAACATTGCGTCGATTCAGACCAACAGTAGTACAACTAGTAATAATCCAAAATGAGATGTCTGACTTACTGCGATGAAAAGCTGTGTTTGCATCTAGTGGAACAGTAGAGAATTTTTATATGACATATAGTATTAAACAAAACTTTGTGTTTCAGAAGTTGTTCCACTAGATGCAACTACAGTTATTCATAGCAGTAAGTCAGACATATCATTTTTTAGGTGCGTTCGTAATTATATAAATACGTAGCACCTATAGCGTCGTTCAGTCCGTCCGTCTGTCTGTCCGCATGTAACAGAGCAAAAACTACCCAACCGAATGGTCTGAAATTTCAAATATATGATTGTTGCAAAATTGTGTCGAGCCATTTCAAATTTTATGAAAATAGGATGTATAGTTTAATTACAGGGACAGTCAAAAGTTTTTATTTACATTACGGCCAATGGGAAAAATTATTGCAAGTGCATTTTAATGATATTAGAGCCTTCCGAATGATCTGAAATTTTAAAGATATAACTGTTGCAAAATTTTGTCGAGCCCTTTCAAATTTTAGAAAAATCGGATGTATAGTTTAATTACAGGGACAGTCAAAAGTTTTCCTTTACATTACGGCCAATGGGAAAAATTATTGCAAGTGCATTTTAATGATATTACAGCCTTCCGAATGGTCTGAAATTTTAAAGATATAATTGTTGCAAAATTTTGTTGAGCTATTTCAAATTTTAGGAAAACCGGATGTATAGTTTAATTACAGGGACTGTCAAAAGTGTTCCGTTACATTACGGGAAATGGGAAAAAAATATTGGAAGTGCATTTTAATGATGTATCAGACTATGCGCTTTATGAAGTTCAAAAATTATACATTCAATACAATATGGGGTGCAAAAAATAATTATAAAACTAGTTATAGTACGAACGCACCTCATTTGCCACGTTTGACGAGCAATTTCCAACTTATTATTACTACATGTCCTATTGTTTCTCTGAGGCTACGATTGATTCACCTGACAGAAGGTTTTACTTAATTTCTCTTTAGAAAATAGTGCGGCTTTATTTTCACTATTTTTCCAGCTTAAAAATTTTAGTTCTTAACTGCTTACTTTTTTTTCGCAACAAAAATTGTAATTTATGTTAAATCTTTATAAATAACACTGACCAAAAATTGTACGTACGCAAACTACAAAGAAAACATAAAGGCAAAGTGAGATCAATTATTGTCAATAAGGTTTATATACGAGGGGTGTTTTTTAAGTAATGGCCGTTTCAACGAGTCACAACGAGTGTTTGCGTCGTGTCCGGGCATTCCTTGGGAACAACTGTGCTCACTTGCAGCTGTGTAGTTAATTTGGAAGGTCTGTTTGTTCTGAGTCTTTAAAATGTTCAAGATTATCGAATCGCCCGAAACGTGCGAGGTAGCTCAGTGATAAGTTTTTTTTTTTTTATTTTTTTTTTTTCAAGCATTTGGAAAAATGGTTATTGTCCTCTGTCAGGGTAGGAATACAAAAACATATCTGAAGCGTTTTATTGGTTGAATCCGCATTTTATTCGTTTTCTGATTGGTCTATACAGTAATCTGTATTTCCACTTTAATTTCAACAGAGATGGATACTTCTGTTGCCACTATGACAAAAAAATAATAAAAACTACAAAAAAAAAACTCAGAAACAAATTGAGATACAGCTTTCAAACAAGTTGCATTTAAAAGTACATTTTTTTCTCTATACTACGGTGTAAAAAGTAATATTGTGGGATGTTTAGAAGTTTAAGAATGAAATTTCATTTAAAATTTGTCCAGGAATATTAATGTTTAATCCATGGCGTAAGTAATGAATGACCAGCTCCGTAGAAGTTTAAAAATTGACAGTACCAAAGAATGTAATCCATGGCGTACGTTTTTTATGTCTTAAATTTTAGTCTTAAAAATCATTTTCTAAATGGTCGTTGTAATTTGTTAAATTGCTTTTTTTTTTGTTCTTGTTGCAGAGCGATTCAAAACAGAAGTCGTGGCATGCTGACACAGGGAATTCCGTAACTCCATGATAATGCAAGGCTTCACACCGCAGCTCAGACCCGAACTTTATTGGATTTTTTTGGTTGGGAAGTTTTGAATCCCCCCCCCCCCCTTCTGCGCAGACCTTGCGCTGAAAGATTTCCATCTTTTCCGCTATCTCAAACATCATCTCGGCAACAAACACTACAACGATGACGAAGACGTGATAATGACCTTGACCTCTTGGTTATCGGAGCAGGCGGCACGTTTCTATGAAGAGGGTATTCAAAATCTAGTTGTAAGGTATGATAAATACTTAAACAAGCTTGGCAGCTATGATGAAAAATAGACAAAATGTATGTAGAATCTGAAAATAAATTTGGTTTTTCAAAATTTTCTTTCGTTTTGCTTTTATTTTCAAACGGCCCTTACTTAAAAAAACACCCCTCCTGCATTTGCTCGGTTGACAATAACTTCATTTATTTTTCATGTTTATATAAGGAAAAAACTTGTGAATTTTCTTTTTCTGATCTTAAAAAGTAAAAAAAAGAGATGTATCCGTGCTCAATTAATGAAATACTCAAGGGATTTGAACAGAGTCCATTAAGTTATTTCGGCTCCCATAGCTTGATTAAAAAAAACAAGTAAATGCTTTTTAGAAATCTCTTCTTTTTCTCCGAGTACTCAACCGTAATGAGAAAATTAATTCCAACAAGGTGCGTTGTAAGAAGCAATTAATTCTTTTAATTTTTATATCGCCAAATTAAATGGAGTTTATTAAACTTTTTTTTTTTAATCAAAATATTTGGTTTTAAAAAATCACAGTAAATTTTGTAGATAACATTAACTAAGATGCAGTACTATTCTTCATAAAATTATTTTATTTATTTGTTTACATTAACGCAAAAAGGTAAGCAAAATCACAAAAATAGAAATTAAATAAATGCTGTTTTTAGAAGAAATTTTTTGTTTATTTGTTTTTTCTTCTAAACCAAATGGAAATTATTTTCATTAGTTTCATCATTAAATTAAGATTAAAACACCACACGATTAAAACTTTTAATTATTATCAGCTTACTTTACATATACACAAAAAAATTAATATTAAATATATATTTAAAACACAAGGATGTTTTTTCAGTCGTTTATGAAAGGTGTTCATTTATAGATGTGCCTGCACTTTCCTTATTATTATAGATCCCCATTTTTATATATTAATTTTAAACATTTTTAATAAACTTTCTTCTTATTTGTGGTAATCGGATTACATTGTTGCAAAGGACGGAGAAATAATGGGGTTTGTTGATCTCTATTGATGATATTCTTATTGATGTCATTTTCTTATTACAATTAAAATTAACTTTTAAAAAAATATCTGAACAGAAAATGACGCCACGCTTTGAAAATAATGCATTTTTCTTTACACAGGGATGAGAGCGCTCCGACCCAAATGACCGATTACTACCACTATATTTTAATAGTATTTCTAGCATCATTTAATGACATAATTTGTGAGATTTAATAAAGCAAAAAATACTATTAAAATTTAGTGGTAGTAATCGGTCATTTGGGTCGGAGCGAACTCATCCCTGTTTATAAGGCGGTTACATTTTTTTATTATTATTATTCCGCTGAAACTGAGTTTCAGGCGCTTGACAGAATGTTTCAGTAACTGAAAATGTCGTCATAGTCAGAAGGAAACGATCTTTTATTTTCCTTTCTTTTTTTTACTTAATATTTTAATACGAATGCGCCTAAAAGAGATAAACTTCTGGATTTTTAACTCGCCTGTACTGAGATTATAACTCTTCAGAGTGCGTTAGTATAGAGTACGAATGTTCACATCAAAATCTATACCGACAAACGTGACTTCAAATTTGGAAATACAATGTTATTAATAACCTATTGCGTATTAAATTATTTTTTAAATTTTGAATATAGATATGAGTATTGCGTATATAGTTTTAATTTTATTCCTACGATTATTAGAAGAGGAATTAAGGATAATTTAAAAAACAGGAAGTAATGAGTCAAATACCGGAAGTGCGGGCAAGGAGGCCAGTAAAAATGCAAGCAATGTTTCTACGCATGATTTTCTTAATGTTTTAACATAAAAACGCTATAAAACCTTAATTGACACTTCCAGATTAATTTTATAGGTAAGAAACAATATAGATAAGAAATCTTAGATTGCGATTTCTGGAAAATCAATCTTTCCTTTATTTCGATGCAGTGTTCTCGCTGGGTTTTGATCAACATTCGCGATTTGGCGAATAAGAAATAAAAAACAGTAGCCAAATGAAAAAAAAATGTTAGCAAAAAAAGATTCGGAGTGAAACACTGAAAAATCTATCTTTTACCCCTTACTGTGTCTCTTTTTCTCAATATGTTGTAAAACGACCTAATTTTTTGTAAATGCTTATAAAATAGAAATTCGACTATCTGCTACAGAATATGTTAAAAATAAGTACATTCCGAATGTCTCCTAAATGTGTAAATGTTTCAGACATTCTTTTAGCAGTCTAAATAAAAATTCAAAACAGCGACGATTTTTGATTTACCGTTATGAAAATATACATTAAAAATTGCTATGAGATTTCTACTCTAACATATAGAAAATATTGACCCGCCACTGGTACATTGCACACAACTAATAAATATCATAGTACTGTAAATGGCTAATTTCAAAGCCGCATTCCGGAAAAACTTTTCTCTATTTGGCGCCTGATGCAAGTAATTTTGTTTGTGATTTTACCGGCGCGATGCCGATGCTTAGATAGTGATCAACTGACAAAAGGGAAATAAATACCTATTGCATAATCCTTTCTGTATCTTTGACTGTTGCTAGATTGAATTAGTGTTGACTCAGTATCTCTATAAATAGAGTATAGTAAATGGGACGGTGCGATTGAACATGAAAAGTGACATCAATCGTTCAGTAACGCGGATAAGATTCTGGACTGTACTGGCACACGCTTAAAAACAGCAGAAATTGAGCAAAGCGGTATAAGTAAGCGTGCAAACTTAATGCTGGAATCGGGCGTAAATTAACACAGTTGCGCCATCTTGTGGACGGAGTGATAATTCACAGACGCGGGCTTTTAGTGTGGTGCGTATTTTCCAAATCTTTAGTCACTCATGGAGACGAGTTTTGTTTGCCACATTTATTGCAAAATAACGACGTAGCGAGAGGAGCTTCCAGACGCACTTGACGTCACGAAGTTTTCTTCGCCTTATCAGGAACACTTCAGTTATTAATCAAGGTGAAAAAAACTTTACAATTTTAGTGGTGTGAGTAAGAAAACAGTTAGGTATCTACTGTAGTTCACACTCCATCCTCTACGTGGAGCATGACCTTGATTGATGTGACCTCGCTTTTAATCTTGCGGTTACTTCTCCCATTTAAGATAGGACGCTTACTTATGTCGCTTTGGAAATTGAGCCTTCGCAATTTGGCGAATCTGATTTTTCGTTACTCGACAAATGAAGTATTTAGTCGCAATTTGGCGCAATGGCGAGCGGCAGCGAGAACCCTGTTCCGATGTACGATAAACTTCTTTACATAAAATGTTTTAATTCATTTAAAAATATGTGTATTTAATGAACATTTTATACATTTTTAAAAACAGCCCTCTGAGAGTAGGCAGATACCTTAAAACTTCCTCTGAAAAATCCTCATCGTGGCCATTTACGTAAAATTCTGTCTTAATGAATGCTATTTAAGGGGGTCCGGGACACATTTTCAAAAAAATTTTATTTATTGAGTTAAAATTTTGAATTTTTTTGTGATGGTTAACCATATCATTTGTAAACAAAATCAAATGATAAAACTTGTAATAGCTTTTAAAAAAAATTTTAAATTTAAAATTTATAAAAAGTGGTACAACTTAAAATCGTTATAACTTGAAATATTATTTGTAGGATTTAAATTGTTTTTCATTTAAATAAACAGAAATATATATATATTAATTTAGAGCCAGCATTTTAAAAAATATTAATTAAAAAAAAAATAAAAATATTTAACAAAATAATTACAAAAAAAGTGGGCAACTTTTAAAGAAAAAAATCATATTTTCAAAAGTAAATATTTTTTTCAAATATGCTGGCTCAAAAGTAAAGTAAAATAATTGAAAAATGATATGTTCCGCGTTTCAACCCTGTATCTTTAACGGTTCTCGAGTTATAAGAATTTAAATATGAGAAATGGTGAAAAAACCTATCAGGAAGAAAAACGCAATTACACAACAACTCGTTTCCTTGATAACCATATCTTGAAAGGCAGATTTTGAAAACAAACCAAAACGAAAAAATTAATATTTCCTGTTCTAATTAAAATAGAAACATGATTTAAACATCATTTTAAGCAGAAAACTTCAGAGAAATTTTTAATCCCATAAAACAAAAATTGAAAATTTGAAGATTTTTGTGTCCCGGACCCCCTTAACGGAAATAGTGCTTTCACTGTTGGAGCACGTTTTTTAAGGGCAGATCGAAGTCCCTATACCTACCATGTTAAATTAATGTACCTTTTCTCAGAAACTACCAAAGATTATTCGCTTGAAATTTTTTATATACATAATATGAATAATTCCTAATAAAGTGAAGTCAACTTTATAAAACGATATGCCTTAGTTTTTTTTTTTTTTTTTTAATGTGTAATAAAAACCACTTTTAAATAACAAAAAACTTGCATTTTCCTAAAGAAAATATTTTTTATAAAAATTTTGTACAAGTGTTTGTAACAAAAGTTCACTTCAGATTGATCAGAGATATGTGAGAAATATTCTGTCACGATTGCAAATAATAATGGGTAGTATTTTTTTTTATAACAAGGTACATCGAAGTCCAAAAAGCAAAATTTTGAGAAAATTCAGTTTAGGCTATTTCCATGTGAACTTGTCATGTCTGTCACATACTACGATTTTTGGCTACCAGTATTTTAGAACGGAAAAATCTGACTTATTTTATCGGAGATATCTCAGCAGTTGAATAAGTCGAGGCAAACTTTTCCAAAATAACGGTGCCCAACAAGCATAGCCATTTTCAGCCGTGTGACAGACATGACAAGTTCGCATGGAAATAGCCTTTCAAGTTTACGCATGTAATGTTTATGTATGATGTTAACAAACTGAATTACTTACATTTCTTTAAGGCTCCTGTCCCTGCCGGCGAAGACACTCACGAGCTAATGCTAAACCTCTGGGGAGTAATTTATCTAATATCTCGTTTGGATTTCGACATTTTTAAATAATTATTTTGCATTGGACAGGGCTCGCAGCGTTCCTAAAATTTTCGGACTTTACTACCACTAAATTAAAACTGTAATCTTTGTTGCATAATTCTATTATAGATGTTAAAGTAATCAACAACGAAGAATTCTTATTTAAAATACTGGTAGAAAAGTGCGAAAATTTTAGGAACGGTGCGAGCCCTGATTAGATAGCCGATTTCCGTCTATACACAGGGTTCGCACAGTTTTACCACTAAATTTTAACAGTATTTTCAAAGTATTTCACTCCAGAAAAATCTTGCAAAATCGGAGAATAAAGGTGGTGATTGAAAATTCTGTGTTTTAAAAATTAAATGTAAACTTTCTTATCATTAATAGTGGTGGCAGAGTCCTTGGAAATTCCAAGGAGTGTGCGAACCTTGTATACATCGCACCTTTTTCACTTTTTCAAATTTGATCGCAGATATTTTTTATAAAGTTACTTTCACTTTCAAAACCTGTTCTGAAAATGAAAGTAGCATTCTAAAAGATATCTGCATTTAAAATTGAAAGAGTAAAAAAGATGCGATGTAAAGACGCATCTCGGCTATCCAATGCAAAAAAAGTATTTAAAAATTTCGAAATGCAAACGCGATGTTAGAAAAATCCGTTCCCATAGGATTAGCACTAGTTCGTGAGTCCCTTCGCCGGCATAGACAGGAGCCTTAACTTCTTGTTGTCATAGAAACAAAATTAATATACCATTCAAAAGGGGGAAATGAAGGACTCAGAATATTAACCCCTTGGGGACGAGCGACACGTATACGTGCCGCATGAAGCGTTCAGAATCCTTGTTTTTCCTCACCAGTAAAATTTTACTGTAAAATTTGCCTTATTTAATCAGCGCATTTTCTCGATTCAAGAAGACACAATTTTCTGTTTTTAAAAAACGGTGACAAAAGATTAAAAATTTCGTTAAAGGCTCCCGTCTCGAAGGGGTTAAAAGAATAAAAAAAAACGACTTTTTTTCAAAAATTTTACTTCCAACTGCCCTTAGGGAAGACAAAACTGGGTGCAATCCTATGAGAAATATGTGAAATTTAAGAACTACATCGGAAAATGCCCGACCGATTTTGATGAAATTTAGAATTCCATATACACTGGTTTATGCTCAAGACTTATAGCAGATAGGCAGATATGGCAGTTTTTTTTTTCCTGCGACTGAAACTTTTTATTTTAGAGCAATGGCAATTTTTTAGAAATTTTCTGTTTTTCAGATTTTTTTTTTTTCTAAAACTAATTATTTTTTTTTTAACTGTCTGACACATATGATCTTATATATATATACTCTACCGCCAATTTTTTTTTATCGAAATCACTCGAGTACTTTCGGAGTTAATGGGGTTTTCAGCTGAATAGTACAATTTTACGGAGAGTTAACAAACATAGACACTTTTAACTTGTGTGAAGTTCTTGCGCAGTTTTATCAACCACATGAATTAAAGTATATATAAACACTTGGATAAAATTTAGTTTCATATAGCAATAAATGAAATAATGTTTTAACCCTTGTCGGTTCTATGCCACTTCCCGCGTGACTTCCGGACCAGCATCCCATAAAATTGAGTAACATATAATAAATGAGTATAAAATGTTAGAGTAAAATTAATGTGTGCGGGCGTGGTGTCCCAGTTTTGTCTTCCCTTGACCGTTGCGACCGAAATACTCAAGGCCTGAGGACAGGAGTGTGACGTCATCACTAATCGACCGACTTCTCACTAGTGTTGGAATTCACACCAGCAAATTTTGAATAGCAGTTTTATTTTATTTTATTTGTGGTATATCTGTTCTCTTATAAAACAATACCTATTTAAACTTACTGGTGAGAATTTGGAATCCCCCAATAAAAAATCAGCCAGATACGGCTACACTGTGACATTCCGCATCTGGCCGAATTTTTATTTTGATATTCTGAATTGTCACCAGTAAGTTTAAATAGTTA
Organism: Maratus speciosus; assembly: GCA_963932465.1. Classification (NCBI taxonomy): domain Eukaryota; kingdom Metazoa; phylum Arthropoda; class Arachnida; order Araneae; family Salticidae; genus Maratus; species Maratus speciosus. The sequence continues at coordinate 499,602,125 of OZ010794.1, read as the reverse complement.
GTATTGTTTTATATGATGATAGATATTCCACAAATAAAATAAAAGAAAATTATTGCTATTGAAAATTTTCCTGTGTGAATTCCAACACTAGTGAGAAGTAGGTCGATTATTGATGACCTCACAATTCGTGTCCTCAGGCCTTGACCCCTTGAGGTGCGATGGGATATATCATATCCCACCTAATTTTAACCCTTTCGGAACGGGTGAAGCATATATGCATCGTCAAAAGGAGCATGTGAAATTTGTTTTAGGCACCATTAATAAATAACTGTAATATTTGTCTTTTTTAATTACAGTATTGTTTGCTATTTTACAGGTAAAGAGAACATTTTGAAAAAAGCGGCTCCAACCACATAAAATTTCTATAACGGATGCCGTCTCAAAAGGGTTAATCATGATTTCCACCAGAAACTTTAAATAAAATTTACCTTTCTAACTTTGGTGGAAAAAGTGGGACAATTGCTTTTCCTTATTTTTTCGAATATTCCGGTGTGAGTTCAACATTACACAAACGCAATTACTTGCCCTAACCCTTTCAAGGGCGGTGGTTTTATAAAGGTACCAGTTAATTTTAATTCTCAAACGGTACAACGGCACTAGAATTTTTATAAAATATTTTCCATTTACTGTGAAAATGAAATATAGCGTTATTCTTATTCCTAATTAAATTTGTTTGTAAATTCCGGTGCCACTCATTTATTTCAACACTTTAGCATTGAAAACGCTTTATCCCTGAAAAGGTTAAGGGGGCTCGGTACTCTTCTGCGATAATTGTCGAAAATATCGATTCTCTAATTTTTTGCTTAAATTTTAATTCATGTAAATTATAATTCTTTTTGTAGAGAAGTTTAGTAGAGTAGTAGAAGTTTAGTAAAGATACGAGTATTATAAACGCAGTTAAAAGCGATTTTATTACATAGCTCTCCCTTTACATGCCACACCCACTTCACTTTAAAAGTGATTTTTCTCAGTTTGTGTTTTTGCGACGAATTAGCATGTTCAAAGTGTTAAAACTTTTATGTACTTTTTTCAATTGACTTGAATTTTTTTGGTAGTTCCTTATGTTCTGTTTGATAAAACTAAGTAACGGATTTACAAGTACTAAAATAACGGATAAGTAATTTTTTACACCTAAAATGTAAAATAAATTCAATTGTAATTTTACATGTATTTGCACTTTTTGTTTTTGTTTTTTTCTCCAAAACATACAAACTTATCGTAAATCCGATATTTAAAATTATACAGCACACTTCTAACAGGTTTCGTACGCATTGAGGGATTCGGGAAATTTTACGTGATTGTGTACCAGAAATTTCGTAAACAACTGGTCGCTGTATCTGAAGATAGTTTTTTTTTTTTTTTTTTTTTTTTGCCCATTAGATAAGCCTAATGTTACTTTACGAAAATTCTGGTAAAAATTACTTGAATGTCCTTGGAGCGTATGAACACTAAGAGTAGTTAAAAAAATTACCTCAAAATGCTCAAAATTGTACGAGACGATGCATTTTAAAATTTACTTAATTAAAAAAAAATTATATATTTTAAATTTTGCCAGGGAAATCGAACAATGTCTTGATACAAACATTTCCGTCATTGAACCTTTTATTATCATGCCAAACATTTATCTTAAAATGCTTACATTTTAAAAGAAATTCGAAGGCTACCGACTGCCCTTAACAAATATTAACACATTGTATGCGGGACACGTACTAGTACGTTTTTGTGGGTTGGGTACAGAAATTATTACTGGTACCAGAAATTTTGTACGGACGAAAAAAGAAGGTGTAAACCAAGAATGCTTGCTTCTTATTGGATGTGAGCAGGTTTTAATTTACAGTGGCATATGAGAACGTAAACTTTGTGCTCATTTAAAAAAAAATGCTAACATACAATGTATTAATATTTATTTTAAATGAAATGTTTTATGAAATATAATTAAACATTTTAGGTATTTTCTAAATGCTATAAAATATTCAGTTAAGGTATCTATTTTTATTATTTATTTTATTATTTCTTATGAAACCCCATTTAAAACGAATTTATAGGAAAAGGGAGAATGTTTTACATGAATCTACTCAAAATTTTTCATTTCACTTAACCCCTTCGCGACGGGAGCCTTTTATGAAATGTTTATTACTTTGCTACCGGGTTTCAGAAACAGAAGTTTGTGCCTATTCAAATCGGGAAAATGCTCGCATTAAATACGGCAAATTTTACAGTAAAATTTTACTGGTGAGGATAAACGAGGATCCTTAGGCCTATTTCCGGCACGTATAAGGGGTTAAATAAGTTAGCTAATGAATTATGCTAGTTTTAATACTTATAAAACTTGTTTGTAATATACAATTACTAACGCAAGGGAATTGCCAAACTATTTATCTTGGGAAAACTACTTTTCAAAATCTAAATAAGAATATATTTTAAAAATCTGTTTCACTCAAATTTTAATTAGGCAACTGGAATCATTAATGTGACGGAAATATGTGATTAGGTTTTTTGAATAACATAATGATGTGTTTGAAATGACTTTTTTCACTATATTATTAATTACCGTGCCGCAGAATGATTATAATTAAATATGTATTATTCATGAAATCAGAAAACGAAATTCAAATAAGAATACTTTTAAATTAAGTCATTAATCGAGCACAAAATTTTAGAACAGAAGATAATGATGTTTTTATAATGGTTTAGATTTTTTTTACGTATAGCTAATTCCCATACTCTTTATTGCATATTCTAAAGTGTGTGTAAAAAAACAATTATATATCTATTATTCATGAAAAATCGGCAATAAATAGAAATCATTAATTCAAAATGAAAACAAGAATTTGCATAATCCTCGATTTGTAGAGAAACTTTCTAAAAATTTGAATACGAAATTCATAAAGAGACTACGTAATTTAGTCATCATGCTAATTTAAAGAAATATTCTTCTAATGTTGAAAAATTTGAAGAAAAACTTTACAACTTTAATAATAATTTATAACTGATTTGTTTATTGCGTGATAAAGAATTAATTCAACTAATTTTTCTAAAAAGATAGAAATGGAGATTTATATATATATATATATATATATATATATATATATATATACAGATGCATAAAATGCTGAAAATACAGATTATAAAATCATATTTAGGGAATATTTTTTAAAAGTTTTAAATATTTATTGCATTTTTAAAGGTATGTTTATTTATAGAAACCAACTAAGAATAATTAATATGATTATAATAATAATTTGAATAAATATATATCTTAAATCTTTTACTAATATGCCAGTGAGTTTATGCATTTGATAATGTTCAATGTGTTGATGTCCTTAAACTAGACTTAAGGGATGATTATGATATGATTTTAATGTTTATTTTTCTTCTGAAAAGGAAATTAGTTATATTTCTAGTATCTGTAGATAATGAATTATGTAAATACAAAGCCTTTTCTAAATTGGCTTTCATGAAATATAAAAAATAAATCTAAATACTTAATTTAGATTTCTTGTTCATCGTTTGATAATATTCAAAGAGTAGATGTCACAAAAATATAACTAACTGATGATTTTGATTTAATTCCAACGTTTATTTTTCTTCTGAAAAGGAAATTAGTTATATTTCTGCTTTCTACTTACATAATCCATTCAAACCGATTACGTAGATATCAAGTTTTTTCTAAATCTGCAATCCGCTTTCATGAAATATTAAAAATATATATTCTATTTAATTCAGATTTTTAGGTATATGTTAATTAACAGAAGATATGTTAATGTTAATTAATATCTCATATATTAATTAATAGAAAATTAATGATAACCCGTACGCATTCCGCAGTAATACATTCTCAAAGCTGACCATGTATGTGCAGGGCTGCCATAGTCGACTATTTTTTTATTCTATCTTGCACCACTTTTTCGAAACAAAAATCCTTTACATGCACTAGGCCAACATGTGCAAAAGAAATATTCTTCAAAATTTGCATTTTAAATCTAGTGCTTCCAATAGAATATAAAAATAGTCGCCTGTGGCAGACCTGTATGTGCTATTAATTTTATTTTCTTGATAGTATTTATTTAAATAATACTTTATCTTCTTTCTTTTAATTATACCTTACATTAAATATATTAAGCAAGTACTAAGGTTTTCTAAATCCGCTTTCATGAAATATTTAAAAAATATTCTAAAAATTTAATTCAGTACTTTTAAGAATATGTGAAAAAACAAGTTCAAATGAGAGAATATTGCTGAAAACCCATAAGAAATCTACAGTAAAGCTTTCCCGAAATTGACCATGAATATTCCATTAATTTATTAGCTTGGTAGTATTTATTGAAATGATGCTTTATATTCTTTATTTCGATTATATTTTACGCTAAATATATTACGTAAGTATTAAGGCTTATCTAAATCCACTTTCATGAAATATTTAAAAAATATTCTAAAAATTTAATTCAGTACTTTTAAGAATATGTGAAAAAACAAGTTCAAATGGCAGAATATTGCTGAAAACCCTTAAGAAATCTACAGTAAAGCTTTCCCGAAATTGACCATGAATATTACATTAATTTATTTGCTTGGTAGTATTTATTGAAATGATGCTTTATATTCATTATTTCAATTATGTTTTACGCTAAATATATTACGTAAGTATTAAGGCTTTTCTAAATCCACATTCATGAAATTCTTAAAAAATATTCTAAAAATTTAATTCAGTACTTTTAAGAATATGTGAATAAACAAGTTCAAATGACAGAATATTGCTGAAAACCCATAAGAAATCTACAGTAAAGCTTTCCTGAAATTGACCATGGATATTCCATTAATTTATTTGCTTGGTAATATTTATTGAAATGATGCTTTAACTTTTTTATTTAAATTATATTTTACGCTAAATATATTACGTAAGTATTGAGGCTTTTCTAAATCCGCTTTCATGAAATATCTAAAAAACATTCTAAAAATTTAATTCAGTACTTTTAAGAATATGTTAATTATCAAGTTCAAATAATAGAATATTAATGAAAACCCTCAAGAATTCTACAGTAATGCGTTTCTGAAATTGACCATGGATGTGCCATTCATTTTATTTGCTTGATAGTATTTATTGAAATGATGTGTTATATTCTTTCTTTCAACTACATTGTATGTTACATATATTATGCGAGTACTAAGGCTTTTTTAAACCCGCTTTCATGAAATATTTAAAAAATATTCTAATTAATTAATTCAGTAGCTTTAAGAATATGTGAATTAACAAGTTCAAATGATACAACATTAATGAAAACCCATAAGGATTCTACAGTATTGTTCTCCTGAAACTCATGCCATTAACATAGCTGCCAATTTTTACGTTTTTTTACGACCTCGATTTCTAGCAGAGAAATTTCTCTTATTTCATCGTCGAAAACACAGTGTGACATAGTGCTTTCGACACACAATCAACGAAAACAATCAATAGATATTTCTGTACAGTACAATAACCTTTTGTTAAAAAGAATCCAGGGAGAAGTTAACAAGGTTTATCTTTCACCTTGAGAAATGTTCAAGGGTGTGTGAAAGTGGAAATTTCTACATCATGGAGAAATTGTGGGACTTGAATGTAAGCGAGGGAGATATCACAACTGACCAATGGGAGAAAATCTCTTAAGGTCCCTGGCTGGGGGCACGAGAAAAGAAAAAAAATGTGGAGTCGGTTGAGTTTTAGCAGGGAACGATGGACAGTGAGACTCGGATTTTGGATGGTGTTGCATGTACCGTCTTAATGAGGGATACGGAGTATCATTGTAGGGGAGACCGGGGCAAGATGACGAATGTCTTAAACTTTCCGTTTTCCACTAGGTGGCAGTATCAACCGAACACTACTGGCTCTCCTATCGGCCGTTCGTTAAACAATAGTATAGAGACGTTGAAATCCCCATTTTTGTGTTAGTTGTGAAGCTTTGATTGTTTATCGCTGCCACCTTATAACTTTTATGGATGTGTAAATAACTTCTGCTACAGATACAAGTTAGATATATCGTTTCTCTTTAATATTTATGAGTAACTTAGTTTAAATACTGCCTATTACCATGAATAAATGTCAATTAATCGCCTTCCTTCGTGGCAATGAAAACGAATATTTTTAAACAGGCAGTACGGGCAAGATGACGAGTTCGTCATCCTCAGTTCCTGGTAGTAGAAAACCAACGTATAAACCCTCCAGAAGAACCAGAACTTATGTCAAATGCTGATTCCGATGCACCAAAAAAGCCCGTTATTCTTTCTGATTTCAAACTATTGCCTAAAGCAACACAATGTAAGAAGAAAAAGAAAAAGCAAAACACTGAGCTCAAGCATTCTTACAAGCACACCCATCAAAGAAATGCTAGAACAAAGGGAAAAGCAGAAGGAAGAACAGGAACGTTTAAAAAAAAAACAGAGAAAATAACCTCGTGAAGATAAAAAGGGAGTAAACAAACTCAAACTAAGTTCCTGTAGGCCTAAGTCTATTAAATCCAGGCCAAACAGTCCAGTTGCATCAACTCCAAAGGATGGTGTTTTCAGATATCCTGCTTGAGACGAGGAATATTGTGACCCACCAACAGAAGAATGGACCCAGTGCTGCAAATGCCAAGAGTGGTGGCATGAGGACTGTTCCAATTATGAAAATGGTATTTTTATTTGTGACTATTGTTAGCTGCACAACTAAACACTTAAACATTACGTTACAATGCATTATGCTTAGTTTGATACTTTGTACGATGTAAAAACACAGTTATCATTTGTATTCAAAAGATAAAATATGTTCAACATTTTTCAGTGTTGTCACTTTGCCCAAAGGCCAATGTCATCTTGCCCCAGTACTGGGGCAAGATGACGATTTGTTAATGTTATGAAAAAATAAAGTTATCCTTTATTTTTTTTATTTGAAAAATTAAATGGTAATATATTTAATACTCCAAAGGAATACTCTAACAATTCATGTAAAATTAATTTTACTATGCTTAAAAATAAATTAATAAACAACAAAAATTGTTATACACAGTCATCTTGCACCGGTCTTCCATATACAATCATGTGGAGTGTCTTTATTTTTTACATGAATATTTGTTAAGTAAAGTGAGAGTGTGTCACAATTCATTGTAATTTTATTTTTATTATACCTTAACTTAATTGTTCTAATAAAGAACTCGGGAAATATATCATGCGTTATATTTGAAATTTATTTGTGTAGAAACTGAGAAGGCTGAAAGCATCGGTCAATTCCCCACAACAGGATTAAACAAGGCAAATTTTTTTGTGATCAAAGGTAGTAGTAAGAAAAAAGCATAAAAGTTGGCAGCTATGCAATTTTATGTGCTGATAGTATTTACTGAAAAGATGTTTTTCTGTCTTAGAATTATACTTTGATAAAAGAAAGAGGGAATGATAATTACTTTATCTCTGATTTCTTGTCTCATTTTTTCTCGTTCCTCTTCCATTTTCCTGTGTTTTTCCTTCCTTCGTTCTTCAGCCTCTCGTAAGGCTTCCAAACGCTCCTGCTCCTCCTCATCGGCAGCATCCTTGTCCTCCGTTGAGCCTTCTTCTTCGTTGCCAACGGCACCTATAAAATTAATTAAAATATATTTAAAATAAAGTTTAAATTTTTATATATAAATCTATTTAAAACTATGTATTTGTATTAAAAAATAATAACATATCGCGTAAGAATAGTAATGATGGTTTGTTTTACATAAATTTCCGAACAATTTCTATCTGACAATTGGAGAGAGATCTTATGTGAGTGTTTGTCTAATATTTTTCCGTTTCCTAAAAGCAATTTGAAATGGTTCTAGAAAAATTTTTTAACAGTATTATATTTGAAAAAAATATTCAAGCTGAAATGCTAGTAAAGGAATTTTAAAACAAAAAAAAATTAAATTTACCTAAAGTTTTTATGAGTACACTGCAAAAAAAGGTGTCTTAACACGTTCACTCCGGCGTGGTGGATCACACTCGACTGTCTCAGAGCTGACAAGTCTCCGGCATTTTGGATACCAGTATTTTAATACAGAAAATGTTGTTTTATTTAGTTAGAACAATTGGGCGATTTAAAGGAACAACATTATCTCTAAAATAATAGTGGTGTGCAAAAAGCCGAAGACAACTCTGAGACAGTCGAGTGTGACCCACCGCGCCGGCGTGAACGTGTTAAACAGACACATATGTGACTCAAAAAAGGAAATCCGAAAATTCAGACATAATACATGTCGTAATTTACGGCACATAAGTGCCTTACTATGATCATGGTGTAAACGAACCGAGAAATACGTCGGAAAAATCGGCAAATGTAATAGTTTAAGGGGGTTGGCTCAGTGCTTGAAAACTTTTCCAAAAATTGATTTTTTTTTTTTTTTTAGTATATATTTTGATTATTCAATTACGTCTGAACACAGTGCAAAAAACCTTATAAAAATATTTGCATTTTTAACGGAGTTATAAGCATTTATGTAACAATCACTTTCATAGCTGCACGCATTTAATTGCAACTTTAAGTCGTGTTTTCTCAAAACTTGATTTTTGACGACTTTCCGTAAGATTAAAAAAAAAACACTATTTGATGGAATGGATTAAAATTTTTTTTGCATGCATATAACATCATTATCTATAGAATGAATTAATGTATTTTAGATAGCTTAATATTTTGCGTATTTATAAGGGAAAAAAAACTTGTATTTTTTAGGGGTTTTATAAATTTTCAAATTTGAGAGGTTTTTTTAATAAGGTTTACTTTGAGTGATAGTTATATCCTTAATTCATTCTATAGAGTAAAGTTTCCTGATCATTGTAAAGCAAAAATTGGGTTCTTATGTCAATTCAACGGTAAGATATTTTACGGTAGGTGATATGACACCTAAATGTTTTTTCGAAAATTGTGTTATATAGATTTTGCTGTATTTTTTCTTTTATTACATTGAAGTACTTCATTTTATAATTTTATAAGACTACAAACGTACCTTAAAAATATCAGTAAGTTTAAATTAGTTACATTCAATACTTCTGTTTTTATATGGATTCGAGGTGAGAGCTCTGTTTACATGTTTTTCGGTATCGATCAAGCCCTGAGCCCCCTTAAGACAATTTGTTGCTTCCATACCGTATTAGCCACCAGGAAGCAGTCTCAATTGCGCATGCGGTTTAGATTTTTTCCATTCGAACTTGATATTCGTTTGTAAATCAAACTGAATGTTGGTTTTGGCTTTATGTTTTATTTATTATTTTTTTTTCGTCATAGTAACATCGATTCAATGACAGGATTTCGTCCACGATCCTCTTTATCTTCAAGGTCACTTATAGTGAGGACGATGGCTGGACAAGCCCTCACCTCATCGAGTTCACGTCTGAAATTATGGGGTTAGATAGAACTTGACTACCATTTAAAAATTGAACTGTCTTGCCAAGCCATATCTTGATGGAAACCACATGCAGACTCAATTTTAGTGGTTGATTTGCAGAGATCTATTTATACCTTTCCAGCCTACTGACATGTCATTTTACACTGTAATATGTTATCTGATGCAGGAATTGAATTATAAATACCATTGGGGGCCAACCAATACACTACTAAAATTGAATCTACAGTTGGTTTTCACCAAGATATCACTTAGCAGACCAGTTCCAATTTAATATGCTAATCGAGTTCCATATAATCCAGGCATTTCATCCGTGAACTTGATTAGGAGATCTTTTGTGTGGCTCTCGCCCTGCCTATTATTCGCATTAAGAAATTTCTGAAATAAACGGTCTACTTAGCTTAATCACGTAGTTAACTCTATGACTACGGCTCAAAACAAATACATCCCAGTTGAATATTTGCGTTCTATTTGTAACACGTTTTGAAAAATAATCTCTGTCACCCATTTACGCTAGGATACTATCAAGAGAAAGCTAACACCAATGAAATTTGTTTATGCATTGTGGTACGTCTGAATATAAAATAGTTGCCAGTCCTGCCCTGTAATCCAAGGTTTAACAGTGGAGAGCATGCTAAAAACATTCGTATTATATTGTGTTACATAAAAGATACAGTTCGCCTGATAAAACTGAACGTTGTTGATGATAACTTCAGTTCTAATAAATGAATAGCAGCCAGCTGATGGCGTTTGTTGATATCTCGAGCTTTTTCCCATTTTGAATTCCCATTTTTGTTCTCCCATTTTGAATTACTATAGACAATTGTGAGAACTTTCTTCTTTTCAAAGGTCATTTTAAAAGCCTTAAATACACTTGTACAACAATGAATAGAATTAAAGTACTATATAAGTCAAGAGAATAATATGCAGTCAACCTTTCATAATAATATACAGTAAATTTATCTCCCATTAACAATTTATTTAAATGAGTATTTTAGAAATGATCAATAACTGCAACCGCCATTGTTCTACACAACCTAGAAATTCCAAACGGTGTTATGTTCGTGTTTCAGAACCTTTTATTTGTAAAAGTTGGCGGGACATTGATGGAACATTTTCTTTGCAGATACTCTGATAATTTTCGAGTGGATGCGATGTAAGTCAGTTTTGAATCATTCACTTCACTACGTATTGGATTGTCCTCTAACAACATATTATCACGTTAAAAAACATAGAGCTATGGCAATTCCGGATTGGATCAATTATTATTAGTGAAAGTCATGTTCTCATGAACAGAATATCAGCACTAATGAGATTTATAACGAAAAATGAAGTGCCATTTTTAGAAATAATTATCCATACCTCTCGGACACTTCTTCAGACGATGATTTATGATTTTTGTTTTTGTTACCTTCTTTGTTTCCATTGTAAATAGTTTTCATATATATTCATTAAATATTATTCTTATTAATTTTATTATTATTGGTATTATAGTTATTACAAATAGTGTCTTTGTTATTAATATTTTTGTATTTATTATATTTCGTCATGTTTTGAACCAAGCGGTTATATTGAGAAACTTACAGTTTTTTTTTATTATTATTTACTATAGCATAAATATAAACATTGAACATTTCTTTTTAACTGCTGCCAAAAGGATGGACTAACAAATGGCTTTCGGCCGTCCGTAGTAAAAAACTCCGTCAGGCTTGCAGCTTGGAGCTACGGTTCGGATTTCCCTTTCCATCCCTTTGAATCAATCGGATATTGCGTCCATATTAGTACTTTATCGGGCGAGGCAACGTGAACATTTGAATGTATTCTATAATAGAGTTAGGAATCACTTTATTGAGTTAAAAATACTACAAATCAAAGAAAATTTAACGTATTGAAAATTCTTCATTTGCAAGACAAAGTACCTGATAAATTAACTGTAAATTCTGACTTGACATACTCTTTAACGCAGGGCTCGCAGCGTTCCTAAAATTTTCGATCTTTGCTACCACTAAATTAAAATGATAATCTTTGTTGTATGAATCTGTTATAGATGTTAAAGGAATTTACCACGAAGAATTCTTATTTAAAATACTGGTAGCAAAGTGCGAAAATTTTAGGAACGGTGCGAGCTCTGTTTAACCCCTTGAGGAGCGGTGGGATAAAATATATCCCACCTACGATTAATGAAGATTTGCACCAGAAAAATTTTATGAAATTTTACTTTTCTAACTTTAGTGGGAAAAAGGTCGTAAAATTGCTTTTCCTTATTTTGAAATTTAAAAAAATTCTAATTTTTCGATGGGAATTCAGCATTAGATAACCGCAATTGCTTGCCCCTCAAGAGGTTAAACTGCTACGCCAAAATGGGCAATATGCTTTACATACCGAATTACCAACTCACCGCCCCCTGAATTCAGTGTTGCCAGATTGGGGACATTTTTAATTCAGATTATTTGCCTATCACCATTTTCTTTAAATAGTATAATTAGCCTTAAATTTCAGAATTTTTAATCTGTTTTAAAATAGGCCGAATATCTCTATTTCGAAAAAGCGGTGACAATCAACAATCTGGGGACAAAAAATCCCCCAATCTGGCAACATTACCTGAATTGTAGGCCTGAGCTCTGACACGAAAGGATTTTTTTCCGCGTGTGTGCAACTTCTTGAATTTTGGTGCCACTTATTTTTTAAAGTTTTTTCCGCTATATTTTTCTGGGACTAAACAAGTCAAGGATATCTTTTATAAAATACTGGTGTTCAAATTTAGGGAACCGTACATACGTTAAAATGAATCCGCCTACGATAGTCGCCATTTTTGTGTCAGTGCTCAGGCGTAGTATTTAGGGGGCAAAATGACGGATTCTTTCTTAAACAACCTGTAGATTTTCTTTCATTTTATATTCAATTTCGTATAATTAACCCTATTTTTTATAACTGTATACATTTATATGTAACACATTAACCCTTTATGTACTGAATTATGAATTGATGAAAAAATTATCTTCTAAAGCATTTTTCGTGAATTTTTGAAACTATATTAGAAGATTTACATAATCATTTAATAAATTTTAGAAGGATTTTAAAAGGATTGAAGGATTTAGAAGGATTAATTAAATTTGAATTTATAGGAATTTTTTGCAATATTCATAAACCCGCTCAAATCTTTTATTTTAAATATTTTTCTTGCTATTTTGTAGAATTAGGAAATGTACAAATATAATGTTCTTACAATAGAAATACAGAAATATTTCCGAATTGAAAAATTGCCCCTCCCCCAAAGCAAAAGTAATCATCCCTTTAAAAATATTTTTGTTTTGTGTAACCAATAATGCTTTTGGAACAAGATAAAGTAATGCATCTATAAATCATTATAATCTGTATTACTACTACTCGATGTATTAAATGAATGTTATAACAAGTTATTTTAATGGCACTTATAAGTACCGCCAGTATATAAAGGATTAAGTACTTTCTAATTATAAATATTAGAATGTTATGTAAAACTCAACAATGTCCATTTGCAAATTTATAAAGTCAGAATCTAATCCAGTATTTTTAATAGAAATTCAATTAGTGATATTGTATAATTAACCCTAGAACTACCGAAAATTTTACTCAAGTTTTATAAAAACATTTTACACCAGAATTTTTACTTAAAACTATTTAATTTGTTTATTTAACTTATTATTGTCTGATTTATAAATTTAGTTTGTTTTGAAGAAATTTCTGGTTTGAATAAATATTTTGAATGTACATGTCGGGTCCATTGGACCCTTCTGGTAGACAGAGGGTTAAACGAAAACGAAGCTTTAATTATTATGTATAAAGGATGAGAACGTCACAGAGGTAATGAAACTGTAAACTGGTCCATTTCAGCTATAATATGAAAGGATTTCTGAACCTATAATTTATCCAGAATTATTATATATTCTGGAAGATCATCTTGGGACGTAGAATAAACAGTAATCTTCATTAACCAAAATTGTTGAATTAGTGTTAACACCTTGAGTACAACGAATTATCAACTATATAGTGTGCAGAATAAAGTCCGGATCAGTATTGCCAGATTGTTGACTTTTTTGTCCCCAGATTTTTTATTGTCACCGCTTTTTTTAAATAGAAATATTCGGCTTATTTAAAAATAAGATTAAAAATTGTGAAAAATAATACGAATTGTACTATTTTAAAAAAGTGGTGACAGTCAAATAATCTGAATTTAAAAATTCCCCAATCTGGCAACACTGGTCCGGATGCACTTAAATAACTTTTGAACGAATAAACGTAGATTTGTGTAATACGTGTCTACCTATAGTAAGTCGAATATATGAGATATCATACAAGTAGTGTTGCTCTATGTGTCGGATCTTTTATTCAGAAATTCCGGATTCATAAGAAAAAAAGTTTTGAGTTTTGTTTAAAATAAATTTTCCTTTTTCTTTCAAAATAGCATACTAATTTGAAGTTTCTTTTATGTATGTAGTTTTACTTTGTTTTTGAATACCAAATCTCAGAAAACTTCTATTTGAGAATTTTTAATACCTCTTATACAAACATAAATTAATGCCGCTGCAATCTCGCATATATATATACCGTGCGTCCCAAAAATGACTGATGTATTTAAAAATTCAGTAACTTACAAACGGTGACAGATATTAAAATAATTCTTGCAGGAGGGTTATGTATAATGTCAGGAATTGTTTTACGGCGATTCTTAATTTTAGTTCAAATTTCAGGCAATAGATGACGCTGAGAGCAATAGGTGCTCAGTCCAGACCCATTTTTTGTAGTTCGGGATTCATTGAATGCATTTAATCTCTTTTTCTCGTGGAAGAAGAGAGAGGTCGAAAAAATGAGCCTCGATTTAGCGGTTATCGCTTGCTGCGCCATCTGTTGATGCTATTTGTAACTAAAACTGAGAATCGCAGCATAAAACTTCCTGACATATTACATAACACTCGTGCAAAAAAATTTTTAATGTCTGTCCCCGTTTGCAAGTAATTGAATTTTAAAATCCATCAGTCATTTTTTGGAAAACCGGTATATATATATATATATATATATATATATATATATATATATATATATATATATATATATTAAAAATTTTAACATAATTTTTTATGGGCATTTTATACTATCTTCAAATTTTTCAAGAATATGAAGCTAAAATCTCTCGTAAAACCAGATTTTTCCTTAGAATGTCCGCTCTTGTATGAGATTTACAGCATAATTTATTTATGAATAAATAATCTATGCATTGCGCAAAAAAAATATTTTTTCAACTTTAATGGTATACATATTAAATGCAAGCGTCGTATTTATGTTCCAAGTAGCACAGGGGTCGTACGTTTCAGGGAAATTTTCAGAAAAAGTATCAGTATTTTTTTCATAGAAAAATAAATCTAGATTAAAAGCACGAAATTTTGCCTTTATTTACAAGGAAATGTTCTATAAGAAAATGCTGGTACCGAAGAATTTCCTGGTCGTGAAATTTCAGAACAAGTACGACCCCTGGAGTAGCACAATAGCTAAAGTAAACTCAAATAAACAATAATTCTTCACCTAGCAGAACAGAAAGATTAGGCATAAAATTATTAAAGCAGAGGTAAATATCTGTTCATACACATCATGAATTGGAAGAGTATAGTACTTATTTAAAAGAAATATGGACGAAAATCAATAAAAAATTATTAAAACGCAAGAGAAGCAACATTAAAGCCACTGTATTAAAAGACAATTCCAAAAGTAAATTTCAAAGATGGAATGTCATTATATAGAACATTAATTAAAAACGCAATCTTATATACACAACATTTAATTTCAAACGAAATAGCAATTTTAAAATTATTTCAGTCATGCGAAAAATAAATAAGCCCGTGCAGCATTTAAAATGCTTTCCTAAGAAGAATTGCCTTTTACGCTGAAATTTAAGTTTTCTACTTCGTTTCTCTTACAAAATGACGCAGAAGAGTGTTTTAAGACGAACATTACAAATATTTCAAACATTTATCAAATACCTATATTTTCTCATTAAATTCATTTTCGTTAGAAAGAAAAGATGCAGTTAGTTTTTTTTTTTTCCATTTTCAATGTTTAATTTCTGAGATGAGCTGATTTTTTTTTTTTTTTTTTTTTTTTTTGTAGACAAAAATTAAGGATTTTTTTCTTCACTTTTTATGTAATAGGATTTTTATTTTATTTTAGAAATGATAAATGTGCATGAAAATGAATTCGACGATTAGTTTCGTAATGCATGAGAAAAGAACTGGTTGTAAAACAGTGAAATGAAACATAAATTTGTATAAAAATAAATAAGCATCTGAAATATTACAGTTTCCTTAGTAAAAACAGCTATAATTATCAATTATTATTGCCTTTACAAATTGCATTTTTATACATGAAGGCAAAACGATTTCTAACCTATTGTAACTTTTTAAATGTGATGCAAGTAAAAATATACATAATCGACAAATCTCTATTGTGAAAATCAAGGATTAGTTCGCATGCCAGCTGCTACAATCTAATGGCGCATATATTTCCTGAGATCAGTTTTAATTTTGAGTGATTCTTTATTCTTACTTTGAAACTGTTGCGACGTGCAGGATTTCCAATTAGGTGGATTTTATTTATTCGGATTGCTACAACTTTTAAAATAATAAGAACTAGAAAACCCTTGTTATTGTCACATTAACATATACTTCGAATTAAAAAAAAAAAATCCGCTCTTCCCTTTCTTTCAAAAATTTCGTTCAAACATGCATTTGAAATTTAAGTATATTTTTACATTGATGCCACTATCTTACGCTTTTTTGTACTAGAAAAATTTAATAGAAATTGTTGCCTTATTTAATCGGCAAATTACAAACTTTTTAAGTAGTTCTTAACTACATTTTTACCATTTCCTAATGGCTCACACAAATAGTAAGTCATTCCATATATGGACATAGAGTGAAGTTGATATCAACTAGTAAGCCCATCAATGCTGCTCACCCGTTCAGCACCTGAAGATTTAAGAAGGTAAAATT
This sequence comes from Maratus speciosus, assembly GCA_963932465.1. Lineage (NCBI taxonomy): Eukaryota > Metazoa > Arthropoda > Arachnida > Araneae > Salticidae > Maratus > Maratus speciosus. Next base: position 499,585,738 of record OZ010794.1, on the reverse strand, counting down.
TACCATCAAATTTCTGTCGTACAAAAAATCGTTACAGTTGGCAGCTATGTTTTTAAAAGACGCAAAGATAATGCAATAAATATTTTCATATACTTACATTTGTACATACATGTGCATAAATACAGTCACAGAGCAAAAGAAATATTATGCACACACACATATATGTGACTAAATGTTCATGCTTATCGGTACGTATGTACTTTTAAAATTAAAAATAATTTGGGGATCATTTTTTTAAATATTTTGTAAAGAAAAATTACTATAGCAGGGCTGCCGCAGGCGACTATGTTGATATTCTGTTCGTAGCAGTATTTTTCTAATATAAATTTTGAAGGATATTTCTCTTGCAAATGTTGTCAAAATGTCTGTTAAGGATTTCTCTTTTCAAAAAGTGATGCCAGTTTAAATTAAAATATCGTCGCTTGTGACAGCTCTGTATATGTACTTTAAAAACGTTATTTTCTTAATTTATACTATAGGTATATAGTATCTCAAATAACAAGAGGTATGAAAAATAAACCTCGATATGTCTGTATGTGAGTTATAACCGAGAAAACTTAAAATTGCGAAAAATTACAAAAATCAATTAAATGTTTTACATCTGTCTCCAAAATATTCCTTTATCTGAATATTACAGTTTCCTTAGTAAAAACAGCTATAATTATCAATTATTATTGCCTTTACAAATTGCATTTTTACACATGAAGGCAAAACGATTTCTAACCTATTGTAACTTTTTAGATGTGATGCAAGTAAAAATATACATAATCGACAAATCTCTATTGTGAAAATCAAGGATTAGTTCGCATGCCAGCTGCTACAATCTAATGGCGCATATATTTCCTGAGATCAGTTTTAATTTTGAGTGATTCTTTATTCTTACTTTGATACTGTTGCAACGTGCAGGATTTCCAATTAGGTGGATTTTATTTATTCGGATTGCTACAACTTTTTTGAAAAAAGTACCGTTCGAGTTCAGCGTTGCCAGTGGGCTACTTTTTTAAAATTCAAATTTCTTGATTTGAACCATTTTTTTTTTAATGGTAAAGATAAAACAAAAGGAATTTTAGCATTTCAAGAAAGTGGTGCCAATCCAGCAATCTGAACTTTAAAAAAGTAGCCCACTGACAACACGTTTCGAATTATAACTATTACTTTAATTAATCGGTCATGAAATAAGGGGAATATAGTTGTTTAGAAGAAATGGTATCATCCAAGAAATGTCAATGGAAAAAATGAAACCGCCCAACTCGCAACGGTAACCTGCTTGATATACAATCAATTCCTTCTAAAATTCAGAAATTCCTCTTTATGTTTAAAACCATTTTTTGATATCCAATTACATAACAACGGAAAATTAAAAATATGTACAATATTTTCTACAAAATAATATTGGTGCAATGTATTAAATAAAATATTTTCATTAAATGCTATAGGTATACACAATGTGTCTTTTACAAAATTATTAGTATTACAGCTTATTAGGAATTTGTTTACTATCTTTACATACGGGTTGTTCCATACTTCCATTCTCATTTCAAAAATTATATATATATAAATGTATAAACATTGCCGAATCTTAATACGGGTTTGCATAATAAGAATAGTCCAAGTGTCGGATTTTTTTTGTGGTAAAGAATATACATATTGCAAAGATCCCCATAAGTAAATAGTAATTTCAAATACTCTTAAATTAACAGTCGGTGTTACCGGAGTTTGGTTTCACCATAATACTTAGAAGAAGAATGGGATTTTTCACGGCAAATGAAAAGATAGCTCAAAGCGTCCAATAAGTCAATTCACATTTTAAAATCTCGTAAAAAATTAACAAATTAACGCATCCGTGTGCGATTTACAAATAATGCTTGTCAAAAAGTCTGGATATCTGTGCCTATTATTATTCTTTCTGCTATGTGTGTTTAATCAATCCCCTAAAAATCAAACAATTTACTCGAAGGAAAGACAGCACATTAGAAGGAACTTTAATACAATTTCTACGATATCAACTCGCACCTTTTAAGATTTTGATTTATGGTTAAATTATCCGTAACTAATTTATTAAAATAATCACAATTTTTTTTTTTTTGGAACACCAAATGCTTAACCAATGATTATTTTAGTTTAAAAATTAAAAATAAAGTAACCCTAAACCAATCAAAATCTAAATAAGTGTCCATTGACACCGGTAGAAGTAGTGTTAATTAAGAGTTAGGAACATACACGTCGTTGAATATTCAAGGAGTCTACCAACACTATTTAAGATAGAATTTTCCTATTTTTTATTTAAACTGCGGAATTCGTAATCGCATTATTTATTCACAGAACTGGACTAGATCCCAGAATTAACACATGGAGAAAAATATATTTAAAAAAATGTGTTAAAATTGTACGCACCCGAGTTTCCTTATTTCAAAGTAACATAACAGTTTTACGTTAGATGACAACAAACATCAATATATGTAAAATAAATTTGACAAAAAAAATCATTTTTTTTCTTTTTTTAAATCAGAAAGTAACCAGATGCTTTAATATATTTTTAAAACATATTTAATTATCAAACATAATAACATACATTAGCAATTAATTGCACCGCTTTATCATTTCGAGGGTAATAGAAAATATTTCATTTTACTGCTAAAATATTAAATAAAATAAAGAAGAAAAAGGGCATGTACGATTTTTTAAACTTCCATATTAAAAAGTCTGTTAAATTTTGGAACGTGACAATGTTCCATTAAATATACAGTTTGATTTATTATGCTACGGCACATGAAATCCGATTCTACGGTACTGCTTGTCACTTTTTGCACTTTTTCCAAGTTAGATGGTAAAAAATATATAAACGAAAAATGTAAACTTTTTGCATTTTATATATCTGAATGTACGAAATAACAGAACATTCGGTATTTTTCTTCGGAAAGTACATTTCAAAAACGATTTGATTTTTTTTTCTTATGAACTGTGTTGCATTCTTTTTTTTTATTTCGCGAGTAGGGAAGATGTATTTTTGCTACACTTACATTCCTCCTCACTGCATTTCTTTCCTTTCACTGCACCATAAATCCAAGCCGATTTTTTCTGAATTTATTGGTTGTTTTGGTAGTTTTCCGTGGTATGGAGAGGAGGAGATAGAATGTACAAACGTTATTTCTTCCATGGAATATTTTGCTATTTCATGTTAAAAGAAGTTATAAAATACATAATGCTATGTATGTATCCTATAGGAAGTAAAGATCGTAATTGCAATTTATGATTAAATATTGTTGAACTGGTAATAACTTTCTTTGTATTCAAATAGTTATTTACGTGATATGCCTGAATTTTTTCCCGTTATAACTTAACCCAGTGATGGAACAGTGGTGCAGTAGTTGAGCGATTGTCACCACTAACTTTTTATAGTATTCTTCATCTCCAAAAATCTCAGAAATTCTGTCCTGAATTAGATAAAGAAATACTAATAAAATTTTGCGGTGTCAATTGATTCTCTCCCGCTACGCTGTTCCACCACTACTTAACCCTCTAGTTCATACTGTTGCCAATTGGCAACATATTAATTTTTCCCTCCTAATTGTTTATTTACCGTTGTCTCTTGAAAACTTTATGCTTTACGTATTCATGTTGGTCCTATATTTAGGTTTATTTCATAAAAAGTATCATAGTTGGCAATAGTTGTTTATAAATTACAAATAAAAAGCAACTTTTGATACATTCCATTTTGTTAGCCATAGTTGGATTACTAACTCATATAAAAAATATTTAACATGCAAAATTTCATTTGAAAAAAATATTTCTGAAAAGAATATACTTTTAAAAGTTATTTTAAATAATTTTCAGTAATGTTAATTGGAACAAAAATTGAATGCACATGAATCTGCATTTGTTGCCATTTGGCAACACCATGAATTGAGTTCCGCTTTTGTAAACATTTTGAGCACTGTTTGTTTCACAACTGGTCCGCATGATATTTAATTTTTTTCAGTTTTTTCACCATATCAGTTTACTGTAAAACCAGGGCCTGACTAACGCTGGGGCATGCGGGCAGCTGCCCCGGGACTCCCGATTTGAGGGTCTTCCCTAATGGCAAATATAAGTTTTTTGTTTAACGGGAGCGAAATTTTAAAAAAATGACCAAAATACTTCTTTTTCAGATTTGAAGGGGCTCTATTCTCCTTCCCTTGTGCTTCCTTGTCCATGCCCCCTGAAGGTACCAGTTACATCATCAAAAAAGCCAATGATTAAAATTTTATAGTAACAACTTAGTAGCCCATTGTTTTAAGCTTTATGAAACTTCTAAAGATGTCAGGAAGGATAAAATTGATCACTGGCCACAACACTTAGATGAAAAACTACGGTGTAAAGTTCTGGGCTGTATAGGTTACACTAGAGTAAAATTCATTAAGGGGCTCAGGACTCTTAAAATTGGTAAAAAATGGAAAAAAAGGACAATTTTCAACATCTAATATCTTAAAATGTATTTGACATTAAGACACAATTTTAAATGGGAATGAAATATAGAAGTATTTTCTTTTATTTCAAATATTTGAAAAATTGCAAGATGCAGAATTAGCATTTACAGGGGACTTCAAACTGTCAGACATTTGCCGAGCAGAAAATCGGCATAATAGCTTATGCGCACGATTACAAAATAACTTTTGCAACTAGAATGAAAATGTTTGTGCCTGTTTATACCTCAGATTATAATAATTACACTGAACCTAAATAAATTTGTATTTAAAGCATTTTTATATCTTTAATACAAAGTTGTATTTAGCTAATGCAAAATTTAGAAAATTTCAACAATATAAACCCCTAAAAAAATATTTTCTTTTTACAATAAAAAGGAAATTTTAGGTTCAGTTTATACAGACTAACATGAAACATATGTTTTGAAAATTGCATGAAAAAATATTCAGAAGTTTTTCAGATATCGTGCGCGGTATGCCCAAAAACGTTATTTGGAGAAAAATGACTTCAAAGTTTTGGAAACACCGCTTCAGCTATTGAGCGAGTACAACTCTAAATGCCATAACTTCTGTTCTAATGGGAATTTCAAGATAACAATTATATCAAAATGTTCAGAAAACATAGAAGTTTAACGTCTAAAAAAAATTAAAATTTCAAAAATTTTAGAGATTTAAGAGTCCTGAGACCCCTTAAGTGTTTGGTACCTCTATGTTTCAATAAAAACAATAAATGTTCTATTGGTTACCATTCTTATCTTTGATAAATATTATTGATATAAAATTCTACAGTATTCTGCTGCATTGCCCGTATATTTATGGGGTATATTTTATTAGCCTATGATTTTTTCATTGTTTTTTGCATGTGATATTACACTTTATAAGCCCATTTTGGTTTTTAAATTTTAAATATTTGCAATTGGTTTCAAATACAGGATAAATATGGCTGCTTTTCCGCATTTTATTATGTATTGTATTTAATTATATTTTTTACAATACTTCTATTGTGTTATGTATCAGTGCAGCATATCTTCTTATTCATTTATAAATTAAAAATGATTTTATCGTAGCACCTAACTTCATATGTTCATTTAATATCTTAGAACTATAATTTGCACCTTATTATTTTGTTGATAGATAACAATTAATGTATAATATTATTACATGCCGTCTTTATTTAGAATTTTGGTTAATATTGTTATATGACTTATGAGTTAAATTTTGATTTAAAATTATTATATATATATATATATATATATATAGTATATGTATATGTATGTATATACGTATAGGCATGCATATATAATTTTATTTTCCTAAGTGTATGTAAAGTATTATATGCATTTAAAATCTTATAATTTACAAAAAAAAAAAAAAAAAAAAAAAAAAAAAAAATGCAATAAAACAGCACAGTGTTGCTAGTTGGCAAATTTCAAAAACATTTTTTTTGTCTTAATGCATGGTGTTGCCATTTGGCAGCAATCTAAAAAACTTCAAATTACTAAAAAATATAAGAGTGGAAATTTTTTCAATATTTTTCCTATAATTTATGCCCGGCAAGGAAACAAATACATTTTTTACAGAAAAAATTAAAAATCATACACTAGAGGGTTAACGATTTATCGGGTACTGGAAATATACTTCTCACTTTAAATCTTGTCGAAAACTGATTGATTTGCACCGGAAATTTTAGTAAAATATTTTATTTTTATAATAAACGTGATAAGTAAATTCATTTCTAGATTTCGGTGGCAGTGAATCTTTTCGACATTTCGACTACAGAATTGACTTACACGATAAAAAAGTTAAGGGGGTATTTTATTAAGAGTTACCAGGAAATTACTAATATTATATTTTGGATACTACTATTTTCGTCTTCCTTAGCATAGGTTTTCATCTCCAATGTCTTTAGTAAAGCAAAAGCATCTCGGTGTTCGGAATCTTGTGGGTGTTTAGTTCAACTGCGCTGGATCCGAGGTGTGATCCCAAACCGTGCATTTTGCGCCCTTCAGTAGCAGGCATTTGATTGTTGTGACAACGAGAAGCCTCGTTTAAGTTCTGGGATCAGAGAGTAAATGCGGAGAAAATAAGTCACACAAATATTCTTTAAAATACATTTTTATAGCAGACGATATTCTTGAAATAGCACGTATTCTAATTACAATTTTTTTCAGTTATTATGAGATAATGGCAACAAAAAGATACACAGGGTTCGGAGCATATAGGGAAAATTCTATTGATCTTACCAGTATCTTTTATAAATAATTCTCATGATATATTCCTACTGCTTATCTTATAAAAATGTCTCGTGAATATTATTGATAAAAGATACTGGTAAGCACAATAAAATTTGTCCTACATGCTCCGACCCCTGCTATTTTTTCTTTACTTTCTGCAAAAATTGAGTACTTCAGTTGTCATCGTTACATAAATGGCATTAAAAGTTACAAAAAATTAATATCTCAAAAATAAATTGAGGTGCAGTTTTCAAACAAATTGCTTTTAAAAGTACTTTTTTACCCTATATGAAGGTGTAATAATTCAAATTGCGCTATGTTTAGAAGTTAACCCCTTGAGGGGCACTGGTATATATTATATACCACCTGCGATTAATGAAGTTTTACACCAGAAAAATTTTATAAAATTTTACTTTTCTAACTTTGGTGGAAAAAAGCCGTAATATTGCTTTTACTTATTTTGAAATAGAATTTTTCAAAGATTCCGGTGGGAATTCAGCATTTCACAAACGTAATTACTTGCCCCTCAAGGGGTTAAAAAAATTACAGTAGATTATCAGTATTTAACCCTTTAGCGGGTGATGTTCACAAAAAAGGACACCTAATTTTAATTCCAAAACTGACAAACGACACCAAAAATACTTAATTAAAATTTTCCTTTTATAATGTACGGGAAAATAAGCAAGTTTTTCTTTTCTAATAAATTCGTTTATAAATTCTGGTGTCAGTCCACCACTTCATCATTTTACAAACGGACTTACTCCGGACCGGAAATTGTTAACCGCACAATGGTACATCGGCTTCGTTTTACGGGTGTCTTATTGTTATGTGTAACGTTATTTTTTTAATGACGATACAATTTAATTTTCGCGAGGCTAACGAAAAAGACGGGCTGCTGCGGTGCATTCTACGTTTCTTTTTTTACTGACAACTGGAGTCACGTGATGCTCGAATGCACCAATGCAGGTGTACGAAAAGAACGTCACGTTACTCTAGCGGTCTGTAAAAAAAGACACTTGGGATGAACCGCAGTAGCTTGTCTTTATCGTTAGCCTCGAATTGTCGTCTGACAGAAATAGCATATCGGGGTTTTAAAAGTGTACTTTTCGGTGGTAAACGCTTCAGGAAAATCGATTAACTTTCTTGTTTTAAATGTAAGGAAATCCGTCAAACATTTCTTCAGAAAAATGGCTTATAGAATAAATAGTAACATTTTGGTATTCTTCTAGAGTCTGATAGAATTCAACCATCTTTTCAATCGAAAAATGTATTTAATGAAAAAATGTAAAATAAAATCTAGTAATTACTTTAGAGGAACAAAACGTATTTCTTTAAATACACATTCTAGTTTGTCTGTCTGGCCTGGCTCAGACCACCACCCCTGAATACTAGGTCAGCGCGCTGACGCAAAAATGGCGGCTCTCTTAGGCGGATTTTTTAAGCTCCTGTACGGCCACCTGTATTCAGACACCAGTATTTGCTAAAGTTTACTCTGTCTTAACACCTTGAGGGACAAGCAAAAATGTCTCTAAATATTGAATTCTCACCGGAATAATCGAAAAAATTTATTTTTAAATAAGGAAAAGTTGTTTTGATGTTCCTCCAAAGTTAAAAATGTAAAATGTAGTTAAAATTTTCTGGTGAGATCTTGTTAAAATTAGGTGGGACATACTTTATCCCACCGCCCCTCAAGGAGCTAACTAACCTCAGAGAAATAAGGCGGAGAAGAGTTTTAGAAATTATAGATATTCAAATTCAAGGACCATACAAAGGCTGCAAAAATCAGCCTATTACAGCCGCCATTTTTTAAAAAGGCTTAGTATTCAGGCTGCGGTGGTAACACTCTGGAACAATATAGAAATATTGGCATATATGCTTATATGCCGGTTTGCTAGTTTGACCTTTATTTTAATTTAAAAAATTCGAATTCATACTGGGAAACCAGAAAGAAGAACTTTTACTTTAAATAAACGCGATGTGTCTGGCATGAAAATAATATTATAAGTAATTTCTTGTGAGAATGCGAAATTTCGGAATTTTAAAAAAAAGGCCAAAATGCTGACGCTGTCTTATACGCGGAACAAAACATGTTTCAGCCGGATATTATTTAAATCCATTTTTTAGATGGACTTAAACTTATCTGGTTACACCCTGATTTTTAATACTAAAATTTTTATCTCTAAAATTACGAAACAATAATTTTAGCTTTTAACCCTTAACCCCTTCGGGACGGGAGCCTTTTACGAAATTTTTAATCTTTTCTCACCGTTTTTTAAAAACAGAAATTTGTGTCTTCTTGAATCGAGAAAATGCGCTGATTAAATAAGGCAAATTTTACAGTAAAATTTTACTGGTGAGGAGAAACAAGGATTCTGAGTGCTTCATGCGGCACGTATACGTATAGCTAGTCCCCAAGAGGTTAAATGCATGAATTATTCTTTTAGAATTTTTATTTTTTTTTATTAAGGATTAAACACCAGAAATTTTAAGTTAGGTTTTAACTTTATTTAGTAGCATATTTTTGTTACATTTTCAGGATTTATATTTCTATATCAATATAAATATAGTGGTTGCTAAAAACTTAATTTAATTAATGGGGGTTGAATAGGAAGGGATGCAGATCTGCATGATTATGCATATAATGGTTAAGAGCAGCCTAATTTTAGTCAAACATATATCCGGAACTGCATTTATGATAGAAAATCATTCTACTTTGCATTAAAAACAAACTACATTACTTTCTTTAATAAATGTCTCACAAATGTCATATTAAATGCATCTGTTACTTCGATGTCAACATAAGATGACAACGAAAGTGAATTAATGTGCAATATATATTTTGGATATGCATATATTATTTAGTTTTGTCTTGTAAGAAAATTCATCACCAAATACTTTCCTGATTTGGTATATATTGATGTTTCTTTTCTATAGAAAGTGAATAATTTTCCTAGTCAAAGTACCGGGCTTTGATGTACCAGAAACTTTTGCAGAATTTCTCTAATTAGATAGAGTTTAATATGATTTTAAATAAAGGATCCTTAATTAAGATCATCTTTGCAGTGAGAAATACGTTTCGAATCATTAATATATACAATCGCTAAATGAGTGGATTATATTTATCTAACGCCGTCGGAAAGTAAACAGTCTAACATCGCTTCAATGGAGTAATGCTTAATAAGTTCTCATGGGATATCATTACCAGAGTAGAATTTCATTCATTATCGGGAAGAAATTTAAGTTTAATTAAGGAAAGATACTATATTAGATCATGTAATTCCAAAATAATGAAAATAAATTAAATAATGAAATTATATTACGTCCTGTCAGATTTATGTGTCTTCCAATCCTTTTGGTGAATATCAAACTTCTATAATTATTCTTATATCCATGTACTCTTTTACATTAGACAGTATCATTCTTTTTTTTTTGTGAAATACCTTTTGAATTATCACACATGCATACATACATGTATGCTAGTGATAGGCAGAATGAGTTATTTTAATATTCGAATGAATTATTGGAGCATGCGAAAAAGCATAGCTGCCAACAGTTTTTTAGTTTTGTTTTTTAATTCAATTTCTACCAGAAATTTTGTATCGAAAGAAAATTTTCGCATTTTAATTAGAATTAGCAAGGTTCGTATGCCTCCTCGAATTTCGCAGACTAGAAAATTTTTCACCACCAGTATTATCTTATAGAAAATCTCTTATTAAGAGAAGTCGATATTTTGCGCGTTTAACCTAGATTTCATTTTCAATAAAAATATACTGGTAAATATAATGGAAAAATAACGGTATCTGTACGAAAAACGATTAATGTAAGAAACCTATAAAAATACAAAATTCTATTTTTCTTCAAAATTTCTGCAGATAATTAAAGAATTACGAAAGTTGATAACTATAATTTTCTTTTCTATTTTATTTACTAAATTTCTGGTGGTATTTGATTGAAAACATATACAATGGTTGGAACTCATGTTTTTGCGCATGCCCGAATGATTCATTCAAAAGTAAAATCATTCATTCTGGCCTCCACTAATACATGCACACACTTTTATAATATAGTGTGATTCAAAAGTTCTAGAAAGCGATGGGATTATATCTTTATTTTTACACTACCTTCTGGACATTGATTTTTAATCTCTTTTCTCGTTTCTCTGAACTGACGAAACAGTAATTTTAACTTTTGAAAGCATCTTCATTCAAATCAGATATCCTGAACTGCATCCATTATAGAAAATCCTTCTACTTCAACATTCTACTAAAAACAAACTACATTACTTTCTTTAATAAATATCTCACAAATGTCATATTAAATGCATCTGTTACTTCGATGTCAACATAAGATGACAACGAAAGTAAATTAATGTGCAATATATATTTTGGATATGCATATATTATTTAGTTTTGTCTTGTAAGAAAATTCATCGCCAAATACTTTCATGATTTGATATATATTGATGTTTCTTTTCTATAGAAAGTGAATAATTTTCCCACTCAAAGTATCGGGCTTTTATGTACTAGAAACTTTTGCAGAATTTCTCTAATTAGCTAGAGTTTCATATGACTTCAAACAAAAGATCTTTAATTTAGATCATCTTTGCAGTGAGAAATAAGTTTGGAATCATTAAAATATACAATCAGTAAATGAGTGGACTATATTTACCTAACGCTGTCTAAAAGTAAACAGTCTAACTACGTTTCAGTGGATTAATGCTTAATGAGCTCTCATGGGATGTCATTGCCAGTGTAGAATTTCATTCATTATCGGGAAAATATTTTAGTTTCATTAAGGAAAGGTATGTTTGATCATGTAATTCCAAAATAATGAAAAGAAATAATAATAATGAAATTATATTACATCCCGTCAGATTTATGTGCCTTCCACTCCTTTTGGTGAATACTATTATCATTCTTATATCCATGTACTGTTTTACATTAAACAGGATCATTCATTTTTGTTGTGAAATACATTTTAAATTATAAAACAAGTATACAGACATATATGCTAGTGATAGGCAAAATGAGCCATTTCAGCACATTGTACGCACTAAATTTACGTCCACAAATACCACTGTAAATTAAAACCAGCTCACAACCAACAAGAAGCAAGTATGCTTGGATTACACCTTCTTTTTTCGTCCGTACAAAATTTCCGGTACCAGTAATAATTCCTGTCCCCAACCCTTAAAAACGTATTTTTACGTGCCCCGCATACAATGTGTTAATATTCGAATGAATCGTTCGGGCATGCGCAAAAGCATAGCTGCCAACCTTTTCTCCGTTTTGTTTTTAAATTCAATTTCTACCACAAACTTTTTATCGTAAGAAAAAATTCGTATTTTAATTAGAATTAAAAAACCAATAAAAATATAAATTTTATTTTTCTTCAAATTTCTGGAGATAATTAATTAAAGAATTACGAATGTTGACAACTACGATTTTTTCTCTTTTTTATTTACTAATTTCCTAGTGGTATTTGACTGAAATAATATACAAAGGTTTGAAACTATGTTTTTGTGCATGGCCGAATGATTCATTCGATAGTAAAATCATTCATTCTGCACACCACTAAACCATTCAGACACTTTTATAATATAGTGCGATTCAAAAGTTCTAGATAGCGATGGATTTATATCTTTATTTTTACACTATCTTCTTGACATTGATTTCTAATAGTACTACTATTTTTTTGTCTCTGAAATGACGAAACAGTAATTTTAGTTTTTAAAAGCATCTTAATATAAATCAGATATCCTGAACTGCATTCGTTATAGAAAATTATTCTAATTTAACATTCTACTAAAAACAAACTGTCTTATTTTCATTAACAAATGTCTCAGAAATGTCATATTATAGGCAACTGTTATTTTGATGTCATCATAGGATGACAAAAGAAAATAAATTAATATGCAATATATACGAGTACTTAGGAAATGCATATTCTATTTAGTTTTCTCTTCTAAGAAAATTCGTCACCAAATACTTTCATCATTTGATATATACATTGATGTTTCTTTTCTATAGAGAATGAATAATTTTCCCACTCAATGTATCGGGCTTTGATGTACTAGAAACTTTTGCAGCCTTTCTATAATTAGCTAGAGTTTCAGATGACTTTAAACAAAAGATCCTTAATTAAGATCATCTTTGCAGTGAGAAATACGTTTCTAATCATTAAAATATACAATCAGTAAATGAGTGGATTATATTTATCTAACGCTGTCTAAAAGTAAACAGTCTAACATCGTTTCGACGAAATAATGCCTAATGAGCTCTCATGGGATGCCATTGCTAGAGTAGAATTTCATTCATTATCGGGAAGAAATTTAAGTTTCATTAAGGAATGATATATTTGATCATGTAAATAGAAAATAATGAAAAGAAATTAAATAATGAAAATAGATTACGTCTCGTCGGATATATGTGTCTTCCACACCTTTTGGTGACTATCACACTTATATTACCATTCTTACATCCATGTAATCTTTTACATTAAACATCATAAAGCATTTCTGTTGTAAAATGCATTTTGAATTATCACACATGCATACATTAGTGGAAAAATATGAAATAATGAATGGTTTTACTATTCGAATGAATCATCCGAGAATGCGCAAAAAAAAAAAAAAAAAAAAAAAAATACCTGCCAACCTTTTTTTTTTTTCAAATTCTACCAGAAATTTGAATAGAAAAAATATTTCATATTTCAATTGCATTTGAAGAGCAGAGTGGAAGAATATGTTATACTACATTTTCTTAAAAATTATTTTATCTTTTGGACGACGGTGTTATCAGGTAATCTATCACATGGTAAAGCTAAAATACCAAAGTTCTATTTAGCCTTGAAGATTTAATACATTCTTCATTTAATATTTTAATATTTAATAATGCAGATAATATTAATATTTTTTAATATTTAAAAATTAAATATGAATAAGTTTTTTTGATAAAGTTTAGTACCACATCTGTTAATATTTTAAACGTATGGTATCAAACAGAAAATAAATCATTAAAATTGACAACAAAAACTTTCACATCAAATTTCTTCAAACGTAATTTTTGCTACTTAGCATGTTCTTCCACTTTGCTCTTCAAATGGTTTAAAGAACATATAAAAATTTAGCAATTCTATTTTTCTTGAAATTTTCTGAAGATAACTGTTTAAAAAAATTACGAAGGTTGGGAACTACGATTATTTATTTACTGAATTTCTGGTGGTATATGATATAAAAAATAAAATATAGTCTAATAAAAGAAGATATAAAAAATAAAATATAGTCTAATAAAATAAGATATAAAAAATAAAATATAAATATAGTATATGATATATAAAATACATACAAAGGTTGGAAACTATGTTTCTGCGCCTGCCGAATGATTCATTCGATAGTAAAATCAATCATTCTGCCCATCGCTAATACTGGGTGAACCAAAACTTCGTTTAAACTTTAAAAACTCATAATAAAGGAAGAAATTATGATAAAGGAGTGCGGTTTGCAAGGAAGTGCTCACAAAGTAGTCAGATGTTTTTTAACAGAAAAAAAGGTTAAAAAATCACATTTAGAGGGCGCTGACGACACAATGAACAGGACAACAGTACGCTCTATTTATTTATTCTTCCAATAACAAATGTTTAACATGACCTCCAGAACATTCTACGACACAACATATTGTGTTGTAGTACTTGTTCAATGTGTTTAGGGTCGTGCGCGCCCTCTACATGTGATATTTAACTTTTTTTTCAGGAGAAAAAAAAAATCCGACTACCTTGTAAGCCCTTTCTTGCAAACCGTACTCCTTTATCATAATTTCTTCCTTTCTGTAGGAGTTAGTTTTTAAAGTTTTAACGAACTTTTGGCTCACCCGGTATTAGTGATGGGCAGAATGATTGATTTTACTATCGAATGAATCATTCGGGCGTGCGCAAAAACATAATTTCCAACCTTTATATATGTTTTTAATCATATACCGCGAGAAATTCAGTAAAAAAAATTGTAGTTTACAATCTTCGTAATTTTTTTAAACAATTATATTCAGAAATTTTGATGAAAAACAGAACTGTTAAATTTTTATGTTACTTAAGGGGTCTCAGGACTCTTAAAGCTTCCAAATTTTCGAAATTTTAATTTTTTTAGATGTTAGACTACTATCTTGTCTGAACATTTTAACATAATTATTTGCTTGAAATTCTCATTAGAACAGGAGTTATGGCTTTTAGAATTATACAAGCTCAATAGCTGAAGTGGCGTTTCCGAAACTTTGAAGTCAGTTTTATCCATATGACGTTTTTGAGCATAACGCGCACGGTATCTCAAAAACTTCTAAATATTTTTTCATACAATTTTCAAAACATATGTTTCATGTTAATCTCTATAAACTGAACCTAAAATTTCCTTTTTGTTGCTTAAAAAAAATATTTTTTAGTGTTGGTTTGAGTTGATTTTTGACGGCCAATTATCTACACGAGGGATATAGGCCCGGGGGAGTGCCCTCCGTGGGGGTCTTTCTAAGGGAACCTAATCCGTATTAACGCATGGAAGATCCACGGCTCGAAGAAAACCACGAAAACTCCGAACGATTAGGCCGACGGGCGCGATTGGGATCGAACCCAGCACCTTCCGTCTACCAGCTTCGAGAGCAGAACCTCTCGGCCACTCATATTTTTTAGGTAATTATGTTGTTGAAATTTTTAAAATTCTGTATTAGTTAAATACAACTTCGCATTAAAAATATAAAAATGCTTGAAATGCAAATTTATTTAGGTTCAGGGTAATCATTACAATCTGATGTGTAAGTAGGCACAAAAATTTTAATTCTAATTGCAATATTTATTTTGTAATCGAGCGCGTAAGCTATTATAACAATTTTCGACAAACATCTCACATTTTGGAGCCCCCTGTAAATGCTAAATCTGCACCTTCCATTTTTTTAAAGACGTAAAATGAAAGAACGTACTTATATCTTTCATCTCAATAAAAATCGCGTTTTAAAATCATATACATTTTAAGACATTAAAAGTTGAAAATGGTCTGTTTTTTTTTTCATTTTTTTTCCGATTTTAAGAGTCCTGAGACCCCTTAAGTGCAAGTACTTTGTGAGCCCTTTCAAACCGTGAGCAAACCGCACGTCTTTATCATAATTTCTTCCTTTTTTGTGAGTTTTTTAAAATTTTAACGAACTTTTGGCTCACCCGGTACATGCACATACTTTTTATAATATAAGGACGATTCATAACATTTCACTCAATTTTATACTGTTTGAACAATAGGTTGTTTCTGAATACTGTAAATTAAATTTTATTTATCAGCAATGAGAGTGCTCTGCCACAAATTTCTGATTTTCACCACTAAATTTTAATAGTATTCTTTGCTTTATTAAATCTCAAAAATTCTGTCAATAAATAAGAACTGCCGGCTATTTTACTCTTTTTTTTTTTATAAAAAAGTGTTTCACACCAGAATTTTTCGTTAAAACTCTTAAACTTATTTAATTAGCCTATTTTTGTGCTTCACACATATAACATATCTTATGAAAAAAATTCTGGTTCGAATAGACAATTATCAATTTTGGAAGGGGTCAAAATGACCCTTAACGGCGGTTCTAGTGTTAAATTTAGTGGTAGCAATCGGTCATTTGTGGTGGAGCGCTCTCATCCCTGATTTATGGAACTATAAATAAGTAGGAATTGACACATGTTGGCAGGTTGGGGACTTTTTTGTCCCCCAGATTGTTGATTGTCACCGCTTTTTTTGAAATAGAAATATTCGGCCTATTTAAAAATAGATTAAAAATTCTGAAAAATAAGGTGAATTATACTATTTAAAAAAATGGTGACAGTCAAATAATCTGAATTAAAAAAGTCCCTAATCTGGCAACACTGAATTGACATATCATCAAAATGATGAAGCTTTAAGGGCAATCGGTTCTGCTGGGACTGTTTCCAGAAGGAGTCAACTTCCACATATAAATTTAGAACTATTTTTCTTTATTTATACTCCTCAATCATGCAGAACTTCTGTCATAACTAAGGCAAAAATATCTATTGGTTTTTACTGGCGGAAGTTTGCCACGGCCGTAGTTAGGCACTGCGGAATCAAATTGTGATTACTTAAACAGTCCTCCGGTCAATGGAACTTCAGGAGTAGAAGTCCGCTTTCAAATAGTTTTTAGTAATTCCCACATACACAAAATTTGGTTCGGTGTATGTGGGCGGGAAGGGGGTGGGGTAGTTGTACTCGTGTGAAATCTAGATTATCTTTTTGAATCATCTATATTGTTTTTAAAAGGCTCGTTAATTAATCTCTGTGAATCTCTTCTCTGTTATTTAACATTAATCGAAAAAAAATATATTAATGAGTCATTGTACTACAAACTTTAAATCACCTGTATCGAATTCTTTTTTTAATATTATTTTAATTAAGCTCAAAAGTTTATTTGAACTCGATGAAAAGCTTTGAAATGTTCAAATTCATAATATAAATTCTAATATTTCGAATTCTTAAATATTTATATGTAATACATAAGACAATTGCAATGTCAGTAGTAAATGTACTATTGGGTCGATCGGAAAGTCGTGTCGTGTTGGGAAAATCAATTCGTGCCGGAAAATTCTGCCTGGTAATTATTAAACATTATATATCGGAATCAACGCCTAATAATTAAATGATAGAATTTTTCGGTACGAATTGATTTTCCCAACACGACACACTTTCCTATCGACCCAATATTTTAGTATAACTAGTAAAGATATCTATAAATAATCTTTTTCATGTCGGCTTTCGAAATAAGGCAAGGAAGACAAACGTTTTAATACACTTATTTTAAAATATATAGATATAAATGAATCCCAAAGAAATTTTGAGGAAATACTTTGTTATTTTCAATGAAAGAAGGAAATAAAAATGAACGATTTTCTACAAATTTAATATTCTTGTAATATTATTCTTCCCAGAGGCGCTGCGTTCATTCGTTTAATATATATGTTTTTCATATAAGAGATTATTATTATGTCTTCTAAATTATTTTAACATTTTATATAATTTAATTGCAATTAATTTATTTAATTTAAATGCGCTTTTTAATATTCTTCATCACAGATTTCATAAAAGTTATTATAACGTTTTAAAACAAAAGCTGCGTGTTAAAGGAATGAAATGTGATTAATCATTAGATTTTTCTGGGTTTAATACATTTTTAGAGTAGCTTTATTCACTAAAGGAAAAATTCCACTTTTTAATTATGTAGACAAATTAATTCGTAAAACTTATTTGAAAAGACGGGAAAATATATTTTTTTCGTTAAACATACTGGTTTAATTAAAACAACTGAGTTTTAATAAACACATTATACTGCTAATATGGTTGTTGCATTAAAAATACTCTATGTTTCAAATATATTATACATCTTACAGCGGGTATGTAAGTTGCTTTTATGCATCAGTTAATTAAAAGATTATACTCCGAATTACTTCTTATAATTTAATTATTGGTTGTTGTTCAAAACAACTCCTTTTTTTTATTTTTGTTAAAAACCTAATACTTAATTAGATTTTTTTTAATATGTGGTAATAGAAAATAAATTCATTTTTTAAAACTTATCTTCAGTAGTAGTAACGTATATCTAATTTTACGATGCAGATGTTTTATTAAAATACTGATGTTGTATTTTCTAATTAAAATACCAGCTTATTTTTTTTTTTTTTCGTGAAGAGTGAATGAGATGGCTACATATTATAATTTAATAAGTTTTTCTTAAGGTGGATGCAGTTTAAGTGAAGATTTATATAATCTGTCTCGTGAATGAGTTTTTGAAATGAATACAATCTCTTCATGAAATGAATAAATAAAAAAATAGGATAAAATTAAAAAAAGAAACTGCAGCATGTATTGTAAGGACATTCATTTCAGTTAACGCCGATTATTTATATGTATCTTTAGATTATCCCTTTCCGGCACAGTGGTCCCACTGCGGGACCAACTAATTTTAATTCCAAATTTACCAACGGCACCAAGAATATTTTAATAAAATTTTGCTTTTGTAATGAAAGTTTAAAACAACTCTTTCTTTTAATTTCTAATAAGTTCGTTTGTAAGTTTTTGGTGTCAGTCAATCATTTCATCATTTTAAAAACAGAATTTTTCTGTGCCGGAAAGGATTAACCCTTAAATGCGCGATTTTTTATTTTGTTTCGAAAAAATTGTATATGATTCTCTACAAGGTTTATTACACAGGAAAAATAATTAAAAAAATTATACACTTTTCATATAATAAGTCAATCTTTCCTTCTGTTGCACATCTGCAATACAAGTAAAAACTACTGTCGTGCGGCTGTTTTACGAAAATAATACATATTAGTAAATATTTTAATAAGCATGTCTCCAAATACCTTATTTTATATTATTATTTATTTTATAAATCTTAACGTTTAACACTTTAATTCCCATGATAGAATACATCCTCGAAATTACGTACATCAGGGAATCTGAATTCACACCAGAAAGTTTCAATGGTTAATTTCGCTTTATTTAAAAACGGAAGGTCTGCTATTAATTAAAATAAATATTGCCATTTTAACTTCCTGTTGCGAATTAGGTATATACGAATAAAAAATTCTATTAAATTCAAAACACTCTTGTTTGCATATATGCAAAGCTGCGCAGTAAAGGGTTAAAGGAACAAAAATGTACCTATGAATAAAAAGGACGCTACATATAGTGCAATGTCGATCAATTGCGATTGCGGGTAAAGTAACTATGAGGATGTAGTCACAAGATGGTGGATAATCTTTGTTTACATCGAAGGAACAGGGCCTGATTACCGTTTTCACCAGTAAATTTGAAAAAAAAAATTCTATTAGTTTTCACTGGTAGAAGTTTGGCCGGCGGTATTATATTTACCACCGCCCCCTGAAAACTAGGCCTGAACGCTGACACAAAAATGGCGGCTATCGTAGGCGAAATTTTTTCAGCGTTTGTATGGCCCGTGAATTGGAACACAATAACTTGTAAAAGTTTTATCCGCTATACTTTTCTGTGATTTAATAAGTAATTGACAACTTTTGGAAAATACTGGTGTACAAATTCAGGGCGACCATACAAGCGATTAAAAAATATCCGCACACGGCAGCAGCCCTTTTTGTGTTAGCGCTCAGGCCTAGCATTTAGGGAGCGGTGTATTCACTTTATCTGACGTGAATAGGAAGATTGTTTATGCATTCACAGTATGGCTGAGCCACAGGACATGTGTTGCAACCCAATCATTATGGGGAAAGGGATATTCCCTATTGGCATTCTTGCCAACATACCCTTAACACCCCTTCAGGGGCGGTGGGATAAAATGTATCCCACCTAATTTAAACAAGATTCTCACCAGAAAATTTTAACTAAATTTTGTAATTTTAACTTTGGATGAAAATGGTTGAAAAATTGCTTCTCCTTATTTAAAAATAAAATTTTTCGATTATTCCGGTGAGAATTCAATATGTAGAGACATTTTTGCTTGCCTCTCAAGGGGTTAAACTTCCGTAAAATGTGAGTTAAATCATGTGAGTTTTCATAGAGAAACTTGACATTAAATGTATAATGACAAATAAAATAAGTTTTCTGGTTACTAACGTGTTTAACCCTTACCTGCGCGGAGTAATTCTGTTTATAAACTGATGAAATAATGGAGTGACACAGGAATTTATAAACGAATTTATTAGAAAATAGGAACTTGCTTACTTTCACATACATTATAATAGGAAAAGGTTTATTAAATATGCTTGATGCCGTTTGTCAGTTTTGGAATTAAAATTAGGTGTCCTTTTTTCAGGACACCGCTCTGGACAGGGTTAACCTGGTTCAATTTAACTCGCATTTTACGGAAGTTTAGTTGAAAGTTGGCAATTATGCCTATTGAGGATTTTTCCTTCCCATCCTCCCGTCCCGAGGAACAGAAACTTCATAACGAATGTGAATTCCGGCCTAGACCGAATCATGTAGATACAGCATCGCCAAGTGGAAGTTATTAATAATATCTGTGTCCTCTGTTTCATGTATTGTACTTGTAAATATTAATGCGATTAAAATTGTGAAGTGCATAAAGGACCTCCTCATTGAATAAGTGATTTGAAATTTTATTTTACAAAAGACTCTGAAAGTATTTTTCTTTAGCATGAATGCCGCCGTGGCAAATTTTCACCCGTAAAAACGAATAGATATTTCTTGTTTTATTATGACAGAAATCCTGCATGAATAAGATGTATACATAAGGAGTAAACTTATATTCAAATTTGCTGGTGGAAGTTTATCCGTGCGGTAGTCATGGAACCGGTTACAGCTGAAATTTTGCCATTTTGAGGATACATTAATTCCTCTTTATCTGTAGTTTCATGGGAATAAGTAGTTGAGCGAACAAGAGTTTAATTAATTTTCTGTTGAATTAATAATATTTGTACCCATTCGTTTCCGGCAAGTTCCAATTGGGAAAAATTGAATGACAAATTCATTTTATAATTGAAACATTTTGTGAAAAAACAATACTAATTTGAGTAAAATTGTAGATATTAATTTAACATGAAACTACACAAATTCTGTGATAGAAAAAACATTATAAATAACTTTATTCGTATAACAAATGTAGCTTTGAATAAAAAATTCACGTCTAGCTCTATTCCTCCTTTTCAATAAATTTATCCGCACGAAAGTATAGTTTTACTTTTTACCGCTTGGTTTCAAAAACGCATGACGAAATACACGCATGATTTTGAAGTTGTTAAGCATGTAGGTTTATTTTTGTTATTATTATTATTTGCCGATGATAATTAAACTACGTCAATTATGCAATATATATTTAATCAAATGTAAAACCCCTTGTTATATTTTTCTTTTAAAATAATTTTATATATATATTTTATGCTATTCTTATCTGTCCTGCGTTTATCTTCGCATGTGCGCTAAAGCAATCTAGAGAGCTATCTGTAACCCGAGAACAGTAGTGGACACCAGAATGCATACAGTTTTTAATTTTGGCTTCAATATTTCCAAATAATAATGGTTAGACCAGGATGCGCCGGAACAGACTATTCCCTCATCAAGATGACGGCTGGATTAGACAGAACACGATTAGGATACTTAAATACAACTGGTCTGTCATACCATATTTTGGTGAAAACCACCTGCAGATCCGATTTTCGCTGTTGATCGGGTAGGTTTATCATTCAGTTTCCCTGTACCCAAAGATATAAAAACATGGAGGACTGGGAGCAGGAATATACGATGATAAACCTAGGAGTGAACCACTAAAATCGGGTTTCTAGGTCTTTTCACCAAGATATGACTTGGCAGACGAGTTCCATTTTAATATGCGAATCGAGTTTTAACTAATTCTAGAATTTCAGCCGTCAACTCCATGAGGTGATGGTTTGTGCACCCCCCTCCCGGTAAGGGTGGTTTTTATTGATAACAGACAATTATTGCTGATTCTTCAATAAAATAAGATAAAGCCATAGAATAAGTTGAGAGAAAGCTCGAAACTACTGATGTCAGATGCTAAAACCGTGTAAAAATCCAAAGAAAATCAGCAACTACCTGCGCTATTGCTTTCACTTTTGTCGAACATATATCACTTCTAAATATCAACCAATTTCGGTTTTTACACCACAGAATTTAAAAAAAAATGAACATTCAAGATAAATTTATTTAAAAACTGCAATTCAATTTGGTGATTTTTATAACCATTTTAAATACTTTTCATGCATGACTTGTTTTAACCATTTAATTCTCGTTCCCATCATATTCACGGGCTGTGTCTTTTAATCAGATTTTTTTTTATTCCCACCAGTTTTATAAAATGGCGGAATTGACTTTATTATGGTATCATTTTACCTGATATTAAATAAGGTGAATACTTCTTTTTCAAAAAAGTGGTGCCAATGAGCAATTTAAATTTTTAAACCGTAATTTAATGCAACCGTTAAGGGGCTAATTCTTTCTGATTAGAGAAGATTTGTTTGCTACAGTAATATAAAGTAATTAGTCTAACACTTCCTCAGATATGGCATTTAGCATCTCTACCTGATTACTGATGCGCAATCACAAGATACTGCACTTGGCACTAAATTTTAATCTGAAAAACGAAAAGATAAATTTTGATAGATTTCTCGTTATGAAGAAGTTTGAACTTTGGTATGGTGGGTAATCCGTTAACAAACTTAATCTGTTTCAAAACAGCGTTCCCTAACCGAATTGTTCGTTAACCCACTATAGATTTTGTATTGATTTGTATGGGAATTCAATTAATTTGTTCTTAAAAGTTAAATAACATATAAAAATAATGTAACTCTTCCCTTTATAATAGGGTTAATATACGTCCTTATATAATATGGACAGATCGTATAATATTTTTATGTCTTTTTTCCGTGTCGTGGCGTATTTAAAAATAATAAATGGCATGCCCTCTGTAAAAACTTTTAGGATTACATTAATTGACTACGGCATTAAATCATATTAATTGTAACTTTGACCTTTCAAAAAGTCCTTAGTTCGCTAAAAGATCATGATGAGTGCAGCTCCTAATAAAGCTTAAGTGGAGCTTAGAGCACGTTAACAATGTGTTAACTAAATTTAAATTAAAATAATTAATTTGCAATTTAAAATATTTATTTAAAAAAGGGCACAAAATGTTAAACTTAATGTTTCAAGTCTCTTAATTCTAATTTGGGCGCCCTGGGCCCGAACACGTGGTAGGCCATACGTATACAACTGTTAAAATATTCTCTAAGTCGATAATAGATACAATTAAACACAGCTTGGCAAATCTGAAACACAGCATTGCTTCATCTTCGCTTTATTTTGGGAGGCGTTCGTTATCTGAACATAAAAATATCTCGCGAAAATATTCGTTAGCCGATCCCTTCGTAAACTGCACAGTTCGTTAACCAATCACCTACTGTATTTGCAAAAAAAAAAAATAAACATTTAATTACTAAAAATTATTAAATGATCTCTTTTACAAGAATAATTTCACATTCAGAAATAAAGTGTGTCAAATTAAATTCTGAATAATAACATAATGTAATTTTTTATTATTTTTTTATCTTTATTATTTTAGCCCTTTTTTTTATTTTATCACTTAAGTTATTAGAGATTTCGGCAATGCACTGAGTGCGAATAATCGATTATTTAAAATCGTTTGATTAGCAATATAAATCGCGTGCAAATCATACGGTTATCAAAATTATCGTATTATATTTATCACTAGTGTCAACGCCTTCGTAACGTGTTTCCGGCACACAATTTTTATTATTTTACCACCAGTTTTTTAAGTAGATATTTCTATCTAATTTAATCACTGAAGCTCAGTGATTTAATATACCGAAATTTTCTATTCAAAAATACCGGAAAAAGCGCGGATCATACGCCTCCTAAACGTCAAGAATACGCAAGCGATGTTTGTAATAAATATTGCTTTGTATAGAACTTTTGGCTTTATCTCGAAACATTTGCAACAGACTAAAAAGGGGAAGAAATGTTTATGATTCTAAGTAATTCACAAACACTAAATATATCCAGAATTATTTTCTTTTACAAAAATATTTCAGACAAAGTTTTTACCCAACTCTTTGCGGTCGAAGTACTCCTACCAGTCACGGACATCTCTTACACGAATTTATTCGGTTGGCCCCACTTTTTTAAAGAAACATTTTTACTTGCACTTTGATAACATGGTAAAGAGAAATTTACAAAAAAATGTACTTTTAAAATGTCGTGGTGCCAGTACAACAGGAAAATAAAATCATGTAAATAAAGCTTAGGCATAGGCAGCTATTTGTCAACACTAAGCCGCAAACTATTAACCTCTTAACGTTCGCAATAAATTACTGTTTAAAATTTCAAATAACTTATTGGCACCACTTTTTAGAAAAAGAAATATTCACCGTACTTAACACGTTGAACGCCTGGTCTAACTTGTCTGTCTTTCCGTTTAGGCGTTGCCATCGAAATACTCAAGGCCAGAGGACACGAGTTGTGACGTCATCACTAATCGACCGACTTCTCTGTGGTGTTCGAATTCACACCGGAAAATTTTGAATAGCAATTTTCTTTTATTTTATTTGGTACAATATCTATCATCTTATAAAACAACAATAATTATTTCAACTTACTGGTGAGTATTAGGAATTCCTAAATAAAAATTCAGCTAGATGCGGAATGCCACAGCGCTGCCGGATCGGGCTGATTTTTTATTGAGGGATTCCAAATTCTCACCAGTAAGTTTAAATAGTTACTATTGTTTTATAAGATGATAGATATTCCACAAATAAAATTAAAAAAAAATTGCTTTTCAAAATTTTCCGATGTGAACTCCAACACTAAGGAGAATTCGGTCGATTAGTGATGACGTCACAACTCGTGTCCTCCGGCCTTGAGTATATCGATGACAATTGTTTAGGCCACGAAATAAGATACCCGTTACATAATTTATAAGTGTCAGTAGCCGATGACTGACGCGGGTTAAACGGGAAGTTCAGTGTAAATCATCGGCGATTGACGTGGCACTTAACGTGCTAATGACAGGTAAAATGATAACATAATAAAGCCAATTACACTATTTTATAAATCTGGTGGGAATCAAACAATCTGAATAAAAGACGCAACCCGTGAATATCACGGGAGCGGGAATTAAGGGGTTAAATCTATTTAACTGTCTTTTTCAACGTACTTTTGTGTAATTTATATTCATTTTATTTTATGAAAAAATTCTGGCTTGATTTAAACTTTTTTCATTTGATACCGATAAAATAATGAGTTGTTGATATATTTAGTGCTAAATATGCATTAATATATCTTTAAGAACAATTTTAAATCCTAATATTATTTCTAAACAACGGGAAACATTTATTTCGGAAGTTATAAATAAATTTTATTTCCTATGGTTACATGCAATACAAAAATCTAATTTATTTTACTATTAAGACTCAACCTCATTTGATAACCCAGAAGCTTGGTTTTAAACTTTCCTTTTCTAAGAAATGTGATGAATTAACAAGCGATTTTCTAGTATTCAAAAACATCATTTAACACAATGAAAAATCTCAAAGATCTTAGAGTCAAGAGAAAACAGAAAGGAGCAAAAGTTATTTCCATCTGAAAAGAGACATGTTTCATTTATCTCTTTGACCACTTTAATTTAGTTCAAGACACGAAATTCAGGAAGAGTTTAATATTATTCGTCTTCAGCATCATTTGGAATTCCAATGAAATGAAAGAGTATTTTCAATGCTGAATTGATTTTGAAACATGCTTTTAGAAAATGTACATTCAAGGGAACGATTTTTGAGCAAGTTCACACCTAGCATTGAGACTTAGTCCATTTTATAGCACTCTAGACCAAAGTTAGAGAACTGAAAACAATTTGTCTGCGAAAATCGTATTGCATATTTTATGTAAACATTTATTTTTAAAGTAGTGAATTCTTAATTGTTAATTACACACCAAAAACGCGATAAGTCGCCAAATATTATTGTGCTACAAAAATTCCCCCCACATACTTTCCCCCACACTGTGTCTTATATGTGCATATTGTGCATATTAGAATTAAATCAAGTTACTTTTTTTTTAATTTAATCAATTTTTTTCTCAGGGTTGCCAGAAATTTCTATGGTAACAAATAAAGCCGATTGCACGCCGCCAAAAATGCGATAATAACGTTGTATTTTTTCAAAATAAAATTCGCAGGATCTTGAAAGAATTTTTAAACGTTTTTAATTTTTTTATTCTTATTATTAACAAATACTTATTTGAAAATACCGTTTAAAAGAAGAATTAAACTTTTATGTTAATTGTTCGACAGGTAGTCTCGAAAATTGCATTTTCAGACAGTTAAGCTACTGTAAAATCAATAAATACAATTTCTGCGGGCAAATGTTATCTATACTTCAACTTTGGCCTGTAAGCCTATAAAATGCACCAAGTCTCAATGCTAGGCGCGAGCTTCACCAAAAGTACGAATGATTAATACGAAATAAAGAATGATTTGTACTATTTTTGTGTGGAATCCTCTTGTGGAAAATTAACAAGCTATTCTCCAGCATTTGAAAACATCGTTTAACATGGCAAAAAGTCTCAGAGAGCTTATACTTAGGAGAAAGGAGCAAGAATTGTTTCAAGCTGAAAGAGACGTCTTTTACCTGGTTTTACGACTTTAATTTACTTCGAAATATGAAATTAGGGAA
Source organism: Maratus speciosus (assembly GCA_963932465.1). Lineage (NCBI taxonomy): Eukaryota > Metazoa > Arthropoda > Arachnida > Araneae > Salticidae > Maratus > Maratus speciosus. The sequence continues at coordinate 499,558,821 of OZ010794.1, read as the reverse complement.
GATACCATTTTTTTAAATATGAATTTTCCCTCTGGGCTTTCCTTGCAAATCTCAATGAAACATATGAATAATGCAACATACATGAAAGTTATTTCTATTAAAACCTACCAGAAAAGATTTTCATTAAAAATACTGGTATTCAAAAAGTAAAACACTTAGTATCCGGATCCTATAGTAATCTTTGGACATCGTGACAATTGCGCAACCCGATTGCATGACGATATGTTGGCAGATAATCAACATAAATTTACCTGAATTTAATCTTTAATTAACCCTTTAACCCCTTGAGGGGCAAGCAATTACGTTGGTGAAATGCCGAATTCCCACCAGATTCTTTGAAAAATTCTATTTCAAAATAACTAAAGGCAATTTTAGGACTTTTTTCCACCAAAGTTAGAAAAGTAAAATTTAGTAAAATTTTTCTGGTGTAAAACTTCATTAATCGTAGGTGGTATATAACATATACCGGTGCCCCTCAAGGGGTTAACCTACAACAACGTGTGAGACTCGCGGTCTTGTACTCGGGCCAAAACTGATTATCACGGGCCAGATGTAAATTCTTGCCAATAAAATTTTATAGTGAATATTGTTTTATTAAACCATCAAAATCTGATGATTAAACAAGGCGAAATTCTCCATTAAATTTTAGTGATAGTAGTGGATTTGCCGAACCTTGGAATGGCTCGAAGGCTGTGCGATTCCGTTTATGTTTTGGACCCAAGCTGTTGAGACGTAAATCGTAGGTTAAGGGTTTAAGGTTACAATAGCTTCTAAAAACCGGCAGAAAATATTTTTTTATGAAAGTATGCCTACTTTTGCACTGTGTCGTTTCAATAGCATCTGCCAGCATATAGCGACTATATATAATACCGCCAAACTTTCTGAATGCCAAAAGAAAAAGTTTGATAAGTGACCTGAGTTGAATGGCCTGGGCAAAATGAATGATTTCACTATGCAAATGAATCATTCGGTCATGCGCAAGAGCGTATCCGTCAACTTTATTTATTATTATTATTCAAATCCTACCTGAAATTTTGTATCTAGTAAAGTCTTTCTTATTTTAATCAGAATTAATTTAACAAACCCATAAAAGCATTCAAAATTTCTGAAGATAATTGATTAACCTGGGAATAGTCGCGTGTCTGTCTTTTTGGCGCCCATATCAATTTTCTTTTTCTAAGGAATATCTTTTATAAAATAGTGAAATTCGATGCAGCTGACCTTAAATATTTCTTTTCCACCATAGGGAAGTTACTTGACATTATAGTTTCCTCTTACATTATGTATTGAGAGGAAAAGTAGAAATTTGTCGAAAATAATACGACATTATCACTGGTGAGAGCTCGTTTTCGTACTATTTACATATTTCATAGTTCGTGATTAATTCCAGTAAAGTGCAATTTTATAAGTTCATTGAAAAGTAAAAGTTGAATGATTATAGAAAACTGTTTGTTCTTTTCATTTTCTAGCCAGAAAGAACCGGCGGCAAATAGATCGAGTGAGACCAGTAGCGTTTGTTCTAAAGAAAAACGCGACTACTCTCGGATTTAAAAATAAAGGTAGCTCAACTGTGATTTTGTTTCTTTTTTTTTTTTTTTACTAAATTTATAGAGATATTTTAATAAAAATATGTACAAAGGTTGGAAACTATTTTTTGCGCATGTCCGGATGATTCATTCGATAGTAAAATGATTCATTCTACCCATTATTATTTATTCATTCAACACTTTGTATCATTTGGGCCTGAGTACCGGTAGGGCAAGCTTCTACAAGCAAACTTAAATAGAAGTTTTCGTCTTCTTTAAATGCCTGAATGATGCATAATTTCTGCCATCAATAACTAAAAAATTTCTATGTATTTTTACCGGTGGAAGTTTGCCCAGCCGCTAAGCAGGCACTGGATAGATAGAGAGACAGAAAAGAGTTGACTATAGCTTCAATAGGAATTGAATTAATTATATATATATATTCCTTTCGCTAACAACATTTAAAAAACTGAAATAAAAATTATGATTTTTTTTTTAAAAATCATGTAATAAAAAATTCATGAAGATTTTTTTCTGACCACTCATTTCAAGAAAATTATTATTACTTAGAACTATCATAATAATTTTAAATGAAGGTTTATAGTATATTTAACAGAATTAAAAATATATTTAGCTGCTTCAGATATTAAATTATATCAAAATTGGAGGATTTTTAAAAAGTTTCCTTCGACCAGATCATCCATCTTGATTGAAACATTTCTTAGTGAAATGTTGTTTAAAAAATATTCTCTAATCTGTTGGTTTGATTTCTGTATACTTGTGCTTGGCAGGGAAATTATTAAATACACGAAATTTGTATTTTAAAAAAAATGAAATTAAACGTTTAAAAAAAAATCTTAATAGGTGTCATTGATCAAGGACACCAGTAGCAAAAGGATGAACAGGTGAAACAGAGAATGCATATAACCTTCAAAATGAAAACGTTTACATTAACATTCCATAATTATTATTATTATTATTATTATTATTATTATTATTATTATTATTATTTCACATTTTGTAAATGTGTTATGTCCCATTCGATGTAATAAAATATAAATTTACCTTTTAAGATACCATAGTCGCATTTTTTCTATTTTTCATAGGTTTTAAGTAGATTTTTTACAATATTTTATGCATTCAAAATTATTAAATTTTTATTCAGTCAATTTTAACTATATAAGGAGAAAATTATGAGTTTCACATCTGTCCTAAAACATAAACAACTAAGTATCCTGTGTTAAATGTAGAAAAATGAACTTAAAATGAGAAAGAATTCTTCATAATTAGACGCAATAATATTTCTGTTTAAACTAACTGAAGTAATGTTAATTTCGCTACCTTACAGATAGAGCAGTTAAACTATTTCTCGAGGGTAAAATTAACTGCTTAAAATATTCTTCAGAGAAACGCACAATATGCTTCCCTTTCCCAGGAGACCTTTATAGCATCTGGAGTTAGTATGATTAAAGCTGAATAGATTATCTTGAAATGTAGATAAAATTAAACAGAAGTTATTATTTGGATTTATTGCAAAATATGTTAAATACGTTAAGGCAATGAGTAAATATAACTCCGGTGGCAATATTAGCACTAATCCTTGGTAATGTATTTATTAGTTTATAACTGGAAATTTACGAGAGTTATTTGCAATCTAATTTAAATAGTATTTCGAAGATATTTACTATCCCCACTGTTATAACTATAACTATTCTCATTGTTAAGGCAAAGTTACAACAAATCTGAATCCTAAATAACACTTATTTAATGTTGTGAAAAGCGTTATTGATTACAGGAATCGATGAAGCCATTTTATTTTGGCTACTTTTATTTCCAAACATTAATCTTCGTTCTAGATTTTACTTGAAAATGTTTTAGAAACCTGCTCTGTGGTAGATTTTTGTAGCAGTGTTTCCAGATATTTACGACGGATGTTATTGAATAGTGGCAGCCAAAAAGTTGACAGAGCCGACCACCTGATTATATTTTCATTTTTCATGAATAACATAATTATTCTGTCGTTTTAATAATTTATTATTATTTGCAAATATTTTTCTATAGATCTACAATGAGATTTGGATAATGGGCTATGACAGTGTTAATAAATGTATTGCTGTTAAAAAAAAGAGTTTATTATAGCTTTAAGAGGAATTAAATAAATTATAATCTTTATGAGGTGAAACAGGGAATACATATAAAATTTAAAATGTAAATGTCTATCTTCCAGATATTATATATATATATATATATATATATATATATATATATATATATATATATATATATCATAAATGTGTTACGTCCCATCTAATTAAAACATATATCAATTTACTTTTTTAGATATTAAAGTCCAGTTTCGTCTGTTTTTCGCAGGTTTTAAGTACATTTTTGTTATTTATTTTACGTTGTCTATGTCTTCAGTCTTCTTGAAGTTTTATTGAATGAATTTTAAATATGCAAGGAGAAAATTATGAGTTTCACATCTGTCGTCCTAAAACAGAAACAACTTAGTATCCTGTGTTAAATGTAGAATAACGAACTTAAAATGAGAAAGAATTCTTCATAACTAGACGCAATAATATTTCTGTTTAAACTAACTGAAGTAATGTTAATTTCGGTACCTTACAGATAGAGCAGTTAAACTATTTCTCCGGGGTAAAATTAACTGCTTAAAATATTCTTCAGAGAAATTCCCAATCTGTTTCCCCTTTCCCAGGAGACTTTTAAAGCATCTGGAGTTAGTATGATTAAAGCTGAATAGCTTATCTTGAAATGTAGATAAAATTAAACAGAAGTTATTATTTGGATTTATTGCAAAATATGTTAAATACATTAAGGCAAAAACAAATATAACTCCGATGGCAATATTGGCACTAATCCTGTATTTATTAGTTTAAAACTGGAATTTTATGAGAACTATTTGTAATCTAATTTAAATATCTTTTCGAGGATATTTACTATTCTCACTGTTATATCTTTAACTATTCCCATTGTTATGCCAAAGTTCCAATAATTCTGAATCATAAATAACACTTATTTAATGTTGTGAAAAGCGTTATTTATTACAGGAATCGATGAAGCCATTTTATTATGGCTACCTTTCTTTTCAAACAATAATCTTCGTTCTAGATTTTAATTGAAAATATTTTAGAAACCTGCTCTGTGGTAGATTTCTGTAGCAAACTTTCATATATTTGCCACGAATGTTATTGTTTAAAAATAGTGGCATCCAAAAAGTTGACAGATCCGACCCCGGTCTTCATGAATAATATAGCTATTTTGTCGTTTTAATAATTCATTATTATTTTGCAAATATTTTTCTATAGATCTACGATGAGGTTTGCATAATGGGTAATGATAGAGTTAATAAATGTATCACTGACAAAAAAAGAGCTGATTATAGCTTCAAAAAGAATTAAATAAATGATATATTTGACAATACATATAAAACTTTAAAATGAAAATTTCTGTCTTAATCTTCCAGATTTATTATTATTTTTTTTTCCTTTTTCTAAATGTGTTACGCGCCATGTAATGTACAAATATATAAATTTACCTTTTAAGATATCATAGTCCAGTTTCTTCTGTTGTTATTCACAGGTTTTAAGTACATTGTTGTTATATTATTTTATTTCCGCTTTCTATGTCTTCAATCTTACTGAAGTTTTATTGAATGAATTTTAACTAGATAAGGAGGGAATTATGAGTTTCACAAATGTCCTAAAACAGAAACAACTTATTATCTTGTTTTATATGTAGAAAAATGAACATAAAATGAGAAAGAATTCTTCATAATTAGACGCATTAATATTTCTGTTTAAACTAAGTGAAGTAATGTTAAATTCGCTACCTTACAGATAGAGCAGTTAAACTATTTCTCGAGGGAGAAATTAACTGCTTAAAATATTCTTCAGAGAAATGCACAATATGCTTCCCCTATCCCGATAGACTTTTAAAGCATCTGGAGTTAGTAAGATTAAAGCTGATTAGCTTATCTGGAAAATTAAACTGAAGTTATTATTTGGATTTATGGCAAAATATGTTAAATACTTTAAGTCAATGAATAAATATAACTTCGGTGGCAATATTGGAACTAATTCTGTATTTATTAGTTTAAAACTGGAATTTTATGAGAACTATTTGTAATCTAATTTAAATATCTTTTAGAGGATATTTACTATTCCCACTGTTATGACTATAACTTTTTCCATTGTTATACCAAAGTTCCAATAAATCTGAATCATAAACAACACTTATTTAATGTTCAGAAAAGCATTATTGATTACAGGAATCAATGAAACCATTTTATTTTGGCTACCTTTATTTCCAAACAATAATCTTCCCACTGTTATGAATATACTTATTCCTATTGTTATGCCAAGGTTCCAATAAATCTGTACCATAAATAACACCTATTTAATGCTGTGAAAATCGTTATTGATTACAGGAATCGATGAAACCATTTTATTTTGGCGACCTTTATTTCCAAACAATAATCTTTGTTCTATATTTTACTTGCAAATGTTTTAGAAACCTACTCTGTGTTCGATTTCTCTAGCAAAGTTTCCGGATATTTACCACGAATGTTATTCATTAAAAAAACATGCACTTACAAGTAATTTTAGCACATTTATTTGTGCTTTTTTATATAAATTTTAGTTATTTAAGCAATGCAAAATTACCACAAACCTTTTAACTTTCACTTACGAAAGTTATTTTCTAAAAATAGTGGTAGCCAAAAAGTTGACAGCGTCTACCGCTGTGATGATTCTCGTTTAATTATTTACGAATAACATAATTATTCTGTCGTTTACCTCATTATAATTTTGCAAATGTTTTTTTTTCTGTTGATCTACAGTGAGGTTTGCATAATGGTTTATGATAGTGTTAATAAATGTATTACTTACAATGTGAATTTTTTGGCATTTTAAACCTTATTCTTATTGTTACTGTCTGAGCTTATCATGTAATGGATAAATTTTTATTTGGGTTTTATATGCTTCTTTGTGTATGAAAAATTACAATATGTATGCCTTTATGTATTTTTTGCATATCGTATTATAACTGCCATGATTCCCTAATTGCAGCCTCTAGTATACTAAAGAAATCAGAGCGGCTAAAATAAGGAGATTACTTTTGGTATAATTTTATATTCAACGTCATAACATTCATATAACAATTCAAAATTGTAAAAGATTTACTTCGAAAAAGATTTACCAATAATGCACCAAATATTTTAACCCCTTAACGGTTGCATTAGATTGCGGTTTAAAAGCAAAAATTCAAATTTTTAAACGTCACCACTTTTATGAAAAAGAGATATTTACTTTATTTAATGACTGAGAAAATGATGCCATAATAAAGCCAATTACACTATTTTATAAAACTGGTGGGAATCAAATAATCTGAATAAAAGACACAGCCCGTGAATATCACAGGAGCGACAATTAAGAGGTTAAGGAAGAAATCAATTGTCTATATTTTGCTGCATAGCTGCGAAATTTTATGCTTTTTTGCTACCACTAAAATTTAATACAGATTTTCAACTCGTTTAAGCGTAAGTTTCCGACAATTAAATAAGGTAATATTTGCTATGAAATTTTAGTGGTAGGTAAAAGAAAAAAAAGGTACCATACAAAATACTCCGTACACTTAATGTATTTTTTTTTGTGGGATTTTTAGAAGCTATATACATTTGCAAATATATCAAACAAATTTCTCCTTGGGAAAAAAACTATCTATTTATAACTTTTTTTTACTTGATGAAACGACGCATTATAGATAATCTTAAAACATTTGCAGTAAAATATCTTAGTTAGACGTAATTAATTATGTGAAATGATCACTTTTTCGTATTATATGACATAGATTAATTTTAAAGTTTTAGTTGTTATTCTATCCTTATTGATAAAGTTTCTATAATTTAAAATGTAATGTATTACAGTACAGATTATAATAGATTAATTAATTTTTTTTATTAAGAGTCAAAATGTCGTTAAATTATAATGACTTCAGTCGATGTGTTATTGAACACGTGTACAAAAATAATTACAGTAATATTCGAGATTTGTTTCCGCTACAGCAATGGGGAACTAGAAAATAATTTTCATTTCTAATCTAAATAAACAATAATTTTAATACTGATTAAACTTTACAAGAGACTGAAAATAATTACTTTATTCGTGTACCACAATTTATTAATTTGATATTATTGATATATTTTATTTTATTTTATAAAAATAACTGTTTATTAATACAAAAGTAATAGTTTATAGTTAACTACATGATTTTTTCGATGGATACATTTAAGTGAAATAGAAAAGACAGAGGTAAAAAAAAATGTCTGAGTCGATGAAAAACTTTTTTATTTAATTTAGTTAAAAGTTGATGTGGTTTTATTTTAGATAGAAAAACATCTCTACGAAAAAAGGTATTTATATGCCTGATAATATTTTTTAATAAATAAATGAATGACGTTATTTTATTCTTTGCTACATTAAACAAAAGTAATCAAAGTCACAGTGAAATAAAGGGGTTTTTACTATATAGCGTTTGAAAAAAAAAAAAAAAGATTAAAAACGTATTTTGTTTTAATTCGAATAAAGGATTTTTTTTTTAAATTCATACTATTGCTTATTTCTTTTAGAGACTTTAGAGTTCTAAGGAATTTTAAAATAACAAAGAAATTTTTTTTAATTACGAGATCAGATAAGATTTTTCTTAAAAAAATAGATTTTTTAAAAAGTTATATTTTACTTTCTGTTTTACAAATATTTTCGTCCCTTGAAAAATTTCAACATTTATTTGCCCTTAAGCCTATGAAAGATAATTTGAATTCCTAGCATATTCCCATTTTAAGTATGTGTCAAGATTTATAAAGTTAGCAATAGAATTCATGAATATCGTACATATATTTTTTCTTTAAAATATTTTTTCCTTTATCAAATTTTATCAACCTTTCTCTCTTTCATTTGATGTAGATACATTATGTTGCATCTGTGATTTACAAAAACAGATTGGAAATTTCCAAAGAATTTCATTTGAAAGCAAATATTCTTCAAAATGTAATCACATATCATTTTAACACTACACAGACCGCTAACGCATTTATTCGTCATTTGCAAAACTATTGTTAAATAATTCTAACTTCTCTCCTTGAAGTTTGAATGGATATTTTTGATTATTTTAACCCTTTCAGGGGCAAAGCATTTTCAATGCCAAAGTGTTGAAATAAATGACTGGCACCGGAAGTTACCAAGAAATTTTTTTGGAAATAAGAAAAAGGCTTTATTTCACCGCATATTAAATGGAAAGTATATTTCTGTCGCCATTGTGGTGTATGGGAATTAACCTCCTCGCTGTGCAACCCTACCTTTCCTCGGGTAACGTAAAAGTTGCAAAACTTGTGCAACCCGAGACTTCCTCGGGGACGTATTTTTTTCTTCTAATTAACCCTCCTTACTATTCCCACCAGTTATTTTTACTTGTAAATTTTTCTTTATTTAATCCGAGCATTTTCCCGATTAAATTAGAAAAAAAAATTGTTTTGAAAAACCGGTGAAAAAAGAATAAATAATTCTTAAAAGACGCTCGTCGCGAAGTGGTTAAATATGCAATTTTTGAAGCTAATTTGTTAAAACAATTACGCATCGAGAGGGTTTAAAACTAAGTGGTTTCATAAACATACCACCGCTCCTGAAACGGTTAATGGTGGTGCTGAACAGGTGAGCAGGATTGAGGGTTTTCCTAGCTGATGTCAGCTTAACACCCAGTCTTGAAACTGAAATATCTTATGCTTTGTGAGTCATTGGGATAAGTAAAACCGTAGTTTAAAACTACTTAAAGAAAAATTAATAAAATTAAAGAAGAAATTAAGCTGTAGTATTTTATTTCGTGAATAGAATAAATGAAAATTAGTATTAAAATTTTTCTGGTCTGAACTCAAACTTACTCGATTAAAAAAAAAAAAAAAAAAAAAAAAAAAAAAAAAACAGATTTGATAATATTGTTTGTGAAGTGATAGAAATTAGCTAGTTCTTATTGTTTCAAACACTTTCACGTGTTCAATACGATTTAAACTTTCTTAAATTGAATTTTATCCTTTTCTTTTACGTAACTAATCGTCCTTATCGAATGACCATTAATGCATAAACTTCGTCGTTTTTAAAATAAAGAAATACATAATATTTCAAAAGTTTAAAGAAACCCTCTAAAACTTCATTTCACCGTCTCTTTAAACAATTCTTATTCTTACTTATAAAATAAAAGCAGAGCTTCTGGAGAATTAAACACTAACTATGAAAAAACTATTTTGCGTCTTCTCCTTCTAACGAAAATTAACATAAAAAAGAGTATATAAAACATGTTTTCTTTATTTTCAATTTTCTTCAGAAACTGCTCTTCCGAGACATTTAAAAATAAAACGAAGCAGAAATTTTACGTTTCTGCATAACATGCAATTCCCTTTATGAATGCATTTTAAATTCTGCCACAAGTTAGTTGTTTTAACATGATTCTGGCAAATTTTTAAATTCCATTAAAATTTAAAATTGCGGATTTAATCCGCAAGAATGTGTTTTTAATGAATGTCTAATAAAATGGCATTTGACATTTGAGATGTATTTTAACATTACCTTTTAAGAAAATTACTTTTTATGTTGCCTTAGTTTATGTGCCGTTTTAGTTTTAGAGAATTATCATTATTTTTATATGTTTTTATTTAATTCAAACTGTCTTTGTATGTAAAGATGAAATTTTTTTAACGATTTTTAAACCACTTCCTGATTGGCTAGGAGTAAAAAATATATATATACGTTCACAGGTATGTTTCCTAGGACCAGGGGCGGACTGGCATAGTTTGGCCCACCCCGCTAGACTTATGCGTTGGCCCACCAATCGACAACCCCATTGTTAAAATGTTTGAATACTGACTACCCTTTGTACATTGATTAATGTTTGTTTATAATATCAATATAGTACCTGAAAATTGAATAGTATGTTTTATACTCTCACAACTAACTAATTAGAATGTCTGATATATAAACAATTCTTTTGAACTTGAGGCAACTCCGTCTATTATCTTATCATAAACGTAATTTGGTTGATTATCTCCAGAACTACTGAGTAGATTTTAATGAAATTAGATACATACCAGTGTTGCCAGATTGGAGACTTTTTTAATTCAGATTATTTAGCTGTCACCACTTTTTTTTTTTTTAAATAGTGTAATTCGCCTTATTTTTCAAAATTTTTAATCTATTTTTAAATAGCCGAATATTTCTATTTTAAAAAAGCGGCGACAAACAACAGTCTGGGGACGAAAAAGTCCCCAATCTGGCAACACTGGTATGTACGTAGGTTGATAAAATGCAAAAAAATAACCATTCAACAGTTCTCGCGTAAGACTCATCAGCGTCAGAAGGTATAAAACAGAGCTTAAAACATTGAACCAAAAAATGGGTTAATAGGGGTATGTTCCTCTCTTACAGTTATACAACTGCCACAGCGTGAATTCATACTGGAAATCAGGCAGTTTATGAGTCCCTGCTGCAGTTAGCCTCACTCCTCCAGCAACGCTGTTTTTATTCACTCTGTGGTTCTGGAAGGTGGAAAGCGAGTTCCAATTTCCCTACCCAGAGCGTCCCAGACATGCTCTGTAGGGTTTAGGTCTGGAGATCTGGCGGACCAATCCTTCAGGTAAATATCCTCACTTTCCAGAAATTCTTCGACCAGATGAGCTCTATATTGCAGGGCCGAAACTAAGGGGGGGGGGCAGAGGGGGCATGTGCCCCGGGCGCCAGAACAAAGGGGCGCCAAATGAAGATTATACCTTTGGAAAGAATCATTTTCTTCTGATGGACTGATGGCTTCCATTATTATGAAACAGCCATTATAAATGAAGTGTCAGGTGAAGATGAAAGAGAGGTCGTAAAAAGTTAGAACTCTGATTTTCTGGTCCGAATGGGAAAAAAAATGGCCATATTTTATTTTTATTTATTTTTTTTTTTTTTTTTGCAAAAAAAATTATGGCCATTTTTTTCCCATTTGGACCAGAAAATCAGAGTTCTAACTTTTTACGACTGCTCTTTCATCTTCACCTAACACTTCATTTATAATGGCTGTTTCATAATAATGGAAGCCATCAGTCCATCAGAAGAAAATAACTCGGTGAAAGCGGAAACTTGGTTAGGCGGGACTCGGATAATCGGGACACTACTGAATATGTCATTTTAAAAATGATTTTTAGAATATTTTTGTTGATGTTCAGAGGGACCTCCCCCTTGGATCCGCCACTGTAGATTACGTAGTTCAGTATTACATATTTTATGATTACATACTTTAAATTTTAAAATAAGTCGTCTATTATAAAATTAGTAAAATTCTCTTTGTAAATATACTTTGTGGGAGAGGGGGGGGGGGCGCCAAATCCATGTTTGCACCGGGTGCAAAAAAGTCTAGTTTCGGCCCTGCTATATTGTCCATTAAAATGAATGTTGTAGTCCATTAAAATGAAATCAGGGCCAATTGCATCCTTGAAAAGGCGAACATAGAGTACAAAGATATCATCATTATACCTCAGACCAGTCACAGAGCCTTTGCCAAACACAGGGAGGGGTGTGCGCTCATCCAACATGATGCCTGCCCAGACCATCAAACCTCCGCGGTCATAGTGGTCTCTTTCTCGGACTTTGGGGTCTCTTTCTTGGACGTTGGGAGGCAGATATTGGGTCCCTGGTTTTCTCCAGATGAAAGTACGTCGAGAATTAGTGTTAACGCTGAACCGAGATTCATCAGTGAATAAAATAGTCCCCTAATGATCCCTGGTCCAAAGTCGATTATTTCTGCATCATGATAAACGGGTTTTCCCGTGCTCAGAAGTGAGCTTACGCAAGGAGTAGGTCTTATTGCAAACAGCCCTCTGTCATGTAGTCTTCTGCAAGCAGTAACCCTTGAAACTCGGCTTCCTTTAGCCGCATAAATGTCACGAGACACCTAGGAAGATGCTGCACTCCTGTTACTCCTCGCTGTAATAGATGAATAGCAATCTTTATTGGCCGTCGTGGCTCTTGGACGACCTTGTCTAGGCTTTCTCTCTATGGATCTAGTATCCTTAAACTGTTTCCATAATTTCTAAACGACGTTAAGCATTACATTGAAGTCTCCGGGAATCTGCACTTGAGACTGCCTTGTCTCCCCGCTGTTTGCGACGTCATTCCAGCATTCAAACGTTGGTGGTTACTCATTTTTACTGTCTGCTTTTGAATTTCACCGTATGTAGCAAAAAAACACTAAGATATTTGGCGAGGTCTGCGAGCGAACAAAACGTGAAAATTACCACGCTCACTTATAAATCCTGTTCTTCTACTCGCCCCGCCCATACACACATGTACGCTTACGTGTTCGACACTAAATAGTCGCATCTTTGTTTTGGATAAATACGACCATAGGCATTCAACTCGCACAATAATTCTAATGCACAAGATAGGCATTTTTTACATTTCTTATTAACCCTCTGTCTACCAGAAGGGTCCAATGGACCCGACATGTATATTCAAAATATCTATTCAAACCAGAAAATTTCTTCAAAACAAACTAAATGTATAAATCAGACAATAATAAGTTAAATAAACAAATTAAATAGTTTTAAGTAAAAATTCTGGTGTAGAATGTTTTTATAAAATTTGAGTAAAATTTCCGGTAGTTCTAGGGTTAACTTTACAGCAATCCTCATCATCTTTAATGAGTTCTTCTAAATCGCTCGTTTTTTTTTTTTTTTTTTTTTTTTTTTTTTTTTTTTTTTTTTTTTTTTTGCTCTAAGCAGCGTAGAGCTCGCTACCTCGAGATTTTTGCTGCAATATCGACGGATTATAATGAGTATAGTGCCAGGAAAATTGCAGCAATTCTTTTCTGGCATAGTCTTTCATGACTTTCGCCAAGCCAGACAGAGTACTAAGAGCTTCTTCAGCATGTTCATTTAAAAATTTAACCTCACTGAAGCGGCGAGGAACGAGCCACGCAATGTCTTTCATGGGCAAGTCATTTTCAGTAAATCGTGTATTCAACTGCTGAATAGCTGTGTATAAAATGACATTATAAACGTTTACCTTAAATATGTCAGATGGTGATCCGATAATACTTCTTGCCTCATCGTGAGAATATTCACCACATCGACGTTTTGCTATATATTCTCTTCTCCGGTAGGAAACTCTCAATTTCAAGGCTGAAACTTGCACCAACTATCAATCGGTGATCTTGCCGAAAAAGATATATGTGACGGAAAATCGTCCATTTCGGTGATATGTTGTAAGCACTTAAGCAATTGTTAAGAATTTGCTCCTCGATCAATTTAATTGAACGGTAGCGAAGGGGAACAAATCTCTCTACCATGGAAAATTAATCAAAAGTTTTATTTTGAAATCTTGAATACGTAGAATACAACAAAAATAATAAATTAAATGCGTAGGTCGTTGACTTATATGATTATATAAAACACTGAGTCCTTGTAGATTCAAATTTGGAAATTAGTTCACTCTAGAACTTCTCATTCAGCAGCGAGTTCGTTGGTCAGGTGGCTTTTACGGGAAGGCCTCCAGCCGTCCTATACAAGTTCCGAGCGCTTTGCTCAATTTTCTCGGCACCTCTCGTGCCTTCAGACAGGGAAAAAATCTCTTTTTCCCTCGTTCGTGCAAGCCAAACGCACACTCCAGTTCCCGACTCCAAAACTGATCCCCTCCTCTATTTTCCTCCGAAAAAATGGTCACTCTCTCGGACACCGTGAGAAAACTTTCAACATCCATCTCTGTCAATGCCTTTAGGCATTAGCGAATTCCTTTGCGAGACCTAAACAGGGTGGTCTATACTCCGAACCCTTAGATGTATCTCATATCCTTTATCAGGGCATGCTACGTCCTAAGTGCTAATCCATCATCACTTACAATGTCCTAGAGCATGAGAAAAATGTCTACTAGTCTTTCTATGCACCTGGGTGTATCCAATTTTTCTTTAGGAAGACTTCTTCCCCCATCATTTGAAAACATAGAAGTTCATTTCTTTACACAATGTTAAAAACTTATATTGATCTGGAAAAGATTTGGAAAACTCGTCAAACATGCTATTAGGTGCTGGATCCTTAATCCACCACTTAGTAGCGCTTACTTTTTGTAATCGGCAAAGAAGTTTATTTCCACCTACAGACTCTTTATTCACTGAAGTCCATGCTTTCATTAGCTCATATCACTATGAGCTAAACACGGTTGTAGCTTACATTAAGACTAAGAAGTCCGTTGTCAATTTACAACATTCTGTTGCATCTGCCAGGAACAAATTAAGCACATGTGCATATCAATGAACATGTAGTATTTGGATTGCCCTTTTCAGTTGTGCCTGCAGACCTTTATATCTCCAAATCATATTTGCTGCACCATGAAAAGAAGTGCCAACTATTTGTGAAGAAGGGAGTTTAAACTTTAAGTTCTTCTTTTACTTGGAGATAGAAGGCTTTCCCTGTTGTTTTGGGGGCATCAACCAATTTTAAAAACTAACCTCCACTTTACCACGCTGCACATAACGAACACAAAGTGCCAACTGCTCCATTACCTATATATCTTTTGTGAAATTTACTTCAATATTGAATGACCTGACTGTTTTGCCTCATCGGCAATGTTTATTTGGATCTGAATGGAGAGGTAAGCAATTAACTGGTTTATAAATTACTTTGACAGGAATGTAATTAATGGACATCTTCCATGCCGTTTAGGATTTTCATTTTGTTCTTCTTTCTGCTCTATTCTAGCCTTCACCATATTTTCTGAAGATCCTTTTTCTTGACTTCTCCCCATAGACTGTGCTACGTAACCGTGCAAACTTTTATTATATTTACATAACAGCATTACCAATTCTAAAAAATTGCCGTGTTTATTGTTTAACGTCTCTATTATTCAAGTCTGCTGTTGCCTCCTCCCGTTTTTCTCTATAAGCTAATCCATTCCTCCCGAGATCCTTGATCTGCAGATTATTCCTAGATATGTAAGCTAATCCTGGGCTATCTTTTGTTACTACGCAAGTGTCCGCAGGTAGACCCATCCCACCGAACAACTGCCCATCCTTCACTGAACATATGTGCTTTTTACTTTATCCCCTATCTCTCGGCTTCTATACGAAATGGGTAATTTGCATAGATCTGACAACAACTGCTGATGGGAGAAGGAAGGTAGAAATTAAGACTTACCCGATCAAAAAAGAGAAAAAATGCTTCACGGGAAAAAAAAAGGAGAAAAAATTGAGTTTCATAATTTTTTTGTCTTGTTTTATTAAAAAGAAAAAAAACTACAAAAATGTATTTTAGTTTTATTAAAAAGAAAAAAACTTAAAAAATGTATTTTTGGCCCACTGCACCCGTTTGGCCCACCCCGCTACCAAGAAAAATTGAGATTCATAATTATTATTTTTTTTTTAGTTTCATTGAAAATAAAGAAAAAAATGTATTTTTTTTTTTGGCCCACTACACCCGTTTGGCCCACCCCGCGATCGCGGGGTAGCGGGGTGGGCCAGTCCGCCCCTGCCTAGGACAATACAGCATTTTAATATTTGAAAAACTTAATTATAGTAAACTCCCGACTATCTAGCCCTCCGTAGAATCCGACCTAGTTTTTAAAAAAATGAGGAATGTTGCAAGGGGCCAAGACAGGCAGGTTCCCGTCCGTAGGAAAGTACTAACTCACGACAGGAAGGAGCAAGAAGGGATTGGAGAATGCAATAGCAGAGGCAGACAGAAAGGGTTGCGAGGGGGTTTAAGTCTTGATAATCTCTTTCGTCAGTTATGCAACGGATGTTAACAAGTGCAGACGTTATTTTTCGCTTATCCTGATTAATTTTGTATAGTCGTTTGGTGTGCTTCGTGTTTATTCATTGAAGATTTACGAAATAGTTGTTAAACGAAAAAAGTTGTAGTGAGTATGGAGGAGAAACTACGAATTGGCAAGAGGAACCGACGCCAACCGATAATATCTGCTTGCGTAAATGGAGGGACATTGCGTCGCGGAAGAGAACAGTGTTGCCAGATTGGGGACTTTTTTAATTCATTTTATTCGACTATCATCACTTTTTAAAAATAGTATAATTGGCCTTATTTTTCAGAATTGTTAATCTATTTTTAAGTGTGGTGACAATCAACAATCTGGGGACAAAAAAGTCCCCAATCTGGCAACACTGCAAGAGGGATAACAGGGAATAACCTTTAATATTTGTGCAATCATTTATTAATAAACAGTAAAATAAGATTTACTTTTTTTTTTTTTTTTTTTTTTTTTTTTTTACGAATTAAGGCCGAATAGTCGGGAATCTAATGTATAAATACATTTTTGCACACATTAATACACAATTTTAAAGGCGATTTTTCGTTAGTCCACCACAGTCGTCACAATCGCCAAATATTCTCAAAAACTTTTACAATTATACATGAGTCGAAACAACAATAGATTTAATGATACGCCAATAAACACTCGCCAACATGGCTGTGAAACTGTAACAGTGAAACATTTTATAGGCTATAAATTATAAAATTAATCTAATTATATAAAATCAAAGCATAGGAATCTGTAAGTAACCATTCCGGGTTGAACCGAGTGGGATCTGCGAACCTTGCCATCTATATATATGAGGACGTGAATTTCAAAACTCGCCTTATCCAAAAAATCAAATTTTGCAAAAATCGCGAAGAACCTCTACCTGAGTGCATTGGTTTTCATTGTAAACCAAGATTTTACAAAGCCAGAAATACCGGATAAAACTTTTTTTTTTTTTTTTTTTGCAGAGCGGTGTGTTTTTTCGGTGCAGGTTTACCAATTAAATAGATTGATTGAGAAAACATGATTTTTTAAATTTTGGATAGGGCGAGTTTTGAAACTCACGTCTTCATCTTTAAAACAGAAAGTTGTTTATTTAGTCATATGCACTGAGCTTACTAATGAACTGATTTTGCTAATGACTTTTTTAATGAAAGCTGCTCATTTATACACGTTCCCGCGCTAGCTATGTTTAGAAATATTTCCACTTTTATGTTTTAATTTTAAACGTTTCTTATGAGATTTCTTCAAAGTGGTGGCAATCGGATTACTTGCATTTTTTCAGATAAAAGAGGAATAATAAAAACTGGAAAACAGGAATTCTGCATTTTCAGAATTTAATGTCGCCCCCGTTCAAAAAAAAAAAAAAAAAATATATATATAGGTGTATATACTGTAGACCATGATCTGTAGCGAAAACGTTTTATTACCATATTGCGGTTTTTTTTTAAAGTACCAATCGTTGGTAATCCAGGTTTGTAGATCCTTGAATAATAAAGATAAGAACGAAAAGAAGGACTCTGCAAATTTGATGGCAGTATGGCTTTATTGGTTACAGGCATGAAGAATGTAAGTGCCAGAGAGGGACCCTTTCAGTCAGCTGTTAACTGTACAATGTGCAGAGAAGGAATAAATAATTTGTTAGATATCGTTGCCAATGTATCGAGCTAAAATCTTGGTACCCTGGACCATTATAACCCCATATCACTTAATGGAAATTTGAATTAAAAACTAGCCAAAAGGACCGTTGATTGGCGTTTTAACATTTCAACGTACAAATACGAATGCCAAAGCTAAATGATGGGGAATATGCATTTAGAATCAGCAACGCAGATACCGGGCGGCGATTTCAATATATACAGAGTATGTATTTGCGGCCGAAAAGGCATTTGTATTGACTATCAAACTGAAAATTAACACTGAGTGCATAAACAACTCCTACAACTGGAGCATATGGAGAAAGAATGCCTTTTTTTTATATATTCATTAACCGAAGGAAAATACGTTCGAACAGTTAATGATTTTAGGGTGAGAAAGGGATTTGTTTTTGTTTTACTTTATTAACGACTTTAGGTGAACTTGGGAAAACTTAAATAACTGAAAACTAAAGCGCAAAGGAGAAGAAGAAATAGATATATTCTTTTTAGAATGGAGAGGAAGATTTGATTCAGTTTATAATTATGAAAGGAGAAATTAAATTTTAAAATGGGGAATTTAATTTTACAAAGGAGATAAATTATGACATGTGATGATACGTTATTTTCAATACCATAGTGTACAAATATACAAGGCTGCCACAGGCGAATATTTTTTTACTTCTATTTCGTACCACTTTTTCAAAACAAAAATCTTTTACATACGCTTTGGCAACATTTGCAAGAGAAATGTGCTACAAAATGTATTTTTTAAAAATAGTGGTGCGAACAGAATATAAAAATAGTAGCCGATGGCAGCCCTGAATATAGATAATATAAAACATATTTCAGTTTTAGGACTTAAAACACATGCTTTTATTTTATATAAATTGGCAGCATTCGCATCGGCTGAAGAATTTCACATTTATGATCCAGTCCTTAAACAACATCCACAGAAAAGTATGCATATGACGTCCCTATCGCAGAAGAATACGCATATCCAAAAAAAAAAGCGAAGTCGTCATTCAAGAAACTCGACAAAAAGTAATCGGCTATCTCATAATTCATATGCTTTTATTTGTTTGTAACATTAATGTAGATACATAAAATTAAATATAGTTTATCCATGTTTTATCAGAAATCATTCATTTATATTTTTTCAAACTAGCACGTATTTTAAATACATTTTTTTATAGGTTGTTATGGGAATATGACAACAAGAACATATAAAAATCTACACTTTTCGAAAATTTGTTCTTTTACTTTCTTCAGAAAAGGGGTACTTCCGTTGCCAACATTAAAGGGATGGCGTTAAAAGCTACAAAAAAGTAACATCTCAAATATAAATTGAGATGCAGTTTCAAAACAAATTACCTTTAAAAGTACTTTTTTTTCGATACGACTGTATAAGAATTGAAAATGTGCGATGCTTAGAAGTTTAAAAAATTGCCGTAGAGATAGATTATCCCGTACAATGATACATCTGCTTTGTTTTAAGGCTGGCTTATATACGGAAAAGTTATTTTTTAGAAACGACACTTTAATTGCTGGCCGAATGAAATAGCATATCGGGGGAGGGGGGGGGGGCTAACAATATCCATACACGTTGATTTTTGGACGTATTTTTTCACTTGCAATTTATTTTCAGTAACAAAAAAAAAATGCACGTGTGCTTTATTTTTAAAGCAAATAATAATTTATATTTATTGCGACATCACAAGAATATTGTCTATATATAAGAATTCCATTTAAGAAGGTTTAAATCATATTAAACACGTGAAAGTATTTAAAACAATAAAAAATACATAATATTATTACTCCCGATCCACAGACAGTGTCACCAAATCTGGTGGGTTTTTTTTTTCAGTAATTTCGAATTCAGAACAGAAAATTTTTAATACTTTCTTGTTTATGTATTGCATTGTGCACTAATAGGAATTCATGTTATCTTGTCCTTTCAATACAGTTACTAAATAGAAAACATATTTTTATTTGAATAAATGCTGCAGGGTTGCCAGTTTGGCCTCCAATTTTAATCAGAAATTTTAAATTTATACCGGAAATTTCGAAAGAAGCGTTTTTACATTGTTTGATCCCTAAATATATCTCATTGATTAAAGCATAAAATATTATTCTTAAAGTTTTGGTATGAGCTCGAAATATCTCAATAAAAATGGAGGTCAATCTGGAATGCTGCCTTCATGCTGTTTCTTTGTAAGAAGAAAACTCAGATCAGCGTTCCATGGCGGTGCCAAAATGCGTGTATTGCTTTTCTGAGATGTCTGGCACCCACAGTTTCCAGGAAGGTACTAAAATTTTTACTTTGAATACCACTATTTTATTACAGAAATTACACGAATAAATCAACCAAATAATTCTGTGCTAAAATAGTGCTATTCAAAATAAAATTTATTATTTTTCTGACAACCCGGCTGACACTACTATTTCAGATTGGAGTTTTTAAATAGCACAAATCATAACCGCATTCTTTATTCGTAGAATTTTTAATAAAGCAAACAATTGTGGTAGAACTGTAAAACCAAAAGAGCCATACTTAAAATAACGAAAAAGTAAATAGAAAATAGAAAAAGACAAATAATATAAAAAAGAAATAAAAAGTAGAAGAAGAAAATACATAATTCAGAAAATTTCAAAAGGCGTTTACTCTATTTTTAGAGTGACTGCCATTGTAAAAAGCGAACCTCAATATATCTTAGATATTTTTTATCACGTACTAACTTTTTCCCATTTTCTGTGTAAAGAAATCTGAAAAAATGTCTTTCAGAATTCAAGATACAAACATTCCTTGGAGGAAAAATACACAAAAAATAGAAAAATGCTCACGTTCCACGGGATATTTTTAAATCCAACAGGAACACTTTGGAGTTTTTTTACGATGTTAAAGTTCTAGCTTTTCGGATTGTAATCGATTTTTTATGTGAAATTCGAAGAGTAAAAAAAAAATGCCTTTTTTATGTATGTTTAAAGAAAATGGTTGACGTTTGCTGCGGGCTAGATACAAACTTTGAAGTTCTTTGAGTTTAAAAAAAAAATGTAATTTAAATAAGTTGTTTGAGGGTGATAAAGATTTATTTATGTTATAGTTATATGGTAAAATTATATACATATTTTGGATATCAAATGACAGTGAATTTTAAAGACACTTTTTGTGAAATATGGCAATTGTTAGGATATGAAAAACAAAATTCTTGCATATTTAACCCTTAAATGCCTGGTGTTGCTTTTCGGCAAAATACCCAATTTCGGTTCTAAAATACTATTAAAATAATATTGAAGCTATAATGCCTAATGTTGCCAATAAAATACATTCTGAAAATATTATTAAATCGATTTTCAATATGCAGATGGCAACACTTGTGCTGTTTAGGAATAAAGATAGATTTATTTTTCCATTGTTGCTACTTGTTATTTTTGTTTTGTTTGGGAGCTTGCGAAATACCCTATTTTGACCTGCAGTCAGCAAGTGAAATTTATTTCTTATTATAGTTCCTAAAATTCTTGTGTGTTTAATATTATAGAATTTTATCAAGGCAAATTATTTTTTCAATTAAACACCAGTATTGCCGATTAGTAACAAACTGTTTTTTAGCCGTAAACTATACTTAAAATAAAATATGATTTTTTAAAGTATTTTTTCCATGATTTATTTAAAAAATGAAAGTCGAAAAACATTATTACAATGATTTTTGAAAAATCAGGCATTTAAGGGTTAAAATTTCCAGAAACAAACAAACATTTTTATAAGAATTTCGATTTCAAACTATTGAAAGGGTTTGGACACAAAAATATCTAAATTTATTAATAAACATTATAAAAGGCATATTTAGTAGCTCAAACTAATTGTTAATTTGGTTACTACATAATGCCTTTTCTTGTAAATTGTATTGTTGCATTATGAAAATATAGATAGGCAGAATGAGTTTAATTCAACTCTTTATGATTTTAAGATCAAACTTACCAACTCTCCCGTTCAAATAACCATATTTGAAACATAAATTTTATTTACCGAATGAAAGCAAGTTGATTTCATATGCCTACCATATAGAACCAAGAGATATTTAATTAAATAAAGGTTATTCTGGATCAAAATATATGTTTTTTGTTTTGATTTTAGAAAATCCGAAAGATTGGAAAGTATGTACGATATTTTATATGCACTGAAGTAGCTTTTTTAAATACAAGATTCACAAAACGGACTTTACCCATACCACGTAAGCTGCGGGTAAACAGAAATTAACACCAATAGGTGTAAAGTAGTGCTGCACAACCTTTTTGCCAGAAAATTGTTTGCCACCACAAAAATTTTAAAAGTAACATTTGGATTATTGAATAGAAAATTTCTGTCAATTAGTCCTTTTTTCTGTGTTGAACTCAAGAACTTAAGTCCTCACCCCCCCCCCTTATTTTTCATTTTACACTGCTGTTACGGAATCCTACCTTGTCAACTAAAAAGCTGTTCTGCTTCCGGGGATGTGGGACATAGGTCCCGGGCTCCTCGGCTGAAACCTCTTCGTATCGTCTGTCAATTAGGAAAATTTTTCTGGATAAAAATAGTGGTAAAATAGGTGGCCCGCAGGCCACAGGTTGTGCACCCCAGGATGTTTCCATTTTGCTTTAGTGATGTCCAATAAACAGCATCTATCTGAGTGTTTATACCCGCAGAGGCAGGGCTGTTGTCACACGCGGGTAATGCCCAAAGCGATATAAGTAAGCGTCCTATCTTAAATGGGAGAAGTAACCGCAAGATTAAAAGCGAGGTCACATCAATCAAGGTCACGCGCCACGTAGCGGATGGAGTGAGAACTACAGGTAAATACCTAACTGTTTTCTTACTCACACCACTAAAATTGTATAGTTTTTTTCACCTTGATTAATAAATGAAATGGCTCTGGCAAGGTAAAAAAACAATGGAGTTATGAATAAAGAGGAGGAGACACATAGCGTACTGTATACCAGTTGGGAGTGAAGTAACTGAGGAGGTTGTCACAAGATGGCGGCTGCTTTTTTTTAAATCTTATCTTCAGTTTCTGATTACAGACGGGTCAAACGTCCCACCAGAAAAATTAAACAGAAAATTTCATCTTATTTAAGCGTCCTATTCATGTAACTTTTTACTCACAAATGTCGCAAAAATTTCTATTTGCTCTTACTGGTGTCAGTTTGATTAGTAAAACTGCCAGTTTGTTACCCTGGTTGTCACAATATGGCGTAAACTCAAGGCGTGACTATCGCCAAACTAAACTTCTACCAGTAAAAATGAGAATCTGTTTCTACCATTATTTTTGACTGAAAATTTCTCAATAATAAGGAGCTTACATAAGCAGAAATATTCTATAAAAATTTACTGGTGGAAATTTCCACCGGTGGTAAACAACCCCTGCGATAGCGGTTACAGTTGAAGCTTCACTATTTTAAGGATATATCAGTTCCTCTTTATTAATAGTTCCATGAAAAAAACATTGTGGTGTCAAGTGCATCTGGATGCCCCTCTCGCTACGCCATTATTTTGTAATAAATGTGGCAAACGAAGTTCATTTCCATGAGTGGCAAAAGATTTAGAAAGTATGCGCCACACTAAAAACCCGCTTACGTGGATTACCACTCCGTCCACAAGATGGCGCAACTGTGTTAATTTACGCCCGATTCCAGCATTAAGTTTGCACGCTTACTTATATCGCTTTGGGTAATGCCTGTTTTACAACAAATTTTAAGCGTTTTTATCGCCTTCTTTAACGACAAAAACATGTTGGAATTCCTATGAATAAACCAAGTTGCAGAAATTGTGTTTAAAAAATTAAATAGGCATTTTTCTTATCAGTAATACTGGTACCAGTTTCCTTGAAAGTTCCAAGGAGAGTGCGAACTTTGGTTATTAACCCTTTCGGTACGGGCCACTACTGACGACAATTTTTACATCTAATAGTACCACATTTTACAAAAAAAAAAAATTTGTGGTAGATTTATCTCAAAAATAAATTTCATTAGTGGGTAGAAGAGATTAGGTCTTAAAAGGTTTTACGAATAGATTAAAAAGTAATCCACAAGTACACATTTATAGCAATATGTAGCGAAAGTTTTAAATAACTTTAAATTTATTTAATGGTTTAATTTAAAGTAAGCAATATTTTAAATACAAATTGATATTTTTTTACTCTTTCTTTCTTCATTAATTTTTGAAAAATTCAAAGAAATCCAACCATTTAAACCTTTGAATAACAAGTTTTCGTACCGGTTAGTACAGAGTCGTCCCAAACGTCAATTATTCTATCAATTTTGTCTATGTATTGCAGAAATAAAAATTGAAATTATCATGAAATAATATTTAGTGCCATTGAAGAATTAAAAAAATTAATCCTCTTGATTATTCCCATCAGTTATTTTTTTTTTTACTTTAAATTTTGCGTTATTTAATCTGAGCACTTTCCCGATTAAATTTGACAAAAATTTTTGTTTTGAAAATCCAGTTACAAAGGTGTTAAATACGCAATTTTTAAAGCTGATGAAACAATTACGCAGCGAGAGGGTTATCAAATATATATGTTTATATATTTTAAATGCTGCACATTTTTCTCTAAAAATTCAGTTTTGAAGCAATGTGTCAATCGAGAAATTTGAATATAATTTAAGTAATGTAGTATTATACAAGAATTGATGTTCATATCAATGTTGTCAGTTTGGCCTCCTTTATTTTATTCAGAAATTCCGAGAGAAGAATCACGAAATGGCTGTCATTAAATAACTATTCAGATTTTCTGGTATGAATTCGGAATTTAACCCTCTAGCTGCGCAACCCGAGAGTTTCTCGGGCAACGTAAAAGTAGCAAAATTTGCGCAACTCGAGATTTCATCGGGGATGCATTTTTCCATCTAATTAACCTTCCATGATCATTCACACCAGTTTCTTTTTATTGTAAATTTTGCCTTGTCTAATCGGAGCATTTTAACGATTAAATCAGACGAAAATTTTTGTTTTGAAAAACCGGTGACAAAAGAATAAAAATTCTTAAAAGACGCTCGTCGCGAAGGAATTAAATGCGCAATTTTTGAAGCTATTTTGATAAAACAATTACGCAGCGAGAGGGTTACGAATAGAAAATGCGACCAAAGTGGCAAACCTGGTTTATATCAGAGCGTGAGCTTATAAATATGTAAAAATAATACTATAAGCAATAATTGATAACAAAGGAAATTCAAAATACGGAACTTTATCAATGTAAAAAAATCTAACTAATGAACTAAATAAAACGCATTTATAAGCATCTGAAGTACAATCAATGCATACTGTTCGTATTCTTGATTCAAGAAGTATTATATACTTATATATGATATGTGTGTGTGTGTGTAATGATTCAGCATATTTAAAAATTTATTAATTTCGTTTATTAGCATATATCTACATTAGCAATTTTTAAAAGAATTAATTTAATTACCAATGCCATTTTAAAAACAATTGAAGCAGGGTTGCCAATGGAGAATATATTATTTATTATTTAGTCTACTAGTTTTTCAAAATGTATTTCTCCATGATAGATTTTTACTAATCTTTTGACAGATATTTTTGTTTGGAAATAGTAGCAAGGAAAAAAACAATAATAATAATAAATAGTTGCAAGTAGCAACTCTGTTGCAAGCCTTATTGATACAATAGAATAAAAAAAAAAATTCATATTAATGTTAGCATGATTAACATAAAAATATGCTATGCATGTTTTCTTGTCAGTTAATTAGTGTCTGGATTCGCCAAAGAAGGAATTTTATGTTTCCTCTTTAATGAAGCACTTTTACGTAGATTTAAAATATAGACAAACTTTCTAATTACTAGACTTCAAGAATATAACTTTATGGCATGATATGTGAATGTTTGGACAATCTTTTCGTACTGTTTGCTTTCCTCTCGTAAAAGGAGAATGCGCTTAAATATAATCCGTATATTTCCAGAATTGAAAAGTTCTTTTAAATAACTTTTGTCAGCAATATTTCAAAACAAGCGCTCGCGTTTAAAAAGGATTTTATTTATAACTAACAGCATTTCAGAAACAGTTTTAAGTATTATTACTAAGCCAGAAAGAGGGGAGCGTCGCAATCATTACTCTATAATTAAAATAAAAATTAAGTGAAATATGAATTTTCATGGAAATTAATTAGTGTTCCGTCTCAAGTAATTTTGCATGGTATGGAAGTTTGTGCTTATTTTCCATCAGAGAAAGTTTATTGCATGATACTTATCAAAATACTTTTCAGTTTATCTCTACAATTACCCAGTAAACTTAAATCATTATAAAGAATTTTTAATTAGATATATCACTAGAAATATCTTTCATAAACGCATACAAGAAAAGTTAAGCACAGCACAGTAGCTGTGACGTATATTTTAAACAACTCTCAAAAATAATAACGGTTATAACAGTACGGAAAATTTAAGAATACAACACTATTTTTAAATAGTGCATCATTATTACAATCTTTAGAGTCACGATTAACGTTATTTCTGTACAAATATCTAAAAGATTTTACAATATTCTTAAAAAACATTTGAACAATATAATAGAAGTTAGAAACCTTTTTTAGAAAAATATTCCCGAAATACCATTTTTGTTTTTCTAAAAAAACTCAAAATTTAGTCGTGGAAAAAAAAGTAAACACCCCTACTGACTTTGAACTAATTATAATAGAAGAAAGTTACTGGTACCAAACGATTGAAAATTTAGTCTACTTTTAAATGGTGTATATAAAATTTGCTTAGGAGGCCATCTATAAATCAAAACCAGACCAAAGTTTGTTTTTTAATGGCAACACCCAATTTCGACAATATATTCTAAATCTTTGGTTCAAACTGTGCCTAAAAACGAAATTTCATGTCATTCGGGTGATAAGTTTAAAAAAAATAAACGTTCAAAATTTAGAGCTAAATTACATTTTCATATTTTTATTAATATCTCCTGAAATTATAAATCTATTGTAGTTATTTTTTGTGTGGTTATAATACTAAAAAAACAAAAGATAAATACATTAAAATTGTACTTTTAAAAATTTTATAATATGAATTATCTAATTACTACCCTTCAAGGATATTACTTTATACAATATTTTCGTACTGTTTCCATTCCTTTCGTAAAAGGGGAATGCGTTTAAATATATTCCGTATATTTTCAGAACTGAAAAGTTCTTTTTAATAACTTTTGTCAGCAATATTTCTACAGAACCGCTCGCGTTTAAAAGAGATTTTATTTATCACTCAAAGCATTCTACAAACAGTTTTAAGTATTACTAAGCTAGAAAGAGGAAGTTTCGTAATCATTACTCTATAATTAAAATAAAAATTAAGCAAAATATGTGTTTTCATGGAAATTAATTAGCGTTTCATATAATGTAATTTTCCGTGGTATGGAAGTTTGTGCTTCTTTTCCATCAGAGAAAGTTCTATTGCATGATACTTATTAAAATGCTTTTAAGTGCTCCTTACAACTACCCTGTAAACTTAAATCATTATAAAGAATATTTAATTAGAGATTTCGTTAGAAATATCTT
Organism: Maratus speciosus; assembly: GCA_963932465.1. NCBI lineage: Eukaryota > Metazoa > Arthropoda > Arachnida > Araneae > Salticidae > Maratus > Maratus speciosus. The sequence goes on along the minus strand of OZ010794.1, from coordinate 499,531,269 downwards.
TCATAAACATATACAAGAAAAGTTAAGCACAGCACAGAAGTTGTGACGTAATCTATAAATTATTTTAAATGCCTCTCAAAAATAATAATAGTTCTAACAGTACGGAAAATTTAAGAATTTCACCATATTTTCAAATAGGGTATCATTATTACAATATTTAGAGTCATTTCAAGATAATGAACGATATTTCTTTACAAATTTAAAAAAAAATAATAAAATATTATTAAAACATATTTCTACAATCCCTTTTTCAGAAATCTGTTTCCTAAATCAGGGTTCGTACGTGTTCTGGAATTTCCAGACCAGGAAATACTTCGGTATCAGCATTTTCATAAAGAAAATCTCTGCTTAACTTGCCACTTAACTGTTTTACCCGAACTGGATTCGGACAAGAAGACTTTACTTGCTTCATTACTAAAAGCTTTTTGATACCACTAATTTGTAACTGTAAATTTCTCTTTATTAATTGTCAGATATTTTTCGATTGTAAAAGACGAATATTTTAATAAGAAAAAAGTGGTTTTAAGCCCCTATTTTTAACTTATGGTGTTAAAAACAATGAAACAGCTAAGGGGTTAAATAAGGCGAAATTCCACGCTTCTGAACTAGATTTATTTTTATATAAAAATATACTGATATATCACCTGTAAAATAACGGGACCTGTACGAACCCTGTAAATACCATTTCTGATTTTCTAAGAAAAAAAATCAAGTTACATAAACCTTTTGGAATTTCCAAGGGGTCTGGCACCATTATTTTATGTCAGAAAATTTCGATTTTCTGATTTTTTTTAAATCGTAGAATTTGTAATATTTTTCTGTGGTTTGATAATACGAAAACATCCTGTTAAAAATTTATCGTAATTGTACCTTGTAAAGTACAGCGTGTAAACAGACTGCTTAGAATTATATACAATCTTTTTGGCTAATTTATGAAAATAATTAAATTAAGTAATTTGATAATACTTCTCTGCTATATTTTCAAGTTCTTTAATGAAGCCCTTTTACATAGATTTAAAATATAGACAAACTTTCTAATTACTGTTCCTCAAGAACATTACTTTATGACTTGATATGCGAATGTTTAGACAATCTTTTCGTACTGTTTGCAATCCTCTCGTAAAAGAGGAATGCCCTTAAATATAATCCACATATTTCCAGAGCTAAAAAGTTCTTTTAAATAACTTTTGTCAGCAATATTTCTAAACAACCGCTCACGTTTAAAAGGGATTTTATTTATCACTAACAGCATTCCACAAACAATTTTGAGTATTATTACTAAACCAGAAAGAGCGAGCTTCGTAATCCTTCTCTATAATTAAAATAAAAATTAAGCAAAATATGAGTTTTCATGGAAATTAATTAGTGTTCCGTCGAAAGTAGTTTTGCATGGCATAGAAGTTTGTGCTTCTTTTACACCAGAGAAAGTTTTATTGCATAATACTTATCAAAATACATTTAAGTGTTCCCTACGATTTCCCTGTAACGTTAAATCATTATAAAGAATGTTTAATTAGAGATTTCGTTAGAAATATCTTTCATAAACATATACAAGAAAAGTTAAGCACAGCACAGAAGTTGTGACGTAATCTATAAATTATTTTAAATGCCTCTCAAAAATAATAATAGTTCTAACAGTACGGAAAATTCAAGAATTTCACCATATTTTCAAATAGGGTATCATTATTACAATATTTAGAGTCATTTCAAGATAATGAACGATATTTCTTTACAAATTTAAAAAAAAATAATAAAATATTATTAAAACATATTTCTACAATCCCTTCTTCAGAAATCTGTTTCCTAAATCAGGGTTCGTACGTGTTCTGGAATTTCCAGACCAGGAAATACTTCGGTATCAGCATTTTCATAAAGAAAATCTCTGCTTAACTTGCCACTTAACTGTTTTACCCGAACTGGATTCGGACAAGAAGACTTTACTTGCTTCATTACTAAAAGCTTTTTGATACCACTAATTTGTAACTGTAAATTTCTCTTTATTAATTGTCAGATATTTTTCGATTGTAAAAGACGAATATTTTAATAAGAAAAAAGTGGTTTTAAGCCCCTATTTTTAACTTATGGTGTTAAAAACAATGAAACAGCTAAGGGGTTAAATAAGGCGAAATTCCACGCTTCTGAACTAGATTTATTTTTATATAAAAATATACTGATATATCACCTGTAAAATAACGGGACCTGTACGAACCCTGTAAATACCATTTTTGATTTTCTAAGAAAAAAAATCAAGTTACATAAACCTTTTGGAATTTCCAAGGGGTCTGGCACCATTATTTTATGTCAGAAAATTTCGATTTTCTGATTTTTTTTAAATCGTAGAATTTGTAATATTTTTCTGTGGTTTGATAATACGAAAACATCCTGTTAAAAATTTATCGTAATTGTACCTTGTAAAGTACAGCGTGTAAACAGACTGCTTAGAATTATATACAATCTTTTTGGCTAATTTATGAAAATAATTAAATTAAGTAATTTGATAATACTTCTCTGCTATATTTTCAAGTTCTTTAATGAAGCCCTTTTACATAGATTTAAAATATAGACAAACTTTCTAATTACTGTTCCTCAAGAACATTACTTTATGACTTGATATGCGAATGTTTAGACAATCTTTTCGTTCTGTTTGCAATCCTCTCGTAAAAGAGGAATGCCCTTAAATATAATCCACATATTTCCAGAGCTAAAAAGTTCTTTTAAATAACTTTTGTCAGCAATATTTCTAAACAACCGCTCACGTTTAAAAGGGATTTTATTTATCACTAACAGCATTCCACAAACAATTTTGAGAATTATTACTAAACCAGAAAGAGCGAGCTTCGTAATCCTTCTCTATAATTAAAATAAAAATTAAGCAAAATATGAGTTTTCATGGAAATTAATTAGTGTTCCGTCGAAAGTAGTTTTGCATGGCATAGAAGTTTGTGCTTCTTTTACACCAGAGAAAGTTTTATTGCATAATACTTATCAAAATACATTTAAGTGTTCCCTACGATTTCCCTGTAACGTTAAATCATTATAAAGAATGTTTAATTAGAGATTTTGTTAGAGATTTTGTTAGATTTTGTTAGTATATCATTTATAAACGTATACAAGAAAAGTTAAGCACAACAGAGTAAGCTGTGACGTATTCTAGACGTTATTTAAAACGACTCCCAAAAATAATAATGGTTATAACAGTACTGGAAATTTAAGAATACCACAGTATTTTTAAATAGAGCATCATTATTACAATTTTTACAGTCATTTGAAGACAATGAACGTTATTTTTATACAAATGTTCGAAAGATTTTACAAACTTCTTTAAACTCATATCTATAATCATTTTTTTAGAAAACTGTTCTCTAAATACCGTTTTTGTTTTTCTAAACAAACTCAATGTTCTTAACCCTCATTAGAGAGAAAGCGAAACAGCACCGAAAACTGGCGATATGAAGCAATAAAAATAATAAAACTTTGTAAACAATCACGCGTCCTATGTTTTGTTTTTATTTTATGGTGATTTTTTACAATGTTTTATTATTTTAATTTCCTCATTAGAGGGATAAGTTCAAATTCGTACCATAAATTTAAAATAACAATATTTGCTTTATTTCATAACAATGGAACAATGTAATCCTTCTGAATGGATTGCCTAGCTGCAGGGGAACTCCACACCCAGTCTTTCGGTAAGCGTCAGAGACATTAGGGAGACATATGAAAAAATTAAGTTTAAATGTAGTTTTTTATTGAAAAACTACTAAAATTGAATGAAAAAAAAGGTGTAAATTAAATTTAAAAAAATAATTTAAGGTTAAAGTCTAAAAGTATAAAAGATAAAAATGTAAAATTTAATAAACAAATTTGGAAAGTTACTTCAATTTGTTTCGGAATAGGACAGGATTTTTAAATGGTTGGAATCAAACACTAAAGAAATTAAATTTATAAAATCAAAAAACTCGACTGCGCAAAAAGCGAACTAATTAATTATTTCTCATCAAAGTAAAACTATTTTTATATTACTTACCTATTTTTTTTTTATTATTTACTTGTATTGATGACTTTTAAGTTGTGTTTAATTGTTATTTCCTATCTATAAACATTGTTTTGATGAGGTCTATGAAGGTTAGAGTTGCAGTAAAGCTAGAGATCCTTCCTACACAACTTCCAAGTTGTATAATATTTTAACGGAGTTTCAGACTGTAAAATAGTCAATGAAACATCATCTTCATTTAGAAAGACCTATCCAATGATATGCCACTCAATAGGGTGCGTAATTTTTTTTCGTCTCTACCCCCATTTTGGATTTTACGTCCGCCATTTTGAATTTATAAAAACAAAGCCTATAACCATCGGGTGGTTAAGCCGAATCGATAGAGACCTCATTCATTAAAATCCATCCAGCCGTTGGGATGTTTCGAGGGTATAAAGAAATCAACATACCCAGATACGCGTGAAACACATAACCCTTCTTGGCAGTCGGGTAAAAAAGAAATTAATAAGAAATACAATGAAAGCAAGTAATCATATCGTATTTAAATAAAGCGAAATTTCTTATTGAAATTTTCTGGTATGATTCTCAGAATTACGGAATTTCTACAATATATTCTACCATGGGAATTAGAGCGTTAACCCTCTCGCTGCCTAATTGTTTTATCAAAATAGCTTCGCGACGATTTCTTTGAAGAATTTTTATTCTTTTGTCACCGGTTTTTCAAAACAGAAATTTTTGTATTATTTAAATGGGAAAATGCCCCGATCAAATAACGCAAAATTTACAATTAAAAAATAACTGGTGGGAAAATCAAGTTAAATAGACGAAAATATGCATCCCCGAGAATATCACGTGTTGCGCAGCGAGAGGGTTAAACTCCTTGGAAATTACAAGGGGTGTAACACCGTTATTTTGCATAAGAAGATTTCAATTTTATGTTTTCTTTGAATCGTAGTATTTGTAACATTTTTCTGCAGTTAAATAATACGAAAACATTCTGTTAATAACTCGTGATAAAACGTATCTTGTGAAATACGAGGAATAAACAGACTGCTTATAATTATTCAATATTTCTGGTTAATTTATGAAAAGATTTAAATTAAATAATTTGATAATAAATCTCTACTATATTTTCAAGTTTATTCTAAGCAAAAATTATTTTCTGAATGCATGTATTATTTAGATCTATAATGTTATTCCCTGTAGACTTATAGCCTTTCTGATAGACATGGAAATAAGAACTCTTCTCTTTATGAAAATATCAAACAATTTTGTTTTGTTTTTTTAATCAGCAAGCATCACTATTAAAAATGTTTCTAAATATGCTTATCATTAATAATAAAAATTTAAATAAATCTATAAATTATAATTAATTCCAAATAAGCTTTTTCTTTTGATTTATTTGTCGAATAAACTTAAATCATAAACTGAGATGTTAATTTACAGCATTATCCCAAAGTCTACCACTATTTCCGAATCGTAACCTTCACCTTTTATAATCACCGAATGTTTGCCATCAAATAAATAGATCACTATTCAGAAACACTAATAGATATTTAAAGAAAATAAATGAGCTATCTTGGGAAACACAGATTATCATCTAACATTCATACGACATTTTATTTTGTAAACTTATTGTTCTAAAATATTTCTTTATACTGGATACCTCTATTGCTTTGTTCTGTCATGATTTTATAATGTTTATAGTGTATGTGTGTTATTAATATAAAAAACTGCAACTACTGATCAAAATTATTTTTAATGCATTTTATGACAAATTGCATTTGGTATACAAGATAAATTAATAAAAATTATAATCTTGAAATTTATAATTTCTCTGCAAGAAACTTTATCGCTAGAGAATATTATGAGCAATAATTAACATTTTCAGCAAATTTAACTCTACTTTCTACGGCATTAGAAAACTTGATTTTATCTTTTCACAACGCACAGTAATGAAAATAAATACATTAAAAAATAAAAAAAATGTAAAAATATATAATTATAATTACCCCTAAACATTTCTTATTTTCCTGTTATGATCTTCTTAATGGGAAAACTTTTATTTTTCTCTGTAATACTCGAGCAAAATGTTACTAAAAATAATTGTATGGCTCTACATTAAGTTTGGCTGCTTTTAACAGATGTAAAATTTGTAACGTATTCGTATAAAAAGCTAATATTTTGATAAAATCGTTATATTTTTATCACCAAGTAATATAATACATTTTTTCTTTTTGTTTAATATCCCTGGTGAGATTAATTTGAAGATGAAACTAGCACAAATCGCAAAGATATTTTAACTCATTAATTTAAAACGATACAAGTGGCAGTAGCCAAAGTCGACTATTGGCTATATATTTTATGGCTCTAGATTAAGTTTGGTTGCTTACTAACTGATGTAAAATTTCTAACATGTATGCATAAATCTAACCTTTTGATAAAATCGTTACATTTTTATCACAAGTAATATAATACATTTTTCTTTTTGTTTTTATGACTGGTGAGAATAATTTGAAGATAAAGCACTGGGCAAATCGAAAGATATTTTGACTCATTAATGGGTATTTCCACGAGCACATGTCGTGTAAGTCACATAGTATGCTTGTTGGCCACCGTTAATTTATAAAAGTTTGTTTCGTCCTTTTCAATTAATGAGATCTCTCCCATAAAATAAATCACATTTTTCAATTCTTAAATACTGGTAGTCAAACATCATAGTGTGTGACTTACACGACAAGTGCTCGTGGAAATGCCCTAATTAAAAACGATACATGTGTACCACTAACAGTAGTCAAAGTCGGCTATTGGCTATGTATTTTATGGCTGTATAATACGTTTAGCTGCTTACTAACTGATGTAAAATATTTAACATGTTGTTATAAAAAGCTAACCTTTGATAAAATCGTCATATTTTTAGCACAAATAATATAATACATTTTTTGTTTCAGTTTTTTATAACTGGTGAGATTAATCTGAAGATAATAATTCCGCAAATCGTAAGGATATTTTAACTCATTAACTTAAAACGGTACACTATTTGTACCACTTACAATAGCAAAAGCCGACTATTTCTAAATTATTTTATTAAACTCGACCTAAAGAAGGAATTTTGCAATCAATTACAAACCCGATTCCTGATGTGCTAGAATTATAAAAAATACGTTCGCATGTGTGTTTCCGATGACAATACAAAATTTTAATCTTTTAAAAACTGAATTCTAAATTAATACATTCATTTCAAAGAATCTGAAAAATCGCCAAATATTCTCTGTAACTCGTACAATTGGTATACAAGTTGAAACATATGTATTTAATGATGCGCCGATATGCGCTCGCCAAAACAGGCTGAATGGCTGTGAAACTGCAACAATGAAACATTTCAAAGGCTGCAAAGTTGGAAATAAAATATAAATAAACAAAAACGAAAAATAAAGCGTCCAGCATAGATTATGAAACACTATCCAACACATTCCCATGTAGCATTTTTAATTTGCAGAAAATTTGCAGCAGTCTTGCTTTGAAAACCTGCAAAGTTGCAGCAAGCTCAGCATGACAAGACTGAAAGTTCATAACAAAACTGCAGTAAGATAATGCAAACACCGAAGTCACCACACTTTGAACTTGCAGCTAGCTTGTCGTGCAAGTTAAATTCATGCTGTACAAATTTATTGCAAATTAACGGCAAACATATAATAAAAAATACTGCAAAGTAGTAATTTTTCCACGCCCCACTATCTGTTTACAATTGTTACGCTATAAGTTTAACCCCTTCGGAGTCGCCCACAGACCTGATCAGATCTATTGATGCGAACAAACCGTCAGAAGGTGCACGCATCGTTTTAATCAGCATAAACAAGTTACGACAATATTTGTACTCTCCAATACGAGCCCTTTTTTGGCATTTGATAAGTATAGCGTTTAGAAAAAGCGGTGCCAACCGAATAAAATTTCTGCAATTTCTGCATATGTGCTGATTGTCTATTGTCTCAACAGAGGGATTTTTTGCTTTCGTCACTTTCGTGAATTAAAGAGAGTCTTGCCATCAGTTTCACAACAAACTACTCATGCAAGTAGGGGATGGTATACCTTGCGGGAAATTTGCTGCGAATTTTCCAATTCAAATTTATCACGGCAAGATAATGTCAGAAAAAAACAAACTTGCTGCTAATGTTCGTGCTATTTGGGTTCAAAATACTATAACAAATCTTCACAGTTTAGTAAGTTGAAAGTTAATGTTTAAATGAACAATTTGGAAAACGCATAACGCATTTGAAAATACGATTTTTCCAATTACCATGAAAAGTCGTTAAAATATATGATTTGTTTTTGCAGCCCTATGTATGACCTACAGATTATGAATGCAAACTGCATGGCATGCTAAAAGATAGTTCAGTTAAACGCACAGCACACTTGACAATTTCCACTCAGCAATTTCCGCCAATAAACGCATGTTGTAGAGAATTTTTGTGAGACCCTGTGTAAGGTCTAAGGAATTTATACCCACAAACTAATATTTAGAAAATAGTTAAATTTTAAAACGCATACCACAACCACTTCCAGCAATTACTGTTCGCAGACCTCAATAGTTCAGTTATTTCTCATTTTCTTCTATCGCCAAATTATTTTTGCTTCCCTGCAAATAAACTATAAGTAAGTACTATAAACAAAGTATTCTATAGTAAGAACCTTTTTGTACACCTCAGTGATGTATATCAATTTCAATATGTTTAAACCTTATGTCCCAAATTATGAATTCGTGAAAATTTCATCTTCTAAAGCATTTTTCATGAATTTTTGAAACTACATTAGAAGATTTACTCAATCATTTGAAAAATCGCCAAATATTCTCTGTAACTCGTTGTGATGTAGTTGGCCAGAGCTTTTTTTTTTTACTAAGCTCTTGTGAGATGATCGTTGAAAAATAATACATATTTCTTACCAAAGTCCTTTATTAGAACAACTAAAATAGATTTGAAAAATGTAATAACAAACTTTACCATTCATAGGTAGACACTCTCATTTTTTATTAACAGTTCTATACTTCTCATAGCCAAACTGAGTAAAACGATTTTTACTCGCATCTCTTCCGTTGGTAAAAAACAACCTCACTTCATCAGTGTCTCCCAGTCTACTATTCAGCCTCTTCACCATCTCCTGCCTGAGCCTCTTTTTACTTTCACTTCGGGGACGAGTTCCCCCACATTGTCCCGTCCTCTCTATTTCTTGGAAAAGTGGAAATACCCTGTTGAGCAGATCCCAAGGGCAGAAGCATGGAACTATTAATAAAGAGGAACTGACATATCCTTAAAATAGTGAAGCTTCAACTGTAACCGCTAGCAAAGGGGTTGTTTATCGACGGTGGAAACTCCCACCAGTAGGTTTATATAGATATTTTAAACTTATTTAAACGCCTTATTTTTACAAAATTTCAGTCATAAATAGTGGAAGAAACAATTTTTCATTTTTACTGGTAGGAGTTTTCTTTGGTGGTAGTTAGGCCCTGAGTTTCCGCCATATTGTGACAACCATGGATACAAACCGACAATTTTATAAGGCATACTGATACCGGTAAAAACAAATAGAAATTTTTATGACATTTTTGAAAAAAAATTCCATGAATAAGACGCTTCTTTAAGACGAAATCTTCTATTCAATTTTACTGGTGGGATGCTTGACCTATCGGTAGTCAGAAACTGAAGAACCGATTTCAAAAAAGCAGCCGCCATATTGTGACAACCTCCTCAGTTACTTCACTCGCAACTGGTAAACAATACACTATATGTCTCCTCCTTTTTATTCATTACTCCATTGGGCAGAAGTATGCCTGCTATTTCCCCTGCATGCCTTTACACAAAAGACTATTGTCCTCCACGGAAATGCCTGTTTCTTCCCCCGTCGAAAATTTGTGGCGAAGGTACGATATCACATCGTACAATTGTATACAAGCTGAAGCAGTGATGCAGTTAATGATGCGCCGATATGCGCTCGTCAAAACAGGCTAAATGATTGTGAAACTGCAACAATGAAACATTTTAACATTAGAACCGCCGGGAATTTTGCTCAAGTGTCATAAAAATATTTTACACCAGAATTTTTATTAAAAACTATCTAATTTATTTATTTAACTTTTTTTTCTCTGTGGTAATATTTAACTTATTTTAGAAACAAATTCCTGGTTCGAATCGAAGTATTTTTATTTAGTAGCGGTCAAAACGACCGCTACGGTGGTTCTAGTGTTAAAGTCTGCAAAGTGAGAAATAAATTATAAATAAAGAGAAACGAAAAATCATGCGCCCAGCATAGATTATGAAACCTTTTCCAACACATTCAGAATACTGCATATAAATAATTGGAGAAACATGATATTTTTAAAATTCATTCCGGTCTATAGATTCGTATTTATACTACATCTTATACTAAAAGTTAATTCAATTAAACGCATAGCACAGTTTAAGGGTCTCAGGAATCTTAAAATTGGTAAAAAGAAAAAAAAAAGACCATTTTCAATTTTTAATATCTTAAAATGTATATGATTTTAAATCACAATTTTTATTGGCAATGAAAGATATAAGTATGGTTTTTCATTTCATGTATTTAAAAAATGGCAAGATAAAAAATTAGCATTTATAGGGCGCTGAAAACTGTCAGACATTTGACAAGCAGAAAATTGGTATAACAGTTTACGCGCACGATTACCAAATAAATTTTGAAAGCAGAAGGAAAATTTTGTTGCCTGCTTATACTTCAGAGTGTAATAATTACCCTGAACTTAAATAAATTTGTATTTAAAGCATTTTTATATTTTTAATACAGAGTTGCATTTCCCTAATACAACCTTTTGTAAATTTTAACAATATAATCACCTAAAACAAATATTGTTTTAAACAATAAAAAGATAATTTAGGTTCAGTTTATACAGACTTACATGAAACATTTGTTTTGAAAATTTCATGAAAAAATATTCAGAAGTTTTTGAGGTATCGTGCGCGTTATGTCCAAAAACGTCATTTGGAGAAAAAGGACTCACAGTTTCGGAAACGCCACTTCAGCTATTGGCGGGTATAATTATAAAAGCCATAACTTTTGTTCTAATGGGAATTTTAAGGAAACAATTATATCAAAATGTTCAAAAAGGATAGGAGATTAACATCTAAAAAAATATATAATTTCGAAAATTTTGGAGTTTTAAGAGTCGTGAGACCCCTTAAAATTTCCATTCAGCAATTTCCGCCAGTAAAGGTAAATGTTTTCTACATCCTTTGTGTACCCCTGTATTTGATGTATAAAATTTATACACACCAAGAAATATACGTGTACCACAACTTAAAAGCACTGCCATCAATTATTCTTTATAGGCAGTACTGTGGAAAAATACTTTTGTGTGTCCCTGTAAATGAAAGATAAGTTATATGTACACCAGATTCTAAAGTAGGCCCTTGTTGTACACCTCAGTGATATATCTAATTTTCAGTATGTTTAAAATAGTGAATAAAATCTTTAAAATACATCGCAAATGATTTTTCCTCATAGGGCATAATGTAATGAACTAATGGAATTCTTTTGAGTGTTACAGTAAATAAACCGCAAGTAAAAAGTTTCAAACACAAATAACACATATCAATTTTGTGGTATTCACACATACGCGAGTTAGAGTACGGACCTAGTATTCAGGCCTAGTATTCAGGGGGCGGTGCCCACGTCCTGCACCAACGTCAACATAATACATCGGCTATTTATCGAATCATAATGGTTCGATTCATGACTGCTATGCTGCACTAAATCTGTAGCAGTTTATATAACTTCTGGTAATGCATTCTTCTTCGATGTAATGCTTCACAGTAAGCACGCCAGAATGTCTACAATTTTACATATATGTACGGATATGAGTATACTCGGATAGGCATGCAATCAATTTATACAGTCGAGTCTCTCTGTAACGAACTTCTATATAACAAATTTCTCTATATAACAAATATTTTTGTAAGAACAGTCACTTTTCTCCATGATTACATTAAAAATAAGCTTTATTTAGCGAAATATCTTCCCTCATGCAACGAATTATTTCAGAAATGTTTCTTCATTTGTTCAGAAAAATCTTCAAAATCACAGGGAATTTATTTTCCTTCATTGATTCCATGTTTATTTTTCAAAGTTCAATTCTTTACCTTACTCTGCTATCGATTTGAAACTGTTTAAATATTTAAAAAATAGAATATCAAGTCAATATTTAGTGTAAAACATTTCAAAATCTTAATTAAACAACCTCAAATATTTTCTCCAAAATTTATACATTAAATAGGAATTTTTGTGGCAGCCTCTATATAACGATTTTTTTTTTAGTGGAACGAAGGATTTCGTTATAGATAGACTCGACTGTATTAATGAGGTTTACTGTGGCATGTACGGCATTGAAAATGAAGTATATAGCGTATCTAGTTCATTTACAGGGACACTCATAAGAATTCCGTTACAATACGATGTGTGTGAAAAATCGTTTGCGATGTATTTTAATGATATTAAACTATTTCAAACATATAAAATCACAAGACGAAACACAATTTTTCACCTTGATTCAACATAAAATATATATAGTAAACTTTAAAAAGTCCACGGTTTTATTTAAAGGCGAGTAAAGTAATGAAAAAGATGTTACACGTTTAAAATGTAACTTCTTAGTACTCTCAAGCTTTCCAAGCTCATCATCAGAGAATATTTTAAGAACTAATTGTTGTTTATTTATACAAATATGTCACTTTGTTTTGAAAATGAGAGAGCCAATAATTACTAGAGTTGAAAGTAGAAGTAGCAGTAGCAGTTTCTTGGATTGAATTTAATTAGAGGAAATATATATTATTATTAATTACAGTTTCATTTATTTTTATGACATCACTCTGTTCTCATATGTCACTTTCAATGGGTAGGAGAAAATATTTAACTGTCGAACTTTAAAGGGCGTAGCCGGATAAGCATTGGAAACATGCCTTTTACTCAAATTTCCTGATTTTTTTCCCAGATGTGGCTACATATCTGACAATATATTTCCGTTATTATAGCCCGATAAATATTGATATTTAATCAAATAAAAATGTTTTTTCGATTTTTAAAAAAACGGATTTTCTCCAAAACTGCTACACAGAATTTCATGCCATTAACTGAGGATATATAGATACGAAAGATGCATAACTGGTAATTTTTGTATAATTTTCTGTTATAAAAACTGTGTGAAACAGCGAAATAAAAATAAAAAATAAATAAATATCATATCTTATGTTTATCCGAAAATTACCATTTTCTTGTGAAAAATTCCCCATACGTGCCCGTATATTCTGTAGAAATGCCGAAAGTCTGCATTTGGTACTACATATAAATATTTACAAAAATGTATAGTAAAATCATTGAAATTCATTTTAAGGCGTTATTTGGGGCGGAGCTACTCAACTTCGACATCTGAAGAATTTTTGGAACAAAGTCAGCAGACAATATGTCAAACTGATGTATTTTATATTCCATTAAGTATATAAGCCATTTTTTCAACTTTATGTTCCTTTTGATATCGACAGCGTTAAGAATGTTGCTCATGTGTTCATTAAAATTTAAAATACAGCAATACTGTAACTGTTTATTCCAGAATTTCTTCATGTGTCGAAGTTGAATAGCCCCGCCCCAAATAATGCCTTAAAATGAATTTCAATAATTTTAATATACATTTTTGTAAATATTTATACGTAGTACCCAACGCAGACTTTCGGCATTTATATAGAGTATACGGGTACATCTGGGGAATTTTTTACAAGAAAATAGTAATTTTCGGACAAACATAAGATATGATTTTTATTTGTTTAAAGTTTTATTTCGATGTTTCACACAGTTTTTATAAACAGAAAATTATACAAAAATTACCAGTTATGCATCTTTGGTAGCTATATATCCCCAGTTAATGGCGCGAAATTCCGTGCAGTAGTTTTTGAAAAAATCCGTTTTTTAAAAAATCGAAAAACATTTTTATCTCATTAAATATTAATATTTATAGGGTGATAATAGGAGAAATATATTGTCAGATATGCAGCCACATCTGGGCAAAAAATCAGGAAATTTGATTGAAAGGCATGTTTCCAATGCTTATCCGGCTATGCCCTTTTAATATGCAACTAAGTTTTAAGGATTTATTTTCAGGATATTGAACCATAAACTGCGTATATTGTACGATAGGGTGTCTTTATATGCTTGATTGTTTTTACATAGAATTTCTATGGATCCTTTTACAGTGGATGCGTAATAATTGGATGCTCAGAATATCACAATAGATTTGATCATGCAAAAATCATGTTCCCAGCATCCGATTATTACAAATCCACGATAAGAGAATTCATAGAAATTCTGTGTAAAAACAATCAAGTATGTAACGACACCCTATCGTACAATATCCCCGGAGTTTATGGTTCTATATCCTGAAAATAAATCCTGAAAACTTGAGAAAAGTGGTGCATTAAAATTTAAAATTCGGCAGTTAAATATTTTATGCTACTCATGAAAAGTGATGTATGAGAACATAGTGATGTCATAAAAATAAATGGAACTGTAATTAATAATAATATATAATTTCTCTAATTAAGTTCAATACAAGAAACTGCTACTGCTACTTCCACTTTCAACTCTAGTAATTATTGGCTCTCTCATTTTCAAAACAAAGTGACGTATTTGTATAAAAAAACAACAATTAGTTATTAAAATATTTTCTGATGATGAGCTTGGAAAGCTTGAAAGTACTAAGCAATTTTAAATAAAATGTATATTTTTAAATTGTAACATCTTTTTCATTAATTCAGTCGCCTTTTAAGTTAAACTGTGGACTTTTTAAAGTTTACATTATGTATTTTATATTTCAAACATATTTAAATTGATTTATACCAGTGAGGTGGAATAAGAGGCTTTGTATAAAATATGGTAAGCATATTCGTTGTTATTACAGGAACACAAAAAATAATTCGGTTACAGTTCCAAGAAGAATAATTACTGGAATTTCGTTTTAATTTATGGTACGCATTTTTATGTCAAACTAATTTTTTCCTTGTTATTTGATGTGCATAAATTCTGTAGGTGATATCCAGGGTATCACAAACAATCTCGAGTACATTTTTGTTTATTAACGGAAATTGCTAAAGGGGAATTTACAACTGTGCTAAACTGGACTAAATTTCAGCATATTAAGTAGTATACAAATCTACAAAAAGAATTCCAATGCATAAAGAATTCTGATGTTTTTTCGAATATTGATAGTGATTCCTGAAATTTGTTTTTGACATGTGTTTTGCGTTTTCCAAATTATTTAATTACAAGGAAGGTCTCCTTAAAGCTCATACTCAGAATATCCTTCTATATATATATATATATATATATATATATATATATAAAAGTTTTGTATGGAAATGGACCAATGAAAATCTGCGTAGATATTCCCGGCAGATCGGCATCCAATTTGAATGCTTAAGCATAGCCTTTTTTCGTTAATATTAAAAAAACTGTTGCATACAAAAATATGAAAATCGGTAGTATTATAGAGAAATGTTTGATAAACACGCTGATGCAGACAATTGTCAAATCGAAGAATTATTTTAAGAGATATTTAATGTCAAAGTTGGACAATATCGTTCCATTAAAAAAGTTTCATAGGAACAAAAACTGTACATAGGAATTTAATCATTTTTAGATCATTTTATGCTTCAGAATTTCCCGGTGTGCAGACTGCATTTAGTTTTTTAATTTGACTCATTTTTTGAGGTTTTATTTCTATTTTAAATTCAAATTTTCAGCATTTCGAGAGATATTTTTTACATATTTTAGAAAATTGTATTAATTTAAACTATTGCCAACTGTATAAACAGCGCAAACAATAATTTTTGCTTCAAATTAAAAATTTATTTTACACGTGACTATTATAAACAGAAAATATAAGAATAAGGAACTCATTAAAAAGTACGTCATAAAAACTATATTTACACGTGAATTTTAAAAGAGAAAGAATATTGTAAAATAATAAATTCATTAACATGCGTTAGAAGTCTTAAATAGGTGAATTTACGTCACATTTACGTCACATTACACTTATTACGTAAAATGAACAAAAAATAATATTGCAAAACAGTTTAAATTTAAAAATTGCGCGAGACATTTATTTGATATTTTAAGATGATCATAATATTTCATTTCTAACAAAAGTATTTTTACGTGAATAATACGTGGAAAGAGAAAGAAAAGTTTGGTGAAAATTACGTCAGATTATAATTGTCAGATTCAAATTATTATTCAATCTTCCGTAATCTTTTTAAAGCCGATCAAATTAGCGTGCTGTTAGAGTCTGCGGTGTCGGAACGGGGGTTGACGAGCGTAGCTCGTAGGGAGCAGAGCCCCCAAGTTTTGAAAAAAAAAAATGCTAATGAAACTCCTTATGTGTGTAATAAAAGACCAGTCAAATTTCGCGTCGGAATTTCAGTATACAGTCTGAAAAAAAAAATGCTTTCGAATATTTGGAGCGAAAAGGTTAACGAGCCACGTGATTTGGCGAGCAATAGCTTTCCTCTCCAAATGCAAGCGATTGGAATGCATTTGGAAATCGCTAACTAAATGAGTGTTTAATTGCACAGTATTTAATGAATTTAAACTGAAACGATGAAACAGTTTATTACTTTTTTTCCATAACCTTATATAATATATACAACCTGTGTGTTGCTGAAGTTATTTAATTTTACACGATTTCACTTGTTGGGTAAGTTTTAAGTGTAAAAGTTAAACTGACAGATTAAGAAAGCTTTCCTTGTGCATTTCGATACTGAATTAGTCGTTCCTTCCATGGTAACAATACTATCGTACTGTTGTCTCCGACACTAACAATATCGAAGTCAAATTGACAGTTCTCAGAATTGGACATTAATTTTGTGAATGAAGCAATTTTAATCAATTTAAATTTTATTCTAAACTGTCTTTAAACGACCGTTATAGAAACATATAAATGTATATAACAAATCCGAAATTATAAAAGTGTATTTATTTAAATAAAATTTAATTAAACTAGCTTAAGGGGGATGGTCATGCAACTTCGGAATTCCCCTCCGTAATGCTAAGTCTATAGACTTTTGATGCATTTGTATATTTAAAATATCTTCTCGGGAAATTCATATTTTTAACATCTTCTTTCTGTGTACTCTTCTTAAAGAATATCTCTTTTTTTCTTAGTTTTCTAAATATTTCTAAAATCTATACTGAATTTAATATTTTATATGTTAAAAGCAGGAGAACTGCGAGTAAGCTTTTAACACTTCTTATTAAATTAAGTCTATACTTTAGAAATATTTTGAGAACTAAAAAAAGAGACATCTTTTATGAAGTGTGCACAAAAATGGTAGTTAAAAAAAGTAATTTCCCGAGGAGATATTTTAAATATACGAATGCATCAAACGCCCATAGAGTTAAAAGTACATAGACTTTACATTACATAGTATAGACTTTACATTACTAAGGGGAAATCGGAAGCTGACTGACCATCCCCCCTTAATATGAAGAAAAGAAAAAGGTTTTCCTTAAATAGTATATTTATCATAAAATCTTATTGTTATTTTTTTTAATTTTATTGCTTCATCAACCATTGATAAATCGCCAAGAAAACGAATTTTCCATATTTCCTTACGTACGCTATATCGAGATTCCGCCGCAATTTTTTATAAACATATATAACCTCACGAGAAGAACATTGTTTTCTAAGTACGCGCTTATGGCAGGGCTGCCACAGCAGACCATTTTTCTATTCGATTCGATTAATAATAATAATAATAATAATAATAATAATAATAAAACAACAACAACAACAACAAAAAAAAAAAAAACAGATTTTGTGGTGTATTGTTCTCGAACAGTATGTTAATAATTTTTGTTTGGGGAAAGCGGTGTGAGGTAGAATTAAAAAAAAAAAAATCGCCTGTAGCAACCCTGTTATGGAGACCTTCCTTGTTAGACATTATTAAAAGGCGAAGTTTTGTTAAAATATTCTGGAATTGTTGGAAAGTGTTTCATAATCTACGATTGACGCATGATTTTTCATTTTTTGTTTCCTTTCAAATTGTTAAAGAAAAATTATTGTTCCGCAAAATAAATTTTAATTTTGCGAGGAATACCTCATGTTTTTTAATCTTTAACGGAGTTGCTATGGATTTACAAATAACACTGAAATATTGATAGTAAAAATAATATATTTAGGATATAAAATTTATTATTAGAATTATAGATAAAAGTAGCCAATATTTATTTTAGGATATAATGGTTTTGTAATAGTAATTTGAAATCTTAATGAGGAATAATAAACAGTAAATTTTAATAATACAGCATTAAATTTTCTCTGTGCATCATTATTAAATAAATTTAGATACAATGTTCGATTTTTCCTAATTTGCTCATTTATTTTATAAAATAAATCGACAAATTTAAGTAATGTTATATAAAAAAAACACTGAATGCAAGTACATCCTGTGCAGTATAAATTTTCTTCTGGTTTATATATTTGCTATTTCCGTAATTGTTATGAATAATTTTGAATACAATTATGCATAAACGATTCTTAAATTTTGATTAAAAATTTACATGATCTCTAAAAACCTTACCAATATCCATACTAGATGGCAGCAGTGACCGTTACTTCACAAATATTCTAATTTCTCCAGTTGTATGAAACAGAAATATGTTGTACAAATACTTTTCGTATTTTGGAAACACAAATTTTTGTTTAAATGAAATTTCATTACATTTACTAAGAAAAAATATTTATTTTTTTGTGAGATTTAAGACATTGATTTCTTTGGTAAGAAAGGAAAAGTGTGAAAATAACGTAAATATATTTGCTGCCTGCAAGTAAATACATTGTGAAATGGTGATTCAAAAAATCATATCGAGTAGTATATAATACAATACGTTAAGTATATAACAAATACGTTTAACAAGTAAAAGTTAGACATTTAGAAAGAAATTAAAACTATGAAAGAAAATCACTTATTATCATTAAAGTAAAGTTATAAAATGCTTAAAATCAAAATATTAGATTTAAAGGCAAACAAATAACTTTTAATGCAGAGATAGGCATGTTTCGTATTTACAATAGGAAATATTTTTTTGATCAATATTCATAAATAAACTACCGCCGAGAAAATTTTAAAAAGGAACTTGATGCACGAAAATCACAGGATTTCGTATATATAATGGAAGCATGCACTTTAATTGTCTGAGCGAAGCGAAGGCTAATACTCAGCGAAATATTACTGTCCGGACACTTTACTACTACGATGGATATTAACGCCATGTCCTACTAAAAAAAAAGCCTAATAAAAACCTTTCGTCAAGCATAACTCAAAAAATATTTGTCGGATTTCGTTTCTGATTGCACCAGAAGGTACCTATGAGGGTCGCCTACTGAATGCACCTACTATGAAAAAAAAGTTCCAAACCGTTTAAAAATTATATAGAAAAAACTCTTAAAAAAGCACAATTTATCTGAATACGTCACAGAAATTTGGTGTGCGTCACTTTCACCGGTTGATGTTTTCGTAGACAACTGGTTTGAACACATGAAGCAAATAAAAAAAAATACGCACGCAGTAATATTGAATAGATCAGTTTCAACCTCGTGATCACAAACCTTGCAACAACCCGTGGCAACCAGTTTTGGTGGGCAAACAAATAATAATACAGTATTCCGTACCACGGTTGACCGTATTTAGCCTGTTGTATAAAATCTGGCATGTTGTATGACATACAATTGTGGATGATTAAAACAAAAGACATGAGTGTTTATTGATCCGGGAGGTTATCTTTCTCTGGATGTCTATCTGTCTATCATACAGCATGCAATTTTCTTGTAAAGGATGATATTATTATGCAGTAAAACCTCCATAACGGACACACCCGATTAGTGGACACTTCTATTTAGCGGGCATTTTTTCGATTACCAACCCTTAAATAACTGTACATTTTTAACTCTCAGTAGCGGACACCTCCAAATAGAGGACAAATTCTGCCCTCCCGAGGTGTTCGCTATTCAGAAGTTTTACTGGTAAAATCTCCATACCGGACACACCCGAGTAGCGGATACCTCTATTTAGCGGACATTTTTTCGATTACCAACTCTTAAATAACTGTACATGTTTGACTCTCAGTAGCGGTCACCTCTAAATAGAGGACAAATTCTGCATTGTCGGGGTGTCCGCTATTCAGAGGTTTTATTGTATATAATATTGATAATTATTTTACAGGGCTGCACAAAAGAATAAGAATATATGAAACGAATATAAACTAAATTCGGGATTGGTAGATCGCTGATGGTAATGTAATTTTAGGATGTTGTTACAGTCATCCGCAGCATGTTTTTAGAGTTTCGTTCATCTAACGAAACCCTACCTGTCTCGCTCCTTTGTCTGTCTGTTTGTCCGTCTGTCACAGAGCCCGTTCTCAGAAACTATATATGTCGGAGACTTGAAAATTTGCATACTTATAGCTGAACACCACACATCAAACGGCAAATAATAAAATTTTGAAAAAGTCTAATATTTAACCCTCTGAGCTCTAACTTGTGTATTTTAAGCAATTTTTCTAACTCAGCTCCTAATTTAATTAAGTTGGAGACATGAAATTTTGCATACTTATAGCTGAACATCTCACATCAAACGACAAATAATAAAATTTTGAAAAAGGCTTAATATTTAACCCTTTGGGCTCTAACTTGTGTATTTAAAGCAATTTTTCTAACTGAGCCCCTAATTAAGTTGGAGACATGAAAGTTTGCATACTTATAGCTGAACACTTGCAATAACACGATAAATCATAAAATTTAGAAAAAGTCATATTTAACCCTCCGGTCTCTAACTTCTGTATTCTAAGCAATTTTTCTAACTCAGCCCCTAATTAAGATGGAGACATGACATTTTGCATACTTATAGCTGAACATCTCACATAAACAACAAATAATAAAATTTTGAAAAAGTCTATTATTTAACCCTCTGGGCTCTAACTTGTGTATTTAAAGCAATTTTTCTAACTCAGCCCCTAATTATGTTGGAAACATAAAAATTTGCATATTTATAGCTGAACACCTCACATCAAACGACAAATAATAAAATTTTGAAAAATCTAATATTTAACCTCTAATATTTTGTCTCGCGCAATTTTTAAATTTAAACTGTTTTGCAATACTATTTTTTGTTCATTTTGCATAACAAGTGTAATGTGACGTAATTTGTTCCATTTCAGATTTCTAACTCATGTTAATGAATTTATTTTACAATATCCTTTCTCTTTTAAAATTCACATGTAAATATAATTTTTATGGCGTAATTTCCAATAAGAGCTTGCTTTTTATACCTAATTATTTAATTCTAATTTGAAGGGTTTTTTCTGTTTATAATAGTAACGTGTAAATAATTTTTTTATTTGAAGCAAACATAGAAGTTTGCGCTGTTTATACAGTTGGCAACAGTTTAAATTAATACCATTTTCTAAAATATGTAAAAAATATCTGTCAAAATGCTGAATATTTGAACTTAAAATAGAAATAAAACCTCAAAAAATGAGTCAAATAAAAAAAATTAATAAAATCTGCAGACCGGGATCTTCTATTGAATAAAATGATCTAAAAATGATTAAATTCCCATGTATAGCTTTTGCTCTTATAAATTTTTTTAATTGAACGATTTTGTCCAAATTTAGCATTAAATATCTCTTAAAATAATTCTTCGATTTGAAAACTGTATGCATTAGTGTGTTGATCAAACATTTCGCTATAATACCACCGATTTTCATATATTTGTATGCAATAGTTTTCTTAATATTAACGAAGAAAGACCTCCGGTCACAAAAAATTCAAAACCGGCGGCGGTGACAGCGTTAGTTACTTTTTATAGAATAGAGAGATATATAAAAATGAAAACTTGTCTATCTGTCTGTTTGTAATTCTATAAAAAATCCACAATTTGGAAGGCAAAATTGTGAAGAGATACGTACATGTGTATTAAAACAGGGCCGAAACAACTAAAGAAATCCGGAATCGAAATAACTTATAGTTAATTTTTAATTAATAAAAAAACACCAATTTAACAGCAATTTCTTATCAAATTTAAACATTTTTCGTTATAGCAGTTGCCAACAATTAAAAAACACAATAAATTATTTCTACAACAATTAATTTTCTACTGCAAGATTTCCACGTGAAAAATGAAAATGAAATAAATAGTTTGCCGAATTTAAAAAAAAAAAGGTGAATATTACGTCATAACTTTTCTATTGCAAGATATTCACGTGAAATATGAAAATAAAATAAATGGTTTGACGAATTTAAATGAAAGTGAATATAACTTCATAACTTTTCTATTTCATGGTTTCCACGTGAAAGAGGAAAATATTACGTCATATTGGAAATATAAAGGGCATGGTGGATATAGTATAACGTCATATGAGTGTGAAAAATGTATTGAAGCATGATAAAAACCCGATTAGGGAAATATTGGCGTATTTTAACATTATTGCTCCAATTATAAATTGAAATAAGTTCATTTATAGCTGTATTCTTTTGCGTCTGTTATATACATTTATACATTTTTATATAGCGTTTTCATATGATTCATTCAACAACATTTCGACTGCTTTTTTTAATGTTTGTTTTGTGTTGTATGTTAAATTTTGAAATTGATTTTTCAGAACAAACATCCTTCAAATTCTGGGCAACGCCGCGCCGGCACTTTAGTTTGTAACAGATAAATGGCTTTTGTATCTGTACATCTAATGTTAATATTATAAAGCGTTATAATATTATAAAGTATATAATATTATTAATGCTTGTACGTTTGTGAGGTGTTATCTCTGAAACTACATAGCCAACTTAAAAAAATGTTGGTGGCCATCTCTGCTCCGAAAAAAAGACTATTTTATGTCAGTGCAAGAACCTACATCGCTGCAGGAGCAAAAAAGTTCTAAAATTGTGATTTCTGCGATATTGATTGGGTTAGAAACTTTAAATTTGGTGCGGTAGTTACTTTTAAGATGTAAATACTCGTAATGAACGCTTTCTAAAAGGTTCAATTTGACGGATAAACGTAAAAATTTCTAGAAAGGTTCTAAACTATGATTTATTTGGAATACTGAAATTTTTGGATACTGTTGGGGTTAGAAACTAGAACTTTGGCATGGTAGTAATTAATAAGATGTAAATGCTCGTTGTAGAACGAATTCTAAAAAATAGAAAGACTAAACAAAGCGGAAAAAAGATCTAAAGATGATCTAAGTAACGAAGAACATGGAACTGTTAGTAATATAAACATGAAAATTGACATGGCTGTATTTATCATGACGTAAATTCTCGCAATAGAACAATTTATAAAAATGTCGCTATATAAAACAGTGCAGAAACAAAAAACTTTCAAAAATTCTGTATTTCTCTGTTACTGCTGAGCGCAAAATCTTGAAATTTTGCTTCGGGTTAGTTTTAAAATATACAATTGTCTCTATGAATGGTTTCTAAAAAATGTAAAATTTAAAAAAGATGAAATTAACGGAAAGCGATCTCAATTACCATTAATTTGTAATTATTAGGTACAGCAACTTTAAATATTTCATAATGCTGCATTTCCTCCGCAAAACATGCGATTTAAATGCAAAAAAAAACTGATAGATACCCACATAGCATTAAATAAATTGTGCAAATATTGAATAAAGACCTGTATGAAACAGTGAGTAGGTTGCCCGAAAGTACTTGTTAAAGTGTTCCTTCTCTAGGCTTTTCTCTCTCTCGCCAAGGCCACTAACAGAGGGAAGTGCCGTTTTAAATGTGATATGAATTTTTCATCCGATTCATTTTTCTAGACATTTTATCATAAGGTCATATTCTCAATTATCATTAGTAGATTTTTTATATATTAACTTATTCTGGTGAAATTTTGTTATCGGGTTCATATTGGCGTATGTTAGCTTGCATGATTTGCTGAATAAATATGTATGGATTTGTAAATTACTTCAAATGACACTTTGACAGCACAAAAGTTATGCAGACGATATATTCAGGTCTTGTGTCATACTTTATGTTGTAATCATTGCCGATTTCTTTTATTTAATACATGCTAAATACAGCTCAACTTGTGCAGAATATGTTTGAAAACTTAACAATACAGCGTATGTAGTGGCCAGAATACACTCATCATTTAAATCCGATCGAGCATATCTAAAACACACTCTAACGAAGCATTGCATACCACTTTTGATGTATTCGGTACTTTGATATTATATTAGATTTTGAGAAGAGAATTCCTTAAATGTTATCGACAACCTCATTGCATCCGTGGAAAACAGATATTGTACAATATTAACTATTCCGGGGAAGCACACACCATATAAAGTATAGTCCATTCTTTTTAAACATCATATATTTGTCATTTAAAGTTACTCAAATTGGTGCGGAGCGTCTGATTATGGCTCTTGACATCATTTTATACAGTTAAAATTCCGATATAAGTAAATTAGTGTTTCATTTTCTATTTTACTTTTAATATATTGCGTACTTTCAATTTTATATCCATGCATGGCTGTCTCTAATGGTTTGATTTCCCATTTTTTTTAAACAGTGTATACGAATTTATATATAAGATTTTGTAATTCTACAATTCGTTTATTTTCATCATTTCAATTTTTCGCAGTATATGGACAATTAAAGATAACATCTCATTTTCTTTGCTTCCACATGTTATTAAATCTATGTTCTCAGTAATATCGCTCAGACTAATCCCTCTGAGGGAAGTCCTAGTAAAAAAGTCATCTGTGAACGTGCATTATTTTATCCGGTTGTTTTTTAAATTTATAAAGTATCTCGTTACAAAATCTAGGTAACTCAAAGGAATGCCTAAAGGAGAATGCATACAATAATTCAGTCTCCTTTGATTTACCCAGCAGAGATGCTTTATAAATTAAAAAACAAAAGGATATAATAATTCACGTTTGCAGATAACCGTTTCTGTTAAAGCGGAATTTGACCCTAATTAGGTTGGAGGCGTGAAATTTTGCATACTTATAGCTGAACACCTCACATCAAATGACAAATCATAAAAATTTTCAAAAAGTCATACATTTAACCCTTTGGGCTCTCACATGTGTATTTTAAACAATTCTTTCTAAGTGAGTCCCTAATTAGGTTGGAGGCGTGAAATTTTGCATACTTATAGCTGAGCACCTCACATCAAACGGCAAATAGTAAAATTTTGAAAAAGTCGTACATTTAACCTTTTGGGCTCCTACATGTGTATTTTAAACAATTCTTTCTAAGTGAGCCCCTAATTAGGTTGGAGGCGTGAAATTTTGCATACTTATAGCTGAGCACCCCACATCAAACGGCAAATAGTAAAATTTTGAAAAAATCGTGCATTTAACCTTTTGGGCTCCTACATGTGTATTTTAAACAATTCTTTCTAACTGACACCCTATTTAGGTTAGAAGCGTGAAATTTTGCATACTTATAGCTGAACACCATCATGCGACAAATCATAAAATATTGGAAAAGTCGTACCTTTAACCCTTTGGGCTCCCACATGCGTATTTTAAACAATTCTTTCTAAGTGAGCCCCTAATTAGGCTGGAGGCGTGAAATTTTGCATACTTATAGCAGAACACCTGAGGCCAGGCGACAAATCATAAAATCTTGAAAAAGTCTCACGTTTAATCCTTTGAGCTACCACATATGTATTTTAAGCAATTCTTTGTAACAGAGCCCCTAATTAAGTTGGAGACATGAATTTTTGCATACGTATAGCTGAATACCTCAGAATACACGACAAATCATAAAATTTTCAAAAAGTCTTATATTATTTACTCCTCCGTGCTCTAACTTGTATATTTTAAGCAATTTTTCTAACCTCCGCCCTTTTCCAACTTTTGCCGACACCCCTTTGACCATTCTTTCATATTATGCACAATAGCGTTACATATTTTAGTTCCACTTTTTACCGCCAGGGGCGCCTACTTATATCGGGTGCTATCGGCCCAATCCCTTCGACTAATATATATACGGATAGCATGTAACATGGAGTTTCGTTCGGATAGAGGTTTGTTTAGAATAGAATGCGCCCCTGGTTGCGAAAGTAAAGAAATATTAAACGAAACCCTCTGTGCGATCTGTGATCACACTTACCCACTTGTTTAGCGTTTCGTTCATGTGACAAAACCCTATTCGTCTCGCTCCTCTGTCTGTCTGTGCCTCACAGAGCCCGTTGTCAGAAACTATATATGTTGGAGACTTGAAATTTTGCATACTTATAGCTGAACACCTCACATCAAACGCAATTCATAAAATTTTGAAAAAAGTCTTATATTTACCCCTCTGGGCTCTAACTTGTGTATTTTAAACTTTTTGTTCTAACTGAGCCCCTAATTAAGTTTAAACTTGAAATTTTGCATACTTATAGATGAACATCAAACACATCAAACGAAAAATCGTAAAATTTTGAAAAAGTCTTTTATTTACCTATCTGGGCTCTAACATGAGTATTTTAAGCTTTTTTTTCTAACTGAACCCGTAATTAAGTTGAAGACTGGAAATTTTGTACACTTATAGCTGAACACCTCACATCAAACGACAAATAATAAAAGTTTGAAAAAGTCTTATAATTACTCGCCTGGGCTCTAATTTGTCTATTTTAAGCTTTTTATCCTTAATTGAGCCCCTATTGAAGTTGAAGACTTGAAATTTTGCGTAATTATATCAGAACACTTGCGATCACACGAAAAATCATAAAATTTTCAAAAAGTCTTAATTTATTCCCCTCCGGGATCTAACTTGGGTATTTTAAGCAATTTTTCTAACCTCCCCCATTGCAACCGCTGGGTACTTTTCTAACTTTTTCCAACACCCCTTGACCACTCTTTCATATTATGCACATAGTCTTACATTTGTCAGTTCTACTTTTTACCGCCAGGGGGCGCCCACCTGTCTCGGGTGCTATGGGCCCGATCCCCTCGACTAATATATCTACGGATAGGTTGTAAAACGGAGTTTCGTTCGGATAGAGGTATGTGTAGAAGAGAGTGCGCCCCCTGGTTGCGAAATGTGGAACTAACAGATTTTGCAAAATGATAAAGTGTTTTGAAAGGAATATTAAAAGACTGTGCGATCTGTGATCACACTTACCCACTTGTTTCTGATGAATCTGAACCGAAACGTAAAAATTAATGTTTTTCAGGAACTGTAACACTATGTTTTAACAATTGCACGAATAGGAAAAGTATTTTCCTTAATTTTACGAACCAGAATGTCGTTTCGGTTTGTTCCGCTACATTTCAATTCCTGACTATTAGTATTAATACAAAAAAAAAAAAAAAAATAGTAGTAAGAAAACTTTTAAAGGGGCAAGCGCGGAAACAAAAAGGTCAATTAAATGGTAAAAAACGCATGAAATACTTGTAGCTGAATATAACCAGAAAATAATCCATCTGTGTTGTGTCAAAGACATGGGCCATAAATTTACAACGTTCAGCAGCTGGTTTCCCACCAACGCTCGTATGTTTTCACCATCGCTCGCAAGAGAATAAAGTGGTGCTAGTGTCTTCTAACAAATTTTACACGTACTGTGCACGGGTTAAGTATAATCGCTCACGTGTCATGTTATGAAATTATCTAAAAAGGAGAGGACTCGAGGTCAGGGATAAATAATCCGGCGACCCTTTGGGTAATTTATCGGATTATGAACTAAAGCGCCAAAGTTAGGTGATTTTGGGCTTGTTTTTTAAGATCCCCCTTGCATATTGCGTTTTTTTCTTGTGATAGGTTTATATCTAACTATACTATATCATTCCACAAAGTAGTCGTCGAGTTCTGTGTCCCCAACCTCGAGTCCTCTCCTTATAAGTAAAGAACCAGAAAATCTTTGAAAGTATGCATAAATGATTATGGAACTGCTTTTTAGACAAAACAAATATTTCATATTGAAATATTATTTTGCCATTTTTATGGTAAAATCTTTTGTGCTTCAGGTAATTTTCGTTTTAAGATCTTTTATTTTTCGAAAGGACAACGCGCAAATTTTAAGGGAATGTGCGTACCACTATTTCTGATTAAAAACCATTGGCTTATTTAATCGCCGAATTATACGATTATACAAGTCGAAAATTATTATTTGTAAATTGTGGTACATAAAAATATACACCTCTGCAGACATTGGATATATTATACTTAAAAGGACACATGTGAGTTGAGGTTCTTATTTTTTTTAGAATTTTTTTTTTTTTTTTTTTTTTTTTTGTAAAAGTGTATTTCAAATTTTAAATGCAAATTTTATGTTACTAGCGAAATGTTTTATTCAGTTCATCTCCATTCGTACTTTTAACATTCAGGATTATAATTTTTACTTATTTTCGTATTATCTTTAACTTCAAGCATTAGCATTTTTTTATATGTAAAAAAAAGTTTAAGAGGAAATGAGCATATCTGAAATTCTTGCTATCTTTCTTTTTTGCTTATACTTAAAAGATTCGCAGATCTCAAAGAATTTGCAATCTAAATTTTAATTCAAAACTGCCATTTAATAGCTTTACATGCTATCAGTAATGAGAGTTTGCTCTTTTTATTCTTAATAGCCCATTAACTTCTGCATTTTTTTTTTCATTCTATCTCCTTCTAAAATATAAATATTTGAACTTTTTTTTATGTTTCCTGTGCTTAATGATTTTCCACAAGATATTAAAAATTCCGAATAGTTACTTTCCTTTGCTTTGGGAAGTAAAATTCCTTTTATTACCATGGTCAAGATTCGCTTTTTGTCGAAAAGGAGAAAAGTTTTGTTTTATCTTTTCTGAGTTTTTTTAATTAAAATTACTCTTTGATTTTCAAGAAGGACTCTTGGGAAAAAAAAGTTGTAAAAGTACTTTTTTTTTTTTTTTTTGCAATAATTACTTTAAGAAAGTCTTAAAAAGTTTAAACAAGGATAATGATGCATTTCTATATGCAAAGATATGATTTCTTCGTAAATTCTTTGAATTTTTGTAACATAGCGGGTACATTTCTGTTAGCCGGGCGCCAGTGTTATATGTACATATGTATACACGGGGACCTTCCACAAATGATGTCACGCTTAGAGGGAGGGTGAAATTGTGACAGATTGTGACAAGGGGTTGGGAGGGAGTAAGAAATAGTGTGACATCACACATTTTGGTTAAAATAAAAATATTAAAAATCTGCAGATTAAATTTTGAAGTTATTTTGAAATTAATGTATTTTGTGTTCTTAAAGTAAAGATAAGATTTAAAGCCAAATATATTAAATTTCATTTCAAATTCCAAAATACTACTTCTCCAAATGCTCTTTCATATTAATATTTTATTACTATTGTATATTAATTGTTTTTTGTTGCAAACCTTAATCTTATTTCATACAAAATAAGTACATCAATCATTTTTCTTGTTATGCTCACAAATGTTATTAAAACACATAGTTAAAGTTTAAAAATAAAATTTTAAATACGATCTATAATGCAGTGCTTTGTTTCTGAACTGCAAGTATATGTTTATGTAATACATCGTGACATGTGAGAAGGGGTGGGGGGAGGTATGGTGAAGTGTGATACTTTGTGACAAAGAGAGGGAGGGGGGGTCAAAAATATTTAAAAGAAGTGTGGACAGCCACATATGGGTATATATAGCATATGTGTGTGTGTATAAAAATATATTTACACAATATTACATCTACAGAAAAATATCGTATAAAAATATTATGGAAAATTATAAATTAAAAAAAATAATTATAGAATAATATGTATGCAAAATTATTACTTATCCACCAGTAGCATTCGAGAAATAAAAAAAGCAACCCCAGATTCTGAAAATCTCAACAGCCACATCGAAACATTTATCGCCAAAAAAGCCCGTCTAAAAAACCGGAACACGATATGGAACTCTTTCTTTGGTCTCTATTATAAAGCAAAATCATGTCCGCGATTAATACTGACCTCATGTTGACGGTGGCAAAGTCGGACCAAAATATTTTTTTCTTTTACTGCAATTTTTGTAACTTCTAAACAACGCATAATTTCAAATTTTACGTCTTAGAAATGAGAAAACTATTCTTTCAAATGCAATGATGTTGTATCTCAATTTACTCCTTTTTATGGTCAAATAATTTTCAAGCATGATTTTTTTTTTAAATCCACTTCTGTCGCGTATCAGCCGATTACGAAAATCAACCTGTATGCACTTAAAATAGTACAAATAGTTTAGTCTTTGCTTCCCACTAATATTCCATAACGAAATTAAAACTCCATCAATAAAAAAATTGAATTAATAAAATAAATAACACACAAATTTAACAGACAAGTAGTTGAACTATGCATTTAACCCATTAAAATTAGAAAGTCTGTTGTAGATAACGAACTCTTCGGCGATTTCTCGGTTAATAAATCCTCTGGTATGCGACAAGTATCGCTTTTCATAAAGTTCTAAAATTTATTTAAATACAATGATATTTTTCGTATAAAAATGCTTTTCGGTGTTATTAGTGGGCAAGCTAAAAATACATGTTAACCCATTAACCGCTTGTGTTGCGTTGACGCAACGGTAAAAATAAATGCGAATTTTAAAATTTAATTTCTAACTACCACTATTTTTTAATTAACAAAATTGCCTTGTCTAATAACAGAAACTGCGATCATTTAACGAAGCTAAGATTATCTTTCAAAATTTGTGGTGGCAAACGCTTTTCTGGAAAAATGTTGAAGATCCCTATTTATTGTTTCGGCGGTTAATCCTCTCGCTGTGCAACCAGAGATTTCACCGAGCAACGTAAAAGTAGCAAAATTTGCGCAAACCGAGATTTTCTCGGGTAAGCATTTTTCCGTCTAATTAACCCTACTTGATTATTCCAACAGTTATTTTTTTTATTGTAAATTTTGCTTCATTTAATCGGAGCATTTTCCTGATTAAATTGGACAAAAATTTTTGTTTTGAAAAACCGGTGACAAAAGGAGAAAAATTCTTAAAAGACGCTCCTCGCGAAGGCGTTAAATACGTAATTTTTGAAGCTATTTTGATAAAACAATTACGCAGCGAGAGGGTTAATGGGTTAACCACCAAAACTATAAGGTTAAGGTTTTCAACTTTTTAGCCAAACGTCGTTTCCCACCACAAACTATGAAAAATAATTTTTGCTTTATATATGATCATTAAATTTTATGTCTTTAAGTACTGTCATTTTTTTAATTGAAAAATACTGGTGGGTACGTAAATAATTTAAATATGGACATTCATTTTCACCGTTGCGTGGACGCAACACCAGCAAGTAATGGGTTAACCTTTTCGCTGCGCACTCCGCGATTTCAAGAGGCAACGCAAATGTAGCAAACTTTCCGCAGATGTAGCAAAGTTCACGCAACAAACACGCGATTTCCGCAGTGATGCATTTTCCCCCGTCTAATTAGCGCTCTTTGATTATTCCCACCAGTTATTTTTTATTGTAAATTTTGCCTAGCATTTTCCCGATTAAATTATGCAAAAAATTCTATTTTGAAAAACCGGTGATTAAAGATAAACATTCTGTAAAATACGTTCTTTCTGACAGCCTTTTTCGTGATCTAATTCTATATTGGAAAAAAAAAATACTCTTTCATTAATATTTTTCACGTATTTTAATTCTAATATATTAGTAGATTTGTAATATACAAATAAAAAAATTGCGCGATTTTTGAACCCATTTTGTTAAAACAAGTACGCAGCGAGAGGTTTAAATGTAAAAAAGAAAAACAAATCATTATAATTTTTATTAAAAAAATAAATAAATAAATAAAAAATGTTTTCACCTGTACTTTCTGGAACCTGGAAAATCCGGGTTTTGTCCCCTAGTTATTATAATAATACTAAAAGAGATTTATTTTCTTGACGACTTTTAATTTAAGTGCAGCATTTTCTTTTAACAAGTCTTTTTTTCAAAATCTATTAACGTAACCGTTCAAGAAACTTCTTTTTTTTCAATATAAAATGCCAAAAGTTTAGACAGAGCCTTGTCATGTTTTAGAAAATATGCAAAAATTTAAATGATCATTTTATATACTGATATTTCTTTTTTCTTCCTTTTTTAAGAGTGTGAAAGTAGAACTCTTTTTTTCCACACGTATCGAACCAACGCCTTATCACAACGTTTTTAGAGAGTGAAGAAATTTTAAAGCGCATAAAAAAATGCATCATGTCAAATTCACCTGTGACAGTTTAGCTTTAAAAATCTTTCAAGCATGTAAAAATATGTGTCACAAAAAATACGCCATGGAAATCTTTTGTAACCATCTGCGTGCGTTTAAAATTGTTTGATAAAACGTAAAAAGTTCCAGTGATGCCAAAGTAAAATATAGGTAAATAAATAAAACCCATCTTAAAAAATAAAATGTTATGTAGCTATATTTTTTCAGTTTAAATAAAACTTTTATCCAATTTATTTAACAAAACATTCATAAAATAAAAAATATGTGCATTGATTTTACAAAAATGAAATGTCATGTTTCTAAAGAATTTTTAATCAGCGACTGATAACAGATTTAAAAGGGAAGCTTACTTAATTCTGAAAAAGTTTTGTTACTTAGAAGTAATCACAGTGTATTAAAAGAAAGCCAAACCGAAAAAAAAAATTATTTTTTATTGTTGTTCACGTAATTACAAGCTTTTATTTCACTGTCTGACCAGCTCAAATCTTACCAGGGTTCGTACGGGTAATGTTATTTTCAAGGCCAAAATCAGTATTTTTTTATAGAAAAATAAATCTAGTTTAACACGTTCACGCCGGCGTGCATCACCGGTGGGTCACGCTTGACTGTCCCATCGGGCGGCGTGCATCACCGGTGAGTCACACTTGACTGCCGCATCGGGCGGCGTGCATCACCGGTGGTCACACTCCACTATTAAATAGAAGGCGTGCACTACAGGTGGGTCACAGTCGACTATGCATAGACGGCGTGCACTACAGGTGGGTGACACTTGAATATTCTAAAATTCAGTTGTGAAAAGAATTCAGCTGGGTTCCCGGGGCGGTCATCCCTGTCATCCCTGTGAAAACAATTCAATATTATAAACCTTATACATTCACGACGGGAAACGAGAATTCGCGTTTTCATTCAAAAGATATCATAGACTAAGGGCGTGGCTTCTAACTCGCAGAAAATGCATTTATATCATGTTGTCCATATTTCTTTAGATTTTAAGGCATTTTATATTAAATTCGTACATATGCAGTCAATAAAATCATGTCTCTAAGTAATTTGCTTACTCCTTACAAACTTTCAGATATTCACAATCAACTCTGCTTGTTACATTCGAGTTCAATTTAATAAGTATGAGAGGGCGTGTCTTTACATACAGTGTCTAAATAAGCGAAAGTACCGCGCCGCCAGATGAAGCAAAACATGAATACGAGCGCCGCCTCACAGTGAAAAACATGAATATAGGCGCCGACGTGAACGTGTTAAACGCACGATATTTCGCCTTAATTCAAGAGTGGTTTGCAATAAGAAAATACTGGTACCGAAGAATTTCTTAGTCTGGATATTCAAGCACCCGTACGAACCCTGCTTACAACACAGATTTAACACTCTTTCTCAATTGGACTCAATTTCCGGTGACAATATAATATTCTGTAAAAAATCTATTTGAAATTTACCTCCGCCATCCCTCAGGGAGCACAGACAATTGTCATATAGTGGTATATAAATATCATCACGTATGTGAAGACGTAAATATCATTAAATGCCTCAGAAATATGCTGCCATTTTTTTTTATTGAACCGTGGCATGGTTGATAAATGCGCAATATTTTAGTTCCACACAATGTTAGTATGGCTGTCAGTTCAATCATCACATCACCTTTTTTTCCAGCCATGAAGGTGGAATTAAAATTCTATACCACTTAAGTTTTTTAAAGAAATTTTTTTAAAAAGTCGTTGCAATTATATTATTTCATTAAAAAAAGTATTTATTTTAATCGTTTGTTCATAAAAAAAATTTCTTTGTTAGTACTTTATAATAAAAGTATGACTTTAAAGCATTTTTTTAATTTTAATTTATTTATTTATTAAAGAAAAAATGGTAAACAAAAAAGCTTAAACAATTTGCTCCTCTCGCATTAGTTTGTTTAAATGTTGTTCAAAGATGAATAAATTTATTTCAAATTAGTTGTTAATAGGGAATATTTACTTATTTTTTTTTAAATAAGATTCCATCGTTTGGACATTTTATACTAGCTTATTTGCCACGACCATTAGTGCTTGGTTATTTAAAAATTAAATTGAACAGCGAAACATGAGCGAATTTCTGAAAAGAAACCACTAACATTAGAAATTTTTTTTAAGTTTTTGTATATATTCTTCTCGGTTTTGTAACGGGTATAATTTTTGTCTTTTTCACTTGAAATCCCCTAACTTTTTTTGCCCGAGTACTGCTCGGACAAGAAGAGTTTGCTACCTTTGATACCAATAGCTTTTGGACACCACTTAATTTTAACTGCAATCTTTGGTTTGCTAAATGGCATAGCTTTTTCGATTGTACGAATTCAAATATTTTAGAAAAAAAGTGGTGTTGATTCCTTATTTTTAATGTATTGTGTCAAAAGAAAGAAAGAAACCGTTAAGGAGTTAAATAATTAACTTACCCCTGTCCACCACACACTGCACGGGCCCGAGGCACGTACCCAGCCCGGCCCGCGGGTCGGGCCGCCGGGATGAAGGCGAATTTTCCAACGGGCCGGGCCGGCAGAATTAGGACAATTTTTTCAACGGGCCGAGCAGACAGACAAAATAAACGGGCCGAGTCGGCTAAAAAATTGAACGAGCCTGCAGGGCGATAAAAAAATTAATCGGGCCAATCGGCCCGACATTCAAGACCCAGAGTTCAAGCGAAGCAGATAAAATTCGAGCCATTTTCAATGAATATGACTTTCTCGAGAAGTATAAATGTGCATTACGAGCCGATGCGAGTTTAACAAGATCAATACAGATATGTAACATGTCCATCGTATAGATCGGCATCGTACAGTTACAAGATGTCTGATTCCGGGTTTAATTTTTTTCAGCAGACTCGTGCCGGGACGGAACTGGTCTTAATCGATCTCAGGATGTGTAGGGCAGGCACTATGTTTTGTAAAAGTATTAATAGTGATAATGAATTTCTTTTAACAGTATCTTTGGAAATATACATTAAGGTGGTTTTCATATTCACTGCTCAACAATGCAAAACTTTCAGACACATTTTCTGACTCATTTTAAACTATAAAAGCATAAAATTGACAGGCCTGACTATTGAAGGTATTTGGAAACGAATAGCTTTCTCCATATTTGATAAATTACTTACACAGATAACTGAGATTCTTGTCACGTGACTGTACGTTTTTCTCCTTTCCTGTGCTATCGATTCCGGAAATTCGATTCAAAACGCTAACTATGGCAGTATTTTCAGAGAAAGATAGATTGCTTTTATCTATGAAAAAAAAAGGCATTTACATAGTTTCTGAATAAGAATACCTGACAATCTTACGCGTTTCCGAAAAGAAATGAATTCATAAATGTGTCGAAATGTAGCTCCTTTGGATTTGAGAAAAGCCTTAAAAATGAGAGAAATATTTTCACAAATCTACTTTTTATTAGACAGCTTCAAAAGTTATCATGTTTTTAATCCTTTATTCTGAACTACATTAACAACCTTTTAACCCATTAACGCCCAGTGGCATATTTTTAGGTTGCTAGACTTCGTGGCAAGAAAGCGCTTTTCACACCAATAAATATGAAGCAAGGTTCTTCTACATAAGGTTGTTCCATTTGAAGAATAGCCAATCAGAGTAGAGCAGGACTGAAACGTCACGTGGCGGACAAGATCGGAGAGAGGCCGGCCGTGACAATGTAAATAGATGAGTAAAAGAACGGAATATGAAGTAAATAATTTTTTTTAAAAACAGATCCTCGAAAGTAAATTGAACGAAATCACTTTCCTTAAAATAATTTGTTCAAACACTGATTGGAGTTAGTTAAATATAACATACATAATGGTTAAATAATATCGCGATACATTTGTTTCATTCAAATACTTCAGTAAATTCGCGAAAAAATAATGCGTAAAAGTACAAAGGAAAACTTTTAAACTATTGTAAAATAAAATGAATGGATGAATTATATGAATACGATGACACAGCAGTAATAATAAAAAGACTAGAATTATCAAACAGAATAAATTAAACAAAACTCACATCAAAACTTTTAACAATAATCCATTGTCCGATTACTAGATATAAGTTTTCAAAAAATTTCGAATGTCACTATGCTTATTCAGGATCAAAATCAATATGATTCCAATATCTGTAACAATATATATACACAGGGCTTAGTTTCTAGCAAAAAAATAAGAAGTACCGGAGCTCTAATATTCTGCAGTAATAACAACAAAGTTTATAATCCCCCCGCCCCTCCCCCCACATACGCATATTTATATTTCATACACTATTTCAAATTTTAAAGCAATTTCGTCTTCCTCAAAAAGAAATTTATATTTTTGACATATCTTTAGGCATTAATATCTAATAAATTCTAATAAATGAACAGAGCAAAAACATTAAAATCAGGAGTGGGAAATTTTCAGAAAATCCTACTCGTCAGGGACTTCTTTGTATCGGTGCGCAGTATTTATAAACTCTGGTCTGTTCTGACTAATATTTAAATATTCACTAAAAATAAAGAAGTACTGGAGCTGCGCTCCTGTGATATTCGGAGCAAATTAAGCACCGTGCAGAGCTAGAAAGTTAATCAGAGAGAATATTTTTAAAACACGAACAAAAAGCAGCGAGTAAAAACGGCAGAAACAGTTGCGAGTAATTCTGACATTCCTCATCGCCATTCTGAAACCATTGAAAAAAAAAACCCTACATAGGACACACTATGTCACATACGTAAGCGCTTTGGTAAGAAAGAACGCAAAAGATTAGAGATGGGAAAGAAAGAAATAAAAATTTAGGCCTTGATTTTTTAGAAACACTATTTCCGCTAAATTCCGGAGTGAGCGCCGGTGAATTCGGGCCAATATTTAAATTTCCATTAAAAACAAAGAAGTAGCGCAGCTGAGAATCAAACAGAATATATTAACGATAATATCCAATGCAAATTAAGCACTGCTTATAAGCTAATACTTCAACCCTACATTAATTTTCATCTTAAATTTCTGCTTCATTTTATTAATCAGAGTAACACGAATTTAATATTTAATAAAATAAATATCATCGTTATTCTGTTTGCGAATCGCCGGGTTAGCTAGATACGAAGTGCATGTCGCTGCATCAGCAGCTGATGTACAATAAAACTACGAAAAATCGCACAAAAATCGTTATCACAGGGCTCCCTTCCAGGGTTACATATCCATTTTCAACTGGGATATGGCGTCAATAGTCAAAAATATGCGTAGGAAGTTTGGTTCAAATCTATGCCTAACTTTTTATGCTTTCCGGTGAATCAATAATGAAAATGGAACAAAAATTGCTATTACAGCGTCCCCTCCCGGCGGAATATCCCCAAATTTAACCTTGACATGCTGACCATAGTCAAAAATACATAACTTCGTATACTTTCCGATGATATAATGAGACATACATATATACGGACAGACAGATATTTTGTAAAAACATGTTTTTCGGGATCCCTGACATTAAAAACGTGTAAATCCGTCGAAAACTGGAAGTCGAACAAAAATTCGACTACAATACGTTCTTCTGTTATAGATAAAAGAAAGTAAAAAAAGATAATGCTAAAGCAAATATTTTAATAGAGGAATTTTTTTTTAAAGGTAAAAAAAATCCCTATAACAAAAGAAAATTTTTAAATTTTTTATGCAATTTTTGACGTTTTCTTTTTTAAATTTTTGCGGCGATTTTTCCATTTGAGTAAAGGGAATCCGGCTTTATTTTTTAGCGCACTATTGTATTAAATCTTGCCATTTTTTTCAATAAAGTTTATTCGGAGTTCGTACAGAGATTTTCGCATTTTTCTCGAATTTTTTATGCGATTTTTAGAATTTTGAGATTTGTAAAAGGAGCTCGGTTACCAACTTTTAACGAAATATAATAAATTTTCTCCTCTGCGAGTTTCGAACTTTTTTTCCCCCCACTTCATGGCGATTTCTTTGCATTTGTGATAGAAATCTGGTTTAAATCTTTTATTCTAAAATAGTAAATGCTGTCCTCTTTTTTTTTCTTTCATTAAAGTTTATTCTGAATTTCTCGCGATTCTTTTATGCAGTTCTTAGAGATTTTCGCGTTCTGCAGGAATTTTTTGACGCTCGTAAAAGGAATTCGGTTTTGAAATTGTAACTTAGTATAGTAAATTTTGCCCTTTGCGATTTTAGTGTTTTTCTTTGCGATTTTCCAGAATAATAATCGCCAGTTAACAAAATGCCCGGATTTTGAAGAATTCGGAATTTCGACTTCCGGATTTGAGACTCTGTTCTGTATTGTTAAATCTGTATACGTGTTTTCCGAGAGTTATTAGAACACATTGATATAGTGCATTCACTAGGGTTTTTTTTTTAAAAAGGCGGTTAAAATAATATAAAAATTAAAATCATTCACAGAAAAAAAATCCAACGCAGAACAGCATACAGAATACTATTGAAACGAGCGAAGCGAGGCGAATCTGTCCGCCACGTGACGTAATGCGCGAGCAGTTAAGGAATCTTTACAGTTGGCGCATTGCACGAATGGTACCCCCCTGATATGAAGATAAATTCTTACTTTCTTTCATGAGACAAATTCCTTGATAAAATAAGATAAAAATTTCTCTTCTTTTAAAAGTGGTGGGAAATCCAAAATATAAATTTTAAGAAAGAAAATAAATCGGGCGTTAATGGGTTAATGAATCCTTATTGGAATTTTGAAATGTCTGTAGAGACGATGACTAAAACACTGTGTAATCGTTAATGTTTACTATTGTGTGTTTTCTGTTTTGCGAACACATAGTAACCTAAAATATACTGTAAAATGTTCCCATAAATATGTATGTAGTATTCATTAAAATAATTTTAATTGTATGTCGAGAAAAAACGGATTTTTTTTTTTTTTTTTTTTTTTTTTTTGTAGAAATTGAGTCGGGCCGGGCCTGTTTTCACTAATTTTTGTACGGGCCGGGCTCGGGCCGAACTTTCAATTTTTACACCGGACCGGGCCAAGATAGCTTTCGTTCAGAACGGTCCGGGCCCGGGCCCTGAAATTCCGGCCCGTGGAGACCTCTACCACACACACCTCATTTGGTTAGTGGTAAAATAATAAAAAATAACTCAAACTGCAAATAATGAGTTTTTACCAGTTATAAACCTTTTTTTTTTTTTTTTTTTTTTTTGATGATGCACAACTAATGCACAGGAACGGTCAATTTTTCTTTGTCGTGCCATGACAGAAACAATGCATAAATCTATCATAGGTCATATTGCTTTATGCTTAAAACTATACAACTTGAGACGTTTCACATTGTTTAGACTCTCACAAAAGCGCGCACCTAGCATGGAGACCAGGTGCAACTTATTTCAACTTTAAATTAAAATAATCTTTATCATGACCGTGCGAAGACGACAAACCGTCAAATATTGATAATACATTTTTTTAAATAATAAGAATTGATACCATAACTAAATCCCATTTTATGTCAACATCAAAGCGTATCAGTTTTATTTTCTAATATATACGACGTCATACTCGCCTCCTTTCCGTACTTACTCAAAATTCATGCAACTTGCATTATTAGAAACATTCCAAATTTATTGCCAATATGATGCCAATTCATGTATTTTTTTTAATTCTTTATTTTTTATTTCATTTTCTTTTTAACCTGAAAATCTTTCAATCGAAAATTAATTATTGAAGAAAAAATATTTTTCTATGTTTTAATTTTTTGGCAACGAAAAAAGAAAAATGGTTAAATTTTATAGGAAAATTGTCATTTGATTCTGTATAAAAAATAATGCAATTTTGAATTATTAAGAAAAATATTTGAATAAATTAATTAAAACACAGCTTATGTTCATTTCTGTGTTATAATCCATCTATATGAAAGATACAAAGGCATTCATGCATCCGTTTTGACGTTGATTTCATTGAAACATTCAAACACACTTTCGCATTTATAACATTATAAGGATTTCAGCATACTGCTTCCTGACACTGTGTCAGTGAGTCAAAAATAAGGTGAGAAGTTGTGGAGCAATTTTTTAAACTGAAAGACAATTAAATAAAATGATGTTGTAGCTTGGTCCTAGGCATATTGTACCATAGACCATGCTTCATTTTTCTATGAAAAATAAAAATAAAATTGATGAAACATTTTTATGTGGTGTTAAATACATTTTAAAAGTATATTTAATAAAAGAATTGTCATAGATATCTATTTAACCCTTTCAGGGGCGCCGTTTGCAGGCTGCAAACACTTAATTTTGGTGCCCAAACTGACAAGTGGCACCAGTAATATTTTAGTAGAATTTCGATCTTTCAATATACGCGATTAAACTTTAAATTATTTCCAAATAAATTTGAACATAAATTGCGATGTGAATTAATTATTTGAATATTTTTGGAGTAAAAATGCCTTGCCTTTGACAGGGTTAAAAGTGTTTTAAATTAATATAGAACAGACGTTGCAATTAGAGTGCAGAGGGGGATAATTCCAACCACAATATATATGAAATGCATTTTAACTATTTTATTTCAGTTTTGTGTATTTTTTATACATGTTTGTTTTATCACGATTTGTATTATCACCATAAAACAGTTCTATAAAAAGCTAAGGTTATCGTTCAAAATTTGATACAGTATCAGGAAATACATAAAGAATTCTTCCGTCTCTTTATAAAAATAGGTTCTGGCAAAATGCTAATGATTTATTCGCAAATGATTGAAACACATATTTTCAAGTATGCATTACATTCTAATGTTATTTAAACGTTTCGTAAACACAACAATAAAATATCTTCTTCACCATTGTCATCATTTATGCATATTTTATGTACACAAGTGATGTACATATAGACTTGAATTTTGAATTCCTTCCATTAAGGGGGCTGGTCACTCAGCTTCGAAAATCTCCTCCGTAATGTTAAGTCTGCGGACTTTTGATGCATTCGTATATTTAAAATATCTTCTCGTGAAATTCATATTTTTAATATCTTTTTTCTGTGTATTCCTCTAGGATGTCTGTTTTTAGGTGCGTTCGTAATTATATAAATACGTAGCACCTATAGTCGTCGCTCAGTCCGTCCGTCCGCATATAACAGAGCAAAAACTACCCAACCGAATGCTCTGAAATTTTAAATATATGATTGTTGCAAACTTTTGTCGAGCCATTTCAAATTTTATGAAAATCGGATGTATAGGTTAATGACAGGGACAGTCAAAAGTTTTTCTTTACATTACAGCCAATGGGGAAAATTATTGCAAGTGCATTTTAATGATGTTACAGCATTCCGAAAGATCTTGAAATTTTAAATATATAATCGTTGCAAAATTTCGTCGAGCCATTTCAAATTTTATGAAAATCGGATGCATAGTTTAATTACAGGGACAGTCAAACTTTTTCCGTTTCATTACGGGGAATGGGAAAAAAATTATTTCAGTGCATTTTAATGATGTTACAGACTATGCACTTATGAAGTGCAAAATAATATACATTCAGTACAATATGGGGTGCAAAAAATAATTATAAAACTAGCTATAGTACGAACGCACCTCATTTGCTACGTTTGACGAGCAATTTCCAACTTGTTTTCTTAGTTTTCAAAATATTTCAATCAAATAATTCTAATATTTCATACTAAAATCTATGCTGAATTTAATATTTTATGTGTTAAAAGCGGGCGAACTGTGAGCAGGGCCTGATTACCAACGGGGCACATTGCCACCAGTAAAAAGAAACAGAAAATTTTGCCTCATTCATGCAAGAAATTATACATGAATACGGCGTTTAGATAAGGCGAATATTTCTTTAAAAAATTATTGGTGTAAGTGTGCCCTGTTTCTAATCAGGACCTAACAGTGAGTAAGATTTTAACAATTCATATAAAATCAAGTCTATACTTTAGAAATATTATGAGAACTAAGAAAAAAGATACATCTTCCAGGAGGTGTACACAAAAAATAAAAGTTAAAAATATTAATTTCCCGAGGAGATACTTTAAATATACGAATGCGTCAAATGCCCATAGACTTTATATTAGTGAGGGGAAATCGGAAGCTGAGTCGCCAGCACCTTAAGGATACAAAAAAAAAAAAAAAAAAAAAAAAAAAAAAAGAAGAAGATTTGATCCTCAAAATTTAAAAACTGCAACTTTTCATTATATCTCGTTAGAAAAGTTATTTGTTTTAAATTCAAACTTATATATAAAAGAGTATTTATTGTGCGTTATGAACTCATGTTAAGCCTAACGAGAGATTTTCAATAGAGAGAAATTTTTAATACATTTTTAAAATTTAACTTTGACAGTATATGCAATACTTAGATATACTAACACAAAACGACAAAACCATATTTAATCCCTTATATTAAATACTCTTAACTATAATTATACATTTTAAAATATCATTTATTATTACATAGTGTTTAAATTTCGTAATTGCAGTACTACTTTTCTGTCGGCTTACTTTTTTTATGAATAACATTTGTTGTTGTTGTTGTTAGGATTGGCAGCATATGAAAAATTAAACACAGTAAAACAAAACAATGGGACCATGTGTAATCCCTTGCATTAAATATAATTAGAAATGATTATAAACTTAAAAAGTTTTAATTATTATTATATAGGCTTGTAGTGCTACTTTTCTATCCGTTTACTTTTTTACGGCATTGTATTTTTTAAAAAGGCAGTTTTAAAACTATTATTAAAAGTTTTTTTGCTTACATTTGACAGTATATGGAATACTTAAGGATACTAAAAGAAAACAATGAAACCATGAGTAATCCCTTACATTAAATATTCTTATTAATAAATATTTACTGAAAAATATTAATTATTATATTGCAGGATTTAAAATTCTTGTATTGCAGTGCTAATTTTCTATTGGCTTACTTTTTTACTGCAAGGTATTTTTTTTTTAAATCCACAGTTTTAAAACTAGTTTTTAAATATTTTTTTTTTATGTAGCTTTGGCAACATATGAAATAACCATACTAAAACAAAACAATTTAACCATATGTAATCATTTACATTAAATACTCTTAAAAATAATTATACACTTAAAAAATATTAATTTTATTACGTAGGGTTTAAAGTTTATTTACTGCGTGCTACTTTTCTGTCAGCTTACTTTTTTGCTTCAGAGTAATTTTAAAAGCGCAGTTTAAAAATATTTATAAAGATTTTTTTATTTAACTTTGACAGCATATCATATGGAATACTTGAACATACTAAAACAAAACAATGGAACCATATGTAATCCCTTACATTAGAAATACTCTTAGAAATAATTATACGCTTAAAAAAATATATTAATTATTATTACACAAGATTTAAATTTTTTTTACTGCTGTGCTACTTTTCCATCGGCTTACTTTTTTACTTCATAGTATTTTTAAATGCGCAGTTTTAAAACTATTTATAATTTTTTTTCTTTTATTTAGTCTTGACAGAATATCATATGGAACATTTGAACATACTAAAAAAAAAATGGAACCATATGTAATCCCTTACATTAAATATTCTTAGAAATAATTACACACATAAAAAATATTAAACGAAAAAAAAAAAGTTTTGTTTCAAAAGCTCAAAGTAAACTATCTAGAAAAATGAACAATGCATTTTATCTTCATTAAAAATATGTAAAAGCCTTTTGTTTAATTACCTTTTATTTTAAGAAACTCCTTTCTTCATTCACGTAGAAAAAAAATCATCCTTTTTTGTTTCATTTGAAAAAAAAAAAAAAGGATTACTTATTTGAGAAGTAGAAATATCTTACCTGAAATAAACAGAAAAAAGATATATAAATCTTATGAAGGTGATTGTTCATTTTAATAGTAATAATAAAAAAAAAAACACAATATTTTTAAAGTATAATGCATAAGGATTATGTAATAAAAACAATGAAAGAATTTGTAACAAAAGATTATTTATGTTGATACTATAATTTTCGAATATTTAAATATTTGTAATACAACAAATAATATAATATAATTAATTTTATATATTTAAGAATACAATCAGGGATGAGATTTCCGCGTTTTGCACACCAGTATATTCTTAGAGAGAGTGTGGCTCTGTTAAATTGCAAAAATGTTCCGATTAAATGAAATAACATTTTCTCTATCAAAATACTGGTATGCAAAAACGCGGAAA
Organism: Maratus speciosus; assembly: GCA_963932465.1. NCBI lineage: Eukaryota > Metazoa > Arthropoda > Arachnida > Araneae > Salticidae > Maratus > Maratus speciosus. The sequence continues at coordinate 499,486,905 of OZ010794.1, read as the reverse complement.
TCTCATCCCTGAATACAATCAATTCTGTACATAAAAAAAAAAAAAATAATAATAATAATTGTTCCAATCAAAAAATTCGCTATATACAAAAATTCGTTATATAAAAAATTCGTTATAGAGAGATTGGCGCTGAAAATGGTAAACTTTGAAAAAAATTGTTTTTGTGGTGCCTCATCATTCGTAATTAATATTTTTAAATGCTTAATTCTAACTATTAGCCTTATACAGTGGTGGAAAATTGGCGCAGAGGAGGACCCTATTGACACCACTAAATTTTAGAAGTATTTTTGAGCTTATCTAATGACATAATTTCTGCGTTTTTATTAAGCTGAAGAATGCTATAAAATGTTTGTGGTGTCAATAGGCTCCTCCTCTGCGCCAATTTTCCACCACTGCCTTATATTGTATTTTTGGATTATTTAAACAACTTAAAAATCGGAAAATAAAAATTTATTTGAAAGCATAGTGAAAAATTGCATAAAGAACAATTATATTTGTTTTAGATTAGATTAGACGAAAAAATCTGTAATTTTTTGGAAATTTTAACACTTTAGCACGGAATGCAGGATTGAATCGTGAATATTTTCCTTAATTCAGTCCTCTCCTTTTATCACGAAAGGAACTCATTGTTTTCTTTCGTAGTATTTGTTTCTATTTTTTTCACTTTCACTCTCATTGTCAGTCTCACCATCATTGTTAACATCGCTCTTTAAAATGCCACTATCAGTGGGATACTGCGCAACAATTAGATTGTCATTCATCTACCATCCATGAAGCTTTTTCTGATCAAATGAAGAAAATTTTCTGAAAAAAATCATTATATGTAGATACTTATTTTGTTATATGGAGATTATTTTTAATGTAATCAGGGGGAAAAGTAACTGCTCTTACTAAACATTCATTATATAGAGAAATTATTCGTTATATGGAAGTTCGTTATTGAGAGACTAGAATGTATATAGAATCTTTTTAAAAATTAAATGCAAGATGGAATTATTAAAAAAAATATTTTTTTCACAGAAAAATATTCTACATGGTGAGGTGCGATCCGTGTTGACAGTTTGGTATTTTTTTTTTATTATTCAGATTGCTTGATTGCTACTATTTTTACAAAAAAGCAATCTTAACCATACTTAATCTATCATTATATAAGCATAGCTTCCAACTCTTTCGCTTTTTTGTACCACAGAAACTTAAGGTGGCTGATCACTCAGTTTTGGAATTCTCATCCGTAATGTTAAGTCTGTGGACTTTTGATGCATTCGTATATTTAACACCTTGAGGGGCAAGTAATTGTGTTTCTTTAAAGGGACAGGGGACCTTAAAATATTTTTTTTTATTTTTTTTGTAAATTTCACCTTAAATATTATTCAAGGGCACATTATATGCATTATGGCATGCATTAATCACAAAAAAATTTAAACTGAAAGTTGAGTGACGAAGCCCCTTAAGAGGCTACTTCAGTCAAATGAAAAGACGCGTTCGCTTCTGCTAATCCTATGGAAGAAATTTATAAAGATATCTCGGTCGCATTTCAATATTTTTAAATGATTTTTTCTTTTTTTTTTTTTTGCATTGGCTAGCTTAGATCGATCTGTACAAAGGCCGCTTTTTACTTTTTCAATTTTGTTTACAGGTAAGTATCTTTAATGAGGATACTTTCATTTTTGGAACCGGTTTCGAAAGTGAAAGCCTCCGCATTAAAAAAATATGCAATCGAAATCGAAAAAATAAAAAACGGCCTACATATAGGTCGATCTCAGTTATTCAATGCAAAAAAAAAAAAAAAAATCATTTAAAATATTGAAATGGACCGAGATATCTTTATAAATTTCTTCCATAAGATTAGCATTAGCGAACGCGTCTGTTCATTTGAATGAAGTAGCCTCTTAATAGAAAATTTTGCCTTTTTTAATCGGCTGAACAGTGAAGCAGCGGTTAAGGAGTTGCCTAGTTGAAGTCAACTTTACACCCAGACTGATTAAATGTGATGTCTTGCATAATGTAGAGCCATTGGGAAAGTAAGAAATGTGTAGTTGTTTTCAACTACTTATAAAAGGAAAAAACTAAAGATATAACTAGCATAGATGCTTTAAAAGTTAAGAGAAAAAAGATTAAGAACTTGGATTTACATAGTGAAATTATATTGAGATATAGGTTTAGCTGCAGTACAAACTGCTGTAATGAAGAGAAAAATAAGTTAGAATAGAAGTTAGCACTAGTTCAGAAAATTACTCACACCAAGCAAGGGCAGGGCCAGCGGTTAAGGAAGGCAGCAAGGCTGCCTACAAAAACAAAAAGGCACTAATCAGGGCAATATATCTTTTTTTTTCTCTATATAATAAAGTATATATAGAGGTTTTTTTTTTTGAATTAAATAAGGAAATAAAAAAGGAGAAAAAATTTACTTAGCAATCTTATGCGGTGAACACAAAGCTCACGGGGATTCCATTATTGTGGAATATTTCGGGCGTTTGCGATGATGGGTCTCGAAGGCGTCATAATCAGGGAGCCCTGCTACAATATCATTTGGAAGGTCATATAAGGTAGAATAGAAAGTATTTGCAAGGTCTTTAATTCTTTTCCTAAGGGTGATGGTGTTCAGGTCCCTACGGACAGTGGTATTACGTAAGTATCTGGAGGCGCCACGGACGATGCGAAGGTTTTTATTATGGAGTTTGCTAAGGTTGTCCATAGAGGATTTGCAGGTAAAGCCCCAGATAGGGCTTGCATAAGTAATGATGGGGAGGACACAGGAATTGTAGAGGATGAGCTTGTTGTGGACAGAAAGAGTTTTACTATTGAGAAGTGGTTTAAGGGCAAGAGAAGCTCCGGCGACTTTCCCCCTGACGGACAGAATATGTTTGCTCCAAGTGAGCCTACGATCAAGGATGACACCCAGGTATTTGGCCTCGTCGGACCATGGAATTGTAGTGTTATTTATTGTTAGTCTAGAAGGATAGATAAATTTACGGGAGAAATAGACAGCTTTAGTTTTATTTTCGTTGATTAGAACGCGCCATAGGTCACACCAGTCAAGGAAGTCTTCAAGATGAGTCTGCAGGTACCTGTATAGACTATCTGGGTGGTGTGCAGATGCATAGATACATGTGTCGTCCGCATACAGAGCTAAATAAGTAAGTAATGAGCGTGGGATGTCATTGAAAAATATGTTAAATAACATTGCGCCCAACACGCTCCCTTGAAGGATGCCCGCTAGGATTGAGAGAATTATGGATAATATGTTATTGATGCGGACTCTGAAAGTTCGACCGCAACGGTATGAGTATATTAAATGTATGAGTCTAGCACGGAATTTTAGCTTAATTAATTTGTATATAAGGCCTTCGTGCCAGACTTTGTCAAAAGCCTTTGCGATATCAAGGAAAATGGCAGCAGCAGGGATCTTCGCGTTGAGCTTTTCGCTGAGAAATTCAACAACGCGAAGGAGCTGGTGTTGGGTTGAATGTTTTGGGATAAAGCCAAATTGTTCAAGCATAAGGATGTTGTTTTGCTGAATAAAGTCCTGCAACTGGGTCCTAATGACACGTTCAATGACTTTACTAAGAGAAGGAAGCAGAGAAATAAGTCTGTAGTTAGTAGGATTAGAGAGATCAGTTCCAGGTTTGGGTATGGGTGATATAATAGAGAGTTTCCAAGGTTTCGGGAAGTAGTTAAATTTAAAGATAGCATTAGTAAGGTGGGTGATATAGATAATACAGTTGGGTGGAAGGTTTTTAAGAGCAGTGTTAGAAATTTTGTCGTAACCTGGGGTCTTGCGTTTTTTCAGTTTTTTAATAATATTATGTATTACAATAGGCTAGATTACGGCGTTTTAAAAAGGCAAAATTTTCTATAAAATTTTTATGGTACGAAAAAGCGTAAGATGTTGGCAGCTATGTATAAGGCGAAGAAATGCTATTTCAAAAATGTGTTTGGAATCAACCAGAATAAAATAAAAAGAAAATTGCCGAGTTGAACTGGTGGCATTGAGCTCATAGGCCATTCAAAATAATTATATATTATGCTCTTATTTGTGTCTATTATTCATAAAATGGAACTCTCTCTTTTTGAGTAAAACAGTAAATAATCAGAAAAGTGCCTTATTAGAATAAACCGGTATACCAAATTTGTAGGAAATCGTATTTTTCTAATAATTTTTGTATTAGAATAACATTATATAGAAATATATCCATAATTATTAAGAGTTATATATCTTAATTCCCACATATAACAACATACTTAGAATAAATATATGCATTTATATAACATATAAATATATATTAATTTTCAGCACTAAGCAAAAATTTCATCAGCTATACAAGGAAATTTATTTCTAGACATTTGTTTAACGATATTCCAACTTTGAATGAGTGCGATACCTAAAGTTTCAGACGTTATAAAAAAAATATTAACGTGACAGTAGACATTCAAAATCGCAAAAAACATAAAAAAAAAAAATCTTTTTTTTTTTTTTTGGAAAAAAATGTTCTGGCAATCTTCAACTTAAATATATATATATATAACCATTAATTAAACATTACCGACCATCATCAAAAACCACAATATTGTGAATGAATTGACAATAAAAATGGATGCCACAAACCTATAATACAGAACTGTATGTATATAATTAAGTGCCTTATACTTTATTACAAGAACCAACATGGAAGAAAAAAAGAAGAACGTGGATTCCGAAAAAATTGAAAAACTTATATATTGAATTACGTTTTCAAGAATTTTTTTCTCCTGTACCCAAACAACCAATGTAACCAAAAGAATAGTTTCAAGATATATATTCAAATCCGATAATTTTTTGCAGAGATACAGCAGTTTTTATAATGTAAACAATCGTTAATCTACACTTAAAATAAAACTTTAAATCAAGTTTTCTCAAAATGAGAATTTTCGTCGACTGAGTAAGTTCAAAATGTTCCATGCGTCTTAACTTTTTTACCAATTTTCATAATACTTGGTAATATTGGTGTTGATATACTTTATTACAAAACTTACTATTAATATCTGTACATTATTTCATATAAAGGGGAAAATAATAATAATAATAATAATATTTTATCATTGAATTTTATCCGAAATGATGAATATTATATGTTTATAATTTTTTTCTGCCAAGGTATTTAGTATAATTTTAAAATGTATACCAATTTTTGATATAATATCATAAAGCTATCCTAAAAAAATACAAGTTTCTGAAACAAAATTTAATGTGCATGGAGCGAGCATTTTTAATTTGTATCACTAATCAGCATATTATTAATTAATTACTCACTTGCATATTAATATTTTTTAATGAAATTAAGAAATTTTCTTAATTATTGCACAAATTATATGCCTATTAAATTTCAAAACAATTCAGCAAAAACTGTAGAAAATGTTTTTGAACGTCCACTGTCGCCTGATTTATTTCAGAGTTACCAGTTTGGCTCCCTTTTTATTTAAAATTCTGAACTCATACCAGAAAATGTCAGTGGCATACTTTCTATTATTCAATAACAGATATTTTATGACTACATATAGTCAGAATATTCTTTTTGGAATTTCCGGTATCAATTCGAAATTACTGAATAAAAATGGAAGCTCAACTGGCAACCCTGATCTATTTGGGCATTTTAACCCTTAAATGCCTGGTGTTGCTTTTCGGCAACATACCAAATTTAGGCTCTAAAATACAATTAGAGTAATATTGAAGCTATAATACCTAATGTTGCCGATTAAATACATTCTGAAAATATTATAAAATCGATTTTCAACATGTATATGGCAACACTTGTGCTGTTTAAGAATAAAGATAGATTTATTTTTTCAATTGTTGCTACTTGTTCTTTTTGTTTTGTTTGGAAGCTTGCGAAATACCCTATTTTGACCTGCAGTGAGCAAGTAAAATTTATTTCTTCTTATAGTTCCTAAAATTCTTGTGTGTTTAATATTATAGAATTTTATCAAGGGATATTATTTTTTCAATTAAACACCAGTATTGCCGATTAGTAACAAACTGTTTTTTAGCAGTAAACTATACTTAAAACAAAATGTGATTTTTTTAAGTATTTTTTCCATGATTTATTTAAAAAATCAAAGCCGAAAAACATTATTACAATGATTTTTGAAAAATCAGGCATTTAAGGGTTAAATATGATGGAAATTCCCCTTTTTATTGATTTTAACGCGAAATAATGTAATTGGGTATTAATTTAAAGTTTTCTTTCTTTTTTTAATATTCACGTGTAAATAAAATTTTATGACGTAATTTTCTCCGTTTAATGCTTTTAACACGTGATCATTCATGTGTAAATCAATTCATGTGTAAATGCATTTTTTAATTGAAAGGAAATATTATTATTTGCTTTGTCATAAAATATAAATGTTTTTGTATGAATTCTAACAGTAAAATAGACATCTAAATCAATGCTTACGTAACTTGAGAGTATATATGTCTAATAAATAAAATTTGAGTAAAAGTATGCAAAAAAAAAAAAAAAAACCCTCTGAATCAAAATCCTTTCCTTTTGCCAAAAACTTCTAATAATTTTGATATCAGCGTAACATTATATATATAGCAATATATGCATAATTATTAAGAGTAATATGTCTAAATTCCCATACGCAATTACACACTTGCAATAAATATATGCATTCATATCTTACTATAAATACATGTATTTATATAATATATAAAAATATATTACTCTTTCAGCACTAAGCAAAAATTTCACCAGCTGAATCTAGGAAATCCATTTCAAGACATTTATTTAACGCTATTCGAACGTTGAATGAGTCAGACATCTGAAGTTGCAGACGATAGCAAAAAAATATTAATGGATCTATTTCAAAAGTGCATCAGTTCATTTCCTTGCACTTTTGGTAAATTTCATAAAAAACCAACTTTTTGCAGATAAAGCAGATTTGTAGATTTTTTTTTCTTTGGATTAATACCTCTATAGTTGCTGACACATATTTTTTATTTTAAAACGCGTTATTTTCCATCGGAAATGTAATAAAAATCGTGTAGTGTTTGTTCTTCTTTTTAATGTTAGGTTATAACTTAAACATAGAAAAACGCTTAGATAAGATAGGTTATTTACTTAAAATTTATAGTTTTTCATTAAATAAATAGTTCAATTCAATGACCTTCGAACATAATTTTTACTTCAAAACATGTAATTTTTGTATGTAAAGTTGGAATGGTTTAAATATAAATGTGTAAAAACATAGAATAAACTAGAAGATTAGTCATGATTCTTCGTTCCAAAATGTACAATGTTGATATAATTAAACTGACATACTCAGAGGGTTCTGTAGCGTGATATAATTGAGAGAATGGCGCCAAATTTTGTGGGAAGATTAAACAAGGGATTTCGCAAAACAATAGTTCCAAAAGTCACCGCTAGGCGAATATGTGGCGCTGTATAACAGAAAAGAGAGTTTTAAGAAATGCAGAATCAGTAATGAAATAAAATTACCTTTTATTTAGCACATTTAAAAAATAATAATGTATCTATTTCAAAAGTGCATTAGTTCCTTTTTTTGCACTTTTGGTAAATTTCATAAAAATAAAACACCTATTTGAAGATGAAGCAGTTTTGCAGAATTTTTTTTCGTTGGATTAATACCTGTATAGTTGCTGTCATACATTAAAAGAAAAAAGAAAAATAAAAAACATTATTTTCCGTCGGGAGTATTAAAATTGTGTAATATTTGTTCTCCTTTTTAATTAAAGTTAGGTTATAAAATAAACATAGAAAAAGGCTTCGGTATGATAGATTATTTAGTCAAAGTTTAAAGTTTTACTATGAACAAATATTTCAATTAAATGACATTCGAAAATAATTTTTAGGTGCGTTCGTATTTATGTAAATACGTAACACCTATAGTCGTCATCTAGTACGTCCGTCTGTCTGTAACTGTGCAAAAACTACCCAACCGAATGGTTTAAAATTTAATATATATAATCGTTGAAGAATTTTGCAGAGACATTTAAAATTTTAGGAAAATAGAGCCAAAACTTAAAAAGTTGTTAACAAAAGTTTTCTTCATTCTAATAAATCCTATCATAAATAATTAATTCAATAACGTCTCATGATTGGTAATGATTCTAAGTTGCCATGGTGATTACGCCTTATTTAAGATGGAGTCCTATTATCTCCGCATTACTGAATTTAATATATATAATCGTAACAAATATTATATTCATGCGTTTTTGCATAAGACTGCAAATGTTACAGCACCAAGATCTGAAGATTTATAAAACTAGTTATGGTACGAACGCATCTCATTTGCCACGTTTGACTTAAAATTTTCCGACTGATTATAATTCAAAACATCCAAAAACCAATTTTTGTTTGTAATGTAGGTATGGTTTAAATATGAGTGTGTAAAAACAGAATAAACTAGACAATTAATTATGATTATTCCTTCAAAAGTGTATATGTACCTCATTAAAATATTTTCCTTTTTTATGTTCACACTTGTAATCGCGCGAGTACTAACCAGTTCTAAATGTTTACTGCAATATGAGATCTATATATTACGTACGTCACGCTGTAATACTAAGAAGCTGCGATAATTTTGTTACATCGCATGCAGATAATTAGAGATTATTTAATTGCGCTTAATTATTACCCATTAAAGAAAATAAAGAAAAACATTTTACCACAAACATCAACAAAACTTTTTATTCTGTTAATTTCATTATTCGAAAGATATCGTTTTATCGTTTGCTGCCATCGCAATATGATAATTCGACATAACTTTATTTTTTATTTTGGTTTTAGATTTAAATTCATTAACACCCGAGCGTAGAATGCGTTAAATAGCAAGTATATTCATTAAATTACTCACACTGGTCATACACGCTTACTATCATTACGAATTATCTGAACACAATCCTTTTCCATTACTTAAAGTAGAGAAAATATGTGTCGTTTTACCTGATTCATTATAGTTTGAGATGCGTAAATTATGAATTAATGACATTCCCGCAAGAATGTGGCCGGAATATTTGACAGTACGCGAAGTAAAATCATGGATCATTTGATGCGGAGGAAACATCTTATTCTAGCATCGTATTTTCCGGAACATGTCAAATAAATACTGTAAAATAATTCCAGTAAATATAGTTGCGAACTGATTAAATTAATTACATAGTTACAAACATGAGAATGTCATTTAAAGCCAATTTAAAAATTTGCGATTTTGCTAATTCCTTTTAGAATGCTTCATTTTTTTTTTTTTTTTTTTTTTTTTTTTTTTTTTTTTTAGGTGCATTCGTAATTATTTAAATCGTTGCATCGAAATACTCAAGGCCTGAGTACACGAGTTGTGACGTCATCACTAATCGACCGACTTCTCATTAGTGTTGGTATTCACACCGGATTCACACAGCTATCGCCCGATGGCGTGGTCAGTAAGCGGAGGCTGCTGTCACCCCGAGGGCCCGGATTCGAGTCTCTGGGTAAGACATGGATGTAATTGTGAATGTCTTATTGTAGTTATATAATATATGTAATAGAAAATAAAAATTGTTGTAACTTGTTGTTGTTTCTGTATAATAAGGATCATTCGAGGCGACAGCCATTGTAGCTATAGGCCCCAAAGCATTATCCACTTCGGTGGACTTCAAATGTCAAAAAATGTCACACAGCTATCTTGAATAGCAATTTTCTTTTATTTATGGAATATCTATCGTCTTGTAAAACAATTATAACTGTTTATAGTTACTGGTGAGAATTCGAAATCCCTACTTAAAAATTCAGCCAGATGCGGATTGCTACATTGTTGCCGCATCCGGCTTATTTTTAATTGTGGGATTCTAAATTCTCACCAGTAAGTTTAAATAGTTACTATTGTTTTATACGATGATAGATATTCCACAAGTAAAATAAAAGAAAATTGCTATTCAAAAATTTCCGGTGTGAATTCCAACACTAGTGAGTAGCCGGTCGATAAGTGATGACGTCACAACTCGTGTCCTCTGACTGGACTATTTTGATGGCAACGTTTAAATACATAGCACCTATAGTTGTCGATTGGTCCATCCGTCTGTCTGCCGGTTTGCATATAGCAGCGCAAGAACTTACTAATCTAAATATTATTAACTCATTAACGCCGGTTGGCAGAAAAACTTACCATTTACGCAGTATGAAACAATTAAATTTAAAAACCAGTATTTTATTAAGGAAATTTTCATATCATCCAATCTGAAATTTTGTAAGATTAAATGAGTCGAAATTATATAATATGGAAAAAAAACTGGTGTAGACTGGTATCTAGGTATTAAAAGGAGTGTTAATAACAGTCGTCGTTAATGGGTTAACATGCTACTTGGCGCAGAATGATATAAATTTAAAAGCTGCGTTAAAAAAGCCAGAATATTCAAACTTTGAGCAGGCTAATTTCGGTAACCTTTAGCATACCGTCCGCAGTGCAAAGAATTACGGGAACTTGCTTAATTATATAGAGGCGAAGCGGATTCAACTGAGAAGTTCATTAACCAATGGGGAAATAGGAAATTACAGGAATCCTGTTTTCCCATTGGTTAACACTAGAACCGCCGGAAAATTTTCTCAAGTGTTATAAAAATATTTCACACCGGAATTTTTATTAAAAACTATCTAATTTATTTATTTAACTTATTTCTCCGTGGTACATATTTAACTTATTTTAGAAAGAAATTTCTGGTTTGAATCGAACTAATGTTCTTTGGTACCAGTCAAAATGACCGCTATGGCGTTTCTAGAGTTAATGAACTTCTCAATTGAATCCGCTTCTCCTCTATATAATTGAGCAAGTTCCCATATTCTTTGCACTGTGAACGGTACGCTAAAGGTTACCGAAACTAGTCTGCTCAAAATTTGAATAAACTGGAGTTTTTAACATTGCTTTTAAATTTATAAACCAACCTAATGGTTTGAAATGAAATACATATAATCGTTTCAGAATTTTGTCGAGTAGTTTCAAATTTTTGAAAATTGAATGAAAACTTAAAAAGAGAGAAGTTTTCTTCATTCTGTTAAATTCTATCATACGTAATTAATTCAATGAATTAAATAAAAATAGATAGCTAATGATTCTAGGTTGCCATGGTGATTACGTTCTATTTAAGATGGAGTCCTACTATCTCCGTATTACTGAATTTAATATACAGAATCGTAATGAATTTTGTATTTATGGATTTTTGCATAAGAGTAGAACAGCTATTGCACCAAGATCTGAATATTTATAAAACTATTTATAGTACGAACGCATTTGATACGCATTTGATATGTTTGACGTACAATTTCGTACTTGTTTTTATAGAAGTTTGTAGCTCAAAGTATATGTAACTGTGATGATTATCGTTTTCAATAAAACATTTATTGCTATACTTCTTCATAAGTGAAACTGCATCGTGAATTTAATGTATAAATTAAACTATATGATCTAACTTATATTTAAAATTCACCCCAGAATGCTTTATGTTATATATTTTGTTTTTTAGTGCAGAGAAACTATCTGCATACTTCCCATGTATTACACATTTTTCTTAACACTATTAGTAATTAAAACAATTTACCTCATTCAATCGTAGATTTTCACCGATTAAATAAGTCAATTTTCCCTATTAAAAATAGTGGTGATAAAAAGCGTAAACGTTGGCAACTATGAATACATTGTATGAACTTATTGTATGCAGGACCTGTAAAAATACATTTTTTTTTTGATCGGGATTGAAATTATTACTTGTACCGGAAATTTTCTAAAGACTAAAACAGAAGTTGTAATCCAAGCATATTTATTCCTGATTGGTTGTAAGCTGGTTTTAATTTGCAGTAACATTTGTAAACGTAAAATTCGCCTTCATTTTCAAAAAATGGCCGCATAGAATGTGTTAAAAAAGGCGAAAAATACTTTTCGGAAATAGGAGTACTAAAATAAATAAAAAATTCATTTAGCTACCCTGAAATATTAGAAATATTAATAAAGAATTTCGTGATGGTAAGTTTTACGCATAAGGTTTTGTGAATCACAGGGTGTTCGAAAATGCCTGGAGGAGTCGTCATTTCTGTGTCACAGCGTCAAAATTAACCCATTAATATCCCATAATAATAATAATAATAAACCCATAATCGCCGAAATTATTAGATAAAGATTTTCAATTTTTTTCTTAAAGACGTTTGTAACGACAAATTTTGAAAAATAATTTTTGCTCTATCTAATACACAATGTTTCTCTTATTAAATAAGATATTTTTTTAATTAAAAATTAGTGGTAGATCGATTGTAAATTTAAGCATGCGAATTATTTCTACTGTTGCGTGAACGGAACACCAGCAAATAATGGGGGTAACCCTTTCTGGCGCGATGTCCTTTAAAAAGGACACCTAATTTTAATTCCAAAACTGACAAACGGCACCAAGAATGTTTAACTAAAATTTTCCTATTATAATGTACCTGAAAATAAGAAAGTTCGTGTTGTTTAATAAATTCGTTTATAAATTGCGGTGTCAGTCCATTATTTCATCAGTTTATAAAATGAATTACTCCGCGCCGATAAAGGTTAATCTGAAAATCAGAAAAAAGCGCATGTTTGAAAGCAAACATACGGACAAGTAGCGCCATCTATGATCAAATTTTGGAACTAATTATTTCAAAGGGCTTGTTGAAAACTTTTCTTCCTGAGAAGCATTTGTATTCCAAACCGCACTCCTGTACAACAGTTACGTGATTTTATATTGAATTTAAAAATGCGTCCAGGAATTTTTGAAAATTCTGTATTTCAGATGTCATTTTGTATATTACAATAAACAGAATAATTTTTAAAATATTAGTTAAATATACTTTGTTGAAAAGATATTAATCTTTTGTTTAAAATTTTAATATATTTTGATAAATAGATCTGTTTCATAATATCTTATTTAAATCATATAAAGTATTCCTGTAAAAACTTCCAAATTGCGAGCTCCCAAATCCGTCATAACTTCTTCATCTTCATGGTCAAATAATCTCATAACTTTTCCATTCCTGCGATGGCAACATTCATCATCTCTGAATTTCATAAAACGAAAATATTAAGTTACCGAGCGAGTCTTCGCTTAGATGAAAATTCTCCGTTTACGCATCGCTTATTTTGAGGTTTAGATTCAACATCACGGTAGGAAAGATTTCATTAAGTTATAATTTTCAGAAAGTCAATTTGTTTGGAAGCGTGCGTCGACGGAGTATTCTTTCGTTTGCGTAAGTTTAGAAACTGGATTACAGAGTGATGATTTGTAATTTAATTACGACATATTAATTTCTTATTAATTATGTTTTGAATGGGACATGTTAGTTAATGTAATATTTAATTACGTTGTTAGTTTATAAAATAAAAATATATGTATGGTAAATAATATAAGGATATTTTTTAAATTTAACTTAAAAGCAACCAGAAGATAATTCTAGAGGTTTTGGTTATATTACAATTCAGTTTAAACGAAAAATGTTATAGTTTTAATTAAAATAATTTGTTGTTCTTCTAAGAAAATTAAAGAAGCATGAAGCAGATATAGTTTGCGAAGTAAGTAAAGACGGAAATTACAGATTTAGCAAATATTAAAGGTTTTCATTTATCCCTAAATCTACAGCAACGTGATAGGGAAATTTTCATTAACCTTTAATTTTTAGAATGTCGGTTTTAATTGAAGCGTTCGTCGACAAAATAATATTACAAAATAATCTTTTATTTACCCAAATTTATAACCAGAATTACTGTAAATTGTAATTTAATTTTATTACGAATTATTTTTCAATGGGAATAGCTATTTAATTTAAATACCTTTTTAATGATATTAGTTTATTTTGAAAACTTAGCACATATACACTTTTTCTTCGGAAGCATAGCTTCCAACTTAAAAAAAAATTATCAACAGATAATTTCGAATGGAAACCTTTCCTTATTGAGTCGCAAAAATTTCGATTATCACTTACATCCTTTCAGGGGTAAAACACCCCCATTCCTAAAATGTTGAAATGAATGAACGACACCGGAATGTACGAACAAATTTAATTGGAAATAAGAAAAAGCTATATTTAAATCAAGTAATAAAGCGAAAGTTTTGTAGCGAAAATTCTGGTGCATTTGGGAATTAAAACGATGTGGTTTCATAAATGTACCACCTTCCCGGAAAGGGTTAACGGACGAATGCGGTCATATTCGAAACAAACAATTTTCATTGTCAAATTGTTTTTTCCAATTGGACACCTGTACTTTTGCACCGAAAATTTTGATGTATATAAATTCAAAATTTCAGTAATTAAATGTTACAAAAAAAAAAGGGGGAAATAAAAACAGAAAAGAAAAGAAAAAAGGTTCCAAACCAGTAATAATTAAATATAACACATTTAGAAATTAAGAAATGCCTGTCGTGAGTATAGAGAAATTGGTTCGCTATGATACATAAGACGAAAATTACCAATGAAAATTACTGACGACCAAATAAAATAGCTGAAGGTAATTCTGAGATGGCGGTTTTGTTCCACCACAAGTTAAAAGATAAATATGTGATCATTAATATTTACAATGTTTGTTGTTCTACTGAAAAGATACATTCAGTTAACAATTGACAATTATTTTAGGAAACTGATAAAAAAATTATGACTTTAGTAAAGTTAAAGTCATTTAAGCCTTTATTAATTTCATCTGCAGCATTACGGTAGGAAAATTTCATTAAGTTACAGTTTTGAGAAAGTCAATTTATTTGGGAGCGTACGTCGACGGAATTTTCTTTCGTTTGTTTAAGTTTAGAAATTAAATTAAAGAGATGATACATTAATTTTTTACCAATTATACTTTGAATATGACATGTTACTTAATTTAAAATATCTTATTTTGTTGCCCTTAACCCTCTCGCTGAGTAGTTGTTTTATCAAAATAGCTTCAAAAATTGTGTATTTATAGAATTTTTATTCTATTGTCACCGGTTTTTCAAAACAAAATTTTTTTATCTTATTTAATCTCAAAAATACTCCGATTAAATATTGCCATTAGACTGAGAGACGGTTGGTATCTCTTGGAGAGAACAGACGCGTTTTCTCAGTGCTGATCGTTTTATTGTCAAGAGATCGTAGACGCAGTTCAATGTTTTAAGAACGTGCGGGATCTTTTGCAAGTATTATCTAATGAGTTGTGGTGCTGATAGTGACACTTAATAGTAACTAGTTCGTACGAATAAGTGACTGTTTCCTGAACTTGATGCATCATAGTAGTAATATATAGAGGGTTCACCGACGACAATAATGTGTACTGAGGACCCATTTTAATTTTCTGACAATGCACTCCGCATCCTGAATGGAGAGGAGAAATCAGATTTAGCTGCTGCGTGGATGGAATTTCCCGGAGTAGCGGATGAAGTACAAAGATTGATTGTACAGCAATTCCTGCAAGATTGTGATAACTTCATAATGAGACTTTTAAGTAAAGATGACTACCTCACGAATCCTCAACACAAGACTAGCGTGAGTAATCTTCTCAATAATCTTATGTTTTTGTTCAATGGGCCATTTGACCCCCTAAAATTAAGTCAACTAAGAGAGTTTAAAACTTTTATCTATGATCATGACTATGATCTAATTGACATCTTAACAAAACTCAAGGCAATTGCGGTGAACTCAGATGACGGCTTCACCCCTGCTAATACACTAAAACGTAGGAGAAATGATCTCAAATCTACTATTCCCTTAAAGAACAAATATGCCAATACATCAGAAAAATATCTAGACGAAAATAACATGGATTCTTCTGAGCCCCCTCAAGGAGAGTCAGCCGGTAGCTCCACTACTGAAGTAGTCCCTAAAAACTAAAAATTCACCCTTCTATATTGAGTTCCAAGGCAAGTGGACGGAACTTGCAAGTGAGATTAAAAAACTCAACGACAGCAATCCTTTGATTAAACTAGACGGAAAATTACTCAAAATCCACTGTAAAACTGATGCAGATTTCCGTAAAACACAAGACTATCTTGATTCTAAAACAATTCCTTATACAACCCTGAGCCCCGCGGAACAGCGCCCCAGGAAAGTCGTCATTAGGGGAATTCCCCCATATACCGACCCCGAGGTCATAATTGAAGCTCTAAAAGAACATAATTTCGTGGCCAATAGAGCCTCGATGATGAAAAGTAGAAAGACCGGTCGACCAATGCCCCTCTACGTCGTCAATGTTCTCCCACGTGAAAAATTCGAAGAAATCTACCAAATTCACGAAATTTGCTACATTAAAGTAGATATTGAGCATTTTAAAGGCACTAACATCGTAAAGCAATGCTACCGTTGCCAGAAATTTGGACATTCCAGCGAGATTTGCCGCCTGCCGCCAAAATGCGCCAAATGTTCGGAAGAGCATCTAACTCCCCAGTGCAATAAAATTGGAAAGATCATCCCCAAATGTTCAAATTGTTATGGTGAGCACGTGGCTACTTACCGCGGTTGCCCCAAAGCCCCCCAGTTTCATAAAAAACAGCAGGACCCCAAAACCGTCCGTAAAGATAATCCTAAAATCATACCGAATGCAATGGCGGAACTTTTATCTACTTATAATTATGTCCGTAAGCCAGAGGCCAAAAAACCAGAAGAAACACCTACTGAAGCCCCGGCTCCGCTCCTTTCTCCCACCCAAGACCCAATCTCCGAAAACACTACACCAAATAAGCCAAATGACACTCAAAATGCAACACCAGAACAACCCACTAGTTCTAATTATGCTAATGACTTAAAAGAAATATTCAAGACCTTCATGGGGATGAAAGAGCTCCTGAAATTTAACAAATTCATCCAATGTTTCAAAAATATTGCTAACCAAACTAAAAATATACAAGATCCAATAGGAAAAATACTCATCCTTATGAGTGCTATAGAAACTTTACCCACGGAATTTAACACATTTAATGATGAGTAATTCCTCTTCTACCTTTTCCTCACTAATTTTTCTTTCCTGGAATTGTAACTCCTTGCAGAATAAATTTAACGAACTTAAACTCTTTATTCACAAACATCCCCAAATTGATGTTATTTTCTTACAAGAGACTTTCAACCGCATTTTCAACATTAACATCACTGGGTACAGGCTATTTCACACACCTCGTGCGGATGGAACGCACAGAGGAGGTACCGCTATTTACATCAAAAACCATCTTCCACACTACCAATCGCACAACCACACCTTTAATGACCTTGAGTATACCAGTATTAATCTTCAACTTCCTCATATCAATATTAAATTAGCTTCTATTTATGCTCCACCCACTGGTAACTTACCTGTTAATAGTCTTACACAGCTTTTTTCTCAACATCACCACTGCTTTTTCGTAGGCGATTACAATGCCAAAAGCAGACGCTGGAATTGCCATGGCAATTCTCGGCGGGTTACCTCTCTTTATAATTTAGTCCAAAACTTAAAATTAAATCTTCATGCACCATCCAGACCAACACACATTACCACGGTGCCTGGTGCCCGGGACTCTATCATTGATCTTGCTCTTTCCAAAAAACTTTCCCTACCCTATCTACTCTACAGTTATTAATGATCTCTCCTCTGATCACCTGCCTGTCTGCTTTAAAATAGATATTATTAATCCTCTTTCTCCCCCTTCCTTCCGTGGCTATTGACTGGAATAAATTCACTAATTACCTTAATTCTCAGGACATCACCTTCCCTGAAATTAACAATACCGATGACATTGATGCGGCTGTTGAACATCTCAACTCTCACATCACTAATGCTCAAAATTTTTCTACTTTTAACACCTTCAAAAATAATTTTGCCTTCGTCCCACCCCGCTATATTTACAACCTTATCAAACAGCGTAATCGGCTCCGGCGACAATTTCAAAATTCTAGAGACCCCTCCATTAAACCCCTTCTCAATAGGTTAAACAATAAAATTAAAAACAGTCGTTACAAAGAAAAACAGAAAAATTGGAACAATTTTCTCAAAACATTATCTTGCGAGGACAACTCTCTTTGGATTCTTAAACGCAAACTGAATAAACATTACACTCCCATCCCCCCCCTCACAACTAATAATGTTACTGCTTACACTGACCAAGAAAAAGCTAACATGCTTGCTAATTCTTATGCCACCCAATTTTCTCATAATCCTACCCTTGCAAACCAAGCTCACCTTGATCATGTTAACGAAACAGTTCGGAACTTTTTGGCTACCCCTCTCAAGACCCCCCCCCCCCCTAAAATTCAACCTATTGTTATCCACAATATTATCAAAAAACTCAAAAAGCGTAAAACCCCACGATACGATAAAATTACTAACTCTGCTCTTAGAAACCTTCCTCCTAATTGCATAATCTATATCACTGATCTCACTAATGCTATCTTTAAATATAACTACTTCCCTAAACCTTGGAAACTTTCTATAATCTCTCCTATTCCAAAACCTGGAACTAACCTTTCAGACCCCACTAATTACAGACCTTTCTCCTTGCTACCTTCAATCAGTAAAGTTGTGGAACGTGTCATTCGTACCCAGTTGCAGGATTTCCTTCAACAACACAACATTCTCATGCCCGAGCAGTTTGGCTTTCGCCCAAAACACTCGACACAACACCAGCTTCTTAGGGTTGTTGAGTTTCTCAGCGAGAAACTCAATGCAAAAATTCCCGCAATTCTGTGCCATCTTTCTTGATGCCACAAAGGCATTTGACAAGGTCTGGCATATGGGCCTCATTTACAAACTAATTCAGCTCGGTTTTCATCCCAGACTTATACATTTAATATATTCGTACCTTTGCGACCGCTCTTTTCAAGTCCGCATAAACAACATTCTTTCTATTATTCTCCTTATCCTAGCGGGCATCCTCCAGGGGAGCGTGTTGGGCCCATTTTTATTTAACATTTTCTTTAACGATATCCCACGCTCCTTGCGCACTCACCTCGCTCTTTATGCGGACGACACCTGTATTTATGCTTCGGCACACCACCCGTATACTCTATACAGGTACCTACAGACTCATATTGATGACTTCATGAACTGGTGTATGCTTTGGCGCGTTGTCATAAATGAAACTAAAACTACTGCAGTATATTTCTCTTGCAAAATAATATTCCCTAACAGAATCATTATTAACAACACTGTTATCCCTGGGTCAGACCAAGCTAAGTATCTTGGGGTCATTCTGGACCGCCGCTTAACTTGGAAAAAGCACATTCTCTCCATCAGAGGTAAAGTCGCTGGAGCCTTTAACACTATAAAACCTCTCCTTAACAGTAAAACCTTGTCTGTCCACAATAAATTAATTCTCTATAATTCTTGCATCCTTCCCATCATAACCTATGCCAGTCCGGTCTGGGGCTTCACGTGTAAGACCACTATGGACACCCTTAGTCGCTTGCACAATTCCAACCTGCGTACTGTCCGTAACGCATCTCGTTATCTTCGCAACTCCACGGTCCGAAGAGACCTAAAAACTACTACCTTACGTAAGCGCATTGACGACTTAGCCAAAACATTTTATGAAAAAATTTTCGACCTCCCTAATGAAATCGTAGCGGAGCTACCGGATTATGACGCTTTTGAACCCCACCATCGGAAACGGCCCAGGTTTTCCATAATTATGGACACTCAGTAACATCTGAGTTCACCGCGCTATACTTTGCCTCTTTTATATTTTTCTTACCTTTTTATATATTTTTCTTTAATTATAAAAAAAAAACTCTCTATATACTATAGAAACCATAAAAATTGAAAAACTTAAAAAATAAAATGTATGGCCCTGATTAGTCCCTTTTTTGGTTGGATGTTGTGGTCTTTGCCACCCTCGCTTTTCTTGCCCATGCTTGGCGAGTGTTTCTCTGAACAGTACTAACTTTAACTTTCTAAATTCCTTGTAGTAGTTATACAACTACAGTTTGACTTTACTTATTTTAAGATTCTAGTATTTTTTAAGATTAATCGTTAACTTTCTTTCTTCTTAAGTTTATACCTTAAATTTCAATTTTATTCCTTTCTTTCTTAAACTTCTTTTTTTTCTCTTGTTAACTTCAATTTCTCTTCTAGTAGCTTTGCTACAGTTTAACTTTGTCCCAATGGCTCATTAAAACATAAGATATTTCAATTTCCTAGCCTGGGTGTTAAGCTGCTATCAGCTAGGAAACCCCTTAATGCTGATTACCTGTTCAGTACCTGTTCCGATTAAATAAGGCAAAATTTGCAATAAAGCAATAATTCGTGGGAATAATTGAGAAGGGTTTATTAGGAGGAAAAAATGCATCCCTGATGAAATCTCGGGTTGGGCAGCGAGAGGGTTAAGCGTCGCGCCCGACACATGCAAGCCAGGGTACCTAGTTTGGCAATTTTTTTTTTTTAATCTCGAAATTTCAAATTTATACCAGAAATATCGGTAATACTTACTTCGAGTACTTTTGAAACACATAATATTGCAAAAATTGCTATTTAAAATTTCTGGTATGAATTACGAATTTCTGAATTTAAAAAAAGGGGCTAACTTGCAACCCAGGTGTAGGCAGTGTGCTACTATTTTTGAATTCAGATTTCTTGTTTCACTTTTTTCAAATGGTGAAATTCTCCTTGTTTTCACCTTAGTTGATATGTCATTAAATAAGGCAAATTTTACAATTTCGAAAAAGTGGTGACAATGAAGAAATCTGATTAAAAAAAAAAATAGCCCACTGGCAACACTGGGTATAGGGGGTACTTCAAAAAAAAAAAAAATCAGATTGTGACATCGCTTTTTGGAAGTGGAAATATTCACTTTATTTAATGGCAGATAAAATGATGCGAGGATAAATCCTATTATACTTAAAGAAAAAAAAAATAAAAATAAAAACGCAACAGACAAAATAATTGCTCAAGCTTAAATTAATTACTTTCCCACCACTATTTTAGTATTTAAAAAATTGCCTTAGTTATTGGCAGAAATTTTGCTACTTTAATAAAGCGAAAATTACCTTTTTGAATTTCTGGTGGCAAACGACTTTCAACAAGAAATTTGAATTTTTTTTACTTTATAGTTTTAGCGGTTAATGCATAGATACCAACATCTGTTAATTATTCCGGAGTCTGATCTAAGACCAACATGTTTTCAAACGAAAAAAAATATATAAAGAAATGCGTCGTGTATAAGTACGGTACTTTTTAAATTTCAGTTTATATTTTTTGTTAACATAAAATTTACGGTTGAAAGTATTTTCTTCTCGGATCAGACTCCGGACTATTTAAGAAATATTGGCGGGTAGGTTAATGGGTTAAAAAATAATACCTAATGATAAAAAGAATTACTGTTAATTAAAAGTGGTAGAAAATAAAATTTAAGAATTTAATATAAATTATTGTTATATAAAATAGGTTGAAATTTAAAAAAAGGGCAAATTAAAATGTTCAGTTTTGCTTTATGTAAGAAAAAAAATACTCTTCAAGTTTCGTACGGGTACCGTTATTTTCAATGTGAAATACCAGTTTTTTTTTTTTTTTTTTTTTTTTTTTTTTTTTTTTTTTTTTTTTTAATAAAAAAAATAAATTTAGTTTAAACGCACGAATTTTCGCCTTATTTAAAGTACAGGATTTCTAAAAGAAAATACTGGTACCGAAGAATTACTTTCTCTTGAAAATTAAGGACCCATACGAACATATATTAATATACCATATACCATTAATATACCATACGAACTCTTATAACATAACGCTAGATGTTTGCTTCTACTATAATCGGACTCTGGTCATGAAAGTTTGTTATGCGAACCAATGACAATGTCATTGATCTTAGTTAATAAGTTCATATTTCTTAATTTAATGGCAGGAAGGCATTAAAGCATCAAGGCATGATAGAACAAATTTATGTTCACAAATATAGTAATCAAATTTTCTTGAGGATCTTCAATCTCATTCTTAGTAACATGGAAGCAATTTCATCCCAGGATAAATTGGTTTTCCGCAAATTACAACTTAATAACGAATCGCCTCTAGCAAAATGACATGGAAATAAGAGTGG
Organism: Maratus speciosus; assembly: GCA_963932465.1. Lineage (NCBI taxonomy): Eukaryota > Metazoa > Arthropoda > Arachnida > Araneae > Salticidae > Maratus > Maratus speciosus. The sequence goes on along the minus strand of OZ010794.1, from coordinate 499,464,914 downwards.
TCGCAGAACAAATACCAGATACTTATTGCAGTACTTCTAAATTCTAACAGAGAGGAATTGTTCCATGTTATAGCCTTATTATTAAATGTGAGAACTCATGCACTTTAATCATATATTTAGTTGAATTCTAATATTTGAATAATATTACAGCAGATACTTAGGAAGTTTATTAATTTTTTTAAATATGTTCAGAAATTTGTTTATATTTGATGCAAAGGTTTTAAAATTATTATTATTAAAATTATTATTATTATCTAAGTACGCACTTTTTAACAACCGAATTGAAAATAATGCAGTAATAATTGATATGTTAATGGAAAAAACAAGGTTTGAAAAAAAAAAATAATCTCCATTTCCAAGTTTCAAATCGGATGACTAAACGCTGAAGTTTCTGAAACTACAAGTCAGTCGAATTCCAATACATGTTATACATGTCCAATACATACGTTACATGAGGGGATGGTTATTTTTCGTAATAGACATGTCTTGTTCTCACGATAACGATTGTTTTGAAAGTATAGCTACCAAGCACTATATTTTTCTATCCGTAATCTTAGTCTTATTTAATCGGTGAAATTGAGCTAAAATTGAAGAAGTTGGCATCGATGAGAAAAAGAATGGCATTGATATATGACACTTCTAACTCCAGCGGAGTATGGCCAAGGGAACGCATACAAAAGCTTAATTAGTTTATTATTTTTGAAGTGAAAACTTCTTTGGGCGCGTTGAGCTTTTTTGAGATGGAGAAAAACCACTGATTTGGAGACACTGTTACGTAACCGACATGCTAGCATTTTGGCACATAGACACTAGCGTGCCAAGCGGTGAATGACAGGAACTTTTCCCCCTTCAGCTCAATCCGCAAAAGAAGAAGGAAGCTAAAACTCACTTTTTCTCCCGTCGTTCACACAGAAACACACACAAAATTTACATTTTCGTTGCAGTACGCTGTTGTGTTTATTGTTAAAGACAAATACTTGATACTTTCATTATTGAAGTGAAAGCTTCTTTGGGCGCGTTTTACATTTTTTGAGATGGGAAAAACCATTGAACTTGTGATACTATTATTGTAACCGACACCTCTGTATATAAGTATGTACATGTATTGTGCATAGTTCGGTATGAGGAGGGCGGGTAATTAATTGTTATTGATTGCTTAATCAATAACAACAATTTACAGGCAAGCGTGCCGCATGCTTGCATGTGCGCTATTGGTTCCCGAAATACACGTACAAGAGTTAGGAAAAGGAAATCTCATCAAAAATATATCATGTAAAAATTAGCCAAGTCTCGTGACTCTTACTAAAATAAAACTACCTTGCTCTAGCAAAATAAAATTATCTTTATTCAACAGTTGTTATTTATGTCAATAGTTGGCGGCAAAAGTGAACTATTCGATCAAATATCAGGTAAGTTTAGCAGAAAACTCTCTTGTTTTTAAAATTCGTGTTGTTTTTGCGTTATGGTGTATGTTATTGTATAATAATGAATAAAAAAACACTACATTTAAAAGTATTTCCTGCACAATAAAACATTTCCTGACAATTAAAAAAACAGACACGTAATTGTTGAAGTTTTCACTACTATTGGCACTCCCGGAGTGCCACTGTTTTTTTATTTAATTTAAGACATGTTTAGTTAGTATTTCATTAAATTAACTAAAACTCTTATTTAAGTTTTCACACAATTTTTAATGATTATAAAGTCATTAAAATTTATGGAATAAAACAAAGTCATTCGTCTTGATTGATATTTTCATATTTCTTCATTTATTTGCAGAAGACATTAAACAATCAAGGCATGATGAAACAAAATTATGTTCACAGATATAATAATTAAATTTAGTAGAGCATCTTCAATCTCATTCTAAGTAATATCGAAGCAATTTCATTCCAGGATAAATTGGTTTTCGGCATATTACAACTTCATAACGAATCGCCCCTAGCAATATCACTTGGAAAAAAGAGTGATCGAGGCAAAAATATCTAATACTTGCAATAGTACTTCTCATTTCTAATATAGTGGAAATGTACCATGCTGTAACCTTATTATTAAATGTTAGAACTCACGTATTTTTATCATATGTTTAGTTGAATTCTAATATTTGAATAATATTATAGTAGAAATTTAGAAAGTTCATTAATTTTTTTAAATATGTGCTTGGAAATGTGTTTATATTTGATGCAAGGATATTAAAATTATTATTATTATTATTATTATTATTTAAGCACGATTTTTTTAATTGGACGAATTGTAAATCGTACAGAAATAATTGATATGGTAATGGAAAAAAACAAGGTGTGAAACAAAAAAATAAAATAAAATATGTTCATTTAGTGACGCAGAGGTGAACCCAAAGCTTTTCAAGATGCAAATCGAGTGACTAAACGCTACAGTTTCAGAAACTACACGTTAGTCGAATTCCAATACATGTTATACATGTTCAATACGTACATTGCATGAATGTCTGGTTACTTTTGTTATAAACTTGTCATGTTCACACGATGACGATTGTTTTGAAAGTATAGCTATCAAGAAATACATTTTTCAAAAGTTAATCTTAGTCTTATTTAATCGGTGAAATTCAGCAATTAAATATATTGAAGACTGCCATTTGAAGAAAATTGTGCCCAAAAATTGATGAACGTGGCATCGATGACATAAAGAATGACTTTGACATATGACACTTCTAACTCCAGCAGAGAATGAGCGAGCGAACATATACAAAAACGTTAGTTAATTTGCTACTTTTATTCAATTTTAAACATGTTTAATTAATATTTGATTAAATTAAATATGTCTCTTCTTTATCTTTTCACACAAGTTTTAATGATTATAGAGTCCTGAAAATTTATTAGATAAAACAACGCCATTTGTCTTAATTTACTATTTCATACTTCTTAATTTATTTGCAGAATGTTTAAAAGCATCAAGGCGTGATGGAAGAAAATTATGTTCACAGATATAATAATAAAATTTGGTAGTGTATCTTCAATCAAATTCTAAGTAATACCGAAGGAATTTCATTCCAGGGTAAATTGGTTTTCCGCATATTACAACTTAATAACGAATAGCCCCTAGCAACATCACTTGGAAATAAGAGTACTTGCAGCACAAATATCAAATACTTATTGTAGTAATTCTCATTTCTAACATAGATGAAATGTACCATGGTGCTACACTATTATTAAATGTGAGAACTCATGCAATTGAATCATATATTTTGTTGAATCCTAATATTTGAAAAATACTATAGCAGAGACTTAGGAAATTGATTTACTTTTTAAATATGTTTGGAAATTCATTTATGTTTGATGCAAGGATTTTCAAATTATTCTTCTTTTTATTATTATTATTATTTTAAATAAGAACTTTTTATTGAAATTATTTTAAAAATTGCAGACATTAATGATATGTGAATGGAAAAATCAAGGTGTTGAACAAAAACAAAAACAAAAAAAAAAAACAAAAAAAAAAAACAAAAAAAAAAAAAAAAAGTCTCAGTTTATGACGCTGAGGTAAAGCTAAAGTTTTCCAAGTTGCAGATCGCGTGACATAAAGCTAAAGATTCTGAAACTACACGTTTGTCGAATTTTAGTACCCAAACGTTACATGAGTGGATGGTTATTTTTCGTAATAGTCACCTGTAGTTCTCAAGATAACAATTGTTTTGAAAGTATACCTACCAAGCACAACATTTTTCGAATAGTTATCGTTCTCTTATTTAATCGCTGAAGTTCGGCTATTAAGTATGTTGAAGACTGCTATTTGAAAAAAATGTCCCCAAAAATTGAAGAATTTGGCATTGAAGAGAAAGGAATGGCATTGAAGTGTGAAAGTTCAAATTCCATTGGTGTACGGGGAACGGAAGCATACAACAGTGTTAGTTAGTTTGTTAATTTTTAAAAATTCTTCTTCTTTTTATTATTATTATTTAAGTACTAACCTTTTAGTAGTCGAACTTAAAAAGATGATAATATGTTAATGGAATGCACAACATTTTTCGAATAGTAATCTTCGTCTTATTTAATTGGTTAAATTCAGCGATTAAATATATTGAAGACTACTACTTAAAAAAAAAAATGTGCCCAAAAAGTGAACAATTTGGCATCGATGAGGAAGGAATGGCACTGAGGTATAACAGTTTCAACTCTAGTGGAGTATGAGGGAGCGAATGCATGCAAAACCGTTACGTTTGTTGCTTTTCTTTAAGTTAAAACATATTTAATTATAGTAAATATAACTGTTTAAGTGTTCAAGCAATTTTTAATGATTATAGTGTCCTGAAAGTTTATTAAATAAAACAAACTTATTCGTCTTAATTTATAAGTTCATATTTCTTAATTTACTAGGAGCAGGCATCAAAGCGTGATAGAAACGAAATTATGTTCACAAATATCGTAATCAAATTTCCCAGAGTATCTTCAATCTAATTCTAAGTAATATCGAAGCAATTTCATTTCAGGATAAATGGGTTTTCTGAAAATTACAACTTAATAACGATTTGCCTCTGGCAACATGACATGGAATAAAGAGAATGCTTGAGACCCAAATATGAAATACTTAATGCAGTAGTTCTCATTTCAGACGTAGAGGAAATATAACATGGTATAACACTATTATTAAATGCGAGAATGCATGCACTTTAATCATACATTTAGTTAAATTCTAATGTTTGGATAACTTTACAGCACAGACTAGGGAAGTTCATTAGCATCTGAAATGTGTTTCGAAATGCTATAAAGATATGTTTTATTTTAAATATACATATTAATTATATTATGCACTTAAAACTCATTTTTAGTTATTTTATGTGTTTTTAAACAGTGGTCCATGGACCCCCATCGATTCTCTAATCTTGGATAATTCATAAATATTATTACACTTCATTAATTGGTAAAATATGTTAAATAAAAAAAAATAATAAAAATAGTACAAACGATTTTAATAAACTGTGTACATGTTTCGACTTCATCGAAACCATTATCAAAACAAATAAGAATATTCTACTGTTATACGACCTGTAATGTAATAAATAATTTGGGACGTCATCGTTTGAATTTTCACGTTCTTTCTCAGATTACGTACGTTATTTTTTGTCAAATGTATTAGGTCTACCAGAAAGTTCTGTCCGAAAATATTATTTCTCGCCTACTTTTTTTAAAATTAATATTTCTTTATTGGCACCGCTTTTTTGAAATGGTAAAATTTCCATTGTTCTCACCTTAATGTGGGATGTATTATAATCTAAATTAAGAAATACCTACAAGTTACAGATATGCAATAAATGTTTAACTCCTTCAAGGGCGCTAGTTCATTTTTGGACCACCTGAATTTAATTACTAAACGCTGTATTGGCAGCAGAATAATGGAATGAAAATTTTCCTTTAATTAAAAATATGAACAAAAACTTTTGCTTATTTTTAAATAATTTTGTTTGTAAATTCCGGTGTCGTACACTAATTTCGCCATTTTACGAATAGAAGTGCCTTGCCCCTCAAAGGGTTAAATAAGAATCACACATTTTACGTACTATATAATAATAAAATAAACAGTACAATTTCAAGATGTAATTTAAACTTTTTTTTTTTAGTGTATTGCTATAAACGTGTTCACTGTATTTACCATTTATTAGTGAAGCTAGTTTTAAGTAGTACTAAAAAAGCCATAACGATTTTTCTTTGTATTATCCCAGGACTGGACAAATGTGGCACGTTAGACACCATTAAACTTTTATAGTAATCACTGCCTTATCCAAAAATCGATCTTAAAAAAATTAGTGGTATGCAGCGTGCCTGAGTTGCCCTCCCCTGTTTTATCTAATCTCGTGGAATCGTTAGGGGTCAATGGATCGCTACACTTTCGCGGGCGGTGTCCCTAAAAAAGGACACCTACGTTTAAGTTTATTGGCTCCAGCATTTTTTATTACAATTTCCCTTTTATAATGTAAATGAAAATAACCACGTTCCTACTTTCTAATAAATTCGTTTGTAAGTTCTGGTGTCAGACCATCATTTTATCTTTTTACAAATAGAATTACTCCGCATCGGAAAGGGTTAAAAACACAAGACAATGCTAAAATATGTATTTTAAAAATACAATAAAGGTCTGGAACTGGTGACTATTTTTAAATTCTAACTCGCACCATTTTCTCAAAACAAAAGTATTTTTCTTACATCTTGGCAGCAATTCCTCATAGAAGAGAAATGTACTAAAAATTTATTTAAAAAAAATAATGGTGCGGATAAAATACTAAAAAAGTTTCCAGTGGCAGCTCTGATAATGTAATTAATTGGTGTATTTCATAAGCAACTTATGACTATTTTATTCGTTCTCATAAAATGTTTATTTATAACTCATTTGTATGTTACAATAAAAAAGAGGAATATTTACGATTTACAGTAATGCAGTAAACGCTTCAATATGAAACTGATATTTTACGTGCTGTGCCGCAATAAAATAAAACTGTACCTTTTAAACATGTTGTATTTTCAATGCATTACTATAAAAGTCTACACTGTGTTTTCTATTTATAATTGCTAATTTTAAATACTAAAAACAATTTCAATAAATTTCTGTACTTTTTACTTAATGAACCAAATACTTTGTCCTACTGGACCGGAAGAAAAGAAATTGCATATCTACAAAAAATGCTTTCAGAAGTTTTCAGTGTTTTGAACTTCACTGAATATAGAGGGATATTCTTTGAATATAAAAGTAAAATGGGCAGACTTTGCAGTTTTAGCATTTTCATGCTAGAATAAAGACATCGATCGGTATGAATATTTCAGCAGCCTTAAATATTCAAGAAATGCGGATACACTAAATAGAAACGTTGTATAGATTTTACAGTAAAATTTTATGGCAGTGGCTTTAAAGAAGACGGTGAAATACACTGATACACTTGAATTTAGAAGAAATCTTTAAATGCGAGAGCGTCTTTTTCAGTAAAAGAATTTTGCATATTTTTGTAATGAGGTGAGTGTACATTCCTGGAATTTTTTCAAGGCGTACACAAAACTTTCATTAATAAATTTTTTAAAAAACTTTATGTAAGAATTGTGTAAAATATTTTGATATATATTCCGTTGTCAATATTTTTTAACATTTCTTAAAAATAAGTTACTGGTATTTTACACATAAATTAAAATCTTTCATCTAATATACAACGTGTCCTAAAGGGATAGATTGTACTTAAAATTCAGTAATAAGTAAACGGGAGAATGAATGGAACTTACTTATAATTATTTTTTAATATTAATGAAATAACTATTTCAGTAGCCTTCAATTATCAAGAAATGAAGATATCTCCTTTTAATTTCCAAACAGTCTGGGAACATCATTTCATTTTAGAATATTTCTTCTATTTAATATTTCATTTGCATAACTGGAAATAACCATGTTTAATTCTGGGCATTTCCACGAGCACTTGTCGTGTAAGTCACGTACTATGGTTTTCACTACCAGTATTTTAGAACGGAAAAATGTGACTTATTTTATGGGAGATATCTCATTAATTGAAAAAGGCGAAGCAAACTTTTATAAAATAACGGTGACCAACGAGCATAGTATGTGACTTACACGACAAGTGCTCGTGGAAATACCCTTCTACGATTTGTCACTATGATTTGTCTATTAAAAAACTGTAATAATATGTGTACGCTCCCTGAAAATGAAGAAATATATTAAGTCAATAATTATTATTATCGCTGTTGCCAATTTAACGTATTTTTTATTCCATTGATCTATCAGAATTTTAAAATGGTAATCTTTGCCCAATTTAACCCTTGGAGACAAGCGTGACGTATACGTGCCGCATAAGTAGCTCAGAATCCTTGATTATTCTCACCAGTTAATTTTCATAATAAATGTTGCCTTATTTAATCAGGACATTTTTCGGAAAAAATTAGGCAAAAATTTCAGTCTTAAAAAATCGGCGATTAAAGATTAAAAATTCTGCCAAAAAAACAAACAAACAAACAAACAAAAAAAAACGCTCCTCCCGAAAGGGTTAATCACGAAATTCAATATACGAGAGGGTATCGTAAAGTTTCAATTACAGGCAAATACATTTTAATGCTACCTCACACCACTTGCTTGGAACAAAATCTTTTACACACGCTTTGAGAACATTTGCAAGAGAAATATACTACGAAACGTATCTTTTTTTAAATAGTAGTGCAGATAGAATATAAAATAGAAGCCTGTAATTGAAATTTTGCGATACCCCTCGTATAGTCCAATAATTACAGTTAAAAAAGTTTAGTAGATATTTTGAATAAAATAAACCTCTAAATTAGCGAAGTTATTATTATTTATTGTTCTTCAACCCTTTCAAGTACTTTTTCAAGCGCGACTCGACCATGATTGTCGCTGCCACTACTTGGAATTAAACTTTGGCCAACACCAATTAAATACATATATATAGGTAATAATAAAAAATTTTCGCCCTTTTACCTTAGTTAATTTATTCAAAATTCTTTTAATATCTACCTTTTTTACCTGTCTTTTAATATGTTAAATATCCTTTATATTTTAATCTCAAGCCTTTAATCCAGTGCATTCTTTTATTTCTTATTCTAAAAATCTTAATCTGTTAATAGCTATACGTCTTTGTAAAAACCCGCTCAATGACTTTATTATTTCATATTTTGAGACATTAAATTCTTTTTTCTTTCGAAAGTTTGGAAACACCATTTTATTTTTTATTAAATTCATTCGATTTCCTATGAGTCATTACGAAAGCTTTGGCGCGCCACTTGTTTTCTTTTAAAAACCTCCGCCGTTCATTAAAGAATCCTGTGTCCACGTCATACTTCCACGCGTCCTCCCGGGATCTTTAATCCTATCGCGTGAGCGGTTTTCTTTTCCGCTCCACCCCTCTCTTCCCTAGACTGGCTCGTTGCCATGAAGCCGTACGGGCTTTTCTAGTATTTATACGATTACATTGACTCGCGAGAGCAGATTTTGAACGATTTTGCGTTGCTTAAAAAACCTGCGTAACTTGAAGAGTGTTTTGTCATTTATCCGTGATGTCGCCCCTGATCAGTTTAACATCTTAAAGCTATTTTGAAATGTGACACTACTCGAAAATGAGTAACTGCAATACTAGTGAGTTGGAATAATTTACCTGTCACTAATACATTTTTTGATTTAATCGTACGGCTTCTTCCATTATCCACCGAAAACACCCAAGGAGTCACATCCTTGCCTTACCACCGACCATGAATGTACGATCAGTGTTGCCAGTGGGCTACTTTTTTTTAATTCAGATTTCCTGGTGCCACCACTTTTTTGAAACGGTAAAATTACCTTTGTTTTCGCCTTAATTAATATGTAATTAAATAAGGCGCATTTTACCATTTCAAAAAAGTGGTGAAAATTAAGAATCTGAATTAAAAAAAAGTAGCCCATCTGGCAACACTGGGTACGACTGCACTTTAATCATTCTGGTTGGTGATATACTGGAGTGATTTTTCGACTTCCTATTTTCAACATGTAATAATCTATAGTTGTAGATTGTCATAATTAGCCTACAGTCATAATGCCATAACTAGTCTACAATCATAGTGCTACATATATACAAGGTGTCCACATGAAACCTCCCTGATTGTAAATGTTAATTGTTCGTTAACTATGAGTCCTAGAGATTTGCGGTTTGCGGTATCATGAATAGCAACACAATAAGTTTATTTTGCTGTGAATTTTTTCCGAAACAGTATACTTTTGTTGGGTGCATTACACTCTCAAAAAAACTTTATTCAATTTACGGAAAATTCTACTGGCAGCAGTGCTGCCGGCATATTTCCGTGAATTTACGAATATCAGTATTTCCCCTCAGTTACGCCCCACCAGTGGCTGAGAGGTTATGCTCTCGAAGCTGGTAGACGGGAGGTGCTGGGTTCGATCCCAATCGCGCCCGTCGGCCTAATCGTTCGGAGTTTTCGTGGTTTTCTTCGAACCTTGGATTTCCAAGCGTTAATACGGGTTAGGTTCCCTTAGAAAGACCCCACGAAGGGCACTCCCCCCTGGGCCTATATCCCTCTTGCAGATAATTGGCCGTCATAAATACAACCAACCAACCAACCCCTCTGTTACAGGAGGTAAAATATCCGTCAACTGAAGAAAGCAATAGCGGACGACATTGGATTCGAACCAGCCATCTCAGAGTTACGAGACGAACGCGCTAGCACTGAGCTACAGTTGTACAGCAGTAAAACGCTTTGAAGTAAATATTTTCGCTTCAGATGGGTATGACTTGATCAATTTCTTTAAAGCTTTTAATTTTGAAGTTTATTTCGAGAAGATTTCAATTTCAATGAGATTGTGGCTGGGGTTTTTATACTTTAGTATTAATATAGTCTAAAAATATAAATTTTAAATAGTTTTAGGTAGATTGCTAGAGGTAAAATACGAATATTATATTTCTATTCTATAAGATTGAGTAATATCAATTTTTTTCCATTTACTTTTCTTAATTAAAACATCATTTAAATGTGTTCATTTAAAGTACATTTTAAATGCGAATATTTATTTACAAACAACTTTATAAATTCAACTTTATTTAACTTTATTCAACTTCAAAAAATAAATTGTATTTTTGAATGAATGAGAAAAGTAATTGTTATTTATTCTGAAATTTGAAAACTTTTTTGTCTTTTTTAATTAAATTAGAAATCTTAATTTATAGAAATTTTGTTTTTTCATTTTTAAAATAAATTCGGATTTATTATTAGCGGATCCCATACGCATGAGTGCTAGGAATGAATGGAATTTCTCCCTCTTTTTTAGACGATCGGGGAGAATTCACGGAAAAAACATGTTTTCTAGGAGTACGGAAATTATTTGTAAAAAATGAGGAATAATTTAGTATATATTGACGAGTTTTTTTTGACAGTGTATTGACATATCATATAATTGCCATTCTGTTATTGCAAGAGTTGACTAATGAGCAGAGATGACAACAGCACAAGAGAAAGCTCATTGCGTGATGTGGTACGCTGAAACGAAGTCACCGATTACCGTCTGTATAGTTTTAAAAGCTTGAGAATATAGTATTTTTATTAAAACTTCAGAATAATGTAAAAGAACAGCACCTTTGGTTTCGAATATTTCCCTTTATTCCTCGCAGGATACCAAACTTGCTTCGATAGAAGCCGGTAGGAATCGATGAAATAGGGGAGACCGGGGCTAGTTGGCTACAGGGGTAAGTAGTCGCAGTCCTCATAAATCGCCAGTTTGTGGATAATTGCGCAACCAGTCACAGAGTACCTTTCTTCTTGCTTTTTACAATCCTCATTGTAGTTTTGCAGCGTTACCTACGTGCAGTGGACATTTATTACGATTTTTCTGTTTTTTGCACACATGAGTAATTTTTTGTTGCTTCATTCTTTTTTAATTTCTAATACTTATCTTAATAATTGCGATTTAACTTGTGCAGTTTTTCATAGTGTATGATTAACTGTACCTACCACATATGACATTTACTTGGATTATTTATGCTTAGATGGTTTCATGTCCCTTTTGTGAAGAAATTTATTATGGGGCAAGTATGGGGCGCATTGAACACCGGGCAAGTTGTCTCGGTGGCTGGTGTGTGCTGGTAGCTTGAAAAACAGCAAACACCGAGAAAAGTGGTTGCAATGCAAGATTTTGGGCACACTAGGCTTGCCCAAACGGAGACACTCGATTTTTTATTTGTGACAACTGTAACTCTGATGATGGTATCGAGTAGGATAGAAGTTACTCAATGTTAATGTTTTGTTCATTATTTTTATGTCTGTATAATTTAGAATTTACATTTTACGGCGATAACGCCTTCGTTTAAACTTACTTCTAATAATGAAATTCATTTCTCTTAACTGCGTATCTTATTCGAGTTTCATTTAAATTTTTATAAAGCTCGTGCCAACTTACCCCATAGGTATAGGCAACTTGCTCCATGACGGGGTAGGTTGACGCGCACAATTTTCCTTACCTTTTAGGCTTTCGCTAAACATAAACTACAAAAACTACAAACTCAAAACTCCGGGTATTTATAGCCCAATGCCTGTTCTTTAAAAGTACAGTTAAAGTTTCATAAAAAACTTAAACAAAAACTTAATAAAAATCAATAAGTAAAAACTTCGCCTACTCCCCGGTCTCCCCTAAATCGTTGAATACACCTAAAACTATTTGAAGATTCTCCGTCTGCATGTAGATTTATATTACTTAAATAATGAATACTTGTGACTCAAAATGAATTGATTAAACTTGGTATTTCATATTTTAATAGCACAGAACAAGATTAAGATTTCATAGGCTTCAGAATTACGAATCATAATATTAAATAAATTCGATTGCTGTCCCGCAGAATATAATAATACGGAAGAAGATAAAATTCTCTTATAAAGAAAAGAAGTAATGATTAGTATGCATGTATACAAAAAAAAAAAAAAAGAAGATTTTAGAAATTAAAAAAGAAGTTAAAAAAGAAGTTAAAAAATTATACAAATTACAATGAATTAAAAGTCTATTTATCAGCAGTCAATTGCTGCGCTCAGAAAGAATTGCCGTGAGAGTTTATAGTGCTGACATCTTCTGCGGAATAAGCCTACAAAAAAGTCCTTTTTCACAATTATACACCGCAAAAAGGAATTTTTTTTTTAAATGTAACTTTTTCAGACAAATCAACGTTTGCAGCAAAATAGACTTGTTGCCATGACATATCAATATACATACAACAAAAATGAATTGTTTCGAAAAAAGAAATTTAGAGCAAAATAAACTTATTGTATTGCTATTCATGATACCGCAAATCGCTAGCCTCTAGGACTTATAGTTTCCGTGCAATCAACATTTGAAATCAAGGAGGTTTCATGTGTTTGACAGTACATTCTTAGAACATTTGTAATAGAAGTATACTATGAAAATTATAGTATAGAAATAGTGGTAACAAAATGGATTTCAAAACAATAATTTTCAATGAGTGGAAGGGTTCCATTTTTAATGGAATTACTGTTTCATTAGTGTAAAATACAGAACATATCGCTCGCCCGCAAGAAAAGCGACACATCGCCACAAAAATAAATTTCACAGGAGAGGCAAATTAAGATTTGCATGATTTTACTGTAACATGAAATTATAGCGTTTATCTCTACATCCAGGAGTAATAAAGTTCATCTATTATATATATATAATCCAAACGGAAATTTCGTTCCGAACGCCGAGATTTCGAGTTCTACCGCATGGATTTTTACGGAACTTATACCGTTAGATAGGTATCGTTCCAGGGAAGGTTTTAAGCTATAACACATCATTCTACCTAGATTAGTTACAGAATGATTACGGAAAATTATGTTATTTTGGACTTTGTTACTTCATATTTCCTTAAATATCTGGGCTCCTATTGGTCGTAGAGCTTAGATCTCGCGCCAAAAGTAGCTCCGAAGCACCCAAGCAAACTTTTCCCCGCGATTATTTTGTAGTCTTCCGATTTCCTCTAACTCTATTAGGGGCCCGCGTAGAGCCCCTTTAAAATATTTTTCGTAGTAATTTCAGCAATTATCTTAAATTATTGGTTAAGACCGCCACCCTCCCGATTCAAGTATCTACGGAAAGGTTGCATGAAGGAGTTTCGTTCAGATACGCTTTCGTTAAGAATAGAGTGCGCTCCCTGGTGGTGGAATGTGGAACTAACATAACGCGATATTGTTAAAATTAGGAAATCTAACAATGCGATCTGTTTTAAACTTTGAGATAGTTCATTACACATAATCTATTATCTATTCTATTACATATATATAAAATCTATTATCTATTCTATTATCTATTATATATATAAAATCCAAACGGAAATTTCGTTCCGAACGCCTAGATTTCGAGTTCTACTGCATGGATTTTTACGGAACCTATACCGTTAGATAGGTATTGTTTCAGGGAAGGTTTTAATCTATAACACATTATTCTACCTATATTAGTTTTAGAATTATGACGGAAAATTCTGTTATTTTGAGCGATAAGGTTACCATTTTATTTCTTGGCGAAATTCATCGTTGATAAAAAAAAATTGAAACGGCTATTAAACCTCAAAAAATAAAAGAAAAACTGTTACTAATTTTATTTAAACGAAAAATAAAAGAAAAAAAGAAGAAGAAAATCCGTTTTAATGAGTGATAATATTAAAAAACGGAAACATTTAATCAAATCCTGAAAGAAATATTTGTAATGCTTAAAAATTAATTTAATAAGAAATATTACACTTGATACGCAATATTTGGCTCTTTATCGCTTTCGTTAGATATGGAAACGAATCTGAAAATTTGATTAGATGAAATTTTAACGACATTTTCTTTCTGTTCTGTTCTTTTCTTTTTTTTTTATATCTAATTGTCCCATCGCGTGACTTATAGAAGAAACAAGCAGATGTAATTGTGAGTCACATGTGTAATTACTGTTTGTTTCTTTACAATTTTTATTTTTCTTTTGTCGCCAAACAATGTGATTTTAAGCCAAAAATGCATAAGCGTGACATTAGCTTGAGGATGTTCTCACAAATGGTGTTTTTTTAGGTGAAAGAGATCATTTTTTGAGTACATTTTCATATTCAATTGTAACTTATATAGATATCAGTTAATATTTTAAAAATGGAATCGAATACTTAAATTTCAGTGTGAATTTCTGCCACACATACATATTGTAAAATAATTTCATACTTTTTAAAATGTTTTTCGCCGTAATTCCGAAAGCATGTGATATTTATAAACTCGAACTCAGATCAACGAATATTACCCATTTTATTTAAGCAAATATTATCTATTTTCTCAAGTCATATCGCCAATTTCATTTATAGGAAAATTCACAGATTCGAAATCTAGGAAATAAAGATAATTTTTAAGGAAATTTATGTTTTAATACGTTATTACTATGGAAAAATTCAACATTTTGAAAAAAAAAATTACAAGTCTTTTGTAATTCGTCATTTTTCTTCGTCTTTCTTCGTACTTTCTCCTCTGTTATGTAATATTTCAAATGATATTGGACTAATTTTCGATCATCGATTCACCGCAAAATCGCATATCTAATATAGTATATAAAATAAAGTCTGGATTAGGGGACTAATTAACGCACAGCGCAAACTACTGAACTTAAAATCTTGAAAATCGTGGTAAAAATACTTCTTATGACATAAACTTCTGCTAAGAAAGGATTTTCTAAAGTGTCACCCCTAATGGTTTTTGCACGGGGAGGGGAAAAAAATCGAATATCAAAATTATGCGTCAAATGATAGCATATTTTAATGTAGTTTTGTATGCTGAATCGAATGCTACCAAGTTCATGACACATTTCATATTTTTCTAATTTGGCGGTGTCTTTGGCATCTAAACCTCAAAATATCTATCATTACATCCGTTACTCTAACAACGGAAAAAATTCAAATCAACCTTTTGGCTAAAAAATAAAAACGGCTCTATGAGTTTGAAATAAAAATGCAAGCATCTTAATTTTAAAAAAAAATAGTGATTTTATGTAAAATAAAAGGGAAAAAATTACTGAGAATTTAGCGTTATAAAACAAAAATGGAAAAGGTACTACTTAGATATTCCGTCGACCAAAAATCTATCGTCAAACTATAAGATTAAATGCCAATAATGGTTGATCGTAAATATCAAATTCACTTGAATTTAAACAAACTACACGTGTTTACGTCATCAAGTGATTTTAATTTCGACTTTTTATTTGTATTTTTATTAATGTTATACTAATTTATTTGTTATTTCGTTACTTAAAATAAAGATTATGTCAATTTATATAATTTGGCGAATGGTTTGGCGATTTATATAATTTGGCGAAATGGGTCTACGGGATAACAAGTAGTACCAATGAAAATATTTAAGTATGAAAGCAATGTTTGTAACGACTTAAAAATTATTTTCATATATATCAGGGGTGTCAAATTGTGGCCCGCCGAATACCACTAAAATTTTAAAGAAATTGTCTAGAAGTTGAATCGCAGAAATTCGACGACTAGATAAGGCAAAGATAACTATAAAATTTTAGTGGTATCCGGCGGGCCACAGTTTGACACCCCTGATATATATAAACTCGGTTTATGGCGTCAGATGCCGTCATCCGAAGAATCTACAAGAGTCTTTTTCCATTTTTTCTGGTCATAGGTTCCTCAATGAAAGAAATTGGAATTGGAATAATATTGGGCGATTTATAAATTGCTCCTCGATAAGAAGAAAAAATGGGTACATTTATAACAACCGTGCGCACATCTCGCTGATAGCATTTTTAAAATTCCCAGTAGCAGTAGTTACATTTTGCGTATGTAAATTAAAAATATTTTTTTGCTTTTAATTATGGCATTATTTCCTGTTATTGTTTATCTTTTCAGTTTTTTAAATGAAATTAGTATAAGGCATGCATTTTAAATTAAACGAGTGAAAGGTTTGTGTTTTAAATGAAAATAATAAAATAAGAATATGCTATGAAAACAATCTTTATTGATTTATTACCTGCGCCCGGCTGACATAAAAGTATCACAAAAGCCACATATTCACTTTTCTTTGAGTAGTTGCTCATGAGAATTCAAGTTAACCTTCCGTAATCGGATACTTCACATATTGGTGTATTAGCTTTAATGTTGAAAGCATCGCTTTTGTTTGAAGCGAAAACTTTACTATGAATTCTATTACACAAAATCGCATCATCATCATCTACTATAGATTTACAACGGAAATTTGTATTTCATTCCGATTGTTTATAATACTTTCGTAGGATATACCACAATTAGTTAGGTAATAATTTTGGAAAGGTTTTAGTGTATACATATTGTTCAAGGGTAATTAGTTATAGAGCAACAGTAAAAGTTCAAAAATTAAGTGAACCTGATTATGAAAGTTTAGCCTTTTTAAAAAAATCTACAGAACATATTTTGTTACAAGTGGCCCTGGTGCAGGACTTTTAGGAATGGCGTTAGTATATGCGATTTCATTATATGTTGATTAGTTACAGAGGTATTAATTCCTGTTGTCATAACGGTCTCATTACCCGACGATAATGTGCGCTGTTTATAATCAACTGAAACAATTACTTCTTAATTGCTAAATTTTGTCCAACGCTTAAGATAACATTATATCGCAATGGCGTTCGCATCGTTTTTAGTAATGTGCAAGGTCAAGCTGAAGATCCATATTATTTAAAATAGAAGTTCAAATTCACCATTTAGTTTAATCCAAGGTTCATTTGGAAATATTGACCAGCGCAGCGGGCATAGCCTGCTAGTAAAAGTATAAAACACTTAAATGAAGACATGGGATGTGGTTTGGAGGTTTGGGTAGTTTAACTTTCCCACACAATCCACCCCTCTTCTATGACCACAAATGGACATATAGCATAATAAAGTGATTTTCTGCATAATTACACATATGAAACATTTTATATAGCAAGATGCATCTATAACAGACCTATTAGTGGAAAAAAATGCAAAATGAATTTTTGCGAGATGTGTCACTTTTCTTGCGGGAGACCGATATGCTGATACAATAGATGGAAAAATTATATGGATTTTGTAATTAAAAGGGCTTTAAAGAAGACACTGACACTTGAGTTTAGTATAAACAATGTTTCTTTCACGTATTTTACAGAAAAAATGTTTTATATTAGAATATATTTTAAGGATAAATTTGAAACAGAAAATTGGCAATGTTTATTGATTGGATGACAATTGGTGAAAATCAATCTTGATCAGATTAAAACGAAAAAGGTGGAAATATTGCGGTCTGTCTCTTTTTCTGTGAACTACGTTTTATAAAATAGAGATCATCTCCCCTCTCCAATCAGCGTCTAAATCTCACCCCTCACAACGGCTCTTATCACAAAAGCACCCGAGAAATTCCCTAGCACTTCGCCCTGACTCATACGATGTCATTATAGTTTACTTTAGTGTTGCATATTCAGACTTTATAGTTTTCACAAATAAAAAAATGAAAAAAAAAGACTTACAAATATCATTCATGCACAAATTAAATGAAATTGATTTGCTCTCATACGTTCGTTTGCGACTGCGACGTGCACGAATTTCGTTCGTTTGTGATCGCGGCTTTCGCGAATTTAGTTTGTTTGTGAGACTGCTGCATTCAGTGATTTTTTTTTGTTTTATGAGTGATATGCTCTCATTTGTTCGTTAGTTGTTGCGACGTTAACGAATTTCGTTCATTTGTGATTTGTGCATTTTTCGTGCATTTCGTACATTTTTGAGACTGCTCGCGACGAGGTTGCTGCACTCAGTGATACTTTTTTTTGGTTCTCATGAGGCGCTATGCGCTCATACGTTCGGAACTGAAAGTGGCGTTAATGAATTTATTCGTTTGTGATTGCGGCTTTCGCGAATTTAGTGCGTTTTCGAGACTGCTACACGAAGAGGTTGCTGCATCCAGTAATGTTTTGTTTTCGGTTTTCATGAGTGCTATGTGCTCATAAGTTCGTTATTGATTGCGGCGTTAACAAATTTCGTTCGTTCGTGATCGTGGTTTTTTAGAGACTGCTGCACGATGATGTTGCTGCACCCAGTGATGTTTTTTTCGGTTTTCATGAGCGCGATGTGCTCATACGTTCGTTACTGATTGCGGTGTTATCGAATTTCGTTCGTTTGTGATTGCGGCTTTCGAGAATTTAGTGCGTTTCCGAGACTGCTACACGACGAGGATGCTGTATCCCGTAATTTTTTTTTTCAATTTTCATTAGCGCTATTCGTTCATACGTTTGTAACTGATTACGGCGTTAACGAATTTCGTTTGTCATGATCGTGGCTTTCACGAATTACTCCGTATTAGAGACTGCTGCACAACGAGGTTGCTGCAACCAATGATTTTATTTTTCGCTTTCATGAGCGCTATGCGCTCATACGTTCATGACTGATTACGGCGTTAACAAATTCCGTTCGTTTATGACCCCAGATTTCGCGAAATTAGGGCGTTTTTGAGACCGCTGCAGGACGAGATTTTTTTTTCGGTTTTCATGAGAGCTATGCGCTCATACGTTCGTAACCGATTACGGCGTTAACAAATTCGGTTCGTTCGTGATCGGTCTTTCATGAATTACTGCATTTTGGAGACTGCTGCACGACGAGGTTGCTGCACCCAGTGGTGTTTCTTTTCGGTTTTCATGAGCGCTATGCGCTCATTCGTTTTAACTGATGGCGGCATTAACAAATTTCGTTCGTTTGTGACTTCAGCTTTCGCGAATTAGTGCGTTTTCGAGACTGCTACACGACGAGGTTGCTGTATCCAGTAATATTTTTCTCGATTTTTATGAGCGCTATGCGCTCATATATTCGTTAGTGATTGCAACGTTAACGAATTTCGTTCGCTTGTGATTGCGGATTTCGATAATTTAGGGCATTTTTGAGACTACTGCACGATGAGATTGCTGTATCCAGTGATGTGATTTTCGGTTTTGAATACGGCGTTAACGAATTTCGTTCGTTCGTGATCATTCGTTCGCGATCTCTCACGAATTACTGCGTTTTTGAGACTGCTGTACGACGAGATTGCTGCAGCCAGTGATTTGTTTTAGCTTTCATGAACGCTATGCGTTCATACGTTCATCACACACAAAAAAAACCAAACAAAAAACAAGAAAAAAAATTATAAAATTGCATAATTATATCAAAACGACTGTTATTATAAAATCACAAATCTATAATAATAAGATAACTACTAAAATAACAATAATAACAAAGATTGCTCGGTCACATGTATTTAAAATATCGAATAGGGGAAACCAACTGAACAAGAAACCGTATTTTCTTTTTAAATAGGGATTTTCTCGGCAGCATAGGGAATTTCTAGGGTGCATTTGTGACAAAAGCCGCTGTGAGGGGCGCGATTTAGACGCTAGTCCCTTTCCATTTGTTATTCAGTAACACAATTCCTCTTTCCAACTGTTAGGTTATTTTTCCTGTTAGTTAAAAAGCTGTCTTTCACGACAGATTTATTTCAGGAATTTAGTTCAGGCAATAGTACAGAGGCTCTACCTAGCAAAATTCATGGTAGTTCTGGAAATCAGCTTACTTTATGTTTTTTGGGTCTCTGAATCCAAATTTGTAACTTCCCACCAAAATTTCCCCCGGCAACCCCCCAAATTTTGGAAAAAAGGCCCCCCAAAAAGGTTTTTATTAAAAAAATCAATTTATTTATTGTTTTAGGGAAAAAGTATCTAGAAATTCAGAAAGTAGACAAAATTTGCAACAAATTTGATATATGACATTATGACTTAGGATGAAGGGGAAGGGGGAACTCCTTCGGAACATGTGCGCGGTGCTGCGTAAACTAAGTTGCGCAATTCCACTTAACCACTCACACGTTTACGTTCGCCCTCCCATCTCCCCTCCGAACTTCTCTAAAAGGTTTACTTTAAGTTTTTTGGGTCGCTGAATCCGAATTTTTAACTTCCCCACAAAATTTTCCTCCTCGAATGCCCCCCCCCCCCAAATAGTTGTTTTTAACTTAAATTTCTTATTGTTTTAGGGGAAAAGCATTACGAAATTGAGAAACTAGACAAAATTTGCAACAAATAGGATACATGACATTATGATGTAGGATGAACGAGGAGGGGGAGGGCTGCCTCTGAACATGCACTGCGGCGCTGCGTGCACTAAGTTATGAAGTCCAGGCAATACGGGATTTTACCTGGAAAAATTAATACTAGTTCTGGATTTCGACTCACTGTACGTTTTTTGGGTCGCTGAATCCGAATTTGTAACTTCCCACTAAAATTTCACCCTGCAACCCCCCAAAAAATTGATATTTTGAAAAAATTTGGTTTTTGAGAAAGCACGCGGGGAATGTTCCGAGGCTGCCCCCTCTCTCGCCGTTTATCCTACGTCATAATATCATATATCCTATTTGTTGCAAATTTTGTCTAGTTTCTGAATTCCGTAATGCTTTTTCTCTAAAACAATAAGAAATTTAAGTTAATAACAACTATTTTTGGTTGGTTTTCGGGGGGGGGGGGGGGGTAATTTAAAAATTCGGATTCAGCGACCCAAAAAATTTAAAGTAAACCTTTTAAGGGAAGTTCGGATGGGAGATGGGAGGGCGAATGTAAACGTGTGAGTTGTTAAGTGGAATTGCGCAACTTAGTCCACGCAGCACCGCGCGCATGTTCCGAGGCAAATCCCCCCTTCCCCTTCCTCCGAAGTCAGAATGTCATAGATCTAATTTGTTGCAAATTTTGTCTACTTTCTGAATTTCTAGATACTTTCCCCCTAAAACAAAAAAAAATAGATTTTTTTAATAAAAACCTTTTTGGGGGGCTTTTTACCAAAATTTGGGGACGGTGTTGCCGGGGGAAAATTTGGTGGGAAGTTACAAATTTGGATTCAGAGACCCAAAAAACATAAAGTAAGCCGATTTCCAGAACTACCATTAATTTTGCTAGGTAAAATTCCCTATTGTCTGGACTAATTAAGAAACTAGAATATCCTCGTATGAACCGTACTGAACAGGTAATCAGCATTAAGGGGTTTCCTAGCTGATAGCAGCTTAACACCCAGACTAGGAAATTGGAATGTCTTATGTTTTAATGAGCCATTGGGAAAAAGTTAAACTGTAGCAAAGCTACTAGAAGAGTAAAAGAAGTTAACAAGAGAAAATAAGAAATTTAAGAAAAAAGGAATAAAATTAAATTTTAAAGTATAATCTTAAGATGAAAGAAAGTTAACAAAAAATCTTAAAATACAAGAATCTTAAAGTAAGTAAAGTCAAACTGTAGTTCTAAAACTACTATAAGGAATTTAGAAAGTTAAAGTTAGTACGCGGTTCAGAGAAACACTCACCAAGAAAGGGCAAGAAAAGCTAGGGTGGCAAGACCACAACATCCAGCCAAAAAAGGGACTAATCAGGGCCATACATTTTATTTTTTAAGTTTTAAATTTTTATGGTCTCTATAGTATATAAAGAAGTTTTTTTTTTTTTTTTTTTTTTTTTTTTTTTTTTTTTTTTTTTTTTTTTTAAGAAAAATATATAAAAAGGTAAGAAGAAAATAGAAGAGGCAAAAAATAGCGTGGTGAACTCAGATGTTACTGAGTGTCCATAATTATGGAAAACCTGGGCCGTTTCCGATGGTGGGGTTCAAAAGCGTCATAATCCGGTAGCTCCGCTATGATTTCATTAGGGAGGTCGAAAATTTTTTCATAAAATTTTTTGGCTAAGTCGTTTATGCGCTTACGTAAGGTAGTAGTTTTTAGGTCTCTTCGGACCGTGGAGTTGCGAAGATAACGAGATGCGTTACGGACAGTACGCAGGTTGGAATTGTGCAAGCGACTAAGGGTGTCCATAGTGGTCTTACAAGTGAAGCCCCAGACCGGACTGGCATAGGTTATGATGGGAAGGATGCATGAGTTATAGAGAATTAATTTATTGTGGACAGACAAGGTTTTACTGTTAAGGAGAGGTTTTATAGAGTTAAAGGCTCCAGCGACTTTACATCTGATGGAGAAAATGTGCTTTTTCCAAGTTAAGCGGCGGTCCAGAATGACCCCAAGATACGTAGCTTGGTCTGACCAAGGGATAACAGTGTTGTTAATAATGATTCTGTTAGGGAAAATTATTTTGCGAGAGAAATATACTGCAGTAGTTTTAGTTTCATTTATGACAACGCGCCAAAGCATACACCAGTTCATGAAGTCATCCACATGAGTCTGTAGGTACCTGTATAGAGTATACGGGTGGTGTGCCGAAGCATAAATACAGGTGTCGTCCGCATAAAGAGCGAGGTGAGTGTGCAAGGAGCGTGGGATATCGTTAAAGAAAATGTTAA
The DNA here is from genome assembly GCA_963932465.1 of Maratus speciosus. Classification (NCBI taxonomy): domain Eukaryota; kingdom Metazoa; phylum Arthropoda; class Arachnida; order Araneae; family Salticidae; genus Maratus; species Maratus speciosus. The sequence goes on along the minus strand of OZ010794.1, from coordinate 499,442,108 downwards.
ATAAAAATGGGCCCAACACGCTCTTCTGGAGGATGCCCGCTAGGATAAGGAGAACAATAGAAAGAATGTTGTTTATGCGGACTTGAAAAGAGCGATCGCAAAGGTACGAATATATTAAATGTATAAGTCTGGGATGAAAACCAAGTTGAATTAGTTTGTAAATGAGGCCCATATGCCAGACCTTGCCAAATGCCTTTGCGACATCAAGAAAGATGGTAGCTGCGGGAATTTTTGCATTGAGTTTCTCGTTGAGAAACTCAACAACCCTAAGAAGCTGGTGTTGTGTTGAGTGTTTTGGGCGAAAGCCAAACTGCTCGGGCATGAGAATGTTGTGCTGTTGAATGAAATCCTGCAACTGGGTACGAATGACACGTTCCACAACTTTACTGATAGAAGGTAGCAAGGAGATAGGTCTGTAATTAGTGGGGTCTGACAGGTTAGTTCCAGGTTTTGGAATAGGAGAGATTATAGAAAGTTTCCAAGGTTTAGGGAAGTAGTTAGGTTTTAAGATAGCATTGGTGAGGTCAGTGATATAGATTATGCAATTAGGAGGAAGGTTTCTAAGAGCAGAGTTAGTAATTTTATCGTATCCTGGGGTTTTACAATTTTTGAGTTTTTTGATAATATTGTGGATAACAATAGGTTGAATTTTAGGGGGGATCTTGAGGGGGGTAGCCAAAAAGTTCCGAACTACCTCGTTAACATGATCAAGGTGAGCTTGGTTTGCAAGGGTAGGATTAGGAGAAAATTGGGTGGCATAAGAATTAGCAAGCATGTTAGCTTTTTCTTGGTCAGTATAAACAGTAACATTATTAGTTGTGAGGGGGGGAATGGGAGTGTAATGTTTATTCAGTTTGCGTTTAAGAATCCAAAGAGAGTTGTCCTCGCACGATAAAGTTTTGAGAAAGTTGTTCCAATTTTTCTGTTTTTCTTTATAAAGACTGTTTTTAATTTTATTGGTTAAACTATTGAGAAGGGGTTTAATGGAGGGGTCTTTTGAACTTTGAAATTGTCGCCGGAGCCGATTAAGCTGTTTGATAAGGTTGTAAATATAACGGGGTGGGACGAAGGCAAAATTATTTTTGAAGGTATTAAATGTAGAAAAATTTTGAGCATTAGTGATATGAGAGTTGAGATGTTCAACAGCCGCATCAATGTCATCGGTAGTGTTAATATCAGGGAAGGTGATGTCCTGAGAATTGAGGTAATAAGTAAATTTATTCCAGTTAATAGCCACGGAAGGGGGGGGGGAGAAAGAGGATTAATAATATCTATTTTAAAGCAGACAGGCAGGTGATCAGAGGAGAGATCATTAATAACTGTAGAGTAGATAGGGTAAGGAAGATTTTTGGAAAGAGCAAGATCAATGATAGAGTCCCGGGCACCAGGCACTTTGGTAATGTGTGTTGGTCTGGGTGGTGCATGAAGATTTAATTTTAAGTTTTGGACTAAGTTGTGAAGAGAGGTACCCCGCCGAGAATTACCATGGCAATTCCAGCGTCTGCTTTTGGCATTGTAATCGCCTACGAAAAAGCAGTGGTGATGTTGAGAAAAAAGCTGCGTAAGACTATTAACAGGTAAGTTACCAGTGGGTGGAGCATAAATAGAAGCTAATTTAATATTGATATGAGGAAGTTGAAGATTAATACTGGTATACTCAAGATCATTAAAGGTGTGGTTGTGCGATTGGTAGTGTGGAAGATGGTTCTTGATGTAAATAGCGGTGCCTCCTCTGTGCGTACCATCCGCACGAGGTGTATGGAATAGCCTGTACCCAGGGATGTTAATGTTGAAAGTGGGGTTGAAAGTCTCTTGTAAGAAAATAACATCAATTTGGGGATGTTCGTGAATAAAGAGTTTAAGTTCGTTAAGTTTATTCTGCAAGGAGTTACAGTTCCAGGAAAGAAAAATTAGTGAGGAAAAGGTAGAAGAGGAATTACTCATCATTAAATGTGTTAAATTCCGTGGCTAAAGTTTCTATAGCACTCATAAGGATGAGTATTTTTTCTGTTGGATCTTGTATATTTTTAGTTTGGTTAGCAATATTTTTGAAACGTTGGATGAATTTGTTAAATTTCAGGAGTTCTTTCATCTCCTTGAAGGTCTTGAATATTTCTTTTAAGTCATTAGAATAATTAGAACTAGTGGGTTATTCTGGTGTTGCATTTTGAGTGTCATTTGACTTATTTGGTATAGTGTTTTCGGAGTTAGGGTCTTGGGTGGGAGAAGGGAGCGGAGCCGGGGCTTCAGTAGTTTTTTCTTCTGGTTTTTTGGCCTCTGGCTTACGGACATAATTATATGTAGATAAAAGTTCCGCCATAGCATTCGGAATGATTTTAGGATTTTCTTTACGGACGGTTTTGGGGTCCTGCTGCTTTTTATGAAACTGGGGGGTTTTGGGGCAACCACGGTAAGTAGCCACGTGCTCACCATAACAATTTGAACATTTGGGGATGATCTTTCCAATTTTATTGCACTGGGGAGTTAGATGCTCTTCCGAACATTTGGCGCATTTTGGCGGCAGGCGGCAAATCTCGCTGGAATGTCCAAATTTCTGGCAACGGTAGCATTGCTTTACGATGTTAGTACCTTTAAAACGCCCAATATCTACTTTAATGTAGCAAATTTCGTTAATTTGGTAGATTTCTTCGAATTTTTCTCGTGGGAGAACATTGACGACGTAGAGGGGCATTGGTCGACCGGTCTTTCTACTTTTCATCATCGGGGCTCTATTGGCCACGAAATTATGTTCTTTAAGAGCTTCAATTATGACCTGGGGGTCGGTATATGTGGGAATTCCCCTAATGACGACTTTCCTGGGGCGCTGTTCCGCGGGCCTCAGGGTTGTATAAGGAATTGTTTTAGAATCAAGATAGTCTTGTGTTTTACGGAAATCTGCATCAGTTTTACAGTGGATTTTGAGTAATTCACCATCTAGTTTAATCAAGGGATTGCTGTCGTTGAGTTTTTTAATCTCACTTGCAAGTTCCGTCCACTTGCCTTGGAACTCAATATAGAAGGGGTGGATTTTTGGTTTTTTAGGGACTACGTCAGTAGTGGAGCTACCGGCTGACTCTCCTTGAGGGGGCTCAGAAGAATCCATGTTATTTTCGTCTAGGTATTTTTCAGATATATTGGCATATTTATTCTTTAAGGGAATAGTAGATTTGAGATCATTTCTCCTACGTTTTAGTAATTAGCAGGGGTGAAGCCGTCATCTGAGTTCACCGCAATTGCCTTGAGTTTTGTTAAGATGTCAATTAGATCATAGTCATGATCATAGATAAAAGCTTTAAACTCTCTTAGTTGACTTAGTTTTAGGGGGTCAAATGGCTCATTGAACAAAAACATAAGATTATTGAGAAGATTACTCACGCTAGTCTTGTGTTGAGGATTCGTCAGGTAGTCATCTTTACTTAAAAGTCTCATTATGTAGTTATCACAATCTTACAGGAATTGCTGTACAATCAGTCTTTGCACTTCATCCGCTACTCCGGGAAATTCCATCCACGCTGCAGCTAAATCTGATTTCTCCTCTCCATTCAGGATGCGGAGTGCATTGTCAGGAAATTTAAATGGGTCCTCAGTACCCATTATTGTCGTCGGTGAACCCTCTATATATTACTACTATGATGCATCAAGTCCAGGAAACAGTCACTTATTCGTACGAACTAGTTACTATTAAGTGTCACTATCAGCATCACAACTCATTCGATAATACTTGCAAAAGATCCCGCAAGTTCTAAAAACATTGAACTGCGACTACGATCTCGAGAATAAAACGATCAGCACAGAGAAAACACGTCTGTTCTCTCCAAGAGGTACCAACCAACCTCTGACTCAGTCTGAGTGAGTGAAATTTCTCAAAAATAAATGATTTGATGTTTTATACATACATTAAAATTTAATTGTCATATACAATGTGTCTTAAAAGGACTGATGGTGTTTAAAAATTACTAACAAAAAAAGAATGGTGACAGCAATGGAATTTAGTCATAGTTGTGTTTAATATTAGTGGAATGTCTATTTTAGTAGCCTTTAATAAATAGTCTTGAAATAGTCTAGCACAAACAAAATAGAAACTTTTCAATATAAAAATACACATATGATTCACTACCTATTTGATGATTAATACGGTTGAAAATTATGTTTAAAATTGATTTTTTTAAAATTATTTCAAACTGTATTAATCATTAGTGAATCAGTTGTGCATTTTTGTATCGTATTAGTAAGATGAATTTTAGCATTCTGAACTAATTTAATTTATGAAGAACTTTGCATGAATTTATCAGTAATATTTTATGAAAGTGGTTTTAAAGGACAATTAATTATACTAATATACTTTAATTTATCAGAAATGATTACATAACATGAAGCATTATCTAGAGCAGAAAAAATAAGCCTTATTTTAAATACTTTTACAGTTAAGTAAGCAGCAGAAATGCCACTATTTATTAAAATGTCTTTTTAAAATTTTTATTTCATTTATTTTTATTTCTTTTTACCTGTTTTTATTGTCTCTGCTATGAATGTTTTACCATTTTGAAATATTCATTAATTATCGATTCATTCGCGAAATTTTATTCCTTATTTGAGAAATGATATTACGTGTACATATAAATTATTTTTAACTATTTAATATAATACATTCCTAATCTATCTAATATTCGATTAAATTTGCTTTGTATTAAAATATATAAAATGAAAATTTTGTCTGATATCACTTCGCTTTGACAATACTTTCTTAAATTTAATATTCGGTATTCTTCCAGTATAGATACAGAAAATGGACATGCCGAGAGAAGAAAATTTTTAATGGATAGTTTCTGCAGTGGTGGAAAATTGGCGCAGAGGAGGAGCCTATTGACACCACTAAATTTTAGTAGCATTTTTAGACTTATCTAATGATGAAATTTCTGAGTTTTTCTTAGAATGAAGAAAACTTAAAATTTTTGGTGTTAATAGGCCCCGCCCTGCGCCAATTTTCCACCACTGTTTCTGGTAACATTTTCATTGTTTAATATACACAAGCATTTTTTTTTTCATATTCATGCAATTTATTTAGTACAAACAAGTCACTTATCTATTTATATATAAACGGTCAAGTGCGAGTATTACTCGCGCTCAGAGGGCTCCGTACAATAAATGTATTAATTATTAACTATATTATTAAAAAAATCGTTTCTGAAAGAATAAAAAGACTTTGAAAAAACTATACAATGTAGGGTTGGGTATAGATGTATATAATAGAAAAGTGCGAATGGATTTACCATAAAAGTTCAAAGAGATATGAAGACTAAATAATACCAAATATTGCCATTCTGTATAACTCTTTTTTTTAATCTTATCCGAATCTTTTTATGAGGAACTTAATTCGGTACTGACAATAAAAGTTGTGCATATCAGTAGTGCTTCATTTGGCATTTCATAAAACTTATTCAGTGTAGCAATAATCTTTTCTTTTTACAGTGTAGCTAAAACAAAATTCTGTTCAAAGTTTAACCCCTTGGGGACGAGCGACACGTATACGTGCCGGAAATAGGCCTAAGAATCCTCGTTTATCCTCACCAGTAAAATTTTACTGTAAAATTTGCCTTATTTAATCCAAGCATTTTCCCGATTTGAATAGGCACAAACTTCTGTTTTTTAAAACCGGTAGCAAAGTAATAAACATTTCGTAAAAGGCTCCCGTCGCGAAGGGGTTAAACTTGGCATTGGTGCTAAGAGCGCTTCGAAAGAAGGTCGCAAAGTTGCAAGGCCCCCTTGGTCCGTGCCGCGTACTTCCGGATAGGTTTTTTACTTAGCTTTTAAAGACACGGGAGACGTATTGAGAGATCCACTCAATGCAAACTAGCTGCGAATCCAGTAGTATTTATGTGAATAATTCTAGTTAAGGAGCCTTGTACCTTTTAAACGCAACGAAAATTAACGAAAAAATTCAAAATTTGAATTAGTATATCTTCAAAACCTTCTTATGTATAAACAGTAAATTTTGACTGTTAATTAAACAGATTGTGCTTTCTAATATGCTACCATTAAAAATTTATTAGACTTTTACGGAATTTGTGTAATGTTGAAAACAAAATAGCTCTTTTTTTACTTTATCAGTCATTCCGCAGATTATATCTTAAGAAAGTATGTATGGATTGTCAGGAAATTTGCAAAGATACTAAGCAAATATGTGTGTTTAAAATGATATTCTACTGTTACGCCAAAATTATTTTATTAACTATATATAAAAAATTGTAAAAAAAAAAAAAAAAAAAAAAAAAAAAAAAAAAAAAAAAATACGTTTTTAAAGTTAAAAATAGTCATAACTAAAATATTACCATTGTAAATACTTAAAAGTAGGTCATTTTAATAACACATATTTGTTTAGTATCTTTACCAAATTTTATGACAATCCATACATACTTTCTCAAGATATACGCGCAATTACACATGGGGTAAAAAAAAGCTATTTTGACTTTCAATAATACACAAATTCTGTAAAAGGCTAATAAATTTCTAATGGTAGAATATTACAAAGCACAATCGGTTTAATCAATATCCAAAATTTCATGTTTATTCATAAAAATGTTTTGTATATAGATTAATTCACACTTTAAAGTTTTTGGTCAATTTTCTACGCGTTTAAAAGGTACAAGACCCCTTAAATTAGCCTGTTTTTAACAATTTGACGTTTACTGCTTTTATACCGCTAAACGGCATTGGACTATACAAGTATATCATTAAAAGTTGTTACCTGGACTTTAAAAGTTAATCGTAGATAGAGTACACCACCCATGTCATCACACATGTCCAAACCGTCCATATCTTTAAGTGTTAATATCTCGGCCAATTACCGATGATTTTTTTCGAAAATCAGTATCAACAATGCTTTTATACTTCTAATGCGATAAGTGCATTCAGAGCTCCTCAAAACCTTTGCTGAATGCCTGTAAATCGAAATTTTTGTGTAGCGGGAAAATGCGCTTTTCTCAAAAACTATGTAACCTAGGGTAATCGCTATAATTTTCCTGCAAGGTTTTGTACGTTACGTTAACGTCTACTACCTCTAATTTTTCCATAATTTTAATTTTACTAGATTCATAAATAGATCAGGGGGGGACATATTTTTGCACTACGTTTTCGACAATATCTCTGAAAATATAACATCTAAAATTAAAATAAATGTTTTTTTGAGTCCAGTCTTATGAAAGCTTTCACACGATACCCCACAGGATATACAAAGAAAAGATTTTTTTTTCAAATAACTTAATTAGACCCTCTACATTTTTCCTAAATATATTTTTAATGTTTAATAATCTGAAAATATGATGGTCAATAGCCTTTATTACTTCCCTTAATTTGAACTTTCCACATTCCATAGCTTACGAGTTAAGTGGCTGTGACAGACAGACAGACATACACAGGAGTGATCTTATAATGGTTCCGTTTTTACTTTTTAAGTACGGAACCCTAATAAAAAAAAAAAATCCCTGCCGGCTCGGGCCTACAGGCGGAGGTAGATTTCGAAATTAAGTACTAAATTCTCCAACAAAACTTAAATCAAGATTAGAGATAAACCCAGTTTCTTCACAAAGAGTGAGCTGTAGGGATCTAAACTTTTTGTGAAAATTATAATATACGCTAATACACACACACATGTATATGGAATAGGTTTAAAAAATGGTTACAAAAAATTCAGAGAACTTTACAGTGTTAAAATATGTTAATATTTCCATAGTCGGGTTTTTATCATGTTTTAATACGTTTCTTCAAACTCACATGGCGTTACATATTCACCTGCTGAGGTCCATTATATTTCCAATATGACTTATACATATATTTTTAATTCGTCAAATTATTTATTTTATTTTGCGTTTTCATGCTGAAATCTTGCTCTAGAAAACTTATGACGTAATATTCAATTTGTTTTCAATTTGTCAAACTATTTAATTTTACACGTGAAAATTTTTCAATAGAAAAGTAATTGTTGTGGTGAGATTTTTTTTTTTAATTGTTGGCAACTGCTATAACGAAAAACTTTTATTTTTTTCCTGCCATTGTTGTGTAAGAGCTGGTTTTATCAGAATCATGTTAAGATAGTATTCAAAATTTTTAACCCTCCCCATTTCCACCCTCTTGTGCCGATTTCGCCCATTTTCAATCCCCGCCGAGATATTAGCCATATCAAAGTTGTTGGCGAGTTTGAGGACAATCCGTGCATAATTACGACTTTTATCGTGCGGACAAAATTTAGTACATACATACATACACACATATATATATATATATGATAGCCGGCGATGCACAAGTAAAGCAGGCAAAGAAAATAACAGAAGAAACAAGAAGATTGATGAAGAAACGCAGAGAATTCAAAATGAAGAAAAAAGATCCTAAATCAAGAGTTGAATATGCTGAATTATGTAAAACGATAAGAAAATGTGTTACAGAAGATATCAGAAAATTTAACTCTGATCTTGTCAAGAAAATTCTAGAAGATAACAAAAGTTTAAAAACCTGCCGGCTCGGGCCTACAGGCGGGGGTAGATTTCGAAGTTAAGTACTAAATTCACCAACAAAACTTAAATCAAGATTAAAGATAAACCCAGTTCCTTCGCTAAGAATGAGCTCTAGGGAGCTAAACATTTTGTGAAAATTCTAATATACACACACGCATGTATATGGAATAGGTTTAAAAATGGCTAAATCAAATTCAGAGAACCTCAAAGCGTTAAAATATGTTAATATTTCCATACTCGGGTTTTTATCATGTTTTAATACGTTTCTTCAAACTCAATGACGTTACATTAGGGCGTGTCGATTTTTTCGACTTCCTTTTTCAAAAAATGAGGGGGGTCAAAAAGTTGTGTTTTGGTTAGCTATTCACAAATATATTTACATGAACTAGAAATTACAATGGTTTGCTTGGTAAATAGCTACTTCAATTTCGTGAGATTTTCTCGTTTCAAGTAAAAATCGCAGCAAACTGTCTTCTCTCAAGAAGTGCTTTTTATCACTATTTCTGCTTGTACTTCTGCTCTAAGGTTAAGAATATACTTATATAATGCTATAACATCTGTAAAAAAATTTTATTCCACTCGTATAAGTTTTTAAACTAGCAATACTCATTTGCAGTTGAATGTATTTTTATTAATTTTTATTAATATTATACAAATAGTCAAAGAGAGAAAGTTGGATCTCTTGGACAGCATCAAATTGGATTACCAGATCTACCTGAGCACAGGAGACAAATTAAAAAACAGAAGAGGCAAGAAGATGAATTAAGAAGAATTTCTGAATATGAGCAGAAAAGGAAGGAAGAGTTAACATTACAAACAAATGAAGTTCTTTTCTTCGACGACGATGAAGAGCTAACTGATTTTACAGATGAAGAACCTGAACATCATTTGCACATCTCATGTGATGATTCTGATGTACCTTCTATTTCAAGTACAAGTCTGTATAATGCGTTACAATTGCATAATGTTGCATTGCAAAGTATTAGGTATGCTGTCGGTCACCGTGCTACAGCTGCCATTACAACAGCTACATTTTTGGATGCTGGACTAATTAATGAAAGAGACAAGAGACTTGTGGTTGATCACAATAAAGTAAAAAGAGCGCAAGAAAAAGTTATGAAATCACTTGATGAAGAATTCCATGTTCGATGCCGGACTGTCAATATTGAATGTATCTTTTTTGATGGACGCCAAGATTCCACTAAAGTTCTGTTACAAGCAGATAACTCAAGTCATCAGTTTCCAAGTATTGCGAAAGAAGAGCATTACACTGTTTGCAGTGAGGAAGGAGGAAGGTATCTTTTCCATTTTACGCCAGACAAATACTTAACGAAAAGGAAACCTGCTGAAATTATTGCTAACCATCTTGTGGATTTTTTAAAGAAAAACAGCATTGACAAAAATTTTCAGGCTATTGGTGATGACTCAACGAATGTTAACACTGGTTGGGAAGGAGGAGTAATGTATTGGGTTGAGGCAAAGCTGAATCGTAAACTCGTCTGGTTGGTTTGTGCTCTTTTCATACTAATGAGCTACCTTTGCGGCACTTGATCACTGAGTCGGATGGAAAAACTTTGTCTAACAACAAGTGGAGGGGTAAGATTGGCAATATGCTTGATACTGCAAAAGAACTTGAAGCCAATCCCTCATTTCTTAGAATATCTTTTCCAGAATCTATGGTTCCATTGAGTAACACTGTTGTCAAAGATCTTTTGACAGATCAGGCTTACTACAGCATAACTCAGACCATAAGAACAGGTGTACTTCCAACTAATCTGGCCTTATTAGAAATTGGTCCTGTAAGCCACTGTCAGTGGTTAACAACTGCAAATAGAATTTTTCGCATATGTGTTTCAAAACATAGCCTTAAAGGTAACAACATGAAGAAATTACAACTGCTTGTGGAATACATTGTTGGTGTTTACTATCCCTGCTGGTTTACAGTTAAATCGAAATTCTCTTGGGTGGAAGAACCTCGCCACATTCTTTATCAATTAAAGCTCCAAAAGTATCAGAAGAAAGCAGTAGCTGATATTGTTTTGCCAACAATCCAACGTTCATCGTGGTTTGCATTTAGTGAAATGGTGCTTCAGACACTTTTATGCTCGGAAGACCAAGAAGAAAGAAAAGATGGGGTCCAGAAGATAATCGAATTAAGGAATGAATATGATAATACACCAGATGACTTCTCTGTTCGGCCTAGGAAGACACCTGCAGTAAATCCAAATGCAACATCCCTTTTGGAACTGATAGACTGGTTGGAAAAAGTATATGAACCTCCACTTACTTGTAAACTCAAAATATCTGAAATAAAGAAGTTTGTTGAAGAGCCAGTACAAGTTCCAAAGTGGCCATGTCATGGACAGTCCATAAAGAGGTGTGTAAAACAAGTAACAGAGGCATCTGGCAAAGTATATACTCATGAGAAACGAGAAGGATTCATTAGAGGCCAGGAAGCAAGTAGAAGAATCATGTCTAGGAATGAATCGAAGCAAGATTTGATGAATATTGTTGGTTGAAGCTTTTAACTTTTTTGACAATTTATTTTCAGTGTTTCATAATAAAGGCAAAATATAAATAAAATTGTTTGAGTTCATTAAATAATTTTTTGGGCAAATTTTGTTGCCGTTCATACTAAGTTATCCCTTTTTTTCGGAAATTTCAATACAGATTATAAACAAGCGCAAATTTACTAAGCTAAATTTTTATGAATAAGAAAAAATCTTTTAAATTCGGATATTACGCATCAAAAGGCAAACTTTTGGACCCCCTCATTCACAAAAATCACGAATTTTTATTTTTGCCCTTTAAATTGACACGCCCTAACGTTACATATTCACCTGCTGTGGTCCATTATATTTTCAATATGACGCAATATTTTGTTGTTGTTTTTAATTCGTCAAACTATTTATTTCATTTTGAATTTTCATGCAGAAATCTTGCTCTAGAAAACTTATGACGTAATATTCAATTTGTTTTCAATTCGTCAAACTATTTATTTCATTTTGAATTTTCATGCAGAAATCTTGCTCTAGAAAACTTATGACGTAATATTCAATTAGTTTTCAATTCGTCAAACTGTTTATCTAATTTAATTTTTCACGTGAAAACACTGCATTAGAAAAGCAATTGTTGTGGTGAGAATTTTATTGCTTTTTTTTTTAATTGTTGGCAACAGCTATAACGAAAAATATTTATTTTATCCTGCCATTGTTGTGTAAAAGCTGGTTTTATCAGAATCATGTTAAGACGGTATTCAAAATTTTAAACCTTCCCCATTCCCATTCCCTTGGACCGATTTTGCTCATTTTCAATCCCCGCCGAGAAATTAGCTACCTTAAAGTTGTTGGCGAGTTTGAAGACGTTCCGTGCATAATTGCGACTTTTATCGTGCGGACAAAATTTAGTACATACATACATACATATATATATATATATATATATATATATATATATATATATATATATATATAAACTTTTTAGGTGGGTGTGGTTTTGGGTTCCTGGGGTCATGTAATGAAAAGTTATGAAGGAATTTTTCAAAAGTCGCACCATGGTAACGACTGCAATAGGTAGTATTTCTTACGAAATCTACCTAAAACAGAAGTAAATTATGCACAAAAAGCAATTTATAGATAGATATATACATAAGTAAAATATAAAACGCATGCTATACACATAAACAAGCCTAAAAGTTCATAAATTTTGCTTTCATCATTTGGCAACAAATCTGGAAACCTGAATTGTGCCGACCTTTTTTTAAAAAGCCTTGGTCCTTATACTAGAAAAGTACCTAATATTCTATTAAACATATATATATAATATATATAGGGTAACTCCAGGATTGATGGCCATAGTTTTTAACCCCTTAACCTATGATTTACTTTTAACAGCTCCACGGTTTGGCAAATCCATAACTACCACTAATATTTAATAGAGATTTTCGTCTTGTTTAATCATGGAATAACGACGATTAAATTAAACTATATTTACTGTAAAATTTTAGTGGTACGAAGAATTGACATTTGGCTCGATCATCGTACGCGGGCTATGCCCGTCATTGTAGGTTAAGAGGTTAAAGATTGAAATAAAAATTTTTAGAATGCAAATACAAAAATATTTATGCATATTTAAAATTCTTATACATATACTCATAATATTTTATGCAAAAAATAATTAAATATTGAAAACAAAAAGTGTTAAACAACATTGAAATTAATATGGCAGATGGCCATCCCTAAGCCGAGGAGAGATGGCCATTCAATACAAGAAAGAAAAAGTGAAGTTAAGTAGCAAAAAAATAACACATTTCATATAGTTAATCATGAAAAACATATAACGATTTGTAAAGATGTAGTTTTATGATGGAAAATGAGTGAATAAAACTCGAATAAACAAAATTTGAAGTATAATTTCTATACTTCAATTTTCGTAAAATCTTACCACATATTTGGCAAAGGTCTTGATAATTTATACACGTTTCATGGAGCTACTTCAGGTACCTTATGCACTGAACCCAGACATCCTGTTTGGATGTGATATTATATTGTTTTCCACAACCAACACAGTGATCCTAATCCAATTCTATTTATTTGGAATCTGTAGAATCTGATAATTTAAATATATTTCGTTTTCTTCCCTACTTGAAATGTCGTGTTTTTTTTTCTCGCGATAATTTTAGGCTTATTACGTTACTTTAGCTTTATTTATCAACTTTATCAGTTTCTGTTATGACATTTTTCGACTTTTTTCAGTATTTTCAGGTCTTATTATATTATTAAAATATTTATATTAGTTAACCCCTTGAGAGGAAAGCCAAAATGTCTCTAGATATTGAATTCTCACCGGAATAATAGAAAAATTTTATTTTTAAATAAGGAAAAGCAATTTTCAATGATTATCCTCCAAAGTTAAAAATATAAAATTTAGTTAAAATTTTCTGGTGAGAATCTTGGTAAATTAGGTGGGATATATTTTATCCCACCGTCCCTCAAGGGGTTAAAATTTAAATAATTATATCAATTAATATATTTATATACATAAATGTTATATATTTATTTTAAATTTAATTATATTTAATTAAAATTATCATTACGTATAATTTTGAAATATTGATTAAAGGTGGCCATCTCTCCTAGATTTCATGTGGCCATCGCTCCTGAAGTTGAAGGCAGTGTTCTCGCTACCGCTCGCCATCGCGCCAAATCGCGACAAAATGATCCATTTGGCGAGTAAAAGAACAATCAGACTCGCCAAATTGCGAATGCTCTATTTCTGCTCTTTTTGTGTGTGTGTATATATGCGCCAATAAAGTCAGCTTCTATCCGCGTTGCTGAACGATTGATTTCGCTTATCTTATTCAATCGTACCGTGCCGTTTACACTGCTCTAATTATAAAGATACAGGCTCAACATCAATTCAGTTTAGCAATAGCCAAAGACAGCAGGATTATGGTATAGCTGTTCCTCTATTGTCAGTTAATCACTATCTATGCACGGGCGTCGCGCCAGTAAAATCACAAACAAAATTACTCGCATCAAGCCCCAAATAGAGGAAAGTTTTGCTGGAATGCGGTATTGAAATTAGCCATTTACCATACTGTTCATTAGTTGTAAGGAAAGTATCATTGGCCGGTCAAATTCTTTCGATTGGTTAAGAGTCGAAATCTCATAGCAATTTTTAGTGTATATTTTCACAACGATAAATCAAAAATAGCTGTTTTTAATTTTCATTTTGACTGCTAAAAGGCAGTTACACATTTAGCAGACTTTTAGATTGTACTTATTTTTTATAATTTCTGTAGTGGATAGTCGAATTTCTATTTTATAAGCAATTACAAAAAATTAGGTTATTTTAGAACATTTGGAAAAAAAGGGATACCATGAGGGAAAAGTCTGATAAATGTGTAACTGCCTTTTAGCAGTCAAAATAAAAATTAAAAACAGCTATTTTTGATTTATCGTTGTGAAAATATACACTAAAAATTGCTATGAGATTTCGTCTCTTAACCAATCGAAAGAATTTGACCGGCCAATGATACTTTGCTTACAACTAATAAATAGTATGGTAAATGGCTAATTTCAATACCACGTTCCAGCAAAACTTTTCTCTATTTGGGGATTGATGCGAGTAATTTTGTTTGTGATTTTACTGGCGCGTCGCCGGTGCATAGATAGTGATTAACTGACAATAGAGAAACAGCTATAGCATATTTATTCACGCCAAATCTATTTTGCTAAGATTTATTTTCATTTGGCTACTGTTTTTTATTTCATATTCGCCAAACCGCTAATGTTGGTCTAAAGCCGGAGAGAACGCTGGTTGAAGGACTGATGGTAGCCCAATTTAAAACATCAATAGCCATTGTGCGGCTTTGTTTTAGGCTTAGAATTAAATATTAGATTATATACGTGCCTTAAAAGTCCATATAATAAAATATATATATAACGAACGAACTGTAAAACATTCAGACACCTAAGTAAAAAAAAAATAAATAAATAAAAATAAAAAATCAACAACTAAATTAAATAACATTAAAATTATACTTACTTTTTAAAATTGAAAAACACAACTGCACAGTGCTACCAAATTGGAGACTTTTTTAATTCAGATTTTTGACTGTCACCACTTTTATTAAATAGTATAATTAGCCGTATTTTTCAGAATTTATAATTTATTCTTAAATAAGTCGAATATCTCTATTTCAAAAAAGCAGTGACAATCAACAATCTGGGGACAAAAAAGTCCCCAATCTGGCAACACTGCAACTGCACGTCGCAATAAATAACCTCGTTGAACTATTTCATACAAACAAAGTTTATGTTGCAAACTATGATCAAATTTTGGAAATATTTAGACTGACCATCTCTCCTCTATGGTCATCTATCCTACAGTTACCCTACATATAATATCTTATTTCAGTTAAAAAAATTAGTATGTTGTGGCCATTACAAAACTTTCTTTTATATAAATCACGTCAATTAAATCTTTAAATAATACAAGAAATTGCATCAATTTAGCACCAATCCATATCAAAGTGTATCTGAATTTGAAGTTTGATGAAAATTCATGCCTTAGTTCTTAAGATAGACCTATAGTGGAAATTATGAAAAATGTAGCATAACAGTGCCACCTATTGAACGATTTACACCAAAACATAAACAGCACAAATTGATATCAAGGTATACCTGAAGTTTGATGAAAATTGTGTATTAGTTATTGAGATAGAGCTATAGTGGAAATTCTGAAAAATCCAGCATAGCAGCGCCACCTGTTGAGCGATTTGCACCAAAACATAAACAGCAGTAATTCATGTCAAGGTATACATGAATCTGAAGCTTGCTGAAAATCCTAGCATTAGTTCTTGAGATAGAGCTATTGCGCAAATCGCAAAAAATGCAGCGTAGCAGCGCCACCTGTTGAGCGATTTACACCAAAATTTATAAAACTTCAATACCTGTCAAGGACTAACAGAATCTGATGTTTGATGAAAATCCGTGCATTAGTTTTGGATATTGATCTATCGTGGAAATCGTGAAAAATGCTACATATCAGCACCACCTGTTGGGCGATTTACACCAAAAACAAATCAGCACCAAGTTATATCAGGGACTAACTGAATGTAAATTTTTATTATTTTCCGTTCATTATATCTTGAGATAGAGCGCCCACAAAATTTGTGTCACACACAGACAGACATTTTGACATTCACAGACAGACATTTTGACATTCACAGACAGACATTTTGTAAAAACATGTTTTTCGGGTTCTCTGACCCCTAAAACGTGTAAAACCGTCAAAAACCGGAATTCGAAAATTTTCATGATTCCAATACTTTCTTGTAAAGATAGAAGAAAGTAAAAGTCTTAAGTATTATACCTACTTTCAGAAATTTGTTTTTTAAATGATGTGCAACTAACAACTCAAGGAAAAAATAAACTATTTTACTCTTTGTATAATTTTCAATCCCATTCTTTTCCAAATTTCATTTCAGCAATCCTTATAAGAAATTTCATTTTTCAAATTATTTTGCATCCCGAATTTCTCACAAAAGTATTTTATAGAGAAATTCCCCGTTAAGAACTCCGATAACTAATTCCCCTTGTTTGGTATCCAAATATGAATTTATCCGCTCCATTGCGATGAGGAATAAGGTAGGATTATCCTATCATTATACGTCTGTAACTCAGAAATGAAGGCAATTGAGCATAACAACGTTGCTCATGATTCCATTGAAGTGGTTTTAACATTCGGTTCTTGATCGATCGAGTGATTTCATTATACTTAACAATTAGCTTAAATCCCCTTTCCCAAACGGAAGTTTTTAAGATCGTTTGTGAATATTTGCGTACATATTATTAATCATTCGTATTACTGCTTTTACTACTAAGATTACTGCTTTTAAATCATATGTACAATTAGAAGTCTTTTTTCGTTAGTAAATATTCTCCTTTCGAAACTTATTTTTGAAAATTGGAATTGTATAATGGATACACATACACATTTAGAAAATTACGATCAAATTTTAAGTTTAGGCAATCGCTTAGCTTTAAAATTACGAATTCCAGCAAGGATATTTCTCTAAATAAATATATTGAAAAATTGTAAAAAAAAGTATCAAGATTAAATCACCGAGAGGGAAAAATGAATGCTTATTCTCGATAATTTTACATTGCTTCTTTTTAAATCATGGGTGAGTTTTAAATGTGCAATATACATTTTTGAAAAAAGTTTAATTGTAAATGTAATAATTATATTTCAGATTTTTTATTGGAATATTATGCTTATAAAATGTATGAGATACAAATTATAATCATAAAGAATCTTTTTATTATTGAAAACTATTTATTTTTGAAAATTTTCTCTCCAGGGGTATTTTTATTCTGTTGAGAAGTGCAGATATTTAGCTTCTATTTGATAATAAATTAAACAATTATAATAACTTTCCACGAATTAATTTAAGGGAATCTGTTGTTTATAAAACTCATATGCAAATAATCACTCAAGAAAAAAAAGTTTTTAGAAACCATTTTACTTTTTCACAATATCGCTTCTTGTATGTACAGTCGTGGAAAAAAAAAGTAAACACCCCCTACTAACTCCTCAACAAATCATCGTAGAAGAAAGTTACTGGTACCGAACGATTGGAAATAATGTCTACTTTTAAATGATGTATATAAAATTTTCTTAGGGGGTCATCTACATATTAAAACGAATCCAAACTTCATTTTTTTCAATAGCAATACCCAATTTTAACGAGATAATTCAAATCTTCGGTTCAAACTATGCCTAGACACCAAATTTCAAGTCATTTAAATGATAAGTTTTTGAATTATAAACATTCAAAATTTAGTGCTTCTAATGTTAAATTACATTTTCATATTTTTATTTATATCTCCCGAAATTATGCTCGTAATGTGCTAATTTTTTTTGTAGTAATAATACTAATATGCCCAAACATAAATAAGCTGAATTTGCAATTTTTATAATTTTATGATACGAATTATGAATTATTAAATTAATATTCGAAAAAACTATGAATTGCAACCTACAGTTTTTTTTTGATGGATTTAGATTTATTAAGTCCTGTTTTATGGAAATTTAAAAATTTCACATTTTTCTTCCAAGTAGTTTTCAAATTATGTTTAAAAAACGACAAAATGATGGTTTAAGGGGCCGTCTATGATGGATGTGAGTAGACATTTTGAAATTTATTCTGCTGTACTGTAATCTAACATGCTTCATTGACTCCTTGAGTGGAGCTTAAGGTGCCTTGATCAAGGAAGGGGCTCTCTCGGTTAACAATCGAGTACGGAACTTCAATTTGGATACAGCCCTTAAAGTTATGGTTCGTTTTAATATGTAGATGGCCCCCTAAGCAAATTTTATATACATCATTTAAAAGTAGAGTTTATTTCCAATCGTTCGGTACCAGTAACTTTCTTCTACGATAATTTGTTGATGAGTTAGTAGGGGGTGTTTACTTTTTTTTTCCACGACTGTACATGTACAACCCTATTCTCTCCGCCCCACCAGTGGCTGAGAGGTTCTGCTCTCGAAACTGGTAGACGGGAAGTGCTGGGTTCGATCCCAATCGCGCCCGTCGGCCTAATCGTTCGGAGTTTTCGTGGTTTTCTTCGAACCATGGTTTTCCATGCGTTAATACGGGTTAGGTTCCCTTAGAAAGACCCCCACGAAGGGCACTCCCCCTCGGGCCTATATCCCTAGTGCAGATAATCGGCCGTCACAAAATCAACCAACCAACCAACCTATTCTCTCCCAAATTTCATTTCCTCAATCCTTTTAAAAAATTTCTTTTTGTAGAATATTTTGCATTTTATGAATTTCTGCCAAAAGTATCTAGCAGGGCAGATCTCTGACAAAAACTTATACATCCCTTTTCTATTGCATAGTATTCAAATGGGAAATTATCCGGTTCATTGCGATGAGGAATGGAGTAGGATTATTCTATAATTAAAAGTTTGTAACTCAGAAATGAAGCCAATTGAACATGACAGCATTGTCATCGTTGCACTTAAGTGGCTTTAATATTGGGTCCTTGAATGTCGAGTGATTTCATCATACTTAATTACCTTAAATTCCTTTCGCCAAATGGAAGTTTTTGAGATCGTTTGTGAATATTTGTGTACATATGATTAAACATTCTCATTAATCCCTTCGGGACGGGAGCCTTTTACAAAATTTTTAATCTTTTCTCACCGTTTTTTAAAAACAGAAATTTGTGTCTTCTTAAATCGAGAAAATGCGCTGATTAAATATGGCAAATTTTACAGTAAAATTTTACTGGTGAGGAAAGACAAGGATTCTGAGAGCTTCATATGGCACGAATACGTGTCGCTCGTCCCCAACGGGTTAAAGATTAATGCTTTTGAATCATATGAGCAATTAGAAGTCCTTTCTCGATAATAAATATTCTCCTTTCAAAACTTAATTTTGAAAATTTTAATTATATATTGGATTCACATTTTGAAAATAACATTAAAATTTTATGTTTAGGCAATCGTCTAACTTTAAAATTACGCAAGGGATATTACTCTAAATAAATAGGGTAGGAGAGTGCACAGTAAGACATGGTACACAGTTAGGCATCAGCTATTTTGACATATAGTTATAACTTTTTCCCTTAGCTGGAACACACACTGAACCACCTTATCTTATGCAACACGTGGATGTAGTTTCTTCGGTAGACACTTCGGTTACTTGTCCAACAAAATAGTAAGTAATTATTTATTTTTCAGGGGTTAAAGTTACATAAACGTCCATTTTAGAGTTTATTTATTTCATTATAGCATATATTTACTTAACCAAACTTAGTTATATCTAATGATAGACTATGTCGACAAAACGACACAAGCATTCAAAGCTGTGAAATTGATGATGAAACAGATATGGCATCCATTTTGTTACAACGTAACGAAAGTACACAGTGAGACACACAGTTGTGGTACACAGTGAGATGTGCCTCATTGTGTATCTACTATGCTGTTCTGATGTAAAAAAAGTTATTTATTAATAAAAGAAGGTTTTTTTTCTATCTCTCTGTCTGTGTGTGTGTGTGTGGGGGGGGGGGGGGGGGCGTGCGGTGGCTTGTGAAATCTACTAAACGTAAGAGGCTGAAAATTTGCATGAAGGTAGCCCAGTGTCTGCCATTGTTCACCCGAGGCTCATATTTTTAATTTTTTTTAAATCTAGAAATATTAATTAGATGTCATAAACTGCAGAAAATTATTGATAGAGTGTAAAAATGTATGATTTATGAAAATATGTACATTGTTTCACTGTGTACCACTTGTGGTACACAGTGAGACAATTTTCGATACTCCGTTATTCTGCTTCTGTGCGTTCATAAATAACTTTTTAAAATCCATTTATACATTAATGTGTAGCATTTGAGTAGCTTAAAGATGTAGCAAAAATTTTTTCATAAGAATAAAAATCGTTGCCATTCGTTAAGTAATAATATATTTCGTCTCACTGTGTACTACCCTTCCCTATATTGAAAAATAGCAAAAAAGTATTACGATTAAATCATCGGGGGAAGAAATCAATTCTTACTCTCGAAATTTTTGCTTTAATATTTTTTTAATACTTGGGTGGTTTTTAAATGTGCAATTGACATTAAAAAATATTTCAATCGTAAATGTTATAATTATATTTCAGAAACTTTTTTATTGAAATACTATGCTCGTAAAAAGTATAAGCTACGATTTTATTCCGTTGAGAAGTACGGGTAATTAGCTTCTTAGTTATAATATATTAAATAAATATAAGTAACTTTTCACGAATTAATTTAGTGGAATTTTAGTTTATCAAACTGATACGCAACTAATCACTTAAGGAAAAATAAATCTTTTAGAAACAATTTTACGTGTTGCATCATATCGCTTCTTGTAAACCCTATTCTCTCCTAAATTTCGTTTAATCAATTATTTAAAAAATTTTCTTTTTGAAAACTATTTTGCATCTTATGGATTTCTGCCAAAATATTGTTTCAGAGAAATTTTCGGACAAAAACGTTTTTTTTTTCCATTGGATTGCATTCAAGTGGGAATTTATCCGCTCCATTGCGATGAGGAATAGAGTAGGATTAACCTGTCATTAAAAGTTTGTAACTCAGAAATGAAGCCAATTGATCATAACAGCATTGCTCACCGTTGCACTGCAGCGGCTTTAATATTGGGTCCTTGAACGGTCGAGTGATTTCATCATACTTAATTAGATGATCATGATAATTAGCTTAAATCTCTCTTCCCAAATGGAAGTTTTTAAGATTGTTTGTGAATATTTGTATACATTTTATTATTTTTTATTTTCTACAACGCGGGATAACCCACCATTGGCATAGGCTTCCAGATCCCGCGTTGCAAGTTTATTAAAAAAAAATTACAATGTTATTTAACAATAGTTTTAACAATAAGAATTAAAGGTAATAATAAAAATAATAATAATAGTAATTATAAATATAATAATAAAAGTAATAATAGAACAGATGAGCTGAGCGCTTTACAGACGAAAATGTGTTTTATTTTCAACACGAATATGATTGATTAATTACGAATATCAGCAGATGAATAAGATGTTCTTAAGCTCTTCATATTCTCAGGTGCATTAGTTTAATAGTTATTATCATGAGTTCAAGTGTTTTGTTGTGAGATAACTTTTAGGTTATGGATAACTTGAGTGTATGGCTGTTCTATGTACAAGAGTTTTCTAAATTTTATATTCTCGATTTAGTTAGGTACTGTTTGGCCTGAAGTTCATGTTTCTGTTCATTAGTGCTAATCTTGTTCATCTATTGGCATTTGTGGGTTTTGAAAAATTAGTTGATTGTTTTCTAGTAACCGCACATATTCTATTATTTTAGTATATAGCATTGGTGATTTCAGCACAAATTTGAACCAATGGTGATGTTCTATTGTGGCTGATTTACGGATATGGAGGGTTGATGTTAATGGACAGCTGAACACATAGTGAAGGGAGTTACCAATTTCACCACAGGTACACAGTGGCGACGGAGCTTTATTTATTTTGAATAGGTAGGACGGGGAGGGTCCATGATTAGTTGAGAAGATATACAGGTTTCTATGTACTAACATGAAGTCTGTTGATACTTTTGGACATAATTTGTAAATAAATCTGCCAGTGGTACCATAATCCCACTGTTGCTGCCATTTGTCTATGGCTTCTTTTTTCAATTTCTTTTTAAGGTGTAAAGCTGGGTATGGATGAAATATTTCTCTTACCTTAATATATGTTATAGCATCTTTGGCTAGTTGATCTGCATGTTCATTTCCTTTAACACCTGTGTGTCCCCGTACCCATTGAAATTTAATTGATTTAGATGTTTTCTGTAAGGCTATTATAATTTTTGATGTGATAAAATCTGTACTAAAAACGTTCTCCAATAATGCAAGACTTGACTGGTTATCTGTGTAAATGACGAAGTTCCCGTCCCCTGAGGAGTCTGCCCATAATATTGCATCTAATATAGCGAGTTGTTCAGCTTGAAAAATTGAATTTGATATTTGTAACTTTATTTGATGAGTATGGATGCATTTTCCTTCTTTATAAACACAGGAAGCATACGCTGTGGAGGCATCTGATTTTGAGCCGTCAGTGTATATGTTTATTGTTGAAGTGGATGGAACTCCTTCTTGTAGTAAAAGATAATCTTGATGTGGGGAAGGTATGGATGAGGATATTTTCGGTTGATAGAAGACTGGAATGTTGTCCTCTATTGGAATTCCCAAACGTATTACCTGTCCTGAAATTGCTACTGTATTTAATTGGATCGCCAATGGTTGAATGCCGCACAATACATTCAAAGCTGCCGTTGATGATTTTCTATAAGCTCTCGACAGAAGCAAAAGGCATTGTGTCTGAATTGCCGATAGTAGCCTGTAGCCGTGTGAGACTGGTAGGTGTGGAAACCAACATGAAGCGGCATAGGATATTTTTTTTCTTCTAATAATTGTAAGTACCAGATTTTTAAAATTTGCTTCGAAAGGCCTCCATATGCAGCGGCGAATTTTAGAAGATTTTGTGATATTTGATTAATTTCTATACGTTTTTTTTTATTCACGTGCGGAAGAAAAGACAGTGTTTTATCCAATGTTAAGCCCATGTAGTCTATTGTATTTTCAGATTTATATGATTATTAAAAATTCTGAATTATAGATTACTGCTAACCGCTGGGTGGGGCTTGTGAGTGCTTAAGCCATTTGGTAGGCCTCCCCACCTAGCTGACCCTTATAGATTACTGCTTTAAAATCATATACACAATTAGAACTCTTTTCTCGATAAAAATATTCTCCTTTCGAAAATTTGTATAGTAAAATGTATGCACCTTTTGAAAATTTCATTCAAAGTCTAAGTTTAGGTAATCGTCTAGCTTTAAAATTACGAATTAAAGCACGAATATTTCTCCAAATAATTATATTAAAAAGAAGTCAGTTAAAAAAAAAGTATTAAGATTAAATTATAACTGAAAAAGAAATGAATTCTTATTCTCTATAATTTTGCTTAGGTATTTTTTAAATCTTGGATGGTTTTTAATTGTGCAATAGACATTAAAAATATCGTAAATGTAATATTAATATTTCAGATCTTTTACCGGAATATATATACCCTTAAAATGTATCAGCTACTAATTGCAACCGCAAAATATATTTTTATTATTGAAAATTATTGATTTTTGAAAATTATCTCGGCTGGAATGACTTAATTCCTTTGAGAAGTACGGGTATTTAGCTTCTATTTCATAATAAATAAAATAAATATAAATAAATTTCCACGAAATTATTTAATGGAATCTTTCGTTTATAAAACTCATAAGCAACTAATCACTTAAGGAACAAAAGAGGTTTTAGAAAACATTTTACTTTTTGCATAATACAACACTATTCTCTCCTAAATTTCATTTCATCTATCCGTATAAGAAATTTCTTTTTGGAAACTATTTTCTTGGGTGATTTTTAATTGTGCAATAGACATAAAAAAATCGTAAATTTAATAATAATATTTTAGAATTTTCTTTTTTTATCGGAATATTATACTCTTAAAATGTAACAGCTATTAATTGCAATCGTAAAGTATAGTTTTATTATTGAAAATTATTTATTTTTGAAAATTATCTCCTCTGGGGTGATTTTATTCATTTAGCTTCTATTTAATAATAAATTAAGTAAATATAAGTAATTATGATATTATTTAATGGAATCTTTTGTTTATAAATCTCATACGAAACTAATCACTCAAGGGAAAAAAAGGTGTTTAGAAAACATTTTACTTTTTGCATAATACAACCCTATTATCTCCTAAATTTCATTTTATCTATCCATATAAAAAATTTCTTTTTGGAAACTATTTTGCATCTTATGAACTGCCAAAAGTATCTTATAGAGAAATCCTCTGTGAAGAACTTATACAGCCTTTTTTTCCCTGGGATGGCATTCAAATGCGAATTTATCGTCTCCATTGTGATGGGGAATATGGTAGGATTATCCCATCATTATGCATCCTTATCCTAGAAATGAGAGCAATTGAGCATAACAGCCAACGCTGCGCTGGAGTGACTTTATTATTTAGTCCTTGAACGGACCAGTGATTTTCAGCATACCTAATGAACTTAAATCTTATTTTCCAATGGAAGTTTATAAGATCATTTGTGAATCTTTTTGTACATATGATTAAACATTCTGCATTAAAGTTTACTACTTTTAAAACATATACATAATTAGAAGTATATGTTCCTTAATAAATATTTTCCTTTCAAAAATTATCTTTGAAGTTAGGAATTGTTTAATTGACATAAATTTTGAAAATTATATTTAAATTTTATGTTTAGGCAATCGGGCGTCTATCTTTAAAATAATAATTTGTAGTAAGAATATTTCTTATGATGCAAAATCTAAGTATATATATTAAAAGTAATTAACTTAAAATATTAGAGCATCGAGAAAAAGAAATATATGATTTTATTTCGTTGAGACGTACGGGTATTTAGCTACTATTTAACAATAAATTAAACAAATATAAGTTACTTTTCACGAATTAATTTTATGGAATATTTTGTTTATCAAACTGATACGCAACTAATCACTCAAGGAAAAAAAAAAGGCTTTTTGAAACCATTTTACTTTTTGCATAATATCGCTTCTTGTACAACCATATGCTCTCCTAAATTTCATTTCATCGATCCTTATAAGAAACTAGAATATAGCCCGTCAGAATGACGTGTTTGCATTTTCAAAAAAATTATATAGCATTGCATTATAAAAAGAATTGTGAAGTAATAAAATTTGTCTTGTCTGATTAATAGGGTCAGGTGGGGTAAAGTAAAAACAGCCCATTTTTCATTGAAATTTAATTGGCAAGAAAATTATTAATTGAATTGGTAAAATACTGATATAAAGTATGCAAATGAACTTCACTCACAAAATTTGAAGAAATATTTCACAAAAACATTCAAATTAGTACTAATAATGTTATTTTAAAACATATTGTCAATTAACTATTTTATCTGATGGTATGTGGTAAAATAAAAGACAATTCCAACAGAAAGTTTATTTGTTTTTATTAATTGCCAAAATAATAATTATATAACTTAAATTTTAAAAAGTTGAACAGAGAAAATCCCGATTTTTTTTAAACATGCATAAAAGAAACCTGTAATAAATTTTGATAATTAAAAATCATCTTTTGTCACATAAGTAAATTGCAACTGTTAATTACATTAACAATTTATTTTCCCAAATTCTGTTATTAAATTACAAATTTATTTTCCCTACAAAATACAAAATTTTATTTATTATAATAATGCATTGATATATATACATATATATATATATATATATATATATATATATATATATATATATATATATATATATGTAATACACGGCATTACATATTTCTGATATTCTAATTTCATTTTATAAGAAATATTCATTTCCCCCCCCCCAATGTCTTCAGAATTCAAAAAACATTTTAAAAAGAAAATTTCTTTTTTTAACTACCGACAGATGGCGCAACAGAGCATATAAACGTTTGTTTTAATATTTTAAAAGTTCAAGACGAATGAATCAATTGTTTGTTTACTTTCATATAGGGATAGATAAAGCTACCAATCTAATTTTAACTCAAGTTATCGCAGCTGAATATTAGATAATTGAATGTAATCTCTTATAAATATTAATTTATTTTGAATAATCTGTCTAAAAATGTAACTTCTGCGAATAGTGGAAAAGAAAGCACGTATTACTCAACGTTTTAAGATTGAAAATCAAATCAACATTCACTCGTTTGTCGTGATGCCACATGTGCAACACAAATTCCAAACCCAGAAGCAGTTGAATGACTCTTTGATCGAATCATTAAAAAATACGGTCGACATCCGATTTTGCTCTTAAAATATTTGTAAAACCATAATAAAGCTTTTAAATAATTTGAAATACGTTTGTTTTTAGAAAGGAAACGTTAATCCGGTACAAAATAATTCACGGGAATGAATCACCGAATATAGCTATATTCACTGAACACCATAAAGTGTTCTCATTGGTCAGAAAATAGATAGCCTTGAAAAACAGAGGTAATTTTTCGCGATATTTTTAACCGTGTATACTGAATTCAAACTGTAAATAAATGTAAACAAAAGTGAAAAACGTATTTCAAAATATTAATATGCTTTTGCAAAATATTTTAAGAGCATTTAATGAATAGCTGAAAGAGGCATTCACTTGTTTTTGGATTTGTAATTTGTGCTTATGAATGGCAACGGTAATCGCTTGTATACATCGGAACCCTGTTGTTGGTATCTGGTTATTTTTAAATTAGATCTTAAAGCGTTATAATTGTATACTGTTTGAAGGTTTGAGAAAAATTGAAGAAGAATATGTTACACAACAAATAGATAGACAGATTAAATAAGGCAGTCGGCAAATACGGCATCGGAATACTTAAGCCTAACGTGGCCGCGTTAGGATTATCAGGAAACGGATGAGTTCAACCCCGGAAGCGTTATACATTTTGTGTCAATCTATGTATAATTTCTTTTTGGAAACCATTTTGAATCTTATGAACTGCCAAAAGTATTTTCAGAGAAATCTCTCCACAAGAACTTATACAGCCTTTTTTCATTGGATGGCATTCAAATGGGAATTTATCTGCTCCAATGCGATGAGGAATGGGGATAAGATTATCCTATCATAAAGCGACCTTACCCTAGAAATAAAAGCAATTGATCATAACAGCCAACACTGCACCGGAGTAACTTGAACGGCCCAGTGATTTTCAGCATACCTAATGAACTTAAATCTTATTTTCCAACGGAAATTTTTAAGATCGTTTATGAATCTTTGTGTACATATGATTAAACATTCTGCATTAAAGATTAAGGCTTTTAAATCTTATACGAAATTAGAAGTATTTGTTCGATAATAAATATTTTCCTTTCAAAAGTTAACTCTAAAGTTTGGAATTGTTTAATTGATATGACTTTTGAAAATTATGTTCAAATTTTATGTTTAGGCAATCGATCGTCTGTCTTTAAAATAATAATGCCCTGTAAGAATATTTCTTATGATGCAATATATAATAAATATGTTAAATCATAAACAATTAAAAGTATTAAATTACCGAGGAAAAATTCAATTCTTATTCTCGATAATTTTACTTTGTAATTTTCGAAATCTTGGGTTTGTGCAATAAGAAAAAAAGAGTAATCTTAAACGGAAAAGTTGTATTTCAGAAAATAATTTATTGGAATACTATATCCATAAAACGCTTCATTAATAAATTAATCATAATAGACCGGGAGGCATCTGCACAGACCATCACCTCATCGCGTTGAAGGTAAAAATACCAGGATTATACAGAACTCGATTCGCATATTAAAATTCAACTCGTCTGCCAAGTAATATATTGGTGGAAACCACTGAAGACCAGATTTTAATGGTTGTTCGATAGGTTAATCATTGTGTTTTCTTGCACCCAAAGGTATTAAAACATGGAGAACTGCGAGTAGGAAAACACAATCGTAAATCTACCAGTCAACTATTAAAATGGGCTCTGCATTTCTTTTTCACCAAGGTATGACTTGGGTACAAAGGTATGACTAATCTTAGAATTTCAGCAGTCAACTCGATGAGGGGATTGTCTCTGCAATCGCCTCCTGGTTTATAAAGTATAATTCTAACCTTTTTACCTTTTAAAAATTTAATCTTCTGGAGTCATTTAATTCCGATGAGAATTATAGTTATTTAGCTTCTACTTAAGATGTCTCAAGATAATTAAAACTTCAAAATTTTAATTTTTTTTAGATTTTAAACTCGTATCTTTTCAGAAGATTTTGATGTAATTGTTTTCTTGAAATTACCATTAGAACAGAAATTATGACTTTTAGAATTACACCCATTCAATAGCTGTAGCGACGTTTCCGAGACTTTGGAGTCATTTTTCTCCAAATGACGTTTTTGGGAATAACGCGCACGATATCTCAAAAACTTCTGAATACTTTTTCATGAAAGTTTTAAAACTTATGTTTCATGTTAGTCTGTACAAACTGAATTTAATATTTTCTTTTCATGGTTCAAAAAAAAATTTTTTAGGCGATTATACTGTTGAAATTTTCAAACTTTAGCATTAGCTAAATACAACTTTGTATTAAAAATATAAAAATGCTTTAAATACAAATTTATTTAGGTTCAGAGTAATTAAAACAATCTGAAGCATAAGTAGGCAACAAAATTTTCACTATATTTTCAAAAAATTATTTTGTAATCCTGCGCGTAATCTGTTAAGCCAGTTTTCTGCTCTTCAAATATCAGACAGTTTGGAACTCCCTGTAAATGCTAATTCTGCATCTTGCATTTCCCTTTTTTTTAATACGTGAAATGAAAGAACATTCTTACATCTTGCATCTCAATAAAAATTGTGTTTTAAAATCATATCTTTTTAAGATATTAAATGTTTAAAATAGTCTTTTTTTTTTTTCAATTTTAAGAGTCCCGAGACCCCTTAATAAAAATCTTCCAGAACCGTTTTAAATAATACATGTTTAATCTATGACATATTTTGGTAAATTTATTTTCTACTAATACAAAGAATGTAATTTTTTATATGATATAAATTTCCTAAGTTTAGTCAGTGTAGTTTCAAGACTTTCTCAATTTCTTTCAATATACACTTTATTACTTACATTTTTTAAAAAGCTTCTTAAATATAAGTTTCTTTTCACAACTTAATTTAATTGATCCATTCGCTTAAAAAAACTAATACGCAACTAAATTTATAATATCCCCCAAAAGTTTTTAAAAACTATTTTACCCTTATGCATGATATTGCTTCTTGCACAATCACACTCTCTCCTAAATTTCATTTACAGTAAACTTCCGATTATCAGCCATTCACGGGACCGACGGTGTGGCGGATAATTGACATGGACGGATAATCATAAGGATAATTTACGGAAACATACTTAAAGACTGTTGCTAAAATTACATTTATTTCTGTCAGTTTATAAATAAGAATATTTAACACGTTCACGCCGGCGTGCATCAGCGGTGGGTCAGGGTTGACTGCCTCATTGGTCGGCGTGCATCACCGGTGGGTCACACTTGCATGTCGCATCGGGCGGCGTGCTTCACCGGTGGGTCACACTCCATTGCTAAATAGAAGGCGTGCACTACAGGTGGGTCACACTCCACTGTGCCATTGACGGCGTGCATTACAGTTGCGTCACACTTGAATATTCGAAAATTCTGTAGTAAAAACAATTCAATATTATAAACCTTATACATTCATGACGGGAAACGAGAATTCTCGCTTTAATTCAAAAGATATCATTGACTAAGGCCGTGGCCTCTAGTTTACAGAAATGTATTTGTATCAAGTTGTACATATCTCTTTAGATTGTAAGACATTTTATATTAAATTCGTACATATGCAGTCAATAAAATCATGTCTCTAAGCATGCTTACTCCTTACGAACTTTCAGACATTCACAATCAACTCTGCTTGTTCTATTCGAGTTCAGTTTAATAAATATAAGAGAGGCGTTTCATTACATACCGTATCTGAATAAAGCCTTGGGGACGAGCGGCACGTATACGTGCCGCATTAAGCGCTCAGAATCTTTGATCTTCCTCACCAGTAAAATTTTACTGTAAAATTTGCCTTTTTTAATCAGCGCATTTTCTCGATTCAAGAAGATACAAATTTCTGTTTTTAAAAAACGGTGAGAAAAGATTAAAAATTTCGTAAAAGACTCCAGTCGCGAAGGGAGTAAGCGAAAGTACCGTGGCGCCAGATGAAGCAAAACATGAATTCGAGCGCCGCCTCACAGCGAAAAACATGACTATAGGTGCCGGCGTGAACGTGTTAAACGCTTTTTTGATCTGTTGTGTACATTCGTTGATAAAAAGCATAATTAATGATAAGAAACCAATTTAAGAGACAAATCTAAAATTTTACACAATAAATAATATGTAGTATCTGTTTTCAGTAGGGATGAGATTTCCGCGTTTTGCACACCAGTATTTTGTTAGAGAAAATGATATTTCATTTAATCAGAACATTTTTGCGATTTAACAGAACAACACTTCCCCTAAGAATATACTGGTGTGCAAAAACGCGGAAATCTCATCTCTGTTTCATTCAATTTGATCCATTATACATTTCTGTTTGTGTGTTGCTTGCAATTTTACTGCAGCAAAATTTTGGATTTTGCGTAATAAAGTACTTGTGTTGCATCTGCTTCCTATTGCATCCCTAAACAATTAATGCACGTGGATAGCATAGTCTCCGCTTCTGCATGACGGACTCCTAAACCATCATTCCCCGATTCATCACGTTCATCCTCTTCAGATTTCTTTGGACTCAGAATATTTTACATAATTTCGTCATACGTTAATTCTTCATGACCAAACATTTTTTTAAAATAGCGCGCCGACTGACTCGGGTTTACTGTGCATTTGAGTTTTCGTAATTCGTTTCTTATAAAAAAAATATATTTAGGAGAGAGGGTGGCGGTTGATTAAAATTATGAGTGACGGATAATCGGAAGTTTATCATATATGGAATCCATATACGAAATTTCTTATTTTGCTTATCTCGAACACTTCCGGTAAAGTATTTTATAGCGAAATTCCCCGTCTAGAACTTCGACATCACTTTTTCGTCCTACGATATCTAAATAGAAATTTATCCGCACCATTGCCATAAGGGATGTAGAAGGATTATCCTATCATTATAGGTCCGTAACCTAGAAATGAGGGCAATTGAGCATAACAAAGTTGTTGCATTGGAGTGGCTTTAATATTAGGTTTTTTAACGGAAGAGTGATTTTCATAATACATAATTAGCTTAAATCCTACTTCTAAATGGCAGTTTTAAAGAGCATTTGTGAATCTTTCTATACATATGATTAAACATTTCGTATTAAAGATTAATGCTTTTAAGTAATATCAATAATTACATGTCTCTGTTCAGTAATAAATATTCTGCTTTAAAAAATTAATTTTAAAGTTTTGAATTGTTTAAAAGATGACCATTTTGAAAATTATATTCATATCTTAAAGAGCATAGCCGGATAAGCATTGAAAACATGCCTTTTAATCAAATTTCTTGATTTTTTCCCCAGATGTGGCTACATATCTGACAGTATATTTCCTCTATTATCATCCTATAAATAGAGATATTTAATGAGATAAAAAAATCGATTTTTTAAAAAACGGATTTTCTCAAAACCTGCTGCGCGGAATTTCATGCCATTAACTGAGGATATATAGATACCAAAGATGCATAACTGGTATTTTTTGTATATTTTCTGTGTATAAAAACTGTGTGAAATAGTGAAATAAAAATTCAAAAAAATAAAAATCATATCTTATGGTTATCCGAAAATTACCATTTTCTTGTAAAAAATTCTCCATATGTGCACGTATATTCTATATAAATGCTGAAAGTTTGCGTTCGGTACTACACATAAATATTTTCAAAAATGTATACTAAAATTTTTGAAGTTCATTTTAAGGCGTTATTTGGGGCGGAGCTACTTAACTTCGACATCCGAAGAATTTTTGGAACAAAGTCAGCAGACAATATGTCAACTGATGTATTTTAGATTCCATTAAGCATATAAGCCCTATTTTTCAACTTCATGCTCATTTTGATATCGACAGCGTTGAGAATGTTGCTCATGTGTTCATTAAAATTTAACCCATTAAACGCCAACGCTCCCGTTGTGGGAACAACAATTTGTTATTTTTCCCCTCAACATATTTTTGAATTATTTAAAAAATACATTTTGTGCCGAAAAGTTAATATTATGGCGTGTAGTATACATATTTTTTCAGAATGATATATATATATTTACTATTTTTTGCAAATTTTTTAAAAAAGAGAAATTTTGGTTTTTAGACTTCCTCAAGTAAAATTAGTAAAAAGAAAAAAGTAAATTCTTTAGTTTTTACAAGTGCAGTGAATATTTAAAGCCAACAGATCATCTAATAATAAATTCCTAATATGAAGTAAATATATTCATTTAAAGCAATATTAGAAAGGTTTCTTTCGTATGTTCCCACAACGGGAGCGTTGGCGGCTTGTGGTTACATTCCCGTCCCTTTGTCTGCAAGCGCGCTTCCATAAAGAGAGGAACATTTTATATTGATTTTTCATGAAAAGCAATATATGTTAGTTCGCTTGAATGTGGATTCGTAATATTATACGGAAAAACAGAACCATTGTGAACAAAACCCCCCTTAAAATTTACCTTTATGATGTTCATCCGCAGAAAAAAAAAATCTTTTAATTACAATTAAAATGCAAGATGCAAAAATGAAAGATTGCGTTTTGCATGGAAGTAAGTTATTACTAAAACATTAAAAAAGAATTTTGGTAATTTCTTGTAACAGTAAATTTGACCATAAATTAAGATATAATACAGTAGTAGTTGGCAGCTACTTTTGAAACTTAAATCCATAGGTAGATTCATATACAATATAAAAAAAAAGAAAAGAAGGATTACGAAAATTCTAAATTGTTTCATGTTATATTAATTGTACTAACGGTGATACTGTTGTAGATCGATTTTTAAATATATGCAGGCCTCTTATTAAAGAGATAATATATATATATATTTAAATAATTTGAAAATCGATGTTTGGTAATAGTAACGTGAAAAGCATTTATTATATTGAAATAAGAGATGTCTCAATTTTCATTTGTAAAACAACTACTTTATTTGAAACAGGTAATAAAGAAAATTCAAAACATCATTTAGGAATATATAGAGTTATATATATCAGTTACGTGTCGATGAAAAAAACTATATTCTAATATAAGTATATGCCAGAAATCTAGGTGTAAAACAAATTTATACATATGTGCGTGTAGTGTTTATTACAACATAATGTTATATCTGAGTTAATCCTTTCAAGTTGCATAGACAATGCGTAGAGAAATAATAAAAAAGAAAGAGTGACGTTATATTTCTAATATTTTGAATATTCGTTAAAAAATTAAATGAAAGTGATTTATGAATATTAATATTAAATTTTTAATCCATATATTTTTAGTAATTGTTTATATGTTTGCATCACGCCTAAAAATGAAGTTTTATTAAATTTTCTAATCGCAATTGCATTATGGCGGGAGAAAATAACGCGCGTTTCTTTGCAGTTCAGAGGAAGGTTCAACCCCCATTAGACGCCAACGCTCCCGCAACGGGAACATGTTATACATTCTAAACGGTTACAGTTATTAAAAAAATTTCAACTGCTTTATCATAGGGGCATCTTATATATATAAAATATATAAATAAACTTTAATTATTTAACGTGCTTAATATAGCGGCGCTTAATGGGTTAAAATACAGCAATTCTGTAACTGTTTATTCCAAAAATTCTTCGGGTGTGGAAGTTGAGTAGCTCCGCCCCAAATAACACCTTAAAATGAGTTTCAATAATTTTAATATACATTTTTGTAAATATTTATATATAGTACCCAACGCATCGGCATGTATATAGAATATACGGGCACATATGGAGAATTTTTACAAGAAAATGGTAATTTTCGGATAAACATAAAAAATGATTTTTATTTTTTTTTTAATTTTTATTTCGCTATTTCACACAGTTTTTATACACAGAAAATTATACAAAAAATACCAGTTACGCATCTTTGGTACCTAAATATCCTCAGTTAATGGCATGAAATTCCGTGCAGTAGTTTTTGAGAAAATCCGTTTTTTAAAAAATCGAGAAAACATTTTTAATATCGTTAAGTATCAATATTTATAGGGTGCTAATAGCGGAAATATATTGTCAGATATGTAGCCACGACTGGGAAAAAAATCAGGAAATTTGACTGAAAGGCATGTTTCCTATGCTTATCCGGCTATGCCTTTTAGGCACTCTCTTATCTTCATGCGAGTAAAGTTTCAATTCTTTAAAAACTTAGTCGAAATTTCTTAAACGCATAATTTGATTTAATTCCACAGTAGAGAACGATTGTTTATCTTGCATTTAACCCTTGTCAGTTATAAAACCCTTACCACGTGGTAACGGTACTTTGTAGTATCGACCATACGAGGTGACAAGATTAACCTTTTCAGGGGCAAAGTACTAGCATTCGTAAACTGTTGAAATAATTGATTGACACCAGTATTTACACGAAAATTTATTTGTAAACAAATAAAAGTTTATTTTAGCGTACTTAATATAACTGAAAATTTCATTGACAAATTCTGGTACCAATGTGGCAATTAGAGAATAAAATTAAGTGATAACTACATCACCGCCCTTCAAGGGTTAACGCATCAGGAAAACGCGTATCTTCACGAATTTTACTTTACACTCGTTTATCTAACACAATTATTAATTATGCAACAAAAATATAGGTGAAAATTTATTTTTAAAATATAGTGGTGTGAGTATAACGTAAAAATATTTGTCTGTGTCAGGCGTGCGAATATTCACTGAATACAATTACAACCTAGTGGTGAATCATGTATAAAAATCTTGCGTCTGATAAGGGTTAATAAAAATTTCTGAAAACCATTCATAATAATGTAATATGGTATTTAACTATCTATCGAATACTCCGTTAAATTTATTTTCTGATTAAAAATTAAAATTATGTTTAATGCTAAAATATATTTCATTCATATGCAGTGTTGACAGTGGGCTACTTTTTTTAACACTAGAACCGCCGTTAGGGGTCATTTTGACTTCTGCCAAAATCGATAATGGTCGATTCGAACCAGAACTTTTTTCGTAAGATATGTTATATGTAAAACAGAGAAAAATAGGCTAATTACATAAGTTAAATAACTTTAAATAAAAATTCTGGTGTAAAACACTTTTTTTTTTTATAAAAATTGAGAAAAATAGTCGGCGGTTCTAGTGTTAAATTGAGATTTCTTGATTTACACTACTTTTTTGAAATGGTAAAATTCGCCTTATTTAAGGGTATATAAATTAAGGCGAAAAAAGGGGAATTTTACTATTTCAAAAAAAGTGGTGCCAATCAAGAAATCTGAATTTTAAAAAAGTAGCCCACTGGTAACACTGTACATATGGTCACTATGAAATAAAGATTGTGATTGATGACATAAACAGATTTATTGAAACTACCTCTTTGAAAAGCCACATAGAACAATCCCAGGTTGAAGGCAAACGTAATTTTGCATTACGGCCGACTATACCATAAACCAGGGTTGGCGAACCTTTTTGCTGCCGCGTGCCAAATTTGATCAAAATATATTTTACGTGACCATGACGTGCCAACTAAAAAACGCATTTCATAGGTGGAAAAATAATGGATTAAAATTATTTAAAATTTTCTATTAAGATTTAAAAAATATTAGAAACATACATGTAGAGCGGTACACTATAATAATTATGGAAACAAATATATTTTAGAAATTAATTAAAAAAATGAATGCGATGTAATTTGATTTCTGTTGTTGCATCTTAATATCAGGTTAATTTTAAAGTAAACTGATCCAGATTTATCTGATAAATGCTTTCAGTTTGAGTTTTGATATTATTCATTTGTGAAAACAGCGACTCGAAAACATAGACAAAAAAAAAAAAAAAAAAAAAAAAAAAAAAAAAAACAGTTAAAATGTCAAACGCCAGTTTCAGAATTGCTCAGTTCTGCCAGTTCTGCCAGTTTAAGAACTTTGAATAGCTCTAAAATAAATTCAAGGTTGCCATAACTTTACCTTCGGAATTTAGTGATGTCTAATAACCAATTCTCGAAGATAGTTTTCATATATCGCCTTTGTTTGAAAAATTTTTGAGACCATAATTAATTAGATTCGAATATAATATGCCGCAATTAAAATTTTTCAATTTCCATTTAATCGAATTTAGAAAAACACAGCCGCGATTTTGTGAAATTTCACTTAATTTTTATTTAGAGCCACAAGCAATGCCGTGCCAAAATTACTCTTTCGCGTGCCAAAAGTTGCACGCGTGCCATAGGTTATAGGTTCGCCGTCCCTGCCATAAACTCTTGCTGGAACAACCAAAGAATGTTTGAGAAACTTTCTGGAAAGATAAATTCAAAGAAAGACAACGGAGGAGGCGGAGACAACTCTTCTGTTGGAAGCAGTAAACATTACAGCTGAACCGTAGATGTGTGTTAGCTTTGCGGCATTTTATTTGTGACCGTTTGATAAAATTGTGCCCCCATAACCTATCAAAAAATTCTTTTTTACTTCTATTAAAAAAAGAAAGAAAATATCGAAATTGAACGGTAAATGCACACAAATTAATTTAACAGAATCTTCTAATAAAGTTCATCTGGAACTAATTAATTCTAAAATAAAATAACTACGTTAGAAATCATTCTATTTTTTTCCTTTTTTTTAACAAATTTTTAATGTTCAATTTTATTTTTTCTTAAATTTAATTTCTCCAGCTCTGATAAGAAATTTATTTTTGAAAATTACTTTTCATCTTTCGAACTTTTGTTAAAACTTGCTAAAAGACACAATTCCTCGTTAGGAGGTTTCACTATTCGACAAAACTTTTCAATTTGAGAGAACCCAAATAGCAAGTTATCTCCTCCATTGCTATTAGGAATGGGGTAGGATTATCCTATCACTATGCATCCATATCCTAGAAATGGAGGCAATTGAGCATAAAACTTTATTCGACGCTTGAGCGAAATTGGTTTTCATACTCGGGCCTTGAACTGGCAAATGCTGTTCATAATACCTAATTAGCTTAAATTCCATTTCCAAACTGGAAGTTTTAAAAATACTTTGAGTACATATGATTAAACATAAACACTATGTAATAAAGATCATTGTTTTAAATCATACACATAATTAGATATGTCTGTTTCATAATAAATATTCTCCTTTTTCAAAATTCATTTTAACGTTTTGAATTGTTTAAAGACTACATCTTTTGAAAACTCAATTGATATCTTAAGTTTAAAAAAATTGTCTATCTTTATAAAAATAAACATTCAATTTCTTCAAAAGTAATTCGAACTTTCTTAACCCTTTCAGGGGCAGGGTACTTGTATTAGTAAAATGTTGAAATAATTGAATGACACCAGTATTTACAAGAAAATTTATTTGTAAACAAGTAAATGTATATTTTCGCGTCCTTAATAAAAGTGAAATTTTCATTAAAAAATTCGGGTGCCAAAGTGGCAATTAGGGATTAAAATTATGTGATGCCATGGCGGAATCATCGCCCTTCAAGGGGTTAAAAGCTTAAGGGGACAGTTTACCATTTCAACAATTTTGTTTATTTTTAAAAACATGGTTTAAATGGTGAACTCACTGCATTTCAATGTTCATTTAAAAGTACATTTTAAGAAAAATATAACTGCATATTTAATCAAAATTTAATTTTTAAAATTTTTTTTTAAATCAGTACAATTTTTCAATTCCTACTATTAGCTCACACTCTCCCTATATTTATTTATATATTTATTTATCTTGTTCAAATTTTCAATCGTTAATAAAATACTCATTATCATCCTATCAAGTTGAAATAATTTTTTTTAAACTTGTACTGGAGGACAATTGATGTTAATACAGTTTTTCCAAATATTAATTCATTCATTAAATTTTAATTAATTAATTTTAGTTTTGCATGGGAAACAAAATGGCGGCCATTGGTAATTGAAGATCAATGAAAGTATTTTCAATAAGGGGTTACGATAGGGGGGACCCTGTTCTGTCGCCCAATACCGCCAAGTTTGTCACCAACTTGGCGGTATATAGCCAAATTTGGCGGCTAAAATGAGTCGCCAAAAGTGACGCCAACTTGGCAATATGTCTAACATTTCGCCAAATTCCCATACAGTTCCATTGTAAACCTACTTGCTTATAGAAAATCAACAAATTGAGGTATTTTAATGCAGCATAAACCAATATTAGCTTAAGGGATTATATAAAATTTTTCTTTGATGGCCTAAGCAGGAATTGACTTTAAAAACAAAATTTTTTATATTACTTGTTTCTACTATACAAACATATGCTGCTACAATTGCCCGAAAAGCAGTTCTTGAATATTTTTAATTTTATTAAAAAATAGCTTCTAATCATTTTAAATTTAAATTCTGTCAGTATAATACTGTAAATTCAACAATTTACTTTTTTGCAGTGCACTTGTTTTTTAATACTGCAGCTTGAATCCAATTCCTTATTTTCCTAAATTTCATTTCATCCTACAAAGTCTGCACATTTTCTTTTATATTCAAAGAATATTCCTCTGTATTCAGTGAAGTTCAAAACACTGAACATTTCTTAGTACATTTTTTGTAGAAATGCAATTTATTTTATTCCAATCCAGTAGGTCAAAGTATTTCATACAAAATTTCTTTTACAGAATTATTCTGCATTTAAGCAACTCAGAACCGTAACCAGACTGCGAAGCTAGTGGGAGCTTTAAAAATTTTGCTGGGGCTAATCCACGTCCCTTACTTTCTTCTTTTTGCTGCCGCTTTAACAAAGAATAAATTTAAATAACTTGCAAGTTTTTCTGCCTATCAGGGACTTGGTTTAAAAGTTATAAATTGAAAATAATTACATTTTTCCAAAATTTGAAGCCCCACCAGTGGTCGAGAGGTTCTGCTCTCAAAGCTGG
This sequence comes from Maratus speciosus, assembly GCA_963932465.1. Taxonomy (NCBI): domain Eukaryota; kingdom Metazoa; phylum Arthropoda; class Arachnida; order Araneae; family Salticidae; genus Maratus; species Maratus speciosus. Next base: position 499,402,966 of record OZ010794.1, on the reverse strand, counting down.
TAGACGGGAGGTGCTGGGTTCGAATCCAATCGCGCTTGTCGGCCTAATCGTTCGGAGTTTTCCGTGTTTTTCTTCGAGCTTTGGATTACCTTGAGTAAATACGAATTAGGTTCCCTTAGAAAGACCCCCAAGGAGGGCACGCTCCCTTTAGGCCTATATCCCTCGTGTTGATAATTGACCGTTATAAACAACACCAACACCAAATTTGAAAAGACATTATAGGAACTGTGCTATTTACTTGTGAAAAATAAATGCCTTCAAAATTTGGACATTCTAGCAAATAACATATACATAAAATAATATATTTCATAATTTTTTCTTCTTATTAGAAGATCTGGTTAGTTTTTATCTGAATACTAATCACCTTTCGAGGGTAGAAAATAACACTAGTTCTGGCTGTTTGATAGTTAAATATCTTATCATGAATAATAATAAAACACTATATTTAAAATGTTTCTTTATCCTTTTCAGCATCTTTTACGTATTTATATATTTTAGCAATTTTAAAGAGTTTACAAAAAAAAAATAATAATAAATCTTTAACGTGACAGATATACTATTGTATTAAAATAATTTAGTCGGGAAGGCGGTGACATCGAAAGCCCCCTCATCGCGGAATTGAATTTTTTTTTTATGTAAATCGATAATAAACTGCCATGCGATCAAAATGAGCTAGGTATGACTAAGTATGACCCCCCCCCACACACACACACACTAAAAATTACCATTTTTCACTTGTAAGCATGCATCAACATTTAGGCTTCTAACTCCAAGCTATCCCAATTAGATCAGGCAGTGGTGGCCAAGTTGGCAGAGCATTGTACTCGTAGCTACTGGTCGTAGGACCCAGGCTAACTGCTGGCTAAAAATTTCGTCATGTACGCTAATGGCGCCTGATGCATGCAAAATCCGTCGTGGGTGGAAAGTCCTCCAAGTTACTTGTGAATTATATCTTTGGATGTGCCTTGCCAGGTGAATGCCTCGTCATCTGGTCAAGGTTCTAAATTACGAGATCAAATTGATTAGCAATGTGCAAGATCCAAACAACAGGATATAACGTTAAGTAACCGGCAAAACAAAGTATACTCAAACGAGCACTAAGCACCGCAGATAGGATGGCGTTCGTGGCAGTGATGTTAGGTTTTTTGCCGCTAAGCGACAATTAGGCGTCCCCCGACCGGTACCAGGTATCAAAGCCGTTCAGCTGGGGCAACCCGGCAGGTAGGGGCCTGGTCATCGTTTAGAAAGAAAGAAAAAATGACGAAAAATAAAGTAGCCACCGGTAAAAGATCAAAGAAAAATAACTGTAAAATTTTATCACCGATCGCCCTCTTCAAATAGGTATGACAGACTTTTCTGGCAGAATAGTTCGTCATACCAAGGTTTTCTGAAAGAGTATAAAATTTTCTATAAAATGCTCTAAGATTTATCAATATCCGCGATGACGGTAAAACATAATAGTTTTTTTTTCTAATAACAATTAATTTAATTAAACATATTTTCGGCTTGTCAAACCTAGTCATGCCTAGCTCGTTTTGTTCGTATGACTTTTTACTATCGACTTAATTTTTCAACTCCGCGATGACGCGGATTTCGATTTCACCGGACTCCAGGCCATTATGAGAGCTAGAGTAGGGGGGGCGGGGGGGTAATAGAATACTAGAGGTGGCTAAGCCATTACCGTCTCAATACTCAAGGCCTCCGGACTGATTTCGTGACGTACCAAATGAAAATTAACCCCTCGAAGGGCAAGCAATTGCGTTTGTGTAATGCTTAATTCCCACCAGAAATTTAGAAAAATTTCATTTCAAAATGAGGAAAAGCAATTGCACGACTTCTCTCCACTAAAGTTTGAAAACTGAAATTTCTTAAAATTTTTCTGGTGCGAATCCTGATTAATCGTAGGTGGTATATAATATATACCGCCGCCTCTTAACCCCTTGAGGGGCGGTGGAATATATTTTATCCCACCTACGATTAATGAGGATTTGCACCAGAAAAAATTTAGGAAATTTTAGTTTTCTGACTTTAGTGGAGAAAAGTCGTTAAATTGCTTTTCCTTATTTTGAAATAAAATGTTTCTAAATTTCCGGTGGGAATTAAGCATTACACAAACGCAATTGCTTGCCCTTCAAGGGGTTAATCTTCATTCGGTACGCCACGAAATCAGTCCGGAGGCCTTGAGTATTGAGACGGTAACGGTTAAGCTCACCTGGGCCCATCTGGTTACGCCCCTGCTGCAACTTCAAAGAAATGTATCTTGCAGTGATATTAGCTGTTAATATCTTCGACAACTCTTTTCTCTTGGATGAAATCCAAATAGGATATTATCAACCCCATTATAATGAGGAATGGAATAGGATTATCCTATCATTATACGATCATATCTTGAGGAGAATTGAGCATAGTGACATTGCTTATCGTTGTCCTTAAGTGGATTTAATAATCAGTCCTTGAAAGGGATTATCATAATATCTAAATAGTTTAAATCCTACTTCCAAACATGGACAATTTTAAAATAATTTGTGACCCTACATGTACTACATTCTACATTATATATTGCTATTTTTCAAATGATATATGTAATAAGATGTTTTTGTTGAATCATATATATTCTTTGTTCGAAAATTATTTTTAAAATTTTGAATGGAATACAGATTATACAGGAAGCGCATTGTAAAAGTTATAACCAAATCTTACGTGTAGACAAATGTTTAAATTATAATATTCAACAAGTATATTTGTTAGCATGCAAACACTAAATAAATAAATTAAACGATAATTAATTTTTTTAAATATTAAGCTCACATTATCGATGAAACATTCGATTTCCTCACTGAATAACTTAGCGTTTTATAAATGTTGGGGAATAAATTTTTTAATGTGCAATAAAAAAAAAAAGAAAGAAAGAAAAATCCGCAGTCTTAAATTTTAATTCTATATTTCGAAACACATTTTAAAATGGCTTTTTTATGTGTTCCTTGAACGGGTGAGTATTTTTCATCGTACTTAATTAGCTGAAATCATACTTTGAAACTGAAAGTTCATAGGATTGTGAAAGTTTTAAAGATTTTTATTGGTGCACAAAATCGTATAATGAGGCATTCTCACAATCTTTTGACTTTTCTATTTTTTTTCTGTCCCTGACTAATAATTTTTATTTTAGTACATATTCTTGGGGTTTTTTTTATTTCTCATACTGGAAAACATCCCATTGCATGACTGCATAAGAATATTAACGAGATAAATATGTTTTGGACGATATTGGGTGTCCAAATATACCACGAAATTCCTGTACCGTCTCGTGTCCTTGAAGCTGATTTTTAAATTTGGAGCTGCCTGAATAAAATTGTCTCAATAAAAGTAATTCGATGTATTTTTTTTTTCGGAAACTTGGACTATTGTTGCATATAAATATATAGAAAAAATTAACCTGCACACATTTTTAGAGTTGTCATTATTTTTTGAACTCTGTCCCTGGGTTTTAGATTACTAACAGTCGCTCTTGCTAAACTTATACAGAAAATCACTTCAGATGCAGCCACAGAATTTTTTTCAACTTTTTTCTCGTGCAGAAATATGTTAGAGAAAGAATGGCTAAAATTTCTTGACAGTAAATTTACTGCAGAATTTAACCCGGGAGTAGCCGCATGGGGTAGGACATACCCCGGGTGCGTAGGGTTTTTACAACTGTCACCAATCTTTTTTCAAAAAGTATTCTTCAACTTAATTTATTTCAGAATTTATAGACTTTGTAAGGTTAAGCTTATTATTTGTATTTATTGGTGACAAAGTAAAAACCATTCACACTCTGGGTATGCGCGACTTCCCCCGGGTTAAGTCAGCATTTAAATATCAATTTCAAGATTTCGTGGCTTTATTGGTAGTCTTACCGTTCACAAGGTTTATACCTGCACTTGTCGAGGTAAATTATTATTATTTTTAATCCAATGTAAATAACTGCTTCTAAAAATCAATGAACATTGTGGCTATCACTTAGTCTTAACATGATTTGCCTAAAAATAGGTGGTAATTTTCCTTACCGTCCCAACCTTACCGTACCTTTTTTTCCTTTACCGTCCCCTTTTTTTCCTTACTGTCCCTTCTTTAACACCCTTTTAAGACAACGTTATACCAAAATGTTGTACTAAAACTATTACATTGTGATTATTTCTTATTTGAATATCCTGTGGGTACTATGCAAATTCATTATAAGTAAAAATTTAGAAAAAAAGTAAAAAGTTACAGCGGTAAAATGGTAAGTAAAATTGAACTCGCAAGTTTGACTTAAAACTCAGTTAAATAAAAAAAAATTCGCTGCTGATCACTTTTTTCTTTATTTTGAATCATTAAGGCTATAAGTTTAAAGTGTTACTTTAGTAAGTTTAATTTCACCATATTTTTATTCCTGACAAGACAAAAGATTTTTTAGAATCATACACGAAACATATTTGCACTAAGTTCTCAATATTTCTTAAATACTAGCTTAAAATAGAAATACATTTGCAATACAAAGCTGCCATTTATTCTGATTTTTGAGTACTCCATTTCCGAATGAGGTACTTTGAGAAGAATAAACTTTATATACTTACGAAAAGCCTAATAGCATAGTTCAAAATACTATTGAACCTTTTGCACTCCGTTGCCGTCGCAACGACATCATCTTTCTTTGCAAAATTTGTTTTTGGCACCAGTAATAAAGGAAAATAAAATTTGCCTTATTTAATCAGAGCATTTTTGGAATTGTGTACTTGATGGAAACTTCTTTAAAAAATAGTGGTGCCGACCGAATAAAATTTGTGTAAGAGACACCGGTGTCCAAAGGATTAAAAAATTATCAATGTAGCAACATCATAGGTGCCAAGAGTTACGTATTTTGAATGCCAGTATTTCCGAATTGTAATCTTCTGCTTATTTATTCTCATATTTTTGCTATTATAACAGGTATTAAGATATAGTAGCACTCAAAATAAGCAGCACCTTTGACACATATGCAAAATCCCCCATTTCCTTTTAAACGTAAACTTGACTATTAGCCAAATTTTACGATTTTTATACTTTTATGAAATACATATAAAACTAAACGCACGGGTATTATTTTGCTTTAAACAGTTTCTTTAAACATAAAACTTGAATATTTCCATGCCAATAAATTGAATTGCACATATTTTATACTAATAATCCTACGCTAAATCCCGAAAGAATGAGCTCCATGAATAATAAAGATCAATGCACGTTCCAGACCCCGTGAACGTTTTACGTTTATAAGCATAATAAAAAAGAAAATGTCCCAGTAAAAATTTCGCTTGCACCATTTTCTCCCGGTTACTTTTTATTAAGGTATTTTGACCTCACAAAGGAAAATTGTTTTACTTTATATGTAAAACATCCTATGAGCACAGTTTTGTTATTATTAGCTTTTTGTTTTAGGTTTAATCGTGTAATATATCTATGGCATTTAGCTTTTTCCAGCAGGATTGTTTTATGTACTTAATTAAATTAAAAACATTGTTATTCATAACTGCTTGGTTTATAAATGAATAATTAGATTTGTTCTTCCTGTTACTTTTTATTAAGGTATTGTGACCTTAAAAAGGAAAATTGTTTTCTTTTATATGTAAAATATCCTACGAGCGCTGTTTTGTTATTATTAGCACGCTGTTTTAGGTTTTATCGTGTAATATGTTTGTGGCTTTTAGATCTTTTTTCAGCAAGACTCTTTTAAATAATTAATTTAATTAAAAAAATAATTATTCATAACGGCTTGTCTTGAATTTGAATAATTAGATTTGTACTTTCGATGAAAAAGTTTATTTTTCGCATAATTATAATGAAATTTTTAAAAATGTTTCTTTTTATAAAATGGGATTGTTTTATTTAAAATAAAACCTTTGGAAAACCAACAACATTAATATCAATGTGTAGAGCTCACATGATAATGGTGGTAAGTGACACAATCATCATTTTGAGAAAACCAGCAGGGAGGGCCGAGGTAATTAAAAAAGCTCTGTCAAAATAAGCTTCGTATTCAACACGTTATAACAATAATTTCTCGCAATATTATTGCTAAAAAGATCTTTATTTTATAACATTGTTATTTACAGACACTATGAATATTAAAACTATGTATATATTTCTAAATTTTATCATAATCAATCTATACATAATCAAAATCGCAAGATTCACTATAAGTATGTGATTAATTGAGAAAAAGTTCTATGTACCCTGATTGTTGAATTCTGTTTTCGAGAACATTCTATGGACTCTCATTGGTTGAATCAGATAATCTCGGCTCCAAATGGGAATTTCTATAAAATTCCTTCATATTCTGAAAGCAAACCTTTCGCCAAATGTCGCCAAATTTGGCGAAAAAAAGATATAATGGAATATCTTTACATTTCGTGCACGATAAATGAAGATTTTCCTTAAAAATATGCATACTTTACATATTTAAAAGTGAATCTGTATTGTTTACATTGTCACACGCATTTAGAGAAATAGAGAAATTTTAAAAGTCATACGTCTTTACGAAATGTGCTGTTACTTCACATACAACACATTTTTATGTATTCTTTAACACTTATAAAATATTTCATTTACTTAACATGTTAAAAAATGCCAAGTGATATGTTATTATCTTTAATATATTTAAACGGAACGCTTTATTTTCCTGTAAGAAAATAAATCTAGAAATTTTATAAAAGTAGCTTATGCGGAAATAACACTAAAAGCTTAGAAATATATTACCTTTAGTCAAATATAGATAACATTCAACATAAAAAAATGATAAATTAACAAATTTTATGCGTTATATTAAAGTAATACGTTTCACCCCAAAAAATCGGCTAATTTTTTAAGTATTTATTGATGATATTTAAAGTTGTTACATTTTAATGTTATAAAACTTTTTTTTTCATATATTATCGAGCGATTATTTTAGTTTAATTTTTTATAATAGGAAAAAATTATCGCGTTTCATATTCAACCCGATAAATTTCGATTTTTTTCAGAAATATGCATATTTCACATATTTAAGTGTGGTTCTGTATTTTTTTGCATTAACACTCATTTAGAGGAATACGAAAAGTTAAAAATAATGCATCTTTACGAAATGGGCTGTAACTTCACGTGCAAGACATTTTTATGTATGTTTGAACACTTATAAAATATTTATTTTATTTAACATAATAAAAAATTCTATGTGATATGTCGTTTTATTTTTCCCCACGGAAATAAAGCTAGAAATTTTATGAAAATAGCTAATGTGGAAATAACACTAAACGCCGAAATTTACTATCGTTAGTCAAATGCTGGATAATGTTCAGCATAAAAAAAGATAAATTGTGCATTTTTATGCGTTATTCTTGCATAATTCGTTTGATCCCATAAAATTTGTTACTATTCTATACCCTCTTTTTTGAATTATTTATTCATGGTATTTAAAGTTGTTAAATTTTTAATTTATGCCTCTAACTTCCACTCTCAAATAATATTTCCTTCTAACACCTGCCGGAACCATAAACTCTACGCATAGATTAACCTTATGCAGAATTTTTATGACAAAAGAAATACCTTTGTGAAAGCTTTTCTCTTCAGTCTATAAATAAAACTGCATAAAATTCTCGAAATCAGAAGGGAATAAATAATTTATTGGTGTGAGAGAGAAGTTTTTATAAAAAGTAAATTTCCCTTTCAAATAATGCAATAAAACAAGATTGCCTGAGCTCTAGCAGAAATCTTTAACTTCTTTAAACCCAGCAATATTGAGATCAACACTTTGTATTGTACGGCTCTGTGTTGAAATGTTAATTCCAACATATAGACATATATTTTAATTTATGTATTATTTGTTCCAAGTACTTTAACAAAATCCTAAATTTTCAGCTCAATTTTTATAAGATAAACTTTATTATTATTATTATTATTTTATTTTCTTAGATTATTAAAATATTATATTTTTGTATATAGTATACGTTGTTATAATAATGAATATCATATGTAATGTTTAAAATATTTCTTTAAATACATGTTTCAAATGTACCTTGAGTATGCAATTTGTATGAAGTCTGTCTCTTTTGGATCTATTTTTTTTACATGTGCGCGATGTGGTTAATCTGTGGGTGGGTGATATTTTTTTTTATTTTAAAGATTTTCCATTTTTTAAAAATATATCCCTGAGAATAGGGAAATTCTAAAATTATTTTCTTAATTACTAATTAAATAATTTCTTTGCATAATTAATTTTAAATTTCTCAAATTGCTTGTCTTATTTTGGCCTGTTTCAATTGATTCTGTTATCAGCTTCCCCTTCCTTTTTCTTTTTTCTATCTTAGTTTAACCCATTTGTGCCTGAATTTTTGTTTACTCAAATTTGTTGGTAAAATGACTTTAAAATGTTGCAAAATAAACTGAAAAAATACTAAAAAAAATTACGCTAAAAGATATTCGTAATTATTTGATAAAATGTAAACGTACAAAATATGGAAATATGCATAATATTTGTAATAATATTATGTGCATAATTATATGTTTTGTCTATATTTATATAAAATAAGCTTTTAAATTGTATATTATACACTATAATTAGTATTTTTATGAATTACTAAAAAATATATTTATTTCTTTGCAGAGACTAATAACATTATAAGTATTAGTAATAATAAACTAAGAATAATCGTATTTAAGGCTTGAAAACAATTTGTTGCATAATCATCTTGAAAAGGACTTTACATAAATGTCTCCTCAATGGCTAATAAAAATACCCATTCGTGCCTAGCGTCCTATATTTTGTACGTTACAAAAAGGCATAAAAAATAGGCTTAAACATATAATTTCACAATTTAAAAAAATACGTATTTCGAAGAAGTCTACAAGCTAAGATTATGACTTATTTATTTGGATCCTTGATAGAAAAAATACAAATAAACTTGCTGTTTACATTTCGCCACCTTAAAATTGAAAAATCTATAAACTCCCAAAAAAGTCTTCATTTTAAGCAAATAAACGTTCATCTTATGCTGTCATCTTTCGGTAACAGATAAAGACATTTATAGATATTTATTTAATACAATTTTCATGTTATAAAAAAGAAAAAAACTATACAAATTTATAAAAATGTGAAGCGTCCCAAAATTGGGACGCTAGGCATTAATGGGTTAAATTTAATTTTTGGTGATACGGTTGGTTTCGGAGAACAGTAATAATATCTGAATCAGGGACCTCGTTTTCTCGCGGTTCACAACGCTACGGGGAGGCATATTGAATATACACTATATGGACATTAATGACCGCACACTTTCAATGTTAGACATTTTGTCAAATATTTAAATTTATTATTACTTTGTACAGCAATGATTAAGGTTCGTGACTCACTGGGTAATCTTGTAAACTGTCGCGCTTTGCTGGATAGTGGCAGTGAAGCCTCTTTCATAAGTGAAAATTGTATGCGCAAATAAAGTTTGCCAAGGAAATCGACTAAAGTCCAGATTACATGTTTAGGTTATATCATGCTGAATCTAATGAAGAGGTAAATTTAAATTTTACTCCCCATTTTAATTCTGAAGTGAGATTTGCCACTAGAGCATTTGTGATAAAAATAATCACATCAAATGTGCCGTATAGTTCTATTCCTTCTAATATTGTGAATAATTTTAATGATATAGTTCTAGCAAACCCATTATTCTTTGAATCAAGACCAGTAGATATCTTATTAGGAGTTATTGTTTTCTTTACATTGCATTATTTGTCATATTTCTCTGGAACTTCAGAATCATGAAGAATATGTTCGACTCCATATTTATAAACGGTAATTTGGTCAGAAGGACAATTAGGTGGCCAATAAAAAATCCAAGACAAATAATAATGTTTGGGATCACCCTGTAAAATAAAATGCACGAAATGATCTATCGCTATAGCTTACGAATATATGGGTATTGTACAATATATGTATTCATTTGTGGAAGAATAGAACGTATATTCATGGGGATATATCGATTTTTTTTTTTAAAGTTTAAAACATTTTTGCATTTTTTTTTTTTATACCGTGCAGGGTTTAAACCAAATTTAACGTCAGTTTCAGAAAATTTGACAAAATGCAGTAGAAATAATATCGTGTAATTGGAATGTAAATATATTAAATATTTGATGAAATATGACCAATTGTATGAAACATTTTTCATCTGCGTATGCGCGCACAATAAAGAATTATATATATTTTTTTCATGATTTGATAGTCAACTCCATGGAGCAACTCATACAAAAAGCCAGTGAAATATCGTGAAAATTCAGAAAGATATCGGCAATATAGTGAGCGAATTTTTTGCTGGTCTCTAAATCTGCTGAATGATAAGTTGATTTTCCACAAATTGTCATTTTTTATTACCTGGCTTTCAGCAAAGGAGTTTGTACTTAACCTACAATGACGGGTATAGCCCGCGTACGATGATCGTGCCAAATGTAAATTCTTCTTACCACTAAAATTTTACAGTAAACATAGTTTAATCTAAACGTCGAAATTCCATGATTAAACAAGGCGAAAATCTCTATTAAATTTTAGTGGTAGCTATGGATTTGCCAAACCGTAGGTTAAGGGGTTAATGAATGTCAACGAGTAGATTTAGAAGAAATGCTTCGATTTTGATACTTCTTTTTTTCTTGGAGTAGGCTCGTGCTGGTGATTTTCCAAGAAGATCTAAAGCATCCATAAAAAATGAAAATTTAAAAAAAAAGTAAAAATTAAAAACGACAATTTATGGAAAAACCCTTATCATTTAGCTGTTTTCAGAGAACGACTAAAAAAAGATCAGTCTATTGCCAATATCTTTCTGACTTTTCACGATATGAGTTCTTTTATGAGTTGTTCCATAGATTTGGCTATCAAATCATGAAAAAATAATTCTTTTATCGTCCGCGAATGCGCATGTAAATAATATTTCATTCAACTGCACATATTTCATCAAAAAATTAATATATTTACATTCCAGTTATACCATATTATTTCTACCTTATTTTGTCAAATTTTCTGAAACTGGCGTTAAATTTGGTAAAAAACCCTGTATGGTATAAACAAAAAACACGCATTAAAAATTTTCTTTGAACTTAAAAATAAAAAATCGATATAACTCCATGAATATTTTTCCAGAAATGAATACATATATTGTACAATATCCATATATTCGTAAGCTATAGCGATAGATAATTTCATGTATTTTATTTTACAGGGTGATCCCAAAAATTATTCTTTTTCTTTGATTTTTTGTTGAACCCTTAATTGTCTTTCTGATCAAACCGCCATTGATAAAAATGAAGGAGAACATATAATTCTGAAGTTCCAGGGAAAACCCGACAAATATATCTTTAAATATTCTGCAAAATTTCTAAAATTGAAAATGTCCGGTCATTAATGGCCATATAGTGAATATTATATATACAGGGTGTCCATAATTAAACGACCCTACTTTAAAGATGTCTACAGACAAAACTATTGTTCATAAAGTTCTGAAATTTTGTGAACGACATAATAAAGTTATGGGAATTTGTTTAAGCTAAAAAAATATATAAATAAAAATAGTTCAAAATTTCGCCCCCAGAGGGCGATTTTTAATAAATTACACATTTAGCATTACAATATTTTAGAAATTTTATTTATTAACTTAACCTTATTCTAAAGGCAGCATTTCACGACATCTTCCTAGCATTTCTCAGAACACACTGCGGTCAACTGTGGAACAGGCTATCTTACGATTCCAGTTGGTATCTGAAAATGATGAAAGTCATGCAGAACATGTTTGGTTATAACAAAATTTGTTAAACTATCGTAAATGTATGCTAAGTATGTAATTCTTTAACAAACGGCCTCCTATTTTTTTTTCGCTGAAACAAATTCTCAAACTTTTATTATGTCCTCCAAAAAATTTCACAACATTCTGAACAATAGTTTCGTCTGTAGACAACTTTAAAATGGGGTCGATTAATTATGAATATTCTGTAAATAAAATTTCTGAACTATCGCACTGCTAAATGTATAATTTATTAAAAATCGCCCTCTGGTGGCGAAATTTTGAACTATTTTTATTTATTAACCATTTGGAAAAATGGTTATTGTCCTCGTGAGGGTAGGAAATCAAAAGCATATCTGAAGTGTTTTATTGGTTTAATACGCACTTTATTCCTTTTCTGATTGGTCTATACACTAACCTTTACTTTCAGCAGAGATGGATACTTCTGTTGCCACTATGACAAAAAAGTAATAAAAACTACAAAAAAAATTAATAACGCAGAAACAAATTGAGATACAGCTTTCAAACAAATTGCATTTAAAAGTACATTTTTTTCTCCATACGACGCTGTAAAAAGTAATATCATGGGATGTTTAGAAGTTTAAGAATGAAATTTCATTTAAAATGGGTCGTCAGATTTCTTGGAAATCTAACGATGGAAAAGCCTTTTCCCGAACAGCCAATGAAACGCTTGGATAATACATAAGTTTCAGGTGGATAATACGTGCGAGTCGCAGGCGATTTTTGTCGCTTGCAATTTTTACGTGTCATAACACTATTAATATTTAATTCATGGCGTACGAAATGTATAATCAACTCCGTGCGATTTTTTATGTCTCAAAATTTAGTCTTTGAAAGATCATTTTTCAAATGGTCGTTGTAATTAGTTAAATTGCATTTTTTTAAATATATTTTTTTACCTTAAACAAATTCCCATCCCTTTATTACGTCTTTCACAAAATTTCACAACTTTATAAACAATAGTTTTGTCTGTAGACAACTTTAAAGTAGGGTCGTTTAATTATGGACACCCTGTATATGTATGTCCCAATTTTTACTAACCCCTTTCTTGGCTATTGATATTCTATAATGTGTAAAAATTGGCACAACACTGTGCATATCTGCTACATACCCAAAAGTAATTGTTACTTACATAGTTCCCGACACAGCAGTTAATATAAATTGTTCATACTATTTTCAACAGATGGCAATACTGTGATAATTTTTCATTCCAAAGTTTTGTTTATCATTTGAGCAGTTTTTCATCTATATTACTAAAATGAACTTCGTAAATTTTGTAAAATTAAAAATACTGAAAAAGTCCCAAAACTGATTTTTTTTTTTTTTTTTTTTTTTTTTTTAAACTTGAATTTCCTTTAATACCACTCTTCCAGCAATCGAAAACTATAACTACTCAGCCCATAAAACTTCAATTGAAAATTACGTGTAAAAATATCTGTATCCATGGAAAAGAATAATTTTATTCTTCAAAATTTGTCATGGCACTTTAATGACATGCAACATTACAATTTTCAAAATTGAATTACCTTTAATACAACTTTTCCAAATCGAAAATTACAACTACTCAGTCCATAAAACTTCAAATGAAAATTATGTCTGAACATAGCAATATCCATGAAAAATAAAAACAATTTTATTATTCACAAATTTATACATTACACTAGGGTAACTCCGGGAGAGTCGCCGCATACGGGATAGATGCCGCACCCCTTGTATTTCTTGTAATTATCGATAGATGGTCGTCAAACGCACAGTATAGGTGCGCAATGAGATTATTTTAACCAGTCTATAGCATGAATCCCATTTCTATGTTTACTTGTAGAAGTACAATCCTTAATTTGACGTAAGTGCATGATTTCACTGTCCAAACTTTTAAACACGTTATGTTTAAATACTTTTCATACTCTAATTACTAAATGCATGCATGATTTCGAAGTCAAAACTAAGTGTAGCGTTTGTATAAATTACTGTGGGCATGGTTACGCCATTCCCCTTAGCGATGGCGGGTAACTGTGATGGCCGACGACTACACGATGCAAAATGGAATACATGCCGCACTGCTATTCCGGTATACATGTCGCAGTTTCTTTTGTACGGTATGATTAAGTGTTATTAACTTTTCCTTTTCTTTTTTCACAGACTAACCATGTTATGAATTTTTATCAAGTTTACTAAAACCAAAGGAGAAAAAGGGGGAAATAAAAAGTAAGAAGGACAAGAAATGCAAGTCAAGATGATAATAATGAAAAATTGGATTACGCGTAACGCAGACGTTCTTTGCAAGGAATGTTTAGAAAACTACTCCCAAAAAGAAGGAAGTGTAATTGGCTTCATTGCATAATGTGTTTAAATGCAGTTACATAAAGGCTGCACTTTTTCGACACTTTTTCTGTAGATTGTAGTAAAAAAAAAACAGGTCTCTTAACCCATTTGGGACCATAGGTGCATATATTAGCACCTTCATAAAGAGCTTACAAAATTTGTTTCCGCCACCAGTAAAAAAGAAAGGTAATATTTGATTTGTTTAATCCGAGCATTTTCATGATTATTTAAGTAAAGGTAACTTCTTTTCAAAAAGTGGTACCAACCGAATAAAATTTGTATAAAAGCCACCGGTCCCGAAAGGGTTAGCAAAAAAATTATGTAAACACAATTTTACTTTTTTTCTTTTCCCTTTCTAATACATTGATGTTATGTTGTTGCTGGAATAACAATTCAAATTTAATGTAAAAAAAAAATAAGTCGATAATTTTAATAGTGAAAGCAGGCAACAATTATTAATTTGAATCTACTAATACGTTTCATTGTACTCATTTAGTTTCATTTTGTTATTACATCGTTAATTATAGTCCAGATATGAATATTTCTTTTGAATATTTTTATTTATAATTTCATTCTGTTCTTTTTACAAGTGCGGCATAACTACCGCCCAAGTGCGGCGTCTCAGCCTGAATGTACGGGTGACGCGCCGCAGTGTAATGTTTTAGAAAAAAATTGTTAAAAAATATTAATAATTTGTTTTGAATTTTTTTGCCGCAGTACACACGTTGTATATTTAACATTAAATTACACAGCATGATTTTTTTTATTTTATGTCCACCATGGGACTTTATACACAAATTCAAAAATATGTGCGGCATAAAACCCGGAATTACCCTATACTAATAATAGTCCTATTATGTTAAAGTGTATTTTTATCGATAATATTTTAGCAGTCATGCAGTATAAAAATTCCTTTCCAAAATCTTCTTTTAGAAATTTAAATCGCATTTGCATATAATTCAAATTATTAATCTCTTTTATAATGCTAATAGAATTCAGTTATAATTTCGAAAGTAAAAAGGTTGTACTTATTTTATGTTCGAAAAGAGTATATTTTGTTTTTTTCTGATTTTCTACTTTTCTAAAATATTACTCATTATTTTCTAGGCTCTATTCATCTATTCTTAGATTCTAAAAAAAGTTATTTTCAAAACAATCCTGAATAATTATGTTATTCTTTTGGGATGCCGGAAAAGAACATTTCGTTAAAAATTGTGTTCAGTAACCTCTTGTGGATTTATTAATCAATTCTTCGAGAAGGTTACAACAGTAATTATTTATGAAAGGGTGTACATAGAATCCTTCATTTGTTATTTTTCATTGAGAAATATACTTAATAATGATTTCTGCAGCGCAAAACAAAACTCTTGTTTCATTATAAATTGAAACTTCGTTTAATATCTAGCTTATATATATACAGGGTGCAATATGTTATCTATCGCCGACCTTTAATTTCTCAACCGTTGGTCGTAGACATATAGTTCCAATTACAAAAACGTTTCGAATGAGGTAAATTTTCATTATGTGGCATTATTTAAAGTAGAAAATCAATTTTATAAAAATTACGAAATCTAACTTTTTATAAGGTCCCCAGTCCCCATAGTTATAGTTTGTAAAAGTTTACACATATCATAACAGATATAACACAAAAAGTTTGACATCTGTACTACAAAAATTGACACAGTTATTAAATTTCAAACTTTGAAACTTTTGCACATGATTTTGTCATTCATTGAGGGATCAGTTAAAAAATGAATTAAAGTAATTCGAGATCAAAATTAGGGTGCACTATCCTTTTTATAACGAAACCACATTTAGCCGGCGTCACCAATTCGGGATATCACCAAAGAGGGGTATTTCATCTAAAAATTTGAGCTGACTTTTAGGGGTTGTATAGAAATCGAAGAAGGAAATATTGAAATTAAACAGCAAAATAAATTTCACCTAAATTACCTATGACCATAGACCCATAGGTCTATGTGACTGATACCACTTCTCTGGTTTATCTGAAGCAGCGCATCATCCTTGATTGTAGCACAGTTTGACACCTACTATGCTCTAACGTGTACAGGACTCAGTAGTGTCACGCATTCAATTGTGTATTGTCACCAACGGAGAACACTTTGAGCAGTATCTCTAGTAGATTCCGGCGGTTAATGTATTCATTTTTTATAGTAGACCGTTTTCTTATTTTATAATTAATTGATATTCATTTTTCTGTTTAATTTCAATATTTCATTCTTCGCTTTGTATACGACCCCTAAATGTCTGCTCAAATTTTTAGATGAAATAACCCTCTTTGGTGATATCCCTATTTGGCGATACCGGCTACAGGTGATTTCGCCATAAAAAGGACAGTGCACCCTGATTTTGATCTCGAATTACTTTAATTCATCTTTTAACTGATCCCTAAATGAAAGACGAAATCATGTGCAAAAATCTCAAGCTTTGAAATTTAATAACTCTGTCAATTTTTGTAGTACAGATGACAAACTTTTTGTGTTATATCTGTTATGATATGAGTAAACTTTCACTAAATATAACTATAGGGACTGGGGGACCGTATAAAAAGTTAGATTTCATAATTTTTATAAAATTGATTTTTTACTTTAAATAATGCCACAACATGAATATTTACCTCATTTGAAACGTTTTTGTAATTGGAACTATATGTTTACGACCAACGGTTGAGAAATTAAAGGTCGGCGATAGATAACATATTGCACCCTGTATATTCGTGATTAAAAATTGTTAAATTTGATTAGTTATTTTGTGACAGAGAAAAACGGGCATTTAATAAAAAACTGCTGATTTTTTTCCCCTGTTAAGTAAAAAAAATGATGATATTTTTATACTCTTTTTTAGGTGCGTTTATAATTATATAAATACATAGCACCTTTAATCGTCGTCTGGTTCGTCCTTTCGTCTGTCTGTCTGTCTGTCCGTCTTTCCGCATATAACAGCGCAAAAAATACCCAACATAATAGTTTGTATTTTAACATATATAATCGATGCAGAATTTTGTCGAGTCATTCGAAATTTTATGAAAATCGAATCAAAACTTTAAAAAATATTTTAAAAAGTTTTCTTCATTCTATTAAATCCTATCATACGTCATTAATTTAATGATATCCCATGATAGGTAATGGTTTTAGGTTGCCATATTTATGATGGATTCATGTAATTTCCGTTTTACTGAATTTAATATAGATAATCGTTATAATATTTTGTATTCATACATTTTTGCATAAGAGTGCAACAGCTATTGCACCAAGATCTAAATATACATAAAAGTAGTTATCATACGAACACACCTTATATAACACACCCTAAAAATTATACATATATATATACAAATAGAGTGTAATATGTATTAAGCGCCTAAACCAATTGCTAGTTTCATGTTTATTAAATTGCGACTATGCGTTGGAAAATCTAATTAAAAATCCTAAAAAAGATAGTTTAACTAATGTTTCATTGTTTTATTTCCTGATGTCATATCTGAAAATAAAATATAACAAAAAATATATATTTAAAAAAAAATCACTAGCTCCTGCTTTCCAACAAGCTTGAAAAACCCAATTTATTTTCCATAATTGCTTTCTATAACCACGTCAAACTAGTAAATCTGCAGATCAGGAGCCTCAACGTCATCTCTGCAACTTATTGTTTTTAGCAAACTATGCGTAATATTAATTTTTCTACAAAAACAACATTTAAACTTTTTTAAATTACACAAACATTTATAAAAGGAAAAAAAAAATATTTCGATGGTTTCAGACATTAGAAGCGTTAAATTAAACACGTTGTTATGTAATGATATTCTGAAATTCTCACGAGCTACTTATTCTAGTAATTTTTATATAATAAAGCAAATTTCTTCAGGGGGGCGCCCCCCTGAACCCCCGTTGTGTAATTTATTTTGCATTTGTAATTTTCTATTGATTGAGTTAATGATTATCCTATATCTTAGGTTCCTTTTTACACTGCGATTTATAAGGATAAGCAACAATTTTATCCAGCATTTTACGTTATCCTAATATCCATGCAGCATTATTTACTTGCCTGCTAACGACAAACACCTGTATCTAATGGATAAAGAACTTTTGGAAATGTAAACTGAGACATCTAATTTAGAAATCTAATACCTTTATAATTTTTGTTTCCAAAAAATAATTTAGATTACCATTCTGCAATATTTATATCTAAGATCTAATATAAATATCTAAAAATGTACTCGATAGGATTAACTTACTAAAATCACCCTAAAGTAGGGGGGACTTCTAAACCTAACGGTTAATAATTCATCATCGTGTCCACTTCCAGTTGACTAAATAGATAAACGCGATTTGGCGCCGTTAAATATTTTTTGTGATAGCGTTTTAATAGTATCCACGTTTAATTTAAAATCGTGATGTTACAAACACCGTTGAAATTTGACGCACCCCTGTGTTCAGGTCAAATTACGAAAGGTTAACTAACCTTTTATTTCCCTTAGCCGGGCATTTTTTTTTTCATTTTTCGTAATAGGGATTATTTTAATAGTTTAATTTATTTTACACTCTACAAGCTGTTACACGGGACGTTGTTCACGTAGCATTAAAATAGAGATAAATGCATTAAATAAAACATTTCACTTCCCACCAGACATGGCAAGTCTCAGGCTTTTTGCACAACACTATTATCTTACAGAAAATGTTGTTCTTTTAAATCGCGCAAATGTTTCAATTAAATAAAGTAACATTTTTTGTATTAAAATACTGGTATCCAGAAACCCGGAGGCCTGGTATCTCTGCCCCTCTTAATAGAAACATATATAGTTAACCAACACTTTATCACATTTTATAGGAGACAATACGGAATTTCTTATTTGTATGGCTTTACATATACCTCAGTCATAAAAATGTAAAATTTTGTGCCAATTAATATACACAATTGCCGAAAGGAAATCGTAACCAATGAGAAAAGGAAGGCCAAGTAAAATCGTGTAAATCGAGGAATCTTTCTTCGTAGTGTTGGGAAATACCACTACAAAAATTATTTTAGGTGGTATTTGGTGTGAAATGTTTATATGTATTCATTCCTGTCCTATTTATCTTTTTTATTATTTGTAATTTGCTTATTCCATTTTCCTTTTGCACGTGAAAATCTTACAAATTAAAATTAACTCTTTAGGAGAAATTGTTATTCCTTTTTTTTTTGGCAACAATAAAGTTTATAAAGTTTAATAGAATAATGTCAGTTTATTCTGTATGAAAATAACGAACTTTTTCATTTATAATCAAAACAGTTGATTACATAAATAAAAATATTATTCTATATAGTATATAAATACTATTTTCATTTCTGCGTTTAAATCAATCTATATGCAAATATCTATACAAAGACATTCATTAATTCATTCCTTTTAACTTTGATTTGACTTAAAAAACCATACATACTTTCACATTTATGATATTTTTAGATGAGATATAGTTGCTACGCAACGGTTAAAAAAAAATGAAATACAAGTAAATTCATAAAATAAAATGTTTTATATTATTCGAACACATGTATAAAATTCCATCATAAGTTATACACCTAATTTAAAAGCTCTGACAAATGTTTTGACAAAATTGCAAACTAAAAGGAATAATTTAATACTCTTATTTAAAAATTTCAGCATCCAAAATTTACCATTTAAATCTATTATTCATATGAGTGATTTCTTTCAACAAATGAAAATTTGAAAATCGTCTGACTTCCCATAGAAAAGCATCATGTCACAAAATAAAATGTTCTATATATTCCGAACGAATGAACCAAATTTAACCCAAAACTATACAGCTAAATCCGGGGAGCTCACCAACATACATCCTTAATTTCAAGCTAATCGGAAACTTTTTACGGCAGTTATCACGGGACAGACAGACTAACTAACTAACAAACAAACAAACAAACAGATGGAAACCAAAAAATCTCGGGTCTCCCACAGTAAGCCTTCACTGACGTTTCGGCAATTAATATATTTTAACGAATTTTTTTGTTGAAATAACATAAATTACAGTTATGAAGTTTAGCGTGACTTTTAAGATAAACATTTAATGCTTGTAATACAGTGTTTTATAAAAAACTATTTTTACATTTATACTTCTTCATCATAAAGTTATCGACTCACAAGGGACAAATTTGTAATTTCGGCTTCATAATTTACCATGAGAACGTTGAACAAATTTTTATTCACAAAGTTATAGCAGTTATGCCGAATAAAAATTAATTTCATATTTATTTAAAAAAATAATTTAAATAAAGTATTAAAATATTAATTTTAGATAAGTTTTTAACTACTTATGAAATAATTTATTCATAATATAAAGAGTTATGTCTTTGTAAGAGTATGTCGCACTTTGTCTTTGGAAATAAACACTCGTATGTTTCGTTGTTTTCCCATTTGTCTCTTTGAAGATATCATTATTATTATTTTTAACTATTCTTAGGTCATATAAATTAAAAATTTTCCAAACTATCCTCATAAAATTTCTGGTCACATGGGAACTAAAAAACGTAAAATTGATTAAAAATTGCGTTTAATCTCTGATAATACACTTTAACACACACTTATGTCGCACTTTGTCTTTGGGAATAAACACTCGTACGTTTCGTTGTTTTCCCATTTTCTCTCTTTGAAGATATACCGTATATACTCGCGTATAAGTCGAGGGATTTCTGACAATTTTTGGCAAGCAGATTTGGGAGCTCGACTTATACGCTAGTCAATTAAATTATTTTTTTAAATAAAACTCCGAATATTGCAAAATTATGACTTTTTATGCAAGAATAATAAAATATTACAGAAAATATACAAATAATAATAATTTATCATTAAATTTTTCAATGATTTATTTTTATTTACTTACTACTTTTTCGCATAGGCAAGTGAAATATTTGGTTTGACTTTGCGCAAAATTGAAGTAAAAAGTTAGTGGGTCGACTTATACGCGGGTTTTTGATTTTTTGCAGAATTTGCATTCGAAAGTTAGGGGGTCGACTTATACGCGAGTCGACCTATACGCGAGTATATACGGTAATTATTATTTTTTAACTATTCTTAGGTCATATAAATTAAAAATTTTCAAAACTATTCTCATAAAATTTCTGTTCACATGGGAACTAAAAAATGTAAAATTGATTAAAAATTGCGTTTAATCTCTAATAATACACTTTAATCACTTCTTTTATAACACTACCACAGTAATTATTCATAAAAGCGCCTACATAGAAAATTTCGCTGATTATTTTTCGTTCCTGCAGGGCGTAACAAAACTCCTATTTCATTATAAAGGGAAACTGTATTTAATGAATAGTTTAGTTGCATATCCGTAATTAAATCGATTAAATTTGATTAGTTATTCAACATCATAGGATAACATATACTTAATAAGAATTTACTAAAAAAGAAAAAAAAATGTGATTGCTCCTAATTGTAACAAGTAGGAAATTGCTCGTCAAACGTGGCAAATGAGGTGCGTTCGTACTATAACTAGTTTTATAATTATTTTTGCACCCCATATTGTACTGAATGTATATTTTTTTTGCACTTCATTAGTGCATAGTCTGTAACATCATTAAAATGCACTTGAAATATTTTTTCCCCCATTGCCCGCAATGTAACGGAAAACTTTTGACTGTCCCTGTAATTAAACCATACATCCAATTTTCATAAAATCTGAAATGGTTCGACAAAATTTTGCAACAATTATATATTTAAAATTTCAGACAATTCGGAAGATTGTAACATCATTAAAATGCACTTGCAATAATTTTTTCCCATTGGCCGTAATGTAAAGAAAAACTTTTGAATGTCCCTGTCATTAAACTGTACATCCGATTTTCATAAAATTTGAAATGGCTCGACAAAATTTTGCAACAATCATATATTTAAAATTTCAGACCATTCGGTTGGGTAGTTTTTGCTCTGTTATATGCGGACGGACGGACAGACGGACAGACGGACTGAATGACGACTATAGGTGCTACGTATTTATATAATTACGAACGCACCTAAAAATTGATGTTTTCCACTAAGGGGTCTCAGGACTCTTAAAACTAGAGAATGTGAAAAAAAGGACCATTTTCAACATTTAATATCTTAAAATGTATTTGATATTAAGACACAATTTTAAATGAGAATGAAAGATACAAGTATGTTCTTTCATTTCAAATATTTGAAAAATTGCAACATGCAGAATTAGTATTTAAAGGGGGATCAAAACTGTCAGAAATTTGACGAGCAGGAAATCGGCATAACAGCTTATGCGCACAATTACCAAATACATTTTGCAACAAGAAAGAAAATTTTGATGCCTACTTGTACCTCAGATTATAATAAATTATAATTATAATAATTACACTGAACCTAAATAAATTTGTATTTAAAGCATTTTTATATTTTTAATACAAAGTTGTATTTAGCTAATGCAAAATTAAGAAAATTTCAACAATATAAACCCCTAAAAATATATTTTCTTTTTACAATAAAAAAGAAATTTTAGGTTCAGTTTACAAACACTAACATGAAACATATGTTTTGAAAAATTCATGAAAAAATATTCAGAAGTTTCTGAGATATCGTGCGCGTTATGCCCCAAAACGTCATTTGGAGAAAAATTACTTCAAAGTTTTGGAAACACCGCTTCAGCTATTGGGCGAGTATAATTCTAAATGCCATAACTTCTGTTCTAATGGGAATTTTAAAATAACAGTTATATCAAAATGTTCAGAAAACATAGAAATTTAACATCTAAAAAAATTAAAATTTCGAAAATTTTAGAGATTTAAGAGTCCTGAGGCCCAGAAAATTTTTTATCGGCGGACAGAACATAAATTCGTAAATTATGTTTGATAATCCGCTATCATGAAGATAGCAAACCAATTTTGATAACATAAATTGTTACTTATAAAGTTTTATAAGTACGCAGAATAAAGATATTTTCAAAAATCTCCTTTAATTAAAAGGAATTTAAATAAAGTACTAAAATGTAAATTATGAGTTTGTTTTAATCTCTTACGTAATATTATAATCATAATATAAAAAGTTGAAAAATTTTATGTACTTCATCTTTGCTTAAAAATAGGTTTATCGTGTTTGTTCCAATTTGATACTTTGAAAATATCATTATTATTTTTCACAACCGCTGTTAACTCTTATAAATTGAAATATATTTTGAAACAATCATAGTAATTGGAATAAAAAATAAAAAATTGATTGAATTTAATGTCTAGCTTGATGGTATATTCGTGAGTAAGTCGATTAAATTTGATTACTTTGACAGATTTTAATAGGGTAGATTTTTAAGTTTTGATTCGATTTTCATAAAATTTGAAATGATTCGACAAAATTCTGCAATGATTATGTATATTAAATTTCAAACCATTCGGTTGGGTAGTTTTGCGCTGTTATATGCGGACAGACGGACGGAACAGACGACGACTATAGGTGCTGCGAATTACGAACGCATCTAAAAACTACATATACGTAAAGTACAAAAATATAAATTAGAAGACTATTTCAAATTACTAATGTAATAATTTAATCACAATTTAAGGTACTGAAAATCTACATGCACTTTATCTTTGGAAATAAATATCTTTAATTGCTTTGCCCATTTTTCTACCTTTAAGATATCACTTATTATTATTATTGAAAAGCTTAAGCTTTTATAAATTAATTATTTTCAAAACAATCCTCATAAGTTCTTTATCATATGATGAGTAAAAAACGAAAAACTGATGTACGCAGTAAAACGAAAAACGCAGTAATTATTCAGAAAAGTATCTACATAGAACCTTTTTTGGTTATTTTTGATAAAGATGTAACCTTAATAACTGTCTCTGCAGGGCGTAGCAGAATCCTCTTTCATTATGAAGGAAAACTGCATTTAATATTAAACTTGATTATATAAGTGAGTAATCCGGTTAAATTTGATTTGTCATTTGCAGCCACAATAGATGCATATTGAATAAGAACTTTCTGGAAAAGAGAATAGCTTTTAAAGCTTGATAATGTTTTTCATAAAATAATAATAATAATAATAAAATAATAATAATAATAATAAAATAATAATAATAATAATATAATAATAATAATAATAATAATAAAAGAATAATAATAATATAAATTAGGAGATTATTTCAAATTGCTAATGTAATGATTTAATCATAATTTAAGGTACTGGAAACCTATATGCACTTTATCTTTGGGAATAAATATCTTTAAGGGGTCTTGTACCCTTTAAACGCGTCGAAAATTAACGAAAAACTTCAAAGATTGAATTAGTCTATCTTCAAAACCTTTTCATGTATAAAAATGAAATTTTGGATATTGATTAAACATATTAAGCTTTGTAATATGCTACCATTAGAAATTTATTAACCCTTTACAGAATTTGGGTATTGTTGAAATCAAAATAGCTCTTTTTTTTTTACCTCATAAATCATTGCGCGCATGATATCTTGAGAAAGTATGTATGGATTTTCATGCAATTTGGTAAAGATACTAAACAAATATGTGTGTTTAAAATGATCTACTTTTAAGTAGTTACATTGGTAATATTTTTAGTTATGACTATTTTTATTCATTAAAAATACAAAATTTTTATTTTTTTTTTACGAAAATATTTTTTTTTATATAGTTAATGTAATAATTTTAGCCTAAGAGTAGATCATTTTAAACACACATATGTTTAGTATCTTTACCAATTTTCATGCCAATCCATACATACTTTCTCAAGATATCATGCGCGCAATGACTTATGGGGTAAAAAAAGAGCTATTTTGATTTTAACAATACACAAATTCTGTAAAGGGTTAATAAACTTCTAATGATAGCATATTACAAAGCTTAATATGTTTAATCAATATCCAAAATTTCATTTTTATAGATGAAAAGGCTTTGAAGATAGACTAATTCAAACTTTGAAGTTTTTCGTTAATTTTCGACGCGTTTAAAAGGTACAAGACCCCTTAATTGCTTTGCCATTTTTCTTTCTTTAAGATATCACTTATTATTATTATTGAAAAGTTTAAGCTTTTATAAATTAATTATTTTCAAAACAGTCCTCATAAGTTCTTTATCATATGATGAGTAAAAAACGAAAAACAGATGATTAAAAATTACATTTAGTAATCTCTGATCGTCTTTTTAATCAATTCCTTGAAAAGAATACCTCAGTAATTATTCAGAAACGTATCTACATAGAACCCTTCATTGGTTATTTTTGATTAAGATGTAACCTTTATAACTGTCTCTGCAGGGCGTAGCAGAATCCTCTTTCATTATGAAGGAAAACTGCATTTAATATTAAACTTGATTATATAAGTGAGTAAACCGGTTAAATTTGATTAGTTATTTGCAGCCACCAAAAATGCACACTGAATAAGAACTTTCTGGAAAAGAGAATAGTGTTAAAAACTTGATGATGTTTTTCGTTAAAAAAAATGTACCCTATATATATAAAATCCTAATGAAACGAATTTATGAAACGGATATATGAAACGACTGAAATGTAACGAATTTGTGAAACGATTCTATGAAACGACTGATTAAACAACTGATTATGTTTCACGGCGATTTCTCCCAAAATATGGAATATTTTGCGATGAAATTAATACCAAAATCGGTATTGATCCGCAGATCTTAAAACTGGTATTAGGATTTTTAAATTCGAAAAATTAATTTTTTTCTAATTTTAAATACTTTTTTCTAATGATGGCAACTCAAATTTTAATCATAACAGATATTTTTCTCTTCATATTTTAGTAAAGGTTATTATTTTAAACTAATTTGGCGACGTATGCTAAGAACAATGCTTTTTTTTATTTAATTATCATTTTATTTAATAAAAAACTTTCATTTATTATTGAAAAGCTTAAAATTAATGGCTTTCACTTCTTTCTTTTTTTAAACGAAACGAAACGAAAAATATTAGGTGCAGATGTCTTATACGTAAATAGCGCTAAAATGGCATTATTTTGCCTAACATGGTAACCCGGCTGTTGTTGCTTATTTATTAATAAATGTTTATTTACATTTATTTTCTTTTTATTTAAAAAAATGTTATAAATTGTTTTGTTCTATAGTTATTAATTAATTTTTTTTTATTTATTGTTATTTCATTTTAAAAATAATAAAAAATAAATTAAAAATACAAAAAAAAAATCACTTCAAACCCGATTAAATAATGCAACAAATCCTGACATTTAATTTCAAATTCAAAGCAATGTTTTAATGGCACTACTTAGTTATCCTGTCGACCAATTTCGCCAAATTATATAAATCGCCAAACCACTCACCAAATTTTACAAATTGACGTAATTTTTATTTTAAATAACGAAAGAACAAATAAATTAGTAAAAGATTAATAAAAATACAAACAAAACGTTGAATTAAAAAACACTTGATGACGTAATAAAGACATGTAATGTGTTTAATGTTAAGTGAATGTTTCATTTACAATAAGCCATTACTGGCATTTAATATTATAGTCTGGCGAAAGATTTTTGGTCGATGGGATAACCAAGTTGTACCGTTTTAATTTACCACTCGAAAAATAAAAAAATGCTAACTGGCGAGTAAAAAAACAAAAAAAACAAAACAAAAAAGCTATTGGCGTGATTTGCACCCAGCTAACATAAAAGTGCAAAGAATTCTTTGCGATCATGGCAACTTTTGTGTAGTTTTATTCGAAAAAATAACTTTGATTCTTTAATCAAAATGGAAACCTTTCTTATGAAAAGCGAAGGGTTGTAATTGTTTGTGGTATTTTACTTTGACTATTATAATATAAGTGAAATGATGGCGATAGAATAATATTTGGCGACTTATCACATCTGTGGCTGGCTAACATTAAAGTATCCAAATAGTCGCCTTGAATATAAAAAGCGAAGAGATCCTCCCGGAGCTGCTGATAATAGTCACATAACTTAGGCTATTATTGTAGAGATTGTTTTCAATTCTAAAAACAGCGCAAAGAATAATATTTCCTAACGATTAAAAATGTATTTACACGTGACTATTAAAAGCAGAAAAAACCCCCTTTAAAATTACTATTAAATGAGTAAGTGTTAAAAGCAGGAAAATATTGAAAATTATGTCTTGAAAATTGTATTGACACGTGAATATTAAAAGAGAAAGGAAACTTTAAAATAATAAATATACTAATATGCGTTTAACCCTTCCGGGGGCAAGGTACTTCTATTCATAAAATGTTCAAATCAGTGAATGACACCAGAATTTACAAACAAATTTCTATGCTATGTAATACGTAAATTACAAAAATGCTTTAGTTCACTTACTTAACACGTTCGTTCACGCCGGCGCGGTGGGTCACACTCGACTGTCTCAGAGTTGCCAGGTCTCCAGATTTTTGCACACCACTATTATTTTAGAGAAAATGTTGTTCCTTTAAATCGCCCAATTGTTCTAATTAAATAAAACAAGATTTTCTGCATTAAAATACTGGTATCCAAAAAGCCTGGGACTTGGCAGCTCCGAGAAAGTAGAGTGTGACCCACCGCGCCGGCGTGAACGCGTTAAAAAAAGGAAAATTTTCATTCCAATATTCTGCTGCCAATGTGGCATTTCAGAATTAAAATTAAGTGGTCCAAAAATGAACCACCGCCCTTGAAGGGGTTAAAGCAGTAAATTCTTAGTAAATTGTATTATGTAAATCGTTTTATAATGCTGCTAAAAATACCGGGAGGTAAAGACTCTGTTTACTTAATTCATTTTATTTTAGCTTACTTTCAAATGTTTAACTGGTCTTCTTTAATCTAACACGAAAACAACCATTGGATGTCTTAACAGCAAGTGATTCGACCTTAAATTTTCGCAATCAAAGGGAATTGAATGGAAACCCGTTTACAGGGAGATCGCTATAGGGTTTTTCATTATAATACAATCTTCTCTAATCTTATTAATACCGATCAAATTAGCGTGCTTTTAGATTCTGCGGTGTCTGAACGGGGGTTGACTAGCGTAGCTTGCAGGGGGCAGAGCCCCCTAGTAATAAATAAAAATAAAATAAATAAATAAATGAATAATTCACACATATTGCATAAAAACGAAAACAATCCTCAAAAGTCCTTTATCACATGATGACTAAAAAACGAAAAAAAGATGATTAAAAATTTCATTTAGTAATCTCTGGTCGTCTTTTTAATCAATTCCTTGAAAAGAATACCGCAGTAATTATTCAGAAAAGTATCTACATAGAACCCTTCATTGGTTATTTTTGATTAAGATGTAATCTTAATAACTGTCTCTGTAGGGCGTAGCAGAATCCTCTTTCATTATGAAGGAAAACTGCATTTAATATTAAACTTGATTATATAAGTGAGTAAACCGGTTACATTTGATTACTAGTTATTTGCATCCACCAAAAATGCTCACTGACTAAGAACTTTCTGGAAAAAAGAAGAATAGTGTTAAAAATTGAGGATGTTTTTCATAATAATTAAATAAATGAATAAATAATAAAAATAAAGTAAAATAAATAAATAAAAATAAGGTAATGTAAATAAATAAATAAAAAAAAAATTCACGCCTAATCCATAGAAATGAAAAATCTGAAAAAATAAACAAATAAAATATTCATTATAAGAAAATTTCTAAATATTATTGGGAAAAATAATGAAACAGCATTTTAATCGAAAAAAAAGAAATTTTCTATCATTTGACAGCAGTAATTTAAAAAGCATTTTGTAATTATGAAGAATATCGTTTAAGAAAAAAATCTTTTATATTTTATCCTTAATATTATTAAAGTAATATCACAATGTCGATACTTTTTTGTGGGGTGGGATGGGAGAGGGACCTAAATAAAGCTGCTAAAAAATATATAAAAAAATAGCTGCTTGTTTAATATTTACTTATACTTTGAAACGTTTGAACATTTCTATTGTATTTTAATTCTTTTGGGTCTTTTGTTAATTCTTTTTCTTAAATTATGTTTGCGTTAAAGTTGAAAAATAATCTATCGTTTTTTTTTTTTTTTTTTTTTTTTTTTTTTTTTTAAACATACATTTTAATATTTACAAGGGAATGTATTGTTTTTAGCACATTCAAACATACTTAAAAAGTGTTTATGAATTATGTTTGTCTATCCGTCTGGCCGTTTGTCTGTCCACGCTCAAACTCCCGTAAATATACTTGGATTTTCATGCAATTGATATGTGCTAATGATGTTTAACATGACATGTTTGATATTGAATATGAAGTGTTATTAATAGTTCATTTACAGGAATTCGGTTACATTAGGGTCAATGGAAAAAATAGTTTGTAGTGTATTTTAATGATATTACACTATTTCAAATATTGAAATTTATATGAATCGGTTAATTTAAATACAAGATGAT
Source organism: Maratus speciosus (assembly GCA_963932465.1). Classification (NCBI taxonomy): domain Eukaryota; kingdom Metazoa; phylum Arthropoda; class Arachnida; order Araneae; family Salticidae; genus Maratus; species Maratus speciosus. The sequence continues at coordinate 499,373,453 of OZ010794.1, read as the reverse complement.
TACTACAGAACAGGGCATTCATAGCATTTATCGTTCAGTTGCAGGTACACGTAAAAGAAATTAGTTACAATACTGTTTTTAACCAAAAATTGCTAGAAGTGCGTTTTCAATTCCGATATGCGCTTTTAAATTTAATTCAATTTTTGCATGTTATTCGTTGTGATTTAATTCTATACCTCATATATAGGGCTGCAGAAAAGAATTCACGTTCCCTTCTCCACATACCGGAAATTTCTGAAGGGGATTTTTCAACTGTTCTATGTATTTTCTAACTGAACTAACTTTTTACATGCATGTAATTTACATGAGACGTGTTTTTTAAGTATGGGCCGATTTGTTGTATACATTTATAGGTGGCACGCGTCTCGCAACCAATGCTTGCGTCGTGTCCCAGCATTCCTTGGGAACATCTGCGCGCAGTTGCAGCTGTTTAGGTAACCACTTCAGTCTGTTCTGTGTCTTTAAAATGTTCAACATTATCGAATCGCCCGCCTCGTGCGCCTCGTTTTTGTCGCAGAGCGATTCAGAACAAAAGACACAGCATGCTGACAGAGAGAATATTTTGCTGGTCCATGACAATGCAAGGCCTCACACAGCTGCTCAGACCCGGCTTTATTGGACTCTTTTGTCTTGGCAGTTTTGGAACACCCCACCTACAGCCAGGACCTTGCGCCGAGCGATTTTCATCCTTTTCGATATCTCAAACATCCTCTCGGTGGCAACCATTACAACGATGACGAAGACATGAAAACGCTCGTGACGTCTTCGCTATTATACAGCTCATATTCAAAATATTAGAATAATTCCGTTTTTTTTTTTTTTTTTTACAAATTGAAAATATCGTTTGGTAATTTAATGTATTTTAATGCAAATACGCAAACGATACTTTTATTAAGAACTTATTGTTGATTAAACTTATTTATTATCTTAAAATCAATATCATTTTTGAAAAGATAAATTGAAAAAAAAAATTATTTTGTAAAGTCAAAATATTACAATAATTATTCAAGTGGTTCAAAATATTAGAATATTTCACATTAATTTTCCTTTAATTATCATCAATTCATAACTGGTGGCATCATTGATTCAGACGATTTTTTTAAAAATCAGTATTCTTTGTGCAGTTTGCTTGCTTTTTCGTCTTAAAATAAAGTCGTGTGAGTGATGTTCCTGAATCTATTAAATTTCGTATGGTTGATTTGCATAGGTACGGTAAAAATTAACGTTATATAGCGAATTATTTACATTGTTCGCAATCAAGCTTTTAAAATACTAACACAATATTAAAAAAAATGGAAATTTTCAAAATAATCTCCGAAATTGCGGCCGAAAACCAAAAACATCTGCTAGAGATGACAGGAGATTGAAGCGTAGAGTTAAGAAAAACCCTTTTAAAAGTGTGCGATTCTTGCACCGAAAATGGAAAGAAGCAGGAGTTGAAGTTTCTACATCGACAACATTAAGACGTCTCCGTAAATTCAAGATGGAATCTCGTGTAACGAAAACAAAACCTCTCATGACTAAAAAACAAAAGCGTATAAGATTGAATTGGTGTAAATCAAGACGTTTATGGACCGAAGAAGATTGTAAATATATATTATTTAGTGATGAAAGTATGTTTTGTGTTTCATATGGTAATTAAGGTATTCGAGTTTGGAGAATGAAGTAAGAAGCATTTGATAAAGAATGCCGTAATGGTTTGGGGTTGGATGAGTGCAGGACCTGGAAAGTTATGAATCGTCTACGAAAAGGTTAACTCTTAGAAATATCAAGAAATTTTGGAATTTTACATGATTCCATCATCAGAAGATTTATTTGAAGATAATTTCATCTTTTAATAAGAATTAGCGTCACCACATACCTCGGTGTCATCTAAGAATTGGTTCCGGCAAACGCAACATTAAGGTACTTCCTTGACCACCAAACTCACCAGACCTTAATCCTATCGAAAACTTATGATGCATAATGAAGAAAAAACTCCAAGAAAATCCTCCTTTAAGTAAAACTGAGTTAGTGGCATGTATAAAACCTATTTGGGCTAATATTCATAGAAATGTTTGTAAACACCTTGTATATCGTATGCAAGATCGATTGTGGGGATGCTACAAAATATTAACTACAATTTACTTCATATTCATAAGGTAATATTGTTGCATAAAATGAAATATTCTAATATTTTGAACCAATCTAAATTCTATTCTAATATTTTGATGTGTTTCAGAAAGCTGTATACCTAATTTATTGTACTGTATTTTATATTTTGTAAATGTTTAAATCTTATCTAAACATTCCAGATTTAATTTATAAGAAATTTAATTGCATTTACTTAGTATAAAAAATAAATAAATGAAAAATAATTTTTCCTTATTATTTTTTCTCAATTATTCTAATATGTTGAATATGAGCTGTAGCAGGTGGCATGTTTCTATGAAGGGGATATTCAAAATATAGTTGTAAGGTATGATAGGTGAACTTGGCAGCTATGTTCAAAAATAGAGAAATGTATGTAGAATCTGAAAATAAATTTGGTTTTTGAAATTTTTCTTTCGTTTGGTTTTTATTTTCAAACGACCCTTACTTAAAAAACACCCCTCGTAGATACAAATCTATACAGGGTGTATCTAAACTCTTGGGCAAAACTTTAAGGGGTGATAATACGCATCAAGACAAACAATATTAAATAGGAAACTAAGGGTTTCAAACGTCTTCCGAAGGAGATAGGCGCCATTAAAGTTTAGGGACAAAATTTCAAATGATTATAAAAAACAGAAAAATTGAGCTCAAAATTTAAGTTTAAGTCTAAGCTTTTGAAAGCATTTAATAAGATACAAAAAAAAAAAAAAAAAAAAAAAAAAAACTGTAAAAAATAGTTGTTCGTTACTCCAAAGTCTAAAGCGCCCTCTGTCGGCATTTTTTGAACTTTATCTTTAAAATTTATTTTAAAGAAAATACTGGCACAAAGAATAGTTTTAGGGAAAACCTCAAACGAATCGACCAATTTTTCCTTTTTTTTATAATAATTTGAAATTTTGGACCCTAAACTTTAACGGCGCCTATCTACTTCGGAAGAAATTTGGGACCCTTAGTTTCCTATGTAATATTGTTCGTCTTGATGTGTATTATCACCCCTTAAAGTTTTGCCCAAGAGTTTAGATACACCCTGTATATCGTATGCAGGACAGCTGAAATGTTTCGGATAATCTTCCGATTGTAGATGGGAATTGCTGAAACTGGGTTTCCAAATGTGTTACGCGTTTCCAAATGGTTCAATTAGACTATATTTCAACTTATTAATCGGTGAAGTTTTGTTACGTTATTCTGAATGTCTTGGAAAATGTTTCATAATCTATGCTTGACGCATGATTTTTTCTTTCTTTTTAAATTTAATTAATTTCTTGTTAATGGAAAATACCTGTTAGTTTGCATAAGTGAAACACAATTCACAGGTATAAACAGATAAGTATCGTTGAGAATTTAGAGGATTTATTAAAAAAATATATCGTTTACTATTTGCGAAAAATGATATTCGCTATTATAACAACAGATTAAATAAGCCAAATATTAACAATCGAAAATAGCGGTTGATGGTTGAATAAAAAAATCTGCTAAACTGCAACAATGCAGACAGGTGTATAAAAGTCTGTTAATTTTATTTAAATTTGAATGGGGAAAAATGTACTTTAACAAAAGGTAATGACCATGTTTATTAAAATCAATACAACTTAAATCTTAATAAATATTTTGAGCTTATAAACAGTGATACGCAACAAATTTTTCATGGAAAGTTTTGCGATTTAAAAAAAATACATACACGTGAAAAAAAAAAGAATAAGTAAAGTAAAAGAAACCTACACACACACAATAAAATAAAATAAATAAAGGGTCTAACAATAATTAGCGTTTTAAAAATGCCCTTTAAACAAAAGTTCTTACAATTAGTTGAGCTTTTAAGGTGATCTGCGCTTAAGACTTCTCTGAAACTCCCAGATCAGAAAATTCTATGTTAATCTATGAAGAAAATTAAAAGCGCGATAAGTCATTACTTTAAAATACGGTTTTCGAAATCATAATGTTGACCAGATACCGACGATGTGAGTTTTCCGGTGCGTTCCTAATTATATGAATAGGTAGCACATATAGTCGTTGTTTGGTCTGTCTGCCTGTCAATCTATCCTCATATAACACCGTAAAAACTAAGCAACAGAATGGATTGAAATTTAATATATATATAATCGATGAAGAATTTTATTCAGTCATTTAAAACTTTATGAAAATAAAATAAAAACTTAAAAAGATATTGATAAAATTATTCTTCTTTCTATTAAATCCCATTATACATAATTAAATCAATGGTATCCCATGACTGGTAATGATTCTAGGTTGCCATGGTGATTATTCTATAAAATCCTATCATACGTAATTAATTCAATGATATCCATGGTATGTAAAGATTTTACGTTGCTTTTAGCATCACGTTTTCCTAATAGTAACCTTACCTTTATTTATTTTTAGAATTATGATATTATATAAAGGGAGAAGTATTCTTTCGAAATGAGCATTCTTAATAATAATAATAATAATAATAATAATAATAATAATAATAATCACTTATACGCATGCTGGTGATGCTTTTATATAATATGTAGAATCACGATTAAATTAAATTAATCTACAGTTTTGTGACCAAACAAGTATTTTTGAAATCAAAAATCCTTTATTTGACATGGAATTCTAAGTAAAAATTAATTTGCATAAAAATCAAAATATACTTTGAAAAAATCAAAATATACTGTTAAAAAATCTTGTCTTTCAAAAGAAAATTTTATCTCAAAATTTATGCTCCAATACACCATGTTTACTAGAGCAGAATTTCTTAGTGTTATAAATTATCCGTTATTTTAAAAAGCTAATGTTTATACTTTAGTAAATATAAATCTTATTAGAAAAAGTCTAAAAAATAAATTATTAGCGTAGAGATGAATATTTTTAGTATCACTATTTCCGAATAGTAACATTAGCATTATTTATTTATAGAATTATGAGATTAAATAAAGGGAGGAGTTTTATTTGGAAATGAGCATTCAAATAAAATAATCACTTCTACGCATGCTATAGATAGTTTTCACATAATCTATAGTTTCGTGATCAAACAAGTATTTTTTTCATTGAAAATTCTTGTTTTATTTTAAATGGAATTCTAAGTAAAATTTGCTTCATATAAAAAACAAAATATGCTTCGTAAAATCAAAATATACTTCGAAAAAATCTTGTATTTTAAAAGAAATTTTTTATTTCGAAATTTATGCAATACACCGTGTTTAGTAGAGCAGAACTTTTGTTTAACTTATCTTAACATTGATAAGTGAAAAATAATCTGACACTGAAAGAGAACTTATTTTCTTCGCCTTAACAATTTTTGAGTTATAAATTATTCCTTATTTACATGGCAAGTGTTGATACTTTAGTAAATATAAATCTTAATAGAAGATATTAAAAAAAATTTTTTTGCATGACATTGAAGGAAGTATTTTTGCATGACATTCAGGGATGTATTTTTACAGATCGAAATTTTTTTCATATAATATTTGGGGGGGGGGGGGGGTGAAAATATAACAACGCTTTTCTTATAAATAAAAAATTTTCCTTAACAAAACAATTTATTATTTAAAGGTTTTAATACGTAATTAAGTCCTTTGTTAGCCTTCGAAATGTTATTTCTTTCAGACAACAATTAAAGTGTCGTCGCTAAAAAATAACGTTACACCTAACCACAAGCCTCCCGTACAATGAAGCAGGTGTATCATTGTATGGTTAAACACTAATAAGACGTTCGTCTGACATTAGCCTAAACATCACACATTTTCAATTTTAATCCGTCGTATGGAAAACAAGTACTTTTAAATGCAATTTGTTTGAAAAATGCATCTCAGTTTATTTTTGAGATGTTAAATTTTTGTTGTTGTTTTGAATGCCATTTCTGTAATGTTGGTAACTGAAGTACCCCATTTCTGTAGAAAGTAAAGGGAAAATAGTAGATTACTATTTTTTTTTGTTACCATTTTCTCATAGCAATGGAAAAAAATAATTAAAATACGTGCTATAGCAAGAATATCATGTGCTATAAAATTATTTTCCGAATTTTGAAAAAGTATAAATGAATGATTTCTGATAAAACTTAGAGCTATTATAACCTATATTTAATTTTCAGTATCCATATTAATGTTACAGACAAATAAAAGCATATGAATCATTAGATACCTGAAATTTTTGTCAAGTTTCTTGAAGGACGACATCGTTTTTTACTGGGTTTGTGTATTGTTCCGCGATAGTGACGTCATATGCATACTTTTCTATAGATACTATTTAAGACTGGATCGTAAATGTGAAATTCTTCAGCGGATGCAAATGACGTCATTTATATAAAATAAAAGCGTGTATTTTAAGTCTTAAAACTGAAATAAGTTTTGTATTATCTATATTTATATATACATATATATTTTCATCTGAGGCGACACTAAATTCTGAAATAGCAGTATTCATGCTACCTGCTTGACTATTCTTTTTCTTCGTATTTTCTTTAAACAAAGTATTTTAATAGTTAAAAGGAGAAGCAAAGAAATTTCATATCAGTTTAGATACATTTGAATAGTTAAAAATAATTAGCATAGATTGTGTATGCATATTATAATGCGATTTTAGAAAGATCTTTGAAATATCCCAGACGAAGTCCAAAGGGATATACACTTAATCATAAGTTTTTTTACGCATAGAGAAATACATTAAATTAATTATGTAATACTGTCAAAATATGAATTATGCATACTAACAAAATTTAGCAAAATCCTGTTCTATATATTTTTCTATGTATCTATAGGAGTGTTTTCTTACATAACTACTACCTGGTTGTAGGAGATTAAAACAAAATATTGTGATGTATAAAGATTTTTAGATAAATATTTAACACATGAAATAAATGAATTGCATAAATGAATATAAACTGTTACTGGTTAATGAATTTGTCAACGAATAAATTAGAATTTATGAGGATAATGTTCATGGTTTAGTAAATATAAATCTTAATAGAGAATGTCTATAAAACAATTCTTTGCATAATATCAGGAGAAGTACTTTTACATATAGAAATTTTTTTTATGTAATATTTATGAAAACATTTTGACGATATAACTGCGCTTTTCTTGGAAATATAAATTATTTCTTATGAAAATATTTTACTATGTAAAAATTATTTTTACGAAATTTGCCGCCCCCCCCCCCTTTTTTTGTAATTTTTTGAAACAAAATATTTTAATTTTTAAAGGAAAAAACAAAGAAATTTCATATCAGATTAGATAAATTTGAATAATTAGAAAAATATATATTAAGATGGGCTAATAATACTACAATGTGATTGTCAAAAGCTCTTTAAAATGTTCCGAAGAAAAATAAAATAAAATAAAAAAGCACAAATCTAGCCTAGGAATATTCTGTTACATAACTACTACCGGTTGTAAGGAATAAAAAGAAATTTGCGATCTATAACGATTATTAAGGTAAACATTTAACACATGAAATGAATTAGATAAATGAATATACCGGGTGTTCTAAAAATGACTGAGTGATTTTAAAATTCAATGACATGTAAATGGAGACAGATATTTAAAAAAATTCTTGTAGTAGGGTTATGTAAGATGTCAGGAATTTTTTTTTTTTTTACTGTGATTCTCAATTTTAGTTCAAATTACAAACACTAGATGGCACTACGAGCAATAGACGCTAAATTTAGGCTCTATTTTTGGTACTTCGGGACCCACTCAATACATTTGAATCTCCTTTTTCCACATTTAAGAGGAGAAAGATTAAAAAATCAAGCCTGTATTTACCGTATATTGCTTACAGCGCCATCTATGATTGCTATTTGTAACTAAATCTGGGAATAGCAGTATAAAAACTTATCACATCTTACATAACCCTCCAGCAAAAATTTTTTAAATAGCTATCACCATTTGCAAGTTATTGAACTTTAAATTCAGTCAGTCCTTTTTAGGACATCCGGTAGATTTTTACTGCTTAATAATTTTTTCAACACATAAATTATTGCTACCTGAAACAGTAACCGCCCAATGCACTATTTATAAAATAATATAAAATAATCCCTAATTACGTAATTATAATTACTTTTATCCTATTTACGTATTACGTAAATGAAAGTTTAAAAAATGGAAGGGTGGGAGGTAAAAGTTTAAATATTTTAGTATATATTTTTTTATCCGGCGTAGCTATTAATTAATTCAATAAACCGGAATATTAAAAATATTTCATTTGTTATGCAGACTTAAAATAAAATTATCGATGCTTGGAAAATACCGAAAAAGGGCTGTTTTTCAAAAGCAATTTTTATCTAGAAATTTATGCTTACTGGAGCAGAATGTTTAAGTTATTCTGGCTCCATACTGATAAGTGAAAAATAAACTGACGCTGAAAGAAAACTTCCTTTCTTCGCCTCGACTATCTAAATAGTGTATATTATTCCAGAATTCACAAAAGTTGTATTAATACTTTAGTAAATACAAATCTTAATAGAAAATGTCTTCAAAACTATTTTTCATATAACTTTTACGGAAATATTCTGCAGGTAAAATGACTTTTTTTTCTGGAATTCCTTATAAAAATTTTCTTTAAAAATTTTTTTACTTTTTTCATGTGCCTAAGCATTTTTAATATAAGTTCGAGGGCTTTTATATCTCTAAAGAAATATTTATTTTTAAAAAGATGAACAAAGAAACTTCCTATTAGTAATAAATTTACATAAATCTAAAATTTTATAAACGTTATATAATATAAAATGTATATTAAAGATTCTCAAAAGTCTTTACAAATTTTACAAATGAATTTCAAAGAAGATCGAACTATTAAGATAATATCTTTACGAATAGTAATAAACCATTAAAAAACATAAATTTATCATAGTGGAAAACTAAATTATGCATATCAACATGAATAAGTTAATTTAATTTCTTTTACAGTTGTAACTCGGCTGATTTTTTACATAGATTAATTCATAGGAAGTTTACAAATGATTATATAGATTTTATTATTTACACAATTTCCATTTATGTTTTAGGTGTATAATATACCTTAAATTTAAAAGCGAACTCTAACACATTCAAAAATGGTACGTGATAGAGCACCACCATTCCCATCCCTGATTTACTAACGTGAAATCTGATAGTTAAACATTATGTTTACAATGAGCATTTTGGTGTCGACAAAAATGCAATCAGCGTAAAGAAGCGATTAGTGTAATCAGTGAATAAACTAAGACAGTCACAAAGTGCAAATTTAAAATGTACTATTTATAAAAGAATCTAAAATTAATAGGAACAGATATGTTTAGCGCAGAAAAAAAGCAAAAGTTAACCTGCCAAAAAAGGCAAAATTTTGGCGATGAATTGTTATTTGCGGCAACCATAGCTTGCTATATTATTTAGGGTAAAATATTTCGATCTGTTTTTGTACTTTTTTTTTCTCTTTTTCTTTTCCCATCGTGTATATAGATATTTTCACATTTTACCCTTTAAAATCAAAATTATTCATTTTTTAAAATTCTAGTATTCATAACTTGCTTTAAAAAATTGTCTGAACAATGTAAGTATTATTTCTTATTAACTGAATTCTATGATCTGATTTCCTATATCTAAATTCTAAATTTATTAAAATTGAAGCTTGCTTTTGTAATTTGTAATATTTATTTCATTTTTAATTGTTTTTGTATGCTAAAGTGCTGGGAATGTCGTTATCGGAATTCATCGTAATTACGAAACTACGGGAAATTTTATCGTAATTATGAAACTAGGACGAAATTTTGCTTTGAAATATATCAATCACTCTCAAAACTTTAAAACATTATTTTTTTTAAGTACCGATAATATATCTTTAGTTTGAACGTAAACGGCATATTGGTTTATCTGTGAGTTTCAGATTGGTGATCGCTTACAAAAATGGCATATTGGCCCTTTTTGCGGAAAATTGCCAAGTTAAATCTGTGGACACAAACACAACTGTTCCAATTAAAATAACTTTAAGAACTATGTGTCACTAAAGTATGGGGATAGAAAATTAAATTCATATTACTTCTATGTAACATGAAAATTAATTATATCAATACAATATATATATACAGTAGAAACTCAATTATCCGAAGTAATTGGGACCGCCCTCTTTCGGAAAATCGAAATTTTCGGATAATCGAGAATGCTTCCACTTTAAGATTAAGGAGAAATATATGCGCTATTTCTTATTATGGTAACAAGTGCTTAATAAAAATAAAATAATAAAAAAATAGAAACAAGAATAAATTTTCTGAATTTTAATTTTGAAATCAAGTGCCTTTTACATATTTCACAAGGGTTTTAAACAATGTTTTGTCTGTAGCAGTTTCGATTGTCTTTGCTTTGAAACTCTATCACGAAGTTTTATAATATTATTAGTTCACGAATGTCACATCTTTCTGCTGCTCCAGCCATGTCAAACCTTTGCAAAACATTCAAAAGTTTCAGAATTGCTAATTTTTTCGTTTTCTTCCTTCCAATCCGCAGCTAACGGGAGCTAAAGTTAAATTCAAAAGAACTCTAAGAAAAGGAAACAAAAATATTTATATGAAAATCGAAAATATTTATATGTACTCGGAGCTTGGAATAGACCGCTTGCACACAAGAAATGTGACAGTTAGAAGAAAACAAAAAACCTTTGAAAATGGATTTTGCACACAAGGAATGTTATACTAAAAAAAAAAAGTTTTAAAAATGTATTTCGGTTAAAAGAGTTTCGGATAAAAGAGGTTCTACTGTATATATATATATATATATATATATACGGGGTGTTATAAACCACAAACGGCAAATGCAGGGTGTTTCATCCTAACTGAACTTGGATTGACGGTAATAATTTGCTGAAAAATAAAAACATTTGAATGAAAATGCAAAGATATGCACCTTGTTTTGCGTGAAATGTTACAGAGTCTGTTCGCACATTTTTTAGACGATTTTGGATAGCGGTAATAAAAAATCATTTGCTGTTAAAGAAATAATTGCAATTGTACTATGTTTTTAAAAGTCAAAATTATCGTCTGCGGCTTGAGATTTTTGTTTTTATCCAAAATGCCGTTTTCAACGAAGCAATGGTTCGAAGGCTATATTTACGCTCTTTCCGAAGAGAAATTTTCATATTCCGTTATCCGAAAACGATGATAATGAACAAACAATGAAAACAATTGTCAGAATAGATGAATCATGGGTGTATTTAAATGATTTCAGCAAAAAAAGAGCCATTTATTATCATAAAAGGGGGAGAAAAAAATTTAAGTACATGGTTCAAAGAATCGAAAGAAAGCTTTTCTAAGGGATTCATGATTGTTGCTGGTTTTTCATATAATGGCAAGTTAAAAATAAAGATAGTGGAAAAGATCTCAAGATTAACTCCAAATACTATCACGAACATATTTTATCGCCAATTTTTCTGAAAGAAATACCATCGCTTTACTCACAGTGCCATCAATCTGTGAAACTCCATCACGACAAAGCTAGCAGTCACACATCAAAATCCACTGCAAATTTCCTAAAAGAAATGGAGCAAAAAATCGGTATCACGGCAATACCCTTCACTGATATCCTTACTAAATCTCCCGGCAATCATCTATGGATTTTTGTGCTTTCGGACTTTTAAAATATGCATTATACAAACGTCGTCCCACAATCCTTACAGGACTCTGGAAAGCTGTCCAGGAGAAATGGGGCAGAATACCTGTTCTAACACTTCAAAAGGCATTATTATCCTGGAAATTGCGGTGTCAAAAGATAGTTCAGAGTAAGGGCCGCCAAATAGAACATTTAAAAGATGAGAATTTCATGTACTTTAGTTTTGTGAATACAATATACATCGTCTAAAAAATGTGTGAACAGACTCTGTATAACATCACGAAAAATTCTGAAAAGACGATGCTCAAGCAATCGATGATATCGTATGAACTGGTAATTGCAGTCCAAAATGTAGAGCGTCAAGTGCATACTTCTGGTGCGCATATTGCAAAATTCTACCACTTTTTTTTACCACATTACATTTACAACAAATGTGAAGGTGCCTATTAAATGTTTAATTATAATTTGCTTCAGTCTTCTGAAAGCTATTACCGTCAACCCAAATTGAATTAGGGCTGCCCTATTGATTAAAAATAAGCCCTCTTAATTTTTTGGTCGAATTTTGGAACACTCTGTATCATTAAAACCATTTCATATATTATGCACACTTAAAATAGACATCGTTTTTCGGAAAAACCCCGAAACAATCTCGTCTTTCAAAACCATTTTTTATCTCGGAAGTTTTGCTTCTATGCTATGGTGTTTACCAGATGAGACTTTTTGTTGATTCTGGAATTCTACTCATAAGTGAAAAATAAACCACTAAATTAAAAAAAAATCAAAAAACCCGACTACGTAAAAAGCGAGATAATTAATTGTTTCTCATCAATGTGAAACTATTTTTTTTTTCAATTCCTACTATTAGCTCACACTCTCGCTATATATATCTTGTTCAAATTTTCAATCGTTAATAAAATAGTTATTATTCATCCAATCAAGGTCAAATAAATTTTTTTAAACTTGTAGTGGATGACACTTTCTGTTAATCCAGTTCAAATATTAACTCATTAATTAAATTAAATTAATTAATTTTCAATAATCGAGAGAGCCCTCTTCTTGATCAAGGTATTTTAAGGCCGAGAGAGCACTCTTCTTGATCGAGGCATTTTAAGCGGCACTCAAGAGGAAAGAAGAATGGGAGAAAAAATTTTTAATTGACCTAAGTAGGAATTGACTTAATTTTTTTTTTATATTACTTGTTTATATTACTTACCTATTTTTATTTACTTGTATTGATGACTTTGAAGTTGTGTTTAATTGTTAGTTCCTATCTATAAACACTGTTTTGATGAGGTCTATAGATGTCTATGATGGTTAGAGTTGCAGTAAAGCTAGAGATCCTGCATACACAACTTCCAGGTTGTATAATATTTAAACGGAGCTACTGACTGTAAAATAGTCAGTGAAACATCGTCTTCATTTTGAAAGACCTATCCAAAGATATGCCACTCAATAGGGTGCGTAATTTTTTTCTTCTCTACCGCCATTTTGAATTTATAAAAATAAAACCTAACCTATAACTATCGAGCCGTTAAAACAAATTGGTAGAGACCTCATTCATTAAAATCCATCTAGCCGTTGGGATGTTTCGGGGGTATAAAGAAATCCACTAACACATATACGCGTGAAACACATAACCTTTCTTTTCAGTCGGGTAATAAACTTGTGTTGAAAAATAGCTTCTCTTCGTCGCTTTGACTTTCTAAACGACGTATATTATTCCTGTAGTTAAAAAATTATACATCAAATACAAATCTTAATATATTTCGTTTACAAAACAAATTCCATAAAACTTTTAGGAAAACATTCTGAACGTACAACACAGCATTTCTTTGAAAAATAAACTAGTAAATCTGCAGATCAGGAGCCTCAACGTCAGCTCTACAATTCATTGTGTTTAGCACCCTTTGAGTAATATTAATCTTTCTACAAAAAACGAAATTTAAAGTTTTGAAATTACATAAACATTTATAAAACGAAAAAATATTTCGAAAGTTTCTGACATTAGAAGCGTTAAATTAAACCCCTTGTTATGTAAAGGTATTCTGAAAATCTCATGAGCTACTTATTCTGGTAATTTTTAGATAATAGAGTAGATTTCTTCGAAGGACAGAGCCCCCCTGAACCCCTTCGTAGTGTAATTTAATTTACATTTGTAGTTATCAATTAATTGTGTTAATGTCCTTTAGTAAATTCTACCAATAGACGGAAACGTACATGAATTCTTTTCTACAGCCCTGTATATTACGTGAAGATTTTTACGCGTCGTCTATAACATTTAAATTTAATGCAGACAAAAAACCCTCAACTGCTCATATCACATTTCCGGGGATTAGTATGCATAGTGTGCACCATATATCCAGTTTCTGCGGAGTCCTGTATATGGTTCTATTTAAATTCTGCAAACATTTGTTAGTATACTAAATGTAATTGGGCTGGGAAATACATAACTCAAAAAAAAAAAAAAAAAACGCTGAAGCAATTCGCGCTCATTTTCATTTATACTTACGAATTCATTTGTGTATCCCTGTACATGGTCTGTACAATATTTATGCACTACTTATTGAGCACAAATTTACTTAACGTTAAAACGCACACCATAATCGAAAATGCTCTTCAGCAATCATCCCTAATAGACCAGAACTGTGTCCGAAATTTTTTATGTGACCCTATAAATGAACGATAAATACGATACAAATCATATTCAAGCTTCTTGTAGTCAACCACAGTAATGTAATTTAATTTCATAATGTTTGAATTAGTGCAACACAATTAACACACTGACGACAGGCAATTTAATTAAATCTGGGTTTAAAAACAGTAGAAGCTCCTCCCTCTTCTGAAAGTGTCTCGGAAATTGGTTTCTGAGATATGTTTTTCATGTTTATGCAGCAGTAAATATCTTTCAATGTACGGATGTAATATATAATGTCTTACAATCTATAAAAAATATGGACAATACAATATAAATGTCTTTTCTGTAAGGTAGAAGTCACTCCCTTAGCCAATGATGTATTCTGAATAAAAACGAGAATTCTCGTTTCCCGTCGCTAATGTGTTAAAATAAGGTGTGAAGAGTTTTTTCCCCCCGTAGACCACATTTTAATCGACCACTTTTGTGTGACCCTGAAAAAAACATATGCTTTGCACCCCATATACTACAAAAATGTTTCAAAAATACATATCAATTTTATTATTTTGTAACAGAGTAACATCATTAAAAAACGCCACAAAAGGATTTTCTTCAAAGATTGTAATATTATGAAAACTTTTGAGTTCCCTGTACGCATGTTGTAAGTGCTACACATAACATATTTTATAGTAACCAGGTTCTAGTGCACCTTAATAAAGTATATAAATTTCATTACGTTTAAAATTGTGTAACATTATTAAAATACACCGCAGACGATTTTTCCCAAAGACTATAATGTAACGGAATAGTTTTGAGTGCCCCTGTAATTAAGCTATGAATGCTACACTCTTCATTTTTAATATCAAACATACTTTGGCAAACCTCAATAACGTATATCAATTACATGTAATCCCGACTATATTTACACGAGTTAGAGCACGTAGAGAAATACGGCAGGCGACAGATAGAAAAACTGAAGTCATAAATACTTTTCATCCATGTTGGAAAGTGTTAAAAAGGATTTACATGCCTTTAACTGTACTTTTTTTTCACTTATAGCATGGTTAAACATTAGTTTAAACATCCTAATCCATGCGATAGCAATAACATATTAAAAGCCCCCCAAAATATGCATATCTGGAGATCTATAAATCTACTGGAAAATAATTCATTATCGTGGCCACTGTTAATTGCATAAATTGCATCGATTTGGCGCGATAAAATATTTTTTGTGATAGCCTTTTAATAGTACCTGCAACAAAATTAACGTAATTTACTAACTTCATTCATATTTGACGCAATGATAGGCTACGAATAACAGTCGCTAGGCAACGAAGAAAAGGAAAAAAAAAAAGAAATACGTATCATGTAAAACAAGAAAATTAATTTAAAAATTCTTTATATTATTGGAATACATGTATAAATGTCCTCAAAACATTATACACGTAAATAAAAAAATCTGATAGATATATTGATAAAATTTCAATATAATAGGAATAATTTAAAACCCTTATTTGGAATTTTAGTATCCATAATTTGACTTTTAAATCCATTAATCAAACGTGCCATTTTCTTTCAACAAATGGAAATTTGAAAATCGTCTGACTTGCCGTAGAAAAGCATTATAAAGAAAAATAAAATCTTCCATATTTTCCGAACGAATGAACCAAATTTAACCAAAAACTATACAGCTACGTCCGGGTATCTCACGAATATGCCCAATTAATTTCAAGCTGATCGGGCGCTTGTTGCGGCAGTTATCGCGGAACAGACGGACAGACAGACAGACAGACAGACAGACAGACAGACAAACGGAAATCAAAACTTTTCGTGTCTCCACAGTAAGCCTTCACTGACGTTTCGGCAATTATTTCTTCAAAAAGCACTTTTCTAAGCTGAGGGTTTTTTTAGAGTTTATTTATTTATTTATTTTTTTAATATATGCATTTTTAGCAAGCATTTTTCTTTTCAAATTCGTGTGTGTCTTTAACCATTTTTTAAAGGGGGGCAGCAACGGAATTCCATACCAGTTTAGATAAATTTCCACAGATTAAAATTTTTCAAAGGAATATG
This sequence comes from Maratus speciosus, assembly GCA_963932465.1. Classification (NCBI taxonomy): domain Eukaryota; kingdom Metazoa; phylum Arthropoda; class Arachnida; order Araneae; family Salticidae; genus Maratus; species Maratus speciosus. The sequence continues at coordinate 499,357,055 of OZ010794.1, read as the reverse complement.
TACACTAAAGTTATTTCAGAACAGGTCTTAAAAAATTAAAAATAAAATCTTTAAAAATGTGTACTATAAGATCCGTCCTTCCATTAAAAATATATAAAATTATGTAGAAATTTAATATAGCCGAGAAATATATGCTGCATATTTTCAAAATGTATGACAAATCCACTATTCAAAAATAAATTTTATAATTATCAGAATATTTTCTTACAGTTACTACTAATTGAAGGAGATGGTCGTAAAATTTTATGAACAAATACAATTTTTACTGTAAATGATTTACATATTAATGAAATAAACAATCGACCGAAACAGGTTTTAAAGACCGAAACCAAATTTCGGCAATCTTCCAATTTTAGACCGAAAATGAAAATGTCCAATTTTTTTTTAAATAATTAATACATTCATAAATATACAGAATTATTAATTCTTTATACGTGCAATTATACGTGTGTCCAAGTTGGCTCTCTTGTTTCTGATCAATTTTTTTTCATATAAAATAAAATGTAATTAATTCATCAACGACACAGAATGATTACACTGCAAATAAAGGCGTCTTAAATTAAGATACATATGTGACTGAAAAAGAATTTCAGACACTTAAGTGTCTGAATCTGAAAATTCAGTCACAATAGATGTCTTAATTTAAAACACCTAAGTGTCTTACTATGATCATAGTGTACACGAACTGATAAAAGTGTCTAAAAAATCTGCAAGTGTCTAATTTTAAGACACTTTGTAACTCCGCTCCGCATTCACCAGGGGGCACTCTCAGTTGCGCATGCGTCTTCCTTTCGAACTCGATGTTCGTTTGTAATTCAAACTGAATGTTTGTTTTTATGTACGCGTACATTTTAACTAATAATTTATTTTGACTTGATTGTTTTTTGCGGAATGTGAAGTTCCGGGATTTAATTTCTATCGACATAGTGGTACTCCGTATTAAAATTTATCTATAAAACTAATACAGTGTTCTTCATCTCGTCAAATTTGTAAAGAGAACTGTTATCTGGCGGGCTATGTTTTCAGGATGGAAATTTTCCATTCTTTTAACAGAGCTAGTCGGATGTGCAAGAGCAAGGGGATTTTATTTTTTAAATATCCAAGTCCTAACTAACGGATACTAACGTAGCCTCCAATCCAGACGTCCTCTGGGCGTATGTGCTTTTGGAATAATCAGACCTTTTCCCAGGTAAGTGGGGTCTTAACTATGTATTTAAAACTCTCTGTGATTGTTTTCTCTTTAAATGAAGACCTCACACGAGTCTATAGCTTTATTAGTTCCTGAGTTATGCCAAAATATGTTCAAAGCATTTTGCCTATGGTATTTCCATGTTAAAATTTTATTTTGCTAATATTTAAATTTCTACTCTTCAAATCATCTGCAATCATATTTCTGTATTATTTTCTATCCAATGTTATCTTTAAAATAAATTTTGGTGTCTCTGCATGGTGTATATTAGCGGTTACTGAATTTATTAATTTTACACCTTCCTAAGCCTTTTCTTATGTAGCCATTACTTTAAAAATCGCAGTGACATCGCCTGTTGATTGGCTCATACTTCTTAATTACCATCAAGACTACCTTAATAGTATTTTTTTGGTGTAATTATTACTCTGAAGTACCCTTTTTAATTATTTATTTACGTATACAATATTTTTATAAGCATTTAATGCGGCAGCATTTGTAATGTTTACATCGATTTTTACATTTCTGATAGATTTATTATGTGTTATGTACTGGAATTCAAAAGCATTTATAGTAAACATTCCTGTTAATAGCTGCTTTTATTTATTATTTATGCTTTTCTTGTCTAATGAAGTTTTCTTCTGCCTCATAGTGTGTACATCATAAATTTAAAAAAGAATATAGTTCGAACATCCTTCCATTCATTGATTCCCCCATATATTTAATACAGCGAATTACTTGTGTTCATTTATTTATTTTAAAATGTTTTGACTGATAAAACTCATTAAATCCGGTCATTCTAATTAAAAGATTTCCCTTTGCTATAATTTTAGTGTTTCCGAGTATTTTAGAAATATCCCATTTGCCATACTGAAAATAGTCTCAACATATAATCTTTTTATGATTCAAAAGTCAAAACCACAGCTTTTGTTTGAACGGAAATTGACGTCACTAATGTAGACGTTGAAGAAGAAAAAAATTTGTTGATGTCAACAAAGATTTAGAAAAAAGGATCTCGCGTTATCTCTAGTCACTATGTTAAATTTTAATGATTATTTTTAGATTCTTAAATTCATATAATCATGTACCGTTAACGTAATTGTAAGAATGCGGTAAAAATATACAGATATATTTCAGTTGAAATAATTATATAATATTGATTTTTTGATTACTTTTAGTTAAAAAGTAATTTGAAATTAAAAATGAATACAAAGTAAAGAGGTAGATTTTTATCAAATATTTATTTGCATATAGCTAGATTTTGCACTTAAAACTGACGCGTACATTTATCGAATCATAATACAGGGTTGGACTTTTTCCAGAAGGAGGGCCTGATTAAAGCATGGGCAGCCTCCCCCCCCCCCCCCCCCCCACACCTACGATTTTACGTGCTCCAAATTCGATATGGATTTTTTTTTAAAGCTTATATTTTAAATGTGTTTCAACATTGTATTGATTATAATCAGCATTTTGAACTTTAAAAGTAGAATTAGATTAAAAACTAAATAAAAAAATAAATACAGTAAAAACTCTCAATCGCGGCCACCTCGCGAATTGAACGCGTTTTGGAACGTTGAATTTGCCTGCTATTCGATTGTGTTCGCTTTTATGAGGTAAAAAAAATGTATTTATCTTGAAAAAGGTCAGTGTTCGCTGAAGAAAATTGTCCTATGAAAGTTTTGTTGTAAAATCTCCATAACGGACACTCCTACATAGAGGACACAACTATTTAAGAAGCACATTTTTTATTAACAACATGCACATATTATATATTTTTTTACCTCAGAAAAACAGACACTTCCGAATGGCGAACAAATTCCACGGTTCTAAGGTGCCTACTATTGAGAGGTTTCACTGTATTGTGACAAATATTTTAATTTTTAATCTTATTCTACTCTATAAATTCAAAATATTGATTATAATCAGTACAAAGTCGAAAAAGATTTCAATTATCAGCTTTATGAAAATTGCATACCATATTTTGGAGCCCCTAAAATCAGGCTGTGTGTGTGTGGGGGGGGGAGAGTAGGGCAGAATAATGGCCATATATTTTTCCAGGATCAACGTGGTCAAACATGGCTACGTATAATGCTTTAAAAAATGGCTGCGATTCAGACGTTTGAAGTGTCTAAAATTCAGACGCAAAAAGTGTCTGAAAAAATTCAGACATTTTAAAATGTCTGAAAATTGAACACTCCGTTTCAGACACTTAAGTGTCTGAATTTAAGACATTTCGATTTAGAGTGTATGAGCACGTGGAAAGCGTTTTCAAAGTTTACTAATATATACATTGCTTGCTTTATAATTTACATTCATATCTTGAGTCAGTTATGACTGATTATTACAAACATCGAAGTCCATAGCAATAAATAGAGACTGTTTCTTTTAAGCCGATACAGCTCAAATCAAAGAGTAATACTGAAAATTTCTGAAAGAAGAAACGGGATTTTTAGAATACAGATAGTTTCGGTCGCACTTTCAACAGCATTTTCGCCGAAACTCAGATTTTGAGCCGAAAACGAAAAACGAATTTTCGGTCCATCTCTAAATGAAATAGATGAAGGCAGAACAATACCGTTTAATACAATCAGACAAGCGCAAGCTGGGTGATACTAATTTGCGAATATTCATATGATCTCGTTTGATTAATGTTTATTACATTAAACTTTAATATTATATGGTCGTAACTAATAATCTTAGTTCTTAAGTACAGATGTGGGACAAAGACATAAGTCAAGTGCATCTGTAAAATTCAAATAATTCGTACACCTGATAGAATACTTGATTATATTATTCACACTAAAAAATTAAAAAATGTATACCTATAATCATCATATAAGATTAACCGAGAATGATCTTGCGATGAGTTCAAAATATATATATTTTTATTTGATAAAGAGAAATAATATCACAAAAGAAAATAATAGTAGAAGAAGACAATTTAGGCGGTTATTAAATATTAGTAAAACATTTTCAATAGATTATGAGTTTTAATTTTTGTACCCGAACATGTAAAAATATATATACAGTTATATGAAAATTAACACTAATCACTCATCATCACTTTAAACACAAACAACAATAATACAAATAAACTTTAAAACAAACCGTCATAAACAATAACTCTTAAATAACCAAACGGAAGAACAAAACTAGAAAACAACAAACCAGAAGACACGCTGTATGGCTCACGGCATGCACAGCAGAGTTAACTCAAGATTTTATTAATCGCCAAGACCAAAATGAGGAAAAAAACGTACAATTAACACACAAAATTTCATACTATCTCATTACATCAATTAAATTATCCAAAACACCACTTGCATCCAAAATTGAATTCCGCTCAGTTCGATAACTGCTACCCTTTATAAAATCACACGTTAATCGTTTCACAAAATTCCTTGGACAAACTTGCATCAAACCTTCACTGCTCCACTTCATAATATCGTCAAAGATATCTTTAACCCCTAAACTTAGTCTTTCAGTACGAATTAAACCGATTTTTAAAGACATTTATTTTAACTGTTTAACTGAAATATGAACATTTGATTCAAAATACAATAACTTTAAAGTACTAATATTGTATACGTATATGTGTGTATATATATATACCGGGTGTCCCAAAAAGGACTGACTGATTTTAAAATTCAATAACTTCCAAACGGTGACAGATATTAAAAAAATTCTTGCAGGAGGGTTATGCATAAAGTCAAAAGTTTTTTTACAGTGATTTTCGATTTTAGTTCGAATTACAAACAATAGATTGCGCTGCGATCAATAGAGGCTAAATTCAGGCTCGATTTTTGGTACTTCGTGGCCCGGATAATACATTTCCATCTCCTTTTTCTGCATGGAACAACAGAAAGGACCAAAAATCGAGCCTGTATTTAGCGACTATTGCTTACAGCGCCATCTATTGTTTGTAATTCGAACTAAAATTGAAAATCACTGTAATAAAACTTTTCACTTTATGCATAACCCTCCTGCAAGAATTTTTTTAATATCTGTCACCGTTTAGGAGTTATTGAATTTTAAAATCAGTCAGTCCTTTTTGGGACACCCGGTATATATAAATGTAAGGCCTTTGACAATCAAAAGACAACTGAGAAGTTCTGTTAACATAATCTGGCAAACATTTACAGTGTTAAGATAGCATATGTTTAGTTTATATATGGAATACCTAATATGAAGTTAAAAACTACACTACAAAGTACTCGAATAATAAACTGACGGAAACTCCAAATTTAGATGGCAAATAATAAGCCACAGAATTGTCACAGGAAAATTGCAAACATCATATTACATTCAAACTCCTATTAAATTCTAATATAATTGTGATAAAAAATATATTTACACGCATATTAATCGAGATAAAATTTAATAAAACATAATCTAAGTATATCTTTGAATAACTATTTTGAACTGTTGTTGAATAACTGTTGGAATTCTGTTTCCGGAATTATTCCAACTGCCATTTCCGAATAGAAATATTTGTCTTGTAAGTTCTTCCATTAAATAAGACGAAAACTATTATTCGGAAAAAGTTGTTATAGAAATATAGAACCCGCACGAACAAAGCAAAAAATAACTTTTAAAGACATGTTAATTAAATGTACGGATTGAAGTTTAAAAATGTACCTAGATATTATTTCCATTCAGCGCGAAAATTAATTAATTCAATAGAACGAAAAACATTTCATATATTGCGCACATTTACAATAGTATGAACAATTTCTTAAAAAATCCCGAAATATTTCTTACTTTCAAAAGTAATTTTTATCGCGAAATTTATGCTTCAATGCAATGGTGTTTACTAAAGCAGAAGTTTTGTTTAAAATATTCTGTCTCCATACTGATAAGTGAAAAATAAACTAGCGCTGAAAGAGAACTTCCTTTATTTGCCACGATTTTTTAAAGGATGTACATTATTCCTATATTTACAAAATTTATGTTAATATCTACATAAATACAAATCTTAATGGAAAATTTCTGCAAAACAATTTTTCACATTACTTCTAGGGCATTTACTATTTTTCAGCATAAATAAAGATTTTTTTTCGAAAATATCAACTATGTTGAAACAAATATTTTTTTAGAAATTTTTCTTTACTTTTATCATATGCTTTTGTGTGTATTCTTTTTTGAAAATTTGGTAGACATTTTTCTAAAGAAAATTTTTTTAAAAAGAGAATCAAACTTCTTATTAGTTTTCCTAAATTTACATAAATAAAAAAATTTCATAAAAATTTTGTACTAGAAAATGCATATTAAATGTATTTTCATAAGTCTTTACGAAATTTAAAAGCGAACTCCATAGGAGCTTGAAATATTAAAATAATGTTTTCCCGAATAAAAATTAGATAAATTTATGTAACTCAAAAAAGATTTTTTCGAAATATTCGTACAATATACATTACAGTTTTTTCATAGTTCATACACCTCCTTGAATTTTGCAGACCAAAAATTTTTTTGGCACCAGAATTATCTTATAGAAAATATCTTCTTAAAAGATAGTGATATTTTGCCAGTTTAACCTACATTTCTTTTTCTATGAAAAAATGCTGATACTTAGTTATCTTAGAGAAATAACGATATCCGTACGAACCATGTTCTTACAAAAGTTCTTTTAAAATTAAAATACAAACGAATTCTATTGAAATTCGCAATTTAAAATCTGTATTTTGTGCATAAAAAACGATTGAGATAAATTTTAGTTGAAATATAGGTGAAGCATTTTTACGAAATGCATTAGAGAGCTATATCGCACAGAGAAACATTCTGTGTAATATTGCAAATCATTAACAAGAAGAACATTCATGCGTCAAACATAGGTTATTAAACACTTTCCAACAAATTCCTAATACTGTAACGAAATTTCATTTTTTAATAAGCTGAAAGATGATGACTAAGAAAATAATTTCGAAAACGCATAACACTTTTGAAAACCGAATTTATCAATCGCCATTAATATTCAAGAAAATATCATCTTTTGTGCAGACCTGTATATGATCTATAGGTTCGTTTGATAATACATATCATGCTAAAAGTTAGTTTAATTAAACGCATTTTTTAATTAAACGCAAATTTCTGTAAAACTATTTTCGTCAATAAACGGAAATTTTCACGACATATTTTGTACAGCCCTGTATATGATTGATAAAACTTAAACACAACAACTAATATGCAAAAAAATAGTTACATTTAAAGCTCGTGTCACAACTAAAAACGCACTTGGAGCAATTATTGAGCTGTGCCGTAATTATTCATAGACGATACTTCAACCCATTTGTTTTGTATATCCCTGTAAATGAACGGTAAATGCTATGCACACCATATTCTAAATTAACATCTTGATGTACTTAAATTTCAATCCGTTTAAAATAGTGTAACATCACTAAAATACCTCCTCAAATAATTTTTCCCGATATATCGTAATGTAACATAATTCTTTTGTGTATCTCTGTAAAGTAACTATAAAAGTTACATGCTTCATTTTCATTACCGAACATGCCACAGTAAACCTCAATAGCACATATCATTTATATGATAATCCGAGTATTTTTACGCGCGTTAGAGCACGGATAGACGGGAGACAGAAGGCAGACAGACGGACTGAGTTAATAAACGCACTGATCTATTTTAGAAAGTGTTCAAAACGAATGCAAATTGTTTTGTGCACAAATTAGACTAATTATTGAGAAAGAAAAGTAATAGACTGCGTCTTTTAGAAACAATATATCGAATGAAATCAACTCGATTTCAAGATAATGCCTTGATATCTCGTTTATAAAAAATGACATACTTATTTAAAACCTATATATTTAAAATTTTCCCTCATAACTCTTAATTGTATCGTAACCAAATATATATTTAGAATGGCAAATTTCAGTGATATAGAATTCATCTTCAGCATAATCATCGTGCGTCTCATTTACTCATGACAACACACTTAAAAGGATACTAAATGACTATCTCTTAGATAAAAGTGCTATATAGTAGACAAAATGCTTCCATTTCTTTTAAAGACAATGCGAACTAAAAAGTTAACTGAACGTCTCCAATAAATATGATTTTAGTAATGTGAGAAAAAATATTTTGCATTATCATACAAAAATGGCTGTTGGGATTGTAGATTACACTCATTAAAATTATAGGCTGTTTTCAAGCCTCTTGTAGTAATTGAAACTAAAGTTTCATTTTTACATATATCATATTAGTGTATTGTCAAACTATACTAGTGATCGATAGGATGGATGATTTGAATAAATCCTCCTATCGATCACTAGTATAGTTTGACGATGCACTTATATGATATATATAATATATATATATATGATAATATAAATAAGCTAAAATAATAAACCGGAGTAGCTCAGTGGTTAGAGCAGCAGTCTTGTATACTGTGGTCCGGGTTCGATTCCTGGCTCTGGCTAATTTTTCACTCCAGTTGGGTTTATTGTATTTATTGTTCGTATGTCTGTATAATATTTATATATACCTTTAACTGTTGAATGCAGGCGTTATTTATATGTGTATGTGTGTTTTAATATATATTGTAGTATGAGTGTTTTATTATACTTATCGTAGATCGATGTAATAGTAAAATCTATTCATCGTTGTCCGGTCATCCAAGGCTGTCGTATAGATGGCTGGTGACTTCCCCAACATGGTTTATTAGTGAGAAATTGCAGACTCAGGCATCGGCCGGAGTAGCTCAGTTGTTAGAGCAGCAGTCTTGTATACTGTGGTCCCGGGTTCGATTCCTGGCTCTGGCTAATTTTTCACTCCAGTTGGGTTTATTGTATTTATTGTTCGTATGTCTGTATAATATTTATATATACCTTTACCTCTCTTCACAATTTAGTCCAAAACTTAAAATTAAATCTTCATGCACCAACCAGACCAACACACATTACCACGGTGCCTGGTGCCCGGGACTCTATCATTGATCTTGCTCTTTCCAAAAATCTTCCCTACCCTATCTACTCTACAGTTATTAACGATCTCTCTTCAGATCACGTACCTGTTTGCTTTAAAATTGATATAATTAATCCTCTTTCTCCCCCCCCCCTTCCGTGGCTATTGACTGGAATAAATTCACTAATTATCTTTAATTCTCTGGACATCACCTTCCCAGAAATTAATAATACCGATGACATTGATGCGGCTGTTGAACATCTCAACTCTCACATCACTAACGCTCAAAATTTTTCCACATTTAATACTTTCAAAAATAATTTTGCCTTCGTCCCACCCCGCTATATTTACAATCTTATCAAACAGCGTAATCGGCTCTGGCGACAATTTCAAAATTCAAGAGACCCTCCATTAAACCCCTTCTCAATAGGTTAAACAATAAAATTAAAAACAGTCTCTACAAAGAAAAACAGAAAAATTGGAATAATTTTCTCAAAACTTTATCTTGTGAAGACAACTCTCTTTGGATTCTTAAACGCAAATTGAATAAACCTTACACTCCTATACCCCTCTCACAACTAACAATGTTACTGCTTACACTGACCAAGAAAAAGCTAACATGCTTGCTAATTCTTATGCCACTCAATTTTCTCCTAATCCTACCCTTGCAAACCAAGCTCACCTTGATCATGTCAACGAGACAGTTCGTAACTTTTTGGCTACCACCTCCCCAAGTTCCCCCTCCCCTAAAATTCAACCTATTGTTATCCACAATATTATTAAAAAACTCAAAAAGGGTAAAACCCCAGGATACGATAAAATTACTAACTCTGCTGTTAGAAACCTTCCTCCTAATTGCATAATCTATATTACTGACCTCACTAACGCTATCTTAAAATATAACTACTTCCCTAAACCTTGGAAACTTTCTATAATCTCTCCTATTCCAAAACCTGGAACTAACCTTTCAGACCCCACTAATTACAGACCTATCTCCTTGCTACCTTCAATCAGTAAAGTAGTGGAACGTGTCATTCGTACCCAGTTGCAGGATTTCATTCAACAACACAACATTCTCATGCCCGAGCAGTTTGGCTTTCGCCCAAAACACTCGACAAAACATCAGCTTCTTAGGGTTGTTGAGTTTCTCAGCGAGAAACTCAATGCGAAAATTCCCGCAGCTGCCATTTTTCTTGATGTCGCAAAGGCATTTGATAAGGTCAGGCATGTGGGCCTCATTTACAAACTAATTCAGCTCGGTTTTCATCCCAGATTTATACATTTAATATAATCGTACCTTTGCGACCGCTCTTTTCAAGTCCGCATAAACAACATTCTATTATTCTTCTTATCCTAGCGGGCATCCTCCAGGGGAGCGTGTTGGGCCCATTTTTATTTAACATTTTCTTTAATGATATCCCACGCTCCTTGCGCACATACCTCGCTCTTTATGCGGATGACACCTGTATTTATGCTTCGGCACACCACCCGTATACTCTATACAGGTACCTACAGACACATATTGATGACTTCATGAACTGGTGTATGCTTTGGCGCGTCGTAATAAATGAAACTAAAACTACTGCAGTATATTTCTCTTGCAAATTATCATTTCCTAGCAGAATCATTATTAATAACACTGTTATCCCTTGGTCAGACCAGGCAAAGTATCTTGGGGTCATTCTGGACCGCCGCTTAACTTGGAAAAAGCACATTCTTTCCATTAGGGGTAAAGTCGCTGGTGCCTTTAACTCTATAAAACCTCTCCTTAACAGTAAATTTTTGTCAGTTCACAATAAATTAATTCTCTATAATTCATGCATCCTTCCCATTATAACCCATGCCAGTCCGGTCTGAAGCTTCACTTGTAAGACTACTATGGACAGCCTTAGTCGCTTGCACAATTCCAACCTGCGTACTGTCCGTAACGCATCTCGTTATCTTCGCAACTCCACGGTCCGAAGAGACCTAAAAACTACTACCTTGCGTAAGCGCATAAACGATTTAGGCAAAAAATTTTATGAAAAAGTTTTTGACCTCCCTAATGAAATCGTACCGGAGCTACCGGATTATGACGCATTTGAACCCCACCACCGGAAACGGCCCCGGTTTTCCATAATTATGGACACTCAGTAACATCTGGGTGCACCACGCTATTTTTTGCCTTATAATTATTTTTTTCTTATAACTTTATTTACAAAAAAAAAAAAAAACCCTCTCTATATACTATAGAGACCATAAAAAGTGTAAAACTTATAAAAATTATATGTATGGCCCTGCTTAGTCCCTTTTTTTTTGAAGGATAATATGGTCTTTGCCACCCTAGCTTTTCTTGCCCATGCTTGGTGAGAGTTTCTCTGAGCAGTACTAACTTTAACTTTCTAAATTCCTTATAGTAGTTCTTCAACTACAGTTTGACTTTATATGTTTTTAAGATTCTTGTATTTTATTAAGATTTATTGTTAACTTATTATCTTAAGTTTAAACTTAAAAATTCTATTTTATTCCTTTCTTTCTTAAACTTCTTTATTTTCTTTAGTTAACTCTTTTTACTCTTCTAGTAGCTTTGCTACAGTTTAACTTTATCCCAATGGCTCATTAAAACATAAGACATTTCAATTTCCTAGTCTGGGTGTTAAGCTGTTATCAGCTAGGAAACCACTCAATGCTGATTACCTGTTCAGTACCTGTTCAGTGGTTTAACGGTGTTGTGACTTTGAAGAGCTTCCGGTTTGTCTTCAACTTTACGCCCAGTCTATTGTTAAATGTTTAAAATGAATGAGCCATTGGGATATAAAGTATAACTGTAGTGTAAATAATACGTAATACAAAAAGTGGCCTAACACTTTGAGGGGCTTCCGGGTTGTCTTCAACTTTATGCCCAGTCTATTGTTAAATGTCTAAAATGAATGAGCCATTGGGGCAAAAAGCCTAACAGTAGTATAAAAACTACATAATAATTTAAAAAATAAAAATATAAAAAGGTGAAAAATTACTTTTAAAGAAAAGTGGTATAATAAGTGAAAAATAGTAAGAAACCTTACTGGTATAGAATTAAGAGAGAAATTAATCAGAGAAATAAGAATAAATAAGTTAAGTTTAAGAATATATAAGTGCAGTTAAGAGAGTTAAGAGAACAGGCTGTCGGACAAAACTAGTAAGGGTAGGTCGGCATAAAACTGTGGCATATGTTAAGTCACAGTAAAACAAAAAAAGGTGCTTTTCAGGGTCCATACATTTTCCCCCCTTGTTACAGAGTAACGGTAAGATAATCATAAAGATCCTAAATGGTGTAAAAACAGTAATTTTTTTTCCATCAAAAGTTAAGTAAGTGATAAAAGAGTTTAATATAGTGTACGTAATACAATAAAAATCTGTGCAAATATATATATAAAAAAATTCTTTAAAAATTTCTGAAGATAATTGATTAATCCCTTAACGCTCAAATTAAATTACGATTTAAAAATTCAAATTGCTTATTGGCACCACTTTTTCGAAAAAGAAATATTCACCTTATTTAATGATAGGTAAAACGATCTCTATATAATAAAAGCCAGTGTAACGCTGGGCGGGACGAATCCATCAATCTTACCAGTATCCCAGGAAGAGACTCAAGGGGTAAAGGATCCATTCTCTCATTGGTTGACAAGAAACAAGAATCCCGCGATTACTTCTCAAGGTTACAAGTCCTGATAATTGAGCAGTAGTAGACACTTCTTCTTAACAAATCAGTGCAAGGCACATCGCATTACACCACTAAAATAAATCGCCAAGTGTCACTTGAGATTATTTCAAGTATTAAGTTGCAATCATATTAAATTTTCTTTGCGACATGTAAGGAATTTTAATTTATTTCTCATATAAAGTGATTCACGGAAAACAATGATATGGTATTTTTAAAAATATCCTTTTTTTTTCCTGCAAAAAATTGATAAAACTGACTTTCTTTTAAAAAAGTAATCAATTTAAATATTTTAGGCTTATTATTTTGTAACTTATATTTAAATTACACATTACTTATATTTTCCTTTTCTATATACAGGTGTATGTAAATTTAAACTTAAAAAAAAAAACATATTTAATATTTTAAAAGTAAAAAATTAATATTTATACGAAAAGTAAAATTAATAATTTTTGATTTATAGCTTTGCATCAGGAGGACAGAAGCTTAGGGGATTAGACCCCCCCCCCTGAAATAATATCCTGGCATTTTGTAACTTATTTTTAAATTACACATTACTTATACTTTCCTTTTCTATATACAGATGTATGTAAATTTAAACTAAAAAAAAAAAAAAAAAAAAAAAAAAAAACATATCGCATATTTTAAAAATAAAAAATTAATAATTATACGAAAAGTAAAATTAATAATTTTTTATTTATAGCTTTGCATCAGGAGGACAGAAGCTTAGAGGATTTGACGGTTGGGATTCAACCCGAGATACTTATTTATTAATCAATATACATATTTAAAAAAAAATTGGGGGGGGGGAGGAAGGGGGGGTAAACGATAAAATACAATTTCAAAGTGTTATTAAAAAAATAGTATTATTTCAATAGTTGCAGCAGACTGTTTTAATTACGCACTTTTATTGCATATTTATTAAATTTTTGTTTTATTAAGAAATCTTAATTTTGTTATAGTAGTATTTTAGCCGGAAAACCTTGTTTACCCAGAAATATTGTAAATGCTAATTGTGTGTTTATTAGAACATAAACTAGCCGAACTTTGCTCATCTAAACGCTTCCATATTGTCAATTATTTTTTTTTATCAATTTTTCAAGTTTTAAGTGAAAAACACAATTTTTACCCACAGTCCTAGGACAGGCATTTACACTAGTACTAAAATAAAGCCAATTACACTATTTTATAAAACTGGTGGGAATCAAACAATCCGAGTAAAAGACACAGCCCGTGAATATGACGGGAGCGAGAATAAAGGGGTTAAAAGAATTCCGAAGGTTTACATCTATGATTTGGTTTCGTGTTTTTTTTTTTTTTTTTTTTTTTTTTTTTTTTTTTTACTAAATTTTCCGGTGATACTTGATTAAAAATATACACAAAGGTTTAAAACTATGATTTTGGACATGCCCGAATGATTCATTCGATAGTTAAATCATTCATTCTGCCCATAAAAACTCGACACCGTATTTTCCCTAAAATAAGACCTAACCAAAAATTAAGGTCAAGCATATTTTTCAAGAATGCTCCTCATATAAGTCTCGAAATTAAGGCCTAGCTCAAAAATAAATTTGCTTTACTTATTAAAATAGCCAAAACACCGGGGGTGCCTGTATGTGTCCTTTTGACACTAAAGAACAATCTATAAAATGTTATATGTATTGGGAAAAAAAGAGAGAGAAATAGTGAGAAAGAAAGAAAAAGAAACGCTGACAACAGCGTAAATTAATTTTGATTAAAATATGAAATATCGTAAAGTAAAAAAAAAGAAACCAGCGAAATATATATATATTCTTTAACCCTTTGAGGAGCAGGCAATAATGTCTCTGTAATATTGAATTGTCACAGTAATAATCGAAAAACTTTATTTTAAAATAACGAATAGCAATTTTTTAACAACCCCCCCTCTCCCTCAAGAAAAAGTTAAAACTATAAAATTTAGTTAAAAGTTTCTATTGCGAATCTTGTTTAAATTAGGTGGGATATAATATATCCCACCGCCCCAGAAGCGGTTGAATGTGTTTCATTAATTAATTTCATCTCGATCATGTATGCCCAAACTATTAAAAGATTATGCATATTTTAATTCAATTTAATAACTAATACTTGTGTATATATTATTTTGAAAAAAAATAAGATAACAGTTTGAAAATCTTAATACGCTTTTAAGTCTTACAAATTAATATTTGAATTTCTTTATCCAACATTTTAAAATACTACAGGATGTAAATCCTTCTCATTTCAATGTTTTAGCTTTCTGAAACTAGGAAGGATTTTGAGATAGAAGTACCAATATTCTTACAACTAATTAAGATAGTTTTCAGAAAGTTTCTCTTAGGTTTCTTAAAGTTATTTTAACAATATGTAATTACCCAAAATAACTGTAAGATTAAATAAATACAGTAGCGCTCATAAGTATTTTGACATCATTATATTTGTATTTATTTTGTTCAATATAAAAATATAAAAGAAAATATATTCCCTATCATTGAGATGACTGAAGTTATTCAAACGTATTAACTTTCAACTTGTTTGTTTATATTCGACGTCACCGAAAAAATATCATTCCTCCTTAGCTCAAAAGTATTTTGACAACAGGTTTGAATTTAATTGTTGAAGGCGTCAGTTACTGTATAACTTCAATTAGTGTTTATATTGACTTATTTTGGTAATTTTGAAATGCCAAAACGCAAAGAACATTCTAGCGATTTTGAAAAAGCCGTTGTAAATGCACTTAAGAAAGGAAAGGCGCAAGCAGAAGCTGCTCGTTTTTTTAACTTGTGTCTTCTGCTTGTTCGTGCATGAAATAAAGTTTTTAATAAACGGAAATATATCAAAAATAAGCCTCGAAGTGTCCGTCCGAAAAAAACAAATTGCAATGTTGACCGTACTATAAAAAAGCTATTTACAAATGATTGTCGTAAGTCTGCTGCAATAAGAAAAGATGAATTCAATTAAAATTAAGGCATAGTCATACACGTTTCAAATGTCAAACGATGCCTAAACCTCTGTGGTTTACATGGTTGAAGATCAGCAAAAAAGTGTTTGTTATCTTCTAAGAATAGGAAGGCTAGGCTTGCATTTGCAAAACGACATAAATCGTGGACAAGTGCAGGGTGGTCTATTATTTTGTGGAGCGATGAAAACAAGCTTAATTTACTGTCATCTGATGGAATCAAGTGCACTCGACGTCCTAAAAACAAAACACGTGATGTTCGATACCAGATACCGACCGTTATACATGGAGGCGGTAATGTGATGGTTTGAAGTTGTTTTTCACGCAACGGAGTTGGACCCTTAGTTCGAATTCATGTTAATATGGATTGGTTCAGGTATAATGATAGATTAAAGATTCATGTGCAATCGTACGCTAAACAAAACATGCCTGCTCAGTGGTATTTTCAACAAGATATTGACCCTAAACACAAATCCAAGTACGTAAGTGATTTTTTGAAACGCAGAAAAGACAAGGTTTTAGAGTGGCCAAATGAATCTCCGGATTTTTATCCCATAGAGCATTTGTGGGAGGAGTTTGATCGTACAGTAAGATGACAAAATTATTCAAATAAGGTAGCTTTATACGAAGCTCTTAAAAATGAGTGGGATCGAATTCCTTTAAATCGAATACAAAAGTTAAACGACTCAATGCCCACGCGTTGTGAGGCTGTCATAAATGCTAGAGGATATGCTACTAAATATTTATTGACTCATTACTACATTTGATAATCATTGTGTTGAAACAATTTTTTATTATAATGTCAAAATACTTTTGATTTATCCTTTTTTTGATTTTTCTTTGGTTCTGCGTTATTTTCTAGCAAATGATAGTTAATTTATTAAAATTCTCTAAAACATTGAACATGGCTAAATAAAATAAATGATTGATTTTTGTATGTTATTATTCTTTTTAATTAAGTCAATTATTACCTTTGTCAAAATACTTCTGAGCGCTACTGTATATTATAAGTAAAGAAATATTTTAAACATCAGATTTTATTATAATTATAATGTACTATAAAGTAATATAATGCTAATATGCTTTTTTTAAAAAGGAAATAAAATAAATTGCGAGGGATTTTTTTTTTAAGTATGTTTTGTAAAAAATAAAATGGATATATATTTTTATATCCAGGTTCCTGGCACGGAAGATATCTATCAACGTCTTCTTGAGGAACGAACACATAAATATTGCATCCATCCGCACAATCGGTGCAGAACTGAGAGAGGACGCTTATACCAACTATGTCACGGTTCAATCAACTTATTTATGAAGCAATCAATGACATTTATGTGATCACATAAGTGATCAGTAATCACATAAGTGATTAAGTTAAGACATTCCGAGACTTTTAAATAAGTATTTGATTTACTTTAACTCGCATTATAAATTCTTGTAAGATACAAATCTCTCCTATCTCAAAGTTTTTGATTTAAGAATCTAGAAAGGATTTTCATATTAAAATTACCAGTATCCTCCCATCAGATTAAAGAACTTTTCAGATTGTTTCTCTCAGGGATCTGAAAGTTATTTTAGAAATGCATAATTCCATAGAAATTTATGTAAGATTAAGGCAAAATAATGTAAATACATTTAAAATATCTTCCCTTCCCTCAACGGAATAATTTAATCAAATGATATTTACACTTATAAAGTATTAAAATGTCTTTTCCTTACTTTATATGCCTTTTATATAATTATTTATATAATTCTTATTAATAGAATAATTTTTGTAAATGCAGTAAAACCTCCTTAAAGCGACCATGTTCCGTTCCAATAAAAATTGGTTGCTCCGAGAAGTGGTCTCTTAATAGAGGTCATGTTTAAATCTAGATTTTAATTGTTGAAAAACATGTAACAATTGATGTTACTAAAATTTGTTTTTCACATTAGAAAAAAAATATAAAAATTTAAGTATCAAAAAGTTAATTACATAAGTTAATTACTGAGAGTTTAAAAAATGAATATGTAGACGTTTGATTTGAATTTACGGTTTTATCTTTCATAACTTTTATTTCCAAGTCCATTCGAAGTTCAGTAAATAAATGCAATTTTTTTTTGTTGGGAACAAATAATGACGATTTCATTAATTTATCTATTTCTTTGAGAGTTTCCTAACAGAATAGGGCAGGGGAGATTATTAAACGTCATTCTTAATTCATCATCAGAGTTAAATTTATTGCCTGAAAAGGAACAAAGGGGTTTAACACTAGAACCACCATAGCGGTCATTTTGACCGGTGCCAAATAAAAATTCTTCGATTCGAACCAGAAATTTCTTCCTAAAATAAGTTAAATATGTACCACGGAGAAATAAATTAAAAAGACAAGTTAGATAGTTTTTAATAAAAATTCCGGTGTAAAATATTTTTATAACATTTGAGTAAAAATTCCAGCGGTTCTAGTGTTAAACACATCAAATTTACGGGAACAAAAAAAATCTAAACTTAGTTTAGAAGCTGGATGAATAAGGCGTCCTCCGGAATTATTTTTCTAATAAAACCTTCTTCAAGCTACCAGGAAAAACGGAATTTGCTCCATTTTCTTCAACGAAATAGGTCGCTCATGGAGGGAGATCAACTGGGATGGTCTTTGAATGGAGGTAAAATTAGTATTGAGTCTATGGGAATAAATTTCGTTCCATGGAAAAATGATCGTTCGGGGAGGTGGTCGCACGGGGAGGTTTCACTGCATTGTATTAATATAACAATTCTATATAATAATTCTTGTTGTATAATTCTTTTGTTGCATTTTATTTTAGTAAGGTTAAAACTGTAGCAGCCAGTCTTTATTCGGATATTTAAAACTTTAAGAAAAAAGAAATGTTTAATTATTGGAATACTTCCTAAGATTAAATTAATTTATTTTATATTCTTCCAGAGGATCCAAAGAGGGCTTTGTGGATTGCGAAACATTCCGTCCGATGTACAGAACATAATTGGAAACAGTTATTTATTTAATTTTTGAAAACTCTAATAGACTTTTTTGCTTTGATATAGTATTCGTTTAAATTGTCCAATAATAGCAACAAGTCGAAAATTGTACGCGAAACGTACAAATGAGGTGCGTTCGTACTATAACTAGTTTTATAAAGATCCCGATGTTGTTGCAATAGCTGTTGCATTCTTATGCAAAAATACAAAAATACAAAATTTACTACGATTCTATATATTAAATTCAGTAATACGGAATCAATAGGACTCCATCTTAAATAGGACGTCATCAACGAGGCAACCTAGAATCAATACCTATTATAGAATACGTACGATAGGATTTAATAAAAATCTTTTATTAATGTTTTTTTAAGTTTTGATTTGATTTTTAGAAAATTTGAAATGACTCGACAAAATTCTGCAACGATTCTATGTATTAAATTTCAAACCTTTCGGTTGGGTGGTGTTTGCGCTGTTATATGCGGACAGACAGACAGACAGGCAGACGGAGGGACGGGCCAGACGACGACGTTATATGATTATATATGACTAGATATACTATGAGGCTAACGAGAAAGACAGGCTACCGAGGTGGGTCCGATTCTTCTTTTTTTTACAGACCACTGGAGTCACGTGATGCTCGAATGCACCAATGAAGGTGTGCGAAAAGAGCATCACGTGACTCCAGCGGTCTGTAAAAAAAGAAGAATCGGAGCGACCACGGTAGCCTGTCTTTCTCGTTAGCCTCGGATATACTAGATATGACGTCACATTCTATCAAATCTTTTCAACGCGTAATCAAACTCATTGTAAACATATGGCTCCTATATTTTACTTGCTACTTCGATTGTATACTACAGCCATATCTTATAGCTATACGTTATCGCTAAGTGTTGTATTGGATTAGATTCAGTGCTAACATTTTCTGTGATTTATAGCAAAAAGAGAGCGGTTATTTACATTTTCAAAAAAATTCTTGACAGGTGTCTTGATTTAAAATTTATGGAAAATGACATCATTTCATCTAATCATTGTAGATTTAATTTCAGTAAAATTTCAAATTTTCCAAATAAAATTATAGTAACTACTACCTCATTTGGATGTATTTTTTTGCATTTCCCCCCATATTGTGGGGGATATTGTATACTTCTGTTACGCGCGCCAAAGAAAACATGTATTTTAATTTTAAAAGTTAAAAAAATTACCACAATGTGTCAAAAGAACATCCTTTTTCTGAATTTAAATTTCGCGAGTTCCAAAATTCAAACTAAAAATGTGAGATTTTCATAAACGTAAAGTTAAGGCTTTTCATAAAGTTAAGGTTGTTCTCAAATCCAAAGGAGCTATTTTCTGACATATTTTTTAATTAATTTTTGTTCGGAAACGCATGAAATTGACAGGAGTTCTTATTTAGAAACTATGTAATCGAAAAATAGTTTCATATGTTGGTAAAGGTATAAGATCTTTCAGTTGGTGTTTTGAACTGAATTTCGGACGCAACAGTGCAATAAAGGATAAAAACCAGCCGTCACGCAACCACAATTGCTCATAACTCGATAAGTAATTTATTTATGAAAAAAGGAAAAACTCATTTCAATTCCAAATCGCTTTAATAGTCAGGTATACAAATTTTAAATCTTTACGTTTAATGAGTCAGATAATGTGTCAAAAAGTTTCGCGTTGTTGAGCATGTTGCGTTGTTGTCTGGAGAATCACGTCAAGCATTATTGCAGGTTAGTATTTTGTAATCAAGTTGCATGCCAGATAGTCGCTTAAAACATAAGTCATTCTATATTGTTTTAAATAAAGGTGCATGCCATAATAGGTGTCAGGCACACTCTTTAAAATAAGAATAACCTAGCGCACAGCCCCATTACTGCAGATAAATCCGTCAATATACTTAGAGATAAAAATAGTTCTGCATTTTTCATTCAGCTAATAAGACTAATCCTCCATAATTGGGTTCACATGATTATATAATTTTCCCGTGTAATTATATGTCTAAGCAGCAGAAAGCAATATATTACGCACTTAAAACTGCCCTAAAAAACTAATAGTGCAAGTCGCATGGAAATTCGTTCTGAAGAATTCAAGTTATATGCACCCGGAAAGAAATTCCCATTTGAATTTTATATACTTATCAGGTTATTTTGAGTAGTTTGATTTGATATCTGTTAAATTCGTGTTTTATTTTATTTTGCGTGTTTTAGAACTAACAATTAAACTCAACTTAAAAGTCATCAATAGAAGTAAATAAAAAAAAATAGTAATGTAATATAAAAAAATAGTTTCACATTGATTAGAAATAATTAATTAGTTCGCTTTTTACGCAGTTGGGTTTTTTGATTTTTTAAATTTAATTTTTTATTTAAAAACATTTCTAGTTCAAATCGAATTATACATATTTTGTTTGGTAGCAGTCCAATTGTCTGCTCTTGGCACTTTCAGTGTTAGTTTCCTCCCTCCCAAACATGCATAGATAGAAGTTCTGTTCGGACTGAGTTCTGTTCCTCCCGAAACTGTCAATATATATTAAAACAACAACAAAAACAACAAATCTTGAAACCATCTTAAAATGAGAAAAGTCAAAATATTGATTTTTGACAGTCACTGATTAAATTTTAAGACTCCGCGCCTTTCAAATAAATATATGAATTATTTTAACATCCATCTTTAAATCTTACATGATTTAAATCTCTCCCATCTCAAAGTTTTTGATTTCAGTATCTCGAATTGATTTTCATATTAGAATTACTTATATCCTCCCATCAGATTAGGGAGCTTAGGATTCTGAAACTTATGTTAAGAATCCTAAGATATAACTGTAAGTTTAATGCAATGTACATTTGAAATATCCTTCGTCCCCTCAATGGAATAATCAAATCAAATGATGTTTATACTTAAAAATTATTAGCTTTTCTTTGTATTATTTTACGTTTACATTGTCATATAAATCTTTTGAGGTATTTCATTTTAGTGATATTGAAATTATAGCACTCGTAGATTATATTCGAATATGTAACATTTTAACAGAAAAAGGGATATTTATCGGAATAATTTCTAAGAACATACTCAGAAATGGATACTCAGATTTCCCGAAATTTTCTTTGTTTTTGACGAATTGAATAAATTACGATTTAAAAATTTAAATTGCTTATTGACACCACTTTTTCGAAAAAGAAACATTCATGTTATTTAATGACAGGTAAAATGATACCATAATAAAGCCAATTACACTATTTTATAAAACTGGTGGTAATCAAACAATCTGAATAAAAGACACAGCTCGTGAATATCACGGGAGCGAGAATTAAGGGGTTAAGGATTCAAACGTCGTCAAAAGCGTTTGTTCGAAAAGTGCAATAAGAGGACTGGTGGTGCCATCTATTGAACAGTTTAGAACCATTTGTACTTAATGGCAGGGGGAAAAATCATGTCTTTCGGGTGTTTGGAATTCACGACCTCCGGTGTAGGAGTCCGTTGCTCTAGCTATCACGCCATTCGGTCTTCGAATGGATGTGATTTTAGATGCATGTAGTGGATTCTACCAAGTGTTTAAATTTTCATAAGTGTGGTTGTAATTTTATCAATTCTGTTATAGTTCTTGCAAGTTTTAATTAATAAGGCTAATTTATTATTATGGTTTTCCTATGGTTATTGAATAATTATAATATGACTTGATTAAAATTATTTATTAGAGAAATTTTCTTTACTCAATGTATGATTAGAATATGGTCTGGTTAATTTGTTGCTCAGAAATAATGAATTTTTAAGTGCATATTGGGGGAGATTTTATCACTTTGAGTAGGTGGTTAAGATTTTAACACTTTACTGTTTATAGAGGGGAGAGGGATCAATTATGCATATTTTTAATTTGATTGTTACATAAATATATTTTTAAAATGAAAAACAGGTATTGGAATTTTGAAATTTTATTGACCAAATTCCCTTTTTGAACGATTTTGTAAAACACAGGAAATTTATTCTTTTTGAATTAAATCATAACGAATATCAGCAAAAATAAAATAAATAAATAAATAAGAAACATTCCAGAAAACTTTAAAAGCTAAAAAAATAACTAATGTATAATCAATACCTACCTATATTTTAGTACTTTTTGAAAAAAGCTAAAAAGTTCTGTTTTTTAAGGGGTTTCAGGACACTTAAAATTGAAAAAAATGAGAATAAAAAGGCCGTTTTCAGCACTTGATATCTTAAAATGTGTAGTCTTTTAAAACGCAATTTTTATTGGGATGAAATATATATGTATGTTCTTTCATTTCATGTATTTCAAAAATTGCAAAAAGCAGAATTAGTATTTACAGGGGGCTCCAAACTGTCAGACTTGTGTTGAACAGAAAATTCGTATAACAGCTTAGGCGCAGGATTACAAAATAATTTTTGCAACTAGAATGACATTTTTTGTGCTTAATTATACTACAGATTCTAACAATTAACCTGAACCTAAATAAATTTGTATTTAAAGCAGTTTTATATTTGTCATACAAAGTTTTATTTAGCTAATACAAAATTTTGAAATTTTCAACAGTATAATCAAGTAAAAAAATATTTTAGTGAACAATAAAAAGGAAATTTTAGGTTCGGTTTATATAAAATAACATGAAACATATGTTTTGAAAATTCCATGAAAAAATATTCAGAAGAATTTAAGATATCCTGTGCGTTATGTCCCAAAACGTCATTTGGAGAAAATTGACTTCAAAGTTTCGGAAACGCCTCTTCAGCAATTGGGCGGATATAATTCTAAAAGCCATAACTTCTTTTCTAATGGAAATTTCAAGAAAACAATTATATCAAAATGTTGAGAAAAGGTAGGAGTTTAAGATCTAAATAAAATAAAATTTCGAAAATTTTAAACCTTTAAGAGTCTTGAGACCCCTTAAATAATTTGTGACACGAGCACCTTCTTGCTAAAGTCGCAGAATTTGAGGAGGCACAGTAGCGCGCCCGTGAGCAAACAGCTACCGCAACTGTTTCCTTAAAATGCATTGAGTGTGGCCATGAGTGAGGAAACGCTTTCGTCAGATATTTGAGAGTTTACGTTTTGTGAAATGTCACGTGACTTTGGTACGAAATGATTGTCAACAAGTAAGTGAAATCATGCGTTAAGCATAGATTATGGAACACTTTCCAACACTTCCTGAATGCTTTAACGAAACCTTGTTATTTAGGGAAATAAGGTATATAAGAGAACTAAGTAAACATTTTAGAAAACGCATAAAACTTTTGAAAAAATGATTTCAGCAGTTACCATCCATAGCAAATATGTATTCCAATTCTTTTGAACAGCTCTGTATTTGATCTGCAGGTTGATATATATGTTATATAATGGGGAAATTTAGTTTAGCAAGAAAACGAATAACAGGTTGAAATTTCTCTTTCAGCAATTTATACTAATAGATGGAAGCATACTTGTATACTTTTGCACAACCCTGTAGTTAACCTAGTACCTTTATTACATGCCGCTATTTAGCTAAAGTTTAATTCAAAGTAAAACACTCTTAAAACTACTGGAATCACATTTCCAGAAATTATCATTTATAGACGGCCATGTATCCAATTCTTTGCGTAACCCTGCATATCATTTTATCTATGTTCTACAAACATTTCTTAGTAAACAAAATGCAGTTCAGCGTAGAAGTGCACAACTCATTTAAAACCACCTTTAAGCAATTTACAATCATATCCAGTAGCCATTACGAATTCTTTTGTGTATCCCTGTGTATAAATTACAGCATTTATGCACACCATATACAATGCATAAATATAGTGAAACATAAAAGCGCATAACATAATTAAAAATGCATTTCCAAGAATCATCGCTACCATACAGTACTTCGGATACAAATAGTATCTGAAATCTTTTGTGTGTCCCTGTAAATCCTATGCACTTCGTATTATACATGAAATAAGTTATAGTAAACCTCAGCGACGTATATCAATTTCATTATGCATGAAATAATTTAACAGAATTAAAATACGCCGGAAGCAATTCCCTCCACCCGTATATCATTATGTAACGGAATTCTTTTGTGTGGCCCTGTAAATGAATAATATTTATTCTTTGCACCGCATATTCTACGGAATGCATATTTTAGTGCACTTGATAAATGCATAATAATTTTATTATGTTTGAAAGCATGTAATATCATTAAAAATCATTTTAAACATTTTTTTCCCATAGGCCGTAATGTAACGGAAAACTTTTGACTGTCCCTGTAGATGAACTAAACATGCTACAAACTTCATATGAAATAGGGTTCGTGCTATGGTAGAGGTCACTAACATCCAAAAATTTCAGAACGATCCGAGTATATTTACGGGGGTTAGAGCACGGACAGACGGACAGACGGCCTGACAAACTAAACGCATAAACACTTTTCAACTTTGTTGGAAAGTGTTAAAAACGACGAAATATAGCTCAAGGATTTCTGAATCGTCAAAATTGAGAGTGTGATTTCTGAGAGTGAATAAATTACTGTTTTTATTATTATTATTATTATTATTATACTAGAAATATAATATTTTAGCGATGTTTGTTTCGTTCACGAGAGAGCTGTTTTTAAAAATACAAGACGCTTGTCATAAAATTAATATTATTGAAATTGCAGTTTTTTTTTCTTTCCTGATAAATAAATTTTATGGTATTGCAAACACGTTATAGCAAAAAATAAAGATTCAATGTTTCAAAGTTGAATTATAGGTTAATTCTCCCACTTTTCAATTTTAGAAACAAAAATATTACAGAAATTTCGTATTTTTGTTTCCTTTGCATATTTCAAATCTACATCTATTAATGAGTTAAAATTTATAGAATAATTTTTTAAAATAACCTTTTATAAAAATATTGATTCAGTTTATAAAAGGCGGATTTTCAGAAAAAGAAATAACTTTAGACGTAATCATACTAAATAAATCACATCTTAAGGTGACTTCACCTATATTGGGCCACATATCAGTAAAGGGCCCCTAATTTTTAAAGTTTGAAAGCAAACCAAAAATGTATTTCTGTAAAACGGTTGAAATAAATCTGATTGATTAACATTCTTAAATGGTAACTTTCCATAAACTGTTCGGAACAGTTGTTTTTTTTTTCGACTTGTACATTTGTTTATTTTCTAGAGTGCCTTCAAAAACAATTTTTTTTGGCAATTTCTTAGAGATTTCACTAGTTTTTACTTAAGGAGTCTCAGGACTCTTTAGGTAAGCTATGCATAAAATCTATTATAAGAATCCGGTTACCCGAACCAATGCGTTTAGTGTTAAGTTATAATGAATGACCATTAGTGATAAAAAAATCTTCATTATACAGACATGAGGTACACATTTTTTTTTAAAATAATAACTCGTATTTAAATCCATTTAATCTATTTCCTACAACCGTATTTCTCGTAGCTTCGGAAAATGGAATTTTCAACAGCTGCAAAACTATGCGATGAAATTATATTTATTATTTCTATTTATAAAAATATAATATCATGTAATACACTAATCTTAAAATTTCTTGTTTAATTAATAAGCATAAAAGTTAGAAATTCGTGTATAAAATAATTGAATCCTCGAAACAAAATTATTTGTCTAACATAACTGCAGAAATTATTTTCAAATTTAAGACTTTTATAATGTAGAACTCAAGACATAAACTTATTCCTTTTTCCCGAATACTGATATTTTCTCTTTAATACTGCATTAAATAACAGCCAAAGAAGCTTAGCAGAATGTAAAGAAAATGCACATAATTTTTAGAATCAGGAAATCCTTGCAGAGCATTGGAGAACGTAAAATTTTAATTAACTCTTAAAATATTTTGAAAATAACTTGCATTATACTTTAAAGCAATACAATTGGTGTTCAATTTACACATTTTACTTCAAAACTTTAATTAAAGTCTGTAAAAAATATTTACTTTTTAAGTTACTTGCCGCACGCTAACAATGCATAAACTTTTGGATTAATCGACTTGTAAGATGTTAAACGATAATATTTTATTTATAAGCATATTGAAATAATGTACGCTGTTTAAAGTATCCGCACACCTTCGGAAGTGATTTTTTGAAATTTTTGAAATTTTCTCTTTTTATCCATTTTTTATAATGAAATTTACTTCAAAAATTTGAAAAAAAATATAAAACTTTTAGCAGTTATCCAGAAATAATTTTGTTTAAAGAAAAGAGTAGTCAAAACATGTCAAAAATTGACATTTTCGCAAAACATGATAGCTCAAAAATGAAACAATGTATTGACATTTTGTAAATTGCATAATAAACAGAATAACTTCCTATAGGACTTAGACTACACACATTAAAATCGCATATCTATCTCAGATGATATGGCAGCTAAAGAACTAATGTAATGAAAAATTCTCCAAATTTGTCTCAAGTTTCTCATTTGTGCCAGTGTAAATGTAAAACAATTTAATATATTATCATGAGTGTAGCCTATTCCCCCAAAAGACATTTGTAAAAGAAGTATAGAAAATTTCGTAGCATTTCATGCATATTTTTTTGTTTTAGGATGTTTGGCGCATAAAATCTGAAAAATTTCATTTTGAGAAAAAGCTAAAAATAACTTTTAGGATAGATGTAACGTAATCTAAACAACGTAATAGATGTAATTTTAAACGGCTGTAACCCAGGTTCTATTTTAGATACAGACAAAATTTATGCAGATTTCGATAGATAAAAGATTAAATTTTAATGTTATTGCAAAAATTAGAAATCGATATTTTGATCGAAAATTATGTTTTAAAGGTGTTCGGATACTTTAAAGCTTTAAAATTTTCGAAATTTTAATTTTCTTAGATATTAAACTCCTATCTTTTCTGAACATTTTGATATAATTGTTTCCTAAAAATTCCATTTAGATTAGAAGTTATGTGTTTTAGAATTGTACCCGATCAAAGCTGAAGCGGCGCTTCCAAATCTTTAAAGCCATTTTTCTCCAAATGACGTTTTTGGGCATAACGCGCACGATATCTCAAAAACTGCAGAATATTTTTTCATGAATTTTTTAAAACATATGTTTCATGTTAGTCTGTATAAGCTGAACCTAAAATTTCCCTTTTAATGTTAAAAAAAATTTTTAGATGATTATAATGTTCAAATTTTCTAAATTTTGCATTTGCTAAATACGATTTCGTCTTAAAAATATAAAGATGCTTCAAATACGAACTTACTTAAGTTCAGGGTAATTGTTATAATCTGAAGTATAAGTAGGGACCAAAATTTTCATTCTAGTTGCAAAATTTATTTTGTAATCCTGCAGGTAATCTGTTATGCCGATATTCTGCTCGCCAAATATCTGACAGTTTGGAGCACCCTGTAAATGCTAATTCTGCAACTTGTCATTTTTAAATGCATGAAATGAAAGAACATGCGTATATCTCTTCCCAATTAAAATTGTGCCTTAAATTCAAATACATTTTAAGATATTAAATGTTGAAAATGGTCTTCTGTTTTGCATTTTCTCAATTTTAAGAGTCCCGAGAAATCTTAAAGCAGGGATGCACAACCTGTGTCCTGCGGGCCACCAATATTACCACTATTTTTGTGCAGAATAATTTTCCTAATTAATTGATAGAATCTTTGCTATTAAATAATTCAAATGTTACTTTTAAATTTTTTGTGGTGGAAACAATTTTCTAGAAAAAAGGTTGTCCAACACGACCTTAAAGCATTGTTTCGTCAATATTAGGTTTTATTTTAAATAAAACTATTTATATACTCTACCACATTGTAAATAATTTGTTTGATAAGCCTCAAACTTAAAGATTCATGCATCAAAAGTTTGCTAGGCCCACTACTAGAGCATGGAGAAAGGTAACATTTTTTTACTTTTTATTTTTTCGGAAGAATATATTTTGAAACTTTGAATGTTTATTCAGATACTGGTTAAGCCTAGGTTAAACAAATATATATCTTTTGAAATTTACTAACATATTAAGGGGTGTCAGGACTCTTAAAATTAAAAAAAAATAAATAAAAAGAAAGACCATTTTCAACATTTAATATTTTAAAATGTATTTCATTTTAAGACACAATTTTATTTGGGATGAAAGATATAAGCATGTTCTTTCATTTCATGTATTTGTAAAAAATTCCAAGATGCAGAATTAGCATTTACAGGGGGCTCGAAATTGTCAGACATTTGACGAGCAGAAAATTGGCATAACAGATTACGCGCAGGATTGCAAAATAAATTTTGCAACTAGAGTGAGCATTTTGGTGCCTACTTATACTTTAGATTATAGCAATTACTCTGAACCTAAGTAAATTTGTATTTAAAGCATTTTTATATTTTTAATACAAAGTTGTATTTAGCTAATGGAAAACTTAGAGATTTCAACAGTATAATTACCTAAAACAAAATATTTTTTGAAGAATAAAAAGGAAATTTTAGGTTCGGTTTATACGGATTAACATGAAACATGTGTTTTAAAATTTCATGAAAAATATTCAGGAGTTTTTGAGATATTCTGCGCGTTATGCCCAAAAACGTCACTTAGAGAAAAGGACTTCAAAATTTCGGAAATGCCGCTTCAGCTATTGAGCGGGTATAATTCTAAAAGCCATAACATCATTTCTATTGGGAATTTCATGGAAAGAGTTATATCAAAATGTTCAGAAAAGATAAGAGTTTAAAACATAAAAAAATTAAAATTTCGAAAACTTTAAACATTTAAGAGTTCTGAGGCCGCTTATTAATAATTAGATAAATACCTATCAGTGGCACACTACTGGTGCGATTACTTTACTTTAGATTTAATCACGTGGAATTCATCCGGTATTTAAATATTTAATTAAAAAAATTCACTTTATAAATTCCGATGCTTTTATAATGTCTCATTATATGTAACATAGCTTCCGCATCCTATACGTAAAATAGTAAAGTGAAAATAATTTTGACGAAAACTTCTGCAAAGATACAGATTTCTTTTAAAACAATAAATGTGACAAAAACTCAGGATTAAGTGATATTGTCACTTATTCATAATGATTAAGTTTATTATCAAAGCTTTTA
This sequence comes from Maratus speciosus, assembly GCA_963932465.1. NCBI lineage: Eukaryota > Metazoa > Arthropoda > Arachnida > Araneae > Salticidae > Maratus > Maratus speciosus. Next base: position 499,327,300 of record OZ010794.1, on the reverse strand, counting down.
TGGTAGGATCAGTTTATTAACAATACTGCATAATAAACTCTAATAGAATTAAGAAATTTTAAAAATATGTTTGCTACACATTCCTTTTACTTAAGAATATCAACACAATTTTGAAAATTTAAAAATATTCTTGCTATATATTGCTCTTACTAAGAATATCAACAGAATTACGAAATTTTAAAAACATTTTTGCTACATAATCCTTTTACTTAAGAATATCAACTTAATCAATTCAAAATATATTCTTTTTCGTATCAAAAGGAATATACTCCTTTAACCCTTAAATTCCGGGTGTTGCTTTTCGGCAACATACCCGATTTAGGCTTATAAATACCATTAGAATAATATTGAAGCTATAATGCCTAATGTTGCCAATAAAATACATTCTGAAAACATTGTTAAATCGATTTTCAGCAATTAGATGGCAACACTTGTGCTGTTTAAGAATAAAGATAGATTTATTTTTTCAATTGTTGATACATGCTTTTTTTGTTTTGATCGGAAGCTTGCGAAATACCCTATTTTCTTCTGCAGTGAGCAAGTAAAATTTATTTCTTATCATAGTTCTCTAAATTCTTGTGTGTTTAATATTATAGAATTTTATCAAGGAAAATTATTTTTTCAATTAAACACCAGTATTGCCGATTAGTAACAAACAGTTTTTTAGCCGTAAACCATACTTAAAACAAAATATGATTTTTTAAAGTATTTTTCCCATAATTTATTTAAAAAAAGAAAGCCGGAAAACATTTTTAAAATGATTTTTGAAAACTCAGGCATTTAAGGGTTAAGTGCATAATGAACTTAATTTGAAATAATGAGAACAAAAACACAGTTGCATTAAAAGCAACTTAGCAACTTTTAATATATTTAAAATTTCAAATAATGAGAACAAAAACAGACTTGCATTAAAATCAGCTTAGCCACTATTTAATATATTTAAAATTCTGGATTTTTTAAAAATTTCAACATAGTTTTATACTTAAGACTATCAGCTTATAACAACTCCCTAAAAAGTAATTTACCCACTTGAGTAAAATCTAAGCTTGATCTAAAATAACGAGGGCAAAAACAACATTGCTTTAAAAGCAAATTTTAATAATTTTTTATGTTATTATTTTGTCAAAATCTATTCTCAAAAATTAGGAGTGGCATTAAGTCACAAATATAAATAATAATAATAATAATAAAAATCATGTTTCTGTTATCATGAAGCATGTAGAATAAATTCTCAATGCTTGTCATTTCTCTGTTTGTCTGGATAGATGTTGGAAAATCCAAAAATAAATATTTTGGAAGAAGAAAATGTCCACCAGAGTCTAGTTATGTATTCTTATAATTCCAAAATACATCAACCATAAAAAACATTTTAAAAAATACATGAGGTACTTCTAAAAGAATTTTTATACTGAATATATAAAATTTTCAAAAAAAAAAAATGCATTTGTAGAGTTTTTTAAATGAAAAAGTGTTTTTGTAAAGAATACTTTTTTTCGCTTTTTAACGCTTTCCAACATAGTTGAAAAGTTTTTATACAGGGTGTTCCGTTAAAGGGGTCCAATATTAATAGGGGTAATAGAGGAGATCACATGGAGCATAAATCAGTATATAAAGCCTGGTCGGATCTCGATAGTTTTCAAGTTACAGCAAATAGAATGAAAATTCGGAAAATTGTAAAAGAACCCTCCTTGCTAAACTATCGATAATGCTACATAAAAACGAAGCACATATTTAGAAAGAGCAGAAAAAACCCTACAAAATGACATCAATTGTATTAAAATAGCAATATTTATTGACGAGTTACAAGCCCTGAAAGAGTGAAAAAAGTACGAAATCCAATATACATCAAAATAGTTAATCGTTAATTCCAAAAAGACAACTCTAGCTACAACAAGGAAAATGTAGTAAAATTTGGTCCATTCCGAAAACTTTCGAAAAAGCTTACAATGAACCATATCGGTTTAATTGTGTGAGAGAAATTAATCAGTTTCTTAGTTATAACTCCGCTTTCTTTGACACTAGCAAAGGTTAAACTCCGCCCATCCCGATTGGAAACACCGCCTTTTTAATTACTCTCAACTATACATTTTCGATCATGCTTCTTCTGAGATGCAACATTTTTAATTATTCAAGAGTTGAATGAACCAAAATAACTTTACAATAATAGTCTACATTTTAAAGTGGTCTTTTATTGATATAAAGCTTAAGTTAAATTCTTTAAAATTAAACTGGTGGTGAAAATTCGGAAATAATTAAAAATATTGCGATTTGTAACTATGCAAGAAGTTTCAGTACATGTTTTACATGGACAATTATTGTATGTATATGTGCATCATAATTTATGATAGGAAATAATAATAACAAATAGCATAATAATTTTATTAATTATAAATTTAAAAAAGACACTAAATTTTAAATTAATTCATACAAACATTGTAATTTACAATTTGAGTACACCACAGTCTGTGACTTACAAAATACTGTGCCAAAAAATGTTGAAAATAAAAGAAAAATGACAAATAAAGAATTACATTCCACGTACTTTATGACATATGTGAAGCATAGTCTTCTGGCCTGCGCTGCACAATTCAATGTCGGAAGGCAGACGAACAGACATTATTATAATAGGTGTTCGAAGTTGCGCCCATTAACAGAATCGCACAGCCGACAGCGACGTCGTAAAGATTGGCGAACACGCCGAAAAACTCCGACGAAGTTGGGAATGTCTCCTGCAGCGACAACGATTTGCGCTAGTAAATCCTCCGGTGTATCCACAGGCGTTTCATACACCAGCGATTTAAGGTGTCCCCAAACAAAAAAGTCTAACGGATTGAGGTCTGGAGAGTGTGCAGGCCAAGCAACAGCTCCACTGCGTCCAATCCATTTCCCAGGATATGTTGAATTGAGGTGATTGCGAACACCTATGAAAAAATGTGCCGGTGCGCCATCGTGCATAAACCACATATTGTGGCGCAATGTTGCTGGCACATTTTGCAGTAACTGCGGTAAGATATCCCGTAGGAAAACCAAGTACGTACTGCCATTGAGTACATCTGGGAGTAAATATGGTCCTATGAGATAATCGCCGAGGACACCTGCCCATATGTTCACACTGAACTTTTGTTGTGCGTTCGACGGGAAAACAGTGTGCGGATTTGTATATGACCATGTGTGCATATTGTGCGTGTTTACCACGCCCTCTCTCGTAAATGTTGCTTCATCAGTAAATAAAATATTTTCCAGAAATTGTGGATCATTTTCTGTTACATTATGCAACCAGCGTACGAATTCTGTCCGCTGAGCACAATCTGTTACTGATAACAGTTGTACCCGCTGCACATGAAAGGGGTGCATGTTTTCTGCACGCAGAACACGCCACACACTTTGGTGAGAAACACCGACTTCAGACGCAGCAGCTCGTGTACTCGTGGAGGGGTTATCTTTAAAAATATTCAGTACATCTTCTTCCATTGCAGGTGTTCGTACATGTCGAGGTTTCCCTGCATCAATGCTTGCTGTATTAAACGATCCAGTCTCCCGTAATCGTCTATCGATTTTTATGAAGAGTTTCGAACTTGGGCAACGTCTCCTTGGAAATTGCTCACGGTACATGCGCTGTGCTAGACATGCATTTCCATGAGCTTGCCCGTACATCAGATGCATGTCCGCATATTCTTCCTTAGAGTATTCCGGCATAATTATTATACATCAACTTACTACAATCCCACTTACAACAGCCTCCCTTTAACATAACGCCCACTGATGACTGCTGTTTTATTACACTTTTCTTCCTATACACATAGAAAATTTGCATAAAAAGTACTTCTTCTTCATCATCCTGAAAGTTCATGGAGGAAACGCAGCAGTCACAGAGTTTGCTTTAAGACAAGGCGAGAGCTGCACAATATGTCATTCACTTGACCAGACTGAATAATGAAAGGGTATTGATAGAGGTTGATCAGAAATGTATAATTGAAAGATATTAAAACGGAGTGTTTACAATCGTCATGGGCGGAGTTTCGCCATTTCCGAGCGTGCAACAGTACAGAGTTGTAACTAGGGAACTGCTTGATTTCTCCCATACAATTAAACTGATATGGTTTATTGTCAGCTTCTTCGAAAGCTTTCGAAATGGACCAAATTTTATAACATTTTCCTTGATGTAGGTAGAGTTGCATTTTTGGAATTAACGATTAACTATTTTGCTAAATATTTGATTTTGTATTTTTTCACTGTTTCAGAGCTTGTAACTCGCCATTAATTCTCAATATTCTAAAACAACTTATGTCATTTCGTAGGATTTTTTCTGCTCTTTCTAAATATGTGCTTCGTTTTTATGTAGCATTATCGATAGTTTAGCAATGAGGGTTTTTTTTACAAATTTCCGATTTTTCATTCTATTTGCTGTAACTTGAAAGTTATTGAGATCCGGCCAGGCATTATATACTGATTTATGCTCCGTGTGATCTCCTCTATTACCCCTATTAATATTGGACCCCTTTAACGGAACACCCTGTATATTCAGTTTGTCTTTTCGTCTGTCAGTCTATACGCTCTAACTTGCGTAAATATACTTGGATTTTCATGCAAGTGATAAATGTTAATGATGTTTATCATAGCATGTGAGGTATTGATTATGAAGTGTGTAGCATTAATAGTTCAATTACAGAATCACTCAAAATAATTCCGTTGCATTATGGTCAATGTGAGAAAAAATGTTTGCAGAGTATTTTAATAGCATTACGCAATTTTAAATACATTGCAATTGACATGAATCAATTGAATTCAATCAATGAAATTTACTTCAAGATAATTATCATAGCTTAGGACATTCATAGCATTTATCGTTCATTTAGAGAGACACACAAAATAAATCGGTTACAGTATGTCTTTGAACAATAATTGCAGAAAGTACGTTTTCAATTTCAGTAAGCGCTTATAAATTTAACTACTTTTTTGTATGTTACTCATTGTGTATAAATTCTATACCTCGTATACAGAGGGGCACAAAAGACTTCACGTACCACTCTCCTCACTAGCGGAAATTTCTGAACTGTGGTATGTTTTTCTTAACTGAACTGAATTTTTGCGTACATGTAGTTTATGTATAGGAATCTATATATCATACACAGGGCTGTTCAAAAAATTCGGATAATTTTCCAATTGTAGATGGGAATTGCTAAAATTGGGTTTTCAAATGTGTTATGCGTTTCAAAATGGTTCAATTAGACAATATTCTAACTTATTAAACGGCGAAGTGTTGTTACATTATTAATATTTTTTTCGGATAGTGCTTTATAATCTATGCTTGACGCATAGGGTTTTTTCTTTCCTGTTTTTGCTAAAAATTGGAAACTGTTCCTGCAATTTTCTAACTGCGTAATATCATTTAAACAGCTACGATGTTTTCACAATGAAATCTTCATTAGTTATAAGTTCGGCAATCCCTGTGATTCTTTCATAAGCAATTTATGTGAAATTGGAATTTACATGTATTTACACATAATGTATTGGAATGAAGTCTTTAGATTTTATTACCATTATTATTTTGAGGTTCACACGTGTAAATTAAATAGTATATGTAATCTGCATACATTGGTGGCCAAAATTGTGGATTTTTTTTTTTTTTAATTTTTCATGTTTTATAATTTTGTGTGCTCATAGAATATGTTAATTTTCACTTAAATACAAATGTTTATATATAAAATTCGAGAAAATGTAATGTAGAATTTAATAAAAAAACAGAATTAAAATATCTGCATTACAAAAAAAGTTACGCTTACTTTAGTCTAAAATACAAACACAAGTAGTCATGAATGCTGAAGTGTATCGTAATAAAAGCTTCCTAGGCAATCACAATGACTGCTCTGGAAACCAATCAAATGTCAGTAACTAAACTGTAGGATATTTTGATTTGTAAAAGCGGTATTTTACTGGAATGAATTCAACGTAAGGGTGAATACTAGTGTAACTAAATTTTAATAATGTTTTTAAAAAAATATTTTTTTCTTAATGCAAATAATTAAAAACAATGTCATCAACAACAAGAACTGATTGGACAATTACAAAAAAAAGAAAAAAAAAAAAAAAAAAGCAGTATTGTCATATTGAGAGAAAATGGTCTGTCTTATGCTGAAATTGAAAGACAGGTTGGTGGACGGCGTACGAAATTTGTGCTTACGTATGAAGAAAGTAAGTCAGTGATAAGTAAGGCAAGATCAAGCCGAAAAAAATGCACAAGTGCTTCTGACGTTTGAAAGATAAAAAGGATATGCCTGAAAGGTAGAAGAATTTCATCAATTGTTGTTAGATGTGAATTGAATGCAGTGGGTATTTCAGTTAGTTCAAGAACAATAAGGAGAAGATTAGCAGGTTTTGGACTGAAAGGTAGAATTCCGAGGAAAAAAACCACTTTAAAATCTTAAACAACGCAAGAAACGAGTTCAATGGGCAAAAGAACACATTAATTGGTCAGAAAGTAAGTGGAAGCAAATCATCTGGAGCGCTTAGAGTAAATTATCTCTCTTTAGTAGTGGTGGGCGTAAATATGTGAGATGCAGAGTAGGGGAGGAGCAGCATCCTGATTGCATTGAAGCAACAACAAAGAACCCCACAAATATCATGATTTGGGCCTTTATGACTGCAGATGGTGCGGGCCGCATTCAAGTTATTGATAGTATTCTGAATGAAAAAAAAAAAAAAAAAAAAAAAAAAAGACATCGAAGCTCTCGTGGAACCAAAATTGATACCTTCCACATCAGGGATCTCTTCCCCAATAAAGCACCATTTATCTTTCATCAGGATTCAGCTCCACGCCACACGGCAAAAATATGCAAAGAATGGTTTAAAAAAAAAAGCATACAATTATTACCCTGGCCAGGAAATAGCCCTGATCTGAATCCTATAGAAAATTTGCGGCGGCGTTTGAAAATCCCTGTACAAAAAAAGTGTTCATCTAATAAAACTCAACTTATTGAAGGTATAATTGATTCTTGGCATCATGCAATTAAAAAGAATGAACTCCAAACACTATTTCTCTCAATGAAAAGACGCTGTGAAGCTGTAATAAAAAAAGTATTATCCTACTAAATATTGAATGTGTAAGTGTAACTTTAAAATACGATGAAATCTAAGATAATCCTAATTTTGTAAGCGTATTTTTTTTTTTTTTTTGTGATGCAGATATTTTAATTAAATTCTACATTAAATTTCCTTAATTTGACATATAAATATTTGTATTTAAGTGAAATTTATTATATTCTTCAAGCACATAAAGGTATAAAACATGAAAATTTCAAAAAATGTCCACACTTTTGGCCTTCACGGTATATACATTTTAAAGGTCGTACGTATTAAAAGAAATTTTTTAATTATCATGGTAAATAAAATAATCTGAATATTGGTTTGTTCTATTCACATAACAATATTTTTGCGAAGAAAAAGACAAAATGTACATAAATAAAAGTAAAGGAAATTTTAATGATTGAAAACACAAAGTCTCATTGTTTTATACTACTGAAATGCATATTAATTCAAAGTAGTATTAGATAATACGTATCATATTATTTTTTTTAAATGCTGCTCAGAAAATATATCAATCAAGTTCTGACAAAGGTGTAACAATATCAGAAAATTCACAAAGAAAAAAAAAGACAGTTATATTTAACTTATTTAAAAGAAATCAGAGAATTTAAGGAAAAAAATGAAATCAGAATACCTTATATTATTTCCATGAAAGATAAATTAGGCATTATAATAGAGTCGGTACATACCTGCAAAGAAATAAACATTCTATAAGTTATATAAATAAAATATAATTAGCCTTATTAAGCATTTTATTTTTAACAATGCAATAAAGGAAACTGTTAAAAATAACCTGAATTTCACAGAAAAAGTCACTTTTCACGACAAAGATGCATTTTCCGTTACAAAACAGAAAATTTCATTATATTTCCTGAAAAAAACGGAACGGGCAAATACGTATGAGACAACGGAGATATTCCGTTATCTACTGAATATTTATTTCCGATCTTGAAATACAATGATTCGCAGTCGAAAGTCAGATTTTTTTATATCGAAGCCGGGAAGTAACTTTGCTCTGGCAATTGTTGATCTTTCGGATTTATTATTTGCTTTACTCTATTCAAGAGCAGTTGATTTCTTTGTGTTTTATTAAAATTTATCTGAGATATAAAGAAAAAAAATGTATACGTTTAATTGTAATACATGTAAACATTATGCAGTTTAGCATATAATATTTTGTCAAAACAAGCGTAAATGAATTTCTTAACTGTAATTGACTGTGTCCAGAAGCGGATCCTATAATCCATTTAGAGAGGGGGTGTGGTACGGTTCATGTCTCTTTTTTTTGGGGGGGGGGGCTGGAGAGAGGATCAGATGTCTTCATTAGTAGCTTTTGTATTTTTGATCAAAACTGGGCTATTTCTGATGTATACACTGATTCATTTTCATTTCGTAAATGCATAAAACTTTCAGGTAGAGTATAAAATTGGCTTGTTTTATCAATAGACTAAGAAATTATATATTCTTATAAAATAAAAGAATCTTACAGAAAATGTTCCCAAAGTTGAAAATTTAAGACTATTTTGGGGCTCAACCACTCCGCTGGTGGACAACAATGAGACATAAAATCTATTTTTCTGCTCAAGATTGTGCTACATTGAACTTCGTGTATAATATTAGAAAAATTCTATTTAGCAGCTGAATTTTAAAACAGTAAAAATCTATTTATATTCTTTTAAAATATAAAAATAATAGGTTTAAAAAATATGGCTTTGAGTAATTTCCTGTAACATCTTTATGTTATATTTTGAGAAGGATTTTGTGGAAACCCAATAAAAAAAATGAAACCATTTCTGATGTTGATACGTTTTTATATTCCTCAAAAATTTTTACTTTCAAGTTAGAAACAATTACTTTTAAATTATACTTTCATTATTTTAATGGGAATATTATTCAAAAGTAATTATTTCTAAAAAAATAAATGTTAAAAACAGATAGTGACCTGAAAAAAGTTGATAAAAAATGGAAATATATACTTCTTGTTACATTAACAAACGGAAAATTACCACTCTGGCAGTAGGAAATAACGGAGAAATGCCAACATTATAACGGAAAGTTACCACTTCATGAAACGGAGATTTTCGCTATCTTATCTCAAAAAACGGAAAATCTACTAACGGAATGGAAAAAGTCCGGCAACTGTGCTGCCAGTTGTTTTACCATGAATTCACATCTTTATTTTTAACAGTGTTAATATTTTCGTTAACTTTTATGTTAACAGATTTCTTGATATTTGTGTTCCCGTAAAAAAAGAAAAAAAATCTACATGATGCTGAAATTTAACATTTTAGAAAAAGTGCATTTACAATATTTTACGACGAAAATTATGTTTGCTACAGATAATTTCTTTTGTTCTTTGTTCCAAAAGCTGGATAAAACTAGACGGATGCGCCAATCCCAAGACTTTCTTCTTTCTCGTACAGGTTAATATTTCAAAAAGTTGTTACACGAGTAATTCCTTGAGTGTTATTACTTCAACAGGACTCAAACTCTGATTTTCCTTTTATGATCTGCTGCATTTTATCAAATAAAGTAAAAAAGAGTTAGTCGTGATAATAATATTTAATAAAATCAACAGTTTCCGTCATTCTGTTATACTTCAGCTGCTTTCGAATCACTAGCTTAGCAGGATGCGAAGTTCTCGTCGCTGCACTAGTCGTCGATGTACAACAAATCTACGAAAAATCCAGGAAAATTACACAAAAATCTCTATTATCCCTTGTCAGGCAGAATTTATCCAAAATCACTTGAGACCTGCTTTTCATAATCGAAAACATATGTATGAAATTTGGTTCAATTCAATTCATAGCTTTGCAGACGTTTTAATGGAAAAATAATGAAAATGGCACAAAGATCACTATTGCGGCGTGTTCTTAAGGCGGGATGTTTCCAAATTCAAGGAGGATCTGCTTGGCATAGCCAAAGACATATGCAAGAAATTTAGTAAAATTCTATGTATAAATTCATACACTTTTCGAAGGTAAAATAATGAAAATGATACAAAAATCGCTGTTACAGCGCCCCTTTCCGGTGGAATATTTCCAAGATTAAGAAGGACCTGCTTGAGCCAAAAACATTTACTAGAAATTTTGTTCAATTTAATGCATAATTTTATACATTTTTCGATTATACAAAGCGGAGATACGGACACACGGACATACAGACGAGCAGACAGACATTTTGTATAAACATGTTTTTCGTTATCTCTGTCACCTAAAACATATTAATACGTTGAAAACCGGAAGTCGAAATTTTTTTCGATTACAATACTTTCTTATTTAGAAATAAAAATGTACAGATATAAATTAAATTTAAGATTACTTTATTAACACTAAAATGTTTTGGTTAAATTTTGAGACCTAAAACTGCAGATTACATCAGATCGGTACTAAGTTAGATATATGAAAAAAAGGTTAAAATTTTACAAAATGCTTCATGTGTGTTATGAGTTATAATAAAAGACGTGATTTGGTCTTTTCTTAAATAGAGACTTATTAAAATACTCAATTTATCACTGTAAAATAATTATTATAATAATAAAATAATAATATTAATAAATTTTTTCGCGTTAAAATAGTGATATTTAATGAATTCTGAGCCCAATCTGAAAAAATAATAACAAAAATAAAAATACGTAATAAGTTTTTCATATTATCCTTAGTAGAAAATTTGTTATTAACCCTAGAACTACCGAAAATTTTACTCAAGTTTTATAAAAATATTACACATCAGAATTCTTATTTAAAACTATTGAACTTATTTACTTAACTCATTATTGTCTGGTTTAGATATTTAGTTTATTTTAAAGAAATTTCTGGTTAGAATAAATATTTCGAATGTACCCATCGGGCCCATTGGACCCGTCTGGTAGACGGAGGGTTAATAATTAGTGGAATTAAGCATGAACTTTAAAAAAAAAATTGCAAAAAATAACATATTTTTGTTCTTAAAGAGATAGGAAACCTTCTATGATTTCTCAAATAACGCATGTTAAAAAACATTAAAAAAAAACATTTAAAAGAAAACTTTTAAATAAAAATTTTGTACATATGTTAATAACAAAAGTTCACTTCAGATTGATCATGGATATGCGTAAAATATTCAAAAACGATTACATAGAATAGTATGTTGTACTTTTTATAAAAAGGTACGTCGAAGTTCAAGAAACAACATTTTGAGTTGGCGTGTGTAATGTTTATGCAAGATGTAAACAAATGGAATTACTTAAAATATAGAGCAGCTTCACATTATCGTTGAAACAAAAGTAACATAGCACACGAAATAAATATAAAATAAAAGATAAATAAAAACAAATAAAGGAAAAAAAATAAAAGATTAAAAAAAAATAAATAAATAAAAGATTTTATTCACGAATTTGCTTACCAAGCGCCCTAAGAGCAATCTAAGATTTTAAAGAAACAAAGTTACTTTAAAAAAGTATTATAAATATATCTACGATATCAATTTTTTTTTTTCAAAAATGAGGAGTGACACTAAGCCATGAACATAAATAATTGGAAAAAGTGACATGTCCCTGCCACTAAGAAGTTCGAAAACTTTTCTTAGATTCCTACATGTCGAAGAGATTTTGAATTCATGTCATTTGACTGAATACATGTGGAAATATCCAAAGGTAAATATTTTGGAATGTGTAAACGTTCAGTATAGTCAGCTTATGAATGCTTATGAATGCCGCAAGGGTACGTTGAACGTGGTAAATATGAAAAATTCATGAAGAGAATGTTTATGCTGCAAATATAAAATTTACGTGAAAATGCACTGGTTTTTTAAAATATATAGTGTAATATTTTTAAAATATAAAATATCTATTGTAACGAAATTGTAATATTTGCCTTTAAAAAAAAAATGAATAAAATCTTAAAAGAAAAAGAACAGAAAAAAAATGAAAAATTGAAAATAATTTTTTCTTCTTTTCCTTTGTTTTAAAATAAGTAAAAAAGAAAACAAAATTATAACTATTCATTAGAACAGTTAGATCATATTAGCATTTAACAATACAAATATGCTTATTAGTTATGTTTTAGGATCTATCAAAATTACATTTTGTCCTAAACACCGACTAAACTAAAGCTAAAAAAAAAACTTAAAATTTTGCAAAACCCCTCAAGACTTTTGCGAAATATAAAGAAACATTTATATTTTTCATTCTTTAAACCCAGTTGCTTTTGTTAATATTACAATATGATAATAAATTAGAATAAGTGGTGTTAGTCAGAAACCCTAAATTAGGGTACGTGTGATCGTTTTAACCCCTTAAGGCCTACACTAGCACTCGAAAAGTCCCGGATGATAATGTAAATCCTATGGGGATGTTATTTTCAAATATTTCGCGTGGATTTTGATATTTTCATATGATTTTTTTTTTTTGCATAGGATAGCTGAGGACGATCTACAAATGGGCTAATTTTTTTTTCGATTTTGGTTATAGTTTTTCTTATATTAAGATAGTTTCAATTTCAGAACCGGTTAATACCGGTTCCGAAAGTATAAGTAATTTTAAAAAAAACACAAAACCAAAATCAAAAAAGTAAAAACTAGCTTGGTTGTAGATCGTCCTCAGCTATCCTATGCAAAAAAAAAAAAAAAAAAAAAAAAAATCCTTGGAAAATATCAAAATTTAAGCGAGATATTTGAAAATAACTTCCCCATAGGATTAACATTATCATCCGGATCTTTTTGAGTGACTAGTGTAGGTTCTTAACCTACGACTTACGTTTCAACAGCCTGGATCCAAAACGTAAACACGATCGATCAGTCTTCGAGTCATTCCATGGTTCGGCAAATCGGTCCTAAGTTGTACGAAACGCGCACGACTTACGGGATGTAAATACACGTATAAGATACAACTGGTTAGATTTTGTGGAATATTTGATAAGTAATCACAACCTGATCTAATAATTGTGGTAGATATACCACAAAAGGTTTATTAGTAATCCCGTTAGCCTTTACTGTTGCACCACGGGCTATGCCAGTGATATTTACATCTGACTCGATCATTGTACTACGTGCCAGGCCCGTGATAATCAGTTTTGGCCTGAATACAAGACCACGTGTCTAACACGTAGTTGTAGGTTAAGGGTTTAAGTGAAATGTTTGCTAAGGGATCTAGAGGGAGAATGTTGTTATCACTCAAAGCTTATCGGCATAGTTACAAAATATTGTAACACACACACACATATATATGAGATAAATTTTGATTCAAAGGTATTTTATATATATACAGGTAGTTTCAGCAGAGCGGTTTCAAAGTTTCAGAAGAGATACAATACACCTAGGCGATGCGAAATCACATGAAATGCATAGTCGGAAACACTTTCCTGGCGCGGTAGTGACGACACAAAACACAAGAAAGGACGGACACAATCAGGTTGATAAAACATCGTTAGTATTCTTAGTACAACAAAAAACTAATAAATAAGAACAAAAAGAGAGACAACGATCGTCATCCAAGATAATGTTCGAAATTACGACCACGGGCTGTGATGCAGGCGTCACATCTGCGGTATATAGAAGATCAAATGTTCTCGAAAATACCTGGCATGTCCCGGACTTGCAGATGTCACGATGCGTGTAACAAGTTCCACCGCACATTCCAGAATTGTGACGACATTCCTCCTGTACAAAGGATAATAAACATGTTTTCTCACCTTTTTTTCTCACTTTCGTTTCTTGTGTTTTATGCCATCAATACCGCGCTAGGAAAATGTTTCCGACCATGCATTGATATGCGATTTCCCATCATCTAGGTGTACTCTATCTCTCCCGAAACTTTGTAACCACTGTACTGAAACACCCTGTTTATATATGTATATATATATATATATATATATATATATATATATATAATAAATTTGAAATCACAAATATATGAAGAAATTGATAAAGTTCTAAAGATGATTTAGAAATGAAGATATGAAACCAGTGTGTAAAATAAGAAACTATGAATGACTCACAGAATTCTCAGAGGAGCTTGTGAGTTTATTCATAGAAAATGCGTTATTTCATCCAATTTTGTCGACATTAAGCCTAAAATGACAAAATTTAGCTCCTTATAACGCAAACATTACAGAAAATAGATTGGATCTGGATTAATAAATTGGAACTGGATTGATAACAATAATGTTTAGAGTTGCCATCTGAAGTCAAAAAAAAAAATAAATAAATAAAATAAAATAAAAAATAAAAGGAATGAAAATGACTGAAGAAATCAAGAAAATACTTAGATTAACTTTTAGTTGAACTAGAATGAAAAAATAGGAATAAACTTAATAATTTTTTTAGATGGGAGGGACAACAAACAAACATTTAAATATTATGAACTGAAAGATTAATGTTAAAGTAAATACATTTGGATTTCAAGTGAATGAGATAGCAATAATGGTACATAATCTACAACATGAAAAACAAATTGAAGACTAATGGAGATAATACATATATACTAGCAAACTCCGAGTCTTTGCTCACGTAATAGTTGAAATATGCCAAGTGATATTTGTATGTCTAATTTTTATTAGAAGAAATTACACTATTAGGAATTATTCAAAAAATAATAACTATGCCACATTTGGACAAAACTTCATTATTGCACCGCATAAGACAGAAATGAGACTTAAATTAATAAAAAGAACTAAAACTAATTATAAATACATATTTATTTAGAAAGTGTTTTGAAGCGGTTATTCTCATTTCATAACTCAATTCAGTTATCATTTGAATTTTTGTATTTTTTAGAACCATCTTCTTAAAACGCATTTACACCTTAAAATTAACCATCACGTTAAATTAAAAGCTTTTTTTCTAACGGTCTACCATGTCTCTGGTGGTAGTGGTACCAACATAGAATAGCTATGTTGAAACAGGGACTACTACCATTAATTTGCCAAGATTAATTTAGAAATCGGTTTAGTAATTCCTAATATTCCATAGAAAACGTAATTTAGGAAGTTTTTAAAGACTGTTCTAGAACTTTTGTTGTTCCTGCCATCCCCAGATGGTAGTGGCACCGGCATAAAATATAGCGTCTGTAGGAGACTGTCTCTATTACTTCACAACCATTACTTTTGGAATCGGTTCATTGCTTCCTGAGATTGCAGAGAAATTGTAACTTAGGACATTTTTAGAACGCCTTTCACTCCTTCACTTCTCTTGATCACTTTTAAATGTCGAATATCTTTTCGACTGTTCTTAGAGGGCATTTATATTCTATAAGTAACTACCATGCCATATTTCAAGTTTCTAGCCTCTTCAGTATTACGGGAATCGCAATTTAGAACGTTTTTTGCTCCTGCAACCCTCTAGGGGTAGTGGCAGCGACATAAAATGTAGCTTATGTTTGAGCATGTTTTATCCCCACCAATTTGCCGCTATTATTTTTTTAAACGGTTTCTTATTTAATAAGAATGCATAAAAATCGTACTTTAGAACGTTTTTAGAGCGCTTTTCGCTCACTTCATCCTGTTAAATTTGGATTTTTCTTTCGACGTTTCTTAGAAAGCATTTGCATATTTTAAGTGCCAAATTTCAAAACGCTATGCCCCTCATTATCACAAAAACGCAATTTAGAACCTTTTTTGCCACTGAAATCCCCAGGTTGCTGTGACAATAACAAAAGTATAGCCTATGTTGCAGCAAAGACTGTCACCATCAATTTGCAGCCATTACTTTTAAATTTGGTTCGATATTTCCTGATATTGCATAGAAATCGCAATTTAGAATGCGTTTGGTCCATTTTCACCCTTTTTTAATTTTGAATTTTTTAGGAAATGTTCTTAGAGATCGTTTACATCTTAATACTAACTATTATGTCTAATTTCAACTTAATACCCTTGCAGTATTACAAAAATCGCAATTTAGGACATTTTTTGCTCCTGCAATGCCCACGTATTAGTGACACCGGCATGAAATGGAGTCTGTGTTAGAGCAAGGGTTGTCATCATCAATTTCCAAACATTTGAAATTGGTTTGTTATTTCCTAAGATTGCGTAGAAATCGAAATTTAGAACGTTTTTAGAACACTTTTCGTGCATTTTCACCCCTTTTAAATTTCGAATGTTTTAAGAAATGTTCTTAGACATAATTTATATCTAATAACTACTGTGCTAAATTTCATCTATCTAGGCCTTTCAGAAATACAAAAATCGCATTTTTAGAAAGTTTTTCATTCCTGCACCCTTTTTAACAAACAAGCAAACTTTACTTTTTTATAATATAGCATAGATATATACTATATTGTCAAACTTTTTATAATTATAAACCATTTTAACAAATGAGAAATTGAATATAAAAATGAAATCATTTATACATAGCATTATAACATAACACAATTATTTAACATAAAATCTTTATGTATATATAATTGATAATCAAATGCCAGAAAACATTTCGATGCTTTATAACTCTTAATAGCGATCATAGAATGTTCAAGGTGGAATGTGTATATAATATTAAGCGTTTTCATGAATAAAATGGCTGATAAGAATTTTTACACTAATATCTCTTCATAATTCTGAGGTCTTTCGAAAAAATTAAAATCTGTTCTAAGGACTTATTGAATTAATTGATAATAATATTATGCTGATTTATAAGAAAATCCTTCAGAATTTTAAAAAAACCGTAGCAAAATATAATACAAAAATAAATAACTTTAGAAAAGGACTCACAAAAGGTTTTGAAAATAATGTTTTAAACGTTATACAGACTTAGTTTAAACTATGACATTCCTCTCTTGAAAAAACATCCATTAAATCCATAAATTAAAGGTGCTTTTACACTAAGTGAAGAATGCAAAATTTTTAGTTGACATATTCTTTTTCATTGGTGTGCTTTCGCAACACTGACTAGTTTAGACAATTTAATTTATATGATGAAACAAAATTTAAATAAAATGTCCGGGAGATTTAAAAAACTGTAACACTAAGCCTGTAATTAGATTCATAATTTCATAA
The DNA here is from genome assembly GCA_963932465.1 of Maratus speciosus. Classification (NCBI taxonomy): domain Eukaryota; kingdom Metazoa; phylum Arthropoda; class Arachnida; order Araneae; family Salticidae; genus Maratus; species Maratus speciosus. The sequence continues at coordinate 499,310,252 of OZ010794.1, read as the reverse complement.
CCATTTTTGCTAATTTAATCATAGATGTATTTTTAAAATAAAATGTTCTGAAATGTCCTTGTGTTAGAATCAATTACAAGTTATTGCATTAGTTAATCTTCGTAAAATTATTGCACAATTATTTTTTTATATTCTAATTTATTATACATTATCTATTATTCTTAATTTAAAAATAGATTGGATATCTTTCAGGAACTGCTATAATGCATTATTAAATATGAAATACGTATAAACATGCTTTTAAGCCTGAATTCGCAAAATGCAGCGTTCTTTTTTTATATTCTGTATGATTACACAAAATATCCTGCTTAAAATTAAATATTGTGATAATTAAAAATACTGTATGGTAATTTTAATATCTTAAGTATCCAATGAAGATAAGGAATTAGGATGTATATTTATAAAAATTAATTTATAAAATTTAAACGCAATATTTGTAAAGGAGTTTATTATATGGATACTTTATTTAAAAAAAATTCCAGTAATTTAGTACTTTTCATATAGTCGTTTAGTAAATTATTGTGTCAAAATTAAAAATAAAATTAAATAATTCATTTATTAGAATCGAGATTTGTACATAGAATCCTTCCTTGTGAAGTGCGTTAAATTCGGATATGGTCTCCTTTCAAGCTTCTTCATTTTGATGATATCGGTACTGGATGTACAGTCGTGGTAAAAAAAAAAAGTAAACACCCCCTACTAACTCCTCAACAAATTATCGTAGAAGAAAGTTAGTGGTACCGAACGATTGGAAATAAAGTTTACTTTTAAATGATGTATATAAAATTTGCTTAGGGGGCCATCTACATATTAAAACGAAACATAACTTTGTTTTCTTCAATAGCAGTACCCAATTCTGACAGCATAAATCAACTCTACACCCTTCAATTAGCCTAAAAACGAATTTTTATGCAATTCGTACCACAAGTTTCCGAGAAATTAATTATTTTGAAACGAGCATATTTTAAGGGCTGTATCCAAATTGAAGTTCCGTACTGGATTGTTAACCGAGAGAGCCCCTTCCTTGATCAAGGCACCTTATGCGCCACTCAAGGAGTCAATGAAGCGTGTTAGATTACAGTACAGCAGAATAAATTTCAAAATGTCTACTCACTTCCATCATAGACGGCCCCTTAAACCATCATTTGGCCGTTTATTAAGCATAATTTGAAAACTACTTGGAAGAAAAATGTGAAATTTCTGAATTTCCATAAAACAGGGCTTAATAAATCTAAATCCATCAAAAAAATTGTAGGTTGCAATTCATAATTTTTTCGAATATTAATTTAATAATTCATAATTCATATCATAAAATTATAAAAATTGCAAATTCAGCTTATTTATGTTTGGGTATATTAGTATTATTACTTCAAAAATAATTAGCACATTAGGAGCATAATTTCGGGAGATATAAATAAAAATATGAAAATGTAATTTAACATTAGAAGCACTAAATTTTGAATGTTTATAATTCAAAAACTTATCATTCAAATGACTTGAAATTTGGTGTCTAGGCATAGTTTGAACCGAAGATTTGAAATATCTCGTTAAAATTGGGTATTGCTATTGAGAAAAATGAAGTTTGGATTCGTTTTAATATGTAGATGACCCCCTAAGAAAATTTTATATACATCATTTAAAAGTAGACTTTATTTCCAATCGTTCGGTACCAGTAACTTTCTTCTACGATGATTTGTTGAGGAGTTAATAGGGGGTGTTTACTTTTTTTTTTCCACGACTGTACATATAAGTTTAAGATGGAAATTTTCAGACTGTTAGAGTCAAAAATAATATAATTGTGCCACCAGTTTTTTTTTTTCTTTCTTTCTTTTAAAAAGTAAAGCTCGCCTTTTCAACGCTATGGCAAATATGAATAAATCGATACTTTTCCAATATACGGCCCTTAGAATTAAGAAAAACATTCTTGGTAAATTTTGATTTCAGAAAGTGCGATTTGCTGCCAAATGATTATAAACAGCTCTGAAAACAAATGTAATAAAGTTCTATGCTTGTATATATATATATATATATATATATACAAGAATAGAATTTTATTACATTTGTTTTCATATGCTCATCCTTCCATTTGTTTACATTTATTCACAATCACAATCACACACACACATGCACACACGCACATATATATATATATATATATATAACCATTATATAATTACAATTCATCATCTATTTCCAATTACTAAAATTAAATTGATAAATTTAGCTTCAATAAATAATACTGACATTATACAAAATAAAGATAGAACCTTTAACTTGTAATACAAAATCAAGCACAATACTACTAATTTACTAGCACATTGCGGATGATTAATCCATATAAAACATATGAAAAACCACCAAAATTTGATACAATAAGCTATTGAAGACAAAAGATACAAATATATATATACATATATATATATATATATATATATATATATATTGTATATTATTCCCTATCTTAAATAATATTTATTCATTACGTTTACTTAAATTCATTTCTATTTAAAATGCGTATTTTAATATTTTATTTCCTTGTAAAATCTATTCCAAAAAGCATTACCCATAATTATTATTTTGCTTTCAAGGGCTTTCATTTCTCAATCTTAAATAGCTGATATGAATTCTATTAAATTATCTGTTTGTACCATTAAAAAAAAAAAAAATCTAAAATTTGATTCGTGCTCTGTTTCCTGCAAAACCTCATTATTCCAACTTTCTTACCTGCATCTTTACTCATCATTCGAACTATCTTAGTTTCGCCCAGCTTTGATCTATTATTGGTCCTTTCCAACACCCACAATGGCTGGATATAACCTTCCGCGCCTTGGTATAAAACACCGAAACATGAGTATGGGCACAGAATTTTCGTGTCACCGGTTATCTTTAAATACTACGTCTGCTGTTAGGCAGAAAGTACTCGGAAATATAGAACATATCCATCGTAAAGTCTTTTCCAAAATGTAGTTCATGATGACACGGCATGACTAATTGCTAAAGTTTTAGTAAGGAATATGTCTAAATATTTTACGGAGATATAGTGGATGCTTTTTTGTATTGTACTCAATTGACCTATAATAAAGCGTTTCCGAACGAAAAATTCTTTTTTCTACTTAATGGAGAAACCCTAATAATTTCTCCATAAGCAGAGCGGCTAGTAACGATTGCAAACAAGCTGTTATACTATATTTACTTCAGTATTTATCTACTAGATAATAGTGGAATTGTGTTGATTAAAGCTCCTGAATTTCGAATTTGTGAGTGGCTTTCGATGAGTATTACATAAGTATACAATGAAAAAAAAACCTGTCGCTATACGATCCGTGAAGGATCGGGGCCTTGCCCAACTCTGTTTACGTGACACTGAGCCCCGAGGTGCTATGCAGCATGTGTCCCGGCCAAGTGGCCAACCCAACGCGAGACTCTCAGTTTTTAGTTCCCAAGCAAGCTTGGTACTCATTTTATCGATTCCGAAGGGATGAAAGTTACTTTTTAATGAGATGTCGGATGCAGTCTATGTTAGTGATGGGCGATTCTCGAGAATTCAACAATCGAGAAAAATCGTCATCGTAAAAAATCACAATCGATACAGCCATCGATTAATTCTTAGAATCTACAATCGAGATGTTTTACAATTGATTATAACGAGAAAAGCTAAAAACAGTTATTGGAAAACTCAGCTATTATTCTGGCCGACAATTTCATAGTAGTGATATGGCTTAGTGATGGGCAATTCTCGAAAATTTACCAATCGAAAAAAATCGTTATCGTAAAATACACAATCGATACAGTCATCGATTACTTTCGAGAATCTACAAAAGGAGATGTTCTAGAATCGATTATTGAAATCATTGTTTTTACATATATATAAGGCAGATTTTATTAAATACTAGCAAACCCCGCGGCTTTGCTCGCGTAATATTTGAAATATGCCAAGTGATATTTATATGTCTAATTTTTATTAAAAGGTACTAACTAAATTTTTATTTTATTAAATGGTAATATTTTATTTTATTAAAAGGTATTTATTACTTTTAGGAATAATTAAAAAAATTACTAATTAAAACACAGTTTGATTAAACATCATTGTTACACTGCATAAAGCAGAAATGAGACTTAAATTAATAAAACGAAATAAATAATAATTTAGAAAATATTTTGAAACTTTTATACTTAATTAATACGCTCATTTCAGTATTCATTTGAAGTTTCAAATTTTTTAGAAACCATCTTCTTACATCTTAAAATTAACCATCATGTCAAATTCCAAGTCCTACCACCTCTCTCAGCATAAAGGGCTATGTTGAAATAGGAACTGTCACCATTAATTTGCCAACATTAATTTTGAAATTGGTTTGTTATTTCCTACTATTCCACAGAAACGTAATTTAGAAAGCTTTTAAAGGCCTTTTTTACAGCGTTTGTTGTTCCTGTGAACCCCAGGTGGTAGAATCATCGGCATAAAATATAGCCTGTGTAGGATCAGAGACTGTTACCATTGATTCGCAACTATTACTTTTATATTTGGTTCATATCCCCTGAAATTGAAAAGAAATCGTAATTTAGGACTTTTTTAGAATGCTTTTCGCACCTCCCCTTCACTTCACCCCGTTTTAATTCGAATTTATTTTCGACAGTCCTTCGAGGGCATATATATTTTATAACTAACTACCATGCCATATTTAAAGTTTCTAGCCTTTTCAGTATCACAGAAATCGCAATTTAGAAAGTTTTTAGCTACTGCAATCCTTTGGTGGTAGTGGCACAGACGTAAAATATAGCTTATGTTTGAGCAGGTTCTATCACCAAAATTTGTCATCATTATTTTTTTAATCGGTTTGGTAATTTATAAATTTGCTTAAAAATTGTAATTTATAACGCTTTTCACTCACTTCATTTTTTTGAAATTCGGAATTTTCTTTCGACTGTTCTTAGAAAGCAGTTGCATCTTGTAAGTAAATACAATGCCATACTTCAAAGTGTTAGACCCCTCTGTTGTGCAAAAATGCAAATTAGAACATGTTTTGCTTTTGCAAACCTCAGATGGTAGTGACAGCAACATAAAATATAACCTATGCTATAGCAGGGATTGTGACCATTGATTTGCAACCATTACTTTTGAAATAGCTTTAAAATTTCCTGAGATTGAATAGAAATCGCAATTTAGAACGTTTTTAGAACGCTTTTCGCGCATTTTCATCCCTTTTTAAATTTCCAATTTTTTTAAAACTGTTCTTAAAGATCATTTATATGTAATAAATATGTTCCTTGCCTAATTTTATGTTGCTAGCCCCTACCGATCACAAAAATCGAAATTTGGAACGCTTTTTTTCTCCTGCAACGTCTAGGTGATAGCGATTCCGACTTAAAATAGCGTCTATGTTAGAGCAGAGGCTGTCAGCATCAATTTCGTACCGTTACTTTTGAAATCAGTTTGATTCTTCCTGAGATATTGGTGACAAATCGGCATTTAGAACGTTTTTAGAACGCTTTTCGCTCATTTTGCTTCTGCATCTCTTCTGGGGTAGTGGAAACAGATATAAAATATAGCCTATATTGGAGCAAGATCTGTCCCCATCATTTTTGCACCATTATATTTGAAATCGGTTCAGTATTTCCTGAGATTGCTAGAAATCACAATTTAGAACGTTTTTTACAACGCTTTTTGCGCATTTTGACTCCCTTTTTAAATTTCGACTTTTTTAAGAAATGTCCTTAGAGATCATTGATATCTTATAACTAACTACCATTCTAAATTTCACGATTCAAGGCCCTACCATCATGCAAAAACCGCAATTTAGAATGCTTTTCTCCTGCACCCAATTTAGGGTAGTGGCACCGACATAAAACATAGCCTATGTTGAGCAAGGTTTTCACCATCATTTTGACGCCATTATTTTTTTAATCGGTTTGGTATTTCCTGAGATTGTGTAGAAATCACCATTTAGAACGTTTTTTAGAACGCTTTTCGCGCATTTCACCCCTTTTAAATTTCGAATTGTTTAAGAACTGTTCTTAGAAATCCTTTATATCTAATAAGTAGCTGATACTTATAATTTCATATTTCTAGGCCCTTCAGTAACACATACATCGTATTTTTAGAACGTTTTTTGCTCCTACACCCCCTTTGGAGTAGTGGCACCGATATAAAACATAGCCTATCTTGGAGCAAACGTTGTCACTATCATTTTGACGTCAATATTTTTAAAATAGGTTTGGTATTTCCTGAGATTATGTAGAAACTACCATTTAGAACGTTTTTTAGAACGCTTTTTGTGCATTTTCACCCTTTTTAAATTTCGAATTGTTTAAGAACTGTTCTTAGACATCATATCTTATAAGTAACTTATATTCCAAATTTCATACTTCTAGGCCCTTCAGTAACGCAAAAATCGCATTTTTAGAACGTTTTTTGCTCCTGCAGCCCCTTTGGGGTAGTGGCACCGACATAAAATATAGCCTATGTTCTAAATTGGACTAACACTATCATTTTGATACCATTACTTTTTAAATCGGTTTGGTATTTCCTGAGATTATGTAGAAACTACCATTTAGAACGTTTTTTAGAACGCTTTTTGTGCATTTTCACCCCTTTTAAATTTCGAATTGTTTAAGAACTGTTCTTAGACATCATTTATATCTTATAAGTAACTAATATTCCAAATTTCATATTTCTAGGCCCTTCAGTAACGCAAAAATCGCATTTTTAGAAAGTTTTTTGCTCCTGCACCCCCTTTGGGGTAGTGGCACCGACATAAGATATAGCCTATGTTCTAAGTTGGACTAACACCATCATTTTGATACCTTTACTTTTGGAATCGGTTCGGTAGTTCCTGAGCTTACCTCCGACAAATAAACAATTTTTTCCTCTTTATAATAGGAGTATAGACTGGCAAACCCCGCGGCTTTGCTCGCGTAATATTTGAAATATGCCAAGTGACATTTATATGTCTAATTTTTATTAAAAGGTACTAACTAAATTTTTATTTTATTAAAAGGTAATATTTTATTTTATTAAAAGGTACTTATTACATTTAGGAATAATTTAAAAAAATTACTATTTAAAATACAGTTTGATTAAACATCATTGTTACACTGCATTAGGCAGAAATGAGACTTAAATTAATAAAATGAAGTAAAACTAAATAAATGATAATTTAAAAAATATTTTGAAACTTTTATGCTCAATTAATACGCTCATTTCAGTAATCATTTGAAGTTTTGAATTTTTTAGAAACCATCTTCTTACATCTTAAAATTAACCATCATGTCAAATTCAAAGTCCTACCACCTCTCTCAACATAAAGGGCTATGTTGAAATAGGAACTGTCACCATTAATTTGCCAACATTAATTTTTAAATCGGTTTGTTATTTCATAATATTCCACAGAAACGTAATTTAAAAAGCTTTTAAAGCCGTTTTTTAGAATGTTTGTTGTTCCTGTGAACCCCAGGAGATAGAATCACCGGCATAAAATATAGCCTGTGTAGGATCAGAGACTGTTACCATTGATTCGCAACTATTACTTTTATAATCGGTTTATATTCCCTGAAATTGCATAGAATCGTAATTTAGGACTTTTTTAGAATGCTTTTCGCACCTCCCCTTCACTTCACCCCTTTTTAATTCGAATTTATTTTCGACAGTCCTTCGAGGGCATTTATATTTTATAAGTAACTACCATGCCATATTTAAAGTTTCTAGCCTTTTCAGTATCACCGGAATCGCAATTTAGAAAGTTTTTAGCTCCTGCAACCGTCTGGTGGTAGTGGGACAGACATAAAAAATAGCTTATGTTTGAGCAGGTTCTATCACCAACAATTTATCATCATTATTTTTTTAATCGGTTTGGCAATTTATAAGTTTGCTTAAAAATTGTAATTTATAACGCTTTTCACTCACTTCATTTTTTTTAATTTGGAATTTTCTTTCGACTGTTCTTAGAAAGCAGTTGCATCTTGTAAGTAAATTCCATGCCATACTTCAAAGTCTTAGACCCTTCAGTTGTGCAAAAAACGCAAATTAGAACATGTTTTGCTTTTGCAACCTTCAGCCTCAGATGGTAGTGACAGCAACAAAAATATAACCTATGTTATATCAGGGACTGTCACCATTTATTTGCAACCATTACTTTTGAAATAGCTTTGGTATTTACTTAGATTGAGTAGAAATCGCAATTTAGAACGTTTTTAGGACGCTTTTCGCGCATTTTCACACCTTTTTAAATTTCCAATTTTTTTCGAAACTGTTCTTAAAGATCATTTATATCTAATGAATATGTACCTTGCCTAATTTTAAGTTGCTAGCCCCTACCGATCACAAAAATCGAAATTTAGAACGCTTTTTTGCTCCTGCAACGTCTTGGTGATAGTGATAACGTCATAAAATAGTGTCTATGTTAGAGCAGAGGCTGTCAGCATCAATTTCCTACTATTACGTTTGAAATCATATTCATTCTTCCTGAGATATTGCCGACAAATCGGCATTTAGAACGTTTTTAGAACGCTTTTCGCGCATTTTGCTCCTGCATTTCCTCTGGGGTAGTGGAAAATGAAATAAAATATTGCCTATCTTGGAGCAAGATCTGTCACCATCATTTTTACAAAATTATATTTGAAATCGGTTCAGTACTTCCTGAGACTGCATAGAAATCGCAATTTAGGAAGTTTTTTACAACGCTTTTTGCGCATTTTGACCCCCTTTTAAATTTCGATTTTTTTAGGAATTGTCCTTAGAGATCATTGATATCTTATAATTAACTACCATTCCAAATTTCACTATTCTAGGCCCTTCCGTAACGCAAAAGCCGCAATTTAGAACGTTTTTCTCCTGCACCCCCTTTGGGGTAGTGGCACCGACATAAAACATCGCCTATGTTGGAGCAAAGGTTGTCACCATCATTTTGCGCCATTATTTTTTAGATCGGTTTGGTATTTTCTGAGATTGTGTAGAAACCACCATTAGAACGTTTTTTAGAACGCTTTTCGCGCATTTTCACCCCTTTTAAATTTCGAATTGTTTAAGAACTGTTCTTAGAAATCCTTTATATCTAATAAGTAGCTAATATTTCAAATTTCATATTTCTAGGCCCATCAGTAACACATAAATCGCATTTTTAGAAAATTTTTTGCTCCTACACCCCCTTTGGGGTAGTGGCACCGACATAAAATATAGCCTATGTTGGAGCAAGGGTTGTCACCGTCATTTTGACACCCTTATTTTGACACCATTGTTTTTTAAATCGGTTTGGTATTTTCTGAGATTGTGTAGAAACTACCATTTAGAACGTTTTTTAGAAAGCTTTTCGCGCATTTTCACACCTTTTAAATTTCGAATTGTTTAAGAACTGTTCTTAGAAGTCCTTTATATCTAATAAGTAGCTGATACTTCAAATTTCATATTTCTAGGCCCATCAGTAACACATAAATCGCATTTTTAGAAAGTTTTTTGCTCCTACATCCCCTTTGGGGTAGTGGCACCGACATAAAACATAGCCTATCTTGGAGCAAACGTTGTCACTATCATTTTGACACCAATATTTTTTAAATTGGTTTGGTATTTCCTGAGATTATGTAGAAACTACCATTTAGAACGTTTTTTAGAACGCTTTTTGTGCATTTTCACCCCTTTTAAATTTCGAATTGTTTAAGAACTGTTCTTAGACATCATTTATATCTTATAACTAATACTCAAAATTTCATATTTCTGGGCCCTTCAGTAACCCATAAATCGCATTTTTAGAACGTTTTTTGCTCCTGCACCCCCTTTGGGATAGTGACACCGACATATAACATATGCTATCTTGGAGCAAGTGTTGTCACCATCATTTTGACTCCAATATTTTTTAAATCGGTTTGGTATTTCCTGAGATTGTGTGGAAACTACCATTTAGAACGTTTTTTAGAACGCTTTTTGTGCATTTTCACCCTTTTTAAATTTCGAATTGTTTAAGAACTGTTCTTAGACATTATTTATATCTTATAACTAATACTCAAAATTTCATATTTCTAGGCCCTTCAGTAACCCATAAATCGCATTTTTAGAACGTTTTTTGCTCCTGCACTCCCTTTGGGGTAGTGACACCGACATATAACATATAATATCTTGGAGCAAGTGTTGTCACCATCATTTTCACACCAATATTTTTTAAATCGGTTTGGTATTTCCTCAGATTGTGTGGAAACTACCATTTAGAACGTTTTTTAGAACGCTTTTTGCGCATTTTCACCCCTTTTAAATTTCGAATTGTTTAAGAACTGTTCTTAGACATCATTTATATCTTATAAGTAATTAATACTCAAAATTTCATATTTCTAGGCCATTCAATAACGCTAAAATCGCATTTTTAGAAAGTTTTTTGCTCCTACACCCGCTTTGGGGTAGTGGCACCGACATAAGATATAGCCTATGTTCTAAGTTGGACTCACACCATCATTTTGATACTCTTACTTTTGGAATCGGTTCGGTAGTTCCAGAGCTTTCCTCCGACAAATAAACAATTTTTTCCTCTTTATAATAGCAGTATAGATAGGGTAACTGAAAATGGATGGAATAAAAAAACAACAAACCAAAGGGAGGCTATAAAGGAGCCATAAGACTGGAAAAGTCTTGTAAGGGTGCCCCCTGGTTGAAAAAAGCTGAAAAAACGCGAGTAGCTATGAAGCGGTGAGGGGAGTTTAAGTATCAAAAATTAGAATTTTTCGGCAATTAGCATCAAAATGGCCAAAGAAATAAGAATCAAAAGCACCCTCTAGTGGCAAAAACATGAACTAAAGGATGATAAAAGGGATCAAAATTTTTTATTGATTTTTCTACGTCATTTGAGATTGGATCTTTAATTTCCCCATTTTTAGAAAGACTTCGACTGGAATACATTAAACGAACCCCCGCGGGGAGCAAAGTAGGGGGGAGGGGCAAGGAAAGTGCATAATATGAATAAGTGGTCACAGGACTTTCCAACGATATGTCACATGAGGGGTGTCGGCTAAATTTAGAAAAGTGCCCCCGCGCGGGGGCAAAGTAAGGGGAGGGGCGCGGGTGATATATAAAATGAAATAGTAGTCACAGAGCTTTCCAATGATATATCACTTGAGGGGTGTCAGCAAAAGATAGAAAAGAGTCCCAACTCCCAGGATTCCAATTATCGTGCCCCCCGAAATATACCCTGTCCATCCTTCTCTTTGAAATTTTCATATATTAAAAATTATTTATCGGAGGGCTCCGTAAAGAAATCCGATCTAAAATGTTTAAAAACGCTACGATTTCAAAAAAGTTCGAAAAGTGCCTCTCTCGGGGCGCCAAACTAGGGAGGGAAGAAGAAAGGTTCATTATATGAAAGAGTAACTTTCCGATGATAACCGAAAACTTTCCGATGATATATCAAATGACTAGTCCAAAAACAGTTTGAAATCTACCCCTCCCACGTGGGTTCCCTCTTTTATCCCAGAATATACCCGGAAATCACGCAGCCCCACTTTTAAAATTTTATATTTAATAAATAATATTTATCGGAGAGCTCCATTAAAAAACCTCATTTAATAATATTTATTGTAGAAATCTCTACAATAAAAAAAAAATCACCACCGCACCGCTCCCCCCCCCGCCCCCTTCCGGAATTCAACTCTGGGAGGAGAAAGGTTCATAATATGAAAGAGTGGTGAAAGGACTTTCCGATGATATGTCAAGGAGAGGCTTGGTAAAAGTTTGAAAATTACCCGCCCCCCCTTTGTCCACTCTCGCGCCCCCCAGAATTCACTCACCTTCCTCTTTGAACTTTTTATATTTAATAAATAGTATTTATCTGAGTCTCCAGGTATGGGGCAGCTTGGCAGAGCTAAAATAAGAGAAACATTGAAAATTCGGGGCAAAATGACACTAAATTTATCAGTAAAGTTTGAAACTGGGACTATACAGAACTGAATACATAAACCACTATGCTTCATAACCCACATCGGTTAATAGCAATAAAAAGATAAGTGCCGGTTAAACTGATGGCATTGAGCTCACAGGTTATTCGCACTAATTGTATATTATACTCTTATTTCAAAGAATAATGTCCCTCAAAAAATAAATGAAGGGAAATATCCCCCGTTTGCCCCTTTTATACTTAACCAATGAACCTCCAAATCTAATCAGGGAAACTCCTTAACTATAATAAATCAGTATATTAAATTTGAAGCAAATCAGATAATTCTGCATGAAAAAAAGAAACATATCGCTAAATTAAGGGTGGTCTAACCCCTTTAACCCTTTTATACTTAACTAATTAACCTCCAAATCTAACCAGGAAAGCTCCTTATCAGAACGAACATAGAAAAATTAAATTAAAGTAAATTGAATAATTCTCCATGAAAATCCATTTATCTAAATTAAGGGGAGGGGATTTGCCCCCTTTTCGCCCTTGTATACTTAACCAATGAACCTCCAAATCTAATGAAGGAAGCGCCATATCGGAATAAATCGGTATATTAAATTTGAAGCAAATCGAATAATTCTGCATGAAAAACCCTTTTATCTAAATTAAGGGGGAGACTAGCCCCTCCCCTTTATACTTAACCCATAAACCTCCAAATCTAATCAAGGCAGCTTCTTAACATAATAAACCGGTATCCCAAATTTGGAGCAAATCGAATAATTCTGCATGAAAAACCCATTTATCTAAATTAAGGAGGGGTCTACCACCCTTTCCCCCCCCCCCCTTTATACTTAACTAATGAACTTCCAAGTTTAATCAGGGAAGCTCCTTAACATAATAAACCGGTATACCAAATTTGGAACAAATCGAATAATTCTGCATGAAAAACCCATTTATTTAAATTAAGGGTGGGGGGGGGGGGGCGGGCCAGCCCCCCTTCTCCCCCTTTATCCTTAACCAATGAACTTCCAAGTTTAATCAGGGAAACTCCTTAACATAATAAACCGGTATACCAAATTTGAAGCAAATCGAACAATTCTGCATGAAAAGCCCATTTATCTAAATTAAGGGGGGGGGATGTCCAGCCCCCTTCTCCTCCTTTATACTTAACCCGTAAACCTCTAAATCTAATCAAGGCAACTTCTTAACATAATGAACCGGTATACCAAATTTGGAGCAAAACCAAAAATTCTGCATGAAAAACCCATTTATCTAAATTAAGGAGGGGGTCTACCCCCCTTTCCCCCCTTCATACTTAACTAATGAACCTCCAAGTTTAATCAGGGAAGCTCCTTAACCTAATAAACCGGTATACGAAATTTGGAGCAAATCGAATAATTCTGCATGAAACACCTATTTATCTAAATTAAGGAGGGGGGGCAGCCCCCCTTCTCTCCCTTTATCCTTAACCAATGAACCGTCAATGAACCGTCCTTAACCAATGAACCAGCGGAACGCCTTATCAGAAAGAACATAAAAAAAAATTGAAGCAAATCGTACATTTTAATCAAGAGTTATCGCGTTACGTACATACATACGTACGTACGTACGTACATGCATGCACACAGAACCGACGGGTACATTAGCTCTCAGGCTTAGATAGCCTGTGAGCTAAAAAGAGATTGGATAAGCAGATGGACTCCTTTGAGAAATTATGACTTAAACCAGAAATGCGGTAAGTTGGACTCTGAAAGCTTCATTTCCATCTCGCATTTCGGCAAATCTCATCTCGATGATTTTTCTAGCATTTCGACGCTTCCAGATGGGAAACTGCTCGATGGTTGGATCTCTCGCTGTTTTAAACCTTTCGGGATGGGAAGTCTCTCGAGAGTTTCTCTCGCCCTTTTCAACCTTTCCCGATGGGAAGCCTCTTGCTGGTTTCTCTCGTCCTTTTCGAAATCTCCCAACGAAAAGCCTTTCGAGGATTTCTCTCGCGCTATTCAACATTTCGCTATGAGAAGCTTTTCGAGGATTTCTCTCGTCCTCGGCAGAGAAGAAAAGTAGGAAAATTTATCGAGACTAACAAGGGACGAGATAGAGAAAGAGGCATGACAATGAGCTGTGAAATGAAGCCCTAATTTTCAAAGTTTCTCTTATTTTAGCCCTACCAAGATGTCACATACCTGGAGCCCTCCGATAAAAATTATTTATTAAATATAAAAAATTCAAACAGGAAGGTGGGTCGGGTGATTTCGAGGAAGGAGGACGTGAGAGTGGACTCATGCGGGGTGCAATTTTAAAAATTTTACGGAACCCTCCTGTGGCATATAATCGAAAAGCCCTTTGACCACTCTTTCATACTATGAACCTTCCTTCGCCCAAAGGGGGATGGGGAAGGGGCGAACAAATTTTTTAAACCGTAGCCGATTTCTATAATAAATTTAAATATCACTTTAGATGTGGGTTTTTATGCAGTCTTCCGGTAAATATTATTTATTGAACATAAAAATTTTAAAGTGGCGGCTGTGTGAATTTCGGGGCGAAAGAGTGGGCCCACGGGGAAGGGAGGGGGAGCAATTTTCAAACTTTTTTTGGACCAGTCATGTGATATGTCATCGGTAAGCTCTCGAATGACTCTTTCATATTATGAGACCCTCCCCAATTTGGCCCCCACTGCGAGGGTAGTTTTTTCCGTTTTTATCATTTTAGATCGGATTTTTTTATGGAGCCCTCCGCTAAATATTATTTATAATATATGAAATTTCAGGACACTTTTCCAAATTTAGCCAAGACTCCTCATGTGACATATCGTTGGAAAGGTTTGTGACTACTTATTGATGCTATGCACTTCCGGTGGCCACTCCCCCACTTTGCCCCCCCCCGGAGGACACTTTTCCAAATTTAGTCAATACCCCTCTTGTGAGATATCGTTGAAAAGGTCTGTGACTACTTATTGATGTTATGCACTTCCGGTTACAGTCTCCCCCACTCTTCCCTCCCCCCGAGGGACACTTTTTCAAATTTAGTCAAGACTCCTCGTGTGAGATATCGTTGGAAAGGTCTGTGACTACTTATTGATGTTATGTACCTACGGTGTTCCCACCACCACTTAGCCCCCCCCCCCCGGGGGCACTTTTCCAAATTTAGCCAAGACCCCTCATGTGAAATATCGTTGGAAAGGTCTGTGACTACTTATTGATGTTATGCACTTCCGGTGACAGTCTCCCCCACTCTTCCCTCCCCCGAGGGACACTTTTTCAAATTTAGTCAAGACCCCTCGTGTGAGATATCGTTGGAAAGGTCTGTGACTACTTATTGATGTTATGTACCTACGGTGTTCCCACCACCACTTAGCCCCCCCCCCGGGGGCACTTTTCCAAATTTAGCCAAGAACCCTCATGTGAAATATCGTTGGAAAGGTCTGTGACTACTTATTGATGTTATGCACTTCCGGTGCCAGTCCCCCCCACTCTTCCCTCCCCCCCCCCGAGGGACACTTTTTCAAATTTTGTCAAGACCCCTCGTGTGAGATATCGTTGGAAAGGTCTGTGACTACTTATTGATGTTATGTACCTACGGTGTTCCCACCACCACTTAGCCCCCCCCCCCCGGGGGCACTTTTCCAAATTTAGCCAAGAACCCTCATGTGAAATATCGTTGGAAAGGTCTGTGACTACTTATTGATGTTATGCACTTCCGGTGCCAGTCCCCCCCACTCTTCCCTCCCCCCCCCGAGGGACACTTTTTCAAATTTTGTCAAGACCCCTCGTGTGAGATATCGTTGGAAAGGTCTGTGACTACTTATTGATGTTATGTACCTACGGTGTTCCCACCACCACTTAGCCCCCCCCCCCGGGGGCACTTTTCCAAATTTAGCCAAGACCCCTCATGTGAAATATCGTTGGAAAGGTCTGTGACTATTTATTGATGTTATGCTCCTCCGGTGTCCATCCCCCATTTTGCACCACCCCCGGGGGACACTTTTCCAAATTTAGCCAAGACCCCACATGTGAGATATTGTTGGAAAGGTCTGTGACTACTTATTGATGTAATGCACCTCCGGTGACCGCCCCCCCCCCCTTTTCCCCCACGTGGGTGTTTTTCTAAATTTAGCCGAGACCCCTCATGTGACATATTGTTGGAAAGGCTTATGACCACTTACTCATGTTATCCACCTCCCGCACCCCTCCCCCCCTTTTCCCCCACGGGGAGGGCATTTTTATAAATTCAGATCTAGACTTCTCATGTGACATATGGTTGGAAAGGCCTAAAGACCTGTGACGACTTAATTATATTATGCAGCTGCTGTGCCCCTCCGCTCGCTTTGACCCCTCCCCCAAGAGATCTGGTCCGAGGTTCATTCGTTTCGATATTATATTTTTTACAAGATTTTGTAGTGTGTGCACACCACACCCGCCTGCTATCATATATCAGTGCCGTATATAGCGGGTAACCTGTTCGTGATTTCATATTACAAGATTACGTATAAATTAGGGGCCCCGATTAAAGGAGGGGCCCTCTAGCGGTCGAAGTCACCTAGTCTTTATTAACATCGACTCATTCCAGTTCACCCGCAGACGATTCTTGATAAATGTATGACGTATATAATACATAATATATGATTTATAAAAGAAATTTGCAAACTGTAATCATCGAGAAAAAATTTACACAATCGAAAATTATCGAGATGTCCATACAATCGAGAAAATCGAGAAAAACATCTCGTTATCGCCCATCACTAGTCTATGTTTTGCATTAAATACAGCAAGTCCTGATAAGAAAAAAACCCACGGTACGGGAAAAAATTCTGTTTTACGGGGGTTGACGTCTTTGCAGGTACACCGTCATAAATGTTTTGCATGCTTTTCCCTCGTATGAAGATTTTTTTCCCGTTTAAGAATGTCGTTATATACAGGTTAATTTATAGAAGGGTTTCTTTATAACCAGGTTACGTTATAGGCGAGTTCCTTTATAGTCGGGTTCCTGACATCCCTATTTTCACAGTTTTTATTGTATTTAAATTGCATAAAAGATATAGATTGTTAAAATATGTTAGCCCTCCCTAAATTTTTCAACCACCCCCCTCCTCCCCGCCGACATGACTCGCTAGTTACGGCGCTGATATGAACAAGAAAATAAAGTTGAGTATTCTCATTATGTCTTCCAATGTTCTGCAATTTATGTGTGTGCATGCGATTGCATGTGTATTGCCGCGGCGTTGAAAAGTAAACCCTATAGAAATACTCAGTGTACCTCAGTCACACTACTTACTAACAGTTCTTAAATGTCCATATTAGACCTAGATGTACGTCTTTAAGCGATTTCATCAAAATTGAAAAGTGTTAATCAGGAACCATTAAGCCAGTTGACATGGAATGACCCTATATCAGAGTTCGCGCGGGTCCTTGAATTTCCAGTCTAAGAAATTCTTCGCTACCAGTATTTTTTACGGAAAATCTCTCCTTCAATAAGGCGGAGTTTCGTCCGTTTGAACTAGATTTATTTTTCTATTAAAAAAAATACTGATATTTGTTCTTGAAAATAACGGTACTCGTACGAACCCTGTATATCAAATATTGAAATGTTTTAAAAATTCCAAAAATCGATTAATTATCAAAGCACTTTAAATTGCTCTCTTTTAATGTTAATTTATTGAAACAGATTAATATTTTACAAATATCAAAATAGAAAATAGGAATATGGAGTTTATTTTCCTGGTTTTTCTTGTGAAAGGCTGCATTTTAGTGGCTTATTTGATAAAATATTTCTAAACTATACTCTTAATTGTGTCAATTTTTCTAAAATATTTACTCTTAAAGTATAAAATTAAGAAAATTTGCCAGTATATTTAAACTTAGGATCACCCCGGGTAGATTTGTTCATTATTTTTCGACGAAAAAAATAGACTAAAAAATAAATATAAAGTAATTTTAAAACTGCATATTGAATAAAGACTGAAATTTTTAAACGGTTAAGACAGAAAATTAGGCTGTAAAAGGGTTTCATTGCTTACAAATGTATTTATAGTCATGCAACTTTCCTACAAAAAATCTTGAAATGAAATTTAAATGTCGAAAGAATGTTTTGTATAAATTTTAATGTCGGAGATGTTTTGCATAAATTTCGAAATAATGATAGTAATTTACCACGTTAAAATTTGCCTTATAGCTTCGATTAGAGCGATTTAAAACTATACAAAGTACAAAATCTATTAAAGTAACTTTCTCATAATACTTTTAATGTCTTCGAAATACAGAACTTTCCAAAGTCTCAGCTGAGTCAAACACGGAAAGGATTTTAATAGAAGCTTTCTACTCCACAAGAGATTAAGAAACTCTTAAAGTATTTTGTTGATATAGTCGGGGGTAACTTGAATTATGTCAACTTTGGCAGAACTCTTTAAAATTTCTGGCAGATAATACTTCTAGCACTTAAAAAAGCAAAATACTTATACACTTTGAGTATTTCAGAAAGATACTCTAATCTCTGGTAAGGGCTTTTAGCTGTTTATGAAAATACACTAATATTATTTTGATATAATGAGATAATATCTGAATGTGATTTGTTTTAATATATGATTTGATCACTTGTATAGGCTTTTATTTCTTTATGAGAATGCTAGTATTATTGTGATACAATGAGATAATATGTAAATGTGATTAGCCTTAATGTATGGTAGACATTACAACTTTTATATAACTTTTATGATATTTCCATACCAATCGTATTTATAGGTTACTATTTAAAAATTATTACCAGAAGAAATTTGTTGAGTAAATTTTTAAGAGAGATATATTTTGCATAAATTTCGAGGTACCGATCCACATTTATTACGTTGTGCGATATATTATCGTTCAATAAGAGAGATTTAAAATTCCACAAAAAACAGAGTCTATTAAAGAGTCTATTACACTTTCTTATAATTACTTTTAATGGCTTCGAAATACAGAACTTTCCCAAGTCTCAGCTGAGCCAAACAAGGAAAGGATTTTAATAGAAGCTTTCTTATCCACAAGAGATTAAGAAACTATTAAAGCATTCTATTGATATTGTCGAGGGTAACTTGAATTACGTCAACTTTTGGAGAACATTTTAAAATGTTTGGCAGATCCTAGCACTTAAAAACAGACAAAATACTTTAAATTGTTTTAGCATTTTATGTTTTATCAGAAACATACTCTAATCAATGGCAGGGACTTTTAATTATTTATAACTGATTATTGATGCTAATGTTATTGGGATATAACGAAATAATATGTAAATGAGATTGTCCTTAATATATGATAGACATTATAACTTTTATATAATAGATTTTTACATAGGTCTGTTCAAATTTTTCCCGAAAAAAGTCTGATGTGTCTATGCCTTTTGTTAATTATAGATTTGTATGAATATTCTATAACAAGAAAACCAATAAAATGCGAGCAAAACCAGAAGAAATTTGTTGAATATGTTACAACGAGAGGCATGTTTCGCATAAATTTCGAGGTTCCTTTCCAAATTTACTACGTTGTACTATATATTATCGTTTAAAAAGGGAGATTTAAAACTCCACAAAATAAAGAATTCATTAAAGAACTTTCTCATGATACATTTAATGTCCTCGGAATACAGGACTTGATAAAGTTTTCAGCTGAGTCACACAAGGAAAGGATTTTAATAGAAGCTTTCTTCCCCACAAGAGATTAAACCTTAAATGCCGGGTGTTGCTTTTCGGCAACATACCCAATTTAGGCTCTAAAATACCATTAGAATAATATTGAAGCTATAATGCCTAATGTTGTCAATAAAATACATTCTGAAAATATTATTAAATCGATTTTCAACATGTAGATGGCAACACTTGTGATGTTTAAAAATAAAGATAGATTTATTTTTTCAATTGTTGCTACTTGTTCTTTTTGTTTTGTTTGGAAGCTTGCGAAATACCCTATTTTGTTCTGCAGTGAGCAAAAAAATTTATTTCTTATTATAGTTTCTAAAATTCTTGTGCGTTTAATACAGTGGTGGAAAATTGGCGCAGAGGAGGAGCCTATTGACACCACTAAATTATTATAGTATTCTTCACCTTAATAAAAACCTAGAAATTCTGCCATTAGATAAGACGAAAAATACTACGAAAATTTAGTGGTGTCAATAGGCTCCACCTCTGCGCCAATTTTCCACCACTGTTAATATTATAGAATTTTATTAAGGGAAATTATTTTTTCAATTAAAGACCAGTATTGCCGATTAGTAACAAGCTGTTTTTTAGCCGTAAACCATACTTAAAACAAAATATGATTTTTTTAAGTATTTTTCCCATGATTTATTTAAAAAATAATAGGCGAAAAACATTATTACAATGACTTTTGAAAAATCAGGCATTTAAGGGTTAAGAAACTCGTGAAGTATTTTGATGATATTGCCGGGTGTAATTTCAATTACGTCAACTTTGGGAGAACGCTTTAAAATGTTTGGCAGATAGTGCTTCTAGCACTTAAAAAAGCAAAATACTTATATGCTTTGAGTGGTTTTTTTTCTTCTCAGAAATATACTCTAATCTCTGATAATGGCTTTTAATTCTTTATGAAAACACACTAATATTATTTTGATATAATGAGATAATATGTAAATGTGATTGGTTTTAATATATGATAGACATTACAACTTTTATATAACAGATTTTAGCTTATAACTTTTGAAAATTTTAAATAATAATTTATAATATTTCCATGCCAATCGTTATTTAAAGCTTTTTATGAATATTATACTACAGGAAAACCATTTAACATGCAAGCACAACAAGTAAATTATGATTCGAATTTTTAAGAGCTAAGCTAGTTAAAATAATATAATTGCCCTTAAAGATAATTCCAAACCAATCTTTTTATTTTCATTATAGTTGTGGATTAAATAACTATGGAAATTATTAAACGATGAATTCGGAACACTGTACTATGCAAATGGATCATTTTTTTACAAAAAACATTACAACCATGATTTCTCTACAAATTCTTAAATTAAATCTAAACTCAGAAGAAATTTGTTGAATAAATTTCAAAGAGAGGTATGTATTGCATATATTTGGAGGTACCGATCTAAATTTTCTACGTTGTACGATATATTATCCTTTAATAAGGGAGATTTAAAACTTCATAAACTACAGGGTCTGTTAAAGTAACTTTCTCGTAATACTTTTAATGTCTTCTAAATACAGAACTTTGCCAAGTCTCAGCTGAGTCAAACACGGAAAGGATTTTAATAGAAACTTTTTTCTCCACAAGAGATTAAATAACTCTTAAAGTATTTTGTTGATGTTGTCGAGGCTAACTTGAATTACGTCAAATCTGGGAGAACTCTTTAAAATGATAAATAAAGACACACAACTATGCTTAATGGTACACAAAATAAGAACTTTAATAAGCTAAAAGATAAATTCTACGTTTCGAGCTGTTTCTACAGCCGTCTTCAGGGAAAATATGATGGTTAAATGGCTAAAAGCTCAGACATGAAGGTTGCCTAAGCGAGAGGCATTTTGTCTCTTTAAAATGTTTTGTAGATAGTACTCCAAGCACTTAAAAACAGACATTAGACTTTAAATGCTTTGAGTATTTTTTTGTTTTCTCAGGAAGTTACTCTAATAACTCGCAGGGGCTTTTAATTCTTTATGTTAACACGCTAGTATTACTATGATATAACGAGATATGAAAATGTGGCATTAATATATGATAGACATTACAACTTTTATATAATACATTTTTGCTTACTACTTTAGAAAATTGTCATCAATAAATTATGATATTTCCATGTCAGTCGTTATTTATAGGTTTGTATGAATATTTTACTATAAGAAAACCCTTTAACATGCGAGCACAAAAATTTAATTATGCTTAAGGGGTCTCAGGACTCTTAAAATTGGAAAAAATGAAAAAAAAAAGACCGTATTCAACATTTAATATCTTAAAATGTATTTGATTTTAAGACACAATTTTAATTGGAATAAAATATATAAGTATGTTCTTTCATTTCGTGCATTTAAAAAATTATAAGATGCAGAATTAGCATTTACAGGGGGCTCCAAACTGCTAGACATTTTTCGAGCAAAAAATAGGCATAACAGCTTACGCGCACGATTGCAAAATAAAGGTTGCAACTAGAATGAAAATTTTGGTACCTACTTATACTTCAGATTGCAATAATTACCCTGAACCTAAATAAATTTGTACTTAAAGCTTTTTTATATTTTTAATACAAAGTTCTATTTAGCTAATGCAAAATTAAGAAAATTTCAACAGTATAATCGCCTAAAAAAATATTATTCTGAACAATAAAAAGGAAATTTTAGGTTCAGTTTATACAGACTAACCTGAAACATATGTTTTGAAAATTTCATGAAAAAATATTCCTAAGTTTTTGAGATATCGTGCGCGTTATGCCCAAAAACGTCATTTGGAGAAAAATGGCTTCAAAGTTTCCGAAACGACGCTTCAGCTATTGAACGTGTATAAATGTAAAAGCTATAACTTCAGTTCTAATACGAATTTCAAGGAAACAATTATATCAAAATGTTCAGAAAAGATAGGAGTTTAACATCTAAAAAAATTAAAATTTCGTAAAATTTTAAAGCTTTAAGAGTCCTGAGACCCCTTAAAATGTTTCTGAGCTTATCTATTTATGTCAATAGAATTACCACTTAAGGATAATACCAAATCGTTATTTTTATTTTGCGATGAATAAAATTAATAACATTTAAATATACTTGTGGATTAAATTACGATGAAACTGTTTAAATGATGAATACAGGAGACTGTACCATGAAAACGTTTCCATTATTTACAGGGAAAAAAAAGTAGTCATAAAACGATTTTGACACAATTTTTTTAAATTAGATTTAAACTCGGAAGAAATTTGTTGAATAAATTTCAAAAATTATGTTGTTTTAAATATATTTGGCAAGTAATGATAGAAATTTACTGCGTTATGCGATATATTATCGTTTAACCCTTTATATCCTGAATTATAAACCAGAAATTTGCTCCACTTTAATAATTATCTTCAATAATGTTTCAAGATATCCAAAATAACTTATAAAATAACAATTCGATTTTTAGATGACTGATTAAATAAATCTGTAGTTATAGATTTTTTGTAAAATATTTATAAGAATATTTAGATTAATAACACAACATATTGTTATGGAAACCTCAGTTATTAGAAGAACAATGTAAATAAATGTGATTCTATCTGTAATTAAGAAGTCTTTTGTAGTAGGAAATTTTTCGTAAAACATTTTTTAATATACTGTAAAAAAAAAAAAAAAAAAAAAAAAAAAAAAATCTGTAGCTCTACAGGTGTAAAGTTACATGCTTACTAAAGTTTCATCTGTAACTGTACAAAAAAAAAAGCTGCAAATCTACAAAACTAGTTTTTGTAAAGCTACAGAAATCTGTAACTTTACATATGAAACTGCTAAAATTACAGTAATCTTACTAAAATTTTATCTGTAACACTGGTTGCAGTTACATGAAAAGGTCTAGGCATCCCAGTTTCCTAAAAAAAGTTTAGTAACCTTACAGATTTTTTGATTTTCGGCGCAAAACTGTGTTTGTTACATGAATTTTAGTTGTTGCCGTTACATAAAATGTTCTAGGAATCCCAGTTTCCTAGAAAAATTTTAGTAACTTTACAGATTTTTTTTTTTTTTTTACAGTATGGGAGAAAAACTAAATCCATGTAAATAGTTGAGAAAATAACCACATTAAAAAAATATTTACTTTCTACTGTTTCGCTTTGCTTACTGAATATGATCCAGCAAAGTATTTTGTATGAAAACTACCATATACATTTATAAGCAGACTAATTAAATAAATTTTATATTGTATTACCTTTAATGGTACTTCAAAGTACCGTCGGAGCAAAAGGGTTAATTAGGGAGATTTAAAACTCTACAAAATACAGAATCTAATAAATAACTTTCTCATATTACTTTTAATCGTTTCAAATATTTCTCCAGTCTCAGCTGATTCGGACAAGAAAAGGATTTTAATAGAAGCAGTCTTCTCCACAAGAGATTAAGAAACTCTTGAAGTACGTTTTCTATATTGTCGGGGGAAATTAGAATTTCATCAACTTTGGGAAACCTCTTTAAACTGTATTGCATACAAAAAACTTTAGTATTTTTATTGCTTTAAGTTTTTTTTTTTCGTGTGTTTTCATAAAATTAAACTAATCATTGGCAGAAAATATTAAGTATTTCTGATACACTAGTTTTATTCTGATATGACAACATAATATTTAAATTTGATAGGGTAAAGTGTCCATATTTCGTCTCTCCACTCACTTTTAGACCCTAAATGTTATAATTTTCGGTGAAAACCTGACTTTGCATAGGCTAACTACCCACGCACATAAAAACATATGCAAATATCGTACAAAAAATTTTTAACAATGCGAAAAATTGTTTTTTCAAAAGTATCTAAAAATACAAAAGAATTTTTTTTCCCAATTTCATCCCCCCAGAAAATCCAATGCGCCGAAGCTAACTTATAACTAAATCAAAATTTATTTTTAAATGCGTAAGTAATTTAATTTACATTAAAGTAAGACACAAAGAAGTGGACTAATTATCAGTTGAAGAATAACATAACGAAACATTAGCCATTCAAACGTGAGGAAAAAAATGAAAAAATTTGTCAGGAAAAAGCATTCTTAATTTCGCCCCCGGTATGAAAATGAAAACTGCTAGGGGGACGATATTGGGACCACGCTACTTCCCAATATGGCTGAGCTCCAGTTCCCTTAAGATGAACTGAGCGTCCTAAAATTCACTGTATGCTACTCTCAGCATCTTTTCTAAGTAAAATGCATGCAATGAAAAAGAAATAAACACTTGCAGTACAGTAAATAATGTTCTACAAACGACGTAATAAGAACTAAGGTCTTCTAAAAATAGAAAATTTTGCGTCTTTAATTTATGTATGCGTCTTGGCGAACGAAACTTTCAATACTGACCCCTTTTATCTTCCGTCCCCTGTGCCTTTCGTCATAAGTGGCGCCACTTTTGCAGAAGTGGAGAAGTTAAGGGGACGAATTTAGGAAAGGGGACGAAATACATGCACTTTACCCTATCACATCTAAACTCTCAAAACGGGATATTTTCAATGGCTCCTTCAATTTTGGAACCAAACAGAAGTTACAAAGAGCCATGTCTTGAGAGTAGCATGGTTGGCGAACGACTGGAATTCCATCTTTCGTTAAGAAAGTCTGAAGCAGGTACGATGAATGAGCTGAAGCATTGATAAATCGTACGGGATATGATGAATTTTACAAATCGTTTTGCTTTGAATAACCAAGCTTTGACAAAATTTGATGCAGTACCTTTACTTCACTCTTTCGGTCATTTTGAGAGAAATGAAAATCTGTCGAACACGTATAACTACACCTCACTTGGCGGTTAGCAGGCAGCGAGTGGCTCACTGGAACGGAAGAAAAAAATTCAAGCCTGTGCATTAAGCTGTCTCCTTCTAATGTGCACAGTGGCACCGCCTTAGAACCATTACCGCGAGCGGGAAAAATAAAGGTCGCATAGCAGATCTCGTATACGAAATATTAAATAGAGTTTTTATAATTTTTGTATGCATCTTTAGGGAAAATATTATTAATAAAAATACCATTTAAATACCGTTCGTTATTTATAGGTCTGTATGGATATTATATTTAAGCAAAATCGTAGAATGCGAGCAGAAAAAGAAAATTAAAGAAAAATTGCAGACAGTATCAATAAAGATTTTTTTAAAATGTAAAATTAGGTAATGCAACTACAGAAGTAGCCAAAATCGAAAAAGAATCTATCATAGATATCGATTTCAACAATATATAAAAATTAGCTAATTATATATATTTCAAGTACGCTTTATTAAGAGGAACAATAGAAATATTCAACGCCAAAGAATTCACATGAAATGACATGTTACATTCAAAAATGCACAACAGATACCACCTAAAAGAAACGTCAAAGATAAAGTAAAAATGAAAGTCTTTTCATCTGGTCTATTTTATTTACTAAAAATCCCCCGGCACATGAAGTGAAAATATTTTAATAAAGCATCTTTTAACTATATATAAATATGTTTTATTTAATATACAGTAATAAGTAGGATTTTTTTAAATTAATTTATGTGATAAAATAACATTATT
The DNA here is from genome assembly GCA_963932465.1 of Maratus speciosus. Classification (NCBI taxonomy): domain Eukaryota; kingdom Metazoa; phylum Arthropoda; class Arachnida; order Araneae; family Salticidae; genus Maratus; species Maratus speciosus. The sequence continues at coordinate 499,284,219 of OZ010794.1, read as the reverse complement.
TTAATTTATAGTGATATATTTAATTCTGTTTCAAGAGTTTAATAACTAAGCTAGTCAAACTACTCAATAATTGCTATAAGTGGTTGAAAAAATTAAAAAAGGCAAAAAATACCTTTATTTATTTACATTTGGACATGTTTCATTGCGTCCGAGGGCAACATTATCAAGAAAATAAAATCATAAAATATTTTCGCAAAAATATTCAAATTACAAAACTAGTAAGCAAAAACAAAAATCAAGCGAACACAGGCATAATGAAATTAACTGCAGTATTAAAAATGGAAATTTGAGAAAAAAATCACGCGGACACAAGCATAATGAAATTTGCAATATTAAAAATGGAAATTTGTGAAAAAAGTCACACAAACACAAGCATAATGAAATTAACTGCAATATTAAAAATGGAAAATTGTACACACATGACAACAAATTTCCATTTTTAATATTGCAGTTAATTTCATTATGCTTGTGTTCGGGTGATTTTTGTTTCTGTTTACTAGATTTCAAATTTGAATTTCTTTGTAAAAATATTTTTATCATATAATTTTCTTGAGAATGCTGCCATCGGATGCAATGAAACATGTCTAAATGTAAATAAATAAAGTTTTTTTTTTTTTTTTTTTTTTTTGCCTTTTAAAAATTTATTTTTATCACTTATTGCAACTGAGTAGTTTGATGTTTTGAAGTGATTTTTATATATAGTTTATAACTAAGCTAGTTATAAAAATAGAATTGTCACATATGAACAATTCCATGCATATCTTTTTATTTTTAAATGAATGACATTAAACATGAAAATGAATAACATTTAAAGAACCATAAAAACTTTGAATTGAATGAAGGCGGAAATGTTTAAACATGAAGACAGAAAAGCCCGTTACTTACAAAAGCTTTTATAGCCAAAAATGTTTCTAAGATCTTTTCAAATTGAATCTAAACGTTGAAGAAATGTTTTGTATAAATTTCAAAGACAAGGAGGTTTTGCATAAGTTTCAAAGTAATGATCGAAATTTACTACAACTTACGTTGTCTTATCGCTATAATTAGGGAGACTTAAACTCCACAAAACACAGGAGAGCTTTATAGCTATTAAAGTAACTTTCTCATAATACTTTTAATGGCTTCGAAATACAGAACCTTTCCCAGTCTCAGCAGATTCAGACAAGGAAAGTATTTTAATAAAAGAAGTCTTCTCCACAAGAGATTAGGAAACTGTTGAAGTACTTTGTGGATATTGTCGGGGGAAACTTAAATTGAGTCAACTTTGGGAAAACTCTTCAAACTGTATTGCAGATAGCACTTAAAGTAAAAAAAAAAAAAAATACTCTAAATGCTCCGATAATGTTTTGTATTTTAGGATATGACTCTAATCACCAGTATGGGACTTACCTTCTGATAAGACGGTGATTTTATTATGATATAACGCGATAATGTTTAAATGTGATTGATAAACATTCTGTTTATGATCTAACACACATTAATGAAAGTTAAATATCAGATTATTTATATAACAGATAACTGTAAAAGCACTTATTTTAGCGAGGCTTTAATTTTCGCGATTTTCGCGAGTCCGCCGTAATCGCGAAAATTTAAGCCTCGCGAAATATTTTTTCTTCACCTGAAATGATATTAAAAAATCAGAAATTTTCCACTTATCCAAAATTTAATAATTACAGTTACTTAAATAAGAAATAAGTACAAAAATTTCTTGAATATTCACAACTATTTCTTGAATACTATACAACCATTTCTTGAATAAAAACAATAATACAACTAATAGAATGCAGCTCATTCACTTACAATATTTATACCAGCTTATTTGAAGACATTCAAAGTTATCTCATGTTTGACTTCAACACCGTTAGATGTGCGCACAAGCCAAGAAGCATGAATTGGTTTTTGTCGTGATATTCGCAGGTCAACAGATTATTTTTTCCTCTAGAAATTTAAGCTCATTAGAATACCAACACTCAATAAACTCATTCTTGAGCAAACGCTTGAACTCGCCGTTTACATATTAGATGTAAAGACGTAGTAGTAGATGTAGTAGACGTTTACATCTAATATGATTTGTTTACCAATTAGAATAATTGTGTTAAAATTAATCTAGTGTCGCCGTTTACAGTTTAAGTCCAAAGGCAGGAGCTCTCTTGTGCAGGAAACGGGTACAAAAACTGAAATATTATTCCTCTTCTCTAGTTAAGCCAGAAAAAGAGGATCTTGGTGTGTCTTGAAAACGTCGAACAATGCTACGCCAGGTTGTTCAGGAACTAGCCCGAGAAGCTCTCTTTGCTTGTCGTAATAAGGTATACAAGAATATTCTCGATGTATGATGTATCGAATCATTGTTTCAGGACAAAAGGAAGTTTCTTAAAATGCCTTATGCAAAAGGGGTTCTACTTAGGTAGTTTCGGGATTTTTCAACTTTCGGTTCTATTCATATAAAACTCGCGAAATTTTCAGCTCGCGAAATCACCGATATCTTCCTTTTCGCGAAAATTACGGCTCGCGAAAATAAGTGCTTTTTACTTAGTATATTTTTCAACAATCGGTTTGTAAATTATTCATAATTTATTTTAGATTAAAATATTTCTTTTATTGTTATTATTTTCTTTGTGGATATTTTCGGGGGAAACTTAAATAGCATCAACTTTGGAAAAACTCTTCAAACTGTATTGCAGATAGCACTTAAAGTAAAAAAAAAAATGCTTTAAATGCTTTGAGTATGTTTTGTATTTTAGGATATGACTATAATCATCAGTATGGGACTTACCTTCTGATAATACGATGATTTTATTATGATATAAAGAGACAATGTTTAAATATGATTGACAAACATTCTTTTTATGATCTAACACACATTAATAAATGTTAGATATCAGATTATTTATATAATAGATTACTTAATATATTTTTCAACAATCGGTTTGTAAATTATTCATAATTCCTTTTAGATTTAAATTTTTCTTTTATTATTATTATTTTCTTTGTGGATATTGTCGGGGGAAACTTAAATAGCATCAACTTTGGGAAAACTCTTCAAACTGTATTGCAGATAGCACTTAAAGTTAAAAAAAAATGCTTTTAAATGCTTTGAGTATATTTTGTATTTTAGAATATGACTATAATCACCAGTGCGGGACTTACCTTCTGATAATACGGTGATTTTATTATGGTATAACGTGATGATGTTTTAATAGGATTGACAAACATTCTCTTTAGGATCTAACCACATTAATGAATGTTAGATATTAGATTATTTATATAAAAGATTACTTAATATATTTTTCAACAATCGGTTTGTAAATTATTCATAATTCATTTTAGATTTAAATTTTTCATTTATTATTATTATTTTCTTTGTAAATATTGTCGGGGGAAACTTAAATTGAGTAAACTTTGGGAAACTTTTCAAGCTGTTTTAAAGATAGCACAGAAAAAAAATACTTTAAATGCTTTGAATATGTTTTTGTATTTTAGGATATGATTCTAGTCACCAGTATGGGACTAACCTTCTAAAATATGGTGATTTTATCACGATACAACGAGATAATGTTTAAATATGATTGTCAAACATTCTCTTTGATCTAACATCCATTAATGAAGGTTTTATATCTGATTATTTATATAAAAGATTGATTAATAGATTTTTCAATAATATGATAGTAAATTTTGCAAAATTCATTTTCGATTTAAATTTTTCTTTAGGTATAGTTTTAGGTATCTTGAAGAAGCTACAATTGGGGAAAAATTCAAATATAATAGCTGATAATACGGTAATTTTTCTGCGATATAACGAGATAATGTTTGAATTTGATCAAAAAACATTCTCTTATAAACTATATATGCATATATAACTAAATATAACTAAAAATACAGATATCCCAGTTACCAAATTACAGACGCGGTAAGTGGTACACCATACTAACAGTGCAAAGCAGTTTATATAATGTAGACAAGTCGAACACATGAAATAAAACACAAGGAGTACAAGCATGCATTCGAAAATAAAAATTTAAATTCCAAGATTGTGAACCCTACATTAAAAAATTCCAAAATTTAGCGAAATATTTTGTAATCAGATCGAACCGTATTAACTATAGAAGTCAAACTTTCCTAGAAGTACTGCACACTAGAATTAGCGATTTAGCTATTAAAGAAGCTGGATCGATTGCAAAAGACACAGTATTACTATAACTACAAATTCTACCTTGACTGTCTGATGCAACGTTTTATGTCAGTTGATTTTTTGTAATTTTTTATGGCTTTTACGGAAAAATTTGCAAATGAGGGATTCTAAGGCATCCGAAACGTCTTTTTTTTTTCAAATGTCTTTTAGAGTTTTTAACATTCTGTGTAATTGTAACTGTCTGTAACCTCAATTGTAACTGTCTGTAACCTCGTAGATCTTTCACACTTATATTAAAATACTCATTTGTCGTCGAAAAATCACTTTTGAATACGATTTTTATAATTATAGTCTGTCAGGAAGGGAGATCAAAATCGATTAACAAATCCATCGTTACATGCAAAAATTATGTTGTGTTAAATAACAATTGATAAATTGGGGTAAAAAAAAGTATAATTCATTTGAAGAAAATATAAAAGATCTTTTAATATAATATAAAATATTTAAAAATTTCTTATTATCATCTCACTAAGTTGTTTTAAATCTTGAATATTTTGTATTTTCAAAGCTTTATTTAGCCTCGAGTATATCCTCTCGAATCTATTTATAAATATTTATAGTATTATCATTTTTCTAAATCCTTTTCTAACAATATCTAAAATAGAAACGCAAACGCTTTACCAGTAATCGGAGAAAGTAGCTGTTATCAAGTGAAAAGCCGACTTTTATATCGGAAATTTGGCAGTCTAACACTGCACTAAGCTTTACAGGCGCAAAACTGTTAGAGATATGGAATTAAAAACATCCACATTCACAGACAAATTTATTTTGTGATTCCTGAGTTTCTGAAATGATCTTCTCTATATGAGAATATTCTTTATATATATAAATTTTAGTCTTAAGAATATATTACAAAAATAAATTATGTGTACTGTTTATCTATATAAACTAGTCTGAGATAGGAATGTAAAAATTGTTAAAAAATCTCAGCTTTGCTTTTTCTAGCACGCTGTTCCTTTTTCCCTATCTTGCACTGAAGAAAAATCTCGCTAGTAGATTCGAAACAGCTGTTTGCTGCTTTTCATATATTATTTGTGCATTTTAAACGTTCGTTTTTCTGCTTTTTAATATTTGGGTCTTGTTCAACGTTTGTGTGCATTTGTGTAAGCATAGCACTCATATTCGTGAAGATGTTATTGTGTCTGTGAAAAATTCAAAAGTTTTTTGAAAAGCATACAAAGCATACAGAGCAAAAAAGCATACAGAGTTTTCAACCAAATTTAACACAACTCACCAAAATCTTGCCGAAGAATAGCAGCAACAGTGTGCTGCAATTAAAACATGAATATATTGAATATTTGATGAGATAAGGGCATTTTTATGAGATAATTTTTAACTGCGCATGCGCGGAAGATTTCAAAATTTTTATTTCATAATTTGGTAGTCAGTATTTTCGGGCAACTTCTATAAAAAGTCCAGTCAAATGCTGTGAAAACTTAGAAAGATATAGTGATCTGATTGAAAAGTTGAAGAAAATCCCTTATAATAAAGTTATTTTTAGGAAGCAACTCACTATATCGACCCTATCTTTGTGAATTTTTGCGATATTTGACGGGAAGTTTTATATAAGTTGCCCTAAATAGCTGACTACCAAATTATATAATGAAAATTTTAGGATCTTCTACGCATACGCAGTTAAAAATTATTTCATATAAATGCCCATATCTCATAAAATGTTCAATATATTCATGTTTTAATTCCAGTATACTGTTGCTACAGTTTTTTGTCAGGTTTTTGGAAAGTTGTGTTAAATTTGGTTGAAAACTCTGTATGCTATAAACAAAAAACTTTTGAATTAGTACAAAAACGTTAATATCTTCAAGAATATGAGTGCTATGCTTACACAAATGCATACAAACGTTGAACAGGACCCAGATACTCATTTACCGCAGTGACAAACCATTCCCAGCATTTTCCGTTACATAGGTGATCGCAAATATTATTTTATTATTACATTTATTATTAGCCCCCTAATTGTCCTCCCGACTAAATCTTCACCGGGAAATATGAAATGAAACATGTTCTTTACATCCCAGAATTTCACGAACAATTCGCTAATAATTTTGGTAGATATTCGGCAAAACGTGTGCAATCGAAAGCATCCAGTCCCTGTACCTTAACTTTTGGAGGCCAGTGTATAAATATAGATTCAGAAATTTGATGGTTTTGTTAGTTATAATAATAATAATAACAATAATGTATTATGAAGTATGTGTATAGAGCTCATTTACTTCCAAAGCTAAGCAAAAAAAAAAAAAAAAAAAAAAAAAAAAAGAAGGAAAAATCAAGAGCCAAGCATAGATTAATACACGTTTCCCAACACTTCTAGAATATTGTACAAAACTTTACCCTTTAACACCTTAATTCTGGCTTCAGTGATATTCATGAAAAAAGAAAGAAAGAAAAATCATGTGCCAAGCATAGATTAATACACTTTTAACAACACTTCTAGAATATTGTACAAAACTTTACCCTTTAACACCTTAATTCTGGCTTCCGTGATATTCATGGGCTGTGTCTTTTATTCCGATTGTTTAATTCCCACCAATTTTATAAAATAGTGTAATTGGCTTTATTATGGTATCATTTTACCTGTCATTAAATAAGGTGAATATTTCTTTTTCCAAAAAGTGTTGCCGGAAAGCAATTTGAATTTTTAAATCGTAATTTAATGTGATCGTTAAGGGTTAATGATGAGAAATATAATATCTAATTGATTAATTTAGAAAACGCATAATGTATTCAGAAACTCAATTTCAGCATTTACCCCCGAAAAGGTACCCGAATTCTTTTGTGATGCATATGATCTTATATTTGTATATATTATCATCTAAATAGTATACTAAAATTTATTTCAGTTAGAAAACGTAGCAAACAGTTAAAAATTAAAATTTTGAATTTCAGCAAGAAGACAGAAATCTACTTGAGATCTCTAGTGCTCACAGGATATGTGCTTACAGATCTTTATACACATTACATTACACACACCACATAACCTTATTATAAATATTTTTGTTAAAATATTTGTAAAACCATATTATAAATAATTTTAGGCTATGATCGCGAAAATTATGAATTAAATCTTGTCTAAATGATACGCATAGAACACCATTTAATTTTTAAAAGTTAGACAATACCAGAAAAATAACTAATTTATTTGGAGAATATATAATCTTTCTATGCAGTATAGAATATTTAAAAGCTTCTTATTATCGTCTTACATAGTAATTTTAATCCGTGAATATTTTGACTTTCCAAAGCGTAATTTAGCGTCGAGTGTATACTCTCAAATGTTTACATAAATTTTACAGTATTGACATTTTCCTAAATCCTTTCCTAACAATCTCTAAAATATAAACACTTGCAAAGGATTTTCTATTCTAGTCCGAGAAAGTAGCTGCGTTTTCGAGTCAAAATCCGTCTTTTCTATCGGAAATATACTGCTTAAGACTCCACTAAGCTTTACACGCGCAAAACTGTTAGAGATATGGAATTAATAAAACGCATAATCGCATAGAAATTTCTTTTGTGATTCTTGAATTTTTGAAATGTTTAGTTTATTTTATTTTTAAGAATGTATTACATATATATATTATGTGTACTGGTTATCTATATAAACAAGTCTGAGATAGGAAAGTAAAAATTGTTTGTATCTAAAATCTAATATAAAAAAGTTATGTCAGAATGCGAACATTGTTTCTAAAATTTAAAATCAAATAAAGTGCTTCTGAATCTTATTTATTAAAAACAGTTGATTTATTTAAACTTATCTATGAATATATATTCAGTAATTTGAGAGTTTGTTCGGTTATAATAATAATAATAATAATAATAATAATAATAATAATAATAATAATATATTAAGCAGTACGTTTAAAGCGCTCATTTAGTTCTAAGCTAAAACAAAAAATGAAGAAAGAAAAATCATGCATCGACCATAGATTATTAAACACTCCACAATATTTTAACAAAAATGTACCCTTTAATATGTTGAAATCTGATATTTAAGTGAACAATTTAGGAAACGCATGCATATTTAGAAACTCAATTTCAGCATTTACATCCATTGTCGAAAAAGTACACGAATGGTTTTGTGCTGCATATAATCTATATATCTAAATCTATTTAATGCTAAAATTTATTTCAATTAGAAAACGCTGAACGCAGTTAAAAATTTACTTTCTGAAATTTCAGTTTAATACCAATATATTCTTACAGATCTTTATACACATCACTTTTATTTTTACACACCGCATAAATTCATTATACAAAATTTATTAAAATATGTGTAAAAACATATTATAAGTAACTTTAGACTGGGATCAAGAAAATTATAAATAAAATTCTGGATTTATGATATGCATACAGCACCATTTTATTTGTAAAAGTAAAACTTTAAGATAAAAATAAGATAATTTATTCGAAGAAAATATATGAGATCGTTCAAAACAATATAATATATTTAAAAACTTCTTATTATCAACTCACCGAGTTATTTTAATCCATGAATATCTTGAATTTTCAAAGCGTAATATATCCTCGAATGAATACTCACGAATGTTTTCATAAATATTTACGGTATTGACATTTTCCTTAAATCCTTCTCTAACAATTCTAAAATATAAACACTTGCGGAAATATGCTGCTTAAGACTTCACTAAGCTTTACAGACGCTACAGAAGATTTACATACAGTTAGAGGTATGCAGAGGTGTTGCATACCTCTAATGAGGTATGCAGAGTACTGTTAGAGGTACACCCACATTCACAGATAAATTTCTAGTATGATTCTTTAGTTTCTCAAAGGACTAGTTTCTTTATACATGCATTTTTTAATTGTTAAGATTGTATTACATACATAAATTTTGCATATGGTTTATCTATATAAACAAATCTGAGATAGGAATGAAAAAATTGTTTGCTTCTACAATTCAAAATAAAATAAAGTACATCTGAATTGCACTTATTTAAAGAGTTTCTTTATTAAATCTATAAATATATATTCAGTAATTTGATAGTTTATTCTTTTATAATAATAATAATAAAATATATTATGCTGTATGTTTATAGCCGTAATTTACTTCCAAAGCTAAAACAAAAAAGCAAGAAAGAAAAATCATGCGTCAAACAAATCGTAATTATTTTGTATTGCATATAACCTAGGAATTTGTATATATTCTAAATATTACGCAACAATTCGATTTAGCTAGAATACAGTGAAAAATTTACCTTTGGAAATTTCAGCCTAAAGACCGAAATGTACTCGAATTCTCTTGTGCATATTTGGATATTATCTGCAGATATTTATGCACATTTCACTTATCATTACACACATTACATAAATTTATTATAAATATTTTTATTAATATATTTGCAAAATCAAATTAATTTTAGACCATGATCAAGAAAATTATGATTATGATATCCATTCAGCACCATTTTATTTGTAAAAGTAAGACTATAGAATAAAAATAAAATAATTTATTTGAAGAAAATTTATGAGATCTTTCAATACAATATAAAATATTTAAATGCTTGTTATTATCTTCTCACCAAATTATTTTAATCTCTGAATATTTTGAATTGTTAAAATGCAATTTATCCTCCAGTGTGTACTTTCGAGTCTTTTCATAAATATTTACAGTATTGACATTTTCCTTAAATCCTTCTCCTACAATCTCAAAATATAAACACTTGCGGAAATTTACTGCTTAAGACTTCACTAAACTTTACAGACGCAAAATTGTTAGAGATGTGGAATTAAAAACACCCACATTCACAGATAAATTTCTAGTGTGATTCTTTATTTTCTGAAAGGATCATACATGCATTTTTTTCTTTCTTAAGATTGTATTACATGCATAAATTATGCATATGGTTTATCTATATAAATATCTCTGAGATAGGAATGAAAAAATTGTTTGCTTCTACAATTCAAAATAAAATAAAGTACATCTGATTTACACTTATTTAAAGAGTTGATTTATTAAATCTATAAATATATATTCAATAATTTGATAGTCTATTCTTTTATAATAATAATAAAATTTATTATGCAGTGCGTTGGTAGCGCTCATTTACTTCAAAGCTAAAACAAAAAAGGAATAAAGAAAAACCATGCGTCAAGAAAATGTTATAAAATACTTCCTAACAATTACAGAATTTTATAGCAAAACTTTACCCTTTAATATGTATAAATATGATATCTAAGTGAACAATTTAGAAAACGCATAACATATTCAGAAACTCAACTTCAGCATCTACAATCCGTTGTTGAGAAGGTATCCGAATTATTTTGTGCTGCATATAATATATATATTCTAAATATTATGCTACAATTCGATTTAGCTAGAAAACCGCAGAACACAGTGATAAATTTACGTTTTGAAATTTCAGCCTAAAGACCGAAATGTATTCGATTTTTCTTGTTTGTTTCCACAGTTAAAAATAAAATAAAGTACACCTGAATCGCACTTGTTATAAAAAGTTTGTATATTAAAATTGTTTCATAAATATATATTTAGTAATTTGATAGGTTTGTCATTTAAAATAATTATAATATAGTATGAAGTTACGTAGCATGTATATAGTGGTCATTTACGGTCCAATCTAAAAAAAAAAAGAAGAGAAAAAGAAAACAAGAAAGGGAAATCATGCGTCAAGTAAACTTTATAAGACACTTCCTAACAGTTTATGAATATTATAATAAAGTTTTACTCTTTAATCAGTATAAATATGATATCTCAGTGAACAATTTAGAAAACGCATAATATATTCAGAAACTCAATTTCAGCAACTACACTGTCGAAAAGGCATCCGAATTCTTTTGTGGTGCATATAATCTAGAGATTTTTATATATTCAAAATATTAGGCTACAATTCGATTTAGCGAGAGAACCGCAGAACACAGTGATAAAATTACCTTTTGAAATTTCAGCCTAAAGACCGAAATGTATTCGATTTCTCTTGTGAAATTTTGGATATAATCTGTAGATTATATTCTGCACATTATATTTATCATTACACATTACATAAATTTATTTAAAATATTTTTATAATATATTTGCAAAATCAAGTGTAATTTTAGATTATGATCAAGAAAATTATGTATTAAATTATGGCTTTATAATATGCATTCAGCACCATTTTATTTGTAAAATTAAGACTATAAAAGAAAAATAAAAGAATTCATTTGAAGAGGATTTAGATGATCATTCAATACAACATAAAATGTTTAAAAGCTTGTAATGATAAATGTAATAAATGCTTGTAATAAATGTTTAAAAGCTATAATATATTTGCAAAATCAAATGTAATTTTAGATTATGATCAATAAAATTATGTATTAAATTCTGGCTTTATAATATGCATTCAGCATCATTTTATTTGTAAAAGTAAGACCTATAAAAGAAAAATAAAATACTTTATTTGAAGAGGATTTAGATGATCATTCAATACAATATAAAATGTTTAAAAGCTTGTTATTATCTTCCCACCAAGTTACTTTAATCCCTGCATATTTTAAATTTTCAAAATGTAATTTACCATCCGGTGTACACTCTTGAATCTTTTCATAAATATTTACTGTATTGACATTTTCCTAAATCCTTCTCTAACAGTCTCTAAAATATAAACACTTGCAAACGTTTTGCCAATCTACTATGAGAAAGTAGCTGTTTCCGAGTGAAAATCCGTCTTTTGTATCGGAAATATGCTGCCTAAGACTTCACTAAGCTCTACAGGCGCAAAACTGTTAGAGATATGGAATTAAAGACATCCACATTCGCAGGCAAATTTATTTTGTGATTCGCGAGTTCCTAAAAGGATCAGTTTCTTTATATATATATATATATATATATATAAAGTATCATTGGCCGGTTAATTTTTTTCTTTCGGTTAAAGTTTAAAAACCGTTAAAATAACTTGTTATGAAATTCATTTAATACATCGACTAGTGGTAATACAATTTAGAATGACTTATAGACATATTACTTTATCTTGTTCCAAAAGCATCATTGGTTACACAAAACAAAAATATTTTTAAAAGGATGATTTTTTTTTTTTTTTTTTTTTTTTTTTTTGTCTTTGCATTTTTTCAGCTCTCTTAACGTTCTGTGTGTGGGGGGCGGAGGATTTTTCAATTGAGAAATATTTCTATATATCTATTGTAAGAATATTATATTTGTACAGTTCCTAATTTTACAAAATACTAAGAAAAATATTTAAAATAAAGGTTTGAGTGGAGTTGTAAACATGACACACAATCCCTATAAATTCAAATTTAATTAATCCTTATAAATCCTTCAATCTTTCTAAAATTTATTAAATGATTATGTAAATCTTCTAATGTAGTTTCAAAAAAGCACGAAAATTACTGTAGTAGATAAAATTTTCATGAATTCAAAAGGGTTAAGGCGTTATAAAGGTAAGGTCAGAAACGCAATATTTAATAATAATAAGTGTCAGATTTGAAAAATATTCTTATCACTGTGCTGTTCGGCGCACTGAAGAAAACTCTATAAATTTTTTCTCCTACTCAATTTAATGTACAGATATTTAATAAAAATACTCAAAATAAATTATGTTCACAATTTGTGCATATATTTAGTTAAAGTTGAAAATTAATTGCTATCCACACAGCTATCTAAGAATTACTTATATACATAACAAAACTTTCAATATTATTTAGCACATATTAAATAAATAAAAGTATTTTTATATAATAATTTTTTCTTAAGAATATAAACAACTAAGCAAGGTAATCATTTTATATGCTACAGAAGTGTGTCTAAACTAAAATAGTCTTTTGGCGCCATTTTGGATTCCTTCGTTAATCGCGCCCACCAGAGCAGGATATAGAAATCTTCCCCCGTCCCTAAATGCGTTTGGTACCCAATGTTCCTTCAAATTTTTTAAATTCTTTTTGTATGCCTACTTCGTCTTTCCATTTTGATCAAGTTATTTTGAATCACCCTTTATAAATAACTCAATATATAATTGAACATACCTTTCAATAATTAAAAGTATTTTATATAAGGACCATTTATATTTTATATAATGACCATTTTAAAATTAAGTGCTATCCGCAGTGCTATCCAGGAATTATGAATGATAGTAGTGAAAATTTGCAATTTATTTAGAATGTAATAAATAAAAATAAGTTTTTGTATACAATAAATATTTTTTTAAGAATACAAACAACTAAACAAGCTAATCCCTTTATATGCTAGAGAAATGTGGAAAGCATTTATAAACGAATATTGTTAATTTCGCATTGGGAATAGTTCCTTTTCCCTTTCCAATTCCCTTAAGCCTTAGCATCACCATGTTTAATGCATATATGATATACAGATAAGTGAATTTATTACAGAAAACTTTTACTTTTCCGAAAGGGATTGGAAAAGCACTTGGAAATACTTATTTTGCTGGCTATTCTTGCTCGCCCAACTTTTAAGGCATCGCGCGGGAAATTTTCAATATTCATTCAGCGCTTATTCAACTAAGCCAAAAGGAACGAAGCTAAGAAAACAGGATTTATTTGAATGGATAGCAGAATTATATACAAACCATAGTTGCCAACATCTTACGCTTTTCCGTACCACAAAAATTTTATAGTAAATTTTACTTTTTTAAATCGCCGTAGTAGACCGATTAAATAAGGCAAAAATTTCTATTAAATTTTTGTGAAAAAACGGAAGAGTTGGCAGCTATGACAAACGCCTCAAGTAACTTTCCAGATCAAGACATAATGGATACCTTCCAAAAGGTTTGAAGAACCTATTTACCCAACACGCAAAGATCAGAATGACCATGTTTCGTGAAATGTTTCGGAATATACTTGATATTTATCGTTCCCCGTCTGATACGGCCATTACGAGTGTAAGGACGGAGCTTCCTCACGTTTCAGCAGACATGTCTGAAAACATCTGCAGGCTAACTTTCCCAGGCATTGGACAGTTTTATGTGGACCAATTGCATCGCCACCACGATCACCAGATTTGTGTCCAATAGATATTTTCTTATTTTTTTAAGGTACTCATTTAAGAAACACTTCTTTCATCGCAGGAAGATTCGGTAGGAAAAATTGTTACGGCAGCAGGATGTGTTCGAGATACATTACATATGTTTGGGAAGGCACGCCAGTCCATGCACCGTAATGCATGTCTCCAAGCGTCTGGCAAAAACTATGCGCATCTCCTATAGTAGTAATTGTCATAAATGTGTAATATGTAAGGAAATACAGTATAAATAAAATGATGTAGAATGATTTTTGTTTATTTTTCTTCTATCACATATAATTTGGAAACAGCGTCCCTGGAAAGAGTTCTGTATCCTGTTCTGGCTTTTTTGACGAGCTTTTTTTGGCGATAAATGTTTCAATGTGGTTGTGGTGATCAAGAACATTTGGGGTTGCTTTTTTCTTTGAATGCTACTGGAAGATACATAATAATGATTTCGCTACATAAGTTTTGTATAATTTATTATAAAAAAATATTCTTATAAAAAATAACGTAAATATATATTTTTTTAAATAATAATTTTCCGGGTTATTTTTAAACAATATTTTTCTGTAAATGTAATATTATGTAAATATATTTTTCGTGCATTTTTATGTGTTTTAAGATGTAAATAAAATAAATGTTTATAATGTAATGTTATGTTTTAATTTCACGTACATAATAAATATATGAAATCTATAAATTTATAAATATATATATAAGTATATAGTGTTTATTTATATCTGATAATTACTTATTTAATGTATATATATAAAATAATACATATAATACATGTATAACGCTTATAATATAAAAATATATGTTTATAAAAATTTAAAAACCAATATGAGGAGTAAACATTCAAACCGTGTTTTCTCACAAAAAAATAAAAAAGGAGTTATTGGTTGTTTTATGAACTCTGTGTTAAATTGCACAGAAATAAATGGTATTTTTAGCCAAAAAACCTTTTTCTCCGATTATAAACCAATTTTAAAACTTGACGTTTCAATCAAATAGTGTTTGCTCCAAAGCCTGCATTTAGTCAAACAGTGATTTCTCCAGTCTGCCAATCACATTTCTCACCTGATGCGTATTTTCGAAGTCTACCATACATATCACAATTGCAATGGATTGCTTTAGAGAAAAATAAGAGAACTGTTAAGGGTAAAGGTTTCCAGAATTATATATTTCAAGATCTAAGTGAAGAATCTGGTGTAAATCTTCTTAAAAAGGGAGTTACTGTTACCCGTGTTCAAAGGGTTGTTTCAGAATCTCTTCCTCTTAGCCACGCCATATCATTCGAAAAGAAACAAAGATGTTAACAAACCTTTGAAAGTAATGTATGGTGAACAGTGGCAAAATCAACCTAATGATGTCTCCAAATGGTATAACCACATTATCCATGATTTACCAGCCTGCATTGAAGAAGAGGAGGAAGTGTGTGACTGTCTAGATGAAGATATAAGGTTTTAAAATTTGAAGTGGATTTTTGGCAAACGAGTATTTATTTAGTAAATAGTTAATGAATACTACTAGGTAACATAATCTGTCATTTTATTTTATCAATAATCAACTGAAGTTCAGTATTTGTTCAAATAAAATAATGCATTTGTATTATTTGTGAGTTAGCACTTATTTCATTCAAAAAGCATTTTATCCACTTGTCAAACAATCAAAACATGTTTCCTCCTCTGAATTCGGTCAAAACGTTATTTCTCCAAATATGAAAAGCATTTTATTAATTTGTTTTAGGTTTAATATATTATGTATTCTTGCAATTCTTTCTAACAACCAGTAATAAAAATACACAATAAAAATGAGAACTAAATACAAGTTATTTTCTAATTTATCAGTTTTTTGAAAATTAGTATCTAAAGGTGAAAGCATGGTTTGAATGTTTGTTCCACATATATTTTTATAAAAATTTAATAACCAAGTTTTTCTGCCCTCTTGATAAATTTGGTAAGATACTAAAATGGTCTTTTGCGCCAATTTGGATTCCTACGCCAATCGCGCCAACCAGAATATGATATGGAACTGTCCCCACGTCTCTTAATGGCGTTTGATACCCAATGTTCTTTCCGGATTTTTGTTTCTTTTTTGTATGCCTGATTTGTTTTTTCATTTTGGCAACGTTATTTTGAATCAATCTGTATTAAATAACTCAATATATAATTAATTATACCTTTCAATAAATAAAAGTATTTCCTATAACGAACATTTACATCTTATATAATGACCATTTTAAAATTAAATGCTATTCAGGCAGCTATCTAGGAATTATTCAAGAATTAGCACATTTTTTGTTTTTTTTTAGAATGTAAAAATTACAATTTTTTTTTTTTATTCAATAAATATTTCTTAAGAATACAAACAACTAAACAAGCTAATCCTTTTACATGCTAGATAAATGTGAAAGGCATTTATCACCTAATATTGTTAATTTCGCATTAGGAATAGCTCAATTTCCTGAAGGCTTAAATATCACCAGAACTTATGCATGTATGATACAGAGGTATGAATTTAGTATAGAAAACTTTCACTTTTCCGAAAGGGATTGGAAAAGCACTTCGTAATGCTTATACTTAGAGATTGTTAAAAAAGGATTTAAGGAAATACGAAACCTGCGAATATATAGGAAAGAACTGCATACACTTGGGGGAATGTGATATGCTTTAGATATTCGAAATTTATGGATATAAAAGAGCTCGAGGTGATGAAAATGAAAAGATTTAAAATTTTCTTATTTTGCTTGAAAATCCCTTATATGTATTTGTCTGTACAATATCTTTGATTAATCCGATTATTTTTCTCTTTAAGTTTTGAAAATATAAAAGCAGTGTAGAATAATCCCATAATGAAAATTATTTTCATAATATTAACAAGTAAAAATTAAATTTAAAAAATCAAAAAACCCGACTGCGTAAAAAGAGAACTCATTAATTATTTCTCATCAATGTGAAACTATTTTTTATATTACTTACCTATTTTTTTATTTACTTGTATTGATGACTTTTAAGTTGTGTTTAATTGTTAGTTCCTATCTATAAACACTGTTTTGATGAGGTCTTTAGATGTCTATGAAGGTTAGAGTTGCAGTAAAGCTAGAGTCCAGGTTGTGTAATATTTAAACGGAGCTTCGGACTGTAAAATAGTCAATGAAACATCGTATTCATTTTGAAAGACCTATCCCATGATATGCCACTCAATAGGGTGCGTAAATTTTTTTTTTCGTCTCTACCACCATTTTGTATTTTACGGCCACTATTTTGATTTTATAAAAACAAAACATAACACTTAACCATTGGACGGTTATGATGAATCGATAGAGACCTCATTCATTAAAATCAATCCAGGCGTTGGGATGTTTCGAGGGTATAAAGAAATCCACATACGCAGATACGCGTGAAATAAACCCTTCTTGACAGTCGGGTAATTACAACCATATTAAATAACTCGACATACGGGATGTTCCAAAATTCGACAGACAAATTCAGAGGGGTGATAGCAGGCATCAAGGGGATGAAAAATTTCCATAGAACATGCAGTCGCAAACCACTTATTAAGTTTCAAATATAAGGTCTTTCATCCTAACTGAATTCGGGTTGATGGTAATAACTTCAAGGAAAGCAAAAACATTGCAATGAAAATGCATGGATATGTACCTTGTTTTGTGTGAAATGTGATAATATCTCGAAAAGATCTTGAAATCATGTTGCTGTAGCAGTCGATAATACCGCATGAACTACTAATCACAGTCTAAAATCTGGGGTGTACAGTAAATTCTGTTGGCGCGTATCATGCAAACTTCTACTACTTTTGTATGGTGTATTGCATTTACAATAAAGGTTAGAATGTCTGTTAAATATTTTATTATAATATACTCCAGTTTTCAGAAAGTTATTACCATCAACCAAAATTCAATTGGGTTCAAACACTCTGTATTTTTGGTTAAATACGAGGTTTACGACTCCATGTTCTATGGTAATTTTCCACCCTGTTGATGCCTGCTATCACGTCTTTGAAATGGTCGGTCGAATTTTGGCACAGACTGTATAAGTAAACATATGCTTTAATAAATAAAAGTACTTTATATAAAGACCATTTATGTTTTATATAACGACCATTTTAATGACCATTAAATGCTATCCATACTGCTATCTAGGAATTATTAATGTAAGTAGTGAAAGTTTTAAATTTATTTAGAATATTATAAAGAGAAAAAGGGTTTTGTATACAATAAATATTTTTTAAGGATACAAACAACTAAAGAAGCTAATCCCTTTCCGTTAGAGATATGTGAAAGGCATTTATAACGAATATTGTTCATTTCCCATTAGAAATAGTTTAATTCCCTAAAGGCTTAGCATCACCATAACTAGTGTATATATTATATACAGATAAGTGAATTTATTACAGAAAACTTTTACTTTTCCGATCGGTATTGAAAAAGCATTTGGAAATACTTATACTTAGAGATTGTTAAAAAAGGATTTAAGGAAGTATTAAATCTGCTAATATATAGGAAAGATTAGAACTGCATACACTCGGGGAATGCAATATGCTTTAAATATTCGAAATGTTTATGGATATAAAAGAGCTCGAGGTGATGAAAATGAGAAGATTTAAAAGTTTCTTATTTTGCTTGAAAATCCCTTATATGAATTAGTCTATAAAATAGCTTTCAGTAATCCGGTTATTTTTTTCTTTTAAGTTTTAAAAATAAAATAAATAGCTCTACAAGGTACACATCTCACAGGATTCTATTTGATAATATTAATTATTGAACATATTAAATAACTCAATATAAAATTAAACATGTGTTTCAATAATTATAAGTATTTTATATAAAGATCATTTAAAATACCCTTGCACCTCTCAAACGCAGTTTTCGGTCAAAAAGTCGATTTTTCAATTGTAACTTTTGAGGATGAAATATACAAATGTTTCTGAAAAGAACATAGTTTACTTTTATTTAGATTTTTAATATTATTGTATCAGGCAAATGATATTCTATTCGCTAAAAGTGAGCTTGAAACTGAAGGTTTTAAATTGAGAAAGTTGGTCTATTTTTGAGAATGATTTTTTATGAAAAACATCTGTTTATGATGCTTTCAGGAATTTATAATCGTATTAAAGAGGTAACAATAGATGCAAAATCCCATGGAAAGCAGCTGATATTGACGTATTTTCTCCTCGGGAAATGCTGAGGCGATTTCAATAGTTTATTTGTTTATTGTGTATTATAAATAGCTATATTTTGATTCTTTTGTTTTTTCCCATAAATAAGGTCTTTTCTATAAGCAGGTAAAAAATGTTTTAACCAACAGAACTTTTTTTTAACTAATCGCAGACTAAGTTCCCGTAACATTTAACTTTCCATCATCAGCACAAAAAATGAGAGAATTTTGCCCAGATAAATATTGCGGAAAAAGCGGATTCGGCGATACGTTTAATGGGCAATAGAATTACAAGAGGCTACCTGGATCAACCAATAAAAAATACATAGGGAGAAAAACTAGTTAAATAGAATATTTATAGTAGAAATTAATAAAAGAGGGTTTTGTATAACATTTTCAGCAACCAGACAATGGGGGGGGGTGGGGGCGAAATCACAATAAATAACAATTCAATTATTTTCACTATATCCAAGTTCAATTATATTCATTATTGGGCAAAATTGTATAATTATTTGCACTGATGAAGGTACACTGAATACTACCGCAAGTAATCTGCAGTTAGCTCTGGCGCTTAAAACGTAGTTTTATCTACATATATTGTATTGTATTATATTGTATATATTGTGTATTATATTGTATATACACGTATGTATTGTGTATTATATATGTTGTATATATTGTATTACATGTATTATATATATAGTATTGCAAGTATAAACTTAAATTTTAATTCCTTTCTAGTACCATTAAATAAAAAGATTTCACAAAGTTTCGTTGTTGCCTGTAGAAAACTGTGAAAGAAATTTAGTAATGACTATAGTTGCTTACATATCAGAAATATTTCAACTCCTACGAAGCTTAACAGAGGCTTAACGCTCCGCTGCACTGAAACTCCCCGATCAAGAAATCTCATGTTAGCCTATGGGAAAACTTTGAAGCGCGATAACTCATTACCTTATAGAATTAATAAAATACCGTTTTCACCATCAGAAAGTAAACGTCAGCTCCTGATGATGCGCGTTTTTAAAAATTCACTCTGTAAATTTTAAGTACATAAAAATATCTACAAACTTTGAAATGTCCATTTGATTAAATTTTATCATCACTTTGAAATGTCCATTTGATTAAATTTTATCATCTTCTTAAAAATATTTAAAATGTACGTAGACAATTTTTAAATACGCACACCATCAGCATCTGACGTCTATTTTCTGATGGTGAAAACGGTATTTTAATAATTATATATAGGAAATGGGTAATCGCGCTTCAAAAGTTTCCCATAGGTTAACATAGGATTTCGCTATCGGGAATTGTCAGTGCACTGGTCCCTTAAATAACGAATCTCCAATTTAAAACGAAAAAAACAGATATAAATGCAGAAATGTTTACTTTTCCTGCATTTTAAAATTGCTTCAGAAATAATTTTCTCATTTTAAAATATCGTCTTACCTAGAAATAAGTATTAATCTTCATGGCAACGTTTTGTGTTTTTCATGTCCCTTAAAATAAGTTTTAAAAAGAAAATTTGTTATTTATGTCCAACTACTGGCGGAAATCTGAAATGGCAGAATTCTTATTCTTTTAAAATATCATTGTACAACTATGAGAGAAAGACAAGAGACTGTTTTTTTAAGTGATTCTAGAAATGAATCTTCAAACAGAAAACGGAGATAAACAAGAAATATCCCACGACTTATAAATGTTACTATTCTGACTGAGTAAAGACTTCAGAATCACACATGTTATTTTTTCTTATGTCCTATTCATTTCCCTTTCAAACTGATATTAAAAGGATTATGAAAAGCTTAAGAAACTTTGACATCATTCCTGTTTCTCAAATAGCAAGGTTTCTTTTTAACACTTTCCAACAAGGGTGAAAAGTGTTTATGCATTCGGTTTTTCTGTCCGTCTGTTCACGCACTAACTCCCGTAAATATACTCGGATTTTCGTGCAATTGATAAAGGTTATTTAGGGTCACCAAAGCATGGTTGGTATTGGATATGAAGTATGTAGGATTAATAACTCATTTACAGGGGCAGTCAAACGTATTCCATTACATTATACGGTATATGGGGGAAAATCGTTTACGGAGAATTTTAATGACATTACGCTATTTTAAATGTATTGAAACTAATATAAATCACTAAATTTCACTACGATTACGTTAGAACAAGGAATTCATAACATGTTTTATCCATTTACAGGGACACACAAAAGAAATAATTTACAGTACTGCCTTTGAGTAATAATTGTTGGAGTGTACGGTTTAAAAGTCAATATGAGCTTTTAAATTTAACTAATATTTGCATGTTACTCGTTATATATAAACTCTATACGTCGTATACAGGGTTGCACAAAAGTATTCACGCACCATTCTCCTTATAACAGGAAATTACTGAAGGGGAATTTTCAACAGAAGTATATGTATTTCTTAAGGGAACTAAATTTTGGCATGCATATAGTTAATAGATAAAAACCTATATAGCTTATACAAGGCTGATCAAAGAATTCGGATAATTTTCCGATTGCAGATGAGAACAGTTGAAATTGGATTTTCAAATATGTTATGCGTCCATATGGTTGAATTAGACATAATACAGGGTATGTCAAAATGAATATAGCGATTACAAACGGCTATAACTATTTAATGGAAAATAATTTATCAATAAGATTAAAACAGAATGCAGACGGAACTTCAAAATTTCGTTACGTAAGGCAAGAGCAGTGAAGCGGAAGTCTACGCATGCGCGATTTGAAACTTTACAACGACAAGAAACCTGTTCATTGCGGCCGTCTCATTAGTCAAAATGGCCAATTATCACGGTAAAAATGGCCGATTTTTTTTTTCTGTGGGGTTATGTGAAAGACAGTGTGCCTCCCAGCCATAAACAATTGAAGATTTCAAAGTACACATTTGTAATGCGCTTGCGTCGGGGACTGAACAAATGCTTCAGAGTGTATGGCGTGAAATGGACTTCTGTCTAGATGTTGTTCGTGTGACCAAGGGAAGTCACATAGAACATCAATGACGTATATATACAAAATTTTGAAGTTTCATCTACATTCTCTGTTAATCTTATCGAGAAATTATTTTCCATTAAATAGTTATAGTCTTTTGTAATCGCTATTTTGTAATTCATTTTGACTTATCCTGTATTTTAACTCATTAAATGGTGTATTTTTATTACATTATTCTGAATATGTTGGAAAGTGTTAAATAATCTATGCTGGACGCATGGTTTTTCTTTCTTTCTTTCTTTCTTTTTTTTTTTTTTTTTTTTGCAATTTGTGAAAAATTAAATTTTTTTTTTTGATCCCGAGCCTGAAGATTCTTCGACAAATTAATTCTGACCCCGTTTCGACCGACACATGTGTCATGTGTAATATTAACCCTTTATGCACTGAATTATTAATTCATGAAAATTTTATCTTCTAAAGCACTTTTCGTGAATTTTTGACACTACAATGGAAGATATACATAATCATTTAATACATTTTAGAAGGATTTTAGAAGGATTGAAGGTTTTAGGAGGATTCAATAAATTTGAATGTATAGCGATTTTGTGCAATATTTATAACCCCACTCAAATCTTTTATTTTAGATATTTTTCTTAGTATTTTGTAGAATTAGGAAAAGTACAAATATAATGTTCTTACGATAGAAATATTTCCGAATTGAAAAATTCCTCACCCCCACCCCAAACGCCAAGAAAATTTCGAGATTTTTTTACTTAAACTGGTAGTAAAAAATGTTTGATTAATATTTGTTTTTAACACGTTCACGCCGGCGCGGTGGGTCACACTCGGCTGTCTCAGAACTGCCGAGTCTCCGGCTTTTTGGATACCAGTATTCTAATACAGAAAATGTGGTTTTATTTAATTAGAACAATTGGGCGATTTAAAGGAACAACATTTTGCCTAAAATAACAGTGGTGTGCAAAAAGCCGGACACTTGACAACTCTGAGACAGTCGAGTGTGACCCACCGCGCCGGCGTGAACGTGTTAAATTCACGTGCATATATAACGCTTTTTAGTCCTGAAACAAAAAAGCTTTCTAATTATAAATATTCTTGAAATTTTCTTCCAGTAAAAAAAAAAAAAAATCTTTGAAATTTTAAGTATACAATATATATATATATAAATGTTTCACTATCAATTACTTTTTAAAATTTTATAAAATTTTATGCAACAATAAACTGCATATTTTCCTTGAAACAAATTCATATAAATCAATTTTAGATATAATAGTTTAAAGTCATATTGTGCCGGACTTGTTTTCATTATTGACAGAATTCAAAGTTTCAAGGGAAACTTCTGAGAGGAAGGTAATTAAAATGCAAATGTAGTTTGTGGCAGGCAACATATGCAAATCAGCCTGACGGGAAACTTATTGATTAATTTATTAAGAGATGAAATTCAAAGAAATTAAAAAAATTAGGAAAATTAGACGAAAAAGAAGAAAACTTCATTGGTGATATTTCTTTCTTTAAATTTTCATTGAAGCTTAAAACATCTTAATTTCATTTTTTAATTGTTTAAACCTTAAATACCTGATTTTTCAAAAATCATTTTATTAATGTTTCTCGGCTTTCTTTTATAAATAAATCATGGGGAAAATACTTAAAAAAATTATATTTTGTTTTAAGTATGGTTTACGGCTAAAAAACAGTTTGTTACTAATCGGGAATACTAGTCTTTAACTGAAAAAATAATTTTCCTTGATAAAATTCTATAATATTAAACACACAAGAATTTTGGGAAGTATGATAAGACATAAATTTTACTTGCTCACTCCAGAACAAAATACGGTATTTCGCAAGCTTCCAAATGAAACAAAAAGAACATGTAGCAACAATTGAAAAAATAAATCTATATTTATTCTTACACAGCACCAGTGTTCCTATATACATGTTTAAAATTAATTTAATAATATTTTCAGAATGTATTTTATTCGCAACATTAGGCATTATAGCTTCAAAATGATTCTAATGGTATCTTAGTAGTTAAAATTGGGTATGTTGCCGAAAAGCAACACTAGGCATTTAAGAGTTAAATAAAAACAAGATATTACTTCCAATTTTACATATTTCATGAAAAAAAGTTTTTTTTTAAATTAATTATTGTCAGGATGTAATATTCGAATTAACCGGCCTTTATTTTAGTGGTTTTATGTGATCAGGCTTTACGTAATTAGATCACTTTAAATACAATCTTGTTTCTCAAATAGCATGTTTGTTTTTTTTAACTTTTTTAAAATTTGTGAATAAATAAAATTTTTACTTTGGTCCCGATCACGAAGACTTTTCCGTATTTCTTCTGTGAAATATTCGTTTGATTAATATTTGTTTTTAAATTCAAGTGCGTATATAGAGTTTTTAGTCCTGAAACAAAAAAAGCTTTTTAATTACTATAAATATTTTTTCAGTTTTCTTCCCTGGAAAAAATATTTTGAAACATTAAGCACGCAATATCTATGTATGAATGTTTCACTATGGATTAGCTTTTAAACTTTTATGCAACAACGAAATGCATATTTTTATTGAAACTAATTCATAAAAATATATTTAGGTAGAATAGTTTAAAGTCACACTGTGTTAGGTATTCTTCATTAATGACAGAATTCAAAGTTTCAAGGGAGACATTTGAGAGGGAAGTAATTAAAATTCAAATGTAATTTGCAGCAGGCAACATTTGCAAATCAACTGACAAGGATCTTATTGATTCATTTATTATGAGAAATTGAAAAATTTAGGAAAGCTAGACGGTGAGAAAGACAAATTCATTTTTGATGTAGTTTCGTGAAATTTCTATTCAAGCTTAAAATGTATTAATTTCATTTTTTAAAATATTTTTTAATATATTTCTTGATTAACGGTTTTAACATTATTTTAGTCCTCAAACAAAAAAAAAATTGCTAATTATAAATACTTTTAAGTTTTGTTCCTGGAAAAAGAGATACTGTGAAACATTAAGTATGTAATATCTATAGTAAAGTGTTTAACTATAAATTAGCTTTTAAATTTTTATAAAAAATTTTACGCAACAACGAACTGCATATTTTCCTTGAAACAAATTCATAAAAATCAAATTTATGTGGAATAATTTAAAGTCTCATTGTGTCAGGCGCATGTCTTCATGAATGACATAATTCAAAGTTTCAAGGGAGATTTTTGAGAGGAAAATAATTAAAATGCAGATATAATTTGCAGCAGGCAACATATGTAAATCAACCTGGCAGGAAACCTATTGATTCATTTATTAAGAGGGAAAATTCAAAGAACATGAAAAATTTAGGAATATTAGACGATAAGAAAGACAAATTTATTGGTTTTTGAAATTTTCATTTAAGCTTAAAACATCTTAATTTCATTTTTTTAATTGTTTAAAAAAAGAAACAAGACATTACTTCCAATTTTACATATTTCTTGAAAACGAAACTTAAAAAAAACTAGTTGGCTGTGCCAATACTAAAACTTTCTTCTATCTTATACATCTTAATATTTCAAAAACTAGTTACACATGTTAATAGTTCAATATTATTAGTTCATTACTATACCAACTTTGATTTTCATCTTAAATTCCTGCTTCAGTCAATTAAATGAACTAAAAACGAGTTAATCTATATCATGATATTTATTAAAATTAATAGTTTTTTCTTATTCTGTTTTTATCAGATGTTTGCAAATAGCCGGCTTAGCAGGAAGTGAGTTCTCGCCTTTGCACGAGCCGCCGATGGACAATCGAACTACTAAAAATCAATAAAAGTATACAAAAATCGCTATCACAGAGCCCCTTTACCGCGGGACATTTCCAAATTCAAGGAGGACCTGTTGGCGAAAGCCAAAAACATGCACAAAAAATTTGGTTCAATTGTATGTATAATTTTATACACTTTCGATTGTACAATAAAGAAAATGGTACATACATCATAATTATAGCGCCCCCTTCCAGCGGAGTTTTTCCAAATTGAGGGAGGACCTTCATGCCATGACCAAAAAGAAACACAAAAAAATTGGCTCTATTCTATGTATAACTTCATACACTTTTCGATGGTACAATATTCAAAATGGCACAAAAATCGCTATTAAAGCGCCCCCTACAGGCGATTTTTTTCGAAATTAAAGAAGGACCTGCTTGCCATAGCCAAGAACTTAAAATAAAAATTTTGTTCAATTCTATGCATAACTCCATACACTTTTCGATGGCACAATATGCAAAATCGCTATTACAGCACCCCTAGCGGCGCATTTTTTTCCAAATTCAGGGAGGATCTGCTTGCCAAAGCCAAAAACTTAAAATAAAAATTTGGTTCAATTCTATGCGTAACTTCATAAACTTTTGGATGGTACAATATTCAAAATCGCACAAAATAGCTATTACAGCGCTCCCTACCGGCGAATGTTTTCCAAATTCAGGGAGGATCTGCTTGATATAGCCAAAAACTTAAAATAAAAATTTGGTTCAATTCTATGCATAACTTCATACACTTTTTGATGGTACAATAGCGACAGACAGACGGACAGACGGACACACGGACAGACAGACATTTTCTATAAACATGTTTTTTGGGATCTCTGACCCCTAAAACATGTAAATACGTCGAAAACCGGAAGTCGAAAAAAATTTCGATTACAATACTTTCTTCTATTGAAGATAGAAGGAAGTAAAAAAATTAATTATTGTCAGGGTGTAATATTTAAAGTAATCGAACTTTATTTTAGTGGTTTTATGCGATCAGATTACTTTGACTACATTCTTGTCTCTCGAATAGCATATTTTTGTTTACTTTTTATAAGTTATTGAATAAATAAAATTTTCACTTTGGCGAACCCGAAGACTCTTATAAAAACCGATACCACATCCGTTACGCATTATTATTACGCAACACCCGGAAATTTTACTCAAGATTCATAAAAATATTTGACACCAAAATTTTTATTTAAAATTATTTGATTGATTTATTTAACGTACATCTGCGTGCTTTAAATTTAACTTATTTTATTAAAGAATTTCTGGTTTCAGTTGACCTTTAATCATATGGTTGGAGTCGGATTGACTCCTTCCGGGCATTGTAGTGTTAACCCCTTGGGGACGAGCGACACGTATACGTGCCGGAAATAGGCCTAAGGATCCTCGCAAAGCGCTATAAGTAAGCGTACAAAGTTAATGCTGGAATCTGTCGTAAATTGACACAGCTGCGCCATCTTGTGGATGGAGTGAATAACGCAAATACGCGGGTTTTTTTGTATGACGTCATATATGACAGAATATCTACCATCTGCGCATCTCGTGCGCAGGTCTATTTGAAGATATTTACAATTTAAGAGTTATAGGCGGAAAAGCAGACAAAGCTATTTTAGAGAATACCTGTTAAAATTTTAATCATGAATTTCAAATATTTACTCACTCATGGAAGATGAACCTTATTTACCAGATTTGATTACAGTTTGTTTTGATGAAAATATGTGTATTAAAAAAAATCGCAATGTCATTTTAATTTCGGGAGAAAAAGCACTAATGTTACGTAAACAGTATTGCCTTTTGCCCCGAAACTAAACTGACATCGCAACTATTTTTTAAATACATATATTTTTATTAAAACAAGCTGTAACAAAAATATTTTGCAATAAATCTGGTAAACAAGGTTAATCTTCCATGAGTGAGTAAATATTTGAAATTCACGATTAAAATTTTAGCAGGTATTCTCTAAAATGGCTTTGTCTGCTTTTCCGCCTATAACTCTTAAACTGTAAATATCTTCAAATAGACCTGAATTTTATGCAAGCTATTCAGGCTAAGAAAACCATTTTTGTTAATAAAAGTTATAGGCGTAACTTTTAATTCCATGGTTTTCTCCCGGTTTTTTTCCACATTGGAAGAAACTTACCCACCTTGGGTTTATGTTATTATTTATTAGAAAAAAAAAATGTATTTTAAATATAATGAGCGAAAAGCATGTGTTTAAATTGATGTAATATACCAGTATGTATGTATTTTAAATGAAGTTATGTTTTTCAAATGACGAGTATACTTTTAAAATGATGATTTTATATTTTGAATGAAATGAATGCAACATAAACGCTGGTGATGTGGAAAATATTTGACGGTTTGTGAGCTGCGGCCGGCTAACATAAAAGTACTTTTTTACACTGTTTATTTAATCTAACCCTGTTGATATATATGAAAAGATAAAAAGATTTAATCGATTTTTCCCTCCCAGATATGCTAGAAAAATAAAAATTATGTACATGGATGTGTTTCTAGTAACAATACAACATTTTAGTATTTTTACAACTTGATTATAAATTAGGAAATTAATTTTACCTTATCTAAACGTAGCTGAAAAATCCTGAAACATTCTTTATGGTTGTTACAACTGTACATGCAAGTACAACAATTGAGTAAGTTATGTAACAAACTACGATTTCTAAACTATACCAGCTGTTTGGGAAATTGCAAAAGAGAAATATTTAAAACCTTTAAGCATCTTAAACGTGATTTTCAGCCCTATAATTTTTTTTATAAAAAAGTTAAAATATTATTTAATATATATTATTAAATGTCAGTGATTTTAATACGCTCAATTGGCCCATCTCCGTCGTCCGCAGCCCTTTTTTTCTGCTACTTATTCCGACTCTTTTGCAAAAGCCAGATTGAAAAAAAAAAAAAAATGAAACAGGACAAAATTAAAAGGGAAATTTGAAATTATTGGCTACCGACCAACAACTGCTACGTCGACCTTATTATTAGTCTATAGTTTTCAGTTATTGGCGATTGTTGTGTGTTTCATAAGCCTTTTTCAAATTTGGAGAATGTTCCGCAATTGGGTTATTTCGATAAAAGTTACTTTCATTTTCTAACCATTATTTAACTTTTATACAGTCACAATTGTATACTGTTTTCTCATTTGACGCCAATCATGGCTATCGGCCCGATTACGGAAAGTTATCCATTTTACCATTTTACCCCTGCGAAGAACCGGTGTAAGATAAATAAATGTTTAATTGAGCATACCACGTACTATTTGTAAATATTTTATATTTTATTCCAATTTTTGAAGTTTCTTCTATACTTTGAATGCTTTCTGCAATGTTATTCACCTGTGCGAAGTGCAGGTATCCCATGAAAACTATTTTTCCCGGATATGACACAATGACCGACATATTTCTAAATTTAAAAAAAAAGTAATTTATCGATTTTAGGAATTTTTTGTCTAAAATTCTCAAAATATTTAAAACTATAAATAATCAATTATTGCTGGTTTAATAGTACAAGAATTACTGCTTGCATTTTAAATTAAAGTGGATCCTAATGTAAAATTAAATGAGTTTTAAATGGAATGAATGAAATGCTTCTATTTTAAATATTATAAATACAATTCGATCAAGAGAATATCTGGCAAATTATCGCCTGCGGTCGGTAAATAAAAAATATGCCTTAAAATTAATTAAATAATTTATACTTAAACTCTAAGCGTAATGAAACGTTTAATTCTCATTAGAAATACACATGTTTATGTAATTTTTATAACTTTATTTTATCAGGAATTGAATTAAAAACGCTGCTGTAAAATTCTATCTTAACATACATTAACTAATTTTTATATGTCCTTGTTCATTGAATTACAAAAACATAATTCAAATAGAACGTATTAAAATCACTGACATTTAATAATATACATTAAATAACATTTTAACTTTTTTATAAATTATAATAAAACACAAAACTAACCTGTTTTTCTCTTTTGAGAAGCGAAAAAAACTGAGTTCTCTAATATAGAGAGTTATTTTTGCAGTTTTGAAAACTGCAATAATTAAAACGCCGACGTGGCATTTTCCCAAATAATATAAGTTCTTAAAAGAACTCATTTTGTTTAAATAACTAACTTCAATTAATAAATTAAAGAAATCGAATTATATCTATACTTCCAATAATTACGTACTGCAGACGACAAACGAATAAAATCACGGCTGCGCGTGCGCATAGTTATTTCATAGATATCGAACTTATAAATCATCCATAAAGGGGAAAGAAGTTAATAATCCTCTTGTAGTTCACTCCGTCCGCTAGGTGGCGTATGACCTTGATTGACGTGACCTCGCCTTTAATCTTGCGGATACCTCTCCCATTTAAGATAGGACGCTTACTTATATCGCTTTGATCCTCGTTTATCCTCACCAGTAAAATTTTTCTGTAAAATTTGCCTTATTTAATCCGAGCTTTTTCCCGATTTGAATAGGCACAAACTTCTGTTTTTTAAAACCGGTAGCAAAGAAATAAACATTTCGTAAAATGCTCCCGTCGCAAAGGGGTTAAGTACTGTAAAATTTCCGGATTTTTTTTTTTAAATATACTACAGGTGTTAAAAAGAGATTAATATTTATTTATAAATTCACTTTCATATATAAATTTTTTTAGTCCTGAAAAAAAAGCTTTCTAATTATAAATATTTTTCCAGTTTTCTTCCTCGAAAAAAAGATGCTTTGAAACAGTAAGTATGCGCTTTCTATATATAAATGTTTCACCATCGATTAGCTTTTGAAATTTTATGAAATTTTATGCAACAACGAATTGCATATTTTCCTTGAAACAAATTCATAAAAACAAAATTTAGATGGAATAATTTATAGTCACATTGTGTCAAGCGCATGTCTTCATGAATGTCTTCAGAATTCAAAGTTTCAAGGGAGACTTTTGAGAGGAAAGTAATTAAAATGCAAATGTAATTTGCAGCAAGCAACATATGCAAATCAACCTGACAGGAAGCCTATTGATTCATTTATTAAGAGGAGAAATTCAAAGAAATTGAAAAATTTAAGTACGTTAGACGATGAGAAAGACAAATTAATTTTTAATTTAGTTTCTTGAAATTTTTATTCAAGTTAAAAATGTATTAATTTCATTTTTTAAAATGTTTTTAAATGAACGGTATTAACATTGTTTTAGTCCTGAAACAAAAAAACTTGCTAATTATAAATACTGTTTGCAGTTTTCTTCCTCGAAAAAAAAAAAGATACTTGGAAACAGTTAGTAAGCAATATGTGGGGCATTCTTACAATCTTTTGACTTTTAAATCCCGGAATAATAATTTTTATTTTAGTACATATTCTTTTGTTTCATTTTTTATTTCATATACTGGGAAATATCCCATTGCATGATTGCATAACAATATTAACGAGATAAATAATTTTAGGAAAATGTTGGGAGTCCAAATACATCACGAAATTCCTATACCGTCTTGTTTCCCTGATGCTGATTTTTAAGTTTAAGAGATCTGTATAAAATTGTTTCAATAAAAGTAATTCGATGTATTTTTTTCCAAAACTGGGACTATTGTTTTATGTAAATATGTAGTAAAAAATTAACCTGTATACATTTTTAGGGTTGTTATTATTTTATTAACTATGTCCTTGGTTTTAGATTCCTTAACGTCCCTCTTGCTCAACTTATATAGAAAATCACTTCAGATGCAGCCACAGATTTTTTTTTTCATTTTTTTCTCATGCAGAAGTACGCTACAGAAAGAATGTCTAAAATTCTTTGACAGGAAATTTACTGCAGAATTTAAATCAGCATTTAAATATCAATTTCAAGCATCGATTGCAAGCGTCTTACCGTCCCCAAGGTTTAGTCCTGCACTTTTCGAAGTAATTTTTTTTTAAATCCAATGTAAATAATCGTTTCTAAAAATCAACGAGCATTGTGGCTATCACTTAGTCTTAACATGTTTTGCCTAAAAATAGTGATAATTTTCCTTACAGTCACATCCGTACCACCCTTTTTTCCTATACCATCCCCTTTTTTTCCTTCCGCATCTTCTTTAACACCCCTTTAAGACATTGTTATACCAAAATTTTGTACTAAAAATTCTGCATTGTTATTATTTCTTATTTGAATGTTCTGTGGGTACTATGCAAATTCATTATAAGTAAATATTTAGAAAAAAATGGAAAATATAGTGGGAAAGTGGTAAGGAAAATTAAACTCGCAAGTTTAACTTAAACCTCAGTTAAATGAAAACATTTTCGCTGCTAACCATTTTATTTTTAATTTTGAATCATTAAGACATTCGCCTATCAGATTAAAGTGTTATTTTAGCAAGTTTAATTTCACCAGATTTTTATTCCCGAAAGTCAAAAGATAGTGAGAATGCAGTGTTGCCAGAATGGGGGCTTATTTGTCCCCTGATTGTTGATTGTCACCACTTTTCTGAAATAGAAATATTCGGCCTATTTAGAATAATATTAAAAATTCTGAAAAATAAGGAGAATTATACTATTTTTTAAAAATGGTGACAGTCAAATAATCTGAATTAAAAAAGTCCCCAATCTGGCAACACTGTGAGAATGCCCCATCTATAGATAAGTGGTTGTCTATGAATCAGCTTTTAAATTTTATTAAATTTTATGCAACAACGAACTGCATACTTCCATTAAAACAAATTCATAAAAATAAACTTTAGGTGGAATAGTTTAAAGTCACATTGTGTCAAGCATGTCTTCCTGAATGACAGCAGTCAAAGTTTCAATCAAGTCTTTTGAGAGGAAAGTAATTAAAATGCAAATGTAATTTGCAGCAGGCAACGTATGCAAATCAACTGACAGGAATCCTATTGATTCATTTATTATGAGGAGAAATTGTAAGAAAAAAAAAATTAGGAACGTTAGACGCTAAGAAAGTCAAATTAATTTGTAATATACAACCTGTGGCCAGAAAGTTCGGTGAATGAATTTTTATTTCAAATACAGTATTGTGCAGCATTAAATACAATTTACTGTCCTTCAAAATAATCTCCACGGATGGTAATGCACTGTTGGGAACGAGTATATAAGTCCTGGTAACTCCTGTAAAACAATTCTTTCGGAATAGCTTTCAGCTTGGCCGGCACGTTGCGTCGAATGTCGGTGATG
Source organism: Maratus speciosus (assembly GCA_963932465.1). NCBI lineage: Eukaryota > Metazoa > Arthropoda > Arachnida > Araneae > Salticidae > Maratus > Maratus speciosus. The sequence goes on along the minus strand of OZ010794.1, from coordinate 499,250,941 downwards.
TCCGTAAATCTCTTTCCCTTCAGGGCTGACTTGAATCTGGGGAAGGGGAAGAAGTCTGTAGGTGCCAAATCAGGTGAATAAGGTTTTTCAGGTGGTAATCAGGTGAAGAACCGTTTTTTTAGGCGACGACGGACTCCGCCGTGACGGCCGATCTGAAAGTCATTCCGAAAGAACTGTTTTACAGGAGTTTCCAGGACTTATATACTCGTTCCCAACAGTGCATTACCATCCATGGAGATTATTTTGAAGGACAGTAAATTGTATTTGATGCTGTACAATACCCTATTTGAAATAAAAATTCATTCACCGAACTTTCTGGCCACAGGTTGTATTTTCTTGAAATTTCCATGAGCTGAAAATGTATGCTTTTAAAAATGAAAAAGATATTACTTGTAAATTTAGATATTTCTTGAAAAAATAAAAAACAATTGCAATGAATTATTGTGAAGAGGTAATATTTAAAGTAACGACATCCATTTTAGCGATTTTATGTGATCAGGTGGGTTACAAATATAAGTATTACATTTGAATTAAAAAGTAAGAAAATACGCTCTAATTATAAATGTTGTTGAGTTTTCTTGCTGGAAAAAGATATACCGTGAAAAATTAAGTATGTAATATCTATAGATAAGTGTTTGACTATGAATTAGCTTTTAAAATTTTGTAAAATTTTATGCAACAACGGACTGCATATTTTCCTTGAAACGAATTCATAAAAATAAATTTTAGGTGGAATAGTTTAAAGTCACATTTCGTCAGGCGCATGTCTTCATGGATGACATAATTCAAAGTTTCAAGGGAGACTTTTGAGAGGAAAGTAATTAAAATTCAAATGTAATTTGCAGCAGGCAACATTTGCAAATCAACTGACAAGGATCTTATTGATTCATTTATTATGAGAAACTGAAAAACTTAGGAAAGCTAGACGGTGAAAAAGACAATTTCATTTTTGATGTAGTTTCGTGAAATTTCTATTCAAGCTTAAAATGTATTAATTTCATTTTTTTTAATATTTTTTAATATATTTCTTGATTAACGGTTTTAACATTATTTTAGTCCTCAAACAAAAACATTTGCTAATTATAAATACTTTTAAGTTTTGTTCCTGGAAAAAGAGATACTGTGAAACATTAAGTATGTAATATCTATAGTAAAGTGTTTAACTACAAATTAGCTTTTAAATTTTTATAAAAAATTTTACGCAACAACGAACTGCATATTTTCTTTGAAACAAATTCATAAAAATCAAATTTATGTGGAATAATTTAAAGTCTCATTGTGTCAGGTGCATGTCTTCATGAATAACATAATTCTAAGTTTCAAGGGAGATTTTTGAGAGGAAAATAATTAAAATGCAAATGTAATTTGCAGCAGGCAACATATGTAAATCAACCTGACAGGAAACGTATTGATTCATTTATTAAGAGGAGAAATTCAAAGAAATTGAAAAGCTAGGAAAATTAGAATATAAGAAAAACAGATTAATCAGTGATATATTTTCGTTAAATTTCCATTCAAGTGAAAAATATCTTAATTTCATTTTTTTAAATGTTTTTAAAAAAATGAAAAACAAATTACAGGTAATTTTAGATATTTCTTGAAAAAAAAAAAAATTTTTTAGGGAATTATTGTCCCGAGTTTGAAGACTTTTACACAAATCGATCCTGATCGGGTTCTGCCTGACTCATGTCTACTATTACGTAACATAAAAAATCCGGATTTTTTATTCAAAATATACTACTGGTGTTAAAAAGTTTTCTTAATATTTCTTTTTAAATTCAAGTGCGTATATAAAGTTTTCTAGTCCTGAAAAAAAAAAAAATAAATAAAGCTTTCTAATTATAAATATTTTTTTTGTTTCCTTCTTCGGAAAAAAAGATACTTTGAAACATTAAGTATGCAATATCTATGTATAAATGTTTCACTATGAATTAGCTTTTAAAATGTTATACAATTTTATGCCACAATAAACAGCATATTTTCCTTGAAACTAATTCATAAAAATCAACTTTAGGCGTAATTGTTTAAAGTCACATTGTGTCAGGCACCTCTTCATGAATGACAGAATTCGAAGTTTCAAGGGAGATTTTTGAGAGGAAAGTAATTAAAATGCAAATGTAATTTGCAGCAGGCAACATATGCAAATCAACCTAACTGAAATCCTTTTGATTCCTTTATTAAGAGGAGAAATTCAAAGAAATTGAAAAAATTAGGAAATTTATACGATAACAAAAACGAATTAATTGGTGATATATTTTGTTGAAATTTAAAAGATATTTTTGTGCATCGCGGACTACCCTTTCAAAAAAAAAAAAAAAAAAAAAAAAAAAAAAAAAAAAAAAAAAAAAAAAAAAAATTACCGGCTGGCGTGATCTTTGCCGAAGAGAAATATTGTTCTGTTCTGGTTTTGAGGTATATTAACTGCAGCATGTAAAAAGTTATATTAGCACCAATTTTTTTTTTTTTTTTTTTTTGGTCTGTGTGTGTAGGTGTCATTCTATTTGTTATGTGCCGTCTTACTAAGAAGTGATAAAAAGTATTTTTAATTTATTGCTCCGAAAAATTGATATTTTAAAATAAAATGTGAGTTTAATTCGAGCTAGCTGACAGTTGTAATTTTACATATGTTTTGGAAAAAAAAAACTTTTTAAAAATGAATTATTATAAGGATATAACATTTAAAATAATCAACATTTATTTTTGTGGTTTTTATGTGATCTGCTAAATTTTAAACATCAGCATAAAATAAGAATCAATAAAGTAACAACTCGGAAATTGTACGTTAAACATGGCAAATTAGGTGCATTCCTACTGTAGTTAGTTTTATAAATATTCAGATCTTGGTAAAACTGTTGCACTCTTATGCAAAAATGCATGAATGCAAAATTTATTATGATTATTATTTATTACGATATTAAATTCAGTAACACGGATATAATACGACTCCATCTTAAATAGGACGTAATCATCATGGCAACCTAGAATCATTACTATCATGGGATATCATTCGGTTATTTACGTTTGATAGAATGAATGATTTTTTTATTAATATCCTTTTAAGTTTTGATTCGATTATCTTCACATTTGAAATGAGTCGATGTAATCCTGCAACGGTTTTATATATTAAACTTCAAACCATTCGGTTGGGTAGTTTTTCCGGTGTTATATGCGGACAGACGGACAGACAGACAGACGGACTAGAGATGCTACGTATTTATATAATTACGAACACACCTAAAAAGGAGGAAAGATAAACTTAAATAAAACATAATGAGAATATCCATTATTGCTTTATTAATGTTTGATTTTGCCTAAAGTAATTCTAAACTTTGAATTTTTTAAATATAGCGTTAATTATAAAACTTAATTTTTTTTTTAACAGGCGTAATTAAAATACTTGAATTCGTCGTTGATTAGATGATCCTATCGTTTGATTGTGAGTGCCAGAAAAACCTATTATTCAAGGTTGATAAAAAGTAACTTACATTAAATACCCAATGGTGAACGGAGGCTGACTCTAGTAAAACCTAGAATGATTTAAAATATCTAAGAAATATAGAATTTCGCTTGCACTGAAAAAACAATTGGTTTTTTAAAGTATTAGGAAGTAGCTTCCCTTTTATAAAATAATATTTTGAAAGTAGCAGATAGAAAGTTGCAAATTTTTGATGCGATCTAAAATATCCCGCAACTCTCATAAACATATTTAATTTTCAAATGTAATACTTAGTAACGGATATTTTATTATTTTATAACAAAAATTCGACAGCATTCGTAAGCAAACATTTACAGTTTAAAACTTATCAGTTATGCCCGCCAATTATATTAAATGCAAACTAGGTAATTTCGGATCTTGCCACGCGCGACTTTCCATAAAATTTCAGGAAAAAAAAAACTTTCTATAAATTATTAATATACCCACTTGTATTGATTTCACTTGCTTTTAATTGGAAATGATTATATGAAACAAGACTTTTATAGTAAATGCTGTTCTATCTAATATTCGAGTGGTACAATTGTATATATTGGATTTAATCAAGTTTTTAAATTTGTTTTATTCTCGAATAATTCATGCTTTAACGCGAAACTGTTTCATATTACTTAAATTTATTTTATTTTAAAACTTTGAGACTATAAATGTAAAATTCCTTATATGTTAAAAAATACAAAATTATTTTGCTTTTTACTAATTTTCTGTAAATATTTTATATTTTACAGTCTTCTATTATGATTTATGTAGGGCTTATTTTAGAATTTTGCCTGTATGTCAATAAATTAAACTTAAAGTTTAGATGGCAATATTTTTTTTCTCTAAACATATTTCTATCTAAACATTATATTTAAGCACGTCACATAATTTGTCACTCATAAAAAAATTGAACACCTACGAAAACATTACTTTTGATTAACGATATCTTGAACACTTAAGTCTTTTGACAAAATCTTTAACAGCAAGTTTAAATATATGTGACAGCATATCATTGGTTATATATTCTTGGTGACAGCTTGTTTCAGCTTTCCTGCTGAAATTTTGTGGTAAACGACACATCTGCTAATATGTATTACTTTGAAGAACGTAACATGCTTGAACAGCCAAGAGAAATAAATCACTTATTCAGGTTACCAATGATGCATTTCTAAGACCTTCAGACCATGATATATTAGAATCTGGCGTTTTTTTCTTTCATATTCGATGCATGTAGTCACATATGTGTAGATATATAGCTATTTAAAAATATATGGTTGTGTAGGATTTCTTTTTATTACTCTATATACATTAATATTTTCTATAAATGTTTCGTTTGGTAAATTGTAAGCTATATTAGAATAATTATCTGAAACGTATTTTATATAATCTATTTATATATCTATTTTATCTATCTATTTTATATAACTAGAGTCAAATATAATTTTAAAAAAGCTAATAAAATAAGTTTCTTAAGAGTATTTTATCTATTTCAAATGATTTCAAAGAATATTTGTTGTAGATTTTTTAAAATATTACGGACGTAATTAATATTGTTAGTCATAATAAAAGAAACCACTATATTACCAAGAAAATTATTCTGCCTGTGATAAGCACTTAAGAAATATCCTTACAATTGTTTTTGACATTTCATTTTCAAAACATAAAAGTTAGAATCAATCCGATTCCAGAAATATATTGTAGATACTGTATGGTGTCATCTTCAATAAAATGGAATTTCTAATATAATACCTTTCATCGCCTTGCGCTTTTAAAACCGATAAAAATATTTTGAAATTCTAAAGCATATTATACTCCCAAGTGTATACATTTGAAATCTTTCTGAAATATTCTCAGCATTGATATTTCCTTAAATCCTTCACTAATAATCCCTAATAAACACTTCGAAAGTGCTTTTCAAGTCACTTCGGGAAAAGTAGACGTTCCTGCATTTAGATCCTTCTTTTGTATTAGAGATCTGTTACTTAAGCCCCTGCTAAGCCTCGCCGGAATCAAAATATTTCTGATACGAAATTATCTATATCTAATAGTAAATTTCTTTCACGGTTCTCTAGTATATGATGTGATTAATTTCTTTATGAATTGTTTTTATTTTTATGAAATCTGTTGTTTAAGAATATTATTTGGACTACTTTTTTTCAATAGGTACGTACAATTTTTTTTTTTTTCTTATGAAAGATATTAAAGTGAAAGATATAAATTATGGAGATATTAAAGTAACAGCTAACAATTGTTAGCAGTTGCATTAATATCTGCACCATTTTGATTTAGCGTAGAGTGTAGGACTTTTTTGTAATTCTAAATTAAATGAAATCACGAACTTTGTCGGGGACTTGACTTTTCTTTCTTTTTAATATACAATATCGTCATTTTAAAGCCAAGCCAACTGTCCCGGGTGATTTCTGATTTTTCTCACTAGGTGGCTAACGTGTAAAAATAGGAGAGAACATAAATTTTACTGTAATAGGATCTTTTGATTTATATCTGGCCGATTAATATCTGATATTCATTCATAAAAATTAAATCTACAAGTAGTACCTTAAAATGTCGCCATTTTCGTATTTTCTCCGCTATCATTAAATGGGAATGCGTATTTTGCTATGCATTAAATGTTTTATCCCAATGTAATTGACATCATGTTTAGTAACTATTATTGTTTTCTTCCTGAATCTGTCTTGAAATTTAAATCTATATCTTACAGTATAAGTTTTACTTTCAAATACATTTAACCCTAGAACTACCGGAAATTTTACTCAAGTTTTATAAAAACATTCTACACCAGAATTTTTACTTAAAACTATTTAATTTGTTTATTTAACTTATTATTGTCTGATTTATACATTTAGTTTGTTTTGAAGAAATTTCTGGTTTGAATAAATATTTTGAATGTACATGTCGGGTCCAATGGACCCGTCTGGTAGACGGAAGGTTAAAGGAAGATACTACTACAAATTAACACTTATAGTAAAACTTTTCAATTTTATTTACGGAAAAATGCTCATTTTCTACTCAGAACTCATTATCTACTCAGAATGACGTGAGTTTGGTATGCGAAAGTATAGCAAGTGGGGCTAATTTTTTATTGGTTTATAAATGCAAAATACACTTGTGGCAACAGAAAAAAAACAAATTGCAAGAGAAAAATTATTTGTATAAAAATAACCTATGACAAGTGGTTGAAAAAAGGATTACAGTGTGGTGGGATTTTAAAAAGTACAGAATTTTTTTCTTCGAATTTTAATACGAATGCATATGAAGTTTTGTGCAATTTGTCAAAAAATGCAGATTTGTCTAAGGAACAAAAATTGAATTTCATACATATAAGTTATTTTTATCATGTTTTTAATTCCCCTAGTTGTGAAAAACCACTAAATAAATATCAATTACTTTAAATATTACATTATCAACAACTCGAAAAAACTTTTTTTTTGCTAACAGACATTCCGTTTTAAAAATTCAAACTGTAAAAATACTTAAGACGAAACCAAACATGAACAAAACGAGATATTTTTGTTATATTTAATTTCCAATTATCTTTTCTTCATTTTTACTTTTTTGATATAAATTTATTGCGAATATTTATAACTAGTTATGTAGCAAAACTATATAAATGTCAGTTACTTTAAATGTTACCCTTTTAAATAGACAAATGTTTTTCAAGAAACCAAAATATAATGGAATCACGAATGAAAATACAAAATAAACCCTTTCTGTATTTATAAATCATTTTTCACAAGCAGAAATATCGATTTATAGGATGTTATTAATTCTCAATGATACATTTTAAACTGCGGAACTGAATTTATGTAAGCAAAATTAAAAAATAATATTAATTTTAATGTGAATGTTAATACTGTTTTTATCACATCTAATCTAATATATATATAAAAGAAATTTTGTCTGTCTGTCTGTAATGCTATAGAAACCCGCAGTTTGGAAGCCAGAATTGTGAAATGTTATGTACATGTCTATTAAATTACGGCCGAGGCAACTAAAGCAATCCAGATTCGAAATAATTTATAGTTAACTTTTAATTAATAAAAAACTACCAATTTAACAGCAATTTCCTATCAAATTTAAACATTTTTCGTTATAGTAGCCGCCAACAATAAAAAATTCACAATAAAATCATTTTCTTTTATCTTCAACCCGTAATCGCACGAGTTATTTAACCAATGTGAGGTATACATATTACGTATGTCACGCTGCAATTCTAAAAAGCTTCAGCGTGTATTACGATAATTCTTTTACCTGGCATGCAAATAATTTGCGATTATTTAATTGCGCTGAATGGTTACAATTTAAAAAAAAAAATAAAGACAAACATTTTATCACAAACATCAACAAAACTTTTTATTCTATTTATTCCCTTAGTCCAAAACTATCGTTTTATCGCCTGCTGCCATAGTAACATGATAAATTATATTTCAATAAAATAAATGCGCTTAGTAGAAAAATATTTTACTAAATCGAATAGTTATTTTTAATTTTGGTTTTAGAATTACATTCATAACTCCCGTGCGTAGAACGGGTTAAACAGATAGTTTGTCTATAAAACATGTTGGGCAGGATAATGTTTATTTGCGAATGGATAGCATTGGGAAAACGTAAGTTTCGGCTTGAAAAAACTGATTAATACACCATAAAACTACTCTAAAACATTTCCGAAAATCACTGGCAGAAAAATAATATCGTTTTTAAAAATGCTTCTTACATAGCTGCCAACTTTTACGCTTCTTTCCTACCACTAAAATTTTATAGTAATTATAGTCTTATTTCATCGTCAAAATCTCATGATTAAACAAGGCGAAAACATCTATTAAATTTTAGTGGTAGCAAAAAAGCGTAAAAGATTGCACCTATGTTCTTAATCATAATTCGAAAAGTATTTGTAAGAAAAAATTGAAATTGAGAATTCGCATAAAGCGGGACTTAATAAATATAAATCCATAGCTGCCAACTTGTACGGATTTTTGCTACCATTAAAATTTAACAGAAATTTCTGCCTTGTTTAATTATCAAAATTCTCCGAAATTCGGCGATTGAATTAGGTAAAATTTTCTATTAAATTTTAGTGGTAGTAAAAATCCGTACAAGGTGGCAGCTATGTAAATCTATTAAAAAAATTTAGTTTGGAATTCATATTTTTTTCGATAATTAATTTAATAATTCATAATTATAGTATTTTTTTTTTCATTATAAATTCAGTGTATTTATTTTTGGGCTTTTTAGTGTTATAACAAAAAATGATCGCACTAAGGTTATAATTTCAGAGATATTAATAAAAATATGAAAATGTAATTTAATGTTAAAAACTCTAAATTTTGAATGTTTATAATTGGAAAAAATATCATCCAAATGGCTTAAAATTTCGTTTCTAGGCATAGTTTGAACTGAAAGATTAAAAATATACTGTCAAAATGAGGTGTTGCCGTTAAAAAAGAACAAAGTTTGGGCCCGGTTTTGGTTTGTAGAAATCTCGCTAAGCAAAAATTATATACATCATTTAAAAGCAGACTTAATTTTATAACGTTTGGTACCAGTAACTTTCTTGCATTATAATGAGTTACAGAATTAGTTGGGGGCGTTTACTTTGTTCCCTCACGACTGTACCCCTTAATTCTCGCTCCCGTGATATTCACGATCTGTGTCTTTTATTCAGATTGTTTGATTCCCACCAGTTTTATAAAATAGTGTAATTGGCTTTATTGTGGTATAATTTTACCTGTTATTCAATAAGTTAAATTTTCTTTTTCAAAAAAGTGGTGCCAATAAGCAATTTGAATTTGTAAACCGTAATTTAATGCGACCGTAAAGCGGTTAATAAGACTTTCATTTTTAACCCCTAAAAATTTGCTTTTGTTTTTTCTATTACAACAGAATTATAAAAATATAAATAAGAAGTTTTTAGACTTTTTATAAAAAAAGGAAAAATAAAATCAACATGTTTCAATCTATAAGGGAATTTTAAAGAGATAAAAAAAACTAATTACTTCGGCTTTCTTCGGGGCTAACTTCACTAAATTGTTCATTTTCTACTGCTATCTCCTCAATAAATGAAATAATAGAATTCCTGTCAGGGTGATTTGCATATGTTGCCTGTTGCAAATTACATTTGCATTTTAATTACTTTTCATCTCAAAAGTCTGCCCAGAAATTTTGAATTCTGCCATTTAATCATGACATGCCTGTACCACTGCGATTGTTAAATTATTCCATCAAAAGTGCATTTCTATGAATTGCTTTCCGAGAAAATATATATTTCAATGTTACATAAAATTTCACGAAGTTTTTGAAATTAAATTTTAATGGAACATTTATATACAATGTGTCCCCCCCCCCCAAAAAAAAACAAAAAAAACATGCTGTAATTTCTTACTTTTTGGATATAGTTAGGAAATGTCTGTTACAAAATTGTATAAAATAATTGAAAAATTGTGATTATTTTGATAAAATTTTTATATCATTAAATTTTAAAAAGTTTTATTTAATACACAATATGAACTTTTAAAAGCTCACTGTTTTACTTAACCCCTTAAATCTCGCTGCCGTCAATATCACGGGCTGAGGTGTCGTTCGTTATTTCTCGTGCCCGTCATATTTCCGGGCTGGAGATTTATTGCTGGAAAAAACTTCTGACTGGCATTAATTTAACTGGCATTTTGGTGTGAAGTCTTTGAACAGTAACTTTTGTGTTTGGTTTTTGGCGCTGATTGTGATGTTGGACTTTGTATTGCATGTTTCGAAATATATCACACTCAAAAAATTATTATTAATCAAAATTCAATGTATATTATATTATATTTTTTCAAATATTATTCGTAAAAAATTTGTGTGATGATAAAAAAAAAAGATCTAAGATGTGAAAAATAAAGGTCTTATTCGCATTAATTTGTAAGGTGTAAAACACATTAAAACATAGATTTGTCGCATGATGGCTTTTCCACAAATGTGAATTTGTTCTACAACATCTTTTTTTTTTCGCCTTAAAAAATCTAATTGCATATTTTATATAGAAAACTTATAATTATTCAATTTCTTTAATTAAAAAAATAGGTACTTTTTATGGTTTTTCCCAAATATTAAGCGACCGTTAAGGGCAGTGTTTCCAGATTGGGGACTTTTTTTAATTCAGATTATTTGACTGTCACCACTTTTTAAAAATAGTATAATTCGCCATATATTTCAGGATTTGTAACCAATTTTTAAATAAGCCGTATATTTCTATTTAAAAAAAGCGGTGACAATCAATAATCTGAGGGGGAAAAATCCCTAATCTGGCATCACTGGTTAAGGGGTTAAAAGGCGACTAAAACATTAAAGAATCTGTTTGTACATATGACCATAGGTGCCAACTTCAAACTAATCATCCGTAATACTTGCGTTAATTTGAGCCTGGTTTAATTATTTTCGAACCAGAAATTTGTTTAAAAAATGAAATTAAATATGTTCCACGTAGGAACCTGGAATTAAATAAACAAGCATTCATTAAATACATTTTCTGGTTCGAATTGGGGTTAACCTGGGTCAAATTAATCCAGACATTACGGAAGCTTAATGGAAGATTGGCAGCTATGCGTATGACTGATTCCATGAAAACGTGTCATATCTGTAACACATCTGAAAATCGCTATACTTGTTGGCTACCAGTATTTTAGAACGGAAGAATGTGACTTATTTTATCGGAGATATCTCATCAATGAAATAACGCAAAGCAAATTTTTCGAAAATAACGGTTCCCAACAAGTATAGCGATTTCCAGCTGTGATAGACATGACAAGTTTTCATGGAATTAGCCATATATATATCCCAAAAATAATGTAACATCTATTTTATTATTATTTTAATCGCCTTTTAAATTAAACAGTGAGCTTTTATTTTAAGTTCATATTGTATATTTTATAATTGAATCAAGTTGAAATATGGCATTTAGTCTTGTGGTTTTATTTAATTTTTTTTTATGTTATTGGGCGTGTACTTTATGAAAAACAAATGTTGCACGCCTCTCAAATAAAAATCAGTAAAAAATTCTATTCTTCTAAGACCAAAATTCACCGAGTTATACTTTGCATTTTATGAATTTTCTTAGTTTTCCGGAACTATAAAATTGGCAGACCAGTTTTTAATGCCAGAAATCTCTGAAAAATCATAAAATTCAATATATCATAACTCTTCGAGTTCTGGTCATAGAACAATGGAACCATTTCTGTTCTAATTGTCAGAACACGGGGAAACTGTTTCCAAATAAAACTTATAAAAACCAGGAACTTATATAAAAAAAATTTTTGATTTTAATGACAGGATAATTTCGTCTACAAAATCTTAATTCATACTTTATTTTGAACACTTATGCTAGATACATTTCCTAAATATCTCCAAAAAGGTAGAAATTAAAACGCATTTCATTGTTTTTTGGGATCCCCGTACAGATATTAAATAATTATTTTTTTCAAAGGCAATTTTTTAAGGAAGAAAACAATAAATATTTTTATTTTGAAAACTTTTATTTGTATGTTAGGACAGAAAAGTTTCATGAATAATACACGTTAATTAAAAAAAAATCAATGTATACATAAATATATAAACACTTAAATTTCAGTAGTGTTTACGAAATAATATTTTGAATTACACACCGCGCCTAAAAATGTTCTGTTAAAGTAGCGCATTTTCGTGGAAAATAGCATGTATGGGGAAGGAAAAAGGAGTATTAATGAATATTTATTAAATGTTTAATTTAGCAAGATTTCCAAAATTACTTCAATCGTTTTCGATGTGATAATTGAAAACGATATACTGTTTATCATTTATTATTTTAATGACTTATAAATCGCGTAACCAATATGTCATAATTGAATATCCTTTCGTTATCTACTCAGAAATGTATTTATTTATATCTATATTCATTCATATCCATATTTACAGAGGCGACTCTTGACTGATATTTTTGGGGTCATTAACACTAGAACGCCCGGAAGGAGTCGATCCGACTCCGACCATATGATTAAATGTCAACTGGAACCAGAAATTCTTTCACAAAATAAGTTAAATTTAAACTACACAGATTTACGTTAAATAAAAAAGTCAAATAATTTTAAATAAACATTCTGGTATTAAATATTTTCATGAAACTTGAGTAAAATTTCCGGGCGTTCTAGTGTTAAAATGTGTGGGTGACAAATTTATTTCTTTTCTACCACTATTTTAATAAAGAAATATTTGATTTATTTATAGGCAAAACTGTCTTATAAAACAACACAGAAACATATTTAAAAAAATTATGGTAAGAAAATAATAAATTTTGTAGGCATGTATTTAGTACCCCAAGAAAAGCGACGTTGCCACTCCATATTTATATTCAATATTGTGCTCTGCAATTAAGTGCAAAATATAAAAAAAAGTATCAGGCTTTTAACTCAAATTTTTACAACATGGTAGATAAAAAAGAAAATAACAGAATTTAATGAAAAAACTTTCCAAACGTATTAGGAAATTTACTCATGTATAAAAAAATAAGTAAATAAACATGTTTATGAAAACTTTCCAACAGTGATAAAGTTAATCGATATGTCACTAACGTAAACTTAATAAATGATACCAGTTTAGCCACGAAGTTTAAATTTTGGACTGGTTGTTAATGACGTTGAAGACATTTCGTGATCGTTTATCAAAGCTGATAAAATCCGGGGTAATTTGGACGGATGACCAAATTCAACATACGGGCAGGTGTTATTAAGTTCATAAAATATAGCCCGTGGAAATCAAGAGAATGTGTTTGACAGTTTTGTATCATTAATCTAGAAAGTGAATTAGATATTTAATTGCGTTTATAGGCAATATTATATCTTGTTCTGCGATTAATTTTGGAGTTAGTAATATAGTTTTGTGAAATATACATACACTATATCTACAAAGTCTCTTTACTATCTCAAACTTTTATCAGAAACATAAATGAACAAATACATGCATGGAAAATTGTACAATATTAGGATTATATAATTAACCGTTTTTTCTGCATGAATTAATAAATCTCTGCATGTGCAACGCATGGAACGTGAATAAAGAGGAACTGACATATCCTCAAAATGGTGAAGCTTCAACTGTAACCAGTTTCGCAGTAACTTATTACCGCCGGGTAAAATTTCCACCAGTAAATTTGATTATTAATTTTCTTCTTATTTAAACGCCTTATTATTGCAGAATTTCAGTCATAAATATGTCGAAAAACATATATTCATTTTTACCGGTGGAAGTCTACATCGGCCGTTGTCAGGCTCTGCGTTTCCGCCATATTCTGGCAACCTAAACAACCTCGTGTCAGTGAAAGAGATTATAATACCCGGGCTAACGTCCACCAGTAAAGATAAATAGAAATTTTTACCATATTTGGTAGAGACATTTTTCATGAACGAGCCGCCAAAATAAGGCAAAATGTCCCTTTCAAAATTTACTGGTGGACGTTTGCACGGGCAGTAATCAGATTCTGTTGATCCGATGTAAAAAATCAGCCGCCATCTTGTGAAACATCCACAGCAAAGCGATATAAGTAAGCGTCCTATCTTAAATGGGAGAAGTAACCTCAAGATTAAAAGCGAGGTCACATCAATCAAGGTCATGCGCCACGTAGCGGATGGAGTGTGAACTACAGGTAGTTACCTAACTGATTTCTTACTCACACCACTAAAATTATAAAGTTTTTTCACTTTGATTAATAACTGAAGTGCCTATAATAAGGCGAAAAAAACTTCGTGGTGTCAAGTGTATCTGGATGCGCCTGTCGCTACGCCATTATTTTGCAATAAATGTGGCAAACAAACTTCTTTTCCATGAGTGACTAAAGATTTAGAAAATACGCGCCGCACTAAAATACCGCGTATGTGAATTATCGCTCCGTCCGCAAGGTGGCGCAACTATGTTAATTTACGCCTGATTCCAGCATTAAGTTTGTTCGCTTACTTATAACGCTTTGCATCCACAATTACTTCACTCGCATCTGGTAAACTCTACACTATATGTCCTCTTTCTTTTATTCATAACTCCATTGTACAGCATTGATTGAGAAAAGCATATAAGGTGATAATCTTCGACTTTTTCTCCTGACATTCATTTTCTCCCACTCCTTCCTTTATCCAATACTGTTGATCATCCTATTGGATGTCATAATAATGGAGTTATGAATAAAAAGGAGAAGACATATGGTCTACTGTCTACCAGTTTCAAGTGAAGTAACTGAGGAGGTTGTCACAAGATGACGGCTCTTTTTTTTAAAAATCAGATCTACAGTTTCTGAATACCACTGGGGCGAACTTCCCACCAGTAAAATTGAATAGAAAATTTTGTGTTATTTAAGTATCTTATTCGTGTAAATATTTTCTCTCAAATAAAAAAAAATCTATTTGTTTGTATTGGTGTCTGACTGGTAAGACAGTAAGTTTGATTCACCGGTTGTCACAGAATGGCGGAAACGCCAGGCCTGACTACAGCAAAAGTAAACTTCCACCAGTAAAAATGAAAATCTGTTTCTGTTATTATTTATGGCTGAAATTTTGCATTAATAAGGCCTTAACCCTTTCCCTGGGTAAGTAATTCTTCGTGGTGAGTGACTTTTACAGAATTTTTAATCTTTATCACCGGTTCTTTAAAGCAGAAATTTTTGACTATCGTAATAGGGGAAAATATCCTGATTAAATCAGACAAAGTTTTCGCTAAAAAAATAACTGGTGGGAATAACCAAATTGTATTAATTAGACGGAAAAATGCACGCCCGTGGATATCTCGGGATGCGTAGCAAGAGGGTTAAATACGGAGAAATTTTTTATATAAATTTACTGGTGGAATTTTCCACCGGAGATAATCAGCCCTTGCGAAAGCGGTTACAGTTGAATCTTCACTATTTTAACCCCTTGGGGACGAGCGACACGTATACGTGCCGGAAGTAGGCCTAAGAATCCTCGTTTATCCTCACCAGTAAAATTTTACTGTAAAATTTGCCTTATTTAATCTGTGCATTTTCCCGATTTGAATAGGCACAAACTTCTGTTTTTTAAAACCGGTAGCAAAGTAATAAACATTTCGTAAAAGGCTCCGTCGCGAAGGGGTTAAGGATATGTCAGTTACTCTTTATTAATAGTTCCATGGTCATGATGTTACCTCAGTTGAAATGGGATAGAGTACAAAAATACCGAAAATCTAAAACACTTTGTAGGATAATGTACCGTGTAATAAAGCTTTTTAAAAATGTTCCTCTTGGATGATCAGTGTTTCGAAACTCTCTGAAGGATACTCCCACTTTTGCTTGGATTTTTAAAGCTGTTCTAGTGTTGAATGTAGTTTCAACTCTGTTAATTTTACTCTAACAAAACGGAGAATTCCTTTAAACAGTGAATGTTGTTGATAATTGAGGTTTGAAATAATGTCTATTCTATTGTCCATTCATTCCAGAAATTTAATAAAAGTATCATGACAATGCAACAAATTCTATAAATAATAAGCAATCTAAAAATAACATAGAACAACTTTTCTTTATTTTAATGTGAGTTCGTAATTACATAAATACGTAGCACTTACAGTAGTCATCTGGGCCGACCGTCTGTCTGTCGTTTGTCTGCATATAACTGCGTAAAAACTACCCAACCGTATGTCTTGAAACTTAATATATATATATTCGTTGCATAATTTTAGCGAGTCATTTAAAATTTTATGAAAATCAAATCAAAACTTAAAAAGATGTTAATAAACATTTTCTTCATTCTATTAAATCCTATCATATGTAATTAATTCAATGATATCCCATGATAGGTAATGATTCTATGTTGCCATTGCAGAGCTTTATTTTTATATTCTACTCGCACCACTATTTTAAGAGAATAAATTTTGAAGTATATTTCTCTTGCAGATGTCAAATTGTAGGTAAAAAAAAAATGTTTTATAAAAGTGCTGTGAGAATGAATTAAAAACCTCACTTGTGGCAGCTCTGCCATTGTGATTACGTCCTAGTTAAGATGAAGCCGTATTATTTCCGTATTACTGAATTTAACATATGAAATCGTAATAAATTTTGTATTCATGCATTGTTGCATATGAGTGCAACAGCAATTGCACCAAGATCTGAATATTTATTAAACTAGTTGTAGTACGAACATAACACATTTGCCACGTTTGACGTACAATATCCGACTTGTTAATGATTACGAAATAACAAAGAAGTAGCAAATGAAAAACAGTTGAAAAAGCCTTCAAGTGTCCGTGATGTTTGATTCGTCGGATTTTTAGCAATGTATTGCTGGTCCATAAATTTATTTTCGACACACGTCCATCAATTCGTCAATGGTAGAAGAAATTCATGGTGACCGGCTCAGTATTGGATAAAGCAAGGAGTGGGCGAAAAAGAGTATCAGATGAAAACATCGACGGTTATCGAACATCATAGAGGTGTTTATGCTTATTCCATATCATCTCTTCAGGCATTATAATCATAGTAGCTATCACAGTATAGACATTCTTCCATTATCTGTTAGGTAAAATTTCAGTTATATAAAAAACCCTGACACAGTCATTTTTTCATTTAAAAAAATTCTTTATCTTGTTTGTATACTTTTACATAAAAATCAATTTATATAAGACATATTTCATAATATTTCATTAAAAACTCTAAGACATATTTCGTTATTTTTCTTTAAAACATACATTCTAACAGGTTTACAGTATAATACTCCCTCCGTCCCAAATTAGTTGCTACATTTAGGTCGAAAATTTTGTCCCAAAATAGTTGCTACATTTCAAGTGGGTGGAGTCATAAATAACTTCCGATGCAGTTTAGTAGATCGACACCATTTTGTGAGGACTCTACCTCCAGTATACCATAAAGATAATTTTCTTTCTAAAGAATTAACGATTTATTAACTAGAAGGTAGTTTTATGCGATTACTGGTGGAAGAATCCTTACAAAATGGGGCGTGGCTTAAGAGCGTGCGAACCCCGGATTTTTTAAACTAATTTGGTACTTATTTAAGGAGAGACGGAGGGAATGCATGATAAGTAAATGTTGTTGATTCATAGCATAGCACCCTGAAATCTCTGAAAAATGTTCAAACAAAATCATAAAATCATCAGTATCAATAATCAGTACAAAAGTAATCAAATGTAGCAACTAATTTGGGACAGAGGGAGTATATGTTTTTAATGAAAAATAACGAAATATGTCTTCTACATATATCGTTATTTTTCTTAAAACATATATTCTAACAGGTTTGAAATATAATATAGGTTTTTAAGAAAAATAACGAAATACGTCTTAGATTTTTTAATGAACAATAACGAAATACGTCTTATAGAAATTAATTTTAATGTAAAAGTATACAAACAAGACAAAGAATTTTTTTTATGAAAAAAAAAAAAAACAACTGTGTCATGGTTTTGATATAACTGAAATTTTATGTAACACATATTGGAGAAATGTCTATACTGTGATAGCTATTATTATTATAATGCCTGAAGAGATGGTATAGGATAAGTATAATACGGGCATTAAAAAAGACAATGATTTCTGTCGATAAAAATTAATTAAATAATATAGGTGCTTCGTACAACCAATGGTGTACATATAGAAGTTTATCAATCAATGCAAAAAACTTTAATGCATACTCCTGCTATCCCTTTAAGACTTGACCTACACAATTGTGTAGGTGAACCTAAAGAAAATAAAAAAAAGCATTTTCTTTTTTTTTTTTTTTAGATTTAAATTCGAGCCTGCACTCACAGAATTGGGTGGATCCTCCTTTGGCATATTCTAATATCGGGTATTTTTTTAAATATTTTTTGAATCAAGTATAATCCTATTAAATGGGGTAAGTCACCAAAACTTTTTTTTTCTAACAAAAAAATTCAGGTCTTAAAGAGTTATTGAACTGATTTCCATACATGTATCTTTTTATTTGTGTATGTAATGAAAGTTTTGATTTTGTAAAAGGTTTTGAAGATGCACTACACTAGGGTTGCATAACCTGTGGCCCGCAGGCCACCAATATTACCACTATTTTTATGCAGAATAATTTTCCTAATTATTTAACACTTTTGCTATTAAATAATTCAAATGTTACCTTTAAATTTTTTGTGGTGACAAACAATTTTCTGGAAAAAAGGTTGTGCAACACTACCCTATACATAATCCACTAAATCCCTGTTTCTCATACTATATTCCAAAAATGTTTCTTTATCATGTTTCTAAAGATTACAGATTATATTTCTTGATTATATTTCTAATATACAGACTAGTGCTCAGAAACCAAGTAAGACATCTTAAAATATTAGTGTTGTTCGTACATTTTTGAATGCAATATGATTCGATTTAAAACATATTCGGCAGAAATCGCTTATGTTTATCACCAACCTTTGTCAAAGAGCCTCAATCCGTCAAACTATTAGTAAATTTGTTCTTTGCACAAAGAGTATATATAAAAAAGAAATCTTATCAATCTTAAACTTACTCGTAGAGCTAAAACAGTTGTTAAATAAAGAATTAGCGGTATTGGGTTTATTTTCCGATATAATACGGGTAAATTCCTATTCTTTGCAGACAATTTGCTAATATGAAGTACCAAGTACCAAAATAAGAATTCTTTTCTTTAAAGGGAAATCTAGTAAAAGTTAAATAAATGTGAAATTTTACAGTATTTCTACAAGAATTAAATAATTTGCCACATAAAAATTCCCGCAGCGACAGATTTCCCCCCTAAGTATAGGGGGAAAGCAACAAGTTGGCAACACTGTTGAAGAATTTTGTGATTACAAAGCTGAATTTTTTTTTGTTTATAAATATTGGTAGATGCCAAGACGAAAATAAATCCCTGCCTGTATGTACATTTTCATTTCCAGGTCTTTTTAGCGAATATTATATAATTTTCATATTTAACTTAGTATTGAACTTGTTTAGCATTCATCATATTTAAAAGAATTCTTCTATTTTAACCCTTTGCGCTCGGGGTCTCTTACACAAATTTTATTCGAAAAGAAGTTTGGCTCAAGTACGCAATTTAGAAAATGCTCTGATTAAATAATATACATTTTATTTTCCTTTATTACCGGTGTCAAAAACAAATTTTGCAAAGAAAGATTATGTCTCCGCAGCGGAGCCCTCGAGTGCAAAGGGTTAATAATAATTCCAAATCCAAGCATCATACGAAAAAAAGAAACTTTGCACTTTTCCAAAACACATGTTACTATAGGAAAAACATAAAAAATCAAAATATTGAATATTCTCGAAGCGTTACTAACACTAAATATTTTATGATAAAATATAGACTAAAAATTACACAAGTCGCAATTTTGCCGGGAGGTACAACTGCAGGCTTCATTTAGTGAATTTTAATCTACGATCGAAGAACTTTTATTAAGAAAACTTTTCAAAGAAACATTGACGCATTTTCAGATTATTTGATATAGTTTTAATAAAAATTTTACCTTTAAAATTATATATATATATATATATATATACATCCCTATGAATTTACAAAAATGTTAAATATGTATGGAAATTTGAAGAATAAAAAAAAAAAAACTTGAAAAATGCTCCATGAAAAACAAATAAACCTATTAGAAAAAAGCTATATTAAAGCTTTAATATAGTGCACCTATTACAACAGATTTGTAAGAAGCACAAAATAATCATTGTATTCACATTTTTCGATTTAGTTTTAATAAAAATTTTACCTTTAAAATTATGTATATATATCACTATGAATTTACAAAAATGTTAAATATGTATGTAAATTTGAAGATATTTTTTAAAAAACGTGAGAAATGCTGCATGAAAAACAAATAAACTTATTTGAAAAAAATTGCTACTGAAGCTTTAATATAGTGCACCTATTACAAGTTAAATGATATTTTAGTAAATAAAATTTTTGGAAATGATCGAAGAATCAGTTATAATATTTTAAACAGTTTTACCTTATTTTTGTTCAAATAAAAGGCGTTAATTTTGAAAATATTTATAAAATTAAAATTATTTTAATAGATCTGTAGAACATAATTTATAGACGAAGCTCACAAAGTTTTATGGAAGAATGATAATAATATTGTTAATTATTGTTTTTGAAGCGAGTTGACTT
The DNA here is from genome assembly GCA_963932465.1 of Maratus speciosus. Classification (NCBI taxonomy): domain Eukaryota; kingdom Metazoa; phylum Arthropoda; class Arachnida; order Araneae; family Salticidae; genus Maratus; species Maratus speciosus. The sequence continues at coordinate 499,230,349 of OZ010794.1, read as the reverse complement.
CGTGTAAAAATCAATTTTGAGAAAAATGAATTTAAACGTTAGATTAGTATATTTATACTATAAATTGACTATAACGTCTGTATTAAAACATGGTAGGAGCAAAAACAAAGGAGTTTTAGACACGTAAAAAGTTGTATTTTGAAATGAAATAATAAAAATGAAATCGATATTTTTTGCGCAAGTGCTTATTTCCAATGTATGCAGATGCCTGAATATTTTAAATATATGCGAAGTTAATTTTCTCGACAACGTCTAGCATCTGTTTCCCTATTATACTGAACAACTAAACAGGCTTTAAATGGCCTCTGAAAGCCTGTTGCAATTCACGTTTATCTGTTGAAGTGTCAGTAATAGCATAGATGCCAACATCTGTTAATTATTCCGGAGTCTGATCTAAGACAAACATGTTTTCAACCGAAAATTATATATAAGGAAATGTGTCTCATTCAATACGGTGCATTTTAAATTTCATTTTGTATTTTTTGTTAACATAAAATTTCCGGTTGAAAGTATGTTCCTCTCGGATCAGACCCCGGAATAATTAAGATATGTTGGCATGTATGGTAATAGCAGAGAAATACATGCACAGGTAATTTATTTTCCTTTATTATTTCAAACATACTCTTTCTACAGTACAGCAGCTTTGAAACTATTTTTCGCGATCTACAGACGGGTCGTGGTAGGTCGGGTAATGATCGGTCAAGTCTCGAAAACCTGCCAATTAATTTTATGTCATGCACAAATATAAGAAAAACAATTTGTTACAAATTTATTGAAAAAGATCCTGTAATAAAGATAAACAACTTCCGGAAAAGAGATTGTTTTAATAGAATTTGTGTAGAAGATGGTTTTTGGCTAAAATTAATAGAATTCGATACATGATATAAACTTTCTTGTAGGTATAAAACGATGTTATAAATTTAACTGCCTTTCAAATTGATTTTGCGTTCATTAATAATGTATTTTTTAAATAAGAAAATACGTTGTGTATTATGATTAATCCAGTTTTACGTTAATGTTAAATGCTCTCGACTTTATGTTTTGTGTGCAAGTTTAAATTTTACGTTGAATAAGTTACACCCCTTCCTACCTCTCAAAATCTATCTTAGGTGAGTTACAAAAAAAATTTCCAAACTTAAAGGTATGTTGCATAACAATAATATTAGAAACCGCTGCTGTAGGTTCACTAACAATTTAATTGCGAATGAGAGAACACAAAAAAGTAATTAATGAATAATTTTACGGAATACCAGCAGTTTAACCGCTCTCATCGAAATACTCAAAGTCAGAGTACACGAGTTGTGATATCATCACTAATGAACCAACTTCACACTAATGTTGAAATTTACACCGTAAAATTTTCAACAGCAATTTCTTTTTAATTTATTTGCGAAAAATGTATTATCTTATAAAAAAATAACAACTATTTAAACTTACTGGTGAGAATTCGAAATTCCCAATAAAAATTCAGCCGGATGTGAAATGTCATAGTGTTGTCGAATCTGGCTGAATTTTTATTGAGAGATTCCAAATTCTCTCCAGTAAGTTTAAATAGTTGTTATTGATTTATAAGATGATGAGATATTCCACAAATAAAATAAAAGAAAACTGCTATTCAAAAATTTCGGGTGAGAATTCCAACACTAGTAAGAAGTGGGTCGATTAGTGATGACGTCACAACTCGTGTCCTCTGGCCTTCAGTATTTCGATGGCAACGGTTTAACTGAGATTTTGATAACGTGGGTTCGCCAAGAAATAATACTTGTATCAAGCGTTTTTTTTCTTTTTGGAACTATATTTTTATTGTTAATATTATTTTTAAAGTATAAGTGTTAAGATGAGTTAACAAAGTTTAATACAAAATGAAAGACAAAACAATAACTCTTTATAGGTCATTTTAATCATATCACTGCGAAAAAAATAACAGGAAGATCAAAATTTTTTATCAAACCATTAAAAAAAAGCTATCACTAAAAATTTTATGATAAAATAACACAACTTATACTTTTTCCTGGAACTGCTTTTATATCCCTTATACTTTTAATTTATTTTAATTTATAAAATATACATAAAATGGGTTTCTCCGAAATTCACTGGTATCTCTGTATCTGTAATACTATGTTATTTAATATGTGGCTAAATCGAGGAAATCGAGGAACAAGTGTATTATGAAAGCTTCAGTACTTGAAGTGAAAAACTTCATTTCAGAAATAATAACTTTCTCTGCATTTGAGAACACTCTTCCTGTAGGCAGATTAACATTTTAATAGCGAATGATAAAACGCAGAAGAACGAGGTAGTAAATATTTCTACCGCTACTAACTATTCAAATGTAGACGCGAAAACTGTATTAAAACTAATAAATATTAAGAGATAATATTGGTACTGATTATAAGCTACTCTGTTAAAAATAATGTATTAATGTTAAGCATTTTGATTTCTTTTTTTTTTCCTCATTTTAGAGAAAAAATACTTTTACGATAATAATGTTAAAAGTAGCTATCCAAATTACAAGATTCAATAAAATTTATCGAATATAAGCTTTACTATTAACAAAGCGTACTACAAAAGCAACGAAAAAAAATTAATTCTTTATTAGTAATTTGAAACATACCATTATAGAAAGAAAACCGGTTAAATCAAATTTTTGTAGGAGGACCAATTAAAAAGATTCTGTCACTAAATATTTTATGATTCACAATTTTCTTTGGAACTGAATGTATATTCCATAATCTTTTAATTTTTTAAATATACATAAAATAAGTTTCTCTGAAATTCACTAGGTATCTCTGGGTATACTATTTAACATATCGCTAATTGAGCATGAAAACATTTTGTAGCTGTTCGAGGAAGAAATGTGACGTGGAAGCTTTAGTATTAGGAGAGAAACACTTGAAGATATAATCTCTTTCTCTGCGTCAGAGGCGCTTTTCCTGAAAGCAGATTAACAGTTTAATTGCGAGTGATACAAGGTAGAAGTACTAGTTAGTAAATATGTACACCGGTTACTAACTATTCAAATGTAGAATGGAGAACTACGTTAATACTAATGAATATAAAGTGATAATAGTTGCACTGATTATAAGCTACACCATGTTTAGTACGCCTCCTTGAATTTTGTAGACCAGAAAACTTTCGGCACCAGTATTATCATATAGAAAATCTCTTTTTAACCCCTTAATTCTCGCTCCTGTCAATATCACGGGCTGAAATGTCGTTCGTTACTGCTCGTGCCTGTCACATTTTCGGGCTGGAGATTTAATTGCTGGAAAAAACTTCTAAAACCAGAAAAAATTAACTGACATTTTGGTGTGAAGTCTTTGAATTGTGCAGTTTGCGCCTGGCTTTTACGCTGATTATAATGCTGAGCTTTGCATTGCATGTTTCGAAATATATAACATTCAAAAAATTATTAATAATCAAAATTAAATGTATATATATTATTTAAAATGTTATTTGTAAAAATGTGCGTGATGATGATAAATAACTTTTCAACCAATAGACCAATCAGAAAATGAATAAAATGCGGATTCAACCAATAAAACGCTTCAGATATGTTTTTGATTTCCTACCCTGACAGAGGACAATAACCATTTTCTCAAATGGTTAAAAATTAAATCTCTTGAAGAAAAAAATATTCTAAACAGAATTATATTTAAAAATGTATATGATATAAAGGGGCGTGAAGTGTACTTTAGAGAAAAAAACAGGGGAAAAAATTAAATTAAGATAATTTTTATAAAGATTTTAATAAAAATGCAGGAAAGCCCTCAAGACGCTCGGTGACATTTCGATTTCGATTTTTATTTTCATATTTGGAAAAAAAAATGCTTTTACGATAATAATATTAAAAGGAGCCATCCAAATTAAAAGATTTAGTAAAATTTATCGAATATAAGTTTTATTGTTAAAAAAAGCTTAATACAAAAAGAAACGACAAAATATTAATTTATTAATATTTTATAATTATTAGTCGTTTTGAACATACTACTATAGAAAAAATAATCAAATGCAACTAAATAATTTTCCACTAAAATAATACATTTCATTATTTTTCTTAGAATTGCATTTATATCCCTTATTCTTTAATTTATTTTAATTTATTAAATATACATAAAATGGATTTCTCCAAAATTCCCTTGTATCTCTATATCTGCGATACTAGACGCTTGAACTTCTGGCTAAATGAGCCGTGGAAAGCATTTGTAACAGTTAGAGGAACAAGTGTGTCGTGAAAGCTTCAGTATTAGGAGAGAAACTCTTGCAGAGATAATATCTTTCTCTGCATTAGAGGGCATTCTTCCTGTAGGCGGATTAACAGATTAATTGCGAATGATAGAAGGTGTAAGAACGAGTTTGTAAACATTTCTATCAATTACTAACTATTCAAATGTAGACGGAAGTGGTTGTGCGCATAATCATAAAAGAATTTCCTCATGTAAAACAAAATTTTTGATTATATTCGAGAGTCTCTGTATCTAAACTACATTAAAAGTCTTGTACTTACACTAATCGTAAATTATTGTTTATTTATAGAATTTTTATTTTTTTAAAAACAAAACTGTATCGTGCTGATATAAAATTTTCGAAATTTTTACAGTATGCCACCAACAAAAAAAAAATATTTTTTCAACAAAAATGATGAAGGTTTAGGTTCGTTTTCTAGACGTTTTAATGCACTGTATATCCTACAAACACCAGAAAAAAAACTATCGAAAAGTTTTTTAACTAACTTGGGCGCAACGCCATCTAATGTCATTTTGAGAAAAAAAAACTCCTTAAAATCTTTCTCTCTCTTTGAGAATATCATTTGATAAACACAGCAACGCGCTTTTAGGTTGTTTTTTTAGCCCGCTCCGCTCAAAATGTTGTGCTTCCTCCCAGGCACAGGTATCTAACTCTTTCACGAATTCAACTGGCATCACTTTTTTAAAAATGAAATATTTTTACTTAAACTTCGGCTAAATAAATGTACTTTAAACTTTGCTAAATAAATTGCAAAAGAAATTTACTTTAAAAATGTACTTTTAAAATATAGTGGTGCTAATAGAATATAAAAATAAAATCATGTATATAAAACTTGAGCGGCTATTAGTCAACACTCGACCGCAAAGGGTTAAAACCATTGAAGAGTGGTGAGATATTACATATCTCACTTAATTTTAATCCCTAAATTTCACAATGGCCCCAGAAAATTGACATAAAAATTTGCTTTAATGTGCGCGAATAATAATAATTTAATAATTAATAATTTTTAAATAAATTTGTTAGTAAACCTTGCTGTCATTCAATCATTTCAATACCATAGTCACAGACTATACTTTGCCCATGAAGGGTTAAAATTTTCAGAAATGATTACTCTTTAATATTTACCAGAGGGGACAACCTAGAATCAGTAGTAGTAAGTAAGTACTAGTAGTAAGTTCCGTCAAAATTAGCTTTTTGTTCAACTCGATATAACAATAAACTCTGGCTGTTAATTGGATGAATCATGTACCTAGGGTCCAGATTTTGAAATCCAATTTCTTCGCGAAATTTGGGGACATTTGGCGCCAAACATGCGTTGAGAACGTTCTGTGTACTCTGATTGGTTGAAATATATTTTCAAGAACGTTCTATGGAGTCTGATTGGTTTAATTGTAATCTGATTGTTTGATGTGTATCGGTTCCTGTTAAAAATTTCTAGAAAATTCCCCCATAATCTGAAAATGTTTGCCAAATATCGCCAAATTCGGTGACGTGCTTTCGCTTGGCACCAAGCATGTGCTTTCACACAGGTAATCTTGAAAGTTGATTTTACCGCACAAATTTCGACAATGCAGGGCCCGAAAAATCACATGCCCGACATCAATGTTTTTTTTTTTTGATTGGCACCACTTTATTGGAATGGTAAAATTTTCCTTAATTAATTTGCCATTAAATAAAGCGAATTTTACCATTCCAAAAAAAGTTGTGCAAATCAAATTAAAAAATAGTAGCAACATTGATGTTGGGCATGTGATTTTTAAAGCCCTGCGCGAATGCCACCATTTTCGTTAAATATCGAAAAAATTGGCGAATGTTGTCAACTTTGCGACTCTGTTTACTGCCAACTGCTCAAGAACTTATTAATTGTTTCTGAATTCATATTCATTAAAATTCATTGAAATTCATTGACCCGTGGAGATTCCAAAAGGACCCTCTAATCGAATTTTCTCGAATATGTGAACACCAATGGTCTTCTCGTAACCCGAAACGGTAGGATACAAAATTTAGTCAAAATTATTAGAGCCGTTTTTAAAGATAAAATTTACATACTCACATACGCAGACACCCAAAAAGATTTGCTCGTATTATAATATGAGATATATTTTTTCAAAGATTGAATTTTAAGAAGGCTGAAGAATTCAAAGTCCCCTAAAATCTATTTTTAAGAGAGTATGAAATAAATTCTGACCGATTATATTCATTTAATATTTAAATATAGAGAAAATAATGGAAGATTTTAACTTGATGGAAACACTAACCAACAAACAGCGGAAAGAATTTAAAGATATCGCATCAAAAAATTAATTTCCTAATGATCCATTTTCTTACATAAAATAATTTTCCTTTATTATGTTGCAACATTATCAACAATAATAAAGAATTCACTCTCATCACTACGGAAATTATCTGTAAGATTAATATTAATAATGAATAGTTAAAAAAATCATTTTATAATGAATCATATTTCACATAAAAGTTTTAATTAAAACTAGTATAATAAAATAATTCTATGTTATAGGAAATCTAAATAATAAATCGCACTTTTAAACAAAGTTTATCGCACCTCAAAGCAATTTCCACCTCGTTTCTTTTCTTATGTCAATTTCTTTCCATTATGAATGTCTATCCTGAACTATAATAAACAATCAAGTCGTGTTAGTGCGAAAATTTATTTTAAGCATTATAAAAGAAGACAAGGTCATTAATGTCAATTAACACTGCAAGAAGCCAGAGAATATACGTTACATAATATAAAAGACGAACATTTATAGCTGAATTTTTATCATTTATTTTGGTATTAAAGATTATATATTTTGTAGAGATTATATATGAACGGTAGATAACCTTCAATATTATAAGGCTGTTAAAGAATTATTATTAAAATATGTAAGCTAAGTTGTACAAAAATATGAAACAGTTTCATAACCCAGTTATTTAAAGAGAGTATTGCATATTCTGTTTTAAATCTTAAATGAAAAAATAGAATTTTCTAAAATTTCTAAAATGCCATGTACAGTGATGGAAAATTGGCGCAGAGGCGGAGGCTATTGACAACACTAAAATTTTATGGTATTATTCAGTTTAATAAAAACTCAGAAATTTGATCATTAGATAAAAGGCAAAATACTACTATAATTTAGTGGTGTCAATAGGCTGCACCTTTGCGCCAATTTTCCACCACTGCATGTAATGTTTTATTTTGTTTGAGTAATGTAATCCGTAATAGTATTATAATTTTAACGTCAATAATTGCGACATTCTTATATTGAGTATGAAAGTAATAATGAAAGGTATCATGGAATATATAATAAAAGATAACAAAAAAAGGAGGCAAAGAATTTTTTCTAAGAATTCTGTATGCATCTATAATAAATCATGAATGTTTATCCTAAACGATAATAAATAATGAAGTCGCGTCAAACCAGCAAAATAAAAGTACACTATAAAATACTTAGACACTGATAAAAGCAAACATTAATAAAAGAAAAATAATTAAACTCTTTTACTTATCGAAGAATCTAAGCAACAAATTTCAATGATAGTTTTAATTTATCGCTACATAAAATTATTTTAGAATAGCATATTTTGTTACATAAACACTTTATCGTTCATTGTGGTGTTAGATCCTAAGTGATAATAAACAATTTATTTGCGTCATTGTTTGTTTTTCCTTTTTATACAATGTAATTTCTTTATCATTGTTGTAAACCCTATCACCACCCAAAAAAGAAGTATATATATGCATAAAATTCTTTTTAAAGACCCTAATTAAAGAAAACATTTATACAAGAAAACTAATAAAATGTTTTTTATTATTGTAGAATATAATAAATAAAACTCAATGATAGTTTTAATTTATCGATGCATAAAATGATTTTAGGATGGTATAGTTTTTTATACAGGATTTTACTTAATTCTACCGACAAATTCAGAGGGCTGATAGTAGTCATCAACAGGGAGTAAAATTACAATAGAACATGGTGAATCAAATCACCCATTTAATAAAAAATACAGGATGTTCTACCCAAAACCAACTTCTGTTGACGTCAAATAATTTCAGAAAACGGAAGTGAATTATAATTAAATTTTTAGGAGACATTCTCGCCTTTGTTCTAAATATAATAAAACAACAACAAAAAAATGTGGTACAAGATTCTATTATACGCGCCAGCAGTATCCGCTCCACATTTTGGATTGAGCTTATCAGTTCATATGGCATCGTCGAATGCGTGAGCACACTGTTTTGTAGAACTTTTTGTGATGTTATCACATGTCATACAAAACAAGGTAGGTATCGCCACATTTTTACTGCAATATACACACACACACACACACACACACACATATATATATATATATATATATATATATTTGAAATCACAAATATATGTATAAACTGGTAAAGTTATAAAGATGAATTAGAAATGAACATAGGAAACCAGTATGTGAAATAAGAAACTATGAATAACCCACAGAATCTTCAGATTAGCTTGTGAGTTCATTCATAGAACATGCGTTATTTTATCCAATTTTGTAGGCATTAAGCCTAAATATATATATATATACGGGGTGAATCTAAACTCTTGGGCAAAACTTTAAGTGGTGATAGTACACATCAAGACAAACAATATTAAACAGGAAACTAAGGGTCCCAGGTGTCTTCCAAAGGAGATAGGCGCCATTAAAGTTTAGAGTCCAGAATTTCAAATGATGATAAAAAATGAAAAAATTGGTCGATTCATTTCCGGTTTTCTCTAAAACTATTCTTTATGTCAGTATTTTCTTGAAAATAAATTTTAAAGGTAATGTTCAAAAATGCTGATAGGGGGTGCTTTGTACTTTGGAGTAACGAAAAACTATTTTTTCCTGTTACTTTTGTATCTCATTAAATGCTTTCAAAAGCTTAGACTTAAACTTAAATTTTGAGCTCAAAATCTTAATCGTTGGGAGTGGTTAAGTAGCGCAAACTGAACTATGTTCAGGAGTTGAAATTTGAAACACCCCGTCCCCTGAACACAATTGATTTTTGTTCAGGGGGGGGGAGGGGGATTCAGATTTTAGACCCTAAACTTTAATGGCGCTTATCTTTTTCGGAAGACGTTTGGGATCCTTAGTTTCCTATTTAATATTATTTGTCTTGATGTGTACTATCACCCTTTATAGTTTTGCCCAAGTGTTTAGATTCACCCTGTATATATTTGCAAAATTATTACCGTCAAGACGACTTCAGTTAGGGTGAAACAGTGGTTTACGACTTAATGTTCTATGGTAATTTCCCATCATCTTGATGCTTACTAATAGCCTTCTAAATTTGTCGATATAATTCAGCAACACCTTGTATAAACGCTTCATCGTTTATTGTGAAGTTAGATCCTCAGCGATAATAAACAATTTATTCCCGTCACTGTGTGTTTGTCCTTTTTATACAGTATATTTATTTTTTATTGTTGTAAACGCCCAAAAAGTATATACATAAAACACTTTATAAACACCATAATTAAAGTAAACATTAATTAAAGAAGAAATAATGAATTGCTTTTACTAAAAGAAGAATCTAAACAATAGATATCAAAGATAGTTTTAATTTATCGTCACATAAAATTATTTAAGTATCGTATATTTTTTAATAGAAACCCTTTATCGTCCATTGTAGTGTCACATCCTTTGCAATAATAAGCAATTTATTCGCTTCACTGTGGGAATATATTTTAAGCTTAGTATTAAAAATAAATGCAGCAAAAAATTATTACGTAACGTGACATTTTATGTAAAATATTTATTTAAATAGCGAATAAAAAAACACTTTCACTGTTTAAAAATTCTAAGGAATATAAATCAGTATTCAATTGAGTTTATCGTATTTTTTAAATAATTTTCACTTCAAATAATTTTTTTATTACGTATATGCTTTTTCCATTATTAAGAAAATATATCGTGAATGATAATAAATAATGAACTCGCGTCACGTCATTACGCAAGTTTGATTTAAGTTTTATTAAAGTTACTTAAGATTATTAATATAGGTTAATGTTATGCGGGGCCATAGAATACACTTTCTAAATCTAAGTAGTCTAAGGAGAAGAGCTAGCTAAAAAGCAAAAAATGCGGATGTTTTTCAATATTTGTATTTTGTAGAGGTAAGACCTGAATTATGAATAATAAATATTTCCAATAAAAGAAATCTATATTATAAAGCAAAAAATGTCAGTAACCACCGACTCCTGATTACTAGGCCTAGGCATTACTGCAGCCAGATTTCCCGACTTAATGGGATGTGTGGATTTTCAGGGCATTCAGGGCCTGCAGAGCCTGATTACCTACGGGGCACATCCCCACCAGTAAAAAGAAACAAAACATTTTACCTTTTTCATGGTAGAAATCTAGCATGAATACGGGCGTTTAGATAAGGCGAACATATCTTTTAAATTTTATTGGTGAAAGTGTGCCTCGTTGGTAATCAGGCCCTGAAGACCTGTGCCACGTAACATTGCGCGGGATATCAAAAGTCCCGATTCTCACGGGATCCAAGACCTGTATCACGCATCCACTGCGCCGGTGGTCAAAAGTCCCGATTTTCAGGGGATGCAAGACCTGTCCGACATAACCACTGCAGGGGACGTCAGAAGACCCGATTTTCAGGTGATCCAAAACCTGTCGCACGTAATCACTGCACGGGACGTCAAAAGTCCCGATTTACACGGTCGCCAAGACCTGTCTCACGTAACCCTTGCGCTGGACATCAAAAGTCCCGATTTTTCATGATGCTGAAATTCTTTTAAATTTCTTTTAGTTCCACGATATTCGTTAGTCTGCATCAAGTAGAACATACAACAGTGAAACTTGTGAAGACAGAACATGTGCGTGATGGGAAATTTTGTAGAACCCTTCGAAAGGAATATATTATAAATCTGACTGTTTAGACAGAAATCTGTCTAAAAAAGAATTTTTTTGCAGTTCTTAGGGATTCTGTTTTTACAAATTTTACTTTATTTGTATAGTAAACTCAGCGAAAACAGAACTTGTTTATAGTGGAATTCTGCTTTAAAAGTAAAAATTTCTTCGTTATTACGATAAAAATACTATTTAAATATACATACTAAAATAGAATCTTATTTCATCTGCTAGTAGTTCCGTTTTCGCAGGTTTTTTTCTATAAGATTGTTTTGTTTATTTAGTAAAAACTTTCTAAGATGGAATCGAAAGGGAAGCTTTTTAGGTGCGTTCGTAATTATATAAATACGTAGCACCTATAGTCGTCGTTCTGTCCGTCTGTCTGTCTGTCCGTCCGCATATAATAGAGCAAAAACTACCCAACCGAATGGTCTGAAATTTTAAATATATGATTGTTGTAAAATTTTGTCGAGCCATTTTAAATTTTATTAAAATCGAATGTATAGTTAAATTACAGGGACAGTCAAAAGTTTTTCTTTACATTACGGCCAATGGGAAAAATTATTGCACGTGCATTTTAATGATGTTAAAGCTTTCCGAATGGTCTCAAATTTTAAACATATAATTATTGCGACATTTTGTCGAGCCATTTCAAATTTTATGAAAATCGGATGTATAGTTTAATTACAGGGACAGTCAAAAGTTTTTCTTTACATTAAAGCCAATGAGAAAAATTATTGCAAGTGCATTTTAATGATGTTACAGCTTTCCGAATGGGCTGAAAATTTTAAATATATAATTGCTGCAAAATTTTGTCGAGCCATTTCAAATTTCATGAAAATCGGATGTATAGCTTAATTACAGGGACAGTCAAAAGTTTTCCGTTACATTAAGGGGAATGGGAAAAAATTATTGCAAGTGCATTTTAATGATGTTACAGACTATGCACTTATGAATTGCAAATAAATACACATTCAGTACAATATGGGGGGCAAAAAATAATTATAAAACTAGTTATAGTACGAACGCACCTCATTTGCCACGTTTGACGAGCAATTTCCAACTTGTTATTTTAGCAGATGTAATTGTATGGTATTTCTGAGATAAAGACAATGAAATAATCGCGTTTAAGACAGGTTTCCATTACAGACATGTTTCGATTTCATGCCTTTTACTATATTTTTATGTCCCGATTTTGAAGCAGCTGACCCGCTTTTCTTCTCTTCATGTCTCGCTTTTTGTGACACGGGATCTGACAACACTACTAGGCACTGACTGTAAAATGACGGCTGTTGTAGGTAGTTTTCTCAACAGTCTTACGGTCCCTGTACACGAAATTAGTACCAGTATTTCCTAAAAGTTTTCTTAGCCTCATTCTTCTGCAATTAATAAAGGCGAAGAAAACTTTTAGAAAATACTGATATACAAATTCAAGGAACGATAAAATTGTGGAAACAAATCCACCTACGACAGAAAACATTTTTTTTTGTCATCACTAAAGTCTATTATTCAGGGGGCGGTGCCATGAAGAAAGTTGACATAATATTTGCGACAACAACACCTGACCAATAAACTTCGCTTTTACTTAAATTTTTTTAACTTCTACACATCACACAATTTAAATGTAAATAACGTGGAATAGGGGGAAAATGTACTTTTAAAGCAATTTGTTTGAAAATCAGTACATTAATTATTGGTTTTCTTTTATAATTTTTAAAATAATTTTTAAGCTTCTTTGTTTTTGTTTCAATCAATCTATCTGTGTCGCGTGCGCCCTGATTTTGGAAGATTGACCCGTTTTGGCATAAAACTAAATAAATAGATCAATATTTGGCTCCAGTGGATGTTCCATAACGAAATTAAAACTTCATACATAAATAACTAAATAGAATAAAATAAAATTAACAAAATGCAGATTCTTAATCAAACTACACATTTAAACACTGAAATAACTACAATTAAAAAGCTACTGTCAATAGCAAGGCCGTATCCTTGTCTTACACATGTTGTTGAAGTCTATGAGAAAAATTTTGTTTTTAAAAAGTAGTGCGAGATACAATTAAAAAAAAGGCGCAAGTGGCAACCCTGCAATTGTGAAATTAATAGACATTTTTTCTGCTAATACGAAAAGCTTTATCTCTTTTAAGTAATTTGAAAACTTTTTTTTGAATATGTAATTGATGTTTTCAATATGAAAATACTTTTTGATGTTGTTAGTCGGCGATCTAAATATATGTATATATATATATATATAAATATTATATACATTTTTAATTTATAATATTTTTTAATGCGTTTTCATAACTGAATTTTAAAAGAAAACATTCTCTATACATTTTTTTATGTAGCATAATTTTTTACTTTTTTTTTACAAAAAAAGTTAGGATTGTTTATTTTAACAATAAAAAATTTATCAAAAATAAACAATTACAATTAAATGCAGCGACATTTTGATATTTTTTTTCTGTTAATGTAAATAGAAAAAGGAAACTAAACCACTTTTTAATAATTATTATAAAATAAGAATTTAATTAAAACTAAAGCAATGAAATATAATGAAAAAACAAAAAAACTGAGCGACAAAAAGAAATAACGACTTAAATTTATTGTGGCATAAAATAATTTTCGCATCGTCTGTATTGATATATAAATTCATTTTCCTTTACTTTGGCACAGCATCTGCTGCGATAATAACCAATCTGTTTGCATTAAGCATCTCTACGGAAATTTATTTGAAGCTTAATATTATAAAGTATTAGAAAATATTACAAAAAAATCGATTCATAAGAAATCATTTTAAATGAAAGTTTTAATTAAAAGATTAATAATAAAACAATTTCACGCTATAAAAAATCTCAGTAAATAAATAGCGTATTAAATAAAGCTTATCATTTTCACTTCAACTAATTTTCGCATCGTTTCTTTCCTTATATTAATCTTTTTTTATGTTATAATGAAAGTATATCCTGGACGACAATAAACAATTAAGCTACGTCATTACGAAAATTTATTTTAAGCTTCATACAAGTAACACTGGCTCAGGATTATTAATGTCGATTAACATTGTTTGCGACCAGAGGGTAGACAAGAGTGTGGGATATTATAAATACCATTTTTATTTTAAATTATGGCTGTGACTTGTTAAAAATATCTTTACTTGCAGGAGAGAGATATGACTTCAACGTTATTCACGGACATATATATATATATATATATATATAATATGAAGCACTGTTGGGTCTTTTTATTTTCCATTTAAAATAAAATTTCCTAATATGATATTAATGAATTAATAAAAAAAATCATAAAAGAATTATTATAATTTAGGCTCCATGTTCGATAGATTTTCCCTTATTTAACCCCTTTATTCTCGCTCCCGAGATATTCTCGGGCTGTGTCTTTTACTCAAATTGTTTGATTCCCACCAGTTTTATAAAATATTGAAATTGGGTATATTTTGATAGCGTTTTTACTGTCATTAAATAAGGTGAGTATTCCTTTTTCATAAAAGTGGTGCCAATCAGCAATTTGAATTATTCAACCGTAATTTAATTCGAGCGTTAAGGGGTTAATGGTAGCAATTTGGGATTTAATAGGGGTATTCATACTACCTAATCTTTGGCATGACAAAACGGAGATCAATGAAAAATCAAATCACAACTTTACACAAAGACTGAGTTATTCCGTAATGTAGAGATGATTAGTTAATACTGAAACGATCGATTTGAAGCATGAATATATTTAAAACTTTAACTTTTAAAAATAAGTTTGAATTTTCAAGACTATATTTATTTAAAAAGTTGATACATCTAAATCGGAATAAAGAATTGTGAATGAACATCCTATCTTTAGTACTCGGTGTCCAGTTGGCGTAAAGATGGATATATTTACGAGATTAATCTCTATCTAAATAATTTTCCGGAAACCGTCACTGATATTTGATACAAATTTACTATCATTTGTGATACCGTTAGTCATTTATGATAGTCCAAGAGCTGTTAAACATTTTAGGGAAGGTATTTGAGGCACCCTGAAAATTTGTGCAACACTTCTTTTGTAATGCCTGAATACAAAATCGAATGTCTGGCTGAAGGATCGTGGCCCAAAACCTGTGCCAGACAAAAAATGGCACTTGACACGTGTCTGGCACAGTTTTTGTGCCGACTAAAGTGTCTGTCATTATTTTTTTCTAAGTATAAATATTATTCTGTTTCAATCTCAGCGTGCCTCAAATACCTTTTTTGGGTAGTGTCAAAAGATGGCACTTGACACGTATCTGGCACAGGTTTAGGGCCACGATCCTTCAGCCAGACATTCGATTTTGTATTCAGGCATTACAAAAGAAGTGTTGCACAAATTTTCAGGGTGCCTCAAATACCTACTCAAAAATGTTCAACAGCTCTCCTACTATGATACCAAACCGACTTAAGCAGGGATTTTTTTTTTTTTTTTTTTATGTATGTGAGGATAGAATTTTGTAATTGAATTTCCACTCATTTCCTCATGTGCTAGAAGAGTCTTAGAAATTAGGTACAGTTGCATCCGATGGCAGTAGAATATTTATATATTTTTAAAAAATATAATTATTAAGTAATCGATTTATTTTTAATATGCTTTGAGAAAACAATTTAGGAATACTAAATAGAATGGAAAATTTTCAAGTATGATTTTTTTAAAAATCTAATAGCATATGATTCAACGATATTTGCTTGTTTCAATAATGTAAATTTCAAAGAAATAAAAATTCCTCCTTTTCCATCCTTTACTATATACTTAAAAGGAAGTGAGCAAAAATTAACGATTTTTTTATCAATCCTTTAAATTTTGAGCATGTTTTTTTTATATCAGAATATCATATGGAGACCGTCTTTTTACATATAAAAGACATGAATTTGAAAATCGGCATACTTCTACTTTTAAGTAAACTTTCTTAGCGTTACTTCTTGTAAACTTTTTAATCTTCTTATAAACCACTTTTAATAAAAACGCATTTTTAATAAAAAATATTTTTATTCTAATATATTCTTTTTATATTTTATCAAATATTTCGTGTATTTTTACTTTCTTCTATCTTTACAAGAAGAAAGTATTGGATTCGTAAAAATTTTTGAATTCTGGTTTTCGACGGATTTGCACATTTTATGGGTCAGGCATCCCGAAAAAATGTTTTTAGAAAATGTCTGTCTGTGAGTGTGTGACTCTGTCTGTCTGCCTGTATGTGGCGCAAATTTTGTGGGCGCTCTATCGCAAAGACTAATAAACGGAATTTATTATAACTTTAGATTCAGATAGTCCCTGATATAAATTGGTGCTGATTACTTTGGTATAAATCGCCCAACAAGTGTCGCTGCTATGCTGCATTTTTCACGATTTCCGCACGAGCCGAACAGCTGTTTCTCAAGAACTAATCCACGGATTTTCGTAAAACTTCAGATTCAGTTATTTCTCGATATAATTTGGTACTGATTAGTTTTTGGTGTAAATCGCCCAACGGGTGGTGCTACTATGCTGTATTATACATGATTATCGCAATAGCTCTATCTCAAAAAGTAATGCAATAATTTTAATCAAACTTTAGACTGAGTTAGTCCCTGATATAAATTGGTGCTGATTACTTTTTGGTATAAATCTCCCAATAGGTGGCGCTGCTATGCTGCATTTTTCACGATTTTCGCAATAGCTTTAACTCAAGAAATAATGCATAAATTTTCATTAAACTTCAGATTCAGTTAGTTCCTGATATACATTTGTCCTGAATAGTTTTTGATGGAAATCGCCCAACAGGGGGTGCTGTTGTACAGAAGTTTTTCAGATTCCAATAATAGCTCTATCTCAAAAACTAATTCACGGATTTTCACCAAACTTCAGATTCAGTTAGAAGTTGGCATTAGTTGTTGCTGATTATATTTTGGTGTAAATTACTCAAACGTGGCTCTGTTATGCTGCATTTTTCAGGAAGTATTAACATGTATGAGATATAAGAAAGTTTTCGATTGCCACATCCGACTAGTTTATGTTGGCAATATAGAAAACAAATTTTCAAAGCCATAATTAAGTAAAATTTTAAAATTATATGTTATCAACAAATTACAGAATTTTCGTAAAACGACACCATTTCTGACGTTGTTAGCTGTAAATTGCAATACCGCATGTTGCGGGATTCCGCCGTAATCGTTTTTAAATACATTAGAACCTCTTTTATCCGAAACTCTTTTAACCGAAACTCTCGCTTAACCGAGATCCATTTGAAAGCTTTTTCTCTTTTTTTTCTACTATCACATTCCTTGTGTGCAAATTCCATTTTGAAAGCTTTTTTTTTTTTTTTTTTTTTTTTTTTAACTATCATATTCCTTGTATGCAAGCGGTCATTTCCGAACTACGAGTACATATAAATATTTTCGATTCTTAAAAATTTTTTTTATTTAACTTGAGCTCTCGTAACCTGCGTAGTGGAACGTAGAAAACGAAAAAATTAGTAATTCTGAAGCTTTAGAATGTTTTGCAAAAGGTTTGGTATGGCGGAACAGCAGAAAAACTGTGATGCTGTTGAACTATTAATATTAAAACACTCCGTGATAGAGCTTCAAAGCAAAAGCAATCGAAACTGCGACAAGCAAAACATTTTTTTCAAACCCTTGGGATATATGTAAAAGTTATTTAATTTCAAAATTAAAATTCAGGTAATTTATTCTTGTTTCCTGTTGGTTTATTTTTATTAAGCACTTGTTACCATAATAAGAAATATTGCATATATTTCTCCTTAATCTCAAAATTGAATCATTCTCGATTATCCGGAAATTTCGATTTTCCGAAAGAGGTTCGGTCCCAATTACTTCGGATAATCGAGGTTTTACTGTATATATATAAAAACTTAAGGTCATTTTCAAATAGTTCTCGTCTCTTTTTTTAATTACAGGTTTCCGCAATTAAATAAATCAAAGATTTCTGTTAGAAATTTCTGGTACATATTTTGAATTTCGTGTGTCAAAACTGGTTATTAGCAGAGTTGAAAGTCTAACAGAGTTTTTTTAAATTCAAAATATTTATCAGAATTTAAGGATAGTAATCTTTGTTTTATTTAATGATGAAAAGTGTGTCATAAGAAAAAAAAAAATCTTTAGAAGTTATGATAAATGGTTTGAATAAAAACCTCTGGATGCAGGATTTCAATTCTTAAGGAGTAATCTTCAATTGCAAAATTATCATAATTTAAATTTCCTAATTGACAGACTTTTTATTAAAACATGTAGTGATATTTAACTACACTATATTATTGGTTTACATTAAGCTATTGATTGAAAACATTTGAGTGAATAATGAAAATTAAATAAATGATTTTAATTTACGAAATTCAAATTTATGGTTAATTAAATTTCTAATATTAACATTTTGAAACATTTGATCTTAGAAATAAATGAGTTATAATATTTGCAATAAATGGATTTGAATATTAGCAAACATTTATATTAGCATCCTATAACAATCGAAAAAATAATAGCAAAACAATATCTACGCCAATTATTATCTTTATTTCGATGTTTATGCAGTTGTTAATTTTTCGTTTGAATTTTCGGAATTTTCGTTTGAGAACTTCGGTTACGAAAATAGACGTAAGATGTTTTTGGCAGTTAAATTTTACTCAAATCTAAAAACTAATAAAAACTTTTTTTCATCGTGAGTAGTTTTGTTACATCGTAATCTCATTTCATTTACAACATCTATTTTGAGGCTTTGCCATCAGCAGAACTCGTAAAGTTTAGTCATGTTCTAAGGGTGTTTTATGCTTTACCACTTTCTGTTTCGTGATCCTTTTGTAAAAGATGAACCAAAGTGCTTGAAATGAATAAGTATTTTCAGTTTGTAGATGAACTTTTCTAAAGGATAGGAAATTTTCGTATAGATAAAAACAGTCGATAGGTAATTAACTGATTTTAGTTATTCAAATATATTATGCATGTACAGTTTTATTTTGAAATTGGTAATGAAATCTTTTAAAAAGCAACCTATCTCAGAAGATAAATGAGACTTGCTGAGAGACCGTTATTAGTTTTCCTTCTTTTCTTTATTATTATTATTATTTAATTCTGATCATAGTTTACCGTTAAGTTTTATTCGAAAGTAAAAGCTCCTATGAACTTTACAATCCTTTTCTTATCACTTTCAGTTTCGTGATCTGTTTGTAGAATATGATTCAATGTTCCTGAAAGAAATAACGGTTTTCATTTTGTAGTTCAACTTTTAATCAAGTATAGGAAAATTTTATACATGTAAAAATATATTTTTTATCGGTGAATAATTAACTAATGTTAGTTATTATTTACTCAAAAATATTTGCATGCATAGTTTGATTTTAAAATTAATAATAATATCTTTCCTAAAAACAAGCTATTTCAGATGATAATTGAAAGTTTCAGAGTCGACTGTTTTATTCTTCCGGATTTTCTTTGTTATTATTTTTAAATTTTAAGTCAGTCGATGGGCTATGCTTTTTTTCTTTCTAACCGATGAACAGGCCCCTACCTGCCGGGTTGCCCCAGCTTTACGTATTTAGTACATGGCATCGGGGCGGGCGACCGCCTAATCGCCACGAAGCGGCAATAAACCTGACATCATTGTCGGGATCGTCATCCTATCTGCAGTGCCCGGCTGCTCGTTTTGTGTATATTTTGTTTTGACGGTTACTTAACGTTATACCCTGTTGTTTGGCACCTGCACATTGCCACTCAAGTTGGTCTCATAATTTAGAACCTTGGTCATATGACGAGACCTTCACCTTTTAAGCACCTCCAGAGGTATAATTCTATAGACTATGCTTAAGTTTTATTTAGAAGTAATTGCTACTACGACATTTCCAAATTTATTGTGAGCGTTTTTTTCTTCTTTTTTTTTTCCGATTGTAATCTCATTTCATTAACAACATCCATTTTGATGCTTTGCTATCAGCAGGACCCGCAAAGGGCGAATTATGCTTTATGACTTTAAGTTTAGTGATCTTTTAGTAAAATATTATTCAATGTGCCTGAAAGGAATAGGGTTTTTTAATTTGTATTTAAACTTTTCTCAAGGATGAAAAATGTTTATGGAGGTAAAAAGAGATTTATTGTCACCGAATAATTAATTAACTAATTTTTGTTATTCTGTATTAAAAACTATTATGCATGGATAGATATAATTTGGTATGAATAATACAGTTTTTTTAAAGCAATCTATTTCAGACGATAAATGAAAATTGCTGTACCGTCTGTTTTTATTTTTCCATAATTTATTTGTTATTTTTTTTTTAACTCTAATTCGAACCATGGTTTACAGTTAAGTTTTATTCAAACGTAAAATTTAATAAGAACTTTTCGGATTCAATGTGTACTTCGATAGTACCATTTCATTTACAACTTCTGTTTTGTTGCTTTTCCATCAGGAACTCGTAAATTTGAGAAAGTTTATGAGATTATATTTTTCTTTATCATGTTCCGTTTTGTGCTCAGTTTATTAAAGCTTCTTTGATTTCACTGTGAGAAATAGCAGATATCAGATCGTTTATGAGCTTTTCTCAATGGCTAAAATATTTATACGCCTTAAAAATATTTTTGCCGGTTAAGTGACAATGGTTTACGGTTAAACTTTATTCAAACATAAAAGCTAAAAAAAACTTTTCTCATACAGTGTGAAGTGTTTTTTCATTTGCAATTTCTATTTCAATGGCTTTTCTTCACGAACTTGTAAATTTAAGAACGTTTCTGAAAGTGTGTTTTGTTTAATCACGATCAGTTTCGAGCTCAGATTGATAGACCTTCGTCAATGATCCTGGCAGAAATAACAGTTTTAAGATTGTAGATAAACTTTTCTCAAGGGCTAAAATGTTTATAAACATTAAAAATATTTTCGTTGGGCGTGTTCTGCGGTTATTCTGTATTCAATATTTCTGTGGTTTACGGTTAAGTTTTATTCCAACCTAAAAGTTACTAAGAATGTTTTGATTTTTATGTTTTTTGGTTTTTAGATTATTTTTTGGTACCCAGTGTCATTCATTTCTATTGATTATGTGTGTGTTATGATTACGGTTTTTACTATTAAACCGAAACATGTCAACATATTTTAATTTTTATATTTGTGACACCTATTTAAGTAAAATAAATGTATGTTTTTATTTATATGATATGAAAAGGTGAAGTAAATTTTGTTTGAGTTTTTACGAAAACTTACAACAGTTCTTGACTTACTAAGAACTTTTTCCATTCACCGTGAACTGTTTTGTCTGATAGTACCATTTCATCATCAACTTCTAATTCGATGCTTTTCCATCACGAACTCGTAAATTTGAGAAAGCTTCTGAGGGTATGTTTTCGATTTCACGATCAGTCTCGAGCTCAATTTGTTAAAGCTTCTTTTATGTGCCAGGCAGAAATAACAGATTTAAGCTTGGAAATGAGCTTTTGTCAAGGGTTAAAATGTTTATACACATTTAAAATATTTTCGAGGGTTATTGATTGTGGTTTACGGTTAAGTTTTATTCCAAAGTAAAATCTAATAAGATCCTTTCTGATTAACCGTGAACTTCGATAGTACCATTTCATTTTCAACTTCTATTTTGTTGTTTTTCCGTCACGAATTCGTAAATTTGGGCAGTTTTCTTTAGTATGTTTTAATTTATCAGGTTTAGTTTCGTTCTCAGTTTATTAAAGCTTCTTTGATTTGCCTGGCAGAAAAAGGAGATTTCAGATCGCATATGAACTTTTCTCAAGAGCTAAAAGGTTTATACGTCTTTAAAATATTTTTGTCGGGGAATTGACCATGGTTTACGGTTAAGATTTATTCAAACGTAAAAGCTAGCAATAATTTATCTCATACACCGTGAAGTGTTTTGTTTTGTTTGATAGCACCATTTCATTTACAACTTCAATTTCTATGCTTTTCCAACACGAACTCGTAACTTTGAGAATATTTCTGAGAATGTGTTTTGCTTTATCACGTACAGGCACGTGCTGAATATTTTAAACCTGCATTCATGCGTCTGGTAGAAATATGAGATTTAAGATTGTTCATAAACTTTTTTTAAGGACTAAAATGTTTTTAAATCTAATTAATCTAATTAAGATATTATCTCCTGGTAAAAAATTAATTATTTTTTAATTATTCCCTTTCATAATTTATTTTTCATTACAATTTTTATTTTTAAATATTTATATAAAGTTAAAATTTTGTGTAAACATGAATTATTGAAGAACACATATCTGCCAACTTATCGACAATTACTATAAAACTGTACCAACACCTCCTGTAGAAATAAACGCGTTTTGCTCCAGGGGAATTGTTTAATAAATTGAGTTATGCTTAATTGTTGTTTATTTCTAGCCTCATTTATTAATAAATATTTCTGTTGTGAAATATGATTATTGGTTATTGGATTTGTCTCAAGGATTGGGAATGTTTATGCACGTAAAAGTAGATTTATCGCTAGCTTGTAATTAACCAATGTTTCTTTATTAACCCTCTGACAGTCTTGGAAAAGAGGAAAAATTGGTAATGTTGTTTTCTCTGTATTTGGTTTTAAATGCTAAAAAAGAAGACTCTTTCAATATTTTATAAAAAAAAAAAAACTTAATAACGAATATGAATGCAATATTTTGAAGCATTAATCATTGTTCAATGTATTAAAAATGTATTAAATCAATAGAATATATTACTTTAAGAATTATATCTATATTATAAAGAACAAACATATCTGTGCGTAACGCATACGTCATTCTGCGAATGACAACACTTTGAAATTTGAAATGAAATTTCGGTTCTAAAATTTTCGCTACTGCAAATTTTTAAACTTCTAAACATCGCACAGTTTCAATTTTTAACTGTCGTATAGGAAAAAAAGTGTACTTTTAAATGCAATTTGTTTGAAAGCTCTATCTAAATTTCTTTTTATGATATTATTTTTTTTTTAGTTTTTAGTACCAATTATGTAATTGTGGTAACTGAAGTACTCCATTTCTATTAAAATAAAGGGAAAATGGTCATGGTTTATTTATTTTTATTCATTATATTCATATTGATGCCATTTTCACATTACAAATAAAAGTAACTTTTTCCTAATTTTTGAACAGAAAATGACGTTAATTAACCATTAAAAAAAACGCACATTCTTCTTCATAAATCAAAAGATTGCAGAAGATATTTCAATATTTTTAAATTACGTTGATACTGAGTTTGAGAAGCTAGGCAAAATGATTCAGTGAGTAAAAATGATGTCATATTTAAAATAAAACGATCATTTTCTTTGATAACACTAAATATTTGACCATCGCTAAATGGGGTAAATTTCTCAATGGTACATTTTCGCGGGTACTGAGATTAGAACTTAAATTGTATGCGAATGTTCACATGAAAAGTTGTATCGGACAAACGTGAGTTTAAGTTTGGAAATACATTCATTAATAATAAATTGCGAGTTAAAATACTTTTAAATTGTGAATTTGAGTGGTGCGTATGTAAATTTTGAGGATGTGAAAATGACGTACAGTTTAGATTTTATGGGGGGGGGGGGCGGATTTTATGATGTGACAAAGCGAAAGCCTTTTTACTGATTTTCCTTCCCGTAAAAACAAACGTAAGAGCCCCAATCGATAACTTCAACATAATTTCTCATCTTGATTACGTATTCTAATACAGTTTAATTTTTCAATAGATTAAGTAGTTGAAGTTTTTGAAAATAATATTTTGGATATTTTAGGTTAAAAACATTATTTTTTTTAAGCGTTACATAACCAATGCAAGATAAAATTTTTATTGTAATTATTTTTGTAGGTTTATTATAAATTTGATCTAACAGTTTCATTCTAAACATTTTAAGTCGTCGTATTTCGACGGGCTTCAACTAGTTACTTTAAATATTGCTTGTATTGCAGTGAAACCTGGAGCTTAGTGAATGTATTAACACGGGCTTGTCAGTGAGGGGTTAAAATTCAAGTTCTGACCATGGGTTTACGGATAAGTTTAGACATTACTAAAAATTTCTAAGAAGTTTTCTCAGTCATAGTAATGTGTTTTGTACGATAATACCGTTTCACTTCCAACATTAAACTTGATATTTTGCCATTAATAGCTTGCAAATGTGAGGAGTTTTTTTCCTGGGATTATTTTTTTGCCCTATAACTTTCAGTGTTGCATTTTGCTTCTTGCAGATTCTTTTATGTGCTTAATAGAAATAAGTGTTTTCAGTTTCTTAGATGGTGTTTTCTTGAGGGCTGCAAAATGTTACACATGAAAAATATTATCGTAGGATATAAGCCATTTATTTTTGTTCCTTTTCCTTTTATAAATATTGTTTCCTTTATTATTAATACTTTGAATTTCAGTTTATAACTGTTAAAATGTCGTGTAAACATCAACTATCGAAATAAACGATATATTTTATTTACAGGTAAATTTTACTCAAAAGTAAAAGTTACTAAAAGCTTTCTAGTTTAACGTAAGGTATTTTGTTTGATAATGGCCTTTCATTTAAAGTATGTACTTCTATACTTTGCCATTACTAGAGCTCTCAAATTTGAGCCATGTTTTGAGAGTATTTTATGCTTTAGCTCAATTTTGTGCTCTATTTGTTTATGCTGCTATGATATGTCTCATGTACCAATAAAAGTTTTCAGTTTGATAATGAACTTTTCACAGATACTGAAAATGTTTTTATGCGTGAAAGAATTTACTGGCATTGCATACTTTGAATATTTTAGCTATTTGTCTTTGAGTAATTATGCATAACAAATATTTTTCAGGTATATTTGCATTTTAAAACCAATAGTCAGGGATTAATTTCTAACAAAAAATTTATATCGGAGCCCTAATATTCTGTGGTAATAACAACCGTACACCCCCACCCCCACGTCACTCCAATCTGCATATATTATTATTCATACATTATATTTATAATTCATACATTATTTTGAAAATTTAAAGCGTTTTTTTTATTATCAAAATAAAATTTTTAAATATATCTATCAGCATGCATTTAGCTGTCAACTATACCAATTTTTAGTTATCACTCCTTCCAAATAGAAATCTTTGCCAAATTTTAATTTTAATTAATTGCAGAATTCTGCGATTAAATATGGTAAGTATTATGATTCGAAAATAGTGTTAACGCAAAAATAGGGTAATTTGCAGCTATGCATTTTTATGAAAAAATAAATGAAATTTAGAGAAATTAACATTTATATGCTGAAGAATGGAACAATATTTTCAATATCCTATAAAGAGTGCATATCTTAAACAATAATAAATTCCTTCCGTATAACAACCTTTTGTGAAGAGTCCCGGGAAATCAGATTAAATTAAAAATTTGACAGCTTTATCAGAAAAATTCGATGCTTTTATAGAAAAAAAAGGGGGGGGGCACTGATCGAAACACTGCTGATACCTTTTAGCCTATTGCATGTTATAGAGAGTTGCACGAAATTATATTTTTGGAGTTCTGACTATGATCGATAATTGCTGGAAATGCGTTTTAAGCTGTGATGCGCATTTTAAAACTTGTCTGCCTTTTAGTCTATTGCATGGTAAGCGTAAATTCTATAGATTGTATACAGGGTTGGACGAAAGACTACTTTTGCAGGTCTGACTATGATCGATAATTGCTGGAATAGCGTTTACCGATGTGATACGCATTTTAAAACTTGTCTACCTTTAAGCCTATTGCATGGTATGGGTAAATGTTTGGGACCATATACATGGTTGCACGAAATAATTCGCACACATTTCAGGTTACGGACAGATGATGCTGAAAATGGATTTTTACTGAGTTATGTGCTCTTTAAATTGTTCCGCATTTCATATTTCATTGTATGAAAAATCGAATTTGTTTTATAATATTATGTTAGTGTTGTAAAGCGTTTTATAATCTATATCTGATACATGATTGCTTTATTTAAGCATTTAAAATAAAGAAACGGAAGATAATTAAAAATAAAAGCCCAACATCTAGATGAAAAATATGTAGATTGATTTTTAATATTTGAGAATAAAATCTATGGCACATCCTTAGTTGGAACTCCTTTCTGTTGTATAAAATGATAATTCTGTTAATTTTGATAATTGGTAAGTGAGATATTTCTATGTAGCTTTTAAAGAAATTTTATTTATAGTTAATTTTTCCTTTTATATAAAAGCTTGTAAGTATAAGAGCTTTTCTCATTCATCATTACTCGTTTTCTTCAATCGCAATCCCATTTCATTTACAATATCTATTTGATGCTTTGTATCAGAAGAACTTGTAAAGTTTAGTCATGTTCTAAGAGTGTTATATAATTTATTACTTTCAGTTTCGAGATCAGTTTGTAAAAGGTGGTTCAATTGTCAGCAATAAATAAGGGTTTTCCGTTAGTAGTTAAACTTTTCCCAAGTATTGGAAATATTTTTAGAGATAAAAAGAGGTTTATTGGCCGTGTGTAATTAATTAATTTTAGTTTTTCTTTGCTGAAAACTATCATGCATGTATACATAATTTTATTTTTAAATTACTAATAAAGTTTTTTTAACCTCCTAATACTCGTCCCCGTTGGTATTCACGGGCTACGTCTTTTATTCAGGTTGTTTGATTCCCACCAGTTTTATAAAATAATGTAATTGGCTTTATTATGGTATCATTTTACTTGTCATTCAATAAGGTGAATGTTTCTTTGCAAAATAGTTGTGACAATAAGCATTTTGAATTTTTAAACCGTAATTTAATCCGACCGTTAAAAGGTTAAGCAATCTAGTTGACTATAAATGAATCAAGTATTGAATGTGTCGATAGTTTTTATATTTCCTTCTTCTGTTTGTTATTTTTTTTTAAATTCTAATTCCGATCATAATTTACGATTAAGTTTTGCACAAAAATAAAACTAGTGAGAACTGCTTTGAAGTACGTGAAAGTTATAAGATTTAGTTTGTAATTCAAATTTTCTGAAGTACTGGGAATGCCTATATAAATAAGATTTATTGATTTTAGAGGAGATTTATTGCCGGCGTATGATGAACCAATTTTTTTCATTGTTACCTTAAAAATATTATGCATTCATTTTTTTTTTTAATTTAATAATAGTTTGTAAAAGTGATATATTTCTATCGATAAATGAGATACGTGTTATTAAAAGGAAGTTCTACATCTTTGTGTCCTAATTTTCGATTTTTTAACCATTTGGAAATGGTTGTTGTTTTCGGTCGAGAATGGGGCCAAATGATGCTCGCATTTTTTTTTTTTTTTTTTTTTTTAAGAAATTCAACGATGTTCTTCATTTTTAGAAGAATTTTTATTTGAATAGGTAATAGAAAGGCACAAAATCGTTAAAAATTGAAAAAGTTTCAAAATGGTAGACGCAATAATCAGATATGGAAAAATCCAAAGCCAAAGAGCGACGCCGAAATGAAAATCGTCTTGCAAAGCAAAAATCGAGGTCTTCAACTCATTATGTAGGCCATGAAAATCGAGGTCTTCAACTGATTATGTAGCCCATGAAAATCTATTACAGAATAAAAGACGAACGCGAAAAAGGAAACAATCTAATGTTTAATCTATTGACAGTAAAAGGCCATGTCTCGAGGGTATCCAATCCACTAGCTACGGTGTTTTACAATCGGTCGATTCTAATCGGGAAAAAATTGAGCTGAACTTAGGTAATTTGTCGCAATCTGTGGATGATTCGGTGGAACTGTTTTCGATTTGTAAACTGTTTTTCTTCTCGAAACGTAACTTGGAGAGTTTATCGATGAAGGTTTTGTTCGGCTGAAGTTTGATCTTTGCGATCTGTTGTTGAAGAGGATGCGACGGAATTTGGTGGACGAAATAAATTCCAAATGGTCGCTGTAATCTATTAAATTACAATTATTATTTTTTTTTCTTTTTGCCTTTTTTCTTACCTTAAGTGTGCAGATTTTTGTCCTAAAGCGGTTCGTTATATTTCAATTCCTTATAGTATTCATTGTTTCTTGCACACTCTCAGAAAAAAACTGTAAATTTATGAGCGTTTGGTCTTCAATTTTCACGGGCAACAACATTTTTTGATGAAAAACGGCCTGATCCATTAAATAAGAGGCCTTAGATAAAAGCGGCCCTTAGATACTTAGAAAATTAAGGGCAATCAACATATTCTTACAGTTCTAGCCCATCTTTTAGCAAAAATACGATACGATCCCATACATTTCTCTCCGCTAGGGTGAAACTCTTCATTTTAGTCGTGTTTCAAAAAACAATGTTACTTTACCCCGACCGTAACATATCTTTAAACCCGCCAAAAATGATGACCGCTCTGTGATGATTAGATAACGTACTACGCGCTGCGGAACAGTAAGTAAAGTGTTATTGTTTTTTTAAATTGCAATATATCCTCTTTTAAGGAATTGTATTACTTTGCCCCATAAAATTACGAGCGACACAAAATGATGGACATGGAATTTTTTTTCTTTTTTTTTTTACGGGGTATAACTGGAATCTCTGCTGCTGGCCTCTTCCCGTGATATTACAGGATATTTTTAACAGTGTACATAACGCCGCTTTTTGTACGTAACGTTATTTTAAAATTTAAAATTTGTTTTTCTCGAAGTCCTATTTTACAAATTGACGATCGTTTGTCTCGAGAATTATTGGATCGATTTTCATCATTTCTTTATTTATAAGAAAGCTAATCGTTTTCTTTTTTTTTCTGGAGCTGGTATACCATAGAAAAATATAATTTCCGTTGGTAAAATATTTTTTAGAGCTCCCAAAAGGTTAAAACAGGCAAAAAAGTGACCTTTTTTGTTCAAAAGACTGTCAACTTGTCAAAAATCAACTTTTAAATTAAATTTTGCTTATAAGCACCAGAGAATTTTCACTGCAGAAAAGTTTTTTTTTTTTTTTTTTTTTTTTTTTTTTTTTTTTTTTTTTTTTTTTTCTCGCTTTCATTTCAACATAAAAAAAGTTAGACGATTATACAAAATAAAAATAAAAAGTAACAAATTAATAATACACAAACTAATTTCAAATCTTAAAAGGAAAATTTAACAGGTGTCGTTGGATATTTTGAATTTTTTTATGTGAACAATTTTGATTAATAGTTAAACAAGATATTTCATGCAGATTTTAATTGCAATTTTATTTACAGCACAATTTCATTTATTACTATAAGCTTAAAAAAACTTTTCTGTTTCATCACGATATCATTTCTCCGACAATCCCACTTTATTCACACCATCTATTTTAATGAATGGCTATCAACAGACACGTTTTTAAAATCTAGTCACATTGCGAAAGAGTCTTATGCTCTATTACTTTCAATTTCGTGCTCTGTTTGTTGAAGTTTCTACTATGTGTCTCGCGAGAATAAAAGTTTTGAATTGTGGGGCTGTACATACATGTATAACGTTATCATTTTAGGGTATTGGGGGATCTGGCACATGATATCGTAAGATATCTCTAGGGTGAGAAGATATTTGTCTTTTGATCTAACCAAACCTTTCTCATTTTATTTGTGATTTGTTCTTTACATCAAAATAGCATGTTTTCTGCTTTTAGCCTGTTATCTATTTTTATGAAAATACAAAGTTTTTGTTAAAATCATTAAATGATTCTTCTCGTAAAATTATTTATTTCCAAAATAGGAAATACAACAACGTTTGACACTTCTTCTGTCTTATCGCTCACCTGCAAAAAAGTAACACATCTCGGCAAAAGGTAATTTCACAGGAGAGGAAAAAGAAAATTTGCGTGACTTTACTGTAACATGAAATTATAGCACATAGATCTGCATGCAGGAGTAAAAACGTACATAAAATCGTATAACTCTTAAGAATGAAGACTTATGGAGGTTCAGATGATTGAACAATTTTATCTCCCTATACAATCCACACTTCTTCTGTGGTCACGAATTGACATATAGCGTAATACAGCAATTTTCCGTATAACTATACTTATGAGACTTTATCCCTAGCAAGACGCAGCACCTATGATAGACTTAATAGTGGAATAACGCAAAATGAATATCTGCAAGATATGTCACATTTCTTGCGTGTAAGCGATATGTCTACGCATATCCGTTGTTCGAGAAACCAGGTGCAAAGTATGAAATGGTACGTGTTGTGTTTAGTTGTAAAAAAAAAAAAAAAAAAAAAAAAAAAAAAAAAAGAAAGAAAGAAAGAATGTTATCAACGTGTTTTGATGATAAGAATTTCTACCTGCCCCCCCCCCCCCTTCCGCCCATCCAAGCAAGGGCAAGGAAACATTACTGCTGTTGAATGCATTATGTAAGAAAAAAGCTATTATTAAATACTTTTAAATAACAACTATACCTTTTAAGTGTTATTCGATATAATGTTATTTCATATATAATAGAGAAATTTTATTGACTTCTCTTCATTCCAATCAATGGAGAATGCGAATAATAAATGCATAAACATATGTGTATATCACTAGAAACAAAAGAAAATAAGTGCAATAATGAAACGAATTTTAGACATTAATAACGAACGATATATATTTTTTTGGATGGGTGGTGGCTGTTCAGAGAATGATAACGTATGATATCGTAAAGGGGGAGGGGTCCAAAATTACCAAATAGTTGATATCGTTGTATATGTACAGCCCCTTGCTGATGAAGTTTTTGCAATAACTAAGATACTTAAATGCGTGAAAAATTTTACTGTCTGCGGATAACTGGATTATTTTGTATTTCTTTTGAAAAAAATCCATAATGAATTAATTTTTCAGTATATTTTTCTTTTGAAATTACTGATGGAGTCTTTTTTTTATGTAGAAAAATCAAATTCACAAATATATCTAGCTCTTAATATGTGGCATGTGTTTTTTACCTCTCTTTCATTTTAACATAAAAAATAGACAATTATAGTTAATAAGCATAAAAGGTAACCAATTACACTCAAACTAAAATTCACTCAATTTAAAATGGATATGAGCAAAACATAACATATATCGTTGTACATTTTCTGTCTTTAACATGAAAGTTTTTGGTGAATAGTAAAGTAAGATATTTACGTACACATTTTAATTTCATTTTTATTGACAGTTAAATTTTATTCGAACAATAAATGCGAGTAAAAACTTTTCTCGTTCAATACGATGAGTTTTGTTCAATAGTTCCACTTTATTTACAACATCTATTTTGATCATTTGCAATCTCCAAACTCGCTAGTAAAGTTGACTAATGTTGTGAGAGTATTTTATGCTTTATCACTTTCAATTTTGTGCTCTGCTTGTTAAAGTTGCTTTGATGTGCCTCACAAAAATAAAAGATTTGAGTTTACTTATGAAGTTTTCACAACGACGGAAAATGCTTATGCGCACGAAAATTTCTATTAGCATATAATCTGATTATTTGATTATATATATACTTTTAATTTTAGAATACATTTACAATGAATTATTTTTTCTGTATCTTTTTCTTTAGAAATTATTTATTAAGTCTTTTTTTTTTTTTTTTTTTTTTGAAAAATCAAATTTATTTATAAATAAATCTAGTTCGTAATATCAGTACCGCATAGTTATTATTCATTTTAATCTCTCTCTTTTTTTTAATATGAAACTAAATTAGACAATTACAGTTAATAACAGTTAAAGGCAATAAATTAAGAACACGAAAACTAATTTCAAATGCATATCAGTAAAATTTAACAGATATCCATGTACATTTTCTGTCTTTTTTAAAAAAAAGTTTTTGTTTAATAGTTAAGTAAGATATTTACATGCAAGTTTTAATTACATGTTTATTCATAGTGGAAATTTATCTAAATAATTAAAGCGAATAAAAACTTTTCTCAATCAACACGATGAGTTTTATTCAATAGTCCCACTTTATTTAAAACATCCATTTTCATGATTCTACAGACTCGCTAGTAAAGTTGATCAATGTTGGGAGAGTATTTTATGCTTTATCACTTTCAGTTTCGTTTTCCGCTTGTTAAACATTCTTTGATGTGTTTCACAAAAATAAAGGTTTTGAGTTTACTGATGAAGTTTTCACAACAACAAAAAATGCTTACACGCACGAAAAGTTTTATGTCTGCGTGTAATTTTATTCTTTTATTTTTTTTTTCTCTAGGAAATTATACGTAATGAATTCTTTTTCCGATACTTTTTTTTTTTTTTAGATCTACAAAAGCCTTTTTTTTTTAATTAAAAATTAAATGCATGTGTAAATAAATCTAGCTCTAACAATCAGCGCTGAAAGTCTTCTTTATTTTATTTCATCCAAAAGAAAAGTTAGATAATTTTAAATATGAAGTTCAAATCTAACAGATATCAATTTGGTCTATTTAACATAAAATTTTTAGCAAACAGTTAATTAAGATAAGTACATGAAGATTTTAACACAATTTTTATTTATAGTTAAAACTTATTTAAATAATCAAAGTGGAGAAAACATTTCAAATTCAACACCATCAGATTCGTTCAATAATCCAAAAACATCTACGTATTTTGATGATTTGGCGTAGCCAATCCTTACTTATACATTACAGTGATGTTGTGAGAGTATTTTATGTTTTATCACTCTCAGTTTCGTGTTCTCTTTGTTAAAATTGCTTTGTTTATCTTCCCTTAATGGAAGTTTTTAGACTGTTGAGGAATTTTTCCCAAAGACTAAGGATATTTAAATATGTAAAAGTATTGTCGTCGGTGCATATTTAGCTAAAACCATTTGCTTGACAATAAATCTTACACCAGATGTTAATTAAACAACAACATGAATTGAATAATAACAATAAAACCCTATAATTGCAACCACCGAGTGTCCTAAAATAGACTGACTGATTTAAAAATTCAATAACTTGCATATGATGAGAGCTATTAAAAAAACAAATCTTACAAGAGGGTTATGTAAGATGTCAGGAGTTTTTTTTTTATTGAGATTCTCGATTTTAATTTAAGATAGCAACAATAGATGGCGTTGTAAGCTATAGGCGTTAAATCGGCGGCCCGATTTTTGGTCTCTCTCGTCTCTCAACATTGATGTGAAAGAAGGAGGTTAAAAATATGGAGCGGTCCCCTAAGAACAAATACGCATTACCGACTGAGAACTACTCCATTTATTAGGATACACCAATAGGTTAGGAAACATTTGTCTTTTTTAACAATGTACTTTTGAGATTGAAAGATCAAAGATGTATTACATATCCTTTCCAATTAATCTATTGTAATACGTTGAGAGTAATAATTTCTTATTACTTGCAAAATTCAACATTATGTATTCTGACAAACAAATGCAATAAACTACGCTAGGATTCATTTATAATAATACTAGCTAACTTGCCCGGCGTTGCCCGGGTACGTAAAAAAACTGCACTAATTGCGAAAAACCACTGAAAATCACAATAAGATATCGCGAAAAAATTTTAAATCGCTGCGCAAATTTCGAAAAGAGAAAAAAAAATTATATATATTGTGTTCGAAGATTGAAAGTTGATTCAACTTCTATCAACGTCTTTCACTAATGTGGAAAAATGGTAGAAAATCGCTAAACTACACTAAAAATCACATACAAAATACCCGAAAAATTCGAAAATTGTTATACGAAATCCGAATAAACTTTATTGAAATGAAGGTAGAAATTACTTTAGTATTATAGGTCAAAAATGGAATGTTAAAAAATTGCAGCAGATCGCGAAGAAACGTAAATATCGAATTAAAAATCACCTGATGACGTAACAAACACGTGTAAGGTGTTTAATGTCAAGTAAGTTTGACATTTACGATCACCCATTATTGGCATTTAATCTTTTGATATTTTTTTTTTTTTGGTCTATGGGATAATCCGGTAGAACCACAAATTATTTCTGTTCGGATTTAAAAGTATTATATTTAAGTTATATAAAGTATTATACTTATTATATTTAAATTCAAAATCCTCAGAGTTGTTATCTGCAACTTAGTTCAAAAGAGAATTCCAATGTATGCCTTTTTTGGCCAAAGATAATATACATGCCTTTAAAATCGATCATATAAAGAGATGCATTAAAAAAGACAAATTTCAAATCAAAGCTATGTAAACTTGAACATCTTT
Organism: Maratus speciosus; assembly: GCA_963932465.1. Lineage (NCBI taxonomy): Eukaryota > Metazoa > Arthropoda > Arachnida > Araneae > Salticidae > Maratus > Maratus speciosus. The sequence continues at coordinate 499,196,195 of OZ010794.1, read as the reverse complement.
AATCTTTAGATAAATATGGAGATTACATTCAACACCAGAGGCAACACATGAGCTTCCTGCATCATCACTTCTTTGAAGTACAAAGCGGAATTTCAAAATTTCACAATGCCCTATGGAGTTCATGAAACCATGATGTGATGTAGAATAGGAAAGAAAGTATTTTGATGTTAGCCTGGAGTATGGAAAACTTATTTCAAATTTAAGAATTCTTTTAATAAAACATTCTTTCATTTAGAAAATTTATTTAATATGAATGCTTTGCACGTTCAAATATTAATAAGAAATAAAGGGAAAAAGTAAAATAATACTAAATTTGTTGACATACTAACTATCTTTTTTAAACCAATAATTTTCTATTAACCGTAACGTAAATAAAAAGTAATGTTTTAATAACTAACTTTCGTTAATTATATTTTGGCAATGGTTGTGAGAATCAATAAGGATAAGTTTCATCTGTATCCTTGGGAAAAAAAAATTCCGAAAATACTTTATTTTTGCCAAAGACAGTATACCTGCACTTAAAATCGAGCAATCGATCATTTAAAGAAATGCATTAAAAAAAGGACAAATTTCAAATCAAAGCTATGTAAACTTGAAAATCTTTAATCTTTGGGTAAATATGGAGATTACATTCAGTACCAGAGGCTACACTTACGTTTCCTGCATCATCACTTCTTCTAAGTGCAAAGCGGAATTTCAAAATTGCACAGTGCCCTATGGAATTCATGAAACCATGATGTGATGTAGAATAGGAAAGAAAGTATTCTGATGTTAACCTGGAGCAGGGAAAACTTATTTCAAAAACATGAATTATTTTAATAAAACATTCTTCCCTTTAGAAAATTTATTAAATATGAATACTTTGCATGTTCAAATATTAATAAGAAAGAAAGGAAAAAAATTAAAATAATACTAATTGTGTCAAATAAAATTTGTTGACATACTATCTTTTTTAAACCAATAATTTTCTATTAACCGTAACGTAAATAAAAAGTAATGTTTTAATAACTTACTTTCGTTAATTATATTTTGGCAATTGTTGTCAGAAGAAATAAGGATACGTTTTACATTGTTTTAAGGTTAAGTTTTTCCCGTATCCTAGTTAAAAGAAAAATTTCGAAAATACTTTTTCTTTTTCTTTTCTTTTTTTTTTTTTTTTTTTTTTTTTTTTTTTTTTTTTGCCAAAGACTAACCTGCACTTAAAATCGATCATTTAAAGAGATGCAGTAGAAAAGGACAAATTTCAAATCAAAGCTATGTAAACTTGAAAATCCTTAATCTTTGGGTAAATATGGAGATTACATTCAGCACCAGAGGCTACACTTACGTTTCCTGCATCATCACTTCTTCTAAGTGCAAAGCGGAATTTCAAAATTGCACAGTGCCCTATGGAATTCATGAAACCATGATGTGATGTAGAATATAAAAGAAAGTATTTTGATGTTAGCCTGGAGCAAGGAAAACTTATTTCAAAAATATGAATTCTTTTAATAAAACATTCTTTCATTTAGAAAATTTAATCATATGAATGCTTTGCATGTTCAAATATTAATAAGAAAGAAAGGGAAAAAGTAAAATAATTCTAAAGGGCATAGCCGGATAAGCATTGGAAACATGCCTTTCAATCAAATTTCCTGATTTTTTTCCTAGACGTAGCTACATATCTGACAATATATTTCCCCTATTATCACCCTATAAATATTAATATTTAATGAGATAAAAATGTTTTTTCGATTTTTTAAAAAAAACGGATTTTCTCAAAAACTGCTGCACGGAATTTCCTGCCATTAACTGAGGATATATAGATACCAAAGATGCATAACTGGTAATTTTTGTATAATTTTCTGTTTATAAAAACTGTGTGAAATAGCGAAATAAAAAATCAAAAAAATAAAAGTAATATCTTATGGTTATCCGAAAATTACCATTTTCTTGTAAAAAATTCTCCATATGTGTCCGTATATTTTATGTAAATGCCGAAGGTTTGCGTTGGGTACTACATATAAATATTTACAAAAATGTATATTAAAATTATTGAAATTCATTTTAAGGCCTCATTCGCGGTGGAGCTACTTAACTTCAACATCCGAAGAATTTTTGGAACAAAGTCAGCAGGCAGTATGTCAACTGATGTATTTTAGATTCCATTAAGCATATAAGCTAAGTTTTTCAACATCATGTTCATTTTGATATCGACAGTGTTGAGAATGTTGCTCATGTGTTCATTAAAATTTAAAATACAGCAATTCTGTAACTGTTTATTCCAAAATTTCTTCGGGTGTGGAAGTTGAGTAGCTCCGCCCAAAATAACGCTTTAAAATGTATTTCAATAATTTTAATATACATTTTTGTAAATATTTATATGTATTACCCAAAGCAAACGTTCGGCATTTATATAGAATATACGGGCATATATGGGGAATTTTTAGTAATTAAATTGTAAACTTAAATTGTAAAACTTAAATTAGTTTAAACCTTTATATCCTGACGGTACTTTTAAGTATCATTAACCCCTTAACGGCCGCTTAACATTTCGAAAAACCATAAAAAAGTACCTATTTTTTTATCACAGAAATTGAATAATTATAAGGTTTCTATATAAAACTCACAATTAGTTTTTTTAAGGCGAAAAAAAAATGTTATTGAACAAATTCATATTTGTGGAAAAGCCATCATGCGAGAATTCTGTGTTTTAATGTTTATTTTCTACCATACAAATTAATGCGAATAAGACCTTTTTTTATGACATCTTAGATCTTTATTTATCATCATCAAACAAATTATTTTGTTTACAAATATTATTTGAATCATTAACAAATATTATTTGAAATAATATATACATTAAATTTTGATTATTCATAATTTCTTTTTGAGCGCGATATATTTCGAAACGTAATAAAAAGCCCATCACTACAATCAGCGACAAAAACCGAACCCAATACACATATTCAAAGACTTCATACCGAAATGCCAGTTACATTTTTCTGGTTTCAGAAGTTTTTTACAGCAATAAATCTCCAACCCGGAAATATGACGGGCAGGAGAAATACCGAACAACACCTCAGCCCGTGATATTGACGGGAGCGAGAATTAAGGGGTTAAAGGAAATTCAATGTAAAGTTTATTTAATTCGTCTTCTAATAAAAGTAGATTGCACTTTTCATGCAAAGTAATTTGCTCAATCCTATTTAGAAAGCACAGTGAAACAGACGAAGCTGAATATTTTTTAATATGGTTATTTTCTCAACCATTTACATGGGTGTAGCTCTTATCCTATTAAAAAATGTTATACGAAAAATTTGCAACTAGAAAACACTTCTCTGTTACAGATAGGATCACAATACATTTATTCACACTTTGATATAAACAAAAGAACTGGAATTAACATTAGAAGCTTAGTTAGAAGCTCGGTACACGATAACTGCTGATTTAGCAATTAACGAGGCTGCATCTCTACCAATAGAATATTCAGTTTTGTTTTAACTATAATTTTTTGACAACTTGAGGTAATGTTTTTCTACTTGTTGAACTTTAAAACCTAGTATGACTTTCACGTTAAGAATTAGCATATGAGGGATTCAGAATGAATCCGAAATGTCCTTTTAAATTGTTTTTAGTGGTTTTATCCTTTAATGTAATGTAATGCAATGTATGTTATTTTCAAAAGTTTTTATAATTTATTCACACTGTTCTTATAAGAATTGTAAGACTTCCATAACAGTATTTTTTTTCAATAAATCTAATTATTCTTGTAAATATTTTGCAAAAATATTTTACTAATAATATAGTATAATCTAACTACCGATTTATTAAATCAGTTTTAATTTTAAAAATGTATCAAAAAATCAAATTATTATTATATATGTTGTTCTGGATATCTTAGACATTAACGTAAATAATTATTCACGTGAAGCAAATTTTTTTATTCAAAATTCAGGATATAAAGTGGTAACATGAGATTCGCGGAAATGCTATCGCGTTAGGAGAGTAGACTCTAATGAATCTACACAAGTCACACGAAGAAACAAGCGGGATAAAGTTAAACCTATGGAGTGTTCTTTTCAGATTTCTGGCTTCCATTTCAATATTTTTAAGGGGACGGTGGAGCTTAAAATCCTTAAAAATATTTTTTTTTATTTTTGTAAATTTCAACTTAAATATTATTCAAGGGTACATTATACACATTATGGCATGCATTCATAAAAAAAAAAATTAAAAAAAAAATTTATTTTTGAGAAAAACAGGGAATTTTACGCGTCGTCTTAGAAATCTCCGAAATGCCCCATGCGTCTTCCATATCAATGAAAATCCCCAATACTTTTTTAAAAAGTTTGGTTTATATATATAAATAAAATCAAGCATCGAATTTTATATATTTAAATTTAAAGGTAAAAAAAAAAAATTCAAAATTTCAAAATTTTTTCAAAAAAAAAAATTTTTTTTTTTAACTTTTCAATTCAAATATATAAAATTCGATGCTCTATTTTATTTCTATATATAAATCAAACTTTTATAAAAAGTATTGGGGATTTTCATTGATATGGAACGCGCAGGGGGCACTTCGAAGATTTCTAACACGACGCGTAAAATTCCATTTTTTTCTCAAAAATAAATTTTTTTTTAATCTTTTTTTGTGATAAATGCATGCCATAATGCATATAATGTACCCTTGAATAATATTTAAGATAAAATTTACAAAAAATAAAAAAAAATTGAAAACATTTGAAATTTTGAAAATTTTTCGAAAAAATTTCAATTTTTTTCGACTTTTGTTTTTAACCTTTAAATTCAAATATGTAAAATTCGATGCTCTATTTTATTTCTATATATAAACCAAACTTTTATAAAAAATATTGGGGATTTTCATTGATATGGAAGACGCATGGGCATTTCGAAGATTTCTAACACGACGCGTAAAATTCCATTTTTTTCTCAAAAATAAAATTCAAAACTCTTTTTTTGTGATAAATGCATGCCATAATGCATATAATGTACCCTTGAATAATATTTAAGATGAAATTTACAAAAAATAACAAAAAAATTGAAAAAAATTGAAATTTTGAAAATTTTTGAAAAAATTACAATTTTTTTCAACTTTTTTTTTTTAACCTTTAAATTCAAATATGTAAAATTCGATGCTCTATTTTATTTCTATATATAAACCAAACTTTTATAAAAAATATTGGGGATTTTCATTGATATGGAAGACGCATGGGCATTTCGAAGATTTCTAACACGACGCGTAAAATTCCATTTTTTTCTCAAAAATAAAAATTTTTTTAAATCTTTTTTTGTGATAAATGCATGCCATCATGCATATAATGTACCCTTGAATAATATTTAAGATGAAATTTACAAAAAATAAAAAAAAATGAAAAAAATTGAAATTTTGAAAATTTTTTGAAAAAAATTCAATTTTTTTCAACTTTTTTTTTTAACCTTTAAATTCAAATATGTAAAATTCGATGCTCTATTTTATTTCTATATATAAACCAAACTTTTATAAAAAATATTGGGGATTTTCATTGATATGGAAGACGCATGGGCATTTCGAAGATTTCTAACACTTCGAAAATTCCATTTTTTTCTCAAAAATAATTTTTTTTTTATCTTTTTTTGTGATAAATGCATGCATAATGCATATAATGTACCCTTGAATAATATTTAAGATGAAATTTACAAAAAATAAAAAAAAAATTGAAAAAAATTGAAATTTTGAAAATTTTTCGAAAAAATTTCAATTTTTTTCAACTTTTTTTTTTTTTAACCTTTAAATTCAAATATGTAAAATTCGATGCTCTATTTTATTTCTATATATAAACCAAACTTTTATAAAAAATATTGGGGATTTTCATTGATATGGAAGACGCATGGGGCATTTCGAAGATTTCTAACACGAGCGTAAAATTCCATTTTTTTCTCAAAAATAAATTTTTTATTAAATTTTTTTGGGATCAATGAATGTTATAATGCATATAATGTACCCTTGAATAATATTTAAGTTGAAATTTGAAAAAAAAAAAAAAAAAAAAAAAAAAAAAAAAAAACATTTTTAAGGATTTTAAACTCCACCGTCCTCTTAACTAACTTTTCTTGCATAGGATAATGAAGTTATGAATAAAGAGGAGACATATTCTGTTTTGTCTACCAATTGCAAATGAAGTAACTGAGGAGGTTGCCAACAGATGGCGGCTGTTTTTTTTTTTTAATCGGATGAATAGTTTCTGATTTCTGCTGGGGCAAACATCTACCGGTAAATTTGAATAGAAATTTTCGGCTTACTTATGCGCCTTTTTCATAGAACAATGGAACAATAGATCTGGTGTATGGATTCCCTAGTTGCGTGGCAACTTTACATCCAGGCTAAGAGTAGATCGTTTTACAATGCAATGGGAGCCTTAGAAAAAAGAGCGTTTAAACGCGGCTAGTAGCCACGAAAAAATAGAGAGTAAACTAAAATATAGACAATTTTTAAAAGAAAAAATTGTTAGTATAACTAGTAGAAAGAAGAAAAAAAAAAGTTCCATATGATCCAAAAATGTCCAGGACAGGCGAAAAAGCTACCAAAGGAAGCCCCGTAAAAAAAAAAAAAAGACTCAATTCAGAGACCATACATTAGTTTAACACAATTATATCAAAGTAAGATACAAAAGTTTATAATTTTTCATAGATAATTTCTCTCACAAATATTATAAAAACTTCTATTTGTTTTATTGGTGGCAGTTTGCCCGCTGATACTGTAAGGAGGTTGTCTATGTTGTCACAATATGGCGGAAACGCAGGCGACTACAGTCAAATAAACTTCCACAGGTAAAAATTAATATATGTTTTTGCCATTACTTTTGACTGAAATTTTGCATAAATAAGATGTTTAAAAAACGACAAAAGTTCTATTTAAGTTTACTAGTGGAAGTTTTTCCTGGCGGTAATCAACCCCTGAGAAAGCTTTTACAATTGAAGCTTCACTATTTTAAGAGGACAAGGGAATCTTAAATTTTTTTTTTTTTATTTTTTGTAAATTTCACCTTAAATATTATTCAAGGGTACATTATATGCATTATAGCCTGCATTTATCACAAAAAAAATTAAAAAAAAAATTTATTTTTGAGAAAAAAAGGGAATTTTACGTGTCGTCTTAGAAATCTTCGAAATGTCGCTTGCACATTCCATATCAATGAAAATCCCCAATATTTTTTATAAAAGTCTGTTTTATATATATAAATAAAATAGAGCATCGAATTTTATATCTTTAAACTTATAGGTAAAAAAAAAAAATGAAAAATTTAAAAAAATTTCGAAAAATTTCCACATTTTTCATTTTTTTTTTTTTTTTTTTTTTTTGCAAATTTCATCTTAAATATTATTCAAGGGTACATTATATGCATTATGGCATGGATTTATCACAAAAAAATTTTAAAAAAAATTTATTTTTGTGAAAAAAATGGAATTTTACGCGTTGTCTTAGAAATCTTCGAAATGCCCTCTGCACGTTCCATTTCAATGTAAATCCCCAATATTTTTTATAAAAATTTGATTTATATATATAAATAAAATAGAGCATCGAATTTTATATATTTGACTTGAAAGGTTAAAAAATAAATAAAAATAAAAATTTTGAAATTTTTTCGAAAAAATTTCAAAATTTTTCAATTTTTTTTTTTTTTTTTTTTTTTTTTTTTGTAAATTTTATCTTAAATATTACTCAAAGGTACATTATATGCATTATGGCATGCATTTATCACAAAATTTTTTTTAAAAAAATTTATTTTTATGAAAAAAATGGAGTTTTACGCGTCGTCTTAGAAATCTTCGAAATGCCCCCTGCGTGTTCCATATCAATGAAAATCCCCAATATTTTTAATAAAAGTTTGGTTTATATATATAAATAAAATAGAGCATCGAATTTTATATATTTGAATTTAAAGGTTTAAAAAAAATGAAAAATTTTGAAATTTTTTCGAAAAAATTTGAAAATTTTTAATTTTTTTTTTACCTTTAAATTCAAATATATAAAATTCGATGCTCTATTTTATTTATATATATAAATCAAACTTTTATAAAAAGTATTGGGGATTTTCATTGATATGGAAGACGCATGGGCATTTCGAAGATTTCTAACACGACGCATAAAATTCCATTTTTTTCTCAAAAATAAAATTCAAAACTCTTTTTTTGTGATAAATGCATGCCATAATGCATATAATGTACCCTTGAATAATATTTAAGATGAAATTTACAAAAAATAACAAAAAAAATTGAAAAAAGTTGAAATTTTGAAAATTTTTGAAAAAAATTCAATTTTTTTCAACTTTTTTTTTTAACCTTTAAATTCAAATATGTAAAATTCGATGCTCTATTTTATTTCTATATATAAACCAAACTTTTATAAAAAATATTGGGGATTTTCATTGATATGGAATGCGCAAGCGACATTTCGAAGATTTCTAAGACGAAGCGTAAAATTACATTTTTTTCATAAAAATATTTTTTTTTTTGGTGATAAATGCATGTTATAATACATATAAAGTACCCTTGAATAATAATTAGGTGAAATTTACAAAAAATAAAAAAAAAAATATTTTTAAGGATTTTAAGGTCCCTTGTCCCCTTAAAGATATGTCAGTTCCTCGTTATTGATAGTCCCATGCATACGATACCTGAGGTCGACATCTAACCTTGTGTGGTTTTACTATTTCCATATTGGTTGCAGTTTATTTACACGAGGATGTTTCCCTTTCAGAACCAGTTCAAACAGGTGCTTGAGGGTTGTTTGCACATAAACAAATCTGTAACCGAAATAAAAACGTAGATACGCTCAACGTTACATACCCACCTCAAGTATCGTATGAAAAAAAAGTAAAAACATTTAAATTCAACCGAGATAATTGTAAAGAAAGCTCCCATAGGTTCGACATTAACTTTCAAATATCTTCGCATAACTACCGAATTATCAAACTAATAATAATCCTATCAGAGCGGTTTTTTTTCAAATTTCTCGTTTGAATTTCAAAATTTTTACTATATTTTTATTTTTTGTTTTGCATAGGAAACCTGAAGAAAATCTCTAACCGGGCACTTTTCTACTCTTTCGATTTGTATTGCAGATTTATTTATTCATTTATTTTTTTAAAGAAGATAATTTCACTTTCGAAAGCGGTTACGAAATATTATGTCACTTCATAGAAAAATTTACAACAAAATCGAAATGTAAAAAAGGATCTTATTAGAGGTCGACCTGAGTTACACTGTGCAAAGAAAAAAAATCATTTAAATATATTGAATTGCGAACGAGAAATATGAAAATAACGCTTCCTTGGGATTAATAATAGCTTGAGAGTGTCCTCGCGTAAGTAGTGTGTGCTCTTAATCCCCCCCCCCCCTTCCAATACACAATAAACTATCGTCATATTTGCTTTCCTTTCAATGTTTTTTTTTTTTTTTTTTTTTTTTTTGTTTACATACGCTGACGCTGACATACATTACGTAAAACTATGCTATTTTACCATGCGAACTAAATACAGTAAAACCTCCCTAAAGCGACCACGCTCCGCTCCAACAAAAATTGGTCGCTCCGAGAGTTGGTCTCTTAATGGAGGTTATGTTTAAATCTAGATTTTCATTGTTGAAAATGGGTAACAATTAATGTTACTAAAATTTATTTTTCGCATTAGGAAAAAATATGAAAATTTAAGTATCAAAACAAAAGCTAATTACATACGTTAATTACTGCAGAGTTTAAAAAATGAATACGTTGACATTTGCTTTAATTTTACAGTTTTATCTTCTATAACTTTTATTTCAAAATTCAGTAAATAATTGTTTTTTTTTTTTTTTTTTTGTTTTTTTTGGACGGGACAAATAATGACAACGATTTCATTAATTTATCTATTTCCTTGAGAGTTTGCTGGCAGAATAGGTCAGGGAAGTTTGTTGACCGTCATCCTTAATTTGTCATTAGATTTATATTTATTGCCTAAAAAGGCACAAAGGGGTTTAAACAAAAGTTACCGGAATAAATAAAGATTCTAAACTTAGTTGAGAAGTTTGATGAATAATGGTCTCCGGAATTATTATTCTAATAAAAACGTCTTCAAGCGCCCAGGAAGAAACGGAATTTGTTTAATTTTCTTCAAAGAAATTGGTCGCTCATGGAGGGAGTTCAAATGGGTGTTCTCTGAATAAAGGTAAAATTACTATTGAGCCTATGGGAATAAATTTCGTTCCATGAAAAAATGATCATTCAGGTTGGTGGTCGCACAGGGAGGTTTCTCTATACATTTTATCGACTACAGTGTCAATTGAGAATTCTAAATTAACCCCTTAACGCTCGCATTAAATTACAGTTTAAAAATTCAAATTGCTTATTGGCACCACTTTTTTGAAAAAGAAATATTCACCTTGTTTATTGACAGGTAAAATGATACCATGATAAAGATAATTGCACTATCTTACAAAATTGGTGAGAATCAAACAAATCTGAATAAACCTAAAATAAGACGCAGCCCATGAATATGACGGGAGCGAGAATTAAGGGGTTAAGTTAAATTTTGTAATATTTGTGTGTGTCAATTAAATCTTTTTAATTTCGTTACCATTACCATTTAATACATCATATACATAAAAAACAACGGCGCTAAAATTAGTTTCAAAATTATGGTGCTGCCACGCCAAATGTAAGCAGTGCGTTAGTGTTAAAAAACAATAAAAATTATGGTTTGTAATACAATAAATTAGTTCTCATTCACAAATTCTATTAGGTAATACCCATAATATAATATGAAATAGAAGTTATTAAATAATATCACATAGACTCAGTTGATGTTGTAAAAATTGCAAAAGTTGTTACACAGTACACACAAATCTGGTTATTGAAAAATTATATAATTGTGCAAAACTATTCTGAATATAAAAACATTTTTGTTATTTTATCACAGCTGCCAACATTCTGTTTTTCAAAAAATAAAATAAACATATTTTGAACGTAGAACTTATAATTCACAATGGTTTCAATATGATTTTAATTAATGAATAAAATTCATGGTTCAAAATATGTTTATCGTATTAAAGAAATGAAAGGTTAGCAACTATGCTTTATCTTCAATTTGCATAGCTGCTAACTTGTACGGATTTTTCATACCGCAAAAATTTAATAGTAAATTTTAGCTAATTGAATCACCGAATTTCGAGAATTTTTAAAGTTTATAAGAAGAAAATTTCTACTAAATTTTAGTGGTAAGAAAAATCCGTACAAGTTGGCAGCTATGAATTTGTAAAAATAAATCAAAGGTTTTAAAATATTCAGGATTACCTTATTTAATCTCCAAGAATGTTGAGGTATAAATGATAATGGATTCAACACATACCTGGAAAAGAAAAGAATTTGGAAGTTAAATATACGAATAAAAAATTATATAAATATAAAGAAGTTGGAAATTTCACGTCAAACGTGGCAAATGAGGTACGTTCGTACTATAACAAGTTTTATAAATATTTTTTGTACCGCATATTGTACTAAATGTATATTTCAGTGCTCTTCATAAGTGCACATCAGTTTCATTCGGTTTGAAAGGCTGCATCATCATTAAAATGCATTTGAAATAATTTTTCCCCACTGGCGGTAACGTAACGGGAAAAAAATGACTTTCCCTGTAATTAAACTATACAACCGATTTTCATAACATTTGAAATGACTCGACAAAACTTTGCAAAAATTATATATTTAAAATTTCAGACCTTTCGGTTGGGTAGTTTTTGCTCTGTTATATGCGGACGGACAGACAGACGAACCGAACGACGACTATAGGTGCTACGTATTTATATAATTGCAAACGCACCTAAAAACGTAGACATCCACATTTTTATTTTGTCATGTCTGTTTTTACAATACCACCATTTATATGCCAATTATCAGACATTATTGCACATTTTAAAAACGTTACTATCTGTAAGGCATACAGGTCATATTTTTGTAAAAATATATTATAGCATGTTATATATAAAATTTAATAGACGTAACATTTAAAAATAACCTATCTACGAGTTCACATACAATATACAATACACTACAAGAACGTTTTCACTCCTACCGGAGCATCCTCAGTTGTACTTACTAAATGCCTTCGATTCTGTATTTCTCACCATTAACCCCTTAACGGTTGCATTAAATTACGGTTTAAAATTTCAAATTGCTTACTGGCACCACTTTCTTGAAAAAGAAATATTCACCTTATTCAATGACAAGTAAACTGATACCATAATAAAGTCAATTACAATTTTTTATAAAACTGGTGTGAATCAAACAATCTGAATAAAAGACACAGTCCATGAATATCATGGAACGAGAAATTAGTGGTGAAGATCAGTAGATTGCCTCGTTTTCCATTTATCCATTTCTCTCTTTCCCTCTTATCCCTTTATGTTTTTCCCTCTTCTAGCATTTTATTCTATGGACAGTTAATAGTTGCATGTGTCGTGTCATTGCAAACTTCAGTTTAATAAGAACATATTTCAATTGCTTTAATAGGGCATTATGTATATTTTCATAATTCGCTGTTTTCTCTATTTTTAAGGTTTCAATCTGTTATTGCATTCTTTCTTACTAGAGCTGCAGTTGCTTTATTTAATTTGAAGTCTCTGATATGCTCTCAAATCCCTTCTTCTATTTATAATTTAGTCATCATGCCTATGTAATTGATTTTTTCGTTTTTATTATTTAGGCAACTGATTTTATAAATACATGCTGTTTAAATTTTTTCATAGTTTTCTGAATCATTTCTTATCGTTTTGGATAGAGTTGGATTGGGGGTTATTGGTACATGTTTATCCAGTTTCTTAAAGTCTTTTTCAATTTTTAAGGCTATTTTTTCATATATGGAATGGGGAGAGGAGGTATGTTTAACATTGTGTGTGTGTGCTGGTTGGATTAACTGAAAGACAAATGTTTGCCTATGTATCTGCCGGCGATGACTAAATGAATCTATCGTACATTGAGAACTGAACATTTTAAATGAGGATAGACAAAGAAAAGTCTGGATGCACCAGAGACTAAGATTTTTGGTGCGACCGGAGAATACTTCTTTGGCGCGATTTCAAAAAATCGCCAAATCGGCGCGTTTTTATAACATCCAAGGTTGCCACTTAATACCAAGATAATACTAAATACCAAGGTTGCCGCTTTGGCACATTTATCGCCAGGTTGGGGAAAAGTAGAGTATTCTACAATTCACCCAGAATTTTCTAATTTAATACGTTCCAACAAAGTATCGCACGTCAAACGTTGCAAATGAGGTGCGTTCGAACTATAAATAGTAATATAAATATTTTTTGCACCGCATATCGTACTGAATGTATATTTTAGTGCACTTCATAAGTGCATATGAATTTCATTCTGTTCGAAAAGTTGTAAAGTCGCTAAAACGTACTTGAAATAATTTTTTCACATTGGCCATAATGTAACTGAAAATTTTGACTGCCCCTGTAATTAAACTATACATCCGATTTTCATAAAATCTGAAATGACTCGACAAAATTTTGCAACAATTATATATTTAAAATTTCACACCATTCGGTTGAATAGTTTTTGCTCTGTTATATGCGGAGGGACTGACTGACAAACAGACGGACCGAGCGACGACTATAGGTGCTACGTATTTATATAATTACGAACGCACCTAAAAAGTGCTTATAAATTAAGTTTGTATCTCCTTCTGTTCTCATTTTAAATACGTGGTAATAAATTATCAATAGTCCTGTTTTATTGCAAAAGTTGCATTCGATGAAATATTGATGGCACACGTATAATTGTTGTATGGCGAACCGGGAAATATTTCTGGCACATAATTGTATGCAATAGCAGTCAACGTGATACATTCATTCAATATATAATAGTTATGAAATTTGCAAATAGATTTTCTCGCTTCAAAAGTCCTTTATTTCTTTTATATATTTATAAATATAACAAGAAAGTATTTTTATATGTGTAAAAATATCCCAATAATGATAACAAATAAATTACTACAACAATAAAGAATCGCATATACCCATTATTTTTCGCTAGAAAACTAGATAAACAAAAAAGAATGAATCTTTTCATATACCCCAGGATTTTCTCATAAAACTCAGATAACAAAAAGCAAAATCTACCTACCAGAAATAAAAAAGCCGTCCGCTCTACTTTATGGTCGGATATTTTATGAGCTGTTGGGGAAACCATACGGTGAGATTACTTATTGTTCTCTACATTCTTTATATTTTTCCTAGTTTTTTTTTTTTTTTATGGTATCTAAAGATGTTTTAATTCGATTTTCTTTACTTACCATTCATATTCCGCATGATATGCATATTTGCCAGGTTCTATTGAAAATCTCATGGCTAACTCAATACAAAAAATTATATAAGAAGAAAAAATATTTTCTTCTTTTTCTCGTTACGTTCATTATTACTTTCTTCTACCTTTACAAGAAGAAAATATTGGATTACTGGAAATTTTTGATTTCCGGATCTATACATTTTAGAAGGTCCTGAACCAGATTCGATGGTTTTTAGAAAATGTATGTCAATGAGTCTGCCTGTCACTCTGTCTGTCTGTCTGTATGTGACAAAAAAAATTGTGAGCGCTCTATCTCAAGAACTAATGCACGGAATTTCACAAAATAGTAGATACAGTTAGACCCTGATATAAACTGATGTGATTAGTTTTTGCTGTATATCGCCCAACAGGTGGCGCTGCTATGCTGCATTTTTCACGATTTCCGCAATTTGTTCATCGTGCATCTGATGAACAAATGCACGAATTTTCATCAAACTTCAGATTCAGGTATACCTTGATAAATATTGTTGCTGATTAGGTTTAAGTGTAAATTGCTCAACAGGTGGCCTGCTATGCTGCATTTTACACGATTTCCGCAATAGCTCTTTCTCAAGAACTAATGCACAGATTTTCCTTATACTTAAGATTCAGTTACACGTTGACACGAGTTATTCTTGTGTGGTTTCGGTGGCAATCACCCAATAGGTGACGCTGCTTTCTGGATTTTTCACGATTATCGCAATAGCTCTATCTCAAATACTAATGCGCAGATTTTCATCAAACTTCAGATTCAGTTAGACGTTGACATAAGTTGTTGCTGATTATGTTTTGGTGTAAATCAGCCAACAGGTTGTGCTGCTATGCTGCATTTTGAATGAATTACACGATTTTAGCGATAGTCTTATCTCTAGAACTAATGCACGGAATTTCATATCTTTAGAATCCTCATAATGGACATAGATTGCCATCGAATTTTGTAGTATTATCATATATGAGATAGAAGAAAGTTTGGGATTGCACATCCGACTAGTTACTTTTTGTTTTTGTCGTGTCTTTCTTACTGCTCTATATATAACATATGCATTTAACAGATATGTAGTTACTAAGGGGGCTGGTCACTCAGTTTCGGAATTCTCCTCCGTAATGCAGTGATGGAACAGTGTAGCAGCAGACAATCAATCGGCACCGCAAAATTTTGTTAGTATTTTTTCGAGAATTTCAGCACACAATTTCTGATATTTTTCAAGGCTATTAAAATTTACTGGTGACAATTACCCTATTGTTGCGCCATTGTTCCATAATGTTAACATCTATGGACTTTTGATACATTCGTATGTTTAGAATATCTGTGCGGGAAATTTATATTTTAAACATCTTTTTTCTGTGTACTCTTCTTAAAAGATGTCTCTTTATTTCTTAGTTTTCAAAATATTCCTAAAATCTATGCTAAATTTAATATTTTATGTTTAAAAGCGGGCGAACTGTGAGTAAAATTTTAACACTTCATGTAAAATTAAGTCTATACTTCAGAAAATCAACAAGAATTAAGAAATAAAGAGATGTTGTATCTGGCAACGAAATATTACTCTAATACATGTGACAACAGTTCAAAACAAGTCGAAAATTGCTCGTCAAACGTGGCAAATGAGGTGCGTTCGTACTATAACTAGTTTTATAATTATTTTTTTTACCCCATATTGTACTGAATGTATATATTTTTTAACTTCATAAGTGCATATAGCCTATAACATCATTAAAATGCACTTGCAATAATTTTTTTCCCATTCCCTGTAATGTAACGCAACAATTTTGACTGTCCCTGTAATTAAACTATACATCCGATTTTCATAAAATTTGAAATGGCTCGACAAAATTTTGCAACAATTATATATTTAAATTTTCAGACCATTCGGAAGGCTGTAACATCATTAAAACGCACTTGCAATATTTTTTTCCCATTGGCCGTAATGTAACGGAAAATTTTTGACTGTCCCTGTAATTAAACTATACATCCGATTTTCCTAAAATTTCAAATGGCTCGACAAAATTTTGAAACAATTATATATTTAAAATTTCAGACCATTCGAAAGGCTGTAACATCATTAAAATGCATTTGCAATAATTTTTTCCCATTGGCCGTAATGTAAAGAAAAACTTTTGACTGTCCCTGTAATTAAACTATACATCCGATTTTTATAAAATTTGAAATGGATCGACAAAATTTAGAAACAATCATACATTAAAAATTTCAGACCATTCGGTTGGGTAGTTTTTGCTCTGTTATATGCGGACAGACAGACGGACTGAACGACGACTATAGGTGCTACGTATTTATATAATTACGAACGCACCTAAAAATACAAAAAAGAAACAGACGATAATGTTTATTCGAATGGTTGAATGTAAATAAGTTCAAAGTCGTATTATTTTTTCTACTAGCTGACCCGCCCGGCGTTACCCGGGCCCGTAATAATATTCTTAAATGAATCTGAAATTTTTATCGCAGGTCCGTACAGAAAGGGCTGGGTGGAGACAGTGCAAATTACCAGGGCCCAACTCTCGTTCCGTCTCAAAGTTGTGTAAAGTCAAAGGTTATTTTTTTAAATTTTTATATGTCTCATACTTTAAACTTTTTAATTTCAAATTAACTGATGAATTTAATTAAAATGTAATTATATTTTCAATAATTTAATTTTTTATTTAAAATCTTTATATGAAAAATCAATCACAAATACAACATAACGTGTAATACTGAAAAAGAAATAATAAAATTGTAAGCAAATATTACTATATAGATTTTTTTTTAAAGTACCATCCAGCAAATTTATTTTTTAATAGAGTAAAGCCTGTTTATAACGGAATTCTGAAATAAACGAAAAAAAAAAAAGTTCCAGCTCCCCCCCCCCCCCCAAAAAAAAAAAATGCTATTATGCTTTGTTCCATTTAAATAACCTGCATAAAACGAAATTTATCACTGGTCGTTTTCGTCTAAGCAGGTTTTATTGTATCTTATTTCTGCGGGAGGGGGGGGGGTGGGGGGGTGGCGTAATAATATTCTTAAATGAACCTGAAATTCGTATCGCCGGTCCGTACAGTCAAAACTACCTGTCCGTACAGTCAAAACTACTTGTCCTTACAGTCAAAACTACCTGTCCGTACAAAATTACATTTTACGTCATGACAACATTTTGTAAACTTCTTGCTGCTGTTTAATTCGCATTTCCAAAACAGTGCTTTGCAAAAATTGCACGTTTCACCCACAGTTATGCATGCCCGGAACGTTTAAATCAGTAATTTGGATTTCAGAAACAACGCGTGCATGCTACAGTTATTAAGCCTATTTTGCCGATCGCTTAACGGCGTTCCCTATTTGGATTTCGAATCTATTTCTATTCGACTCGAATTCGGCTTCTTCTTTACTTTCAAGCATTCACCGAGATTTTTTATGGGCATTTCAAATGACATTTTGAAGCTACATAATTGCAACGAAAGATATCGCACCGAAAACGCGAAACAAACCCGATCGCCATAAATCCTGCCAAGGACTCTTACACAATAGCCAATCAGATGCGATTCTAGGGCGTTGCCATTAAACAATAACAAATAATCGCGATTTCTGTGCCACTTACGTTAGCGTAATATATATATAGATGTTTATAAATGTTGTGTCCGCGTCCTAATAAATGTTATTTGTGCATCCCAACTTCAAATGTTTTTCCTGCCGCCTCATAAACCCGCTCACCACAAGAGACATCTTTTAGGAAGTGTACACAAAAAATAGAAGTTAAATATATTAATTTGCGAGGAGATATTTGAAATATACAAATGCATCAAATGCCCATAGACTTTACATCAGTGAGGGAAAATCGGATCCTGAGTGACCAGCCCCCTTAACTGATGAATTTTGTTTATTTTAACATTTTCTTACAATAAATAACAATGAAATTCTCGCGTCAAAGAATAATTTTTCCATTGTCAGTTTTTTCATGCGAAATATCCCCTTTATTATGGTGTCATATCCTCAACAATAAAAAACAATTTACAGTAATTTCGGGTGTATAGCCCGCAGATCAAATAATTCAGTTTGGACCCAGAAATTTTATTCAGTATTTGAAGACCAATATTTACCGTGATCTAAAACGTTACATTTTATTTAAAACAATTTCTGGGTCGAAACATGATTGTTTGATCCGCGGGCTATACACCGGAAATTACGGTACTTTTTTCACGCGAGAATTTATTTTAAGCATAACATTAAAAATAAGTGTAATAATTTTTTTCGAGATGCAGTATTTTTTTTAATAAAATAGAAATATTTGCCTGTGTGTCATCCAGCGATGCCTAGGGAAATCTATCGCACACAGTAGTCTGAAAATCTGATTAATGGATAGACGAAGAAAGATCTGAATGCACCTGAGGCTGAGATTTTTCATTTGTAACTCTTTCCAACCAAGGTTAAACGTTTTTATAAATTTGGATTATCTAGGCTTTTGACATTATGTTTGACTGCATAATTGCCTGTCTGTCAGTCTGACTGGAAATCGCTGAAATGAAATTTTCATCTGTGTAATGCATTTTCTAACAGTTCTAAATTTTTGCATACTGTATATTATATGTACAAATCTTTCGATCATATACAGCTTCACAATAGAATTTGAAAACTTTTCCGATTTTAAATGCCGAAATTGAGTTTTCAAATTTGTTACACGTTTTTTTAAAAAAAAAATTAATATTTACTATTTTACAAAAATATTTTCTGAAATTCCAATTTGTTTTCGTTTTAATTTTTTCCGCTTTTCTGCAGTTTTCAACTGCCAATTCCCTTTCCAGATGGAAAAAAAAATCTTGTTACGTGAACTTTCCCTGTTACGATAGCTTTTGTTTATAAAATATTAATATTTACGATAAAAGAAAATATTTTTTTTCTGTAGGTCAATTTTATTTTATTTTTTATATTTTCTGCTTTTCCTCGGGATAGAAATAATAAAAAAAAAGCACCCACTTAATGGTATGTGATGTTTTAAAGAAATGTTAATGTTTACTACTACAAAAATATTTTCTTGAAGCCGTTTATCTTAAACGCCGCAGATTGTATTTATTTTTTGCCAGTGATGTCGAAGCTGCGTCAAGGATTTTTCTTTATTTTCAGTTTTCCATTTCAAACACTCTGGTATATCATTTCGCGTTTTAAAAAATGGTGAGCGATTGGGCGGTTTAAATATTATTTTTTTAATTTATATTTCTTTTCTGTGTGTGTGTGCTGTGTTTAAAATGTCAAATCGTATAAATCCCAGGATTTTTTTTAAAAATATAAAAACAGACTTGTGCTTGAGTATTACGCTCCGGCGTTAGCAAAAGCAGTGGGTCCCTCAATTGTAGATTCGCTTGGATATGCTGTTTCCTTTAAAAATATAAAATCATACAAATTCAAAGGGTCATTTAGAAGTACAGAGCGTAGAGTACATAGCATGCCCGGGTATACGCTGCTGAAGACATTGGGGCACAGAATTCTTTGTTCGTTTGGATACATTTCAACTTAACCCTTTCGGGTCCGATTTTTTTTCAATTTTGAGAACACAATTACTTTTACTTTAATAATGCTAATAGTAGCTATCCAAATAGATTTATTAGTTAAAAATTATCTCATCGTCTGAAATCTAACGAATTTACCTATTTTTAGTAATATTCAATTCATATTTATATGATAATAGGCCAAGGATGAGTTTTTGGACACGTTTGGAAAATATCGTATTGCAACAGGGTTCAACAGATATTACAACTTTCTAATGTTTATCACACACAATTTGTTCAGAAAAGTAGCCTATATTTTAAATTTAAAGAATTAAATAATGTATAAAATAAAGGAATCGCCAACGTTGCAAAAAGAATTAAGCAAACTTTTATTATTTACTAAATGTCAAAACATAAATGAAGTGATAATAAGAAAGACATACCATATACTATCATTACTATATGTAGATAGTAATAAAAGTAATTGTTAAGACAAAATAATACTGGATGAAAAGACATGTACTATTAATACTACACCAGACCCGAAAGGGTTAATATAATACCATAGAAATTCGAGGTTGTACGCTGTCGATGTCAGTGCTGCCCTGAACACTAAATCCCTCCCTGAGAAAAATAGCTGAACTTAATATACAAATTTAAGGTTTATTAAAACCAATTATCACGGGAAAGGCACCGCCGGGTGGGTCACCTAGTTTTAAATAAAATAATACTCGAGTGAAAAAAGCAGCATTGTTTTATTGCGGTATAAAAATCTAAATAATAAAAAACATGTATTTATGAATACAATTCTAATACACTATTATTTGTACATAAATAGAAAAAGGCTGATTACAGTTATATGACTACATAAAAAACAGTATCCACATTTCTCATTCCCTTTCTTTAGCAAACTAAAATAAAAAAAGCAAATGCATTCTTTTCGCATACCCCAGGATTTTCTCATGAAACAAAATACAGAATCTACCTACTAAAAACAAAAAGTCTACCGAACTACTTTATGGTCAGATATTTTATGAGGTGTTAAGGAAACCATAAAGTGAAATTATTTATTGTTCTCTGCATTCTTTTCATGTTTTTTTCTACATTTCTTTTTACGGCATATAAAGACATTTTTATTCGAGTTGCTTTTTCGGCTTACATAAATTTATCGTCGTATATGCATATTTGTCGTTTCCAAGGGTGTAACTCAGATCTAACAGAAGAAAAAGAAACTGTATAGAAAAAAATGCTTTTTTTTTCTTTAATGCTATCCATCACATGTAATTTTGCTTTGTTTTTAATTCGCTTTCTGCAAACTGCAGCAAATATAATGCCTGCATTTAAGATATATGTTGCTATTAATTGAATTATTTTGTTTATTTAAGAATAAGCAATAATAATTGAATGTTGCGGCACCATAAAATATTATTTTTATCATTTCTTTTCTTATATGAATTCATTTTCCTTCACTGTGATGTTACATCTTCATCGATCATAAACAATTTACTTGCTTTATTACCCGACTGCCAAGAAGGGTTGTGTGTTTTACGCGTATCTGGGTATGCGGATTTCTTTATACCCTCGAAATATCCCAACGGCTGGATGGATTTTAATGAGGTCTCTATCAATTCGTCTGAACCGCTCGATGGTTATAGGCTAGATTTTGTTTTTATAAATTCAAAATGGCTGACGTAAAATACAACATAGCGGTAGAGGCGAAAAAAAAGTTTACGCACCCTATTGAGTGGCATATCATTGGATAGGTCTTTCAAAATGAAGACGATGTTTCATTGGCTATTTTACGGTCAGAAGCTCCGTTTAAATATTACACAACCTGAAATTTGTGTAGGTAGGATCTCTAGCTTGACTGCAACTCTAACCATCATAGACATATACAGGCCTCATTAAAACAGTGTTTATAGATAGGAACTAACGATTAAACACAACTTAAAAGTCATCAATACAAGTAAATTAAAAAAAATAGGTAAGTAATATTAAAAATAGTTTCACATTGATGAAAAATAATCAATTAGTTCGTTATTTACGCAGTCGGGTTTATTGAATTTTTAAATTTAATTAGCGTTATTTAGGAAATTTATTTTAATTATTTCATCTATACTAATAACCTAAAGGAGAAACATATGTTTGTGTGTTTCATTATATATTATAAAGAAAAATCTGTAATTCTGCAGATGTAAAATCACAGATATCTGTATGCTTACTAAAATTTTATTTGTACGCTGTACAGAAAGATATACAAGTCTACAAAACTAGTTTTTGTAAAGCTACAGAAATCTGTAGTTTTGCAAAAGAATCTACAAAAATTATAAGTGATCTTACTAAAATTTTATCTGTAACCCGTGCTGAAGTTACATAAAAAGTTTTATGAATCCCAGTTTCCTAAAATAATTCTTAGTAACCTTACAGATTTTTTGATTTACGGTGCAAAAGTGTATCTGTTACATGAATTTTTGTTGTTGCCGTTAAATAAAAAGTTCAAGGAATCCCAGAGCCTTAGGAAACTTTTAGTAACTTTCCAGATTTATTTTTTTTTTACAGTGTAGGGGTGATCTCTAAAAATACCGAAATGATTAAAAAAATAACGGTGCCTAAATGATGGTGATAATCTCTGCTCCGACAAATGCTATATATTATGTTGGAACCCCCCCCGCTACTGCTCCCCTAGCGGAGCATGAAGTTCTAAAATTGCGATTCGTGTGATGCTGCTTGGACTAGAAACTTGAGATTTGGCATGAAATTTACTTTTAAGAAATCAAGTGCTTGCTAATGACAGTTTATAAAAAATTTTTAATTTAAAATGGTGAAATAAGAGGAAAACATTCTAAATTGGGATTTATTTGTAATTGTTAGGTTTATGAATTGGAATTTCACAAAGATTTTACTGTTCAAATGTTGGAGTAGCATAATTGAGGCTTATTTCAACAGTGCGAAAAATGTCCAAGCCAGGAGTTATTTCCAGCTCCCATACCTTGTGCCGTAGCTGGGTGGGAACGCTTGGGATCGCCGTTACCAGAAATATTTGATTTGTTACTGAAAAAAAATCACGTACAAGCACATTTTTTTAAAAGAGAAACGATCATTTATGGCTAATTCCAAGAAAACTTGCCATGTCTGTCACACTGCTGAAAATCGCTATGCTTGTTGGCCACCGTTATTTTCGAAAAGTTTGCTTTGCCTTATTGAATTGATGAGATATCTCCAATAAAATAAGTCACATTTTCCGTTCTAAAATACTGGTAGCCAAAAATCGTTGTATGTGACAGACATAACAAGTTTCCATGGAATTAGCCTTATGCAAGTTTTAAGAAGGTCCGTTTCACTTATATTCACAAGGCGTGTAGAACATACATTAATTTTTGTTCGTCCTGAACCACATGAGAAATCTTAGTAGTGATCAGAAAGAAAATTAGCAGACGAGACAGTATGTCGTAAATCAGAGTGCTGTAACGATGTTATCTGGTTCCCTGGTAGCACTAAACAAACAATGATTTAACATTGAATATTAACTTTATTTAACAGTTTATTTTTCAAAATAAAATGTCTTCAATCATTAAAAAAAAAAAAAAAAAAAAAAAAAAAAAAAAAAAAAAAACATATCGTCACTCTTAAACAAAAGCACAACTTTTCAGCTCTCTCTAAAATACATTGCTTTAAAAACACAATCAATAAAAACCACCATAAAACGTTCTCCTTCCATTACACAAAATCAGCTCGAATCCCATCTGCCAACTTTTCTCAAACTGCTTCTCCATCTCACAAGCCACTAGCTCTCTTCATTTCACTTGACCTCTCACCTAACATCTTCAGCTCTCTTTCCGCATCTCGAAAAAGTTTCTCTCCGGTACGAGAGCACGGCTGATCAGTCTCCGAAACTCAGGCGGCGATCCATGGACAAGATCTGACTCTGGGCTGCGATTCAGGGACAACAGCCGGACAAAAACCAGTTTCGCAACTTACGAAACAAAATAGGCTGCGGGGTTTTTCGGTCGTTACAGTGCACAGAAAACACCTCTCATCATCGTTCTTTTGATAACTTCTAGGCTAAATGTCCCAGCAAGTAGTAAATGGATTTATTTCTGTTGTTTCAATTTATTTTGATTCACAATGGAAAATGTTACTATGGGATTCATTAAATATTGCTTTTAGATGGATGCTATACAAATACAACACTATAAAAATAGAATATAATAATTGTAACAGTTAACTGAAAAAAGTTGGTTTTTGAGTAAAGGTTTTACATTGGATTTTGGCTCAGCAAAAATCCGGTAGCACTAACATCTACTCTATGTAAAAATGAATTCCCACAAATATTTTTTCCAACTACAGCACTGCTCATACCTCCATGATTTCATACCTTTGGGTGCATGAAAACTTAATGATAAACCTACCGATCGACTACTAAAATCGGATCTGCAGGTGGTTTCCAACAAGGTATGACTTGGCAGACCACTTGCATTTCATGCTAATCGAGTTCACTTGCCAACATTCAACTAAACTTGCGTAAAATGTGAGTTAAGTTGACCCAGGTTATACGCGTTACTAGCCAGAAAATTTATTTGATGTATCATTATATATTTAAAATCATGTTTCTCTTCGAAAACTATTGGAAATAATTTCTTTAGTAAATTTCTGGTTCGAAACGTGTTTCATCTGGGTCAATTTAACTCACATTTTACGGAAGTGTAAGTGAATGTTGGCAAGTATGGAGTTCTGTTTAATCCTGGAATTTCAGACGTGAATTCGATGAGGTGGTGGTCTGTGCAGCCAATTCCCGGTCTATCGGCTTCTAACCAGGATTCTAAATAGAGATCTCTTGTCTGAAACTGCCAATGCTCTGCCAACTGACTTGTCCGGGCGAATCTGGAGGACATAATTCACCCAGCTATCATTATTGATCAAACCTTATTAACGTGATGTAATTTTCTGCTTATTGCAGATGTGAAAAATTGTACCTTTTAGTCAAGATATATATTTACCTTCTAAATTTTGTTCATTATTTTTTACATGGTGTATTGCAACATCCGTAAGTATTTTTCAAATCGGAGGTGTTAAGTCATAAATATTAAACTAAATACAGTAGAACTCCGCTAATCCGAATTAATTGTGACCGGTGTCAGTTCGAATTACTAAAAATTCGGATTACATGAAATTCCGATGAAAATAGAAAAGAAAAAGATGCCTGCTAAAAAAAGGAAAAAAATATATAAGTTATAAGTACTCAGTAGTACAGTAAACATCCTCTAATCCAGCATTCTAAGGTCCGGTACGTTGAATAATCCGGCTCGACCTTCAGGAAAAAAAAAAGTATTCCTTGTTCAATCACTCTGATGTTTATAATAATGCAATGGAACTTCAGAATGGGGTACTGGGTAACAATCCATTACAAACGGTTCGAAATCGCGAATCTATAAATTGCTCAATCACCACGACGATGAGGGGTGAAGAAATAAAACATTTCTAACGATAATTTGCGAAATCAAACTCTTCAAAGAAAATATAAGTTTTTATCATATGAACTAAATATTTTTTTTTACATTTTAGAAAATAATTTTATAGTGACTGGCAAACAAAGTAATTTTCAAGATGTTTTTAAGATGGCTTCTACGAGTAGGCCTACAGCGCACGTTTTGATTTTATATTCGTGTACATACGTTGTACTTTTACATTATTGAGTATTTTTTTATTCTACTAGGGGGCTCGGCCCCCTACGAGCTACGCTCGCCAACCCCCGTCCAGACACCGCAGACTCTAAATGCACGCTAATTTGATCGGCTTTAAAAATATTTCGAAAGATTGAATTATAATTTAAAAAACAATGGCGATCTCCCTATAAACGAATTTCTATTCATTTCTCTTTGATTGGGGAATTTTAACGCAAAATCCGCTGCGTTACTACTTAATTATCCCGTCGACCCATTTCGCCAAATTATATAAATCGCCAAACCACTCGCCAAATTATACAAATTGACATAATTTTTATTTTAAATAACGAAAGAACAAATAAATTAGTACAACATTAATAAAAATACAAATAAAACGTCGAAATAAAAATAACTTGATGACGTAGACACGTGTAACAACATTTCAAAATAAGTTAATATAAAAGGAATTAAGTAAACAGAGTCTTTGTATCCTGGTATTTTTTAACAAAGCGAAAAGAAAGTTCTTTTAAATGAGACATTTTAAATTAATCGTTTTTAATCTGACGTAATTTTTACCAAGCTATTCTTTCTCTGTTAAATATTCACGTGAAAATACCAGTTGAAAAATATCCTCTCAAAATATCAAATAAATGTCTAGCGCAATTTTTAAATTTAAACCGTTTTGCAATATTATTTTGCGTTCATTTTATGTAATAACTGTAATGTGACGTAAATATGACGTAATTTCTCCTATTTAATACTTCTAACGCATGTTAACAAATTTATTATTTTACAAATTCCTTTCTCTCTTAAAATTCACGTGTAATTATAGTTTTTATGACGTAATTTTTAATAAGTTCCTGCTTTTTGCACATAATTATTTAATTCTAATTCCAAATGTTTTTTTTCTGTTTATAATAGTCACGTGTAAATAATTTTTTAATTTATTTACACGTATAAATATATTTTTTTTTTTTTTGAAGCAAACATTATTGCGTCCTCTGTTTATACAGTTGGCAACAGTTTAAATTAATATCACTTTCTAAAATCTGTAAAAAATATCTCTAGAAATGCTGAAAATTTGAATTTAAAATAGAAATAAAACCTCAAAAAATGAGTCAAAATAAAAAAAATAATGCAATCTGCACTCCGGCAAATTCTAACGCATAAAATGATCTAAAAATGATTACACTGCCCTGTATAGTTTTTGCTGCTATAAAACTTTTTTAGTGGAACGATTTTGTCCAACTTTAGCATTAAATATCTCTTAAAATAATTCTTCGATTTGAAAACTGTCTGCTTCAGCGTGTTTATCAAACATTTCTGTAGAAAACCACCGATTTTTATATTTTTGTATGCATTATTTTTCTTAATATTAACGAAGAAAGACCTCCAGTCACAGAAAATTCAAAACCGGCGGCGGCGGCGGCGGCGGCGGTGACAGCGGTAGTTACTTTTTTTTAGAATAGAGAGATTCTACCTGTTTGAAGAATATAAAACACGTTTTACTGCCTTTTTTGTTTGATTTTAACTTGTACACCTTTTCCCTAACATTAATCATGTAAACTGGAAAATTTCGTAAGTTAATCTTTTCAGTTAATCTGTTCAAGTATAATTTTGGAAAATAAAATCGGTTCGGATTAACCGTAATTTCGTATTAGCGGGGTTTTGCATTAAAAAGAATATAATGTAATACTGTTACATGATAGAAAACGGAAGTAAGAAAAAAGCGTGGGTTTTTAAATGTAGTTATAATAGATTATTGCGTGTAAATAAATATTCCAAGAATGATTACATCTATGGGAATGAAACAATAAAATATCTCATATTACCATTTCCACCTATCTTTAAGAAACTAGAAAAAGGGAATAGAATAAGGACACTTTCTAGTAGATAAAGATTTTCTCATAAAACTCAGACACCAACGAACAAAACCTACCTACCAGAAACATAAAATGCTCCTCACTAGGTTAGGGTCAGATATTTTAAGAGGTGCTAGAAAAGCCCTAAAGTGAAAATACATATTGTTCTCTGTTTTCTCTACAGTTTTTACGGTATCTAAATATATTTTGACCAGGGTTGCTGTTGTTTTTCATTTTCCTTTCCAATGAAAAACAAGTACGAAAAATCATGAATCAGGCGCATAAATTACAAAACATTTTAGAACACTAACAGAATATTATTACGCAAATTTATTTTTTGATACAAAGAAATGAGATATCTAAATAAGCATCTATACTAATAAAAGAAATTTTCACTCTGTCTGTGTGTGTATCTGTCTGCGATGACTAGCGAAATCTACCGCACGTACAAAGCTGAACATTTTTGTGGCGGTAGTCGAAGACCCTCCTGGTACACCTGAGACTGGGAATTTTAAATTTCTAATAATTCGCTGTGTTATTATTTTAAAATTACAATGAACTATTATTAAAAATACATCTGTGTGATTTCGAGAGAGAAAAAACGTTCGCATATACCCAGATATCCTATTTACAAAACAGGGAGAAATGAAGATTGGAAAGAAGGAATTTTGGGGGTATTTTATCAATATTTATTATTTTCCATCGGCCAAACCGATAGGTAATGATTAAAACGAAAACAATATTGTGAAAGATCGTACTATTACGTTTCAAATGTTGCAATCAATTTTAAAAAACGTAGTTAAACCTTTGAAAAAAAAATTAAAAAGCGTCGTTTTTCCAAAACACCTTTTTCCTCCCTTATGACAATGCCTCTTCAGGGCGCAATTTTAAAGGTACAGACAGTGTTGCCAGACGAATACTAAAATTTTATTTTTAATACCACTATTTTCGTACGGTATTATTCACTTGCTTTAACAACAAAATTTTTGTAAATAAATAAGGTAACTACCTCTCTGTGGAAATAGTGATATCCAGAATATAATTTTAGTATTCGTCTGTCAACACTGGGTGCTGACAAGCCAAAAATGTGCTCGTAAAGCTGAAACTGTCTTTTAATCGAAGGGCTATCGGTTTTATAAAATATTATATTTCATTCTTTCAAATACACTGACGAATGCAGGTCATTTCGCCCATCAGAAAGACGATATTTCTTCTTCACTAAAAGCAACTAATTGTCCGTATTTTAAAACAATCTTTTTATAGCTTCTCAATAGATCATATTTACATCAACTACAAAAATTTCGAAACGTCCGGACGGGTAGAAACATTTTTTATAAAATAAAATGCGTGAAAATTTCGACAAAATCAGTAAAAACATGAGTATTTCGTTGTAGTTTCGCTCGCTTCTGGTACTCACAGACTCCAAAAATCAAATTAAACAGAACATAAAATACCAAATAGCATATCCCTTCAATTCAGTATTTTTTCGCGATTTTATCATTTAAAAATATAAATTCAGACAATATGGAGTTAAAGGTATTAAAACCATACAAATTAGAGGTTCATTTAAGGTTATTATCATGGGCGCGGGCAACGTCGGCCGGGTCAGCTAGTTTTAACCCCTTGAGGGGCGCCGTTTGCAGTCTGCAAACGGTTAATTTTAATGCCGAAATTAACAAATGAGACCAGAAATTTTTTGGTACACTTTCAATCTCATAATGTACGTGAAAAAAGCTTTTGGTTATTTTCAAATAAATTTGTTCTTAAATTGCGGTGTGAATTAAATATTTGAACATTTTTAGAGCAGAAATGCCTTGCCCCTGAAAGGGTTAAATAAATAAACAGCAAACGATTTTTCGCCATAGACCATCATGTCATACTGTAAAAAAAAAAAAAAAAAAAAAAAAAAAAAAAAAAAAAATAATCTGTCCCCAGGGTTGCCATTTGGCCTTTTTTTTTCATTCCAAAATTTCGTATTCGTACCAGAAATTACCTATTATGTTTTACTCTTTGTTTAACGACATACATTTAATTATAAACTAAAGTAAAAAATCTTCTTTAAAAATTTCCTGTGTGAATTCGAAGTTCTTTTCATTAACCCTTAAATGCCGGGTACTGCTTTTCGGCAACATACCCAATTTAGGCTCTAAAATTATATTAGAATAATAGTGAAGCTCTAATGCCTAATGTTGCCAATAAAATACGTTCTGAAAATATTATTAAATTGATTTTCAACATGTAGATGGAAACACTTGTGCTGTTTAAGAATAAAGATAGATTTATTTTTCAAATGTTGCTACTTGCTCTTTTTGTTTTGTTTGGAAGCTTGGAAAATACCCTATTTTGTTCTGCAGTGAGCAAGTAAAATTTATTTCTTATTATAGTTCCTAAAACTCTTGTGTGTTTAATATTATGGAATTTTATGAAGGAGAATTATTTTTTCAATTAAAGACCAGTATTGCCGATTAGTAACAAACTGTTTTTTAGCCGTAAACCATACTTAAATCAAAATATGATTTTTTGAAGTATTTTTCCCGTGATTTATTTTAAAAATGAAAGCCGAAAAACATTATTACAATGATTTTTGAAAAATCGGGCATTTAAGGGTTAAAGTACAGGCCAAACTGTCAACCCCGTCTGTCATTCTGCTGATGTAAAGTTAGAGCAATCTCTATGCTTGCTAAAACTTTATCTGTACACTGTATAAAAATTTTTTAAATCTACAAAAATAGTTTTTATAAAGTTACAGATTTCTGTAACTTTACAAAAGAAACTACTAAAGTTACAGTACTCTTACTAAAATTTTATCTGTAACCCGGGTTGCAGTTTACATAAAAAGTTCTAGGCATCCGAGTTTCCTAAACAATTCTTAGTAACCTTACAGATTTTTTGATTTACGGTGCAAAAATGTATCTGTTACAAGAATTTTTGTTGTTGCCGTTACGTAAAAAGTTCTAGGAATCCCAGTTTCCGAGAAAACTTTTAGTAACTTTACAGAATTTTTTTTTTTTTTTTTTTTTTTTTTTTTTTTTTTACAGCGCATGGGATTTTTCTAATTAATCATTGTTCTTAATTAAACACATTCTTAGAATTCTATTAGTCTATAATTTAATTAAACATGTCACACCACATATTTTTAATAATGTATAGCTATTATAAATATAATGTAAAATAATTTAGATCGATATGTATGTTTCTAAAATAACAAAACGATTTAATGATGGTTTATTTTAAATACATTCCGTAATCGCATTGTCTCTAGGATTTTTTTAACAACGATTCTTTCAACATGTGTTAACTTTGACAGAATGTGTGTATGATAAAATACATTATAGATGGAAACTGCAAAATACCATATATTAAAAAAATATATCAATGAAAAATTTAATTTCTGATAAAGGAGGATAATTGCAGAATAATAAAAAAATACAACGGAATAAATCACTACAGTAAAATTTAGTGCTGATATAACTCAAATAAACTTTTTTTATGCTCATTTGTTTAATTTAATATATTTTTTCTATGCAAAGATGGAATATTGTAATAATTTTTTCATTCATATCTTGCTAGGCTGGAATTATAAAATTTATGTAAAAAAAAAAAATCCACAATTATATATTTTTTAAGAAATTCTATAGATTGCGGCTTTCTGTCAAACATAAGTAAAATTGGCGAATTTTCAGTAATCAGTGCCAAACCACCATATAGCGGAAAATATACATGTTAATTTTTTTGAAACAGCATATAAATTTCGATCATGAAATTAGAAGTTTGTAAAGTTTTTAACATAAAAAACATTATTTTAAAAAAAAGATGCTTATTGTTTCTTTGTTTTTTAAACTATTTTGATTTTTATATTTAATTTAAAATGGAAATTTTACGCCTCTATAATATTTTATTAGTATATTTTCGCATATTTAGCACAGTAGTATGACATTTTCATACTCATAAAAATATTTTGTGTTAAAATTTCACCATAATAATGCATAGCATTAAATTTTATCCCTAAAGAAATACGCTTCTAATGATTATTATCAACTGCTCTTATGCTTAGAATGCATAGTTTGCATGTTTGCAGCGATCAATAAATTTTTAATTCTACTGTGGTAACGCAAGTAAACTTTAAATGGATGCGCAGCTAAGCATACATATATCGGTTCGATTTTCCACTTGACAATGCGGCTACTGAAGGGAAAACTGGCGAGTAAAATTTTATAACTTCACTTTTGCATGATTAATTTCCTATTACGCATGAACAAAGACAGTATGGAAGAATAGACTCGTGTTCAGCAATTTATTTTATGCCACACAATAAAATACGGCATTTATAATGTTTATTTAATGATAGTTCTGGCCACATTTAGATGGTACAACACAAACGTTTACACTACAAATAAATTAGCTAAGTTTGCGTTAAATCATTTTCTTATGTTTATGATCATCACATACACTAACTATTTGATTTTTTTAAAACATTAATTGCAGTAATTGACAGATTTTCGAAAATTTTGTATATTAGTATAAGTTAGTATATTTTCATATTTATAAAAATATTTAATTTTAAGTACTGTTACCTTCCCCTTCATCCCCCACCCCCCAAAAAAAATAACAGATCACATTGAAATTTCTACTTTGTTCTTTAACTCTTTAGTGCGCAGCTTTGCATATATGCAAACAACACTGCTTTGAATTTAATAGATTTTTTTAATCTGCAAATACCTAATTCACACCAGAAAATTAAATTAACAATATTTGTTTAATTAAAAAAACAGACATTTTTATTCTTAAATTACTCCTTGAAAGGCAGGCAAAAATATCTCTAAATATTGAATTCTCACCGGAATAATCGAAAAATTTTATTTTTAAATAAGGAAACGCAATTTATGAACTACTCTTCCCCAAATTTAAAAATTGTAAATTTTGTTAAATTTTTCTGGTGAGAATCTTGTTTAAATTAGGTGGGATATATTTTATCCCACCGACCCTCAAGGGGTTATAGCGTAATTAACAATTGAAACTTTCTGGTGTAAAGCCACATTCTCTGAACTACGTAATTTCTAGAACGTATTGTATCTTGGGAATTAAAAGGTTAAGTTTTATAAAAATAAATAATTATATAGAATAAGGTAGTTGAAGGCATACTTATTAAATTATTTACTAATTTGCATTATTTTCGCGTAAAACAGCCACACGATAGTAGTTTATACTTGTATTGCAGAAGTGCAACAGAAGAAAAGATTGACGTATTATATGAAAAATATACCTCTGATTTTTTTCATTATTTTTCCTGCATAATAAACATTTCAGAGAATCACGTAAAATTTTTTCGAAACAAAATAAAAAATCGGCCATTTAAGGGTTACAGCGTAAAATACTGTCTAGCTTAGATGTATAAAAAAGCATTATTCTACGTTAAAATGTTTCAGGGTACGCACGCATCAAAGGATTTTAGGTATTTTAGTACTAGAAACTTTATATAGAATAAGGTAGTTGAAGGCATACTTATTAAATTATTTACTAATTTGCATTATTTTCGCGTAAAACAGCCACACGATAGTAGTTTTTACTTGTATTGCAGAAGTGCAACAAAAGAAAAGATTGACGTATTATATGAAAAATATACCTCTGATTTTTTTCATTATTTTTCCTGTATAATAAAAATTTCAGAGAATCACGTAAAATTTTTTCGAAACGAAATAAAAAATCGTGCATTTAAGGGTTACAGGGAAAAATACTGTCTAGCTTAGATGTATAAAAAAAGCATTATTCTACGTTAAAATGTTTCAGGGTACGCACGCATCAAAGGATTTTAGGACTAGAAACTTCGTAACTTATTTTGTCGCTGAATTTGTAACAATTGTCTCTGCCTAAATAAGGTGACGATTATTATTTGTATTTATTGGTGACAAAGTAAAAATCATTCATATCCCGGGTATGCACGCGTTCTCCAGGGTTAACATTTACTATTTTGCGTTTTTTGCTATTACTGACGTAATTTTCGCATATCCCTAAATACATTGACACGTCCCCCATGTTGGCAACCACCGATCTAGTCTTTAACACTTCTAAATATTAAAATCACTTATTTTTAAACATAAAATGCATAGTAGCTTTCATTTTTAATATATTAGGGGTATCGGAAAATTCTGTCGCATAATGTTCTTTCACGCCTACTTTTTAAAATTCAGATTTCTTCATTAACATCACTTTTTTGAAATTGTAAAATTCTCATTGTTTTCACCTTAATGTGAAATGTGAAAACTATGGAAATTTTACCATTTCAAGAAAGTGTTGTTAATGAAGAAATCAGAATTTTAAAAAAGTAGGCGTGAAAGAGCATTATGCAACAAAATTTTCTGGTACCCCTAATACTTAGTACTTTCTTAGATTTGAAAATATCTTTTACGTACCATTTTAGAAAAAAGCTATCTATTTCTATGATTCCTCATGAATAGTAAATTAAAGCATAGTCTAGATAAATAAACACAAATTTGATTTAAAATCCATTTTTAACATACTAATCAATATCATGATATTTTTCCTCACATACAAGTATTACTATACGTATTATTATTATGTATTCTAAGGCTTAAAATGAATGGTTTGCATGCTGGAGCAATCAATAAATATATTTTAATACTACTATAGCGACGTAAGTTCTTTAAGTGGAGTCGTAGCTAAGCATACACTTATCGGTTCGATTTTTCGCTTAAGAATGAGACTACTGAAGAGAAAACTGGTTTAGTAAAATTTGATAACTTCCCTTTTGTCTGATTAATTTCCTATTTCGCTACATTGAACTTTTATGCAATAAAGACTGGTGATCAGCAATTTATTTTATGCTACAAAATAAAATATGATATTTGAAATGATTATTTAGTAAGAGCAGCTGCCCTATTTTAACACTATACATTGTATAGTATTTTTTATAAAACTTAATTTTAAACAAACCTCATACCAGGAATTTTAAACAAAATTTATGTTTATAATTATGGTGAAGAAAAAAGTGTAAAACTCTACGTATTTTTGGAAAATACTGATGCGAATTCAACTTTACAAAAATACACTTGCTCCTGAAGTTGCTTATCCCCTTTGCAGGACGGTAAGATATATATGTCCCACTTAATCTCAATTACCAAATACCACAATAGCATCAGAAATTTTAACTAGAATTTTACATTTAAATTGTACGTGAAGAAAAAGCGGCTGTTACATATTTTTAAAAAATGCTCGTAAAACCTGCTGTCATTTAATGTTTTCAAAATTTTAGTGATTGAAATACATTAACCTTTAACTGGTTTAACCGTTTAACCCTCCTACTACTATTGGGATCTTACACCAAACTCCCTACATATCAAACGTACAAACTTAATGTTGGAATCGGGCTTAAATTAACACAGCTGCGCCATCTTGTGGACGGGGCTGATAATCCACATACGTGGGCTTTTAGTGTGACGTCATATATGGGAGAATGTCTACCATCAGTGCTTATTTTCTAAATCTTTAGTCACTCATGGAATGAGAATCTTGTTTACCAGATTTATTGAAAAAAAATTACTGATTGTTTTGATAAAATTATCTATATTAAAATAGCCACAATATTATTTTAGTTTCGGAAGAAAAGGAATTAATCCTACGAAAATATTAATGCATTTTGTCCCGCAACTTAAAACGACATTGCGACCAGTGGCGTAGCGAGAAGAGGATGGGGTCCAGATGCACTTGACACCAGGGTAATGCAAATTTTAATATTTCAAAAAAGTGATGCTAATCACGAAATCCGAATTTTTAAAAAGTAGCACACTGGCACACTGGCACAACTACCTGCTTGACACCACGAAGTTTTCTTCGCCTTATCTAATTAGTGACTTTTCAGTTATTAATCTAAACAAGGTAAAAAAAAAAAAAAACTTACAATTTTAGCGGTGTGAGGTGTATCTGGACAGAAATATATATATATTAAGTTCAATAATATGGACATAATAGGACTCCACATTAAATAGGACATAAGCACCATGGCAACCTAGAACCCTTACTTACCGCAAGATATCACTGACTTAATTATGTAGAATGAAGAAAACTTTTACTAAAATCTTTTAAAGTTTTGATTCGATTTTCATAAAATTTGAAATGACTTGAAAATATTCTGCAACAATTCTATATATTAAATTTCAAACTATTCGGTTCGGTAGTTTTTGCGCTGTTATATTCGTACAGACGGACGGGCTAGACGACCAGTAAAGGTGCTACGCTTTTATATAATTACGAGCGCACCTAAAATTTGGGGAACAAGGCGACTTCAAATATGTATTTTTTTCTTCATGTTTAACAAGGCTATGTAGTATTCATGTTCACTGTTTAACCCTTTTAGGGGCAATGTACTTGTATTCGTAAAATGTTCAAATAATTTAATGACACCAGTAGTGACAAGAGATTTTATTTATAAACAAGTAAAAGTAAATGTTCGCGTACTTAATAAAGATGGCATTTTCATCATAAAATTCCGGTGCCAATGCGGCAATTTGAGATTAAAATTATGTGATGTCGTGACGGCATCACCGCCCTTCAAGGGGTTAACACGTTCACGCCAGCGCGGTGGGTCACACTCGACTGTCTCCGGCTTTGTGGTTACCAATATTTCAATACAGAAAATGTTATTTCATTTAATTAGAACAATTGATGAATTTAAAGGAAAAACATTTTTTCGAAAATAACAGTGGTGTGTAAAAAGTCAGAGACTTGACAACTCTGAGACAGTCGAGTGTGCGCCGGCGTGAAAGTGATAATTACATCCAAATTTATATCCCAAAAAGTATACGCTTTATATTGATAATTAGACTAAATATTATAAAAATAAATTATTCCTTCGCATACTTTTCCAAAATCTTTCATTTTGTTTTTAAACAATAACCTGTTTACATAAGTTTTTCTGTGTTTAGCTTTGTGTTTGTCCTCTGGTAGCACGCGGGAAAATGAACTTCTATTTAGTGGTACGCTGGTCTAAAAGTTTGGGAACACCCGGTCTTATAGAAGGTAATTTCTTTTAAAGGGCTCAGGTAACCTTTAAACCGTCCAAAAATTTATAATTTTTTAATAGTTTATAATTAAATATGATTTTTTGCTATATGATCAAGGGGTAATTTAATCAGTAATGGCAATTTTCTCAAAACAGCGATTTTGATCCTTGCGCGCACGATTTCTGAAAAACGGTTACCCAGAATTTCACGAAATTTTCAGTGAATGTATTAAACATACAGAAGCACAAAATGACCTATTATTATGTTTCTCAAGTAAGAAGTTTAGAGTTTACGACTACTTTTGTAATTAAAAAATCTAGATATTTCGAATTTCTTTACAAATATTTTTTTTTTCTCGGGATCTACAAGATTTTTTTTTTTTTCATTGTAGTTCATTTTGAAGACACTTTGTATCTGTACTCATAAAAAAAAATCTTGCCTTGTTTCAGCAATTCAAATGGAAAAAATCATGCGCGCAATGCATGCAAGAATAATTCTTTCGTAAAAATTGTATTATATTTAATATACAGTTGAGTCTCTCTATAACGAAACTCCAATCATCGAATTTCTCTATACAATGAATTTTTAGTAGTAACGGTCCCTTTTTCCCATGATCTCATTAAAAACAGTCTCCATATAGCGAAATATCTGTCTCCATATAACGAATTTTTTCATAAAATGTTCTTTATTTATTGTTTTATAAAAGCTTCCAAATCGCATGGAATCAATTTTCCATCAGTGATTAGTGATTTATCGTTCAGTACTGAGTTTTTTATCTTACTTTTCTACCTTGAATCTCCTTGTTTTTTATGTCCAACGAATTCACCCCCCCCCCCCCGCACACACACACACACACCTTCCAACATACTTAAAACAGTGTCAATTGGATTGTTACACATATAAGAGCGGAATCAGAGAGGTAATTGAAGTTTAAGGTGAATGAGAATTCAAAGTTAGGAAAATGTTCCCCACACAATTTTTCATTCCTTGCTAAAGTGTGATCATTTTTTCGAGAGTGTAACAATTTTGAAATCAAAACAGCGAAAAATTACAGATTTCATCGTCTAAAATTAATGTAAGTTTTCCTTATGTGATTTTTATTATGCTTTCAAATAAATGTCTGTTCTCTTTTTTGAAACTGTTTAAATAATTAAGAAATACAATATTGGGTTAAAATTTATAGTTAAACATTTCAAATTCTAATTAAACACCTCAAAAATAATTTTGTTCAAAATTTACACATTAAATAGGAATTTTTACTCATTCTCCATATAGCGAATTTCTCTATATAACGAATTTTTTACTGGAACAATGGATTTCGTTATATAGAGACTCGATTGTATATATATATATATGTGTGTGTGTGTGTGTGTGTGTTTGTGTGTGTATACCTTTTTTAACAACTTAAATTGATAAAATAAATCGTTCCTAACATGTGTTTTCAATTTTATAATTAAAAATCTATTAGTTAAAGAGTGACTGCAATTCTTACAGAGGTCACTTTTCCATGTACTTTATTGGTTCAAAGGGTACTTGACCCCTTAAAAAGTGCTGCCGACCGAATAAAATTCGTATAAGAATCACCGTACAGGAAAAGGTTTTCGCAATAATTAAATTTTATCATAATGTATTGCGTTAATTTTTATCCATGTAGGAATATGTTTCTAAATATTACTATTATGAGATATTTTAATGATGAAAATGTATGGTTTGGTTGTTTGCAGCAATCAACCATTTTTTAATTCTACTATGGTAACGTAAGTCTCCTTTAAGTGGAGGAGAATACACTTATTGCCTGAATTATCTACTTGACAATGTGATTAGAAAATAGAAAACTGGTTAGTAAAATTTTATAGCTAGCTATTTGCGTGATTAATTTCATATTTCGCTTGAATGAAGACTGAATGCAAGAATAGATTCGTGTTTGGAAATTTATTTCAAGCCACAGAATAAAATATGTCGTTAATAACGTTTATTTAATAGAAGCTGCGTTCATATTTAAATGTGAGATAGCACTATGTTATGCACTGCAAATTTATGAGCTAACTTTATGTTCATTGTATTATGATTATCAGAAACTGTTATTTTCATGTTTTCTTCATGCTCTACAGTTATTGAATTTTTGTTTAATTATTGATTACAACTTTAGTTATAATTGAAACTTGTATAACTCACCTTGTGTAATTATCAGAATAATTAATTAATTATAATACAATAGCACTAAGTTATGCATTGTAAATTTATGTGCTAACTTTATGTTTATTGTATTTGTTATGATTATCGGATACTGTTATTATTTTGATTTTTTTCATGCTCTACTGTTATCGGTCTTCTGTTTGAGTATTGATTAGATCTTTGGTTATAATTGAAACTTATTATACAGTATAAATGTGTGTTTGTAATGGAATAATTAATTAATTATAATATACTGTATATTAATAATATAATCAATATTATAATTATACTATAATATTAATTATACAAATAATTAAAATGGAATTCTTCAATCAATATCTCGGACCTTTGATGGAAAATTAGGCAATGTTCAAAAACTCCATCTGTGTAGCATCAATAACTTCCCATTAGTCATAGGTATAATAGAAGAAAGCAATCTCCTCTCTTATAATGACATTTTAAAATAATATAACTATTCTCATATCATAATATCAATCTCCATCCTTCAATATTCACCTTTCTCTATTAATCACTATTATTCTTTTTATATGTATAGCAGAAATAAATGCTTGTTCCCTGTAACTCATTTCAAGAAAGCAATATCCTCTCTTATAGTGACATTTAAAAATAATATAACCATTCTTTAATAATCTCCATCCTTCAATAATCACCTTTCTCTAATAATCACTATTATTCTTTTTATATGCATGGCAGAAATAAATGCCTGTTCCCTGCAACTCATTTCAAGAAAGCAATATCCTCTCTTATAGTGACATTTTAAAATAATATAACTATTCTTGAATAATCTCCATCCTTCAATATTCACCTTTCTCTATTAATCACTATTATTCTTTTTATATGCATAGCAGAAATAAATGCCTCTTCCCTGCAACTCATTTCAAGAAAGCAATATCCTCTCTTATAGTGACATTTAAAAATAATATAACCATTCTTTAATAATCTCCATCCTTCAATATTCACCTTTCTCTAATAATCACTATTATTCTTTTTTCGGTAGTCATAAACCATTTCACAAAAATTATAGCACATGCATAGCAGCAATAAATGCCTATTCCATGCAACTCATTTCAAGAAAGCAATCTCCTGTCTTATTATGAAATTTTAAAATAAAATAACCATCTTTTAATAACCTCCATTCTTCGATATTCACCTTTCTCTAGTAATCACTATTATTCTTTTTTCGGTACTCATAAACCATTTCACAATAATTATGTCATATGCATAGCAGAAATAAATACCTATTCCCTGTTTCATTTCAAGAAAGCAATCTCCTCTCTTATAATGAAATTTTAAAATAAAATAACCATCTTTTAATAATCTCGATTCTTCAATATTCACCTTTCTCTAGTAATCATTATTATTCTTTTTTCGGTACTCATAAACCATTTCACAATAATTATATCATATGCATAGCAGAAATAATGCCTATTCCCTGTAATTCATTTCAAGAAAGCAATCTCCTCTCTTATAATGACATTTTAAAATAATATAACCATTCTTTAATAATCTCCATCCTTCAATGTTCTCCTTTCTCTAGTAATCACTACTATTCTTTTTTTGGTAGTCATAAACTATTTCCCAAAAATTATAGCACATGCGTAGCAGTAATAAATGCCTATTCTCTGTAAATTCATTTCATGAGGAAATTATTTTTTAACAATAATTCAAAAGATAAGAGAAAAATAAAAACACAATTACCATTAAATCAGATTTTTCTCAAAACGCTGAAAATAGATAATGGCTCATGTTCTGCTGTTGGATAGTATATATATATATTTCTATTTAACGCAAACATACAAGTTTTAAAAAACATCTTTGAAAACAATAACATTAATTTGAATATTGCTATACAGTAAAAGGCTTATACCCTATTAGAGGATTAACATTTGAAAGGCCATATTATTATTTTTAGAATTTCAGGAAAAATCTATATCATAAAGTAGAAACATACATGTAAGTAATGCTGATACTATGTTGACAGTAGCAACATAATAAGTATAGACTTTTTTCACCGTATACATTCAAATGATGAAAATCAAAGTAAATATCCTGTTCAAGTCCAGATGGTATTTAACTCTTGAAGGGGCAAGCAATTGTGTTTGTATAATAGATAATTCACACCGGAATAAACGAAAAATTTTATTTCAAAATATGGAAAAGCAATTTTGTATCTTTCTCCCTCCAAAGTTTGAAAGATAAAATTTAATTAAATTTTTCTGCTGCAAATTTTTATTAAAATTATATCCCACCGGCTTTCAAAAGGTTAAAAATATAGCTTTGAAAATTGCTCCGTAATTTAAATAAACATAAAAATTATTTTTATTTCGCATAGCATATTGCCAAATGATCTATTTATAAAAAAAATGATAGCTTTATTTTTAAAATGTCAGATTTTTCAAGTAAAAGCTAAGGATACCTCGTCAGAAAACCAAATAGAAGCAAATTTGCCGCACGCACGTGCCAAAATAGACTGGCGAATAAGTTTGAGCTTCCTAGAACTGCTGTTGCTATTTAGTCAGGTCAAGGGAAGTATTTACTATTGTTTCCTAAAG
This sequence comes from Maratus speciosus, assembly GCA_963932465.1. Classification (NCBI taxonomy): domain Eukaryota; kingdom Metazoa; phylum Arthropoda; class Arachnida; order Araneae; family Salticidae; genus Maratus; species Maratus speciosus. The sequence goes on along the minus strand of OZ010794.1, from coordinate 499,155,086 downwards.
TAATCATTGGGAAGGCTTGCAACGGTAAAAAACTGTAGTACTTAAAAGTACCGTCGGGTCATTAACCCTCTCGCTGCGCAACCCGAGAGTTTCTCGGGCAACGTAAAAGTAGCAAAATTTGCGCAACCCGAGATTTCATCGGGGATGCATTTTTTCCGTCTAATTAACCCTTCTTGATCATTCCCACCAGTTACTTTTTATTGTAAATTTTGCCTTATCTAATCGTAGCATTTTCCTGATTAAATCAGACGAAAATTTTTGTTTTGAAAAACCGGTGACAAAAGAATAAAAATTCTTAAAAGACGCTCGTCGCGAAGGAATTTAATGCGCAATTTTTTAAGCTATTTTGATAAAACAATTACGCAGCAAGAGGGTTAAGGGTTAAATCTAAATATCAGATTAACTTTCGGTGCCTACACTGCAGCTGAAAAAAGTCTGTTTCAAACCACATTTTTTTTTTTTTTTTTTTTTTTTTTTTTTTTTTACTTTCTTCTATCTTTAAAGAAGAAATTATGGGATTCACGAAAATTTTCGAATTTCGGCTTTCGACGAATTTACATGTTTTAGGGGTCAGAGAACCCGAAAAACATGTTTCTGCAAAATGTCTGTCTGCCTGTGTGTGACACAAATTTTTTGAGCGTTCTATCACAAGAACTAATGCACGGAATTTAATAAATCTTTAGATTCACTTAGTCCCTGATACAAACTGGTGCTGATTAGTTTTTGGTGTAAATCGCCCAACAAGTGGCGCTGCTATGCTGCCTTTTTCACGATTTTCGAAATAACTATATCTCAAGAACTAATGCACGGATTTTCACCAAACTTCAGATTCAGATAGTCCCTGATATAAATTTGAGCTGTTATGTTTCTAGTGTAATTCGCCCAACAGGGGGCGCTGATAGGCTACATTTATCACGATTTCCGTAATAAGTGTATCCCAAGGACTAGTGCATGAATTTTCATCAAATTTTAGATTAAGTTAGTCCCTGATATAAATTTGAGCTGTTATGTTTTTTGTGTAATTCGCCCAACAGGGGCCGCTGATAGGCTACATTTATCACGATTTCCGTAATAAGTGTATCCCAAGGACTAGTGCATGAATTTTCATCAAATTTTAGATTCAGTTAGTCCCTGATATAAATTTGAGCTGTTATGTTTTTAGTGCATTCGCCCAACAGGTGGAGCTGATTGGCTGCATTTATCATGATTTCCGTAATAAGTGTATCCGAAGGACTTGTGCATGAATTTTCATCAAATTTTAGATTCAGTTAGTCCCTGATATAAATAGGTCCTGATTAGTTTTGGGAGTAAATCGCCCAACAGATATCGTTTCTATGCAGAATAATTTACGATTTATGCAATAGCTCTATATCGGAAACTAATGCACGAATTTTCCTCAAACTTCAGATTCAGGTAGAACTTGACATAACTTGTTGCTGATTAAATTTTTGTGTAAATCACCTAACCGGTGGCGCTACTATGCTGCATTTTTCAAGAAGTATTAACCCCTTCGCGACGGGTGCCTTTTACGAAATTTTTAATCTTTTGTCACTGTTTTTTAAAAAATAGAATTCGAGTCTTCTTGAATCGAGAAAATGCGCTGATTAAATAAGGCAAATTTTACTGGTGGAGAAAAACAAGAATTTTGAGCGCTTCATGTGGCACGTCCCCAAGGGGTTAACATGATATGAGATAGAAGAAAGTTCTGGTATTTCCACATCCGTGTAGTTTACAGCGAGTTTAAACCAGAGGAAAGATATGGCCATGATACCACGTGCACACCGTTACTCAGGATTATTCCTAAGCACTGTTTCCTTGTTTAATAGATGAAGATATGTAAGTATCAAGCAAAAATGAGTTACATTTTAGCATTAAAATTTCTGGTTAAAACCGATTTATTTGAGCCACGGCTTATTACGGCATTTAAAATAAGGGAATTTGCCCTAACTACAAAGATTTCTCGAGTTTAAATCTTTGCAATTTTACGTTCAGTCATATACTGATTCAGTATTACTAGGAAGTGTTAATTAATTTCTAAAATGTGACACATTTATTTCATCTTCGCCTTCAACTTTTCAGAAACACAAAACTTATTACTTCATAGTATGCAACAAAAATTGAACAGTAACATATCTAATGGAGTATGTGGTATTTTTTTCCTTTCATATTTTAAGTTATTTTTAATTGAGTGGTCACATGTCCTTTATTTTCGCTCGTCTAATTATTAAATTAAGTTTTACACACAAAAAAAAATTCGCAAATTATGCTTATTTTTTACAAAAATACATTTAAATAGTTGGAAACAAAAATTAATATTAAAGGTCTCTTAAATTATTCTTAAATTATTTCGGCGAAGTAACGCCATCTATTGGGATTTCTCACAATAATTGTGTAACTAAATTTTGTTAGAAGAGTTTTTAACACTAGAATTCCTAGAAAGTTTACACAAGCTTAAAAATATATATATATATATATATATATATATATATATATATATATATTACACCAGAATTTTTATTTTAAACTATATAATTTATTCATTTAGCTTGTCTAGCGTACATTTAACTAATTTTATTATTTTTTAAATGTTAAAAAAAATGTCGCGCTCGATAAGTGTAAGTATTTTTTTTTACCATTCATATTGTTAGGAAGTAAAAATATTCATCTCATTTAACACTAGAACCGTCGTAGCGGTCATTTTGACCGGTAAAAAATGAAAATATTTCGATTCGAACCAGAATTTGTTTTTCTAAAATAAGTTTAATATGTACCATGGAAAAATAAGTTAAATAAATAATTTAAATAGTTCGAAATAAAAATACTGGTGTAAAGTAGTTTTATCACACTTGAATAAATTTTCCGGCGGTTCTAGTGTTAATGGCAGTTTAAACCTTTCCGGTGCGAAGTAAGTCTGCATGTAAAATGATGAAATGATAAACTGACACCAGAATTTACAAACGAATTTATTAGGAAGTAAAACCTTCCTTATTTTCTCGTACTTTATAAAAAGAAAATTTTAACTAAATATTCCTGGTGCCGGTGTTTATTGTTGGAATCAATATTATGTATCCTTTTTCGTGGACAGTGCCAGCTGAACGGTTAAATGATGCGAGAATAAAACCAATTCGCTATTTTTAAAAAGTGGTGGGAATCAAACAATCTACATTTTAAAAAAGTAGCCTACACCGCACGTGAAAGCCACGTGCGCAACAATTAAGGCTTGTTATCAGTCAACGGTGAAGAGGGATATTGGCTCTCACCAAATGAATATACAGTCGGACCTCGTTATCCCGACACCCGGTTTTCACGTCACTCTGCTTTTCACTCCTCACTCCGTCAGTTTTTCAAAGTCCCGATTTTCTGTATATGATTTTAATGTAAATAAACTCCGGATTTTACGTTGTTGAATAATTTTCAACTCCTAATATCCCGAGGGCTTAGGAAAATTGTCCATTTTTCCTAATCCATCTTATAAGCGCGAAAATTAAGCAGTAAAAAAAGTCTTAGCCAAACTTTCCATAAAACTGTCTAAAATACCCATTGAGATAAATGCGGATTTTTACTTCTATCCTTTATCTGAATAAATAAACCCACACACTATGAATGACATATTTAAGCTCTAGATAGACGTATCAGTCTACTCGCGGTCTTTTTGCTCTGGTCAGGCTGCCTTTTTTTCGATTGCACGGCGTTTTTCATCCGACTAAAACCGAATTATTCCATTGCATTGAAACGATCAGAAATTATCTAATATCTATTTCTCAAACAACGAATATTGATTACAATTCATTGTATAATATCGAAAAAAGAATTGTAGGAAGCACATGTAGGATAAGCAAACCTTAATTCGTCAATATTTCATGTAACAATAAAAAAATAAGCAATCATAAATCTGATTTTTATTCTTTTCAATTTTGTTTTTGTATTTATTTTGTTTAATAATAATGTTTTATTGCTTAAAACTGCAAAAACAGTTATGAATTTAAAATTGTCTTAAATTAATTAAAAATACAGCGTTTTATAAACATATTTTTCTCCAACTCCGGTAACCACGACACTCCGCTTATGACGACACTTTTTCCTGGTTATTAGAGTGTCGAGATAACGACGTTTGGTTGTATTTCGTCTCATACCAGAAACTCTTTTATAAAATAGGTTTGATAAATAAAAAGAAAATGAAAATTAAATATCTAAGATAAACAATTTTAAATAAAAATTCTGATGAAACAATATTTTCATTAAACTTGAGTGAAATTTCCCGACTTTCTACTGTTAATGCTAAAAATATGGGTTTGGAATGATCCGTATTTTTCCTATTTCTCCTCGGAAAATTAAAATTTTAACCATCTGTTTTCTATATGCTCTTCTTGAAGAATGCCGTCTTTTTTTTTACTTGTCAAAATATTTCTAAAATTTATATTTAGTTTTAAAGTTTATGTGTTAAAATCTAAGTGAAGTAGGTGTGTCGTAAGGAAAATTTTAACCCTTTAAATAAAACTAACAATGCATTTTAAAAATATTTTGACCAATAAAAAAGAAAAAAATGTTCTTCGAGGACGGCATACAGAAAACAGGGGAAAAGAAATTCAATTTTCCGAGGGGAAATTTGAAAAATGCGTTTGCATTCCAAGCCCATGGGTTTAGTAATAGAGAGGGGAAGTTCCAGCCTGACTGATGAGGAAACTTAAGGGGTTAAATCGACATTTAGTCATCTGGTCTTAGTCTAATAGGTTCTTCCTGGGTTTTCTTTCGACTGTTAACCCTTTGAGCTCTGCTGGGTGAATTTCTTCCCATATAATTTTAATTCCCAAATGTCACAATGGCACCGGAATATTCGATCAAATTTATATGAAAATAAATAAATGCAATTTTTTTTTTCATCTATATTATAAATCGAATTTTTTGTTTGTAAAATACTGGTGCCAATGTGATATTTGTGTATTTTTAACCAATTCATCTAACAGAGCTCAAAGGGTTAACTCATTAATAACGAGCATGTCTTACAGGAATTTTATTCAGCTCACACCATTTTTTGTAAAACACTTACATTTACTTTATGAATTACTGACGTGTGATAAGTAGTAAGTACCACAAATTCCACTTTTCTGCTTTACTGGTATCAAAAACATTTAAAAAATCACAAATACAATGTTGCGGAAACGCAACGACCGTCTTTAATGGGTTAATTTTATAAAAAGTATTAGGCTTCTGTCTTAAAATTTGAATATAATTATACACTATTAACATTGCTTTCACTACATTCTATACGGAATTATTCCGAATAAATTAAAACTGAAAAATTATTTTATTGGTTATTGCGTTATATCTAACTTGCATATTCCTAATATTTTGCACTTATTAAGCTATTCAGTATATGCATTATGTAGTACTGTAATTTCCTTTATCCGCGTTTTGCATATTTTTGACGATCATTGAAACTTCTCTCTATATATTACAGTGGAATAATCTTTAAGTGGATAGCTCACTTATCTTTGCAGCTCTGCGTGACAATGCGCTTAATGATCGCAGTATCCGTTAATTGAAAATCATGTGCATCTTTTAGTTTTTAATGGGGTAATTAGTATCGATTCTATGAAACTATATTGCTACCGATGAATAGAGTCCTATTTAACTGTAGGTTTAATTTTTTAAAGTAAAATACGCCTTTAGATCTGTATAATATCTAATATATTTTTAAAAGGTTTCATTTTGATAAATATTAAATGTAAACAACGAATTGCATTCAGCTTTTTCTTTTTGTTTGTATTTGGCATTAATTTTTTTTTTTTTAGAAAAATACACATTTCATATTTTTTGATAAATTACTATAGTGATTACATTTATATTTATTAAATTATTATTTTTTTTTCTTTGTCTTTATTTACTAAAAATTATTACTTAATTTCTTAAACTTATTATTTAAATTAATAATTTTATATTAATAATCATTTAAACTACAATAATTCAAACTCAGTTTCTTCTATTTATAATAATTAATATATTTTTTTTTATAAATTTGTATTTTATAATTAATTATATTTATATTTAAATTATTATTATTATTTTAATTTTACTTTACTTACTAAACATTATTACTTTTAAATTTATTATTTAAATTCTAATTTTAAATTAAAATTAATTTAAAACATTTAAATTCAAATTTATTTTTATATTATTTATAATCTTTAATTTTTTGTTTATAAATTTGTATTTTGTATTTGATTATCATTAGGTATTAAGAGGGCACAGGACCTTTGAGTCTGTCGAAACAATCAAAAACATCGCCCTCTTCAAAGTACCAAAACACAAACAATATGCAATTAAGATCTTTTTCTTCCCTTCCTGCCTAAAGTATGTATCCTTAAGTACATTATCCAGAAAAATAAATGTTGTGTGTACAAAATTAATATTTAAATTTTAAATTTAAAAATTCAGCTCACTAATGCGTGATTAAGTGCTACGCGCATGATAAAACTCTAAATTATGCATATAGAAATCAATTTTAGAACAAAATAGAATCATAACATACCTACTTATAACTTAAAACCAAAATATACGCAAAAAGTTAACACAATAATTAATTTTAACACAAAAGAAAGTTCAGAAATCTAATTTTTTTTCTCTAGTTTTTCAAGTACAAAAAAATAAATAACCAAAATATCTGAATTTTTTTGGCTTTACCCTGTAGACTATAAAGAAACGCGTATTTGGTTAATTTTTTTTAAGCTGTAGCTTACATAGTTTAAAAGTAACAGTGCGCGCAAACTCCAAATTTACTAGTCTAAAAAAACGCTTTTCAAAATTTCAATATCTACGGACCTTCTATTATACTCATCATCTGAAGATGATTATAACTCAAGAAATAATGCAGATTTTTGAATGCGTTTTTTTTTTCTTTTTTTTTTTTTTGCATATTGTTGAGAAATTTTAAAACATTCAGAATAACGCAAAAACTGAAAAATGATTTTTCGAAAGTTTAACACAGTCACGCCGGCGTGCATCACCGGTGGGTCACGCTTGACTGCCGCATCGGGCGGCGTGCATCACCGGTGGGTCACGCTTGCTGCCGCATCGGGCGGCGTGCATCACCGGTGGGTCACGCTTAATTGCCGCATCGGGCGGCGTGCATCACCGGTGGGTCACACGCCACTGTTCCATAGAAGGCGTGTACTACAGGTGGGTCACACTCGACTATGCCATATACGGCGTGCACTACAGGTGGGTCACACTTGAATATTCGAAAATTCAGTAGTAAAAACAATTCAATATTATAAATCTTATACATTCACGACGGGAAACGAGAATTCTCGTTTTCATTCAAAAGATATCATTAACTAAGGGAGTGGCTTCTACCTTACAGAAAATGCATTTATATGATGTTCTCCATATTTTTTTAGATTTTAAGACATTTTATATTAAATTCGTACATATGCAGTCAATAAAATCATGTCTCTAATGCATTTGCTTACTCCTTACGAACTTTCAGACATTCACAATCAACTCTGCTTGTTATATTTGAGTTCAATGTAATAAATATGAGGTGGGCGTGTCATTACATACAGTGTCTGAATAAGCGAATGTACCGCGCCGCCAGATGAAGCAAAAGATGAATTCAAGAGCCGCCTCACAGCGAGAAACATGAATATAGGCGCCGGCGTGAACGTGTTAAAGGTCCTGTGCCCCCTTAAAGAGATATAAAAACCATCTATATATCTTTGTATATTTTATATTTTAATGGATTAATTTGTATCGATTCAATGAAAGTATATTACTACCGATTAACAGAGTCAGATTTAACGACATGATTAAAATTTTAAGGGCAAATAAGCCTATAAATCTGCATCAGATCTAATAAAATTTTAAAATATCTCACTTTAATAAATATTAAAAGAAAAAGGGAACTACAGTTAAAATTTCCTTTTTGTTTGTATTTTGGCCTTTTTTTTAAATAAGTCTATATTACAGTGTTTTATAAATTATTATAGCGTTTAAATTTATATTTCCTTAAATTATTATTATTTTTTGATTACTTTCTTCTCTAAAAATTATTTGTTAAAGTATTAAAGGTATTTAAATTAATAATTTTAAATTTATATTCAGTTAAACTATTTAAATTTATTTATTTATTTTATAAATTTGTATTTTTGAATTAATTATTTTTATTAACAAGCTATATAATTATATCTATGCATTTTTCTTGATGTCTTTTAGTTTTTAATGGAATAATTAGTATCGATGGATTTTGTAATGGAATATTAATCGAAAACAAACCCGAACTATTTGAAAATGTTTTACGCATAAACGGGTTAATCTTAGTTATCTGGTGGCATACGATAGAGATAGATTTTTTTTTTTAGTATGCTTGAAAATTATTTTTAAAACCAATAAAACAAGAAAGAAAAAATCATGCGTCAAGCATACATTATGATACATTTTGCAATACGTTCATACTAATGTAACAAAACTGCACCATTTAAAAAATTAAAATATTACGTTAAATTCAACCATATGGAAACGCGTAACATATTTCAAAACCCAATGTCAGCTGTTCCCATTTACAATCGGAAAATAATCCAATTTTTTTCAGAAGCCCTGTACAGGATATATAGATTTGTATCTATTAACTACATACATGCAAATGTTTAGTTCTTTTTAGAAATACATATACTTCAGTTGAAAATTTTCCTTCAGCAATTTCCTCTAATAAGGAGAATGGTACGTGAATACTTTTGTGCAGGCCTGTATATGAGTTATAGAATTTATATATGACGAGTAATATACAAAAAAATAATTAAATTTAAAAGCGCATACCGAATTTTAAACCGTACACTTCACCAATTATTACTCAACGACAGTACTGTAACCGATTTCTTTTGTGTGTCCCTGTAAATGAATAAAAAATGCCCAGAATGCCCTGTACTAACGTGATCGTAGTGAAATTCAGTGATTTATATCAGTTTCAATACATTTGAAATAGTGTAATGTCATTAAAATTCTCTGCAAACGATTTTTCCCCATATACCATAATGTAATGGAATGCTTTTGAGGGCCCCTGTAATTGAACTATCAATCCTACATACAATACAATATATACAATACCAAACATGTTTTGGTGACCCTAATTAACCTTTATCAATTGCATGAAAATCCGAGTCTATATGCGGGATTTAGAGCACGGACAGACGGACTGACGGCCAGACAAACCGAATGCATAAACATTTTTCAACTTTGTTGGAAAGTGTTAATAAGTAAAATGAGATGCAATTTTCAAATCAACTGCATTTGAAAAAATATTAGTATTCGTTATGTAAAGATTGAATTCGTGCGACGTTTATAAGCTTGCGGTAGAAGAAAAAATTATTGTTCAGGCGTTGCCACCGTCAATATTAAGTCAGCGTTACTCACGGAAATATTTGTGCCTTATGATAGGCTATTTCCATAAGTAATTGTAATGAAAGTCACATGCTACAATTTTTGACTACCAGTATTTTAGAACGGAAAACTGTGACTTATTTTATCGGCGATAACTCATTAATTGAACAAGGCCAAGCAAACTTTTTGAAAATAACTTTGGCCAGTAAGCATAACAGTTATCAGATATGTTATTTTATGTCTTAGAGACTTATATGTACCAAAAACCGTTATCATCAAATACTCAAGGCCAGAAGACGCGAGTTGTGACGTCATCACTAATCGACCGACTTCTCACTAGTGTTGGAATTCACACAGGAAATTTTTGGATAGCAATTTTCTTTTCTTTTATTTGTGGAATATCTACCATTTTATAAAACAATAAAAACTATTTAAACTTATAGGTGAAAATTCGGAATCCCTAAATAAAAACTCAGCCAGATGTGGAATGTCACAGAGTTGCCTCATCTGGCTGTTTTTTTATTGGGCTATTCCAAGTTCTCATCAAGTAAGTTTAAATAGTTAGTATTGTTTTATAAGATTATTGACATTCGATAAATAAAATAAAATAAAATAGCTATTCAAAATTTTCCTGTGTGAATTCCTATAGAAGTGAGAAGCTGGTCTATTAGTGATAGCATCACAACTCGTGTCCTTTGGGCTCGAGTATTTCGATGGCAACGCCAAAAACCCATGGAACTAGCCAATATAGAGATTAGTTCAGTTCGAACTAATATAAAGCACTTAATGTTTTCTGACTAATTCAAATTATTATCAAGTGTTTGACCGTCATTTGGTGAACATGAAACTTGAATATAATTAAAGAGGAATTTAATTTTACCTGATTATAAACACTCATAAAATTAATTTATAAGATTTTAATGCTTGCTTAAATTCAATGACATTCAATTGGCATTTCCTTGGAATACCTGCGAGCAAAATTTCTATAGCAACTGAAATCGCCTAAAGTAAAATCACTTGATCCAGCTAAGTCCATTTTCATGAACAATATGTTTAATGAATGTAGATAAAGTTATTAAAATTTAGTAATTTTAGATGCATTAGAGGTGTAATAGTTTCATGAGAATAATTTTTAATCGTGTTAATATAGACTCAATGAATTTAACCCTCTGTCTACCAGAAGGGTCCAATGGACCCGACATGTTCATTCAAAATATTTATTCAAACCAGAAATTTCTTCAAAACAAACTAAATGTATAAATCAGACAATAATAAGTTAAATAAACAAATTAAATAGTTTTAAGTAAAAATTCTGGTGTAAAATGTTTTTATAAAACTTGAGTAAAATTTCCGGTAGTTCTAGGGTTAAAGAATTACAAATTGAATAAATTCAGTTTTAAAGTATGTCTCTTAGGAGGATATTTTAAATTTGAAACAAATGTTAGCACTTTAGTAAAAAAAGTTCAATATTTGTTTCTCTAAGCTTTAAAATATATTATGTCTGTTTCTTTTAATGTGTTTTTTTCTTTCGGAAATATTCACAAGTTAATATCATAAGACAAAACGCAATTTTTCGTCTTGATTCAACATAAAATATACAATGTGAACATTAAAAATTCAACAATCTTACTTAAAAGGCGACTAATGTAATGAAAAAGATGTTACAAGTTTAAAATATACATTTTATATAAAAACTTCTTAGTACTTTCAAACTTTCCAGGTTCATCATCAGAGAATATCTTGATAACTAAGTGTTGTTTATTTATACAAATACTCTAGTAATTATTGGCTGTCTCATTTTCAAAACAGAGTGACGTATTTGTATAAATAAACAACATTTAGTTGTCAAGATATTCTCTAATGATGAACCTGGAAGGTTTGAAAGTACTAAGAAGTTTTTAAATAAAATGTATATTTTAAACGTGTAATATCTTTTTCATTATATTAGTCGCCTTTTAAGTAAGATTGTGGAAATTTTAATGTTCACATTATATATTTTATTCACAAGTTGTCTCGACATTTTAATGGGGTGTTCAGGTGTACAGGGCTATTTTGTGTTTTCAAAATATTGGTCGTACCGTGAATAATTTTTTTACAGGGAAACCTGAAAAATTTTACTATATCATCGCAGTTTCAATAGTATATCTATACTGCACATCGGAAAAATACGATATTTACGACAATAAACAGTATTTTTTCAGATGCTATCAATCCGCAAGTAAAAGTTTTCGTGTACAAAAAACCTTTTTACTGCTAAACATGATAAATTAACAGTATTAAAATTAAAATTATTTTCTTACTCTTGCTTGTATATATTAAATTACGCAGCTTAAAATATTTTTTTGTAAATAAACAGCAGCCGAAAAACAAATTTTCATGATTGAGAAAATTGATTAACCCTTTATCTACTGACTGTTCCATTAAAATAACTTGTTATAAAATTCATTTAATACATCGATTTGTAGTAATACAGTTTAGAATAAGTTATATCTAGTTATATCTAGTTATTTTGTGCCAAAAGCATTATTGGTTACATAAAACATTTTTTTTTTTTTTTTTTTTTTTAGGGATGATTTATTTTGTCTTTGCATCTTTTCAGCTTTCTTGTCATTGGGGGGGGGGGGGGGCGATTTGCCAATTCGGAGCTATTTCTATTGTAAGAACATTATATTTGTAGATTTCCCAATTCTACAAAATACTAAGAAAAAGATTGAAAATAAAAAAAAATGATTGGGGTTCTAAATATTGCAAAAAATCCCTATAAATTCAAATTTAATTAATCCTTTTAAATCCGTCATTTCTTCTAAAATTTATTAAATTATTATATAAATCTTCTAATGTAGTCTCAAATAGTCACGGGAAAGGCTTTAGAAGATAAAATTTTCATGAATTCATAGTTCAGTACATAAAGGGTTAATACACTTAAAAAAAAAATAATAATAATAATACTCGCAAACGTTTCCGAAAATTAGTGGCAGCAAAAGAAAGTTTATTTTTATAAATGTTTCTATAAATCTTAAAAATATACATATTCATGAGGTCCCTAAATGTAAAGAGCAAAGTTTTTCAAAGTAAATGGTAACTGGGAAGATGTCATTGTACAGTGTTAGCCTAAATATTTCATCGGGTCTAAAAAAAACTGTTTATTTACAAGTATATGACGTACAAAGACGGGTGATAAACGGAAAGATACATACACTTACCAAGTTTCTGATACAAACAATAAATGTTCCAATTTATGCTCTCTTACTTACCCGGCATTATCATGGGGATGTCAATCAGAATTTCGTCGAAAGTAAAACACTCCAGCACTGGATTTGTGCCCCCATTTTTTAAGTCGTCAAAATGACGTATGGGGGCATAAATCATGGGGACATTAATCAGGCTCTCAATGAAAGGAAAATTCTCCATTACTGGATTTGTGTCCCCTTCTGATATGGGGGCATATATCATGGGGATGTTAATCAGGATTTCGTCAACAGTGAAATGCTCGAGCACTGGATTTGTGCCCCCATTTTTGTGAAGTCAAAATAATGACGTATGGGGACTTAAATCATGGGGACGTTAATCAGGCTCTCAACGAAAGGAAATTTCTCTAGCACTGGATTTGTGTCCCTTTAAGATATGGGGGCATATATCATGGGGACATTAATCAGGATTTCGTGAAAAGTGAAATGATCCAGCACTGTATTTATATCCCCATTTCTTGTGACGTCAAAATGACGTATGGGGACATATATCATGGGGACATGAATCAGCGCCCCCATCCTAACGGTAATCTAATTAGGCCAATGGAGTTATGAGTAAAGAGGAACAGAGATATAGTGTATTAAAATAAATACAATTTTGGAGACTTTTATTTATTACTTTTGAATAAAAAGTAATGGCAAAAACTGATATGCGTTTTTACTGGTGGATGTTTACTTTGGAGGTAGTAGTTCCGCCACATTGTGACAACGAAGACAACCTACTGTCTGTGTCAAGGAAAAGTTTATAATGATATATATATATACCATAATGTTTGCTCAAAATAGCGACATAACGTCTCCAAAATAAATAAATTTTTGGAGACGTTATGTCGATGACGTTTTTCATGTTGCGAAGCATGAGGATTTGAATGAAATTCTACTAACTGCGAACTCTATCTGTCAAGCAATCCAATTCACTGTCAAAATTGAGACTGATAGCAAATTACCTTTCCTCGACGTTATGGTTGAAAGAGTAGAGAATACTGATTTTCAGAAAGTTTTAACATCTGTATACCGTAAGGCTACGAATTCTGGGCAACACCTAAATTTTGAATCTGTGAACCCACTCTCCCATAAAATTGCAGTCGTTAGAACTTTAGTCCACAGAGCTAAACGTTATTGTAATACTGATTCAGCCTTCCAATTTGAAAAAAAGAAGATATTTAGTGACTTAATTCAAAATGGCTATCCTTTAAGATGGTTAAAAAGGATTTTTTCTGAGCATCGCGTGTCATCCTCTGTAATTTGAAAGGATCCCGCTATTTACATATCTCTACCATACAACAAATATCTTTCTGAAAACATTTCTAGCCTTTTGAAGTCTCTAAATATCTGTACATCATTCAAGCCACAAAATGTTTTGAAAAATTTACTTTGTAAATCTAAACCTAAAATTGCCTCCTTACTAAGAATCGGGTCAATTTACAGCATCCCGTGTAAAGATTGCGACTCGGTATATATCGGCGAGACTGGTCGTACTTGCGCCATTCGCCTTGCCGAACATAAACGAGCCTACAAATCTGGAAGCCTACAGTCTAAAATTGTACAGCATTCTTTAGATACCGACCATATCCCAGATTTCGCAAATATGAAAGTTATCAGATCCGGTTGCAATCTATATTATAAAGGACAAACATATCTGTGCGTAACGCATACGTCATTTTGCGAATGGCAACATTCTGAAATTTGAAATGAAATTTTGGTTATGCAATTTTCTCTACTGAAAATTTTTAATCTTCTAAACATCGCACATTTAAAATTTTTACACCGTCGTATAAGGAAAAAAATGCTCTTTTAAATGCAATTTGTTTGAAAGCTGTATCTCAAATTATTTTTGAGATATTAATTTTTTTGTAGTTTTTAATACCATTTTTCTTATCGTGGCAACAAAAGTACATCATTTCTATTGAAAGTCATTGAAAGTAAATGGAAAATAGTCGAAAATAGGAGGTACTGCATGTTTTTGTTGCCATTTTCTCATAAAACCTGAAAAAAAAGTTGAAATTAAAATATGGGCTACGTTATGAATATTGTCTGTTATTCCATAATAATGACGTCATATGCACACTTTTCTATAGACGAAGTTTAAGGCCGGATTGTAAAAGTGGATTGCTTTAGCGGATGCAAGTGACGTCATTTTATAAAAAAGCGAGTATTTTAATTCTTAAACCTGAATTATGTTTTATTGAAGTGCGTCATTTTCACAGTCCATCTGCTTTCAAATTCTTAAACAGGTCAAAATGCTTCACTTTTGAAAATAATGTAATAGAAATCACACACTGATAAAACGCAATGTTTTACAAAAATTTAGAGTGTCTTTGTAAAAGAGAGGTGGCATGCAAATAATAGCGATTTATATTACAGAAATTGATGATTCTCGCCTGGATGGATTTGCTTCGCCGAGTTAGACAAGCAAAAAATTAATTTGTGGTTTAAAATAATATCGTGTTCCTGAAGTTTTTCTCGAATAATAAAATTTTAATGCTATTCTTTAGGACATTCTACTATAATTTTATCAAAATAACATAATTTGCTTAAATTATTTTTTCCTAATTTTATAAAATCTATATATTTAAAACACAAGTGTGTATTTTAGTAATCTGCCCTGATCTTTTCTGCTGAACCAATTTTACTATTTTTTTTTTTTTTTTTTTTTTTTTTAACTGAAAGCTCCACCTTTGGAGATGTGATCGCACTATCTGTTTTTTTTTTTTTTTTTTTTTTTTTTTTAATATCACCACTTTTATATTTTAATTTTAAATGCATTTTATGAAATTTCTTCAAAATGATGAAAATTAGATAGCTTTCGTTATTGCAGACCAGAGAAGTATTTTTAACTTTATTCATGCTATTTTCTGATACAAATTCAAAATTGTTTATAAAAATTGTTGTATAGGGTTTAGTGGCGCAAAATCCTATTAGGAGCAGAATATTATATTAGGGGCATAATAACGGAAAATGACATACTACTTTTGAAAACACGCATTTTTCCTCATAAATTTTCTATACTGTTTTTCCTTCTGCATGTGTACTGATACAAAGTTTCAGACACTAGGCGAAATGCTTATTTATGTGAAAATGAAGTCATATTTAAAAGAAAATAATCATTTTCTTAGATAAAACTAAACATTTTAACACAAATGCGTCTAAAAAACATAAATTACGGAAATTTTTACTCTCCGGAATTGAGATTAGAATCTCAAGTAAAGAGTGCGTCTGTTCACATAAAAGATGTTTCTGACAATCGTGACTTCAAGTATTGTGTTAAAATGATTTTTAAATGATCAAACAAAATACAATTTTAAAAAAAATGATGAATATGGATATGAGAAGTGCGTATGCAAATTTTGAGAAGGTAAAAATTGCTGTTTTCATTCCGGAAATCCAAGCATAAGAGACTCAATTGATAACCACATCCTAATAAATGACCTTTATTATATTTTACTGATTAAGTATTTATATTATAAAGAACAAACGTATCTGTACGTAACGCTGACGTCATTTTGCGAATGGCAACACTTCACTATCAAATTTCGGTCTTGAAATTTTCGCTACAGCAATTTTTTAATCTTCTGACCATCGTACATTTTCCTTTTTCATCGCATAGGGAAAAAAAATTCTTTCAAATGTAATTTGTTTAAAAATTGTATTCATTGACTGATGTATTATATTTTCTAAAATAACTTTTAAGCATGATTTTTTTTAAGTTTATCTTATCACGTGCCGATATCAATACATAATAATAAGAACCATTTTTCACATAAAGCAACAAACATTTTTCAGCATTTGTTTCTGACTATTTCTGCATAACGAAATTAATACTTCCTTTATAAACAAATAAAAGAATAATATTAAAAAAAACACCAATCTAACATATTTGTGAAAGACAAATTAACGAAATTAATACTTCTTTTATAAACAAATAAAAGAATAATATTGAAAAAACACAAATCTAACATATTTGTATTCGTTACAATTTAAATTTTTAGTACACCAAATACGATTTTTTTTCAAATGGAATTTGTTTGCAAAGTTCATCTCAGTTTATTGATTGTCTACGGTTTTAAAAAAAAATTTAAAGCATGAAATATTTTTTAATTTACCTATATCGCGCGGAGCTCGATTACGAAAGGTTAATCCGTTTGCCCTTAAAACAAAATAAAGAGTTCATAATTTTCTTACGTCTAATATCCATTAAAAAAACTTCCCTATGAATGATTATATGAATAAATTAAATGGATGGATAAATTGTGGTTAAATTATATGAATAAATTAAATAGATGGATAAATTGTGGTTAAATTATATGAATAAATAAATAAAATATTATAAATAAAACACAAATTTACCAGACATGTATAAGCTCTGAAATTATCAGAATATAAAAGGATGCCATAAGCAGCAAAATCTTTGTAAATAACTCTTAGCATGCGGCAAATAAGAAAATATTGCCTTTGATAAATTTCAAAAATTTATTTGATTGTATATTTCGTATTTTATATATGCAAAGTGCTTTTTTAATGTAAGTGGTCAATCTAAATAAATTATTGCATATAAAAAAATTATTAGTTTTCAATTAACAAAAAAAAAATATTTTCACCTATATTCTTTAACCCGGGAAGCCCGGGTACGATCCCCTAGTAATATTAAAAGTAGAGTTTTTCTGGAAGGTGTGTTCACTCGTAAGCAAACGTCGCCGATAAATGAATCATGTGCACTTCCTCCTGAATACTCAGCATTGTTTGGAAAAAAAAATTATACTTTATTTAATTTTAACTGCTAGTAATTTTTAACTGTAAACATGATATATAGTTTTCTGTCATTTGCATGTTATTTATTGCACTGATGAGGGGCTAAAATTTAGCTCGAAACGTTTGCTTTTTAATTGTATTAAATGTATTTATGTAATTTTTACTTGTATGTCTGATGAATTGTAATATATTTTTTTATCTTTTTATATAGTGTATTGTTTAGCAGTTGCGAGTGAAGTAACTGAGGAAGTTTTCACAAGATGGTAGCTGTTTTTTTAATCGAATCCACAGTTTTCGATTACTGCTAGTGAAAACTTCCACAAGCTTGCATAGAAAATTTATCTTATTTAAGCGCCTTATTGTTGGGAAATTTCTCTCACAAATATGGTAAAAAATTCTATTTCTTTTTATAGATGTCAGTTTGCTCAAGTGTTATAAACTTTTCCCTGACGCAGGCAGGAGGTTGTCTTCGTTGTCACAATGTGGCGGAACTAATACCTCCAAAGTAAACTTCCACCAGTAAAAACGCATATCAGTTTTTGCCATTACTTTTGATTGAAATTTTCTATTAATGAGGCGTTTAAATAAAGAGAAATATTCTACTTAAATTTACTGATGGAAGCTTTCCGCGGTGGTAATGAACCTATGTGAAAGCGGTTACAGTTGAAGCTTCACTATTTTAGGGATATGTCCAGTGTTGCCAGATTGGGACTTTTTTGTCGCCAGATTGTTGAGTGTCACCACTTTTTAGAAATATAAATATTCGTCGTATTTAAAAATAGATTAATTCTGAAAAATAAGCGAATTATGCCACATAGCTGCCAACTTTTACGCTTTTTTGTTACCATTAAAATTTAATGGAAATTTTTGCATTTCGTCGATTGAATAAAGCAACATTTACTTTTAAATTTTAGTGGGGGGAAAAAAGCGTAAAAGTTGGCGGCTGTGATTATGCTACTTTAAAGAAGCGGTGACAGTCAAATAATCTGAATTTAAAAAGTCCCCAATCTGGTAACACTGGATATGTCGGTTCCTATTTCTTAATAGTTCCATGGTTCTGCCCATAAGTTCAATAGCATGTTTCAATCAATGTCCGTCATAGCAGCTATGATGCGTTCATGCGCGCGACTCATGAAGCGGGTGTAAATTTGGTGAGTGCGTGTATCTTGACATGTATCGCCTGTCTTTGTAGGTCGTGTACTTCTCAATACAAAGTATTTTGAAGCCCGATGAATTCTTTAGGCTTACACTGTATATTTCCATTCATGGTTGTATTATATTTTCGTTATTAAGAAATTATTATTAAGAAATATTTGTCTATGTATACACTGTGATTTTATTTTATATGAACACAGAACGTTCGTATAATTCTGGATGAAATATGCACATAAATGTTTATTTTTTATTCAGTTAAAGCGACAGTGGGCTTTCTAAATCACGAATTTCGGCTAAAAATTCGATTTTCCTTTATTTGGAGAATTATGAAACTAGATGCTCAAATGTATCTATTGCAGAAAGATTTTTTTTCTGTTCTAACCCGTCTTCGCAGAGATATAAGGGCATAGATGTCATATAAGCCCCATATTGGCGCGATTTGTTTCTGACGCCAATGTCATATACGTAACGGGTACTTAATTGGCGCCAAAGTGTCGTTATTTTGCTTGATATGGTAACCCGGATGTTGTTGTTTATGCTGTTGATGTTTTCGCCAAGTTGGCGTAGGAAAAAAATCGCGCCAATATGGAACGTATATGACATCTGTGCCGATATAAGCTTTTGTATTTGTAAAATCTCTATATATTTATACAATTTTATTAATTTAAATTGCTGATTTCTCGAAATTGAAAATGTTCCACATTTCCATAGCTGCCAACATCTTACGCTTTCCTTTACCACACAAACTTTATAGTAAATTTTACCTTTTTAAATCGCCGTAATCTATTGATTAAATTAGGTAAAAATTCTTATTAAATTTTTGTGATACATAAAAGCCGAAGCGGTGGCAGCTATGCATTTCTGACTTTTGAAACGTTCCATGCGCATTCCTAATTATCAATTCTTTTGAAATTTGTACTGTATATCCTCTATACAATAATAATGTTAGCATACAAAGTTATATTTCAGGGTATTTTAGTGTTAACATTTATATGTGTATGGAAATATATAGCTACTTTTTTAGAAAAAACAAAGAATAATTATAAAAATACAATTTTTCGGCATATGCATTCAGCGGACTTTTACAGTTCGTACCAACTTACATTATAATATATAATATGTATCTCACAAGTAAATATTGTCGTATTTTATTGAAAGGAAATGCGCTTGCGACATTTTAAAATGTGAGAATTAATCGTTATTTTAAAAATTAAAATAATGAATAATTTAAAACCTTTTTAATACTTCAAAACCAAATTTTGAATATAACTATATGCTCTTGCAGTTAACAAGTCTTCCAATTTTCAAATGAATCCATTGAAAATTGAAGGATTTGATTTTTAATGTTCAATGTCCTCTTAACCCCTTCACGGTCGCTTAATATTTGAAAAAAACATCAAAAGTGTACCTATTTTTTTTATTACAGAAATTGAATAATTATAAGGTTTCTAAATAAAATATGCAATTAGTTTATTTTTAAGACGAAAAAACAATATTTTATAACCATATTCATATTTGTATAAAAGCCATCATGCGAGAATTACGTGTCTTAACCTCTTAAGCTCCGCCTCCGATAAATGTAGGTTACTTTTTTTTATTATTCAGATTGTTTGATTCCCACCACCGTAGTTTACGGCAGATAAAATGATGCGAAAATAAAGCCATTTACACTATTTAAAAAAAAATGGTGGGGGTCAAACAAACTGAATTAAAAGATAGTAGCCTACATTTATCGGGGGCGGAGCTTAAGAGGTTAAGACACATAATTCTCGCACGATGGCTTTTATACAAATATGAATATGGCTATAAAATATTGTTTTTTCGCCTTAAAAATAAACTAATTGCATATTTTATTTAGAAACCTTATAATTATTCAATTTCTTTAATAAAAAAAATAGGTACACTTTTGATGGTTTTTTCAAATATTAAGCGACCGTGAAGGGGCTAATATTCCAGTTATCATCTGAAAGGCTTGATTCATCAGAATCCATATCAAAATGACAAAAATATTACAAATCTATGACAAATCTATGGCAAATTATAGATCGTACAAATCAAACTGCTAATATTCAAAGACTTCAAATGGAAATTCCAGTTCAATTTTTCCGGTTTCAGAAGTTTTTTCCAGCAATTAAATCTCCAGCCCGAGAATATGACGGGCACGAGAAATAACGAACGACACCTCAACCCGAGATATTGACGGGAGCGAGAATTAAGGGGTTAATAAACAACGATTATGATTCAGTGCATTTTTTCTTGTGAACAGAAAATGTATGAAATATATCCTTAGTTATTTAACAATCGAGAATAACTTAGATTCTTCATAGTACCTTTGCTCTGTGTTATTTGCTTCGCGCATAGTCATAAAAACTTTTTCATTATGGTTTCCGTCGTGAACAGCCGTAAGGCATTTTATGGGAAGGAGCTATGCAATGCCTAATAAAACTTAAATATGGACCATTAATATTCCCCTGATTCATGTTTATTAAGAATTCGATTTTCACATAAAGAATTTATTAATCTAAGTGTAGCTTATTCAAATTTAAGAGGTTGTTAAATTCTTTGTATTTTACTGCATTCTTTTCCGACACAGCCATTTTTTGTTGTAAAATGATGAAATGATTGACTGACACCAGAATTTTAAAAGAACTTTTTTAGAAATTAAAAACATGTTACTTTAAATGTTCATTGTAAAAGCAAAATTTTACTAAAATATTTTTGGTGCCGTTCGTAAGTTTGGAATTAAAATCAGGTATCCCGACCCGGGCACACTGTGACGGAAAGGGTTAAGGGTATGTCTAGATAATTAAACTTTCTTCAAAAAAGTGAGATATGAAAATGGTAAAAATGTTATAAGAAAATATTTTTTGAATTCTGTATCTAATTTAACTAAAACGCAGAATATCGTACAAGACAAGCTTGTAAAAATCGAATTCGTAAAATTTTGAATTTTCTCACTGTAAAGAAAAATAAAATAGAACTTGATATCGTTCAGACTTTTCTTGGATGATAATGTACATAACATAAAATAAGTCACTGAAAATATGAATACCTTATCTATACGAGTGATATTTAAAAGAAATTTTTTTTTAGACATCTGTTGTGAGCATTCTACGAAAACCAATTTTACTATTTATTATTTTTTTTTATGAAAGCTGTTCATTTGTACATGTGCCTGCAGTAGCTATGTTTTATTAAATATTCCGCTTTTTATATTTTAAATTTATTTTAAAAATATTTTTATGAAACTGCTTGAAAACGGTAGCAATTGTATTACTTCTATTGTTACAGAGAAAGGAGAAATAATGGGTTTTAATTACCTTTACTCGTTATATCCTTATTGATGCCATTTTCGCAATTGAAATGAACTTTGTAAAACATTTTAAGAGAAAATGACGTCATGCTTTTAAAATAAGTATTTTCCCTCATAAACTTGTTACATTATATTTTTTCCTTCAGCTGATACTGAATTTGAGACTCTAGGGATATAATGGTTCCATGAGTGAAAATGACGTCATATTTTTAAAAAAGATAATAATCTTTGAGTAAACCAAAGATTTTACCACGATTAAAAGACATAATTTTCTGGAATTCGTACTCAAAGGTGCTGATATTACAATCTCTAGAGCGCAAATGTTCACATGCAAAACTGTAGCGAAAAACGTGACTTTAATATTGGAAATATATTTATTAATAACCTATAGCGCCTTAAAATATTTTTTAAATGGTGAATACTTATAACAGATGGCCGTAAGTAAATTTTGAGACGTTGAAAATGACACTAGGTTTAGATTTCACAGGGGAAATAAATCTATGATTGTGTCTAAGTAAATTCAAGCATAAGATTCTCAACTAACAACTTCCTCATAATTATTTTGATTATATTTTACTGATAAGTAAAGTTTATTTTTTCAATAACTTCCACAGTTGCAGTTTAAGAAAATGGTATTTTGGTAACTGTAGGCTAAAATAATATTTGCTTTGAGAGTTAGACTATCCCTTGTATAGTCTGGAAGATGGACATTTTGTTATAATTAATTTTTTATGTTTATTATAAATCAATGTAACAGTTTCATTTTAGACATTTTCTGTCGTCGAAATTCGATGTGTTTCACCTCGTTTTCTTTTTAATGTATATGAAAAAAACAATAGACGACTCAACCTCAAATTATGTATATTAAAAAAGCAACCTGCTCTCTTTCATAAACAAAATAGTATAGTAGTTGCATTTACTTCATACTTTACTTAAAATAAAATCAGGCTAATTTTGTTTCGTTAATTTTACTTTTCAAATTTTAGAGTCGCAATTTTTTCTCCTGTGAAAAACAAAATGTCTTGTAAAAAAATTATATTTCAATTAAAAAACCGACATGCTTCTAAATATAATCTAAATAAATCTTAAAAAGAAACTTTATAAATGAAACTCAATGTGAATTTTCAAATACATTTTAAAGATTTGTCCATTAAATTTTTCCGGTTTCTGATCATAAGCGATTTTGAAACACATTTATATTAAAGTATTAATACTTTCCGCAAAGGGCTACACTGCATAGCATGAAAAAGTTGGGGATTATCGTCTTTACTTTCTGATACATTTATTTCGCTTTGGAGATTGCAAAAAAACTTACAAAAACTCCGCAGATCTTTAAAAGATCTTTTTAAAGCACGGTTTTAGTTTAATACATATCTTAAGATTAGATTTCATGCTTCAATTATCTACACAAGATGAATTATTTTGTGTAGATTATTAAAAGAATATCTTCATAAAGTAAAAGAGGTATTTTACGCATCATTAAGATGATGTGTCTAGTTATTTTCAGATAAAATTTTAGACATTCTGAATATAGAAATGTAATCGAATTTTACTTTCAGAAAAAAAGGAAATACCAAATGCGGTGATAAAATACTATTTTTTTAAATCTAACAATTAATTCCTTCTTCACAGGAAAAATTATATAAAAAATCATAGGCAGTAGGATTTTACAGAGGATTCGTACGGGTTGGACGATACGGCAATGTACGCCTCTGCACACCATCTATTCACTTTATACAAAATACTTCAAAAACACATAGATAAATTCCTTAGCTGGTGTACTCTATGGCGTGTTAAGCTCAACAAGAAAAAAAAAAACAGCTGCTGTCTATTTTTCTAGGAAATTAACTTTTCCCAATCGTATTAACATTAATACTTTTCCCTGGACTAACCACTCTAAGTATCTGAGGGTTACTCTTGACAGAAGACTGACTTGGAAAAAGCACTTTATTAACGTACGAGGCAAAGTTGCTGGTATCTCCTAAGCCCTCTGCCCTCTTCTTAAAAGTAACACACTCTCTATTCACAATAAACTTCTTTTATACAATGCTTGTATAAGATCTGTTCTCACCTATGCTTGTCCGATCTGGGGATTCGCATGCAAAACTAGTATGGACTATTTATACCGTGTTCACAACAAAAATCTTCGTTATATCCGTAACGGTCACCATTATCTTCGTAATACAACAACCCACAGGGATCTAAAAATTACCTCTTTAAAACAGCGTATTCACCATCTTTCTAAAAAAAAATTATAAGTCTGTTTACAATTTTCCTAACCAAATAGTTGCGGAACTACCCGACTATAAGGTATCCGACCCCACTAATAGAAAACGCCCTAAGTACTCGTTTTTGCTTAATGATGAAGACTGAGGATCCCTCACTTTCTTTCATACTTAACCTTTCTGTTTGTTCTGTCCTTTTTATAGTATTAAAATATATATATATCTTGCTTTTCTTCTATAAATATAGCGTTTTTATCAGCTTAACTTATGTATGGTTTCTGAAAAAAGTCTTTTTTTATGGGGTATCCCCCGGTAGCTTTCTCGCCTGTCCTTTCTTTTTTGAACTAATGGAATTCTCTTTTTTAATTTAAATTTTCTTTTCCTCTTTTTGTTTTTCGTTCTCCCTTATTATGTTATACTTAAGTACTTATGTACTTTTTATTATTTTGTTACTCTTCTCATTACTTTTAAACTTTTAAAGTAATTTTAATTTTGTGGCTACCAGCCACGTCTAAACATTAATTTTTTAAGGCTCCCTAATGCCCTTGCAACACGATCACCTCTCCACTGGATGTAAAGTTGCCACGCCTCTAGGTTTTCCATAAAGCAGGTTGCATTTTTCCATTGTTCGTACGGGTACGTTGTTTTCCCGGTTAAATATCAATATTTTTATATAAAAAAAATAAATCTAGTTTAAACGCGCGAAATTTCCCAATGATTTTCCAAATGAATATACTGGTATAGAAGAATTTACTGGTCTGGAAATTCCAGGACCCGTACTAACCCTGTTAATGATACATAAAAATATAATGCATGACAAATGTATACATTTTTTTTTTTTTTTTTTACGAATGATACAATCAAACTTCTGCTCAACTTTATAAAATATTGCTTTTTTCTTTATAAAGAAAAAATAAACAAAATAATCTCTTACTTATTTCACAATGTTCGGATAATTTAGATACTCTATTTTTACTTCGATGTTTAATATTAGTCGTACATAGTCATTGTAACATTTTATGGTAATCAATAGTAACGTAAGAATTCTTCCACTACGATTCTTTAACAAATATAAAGCATTTTATAGGCGGTGGTTATTACACGTCTTATAAAACAATAACCTGGCTTATTAATGTTATTTTTTTATTCCTTTTGTATTAATATGCTGTTTTGTTTACATAAGAAACTTATTAACCCTGTAATGTCTACGGTAGAAAACGTTCCAAAAATTGTTGGAGTTCATACCAGAAAATCTAAATAGTAAATTTCGATTTATTTTATAATGAAATGTCTTTTATTATATAACACAAAAATTTCTGGTGCGAATACGGAATATGCGAATAAAAAAAATCCACTGAATCGGGAACACTGATAGTAGCATAAATGCTAAAATAGGCATTAGAGCAGGGTTGTAAAAATCAAGACGACAGCGGGCAGGCTCGCACCGTTAAAATTTATTAGTTTTATTTGTCTAAATTTTATTAGCATTCTTACTCAAAATTTAGACGGAAAAAAGCTAATAATAGTGGTGAGAGTCTGCCCGCTGGCGCCTTGATTTTTACACCTTTGCATTAGAGGGTTAATATATGTATAGAAAATTCAAATTTAATAGGTTATTAAATCCTTTATTCCTTAAAATATTTTTTAAAGATATGTATGCTGAACTAAATGTCTATTATTATTATTATTATTATTATTTTAACATTAATGAATATTTGATAGAAAAATTGAAAAACAAAAGACAGGCAGTGCAGTTTAACACTTTTCTCTCCGTTGTCGCCGCTGTGGCGACATTGTAAGGTAAGTGGTGAACTCCGTTGTCGACGTTGCGGCGACATCATCTTGCCTTGAGGATTTTGTTTTTGGCACAAGTAATAAAAGAAACTAAATTTTGCCTTATTTAATTTTAGCATCTTTTAAATTGTATACTTTTTCTTCTTTTAAATAAGTGGTGCCGATCGAATAAAATATTTATGTAACGACGCGGAGTTGCTGGTAATCCACAATGAAAATGACGCGGAGTTGCTAGAGTAGCCTATACTCAAAATAACGTGGATTGCAAAGGGTTAACAATATATGTAAGCTTAAAGTTTCTACAGGAATATTTCTTTTTCAGTTCTAAATTGCAGAACACTGCAACGTACGATTTTTATAATATACAAATGTATAAAGCGTTTGTTTAGGGATACACAGAAATATAGAAAAATGAAGAGTGCACGCATATGAAAACCGGATATCTCATGAGCATCCTTATAGCGGATAAAGTGTGTGCTATCACTGTATCTCCGTACTAGCATTAGTGAATTTTTTGTGTTGCAAAGTTTCTTTTATGTTTTGTAGTCAATAATTTTCACAAATTCTAAAATATGAACACATTTAAAGTTATTGTAGCTTTTTATATTGTTGTATGTCGCATATTTAATAAGAATTTATTTCCCATGATGAAAATATTGCTAGCCTTTGTAGATGCAACATTATGACTTGCTTTGTGATCCTGTTTCACATGGGATAAATCCGATATTCCACGTAGTTTTAAAAATTGGTAAATGGAGGCACATATTGGAAAACGATGCTTGAAGATCCAGTAAACAATACTTGAAGTAAATGCAGTCAAAAGCACATGTTCATGTGTGATTAGGATTCTAAGGCTGGTTAAAAAATTATAATTTTTTTCTGAAATTTCTCAAATTGTAAGGAAGGTATTTATGCTCTTAAATATCAAATCATTAGAGTTATAATGTAAGCATTGTTAGTTAAATTCAATAGTGTAAGTTTTAAAATAAGATATTTTGCTCCTTTCCAAAATAAAGTATAATCTCTATAAACTCTGGTATTTCCTCTAAGATTAACGTTTCCATGCGGTCTTACCCCACTGACGGAGTAATGCTGGATAATTTGACTTTTCTAAGATGTATTAATGAATAAAAATATCACAAAAAAATACTCAATATTATATTACAAGAATGCGTGCAGAGAGTTATACATGCAATCTAATTAAATTTTGTTGGAAATTCTGACAGCTAATAATATCGTATAATACGGTATAGTAATAATAAGTAACTAATAATATGGTATCCGATTTTACCCAGTTAAATTTCACAGTTAAATTTCAGCTTAATATTATGAGTTATTGTATTTTTCTTAATAGTACAAATAAAATAAACTTGTAGGTATTTATGTTTCTTCATTATATCGTCAGTCATAATATTTGCTCAATACACAGAAAGATCGTTTTCTTTAACTTCCTTAAGGCGTTCTTTTGGAGGGTGGTATGCTGTATCTAATGAAACATAAATTTAAAACTTTAATAATTTCCCTTTGATTTTTGTTTAGTTTATATTTAATAATTATATATATATATATATAACAATAATCTTAGTATAGCCTTTTTAATTTCAACAGGTTGTTAAATTGTTGTTTTTTATAGCATTCTTTAAATGTTTCTTTCACAAAGTAAATTTTCAACATCATGCATGAAGATTAAATAGTGTTACAGATTACCTTTTCTTCTTAGTCTGTTTTGAGCCATTGGGATATATCTTGGTGTTGTATTTAACTAACGTTTTCAAGTAAATGATAACTTTGAGTGGTAAAGGGTAAAACTTTGCGTAACAACTTCTGGTCTCAGGCTGACAGAACTCAGATGCGTATACGCCAATTGGGCATTTCTGCAGAACACCGAGCAGGTACATGCTGTCAATCGAAGAGGAGCATCGCCTAATGTGTATCATTCCTCTTGAAACCCTGAACGCTCTTGAATATCTAGTTGTCACGACAGAAAACCCATGGACTAAAGGTGCGAATAGACCATCCTTCTAACCGTTATCAGTATCGGCGTCTTTTTTTTTTTTTGTGGCCACGAGGTGTTTTTGATCGTTAATGACTTTAAAAGGAACGGGTCTGATGTTCTGCAAAAGAGGAACCTTTCAGTCAAGTAGAGTTGGGCTCCTTATCTCCTGACCCATTATTGATTCCCCCTCATCCTTTTGTGAATAAACCGCAGAAGGATCCAGAACAAAAGATTTCCAAGAAAAATGTAGAAGGATGTCAAACAAGCATTTATGCGCAGTGTACATGATTAAGCCGCGAAATTCGGGGATCACACCTCCAAGTCCCGCAGGAGCTTCGGGTATTCCGGGTGACCTGGGAGCGCCAGGTTCTAGGCTTTTTATCCGGAGTTTCCCGGAAATGCTATTGCTTTACCAACGCTTCCGGGACTGTAAGATAGACAGAGATAATCACTTGCGCTTCGGCAATGGATCGATAGAAACGGATAAATGAACCCGTTTATTTTTTTATCTACGCATGAAAGCTTATGTTCAGAGACACGTTTGCATAAAAAAATGCATTTCGTAAGTAAGTTGACTTATGTAGTTTTAGTAATTATCTATTCAATTAATTAAGTTGTAAAACTTCTGAGTAAACATCGTCTAAGTTATATTTTAAAAAGAAACCTTTAAAAAGAAAATGTGTCGTACAGATTTTTCAGTCATTCTTAAAGGTTTTCTCCATTAACACTTTCCAGTGATTCTCGTCTCGAAAATCTTAATAAAACTTTACACCGTAGTATTAATAGTTTTGGCAATGGGCTGTACTGCCTAGTAGAAAAAAAGTTGAGGATTATGTTCTTATACTCTTGCTTAATTTTATTTTGAAGATTGCAAAAAAAATTACATTGAAACACCAAAAAACTTTCAAATATTTTTTTAAAGTATGGATATAGTTATGTCATTCACTTTGAGATTAGGTTTCATGCTTTAATAATCCTGCAGAGAAGGATTTATTCTGCGCAAGTTATTAAAAGAATGTCTTCGAAAAGAAAAAGCAGCATGTTACGTATTATTAACCTAAAGTGTCTTATTATCGAGATAACATAATATAATAAATATAACATAAATATAACAATTTCAAATTAAGATTTGAGTTCGATTTCATTCAGATATTTATTTTAAGTAAAATGTGAAATGAAATGATAAATTATTGTATTTTTTCTTATTTTTCAATAATGAATAATTTTTACAAAAAACAAACAAAGAATAGAGACCAAGGAAAACAATCATAGATGTTAGTTTGGATTATAAATGGAAATGAATATTTATAAATGAAATTTCATAACACTGTATTCTAGCTATTACTAAATACAAAAAGCGAAACACAATCTGAATGAAAGATAGATATAATTATTTTCTTGCAATACAGTTATACGCCAACACAACTTTATGATTAATTGCATATAAAAATACTAAATGCACGAAATAAACCTTTATATATTTAAATATCTTATGATAATCTGACTCTTTATTATAATTTCGCGTTGTAATTGTTATTTCGCATAAAATTGATCCAACAAAATATTGTTCTTGAATAATCGTATGGAATTTTTATTGGAGGGAAATTATGTTATGTGTAATCAAACATAAATCAAGGTCATTAATAATATTTTCATGATTCTTATAATATAAAGGTAAAGTTCACATAAAGGATTTATTTCTCTTAGAATGGGCAATCCGAATTTAACACGCTATTAATTTCATTTTAACTAAAATATTATTTTCACAATTCATATTCTTTGTATTCTTTACTAAACTTCTATTCATCATCCAAGAACTTTTAAAAGCGTACAAATGTAGATCATCAAAAAGAAATATACATGGAAATATTATTTTTTCATTTAAAAGTTTTTTAGTTTTTGATATTATTTTTTTTTAAATATAAAAATGCATGCAACATCATATCAAAAGCTATAATGAATCTAGTTCGCCTTGTTTCATATAAAATATATACCGTATATACTCGCGTATAAGTCGAAGAATTTCTGACAATTTTTGACAAGCAAATTTGGGGGGGGGGGGGGGTCGACTTATATGCGAGTCAATTAAAAAATAAAAAATAAAACTTCGAATATTGCAAAATTCTGACTGTTTATGTGTATGAATAATAAAACATTACAGAAAATATACAAATAATAATAATTTATCATTAAAATTTTTTTCAATGATTTATTTTTATTTACTTACTACTTTTTCTCATAGGCAAGTGAAATATTTGGTTTGATTTTGTGAAAAGGGAAGTAAAAAGTTAGGGGGTCGACTTATACGCGGATTTTTGATTTTTTGCAGAATTTGCATTCGAAAGTTAGGGGGTCGACTTATACGTGAGTCGACCTATACGCGAGTGTATACGGTACTTATAAAAGTAAATCATATTTATAAAGGAGTTTTTAAACATATTTTTCGAAGAATTTAAATCTTTTGAAAATTTTAGAATGCTTAAAAAAAAAATTACACGAATTTCAATTTTAACACCCCATATTATGTGCTAAAAGAAACTGAAATTAAGAGTTTCGAAGATTAATATTCCAAAATACGGTGTGTGAAATCTATAGTCCTTGGCACCTATATTAATGAATATGTGCTAGTGCTCAACATAGTTCTCGAATACGTTTTATTCTTCTTCTGTTGTTGGCCATTAGGGTAACTTTTGGTACTGATTTTGACTAATGTTTATTTTTAAATAAAAGACAAATTAGAGTGGCAACAGATAAACTAACCTATGTAATTTTTATACGCATATGCAAGCCAAAATTCAGCGACACGTTTACTATAAAAAAAAAGGCATTTCGAAAATAAGTGGACTTACGTAGTTTTAGCAATTACTCATTCAATTAATAACCTGCAAAAGTTCTGTGCAAACATAGTCTAAATAATATTCTAAAAAGAAACATTTAAAAAGAAAAATTGTTTTACAGATTTTCAGTTATGTTTAAAAGTTATCTCCATTAAAACTTTCCAGTTAGTGATCTCGAAAAACTGTACAAAACTTTACACCGTAGTATTAATAGTTTGAGCAATGGGCTGTACTGCATAGCATAAAAAAGTTGAGGATTAACTTTTTTTTCGTTCCGCTTAAATTTCCTTTTGAAGATTGCAAAAAAGTTACATTCAACTTCAAAAAAAAAACTTTCAAAGATGCTTTTGAAGTGCGGATATAGTTATGTCAGGCACTTTAAGCTTAGGTTTCATGCTTTAATAACCCTGCACAGAAGGATTTATTCTACGTAAGTTGTTAAAAGAACATCTCCGAAAAGTAGAAGCGGCATATACCGTATTATTAACATAACGTGTTTGGTTATCTGAAGATAAATGTAACAATTTTGAATAAGGATGTGAGCTCGGTTTTATTTCCAAGTAAAAAATTAAACGCATAATTGTTATATTTTTCTGTTTTTTTAGTAATGAGTACTTTATACAAAATGTGAAGAAAGAAGCGACAGAGGGCGTGAAAAAAAAATAATAGATGTTAACTTATGTTATTAGTGAAAACGAATATTCATAAAGTCAGTTTAAAAAGCAATGCAATTTCAATAAATATAAATTCAATTTCAGAATGCTTCATTATATCTGTTTTTGAATACAGAAGGATTGACAAAATAGAAAGGGCCAGAAATAAAATAATATATGATAGCTTATATTAAAAAGAATATTTGTAAGTGAAATTTAAGAACGCTGTATTATATATGTTATTGAATACAGAAAACCAAAGAAAATCTGAATAACAGATACATAGATTTATTTTCTTTCGATACAGTTATACATGAACACACTTTTGTGATTTATTGCATATAAAAATACTAAATCGACAAATTAAAAAATGCGTGGGAAAAATAGATGATAGAATTCCTTATTAAGGAAAATTAATATTTTTAAGTGAAATTTCAGAATGCTTCATTATGTCTCTTATTAAATACAGAAAGATTCACAAAACAAGTGGGTAAGTGTGATCACAGATCGCACAGATGGTTTCGTTTAATATTCCTTTCAAAACACTTTATCCTTTTGCAAAATCTGTTAGTTCCACATTTCGCAACCAGGGAGCGCACTCTATTCTAAACAACCTCTATCCGAACGAAACTATCCGTAATACCGTTTAATACCTATCCGTAAATATGGTAGTCGAGGAGATCGGGCCCATAGCAACCGATATAGGAAGGCGCCCACTGGCGTTAAAACATGGAACTAAAATATGTAAGGATATGGTGCATAATATGAAAGGGTGGTCAAAGGGCTGTGCAATGATTTATATGAGGGGTGTCGGCAAAAGTTAGAAAAGTGCCAACCGGGTGAAAAGTGGGGAGGTTAGAGAAATTGCTTAAAAGAATCAAGTTAGTGCCCGGAGGTGTAAATAATACATAAGACATTTTGAAAATCTTATGATTTTTCGTGTGATCGCACGTGTTTAGCTCTAAGTGTACAAAATGTAAAGTATCCAACTTTATTAGGGGCTGAGTTAGAAAAATTGCTTAAAATACACAAGTTAGAGACCGAAAGGATAAATATAAGAATTTTTGAAATTTTTACAATTTATCGTGTGATCACAAATGTTCAGCTATAAGTACGCAAAATTTCAAGTATCCAAGTGAATTAGGGGCTGATTAGAAAAATTACTTAAACTAAACAAGTTAGAGACCGGAGGAGTAAATATAAGATTTTTTGAAATTTTTATGATTTGTCGTTTGATGATTACTCAGTGTTCAGCTATAAGTTTGCAAAATTTCAAGTCTGCAACATATATAGTTTCTGAGAACGGGCTCTGTGACATACGGATGGACAGATAGACAGAGGGGTGAGAGGAATAGGGTTTCGTCAGGCGAATGAAACCCTAATAAAAAAAGGGTGTAAAAAATAATAGATGATAGCTTACATTATTAATGGAAATGAATGCTGAAAAGGGAAAATTCAGGACGCTGCAATCTATCTGTTATTGAATACAGAATGCGAAAGAAAATATGAATAAAAGATACAAAGAATTATTTTCTTTCGATAGAGTTATACGTCAACAAATCTTTATGATTTATTGAATGTAAACATACTAAATCCACAAATAACAAAAACGTGAAAAATAGATGATAGCTTATATTTTTAATGAAAATTAATATTTATAAGTGAAATTTCAGAATTCTTCATTATATCTGTTATAGAATACAGAAAGATTCACAAAATGAAAAGGTCGTAAAAAATAACACATGATAGCTTGCATTATTAATGGAAGTGAATGCTTAAAAGTGAAACTTCAGACCGCTGCAACCTATCTGTTATTGAATATATAAAAAGAAACAAAATCTAAATAACAGATATGTAGAATTATTTATTTCGATACAGTTATACGCCAACAAATCTTTATGATTTATTGAATGTAAAAATACTAAATCCACAAATAATAAAACGTGAAAAAAATAGATGATAACTTATATTATTAATAACAAGGAATATTTATAAGTGGAATTTCAAAATGCTTCATTATATCTGTTATTGAATACGGAAAGATTCCCAAAGTAAAAAAAGGGAGTAAAAAATAATAGATGATAGCTTACATTATTAATGGAAATAAATGCTTAAAAGTGAAACTTTAGAACGCTGCAATCTATCTGTTATTAAGTACATAAAAAGAAACAAAATCTGAATAATAGATACATAGAATTATTTGCTTTCGATACAGTTATACGTTAATACATCTTAATGATTTATTGCATAGGGGGAGAGTAGCCATATTTGGACCGCCGCTTTAAATGGACCGTTGCCATTCTGCCGTTAATTACAGAAAGAGGCGCCATCTACCGCTGAAATCCTACTCATCAAAATGACGACATTTATGATTAGAAGAAGCACCCGCCTACCACGTGCTGTTTTCTGACAATTAAAAAAAAAACTAAAATTAGCAGTTTTTATCTAAAATTTTGCTTCTAAACGTAAGTGAATACTTTAAAACTAAGGTAAGTTGTTTTATTTTCATATACATTTCTAAATTCAACTGTTTATTGCGCATATTTTTCTTGCGGATTTCTTTGATTTCGTTTTTGTTTTCAGTCATGAGATTATCTGTTTTAAAAAATGGCACAGTTGCCTAAATTGGGCCAATTTAAGTTGCTTAAATTGGACCAGATATACGATCATAAATTTGAAAAGTAAGTAATGAATTTCGAGGGCTGTACGCTAATGGATTACTATTTCCATGCAAGTTTTTGATTTTTTTTTTTTTTTTTTTTTTTTTTTTTTTTTTTTTTTTTTGTATATCTGGATTAATTTTTTATACAGTTTAGACTTATATAAACATAAAAATATTTTTACATGTGTATGCAATAAATTTTTGTTTGGAATTTCTTTTATCTTGTATGTAATTCTAATTATTTTCTTTAAATTCTTTTTTCCTACAACGTATTTGATTTACAGAGTTAAATTCAAACAATTACCTCCTGGAGGATATTTACGGTTCCGTGATGGCGGGGGCAGACATTTTACAGTTCTGGTGGGTCGAATTACACTGTTTTTGCCATTAATACGCATAAAATCTCAAACCTTCCGTTGGGAGTAGTCATTTAAAGGCCCAGGGGGTACCCCTATATTCAACCTGTTTGAATATATAATGTTTTGCGTTTGATTAATCGTAGCGTATTTTTTTTCAATACAGCATATTTTTTAAACACTTTTTTAATATAAATGAAAAATGTTTAAAACGACACAGACAAACTCTCTGGAAGAAAAACATCCGTGAGAGCAAAAGCTGTTTAAGATATAGGAAACGAAAAGGAGAGAGTAAGTTGAGAAGAAATTGAGCTGCATGAAGGCTGCAGCTACAAATCCCCCCAAAAAGCCAAAGAATAATTAGAAATGTTGTTTCCCTTTCTAAATTCAGTTAAATCAAAGTACAGAGGGAGACAAAAAATAGTTGCGTTAACATCTTTGCCATATAAAATAAACCTTGAAATAAAAAAAAAAAACGACAAAAAGGAAGCTCTCACAGGAAAAAAGCAATTGGAATATCAATTTTTTAAAAAATAGGCGTAATGCAATTGGAAAGAAAATGATGGAAGAGAAGAACTACAAACATAATGTAAAGAAAACTTCTGTTGCAAAACACTGTCCAATGATTCAGAATCTAAAAACAAAAATCTAGACAATGATGCTTGGTTTTGCCTAATCTGTAAGAAAAGTAAAATAGCAGAAATGATTCAGTTTTCAGATTGCCAAATACGGTTCCATGTTGTGTGCGCTGGAATAAAAAATAAATAAACGAAATTCATGTGTAAGCTTTGCATCACTTCTTACTTGATATTCAAGTAACTGGCAATTAGTTCCATAATTTCTATTATTAATTACTGATAACTTTGACTTATATTTTGAATACATTTTGATTTAAAACGATTATAAAAGAAATTTACCTAAATATTTATTTAGATAGTAGATGAATATATTGACTCCGTGTAGTGATGTTTTGCAGATATTCTAAAAATTAAATGAGTTACACCTGGAAATAAGTGAAGTAGTCCAAATTAGGCTACTCTTCCCTATAAAAATACTAAATCCACAAATAAAAATAACGTGAAAAAATAGGTGATAGCATAAAGTATTAATACAAATGAATACTTATAAGTGAAATTTTAGAATGCTTCATGATATCTGTTAATGAATACAGAAAGATTCACAAAGTAAAAAGGGCGTAAAAAATAATAGATGATAGCTTACTTTATTAATTAAGATGAATGCTTAAACTTAAAAATTCAGAGAGCTGAATTCTATCTATTATTCAATATAGAAAGCGAAACAAAACCTAAATAAAACATACATAGATTTTTTTCTTTCGATGCAGTTATACGTCCAAACATTTGTATGATTTATTGCACAGACAAAATATTAAATCCGCAAAATATTTAACAATCTTATGATAACTACACTCTTCATTATAACTTAATTGTTATTCAGTATATAATCATAAAAATATTCTCAACATAATTTTCTTCTTCAATAACCGTACGGAATTTTTATGAGACGAAAATTATGGTATGTCTAATAAAATACAACTCTGGGTCATAAATAGTATTTACTCCCTAGATTCTTCTAATATAAAGTTAATATCATTTATTTATCTTAGTACAGATATTTCAAGTTTAACAAGTTATTAAATTCTTTTTTCCGAAAATACTCTTTTAATAATTTGTATTCTTTGTACAATTTGATAAAATTCTATTAATTACACTAGATTAATTTCCACACAATTATTCTAATTGGTAAACAAATCATATTAGATGTAAATTTCCAACTGGGCGAAAAATGTCCGGACCAGGATTCGAACCCGGGACCTCCTGGCTGAAGCCGCCAGTGCTCTGCCATTAGAGCTATCCCGGACGATTCTGATCGAACTTTTTCACCCAGCTAACCTTGAAGATTACAGAATCTGGTCTGAAACCTGGTTCAGCTCAACAGAATAAATCTCAGGTAATGGAACTCCAGAAATCGCTGGATACGAAATTACACTAGATTAATTTCCACACAATTATTCTAATTGGTAAACAAATCATATTAGATGTAAATTTCCAACTGGGCGAAAAATGTCCGGACCAGGATTCGAACCCGGGACCCGGGTAGGTCCCGGGTTCGAATCCTGGTCCGGACATTTTTCGCCCAGTTGGAAATTTACATCTAACATTCTATTAATTATTCAAGAATTTTTAAGAGCTTAGAAATCTAATATCATTTATTGTTAAAACACATGGGATTTTTTTAAATTTAAAATATTTGTTGTTTTTCCTAGCAGTTTGTAGGTGCGCTCGTAATTATGTAATTACGTAGCACCTATAGCTTCCGTCTGGTCCGCCCGTCCGTCTCTCCGTCTTCCTGCATATAACAGAGCAAAAAATACTCAACCGAATGGGTTGGAATTTGATATTTTTATCTCTGGAGAATTTAGTCGGGTCTTTGCAAATTTTATGAAAATCTAATCAAAACTTGAAAAGATATAATCAAAGTTTTCTTCATTCTATTAAATACAGTCATACGCAATTAATTCAGTGATATCCCATGACAGGTAATGATTGTATGTTGTCATGGTGATGACGCCCTATTTAAGATGGAGTCCGATTACTTCCGTATTACTGAATTTAATATATATAATCATAATAAAATTTGTGTTAATAAATTTTTGCATAAGAGTGCAACAGCTATTCCACCAAGATCTCAATATTTATAAAATTAGTTATAGTACGAACGTATCACATTTGCCCCGTTTGATGTACAATTTCCAACTTCTTTAAATAAAGGATTCAATGCAACATTATATCAAAAACTGTATTAAATCTACTTCGCATTATTTCATGTAAAATATATATTCCTAAAAGGACGCCACAATTATAAAGAAGTTTATAAAGATGCTGTTCGAAGAATATAAATTTTTAAAATAGTACTTTATAATATTTAAAACTTAAAACAAAAATACATGAGATTTTAGTACTAACTGAGGCTTTAGACATTATGTGTCTAAAAGGCATATCTTTTCTCCCTAAGGGAAAAGAGAGCATGAGAGATGGAAAGATATTCTATGTTGTGGAGAAAACAAAATGTATATGTGATCTTTTAAAATAGGCTACGATGTTTATGACTAAACAGATTCCTACGTATGGAAGATACAGGAAATACATCAAAAGAAGTGCATATCATCTATATGTCACAAATGTATTCAAATCGGATAATGCTATTATGCAGGCTTTATGTGGCAAATGGCATTTTTTGAAAGCGTGCTACAAAATATCGAGGGAGACATTTCCCCAAATATTTAACCCTAGATCAACCGGGAATTTTATTCAAGTTTTAATAAAACGTTCTACACCAGAATTTTTATTTAAAACTATTTAACTTATTTATTTGCCTTATTTTTGTCTGGTTTATATACTTAGTTTATTTTAAAGAAATTTCTGGTTTGAATGAATATTTTGTATGTACCTGTCGGGTCCAATGGACCCGTCTGGTAGACGGAGGGTTAAACTCAGTACTAACATAACATGTTTCGTATCTGTTTTCTTCAAATGCTATTGCAAATTTTTTTATGTATCACAAAAAATTATTTGAAGAATATATAATTTCTTTTAAAATCCAACGTCATATCGAAAGATGTTTCTAATCTACTTCGCCTTATTTTATGTAAAATATATATTTATAAATGGACGTCAAAATTTTTTGAAGTTTATAAACATATTGTTCGAAGAATATAATTTTTTTCAATACCTTAAATTACTTAAAATTTAAAAAACGTAAAACTTTAGTATTAACACCCGCAGATCATATGCGTAAAAGACACTGCCGTTTATCCTAAAGGAAAAGAGAACATCAGAGATGGAAGGATATTCTATGTTGTAGAGCAAAACAAAAAAAGTCTATGTGAGGTTTAAAGTAAGTTAATATGTTTAGACTAAACAGATTCCTATGTATGGAAGATACAGGAAATACATCAACATAAGTGCATATCATCTATATGTCACAAATGAATCTAAATGGAATAATGCTATCACGCAGGCTTTCTGTAGCAAATGCCATATTTTCAAAGTTTGCGACAAAATATCGGTGAAAAGATTTTCCCAATTATTTAAACTCTAGTGCTAACATAAAATAAAGGATTAAATGCAACATCATATCAAAAATAGTATTAAGTCTACTTCGCGTTATTTCTTGTAAAATATATATTCATAAATAGACGTCACAATTATAAAGATATTATTAATCGTTATAATTATATTGTTCAAAAAATATAATTTTTTTAAATACTTTAAAAATATTTCAAACTTAAAATATATGTGTAATTTTAGTACGAACATCATCTCAGTTTTTCCCCTTGAGGGACGGTGGGATAAAATATATCCCACCTAATTTAAACAAGATTCTCACCAGAAAATTTTAACTAAATTTTATATTTTTAACTTTGGAGGGAAAGCGTTAAAATATTGCTTTTCCTTATTTAAAAATACAAGTTTTCGATTATTCTGGTGAGAATTCAATATTCAGAGACATTTTTGCTTGCCCTTCAAGGGGTTAAATGCCTCAAAGACACTTCTGTTCTTCCTAAGAGAAAAGAGAACTTGGGAGATGGAAAGATATTCTATGTTGTTGAGAACTAAATTTCTATGTGAGCTTTTAAAGTACGGTAAGATGTTTTTTCTTTATGATGATTTTCTTTAAAAATTATTCCCTAACTTTTTTATAGATCACAAAAATTCATTTGAAGAATATCTAATTTCTTTAAAAATCCAACATGATATCAAAAGCTATTTTAAGTCAAGTTTACCTTATTTTATGTAAAATATTTATTCATAAACGGACGTCAAAATTTTAAAGAAGTTTATAAACATATTGTTCGAAGGATATAATTTTTTTTTCAATGCTTTAAATTACTTAAAACTTAAAAAAACGTAAAATTTTAGTACTAACACCCCCACACCATATGCCTAAAAGATAAACTGTTCTTCCTAAAGGGAAAGAGAACATCGGAGATGGAAAGATATTCTATGTTGTGGAGGGAAAAAAAAGTCTATGTGAGGTTTAAAGTAAGTTAAGATGTTTAGACTAAACAGATTCCTATGTATGCAAGATACAGGAAATACATCAAAATAAATGCATATCATTTATATGTCTCAAATGGATCCAAATAGGATAATGCTATTACGCGGACTTTCTGTAGGAAATGGCATTTTTTGAAAGTTTGCGATAAAATATCGTGAAAGAGATTTTCCCAAATACTTAAATTCTAGTACGAACATAAAGGATTAAATGCAACATCATATCAAAAATAGTATTAAATCTAATTCGCCTTATTTCGTGTAAAATATATATTCATAAATGGGCGTCGCAATTATAAAGAAGTTTATAAAGATATGCTCAAAAAATATTATTTTTTAAGTACTTTAAGAATATTTAAAACTTAAAAAAAATGTGTAATTTTAGTACTAACATCATCTCAGTTTATATGCCTAAAATACACTTCTGTCCTTTCTAAGGGAAAAGAGAACATGGGAGATGGAAAGATATTCTATGTTGTGGAGAAATAAATTTCTATGTGAGCTTTTAAAGTATGCTAAGATGTTTATGAGTAAACAGATTCCTATGCATGAAAAATAGAGGAAACATATCCAAATAGCTGCATATCATCTATATGTCACAAATGGATACAAATCGGATAATGCTATTATACAGGCTTCGTGTGGCAAATGGCATTTTTTGATAGTATTCTACAAAATATCGAGGGAGACATTTTCCCAAATATTTAAACTTTAGAACTAACATAAAATGCTTCGTATCTGTTTTCCTTAAACATTATTGCTTAACTTTTTTATAGATCACAAAAATTCAATTGAAGAATGTCTATTTCTTTTAAAATCCAACGTCATATCAAAAGTTGTATCAAGTCTAGTTTGCCTTATGTTATGTAAAATATATATTTATAAACGAATGCGAAAATTTTGAATAAGTTTATAAACATATTGTTCGAAGAATATAGATCTTTTCAATACTTTAAAATATTTAAAACTTTTAAAAAACGTGAAATTTTAGTACTAATACAACACATTATATACCTAAAAAACACTTCTGTTATCTCTAAGAGAAAAGAGAATATGTGGGATGGAAAGATATTCTACGTTGTGGAAAAGAAATGCCTATGTGAGCTTTTAAAGTACGTTAAAATGTTTATGACTAAAGAGATTCCTATGCATGAAAGATAGAGGAAATACATGAAAGTAGTGCATATCATCTATATGTCACAAATGGGTCCAAATCGTATAATGCTATTAAGCAGTATTTATGTGGCAAATGGCATTTTTTGAAAGTATGCTACAAAATATCGAGACAGACTTTTTCCCAAATATTTAAACTTTGGAACTAACATAAAATGCTTCGTATCTGTTATAGTGTTTGAAGAAATTTCTTCAAACACTATTGCCTAAATTTTTTATAGATCACAAAAATTTATTTGAAGAATAACTAATTTCTTTTAAAATCCAACATCATGTCAAAAGTTATTTTAAGCCGCCTTATGTTATGTAAAATATACAGGGTGTCCCAGCTAAGATGTTACAAACTTTGAGTGGAGGTAAGGTACACCAAGACCAATCGGAATCACACAGGAATGTCGGGACAAAACCTCTTCCTAACGCGGTAGAGGGCATTAAATCAGTGTTGACAATGGGCTACTTTTTTTAAATTCCAATTTCTTGATTGGTACCACTTTTTAGAAATTGTAAAATTCTCTTTGTTTTCAAATTAATTATTATGTCATTATACAAGAATAATTTTCTCTTTTCAAAGGTGCCAATCAAGAAATCGGAATTTTAAAAAGGTTAGCCCACTGGCAACTCTGCCAGGGCCAAATTTCAGCTTTGTGGGATCCAGCCTTTTCAATGCCCAGTGTTGCCAGCGAGCTACTTTTTTTAAACTCAGATTTCTTGATTGGAACCGGTTTTTTTGAATAGTAAAATCCGTCTTATTCAATGGCATATTAATTAAAGCGAAAATAAGGGAAATTTTACCATTTCAGAAAAGCGGTGCCATTCAAGAAATCTAAATTTTAAAAATGTAGCCCACTGGCAACACTGTCAATGCCCTTACTGGGTCAGGAATGCATTTCCGACCTGCCATTCCCATGTGATTCCGAGTCGTCTAGGTGCACCCTACCTCACCTCGAAGTTCGTAACATCTTAGCTGGGATACCTGTATATTCATAAACGAACGTCGAAATTATAAAGAAGTTTATAAACATATTGTCCGAAGAATATAGATTTTTTTAATACTTTAAAATATTTAAAACTTTAAAAAAAGTGAAATTATAGTACTAATACAACACATTATTTATCTAAAAGGCATTTCTGTTATCCCTAAGGGAAAAGAGAACATGCGAGACTTAAGATATTCTACGTTGTGAAGAAAGAAATGTCTATGTGAGCTTTTAAAGTACGCTAAGATGTTTATGACCAAACAGACTCCTATGCATGAAAGATAGAGGAAATACATCAAAATAAGTGCATATCATCTGTATGTCACAAATGGTTCCAAATCGGATAATGCCATTATGCAGGTTTTCTGTGGCAAATGACATTTTTTGAAAGTATGCTACAAAATATCAGGGAGAAGCATTTCCCCAAATAGTTAAGTTTTAGTACTAACATGTATCTGTTTTCTTAAAATTTTATTGCCTAAATCTTTACAAATCACAAAAGTTTATTTGAAGAATATCCAGTTTATTTTAGAATATCTCCTATAATTGGACTTTTTTAAAGCTAAGAAATAATAAGAGAAACATGATTAATAACATCTCTTACATCACAAAAAAACACAAAAACTTCAAAATATTATTTCGAACTGAATTTAAGTAAACAATTTAATACAGACAAAATTTCTGTATTTATTACGAATTTTCTGTTCTTTTAACAGTTTTTCCCATAAGCTAAACAGTCGACAGATTTCCTCAGAAATAAAATCTGTATTTATTATGAACTTTCTGTTATATTAACAGATTTTGGAGTAAAATTAACGGCTTGCAGATTTTATTTTGTAAAATAAACAATTTTTTATAATCGAATAATGCTATTACGCGGGTTTTCTGTTACGAATGGCATCTTTTGAAAGTATGCTGCAAAATATCTGTAGGAAGCATTTCCCCAAATATTTAAACTTTAGTACTGACATAAAATGTTTCGTATCTGTTACCTTGAATCACTATTGCCTAAATATTTATCTATCACAAAAAAATATTTGAAGAATATCTAATATTATTTGAAATGTCTTGTATAATTGGACTTTTTTAAAACTAACAAATAATAAGAGAAACAAAATTAATTAAACCAGTGATATCACACACACACACACAAAAAAAACTTCAAAATATTATTTCAAACTGGATTTTGGTAAACAATTTGCTATTGACAAAATCTGTGTATACATTACGAATTTTTTGTTCTTTTGACAGATTTTGCGATTAAAATAATCAGTTTACATATTTCCTGAGAAAAAAAGTCTGTATTTTTTTATAAATCTTCTGTTATATTAACAGATTCTACAGTAAAATTAACGTCTTGCAGATTTAATTTTGTAAATTAAACAGTTTTATTTTTCAGTGCAGTTGTATGTGGAATTGATTATTTTTGGAGATACCTGAAAAAAAGAGCAATATGTTTCAGTAAGCGATATTACGAGACGCATTATAACTTGCAAATACAATGCGAAGAAAAACATATTGACAGACACATATAAAAAAATGTAATAAAATCTTTTTTTCCCTCTTCCATTCTAAGACTATTTTAGACTTATTATCTAAAATTCATGATCTTGAAAACTTGTACACAATTAGTAATTTGGATATTTACATGCGTTTTTTTTCTTTTATCTTCCAAAAGGTAGTGCATGAGATATAAAAATTTTGAAAGTAGGAAGTATTTATTCATATTTGGAGCTAAAATTACTCCGATCAATTTTTCTCATCAAAACTTTTTTTACGACTGTTTTTTTTAAGAAATAACACACCTTTTCAAATTAAAAATAAAAAAATTCATTATTATTTGTTATTACTTTAAACTTGTATATATATTTTTTGGCTGTACATTATACTATATTCAGCTTTGGTATGTGAAGCCTTAATGAAATTGAATGGATTGCTTCCAAAAATGTCTACACGATACTAAATAACATTTTCATATCCTCTGTATTATTTCATATCACTAAAAACCCTTGTAACTAGTACTATCATGACCTGGTCATTATCTTTAGTCTACAAAGGACGATAAAAATTACTAATAATGAGTAATAATAATAGGAAAAAGCTTGAAAAGAAACATTTATCTAAATCAGGGAAGAAGCATAATTTTACCTTTCTTGAATGTTTATAAGCTAAAAATTGTTCTCATATAACTAATAACCCTTGTAATTATTAATATCAATAACCTCTTCATTATCTTTAGGCTTAATGACAATTACAAAGGACGAGAAAAATGAGTAATAATGATAAATTATAAAGGAAAAAAGCTTGGAAGGAAATATTTATCTAAATAAGGAAAGAAGCGTAATTTTACCTTCCTCGAATATTTATAGGCTAGTTTCTTATGCTTAAATAAGTCAACGAATTATAGTTATTAGAGAGTAAACACATTAGATAGATATACCGGGTGATTCAAAAGTCCGGTGCGAAAGTAAAACGCGATAAGATCTATGGGTCGAAGCGACATGCGGTTTGCAGAAAAAGATTCAGAGAATTTATTAGAGAGTATTACTATTAGAGAGTATTATTAGAGAGTATTACTATTAGAGAGTATTACAATTATTAGAGAGTAAACACATTAGATAGATATACCAGGCGATTCAAAAGTCCGGTGCGAAAGTAAAACGCGATAAAAAAAAGATCTATGGGTCGGAGCGACATGTGGTTTGCAGAAAAAGATTCAGAGAATTTATTAGAGAGTATTACTATTAGAGAGTATTACAATTATTAGAGAGTAAACACATTAGATAGATATACTGGGCGATTCAAAAGTCCGGTGCGAAAGTAAAACGCGATAAAAAAAGATCTATGGGTCGGAGCGACATGTGGTTTGCAGAAAAAGATTCAGAGAATTTATT
The DNA here is from genome assembly GCA_963932465.1 of Maratus speciosus. Classification (NCBI taxonomy): domain Eukaryota; kingdom Metazoa; phylum Arthropoda; class Arachnida; order Araneae; family Salticidae; genus Maratus; species Maratus speciosus. The sequence goes on along the minus strand of OZ010794.1, from coordinate 499,110,604 downwards.
AGAGAGTATTACCATTAGAGAGTATTATTAGAGAGTATTACTATTAGAGAGTATTACTATTAGAGAGTATTACAATTATTAGAGAGTAAACACATTAGATAGATATACCGGGCTATTCAAAAGTCCAGTGCGAAAGGAAAACGCGATAAAAAAGATCTATGGGTCGGAGAGACATGCGGTTTCAGATAAAGGTTCAGAGAATTTATTAGAGAGTATTACTATTAGAGAGTATTACAATTATTAGAGAGTAAACACATTAGATAGATATACTGGGCGATTCAAAAGTCCGGTTCGAAAGTAAAACGCGATAAAAAAAAGATCTATGGGTCGGAGCGACATGTGGTTTGCAGAAAAAGATTCAGAGAATTTATTAGAGAGTATTACTATTAGAGAGTATTATTAGAGAGTATTACTATTAGAGAGTATTACTATTAGTGAGTATTACAATTATTAGAGAGTAAACACATTAGATAGATATACCGGGCTATTCAAAAGTCCAGTGCGAAAGGAAAACGCGATAAAAAAGATCTATGGGTCGGAGAGACATGTGGTTCGCAGATAAAGGTTCAGAGAATTTATTAGAGAGTATTACTATTAGAGAGTATTACAATTATTAGAGAGTAAACACATTAGATAGATATACTGCGCGATTCAAAAGTCCGGTGCGAAAGTAAAACGCGATAAAAAAAGATCTATGGGTCGGAGCGACATGTGGTTTGCAGAAAAAGATTCAGAGAATTTATTAGAGAGTATTACTATTAGAGAGTATTATTAGAGAGTATTACTATTAGAGAGTATTACTATTAGATAGTATTACAATTATTAGAGAGTAAACACATTAGATAGATATACCGGGCTATTCAAAACTCCAGTGCGAAAGGAAAACGCGATAAAAAAGATCTATGGGTCGGAGAGACATGCGGTTTGCAGATAAAGGTTCAGAGAATTTATTAGAGAGTATTACTATTAGAGAGTATTACAATTATTAGAGAGTAAACACATTAGATAGATATACTGGGCGATTCAAAAGTCTGGTGCGAAAGTAAAACGCGATAAAAAAAAAAAAAAAGATCTATGGGTCGGAGAGACATGTGGTTTGTAGATAAAGGTTCAGAGAATTTATTAGAGAATATTACTATTAGAGAGTATTATTAGAGAGTATTACTATTAGGGAGTATTACTATTAGAGAGTATTACAATTATTAGAGAGTAAACACATTAGATAGATATACCGGGTGATTCAAAAGTCCGGTGCCAAAGTAAAACGCGATAAAAAAAGATCTGTGGAGTCGGAGAGACATGCGGTTTGCAGATAAAGATTCAGCGTGGTAGGGGATTTTGTATGGCACTAACAAAAAATAGTTCAAAATCTCGATTATAGAGGGCGCTATTACAGATAATTCCATGGAATAATTCCATATTGCTCACAGAACACAAGGTTTAGATACAAAAAAAGTGCACATGCAGTATTCCCTAATATTTTTTGTATCCAAATCTTGCGTGTTGTAAGCAATATGGAATTATTCCATGCAATTATCTGTAAAAGCGTCCTCTATTATAGAGATTTTTAACTAAGTTTTTTGTTGGTGCCATACAAAATGCCTCTTTAAATTTTGAAAATATGTTGGTCTCTGATGTTTCTAAAGATAAAGAATGTTTTTTTGGAATCGTGGTCAATTAGGAATAGGTTATCGTTTGATTTCTAGCTTGGTTATATTATATTTTCCGAAGTTAAGAAATAGCAGTCTTTTTTTATGTAACATACGTATTAGTGGAATAAATTCCATGTTTAAAAAAGCGAATATTACTGTTCTGAAATAGTGGTACTAACAAAAAGAATATTGGCAAAGCTGCATTTATGTATATATTTTTAATTTCACTCTATAGGCAGGATTTTTCAAAAAAAAAAAAATGAAATCGAATTTCTTAAAAACTTTATTTTCTAGTCACTAATACTTTTTAGTAATTTAGAAACAGAATTTTTCTACGTAGAGAAAAGCCGTACTTTAATTTGTTAATGCTACTTTTTGTGCTAAAATATTGATTTTGTTTTTAAAAGTACAAAAAATAACTTTAAAGAAAGGGAAATCTGATCCTCGAACACTTTTAAATCTTCAAAGATTTTAAAACTCTTGATTAATTTGCTACATTTTTAAACTTTTTTTTTCTTAAGACGGAAAGTTTTAAACAATATCAATTTAAAATTATACGTCGCAAACTTTCTGTATATAAAAAAATGGAATAAACTTTAGAGGAAGATAATACGTATTTTTTGGAATATTCTCCGAAAGATATTATTAAATTCCTGATTAATTAACTTGAATTTTATTTAAGTAGGTGTAACACCTTTAAAAATATCGATAGAGAATATCTTAAAGTAAGAGAGTTATGTGACAAACATACTTAAAAAAATTAATCGAATTCAATTTATTAAAGTTATTGATTGCGTTTAAACGAAGAAGGTATACAATAAAAAATACAAATGTTTATTTTTTTGTGAAAATACGCAGTAATTTCTTTAGAGTTACCATAATTCTGAAAAATGTTCATTAAGTTTAGAAACACGATGAACAATGGGGACACTCACAATCTTTTGACTTTCGGGAATAAAGATCTGGTGAAATTAAACTTGCTAAAATAACATTTTAATCTGATAGACGAATGTTTTAATGATTCCAAATAAAGAAAAAATGGTCAGTAGCGAAAAAAATTTTATTTAACTGAGGTTTATGTTAAACTTGCGAGTTTAACTTTCCTTACCATTTTACCACTAAAACTTTCTATTTCCTTCTAAATTTTTACTTATAATGCATTTGCATAGTGCTCACAGGAAATTCAAATAAGAAATAATAGCAATGCAGTATTTATAGATAACATTGTCTTAAAGGGGTGTTAAAGAAGTGACGAACGAAAAAAAGGGGAAGATACAGGTAAAAAGGGGCGGTAATGGAAAAAAAGGGAGGAGGTGGTAAAGAATAGGACGGTAAGGAAAATTACCACTATTTTTTGGCAAATAATGTTAAGACTAAGTGATAGCCGCAACGTTTATTGATTTTTATAAAGAGTTATTTAGATTGGATTAAATTAAAAAATAATAATAATTTACCTCGAAAAGTGCAGGAATAAACCTTGGGGACGGTAAGATTACCAATAAAGCCACAATGCTCGAAATTGATATTCAAATGCTGATTTAAATTCTGCAGTAAATTTCCTGTCAGTGAATTTTAGACATTCTTTCTCTAGCATACGAAAAAAACTTGAAAAAAATTCTGTGGCTGCATCTGAAGTGATTTTCTGTATAAGTTTAGCAAGAGGGACACTAAGGAATCTAAAACCCAGGAACACAGTTCAAAAAATAGTATCATCCGTAAAAAAGTGTGCCGGTTGATTTTTTGCTACATATTTATATAAAACAATTGCCCCAGTTTCGGAAAAAAATTACATCGAATTACTTTTATTGACACAATTTTATACTGACAGCTCAAAACTTAAAAATCAGCATCAGGGACACGGGACGGTATAGGAATTTTCCTGGTATTTGGACCCCAACATCGTCCAAATCTTATTAATCTCGTTAATATTGTTATGTAGTCATGCAATGGGATGTTCCCCGTATATGAAATTTAAAATACACAAGGATATGTACTTAAATAAAAATTATTATTCGTGGATTTAAAAGTCAAAAGATTGTGAGAATGCCACAATATATTTTTGAGAAGCATTTATTAAAATAAAGTTTCTTATGCTAATTTTGTAAAAAGTTTTCAAGTAATGTTCAAAGTGTATTAATCAGTTTCCTCATGGATACTTCCTCGTGGACTTTCCTCCCCGGAATATAGTTTTTTTTTTAATTCTGTAGCAAACATTTTCACGTTTAAGAAACATTATTTTACAGACAAGCATGGTAAATTAACAGCATTACCGTTACCATTAAAATTAATATTATTTTGTTACTCTCGCATATAGAAGAATTTCGCGTATTATAGAATACTATTTATATTTTTATTTGTAAGTCAACATAAAAAATTGAGATATATTAAACGATAGTAAAGAACAAACTTGGACTATTTCAAAACACATTTTTATTGCGTTTAACACTAGAACGACCATAGCGGTCATTTTGACCGTTTACCTAATACAAATATTTCGATTCGAATCCGAAATTCTTTTCTAAATTAAGTTAAAACATAAATTAATCGCGTTAATATTGTTATGCAATCATGCAATGGGATGTTCCACGTGTATGAAATTAAAAAAAAACAACACAAGAATATGTAGTAAAATAAAAATTATTATTCGGGGACTTAAAAGTCAAAAGATTGTGAGAATGCCACAATATATTTTTGAGAAGCATTTATTAAAATAAAGTTTCTTATGCTAATTTTGAAAAAAAGTTTTCAAGTAATGTTCAAAGTGTATTAATCAGTTTACTCAACCCTGAATATAGATTTTTTGAATTCTGTAGCAAATATTTTCACGTTTAACAAACATTATTTTACAGACAAGCATGGTAAATTAACAGTATTACCATTACCATTAAAATTAATATTAGTTTGTTACTCTTGCATATAGAAGAATTTCGTGTATTATAGAATACCATTTACATTTTTATTTGTAAGATAACATTAAAAATTGAGATACATTAAAGGATAGTAAAGAACAAACTTGGTCTATTTCAAAACACATTTTTATTGCGTTTAACACTAGAACGACCATATCGGTCATTTTGACCGTTTACCAAATAAAAATATCTCGATTCGAATCCGAAATTCTTTTCTAAAATAAGTTAAATACGTACCACAGACAAACATGATAAATTAACAGCATTACCATTACCATTAAAATTAATATTAATCTGTTATTCTCGCATATAAAAGAAGTGCAGGTATTATATAATAGCATTAACATTTTTATTTGTAAGTCAGCATAAAAAGATTGAGATTCATTAAACGTTAATAAAGAACAAACTTTTACTATTTCTAAACACATTTTTATTGATTTTATCACTAGAACGACCATAGCGGTAATTTTGACCGTTTACCAAATAAAAATATTTCGATTCTAATCAGAAATTCTTTTCTAAAATAACTTAAATATATACCACGGAAAAGTAAGTTAAGTAAATTGTTAAATAGTTTTAAATAAAAATTCTCGTGTAAAATATTTTTATAACAATTGAGTAACATTTCAGGGGGTTCTAGTGTTAAAGTGGAAGAAAAAGTACATATAAATATTTAGCACTTTAAGAAAGGTACATTTTCAGCTAATGGTAACCAGTCGGATAATATGGAACAGGGTTATAAGGAATAAACTGCAAGAAAAACCACGATTTAAAAGAATAAACAAAATCATTTAACAAGTAAACATTAGTAATCAACTACGAATCAATAGATTATTTGAAAAATTGCTTTAATTTTTACAAAAACACAAATGTAGTCTATCAGGGTTCGTATGGGTCCTTGAATTTCCAGACTAAGAAGTTCTTCCATAACAGTATTTTCTTATAGAGAATCACTCTTTAAATAAGGTGAAATTTCGCGCGTTTAAACTAGATTTATTTTTCTATAAAAAAATGCTAATATTTCGCCTTGAAAATAACGGTAACCGTACAAACCCTGTCTATTGTTTAGGCCCATTAAAAGTCCACATGAGCCCACATCAGGCATTACTTTCACTCTTCCCCTCTTCCATTCTCTGAATATTTCCCATTGCAAAACATGCACAATGCATCTTCCTGATCTGGTGACCCTGGAATCTGGACCCTGTAAATAGCCCATCTCAAATGATACGTGGGAGTGGAATGATTGTTCCTCTTCACTAAAGTCGTCTTGAAATAGTTGTCTAGCTTAGTTGTGGCCAATTGTGGCATGCTGAATACCACTAAACTTTTATAGCAAACATTGCCTTATCTAATCATCGAATCTCTGCAATTGAAGAAGTTGGCTCTTTCTTTAAAAAATTAGTGGTATACGACGTGCCACAGTTGGCCACCCCTGGTCTAGATGATATTCCATATTACCCGACACACCATCTTGAAAAACATAACCTCGTCACTCGTCAATAAGTTGGCATAGAGAAAAACTGACTAACACAGCAATAAATACAACTGTTCAACTTTATACTGAACTTGGTTAACATCACTAACAATAAGATTTTATAATTAATACAAATTTTATAAAATTTTCTTGCAAAAAACTACAAAAAATATGAATAATATTTTATTTTATCGCGTCGTTCCAACAACGGGGATCTAAACAGCACTCAGGGCAGTGTCTCATGGGAGTACTAAAAAATTGTTTGACAGTATTACGCTTGGCTGCAACACCATATGAGCAAGGCAATGAAATATTCCATATTGTCCGACCATTCCATTATTCAGGAACTTCCTCTATATTCCTTTGTAATTTTTTGGTACGGTTTTTCTTGAAAGTTGAGATTTTATTTACTAAAAGTGATGAGTAGATAAATTTTGATCTGAGAGTTGCAATATAGAAATATTATTCCCCAGAGGGTTCGTTAAGAAAGGGGTTTGTTTTTTATTTCCGTCCTACTGTCGCTAAAACATGTAAAATTACGTTGGAAAGAACATATTTTTTGCTGGTATTAGCAATGATCCTGATTGTTTTATTCGTCAGAAATTCTGTGTGATAAAGCTGATAAATAATTACATTTCGGCCGTCAGTTGTAATGTACAAATATTGTCGTTCACAGAGAACAGAGTTCGATATGAAAGAGTGTACATCACTAATTCTACCCTACTTTTACCGAATATCACGTTAAAGCAAATAGATATTTTTTGCCGTATTTTCCCCGACCATCATGATTTTGCAAGGGGCTGTGCATATATAACGTTATCAACTTTTTGGTAATTTTAAACCCCCTCCCCCTTTTACGATATCATACGTTATCATCCCTCGAACCCCCCCCCCCCCCCCGTAACGATATCGTTATCGATTTCTAAAAATTCTGTAAATTTTTGGACTTTACTTTTTTTGTTTGGAGTGATATACAAATACGGTTACAGTTATTTTTCGCATACTTTTAATATTTTAATTTTTCGCATACCTTTTGTTGCGTAATGCATTCAACAGTAATAATGTCTTTTTGCACTTGCAGAGGAAGAGCAGACAAATATTCTTATCAACAAAACAGACGACAACATCATTTCTCTTTTATTTACTAGTAAATACAAGTATAATTTCAAACATACTTCGCATATGGTTTGTAGAACAGCGGATTATATATGCGTATATATGTATGACAGGTATGACAGAAGAATAGGAATGCCTATCGTTAGAGTATTCCGTATTTTGGAATTAAATAATTTTATAATGATTTAATGATTTTAATAATAACTTTGTATTTTCGTAAAAATAGATAACATACTATAAAAAGATAACATACTAATTTTATGTAAAGACCAGGTTACAAATAAAAAGAAAAAAAATTGGTTGGATCAAAAGGATAACGATATCAAAAGACAACCCCCCCCCCTCCCCCTAGAGATATCTTACGATATCATGTGCCAGACCCCCCCTCCCCCTAAAATGATAACGTTATATTTGCACAGCCCCCAATTCGTAAAAATAGTAAAAATTTTAATAGGGTAACTGTAGGATAGATGGCCATAGTTTTTAAAGATTGTAATAAAAATTCTTAGAATTATTTATGCATAATCATAAGAAATATTTATGCATATTTAAAGTTCTTGTACATATACTTAGCATATTTTGGGCAAAAAATAACTAAATATTGAGAACAAAATGTGGGAAAGAAAATTGAAATTAAAATAGCAGATGGCCATCTCTCCTTCAAGCCGATGAGAGATGACCATCCAATACAAGAAAGAAGAAGTGAAGTTAAAATAGAAAACAAATAACACATTTCATATAGTTAATCTTAAAAAACATATAGCAGTTTGTTAAGATGTAATTGTATCACAGAAAATAAGTGAATGAAATTCAAATAAACAAAATTTCAAGTATAATTTCAATACTTGACTTTTCGTAAAATTTTACTACTTTTTGGGAAGGGTCTTGGTCGTACACGTTTCATGGAACCACTTCAAGCACCTTATGCATTTTATCCAATCATCGTTTTTTCTTGTGGTACATTATTCTTCTCCTCGACCAACACAGTGATCCTCGACCAATTCTATTCCCTCGGAATCTGTAGAGTCTGATAATTTCAAATGTTTTTCATCTTCTTCACTGCTGGGAGAGTTATGTTTTTGTTTTTTCTCGCGTTTATTTTAGAATTTTTCACGGTTTTAAGCTTATTTATCAACTTTATCTGCTCTTAGGATGAATGCTTCCGACGTTTTTCAATATTTTCAATATTATACTAAAAAAATACCATTAGGCCCTATTATATTATTATTATTGAAATATTTATATTAGTTAAAATTTAAACAATTATATCAATTAATATAATTAGAAACATAAAAGTTATATAATTATTTTAAATATAATTATAGTTCGTTAAAATCCTCACTCCGCATAATTTTGAAATACTGATTAAAGGACAAACGTTTTCTAAAAACAGTCAAATTGTCTTCCGGATCTTCTAAAATATATAAACAGTCGAAATTTTTCTCGGATCCAATATTTTCTTCTTTTAAAGCTAGATGGAAGTAATAAGCGAAAATTTCCTTCTTTTGCTGAAATAATATTTAATCTTAAAATCCTCCCTTTTTTTCAATTTTCTACAACACATAAAACTTCATTAGCTTGGCAGAAACAGTTAGTCTACCCTACAATAGAGATAGGAAGACGAAGTAAAGTTAATATCCGGCTCAATTTCCAGGACAATCTATATTCTTGAATTGTGTGCGTGTGTGTTAAGTCAACGTTTAATCTTTCCTACTGCATGGTCAGCTGTAAGTGAAAACTGTAATGGAAGTTTCGATTGGGATATTATCTGTAAGTAATCATCTTGAAGATCACTTTCACTGATGACACAGATAAGAGGAAAAAACTGATCTATAAAATGTACAAATGTATCCTGTTTCCACGAATGGTAGGTAATTTATATCACGTGTAATAATGATTACTATAACTTACAGGACATTTTTACCGGACGATGTTGGAAAAAACTTGTATTTTTTTATTTAATTTCGTCATCTGTGAGAACAACAATAACAATAAAAATTCTATACATCATATACAACACTGTACAAAAGACTGCAGTATTACTGTTTACTGACGAAAATTGCTGAAGGGGAATTTTAAAATGCGCTATGCGTATCCTAACTGAACTAAATTTGAATAAAGTATGACTATGGCCAATCAGTGTATGTAATATATTTTTTAAATTCATAAATAAAATCTCATCAATTACTTACAGAAATACAATACAATATTTTTCCTACATTTTCAGACAATTACAAAGTTGTCCATCCTCAAGTATAGCATTTAGAAAAACTAACGCTTTCTTATCTGTACAATATCTATATTATCAATTTCAAAATAAATACGGACATTTTCCAAGGAGGAGTTTCCCAAAGACAATTTATAAAAACGGTAGCGGCGTCATCTATCGTATAAAATACGATTTAACTGTTTAATAATTACAGTTTTGAGAAATTCCGCCCATGCACTTGGCATAACATAAGAAACACTATATTTTCAGACCTAGTTATTCCTTGTTATTATTTCCAGCGATTCACGGATATTATCTTTGTGGGGGTTGGGGGGGGGGGGTAGTTTGTCGAACAATAATTCTTACACTGCCAATATCGATTGATTTTAAAATACTCCGAAACGTTTCGGAAAATCAGTTGCAGCAAAAGAAACTCTGTTTTTATAAATGATTCCTTATGCCTTTTTAGTCCGACTTTTTTTTCAATTTTGAGAAAAAATTACTTTTACGTCAGTAATGTTAACAACATCTATCCAAATAGATTTACTGAAGATTAATGAATATGTCATTATCTGAAATCTAACGAATGCAGTTATTTTACGTACTATTCAATTCATATTCATATGACAATAGGCTAAGGAAGAGTTTTTGGAGACTTTTGGAAAATATCGTATTACAACAAGATATAACAGATATTACAGCTTTCTAGTATTTTTTGCTTTTTATCACACATGATTCGTTCAGAAAAGTAATCTATATTTTAAATTTAAAGAGTGAAATATATGTCCCCAACGGCACAAAGTTATTAAGCAAACTTTTATTATTATTTATTATTAAATGTCAAAACATAAATGAAAGCATAATAAGAAATGCATAGGCATGATCAACCATTACTACATGTAGAGAGCAACAAAAGTATTTAAGACAAAATAATACTCAATGAAAAGACATGTACTATTGATAGTATGCCAGGCCCGGGCGGGTTAAATCTCTAAAATATATTGACTTATGTCTTTTCAAATGATAAAGAACTCTTCTCAGAATAAATCTAATTCAGAAGAGGTCATTGTATATATTCTTTCTTGGTTATTATATATTTTCCTAGTTTAAGACATTTCTCATTTTTTAGTTTACTTAACTTGGAAAAGGGAGTATTAAAAAAACTGTCAAATTTTCAATAATGAGTACAGTGTCAGAAAAAAAAAAAAATCTTGACAGTTATTGAAAAATTTAAAAAAAGCCCTCTTTTAAAACCACTACCAGAACTAAAAAAAAAGAGAACGTTGTGTCATCTCAAGCTGCTAGGGCCACCACTCCGTCTGACCAACGCGTGATAGAAACTCTCTCCCGCCTCTTCTATTTAAAGCATAAAAAATATAAGGAAACATGTGAACATTGAGATTGAGGTTTGAGTGTCAAGATTCTTTTCCTGGAACTGTACATAGCCCATAATGCTTCTCATTTCCACAGAATCAAAATAATTCTTAACTGATATTTAATTTATTATAGTAGATCATTAAAATTAAAGCAATTCATAGTCACAGTACCTTATTTAACCATGAGATAGGAATTAGACATAGTATAACATCAGAACATACCTGCAAAAGAAGGAAATATTAATTTAGATAAGTAAATTAAAAGTAATTTTCATATTTAATTTTATTATTTTTTCACTTTTCTTATCAAATGAAATTACCTATCAAATAAAGGTATTTTTTAAAAAATGTTGAAGAAAATATTTGAGAGTTTTATACAAAGAACATTAAGAAATACATCTTACCCGTGAATACATCTGTTTCAGCTGTGCCGAAACATGTTGCGTTATAGCATAAATTGTTAAAAAAGTAAAATATATAGTAAGTGAATGACACGTTGAATCACGCCCGAGAAAAGTAGTAAATCATATTACAATACATGTTATAATCAATACATGTTATAACACATGTTACAATACATGTTGCAATAATACAATATATGTTACAATCATGTTCCACATACATCTTACATGTCACTGCTAACAAGGCGTAAAACCAACAAAGTGAAAAACTATCCAGGCCAGGATTTGAACATGCGACTTTGGTTCAGCGCTTACCTTTTTGCCGTACTTTTCAGTAAATATATTTCGGAAAGTCTAACAGATCTAAAATATTTTTAATTTTCCCCCTTAAAATACATTGCTTATCAACTCACATCTTTTTTAAATAAGTTCTAAGCATGATCTATATATTTAGAATGTGTAACAAATTGTATATGTGTTATGATTTGTCATTGTTTTTTTAAATATGAACACGGAGTCTCCAATTTTTTCTCTAGAATATGTATATATTTTTCTTTTAAACATAATCCTTTACTTTATCATGATTTCGAATTTCCTTCCGCTATTACTGAAAAATGGATATTAATACTATTCTTATTTATGGACCGACACGATAAGCCATATTTAATTTTTTTTTTTTTTATTCCTGCATATAATGTATTTTGAGAATATGAACTGAATGGATTTTATATGTTTTATATGAAAAGATTGATCTAGGAAATATAAAAAAAGAAGAAAAAAAAAGAAATGACTTCTTTTGTACTGTTTTCATTGTTTAAAAACCATTTTTAATATAAAATGTAATTATTAATCTTTTAAAAATATTCAGTCCTATATTATACAAGCAACTATGAACTTATATAAAAATATATAATAAAGCAATTTTATTTACAAACTTCATATCAGGCATAAAATTATTTATTTCAGTGCTTAAATATAATGTTTTATTATTTGTGCGAATAATTACATTATCATAAATGTAGAAAATGCATTTGCAATAGAGGAAAATTTAATAACTGATGTAGAATGTTTGTAATTAAATATTTTGATACTACTGGATCTCAAAAATTTTAAATCGTACACCACAGAAAAAAAGCTTACGCACAATTTATAAAAATGAATATACCATTTTGAAAAACACTAAAAATAATAATTAGTATTATATAATTATACTAATAAACAACAACATAAACTATGCATTATTAATGTAAAAAACGTTTTAAAAATCCTGCCATATAAGAAATTCCTATTAATTTTAGAAATTTGGAAGACGTTAAATACATCTGACAATATTCGAAACAATCTCAAATAACTGTAAAAGAATGTTTACTTCCTCTTTGAATGGAGCCATGAATGAAGATATCTCTGTGTCAGCATTTTGTTTTCGAGCGATGGCAAAATAAATATTCTACATCATAGTATCGAATAGAAATAATAAAAAAATTACACTCATTTTGTTTATTCACAAAAGTAAATCAATGAAGTCCTGATTATTTTTTGCTAAGCATTGTTTGATATTCAATTGTTAGAACAATTATATTCCAAAACGCTACATGAAGAAGCAACATAACAGACAATAACCTCTGAGATCTGGAAAACAATTCCAGTTCAGTATTTTTCTATATAACATAAAACTATTTAACTCATAATCATAATATACAAAATGTACAGGAATAAAAGATTAAAATAAAATAAGTTTATCTTTATATTCCATAAATAATAATATCCCTTTATTTTAATCCTAAAAGGGCGGTCGAAAAAAGAATCGTTATCTTATCTTCGTCGTAGATTTGCTGCTAGCTGTTCTGATTGGCTGATGCGTATTACCTATACACACAATACTCACTCTAATCAGGAGTGAATACTCACTCTTTGAGAGGAGTGACAATTCACTCTTGAAAAGGAGTGCGTAGTACCAAAGTAGTGTAATTTCCAAGGTTACATTATGAAATGGAGTTTTTGAAAATTAAGAAGTGACATAGTTGGGTGCTTTTTATTATTTTACTCCATATATTGGTTTAAAATTGAATAATAAATTTTTGAAAGTGTACAGTGCCAGGCTTTCACTCTCGACAACGGGGTGAAATATTTCACTCTCTACAACGGAGTGATATATTTCATTCTCAACAATGGAGTGACATTTTTCACTCCTTTCTAGGGAGTGGAAAATTACACTCTTTAACCCTTTATCTACTGACGGTACTTATCAGTACCACTCATTTTAAGCTTTCATTTCATGATGAATATTACTAATATTCTAATGGTACTTTGCAAAAACACTCTTTAAACCCTAATTTATCCAGATACATGGCAACAGTAGTTCTAGGATTGTTATTTTATCGAGGAAGGAGGCTATCTTTGAAACAGTCGAAATGTTTTGTACGGATATCTTGTACAGATTGACACGCTCGTCTTTTTATTGCTGCAAACACAGTAAAGGATATAAGATAAGCGTTGAATTTTTTAAATGTGTAATTATGCTCTTAGAATACAATTAGACTACTTATTTTAGGAGAACTGTGTCTGTGTTTGATTTAACAGTTGAATTACTCGATGGAACTTATAAGTACCGTCAGTACACTGTGTGTTGGAGAAAAACATCTTGCTTACTCTTCGTCTGTGTAGTCATCCATCGTTTTCATCTGCTTTAAAATGTAATTAATAAAATGTAGTGTAGTAATATCTTTCCTAGTATTTATTTTCTGTTTCATCATTATTTTTAATAGGAAATCGAAAAAGTTGTGGCACTGGCCTTTTTTTTTTTTTTTTTTTTTTGCTATGCTAGAAAGGACATATGTAAATCCATATATTGCATGCGCGAATATGCGAGAGAATATGTTGTCCCTGGAATATAGAGGTCCCATAACTAAAGCACTGATAACAAGATGAAAACCTTAAAAAAAAAAAAAATAGTTTTTAACCTCCCAGAGGCAAAGCATTTTCAGTGCTAAAGTGTTCAAATAAATGATTGGCACCGGCATTTGCCAAAACTTGTATTTCTAAATATAAAGAAAAAAAGCTCCGTTTCACATTCTTACTAAATCGAAAATATTTTCCGACAATTCTGTTGCTTTTTTGAAATACCTTGTGGGTTTTCTGTTGCGATAATATTTTAGTCATAGTCTACTGGCGGTCTTTAATTAATAACCTCTACGGAATTAAATTTCTCACGGATGAGTATTTTTTAATGTTTATTCTTTAATCTTCATTGTAGTAACTGAAAAAAAAATGCTGTAGATAAAGAATTAAATAGTGTATTTTTATAAAATTCATTCCAAAAAGAGTGAAAATGCCCGACACTCCTTTAAAGAGTGAACTTTTCACTCCTGTCGATTTTAGAGTGAATTTTTTCTAATGATTCTGAGATTAAATAAAACGAAAAATATTCTTCGGAAATGGTAGTATTCTAGAGTGTCTCTACGCAAACTGATAAAGCGTACATTTGCTTGAAAAGTTTTAAGCATAGAATAAATAGCTTGCGAATTAAAAATACATCGAAATTTTTGACACACCGAAAAAAAAACATTTAAAATCCCATTCCTGTTATGTATAAGGATGTGACAAATGATTTTTCTTTAATCATTGATTTCAACATAATACGAGTATTTTATTTCCAAATTAGGAAATACATTTTTTCTCTCTTACAGAGATTATTTTTCAGGATCCCAGAACAATAAAGATTATTTAAACTTGTTATTTTTGTTATGATAATAATAAAAAAAAACACAATCAAGTATAACATCTCTTTTCAAAATATTTTTCATTCATTCGAAATCATTATGATTTTGCCTAATCCAAAATTTTGAAATTTCATGTCGATTACCCACTGTTATTTTTAGCCAGTCTGAAATCTAGTGTATTTTTCCATGTTGTTTTCATTCGTTCGAGTAGATATCGTCATTGCCATGTCAAACTATCGATTAAGAAAGCAGTCTTGCCAGTGGGTTACTTTTTTATATTTCAGATTTCTTGATTGGCACCACTTTTTTGAAACAGTAAAATTTGCCCTATTTAACCTTATTTTATCATATATTAATAAAGGGAAAAACAAGAGGTTTTTCACCAGTTCAGAAAAGTGTTCAAAAGTGCTCAAGAAATCTGAATTTAAAAAAAAAAAAAACTTGCGCACTAGCAACACTGTTTTCATATTGGATAGTTTGGCATGGTACCGAAGATATGCAGAATTCATGTTCATGTAGGGGAGACTAGGGAGGGTTGACCATACGGGAGGCTTGACCCACCCATCAGTTTTCATATTTAAAAGAATTTCAGAGTTTTATCATTAGGTGTCAACCAAAGCTACTGGAATGCTCAAACAACAGTCTTTGTTTTATACAGATAATCGAAATAGGTGAGGAAAAAATCAGTTGTGTGGCGTTTTCAACCTAAAAGTTGTGTTTTTTAGAAATATTTGGTAAGCTTTTTTCAGATAAAATATACCATAGAAATTTAAGTAAGTGGGTTTCGAGTAATGCAGAAATATCGAGCTTTCATTCCAGACAAAAAGTTTGTACAGTAAGTTAGGCTTAACATAGCATTGTGCTATTCTTTAGAAAATGGCAGTTTGGGGAGGATTGACCCAGTCAATGTGAGGGAGGGTTGACCAGATGAAATCTTTTTATTACATACCATGCCTAATGAAAGGTTAATGGTTATATATAAAAAATAACGTAAATTCATTCTGTAAAGCCACGATAAAATAGGGTGATGGAAAAGAAAGTGTTTAGATTAAAGAAAGATGTGAAGTAGCTATGCTATAGTATGCTATAGTATCCACTGCGTAAGATGCTATAGTATCCACTGCGAGAAAAAATTTAATGAAATATAAATGGGAAAGTTGATAGGAACTTTTTCCATTTAAAGATTACTACAATAGGTAAATAGAAACAGTGTAAAAGACTAGAAAGTATGAAATCAGCAGTCTTAACACTTTCAGAGGAAGCGGTATGCTTATGAAACCACTTAATTTTAACTCCCAAACGCCACAATGGCACCAGAATTTTGCTAAAATCTTTTCCATTTAATATGTATGTGAAATATACGCTTTTTCTTATTTCCAAATAAATTTGTTCGTAAATTCCGGTGCCAGTCATTTTTTTCAACATTTTAGTA
Organism: Maratus speciosus; assembly: GCA_963932465.1. Taxonomy (NCBI): domain Eukaryota; kingdom Metazoa; phylum Arthropoda; class Arachnida; order Araneae; family Salticidae; genus Maratus; species Maratus speciosus. Next base: position 499,094,316 of record OZ010794.1, on the reverse strand, counting down.
CTGAACGTACTTTGCCACTAAAAGGGATAAAGAAGATAATGATCAGTTAAGTGCACATGAGGCTGCAAAAGAACATAGTATTGATAGAAAAAATTTTGTAAGGTATGTAGACAAATTTCACCAGCATGAATACAGTGAGATGAAGCCAAACTATGAGACAATTAGAGTTGTCAGGTCGAGTGTCACAAAAAGTAGGAAAAGAAGACAAAAAAAAGCAGGACAGTGGCTATAAAGTCCGGGCATAATAATACATGAAACCCTATGAAAACGGAACCTGTCTCTAACGGAATAATGACTTAAATGTTAAAACTTCATTTTCTCTGCTTTTTAGTCTCCCCACCCCTCCGGGATTGCACTTATACTCTAAAGCGAAAGCTGGGTTTCCGGGGCGGTCATCCCTGTCATCCCCCCCTCCCCCTGTACAATTATACCTGCTCAGACGAAATTCTGTTTAAAGCGAAAATTTTTCTCCTCTGACTTGCAATTGCGCCTAAACAGGTTTGTTTAAGAATTACATTTTCAAAAATGTTTTTTAAAATAATTAAAGCATGTAGCATAAAGTTATATTGCCTTTTTTAAATAGATTTTATTTCTCTTCACAAATATTTCAATATAAAACAAAGTGGGTCAAGCCTCCCATATAGTGGATCAACCCTCACATATGTGGGGAGCCTTAACCCATTATTTTCTCATGGTTAAATTCGATCATTTTTCAAATTTCTTATATATTACTCTTATGTAGCAATTTTATTTTGATAACTGATTGTATAATGAATAAAACGATCTATAAAACTTTATTCTAGGTTCAATATTTAAAAAATTAAAAATAATTTTGTAAAAAGGTGGTCAACCCTCCCTAGTCTCCCCTATATACCTGTTAATTATACATACTGGTGTGCAAAGAAATGCACACAAAAGTAGATATGTAAACGCGTATTCAGGGATTGACTAATGCAGGAGCATTTGAGGCAACTGCTCCGTCGGAATAATCTGGATTTTCATTAAAAGATACCAAATGGCTGAAAGTGACCAAAAGTGATCAAAATTAATATACTTTCAAAAATTTGGAAGTGAATGCGGTCCCTTTTCCTCTCTCTGTTTCCTGTACCCCCTCGAACAACATAAAAAAAGAACTATATCATTAAAAAAATAATAATTAAAATTTTATTATAACAGCCTGGTATTCGATTGTTTTCAAAATAAATTCTTCATTGGCGTTTTCCTGGTAACGAGGCAATTTAAAACAATTAATCCTTTAAGCGTCCTGAAGAATTTTCCATTCATGTTTAACAATTCATAAAATAGTATCTATGAAAAGTATTGATAAGAGAAATTTTATTTGATAACATTACATACTTTTTTTTATCTTATTGACTTTAAAAAATTAGTTCGAATATCGATTTTGTGTTAAATCAGCCTTTGATTCCAAAAGTTACGTGACGGAAAACACGATTAGGACACTTAAAGGGATTATGACCCATTGGAGACATTTAGACATCTTATAACATACATAGATAAGCAAAGTAAAAGTTTGAAAACAAACACTCCTCTCAACCAATCCATCCTTTATTCTACTGTTATCCTACTAGCATTTTTTCTTAAAATTAGGACCATCTTTTTATGATACCCGGTATACAGATGTGAATAGTAACTGGTACGATATTTATGCATACAAAAAATACGTATGAAGTTTAGTACTCCTGACTGCCATGTTGTTCGCGAACAAATTCTATGAATATTTAGAAAAGGCACCCCCAGAATTCCCCGGGGCCCTAGACAGCCTAAGTCAAGAGCTGTGCCCATACACGACTTTCTACGCCAAATTGTCATAACTGACAACCGTAAATTTTTAGTACTGCTCTATTTCTGAATAATAGTCTGCGCCTTATTTATTCGCAGAATTCTGAGATTAAATAAGGCGAGCACTGCTATTCGGAAATAGTAATATTCTAAAACGAACTGGTCAAGTTTACTTTTACATGAAAAGTTTTAAGCATGGAATAAATATTTATCTGATGAAAAATGTAACGGAAATACTGACATGCTACGGAAAAATCTTATAAGAACCCATTCCTGTTTGTTTATCTGGATATGATAAAGGATTTTTCTTTGAAAACATGGATAACTGCATGATATGTGTATTTTATTTCCAAATTCAAAAATACGATTTCTCTCTCTCATAGCTATCATTTTTCAAGATCCATGTACCAATACGGATTATTGTCACTTATTATTTGTGTTGTGATAAAGAATAACAGAATTAGGAATAATGTACCTGTTTCAAAAATTTTTTTCATTCAAATATTTGGAAATATAGTATTTTCGTATAATGCAAAATTTTGATAATTAACGCGTTCACGCCGGTGCCTATATTCATGTTTTCCGCTGTGAAGCGACGTTCGAATTCATGTTTTGCTTCATCTGGCGGCGCGGTACTTTCGCTTATTCAGACACTGTATGTAATGACACGCCCCTCTCATATTTATTAAACTGAACTCGAATATAACAAGCAGAGTTCATTGTGAATGTCTGAAAGTTCGTAAGGAGTAAGCATACTTAGAGACATGATTTTATTGACCACATATGTACGAATTTAATACAAAATGTCTTAAAATGTAAAGAATTATGAACAACATGATATAAATGCATTTTCTGTAAGAAGAAGCCACGCTCTTTGTCAATCTTATCTTTTGAATGAAAACGGGAATTCTCGATTCCCGCAGTGAATGTATAAGTTTTATAATATTGAATTGTTTTTACTACTGAATTTTCGAATATTCCAGTGTGACCCATCCGTAGTGCACGCCGTCTATGGCGTAGTCGAGTGTGACCCACCTGTAGTACACGCCTTCTATTTAGCAGTGGAGTGTGACCCACCGGTGATGCACTCAAGCGTGACACACCGGTGATGCACGCCGGCGTGAACGTGTTAAACCCTTCGGGACGGGAGCCTTTTACGAAATTTTTAATCTTTTGTCACCGTTTTTTAAAAACAGAAATTTGTGTCTTCTTGAATCGATAAAATACGCTGATTAAATAAGGCAAATTTTACAATAAAATTTTACTGGTGAGGAAAAACAAGGATTCTGAGCGCTTCATGCGGCACGTATACGTGTCGCTCGTCCCCAAGGGGTTAAAATACTAACCGTAAGTCCGTATTCCTAAGAAGTCTGCATGTTGTTTGAAGTCTTTAAATTGAAATACACGAATTTGTTTTAGTAGACATTATTATAGATTATTGTCTTTCATTTTTAGCTGGTATGAAATTTAGTGTCTTTTTGAATGTCGTTTTCTTTATCATTACATATCGTCCGTAATATGTCAAACTATCCAATGTGAAAACAGTGTTGCCAGTGGGAACTATTTTTTAAATTCAGATATCTTGATTTGCACCACTTTTCTGAAGTGTTAAAATTATCTTTGTTTTCGCCTTTGAGCTCTGTTGGGTGAATTTCTTCCGAATTAATTTTAATCTCCTAATGTCACATTGCACCGGAACATTCGGCTAAATTTATTTCAAAACAAAGTAATGACTTTTTTGTTTGCAAAATACTGGTGTCCACATGACATTCGGGTATTTTGAAGAAATTCGTCCACCAGAACTTAACACGCTCACGCCGGCGCGGTGGGTCACACTCGACTGTCTCAGAGTTGCCAAGTCTCCGGCTTTGTGGCTACCAGTATTTTAATACAGAAAATTTTGTTTCATTTAATTAGAACAATTGGGCGATTTACAGGAACAACATTTTCTTAAAAATAACAGTGGTGTGTAAAAAGTCGGAGACTTGACAACTCTGAGACAGTCGAGTGTGGCCCACCGCGCCGGCGTGAACTTGTTAAAAGGTTAAATAAGGTTAAATAGCGCGAATTTATCTATTTGAAAAAAGTGGTGCCAATCAAGAAATCTGAATTTAAAAAAGTAGCCCTCTGGCAGCACTGTTTTCATATGGTTCACTGTTGACATGGTACCGACGGTATTTAGAACACAAGTTTGCATATTTTTCAATATACATACACACGATAAATATACATGACCTTTTAAATATACATACCGGTAAAATATACACATAATTGTATGTATGTAAATGCGCACTCACTATCCATATCAAAATAGCAACATCTGACAACCGTCTTTTAGCTCACAGGCTATCAAATCCTGAGAGCTAATGTGCCGCAGATTCTGTATGTATGTACGTAAAGCGATAACTCTTGATACAAACATCTGATTTGCTTCAAATTCTGGATATAGGATCATTCTGATAAGGTGCTCCCCGTATAGTTTTAGGGATTCATTGGTTAATCCCTTGAAGGGCGGTGATGCCATCACGGAATCACATAATTTTAACCCTAGAACTACCGAAAATTTTACTCAAGTTTTATAAAAACATTTTACACCAGAATTTTTACTTAAAACTATTTAATTTGTTTATTTAACTTATTATTGTCTGATTTATAAATTTAGTTTGTTTTGAAGAAATTTCTGGTTTGAATAAATATTTTGAATGTACATGTCGGGTCCATTGGACCCTTCTGGTAGACAGAGGGTTAATCTCCAATTGCCACATTGGCACCGGAATTTTATAAGGAAAATTTCACCCCTCTTAAATATGCTTTTACTTGTTTACAAATAAATTTTCTTGTAAATACTGGTGTCAATAAATTATTTGAAAATTTTATAAAGACAAGTACCTATTCCCTGAAAGGGTTAAGTATAAAGGGAGAAACAAGACTAACACCCCTTAATTTTGAAAAATGAGTTTTTCAGGCCGAAGTATCCAAATTGCTTTGAATTTTGTATATCGGTTTATTCTGATAAGGATCTTCCCTGATTAGAATTAGAGGTTCATTGGTTAAGTATAACCCCTTGAGGGGCACCGGTATATATTATATACCACGTACGATTAATAAAGTTTTACACCAGAAAAATTTTATTAAATTTTACTTTTCTTACTTTGGCGGAAAAGAAGCAGTAAAATTGCCTTTACTTATTTTGAAATAGAATTTTTCAAAGATTCCGGTGGGAATTCAGCATTTCACAAACGTAATTGCTTGCCCCTCAAAGGGTTAAAGTGTGGGTGGGTGAGCTAATCCCCCCCCTCCCCGCCTTAATTTAGATAAATGTTATTTTCTCGTCTTCTTTATTTTTCGAGGGCCATTATTCTTTGAAATGAAATTATAGTATACAATTAGTGTGAATAGCCTGTGAGCTGAATGCCATCAGTTTAACTGGACACTTTCCTTTTTATTTTAGTATTTCACTATGTCCGAATAGTAGTTTTCACTTATTTATTCGCAGAATTCTGAGATTAAATAAGGCAAAATTACTACACGGAAATAATAGTATTGTAAAGTAAGTGCCTATATGTGCCCGAAAAGCACGCGTTTAAATTACATTTTTCTGCGAATGAAAACTATAACAGAAATATTGACGCACTATGGAAAAGTTTATAAGAGCCTATTCATGTTATTTATTCAGATATGATAGACGGATTTGTTTTTGAAAAAATGGGTATATTTCATTTCCAAATTCAGAAATACATTTTTTTTTTCTTTCTGATACTTTTCATTTTTCACGATTTCTGTACCAAAACCAATTTTTGTTATTTGTTATTTGTGTTGTGATAAACTATAACAGGAAAGGAATGATATAACTCTCTCAAAACTCTTTCCATCCAAATATTCGGAAATTGAGCTTTCGTCTAATCCAAGTTTTGGAAGCTAAACTTAAGTAAATATTTATGAAAAGCTTCATGATTTTCAAAGACTTTAAATTGAAATATATGTGGTAGAATTCATTTCATTCAGTTTGGGTAGAATTCATTGTAGATTATTCGATTTTATATTTAGCTAGAATGAAATGTAACCGAAAAGTACTGTTCCTTTTTGTATGTTATTTTCATTTGTCAGAATATATGTAGAGCCCAAATTCACGTACATATATATTTATATAATATTTAAACCTTTTAAATATACATAAAGGTATACAAACAAAGACACATAAAATAATGTACGTAAACGCGCGAGTACTAATGTATCCCATATCGGCAAAGGTGACAACCGTTGTTTTTATATCAACCGTGTTTTCGAATAATAGCTTTCAATTATTTACCCGTATAATTCTGAAATTAGATAAGACGAACATTACTACTCGGGAAAAATGGTTCTCTAAAGTAAGAATCTCTAAGAGCCCTGATGCGTACATTTAAGTGAAAAGTTTTAAATATAGAATATTTTTTGCTTTTTGCGAATTTAACACTAAAAAGAATGTGGGGGATCATTTTGACCCCGACCATATGAATATATTTCGGTTAGAACCAGAAATTTCTTTGTAAAATAAGTTTAAAATATACAAAAAAGAAAAATGTTAAACAAATATGTCAAATAGATTTAAATAAAAATTCTGTTGTTAAAATATTTTTATAAAATTTGAGTAAAATTTCCGGTCGTTTTAGCGTTAAAATACAACAACAACAGTGACCCGTTGAGAAAAAACTCACTATTTATTCACATGCGATAAGGGATTTTCCTTTGAAAACATGGATAACAACATAATACGGGTATTTTATTTCCAAAATCGGAAATACATTTTTTTCTCTATTCTAGCTATCATTTTTTTACGATTCTTGTGCCAATACAGATTATTGTCACTTGTTATTTTGAGTTGAGATAAAAAAGTAACATGATAAAGAATGACAGAACTCTTTCAAAATATTTTTCTTCCAAATATTCGGAAATATTGAGCTTTCATCTAATCCAAAATTTTGAAATTTGAAATATTATACATAAGTCAATATTCCAAAGAAGCCTGTAAGTTTTCAGAAGGCTTTAAATCTGTATTTATGTGAATTTGTTAGTTTGAATAGAATTTCTAGTAGATTACTCATTTTTATTTTTTGTCTAACTGAAAAGACGATATTTTTTGCAATGGGTTTTTATTTATGTCGTTACATCCATATAATTCACATGCATACATTTTGCTAAGTTTGTGGACTTTTTTTAAAGTCAAAAAAAGTTTTTTGAAGAAAAAATTTATTTAATAAATGTATTATGTTTTAACGTTATACTTATACTATTCCCTTTATTTAGATAAAATTTGTGGTTCAAAATGTGTTTATTTGACTTCAAATAATAATAAAAAATCAACAGAAAGAACATTTATGATAATACAACAGCTGCCAACTTTCACGCTTTTTTTCTGCCGCTGTATTTTAGAAGAAAATTTTGCTTTATTTAATCCTAAATTTCGACGATATAAAAAAAAAAAATTCTGTCCAAAAGTAATGATAGGAGAAAAGCTTATAAGTTATCAGCTATGATAATATCCAAGTTTGCATAAGACTAGATTTAAATATACATTCAAAAATACATAGAAATACACATGTTCACTTAGCGACAGTAATTTTCTGGAAATGGCTTCAACATCGAACAATTAATTCCGGACAGATTCCTTCTATTGTCTTTACATTATTTTTTCTTACCAAAATCTCCTCTTTTTACAGATAATTATATCAACAATCTTTAGAGCCTATGAAAATAAGCATGAGGGTCGAGAACAAGCAGGGGTTAATTTCTACCAAAAAAAGTACCGGAGCTCTAAAATTCTTCAGTACTAAAACCGTAGCGTGCCCCCCCCCCCCAGCCTTTACTTTGATCCGCATATATATATATATATATACATATTTCATATATTATTTGCAAAATTTAAAGCACCTTTTTTTCTTTAGTAAAATAAAAATTTTAAATATATGTACTTGAATATACTTAACTGTACACCTTTTAGTTTATCACGCCTTCCGAATAGAAATCATTGCCTAATTTAATGTTAATTAATCGCAGAATTCTGCAATTAAATAATGTAAGAATTATGATTAGGAAGTGTTAACACAAAAAAGAAAGATTAGATGCTTTTATAGAAAAGGGCGAAACACTGCTCAATTGCTTTCAATCAGAATGACAAACAATACATAGCAATGATATCTACTTACAAATGAAAGTGACTTCGTAAATCTACAGAGTAGAGCCTTGGCACGGGCAGCGTTCATGATGAAAAATAAATAGAAAAATCACTAACTTTTCTCCATATTCGTACACAATAGAAGGCTAAAAACCTCAAACAAACAAAACCTCAAACTGATGCTCGTTAAATGAAAACAAAATAAAATATTCTTTTCAGGTTAGATATCTAAATAATAATTTTAAAAAAAATGATCCAATTAAAAAATATCCTACTGTCACAAAATAAAATCGAACTGAAGTGTAATTCAGGCATCAGTTTTTTGGAAGCACTATTGCACTGAGCTCCGGAGCACTGTATTTATGAACTCCGGCGAATCCCGACCAATATTTAAATATTTACTGAAAACAGAGAAGTACCGGAGCTGAGCTCCGGTGGGCTCCGGCGCAAATTAAGCCCTGAAACAAGACAAATTACCGAAACTATTGTTTCGTGAATATATTCAAAATTTGAACGAAATTTAAAAATGCCACATTATTGTTCTATTGATTATTTTAAGTAATAGAGAAAATTGCAGAAAATTGTTTAAAATGTTTGTTTATGATTTCTAGTTAACCCCTTAAGGATCGCTTAATATTTATCAAAAAAAAAAACCATCAAAAAGCTCCTATTTTTTATTGTATAAATTGAGTAATTATAATATTTCTAAATAAAATATGCAATTAGTTGTACACTTGAGGCGAAAAAAAGATGTTCCAGAACAAATTCACATTTGCCGAAAAGCTACCATGCGAGAATTTTGTACCTTAATGATTGTGTTACACCATACAAATTAATACAAATAAGATCCTTATTTTTTAAATTTTCACTAGTTTACAAATGTTTACAAATAACATTAAAAATAATATATATATATAAAATGTTGACTGTCAATTAAAATCATATAACAGGGCTGCCACAGGCGACTACTTTTCTATTCTATTCGCACCACTATTTAAATATATATATATATATGTAGTATATATTTCTAGCAAAAGTTATAAAACATTTTCATTTCTTTTTTTCATTTCACTCATCATTTCAGTTGCGTTGGAGCTCTGTTGTGAGGTGGTCATGTGAGGTGATTGCTCCATCGCATGTTATATTTTTCGCAGTGTGAATGGCAGGTGTGGCGGTTCGTTAGAATAGTTTTTCGCTCGCTATTTAGTACTGCATTATGACGGCTACTGATGATCAAGATTATTATATCAAGGAAGTTATCGACAAAATATGTAATGGAACGTTAAACAGTAATTTCAAAGACCAATTTGATAGATTTTCTTCGAACTTTGAGGACTATTCTAAGACTATACTGGGTGATTTTTACACCTTCGTAGACCAATATATCTTGGATATTAAGGCTAAAGCTGGATATTCTGACTCTGCCTCTGAACAGGAAGAGGTAAGAAAAACTTGCCATGATGTTTTTACTTTGCTTGGGGAGCCAACCCATGATAATTTGTTAAATTCAGCTATCTTTAGTTTTTTTTTTGCTCTATTAAGTATAAGAAAACTCCTAATTTTTTTCTTACTAATACTAACCTTAAAAACGAAATTTTCAATGCAGTTAAGAAAGGCGTTAAGCGTCCTCTTTCAGAGGAGAGTTCACCTATCCCTCTAAGTAATAGATATAAGAATATCGCTAATGAAGTTACCCTTACTGAAAATATAGATATGGATGAGTCAAATGTTAGTGATAATACTCAGAATACTGTCAAAGTTAAAAAATCTGTTAACCCTTTCTACGTCGAAGTCGACAGCAATTGGGCGGCGGTAGCTCATGAAATTACGGTGTTAAACTTGGAAAAACCAAAAATAACGCTAAAAGGCGAACGCATTGTTATACAATGTAACTCTGATAAGGACTTTAAATCTACTCAGAAATGGCTAGACCAAAACAAAAAGAAATATACAACTCTTGATCCTAAAGGACTTCGACCCAAAAAAATATGCATTAGGGGCCTCCCCTGTTACACCGATACTAAAATTATTGAAGATAGTCTCAGGGAGCATGGTTTCGCAGTCACTAGGGCTGCCATGCTTAAAAATCGTAAAACTGGCCAACCAATGCCAATATACATGGTAAATGTTATTCCTCGTAAGAACTTTGAAGAAATTTACCAAATTAACAATATACGTTATATTTCTGTTAAGATTGAAGCTTTTACTAGCAAAAATCGTGTAAAACAGTGCTACAAATGCCAGGGTTACGGTCACGCATCAGAAGTGTGTGGCTTCGATGCTAAATGTGTAAAATGCGGAGATCAACATTTAAGTACAGATTGTCACCACAAGGGGTGTATTAAACCCACTTGTGCCAATTGTGGACTGGGGCACCCAGCGAATTTCCGTGGTTGTCCAAAAAATCCTTATAGACTCGAAAATAAACAGAACCGAAAAACAAGTAATAGCGTCAGCAATCTATCCCAAGAAATCCAAATCTTAGCGGATATATTTAAGAATTATAATTATACCAAAAATACTAAAGACTCTGAACCCTCAATAAGTAATATAGAATTAAACTCTGATAACAATGATAGTACTACCGCAAACACCCATTCCTCCCCTGCTATTGAAAACTCTAATGCTCCTACTAATTACACCAATGATATTAAAGACATTCTTAATACTTTCAACGAAGTCAAACAAATCTTTCAAATCACTAAATTTCTAAAATGTATAAAGAACATCTCAACTCAGACTAAGAAACTCGATAATCCGATGCAAAAATTGATGGTTATACTAACTGAATTTGATAAACTTGCTAGTCAGATCAACATTAACGAAGATTAAGCTCTTCAATTGCTAAACTTTTTTCCTTCTTTTTGTCTGTGTTGTTTGTTTAAAAAGTTAAAAAAAAAAAAAAAACTCTATTCTTGTATTTTATGCTCTTCTCATGATATTACTCTTACTTCTTTCATTCTCATGTTTTATTCTCCTCAAATTACTGGACTGGGTGGACGCCGTCCTCTTGCTGTCGTTTGATCCCCTCGGCTTTTGCATTTAACTGTTTATTTGGTTTGAACTCTCCTCACTGTAGCTTTTTCTTACATTTTTATTTTATTCTTTTTTACTTAAAGTAATTTAAATTCTCTTGTAAATATTTAAATATTTAGTTTTGTTTCTTTTATTCACTGTGTTAAACTTTTTTACTTAACAAGCTATATTAAATGTATGGTCTCTGAATTGAGTCTTTTTTTTATGGGGCTTCCTTTGGTAGCTTTTTCGCCTGTCCTGGACATTTATGTGGATCATATGGAACTTTTTTTTTCTTTTTTTTTTTCCTACTAGTTCTACTAACATTTTTTTCTTAAAAATTGTCTATCTCTTTAGCTTTTACTCTCTATTTTTTCGTGGCTACTAGCCGCCTTTAAACGCTCTTTTTTCTAAGGCTCCCATTGCATTGTAACACAATATACTCTTAGCCTGGATGTAAAGTTGCCATGCAACTAGGGAATCCACACACCTGCTTGATTGTTCCATTGTTCCAGTTATAAAACAGTATGTCAATAATGTTTATTCACAGAAAGTGGTGCGAGGTACAATTAAAAAACAGTCGCCAGTAACAGCCTAGTATTATTACCAGTATCAATAATTTACTCAAATGTAGATCGTATAAAACTGTATCGGAACTGAGCAGAATGCTGTTTTTTAAAGACTTCTTATGGAAATTCCTATTAAATCTTTCCGGTTTCAGAAGTTTTTCCCGGTTTAAATCTTAAGTTCGATAATATCACGGACGCGAGAAATAGACAAAGACACCTCAGCCCGTCATATTGACAGGAGCGAGAATTAAGGGGTAAAGGAAATGTTTTACAAGTTCGATGTCAGTAATATATCAAGTTAGGAAGTTGCTTTGTGGAATTAAGTCTTTAACCCTTAACACATTCACGCCGGCGTGCATCACCGGTGGGTCACGCCTGACTGCCGCATCGGTCGGCGTGCATCACCGGTGGGACACACTCCACTGTTCCATAGAAGGCGTGAACTACAGGTGGGTCACACTCGACTATGCCATAGACAGCGTGCACTACAGGTGGGTCACACTTGAATATTCGAAAACTCAGTAGTAAAAACAATTCAATATTATAAATCTTATACATTCACGACGGGAAACGAGAATTCTCGTTTTCATTCAAAAGATATCAACTAAGGGCGTGACTTCTACCTTACAGAAAATGCATTTATATGATGTTGTCCATATTTCTTTAGATTTTAAGACATTTTATATTAAATTCGTACATATGCAGTCAATAAAATCATGTCTCTAATGAATTTGCTTACTCCTTACGAACTTTCAGACATTCACAATCAACTCTGCTTGTTATATTTGAGTTCAATGTAATAAATATGAGGTAGGCGTGTCATTACATACAGTGTCTGAATAAGCGAAAGTACCGCGCCGCCAGATGAAGCAAAAGATGAATTCAAGAGCCGCCTCACAGCGAGAAACATGAATTTAAGCACCGGCGTGAACGTGTTAAATGCATGATTTTTTATTTTGTGTTCGAAAAAAATATATATGATTCTCAGAAAGGTTTATTACACAGGGGCTAGTTCCATGAATTTTTGTAGAGTAAGTCATATAGCTGATAATCGCTATGCTTCTTAGACACCGTTATTTTCGAAAACTTTTCTTCGCCGAATTAAATTACTAAGGTTTTTCCGATAAAATAACTCACATTTTTCCGTTCTAACATACTGGTAGCCAAAAATCGTAGCATGTGACTTACACTACATGTACTCATGGAATTAGTCACAGGAAGAATAATGGAAAAAAATCAGAGATACATTTTTCGTATAATAAATCAAACTTTTCTTATGTTGCTCATCTGCAATAAACTACTGTCATACCTAAAATATTGCAAATTAGTAAATATTTTAATAATCATGAATCTAAATACCTTATTTTAAATAAATTTTTATTTTGTGAAACTTAACCCTTAAGTGCATTATTTATTCTTTTAGAATGGTATTTTTTATTCTTATATTAAAGATTATACACCAGAAATTTTAAGATAGATTTTTAAGATTATTTAGTAGTATATTTATGTAATTATTAAAATATTAATCATTATAAGAAACCACTATATAAATATAGTGGTTGCCAAGAGTTAAATAAAAATTGATGCAGATATGCACTATGCATTTAAGGTTTAAGGTACTAAATACCTTGCAGTATTGAAAATAACTAAACATATTACGTCTGAATACGAATTTAAAAATTAAACAGACTATTAATAAAACTGAAAAACATATTAATATAACATACTGAAATCAATTACAGTAGACATTTAAAGTTCTATAGAAGCTTCTGATCAATACAAATGTCAATCGAAAACCAAATCTGTTGTTTACAAATGTTCACGTTCAAAAATATGCATTTAAAATATTAAATCACCACGGAACATACGTCACTAACGTTAATATTTTGAATAAATACTTTGAATGTCAACAAGTAAAGGGTTTTTTTTTGTTTTAGAGGTTTACAAATTAAAAATGAAATAAAACACATAAAAAGAATGTTAAAGGTCATGATATTGGTTTTTACATTTCTTTAATTCTTCGACACCAGTTTTTTTCACATTGTAATTTTGAATTATTTAATCGTTGAAAATTTTGGGTTAGATAATTTGAAAATTTTTAAACTAAAATACTGGTATTCAAATTTTAAAGTTTTATTCGCCTTTTATGGGAAGTTTTCTTGCCAACCGGCTTTAACCCTCTTGCTGCGCAACCCGAGAGTTTCTCGGGCAACGTAAAAGTAGCAAAATTTTCGAAATCCGAGATTTCATCGGGGATGCATTTTCTACGTCTAATTAACCCGCCATGGCCATTCTCACCATTTACTTTTTTATTGTAAGTTTTGCCTTATTTAATTGGAGCATTTTCCCTATTAAATCAGACGAAAATTTTTGTTTTGAAAAACCGGTGGAAAAGCATAAAAATTCTTAAAAGACGCTCGTCGCGAAGGAATTAAGCACGCAATTTTTGAAGCTATTTTGATAAAACAATTACGCAGCGGGAGGGTTAATGAGTTCAAAATGATTTCGGCCATGTGGATGCGGCTGATTTGAATGAAACGAAATTTGGAAGACGAATTTTCGACCTCTTTATTGAGCAGCTGGGACCATATATCAGCAATAACACGGCGAATGTTGATTTCCAAGTGGTCGAAAGTCTGTGGTTTATCGCCGTAGACCAGTGATTTCACATATCCCCACAGAAAAAAATCCATTCATGTGAGATCACATGACCATGGAGGACAGTTCACAGCTCCATTACGCGAAATTATGCGCTCACCTAATGTCTCCCGCAATAAATTGATGGTGCTTTGCAAAATTTACAAGCGTTGTGCTGGCGTAAGTCTATTCAGAATACAGAAGCAAGAAATAACGAAGGAATAAAATTTTGTAATGAGCAATTCTGATCATTTTGCATACTTTCGTGTTTATGATTATTAACATTTTTTCCGGAACCATAGTTTTTTTTTACTAAAAAAATTTAATAGAAATTTTTGGCTTATATAATCGGAACAATGGAACAATGTAGTCAAACATTTTCTGGATTCTCTAATTGCCGCAGATTACAGTAATTTGAAAAAGGTATTTACTATAAAATTTTTGTGGTACAAAAAAGGTTAAGACTTTGCAGCTGTGCGAAAGTAACTGTCATATACAATTGACAGCTTGGTTTCTTTTTTAATTCAAAAATTCTTCAAAGGAATCTTAGTTTTATTTAATCAATAATATTTCCTGATTATTATTTCGGTATGAATTCAGAATATTTCTCAATAAAAATATAAGTCAAACTAGCAACCAAGCTATTTTTCATAATACATATTTTTTACATGTACTATCATTATATGATAATAGATGTCAGCACGCAAGAAGGGTTAGATTCTAAGAATAACTTTCATATGGCTTCTTGTAATAATTTTGTTAACTGTTTTGTTCTCGAAACAATCCTTTCTGTCGTCATAGACATACGTATATTTTTTTACCATATTTTCTTGTACACATTCTGTGGAAATATATTTATAAAATAAAATGAGAATTTGATGATTCTGTACATTGATTTTCTGCAGAAATAACGTGAAATATTGGTTTTTTGCTTAAATTTCACTGACACTATATGGTGTAGTAATTCAGTAGTAACTGTTGTTTATGATTATGCATTTAACCCTCGGACTACACAACAGCGTACAAAAATTACAATAATGCATCCAACCGCGGTTAAAATTCATTAGTTTTTACTCTATATTCATTTGAAAAGTTTTTGATTTTTAGGAATTTCGATCTAAAAATATAAGTTTACTAACCAATTTGTTCATTTTATCATACTCACCTGGATTTTATTGTATTTTAACTAATTCCATTTTTTGTGACGTCTGGTAGACGGACGTTAAATTCCATGAAGTCTTTCGATAGTTTGTGGAAAAAAGAAATCTTGTTTTATTAAACATTTCAAATTTAAAACCTTAACAATTAAAATAATAATAATAATAATAATAATTTAGAGTGTTTTTATAACACACTCATTCCAACCTTTTAAATTTCGAAGTTTTTAGAAACCGATCTCCATTTACATCTAAAAAGTAACCACCATACCAAATTTAAATTATCTTTTTATAACAGTCACAGAAATCACAATTTTAGAATGTTCTTTTTCTCTTGCTCCCCTTTAAATTTCAATTTTCGTCGTTGCGAGTATTACTTCTTAAGTAACAGCCGTATCATATTTTAAGTTTTCCATAACAATGCTATGAAAATCATCATTTAAAACGTTTTCTGCTCATTTTACTCTTTTAAATTTTGATTTCTTTAGAAACCGTTCTTAGAGAACATTTAAATCTTATAAGTAATCACCGCCAGTGTTGCCAATGGCCTACTTTTTCTAATTCAGTTTCCTCCACCACTTTTTTGAAATTGTGAAATTCCCCTTATGTTAGACTTAATTAATATGTCATTGAATAAACTAAATTTTACCATTTCCAAAAAGCGGTGCCAATCAAGAAATTTGAATTTTAAAAAAGTAGCCCACTGGCAACACAGACCACTGCACGGAATTTCATATTTCAAGACCTAACAGTATCACAGAAATCGCAATTTTATAAAAAAATTAGGGGAGACTAGGGAGGGTTGACCCACTTTTTACAAAATTATTTTTTATTTTTTAAATATTGAACGTTGAATAAAGTTTTATATATCATTTTATTCGTTATACAATCAGTTATCAAAATAAAATTGCTACATAATATTGATTTTATTCATGAGAAAATAATGGGTCAATGCTCCCCACATACGGGAGGCTTGACCCACTTTGTTTTATATATTGAAATATTTGTGAAGAGAAATAAAATCAGTTTAAATAAAGGTAAATAACTGTATGCTACATGATTTAATTATTATAAAAAATATTTTTGAAAATATGATGCTTAAGGGTGTTCTCAAAGCGAAAAGGGCAACTATCTGACATAAGTTTTAATTTATTTTTGTTCGAAAATGGATGAAACTAGCTGGTGTTGTTGTTTGGAAACTATGTAATTCAGCTGTTTTTCCATTTTTTTGCAAACGCAATAGATCTTTCAATAAATAATGTCAAAGTGGGCGTTTTGAACCGAATTTCCGCGCAAAGGAGAAAGAGCACTCAAGAGTGGGCGAAAGACGTGTTTGTCACGTGATCGAATTTGCTTATAACTCAATAGGTAATTGATTGATAAAAAAATGAAAAAAAACAGTTCAATTCCAAATCGCTTCCATGGCCGGGCTTTCCAATTTTATATCTTTCCGTTAAAAAATGAATTTGTAAATATGTCAAAACGTTTTTGGTTAGTTGAGCAGAGCAGTTAAGAACAGCCTTAAACAAACCTATTTAGACGCAATCGCAAGTCAGAGGAGAAAATTTTTGTTTTAAACAGGATTTTGTCTGAGCAGATATAATTGGTAATCAGGGAAAATGAAACTTTAACATTTAAGACAGTATTCAACTAGAAACAGGTTCCGTTTTCATAGGGTTTCGGTTGGTTGGTTGATTTTTGACGGCCAATTATCTGCACGCGGGATATAAGCCCAGGGGAGAGTGCCCTTCGTGGGGGTCTTTCTAAGTTAACCTAACCCGTATTTACGCATGGAAATCCATGGCTCGAAGAAAACCACGAAATCTCCGAACGATTAGACCGACGGGCGCGATTGAGTTCGAACCCAACATCTCCCGTCTACTAGCTTCGAGAGCAGAACCTCTCAGCCACTGGTGGGGCTGTCATAGGGTTTAATGCGTTATTATATCCGGATTTAGTAACCACTGTCCCACATTTTTTTTGTCTCCTTGTTCTACTTTTTGTGACATTCGATCTGGCAACTCTAGTTGTCACATTGATTGGCTTAATCTCACTCTATTCATCATGCTGAAATTTGCCTACATACCTTCCTAAAGTTTTTTGATCAATGCTATGATTTTTTTTTCCCAGCCGCATGAGTACTTATCATTAACATATTTTAACCCTTAGGGGCAAAGTACTTTCAGTACTAAAATGTTGAAATAAATGACTGGTACCGGGATATACGAACAAATTTATTTGCAAATATGAAAAAGGCTATATTTCACATACATGTTAAATGGAAAAGATTTTAGCAAAATTCTGGTGCCATTGTGGTGTTTGGGAATTAAAGTTAAGTGTTTCCACAAACATACCACTGCCCCTGAAACGGTTAAGACTGCTGCTTTCATACTTTCTCGTCTTTTCCACTGTTTCTATTTACCTATTGTAAGTAATATTTAAATGGAAAAAGTTCTTATCAACTTTCCCATTTATATTTTATTAATTTGTTTCGTGCAGTGGATACTATAGCAATTTTTCACATCTTCCTTTAATCAGTTTTAAACGTTTTCTTTTCTATCACTCCATTTTACTGTAGCTTTACAGAAAATTTTTTACATTCATTTTGATATATAAAAACTAATCTTTCATTATGCACTGTGTATAATAAAAAGATTTCCAAAACCTCTTAATTAACACATTGCCGACGGGCAATTTTTATCCAATCTGAATTTTAAAACAGTAGAAGCTCCTCACTGTTCTGAAAATCTGTAGTAAATTGGTATTCTAGATAGGTTTCCCAATTTTATGCATCGGTAAATATCTTTCAATGTACGAATTTAATACAAAATGTCTTACAATCTAAAAAAATATTGACAACATGATATAAATGCATCTTCTGTAAGGCAGAAGCCACGCCCTTTGTCAATGATGTTTTTTTGAATGAAAACGAGATATCTCGTTTCCCGTCGTGAATGTACAACGGAAGCCTTGAACATCTGGTCAACTCTTCCTCACATTAACTGGGTCAAGCCTCCCCACAAAGTCCTTTTCTAAAGAATAACACATTGTTATATTAAGCCTAACTTAATCTATAATCTTTATGTATGGGATGAAAGCTGGATATTTCTGCATTACTTAAAGCCTACTTACTTAAATTTCTATGATATATTTTATCTGAAAAAGCTTATAAAATATTTCTAAAAAACACAACTTTTACGTTGAAAACACTTCACAATTGATTTTTTACACAACTATTTCAATTATCAGTATGAAACAGAGACTGTTGTTTGAGCATTCCAATAGCTTTCGTTGACACCTATTGATAAAACTCTGAAATTCTTTTAAATATGAAAACTGATGGGTGGGTCAAGCCTCCCGTATGGTCAACCCTCCCTAGTCTCCCCTATATAGTTTGTTCTTTCTTTTTGTGCACCCTTTTAAATTTTGAGTTCTTTTTTTAAACACTGGCCTGTGCGAGAATTTACGTCACAAAATTAACTACTATGTCAAATTTTACATTTCTATCCCTAAAAGTTCTACAGAAATCTAATTTGGAACGTTTTTAGACAATTTTCCGCTCACTTCGCCCTTTTAAATTTCGAAATATTTATATTTATTCTTATAAATAATTTTGGAACTAATGCCTTAATTTGTTTTCTGGAGTTGTCATAGCGCTGATAAAGCAAAAAAATAAAAATAAAAATAAAATAAAATCAACATTGTAACTAATAAAATAAAAGAAAATAGAATAAGTTTGAAAAAGAAAATCGTGTCTAACTTCAACTTTACTTGGAGGAAATAAAGTTCTAACACTTTTTTATTATCATAAACAGTATAATAAATATTTTTCTTTAGAGAATAAAAAATAAAATATAATAAAAGAAAAAAAAAACCACTGCCAATGCGGGCTCGATTTGAGACATTGCGACTATGACGTCATTTATTCAGGAACCACTGCAAAGCCTTGGCATCCATCCAAATGCATGTGTGTCCTAAATTCATCGGATAAAGGAATTTCATTCCTCCCCTTTCTATACATACAAGGCCCCTGCTCCATTAGCGAGTTCTCAGTTCACTCAACCAAAAATAAATAGGAATTTTGAAGCCAGTATAAAAGTATTGTTTTTTTAAAGTTAGGAGAAAAAATGTTTTATGAATTTCTATGAAAAAAAAATGGTTTTGTCGATGATATTTCAAAAGAAATTGCTTTAATTAAAATTTATTTCTTTATAAAAGTATTCAGAACAGAGGCGATAAATTTTTCACATGATTGTCATCTACAAAGTTAAACCCACGTGTCTCAGTTCAAATATAATTTAAAATTTAGTCGAATTTCTCGCCTCAATTAATAAGTTTGATAAGTTTTTACTAAAAACTTAATCTCAATGAATAATTAGCGTTTTTCTTTTTCTTTGCTATCATTAGAAATTATAATATGCATAACCAAAAGAGCTAATAACAGAGCAATCAAGAGATAATTTTTTAAAAATATTTTTGAATAATAAAGAATTGGTTAGTTAAAAATTTGAATAATTTTGAATAATGAATAGATTTTTTTTTGTTCATAGGAAAAAAAGATAAAGGCAATCTGAAAGGAAAAAAATGTTAAAAGATAGTATAAGTAAAAAACTTTTGATAATAAAAATACTAGATACTAAAAAAAACTTTATTTTCTATATGTACAACTCCGGTACAACAGGGGCAGATTTTAAGTTCGCTCTACGAAAATAAATAAGAATTTTTAAGCCAGAGTAAAAGTATTGGTTTTCCGATAGAGAACGATGAAAAAATAAATGGATTCCAGATGATATTTTGAAAGTGTTTTAATTAAATTTCATTGTTTAAAAAATGTTAAACATTTAGAAGAAATAATTTGCCAGCACAATTATAAAAAATATTTAATAGCTAAGTTAAACCCATATTTTATCCAAGTTTTTTATGTAATTTAAAAGTGCATGAATTAGCTCAATACGAGGATGTATCAAAAATTTTTTGTCCTCACATATAAATAATCGGATAAAATTTATAAAATTACTACATTTTATGAGTCCTTTTCTATATAGTCAGTGTGCACAGTAACACATTTGTGCAACTGATATTTCAATGAGAGGGGGGAGCATGTATTCCGGTGGCGCGATAGTAGACCCAAAAGGGGGCAATTTTCTAACTTTTACCGACCCTCACATGTGACATATTGTTAAAAAGGCCTGTGACCACTTATTTAGGCTATGCACGTCCCGAGTTCCTTCCCCCCAACTTTGACCCCCGGAAGACAAATTTTGGGGGAGGGGCTCGGAAGGCACCACACTCAAATCATTTATTTTAAATATTTTCTTAGTACTTTGTAGAATTAGGAAATGTACAAATATAATATTCTTGCAATAAAAATATAGAAATATTTCCGAATTGAAAAATATGCCCCCCCCCCCCCTCCCAACGCAAAGAAAGTTGAAAAGATACAAAGGCAAAAAAAAAAAAAAATCATCCTCTTAAAAACATTTTTGTTTTGTGTAACCAATAATGCTTTTGGAACAAGATAAAGTAATGTATCTATAATTCTAAACTATATTAGAACTTATCGATGGATTAAATGTATTTTATATCAATTTATTTTAACCCTTTAGCGGGCGGTGTCCAAAAAAAGGACGCCTATATTTAATTCAAAAGCTGACTAACGACACCAAGAATATATAATTAAAATTTTCCTTTTGTAATAAGAAAATTTCTATTTTCTAGTAAATTCGTTTGTAAATTGAAGTTTCAGTCCATCATTTTATCATTTTACAAACAGTCTTAGTCCGCGCCGGAAAGGGTTAATGGTACTCATAATTACCGTCAGTAGATAGAGGGTTTTCATCGTCACCAGAAAAAATATCAGAAACATTTAGACTTTATTATGGTTTCAATTGGTATTGGGTCTTTCAAGCAGTAATGTTTAGAAAATTGTGAAAAAATAGTTTTCCTGATGCAATTTAGATGACCTTTAAAAAAAAAAAAAAAAAAAAAAAAAAAAAAAAGGCCCATTTTAATTATTTGCAAAATGGGTAACAAAGTTAAAAAAGAATAAATTTGTTACCCTGTTTTAAAATGTTTTATAGCCTAGGATAATTTTCAATTTAATAAAGTTAAAAAATAAACAATTAGACGAACTTTTCACATGAATTAATCCGCTTACGATACTTTCTAAAATGTCTATTGATTGCTATTTAGAGTTTTATTTTCCTTTGTTACCACGAGAAACTTTAATCAGCATAAGTAAAAATAACACAATCAGAGAAGTGACGCAGCGATTTTTTTTAAATATTTCAATAACCGGGATTCCAACTGGTCCGCCAACTGAATACCAATACTTTTTAACACACAATTTTATGGTAGGTTTCTTCAACATTGCGCAAAAAATTAACTTCCAAAGCTTGCCAGTGGGCTACTTTTTTTTAATTAAAATTTCTTGATTGTCACCACTTTTTGGAAATGGTAAAATTCACCTTATTCAACGACATATTAGTTAAGTCTCAAATAAGGGGAATTTCACCATTTCAAAAAAGTGGTACCAATCAAGAAATCTGAATTAAGAAAAAGTAGTCCACTGGCAACACTGTTCCAAAGGGTGTTTCTGCATAATTTGCAAGAATAATCTAAAAAGAAATTTTTTCTAAGAGAATAATGATATTAACCCTCTCGCTTCGCAACCTGAGATATTCTCGGGCATGCATTTTTCCGTCCAATTAGTACTATTTAGTTATTCCCACCAGTTATTTTTTAGCGAAAACTTTGATTTAATCAGGACATTTTCCCCGATTACGATAGTCAAAAATTTCTTCTTTAAAGAACCGGTGTTAAAAGATTAAAAATTCTGTAAAAGACGCTCATCGCGAAGAATTATTTACGCAGCGAGAGGGTTAAAAATGCAGACCATTTGGGAGTCCTGAAATAATAACCAACTATTAATATATTGGAAACATTTATGTAATGTAGAGAGTTTTTAAAGTAAGAAACTTATACTTAATTTATTCTTTACATATTCTAGATCGCTGACGTGAAATCATTTATTTTAGTTGCATGTAACTATACATGCTAGTTTATTATTATTATTATTATTATTATTATTATTATTTGCATTTGCATTTTATAGGTTACATTATTTTGGTAATTTTGTATTAGCAAGTCGCAACTGAACAACCGCCACCATTCACATTACAATTACTTCATATAAAATATACCTCACTTATTTTATTTAAAGCTAAAAATGAAATTTAGAATGAATTTTTTTTAATAAAGATAATTCTTTGTAAAATGAGTAACAAATTCGAAAAAAAAATTACGCTGCTTTAAAATATTTTAGAGCCTGCGATAGCATTCAATTTGTCAATCAGTTTTTAAAAATGTAAAATTAGACGAACTTCTCAAGATAATTAATCCGCTTATTCTCTCTAAAAGCATCTATGCATTACTAATTTATAGTTTTATTTTTCTTTGTGATCACGAGAAACTTTAATCAGCAAAAGAAGAAAAGCTAGTAGAGAGGTGACGCAGAGATTTTTGAAAATATTTCAAGAATGAAGAACCGACTAATAAAATATTGGAAAAAATTTGTGTAATGGAGAGTATTTTTAAGTAAGAAACTTATACTTAATTTATTCTTTACGTATTCTAAATAGTTGACGTGAAATCACATCTTTTGGTTACATGTAACTATACCTACTGGCGTTTTTCTTGGCATTTTTTACAGGGTTCGTACGCATCAAGGGATTTAGGGGATTTTAACTGTTTTAGAACCAGAAATTTTGTAAAAAACTGGTCACTATATCTAAAAGTAGAATTTTTTTTTCATTGAATAAAGCAAATATTGCTTTGCAGAAATTCTGGTAGAAGGTCTTTCAAAGTCAAGCGTACGAACTCTGTTATAAGTTACATTAATTTGGTAATTTATTGTTAGCAGGACGCGATTGATAAATCGCTAAGTTTCCATAAGTTCGTAATATCGTAAGACCCTATTGCCACCATTCACCTTACATTAATTTCACTTCAAATATAAACTACAAACTTACTTTATCACGACAACCGCGATAAGGGTTCATTTTGACACGTACTAAATAAATAAATGCCGATTCGAACATGTATTTTTTTCCTTAAATAAGTTACCGTAATTTCCGGTGTATAGCCCGCGGATCAAACTATCGTGTTTCGACCCAGAATTTTTAAAAAAATAAAATGCAACTTTTTAGATTACGGTAAATATTGGTCTCCAAATACTGAATAAAATTTCTGGGCCCAAAGTGAATTGTTTGACTTGCGGGCTATACACCGAAAAATACGGTAATTATACTATATTACACAAAAAAGTTAAATATTTAAGTTAAACAGTTTTAATAAAAAATTCTGGTATCAAATATTTTAGGTAAAACTTGAGTAAAATTTTCCGCTGTTTTAGTGCTGAAATACATAACTTTCTTCTAAAATACATATGTTAGAAATACATGTATTTTACTCAGTTAATTTAAAATACAAAATAAATTAAAAAAATATGAAATATCTCCAAAAACCAAAACATTTTATTTCTATATCACACATTGTTTCTAATTTACACATGTAAAAAACTAAAATTTTAGTTAATGAGGGAAAAAATGCTATTGGCGAGACTTGCAACCGGCTAACATAAAAGCACAATCACTTCGTAAAATCATGCACAGTATTTATATCTACACCATTAGTATCCTATGCATAGAAATACATTGATTTGAAATGATATCGTGAATATACACTATATGGCCAAAAGCTCCCAGACACTTTCGATTTTATACTTTTTGTTGAATAAGTTGAGAAATACTTGACGAAACTTCAAAAAGATATAGTATATGTTCGATCTTATATCTGCAACGAAGGCTAGAATAGAAGGTAACTAGGGGGCAACAATAATTTGAATAAAATAATAATATATGAGGACCCCAGAAGGCAAGGAATACAAGTGATAAAATTTTCATTTGGAGTAAATTGAGTTCAAAGTTCGAACATCAATAGTAATTGATTGGATTGAAACATGAAAATGGTATTTCACCGATATCTCTGTTCTCTTATTTCAATAACTGTGAAAGAAAAGTGAGGTACAATATTTTTTATAATTTGTGTAGAAATTAAAGAGTTAAGTATTAGGTCTCCAAGAAAATTCTGTCTTTTTTATGTTCTTTCACGCCTACTTTTTAAAAATGTTGATTTCTTCATTGACATCGCTTTTTTGAAATGGTAAAATTCCGTTTGTTTACACCTTAATGTAAAATGTGAAAACTATGGGAATTTTACCATTTCAAAAAAGTAGTGCTAATGAAGAAATCAGAATTTTAAAAAAGTAGGAGTGAAAGAACTTTAAACGAAAAGAATTTTCTTGGAGACCTAAAAATTAAGTAATTTAAACGGCTTAACTACTTGACTTCTAGAACGCAGCACATAATTAGAAAATCACACATATCTGTTTCCCTCCAAACAAATAGCCTTATTTGCAGCTAGCATGTGCACTTAGCTCAGTTTTCTCAATTTTTTCACTTATACCCCTTGGCTTCTGGGGTCCTCACATATGATCACCCTGTAAAATAAATCTCTCGAAAAGATTTATAGTTATAGCACATGACTATGTGGATCTTGTTCAACATTTGTGTAAGAAAAGAATATAAATTTATGGAGATATAAATGTTTCTTTAAAATATTCAAGAAATTCGCACTTGCTTTTTCTATTCAAAATATAATTTTAATTATGGATATTATTCATAAATTCATATTTGAATAAATTAAAAATTAAAATCTATCTTAGTTTTTTAGATAAAAATGGAGTACAATCGTGAATATACCACGTGTGTAAGTTTACATTTCACTCGAATTATTACTCTTCAATATATAAAAAAATCTACTTTTTCATGGTCTAAGTGAGGCATATCAAGCACATGTTCCGCGGGCCGTATATGATTTGCCAAAAATTATCGCTGTGTCGCCAAGTCTTTGGCATTTTACATCAGTTAAATTCTGTTGTTCAAACCTACATGCATAAAAAACACTATGCGTAAACTGTGGATTTAGAGATGGTAAGCATCAGAAGATAAAGTTAGAGAGAGAGAAAGAGGTCTAGCTTAATTTTAAATTACAGCTCTAAGTGATTACATGTGCAAATATAACCAATCGGATTGCAAGAAAGCTCAACTAACAAAGCTGCTTTCAACTTATAAAGTTTTAACTATTAATTTAGAACTGTTAAATACATTACCATTTATTAAATCGGCAAAATTAAAAATGTGATTTATTGAAAGCCTATCAATGGACGAAATACTTGATGTTTTTAGTTGATAGTACATATCCCTTTAGTAATTTTTAGAATTATCTCAAATTTCACAATATTACCATGCTATTTAACAGCATTGACGATTAAAAATAGAATATTTTTAGTTTACGAAGTAATTTTTGAAAGCATAGTTACTGAAAATAATTAGCATTGTGTCGTTGTCATCGCCAAAAATTTTAAAATGCATCAGCAAGAACGCTTATAAAAGAAAAATAGGCGGATTTAAAAAAACAATTTTTGATTAACGAAAAAGTTGATTAATGATTCCTCTATACAATTTTGAACAACAAAGACTTTTTATATACGAAACTGTATTTATTTTCAACGGTTATTTTTTTAAAAAAGAAAATATAAGTCAAAAACACTGTTTCAACGCTGTTCCCTCTGTCCCAAATTAGTTGCTACATTTGATTACTTTTGTGCTGATTACACTGGGCAACAATTTTTAACAAAGTTCATGTATCAAAATTGAAAATACCCAATCCTTAATTAATTCAACGTGCTGAACACGAATATCACCATAAAAACTGTTTTTTGGCTCTTGTTTCTGAGATTAAGGGGTACAAAGATATAATGTACCCAATTCTTAAATGTAACTTTTGTTAAAACATTTTAAAGAATAAACTGATTTATTGTGCATTATAATAAGTGATATTTCATTTTTAGATGTTCACGTGCATATACGAATTAATAAAACGTGTAATAAAATAAACCTTTCGAAAAAGAAAAAAAAAGACTTAAAAAAAATAAAATAAATATCTCAGGGTTCGCACAGTTTTACCACAAAATTTTTACAGTACTCTCAAAGTATTTCACTGCAGAAAAATATTGAATAATCTGCGAATAAAGGCCGTGATTGCAAATTCTGTGTTTTAAAATTTAAATGTAAATTTTCTTATCATTAATAGTGGTGCCAGAGTCCTTGGAAATTCCAAGGAGTGTGCGAACCTTGGTAAAATGCAAGAATTTGTCCTCTATATCTCCCTCTGATTCTACAGTACATAAAATTACATCGAGTGATTTAAATGATCGTGTTCGTAATTTAGATCTGTCGAAAGACAGAGCAGAACTACTCGCATCAAGACTACGACAGTGAAATCTTTTGGAAGAACATGTCAGAGTGTCTTCATTTCGTAACCGACATATAAAATTTCTACATTATTTTCTGATAAATGATAATATTGTGTTCTGCTCGGATATTAAAGGCTTGATGAATGAATTTAGATTAACACTTGATGGAAACGAGTGGCGTCTATTTATAGATGCGTCCAAAATAAGCTTAAATATGATTTTGCTTCATAATGATAATGAACTACCATCCATTCCTATTGCTTATTCTGCGCGCATGAAAGACTTGTGAACACCTGCAACAGCTCTTACACCTAATTAAATAGACTGAAAATGAATGGTGTGTCTGTGCTGACTTGAAAATAATTGCACTTTTGATGGGATTTACACAATATTGTTGCTTCCTGTGTGAATGAAGCAGTCGTGCAACAGATCTACACTATATGAAGAAAGGCTGGCCTCCGAGGCTGTATTTTACACCTGGAAAAATTAATATGAAGAACACATTGCTTCTTTTCCCAGATAAAATTATCTAGCCTGCTCTACACATAAAATTAGGTATTGTGAAGCAGCTGGTTAAAGCTATGGATACAAATAAACCAGCTTTTGCTTACTTGCGTACAAAATTTCCCAGACTGAGTGAGGCCAAAATTAGAGAGGGAATTTTTGTGGGTGATATTAGAGATGGGTTATTAGAGATATTTTCAAGGATCCAAAATTTGAAAACCTGTTAAATCATGATGAAAAAGAAGTATAGGATTCAGTCTGTCACGTTTGCACTAATTTCCTTGGAAACGTCCGATCCGAATATTCCGAAGATCTCGTTAACGACATGCTGGCTTTATATCAGAAATTTGGATGTCGAATGTCCCTAAAGCTACATTTCTTAGTTTCCCACCTGTATTTCTTCCTTGCTAACTGCGGAAAATTCAGCGACGAGCATGGCGAACGTTTCCACCAGGATATGTCAGTGATTGAGCAACGTTATCAATGAAAATGGTCTGCGTCTATGCTTGCAGACAACTGCTGGACGATTTTTAGAGATAATCAGAACGCATAGGCGTAACCAGGGGGGGTGCCCTGGGTGCCCGGGCACCCCCCCCCCCCCCGCTTCCGCAGACTCAAGCACGGTTATTTTAAAAAATCGAAATCTATAAAAGAAAAAAGAAGGGAAAGCAGAGTCCAATTAGTTTAGCAAATTAGTTTAGTTCAAAAAACTAACACCCTAGGTTTTGAAATGTGATAAAAAATGAAAGCCTCGTTCTTTTTTTCTTTTTTTCTTTTCTTTTTAAAGAAAATTATGTTGTTTATCTTTTTTAAAACTAGAACATCTACAAGAATCTGTATTAGTCTAGTAAGTCAAAAAGGTGGCTTTATAATTCCACTTTGACGTCTTTTGTTTCTTGGAATTTTTTTTTTTTAAAGCCGTTCCTTCTATTGCATGTTTTTGCAATTTCATGAGAAATTAACGCAAGTTCTTAACGAACTAGAAACTATTTGTCTCTTTGCTTTCGTAGTTTAAAGTCTCTCTAGAAAGAAGCAAAAAAATTTGAAAGGGAATGCAGATGTGAAACAATAATTCTAAAATGCGATTAGCCGGGGG
This sequence comes from Maratus speciosus, assembly GCA_963932465.1. NCBI lineage: Eukaryota > Metazoa > Arthropoda > Arachnida > Araneae > Salticidae > Maratus > Maratus speciosus. The sequence continues at coordinate 499,066,007 of OZ010794.1, read as the reverse complement.
AAAGGGGATGGGGGGGGGGGGGGGGGTTATACTGAGCCTGCCTCCTTTGAAAATGAAAAATAATAGCACAGAAAATTCAAATTAATCTGGATGTTGGTTGATTGGTTGAATTTCGTGTTTTGCGTAAAAAGAATATGGTTGCTGTCTTTCAAGTCAATATAGTAATTTTTTTCCTCTGAAAATTTTTATACGATTTTTAGTCTCTTCTCGTTTCGCAGCGTTCTTTTGAAAGTAGGAAAAGGAACCCGGTTTCAATCTTTTAGCCCAGTGCAGTAAATTTTGGCCGAATTCGCTATTTTATTCTGCGATCATTTCATGATATTTACGATTTTTTTCCAAAATCGTTTGACGAAATTCACGTCTTTCTACGCGATTTTTTGTCGAAATCTGAACTTTTCACCGCTAACTTTTGACAAAATTCGTGTTTTTTACCACAATCCTTTGACGATATTCGCATTTTTTTACCGCGATATTTTGACGAAATTGGCATTTTTTTAGCACGATCCTTCGATGAAATTCGCTTTTTTTTCCGCAATCGTTTGACAAAATTCGCGCTTTCTTTCTACGATCCTTTGACGAAATTCTCGTTTTTACCGCGATCCTTTGACGAAATTTATTTTCTATTGCGACTGATTGACGAAAGTGATTTTTTTACAGGGAGATAATTTGTCGAAATTCGCGATAGTATTGCTCGACCGATCGCGAAAATTCTCGATATTTTTCCGTATCAATTAACAAAATTCTCTACTCTTTTCCGCGACATTTTGACGAAATTTGCAAAATTTTTTCATCAATCGTTTATCGAAATTCATAATTTTTTTGCGCAATCTTTAGACGAAACTGGCGATTACTTTTTGCACTCTTTTATCGAAATTCCCGATAATTTTCCACGATCGTTTGAAGAAATTCTCAAATTTTTCCGGGATCGATTCACGAATTGATTTGACATATGAGACATATGACATATGAGAAATGACATAAAAGAAATAAAAATCACGGACTTCAATTTTTTTTAAAAATACTCACTGAAGAACCACAGGTCTGTGAAGAATTTGGAGGGGGGAAATACTGCACAACATTTTTTCAGGACTTTCCTTTTCTGTGCACAAATCGCGCGATTCTGCATGTTATTTCAAAGCCTGTACCTCAAAGAAAACTTCAATACTAGAGGAAATTCGTTGGTTGGTTTTTTTAAAACGAACATAGAATTAAACAAATCTAGGATTGGGGGGGGGGGAGTGCTGCCTTCAGAAACGTACTCTAGAGCAAGCTACGACCTCTTCTGTCTCGAAACAAGCAAATCTTGAATTATTGCGCTTTTTATTTCGAGCAAAATTAAATTTTAAGCTTTCTTATAAGAACTGATTTGACATTATTCCAATTCGAATTCAATCACGGCAATTGCAAAAATTACCAGAGAATTTTTTCTGTTTCAAAAAAAGTCAAAAAATCGCCTCAAAGCACGAAAACACCCGCTGAAAATCGCATAAAAAATCGGAAAAGATTAAAAAAACCACAGGGAACGAAATTAACTATTTGGTAAAAGATTTAAACCGGGTTCATTTTAGCGATGTCGAAAAAAAAATCATCTCGAAATGCGAAAAAAAACCCTCTAAAAATAACATTAAAAAATTGTTAAAAATGGAAAAATCGCTGTAAGAATCTCGGAAACACTTTATTGAAAAGAAAACAAAGTTTACTGGACAAAATATTGAAATAAGATTCTTTTTTACTAATTTGAAAAACTTGCCTCAAAATGCAAAAAAATTCGCATAAAAATTTAATTGAAAAACTCCAGAAATTATCTTCGATATGCATGAGTTCAGGCATACAGATCCTGTCAAATCTCACGGCTGTGCGGCTGCATTGTTTTATTAGAGTTCAGCGTGCCCGCGCGTACACACACACACACACAAAGACAGACAAGTACCTATCTTTATTATTATAGTCGCATCATGATAGTATAATTTGTATCATCTTGACAAAATTTAGTGTATATTATCTTGACCTGTTTTAGCTAATATATTCGGCACATTCTGAAGTAAAAATATGAATTATGGTAATTTTCGGCCTGTAATCCGCGGATCAAACAATTATGTTCGGACCCAGAAATCTTGTTTCATAAAACGTAACTTCTTAAATCGCGATAAATATTTAACTTCAATAATGAAATAAAATTTCTGTGTCGAAACATGATTGTTTGATCCGCGGATTATAGGCCTGAAATTACGGTATTAATGAATATTATAATTATTTATAATATAATAATAATTATTTATATAGGCTTTCCTCCAAAATTCCTTGGGTCCCTCCGGTGATCCCTAAGAAGTGATGGAGTCACATTCTGAAAAACTTTCGGGCGTATGTACTGGTGTACCGCATGTATTATCTGAGATTTATCATCCGCAAAATTTCATGCAGCGTTCCCTGTGCCTATAGAAGTTTCCAGCATGGTTAAAGACCTTTTTTAATCTTTATAAGAAGTTAGGGAGCAAAAATGTTTTACACTTGTGACCACACTTAGTCACTGTCTTATCTCACTGCTGCAAGAACGTTTACATATCTTTTTTTTTTACCATTAGATCTAGTTTTAATGTTTTGAACTCCTTCTCATCCCTCCTCACGCAAACAAAAATCGCGTTTGAGCCCTTTTGAAAAGAAATACCACACAATTATACCTTCTAAGATGAAAACCTGTCTAAAACGGAAATTCGACCCGCTTCCTGGATTTCCGTTTTAGAAGGTTTTACTATATAAGATATTGTTTGCATCCAACATGTTCAGGTTAAAAAGTCTGGGCACCCCCCCGTTCAAAAGGCTGGTTACGCCTATGGAACGTGGAATATAAGCGAAAGAGCAAGTGATTTCGTCAATAACATTGGTAAGACTGTACATTATGTCGTCACTTTTATTATGCACTGTATGTATTTGTAGGACTGTACTTTATGTTGTCACATCCTTTATAAATCAAATTGGAAACATGATATACAACGCATTATTATTAGTGTGTTCTTTTATCCCTATCATACAAAGTAAAATCTCAACATAACAAAATAACTAGAGCCAAATTCCATTTTTTTATTGCCATATTCATGATTAGCAAGTTACATTAATAAATATTTCGACACTTTCATTCAAGATACATTTTCACTGTTGTCCAGTGTTATTGATACTGATGATTTTATGATTTTGTTTGAACCTTTTTCAGAGATTTCAGGGTGATATTCTATGAATCAACAACATTTACTCACCAAGCATTCCCTCTACCTCTCCTTAACCCTTACCGGTGCGGAGTAATTCGTTTTATAAACTGTTGAAAAATTGGACTGATACCGCAATTTATAAACGAATTTATTAGAAAATAGCAACTTGTTTATTTTCATGTCAAATTTTTATAATCGGAAAATTTTAGTTAAATATTCTTGGTGCCGCTTGTCAGTTTTGGAATTAAAATTATGTGTCCTTTTATAAGGACACCGCGCCGGAAAGGGTTAGATAAGTACCAAATTAGTTTAAAAATCCAGGGTTCGTTCGCTCTTAAGCCACGCCCCATTTTCCAAGGATCTTCAATCAGTAATCGCATAAAACTACCTTCTAGCTAATGAATCGTTAATTCTTTTGGAAGAAAATGATTTTTATGGTATACTGTGGTAGAGTTCTTACAAAATGGTGTCAATCTACTAAACTGCGTCGGAAGTTATTTATGACTCCACCCACTTGAAATGTATCAACTAATTTGAGACAAAACTTTCGACCTAAATATCGCAACTAATTTGGGACGGAGGGAGTATATAAGACCTTTGCCCTAGGTTTTAACAGATTTCGGCGTCAACAGAAAAAAAAAAATCAGAAAATTTTAGCCTTATTTAAGGTATTGGATTTTAAAAGCCATAATGTTTAAAAACAATGAAAAAATACTTTTTCTCGTGAAATTTAGAATGAACTTTCTTTTAATAAAGTTTAATTCTTTGTAAATTGGGTTTCAAAGTCGAAAATAAATAACTTTTTTACACTGTTTTAAAATGTTTTATAGTCCACGTTAACTTTCATTTTATCCAAGTTTAAAAATTATGTAAAAATTAGATGAATTTTTCACTGTGAATTAATCCGCTTAAATGCTCTTTCTAAAACATCTATTCATTGCTAACTTAAAGCTTTATTTTATTTTTTGAACACGAGAAACTTTAATCATCTTAAGTATAAAAGTAAGTAGAAAGTGACACAGAGATTTTTAAAAAATATTTCAAATATGAAGAACCGATTAATGAATACTTGTAAATATTTTGTGTAATGAAGAGAGTTTTTAATGTAAGAATCTTATATTTAATTTATTCTTTACATATCCTAGATCACTGACTTGAAATAACGTCTTTTGGTTACATGTAACTATACGTAATGGTTTTTTTTTCATTTTATAGGTTATATTGTTTTTGTACTTTTATGTTAGCAGTGCGCAACTGATAAATCGCCATGTATTCCTATCGCCGGCATTCACATTACATTAATTTCATTTAAAATATAACATGAACCTTTTCCTTATTTTATTTAACACTAGAAACGCGATAAGTGTTTACAAGGTTCGCACACTCCTTGGAATTTCCAAGGACTCTGGCACCACTATTAATGATAAGAAAATTTACATTTAAATTTTAACACACAGAATTCGCAATCACGGCCTTTATTCGCAGATTATTCAATATTTTTCTGCAGTGAAATACTTTGAAAGTACTGTAAAAATTTTGTGGTAAAAATGTGCGAACCCTGGTTTATTTTGATCCGTACCAAATAAATAGATGCCAATTCGAACAAGTAATTTAATCATAAATGATTTAATTATGCACTGCATAAAATAAGTTACTAAATATATAAGTTAATTAGATTTAAAAACAATTCTTGTATCAAATCTATTTATAAAACTCGAGTAAAATTTTCCGTGGATTTAGTGTTAAAATACATAACTTTCTTCTAAAATACACTTTAGAAATACATGATTTTTGCTAATTAAATTTTAAATACAAAAGAAAGAAATGAAAAAAGATTTACAGGGTGGTTCAAATTAAAGTATCCCTGTTAGGGACGTTCTAGCGAGAGAAGTAGTGGATGTAACGTCTTCATATTTGGAGGATATACATATCAGACCATGGGAAACTGATGGTGCAAAGAAAAAAAAATAGTTCAAGCAAAAAATGAGGCGCTGCGATCGGTTTAATGTAAGGAAAATGACCAAGGGTGTAAACACCTAGGTGCCAATGGGCCGAAGCCGATTCCCACCAATAAATTTTATTCGTTTAAATCTTATTAGTGTACAAAGCGATTAATTTTATTAGTATTCTTATTAGGCCAACAATACTAAAAATTTAGCCGTGGGAATTTTTTAACCCTTTGAGGGGCACTATATAATAGTAGCTAAATTTTAACAAGATAACATTAAAATTGGGATCTATTAGATCCCTAAAGAAATATTTTTATGTTAAAAAAAATTCTACTTACCTCTTAGGGGGTTTTCTAAGTGATGCCGTGACTGCATCACCGCCCCTCTAGTACGGTTCAATCCAGTGAAAATGTATCCAGGAAAAGCGTTGTTGCGATTTGCAAAATCGCAAAATTTGCATTAAATGCTATTAGACTGCAATTTGTATGAAGAAATTTTAATAAAATATGTTAAAAATATATTTTTTCCGATTTTTTTTACGTTTATTTTTTTTAGATTTAAAAATTAAAAATATTTGTTTTGTTTAATTTTTTCAGAAATATAAATTGAATAAGGTACCAAATCCAAGATAAGAATGTGCAGCTGCTTACCATATCATATTACACCCTTTACAGAAAACAAATCCAACAGAATCGAAATAAAACAGAAGTAGTAAGTGTTTAAAGGGAGGAGATTTTCACTTCCTACTGGGGAGGTGATGCCGTGAGATCATCGCATAAATGCTCTTTCTGTAAAATACACCAAATTGGTTCAACAGTTTTGATAAAGTTATTATCATATTAAATGATTAGTTAACATTAATTTCTGGTAATTACTATTATTATTATTATTATTATATTTTTATCTTATTTTAAAAAGAATAAAAGACACAGATGTGAAACATGGTGTTAATTAAAAAAATTTTTGACCTGCTAAATGATTCTGTTTTTGGTGCTGCCATCTATTGCCGATTCTAGAAGATATTGGCTGCATTTTCTCTATTTAACGATAGTTTTTGAACGGAAATATATTTATTTAAGAATTTTTGAATATGTGATGACCTCACGGCATCACAGCCCCTGAAAGGGTTAAAAAATGTTAATTACTGACACCTTGTTGTCTTTTATTAATTGTTTACGTGCGCAGTACCTGAGAACAAAATTTGCATAAGAGGCGGGCTAAAGTACCGTCGTAACAGTTAAAAAGGAAAGCATATTTGTTCGAAACATTTTGAGACCCCGAAATGGTTCTCTTGTTTCCTGAACGTACTTTGCTGCTAAAACTTTTTACCAAAATGTCAATTACGCTGCTAAAGCGCTTCGTTTGTACCGACGGCAGAAATCTTTGCGTATGGGTCCATTGACACCATGGGCTCTGCGACGAATGGTCAAATGCTTTGAGAAAACTGGTAGCTTTGCAGTTTAATAAGGTCGAGGACGAAAAAAAAGATACCGTAGGTGATGGATGATGTCGCAATCGTGGTTGTTTAGCAGGTCAGTACAAACACAGCAGGAGTATGCAGTGTTCGAGCCGTATCAAGGATATTAGATTTGCCATACACTACGGTATGGAGGCGCATACGTATCGCACTCAAGGACGATCTCTATAAGATTCGTCGCTTCCAAGAATTAAAACCTGGCGATAACGATCTTCGTGAAAGGTTCGCTTTGTAGTCATTGGCAAGTATGGTGGTGGATAAGAATTGGCAGTGAAAAATCATATGGAGCGATGAGGCTCACTTTTTCATGTGTGGAACAGTGAACGCACAAAACTGTCGTATCTGGTATACTAAGAACCCTCACCATATCCAACAAATACCCCTGCATTATCCGCATGTTACTGTGTGGATCGGCTTCAGTCCGACTTTTTTGATTGGGCCATTTTTCTTTGAGGAAATCACTCTGCGGCGATCAAAAACGTGTTCCTTAGCTTCAGCACGTTAACGGGACATGTTGCAAAGTGTGGTCATTCCAAAACTCCAGTAGCATGGGTGCCTTGCTACAACAACATTCCAACAAGATGGTGCGCCCACTGATATTGGACGTGATGTTCAAAAATTGTTGTGATGCCATTTTACGCAGGATCACATTATCAGCCGTACATTTCCTAGGAGATGGCCTCCACGTTCACCTGACTGGACCCGGTGTAATTTTTGGGTTTCGGGTTACCCCAACGATAAAGTTTATCGAGGAAACATTGGAAATCTGGTGGATTTTAATAACCAGATCCTCTTGCAAGTACGCAACATCGGTCGCGATCAGTGACACGCCACTATAAATCATGCAGTGAAACAGTTTCACGTTTTGGCGCAGAAGCAAGGTGGACATATTGAATCCGAACTGTGTAAACTTAGTGTTACCACGCGCGTGTCTTTCATTTGTTCTGTCGCTAACTGTTTTTTAGTATCGTCAGTTTGTGTGTAGAAAAATGTAATAATAAAGTTAATTGCCAACACCTCGTATTCTCTTATTCATTGGTTGCGTCGTATGCAAGTGTGTTAAAATCTAGGTGAAAATAGTCCAATTCACACCAGTAAAATTTTAGAATTCTTTGCCTAATAAGAATACTAATAACAATTAATCTCAGCATATATAAATAAATTTAAACGAATAATACTAATAAAATGTATTAGTGGGAATCGGTCCATTGGCACCTAGTTGTTCACACACTAGCTGATGTTACATTTTCCTTACGGTAAACCGATCGCAGTGCCTCATTTTCCTCTAGCGACCTTTGTTTGAACTAAAAATTGTTTTTGCACCAATCCCATGGTTTGATATGTATATCCTCCAAATATGAAGACGTTACAACCGCTGTTTCCCTCGCTAGGTCGTCCCAAACAGGGATAATTTAATTTGAACCACCCTGTATTGCCATAAACCAAAGCATTTCATTTCAATATCAAAGCATTGTTTATAATTTACACATACAAAAAACTAAAATTACCATTAACACATTGACTGCCACGCTACGAGTATACTCGTAGCTCCAATATTCGAGGCTTTAATTTATTATTTTCTCACCATTATTTTTTTTTAAATGCCTTATTTATTGGCAGAAATTTCGCTGTATTAGTAAAGCGAAATTTACCTTTCAGAATTTGTGGTGGCAAACGACTTTCAAAAAGAAATTTGAAAATTCTTACATTTTGCGGCAGTGAATGTGTTAACCCTCTCGCTGCGTAATTGTTTTATCAAAATAGCTTCAAAATTGCGTACTTAATTCCTTCGCGACGAGAGTCATTTAAGAATTTTTATTCTTCTGCCACCGGTATTTCAAAACAAAAATTTCCGCCTGATTTAATCGGGAAAATGCTCAGATTAGATAAGGCAAAATTTACAATAAAAAGCAACTGGTGGGAATGATCAAGGCGGGTTAATTAAACGGAGAAAATGCATCAACGATGAAATCTCGGGTGCGCAAATTTTGCTACTTTTACGTTGCCCGAGAAACTCTCGGGTTGCGCAGCGAGAGGGTTAATGAGGGGGAAAATGCTACTGGCGAGACTTGCGCCCGGCTAACATAAAAGTATCATTATTTCGTAAAGCATACACAGTATTCATATTTACGCCGTCAGTATTCTATGCATATAGATGCATTGCTTAAAAATGGGAATATACACTATATGGCCAAAAGTCGCTGTACACTTTAGATTTTACACTTTTTTTTTTTTTTTTTTTTTTTTTAACTATCTAGAGAAATGCTTGACGAAATTTCAGAAATAATAGTACATGTTCGATTTCATAGTTTCAAAGAAGGTTACAACAAGAGGTTAATTAAGAGAGAGGTAACAAGAGGTTAATTTAAGTAAAATAATAATACATGTGATCATATTTTAACCCTTTCAGGTGCAAGGTACTTGTATTCGTAAAATGTTCAAATAATTTTATGACACCGGTATTACCAAGAGATTTTATTTGTAAACAAGTAAAAGTACATTTTCGCGTATTTAATAAAGATGACATTTTCATCATACAATGTGGCAATTTGGGATTAAAATTATGCGATACCGTGACGGCATCACAAAGCGATATAAGTAAGTGTCCCATCTTAAATGGGAGAAATAACCGTAAGATTAAAAGCGATGTCACATCAGTTAAGGCCATGCGCCACGTGGCGGATGGAGTGTAAACTACAGGTAGATACCTAACTGTTTTCTTACACACACCACTAAAATTATAAAGTTTTTTCACCTTGATTAATAACTGAAGTACCTGTAATAACGCGAAGAGAACTTCGTAGGGTCAAGTGCATTTGAATGTCCCTCTCGCTAAGCCGTTATTTCGCAATAGATGTGGCAAACAAAATTCATTTCTATGAGTGACTAAAGATTTAGAAAATACGCGCCACACTAAAAGCCCGCGTATGTGAATTATCACTCCGTCCACTAGGTGGCGAAACTGTGTTTATTTACGCCTGATTCCAGTATTAAGTTTGTTCGCTTACTTATAACGCTTTGGCATCACCGTCCTTCAATGGGTTAAAGTAAATCACTTGACAGCCTTTTTAACTATAACATATGACTATGTGGATCTTGGTCAACATTTTTCCATGAAAAGCATGTATATTTATGGAGATAAAAATGTTTTATTCAAAAATTTATGGAATTCGCTCTTGTTTTTTTTATCTATTCAAAACATAATTTTAATTTTGGATATTATTATTAAATTCTGATTTCATTTGAATAAATTAACAATTACGGCCTACCATAAATTTTTAGCTAAAACGGAGCACAATAGTAATATGCGTGTAAGTTTATATCTCATTCGAATAATTAATATTCCACATATCTAAAATATTACTTTTAATGGTCTACGGAAGGTATGTCAAGCACATGTTCCGAGGCCCGTATTTGACGCGCCAACAGTTATCTTTGTGTCGCCAAGTCTTTGTCATTTTACATGAGTTTGATTCTGTCGTTCAAATCTACATCCAGAATAAAGATTATACGTAAACCGTGGAGGTGTTAAGCATCAGAAGGTAAAGTTAGAGAGACAGAGACAGAGATCTAACTTAATTTTTAATTTGAGGTTGCGGAGACAAATGTAACAAGTCGGAATGAAAGAAAGCTCAACTAATAAAGCTGCTTTCAACTCATAAGGGTTTCACTATTAATTTAGAAAGGTTAAACCTGATTACCATTTAATTTGACAAATGAAAAATGTTGTTTATTAAAAGACTATTAATGGACAAAATACTTGTTTTTTTTTCAGTTGATAGTACATATCCTTTTAGTAATTTTAAGCAGTATCTCAAATTTCACGATATTACCATGCTAGTTGGCATGGAACTAGTAATAAAGAGGAAGTGACATATCTTTAAAATAGTGAAGTTTTGACTGTAACCGCTTTCGCAGGGGTTGATTACCGCCGGGAGAAACTTCCACCAATAAATATAAATAGAAATTTTTTTGTTATATAAACGTCTTAATAGTGCAGAATTTCAGTCATAAGTAATCGAAAAAAATATATTAATTTTTACTGGTGGAAGTTTATTTTGGCTGTAGTAGCGGATACAAATGTAACAAGTCGGAACGAAAGAAAGCTGATTTCAACTCATAAGGGTTTAACTATAAATTTGAAAGAGTTAAACCTGATTGCTATTTATTTAATTCGACAAATGAAAAATGTTGTTTATTAACCCTCTCGCTGCGCAAACGGAGAGTTTCTCGGGCAAGGTAAAAATAGCAAAATTTGCGCAACCCGAGATTTCATCGGGGATGCATTTTCTCCGCCTAATTAACCCTACTTGATCATTCCCACCAGTTACTTTTTATTGTAAATTTTGCCTTATCTAATCGGAGAATTTTCCAGATTAAATGAGACGAAAATTTTTGTTTTGAAAAACCAGTGGCAAAGGAATAAAAATTCTTAAAAGACGCTCGTCGGAAAGGAATTATGTGCTCAATTTGTGAAGCTATTTTGATAAAAACAATTACGCAGCGAGAGGGTTAAAAGACTATTAATGGACAAAGTACTTGGTTTTTTTTTTTCAGTTGATAATACATATCCTTTTAGTAATTTTAAGCAGTATCTCAAATTTCCCGATATTATTTCTATTTGGCATGAAACTATTAATAAAGAGGAACTGACATATCTTTAAAATAATGAAGCTTCGACTGTAACCACTTTCGCAGTGGTTGATTACCGCCGGGACATACTTCCACCGCTAAACATAAATAGAATGTTTTTCCTTATTTAAACGTCTTATTAGTGCAAAATTTCAGTCATAAGTAATCAAAAAAAATATTAATTTTTACTGGTGGACGTTTATTTTGGCTGTAGTTACTGCCTGCGTTCCGCCATATTTTGACCACAAAGACAACCTTCTGTCAGTATCAGCGAAAACTATTGTAATACATGGGCTAACCGCTACCAATAAAAACAAATAGAACTTTTTTTTATACTTGTGAGAGAAATATTCTATTAATAATGCGCATAAATTAGATAATTTTTCTATTTAAATTTACTGCTAGATATTTGTCCCAGCGGTAATAAAAAAAAACTGTTGATCCGATTAAAAAAACTGCCGCCATCTGTCGACAACCTCCTCAGTTATTTCCAGGGGTGTAGTGGAGGGTATACGCAGGTATACGCCGTATACCTTCTGCAATTATTTAAGAAGCTCCGTATTTCCACTGTTTCTCAAATAAAGCTACAGCGTATACCCTAAGAATGACGTTCATGGCTTTAGCGTATACATTGTGCCTATGTCGTATACCCTTTGGTTTTTTTTTACAACTACATCACTGGTTAGTTCACTTGCAATTGGTAGAGAATACACAATATGTCGCCTCCTCTTTATTCCTAAATGCATTCTATTTGGACAGCATTAACGATTAACCCTTTGCGGCACAGTGTGCCCTGGTCGGGATACCTAATTTTAATTCTAAACTTACGATCGGCACCAAGAATATTTTAGTAAAATCTTACTAATCTAGCATGTTTTTAATTTCTAAGAAAGTCGCTTTAAAATTCCGGTGTCAGTCAATCATTTCATCATTTAACATCAAAAATTGCCTGTGCCGGAAAGGGTTAAAAGTAGAATTTATTTCTGTGACGAAATAATTTTTAAAAGAAGAAAATTTATTTAATTTTAAATAAAGGCATTTTTCTAAAAATCGTCGGAGTAGAAATGTTTAAAATATACTATTAAAATAAAAAATATATATTTTAAAAATTGATTCAAAACAAAAGTTTCGTATTTCAAGCATTATGAAAATCCGTTCATCTATATACTTCATCGGTAACAATTCATGCTATTGTTTAAAATCTATTATTGCTATTAGTCAAAATTCAATGCGAATCTATATTGGAATGAAAATATATGAATGAGGGGTTTCCAGGTTTCCGAAACCAGTCATCAGTCGACAGGTTTAGCTTTCTGACAATGTACATTTAGGCATAATATAGATATGTTCAAGAGCGAACTTTTTCACGAAACTTTGCTATTTTCAAGTTTACAGAATTACGAATTTGCAGAAAGATCAAGATTTAAAGACCAGTATGTGCACTCAATATTTGAAATTATTACAGTTTAGAAAATTATAACAGATTTTGTAGATTTGATTGATGAAAAGCGCTGTGAATATTGTTTTCGAAACATATGGTCGATTCCCGGATCGCAATACCAAAACTTTCTGTCCAAGTTAAAAATATCTGTTTTTAGAAGCTAAAATGTTTAGCGAACAATTAAAAAAAAAGCTTTAGTTGATAATATTGAAAAATATATTTTTTTAATTAATGCTTTTTCAAATCTATACATAGATCATAAAAGAAATTAACTTCTTCAGAGGAATTAAATGTGTTTATGTAATGCTGAATATCTGGAAAAAGAATTTCATTTTTAAAAAAAGTGTAGAGAATTTTTTAAATAATGGTTACAGCTTGAATTTTTTCTTATTTATTTTCGTATTTACAACATAAATCATCAGAATCATAAAACATTAATCTGATAAAACTTTTGTTTTAGAACTGGTTTTTGATAATATCGGTGCATTTAAATATTACCCATCTTCTTACAAAACAGCTCATATTAAATGATCTAAATGATAAAAAGAAACCTCCACAGATACTAAAGAAAAAAGAAATAAGATCAACTTTTTATGCCCGCTAATTCACAAAAAAAAACAAAAAAACAAAACAAAACACTTATTCAACTATCTAAATTAATTTTAACACAATTATTCTAATTAGTAAATAAATCATATGAGCTGACGCCAATGCTCTAAGTGTCGCTAAAAATGTCGGTACTAGGATTCGAGCCAAGGATCTTTTGACTACCATCTGAATCTGAGCTATGCCAGACGAATCAACTTAGGGGGTAGAATAATAAGGTTAGCTGGGTGAATTAGATCCACCAGATTCGTCCGGGATAGCTCAGATGGTAGAGCATTGGCGGCTACAGCCAAGAGATCATTGGTTCAAATCATAGTACTAACATTTTTCGTTCAGCCTGAAATTTTCATCTCTTATGAATAAATCCTGTCAGAATGAACAAAAAAAGAAAAAAAAAGGTTTTAATGATGCATAGTGGCTCCATCTGTTATCTATCAAAACAATTAATTTATATAAATTAGAATCACACAAAATAAAAAGGAAATACAATTTTACAAGTTTTCTTTCTTCATTAAAGTACAATTTTATTAAAAAATTCTTTTAAGCATTTTGATTATAAATAAATTGCTACGGCTTTAATGGATTAAAGTATACAAACAATATTTTTTCAACACTATTATAAAAAGTTTTTAAATAACCCATTAAATTTATCGCTAAAGTACAAATATCCATTAAAGGTTATTTAAACTTTTTCTAGTGAATTAAACAGCTTGATAATTTATACTAAAAGAATAATTTCATTCATTAATTAACGTTTTTGCCTTTTTGTTATCTTCAAAATTTTAATATTCATAAGCAAAAATGTGGTAAAAGAATAATCAACAGATATGTGTTAGGAATTTTTTGAATAATTAGATGGCTAACGAATAATTTTAATGATTTTAAATAATGAAGGGGTTTTTTTTTGTGTGTGTGTGTAGCACGAAAATTTCATTCCATGTTTATTTAATAGGACAAAACTATTTAAACGCAGTATAAATGAAAATAAATATCACTAGTGGTCGAGAGGTTCTGCTCTCAAAACTGATACACGAGAGATGCAGGGCTCGAACCCCATCGCTGACCGTCGGACTGATCATTCGGAAATTTCCGTGATTTCTTCAAACCTTGGATTTCCTTGCGCAAATACGGCCTAGGTCCACATAGAGGCACCCTCCCCTTCGGGCTCATGTCCCTTATGTAGATAACTGGCCGTCATAAATAACACCAACACCAAAAATAAATACATAAACAGATTCTCTATTTTCTATACATACTTGAACCGATATTAGGGCTGACACTGGTGTCTATTTTTTAATGCTATCTCTCACCACTTTCTCAAATCGCAAACATTTTACAATATGTGCAAGAGAAATATGCAAAGCGATATAAGCGTCCTATCTTAAATGGGAGAAGTAACCGCATTTTTAAAAGCGAGGTCACATGAATCAAGGTCATGCGCCACGTATCGGATGGAGTGTGAACTACAGGTAGATACCTAACTGTTTTCTTACTCACACCACTAAAATTGTAAAGTTTTTATCACCTTGATTAATAACTGAAGTGCCTCTAGTAAGGTGAAGAAAACTTCGTGGCGTCAAGCGCATCTGGATGCCCCTCTCGCTACGCTATCATTTTGCAATAAATGTGGCAAACAATAATTCATTTCCATGAGTGACTGGAGTTTTAGAAAATACGCGCCACACTAAAAACCCGCGTACGTGAATTATCACTCCGTCCACAAGGTGGCGCAACTGTGTTAATTTACGCCTGATTCCAAATTGGGTGATGATTGGAAATATGCGTCAAAATTTATTTTTTAAAAATAGTGGTGCAAATAGGATATACAAATGGTCGTCAGTGGCATCCTGACCGACATCCATTACGGTAGTGCTGCACAACTTGTTTGCCAGAAAATTGTTTGTCACCACAAAAATTTAAAAGTAACATTTGAATTATTGAATAGCAAAGTTTCTGTCAATTAATTAGGAAAATTTTTCTAGATAAAAATACTGGTACACATGGTGGCCCGCGGGCCACAAGTTGTGCAGCTCTACATTACAGGGTTTCAAATCGCTTTATAAAATTTGTAGAAAAATTTTAGCTGAAATTAAAATATTAGTTTTGATGTTAGAAGGCTTAGATCACAAAAACAATAACAGAAATGTTTTTTTTTTTTCTCAATGGCATTTAAAAGAAAATATCTCATTTCCTTTTTTAAATAAAAATATTAAACAGTATAAAAGCGATGATTTTTTTCCATATTTGTAAAATGTTTTAAAACCTAAGCTAAATAAACATTTCATTGAAAAATACATACTATTTAAAAATTACTCGAACTTCTTCGCCTGAATTAATCAGTTTTATATGTTATTTACTAAAAGCATAGCCTATAGATGAATAATTAGCGTTATTTTTTTCATTCCATTACTTTTCTTTTCTGGTCTTTTTTCCCTCTCCCCAGAAATATCAATATGCATACGCAAAAAAAAAAAAAAAAAAAAAAAAAAGAACCTGGTAGAAAGAAAATCTTTTGAACTTCTTAAATAATGAAAAACTGGCTAGTGAATAATTTGAATAAATTTGAAAAATGAAGAGATTTTCAAGTTAAAAAAAAAAAAAATAATCTTAATTACTATGTAACTTTAAAATAATGAATTAAAGTTGCCTAAGCTAAAAACTCTCCCATTCTATAAATCTATTAGTATTAATCTTTAAAAAGATTTCCTTCATTCCAGGGTACATGTTTTACTTTTTCAGATAGTAAATCGATTTATGAATTAAAGTCTGCAGTACAGTAGTACTCCGATTTACGTCCCCTCGACTTACGTCACCCCGCATTTACGCCGTCTAGCCAGGGGGAAAAAAATCCTTAATTAAGACACACTTTGAACTTTTTTGAAGACTTTTGGTTCTATAAAGGAAAACTTTCCCGCGACAGTCAAGTGATAGTGACAAACAAATAAAAAAGTCACTAGAAAAAGCTTAGAAAACTCACTCTGCTGTAACAAAGAGCTTCTAAAAGTAAAAAATAAAAAAATGTTCTAGCTTCATTGCAAGATTTTTTCGCATTGTCAAAAACTCGAACGGGACAGCTAGAAGAACAATAAATTGTAAGTAAACAATTTATTGATTTATTCCAAAATCCTTGTATTGCAAACGCAGTTTTTTGCTAATATTAACACACTGGCGACGGGAAACGAGAATTCTCGTTTATTTTTCACAAAACATCACTGGCTGGGGGCGTGGCTTCTATATTACAGAAAATGTTTTTATATCGTGTTGACCATAGTTTTTTTAGATTGTAAGACATTATATATTACATCCCTACATTGAAAGATATTTACGCATGCATAAACTCGAGGAACTTATCTCGGAAATCAATTTAGGAAGGACTTTCAGAAATGGGAGGAGCTTCTACTGTTTTTAAACTTGATTTAATAAAAAATTGCCCGTCGTCATTGTGTTAAATGTACGTAACATAATCCTTAAATACAATAGAATATGTTCATTACATTTTGAGGGATTTTTATTACTTATCATTTTTTGTTTATATAAATGTACCCCGACTTACGTCGTTAGTCTTTGAATGAATTTCTGACGTAAGTTGGAGTATTGCTGGAGTATTTCAAGATGTACAACGTTTTGAGGCCATGACTAATATGAAGTGCAGTTGCTATAATCTTATCATTTGCTTCAGTGTTGTGTTTATGATATTCCACTGAACATTCCTTCGAATACAGTGCTAAATTTATTAACCCCTTAACGCTTGAATTAAATTACGGTTGAATAATTCAAATTGCTTATTGGCACCACTTTTATGAAAAAGAAATATTCACTTTATTTAATGACAGAGAGACTTCTGACGGCTTACCGAGGAGCCTGGGGCCACTGCCCCACATCCCCGACAGTAACGCTATGGAAGGCTAACAGGAACTGAATCTCGGCATTAAAACGATACAAAAATATACCCAATTTCACTATTTTATAAAACTGGTGGGAATCAAACAATTTGAGTAAAAGACACAGCCCGTGAATATGACGAGAGCGAGAATTAAGGCGTTAAGAAAAACTCTCAATATACTTTCCGGTTCCTTAGTGAATAATAAATGGCAACCAGAAAATTTTTAATTTTCTCAACCTTTTAAGTTCACTTAAAATACTCATCGCTTTTCCAAGCGTTCGATGATAGCTGAAACGTATTGTTTCAGATGCAAATCTTTTATATCTTTTAGCTTAGTTTGGACAGTAAAAATTGTTGGTAACATCTGACACCCCCACCCAATATGTATATATATATACAGGGTGTTCCGTTAAAGGGGTCCAATATTAATAGGGGTAATAGAGGAGATCACACGGAGCATAAATCAGTATATAATGCCTGGCCGGATCTCAATAATTTTCAAGTTACAGCAAATAGAATGAAAAATCGGGAATTTGTAAAAAAAACCCTCATTACTAAACTATCGATAATGCTACATAAAAACGAAGCACATATTTAGAAAGAGCAGAAAAAATCCTACGAAATGCGAAATGACATAAGTTGTTTTAGAATATTGAGAATTAATGGCGAGTTACAAGCTCTGAAACAGTGAAAAAATACAAAATCAAATATTTAGCAAAATAGTTAATCGTTAATTCCAAAAATGCAACTCTACCTACATCAAGGAAAATGTTATAAAATTTGGTCCATTCCGAAAGCTTTCGAAGAAACTGACAATAAACCATATCAGTTTAATTGTATGGGAGAAATCAAGCAGTTCCCTAGTTACAACTCTGTACTGTTGCACGCTCGGAAAGGGCGAAACTCCGCCCATGACGATTGTAAACACCCCGTTTTAATATCTTTCAATTATACATTTCTGATCAACCTCTATCAATACCCTTTCATTATTCAGTCTGGTCAAGTGAATGACATATTGTGCAGCTCTCGCCTTGTCTTAAAGCAAACTCCGTGACTGCTGCGTTTCCTCCATAAACTTTCAGGATGATGAAGAAGAAGTACTTTTTATGCAAATTTTCTATGTGTATATGAAGAAAAGTGTAATAAAACAGCAGTCATCAGTGGGCGTTATGTTAAAGGGAGGCTGTTGTAAGTGGGATTGTAGTAAGTTGATGTATAATAATTATGCCGGAATACTCTAACGAAGAATATGCGGACATGCATCTGATGTACGGGCAAGCTCATGGAAATGCATGTCTAGCACAGCGCATGTACCGTGAGCAATTTCCAAGGTGACGTTGCCCAAGTTCGAAACTCTTCATAAAAATCGATAGACGATTACGGGAGACTGGATCGTTTAATACAGCAAGCATTGATGCAGGGAAACCTCGACATGTACGAACACCTGCAATGGAAGAAGATGTACTGAATATTTTTAAAGATAACCCCTCCACGAGCACAAGAGCTGCTGCGTCTGAAGTCGGTGTTTCTCACCAAAGTGTGTGGCGTGTTCTGCGTGCAGAAAACATGCACCCCTTTCATGTGCAGCGGGTACAACTGTTATCAGTAACAGATTGTGCTCAGCGGACAGAATTCGTACGCTGGTTGCTTAATGTAACAGAAAATAATCCACAATTTCTGGAAAATATTTTATTTACTGATGAAGCAACATTTACGAGAGAGGGCGTGGTAAACACGCACAATATGCACACATGGTCATATACAAATCCGCACACTGTTTTCCCGTCGAACGCACAACAAAAGTTCAGTGTGAACATATGGGCAGGTGTCCTCGGCGATTATCTCATAGGACCATATTTACTCCCAGATGTACTCAATGGCAGTACGTACTTGGTTTTCCTACGGGATATCTTACCGCAGTTACTGCAAAATGTGCCAGCAACATTGCGCCACAATATGTGGTTTATGCACGATGGCGCACCGGCACATTTTTTCATAGGTGTTCGCAATCACCTCAATTCAACATATCCTGGGAAATGGATTGGACGCAGTGGACCTGTTGCTTGGCCTGCACGCTCTCCAGACCTCAATCCGTTAGACTTTTTTGTTTGGGGACACCTTAAATCGCTGGTGTATGAAACGCCTGTGTATACACCGGAGGATTTACTAGCGCGAATCGTTGTCGCTGCAGGAGACATTCCCAACTCCGTCGGAGTTTTTTGGCGTGTTCGCAAATCTTTACGACGTCGCTGTCGGGTGTGCGATTCTGTTAATGGGCGCAACTTCGAACACCTATTATAATAATGTCCGTTCGTCTGCCTTCCGACATTGAACTGTGCAGCGCAGGCCAGAAGACTATGCTTCACATATGTCATAAAGTACGTGGAATGTAATTCTTTATTTGTCATTTTTCTTTTATTTTCAACACTTTTTGGCACAGTATTTCGTAAGTCACAGACTGTGGTGTACTCAAATTGTAAATTACAAAGTTTGTATGAATTAATTTAAAATTTAGTGTCTTTTTTAAATTTATAATTAATAAAATTATTATGCTATTTGTTATTATTATTTCCTATCATAAATTATGATGCACATATACATACAATAATTGTCCATGTAAAACATGTACTGAAACTTCTTGCATAGTTACAAATCGCAATATTTTTAATTATTTCCGAATTTTCACCACCAGTTTAATTTTAAAGAATTTAACTTAAGCTTTATATCAATAAAAGACCACTTTAAAATGTAGACTATTAATGTAAAGTTATTTTGGTTCATTCAACTCTTGAATAATTAAAAATGTTGCATCTCAGAAGAAGCATGATCGAAAATGTATAGTTGAGAGTAATTAAAAAGGCGGTGTTTCCAATCGTGATGGGCGGAGTTTAACCTTTGCTAGTGTCAAAGAAAGCGGAGTTGTAACTAAGAAACTGATTAATTTCTCTCACACAATGAAACCGATATGGTTCATTGTAAGCTTTTTCGAAAGTTTTCGGAATGGACCAGATTTTACTACATTTTCCTTGTTGTAGCTAGAGTTGTCTTTTTGGAATTAACGATTAACTATTTTGATGTATATTGGATTTCGTACTTTTTTCACTGTTTCAGGGCTTGTAACTCGTCAATAAATATTGCTATTTTAATACATATTCGCGCCGGCGCCTATATTCATGTTTTTCGCTCTGAGGCGGCGCTCGAATTCATGTTTTGCTTCATCTGGCGGCGCGGTACTTTCACTTATTCCGACACTGTATGTAATGACACTCCCTTCTCATATTTATTAAATTGAACTCGAATATAACAAGCAGAGTTGATTGTGAATGTTTGGAATATCGTAAGGAATAAGCAAATTACTTAGAAGCATGATTTTATTGACTGCATATGTACGAATTTAATATAAAATGTCTTAAAATTTAAAGAAATATGGACAACATGATATCCATGCATTTTCTGTAAGGTAGAAACCACGCCCTTAGTCTATGATATCTTTTGAATGAAAACGAGAATTCTTGTTTCCCGTCGTGAATGTATAAGTTTTATAATATTGAAATGTTTTTACTACTGAATTTTTGAATATTCAAGTGTGACAGACCTGTAGAGCACGTCGTGTATATCATAGTTGAGTATGACCCACCTATAGTGCACGCCTTCAATTTAACAGTGGAGTGTGACCCACCGGTGATGCACGCCGCCCGATGTGATAGTCAAGCGTGCCCACCGGTGATGCACGCCGCCCGATGGGGCAGTCAAGCGTGACCCACGGGTGATGCACGCCGGCGTGAACGTGTTAAGACCACCAGAAGGACGGTCATAGCTACTCAAGTTGATCTCGTAATTTAGAACATTCTTGAGTTGACGAGATCTTCACATGGTTAGGCACCATGATTAGGTATAATTCATAGAGAACTTCGAGAACTTTGATCCTACGACGGATTTTACATGCAGCAGGTGCCATTAGCATACATGACGGATTTTTAGTTGGAGGCAAGACTCGAATCTGCGGCAGGGATGTAGTGGAGGGTATATGGGGGTATACGTTGTGTACCTTCTGGATTTTTTAAAAAAAGCTCCCTATACCCTTTGTTTCACAAATAAAGTATGAGCGTACCCCCATATATGAACGTTCATGACGTCAGCGTATACCCTCTGCTTTTTCACAACTACAACCCTGATTGACTATCAGTCCGATGCTCTGCCAACATGGCCACCGCTGTCCTTATGTAATAAATGTAATAATGAAATATTTTTTTTTGTTTATAACTTTATTATATATTTTCCCCCAAGTAATAGTACAATAGTACACTGGATTAAAGTGTATATTACTTCAGACGATTTGTTTTTACAGGAGAAAATTTTGTGATGGCCAAAACATATTAGTTTCTTACAATGTATAGCAAAAGTCTTCTCAAATGCATTTATTAAAAAAGCATCTATTAATGAACAGTGCCATTTTTTCTTAAAAAACAATATTCGATTAAATCGCATTAGGATAATTTTTTCAAGAAAAGTACTTTTAAATTCTTACAATTTTGATTTTCTAAAGCAAACTTTAAATTTTCTTTCATTCTGCGTTATAAAAATTTGCAATTTGAAGTTGAAAAAAAAATTATTTGATTCATTAATAAATCTAGATGTTACATATTTAGCCGTAATAGACATTTTTATTTTCTGATACGTTACTTCATCAGGCGGCTAAAAGACTAAAGGAAAAATCCCTCTCAAATTCCTTTCTTTTTTTTACGATATGAGGCATTTAAATGATACGGTGGTTTTAGAATTCCTTGAAAGAATCAATAGCCAAGGAAAGTGAAATATCTCTTGGTGATAAAATATCAGCTTTATATTGCAATTCCTTTTCTTTTTTATGCGCTCTTACATAAGAATTTACAGATTCTTTTTTTTAAACTTCTTGAAGAATATTTATTATGTACCTTTTAGCTGGAAATTTAACAGGAATGTGTTTTAAGTTAAAGTTGGATTTAAAAAAAATAACAAGAAATAAAATATCGCTATCGATAAGAACGTTATTGCGTTATTAATATCGTTCTTTTATTCACGCGAATTAGTTTTTTAGATTTCTAAAAATAAAATTACTGTATAATAAGATTTTAATTCGCGTTTTAACTTTTCAGAAATTCTTAGAAATTCTTTTAACTATTTTTTTTTTTTTTTTTTTTTTTTTTGAAATACAAACATAAGAGTTTTACATAAAAAAAAAAAAATACTAAGGAGCAGAAATAATATATTTCAAAAATATATTTTTAGTTAATAAATTCAAAAACTCATGAAAGCATTTTGTTTAAACACTAAACATACCTTTAATTTTACGAAAAATGTTTAAAAATATTTCGCACAAGAATCTTTGTTAAAAACTATTGAAACATAATAATCTGCGTCAACATTTTGAAAAGACTGTGATGCTTCCATGATTTTTCGGCCCTCCCTTCTTTTATTTATTTTGAATAACAGATGGCGCCACTAGAGTTTTTTTTGAGAATTTTTGAAGTACTCAAGTTGTTTAAAAATATTTCACACAAGAATCTTTGTTAAAGCTATTGAAACATAATAATCTAGGTCATAATTTTGAAAGGACCGTGATGTTCCTATGTTTTTTCAGCCTTCCCTTCTTTTATTTATATTGAATAACAGATGGCGCCACTGGAGTTGTTTTAAAGCATTTTTGAAGTTCCCTTTGCTTCTTCCAGATTGAATATATTTTTTTTCACGATGTGGCATGTAATTGTACTCCTGAAATGGTTTTGAAAATTAAACCAAAACGTTAAATTTTATTTATTTTTTTTCATATATTTTTATCTTTACATCCTATTTAAATTTATAACTAAAGAATACGTTGGAGTGCAACCTCCATTTTGTCTACACTGTTAAAAATATCGTGAAAAATTACCTCTGTTTTTAAAGGCTATCCATTTTCTGACCAATGGAAACGCTTCATAGGTGTTTATGTAACATTCTCATTGGTTAGAAAATAAATAGCCTTTAACCCCTTCGCGACGGGAGCCTTTTGCGAAATGTTTATTACTTTGCTACCGGTTTTAAAAAACAGAAGTTTGTGCCTATTCAAATCGGGAAAATGCTCGGATTAAATAAGGCAAATTTTACAGTAAAATTTTACTGGTGAGGATAAACGAGGATTCTTAGGCCTACTTCCGGCACGCATACGTGTCGCTCGTCCCCAAGGGGTTAAAAACAGAGGTAATTTTTAACGATATTTTTAACAGTGCACTATCCCTTCAGAGGCAAGGTACTTGTATTTGTAAAATGTTCAAATAATTTAATAACACCAGTATTAATAAGAGATTTCATTTGTAAATAAGTAAACGTAAATTATCGCGTACTTAATAACGATAAAATTCCGGTGCCAATGTGGCAATTTGGGATTAAAATTATGTGATACCTTGACAGCAATACCGGACATTAAAGGGGCTATTGAAGCATTTTGATTTTAATTTTTTTTTTATTTATATTTAGTTATTTTCTGAACAAATTTCTGGTTTAAGTTGAAATATTTTAATTTGGAACTTATTAAATAACCGGTTATTGGTAAATTTAGTCTTAATAAAACTCAAAAACGTAAATGTTCATAATGTTTGTTGCTGTTCTCAACTTTTGCAGAAGAGAAAATCATAAAAGGTAAAATTTGCGTATTTTTTTATAATATAGTTTTGTTTCGTGCATCTCTCTCAAAAGTCTTTTCGAATGTAATTCTGGTGAAGCAATGATATTATGAGTAGTGCCATTTTTCTGAATAAATAAGTTTGGCTTATATCTCAAATAAATATTTCATGCAAACAAAATCCTTCTAAATTCTTTTCATTTTTAATGATTTATACAATTTAAAAAATTTCTTACATTTTCCGTTACAAAAAAATTGCGAATTGAAGTTTGAGAAAATCGGTCTAAATCGACAGTAAATCGTGATATTACATATTTTGTTGAATGGTTATTTTTATTTTCTTATAACCTACTTCAAGACATGAATAAAAGACTAAACGGAAAACCCTCTCTAATTTCTGCCCTTTTTTTTTTTCTTCAGTAGGGGAGGAGGGTAGCTGAGTAATTTAACTGATACGCTAGTTTTTTAGAACCCATTCTTTGAATCAATAGCCGAGGAAAGTAAAATCTCTCTTGATGATAAAATGTATGCTTTATGCTGCGATTCCTTTTCTTTTTTCTCCGCTTTTACTTACGAATTTACTGATTTTTCTTTTCAAACTTTTTGAAGAACATTTTTTCCTGTACCTTTTAGCGGGAAATTTAACAGGAATATGTTTTAAGTTAATGTGGAGTGAAAGAAGGACAAGAAATAAAATATCGCTATCTATAAGCACGCTATTGCTTTTTTAATAACCTTCTTTTATGCTGTCGAAGTAGTTTTTTTAGATTTGTAAAAGCAAAACTGCTGTATAATAAGATTTCCTATGAATGTTTTATCTTTTCAGAAATTTCTTTTAACCAATAATTGGGAAATACAAATATAAGTGTATTACTTGAAAAAATATATAAGGTGCAGAAATAGTAAGGATAAAAAATATATTTTCAGTTAATAGTTTCGCAAGCTCCCTACCGTAAATTTCAATATTGATATTAACTTAAAAATTGGCAGATTTAAAGTGCTAAATGAAATATATTTTTTTCAATAATAGCATTTTTTAATGGAACGCAAAAATTTAAATGTCCCTACTTTTGATGTCAACTTTTACAAAAGAGAAAATTGTAAAAAATAAAATGTGTGAGTTTACTTTACAATATTTTAGAATTGTACATTTCTCATAAGAGTCTTGTCAAGGTTGTATCAAACGAAATTATCGTAAAGCCTATTATTATGAATAGTATCATTTTTCGAAATAAATAAATATCGCTTATATCTCATTTAAATATTTCATTTAAACCCTTAAGCAATGCTGCCAACTTTTAAGCTTTTTTCCTACTACTGTTTCAGAGCTGCCATCTTTTACACTTTTTTCCTACCACTAACATTTTATAGAAAATTTTTCCTTAGTTAATCGGCCAAATGTACAATTTAAATCAATATGGAAGCAGTAAAATAAACTCTCTCCTGTAGAGGTTACCATACTTTAGATGACACAAATGAAAAGTCGTAGAGATGGGAAACCCCTCCATCTCTACCTAATGGAACTTCCTAAAAATGTTACGTCACACGAAATCTTCAAAGTAAATGCAATCTACGGGTGGATGTTGAGAAATTTCGCCCATCGAAGAAAGCTGCACAATGCTATTGTTGTCAGAAATTTTTTCACGTAAGTGCCAACTGCCATTTAAACCCTAAATATGTGGGATGTGTTGGCCCCCACCTGTCCCCAGAATGTCAAGTGAAAAAAGATGCCTTAACTGCAATAGATAGATCTACTGAGGTCCGAAACCCCCCACCTAAATGCGCTAACTGCTTATTAGAGCGCCCTTCATCTTATAAGGGTTGTTCGCAATTTCCCCTCAAACCGCAATTTAGAAAGTCTTATGCCAAAGCTTGTGCTACGACTAAAAATATAAATTCTGCTTAAAAAAAAACAAAAAAAAAACAGAAAAAATCTGACTACAACGTCACCATACCACCCACCAATACGAATCCTTCTGTATCCAAGGCTCCGCTTCCCGCTCAGCAGCTCTATGAATTGCAGGAATTCTCAGGTTCTATCCCTACGATAGCTGAGATCTTACTCAAAATAAAAGAAGAACTCCATTTCCTTTAATGAAATCTCCAGTAAACTCAACAGTGTCCTAGAACTTATTCAATCTAAAAAAGATGCTATTTCCAAACTTCTCGCCTTCAATGAGATGTTAGCTGGTAACTTTAAACTCTCTAGTAGCGAGTCATAAGTTCGCTTACACCTCCTACCCTTAAGTACTTTTTTTAAAATTTATTCTTATTTTAAAACGTATGGTCACTGAAAGGTGTCTTTTTTTGGTTAGGAATTGGGCTTTGCTAGCTTTTTTCGGCTATTCTGAACTTTAAACATTTTTTTCATATACTATCCTTCTACTGCGGACTTCACGTCACAGTAAAGCCCCGCCTCCTTATTTTGGATTGGATGTAGCCATAGCTGCCAAACTTTACACTTTTTTTGCTACCACTAAAATTTAGAAGAGATTTTCGCCTTGATTAATCGTGAGATTTCGACCATTAAATAAGGCAATATTTACAAGATAATTTTAGTGGTAGGAAGAAAGCGTAAAGGTTGGAAGCTATGATGTAGCATTTCTTCTCTCTTTTTTTTCCACCTTTATACAAACATTTACGTAGTTGCTTTGCACTACAATTATACATGTTTTACTTCTTTTTTTTCGTGATGTGCATTCATTCACTCTTTTCATTTACTCATCTCCAGGACGTGGATTTGCACTGCAAATGGGTAGCCCCTTCAACTTTCTGCCGTTAACTGTTCGCAATTTAAATAAGCCAAACACTTCTATGAAACTTTAATGGTAAGAAAGAAAAAGCGTAAAATTTTATATTTGTGCTATTTTTATACCGTTTATTATTATTATTATTTATGAACGAAGTTTTAGGATTAAATAAGGAAAAATGTTTAGTAAAAGAACAGTGGTAGGAAAAAAGCATAAATTTTTTTCGACAGAATAAACTAAAAATAGGGACCACATACTACTTTTACCGTACTAAAACATTTACAAACTATAAATAAAAACATACATTTATTTTACTTAAATAGGTGTCACAAATAAAAATAAAAATATGTTGACATGTTTCGGTTTAATAGTAAAAACCGTATTCATGACATACACAATGATGTGTATGTTATGAATACGGTTTTTACTATTAAACCGAAACATGTCAACATATTTTGATTTTTATTTGTGACACCTATTTAAGTAAAATAAATGTATGTTTTTATTTATATGATATGAAAGGGTGAAGTAAAATTTGTTCGAGTTTTTACGAGAACTTACAACAGTTTTTGACATTTACAAACTATACATGATAGAGTTAGGTCTGCCATTAAATAAAGCAAATATCGCAGTATAAAATTAATGGTGTCGGAAAGCTTTTAGTAACGAAATAAGCAAATTCTTTTACCTCGTACGATATATGAGCAAACCTGTTAAAATGTTGAAAAAATCCTTTTAAATTCTTCTCATTTTCAATGTCTAAAGCAATCTTAAAAATTTCTCATATTTTTCGCTATAAAAATATTACAATTTTAAATTGTGAAAAATCGATTTCATTCTCCAGTAAATCGTGATATTACATGTTTTGCAGAATGGACATTTTTATTTTGCTATTCACTACATCAAGACATGGATAAAAGACTAGGAAAAACACTCTTGAATTTCGTTCTTTTTAAGTTTTGTGGTCTGGGGCATTATATGTTTTACGGTAGTTTTAGAATCCATCCAAAGAATCAATAACTTTGGAAACTGAAATCTCTGTTTATGATGTAATATCTGCTTATTTTAAGGTTATTTTTCATTTTTTTTTTTAATATTCGTTCATACGGATTTACAGATGTTTGTATTTTAATGTCCCTGAAAAGCATTCCTATTTGTAACTTCAACTTGAAATATATTTTAGGTTTATGTTGTGTATAAAAAACAAAACATAAATTATCGCAATTGACAAGGATGTTATTGCGTTCATAATATCGTTTTTTTATGCTGACGAAGTAGTTATTTAGCTATCTAAAAGTAAAATTACTGTAGGAAATGATTTTTTACCTTTTCAGAAACTTCTTTTAACTAATAATTGGGAAATGCAAATATAACAGTATTGCTTAAAACTGTGTAAGGAGAAGAAGTAGTTACCATCAAAATATTGTTTCAATTAATAGTTTCTAAAACTTATACTTTAATTTTTAATATTGATATTAACTTAGAAAATGCCAGATTTAAAAAGCTGAGTGAAATCTTTTTTAATGAAGGCATTTTTTTAAAAACTTTAAATACCGGGAGTTTTTTTTTTCAAAATATTTCAAACTTAATCTTTTGTCTGTATTTTTTTTTTAAATATTCTATATTGTCCACCTCTGTGAAAATTATATAATTTTTATATCATTAAAATATTACTGGTTCTAATCAGATTATATTCATTTGGAACTAGTTAAATTACAGGTTATTCATAATATTTAATGTTAATGGAACTCAAAAGGTTTAAATGTCCATAATGTTAGTTGCCGAAACATTTTACAGAAAAGAAAAACATAAAATGTAAAGTTTGTGTAGATTTACTTTATAATATTTTAATCGGGTGCAAGTCTCGTAGAAGTCTTATCAAATGTAAATCGGATAAAACAACATATTATGAATAGTGTCATATTTTGAATAAATAAGTGTGGCTTAAGTTTCATTTAAATATTCCATTCAAACAAAATCCTTTTAAATTTCTTATCATTTTCAATGTTTAAAGCAATCTTAAAAATTTCTGCCATTCTCCGTTATAAAAGTATTGCAATTCGAAATTTGAGAAAATCGATTTGATTCGTAAGTAAATCGTGATATTACATATTTTGCTGAATGGACATTTTTATTTTCTTATTTGCTACTTGAAGACACGGATAAAAGACTAAAGAAAAAACCCTTGAATTTCTTTCTTTTTTACGTTTTGTGGTCTGAGGCATTATACGTGATACCGTAGTTTTAGGAACTATCCAAAGAATCAATGGCTTGGGAAGGTGAAATCTCTCTTGATGATGGAATATCTGCTTTGTGTTAAGATTTCTTTTCAATTTTTTTTCATATTCTTACGTAAAGATTTACAGAAGTTTGTATTTTAAAGTTCCTAAAAAGTATTCCGCTTTGTATCTTCATCTGGAAATGCATTTTAAGTTAATGTTGTGTATAAAAAAATAAAATATCGCAATTGACAAGGATGTACTGCGTTCTTAATATCCTTTTTATGCAGCCGAAGTATTTTCTTAGATTTCTAAAGTAAAATTGCTGCATAATAAGATTTTTTACTTTTTTAGAAATTTCTTCAAACTAATAATTTGGAAATCGAAATATACGAGGATTACTCACGAATATTACCATTAAAAATATTTTTTCAATTAATAATTTCCAAAACTCATACTTAAATTTTTAATGTTGATATTTACTTAAAAATTGCAAGATGTTACGTGAAATCTTATTTTAATGAAGGCATTTCGTTTAAACGCTACCGGAAATTTTACTCAAGTTTTTTTCAAAATATTTCACAGCATAATTTATACTTTAAATTATTTAACCCCTTCGGGACGGAAGCC
This sequence comes from Maratus speciosus, assembly GCA_963932465.1. Lineage (NCBI taxonomy): Eukaryota > Metazoa > Arthropoda > Arachnida > Araneae > Salticidae > Maratus > Maratus speciosus. The sequence goes on along the minus strand of OZ010794.1, from coordinate 499,036,580 downwards.
TTTTACAAAATTTTTAATCTTTTATCACCGTTTTTTAAAAACAGAAATTGTATCTTCGTGAATCGAGAAAATGCGCGGATTACATAAGGCAAATTTTACAGTAAAATTTTACTGGTGAGAAAAAACGAGGATTCTCAGCGCTTCATGCGGCATGTATACGTGTCGCTCGTCCCCAAGGGGTTAAATACTTTATTAAACTTAAATCTGTGATATTTTCGCTTGCTGTGTGTGGCAAGTGATCTGTCACTTGTAAATAGCTGAGTGTACGTGTTTCGAGTGTTTCTGGAATGTAGTTCTGCTTATTCAGGCGCAATCGAACCTGTGCTGATAGTATGTTTGATTCGCTTGCATAAAAACTGCTCAGCGCCTGCGTAATGTTAGACCGAGTGTGTTGATAACACCCTGTATATAATGTTACATCCAAAGCCGCTAAATTCAATCGAGTTTTGTGATTTGGATGTAGCATGATGTTGTGTTCACGCTGGGTTTTCAATTCAAATGCTGACCCCTCAGAGCCTGTTTTTGATCCCGCAAAGCACGCGTACTTGGTGTACAATTTTGATTATACAGAAAACGGCACCTGTTATATAACTGGCTTCGTAATATTCAAAGAAATGTTTGATATTAACGATTGCCATGCATGGTATCCTGATGTAGTTTTCGATAAAGCTTGCTATACAAGCGAATTCTATTCAATGCTGATCAAACACGATCATGTTTTTGTCGAGTTTGGATTAATATGTGATACTAAAAGACTACCTGTCCGAATACTTTAGTAGACTCTCTTTGTCTGAAACCAAAGACTGATATTTTTAAAAAAATACGTAAGGGATTTTAATAAACTTTGTGATTTATTAATAAATCACAATTTAAATTTAGAATTAAATTTAATTATTGGTTCTGACAAATTTTAACTTGTAAAAATTTTCTAATTATACTCAAAAAATGCCTGCATTGTACACAGAGCCAATACTCTGCCTGCTGATGAAAAATCTGAAATCACGTAAAATAAAGTGGACGGGCTATATAATAACTGGTATTTTTGCATAATCAGCTTGTGATCTTGCATACATTACCCCCACAGATGTTCTAACATTCAGAACCAAGTGATCTCGCATACCAAAAACAGTGACGTTACACTATTTCAAAATGCCTGCATTATTCATCACTGTTACATAAAAGGTGAAGGTGGGAAGCGGTGGCGGTACACAAAGAGAGTATTGTACAGAAAGAGAGTACTTCTAAGTGTAATGTAGCGTGTGAGTCTCGTACTGCAGTCGTCCGATCGAGATCTCCTATTCCTGGCTGTTCACATTGGCCCGTATCTGAGGGTCCATGTTCGAATGATGACAGCGAGGACGACTTTTTGCCTAGACCGAAGCGCACTAAATAGCTTGGAGATGTTCGCCCAGTGCTTGCACGGTAAAATACCAGTTTTTTTACAAAGCCTGCTTTTTTCGTTATTTTCGTTTATTTTATGGAAATCTTTCCGGTTCGAATCGAAATATATTCATTTGGAAGAGGTTAAATGACTGCATATTTGGGTATTAAGTTAGCCCCTTAATTCTCGCGGCCGTGTCTCTCACGGTCAGGCTACTGTTTTTTCAGATCGTTTGGTTCCGACCAGTTTTTGTTAGTGTGTAATTGTTTTTATTCTCACATCATTTTATCTGCTATTAAATAAGGTGAATATTTTTACTTAAAAAAAGGTGGTCGCAATCAAACAATCAGAATTTAAAATAAAGTAGTCTATATTTACAGTGTTGAAAGTGGACTACTTTTTTTAATTCTGATTTCTGGATTGGCACTACTTTTCTGAAATAGTAAAATTTAGCTTGTTTTCCCCTTAATTAATCTGTCATTAAATAATGCGAATTTTACTATTTCAAAAAAGTGGTGCCAATCTGAATTTTAAAAAAGTAGTCGACTGCAAACACTGTATATTTACCAGGCTCTACGCTTAAGGGGTTAAATAAACTCAAAAGGGTTAAATGTCCATAACATTAGTTTCTGTCACGTTTACAGAAAAGAAAAACATAAAAAGTAAATTTTAATTAGATTTGCTTTATTTCATTTTAATTTTGTGCATGTCTCGTAAAAGAATCGCGAAATGTAATTCACGTAAAGCATAATATTATGAATAGTGTCATATTTTGAATAAATAAGTCTGGCTTAAGTCTCATTTAAATGTTCCATTAAAAATACTTTTAAATTCTTATCATTTTCAATGTCTAAAGCAATCCTAAAATGTTCTCCCATTTTCCGTTATATAAATATTACAATTTGAAATTGTGTTAGATCGATTTGATTCGTCAGTAAATCGCAATATTGTATATTTTGCAGAATGGATATTTTTATTTTATTATTTGCTACTTGAAGACACGGATAAAAGACTAAAGGTGAAAACCTTCTTGAATTTCTGTCTTTTTTAAGTTTTGCGGTCTGAGGTGATACGGTAAAACCGACGTGATACGGTAGTTTTAGAATCCGCCCAACGAATCGAAAGCTTAAGAAAGTGATATCTCTCTTGATGATGGAATACCTGCGTTGCCTTAAGATTTCTGTTTGTTTCACAAAGTTTATGAAAAGTATTCTGTTTTGTATCTTCATTTGGAAATACATTTTATGTTAATTTTGTGTATGAACAAAAAAAAAAAATAGTTAACAATAAGGCTGTTATTGCGTTCTGGATATCGTTCTTTTATGCAGGCGAAGTAGTTTTTTAGATTTTTAAAAATAAAATTAGTGTATAATATGAATTTTACCTTTTCATAAATTTATTTCATCTAATAATCGGGAATTAAAAATATAAGAGTATTACCGTAATTTCCGGTGTATAGCCCGCAGATCAAACAATTCAGTTTGGACCCAGAAATTTTATTCAGTATTTGAAGACCGATATTTACCGTGATCTCAAAAGATACATTTTATTTTAAAAACTTTCTGGATCGAAACACGATTGTTTGATCTGCGGGCTATACACCCGAAATTACTAAAAAATATGTATGCTGCGACCAAAGCCCCAAGCTTGGTCAGGGAAATGGCCAGTTAGTTTAAAACTTCGTTGGCCGATTCGCGAACTGGCCAATTCCGGATTTTGGCCGTAACATATTTCAGAAGACAAATCGTTTCCGTCCAAAATACATTTTAAATTAATAGTTTATAAAACTCATATTTAAATTTTTACTATTGATATTAATTAAAAAATTTCCTGGCTTAAAATACTACTTGAAATCTTCTTTCAATGGAGGCTTCTTTTTAAATACTACATACGAATTCCAGGAATTTTACTCAAGTTTTTTTTCAAAATATTTCACACCAGAGTTTAGTTTTTATTTCAATTTCTTATTTGACGCAGTTTTGTGAGACGTACATCTACCCTATATGTATAAAATCCTAATGAAGCGAATATATGAAACGCCTGAAATGTAACGATTCTTTGAATCGACTGAATAAACAACTGATTGTGTTTCACGGTGATTTCTCCTATAAAAAGGAATACTTTGCGATGAAATTAACACCAAAAATCAATATTGATCCGCAGATTTCAAAACTGGTATTAGAATTTTTAAATTCGAATTAGTTTTCGAAATATCATTTTTTTCCAATTTTATATACATTTTTCTAATGATGGCAACTCAAATTTTAATCAAACAGATATTTTTTTTCTTCAGATTTTAGAAAAGGTTACTATTTTAAACTAATTTGGCGAGAAGTCTGGCCTCACTTAAATGTATGCTAAGAAATGTATCATGTTACTTTTATTCATAATTCAATTTGTATTTCATTATCATTTTTATTTAATACAAGCAGAAACATTTAAAATAAATGGCTTTCACTTCTTTATTTTTTTTAAACGAAATGAAAAGAAAAATATTAGGCACAGATGTCATATACGCACTGGGGTACCTAATTGGCGCCAAAATGGCATTATTTTGGTTGACATGGTAACCTGGCTATTGTTGTTTATTTAATAATAAGTGTTTATAATTTTTTTTTAATTACATAAATTGTTTTGTTCTATAGTTTATTTTTTTTTTGTTATTTTCCTTTAAAATAAAAAATAATTGAAAATAATTAAAAAATACGGTACTACTTAGTTATTCCATCGACCCATTTCGCCAAATTATATAAATCGCCAAACCACTCGCCAAATTATACAAATTGACATAATTTTTATTTTAAATAACGAAAGAACAAAGCAAATAGTATAACATTAATAAATATACAAATAAAACGTCGAAATAAAAATCACTTGATGACGTAAAGACGTGTAACTTGCTTAAAGTCAAGTGAATGTGACATTTATCAACCATTATTGGCATTTAATCTTATAGTTTGTTGATAGATTTTTGGTCGACGGGATAATTAAGTAGTACCAAAAATACACATGTAACTGGTATTCGAAAACGAGGATTCCGCCAAATTTTCGTAAAAAAATTCACGCCAAACCGGGTGCGTATATGACATCTGGCTAAATATTAAATTATGTAACAAACGATGACATTTAATTCCATCTTCAAAGCAATGTTATAATTTACCACTCGAAAAATAAAAAGAAATGCCAACTGGCGAGTTGAAAAATAGATATTGGCGAGATTTGCACCCGGCTAGCGTAACAGTACCAAGCATTCTTTGCGACAATGCTTTTGTGTAGTATTATTCGAAAGAAAGAATTAATTTTTTTAAATCGAAATGGAAAACTGTCGGCACGGATGCCACATATGGTGCCATATTGGTGCTATTTTTTTCTGACGCCAATGTCATATATGCAACGGGTACTTATCTGGCGCCATAGTATCGTTATTTTGCTTGATTTGATAAGCTGGATGTTGTTGTTTATGCTATTGATCTTTTCCCCAAATTAGCGTCGGAAAAAATCGCGCCAATATGGGGCCGTACATGATATCTGGGCCAAACTTTCATATGAAAAGCGAAGGGATCAGAGTGTATTTATTTATGGCAGTTACATGACTTGGACTATTATAATATAGATGAAATGATGGCGATAGAATAATATTTGCCGACTTATCACCTGTATCTGGCTAATATTAAAGTACCAAAATGGCACCAGGAATATAAAAAGCGAAGTGGTTCGCCCGGAACTCTAGATGATAGTCACATGACTTAGGCTATTGTTATAGAAATTGTTTTAAAAGTACCAGGAGACAAAGACTCTGTACACTTAATTCCTTTTATTTTTAGCTTCTTTTCAAACGTTTACCTGATCCTCTTTAATAAAACACGAAAATAACCATTGGATGTCTTAACAGCAACTGATTCGGCCTTAAATTTTTGAAATAAAAGGAAATTGAATGGAAACCCGTTTACAGGGAGATCTGCATAGCTTTTTTCAGTATAATTCAATCTTCTATAATATTTTGTAAACCGATCAGATTAGCGTGTTTTTAGATTCTGCGGTGTCTGAACGGGGGTTGGCGAGCGTAGCTTGCAGGGGGCAGAGCCCCCTAGTTCCCTATATTTTATGAAAATATTTCTCGATCCAGTTGAAATATATTCTGGAATATTTGGGTGTTACTGGAATTCAAAAAACTTAAATGCCCATAATGCTAGTTCCTGCCACCTTTCACAGAAAAAAAAAAAAAAAAAAACATAAAATGTAATATTTGTGTAGATTTATTTTATAATACTATTTTAATTGTGTGCATGTCTCGTAAAAGTCTTATCAAATGTCATTCGGATAAATCATCATATTATGAATAGTGTCATATTTTGAATAAATAAGTCTCGCTCAAGTCTCATTTAAATATTCTATTCAAACAAAATCCTTTTAAAATCTTATCATTTTCAATGTCTAAAACAATCTTAAAATTTTCTCCCATTTTCTGTTATAAAAATATTAAAATTTGAAATTGTAGAAAATCGATTTGATTCGTCAGTAAATCGTGATATTACATATTTTGCTGAATGTACATTTTTATTTTGTTATTTGCTACTTCAAGATACGGATAAAAGACTAAAGGAAAAAATCCTCTTGAATTTCTTTCTTTTTTAAGTTTTGCGGTCTGAGGCATTATACGTGATACGGAAGTTTTAGAATCCTTCCAAAGAATCAATAGATTGGGAAAGTGAAATCTCTCTTGATGATGGAATATCTGCTTTGTCTTAAGATTTCTTCTAATTTTTTTTTTCACATTCTTACATAAGGATTTACAGATGTTTGTTTTTTAAAGTTCATGAAAAGTATTCCGTTCTGTATCTTCATATGGAAAAACATTTTATGTTAGTGCAGAGTATAAAAAAAACCCAATAAGGAATAAAATATCGCAATCGTTAAGGATGTTATTGCGTTCTTTATATCGCTCTTTTATGCAAGCAAAGTTGCTTTTTATCATTCAAAAATTAATATTTCTTTCATTAGACTTTTACCCGAGTGTTTCTTTTTTTTTTCAGAAACAACTTTGAACTAATACTTATAAAATTCAAACACAAGTAGGCGTATTAATTTAAAAATGAAAAAAGATAATAGAAATAAGTTCGATTAAAAAAATATGTTACTTAAACTATAGGCCAACTGCTTATTTTTAATTCCAATTTAAATATTATTAAAATTTCCCCTTATGTGACTTCCGCAGCTTTCTTCATCTTAAATAATCAACAGAAATTGAACATTTGCGGCTTTACTACTGAAGGAGAATCGTTCACTCGTTGAAAACAAGTAGTTGGTCGGTTGACACCAATTCAAAAGTTGTTCACTTTTGTTTAATGTACCTCAACCCCAGGGCTCGCAGTGTTCCTAAAATTTTCACATTTTGCTACCACTATTTTAAAACGATAATCTGTATTGTGTAATTGTATTATAGATGTTAAAGGAATTTACCACAATTCAATTGCTATTTAAATACTGGTAGCAAAGTGCGAAAATTTTAGGAACGCTGCGAGCCCTGCTCAACCCCTTAAGGCACATAAGTGTAGAAGGCTACTTAAAAAAAAAAACAGATTATTTTATTGCCACCACTTTCTTGAAGTAGAAATATTCACCTTATTTAATGGTAGATAACATGATGCAAGAATAAAGCTAATTACAATATTAAAAAAAATGGCGGTAATCATACAATCTGAATTAAAAAAAAGGTATCCTACACTGTGTGTGAACGTCACGGTCGAAAGAAATAAGGGGTGAACTTTTGAGATACATAGGTGCCAACCTCAAACTAATCTTCCGTAATAGGTGCGTTAATTTGACAGTGGATAAATTACTAGAAATTTAAATAAATAAATAAATCCACGTAGAAACACTGAATTAAATAAATAAAGATTCATGAAATAAATGCTCTGGTTCTAAAGTGGATACCAGGGTCAAATTATTCCAGATATTACGAAAGATTAGTGGAAGGTTGGCAGCTATGGAGATAGTGTTTTTTAACAAAATTATAAAAAGGCGTACTGCTTAATAAATAATGCTGACAAAATCATTATAACATCTCTAGTATGTTTCATTTTAATCACATTTTGAATATTTATTATGAAATTACTTCATCTTTATAATTTTCTAATAAAGAATAAACAAGAAACGTTTTATGCATCATTTTGTAGCAATTATTCCTGTTATCTAATTACTCTATCTTTATGTACGAAGAATGAAAAAATATATACACACATAAAATGATAGTTAGGTTCAAGAGTGACAGAAACCTACCCGTGAATGTAAATCTGTTAAATGGTATTAAAACAGACGATATATTCCGACACTTTTATAAGATAGGGGAGGTGGGGGATGAATGGGACATTTTTGCAAAAATGTTTATTTTTAATACTTTCTTAAAGTTATTATCAAGATTACATATCCCATTTCATACACTAGGAATTTGACTGCATCTATGCACCATATTTAGTCTAGATTATTGTTATACAGTAAAATATTATAAAATTTAAAAAAACATTACCCTCTGACCCAATCGTCCCTATAGCAGGAATGAATGGGACACTAATAGGGATGGATGGGACACCAATATTTTTCTCCCTGTATTCAATGTTACCGGGTTAAAATGTATAATTATAAACTTATATGCATTTATATTTGTAATTTATGATTTTATAATATGGCTATTATATCTCAGCGTTGCTAATCACTTCTTCTACTGCAGCTTTAACTTGTAATGCAAACTTCGACTGCCTATCTGTTCCACTTTCCCACTTACAAGACATTTTAGATATGAAGTGAAAGTGAAAAATGTCTTTGAAATACGGCATAGCCAATATTTTTCATTCACAACTTATTAATTAATAAATATTAATTCAATGTATCTTAGATATCATGCACAAATAAATGAAATTATGTTAGGGGAGGTGCGAGTGGGAATTTATCTAAGCACAAGTTTCAAATTCAATATAACTTACCCCATCTGATCAATAAACATATATTACTTTTAACAATTTTATCTATTTTGATAATGTTTCAATAGCAATTTTTTGATAAACTATTTAACCTTTATTACTATACATTAATTAAGATTCGATATAATTTTTAATAATAAACAACCTATATAATACGAGTACAGTTTAATACTAATAATTAACATAAATCATTAATTTATAAACCTATATAATATTTTTTGGTTATTAAATAAGTGTTTTGACATCTCTATGGATGAAAAAGGCTGTCCCATTCCTCCCCATTTATATTGTCCCAATCATCCCTATGATACATAGATTCAATTGTCCGCTATTTTGCCTCAGAAATTATTTTGTCACATTGATTAATATGCACTCATTTTAATTACCTATAATGAACCTTCAAATAAATAACTACAACATATATAATTTGTTTATATTGTATAAAATATTTGACAACTTCAAATTAAAAAAAAATTACTTTTAAGCAGAGTTTCAAAAGTTGCAACTTTGAAAAAAAATGAAAAGAGTCATGTGGTTTTGGTTTTGGTTCTAAAGCACACTATGGTAGGGCTATATATGAAAATAGAAATCAACAACAACAACAACAAAAAAAGTTCATTGCATGAAATATTGAGAATGTTCCATCCATCCCTTGTCCCATTCATCCCCCAGTTCCCCTACTTATTCCAGATTCTCAATTTTACATATAAGAACTTTCTGCATCCTAAGCCGTGTAAAAATGAAATTGTCATTTTAAAATGGATGTAAAAATACGCTGTTTTTCTGTTTTGTAAACAATCAGACAAAAAGCTACGCACAGAAATCAGAGAAAACGTATCTCGAATGTTAATCCATATTTTACGTGAATACGTTTTAATGAGGAAATATTTTTCAATTCATTATGATTCGACTCATTAGGTAGGAAAGAAAGAAGGTGGTTCTTTCGTGGTTATTTCTTTTAGAATAAAGTTTCGGTGGAATGCCACGAAATTTGATAGATGCAGCATTAAAAACGTTTTTACACTGCAACAAAAAAGTGCTGCTGTTACAGGAAACATACTGTAAACACGACGTCAAAAAATTGTTTATTTTATGTAAATAAGCCATATTTATTACTAACTTTCAGTTATGTTAGCCGAATTTCCCCGTATTTGCGTAAGGAATGAAGATTTTATCTGTAAAATAAACAAATATTTATTGCCATCCTCGCTGACATTTTTTTTCTCAAAACTCATAATATTTTTTAATTTACAGTGTAATTCATCGAACTAATTTGATCTGTATATTTACTGAAAGGAAATAAACTAAATTATGCATTTTATTAAATCTAGTTATAAATTCGAACAATATTCTTTTATGACATACTTTATTTTCTATAATATCATCTTCACAACATAAATCAATGCAAAAATGTTATTTAAAAGTGAAACAGAAAATACACCTGTTTTGCGTTTCTAAATCGATTATGCAAAAAGTGAAAGATAATGTGTCTGGAAAGTGAATTCACGTCTCAAAAGAATACATTTAGAATTTTTTATCGGAACGATATCATTCAAATCTGATTTAGGTGGATACATCTGGTATGACAAGTAGAAGAATATTTCACGTTCCTCATGCGCGGCTGTTTTTGTTCTTTCTTCTGTTTAAGCTTTGATATATGATTGATTGCATTTCGGATAAACTTGTTTTGAAACCCCGGAATGTGAGACAAAGAAAGAATTTAAGCCCTTCTATATTCATCGAAATTATTCTTTCAAATAGTTACTATAAGGATAAAATTAAATTTTGCTATTTATTAAATTCGGAATAAATTAGAACGCTTTATTTTAAACTTATTTGATATACTTTGTTTTATGTAAAATAATCTTCCACGTATCAATCGCTGAAAAAATGTAATTTAAAATTGGAAAATAAAATACACCTCTTTCTAACATTTTTACAAGATGCTTATTTGACATATTTTGTTTTCTATAAAATCATCTTCCATACATAAATCGATGAAAAAATGTCATTTAAAATTGGAACAGAAATACACCAGTTTCTAATATTTTTACAAGATACGTATTTGACATACTTTGTTTTCTATAAAATCATCTTTCATATATAAATCAGTGAAAAAATGTCATTTAAAACTGGAACGGGAAATACACCTGTTTCACACATTTTTACAAGATATTTATTTGACATACTTTGTTTTCTGTAAAATATCTTTCACATGTAAATCGATGAAAAATGTCATTTGAAAGTGGAACAGAAAATACACCTGTTTTCTGTTTCTAAATCGATTATGCAAAAAGAGAAAGATAATGTATCTGAAAAGTGAATTCACGTCTCAAGTAAATAGGTTTAGATATTTTTATTGGAAGCATATCGTTCAATTCTGATACAGGTGGATACATATGTTTTGATATACAGAAGAATATTACACGTTCCTCAGGCATGTTTTTTTTCTTTTTTTATTAAGCTTTAATATGTGAATGATTACTTTGGAATAAACTTGTTTTGAAATTCCGAACAATGAGATAAAGACAGAAATTAAAACCTTCTACATTCATCAAATCATTCGTTTCAAATACTTACTGGAAGAAAATAAACTGACTTATGCGATTTATTAAATTTAGGAATAAATTCAAACATTTTTGCAAGAGACTTATTTGGTACACTCTGATTTTTATAAAATCATCTACCATACATAAATTGATAAAAAAATGTCATTTAGAAGTGGAACGGAAAATACACCAAATTTCAAACAATTTTACAGGATATTTATTTCACACATTTTATTTTCCATAAAGTCATGTTCCATTTATAAATAGGTGATATAAATGTCATTTAAAAGGTAGCAGAAAGTACCCCTGTTTCGATCGATTATACAAGATACTAGACATGCTTTGTTTTCTATAAAATCATCTTCATTATATAAATCGATGAAAAAAGAGGTCATTTAAAAGTGGAACAGAAAATACACCTGTTTCTGTTTCTAAATGAGTTATGCAAAAAGTGAAAGATAATGTATCTGGAAAGTGAATTAACGTCTCAAGTTAATACGTTTAGATATTTTTATTGGAAGGATATCATTCAATTCTGATTCAGGTTGATACATTTGTGTTGACTTATAGAAGAATATTACACGTTCCTTATGCATGTTGTTTTTTCTTTTCTTTCTTTTGATTAAGCTTTGATATGTGATAGATTACTTTGAGATAAACTTGTTTTGAAATCATGGACAATGAGATTAAAACAGAATTTAAACCTTTCTAGATTCATCGAAGTTATTCGTTTCAAATACTTACTGGAAGGAAATAAACTGACTTATGAGATTTATTAAATTTATGAATAAATTCGAACATTTTTACAAGATACTTATTTGGTATACTCTTTTTTATATGAAATCATCTTCCATATATAAATCGATGAAAAAAATGTCATTTAAAAGTGGAACAGAAAATACACCTGTTGCATACATTTTTACAAGATGCTTATTCGACATACTTTGTTTTCTATAATATATCTTTCACATATAAATAAATCAATGAAAAATTTCATTTAAAAGTGGAATAGACAATATACCTGTTTTCTGTTTCTAAATCGATTATGCAAAAAGTGAAAGATAATGTGTCGGGAAAGTGAATTCACGTCTCACGTGAATATATTTAAACATTTTTATCAAAAGGATATCATTCAATTTTCTATGATTAAGGTGGATATTTTTTTTATGACATGTAAAAGAATATTTCACGTTCCTCATGAATGCTGGTTTTTATTTCTTTATTTTGATTAAGATTTGATATAAAGATGGAATACTTTGGGATAAACTTGTTTTGAAATCCTGGACAATGAGATAAAGACAGAATTTAAACCTTTCTAGATTAATCGAAGTTATTCGTTTCAAGTACTTACAATAAGGAAATTAACTAAATTATGCTATTTATTAAATTAGGAATAAATTAGAAATCTTTATTTTAAACTTATTTGGCATACTTTGTTTTAGAAAAAAATCATCTTCCATACATAAATCAATGAAAAAAACTTCACTTAAAAGTCGAACTGAAAATATACTTGTTTCGCACATTTTTACAAGATATTTATTTGACACAGTTTGTTTTCTACAAAATCATCTTCCAAATATTACAAATAGATGAAAATTATCATTTAAAAGTGGGAAAGAAAAATATTCCTGTTTCGGATATTTTATAAGATACTTATATGACATATTTTATTTTCTATAAAATATCTTTTATATGTAAATTGATGAAAATAAGTTGTTTAGTTATGGATCAGGAAATACGCTTGTTTCGAAAATTTTTACAAGAGACATCTTTATTTTCTATAAAATCATCTTCAAAATATAAGCACATAGCTGCCAACGTGTACGGATTTTTCATACAACTAAAATTTTATAATGAACTTTAACTAATTGAATCACCGAAATTCAAGCAAATTTAGCGTTTAAATAAGTCAAAATTTTCTATTAAATTTTAGTGGTAAGAAAAATCCGTACAAGTTGGCAGCTATGTAAGCAGATTCAATGTCATTTAAAAGTGGAACAGAAAATACGCTTGTTTGAATATTTTACAAGATAATTTTTTGACATACTTTGTTTGCTTTAAAATCATCTCCATATAAAAAGAGATAAAAAAAATATCATTTAAAATTGGAACTGAAAATACACATGTTTCGAACATTTTTGCAGGCTACTTATTTGACATACTTAGTTTTCTATAAGATCATCTTCCATACATAAATCGATGAAAAAACATCATTTAAAACTGGAACTGAAAATGCACTTGTTCCGAACATTTTTACAGGATACATATTTGACATACTTTGTTTTCTATAGAATCATCTTCCATATGTAAATCGCTGAAAAAATGTCATTTCAGAAAATAATCTTGTTTCGAACATTTTTACAAGATACTTATTTGTCATACTTTGTTTTCTATAAGATCATCTATCATATATAAATCGCTAAAAAATATCATTTAAAACTGGAACTGAAAATACACTTTTTTCGAACATTTTTGCAGGATACTTATTTGACACACTTTGTTATCTATAAAATCATCTTTCATATATAAATCGCTGAAAAAATGTCATTTCAGAAAGTACACTTGTTTCGAACTTTTTTCAAGATACTTATTTGACATACTTTGTTTTCAATAAAATAACTTCCACATATAAATCCATAAAAAATGTCATTTAAAAGTTGAAAAGAAAATACACCTGTTTTCCGTTTCTAAATCGAATATTCAAAAAGTGAAAAATAATACGTCTGAAATGTGACTTCACGTCTCAAGTGATTACGTTTAGAATTTTTTATTGGAAGCATATCGCTCAATTCCGATTCAGGTGGATGCATTTGGTATGACATGTAAAATAACATTTATTCCACGTTCTTCATGCGCTGTTTTTTATCTTTCTTTTGTTTAAGCTTTAATATATGATGAATTGCATTTGGGATAGGCTTTTTTTCCTTAAATCTCGCACAATGAGATAAAAACAGAATTTAAACATTTCTAGATTCATCGAAGTTATTCACTTCAAATACTAAAACTAATTCATATACCTCAGATTTTCGACAGTAATATAAATAACGTGCATTGGCGCCAACTATTACCTAACAGAATAGCTATTAAGCCCTTGAAGAGCTGTGATGCCGCTATAGCATGACATAATTTTAATACCTAATTACCACGTTGATATCCAATTTTTTTTTTGAAAATTTCACTTTTATTAAGTCCGCGAATACATACTTTTACTTGTTTATAAATAAATGCTCTTATAAATACTGGTGCCATTCAATTATATCAACATTTTTTGAATACAAGTACCTTGCCCCTGAAAGGGCTAACAATTAATTAAAGAATTGATTGATAAAATTGAAAGTTACACTGCAGATTATAATAACAATTTTATATAAAATATTATTTAAATTATAAAGATTTTTATTATAATAAACGTAGTCAGGAAGATTCTATTATACTCGAATTCGATTCGGTTCAATCTAAAATTTAGGCAAAAAACTATTCTCTATTTGAGGTTCAGTGTATTAGTCTACAAAAAATCAATCTCTAGCATAAATTAACATTTAATAGCATAAAATCACATGAATCAAATTGGTGTCATTGGACGACACAACTCATCTAAAATGTACATGTCAACAACATCTAATTTAATTTTTGTTCAAATGAATTGATCAAATGTATTGAAAAGGGCGCTCTGCGCTAGCGAAAGAGGTGTTTTGTGAATTAGCCGGAAAAAAGTCAATCAATGTAACAATGAAATCGTCATTAAAATATGGAACTCAAAATACACTTTTATTCGATTCTTAAACACGAAAAAATCAGCGTATAATGTATAAAGATAGAAATATTTTTTAATATAGGAAAATATAATATAACCAAAAACGAAAATATACAGAAACCTCTACAGAGTTACTCACGTATCCGAAAAATCTTCTTTATCCTTAGCAAGATCAAAATCCAATATACAGGGTAAGTCAAAATGAATATAGCGATTACAAACGGCTATAACTATTTAACGGAAAATAATTTATGAATAAGATTAACACAGAATGTAGACATAACTTCAAAATTTCTTTACGTAAGGCGAAGGTGCAGTGAGGCGGAACCCTACGCATGCGCAAGTTGAAATTTCGCAACGACAAGAATCCTGTTCATTGCAGCCATCTCATTAGTAAAAATTGTGAGTCCCGTGCAGAAAGCATTCTGCGTATTAGAATTTAACAAATGTCATTCAGTTATCACAGTGCAGCAAGATGGAGCACACCCGCACAGGAGTACGGAGGTTAGCACACTTTTAAACCAACATCTTCCGAAGCGTTGGATCGGTCGAAGTGGAGATGCGGACGATGTCTTCTGCTCTTGGCCACCGAGATCTCCGAACTTGACACCCTGCGAGTTTGTGCTTCCCATGTTCAAAACAATTGATGAACTCAAAGTACGCATTTGTAATGCGCTTGTGTCGGTCACTGAACAAATCCTTCAGAATGTATGGCGTGAAATGGACTACCGCCTAGATGTTGTCCGTGTGACCAAGGGATGTCACATAGAGCATCTATGACACATGTATACAAAATTTTGAAGTTCCGTCTACATTCTGTGTTAATCTTATCGATAAATTCATTTCCATTAAATAGTTATAGCCATTTGTAATCGCTATGTTCATTTTGACTTACCCTGTATTTTCGAGCTTAAAAGAATCATTACATAAAAAAATATTTTGTTGCCGCTGATTTTTGGAAACGTTCTCGCATAGTTTTTATTCTGTGTTAATCAAATTTCTCAACCCCGAACATAGCTATTTTAGATCCTGTCAATTCTCAAGTAAATACTTTTTTTGTTCAACAACCATGTTTTACAGGCATACACGCTAAATTAACAATATTAACATTAAAATTACTGTTAATTTGTTACCCTTGCATGTATAAATTCATTAACGCTGTTTAAGATGTTTAAATTTAGCATCCTAAAAACCGTTATTCTGGCTTGAGAAAACGGATTAATATACTTTAAAAACTGCTCGGAAACGTTTCCGAAAGTCACTGGTAGGCAAAGAAACTGTTTTTATAAATAATTTTTTAATGGGGTCCAGACAGAAAAATCTCAATAAAATACAATGAGTTTTTCGAGCTAATACCGCAAACCGCATGCTTTTATCAGATTAGATACAGCAAAATAATAGAGTTAATACCGAAAACCGCATGTTTTTATCATGATTAGATCTTGCTATATAATAGAGTTAATACCGCCAACCGCATGCTTTTATCATGATTAGTTCCGGCGATATAATAATTAATCCGGCGATATAGCTTCATTTGTCTCATAATTAATTCTTTCATGATTTGACAACTTTGAAAGAATTTATCTAAAATTCCTTTTGAGTTAGATGTATGCGATTTTCAAGTGTCTGTATTATATTTCTAATTAATTGTCTTCAGGATTTTTGATTTTGCGTGAGAATTGTGAAAATATTCTAATTAATGCAAAAGTTACTCATGAAGAAATTTCATTTTTTCACTTTAAAAATGATTATGAACTTTATATTTAATAATAAAAGAGCTGGACATTTACACCATGAAAATTTCAATATTAACGTGAAAATAAAAATCACAAAATGGTACTACTTGATTATCCCGTTAACTAAAAGAATATCGTCAAACTGTAAGATTAAATGCCAATATCGTAAATATCACATTCACTTGATATTAAATTCGATGCACATGCTTGTTACGTCATCAAGTGATTTTAATTAGACCTTTTATTTGTATTTTTATTAATGTTTTACTAATTTGCTTGTTGTTTCATTATTTAAAATAAAAGTTATGTAAATTTTTATAATTTGGCATATAGTTTGGCTATTTGCCTAATTTGGCGAAATTGGTCTCGGAAGTAACCAAGTAGTATACCTAAAATTACTGAAAGGCGTATGTAAAACAAATTAAAAACTAAATAATAATCCAAAAATTAAAATAATCTACGTTTCAGTCAGCATCTATGACCATCATCAGGAAAGGGTTTTATCTTTTAAAGAACAAAGTCAAACCCTATTGAATTTAAAAAGTTTGTTATGTTTCTAACTAATTAAATAATTAAATAATTTATCATTATAAACATTGTATTTTAAATAATTAATATTTTGAAAAATTCCGAAGACAAATTAATATTACACATTTTCTGTACACAGAAGTGCAAAAAATATGCAAATCACGCAAGTCGTTGAGTTATACCAAAAATTAAATACGTTTAATAATTTAAATTTTCATAAAAAATTGTGTTAAAGCTTTCAGTATTTTTTCAAATGCAATAATGCATTGCATAAACACATATATCATTAAAAATTTTCATTCGAAAACACCGATAAATAAAAAAAATAGGATTTTGTATCTTGGAAAACCTGAAATTTCTAAATTATATTGCATCATGACGTTTCTAATTGCGAATAACGCTTTTAGGAATAGTGGGTAACTCTGAAGAAGTTATCGTATATTTCTGTTGTTAGTTATACATTATGTTTTCATAGAGTAAGAAACATTTGTCATTTTTTACTGCGTACGTAACATAGAACTATAGAACTAGGGGTATTCAAAAAAACGTTAAATTGGCAATAGTGGCTACATAGCCCACAATTTTTTTCATTCCCTCAAAATCAAAATGTTTTAAAATTCAACAAAATCATAGAAATTAAAACAATTCACAGTACCTTATTTAATCTCCAAGAAACAGGATTCAAACATACTATAAGATTCGGAACATACCTGCAAAAGAAGAAAAATATTGTTTAAGATAAGTGCATAAAACTTATCATTTTAAATCATATTAATTTTTAACTTTGCAATGTATGTATTTTTTAACCCTTTCCGACCAGTGGTCCCACGTTGGTACTACCATTTTTTAATTCCGAACTTACAAACGGCCCCAAGAATATTTTAATAAAATTTTGCTTTTTCAAGGAAAGTTTCAGGAAGTTCACCGGCAATTATGCTTATGCTACCCTTTTTCACTTTCATTGCTAACATCCCATACATCCGACTTTTATTTTACTTCTTACTTTATAAAAAAAATGCAATTTAACAAATTACAACGACCATTTGGAAAATGAATTTTTCAAAGACTAAAATTAAAGACATAAAAAATCGCACGGAGTTGATCATACATTACGTACGCCATGAATTAAACATTAATAGTGTTATTACACGTAAAAATTGCAAGATTTCCTGAGACTTACGTATTATCCACCTGGAACTTACGTATTATCCAAGCATTTCATTGGTTGTTCGGGAAAAGGCTTTTCCATCGTCAGATTTCCAAGAAATCTGACGACCCATTTTAAATGAAATTTCATTCTTAAACTTCTAAACATCCCACACTATTACTTTATACACCGTCGTATAGAGAAAAAAATTTACTTTTAAATGCAATTTGTTTGAAAGCTGTATCTCAATTTGTTTCTGAGTTATTATTTTTTTTTGTATTTTTTATTACTTTTTTGTCATAGTGGCAACAGAAGTATTTATCTCTGTTGTAAGTAAAGGGAAATACAGATTACCGTATAGACCAATCAGAAAACGAATAAACTGCGGATTAAACCAATAAAACGCTTCATATATGCTTTCGACTTCCTATCCTGACGAGGACAATAACCATTTTTCCAAATGGTTAAAAAACCTACAAATAATTTATAAAAAATTTGAAAAAATCCTCTTTTATAAATTATAAAAATTTATAAAACTAGGGGGCGCTGCCCCCTATGAGCTACGCTCGTCAACCCCCGTTCATACACCGCAGACTCTAAAAGCACGCTAATTTGATCCGCTTAAAAAATATTTCGGAAGATTGAATTATAAGTTTAAAAACAGTGGCGATCTCCCTATAAACGGGTTTCTATGCATTTCTGTTTGATTGGGGAATTTTAAAGCCAAATCAGCGGCTGTTAAATGATACAATGGCTGTTTCCGTCTTTGATTAAATAAAATCAGTTGACATTTCAAAATAAGCTAATATAAAATGAATTAAATAAACAGAGTCTTTGCCTCCCGGTATTTTTTAGCAAAGCGAAAAGAAAGTTTTTTTTTTAATGACACTTTAAATGTATCGTTTTTAATCTGACGTAATTTTCACTAAACTTTTCTTTCTCCTTTTACTATTCACGTGAAAATAATTTTGTTAGAAATGAAATATTATTTGCGCTATCCTAATAAAAATAGTTGAAAATATCATCTTAAAATATTACATATATGTCTCGCGCAATTTTTAAATTTAAACTGTTTTCCAATATTATTTTCTGTTCATTTTACGTAATGTGTAATATGACGTAAATGTGACGTAATTTCTCCTGTTTAAGACTTCTAACGCATGTTAATGAATTTATTATTTTACAACATTCTTTCACTTTTAAAATTCGCGTGTAATATGGTTTTCACGATAATTTTCAATGAGTTCCTGCTTTTTATATTTTCTTGTTTATAATAGTCAAGTGTAAAATAAATTTTTAATTTGAAGCAAACATTATTGTTTGCGCTTTTTATACAGTTGGCAACAGTTTAAATTAGTACAATTTTCTAAAATAAGTAAAAAATATCTCTCGAAATGCTGAAAATTTTAATTTAAAATAGAAATAAAACCTCAAAAAATGAGACAAATTAATAAACTGAGTGCAGTATGCACACCCTGAAATTCTGATGCATAAAATGATCTAAAAATGATTAAATTCCGATGTACAGTTTTTGCTCCTATAAAACTTTTTTAAAGGAACGATTTTGTCCAACTTTAGCATTAAATATCTCTTTAAATATTTCTTCGATTTCAAAACTGTCTGCATCAGCGTGTTTATCAAACATTTCTCTATAATTCCACCGATTTTCATATTTTTGTATGCAATATTTTGCTTAATATTAACGAAAAAAGACCTCTGGCCACAAAAAATTCAAAACCGGCGGCGGCGGTGACAGCGGAAGTTATTTTTTTTAGAATAGAGAGATGCAAAAATATATCTAATTATTGTAATGCTATACCTAAACTTCCTTTTAGACATTTCTTTTTTATGAGCTCTATTCCTTGCATTTCTGTTAAATTTTTACTAGTATGCCTTTTATTACCAACGCTACTAGCTATGAATTTGCCCTAACAGTTAACTTTCATCATCTTATGTGTCGGGGATGTGGTCCCAGGTTCCTCGAGCAAACTATGTTTGAAACTAACAAGTTTTTAATTTCTAAAAAAGTCGTTTCTAAATTCCGGTGTCAATCAATCATTTCATCATTTTACAACAGAATATTTGAGTATCGGAAAGGGTTAAAGTAGGTTTTACAAAATATTAGAAAACATTTCCGGGAATAAATAACACCAAATAAATCTGTGTTTTTATAAATTTTTAAATCTCGAAATATTTTGTCACCGTTTTTTAAAAACAGAAATTTGTGTCTTCTTGAATCGAGAAAATGCGCTGATTTAATAAGGCAAATTTTACAGTAAAATTTTACTGGTGAGGAAAAACAAGGATTCTGAGCGCTTCATGCGGCACGTATACGTGTCGCTCGTCCCCAAGGGGTTAAAGTAGGTTTTACAAAATATTAGAAAACACTTCCGGGAATAAATAACACCAAATGACTCTTTGTTTTTATAAAAAGTTTTTTTAAATCTCGAAAACATATTGGTTTCTGAAGTTTCTATAGATAAAGAATGCTTTAGGGAATCGCAAGTAACTTGGAAGAGGTTTTTGCATACATATTCGTTGGTGGTTATATCATATTTTTGCAGATTAAAAAGCATTTTTCTGTTTTTAAAGCTTACAGAAAAAGAAAGAAATTGATAAATGAAGAAAATTATGAGTAAAATACACCTGTTTTCCGATTGTAAATTAGATTATGCAAAAGTAAATATGCATATGCCTGTATAAGTGAATCTAAGCCCGGCATGAATTTAATTAGAATTTTTTACAGCTAATATATCTTTCAATTCCCTATGATTCAACATGCTAATACGTTAGGAAGTAAAAAGGAGAAGAAGATATTCATTTTGTAAAAAATTATGCCATTTTTAAAAGATTCGTATTTAAAGATTGGTGCTTTCTATAAACGTATCTTCTTCATGCATTATGATAAATGTGACAATGAAATTAGAATTTATAAGTAAAGAAGTAAATACACCTGCTTTTCGATTCTTAATAGATTATGTTAAAGTAAATATATATATGCCTGTATAAATGAATCCATATCAGACGTGAATTAGCTTAGTATTTTTTTATAGCTAATATGTCTTTCAATTCCCTATGCAGTGTTGCCAGATGGGCTACTTTTAAAAAAAATCAGATTCTTGATTGGCACCACTTTTTTGAAATGGTAAAATGTGCCTTATTTAATGACATATTAATCATGGCAAAAACAAAGTGAATTTTACCGTTTCAAAAAAGTGGTGCCAATCAAGAAATCTGAATAAAAAAAAGTAACCCACTGGCAACACTGTCCCTATGATTCAGTATAATAGGTTAAGAATTAAAAAGGAGAAGAAGATATTCATTTTGTAAAAAATACTGCCATTTTTATATTTAAAGATTTGTGATTTCTATAAACATATCTTCTTCATATATTAATGTGACAATGAAATTAGAATTGAAAAGTGGATTTGAAAGTATACCTGTTTCCCGATTCTAAATAAGTTATCTAATATATATATATATATATATGTGTGTGTGTGTTTCTATAAGTGAACCCATGTCAGATGTGAATTTACTTAGAAAATTTTATATCTAATATTTTTTTCAATTCCTTATGCTTTAGTATAATACGTTAGGAAGCATAAAGGAGAAGAAGATATTCATTTTGCAACAAATACTGCAATTTTTAAAAGATTCGTATTTAAAGAATTTTGGTTTCTATAAACGTATTATCTTCATACATCATAATAAATGTGACATTGAAATTAGACCTGAAAAGTGAAGATGGAAATACAACTGTTTTTAGACTCTAAAATAGATTATCTAAAAGTAAAAAAAAAGTCTAAAAAAGTGCAAACATGCCAGACGTGAATTTGCTTAGAAATTTTTATAGCTAATATAGCTTTCAATTCTCTATGATTCAGTAGAATGCGTTAGAAAGAAAATGGAGAAGGAGATATTCGAATTTTTTTCAGCTTTTGTTGTATGATGGATTGCTTTTGCGATAAACTCGCTTCGAAATCCGGGGAAGTTTGACACAGACAGACGTGATTTTTTTTCTATTATCTGCGAATAAATTTGTTTTTGTTTTTCAAATACTAACTGGAATGTATGAAAGAAGCAGTCAGAAAAATAAATATGAAACTCGGTATACGTCACTCACTCGTTTTTGTTTTCTGAAATTTAACTTTATAATTTAAAATACAGAATATAGAAAACGAAAGAAAATGTACATGATAAGTGAATCCATGTTTGACATAAATATGATTCAAAATTAATGTTGATTTAAAAGTAATTTAAAATCATTAAAATATCTCAACTATGTTTTATTTGAATTACATTTTGAATATTTATTGTGAAATCATTCCATATATTTCTCCTTCCAACTTTATTATCATTATTTTATTGTGGGCCTAAACTGTTGAGACGGACTGTATAAAAAAAAGAAAACAAAAGAAGATTTAAGCAACATTTCACAAAAGTTATTTTTATTATAGGGTATCTAGGGTCATGGGCATTAGAGGATTAATAACATTAACAGTTCAGATAGATTCAAAAGTTTTGTGGTCCATTGCAACGAATATCCAGATGTGCGACTCATTTTGACATGGAACTAATTAATAATGAGGAACTGACATAACATTAAAATAGTGAAGCTTCAACTGTAACCGCTTTTTTCAGAGGTTGATTACCGTCTGGATAAACTTCCACCAGTAAATTTAAATGGAAATCGTCTCCTTATTTAAACGCCTTAGTAATACAAAAATTCAGTCATAAATAACAGCACAAACAGATATTCATTTTTACTGGTAGAAGTTTATTTTTCAGTTAGTCAAGCCCTGCGTTTCTGCCATATTGTGACAACCTAGACAACTTCCCCTAGGTATCTGTGAAATAGATTATAATATCTGGGAAAACTGACACCAGTAGAAAGAAATAAACAAAATTACCATATTTATAAGAAAATATTTCCATGAATGAGGAGCTTAAATATGACGAAATTTTCTATTAAAATTTTCTGTTGGTAAGTTTACACTGGCGATAATCAGAAACTGCTGATCCGATTTAAAAAACAGCCGACATCTTGTGACAACTTCCTCAGTTACTTCACTCGCAACTAGTAGACAATACACTATATATCTACTCCTGTTTATTCATAACTCAATTCATTTTGATGATTAATAATTCACAAAATAATGAAAACAGACCTAACTTAACCCTTTAATTCTCAGGGTAGAGGATTAATAACATTATCAGTTAGATAGATTCAAAAGTTTTATGGCCCTTTGCAATGAATATCCAGATGTGCGACTCATTTTGATGATTAATAATTCACAAAATAATGAAAACAGATCTAACTTAACCCTCTAATTCTCAAGTTAGAGGATTAATAACATTAACAGTTAGATAGATTCAAAAGTTTTATGGCCCTTTGCAATGAATATCCAGATGTGCGACTCATTTTGATGATTAATTATTCACAAAACAATGAAAACAGATCTAACTTAACCCTCTAATTCCCAGGATAGAATGCGTTCCAGAAATTATGTAATTCAGAGAATCGGAAATCGTACCAGAAAATCTAAATAACGAATTTCAGTTTATTTAACAACTGAATATCTGTTATTAAATAACGCAAAAATTTCTATAGCACATTCCAATTTTTAATTTCTGGTGTAAACAGCTGAATAAAAAAATCCATTGAATCGGGAACACTGGTGGTAACAAATATGCTACCATGGGGCATTAAAGGGTTAATAACATTAACAGTTTGATAGATTCGAAAGTTTAATGGGCCTTTGCAATGAATATCCAGATGTGGGCCTTCCGTAGCACGGAGAATATCTAGACAGTGGTACGAGCAAGCATGTCGGCATTCAAAGCGGCTATTGCTGCGTACTTTTATCCGCAGCGGCCCTTTTTATTTAAGACAATTCCAGTTCAAGAAACTTCTTTTTCCATTGTTAGATACTGTTTCTGGATGGAGAATCTTTTTTCAGTATGCTTCCATAATTTCTCTGTGTTTGCGTTATTGATTTCGTTTCGAAGGACCACCAAAAATTATGCACTGTAAACTGAAATGTCTGAAATTCAGACACATAAGTGTCTGAAACGGAGTGTTCAATTTTCAGACATTTTAAAGTGTCTAAATTTTTAAGACGCTTGTATATGTCTAAATTTAAGACACTTCAAACGTCTGAATTGCATCCATGTTTGACCACCTTTAATTTCTCTGCAAAAGCATTTTCCACCTTTTTTTCGGTAAGCCTTAATACACAGAAAAAAAAAATCCTTTAAAATATAAAAACTGTACCGCCAATCAAAGCGCCAGTACAATTTACGTATTTTAGTGGAAATTTTCTTCAATTACCAGAAATATTTAAATTTTTTTTTGAAATTTCTATATTTAAAAAATAAAAATTATGCTCTCAAGGAAGGGACATTTCACCCACTTTTCAATAGGTCTCAGAGATTTTACATGATTCACTCATCTAATTCATTTTACAACATTAGCAATATCACACTTACCCATCGCGGGATACGAACTCATGATCTTATGGTCCGTAGACTATGCGATAATCCGTCTCGGCCACGCCTCCACAGCTAGGAAGTTCAAATATTGTTAGTCATTTGTGACTCACAATTTATTTTACGGAAACTGTAAATATTTTGTCAATCTGCTTATAATTCTGAAAGATTTCACACATCTTCTCTCTAGAATTTTGAATATTTTGCTTTTTAATTTCATGCGGTGTAGAACCAGTAGAAAATTTTTTTACTTCTATCGAAGAAATTTTCAGAACACAAATATTATTGGTTATCAGAAGACACGTTATTTTTGAAATATTAAAATATTTAAAATGTTTTAACAGTGCGTATGTATATATATATATTATATATATATATATATATATTTAATTCGGGCTTGTTCCGTTTCAGTTGTGTGTGTGGGGGGGAGGGCAACCTTTAAAAATAAAATCAATTTTTCATTCAAAAATAAATGCATTTCTTATTGCCAAAAGCCTGTGTTTAATTTTAATGCGAAGGTATGTGTATATGAAAGTGTGTGTAGGAATATAGTGTTCTGTTTTCTTTGATTATTTCTTCTTTTTTTTTTTTTCGTTTGATCAGTGAATGATATGGCAACATTTTTGAAATTGGACTCATTACTTCCTCCTATATGCTAAATATTCTGAACAAAATTTCTCAGTTATAAATATTATGTATAATTTTTCTGCAAAAATAATAAAAATCATTGGTTTATGCAAAAATTTTTTGTCTTCCTTTTTTCCCTCGATCAAAATACAGCGTAAAATTTTTTGATGAAACTAATTTTCCCACGGTGAAATCCTGAAATCACGGTGAAATCATACCTGGAGTAGATCGATACTGAATCATTAGCTAAAAAGTTACATAGTAAGAATTTTCAGAAATATTCCATTAAAAAAAAAAAAAAAAATACGTTTGACTTTTCAAAAACACGTTCTAATAAGAATATGTTCGACTAATAATAATACGTTCGACTCAAACTAGATGGCGCTACTGAATTTGGTGTATTCAAGTCATTTTTCTCTTGGGAAATTTTCGTAATTAAACTTGACATTTTCTATCCAGGATTGCGATTTGGAGAGGCATATTTTAGAGGAGTATATGTGCTCAGATCTGGCCCGGTCTTTCTCTCATTTGATTTGATGGGACATGCCAGATCAGGTCCTGACTTTTATTTTTCTGCAGACTGGAGCAAAGTCGTCAGTGTTGAATTCAGACACATTTCTTCGGGAGGGATTTCTGAGACTCCGGTGGTGGGGGGGGGGGGATTGCACTTTTTGACCATTGAAAACACAAAATCTCAAATTTTCCGGAGGGACATCTCTTTGCTCCGAGGGGAAATTTCTCTCCCCCGGGCCACCCCCTGAATTCAACACTGATAAGTCGTAACCAGCCAGAGGAAGCTCTGGAAAGTTTTAGTGGGTGTAATTCTGAATGCTTTTAAGATGTTAAATAATGAAATACTGTGCTAAAATATATCTTAATTTTTGCGATTTTTTTGGTGTGTTTCTGTATTTGGATAATTTTAAAGTGTGTTTGCAATCAAATAATTTAAAGTTTTATTATTAAATTAGCAAAATATTATGAAGGTTAAAGTGAACAAGAGGTTACACCGTGTCTTAAATTTATAATTAAGTAAATTTCAAACATGCTATAATTTCGAATTTCATTATAAAATTTATAAAAGAGAAAAAAATTGTGTGACAAAATTAATATCTTTTCAAAAATTCCTATTTTTAAACCTATTAAAAAAATTAATAATAATCTTTCATAATTAAAAAAATAACAATATCTAGTCTAGTCTGGGAGGGGATTCAGCCTTCTTAGCTTCCCCCCCCCCCAATGCACTGGTTTGAATATAAATAAATAAATCATGTCTAATATACATGTTTTTAGAAAATGCTGATTGTGAAATATATGGATTTGTCCTTGAAAGAGTATATTTTACCTTTTAAATGGAAAATTTTAAATACAGAAATATGCAAAAAATGGAAAATTTTCTGGAATTTAAGAAAGAAAATTTGAATTAAAATACGTAAATTGCCAGTATAATTTCCATATTTTAACGGATTTTTTTTATATTGTATAAAGCTTACAAAAAAAAGTGAAAAATTGACTGCCTATTACCGAACTTCCAGATTGGTCAAAAATGGATGCGATTCAGATGTTTGAAATGTCTTAAATTCTGACGCATACACGTGTCTTAAAAAATAAGACACTTTAAAATGTCTGAAAATTGAACACTCCAGTTTCAGACACTTATGTGTCTGAATTTCAGACATTTCAAATTACAGTGTTTATGCCATGATCATATAGTAAGACACTTAAGTGTCTAAATTTCAGACACCTATGATGTCTGAAATTCCATATTCAGACACTTAAGTGTTTGAATTACTTTTTCAGTCACATATGTGTCTGAATTTAAGACGCCCTTATTTGCAGTGTGTGCTGTCATTTGTGGTGTTATAATTCTCCAGAATTATCCGATCTAATAAAACATCACATCGGATAAAATTGAGTAAAGAGAAAAAATAGAAATGACGTATGGTGGCTGGGGGTGACGTCAAAAATGTTACCCTAAAATTCGCTACGTTCGGTCCAAACTAACTGCGTTCATTCGTAAAAAAAAGAGAATGAGACTTTTAGTAATGCAGTCTTTAATTAATAATACAATGAAATGCTACTTTAGAATGCTTAAATATAAGCAAATCATTTTCATTTAGAGAAAACTGCCTGGGTGATGTCAAAGAATTCGGTCCCTGTTCCACGTGCTTGTTTTGTTTATGCCGAATGACGGCATTTAAATTTGGCGTTAGCGCGCATCATATTGTAAACCGTTTTTACGGCATACTGCATGTCCATCTATCTCTTTCCTCCATGGGTGCAATACTGAACAAACACATCAAAAGTAAGCATAACATTGCATTCAAATCGTTGCCATAAACAAAGGTGAAAAACATACGATTGATAACGCGAGCAGACGATATTTGCAAAGAAAATATATTCAAATAGGAAAAAAAAATGGTTATGGAAACGTTCACACTATAAGAGAAAATATATGAGTTTTTCTATGCATAAATGCCATAGGTATGTTTATATCTTCATTATTTTATGAATTATTAAACTTTAAGGTGTGTCAAACTTTCTATAGACACCCTGTGTAAATGTTCTTTCTTTATGCACGCATAATAAAAAAAAAAGTTATAAATTGAAAATTATGTTTAACCCTTTCAGTGGGCAAAGTACTTGTATTCGTAAAATGTTCAGATAATTTAATTACACCAATATTAACAAGAAATTTTATTTGTAAACAAGTAAAAGTAAATTTTCGCGTACTTAATAAAGATGACATTTTCATCATAAAATTCCTGTGCCAATGTGGCAATTTGGGATTAAAATTATTTGATGCCGTGACGGTATCACCGCCCTTCAAGGAGTTAAAAGTGATAGAAAGGTACACTGGAATGCAAATCAGTGAAATAAAACTATTATTAAAAGTGATGAGATATTCCAACGTTTACATGAGCTGTTTATTTGCCATATTCTCTTCCTTCTGTATAAGAAGCTCCTGTACCATAATCAGCGTGACAATGAAATTGTCATTTCGAGATGGATGTAAAATGGTAGAGAATATATCTTTTGATTTCTTATGGCCACGGAGGAAGAACTTTCTCTTTTACTCCGTGCTTATGACACAGGTGGCTGGATTAATCAAAAAATAAACGCAAATTTCGATCTTGCTTTTCCATTTTTTTTTTCTCCGAGGTGGATGACGATTTGAAATTGCAATAAACTATCCTTCTAAGGTCCAGACATGTTTAAAAAGTAAAGTGAAATCTTTCGTATATCCGAAGAAGGTATTCGTTTCCTTTTTTTTAATATTTACTTTAAATCCAAATAAAGGAAAAATTCTCAGTTTGTAAAACCTTTATTTTTTTATAAACAAAGTTTTATGCGCTTTTCATCTTAGAAATAAAACTCTCACTTTTGACGATTCAAAAATCCTTGAGCTGTATTTCGTCGTTTTTGACGATCATTTCCTATCAAAATCACGTGACTTTTAACGAAAGGTAAACTCTCAAATATTTGACGAAAGTTTTGCCTCAATCACGGTCAGACTCAATCAGAGCTGCCAAGTCTCCGGCTTTTTGGATACCAGTATTTTAATACAGAAAATGCTCTTTTGTGTAATTCGAACATATGGGCGATTTAAAAGAACAACATTTTCTCTAATATAATAGTGGTGTGCAAAAAGCCGGAGACTTGGCAACTCTGCTCAATGCATTTTAAGGAAACAGTTGCTGTACCTCCTCAAATCCTGCGATTTTAGCAAGCAGCTATTTGCTTGTTTACGTTAGTCCTGTAATAATTTATTTTAAAACAGCACTTTTTAGTGCCTTTCAGAAAATACTGAAATGTAGGTAGTTATTGTTTCTTCATTAGTTATTTTTTTAGCTCTTAAAATTTTTAGGAATGCTTATTATTATTTTTATTTATTTATTTATTTCCATGTTGTTCGTTATGTTTTAATTCGAAAGAATAAATTTCCTGTGTTCTTCAAAACCATTCAGAAAATAATTTGGTCAATAAAAGTTCAAACTTCCAGGATATCTTTTTTAAAAATTTATTTAAGAATTATATTCTGTTTTCAATCAAATTAAAAATAAGCATAATTGATCCCTCTCCTCTTTATAAACAGTAATGTATTAAAATCTTATCCCTCTACTCAAAGTGATAAAATATCACGCAATATGCACTTCACAATTCGTTATTTGTGAGCAACAAATTAACCAGACCATATTCTAACCATTCATTGAACAAAGAAAATTTCACTAATAAATTATTTAATCAAGCCATATTATAATTATTCACTGACCATGAGAAAACCATAATAATAAATTAACCTTACTTAAAATTTTCAGAAATTATAGCAGTACCGGTAAAATTACAATCTACCTTATAAAAACATAAACACGCAGCGGAATTCATTACATCAATCAAGCAAATCTATACAAGTCCCCAATAGCCAGTTTGGAAGAGCAACGGTCTCCCACGCCAAAGGCCGCGGGTTCGAATCATCCCAAGAAAAAAGAGAAGTGGATATTTTCTTCCCCCTGTCAATAAGGAGCTTTCCAAACTGTTCGACAGATGGCGCCACCTGACAACTTTTGACGAAATTTATATCGTCAAGTAAGTGAAGAAAGTAATTTCATCAATTTGATGAAATATTCAGTCGGGGCATTTCCCAGGAAACTGTTTCGTCAAAAACAAAGAAATTTCGTGAAATCTGAGTATTCATTTCTGAGTGTGTTCAACCAAAATATCGATCTTAACGATGCAATTAATTCTCATTTAAACATTTTCATGTGCGTAATAGAAATAGAACACTGAAGACTGAAACAAATATAGTAACGGATCAGTGAGCCATAAGCAGCATTGGCACCCTTAACCAATTTTTTTCACTCTTCACTACTTTTTTTAAAGAAGACATTTTTGCTGCCATTTGAACAACATGTGCAAGAGAAATTTACTAAAAAAATTTTTTTTTAAATATAGTGGTGCGAATTGAATATATAAATAAGATTATGTATTTATTGCAACCATCCGTTAAGGGTTAATGTTTATATTAATGCTAAGTCTGGTAATTTATCAAGTTTGTCTGTAAAACATCTTTTAAGAATATAAAAATGCTCACTTGACAATGAATAGCACATAATTTTTTACTTTTCCAAATTAAATTCCGTGTAGAGTAAGCTGATTAATAGAATATAAAGATTATTTGGAGACGTTTTCGAAAATCAATAGCATGGAAAGTACTTTTGTTTCTTTTAATCTTGAAACTATATTGGTATCTAAGGTATCTAAAGAGAAGAATAAAGATAAAAAACGCTTTTTGGAATCATAGATTACTCGAAATAGGTTATCGGATATTTCTGTTCTTTGTTATAATTATTTTTTCTTGATTAAGTAACATGTGTCTTATTTTAACAGTGCAATATTGAAAATATTAGAACAAGTTATTATCCTCAGTATTATGTACATGTTTTTTAATAATACAATTACAATTATGCTTTGTTTTAGTGGACATAATATGGTTGCGGTCTACTCTGTAAATCGCCATTAATGGAATCATACCAGATATAATTTTTCCAACTGACTGAAAAAGATTATACAGACGACCTGTGATTTGCCTGAGCGAAACATGCTCCCGGATTTATACAGTTGAAAGAACGTTGGCAGCCTAAGCCAAAGTCCTGGGTTCAACTCATCGCATGGCCACTTTTTCACTGAATTGAAAAAATTTCATTACGTATGATTTTTTTACCAGCCAGTAATCGTGCTGAATTAATTGAGCGCTTATTAATAGTTGTTATCGATTATGCATAGTTTGCAACCTCTTGATTCATTTTACCACTAACGCGTGATAGAAATATTCACTTTATTTAATCACTGAGACTGGGATTATGTAAAGTGAAGTTGGCAGTCGTTTTCGACTACCGAAAGAGAGGCGGTCAAAAATCAGTGATTTGGCACTTATGATTACAAGAATCCAAATTAACTTATTCCCATTTTATACTTTTAAATTAATTATTAAAAATTCAGCATACCAGACCGGTCTTATTACTATCTGATATAGATTTTTCACGCTCGCGATAGTGATTATAAGACGCGCCACTCTGCACATGAGAAGGAGACAGTTTAATACGCATGCTTGAATTTTTTCTACGCTTTCCAGTGAGCCAGTCGTTACCAGTTTGCAACTGAGTGAGGTGCTGCCAAACGTGTTCGTCGTATTTTGATTTGTCTCAAGATGACTGAACGAGCTGAGCAAAGTTACTGCATCAAATTTTGTCAAATCTTGGTTAATCTCAAAGCGAAATAATTCGCAAGATTCATCTGGTGACGCAAGATTCATGAATGCTCCAACTCATTCATCTCACCTGATTCAGACTTTCTTGGCAAAACATGGATTTTTTGTAGTTGGTGAACCTACATTCTCTCCAGACATGACTCCTTGAGACTACTGGTTGTTTTCGAAATTAAGAGGGTCTGGGACACAAAAATCTTCAAATTAAAAAAAAAAAACCATTTCATTTTATTAAAAATTTCTCCGTGTTTTCCTGCTTACATTTAAATCTTGTTTCTATCTGAATTAGAACGAAAAATATTAATTTTTTCGTTTTGGTTTGTTTCCAATATCTAGCTTTCAAGCAATGGCTGTCATGGAAACGACTTCTTTTAAAAATGCGTTTTTCTTCATGAAAGGTTTTTTTCAACGTTTCTTGTATTTAAATTCTTATAACTCAAAAACCGTTAAAGATAAAGGGGCCAAACTTGGACCATATCTTTTTCAATAGTTTTACTTTAATTTTGATTCAGCATATTTGAAAAAAATATTTGCTTTTGAAAATATGAGTTGCACCACTTTTTTTAAATTTTTTCGTTAAATATTTTTTATTTTTTTATTAATTAATATTTTTTTAAATGCTGAATCGAAATTAAAACTTACATATTTCTGTTTATTTAAATGAAAAAAAAAATGAAATTGTATAAATAATATTTCGAGTTATAAAAATTTTAAATTACCCCACTATTTTAATAATTTTTAAATTAAAAATTTTTTTAAAGAAAATTCTGAGAAGTTTTATCATGTGATTTTGTTTACAAATAATAAGGTTAACCATCACAAAAAAAAAAACCTCAGAATTTTAACTCAATAAATAAAAAATATTTTAAAATGTGTCCCGGACCCCTTAATTCTCGCTCCCGTCATATTCACGGGCTGTGTCTTTTACTCAAATTGTTTGACTCCCACCAGTTTTATAAAAAAGCGAAATTGGCTATATTTTAGTATCGTTTTAGCTGTCATTAAATAAGGTGAATATTTCTTTTTCATAAAAGTGGTGCCAATATGCAATTTGAATTTTTAAACCGTAATTTAATTCGAGCGTTAAGGGGTTAAAGGCCCAATTGAAATTGATCCCGTTTTGAAAGTAGAGATGAGATATGCAGAACGCATCGATAGAGCTGAACACCAGTCCATAAGATGCCTTCCAGGAGTGTTTTCGGTAGTGGAAGAAACGGTGGGCTTGGTGTCTAAACTTGCAAAGGGACTACTTCCAAGGGGGTTTGCGTCCCAATCCCGTCAAGTAACTTATATATTTTTAGGCCAAAGGTAGGATAATTTTCAGACAGACCACGTACAGATGGTGAAGTAATTTTCGGAGGCGAAGACGGCGAAATGTTTCACTCATAAAAAATTCATTTTCTTTCATAATAAAAAAGAACCAACAGATAGACCACACTTTGTAACCCTTATCGGTTCTATATCACTTCCCGCACGACACCGGGACCAGCATCTCTTACACGAATTTTATTCGGTTGTCACCGCTTTATTTTTAAGCACTTTTATTTGTGTCTTAAAAAAATAAAGACGCGTCTAAAGTGAACACCAAAGCGATATAAGTAGACGTCCTATCTCACATGGGAGATGTAACTGCAAGATTAACCCCTTAATGCTCGAATTAAATTACGGTTTAAAAATGCAAATTACTTATTGGCACCACTTTTATGAAAAAGAAATATTCACCTTATTTAATGACAACGATGCTAAAATATGCCCAATTTCATTATTTTATAAAACTGGGGGTGTAAAGTAGATGTTTGTTCTTGCACAGGTGGTTCATTTTGCTGAGCTTCAATGATGACTCTAAGGCTAAAAAAATCAATTGTTAATTATTTTAAGAATGAGGCAAGAAACTGCTGACATAATAGAAGGCAGAAATTTTCTGAAGGTCTTTATTGTGCACCGGGATCGTTTCCACCACCGCCGAGAATTACACGGCCAATGTTGGAGAAGGGAGCGAAGAGTTACATTTCTTTTTATTCACATCATGCGAGTTCAGAAGCTAGTCTGACTCAAAATTACACTTTCTCGAAATCTCGAGTGTTGGCAAGCGTACATACACAATTTCGCCAAATACATATACTATATGGCGAGATTAAAGAGAGAAAGACATGCGGTCAAAGTACGATAATTGAAATTGAATGGGGGATGTAACAGAGTGATAAGAAATATTTAACGCCAAATGATTACATAGAAAATATAGCTCATAAACCGCGACCAAAGATTGTATAGGGGTTTACCAGAAATCCCACGGGACTGAAACGCCAGCTAAAGAACGTTAATAAAATAAAACAAATTAAAGACAGGGTTAATAACTGAACTGACTAATATCTCTTGCATCTGGATCAACGGGTAAAATGTAGAAGTAATTTGTCTGACTAAATTTCTGCATATCATCAAAACTTAAGCAGAAGGATGAAAATTAGAATCCAGTTGCTATGCGAAAAGAGGAATTTATTTCTTTTCTTTTAAATGCAGTGCGCTGCGGTTAAAATATTAAAGAGACTGACAATTGAATGCTTAATTTATGAAGGGAAAAGAGCGTTAAAAACAGATTGAATCCGGATGCAGACAGATAATTAAATTTAAGAATTTAAAAAAAAGTAATTTTAAAGGGGGGAAAGAGGAAAGGTCTTAATATTAATATGTGAAGGTAGACGCCTTCACAGGTGGGAATCAAACAATCTGAGTAAAAGACATAGCCCGTGAATATGACCAGAGTGAGAATTATGGGGTTAAAGGCGAGGTCACATATATCAAAATCACACGCCACGTAGCGGACGGGGTTAAACTACAGGACGATTCCTAACTGTTTTCTTACTTCACATCACTAAAATTGTAAAGTTTTTTTCACCCTGATTAATTGCTAAATTGTCTATAACAAGGCGTAGAAAACTTCATGGTGTGAAGTGCATCTGGATACTCCTCTCGCTACGCCATTATTTTGCAATAAATGTGGTAAGCAAAATTCAGTTCCATGAGCGACTAAAGATTTAGAAAATAAACGCAGATGATAGATATGCTATCATAAAATACGTCACACTGAAATTCCGCGTATGTGGATTATCACCCCGTCCACAAGATGGAGCAACTGTGTTAATATACGCCCGATTCCAGTATTAAGTTTGTACGCTTTCTTATTTCGCTTTGGTGACATCTTTATAAAATATTTCTTTCAAGGGTTTTGAGTACCATTCCCGTCAGGTAACTTATATTTTTTTTAGCCCAAAGGTCGGATACTTTCTCAGACAGGCGACGTATAGACGGCGAAATAAAATTGAAGAGCTGAGTGGATGAACATGTTATGCCACATTTTCTAAATTTTTTTTTTAATCTTCTGGATGAAAGCGTTATGAGGTATCCTATCGCATGGTGAAGTTAAAATACTAAGATTCCATTTAGTCTTGAAGATTTAAGACATTATTCATTAATATTTAATATTTTAATATTTAATAATGTCAATAATATTAATAATTTTTAATATTTGAAAATTAAATATGAATAAGGTTTTCTGAGAGAGTTTAGTACCATACCTGTTAATATTTTAAACACGTGGTATCAAATAGAAAATAAATCATTAAAATTTACAGCAAAAACTTGCACTTCAAATTTCTTCATATGTAATTTTTGTTAATTAACATGTTCTTCCACTTAGTTCTTCAATTGTGTTTTAAAAATAAATACGTCTAAAATGAATACCTTTAGAGATCTTTATAATATAAATAACTGGATTACATTTAATTCAGATTGATTTTATTATTCGAAAATGCATCAACAGATCTTTATTTTCCCAGGGAAAAAATTCACACATTTTTATAAAAACATATATGATGTTTTATGCATCACCTATATACCACTCTATGTAACAATGAAATTGCCATTTGAAACTGGAACTGGAAATACACCTGTTTTTCGATTTGAAACTATTATGTAAAACGCAACCTACTAAAAGGGAAAGAAAATGTCTATGGGAAGTGAACGTAAGTCAGCTGTGAATTCGATTATATTTTATCCGGATTTCTGTTTTCTGATTCCCGGTGGATACATTGGGTAGAAGATCGAGAAAAAATATTCTATTTTATTTTAGGTTTTATACATGATGGATAGAATTAGATATAAGCTACTGTGGAAATCATGAAAAATTTGGTACAAGCAGAAAAGAAATCTTCTTATGATTAATCGAGTTTTTTCATCCCAAATACTTGGTTGAATTTGAGAAACATTGTACACTAGCTGCCAAATCTTACGCTTTTATGTAACAGAAAAGAAATTTTTGGCTTATTTAATTGGCAGATTGAGACAATAAAAAAGGGTAAAAATTATTGCTAAATTTCTGTGGTTACTTAAATACAAGAGAAAACTATTTATTTAAGCTTTTGTACGGTCAGTTAATTTCAATACCAATATTTTATAAAAGTGTTATGCGCATTATTTAATATAAAACAGAAGGTTCAGAATACTTTTAGAAAATAATGCATTGAAATTCAAGGCACCATGCAAATG
The DNA here is from genome assembly GCA_963932465.1 of Maratus speciosus. Taxonomy (NCBI): domain Eukaryota; kingdom Metazoa; phylum Arthropoda; class Arachnida; order Araneae; family Salticidae; genus Maratus; species Maratus speciosus. Next base: position 499,000,588 of record OZ010794.1, on the reverse strand, counting down.
CCCAAAAAGTCTGCCTAGACTTGTCATTTTTGTATCAGTGGTAAACGAAGTATTCGGGGGAGCCGTAATAAGTTCTTCAATTCTTTCTTTTTTTAATACCAGTATTTCCCAAGAAATATTTTTGTGATAGGTTTCTAGAACATTTCCAATGGAAATAAACTTCCGTATGCGCCACACACGCTCTACAATTTGGTTGGTGTCATTGAATAATACTTCATAGGCTTTCAAATACAAATAATCTTAATAGGTTACAACAGTTCAATAGGTGAAGTTTTGAGGGTATACAGGGCTCGCACCGTTCCTAAAATTTTCGCACTTTTCTACCAGTATTTTAAATAAGAACTCTTCGTGGTAGATTACTTTAACATCTATAATAGAATTATACAACAAAGATTACAGTTTTAATTTAGTGGTATTAAAGTGCGAAAATTTTAGGAACGCTGCGAGCCCTGGGTATACCCAGTTGCAAAGAAACTCCACTCCCTGTATATGAGTAATTGGGTACAACATATTATAGGAACTGTAAAAATTATGTTTAACCGTCTTAGTACTGTAAATTTTTACAATCAAACTTTAAAAAGATAGAATTAAAAAAATAAATGTCTTTTTCTGAAAGAAATAGAAAACAAAGCAATTAAAAGTGCAGAAAAAGTCGGTAATTTCGGATTGGCTAATCCGAGAATAGGAGGCGGAGCTTCTTTGGAATGAACCAAGAAGCTCGAATAGTGTAAGAAATGAGAGAATATATTATTTTAAGTATTAAGATAGAATAATTGCTAGAAAGTTTAAGATGAGGAAATTTAAGATAAAATAAAAGATATCGTTTTCATTCCTATATATTAAAAATATATAAGATTTAAATGTTACAAAGTTTGCAAAAAACCCCCCCCAAAAGACGTTTTTTGTGTCAAACAGGGTTCGTACGGGTACCGTTATTTTCAAGAACCAATATTAGAATTTTTTTTTATAGAAAAATAAATCTAGTTTAACCGGGCGAAATTCGCCTTATTTCAGGAGAGATTTTCCATAAGAAAATACTGGTACCGAAGAATTTCTTAGTCATGAAATTCAAGTACCCGTACGAACCCTGGTCAAAAGAGGGGTAGATAACAGGCAGAAAGGGCATAGCCGGATAAGCATTGGAAACATGCCTTTTAATCAAATTTCCTCATTTTTTCCATAGATGTAGCTACGTATCTGACAATATATTTCTTCTATTATCACCCTATAAATATTGATATTTAATGAGAAAAAAATGGTTTTCCGATTTTTTAAAAAACAGATTTTTTCAAAAACTACTACACGGAGTTTCATGCTATTAATTGAGGATATATAGATAAAAAAGATGCATAACTGGTAATTTTTTTATAATTTTCTGTTCATAAAAACTGTGTGAAATAGCGAAATAAAAATTTAAAAATATAAAAATCATATCTTATAGTTATCCGAAAATTATCATTTTCTTGTAAAAAATTCTCCATGTGTGTCCGTATATTCTATGTAAATGCCGAAAGTTTGCGTTGGGTACTACATATAAATATTTACAAAAATGTATATCAAAATTATAGAAAGTCATTTTAAGGCGTTATTTGGGGCGGAGCTACTTCCCTTCAACATCCGGAGAATTTTTGGAACAAAGTCAGCAGACAATATGTCAACTGGTGTATTTTAGATTCTATTAGCATATAAGCCATATTTTCAACACCGTGTTCATTTTTATATCGACAGTGTTGAGAATGTTGCTCATGTGTTCATTAAAATTTAAAATACAGCAATTCTGTAACTGTTTATTCCAAAAATTCTTTGGGTGTGGATGTTGAGTAGCTCCGCCAAAAATAACGCCTTAAAATGAATTTCAATAATTTTGATATACATTCTATTAAATATTTATATGTAGTACCCAACGCAAACTTTCGGCATTTATATAGAATATACGGGTACACATGGGGAATTTTTTACAAGAAAATGGTAATTTTCGGATAACCATACGATATGATTTTAATATTTTTAAAATTTTATTTCGCTATTTCACACAGTTTTTATAAACAGAAAATTATACAAAAATTACCAGTTATGCATCTTCTGTATCTATATATCCTCAATTAATAGCATGAAATTCCGTGCAGCAGTTTTTGAGAAAATCCGTTTTTTGAAAAATCGAAAAACCATTTTTATCTCATTAAATATCAAGGCTAAGATGTGTTATTATCCCACCCTCCGCGATGTTGAGTATTTGGCGATTTTTATCGCTCTGGCAACCCCGGCGTTTGGCGTATAGTAACTTATTATGGCAACCCCCTTTTTTACGACGCGAGAGCGTGCTGTCGTTGCTGACGGTTGCTTGACTCTTGTATCAGATACTCTTTGATATTGTGTTCTAACATGCAACACAATTTTATAACATGCTGTCTTTTTATTTTTATGTTAAATTTATTGGATGTATTTCATTGACTATAGTTTCTGTAGTCCGTTTAAACGCTCTTGCTGAAGTAATTAAGAAATATGAGGAAATTTTGACATGAAAGGGAGGTTTGTTTATAGCGTGTCAATGCGTATTAAGCCTATTTTGGAAAATGACGGCGGTGTTATATTTTGTGCTGTAGGTTTCAAGAAAGCAGATGTCTGTTAAGGTATGTTGATAATTTTATGTATATTTTATTGCTTTAAGAGTTTTTTACATTTTGAGATTGCTACAAAACGAGAACTACTGAATTTTGAGAATGCTATATCGCGAGAAATGCTGAATTCGGCGATGTTGTTTTTCCGTTAAATGTGCGCGAAGCGCTCATACAAGGATTACTGATTGCCAGTTTAGCGAATTTTGTTTATTATTTACATTTTATTTTCGTTGAGCCAAACATGCGTATAAACGGGTGCTTGGCGACATTTACTACTTGGCGGAAAAGGGGTTTTCTCGCCAAAAAAAATCCAAGATGGTGGAGGGTGGGATAATAACACATCTGTTCCAATATCAATATTTATAGGATGATAATAGGGGAAATATATTGTCATATATGTAGCTACGTCTAGGAAAAAAATCAGGAAATTTGATTAAAAGGCATGTTTCCAATGCTTATCCGTCTATGCCCTTTGTACTAATTACATCTCCGTTTGAGTATTTTTCTAGTTACTGGTTTCTACAAATGAGAAGTTTATTTATTATTTAGATAGAAGAATTTCAGTACTATTACATTCTCTATTCAATTAAAAGATATTAGAAAAGTTGTATGATAAATTTTAATGTAATCTTATTAATTAAAACACAAACTTCAAACATTTTATATGACCTTCGTTCATTTATTCGTACTTAAGATTTTTCATACAACTTTTATGGTTATTTACTGCATGAAAATTTCATTTCAAATATTTCCTTAATTAATTATATATACGCGCGCGCAACGAGACTCAAAATATCTGTAACTATATATATTAGCGTATCATAAATTTAAATGCTGCAAAGTAGCAAAATAAAACGTGCTCATATTAAAAAAAATGTATTTTATACCTTTCTGGTTACTTATAAAGCTTTTCAATTAAATTTATTTAAACTATAACTGCTTAATACCATATGAATAAACATTCAAAATGCAAAATGTAAAATGTGAAATTCATGAGATTTAAGTTAATACCTGCAAGAATGAAACATTCATTTACATAAGAGCTCTTCAAGAAGCTTTACATTTTCAAAAATTTAAGCTCCTCAAATTTTAAGCACTTTTATCTTTTTTTTCGCACTGAAAATACACTTAATTAAAAAAGCAATATATAAAAATTATTTTTTTTTTCTTAAAGTACGAATCGTGACATTTCACGTTTTCGGAAAACATCTTATATTTCTTTCCATTTATTTATTTTCCAAAGAAGATTTTGAAAATGTATAGGAGAAATCCTCTTGAATTCAATTTTCTATTTTGGTGGTATCAGATACGAACGTGATACGCTAGTTTCATAGAATATCAGGAATCCTAATATTGAAAAAGTGAAGTTCTTATTCGAAATTTTGATATGACATTTGAGGCATTCAGTATACATATGGTCTAAGTCGAGAAATAATAGATATGTTAGAGAAAGACTCAACGCTTGCGTCAATAGGGCATTTATTGACGTCCATGTAAACAACATTATGGTTGATTTGGTTATATGATTCGCTGATTTTTAAAGCGGTGCAAGCCAATTTTTATTACTGCTAGATTTTGAATGGTTTGCATTTGGAGAGATTTAAAAATATTCTTAAAAATATGTTTTAAACACATTAGATTTGTTTTATATACATTTTTTTGGTCTTACTTCGTTTTAATTTAATATACAGTAAGGGTTATCCGAGTTATCCGAATTAGCTGAAAAAAAAAATCACTGTTTTGGTATGAGCGAATGGACTTTCAAAGCCAATGATTATTTTAAATGTTGATTTTCGGTGAATGGAATATAGTCATAACAAAAAAAAAATTGTATAATTTATTTTATATCCCTATTTCATTCTTCTTTAGAAAAGTTACAATAAAATAATATATAATCCTTATCGGTCCTATATCCCTTCCCACATGATAACGGGACCAGCATCTGTTACACAAATTGTATTCAGTTGGCATTATTTTCTTTTAAGAAGCACTTTTATTTGTACTTTGCATAATTTGCAAGAGAAGAATGCACTAAAATTTGCTTTTAAAATATAGTGGTGCAAATATAATGTAAAAATAGAAGCATGTATAAAAAGCTAGCGTCCGATTAGGGTTAAATTTAATTTTATAGGAAAAGTAGAAAAAATATTAAGTAATACGTTTAATGGTGATAATTATAAACTATGATAAAACAGCTTTTTACCAATGTTGTCAATTTACCTCACATGAGTATAAATGAAAAATTCTGATTGTAGTTGTTAATATTATGCAACATAAAAATAATTGTATTCAATGTGGACATGTCTCAATTTTAAAATCAACGCGTTTGAAATATCATTGACCAAATAAAATACTAGAAACAAGTTTATACAGATATTAAAAGATATTTCTTCTGAATCGATTAAAAACATAAATTTTATGTTACCTTCTAATAACATTTAACTTTATTTTTTTTTCACAAATGAACTTGCCTCAGTTTTAAAATCAACGGCTTATATGTAAGAGGTATATTTTACCTCTGAATACAATTTTTTCGCACTCTTTATGAAAAGAAGTTTCAGTGAACTTGTACCATTTGTATTTCATGAAATCTCATACATATATACAGCCAGAGATGGTGATGGAATGAATGCGAAATAAACATCAATAGCACATACATATGGAATTTGAATAAGGCTATTTCTAAATAGTAATCTTTTTCCTATTTAACCCCTTCACGACGAGATTTCAGCACACAATTTGTAATCTTTGCACACCAATAATTCAAAATAGACTTTTTTCTTAAATTAACACTATTTCTATTAGTGTCGAATGGCACCTTATAAGATCTTGGTTTATTGTTATTTTTTCCGTAATTCTTAACCTAAGACAATCATAACTCAAGCATTGAATGAATTAACCTTTTCGAGACGGCATCCCTTCCACAAATTTTATTTGGATTGCACCGCTTTTTTTAAACAGTTCCCTTTAGTTGTAAATAGTAAACAATACTCTAATTAAACAAGAAATAAAAATCCTGCGTAAAGCATAGATTATGAAACACTTTCCAACTCTTCCTGAATGCTTTAACAAAACTTCGTTATTTAGGGAAATAAGGTATATAAGATAACTAAGTAGACATTTTAGAAAACGCATAAAACATTTGAAAAACTGATTTCAGCAGTTACCGTCCATAGCAAATGTGTATTCCAATTCTTTTAAAAAGCCCTGTATTTAATCTGTAGGTTGATATATATATATACTATATAATGGGTAAATTTAGTTTAGCAAGAAAACGCATAACAGGTTGAAATTTCTCTTTCAGCAATTTATACTAATAGATGGAAACATACTTGTATAGTTTTGTACAACCCTGTAGTTAACCCAGTACTTTTATCACTCGCCACTATTTAGCTAAAACTTAATTCAAACTAAAACACTCTTAAACTACTGAAATCACATTTACAGAAATTATCAATTATAGACGGCTATGTATCCAATACTTTGCGTGACCCTGTATACACTTTTATCTATATTCTATAAACATTTCTTAGTGATCTAAATGCAGTTCAGCGTAAAAATGCATAACTCATTTAAAAACCACTTTTAAGCAATTTGCACTCAGAACCAGTAAGCATTACGAATTCTTTTGTGTAGCCCTGTATATGAATTATAGCATTTATACACACCATATACTATGCAAAAATATAGTGAAACATAAAAGCGCATAACATAAATAAAAATGCATTTCCAGCAATCCTCGCTACTGTACATAACTTCGGATACAATATAGTAATATAGTATCTAAAATCTTTTGTGTGTCTCTGTAAATGTTATGCACTTCGTATTATACATAAAATAAGTTATAGTAAATATCATCGACGTATATCAATTTCATTATACATGAATCAATTTAACATAATTAAAATACGCCGCAAACAATTCCCTCTACCCCTATATCATTATCCAACGGAATTATTTTGTGTGTAAATATGAATAATAACTATTCTTTGCACCGCACATTCTACAGAATACATAATTTAGTACACTTCATAAATGCATATCAATTTTCTGATGTTTGAAAGAGTGTAACATCATTAAAAATCATTTTTAACGATTTCTTCCCATAAGTCGTAAGTAACGGCAAACTTTTGACTGTCCCTGTAAATAAACTAAACATGCTAGAAACTTCATTTGAAATAGGGAACGTGCTATGGTAAACATCAATAACCTCCAAAATTTTCAGGGCAATCCGAGTATATTTACGGGAGTTAAAGCACGAACAGTAGGCCAGACGAACAGACAAACCGAAGTCATAAACACTTTTCAACTTTGTTGTAAAAAGTTAAAAAGACAAATATTAAATTTCTTTACTAATGGTGCCAAAAACAAATTTCACATGCACTTTTTGTAGATGCATATACGCAGGGGTCGCATATACAGTGCTGCCAGTGGGCTACTTTTTTTTAATTCAGATTTCTTGATTCGCACCACTTTTTTGAAATAGTAAAATTCGCCTTATTTAATGACACGTTAATTAAGGCGAAAACAAGGTGAATGTTTGCTAAAAAATAGTTTTTTATACAGGTTTCTGATTCTTCTTCAATCATGCATCGTTTTTAATACTTTCCAACATAGTTGAAAAGAGTTTTTGACTTTGATTTGTTTTACCGTTAGTCCGTCTGCCCGCCGTCTAAATGTCCTGATAAACGATTAGCGGATTGCGAAACGGATTGCCCTGAAATTTTGTATGTTATTGATGCTTACTACAGTGCATTCGGTATTGAAAATGATGTGTGAAACATTTATAGTACATTTAGAGGGATGGTCAAAAGTCTTCCTTTACATTACGAAGAATGGGAAAAAATCGTTAAGCTGATTTTAGTGATGTTAGACAATTTCAAACATAATGAAAGTGATATGCATTTATGAAGTGCATTAAATAATGCATTCTTATAAATATGGGTGAAAATCATCATGTACTATATATTTACAGGGCCACACAAAAGAATTCGTTACACAGTGGTCTACGGAGGAAAACTGTTTGTAACGTATTTTAGTTATGTTACACTATTTCAAATATAATGAAATTGATATGCATTACTGAAGCTTTAGTATAACTCGACGTGCATAGCATTTATTGTTCTTTTACAGGGATATACAAAAGATTCGGGTACAATACAGTATCTGAAGTACTGTCTATTATCTATAAGTGCTGGAAGTGTGATTTCATTTATGCTATGTTGTTTTAACTAAATTTTCGGCTAAGTGGTGTTTATAAATGCTATAAATCATATACAGTACTACGCAAAAGAATTGGTAAGCATTGCGTATTATGAGTGTGGATTGCTTAAAGACGGCTTTTAACTGAGTTATGTAATTTCAAGATTAACTATAGTTAGCATATTAAGATATGTTTGAGTAAAATAAATAACATAATATAAACGGGCACGGAAAATACTGGATACATGACCCCCTAAGCATGAAAAAGGTCTGGAAATGGGATTTCAGTAGTTTTAACCATGTTTTAGCCTGAAGTAAAATTATCTTAACCCTAAAATACGCGATTTTGTATTTGTTTCGAAAAAATTATACATGATTCTCTGAAAGATTTATTACACAGGAAAAATAATGAAAAACATCATAGATATATTTTTCATATAATACGTCAATCTTTTCTTCTGTTGCACATCTGCAATACAAGTAAAAACTATTGTCGTGTGGCTGTTTGACGCTAAAATAATGCAAATTAGTAAATACTTTAATAAGTACGTTTCCAAATGCCTTATTTTATATAATTATTTATTTTATAAAACTCTTTCATGTAACCCTTTAATTCCCATGATAGAATACGTTATAGAAATTACGTAGTTCAGAGAATCTGACTTTACATCAGAAAGTTTCAATGGTTAAACCATTACCCGCTAGTGTTGCATTCACGCAAGGGTCAAAATAATTGCTCATGCATAAATTAACTACTTTGGCACCACTATTTTAAAATTAAAAAATTGCATTATTTATTGGCAGAAATTTTGCTATAATAATAAAGCAAGAATTACATTTCCGAATTTGTGGTGGCAAACGACTTCTAACCAAAAATTTGAGAAATACCTACTTTTGTAGAGAATTTCGCTTTATTTTAATACGGAAAATCTGTTTTCTTTAATTAAAACAAATACTGCTATTTTAATTTTCTGGTATGAATTAGGTATATGGAAAAAAAATCTTTTCCTAAAAAAAAATCTTTAAAATTCAAAACAGTGTTGTTTGCATATATGCAAAGCTGCGCACTAAAGGGTTAATGTGGTGCATCTCAAAATCTGTTGGTAATATACAGGGATGTACGAAGGAATTCAGGTATGTTTCCGTATATTAATAGAAATTGCTAAAGGCGAATTTTAAACCTATTATACATTTTCTTACTAAACTAAGTTTTAGCATACTATGTAGAATATATAGATATGTGTAGATTAAATACAGGGTTGCATAATGCCATTGGACTACTCTTCCGTTCACGAATGTTAATTGCTAAAATCTCGTTTTCAAATGTGCTATCAGTTGAAATGTGTTATTAGTAGTTTTCTAAAATGTCTAGTTAGAAATTTTTTTAATCTTATTAAACAGCCAAGTTTCGTTAAAGAATTCTGGAAGTGTTGGAAAGGGTTTCATAATCAATGCTTGACGCAGGATTTTTTTTCTTGTTAACTTAAATTGAATGAGTTTTAATTAACCACTTTTCTGATTTGCACGTACGCCGTACGTGCTTAATCCATTGAAGCGTGGTAGTATATATTTTAGCACACTTAATTTTAACTCCACGCTGCAAAATGAGAAATTTTTATTTTTTTAAATTTTTTAGCACGTAAAGAACCTAATAAATTTATTTTCACATAAGCTTATACGTAAATTCTGGTGACCATCATTTATTTTATGCTTTTAAGAATATAGTTAAGAATACAGTATAAGAGTTTGATTTTTGTGTTTCTCAGAGCTTTTGAGTAAAATTATTTTTGAGTTCCAATATTCGCTTTATTGAATAACAAAATTTTACTAACACGAATATTTCTATTTGCAAAAAGTAGTATTTTGTATGTACTTGTAACTCTTATAACGCAGGAGTGTAAAAATCAGGCGCCAATGGGCCGACTCTCACCAGTAAATTTTACCATTTCTCTTTCGTCTGATCCTTCGTGCAAGTCTTTAGTAAGAATACTAATAAAATTTAAGCGAAGAAATCTAATAAAATTTAGTAATGACAATCGGCCCTCTGGGGCGCTCAGTTTTTACACCCCCGCTATAAATTTATGATGGATGAAAAAAGAAACAACGTTAGCAAAGATGCAATAAAATATATAACTCAGTTATATTCTAAATAAGATTAATTGATGGTAATGTTAAGAAACCAAAGGTACTCTTAAGCATTTTCTAAAAAAATTATACTTAAACAAGAATAATAATGCGTCAAACATAAATTAAGAAATCCATTCCAACAGATCCAGGATAGAGTAACAAAACTTCTCCGCTTAATAAGGTGAAAGTTGATAACTAACTATACAGTTAACACATTTGAAAACACAATTTCAGCAGTTAAGGACAGTTAAAGGCTGTTGGAAGTCAAATTCGTGAAAAAAGTAAGATTTTTGTAACAATACTTTGAATTCTTTATCCCCCACCTTTCGAATGGTACATTACTCCAGTTTATCCAACAATACGTTAAAAAAATTTAAGTAATTCAATTTGTTTACATCATACATAAACATTATCTACGTAAACTTTGAATTTTATTTTCGCAAAATATTGCTTTTTGAACTCGGTAGACGTATTTATAAAACGTACTATACATTTTTGTTTGTAATCTTGCCTGAATATTTCACATATATCTCTGATCAATTTAAGTAAACTTTTCTTACAAACATTACAAACATTTGAAGAATATATATTAAAAAGTTTATCGTTGGAAAAATACAACATTTTTGTTATTTAAAAGTGTGTATGTATATAGAAAAAAATCAAGTAAATATTTTTGGTCCTTTCTGAGAAAAGGTACATTAATTTAACATGGTTAATATAGGGACTTCCAACTGTCTTTAACATCTATAGTCGGAAAAATATCCGAATTATTTTGTGCAGCCCTGTATATGATCTATAGATTTGTATGCATACTATATAGTACGGCAAAATTTAGCTCAGTTAGAAAACGTAAAACTTAATTAAATTTACTATCAGCAATTTCCATCTACAAGCGGACATATAAGCGAATTCTTTGCACAGTTCTGTAAAGGACATATTAATTTTATTCAAACCAAATGATATGCAAATATTAGTTTATCTTAAAAATTCATACCACAATTGAAAACGCACTTTCTGTAATTACAGCTTATCCACAGCACTATAACCGAATTATTATGTGTGTCCCGGGACACACAACTTCTTTCATTGACAGGCCTGTCAATGAACGATAAATGCTACGACGGTCTATTCTGTATTCTCTTTGATGTATGTAAATTACAATGTGTTTCAAATAGATTAACATAATTAAAATACACTGCTAACGGTTTTTCTTCATAGACCACAATTTAACATAATTTTTTTAATGTCTCTGTAAATGAAATATAAACGATACACACTTCATTTTCAATTCCGAACATGTTATGGTAAACCTTAATAACATATATTAATCACATGACAATCCGACTAAATTTACGCAAGTTAGAGAACGGCAAGGCCCCCAGACAGCTAGACAAATTCAATTCTTAAACACTTTTCAATTATGTTGAAAGTTTTAGAAAATGTGTCCTTTTTTATATTGAATTATAATTAAAAGAAATATTTTCAGAATCTTTGAAATGGATTTAGAAAAGCGTACATCTGTTTACTTATGACATAATTCAGATATCAATAAAAAAATTGATGTTTAGAAACAAAAGAACACTTTTTTATGCGTCCACAAATTAACATGAACAGAGTTTAAATATTCTATAACCGACGTGGTGAAGATAAAACACACGTACCCGAAATGACACTTACAATAATTTCTTTGGCACTCAAAAAATCATCATATAGATAAAATCCACTTTTCTTTTTGTTGTAACAAAGATAATTTCGTTTTACATGTATAGATTGACACGCGTTATAAAGTTATTTTTGAATGAATTTATAAATTAGGATTTTTTTCTTTTTTTTCTGTGATACCGTGAAGCGTTTGCGATAAGTAACTACTCTTCCATTCTGTATGAATTTAATATTAAATATACCGGGAATTTTACACAAGTTTTATAAAAAAAAAATATTTAACACCAAAATTCTGAATTTCTAAATATTTAAGTTGCATAGTTAACTTTCTCATGTTGAAAGTATGTATTTTGTGTAAAAATTTCTGGTTCGAGTGGGAATATTTTTATTTTGTACGGGTCAAAAGACCGGTGTTGTTTTATTTAGTTTTAACCCTTCGGGACGGGCGTCTTTTACAGAATTTTAAATCTTTTTTCACCGGTTTTTTAAAGCAGAAATTTTTGCCTAATTGAATCGGGCAAATGCTCAAATTAAATAATGGAAAATTTTCAATTAAATTTTACTGGTGAGAATAATCACTGATTCTGAGCACCTTAAGTGGCACGAATACCGGTCGCTCGTCCCCAAGCGGTTAAAGGGCTTTAACTCTTCAAAAGAATTTAATTCCACAACCACTGCTATAAAATTATGAATGAGCCCAATTTAGACAAGTATGTCTCTTATTTATTTAATTATTTAATTACTAAATATTTAATAATTACACATTTAATTATTTTAGTAATGTTACCGTTAAATTTTGGAGGGTGGGTAATAGATAAATTAACACTGATTAAAAGTTTGTTATTTAATTATAAAAATATAACTAACCACTAATATTTATTTCTATTTTACTTTTTATCCTATACATGCACTTTTAATAATTAAAAATTATTGATAAATTAACATAGCAATAGCGCAATTAAACGATTATATATATAATTATTTAATTACTAAAATAAAAATATATAAAACGAGGTGAAAAAATTAAAATGTTCAACAACAAAAATCTTATTAATAAATTATTAATACAATATAACCCCGATTTAACATTTACCTCAATTTAACGATTAAATTTTGTTAGCCCGATTTATCTATATTTATTTCTATGCTGAAGCAACCTTGTTTAACCTTCCGTCTACCAGACGGGTCCATTGGACCCGACATGTACATTCAAAATATTTATTCAAACCAGAAATTTCTTCAAAACAAACTAAATGTATAAATCAGACAATAATAAGTTAAATAAACAAATTAAATAGTTTTAAGTAAAAATTCTGGTGTAGAATGTTTTTATAAAACTTGAGTAAAATTTCCGGTAGTTCTAGGGTTAAAAGATGATCTTTTTGATGCATACGTATTTTTCAAATACGAAAAATGCAGCGTTTTCTCTCTGTTGTTTTTCTATTGACCGATGTGTGATGAAGAAAATTTTAATTTAGAGAAATTTGAAATGTCAGAGTCTTCTATTTAGAGATTATGCGAACTATGAATTTCTCGTTCCTATTTCAGAACTAGAGAATGTTGAAGAATTTTGCGACAAAATCAAATTCGTCTGATTTAAAAGCTGATTCAGACACAGAAGCATGGTAAAATGGCGAAAATCATTTCAATTAATACAAATGAAAGATTAGATGCACAGAAAAATAATTAATATAGTATTTGTTATTGATGGTCATTTTTATCTGTTAGAGATACAAATAAATCCATGTCATAGTTACATTAAAAACGAAGCAATGTACATATGAATAATTTTTAACCCTTTCAGGGGCAAGCAGTTGTATTTCGGCAAAGCTGAACTCATGCAACAGTTTCCGGGAAAAACGTATTTCAAAATAAGGAATAGCCATTTACAACTTTTTTTTCCCCCACCAAAGTTATAAAAATAAAATTTAATTAAATGTTTCTGCTGCAAAGCTAGATTAAAATTAGGTTCGAAATAAAATATCCCATCTACCTTCAAAGGGTTAACTGTTAAAATTGCATATTTAGGGGGTGGAGGAGTAAAGTATATATAAATACTAATGGTTGATTATGAAAACTTAATAATGAATTTTTAATCAGTTTTAATGTATGTAATATACTCTCCCATTACACGATAATTTCGTTTAACAATGTTTTTAAAAAATATGTTGGAAACCGTTACACCGAGAATCGAAAGCATTGATATTTATTGCATTTCAGGTTGTTATAAAACATTATTAATAAGTTGAAAATCAGTAAGATAAGAAATCATAAAATTTATTTCCTTTGAGAGTAGGAGAAATTAAAAGCAAGATAAATATTTCTTAATACAATACCCATAAAAATGACATTTTGGTTTTAGTTATTAAGAGCACGAAAGAAATTCATTTCATTAACTTATTTTAATGTAAACATTTGGCGAATTACAATATTGACAGATATTGTCTTTGAATTTTAGACACGTGCGCGTGCAAACGCTCTTCGCTATCTCTGCACAAGAATATGGCCAGAAAAATTTCATTGAAGTTATAAATAATCCGATATTTTCCACAACAGTTTTCTTGAATTGTCAAATTAAAGTATGCATTCTTTATTTTTATGCAATTAAATGGTAAGAACAACTCTTTTTTAATGTCTATATAATAACAACTCGAAGTTCATTTTTGAAAAACTCAAATTACTTGTTTTATATTTACTGTAATCACATGTTTTATTCTAAGAAATGTTATATAAACATTGGCTTATTCCATAACTTCTTTACTCACTGATGTTCATAAAAGAAAAACATAATTAATGTTATAATAATTTAATACTGTAAAACCTCTGAAAGACGGACAGATCGGGAGTACGAAATTTGTCCGCTATTCGGAAGTGCTCGCAATACAGGGGTAAAAATGTACAAAAATATGGATGTTGATAATAAAAAAAAGTATCCGCATTTGAGAGTGCCCGTTATGGACTTTTTTACTGTATTATATATGCAATGACATGTCGGGAAAACAACTATTAAACTTAAAAGTAAAGAGAAAATATTTAAATAAATTTAAATATATGAATTACCTGGTATAAAGTCTGCTCAATAAAAGAATCTCAAACTGCGATCTGTATTTCTTGATAGATGTCTGTAGATGTCATTGAGATGCGTACACAAAGAAACAATCGGTTCACTTTAACAAACTTTTCGCCTCGGAAGACCGATGCCAACAGCTTTGGTTTTAGTTACTTTTCAAAGCCTGGGGGATAAAATTCTGACTTTTTCAGATTTGTGATATTCTGCGTTCCGTCTCGGCAAGATAAATAAATGCAAAGATCCGCGTGCACACTTTCTCTGCGGAAACAGCTATGATAAACTTCTGATGTTTCGCTGTATGGATTTTGTAGATGTCTCAGAAACACTGCAATGCGCTGTTCATTGGATGTGTTTTGGAAGGCTTGTGCCTCTCGACGCCGCACAGTGGCGAAATTGCCCGTATTTTTGGCCCACACTCAAATCGCTTTTTCCTTTTCAGAGTTTTCTCTGCTAGTATGGAAATAGTCGGAATGGAGTTCCTAAATTGCTATCGATCAATATTCTGTGAAACATACATCTCACGAGATAAAAAAGTGAAATTTTATGAACATTAGTGAAAAACTGAAACAGATTTTGTGCCTTTAGTGAGTGAAAGAATGTATAATAATAAAGATAGATGTCTGAGTGTCTGTCTGTATTTCTGTGTATCTGTGTGCTACATTCTGAAGACACCGCTGCGCGCAGAGCAACAAGATTTGGCAGGAAGGTAAATGTATTTCTGCAGTAAATGCAACTCGAAGCCCGTTTTGGAATTTTTTGATTTGGTTTATTGAAATGATATAATTTTTAACCCTTTCACCGTCCGATGGTTTTCCTGTATTTTTATAAGAATGCTTGTTCCAGGATATATATATTTATTAATCGCAGTTTGATGTTATAGATAGTTCACGATTCATAGCGTTTATTCTCGTTTTTAAGCGATTTTTGACATTTTAAAAAGAATCCTGACATTTTAAAATGTCAAAAAGACATTTTAAAAAATCACATATTTTTTTTTACATTATAATAAATTTTGTAGTCTGCAATTATTTTTCTTGCATTTTTTTATGCAAGTTTTAAACAGTTTTAGCGTTTTGTGGCGAACTTTTTACATTTGTAAAAAAAAGAGAATCCTGTCTCAACCTTTTAATCTAATATAATAAATTTTGTTCTCTGCAATTAGTGAACTTTTCTCGCATTTTTTATACTATTTTTAACGTTTTACTGCGTTTTGCAGCTATTTTTTGACATTCTTAAATAGAGCCAAGTGTCTGTCTATTAACCCGATATAGCAAATTTTGTCTACTTCGATTTATGAATTTTTAAGAAATTTTCATGCGTCTTTAAGAATTTTTTTGTTTTCGATTTTTTTTCACAATTAAAAAGTGACGTTACATTCGTCACTACAAACATCACAAATTCTTAGTGAAGTATAACGAATTTGCCCTCTACGATTTTTGATTTTTTGTGCGATTTTTATAGTTTTTGTACGTTTTGAGGCTTTTTTTTTTGTATTCTTAAAAGAAATCTGATTTCAGTCTTTCAGCCAATTGGATACATCCTCGGAGATTTTTTAAAAATTTCACGAAATTTGTATGCTATATTTCGCCTATTTTTCAGTTTTGCTGTGATTCGTTTATATTAGTAAAAAAAATTGGAATACAGTATTTTACTTTAATATAGTAAATGTGGTCATTTGCGATTTTTACCAATATTTTATGATTGATCTCTTTCGTATTTTTTGCGTTTTGCGGCGATTTTGAATAGACGTAATTTAAATACTGCCCCGGTCTTTTAGTGTTATGCAACAATTTTTTTCCTCTACAATTTTTAAAATTTCCTAGGATTTTTATGCTTTTTATGCATTTAATTTTTCTACATTTTTCTCGTTTAACGGCAGTTTTTGATATTCGTAAAAGGAATCAGGTTTCAGTCATTTAACCAAATGTAGCAAATTTAGTACACTTTGAGTTTTGAAATGTTAATGACATTTTATGCGAACATTTGAATTTTTTGCGTTTTTCGAACACTTTTTACATTAATAAAAGGAATTCGGTTGGTTGGTTGTGTTTATGTCGGCCGATTATCAACACGAGGGATATGGGCCCTAAAGGGGGAGTGCCCTTCGTGGGGGTCTTGCTAAGGGAACCTAACCCGTATTAACGCTTGGAAATCCAAGGTTCGAATAAAACCACGAAAACTCCGAACGATTAGGCCGACGGGCGTGATTGGGTTCGAACCCAGCAGTTCCCGTCTACCAGCTTCGAGAGCAGAAACTCTCGGCCACTGGTGGGGCTAAAAGAAATTCGGATTCAATCTTTTAGTGAATGGTCTTTAGTGAATGGTCCACGATAGTAAATTTTGTCATCTGCAAATATTTAATTCTTCGAGACATTCTTATACGGTTTTTTCTGATTTTTACCTTTCACTTCGATTTTTTTTTTACATTCGTAAAAGTAATTATAATTCTATCATTTACTTCAATACATTTTGCCTTCTGTGATTTTAAAATTCTTCCCATTTTTTATGGTATTTTTAGAGTTTTCTTCGTGTTTTACGGAGATTTTTTGGCCGTCGTAAAAAAAATCCTGTCTCTGTATTTTCGTCCAATGTAATAAATTTTGTTTTCAGCAATTTTTAAATTTTTTCGTATTTTGAATGCAATTTTTAGCGTTTTTCCACGTCTTTCAGTGATTTTTTTATATTCTTAAAAGGAAATAGGTTTGAAATTTTTAGCCTTACATAGCAAATTTTGCCTCCTGTGTGTTTTGAATTTTTAACATTTTTTAGGCGAATTTAGCATTTTTTGCTTTGTAGGGTTTTTTTTTTTTTAGTAGTAAATGCAATTAGAATGCAATCTTTAGGCTCCATATTTTGAATTTTTCAAGATTTTTACAATTTTTTGCCATTTTTGGTGACTTTTTTACACAAGTAAAAGTAATTCAGATTCAGGCTTTTGGCCCAATATGCAAATCTTGTCATCTGCGACATTTTAATTTTTTACGCGATAGTTATCGTTCCTTTGCCTTTCACGGTGGTTCTTTTACATGCATAAAATGAAGGACTTTCTACATATTTAATACAATATAATAATCTTGTCCAATATAACCGTCTGCGACCACTGGATTTTTACTGAAGTTTTAGGAGATTTTTTTTTCTTTTACGCCCGTTTCGGGACTACTTTTTGACATTTGTTAGGAATCACATTTGAATCTTTTAGCCTGATATGTGTACAGACCGATTTTTGAGATTTCGCCAAATTTTTGTTCGATATTTTAGTGTCGAGTCGAGTTTTTTATATTAGTAATTTGAATTACACTTCAATAGATTAGATCAATATAATTGTTACGTTTTGTTATTGCGATTTTAAAGTTTTTCCAAATTTTGTATGTATTTTTAGCGTTTTTTCTCGTTTGCGGTGATTTTTTTTAAATTCTCAAAAGTAACCAGTTTTTAGTAACTTGGCCGAATGTAGCAAATTTCGCTCACTGTGATTTTTGAATTTTTAATGATTTTATGCGATTTTTAGCTGTTTTTTGCGTTTTGTGACGATTTTTTTCGCATTCGTTAAAAGGAATGTCGATTCAATCTTTTGGCTCAATATTTTTAATTTCGTACTCTGTGATTTTTGATCTTTCAACAAATTTTTGTGCGGTTTTTAGCACTTTTTGAATTCTTCGGATACTTATATTATCTTTCTTGCAAAAGGAATTCTGATCCATTCATTTAGCTCATTACTTTGTCATCTGCGATTTTTTTATTTTTAACGAATTTTTTATGCGATAGTTACTCTTTCTTTGTTTTTCACGGCGATTTCTTTTCACACTCATAAAAAGAAGGATTTCTCAATATTTCAGTCCAATGTAATAAAATTGTCTTCTGCGATAATGGGATTTTTACCACATTTTTATGATTTTTTTTCTTTGTGCGAGTTTCGGGAATTTTGCCATGAGCCATTTTTGAGATTTCCTCGAAATATGTATTCGATATTTGTTATTTTTTTTAAGGTTTCGACGCCATTTTGTTACATTAATAATTTGAATTAGACTTTAATATTTTATATCAATAAATTTACTACGTTTTGTTTTTTTGTGATTTTGTAATTTTTCCCAATTTATATTGTTTTTTTTCACGTTTTGCAAGGATTTTTTGACATTCTTAAAAAGAACCAGTGTTTAGTCTCTTTGCCCAAAATATTAAATTTCGCCCACTACGTTTTTTCATTTTTTAATGATTTTTATGAGATTTTTATCTCTATATTTTTGCTTTTGCGACGATTTTTTTACATTAGTAAAAGGAATTTGGATTCAGTTTTTATGCTCAATAATTTTAGTTTCGTACTCTGTAATTTTTCAACTTTTAATGAATTTGTATGATGTTTTTAGTATTTTTTGAATTCTTCGGATTCTTTCTTACTATCATATTACAAAAGGATATCTGATTCAATCTTTTGGACCAATATTGCAAATCTTCTCATCTGCGATTTTATAATTTTTGGGGAATTTTTTATGCGATAGTTACCGTTTCTTTGTTTTTCACGGCGATTTTTTTTTTACACTCGTAAAAAGAAATATTTCTCAATTCCAGTGTATCTTCTGCAATAATAGGACTTTAACCGCCTTTTTATGATATTTTGTTCTTCAAGCGTGATTCGGGTATTTTGTCCTTAGCGATTTTTGAGATTTCCGCGAAATATATATTCGATATTTGGCTTTTTTTTAAGTTTCGACGCCATTTTGTTACATTAATAATTTGAATTAGACTTTAATATTTAAGATCAATATATGTATTTATTACCTTTTTGTTTTCTGTGTTTTTGTAATTTTTCCCAATTTTTCTGGATTTTTAGCGTTTTCTCACGTGATTTTTTGGTTCTCTTAAAAGTAACCAGTTTTCAGTCTCTTCGTCCTACATTGCCCACTGCGTTTTTTGAATTTTTAATGATTTATATGCAATTTTTAGCGGCGTTTTTTTTTTTTTTTTTTTTTTTTTAGTTTTGCGACGATATTTTTAACATTTGTAAAAGGAATTTGGATTCAATCTTTAGACTCAATGTTTTTAATACTCTTATTTAATATACTTTTAGTATTTTTATATCTTTAATATATTTTTAGTACTCTACAATTTTTTAATATTTAACGAATGTTTATGCGGTTTTTAGTATTTTTTTTTAATTTTTGGACATTTTTTTACTATTATACTTTGAAAAGAAATTCTGATTCAATCTTTTGGCCCAATATTGCAAATCGTGTCATCTGCGATTTTCTTATTTTAAGAGAAATTTTTATGCAATAGTTACCGATTCTTTGCCTTTCCCTGCAATTATTATACATTCATAAATAGAAGCATTTTTCAACATTTTATTCCAATGTAGTAAATATGTCTTCTCCAATAACTGGATTTTACCGCATTTTTATGAACCGAATTTTATTTCTTTTTGCGCGTTTTGGCGCTGCCGTCGATATACTCAAGGCCAGAGGACACGAGATGTGACGTCATCACTAATCGACCGACTTCTTACTTGTGTTGGAATTCACACCGGAGAATTTTGAATATCAATTTTATTTTATTTTATTTGTGGAATATCTATCATCTTATAAAACAATAACAACTATTTAAACATACTGGTCAGAATTTGGAATCCATTAATGAAAAATCAGCAAGATGTGGCAACACTGTTGCATTCCGAATCTCGCTGAATTTTTATTTAAGGATTGCAAATTCTCACCAGTAAGTTTAAATAGTTATTATTGTTTTATAAGATGATAGATATTCCACAAATAAAAGAAAATTGCTGTTCAAAATTTTCTGGTGTGAAATCCAACACTAGTGACAAGTAGGTCTATTAATGATGACGTCACAACTCGTGTCCTCTGGCCTTGAGTATTTCGATGGCAGCAGCTTCGGGGTTACTTTTTGACATACGTTAAAAGAATCACATTTTAGTTTTTTAGCCCGATATGATAAATTTCGTCTTTTATCGTAATTTTTGAAATTTCCGTGAAATTTCATTTCGATTATTTGGCGATTTTTTACATTAGTAATTGAATTCGATTTCAATATTTTAGTATGTGTGAGGGGGGGGGGTTTCTTTGATTTTATAATTTTTTCAAGAATTTTTAGCGTTTTGCAATATTTTTTTGACATTCTTAAAAGAAACCAGTTTTTATTTCCTGAACATAATGTAGTAAATTTGGACCGCTGCTTTTTAAAAATTTTTAGTAATTTTTATGCAATTTTTAGCGGGATTTTTTTTTTGCGTTTTGCCGCAATTTTATTTACATTAGTATTGGATACAGTTTTTCATCTCATTAGTTTTAATTTCGTCCTCTGCGATTTTTTAACTTTTAACGAATTTTTATGCGTTTTTTAACATTTTTTGAATCTTTCGGATACTTATTATCATATTTGCAAAAGGAATTCTAATTCAGTCGCTTGGCCCAATACCTTGTCATCTACGATTTTTTAATTTTTAGCGAATTTTTATGCGATAGTTAACGTTTCTTTGCCTTTCGCGGCGATTTTTTACACTCGTAAAAAGTAGAATTTCAATATTAACAATATTTTATTTCAATGTGATAAACTTGTCTTCTGCGATAATGGGACTTTTACCGCATTTTTATGAAATTTTTTTCATGCGAGTATCCGGAATTTTGTCCTGGGTGATTTTTGAGATTTCCGCGCAACACGTATTCGATATTTGGTTTTCTTAAGGTTTCTACGCAATTTTTTTACCAACTTTTTAGGATTTTTTAGTGTTTTTTCGCCTTTTTTGTGATTTGTTAACATTCTTAAACCGAACGAGTTTTTAGTCTCTTGGCCCAATATAGTAAAATTAGTACACTGCGTTTTTTAAACTTTTTTATGAATTTTTATGCTATTTGTAGCGGGGTTTTTTTTACGTTTTGCGGAGATTTTTTTTTATATTAGTAAAAGGAATTCGGATTCAATCGTATTACTCAATATTTTTAATTTCATCGACTGCAGGGCTCCCCAAATGGTCCGCCAACTGAATACCAATAAATTTTAACAGAAAATTTTATGGTAGGTTTGCGCTAGAATTAACATTTAAAGGTGGTTCCGGGGCGGTTTGTAAGAAAAATCTAAAAAGAAAAAAATTCTAAAATAATATTGCTATTCAGTTGGCGGACCATTTAGGACCCTGCGACTGCGATTTTCGAATTCGTATGCGTTTTTTTAGCATTTTCCTAATTTTTTGATACTTTTTTAGTTTTATACTTGTAAAAGGAATTGTGATTCAGTCTTTTGCAAAATACCTTGTCATCTGCGATTTTTTAATTTTTTACGAATCGTTTGTGCAGTAGTTACCATTTCTTTGCCTTTTCAGGCGATTTTTTTACACTTGTACAAACAAGCCTTTCTCAATATTTTACTCCAATGTAATAAACTTTTCTTCTGAAATACTGGATTTTTACCGCATTTTTATGAGATTTTTTTTGTTTATGCGCGTTTCGGTCTATAATTTTCCATTCATTAAAGGAATCCCATTTCTGTTTTTAGGTTGATATAGTAAATTTTGTCCTCTGCAATTTTTGAGATTTTACTAATTTTTTTTTTTTTTTAGCTTTGTCCGATTTTTTTACTTTCGTAAATGGAATTCGATTTCAATATTTCTGTTCAGTATATTTTGTTTTGTTTTGTTTTCTTTGTTTTTTTTTTTTAATTTTCCCCAAATTTTATAAATGTTTCGTGTTTTGTAGCGTTTTGCGGCGATTTTTTGACATTCTTAAAGGGAATTAGTTTTCAGTCATTTAGCACAATATAGTGAATTTCGTCCACTGCGTTTTTTGAATTTTTAATGATTTTTATTAGCACGGCACTTTACTTTTTGCAACTTTTTTTTTTTTACGTTAGTAAAATGAATTTGGATTAAACCTTTTAGATCAATATTTTTAATTTTGTCCTATGCGATTTTTCAACCTTCATCGAATTTTGATCTTCATCGAAATTTTTAACATTTTTTAGTACTTCAAAGTCTTTTTTTACAGAATAGGAGTAGAAATTCTGATTTAATCTTTTGTCCCAATATTTAATATTTTGTTATCAGCTATTTCTGAATTTTTCACGTAATTTCACGAAATTTTTCACGAATCACTATGCGATTTTTGCCAGCTCTTTACCTCTACATTCGTAAAAAGAATCCTGTCTCAATATTTAAGTCTAATATAATAAGCATCCTCTGCGAGTATTGTATTTTTATAGCATTTTTATACGAATTTTGTCGTTTTAGCTCATGACGTGGAGCTTTTTTAAAATTTGTTTACGGAATCACAATTCAATGTTTTTCAATAATATGGTAAATTTTGTCCCAATATGTAATGTCCTAATATGCAAATTTTGTCCTAATATCGCAAATTTTGTCCCAATAATATGGTAAATTTTGTTCTTCAATAATATGGTAAATTTTGACACAGAGTATGTGTGAAAGTTTCGTGAAATTTTTATGCGACATTTGATGTTTTTTATTCAGTTCTGCGGCATTTTTTTAGAACAGTAAAAGGCTTCAATATTTTAGCTCTACATAGTAAATTTTGTCTTCATCGATTTTACAGTTTTTCTAATTTTGCATGCGAGTTTTATCATTTTTTATTCGAATTTTGCGGTGGCAATTTCTTTTTTTAAATTTGTAAAAAGAGTTTTTTCTCAATCTTTTAGTCTAACAGTATAGAATTTTCTCTTTGTTATTTAAGTTTTTCTCTCATTTTTCATGCGATTTTTTCCTCATTTTACGGAGATTTTCAACGTTTGTAAAGAAAAAAAAAAAAAAAAAAAAAAAAAAAACAGGTTGAAATCTTTTAGCCAATAATGCCAATATACGAAATTATGTGTTGATTTTTTTTTTAAGATTCTTTAAAAATTTAATTTTTACGATTATTTTGCGTTTTGCAGATTTTTTTATAGTATTACGAATGCGAAAAAAATTTTTTGATAAAAAATTCCAAATTCTGTCCTTTGCAATTTTTTGAGTTTTTCGCGAAATTTTTTATGCCATTTTTGGCGTTTTATGCCTTTTGTGATGATTTTTTTTTTTTTTTTTTTACATTTATAAAAATTATCCTGGCTTAATCGTTTAGTCCTATGGAATTTGTTTTATTGTTCGCAATTTTAAAAATGTTTTCGCATCTTTATTGTTTTTGTACGTAGTGATTTTTTGACATTTGTAAAGAACAACGAGATTTCAATTTTTAGCCCGATATTGCAAATTTAATCTGTATATACTTTTAAAATTTTCGCAAAATATTTAAGCGATATTTGAAGAGTATTTTTATATTACTAAGCAGAAGTTGTATTTAACCTTTTGGCCCTATTGCAAATTTTGCCCACTGCGTTTTCTGTAATTTTGCGACATAGTTATAGGGTTTTTTTTTTTATTTATGTGCGTTTTGGGATTATTTTTTGATCTTCCGAAAGGGAATAAGATTTCAATAATTTATTACAATATAGTATAGATTTTGCGCGTTCTATAGTGCTTTTTCTGCCATTCTTCAAAGTAATATTTTTTTAGTCTTTTATCCTTATACTATAGCAAATATTGTCCACTGTGTTTGTTTAAACGTAACGATATTTTATACGATCTTTAGCGTTTTTTGCATTTTGTGGCGAATTTTTTAATTTAGTAAAGTCTTTTTTTAATCTTACACTCAACTCAGTATATCATTTTAAAGTGAGAAATAGTCTGTTTATTTAGAGTTTCGTTTTAATTACTACAAGCATCTAAAACATTCTTTGCTACTACACTAGAACTGATCCTCAATTCTATTTCGCGTAAGCACAGAATAAAATTAAACAATTTACCTTATTTACGTTACTGTAAAAGACAATTGAAATACTATATAATTCCTATATTCTATACAAAAAGTTGTAACCCTCTCGCTGCGCAACCGTAGATTTCCTCGGGCAACGTAAAAGTAGCAAAATTTGTGCAACCCGAGATTTCTTCGGGGATGCATATTTTCCGTCTAATTAACCCTCCTTGATTATTCCCACCAGTTATTTTTTTATTGTAAATTTTTCCTTATTTAATCGGAGCATTTTCCCGATTAAATTAGATAAAAATTTTTGCTTTGAAAAACGATGATAAAAGAATAAAAATTCTTAAAAGAGGCTCATCTCGAAGGCGTTAAATACGCAATTTTTTAAGCTATTTTGATAAAACAATTACGCAGCGAGAGGGTTAACTCTTTCCGGTCTGGTGACTCTTAGAACAATTTTATTCGGTCGGCAGAACTTTTTTAAAAGATGTTACCTTCATTTACACACTTTCGAAAGTGCTCTAATTAAATAAGGCAAATTTTATTTTCCTTTACTACTGGTGCCAAAAGCAAATTTTGCAAAGAAAAATGATCACGAGACGAACTCTGAGTTGGACCGAAAAGTGTTAAGCATGACGTGCTTTATCATCATTAAAATTATGCACAAAACAAATTTGCAAAGAAAAATGATCCTGAGACAGACTCTGGGTTGGACCGCAAAGTGTTAAGCATGATGTACTCTATCATCATTAAAATTATGCACAAGGAAAAATTTGCAAAGAAAAATGATCCCGAGACAGACTCTGCATTGGACCACAAATTGTTAAACATGACGTGCTGTATGCACAAAGAATTACGTATCACCCTATATACAGCACTGCAAATTCGTAAGACACTTTTGCAACATTAACTGAACATAATTATTAACACTTCTAACTAAAATAATTTTCGATTGTGTTGCGATTGTGTTGCAAATGTGTTGTGCCAAATAAAAAGATTGTGCAAAAGGTGTTGTTAAAAATTACAAAAGGATAAAATATGTTTTCAAGACATTCATTTTTAAAATTGTGTTATAAATGTTTAATAAATAGTATGTTTTAAGTGTGTGTGCATGTTATTTTAAATACACCATGAAGAACGTGTTTTGAAAGTGTTTTACATGTGTTGTTTTATAGTGTTCTGAATTGTGTAATGTTTACAATGTGTTGTTAATTTGGTGATAAATTGTTGTGCAGCACAGAACAATTGTAAGAAAATATTTTCATCAACACTATTTGCAACACCATTTCAACACAATTAACAACACTATTTTTAGATAGCAATACTTTTGAAATATATTAAGAATACATTTCACACAATTACACACAATTTAAGAATACTTTTGCAACATATTAAGAGCACAACACAAAAAATATTTTGTATTTGAAATTTACTAATTCACAACACATTAATGTGTGACATTTTGTGACAAAATGTGTTGTATAATGTATTTATTTTTGTCTTTGACAATTTGCAGTAAAGAAATCCGTTTCATTTCATTTTTAACTGAAATAAATGTTAAACTTCCTTATTTACATAATCCTATTTTATATCGAACATTTAAGTATTAAAGAGTGATAAAACTTTCGCGGGACAAAATTACGAAAATCATCACCAAGAATGCGTAAAAAATATGTTTTCAAAACATCAAATCTGATATGTTACTTGCTGGACAAAAAAAGTGAAAGACATATAACATTCTCAAGTTTTTGCCCCATGTGGAAAAAGGGATATTTTGCACTATATACACGAATAATAAAGAAATCCGTACATTTCTCTTTTAACTGAAAAAAAAAAATGTTAAGCTACCTTATATAGATAATCCTATTTTATATTGCAAATTTAAGTATTAAAGAGTGATAAACCATTCGCAGGACAAAGTCAACGAAAATCATCACCAAGAATGCAAAAAATTCTGCTTTCCAAATATCAAATCTGATATGTGAGTTGCCGGACAAAAAAAGCGAAAGACATATAATATTCTCCAGTTTTTTTCCCCATGTGAAAAAAGGATTTTTTGCCCTCCAGGGACGGAAAACACGCTTGACCAAAACAGATGATGCGATGCATTTCATCCGGTAGCAAGGCGGTAAGAAAAGATTTCGATGTTGGGAAAGAAATTGATTTTGGTGTCAGACAGCGTGAATGTCTGTCGATAATCCGAAGCACTTGAGATTTTTTTTTATTTAAGAATGTATGTCTTGGATTTAGTAAAAATACTTTTCGCAAATAAAGAATGTTCTTATTTTTTAAAAACTGGGGAGTAAAAAATGCAGTATTAGCTATGAACCGTCCCATTCCTTTTGTTGGTTCAAGAAAAATAAAATATTATGCCTTATTGGGTAATGGGAATATACTTTCCATTTAATTTTTATTGAAAACTTGAGGATTCAAAGCGGAATTTCTAATAAAATATTTTGTTTTTATAATGCATTTGATAAAACAAGAAGTCGCATTTTATTTTCAAATAAATTTCTTTGTAGATTCTGGTGGCAGTGAATCTTTTCAACATTTCAGCCACAGAATTGACTTGCCCGATAAAAGGTTATGTGTAAAGTAATATCATTCTATTTGTTGATGGTGATTTGTAATATATTGTAAAAAAACATTTTGAGGTGATAATACATCTAACTAAATTATGTGTAGAAAACCAGTGTAGTTGTGGTTTCTTCAGTAGTAAAAAATGCATTGTGTGTCATCACTTTGAGGCGAATCACGATTTCCTTTCCTTAATTTAACAAAAATGAAGGTATTGTAATAATTATTTTGGAATTATCATTCACATATTTGATTGTCGACGGGTTCTTATTTTTTTTTTTTTAATTGGTGAGTAAAAAAAGCAGTATTGGCAATGAATGGTCTAATTCCTTTTGTACATTCCAGAAAGAATAAAATATTAATTTGTAAAAGTAATATGATTCTGCTTGTTGAGGGGGATTCGTAATATGTTCTAAAATTTCTGGAAAATTATGCTGGAAAATACAAAATTAGAATGACGAGTGGTATTATCCTACAGGATTTATTCAAGGCTTTCAAGCAACACGTTTTTTTTTTTAACTGCGATCTGTATAATATTGGGTCGTTCGGAAAGTCATGTCCGTCTGGGAAAATCAATTCGTACCGGAAAATTCTATCATTTAATTACTAGACTTTGATTTCGATGTCTAATAATTGCTGGACAGAATTTTTCGGTATGAATTGATTTTCCCAAACGGACACGACTTTCCGAACGACTCAATAAAACTTCTTTACGTGACTTGTTTACAGAGGAAGGGAAACCTCAAATTCCTGTTATTTATGATGAATTGCCTGTGCAATTTAATTTGTATGTTATATGTCCTTTAGCCTATACATTTAATTACATTGCATTCAATTTTCATATTTTATACATATTTCTAACAAAACAAATATGCATAAAATATGAAAATTCTATACAGAGAGTCCTGTATCAGCTTGTTTACAAATTTATTAAGGAAATCAAACTTTATTTCTTTTTAAATATAAATTAATAATAAACTTTCTTATTTATATAAACTTGTAACAAAGTCCTTTATATATTAAGCATTTGCAGATGAATGGGCAAAAAATAGCAATTTTAAAATAGCACCTTCTAACGACCAATTGTACAAAACCTCGCAATTGATGTTCAGCTATCCAGTGTTGAAAGCTCGCTAAAATTTGTAATTCCGATTGCTTGATTGACACCATATTTTAAAAGCAGAAATAATCAGCAAATTTATTGACAGATTAAATAATGTAAAAATGAATCGAATTACACCATATAAAAAAGGGTGGAACCTGAAGAATAATAAAAAGAAACCCTGGGAATATCGCAGATATCGTAAAATAATCATTCGTACAAGGAAAATATTAATTCTTGTCAGTTCAATCTAAAAAAAAAAAAAAAAAATGTCGTTTTATTTTTTTATTTTCGCAAGAGCTTTAGTATAATTACAAAAGACCCTCAGTAATATGAAAGCTTTATAAGGGGGAAGCATAAAAAATGAAAGTAAACGCCTTTTCAAACAATATAAAGCATGTAAATGCTAGTAGCTGGTTTCCCTACAACGCTCGACTGTTTTTATAATCGGCCGCAGGACAAGCGAGTGTCGCTTTTGTGATCTAACAATCTTAACTTGGATTATGTACGCTCTAATCATATTGCTCTGTCTTGTACTTTCCAGCAAAAATGAAGTATTAAATAGTACTAAAACATACATCCTACAAAGTGACCGGAAATACTCTCCAAGAATACCAGAAATTCTGCTTTTAAAACAAAATATATGATTTGTAAGCAGCAGAATGCAGACAAGTGCAAGCAGCAGGTGCAAGACACACATAGCGTTGGTACAGTCGTGGAAAAAAAAAAGTACACACCCCCTACTAACTGCTCAACAAATCATCATAGAAGAAAGTGACTGGTACCGAACGATTGGAAATAAAGTCTACTTTTAAATGATGTATATAAAATTTTCTTAGGGGGCCATCTACATATTAAAACGAATCCAAACTTTATTTTTTTCAATGGCAATACCCAATTTTAACAAGATATTTCAAATCTTCGGTTCAAACTATGCCTAGACACCAAATTTCAAGTCATTTGAATGATAAGTTTTTGAATTATAAACATTCAAAATTGAGTGCTTCTAATGTTAAATTATATTTTCATATTTTTATTTATATCTCCCGAAATTATGCTCCTAATGTGCTAATTTTTTTGTGGTAATAATACTAATATACCCAAACATAAATAAGCTGAATTTGCAATTTTTATAATTTTATGATATGAATTATGAAATTAATATTGGAAAAAATTATGAATTACAACCTACAATTTTTTTGATGGATTTAGACTTATTAAGTCCTGCTTTATGGAAATTCAAAAATTTCACATTTTTCTTCCAAGTAGTTTTCAAATTATGCTTAAAAAACGGCAAAATGATGGTTTAAGGGGCCGTCTATGATGGAAGTGAGTAGACATTTTGAAATTTATTCTGCCGTACTGTAATCTAACACGCTTCATTGACTCCTTGAGTGGCGCTTAATGTGCCTTGATCAGGGAAGCGGCTCTCTCCGTTAACAATCCAGTACGGAACTTCAATTTGGATACAGCCCTTAAAATACGCTCTTTTTAAAATAATTAATTTCTCGGAAACTTATGGTACGAATTGCATAAAAATTCGTTTTTAGGCTAATTGAAGGGTGTAGAGTTCATTTATGCTGTCCGAATTGGGTACTCCTATTGAAAAAAACAAAGTTATGGTTCGTTTTAATATGTAGGTGGCCCCCTAAGCAAATTTTATATACATCATTTAAAAGTAGACTTTATTTCCAATCGTTCGGTGCCAGTAACTTTCTTCTACGATAATTTGTTGAGGAGTTAGTAGGGGGTGTTTACTTTTTTTTTTTCCACGACTGTACAAGCGATATTTTTCCCTTTTGTTCTACTTCGGCAACTTTTTCAAAATATTATTTGCCTTACACGTGCACAATTAAAGCATAAACTCCTACCAGTAAAATGTTATATGTTGGCGTAAATGTTATATGGCGTATGTTTCAAAAATTAGCGGTAAAAGCAGAATAAAAAAGATAGTCGCCCTTAGCAATTCTTCCTAATATATTGTCCTAATATATTGCACTAATACTAATATACAGGGTGTCCGGTCTCAACGGTGTCCAATGGCTAATTCCTAAACCGTTAGTCATAGACATACTGTTCCAATTGGTAAAATGCTTTAAATCAGATAAAGATATATTTTAAAAGCGATTTGGATCAATAAAAACATTTCTTAAAAAATTACGAAATTTAAATTTTTATACGGTCCCCTGGTCCTATAAGTTATATTTAGTAAAATTTTCCTATTACACTGACAAGTAAGACAAAAAAAGTCCCATTCATATGACACTAAAATTGTGCGAGTTATGAATCTTTAGAAATGCATGACTAATGCGACTTTTCTGCTCTGAAAACAAATGAGTTCGGCTTGGCTTTGAGGGGTCATATTCCAAGTGCTTAAAGTATTCGAAGATCTCATTTTATGTGTATTTGCGCTTTGAAAAAAAATCGTACAAGTATTACGTTTAAGTTAACATTTATTAAGTTTCAGATTGGCTGAAATAACGTATGTTTTATTTTGTCAGGATTTGAGACTGTTTCTTTTATGATTCCTTTTAACAAATATTATGTTATTTTTATAAGTTTTTATGTTACTTCAACGATCTTATGTATGTTTTCCAGTTCAAAATTTGCATTCGAACTTTAACCCACTTTCAAATATCCGAACGAGATTACATTTTACATACTGGCACAAATCCGATAACAATCTAATATTATTATGATTTTCGGTGGTTACCATTTATACTTATTTTATAGGATAACACAAAAAATTTCGGATAGATTACCGCCAAGAAGCTTATGAAAATGTTTTAGATTAGATAATACAAGACGGAGATTGTTGGGTTTTTTAACATTTATATATTTTTTAGCACTGAATCCGAAAATTGCCTTAATTTTTAACCATCATGTCAGGATATTTCGCAAATCATAAATTGTCGAATTTAAGGGGCCAGGTAACCTTTGAACCAATAAAGTACATGGAAAAGTGACCTCTGTAAGAACTGCAGTCATTCTTTAACTAATTAACTTTTATTTATAAAATAGAAAACACATGTTAGGAACGATTTATTTTATCACTCAAAGTTGTTAGAAAAGGTATACACATATATAGTTTTTTTTTAAATTTATTTTTAAAGATAATACAATTTTTACGGAAGAATTATTATTGCACGCATTGCGCGCATGTTTTTCCCCATTTCAATGGCTGAAACAAACCAAGATTTTTTTAATGAGTAGAGACATAAAATGTTTTCAAAATGGCCTACAAGGAAAAAAATAAAACTTTTAGATCTCGAGAAAAAAAATTTTTTTTAGAGTAATTCAAAATATGAAGATTTTTTTGATACAAAAGTAGCCGTGAATTCTAAACTTCTTATTTGAGAAACATAATAATAGGTCATTTTGTGCTTCTGTACGTTTAATACATCCACCAAAAGTTTCGTGAAATTCTTGGCAACCGTTTTTCAGAAATCGTGCGCGCAATGATCAAAATCACTGTTTTGAGAAAATTGGCTTTAAAGATTGAAAAACTCGTTGATCATATAGCAAAAGATCAAAGTGTTTTAGACATAACTTCTCTTCTAATGCGAATTTTTGTTTGGGGTTTGATTTTAAATGTCCCCAAAGAATCATATTTGATTATAAGCTATTTTTAAAAAATTCGATTTTTGGACGCTTCAAAGGTTACCTGACCCCTTAAAGAATAACAAAAATCGGATACTATAAAGTAGAGGAGATCGTTGTATTTTTTAACTTTTGATAATTGATTTTTACGTACTTTTTAGCACTAAATCTAAAAATGACTTTTATTTTAACCGTCACGTTAGAATTTTTTTGCAAATGTGTAAGCTAAAATATAGCGAAAATCTCATACTATAAAACATATGTAAAACGTTTTTATTTTATTTGATTCAATAATTTATTCGATATTTTTGCTTATATTGGGATTCTTACAGCTGGGTAGTGTGATGAGATGGGGGAGGAGATTAAATTTTAACTTTGAACTTTTGAACTTTGAAATTTACAATTTGCGAAAAATCTTGATGTGATGGCTAAAAATGAAGGTCGTTTCCGGATTCAGCGGTACAGAATACATAAGAATCAATTATCAAAAGCTAAAAAAATGAAATAACCCAACTTTTGCAGGCTAGTGTAATCTAATAATATTTTAAAATACGTATCATTTTGTAAAGAATTGAGGCTGTTAATTTAGCATCATTTTATTTAACAAAAATTCTGTTTTTTTCTTTCTTCTTAAATGTGTATTACAAATTGTATATTTTGCATTAATATGTCAGAATGACTAAAGATTTCAAATTTATATTGCAATGTTAATTTTACTCTCAACCATTTTTTAATATATCTGACGAAATTAAATTTCGACTAAATTTGTGAATGACCCCCAATTTGCAGCAAAAAATATGCTCCAACTTTAAACAGGTATTACTCGGTCAATTTTAATCGTAGAACAACGGGACTTTTTCTGTATTACTTGTCAGTGTAAAAGGAAAATTTTACTAAATATAACTTATAGGACCGGGGAACCGTATAAAAATTTAAATTTCGTAATTTTTTAAGAAACGTTTTTATTGACCCAAATCGCTTTTAAAATATTTCTTTACCTGATTTAAAACATTTTTGTAATTGGAACTATATGTCTATGACTAACGGTTTAGGAATTAGCCATTGGACACGGTTGAGACCGGACACCCTGTATAGCAATTCTTCCTAATATATTGTCCTAATTTATAGTTTTTTTTTTCTATTTCATTTATGAGATTTTTTTTTTAAATTGTAAATAACAATGGTTCAAGATTTACAATTTGGAATTATAATTTAAATACTATATGAAGTTATGCCATTTGAGTTAATGTATTTCATCTATTAAGTAAGAAATATATTTACTATACTTATTCTATAGTTATTGATCTTTATTTACTTTCTTTTGTGTAAACGGTGTCGGGGACCTTTATAAATTTTTAAAATATAGAGTTTTTAACTTATCTAAAAACTTTTTGTATATATTTCGTCAACACCTATTTTAGTAATAAATTTTAGTGAATCATTTTTAGGAATATTTTCATATTACATACAAACCAAATGACGTCATTAAAAATTGCCTGATTGATTTGTGACCGGAAGATTTGACCAGGATAGCTCATTTGGTGGAGCATCGGCAGCTTAAATTAAGGTACCTAGTTCTAATACTATCCTGCTCATTTTGCCATTTAGTTGGAAAAGTAAAATTTGAATTGTTACTTTAACAATTAGACTAATTGTGTTAAAATTAATTTGATGAAATAAAGGAGACTTTGTAACAACATTTTTAAAACGCCTTGAGGGGTGGAGCGATACATTATATCCCACCTAATTTTAATCAAGATTATCAGAAACTTTCAATTAAATTTTAGTTTTATAATTTTCGTAAAAAAAGTTGCTAAATTGGTTTTACTTATTTTGAAATAAAACATTTCGTAACGAATTCAACATTATAGAAACAGAAGCACAATTATCTGCGCCTCAAAAAGATTATGTATAAGCGTATTGCTACACAGGTGTTTTGATACAAAAGTTGTTTGTCTTGTCATGCATTGTCCTAAACAAAATTTTGTACGAAGACTACCGTATCTTCCTGTATAAAACTCTTATTAATTTCCTTTTCCTTTAAAGCAGAAATAAAGAATAAAATTCCTTATTCATGTAAGTTTATATCGCTCAGCAAAAGTTAAATATTAATTATTAATAGACCAATGCCGCTATATGAGCGACATTGGGACCCATGACTAAATTTATTAGCTTAGTACCACGTTTTTTTAAAGAATCTCTTTTACTTTTACTTTGGCATCACGTACAAGAGAAATTTACTAAGAAAGTACTTTTAAAATATAGCAGTGCGAAAAATATAAAAATAGAATTAAGTATTTAAAGTTCTGGATTGTTAATCAATTAGTTGCTATTGTTCGTTTACGCAACGTAAAAAATAAATGAGTATGTTTAAATGTACTATCAAGCTACCACTATTTTTAATTGAAAATTTGCCTTATTTAATAGCAGCAACCTTGACTACTAAATAAAGTAAAAATTATCTTTCAAAATTTGTGGTGGCAAAGGCTTTTCAGCAAAACGGTTAAACATCTCCATAGGCAGTTAATGGGTTAAGGGTTAACCCATTGTGGGGCGGTGGGATAATTTAACAAGATTCGCACTAGAAACTTTTAACTAAATTTTATATTTTGAACTTTAGGGGGGGGGGGAGGGGGTGTTAAAAAATTGCTTTTCCTTATTTTAAAATAAAAATTTTCCATTATTCTGGTGAGAATTCAATATCACAGACACATAATTGCTTGTACCTCAAAAGATTAAAATTTGATGAAACATTCGTGGCCTAACGTGAACAAAATAATTCCAGGGCATGCAAAATATTTTACTGCAAAAATATCATATCGCGTTGGTAAGTAAGTTGTCGAACTAAACTGTAAAGCCATATACTTTTCTCAGAGATTTCTTTTTCAGGAAAAAAAAAAAAAAAAAGAAAGAAAGAAAGAATCTCGAGAGGCGTAAATCAGGATTGACCAATACAGATGATGCGATGTATTTCATCCGATAGCAAGAATTTTAAGAAAAGATTTCGATGTGGGAAAAGAAATTTATTTTGGAGTCAGTTATCAGGAATCTAGGAAGAAAGTCTGATGCAATTTAAATGCATGTTTTTATAAGAATGTGTACATTGAATTTGGGAAAAATACTTTTCGGGGATGATGATATTTATATATTTTAACTCTGGATTAAAAAGTAAAATTTGACATACGTAGTAATACAGTATGGATCAATGCACGGTGTACCGTAAAAAAAAGACAATTATTTTTAAAAATAGGAAAGAAAATATAATACAGAGTATCCATAAAAGGATGTCCTAGTTATAAGTTTTAATAGTATCTACTTTAATCATCCTAGTTATCCTAGATCAAAAGTAAAGAGTAACACAAGCAGTTTTAGATAAGCGCATACACGAGTACTATTTTTTTATTGACTCGCTTGCAGTGGCACGCACGCAAAATGATGACTGCTGAGCAAAAAGCCTTTTTGCTGGGCTGAAGGTTTAAAAGCCGTTAGAGCCATGCGAATTTTTCCTTTCGCGCTTTATAGAAGATCGTGTCTACGTTCCGCCACTGCCTAATGATACAGGGTGCGTACGGGTGCTTGAATTTCCCGGCTAAGAAATTCTTCGGTACCAGTATTTTTTTATGGAAAATCTCTCCTTAAATAAGGCGAAATTCCGTCCGTTTAAACTAGATTTATTTTTCTATAAAAAAATTTCTGATATTTCGCCTTGGAAATAACGGTACCCGTACGAACCCTGTGATATGCCAGAATTGAGACACAGAATTAAAGAGGCTATTGTTTTCATTATACTCCAAACTTGTTAAACTAAATGTTGGAAGAATTGAATTTTAGTTCGTATGTGTCCCTCGTGGTAACTAAAGGTGCAGATATTGAACATTTGTCAGAAAAATAGGTTAGTTTACCTGCAATTTGATGTATGATTTCTTCTAATCAGTCTAAATTAAACTGTCATAATATACCATTGAGCAATACCAGTGGCGTAGGTGTCAGAGCATCTGAGTGCCCTGTTGCAGGTCGAGAGTTAGACTCCTGACTGGGCAAGGTTCACTCAGCCCTTCATCACCTCGGGATCGATAAAATGAGTACCAAGCTTGCTTGAGAACTAAACACCGAAAGTCCCGTGTTAGGCTGACCACCTTGCCGGGACGTATGTTACATAGCACCTCGGGGCCCAGGGTCAAGAAAACAGGGATGGACACTAACGGCCTAGATCCTTCTCGGATAGTACAGCAACAGAGTTTAGGTTAGCTTTTAGAAATATACCATTGAACCTGGGATATTCTTTTATGACACCCTGTATAACTTTGGATGGAAATGTACAATGTACTTTTTCAAGTTACCTGTGATTCGAAAAGTGTTCCTTATTTTTAGAAGCATCAGAAACCAATATATTTACGAGGTTTACAGAATCGTGTATAAAAACAAAGTTACTGTTGCTGCCACATATTTTTGGAAACGAATTATTTTTGTAGCGTACTGATTAATTTTTGCAACCCGGAATATCAAATGCTATAACTTTTCAATTAAAAATATCCAGGTGCGTAATTGATTTTATATATGTAAGAATAACAAATCAATATAAATATCAATGTTAATGGTGTCAATTTACCATGTTTGTTTGTAAAATATGTTGATTGAACATGAAAATGCTTACTTGAGAATTGATAGCATTCCAAAAACGGATATTCTAGTTGAGGATACTACACTGTAAAAACTACTCCGAAAGGTTCCCGAAAATCTATAACAGCAAAGAAACTTTGTTTTTAAAAATTCATCTTTCAATTTTGTAAAATATGTTAGTTTAAGAAGCTTCTAAATATAATCTGAGACCTCTTAAACATTTTTCTTTCTATGGCTCTCTATTGCGTCTGCAAGTTGCCTAATTGCACGGTAACTAAATAAAGGTTTTTAAAGTCCATTGTAAATAAATAAGCTTAAATTTTCTTTTGAAAATGACGGTTAGGAATAATTAAAGATTTTGAGCAACATATACGTCAGTTATATGTGGCAAACCTCGAGAAGGCGTTAAATAGTGTAATCTGTTCGTGACATGATATTGCTTCAAACCATTCCCAAGAACGTAACGGAAAAAAATTCTGAAAAAAAAGAGAAAACGAATCTGGTATGTGAGCTGTTACACAAAAAGCTCTAAACTATGTAACATTCAGCAGTGATTCTTTATCTACATGAAAATAAAACTGCCCTCAAGGGAGGAAAAATACGCTTGACCAAAACAGGAGATGTCGGTATTTCATCCGAAGGCAAGAAAGGTAAGAAAAGATTTTGATGTTAGCAAAGAAAGTGATTTACCTATCACTAAGCGTAAATGCGTCTCGAAAATCTGAAAAATTTATTTTTTTGATTTGTTGGATAAGCAAAGTTATATATATATATATATATATATATATATACATATCATGGCGTTAAATGTGAAATGCTATAGTATCTCTTCGCGAGATATGATGGCGTTGAACATTGATAATGTGTTCATGTCATGAAATTGCCGACAATCATTCCGAAGAACGCAAAAAAATCCTTCTTAAAAAAAAAGACGAATCTGGCTTGTGAGTTTTCTAGACAAAAACTCTAAACTCCATAACATTCAACAGTGATTCCTTTTCTACTTGTAAATAAGATTTCTGCCCTAAAGGGACGAAAAACACGCTTGACCACATCAGGTGATGCGATGTATTTCATCCGATGGCAAGAAAAGTGCGTGTCGAAAATTTGATGTGCTGAACACAATACCTGTTTTCCAATAAAGTTTATTTTTTGGAACTGGGAAAAAATATTTTTTTGAAAATAAACAAAGTTACGCATATATACCATGGAGTTAAATGTGAAATGCTATAGTATGCCGTTGCAAGATACGAAGGCGTTAAACATTGAAAATCTGTTCGTGACATGAAATTGTCGAGAATCATTTTAAAGAACGCAAAAAAAAAAAAAAAAAAAAAAAAAAAAATCTTTCTTTAAAAAAAGATAAAACGAATCTGGTATGTGAGCTGTTACACAAAAAGCTCAAAACTCCATAACATTCAGCAGTGGTTCTTTTTCTACTTGAAAAAAAAAAAACTGCCCTCAAGAGAGGAAAAACACGCTTGACCAAAACAGGTGATGCGATGTATTTCATCCGAAGGCAAGAATGATAATAAAAGATGCTGATGTTGAAAAAAGAAATTGATTTTTCTATCACTCACGTAAATGTGTGTCGGAAATCTGATGTACTGAAGACAATACCTGTTTTCCATAAAAGTTTATTTGTTGGATTTGAGAAAAAATACTTTTCGCAAATAAGCAAAGTTATGTATACAGGATGATTCTAAATCATGCTACAAACTTTAAGGATTTTACAGGACACTGTAACAAACATTTATTGCCAATTTGGCCCTTTTTTATTTCAAAATTTTTCATTCATACCAGAAAATTCCTATACTATTTTTTTTTTCTTTATATAAGACAGACATTTCATGATTGCATAAGGAATTTTTTTTTTTTGAAAATTCCTATATTATTCTCTTCTTTATTTAAGAAAGACATTTCATGATTACATAAAGAAAAAAATGTTCTTTGAAAATTCCTATACTATTCTTTTCTTTATTTAACCCTTTCAGGGGCCAGGTAATTGTATTCGTAAATTGTTGAAGTTATAGAATGACACCAGTATTTGCAAGGAAATTTCTTTGTGAACAAGAAAAAGTATATTTTCGCGCACTTAATAAAAGTGAAATTTTCATTAAAAAAATTCGGGTGCCAGCGTGGCAATTAGGGATTAAAATTACGTGATGCCATAGCGTCATCACCGTCCTTTAAGGGGGTAAGACAGACATTTCATGATCACTTAAAGATAAAGATCTTCTTTGAAAATTTCCGGTGTGAAATCGAAATTTTTAATCGAATTTGAATTGAAAAAACCGCAAAACTCTCAAACACAGGAAATACATGAAAAGAAATATATATATATATATATTTATTATTATTCAAAAATTTCGATTTCCTACAGGAAAATTTAAAATAAAATTTTTTTCTATATGTAATCGTGAAATGTCTGTCTTATATAAAGAAGAGAATAGTGCAGGAATTTTCTGGTATGAACGAGAAATTTTGAAATAAAAAAGGTCAAATTGACTCCCTGGTGTTTGTACCTCAACGCGTCACTTGCGCCCACATATTCCTATACAATAAATTATTGTTACAGTGTCCTGTACTAACCCTTAAAGTTTGTACCATGAATTTAGACTCACCCTGTATATACCATGGAGTTAAATGTGAAATGCTATAGTATGTATCGCGAGATACGAAGGCGTTAAACATTGACAATGTGTTCGTGACATGAAATTTCCTACAATCACTCAGAAGAATGCAAAAAAGTCTTTCTTAAAAAAAAGACGAATCTGGTTTGTGAGCTGCTAGACAAAAACTCGAAATTCCATAATATTCACCAATGATTCCTTTCTACTTGTAAAAATGATTTCTGCCCTTAAAGGGACGAAAAACACGCTTGACCAATACAGCTGATGCGATGTATTTCATCCGATGTCAAGAAAAGTTAGGAAAGATTTTGATGTTAAAAAAAATGAATTGATTTTCCTATCACTCAAATGCGTGTCGAAAATTGTATGTACTGAACACAATACCGGTTTTCCATAAAAGTTTATTTGTTGGATTTGTTAAAAAATACTTTTCGCAAATAAGTAAATTTATGTATATATACCATAGAGTAAAATGTGAAATGCTATAGTATGTGTTCGCGAGATATGAAGCCGTTAAACATTGACAATGTGTTCGTGACATAAAATCGCCGACAATCATTCCGAAGAACGCAAAGAAATATTTCCTAAAAAAAGACGAATCTGGTTTGTGACGTGCTAAACAAAAACTCAAAACTCCATAACAATCACCAGTGATTCCTTTTCTACTTGTAAAAAAATTTCTACCCTAAAGGGACGAAAAAACACGCTTGACCAAAACAGGTGATGCGGTGTATTTCAACCGACGGCAGGAAAGGTAAGAAAAGATTTTGATGTTAGCAAAGAAATTGATTTTCCTATCACTCAGCGCAAGTGTGTGTCGAAAGTTTGATGTACTGAACAGAATACCTGTTTTCCATAAAAATTTATTTGTTGGATTTGGGGAAAATTATTTTTCTGAAATAAACAAAGTTACGTATATATACAGGGTTCGTACGGGTCCTTGAATTTCCAGATTAAGAAATTCTTCTGTTGTGTTTATGTTAATTATTTTATGACGGCCAATTACCAACACGGGGGATATAGGCCCAAAGGTGGGTGGGGGAGTGCCCTCCATGGGGGGGGGGTCTTTTTAAGGGAACCTAACCCGTATTTACGCAAAGAAATTCAAGTTTCGAAGAAAACCACGGGAAACTCCGTACGATTAGGCCAACGGGCGCGATTGAGTTCGAACCCAGCACCTCCCGTCTACCAGCTTCGAGAGCAGAACCTATGGGCCACTGCTGGAGCCGATACTGGTACGCAAACGAGCCTTTAATTAAGAATGAAATGGAATTAAATAAAAATTTTCCGGATCTCCACACATATTTCTTATCAAATCTATCAGGAAATAGTTTTTTTTTTAACTACAAGGAAATTAATTACGCACCAAACTATGCCCGCCAAGATATGCGAATTGACTGTGGAGCCAATTATGAAACTTTCCATAGATTAATACGTATAAACTTTATATGAAAAAAAAGTGAAGCTTTCATCTAAAGTATGTTAAACTGAAATGATCCCCCATACCTTCAAAAATAAAACAAATGATAGGCCAATAAATAAATAAATGAGACTGTGCATTGAAACAAATTGAAGGAGCGATGTTAAATTAATACTGTAAGGTGAAATTAATTGTGAAAAGAAAAGAAATAGCAGAAATAAAATAAATCACATATTTGAAAATATAAAAAAGAAAATGAAATATTTTACATTTTCCGGATCTAGATGCTATCCATTTATTTCAATAACTAATATCACTGAGAAATTCATGGTAAAATAATTTTCTTTCCTGATTATTATTACTATTATTATCATCATTTATTTACATAACGGAATACAGCAGTAAACATTTTTTGTTTAAGAGTAAAATAAGTTCATTTTTTAAATAAAAGGTCTAGAACATATGAAAATTTTAAGATTAACAACTATCATTTGCAAACTACAAAGCACGTCGTAAAGAAAATGGTAAAAGACAAATGAAAAACAAATTAAAAAATATTTCTGTTTCTCACGTTAGATGGCGCTAGTCACGGGAAACCATGTGGTTTCTAACCACGTGTACAGCGGACAAAGGAAACTTAGCGATTGCGAGGCCTGTTATTTCGATAAGGAGACCTTGGCTTAAGCATTTAAATTGGATGAGTTCTACCCGGAATATCTACGCAGATTTTCATTGGTCCATTTCCAAATCAAAACTTTTTTTTATATATAGAAGGATGCACTCCTTGAATTGTTGGAAAATATAAAACATTCAAGGGGTTTCCTTGCCATTATTTCCGCGCCCTTCATATGTGTAGTATACATCACATCTTAGGTTAGCTATAAGTTAAATCTATCACTAGTGTTAATAATGGAGTTATGAATAAAAAGGAAGAGACATATACTTTATTGTCTATCATTTACGAGTGAAGTAACTGGGGAGATTGTCACAAGATGGCGGTTGTTTTTTTTACATCAGATGAACTGTTTCTGATTATCGCCTGGGCAAACTTCCACCAGTAAATTTGAATACAAAATTCCATCTTATTTAAGCGCTTTATTCATGCCAAAAATTCTCTCACAAATGTGGTAAAAATTTCTATTTGTGTTTACTAGCGGCAGTTTGCACAAGTATTATAAACATTTTATTGACATTAATAAATTGACTTAATAAAATAGTCCAATCTTGAACGCCAGATTCACCTTTTGTTTATTATATAAAAACATGGAAACATTTAAAATGCTTCATTTAAAACACATTACTACATAGGTGTGATAAAAAAATATACAAATGTTTTTAAAATTAAAAACACTAGATGTTAAAATGATAAAAAGCTACTCCGAGCGCTTTCGGTTAACTTTAAGCCTTTGATTGAGCTTTCTCTACCTTCCCCCTCCTTCAGTTTAATGGATACGACCACCTGCGGGCTTCCTGGAGTGAGTTTCCGGTCAATCTGTAGCAGTGAACATCGAGCGTCGAGTGTTTTTATCAGTCAATTCTCTTCTCCTTGACAAAGGCTTAAGGTTAGCCGAAAGCGCTCGGAGTAGCTTTTTATCATTTAACATCTAGTGTTTTTAATTTTAAAAACATTTGTATATTTTTTTTTATCACACCTATGTAGTAATGTGTTTTAAATGAAGCATTTTAAATGTTTCCATGTTTTTATATTTTATTGACATTTCTAGTAGGTTGTTTTGGTGTCACAATATGGCAGGAGCTCCGGGTCTGACTTCCACCTAAGTAAACTTCTACCAGTAAAAATAAATATCTGATTTTGCCATTATTTATGACCGAAATTCTGCCTTAAAAAGGCGTTTAAATAAGAAGAAAATGTGTATTTAAATTTATTGGTGGAAGTTTGTCTAGGCGGTAATGAACTCTTGAGAAAGCGGTTACAGTTGAAGTTTCACTATTTTAAGGATATGTCAGTTCCTGTTTTTTTATAATTCCATGATGTTAATATGTACTACAATTAAAAAAGACAGATACATAGAGGAGAGTAAAGTCTACAGCACTACATCGTAAGAAAGACTTCTAAATCTTTCTTAATCTACGAAAATATGGAAATTGGACATTTTCTCTAAAATTTGATTTACTGGATTTTCTTTCTGTTCAATTTATATGCAGGGTTTGAATTTAGGTATCCTCATTTATTTCACTTGTAGAATACGTGATTAACTCTATAGTTTTTGTTATTGTCTATGATTTGAACGCATGCGATATCACAGCAAAATTCAGGGGGCATGAGAACAATGACTTTAGAAATTGAAAATCAGAAAAAAAGTCAGCTTCTTATTTTTTCCACCTTTTATGATGCATTGGCACGAATGCTGTCAATAAAGATACTGGCTATGTTAGGCATGATTAGAATGTTCTAAAGATATTATGTAAACTAATTTTATGAGTGTTAATCTTGGTATGCTTAAAAAAGCTACTTATAAAGCATTGTAAAAAGAACTAAATGTCTTCAAAGAATTAAATTGAAGATTGTGTGGTTTCAGCATTTTGTTATTATTTTAATATTTCAATAAATTAGCGTGTCTCATGTCATCTTACCACATATATAAATATTAAAAAAAAAATTGCCGAACAAATTAAAAATATAAAACTTTGCCTACATTGTTTAAGCCCAAGAAGGGACAGATATTAAAATATTTCGTTCAGTTAGTTCTACATTTAATGTTAAACTTTCGTCTAAAACGAAATAAAACTAATCAAACTTAAAAAAGAAAAAGTAAATTCACAGAATATGGTACTTAACCCTTTTAGGAGCAAGTAACTGCGTAGCTGTAATGTCGTAATCACTTCGGAATCTTCCAAAAAAAAAAAAAAATATTTAAAAATAAGGCAATGCAGTTTTACAACCTTTTTTCCACCAAACTTAGAAAAGTAAAATTTAATACTTTTTTTCTGGTGCAAATCTTCAATAATCGTAGGTGGGATATAATATATCCTACCGCTCTTCAAGTGGTTAAAACACCCTAAAATCTTAGATTCCGGTCAAATGAAACCGAAATAAACTTTAGGCCTTTTTCAAAGGTTTGTATTTTGCATGTACCTTATCATTTTGTACATAACCTTCATAAACATAATACTAAATTTGCAACAGGAATATTTGTGAATTAAAAATGAAAAAAAGTCACACATTGGGTTATAATCCACCCATATGCAAAGGCATTTTATCATCCGTTTTGACCGTGACGTCCAGCAAACATTTTCGCTCTTTAAATTTATAATATTACTAGAATTAGCAAAGAGAAAAAAAAATTGTGGTATCAGGGACAAAACGATTGGAAGAAGTAAAAATAAGTTATGAGGTCCATAGGTTTTACTGTCTTAAATTAACATTAAGGAGTCATACTGAAAATAAATAAGTATTGCACTTCCGCGCAATAATTAAATAAAACTTTTAATTACTTTTGCGCAATCTTCTTCTACATAAACAATAAACAATTTGCAATTTACAAAAT
This sequence comes from Maratus speciosus, assembly GCA_963932465.1. Classification (NCBI taxonomy): domain Eukaryota; kingdom Metazoa; phylum Arthropoda; class Arachnida; order Araneae; family Salticidae; genus Maratus; species Maratus speciosus. Next base: position 498,956,696 of record OZ010794.1, on the reverse strand, counting down.
AAACATATTGATATATTTATTTATTTTAATAAGTCAGGAATGAAAGCCACTATTTTGCTTTTGTTGCTCTTTTCCTCCAATTTTGTTTAATACTTGTTGTAAAAAATTGCATTCTGTCTCAACATTTGGTCTTTATCTTCTTCAGGGCAAATACTCTTTTGTTTAACCTAAAACATTTCTTGAATGTTCGAGAAGAATTTCTATTGAGAAATACATCTTTTCTTTTCAGTTTTTTTTCCCTCTAGAGATATCTGTAAAACTTTCAGTCAACAAAAAAAAAAAAATCCAGAAAAAAAGTAGCTTTATCCGGTATATTATTATAGTTTAAAAAAGAATGACAACAAAAAATATGCTTTAGTATATATTTTTGTTAAAGAAAGAATAATATGAATTAATTCATTACATATTTTTGGTTAAAACGCAATGTAAACGATAGCAATGTCTTTTCAGTCAAAAGTCTTTTTTTTTTGTCGTTGTTCAACGGAACTCTAATATATGAAAAATCAATAAAAATTGTAAAACAGACTGCAATGCGTGTTGTGTTTTTAGTATATAAGGTTTATATAAAAGTAATGCGACTGTACGTCGCAGCGCGCATAATCCAGGGGGGATTGGTGGAAACGGAAGTCAGTTCAATACGAGACGAGCGTCAGTAGACTACTAGCTTCCGTGTACTGTAAAAAAAATTATGCAACCTTGCTTCATAAATTTGGCGGCAGCCTTGCTTCCATGGAACTATAAATAAAAAGGAACTAACATATCCTTAAAATAGTGAAGGTTCAACTGTAACCGCTTTCTCAGGGGTTCATTACCACCAGGACAAACTTCCATCAGTAAATTTAAATACGCATTTTCTTCTTATTTAAACGCCTTTTTAAGGCAGAATTTCAGTCATAAATAACGGCAAAAACATATATTTATTATTACTGACAGTAGTTTACTTCGACGGAAGTCATGCTCTGCGTTCACGCCGTATTATGACAACCGAAACAACCACCTGCAAGTGCCAGTAAAATAGTTTATAATACCTGTGAAAACTGCCACCAGTAAAAAACAAATAGAAATTTTTACGACATTTGCAGGCTTCCCAAATTGTCCGCCAACCTAATACCAATATATTTTAACAGAAAATGTTATGGTAGGTTTTCGCTAGAATTAACGTCCAAACGTGGTTCCGGGGCGGTTTGTAAGAAAATATTGGTATTCAGTTGGCGGACCATTTGGGAGCCCTGCAAATTGTGAGAAAATTTTTGGCATGAATAAAACGTTTAAATAAGATGGAACTTTGGTTTCAAATTTACTAGCGGAAGTTTGTTCAGGCGTTAATCAGAAACAATTTATCCGTTTTAAATAAACAGCCGCCATCTTGAGACAATCTCCGCAGTTACTTCACTCGCAAATGACATGTAATACACTGTATGTCTCCTCCTCTATATTCATAACTCCATTCTTGCTGCCTCCATTTTATTGAGTAATTTAACCGATATAACTGGTGTTACTTTCATTGGTGAGAATTCCCCATTTCAAATTGCTACTTGCTACCACTAAATTTTAATAGTATTTCTCGCCTTATTTAATGGCAGAATTTCTGAGATTTAATAAAGCAAGGAGCACTATTAAAATTAAGTGGTAAAAATCAACCATTTGAGACGGAGGATTACCATCCCTGTGCTTTACACTAATGTGTAATATTACACTGGTTAAATCAGTTTAAATTACACAATCATATAAGTTAAATTACTCCATAAAACTGCAGGCAGCATGTCGGCACGAATTTTATGGAGTAACGTTGCATTTTTTTTTTTTTTTTTTTTTTTTTTTTTTTTTTTTTTTTTTTTTTTTTTTACAGTGCGCGGTTCGTATTATGGTTTTAGTGGACTCCTGTGCCTAAGCTCGTCTGAAGTTTAAAAATACAACGTCCAATAGAACAGCACAACATCATTAAATTCTGTTGAAAAGATCAAAGGGAAGGGTCAATCGAATGAGGTCGGACATTGTTGCCAATTGTAAGCTGCATCATGAAAATGCATGAAGCCACACCTGCTTCGTAGTCAAAGACTAACTGGTACGAAAAAAGCATCCCAACGCTTCCCCAGCAACCCTACACTCCAGATGTTGCTCCTTTGCTATTTTCCTGTTCCCCGAGTGAAAACAGCTCTGAAAAGACACCGCCGACCGTAGCAGAGTTCAATGCGGTTTCGACGCGATGCTTGAAGGACATTCCGGAAAAGGACTTCTAGGACGGCTTCTAAGCATGGAAAATTCGTTGGCAGAAATGTGTACACGCCCAAGGGTCTTATTATGAGGACTTGTAATTGTTTGTAACGATATCTTCAATTCATATTCTTTCCCGAATTTGGTCTCATTACTTTTTACGGAAAAACTACTTGGTGGCATGAAGTGTAATTAAGTATTCAAATTTTTGAAGATTTTAGAAATCGATTTCTATTAACATTTTTCTAGTTTACAATACATACTTTTCTCGAATATTTCTTTCTCATTTTATATATTAGTTTATGAATTACATTCGAAAGCAAATATGTACTCTAACTTATCGAACTTTTAACAGAGATCGATTTCTTAAAATTTCAAATATACGAATATACGAATCCGAAGTTACAGCTCATTAAAAAAAAAAAAAAAAAAAAAAAAAAAAAAAAAAAAAAGGCTTTCGAGTTATACTTAAAGACAATACACACACACACACTGTAGAATTGTTTTGAAACTATAATAAATGTAACGGTTCATGTTTATAACTTTAAACTTCCATAATTCCTAAATTATTTCATCAAGTGACTTCCAGTGTTGGTGTTCTAAGGTAAAATTTTCCCAGTAATCTAAATATGATATCAAAATTAGATAATCGCATTGAAAAAATTTTAATGCTTGTTACAATTTCTCTCCCGTAAGCTTTATTTTTTAACCAATAATTGACAAAAGAATTTATTACCCATTGTATGGCTATTTTCGTTCTTTTTTTCGCAATAATTTGGTGAAAAAAATGTTTGGGGGTATTCTCTCTCTCTTTATTTTTTTTTTATAAACTGTATTTTGTACCAAAGAAAATACCAAATATATATATTGAAAATGTGTTAATTTATAATTTTTATTTTTGCGTTTCATAATAATTGAGAAATTAAATACGATTATATGTATGCTTCCTAATGGAAAAATAACGAAGTATAGTAAATTCGCATTTATTAAAATTAAATATCTTTTTTAGTAGTACACCATATCGTGACTGAGAGTTTTTACATAATTTCATTTAACATGAATAGTTAAGATTAGTTTTAGAATTAAAAAAATCTTATGCTATTAAAAAATAAACAGACTCATTAAAATATTAATATTATTCCATTGCATAATATTTTATGATCAAATACTCTTAAGAGATAAGAAACTGTTAAGATTTGTTTCATAAGAATAAATTGTATTTTATTAACGTACTCACAATAAACGTACAATGCAAAAAAAAAAAAAAAAACGTGTTTTATAATTATGGCATTTAGTCTCTTAATACTACAATGAAAAGTAGTCATTATTTCCTTAATTTATTTTTTAAACATCGTCTTGAAATAATAGCATTTCTCTATAAAGGGGTATTTCAGGAGAAATTTGAAACTGCTTTTAAGGGGAGAGTGGAGCTTAAAATCCTTAAAAATAATTTTTTTTATTTTGTAAATTTCAACTTAAATATTATTCAAGGGTACATTATATACATTATGGCATGCATTTATCACAAAAAATGAAAAAAAAATATTTTTGAGAAAAAAATGGAATTTTACGTGTCGTCTTAGAAAACTTCGAAATGCCCCATGCATCTTCCATATCAATGAAAATCCCCAATATTTTTTATAAAAGTTTGGTTTATATATATAAATAAAATAGAGCATCGAATTTTATATATTTCAATTTAAAGAATTTAAAGATTAAAAAAAAATTCAAAATTTCAAAATTTTTCAAAAAAAAAAAAAAAAATTTTTTAACCTTTAAATTCAAATATATAAAATTCGATGCTCTATTTTATTTCTATATATAAACCAAACTTTTATAAACAATATTAGGAATTTTCATTGATATGGAACGCGCAGAGGGCACTTCGAAGATTTCTAAGACAGTTTTCTAAGTAAAATTCCATTTTTTTTCTCAAAAATAATTTTTTTTTTTTTTTTTTGTGATAAATGCATGTCATAATGCATATAATGTACCCTTGAATAATATTTAAGGTGAAATTTACAAAAAATAAAAAAAAAATTGAAAAAAATTGAAATTTTGAAAATTTTTCGAAAAAATTTCAAAAATTTTCAATTTTTTTTTAAACCTTTAAATTCAAATATGTAAAATTCGATGTTCTATTTTATTTCTATATATAAACCAAACTTTTATAAAAAATATTGGGGATTTTCACTGATATGGAAAACGCATGGGGCATTTCGAAGATTTCTAACACGATGCGTAAAATTCCATTTTTTTCTCAAAAATAATTTTTTTTTTAATTTTTTTGTGATAAATGCATGACATAATGTATATAATGTACCCTTGAATAATATTTAAGTTGAAATTTACAAAAATAAAAAAAGTTATTTTTTAGGATCTTAAACTCCACCGTCCCTTTAAAAACTTTTTTAAATAAATGTAGTAAATGCTTAAAAAAAAAAAAAAAAAAGGTTTAAAAGTATAAAATTATCCTTCATGAAGACGTGAATAAGCACTTAGCGAGTTTCAAATCATTTCCAAGCTATTAATTTAATGATTTTTTTTTTTTAATATAAATATACATTTATGATAATTACTATTTTATGATAGTTTAAGTATTTAGTTTTCTAATTAAAAATCAATTAAAACAATTTTTCAATCTTAAAATATTATTTGAAATTAAATACGCGAAAAGCCGTAAAATTTATTATGTTAATAATGAAAAAAACGTATTATTAAAGCATTCCATTTTACCTATACAAAGAAAAATTTGCGCATATTAAGATTCCATGAGTACTGAAATTTTAAGACGAATCTAGAAAAATGTATATTAAGATATCCGGGTACATTGAAATGGACATTTTTCGGATAAAATGATATTTTCAGCTTTTGAATTTATTGAACTGAGCATATATTTAACTTTACAAAAGGATTTTAAATTTGTATTTCTACGTTAATTAAAAGCCGTTTTTACATTAATTAAAATTATTAAAGAATTTCTAAAGCTGCAGTGATCATTAAAATATCTGGGTGTATGCCTGTAGAGCTTTCAAACGCAGGGTTGCCACAGGCGACTATTTTAATATTTTGTTCTCACCACTATTAATATATATATATATATATATATATACATTGATATTGTAGTATATACAGTGTTGCCAGATTGGGGATTTTGTCCCCATTTTGGGGAATTTTGAACCTCCAGGGGAATTTTTTGGGGACAAGTAGTTCGTGGGGAAATGTTTGGGGACTGTCAACGTTTTTGGGGAAAAACATGGGGGATTTTTTTCACGTTAAAGTTTATTTTTAGTCATCTGACAATACTGGATCTGTTTCGAACTCTATTTTGATTCGTAAAACGAAAATAAAATAGCGAAATCGGAGATATCAATCATCATTCTCGTGGTCTAGCTCATCGTTTACTGCATTACAGTTTAGACGTATCACAGGTGCATCACGGCCTGCCTCGGACTATCTCCACCTGAATTTCCAGATCACTTAAGGTCGGCAAATTCTCCTAGTCATCGCAGACAAACACACAAGTACACATACACATTTCCTTTATTAGTATAGATCTATAGATTTAAACAACAGAAATAAAAACAATTTTATAACATTTTTTTGTGTTTAAGTCTGGTTAATTTGTGCTTCATGGAATGACAGTAGAGCTTTTTCTAAGACATGAAGTTGCATGAAACTTCTGCCGAGTTTAAATGTTTATGTTTAGTAAATGGGGAATTTTTTCAAAATAATGCTTGATTTGGGGAAAATTTTTGAGCTTAAATTAGTTAAACATTTCTTATAATGCAAAATTAAAATTTGAAAAATTACTATTTTGAGTAGAAACTGCGTTGGGGACTTTTTTCGAAAAAAAAACACTGATTTGGGGAAAATTTCAGAAATTTTGGGGAAATTGACTTTCGACTATCTGGCAACACTGAGTATATATTTCTAGCAAATATTGCCATAGAATATCTAATAAATTTCTATTTTAGGAAAGTGGTGCGAAATAGAATTAAAAATTAATCGCTAGGCAGCCCTGCAAACGAAAACGAATTACCACATTTCTTTTAATATATACATTATTTTAACCCCTTAACCCTTTCAGGGACAAGCTATTTGTATTTGCAGACTGTTGAAATAATTGAATAACACCAGCATTTAAAAGAAAATTTATTTGTAAACAAGTAAAGGTATACAATATTTTCGATTATTTAATAAAAGTGAAGTTTTAATTCAAAAAATCTGGTGCCAATGTGGCAATTAGAGATTAAAATTATGTGATCCCGTGACGGCATCACCGCCCCTCAAGGGGTTAATTCTCGCTCCCGTCAATATCACTGGCTGAGTTGTCGTTCGTTATTTCGCGTGACCGTCATATTTCCGGGCTGGATATTCAACTGGCTGGAAAAAACTTCTGAAACCAGAAAAGTTTAATTGTCCGTGTGAAATCTTTGAATATTATCGTGGAGGTGTGGTTTATAGAGCTGATTGTGATGCTGGATTTTGTATTGCATGTTTCGAAATACGTCACACTAAAAATAATTTATTAGTAGTCAAAGTTTAATGTATATGTGTATTATTTCAAATATTATTTGTAAAAAATTGTGTGATGATGATGATAAATAAAGATCTAAGATGTGAAAAATAAAGGTCTTCTTTGCATTAATTTGTATGGTGTAAAACAAACATTAAGACACAGAATTCTCGCATGGTGGCTGTTGTACAAATGTGAATTTGTACTATAAAAAAAAATTCCGTCTTAAAAAAAATCTAATTCCATATTTAATAGACACCTTTTAATTATTCAATTTCTGTAAATAAAAAATAGGTACTTTTATAATGGTTTTTCCAAATATTAAGTGATCCTTAAGGGGTTAAGAGGTTACGTGGAGAAAAACTGACATATTTTGGAATTTTTTTTAGGAAAAGAGAAAAATGAATTGAAAAACTAATTATTCTACGTTGTTTTTTACTGCTTTTAAAAAATATTTTTTTGTGGTTAAATTTGATCATATATTACGTCGGAAACCTGCAACCGCGTTCACCTGTACTAAAATATCCGGGTTCGATGGGCAGCATCCCAATTTCGTGCAGAAACAAGAAATTATTAAAATCTCATAAGAATGTATCTAAGGGCAGAGACGGAACAGTGGTGCAGAAGTTGTGCGATTGTCACCACTAAATTTTAATAGTATTCTTCGGCTTTAAAGGTCTCATAAATTCTGTCTTGAAATAAGATGAAGAATACTGTTAAAATTTAGCGATGTCGATTGTTTCTCTGCTGCTACACACCTCTATCACTGTAAGGGCCATCGGCTAGAATTTATAAAAAGTAAAAATATTCCACTATTTTGAAAAGAAAAATAATTTTTCGTTTAAAATTTTGACCTTTAATCTTACTGGGAAAATATAAAAAATTAAAATTTTCAAAAACAACTCGATGGTCATTAGACAATTTAATTGTGCGTAGAGGAACGCAAATTGTATCCAAAAATGTTAAAAATTGCTCAAGTTATCATACTGTCCACGTTGAAAAATATTATTTCCAGAAAATCCCGTTTAACCCTTTATCTACTGACGGTACTTATAGGTACCATTAAAATAACTTGTTACAGAATTCATTTAATACATCGATTAGTAGTAATACCTTTTAGTATGAGTTATAGATGCATTACTTTATCTTGTTCCAAAAACATTATTGGTTACACAAAACAAAAATATTTTTAAAAGGATTATTTCTTTTGCCTTTGCATCTTTTCATCTTTCTTGGCGTTAGGGGAGGGGGGGGGGATTTTTCTATTCTGAAATATTTCTATTGTAAGAACATTATATTTGTATATTTCCTAATTTTACACAATACTAAGAAAAATATTTAAAATAAAAGATTTCATTGGTGTTATAAATATTGCACAAAATCCCTATAAATTCAAATTTAATTAATCCTCCTAAATCCGTCAACCCTTTTAAAATCCTTCTAAAATTTATTAAATGATTATGTAAATCTTCTAATGTAGTTTCAAAAATTTGCGAAACATGCTTCAGAAGATAAAATTTTCATTAATTCAGTACATAAAGGGTTAAAGTTTTAGATTTCAATATATTTTAATCGTGCGCGAACTCACATTTTTGGTAATATCTATCTTAAGAATTGAAATATCATTTTAAATCTTTTCACCATAATTATACACATTATAAGGATTTCATTTTCGCCAAAAACAAAAAAAAAAAAATAATCGATTTTTTGAAAGTTGAGAACTATGCGCCCCATTATGACTTTTTCCCTAACACCTAAAATAATTATCATTTTATGACAGTATATTGCAACGAAGAATTTAATTCATTTCTGGAAACATTTGTTTCTTCACGTTAAAAGTGTTTTCTGAAGATCACTTTTTACTTACCCATCATACGTAGTATAGGGTAAATCTTGTAATTGTTTTAAAAATCGAAAAAAAAATTGACGCATTTACACGTTTGAGACGCTGTAGATTCCGAAAAACATATTTTTAGAAAAAAAAAAATTGTCCGTCCGTCTGTATGTGTGTGTGTCTTTAAACCCTTGGGGACGAGCGGCACGTAGTGAAGCTGAAGTGCCGCATGAAGTGCGCAGAATCCTTGTTTTCCCTCACCAGTAAAATTTTACTGTAAAATTTGCCTTATTTAATCAGCGCATTTTCCCGAGTCCAGAAGACACAAATTTCTGTTTTTAAAAAACGGTGACAAAAGTTTAAAAATTTCGTAAAAGGCTCCCGTCCCGAAGGGGGTAATCGCTCTATCTCCCGAACAAATTGAGATAGAGACTTAAAATTTGGTGTGTACTTAGAGAGTACTAATGGGAAGATGCCTATAGAATATCGATAGAAGATCAAATATAGAACCTCGATTAACCGGAAGTATTTTTTTCGGACTCTTGAAATATTCGTTCTGATAAAAGGTATACAAAATTTTTCGAACGTGTTCATTTGAAGGAGTGAATATAAAATACAATAAAAAAACATAAATTTTGCATCATGCATTAATTCGATCGGATAATTAGTTGCCGAGATATTTGTAATTCTATTTTTCACACTCTTCGATTTTCCATGACCCTGTATTTCATTCAAATTTCAATTCAAAGATATATTTTAATTGGAAATGAGACGGTTAATCCGACGCAGTAAACTATTAGTTAATAGGATTATAATTTTTCGAGTTATAAGGATGTTTTTTTACGCAATTCGCTACTACTCGATTATCCCGCCGACCAAAAAACTATCGCCAAACTATAAGATTAAATGCCAATAATGGCTTATCGTAAATGTCAAGCATTTAATGCCTCTCCATACCTATAAGGGGGTTTATCATAGGGGGGACCTTGTTCTGTCACCAAATATCGCCAAGTTTGTCGCCAACTTGGGCGGCCGAAATGAGTCGCCAAAAATGACGCCAAATTGGCGGTATCTCTAATATTTTGCCAAATTCCCATAGACTTCCATTGTAAACCAATAGCGTTTACTTGCTTACAGAAAATCAACAAATTGAGATATTTTAATGCAACAAAAAGTAATATTAGCTTAAGGGGTTATATTAATTATATTTAAGGAAGTCCAAATAAATTAAATTATGAATAAAAGTAACATGGTACAATTCTTAGCAAATATCACATGTTTTATTTTCATATTTTATATTATCTATATCCATGATGGGTAAGTATTACGGTGGCCCCCAACGACTAGTTTCCATATGTCTCGCTAAAAAAAAAAAAAAAAAAAAAAAAAAATCTCAAAATGTTATCAACTAATTTTGTCAAACATGAAACGTTTTAACACTTTCCATCAAAGTTGAAAAGTGCTTATGAATTCAGTTTCTCTGTCCGTGCTTCAACTCACGCAAATATACTCAAATTGTCATGCAATTGTTATATGTAAATGAGGTTTACTACAGCATTGTTCGAAATTGAATATAAAGTGTGTAACATTTATAGTTCTTTTACAGAGACACACAAAAGAATTGCGTTACCTTACTGTTTTTGAAAGGAAAGCGTTGGCGGTGTATTTTAATGATGTTACACTATTTCAAAAATATTGAAATTGATATATATCACTGAGTGGCACTACAAGCCACTTAATATACAGGTGATTTTTAAAAAAAAGTTTACAAAATGACATGCCAAATCAGACATAAAACAAGGTTGAAAAATCACATAGGAACATAGGGTCGCAAACAACTTATTTAGTCACAAATACAGGGCGTTGTATCTAACTCAGTTTGCGTTGACGGTCATAACTTTCAGAAAACTGAAGTATATTATAATAAAACATTTAACAGACATTCTCACCTTTGTTGTCAATCTGATAACACCAAATAAAAGTTGTAAAAAGTTGCATTATACGCGGCAGCATTATGCATTTGCTGCCCCACATTTTGGATAGTGATTATCAACTCATACGGTATCATCGATTCCTTGAGCAACATGTTTTTTCAGATCTTTTCTTGATGTTATCACATTTCACACAAGGTACAAACAAGGTACATATCGTTGCATTTTCATTACAGTACAAAGTCTAAAGTTCGGAATCCTCGGGACTTTACCAAGTCCGAGCTTCGGATTTTTCCGAACTTTGGGTCATCAAAAATATTGTCTTTCCAATAAGAAGAAAAATATATTTCACTACATAAAAAGGCAAACTATGACGTTCATATATTAAAAATTGTTTACAACAGCTATTAATATTAAATTAATCATTTTCATTAAATAATTCATAACAAAATAAAAGTAAAACAAAACATTTATTTAACGGAACATACAATTTAAGAACAAATTGTAACTTAACCCCTTAATTCTCACTCCCGTGATATTCACAGGCTTTTACCACAGTGTCTTTTATTCAGATTCTTTAATCCGCACCAGTTTCATCAAATAGTGTAATTAGCTTTACTATGGTATCATTTTACCTGTTCTTAAATAAGGTGACTACTTCTTTTTCAAAAAAGTGGTGCTAATGAGCAATTTGAATTTTTAAACAGTAATTTAATGCGACCATTAAGAGGTTAAGTAACTACTGAACATTTTAGTTCATGTGCGCTGCTTTATTAACTTAAGTTTAACAGTAAGAAGTTTTTCTTTTATTCTGTGAATAGACATGAGTTAAGATTCAGTAATAAAGCTTCTTTGCTCCAGACCATTTTTTTCTTTGTTTGTTTCGAAACTTTTATTTTCCCCCTCCTTTTTTCAATACTTACTGTCGCTGGAAAGCCCGTACTTTGGACAATTCCGGACTTTAGACTTTGTACTGTACAAAGTTTTTGTTTTTCTCGAAATTATTGCCTAAACCCGGATTCATTTTGAATGAAACACACTGTATTTCCGACTAAATAAGCGGTTTGTGACCCTATGTTCCTATGTGATTTTTTATCCTTACTGTATGGCTTATTTGCATGTCATTTTGTGAACTTCTTTTTTTTTTTTAATCACCCTGTATAATAGGCTGTTCTTAGCATCTTTTTTTCATTTTGCAGGTACAGAGAAAAGAATTCGGTTACAGTATTCTCTGTTAACAATATTTACTGGACGTGCGTTGTAAGTTGTGGTGCGAGGTTTTAAATTAAACTATATATTTGCCTATTTTTTGGTGCCTATAAATTCTATAGATCAGCCATACTCAACCTGCGGCCCGGCTGCCTTTTATATGCGTCCCGAGACACATAATGATTAATTCATATTTATAAAGTTAAGATGTGCATAAAAAGTAATGACCGTCGCTGTTGTTTTATGTATTTTTATGGGATGGGAACATCTGTCCTGTTATTTATAATTCATTTAAAATTATGTTAAAATATCTTTAATGTTATTTTCTTAGTCGAAAATTCTTTTTACATGTGTTTCTAATCTAAACTACAGAGTGTATACATTTCTTAATCGTCAACACTAATTAAACATTAGCCCAAATTAATTAATTTTGCACACTATATTTCTGCAAATTAAAAAGAAAAAATATTTTTGTTTTTGCATTGAGCAAAAGATTTATAAAAGAAAACTTCCTCATTTTTTTTTAGAACTCAAAAACTTTGCATTACTAATATTATTAGTTTTATAACTAATAAAAATAATTAGTAATAATTAAATAATATAATAATAACTAATTAGCTTCATAGCAAATATTATTAATTTTATAATTATTTTATCGCTAATACTGCTTTTTAGCTTTTAATGTTTGTCGCAGAAAGGAATTTGTACCAAACATTTTCCGCACCACTATTTTCAACAAGAAACTTACCTGTACATTTCTACAAAATTTGCCATAGAAATTTACCACAAAAGTTATTGTTTTGTAATAATGGTGTTAAAACCTTTTGGTAAGATTTCTTAGACGACAAATGTTCAAACTTACTGATAATATTAACTTTGTTATACTGCATATGTTATCTTGCTATTATAATTACTCTTTTTCTTTTACCCTTTTATACATGTGTTGCGGCCCGCCTAACGTCGCAAACCTATGTTTGCGGCCGGAAAGAAAAAAAGGTTGAGTACGGCTGCTATAGATCTATACAGGACAGCACAAAAGCTCTCGAGTACATTCCGGTTTTTATAAGCCAGGTATATATACATGAGGCATAATAACGAAGCTCACTAGGGTATAGAACAAAACTGATTAAAAATTTGTCCTGAAAATTATAATTCCAGGGAGAAAATACTAATATTTCACAAATAATTATTTACAATAAAATTTTAACCAGTATTTAAATCTACTCTACATATATTTTGGCCTACAATACAGCAAATATAACATTTGCCCCCTTTACATAAATCAAAATCACATTAGCAGAATGAAATATCGGCGTTTGTTTCTTCAAAGTAAAAATGGGACAGGGTGTGTCGAGTTTTCTAGGTACAATACTACTGAATTCTTCACACGATGTGGGCGTTGGCTTGAAATAAATAGGTATGCCTTGAAAAAGTACTTCTAGCTTGAGACGCGTTTGATGAATATACCGTGTTACAGTTTTCTGTAGCATATGATATTGATCTTCCTGTCAAGTTTTACCAGGCAAATATTCTTTTTCTTTCTCCAGAAAATGACGGCAAAATGTTAGCATTTTAAGAAAGGTTTTGGAAAAATCTTTATCAGTGTTGCCGCATCTGGCTTATTTTTTATTTAGGCATTCCGAATTCTCACCAGTAAGTTTAAGTAGTTTTTTTTTTCATAATGTGATAGATGTCCCATGAATAATGTGAAATAAAATTGCTTTTCAAAATATTCTGGTGTGAAGTCAATATTTCTAAATAAAAAATCCATCAGATGCGGCAATTACTGGTCTTTATAAGAGGGCTAAATTAGAGAAATGATGAACGTCAGAAACATGACGGCACATCATAAAAAAAAAAAAAAAAACTGATAATGTTCTTTGAAAAGACAAGCAATAAAACACCAATATTTCGGTATTCTGATAAAATTCTGCTCTCTTTATACGAGCTCTCCAACGTCTGATACATATTATATGAATTAGTACGGTATTTCAGCTTTTTATTGTGTGGCATGTCAGATATTACATTTTTGCAGTTGATATGAAATTTTAGCATATGCAATTTTTAATGAGTTAAAATAGTGATGTTCATCCTCTACGAAACTCTGTTGTTATCTATTATTCAAAATTTTACTGTGTAGTAAAAAAAAAAGTTAATACTTAAGAAAGTTTGGTTGATCAGATTGCTTTCAAATAAATTAAAATTGGCAGAATGTAGAATGCATGAAGTTTACAAATGCGATTTGATTATTATGTATTGTTACTTTTTCAATTATGCTAAGAAAAATAAATATCTGTATACAATATGCAGGGTGTAGCTGATTGCGACCGACAAATTCAGAAGTGAGATAGTAAACATCAAGAGGATCAAAAATTGCAATATAACATGGTGTTGCAAACCATCTATTTAACCCCTTAACCTACATTGACGGGCATAGCCCGCGTACGATGATCGAGCCAAATGTAAATTCTTCTTACCACTAAAATTTTACAGTAAATATAGTTTAATTTAATCGTTGAAATATCATGATTAAACAAGGTGAAAATCTCTATTAAATTTTAGTGGTAACCTTGGATTTGCCAAACCGTGGAGCTGTTGAGAGTAAATCGTAGGTTAATGGGTTAATCAAAAATACGTTATGTTCTATCCTATCTCAGCTTGGGTTACTGGTAATAAATTTCGGAAAACTGCAGTATACTATAATGAAACTTTTTATAGACATGCTCACATTTGTTGTAAATATAACATACAAAAATGGTAGAAGTTTCCATTATACGCGGCAGCAGTATGTACTTGACGCTTCATATTTGGACTGCGATTACCAGTTCAGACGTTATCATGATAGCGTGAGCACTCTGTTTCTCGGGAACTTTTCGTGATGTCATCGCATTTAATAACAAACGAGGTACATATTATAATAAATTCCATTGCAGTATTTTGATTTTTCTTAAAATGAGTTCTTGGTATATTTAAGTGTTAAAAAGCAGTTTAATATTTTTCTAAGAAGCATTGTATTTAATTAAAACTAATCTATGTATTTAAATTTTAATATTCTACACTTGGAAATATTCTTGTTATAAATTATCTTACATATTTTTTCGAACTTCAAAATCAAATCCATCTTTACCTATATATCTATGTAATGTAACATTTGCGTGATTTAAATTTACTGAAAATTGAAAATATAATAGAAAACACGTCTTGTCTATTTATAGAAAAGACTGGTAACGTAAAAAAATAACATTTTGAATTGTTTCGCAGCAACGTATTGGGGTTTTTGTAGAAAATAAGGCAAAGAATACATTTGATGATTATTTTGCGTGTATTACAGAATATTTTTAGTTATTGAGCGGAAAAATACGTTAATATTACTCGTGTTTATGTTTTCAAATATTTAAGCATATAAAAATTCATCGATATGCTGATACGAATGTTTCGGAATATCCATATTTAAATAAAGGGATTCAAATATCATTTAACACCTTGAGGGGCACCGGTATACATCATATACCACCTACGGTTAATGAAATTTTACACCAGAAAAATTTTATTAAATTTTACTTTTCTAACTTTGGTGGAAAAAAGCCGTAAAATTGCTTTTACTTATTTTGAAATAGAATTTTTCAAAGATTCCGGTGGGAATTGAGCATTTCACAAGCGTAATTGCTTGCCCCTCAAGGGGTTAAGCAGCTATTTATTATTTTAAGGTCATATTTTTACAATATGTTTATAGAAACATGCACATACAACTACTTAAAGAATATTTAAGTGCGTTTTTTATAATTAGCGTTCACGCAATATGCAATTTCATTAAAAAATATAGAAAACAAATTACTTCTTCAACTGAAGCAAGTTGTTCATTGCACATTTAAATAAAACTGAAATAATAAACTGAATAAATAGCACACCAATTGTGTTCCAAATCTTCCGCAATTACAGCATTGAGAGATATTTCTCTTATTGTTGATAATTATTTAAATAAAATATTGTTGGAACAGCTAGTTGTTCTTTTTCACTCATAGTTTTTAACTATCTGTACCAGGGATGAGATTTCCGCTTTTTTGCACACAAGTATTTTGTTACAGAAAATGTTATTTCAATTAATCGGAACTTTTTTGCGATTTACCAGAACAACAATTTCTCTAATAAAATACTGGTGTGCAAAAAAGCGGAAATCTCATCCCTGCTTCACTTAGTCTCTATGTAAGGTTTTTAGAATAACACTTTAAGCTATTGTGTTTACAGAATATATAGATTCAACACAAAAAAAAAGCAACGAAAATCACATTATACTCGTAACAAACATACTACTTTTCTATGCTTTTAAAATAGTTTATAATTAAATGCTAAAGATTATAAAAATATATAAAGAGCTAATGGTCAAAATAATGGCATATTTTACATATTCTAAAATAACAATAATTTCATATTTCCTATTAAAATTATCAACCACTGTAAACTATGGAATATTATACGTGGACTCTTCCGGTCCTCCCTTGATTCTACCTATAAAACAGGTGTTAATGAATTTAATTACAAGATCAAAGATTTACTCCCCAAGAAAAGCCAAGCAAAAAAAAAAAAAAAAAAAAAAAAAAAAAGCAATTTAACAAATTTCAACGACCATTTGGAAAATGATTTTTTCAAAGACTAAAATTTAAGACATAAAAAATCGCACGGAGTTGATCATACATTACGTACGCCATGAATTAAACATTAATAATGTTATTACACTTAAAAATTGCAAGCGACAAAAATTGCCTGCGACTCGTACGTATTATCTACCTGAAACTTACGTATTATCCAAGCATTTCATTGGCTGTCCATCGTCAGATTTCCAAGAAATCTGACGGCCAATTTTAAATGAAATTTCATTCTTAAACTTCTAAACATCCCACAATATTACCTTTTACACCGTCGTATAGAGAAAAAAATGTACTTTTAAATGCAATTTGTTTGAAAGCTGTATCTTAATTTGTTTCTGAGTTATTAATTTTTTTTTGTAGTTTTTATTACTTTTTTGTCATAGTGGCAAGAGAAGTATCCATCTCTGTTGAAAGTAAAAGGAAATACAGATTACTGTATAGACCAATTAGAAAACGAATAAAATGCGGATTCAACCAATCAAGAGCCTCAGATATGCTTTTGATTTCCTACCCTGACGAGGACAATAACCATTTTTCCAAATGGTTAAAAAAAAAACCTTGATTAAATTTTCATAAAATTCTTCGACAGATTATAATTCTCTTTCGCAAAATAGAAAGAAACTTGTCACAAATTTGCCTCAATCCCCCCAAAAATGTTACGTCTAATAAAAATGAAGGTAAAGCAGACTTTTTGAAATGATCCCATAGAATCTTATTGCAATTCTTTCCTAAACCCAAAAAGGAGTCCTGAAGTAGCATGGACTTTTGGGTACGTTAGAGATCTGCACTGCGGTGATACAAAGGGTTAATTTTAACAAAATTATTTAAATTGGTAAATAAATAAAACAAGCTGGTAAATAAATTGGTAAATAAATCATTCTACATTGTATGATTTATTTAACAATTAGAATATTTGTGTTAAAATTAATATAGTGTAATTACTTATCCAACGTTTCTTGGAGTTCTGTTGCACGAAATGTATTCTGTTGAGGTGAGTCAGATATCAGACCTGATGTCATAATCAACAAGGTTCTCTATGTGAGAAAGATCCACCAAATTTGTTCAGTATAACTCATTTGGCAGAGCATTGGCAGCTTTCGCCAAAGGTTCCTTGTTCAAATCCTGCCTTGGACACCTTTTTCACTTATTTGGAAAAATCGCATCTCGTACAAAAATTTCTGATTATTTCACTCACTCCCAGCTATGTGACGTCCTACAGAGTAACATTATAATGTCTGAAGAATTTGATTTCAGATCCAAACATTCTACAAAACACTGGCTGTTTCGTGTGTTATTCTTAAACGAAAACATTAACCCCCTCGCAGCCTAAGTAATTCTTCGCGATGAGCGTCTTTTACAGAATTTGTTATTTTTTATCACCGGTTCTTTAAAGCAGAATTTTTTTATAATCGTAATCGGGGAAAATGTCAAATCAGACAAAGTTTTCGCTAAAAAATAACTGGTGCGAATAACAAAATAGTATTAATTAGACGGAAAAATGCATACCCGAGTATTTCTCGGGCTGCGCAGCGAGAGGGTTTATGCCAAAATTCAGTTTCCGCCATTTTCTTAGATATAGGCGCCCCACCAGTGGCTGAGAGGTTCTGCTCTCGAAGCTGGTAGACGGGAGGTGCTAGGTTCGAACTCAATCGCGCCCGACGGCCTAACCATTCGGAGTTTTCGTAGTTTTCTTCGAACCTTGCGAAACCTTACGTAAATACGGGTTAGGTTACCTTAGAAAGTCCCCACGGGGGGCACTTTCACCTTGGGCGTATATCTGTTGAGTAGATAATCGGCCGTCAAAAATCCACCCAACTCAACACTTAGATATGGGCAAGTCCTTTAACAAATGCCTGCACTAAAGCACAATTTAAATCGGCTAAATATCCAGTTCGGATTTATACATTTCATACACTCTTAACTTAGGGATCGTATATCTGCGTTAATAAGCATTATTTACCTTCCATTTTTATCGTTTGAGGCATGCTTCAAGGTTTGTTCTTGGACCGATTCTTCGTATTTTGTTATTTAACGATATATCTCGTACATCGTTAACTTATTTTGTTTACCTTACTTTATATGAGGACTTTACCACTGTTTAACCGTTTCAGGGGCAAGCAAATGCGTTTCTGTAATGGTGAACTCACACCGGAATATTAAAGAATTTTTGTTTCAAAATGAGGAAAAGCAATTTTTTAACTTTTCTCCATCAAAGTTTGAAAGGTAAATTTTAATTAAAAAATGCTGGTGAAAATCGTGATTAAAATTAGGCACCTCATTATTATTGCACCTCAAGGGGTTAAGTGTAAGCACTACCATTTCTTTTAAACAGAAACTTTCAAAGACACCATGATGTATTCATGATCTGGCAAATTAGTGGTATTAAGAAATGGAACACAATCGCCCCTTCTTATACATATTCATTTTCACGTTACTAAAGTTTCTACATCCTTAAGACATATTTGATTTAAAATTTAAAAGACAGTATAAAAAATATTTCTGATTACATAACATACCTTCTCATACTATAGCTACTGAAAAAAAGTATTTTCTAATAGTTTTTCTATAGTTTTACGAAATATAATAAAAAAATTAAGAAAAATTTCATATAATGTGCTACAACCGGTGTACTGCGAATTTATTATTTTACTTTATTGAAGCGAAATTAAGCTTGTTTTTATAAATCAGTTAAATGATTAAAATGAAATAAAAATAACTACAAGGAACCTTTTTTATTCCGTAACTTCTGTTCCGTTATTCTAGTTACACGAAGAAAAAAAAATAGAAATATTTTCTAATATTAAAAACTATTTTTTTTCCCGGTTTAACAAATATATGGGTTTCTAAAAAAGTAATGTTATGAAATATGCCATTCGCACTGTAGCACAAATTCCTTATTTGTCTTTATTGAAGCGCGATTGCAAATATTTTTATCAATCAGTCAAATATTTGCATAATGTAATTAGATTTTATTTCTTTAAAAATGAATAAGTGGGCAGACATGTACAGAAAATCATTAAAAGTATGAGAAAATTTACGCTTCAGTTCAGATTATCATAAAAATATTTGCTTTCATATGAATAAGTATGGATTATGTTTATTTAACGATTATTTGTTTTAAAACCACGTCATTCATCCTTTGGCCTGAAGAAATATTTAATTAAAATTTTCAAGATTTATTCTGTTGTTTACTTATTACGAGGCGAATGTTATTGATAAACACATATTTAATTAAATTTCTTTAAAAAAAAGTTTGTAATGTATAAATCATTTTCGACGTGAATATTAAAAACAATTAAAACAGCAAAATTAAAGAAAATATCACGCTCCAATGGGCTTCATTTAGAGAATATTTCACATGTGATTGACCTTTTAATATATAAAATGAAAAATATATTTTCAGAACACATTCTGACATTCAGTAAGGATGCAACTTTCTGTACATGTTTTACCCATTTAAAAAAATTAAAAGGTGTTTCTTTTATTTAAAGCATTTATTTCTATTCTGATATAATTTTGTTTTTTAAGATCCCCCCCCCCCCCTCAAAAAAATAGCCCTTAAGGTAGTTGAATTTTATTATAAGGTAGATGAATTTAATTTTCTTCCGATAGCGTTTTTTTTTTTTTTTTTTTTTTTTTTTTTTTTACATGTTTTCAAAAAAAGTTCGAAACGCGAATTCAATGTAGTTAAGTTATTTAAATTAAACAAAAATTGTACCAAATAAATGAAACATAAAATAATGCACAGTTAAACTTGGATATTTCGAAGGGCCAGGGAAATATCCAAAACTTCGAATTACATATAATCTTTCAAAAAGAAGATATTAAAAAAGATTAACTCTAAGATGAAAGATTTAACACATAAACTTTATCTAAGAATACTGCTATATTTTTTTCCCGCATTAAATCAGATATTTTTTACTAGCTCAATCATTCATCACTTTTAAGGGGTCCGGGACACATTTAATAATAATTTTTATTTATCGAGTTAAAATTCTGAATTTTTTTGTGATGGTTAACCTTATCATTTGTAAACAAAATCACATGATAAAACTTCTCAGAATTTTCTTTAAAAAACATTTTAATTTAGAATTTATTAAAAAAGTAGAGTAATTTAAAATCCTTATAACTCGAAATATTATTTATAGAATTTCAATTTTTTTCATTTAAATAAACAAAAATATATAAGTTTTAATTTTGATTACGTATTTTTAAAAATTTTAATTTATAAAAAAAATTTAAAATATTTAACGAAAAATTTTTTTTAAAAAGTGGTGCAACTTAAAAAAAAAATCATATTTTCAAAAGTAAATATTTTTTTTCAAATATGCTGAATCAAAATTAAAGAAAAATAATTGAGAAAGACATGTTCCAAGTTTGAACCATTTACCTTTAACGGTTCTTGAGTTATAAAAATTTAAATACAAGAAATGGTGAAAAAATCTATCATGAAGAAAAACGCATTTTTACAAGAAATCGTTTACGTGGCAGCCATTGCTTGAAAGGTAGATTTTGAAAACAAACCGAAACGAAAAGATTAATATTGTTTGTTCTAATTCAGATGGAAACATGATTTAAATGTCATTTTAAGCAGGAAAAAACAGAGAAATTTTTAATGAAATAAAATGTTTTTTTTGCGAAACTTTAAGATATTTGTGTCCCGGACCCCCTTAAAGAAAAAAGTCAAATATTTTTTATTGCTTCTTTGAATGCAAACTTTGAGTCATAGTATATGATTTAAACCTATCAAATTATACAAAAATAAAATCTCCATTATAAGGACCTTTAAAATAAAATGTTCAAATTGTGTGCACCTAAATTCAAAAAAGTCTCAGGAACAATTTTTACCGCAAAATTTTAAGGTCAATCATTCGAATTATCCAAAATAAAATTCGAAATAGCCACGATTTTTTTTACATTATTTTAAAACATAATTTTAGGGACCCAGCAAAAAATTTTAATTATACAGAATTTCGAGTTAAACAAGTTCGAATTATTTAAGTTTCACTGTATATATTTACATGATTTTTTTCGTTAAAAATTTCTTACAGTATACTTGAAAGAAAGTTTACATCCATGAAACCAATCCTTAGTCTCTTTACCCCATATTCTTGTTTTATTACATACTTTTTTTTCCACTCACTGTTTTCTGCATCTTTCTGCAGATCTTCTCCTCGGTTCTTTCTGAGTTGGATTTGTGGTTATGTACTCTGCAGAATGCCTGTCTGTGAGTCTTTTATAATCACTCTGTTTTGATTCACTAAAATTCTTTTAACATTTTTGTGATATTTATCTACTATATTATTTAACAATTCTTTAAAAGAAGATGGTCTAATGAACATCTGTGTTTTTGTCTTCAAATGAATCTGAATAACCACTTTCAGAGTCATTTAAAAAATCAGTTCAAATAGCCTTTTGCTTTCGAAGACTCCAAACTGACGCCATTTTATACTGTATCTATTCTGAAAACAATCACTTAAAATTCACTTCTCATTGGCAGAAATTGTATTCGGATGCCAATTAGTGCTGTCATCTAGTGATGAAAAAATGAATGATTTTCAATCGCGGTAAACGCGTTCGTAACGCTTACCCTTAACCCCTTGAGGGGTACCGGTATATATTATATACCACCTACGATTAATGAAGTTTTACACCAGAAAAATTTTATTAAATTTTACTTTTCTAACTTTGGTAGAAAAAAGGCCGTAAAATTGCTTTTACTTATTTTCAAATAGAATTTTTCAAAGATTCCGGTGGGAATTCAGCATTTCACAGACGTAATTGCTTGCCCCTCAAGGATTAACACTAGAACCGCCGAAGCTGTCATTTTGACCGGTACTAAATAAAAATACTTCGATTCGAACCAAAAATTTCTTTCTGAAATAAGTTAAATATGTACCACTTAGAAATAAGTTAAATAAATAAGTTGGATAGTTTTTTAATAAAAATTCTGGTGTGAAATATTTGTATACCACTTGAGTAAAGTTTCCGGCGGTTCTAGTGTTAAATGCATGATTTTGTTATTTTGTTTAAAAAAATTATATATGATTCTCAAGAAGGTTTATAACACTGGAAAATTAATGAGAAAAATCAGATACATTTTTCGTAATCTGTGTAAACACATCTGTGTATGCAGCTGTGAAAAATGGTGGCAATTTAAAAAAAAAAGTTGACATCGTTTCTACCTCTGAATGGAAAAAGAAGATGGGCTTGAAATTACCATAAGAAATGATCGTCTGACCTTTCACAAAATGTTCCATCAATAATGCGATTAATGAAACTGAGTATGATGTCCTTTTAGAAGATATTGGTGATGATGATCAATTAGATACTGAGGATATCCATCCTGACATACCATTGAAAGCAATTTTAAGGAGTTTCTTGAAAATTCTGATAATGACTTGTTTAGTCAATCATGATTAACCCCTTAATTCTCGCTCCCGTCATATTCTCGGGCTGTGTCTTTTACTCAAATTGTTTGATTCCCACCAGTTTTATAAAACAGTGAAATTGGCTATATTTTAGTATCGTTTTTACTGTCATTAAATATGTTGAATATTTCGTTTCATAAAAGTGGTGCCAATAAGCAATTTGAATTATTCAACCGTAATTTAATTCGAGCGTTAAGGGGTTAATGACTTTTTCATTGTAAAAGAACGGAGTATTATTAGAGAACTTAAATTCTTTTTTCTGTTTTTTATATTTACCATCCTTTTTATTTTAGAATATCAAATATGGAAATTTCGTGTACAAGCCGACCCAGTCACTTTGGAGGCAAAAAATGCCCAACAATTCACGGAAATATATGATAGATATATTTAGAAATTACAAAATTATTTACTGTACCCACTTCAGAATGTTAGTTTTATATTTTTTTGAATATTAGAAGACTATTTATAACTGCTTTAATATATTGTTTTGTTATTTACGAAAAGTTGTTTTCAATAAAAAATTACAATTACCTTTATCAATATTTCAATTAATTTTGAAATGTAATTAGATTTTACTTCTTTAAAATATAATAAGATAATAATCCGGGTGGCGGAAGCTCAGACAATCATCTCATCGAGTTCACGGTTGAAATTTTAGAATTAGTTAAAACTCGATTCGCATATTAAAGCACAATCGGTCTGTCAAGTCATATCTTGGTAGAAAACACTTGTAAACACAATTTTAGCGGTTGACTTGTAGGTTTACCATTGTGTTTTCCTACACCCACAGGTATAAAAACATGGAGGACTGAGAGCAGGAAAACACAATAGTAAACCTACGAGTCAACCGCTAAAATCGGGTTTTCAGGTGTTTTCCACCAAGATATGACTTGGCAGACCAGTTGCGTTTTTATATGCGAATCGAGTTTTAACTAATTCTGGAATTTCAGCCGTGAACTCGATGAGGTGATTGCCGGTTCCCGGTCTATTAAGTTTTTGCAGGAAATCTTTAAACGTGTGAAAAAAATTATTTGGCAATTTTTTGTTGTTGTTATTTTGTTGATACCTTTAAAACATATATTATTATGTAATATTATTATTAGGTGCCCTAGTACTTATATATATGCGTAGAATCTGTAGTCATCGCCTGATCCTTCTGTCTGTCTGTCTCTCCGCATATTACAATACAAAAACTACCCACCGGAATGCTTTAAAATTTAATATATATATTCGTTACAGAACTTTGTCGAGTCATTTCAAATTTTATGAAAATCGAATCAAAACCTAAACAGATATTAATAAAAGTTTTCTTCATACTATTAAATCTATCATACGTATTTAATTCAATGATTTCCCATGACAGGTAATGATACTAGGTTGTCATGGTGATTATGTCCTATTAAAGTTTGAGTCATTTTATTTCAGTATAACTGAATTTAATATATATAATCGTATTATATTTTGTATTCATGCATTTTTGTATAATAGTTTAACAGCTATTACACCAAAACCTGAATTATTAATAAAACTACCGTATATGCTCGCGTATAAGTCGACCCCCTAACTTTTTACTTCAATTTTGCACAAAATCAAACCGAAGATTTCACTTGCCAATGCGAAAAGGTAGTAAGTAAACAAAAAAAAAATCATTGAAATGTTTTTAAATGATAAATTATTATTATTTGTATATTATATATATTATTTTTTTATTCATACACATAAAAAGCCATAATTTTGCAGTATTTGAAGTTTTTGTTTTTGCTTTTTTTAACTGACTCGCGTATAAGTCGACCCCCCAAATTTGCTTAACGAAAATTGTCAGAAATTCCTCGACTTATACGCGAGTATATACGGTAATTATAGTACGAACTTTTATACGTCTTAATTTATACGTGTATTTTATATACTCTAGGTACTTTATACGTATATAACTTATAGTACGTCATTTACCACGTTTGACGTACAATTTTCGGCATGTTCTGTTCATTGTGAACTGCAAAAATCTTTATAAATTATTCAAATATTTATATAATGTAATTAGATTTTACTAGTTTAAAAGGGAATGGGAGAAAAGTACAAAAAATCATTAAACGTATGAACAAATTTACGCTTCGATTCATATTAACATAAAAAATATTTATATTCATTTGAAAAATCACTGATTATGTGTGTTTAACGAAGTGGAATTTTAAAACTACATCATTCAGCCCTGGGTTTGAAGAAATATTTAATGAAATTTTTAAAGATTAATTCTGATGTTTACTCAATATGTGGAAGACGTTATTGACAAACTTCTATTTAATAAATCATTAGGAAAAACTCTTGATCACAATAAGAAATTCTTTTTGAAACAGCATATAGAAACTAATTAACCCTTTGGGAGGCGCCGCTTGCAGTCTGCAAACGGTTAATTCTAATGCCTAAATTGCCAAATGCCACCAGTAAATTTTTAGTACAATTTCGATTTCATAATATACGTGAATAAAAGCTGTTGATTATTTCCAAATAAATTTGTTTGTTAATTGCGGTGCGAATTAATTATTGGAACATTTTTTAATCAAAATGCCTTGACCCTGAAAGGGTTAAAAACAGCAAAATTAAGGAATATATAAATCTTTTATGTGATGGTTATTTTCTCATTGTTGTTATTTTCTTGGTGTATTTAAGTCATATGTTACCATATAATCTTATTTGTTTATTTATTGTAAAATGAGATTTCTGCTTTTTTGCACACCAGTATTTTGTTAAAGAAAATGTTATTTGATTTAATCGGAACTTTTTTGCGATTTGACAGAACAACATTTTCTCTAGCGGAAATCTCATCCCTGGAATTATAAGTATCTTTATAAATTATATTCAAACATTATCAGATTTTACTTCTCAAAAAATACGAGTATAGGATAGTACACGAAATAATTAAACGTGATAAAATCCCATAACATAATCCAATAACGGATTGAAATAAGTTATATTCATTTGCGTAAGTACTGGTTATGCGTGTTTAACAATTATCAGTTTTAAAACCTTATCATACATTCTACAGCATGAAGAAATATTTAATTAAAACTTTCAAGATTAATTCTACTCTTAACATAGTATGTGGTGGGTGTTATTGACAAAATACTGTTTAAATAAATCACTAGAGAAAAAAAAACTTCTTCAATATATAATATTAATTCATTTTGGAACAAAAATAGCAAAATAAAAGACTATATACCGCTCCAGTGGAGATCCTTAGATGATATTTTACGCATTCACGGGTTTTTAATATATAAAATTAAAAATTTATCAGAATAGATTATGACATATGATCGTGTTAAATTTTATCCTTCTGCAGTACGCTTTATTTATATAAATAATATTTTTCAAAGGCAACTACAAAGAGTTTTTTTAATTTAACAGGATTTACATTTTGACTTTTTTACTTTCTTCTATCTTTACAAGCATTGGAATCGTAAAAATTTTCGAATTCAGGGGTTAGACGGATTTACACGTTTTAGGGGTCAGATATTCCAAAAACATATTTTTACAAAATGTCCGTCTATGTGTCTGCATGTGACACTCAAGAATTAATGAAGGGAATTTAATAAAATTTATATTCAGTTAGCCGATGATATAAATTGGTGCTGATAACTTTTTGGTGAAAATCGCTGAACAGGGGGCGCTGCTATGCTGCATTTTCACGATTGTCGCAATCGCTCTATCTCAAGAACTAAATCACGGATTTTCATCAAACTTCAGATCCGGCTATATTTGGATATAAATTGGTGCTGTTTACGTTTTGGTATAATTCGCCCAACAGCTAGCGTTTCTATGCTGCATTTTTTCAGATTTCCGCAATAGCTCTATCTGAAAAACTTGTGCACGGATTTTCATAAAATTCAGATTCAGTCAGTCCCTGATATGATTTGGTGCTGTTTACGTTTTGCTGTAAATATACCTATAGGTGGCGCTGCTATGCTGTACTCTTCACGATTTCTGCAATACCTTTATCTCAAGAACTAATGCACGAATTTTCATCTAATTTAGGATTCAGTTAGACGTCGACACAAGAAGTTGCGGATTAGGTATTGGTGTTAATTGCCCGATAGGTGGCGCTTCTAAGCTACATTTTGTAGGATTTACATGATTTTAGCGATAGTCTTATCGCAATAACTAATGAACGGAATTTCATACGTTAGCATCCACATGATAGGTATAGATTGCCATTTAATTTTGTCACTGTTACAGCGAATTTTGAAGTATTAACCCCATCGGGAAGGGAGCCTTTTACGAAATTTTTAATCTTTTATCACCGTTTTTTAAAAACAGAAATTTAAGTCTTCTTGAATCGAGAAAATGCGCTGATTAAATAAGGCAAATGTTACAGTAAAATTTTACTGGTGAGAAAAAGCAAGGATTCTGAGCGCTTCATGCGGCACGTAAACGTGTCGCTCGTCCCCAAGGGGTTAACATGGCTGAGATAGAAGAAAGTTTTAGAATTGCCTCATCCTAATAGTTTATTTATGGGACAGAAATGCTCCAATGAGCTACTTTAAAAAAAAATGAAATCGCGATAAAAAGGAAACTTTCATTTTCCTTGTTTATAAAAATTCAGTTAATTTTACTTAAACAGATGAAGGTAAAATGTGTGGAACCCGGAAAAAAAGAGTGAAGTTTTTGTCTGTATCTAATTTTTATGTCAGTTTCCAAAATATAGTCAGATATCGCCAAAATAGCTTCATTTACTGCGACCATTTTTTGTTATCAAATTGGGCGATATTTCCCAATTTCAGAAAATTGTGTTATATTTTCACCAATCATGACTCTCAAACTCCCCAAACCACACTTCGATCAAATGAGGATTTATATATGAGTATATATATATATATATATATATATATATATATATATATATAACCATTAATTAAACATTACCGACCATCCACAAAAATTGTGATAGTATGAATGAATTGACAATAATACAGTTTCCCCAAATACACTGAATGGATACCAAAAACATAAAATACATATAACATACATAAGTAGACTGGTAAAAATCATTAAATGAAACTTTGCGATGATAAGAATGAAAAAATTAATGGAATTTCCTTATAAAGGTATCGGATAACTACAGAGTAGAAATCATATAGATAATACACAAAGATTATGCGCTATTGCAGCAGAGATCTAAGCGTATAATACTTAAAAGATTGCTAAAAACATTTAGCTACCATGGAATATATTTAAAAAATATATAAGATAAGGAATAATAATTCAAAATGAATTGTTGTATTCAAAATGAAAAGATGTCATAATTAATAACATCATAAATAGCTCTATATATGTATATATATATATATATATATACAGTGTGTCCACGTATAACCTCACCGACCGTTATTTTCGCAATCGTTGGTCCTAGATGCAAACTTCCAATTAAAAAAAAATGGTCAAAATAAGGTGCAGGGTTGAGATAAAAAACGTTTGAAGCGAAAAAACAATTTAGTGAAGAATTACCGAATCTAAATTTTTATACGGTCCCCCGGTCCTATAAGTTATATTTAGTAAAATTTCCTTGTTAAGCTGGTAAGTAAGGCGAAAAAAGTCCCGTTATTCTACGATTAAAATTGACCGAGTAATAGCTGTCTAAAGTTGGAGTACATTTTTTGCTGCATATTAGGGGTCATTCACAAATTTAGTAGAAATATAATTTCGTCAGATATATTAAAGAAATGGTTGAGAGTAAAATTAGCATTGCAATATAAATTTGAAATCTTTAATCATTCTGACATATTACTGCAAAATGTACAATTTGTACTGAACATTATAAGAGGATAAAAATAACAGATTTTTTTGTTAAATAATAGGATGAAAAACAACAGCCTCAATGCTTTACAAAATGATACATATTTTTAAATTCTGTTAGATTACACTGTCTTTCAAATTTTGGGTTGTGGCATGTTTTTTAGATTTTGAAAATTGATACTTATGAATTTTTTAGCACTGAATCCGAAAATGACCTTACGTCAGGAAATTTCTCAAATCGCAAATTTCAAAGTTAAAATTGATCCCCCCTCCCCTCCCAACCTCCTCGGACCCCTGAGCTGTTTAGCTGTAAGAAACCCAGTATAAGCCAAACAATTGAATAAATTATTGAATTAAATAAAATTAAACTGAATAAAAAGTCTTACATCTATTTTATAGAATCAGATTTTTTGCTATTTTTAACCTTGAAATTTACGGTTTGCGAAAAATCCTGACATGATGGTTAAAAGCGAAGGTAATTTTTTTATTCATTGTTAAAAAATACATAAAACGTAATTATAAAAGTTAAAAAACAAAACCATCGCAGGTTTATGTTATCTGATCTAAAACTCTTTCTTAAACTTGTTGATGGTAATCTATCCGATTTTTTTTTTGTGTTATCCTCTAATATAAGTATGTATAAGATGGTAAGCGTCCAAAATCATAATAATATTACATTGTCATCGGATTTAAATCAGTATGCAAAATTTAACTTCGATCGGACATTTGAACTTGAATTAAATTTCGAGTACAAATTTCAAACTGGAAAGACGATCGTTGCAAGTTAATAAAACCTTATGAATATAACATAATTTTTGTTAAAAGAAATCATAGCCTCAAATCCTTACAAAATAAATATGTTAAAATAGAATTATTTTAACTAATCTGAAATTTAAGTTAACTCAATCGTAATAGTTGTACTATTTCTTTCAAAGCGTAGATACCTTGAAATAAGTTTAAGTACTTCATATACGACCCCTGAAAGCATGGCTGAAATCATCTGCTTTGATATGCAAAAAATTGGTATAAGTCATGAATTTCAAAGTTTCATAACTCGGTCAATTTTAATGTTAGTTGAATGGGAATTTTTTTGTCTTACTTGCTAGTAGCACAGTAAATTTTTACTAAATATCACTTATAGGACCGGAGGACCGTATAAAAATTTAAATTTGTAATTTTTTAATAAATGTTTTTCTTGACCCGAATTGTTTAAAATAATTATTT
Organism: Maratus speciosus; assembly: GCA_963932465.1. Lineage (NCBI taxonomy): Eukaryota > Metazoa > Arthropoda > Arachnida > Araneae > Salticidae > Maratus > Maratus speciosus. The sequence continues at coordinate 498,926,901 of OZ010794.1, read as the reverse complement.
ACGTTATTTAAAACATTTTTGTAATTGGAAGTATGCATCTAGGACCAACGGTTGCGAAAATAAAGGTCGGTCAGGTTATACGTGGACACACTGTATATGTATGTATGTATGATTTTTATATTGTAATATCACTCATATTTGTGAACATATTTCCATATGACTGAGCATGTGTACAGGACATACCATGGTGTCAACAGAGTTCGTCGGCCAGTTTCATCCGCCATCTCGCTTCAAAATGGCGGACACTCAAACATCTGAAAGCCAAAAATCTAAAAGGGTTTTTCCTTAAGTGTTCGCCCTTGATACAATACCGTCAACCGGGGCTACTTTGGTCCTTGCAGGGTTACTTTGGTCCATCCCATAAAAAAAAGTTTTTATTCTTTGTATTGAACAAGGTAATTACAACAATACAAGATAAAAAGATACAAAATAATTACAATAATACAAGATAATTTGGAGTTTTTACCCTTGAAAAATATTTTATATCCTACTATAGGGTATTTGAATTGTTTGGGAGTAATTTAAATTTTTTTATTGGCAACACTGGATGTTAAAAAGCAGAAAAATCAACGTTTAAAATGCACAAACAATACATGAAAAGCAGCAAACAGCTGTTTCGAATCTACTAACGAGATTCGTCTTCAGTCTAAGATAAGGAAAGAGGAACAGCGTGCTAGAAAAAGCAAGGCTGAGCAAAATCACAGGCAGAGACGCGCTGGCTGATATACCTCATGCAGGTAGCCAAGGCGCCAAAAACGACCAATGAGAGAGAAGCAGTGGAAACGACTAGGTGGGCAAGTAGCGACATCTATCGGAGAAGGAGAGAAAAGAAACCAAAATAGGGGAAATTAAATTAATACTTTCAAAATAGTTGGAAAATCAGGAGTACTAGATAAGTCATTGAATAAAGAGTGAGAATTTTTAGTGATGTGGTAAGCTTCCCAAAAATCAAGATCAAGGTTAGAAGAACATTTTTGGATAATGATGGCTGAGGAAGAATCGAACGTATGTTGAGAAGACCAAGAATGTTGAGCAATAGAAGAACGTTTGAGCTCCTGATTTTTAACATAAACTTCATGCTCTTTTAAACGAAATCTAAGAGCACGTTTAGTCTGGCCAATATAAGAAAGGCCACACTGGCAAGAGATTTGGTAAATAACCCAGTTTTCTAGGCGATCAACTTGGTGTTTGAGATTTCAAAAAGTGATTTTATTAACAGGAGAAAAATAACATTAAAATTAAACCTTCTTAGGATTTTAGCAACTTGCTGACTGGTTTTAGGAAAAAATGGTAACACAACTGTAGTATCAGAGTTGGAATTAGAATGCTTTTCAGAATGGACGGATTTCGTCAATTTCTTATAAATAGAATCAATAATATTAGTGGAATAACCACGATCAACAGCAATAGCTTTGAGTTAATTAAGTTCAGCACTAAGTAACTGAGGGGTGGAACACATATTGGCAGCCAGAAAAACAAAAGTATTGAAAGCAGCGAATTTATGGTTAGGGGGATGAGAAGAATACCTGTGAGGTGGGAGACTAACAGCAAAAGATGAACGAAAGACGAAAGTCTGAAAGACGGTAAGAAAGACGGTAGTCTGAAAGCAATTTTCACAACGAATAACAAGGACATCCAGGAAAGAAAGACAGTTATTGGTTTCAATTTCAGAGGTAAATGGAATGCAGGGATCAATGGAATTCATAATAGAGAGAATATGATTAATATCCGAATTCATTTCAACTAGGACATAAACATCATCGACATAACGAACATAGAACGGAAAATTTTAAATTTCAAAAAGTTTGACCTCAAAATAGTGACTATAAATATCGCATTAAATTGGACTAAGAGGATTACCCATAGTCAAACCGTCAATCATACGGAAGAAATTACCATTGAAAACAAAAGTATTTTGTGACAAGCAAGCGCGAGTTAGAAGGATAAGCTCATCGATTTCAAAATAAGAGAGACGGAATTCACAAAGCCTTTTCTTGAGGCAATCTAAAGCCCCATCAACCGGAACGTTTGTAAATAATGATTTAACATCAAAAGAAACCATCATGTGACCCCGCGGCTTAAAATTATGAAGTTTTTTAACAAAATCAAAAGAATTCTTAACAGAAAAACGGTTACTGCTCAGAAGTGGGGGAAAAAAACCTAAGTATTTGGCAAGCTGTACAGATACTAGAGACAATAGGTCTAAAAGGAATGTCAGGTTTATGGACCTTAGGTAAAGCATAAAGCCTGGCACAATGCGCAATAGACGGAAACCTGCTAACTTCTTAAAGTTAGCAGGAATAATGGAAGAAAGCTTGATGGCAAACTTAATAGAGTTAATTTCACTAGTGGAAGGGTCTTTGCGGATATCCACATACGGACCATCATTAATTAATTTATGAGATTTTTCCAACTACGTAGATTTGTCAAGACGAACAATCTGACCACCTTTATCGGCTTAATAATAATTAAGTTTGGATCAGAACGCAAATTTTTCAGACATTGTTTAACAGGATTCATAGGTTTATAATCATTAGAATTGAAATCAACAGTATTGACAATAAGATCCCTAATTTCCCTATCTTGCTCTGAAGAAGAATCTCGCTAGTAGATTCGAAACAGCTGTTTGCTCCTTTTCATGTATTGTTTGTGCATTTTAAACGTTGGTTTTTCTGCTTTTTAATATTGTTGCACAAAGGCTTTATTTGCTATTTTTAAACACTGGATATGTTTGCAAACAACTGTTTTCGTGTGTAAATTTTAACTCTCCAAACTTTCTATAATGAAACAATCTGGATAAGAGCTACAAATCAGGTAAGTATCAAAATATTATCTTTATCAACCTGTAACTTGTATGTGATCATAATTTTTCCTTTAACTTTTTATTTTGAGAGGAGATGTTCGCATTTTCATAAAGCTAACATGGAAACTAGTATTTCGGAGTTACTTTGTGCCAGGCCTTTTTTTGTTCGAAAATAGCTCCATTTACTTAGAAATGCCTTTTATACAACCAAATCTCTTAAAAAATGTTTTAAGTAACATTTCTTTCAAATGTTACTGTAGCAAAATATTATATTAATTGCTTTTGTTCCAGCTGCTGAGGATAACAAGACGAAAACTGTTTCTCGTTTCTTTAATATTTACAATTGCTTTATTGTGTTTAAATGTTAAAAAAAAACTTTTGTTTATCGAGTTTGCAGTGTTAACTTATTAGCAAATGCTTTGCAATGGAGTTTCAATAAAAATGTATTCATTTACATATGAAATGTATTAATTTTATATAAAACTGAGTGAATGGAACAAAGAAGCCCCCAGCAGGGGCTACTTTGTTCCAAATCTTTAAAAATAGTTAAAAAATAAAATAAATAAATAATTTCTTCTTTAAATCCATACAGCTTGCTTCATTGTTTCATGTTAATTATTTACAAATCCATTTCAACGTTGAAAAATCCCATATAATATTTTTTAATATTGAAAATGTGAGTAGAACCAGGAAAAAGAAGCCCAAAGTAGCCCCGGTTGACTGTATTCCAGAGAATGGTTCCTTTCACTACTATCAAAAAATGGCTGAGCAATTTCAAATTCAAACCGCTCGAAAAACATTAAAAGTAAAAGGTTCCTTCATGAACGGTTTTAAATTATGAGTTTCATTAAATTTAGTCTTTTGCACATCTTCTTTCAGTGTTGTAAACGCTGTCCAACTCTCATACGCTTAAATCTACATAGTCTTACACTTCAGAGTCAAATTCTAGCTAGGCTTGGATATACTTGGCGAATTCGGCAACAGAAATATATCCCCATTTATGCAGCCAACTTGGCGACTGAAAATGTTTTGAAATTCCTATTCAAATTCTGTACTGACGAAACTTAGGCATATTCTATAATAGAATTTAAAGCATTTTGGCTTTATTATTTTCAAGTAAAATTAGCTGGATTCTTAAAAATAAAGAAAAGGAAAGTTACTATTCTCCCCAGTATATAAACCGGAAAAACTTCTAATCTGTTGTTTGTTTCAAAATTTCAGCCAATCTAGAATTTCAAACTGCTATATCTCAGACATTTTCTGAGATAGAGACGAACCATAATAACTTCGGAATCTTTGTGTCAATGCCGAACGTTTAAAGAACTTTTGAATTTCTTATTTTATTACACATGTTTTTGAATTTGAAATTTTTAAGCATCCACCATTTTGAAACAGGATGGCAGAAGAAGCTGGCCAACAAACTCAGTCGAGACCTAGGTAGGTACAGTGCACATGCTCAGTTATATCTGAAATGCTTCATAAATACGACTGTTTCAGCATGACAAAATCATATATATATATATATAGTGAGAGATAGATAGAGGTAGATACAGATAAATGAACATTTGAAGAGGTGGGCGGTTGGAATTTGAGGGTGATGAACGGTGAAAATATACCTAAATTTTTCATGATTGCTTTTTAATCAGCGAGGACGCGCGCCGGATCTGATATGCCCGGAGTGCCTACGGTTTTTACAATTATCACCATTATCTTTATAAAAGTAATCTTTAGCTTCTTTTTTCGCTAAATTATCTCCTATTAAATACGGCGACGATCTATATTTTTATTTATTAGTGACAAAGTAAATACCGTTCATACCCTGGGTATGTGTGTGTTCTCCCGGGTTAACGGACGGGTTCAATACGTAGTTTGATGACATTTGTAATGGAAGCTTCCTAAAATTAAATCCGATGCGCAAAAAACTTATGGTACTATATAACAAATTTTAGCGTTTAGTGTCTTCATCTAAATCCATATTCTGTCAAAGAAGTCTGATGTGTTGAATATATATCTTGAGATTTTTTTTATCACTTTTATTCTTGCAGAATGGTATTCTTTAATATCAAACAGTGTTGCATTATAAATTTACAAAATATCACTTCTTACCAAATAGTAGAAGAATATTTAGAAATATTGGTAGTTATGAAGATTGTGGCAGAGAAATTGTAAAAAACTGTCGCCTTGGTCAAAAAGAGGCAAAACATTTGTTATTGTAATGGTGAAAGTTTTGGTGATTTTTTGAAAGATTGAAAGATTTTTTGTTACGAGAAATTTTTAAAAATAAGTTTATTTATCGCCTTATTTAATCACAGGAATCTGAGATTAAATAATCCGAACATTATTTTTTAAATATAGAAAAAAAAATCTTTATAAAATTTTTATTTCATATTAAATATTCGGCCCATAAAGTTTTAAGATGTATAATACAATATGTCTTTATTTTTCTTTATTCACGTGGAATTACAACCATTTTTAGCAATTGTTCAAATATTTGTTTAAATAATTAGATTTCACTTCTTTAAAAAAGAAACACTTCTACAGATAATTCTTCAACATATGAGAAAATTTACGTTTCAATTCAGATATTTATTTAACGGTTATTTGTTTCAAACCATACCATTCTACCTATGCCCTGAAGAAATATTTAGTTCAAACGTTAAGAATTTATTCTGTGTTTTACTTATTTCGCGCACTGCAAAAAAAGAAAAACGCTTCTTAAACTAGAAAAATATAACCGCTGACAAAAATATATAATAATTCCTTATCTTTAAAAATATCATAATTTATAATAAGATATTTTAGAAATTCAAAGAAACATTTATCAAAGTAAAGTTTATTTTGCTGTCGCTGATTATCGGTCATTGATTATCACTGCCTATCGTTTCCGATCAGTTATTACAATGTATTCATTATTTGCGATCGTATTAGGTTTATACATATATGTCATGCTAGTCGGAATTAAATTTCATTGAACGAAAAGTAATACATGATATGCAAGATTATGAAGCAAAAAGAAAATGTATTAATTAGATATATTTAACAGAATAATACGTTTAATTTTAAGTAACAATTATATTTTATAGTTCTCCATCGTGGGATATGTTTTAAAGCAGTCTCCAATAGGCCGCCTTTAATTTTTCTGTTTGAACATACACAATAATCTTTATTTTTACATCTTATATTTTATCTTTTTAAAAGTACTTGCAATTTCATGGTATGACTTCTTTATGTAACTTTATTTTCGTCACTTTTGAGTGTATTATTTTTTAAATATTTTAAGATGCGAAAATGACTAATCGCTTTTAAACACAACTTGTAAAATATTTCGAATCTCTACGTATCTTCGAAGCTTGTCGACTTAATATAAAATCAGCATGGTTCTTTGCCGTGGTTGCTGTGAGCATATGTATGACTGAAACGGTAAAAAAGCTCTGATGGCTAAGAGTAGACATACGACAGCAAAAGGTTAAGCAGTTTTCTGAAACTGTTTAATAACGGAAAAAGACTGTAAAGATTGATCTTCAGAATATAATTCATAATCCTAATAGTTTGAATCTGTTTTTAACACAAATATACATTTATAAAACGTAATTTTTGCGTATTTGGCTAGTTCCATAGGCTTTTGGAATATAAGTCACATACCTGATAATTGTTATGCTAGTTGGACACCGTTATTTTCGAAAAATTTGCTTCGGCTTGTTCAATTAATGAAATATCTCCGTCAAAATAAATCACATTTTTCCGTTCTAAAATACTGGCAGCGAAAACTCGTACCATGTGACTTACACTACACTCACGGGAGTAGCTATTTATATAACCAATATTCTTGCAAAATTCGTTATTTCAATTTGTTTTGGTTTTGAAACACTGACACATTATAGCATTTTAAAGCCGATAAAGCAAATATTTATAACACTTCAAAAGAAAATTTTAACAGTTTTTTGTTCATTAAAAGAATTTACGCATGTTCATTTTTTGAGCTGAATTCAAATGTATAATCAGATTTACTCTTCTATTATGTATATATTTAAAAAAATGATATTCTCCAATTTCAAACTACAGGGTTTCCATAATAACAACCCTACTTTATAGTTGTTTACAGACGAAACTGTTGCTCATAAGGTTGTGAAATTTAATGAAAAACCTAATAAAGGGATAGGACTTTGTTTAAGCGAAAAATGCTACAAAATTTCGCCACCAGAGGGCGTTTTAACTGAATTAAATCTTTAGCATATATAAAAATAGCAAATAAAGCCTTTGTGCAACAATATTAAAAAGAAGAAAAACCAACGTTTAAAATGCACAAATAATATATGAAAAGCAGCAAACAGCTGTTTCGAATCTACTAGCGAGAATCTCAAACACCCCGTTGATCGCCTAGATAATTGGGGCATTTACCAGATATCTTGTCACTGTGGTCTTTCTTATATTGGTCAGACTAAACGTGCTCTTAGATTTCGTTTAAAAGAGCATGAAGGTTATGTTAAAAATCAGGAGCTCGAACGTTCTTCTATTGCTCAACATTCTTGGTCTTCTCAACATAGGTTCGATTTTTCCTCAGCCATCATTATCCAAAAATGTTCTTCTAACCTTGATCTTGATTTTTGGGAAGCTTACCATATCATTAAAAATTCTCACTCTTTAGTCAATGACTTATCTAGTACTCCAGATTTTCCAAGTATTTGGAAAGCGTTAATTTAATTCCCCTTTTTTGGTTTCTTTTCTCTACTTCTCCGGTAGATGTCGTTACTTGTCCACCCAGTCGTTTCCACTGCTTCTCTCTCATTGGTTGTTTCGGCGCCTTCGCCACCCGCATAGGGTATAAAAGCCAGCGCGTCTCAGTCTATGATTTTGCTCAGCCTTGCTTTTTCTAGCACGCTGTTCCTTTTGCACTGAAGTAGAATCTCGCTAGTAGATTCGAAAAAGCTGTTTGCTGCTTTTCATATATTATTTGTGCAATTTAAACGTTGGTTTTTCTGCTTTTTTAATCTTTAGCATATAGTTATTCTAGTTTAGAAATGTTATTTATTAATCTAATCTTATGTGACATGTTCTTAGCATTTCCCAGAAAACACTGCGGTCAACGGTGGAACATACTATCTTACGATTCTAGATGATGTCTGAAAAATATTACCATCATGTGGAACATGTTTGGTTTTAATAATATTTGTAAATTATCGTAAATGTATGCTAAATATGTAATTCGTTAAAAAAGCTCTCTGACGGAGAAATTTTGAACTATTTTTTTTTTTCGCTCAAACAAATTCCCATACCTGTATTATATACTCCACAAAATTGCACAACTTCCGAACAGCAATAGCTTTGTCTGTTGACAACTTTCAAATAGAGGCGAATAATTATGGACATCCATTAATCACTAATCATACCATTATTTTTACAAATTAGGAGAATATTTTAAAATGCTCTTTTGTTTCTTTTACACGTATTTGTTGCTAATAGAAAAGCTGTAATGTTAGTTGACCATATGTACACAATGCTTTGAATTCTAGGCCTATATGCTGACACAAAAAGGGCGGTTGTTAAACGCAGACTTTTCTTCGGAGTTTGTACGGACCGGTGAATTTGTATACTAGAAAAATTCTAGTTTACTTTCTTCTTTCTAAACAAGGAAGTATTGTAATCAAAATTTCATCAACTTCCGGTATTCGAAGTATTTATATGTTTTAGGGGTCAGATATCACGAAATACAGAGGTCCTTTTAAACACTTAACCCCTTCGGGATGAGCGTCTTTTGCAGAGTTTTTAAACTTTTATCACCGGTTTTTCAAAACAGAAATTTTTGGCAAAGTGAATCGGGAAAATGCTCGGATTAAATAAAGCAAAATTTGCAATAAAAATTTACCGGTGAGAATAATAAAGGACTCTAAGCACCATATGCAGCACGTATACGAATCGCTCGTCCCCAAGGGGTTAACGGCCGCATTAAATTATCGTTTAAAAATTCAAATTGCTTACTGGCATCACTTTTTTTGAAAAATAAATATTCATCTCATTTAACGGCATGTAAAATGATACCATAATAAAGCCAATTACACAATTTTATAAAACTGGTGGGAATTAACACTTTCCGGCACAGGCAATTTTTGTTGTAAAATGATGAAATGATTGACTGACACCGGAATTTTAAAACGACTTTTTTTTATAATAAAAACACGTCTTGGTGCCGTTCGTAAGTTTGGAATTAAAATTAGGTATCCCGACCCGGGCACAGTGTGCCGGAAAGGGTTAACCCTCCGACTGTCTTGGAAAAGGGCAAAATTGTAATGTTGTTTTTTCTGCATTTTGTTTTAAATGCTTAAAGAAAAGATTCTTTGAACATTTTATAAAAAAAACTTAACAACGAATATAAATGCAGTCCTTGGAAGTATTAATCATTGTTCAATGTATTAAAAATACATTAAATCAATTGAATTATATTACTTTAAATACTGCTTGTATTGCAGTGAAACCTGGAGCTTAGTGAACGTATTAACACGGGCTTGTCAGTGAGGGGGTTAAGCAATCTGGATAAAAGACACAGTCCGTATCACAACTTGAAATAACTATAGGTTGGATGACAGTTATTTTATTAACCCCTTAACCTACAATGACGGGCATAGACCGCGTACGATGATCGAGCCAAATGTAAATTCTTCTTACCACTAAAATTTCACAATAAATATAGTTTAATTTAATCGTCGAAATTAGATGATTAAACAAGGCGAAAATCTCTATTAAATTTTAGTGGTAGCTATGGATCTGCCAAACGTGGAGCTGTTGAGAGTAAATCGTAGGTTAAGGGGTTAATTGCGCACTACTTCCCGGATCATTTGAAAATCTTTTTAAAACTCTCGTATCCTTTTCCTAGAGATCAAGGACATACAGCTAGGTTACATGATCAGACATTGAATTGTGCTGAAATCACAGGTTTGATGTAGTTCATTTTTGGTGTTCAAATTGTCCTTTAACTATTTCCGGTATAAGTTGTTTCAGTTAAATGTTATAAATAGTTTTAACGAGCACAGCTGGATAAGCATTGGAAACATGCTTTTCAATGAAATGTTCTGATTTTTTTCCCAGATGCGGATACCTAACTGGCAATATATTTCCCCTATTATCACCTTCTAAATATTGATATTTAATGAGACAAAAATCTTTTTTCGATTTTTTTTTTAAAACCCGAATTTCTGAAAAACTACTGCACCGAATTTAATGCTACTTTTCTTGACGTAATGCTAATTAAAAATTTATGAAACTTAACAATTGACCGCACAGTCTACAGAAAAGTAAAACAGCACCATTCCTTTTGAAAGTACATCACATTTTAAGTACTTTTAACTTGCTCTGTTCAACTTTTATGTAAGACGAGCGTTTAGTGTTTGCTCTATTAACAAGGTTCGCACACTCCTTGGAATTTCCAAGGACTCTGGCACCAATATTAATGATAAGAAAATTTACATTTAATATTTAAAACACAGAATTCGCAGACACCACCTTTATTCACAGATTTTGCAGTATTTTTCTGCAGTGAAATACTTTGAAAATATTGTAAAAATTTAGTGGTAAAATTGTTCGAACCCTGTATTAATCACTTTGAAAATGAATTAAATACCATTAGAAACATTACAGTTGAGAACGGTTTCCCAATACGCATTATTGATAAGCTAATCAACTCACAGAAGAACCATATGAAAATACAAAAAACTCCACGGAGTAATATGAGATATTGCAATATGAAGTACATACCAGGACTTTTCGAAAAACTCAGACATGCACTTTTTCGCTTTGATGTAAACTTAATCGCCACTCCTCCAGGAAAACTCTGAAAAATCTAATTAGTGCCAAAATTGACCCGATCCCGGAAGATGAAGTTTCTGGAGTATATATAATTCCACTGAAAACAGAAAATACTTATCTCGAATACATATGAATGACTTCACGTAAACTTAAAGTCCGTATTAAAGAACATTTGAGAGATTTAAAGTATAACCGACCTACAACAGCCCTGTCAAAACTTAACCAGAAGCAGAATATACAAGTTAATTTCGAAGACGCAAAAATTATATATCCCTCAATGAATTATCATGATTTAATCATCCGCGAACCAATAGAAATTATTACTAAAGAAAATACTGTTTGCAATGACGTTTTATCCTACAACATACCCAGAATTTGGCTCAGTTTGCTTAAATAATCATAAAACTAGTAATATTCCACTTCCCTATATCCATGTTTTATTTTCCGGATCTAAAAATTAACTTCCACTTTCCCTCCTTTCGTCACCATCTACGGGAATTTTGAAAATTAAAAGTCAATAACAATTGTATTTCTTATATTTCTCTGACGAAAACTATGTTTTTTATAGTTGAAAGTACTAAGGTATTAAAATAATTTAACATATTTTTAATATTGTCTCATCTTTTAAGTAGTTTTGCACATAGTTTAAGTTTATATGAATATTTTTAACAGTCTAAATATGTAATTTTATATTTCGAGAAGTAATATGAAGCTATATACTATACTTATCATTAAATTATATAACATTAATGTATAGCTGCCAAACATTCCAATTATTTAGTAGTACTATTTTCGAATAGAATTGTTTGCTGTTTTAATGACAAAATTTTAGATTTAATAAATTGCAGGTTCCTACTCATAAATAGTGGTGCTCGAAAAACAGATAGATTGGCAATAACGTAAATGTATTTAAGTCCGATATTTCTAACAAAAGTTAAATAAGTAGCGAAAAGGTTTTCAGATGCTTAAAGTTAAAGTAATACATAAAAATAAATATTTTTGCTAAAGATGTAATTGTTTGTTCTTACCTTTCACAGCATTTAACTTGCTGCCAACCATCTGTTTGGCGACGAAAGCAGCCATGTTTTCTTCTTCTGGAGAGATGAACTGGACAAAATGGTATAAGGGTCAGACAAGGTGATGGCCGTTACACTTATGGGGTGGGAAAGGACCAACAGGTCTAAGAATCAATTTCTAGCTAAAATAAAAGAAAAAATCTTTTAGTTTAAAAAAATGTCAATCATATACGTTCACTTTTATATGAAATGTTATATATATTTTTTAATATTTAAATAAAAAAATATATTTGTTAATACAGTAAACCGATTATCCGTCATTATCGGGACCGGTGGTGTGGCAGATAATCGAATGCAGTACAAGAACTTACTAAAATTACATTTCTATATGTTAATTTATAAGTAATAATAATTAAAAGATATTTTTAATTTGTTGTGTACTTTAGTTTATAAAAGCATGACTGACAAACCAAATCTATTAATCAGACAAATTTAGAATTTTACTGAATAAATATATAGTACAGTCGTGGAAAAAAAAAAAGTAAACATTCCTTACTAACTCAGCAAAATATTATCGCAGGAGGCTTATTGGTACCACAAGATTGGTAATAATGTCTACTTTTAAATGATGTATATAAAATTTGCTTACGGGGTCATTTACATATTAAAACGAACCATAAATTTGATTTTTTTTCAATAGCAGCATACAATTCTGACAGCATAAATGAACTCTACACCCTTCAATTAGCCTAAAAACAAATTTTTATGTAATTCGTACAAGTTTTCGAGAAATTAATTGTTTTTAATCCAGCGTATTTTATGGGCTGTACTACTGCCATCGAAATATTCAAGGCCAGAGGACACGAGTTGTGATGTCATCACTAATCGACCGATTTCTCACTAGTGCTTGAATTCATACCGGAAAATTCTGAACAAAAATTTTCTTTTGTTTTATTTGTGGAATATCTATCAACTTATAATACAATAATAACTACTTAAACTTACTGGTGAGAATTCAGAGTTCCAAAATAAAATTTCAGCTAGATGCGGAATGTCACAGTGTTGCCATACCTGACTGATATTTTATTGGGGGATTCCAAATTCTCAGCAGTAAGTATAAATAATTCTTATTGTTTTATAAGGTGATATATGTTCCACAAATAAAATAAAAGAAAATTTCTATTCAAAATTTTCCGGTGTGAATTCCAACGCTACTGAGAAGTCGGTCTATTAATAATGATGTCACAACTCGTGTCCTCTGGCCTTGAGTATTTCGATGGCAACGGCTGTATCCAAATTGAAGTTCGGTATTCGATTGTAGGCCGAGAGAGCCCACTTCTTGATCACTACATCTTAAGTGCCACTCAAGCAGTCATTGAAGAGTGCTAGATTACAGGAGAACATAAGAAATTTCAAAATAGTTAGTCACTTCTATCATAGACGGCCCCTTAAACCATCATTTTGACGTTTTTAAAGCATAATTTGAAAACTACATGGAAGAAAAATGTGAAACTTTGGATTTCCATAAAGCAGGACTTAATAAATCTAAATCCAACAATAAAATTTTAGGTTGCAATTCATAATTTTTTTCGAATATTAATTTCATAATTCATATCATAAAATTATAAAAATTGCAAATTCACTGTATTTATGTTTGGATATTTTATATTATTGCTACAGAAAAAAATAGCACATTAGGAGTATAACTTCAGGAGATATTAATGAAAATGCGAAAATGTAATTTAACATTAGAATCACTAAATTTTGAATGCTTATAATTCAAAAGCTTATCAATCAAATGACTTGAAATTTGGTGTCTAGGCATAGTTTGAACCGAAGATGTGAAATATCTCGTTGAAATTGGGCATTGCCATTGAAAAAAAATGAAGTTTGGGTTCATTTTAATATATAGATGGCCCTCTAAGCAAATTTTATATAAATAATTTAAACGTACACTTTATTTCCAATCGTTCGGTATTAGTAATATTCTTCTACGATAATTTGTTGAGGAGTTAGTAGGGGGTTTTTACTTTTTTCCACGACTGTACATGTTTTCATGCAAAATAATCCATTACACATTTGCTTGCTTTTTGCTTTTGCTTTTAATGCAGCAAGGTTGCGAATTCTACGTAACAAAAGTACTTGTGTTGCATCTGCTTCCTCTTGCATCTCAAACCAATTAATGCATTAGAGCATAGGCTGCATGATTGACTCTTGGATTATCATTCCTCGATTCATCACATTTATCCGCTTCTGATTTCTCTGGATTCAAAACATTTTAATTCATTTCTTTATCCATTAATTCTCCATAATCAATACCATGCTTGTCACAATTAAACCAGTCTGTGATTTTATTAGCAGAAAGATTTTCTAGCTAGTGTTCCTGACGTCAGACAAGCATTTTACCACCGCCCCCTGAATTCTAGGCCTGAGTGCTGACATAAAAATGACGGCTGCCGAAGACTGATTTTTTTTAAACATAGGTACGGACCCTTAAACATTGACACCAGTATTTTATAAAAGATTTCTCCGAGTCGTTTAATCTCAGAAACATTAAGCGTAAAAAACTTTCAAAAAAATATTGATACGAATATTTAAGGGAACCGTACTCACGCTGGAAAAAATCCGCCTTCGACAGCCGCCATTTTTGTGTCAGCGCCCACGCCTAGGATTCAGGGGGCGGTGCATTTTACTCAAAATGGCACTCTTTCTCTCGGATTTATATGCATTTGAATTTTCGTTGTTCGTTTCCGATTTTTTTTTTTTTTGAAATTAGGAAATAAGAGCAGCGGTTATTAACCGAGGGTGGCAATTGATAGAGTAGCGGATACAGTATTGCAAGTTCTACTATTGTAAAATTCAGATTTCTTGATTGGCATCACTTTTTTGAAATTGTAAGATTCGTCTTTTTTAATTACGTAATAATTAAAGCGAAAACAAGGGTAAATTTACCTTTTAAAAATAGTGGTACCGATCAAGAAATCTGAATTTTAAAAAAGTAGTCCACTGGGAATACTGGGCGGATAATCGAAAACTTACTGTACTACATTCGTATTATTTTTATGCATATCTTATTATAATACTCGTGAATTTCTTCTTATTAAACAAAGATGTCTGGTATAATTATTTTCTATTTTGAAATTGTTTTAACTGGTACAATATTTTCAAGTAAAAATATTCACAATTTTTAGGAGAAAGCTACAAGAATTGTTTTGTGCCTGCCAACGTACCTAAATAATAAAAAAATACGTCCTACTAATTATGTTTTAAATTAAGCAGGGTTTCTAAGCTTTAATGTGAAACTCCAGTATTTTCTTAGAGAAAAAGTAGACTTTCGTACCTGTGTAATTGTGTAAGCTAGTTTTTCTCTTAGTAAATACTGGTAGGTTTAGACCTTAAGTCAGGGAAATTCCCTGCTTTGTAGGAATCCTGTAATTGTTATAGCAGTACAATTCTGAAAGAATCAAATTTACTGGGAATAAAATCTACAAGGTGTCCCAAAAAATCTGTACAATTTGAGAAAAATGGAGAAAAATGACTTCAAATTTCGGAAACGCCACTTCAGCTATTGAGCGGGTATAACACGAAAATTCATAACTTCTGTTTCAATGGCAATTTCAAGGAAACAATTATATTAAAATGTTGAAAAAATATAGGCGATTAACATCTAAAAAAATTAAATTTTGAAAATTTTTAAGCTTTAACCCTCTCGCTGCTTAATGGTTTTATCAAAACCCCTTGGTGACGAGCGTCTTTTAAGAATTTTTATTCTATTTCACTAGTTATTAAAACAATAATTTTTGTATAATTTAATCAGGAAAATGCTCCAATTAACCCCTTAAGGATCGCTTAATATTTGGAAAAACCATAAAAAAAACTATTTTTTTTATTACAGAAATTGAATAACTATATGGTTTCTAAAAAATATATGCGATTAGTTTTTTTAAGGCGAAAAAGAAAGATGTTATACAACAAATTCACATTTGCAGAAAAGCCATCATGCGAGAACTCTGTGTCTTAATGTTTGCTTTACACCATACAAAATAATTCGAATAAGACCTTTATTTTTCACATCTCATATATTTATTTATCCTCATCACACAAATTTTTTACAAATAATATTTGAAATAAGGTATACATAATTAAATTTTGATTATTAATAATTTTTTTGAGTGTGATATATTTCGAAACATGCAATATAAAATTCAACATCACAATCAGCGCCAAGGACAAACTAATAATATTCAAAGACTTTAGACGGAAATGCCAGTTAAATTTTTCTGGTTTCAGATGTTTTTTCAAACAATTAAATCATGAGCCCGGAAATATGACGGGCTCGAGAAATAACGAACGACACCTCAGCCCGTGATATTGAAGGGAGCGAGAATTAAAGGAGTTAAATAACGCAAAATTTACAATAAAAAAAATACTTGTGGGAATAATCAAGGAGGGTTCATTTGACGGAAAAATTGCATGCCCGAAAAAATCTCGGGGTTGCGCAGCGAGAGGGTTAAGAGTCCTGAGACCCTTTCTGATCTACATAAACCCTTTGAGGAGCAAGTAATTGTGTTTCTATAATGTCGAATTCACACCGGAATCAGCAAAAAGATTTATTGCAAAATATGGAAAAGCAGTTTTATTACTTTTTCCATCAAAGTTAGAAAAGTAAAATTTAATAAAAATTTTCTGGTGCAAGTCTTCATTAATCGCAGGTGGGATAAAATATATCCCACTGCCCCTCAAGGAGTTTTAATAGTCTCGGATACAGCATGGCATCTTCGCAACTCATTTTAGAGTCGACATTTTTTATATATAAAGTAGATTAAATGGAGCGTATAACTAAACTGTCAGTCAGCTGGTGCACCAGCAGAGGGCTTTGCGGACGCTACATGGCACAGACCATTGCAATGGGAAATGAATGCGTGCCAGAATTACAGATGTTACACAGACTTGGGAGCAAATAATTTTTCATTGCAACGGGATGTGCGATGTTGCTATGGCAACAAATCTTGCTGGTGCACCGACTGGCTGACAGTTTCGTTATATCGTCGGTACCACGTCAAACTATCCAATGTGAAAACAATGGGCTACTTTTTTTAAATTCTGATTTCTTGATTGGCACCACTTTTCGGAAATGGCGAAATTCTCCTTGTTGCCTTAATTAATATGTCATTAAATAAGGAGAATTTTACTATTTCAAAAGGGTGGTGCCAATCAAGAAATCTGAATTTATAAAAAGTAGTCTACTCTTTTCACATTGGATAGTTTGACATGGTACCGACGATATGTACCTTCTAATACAGGGGTGGCCAATTGTGGCACGCTAAATACCAATAAAATTTTACAGTAATCATTGCCTTATCTAATCATCGAATCTATGCGATTCAAGAAGTCGGCTATTTCTATTAAAAAAAAAAAAATAGTGGTATCATGCGTGCCACAGCTGGCCACCCCTGATCAACCCTATCATATTCCATAATAATCGACGATGTTAACAGTGGTCGTACACTTCATGGATTTTGCCGAAAAAATAGCTGTATTTTTATTTTAGAAAAAGAAATCTAGGTTAAACACGCGAAATTTCACCTTATTTAAGAAGAGATTTTCTGTGAGAGAATACTGTTACTGAAGATTTTCCTGATCTTGAAATTTCAGGACACGCACGATCCCTGTATTAATAGCGGCCAAAATAGGACACTGCATCCTGGATGAAGAATACACTGGAAGATATTTGGCAGCTGTAGTCCCGGAAAAGATATGAGCCGTAGGAAAAATGTTAATCGATGTTAAGAGTCTACACTAGTCACTCAAAAAGAACCGGATGATAATGTTAATCCTATGGGGAAATTATTTGCAAATATCTCGCTTGAATTTTGATATTTTCGAATGATTATTTTTGTATAGGATAGCTGAGGAAGATCTACAACCGGGCTAGTTTTTGCTGTTTTGATACTGGTTTCACACACATATATATATTTAATTACTTTTACTTTCGGAACCGGTTTGAACCGGTTCAGAAATTGAAACTATCCTAATAAAAAAAACTGCTTTTTGAAGGTCTTTTGTAAGATCTTTTTGAGTGACTAGTGTAAGCTCTTAACCCGTTGGGGACGAGCGACACGTATACGTGCCGCAAGAAGCGCTTAGAATCCTTGTTTTTCCTCACCAGTAAAATTTTACTGTAAAATTTGCCTTGTTTAATCAGCGCATTTTCACGATTCAACAAGACACAAATTTCTGTTTTTAAAAAACGGTGACAAAGGATTAAAAATTTCGTAAAAGGCTCCCGTCCCGAAGGGGTTAACCCATTTTCGGCCAAAGGTGCGTAAACGCACCATTTCAATAGTTATTTTTTAATTAACACTGTGATGAATATTTTTCACTAATTTTATTTTTCTGCTATTTTTAAGGGTTCTGGAGACATCTATAAAATATCAGTCATTCAATTATAGTAAACACTTTCTGTTGAGATATTTTCAAAATACGCTAGTCTTTCAAAATTGAAACGGTTATTGACAAATTCGACTTTTTGAAAATGTATAATTATTCCACATGAGGTTAATCATATGTTTTTATAATGGATTAAAGTTGCAAGTTCTGTAAATAAAATAATAATAAAACAAATGTCATAAAAAATTAAAAAAAATATATTAATTTTAAATTTAACCGTGCGTTAACGCACCATTTATTTTTTTGCACCATGCATTTTATTTCTCAAATAAAATATAATTTTTCATGTATGAAACTTTTTTTGTCCTAATGAATGTAATTTAAACATATTTCAATGAAAATAATACCACATTTTATAAAATTTCTACGCTTGCCCTAAAATGGGTTAATCGATGTACCTGCTAAATGATACAGAATTATTCATGAAGAACTAACTGCATATGAAAAAATTAGTTTGTACCTCATAATTTAACAGAAACAAAGAAACATATCAGAATCAGTAAAGAAACCCTAAAATTACATAATGATGGTGGGCTCTGCCTCATTTCTAAAATCATAACTGATAATGTGACGCATACTTTATTGACGTTCCGACACATCACGGAAATAAAGTATGGCTCTTTGAAGACGACACTAAACCAGCAACTATAGTAAAAAAAAAAAAAAAAAAAAAAAAAAAAAAAAAAAAAAAAAAGATAATGAAAAAAGTAATGTATGCCGTGTTCTTCATTAATGCATAACTGCTCAAATCCTTAAAGCTAGAGAGACATCAGACAGTTACAGCTAACTGGTAGACTACTAAGTTTCTTTCAGAAATTCACCAAGAGGTGAATGTTAGGACTGTCATGCTTATACTTCACCATGATTCACCAAATTCTCATTCAGCCAGAAATGCTGAAGAATATCTTGAACAAAAAAAAAAAAAAAAAGTGATAGAAAATCCACCCTATTCTCATGATTTGGCCATGTGTGACTTTTTAATAATCTTTAATCTAAAAAAAAATGCATAGCCATGCGTTTTCATTCCGAATATAACATTGATGAGGCTATAAAAACACAATTTACATCTATTCCAAAAAGTAGATGGCTTGATGCATTCAATCTTTGGAAAAATTGCCTACAAAAGTGCATTGGTCGCTAGTAAGATTGGTAATTTCAACCTATACCATTTAGTAGTATCTTAAAACTTTCACTGTGACCATCGTATAGGACACGGCATATTTTCATGAAAAGCGGAATACTAAAAGCTATGACAAATTTTAATTTTAAATAAATGCAAATTAATTTTTTATACTTTTTAAATGTTTTTGTTTCGAAAGTAATAAATGCTACATAAATGTGTATAAATATTATTTCAATTTTAAGCATTCTATTGAGAACGATAAAAGTTTTAAATACAAATCACAGAAAAAAATGGAGACGCCTCCAATAAATATAGCATTCTTAGAAACAATAAACATTAAATAAACACAAATCGCATTTTTAAAATTTATTTTTCAAAATGGTAATTGAATTTACATAAAATATTGCTTCTGCATAAAAATGAATCATAAAAAAATAACTGAAATTCTAAAAACAAAATAAAATATGATTATTTTATCTCTATTATTTTTCTTAGTTTGAATAAATGAAAACAAAAGACGATCATTTCGCTATATTAGACTTGAATGAATCGAGAATACAATGATACCCTTAAATAATAAATAAAAGCAGAATAAAAAAAATCAAATATATGAATAGAAAAAGATTTATTTTTATACAAAATTTATTATCGTACATCATTTATTTCTCTTACAATAACAAGTAAGCTTCTAAACGTTTCAAAATAATACGACTCAAATGTTTTATTATTATTTTATTGGTTTTCACATTAATGTTTTTATTCAATTTCTTGAAAAAGAGAAGGCAATTTCAGTAAATATTTTAATGAGATAGAATCTTTTATTGGAAAATGAAAATTTTCTACATTAAAAATTTATTATTAATAAAGGAAAACATTCCTTTATTATTTGTAAATATAAATTTTACCAGTAATCCATGATAAATCACGCAAAACGATACGTATAGAAGGAAAAAACTGAATAAGAAATATTTGATATATAAATTTGTTTAATTAGTTCCTTTTTTAATACAGAGTGATCAAAGGTCGCAAAAGGACTGAAAATTGTATTGTTCTAAAAGTATTGATGGTAGCAGGATACCGTTTTGGCGTAATTACACATAAACTCACGGGGTATTTTGATATAGAAAACTAATTATAGCCAGATTAGCTGTATTTTCCCCCAAGAATCAGTTGTCCGAAAGCTATTACCTTCAGCAGGGCTGCCACGGGCGACTATTTTCGTATTCTATTTTTAAAATATAAAATTTATAATATATTTTTCTTACACATGTTGTCAAATTCCATACAAAAGATTTTTGTTTTGAGGAAGTGGTGCGACATAGAATAAAAAAAAAGTATACTCTACTTGAACGACAATTTTTAAAATATAAATTTTATGGTGTATTTATCTTACACATATTGCCAAATTATATATAAAAAATTTCTGTTTTGAGAAAGTGGTGCGACATAGAATAAAAAAATATACTCTACTTGCACGACTATTTTTAAAATATAAGTTTTATAGTATATTTCTCTTACACATGTTGCCAAATTATATATAAAAGATTTCTGTTTTGAGAAAGTGGTGCGAGATAGATTAAAAATAGTCGTCAGTGGTAGGCCTCCTTTTGATGCTGAAGTCCCATAACGCGAACCAAGTCACCCCCTTACAGAGAAAGTCCAGTTTAATGTGTTTGATTGATCTGACCACATGACAAAATTTCGTCAGATACCCGACACCAAAAGTAGCTGGCTGTCTATCTAACGAAAAATTGGGACCGAACTAAGCGGTAATAACCAAGTTAAAACAAGTGAACTATTAAAGACTTCACCTACGCAACACAACCCACTCAAATATAGACCTGACAAAAACTGATTTGATTTTGATGCCTACAATGCATCCAAGATAATTAAAATTACTTTGAAAGGGGTAAAATAAATAGGCAGTCGAAAAAGAAAATAAAACTGGATAGATCAGAAAAGGAATAATTTTCAGCCGTAATGTGTGACAGAACCAGCCATGCAGGGGAAGACAAGACTATGCTTTTCTATCGTACTGCGTCGAGAAAATGTTTCTCAGTAAGCTGGGGCGGGGGGGGGGGGGTAGGAGCAGGTTCACTAGCTCATGTGGGTTTCACCTTAGTGCACCTAATAAAGAGACATAGTCGTAAAAAAATTCAATAAAACTAGCAAGAAGCAGAATTCTGTTTTTCATAAATTAGTGTCGCCCCGATGAAAAAAAATACATATATAAATATAGGTAGTACAAAACATATATCAGTTTTAAGACTTAAAGTGCATACTTTTATTTATATAAAATGACGTCATTTGCTTAGGCTGAAGAATTCCACATTTACGATCCAGTCTTAAACAACATCTATAGAAAAATATGCATATATCGTCACTATCGTAGACTATACACAAACCCAGCAAAAAGCGATGTCTCGAAACTCGACAAAAAATTACGTATCTAATGATTTATATGCCTTCATTTGTTTGTAAAATTAATATGGATGCTGAAAATTAAATATAGCTTATAATAGCCACATGTTTTATCAGAAATAATTCATTTATAATTTTTCAAATTCGGAAAATGGTAATACAGATAGATTAATAAAATTGCCTTATTTCAGCTTTTTGATAAGCATTAAGTAAATGCTGAGAAAATAAGTCACAAAAATATTCTTTAAAATACATATTTATAGCAGATGATATTCTCCGCATAGCACGTATTTTAATTAATTTTTTTTTATTAATTGTTATGAGAAAATGGCTTTAAAAAGGTATAGTTATCTATTATTTTAGCTTTACTTTCTGCAGAAATGGAGTACTACAAATAAAGTTAATATCTCAAAAAGAAATTGAGATGCAGTTTTGAAACAAATTTGATTTAAAAGTACTTTTTTTTTCTATACCACTATGTAAAAATTGAAAATACGTGTTGTTTAGAAGTTTCAAAAACTGTAGAAGATATTATCAGTATTTAATCGTAAGTAAATGACACCTGCTTTGTTTTAAGGGTGTCTTTAGGTGTAACGTTATTTTTTAGTGACGACATTTAATTTATTGCCTGAAAGAAAAAGCATATCGGTGCCTAGTAAAACAAAATAAATCCTGCAAGACAAGCATCCATTAAAAATATAAACTGTTTAACAATGATAGTTAACAATCAACTGACTGGAATACAGTAAAAATATATTTTGATGCTCTGCACAGTATCTTGCAACTTCTGACATTTGATATCAAGAATAGTCTTCATCAAATGAAACATTTGTAATCCTAGTTGAGTTGTGAACTGTGCTTTGCCGCTGTGCAGACTCTTGCCACAAGTAAAACGCTGCTTGATGGTGGCAAATGCAAATATTCTGGCAGTAAAAGTTTAGTTTTAATAAAATACCATACATTTCAGTACATTTCAGCAAAAACAATGTTGTGGTAATATCTATACTTTTTTTAATTACTGTACTTTGATTTGTTGTTTTTGGGATTCTCGGTATCATGGAGCTATGAGTAAAATGAAATTGATATATTCTCAAAATGGTGAATCTTCAATTGTAACCAGTTCGGCCAGCTTGATTACTTGCTGGGAAATTTTCCACCAGTAAGTTTAAGTAGAACTGTTCTCCTTATTTACGCGTCTTAATTATGCTGCAATTCTGTCATAAATAAGGCAATAATGTCTATTCGTTTTAACTGGTGGAAGTTTTCCCCATGTGTAGTCTCGGTCTGCGGTTTCGCCATAATTTGACTACATAAACAATCCTCTTGTCAAAGTTTGTAAAAGCGATTATAATACTCCTGGGTCAAACTTCCAAAAGTAAAAAATAATTAAATTTTTGACAAATATTTATGACAGAACTTTTGCATGAATATTGAACTTTCGAATACATTTTATAGTCTTTTTTCTAAATGTATATGCTGCCTATATGTATGTATCTATTTCCCATATTAACCTCATCGTTAGCAAGTAATAAAATATAATATAGCTATTATAATACGCTCAAAACGACGCAAATAAAAATATTTTATTTCAGTATTTTTATATTGATTAAATAAATTGAGATTAAAAAATATTATGATATTTTTTTTTCTGTAAAAGCAGAATGTCAGAATTCATAAAATAATTTTACTCTATATCTTTCATTCTCGTTCCTGTCCTGATTATAAATTTATGAAATATAAAGAAAAAGTATATATCATACAAAAAAAAAATTAAACAATGAACAGCGGCAGAAATAAAGAGTTTAAAATATGTTAATTGCCACATTATTCATTTTAATAAAAAAATTATCATTGTTTCGTTTTTTAACTTAAACAAGGTTCATTACGTTTAAACTGTTATGGAAATAAAATCATCTACATTAATATCTCTACAACATATCATTTACTGAAATATATGCTTAAATCATATTCTGAATTTTAAATTACACTAGATATTTCAATGAAAATTTAATTTTATATTTTGAAATGCTAACATTTTATAATTTATAGTTAAATTGATTTAGGGGAATATATTAATTTAGATAAGAAAAAATATAATATTTTGATTAATTATTCCTTCATTTAATATATTTTTATTAATTATTCATTCAGTTACTTTATTTTTATGAATTATTCATTCAGATAATATATTCTTAAATAAATTCACTCTAAACGCATTGCATTAAAAATGTCTGATTTGTTTCAAATTTAAAACGCTGTCAACTTTTTCGCAAAAAAAGAACATTATTATTTATTAGATTTTTAATCTAACAATTTATCTCTATGAAACATTACAGTTTTATCTATTTTCGTACCATTGATATTTAATTTTTAATAAAATTTATTCTCGTTTAATTAGTTTATTTAAATTTTTTAAAGAAAAAACAGAATTTATTCCCAGATTTATGGTAAGTTGTTTGAGACGAGCAATGTTGCCAAATTGGGGGATTTGAAATTCTCTTTAAAATATTCGAATAGATTTTTTTGTTTATTATACACATATATTATTATTATATACATATTTTTTGAATAAAGTAAAAGAAAATTACTATTAATTTTTTTCTGGTCTTTACTCGAAATTCTAAAAAACAAAAACAAACAAACAAAAAAAAAACCCCTCCAGATTTGGCAACACTGGCTGAATTACTGCACCAATTTATTAGTAACCATTGTATTTGCAGACGCTAAACAAATAACAACTTAAACATCGGTTATTGTTAAAAATTTAATTATTTTGATATTTTAACATATTATAATTTCCTTCTTTTTTATTTTATAAAAGCAGGTAGAGACTTCCACATGTCCGGGCTTATCCCGCGCGGAAATTTTTCCGTGAAGAAAAGTTTTACAACGGACCGTGCGAGCCAGCGGATTAACGACAATTTTTTTAACGGACGGGGCCGAACGATAACAAAATTCGACCCGATATAAAAAATTAAAAGGATCAAACTAAGCCAATAAAATGTGAACTGTTTTTTAATGCACATGACTGAGGCGAGAATAAGTATAAATATGTTGCACAAGCCGATGCTAGATTGACAACATCAGCACAGAAAAATAACAAGTCCAGCGTAGACATCGGCATTGGCAGTTGCATCATACCTGAACCAGGGCTTAATTGTTTCGGCGGACTTGGTGCAGGCCCGGATAACTTAGCATTTATTTGACTTCATTTTTTAAATAAAATATCCGGTATGAAAAAGACTTAACTAAGCCTCGGCGTATACGGGGGAATATACGGTAACTTTGTTCTGCATTTAACCCCTTAATTATCGCTCCCGTCATATTCACGGACTGTGTTTTTACTCAGATTGTTCGATTCCCACCAGTTTTATAAAATAGTGTAATTTGTTTTATTTTAGTATTGTTTTACCTATCATTAAATAAAATGAATAAAAATGTGGTGCCAATAAGCAATTTGAATTTTAGGTAGATTTTGTAAGAAATACTACCTATTCCAGTCGTTACCATGGTATGCGACTTTTGAAAAATTCCTTCATAACTTTTCATTATAGTTCCCCAGGAACTCAAAACCACCCTCACCTAAAAAGTTTATATATATATATATATATATGTATGTATGTATGTATGTATGTATGTATGTATGTATGTATATACTAAAATTTTCTCCGCACGATAAAAGTCGCAATTATGCAAGGATCGTTTTCAAACTCGCCAACAACTTTGAGATGGTTAATATCTCGGCGGGGGGTTGAAAATGGGCAAAATCGGCCCAAGGGAATGGAAAAGGGGAGGGTTAAAAATTTTGAATACCGTCTTAACCCCTTAACCCTCTGACTGTCTTGGAAAAGGGTAAAATTGTAATGTTGTTTTCTCTGCATTTTGTTTTAAATGCTAAAAAAAAGACTATTCATTCAACATTTTATTTTTAAAAAAACTTAACGAATATGAATGCAATCCTTGGAAGTATTAATCATTGTTCAATGTATTAAAAATACATTAAATCAATAGAATTATATTACTTTAAATATTGCTTGTATTGCAGTGAAACCTGGAGCGTAGTGAACGTATTAACACGGGCTTGTCAGTGAGGGGGTTAATTCTCGCTCCCGAGATATTCTCGGGCTGTGTCTTTTACTCAAATTGTTTGATTCCCACCAGTTTTATAAAATAGTGAAATTGGCTATATTTTAGTATCGTTTTTACGGTCATTAAATAAGGTGAATATTTCTTTTTCATAAAAGTGGTGCCAATAAGCAATTTGAATTATGCAACCGTAATTTA
Organism: Maratus speciosus; assembly: GCA_963932465.1. NCBI lineage: Eukaryota > Metazoa > Arthropoda > Arachnida > Araneae > Salticidae > Maratus > Maratus speciosus. The sequence goes on along the minus strand of OZ010794.1, from coordinate 498,901,007 downwards.
ATTCGAGCGTTAAGTGGTTAACAAGATTCTGATAAAACCAGCTCTTACACAACAACGACAGGAAAAAATAAATATTTTTCATTAAAGCAGTTGACAACAATAAAAAAAAAAAAAACAATAAAATTCTCACCACAACAATTGCTTTTCTTTTGCAAGATTTTTCACGTGAAAAAATAAATTAAATAAATAGTTTGACGGGTTGAAAACAAATTGAATATTACGTCATAAGTTTTCTAGAGCAAGATTTCAGAATGAAAACTCAAAATGAAATAAATAGTTTGACGAATTAAAAAAATATATGTATTACTTCATATTGTATATATAATGTACCTCAGCAGGTGAATATGTAACGTCATGTGAGTTTGAAGAAACGTATTAAAACATTGTAAAAACCCGACTATGGAAATATTATCATATTTTAACACTTTGAGGTTCTCTGAATTTGTTTTAACCATTTTTAAACCTATTCCATATACATGCGTGTGTGTATTCGTGTATATAAGAATTTTCACAAAATGTTTAGTTCCCTAGAGATCATTCTTAGTGAAGGAACTGGGTTTATCTTTAATGTTGATTTAAGTTTTGTTGGTGAATTTAGTACTTAACTTCGAAATCTACCTTCGCCTGTAGGCCCGAGCCGGCAGGGATCTTTAAACCGTAATTTAATTCGAGCGTTAAGGGGTTAAAATGGGCAATAATACGGAAAAAATACACTTGAATTACGGTTATGAAACCGTTTTTCATAAAAAAGGTTGAATGACTGCACAGTTTGCTGCGAAATTTTAACAGTGTATGTTAATTAAAAAACATATACATGGTGTCCCCGAATTCATAGCCCAAAGTGTAAGGAAATGTAAACAACACATAAAGAGCCAATTTTTGTATAGCAATATGGGGTCGGAAATGAAACATTTTGACGAAAAACAAGAAATGCGGAAAACGAGCGTTTTATTGACATAACAATTACAGTAAGTGCTCATATGTACCACTGGCAGCGTCTAGCAAGTGGCTGGCGTACCTTTTCGCAGATTAAAAAGGTTTCACGAACATTTGCAGCAACGACTGAAAGTCTTGCAATGACGTCCTCCTCAGAGTCAACTGCTGTTATATAGATGAGACATCTGAAATCTTCGAAAGGGTACGCCAATCACTTGCTAGACGCTGCCAGGCATGTAGTTGTTGTTGGCGGCACATTTGAGCACTTACTGTAATTGTTATGTAAATAAAACGCTTAGTAAATACAAACGTGTGTAGAAATCTAAAATCACCAAAAATCAGCGTTTGACCCTCTCGTTGCGCAACCCGAGATGTGCTCGGGCATTCATTTTCCCGTCTAATTAATATTATTTGGCTATTCCCACCAGTTATTTTTTAGCGAAAACTTTGTCTGATTTAATCAGGACATTTTACCCGATTACGATGGTCAAGAATTTCTGCTTTAAAGAACCGGTAATAAAAGATTAAAAATTCTGTAAAAGACGCCCATCGCGAAGAATTATTACGCAGCGAGAGGGTTGAACGCACAATAAATACATTAGGTAATGTGAATAAAACCAGACGTATACGGTTCGTGAGTTCCAGGACTAACATCATCAGTGTATAAAATATATGTATTAATACAGTATCCCCCCCCCCCACCACCACCACCAAACTACTTGCAAGGCGAAAACCCAAATGTCAGTAAACACAGCACATACTTGCACATTTTCCCTTAAACTACCGTAAAATGTTAGTTAAATTGACCCTAGTTAAACACGTTTCAAACCAGAAATTTACTTCAGAAATTAATTTCAATATATTTCATAGCGTATCACGATTTTAAATGAATAATGATACATCAAATAAATTTTCTGGTTACTAACGGGTATAACCTGGGTCAATTTAACTCACATTTTACGGATGTGTAGTTGAATGTTGGCAAGTATGACAGCACCGAAAGTTAAAATTACTGGGGTGATTACAATATTCAATGTCAATGTTGTTTGTCCTATATTGGACAAACTAAACTAAAACCCCGTTACAGAGTCAAGGAACATGTAAACTATGTAAAGGAAAAAGAATTACAAAAATCCTTTATTGCTTCTCATTTCTGTGGGGGAAGGACGTAATTTCAATATTGACTCAGCTACTATTATCAAAAAATACTCCACTAGATTTAGACTCTTTTGAAGGTGTTCATATTCATAGATTTAAAATCTCCTTGATTAATGATTTATCTAGTGTACCTTACATCTCAAGGTGGATTTGTTGTGTCACGACGCTTCATTTACTCTTTGATTTCATTGGTTGCTGGAACTTGATGGTATTTCTGTGCTGTGTTTACTGACATTTGGGTTTAGTGTTGCCAGATGGGCTACTTTTTTTTTTTAATCAGATTCTTGATTGGCACTACTATTTTGAAATGGTAAAATGTGCCTTATTTAATGACATATTAATTAAGGGAAAAGCAAAGTGAATTTTACCGTTTCAAAAAAGTGTTGCCAATCAAGAAATCTTAATTTTAAAAAAAGTAGCCCACTGGCAACACTGTTTGGGTTTTCGCTTTACATGTAGTTGTGGGGATAATTTTTTATACATAGATATTATGCACTGATGATGTGAGTTATGGAACTCACGAAACGTACAAGCCTGGTTTTATTCACATTACCTAATGTATTTGTCGTGTTTAAACACACGATTTTTGGTAATTTTTGGTAATTTGATTTTTGGTAATAAAACGCTCGTTTTCATTTCCTCGGAATTTCTTGTTTTTCGCCAACACTTTTCATTTTCGACACCACACTGATATAGCAAAATTGCTTCGTTATGTGTACTTTACCTTCTCTTGCAGTTTGACAGACGAAATCGGGACACCCTGTACATAAGGGACAAAAATCTAAAAATGCAATTGTCTTAAATAAAAGAAATATTTTTGTATTCTAATATGACTATTTTTTTCCCTATTTATTTACAAAGACTCTCCACTCTTTACTCAATAAATCCAATAAAAGTCATGACATATTTATTTCCTAAGACAGTATCCAATATACACAAATAATACATTGTATCTTATTGGTAGAGACAAAAAACAAATATTTCATTTATACTGAAAGTGAAAAAAGATGTTATGAGAAATCTATTACCGTTAAACATGATATAGCCATATAGGATATAAATTTGATTTATTATTTACTTTGCGAATGATAAATGATAGTATATAGTTATGGACTGGATTAATCAGTTCTGTATCACATATGACTTTACGTCTATAAACGATATTTATGCAATTGGCTACCAGAATTTCTTTTCTATAAATAACTGTAGAAAAAATATATAATTGAAACATGGATATTCAAAATTTCGCACATACGCAGTTCGAAATAAATGTCTAATTCTCACTTTAACCGTTAACGGGCCGTAACTTTAAATACATGGTTTTATTTTTATATTCTTTTTTAACCATTATATTTTAAAAGTAATTTTTTTGAAAAATTTATCTTGCTCATGCTGTTAAACTACATGTAAATGTACTTCTTTAAAAAAGGTGGTGCAATTGAAATAAATTTGATAAGGTGCCAATGCCGCTTATGCGGCGGCATCTGTCCGTTAAGGGTTAATTGTAAAAATTTTTGAAGAAAAAGTACAACGAATGAAAATGTTTACAGTCTATTTCACTGTAGAGTAACTGTATAAGAGTTCTTGTCGTGATTGAAGTTTTAGTTTAAAATAATGCATTTCCTTTCTTTTTCCTTTAAGAAATCAACATGAAACAAACATTTCTCATGTAATATAGTTAATTCTATACGAAAAATTTTAAATAATGCGAGTAACTGTATACAAGTATTATGTAAAACATAGAATACAAAGCCATCACTAGCACGCACATTATATTGTCTATAGTAATGCAACACAAAACGAAATTTTTAACAGTATTCCCTTTATCTATAAAGTGTCTATATTTGAAATTTAACTTCGCCACATACTTTAAACTGAAGTTGGTTTCCATGATGAATGTCACGTGATTAACGGATCAATGTTTGAGGTAGCATGTGCTATTTTAAGATATATCTCTTGAAAAGATTAAATATTTAAACTTTAGCACGAAACAAAGGTAATTAAAACATGTATATTAAAGCTCAGGAGAACAGACTGAATTAATAATATGTAAAATCCTGGCGATTATAAAAAAATAGATTGTAACCTAAGGGCAAACAATTTTGTTTAATTCTTATTTCATTTTTTTCTCTTGCTTTTTACAGTTCGTTATGACTAAATTTCTGATACAATAATAGATCTCATATTATAGGGTTACCACTGGCGGCTATTTTTTAATTTTATTCCGCACCGCTTTCTCAGAATAAAAATCTTTTACATATATTTCAGAGAGACTTCTGACGGTTTACCGCAAAGCGATATAAGTAAGCGTCCTATCTTAAATGGAAGAAGTAACCGCAAGATTTAAAGCGAGGTCACATCAATCAAGGTCACGCGCCACGTAGCGGATGGAGTGTGAACTACAGGTAAATACCTAACTGTTTTACTGTTTTTTTACTCACACCACTAAAATTATAAAGTTTCTTTCATCTTGATTAATAAATGAAATCGATGACTAGCCCTTCAATGACAAACTCCCTCCCTATGAGACAGGAACATTCCATTTCCTTGGCAGGTGGGGAAAGGTAGAGCAGTCAATTGAAATGGTGGCTCCATCTATCAATTTCAAATTAAAATACAATAGCGAAACATTGAAGATATCATTTTTGTTTTGTTTTATTTATCATTTGGTTATTAAATAAAATAAGAGAAAATCATTTTCTTTTAATTATTGAAATCGGATTTTTAAAATTCAAATCTCACTAATGTTATCTAGTTTAGCTGCAGTGATTAATTATACAGTAAAAATTATGTAACTACAGAAATGCAATTGGAGCAAGATTTAGCAAATTTTGCTTTTTTGGCGAAAAATAAAAGTAAGTAAAGTATCTAGAGCAGATTACTAAATTTTTTTCGTATTCGATTTCATAATTCTTTAACTTTAAACTCTCTTAAAATTGGTGAAAAGTAAAAGTAAATAACGTATCTAAAGCCATATTACTGAATTTTTTTTTTTTTTTTTTTTTTGTATTAGATTTCATAATTCTTTAACTTTAAACTATCTTAAAATTGGTGAAAAGTAAAAGTAAATAACGTATCTAAAGCCATATTACTGATTTTTTTTTTTTTTTTTTTTTTGTATTAGATTTCATAATTCTTTAACTTTAAACTATCTAAAAATTGGTGAAAAGTAAAAGTAAGTAACGTATCTAAAGCCATATTACTGATTTTTTTTTTTTTTTTGTATTAGATTTCATAATTCTTTAACTTTAAACTATCTTAAAATTGTGTCATTTGTGGCTCCCCTCCCCCCTCATTATTTTTTTAGGTCAATATTTTATTCCTATAATCGTTAGCCAAAATCTGTTCCGAGTCGTCATCAAAATTAGTCGAAGTTGGCCTTGAAAAAGGCCTTTTGGTTATAAAATCATTAGACATAGCGCAGGCTTAATCAAAATATCAAAACCAGGCAAATTCGGATCCTATCGGTTCCTACTACATTCATTCCCTTCGTACCGCACGCCGCGATCACTCTTTACCTTTCCCCACCTGCTAAAATAATGGAATGATCCTGCCTCATAGGGAGGGAGTTTGTCATTGAAGGGCTAGTAAATCGATGTGACAAGGCAAAGAAAACCTCGCGGTGTCAAAGCATATGGATGCCTTCTTGCTACGCCATTATTTTGCAATAAATGTGGTAAAACAAAATTGACTTCCATGAGTGGCTAAAGATTTAGAAAATATGCACCGCAGTAAAAGCCCGCGTATGTGGATTATCACTCCGTCCGCAAGATGGCGCAAGTGTGTTAATTTACGCCCGATTTCAGCATTAAGTTTGCACGCTTACTTATATCGCTTTGGTTTACCGAGGATCCTGTAAAGGCCACTGCCCCACATCCCCGATAGTAACGCTATGGAAGATTAGCGGGAAATAAATGCAAAAGAAATTTATCTTAACATTTATTTTATAAAAATAGTGGTGCGAAAAGAATACTAACATATTCGCAAGTGGTAGTCATGTATTGTGTTTGTATGTTTCAATATATGACTTATTTGCGAAATACATTTCTCGATGCATCGTCATAATTAAAAAATAATTCTAACGTTTACTAAATCATCTGACCGAAACACAATATTTACCACGTAAAATGGTCTATTGTGCACAAAAAAGCCCAACTAATGTATATAAATAGCATGTGAAATATAGAATAAACTAGAGAACAGGAATTCTGCTTTTTCAGAATTTAGTGTCGCCTCGGCATTTCCATTACTTCATTTTCTTCTGGTGGACTGGTGGCTTCTATTATTATGAAACAGCCATTATAAATGAAGCGTTAAAAAAATTATGGCCATTTTTTTTCCCATTCTGACCAGAAAATCAGAGTTCTAACTTTTTACGGCAGCTCTTTCATCTTCACCTAACGCTTCATTTATAACGGCTGTTTCATAATAATAGAAGCCACCAGTCCATCAGAAGAAAATAACTCGGTTAAGCATGACTCGGATAATCGGGACTCTACTGCAAAACATATTTTAGTTTTAAGACTTAAAGCACACGCTTTTATTTTATGTAAAATAACGTCATTTGCATTAATATAGAAACTTAAAATTAAATATAGTTTATAATAGTTTCCTGTTTTATCATAAATCCTTCATTTAAATTTTTCTCAAAGTAGCACGCATTTTAATTAATTTTTTTTTCAATTTAATTTTTTTTAATTAATTTTTTTTTCCATTTTATGAGAAAATGGCAACAAAAAGATATAATTGCTATTTTTCAGCAATTTTTTCTTTACTTTCTACAGAAATGGCGTACTTGAGTTGCCAAAATGAAACAAATGTCGCTAAAAACTACAAAAAAATTAATATTTCAAAAACAAATAGAGATGCAGTTTTCAAACAAATTGCATTAAAAAGTACTTTTTTTCCCCAATACGATAGTATAAAAACTGAAAATGTGCGATGTTTAGAAATTAAAAAAATGCTATAGAGCATTTAATTGTACAATGATACATCTACTTTGTTTATTGCTAGCGTCTGTAAGCTAACGTTACGTTTTTGACACAAAATAAGCTGGGAGAAAGAAATAGCATACCGTACCGGGGCTAATAAATAGTCATCCCAAGCACGCATAGATTTTATCTACTCTAATACAAAATAATACGAACAAGAATACATTTTAACAATATTTTCTCTGTTTCTATCTTTATGTTCTCATTTTCTACGTTTAGTTTCTATTCTTATATATATATATCTATTATGTTTTCATATGAACTTTTCCATGTGCCTAAAACAAATCTGAAGCCAGTTTTCATCTTCAAGAAGAACGTTTTATGTATGACACGGGATTTGCGGATCAATATTTTAGGTTGTGTGTGCTTTTTATAGGTTTATCACCCGCGAAAAATAAATATTTAAACAGCAGCACGAAACAAAGTCAATTTAAACACAAAATATTTCATGCTACGTTGCAGAATGACACATTAAGTGAAATGTGTGTGGCGACACCCTCCGGTATGTCACGAAACAAGAGTCGACATGACACTGAATTTTAATAAAAAAACAACTGCATAGGACAAATTTTAAGCGTCCAAAATTTAACTGTGCTGCTCGAATTCAGATTCAACGAATTCTCTAAATAACTAACTGCAAATTTTCTAATTCAAACTGACTGAACTTAACCCTAGAACTACCGGAAATTTTACTCAAGTTTTATAAAAACATTCTACACCAGAATTTTTACTTAAAACTATTTAATTTGTTTATTTAACTTATTATTGTCTGATTTATACATTTAGTTTGTTTTGAAGAAATTTTCTGGTTTGAATAGATATTTTGAATATACATGTCGGGTCCATTGGACCCTTCTGGTAGACAGAGGGTTAAGTAAGTAATTGAGTTTCAAGAAAATTGCTGCTTAAGAATTCTACAACAGACGATATCTACGTAAAAGATTTACTGTTGCTGAAATAACGTTAACCCCTTCGGGACGAGCGTCTTTTACAGAATTTTTAATCTTTAATCACCGTTTTTTTAAAGCAGAAATTTTTGCTTAATTGAATCGGGAAAATGCTCGGATTAAATAAGGCAAAATTTAGAATAAAAATTTACTGGTGAGAATAATCCCCGATTCTGAGTACCTTACGCGGCACGAATATCGGTCGCTCGTCCCCAAGGGGTTAACCCTTACCGGCGCGGAGTAATTCTGTTTATAAACTGATGATATAATGGACTGACCCCGCAATTTATAAACGAATTTATTAGAAAATACGAACTTGCTTATTTTCACGTACATTATTATAGGAAAATTTTAATAAAATATTCTTGGTGCCGATTGTGAGTTTTGGAATTAAATTAGGTGTCCTTTTTTTTTTGGACACTGCCCTCGAAAGGGTTAATTAATGGCACTTGAAAACTAGGTTGAATGCCTGTACTAACTGGAATCATCTGGACTCCAAAAATCGATTTATATACAAGTAAGGTATATAAATTACTTGCTTATTTTCACGTACATTATTATAGGAAAATTTTAATAAAATATTCTTGGTGCCGATTGTGAGTTTTGGTAATTACAAGTAAGGTATGTAGAGTTAAACACCTTACTTGTAAAACTTCTTAGCTGAAGTCTTTGAATCAACACTTAGATTACTCCGAAAGTCAATCGGCCCCACCAGTGGCCGAGAGGTTCTGCTCTCGAAGCTGGTAGACGGGAGGTGCTGGGTTCAAACCCAATCGCGCCCGTCGGCCTAATCGTTTCGGAGTTTTCGTGGTTTTCTTCGAAACCTTGGATTTCCAAGCGTAAATACGGGTTAGGTTCCCTTAGAAAGACCCCCACGAAGGGCACTCCCCGTCGGGCCTATATCCCTAGTGTAGATAATCGGCCGTCAAAAAATCAAACATCAACCAACCGAAAGTCAATCGATGATAGAACGTGGTAAAGTGCACACTCCAAATCTGAAACGCCAAAGCACTGGTCTAAATTACCTCGAGAGGCGAGACACGACCGATTGCGCTAAATCCAACTATCACTCCTATATTTATATTTTCTAGCCGACTACAGATATATAATTAACATATAAACGCACAAAAATAACCATGAAACTGAGATTCAGAGAAGCACAATCATACTTGCGGAAGTCAGAGAAATGACAGAGAGATTTCATTTCGCGCACACGTGTTGGATGCCATAGAACACGCTGACAACAAAAACTAGACAATATTCATAAGCTAGTAGATAGATACTGCCATGTGTGTATGCAAACACGCCTGTGTTAGACATTACTCATAGCACAAACGTTAAATTGATTTTCAGTTGTTTTATTCTGATATTCCATTATGAAAGAAATTCATAAATTTCATAGTACTTCAATAACTTTCTTTTTACCGGAAATCTATGTACACCAAACTACACTTCCAAAAATAGATTCACAATGGTATTTTTTAGCACAAAACAAAATTATTTAAACATAAAAAGCATGTATAGTATACCAGTGCTTGAAAATGCTAAATAAAACGTTTATAAAAACTTCCGGTACAGAAGCACATATTATCATCTATGAGAAAAGAAACTGTTCCGTCATTATTATTTTAATATCACTTTCATTTGTGAGATATATTCATGAGATATTCACATATTGCTATATTGCTACTGGAATAGTTTTTTTCTTTCTAGCCCCTTGTCATATTTTTTTATAACATTGAATTTTATTAAAGATTTGTATACGGATATTTGGGACACAATACTTAATTTATAAATTTAGCGATTTTTTTTTTTTTAATTTGCAATTGCTATAGAAAAAATTTTTTCGGATATTCTGTTGTAAATAAATTCAAAATTAGAAAAACACTATTTCTTGTACTTAAAGGGTTAGATGTGACAAGCATACAAAAAATGTTTTTCTAAATCTAACTTAAATAAACGGTTACGTGCGAGTATTACTCGCGCTCAGAGGGTTCCATACAATAAATATGTAAATTAATAATTGTATTATAAAAAAAAAAGTTGCTAAAAGAATAATACGACTTCGTTAAAAACTATACAACGTAGGGTTGGGTGTAGCTGTATATACTAGAAAAGTATGAATGGGTATACCATAAAAGTTCAAAGAGATATGAAGACTAAATAATATCAAATATTGCTATTCTGTATAACTCTTTTTTTAATCTTATCCTAATCTGTTTACGATGAACTTATTTCGGTATTGACAATAAAAGTAATGCATATTTAAACTTCATTTGGCATTTCATAAAACTAAATGGTAATAATATTTTCTTTGTATAGTGTGTATCTAAAAGAAAACCCTTGTTCAAAGTTTAAACTTAACATTGTGCCAAGCGCGCTTCGAAAGGACTTTGCAAAGTTGCAACACCGCCATGGTCCTTGCCGGATTTTTCCAGATAGATTTTTAATTAACTTTTAAAGACACAGCAGGCGTATTGAGAGATCCACCTAATGCTAGCTAGTCGCGAATTCAATAGTATTTGAGTGATTAATTCTAATTAAATTAGTCTGTTTTTAACAATTTGACGTTTATTGCTTTTATATTGCTACCGGGCATTGCATCACACAAATAAATCATTAAAAGTTGTGTATGTATCATTAAATGTTGTAAATGTATCATTGAAATGTATCATTATGTATGTCCAAACCGTCTTTGTTTTTAAGGGTTAATATCACGGCTAATTACCAACGATTTTTTTCGAAAATCATTATTACCAATTCTTTTATACTTGTGCTACGAAAGGTACCATCAGTGCCCCTCAATAGACTTGTTGAATGCCTGCAAATAAAATTTTGTGTGTAACGGAAAAATGCGTTTTTCTCAAAAACTATGTGACCTAGGGTAATCGCTATAATTTTCCTGCAACGCTTAAGTTAACGTCTACTATCTCTAAATTTTTCATAATTTTAGTTTGAGTAGATTCGGAAATAGAGGATGGGGAACATATTTTCCCTTACATTTTCGACGATATCTCTGCAACTATAATACCTAAAATTAAAAGAAATGTATTTTTGAGTTCAGCGTTACCAAAGCTTTCCCACGATACCCCAAACGATATACAAAGAAAAGATTTTTTTCAAGTAGCTTAATTAGTCCCTCTACATTTTTCCTAAATATGTTTATGAATGTTTAATAATCTATAAATATGTAGGTCAATAGTCTTTATTATTTTCTCCAATTTGAACATTCACCTTTCTATAGTTTACGAGTAAAATGATTGTGAGAGACGGAAAGACAGACACAGGAGTGATCTTATAAAGATTCCGTTTTTAATTTTTAAGTATGGAACACTAAAATAAAAATAATCTTCAACGATTTCTGGATTATTTGAGCATATCATACACTATATTTCAAGGAAATAGGTTTATTATGTGAATGTTTGAATATGCGAAGGATTGTATATAAAATTTTTGTGAAATATACAGAGTTCATCATAATTCCTTGTGAGGTTTGGAAAGGTTATTCTTAATGAAACTTTTTCGAAAAGATCAGTGAGTTTGATACCACAATATAAAGAACCACTTCAAGTTTTCAATTATTGGATTGATCTCGCAAGAGCACAATTCTCTTCTTCCATGACCGCCACTCTCAGCTGACTCTTTTGTATGAGGGCCTAGCTCAGTGCTGGAAAATTGGCGCAGAGGTGGAGCCTATTGATACCACTAAAATATAGTAGTATTTTGCCTCTTACCTAATGATCAAATTTCTGACTTTTTATTAAACTGAATAATACCATAAAAATTTTGTGGTGTCCATAGGCTCCACCTCTGCGCCAATTTTCCAGCACTGGCCTAGCTACTCTTCATGAAGATAGTCTATGGTCAAGTGGATTTTAAGTTTTCCGTATGACCGTGCTGCCCTGAATTCTAAAATTTCTGCGAAAATGAGTTTCCTTTCTGCCATTTCTTTTACTTTCGCAAAGTGTGTCTGAAATTCCGGGAATCATTGGGTATCGATGGTCGTCTGCAAGATATAAATACGGCTGTAGGTGTTACATTCAGAGGAATTTGTCGCGTCTCGCACATAGTGGAGATCAAGACTAAGTTAAAGTAACTTCGACCATCTTACGTGTTATGTTTTCCAGTGAACTGTGTTTTGTAGTATAATCTTCAGTTGAGAGAACGCTAGAATTTAAAGACGCGGTAAGGTGTTACAGGTCGCCCGGTGGCTTAAAAGTTTTTCAATGATTTGTTTTTGTTTACTTACTAATTTTTCGCATTAGTAAGTGAAAGCGTCGCCCAGTGGCGTGGTCAGTAAGCGGAGGCGGCTTTCACCCCGAGGGCCCGGGTTCGAGTCCCTGGGTAAGACATGGATGTAGTTGTGAATGTCCCATTGTAGTTATATAATATATGTAATGGAAAATAAAAAATTGTTGTGACTTGTTGTTGTTTCTATGCATAATAAGGATCATTCGAGGCGACAGCCATTGTAGCTATAGGCCCCAAAGCATTCTCCACTTCGGTGGACTTCAAGGTGTTACAGTTTAGTATAAAAATAGCAATCGAGACACTGAAAATGTGCTCTTGAAGTCCTTATGCGTATTTTCAGGTAGACCGGAAGTAGTGTTGCCAGGTGTCCGCGTAAATCGGGGCTCCGAATGCTCAGGACAACACTAATCTCTTACAGTTAATTTCGTCATCTTTCATCGCAAATAATTCCACCATTAGATAAAGCGGAGAAAATTACTTTAAAATACTGGTGTGCAAAGCATTTGGAGCTCCGATTTACTCGGGACACTTGGCAAGACTAGTTGGAAGATACCCACGAACACCACAAGGAGAAGCGTCGCCCAACGTAGCACCACTCCCCCTGAACGATGAACTTTCTTTAAAGTTTAGTCGTTTCTGCTAGATTCAGAGTCGCACCTCCAGATTCTCACGACATCCTCGGCAAAACCGGATACCCATAGAAGCACCGGACCCGAGACTTAATCTCGCAATTCACCCGTATGCGTTGTTCTATCAAAGTCTCCGAAAATGAAAAATCTACAGAGGTAATAACTAGCCTTTTCAATAGTGGAGAGGAAAATTTAGGTACCGTCAACGAACCCATTAGAATGCGCAAAATCTCTTCCGGAGTGTACAGAAACGGCCTCACTGGGAGAGCAGGTTGAACATGGTCCAAGCGTGCGAGGCTCCAGATATCTCCGTACACCTTTCTTTATCAAAGATTTATAGCCAGACCATCCGACATCCAGCTTAGAAACTTTACCTTCCGGCCGCTTGTACCAAATGCAAACGTCCTGTCAAATTCAGGAGACCGACCACTTTTAACGAGAATAATAAACACAGCTCACGAACCCGTAAGAAACAAACGTGTTTATTTAATCCACCGGTAATACAAAAGTGAAGGAAAAAAAAACCTTTCTAACAACATTACATCTGATGTTATCTGTAGTGTAACTATGATTTAAATTTTAATTCCACCATATCGTTAAAACAAAATTGCAGTCGATTTCCACACAAATGAAATTTTTTTACATATAGCCACGTAATTTCTCGATCACTGTCTCATGAATTTTTTTTTTTTCGAAAAGTAAATATTAAATTTTCTACACGAAGCATAATAAGCGTGTATTTCATGGTGCAGAAGAATGCACTAAGCTAGATGTATCTAAAAGCCTGCCCCTATGAGAAAACAGATTATCGTTTAAAAGAGAAAAAAGTAATATTAATTGGATTTTTATTTAGTTCTGTTTGGATTATGACATTCCATTATAAGTAAAATATATCTCATACATAAATTTATATCGTATTATCTGTCTAATAGAATATCTGTCTATTTAAATGGGAACAATTTAAGCAAAATTTATCTAAATAAATCTTAAGCATGGAAAGATCTGCATTTTTTCTAAATCTCCTGATCACAGAACAATTCGTGCATAGAGTTGCTTAGTACAGTTAACCCTTTCAAGGGCAAAGTATTTCCATTTCTTAAATGTTGAAATGAATGAATGACACCGGAATTCACGAACGAATATTTTTGGAAATAAGGAAAAATCTATATTTCACATACATAATAAACGAAAAAATTTATACAAAAATTCTGGCGCCATTGTGGCATTTCAGAATTAAAATTCAGTGGTTCCATAAACATACCACCGCTCTTGAAAGGGTTAAAGCTCAAATAATGTGAAGGAATGTATAAAAATAATATCTAAAATATAGACTACTTTACTATCGCAAACACGGAGATATTTTATCTACCGTAATATAAAATAAAGCACAAAAAGAATACCTCTACATTATTTCCGCCATTTTTATCTATAGTGTATCTATGTTTTAAATTTTGGCTTCCCTGCATATTCGTAAAACTGAACTGCAGTCGGTTTCCACCCACATGAAGCTTATTTAGATATGTCACGTAAATTCTCGATCAAGGTTTTAGGTAGTGTGTTCTTTTCGTTTAGGTCTATCACCCGCGAAGAACAAATAGTTGAACTTCAACACGGAATAAATGTAATTCAAGCATAAAACATTGTATGCTGATGTGCAAAAAAAGAAAAAGAAAGCTCTAAATGAAATGTATATAAGAAATCTACCCTCTCTACAAAATAGATTTTCACGCAAGAAAAAAACCCAATCTAAAATCTCTTTTGTTTATTTTTATTTTGAATTTGATTCTTTTATGAGGTACATTTACGAATATACTTACTTTCATAATGTGAAAGTGCAACTTGAATACATTTCTTTATAAATGAGACCTCTATGCGAAGTGCACTTCTGAATATATCTTCGAATGCTAAAGGACATGCAAAAGTCATTTTTTGGTGAACCCTCTGAACTGGAAATTTTTTATGTATTTTACACGAGTAAGTCTTATATAAAATAGTACGAATGAAAGTATATAAATGGATTGCATAATAGCGAATGTACGAATACACCATCATTTCCAACAAGTCTATATTTATCTATTCTAATACAAAATAAAATAAAACGAGGATACAGTCAGACAATATTATGTATAGTGTATCTATGTTTGAGTTTTTATGCAGGGCTATCTCCCGAGAAGAATAAATATTTAAAATTCAACATGGAACAAACATAATTTAAATATGAACAGCTTGCTTGCTGCTGTGCATATGAACATGCTAAATAAATTGTATATAAAACTCTGCTCGTACGAGAAAATATATTATCAAATACGCCAAAGGCTATCAATTTTAAATGGTTTTCCAGTTTCTTTTAAATCTGACATTTGGTTATGAAGAGAATATATGATATTATTCTATATTATACAACTATTTGAATGACTTTCTTTCTAAATGTGAGCAAAAATGCAATTCTGAATATATATCTCCATAGTCTAAAGAAATCGTAATTTTTTTTTTCTAAATCGTTTGAATACGAAATAAAACATTATGTACGTAAAGTGGATTTTGGGGGGGGAAATGGTAAAATGAGGCGAAATGTTTAAAGGTATTAAACTCTGTCTAAGGCGTAATCAATCGGGCTCGGGGAATTTTCCGTTGTAGACAGTATTAGATTTAGACTAACAGACACTTTAGTGTGTTGAAAAGCCATCTCCGTGACTCTGCGTTAGACAGATTCCCATTTCACACAGAGTTTGAAGCAGACAGAGTTTACTCTAATATATTAACCCTTACATGCATGAATTATTCATTTAGAATTGTGTTTTTTATTCTAATATTAAAGTTTAGACACCAGAAATTTTAAGATGGATTTTTAAATTTATTTATTAGCATATTTATGAGAATGTTACAGGATTAATATTTTTATATAAATATAGTAGTACCGAAAAACTTGATTTATTTATTAAAAGTTAAATAACAAGTGATGTAAATTTGCATCACTATGCATTTAAGGGTTAAAAACACGAAAATACATACGAATGCGTAGATACGAGAATGCGTAGCCATTAGAAACACACACATATTTCGTCTGCTCTAATAACCTCACCGTCCTTAAATTAAAGAATATAATCTAGCAAATTTACATCTGATTCTGTGTTTATTATATCAAATTTTAATTATCGTATATGCCTTTAAGTCCGGAAATATGTTTGACAGAAATTAAAAGCAATGATGAAACAGTGTAACACCATAGAATAAATTGACAGCGCTAAATTTTAATAGTATTCTTCGTCTTACTACAGGATAGAATTTCTGAGACTTTTAAAGGCGAAGAATACTATAAAAATTTAGCGGTGACAATCGCCCAACTGCTGCGCCACTGTTGCACCACTGCAAAAGTTTTGGTGGTTTCCCTAATTAACCCCTTAATATTTGGAATGCTTAATATTGGTCGCTTAATATTTGGAAAAACCATTAAAAAAATACCTATTTTTTCTATTACAGAAATTGAATAATTATAAAGTTTCTAAATAAAATATGCAATGACCTTTTTTTTTAAGGCGAAAAAAAAAAAGATGTTATAAAATAAATTCACATTTGTAGAAAAGCCATCATGTGAGAATTCTGTGTCTTAATGTTTGTTTTACACCATACGAATTAATGCGAATAAGACCTTTATTTTTCACATTTTAGATTTTTATTTATCATCATCACACAAATTCTTTACAATTAATGTTTGAAATAATATGTATACATTAAATTTTGATTATTAATAATTTTTTTGAGTTTGATATATTTTGTAACATGTAATACAAAGTCCAACATCACAATCAGCGCCAAAAACCAAACCAGTACAAAAATATTCAAAGACTTCACACGGAAATGCCAGTTAAACTTTTCTGGTTTCAGAAGTTTTTCCAGCAATTAAATCTCCAACCCGGAAATATGACGGGCACGAGAAATAACGAACGACACCTCACCCCGTGATATTGACGGGAGCGAGAATTAAGGGGTTAACAGGATCATATTTAATAGAAAAAAACATTTTAAAAAATACCCGAAGTCAGATTATACAAAGGAAGGATCCACGCAATTCTGTTGATGCAGGCTCCACTTTAACATTAGAACGCCCCGAAATTTTACTCAAGTTTCATAATAATATTTGACACTAGAATTTTTATTTAAAATTATTTGGCTGATTTATGTAACGTAAATCCGAGTAGTTACAATTTAGCTTATTTTATGAAAGAGTTTCTGGTTCCAGTTGACATTTAATCATATGGGCGGAATCAGATCCCATCTGGGCGTTCTAGAGTGAAATGTTTTTTTATTATTTCTTTGGGATCGCTTACACTATTGTGTAGGTCAGATCTTAAAAAAACATCATTAAATGTAAATTTCAGCCGGTTTCAATCAAGAAGATGTTTGTTTACCTATGTCACGTGATTTGAAGTTAAATGCATTAACTATAGCATATAAATAATGCATTGACTAATGCATTAGTTTGTCCCTTTTTTAGTTCTATCACCCACGTAGAAGAAATATTTAAATTTATGAACTAAATAAAGGTAATTTATCTATAGCGTGCGTGTTTTGGTGCAAAAGAACGTGCTAAATAAAATGTATGTAAAAACCTGCATATGTAAAAAAAAAATTGATTTTTAGCTACATTTATGATAAACTCATATTGTATAGGTATAGTTTGATATTTTTTTCAAATACGATCTTTGTGCCAAAATATACGAATATAAATTGAGATGTGGAAAAAAAAAACGCCTTCATGTTTTCTTTTAATCATATGAATACGAAATAGAAATTTCTGACATAAAATGCTTTATTTCGTAACCAACGTTTTCGACTCAAATAACACAAGGAAATGCATGAAAACAGTATGTAAAATATATAGTCACCACAAACTTTATGTAAAAGAATTTAAAGAATCCTTAACTTCGATACGATGAAAATGAGACTTCCATTCGAATTTCCATGGAGTCTCGCAACGCTTTTTAACACTATACCGCAAATAGTGTTGCCAATTCTGGAGGATTTTTGGTTTAGAAATTTCGAAGTCAAACCAGAAGTTTTCTTATTTTATTCACGAAATTTCTATTATCTCTCTATTCTAAAAAAAAAGAAACTACCGCTGTCACCGCCGCTGCCGCCAGTTTTGAATTTTTTGTTACCGGAGGTCTTTCTTCGTTAATATTAAGAAAAATAATGCATACAAAAATATGAAAATCGGTGGTATTATACAGAAATGTTTGATAAACACGCTGATGCAGGCAGTTTTCAAATCGAAGAATTATTTTAAGAAATATTTAATGCTAAAGTTGGACAAAATCGTTCCACTAAAAAAGTTTTATAGGAGCAAAAACTATTCATGGGAATTGAATAATTTTTAGATCATTTTATACGTTTGAAGTTTCCGGTGTGCAGACTGCATTTCTTTTTTTAATTCGACTGATTTTTTGAGGTTTTATTTCTATTTTAAATTCAAATTTTCAGCATTTCTAGATATATTTTTTACATTATTTTAGAAAATGGTATTAATTTAAACTGTTGCCAATTGTATAAACAGCGAAAACAATAATGCTTGCTTCAAATTAAAAATTTATTTACACGTGACTATTATAAACAGAAAAAATCATTTGGAATTAGAATTAAATAATTATGTACAAAAAGGAGTAACTTATTAAAAATTACGTCATAAAAACTATACACGTGAATTTTAAAAGAGAAAGGATATTGTAAAATAATAAATTTATTAACATGCGTTAGATGTCTTAAATAGGAGAAATTACGTCATATTTACATCACATTACAGTTATTACATAAAATGAACACAAAATAATATTGCAAAACAGTTCAAATTTAGAAATTGCGTTAGACATTTATTTGATATTTTGAGAGGATCTTTTCAACTATTTTTGTTAGGAAAACGCAAATAATATTTCATTTCTAACAAAAGTATTTTCACGTGAATATTTAAAAGAGAAAGAATAGCTTGGTCAAAATTACGTCAGATTAAAAACGATTAATTTAAAATGTCTCATTTAAAAAAAACTTTCTTTTCGCTTTCTTAAAAAATACCAGGAGACAAAGACTCTGTTTACTTAATTCCTTTTATATTAGCTTATTTTGAAATGTTTAACTTATTTTATTTAATCAAAGACGAAAACAGCGATTGTATCTTTTGTACTACTTAGTTATCCCGTCGACCAAAAATCTATCATTCGCCAAACTATAAGATTAAATGCCAATAATGGTTGGTCGTAAATGTCACATTAACTTAACTTTAAGCAAGTTGCACGTGTCTACGTCATCAAGTTTTTTTTATTTTGACGTTTTATTTGTATTGTTATTAATGTTGTACTAATTTATTTGTTCTTTCGTTATTTAAAATAAAAATTATGTCAATTTGTATAATTTGGCGAAATTGGTCGACAGGATAATCAAGTAGTACAGCAGCGGATTTGGCGTTAAGATTTTCCAATCAAAGAGAAATGAATAGAAATCCGTTTATAGGGAGATCGCCACAGTTTTTTAAATTATAATTCAATCTTTCGAAATCTTTTTAAAGCCGATCAAAATAGCGTGCATTTAGAGTCTGCGGTGTCTGGACGGGGGTTGTCGAGCGTCGCTCGTAGGGGGCAGAGCCCCTTAGTTATAATAAAACAAAATAAGTACTTAAATTTTCTGGGGAGAACGAAGAATTTCTTAACGATAGTTTTTCAAATGACGCATAAATACGGCAAGCGGTCTTTATAGAAACATTATATTTGATATTTAAATGGCGAATTTCGCAAGTATTATGTTAAATCTCACAATTTATAATATTTTCTAACATTAAATAATGCGAAAAATCCTATAAAAAATTGTTGTAAAAGTGTACACTCCCTCGTTTTTATCTATTGTATATTATGGTAAGATGCTAATAATGATAGAAGATGTTTAACACTTTCGAAACATCCCGCGACAGCGCACAATGACATCACTCGCCGGCGCGGGATCGGCAGTGAAAATGATCAGAAATTTTAAATTGATACCGGAAATTTCGAAAGAAGATATTTTACTTTATGTTATCGCTAAATGTAATGCCTTTCATTAAATAAAGCGTAAGATACTATTCTTTATTTTTAGTATGGACACTAAATTTCTGGATAAAAATGGAGGCCAAACTGGCAAATCTGTATGGTGGCACTCAACGTGTTAAGATGTTATAGATGTTTATTATAAGATGTTAATTTCGAATTTATGAGATAACAGTTGTACAAGATGAGCAGAAGCTTTCAAAAGTTGTTGACTAAGAGCGAAGCGGTCGTCATGTTGAGATTGCGACAAAAGAAACGTTGCGGAAGGTTGAAAAATGGTTAGAACTGACAGGCGAACAACAGTAGACAGCATAACAACTTCAATAGGGTATTTACATGGTTTAATCAACATCCGACTGATGCAGACGTTGAATGTGAAGTACAACGATGGCTGAGAGAGCAGTTGATGATAGCATAGATGGCTGGGAGATCAGATGGTTGAGAGGTCGAAAGATTTTTATGCAGCAGGTATTGGAAAACTCATAACCAGATGGGACAAATGAGTCAATGTAAGTAGCTATTATATAAAGAAAAAACATGCTTTTCTAATATGTATCTTCTCCCTCACCCACTTTTTTTTGGCCTTACTGACTTGCCCACGTATCTTCATATACAAAAGAACTCTTTAGTTTTTTTTTTCTTTTCTAAATTATTTCAACTAAATTACAAGTAATGCATTTTCCCCGTAAAAAGGTTTGTTCCATATAATAGAAGGGTTAATTAATGTGAAGGAATGTATAAAAAAGGTTTTTTTTAAATATAGATACAAATGCCATCAGAAAAAGGGCCTAAACACAGCCTGGGCTAAAACCTAATACCGACCGGTATTTTAAAAAAGAATCATACGTATTATTTAATCGTTGAAAAAATTTCTTGATTAAATAAGGCAAATATTTATTTTATAAAAAATGTTCATGAAATTTGCGAAAGCGGTGACAAGACAGAGAAAAAAACAGGAAACAAACAAAAAAAAATAAAAAATACTAGAATTTAAAACCGGAAATGTTGTACAGTAAAATGTATCATTATTTATAAATTTACATTTTAGATAGTTAAACCCCTTAAAAGCGGTGGAATAAAATATATCCCACCTAATTGAAACAAGTTTCACACCAGAAAATTTTAACTAAATTTTATATTTTTAACTTTGGAGGAAAATCGTTTAATAATTGCTTTTCCTTATTTAAAAATAAAATTTTTCGATTATTCCGGCGAGAATTCATAATTTAGAGACATTTTTGCTTGCCTGTCAAGGGGTTATACATCTTTCCAGTAATGTTATTTAAATGTGTTTTATAATACGTGCAATATCTGGATAATTCTATACTATAATGTTATTATACAATTCATTGAAGAGAAAGTTAAAGTACTCCCTGTTATATGCAGATAGTGCAAATATGTCACTCGGCAAAGGCAAGACGATTCGTTAAGTATAAGGTAGTGTGTTATAGAAAACTTAAAAATAATGCTATTTCAATTTTACAATAACTTTTCTATAGCCTTTCCGTACCAAAAAATATTCGACCACGTACGAGAATTTGCACGTGTACCATACTTTGGGAATTGCATTTACAAACGAATGTATTATTTGTGAGAAAAACATCTTTTGCATTACATGTTACCCCCTTTTCATGAAATATAGTTAATCATTTCTGAGTATCACTTTAGTTATACACGATAAAAATAAATTTGATTGGAAGCTCAATATTCGTATTTTTATGGATTTGAATTTGTTAATAAAAGTGATTTCGTAAACATGTCAAAAAGAATGGATTTGAGAATATCTCTGACAGGAAATGCTAACTTCTCCTTTTATCTAAAACTGTGTGAGTTATTTTTATTATTATAATGCAAATGGAAAAGAATCCGTAAAAAGATAGAATTTGTACTGACAAAATACGGAAAAACTTTTTCGAGTTGAAAAAAAAAAAAAACGAAAGCTTTAGTGGAAACTGCAAATTTAGACTTTTAGTACCAGAATCTATCAAGGATCCATATTATCCATAACTAAATCCATATTCGTTAATTTCTGAAGATGGATTTTCTAAATGTTAACCATTTGCGGTCGAGGGTGGGCAAATTACCGCTCAAGATTTTATTTTTATAGTCTATTCGCACCGCTTTATTTAAAAGTAGATTTTTTATAAAATTTCTGTTACACATTGTTCTACGGTAAGACTTTCTCCACGTATATACTCATGCTTTTTAATCCTTTCGTGGGCGGTCTGATATATATGTCCCTCTTAATTTAAATTACCAAATAAACAATGGCCCCAGAAATTTTAAACAGAATTTTACATTTATAATGTATGTGAAGAAATAACTTTTAATTATTATGAAACAAATTTATTCATGAAACCTGGTGTCATTTAATCATTTCGACATTTTAGCAAATGCAGTATTTTGTCCATGAAAGGGTTAAACAAAACAACCTTCGACTGGGTATAAAGTGGATTATACTAGGTGACCCCTTAAGGGGGTCCGGGATACAAAAATCTTCAAATTTTCAATTAAAAAAAAATTAGATTAAAAATTTCTCTGCCGTTTTCTGCTTAAAATGATGTTTGCATCATGTTTCTATCTTAATTAGAACAGGAAATATTAATTTTTTCGTTTTGGTTTGTTTTCAAAATCTTCCTTTCAAGCTATGGTTGTCAAGGAAACGAGTTCTTGTGAAATTGCGTTTCTCTTCATGATAGGTTTTTTCACCATTTCTCATATTTAAATTCTTATAACTCGAGAACCGTTAATGATACAGGATTGAAACTCGGAACATATCTTTTTCAATTATTTTACTTTACTTTTGAGCCAGCACATTTGAAAAAAAATATTTACTTTTGAAAATATGATTTTTTTTTTAAAAGTTGCACCAGTTTTTTTGTAATTTTTTCGTTAAATATTTTTAATTTTTTTAAAAATTAATATTTTTTAAAATGCTGGCTCTAAATTAAAAAATATATATTTCTGTTTATTTAAATGAAAAACAATTTAAATTCTACAAATAATATTTCGAGTTTTAACGATTTTAAGTTATACCACTTTTTTCATAAATTTTAGATTTAATTTTTTTTTTTTTAAAGCTATGAGAAGTTTTATTATTTGATTTAATTTACAAATGATATGGTTAACCATCACAAAAAAATTTAAAATTTTAACTCAATAAATAATTTTTTTTGAAAATGTGTCCCGCACCCCCTTAAATATTTGAACAGTTTCGCATTGTTGTCTCAGTACAAGTAAAAATGTTTCTTTTAAAAAAGCGATGCAACCGATTAAATTTATGTAAGAGATGCCTTTGCGTGGTAGGAGTACTTGGACAGTAAAGGATTAAGATTAACCCTCTGCGCAACCCGAGATTTCCTCGGGCAACGTAACAAAATTTGCCCAACCCAAGATTTCCTCGGAGGTGAATTTTTCCGTCTAACTAACCCTCCTTGATTATTCCCACCAGTTACTTTTTTATTGTAAATTTTGCCTTTTTCAATCGGAGCATTTTCCCGATTAAATTAGACAAAAATTTTTATTTTGAAAAACTGGTGGCAAAAGAATAAAAATTCTTAAAAGACGCTCCTCGCGAAGGTGTTAAATACGCAATTTTTGAAGTTATTTTGATAAAATAATTACGCAGCGTGAGCGTTAATTGTGAAATCATTTCATCGAAAAAGATTTCTTAAAAATACGTAAATTGTATCTGCGGAGTATTTTTTAAAAACTGTGTATAATTATACTAGATATCATAAACAAATGCTTATGCCCTTTAATATAATATTGCAAGAAAAACAAGTATTGTAATTATAAAAACCAAAGAAAGTTTGACAATATTTTTCTCAACAAAATCTTAAAACATTACATGCTATAGTTTAAGTACAGAATTGCATTAAAAGCGAAAGACTTTTTTTGCATAAATTTTATCGTTTCATTTTAAACGAAATTTCTATCCCTATTTATATTTCGCGTGATATATTTAGGTAAAGTAGGTATCTTCTAAAAAGCCGACTAAATTTCTTTATTCTCATTTTAGTTCCTTGTATTATACATTCTTGGAGATTTTTTATTTTTTTCTATCTAGGAAAAGTCTTGTCTACCATGCTACAGAGTGAAAAATAATTTAAAATCATGTTTAGAAGATTTATTATGCCTTAGACATCGCCGCATTTTATGAGTCAGGAGATGAATTTATTCATTTTAAAAATAGCGTAGAAAATTCATAAGATTATTTCAGCATATGTTATTATAATTTTCTGTTCGTAAATCAGTATTTTTTTAATACTTTTTTCCGTCAAACATGCAGTAAACATAATTTTTTAGCTTGAAAAATATTTCATCATTTTGATTATATTATTCTTATGCAATTTTTATTTTATTTCTCTATATTCTAAAAAAGTATGCTTTCTTGCAACATGATTGCATAACTCCCGAAGGTAATAAAATGCCACTTTCAACTTTAATCTGAATTACTTCAGATATGAAAAGATACGGAATGACAGTGTCTTTTTAATCAATGTTTTAACCCTTTAGTGCGCAGCTTTTCATATATGCAAACAACCGTGTTTTGAATTTGATAGATTTTTTTTTTAATTCCTATATGCCTAATTCACACCAGAAAATTAACTAAACCATTCCGTATTTAAGTAAACCGAAATTAACCATTGAAACTTTGTACCCTGTGGCGTGTTAAGCTCAACGAGCAGAAAACAGCTGCTGTCTATTTCTCTAGAAAACTAACATTACCCAATCGCATTACTATCAATAACACTACTATTCCTTGGACTAATGACACCAAGTATCTGGGGTTTACCCTTGATAGAAGACTTACCTGGAAAAAGCATTTTATTAATATCCGAGGCAAAGTTGCTGGTATCTCCCAGGCCCTCTCTCCTCTTCTCAAAAGCAATACTCTTTCTATTCATAATAAACTAATCTTGTATAATGCATGTATTAGATCAATCTTAACTTATGCTTGTCCGATCTGGGGATTCGCTTGCAAAACCAGTATGGAGTATCTTTACGGTGCTCATAACAAAAATTTACGCTATATCCGTAATGGTCACCATTTTCTTTGTAACACCACTATCCGCAGGGATTTGAAAACCACTTCCTTAAAACAGCGCATTAATAAACTTGCTAAAAAAATTTATAAATCTGTATACAACCTCCCTAACCAAATTACAGCGGAACTACCCGACTACGAGGTATCGACCCCACTAACAGAAAACGCCCTAAATACTCGCTTTTGCTTAACGATGAAGACTGAGTTTCCCTCACCTTCTGCTATACTTAACCTTTCTGTTTGTTCTGTTCTGTCTATAGTATTAAAAAAAAAATGTTTTTCTGCTAGTTCTTTAGCATTATATATTTTTAAACTAATGTATGGTCTCTGAAAAGAGTCTTTTTTTTTTTTTTTTTTTGGCACTCCCCGGTACCTTTTTCGTCTTTTCCTTCTTTTTTTGGAACTAATGGAATTTTCTTTCTTTTTTAATTATTTTTTTTCTTTTCTTTGTTTTTTTTCTTTTTCACATATGTTATACTAGTACTTATGTACTTTGTTATTTTTTGTTAGTCTTTTCTTTTTCTTAAAAGTAAATTTAACTTTTGTGGCTACCAGCCTCGTTTAAACTTTTTTTTAAGGCTCCCTAATGCCCTTGCAACACAATCACCTATCCACTGGATGTAAAGTTGCAACGCAACTAGGTAATCTATTCAGCTGCTCACATTGTTCCATTGTTCCATTGAAACTTTCTCATATAAAGTCAGATTCTCTGAACTACGTAATTTCTAGGACGTATTCTATCATGGGAATTAAACGTTAATTTTTATAAAATAAATAATTACCTAAAATAAAGTATTTGGAGACATACTTATTAAAATATTTACTAATTTGCAATATTTTAGCGTAAAACAGCCACAGGACACTAGTTTTTACTTGAATTGCAGATCTGCAACCGAAGAAAAGATTGGCGTATTTTATAAAAATGTATCTCTGATTTTTTTTCATTATTTTCCTGTGTAATAAACCTTTCAGAGAATCATATATAATTTTTTCGAAACAATATAAAAAATCGCTCATTTAAGGGTTAAATTGCTCGTTTATTTAAGAAAGAATCACTATTCTACATATTAGTAAATTATCAATATGGTTATATATATATATATATATATATATGTATATATTGTATCTTGAGAGAAAGTAAATCCTGTTTTAAGAGGCTGCTTCACTCACGCAAAAATGCCTGTTTGTTAATGTTAATCTTATGGAAGATTTTTTTAGAGATATCTTGTTAGCATTTCAAAAATTTTAAACGATTCGTTTTGCATTGGCTAGCTAAGATCGACCTATACAAAGGCCGTTTTTCCCTTTTTCTATTTTGGTTACAGTTTCTTTTTATTAGGATACTTTTACTTTCCGATCCGGTTTCAAAAGTGAATGTATTCTCATTAAAAAAAAGTAAAAGTAAAAAACGGTCTTTTTACATATATACCACAGCTACTCAATGCACGAAAAAAACATTTAAAATTATAGAAATGCAAACGAGCTATCTTAACAAATTCCTTCCATACAATTATCATTAGCGAACGGGAGTTTTCGTGTGAATGAAGTTGCCCCTTAACTACAGTTTTTTATTTAAAGTTTTCTTTTTTTTTTATCTCAGTTTAAATAAGGTAATTATTTATTAAAAAAACTATAATATGTAAATGTCTCAGCTAACGTTGCAGTAGCAAATATAACGAATCTAAATTACTTATTTTTGGTTATCACCTTTCTTGATTTTATAATATGCTACGTTAAGGAGACCGGGAAAGCCCTATCTCCGCTCTGTTAAATTCACCAACTTTAGGTACCTTTTTCTCAGAAATGGTGAAATATAGAGGTCTAGATTTTTTAGAGCAGTTAGAATAACATGATTTACGTATTTTAATAGATCATTTTCTGTCTAAGTGAAACTCAAAATTAATTATTAATTATTTATTGAAAGTCATTTTTAAATTAGCATTTTTGTTAAGATTTCACTGCCTAAAATAAATGATTGTCAACAAATCATTAAATCCCTGTATTGAAGTATACACTATATAAGTATTAAATAAAAATCTGAGTTCTTAAGTTTAATAGATATTGCAAAAAAGGAACAGAAACATCAAAAATCCAAGTTTTGCGAAAAAGTCAATGAAATATTTAAATGGCCATTAAGCTGTGAAGTACTCTTAGGAAGAATGAATAATTCTAATACTTTTATATATATGTATATATATATATAACGAGGCATGTTTTTTAAGTAAGTACCGTTTTGGAATTACAAAAAGACGTGCAAAGATATCGCAATAATTTTATTTTTACATAAAAGCCTGTACCTTCATCTACTTTTCTACATAATTCCGTGATGAGGCACTTGTCATAACGTGGCACCAGTTTTTGAATACCCTCCTCATAAAATTCTGCCGCCTGACTTTTTAACCACTGTATCACAAATGTTTTGACTTCGTTATCGTCTTGAAGGCGCTGACCACCCAGGTGTTTCTTCAAGTCCAGGAACAAATGGTAGTCGCTGGGCGCCAGATCAGGGCTGTATGGAGGATGATCTAGAGTTTCCCATTTAAAAGATTTGATGAGATCTTTGGTCCGATTAGCCACATGTGGACGGGCATTGTCATGCAGCAAAACGATACCATTACTCAACTTGCCACGTCTTTTGTTCTGGATTGCACGACGCAGATTGTTCAATGTCTCACAATAAGAAGCTGCATTTATTGTCTCATTACGAGGCAGAAACTCCACTAGCAATACTCCTTTTTTTGTCCCAAAAAACTGTGCACATGATTTTCTGGGCAGAAATTGTTTGCTTAAACTTCACTTTTTTGGGTGATGATGAATTTCGCCATTCCATGGATTGTTGTTTCGATTCTGGTGTGACGTAGGCCACCCATGTTTCGTCACCAGTAACAATTTGGTCTAAAAAATGTTCACCTTCATTGTGGTACCGCTCAAGGAAAGTCAATGCACTGCCTAAACGTTGGGTTTTGTGCAAATCCGTCAACATTTTTGGAACCCAACGTGAACACAATTTCCGGTAATTCAAGTTCTCGGTCACAATGCGATACAAAACACTACGAGAATATTGGGGAAAGCAGTCGCACAATGATGAAATTGTAAAGCGTCTGTTTTCTCTCACCTTTTCGTCCATTTTCTGCACCAAATCTTCATTAACGACCGAAGGACGCCCACTCCGTTCTTCATCATGCACATTTGTGCGGCCATCTTTAAATGCTCTCACCCATTTCCTTACCATTCCATAACTCATAATGATTTGTCCGTAAACTTCACAGATCTCACGATGAATATCGATTGGTTTTACGCCTTTAGCACTAAGAAATCGTATAACAGCCCGTACTTCACAATCAGCGGGACTCACGATTGTCGGAGGCATCTTAAACACTCAGTAAACAAAGTATACAATGAAGAATCAGACTGTAATGGCGTCAGAGCGTAGACAAGAGATGTAGGTAACCAGAGCGCATGCGCGGAACGCCGACCGTAGCGATGCGGCGGCGGAATCGCAAAACGGTACTTAAAAAACCTGCCTCGTATATATATATATATATATATATATATATATATAAAAGCACGTGTGACACATCGTTTAAAAGACAAAAGTTTAAACTATTTAATGATATAAAAAAGTAAAAATCGATTTTTTGGTTGAATTTTGCTTTCTCGGTTCCCTTAAATAGATTTTTTTTTCTTCCAGAATGTGCAGAAGGATGAATGGCTATAATTTTTATATCTATCCATATGTCTTCATATCATATTTTTTATGATATATGTCTTTTGAAGCTGTTGAAGAACTCAGAGTGCAAACCAGAGGGGTTTCATTACCGTCTAGGCCAGTGTTGCCATTGGGCTACTTTTTATTAATTCCGATTTGTTGATTGGCATAATTTTTTTGAAATGGTAAAATTCGTCTTACATTATGACCTATTGACTAAGGCGAAATCAAGTTGAATTTTGCCGTATCAAAAAAGTGGTGTCAATCAAAAAATCTGAATTTAAAAAAAGTAGTCTTGTTTGGACGTCAACGCCGTCTGTGTTAATTCGAAAAACTATTTGACGTGACGGGCAATGGTTCGCTAAGTTTTTTCTCTAAGTTTTAATCCACGGTAAAAAAACTCCCTGCAAAAAATACTTTCACAGAACTGCTAAGTTTCCGGCTTTTTTCGATATCAGTATTTTAATGTAGAAAACGTCGTTTTACTTAAATGGAACAATTGGTCGATTTAAAATAACCATATTTTCTGTAAGATAATAATGGTGTGTAAAAAGCCGGAGACTTGGCAGCTCTGCTTATAGATTACGTATTAATTTAGAATTTCCTTACAACAGGCGATAATAGAAAAAAATCACAATTGGTTAGTTTTGTGCAAGATCTAATGGTAAAGAATGTAAATTATAAAATAATTTGATCTATTGGTATTATTTTTCCAAATATTTACAACCGTTATTAACCAGTATGTAAAAATTAATTCTTCCTAAATAATAATCAATCAGCCGACCAACTTGTGTGATGAACTGATTGTCCGGCTTGTCCTTAGCTTACATTATGCATTTTATTTTTATTCTAATACAAAATAAACTAGTTTTAATCATATGTTTGAAAAGAATAAATATTTAAATAAATATATACACTACAACTTTCACTTTCAAAAATTGTTATTTGCTTATATTTTTAAAATTTTTGTGGAACAATTTTGCATGTTCAGCCTTTGTTCACTTTTAAAAATTACTCTTAAACAAATTGTGTTAATAAAAAACGAAGTCTTTTAAACTCGGAAACTTTCTTTTCAAAGAAAAATTCTATCTTTTATAAACACGAAACGTTCTTTTTCAACAAGAAGTTCATATCTGAAAAAGTCGAAGCAATATTTTTTTATTCCATGTAACATTTAGAAAAACTCTTATTTTGACTCTTAAAATAAAGTAGTGCACCAAGAAGATAAATCGTTGAAATAGTGTTGTAAATAACTTTGTGTCTTTATTATGCTGCAAGAATAATATTCGGCGAAAAAAAAAATGAAATCCTTGAAAAAGCTGAAAGCAGATTGGAAAAATTTGTTTTTACAGAAAGTGAAATTACCCATTGACTAGAATATCCGTAAAGTGAAAGTATAGATTTGATGAATATAAAATGAAATGCGCAGTGGATAAAAAGAAAACATGCAACACAATTTCCTTTTCTAATGAAATTTTTTTATCGTTGAAATTGCATTTGGATTTTTAGAAAACTGTTTACGTGTATAGTAATCTCAACGGAGATAAGGTAAAAGAAGCTCAATTTCTGGACTATGTTAGGCATAAGAAAACAAGATTGAAAATACTTTGAACATGCTTGTAAATTACAGCGTTTTTATTTTATTTTTTTTTTACTGAATTTCAGTACTAAAATGAAAAAAATATATATATAATGGAATTATTTATCGTTAGCGGAATTTTCCTAAAACTTTAGCGTTTTTATTTCGAACATCTCTCAGTTATTTCTTGTTTAACCCTTTCCGGCTCGGAGTAATTCTGTTTATAAACTGATGAAATAATAGACTGACACAAGAATTTATAAACTAAGTTATTTGAAAATACGAACATGCTTATTTTCACGTATATTATAAAAGGAAATTTTTAATTAAATATTCTTGGTGTCGTTTGTTAGTTTTGGAATTAAAATTAGGTGTTCTTTTTTAAGGACATCGTCCTCGAAAGGGTTAAGGATACAATTTTAAAGCTATGTATTGAAGATTCCGGTGTAAAATCTACTTATATTAATGAATCATATTAATTTTGATGAATATAAAATGAAATGCGCAGTGGGTAAAAAGAAAACATGCAACACAATTTCCTTTTCTAATGATTTTTTTTTTTTTTTTTTTTTTTTTTAATCTTGGAAACTGCATTTGGATTTTTAGCCAGCTGTGTATAGTAATCTCAATGGAGATAAGGTAAAAGAAGTTCAATTTTTGGAGTATGTTAAGCATAAGAAAATAAGATTGAAAATGCTTTGGCCTGTTTGTAAATTACAAAGTTTTTTTTTTGTTTTTTTCTTTCTTTTTTTATGTTTGAAATTGCATTTGGATTTTTAGCAAGCTGTTTACGTGTATAGAAATTTCAACGGAGGTAACGTAAAAGAAGCTCAATTTCTGGACTATTTCACGCATAAGAAAACAAGAGTGAAAATGCTTTGGAGATTCTTCTAAATTGCAGCGATTTTTTTTACTGAAATTCTGTACTAAAATAAATAAATAAATAAATAAATAAATAAATAAATACATATATATGCAGGGTGTCCGAAAAGTCTGGAAACGGTCAAATAACTCGAGAAATATAAAGCAGATTGAAAAACGAAAATATACGTGTTAAATATTTTTTTTAAAGCTACTCAATGATACTGAATTTGACCACCGCAACTGACCCCCCGGGGGTCAGAGAGGGTCCAACTTTAAAATCTTGAATGATAACCCCCCCCCCCTTTTTTTATTACAGATTCGGATTCTACGGACAAAAATGGGTAACTTTTGTGTTTAACATTTTTTTTGGATCCTCGTTGGTCACGGTGTAATCGAGCAAATAAAGCAGATACATATTTTGGTTTTCCCAATCAGGTTTTGACATCTCGACATCTGATTGGCCAGAACTTTTAACGTCAAAGTTGCCATCTTTTGCGGAAATAGTGTTTCTCGAAAAGCATCAGTGGATATTATTTCCACGGCGTTTTATATGTTTTTTACATAAAAATTAACAGAAAACTATTAAATTAGTTTTCTATTTGCATTTCTTTTTATCCAGTTGTTCATTTTTAAATAATAAACTGCGTATTTTGATATTTTAACAAGTAAATATGCACCTCTCCTTCTGAACAGAAAAAGGATAATCTTCACTATTTGGGGGAGGGCTGTGCAGATATTCTGCGTTTCGGTGACTTCTGCTGTTTTTTTTTCTTTTTTTTTTTTTTTTTTTAATATCATCTAATTCCGGAGGCTGATGCGGGTGTACAGTTTTTTAAAATTATGACTAAAGAATAACATATAAGACAAAATATTAAAAAAAAGACATATAAAAACTTTTTATGCTGGCTGAGCAAATGATGGGGAAGTAGCGTAAATTTCAGTGGGGGTGGAGTTGTATGTTTTGATGATTGATTAGTTACTGTAACTTCAAAGTATCAAGTCGGACAGAAATTTTTTCAATAATTCTTATAAACGTAATTATTTATTGCAATTTAAAGTATTTTTAAATTTAACATTTTTTTCATAATTAAAAAATTAATAATTTTAAACAATTGAAAATTTTTTATCTTTTCAACTTTTTCATTTAAAAAATAATTAACCCTTTAAGCTCTCTTGATTATTTCCTGGAGGAGACGACGTTTTAATTTTCATAGGGGAAGGGTGATGTAGAAAATTGTTTAATTATTTATTTATTATTACAATAAAATATGAAATGTGACAAAATACAAGGTGTCCGAAAAGTCTGGAAACGGTCGAATAACTCAAGAAATTCATATAAGACTGAAAAAAAAATGTTAAATATTTTTAAAAAGCTATTCCGTGATACCAAAGTTGACACCCCATACTGACCACCTGGGGGTCAGACGCGTTCCAACTTTGAAATCTTAAACGATAATACCCATTTTTTATTTCAGATTCGGATTCTACGGGGAAAAATGCACAACTTTTTCTTTTAACATTTCTTTCGAATCTGTGTAGATGACGGTGTAATTCAGAAAAATATGTTAGACGCATATTTTGTTTTCTCAGCCATGTTTTGCAATCACGAAATGTGATGGGCCAAAGCTTTCGTCGCCAAAGTGGTCGCCTTAGCTGGAATTAAGTATGTCGAAAACTATCAATGGGGGTTGTTTCGACGATAAAAGTGCTTTATATGCTTTTGCCATGGAAATTTACAGAAATATATTGAATTAGATTTCTATTTGTGTTTTTATTTTATTTATTCAATCCATTCTAATCAATTAACCTGCGTTTTTTAAATATTTTATTGTGTAAACATGCCCCTCCTGTTCCGAACAGAAAAAAAGACAATCTTCGTTATTTAAAAGAGGTAGGCGTGGATATTCGGCATTTCGATGGCTTCTGCTGTTAGTTTTTTTTAATACTCTAAATCGTGGTGAGGATGTGGGTGTACGCGATTTTTCACTATTACTATAGAATGACATATAGGTCAAAATAAAAAAAAGCACATACAATTTTTTTTGTGTGCGGGCGGAGCAAAGAATAGGGAAGTAGTCTAAATTTCAGGTGGTGGTGGAATTGGAGATTTAGATCATTGATTAGTTACTGCAACCAGAAAATAACAAATATGGCAAAAAAATTTCGAAAATTCTAATAAATGTAATATATTTTTTTTTTTTTTTGTAAATTAATATATTTTTTCACTTTAACATTTTTTTCATAAATTTAAACAATAGAAAAATTTGGATATTTGAAACTTTTTAATTTAAAAAATAATTTAACTCTTTAACTCTGTCGGGATATGTGAGGAACAGATATTCATCGTCAGAAGGTGCACGTGGAACTTGTTTTGGGCACCATTAATAAATGAATAATAATATTTGACTTTTTTAATTAAAGGATTTTTCGATATTTCACAAGTAAAGGGGACAGTTGAAAAAAACACGGTGAATCCCAAATAAAATTTATGTACGCGATGCGGTCTCGAAAGGGTTATGGTTTAATGATTATTTGCTGGGGTGGACGACGTTTTAATTTTTACAACAGAAGGATAATGTAGAAAATTGTTTATTTATTATTACAATAAAATAATTTATGTGACAAGAAATATAATCTAAAACATAGTTGGCAGAAAAAAATTAAAAACAGATCAGTTTATTTTCTGCATTTTTTTAATCCCGAGAAGGGGCATTTATTTATATATTTCATTCAGTTGGAACTACGTTTGATGTTAAATTTTTGCAACAAATAAGTTAAACCGATTGAACAATTAAAAAAACCCAAACAATATGATACATAAAACCCATTAAAAACTTAAGTTCCGTTAAAAAGAAATCTAAATAAATTTTAAACTTTTTCATTTTTAAGTTACAAATATTTGTATTGCAGATTTTGTATTATGCTTATGGTGAGTGTGTACACAAGTATAAGGCACATGTAAAATTAAAAAAAAGAACATTTTAAAAAGTCTAAGATTTATTTCGATTTAATTTGAAGGGAATCCAAGCTTTTAGGGTATTTAAATTATCATATTGTTTAAATTTTGGTTTTATTTTTTAATGTTCATTTGGTTTAACCCTTACCGGCGCGGAGTAATTCTGTTTATAAACGGATTAAATGATAGCCTGACATCAGTATTTATAAAAGGGTTTATGGAAAAATACAAACTTGCTTATTTTCAAGTACGTTATAAGTGGAAAATTTTAATTAAATATTCTGGGTGCCAGTAAAATAAAAATTAGGTGTCCTTTTTAAGGATACTGCCCGTAAAAGGGTTAACTTATTTGTTAAAAAAACTTTAACATTAAACGTAGAAATAACTAAATGAAATATATGAATAAATGACCCTTCTCGGGCTTAAAAAATGTAGGAAAAATACTGATTTGTTTTTAATTTTTCTGCAAGAACGTTTTTTTTTATATATTTTTTCTTATTTGCTATATTATTGTAATAGTTAATAAATAATTAAGCAATTTTCTATATTATCCTTCCCCCATGAAAATTAAACGTCTTCTCCCTTCGTAAATAAACAACAGTGCTTAAAGAGTTAAATTATATTTTAAATTGAAACGTTTAAAAGATCAAAATTTTTCAATTATTTAAAATTATTAGGTCGTTCGGAAAGTCGTGTCTGTTTCGGAAAACCAATTCGCACCGGAAAATTCTATCATTTAATTATTAGGCATCGATTCCGATATCTAATGTCTAATAATTACCGGCAGGATTTTCCGGTACGAATTGATCTTCCTAAACGGACACGACTTTCCGAACAACCCAATAATAAATTTAAAATTACGAAAAAAAAAATCTTAAAATGGAAAAATATACTAATCTGCAAAAAAGTATTACATTTATTACAATTTTTGAATGTTTTCTGCCATTTGCTAGTCAGTAGTTGCAGTAACTAGTCAATCATCAAAACCTATAATTCCACCCCCAATCTGATTTACGATACTTCCCATCCTTTGCTCAGCCAGCACAAAAATATTTTATATGGTTTTTTTTTTTGTCTTATATGCTTTTCTATAACAGTAATTAAAAAAACTCATACACTCCCATCCGGCCCCGAATAAAGTGATTTTTTGAACAGCAGAAGACATCGAAACACAGAATATCAACACACCCCGTCCCCAATGACAAATAATGAAGACCATCATTTTTCTTTTCGGGAGGGGATTTGCATATTTACTCGTTAAAATATCAAAATACGCAGTTTATTATTTAAAAATGATCGACTGAATAAAAGGAAATGCAAATAGAAAACTAATTTAATATATTTCTATTAATTTTTATGGCAAAAGCGTCATGAAAACAATCTCCACTGATCGTTTTCGAGAAACACTATTTCCGCAAAAGATGGCAACTTTGACGTTAAAGGTTCTGGCCAATCAGATTTCGAGATGTCAAAACCAGGTTGGGAAAACCAAAATATGTATCTATTTTATTTGCTCGATTACACCGTTATCAACGAGGCTCCGAAACAAATGTTAAATACAAAAGTTACGTATTTTTGCCGTAGAATCCGACTCTGCAATAGAAAATGGGGGTTATCATTCAAGATTTCAAAGTTAGGCCCCCTCTGACCCCTCGGGAGGTCGGTTGCGGTGGTCAAATTTGGTATAGCTGAGTAGTTTTTAAAAAAATATTTAACACGTATATTTTCGTTTTACAATTTTCTTTGTATTTCTCGAGTTATTCAACCGTTTTCGGACACCCTGTATATATATATATATATATTTATATATATAATGGAATTATTTATTTTTAGCGAAAGTTTTCTAACACTTTACCACTTGCATTTTAAATATATCTCTCGTTATTGCTTCTTTTAACACTAATGCCCATTATAGCATATATGCTACCAACAGTGTTTCGAATGTCATGGATATGTTTAATCGGATATTCCAAATTCTCATCAGAAATTTAAAATAGCAATATTTGCTTTATTTAATAAAAGACATTCGCTATTTAATTAAAGCGAAATTTATTATTGGAATTTTCTGGTGTTGCGCATCTGGCTGATTTTTTTCATTGGGTGATTCCAAATTCTCATCAGTAAGTTTAAATAGTTGTTATTCTTTTATTAGATTATAGATAAACCACAAATAAAAGAAAAGAAAATTGCTATTGAAAATTTCCCGCTGTGAACTCCAGCTTTAGTGAGAATTCGGTCGATTATCGATGACGTCACACTCGTGTCCTCTGGCCTTGAGTATTTCGATGGCAGCGACCATGGGCATAAGAGTGTTATGGCTGCTAGTAACTCAGCTTCCGAATTCCCGTTGGTAATGTTAAGTCTATGGGCGTTTGATGCATTTTTATATTCAAAATATCTCCTCAGGAAATTAATATTTTTAACTTCTCATTTCAGTGTTCTCTTCTTAAAGGATGATACTTTTTTTCTTATTTCTCAAACTATTTCTAAAATCTATGCTTAGTTCAATATTTTATATTTTAAAAACTGACGAACTGTGAGTAAAATTTTAACACTTCATACAAAATTAAGCATAGATTTTAGAAATATTTTGAAAATTAAGAAAAAAAAGAGACTTCCTTTAAGAAGAGTACACAGAAAAAATAAGTTTAAAATATTAATTTCCTGAGGCGATATTTTAAATACGCCCATAAATACGCGCCATCAAACGCCCATAGACTGAACATTACCGATGGGAATTCGAAAGCTGAGTGACCAGCAGCTTTAACCCTTTCCCGCGCGGAGTACTTCTGTTCATAAAATGATGAAATGATGGATTGACACCAGAATTTATAAATGAATTTATTACAAAATGAAAACTTGCTTATTTATCTGTACTTTATAAAAGGAAAATTTTAATTAAATATTCTGGGCGCAAATACTCTTAAAATTAGGTGTCCTTTTGTGCGGACATCGACTGCTAAAGGATTAAATGGGGAAAACTTTATTTCCCTAATATAGTCTTTTCTATGAATTACGGTTCTCTTTAGTTACTTTTATATTTTTGAGTTTTATCTGAATTTATGAAATAATTCCAGAAACAATGTGAATTCTTATATATGTGGTATTTAAGCCTTAAAAGCAGCCTTCAGATAAAGTACTACTTTATTCCGATTTATGAAAATATATTCAAAACCATTACTTCAGCTTTTATCAGACATAAAGAGGTTTAGCTCTTTACCTAGACATGTTTAACTGTTTCATAACTTTATTCTATTTTCTTTTAAAGTAAATCTGTCTGATCCAGTTGTTATGAGATACCCATTAAAAGAAATACGCAAGGTTAACTATCATTTTTTTTTTTTTTTTTTTTTTTTTTTTACATATCAGAAAAAAGAAGAAAAGTTAAAGGCAAATATCCTTAACACCATTTCTACCGGTTTTAAATGACATCTTTTAAATTATTCCGATTTTTGATTTTTCATTTGTAATTCGTAGATAATATTGTATTTGAATTTTTAATCAGATAAAGCATGTTTTATTATAACAAATTTCTGTATCTTTCTCTGATTTTAACAAAATCTATCAATATTAACCTTCTAATTCCTATTGTGGAATACGTTCTAGAAATTCCATAATTCAAGGGATCTTAATTAATATGAGAAAATTTCAATAATAGATTTCGTTTTACTTAAATACGGAATGGCTCTTATTAAATAAATCAAATATTGCTATTTTAAATTTCTAGTATGAATTTGGAATATCCGAATTAAAAAATCCACTAAATTCGAAACACTGGTAGTAGCATATATGCTACCACGGGTATAAGTGTGCTAATCTTTTCCGGCACGGAGTACTTCTGTTCGTAAAATGATGAAATGGTGGGCTGACACCAGAATTTATAAATGTATGTATTACAAAATAAGTACTTGCTTATTTTCACGTGCCTTATAAAAGGAAAATTTTAATTAAATATTCTGGGTGCAAATACTCTTAAAATTAGGCGTCCTTTTGTGTGGACACCGCCCGCTAAGGGGTTAAATGGGGAAAAATTTATTTTCCAAATATAGTCTTTTCTATGAATTGCGGTTTTCTTTTATGTTTAGCTACTTTTATATTTTAAGTTTTATCTGAATTTATAAAATAAATCTAGAAAGAATGTGAATTATATTAATACATGGAAATTATTCCAGAGAGAAACATTCGCCTTGCATACAATATATCAAATGAAAAACAAATTTCAAATATTCCATCTTGTGCTTCGTTTGTAGCCTTGCCAACATATAACAGTGAGAAATTTACCAGGCTGGGTATCGTTTCATGTGATTTAGTCGGTAGAACGTCAGTGCGCTATATTGATGGCCGGGTTCGAGTCCCGGCATGGAATCTTTTTTACTATGTTGGCCTTCGCGCCTCTTAAGCAATTAATTTGAAATTTGGTTTTCATTTGATATATTGTATGCAATGCGAGTGTTTCTCTCTGGAATAATTTCCATGTATTAATATAGTTTCTATCGATGCTGGATTTAATTAAGTTTCGTGTTCGCCCCAGGTCGGTGGCTCACGATTAATGTTCCATCTTGTGCTGCGTTTGTAGCCTTGCCAACATATAACAGTGAGAAATTTACCAGGCTGGGTATCGTTTCATGTGATTTAGTCGGTAGAACGTCAGTGCGCTATACTGATGGCCCGGGTTCAAGTTCCGGCATAGAATCTTTTTCACTATGTTGGTCTTTGCGCCTCTTAAGCAATTACTTTGAAATGTGTTTTTTCATTTGATATAGAATGCGAATTCTTATAGTATGTGATATTTAAGCCTTAAAAGCAGCCCTCAGATAAAGTACTTTATTCCGATTTATGAAAATATATTCAAAACCATTACTTCAGATTTTATCAGACATAAAGAGGTTTAGCTCTTTACCTAGACATGTTTAACTATTTCATAACTTTATTCTACTCTCTTTTAAAGTAAATCTGTCTGATCCAGTTTTTATGAGATACCCATTAAAAGAACTACGCACGATTAACTATCATTTTTTACTCGAGGTTTATTTCCAGATGTGATCGTAATTTTGCAAATGCATTAGCCGTGTTTATGCTATACTTTGATGGGACATTAAAACTCCAATAAAAAGTCTTAGAAATGACATAAAGTATCGACAAAATAGCCCATTTTATTCTAAATGAAAAGCGTTTTTCACAATTTAATGTATGATAGAAAGGTACTGTTTATTCTTTCAAAAAACACCTAATAAAAGTGTTGTAATCTTTGCGTTGGATTAATCCAATTGTTAAACGCATTATGCTTTTTCAAACACGTGAACGCAACTTACCTTTTATTCTTACGGGACATTAAAACTCCGATAAAAAGTCTTAGAAATGACAATAAAGTGTTGACAAAATCTCTTAAATTCTAAATGAAACTCACGTTTTAAAATTTTATGTATAACAGGAAGGTACTGTTAATTATGTAAAGGAAAAAAAACACATTCTAAATGAAACTCGTATTTTGGAATTTAATGTATAATAAAAAGGTAAAAATAATTCATTCAAGGAAAAAAAAAGAGATGAACGTTTTGAATATTTTTTTGTTTGATTGATTCAGTTATTAAATATATCGTAATTTTGGAAAGACATATGTATAGCTGACTGTGTGGCTGAGACAAGAAAAACCCCGAGTAGATTTTCTGCTACTTGTACAGGGTTCGTAGGTTCCTTGAATTTCCAGACTAAGAAATTCTTTGGTACCGGTATTTTCTCATAGAAAATGTCTCCATAAATAAGGCAAAATTTTGCGCGTTTAAACTAGATTTATTTTTCTATTTAAAAAAAAAACAAATACTGATATTAAGCTTTGAAAATAACGGTACCCGTACAAACCCTGTTGTAGAGAAGGAACTTCATCCGTAAGAGCGGAAGGACAAACAAAACTGCAATAATTCTAAGAAAGGCCGATTAGATGGGAGAAAAGAAAATGACTGACTTCGCAAAAATAAAGTCGACTGACCAGATACCCTGGCAACAGGACCGAGCAAACACCGGTTCCAGGTCTTTCTTGGCTAGGCCAAAAAGTAAATTTTATGCGCTTTCGTTACCATAATTTTTGAATAGTGAAAACTGCCTTATTTAATCGCATAAAATGTATGATTAATCCTTTAGTGCGCAGCTTTTCATATTTGTAAACTACAGTGTTTTGACTTTAATAATTTTTTTTCGTATATACGTAATTCACACCAGAAAATTAAAATAACAATATTTTGTTTAAATAGTAACAGACTTTCCGTATTTAAATAAAGCGAAATTAACCGTTGTAACTTTCTGGTGTGAAATCAGATTCTCTGGACAATGTAATTTCTAGAACGTATTCAATGATGGGAATTAAAGGATTAAAAGTTAAGCTTTATAAAATAAATAATTATTTGGAGACATACTTGTTAAAATATTTACTAATTTGCAATAATTTAGCGTAAAACAGCTACACGACAGTAGTTTTTAGTTATATTGCAGATGTGCAACAGAAGAAAAGATTGACGTATTATATAAAAAATGCATCTCTGATTTTTTTCATTATTTTTCGTGTGTAATAAACCTTTCAGAGAATCATGTATAATTTTTTCGAAATAAAATAAAAAATCGCGCATTTAAATGTTAAATAATGAACTTTTTTTAAAATTAAAAATAGCGGCAATAAAAAACGTTACAGTTAGCAGTTATGCATTATGCATTACTTTTGTTATACTCTCGTGGGACATTAAAACAGTGGTGTAGCGTTAGGGGGAAGGGCTAGATCATTTTACAAGCAGCATTATTATATAGAAAACTAGCTGGCTTCGCCCGCTAGCGGGCGCCTCCTTTTCATGAACCCCTCCTTTTTTATAGAATCTCGAAAGAACGAACCCCTATTTTTATCGGACCCCTCCTTTTCATGAACCTCTAATAATATGATATCTCGAAGTGAACGAACCTCGAACCGGGTGCCCGCTTACTACGGCACTGTATAGCAGGAGAGCTGCGCACGCACTGCAAACTCTTTTAAAAAGCCTTTCGCGCTCGAACGAAAGTCGCACCCGGCCCCCGCAGTCTTCGGCACCGTATAGCAGGCGTGCTGCGCACGCAGTCTTAAGCAAGAATTTAAGATATTTGCACAAATTACTATTCAGAAATTGTGGTAACTAAACTTTTGACATTTTTGTAATTAATAAGAAGCATATGTCTCAATATGTTGTGAACTATCTTAATGTTTCAAGCAGATCGCCTTGTTATATTTAATAAAATTAATTAAATCGCGTTATGTTAGTTCCACATTCTACCACCAGGGAGCGCACTCGTTAAATTAAAAAGTTCAATAAAAACGGTCGTAACTTTATGGTCGTGCCCGTAAGTCTAAGCTTGTATGTTATTCAGTTCGGAATTTACTTTACCTTTATTTTAAGGTGTATATTGAGGGGTTGGGAAGGAAATTTAATGATGTCGAGTCTCAGATTCAATTTTGAAAGGATTTTCCATCGATAATGAGTTGTTAATTAGCTAATGACGTCCGTAATTACGGCGGGATTTTCTCGAAACCACAAAGTCCGTTTTTCTCGGAAAATGGCGGCCCGAATCGACATATTATAAGACCCTCTGCGTCGCCTGTGAGTAAAGTAGTTCCGGCGACACGGGCGAGTGTTACCAACATACAGACAGACGATTACGGACATTAATAGTAGTAGAGATGCTAATGCAAATAAATCCTATATTTTTTCATATTTCCTTAAATATCTCGGCTCCTATTGGTCGGAGAGCTTAGATCTCGCGCCAAAAGTAGCTCCGAAGCACCCAAGCAACCTTTTCCCCGCGATTATTTTGCCGTCTTCCAATTTCCTCTAACTGTATTAAGGGCCCGGGTAGGGC
The DNA here is from genome assembly GCA_963932465.1 of Maratus speciosus. Lineage (NCBI taxonomy): Eukaryota > Metazoa > Arthropoda > Arachnida > Araneae > Salticidae > Maratus > Maratus speciosus. Next base: position 498,858,998 of record OZ010794.1, on the reverse strand, counting down.
CCCTTTAAAATATTTTTCGTAGTAATTTCAGCAATTATGTTAAATTATTGGTTAAGACCGCCACCCTCCTGATCCATGTATCTATGGAAAGGTTGTGTGAAGGAGTTTCGTTCAGATACGCTTTCGTTAAGATTAGAGTGCGCTCCCTGGTGGTGGAATATGGAACTAACATAACACGATATAGCTAACATTAGGAAATCTAACAATGCGATCTGTTTGAAACTTTGAGATAGTTCATAACACTTAATAAAAAGAACTTTCCGTAGATACATGGGTCGGGAGGGTGGCGGTCCTAACCAATATTTTCAGAAATTTAGAAAAATGCTCCCCTAGTGTGGTGAAAAGGGGGAGGATGAGAACCGAAGATGCATAACTTGAATCAGCCTTCACAGACATTTCCTATGATATATCACATGGCGGGTAACAGATAAATACAGAAAAGTGGGGGGGAATTCGGGGGATGGACACCGGAGATGCATAAACATAGTAGCAAGAGGGGGGGGGGACAATGAAACACCGCTGAGTTAAGTCAAAACCAGAAGAAGTTGCAAAAGTTAACCCGTTATGGGCACGCTGAGAGGGGGAGGGGGGAAGAGAAAGATGGGGAAAAACTGGGCTCGTGATGCCCAACAGTTTGATGAGAACTCTCTCTGAGGCGGAACTTCCTACTTATAGGAGCAAAAATCAACGAGTTATTGTCTTTTGAAAAAAAATGTTTGCAAAAATTTGCTTTTTTTGGCCATAACTTTCTGGAAAGACCTCGTAAAGCTTAGTTAACATGATTTTCAGCTCGGAAATTTTAATACCTTTAATTTAAGGTGTATTATGTGGGGGGTATTAGCTTAAATTAAAAAGTTCAATAAAAACGGTCGTAACTTTATGGTCGTGCCTCGTATGTCTAAGCTTGTATGTTATTCAGTTCGGAATTTAATTTACCTTTATTTTAAGGTGTATGTTGAGTGGGTGCGTGGGAAATTTAATGATGTCGAGTCTCAGATTCAATTTTGAAAGGATTTTCCATCGATTATGAGTTGTTAATTAGCTAATGACGTCCGTAATTATGGCCGGATTTTCTCGAAACCACAAAGTCCGTTTTTCTCGGAAAATGGCGGCCCGAATCGACATATAATAAGACCCTCTGCGTCGCCTGTGAGAAAAGTAGTTCCGGCGACACGGGCGAGTGTTACCAACATACAGACAGACGTTTACGGACATTAATAGTAGTAGAGATTTTGCTCTATTTAATCATTGAACGTCATACGATTAAAGAAAGGAAAATTTAGTGTACAATAATACTAGTACTAAAATGACACCCCCCCCCCCCTCCCCAAATGCAACTGCATTGATTTTAATCCGGAATCGAAGTAATTTCTAGTTAATTTTTAATTAAAATAAAAAAGAAAAGTGCCCAACTAAACTGATGGCATTGAGCTCACAAGCTATTCACACTACGTGTATATTATACTCTTATTTTAAAGAATAATGCCCCTAAAAAAATAAGTGAAGGTGAATTAGGCCCCGTTTCCACTTTTATACTTAACCATTGAACCTCAAAATCTAATCAGGGAAGCTTCTTAACATTATAAACCAGTATACCAAATTTGGAGCAAATCGAATAAATCTGCATGAACGCCCCATTTATCTGAATTAAGGGGGGGGGGATGGACTAACACCCCTTTCCTCCTTTATTCTTAACCAATGAACCCACAAATCTAATCAGGGAAGTTCCTAAACATAATAAACCGGTATACCAAATTTGGTGCAAATCGAATAATTCTGCATGAAAAGCCAATTTATCTGAATTAAGAGGGGTGGACTAACCCCCTTTACCCTTTATTCTTAATCAATGAACCCAAAAAACTAATCAGAGAAGTTCCTTAACATAATAAACCGGTATACCAAATTCGGGGCAAGTCGAATAATTCTGCATGAAAACCCAATTTATCTGAATTAAGGGGTGGTGGACTAACCTCCTTTTTACACCTTTATCCTAAACCAATGAACCCCCAAAATTAATCAGGGAAGCCCCTTAACATAATAAACCGGTATACCAAATTCCGAGCAAATGGAATAATTCTGCATGAAAACCCCATTTATCTGAATTAAGGGAGGGGAGAGCCAACCCCCCATTTCTCCCTTTATCCTTAACCAATGAACCCCCCAAATTAATCAGGGAAACTCCTTAACATAATAAACCGGTATACCAAATTCGGAGCAAATCGAATAATTCTGTATGAAAACCCCATTATCTGAATTAAGAGGGGTGGACTAACCCCCTTTTACCCTTTATCCTTAACCAATGAACCCCCACATCTAATCAGGGAAGTTCCTTAACATAATAAACCGGTATACCAAATTTGGAGCAAATCGAATAATTCTGCATGAAAACCCCATTTATCTGAATTAAGGGAGGGGAGAGCCAACCCCCCATTTCTCCCTTTATCCTTAACCAATGAACCCCCAAAATTAATCAGGGAAACTCCTTAACATAATAAACCGGTATACCAAATTCGGAGCAAATCGAATAATTCTGTATGAAAACCCCATTATCTGAATTAAGAGGGGTGGACTAACCCCCTTTTACCCTTTATCCTTAACCAATGAACCCCCACATCTAATCAGGGAAGTTCCTTAACATAATAAACCGGTATACCAAATTTGGAGCAAATCGAATAATTCTGCAAAAAACCCCGTTTATCTAAATTTAAGTGGTGGACTAGGCCCCCTTTTCCCCCTTAATTCTTAACCAATGAACCCCCAAAACTAATCAGGGAAGTTCCTTAACAATATAAACCGGTATACCAAAATTCGGTGTCCATCGAATAATTCTGCATGAAAACCCCATTTATCTGAATTAAGGGGGGGGGGGGGACTAACCCCCCATTTCCCTTTTCCCCTTTATCCTTAACCAATGAAACCCAAATCTAATCAGGGAAGCTCCTTAACATAATAAACCGATATACCAAATTTGGAGGAAATTGAATAATCCAGCAAAAAAAAACCCATTTATCTAAATTAAGTAGCCCCTCTATCCCCCTTTATCCTTAACCAATGAAACCTCAAATTTATCCAGAAAAGCTCCTTAACATAATAAACCGGTATACCAAATTCGGAGAAAATCCAATAATTCTGCATGAAAAACCCATTTATCTGAATTAAGAGGGGTGGACTAACCCCCCCTTTCCCCCCCTTTTTTAACCAATGAACCTCGAAAACTAATCAGAGAAGTTCCTTTAACATAATAAACCGGTATACCAAATTCGGAACAAATCGAATAATTCTGCATGAAAACCCCATTTATCTGAATTAAGGAGGAGGTTGGACCAACGTCCTTTTCCACCTTTATCCTTAACCAATGAACCCCCAAAATTAATTAGGGAACCGCCTTATCAGAATGAAACTAGAAAAAAAAATTCAAGCAAATGGGATGTTTCTATCAAGAGTTATCGCGTTATGTACATACGTACGTACGTACATACAGAACCGGCGGGCACATAAGCTCTCAGGCTTTGATAGCCTGTGAGCAAAACAAACAACCAATTTAACAGCAATTCCCTATCAAATTTAAACATTTTTCGTTATAGCACTTACCAACAATTAAAAATTCACAATAAAATTCTTACCACAACAATTACTTTCTTTTGCAAGATTACCACATGAAAAATGAAAATGGAATAAATAGTTTGACGAATTGAAAAAAAAAAAAAAAAAGTGAATATTGCGTCATAACTTTTCTTTTGCAAAATTTTCACGTGAAAAATGAAAATGAAATAAATAGCTTGACATTTTTTTTTAAGTGAATATTACGTCATAACTATTCTATTGCAATATTTCCACGTGAAAAATGAAAACGAAGTAAATAGTTTGACAATTAAAAAAAAAAAAAAAATTAATTTAACAATTTAAAAAAAGGTGAATGTTACGTCATATTGGAAATATAGCAGGTGAATATATAACGTCATATGAGTTTGAAAAAACGTATTGAAACATGATAAAAACCCGATTATGGAAATATTCGCATATTTAAACATTTTGAGGTTCTCTGAATTTGTTTTCGCCATTTTTAAATATATTCTATACATATGCGTGTGAGTATGCGTGTATATTAGAAATTCCACAAAGGTTTAGGTCCCTAGACCTCATTCTTAGTGAAGAACTGAAATAAAAATGGCTATACGGATTTTTTTTTATTATTATTATTTGTTTAATACTGTATGTTTAATTTTGAAATTGATTTTTCAAAACAAACATTCTTAAAATTCCGGGCAACAACGAGTACTTTAGCTAGTAACAAATAAAAACTAACCAGCTGTAGCTAGAGTCTATTTGTTAAATGATTTCCTACTGAAAATGGATACACATTAACTCTCATTTCTTTTCGCATTTATTTTTTTTCTGTGAGATATAAAGACAATAAGATTACTTTGCCCTTTGAATTCCTCATCTGCAAATGTTGCGGAAGTGATGCAATTTACTAAATGTTTGCGGCTCTTATGTTTATTTAGAATTAGCATATCCATAAGTGTCCCCTAAAGCATATCTCAAACGTTTTGTACTAATTAAGAATTATCTTTATACTCTTTAGTAATGTCCTTCCAGTCATTTACCATACAGTTTTATAGTTATGCAGAGCTCATTTACTTGAATATATAATGTTAACAAAATAAGTAAGAATGCAAATAAAATGAAATACAGACGAAGAATATATTACTTTTCAAAATATTCAAATGCATAAGAACAATCCAAATGTTAATTTTATCTTAAGTAACAAAGAAGAAAAATGCTGAAACGCTAATTCTTGTGTCTTTTTCAAGAAACATAATTTCTTTTTTCAAGAAATGGGAAACATATTACTTCAGTTTATTCTTTTTCTTACTCATCAGCCAAATATTTCTAAAGCGATGTAGTTTATTCAATGCACAAGACAAGTATGCAATTATCTTTAAAGAGAATTAACTTATAAATAAGTTCTCCAGGAAGCAAAAATCAGAACTGTATTAGTTCTAATCGTACATAACCATTACTTTATCCAGTAAAAAGTGTTTTAGTTATTCTTTCAGCAAATGGATTTTGCCATTGATTTTTAGAAGTATGCATATCTCATTTCCTTCATACTTAATGGTTACGGCGAAGGGAAAATAGAAGACTTCAAGTCATACGAAGGTATTTAAGATATAAATGAATAAAGCTCTTGGCAATTTAATGCATGATAGAAAAATATTTATTACCAGCGCCCTTGGTGACCAGCTTGGTCTTCCTTAAGACTAGAACTGCCGTGGCGGTCATTTTGACTGGTAAAAAATGAAAATATTTCGGTCGCACCAGAATTTTTTTTTTTTAAATAAGTTAAATGTGTACTACGGCGAGATAAGTTAAACACAGTCGAACCCGTTTAAGACGCTCACGGTTAATACGCGATCCCGCTTAATACGCGGATATTTTCCGATCCCTTCAACAACGCCCATAAGGCTAATGTAAAAATATCTCGTTTAATACGCGAATGGTTATTACGCGATCCCGCTTAATACGCGATACATTTTCGGTCCTTTGAGGGAAAAATACCGCTTAAGACACGAATTCACTGATCAAAATGCGAATTCCTTCTCTCTTCTTGAGTGTTGCCTCTTTATCGAACTTTTTTTATACAGATAAAAAACACTTTCCGAACAGTATTATTTATTTTGCTTAGTAACATATTAATTAAGGCAAAAGTTACAAACCGGAAATAATGGTAGATATTTGAATAAAACAAAAACCTGATAAATTAGCAAAATTACAATCCTTCTTTGATCCCGCTTCCTAACATTCTTTGCCTCGCGCTTGTATATTTTTACTGTAGTACTGAAAAATATAGATGAATTCAGGTTTCTCAGATACATCATAAAAAGTTATTATTGTTAGAGATTAGATGATCATACCTGTTGTTAATGAGATTTTAAGTGTACGTTATACCACTACTATGTTTTATAATGCATGTTATAGGCAACAAAATATGTAACTGTAAAGATTAAACAAATACGATTGTGGTTGGATAATTACAATATTCTTTTATGTTTTCTATGTTTCCTTAACTTTTTTTATGGAAACAATATTTTTTACACAAAGATAAATAAGGATAGTTTTCTATTACATTAAAAAGAAGGACAGATTATAATAGTACTCATTATTACAAGCACTAAATATGATTTCAAAATCTGGATTGTGATTCAAAGATTTAATATTTTTTCTCTCTGTTAAAAAAGTCAGTTTAGTTGGAAAATAATTTTTGTTGCTTTATTTTTGGTTGCAGCGCATTAATGAACAATAAATCCATGTTGGAATCCATACTTATTTTTCGTTATTATTCCAGCTGGTTCTATAAAATGAAGCAATGAGTTAAAAGGAAATACAATTAAATTTTAATCTAAATACACGTAAAAGACAAAATTTTCGACCCTAAGCATATAAATGAAAGCTGTAAAGTTCATTTAGACGATTAAATGTACGAATAAGCCCAATTCCTGAAACATTATACAAATCACGTTTAATACGCGATCCCGCTTAAAACGCGACTTTCATTTACTCCCTTGAAACGCGTCTAAAGCGGTTTCGACTGTATATAAGTTAAATAGTTTTAAATAAAGATTCTGGTGTAAAATAGTTTTATAACACTTGAGTAAAATTTCCGGCGGTTTTTGTGTTAAATATATGCTAAGCAATATATCACGTTACTTGTATTCTTAATTCAATTTACTGCGTCAAGAATCAAGAACTCTGTATTTTTATGTTAGCGCGGCGCAGGTGATAAATCGACAACCATTGCTCCCGTCGCCCTTTTTTGTATTTCATTTAAAATATAATACTTTTACTAATTCCATTTAAAATACAAAGTTTTCATTTAAAACTGAAACATTTAAAATTTAAAATATTAAATAATGCCACAAACCATGACAATTTCAACTTACAAAGCATTGTTTTAATTTACCACGCAAAAATAAAAAAAATAAAATGCTAACTGGCGTGTTAAAAAATGCTATTCGTGCGATTTGCACCCGGCTAACATAAAAGTACAAAGAATGCTTTGCGATCATTGCAACTTTTATGTAGTTTTGTTCGAAAAAATAATTTTGATTTTTTAATCAAAATGGCCGCCTGGCATACAATAAGTGAAGCGATCAGCCCGGAACGTTTTATGACAGTCACATGACTTAGGCTTTTATTATATAGATTTTAATAAGAAACGACAAAAAACATCAAATTTCATTTATTTGTTTTGCATAATGGAATTTCTTAGTTAGGTTCCGCAGATAGTAATATGACATAGTAAAAGAACAGACTAACACATTGGCAAGCGGAAAACTTGTGTGAAATGTAGGTTTTGAAAAAAAAAAAATGAAGCTCCGCCCTTTTCAGAAAGTCTTTTGTATATTAGTTTCCTAAATATGTTTCTCAAATGTATGCATCAGTAACTATTTCACCAGATTTAATGTAAAATATCTTTCAATCTAAAAAAACATGGACATGATATAAATGCATTTTCTGTCAGGTAGAAGCCACGCCCTTTATGAATTTTGTTTGGTTAAATATATATGAGAAGCTTAATTCCCGGTCATGAAAGTTTTAAAAAATCAAAATATTAGGAAAATGTAAAGTTTTAATAAATAATTTTTGAATTATTAAGCATATATTTGATGGTTTATATTCATATTAGTAGCTCAACCATTTCAATGGATGTGAGGAATGCACTTTCCACATAATTTGAACTTCCAACTGCCGAAATTGTACCAGTTTTTTTGGAAAAATTTTCTCATTTTTTTTAATGCATCTGAAAAAACATTTATTTTCATATCAATTTGTTTGTAGATTTCGGTAGCAGCGAATCATTTCAACATCTTAGCAAGATAGTTATTTTGTTCGTGAAAAGGTTAAGTGTATCAAAGTATCAAAAATATTTTTCCCACATTGCAGAGCTGCCACAGATGACTATTTTTATATTTTATTTGCACCACTATTTTAAGAAAATAAATGTTGTCTTATATTTTTCTTACAGTGGCTGTCAAAGCAGCCCAGATATTGTGAACAGTCTTTAAGTACTTTTTTGTGATTTCATTTGAGAATGTTTGTTTTTTACTTTCAATTAACGCTAAATATATACGTACAACCCGGCATTTAACCAGCTCCAAATGAAAATATTTCTATTTAACACGTTCATGCCGGCGCCAATATTCATGTTTTTCGCTGTGAGGCGGAGCTCGAATTTATGTTTTACTTCATCTGGCGGCGTGGTACTTTCGCTTATTGAGACACTGTATGTAATGACACGTCCCTCTCATATTTTTTAAATTGAGCTCGAATATAAGAAGCAGAGTTGAAAGTTGGTAAGGAGAGAGCAAATTACTTAGTGACAGGATTTTATTGATTACATATGTACGAATTTGATATAAAATGTCTTGCAATCTAAAGAAATATGGACAACATGATATAAATGCATTTTCTGTAAGGTAGAAGCCACGTCCTTAGTGAATGATATTTTTTGAATGAAAGCAAGAATTCTCGTTTCCCGTCGTGAATGTATTAATTTTATAATATTGAATTGTTTTTATTACTTATTTTTCGAATATTCAAGTGCGACCCACCAATAGTGCACGCCGTCTATGCATAGTCGAGTGTGGCCCACCGGTAGTGAACGCCTTCTATTTAACAGTGGAGTGTGACCCACCGGTGATGTACGCCGCCTGATGCGGTAGTCAAGCGTGACCCACCGGTGATGCAGCCGCCCGATGGGACAGTCATGTGTGACCCACCGGTGATGCACGCCGGCGTGAACGTGTTAAACCAGAGATCATAACCATCCATAAAACAACAAGAATAAAAAGACAAAACGTTAGACTAAGCTAAAGCAAATAAATAGCTTTAGATAAAATTTGTGATGTGAAATATTTTATAAAACTTGAGTAAAAATGCCGGTATGTTTAGTGTTAATAATGCATTCAAATAATAAAAACATGGATATTAAACCACGTGAAAGGCGGTGGTATATTGCTGATAATACTTATTATAAATAAAAATGTGTACTAGAATTTTGTTTTAAATTTACTTTAACAACTTTGCTCAAAGAAAGTCAGAAATTTATTATTTTTTTTAAACATAAATAAAAACTTTTTTGAACTGCTTTATTAATTCAACTTTACAGAAATACAATTACTTCTCTTAGGGAAGATTAAATTATGCATAATGTTTAACAAATAAAGTAAAAAACACACCGTAAAAAAAATCTCTCAAATTGAAAGAAAAAAAACCTGTCAATATTGGCGCCATTGGAAAACCGTTTAATTTGCAGAAAATATCTGTAATTTTTCCTTAAAACAGCTTTTTTCTGTAAAACATACAGTTTTTTTTCTGTGAAAATTACGAAATTCAGTTTCTTTTACAGGAAAAACTGTTTTTTCTTAAAAACAGATTGTTTCTGTAAAAAATACAATTATTTTCTGCAAAAATTACAGATTTTGTTTTACAGTTACACATAAATTATGAAGATTTGTCATTAAATCCACGACTGAATGTGCTACAAAAATAATTTATGACCATAAATGGCAAGTGGTCATATGATTACTTTAATTAATATTAACTGTAATTTTAATCCCTTAACGGTCGCATTAAATTACGATTTAAAAATTCAAACTGCTTATTGGTACCACTTAAAAAAAAAAAAAAGAAAAAAAAAGAAAAGAAATATTCCCCTTATTTAATTACAGGTAAAATGATACCATAATAAAGCCAATTACACTGTTTTATAAAACTGATGGAAATAAAAAAATCTAAATAAAAGACACAGCCCGTGAATATCCAGGGAGCGAGAATTAAGGGGTTAAGCAAATTCCGTAAGTCAATGTTGAGTAATATGTTGCTTACAGTACTTCGTAAATATAGTTCATAGAGTAGATAGTTTAAACAATGATTTGAAATAACAAATGCAGAAAAATGACTATCTTAAGTAATTAAAAGTTGCACTGTTTGTTTTGTAAATAATATTAATGTTCTTGCAACTGTTCAAAAATTTTAAATACATTAGTAATTTAATTAATCCAATATTAAAGCTTTAAAAAAAAAAAAAAAAAAAAAAAAAAAAAAAAAAAACTAGATGGCTTTTGGGAGTAGTTCCTTTAAATAATGCAAACTTGTTTCGAAAATATGATTATTTCTCACGATCAAGATTTACACTTTAATTATAAAAACAATATTAATTTAATTTGTTTTCACTTTATGCGCCTTTCAGAAATAAGATTATTTTACACAATCCAAAAATGCATTTTATTTATTAAAGCTATAATATTTTTCTGTATGTTTATCCACGAGTGAGTAATCGATAACTCTATTAAAAGTATTTACATTCCTTTTTAACACAGCCCCACCAGCGGCTCAGAGGTTCTCCGTACAAAATTGGTTGACGTCAGGTATGGGTTCGAACTCATTCGCGCCTGTAGGATGATCGTTCGGAGTTTTCCATGAATTTGTTCAAACCTTGTGTCACCTTGCGTAACTACGGGTTACGTTCCCTTAGAAAGACCCCACGAAGGGCACCCTCTACATCGGCGTATATTGCTTACGTAGATAATCGGCCGTAATAACAACATATACAATTTTTAAACACCTTTTTTAATCTCTAATGAATACTAATTTTTAATTTATACTAAATAGTTAATGTAAAATTTTACGGCAATCATAATACCAAGCAAGAAATATAAACGGCTACTTTTGACATTGAGTAATATGCTGTAAATGGTATGTTTATGTATGGCGCATTCTCACAATCTTTTGACTTTCGCGAATAAAAATCTGGTAAAATTAAACTTGCTAAAATAACATTTTAATCTGATAGACGAATGCCTTAATGATTCAAAATAAAGAAAAAATGGTCAGCAGCGAAATTTGTTTTATTTAACTGAGGTTTAAGTTAAACTTGCGAGTTTAATTTTCTTTACCATTTTACCACTATAACTTTCTATTTTTTTCTAAATTTTTACTTATAATGAATTTGCATAGTATCCACAGGGCAATCAAATAAGAAATAATAACAATGTAGTATTTTTAGTAGAAAATATTTGGTATAACATTGTCTTAAAGGGGCGTTATAAAAGGGACGAAAGAAAAAAAAAATGAGGACGGTATAGGAAAAAAGGGACGGTAATGGAAAAAAAGGGATGGTAAAGAAAATTATCACTATTTTCAGGTAAATCATGTTAAGACTAAGTTATAGGCACAATGTTCATTGAATTTTAGAAAGAGTTATTTACATTGGATTAAAAAAAAAAAAAATCCTCGAAAAGTGCAGGAATATACCTCGGGGACGGTAAGACTACCAATAACGCCACGATGATTGAAATTGATATTTAAATGCTGATTTAAATTCTGCAGTAAATTTCCTGTGATAGAATTTTAGACCTTATTTCTCTAGCATACTTGAAAAAGATTCTGTGGCTGCATCTGAAGTGATTTTCTGTATGAGTTTAGCAAGAGGGATGGTAAGGAATCTAAAACCCAGGGACAGAGTTAAAAAAATAATATCAACCGTAAAAATATGTGCAGATTAATTTTTTGCTACCTATTTATGTAAAGCAATTGTGTGTATCCCACGTCGCCGTCTTTCGTGCTCTATGTGCAGTTCCAACGTTATTTATTTATTTTTCAATTCCCTGATCATTTTACGATGGAAAAATGTGGGTAGTGCCATTCAATAATTTCAAAATTTTTATACTCTAGCCGCTAACCTTGCAGGCTGCATTCTTCTTTTTCACCATAATCTATAGAGCGTGCCTTCAAACAATTATAACTTAAATCTCATTTCGGTTTCTTAAATTGAACGGCAGATAGGGATTCATATATCTACAAAATTTCTTTATAAACACTCTGTATAGTTATAGCTGCCTGATTAAACAAAATATAAAAAAAATTATTTCTCTTCACAGGAAATATACAAAATATTTTTGGATAAATGACACTATATATTTCGTACGACATGAAATCTTCTATTTTCCCTTCACCGTAACCATTAAGTATGGAAGCAAATGAGGTATGCATATTTGTAAAAGTGTATGACAAAATCCATTTGATGAAAGAATAACTAAAAGACTATTTACTGGAGAATATAATGATTATGTACGATTAGAAATAATACAGTTATGATATTTTTTTCCCAAGAACTTATTTATAAGTTAATTCTCTTTAAAGATAATTGCATACTTGTCTTGTGCATTTAGTAAATTACATCACATTAGAAACATATAGCTGATGAGCAAGAGAACGAATAAACTAAAGTAATATGTTTCCCATTTGTTGAAAAAAGAAATTATATTTCTTAGGAAAGACATAAGAATTAGCGTTTTAGTATTTTTTCTTCTTTTTATTTTTACTTTAGATAAAACTAACATTTTGATTGTTTCTATGCATTATAATATTTAGGAAAGTAATATATATTTCTTCTGTATTTCGTTTTATTTGCATTTTCACTCAAATTGTTAATATTACCTATGCAAATTAATGAGCTGCGAATAACTGTAAAACTGTATCATAAATGACTGGAAGAACACTATTAAAGAGTAGGATGATTATTTTCCATTAATACAAAGTGTTTATGATTTGCTTTAGGGAAATGTTATGAATACAGTAATTCTAAACTAGAGAACAGGATTTCTGCTTTTTCAGAATTTAGTGTCGCCCCCGGCATTTCTATTACTTCATTTTCTTCTGATTGGCTTCTAGTGGCTTCTATTATTATGAAACAGCCACATTTATAATGTCTGTTTTATAATAATAGAAGCCACTAGTCCATCAGAAGAAAATAACTCGGTTAAGCGGGACTCTACTGCAGTACAAAACATATTTCAATTTTAAGACTTAAAGCACATGTTTTATTTTATGTAAAATGACGTCATTCGCATCCGCTTAAGAATTCCACATTTACGATCTACTCTTAAATAGCTACAGTAAAGCATGCCTAGCACATCACTATCGCGAAATAATGCACAAATGCAGCAAAAAGATGCTGCCATCCAAGAAAATCGACAAAAAAAGAAAAAAAAAAACCCGGCTATCTAATGATTCATAGATACTTAAAACTAAATATAGTTTATAATAGCTCCATTGTTTTAACAGAAATCATTCGTTTATATATTTTTTTCAAAATAGCACGTATTTTAATTGCATTTTCTTTCGGTTGTTTTGAGAAAATGGCAACAAAAAATATATAATTACTATTTTAGAACCATTTTCCTTTACTTTCTACAGAAATGGAGTACTTCCGTTGCAAATACTAAGCAAATGGCTCTAAAAACTACAAAAAATTAATATTTCAAAAATAAATGAAGATACAGTTTCAAACAAAATGCATTTAAAAGAACTTTTTTTTTCCCAATAGGACGGTATAAAAGTTGAAAATGTGCGATGCTTAGAAGTTAAAAAAATTACTGTAGAGTATTTAATCGTACTGCTTTGTTTTACGGCTGGCTTTTGTAACGTAACGTTATTTATGGAAATTTTTCTGCAATTTACCGGGAAAAAGTTCCGTTAAAATACGGAAGTAGTACTGGCGTCTAGATTGCCAGTAGTATTTCCGTATTTCAGTCCGTTTTTTTTTTTTTTTTTTTTTTTTTTTTTTTTTTTTTTTTTTTTTTACAGTGCTCCTTATACAGAAAATCTAATTTTGGGAAATCGCGAAGGACCTTTGTCTACGTCCATTGGTTTTCGTTGTAAAACAAGATTTTACAATGAAAACCAATGGACAACATGCATGATAACCAATGGACAACAAGCATGTAAAACAAGATTTTACAATGCCAGAAATACACGAAAAAACTAGTTTTATTTTTCAGATTGTAGTGTTTTTTTTAATGCAGATTCGGCAATAGAATAGGTTAATACAAAAAACTCGATTTCTTAAATTATGGATAAAGCGAGTTTTGAAACTCACGTCCTCATATACAATCGATTCTCTGTGTAACAAAATCATTTGTTCCGGTTGAAATATTCGTTATATAAAAAAATTCGGTATATAGAGAATAGCGTTGAAAATTCCTGTTTAATGGGTAAACTTTGAAAAAAGTTCTTTTTGAAGTTCCTCGTCATTCATAATTCAGGTTTTGAAATGTTTAACTTTAAATATTAACGTGATATTGTATTTTTTTAGTTATTTAAACAGTTTAAAAATCGGGAAATAAGCATTTATTTGAAAGCATAGTTAAAAAATGCATAAAGAAAACTTATATTTGTTATAGACGAAGAAATCGGTAATTTTTGAAAGTTTTAGCACTTTTACACGGTATGCAGAATTGAATCCAGAATATTTTCCTTAATATGAAGTCCTCGCATTATCACATGAAAGGAACTCATTATTTTATTTCGGAATATTTTTCCTTGTTAGAAATTGTCACTTTTACCCCGTAGGAAAACAGTTCTTCCTCCATGATTTTTACTCTCATTGTCGCTCTCACCATTATTGTTAACAACGCTGCGTTAAATGTCATTATCAGTGGGATACTCCGCAACAATTAGGTTGTCATTCCTCTACCATCCATTGAAGCTTTTTCTGAACAAATGAAGAAAATTTTCTGAAATAAATCGTTATATGGAGATAAATATTTCGCTATCTCCATATAACGATTTATTTTTAATGTTATACGAAAAAGTGACTGTTCCTACTAAAAATTCGGTATGTAGAGAAATTCGTTATATGGGTGTCCGTTATAGAGAGATTCGACTGTATAATGTACAGTGAAATACGTTTAACACGAATCTGAGGGGACAGAAAGAAATTTTCGTGTTAAAAGAATTTCGCGTTAAAAGATTCTTAAAAAAACTCAAATATTTTCGACGTCATCAAATTTTATTTCGATTTCCTGTTAAACTACTAGTAAGTTACCACCATTAGGATAAAAAGCAAGTAAACAATATATTGGTTTTGTGTGTAAGGGAGCGATATCCGATATCTTTTTTGAAGTGTGTTTTTCATCATTCTGAGATCTAGCTTGTTTGAATCAAATAAGCTAATCTGTCTCTAAATATTCGTGCTTAGCAGTTCTCATACATTTTCTCTCAGGCTTAAACATACTGCGCTCAAACATTAACGTAATGGGATCCCTGTTTTTTATTATTGTTGATAATGTAGAATTGGCAATGCAAAACTCTTTGCAAATTTCTGTTTTCGTCCTTCTTTTTCTCCAACTGCATTAAGCAGCTTCATCTTCATTTGAAGCGAAATGATAGTTTGTTTTCGAACCGATTTCTCAGCCACTGTGCTCATAAAACAAAAGGTAATTTACAAAAAACAGGAAATTCTCTGATTTTCTTCCAAAATTCAGTGGTTTGAACACAAAATTTACCAATTTCAACTGAAACTAACTAGCTCGAACGCGAATTGTTTTCGTGTTAAACGATTTTTGTTTCGTGTTAAAAGAACAAAAATGTATTAAATTGCATCATATACTGTCCGGACCGCTATATCATTTCGTGTTAACCGATTTTTCATATTAAGCGTTTCGTGTTAAACGTATTTCACTGTATATGGTAAATGACTAAGATTATAAAGATTATTTTTAATTAGTACAAAACGTTTATGATTTGCTTCAAGGAAAACTTTTGAATATGATAATTCTAAATAAAGAAAAGAACTACGAAGTTTATATATTTAGTTAATTGCGTCGCTTCCGAAACATTTGCATTTGTGGAATTCAGAGGACAAAGAAATTTTTATTTCTGACAGAAAAATAAATGTAATGGGAAAATAAATAAGAGTTAATGTTTATCTATTTTCAAATCATTTATTAAATAGACTCTAACGGCAGTTGTTTCTTTTTGTTTGTTATGACAGTCAAGAAAAATAAAATGACTCTTTCTTTTATAATTGTAATAATTTTTCTATTACGCTGTTAATGGTAAATGTGAATGAAACTAGCGGTGTAAATTTGTAAAAGTGCATGATAAATGGCTAAAAAAATACTTTCCAAATAATCTAATTATTAATTTTGATAGTTACTAAATATTTCTCATTTGTTTATGGGTAATTTTATAAATATGTCAATTTCCTTTTGTACGTACAAGCTTTATGCATTGCATCACTTTCGAAACATTTTCATATGTTTAATAAAATGATATATTAGTAGCTTTTTTTTCGCAAAAAATACTTTTGTTTAGAGAGTAGAAATAAGAAGTAATTTTTACTTAAGGATAAACTCTAAATCAGGGTTTGTAAGGGTCCTTGAATTTCCAGAGTAAGAAATTCTTCGTTACCAGTATTTTCTTATGGAAAATCTCTCCTTAAATAAGGCGAAATTTCGTTCATTTAAACTAGATTTATTTTTCTATTAAAAGAAATACTGATATTTCGCCTTGAAAATAACGGTACTCATACGAACCCTGTAAATGAAATTAACAGTTGTTCAATTTTTTTGCATTGTTGTTATTTGAATCAAAATAAGGTAGGTATTTTTATCGGTATTCCTATTTTCTTTTTAATGAATTAAGTAAAACACGAGATTAGCTAAAGTCATATATAAATCGCATTATACTTCTGCTTAATATTAAAATCCTATATATTAAAACGTAAACCTGATTCATTTGCGCGTGCGTGAAGTTAAATTTACTAGATCTTCCATTTAGGGGAAAGAATGTGCAGGTCTGGTTAGCAGAGTGGTCTAAAGCACCAGTTTAAAGCTAAGAATTTTTGTAGACGGCGCAGGTTCGAACCCAACGGCCGGCAAAATGATTTCTGTACAATTTCTGGCAATAATTCATTTCGATAATGACATATTGTTTTAGGAGAAGTTATATGATTTTGATTTTTTTATTATTATTATTTGAATGGTTTATCATTAAAATTTAACGCTGAAAAATAAGTTGAAAAAATAATAATTTTATATTTAAAATATTTTGCGTGTAATTATAAATTAAATAAATTGAACTGATCTACAACATTTGTTTTCTGACCATTATCAAGAATATATAGGTGTGTAAGTCAGTAGGAAAAATTTGCCATTCTTTTCCGTAAAAAAAAAAAAAAAATAATAATAATAATAATAATAATAATAAATAAATAAATAAAACGGAAAGAAAGTAGAATATTCATATAAGAACTATAAAATAAATCATCTTGATATCCATGGTTTAATATTTAAAAAATGAAGAAAAAAGTATAATAAAATTCAAGTAATAAAAAATATATATTATATATCGTTAGTTGCATCAAGTTTCAAAATTAGGTTTTCAGAGAATGAGAAAGTCATATAAATAAAATACATGGCACCTTTTAAAGGTCTTGTAGTTAAAAAAATAAAAATAGATATTGTTATTTAAAAGAGAGAGAGAGAGAGTAAGTAAAAATAAATGCTCTGCCCAGTAGTTTTTGGTAAAATTCTGCTAAAAGGCAAGCATAATTGGTTGTAAATTATAAACTTTTTTTTTCCATTTCATTCAATAGGTTATACAGACAGCACCCTCTAGCTCCCCTTCCAGAAATAGGAATCACTTATGCAATATAAAAATTTGTCACAATTTCAATAATTAATTTAAAAGCAACTAATTCAAAATTCAAGAATTTTCCTAATGGAACATTCAAGTTATTTACCGTCAAATTTTGACGGGCACTATCTAATAAACTTATAAATGTGTAATACTGCTCAAAATTACATGTATAATATACCAATAATAAGAGTGTATGCATATATGTTATTGCCTAAGAGTGTGTCTATGTACTATTGCCTAAAGTGCAAAAGCTTGGACTTACATGTCGACTGACAGACTGCAATATTCTGTTGATTAACATGTTGTTTCAATTTACTTTTTAACGACATATATTTTAAAACTATGATGTTAATTTTTTTTTCGTCCATATTTCACAAAAACATGGAAACACAATATTTACCATCATAAAATGGTGAAACTTTGTTCCAGCATTTGGTACTCCGGCTGAACAACAAACTTGCTTAGGTTGAATCATGAACTGCTAAACTATTGTGTCATGACCTGTTAAGATGCTGAACAATACGGTGGTAAAATATTGACCTGATATATGACCTGATAAAATATTGAACAAAAAACTTACAAAATGTTGAATAATAAATTAGTAAAATATTAAACCATAAAGTTGTTACAGTTATCATTAAAAATAAAGATTATTCTATCCAGACCCTCTCTTTAAATCGCACTCCAAGATTCCATGATTCTCCAAACCTCAAACTAGATTCGATCTGATGCTTCTTCACTTGTTGCCAGCGTATTAACCCCTAGGGAAAATAACGAATATAAGCGTGCTATAAAAGAGAGGGCATAGTATTCACGAGCCGTTAATTCCCAAATTGGCTCATCCGATCTCAGCAATCTGGTCCTTTGTTAATACTAATATTTTGGATCACTTTACTGTGATTTTGATCAAATTTACCAAAATAAATCAATTTAAGTCATTATAATTGCATTCTATTTTACATTACACTACTTCATAAGAAAATAAATATAATTATCTACTATATAAATATCAGTTTTAGCCAATCAGATTGCTGAGTTCGATTGAGCCAATTTGGGAATTAACGGCTCGTATAGTATTCTTTGTTCTAACTGGCTGTTGCATACTGCCATATGATGATGAAAAAATTAACAACTGTTGAAATTTTACCATAATAAAATATTTTGAAAAATCAAATAAATCATGTGTCGGTGCTTCTGGCTTTTTGCACCATTTTACAGGGTACCCCGACTTTCTGAATGCGGGAAGTTCTTTTTTAAATATTTGAATTCCAATGGGTTTAATTAAAGTATCCAATTTCTTGATTTTTGAATGCCACTATTTTTAGATAGAAATGTTCACTTTATTTAATCATAAAAATTTTTGAGATGATACAAAGAGAATATTTCTATATAAGTAGTAGTGATATTTAAAAATCAGGAAGTTTGGTACAATGGTTTACATATCATCAACTATTGCTTTAAGAAGGTCACGAAATCCTACATACGAGTTTTCCCCAACCAAAAAATATTCTATTTCGAATAAATCTGCAATTGTGGAAAATACCATCTCACAGAATGTTCATCCGCATTCTGGTAAAACGGGCTAAGCTGATCGAAAGTATTCATGAACTTGATAAATCAGTGTTGCCAACGCCATCGTATGAATATATTCTTTTATTTTTCATTCGCTTCTCAATGTACGACAAGAGTTTCCGACGTCATCCAACGTCACGATGTTTTACATAGATGTATTGTTTTACACGATGTATTGTTTTACATAGTTAATCAGTGTCCCAATTTTCCCCACAAGCGTTAACCAAATTCCATTCAAATGGCTGTAATTTCCACAAACACTCTGACCTCCACCCATTGCGTGTGGTCCATTGGTTTTTTACTTTTAACATCGTCTATTTGAGATTGACCGAAATAAAACAAAATTAAGCGTTAAAAAGAGTTAAGGATTTATAATGGATATTGGACGTTAATGTCCAATATCGAGTCTAAAGTTTGATACCGTGCAAAGATAAGAGACTTTTAACAATAGTATGGGCATAGCCTTGAACTGTTTCGCTTTTTATTAACCAGTAATTTTTTTCCTAGTAAGTTTAATCTTAACCCTCTTGCTGCGGAATTGTTTTATCAAAATAGCTTCAAAAATTGCGTGTTTAACACCTTCGCGAGAAGCGTCTTTTCAGAATTTTTATTCTTTTGTCACCGGTTTTTCTAAACAAAAATTTTCGTCTAATTTAATCGGGAAAATGCTCCGATTAAATAAGGCAAACTTTACAATAAAATAATATTTGGTGGGAATAATCAAGGAGGGTTAATTAGACGGGAAAAAATGCATCCCCGAGGAAATCTAGGGTTGAGCAAATTGCTACTTTTACGTTGCCTGAGTAAATCTCGGGTTGCGCAGCGAGAGGGTTAAAGTGTAAATTCATTGAGGGTCTTCCAAGTTGACATTAACCTTAAGCCCAGTCTTGTATTTGTATTGTCTTATTATTAGTGTTGGCATTGGGAATGTCTAGCTGTAGATTATAAACTATGTAAAGCAAAACCCTTGAATAATAAGCCTGCGCACTACGTGTTAAATTTGTTAGCGCACAGTAACACCATGCATCGGCCGTTGTCGAAAACAGAAATGACCTTTAAGCGCAGAATATGCAAATTTTGTTTCCAAACAGGATCGCCGCCCCTCATCCCTGCGAAGTGTTGCCAGTGGGCTACTTTTTTAAAATTCAGATTTCTTGATTGGCACCGCTCTTTTGAAATTGTAAAAATCGCCTTATTTAATGGCATATTTATCTAGGCAAAAACAAGGGAAATTTTACCATTTCAAAAAAATGGTGCCTATCAAGAAATCTGAATTTTTAAAAAAGTAGCCCACTTGCAACACTGCTCTTGCGGCGAGTTGTCAAAAGATAAACCATAGGGAAAAGAGAATAGCTACAGAAATTCTTAGATTCCATAGCTACTGTGTCTAGAATACCTAGAGTATAGCGCATAGAATATATAGTGTGGAAATTGGCTATCCCTGTAATACTTAAAAAAGTGCTAAAATATTGTATCCCTTAAATGTACAACGATGCTGCTGAAATATGATGATCGCAGGATATTTTCTACAACTGCAAGATATTGCTAGTCTATACAATGTAATACTGGTAATACGAAAATCCCGCAGATGTCGCTGCGATCGATACTTGGGATTTTAGCAGTATCGTCGCACATTTAAGGGATACAAATGTTTAGCACTGTTTGGATAGCATATTTCCACACTAGGTATTCGAGACGCTGTACCTAGAGTGGAAATATGCTTTGCAAACAACGCTAAAAATGTGTATCCCTTAAATGTGCGACGATACTGCTAAAATCCCAAGTGTCGATCGCAGCAGCATCTGCGAGATTTTCGTATTACATTGTATAGACTAGCAATATCTTGCAGTTGTCGAAAATATCCTTCAGATGTCCCTGCGATCTGTATATTTCAGCAGCATCGTTGCACATTTAAGTGATACAATATTTTACACTTTTTAAAGTAATACACGGATAGCCAATTTCCACACTATATGTTCTAGGCGTTATAACCATAGCCATTGCGTTGAATTTGCTGCAACTAGCTATTTTAGCTTACGGGGCACGTTCGGTTCTGTTCAAGTTATTCACTTGCATTAATATTTATCAATTTCTTTTTCTAGTTTTTCTGGTGTGAACATTTCCTTTTGCAGCATGCAAAAAAACACCAGTCGTAAGAGGGCGCTATTTTAAACCTGGGAAATTTCTTCCATTCATCTTCTCAGGCTTATTATATAATGGATTTGATGCAAAGTATATAATTTAAATTTAATAACAATACTTTATTAAAAAATGGTGTAATAAGTAGTTAAGAGAATAGATAAAATTTATAGTGCAGAAATATGGAAAATTGAAAATGAGTAAGTTTAAAAATTGAAAATAGGTTTAAAAAAATTACATATAAATTATATTAAAAGCACGGTTAAGAAAATGCAAAACTCGTTAAACGCTGGTTAGGGCAGGCCAGTCGAGGGGTGGGGGGGACAGATGTTATATTACATGTCTAAAACAAAAAGTTATTTAATCTTTGAAATATCCGATTAAATAAGATAAAAATTCCTATTAAATGTTAGCGGTAACGAAAAGTCATAAAAAACGGCAGCTATGCACAGAAAACGTTCTTTTAATAAATAATTTACAAATATCGTATGATAAATGATACATTGAGCTTGACTATGTAAAAAATTCATAATCATCATTCTTAATTTATTATATAGGTCATTTTCAACCCCTTCCTCTTTTTTCATAATTTAAAAACAATACCACGTAGAAATAAATTAATATAGATCACAGCCAAGGGTATAATAGTATTAAAAGATTACGCATACAGGATGGGTTTTAATAAAAAAAAAAGAAGTTAATACGTGAAAGTTTATGATTGATATTTCATTAAGTTTAAATTTTTTGAAAATGCGAAATCATTATTTTAAATTTATTATAAAGATCTTTTCTTTGTCCATTTTTCTCAACATACTTTTTGATACTTAACAACAAAACCCTCTAAATATAAATTGATACAAATCACCATCAAGGGGAAAATATTTCTTTTGATAGCATAGCATGATAATAATAACAAATTCTTTATTTTTTTAACATCTATCTAAGACATAAAAATACTTTTGTTTCAACATAGTTATTAATTTTTTGTTTTAAATTTAAGTTTATAAAATAAGAGTAAATTGCAAGCAAGAATGTGTTTTAAAATAAAATAACGGAATATTTTAAATAAAAAAAGTATACACAAAAGGGCATACAAATGGATCGTCTGAATAAAGTATTGAACTAAAAGAAAATAAATTTCCTTAAATAAAAACATTGTGGAATTATAAGTATGCAGAGAGTAACGATTTGTCTTCTAGAATAATGTAGAAATAAAAAACGCAAAATGCATTTTTTTACAATTTGTTCAGATTTTAGGACGGTGAGAAAAAAATAAATAATGCAAATAAGAAAAAATTGTACATGGCTGTTTTTTACCCAGATTCTCCAATCTTTTTTAAGAGCATTATTATATCAATTGCGATATAATACATTATACTTTTCACAAATATTTCATTTTTATTTAATAATATATCCAGTTATATGCCAATTTCTTATAGTCGTTATTTTATGACATGGACTTTTCGTATAAAAGAATTCTGTTATATGCGCGTCACGTGTTATCATTAATATAGATTTTTTGATGTATCAAACATCCTAATGTTTTATGGTTTTGTGACATATTCTCTGCTTTTGTCACCGTGGTGCATATAGTAAAAGTGTAGTAATGTATTTTCTCTGTCTTTTGAAGAATCTGATACAGAAGCATAATATTTAGAAAAAAAAGACAACAAACTCAGCTTTTTGTGCTATCCACCATCACATGATTTCAAAAGGTGTCTAAAAAATATCAAAGGCTATATTTCTGTTGAGACTAAATAAAATATCCCTGTAAGCAAGGAAAAGCATTTCCTTGTCGTAGAAGTTTTGATCAACTTTTGGTTATTTGTTTCTTATGGGGAAAAAAAGTTAAATAGACATAAATGTAAAAAATAGTTTTAGAATTTTTTTTGTTATCTAAAATGTTTAGCTTCAAAATTTCACATAATTTCATGACTTTAACCCTTTAGAGAACGATGTCCATAAAAAAAGGACACCTAATTTTAAGAGTAATGGCACCCAAAACATTTAATTAAAATTTCCCTTTTACAAAGTACAGGTAAATAAGTAAGGTTTTTTTTTTTTTTTTTTCCTAATAAATTTTTGTACATTTCAGCATCAGTTCATCATTTCATCATTTTACAAACAGAATTACTATGCGCCGGAAAGGAATAATTAGCGCTTTTTCCGAAACATTTCCGTTATAATGTATGAAGTTGGCGAGGACAACGACCTTGTTATAGATAATTCACTACTTCTTTCTTAAGTAGGAAGTTTTGTTTCTTGGTAGAAAGCGCGATTGAATTTATTAAATATATTAATAATGGCATTTTTTCTAATTAAATTTTTATGTATACTACCATTTTAGGATTTCTAAATTGATTTTTTCTATTAGGATGAGCGAAGCGAATCCTCTACTAGACTACACAAATTACATTTTGTCGTACACTTTACAAAAAAAAACTATTCAGTATTTTGACTTGAAATTAAGAATAAAAATAAATTATGATTTGTAGATTTGCACAATATTATTTTTTTTCCAGAATAACCTTAAAAAATTATTATTTTAATTTATTTATTTCACATGTTGTTTTTTTTTTTCCATTACGAAGGCATTTTTGCAAATAAAAAATGAAACACGTATATTTTCAGAAGAAAAAATAAATCGTGGAGTTAGTAATTATAGACAGAATCACGATTAATTAAATAAATAAAATATATTTTCATTATTCCGCAAAATTTCTCAAAAACTGTTTTTTAAATTTAATTAAGAAAAGAAATATTTTTGGACACGATAGAAATAAAATATGATCTGTAGATTCTGACAATATTATTTTTTTATCGAATGATTTAAGAAAAAAAAATTTTCATTATTTTGTTGAATATATTTTTCCATTATACGGATTTATTTTTGTAAACGATAATGAAACCTGCGTATTTCGTGCAGTAAATAAAAATCATTGAGTCAGTAAAAATAAATAAAGTCATGAATGATTAAGTACGTTAAATATTATCGTTGCATCAAAATCTCTCATTTTTTTTAAAAAATATATTTAAATAAGGAAAGGAACCTATATATCTGCAATGTTTGAAAATATCTGATATATTGTAAATATTGAAAATAACTGCAGAATTTATACTTCAAACCGTGAAAGAACATTAAACTTTCTTATATTAAAAATAATGCTATTTGAGAGGATACTACATATTTTAATAGAACACTTCTTAAAGATTGGTTCGAAACGGTGCATATTTTGATGCTCATTCCTTTTAATCATATAATAGTTGCACGATTTTTAAAATATGTATTTTATGAAAATTATAACATATTTTTAATGAATTAAAATTTGTTAAAATTCAATTATTTACATTCAGTTATAAAAGTATTTTTCAATGTTAAGAATTCAAATACATAATTCATTCTTATTATGTGAAATCATTAACGCAGACGATACTTACGCATTTTAAAATAATTATATTAGGATTTTTTTTTTTTTTTTTTTTTTTTTTTTTTTTTTTGTAAAGTGGCAACAAAAGAATTGTAAACAAATAAAATTAATTGTTAAATTTGTTATATAAAGTGTTCTTCGAATTCGAATGTTGAATAATAACAATAATATAATAAGTTAATAATTCTTAATGTCAACGAGAGCAGATTTCAAAAGTTTTTCCAGAAAATAGGATTTTGAAGAAGTAACGTTCTTCAAGCACTCTTCGAATATATTATTCTAAGATTGCAATCAAAGATTACTTGATGTTAATTAGAAAGATTGGAAACATACCTATTTCAAACCGTTTGAGAAAACACCAGAGGCTATTGGAAAATATAAAAACATTTTTAAAGAGCTTTTAGTTGAAAATTTAAAAATATTTTGTAAAATATTCCTTCGAAAATATTTTTATTTATACCAGTGTTATATCATAAATAAAAAATTCGGAGGAAATTTTTAGCTATTTGGCTGAATTTACCCCTAAAATTAAAATTCGCCAAAACATAAAATAACATTTTTGCTTAATAAAGATGCAAATGAAAAAAAAATATTGTTACTTCCAGATATTTATTTTATTAAATAATGCTTCGCGAATCCCAGTTTTTACGAGATCTGTAGAACATCGTACACAATTATTGGGACCGTGGACCTTTATTTGAGCAGAAATCGACCCAAAATTCGATGCAAAATTTGTGCTTGTTATTATTCTCCTATTTGTTCTGTCCAATTTGTAGCCATTTGCGAAAACTCGCATGAAAATGCGATTATTTTTCGCAAAGTTTCAAGCCATTTGCATTTTGTGCAGAAACAATTTTTCGGCCTTTTAATACATATGGTAAGTTAAAATGAATACAGCGATTACAAACGGCTATAACTATTTAATGGAAAAGAATTTATCGATAAGATTAACACAGAATATAGACGGAACTTCAAAATTTTGTATACATACGTCATAGATGTTCTATGTGACTTCCCTCGGTCACACGGACAACATTTAGGCGGTAGTCCATTTCACGCCATACATTTTGAAGCATTTGTTCAGTCACCGACGCAAGTTCATTACAAATGCGTGCTTTGAGTTCTTCAATTGTTTTGGTCGTGGGAGGGGGGTCGTCCTTTCACATAACCCCATAGAAAAATATCGGTCATTTTTACATTCCTAATTGGCCATTTTTACTAATGAGACGGCCGCACTGAATGAGTTTCTTGTCGTTGCAAAGTTTCAAATCGCGCATGCGTAGGCTTCCACTTCACCGCACCTTCGCCTTACGTATAGAAATTTTGAAGTTCCGTCTACATTCTGTGTTCATAGCTGCCAACCTTTACGCTTTTTTGCTACCACTAAAATTGAGTAAAGATCTTTGCCTTGTTTAATCATGAGATTTCGACGAGTAGATAAGGCAATATTTACTACAAAATTTTAGTGGTAGGAAGAAAGCGCAAAAGTTGGCAGCTATGTGTGTTAATCTTATTGATAAATTATTTTCTGTTAAATAATTATAGCCGTTTGTAATCGCTATATTCATTTTGACTCACCCTGTACTTTAAATCTGTTGTTCTCAAAACAGATTTTTCAAAACTTTTAAATTTTTGAAGTGCTCCATAATTTTGTATCAAAATTCATGAAATTTCTGAGGAAGAATCCTGGTATTGTTTACAAAGAATCTGTTTGTGTATTTTAAAATTCGACTTCATTAACCCCTTAACGCTCGAGTTACATTACGGTCGAAAAATTCAAGTTGCTTATTGGCACCACATTTATGAAAAAGAATTATTCACCTTATTTAATGACAGGAAAAACGATACTAAAATAAAGCCAATTTCACTATTTTATAAAACTAGTCGGAATCAAACAATTTGAGTAAAAGACGCAGCCCGTGAATATGACGAGGGCGAGAATTAAGGGGTTAAGATAATTAAATTGGATTTTTAACTTATTACAAGGCAAAACTTTCATGAAAATCAATATTGAATTAAGAAAATATCTGTAAAAAATTAACTATTCAAGGGATTAAAAAATTGATACACTGATTGGTTTGTAATAGAGGTTTAAGTGATTAAAATGCAAAATCCAGGAAATCTCTCAAAAATTATGACTGGAGTAACTAAAAATTTCGTTTTAAAACTTTAATATATTTTTTAAAAATTTAAATTATAATAAGATTAGAAATTTCTTTTAAGGTATTCCGTATACTTATGTTGAAAGGTTTATTTCAAAAAAAAAAAAAAAAAAAAATCATATCTCTCTGATCAAAAAAATTTTTAACGTCCACCGTCCACTTAAAACAGGGGTGTCAAACTGTGGCCCGCCGGATACCACTAAAATTTTACAGTTATCTTTGCCTTATCTAATCGTCGAATTGATGCGATTTAACTTGTCGAATATTTCTTTAAAATTTTAGTGGTGTCCGGCGGTCCATAATTTGACACCCCTGCCTTAAAACATCCGCCACAACTATCCATCTTATTGAATGAGAATAATTACGGCATCACATTGCTTTAGCCTTTAGTTCAGTGCAGTGTTGACAGATGGGCCACTTTTTTAAAATTCAGATTCTTGATTGGCACCACTTTTTTGAAACGGTAAAATGCGCCTTATTTAATGACATATTAATTAAGGCGAAAACAAAGGTATAATTTTACCGTTTCAAATAAGTGGTGGCAATCAAGAAATCTCAATTTAAAAAAGTAGCCCACTGGCAACACAGTGTTGCCAGTGGGCTACTTTTTTAAAATTCAGATTTCTGGATTGGCACCACTTTTCTAAAGTGGTAAAATTCCCCTTGCTTTCGCGTTAATTAATATGCAGGGTCGATGCAGGTTTTTATTCTTGGGGCCCATTTTGTGAAAAGTAAAAGTTATTTTTGTGATTTTAATAATATTTCTGTGAAAAATAACATTTTGTAACGAAAGTTGAAATCCAGTTACTCAAATTCGAAACAAGAATTTATTAACAAAAATTTCTTTAAATCCCCTTGCTAAAGTTTTTGTTTACCGTGACCTGGTTTTATTTACAAATTACACATTTTAAAACAGTTTTTATGAAAAAGAATGTTAGGAAAGGGGCCTATTTTATTAAAAGGAATTTTGTGAAGGGGCCTGTTTTATTAAGTTTATTTTTGTGAAGGGGCCTGTTTTATTAAGTTTATTTTTGTGAAGGGGCCCATTTTAGTAAATTTATTTTTGTGAAGGGGCCTATTTTATTAAATCAAATTTTGTGAAAAGGCCTTAAATAGGCCCCAAATTTTGCCTGGATCGACCCCTGATATGTCATTAAATATTGGCGAATTTTGCTATTTTAAAAAAGTGGTTCTAATGAAGAAATCAGAATTTTAAAAAAGTAGTCCACTGGCAACACTGCTTTAGTTAACTCTCCACCATATGCCACATTATTAAACGATAATAATTAAGCTCTTCTTGTTATTATGCTGATCTCGCTTCGTATGAGGTATGACCTTTTTTTAAGCAACAAAAAATACAAAAATCTTAGCTTCATCAAGGTTCGTACGGGTACAGTTATTTTCAAGGCCAAATATCAGTATTTTTTAAAAAAATTGAAACTAAATTTAGTTTAAACGCACGAAATTTCGCCTTATTTGAGCAGAGATTTTCTATAAAAAAATTACTGGTACCGAAGGATTTCTTAGTCTGGAAATTCAAGGACCCGTACGAACCCTGTTCATAACTCATGTGTGTCAATAAATATTAGCCGGCGGAAGGATTTTCATGAAAGCGCAGGGACACCAACGAACCAATGAACTCACTTAAAAACACGGACTATCTCTCTAATAAAGGTCAAACACGCCCGTGTATAACACTGCCATCATTTTGACGTTGGCAACAACAGACGATTAAATTAACTTTTATTGCAATTTTTTTTTAAATTTCTAAATACAATTTTCAATCTTTACACCGTCGGATCGAAAAAAAAGTACTTTCGAATGCAATTTGCATGAAAACTATATGACTATTTATTTGAAAACCATAACACAATTTACTCAATTTTTATTGTTCTTAAATTAATTTTCAAGCATGATTTTTTTTTTCAAATCTATCTCTGTCGAGTGCAGACGATTACGAAAAATAAATCCGTTTGCCCTTAAATAAATATAAACAGATCAACTTTTGATTCCAGCTTATATTCCATAACGGAATTAAAACATTCATCAATAAATAAGTAAAATAATAAAATATAAATAAAACAAAATTTAAGACATGTAATCGAATTTTACGCTTAACTAACTGAAATGAACAGAATCAAAAAGGCTGATTGTAAATAGCGATCTTTGGAGATTTCTTCCGCTGTTAAATCCTGACGCAAGGCCAATATGAAAATACCGCTTTTAAAATGCTTCAAAACTTTATTTGAATGCATTATTACTATTTTTCATATAAATGTGATTTTTTGTATTTTTAATGGGCATTCAAAAAATACATTAAATGCAAAAAATCTATTCGAGTTATAAAATAATAATAACAATAATAATAATAATAATAATAAATCCCAGTAGACCCGTGCGAGGCTTACTCACAGCAATCTTTCAGATTATTTGCTGATACTTTTTTTTATTAATTTAACTCTAATTCATTTTATCAAACAACGTGTTTTAATGATATACAGGTGATTCTAAATTCATGGTACAAACTTTAGGGGTTGGTACAGGACACTGTAACAATCATTTATTGTATAGGAATGTATGGGAGCAAAAGACGCGTTGAGATACAAACACCAGGGGGCCAATTTGGACCTTTTTTATTTCAAAATTCTCCTTCATACCAGAAAATTCTTGCACTATTCTTTTCTTTATTTACGACAGACATTTCATGATTACTTAAAGAAAAATTTCTTCTTTGAAAATTTCCGGTATGAAATCGAAATTTTTTAATTTAAAAAACGCAAAACTATGAAATATATCAAACACAGGAAATGCATGAAAAGAAGTATTATTATTATTTTTTTTACTCAAAAATTTCGATTTCAAATCGGAAATTTTCATAGAAGAATTTTTTCTTTAAGTAATTATGAAATGTCCGTCTTAAATAAATAAAGGAATAGTACAGGAATTTTTTGGTATGAATGAGAAATTTTGAAATAAAAAGGAGTCAAATTGGCCCCCTGGTGTTTGTACTTCAACGCATCACTTGCGCCGATACATTACTACTTAATAAATGATTGTTACAGTCTCCAGAACGAAACCTTAAAGTTTGTACCATGAATTTAGAATCACCCTGTATAAGCGTACTATGTCAAAAACCGTTTGTAGAACTTTTCGAAAATACTTCATTCGTCGCTAAGGCTCTAGTATGTGAAGATAAAGGCAGATGTTAACATCAGAAATAATATATATGATGTTTTTCACCTATATTCTGTAACCCGGGAAGATCGGGTTTGTCCCCTTGTATTTACGAACGACCGAAGAAAAATGAAGTAAATCGTCCTTTTGTAAGAAGCGCGAAATTGGCTATTAGAATTTAAAAAATAAATTTTAAAAATAAGAATTGCGAGCAGATGAATTTAACAGAATTCATATTGTTATTTAAGATTTAAAAAAAAAATGAAAAGACATTGAAACAAAAATAGTAATAAGTGAAGTATTTTAAAAATAGACTTTGAAAGAGAAATAATATGCTATTGTACGTATTTACGTAGAAATGAATTTAATTAAAATAAAGGTTTGGAATTTTTTTTTAAGACAGGAAATAATTAGATAAACGAAGATTTTAAAATTTCTGTTATGTAGGGAAAATTTATAGAATATTTTTAATATAGTACGTAAATTTAATCTTCGTAATATATATGAACGTTTCCCATTAAGTGGATAATTTAACTCTGTGATTTAATGAAAAATAAACTTATAAATTATAAAGATTTTTTTTTAGAAATAAATAAGACATAAGTTAGTGAATAATGTACGTCGTTCCGGCATAAACTTTAAATAGTATTTATTTTTAAACTGTCGATCTCTAATCGATCCGTTTCTATAATTTATTGAATTCGCTAGCGAGCCAGAAATTTCTTCCTAAATT
Organism: Maratus speciosus; assembly: GCA_963932465.1. NCBI lineage: Eukaryota > Metazoa > Arthropoda > Arachnida > Araneae > Salticidae > Maratus > Maratus speciosus. The sequence goes on along the minus strand of OZ010794.1, from coordinate 498,828,300 downwards.
TTTTTTAATACATGAAGAATAACAGTGTCTTAACAGTGTTGTCAATTTAAGGGGCTTCCGCGTTGTCTTCAACTTTACGTTTAGTCTCTTGATGAATGTCTAAAATGAACGATTCTTTCGGAATGAATAATAAATTAAGTTCAATAAATATGTTGAATATTTTTAAATAAATATTCTGGTATCTATGTTTTTAATCAAGGTTGAGTAAAATTTAGACAGGTAGTGAGCTGATGCAATTTCATTGAAAGGGTGCAGAAGAGATAGTGACAGTAGTGACAAAATTAAGAAAATTGGAGCTGTGCTCATAGCAAGTCAGTCTTATTAAAACTGCAATGTGATATTTTGAACTATGCAAAAGTATAATATATCATGAGAAAATCATAAATAAATAAAAATAATAAAAATGAAAATTTAAGTACGAGACAGTACTGACAGATTCTTATAATTCTACACTAATTCTAAACATATTCTTATAATTCTATCTATTTTGCAGTTTGTAACTTTTTTAAAAGTCCAGATAATTAAATCATCCGACTTTCTCAGCAAACAAGTTTGACCTCTTGATGGTCGCACGAGCTGTTTCCTATAAGGGGAGAGAAATGAGATAAAAACTATGGGACAGCATTTCTCTGGTCGGAATAAATATAAAACTATTTATAATCTACAAAAACAATTCTTGACTTTGTACTTTAGAGGGTAAATTTTTATTTTGTATTGTAAAATTTCTAAAAATAGTTTCTCATTACAGTAACTTTTGTTCCAGAAGATCAGTGCATCAAGTGGGGGATTGGGGACAGAAGTGAAAATTTGAATGTTTTAAATATTATTCGAGGGAAATTTAAAGTTATTTTCTTGAAAATTCTTTTTGAAATTGTAGAACGACATTACAGAATATATTTTATGCAAACGAAAATTATATAAATGGTAAAATGTAGCATATAACTCTAAGGGAAACAAGTTACCCACTTATTGAGGAATCACCACATACCGGGTGTCCTAAAAAGGACTGACTGATTTTAAAATTCAATAACTTGCAATCGATGACAGATATTAAAAAAAAAAATTGCAGGAGGGTTATGCATAAAGTTCGAATTACAAACAATAGATGGCGTTGTAAGCAATAGACGCTAAATACAGGCTCGATTTTTTGTCCTTTCTCTTCTTCTATGCGGAAAAGGGAGGTTAAAATGCATTGAGTAGGTCCCGAAGTACCAAAAATCGATCCTGAATTTAGCGTCTATTGATCGCAGCGCCATCTATTGTTTGTAATACAAACTAATATCGAAAATCTCTGTAAGAAAACTTTTGACCTTATGCATAACCCTCCTGCAAGAATTTTTTAAATATCTGTCACCGTTTGCAAGTTATTGAATTTTAAAATCAGTCAGTCCTTTTTAGGACACCCGATATATTTCACTTGTTATTTTTTATTTATATTTTCTACTTTTTGTGCTTAAGATGTTTCGTTGTTACAGTTTTACAGTCAAATGACTTTTTTTACTCATTATTGTTGTTGTAATTCATATACAATTGTAACCATAAAGACTTGCTGACAAACTGAAAACATTCTTAAAATTTATTTATTAACCCATGGTAAGAATATTGAAATGTTGTATCGTCATCAAAAACACATCTGTGAACGTAATTTTTCATATCAATTTTTCATATTCGTTAAATTAGCATATCAACTAACGACTGAAATGTAGATTACAAAAGTCCATAAAAGAGTGAAAAATTGCTGTAATGCTTTATAATAATTTTATTTATATTTTCATTATTACAAAAGAATAAATTAATAATTCCCAGTTACCACAGAAAAAGTACTTGGAAATTGATGATAATGTGGCTTTAACCCATTTGTGCCTGGCGTCCTAATTTTGGGACGCTTTCTTAAAAAAATTCCCATTACAAATTGAATTATGATATCCTTTCAAAACTTCGTAAAATATAACCTTAGTATTTGTTTTCAATATTTATCCATGAATGGCAGTGCATTTTTAAGATTAAAATGGTGAAATAAATGTTCGTTGTAGCGCAAAGTTGGATTTTCTTGAAATAAAATGGCGCGTAAGAAAAGGTAAGCTATTTCTTTTATTTTTTTATCAATCTTTTTATAAGTGATATTATTTATAAGATGAAACATTATTTTAGAATATGTATTTTTGCATTTTTCAGATTTCTGTTTTTTTTGCTCGAATTTGAACCTTTATATATCGTCCCAATTTTGGAACGCTATGCACGAATGGGTAGGGGTTTTCTCCGTTACTGTCTATGCATTAAATGTATGTTTTATGCCATTTATTTTGTTACAAAATGGTTACATACCACTCGGATTATTATTTGGTTATAAAATTATTATTTGGATTATTATTTGGCTATTCTTTGTTATTACTATAGGGGTAACAGGGGGTGGGCTCTGTTCAAGAACAAGACACCCACACCTTCCTACACTTAGCTATTGGCTTAGTAAAAATTTATATCATACCGTTATGTTTTGTACTTAGTTTAGTATTTGACATTCTGAGGTTACTAAAATATATACATCAGAACCTCGATTATCCGACGTAATTGGATCCGAACCGACAGCGGATAATCAAATATCCAGATAATCGAGAATTTATCAATAATCATCTAGTTTAATATGCAACATCGTTATCGAAGTGCTATTACGACTATTTAAACTGCTTAATAAACATCTAAATTTAAATTATTCATGAAAGTAATTTAAGTGTACACGGAAGGGGGGGGGGAGTATAATCTTCACGGGATCGGATCTTGCGGGAGTTCAAGCTAATTTCAATGGAATTCGGAGAAAAGGGAACCAAAATGCTTATCTCTACTCGTGGTTTGGAAGGGAACACTTGCATACACAAGTAATGTAAAAGTAAAAAAAAAAAAAAAAAAAGTTTAGAAAAAATTCAGGATATTGACATCGGTTTACAGAGAGTTCCGGTTACACGAGTGTCGTATAATCGAAGTTCTACTGTACCATATATACTCGTGTGTAAAACGAATAATTTTTGACAATTTTCTGCAAGTAAACTGGTGTGTAAACTTATACGCGAGTCAATTACACAAGCAAAAAAAACAAACAACAAAAAAAAAAAACAAAAAAAAAAACCTTCGAATACTGTAAAAGTCTGATTTTTTAAAAAATATATATAAATAATAAAATAATATATAAAATATACAAATAATAATAATTTATTCTTAAAAATCTTTCAATGATTTGTTTTTGTTTACTTACTAATTTTTCGCATTAGTAAGTGAAAGCGTCGCCTGGTGGCGTGGTCAGTAAGCGGAGGCTGCTGTCACCCCGAGGACCCGGGTTCGAGTCCCTGGGTAAGACATGGATGTAATTGTGAATGTCCCATTGTAGTTATATAATATATGTAATGGAAAATAAAAAAATGTTGTGATTTCTTGTGGTTTCTATGTATAATAAGGATCATTCGAGGCAACAGCCATTGTAGCTATAGGCCCCAAAGCATTCCGCTCTTCGATGGGCGTCAAGATAAATGAAATCTTTGGTTTGATTTTCTGCGAAATTGAAGTAAAAAGTTAGGGGGTCGACATACGCGAGTTTTTGCATTCAAAAGTTAATGGGTCGGCGTATATGCGAGTATATACGGTATATATACTCTATTAGTAATTGTTGAATATTATAAATTTTTACTATATAAATTTTTACTATGCCAATTCTAATGGTGAGGAGGAAGGGGGTCTGGTTCTTTAGCCGACCCCAACCCTCCCCCCTATAGTATTAATAAAGGAAATTTTATAGTCACATAATAACCCGAATGATATATAACCTTTTTGAAACTTATTAAATGGCATAAAACATAGATATAATGCTTAGAGAGTAACGGAGAAAACCCCTACCCTTTCGTGCCTAGTGTCCCAAAATTGGGACGTTTAGATTTTTATATGTTAAATAAATATTTTTTCAAAGAGAATTTTTTTATTATTTTTTACATTTATTTTACACCATTTACTATAATTAAGCACAATATTCAGTTGAAAAAAAAATTCAGGCACTAATGGGTTAAATTTGGAAATGACATCTGAAGAATGAATTTTAGGATTTTGCGGACCAACTCCGAGTCTTATTCAAGATAATTTTTCTTTGCAAAATTCGCGTTTGGCACCAGTAATAATGGAAAATAAAATTTGCCTTGTTTAATTTGAGCATTTTCGAAATCGCATAATTGAAGGAAACTTCTTTTAAAAAAGTGGTGTCACCAAATACAATTTTTGTATGAGTCACAGAACCGATGGGTCATTTTTTGAACTGTATTATTAAATAAGATATTGGCGAACTGAAATGTAATGATTGTATTTTGATAATAATTATTCTTTTATGTGGTATTTATACATGTGGTACAAAAAACACTAGAAAAGATTAAATAGTATTTTTTTCTTTTACATTTTATTCAAAGAATATCTACCATTATATAAAACAAAAATAACAAATCCAAATTTACTACAGAAAATTTACTACAATAATAATTGCTTTATATTTTATTAACGGAATGGAATTTTTATCGTTGTATGAAAAAAAATAGCAATCCGAGCTTTCTGATGAGAATTTGGGATTTCTGAATAAAAAATCGATAGAATTGGAAATACTCGTGTGCATTGATGTGGTAATATCTCAGTATGCATTAATGCATATCTTACTGTGATGTTTTAAGTGCTATGTTCTTTTTCCTTATTTAATATAGAGAAATATAACGTATATTGTATAGCTATTACACATTAGAATTTATCTAGCTTTTATGATCCACCAAATAGCCCCATGTTTCATGATCCACATTCGTGACTTTGATATATAAAGAAAAAATATTTATTTCAAAAACCCCATAGAGAAAACAATATAAAAAAAGGATAAAAATAGTCTCAGCTTTTTATGGTATCTACCATCATAGAATTTCCAAAATATATCTATATATTATGAAAGCCTATTTCTGTTTAGACTTATAAAGTACCTTTACTAAAAACACTATGTAACCGCCAAAAAGGCTTTTCATGTCCTATGTGTTTTGATCCAGTTTTGATTAGCTTGTTTTTTCTTCGATAACGTCCATAAAACATTGGCAACTGTAATGGTGAAATGTGATTTTTATTCAGAAAAAAGTTTTAGTTAGAAATAACCATTGAATTAAAATGCCCATGCATAACGAAAATGGTATCATGCAATGCCCCAATACATATATAAGCATGACTGACAACCCTCTAATCTTTGAGTAGCGCTATTTCAGGGCTGCCACAGGCGACTATTTCCATATTCTGTTTCCACCAGTATCTTTATAATAAAAATGTTAAAATATATTTCTCTTGCAAATTTTGAGAAAGCGTGTGTTAAGGATTTCCGTTTTGAGAAAGTGGTGCCAGTTAGAATGAAAAAATAGTCGCCCGTGGCAGTCCTGCTATTTCCGTATAGAAGTAGTCGCTATATTTAATGAGAGAAATTTATGCATTAAATAAGACGATTATTACTATTCACAAACATTAGTACTTTAATAATCGGGAGGAGGTAGTGTCATGTATCGGGTCATATATGTCAAAAGTGCTCGGCTGAGTAAAATTAGGCTTAACCAAATTTTCAACCAATTTTCCTGTCTTTGATGTCTTATATTGCTGCTTTGTGAATAATAATTTTCCGCAAATGTCAGATTAAAATAAACTGAGAAGAAAAAAATTTGAATTTTTCTAAAAACATTTTTTTTTCAAAATCCGCTAAATCGAATTCCATCAAATTGAAGTATGACGTAGAGGAAAACAGGTTTGTTATAATTAGCCTTTCTCCTTTTATTGCATTATAAGAGGGGTTAAAATATGCATTATATTTTTTATTTCATGTATCGTATATTTATCAGGGATGAGAGTTCTGACTTTTTGCACACCAGTATAATCTTAGAGAAAATGTTGCTTCATTTAATCGGAACATTTTTGCAATTTAACAGAACACTATTCTCTCCAAGATTTTACAGGTGTGCAAAAAGTCGGAACTTTCATTCCTGATTTACGAATAGTTTGTAATATAAAGTTTAATCGCATGAAAAAATAACATATAGTAATTATGGTATTATTTGTTTGCATACACGCATTTCTTATAATCCCTGAAATAACCTTATATTTCAAGGTTTTCTGCATTTCGCACTTCGATACCCAAAGAAAACTTTGTTTAATGTTTTTTTTTTCTATGTTATTTGAAACATTTAGTAAGGAAACTTAAAATAAAAATTTGAAACACTTCTAGTTAATTATCTTATTTATCATCATAGCGTGTTCACTGATCTATATAATATAACCTATAACTTTATGGAGATTAAATACTGTACCTTTGCGGAAAATATGAGAAACTGACAAAATAAATCTTTATAATGTCATGCGACTTTGATTTTTTTCCCAGTTTTCATAATTTACGAAAGTCAGAATTATTTTATAACTGCAATGATACTATAAACTTTTATTTAACAAACAAGTACCGGGTGTCCCAAAAAGGACCGATGATTTTAAAATTCAATAACTTGCAAACGGTGACAGATATTAAAAAAATTCTAGCAGGGATGTTATCTAAGATGTCAGGAGTTTGTATGCTGTGATGATCAGTATCAGTTACAAATAGCATCGATAGATGGCGCTACAAGCAATAACCGCTTACCCAGGCTGGATTTTTCGGCCCCTCTCTTCTTCCATGCGAAAAAAGGAGATTAAAATATATTGAATGGATCCCGAAGTACCATAAATCGGGTCTGGACTGACAAGGGAACCACTTTTGGTGTTGCTCGTACCTAGCAACGAGACCTGGTGCATTTTGTAGCCCTATACATAAAAGTAAGAGAACCGATAAAATTTATCTGTTAAAATCACATCTTATATACATTTTTATACCTTCATTTTTCTATTATTACATTTTTATTTGTTTATTTCATGCCAAAAGTGAGTTAAGTCGCCAAATATGGCGCTACAATTTTTCCGGCCGCTTTATCCTAAGAGTAAATGTACAGTTCATATTACTAGAAATATATCGGATTGCAATTTTTTTAATAATTGATAGCATAAGAAATAAATATTAGGTTTTTCTTTTTTTTTATGCAGACGATAAATATATAAATAGTATATATAATTCGATAAAAGCTTCAAAGATCATTGAAAACTATTTTTTAGTGAAATACAAACTAAGCAAACTATTTTCTTTTGAAATCGAATGGAATAATGTTTCAAATGTTTCAAATGAAATGTTGCTGTATTAAATGATTCTTTGGTAAAAGTAATTATAAAGTAAATTAATATTTTTACACAATTTAAAAATTTTTGTGGCTAATTAGGTAGGAGGTCGGACATTACATTTTCTACCGAAGTCCAAAGCACTCCTACACAAACAGTTACGACATTTGGCTAGGGTTGCCGGAAAGCTCTACTTTTGGGGGCAAAAAACGCCAACTGTTTCCCCGCCAAAAACGTGAACATAATGTTGCAATTTTTCAAAGTCAAATTCGTGGGTTCTTGGAGGAATTTTTAAACTTTTTTCAATATTTTATAGTTATTATTAATTTTTTTTAAATGCTTTTCTTTAAAAATCTTCAATATTAATACTCAGATAAGCGGTCTCGAAAATTGCATTTTCAGAAAATTATGCTGCTGTAAAATCAAGAAATACTATTTTAACAGAAAAATTTTATCGATTCTCAAACTTCGTAATATAGGGCTTTAAAATGCACCAGGTCTCAATGCTAGGTGCGAACAACACCAAAAGTGGTTCCCTTGTTAGTAACTATTATAAAGAATCACAGTAAAAAAAAAAAAAAAAAGCAATTTAACAAATTACAACAACCATTTGGAAAATGATTTTTTCAAAGACTAAAATTTAAGATATAAAAAATCGCACGGAGTTGATCATACATTACGTACGCCACGAATTAAACATTAATAGTGTTATTAAACGTAAAAATTGCAAGCGACAAAAATCGCCTGCGACTCGTCAGATTTCCTGAAACTTACGTATTATCCACCTGCAACTTACGTATTATCCAAGCATTTCATTGGCTATTCAGGAAAAGGCTATTTCATCGTAGAAATTTGACGACCCATTTTAAATGAAATTTCATTCTTAAACTTCTAAACATCCCACAATATTACTTTTTACACCATCGTATAGAGAAAAAAATGTACTTTTAAATGCAATTTGTTTATAAGCTGTATCTCAATTTGTTTCTGAGTTATTAATTTCATTTTTTTTGTAGTTTTATTACTTTTTTATCATAGTGGCAATAGAAGTATCCATCTCTGTTGAAAGTAAATGTTAGTGTATAGACCAATCAGAAAACGAAGAAAATGCGGATTAAACCAATAAAAAGCTTAAGATATGATTTTGATTTTCTACCCTGACGAGGCCAATAACCACTTTTCCAAATGGTTAAAAAAAAAAAAAACTCTTGACATCATACATACCCCTCCCTGCAAGAATTTTTTAAATATCTGTCACCGTTTGCAAATTATTGAATTTTAAAATCATGCGTCATTTTTGGGACACCTGGTATGTTACTGTTTAGTAACATGTTACTTATATTTGGTATACCTATTACGCTTATAAATGAAACTTTAACACATCATTACGTAATGTATATATATCTCATGTTTGCATTATTTTATTCATAGCTTTTATCTTCCATCAAATAACATCATATTTCAAAATTTTGTGACACATTTTCTGCATTTGTCATCGTCATGTGGCAGAAAAAAATAGAACAATGCATTTTCTGTGTTGTTTGAAGCATCTGATACAGAAGAGTACATAAAGAAGATAGATAATAGTCTCATCTTTTGGTGATTTCAACCATCCTAGAACTTCAAAAGATGTCTAAAGAATATGAAAGTATCTTATATATATTTTTGTTGAAACGAAATAAAGTATCCTTGTATCACAGAGAAAGGCTTTCCATGTCACACGATCTGTGATCAACTTTTGGTTAACTAGTTTCTTATGTGATGAAACATAAATCTGACATTTATATCGGTAAAGTGAGAATTTCTTTGAAAATATTTATTGTTCAATAATGATATAATAATTTAGATTGTCAAAAAATTGCACTAAAAATTTGTGATGTATGTATATGTATAAATCGACAATCGATATTGGCAAATCTCCCAGAGTAATTGTTTTAATAAGGGAAAATTATTGATATTTTTTTAAATATATGGATGATATTATAACAAATAAAAAAATACTGCAACAATGTTCTTGCGAAAATTCATATGCTCTTTATTTCATTAGAAGAAATTATGTAAAACGAAGGCCAATGGAAATTCACAATAAATTAGAAAATTTTAAAATAAGTTCAAGCAAAAAAAAAAAAAAAAACCAATTTATCAAATTACAACGACTATTTGGAAAATGAGTTTTTCGAAGACTAAAATTTAAGACATAAAAGATCGCACGGAGTTGATCCTACATTACGTACGCCATGCATTAAACATTAATAGCGTTCTTACACGTAAAAATTCCAAGCGACAAAAATCGCCTGCGACTCGTACGTATTATCCACCTGAAACTTGTGTATTATCCAAGCATTTCATTGGCTGTTCGGTAAAAGACTTTTCCATCGTCAGATTTCCAAGAAATCTGACGACCCATTTTAAATGAAATTTCATTCTTAAACATCTAAACATCCCACAATATTACTCTTTATACCGTCGTATAGAGAAAACAAGTGGGTAAGTGTGATCACAGATCGCACAGAGGGTTTCGTTTAATATTTCTTTCAAAACACTTTATCCTTTTGAAAAATCTGTTAGTTCCATATTTCAAAACCAGGGGCGCACTTGATTCTAAATAAACCTGTATCCGAACGAAAATCCGTGTTACATACTATCCGTAGATATATTAGTCGAGGGGATTGGGTCCATAGCACCCGAGATAAGTAGGCGCACCTGGCGGGAAAAAATGGAACTAAAATATGTAAGGCTATGGTGCATAATATGAAAGAATGGTCAAAGGGGTGTCGGCAAAAGTTGGAAAATTTGTCCCTGGGTTAAAAGGGCGCAGGTTAGAAAACTTGCTTAAAATACACAAGTTAGATCCCAGAGGGGTAAATAATAAAAGACTTTTCGAAAATTTTGTGATTTGTCGTGTGGTCTGAGGCATTCAGCTATACGTATGCAAAATTTCATGTCAACAACTTAATTAGGGGCTCTCTTAGAAAGAATTGCTTCAAATACATATGTGGTAGCTCAAAGGGTTAAACGTGAGACTTTTTCAAGATTTTATGATTTGTCGCCTGGCCTCAGGTGTTCTTCAATAAGTATGCAAAATTTCAAATCTCCAATTTAATTAGGGTCTCAGTTAGAAAGAATGGCTTAAAATACACAAGCTGGAGTTGAAAGGGTTAAACATAAAACTTTTTCAAAATTTATTATATGACGTGAGATCTGAGGTGTTGAGCTATAAATATGCAAAATTTCAACCTAAATAGGGGCTCACTTAGAAAGAATTGTTTAAAATGCACATGTGGGAGCACAAACGTTTAAATGTACGACTTTTTCAAAAATTTTATGATTTGTCGTTTGATGTGAGGTGTTCAGCTATAAGTATGCAAAATTTCACGTCTCCAAACAAATTAGGAAGCTCACTTAGAAAGAATTGTTTAAAATACACATGCGCGACTCCAAAGGGTTAAATGTACGACTTTTCCAAAATTTTATCATTTGTCGTATGATGTGAGGTGTTCAGCTATAAGTACCCAAAATTTCATGTCTCCAACATAATTAGGGGCTCACTTAGAAAGAATTGTTTAAAATACACGTGTGTTACCCCAAAGGGTTAAATGCACGACTTTTTCAAAATTTTATGATTTGTCGTTCGATGTGAGGTGTTCAGATATAAGTATGCAAAATTTCACACCTTCAACCTAATTAGGGGCTCACTTAGAAAGAATTGTTTAAAATACACATGTGGGACCCCAAAGGGTTAAAGTACGACATTTTCAAAATTTTATGATTTGTCGTTTGATGTGAGGTGTTCAGCTATAAGTATGCAAAATTTCACGCCTCCAAACTAATTAGGAGCTCACTTAGAAAGAATTGTTTAAAATACACATGCGAAAGCCCAAAGGGTTAAATGTACGACTTTTTCAAAATTTTATGATTTGTCGTTTGATGTGAGGTGTTCAGCTATAAGTATGCAAATTTTCACGTCTCCAAACTAATTAGAAGCTCACTTAGAAATAATTGTTTAAAATACACATGCGGAAGCCCAAAGGGTTAAATGTACGACTTTTTCAAAATTTTATGATTTGTCGTTTGATGTGAGGTGTTCAGCTATAAGTATGCAAATTTTCACGTCTCCAAACTAATTAGAAGCTCACTTAGAAATAATTATTTAAAATACACATGCGGGAGCCCAAAGGGTTAAATGTATGACTTTTTCAAAATTTTATCATTTGTCGTATGATGTGAGGTGTTCAGCTATAAGTACCCAAAATTTCATGTCTCCAACATAATTAGGGGCTCACTTAGAAAGAATTGTTTAAAATACACATCCGGGAGCCCAAAGGGTTAAATGTACGACTTTTTCAAAATTTTATGATTTGTCGTATGGTGTGAGGTGCTCAGCTATAAGTACCCAAAATTTCATGTCTCCAGCATGTATAGTTTCTGAGAACGGGCTCTGTGACGGACAGACAGACGGACAGACAGACAGACAGAGGAGCGAGACGAATAGGGTTTCGTCAGATGAACGAAACCCTAAAAAATGTACTTTTAAATGCAATTTGTTTTAAAGCTGTATCTCAATTTGTTTCTGAGTTATTAATTTTTTTTGTAGTTTTTTTTTTTACTTTTTTGTCATAGTAGAAAAAGAAGGTATCCATCGTTGTTGAAAGTAAAGGAAAATACAGATTACTGAATAGACCAATCAGAAAACGAATAAAATGCGGATTAAACCAATAAAAACCTTCAGATATGCTTTTGATTTCCCATCCTGAGGAAAACAATAACCATTTTTCCAAATGGTTAATAACTAGTAAAAGCCATGCTTTATTTGCATTCGCGAAGCATTATTTAATAAGGTAAATATTTGAAAGTAACAATATTTTTTATTATTATTATTTTTGTATCTTTATTAAGCAAAAACGTTATTTTATGTTTTGGCGCATTTTTAATTTTAGAAATGTAAATTCAGCCAAATAACTAAGAATTTCCTCGGAATTTTTTATTTATGATATAACGAATTTAACAATTAATTTTATTTGTTTACAAATTTTTTGTTGCCACTTTACAAAAAAAAAAAAAAAATCATAATATAATTTTTTTTTTTTTTAAATGCGTAAGTATCGTCTGCGAAAATTATTTCACATAATAACGATAAATTGGGTATTTGAATTTTTAACAATGAAAAATACTTTTATAATTGAATGTAAAAAATTGAATTTTCACAAATTTTAATTCATTAAAAATATGCTATAATTTCCTAGTTGCCAACCTCCCGATTTTTTGCAACGTGCAAATCTTACAAACATGCTCGCTTTATTTAATTGCGTAAATTGTGCGATTGCATAAAGCAAGTAATTCTGCATAAAAATATTGGTATGAAAAAAATCGGGAGGTTGGCAACTATGTAATTTTCATAAAAAAGGGGTATTTTAAAAATTTCATGAAAGAAATCTTGAAACTATTTAATTAATCATGATTCTTTCTATAATGACTAACTCCATGATTTATTTTTTCTTCCGAAAATATGCGTGTTTCATTTTTTATTTGCAAAAATACGTCCGTAATTCTAAAAAAACATGTAAAAAAAATTAATTAAAATAATAAATTTTTTAAGGTTATTCTGTAAAAAAAAATAATATTGTACGAATCTACAGGTCGTAATTTAATTTTATGTTTAATTTCAAGTCAAAATACTGAATATTTTTTTTTTTTTTTTTTGGAAAGTGTACGACAAAATGTAATTTGAGTAGACTAGTAGAGGATTCGCTTCGCTCATCCTAATAATAATAAAAATAATCGGAATTGTTTCCCATTTCCTATTGAATGAGGTAAAACTGATGCTGGATTTCAGTCACCTGAATTAAAAGAAAACGTTGATGCATGTTTCAAAAGTGTTAAAGTCTAAAAGCGTGTTTCACTGAGAAACTCTTCTGATAATAGCATGCCTTAAAAAACTATTCGTCTAAAAATGCGGAGTTTTGCGGCTGCTTCTGAATTCTGATGCCTGTAATGACAGTAAAATTTGATGTAAATAAAATTTATAAAAGTTTAATCAATTAATAAACTTCAGACATTCCATTAAATACAGTAGAACCTCTTTTAACCGAAATCAATTTTTAAAACTTTTTTTTTCTTTTTTTACTATTATATTCCTTGTGTGCAAGCGGACCTTTCCGAACTACGAGTAAATACAAATATTTTCGATCCACTTTCTTAGAATTCCCTTGAATTTAACTTCTGCTCCCGAAGGCTACGGAATGGAACGAAGAAAACAAACAAATTAGCAATCCTGAAGCTTTCGAATGTTTTGCGAAAGGTTTGGCATTCCTTTAACATCACAGTGGTGGACTAATAATAATTAAAAACTCCGTGATAGAGCTTCAAAGCAAAGAGAATCGAAACTGTGACAAACAAAACAATTTTTCAAACCTTTGTTGATTGCATGTAAAAGGTACTTAATTTCAATAATTGAAATTCAGGTAATTTATTCTTGTTTCTATTTTGCTATTGCTTTATTTTTATTAAGCACTGTTACCGTAATAAGAAATATTGCATATATTTCTCCGTAATCTTAAAACTGAAGTATTCTGGATTATCCGAAAATTTCGATTTTCCAAAAGATGGTCAGTACCAATTACTTCGGATAATCGAGGTTCTACTGTATACTAAAACGTTTTTAATTTGACAAATCAGTAAATATTCTTACTTAGTAGTAAAATGTTTTCTATTAGTCATTCTAAGCTAAGAATGTAATTATGGCTATCGTTATCAAATCTCAATTTTAAAACAATAGAAGCTCCTCTGTTCTGAAAGTCTTTTGAATTTAGTGAAAGTGTTTGGTTATTCTAGATATGTTTCTCAAGTTTATGCATCAGTACATATCGTTCAATGCACGAATTTAATAAAATATGTCTTACAATCTAAACAAATATGGACAACATAATATAAATGTATTTTCCGTAAGCCACGCCCTTAGTCAATGATATTTTTTGAATGAAAACGTGCATTCTCCTTTGCCGTAGTGAAAGTATTAACCCTCTCGCTGCGCAACCCGAGAGTTACGGGCAACGTAAAAGTAGCAAAATTTCCGCTACCCGAGATTTCATCGGTGATGCATTTTCTCCGTCTAATTAACCCGCCTTGATCATTCCCACCAGTTACTTTTTATTGTAAATTTTGCCTTATCTAATCGGAGCATTTTCCCGATTAAATCAGACGAAAATGTTTGCTTTGAATAACCGGTGGAAAAAGAATAAAAATTCTTAAAAGACGCTCGTCGCGAAGGAATTAAGTAGGCAATTTTTTAAGCTATTTTGATAAAACAATTACTCAGCGAGAAGATTAATATAAGTTATTCCATATTTAAATAAAGCTAAATTTATTCTTAAAATTTACTGGTGTGAATTCAGATAGTCTAAATTACGAAATTTCTAGAACGTATTCTACCATGGGAATTATAGAGTTAAACATACTATATTTAACACATACATTTAAATTTCTGGATGACGGAGCGTGAAGGCGCGGAATTTGTCAGCTACTCGGAAATCTACCCGCTTTTAGAGGAAAACACATACAAACAATATCTGCGATGGGGATTTAAAAAGTGTCCACTATTAGAAGTCTCTCTTATGTATGTTTAACTTTATATATTAATTCAGTCGGATTTACTTAATAAGCTTTTTACTTATCAATAATAAATACAAAACTATACTTGTGAACAAGAATAAAACATGAATTATGTAATGCGTTGCTTCGATAAGTCGATTAAAAAAAACTACATGTCTTCGCGATTTCTTTAAGTAGATGAATAAAGTTTTTTTCAGAGCAAGGATATATTGTATTGTTTAATGAAATTCGCTAATTATCCTTTTTTTTATCATGAAAATAACTTATGTTAACCTCCAGATTTTTATGTTGCTGAAAAAACTTTTATTACTACAAAACATCTTCTTTTAGCGTAATTAATAGGAAGAGAAAACAATTTATCTTGCATTATAATGTAGAAAGAGCAGATTCATAAATTATTGGTAGTAATTTAATCATGGACACTGTAATTTGAAATGTCTGAAATTCAGACACATAAGTGTCTGAAACTGGAGTGTTCAATTTTCAGACATTTTAAAGTGTCTTATTTTTTAAGACACGTGTATGCGTCTGAATTTAAGACATTTCAAACATCTGAATCGCATCCATTTTTGACCAATCTGGAAGTTCGGTAATAGGCAGTCAATTTTTCACTTTTTTTTGTAAGCTTTATACAATATAAAAAAAATCCGTTAAAATATGGAAATTATACTGGCAATTTACGCATTTTAATTCAAATTTTCTTTCTTAAATTCCAGAAAATTTTCCATTTTTTGCATATTTCTGTATTTAAAATTTTCCATTTAAAAGGTAAAATATACTCTTTCAAGGACAAATCCATATATTTCGCAATCAGCATTTTCTAAAAACATGTATATTAGACATGATTTATTTATTTATATTCAAACCAGTGCATTGGTTGCATTCAAACCAGTGCATTGGGGGGGGGGGGGAAGCTAAGAAGGCTGAATCCCCTCCCAGACTAGACTAGATATTGTTATTTTTTTAATTATGAAAGATTATTATTAATTTTTTTAATAGGTTTAAAAATAGGAATTTTTGAAAAGATATTAATTTTGTCACACAATTTTTTTCTCTTTTATAAATTTTATAATGAAATTCGAAATTATAGCATGTTTGAAATTTACTTAATTATAAATTTAAGACACGGTGTAACCTCTTGTTCACTTTAACCTTCATAATATTTTGCTAATTTAATAATAAAACTTTAAATTATTTGATTGCAAACACACTTTAAAATTATCCAAATACAGAAACACACCAAAAAAATCGCAAAAATTAAGATATATTTTAGCACAGTATTTCATTATTTAACATCTTAAAAGCATTCAGAATTACACCCACTAAAACTTTCCAGAGCTTCCTCTGGCTGGTTACGACTTATCAGTGTTGAATTCAGGGGGTGGCCCGGGGGAGAGAAATTTCCCCTCGGAGCAAAGAGATGTCCCTCCGGAAAATTTGAGATTTTGTGTTTTCAATGGTCAAAAAGTGCAATCCCCCCCCCCCCCCCCCCACCGGAGTCTCAGAAATCCCTCCCGAAGAAATGTGTCTGAATTCAACACTGACGACTTTGCTCCAGTCTGCAGAAAAATAAAAGTCAGGACCTGATCTGGCATGTCCCATCAAATCAAATGAGAGAAAGACCGGGCCAGATCTGAGCACATATACTCCTCTAAAATATGCCTCTCCAAATCGCAATCCTGGATAGAAAATGTCAAGTTTAATTACGAAAATTTCCCAAGAGAAAAATGACTTGAATACACCAAATTCAGTAGCGCCATCTAGTTTGAGTCGAACGTATTATTATTAGTCGAACATATTCTTATTAGAACGTGTTTTTGAAAAGTCAAACGTATTTTTTTTTTTTTTTTTAAATGGAATATTTCTGAAAATTCTTACTATGTAACTTTTTAGCTAATGATTCAGTATCGATCTACTCCAGGTATGATTTCACCGTGATTTCAGGATTTCACCGTGGGAAAATTAGTTTCATCAAAAAATTTTACGCTGTATTTTGATCGAGGGAAAAAAGGAAGACAAAAAATTTTTGCATAAACCAATGATTTTTATTATTTTTGCAGAAAAATTATACATAATATTTATAACTGAGAAATTTTGTTCAGAATATTTAGCATATAGGCGGAAGTAATGAGTCCAATTTCAAAAATGTTGCCATATCATTCACTGATCAAACGAAAAAAAAAGAAGAAATAATCAAAGAAAACAGAACACTATATTCCTACACACACTTTCATATACACATACCTTCGCATTAAAATTAAACACAGGCTTTTGGCAATAAGAAATGCATTTATTTTTGAATGAAAAATTGATTTTATTTTTAAAGGTTGCCCTCCCCCCCGCACACACAACTGAAACGGAACAAGCCCGAATTAAATATATATATATATATATATATATATATAATATATATATATACATACGCACTGTTAAAACATTTTAAATATTTTAATATTTCAAAAATAACGTGTCTTCTGATAACCAATAATATTTGTGTTCTGAAAATTTCTTCGATAGAAGTAAAAAAATTTTCTACTGGTTCTACATCGCATGAAATTAAAAAGCAAAATATTCAAAATTCTAGAGAGAAGATGTGTGAAATCTTTCAGAATTATAAGCAGATTGACAAAATATTTACAGTTTCCGTAAAATAAATTGTGAGTCACAAATAACTAACAATATTTGAACTTCCTAGCTGTGGAGGCGTGGCCGAGACGGATTATCGCATAGTCTACGGACCATAAGATCATGAGTTCGTATCCCGCGACGGGTAAGTGTAATATTGCTAATGTTGTAAAATGAATTAGATGAGTGAATCATGTAAAATCTCTGAGACCTATTGAAATGTGGGTGAAATGTCCCTTCCTTGAGAGCATAATTTTTATTTTTTAAATATAGAAATTTCAAAAAAAAATTTAAATATTTCTGGTAATTGAAGAAAATTTCCACTAAAATACGTAAATTGTACTGGCGTTTTGATTGGCGGTACAGTTTTTATATGTTAAAGGATTTTTTTTTTTCTGTGTATTAAGGCTTACCGAAAAAAAGGTGGAAAATGCTTTTGCAGAGAAATTAAAGGTGGTCAAACATGGATGCAATTCAGACGTTTGAAGTGTCTTAAATTTAGACACATACAAGCGTCTTAAAAATTTAGACACTTTAAAATGTCTGAAAATTGAACACTCCGTTTCAGACACTTATGTGTCTGAATTTCAGACATTTCAGTTTACAGTGGAGATGCTTGAGAAAATAATTTTATCTGTCTATTCATTAATGATGTTTTCGCAATCGTAGCATATACCATTAATAAATGGTGTTGAATCAGGCGGATTTTTACACTCTTTCATTTAACTCAAACTGGTTTAGATGTCATTTTGCAATTGATTTTTAATACACTTCCTCATATGCTAGAATTGCAGAAATTACGTTTACAGATGTGTTTTCCATGACAGTACATCATTTTAATAAAAACGTGGACTTACGCTGTCAAATTTAATGATTAAAAATACTTGCGATACTCATCACCGTACAACATATATAAAAACTATATTAAATACACATTAAAAATATACCCAACGTTTCAGACTCTTTCTAATAAGCCATCATCAGAAAAGGGGCCTTGAACTCTACGGAGCTAAGTTGTGCAGTTGTGCGTAACATAGCTCCATAGAGGTCAAGAACCCCCTGATGATGGCTTATTAGAAAAGTCTGAAACGTAGGGTGTATTTTTAATATATATTTAATATAGTTTTTATGTAAAATTTAGAAACATGTACAATATTGATTGAGTTTCAATGTTGATTGTTTCTGTAAAAATTATTCTAATATATAAAAATGAAAATTTGTCTATCTGTAATTCTATACAAGTTCACAGTTTGGAAACGAGAATTGTGAAATGTTACGTGCATGTGTATTAAAACACGACCGAGGCAACTAAAGTAATCTCGAATCGAAATAATTTATAGATAATTTTTAATTAATTTTTCAACTACTTTTTCAGCAGTGAAATTACGCTTGAAATTATTGAATAGTAAAGACGTGAATAATCACATTGCTAACAAGTCGTAAACCAACTTAGTGAAAAATGTCCAAGCCGGGAATCGAACCCGGTCCCCGGGAATAGATCTCCAGTGCTCTACCACTAAGCCACAAGGACGATGCCCAGCTTGGCATCTCTCACTTATATAAGTCGGTAAGTCTGCAACCGCAGCACTAGATGGAAAAGTCTTCATGAGCACACAATCTAGTGGCGAAACATGAGACGCAAATGAACCCAGCATCGGTGAATATACAATATATTGTATATTCACCGATATATTGTATATTCACCGATATATTGTATATTCACCGAATGAATATGAATACCAATATATTGTATATTCACCGATGCGGGGTTCATTTGCGTCTCATGTTTCGCCACTAGATTGTGTGCTCATGAAGACTTTTCCATCTAGTGCTGCGGTTGCAGCCTTACCGACTTATATAAGTGAGAGATGCCAAGCTGGGCATCGTCCTTGTGGCTTAGTAGTAGAGCACTGGAGATCTATTCCAGGGGCCCGGGTTCGATTCCCGACTTGGACATTTTTCACTAAGTTGGTTTACGACTTGTTAGCAATGTGATTATTCACGTCTTTAATATTCAGATAATTTTTAATTAATAAAAAACCGCCAATTTAACAGCTGTTTCCTATCAAATTGAAACATATTTCGTTATAGCAGTTGCCAAAAAAAAAAAAAAAAATCCACAATAAAATTCTTACCGCAACTATAACTTTTCTATTGGAAGATTCCCGTGTGCAAATGAAAGTAAATAAATAGTTTGATAAATTTAAAAAAAGTGAATATTGCGTCATATTGGAAATATAATGTTAGGCAGCAGGTGAATATATAACGTCATATGAGTTTGAAAAATGTATTGAAGCATGGTATAAACCCGATTATGGAAATATTGGCATATTTTGACATTTTGAGGTTCTCTGAATTTGTTTTCGCCAATTTTAAATCTATACCATATACATGGTATACAAAAATCTATACCATATACCGTTTCATAAAAGATGGACAAAACTTTAAGAAATGATAGTACACATCCAACAAACAACTTTAATTAAATAATGCATGGTCGGAAATAAAAGGCAGATGTGCTAGAGAGCGCCGAAAGTGATGTTGTTACACGAGGCAAAAACACACGAAAAATGATTAAGTGACAAAAACAAGGTGGGGAATCGCTCTCCGTACAATCGTTGAGTTTCTGAGCTTTTTCCATTTGCAGTTCCGTTCATAAAATGCATATCAGCCTTTCCCTATTAGTGAAGAGCAACATCTTCCGATACGTTCCTACTGCGATTGACAGTTGCACACTTGTATCAGCGACTTTTAGGTATTAATCGAAGCGAAATTTTGTACACGCATTCTTCTTCCTTCCCATATCACATTTGGATGCTATTACAGTCGTTGTTCTCCCGATAGTCTGTAACATGAATGGTGCTTTATCGTTTACATGGATCAAGCTTCCAAAATGTGCCAGCATCTTTGCATTTTATTTCCGATCATGCATTCTTTGATGAAAGTTGTTTGTTTGGATGTGAACTATCACCTCTTAAAATTTTGCCCATCTTTTACGAAACACCCTATATGTACGTGTGTGTATGCGTATATTTTATAATTTCAGCAAAGGTTTACGTCCCTGGAGCTCATTCTTAGTGAAGAATTGAAAAAAAAAAAAAAAAAGATATGGCTTTACTTCTCTTTTTTTTTTATTGTTTGTTTTATACTGTATATTTACTTTTGAAATTAATTTTCAACACAAAGATTCTTAAAATTTCGGGCAACGTAAGGTACTTTAGGTAGTACCGTTATGAAATCAAATGCTTTGTAGAAATAATACAGCGAGAATTTATTGTTATATCAAGTTGAACAAAGCTAAGTTTAATCGACCGTTGCTCTGTCTTCCCTGCATGTTTTAATTTAATTTATCTTGGAAATTATGAAAAATATTATCATTTGTTTGGCATGATTAAAAAAAATAGAATCACTTGTAATAATAACTATAAATTTTCTATGTAAAATCTTTTCAATTAAATTTTGTTTAAGTTAATGAATGTGGTAATTCAATAAATTTTTATTAACTGCTTGAAAAATTGATGCGCAAACGACATACATATAAAAGTAATATATTTTGTATAATAATTGTGTATTATTGGCTGTATAAGAAAATATCGAAAAAAGAAGTTTTATTGGTAGATTTAAATTGGACATAAAAGAAATAGGATACTGCTTTCAGCACAGTAAAATTAATAGCAACAAAATATGCAATTAAATAAATGTATTCCTGTATATATCACGAAATTAAGATAAATCACTTTGTTGAAATTTCTAGAACGATAAGGGATATAAAAAAAGTTTATTATTAACTTCTTAGTATTTACTAAACCCCATAGTGCGTCGCAATGTAAAATATACAGGTTTAGTAGATTTTTATTTTCATTTAAATAAGTACAATTATTGTCAAAATTCTCTAAACGTAAAAGGGAAAACATTTCCTGAACATATTTCAATGCATTTAGTCTAAAGTAAACAACTGTTGCCCATTGTTAATGAACATACGGATAGTTTCATTCCAATATAAAAATAGTCGAATGTGCTAATACTAAAATTTTGTTCTTTTTCATATATGTTAATACTTCAAAATTTGCTATCAAAGTGCCAAAATTTTAAATGTCAATCTATGTCCAACATGAGTATCCTAAATATACGAAACTCAGTGCACCAGTTCTGGAGATATTATTATAGCTAAAATAAAATACTGCAAAATGCAGCAAAGCCGCATCAGCTGTTGGCTAATTTCCATCATAACCTAATCAGCAACAACATATGTCAACGTCAAACTGAATCTGAAGTTTGATGAAAATGCGTGATTAGTTCTTGAGGAACTATTGCGGAAATCATAAAAATACAGCATAGCAAGACCACCTGTTAGACGATTTACACCGAAACATAATCAGCACCAATATTTATCAAGGTATACCTGAATCCGAAGTATGATGAAAATTAGTATTACTTTTTGAGATAGAACTATAGAGCAAATCGTGAAAAACGCACTATAGCAGCGCCACCTGTTGAAATATGTACACTAAAACGTATTCCACAGCAATTAATATCAAGGGCTCAGTGAATCTGAAGTTTGATGAAAATGCGTGCGTCAGTTCTTAATATTGAGTTATTTCGGATATCCTACAAATACAGCATGCAGCGCCACCCGTTGGGCGATTTACACCAGAAGCTAATCAGCACCAATTTATATCAGGGACTAACTGAACGTAATTTTCTATTAAATTATGTGCATTAGTTCTGGAGATATTGCTCCCACAAAATTTGTGTCACATACAGATAGAGTCACAGACTCACAGACAAACGTTTTGTAAAAACATGTCTTTCGAGATCTCTAAACCCTAAAACGTGTAAATCCGCCGAAAAACGGAAATTGAAAATGTTTAAGAATCCAATACTTTCTTCTTGTAAAGATAGAAGAAAGTAATTACGATAAATTACGAAGTGTTAATTTTATTTTGAGTGATTTTCCCCCATTCAAATGTTAATACTATAATGAAATCTGTTTTTTTGCCTATTTAATGTTAACATAATTTTGATTACTTAAAGTGGATCTTAGGAAATGATGTTTAGGCCTCCTCTAATATTGCTTCACGTCTGATGAATTAACGCATAAAAACAATGTTTAGAAGTTACGTTTTGCTAAAAATATTAAGAAAATTTCAGATCAGTAAAAAGTATTTAGTTGACCAGTGATTTGCATTTGTTTTAGGTTTTACTTTCATATACAAATACACAGACAAATAAAACCAATAAAAAAGATGTTTAAAAGTTGGATAAATGAAGGATACGCAGAAACGAACTGAATTTAAAAGCATTAAAAATATTCTGCTGCAAATTATAACTAAATTATTCTAAAAAACACCATCTTGTCATTATTAAACGCAAAAGAGGGTGTAAAACAAATACATTCTCCAAATCCTTTGATTCAAATGTATTGGTTGTTACACGAAGTATGAAACTCTAAAACTGCATTTTATTCTTCAATTTAACATTATTATTTTTTTGTAAAGTAATTTTAATTAATTGGAAACATCACAGAAGTTTGGAGAGAGCTTTAATAATAAATTATTATTATTATTTAATATAACTGCAATATATATTTATATAATTAATTATTTTTGTTTCTAGGATAATTTTTATTTAAATTACATAAGTGCTCAAATTTCTATCCATTTGGTAATATATGGACATTATACTGTACCCAATTATACTATAATTGTAATGATGTTACTTCGTAGGCATTTTGGATATAATTAATAGTGCTGTTTGGTAAGCATTTGTATCAGCACAAATTTCCCCTTCTACGAGCCAAAATCAGTGCTACTATGGCGCTGACGTTTATAATATTCAGTCTGTGTAATAATGAACATGTCACCTGTGATTACCGGTACGTTTATCATTCGAAATAACCCATTAACTATAGAGCTACCTGCTCGATTAACTAAAGCGTTTGTTATATTGGTGTCATACTAAATCTGTAAATGTCTATACGCAATGTTTATAAACATCTTTAAAAATTGGAATTTGATTTATTTAGTTAGTAGGTGAAAATAATTATCTAATAAAATGTGTAAAATAAATTTATAAAGTATCACCGTACCATTTATAATACTGTGCTTAAAAGGCAAAGTATAGTAGGATTTATGTTTCATAGCGTATGTCATAAAATAAACAAAAAAGAAACTGATATCACTGGACCACAATGGTTCTGTCACAGAGATGATCAACTTAGTTGATTCTAGATCTATTTTTGCACTGATTCCGTATATGCTTTTCGTTTTACTCTAGGTGGTTCAGTTTTTGAGAAATTTGTTTATTCAAATATATGAAAATTTAAACCTTTTTGTGCTTGTCAGATTGAATTCCATTTTCTAGATAATGACTACTGGACTATTTTCTTCAGATAAGTATCACGATCTGGATATTGTTAACATTTATGTGTCAATTATTAACAATTTTATAATTGACGTATTATTTTTTAAATTTGCATATATTTCATTGGTGTAATGTTTACATTACAATTAACTTTAAAGTAGCCGCCGCAAAATTGACGGAATGTATTTTCTAGACTAGATTTTTATGTTGATTTTAAATCTGCAATCTATTACCTTATATCACGTCTAGTTCTTGAGTAAAATGAGTTTCTAATTTTGTACGGTATTAATATGCGTTTGATATAAGATGCTTTTTATGGTTGAGTACCTCATAGTCAAAGTGGTGAATGGTGTCAGTTTCCTATCAAGGGCATAAACACAATTTCAAAAAAAGGAAAAAAGTAGTAGAATGTATCCTAACTAGTTGAAGTACATCACAAAGTAACATAAAATGCGATTGATTTCTGGCTTTTTTGACCAAAAAATAAAATTTCAATTTTTTCAAAAGCAAAACGTGATAGAAGAAAACAGATGCGAGATTTGAAATCAGGGTAGACAACTGGTTTAGGAACGCATTAGCATACTCGTGTGTCAGAAATATTTAGATGTCAAGAAACATTATTAGAAAAACATGAAAAATATGCAAATTAGCCAATACAATTCAAGGTCACATGTCAGTATAATCTTAGAAAGAACGGGTTTGTAAAGTAAAGAAGACAGTAAGCATAACACAAAACAAAAAATCCAGTCTGATAATGCTTTATGCCTAAAATGTGCATGTAATTGTACAAAAGTTTTACTAAATTTGCATACATAGAAATATGCAAATATCTCATAAGCATGACCTGCTAAAGTAAATCTAAAACTAAATTCGTAATCAGCACAAAAAACTGCATAAGAATCTAGTATCGGTTTTGTGGAAGTGCAAAAGTTTAAATTTTTTGACCAGTGTATTTTACGCCTGTTAACGAGATATTTAAAAATTTTTGATAATACAGGGTGCCCAAAAATTTGAATTGTTTAGTAGAAGAGTTTGAGAAGAGATAAAAGAAAAATATTTACTTCACAAATAAATAAATTTAATCGGATTTAATGCACAATATTTTCGAAGTGCTTCCCATTACTTGCAAGAATATGGCGAAGCCTAAGATCAATATTGTCCAAAATTGAACGAATAGCTGGCAGTGTGATGCCTAGAGTTTTTGCTAGAATTGCTTGTCGGAGCACGTCTAATGACTGTGGAGAATTTTTCAACACATTATCCTTCAAGTAGCCCCGCAGAAAATAATCCAGGGGGTTCAAATAAGGTGAACAGGCAGGCCAATCAACCTATCTACCCTGATGCGTCAGTACAATTAAATCCCAAAACTACCCTTATTTGTTCTTTTTTCGTAAATTGTAAACTGCGTAGTGTTGCGTCACCGAATGTTACGTCACAATGACGTCCCAATAAATAGTTATTAAAGTTTCAAATTTTCGGTTAATTATTGGGCACCCTGTAAGAACACTTGAAAATAAACACATATCTTCCTTTAACAGGGTTCGTGCTACTCATCCAAAAAAATACCAAATTTTTGGAAAAGTAATGTTTCCTTTATTAATGAAAACAGTTCTGTTTAAAAAAAAAAAATAGTCCAATACAAAATCGATGTATAAAGATGTGACTTGTTCTAATCATTTGACCATAAAGTGTATTAATTAATTCTATACCTAAATTTTCCTTAGGGATCGTCTACATAGAAAAATTTCAATAGTAGCACCTAATTTTGACATCATATTTAAATTTCTCGATAAAGTTTACCTTCAGATACCAAATGGGAAGTCATTCGCTAAAGAAGCTTGGGAATTATGGAGAAAGATTGGAACTCTTATTGTTACATTCATATTTAATTGTTGCAAAATAATTTCAATATGATTAATATTTCAAGC
Organism: Maratus speciosus; assembly: GCA_963932465.1. Lineage (NCBI taxonomy): Eukaryota > Metazoa > Arthropoda > Arachnida > Araneae > Salticidae > Maratus > Maratus speciosus. The sequence continues at coordinate 498,802,543 of OZ010794.1, read as the reverse complement.
AAAACTCAAAAACCGCTGCACAGAATGAACTATAATTTTGAATTTGTATATTTGAAGCTTTTAAAAATCTTTTTGTGATTTAAAAATTATAGATTAAAGTTCTTATTTTTTCAAAAATTAATAAAAAAAAACTAAACTTTTTCGAAATGAATTAAAAAAATGAAATGTCAACTATGAATTTTTTTAACGAGAATCGATTTTCTAAAGCTTCAGATATAAAAACACAAAATTACAGCTCATTTCACGTTGTGGGTTTTGAGTTATGCTTCAGAAAGTACCAGCATCACATCATGGTACTATTAATAAAGATGAAATGACATATCCTTAAAATAATGAAGCTTCAAGTGTAACCACTTTCGCAAGAGCTGAATACTTCCGGCGGAAACTTCCACCAGTAAATTTATTTAGAACTTTTCTCCTATTTAAAAGCCTTGTTAATACAAACTTTCAGTCATAAGTAATAGAAGAAACAAGTTTTCATTTTTACTGGTGGAAGTTTACTTTTGCGGTAGCCAGGCCCTGCGTTTCCGCCTTAATGTGACAAACAGTGAAACAGACTCTTTTACCAGTCAAATTGACACCAGTAAAAACAAATAGATGTTTTTACCATATTTCTGAGAAAATATTTTTATGAATAAGATGCTTAAATAAGACGAAATTTTCTACTCAATTGTACTGGTGAGAAGTTTTCCCCTGACGGTATTCAGAAACTATAGATAAGGTTTTAATAAAGCAGCCGCCTTCTTGTGACAACCTCCTCAGTTACTTCACTCGCAACTGGAAGACAGTGCAGTATATGTCTACTCCTCTTTATTCATAACTCCATTCATCACATTCAGTTTTGCACAACGATTACAAATGACACGAGTCGTAATTTTCGGAGCTCAATGAAAGAGTATCCCGCCCAAGATTCAAACCTGGAATCTTTCGGCTTAACCTGCCAATGCTCTGAAAACTGAGCTAACCTGCTCAAATCTCACTCAGTTGGAAAATTACGATTCCTATAACCTATTAGAATAGTTGCCTCAAAATTCATGAAATGTAATTACGTACCAACGTTTTTTGCAGCTCCTTTATCTGCGATTTATTCAGTTGAGCTGATTCAGATATCAGGTCAGATGTCATAATCAATAAAAATGCCTGGATAAATGGTGTCAACCAGATTTGTTCAGTCTAGATCAGCTGGTAGAGCATCGGCAGCTTAAGCTAAAAAGTCCCTGCTTCGAATCCTGCCTTGGACACTTTTTCACTCAATTGGAAAATTACAACAATTTACCAATTAGAATAATTGTGCTAAATTAATAAAGCGTGATTACAAATGAATTTAACAATGCGCGTTCCAAATTTCAGTCTGCATAATTACTAAACTATTTGTTCGAATGCTTCCTATTTGGTATCCGAAAATAAAAGTTGAAGGAAGAAGACCCTAATTTGATGTCAAAAGTAAGTAATAGTTTTGAAAAAAATAGTTTGATGCAATTTCTATGTATAAGAGACTCTTCGAGCAAAAGTTAGGTATATCAGTACTTAGTAAAGGTCTTTATTAATTGATTCACACCAGTCATATTTTAACCCCTTGAGGGGCAAGTGATTGTGACCCTGTAATGTTGAACTCACACCGGAATCTTTGAAAATTCTGTTTCAAAATAACTCAAAGCAATTTTACGGCTTTTTCCCACCAAAGTTAGAAAAATAAAATTTAATACAAATTTTCTGGTGTAACACTTCACTAATCGTAGGTGGTATATAATATACACCGGTGCCCCTCAAGGGGTTAACGAATGACGGATTGCGGCAGACTTGGTGTGGGGATATAATTTTTGACTGTACAGTGTCAAAAGATGCATTTCTTAAGTTACTATTTTGTCACCGAGAACGCCAACGTAGAAAATAAAATCAAGCAATTTCTTATGATATGGTTATGATGTTTATTTATTCATTAATTTTGTATGAGATTACACACCAAGACACAATTGGGATATGCATTCTGGGTAAAAAGTACCCAGAATTGTTAAATAAAACACACAAAAAAATGAATTATTTCTTCATCAAAATTTACATTGTTCCCTTCAAAATAGACCCCATCGAATTCAATATAACCATGCTAGCGCAGGACCCAATCTTTCATACATTTTTCGTAAGCAGATTGGGATATGGGTCCGAACTTCTTCAGCGAATTTTCTTTTTTGTCCCCAGTTGACTCAAAACGCCTTGCTTGAAGCCGCAATTTTAGCTTCGGAAACAAAAAGAGTCACACCGGACCACATAAGGCGAGTGCGGTTCTTGGTCGATTACTTTAGGAAAGTTTTGGGACAAAAACACCCACACGCCGATAGAGTAAAATTGAACTCTTTAGAAACTTGTCGTGCGATGACGTTTTTCATGCCCAAAATATTAGTTCTAACGTTAAGAACGGACTTAATAGATATGTTCACCTGTGGAGCCAACAAACTAAGACTCATACGATGATTTTCAAGCATCAGATTCGTGATTTTATCTATGTTTGAGTCGTTTGTAGATGTTGAAGGTCGACAAGAACGAGACAAATAAGCTACCACTTCACAGACCGCTTTGAATGTTTTATATAATTCATATGCCTGTGTTTTGGACATGCAAGATTTACAGTAAGTCTTCTGCAACATTTTCAATTATTCTGCTCGCAAAATGTTGTTTGAAAGGAAAATTCATTAATTTTAAAGTATGTCTATAAAAATCTGCTGACAACACAGTAAGTCGCCAGATGGCGCTCAAACTGCGCATTGTCCCTCGGTACAGTGATCCCAAAATACAGAAGTGGTTTTCTTCTAACCTTGGATTTCCTTGCCTAAATACGGGTTAGGTTCTTTTAGGAAGACTCTCACTGAGGGCATCCCCCCCCCCCTTTTTGGACCTATATCCCTCGTGTTCGTAATTGGCCGTCATAAAACAACACCAACACCCAAATTACAGAAAAAAAGTTGGTGATACCTTTTATGCGCGTTTTTTCAATGATAAGTTTCAGGTATTTTTTACATATAATGTAGACATATTTTTAAGCATTTTTCTTTTCCTACTAAGAAATCTGCCATTTTAGATTGTCTTAATTGCAGTATAGATATGAAAAAACCTATCGTCGATAAATTCCTTAAGTTCACTTGCTATTTATTGGGTTAACATTATTCGAGAATCTGACAAAGAAATCAAATTTTCGCACGATAAAATATTCTTAATTTATTACGATTATAATGTTATTTATTATGATTATAATATTTTTTTATATATAAATATTTTATATGTAAATTTGACAATATTGGAAATAGACAAGAAAAGAAATGTAATTTTGTAATCGTATTTTATGGAACAAATATATTTTCTCTAAAAACTGGTCGCAAAATATACGAATTAATAAAAAATTGCACAAAGCACAAACTACCGGGTGTCCCAAAAAGGACTGACTGATTTTAAAATTCAATAACTTGTAAACGGTGACAGATATTTAAAAAATTCTTGCAGGAGGGTTATGCATAAGGTCAAAAGTTTTTTTACAGTGATTTTCAATTTTAGTTCGAATTACAAACAATAGATGGCGCTGCGATCGATAGACGCTAAATTCAGGCTCGATTTTTGGTACTTCGTGGCCCGGATAATACATTTCCATCTCCTTTTTCCGCATAGAACAAGATAAAGGACCAAAAATCGAGCCTGTATTTAGCGACTAATGCTTACAGCGCCATCTATTGTTTGTAATTCAAACTAAAATTGAAAATCACTGTAAAAAAACTTTTGACCTTATGCATAACCCTCCTGCAAGAATTTTTTAAATATTTGTCACCGTTTACAAGTTATTGAATTTTAAAATCAGTCAGTCCTTTTTGGGACACCCGGTATATTTATAATACTTATTTTCTATTACCTTTGTAAGTTGAAATTTAAGTTTTCTTTTACAAAATCATGATGGATATTTTCAAAATTTGAATAACTCACCTGAAAAAGAGAGAGAAAAAAGGTATAAAGATGTTATTCTAAATAACATATTATTTTTAAAGTATATAAAACATACAATATAACATAAAATTTTCCATAAAACAACATTATTTTTTTTAATGCATTTTTTTCTTATTCCATAAATATATGTAATTACATAAAAGAACTAGCGATTATTTCTAGAATATTATTGCAAGCACATACTTTCCCTTGTAATATATAATCCTTCTTAAATTACATTTTAAACTGTAAATAGAGCAACAACGATCTTTTTGTAGAATCATATATAAAACATTTTTTTTTAAAATACGGATATTGAAAGTAAATAATAATTGCAATTCCGCTTGCTTCCGATAGTTTTAGCATATTTTATTATCGCATGAAAATTTAAGAAGCTGCACTGATATTAACTATAAGCAGTAATTTTAATGAAATGTAAAACATAAAAGCATCTTATTAAAAACGATATTGAAGTGCATTAGTTCTTCCATTCTATGACTATTTAAAATTATGATAAAACATTTAAAAAATATATTTAAGATTGCAATGCAATGTAATATGTAATATAATATAATACAGATATATGTTATATTATATGCATAAAATATTTTAACGTTCAGTAAAATCATCTTTTAAAAATATTTTAATACATTAAAATATTGTGCAATATAAACTCTAAATAAATTAGACTCCTGTTGTATTGTCCAATGTTTGTGAAAAAATAATGATTATTGTGTTTTTAACAAAGAACACAGTCATAAAACCGTCGCTTGTAAAACTAATATTTGCTAGAAGTAAATACTTAATATATAATATATTATTTATATTATTTATATAGGTTTCATTAAAAAAAAAAAATAGTACATAGCATTGGCGTTGTGAATTGTTTACACAAGAATTCGTTTTACTCGAAAAATACTGTATTTAGTATTCTAATTCAAGAGAAAAATAACATATCAGTGCATAATAAAACCATAAAGGATTATGCATACTATGATGAATATTCTAGATTGAGCGAACAAAGTAAAAACAAGTACGAAATAAACAATATGCAACCACCGTATAACAGTTTGTGGACTTTCGGAAATTGTGTTTGATCAATAATGTACCTCTTGAGATATACAACGGTCTATTTAGTGATAACGGCAAGGCGTAGGTAATTTGTAAAGAAGAACTTTTTGACAGACACAGAAGGAGATATATCCGATACACCGAAGGCATTATATCCGAATGATGGTTATAACAAGGCATGATATAACGAGAGCTTATTTAAAAATATCGGGCACGTTTACTTTAAAGTGACTTTAAGAAAAAAACAGATAATTAATCATAAAAGTATTTAATTATATCGTACAGTTATTACACTAATATTTTTACTCAACCCCTTCGGGACGAGCGTCTTTTACATAATTTTTAATCTTTTGTTACCGGTTTTACAAAACAAAAATTCTTGCCTAATTGAATCGCGAAAATGCTCGAATTAAATAAGGCAAAATTTACAATAAAATTTTACTGATGAGAATAATCAAGTATTCTGAGCACCTTATGCGGCACGTATACCGGTCACTCGTCCCCAAGGGTACTTAACACGGTATACATAAACATCATTTTATTAATAAATTACAATTAACAAAACTCTTTAAGCAAGTACTTACAGATTTAAAAAGTTGAAAATTTTCACATGGAAAATTATTTATTCAATGAAAAATTCCTACAGTAAACATTTTAAAAACGTTCTGTTAACCCTTTGCACTCGAGAGGTGACTCTCACTCACCACTTGTGTTGTCACGTGTTCTTCGTAAATCGGGACACCAAATGCTTTTAACACCACTAATATCTTACAGTTTGTTTCGTCATCTTTTATCACAGATTATTCGGCCTTCACATAACGCGAAAAAAATTAGCTTAAAATACTGGTTACCAGAGCATTTGGAGCACGTATTTACGCGGGACACTAGAGGTCAGTGACAATCACTTCTCGAGTGCAAAAGCTTAATTTAGCGTCGTTTTCAATGTACGCAGAAAAGTTAAAAATCAAACTAATGATGATGAAGGTTTGAAAAGTTTTAAAAGAAAAACTTTGAAAGGCTAACTGGGAAAAGCGATTGATGCTAACATTTACTCACATCTTCAACTCACATCATCACTTTAAATTAAAAAAAAATATTTAAAACATGTATAGTGAACAGGGTTCTCGCTGCCTCTCGCCATTACGCCAAATCGCGACAAAATTCTTCATTTGGCGAGTAAACCTACAGTCAAATTCGCCAAATTGCGAGTGCTCAGTTTGTCTGAGTGGTGTGCCAATATAGTCGAGATTTTTAGACGTGTTACTGAGCAATTGATATCGTTTACATGTTCACTCGCACCGTGCCATTTATATGGCTCTACTTATAGAGAAACCGATTCAACCCCAACTGAGTTTAGCAAAAGCCAAAGACACAGAAAGGATTGTGCGATAGGTATTTCTCTATTGTCAGTTAATCATTATCTATGCGCGGCAGTAAAAACGCAAACCAAATTACTCGCACTAAGCGCCAAATAGAGAATATTTTTGCTGGAATGCGGTGTTTAAATTAGTAATTTACCATACTATTTATTAAGTGTACGCAGTGTCACTGGCCGGTGAAATTTTTTCAATCGGGTAAGAGTCCAAATCTCATAGAAATTTTTAGTGTATATTTTCACAACGGTAAAACAAAGATGGCTGTTTTTAATTTTTATTTAGACAGCTAAAAGAATGTCTAAAACATTTACACATTAAGGAGACATTTAGAATGTATTTATTTTTAATAGTTTATGTAGCAGATAGTCGAATTTCTATTGTATAACCAATTACAAAAAATTAGGTTATTTTAAAACATATTGAAAAAAGGGAAACAATAAAGGGTTAAAGATAAATTTTTCAGTGTTTCATGCCGAATCTATTTTCCTAACATTTCTGTTCATTTGGCTACTGTTTTTTATTTCTTATTCGCCAATTTGCTAATATTCGTCAAAAGCCAGCGAGAACACTGATATTGAACCTTTTAAAACTTCAAAGAGAACGCAGACGCTTAAAAATGCCATTTTAATAGTTTATTTTTATAAAACTTTTAGTTATATACGTTTTAGTTATATACATAGTTGTTAATAGATTAATTTCTGAAACAAGTAATCATTAATGAAACACACACACTACGATATATAATAAAACACACATAAATAATCATTGTTTGTTTCATTGATTTTTAACAGTTGTCTTTCCCTTCTTATGGATTGATACTCTTACGTAATCGTAGATAGAGTCTTAATTGATCCGGGCTGTACCCAACTAGAATCGGAAATTTCGGCTTAGAGTTGACAATACCCGAACTACCCAAACAATACCCAAACCCTACCCAATTCTAAATATTCAAACTCGAGCTCAAAAACAAAGAAATTTAATCTATGTTTTATTACAATTAGGGAAAAATTGCCTACAATTATATCTCTAATATCAATTCTACATTTTTATGCTAAAATAAACTCTTCTACACTCATTAATATTCCAATACAAAATATTTTCGTTTCAAAAATATTCAGGATTTTCTTTTCGAGTGAAAACCGAGTAAACTTGAACTCAACACTCAAGAGTCAAAACCAAACACAAAATCCGAACCCGAAACATTTAAAGTAAACCCGGTAAAATCGGTAAACTCGGACCGATGCATGACTCTATCCTATGCCATATATTTTCTTCACTTACTATAAAATTGAGTTTCGTCGCTTTGTTGTTGTTGCTGTTGCTGTTTTCTACTTTAAAAACTCTTAATAGATTTTTTCTAACCAGATAGATAAAAAACAAATTTAAACACTGTCTATGCATTTAACCGATTAATTTAAGCCGAGCTTTACATTACAACACTGTAAGAAGTAAATATCTCAATTTGTAGAATGAAAAGACGTGAAAATGCACACTTTCGCTTGTGTTTAAAACTGTCAGAGAGCAGGAAATAACACGTTGGAAATTGCACGTCAAGCGTAGCAAACGCTTTACTTTTACGTTAGTACTATAACTAGTTTTATAAATATTTTTTGCGCCGCATATTTTACTGAATGTATATTTTAGTGCACCTCATAAGTGCATAATGATTTAATTCTGTTCGAAAAGCTGTAGCATGATTAAAATGCACTTGAAATAATATTTTCCCATTGGCCGTAATGTAACGGAAAACTTTTGACTGTCAATATAATTAAACTATACATCCGATTTTCATAAAATTTGAAATGACTCGACAAAATATATAAAAAATTATATATTTAAAATTTCAGACCATTCGGTTGGGTAGTTTTTGCTCTGTTACATGCGGACAGACGGACTCAACGACGACTATAGTTGCTACGTATTTATATAATTACTTATGCACCTAAAAACGTCGATGATTATTCTTTACAATTTTAGTATTATATCAGGAACATCTTATACCTGACCATTGTTTTATTCTCATTTTTTAGTTTTTTAAAGAAATATTTGAACTAGCATTTTTCTATTCAAATATTAGGAAAAAATTCAGGAGAATAAGGAATGTTCCTGGGAAAAAATATTTTAAAAAGTCACTGTGAATTTATATAGCATCTTTCTTAATGTAGTCAGCAAAACATAAAGCCCAGCTCATAAAAATAAAACCATTAATGCATAAAGTTTTGCAAAGTTTTTAGGGAAAACTTTGGCTGACTGACAAAAAATGTTTGCTCATAACATTTACTCCGAATTCCAACAATCAAAAACACATCTGTTATCATAATTCCTCTTTCTTTAGCAGTCAATCTTTTTGGACTCTTCATTATATATGAAAACATGAATTGCTCGAAAAATGTAGAGAACTTTTTAATGTTTTAAAGGCATATAAAAAAATGTTTTTTTAAACCTATGTTTTTGCAAAGTTGCGGATGCTGTTAAAGGGGCCTTAAAAAAGTAATGGCTTTATATGAATCATCATTTTTTGTTTCATGTGTTTTTAACGTTCTTTTTTGTTTTATTTTTGGATTCACGTTAAACGTAATCCTAAACCATATATAGTATATTTCCCTTATGCAATCTTTACGTTTCTTATATGTTTTTCTCAATATTATTTCAGAAAAAAATAAATAAAAGAAATAAGGAAAAACTAATTTTGAAAGCAAATAATTGAATATCATAAATTTTAAAATCAACTTTTGCGTTTTTTTTTTCACAAAATTTTGATAGAAATATAGTGTTTCATTTAACGCCGAATTTAGCAAAACTGAAAAAAAAATTGATTTTTTGAAAAAAAAATCAAATGTTTCTATTAAAAACTGTGATAATAAAAAAGCTTAAAAGTTGGTAACTATGTGTATCCAATATTCCGGAAGACAAAAAAGAAATCAATATTAATTAATAAAATATTAATCTCTATAACTTTTATATTATTTGATATAAGTATTATTGATATGAAGAACGTAATTCACATCTTTGAATTAAAAAAGAAAAAATCCTTAAACCAACGCTTCTAGATTAGAAATTGTGATAACATTGAGTTGAAAAAATGAACTACACAGCTCCCTACTTTTTTTAACTTGCTTGATTCGCACCACTTTTTTTAACTAGCATAATTAGTCTTATTTTCACTGTAAAAATATAGAAGGTTGATGTTTTAGGGGATACCTAGTTGCAAAGCAACTCCACTTTACTCCTTGCGGATGAGTATTCTTATAACGCATCTTATTGGAGCCATAAAAAGAGAGTCAAACCGTAGTACAATGGTTGTACTACAATAATAAAAGCTAGAATTTAATCATTTCCGACGCAGAGTAATTCTGTTTATAAATTAAGAAAATTATTGACCGACACCGGAATTTATAAACGAATTTATTAAAAAACACAAGCTTGCTCATTTTTATGTACATTAGAAAATGAAAATTTTAATTAAATATTCTGGCTGCCAGTAAATTGAAAATTAAATGTTCTTTTTTTAAGGACACCGCCCTCGAGAGGGTTAAAGTTAAGGAAAGGTCTTCATCTGACAGATATTGAAGAGTAGGATATCGAGAATAGGAGGCGGAGATTTCTTGGAATAAACCAAGAAAGTCCGAGAAGTAGAAGAATTCAGAAGTTATGGCTATAAAATTTAAATATTAACCCTTCACTATACGATTTTTTCTATTTTTATGAAAAAATTCCGAATTTGTTTCCGAAGAAAAAATTCTAATTTTTTGTCAAATGCAGCCATCCAACATGGACAAAATAAGTGTTATTCCATTCTTTGGACTGTTCTTGATCAGGGATAGAGATCATATTGGCTAAATTCATGACACATAATAAGAATGACAGTGTTTTTAGGTGCGTGCCAGATGTGGCCCGTGGTGCAGTGAAGGGTTAAGATAAAACAGTCATTAGAAAGATTAACGTAAAGAGGCATATATAAAAGACAAAGGTTTAAGCTGTTTAGAACTATAATCATTGTCATTAAATAGCACAAATTTTAGTTTTTCAAATAAACTAGTGGAAATAAAAAAATATGAATAATAATAAAAAAAAACGACTACCACAATGAACTGCTCCTACTTTTTTCCTAACTACAGATACCTTTCTTATATTGTTTGATTAGCACTATTTTAAAAAAATATATTAGCCTTGTTTTCCCTTTATTTAATTTGCCACCGAATAAGGCAAATTTTACTATTTTAAAAAACTGGTGGCAATAGAGAAATCTGAAATGAAAAACAAATAGCGAAATGGCAGCACTGGTTATTGTACTTGGCAGCACAAATATTTTTAAAATTCGCTGCGATTACATATAGAGTTTTTTCCCTTTTTTTCTGTTTTTTTCCATGTACTTACTCAGTAAAGTTAGCCTTTTCCTTAACTATAGATACATTTTTCAGACTGTTTGATCGCCACCATTTTTTTAAATAATACGATAACAAGGTTCTTACGCTATTAAGCCACGCCCCATTTTGTAAGGACTCTACCACCAGTAATCTTATAAACCAATCTTCTAGCTAATGGATCGTGAAGAAAACGATCTTTATAATAATACTGGTGGTAGAGTCCTTACAAAATGGAGCATGGCTTATCCCTCTCGCTGCGCAACCCGAGAGTTTCTAGGGCAACGCAAAAGTAGCAAAATTTGGGCAACCCGATATTTCTTCGGGGATGCATCATTCCCACCAGTTACTTTTTATTGTGAATTTTGCCTTATCTAATCGGAGCATTTTTCCGATTAAATCAGATGAAAATTTCTGTTTTGAAAACCGGTGACAACAGAATAAAAATTCTGAAAAGACGCTCATCGCGAAGGAATTAAATACGCAGTTTTTGAAACTATTTTGATAAAACAATAACGCAGCGAGAGGATTAATAGCGTGCGAACCCTGGATAAGCCTTGTTTTACATTTATTTAATTTGTCATTAGATAAGGCGAATTTTACTATTTTAAAAAACTTGTGGTAACAGAGAAATCTGAGTTTAAAAACAAATAACAAACTGGCAACACTGGTTCTATCACAAACATTTTAAAACTCGCTGTGAATTCTTATGGAGTTTTTTTCTTTCCTCTTTTGGTTTTTTTTTTTTTTTTTTTTTTTTTTTTCAATGTACTCAGTAAAGTTAAAAGCCAGACTCATAAAAATCAAATTAATGATGCATGAAGTTTTGAAAAGTTTTAAAAGAAAAAATCTCAAAAGCATTGTGAAAAAAAAGGGGAGTGACTGATAACATTTACTGCCAATTTCAACAACCGAAAACACATTTTTTATCCAAAATTCTCCTTTTATGCAGTCAATCATTTTGAACTTTCCGTCTTAATAAAGAATGACACACACACACAAAAAAATTGTAGCACAAGTTTTAAAGTTACAGAGATGCTTTAAAATGCATTTTTAAACCGTTACTTATATAACATTTTGAAAGTTGTTAACGGAAAATTTATGTTGCCGATGTAATTTGCGATCTAGTAACAAATAATCATTTTCTTTCAAAGGTTTTAAACATTCTAGTTTAAACGCTTTCCAATATAGTTAAAAAAAGTCTGAAATTGTATGTCAAACATGGGAAATGAGATGCCTTCGTACTATAAATAGTTTTATAAATATTCAGATCTTGGTGCAATAGCTGTTGCACTGTTGTGTAAATATGCATGAATACAAAATTTATTACGATTCTATAAATTAAATTCAGTAATACGGAAATAATACGACTCCAACTTAAATAGCAGGTCATCATCATGGCAACCTAGAATCGTGATATATCATGGAATATCATTGAATTAGTTACGTATGACAGGATTTAATAGAGTAATTACAATGGTAACCTAGAATCATCGCCTACAGCGTTGCCAGTAGGCTACTTTTTTTTAAATTCATATTTCTTGATTGGCACCACTTTTCTGAAATGGTAAATTCCCCTTGTTTTCGCCTTAATTAACATGTCGTTAAATAAGGCGAATTTTACTATTTCAAAAAAGTGGTGACAATCAAGAAATCTGAATTTTAAAAAAGTAGCCTACTGGCAACACTCATCGCCTGTCATGGGCTATCATTGAGTTAATTACGTATGATAGGTTTTAATATAGTGAAGAAAACTTTTATTAATATCTTTTTAAATTTTGTTTCGATTTTCATAAAATTTGAAGTGACTTGACATGATTCTACAACGATTGTATGTATTAAATTTTAATCCATTCGGTTGGGTAGTTTTTTATGCTATAATACGGGGACAGTCAGACGAAAGAAACAGACGGCTTCTATAGGTACTGCGTATTTATATAATTACAAACGCACCTAAAAAGTTTAAGCATTTCCGTTTGTCTCTCTACTTTCTGCTTGTCTGCCGTCTTTTCGTGCTTTATACTCGAATTGTCGTGTAATTACGAATTAAATATTTCCAACTGAGCAAAAAAAATGCCCATGCCGAGAATCGAACCCATATCCTTGGCTTACAGGACCAATGCTCTACCGTTTAAGCTAACTGGACTGACAACCGGTGAGCATATTTCGCTCAAATAACCTTAATGGTAATAACATCTGGTCCGTGATGTAGACAGCAGAATTCTTCGGTACCAGTATTTTCTTATGGAAAAATCTCTTCTTAAATGTGGCGAAATTTCGTGCATTTAACCTAGATTTATTTTTCTATAAACAAATAGTGATATTTGTCCTGAAAAAATCCCATAAGACTACGACCCCTGAGTTGAAGGAACTCCATATAAACGATGGGTACGTAGATAAACTATTATTTTAACACAATCAAACTGATTATAACTGTTTATAATCAGTTTGATTTTGTTACAATAATATCTACGTACCCATCGTTTATATGGAGTTCCTTGTTATAATCAGTTTTATTGTGTTAAAATAATAGTTTATCTACGTACGCATTGCTTATATCGAGTTCCTTCTTATAATCAGTTTGATTATGTTAAAATAATAATTTATTTACGTACCCATCGTATTTATGGAGTTCCTTTACCTGCGATTTATTCTGCTCAGCTGCCTACATGACATATCAGATGTTATTACCAATAAGATTATCTAAGCGAAATATGCTCACCGGTTGTCGGCTCAGTAAACTTAAATGGTAGAGCATTCACTTTTATGCCAAGGATCTGGGTTTGATTCCAGACCTGGGCATTTTCCCGCTCAGTTGGAAATATTTAATTCGTATGATAACTTTACCAATCAGTTTGGTTGTGTTAAGGTAATAGTTTGTCGTGCAATTATTAAATGTTATTTAGGTTTACCATGGTATGTTCGGTATTGAAAAGGAAGTGTGTACCATTTATGGTTGTTTTACAGGGGCACCCAAAAGTATTCCGCTATATCACCGTCAATAGTTGAAAATTGATTTCAGTGCATTTTAATGAGTTACAATATTTCATATATATATTGTAACTCATTGATATGCGTCACTAATGTAAATATCAACATTCTTTCCATAGAGTATAGAGTAAATAGCAATTACAATTTTTTTTTCTTTACAGGGACGCATAATAGAATTCTATTACGTTATGATCTATAACGGAATATCGTTTGCAGTGTGTGTGATGTTGTGCGTTATTTCGATCATAAGGAAATTGATATAAAATACTGAGGCTTACTACAACACGTTTACGATAGATTATTTAGAAATTGCCGTTTAATTACAAAATCACCCAGATAATTCCGTTAAAAGACTGAGTAAACGCCATAACTGCTAGACTTGCGTTTTCAGCTGTGATATGCATTTTAACCCTTAAATACATAGTGATGCAAATTTCCATCACCTTTTTATTTAATTTTTAATACATAAAGATCTTACAACCACTATATTTATATAGAAATACTAGTCCTCTAAGAATTACAAAATTATGCTACTAAATAAAGTTAAAAATTTATCTTACGATTTCTGGTGTCAAATACTTAATATAAAAATAAAAAACACAATTCTAAAAGAATAATTCATGCAATTAAGGGTTAAAATATAAAAGAATCTTTAGAGAATTACGAGGTATACAATATACGAAAGAATTTGATTTTTTTTTAAATGTTTATTTAGGTATATCATTTCTAAGACAAGAATGAAATTCCATAACATTATTCCAATAGTGTTGGAAAGTGATTAATAATCTATGCCTTAACCCTTAGAGGGATATATTATATCCCATCGTGATTCCATCACCCATAATGATGATTCGTAACAAAAACTTTTTATTAAATTTCACTTTTCCAAATTTGGTGGAAAAAGAAAAAAAAGTCATAAAATTGCTTTTTCTCATTTAGAAGTAATATTCCGGTTTGCATTCAACATTACGCAAACACAACCGCTTGTCCCTGAAAGGGTTAATGCATGATATTCCATTCTTGGGGTTGGGTTTCTCAAGTAATCTTATACCATGTTATTACTTCACTTGTTCAGCCTGTGCCTTTCCAACAATTGTTGCTGTTGTCGTTTCTATTTCAAAAACTTTTAATGGACAACTAATACGTTTTCCAAGCACATAAATATGTCGATGCACCTACCCACTTAATTTTTGTGAAGCTTAACTTTATATCATTTTGACACCTATTGTTTGTGTCCCTCTAACTCAATACCTCTACTCACGAGTAGTAATATTCGTTTTATTTAATCGCAAATTTCCTTCTTTAAATAAATTCAGTACTTCTATTCAAGAGTTGTGGTACTCAGTATACAAAACACTTTGACATGCATTCAATATCTAAAGTAAATTTATCAATTTCAGTAATGAAAAGACGTTGCAAATAACACACATACGTTAGTGTTTATTTAAAATATTGGACGACGATAAATGAATAAATAAATAATAAGTATAAAAATAAAAATAGTTTTTTAAAACGCTCTTTATAAGCATGCAATGTTCATCTTGAACACCCCGATTAATTTTTTTACTGCGATCGTTGCCATCGAAATACTCAAAGCCAGAGGACACGTGTTGTGATGTCATCACTAATCGACCGATTTCTCACTACTATTGGAATTTACACCGGAAAATTTTGAATAGCAATTTTATTTTATTTTATTTATGAAATATCTATAATCTTATAAAACAATTCTAAGTATTTAAACTTACTTGGTGAGAATTTGGAATCTGCAATAAAACATCAGCCAGATGAGGCAACTCTGTGACATTCCGCATCTAGCTGAATTTTTATTTAGGAATTTCGAATTCTCATCAATAAATTTAAATAGTTTTTATTGTTTTATAAAATGATAGATATTCCACAAAGAAAAGAAAATTGCTATCCAAAAATTTCCGGTGTAAATTCCAACACTAGTGAGAAGTAGGTCGATTAACCGCCCCCGAACAAATTTCGTTTCAGTAAATTTTTTTGGATATGATACAGAATTCGATTATGAAATTTCACTGTTTTTTTACGCTTGGTAAAAGTGAATTTGTTAAATATATCAGGGATGAGAGCTCTCCAACCCAAATGGTCGATTACTACGACTGAATTTTAATAGTATTTCTCATATTAATCGATGAAAGATTTTTTTCTGAGATGTAAACCGTAGAATACTATTAAAGTTTAGTGGTAGTAATCGGTCATTTCCGTCGGAGCGCTCTCATCCCTTGATATATAAATTCTGCTCTGTTGCTGTTTTAATTTATGACAACAAAAGAGAATGAATGAAAAATTATTTAAACTATATTTTTAGAATTTCTAAATTTATTTCCCAACCTATAGTCGCAAATTAATTAATACTAAACTATTAATTGATAAAAGCGTATTTAAAAAAAAAAATTACTCTTTCATTTAGAATTTAGAATTTACTTTTTACTTTTTAGACTCATTGTTGTAGTTTCGCAGTCATTTGGCATATTTTGGCGAGCGCGTAATTATATCAATTATTGTTTCAACTACGAGCTACAGTGAATATTTGGGGATTTACCACACGTATGGCTAACGGAAGAATGCCTTAAAATTAGTACACAAATTTATAACTAATCTCAAATATTTAAATGTTGTTTTGTCATGGGAAACACGCCTATGAACTTAATTTTTATAATTCTAGCATAGAAGTGGGTTAAAAATTGATTAAAAATTCTAGACACAAAACCAGGATTGAGTTAAATAAGTAAAGTGTAAAAAGATGAATTATTTTTACTAATTATATATATTATATCTTATATTTGTTATATATAATTATGATTTTATTAACAGCTTTTATTTTTATTCATTAACATAAAAACTACAGTTTTCACATTCAAATCTGAAAGAAATGCGCAAAAAATTAATTTCCCTATGAAAAAGATGCTAGGAAAAACATATTTAACCTAGTTTATAATCTATATAGCGTATTTTGCAATGTACTCAGCATAGCTAAAGGGGAAACACATAAAAAAAGATCAAACTAATGATGTATGAAGTTTTGAACAGTTTTTTAAATAAAAACTTTAAAACAGACTGAAAAAAGGGTAACTGATAATATTTACTCCCAACTTTAAAAACCAAACATTTATTTTTTATCATGACTTTTTCCTTTATGTAGTCAATCATTTTGAACTCTCCATCTCACTTTAAATAAAGAATGACTCAAAAATTGTAGTGAACTTTTGAAAGCTTTAGATATGCTCAAAAATGTTCTTTTAAACTGTTTTTCTTTCATTCTTTGTAAAAGTTGGTAGTTTTTAATGGAAAATTTATGTTTTTATGTGTTGTTAATAATGGATTAGTTTCTGAAACAAATATTGTTCTTTTGTTTAGTAGATTTTTTTTGGATTGACGTTTTAACGTAATCCAATACCATAATATTTCTTCTTCATCTATTCATGCTTAGCATTTCGTAATTTATGTCATTTATTTATTTTTATTTATTTATTTATTTTGCTTTATCTGTTAGGGTTTTTTTTTCCAAAAAACTACATAGTTAAACAACAGAAACTTTAAAATATATCGATTTATTTAATGTTTTTCGTTTAAGTCAAAAGTTACATTACTACAGTTTCTGAAGTAAATTTGTTAATTTCCAGACGTTTAAATTTACAAAATATATCAATAGATTCATGCATGTCTTGTTTTTTACCCGACTGCCAAGAAGGGTTATGTGTTTCATGCGTATCTGGGTATGTGGATTTCTTCATACCCTCGAAACATCCCAACGGCTGGATGGATTTTAACGAATGAGGTCTGTATCAATTCGTCTTAACGGTCCGATGATTATAGGCTAGGTTTTGTTTTTATAAATTCAAAATGGCGACCGTAAAATACAAAATGGCGGTAGAGACGAAATTGTTTTTTACGCACCATATTGAATCACATATCATTGGATAGGTCTTTCAAAATGAAGACGATGTCCTATTCACTATTATACTGTCGGAAGCTCCGTTTAAATATAACACAACCTGGAAGTTGTGTAGGTAGGATCTCTAGCTATACTGCAACTCTAACCATCAGAGACATCTATAGGCCTCATGAAAACAGTGTTTATAGATAGGAACTAACAATTAAACATAACTTAACCCTTTGCACTCGAGGGCTCCGGAGCGGAGACATAATCTTTCTTTGCAAAATTTGTTTTCGGCACCAGCAATAAAGGAAAATAAAATGTACCTTATTTAATAAGAGCATTTTTGAAATTGTGTACTTGAACGAATTATTATTTTTTTTTTAAAGTGGTGCCGATGGAATAAAATTTGTGTAAGAGACCCCGAGCGCAAAGGGTTAAAAGTCATCAATATAAGCAAATAAAAAAAATAGGTAAGTAATATAAAAAATAGTTTCACATTGATGAGAAATAATTAATTAGTTCGCTTTTTACGCAGTTGGGTTTTTTGATTTTTTACATTTAATTTACAATCTAATTCACTTATTATTATTTTGTTCTGCTTGAGCTGATGTTATATAAATGACAAATCATACATTTCTTTCAGCTTTAATGTGATTTAGAGATATGAGTGTAAGCGTTACAATAAAAGAAATATTTTAATATATCAGCTAATAAACTAATGCGTTCAAAGTTTCTATAATTTTTTTTTATTATTTTTATAGTATTTTTTTTCTCTCTTTTGGACTGACGTTCTAACATAATACCATACTATATTTCTCCCTCCCTTATTTATTTACTGCACTTCGTAATTTAGTTTTTTCTTGTTTGTTTAGTTAAAAAAATAATTGAAACTATCATTATAAGAAGATAGTTAAACAACAGGAATTTGAGAATATATCTTTACACTTAATTTAATTATTTAAGTCAAACGTTATATTATTACATTATGTGATGTAAATTTATCAGTTTTCATAATGAAAATACGTTTAAGTAACAAAATATGTCATTAGATTAAAAAATGTCTAACGATTTTTATTTTATGAAATTTAATCAATCTTCTATTATCCTGTTTGATTTGATGTTAGGTCATACACATGACACATAATAATTTCCTTCAACTTTAACGTAAATTAGATATACGTTTGTCAACGTTACACTGAAAAATATCTTAATTATATTAGCTAATAAACATATGAGTTCAAGGTTTCCATCTTACGTTTTTATTTTTATCATAGAATTTAGATTGTCTGTAAGTTTTTTGAGAAACCCTGTATAATATAAATGTAATAAGTTAAACAATGAAAAGATGTTTAAATGTACACGTTAACTGACTGTTCAAATGTAACACTTGACTAGGAAATGGTACATATTTCCATACATTTTCGCTTCTGCAAATGCCGCATCATATAATATATTTTTTTCTCTTTTCTATGCGTACATTATACTACCAAAAGTCACCGGACACCATCGATATTTGACAATTAGACGAATATCTAGAGAAATACTTGAAAATATCTTCTGGAACTTCAGGAATGTAAAGAAAATGGCTTAACCTCAGTTTTTACAATGAAGGAAGCCTTCATTAAAATTACTAGGGTAATCAGGAGATCAACAACAAATTGAATTAAAAAATAATGTCGTTCATTTTATTTTAAAAATGATCCAAATGATCCGTAGACTATTTGGATCTTGTACAAAATTTGCATTCTGTTGCGTAAAAATTGCCATATTGTATATTTGGAAATATAATAATTTCTTTAAAAAATGTAGAATTTTCCGCTTGTTTGTTTGTTTGTTTGTTTATAGGCTACAGAGTTTTCATCCGAATGCGACATCACTTTTTTTGGAACATTGACAAATTACAGTAGAAGCAATATACTACAACTGAATTATGAATATACTAATTTTTGTTTATTTTTTATAAAATGTGAGCATTGTGTTAAATACATTTTAACTTCACTTGCTCAAACAATAATAAAAGCTCTTTAACACAAATTAGTAGTCAATTATATAACTATATAAAAAAATCAGTCGACTATTATAAAAATTGAGAAACATATCGGCGATATAGTAAGCGGAATTTCAGTTTCATATTTTAAATCTGTATTATGCAAAAATGCATGAATACAAAATTTATTACGATTATATATATTAAATTCTGGAACACAAAAATAAAATGACTCCATCTTAAATAGAACATAATCATCATGGCAACCTAGAATTATTACCTATCATGGGATATCACTAAATTAATTATGTATGATAGGATTTAATACAAGGAAGAAAACTTTTATTAATTGATTTTTAAGTTTAGATTCGATTTTCATAAAATTTGAAATGACTGGAGAAATTCTGCAACGATTATATATATTAAATTTCAAACCATTTGTTTGGATAATTTTTGCGCTTTATATGCGGACGGACGGAGATGGTGACTATAGGTAATACGTATTTATATAATTACGAACGCACATAAAAACATGCGGTATTTTAATCTTTTATGAAATGTTTATATCTCCATTACAGGATACGTGATGGTAAAAAATATTTTCAGGATATTGATTTTGGGAGTAAGTGTTATTAGCTAACTTTTACCTTTTATCAGCTTGCTTTCAAAAAAATTTTTTAAACTTTTAGGAATAAATAACGATGAATGTTTGGAATATTTAACACTAGAAAGCCTGCGAGCAGCCATTTAGACTGTTACCAAATGAACATAGCTCGGTTCGAACTAGATTTTTTTTTTTTAAACAGGCTTAAAAGATAGAAAGAAAAAAACCTAGTTAACCCGGGAGAACTCGCTGCATGAGATTTTCTCTCACAGTCGTACTTTTTTAATCCTTTGAGGGGCGGTGGGATAAAATATATCCCACCTACGATTAATGAAGATTTGCACCAGAAAAAAATTATTAAATTTTACTTTTCTAACTTTGGTGGAAAAAAGTCGTAAAATTCCTTTTCCTTATTTTGAAATAAATTTTTTCTAATTTTCCGGTGGGAATTAAGAATTACACAAACGCAATTGCTTGCCTCTCAAGGGGTTAAGACTCTTATTTAAATCATTTTTCATTTTAATTAAAATTTCAAAATTGTTTTACAATTATTTTACCTATTTTGTGAATAAAAGTACTAAGCCAACAAAAAAAAGTTGATATTATATGAATGTAAAGTAAAAAAAAAGCAATTGGGCATTCTCACTAGCGAGTTCTCCCGGGTTAAATGGATAATTTAAAATAAAAATTCTGCTGTGAAATATTTTTCCAAAGTTTGAGTAAAATTCTAGATCTTTCTAGTGTCAATGACGCACGGTCTGCACGTTATGTAATCGTGCACTGATAAAATCATGACGTACACAGCATACGACATGCAAGTGCAGTTTTACCCATACGCGTAAACTTAACCATTTATATGGATTTTGTTTCGTTTTCAATAATTTTTGGGTTACATATCATACCTTATCACATAAAGAAGCATTAAATTTAGCATTTTTGTAATGCTAAAACAGTAAAATTGAGGTTTTAAGAAGAATATAATAAAAAAGGGAACAACGATAAATATGGTATAAAAGTACAGAAGTAATATACTTTCTATAAAGATATAAAACTTTGAAAGTTCTGGTATGTTATCTCTTTAGAGATTGAACTTATGATCCCAAGTAATTCATCAACTTCTAAACCTGACAAATGCATTGCTCTATATATATTAGTCAAAGAATCTTATGATAGGTGGTAAATTGTCCAGACCGTAAAACAAACGGTAAGTGAAAAGTTATGTATCATGCATAAAGATGGTTAAGTGATCAATCATTTTCCATCAAATGTACATCGTATAAATCTTGCTTTAAGCTCAAAAGTACGTTATAATACTTAATATGGACGGCATTTTGTAAAGTTTGATGTATTGTTTAGGGCTGTAACTTCTTCAAAAATAAGCGGTATCAATAAAAAATGTCGAATCTCTATATAAAAAAACAGAAGTTTGATTTTTAAGACATTGACGGCCATATCATAGATATATATGTGGCATAAATATGTTGCATCGTCGTACCACATTAATACGCGTACCATCAGTATTTTCATAAAAAACCAAAGTCATATACACTTTTTTGCAATATTTCAAAATATTAATAATTACTTATTATGAACGGATAATGTGTGCTATTTCAGTGTGAGAAAAATTGGTCACCAAAAAAAGGTTTGGGCTTCATATCAAATCTCAAATTCTGATTCGTGGTCAAAAATTGTTATATAAATCAGTATAAATATATTTAAAAAAATCAATATTAGTTAATATAATTTCACATATCACCATGTTTTCAGACCAATAATTTTTCCAGGTTTACAAGACTCTTTGCATCGAAACTGATTAAACATTTTGTGAATTTTGTAATTTTATGAAACTCCAAGTTTCTACTCAATTAGAGCTAAATTAGGAGTATGTAGAACTCGGCATCCATACAAAATTTGATAGATTTCGCAAACACCTCATATAAAAATAAAATAAATTTTCAATTCTTTAATTTTATTTCCAAGTATTTATGATTTGATCTGACTGTTTTATATATCAGTTAGTTAATAATATTCATTTTCCGTCATTTTTTGTAAAACCTTATCTTATCGCAGGGATGAGATTTCCGCTTTTTTGCACACCAGTATTTTGTTAGAGAAAATGCTGTTCTGTTAAATCGCAAAAATGTTCCGATTAAATAAATTAACATTTCTCTGACAAAATAATGGTGTACAAAAAAGCGGAAATATCCTCCCTGTTATCGTGACAAAAAGTACGAAAAATCTGCATCTCTGGTTTAGGATTGCATATTTTCGGAAGACTATTATATTCAAGTACATATGAAAACATACATATGATAAAAAAAATTGCTTGCATCGAAATTAAAAGAACATGCATAATTTGTTTTAATAAATACTTAAACTCGCAAATTTATTACAATTTTCAGAAATATTTTGTCTAAAAGCAAACACTTAACTTATATGCTACATTATAAAAATTAAGCGCACTAATCCACAAAAAAAAAATGAATAGGCACATCGCGTGCTAGTGCTGAATTTTAAATCAAACGTGATATGAATTTTTGTAGTATTGCCGTTAAATCTCGTTGTTTGGTGATTTTTTTATATGTATAAAAAGTGGTCTACGAGATATACGACACTATAGTACCAAAAATACCTATTGCCAAAATAAGTAGTAAGAACAATGATTTTTTCAAATATGTGTTCGAGGAAACTGTATTAATACATGGAAATTATTCCAGAGAGAAACATTCGCCTTGCATACAATATTTCAAATGAAAATCAAATTTCAAAGTAATTGCTTAAGAGGCGTAGAGGGCCAGCATAGTGAAAAAGATTCCATGCCGGGACTCGAACCCGGGCCATCAGTATAGCGCACTGACGTTGTACCGACGAAACCACATGGAACGATACCCAGCCTGGAAAATTTCTCACTATTAAATGTTGGCAAACCTACAAACGCAGCACAAGATGGAATATTTTTCGTGAGCCATTGACATAGGGTAAACACGAAACATAATTAAATCCAGCATCGATAGAAACTATATTAATACATGGAAATTATTCCAGAGAGAAACATTCGCCTTGCATACAATATTTCAAATGAAAATCAAATTTCAAAGTAATTGATTAACCCCTTCGGGACGGGAGTCTTTTCCGAAATTTTTAATCTTTTGTCACCGTTTTTTAAGAACAGAAATTTGTGTCTTCTTGAATCGAGAAAATGCGCTGATTAAACAAGGCAAATTTTACAGTAAAATTTTACTGGTGAGGAAAAACAAGGATTCCGAGCGCTTCATGCGGCACGTATACGTGTCGCTCGTCCCCAAGGGGTTAAGAGGCGCAAAGGACCAACATAGTGAAAAAAGATTCCATGCCGGGACTCGAACCCGGTCATCAGTATAGTGCACTGACGTTATACCGACTAAACCACATGGAACGATACCCAGCCTGGAAATTTTCTCACTATTAAATGTTGGCAAGGCTACAAACGCAGCACAAGATGGAATATTTATCGTGAGTCACTGACATAGAATAAACACGAAACTTAATTAAATCCAGCATCGATGGGAACTATATTAATACATGGAAATTATTTCAGAGAGAAACATTCGCCTTGGATACAATATTTCAAATGAAAATCGAATTTCAAAGTAATTGCTTAAAAGGCGCAAAGGGCCAACATAGTAAAAAATATTCCATGCTGGGACTCGAACCTGGGCCATCAGTATAGCGTCAGTATAGCATTAGTATATTCGTGTTTACCCTATGTCAGTGACTCACGATAAATATTCCATCTTGTGCTGCGTTTGTAGCCTTGGCAACATTTAATAGTGAGACATTTTCCAGGCTGGGTATCGTTCCATGTGGTTTAGTCGGTAGAACGTCAGTGCGCTATACTGATAGCCCGGGTTGGAGTCCCGGCATGGAATCTTTTTCACTATGTTGGCCCTTTCCGCCTCTTAAGCAATTACTTTGAAATTTGATTTCCATTTCAAATGTCTTCGAGGTTTTCTCATATATTTTCTGCAGTAGGTTCATGCTCAGTGTTGTAGTTCTGATTCTACTCACCACAGCGTAAGAATGTACACAGACAGATAGACTCACAAACTGATTGTTTTTTAGCATAATACAGGCCGCTCACGCACTTATGCGTTACTTATAAAACTATTGTTAAGAAATATTAAGGTCTTCACAGAAAATTTTAATAGTTATTTTTAATTATTTTAACGATAGACATCTGATGTTTACAATAAATAAAAATTAGTTTAAAATTTTTCTGGTGTAAAAAAACAGGTGGGGGTAAAACTTTTTTGGTGAAATATCTGAAAAAAAAAATCCGCCAGATTTGACAAAACTGCAGCCTGTTACTATAGTTTGAAATATAAATTAGTAACAAATCTTAAAACTTGTATATTTTAGCAAGAAATTTGATAAATTCTATCCATGAAATGAATAGTAATCTTTTTAATCTTAGTGAATTAAAAATGTAATAAATGGATAGCTTTAAAAACAATTATATTAAATTTTAACGATCTAAGAAGAAATACGATAGTCAAACATACGAACCTTTTATATGTTTCCTAAAAACAAAAATATCTGGATGGAATCGCATTTAATTTAACTTTCATTTTCTGAATGTAATATTCGGTAATCCACAGACTTTTCATAATATATTTGATTTTCCCTTTCAGCATGCTTTGACACAATCGTGCTTGACAATCGCAAAATTTGAAAAAAGGGAATTTGCTGTATTTCAGAAAGATTTGTCAAAATCAACATTATGTGAAATGAAATGAGTTGCCATGGTAACACCACAATGATTCCAGAGTTTGAAACACTTTGAAGGGATCAAGTGAGTAATGTTCATTCTTTCAGTGAAGCTTGAATTATCCCTGAACATTTAGGGTAAAGAAGTAATCAAATAAAGTGTTTTCACTGTAATGCTGATGGATGTATACTGTTTGCGGGGAATGTATTTTCTAGAATATTAATTTATATACCACTGGCGCAACAAAAAGGGAGGGGGATTTCGGGTTTAAAACTCCTTCCAGAGAATTTAAAAACTGATAAGATGAATATAAATAAATAGCTTTGTGTAAGACAAAAATATGATGTCTAAACACCAAAGTAAAAAAAGTATAAACAACATAAAATTTTCACCATTTAACTATTTCAAGGCTTCATAACAGGAGCCTCTCCTAAAATACAAAATTAATGAAATAAAAAGTTAGAAGCAATAGTAGCAAATCTTATATGAAAATCTTAAACACATAAATGCTCAGATTAACCCCTTAACCCTTTAAGGCCCGACCTACACAATTGTAAATGTGATCCTAAAGAAAAAGAAGAAAAACATTTTAGTCTTTTTGTACGATTTAAAGTTGAACCTGCACCTACAAAATTGCGTGGCTTCTCCATTGGTATAACCTGATATTTTTTTTAAATATTTTTTTAAATAAAATGTGATATTATTAATTAGATAATATTATTAACCAAAACCTTTCATTTCGACAAAAAAAAAAAAAAAAAAAAAAAAAAAAATCTTCAGGTCTTAAAGGGTTAACCCTCTCGCTGCATAAGTAATTCTTCGCGATGAGCGTCTTTTACAGAATTTTTAATCTTTTATCACCGGTTCTTTAAAGCAGATATTTTTGACAATCGTAATTGGGGGAAAACGTCCTGATTAAATCAGACAAAGTTTTCGCTAAAAAATAACTGGTGGGAATAACCAAATAGTATTAATTAGACGGGAAAATACATGCCCGAGTATTTCTCGGATTGCGCAGCGAGAGGGTTAAGCAACGAGCCCGACAAGTGTAAACTATTTTTTTTAATGCAGATTGTTTGATTGTCTCCACTTTTATGAAGTAAAAATATTCACCTTATTTAATAGCAGAGAGAATGAACGATACGAGAATAAAGCCAATTACACTATTTTAAAATACTGGTGGGAATAAAAAAAATGTGAATTAAAAAAAAAAGTAGCCTACACTGTCGCTGCCATCGATATACTCAAGGCCAGAGGACACGCGTGTGATGCCATCACTAATCGACCGACTTTTCACTAGTGTTGGAATTGCCACAATTGGCTGTTTTTTTCTTGGGTAATTCCAAATTATCACCAGTAAGTTTAAATAGTTATTATTATTTTATAAGATGATAGATGTACCACAAATAAAATAAAAGAAAATTGCTATTCAAAATTTTCCGGTGTGAATTCCAACATCAGTGAGACGTCTGTCGATTAGCGATGACGTCACACTTGTGTCCTATGGCTTTCAGTATTTCGATGGCAGCGATACTACCTGTTAAAGCCACGGGCGCGAGAATTAATAGGTTAATCCCTTGAAGGTTGTGGAATAAAATATATCCCACTTAATTTTAGTTGCGAAATGCCACACTAACACCAGAATTCTGGAAGAAAATTTTTAATTTTATTAAGTACATGAACGATGGAACAATATAGATGTGTCCTGGATTGCCTAGTTGTCATGCAACTGTACATGCAATGTAAAGGTGTTTCAACTAGGTGAGGCATAGAGAGTCAAGAGAGAAAACTGTTTAATTGTGGTTAAGCCACGAAAAATAAAATAATAAAAAGGTTAAACGAGTTAATATTAAGTTTAAAAAATCAAAAGTTTAATAATTTAAAGGTGCGAAAGAGAAAATAAGAAAAAAAAGTGAAAATATTTCATTAGATCCAATAATGACAGATGAATGAGCTACCTGGACAACCACCATCTAAAAAAAAAAAAAGACTCTTTACAGAGACTATACATTTTACGTTTAAAAATTAATTGGTAATAAATAGCAGAGTAACAAGGATTTTATAAGTACGTGAACAAAAGCTTTCATTTATTTTGAAATAAATTTGTTTTTAAATACTGGTGTCGTTCAAATGTTTCTGCATTTTTCGAATATAAGTAGTTGGCCCCTGAAGGGGTTAATATAGTTATTGGTGCGATTAGGTTTAATCGGTTTTATGTGTTATGTATTTACTAAGGCTAATCCCATGATTACTTGTAGTATAAGTCACACGCTGCGAATTTTGACTACCATTATGACAGAACGGAAAAATGTGACTTATTTGTCGGAGATATCTCATTAATTGAATAAGGCCAAGCAAACTTTTTGAAAATAACGGTGGCCAACAAATATAGCTGTTATCAGCTATGTGGCTTACACAATAAAAACCCATGCAACTAGCCCTAAACATTATTTTATAAATATGTAACACAATGACATAGTTCATTTTATCAGTAACGAGGATTCTAGCAGTATTACTGCATACATTTTTTTGTATTGGTCGAAATGAACTTGTAAAATGTGTGCATACTCCTTGGAATTTCCGAAAAGTGTAAAACTACTACTTCTGATTGCAAATAAACCATTCAGCTTGCCGAGTTTGTCGTCATTTTTTTGTGCGTGTGTCTGTGTAACAGTTACAATAATATAACAGTTCCTTTGTCAGAATTTTTAATGATTGTGTGATCCAAATAATACTTTAGTTCTTTGTGCTTATCGGTATGTTTGTTTGTTATGCATCAAAGTATTTATCCTCTTCGTTCTCGAAGCTAAAATAATACTTGAAATACTCATTCGTTGTTTTTAAACAAACAAAATGGCATCTTAGATGGCGGGAAAAAGATTTTTTTGGAAATTGATATTTTAGGGCATAGCTGCCAACTCTTCCGGTTTTTCAGACCACAAAAATTTAATAGAAAATTTTGCCTTAATTAATTGGCAGATTACGGCGATTTAAAAAGGTAAAAGTTACTATACAATTTTTGTGGCCTCAAAAAGTGTAAAATGTTGGCAGCTATGTTTTAGGGGTCTAGTAATTTAGGTTGAAAAACAGGGATCTAAAATTACGAATGCCCTTGAAATATCAATATAATTATCACTAACCTAAATTCTCACAATCACAAATTTAAGGCCTTAAACAAGTGAATGATATACGAATCCTCAAAAATTTTTATTGTAAAGGAAATTAAGTTAAATAATTATGAAAATTTCTCAATTTCTTGGCGACACTGTCTTGAAGGCATTTCGCAAACTCGGATGAAAATAACATCTATTTTATGTTTAAATCAGCATAGATGTTGTCATTTATTGGCTTTCTTTTAAAGCAAAAAACATTCAGTAATTAAGAAATGACGTCAAAATTTAAAAATATCAAACAGTTTAGTTTCTATGAGGAAAAGTATAGAGGTCCACATATGTGGACCCAGGTAATGAAGAGGTTATCATATGATCTAATTTTCAAAATACTTTTAGTTTTGCTGAATAAAAGAATGAAAACAAATTAAATCTGCATTGCTTATTTCCGACATGAGTGGGCGCGGTTTCGCGTTTGTTAGTACTGAGCATGAGCATTTCAACTATAGTGCACGGGTCACGACCAAAAAGTAAAATAAGCCAAAATGAGTTAACTCTTAACGGACGGTAGCTTTAAATACATGATTCCATTTTTATATTCTACTTGCACCATTATATTTCAAAAGTAATTTTTTTTAGTAAACTTCGTTTCCACATGTTGTCATACAAGTAAAAGTATTTTGTCATAATACAAGTAAAAGTGCTTTTTGTTTTTTTACGTGCTGCAAAGTGAATGAATTTTGTTAAGGATGAAAATGCCGCTAATTTAGCACCATTAGTCTGTTAACCTTTGAAGGGGCAAGCAATTGCGTTTCTGTAAGTTATACTCACACCGGAATATTCGAAAAATTTTGTTTCAAAATAAGGAAAAGCAATTTTTAAACTTTCTCCCACCAACATTAGAAAGGTAAACTTTAATTAAAAGTTTCCGGTGAAAAACTTAATTTAAATTAGGTGGGATAAAATATTAATAAAATTTTTTATAGCTATACGGACTTTTTCTGTCTTGAAAACCGCAAAACGTCTAACACACGACTATAGATAATGCTTCGCAGTCAACGTGCTAAGTATAAATAAGCCATTTTTTGCAATTATTAAGTATAATATGTGCTTTTAAAATCTCAAAATATAAATTTCTAAATTTCATTCATTTCTCCCCCCCCCCCCCTCAAAAAAAAAGAAAATCTGAATAAGGATCTCGATTTAATTCAATTTTACTTTTCGAAATCAAATATTCGGTAATCCACATACTTTGCCAGATAAATCTGAATTTCCCTTTCGGTATGCTGTGATACAATCATGCTTGACAATCTCAAAATTTGAAAAAGTAATTTGCGGCATTTGAAAAAGATTTGTCAAAGTCAACTTTATACAAAATGAAATGAGTTGCCATAGTAACTGACAATGTGTAGAGATTTTGGAGACATTGTTGAAGGGATCAACCGAATAGTGAAACAAACTATCCTTTAACACTTATTGTAAAGAAGTAATCAAATAAAGCATTTCATAGTAAAGCTGCTGGATGCACATTATTCAATAAAAGTGCATTTTGGGAAATGTAAATTTATATATTTTTTTATCACTGGATTTGAACCTGTATCCAATACAAACAAAAAAAAATGTTGAAGTTTTTAGGTGATTTTCGATAATATATACTCACACATTGAAAATGGAAAAAGAAGATATATTTTAAAAGAGCTATTGAAAATAATTCAGTTGACACCAATAATAATTAAATTAAATCTTTTATTTAAAATTATGGTACTACTTAGTTCTCCCGTTGTCCCAAAATCTATCGCCAAATTATAAGATTAAATGCCTATAATGGTTGATCGTATATGTCACATTCACTTGACTTTAAGCAAGTTACACGTGTTTACGTTATCAAGTGATTTTTATTTCGACGTTTTATTTGTATTTTTATTAATGTTATACTAATTTATTTGTTCTTTCATTATTTCAAAGAAAAAATATGTCAATTTGTATAATTTGGCGAGTGGTTTGGCGATTTTTTTAATTTGGTGAAATTGGTCAACGGGATAACTAAGTAGTACCAAAATTATACTTAATTGAAAATATCTTTTATTGAAAAGTATATCCAGAAAATAATACGTTAATAAACATTTGCATTTAAAAATAAAGCGAAGTCCGTGGAATTTTTTTTTGCGATTAAGTTATTATACGCTATTAAAAATTATTATTGCATTATAGATATTGTTATTAAACATTTCTTATCAGAAAATACACTTATTACAGTAAATTAGCTTTTGTTTAATATGCTTTTTTACAGTTTGGGATAATGCATTTTTTACAACTGCAAAAAAATTGGTTTTCAGAACCTAACTTTAAATACCATGTATATTTTTCGGTGCATCAGTGCTGCATTATTTGGTGTTTTCATGCATAAGTGCTGCATTAAGAATCGTTGACTGTGCAAAATTGCCAAATGTGCGGAACGAACTTGATCAGAAATTAGGTGTTTGTCGTGTTACGAAAGTTTCGCACATCGAACATTTGTAACTGTGAATAGACATGGAATGTTCCTTATTATTTTCATATATCACTTATTATAAATGTAATAGTTTCGAATATATAATTTTTTTTTAAATACAGTCATTCATTTAGTGCTAACCCTGCAAATTAAAGCGCACACAACAGTTGAAATATTCTCTTCCAATAATTATAGTTTATAGACAATATTGCAAGCAAATTCCTTTGTGTGTCCCTGTAAATGAACGATAAATACTATGCATACTGTATTCTATAATAAGCATTTGTAGTGCACCTCAGTAATGTATATCAATTCAAAACTTTAAAAACTCATAAAAAAGGAAGAAATTATATAAAGGAGTGCGGTTTGCAAGAAAGGGCTCACCAGATAGGATTTTTTTAGCAGCAAAAAAAAAAAAAAAAAAAAAAAAAGGTTAAAAAATTAAATGTAGAGGGCGCTGACGTCCCGAAACCCAATGAGAATGACAACAAGACGCTCCATTTATTTGTTCTTCCAATAACAAATGTTCAACATGACCTACAGAATATTCTACGTTGCGTTGTAGTACTTGTTCAATGTGTTTCGGGTAGTCAGTGCCTTCTACATTTAATTTTTTAACTATTTTTTTTCTTTTTTTGCTGCTAAAAAAATCCGACTACCTTGGGAGCCTTTTCTTACAAACCGCACACCTTTATCATAATTTCTTCCCTTTTTATGAGTTTTTAAAGTTTTAACGAACTTTGTGCTCACCCGGTATTTGAAATAGTGTAACATAATTAAAATGCACTGGAAACAATTTTTCGCTGTAAACTATAGCGTTACATCATCCTTTCGACTGTCTAAAGGAACTATAAATGCTACAGACTTCATTTTTAATATCAAACATAACATGGTAAGCTTCAATAACATATATCAATTTAATGGCAATCTGATTGTATTTGAGCGAGTTAGTGCACGGACAGAGAAACTAAATTCATAAAGACTTTTCAATCTTGTTAAAAAGTGTTAGAAATTTCGCCAAATGTTACATTTACTCTCATTTCGATGATGAAATATTTAATTTTTTTTCTACTGTTAATGCATAATTACGAGTACAAGCGAATGTTTATCTAAATTCGGTATTCTAACATATATACATATATATGTAACGTATATACTCGCGCATAAGCCGACACAAAATTTGTAGAGTATTAGCAGACTGAATACCCGTATTTTAAAAAAGCTATATTTGTCTTACCTAACTCCAGAATTTGCAAAAATGATCTGATATTAAATAAGGTGGCGAAAACTACTTGAAAATCTACTTCAAAAACTACCATTTATACGCGAGTATATCCCTTCACTGCACGATATTTTCTATTTTTATGAAAAAAAAATTATTTGAAATCTATATATCTGTCTAATAATGGGAAAAATAGTAAAAAAAGGAATATTTTTCAAATTTTCAGCTAAAATTTGATATTTTATAGCGTGTACCCTATGTACACAATTACGGTTTTAAAATATTGTATTGCTACATTTTACAACTAAATGAGCTCAAATTAATTTTATCTGCTTAATACTCTGCAACTTTTTTTATATTAATATTTTTAAGTATTCACTAAAAATAATGAAAGTAAATTTTATCTTAATAGCTTGATCGATTTTTTTTTTTTTTTTTTTTTTTTTTTTTTTTTTTTTTTTTTGTTTCCGAAAAACAAATTCTAATGTTTTGTCTAATGCCGCCATCTGACATGGACAAAATAAGTGTTATTACATTCTTTGGACTGTTCTTGATTAGGGATATAGATCATATCGGCCAAATTAATGACACATAATAAGAATTACAGTGTTTTAGGTATGTGCCAGACGTGGCACATGGTGCAATGAAAGGTTAAAGGGTAAGTAATCAATTATTATGATAATTTAAGAAATAATTGAGAAAATGCTACACATGTTTTAGGAATTTTTACATAAATGTACTTGAAGAAATATTCACAGATGGTAAAAACTCGAAAATTATCTTGAAAATCTGAAATTTATAGTGGGTTAAGGGGTCTCAGGACTCTAAAAATTGGAAAAGAATGAAAGAAAAAGGACCATTTTCAACATTTAATATCTTAAAATGTATTTGATTTCAAGACACAATTTTAATTGGGATGAAAGTTATAAGTATGTTCTTTCATTTAATGTATTTAAAAAATTTCAAGATACAGAATTGGCATTTGCAGGTGCTCCAAACTGTCAGACATTTGACGAGCAAAAAATCGGGATAACAGATTATGCGCAGGATTACAAAATAAATTTTGCAACTAGAATGAAAATTTTGGTGCCTAATTATGCTTCAGATTTTAATAATTACCATGAACCTAAATAAATTTGTATTTAAAAAAAAAATGTATTTTTTTAATACAAAGTTGTATTTAGCTAATGGAAAATTAAAAAAAATTCAACAGTATAATCACTTGTAAAAAGATTTTTTTGAACAATAAAAAGGAAATTTTAGGTTCAGTTTATGCAGACTAACATGAAACATGTGTTTTGAAAATTTCATGAAAAAATATTCAGAAGTTTTTGAGATATCGTGCGCGTTATGCCCAAAAACGTCATTTGGAGAAAAATCACTTCAAAGTTTCGGCAACTCCGCTTCAGCTATTGATATGGTATAATTCTAAAGCCATAACTTCTCTTCCAATGGGAATTTCAAGGAAACAATTATATCAAAATGTTCAGAAAAGATAGGAGTTTAACATTTTAAAAAAATTAAATTTTCGAAAATTTTAAAGCTTTAAGAGTCCTGAGATTCTTGACCTCAAAGTATCTTTTTTAGGGTGTCATTGATATTTATAATGCAGATGTACGTATTTATTTCTACAAACGTTAAAACAAGAAAGCTTCAGTTATTTCCTACTACTATTTTTCTTGATAAAAACATATTGACATGATAAAAACAAATTTAATTCAATTACTTGATCGGATGGAATTTTACATGTCTCTTCTGTCTATATGATAACACAGTTTCACACCAGATGTAATGTTGGTATAATAAATATTTAATAAACACAACAGTGTTGTTTTGGCATGATGTACTCACGTAATGGGCGGTATTATCTCTCTACGAACACGCGAGATGCTGGGTATCCCAAGAGGTATTTTAGCTTCTCATCAAAACTGTGATACTCCCTTTTTATTTTCACTAAAAATTAAGAGTAAATTTTTATCGTTTTTATTTCAGTAAAAAGTTGTTTTTAATACTTGAGAAAGTTATATCCCTCCGTGCTTTCCCTTATAAATTTATCACAGGGAAAATCCCGAGTCAACTAAAACATGCCTAACACAAGCTTACAAACAATTTTATTAATGTCAAAATACCTTATTGGAAAATTGGTAACATTTATATATTTTTTGCAATGTATTTATTCATTTAACCCTTTAGTTCGCAGCTTTGCATATATGCAAACAACAATGTTTTGAATTTAACAGATTTTTTTTTATTCATATATACCTATTTCCTACCAGAAAATTAAAATAGTAATGTTTGTTTTAAATAACAGACTTTCTGTATTAAAATAAACCGAAATTAAACATTAAAACTTTCTGGTGCAATGTCAGATTCTCTAAAATTCGTAATTTCTAGAACGTATTCTATCATGGGAATTAAAGGGTTAAGTTTTATAAAATAAATAATTATATAAATTAAGGTATTTGGAGACATAATTATTAAAATATTTACTAATTTGCAATATTTTAGAGTAAAACAGTCACACGACAGTAGTGTTTACTTGTATTGCAGATGTGCAACAAAAGAAAAGATTGACGTACTATATAAAATATGTATCTCTGATTTTTTTCATTATTTTTCCTGTGTAATAAACCTCTCAGAGAATCATAAATAATTTTTCTCGAAACGAAATAAAAAATCGCACATTTAAGGGTTAAAAAATCATAAATGTTTCAGTTTTCTTATACGTTGTTTGCTAAAATGTGATCGAATATAAATTTAACATGGCTCATCTATTCATATATAACAGCGCAGTTGCAGCAGACGTAATGTTGGAACAATATATATTTCATAAACACAACTGCTCTGTTTAGACATGATATGTTCATATGATGGACAACGGCTGTTATCGCGCTAAGAACACGCCAGATGCTCAATATCCCAAGAGGTATTTACTCATCTCATCGAAGCTGTGAAATTCTCAAATTTAACTGAGTTTTAAGTCGAATAAAATTCAAAAATACATATTACAGGGTTCGCACAGTATTACCACTAAATTTTAACAGTATTTTCAAAGTATTTCACTCCAGAAAAATCTTGCAAAATCGGAGAATAAAGGCAGTGATTGCAAATTGTGTGTTTTAAAAATTAAATGTAAATTTTCTTATCATTAATAGTGGTGGCAGAGTCCTTGGAAATTCCAAGCAGTGTGCGAACCTTGATATTAAAGCATTCAATTCAAAATTATGGCTGTTTACATTACAATGCGGATAGAAAAAAGTATTTTAACTGTTTACGAGTAGTGAAATTATTTTACTTTTTAAAATGTATAAACAAAGGATATTTTGAAAGTGTTCAAAAAGTTAAAAAAGTTAAGTGTTAAGGGTGCCAATCCCACTTATATGGTCGGATTGGTCCGTTAAACGTTTCAGGGGCAAAGCACTTCTAATTATAAAATGACTGAATGACACCGGAATTTATGAACAAATTTATATGAAACTATGCAAAAGCGTTTTTTCGCGTACATTGTATTAAGCAGTGGCGTGGCGTGAAAATTTTCGGTGGTCATCGCAATTATTTAAGTTTGTGGTGAAAAATTATTAACTCTAAAATTCAATGGTTGAATGTTCAAAAAAGAAACTTTAAATCTTACCTTCACTTATACATGAACTCCAAATGTTCTGCTAAAACTGGATCGTGGAGTTTTAAAAGCTTATTAAGATATTTAAAATATTGCTTGGTCATCGCCGCATCCAGCGATGACCGGACGCCACGCCACTGATATTAAGGAAAATTTAATTCCTAAATTCCGGTGCCAATGTCGCATTTTGAAATTAAAATTAAGTGGTATATACCGGGTGTCCCAAAAAGGACTGATGGATTTTAAAATTCAATAACTTGTAAACGGTGACAGATATTAAAAAAAATTCTTGCAGGAGTGTTACGTAAAATGTCAGGAGTTTTTATGCTGTGACTCTCAGTTTTAATTACAAATAGCATCGATAGATGGCGCTGCAAGCACCAACCGCTAAATCCAGGATCGATTTTCCGGCATCTCTCTTCTTCCATGCGAAAAAAAGAGATTAAAATGCATTGACTGGACCTCGAAGTACCAAAAATCGGGTCTGGACTGAGCACCTATTGCTCCGAGCGCCATCTATTGTTTGAAGTTCGAAGTAAAATCAAGAATCACTGTAAAATATATCCTGACATCATACATAATACTCCTTCAAGAATTATTTTAATATATGTCACCGTTTGCATGTTATTGATTTTTTAATTCCATTAGTCATTTTTTGGACACCCGGTCTAACATACCGGTGCCTCTCAAAGGGTTAAGGGTTAATTTAATTTCACAGGTTATCAGTACAAATATATAGCACTTTCTTTAATATAAAAATATACCAGATTTGACATTTCTGCATTTAACAAATTTGAATAACTATTTCAGCAATCATTTGTATGAAATAAATGGCCTGCCGAAAAACATTATTATGCATTAAATATTTCGCTTCAAACATGCATAAGGGAAAAATATTCACATTTTAATGGTTTTTTTGTTTGTTTGTTTGTTTGTTTGTTTTAGAGATTTGTCTCTATATGTTCCAACTTCTATGCATTAAACTGCAAAGTATGTGAGAACTTATTATTATTTTCTTTTGTTATAATTTCGAATGGTTTAATTTTATACTAATAGAAACATACTTTTTATTAATTTCGCAATTTCCTTCGTTTTGATAAATATTTGGTTCAAGAAAAAAACACTTTACAACCTTTTTTTTTCTTGCGTAAAATGATTAGAGAAAAAAAAAAAAAAAAAAAAAAAAAAAAAAAGAAATTGTTGATGACAAATGGAAACTGAAAAATTATATTTTTCTAATTACTTACAAAATAAGTCTTTTTTTTATGCATGCATAAACATTTTTCCGAATTATTTTAAACTAAAAAAAATAAGAATAATAATATTCTCCTTTGAATTCTTTTTATTTAAGAACATAAGACCAAAAAAAAAAAAAAAAAAAAAAAAATCGGAATAATAAAGAACTTAATTTTATTATTTTATAAAAATCATTTGAATTTCGCAACATTACAATCTTGTAAGTAATCATAAATATTTATTTTTTAAAGGCTCATACAGATGTAAATATGTTTTTTTTTTTTTAATTGGAGGGTTTTTTTCGTTATTTAGCTAGAGTTTCCAAGATTCGAGTACTTAAATTCTCTGTTTACCATTCATTGAGTTTCAGATTTTTTTTATAAAATGTTGTTTCAAGGATGTGTATCTGATATTTTTTATATATATATATATATATATATTTATTTGTAATGTTTTAATTTTAGTTTCTCTCTAAAAAAAAAAAAGTTACGTATATGTATTAATTTGGACACGATTTTTTTTAGATTTTTTTTGATAGAAAATTAAGTTTTTTTTTTTTTTTTTTTACAATAAAAAATTCAAATTAGTTAATGGTTTGACGAAGTATAATTAAATTCCAAATCAAAGTTTAAATATATAAATATAAATATATATAAATATATATACCGGGTGTGCTAAAAAGGACTGACTGATTTTAAAATTCAATAACTTGCAAACGGTGACAGATATTTAAAAAATTCTTGCAGGAGGGTTATGCATGAGGCCAAAAGTTTTTTACAGTGATTTTCGATTTTAGTTCGAATTACAAACAATAGATGGCTCTGCGATCAATAGACGCTAATTTCAGGCTCGATTTTTGGTCCATCGGGACTCACTTAATACATTTCCATCTCCTTTTTCCACAGGGAAGAAGAGATCGACCAAAAAATCAAGCCTGTTTTTAGCGCCTATTGATCGCAGCGCCGTCTATTATTTGTAATTCGAACTAAAATCGAAAATCGCTGTAAAAAAAAAAAAAAAAAAAAAAAAACTTTTGACCTTATGCATAACGCTCCTGCAAGAATTTTTTTAAATATCTGTCACCGTTTGCAAGTTATTGAATTTTAAAATCAGCCAGTCCTTTTTAGGACACCCGGTATATATATATATAATGTTTTTATTTTAATTTATTTTATTTTGCAAAAATATTAATAATAATAATAATAATATTTCATCGATTTTCTAAAAAGTTTGTAGTTTTTTTTTAATGGAAATTTAGTCTATAACCCCTTGAAGGACGGTGCGATATATTATATCCCACATCCCACCTACGTTTAATTAAGATCTGCACCAGAAACATTTGACTAAGTTTTACTTTTATAATTTCAAGGGTAATTAATTGGAAAAGCGCCGTCTCTTTTGTAGAAATAAAATTTTTCAAACTTTCTGGTGGGAATTTAGCATTACACAAACGCAACTGCTTGCCCCTGAAGGGAAAGAATCAGTGCCGCACTTTTTAAAAAATGTATTTCTTGAACACATCAAATTGCAAACTGCAATATAAAAGACTTTACGTCCTTTGTTGTTAAATGATCTGCTGGTAATTATAGTCACATGTAAGTAAAGATGTGTCTCTAGAATATCAATAAACATGATTTTCTTAAGTCCACGAATCACATAATGACTTCGCAACATTTAAAATGGCACAACTTTCCATTATAATCTAGAACGAAAAATCATTTATCGCGACATGGATCATGGAACATTTTCTACGAATACCAGAATATTGTTAAGGAATTTCACTTTTGTTCATTCAATGAAATAATATAACTAAATAAATATTTAAAGAAATACAGTTCTGTAAAAATTTAGAAATTTGCTGTTCCTAGATTGTAATACGGGCTAAATCTTTCGTACAACCCTTTATATAATCTGCAAACCTCGCAATATACAAACATTCGTTTTAAAATGCATATCACAACCCAAAACGAACATCCAGCAGTAATGGGTCATAGCCACTGCTGCAACCGAAATATCCATGCTTTCACACCTGGGGAACACCTGATTATTGGTGTCACCCTTTCTCCCTAGTTAAGGATGGCATTAGGCTCCCCTAAGGTGTCGACAGTGAGACAAGCCTTTCACCCCTAGGAAGTCCCGTGTATCACCTGTAGTTTTTACAGTGTAATCAAAGGCAGAAGTGCGTATTATAATACTTCTTTGGGGGACTCCTTGTATTCTAAGGCAAAGTTTCTAATGTTAGAAAATAATATTATTCTGGAAACCTTCAAGTTTACTACATTTTTAAAACGGTACAAAATATACAAAAATAAACAATGCGTTTTATATTCGAATTTTTTTTCTTATCCCAAGATTCCTACACATTTTTCAAAATCTTAGATTTTTTGCTGCTTAAATTATATGGTGGCGCATTAGCTATGTCTTTTTTTTTCGTTTTTTCTTAATTTTGGATAGAAGTGCACATTACACACAAGTTTGCATTTTACACAAGTATGCACTACACACGAGCTCGCATTACACGTGAATGAGCATTACACACGAGAGCGCATTACATAGAAGACATTATTACAGTAGTTTATAGAAATTTACACCACAATTAAAATAATAAATTAAAATGTATACAACGAATTTTAAAATGTAAAGAATATGTTATACATCCTCCAAATCTTGTTTACGATACAAAATTATGAAACTGAATTTCTTTGCAGGGAAAAATGATTTTAAAAAACGAGTTTTTGAAAGAATCACTTGGGATCCGTTATTATCAAATTCATTTCATAAACAGTCAGCAGCAAATAATGCAAAAATAAAATATTTTGAATTATGAGAAGCACATTCTCATGAGTATGCATAAATTGCTTTGAACATTAAATTTAGAATTATTGAAAATGTAAAGAGTATGTTATATGTCCTCCAAATCTTGTTTACGATACAAAATTATGAAACTGAATTTCTTTGCAGGAAAAAATGATTTTAAAAACGAGTTTTTGAAAGAATCATTTGGGGTTCATTATTATCAAATTCATTTCATAAACAGTCAGCAGCAAATAATGCAAAAATAAAATATTTTGAATTATGAGAAGCACATTCTCATGAGTATGCATAAATTGCTTTGAACAGTAAATTTAGAATTATTGAAAATGTAAAGAGTATGTTATATGTCCTCCAAATCTTGTTTACGATACAAAATTATGAAACTGAATTTCTTTGCAGGGAAAAATGATTTTTAAAAACGAGTTTTTGAAAGAATCATTTGGGGTCCATTATTATCAAATTCATTTCATAAACAGTCAGCAGTAAATAATGCAAAAATAAAATATTTTGAATTATGAAAAGCACATTCTCATGAGTATGCATAAATTGCTTTGAACAGTAAATTTAGAACTATTGAAAATGTAAAGAGTATGTTATATGTCCTCCAAATCTTGTTTACGACACAAAATTATAAAATTAAATTTCTTTGCAGGGAAAAATGATTTTTAAAAACGAGTTTTTGAAAGAATCATTTGGGGGTCCATTATTATCAAATTCATTTCATAAACAGCCAGCAGTAAATAATGCAAAAATAAAATATTTTGAATTTTTTGCATTATGAGAAGCACATTCTCATGAGTATGCATAAATTGATTTGAACAGTAAATTTAGAACTATTGAAAATGTAAAGAGTATATTGTATGTCCTCCAAATCCTGTTTACGACACAAAATTATAAAATTAAATTTCTTTGCAGAGACACATGATTTGAAATAAAGGAATTTTTGAAAGAATCATCTGTGGTTCATTAACGTCAAATCCATTTCATGAACACTCATCAGTAAATAATGCAAAAATAAAGCATTTAAAATGATGCAAAGCACATTCTCACGAGTATGCATAAATTGCTTTGAACAATCAATTTAGAACTATTGAAAATATCAGATCATTACGAGAAGAATGAAAAATTCAAGTCGCTCAAAATTGAGTTAATAATGTAAATGCCGAAGTTTGAAAAACGATTGAAGCTAATGTGAATGCAGTTTTAGAAAAGTATTGGTAAAATTTTAAATAATTGTTAACATAGCACCATTTATTCATGTTGTACTATTCATTTGTTTTTTGTTTAAACTCCCACATCGTATCTAAAGAAATTATCGAATGTAAAATCATTATTGATATAAATGACATTAACCGTTGGCAGATTGAATAATGATCTACAAAACAGAAAAAATATGCATTATGTAACTATGTTTCTTACATTGTGGTATGAAAAATTGTTGTATCTTTTAGGTACATTTATAATAGAAAACAGAGTTGTAACAATTATGTTCTGTTTGAATGATAATTTATTTAAAAGTGTAAAATAAAATGTAAAAAATGTCAGCTAAATAGAAAAAAATCATAAATAATTATCACTCACAATCTTTAGTTTCTTTCGGGGTAAAAGAAGTTAATTTAATATCAATGACAGAAAAATAGAAATAATGGGAAAATCCTATGAATGCCAGGACATTTAATATCTGACCAATTTGAGATATTCTAGTAAAATATAAATTTGTAGCTTTAACGAATTTTACTCTTTATTAAATACATCTTTTTGAAAAACATATATTATTCTTACGTTTTTCTATAAAAAATGGCAACTCCTGAGCGCATATGTGCTACAGTCGTGGAAAGAAAAGTAAACACTCCTTACTAACTCTGCAAAAAGAAGAAAGTTACAGGTACCACACAATTGGTAATAAAGCCGTCTTTTAAATGATGTATATAAAATTTGCTTAGGGGGTCATCTACATATTAAAACGAATCATAACTTTGTTCATTTCAATAGCGTACACAATTCAGACAGCATAAATGAACTCTACGCCCTTCAATTAGCCTAAAAACAAATTTAGGCTAATTGATGTGCTAAACTTATCGTACGAATTTTTATGCAATTCGTACGATAAGTTTCCGAGAAATTAATTATTTTAAAAAGAGCATATTTTAGGGTCTGTATCCAAATTGAATTTAGGTACTCGATTGTTGACCGAGAGAGCCCCCTTCTTGATCAAGGCATTTTAAGCGCCACTCAAGCAGTCATTACAGGTGCTAGATTACAGGATAGCAGAAGAAATTTCAAAATATCTAATCACTTCTATCATAGACGACCCTTAAACCGGATTTTGCCGCTTTTTTGGCAAAATTTAAAAACTTCTTGGAAGTAAAATGTGAAATTTTGGATTTCCATGAAGCAGGACTTTATGAAATTTTTTAGGATGCAATTCATAATTTTTTCGAATATTAATTTCATAATTCATAATTCATATCATAAAATTATAAAAATTACAAATTCAATGTATTTATGTTTGGGTATAGTAGCTACACAAAATTGTTTATTGCTACACAAAAAATTAGCACATTAGGGTTATAATTTCAGGAGATATTAATAAAAATATCAAAATGTAATTTAACATTAGAAGCACTAAATTTTGGATGCTTATAATTCAAAAACTTTTCATTCAAATGACTTGAAATTTGGTGTCAAGGATTGTTTGAACCGAAGATTTGAAATATCTTGTTAAAATTGGGTATTGCCATTGAAAAAAATGAAGTTAGTGTTCTTTTTAATATGTAGATGGCCCCCTAAGAAAGTTTTGTATACATCATTTAAAAGTAGACTTTATTTACAATCGTTCGGTACCAATAGCTTTCTTTTACGATAAGTTGTTGAGGAGTTAGTAGGGGGTTTTGACTTCTTTCTTTTCACGACTCTACATCAGATTTTAATGTTTTATGTGAATTTTAATGCAAAGAAAATAGTAGTATTTTTATATCTTTAATTTTCGTTCCTAAGCTATTTCAATATAAACTTCATTAGCATATATGATAATAAACCTCTGCCTAAAGTATTTTATCTTGAAAAGCTTTTCACTGATAGTTACAGATTTACAACATTTTGAGTGTATAAAACTTTACCAGATGATTTCTTTTCTAACTGATGAGATTGAAAATGATAAAGTGCTAGGCCAGGAGTCGAATCCATAAACTCTAATTGCCAAATCACTATCAATAAACTACTTAGACAACTCCGCCAAACAGAGTTCATTCAGGCATATTTTTGGCAATAACATCTACAGCTTAGTCGGTAGGCACTGAAAGTTTATACGAGAGATCCTGCGATAGTTTTCTGTCCTGTGCACTTTTTAACTCAATTCAGGGTATAAATTAGCCATTTTTGCACCAGGAGCAAACATGAATTTTGGTGCCCCTCCCCTTCTTTGTAAATTTCCAAAGAGAATTTTGCTAATTCTCTAAGCCCGACTTACTTTAAACTTTAAAATATGTAATCAAATACGTAATCAGCTTTGTCAAATATTGATTCCTTAAACTTTTGAAAACGGAATCGAAAAGAACCGAAATAAATCCATTTTATACAGGTTTCCGTTTTAGCAGGTATAATTGTTGGTATTCTTTCTCTTGGAAATCATTATTTTTTTCTTTTAATGCAGGATTCCGTTATAAACAGATTTCATTTTTACGTATTTTACGGTACTTATATTATTACAAATGGTGCATTAAAAGTTACAGTGAATCACATTGTTTTATGAGATTACACTAGTCACGCGAAGGCGTTCGCAAGCTAATGTTAAACCTGTGGGAGCGTTCTTAACAAATATCTTGCTTGCATTTTAATACTTTAAAATGATTCTTTTTTTCGTGGGATACTGGAGGTCAATATCTAACGCTATGCGTTTGTACTTTTTCGAGTTTAGTTAAAGTTTTTTCTAATTTTCGAACACTTTCATTAGATATGCTATATTTAGAATTGCAGAGTAAAAATAGCCTTCGAGGATGGTTCTTTTTTCTTATTAATATATATATATATATTTGTCAATTTTAGTGCATTTGGTTTAGGTTTACTTTTTGATGTTGCGGCTGCGAGACATTTTCATCCAAATTTCATTTTTGTATATCATGAAACGACAAACAAAATCTTTATTTTACACCCCCTTCGATTTCCGTTCGGGCGCCCAGGGCAGATGTCCCCTCTGTCCGCCCTTAGTTTCGGCACATACTCAATTAAAAACAGTATCAAATTATTCCATTACCTATCAGTATTCCAGAGTTCAAATAAAAAAAATATATATATAAACTGGTTGGTGAAGTATTTCTTTACCTTAAGATTTACA
Source organism: Maratus speciosus (assembly GCA_963932465.1). NCBI lineage: Eukaryota > Metazoa > Arthropoda > Arachnida > Araneae > Salticidae > Maratus > Maratus speciosus. The sequence continues at coordinate 498,758,708 of OZ010794.1, read as the reverse complement.
TACGAAAGCTACCAAACATCAAATAATTCCGAGTCGATTTTCCGCCGAATTTCTTAATCCATCTACGTTTCGTGCAAGCGACTTCACAATGCGATGTCAGCATAACATACTTCTTGTTCGCTCAGGAAACCGCCTCTCGACGATCGCATCTCGACTATTATTGAATCAGTTTCGAAGATTTTGATTCTTAGTGTTTCATCCTTTCTTCGCTTGCTAATCTTTTTTGCCCACTAACCCATTGTGAGGGGAAAAGTACTTCCATTGCTAAAATGTAAAAAAATGAACGACACCGGAATTTTGGGAAAACAATATTGGCAAATAATAAAAGGCTATTTTTCAGACACATAATAAACTAAACATTTTTGTACAAATATTCTTGTGCCATTGTGGCATTTGGCAATTAAAATTAAGTGGTTTCATAGACATACCTCCCTTGAAAGGGCTATATCACAACAGCATATGATTTTTTTCGATTATATAGTAATACCATGTTAAAAAAAATGTAAAAATACTATAAGTAATTAAAACGTACGAATTTTGCTAACTTTGCTTATATAAAAATAAACCATGCATGCGAAAACCTGTCTATAAATGTTCTGATTTAATTCCTGAAGCAGTTAATACATATGAAACGTAATTTATTTTATTGCTTGGAGATATTTTCTTCTTTAAAAAATTTCAAATCATACTTTATTGAGTAAAATTTTACAATTTGAAAATACGTAAAATATTTTATTTGCCTGATTATATATATAAAACTCACCGAACTCATAAGTCTGCTATTAGTCTGCAACACCTAGTAATAAAACTATGCATACTGGCTTTGGCCTATAATAGGAAATACATACTCAACTTCATAATTCCTTGTTTTTTTCTTTGTCATTCTCATGTTAATTTACATTTCATGTTTTTATTACAATACTATTTGTATAACTGTATACGCTTTTCTTACTGACTTATCTGTCACTAAATGATTACAAGCCAATAAATATAAATCGTATAAAAAAAAAGATTTTTTTTCTCCAAAAAATAGAAAATAACGTATTTATATACTCATCAATGAAATTAAATTATTTTATTTGATATATACGTAGGTAATAATGTAATCTTCTTAAAAAATTTCAGAACACACCTGAATTTATCGGCCGACTAACTTTCAATACATATATTAAGAAGAACAAACTTCAAACTTCTCTCAACACCGGAAATTGGATATCGAACGAAAATGGAAATCCGAGAACAAAAGGAAACGCCGAAGAGAGCGCAATGAATGAAAATATCTTACAATGCAAATCGAGAAATGCCAAATTACAGAACAGTGTAATTTATATACAGTTTTGCGAAAAGAAGTAAAGTTGATAACACTGTGGAAAACAAAGTAAGCGAATATTTCCTAGTAACGCGTTGTCTATCGATATTAATGATTTAACAGGTGTCCATAAATTATTGTCTGAGTTTTCCTACATCATAACTTTTGATTTAAGACCACGAAAAAAAATATTTTTACATATTTTTGACATATGATACACTTTACGTTTTTCGTGCAATGCTATTTGTATAGTTGTACAAGCTTTCCTTATTGACTTACCTATTGTATCACTATAAGCCAATAAATATGAGCCACCGTTTTAACGATGAAACGTTTTCTCCGAAAAATAAGAAAATAACTTATCTACTTATTCATTGTCAATATTTATTCATTTTATTTAATATACATATTGAAGTAAGGTAACAATGTAATCGTCATAAAACAAATTCAGAACAGACCCGAATGTATCGGCCGACTAGCAGTTAATTCATATATCAAGCAGAACAAACTTCACAATTCTCCCATCACCGGAAATGAGATACCGTCAACCAAGGCTACTTTGGGCAACTTTTTCCTGACTCCACTCACATTTCCATTATTAAAAAATATTATTATATGTGATTTTTCAACGTCGAAAGGATACATGAATAGCAATGAAGCAAATTGTATAGTTTTAAAGAGGAATTTTTAATTTTTTTATATTTTAACTATTTTTAACGTTTTGGAACAAAGTAGCCTCTGCTGGGAGCTTTTTTGGTCCGTAGTCCCGAAATACCAGTTTTCATGTTAGCTTTATGAAAATGCAAACATTTCCTCACAAAATAAAAAGTTAAAGGAAAAACTATGATCACACATGGGTTACAGGCTACTAAAGGTAATATTTTGACACTTGCCTTATTTGTAGCTCTTATCCAGATTGTTTCACGTTAGAAAGTTTTGAGAATTAAAATTTTCACACGAAAACAGTTGTTTACAAACACATCCAGTGTTGCCACAAAATTTTTTTAAATTCCCCCCAAACTAATAAATTACCCTACAGTAGGGTACAAAATATTTTTCAGGGGCAAAAACTCCAAATTATCTTCTATTGTTTGTTCAATACAAAGATTAAAACCTTTTTTTAATCGATGAACAAAAGTAACCCCGCAAGAACCAAAGCAGTCCCGGTTGAAGGTATCCAATAAAATTGCAAATATGAGAATATAGAAGACGCTGAACGAGGAAAATGAATGAAAATATCTTAGAATGCAACTCTAGAAATGACAAATTACAGAACAGTGTTAGTGCTATATAACCTTGAGAAAAGAAGTCAAGTAGATAACACCGTGGAAAGCAAAGTGAGCGAACATTTCCTAGTAACGCGCTGTCTATCCAGATTAATGATTATACAGTGTGTCTATAAATTATTGTCGGGATTTTCTTAAATCATAACTTTTGATTTAAGACCACGACGAAAAATATTTTTACATATTTGTAATATATTGCCGGATAATTATTTTTAAATAACGAAGTCATGAACAACATTGCTCGCAGAACTTTCTCTAGCAGTTCTTTTAGACTAGGCAGTTCTTTCTCCTCTACTATTTTATCAGCAACCTAATTTGTTAAAAATACTTCACTTGTGGGAATCAACCTCAATTCGTCGGTAGTTAAATACGAATCGTCAGAAAATTTTACATTACTGACGAACATTATACATAGCTTCGTTTTTCTTCAAAGCATGGAATATGATAACTTACAGTTCATATTTTTATTATAATACTAGTCGTTTAATTGTACAAACGTTCCTTATTGGCTCACCTGTTATTAAATGGCTACTAGCCAATAAATATTAGTCACAGATTTAACAAAGAATCATTTTCTCAGAAAGATAAGAATATAACTTATCTACGTATTCACTGACAATATTTATTTTTTTTTTATATATATGTATCAAAGTAAGGTAACAATGTGATCTTCGTAAAGCATATTCAGAACAGACCCGAATTTATCGGCCGAATAGCAGTTAATACATACATTAAGAAGAACAAACTTCAAACTTCTCTCACCACCGGAAATTAGGTATCGAACGAAAATGCAAATCCGAGTACAAAAGAAGACGCCGGACGAAAACAATGAATGCATCTTAGAATGCAAATCGAGAAATGCCAAATTACAGAACAGTGTAAGTTATATATAGTCTTGCGATAAGAAGTCAAGTAGATAATATTATGGAAAACAAAATAAGTGAACATTTCCTAGTAGCACGTTGTCTACCGAGATTAATGATTATACAGAGTGTCCGTAATTTACTGTCGTGGTTATCTTACATCATAACTTTTGATTTAAGAGCACAACGGAAAATATTATTACATATTTTTAATATATAATAACTTACATTTCACGTTTTTATTATAGTACAATTTGTGTAAATGTAAGATTTCTTATTGGCTTACTGATTATTAAATGATTACAAGCCAATAAATATAATTTGCTGTTTTAACAATGAGACATTTTTTTCCGGAAAACAAGAAAATAGCATATCTACTTATTCGTTGACAATATTTATTTATTTTATTTTATATGTAAATTAAAGTAAGTTAACAATATATAACAAATTCAGAAAATCTAAATTTATCGCACGACTAGCAGTTAACACATACATTAAGAAGAACAAACTTTAAACTTCTCCCAACACCGGAAATTGAATATCGAACGAAAATCCAAATCCGAATGCAAAAGAAGACGTCGAACGAGAACAATAAATGAAAATATTTTAGAATATAGATCTAAAAATACGAAACTACAGATCTGTGTTAAATAAGATAGAGTCTCACTAAAAGAAGTCACGTGGATAATACTGTGAAAAAAAGTAAAAGAACATATCCTAGTAACTCCTTTCTATCTGGGTTAATGATTATATTGGATGTTCATAAATTATTGTCGGAATTTCTTATAACTTTTGATTTAACATTAATTAATTTAACTGTAATTTAACTTTTGATTATGCCTTATAACATTTGATTTAAGAACATGACAAAATATATTTTTGCACATTTGTAATACATAACTTACATTTCATATTTTTATTCTAGGATAACTGTAGGATAGATGGCCATAGTTTTTAAAGATTGAAATAAAAATTCTTAGAATGCAAATACAAGAAATATTGATGCATATTTAAAATTCTTATACATATACTCATAATATTGTATGCAAAAAATAATTAAACATTGAAAACAAAAAGTGTTAACCCCTTGGGAACGAGCGACACGTATACGTGCCGCATGAAGCGCTCAGAATCCTTGTTTTTTCTCACCAGTAAAATTTGCCTTATTTAATCAGCGCATTTTCTCGATTCAAGAAGACACAAATTTCTGTTTCTAAAAAACGGTGACAAAAGATTAAAAATTTCGTAAAAGGCTCCTGTCCCGAAGGGGTTAAACGAAACTGAAATTTAAATGGCAGATGGCCATCCAATACAAGAAAGAAAAAGTTAATTTAAGTTGCAAAACATAACATATTTCATATAGTTAATCACGAAAAAACATATTACAATTCATAAAGGAGCAGTTACATGATGGAAAATGAGTGAAGAAAACTCGAATAAACAAAATTTGAAGTATAATTTCAATACTTCACTTTTCGTAAAATCTTATCACATGCTTGGCAAAGGTTTTGATAATTTGTATATGTTTCATGAAAGCACTTCAGGTACCTTATGCATTATATCCAGACATTCTTTTTGGATGTGATACTATGTTGTTTTGCACAACCAGCACAGTTATCCTAATCCAATTCTATTTACTCGGAATCTGTAGAATCTGATAATTTAAATGTATTTTGTTTCTTCGCTACTGGAATTGTCGAGGTTTTATTTTTCGCATTAATTGTACGTTTATTACGTTAACTTAATTTATTTATCAACTTTAACAGTGTCTGTTATGAAAGTTTCCGACACTTTTCAGTATTTTCTGAAACAAATAAATCGTTAGGTCTTATTATATTATCATTATTATTATTAAAATATTTATATTAGTTAAAATTTAAACAATTATATAAATTAATATATTTATAAATGTAAACGTTATATATTTATTTTAAATTTAATTATATTTAGTTAAAATCATCACTAAATATAATTTTGAAATATTGATTAAAGGTGGCCATCTCTCCTCGATTTCATGTGGCCATCTCTCCTGAAATTGAAGGACTGATTGTCGCCCAATTTAAAGCATCAATAGCCATTGTACAGTCGTGGAAAAAAAAGTAAACACCCCCTACTAACTCCTCAACAAATTATCGTAGAAGAAAGTTACTGGTACCGAACGATTGGAAATAAAGTCTACTTTTAAATGATGCATATAAAATTTGCTTAGGGGGCCATCTACATATTAAAACGAACCATAACATTGTTTTTTTCAATAGCAGTACACAATTCTGACAGCATAAATGAACTCTACACACTCCAATTAGCATAAAAACGAATTTTTATGCAATTCGTACCGTAAGTTTCTGAGAAATTAATTATTTTAAAACGGGCGTATTTTAAGGGCTGTATCCAAATTGAAGTTCGGAAATCGATTGTTGACCGAGAGAGCCCCCATCTTGATCAAGGCACCTTAAGAAGTCAATGAAGCCTGCTAGATTACGGGACAGCAGAAGAAATTTCAAAATATCTAGTCGCTTCTATTATAGACGGCCCCTTAAACCATCATTATGCCGTTTTTTAAGCATAATTTGAAAACTACTTTGAAGAAAAATGTGAAATTTGGGATTTACATGAAACAGGACTTATAATCCATCAAAAAAATTGTAGGTTGTAATTCATAATTTTTTCGAATATTAATTTCATAAAATTATAAAAATTGCAAATTCAGCGTATTTATGTTTGGGTATATTAGTATTATTGCTACAAAAAAAAATTAGCACATTAGGAGCATAATTTCAGGAGATATAAATAAAAATATGAAAATGTAATTTAACATTAGAAGCACTAAATTTTAAATGTTTATAATTCAAAAACTTATGGTTCAAATGACTTGAAATTCGGTACCTAGGCATAATTTGAACCGGAGATTTGAAATATCTTGTTAAAATTGGGTATTGTCATTGAAAAAAATGAAGTTTGGATTCGTTTTAATATGTAGATGGCCCCCTAAGCGAATTTTATATACATAATTTAAAAGTAGCCTTTTATTGCCAATCGTTCAGTACCAGGAACTTTCTTCTACGATAATTTGTTGAGGAGTTAGTAGGGGGTGTTTACTTTTTTTTTCCACGACTGTACGTCTTTGTTTTAGTCTTAGAAGTAAAGATTAGATTATATGCGTGCCTTAAAAGTCCATATAATAAAATATATATATAACGTACGTACTGAAAAACATTCAGATACCTAAGAAAAAAAAAGTATTCAACTACCTGTTTAATTGACATTAAAACTACACTACATTACGAAAAACACAACTGAACGACGCAATAAATAAACTCGTTGAACTATTTCATACGAACAATGTTTATATTGCAATCTATGATCAAATTTGGAGATATTTAGACTGGCCATCTCTCCTCTATGGCCATCTATCCTTGAGTTACCCTAATGCTATTTGTATTAATGTACGAGCTTTTCTTACTGGCTTACCGATTATTAAATGACAACAAGCAAATTAATATAATTCGTTGTTTTAACAATGAGACATTTTCTCTGAAAAATCAGAAAATAGCGTATCTACTTATTCGTTGACAAAATTTATTGATTTTATATAATACGTAAATTAAAGTAAGTTAGCAATGTAATCTTCCTATAACAAATTCAGAACAGACCTAAATTTATCGGCCGACTAGAAGTTAATACATATATTAACCCCTTCGAGATGGGAGCCTTTTACGAAATTTTTAATCTTTTGTCACCGTTTTTTAAAAACAGAAATTTGTGTCTTCTTCAATCGAGAAAATGCGCTGATTAAATAAGGCAATTTTTATAGTAAAATTTTACTGGTGAGGAAAAACAAGCATTCTGATCGCTTTATGCGGCACGTATACGTGTCGCTCGTCCCCAACGGGTTAGGAAGAACAAACTTCAAACTTCTTCCAACACCGGAAATTGGATATCGAACGAAAATGCAAATCCGAGTATAAAAGGAAGGCGCTGAACGAGAACAATAAATGAAAATATTTTAGAATACCGATCTAAAAATACGAAACTACAGATCTATGTTAAACAAGATAGATTCTCACTAAAAGAAGTCACGTGGATAATGCTGTGAAAAAAAAGTAAAAGAACATATACTAGTAACTCCTTTCTATCTGGATTAATGATTATGCTGGATGTTAATAAATTATTGTCGGGATTTCTTTACCTCATAACTTTTGATTTAAGAACATGACAAAATATATTTTTACGTATTTGTAATACATGATAACTTACATTTCGTATATTTATTATAATACTATTTGTATTAATGTACGAACTTTTCTTATTGGCTTACCGATTATTAAATGACTACAAACCAATAACTATAATTTGTTGTTTTAACAATGATGCATTTTTTCCGAAAAATCAGAAAATCTCCTTATTCCTTGAAAATATATATATATATATATTTTTTATAAGTAAATTAAAAACTTTTCAAAATAACAGACATTACATTACATTACAAGATAAAAACACTAAAAACAATATAAAAGGACGTTTCGGATTCATTCTTAATCCTTCATCTGCTAATTCCTAACGTAAAAGTCATATTAGATTTTTAAGTTCAACAAGTAGAAAACATTACATCAAGTTGCCAAAAAATTATAGCTAAAACAAAACTGAATATTCTATTGGTAGAGATGCACCCTCGTTAATTGCTAAATCAGCAATTAACGAGAACCGCTGATTTAGCAATTAACGAGGCTACATCTCTAAAAATAGAATATTTAGTTTTGTTTTAGCTATAATTTTTTGGCAACTTGATGTAATGTTTTTCTACTTGTTGAACTTTAAAATCTAATATGACTTTTACGGTAGGGATTAGCTGATGAGGGATTCAGAATGAATCCGAAACGTCCTTTTATATTGTTTTTAGTGTTTTTATCTTGTAATGTAATGTAATGTCTGTTATTTAGGAAAGTTTTTATAAATATGAATGAATTCAGACGCAGTCCTTTTGTTTATATCAAAGTTAATTAAAGTAAGTTAACAATGTAATCTTCCTATAACAAATTCAGAACAGACCTAAATTTATCGGCCGACTAGCAGTTAATACATATACTAGGAAGAACAAACTTCAAACTTCTTCCAACACCGGAAATTGGATATCGAACGAAAATGCAAATCCAAGTATAAAAGGAAGACGCCGAACGAGAACAATAAGTGAAAATATTTTAGGATGCAGATTCAGAAATGTAGAACTACAGATTTGTGTTAAATAAGATAGAGGCTTTCGAAAAGAAGTCAAGCAGATAATATTGCAGAAGAAAGTAATCGAAGTAACACGTTATCTATCTAGATTAATGATTATTCAGGGTGTCCATAAATTATTGCCGTCTTTTCGTTAGCTCAAACGTTTGACTAAAGACAAAAACGAAAAATATTTTTACATATTCGTAAAGAACAACTCAAAAAGTTTTCTTATTTTTAATACTCAAACAAGGTTATATATGTGTAAAGTTATTACTGCAATATATACTAAAAATTAGTATTAAACACATAATACATAATAATTAACTAAAATTAATATTTATGCAATATATAACGTAAATATTTAGCTACAGTATTTTAGACAGCCATACTGCTTTACTGGAATTGCGTACTTACTGTCTTATATACGCACATAACTGTATTATATAATTGTCTGATTTATCGTTATTTGTTTAATAACGCATTTATTTCTAACTTTACACATATATAACCTTGTTTGATTTTTTAGAGAAACTTTTTCAGCTGCTCTTTATGAATATGTAATAATATTTTTCGTTATTGTCTTTAGTCAAACGTTTGAGCTAACGAAATGACGGCAATAATTTATGGGCACCATTTATAATCATTAATCTAGTTATAATACAGTTATGTGCGTATATAAGACAGTAAGTACACAATGCCAGTAAAGCAATATGATTGTCTAAAGCACTGTATTTATTAAGCTAAAGATTTACGTTAGGGTAATTCCGGGATTTATGCCGCACATTTTTTTGAAATTGTGTATAAAGTCCCATGGTACACATAAAATAAAAAAAATCACGCTGTGCTATTTAATGTTAAATATACAACGCGTGTAGTGCGACAAAAAAATTCAAAACAAATTATTAATATTTTTTAACAATTTTTTTCTAAAACATTACACTGCGGCACGTCACCTTTACATTCAGGCTGAGACGCCGCACCTATGCGGTAGTTATGCCGCGCTTGTAATAAGAACAGAATGAAATTATAAATAAAAATATTTAAAAAAAATATTCATATCTGGACTATAATTAATGATGTAATAATAAAATGAAACTAAATGAGTACATTGAAACGTATTAGGAGATTCAAATTAATAATTGTTACCTACTTTCACTATTAAAATTATCGACTTATTTTTTTTACATTAAATTTTAATTGTTATTTGAGCAACAACGTAACATCAATGTATTAGAAAGGGAAAAGAAAAAAAAATAAAATTGTGTTTACACAATTTAATTGTTAACCCTTTCGGGACCGGTGCTTTTACACAAATTTTATTCGGCTGGTACCACTTTTTTAAAAGAAGTTACCTTTACTTAAATAATCATGAAAATGCTCTGATTAAACAAAGCAAATATTACTTTTCTTTTTTACTGGTGCCAGAAACAAATTTTGTAAACTCTCTATGAAGGTGCTTATATGTATCTATGGTTCCAAAGGGATTAAGAGACCTGTATTTTCGACTACAATCTACAAAAAAAGTGTCAAAAACGTACAGTCTTTATGTAACTACATTTAAACACATGATGCAACAAAGAAAATTACACTTCCTATTTTTTGGAGTAGTTTGCAACGATCGTCTGCGTTACGCGTAATCCAATTTTTCATTATTATCATCTTGACTTGCATCTTTCTTGCCCTTCTTACTTTTTATTTCCCCCTTTTTTTCCTTTGGTTTTAGTAAACTTGATAACATGCCTAAAGTGCGCAAAAAGAAAAGGAAAAGTTGATAACACCTAATCATCCCGTACAAAAGAATCTGCGGCATGTATCCCATTTTGCGAGGTGCAGACGTCGGCCATCAAAGTCTCCTGCCATCGCTGAGGTGAATGGCTTATCCATACACACAGTACTCTATACAAATGCTACACTTAGTTTTGACTTCGAAATCATGCATGCATTTAGTAATTAGTGTACGAAAAGTATTTAAACATAACGTGTTTAAAAGTTTGGACAGTGAAATCATGCACTTACGGCAAATTAAGGATTGTACTTCTACAAGTAATCATCGAAATGGGATTCACGCTATACACTGGTTAAAATAATCTCATTGCGCACCTATACTGCGCGTTTGACGACCACCTATCGATAATTACAAGAAATACAAGTCTATCCCGTATGCGGCGACTCTCCCAGAGTTACGCTATACATTGCATAAATATTAATTTTAGTTAATTATTATGTATTATGTACTAGGTTGAGCAAAAGTTCTGTGAATTTTGTGAAAGTTGCGTTGTTATGCGCAAATTAACAACAAAAGCAAGCAACAAAAGCAACAACGTAACATCAATGTATTAGAAAGGGAAAAGAAAAAAAAATTCATTAAAGTAGAGACCATCATAGTCCACAGTTTTTTAGACATTGTTCTGCCAGATTCCGGATTTGTTGGAAGTTCCATGGCGTCTGCTTAGAACGGAAAAACTCTTGACATGCTTCTTCGACTTCATTATATGAATCAAATCGACAGCCCTTGAGAAAGTGTTTCATTGATGGGAAGAGCCCGTAATGCACTCATATAGATATACCACTAGTACTCCTATAAACGATACAAATTCTGGTAATTATTAGATTAAAAATTTCCCAAAACAATAATTTTTAGTATATATTGCAGTAATAATTTGTTCTTCGGATATTGCGAAAAATCAGTAAATCAGATCAGTCCTCCGTCCCAACTAGTTCGGATTGGTGAGGTTATAGTGATAATTTATATTTAAGTTTTATCAAATATATTAAAGTGCTACTAATTAAATAAGGACGTTGTGTAGCGGTGAGGTATTTTGTTTCGAAGAGCCATATTACGCAGATTAGTGTCTCTTGTGCACTCGTGATTTTTAATTCTCACGTCTCAGTCTTCCACAAAGCGATGCAGCTAGGGTTGCTGCAAAAATGGCTGGAATACTTACTTTGTGTTATTGAAAAAAAAAATTGATTATATTTTACAAATTTTTTCGTCATGTTCTTAACCCGAGAGTAGTCGTGTCTTTTTTCAGAACGTTATTAGTCGCGCTCGCTCTTTTTGCCGCCGGTCCCCCACATACAGAAAATGTAAAATAAGAAACATTTTTCACTTAATATTCGAATATTGCATTCCAATGATATTATAAATTTGCAGCTTACTTGAATTATACATTTTTTCGTGATATTTTGTATACTGGAAAAAAGTAAAAAAAAAAAAAAAAAAAAAAAAAAACTGATATTAGCGATCGTTGCGCAGACGTTTCCACAAATTTCAACAGTAAAAGTGTACCTGAAGAAAAAGCACAGATGTCTTGTTACTTCAATATGGTGGTGGAGGCACGTTTAAAGTCAGCTATATGCCAGATATCCATTGTATATTTAAGGAGATATGTGTTAGGGGAAGATAATTTATATGAGCGGCAAAAGGACCGACACGCGACTACTGCTGGGTTAAATCAAAAGCTATGAGGTACTGAAACCTTAACAATAATTTATGTATACCCTGTATATGAGGACCTTTCCTTATACAAAATTTAATAAATCATGTTTTCTCTATTAATCTATTCAGCTGGTAAACCTGCACTGAAAAAACACTACATTCTGAAAAAAAAACTAGTTTTATCCTGTATTTCTGGCATTGTAAAATCTTGGTTTACAATAAAAACGAATGGACGGAGAGATTTTTCGCGATTTCACAAAATTTGATTTTCTGGATAAGGCGAGTTTTGAAACTCACTTTCTCATATAACAATCAAGCCGAAGAAGATAATAAATACTTCAAAGTAATAAATAAAGACACAATCTTGCTTAATGGTACACAAAACACGAACTTTAATAAGCTAAATTTAACTTCTACGTTTCGGGCTGTTTCTACAGCCGTCTTCAGGAAAATATGATGGTAAAAAGGCTCAAAGTTCAGAGACGAAAGCTTTCAGATAATGCAACAGATAATAAGTCGAAACTGAACCAAATCTTGACTTCTTTGGTCAAGTTTCGACTAATTATCTCTTGCACAGGAAGCTTTCGTCTCTGAACTTTGAGCCTTTTTACCACCGTATTTTCCTGAAGACGGCTGTAGAAACGGCTCGAAAGTAGAAGTTAACTTTTAGCTTATTAAAGTTCGTGTTTTGTCTACCATTAAGTAAGATTATGTCTTTATTTATTATATTTTATGGTGCAATTGTCCATTATGTGTTATACTTCAAAGTATTTATTTTATTTAACACTCAGCATTGATTAAAAAATAAGGTTTCAAAATAATAACTACCATTTTGGATAGAATTGTTCCCGAAGAAACATTTTTGTCATATATTTCTATTGCAATTGTTTCAAAAATGTAATATAAGATTTATAATATAATGATATGATACTATTCAGCGATGTACACGCAAAACTAATTAGCTATTATTTTCATCATAGTTTGAGAGAATATGAAGTTTTATGAATTCCTGTGCATTAGTTGATGAGATGGATAGTCATAAAATTTGTGTCACGTGTACATAGACATTTTCCAAAAAGACTCCATCATGTTCAGGGCATCCCAAAACGTGTAAATCCATCATAAAGAGGAGAAGTAAAAAATTTTGCGATTCTAATATTTTCATCTTATATGTAGAAGAAAGTAAAAATGAAAATTTTCATTAAAAGAAAATTTCGAAAAATTTGCGATTTATTCTGAAGCAAACAAATCCATAGGTGTGTATATTAATATTAATTTATAAAGAAAGTATTTATAATCAAATTTTCATTTTATAAAGAAAGTATTTTAATCAGATTTTCATTTTATAAAGAAAGTATTTATAATCCGATTTTAATCAATACCTATTGTTTGTAAAGTATGACATATATCTCTAGGATGTTCGAATACAATTTCAGGTTTTATTACGATAAAATTACATAAGAAATAAGATTTACAATGTGATTTATGTTATCTAATATATTAAATATTTACTTTATTCCCAGCATATAAAGTTTAAAAACTGCAAAATGTTTTTAAAAAACTGTAATATATGCACGTTTGAGAGTGCACATATAAAGTTCGAAGTTTGAAAATAAAGTTTATCCAAAAGGGAAAAAAAACTAAAGATATATTTTTCTTTTTTCAAATGCGATTAGTATAAAAAAAATAATCGCTTTATCCAATGTAAAATAAAGAGGTTTAGTTTGTGATATAAATGCATATAATTTTCTTGAAAAAATTAAAACATTTAACTTTTTGCATTTATTAAAATTTTCTTTTAACTTTATTTAAACAGAATAAAAGAATAAACGGTAGTAAGGTTATTAACCCATTGCCTGTGGAATATACTTGAGAAAAACGTGCTAAAAATGTAAAAAAAAAAAATCTTCAATTTTGTTCGTGATTATGATCAAAATGTTAGAAATAGATTATTTAAAAATAAATAAATAAATGAATGAATAAACGAGATAACTACTACTATTTTCACATATATGGAAATATTAATGGTTTATAGTAATTTTTGCCCAAATTGTAGCAAATTAAATCAAATTACATAATTTTCAAGATAAATATAATCAAGATAAATTTAATCAAGATAAATATAAATATAGTTAAAATGGTAAATTACATACTATGCATTGGACGAACTGAGTTCGGGCTTCATGGAATTGAAACACTGAATTTTTTCTTGCCCGAACTCAGGTCAGGCATTCCAAAATTGGCGCATTTGCGTTGCCCGAATTGAGTTGGGTCGTTACAAGCAAGTGGTTAATAGGCATTACAATTTAATCAACGCTTGGCAAAAACTAAACTGTAGCGAGTATGACGATTCAAAATTAAAAGAAAAAAAAATCTATGCTTTAGGTAAAGAAAGGATAAAGTGGCCAGTGAGGGCAAATTGGCCATTTGTGTTTTTACCGCTGTATGCCCTGTGCTGTATGTGCTGTTGCTGCGATTACCACACAGGAACTAGGCGAAACAGTCGTCATAGATTCTGGTAATATTGCCTGTGACTTTGAAGCGGAACTCTACATTTCTCTAGTTCTGAACTTAGGTTAGCCAGATTTATCTCCGAAAGAAAACGGAAGTTTTGATTGATGCAAGTTAGTTTTGGTTTTATCGTGCTATATTTCTTTTTTATAGCATACTAAACTATGTTAAGTGTGCCAGCAATGTTTTCGGTAATGAATCGGTTTAAAAAGATATTATCAATTAATCGATTTGATTATTATTTTCAAACTTTATTTGTATTACCTTATTCTATTGATACTGTGTAACTAATTTTGCAGCCGTATAACCCATTATGAATGAAAAATTAATTGAATCTTAAGAACAAAAGTAAATCAAAACATCCTACAATTCAATGATATTCTACAAACATCCTACAAAAATGAATGTATATATTTAAGTATAAAAGGAGATAAATCAAATAAAATATTAAAACTTAATAGACATATACTATACTGAATTTCAAAAAATCACAATTTAGATTCCTATAAGTATCTACAATATATATAAGACTAAGTCTTTAAGTTCAGATGATTTAATGCTACCCAAGAATTCGTGGTTGCGTAGTTAATATCCCAAGTTTTTTGTCACTCTGATCAAAAACAAGCAGTTTTTACATTTGATGCGCATGTGTGTAACTTTTTTCGGCGAAGGTGAGATTTTCAAGCAAACTGAAAAAGAATTTTTTTAATTATCAAAAGTAAGATGTAGTAGAACAACGGAAGAAATAATCGTACGGGACAAATTTAAACGTACACCATACACTAGGTCTAAAAAACGCTAAAAAAAGCACAACTTACGGGGAAAATGTACAATCTGGCAACCCTATCTGAACTCATTGCATTGTTTTTTCGCATTTTTTATTTTAGGCAAGTGATAAAACTTCTTGATTATAGCTAAATAATATGAAGTGTCATAATTATTTGCTCTTATGCTCTTCGATCAGTCTGAAGTAATCTTTTAAATGATGTGCATTTGAAAACACCAAGTTATGTATATTACATGGCAGGCCACAGCTTTCGTAACGTCATTCTGGGTAAAGTGGCCACAAAGAGATCTGGCAAAATGGCTAGATGGCTTCTTTGTACGGAAACGATATTTTATTCATTGCTCATAACAAAATACTACCAAAAAATATTTTGTTTGAAAGAAAGAAGACAAGTCAAGGAAGAGCAATAACTTCTGCAGAGAAGGGCTTACTCTCGACATTTGCAATAAGTCTGCATGTCTGCTGATGGCACCTTAAATTCCTCCATTCGACATATTGATACTCAATACTAATTATTTTATCTAGTAATGATTTAGTACTTAAAATATTGTAGATCTCCGATTATCGGAGCTCCAATTAACCGAACTTCCAATTATCCGAACAGCCTATTTTTCAGAAAGACAAACATTAACCGAACTTTCAATAATCCGAACAGCCTGTTTCTCTCTCTCTCTCTCTCTTTTTTTTTTTTTTTTTTTTTAAACCGAATGCCCAATTATCCAAACACACTGTTTATCTCATTTTTTCAACTTTAGATTTATCATGCAAATTCGAATCATCGATAGGGTATCGTTGAGAGCAGTAACAACGAAAAAGAAATTGAAGAAAATAAAAACGAATGCGCTGAAAAGGACCGAGGTTCATCACATATCGAAGCCTTTGAGTGTTTGGAAAGAGATATGAAATGGCTCGAATGGCAAAAAAAGCTGATCCTATTCAACTAACGTATTTAAGAAAAATTCGAGATATGGCAGCATTGAAAGGGATGACTTCTTCGAAGCAAGCAACAATTAGAAGCTTTTTTGCTTACATTATAATCTCTGGAGTTTAGAAAATGGTAAAAATAAAGAAAAAGAAAATTTTAAATAATAAAAAAGTAAACAAAAAAATTTAAAAAGACATAAAAAATAAATAAAAAACAATTTTTAAACACGCCAGCGCTAACTGGTACTGACAGTCCTAAGCCAGGATAAAGTGTAAAGGTTTTAGTATAGTCAAGAACATCTCTTAAATTGTCTGTCCATTTATCCGAACTGTTGCTTATCCGAACTAGGGTTGGTCCCGACTTGTTCGGATAATCAGCGCTGTACTGTATTACAAAACATAACACGTATACTTAATGTGTGTTATGTTATCTTGTGTTGATTAAAAAATATACATCTTAAATCAATCTGATTTGTTTTTTTTTCCTATGTTAATCTAAATCATGGCGGGCAAAGTGGCCATTTTGTAATTGTACTTTTAAAGTAACACGTACGTTTTAAAATAAATTTAAAAAAAAAGTAAAATGGCAATTGAAACTAAATTATTATAGTTACTATTGGTACTTGTTTCTAGAACTTTACTGATTGAAAACGTATCATAAAAATTCCTCAAAATTTAGAGTGTCCACTTTATCCTGCCTTTCCCTATATTTATATATTTTGTAAACTATATAGTTTCGCGCTGAGAAAATCGCTCAAATAAACTTCAGAATGTACCATTTCTAACAATCAAGCAAATTGGCATGTGTGCTGGTTAAAATGCATTTTTGGAAATTGGATCAATATATGTCAAAAACAGATAATGCATCTTAAATTAACGATTCTGTGAAATGCACTCGACTACTGTCCCACTCTGTCTGAAATTCGATCAAGAACACAGCGTTTCTGCTTAAGATACACAATGAAACTTCTGAATAAATTATTAGAGGCACTTTCTTATTCACAACTTGCATTTAATTCCTCCAAAATCGATAGCAACTGAATTCTACAGAAAAGCATTAATCGATTATTGGAATATCTGTTTTTTTTTGTTAGTGGAATTTTAATGAATTTAATTACTTGTAGCAAAACCTTTTGAGGACGATTTCTTTTTTTTATTGTGCAGTAAACCTATTTTAACAGAAATTAATTATACCAGATAAAAATTAATAAAGACAATAAAATATATCATTTATTCATACTACACGATTGAAAAGAAAATTACATTTAATTAGTTATTGTAATAAAAAATCATATAAATTTATTTAAAAGCATCTGGATTAAAGATGCAGTTTAAACGTAGTTTACTTAATCAAATAATCAGCGTAACTTTACATATTTAATAAAATATTTTATCTCAATATCGTAATAAAACTTTGCTTTAAAAGTCGTATTAATTTACACAATATATATTAAAATCATAGAGTTTTTAAAAAGTTTAAATTATTTTACATTAAATAATTTAAAACTTTTAGTTTTCTTGAAAAAATCGTTGCTATTCAATGCATTAAGAATTCTCTATTTTTCTAAGTATTTAAAAAAATATTGAAACTGTAAAATTTGGTATTTAATTATTTTTTCTGTATCAAAATATAAACGGAAGTTTGACAGAATTATTAGTAGAAATTAAAAATTTAAAGAACACCAATAAAGCAACAAAATTACGAAGGTTTTAAATGTGTAACATGAGAAATAGTTATTATATCGTACAAATATTGTGCAAAAACAGTGTTTTGTGTTTAGAAAATAACTCAAATAAATTTCGAAATTTACTTCTTCAGTAGCAAACTGCCATATATTCCAGTTAAAATATATTTTTAGAAATTAGATTAAAAATTGTCAATGCCAGATAATTCTTCTGAAATTAATTATTCTGTTTGATGCTCGGTAAAAATGTCCCACTTTTTCTGAAATTTGAACATGGATACAACGTTTCTCCTCAAGATAAACAACGACACTTTTTTACTCTCAAGTTGCATTTATTTTCCCAAACATCAATAACTAAGTTCTACCCAAAAACATTAAATGATTACACTGGTCGACACCAAAACCATACCTGTAAAAATAATAGTTGGTTCTTACAGATTTCACTCTTCTAAATAAAAATGTGATAACGAAATTACTGTATCATGTATCATTCTTTTGGTAGGAGGGTTTGCTTATAAAATTAAGATATTATATATCTTACTAAAACACAAGTGTGAATTTTGTAAACGTTAGAATGTAGATAATAATATGTAAATTACCTGTAAATAAATGTATAAATATGATTACCCGAGTGACAGCGGCATAAGGAATGAAAAATATATTAGTGAATAGCAAATAGTAAATTCGGACACGTAATGGGGGATGGAGGCATAAAAAGAAAAATGCACGATACAAGTATCAACAAACCTGATTTTCAAGCTATATTTTATCAATTTGATATCTAAGAAACTGAAAGTACTTTTGTATGATTTCAATTTTATCTAGCATTGTAAATTAATATAATAATCCTTCATCATCTCTTATTATTATAAAACTGTTTCTTGGAAAAATGGTACGTGCTGGACCAATCGAGATAGCATATTTAGAATTAGGAAAATTAGATCTGTACACTTTGCATATTTAGTTTGCAGGGAAGGAAAAATTTGAATTTTTTTGCCGACCAGTGTTATTGGAATATCTATTATTTCTTCAGAGTTTAGTTGTAGCTAAGCCCTTTGAGTATTTTTTTTTTTTTTATCATGCATTAAAACTCTTTTAAAAGAAGTTAGGAGATGAAGAAAACTTGTAAGAGTTAAATAAATATATTATTAATTAGCAAACTATAAACTATATAAATACAAGGAGAATCAATAATAATTTGCATTTCTAAATGAACTACTATTACATTTAATTTTGTAAAATAGCATTAGCAACCATAATAATTTAATTCCATTCTGTGTGAGTTGAAAATATTTTAGTGTATTCAGATTTACCCCGTTCAAGTAACTCAATTCTCTTCAAAAAAATTAATCTTTTAAAAATAAATTGTTTATTACACATGTTACATTATACAGTCATAACTTTAAAAAAATTATGGGTTGTTCCAAAAATTTTGACACGCGGTTTAATTTTTTATCTGATGGAAATACCTAGACAATGTAAATTGCAAAATACTTTAACATAATGTAGGAATTAAGAATACCTTAAAAAAATAGCACAGGATAACATGAGAAAGAATTATTATTTCACACTAATCATTGGGCAAAAAGAGCATTTTGAGTTTAGAAAATAACGCAAATAAATTTCGAAATTTACTTCTTCAATAGCAAATTGCCACATATTCCAGTTAAAAGGTATTTCTAGAGATTGGATTAAAAACTGTCAATGCCGTATAATTCCTTTCAAATTAATCATTCTGTTTGATGCTCTACAGTAGTGTTCCGCATTTTCTGAAATTTGATCAAAGATACAAAGTTTCTGTTCAAGATAAACTCGAAAAGAATTTATATAATTACTTAAGAACAAAAGACATTAAAACATACATTAACTCCTTTTGCATCATTATCATGTATTTCAGGATTTTTTTTATTGATAAAATTTACTAGTTTTAGTAATTTCAGAAATTAATAATTATTAATTTTAAAGCAGTTTAGTAATTTTCTGTAGAAAATTATTTATTCAATACATTTTCCTTTATTTAATGATAGACGTTTCGTGATTACATTCTAATGATTTATTTTCTAAATAAAAATAAATTCATGAAATGGAAACATATTTACACTAATCATGCCAATGGATTAATCATGTTTTGGGATCACTGCAGCTCACATATACAAACTCCCTATCACTGAAAGTGTGCTATGTAAAACAACAATAAAAATAGAATGTAACTCATTACGCTACTTTAGAAACATTATATATGGTCACATTAAACTTTCGATTACAATAGATATCATTTAACTAAATAACATTTTACAAAAATTACAATCATTTATGTCGAATATTTAAAAAAAAAAAGTTTCAGTTTTACAATTAGAAAATCACTGAAATAAAATTAGAAAATTTTGTATTTCAAAGCACGAAACAGTTAAATAATCAATCATTTATAACGAGCTTTAAGAAATTAGATCGATATCTAATTGAAAACAAATAATGTATCTTACATTAATGATTAGTACGAAATAAATTTAGTTGCACTCGTGTGCTGTCCCGCAATTTGTGGAATTTGATCAAGAATGCATCACATGATTTCAAATTGCACAACAAAACTTTTAATTATGTTATCAGGCACATTCTTTCACATCCAATTTGCATTAATTTTCTCCAAATCGATATTGGCTGAGTTCTACGCTGAAACATTAAATGATTATTGGAATATCTGTTAGTTCTTAATTGAAAATTAAAATGAATAATTAAATTACGTAATTATAAAGTAGTTTCTTTTAAGGTATCCGAACACCTTTAAAACGTAGTTTTCGTTCAAAATATCGATTTTTCATTTTTGCAATAATATTAAAATTGAATATTTTATCTATCGAAATCTGCTTAAATTTTGTCTGTATCTAAAATAGAACCAGAGTTACAGCCGTTTAAAGTTACAGCTATTACAGCTTTTGAATTGTGTTTAAAAGTTGTTTTTAGCTTTTAATCAAAATGAAGTTTTTCAGATTTTTACTATACGCAAAACATCCTAAAACAAAAAATTATGCATGAAGTGCTACGAAATTTTTTGTACTTCTTTTACAAATGTCTTTTGAGGGAATAGACTACACTCATGATAATATATTAAATAGTTTTATATTTACACTGGTATAAATGACAAACTTGAGACAAATTTTGCGAAATTTTCGTTACATTAGTACTTTAACTGCCATATCATCTGAGATAGAGATGCGATTATGATGTGTGTAGTCTAAGTCCTAGAGAAAGGTATTCTGTTTATTATGCAATTTACAAAATGTCAATACATTGTTTCAGTTTTGAGTTATCACGTTTTGCGGAAATGTCAATTTTTGGCATAATTTTGACTATTTTTCTCTTTAAAAAATTATTTCTGGCTAATTGCTAAAATTTTTATATTATTTTTAAAGTTTTAAAGTAAATGTCATTATAAAAAATGTATAACCAGAGAAAATTTCAAAAATTTCAAAAAATCACTCCCGAAGGTGTACGGATACCTTAAAAGTCCTTATCGTACATCCAAATGTTAAGTTAATGTAAATGAAGTTGAATAAACTGTGTTAAAATAAAGAAAATAGAAATAACTAGAAATAATAGAATAAAATTAGAATAACATGAAACATACTTGAAAACGAACAGGACTTGAAAATAATGTAATAAAAACGAAAAATGCACAAAGATTTCGTAAATATATTATCTCTGCTGGTCGCACTATAAAGTCTACAACATTTGTCTAGGGATAAAGGTAATGAACTAAAATACACTGCTGTCAAAGAATAAAAAAGTGATCTAATACGTATAGGCACGACCGCGGTTAATTATTATAAAATAAATGAAAACAAATAAAATAGGTGTTTTTTTTTATAGATATATCTCTTATATTCAAACGTGTGCAATATTTTATTATGCACTGTTTACTTTTTCGCAACTCTTTTTTTTTTTTTTTCCTGTAATGAATGTATAGATTTATGTAATAATAGACTTCTTACCGCAAATTCCGCGATATAAGTCGCGGCGCAAGTAATATGTGTAATATGTTTCAACCTGAAATTTTAATTTATGAAATGGCATTTAGAGAAATAAGAACAGTTTACAAGTTCAAGGGGAGGGCGTTACAACTGCAAAGCAACTCCACAACCTGGGTATGAGTAACTTGTGTATTATAGCAGTGGAGTTCTGAATAAAGAGTGAGAGACATATAGTATACTTACTGTCTATCAGTACCGAGTTAAGTAACTGAGGACGTTGTCACAAGATGGTGGCTGGTTTCTTTTAAATCTCATCATAAGCTTCTGATTTGCCGGGAAAAACTTCCCACCAATAAATTTGAATAGAAAATTTCGTCTTTTAAGAGCATTATTTGTAAAAAATATTTTCTTACAAATCTGGTAAGAAATTCTATTTGTTTTTACTGGTGTCAGTTTACCCAAGTGTTGTAATATTTTTCATTGACACTGTCAGGAAGTTATCTAAGTTGTCACAATATGGCGGAAACGCAGATCCAGACTACCGCCAATGTAAACTTCCACCAGTAAAAATGAATAGTTGTTTCTGCTATTAATTATGACTGAACTTTTCTATGAATAAGCAGTTTAAATAACGAGAAAATTTCTATTTAAATTTTCTGGCGGAAGTTTCTTCCGGCAGTAATCAACCCTTGCGAAAACGGTTAAAGTTGAAGCTTCACTATTTTAAAGATATGTCAGTTCTTTTTTATTAATAGTTCCATTATTACAGCTTACAGGAGCAGTAAAATAAATGTCAAATTCTATTGTACTATCTAACAACCAATATTATTGTAGTACAGTATATGTACTAAAAATGATATTGGTTGCCAGCTGCGAGATCCTACAGCTTCGTATGTGGCTATATTGTCTCGTATTCCTAGTGGTCCTCGTAATTCCTAGTGGCTATAATTGCATTTCTTTTAGCGCAGAGAATTATCGCGGACATATTTGTGAAAGAGCAATTAAGGTAAATGCTCCTATAGTGAGCCACGTACCGGTAGTGGGCCGCTAATTTTTAAAGTTTAAAAATAAGCCCATTTCTGAATAAAAACATATTTTATTTTTGTTTCCATTGTTAAAACTTATTATAAATTAAATTTAAAAAATAAAAAAACCCGACTGCGTAAATAGCGAACTAATTATTTATTTCTCATCAATGTGAAGCTATTTTTTATATTACTTAACTATTTTTTTTATTTACTTGTATTGATGACTTTTAAGTTGTGTTTAATTGTTTGTTCCTATCTATAAACACTGTTTTGATGAGGCCTATAGATGTCTATGAAGGTTAGAGTTGCAGTAAAGCTAAAGATCCTACCTACACAACTTCCAAGTTGTGCAATATTTAAACGGAGCTTCTGACTGTAAAATAGTCGATGAAACATCGTCTTCATTTTGAAAGACCTATCCAATGATATGCCAATAAATTAGGGTGCGAAATTTTTTTTTTCGTCTATTTTGCCATTTTGTATTTTACGGTCGCCATTTTGAATTTAAAAAAAATCCAGCCTATAACCATCGGACGGTTAAGACGAATCGATAGAGACCTCATTCATTAAAATCCATCCAGCCGTTGGGATGTTTAGAGGGTATAAAGAAATCCACATACACAGATACGCTTTAAACACATAACCCTTCTTGGTAGTCGGGTAAAAAGATTGAAAGACATTTGATTGAGTATCATCCTTAAATGTTACTTTCCATAAACCGTTTAGAAATTTTTTATGGTAATTTTTTTTATTTTCTAGTGTGTCTTCGAAAACAGATATTTTGGCAAATTCTTAGTAATTTCATTAAGAGGTAAGTTTTTATTTAAAAATTATTGTTTCTTTGATATTATGTTTTATTTTAAATTAAACTACTGTTGATATCTATTGCATTGTAAATAATTCGTTGGATAAGTTGAAAACTTAAAGATTCATGCATCAGAAATTTACTCGGGTCACTATTAGGGCATAGGGAAAGGTAACATTTTTAATAACACATACTGGACAATTGCACCATAAAATATAATAAATAAAGACACAATCTTGCTTAACCCTAGAACTACCGGAAATTTTACTCAAGTTTTATAAAAACATTCTACACCAGAATTTTTACTTAAAACTATTTAATTTGTTTATTTAACTTATTATTGTCTGATTTATACATTTAGTTTGTTTTGAAGAAATTTCTGGTTTGAATAGATATTTTGAATATACATGTCGGGTCCATTGGACCCTTCTGGTAGACAGAGGGTTAATGGTACAAAAACACGAACTTCAATAAGCTAAAAGTCAACTTCTACGTTTCGAGCTATTTATCCTATAATATGCCAAAAATCTGGCATAATATCATTAAGTCATAATCCTACATCTAATTACAATATACATAAATAGTTTAATTAGTTAATAACATACGTATGTAAGTTACGTATACATAATTAGTTAAATAATTAATACAGCTTATACTTGTATTATGTTGCCAAAACTTGAATGAAAACTTAGTTGAACGTAGTTTTGTCTCTCATGTGTAGATGGCGGCACTCGTGGTTTCTTAAATCGAGCTTTTGATTCATTTGATCTTAGTTCATTAATAATTATTTATTTTCACTAGATGGCAACACTACATTTTTACATTCAAATCATTGGTCAACTTTCGTCTAATTATCTTTTGCACAGGAAGCTTTCGTCTCTAAATTTTGAGCCATTTTACCATCATATTTTCCTGAAGACGGCTATAGAAAAAGCTCGAAACGTAGAAGTTAACTTTTAGTTTATTAAAGTTCGTGTTTTGTGTACCAATTAAGCCAGATTGTGTCTTTATTTATGGTAACATTTTTATTTTCATTTTTTTTTCGAAGGCTATATTTTGAAACTTTGAACGTTTATTCTGATACATGAAGTTTACGACTAGGCGAATTTTTTTTTTTTTTTTTTTTTTTTTTTTTTAAGAATTCACAAACACTTTAATAATAATTAGATATATGTTCTTAAGTAGCCCAATTCAGATGCATTTACCTTATATATTATCAAAATTCTATAAAAGCAAAATCACAAATGAAAATTCGAAAAGTATTTATAGTAGACGATGTGTTTCTTACAGAAATGCAAAGAAAAACATGGAATTATTTTTAATTATAAACATGTTATTGCCAGAATAATTTCACTTGCCAGAAACAAGTCAAGTTTCTGCCTTGTAAAAAATTTGCATAGCCACATAGAACAGTGCAACTAAGATAATAAATAGTCAATCTGACGGATGCCATTACTGAGAATAGCTGTCAAAAGCATATAATCGTTTCGCACAAGAAAACTTATGTAGGTGGAACTAAGAATTTAGAGCACGCACTGGTAGATTGCTTTTGCATATAAAAGGGTAATGAATGATTGTCGTAGAAACAAAAGTCTCTCTTTCATATCGAAATGGTAACGATCAGGTTCAGAATCAGGTGCTAAAGAAAACTTAGCCCAGTATTTGTGTTCTGCATGACATAAGTGGGTGTTGCAATGACCTTTTAATCATTGTTTTCTGGGAATATTTGAAATGATATCAGTTATAACTAGCGTAATCTGAGTAATTTTTTATGCTGTTTGTTTTACAATCTACTGAAAATACTATCCTTTCATGCACCTATTCCTTGACTATTTTGAGGATTTAAAAGTAGAATTTTCCTTTAATACTTAAATGAGAGATTTTTTATTTTGTTTCGAAAAAATTATATATGATTCTCTGAAAGGTTTATCAGACAGGAAAAATAATGAAAATAATCAGAGATACATTTTTTATATAATGCGTCAGTCTTTTCTTCTGTTGCACATCTGCAATATAAGTAAAAACTGCTGTCGCGTGGTGTTTCACGCTAAAATATTGCAAATTAGTAAATATTTCAACAAGTATGTCTCCAAATACTTTATTTTTTATAGTTATTTATTTTATAAAATTTAACCTTTAACCCTTTAATTCCCATGATACAATAAGTTCTAGAAACTACGTAGTTTAGAGAATCTGCCTTTACACCAGAAAGTTTTAATGGTTAATTCCAATTTATTTAAGTACCGAAATGTGTGTTATTAATTAAAGCAAATATTGCTATTATAATTTTCTGGTGTGAATTAGGTATATGTGAATAAAAATATCTATTAAATTCAAAACAGTGTTGTTTGCATCTATGCAAAGCTGCTCACAAAAGGGTTAACTATATAACACAATGTCATAAAGATCTTTGATTATTCTTCTGTGATGCGTCTTTTCTCTCTCTTTAAAAAAAACGAAATGAATGGTAATCGTTAACCCTTTTCAGCATAGCCGGTTAAATTCTGTCCCACTTAATTTTAATCCTCAAATGCCATAAATGCACCAGTATTTTGAAAAGAATTTTTGTCTTTTAAATTGTACGGGAAGAAAAGGTTTTACTTATTTTCAAATAAATTTGTTCGCAAGTCCCGGTGTCACTAAATTATTTCAAAATTTTATCAACAGAAGTCTTTGAGCCGCAAAGGGTTAACCAATTGAGAGGAAAGCATAAATGTCTCCAAATATTGAATTCTCACGGAATAACCACAAAATTTTATTTTTAAAGAATGAAAAACAATGTTTCAACATTTTTCCTCCAAAGTTAAAAATATACAATTTCGTTAAAATTTTCTGGTGAGAATCTTGTTTAACCCTCCGTCTACCAGACGGGTCCATTGGACCCGACAGGTACATACAAAATATTCATTCAAACCAGAAATTTCTTTAAAATAAACTAAGTATATAAACCAGACAAAAATAAGGTAAATAAATAAGTTAAATAGTTTTAAATAAAAATTCTGGTGTAGAACGTTTTATTAAAACTTGAATAAAATTCCCGGTAGATCTAGGGTTAAATTAGGTGGGATATATTTTATCCCACCGCCCCTCAAGGGGTTAAGCACTACTACTGGGTCGTTCGGAAAGTCATGCCCGTTTGGTAAAATCAATTCGCACCGGATATTTCCATCATTCAATTATTAGACATTGATTACGATATATAATGTCTAATAATTACCGGGCAGAATTTTCCGGTACGAATTGATTTTACCAAACGGACACGACTTTTCGAACGACCCAATATTTAATATTCAGGACTTGAATTAGCACTTACGAGAAGGCGATGTATATCTTCACCTCAGAAATTAAATAATGTATATGACAGAAGGTCTGAGTTTAAATAAGGCAAATTACTAATTTAAAATTCTGTTATATTTAATTTTCATATAATTGCAATTATACCAAAGCAGTCATACAATATCTTTCAATTTGACAGCAACCTAAGCTTGTAACCGCTGAATGGCAACAACTTACTCTCTGTCTATAATAAGTACAATATAAACACTCTGACGTTCCTTTGTGAGCTCTGAATTTTTCTTCTAAATTTTTGTATTATTATGTGTTATAATGCACTTCTCCCTGTCCATGACTAGTGCCCGTGTACTTATGCCCTAGTCTGGCATTGTTGCTATTAATGAAATAATGCTGTAAATGCACGGAAAATTACTTACATCCGGATATCCTGCATGTGAGCTCTAAATTTCTTTCGTGAGATACCATTCACGTAATCACCTTTTACCCATATTGTAAATCATGCTTATTAGAAAGAAGTAACGTTGCGTGACAATTAGATGTTGAATGAGCTTTCCAAAGCAAAAGAAAATTGCGAACAGTAAATGTGTACAAAACAGGTTTGCAAGTTTGGCCTCAAATAATTCGAAATTTTGAACTCATACTGGAAGTTCCTGAGCAAGAATTTTTACTTCAAGTTATCACGAAATGTCTGTCAAATAAATCAGAAATTAACATTCGTTATTACTTTCTTCTATAATTTCGACTTCCGGTTTTCGAAGGAATTACACGTTTTAGGAGTCAGAGATCCCCAAAAACATGTTTATAGAAAATGTCTGTCTGTCTGTCCGTGTGTCCATATGTCCGAGTCCGTGTGTCCGTATGTCTGTCGCCATTGTACCATCAAAAAGTGTATGAAGTTATGCATAGAATTCAACCACATTTTTTCTAAAGTTTTTGGCTATGGAAAGCAGGTCCTTCATTAATTTGGAAAAAATCCGCCGGAAGTGGCGCTGTAATAGCAATTTTTGTGCCGTTTTGAATATTGTACCATCGAAAAGTGTATGAAGTTATGCATAGAATCGAACCAAATTTTTTGTGTAGATTTTTGGTCTTGGCAAGAAGGTCCTCCCTGAATTTTGAGAAATTCCGCAGGTGGGGGGCGCTGTAATTGCGATTTTTGTGCACTTTTCAATATTGTATCGGTGAAAAGTGTAAGAAGTAATGCATAGAATCGAACCAAATGATTTATGTATGTTTTTGGCCATGGCAAGAAGATCCTCACTGAATTAGGAAATATTCCGCCGAAAGTGAGCTCTATAATAGCGATCTTTGTGTAATTTTCTTGATTTTTCGTAGTTTTATTGTACACCGGCGGCTGATGAAGCGACGGGAACTTCCCATCCTGATAAGACGGCTATTCCCGAATAGCTGATTAACCCCTTAAGTGCCACAGACGTATATATCCGTCGCGCATAGCCGATGCGTTAAGTGCCACTGACGTATATATACACCAGTCCAAAATATTGTCCTTTATACTGCGCTGTACCAGTACAACCACGCCCACGGCTTTCGAATTAAAAAAGAAAAAGAAAAAGAAAAAAGACTTTGAAGGTGTTTTTGAAAGACTGACCTATTTCAGAGGAGAAGGGGTAGAAGGAACTACTTTCATAAAGGCTATCGCACTGAGCTTGTGACGTGAAATTGCAAGCGAATTTTTTTCCATATTTGACAAGGCTCCGCCCTTTTTGTACACCACTATTATTTTAGAGAAAATATTGTTTGGTTTGCCGTTCACTTTTCTTTTGTTCGAGATATATACAATAGTTTCCTATCGGTAGTTTAAGTGCACGGCTTTCAGTTATTAGTGAATCCAAAAAAATTAAAAACTGAATGGAACATCTTCTATATCTCAATGACTATTTACAGAGTTCGCACGCTCTTAAGCCACGCCCAATTTTGTAAGGTCACTAAGTTCTAACTGTGGCACTGGGGAGTGAATCTTGTAAGATTTTATCGTCACGTAAGGGGTTAAAAAAACGGAAAACTGTTGATTTTAATATATATCATGATCGAGATTAACTCGTTTTTACTCCGATTAATTGACAGAAGCAGAAATTTAAGATTAATGTCAAAGTTGATATAGTATTGAACTAATAAAAATGAAATATTGATATTTGTAGTAGCATTTTGAAATGTTAAAATATATGAGATAGAAGAAAGTTTTGGGGTTCGTACATCAAACTAGTTTTTTGTAATGAATTCGGAAATTTTGAATGAAGATAAAAGCTAATCTAGCAATTTTAGTATAACAGGTGAATAACTGAATTCTTTGTTGGGATACCCAGTTGCAATGCAACTCCACTCCATGTGAATGAGTAACTGCGTATCACAGATTAGAGTAATCGCAGGAAAATAGCCTAGACATTGTAAAATAGATGTAGCATAATATAATTAAGAAGGGATAAAGAATAAACGGTCAAGTGTGAGTATTACTCGCGCTCAGAGGGTTCTGTGCAATAAATATATGAATTATTAACTGTATTATTAAAAGAAAATCGTTACTAAAAGAATAATAAGACTTAGTAAAAAAACTATACAACGTAGGGTTGAGTATAGCTGTATATACTTGAAAAGTAGGAATGGGTATACCATAAAATTTCAAAGACATATGAAGCCTAAATAATATCAAATATTTCTATTCTGCATAACTCTTTTTTTTATTTTATAGTAATCTGTTTATGACGAACTTAATTCGGTACTGACAATAAAAGTAGTACATATTTAAACCCTTGCGCTCTGGCGCTGTTGATGTATGTGTCACTAGCCACCAGTGTTACCGCATCTGGCAGATTTTTTTTTTTTTTTTTTTTGAAATTGTGAATTCACACCACAAAAATTTAATTGGTAATTTTCTTTTACTTTATTTATGTAAAGTGTATCAAATTGTCAAGCAATAATAGGAGTTACAACTTTCTGATGAGAATTTGGAAAGTCTAATTAAAAAATCAGCCATATATCAATAAGCGTACGTCATTGTTGGCAATGACCATAATAGCATGACGTACTACGCTACGTACGACATAGAGTGCAATAGGTTAGACATTATTTGGCATTTCACAAAACTAAATTCAGCGTAATAATAACCTTTCCATTTTACAGAATAGTTAAAAGAAAAACCTTGTTCAAATTTTAAACTTGGCATTGTGCCTAGCGCGCTTCGAAAGGAGGTCACAAAGTTGCAATGACGGCTTGGTCCGTGCCGCGTTTTTCCAGATAGGTTTTTAATTAACTTTTAAAGACAAGGGAGGTCTGTTGAGGGATCCACTCAATGCAAACTAGTCTCGAATCCCATAGTATTTATGTGATTAATTCTAATTAAGTTACTCTGTTTTTAACAATTTGACGTTTAGTGCTTTTATACTGCTACTGGGCATTGCATTACACAAATATATCGCTAAAAGTTGATATATGGGTTTTAAAAGCCGATGGTACATAGAGTACGCCGCCCCTGTTATTATGTATGTTCAAACCTCCTGTGTCTTTAAAGGTTAATATCTCGGCTAATTACCGACGATTGTTTTTCAAAAATCAGTATCAACAATGATTTTATACTTCTGCTACGATAGGTACCTCAAGCGCTTCTCAACACCTTTCCTGAATGCTTGCAAATCGAAATATTTGTGTAACGGAAAAATGAGCTTCTCTCAAAAACTATGTGACTTAGGGTAATCGCTATAATTTTCCTGCAAGGATTAAATTAACATCTACTACCCCTATTTTTTTTATAATTTTAGTTTTAGTAGATTCGGAAATAGATGGGGAGGAACATATTTTTTCACTACATTTTCGACGATATCTTTGAAAATTTAATACTTAAAATCAAAAGAAATGTATTTTTGAGTTCAGCGTTACAAATGCTTTTACACGATGCCCACACAATATACAAAGAAGATATTCTTTTTTCAAGTGACTTAATTAGGTCCTCAACATTTTTCCAAAATGTATTTGTGAATGTTAAATAATCTTCAAATATGTTGGTCAATAGTCTTTATTTCTTCCAATTTCAATTTGAACTTTCCACGTTCCTTAGTTTACGAGTAAAATGGCTGTGATAGACGGACAGACAGACACAGGAATGATGTTATAGTGGTTCCTTTTTAACTTTTTAAGTACGGAACCCTAAAAATGAAGAAAAAATGCGTCTTTAAAGAAAATTAAGCAACTGAAGATATAGAAAAGGGTGATAAATTCGGATCGGATAATCCGAGAGAAGGAAGCGAAACTTCTTGAGTAATCCATGAAACACGATTAGTAAAAGGGTTTGAGATAATAAAAGTTTAATTTTTTATTTAAATTGAATATTAAAATTAATATGAATTAATTTGAATATTTATGACAGAAAAAGAGGTTAAAAAGTAAACGAAAAGTGAGTTTAGAGAAAAATTAAAGGTTTACCCTGTTCAAAGCAGTACAAATACCTGTCATAGTCGAATGAAGCAAAAAAGATAGATGTTAAGAACATCTTCCCCTTTCCCCTCCAAAAAAAAGGACAGTTTTCATTGCCATACATATATGAGAGTAAATTTACGTCTAACAAAATTTTAGAATAAAACAGCTGCAAC
The DNA here is from genome assembly GCA_963932465.1 of Maratus speciosus. Taxonomy (NCBI): domain Eukaryota; kingdom Metazoa; phylum Arthropoda; class Arachnida; order Araneae; family Salticidae; genus Maratus; species Maratus speciosus. The sequence goes on along the minus strand of OZ010794.1, from coordinate 498,726,991 downwards.
AAAATTAACATTTAAATATTATTTATTTTTTCCAATATATGAATTACATTCTTAAATTGAATTTGTTTCTCATCTGAACTGATCCATTTTGCATTTTTTTTTTCAAAAAGTTTTGAGTCGGTATACAGTCTGGACAACAGTAATTAAAAAACAAGCGAGTAGCCGGAGAATCGATCTTGGCAGCTCGATTGACTTGGCACCTGAAAATTACAAATTTAAAAGATCTTACATTTTTATTCATATAAAATTCGAAATTTTAAAGCAAAGAAAGGCAAATCTCGGTTAATTTAAGCCTAATTTTTTTTTTCAGGCCAGTATATATTTCCCATATAGCGATTTTAAAAAATGAAAATGGTTGCTAGGTGTTGTAGTTAACCCTTTCAAGGCGGCGGCTAGACGGTCTAACCACCTAATTTTAATTCCAAAACTGACAAATGGCACCAAGAAAATTTTAATAAAATTTTGCTTTTGTAATGAAAGTGCAAATTAGCGAGTTTTTATTTTATAAGAAATTCGTTTGAATATTCTAATGTCAGTGAATTAATTTATCATTTTACGAACAAAATTCTTTTGCTCCTGAAAGGGTTAAATAGCTAAACGAATTTATAGCGTATTATTTTTAAATGGGAATATATATGTCCTTCAAGCATTGGGGACATTGCATTATGTTTTGTAAAAATAGTAACTTTCCATTGTTATCTTTAATTTGAAAGTATTCTTTGAAAACTTACAACATTCGATTTAAAAAAATCTTCATGCTGTTTTTGAAGTAACAGAATTATTTACTTTGCAAAAATGACTAGACTGTTATCTGATATTTTATTTAATTCATTATTAAGAATTACCTCATCTAGTAAGAAAAGATAAACATAAAAAGTTCTGTTATTCCATTCACAGCATTATAAATCTTTATTTTAATTTAATGAATTCTTTAGAAAATAAAATTCAGGCGCAACAAATACTTTAATACATTTCTTTCATATACAGGGTTGCCACGCTATAGGGAATTTCCTGACCAGAAAATCCTTCGGCAGCAGTACTTAGTTACAGAGAATCGTTCTTTAAATAAGGCGAAATTTCGTGCGGTCAAGGTAGATATATTTTTCTATTAAAAAAATACTGATATGTTAACTGGAAAATTCCCTGAAGCGTGGCTAGTTGGTTGGTTGATTTTTGATGGCCAATTATCTGCACGAGGGATATAGGCCCAGGGGAGGGGGTTGCCCTTCGTGAGGGTCTTTCTAAGGGAACCTAACCCGTATTTACACATGGAAATCCATGGCTCGAAGAAAACTACGTACAATAAAAACCACTCCGAACGATTAGGCCGACGGGCGCGATTGGGTTCGAACCCAGCACCTACCGTCTACCAGCTTCGAGAGCAGAACCTCTCAGCCACTGGTGGAGCCCCTGAAGCGTGGCAACCCTGATATAGTACATGGGGATAGTTATTCAATGTTTAATATCCGTCAAAGAAATTACTTTTTTGTAATTCTCTACAAATTCATATCAGAACATTTTTTAGTTCTTTATATTTTACTTTTCATGAAGCTGAATATTAAATTCTATGTATTTAAAAGACTCTCGAACAAAAATGTTCTTTCTATTATATGATTTGAAAAGATACAATCCATATTCAAAATTTCCAATTCTTCATTTAACTTTTATAATTGTATTTGAACAATACGTAAGATCATTCATAAATAACTAAGTGATATATGATATAAATTATTTATAAAAAAAAAGACCTCAATTATTTTAGTAGAATTCTTCTAAGAATAAATTTTTATATATTTTAAAGCTTTCTTTTATTTAAATCTTCTTCGGGCGAATTTATATTTTTGTTCTAGAATCTGAAGCTGACAAAATATAATTTTCAATATTTTTTTAAGTGTTATTGTCTATTTCACAGACTCAAATATATTTAAAGTATATAACTTTGAAATGAAAACTAATTTTTAAATCTTATTTCGAGATGTTACTTTTCTAGTCATATAAAATTGGAATTTTTAAAGCAAAGGATCAAAGATTTCTGTTAATTAGGAGTCTAAATTGTTTTCTAGTCAATATTTATTTCCAATATAGTTATTTTAAAACAGAAAAAGAATAGTTATGTTTTATTAAATATGTAAACGGAATTTATTGCATGTTATTTTAAAAGGGGATATGTGTCCTTCTAGCATTGTGCAATAAGAATTTCTAGTAAAAATAATAAATTACAATTATTACCTTTAATTTGAAAGTATTTCTTTAAAAGTTACATTATTCAATTTAAAAAGTCTTTTCTTTTTGAAAGAACTGAATTATTTACTTTACAGAAATGACTAACTTTGTCAGATATTCTATTTAATTCATTATTAAGAATTGCTTCATCTAGTAAGAAAAGACAAACATAAAATGTGCTTTTATTCAATTCACAGGATTATAAATCTTTACTGTAATTTAATGAATTTTATAGAAAATAATATTCAGACGCCACAAATACTTTAATACATTTCTTTCAAATATTGCATGGGGATAGTTATTCAATGTTTAATATCCGGTAAAGAAATTAGTTTGTGTGATTCTTTACAAATTCATCCCAGAATATTTGTTAGTTCTTTGTATTTTACTTTTCTCGAAGCTGAATATTATATTCTACGTATTTAAGAGACTCTCGAACAAAAATGCTCTTTCTATTGTCTGATTTGAAAAAAGGATAAATCATATTCAAAGTTTTTAATTCTTTATTTTACTTTTATAATTGTATTTGAACAATACTTAAGATCATTATTAAATAACTATGTGAAACATCACATAAATGATTTATAAAAATAAGATCTAAATAAAATAACTTTAGTTAAATTCTTCTAAGAATAATTTTTTTTATATATGTTAAAGCTTTCTTGGATTTAAATTTTCTACAGGCAAATTTATATTTATGTACTAGTATCTGAAGCAGCCAAAATATAACCTTCAATACCTTTTTAAGTGTTATTATCTTTTGTACATACTCGAATATGTTTTAAATATCTCATTTTGAAATGAAAACTAATTTTTAAATCTCATTTTAAAAGCATAGTGCCCTGACACATGAAAATTACAAATATCAAAGATGTCACTTTTCTTTTAACATAAAATCGAAATTTTGAAAGCAAAGAAAGTCAAATCTCTGAGGCCTGAATTGTTTTTCTAGTCACTATATATCTTCTATATAGTTATTTTAAAATAGAAACAGAATGTGATATTAAATGTGATATTATGTGATATTAAATATCTAAACTAAATTTATCGCATATTATTTTTAAAAAGAAATTATGTCCTTCAAGCAACCGTAATTTTTTTTTCTTTTTTTTTTGCAAAAATAATAAATTTTAATTATTACCTTTAATTTGAAAGTGTTTCTTAAAAACTCGCATCATTCTTTTTACAAAATATTTCCACTCTCTTTGAGGTAAGAGAGTTGACTAAACTGTTATCAGATATTTTATTTAATTCATTATTAAGAATTACCGCATCTAGCAAGAAACGACAAACATAAAAAGAGCTTTCATTCAATTCACTGCATTAAAAATCTTTACTTTAATTTAATGAATTCTTTAGAAAGTAATATTCAGACGCCACAAGTACTTTAATACATTTCTTTCATATATTACATGGGGATAGTTATTCAGTGTTTAATATCCGGCAAAGAAATTACTTTTTTGTAATTCTTTACAAATTCATCCCAGAACATTTGTTAGTTCTTTATATTTTACGTTTCATGAAGCTGAATCTTATATTCGGCGTATAAGAGACTCCTCAAACAAAAATGCTCTTTCTATTATGGATTTGAAAAGATATAAATCATATTCAAAATTTTCAATTCTTCATTTCACTTTTATGATCGTATTTAAACAATACTTAATATCATTATTAAAGAACTAAATAAGATTTAAAGGGTCTCAGGACTCTTAAAATTGGAAAAAATGAAAAATAAATTTGCATTTAAAGCATTTTTATATTTTTAATACAAAGTTGTATTTAGCTAATGTAAAATTTAGAAAATTTCAACAATACAGTGCTGGAAAATTGGCGCAGAGGTGGAGCCTATTGATACCACTAAAATATAGGTTTATTTTGCCTCTTATCTAATGATCAAATTTCTGACTTTTTATTAAACTGAATAATACCATAAAAATTTTGTGGTGTCCATAGGCTCCACCTCGGAGCCAATTTTCCAGCACTGACAATATAAACGCCTAAAAAAGTATTTTCTTTTTACAATGAAAAGGAAATTTTAGGTTCAGTTTATACAGACTAACATGAAACATATCTTTTGAAAATTTCATGAAAAAATATTCAGAAGTTTTTGAGATATCGTGCGCGTTATGCCCAAAAACGTCATTTGGAGAAAAATGACTTCAAAGATTTGGAAACACCGCTTCAGCTATTGAGCAAGTATAATTCTAAATGCCATAACTTCTGTTCTAATGGGAATCTCAAGATAGCAATCATATCAAGATGTTCAGACAACATAGAAGTTTAACATCTAAAAAAATTAAAATTTCGAAAATTTTAGAGCTTTAAGAGTCCTGAGACCCCTTAAAAACTCAATATGATATAAATGATTTATAAAAAATAAGAGATCATAAAGTAATTTTATTTGAATTCTTCTGTGAATAACTTTTTATATATCTTAAAACTTTCTTGTATTTAACGAATTTTATACGAACTATATTCGAATTTATATTTATGTTCTAGTATCTGAAGCAGCCAAAACATAATCTTCAATATTTTCTTAAGTATTATTATCTTTTGTACATACTTGAATATGCTTAAAAATCTCATTTTGAAATGAAAACTAATTTTTAAATCTCACTTTAAAGGGGTAAATCCATTTACTTCTTCTTCGAGTATATGAATGTTATAATGTAATTGATGCATAAATCTGCATCCCTCTATTCTAAAAATAAAAGAAACTAACGCTGTCACCGCCACCGCCGCCGGTTTTAAATTTTTTGTGAAAGGAGATCTTTCTTCGTTAATATTAAGCAAAATATTGCATACAAAAATATGAAAATCAGTGGTATTATAGAGACATTTTTGATAAACACGCTGATGCAGACAGTTTTCAAATCAAAGAAATACTTTAAGAGATATTTAATGCTAAAGTTGGACAGAATCGTTCCATTAAAAACGTTTTATAGGAGCAAAAACAGCACATGGGAATTTTATCATTTTTAGATCATTTTATGCGCCAGAATTTCCTGGTGTGCAGACTGCATTTAGTTTTTAATTTGACTCATTTTTTGAGGTTTTATTTCTGTTTGAAATTCAAATTTTCATCATTTCGAGAGATATTTTTTACATATTTTAGAAAATGGTATTAATTTAAACAGATGCCAACTGTATAAACAGCGCTTCAAATTAAAAATTTATTTTACACGTGACTATTATAAACAGAAAATGTAAAAAGCAGGAACTCATTGAAAAATTACGTCATAAAAACCATATTTACACGTGAATTTTAAAAGAGAGAGAATATTGTAAAATAATAAATTCATTAACATGCGTTAGAAGTCTTAAATAGGAGAAATTACGTCACATTTACGTCAAATTACACTTATTGCGTAAAAAAAACCAAAAAATAATATTGCAAAACAGTTTAAATTTAAACATTGCGCGAGACATTTACTTGATATTTTAAGATGATCATAATATTTTATTTCTAACAAAAGTATTTTCACGTGAATATTAAAAAGAGAAAGAAAAGTTTGGTGAAAATTACGTCAGATTTAAAACGATACATTTAAAATTAAAATGTCTTATTTAAAAGAACTTTCTTTTCGCTTCGTTAAAAAAAAAAAAAAATAGGAGACAAAGACTCTGTTTACTTAATTCATTTTATATTAGCTTATTTTGAAATGTTTAACTGATTTTATTTAATCAAAGACAAAAACAGCCGTTTTATCTTTTAACAGCAGCGGATTTGGCCTTAAAGTTTCCCAATCGAAGAAAAATTAATAGAAATACGTTTATAGAGAAATCGCCACTTTTTTAAAATTATAATTCAATCTTCCGAAATCTTTTTAAAGCCGATCAAATTAGCGTACTTTTAGAGTCTGCAATGTCTGTATGGTTGTTGGCCAGCGTAGCTCGTAGGGGGCAGAGCCCTCTAGTAATAAAAAATATTCCGCTTAATCACGTTGTCAAAATAATAAATTTACGCCTGAAATCAGAGCATACAATGCAATTTTGTTAATTAAGTGTCAACAAGTCTTTCCCTTGCATAAGTGATAAAATTAGCTAAACATTGCTAAGCAGTGTCAGCAGCTTGATGGGATACCTAATTGCCATCAATTAAATGCCCAGTTCCAAGATAGAGTGTCTTGACGATTCATGAGCCATAGGAAGAGAAACTGGAATTCTGGAACTGTAGAAAAAATTATGCGGTTAAGCATAAGAGAAAAAGTCAAAGAGAAAATGTCAGGTAAATTATGATTGGTTAAAACAATTTAGGCCCCTCCCTCTCAAATTTATTGAAGAATAAGAAGAGGATAAGAGAGAGAGTCTATTAAATTCAATAAAAGAGAGTCAAAGAAGATCAATTTTGGATTAACCCTTAATTCTCGCTCCCGTCATATTCTCGGGCTGTGTCTTTTACTCAGATTGTTTGATTCCCACAAGTTTTATAAAATAGTGAAATTGGCTATATTTTAGTATCGTTTTTCCTGTCATTCAATAAGGTGAATATTTCTTTTTCATAAAAGTGGTGCCAATAAGCAATTTGAATTTTTCAACCGTAATTTAATTCGAGCGTTAAGGGGTTAAAAAGGTAAAAATGGTAAAAGGAGTAATAGCAACAGATTAGTTGCGGATGGTAAAGGAAAGTCTAGAGGAAAAGTAGAGCAAAAAGCCACTGAAGCAAAAAAGGCCCTTTTCGCATAGCTAGCAACTCTTACGCTTTTTTGTATCACAAAAATTTAATGCTAAATTTTACCTTCTTAAATCGTCTGAACAGGTGCTGAACAGGTGAGCAGCATTGAGGGGTTTCCTAGCTGAAAACATCTTAACACCAAGAAGAAATTGAAGTATCTTATGTTTCAAGAGCCATTTTGAAAAATTTAATTGTAGTTAAGAACTTTTCGGGGCCATATTTTTCATTGCATTTAAATAACAAATAAATTAAAAAGATACCTGCATATTTTAATTGCTTAAAAATAGAAACAAATAAATATTTATTAAGAATAAGATTTTTAGAATAGATTTTTTAAATAGATAAAAATTAAGAGTTATTGCCCATATTGGCAAGATTTGAAATCGTCACGCTAAATGCGAGAATATTAAAAAATGTATCTCTCTGAGCAGATATTTTTTCGAGGACACTGTTGCGTTTTTTCGTTATTTCTCTAAATTCATCTTTGATTTTTTCAACGATTTCGGCAATCGTTGGGCTTTCTTTTGAAAATTTATTAATCTAGCACGAAAAAAAAAATAATTGTTGCAAAAAATGAGACCGCTTCGAGGCGCGTTTGCGTCAGCAGTGTTACAATAATATGATGGATTTTTTAAAAATTTGTAAAATAATAACCTTTAAACAAAGTACATATCTTTTTTACTTAAAATAAACTCAAACGTATAAAATAATGTATATTTCCGAAATGTGACTATTGTACATTCTGTACACGTACTAATGTTTATCGTCCATTTCTTTGATTCATTTATATTCTATAGAAGAAAAGAAAGCTTCAAAAGGGCACGGCTCTGAAATCCCTTTTACTGCTTCTAAAAATCCAGGGTGTTAGATAAAACCAAAAGAGCTTACAAAAACAATGTTTAAAACATCAAAACAGCTATATATGAAAAAATACGTGACTGCCATATTCTTCCAAATTGCGCATGTTTTTCTTTAAAAGCTTGGTGAAAGATTAGATGGAAAATAAATTATATGGAAATTATATCCTTTTAAATAATTTCGAATTCATTCTTTAAAGTAACACTTGATGGCAAGCCGAATCTAGAAATACATTATAAATACAATTTATTCTAAGTCTTCAATGTCTGCAGTCTGCATTATAGAAAGTTGTATTTCTTAAATTATGCGAAAAGTACAGTAAAGGAATTTTAATGAATTGCATAAGTTTTCAAATCTAATATATCAAAATAAATTCTCAAACAGAGCTGTTATTTAATATTATAAAATAATTACATATACTGATGCGCATTTATATGGAGCGGGTATTTGTATTGCATATTATCACAAAAATCTCTTATCGCCTTGCCTAATGCCTTCGTTCATTATAGGATTCGGTCTTCGATGGTTTATGTATAGCGAAACTTTTTCGGTAAAACCTAATTTTTAGCACAAATTTCCGGCTCTCCTATGAGTCTTCGGTTCCCTTGGTGCTCATGAGGGTAACCGGGGGAGTGATTCCAAGGTCTGCAGTAGTTTCATCCAATGCATGGGGATTGTTGTCATGACAATGGAGTTATGAATAAAGAGGAGGAGACATATAGTGGACTGTCTACCAGTTGCGAGTGAAGTAACTGAGGAGGTTGTCACAAGATGGCAGCTGTTTTTTTTATCGGAAATTCAGTTTCTGATTACCGTCAGGGCAAACCTCCCACCAGTAAAATTTAGTAGAAAATTTCGCATTAATTAAGCGTCTTATTCACGGAAATTTTTCTCAAAAATGTCATAAAAATTTCTATTTGTTTTTACTGGTGTCAGTATGCCTTGTAAAACAGTCAGTTTGTTTCCCTGGGTGTCACAATATGGCGGAAACGCAATGCATAATTACCACCAAAGTAAACTCCTACCAGTAAAAATTAAAATCTGTTTCTACCATTATTTATGACTGGAATTTTGTAACGATTAGGCGCTTAAATAAGTTGAAAATTTCTATAAAAATCTGCTGGTGGAAATTTCCACTGGAGGTAAACAATTTCTTGCGATTGCGGATACAGTTGAAGCTTCACTATTTTAAGGATATGTTAGTTCCTCTTTATTAATAGTTCCATGGTCGTGACGTCAGACTTCGATCTACATAGATGGAAAAAGAGTACGCGTGAGGCACGGTGCACTTATGTCCGAAAGGCATGCTAAAGAGCGGTGTCTGGTGCAACTTGGTCCGCCGTGATGCATTTGTAAAAGCGTGCCTTGAACTTAGAACCGGGAAGTGGCATCTCCATTTTATCTCCTTGCATTCTATCGGATTTGAACTTTGATACTCGCACTTAGGGGACGAATGCTCTGCTCCTTACACCTACTGATGACATAAAGCGACTTGGTTGTACGCCTAACACATCAATTACAAAAATGAAACAAGAATTTGTCTGTTTCCTCTAACTGAAAATGAGCATTTCCGATTTTCTATATTGCAATGAACATTTCCATTTTTAAAGATCAACGAGAAAGGATAAAAGGAAATTCTCCCTTTATTCCTTGAAAATTTGCAATTTGGACCCAAATTAGAAAGCTTCAACTTAACACTATGCCTATCAGATGGGTCCCATGGACCCGACGTGGAAAACGGAATTAGATCAAATACAGCCAAATCCAGCTGAATGTATAAAATTAACAAATTGGTTTGTAAACTCGTGTTTTTAGATCTAAATTCGTAAAAATATAGACACATTTAAAAAATATATCTAATGAAAACCAATGAATTTTAACTGCTAATGGATGCATTATTATATTTTTTGTACGTTGTTTTCTTCTTCTTTTTTTTTTTTTTTTTTTTTTTTTTGGTTGTCCGATGTTAAAGATTAAATTTCACATAAAATCACCCGTATATATATATATTTACAATGTAACGTAAAAAACGTAAAACAAATTTCCTGTAACCTCTCCGTACCTAAAGCTAAAAAAATACTACAAATACTCATTCATTGGTTTTAAACAAACAAAATGACATAATAAATGACAGAAAAAGAACTTTTCGGAAATTGATACTTTAGGGGACTAGTAATTTAGATTTACAAATAGGGATCTAAAATTACAAATTCCGTTAAAATATCAATTTAATTATCACTAACCCAAATTCGCACAATCTCAAATTTAAGGCCTTTAATCAAGTGAATGATATACAAATCCTCAAAACATTTTATTGTAATGGATTTAAGTTAAATAAGTATGAAAATTTCTCAATTCATTGGCCACACCCTGTTGAAGACGTTTTATACACTCAGATGAAAATAGCATCTATTTTATGAGGAAATCAGCATAGATTTTGCCATTTATTGGTTTGCTTTTAAAACAAAAAACATTTAGCTATTAAGAAATGAAGTCAAAATGTAAAAAAAGTCAAGCAGTTTAGTTTTATGGGGAGAAGAATAGAGGTCAACATATGTGGACCCATGTAGCGAAGAGGTTAACCACTTGAAGAGCGGTGGGATATAATATATACCACATAATTTTAATTCCCAAATGCCACATTGACAGCAGAATTTTGAAGTAAAGTCTTGCTTTTGTAATGTACGGATGGGAAAAATTTTTACTTATTATACAATAAATTTGTTTGTAATCCCTGATGTCAATCACTCATTTCATAATTTTAATAACAAAAGTACTTTGCCCCTGAAAGGTTTAAATAAACAAAATCCTACGGTACTCAATAAAACGGAAAAACGTACTTTTAAAAAGATTTTAAAGAAATAAATTGAAGAACCATATATATTATTTTACCATTCATTTTTTTTTTTTTAAATAATCAAATTTATTTCCTGATATAACAGAAGTTAAAATAAATATTTAAACATCAATTAATAATACATTCTAATTTTGTCCCCAGTCTGTCTTAATCTATAAGCAGAAATCACAACCATACCATTCTTTTTCTTTAATTTACTTCTGATTATTGTCTAACATTTACAGTACTAAATTCTGAAAACTTTGGAATACATCAATTTTAAGTGTTGATGTGGCCATGAAAATATAACTGTTGTTGAATTCTAAGTACTATTCTCTTTGACACAACTTTGTACGAAAGCGTTATTGAGAACAACAAACTGAAACACAATGTCTCAACTTTCTATAGATGTCAATACAGTAAATAGACTTTCTTCAAAAGTTGTTTTATTTTAGAACTAAAGCGAAACCACTTTTATTTTTTAGCAGAAAAATAAAACTAAAAGACATTTCGAAACGAGTGGTATCATTGAAATAGAGAAAGAAGTACATATCAGGAGAAAAAACGGATATAAAAGTAAATAATTCGAAAGGAATTTTGATCTGAAATATCACAAACTTGAAGCTTTCGGAACTGTAATGAACAGAAGTAAATGTCTTTGTAAGACGTCGATGTTTGTATTTGTGTTTTACGGTGTAGTATTTCTTAAGACGCTGAGGGAAAGTTGCCTGTAATGGAAAAGGAAAAAAAGTTAAAGTTTTGGGAAGTCGTATTTTTAAAATTTTATTTTGGATGTTAGGTGAAACATTAATTTTAGATAAAAATATAATTATGTTCAGAATAGTGTTTGAATAGTGAATTAGTAGTTTAACTCTTTCCGGCGCAAAATAGTTCCGTTTATAAACTGATAAAATAATAGACTGACACCAGCATTTATAAACGAATTTATTAAAAAAGAAGAACTTGCTTATTTTCAGGCACATTATAAAAGGAAAATTTTAATTAAATGTTCTCGGTGGGGTTTCGCAGTTTTGGAATTAACATTAGGTGTCCTTTTATATAGACACCACCTGCGAAAGAGTTAAGAATCTTTTGTTGTTTTACTTTTCTCTTGAATTTTCATATAAACTCAATAAAAATATTTAAAAAAATATGCATATAACTAAATTCGTTTCCGATAGATTTCTTTTATACCAATGTACTTGTTCGAGTTAACTCAAATACCTTTTTTACGTGACATTTAACAGGTTTGCAGCACCTTAATTATGAAAACTGTACTGGTAATATACTTTAAGTTTAACTTGATAAAATTTATGTTAAACTTTTAAGTCTTTTTCAAAATAACCAATGAAATTGTCTTTTATAATGAAAAGAACATTTTTAGCGTGAAATACCAGTGTCTTTTTAAATACAACTTCAGTTAAAAGTGTTTACCACCATTAAAAATAATCATAAAAATATTGTTAAATATAATATTTTCCCCCAGGAGAAAAGACGAATATAAAAGTGAATAATACAAAAGGAATTTTGTTCTGAACTATCACAAACTTGAAGCTTTGGACACTGTAATGAACAGAAGTAAATGTCGTTGTAAGACGTCGATGTTTGTGTTTGGATTTTACGGAGTTGTATTTCTTAAATACCAGCTTCTGTAGAAAGTTTTCTCTTATCGGAAAGGTAAAATAAGTAAAAGTTTTGCGAAGTCGTATTGTTTTATTTTATTCTGGAGTTTATGCTAGAGATTCATTTTGAGAATAGTGGTAGAACAGTGTATACATTATATAAGAATTTCTGTTGTTTTATTTCGCTCTCAAACTTTCTTATAAAATTATAAATTCCAAAAATATAGGCATATGCGAAAACTGTGTACGATTAATTCTAATTATACCGATGTACATGTGACATTTTAAGCATCAAAAATTGTACTGCGAATGTACTTTTAATTTAACTTGACAGAATAATACATGCAAGAAAATACAGAAATTATATTTCCTTCTTTTATTTTAAAATTTTACAGACTTTTTAAAATAACCAATGAAATCGCTTTTTATAATGGAAGTTAAAAGGAAACAAAAACATTTTACCTTTAGCATGATATACAAGGATTCCTTTATAACACATTACCACTTCAATTAAAATGGTTTTCCATGGATACAAATTGTCAGAACCATTATGTTATTTTTCTTATTTATAGTATCCGATCGAACTATTATAAAACATTTCGACATTACAAAATGTGAAAAATTAGAGATACATCATTTTATGTCACTAAGACAACATAAAGGATTCAAGTAATATAGCTGTTATTGAAATGTATTATTCTGTTTCACAAAACTTTTTAGAAAAACATTGAGAACAACAAACTTTAAATACAATGTATGAGCTTTCTAAAGACGTCAATACAGAACACAGACATTCTTCAAGAGTACTTTTCTTTTAGAACAAAAACGAAACCACTTTTATTTTTCAGTCGAAAAATGAAAGAAAGTCGCATTTGCAGAAGAGTAATATCATTGAAATAGAGAAAGAAGTACATATCAGGAAAGTTAACTGATATAAAAGAAATAATTTAAAAGGAATTTTGATCTGAAATATCTGAAACTTGAAGCTTTCGAAACTGTAATGAACAGAAGTATATGTTTTTGTAAGACATCGGTGTTTGGATTTGGGTTTTACGGTGTAGTACTTCTTAAGAAGCTGCTTCAGCAGAAAGTTGTCGCTAATGGAAAAGGAGAAATAAGTTAAAGATTTGAAAAGTCGTACTTTTAAAATTTTATTTTGAATTTTAGGTGAAATATTCTATTTGCATAAAAATATAATTATTTTCAGTACAGTGTTCGAATAGTGTATTCATTATGTAAGACTTTTCTGTTGTTTTATTTCTCTTTTAAACTTTTTTATAAAATTAATAAAAGTATAAATTACAAAAACACAGTCATTTTGCTAAACCCGTGTCTGATTCATTCTATTTATACCGATCTACAACTGAAATTTTAAACATAAAAAATTGCACTGCGAATGTATTTTTAATTTAACTTGACAGAATAATACAGAGACAAGAAAATGCAGAATTATATTTTCTTCCTTTATGTAAAAATTATGTCTTTTTAAAAATAGCCAATGAAATCCCCTTTTCATAGCAGAAGTTAAAAGAACAAAAAATTGATTTTCAGCATGAAATACCAGGATTCCTTTATAATACATTACCACTTCATTTTAAATAGTCTTCCAGCGATAACAATTGTCACAACCATTATATATTTTTCTTATTTATACTCTTCGATCGAATTATTATAAAAAATTTTGACAATACGAAAATGTAAAATATTACAGAAACAGCATTTTTAAGTCGCTGAGAAATCTTAAATGATTCAAGAATTGAATCCGTTATTGAAATGTAAGTATTATTCTGTTTCACGCACCTTCAGCTTCTTAAGAAAACGTTCGGAACAACAAACTAGAAAAACAATGTCTGAGCTTACTAATAGATGACAATAAGGAACACGTTCTTCAAAAGTCCTTTTCTTTTAGAACTAAAGAGAGACCATTTTTACAATAAGGAACACGTTCTTCAAAAGTTCTTTTCTTTTAGAACTAAAGAGAAACGATTTTTATTTTTGAGCTGAAAAATAAAACAAGAAGACATTTGGAGGTGAATGCTATCATTGAAATTGAGAAAGAAGTACGTATGTTAAAATACGGATATAAAAGTAAATAATTCGAAAGGAATTTTGATCTGAAATATCACGAACTTGAAGCTTTCGGAACTGTAATGAACAGAAGTAAATGTCTTTGCAAGGCATCGATGTTTGTATTTGTGTTTTACGGAGTAGTATTCCTTAAGAAGCTGCTTCAGTAGAAAGTTTTCGCTAATGGAAAAGAAGAAACCAGTTAAATTTTTGAGAACTCTTATTGTTTTATTTTATTTCAGAGTTAAAGCTACACAAAATTTAATTACTTTCAGAATAGTGATAGAACAGCGTGATTATAATCTCAGTTTTTTATTTCTTTTACTTTTGTCTCATACTTTCTCATAAATTTATTAAAAGAAAAAATTATAAAAGCATAAGCATTTTACTAAATCTGTGTTTAAAAAATTGCATTTATGTACAAGTTTCATTTGTTTGAAAGGGCACTTTTTCGTTACTATAGTATTGACTTTTTGGTATTTTAAGCTTCCAGACTGTACTGTGAATGCACTTTTAATTGAACTTGACAGAATAATACAGAAACGAGACAATTTCATAAATTATATTTTCTACTTTTATGATAACAGTTTTAAAATAACCAATAAAATCGCCTTTGATAATGCACGTTAAAAGAAAGAAAACCTTTTGAGTTTCAGTTTGAAATACTGGGATTTCTTTTTAATACATTACACGTCAATTAAAATGGTTTTCCATCCATAGAAATAGTGAGAACCATTATATTATTGTTCCTTATTTATACAAATCGATCGAACTATTAAAAACCTTTTGACAATACCAAAATGTAAAAAACTAGATAAACAGCATTTTTAAGACACTGAGAAATCTTAAATGATTCAAAAGGTTTAACTGCTATTGAAATGTAAAGTATTATTTTGTTTCACACAGAACCATTGAAAACCATTGATAACAACAAACTTGAAACACAATATGAGAGCTTTATGAAGACGTCAATACAGAACATGGACATTCTCTAAGAGTATTTTTCTTTTAGAATTAAACGAAACTGTTTTTTTTTTTTACATTCGTTAAATAAGACAAAGACACATTTGGAGGCGAGTACTATCATTGAAATAGAGAAAGAAGCACATACAGGAGAAAAGAGACGTATATAAAAGTAAATAATTCGAAAGGAATTTTGATCTGAAATATCACAAACTTGAAGCTTTCGGAACTGTAATGAACAGAAGTAAATGTCTTTGTAAGACGCCAATGTTTGTATTTAGATTTTATGGAGTAGTATTTCTTAAAAAGCAGCTTTTGAAGAAAGTTTTCTCAAATGGAAAAGGTGAAACAACTTAAAGTTTTGAGAAGCTTATTTTTAATTTTATTCCAGAATTTAGTGGACACAATCATTTGGAATAAAATGTATTGATTTTCATAATGTAAGGACTTCTGTTTTACTTTTCTCGCGATCTTATAAAATAGATGGAAGTATATGTTATAGAAGTATATGCATTTTATAAAATATTTGTACAAATATTTGAAATACATGATAGACCTCCGTGTTTTTCGTGATCTTTAACTTTTTATTTTATTTTATTTATTTATTTATTTTTATTTTATTTTATTTTATTTTTATTTTATTTTTTTTGGGGGGGGGGACTTTAACCTTTAGCTTTAATGCATTCTTAATTTCTCTTTTAAATGAAAAGAAAAATCGGAAATTACTTTTATTCTTTGATGTTAAGATTTTAACAATATTTTTTCAACTAATTAATCATAATGTCTGCTATAACGGAAGCTTGAAAACATTTGATTTTCAAAGTGAAATATTAGAGTTACTTTTTATACATTTTCACAGGAATTATAATTGTTTTCAACTGAAAATAAAATAGTCATAAGATTGTTTTTCTTTTTTATACTATACAATCAAAATTATGACAAATGTTTGACAATTCTAGCATTTCTAACTCGCTAAGAAAACTTAAATGATTCAAGGAATATAACTGTTACTAAATTATAAGTTCTTTCTGTTTCACGCCGCCTTTTACGAAAACATCATTGAGAACAACAAAGTTGAAATACAATGTCTGAGCTTTCTGAAGATGTCAACATAGAGCTTAGACGTCCCTTAAGAGTTATTTTCTTTTAAAACTAAAGCGGGACAAGTTTTATTTTTTAGCAGACAAATACAACAAGGAAACATTTAGAGGGAAGTACAATCATTGCAACATGGAAAGAAGCATTTATCAATAGACAGATATAAAAGAAAATAATTTGAAAGAAATTTTGATTTGAAATATCACAAACTTGAAGTTTTCTGAACGGTAATGAGCAGAAGTAAATATCTTTGTAAGACGTCCGATGTATGTATTTGAATTGTACAGAGGATTAGTTTATGAGAAATTGCCTGAGCCTAAACTTCCCTCTGATAGAAAAAAGGAAATAAGGTAAAGTTTTAACAATTCGTATTTTTTTACACTTTTACGCAGAATTAAAATGATACATTAATTTTGAATAAAAAAATATGTGTACAGTGGGTGATCGGTTCGTCCGTTCCAAAACAGTGTTCGCTAACCGAATTGTTCGTTAACCGATTATAAATTTTGCATTGATTTTTATGGGAATTCAATTAATTTGTTCTTAAGCCCTTTAGGGGTGATGGTATATATTTTATCCTACCTACGATTAATGAAGATCTGCACCAGAAAAATTTATAATATTTTACTTTTCTAACTTTAATGGAAAAAAAGCCGTAAAATTACTTTTTCTTATTTTACAATATTTTTTTTTTTTTTTTAAGATTCAGATGGGAATTCGACATTTCAGAAAAGCAATTACTTGCCCCTCAAAGGGTTAAAAGGTAAATAATAATAAAAATAATGTAAAACTTCCCTGCTTTCAAGGGTTAATATACGTCCTTATATAATATGGACATATCGTATTTTGATGGCTTTGTCCGTGTCGTATTAAAAAAATAAATGACATGTCCTTTATAAAAATTTTTAGGATTACATTCATTGACTACGGCATTAAATAATTTAAATTTGTCACTTTGACGTTTCAAAAACTCCTTAGTTCTCTAAAAGATCGTGTTTACTGCAGGACGCGATAACATTACTTTTCCTTATTTTACAATATTTATTTTTAAGATTCAGATGGGAATTCGACATTTCAGAAACGCAATTACTTGCCCCTCAAAGGGTTAAAAGGTAAATAATAATAAAAATAATGTAAAACTTCTCTGCTTTGTGGGTTAATATACGTCCTTATATAATATGGGCATATCGTATTTTGATGGCTTTGTCCGTGTCGTATTAAAAAAAATGACATGTCCTTTATAAAAACTTTTAGGATTACATTCATTGACTACGGCATTAAATAATTTAAATTTGTCACTTTGACGTTTCGAAAACTCCTTAGTTCTCTAAAAGATCGTGTTTACTACAGGACCCGATAAAGCTGAAGTGGAGCTTAGAACCTGTTAGTAATTTGTGAACTAAATTTTAATTACAATAATTAACTTACAATTAAAATTATTTTTTAAAAAAGGACACAAAATGTAAAAAATAATGTCTCTAATCTGCTCATTCTAATTTGGGGGCTCTAAAATGTAGAGTCCGAATCCCCGGTAGTCCAGGAATTAATTAGGCCATACGTATACAACTTTTAAAATGTTTTCTGTGTCGACAATAGATGCAGTTAAATACAGCTCGGCAAATCTGCAACACAGCAAGCCAATTCCATGAAAACTTGTAATGTCTGTCACACAGCTGAAAATACCGGTATACCTGCTACCAGTATTTTAGAACGGAAAAATGTGATTCATTTTATCGGGGATATCTCATCAATTGAATAACGCGAAGCAAACTTTTCGAAAATAACGGTGGAAGCATACAGATTTTCAGCTGTGTGAAAAACATGGCAAGTTTTCATGGAATTAGCCAGTATTGTTTCTTCTAAGCTTTGTTTTGTGAGATGTTCGTTAACCGAACATGTGTTCGTAATCCGAACATAAAAATCTCTCGCGAAAATGTTCGTTAACCGATCACCCACTGTATTTTAATACTATAATGACTTATTTAACTCCAATTATTGAATGCATTTAAAAAATTTATAGATATACATAATATAGAATGCATCATGTTTTACAGTAATAAACTACTTCAACTTATCGCGCAGTTAACTCCTTTATATAATAAGTCATGTTACATCGCTTATTCACTATGTCTCTCTTTTTTCATGTCTCCGCCCAAAAAATAAGTTTAAAACATACTTTTGAGAAATTCAGGTAATGTCAGTTATAATAAGTATAATTTTGAATCGTCGATATTGTTAAGAAGAAGTAATATGAATATAAATAAAAATTTTGAAGACAAATTCAATATAAAACCTCCCTTATAAAATAATAGTTTTCTTAATTCCCACTGTATTTCGCGCCTCGGATGTATTTCGCATTTTTCTTGTATCCAGACTATCTTTCTGATAACTCTTGACGATTGGCTGTACGTCCAGTACAGCATCGCATTAGCACATTTGTGGAATCTGTTGATGCAAATACTGTCCAAAGTTGTCTAAATGGGCGTAACAATGTATGTTACAGTGGGGTGTTGCCATTGTATACCAGAATATGTTTGTATTTGATTTTCCTTTATGATAGCCTTTGTCACACATATTGAACTGTTACTTTACATGTATACAAAGAACATCTTGTTCTGACAATTTTTTGATTAGAAAAAATAATTGAATTTATTCAAATGCTTTTTAACCCCTTCGGGACGGGAGCCTTTTACGAACTTTTTAATCTTTTGTCACCGTTTTTTAAAAACAAAAATTTGTGTCTTCTTGAATCGAGAAAAAGCGCCGATTAACTAAGGCGAATTTTACAGTAAAATTTTACTGGTGATGAAAAACAAGGATACTGAGCACTTCATGCGGCACGTATACGTGTCGCTCGTCCCCAAGGGGTTAAAGAAACAATATAACTATATAGTTACAATATTGTTAGACGATAGCTTAGTTTGATTGGAAAATCTTCATTTTCACACAGGTTTTAGACGTCCATGGCTTATATATATTAGACGTCTAAATGATCCGTCTCTTTTATCATTTCTTTTTTTAATATTTCTTTTAATTACAATTACTTTTAAAATATAAAGGGTTTTTTTTAGGTCTGAAAGAGTAAGAATCGTGATTTTGTGCATAACTGCCAACTTATGCGCTTTTTTCTTACCACTAAAATTTAATATTAAAGTTTTATTTGTTAAATCTTCGAAAGGCTTTCCTTTCTTAAGAATACGATTTCTATTTAATTTTTTGTGGTAACAATAAAGTGTACAATTCGACAACTATGTCGTATAACTGACACGCTTCAACATAAAAAGATAAAGGATTATTCATGGGTTCATAGCTATACGTCGTTTGTGAATTTAAAATGATTACGATATGGTATACAGTAGATCCCCGTAAATCCGAAATTCCGGCTAATCCAAACCGATATTATTTTGAAACATTATACTTGAACAGATTAACTGAAAATATTGAAATATTGCACTAAAAAGAAAAAAAGTACTTTTTACTACAAATACTCCGGATTACTTGAAGAATGTTGGGAGAAACGTGTAGAAGAATTAAACAAAAAATGGCAGTAGAGCATTTTTTTTAAAATAGCTTGAATAGAATTAATAAAAAATACTCTATAATGTAAAAGTACGTACAACATATGTATACGATTATTAAATGAAAATGTGCACTGTAGTCCTACTCGTAGAAGACATCATAAAATTCAGACATCATTAGTTTTTTTTTGCAAATCACTATTTTTTTTTTTATCTAAAATGCAAAAAGTATTTAATTCAGTTGATAGAAATTTATTTTTACTTTCAGCAGCTTGATTTCGAAAATTACCTACAGAAATGTTTTTTCTTCAACCCTCGTCGACGTGATGACTGAGCTATTTATAGATTCGCGATTTTGAACCGTTTGTAATGGGTTGTTACGTAATTCCTCCTTCTGAAGTTCCATTGGATTATTATAAACATCAGAAGTGATTAAACAAAGAATGCTATTTTTCCCCGAAAGTTTTTCCGGATTATCCAGCATGCCGGATCTTAAGGGGCCAGATTAGACGATGTTTACTGTACTACTGAGTAGTTATAACTTACAGTGTTTAGCATGCATCTTTTTCTCTTCTATTTTTATCGGTTTGGTTTGGTTTGTGTTTATGACGGCCAATTATCAACACGTGGGATATAGGCCCTGGGTGGGGTGCCCTTCGTGGGGGTCTTTCTAAGGGAACCTAACCCGTATTTACGCATGGAAATCCACGGTTTCGAAGAAAACCACGAAAACTCCGAAACGGTTAGGCCGACGGGCACGATTGGGTTCGAACCCAGCACCTCCCGCCTACCAGCTTCGAGAGCAGAACCTCTCAGCCACTGGTGGGGCCTATTTTTATCGGAATTCCGGGTAATCCGAATTTTTTGTAATCCGAACAGGCACGGGTCCCAATTATAGGGATCGTACTTGTCCTGAAATTTCAAGGCCAGGAAATTCATCGGTACCAGCATTTTCTTATGAAAAATGTCTTCTTAAATAACGCGAAATTTCGCTCGTTTAAACTAGATCTTTTATCTGTAAAAGAATACTGATATTTGTCCTGAAAAATTCCCTGAAGTGTACGATCCCTGAAATTAGTTCGGATTCGCGGGGTTCTACTGTATTTATTTTAATTACATATTTTAATTAACACTAGAAAGACGGCGAGCGGTCATTTTGACCGCTACCAAATGAATATATTTTGATTCGAACCAGAAATTTCTTTATAAAACTAGTTTAAAAGAAACAAATAAAAAAATTAGTTAAATAAATAAGTTAATAATATAAAATAAAAAATCTTGTGTCAAATATTTTTATCAAATTTGAGTAAATTTTCGCATCTTTCTAGTGTTAAAAATCTTGTTTATTTTAGTTAAAAAAAGTTTGGAAGTATATATGTTAAAGTAATCTTAAGTAGCTTAACTCTATAAGATGTATATAAATATTCTTTAGAAACTGAATGATTGCAAAATTTTCCGGAAGTCCATATAAACTTAAATAAAAATTTAACAAGAAATAACATTTCTCTTTCCCTATCAAATATTTCAGCTTTATGTTAGATGTATGTGTAACATTACTACAAGAAAAAGCAAAGCCTGATCATTAGTAAATCCGAGGAATGTTTTCAGACATCTTCTGCTATAATCTGGAAAGTTTGTCTTTTGTGTAAGCTAAAGTATACGACAACTTCAGACAAAAGAACCGAGAAACTACGATAAATGAAGACAACTTTCTTTGAAGAAAGCTGTTCTAGAAAAAGATAAAGGTAAATTCGAAAGTTTGAAAGCTATTAAAAATATTTTTATAAGCTTTTAAAAACATAGTAAATAACGAAGTATTTCCTAACGATTGTATATTTAACGGTATAATTGTTTAAAGTTTAAAAAATAAGGTTTGTTTAGCAGTGCATGTTACTAATTGCTTTAGCTAAGTAGAAAAACGTGAAATTATTATTCGCAATATAATCCATCAAATTTCTTTTCTGTGGTTCTTTAAATGAATGTGGATGCACAGCCAGTGTAAAAGAGAAATATATATCCTCAGTAATTTAAGGGGACGTTGAAAACCAAATCTTTTAATTTTCAACAGATTGATTTAAAAATTGGTAGGCTTATTAATGGCAAGTTCAAAAAGTTAAATTCAAAAATTAATGTTAAAATAATAAAAAGTTTATAAATTATTAAAATTTTAAAATACCCAATAATTGCTATAATTTAAAATTCCCTATGCTCTTTTATTTTGAATATAACATGACTTGGATCAGGCACTTTTCGTTTATTAGAAAGAAAGTTAGCATAAATTGTAAAAGTTCACTGAACGTGTAAAAAGAAAAAAAATAATTTATAAGAATACTCAACTTATTCGTGTAAAATAACTATAGTTTTTGTATTATGTAGCAAACTTTAAAATTAAAATGTTCCTTAAATGGGACTATTATACTAACTTTTATTTATTATTATATGAGGGGTGCCCAGTAAAAATTTTAATAGAATCTGATAATTAGGAATTCGAATGGAATATTTCAAATTTCATAAATGTACGAAATTTTCCATTCTGATAAAACAGCGTTTAAAGTGCGCATATATATTTAAAACTATATTATGCAAGTTAAGGCAGTAGGATACCTTTAAACAATAAAAATTTTCGATTTTTTTTAGTACACATTTTGATTCCTTAATTAATTTTGATCACTATTCAAAAAACCGCATTAAAATTTTTCCATTAGTTTACTAATTATGGCAGTTTTATTATGACTACATATTAAGACTACATAGGATAATTAAACTTTGCGTTGCGTTTATTTAAAACGACGAATTTTGATACTGCGCGCAGTGTTACTAAAAAACTATGCTTGGAAGTCAAAAGAAATTTTTATCACATATTCAATTCTGTATTATCCGCAACTTAAAACCAGAAAAAGGTATTTTTTTTTCTTTTTTTGTACATTGAAAATATTTTTCAAAAAGTGAAATCTTTTTATTTTTTGTTAATTTTTTAATTTACTCAATATTTTTTATAAATATTCTGGTTTTAGTATAAAGGTAACTCTGTTGTTTATTTATTTTCACCAAAATTTCCTCTATATATTCATATTTTCAGATTTTATCATGCGCGCAAGATTTTTTTCTCTTATTATCATATATTATTAAACTTATCATTTCAATATTTATTTATGAATTTACAAGTACATATTAATTTTTAAATATAAATTTAAATATAAGCTTTATATTTAAATAAAGTTTGATTTTTATTTTTGACTTATTACACAAGTTTTGAAGCTTGGAACATAGTGATATTTTTTACCTTTTTCGACGTGTTCAAAGGTATCCTACCTCCTTAAACTATAATATACTAATTAAACATCATTTACTATACGTTTACATACATATTTAAATAAAACATAATTGACTTTATTCGTAAAAATTGAAAAATCGATTTTTTAATCGAATTTGACGTTTTTAAGTGTCCACTGTCCCCTTAAATAACCAAGTTATAGGAAAGAAAACGAAAATAACCTTCCGATTAGAAATTATGTTTTCTTTTCATTTATGTTAAGGAAAATAAGCTTAGAGGATTCTTCGTACTAAAATCAACCTGCTCCAAACTCTGCAATTTTCAATGCGAACACCCACTTTTTACTGCATAGTTACAATTTTCGGTACATTTTATCTTCTAATCAGCGAGGGACGAAGCGAAAGTCATTGGATTTCGTTGCCTAACGCTTTTCACATTGCCAGGATGGAAATCAAAATTAGTGATGAGAAGAATGAATGATTTTACTAATCGAAAAAAACATACAGTCATCTCTCGACTTACGTTAGTAATGCATTTTGTAAAGTTTTACGAAACTTGAATTTTACGTAAGTCAAATTTGTAATTTGCTAAGGCAAAATTTTCTAAAAAACTGCAATATTTATTATATAGTATACATGTATATATACATATAGATCTATACATAGATATTATAAATCTAACATTGGTGAGTTGATTTATAACAACTTTGAACCTACATAAAACGACTATAAAAATGAGAAATACTTAAAGAGGACTAATTTAACTTATTCTCCATGAATTTCTGATGACAAGACAAATGAATAGCACTTACAAATAAAATAATCCTTGTTGAGGACAAACTGTATTTATTATGAATAAGATTATTACTATGGATAACTAACAATAAAGATTAAGTTGTTTTGTTATAGATTTGATTCTATATACCAATAAAAATATGACTCTATTTAATATATAAAGTATATGACGGTTTTGTTTATATCTATGCATTTTATTTATAAAATAAATATGAAAAGTATGGAACTGCGTACCGCTGCCATCGAAATATTCAAGGCCAGAGGACACGAGTTGTGACGTCATCAACTAATCCATCGACTTCTCACTAGTGCTTGAATTCACACCGAAAAATTCTGAACAGCATTTTTTTTTTTTAATATCTATCAACTAATAATACAATAATAACTACCTAAACTTAGTGGTGAGAATTTAGAAATCCTAAAAAAAAATTCAGTTAGATGCGGAATGCCCCAGTGTTGCCATATCTGGCTGATATTTTATTGGGGGATTCCAAATTGTCATCAGTAAGTTTAAATGGTTCTTATTGTTTATAAGATGATACATGTTCAACAAATAAAATAAAAGAAAATTTATATTCAAAATTTTCCGGTGTGAATTCCAGCACTAGTGAGAAGTAGGTCTATTAGTGATGACGTCACAACTCGAGTCCTCTGGCTTTGAGTATTTCGATGGCAACGATCAAACGCGTTAGTTTGTTCACAAATTTAGTTTTCGAGATTTATTACGTAATTCGAATTTACGTAAGTCGGGGGATGCCTGTAGTTTTCAACCTTTATGTATATTTTTACTCAATTTCCATCAGACATTTTGTAAAAAGAAAAGAAGCGCTGAATAAATATCTTTTAGGTTACGAATAAGACTTTTACGAATCAGACTCTTTGTCGACCTATCTTGCTTTAGTCATAGTGTCTCTTATCTGTTTCTTGCGATAGTTGAACACAGGACCAGTCATTGAAATTTTGAAATTAAGCTGTATAATAAACAATATCCCCACATTAAAACTTCATAAATCAAGCAATAACAATTAGAGAATCTATGATTGAAAATCCGCCATGTTAAGGGGTCTCAGGACTCTTAAAGCTTTAAAATTTTCGAAATTTTAATTTTTTTAGATATTAAACTACTATCTTTTCTGAACATTTTGGTATAAATGTTTTCTTGAAATTCCTATTAGAACAGAAGTTATGGCTTTTAGAATTATACACGTCAATAGCTGAAGCGGCGTTTCAGAAACTTTGAAGTCAATTTTCTCCAAATGACGTTTTTGAGCATAACGCGCACGATATCTAAAAAACTTCTGAATTTTTTTTCATGAAATTTTCCAAACATATGCTTCATGTTAGTCTGTATAAACTGAACCTAAAATTTCCTTCTTATTGTTCAGAAATATATTCTTTGTAGGTGATTATACTGTTGAAAATTTCTAAATTTTGCATTAACTAAATACAACTTTGTATTAAAAATAGAAAAGTGCTTTAAATACAAATTTATTTAGGTTCAGAGTAATTATTACAGTGTGAAGCATAAGTAGGACTCAAAATTTTCCTTCTACTTACAAAATTTATTTTGTAATCGTGCGCATAATCTGTTATGCCGATTTTCCACTCGTCAAATGTCTGACATTTTCGAGCCCACTGTAAATTCTAATTCTGCATCTTGTAATTTTACAAATATATGAAATGAAAGAACATACGTATATCTTTCATCCCAATATAAAATTTTGTCTTAAAATCAATTACATTTTAAGATATTATATGTTGAAAATGGTCTTTTATTTTCGATTTTTCTAATTTTAAGAGTCCTGAGACCCCTTAATCCTTTCATGGGGAAAATACTCCAGTTGCTAAAATAGTGAAATGATTCAATGACGGAAGGTTTTACGAACATTTTTTTTTTTTTTTTTATAACAAGGAAAAGCTTTTTCTTCAAATACATTATAAATGTAAATTTCTATTTAAAATTTCTGGTGCCATTGTAGCATTTCGTAATTTAAATTAAATTAAATATATCTCACCATCCACGAAATGGCAAATATATGTTTAAATAACTGCATAATTATATTATATGTTTATTACATGTTTAAATTTCAATTTTTGTAATAATTTGGAAAAATAACTCACATATTAATAATTACTAACCTATCATATAGGAACTATTTAAATTCCAAAAAAGGTTTAAAATTCTACAATGTAAACTTTATACATAAAATGAAAATATATTTTTATCTGAAATTTTATTTAGGTACGTGAATCTAGGCACAAGGCAATTACCGGGTGTCCCAAAAAGGACTGACTGATTTTAAAATTCAATAACTTCCAAACGGTGACAGATATTAAAAAAATTCTTGCAGGAGGGTTATGCATAAAGTCAAAAGTTTTTTTACAGTGATTTTCGATTTTAGTTCGAATTACAAACAATAGATGGCGCTGCGATCAATAGACGCTAAATTCAGGCTCGATTTTTGGTACTTCGTGGCCCGGATAATACATTTCCATCTCCCTTTTCTGCATGGAACAACAGAAAGGACCAAAAATCAAGCCTGTATTTAGCGACTATTGCTTACAGCGCCATCTATTGTTTGTAATTCGAACTAAAATCGAAAATCACTGTAATAAAACTTTTGACTTTATGCATAACCCTCCTCCAAGAATTTTTTAAATATCTGTCACCGTTTGAAAGTTATTGAATTTTAAAATCAGTCAGTCCTTTTTGGGACACCCGGTATGTGCCCCAGCTATAACAATGTATGAAACTTTCACGCAAAATATTTTTCTATTAAAATTTAAACTTGGAACCAATCTATTCCATATCGCAATCAGTACTTTAGATAATAATTGAAACTATGTGTTGTAGTTAAAAGAAAAAAAAAAGGTCTTACCATATTAAAAAAAAAAAAATAAATAAAAGAATTCATATTAGAAACTGTACTTTTGCTTTTGTTCAAAACAGTTTTCCAGCTTCAATATCTCAGAAAGTCATTTTTTTTTTAAATGGCAGTAATAATAAAACCTGATGTCTCCAGTACGTGAAGTCTTAGAGTAAAGAATATTTTTAAGGCTTTAATTCCATTCTACACATACTGTATAAATATACAGGTTCGTGAATTAGTTATAAGAAAAATAGTAAAACAACTTCTAGCAAGGATACATAGTTATTTTACTATAAGTTGAGTAGATGCACTTTTTACCATTTGGAAAAATGGTTATTGTCCTCGTCAGGGTAGGAAATCAAAAGCATATCTGAAGTTTTTTATTGGTTTAATCCGCATTTTATTCGTTTTCTGATTGGTCTATACAGTAATCTGTATTTACCTTTACTTTCAACAGAGGTGGATACTTCTGTTGCCACTATGACAAAAAAGTAATAAAAACTACAAAAAAAAAATTAATAACTTAGAAAAAAATTGAGATACAGCTTTCAAACAAATTGCGTTTAAAAGTACATTTTTTTCCCTATACGACGGTGTAAAAAGTAATATTGTGGGATGTTTAGAAGTTTATGAATGAAATTTCATTTAAAATTTCTTGGAAATCTGACGATGGAAAAGCCTTTTCCCGAACAGCCAATGAAATGCTTGGATAATACATCAGTTTCAGGAAATCTGACGAGTCGCCAACGATTTTTGTCACATGCAATTTTTACGTGTAATAACACTATATATGTTTAATTCATGGCGTACGTAATGTATGATCAACTCTGTGCGATTTTTTATGTCTTAAATTTTAGTCTTTGAAAAAATCATTTTCCAAATGGTCGTTGTAATTTGTTAAATTGTTTTTTTTTTTTTTTTTTATGTTATCTTTAAAATTTTACGTAACACCGCAGTGGGCCACAAAAGGAACAAGCGAAAGTAGTTGAGGGGAGTGAGTCTCAGGCACATGACAAAAATGCGAAGAATATAAGTTTCGCGAAATTGAATTTAGATGGAGAAATCCGTGATTGAATAGACCTAATTAATACTATATTATTTTTATGCGGTTGCTTTAAAGAGAAAGAATGTAGAACAATTGAATCCGTAGTCTCGCTAAAAATCATTACTTTGTACGCATGAAAGGTAAGCTACAATTCTCTGTGAGCTGAAAACATTACCGAATCTTAGAAAATTAATTTGTCAAAATATAGTCAGTCAAGATAGCCGCAGATAACTGCCATATGTGATTTATTTTTACAGCTTAGCTTAGTAACACAGGAAAAGCAAATTTTTTTATTATTTTTTTTTTATTTCTGACACTTAGATGATCCGAGAACTTCAATCTTAACACTAGATCGTCTAGCTGGCGACAATTCGAAACCGATCAAATGATAAAATGTCGCTTCGAACTAAAATTTATTTCGTAAAATCAATTAAATTGTAACTAGAGATAACTCAGTTAAATAAATAAGTGAAATAGTTTTTAATAAAATTTCTGGTGTTAATATGTTTTTATTACAGTTGGGTAAAATTTCCGGACGTTCTAGTGTTAAACGCTTGAGATCATGAAAATGGAATGAAATAAGACTTAAAGTAAATAATGAATTTTAAATTAATGAAAAGGTGAGAAATAAACATTAAAAATGGAACACTATACAATTAATTATTCTAATCTACGAATAATTTTGTTAAAATGAAAACGCTATTTTAACAATATGTGAAAAATTTCCTCACAGCCACTTACTCAGACGAATGATAAAACTCATATCATATTAAAAATGGCAGTGGCTCTAGATACATACCAGGTCTCCCCTACTGTTTTTTTTTTATTTGTAGCAGCGCAAGTACTGTCTAAAAAAATTACTTCATGCACCCGCTGAAGGGTTAGGAAAGATCGATGCAGTGCGAAGCTGGACATACCAATCATTTTATAAAAAATTTCCCTTTCTGTGGTTTTTAATAAAGAAAATTGCAAAAAAAAAAAAAAAAAAAAATACTTTAAAAAATGTTTTCAATATCTTTTAATGATATGTGAGAAACGTCATCGCAGACACTTACAAATGAATGATAATACTCAGATCCAAACATCTTATAAACAAGTAATATAAAAATTTTGTTTTTAAAGCCGATCCACACTTAAGTCATCAAAGAAAAATTTAATGTAATCCTTTAAGCTAATATTAGTTTTTGTTGCATTAAAATATCTCAATTTGTTGATTTTCTGTAAGCAAGTAGGTTTACAATTGAAGTCTATGGGAATTTGGCGAAATATTAGAGATATCGCCAAGTTGGCGTCACTTTTGGCGACTCATTTTGGTCGTCAAATTTCTCGATATATCGCCAAGTTGGCGACAAATTTGGCGGTATTTGGCGACAGAACAGGGTCCCCCCCCTATGGTAACTCCCTTATAGATATGAAGATGCATTAAATGCTTCAATAACCAATGGCCGCCATTTTGTCTCCCATGTAAAACTAATATTAATTTATTAAAATTTAATTAATGAATTAATATTTGAAAAAAAAAACTATTAGCATCAATTGTACAAGTTTTAAAAAGTACAAGTAAATATATATATATATATTTCAACTTGATAGGATGAATAATAAGTATTTTATTAACGATTGAAAATTTGAACAGGACATATAAATAAATAAATAAATAAATAAATATAGGGAGAGTGTGCACTAATAGTAGGAATTGAAAAATGGCAGTGGTACATACTAGGTACATACTAGGTTCCTCCTGCTGTTTTTTTATTTATATTTTTATTTTTAACAGCGTAACTATTGTCTTAAAACTACTTCAAGTGTCCGCTGAAAGGTTAGGTAAATTTGAAGCAGGACATTTCATAAAAATTCCTTCTTTTTGGGGTTTTTAATATAGAAAACTCAATAAAGAAAACTTTTAAAAAATGTTTTTCGTAGATTTTTTTCATCATTCAATTCGAAATTTTTATAGAATTTATATAGAAAAATCATATGATGTATTTTAACTAGTGAAATTTGAAAAATGCTCTGCATTGATTAAAAATCTATCTTTATGCGTTTAATACATTATTCTTTATTAATGATTACTGAACCAAAATATATGTAAGGTTCTTTTTCAACAGTATGGATTTTTTGGTATGCCCGCATAGGTTGTAAGTAGATGGCAAATACGTCAATAAAAATAATATTTCGTACTCCCTTGTCAAACATTGAAGGTTTATCTTGGATGTATGTCTAACGAAGATACAAGAGTAAACAAAACCCTTTCTTTAGCAATTGTCAGGAAGATTTACTTTAGATATATTCGGTCATTTATTATTACAGATAATCAAAAAGATATATCTGTTGTGGAGCAAAAAGAATATACAAAAACTTTGTGAAGTTCTTAAAAGAGCCTAGAAACCGCGGTAAATGAAGGCAATTTTCTTTGAGAAAATCTATTAAAAAGAAGATAAAAATGATTCGCAATGTTCAAAACCTTTTAAACATACGTTTACATAATTTCCTTTGTACAATCCCAAAATTTTATAAAGAATGTCCCTTCTAACCGTATACCAATAGCTAATACATAAAGCGTTAGTTTTAGAGGTATAGTTCCAATTACAAATACAGGATGTCCCAACTAAGATGTTACAAATTTCGAGGGGAGGTAGGGTACACCTAAACGGCTCAGAATCGCATAGAAATGTCGGGTCGGAAACGCCTTCCTGACGCTGTAGAGGGCATTGAATCAGTGTTGCCGATGGGCTACTTTATTTAAAATTCCTATTTCTTGATTGCCACCACTTTTTTGAAATAGTTAAATTCCCTTTGTTTTCAACTTAATTAATAAGTCGTTAAAGAAGGGGAATTTTATCATTTCAAAATAGTGGTGCCAATCAAGAAAACTCAATTAAAAAAAGGTAGCGCACTGGCAACTCCGAAAGGGCCAAAGATCAGCTTTGTGTGATCCAGCATTTGCAGTGTCCAGCGTTGCCAGTGGAAACTACTTTTTTTTTAAATTCAGATTTCTTGATTGCACCAGTTTTTTGAAATAGTTAAATTCGTCCTGTTCAAGGACTTATTAATTAAGGCGAAAATAAGCCATTTTTAACCGGTTTTACCATTTCAGAAAAGTGATGCCAATCAAGAAATCTGAATTAAAAAAAGAGTAGTCCACTGGCAACACTATCAATGCCCTTACTGGGTCAGGGAGGCGTTTCCGACCCGGCATTCCTATATGATTCCGAGTGCTGTAGGTTTTAAGCTCTAGGTGTCCGAGTGCTCTAGCTTAAAGTTTGTAATATCTTAGCTGAGACACCCTGTATATTTCAATTTTTGCTCTACGTTGTATTAAAGTTCGTCTACATTAAAATAATTGTTTTTAAACCGCTATGAAATTTAAATTTTTGAAATTTACTTGATGTCTATGTATAATAGGCGGTTTCTGCAGTTTATCCTATCGAGTTCACGGAAAAAAATTCCTGCATGAAATAGTACTCGATCGGCTTATTACAATGGAACTGGTCTGTCACATTATATTGGTGGAAACTGCTGCTCGGTTAAATGTTAGTGTTTTTTAGGCACCCAATCACATCATTCAGTTCACGCATAGTCGATGTCAAAATGGTGTGTTTTTCGAATTTTCCAGTCTTTTAGCTCGCAGACTTTCACTTTCGTTAGACAGACCATTATTATGGTCAAATACATTTGCAAACGAACGGACCTGATAAATACTTTGAACTGCGTTGGAACGTTTTAACTATTTCCGAAAGTGTTACAAATTAGCTGCATACTTGAATTACAGTTACAAATGAAATGGGAAGCTTGAAAACTTCTAAAAGTATAGTTAGGCGCTGTTGGAAGCATGAAAAATTACATACTATATATAAGCAGTCTTTATTTGTATGATTAATAATACAATTCCGAATAATAAGGAAATAGAAAAGAAAGACAATTATTTAACGGATTATAACACTGTAAAAAAAGTTGTGATTTTTGCTGCAATTCATATTGTAATTTTCAAGCACCGATGGTGGGAAATCGAATTCAAGCACAGATGCTCTGAAAGTGAATTCAAGCAGAAAATGAAGTTAGAATCTAAATATTTCTGTCACGTTCACCACGCAGCCAATAGAAGCGCGATTTTTCCCAGACTTGAAAAATTTTACAGCAAAGATAGCAGCATATAAATTTTGCTGCAGCCGGAATGTAAGCACATTTTGTTGTAAAATACCGTGAGTTTTCCTCAACTTTTTGTTGTAATTTTTTAAGCACTAATGCTGTGAAATCGAATTCAAGCACCGAAGTTGTGAAAGCGAATTCAATGAATAAGTGGAGTAGAAATCGAATTCTTTCTGTCAGTTGCACAACGCTTCCAATACCAAAGCGGCTTTAAAGCAAGTGTACTTGTAGTCCGCGTGCCAGCGCCTTTTGTTGTAAAATACAGATTTTTTTTCTCTTTTCTTGTGAAGAATGCATGCATTTTTGTGAATTGGATTTAATGGAAGAGATGACGAAGCAAAGAATTATATGCATTTAATCAATGATTTTCTTAAGTAACGTTTAAAGAATCTAGATCTGAATTACATTCAATAAAAACTCCATTTTTGGGTTTTTTTTCTTATTCTTTTCAACACAATGAGAAATAGCATCAATATTTTCAAAAACAAATTTAAAATTTTTACTTATTTTACGTAGAAACCATAAATTTTATTCAAGTTTGGAATACAATTTCGCTAGCACTCTATCTTCATATTTTCCCATAGTGATTATTATTTATTAATAAACTATAATTTACAAAAGAAAACGTAAAGTCATTCCAGCCTTCTTTATTTGTAAGCCTACATAATCAATAAAATGTTGTAAAAAAAACCCATTCCTTGTTCCCTTGTGAAACACTGAAAGTTTATCGTAGATGTAAGTCTAACAATAATACAAGCGTAAACAAAAACCTAATCATTAGTAGAGGAGCAGGAGTGTTCTTTAACCCTAGAACTACCGAAAATTTTACTCAAGTTTTATAAAAATATTACACATCAGAATTCTTATTTAAAACTATTGAACTTATTTACTTAACTCATTATTGTCTGGTTTACATATTTAGTTTATTTTAAAGAAATTTCTGGTTAGAATAAATATTTCGAATGTACCCATCGGGTCCATTGGACCCGTCTGGTAGACGGAGGGTTAAGATGTATTCTACACTAAAAGCAAGAATGTTTGTTCTCTAGTGTAAGCAAAAGTACATGACAACATCAAACAACAGAGCCAAGGAAATGCGATAAATGAAGACAAGTTTCTTACAGTAGACAAATACTATTTTCTTAAAAAGAATAATGATAAAGAAATACTTATAGCGTATAATTTTCTTAAAAAGTACTGTAAAGTTCTACAAATGAATGGTAACTTGTGTAACGTTCAATAACTTTTTTGCGATCGAAAGTCGGCAAATAGTCGTCCAAGCTTTATTAAGAGGGATTTATTTTTATATTCTATTTGCACGACTATATTTTAAAAGGACATTTTTTAGTAAATTTCTATTGTACATCCCGTCAAAGTGCTAAATAAAAAGGTTTCTCAAAAAAAAAAAGTTCCAGCCAAATAAGTTCCTGTAAGAAAAGCCTGTGACTGGAATGAATACTTCGACCGTGAAGGGTTAACCCTTTCAAAAACGGTTGCTCATTTTTGGGCCACTTAAACCTTAAATACGCGATTTTCCATGTTGTTTCGAAAAAATTATATATGATTCTATGAAAGATTTATTACACAGGAAAAATAATGAAAAAAATAAATCCAAGATTCATTTTTCAATAATATGTCAATCTTTTCTTCTATTGCACAGCTGTAATGTAAGTATAAACTACTGTCGTATAGCTGTTTTACTATTAAATATTGAAAATTAGTAAATATTTTAATACGCGTGTCTCCAAATATCTTATTTTTTATAATTATTTACATTATAAAATTTAACATTTTAACCCTTTATCACCCATGCTGGAATACGTTCTAGAAATTATGTAGTTAAGAGAATCTGACTTTACACCAGAAAGTTTCAATGGTTAATTTCGCTTTAATTAAATACGGAATGTCTGTTATTAATCTATTATCCTCTGCTCTTACAAGGAGAGGGCCAACCTTGTTAATCATATATTTTGATTATTTTAATATATGTTGTAGTGTAGAGACCCCTTAGTGTCAGGTTCAACGGATTTTATCCAACGCTCCTTAGTTCTTGACAAACCGGGGGGTCTAATAATAGTACCCAACTTAAATACTTACATTGCAACCGCAATGATAGGTTGGTACGGTGGTCGCTGGCTGATCTGCGGTCCCGTGTTCGGTACCCGAACACGCTACATTTGTTTTTCTCATTTTTTGTTTTATAAATATACTTGTAATTATAATTTAATAATTTCAATTACAAATTTTAATATCATACATTAATTATAATGTTAACAAACTTAAATTTATCAATTTTTCTTTTTAAACTATTATTTCTCATCCTTTAAAGAGGTTTAAAAAGAAATTGAATCTAATATTGAATGATAAAAATTCCAAATTCATGACAAAATCTGTTGTGGTGCCATCTAGTTATGATGAAATAAAAGAATATTCAAATAAAATAAAAATAAAAGCAGAAAGAATATAAAGGTGAAAGCAAAATAATTGAAAGCGCAAGCATACGTATTACAAATTTAAAAATCTTTAATATGCAAAAAATCGATTGTAATTTAATCCTGAAGCTAATTTTTAATATAATTATGCTTGATACTTTAAAAACAGAATAATAGTATTATCACATTGACTTCCTTTGTTAAAGCAACGCGTAAATGATGTTTCATTAAAATCACGAATTGACACAATTGTTCAATATCATTGCATCGATAAAGAATATATGAAATACATTTTAAAAGTGATTTTTAAAAAATTAACAGTTTTATGATGTTTTACACAACTATTTAGTTAAAAGTAAAAAAATAAATAAACTGAAATTATAATTGATATACAATATTATAATTTTAATTGGCAATGATATTATTAATTATACTTACAAGTATATTTATAAAACAAAAAATGAGAAAAACAAATGTAGGGCATTCAGGTATCGGACCCGGGCCCGTGGATCAGCCGGCAAACGATATACCAACTGACGACCAACCTACCACTTCGGTTGCAATGTAAGTATTTAAGTTGGGTACTATTATTAGAACCCCCGGTTTCTCAAGAACTAAGGAGCGTTGGATAAAATCCGTTGAACCTGACACTAAGGGTTCTCTACCCTACAACTTATATTAAAATAATCAAAATCTGTGATTAACAAGGTTGGCCCTCTCCTTGTTAGATCTAAATTATCTTTTTCAAAAAAAAAAAAAAAGATTTTGAGAGTAATGTTTTACTCATGACCAACTCCCAATCATTTAATTTCAAACAAGCTCCAAAAATTTTCACCAGGAATAATTATGAAAATAGTAATAGAATAATATTAAGAAATTTTAACCTTTTATACAATCAAATGACATTTTAAATAAACAATTTTAAAAGCACATGATGCATTAAAAATCCATTTTTTCAGCAATTGCTTCATTATACAGTAATTTGTACAAAATATGTCGTGCTTTTCCCCAGAAGACGACAATGTAAAAAAAAAAAAAAAAAAAAAAAAAAAAAAATCTTTTGTGTGTCTCTGTAAACGATTTATAAATGCTGCATACTACATTTTTAGTACTGAAAATCCTTTACTAAAACTTATTAATATGCAAAAATTACATTCCAAACATATTTACCATAATTCCAGCGCGAGCAGGCGTACAGATAGACAGAAAGGCAGACGAACTGTATCATAAAAACTTTTCAACTTGGTTAGAAAGTGTGAATAAACGGAAATAAAAAACTACTTTACAATCTACGAAACCTAAAATATTTTTATACAATAGTAGTAATTTAGTAATTTAACTTAAAAATTTATAAATGTAACAAGACACTACCGATATTTGTATTTTTTTCTTCTTGGATTCTTTTTATCACATAGTCTTAAAATTGTTATGTAATTTATATAAGGTTTATGAATTAAATTAAAAAAATAATTATTGCTTTTCCTTTAAAAATAAAAATATATTTTAACACTAAAACCACCATTAGAGGTCATTTTCAGCCCTGCCAAATTGATAATAGTTGATTCGAACCAGAAATTTCTTCATAAGATATATTAAATGTTTGCAGCATATAAAAAAATAGGCTAATTAACTAAGTTAAATAGTTTTAAATAAAAATTCTGGAGAGAACAACTTTTTATAAGCCTTGAGTAAAATAGCCTGCGGTTCTAGTCTTAATAGTATCATACTGTAACATAGTGTGCATTATTTCCAGCAAGCTCTTATCAGCTGTAATAAAGTTAACAAATATAACATTGCATTTACTTTTGCTAAATATTTGCACTTTATCTTAGATATAATTCAAACAAGACTACAAGAGTAAATAAAAACCGGTCATTTGCTAAAAAGAAGAAAGGACGTCTTTTAAGTATCTTCGATAAGTGGAAAAGTTTCTCTTTTCTGTAGCAGAAGTATACGATAATTTTATATAAGCAAGCAAAGAAATCTAGAAAAAAAAAATTTTTTTAGAAAACATTTTCTTGAAAAGAAAATTAAAAACACTGGAATGTTTAAAATTTTTTAAAAATATTTTTACAAGCTTTTAAAAGAACACCAAATTACTAACTGCGGTTACTTACTAATTTTGGTGGATAATAATAAATTTACGAATATTAAATTTACAAAATTTAAAAATAACAAAAATGGAACATGTAAATTAAAAACCTAGCCAGCAAGAGAATTTCTATGACCATATCAAAATCACAAACATGTATCCCTTTTAACACAGCAAAAATCCAGCCTAATTAAATTGTCACATTTAAAAGCAAATCCATACGGTTTCAAGTCATCATACCTTGCAGATAATATTAAGACTATTACCACTATAATAATTATAATTAACTTAAATAGTCTAAATATTAAAAATTATCTGATATGCTATCTGAAGGAACCTGGAGTAATTTGTTACTTAAAAGAAGATTCGCACACTCCTTGGAATTTCCAAGGACTCTGGCACCACTATTAATGATAAGAAAATTTACATTTAATTTTTAACCCTTTCAGGGGCAGAGGAATTCTGTTAGTAAAATGATGAAATAATTGACTGACACCAGAATATTCAAACGAATTTCTTACTAAATAATAAAACGCTATTTTGCACTTTAATTACAAAAATAACATTTTATTAAAATATTCTTGGTGCCAGTAGTTAGAATTGGAATTAAAATTAGGTGGCTAGACCCTCTAACCACCGCCCTTAAAAGGGTTAAAACACAGAATTCGGAACCACGGCCTTTATTCGCAGATTATTCAATATTTTTCTGCAGTGAAATACTTTGAAAGTACTGTAAAAATTTTGTGGTACACTGTGCGAACCCTGTTAAAAGGACAAAAAGAAGTAGGTGTTTAAAATAAACAGGTAATAAATAAGATAAATAATATAATAAATTATGGCATCATAGTTATTTTAGAACTATATAAATAATTATTTAATGCTTCCATCTACCGAAACTTCAAAAAATTAAAAATGTCCAACCATTTTCACAAACTCAGCTAACAGAAGTAAAAATAATTAGTAGTGGTTCCATCTATCGGAGATTACCAAAAATAACTATGTAGAAAAATTGCATATATTAGATCGACATTAATTCACATTAAATCAGCTCAACAGAACATCAATAATAATAATCATCTAGCATCTTTAATGTAACGTGTATAATTATTTTTAATTATATTTTAGGTAGAATTATGTAAATTAATAATAATTTCAAATAAATTATAAATATAATAATATAAAAGTATGATTTTATTAATATAAATTTAATTTTATAAATTTTAAATTGTTTCTTTACAGTTGGGGAGGGTGTTATATACAAACAAATTACAACAAGTCTACTTGCTGATAAATACATGCATCATATACAGTCCACTATTTATAAATTATAATATTTTGAAGTAAATTAACAAAAGTGATGTAAATTAATATAATATAAATATTTTCATATAGTACTAAGGACAGCAAATTCATAAGGACCAAAATAAACATAGAAACTCATAAATACAACGTACCATTCCCCTTTTTTTAAATATTTTTATTGAATCAAAATTTGCGTATAAATTATCCAAACAACTCCTCCCTCCTCCATAATTTAACATCTACTCACCCAGTCAACCTAATTAAATATATATATATATATATATATATATATATATATATATATTGTATTTTTTTTGTTATTTTTTTTGTAATTAATTATATATATATATATATTTATATATAGGTGTGTGTGTGTGTATAAATTTTATTGATATATGGCAGTGAATCGTATTATAAATATCATATTATGTATAGATGACAGCCATTTATCTATTATTATTGTTTTTTATATACAGATTACCTGTGTTTGTATCTGAAAATAGATAAATGACTTCTTTACATTAAATATATATGTATATATATATTTTTTACAGATGACAGCATATCGTATTACATATATATCATATTATATATAAATGATAGTCATTTATCTATTATTATTGTTTTTTATATGCATATTGTTTGTGTTTGTATATGAAAGTAGACAAATGCCTTCGCAATGTTAAAGAAATTATATAAGTATTGAATAAGTGCTTGTGTGTATGAAACAGTGAATCGATTGTGAGAAATTATGTATAAACTTTTTTCTGCTCTTCTCACGATCATTTTATCGATCTCTCCAAATCACCTATAACAAAAAAAAGGTGTTAAAACGAGTATATTCGTGAACGATCATTGATGTGTTAAACATTTACATATTTCTTTATTTAAATGAATAATTAAAAATTCAAATAAACGCATACATCTGGCAAATCAATATACCAAGTCTCCGACTTTTTTCACACCAATATTATCTTAGAGAAAATTATGTTATTTTAAATCTTCAAAATTTTCCAATGAAATAAAGCAGAATATTCTGTATTAAAATACTGGTATTAAAAAAGCCGGAGACTCGACGGCTCTAAATATGCCATTTGTTTTCTTATGCATATTACTTTTCATATGACTTACAGAAAATCTGGACATACAGAAAACTCGATGCTTATCTGCTACAGTTGCCTTAGTGAGATAGAGAAAATTACATTGGAAAGAGAAGTAAATTTTCATACATATTTTCTGGTAATCAATTCACTATTTTGGACAAGATTTTTTTTCCAATAGTTATACAATTTATTTCAGAAAGGATGTTTTTATAGAGGTATACAAATTTAAAACGAAATAAAATACATAAAAATACTGCTAATGGCCATAAATTGGTTTTATTAAATAAATAATTTTATGCTAATAGTGCTTAAAAATGCTTTCGGTCATATGGGCGTCGCAGCTTGCTCGAATGAAGCGCAATCTGACAGTGTTGCCAGTGGCCTACTTTTTTTTTTTTTTTTTTTTGTGATTCCGATTTCTAGATTGGCACCACTTTTTTGAGATGGTAAAATTCCCTTTGTTTTCAACTTAATTAATATGTCATTAAACAAGAGCAATTTTATCATTTCAAAATAGTACAGGGTTCGTACGGATACCGTTATTTTCAAGGCCCAATATCAGAATTTTTTTATAGAAAAAAAAATCTAGTTTAAACGGACGAAATTCTGCCTTTTTTCAGCAGGGATTTTCCATAAGAAAATACTGGTACCGAAGAATTTCTTAGTCATGAAATTCAAGCACCCGTACGAACCCTGTAGTAGTGCTAATCAAGAAATCAGAATTTTAAAAAAGTTGCCCACTGTCAACTCTGCGGTCTGGAAGTCCAATTTTCGACCATTTAACGACCAGCTGTGGCTGTATATTAGCAATAACGAGGCGAATGATGATTTCCAAATGGTAAACATCTGTTGTTTATCGGCGTAGACCAGTAGCTTCATATATCACCACAGAAAATAATCCATTGGTCTGAGATCATATGACCGTGGAGGCCAGTTCACAGGTCCATTTCGCGAAATTATGCGCTCAACGAATGTTACCAGTGTTGCCAGTCGGCTACTTTTTCAAAATTCAGGGTTTATTGATTGGCACCACTTTTTTGAAATGGTAAAATTCGCGTTATTTTCTGACATATTAATTAATGCGAAAACAATGGGAATTTTAACGTTTGAAAAAAAGTAGTGTCAATCGAAAAATCTGAATTTAAATAAACGGTCAAGTGCGAGTATTACTTGCGCACAGAGGGTTCCGCACAATAAATATATGAATTAGTAATTGCATTATTAAAAAAACCCGTTCCGAAAAGAATACTAAGACTTTGTAAAAAACTATACAAAGTAGAGTTGGGTATAACAGTATATACTAGAAAAATGTAAATGGGTATACCATGAAAGTTCAAAGAGATACGGAACCTAAATAATTTCAAATATAGCTATTCTGTATAACTCATTTTTACTTTCTTCTATCTTTACAAGAAGAAAGTATTGGATTCGTGAAAATTTTTGAATTCCGGTTTTCGACGGATTTATATGTTTTAGGGGACAGAGATCATGAAAAACATGTTTTTACAAAATGTCTGTCTGTGTGAGACACAGATTTTGAGGGTGTTCTATCTTAAGAACTATTCAACAGAATTTAATAAAACTTTAGATTCAGTTAGTCCCTGATATAGATTCGTGCTGATTACTTTTTGGTGTCAATCGCTCAGCAGCTGGCGCTGCTATGCTGTATTATTCATGATTTCCACAATAGCTATATTTCAAGAACTAAAGCACGGATTTTCAGAAAACTTCAGTTTCAGTTAGTCCTTGATATAATTCGGTGCTGATAACCTTTTGGTGTAAATCGCCCAATAGGTGGCGCTGTTGTGCAGCATTATTCATAATTACCGCAATAGCTCTATCTCAGGAACTAATGCATGAATTTTCACCAACCTTCAGATTCAGTTAGCCCACGATATAAATTAGTGCTGTTTAGTTTTTGGTGTTAATCGCCCAACAGGTGGTGCTACTAAGCTGCAATTTTCACGATTTCCGCAATAGCTGTATCTGAAGAACTAATGCATGAATTTTCATCAAACTTTAGATCCAGTTAGTCCCTGATGTAAATTGATCCTGATACGTTTTTAGTGTAAATTGTCCAAGAGGGGCCAGTGCCTTGCAGAACTTTTCACGATTTCTGAAATAGATCTATCTCAAAAGTTAATGCACAGATTTTCATCAAACTTCAAATTCAAAGAGAAGATCACATAAGTTGTTCCTGATTAGATTTTGCTATATATCACCTAACCGGTGGCGCTGCTGTGCTGCATTTATCAGGAACTATTAGCATGTATGAGATAGAAGAAAGTTTTAGGATCGACACATCCGACTAGTTTAATATATGAACTTAATTCGCTACTGACAATAAAAGCAGTGCATATTTAAACTTCTTTTGGAATTTCAGAAAATTAAATTCAGCGTAGTGTTAACTTTACTTTCTACAGTGTAGCTAAAACAAAACATTCCTTCAAAGTTTACATTTGGCATTGTGCTATGCGCGCTTCGAAAGGAGGTCACAAAAGTTGTAACGCTCATTGGTCCGTGCAGCGTTTTTCCAGATAGGTTTTTAATTAACTTTTAAAGTCATTCGAGGCGATTGAAAGATCCATTCAATGCAAAATAGTCGCGAATCCCATAGTATTTATGTAATTCGTTGTAATTAAGGGATCTCAGGACTCTTAAAATTGGAAAAAAAAGAAAAGAAAAGAGACCAGTTTCAACATTTAATATCTCAAAATGTACGACATTTTAAAACACAATTTTTATTGAGATGAAAGATATAAGTACGTTCTTTCATTTTATGTATTTAAAAAAATGTAAGATGTAGAATTAGGATTTACAGAGGACTCCAAACAGTCAGAAATTTGACAAGCAGATTATTGGTATAACAGCTTACGCGCAACTAGAAAAAAAAATGGTGCCTACTTATACTTCACGTTGTAATAACTACCCTGAACCTAAATAAATATGTATTTAAGGCATTTTTATATTTTTAATACAAAGTTGTATTTAGCTAATACAAAATTTTGAAAATTTCAACAACATAATCACTTTAAAAAAATTTTTTTGAGCGAAAGGAAATTTTAGGTTCAGTTTATACAGATTAACATGAAAGGTATCTTTTGAAAATTTCATGAAAAAATATTCAAAAATTTTTTAGATATCGTGCGCGTTATGCCCAAAAAAGTCATTTGGAGAAAAATGACTTAAAAGTTTCGAAAATGCCGCTTCAGCTATTGAGAGGGTATAATTCTCAAAGCCATAACTTGTGTTCTAATGAGAATTTGAAGGAAAGAATTATATTCAAATGTTCAGAAAAGATAGAAGATTAATATCTAAAAAATTTTAAATTAATAATTTTTTGAAACTTTAAGAGTCCTGAGACCCTTTGAATTAGTCTGTGTTTTACAATTTGACGTATATTGCTTTTAGATTGTTACTGGCTCTTGCATTACACATATATCATTAAAAGTTGTTAACTAGGCTTTAAAAGCCGATGGTACATAGAGTACGCCGCCCCTGTCATTATGTATGTCCATATCTTTAAGGGTTAATATCTCGGCTAATTACCGACGTTTTTTTTTTCGAAAATCATGATCAACAATGCTTTTATACTTCTGTTACGATAGGTACCTCCAGCGCTACTCAACACCTTTGCTGAATGCCCGTAAATCGAAATTGGTGTGTAACGGAAAAATGCGATTTTCTCAAAAACTATGTAACCTAGGGTAATCGCTATAATTTTCCTGCAAGGTTTAAATTAATGTCTACTATCTCTAATTTTTTCATAATTTATTTTCAGTAGATTAGGAATTAGATGAGGGGGGACATATTTTTCCGCTACATTTCCGACGATATTTTTGAAAATGTAATACCTAAAATTAAAAGAAATATATTTTTGAATTCAGCGTCACGAAAGCTTTCACAGGATACCCCACACGATATACAAAGAAAAGATTTATTTTTTCAAGTCACTTAATTTGTCCCTCTACATTTTTACTAAATATATTTATAAATGTTTAATAATCTGAAAATATATGGGTCAATAGTCTTTATTACTTCCCCGAATTTGAATTTTCCACATTCTATAGTTTACGAGTAAAAGAGCTGTGACAAACAAACAGATAGACACAGGAGTGATCTTATAATGGTTCTGTTTTTACTTTTTAAGTACGGAACCCTAAAAAGGAACCCACTGGCAACTCTGAATGTCTTTCGCTATAAACAGATGGTGTTTTGCACAATTTGTAAGCGTTTTTTTTTTTTTTGCTGTACATGATGAAATGGCAAAACATACTGAGCACAAATCATATGTCAGCTGTCAAATTGACGGTGACTAGAAACAGTGTTGCTAATTTCAAAACATCTCTAAAATAACACCCATTATAAAGAAAACATTCATCTATTTTTTTATACAAAAAGGAAGTAATTTAATACATGCATGTAGGCAGTGTTACCAGTGGGTTACTTTTTAAAAATTCATATTGCTTGATTCCCACCACTATTTTAAAAGCGTATAATTCGGCTTATTCTCGCGTTATTTAATCTGAAATTAAATAATGTGACAATTTCTACTTAAAAAAAATGGTGAGAAGCAAGCAATTTGAATTTTTTTAAAAGTAGCCCACTGGCAACACTGCATATAGGAGTAGTAATGTTTTACATACATATAAAAGCACACATAAAAGTTTATCAGGGTCGGTTTCATAGCTCTTTACATCGTTTGGTAACAAATTTCTTTTTCTGAAACCCGAATTACAAAATGATTCAAAAATAAAATGAAACTTAATATCCTAAAAAATAAAATACTATAACAAACAAGTATGAAATATTTTCTATTTAGGAGTGTTTTCTTTTCATTAATATTCAATGTAATAAAAAAAAATTACCGACATCATTAAAATGATATCGTCGGCTTCATTGCATCATGCATTTCCAAATTATTACGTATTTCACGAAGAAAAT
Source organism: Maratus speciosus (assembly GCA_963932465.1). NCBI lineage: Eukaryota > Metazoa > Arthropoda > Arachnida > Araneae > Salticidae > Maratus > Maratus speciosus. The sequence goes on along the minus strand of OZ010794.1, from coordinate 498,683,126 downwards.
ATTTTAACTAATGTTTTTACCTTTTAAACTAATTTAACTGCGTCAAGATATACACAAACTTTACGAGTTGTTACATAATATCCCGCCAACCCGTATCAATCGTGAAAAAGTTTGCAAAAATAACTTTTAATTTCCTCTGCCAAATATTTACATTTTATCATAGATGCAAGATTAACAAGGCTGCAAGAGCAAATAGAATTTGATCATTAGTAAAAGCCGAAGCGATTTCTAAGTTTGCTTCTTGTGTAAGCAATAGTACACGACAACTTCAAATAAAAGAACGAATAAACCGCAATGAATTAGAACAAGTTTCTAGAAGAAATGATATTCTGGAGAATAGAAAGGCAAAGTTTTCAGACTTTAAAAATATTTTCGTACCAATTAAAATGTACCGTAAATTAGAAAGTGTACTTTATTTGATTTGTGTTCGAAATTCAGCTCGAGTAGGTCGTAAACTGTCGGTCGTTTTTCAGGGGGGCCGGGACGCATTTTAAAATATATTTTGTTTTATTGTCTTAAAATTTTTAAATGTTTTGTAATGGTTAAACATATCATTTGTAAACAAAATCGCATGATAAAACTCGTATTTTTTTAAATTAAAGTTTATTAAAAAAGTGGGATACTTTAAAATCGTTATAACTCCAAATATTATTTGTAGAATTTCATTTATTTTGTATTTAAATAAACAGAAATATGTAAGTTTTAATTTTGATTCAGTATTTTTTTAAATATTAATTTAAATAAAAATTAAAAATATTTAAAGTAAAAAATGATGTAACTTTAACCCCTTAACGCTCGAATTAAATTGCGGTTTAAAAATTCAAGTTGCTTATTGGCAGCACTTTTTTGACAAAGAAATATTCACCTTATTTAATGACAGGGGAAACGAAACTAAAATAAAGCCAATAACACTATTTTATAAAACTGGTGGGAATCGAACAATCTGATGTTCCATGTTTGAACCATTTATGTTTAACAGTTCTTGACTTATAACGATTTTAAAACAAGAAATGGGGAAAAAATCCATCATGAAGAAAAACGCAATTTCATAAGAAGTCGTTTCCTTGACAACCATTGCTTGAAAGCTAGATTTTGGAAACAAACCAAAACGAAAAAATTAATATTTCCTTTTTTATTTAAGATAGAAACATGATTTAAGCATGAAAAAAAAAACAGAGAAAGGTTTAATGCAATACATTTTCTTCTGAAAATTTGAAGATTTTTGTGTCCCGGATCCCCTTAAAGGAAACAAAATCAAACAATCTAAAATTTGATAACAACTATTTCCTTAAGAAAATTTTCGTTTTATATTTATCTTGCGAATGTCGCAGAATCCCACTTTGTGATGAGCTTTATCAAGCAGTTTTTGTAGTAATACACACGAAAAATAATGAAAAAATATATTTTGGTGGCCTAAAAAGGGACCGCTAGGGCTGTGTGGAGGATAACAGCTACATGCTATTTTTTTTTCGTGTGTCAAACGGAGATTACTTTTACATTAATGTTTTCACTTTTTACACTAATTTAACTGTGTCAAGATATGCAAAATATTTAAGCGTTGTTACATAATTAATATTTTTACTTTTTACACTAATTTAACTGTGTCAAGGTATGCAAAACATTTAAACGTTGTTACATAATTTCCCGCAAGCACGTATCACTCGTAAAAACGTAACAAAAACATCTTTTAATTTACTCCTGTCTAACTTTCACACTTTACCTTAGATATAATATTAACAAGGCTTCAAGAGCAAATAAAAACCGATCATAAATAAAAAGCCGAAGCGATTTCTTAGTTTGCTTCTTGTGTAAGTGCGACAACTCCAAATAAGAGGTCGAGGAAGCCGCAATGAATTAAAACAATTTCCTCAGAGAAATTCTGGAGAATAGAAAAGTAAAGTTTACAGACTTTAAAAATATTTCCGTACCCATTTAAAATGTATAGTAAATTAGAAAATATATTTTATTTGATTTATATTTCACCGTTCAATGCATGATGTCGGCAGGCTTCGAATCGGTCTCTTTTAGATGAGATTAAATAAAGCTTTATACCAACAATATTTCCTTATGAAAAGTTTTGTTTTTGTCTTGCAAATGTCGCAAAATCATCATACAAGGTGTTCCAAATGTCCCTGGTACATTTTAAATTTCAATGCAAAATCAAATAATTGTCGTTCAGGATTGCAGTTTGAACTAAAATGCTTCTCACAGTGAAAAGTTTTCTTCAAGCAAATGGAAAATTAGTTCCAAATTTCGATGACAGGTGTGAAATTTCTCATAAACAAAACAGGTAGACAAATTTCTTCCCCGTTTTTTATTAGTAAAAATGACAAATATCTTTTCGAACTTTGTTTCTCTAACAACGAACTATATGGCAAAAGAATAGAAAGGACGAACATTGCGATGTTCCATATTTTGGATTGAAGTGATTTTAATAATAACTTTATTTTCATAAAAATAGATAATAGAATATTAAAAAAGATAACAGACCAAAAAAAAAAAAAAGAAAAGATTGGTTAGATCAAATATGATAACGATACCAAAAGAAAACCCCACTTCCCCTAAAATGATTAAATGATTTTTTGGAGGAATTATAAATGAAAAAATTTCCTATGGATTTAACATTAGCATTTGAAGACATTGATTTCTTCAAACACTATACTTTTTTTCCAGCTAGCTTGATCGAAAGAGCTCAAATATAGTGTCAAATATTGGCGTTACCATTTGGAAAATCAAATTTGGCGCTTTTTAATATGTAGACGACCACTCAAGACAAAATAGACTACTTACGATTGCAAATCACTTCAGGATAATTAAAATAATAAGTTTCCTTTATTTTTCCATTAATTAGAATTCAAGTTATAGTCATCGTTCAGATTTTACTGTAAAGTCTTTTCATTAAAATACTGAAAAAAATGATAGATGATGGAAACTTAACGTTTTTTAAACGTTAATCAATCACTGTATTTGTTTAAAGACTTTTTCGGGACATTTTAAAATCAAACAACGACTTAAAAATAAAATGAGACGGCCTTATAGTATGTTGAGTATCTTTTTTGAAACTATCAAGAAGTATTTTAAAATTAAATTTATTGAGTGTTTTTATTCGGAGATGTTAACTATTTTTTTTGTATCAAATACGTCATAAAAAGCGAAAAAAAAAAGTTTTAAATGTCGCTAAATTCTTTAAGACAATATTGAAAGAATACAATACCGGATAATTTTTTTAAACGTTTCTTCAGATATAAACTTATGTGGAGTTTTGTTTGTATATAGTATGCGTTCTTTTTTATGTTTTTAACGAATATTTAAGAATATATTCTAAATCCAATAAACAATTATTATTTAATGTTTTGAAAATAAATATGCTTAAAAAACTTTACGTAAAAGTTCGTTTTAATTAAAGATAATCAAGTGACAGAAAAGGATGAGAGAAATAAAACACATTTTCTTTAACAGCTAATCAATTAATGGATTTTTTGTGAAAGTTTTTTAGTACTCTTTAAAATCTTTTAAATACTTAAAAGTATAATATGCTTATGTTGTTTTGTGAAACTTTTCCATTTAGATGGGTTCTGTTTTTCTTTTTTATATATAAGTTTTTAGCGCATATTTAAGATTATACGCTAAAAATAATAAACAATTATTATTTAATGTTTTAAAAATAAATATCGTTAAAATAAATTGTACATAAAAGTTTATTTAAATTAAAATAAATAAACGACAGAAAAGAGAAATAAGAGACGGAAAAAAGACTGGTAAGAAATAAAACATATTTAAATATCACCGTTAATCAATTAATGGATTTTTTTTAAACCGCTTTTAGGACATTTTAAAATAAAATAAAAACAAAAAAATATATATAATATGCTTATGTTGTTGTGTGAAACATGTTTTATATCTAAAAAGAGTTTGAAATTCCTATTCATTGATGTGGACATTTTTTCTGCATCAGGCTTGAAAATAAAAGAGGAAACAAATCGTCGAAAACGGTTTAATTATTTAAGATGACAAGGCAAGCACAATGAATATTAAAAATGTATAATCGCAATCACTCATTATTTTAAAAAATATGTTTGATGATTTTATATGATTATAGATGTATATTTATTTCAATTTCTCCTCCGTATTTATATATATTTATATTTTTTGCATCTTTATTCTTTGCTTTTATAAGTATAGTATAATGCACTTAATTTTAAAAAAAAGAAACATTTCTAGGACAAAAGAATCATTTGCCGTACGATTTGTATTTTTCATTTCTAAAAATCTTATTTGAGATTATACGGTAATGATTTAACACCCCTTAACGCTCGAATTAAATTACGGTTGAATAATTCAACTTGCTTATTGGCACTACTTTTATAAAAAAGAAATATTCACGTTATTTAATGACAGTAAAAACGATACTAAAATATAGCCAATTTCATTATTTTATAAAACTGGTGGGAATCAAACAATTTGAGTAAAAGACACAGCCCGAGAATATGATGGGAGCGAGAATTAAGAGGTTAATTTACAAAAATTATTATTTAGTATCTCAAAAATATTTGAGGCATTCTCGCAATCTTTTGACTTTTAAGTCCCTGAATAATAATTTTTCTTTTAGTACATATTCTTGTTTTTTGTTTCTTATATTGGAAAAAATCCCATTTCATGACTGCGTAACAACATTAACGAGATAAATAAGTTTTGGACGATGTTGGGGATCCAAATATACCACGAAATCCCTATACCGTCCCGTGTCCCCGATGCTGATTTTTAAGTTGTAGCTATCTGTATAAATTTTTTTCAATAAAAGTAATTCGATGCAATTATTCTTCTCCGAAACTGGGACTATTGTTTTATATAAATATGTAGCAAAAAATTAACCTGCACACATCTTTACGGTTATTATTATTTTTTTAGCTATATCCCTGGGTTTTAGATTCCTTGCCGTATCTCTTACTAAAATTATTCGGAAAATCACTTCAGATGCAGCCACAGAATTTTTTTCAACTTTTTTCTCATGCAGAGGTTGTTAGAGAAAGAATGGCTAAAATTCTTTGACAGGAATTTATTGCAAAATTTAAATCAGCATTTAAATATCAGATTCAAGCATCGTGGCTTTATTGGTAGTCTTACCGTCCGCAAGGTTTATTCCTGCACTTTTCGAGGTAAATTAATTTTTTTTTTATTTAATCCAATGCAAATACTTACAGAAATCAATGAACATTGTGGCTATCACTTAGTCTTAACGTGATTTGCCTAAAAATATGTGCTAATTTTCCTTACCGTTCAATCCTTTCCATCATTTTTGTTCTTACCGTCCTTTTTTCCCCTATACAGTCATTCAGGGTAACTTTTATCCGCATTTTCTCTATTTTCTTATGCCACACTCTCATTTTTTTTAAGACTATTGTTGCAATTAGGGGCATAAAAGAGAAGAAATGATCCTAAATTATTGCATGAATATAAAAAATTAAGGAATAATAATGATAAAAGCTATAAAATTTTTTTTATCCTGGTTCAAAGTTACCCAACCATTTAGAGTAACTTTGCACCATTTGATAAATATTATCTAAAATAATTCATTATAAAAAAGTATTATATTTAGGACAACTATTGAACCCCCAAAAATGATTTCAGATATGTAAAGACTCCGAATTTACATTTCCCAACATCACAAGATTTGTATAATTTAATATATTACTACAAATATCAGGCATAAGAAAAGTGCACGAAGAGAACCATGAACATTTAGAAATAAAAAAAAAACCTGTTTATTGTTCATATAAAACATAAAAATGCAGTGAAAAACAATTTTCAATGTTTTATCTCAATACTACATCCATAGTTACAGTAAAACATACTAGTACTAGTATTATTCAAACAAAAATAAAAAAATGCCGAATGTATGAAATGTCAAATTTGAGTAGCTCCGCTCCGAAAAACGCTTTTAAATGAATTGTTTGTATTTTACACATATTTGTGAAAATATTTACATGTTATATCTAATGTTCATTTTCGGCATTTATATTAAACATACGGGCAAATATGGGAAAATTTTGACAATAGCACCTATAATTAGTAAATTATAAACATCAGTATCCTGAAAATGTGGTAAAATGTTAATGCCTTCTTATTTTACATTTTATTAACTATTAATAAATAAATAATTACAAAATATTATCAAGTTTACAACATTTAGACAATAGTATGCCTGATAAATGAGTATATTGTTACTTACTATGAAAATTTAATTGGATTACAACAACTTCAAAACAGCATTCAAAATTACCTTCAAAGCAGTACTTCACAAAAATAGTTAGATGATGCATTTAATTGCGTATAATGTTGCTAATTTATTTTCTAAAATAAAGAGTAGAAATCCCAGTTTAGAACTTTGCCAACAGAGCACAGTTTTTTTTACAGCTTATTTGGCGTTTTGGAGTGGAAAATATTGAAAATTAGGAGGTGGTGCAAAGTTACACCCCATGGTTCAAATTTACTCTAAATGACTGTACCATTCCCTTTTTTTTTTCTTACCGTCCCTTCTTTAACACCCCTTTAACCCTCTCGGTGCGAAACCCGAGATTTTCTCGGGCAACATAAAAGTAACAAAATTTGCGCAACCCGAGATTTCCTCGGGGATTAATTTTTTCTACATGCGACTATTTTTTTAAATTCAACTCAGACCACTTTTTAAATACAAAAAAATCCATATAGATTTTAACAACATCTGTAAAAGAAGCGTACTGTAAAATTGATTTCCCTAAAGTAGTCTCCAATGACAACCCTGATTTATCCTGATTTAAATGTAATGAGCATGAGCATAATATTTGAAACTATTTTGATAAAAATAAAGCAGCGAGAGGGTTAAGACAATGTTATACCAAAATTTTGTTCTAAAAATACTACATTGTTATTATTTATTATTTGAATGTCCCCTGGTTCTTTAACGCCCCTTTAACCCTCTCGGTGCGAAACCCGAGATTTTCTCGGGCAACATAAAAGTAGCAAAATTTGCGCAACCCGAGATTTCCTCGGGAATTCATTCTTTCTACATGCGACTATTTTTTAATTCAACTCAGACCACTTTTTAAATACAAAAAAATCCATATAGACTTTAACAACGTCTGCAAGAGAAATATGCTGCAAAATTGATTTTCCTAAAATAGCTCCCAATGACAACCCTGATTTATCCTGATTTAAATGTATTGAGCACAATATTTGAACCTATTTTGATAAAAAAAATAAGCAGCGAGAGGGTTAAGACAATGTTATACCAAAATTTTGTTCTAAAAATACTACATTGTTATTATTTCTTATTTGAATGTCCTCTGGGTACTATGCCAATTCATTATAAGTAAGAATTTAGAAGAAAATAAAAAGTTTAACTTAAACCTCAGTTAAATAAAAAGATTTTCACTGCTGACCATATTTTCTTTATTTTGAATCATTAAGGCATTCATCTATAAGTTTAAAATTTTATTTTAGTAAGTTTAATTGCACCATATTTTTATTCCTGAAAGTCAAAAATTGTTAGAATGCCTAATTTATCATTGAATACATGAAAATTCCTCTTTACTAAAATGAAATTATTTGTATTAGGAAATTAGCATATTTCTGTAAAAGTTAATCTATGAATTTATTTATTCGAACAGCTTTTCTAGACATTTTAAAACATAACAAATACCTAAAAATATAATATTACTAGCTTATATTGTATTGACAAGTATTTTCAAAGCTATTAAAATGAATTTCAAGTTTAGAAAAAGTCTTGAAATTTCTTAGTTATTCTCTGATACGTAAATAATAAGAAAAAATAAATAAATAAGCTTTTATAATGAATTAATTCTGTGTGACGACAACATAATCGCACGGAATGTTAAAAAGTATAATACGCGAAAATTTCTTTTAAATATTTCTTGAGATCTTTATGTTATGTCTATTTTTCATTGTCTTTGCGTATATAATTTTTTTAAACCTATTTCTACCAGAAAAATTTTCGATCTTTAGAAAAACATATTGTATTTAATTTTACAAAGAAGTCCCTTAGGGCTGTACATGTTAACCCTTTCAAGGGCGGTGGCTAGAGGGTCTAGCCACCTAATTTTAATTCCAATTCTAACTACTGGCACCAAGAATATTTTAATGAAATGTTGTTTTTGTAATTAAAGTGCAAAATAGCGTTTTATTATTTCCTAAGAAATTCGTTTGAATATTCTGGTGTCAGTCAATTATTTCATCATTTTACTAACAGAATTCCTCTACCCCTGAAAGGGTTAAACGTTATCAACTTGGCTACCATCTCCCTTTACGATATCAAACGCCATCCTTTCTGGAACACCCCCCCCCCCTTTCCCTAATGATATCGCTTTAACACGTTCACGCCGGCGCGGTGGATCACACTCGACTGTCTCAGATCTGGAAAGTCTCCGGCTATTTCGATAGCAGTATTTTAAAACAGAAAATGTTGTTTTATTTAATTAGAACAATTGGGCGATTTAAAGGAACAACATTTTCTCTGAAATAATAGTGGTGTGGAAAAAAGCCGGAAACTTGACAACTGTGAGACAGTCGAGTGTGACCCACCGCGCCGACGTGAACGTGTTAAGTGTCTAAAAATTGTTTTTATTTTAATATTTTTCTTATATTTTTTTTTGTACGTTTGCAATGATATACAAGCAAGGTTATACGTTTATTATTCGCATACTTTACTGATTTAAATGAAGAAAAGAAGTTAATAAAATATCACTATGATATATGAAATAACTTTATACCAAACAACAATTTAAAGAATTACTTTTATAATAACTTTTTGTTAACTGTTTGTTATATTCATTTAACAGGAATTTTATCTTCTTCCACTTCCCCCTTAAGGAACTTTAGCAGAACCTCTTATAAACAAAACAGGTGGACAGCATTCTTTCCCATTTTTTATTAGTAAAAATGGCAAGTATCAATTCGAAGCTGGTTTCTCTAACAACAATTCATATGAGTATATGGCAGAAAAATCAGAATGGCGAACATTGGGATATTAAATATTTTGGAATGAAATTATTTTATAATCATTTAATGGTTTTAATAAAAACGTTCTATTTTCATAAACATAGATAACAGTTTAAATAAAGAAAGATAATAGACAAAAAATATGTATAATAGAGTATTTGATGTTAAAAAAAAAAAAAAATTATCAAAACCAGAAAATTTTGGTTGGATAAAAGATGATACAGATATCAACAAGCACCCCCCCCCCCCCATCTCCACCAGAGATATCTTACAATATCACGTGCCAGACCACCCGTCCCTTTTAAAGTATTGGATCGATCAGAAAGTCGTGTCGTGAAAATGAATTCGTATAGGAAGATTCTATCACTTAAGTATTAGGCATTGATTCCGATATCTAACGTCTAATAATGACCGGGCAGAATTTTCCGGTACGAAGTGATTTTCACAACACGTCACGACTTTCCGATCGATCCAATTATAATGTTATATAAGTACAGCCCTTTTCTATGGAAAAAAATGAAACATTTGCAATAAATTGTATACAGTTGATTTTTTAAAAATATATTTTTGATTATAAGCTAAATCTATAGTAATAAATATTAGAAAATAAACGCATCACTTACTAGCTTGAAAATAAATATCTTTAAAATAAATTGTATGTAGAAGTTTCTTATCATGGAAATTAGAAAAAAAATGATTGATGACAGAAAATTAACATCTTTTCTTTAAAAGATAATCAATCAACTGATTTGTTCAAAGACTTTTTAAAGAGATTTAAAAACTAACAAATACTTAAAAAGAAAATCGGGCAAGCTCGTATTTGCATCTTTTCTTATGCTATCAAAAGGAATTTGAAGTTTAATAAAAAAAGTCTTGAAAATTTATTTCAACGTCGTAGACTATTATTCTGCATCAAGTACGTCAGGTAAATTAGGAAAATAAAACTCTAAAATATTTTAATTCTTTAAGATGACAACTTAAGAGTAAAGGATATATTTAAAAGTATAATCGTAAGATTTTTCTTAAGATAAATTGATATTTGTATGGCAAATTTTTTCAATAAGCTTTGTGTGTTTGCTATTGTTTATAAAAATTATCACTTTTATACCTTTAGTAGAATGTCTTGTATTTTATTTCAATAGAAAGCCTTTCTACAGTTTAAAGTTCCAAACAAAGAAATGATAAGACAAGTGATATAAAATGTAAAGCTGGCCAAAAATAAATTCTAATACAGTGAAACTCGTTTAAGATACGAATCAAGGGACCGAGAGCATTTCGTATCTTAAGCGGGATCGTATCTTATCCGGATTTCATAGATTCTCAAGTAATAATGCATATAAAGCCAGTGCACATTGTTAATAACGCAAATGCACATTATTAATAACGTATTTTAGCCATTTATAACTCTCGTTTTACCCATTTCTAATAATTTTTAGATATTCTAGAAAATTTAAGTCTAAGATTTTGAAATAAATAATAACTTTATTTTTCTCCAAAATTTTATTGCATCGCTGTCTGCACAATAACAAAATTAAAATGCTTTTATGCAATACTCTTTGCCAAATTAAAAAAAAAAGACAATAAAACGAAATTTTTGTTAATCTTTGGAAAACAGAAACTAAAATTCTCTACATGCTTAAAGAGGAAAAATAATAAATTTTCATAATTATTTTTCGAAAGACAAACTAAATGTATGCAAGGAAATTTAATTATTTTACACATTATCAAAATTAAAGCACGTGAAGTAGTTTTAGTTTATTGAAGAAAAGTCGTTTAAAAAATCTTCAACGGACCCGCATAGCATTTTTAGTCTGCAGAAAAATTGCAGAAGTCTTGCTTTGAAAACCTGCAAAGTTGCAGCAAGCTCAGCATGATAAGACTGAAAGTTCATAACAAGACTGCAGCAGGATAATACAAACGCTGAAGTCACCACACTTTGAACTTGCACCTGACTTGTCGTGTAAGTTAAATTCATGTTGTATCAAATTTATTGCAAATTAATGTCAAAGAAGTAATCAAAAATACTGGAAACACTGCAAATTAGTAATCTTTCCACGCTCCATTATCGGTTTACAACAGTTACACTATAATTTTAACCACTTCGAAGGGGTCCATAGACCTGATTAAGTCTATTGATGCATATGCATCGTTAAGGTGTATGCATCGTTCCCAGATAACATTTTTAATTTGCAGAAAATTAGCAGCAGTCTAGCTTTGAAAACCTCCAAAGTTGCAGCAAGTTCAGCATGACAAGACTGAAAGTTCATAACAAGACTGCAACAAAATAACGCAAACGTCGAAGTCACCACACTTTGAACTTGCAGCTAACTTGTCGCGCAAGAAATTCATGGTGTATCAAATTTATTGCAAATTAACGGCAAAATAGTAATCAAAAATACCGCAAAGTAGTAATCTTTCCACACCCCACTATCTGTTTAAAACTGTTGCTCTATAAGTTTGACCCTTCGGAGAGGTCCATAGACCTGATCAAGTCTAGTGATGCGAACACACCGTCAGAAGGCGCATGCATCGTTTTCATCACCATAAACAAGTTCAGGCAATATTTTTACTTTTCAGTACGATCCTTTTTTTTTTTTGGTATTTGACAAGTATGGCGTTTAGAAAAAGCGGTGCCAGCCGAATAAAATTTCTGCAATTTCTGCGTATGTGCTGATTGCCTATTCTATCAACAGAGGGATTTTTTGCTTTCGTCACTTTCGTGAATTAATGATAGTCTTGCCATCAGTTTCACAACAAAATACTCATGCAAGTGGGGGATGGTATACCTTGCGGGAAATTTGCTGCGAATTTCTCAATTCAAATTCGTCACGGCAAGATAATGTCAGAAAAAATCAAACTTGCTGCTAATGTTCATGCTATCTGGGTTTTTACCACCTTAAACAAGTTAGGGTAATATTTGTACTTTTTCAGTTCGACCCTTTTATTGGTACTTGATGAGTATAAAGTTGAAAAAAAGCGGTGCCAACCGAATAAAATTTCTGCAATTTCTGCATATCTGCTAATTGTATATTCTCTCAACAGAGGGATTCTTTGCTTTCGTCACTTTCGTGAATTGAAGACACTATTGCGGGAGATTTGCTGCGAATTTCTCAATTTAAATTTGTCATGGCAAGATAATATCATAAAAAACAAACTTGCAGCTAATGTTCATGCTATCTGGGGAGGGACCAGCATCCATCGAAAAGGCGTACATTCGAAGTAAGCTGAATGAGATCATTACAGATGCAAATTATGGTATGGCTGACACACCCGTTTGTTCATCCACGTCGTCTTCTGCTTCTCCTGAAGGCCTAGGTTCATTGGAACTTTTGACGATTATGTCCGCGATAGAATGAACTGCACCTGTTACAACCTGATCGTCAATTTTGACAAATGAGTCCTAATCTTTGCATTTTTCTTGATGCTGTTCCTCTTCTGCGATGTCAACGTTTTGCAAAGTGCCGTCGACGTCAAAGGCTTTACAGAAGCAGTTCTCAATGGTGGTTGATGTTACGTCTTCCTAGGGCACACTCAGGAAAATCATGGCGTCCAAATAATTCATAGGCTTACAGATTGGGTAGAACAGATCTTTTTCGGGATGATCTATTTGGTGTAGACGATGTAGAATTACACGACTTTTGCATTTCATTTTGAGAACATGAAACGTGCCCTGATCCATGGGTTGAACTACGCTAGTCGCATTGGGTGGTAAAAAGACTAGTTCGATGTTCTGTAAATCGGGAATATCCACGGGATGGGCGGGACAGTTGTCGACGAGGCACAATACTTTCCTGGAAACATTTTTCATTCGTTCATCGAAATTGCGGATCCACTTAACTAATATATCGCTTGTCATTCATGTTTTGGCTTGACTTTCATAATCGCAGGTCAGATTTCTAGCATTTTTAAAGCAGCGAGAATTCCGCAACTTGCCGATGGCGAGGGGTTTTAATTTATCTGTTCCGCCCATATTTAATCCAACGAGAACAGTGATACGTTCTTTGTTCAGTTTGCTTCCAGAACATTTCTTAATCTTAAACGCCATTGTTTTATCAGGCATTAATTTAAAAAAATGCCCACCTCCTCGACATTGTAAATATCACATCTTGAGAACTTTTTTAATTGCGGCGCGGGCAAGTTATTTTTCGAACAATTGACATCATCTATATTCACAGCTGTCGACTCTCCGCATACATTCTTATAAACTATGCCTTATATTTTTCTGAAGCGGTCTATCCAACCGTTGCTAGTTGTGAAATCCACTTTAAAACGTTTAGCAATTTCGCAAACCTAAATCAATGATCCGTCAGTTTGGATGTTCGTCGATCGGGTTTGCAAGAACCACTCAAATAATCTTCTCCAACTCTTCGAATTTTGCCACCATAAATTTCTTTCTGCCAGAGCCTCCAGCTGATGCATTGTTTCCCAGTTTCTGTCTATTTTTTAACAAAGTTCGAAATGTTTACTCGTGTATTTCCACAGATTTGGCAATGACTGTCTTTCTTATTACATTCTCGGCGTCATATTTCCTTAAGATATCCAATTTTTCAGTTACGCAATGTCTTTTCGATAGCTTTACCGATACTGAGGTTTTTAAGGCACGGTATGGAGTTGTGTCACGTCACGTCATTGTGCTGTAAAGGAGAACTTTCCAGAGCCTTCCGTAGGGTCTCCGAACTACCGCTACCGCGTTCATATGGATGAAAGGGGAAGAAATAACGGCTGGGTGGTAAGGCGGCGAGAGAAAGTTGACCACAATTCAGTTGCTCTTTTTACCTATTCTGTCTTAAAGACACACGGATTACATAAGCATCATTTCGTATATTAAGCGGGTTTTTTGACATCAAGGGACACATTTTCTTCGTATATTAAGCGGGATCGTATCTTATGCGTACGTATATTAAGCGGGTAATTTTACATAGGTTTAATAGGCCTTTTTCAAGGGATCGAAGATAATTCGTATCTTAAACGGGATCGTATCATAAGCGGGCGTATCTTAAACGAGTTTCACTGTATGTAAATTTAAATATATATTATTATTAAGTCTACTAATTATATTTAAATGTATACTAATAATATTAACTCTAATATATATATTTAAAATATAGAGTTCTAAACTGAGAGATAGTTTCATATACATCTTACTTAACCCTAGATCTACCGGGAATTTTATTCAAGTTTTAATAAAACGTTCTACACCAGAATTTTTATTTAAAACTATTTAACTTATTTATTTACCTTATTTTTGTCTGGTTTATATACTTAGTTTATTTTAAAGAAATTTCTGGTTTGAATGAATATTTTGTATGTACCTGTCGGGTCCAATGGACCCGTCTGGTAGACGGAGGGTTAAATGCACAATTATAATTTCCGTATACGCGCATTCTACGAAACACGATTCGAAGAGGGTATGAAGTACGCGTCTTGCGTTAAGATTTCCTGGCACGTTTGTTCATGTGAGGCGGGAAGAAAATAAAGTGAAATGTACGCGTGTCAAAGTTTTCCCAGAGAGGATTTCTTCTGCTATTCCTAAATTTGTAAATATGTATTATAATTGTACATAGAGTGTTCCGTGAGTCAACATTGTATCTCTATCATCATTTATTAAAAGTTTTCTACTTAATCTTAGAGGAGTGGCGTGTCCTTTTGAAGCAATCAGACCTTATATAAAACCGTGGATCCTATTTAGAGAGAGTGGCCGCTATAATATTAATTTATGCGTAAACAAGGGAAATTGTACCAATTCAGAAAAAGGGTGCTAATCAAGAAATCTGAATTAATAAAAAGTAGCCCTCTGGGAACACTGATCATGACCAGTATCTTCTAATTTTTATAGCACCGCATGCTACCCGTCCGTGTTTTTTTTCCTTTCTTTTAAACGCTCACCAACGTAAAAAAAAAAAAAAAAAAAAAAAGATTTCAACAGACAAATAAAAAAAATTAAATTTATTAAATTAAATACATTGAAGTGCGGAAAGGTAAAGCTTGAGGTTCTGCTACCGTCGCAAAACCTCTGCGGTTTCGAGCTTAATGGTCGTTCCGAGTACGTTCAGCTTCATTTATAATCTAAAAGAAGCGCAAACGCAGAAAGAAAAAGGATTATGATGAATTGAATTAACAGAAACACCCACAGTTCAATTAATAAACATTAGGTGCTTCGTTTTACTCATTTCTTTGCGTATTTAAAAAACAATTTCATACTATATCCTTAATGTTTTCAAGCAAACAAATGTACGATCTTATCAAAGCAATCTCAAATATCCAATAATTTATGTAAACGTGCACGCAAAAATTTACAAAATATCAGTCTTTCAACTAAGTAACTAAGTCTAGTTAACTAAAAACACATATATACATTTAAAATTCTATTTTATTAATATTCGATTTAACTGCATATAGAATTTATTATGCAGTGATATCTTAAACGCATGAACCGGTGAAACTATAACTTAGAGATCTTCAACTTTTTTGCATTAAATCGTTTGCCATCACAGATTTTGAAAGATAATCTTCGCTTTATTTAATGATCAAAGTTCCTGTTATTAAACAAGGCGATTTTTTTAAATTTAAAAATAGCGGTAACTTGAAAATTAATTTAAACACTCGCATTTATTTTTACTATTGCGTCAACGCAATATCAGCGGGTAATGGGTTAAATATAAATCGGGATTATTATGCTATATTAAAAATTAAACTATCACATTTACCTTTTTATAAAACAAACTCTTACTATATTATTACCAATTGCATATTTTCATGTTCTGCATTACAGAAAATTACCTGAAAGGTATTTAAAGAGTAATTTCCATAAAAACAGAAACTTTTCATATACAGCCAAGATAGCACTGCACAATATTCAAATAAAAATAATTCCGAAAAACAGCATATCGTATTTCCAGTCACTTAATCGGCCAAAAACTTGAGCCATTTTAATTTATGATGCATAGGTGTGGTTCAAAATATAGGCCCACAGGGACGGTGTGACTATTATAGTAATTACGATATCAGTAATGAAAATACTATAAGGTATATTATTCTTGATCTATTACAATGCAGCTTATTCCGAGTTATTTATCAAGCGTTCATTTACTACTTTCTAAATAATGAATTTTAGGAAGTTATGTATGGCATCTGTTTATTCAATTTAATTTACTGCGGGTTTTTAATGCCATTTTAAAACTTACTGTCAGTGGTTTTGTGTAAAGGATTATTATAAGAGCGCTTGTATAGGTTTTGCTCTTTTTTCCAAATTCTATATTTTTGACTATTTCTATATTTTTTTTAAATTCTGTATTTTATTCTGGTTACGTAAATATAACTATAAATGTGAACTATGTTTGGGGTATTCTTGACTAGTAGTGTGGCTACTATAATAATAACGATACGAGTAATGAAAACACTAAAAGTTATATTATTCCTGATCTATTTTCATGCAGCTCTATTCAGAGGTATTTATCAAACATTATTTTACTATTTTCTGTATAATAAATTTTAGGAAGTTATATATGGTATCTGTTTATTGAATTTGATTTAATGTGGTTTTTTAATGCCATTTTAAATCTTACTGCCAGAGCTTTTGTGTGAATGATATTTAGAGTGTTCGCTAAGGTACTGTGCTTTTTTCAATATTCTATAGCATTACAGTATTTCTTACTAGTAGAACTATTAGTTAGAACTATAAGTGTGTTATTCTTGACTATTATTGTGCCTGTTAAAATAATTACTAAATCAGTAATGAAAACATTAAAAGTTATATTATCCCTTATCTATAGCAATACAACTCTATTCCGAGTTATTTATTAAGCGTTCGTCTACTACCTCCTACATAATGAATTTTAGGAAATTATATATATGGCATCTGATTATTCAATTCAATTTATTGCAGTTTTAAATGCCATTTTAAATCTCACTGCCAGAGTTTTTATGTAAAATATAAAACTTGGAGGGGTTGTAAAATTTTTGTCCTTCTTTCCACATTCTATTAATTTTTTTTTATATTTTTCACTATTAAAACTATTAGTGTGAACTAAGTGTGTGATATTCTTCACTATTAGTGAGACTGTTATAATAATTAAGACATCAATAATAAAAACACTGAACGCATATTATTCCTTATCTAAAGCAATGCAGCACTAACCCGAATTATTTATTAAGCGTTCATTTTCTGCTTTCTGTAGAATGAATTTTAGGGAGTTATATATGGCATCTGTTTATTCAATTCAATTCATTGCAGTTTTAATGACATTTTAAAACTCACTGCCAATGTAAAATATAATTATTAGAAGGGTCATAAATGTTTTGTCCTTTTCTCACGCATTCTAGTACAATTTTAATTGTTAGTTGTTTTCTATAAACGCTGTTTTGATGAGGTCTATAGATGTCTATGATGGTTAGAGTTGCAGTAAAGATAGAGATCCTACATACACAACTTCCAGATTGTGTAATATTTAAACGGATCTTCTGACTGTAAAATAGTCAATGAAACATCGTCTTCATTTTGAAAGACCTATCCAATGATATGCCACTCAATATGGTGCGTAAATTTGTAAATTTATTTTTTAGTCTCTACCGCCATTATCGATTTATAAAAACAAAACCAAACCTATAACCATCGAACAGTTAAGACGAATCGATTGAAACCTCATTCATTAAAATCCATCCGGACGTTGGGATGTTTCGAGGGTATAAAGAAATCCACATACCCAGATACGCATGAAACACATAACCCTTGGCAGTTGGTTAAAAATTATTTAATTTAGTTTATTGAAATATACATCCTCAGTAGCTTTATATTTTATACGAGTTTCTTACGTGAAAGCATTTTGCTAATTAAATTAAGCAGTACTCATTAACGGTCACTAAACTTTCTTACTAAATACAGGGAAAGCAAAAAATAAGTACCCCATTTGAGACGTCTCAGTGGTGCGTTCTATACAGTTCAAAAAAAAAAAAAAAGACAAAAAATTTTTAACTGCTGATAACTTACATAATATGTTCATAATTTTTAAATAAAAAAATTCCTTCCGAAAATTCGTCTACAGGTTACACTGTGGCCTTCAGTAACTTTATAAATTTTATTATCACATATACCTTAACATAGAAGTTTTAGAATGCCTGAAATAACTGCACGTGTGCTCATCTTCATTGTCAACATCGTACTTTACAAGCGGAACCAAATGCTCAATTTTCCTGCTTCTATTCTTAGGGTTCCATACTTAAAAAGCAAAAATGGAAATATTACACGATCACTTCTGTGTCTGTCTGTTGCAGCCATTTTACTCATAAACTATGGAACGCGGAAAGTTCAAATTGACCGAACTAATAAAGAATATCTAGTCACATATTTACAGATTATTAAACATTCACAAATATATTTAGGACAAATTTAGAGGGGCTAATTAAGTTAGTTGTAAAAAAAATCTTTTCTTTGTATATCGTGTGGGGTGTGATGTAAAAGCTTTCGTAAAGCTGAACTTAAAAAATGCATCTCATTTTTAGGTATTATATGTTCAGAGATGTCGTCGAAAATATAGTGCACAAATATGTCCCCCCTCCCCCTATTTCTGAATCTACTGAAACTAAAATTATGAAAAAAATAGAATTAGTAGACATTAATTTAGACCTGTATAGTACAGGTTATATATAGTAAATATACATAGTACAAGTTATATATAGTACAGTGTTATAGTGCAGGAAAAGTATACCGATTACCCTAGGCCACATAGTTTTTGAGAAAAGCGCATTTTTCCGTTACATACAATTTTCGATTTGCGACCATTCATCAAAGATGCTGTGGAGCACTGGAGATACCTATCCGTAGCAGAAGTATAAAAGCATTGTTGATAATGATTTTCGAAAAAAAAAAACGTCGGTAATTAGCCGAGATATTAACCCTAAAAGACACGGACGGTTTTGACATAATGACAGGGGTGGTGTACTCTATGTACCATCGGCTTTTAAAGCTTAACAACTTTTAATGATATGTTTGTGTATTGCAATGGCAAGTAGCATTATAAAAGAAATAAACATCAAATTGTTACAAACAGACTAATTTAATTATAATTAATCAAATACTATGAGATTCGCAACTACTTTGCATTAGTGTATCCCTCAACAGACCTCCCGTGTCTTTAAAAGTTAATTAAAAACCTATATTTAAAAACGATGCACGGACCAAGCCGGCATTGCATCTTTGTGTCCTCCTTTCGAAGCGCGCTTAGCACACTGCCAAGTTTAAAATTTGAACAAGGGTTTTGTTTTAGTTACACTATAAAAAAAAAGATTATTACTATGATCAATTTAGTTTTATGAAATGCCAAATGAAGTTTAAATATGCACTGCTTTTATTGTCAGTGCCAAATTATGTTCAACATAAACAGATTAGGATAAGATTTTAAAAAAGATTTATACAAAATAGCTATTTAGGCTTCATTTCTCTTTGCATTTTTATGGTATATCCATTCATACCTTTCAAGTATATACAGCTATACCCAACCCTACATTGTATAGCTTTATACAAAGTCTAATTAATTTTTAGCAACAATTTATTTTAATAATACAGCTAATAATTCATATATTTATTATACGGAACATTCTAAGAGTGAGTAATACTCGCACTTTACCGTTTATGTTTAGTTCAGAAGATATATGAACTCAAAAATTTGATTTGTAGACACTGACTGACCCACACACTCGATCACAGATTATCAAAAATCTGAGGTACAACTCGTAACCCTACAAACTTAAAATTTAGGAGAAAGGTACTATTTGAATCCAAAGAAAGAAAAAAATAAAAAATCCGAAAAATTCGAAAACAAAAATTAATAAAAAATCGAAAAGAAAAAAAAAGAAAATGAATTAATGATAATTTTGGATAAATAACAATTTTGGAATCTTTCTGATTTTTAAATTTTTGTCTTTCTTTATATCCTAAACACTATCTTTATTCAAAATATCATGTATCTAGTATTACTTAAAAAAATGAAACATCTATTTGCATTGGTCGATCGATCAATTTGTTGTTTCCCTAATACATACATATATTTATGTTTAACTTTTAATTCCAACACTTTATTTTCTAATTTATCTCCCACGTCAAACATTTACATTTACATTTACCTTAGGCTTTATTAAACGAAAGTAATTTAAATTTTCTATGGATGATTAGTTGAATCTAAAATCAAAATAAAGTTCTTTAAAAAACTTTTTATTGAAAACTTATCAAACGTGAAAGAACTTATTTCTGAAATTCGACTCGCGAGATTAATTTAAAAGAGCCTGGTTTAAGTTTCTCATGCTTCGCAAGTTTTCATTTAAGTCATTTTAATTTGATTTATTGAATGCATGAAAAGCATTTTGAATGATTTGGAAAACTCCAGCAGTTGAAATAAATGAGAATTATGCAAAAAAAAGTTCTGTTTCTTCGTAGGTTAATGTATTCCACTCAAACAAAAATTTGGTGTGAATAAGCTGGGATGCAGTTGTTACGAATAAAACTATTTAAGGTGTGAAAATATTTGAAAATATTTGAAAATATTTGAAAATCACAATTTAACGAAAAATTTTAAACTTGTCAGCTTAAATATTATTTAAAGCATTTATAAAAATGTTAAAGAAATAATTAATCATAGTCATTCTTTTGACCCTTATTTTATTTTATTTTATTTTTTTGAAAATTAACTTTTGTTTAATTGTAAAAAAAAAAAAAAAAAAAAAAAAAAAAAACTATGTTAAAAATTGATTAAAACTTTACAAGAAAAATTCATTTGCACTAAAGAGGGGTCACCAGTTGGGGATTTTTACAAAGAGTATCATTATTTTGTTATAGAAAAAATTATCTTATTTAATCCTGCGATTATATAAAGCGAAAATGTCTATGGGAATGTACTGTTTTCTTTCCCAGGAAAATTCCCTGACCGATGTTCATCCCTGCAATAGTCGATTAATCAATTTAAAATATGTATATATATATATATGCTATATAAAAAATTTTACTTTTACTATTCATTTAAATTATTCGACATTGCCGGCCTATTCATTATTTCCTTTTATTTTTAATACGTTCTATTATTTATTTCTAGTTAAATTCCTATAATTTTAAAACGCGTATCTTAATAATAGATTTATTCCAAAACGTAATGTAAACTTTTAATCCCTTCATTAATTTTTATCGTCTACCAAACTGTAAAGTTCTGAACGCAGTTATTTATTTTTCGTATGTTTATCAAAGCCATTTTTACATTTTTATTCTATTTCATCTCATTTTCCCGCCCGCGAGGCGTCAGCCTTTTCCCATCGAAATCATTCCATTAGCGGCGCCGGGATTCTTTCCTGTGACGTTTCTTGATCGCTCTCCATTGGCTGAGTGTCGGATCCCAGTTTCACTTCGAGGCTCGTTCGTGATTTGGTTGGTTTAGCCTAAAGTTTCCATTTCAATCGGAATTCCTCCGCTCATTCTAATAAACAGCGAGAGCATGAGCTCAGAAAGAGAGATTTTTGTGCTGTTTGATTGTTTACATAACCTGTTACCCGGTGTCCTTAGCCATGTAGAATATTCATTTCGTGAATTAACATCTATTTAGCATGAGTAACTACTTTATGCTCGAGTGGAATGCTCTGATTTCTCATCCTGCGGGATTTGTTTAGTGTTGGTATGTTCTGATGGAATAAACAGTTTTCCTATGACTACGTTTCCATGTGTTTAATTGGGAAAACTCCCGATTTCTTCATACGCCTGTTTTCACCACTCACGCGGCCTAACCTACCTTGTTTTCATAATGAAATAATAAGTGTTTGATTGGACTCTACAAATATTAACATCGCTCTACAGCTGCTAAATTTTCACAGAGTTGATACCTTCACTAGCAATGCTTGTGCTAAGTGGTAGGATTGCTTACAACATCACCAACGGCTGATTAAAATGTGGTATGAATCCAGTAATATGCAATAAAAAGCACTCCATGATATCTCGACGTAACCTATTAAATTGTTTCGTAACACACACACACACACATATATATATATATATATATATATATATATATATATATAACCATTAATTAAACATTACCGACCATCATCAAAAACCGCAATATTGTGAATGAAATGACAATAAAATGGATACCACACAAACCTATAATATACAACTGTATGTATAAAATAAAGTGCCTTATACTTTATTACAAGAATTAACATGGAAGAAAAAAAGAAGAACATGGATTCCGAAAAAAATTGAAAAACTTATATATTGAATTGCGTTTTCAAGAGTACAGAATTCAATGATATAAGCAAATCTGTTGTTTCTTGTGAGAAAAAAAGCTAAAAGCTGAAATATTTTTTTTTCTCCTGTACTCAAACAACAAATATGACCAAGAGAATAGTTTCAAGATGAAAACAGAACATTACCAAATGGCATGAAATGGAAAAAACAATACAACCCTTTAAATATCAAATTTATAGCATAAAAATAGAAATATTACACAACATACCGAATAAAATCCCAGTTGATTTTCAAAATATCCTCCCGCACATGGTATCCAAAAGCATGATAAGATTAAGGTGAATGAAACAGTTAAGTTAACACAGAAATTAAAACCTATGGATTCAGTCAATTCATTTTGAAATACCGTGATAAATTCAATAAATATAATATAAATAGAAAATAATTATATTATTTAAAATACCTAAAAACAATGTTAACTTGTTTAATTTCTAATTTACAACATCGCCAATATCAGCGTTCAATACCACCTGGTGTAAAAATAAAATTATTACTCAATAGAAGCATTAAAATTTTTTGGTGCTGCCATCCATTATGTTATTTTAAAACTATTATTATTATTCAAATGTCACAAGAAGAACCTAATAAAAGCTAATGAATTTAAAAGATATCAACTGCATTAGCACACAAATCCTAATATATAAATAATACCATACTATAATCATTATTCAAAAAAATTAAATAAATGAAATGTTAATAATATGCTTTCAATATATTTTATTACCTTACCCATTTAATCTACACTGAGAAATTAAATAATTTTATATTCATAATATATAGAATATAGCTATATGCTATAAAATAAAATAAATTATATATAATAAAAATATAAAAAAACTTTAATAATTACTATTAAATATAAAAAATAATAAATTAATAAAATGAACAGGAAAAAAAAATGGATGTAGTTCGAAGATTGTCAGATTCTAAAATTCCCAATAGCCTAAAGATCAGAAATATAGTGTGTGGATTATCTTCATATTAGCCATAAAAAAGCTAATATATATATATATAACATTAAAAAACTAATTTATGATGCATTAAATAATGGTTTTCCAAAAAAATCTTATATTCTTTAAATATGTAATTAGTACCTAAATGATCTTAAAAAACAAATTAACACATGCGTAAAAAAAATTACAAAAAATATTTAAAATAAGAAATTAATGATAAAAAATAAAAATTGTAAAATAATAATAAAAAAATAATTATAGGACGGTTGGGTGGGTATGTGTTAGAGTACGGAGAAGGGTGGCGTTGTTTGGATAATATGCAATGGTTAATTTATTATAAAAAAATGGGGCATTTGATTTATAATTATGTTGCTAATACACATTTTATAATGGATGTTGATTAGGTACTTTTATGTGTATAACGGTGTAGTTATACTTATATATTTATCAATTCATAATAAATTTATTCATATTCATTAATATTTAATAAAATTAACGGGTAACTTATATTTAAATTTTAGCATACTCAGGACGATATCATATTAATTTCTAATAGTATGCTATCTTAAATGAGAATAAAGTGCAAAATGCTTGTATTTGTTATACTTAAAGCTATAACAGTATGGTCTGTATAACTGTATTTGGTAATTATTTTTTCTTCTATCCTTTTTACTCTTGTTTCATTTTGAACGTAATTGGTGTTCAATGGTTTATTTCTCGGTTTTATGTGTGTAGTTGTCCCAAATTCACATTCTTTAGCTAACTTATGGCTAATATGAAGATGAAACTACTTATTTTATTTGTGGAACTTAAGGCATTTGAGACCTGATGATTCTGTGTAAGTTCTACAGATTTCCATCATTCCATTTCTGTTATTCAATTTACTATGTTTTTGGAATCTAGGTTAAGTGTGTTGGGGGAAACTGTATTTGTTAATGTCATTTTATTCGTAATTTCAAAGTTTTTGTTGATGGTCGGAATGTTTATTTAATGGTTATATATATATATATATATTGTTCTTGCTTTAATTTTCAAGACTATTTTTCTTAATTAATGTCCGATGTCAAGTATTGTTATTTTCAATCCGATATGTCTTTATAAATTTGAAAGATATTTACATTCTTAATTATATGATTAATTTGTTCAAAAATATCATTATTTTTTATGCTAATATATATATATATATATATATATATATATATATATTTAATTTTAACTTTAAATTACAACACTTTTTTCTAATTTATTTTCTATCATAATAATTTTCTTCTACATTTTACCTCATCGTACATTATCAGGCTTCATAAAATGAAAGGAATTTAAAATTTCAAATGATTAGTTGATTTTAAAATCAAAATAAGGTTCTTTAAATAAATTATTCGTTTTCATTGAATATGGTCAGACGTGAAAGAACTTATTTATGAAATTAGACTCGCGGGATTAATTTAAAAGAGTCAGGTTTCGGTTTCGGCAAGTTTTCATTCAATTCGTTTTATTTTGATTTATTGTATGTATGGAAAGCTTTTTGAATGATTTACAAAACTTCAGGATTTGGAAACAATGAGAATTAATTGTGCGATTAAAAAAAGCGAATTTTTCTATAAGAAAATATTCGTATCTTTATTATAAAGGACAAACATATCTGTGCGTAACGCATACGTCATTCTGCGAATTGCAACACTTTCAAATTTGAAATGAATTAACTTTTTGCAATTTTCGCTAATGAAAAATTTTAAACTTCTACCCATCGCACAATTTCAGTTTTTATACCTTCGTTTAAGGATAAAAATGTACTTTTAAATGCAATTTGTTTGAAAGCTGTATCGCAATTTATTTTTGATATATTAATTTTTTTATAGTTTTTTAGTACCAATTTTGTAATTGTGGCTACAGAAGTATTCCATTTCTATTAAAAGTAAAGGGAAAATAGTAGATTATTGTACTTTTTTGTTGCCATTTCCTCATAAAAATTGAAATTAAAATACATGATATGTCAGAAATACCGTCTGAATCCAGTGAATTTTGGTTTTATTTCGTTTCTATTCATCAACTAAATGTTTCTTAGTTTATAGCAAAAATATCTCACAAACGATATAGCACTTTCACTTTACAAAAACATATTTTAAATAATTGTGTGATTTTCCTTCACAATTACTTATTTCGTATCAGAAAGCTGAAAGAATGCAATTTTATTTATTCGTGTTTAATGATATTTTCCGAATTTTGAAAAAAAATATTTCCGATAATGTTTTCTGATAAAACATGGACCTATTATAAACAAAAACAAGTGAAGGCATATATAACATTAAATACCCGATTTTTTTTTTTTTATTGCCGAGCTTCTTGAATGAGGATATCGCTTTTTGTTGTGTTTGTGTATTATTCTGCGATAATGACGTCATTCGAATACTTTTCTATAGATGTAGAACTAACTACAATATTTAAGAATTCTAGAAGCTCTATATAGACGTTGTTTAAGATTGGATCATACAAGTGAAATGATTTAGCGGATGCAAATGACGTCATTTTATAAAAAAGCATGTATTTTTTATTTCTTAGAACTGAAATATGTTTTGTAGAAGTACGTCATTTCACCCCAGCTGCTTTGAAAATTTTCAAAGGTGAAAAAACTTCTTTTAAAAAAAACGTAATCCAAATCATAGGATGATAAAGCGCAATGTTTTGCAAAATTTTACAGTGTCTTTATAGAAGAGCACTGACATACAATATGCATGCTGAGTTTTGAAGCCTTTGTTCAAAAACTAGTAACATATATTAAAGAACTGGATGATTATCGCTTGGATGAATTAGCTTCGTTGAGTTATACAAGCAAACAATGAGGATCTTGGCAATAATTTGAAGTTCAAAATAATATCAGGTTCCAATGTTTTTGTCCAAAATTCACTTGACTAATAAAATTTTACTTCTATTCTTTAAGACATTAGACTATAATTTTATTAAAATAATAGAATTTGCTTAATTTATTTTTTATAATTTTATAGAATCCATATATAAAACACAAGGCTGTGTTTTAATCATCTGCCCTGAACTTTCTACTGAACCAATTTTACTTTTCTTTTTTTTTAATTGGAAGCTGTTCATTTGTATATGTGCCCGAACTAGCCGTTTTCTTTAATATCACCACTTTAATATTTTAATTTAAAAATATTTTATGAAATTTCTTCAAAATGATCGTAATTAGATA
Organism: Maratus speciosus; assembly: GCA_963932465.1. Lineage (NCBI taxonomy): Eukaryota > Metazoa > Arthropoda > Arachnida > Araneae > Salticidae > Maratus > Maratus speciosus. The sequence goes on along the minus strand of OZ010794.1, from coordinate 498,656,695 downwards.
GCTTTCATTATGGCAGAATTGAGAGAATAATGAGGTTTATTTATCTTTATTCATGCCATTTTTTGATAAAAATTTAAAATAGATAGATATTCTTCTATGATTTAAATTTCGTTGTATAGGGTTAAGTGGCGCAAAATACCATTAGGGACATATTGCACCAAAATATTTTGAATGGAAAATAACGTACTGTTTTTGAAAACACGCGTTTTTCCTTATAAAGATTCCATATTTTTTTTTCTTCTGCATAAGTGCTGATACTAATTTTGAGTCACTAGGCAAAAGGCTTAAGTACGTGAAAATGACGTCATATTTAAAAGAAAACAATCAATCTCTTAGATAATACTAAACATTTTAACACAAATGCGTCGAAAAAACATAAATTACGGCAATGTGTACTCTTCGATATTGAGATTAGTATCTGAAGTTAAGAGTGCGACTGTTGACATGCAAATATGTTGTTGACAACCGTGACTTAAAGTTTTGAGTAAAAATAAATTTAAAATGATCAAATTAAAATACCATTTTTTAAAACTTGGTGAATACGGATATGAGAAGTACCTATGTAAATAATGAGAAGGTGAAAATGATATCGGGTTTAGATTTTACAGGGAAAAAAATTCTGATTGTATCAAACTAGAATAAATTTTATCGTTTTGATTCTGGAAAACGAAGCATAATGGACTTAATCATAATAACTCATTTTTATTATATTTTACTAATTACATATACGATTCAAGTTTAATTTTAATAATTCAGAACACCAGGGGTCACATTCTATAGGGGAAATTTTATTTTTCCTACCAGAACTATTATCCAATAACCTTCATATTTTATAAATTTAAAATATGCAACAGAAAAAATACTAAGAAGATATTATTTTTAAATTGTGTTAAGACCAATAAAATTTTCCCTGTAGAATGCGATCCCTGGACAACTGAGTTTAATAGAAATAGTATTTTGTTAATTTTAGGTTAAAATAATATTTGTTTGAGAGTTAGATTAACCAATTTAAGATGCATTTTCTATTGTAACTAATTTCGTAGGTTTATTATAAATCAATGAAACAGTTCCTTCTTAAGCATTTTCCGCCGTCGAAGTTCGACGGGTTCCACCTCGTTCCTTTAAAAAAATTCCCAGATGGTTGCGACCACTGCACCCGAACGCTGAAATCAAAACAAAGTTCTTTCATTAAAGTTCTTTCGTTTTCATTGTAAACTAATCAGACGTAAATAAAAACGTATTTCTGAAATTAGACATGTGAGATTAATTTAAAATAGGCTGGTTCAAGTTTCTCATGCTTCGGCAAATTTTCATTCAACTCGATTTATTGAATGCATGGAAAGCATTTTGAATGATTTGGAAAACTTCAGCATTTGAAATAAATGAGAACTATGCAAAAAAGTTCAATTTCTTCGTAAGGTCTTGTATTGAATTTAAAAATATATTAATTTCAGTAGCTATAAATAAAACTATTTAAGGTGTGAGATAGTATAATTGAAATATTACAATGTAACGAAAATTTTAAAAATTGTTAATTTAATTTTTATTAAAAGCCTTTATAAAACACTTTGAAAAAAAAATTAAACATTACGGATTTTATGGTAAAATCAGACATTAACGGATTAACTACTCTTTTTGCATTTATGTGTTTATTTATTTATTATTATTATTATTACTATTAGAAAATAATCTTTTTAATCTTTTTTTATTTTTGAGTTAAAAATAGATGAATACTTTTTTCAGGAAATATTAATTTGCAGTAATCGACCAATTAGCATGTTATTTTTTAAATATATTATTCCTTTTTCATCAAATTTTTTTCTGACTTTATGCCCGAACTTTTGTCATTTTGAATTATAATTAGCTTTATAAAACAAAATCTATTTGAATTCTTAACTTGCTCAAAGACCAACATAAATTGAAAAAAAAAAAAAAACTGCTCGTTTTTCTTCGTAAATAATCAAACTTGTATAAATTTGTTTCTGAAATTATGCGATGTTAATTTAAAAGATTTGAACTTTGCATGCTTGGACAAGTTTTCTCATAACTCATAATAAAGTTTTTTGTTTGTTTTTATGAAAATGAAGAGCAAATTTTATGTTGGTTTATCAAATGCTTGGTAAGGAGATTTGATGATTTCTAAAGCTTTAGCTTTTGAATTAAATGAAGTTAACGGAATTCATAAAGTTTATTTTACTTTTACAGTTTATTTCTGTGTTATTTCATTTTTACTTTCTTCTATATGTACAAGAAGAAAATATTGGAATCGTGAAAAATTTCGACTTCCGGTTTTCGGGGGATTCATACGTTTTAGAAGGTTCTGAACACGATTTGACTGTTTTTAGAAAATGTCTGTCTGTGAGTCTGTCCGTCTGTCTATCAGCATGTGACAAAAATTTTGTGGGCACTCTATCTCAAAAACTAATGCATGGAATGTAATAAAACTTTAGATTCAGTTAGTCCCTGACATAAATTGGAGCTGATTATTACTTTTTGGTTTCAATCGCCCCAACCGGTGACGCTGCTATGCCGCAATTTCGCCGATTTCTGCAATAGGTCTATCCCAAGAGCTAATGTACGAATTTTCAGAAAACTTCAGATTATGTTAGTCGCTGGTGGTGATTAGTTTTTGTGCAAATCGCCAAACAGTTGGTTCTGCCATTCAGAATTTTTCCCGATCTCCTCAATATCTCTCTCTCAAAAACTAACGCATTGGATTTTCATCAAACTGTAGATTCAGTTAGACGTTGACACAAGTTGTTGCTGATTAGATTTTGGTGCAAATCACCCAACAGGTGCCGCTGCTATGCTGCATTTTAAAGTCTTTAAAGTCTTTACCTTTTAAAGTCTTTACATGCTGCATTTTAAAGTCTTTTAGCGGTAGTCATTATCTCAAGAACTAATGCAAGAAATTTCATATTTTAGAGTTCCCGTGATGTACTCAGTCATTTAATTTTGCCACTGTGATAATGAATTTTGAAGTATTAACAGCTATGAGATAGAAGAATGTTTTGAGATTTGCACTTTTACTCGTTTATTTGTTTTCTATTCCAAACATTTCCTTTTTCCAAACTTTATAAGCTTTATAAAACGATTGCTATAAAAATACTTATTTTAATTGAATACTAATCAGACATAAACAGATATTTAAAAAAAATTAGACTTCTAAGATTAATTTAAAAGATGTCCAGATTAGGTTTTTAAGCTTCGGAAACTTTCGTTCTACTTTTAATGTTTATAATATTTTGTCGAAAATCCTTAATAGGTGTTTTTATCAAGTTTATGTTAAGTACTTTATATGTTTTCGGCAATTTCGACACTTGAATAAAATGAAGTTCATGGAAAATACTCAAATATCGTAAACTGGTTTAACATTGAATACAAGAACATTATTAATTCATGCATCTTAGTAAAATAACTGAATAGTATGAATAAGCAGGATACTTTTGAAGTGTCAAAATTTTTTAAACTTTTTATTTTAAACATTTTTAGACCACTTATAATGAATGTTCGAACACCACTACTTTTTTTATTTTTAAAGAATGGTACTATATTTAGTTTTAAGTTAAAAATGTATAAATATTTTTTTAGACATAATACATTTATATTAGTTTATCAAATAATATGTCATATTTTTATGAATTTATTTTGGGTTTTTACTTTAAATTTTTACTTTTTCTATTCTTATATCTATTCTTATATCGATCTTATGTAGATCTATTTCTTATATCAAGCATTCCCCATTTATTTACATTTATATTTGTAAACGTTAAAATCAATATAAAGTTTAATAAAAATACATTTAATTTCATGGAAAGTGAATCAGATATACATGAACGTACTTCAGAAATCAGACTCGTGATAATTTAAAGAATCGGGGGACTTTAAAAGAGTGATGTTCTAAATTTTCCATGAATCCGGAAGCTTTTTTTAAACTATTAATTAAGATTTCGTGACTTTTCCCGGAAAACTAGTAAAAATATTTTATTTAGATTTATGAATTGCATTCCAATCAATTTCGGTGATTTTAAAAATATCTACACTTTCATTAGATGAAGTTTCAGAGAAAACTTTAATTTTTATGCAAATTCCTGATTGCAATTAAAGAATTTTTTTAAATTAATGGGACAGTTAAATATAAAATATGTTAAGGGTCACATATCTTTAAAATGCCAAGACCTACAAATAGAAACTTGTAATGTTAAGGGGCACGGGACCTTTAACCCTCTCGCTGCGTAATTTCTTTAAATCAAAATAGGTTAAAAATTTGCACATTTTTTAAATTACATATTTCAAATCTATATATATTTTAGAGCTTAAATATGTTAACATTTTTTGTAAAAGAGTTTTGTCTTGATCCCAAACTTGAATCAATAATTAAACATTTAAATCAGTCTAAATCAGGGATGGTATTGGGGACTATTTTTATATTCTACCACCACTATTTTATGAAAATCGATTTTTCACTATGTTTCTCCAGTAGATCTTGTTAAAGTCTATATGGATTTTTTTTTATTTAAAAAGTGGTACGAGTTTAATTTAAAAATAGTGGCCAGTGGAAAAAATGAATCCCCGAGAGATCTCGGGTTGTGCAAATTTTGCTACTTTTACGTTGCCCGAGGAAATCGCGGGTTGCGCAGCAAGAGGGTTAAACCGTCAAAAAATAAGTTTTCGTATTTTGTTTTATTCTGAATTTTTAGAAATTTCTCAACAGTATACAAAATTTCCCATTCAAAAATCTGCATTATTTCTTGAGTTATAATGATTCATAGACGGCGTGTATAATTGAAAGTCCGTTGATAGTGAAATTTAATGTGCATTTTCTCAGATTAGTAAATTTTAGTTTTCGCGTACTGTTACTTTCAAACTGTATAAGGTAGGGGAAACGTGTTATACCTCTGACCATATTGTTCCTTTGACCACCTAGGCTGTAGCGCTAGCTAGGAGAATTTTATGAATTTTGGTGTAATTATTGCATAGTTCCTTCACTAGAGGGCTTGTTTAACCTACTGTGGATTATTCAAGTCAAGGACGATTCCTTTGATTAATATTTATCCATTTCCATCATAAAAATGTAAGTATTTATTTTTTAATGTTTAGCCTAATAATATTTTTTGGGCTATGTCCTTTTTGATAGAAATAATTTGACATGGTAGCTATAGACTTTTATAAATATGATGCGGCTTTTGAAAATGATTATCCTAACCCTAAAACTGTAGCATGCTATATAATTCGCACTAGCATGGTGTTGTACCTCTGACCATGATCAGTTGTTGTTCCTTTGACCAGGTCAAAGGTACAACACAATATTTTCTAAACATTTCAACTTTTATGACTTACATACTACAACTGTCTTGAAACTAGTTCAGTTGTTCATAAATAATAAAAAAAAATATCTAGACTGGGATAAGCACAGAACATGTACCGCCATAACTCATAGCCCACAAAGGAAAAAAACATGTTGGAGGGATAACGTCAGGCGAAAAGGAACAACTATCTGTATGATTACTGCTGTTAGTGCATCCGGAAACTTCATTCCACCTTTGTTTGTTTTTCCCAGAATCAACTTTAAACCATTCATGCTTCACAGAACGCCTCCTGGATCAATCGGGACTGCAAATCCATCAGGCTGTTCAAATGAGACCATATTCCAACAGTTCGTTCAACAATTTATGAAAAATTTTAGACCTAGTACTGAAAGACCAGTATTGTTATTATTTGATAACCATAAATCTCATATTACCGTACCAATAATTGATTTAGCCAAGGCTAGTGATGTGATACTAATTACGTTTCAACCACATTCTAGCATTAAAATGCAATCCCTTGATAAGGGTGTTTATGGTCCTTTTAAAGCCTTTTATAATCAAGCTGCAAATAATTGGATGGTTTCTCCAGGAAATGTTAGAAAGTCTCTTACAATCTACAACATTGCTGAACTTGCGGGCATAACAGATTCTAAAGCCGTAGTTCCAAACAATATTATGAAAGATTTTATGGTAACAGGCTATGTGCCTTTCAATGAGAACGTTTTCTCTTATGGCGAGTTTCTTGCAGCTATTGTAACAGACAGACCGATGCTGGATGAAACTGATTTTGATGAACCAGCAAAGAGTAGCGCCACCCAAACTGACAATATCATTCCTCAATGTAGCAGTCAAATCTATCGCCACTTATCATAACACCTGAAACAGTGAGACCTCATCCAAAAGTGCAAGCAAGGAAATGACAAATAGGGGTCGGCATAAAGGGAAATCACGTATCCTGACGGATATTCCTGAAAAGCTTAATTATTGAAGCTGAAAAAAAAAGACAAAAGCAACACCCTAAACGCAAGAAACAATGATACTGAATAAAATGATTTTTTTTATTGATTGCTATGTTGTCTAATTGACTGGTAAAAGGTACAACATCCAATGGTCAAAGGTACAACTATATGTTATACCTTTGACCACAATGTTATTATTTTTTTAAAATGAAATTAAACATAGTAAAAGTAAAACTAGAACCTTGAAAAAATTACGTATGATAAACCAGATAATACTGATTATAATAAAACAAATAAATCGAATTTAGCCTTAATAGTTAAGCTACGAAAATTAAAATTTTGCAAAGTGGTCAAAGGAACAACACCTTCCCCCACAGTCGTGGAAAAAAAAAAAAAACTCCTCCTACTAACTACTCAACAAATTATCGTAGACGAAAGTTACTGGTACCGAACGATTGGAAATAAAGTCTACTTTTAAATTATGTATATAAAATTTGCTTAGGGGGCCATCCACGTATAAAAACGAACCATAACTTCATTTTTTTTCAATGGCAATACCAATTTTAACGAGATATTTAAAATCTTTGGTTCAAACAATGCCTAGACACCAAATTTCAAGTCATTTGAATGATAAGTTTTTGAATTATAAACATTCAAAATTTAGTGCTTCTAATGTTAAATTACATTTTTACATTTTTATTTATATCTCCCAAAATTATGCTTCTATTGCTCTAATTTTTTTGTGTAGCAATAATACTAATATACCCAAACATAAATACGTTGAATTTGCAATTTTTATAATTTTATGATATGAATTATAAATTATGAAATTAATATTCGAAAAAAATATGAATTGCAACCTACAATTTTTTTGATGGATTTAGATTTATTAAGTCTCGCTTTATGGAAATCCCAAATTTCACATTTTTCTTCCAAGTAGTTTTCAAATTATGCTTAAAAAACGCAAAGTGATGCTTTGATAGAAGTGACTAGATATTTTGAAATTTCTTCTGCTATCCTGTCATCTAGCAGTTTTCAATGACTGTCTGAGTATCCTTTAACATGCCTTGATCAAGAAAGGAGCTCACTCGGTCAACAATCGAGTACCGAACTTCAATTCGGATACAACCCTTAAAATACGCTCGTTTTAAAATAATTAATTTCTCGGAAACTTGTCGTACGAATTGCCTAAAAATTTGTTTTTAGATTAATGGAAGGGTGTAGAGTTCATTTATGCTGTTACAATTTTGTACTGCTATTGGAAAAAACAAAGTTATGGTTCGTTTTAATAGGTAGATGGCCGCCTAAGCAAGTTTTATATACATCACTTAAAAGTAGACTTTATTTCCAACGATCGGTACCAGTCACATTCTTCTAGGATAATTTGTTGAGGGGTTAGTAGGGGTTGTTTACTTTTTTTTCCACGAATGTGCAACTTAAAAAAATAACCATATATGAGTTTCTCTATAGTCTTCATGCTAAAACAACAACAACAAAAAATGACATACACATATATATATATACATACATATATATATACAGGGTGTTCCGTTAAAGGGGTCCAATATTAATAGGGGTAATAGAGGAGATCACATGGAGCATAAATCAGTATATAAAACCTGGTCGGATCTCAATAGTTTTCAAGTTACAGCAAATAGAATGAAAATTCGGAAAATTGTAAAAGAACCCTCATTGCTAAACTATCGATAATGCTACATAAAAACGAAGCACATATTTAGAAAGAGCAGAAAAAAACCTACAAAATGACATCAATTGTATTAAAATAGCAATATTTATTGACGAGTTACAAGCCCTGAAACAGTGAAAAAAGTACGAAATCCAATATACATCAAAATAGTTAATCGTTAATTCCAAAAAGACAACTCTAGCTACAACAAGGAAAATGTAGTAAAATTTGGTCCATTCCGAAAACTTTCGAAAAAGCTTACAATGAACCATATCGGTTTAATTGTGTGAGAGAAATTAATCAGTTTCTTAGTTACAACTCCGCTTTCTTTGACACTAGCAAAGGTTAAACTCCGCCCATTACGATTGGAAACACCGCCTTTTTAATTACTCTCAACTATACATTTTCGATCATGCTTCTTCTGAGATGCAACATTTTTAATTATTCAAGAGTTGAATGAACCAAAATAACTTTACAATAATAGTATACATTTTAAAGTGGTCTTTTATTGATATAAAGCTTAAGTTAAATTCTTTAAAATTAAACTGGTGGTGAAAATTCGGAAATAATTAAAAATATTGCGATTTGTAACTATGCAAGAAGTTTCAGTACATGTTTTACATGGACAATTATTGTATGTATATGTGCATCATAATTTATGATAGGAAATAATAATAACAAATAGCATAATAATTTTATTAATTATAAATTTAAAAAAGACACTAAATTTTAAATTAATTCATACAAACTTTGTAATTTACAATTTGAGTACACCACAGTCTGTGACTTACAAAATACTGTGCCAAAAAGTGTTGAAAATAAAAGAAAAATGACAAATAAAGAATTACATTCCACGTACTTTATGACATATGTGAAGCATAGTCTTCTGGCCTGCGCTGCACAGTTCAATGTCGGAAGGCAGACGAACGGACATTATTATAATAGGTGTTCGAAGTTGCGCCCATTAACAGAATCGCACAGCCGACAGCGACGTCGTAAAGATTGGCGAACACGCCGAAAAACTCCGACGGAGTTGGGAATGTCTCCTGCAGCGACAACGATTCGCGCTAGTAAATCCTCCGGTGTATCCACAGGCGTTTCATACACCAGCGATTTAAGGTGTCCCCAAACAAAAAAGTCTAACGGATTGAGGTCTGGAGAGCGTGCAGGCCAAGCAACAGGTCCACTGCGTCCAATCCATTTCCCAGGATATGTTGAATTGAGGTGATTGCGAACACCTATGAAAAAATGTGCCGGTGCGCCATCGTGCATAAACCACATATTGTGGCGCAATGTTGCTGGCACATTTTGCAGTAACTGCGGTAAGATATCCCGTAGGAAAACCAAGTACGTACTGCCATTGAGTACATCTGGGAGTAAATATGGTCCTATGAGATAATCGCCGAGGACACCTGCCAATATGTTCACACTGAACTTTTGTTGTGCGTTCGACGGGAAAACAGTGTGCGGATTTGTATATGACCATGTGTGCATATTGTGCGTGTTTACCACGCCCTCTCTCGTAAATGTTGCTTCATCAGTAAATAAAATATTTTCCAGAAATTGTGGATTATTTTCTGTTACATTAAGCAACCAGCGTACGAATTCTGTCCGCTGAGCACAATCTGTTACTGATAACAGTTGTACCCGCTGCACATGAAAGGGGTGCATGTTTTCTGCACGCAAAACACGCCACACACTTTGGTGAGAAACACCGACTTCAGACGCAGCAGCTCGTGTACTCGTGGAGGGGTTATCTTTAAAAATATTCAGTACATCTTCTTCCATTGCAGGTGTTCGTACATGTCGAGGTTTCCCTGCATCAATGCTTGCTGTATTAAACGATCCAGTCTCCCGTAATCGTCTATCGATTTTTATGAAGAGTTTCGAACTTGGGCAACGTTTTCTTGGAAATTGCTCACGGTACATGCGCTGTGCTAGACATGCATTTCCATGAGCTTGCCCGTACATCAGATGCATCTCCGCATATTCTTCGTTAGAGTATTCCGGCATAATTATTATACATCAACTTACTACAATCCCACTTACAACAGCCTCCCTTTAACATAACGCCCACTGATGACTGCTGTTTTATTACACTTTTCTTCCTATACACATAGAAAATTTGCATAAAAAGTACTTCTTCTTCATCATCCTGAAAGTTCATGGAGGAAACGCAGCAGTCACGGAGTTTGCTTTAAGACAAGGCGAGAGCTGCACAATATGTCATTCACTTGACCAGACTGAATAATGAAAGGGTATTGATAGAGGTTGATCAGAAATGTATAATTGAAAGATATTAAAACGGGGTGTTTACAATCGTCATGGGCGGAGTTTCGCCCTTTCCGAGCGTGCAACAGTACAGAGTTGTAACTAGGGAACTGCTTGATTTCTCCCATACAATTAAACTGATATGGTTTATTGCCAGCTTCTTCGAAAGCTTTCGGAATGGACCAAATTTTATAACATTTTCCTTGATGTAGGTAGAGTTGCATTTTTGGAATTAACGATTAACTATTTTGCTAAATATTTGATCTTGTATTTTTTCACTGTTTCAGAGCTTGTAACTCGCCATTAATTCTCAATATTCTAAAACAACTTATGTCATTTCGTAGGATTTTTTCTGCTCTTTCTAAATATGTGCTTCGTTTTTATGTAGCATTATCGATAGTTTAGCAATGAGGGTTTTTTTACAAATTTCCGATTTTTCATTCTATTTGCTGTAACTTGAAAATTATTGAGATCCGGCCAGCAATTATATACTGATTTATGCTCCGTGTGATCTCCTCTATTACCCCTATTAATATTGGACCCCTTTAACGGAACACCCTGTATATATATATATATATATATATATATATATATATTTTTTTTATTTTTTTTTTTTTTTTTTTTCTCAGTTGAAAAACTTATGAAATTTTTGTAACTATTTTGTGCTAAAATAAAATTTTAATCAAATCTTCGTGTAGTATATATTTCAGTTTTAATTTAGAAGTTGTAGTGTTATGATTCTACTTAAAAAAATTGTTTTCTATATGTAGTATTTAGAGTTTTATCATGCGCGCAGGACTTAATGATTTTAATTCGCGCATTAATTAGATGAATTTTTAAATTTTAATTTTAAATTTTAACACGTTCACACCGGCGCGGTGGGTCACACTCGATTGTCTCAGATTTGTCAAGTCTCCGGCTTTTTGCACACGACTGTTATTTTAGAGAAAATGTTGTTCTTTTAAATCGCCCAATTGTTCTAATTAAATAAAACAACATTTTCTGTATTATAATACTGGTATCCAAAAAGCCGTAGACTTGGCAGCTCTGATGCAGTCGAATGTGACCCACCGCGCCTTCGTGAACGTGTTAAGTTTGTACATACAACATTTATTTTTCTGGATAATATAACTAAGAGTATATACTTTAGGCAGAAAGAAAAAAAAAGATCTTAATTGCATATTATTTCTGTTTTGGTATTTTCTAAAAGGTGATTTTTTGATCGTTTCGACAACCCGAAAGATCCTGTGCCCCTTTAAACATTAATATAATGGTTGATTGAGCTTTTATAGCGCAAAATCCCTTAAGGGACATGCTGCGCCAAACATTATTATAATGACTTACAAAAATATTTAAAGAATTAATCAATCATTATCATTTAAGTTTATTTTTTCAATTCCTACTATTAGTTCACACTCGCCCTATATTTATATATATATATATATATATCTTGTTCAAATTTTCAACCGTTAATAAAATACTTATTATTCATCCTATCAAGTTGAAATAAATTTTGTAAAACTTATACTGGATGACAATTGATCTTAATACAGTTTTTTTTCAAATATTAATTCATTAATTAAATTTTAATTAATTAATTTTAGTTTTACATGGGAGACAAAATGGCGGCCATTGGTTATTGAAGCATTTAATGCATCTTCATATCTATAAGGGGGGTTACCATAGGAGGGACCCTGTTCTGTCGCCAAATACCGCCAAGTTTGTCGCCAACTTGCCGATATATCGCCTAATTTGACGGCCAAAATTAGTCGCCAAAAGTGACGCCAACTTGGCGATATCTGTAATATTTCGCCAAATTCCCATAGACTTCCATTGTAAACCTACTTGCTTATAGAAAATCAACAAATTGAGATATTTTAATGCAACAAAAACTGGTATTAGTTTAAGGGATTATATTAAATTTTTCTTTGATGACCCAAGTAGGAATTCACTTTAAAAACAAAAAAAATATATTACTTGTTTTTTATCAATTAAGAATGAAATCCTTTAACAAACCAGTCGCTTTCATTGAAAGCAACCAGATGTAGACGAATTTATTTCTGAAATAAGATTACGTGATATTAATTTAAAATCATTATACCCAAGTTTTGCATACTTTGGCAGGTTTTCGTGTACTGGCAATTAAATCTTTGCAATTTTTTTTCAAAAAAATGAATAATATATATTATCTTAACTTAATAAGTACATAGTAAGCAATTTTTTATATTTGGAAAATTTAAGCACTTTAATTAAATGACGTTTATGAAAAAAGTTTAAGTTCTTCTTTTATTCACAAAATAAAAACTTTATATGACAAAGAATCAAAGTATAAACAAAGTATTTTAGGGATGTTGTATTTCTGAAACACCAAAAGTTAAAGTAAACTTCGAAACTTGCTTAAACATTATTAGACCACATTTAAAATTATTTAAACATAATTTTGAATTTTACTTTTTAGAAAATTAATTTATGTTTTATTAATTTTAAGTTAAAAATTTCTGAACACTTTTTGAAAGATGCATTTACATTATTCGAACATCCAATCTGTTGCTTTTAAATATGTTTAACATTTTACTTTTGTTTTTGTTTTTGTTTCTATTTCAATTACTTTCTATTTATTTATCTTCAGATAAACGAAGATAAAACGAATAAAATTTTAAAAAATCAGGTTTATTTTTTTATGTTTCGGCAAATTTTCCTGTAATTCATAAATAAAGGATTCGTGAATTTTTTTTTCAGGAAAATTATTAACAGATTTGATTTTGATTAATAAAATGAGTCGTATATAATTTGTATAATCTGAAAAAGTTCAGCAGTTGAAATATAATTAACTTTATATAAAAAGAAGTTCAGAGATTTTAAACTCATTTAATGATGAATACAAGTTCACTGTTCATTCATATTTGCTGTTAAAATAAAAAGGGAAAAGATGTGAATAAGCAGATATGGAATATCTCAAAATAAATGTATTTAAGAGTCAGATATCTTTGAAAATTAAATACTTAATGAGATATTTAAAACTTATTAATTTTTTATACCTTCAAACAAAAAGAAAAATTCCAAACAATACACTTTTTAAAACATTTAAAAAAATTAACTTTCTTTAATAGCATGACAAATATGCATGTTGATTTTTAATAAAAGTATATTTGTATTTGTCGACCTATTTGTTTTCTTCTTTAATCATCATCATTCTTAGGAATTTCCACTAAGCAGTGTATTTCTTGGAACCTTAAAAGTATTCTCGAGTTCTTTTCCATTTATGACTGTCCAGGTAAATAACGTCATATTACTTATAGGTTGGTTTGGTTTGTGTCGGCCGATTATCAACACGTGGGATATAGGCCCTTGGGGGGGGGGGGGGGGGAGTGCCCTTCGTGGGGGTCTTTCTAAGGGAACCTAACCCGTATTTACTCATGGGAAACCACGGTTTCGAAGAAAACCACGAAAACTCCGAAACAGTTAGTCCGACGGACGCGATTTATTACTTATAGGAAGAAGAGTTATTACTCTTCAATAGAGTTTTTCCCAGTCGTTCTTGGTCTGACTCTCATTCGTGTTCGCCATTCCAAAAGCAATTTTTGTAAGGTTTTCACCTTTCATTCCAAGAACAAGTTCATACAATCTAATTTTATTATGTTAGATAGTATTTAATTTTTTTAATATATTTAAAATAATATGTATTTTTCTGCTGTTTTTGTAATTTATTTTCTATTTCAAGTTTTTTCATTTTTGTTTACCCGAGGCTGTATAAAAGAAAAAAAAATTTAAGTCTTAATGCATAATTAATTGACAGTAAGTAATAATGATAAGAACTATTTGAGTATTTGAAAACGGATAACACGTAAATTAAGTTAATTCTGAAATTAGAATACATATATAAATATTTGAAGTATATTTAAATGTCAAAAATTCGCAAACGTTTTAAAACCTTTTTCTAACACACTAATAATAATTAAACGGATTAATTAATTAAAAAGAAATAGGTACTTTTAAGCTAGTCGGGAGCATATTTCGCCAATAGCATTTTTTTCTCTCCTGCAGCAGCTTTATTTTTCGCATGTGTAATTTAGAAACAATGCTTCTACAGGGTGTATCAGGAGTGATAGTACAAGTTTGGTGGAGAGATAGAAAATAGCAAAAGAAGACAATCTCACATAGAAAAGTATCAGCGCAAATGAACGCATGACATGTACAGGGCGCTGTGCATCAAGAGTTTCTGATTAAGCGTAAAGCTTCTGACAAGTCCAGCCGGTCGCCATTCCACAAGGTGATTTTGCAGAATTGACATGAATCATTATACGTTAAATGAATATGAATACATGCATCTAGCTTACGGTGCGGCAGGGAAAATCGGTCAGAGAGCTGCGAAAATGCATGCAGTACACTACTCCAACTGGCGGCGCAAAGCTCTCTGTCCAGCCAGCCGTCATTGACAAGGTGATTTTGCAGAAGCGACACATGAATCATTTTACGTTAACCCCTTAATTCTCGCTCCCGTCATATTCACGGGCTGTGTCTTTTACTCAGAGTGTTTGATTCCCACCAGTTTTATAAAATAGTATAATTGGCTTTATTTTAGTATTGTTTTACCTGTCATTAAATTAGGTGAATATTTCTTTTTCATAAAAGTGGTGCCAATAAGCAATTTGAATTTTTTAAACGTAATTTAATTCGAGCGTTAAGGGGTTAAATGAATATGAATGTAGCCATCTAGCTTACTGTGTGGCAGGGTAAAGCGGACAGAGAAATGCGAAAACGCGTGCAGTACACTACTCCAAATGGTGGCGCAAAGCTCTCTGACAAGTCCAGCCGGTAGTCATCGACATGGTGATTTTGCAAAAGCGACACCTGAATCATTATACGTTAAATGGATATGAATATATGCATCTAGATTACGGTGCGACAGGGTAAAGCGGACAGAGAAATGCGAAAATGCATGCAGTACACAACTCCAACCGGCGGCGCAAAGCTCTCTGACAAGCCCAGCCGGTCGTCATCGACAAGGCGATTTTGCAGAAGCGAGACATGAATCATTATATGTTAAATGAATATGTATGTATGCATCTAGATTACGGTGCGGCAGTCGAAAATCGGTCAGAGTGATGCGAAATTGCATGCAGTATACTACTCCAACCGGCGTCGCAAAGCTCTCTGTCCAGTCGGTCGCCATTGACAAGGTGATTTTGCAGAAGCGACACATGAATCATTTTACGTTAAATGAATATGAATGTATGCATCTAGCTTACTGTGTGGCAGGGTAAAGCGGACAGAGAAATGCGAAAACGCATGCAGTACGCTACTCCAACTGGTGGCGCAAAGCTCTCTGACAAGTCCAGCCGGTCGTCATCTACAAGGCGATTTTGCAGAAGCGACACATGAATCATTATACGTTAAATGAATATGAATATATGCATCTAGATTACGGTGCGGCAGGGGAAAATTCGTCAGAGTGATGCGAAAATGTATGCAGTTCACTACTCGAACCAGCGGAGCAAAGCTCTCGACAGGTCCAGCCGTTCGTCATCGACGAATTTTCAAAAGCAATATATGAATCATTATATGTTAAATGAATATGAACATTTGTATCTAGCTTACGGTGCGGCAGTGGAAAGCGGTCAGAAAGCTGCAAAAATATATGCAGAATACTATCCCAACCGGCTCAAACCTCAGTACCAATTAATTGCACCTGTTCATCAACAACTGCGCGACACTGGATCTGTTACTAGTATCTGCCATGATAGAGGAGGAAACCGATAGAAAAGAACAACAAATTATCGAATTAAATCGAGGATTAATTCGAAATTTAAATCGAGGATCAAATCTTTCAGTCTATCGAAGAACAACAAAGTTACAGTACACAACACATTAGATTAATTTTAACACGATTATTCCAATTGGTAAATAAATCATATCAGATGTAAATTTCCAACTGTATGAAAATTGTCCGGAACAGGATTAATTGTGGTTAGCTGTGTGAAAAAGTTCCACCAGATTCGTCCAGTGTTGCCAGTGGGCTACTTTTTTAAAATTCAGATTTCTTGATTGACACAACTTTTTTGAAATAGTAAAATTCGCCTTATTTACTGACTTATTAATGAAGATGAAAACAAGAGCAATTTTACCGTTTCAGAAAAGTGGTGCTAATCAAGAAATCTGAATTTAAAAAAAAGATCCCACTGGCAACACTGGATTCGTCCGGGATATCTCAAATGGTTGAACATTGGCGGCTTCAGCCAAGAGAACCCTGATTCGTATCCTGGACTGAACATTTTTTGCCTGGTTGGAAATTTACATCTGCCACAAGATATTGTTTGCCGGTTTGGTGTTTCGCACTCAACAATGTTGTGGATACTGAATGAGGAATGTTTGTATACCTTTTCAGTTGATGATAAACATGTGGAAACATTTGATGCTAAGGTTTCCGTAGTTTGGATTAGCGTTCTGCATATATCTACGCAGGCAAAGCAAAGCTCTGTGACAATTCTCTTCGTCAATCCACAAGTTTACATTACAGAAGTAACATGAATCATTGTATGTTAAATGGATAGGAAACAAACAGACGGTGTGATAGGGGAAAGCGGTCGGAGAGCTATTCAAATGTATGCAGATGAATGAAAACTATCTAAACCGGCGCAAACTTCAACATCAAATGTTTGCACATGTTCATGAACAACTGAAAAGGAACTGCAAACGTTCTTCGTTCAGTATCCGCCACACTGTTGAGTGCGAAACACCAAACCGGCAGTTCATCGACAGACTGAGAGATAGCTTCCTCTATTGGAACTATTCGTGTCGATTGGTTTCCTCCTCTATGATGACAGGCACTAGTAACCGATTCAGTTTCGGACAGTTGTTGATGAACACGTTTAAACGTTTGAAGCAGATTTTCGTCGGTTGGAGTAGCGTTCTGCATATATTTGCGCAACTCTCCGGCCGCTTTACCCTATTGCACAGTAATTTAGATTTATATATGCATATTTATTTAACGTATAATGATTCGTGTCACTTCCGCAAAGTCACCTTATCGAATGATGACTGGCTGTACTTGTCAGAGAAGTTTGCATGTGATCAAAATTTGTGCATACTCAGCGCCCTCTACAACTTCATGCGTTCATTTTCGCCCATACTTTCCTATGCGAGATTTTTTTTTTTTTTTTTCTGCCTCACCACAAAATTTGAACGATCAAACCTGATACACCCTGTATGTTGCAATAAAATAGCTTAAATTATAGTACTATGTTTTTTTTTCTTATTCACTTAAAATGCGTGTATTTTAAATGGATGTGTTTTAAATTAAAGTTAAGTATTTTACATGAAATTATTGAAAGTTTTGTGTTTCAAGTGAAATGGATGCAATATGAATTATGGCGATGGGCACAATAGCTGGCGGTTTAACACCCTGTTAACATAAAATCACCAAGGCATACTTAAATAACATCGATGGCCAACATTTTGTTTTTAAAAGTTATCTTTATTTATTCCTTATTAATTTTATTTCTAAAGCACCCAGTTGGGAAAAAGCTTAAAAAAAGTGCACTAAATTTGAGAGTATTTGGCACCTTTAATAATGCATAAAAAGTACACGTTGCCAACCTCCCGGTTTTTTTTTTTTTTTTTGAAAACCAGTAAATTCTTACAAAAATATTCGCTTTATTTAATTACAGAAATTATGCGACTGTATAAAACACGTATTTCTGCATAAAAATATTGGTATTGAAAAATATCGGGAGGTTCGCAACTATAAAAGTGCAAACTGAATTGTGCATAAAAAGTGCAAACTGAATTGTACGTAAAATATGCAAACTGAATTGCGCATAAAAAGTGCAAAAGAGGCGCTGGTGGCGCCACCTATGGATAATTTCGGAAGTATCAACATTCATTATTAGGGGAGAATTATGTCGGGTGTTTGTCTTCCGAGGGGGGCCGAACTCACTAACTAGGCCTTGGGAATTGAGCGTTCTACCTACCTAGCAGGCGCACGTTTTTCCAATAAAAATACGCTTGCATTAGTCGAACAGCCAGTCTGTTATTTTCCAATATATTTTATCTTCTATTAATTATTTTATAACTTATTTTCTATAACAACCATTTTCCTTTTCACCCACTTTAAGCTTTATGAAAGTGAAAGATATTTTAATTCTTAACGTATGATTCGTTGATACTGATTTCAAAATAGTATTATATAGTGATAAAAAATAGTATTCATTTTCACTGAAAAGTAATTGGACTTCGACAAAGTTATTTCTGAAATTACACTCGTGAGAGTAATTTAAAAGTGCGAGGTTTAAGTTTTTCATGGTTCAGAAGTTTTCGTTTAACTCTTAATAAAGGTTTCATGATGTTTTTGAGAAAAATGAATAATGGATTTTATTTTGATTTATTAAATGCATGGCAAGCAGCTTCAATAATTTCCAGAATTTCAGCACTTGAATTAGTTGAAATTCAGTGGGAAGTTTACTGGAAAATATATGACTAAGCAGATATGAAAATCGATATCGATAAAATATATATATATATTCGAAGGATAAATTGTCTTTAAAACACTAAAAGTTAATGAACATTTTATATATCTCTATCTTAAACCCTATTAAAATTACTTATAAGAATAAAGGGAATATTTAAACAACGCTACTTTTCAATACACTTTTTTGAGAAATAAATTTAATTTAAAATAAAATAAATATTTCCTAAGAAAAATGCATTGAATAATAAAAGAGCTGGACATTATTTACACCATGAAAAAATCAATATTAACCTGAAAATCAAAAATCATAAATTTACTAAATGATACATACAAAAGGTTCTTAAGTCAAAAACTAGAAAAAAAAAAACATTAAAATAAAATTATAACAATCGACGTTTTGGTCATGGGAACGGATTTGGTCTGTCTATGCAACTAACTGTCAAGAGTAAGTTTAGAAAACGCGTTAATTTTTAAGCACAACATAAATTTTAAAAATAAAATTTTATTATTGACTGAAAGGTACTTTCCATTCCACATGACCTACAAATTGTATTTTTAATGGTGTCGTTTCAGACATGGTAACCGAGCTATTTTACGGTTTTTGATGTATTCCAATTCAGAATTCTTCTATGAACAGCTTTTTTTTTATATATTTGTCCTCCAACTGCATGTTTTATTTGCGAAAGAGAGTAATTACCAGTTGAAGCCAAGTTTCTGATGCGGCGGTTTTCGCGCAAAGTAGTCACTCTTGGCCTTCCTGAATGAAATTTTCGTTTGAAATCATTACCAGGAGACAAAACCTGATGAATACCCTTGTTTTGATCCTTTTAATGCACTTGCCATTTAGAAACAGACTTATGTTTTGTTCTCATAATCTAGAAATTTATCACCTCCTTCCCTGAAAATTCTTCTGACTTAGGCATTTTGTACTAACTCAAAAACAAAAGCTGATTGCTTCTTATGCATCCAGAAATCGATTGCGTGCACAAACGCTTACATCAGTTTGTAAAATTTGCATAAAAATGATTTTGTGCTTAAACTTTTGACACTGTTATTTTTGTTCTAAACTTAAATTTCATTGTTTGAAATAAAATTAAAAAGATAATTTTATTGAATACGGTTCTAAAACTGCTATTATTAACTTATACAAGAGAGATATTGAAATAAAGTGAATATTTAAAGTTTTATTTTTAAATTGTTATTGTGCTTAAACTATTGACACGTACTGTGTTACCTTTCTTATATGACTTGAAGTTGTTTGTTATTTATTCTTTAGTTAGTGTTTAGTCTTTCGGGACATTTTTAAATTTACAATAACCATACCGAATTAAAAATCTCTAAGCATAGTTCTTTAACGTCTTCGGATATCAATAATTGCTAGTTGCGTACAAAACCGCTTTAGTGAGTGTAACTTTTATGAGTTATCTTCAACATACAAAAGTAAGAAAACATACAAATTCAAAAAATAAATTATACAACCGTGAAATAATCTGCAAGTCAATCGACTGTCTCTACGAGTAATTTTAGGCATTTAGTATAATATCTTTGTAACTTGAAGTCTTTCTAAATTTGACTTTTGAGATACTGCTTTACCTTTTAAGGATTTTTTTAATTAACGATAACCATACCTAATTATCCGTAAGCATGGATATTTTAAATTTTTCGGCTATCAATTATTGCAATTTGCGTATAAAACTGATTTCGCGTGTTAAAATATTTCCGATTAGCTTTAAAAATTGAAGCCAATTAATAATGTTTATTTCAGGATTATTATTATGAGAAGAAATAATGAAATTTGTGGCTATAGGAAATTTAGAATTATACCTCCAGGTATCTTTTAACATTTTATATCCTGAATTTTGAATACAAAAATTCCTTCACCTGAATAATTATTTACGTTAATGGTTAAGGTATCCAGAACAAAATATATATTAATAATAATTTGATTTTTAGATAATTTTTTTAACCTTTTCAGTCCCGAAGCTAAAATAATTATATAAATGCTTATTCATAGTTTTTTTTCCTAACAAAATGACATAGGAAATGATAGAAAAAATATCTTTTCTGAAACTGATCGTTTACGCGCTTAGTAATTTAAGTTCAGAAATATGGATCTTAAGCAACAAACCCCCTTAAAAACATTACTTTAATAACCATTAACCTAAATTACCGCAGTCACAAATTAAAGAGTTTTAAACAAGTAAATAATCATAAATCCTCAAAAAAAATTTTATTGAAAAAAAAAATTAAGTTAAATATGAAAATTTCTCACTTTCTTGGATAAACTGCCTTTTGGGCATTTTTAGACATTTTACAAACTTAGATGAAAATAACATTAATTTCATGTGGGAATCAGCTTACATGCTGCCATTTATTCGTTTGCTTTGAACGCAAAGAACATTCAGCTATTAAGAAGTGATGTGAAAATGCAAAAAAATTGGACATTTTAGTTTTTATAAGAAAAAAAAAAAACAAAGGGCGCCGTTTGGGGACCCAGGGACCGAAGAGGTTAAATCTGATTTAATGCATTGGTAATTAGGACTCTTTTTGCAAAATATTTACAAGAGTATTTAGATTAATTAACAAAAAATACTGTTATGAAAATCTCACAATTCTTATAAGAACAGTGTAAATAAATGTATTGTGATCTTATCTGTAACAGAAAAGTGTGCTGCAAATTTTTTTCATAGCATACTTGCCAACTTTCAACTAAACTTCCGTAAAATGCAAGTAAAATTGATCCAGGATAAACACGTTTCTAACCAGAAAATTTATTTGATGCATCATTATACATTTAATAGCATGTTTCTCCATTAATTCTATTTCAATTCATTCCATAAAAAAAAAATTCTAGTTCAAAACGTGTTTAACCTGGATCACTTTAACTCACATTTTACGGAAGTTTAGTTGAAAGTTGGCAAGTATGGTATAGCATTTTTTAATAGGGAAAAAGTTAGGCGTAGGTAAATGCTTGAGAAAATAACCACATTAAAAAATATTTAGTTTCAACTTTTATGCTTTCTAAGTATGAGCAAATTATATTTATGAAAAGTGCAATCCACTTTTATTAGTACACGAATTAAATTAGTTTTACATAAAATTTTCTTTAACTTTACTTAAAAGTACCGCCAGGATATAAAGGGTTAAAAGAAAAGAAAAGATACTTAATTTGCCCATAAACTGCCACTTCGCTCCGCATGTTCTATCATTTATTTTCAATATTTGGACAGATCATAATTTTTAAAATTGGCCACCATAACTCGGGAATGCTAAAATTATCCGACCATAAAAATGTAAAATGATTACACTGATGTAGATTGTAAATATGAAACTAACTTAAAATTCAAGCACATTTGGGTAAATGCTCATAATGAATGTTATTCAAATTTATTGCAGTAAGCTTAGCGCGCTTTCGGTATCGTTTATCATCTGCTCTTATATTACTTAAGGAGAATAATAAAATATTTTATGGTTATTTTTAAAAATTAGTAAGATGCTTGTTTGCAAATAATGTAGGGTTTTTACGGATGTTTGTGAAGTTTAATGCAGTTAAGTGAAACAGAATAAAATTTATATCAATTTGCTGTTTCTTATATGTTATTAAGCAACAATTTATATTTGTTATCGTAAACGTATTGGTGAAAGCAATTGTCTAAGTGAAAAATTAGAAAATGTATACCATTTCACTTCATTTTATGTGCTATTATGCGAAAATGTATTATATAATGATTCATATTATCTAATGAGCTGTATAAAATATTTTTTGGAAAATTATTATTTTTTTAAAAATATTTGCTTTTTGTACGTTAAATAATTTTGTGGAGTTTAGTTTCGTAAAGTTACCTATTTTGAGATTAATATGTCTTTGTAGTTTTATATATGCTATTATGCAACAATTTATTTTGTTGTATGTAAACATTTCAATGAAATTACTTCTGTTAAGTATACAATGGATATCAGTTTCTTTGGATATCAATTTTTGCTATTAGCGAACAAAACATATTTAATGTGTTGAACTATTAAATATTAGCTTGAACGTTATAGCTGATTGATAATAGATATTTTAGGACTATTAATAAGGGAAAACGTAATTATAAAATTATGTTTCATTAGAAAAAATGAATTATATCTCCATGTATCTTTTAAAAGCAAAGAAAATATACTAAATTCGCCCATAAAAATCAACTTCGTTATCATTAATTTTTAATATTTGGACAGATCATAATTTTTAAAATTGGCCACCATAACTCGGTAATGTTAAAATCATCCGACCATAAAAATGTGAAATGATTACACTGTTGTGAAATGTAAATATGATACAAACTTAAAATTCAAGCACTTTTGTTCAGATGCTCATAATTAATGTTATTCAAATTTATTTCCTAAACTTAGCGCACTATCGCTATCGTTTATCAACTGCTCGTATATTATTTAAGGGAATAACAAAATATTTTATGGGTATTGACAAAAAAATAGTAAGATGCTTCTTTGCAAATAATGTAAGGTTTTTAATGATGTTTCTGAAGTTTAATGTAGTTAAGTGAAATATAACAAAATTTATATAAATTTGCTGCGTGTTTTATGTTATTATGCAACAATTTATATTTGTTATGGTAAATATATTAGTAAAGTAATTGGGAAACATTAAAAACTTAATTTAAATTCAGTACTTTTTGTATGTTATTATGCAACAATTATTTTTTGTTGTTCCTAAATATGTTGGTGAAGATAACTTTTTATATGACATATTACCTAATTTATATCAATACTCTGCTTGTTATGCGATATTATGCAACAATTTATATTTTTTGCTCATAAATATATTGATGAAAGTAATTTTGTTACGCTTCTAATGAGAATTATTTTTTTTAATGTTGTTGTAATTCGTTTGATACTGATATTGATTAAAAACACTTAAACTTAATCTTAGCTGTTAACACAATATAAATAAAAACGTTGTGGGTGTAAATAGACAGTTCATTCAAAATAATGTTATTGTAATTTATTGTTGTTTACATAATAACGAACTAGTGAGTTGGATTATTATTAATTAGCTTCAAAACTAAAACATGCAGACTCACAAATTAAAAACATATTTTCTACAATCGTAAAAATGTATAAATTTATCAACTGTGTATCGATAGTAAGTATATTACCTTTCTCATATAATATGGAGTGTGCTTAATGTTGACGTTGGAGTTAATTTTTTGCGTCAGGAATCTTTTAATTAATCTTTAAGTAATCTTCTTTTTTTAAGGAATCATTTAATGATTCAATGAAAAATAACTAGGTATAGATATTCTTATTTTTGGTATATCATTTTTTGCTTTTTGCATACTAAAGCGATTTACTGTATTGAATTATTATAAATTAACTTCCATAAAGAAAATTCAATTTTAAAATTATCTTGCTATGGAAAATTTTGAAATATTTTTCCAGATACTTATTAAAGCGAAACAAACTATAAATGTATCCATTAATATGCCATTTTGCTCCGTCTGTTCTATCATATTTATCAGTATTTTGACAAAGCATAATAATAAAAATATGCCATCATCATTCAGGAATTGTTAAAGTTATCTGACCATAAAAATGTAAAATGATTACGCTGATGTAAATTGTAAATATGAAAGAAACTTTAAATTCATATTCTAGCATACTTGGATAAATGCTCATAATGAATGTTATTCAAATTTATTGCTGTGAGCTTAATGCGCTTTCGCTATCGTTTATCATTTGGTCGTATATTACTTAAGGAGTGGGATAAAATATTTTTGGATATTTTTTAAAATTATTAAGATGTTTGTTTACGGTTACGGTAAAGTATTTGCTGATGCTTGTAGAGTTTAATGCTGTGAAATGAAATATTACCAAATTTATATCGACTCGCTACTTGTTATGTGTTATTATACAATAGCTCATTTTGTCTTTTAAATATATTAATGGAAACAATTTTGTTAAACTTCTAATTAGAATTCATCGCGTTTTAATGCGATTGTGTAATTTATTTTCGGACCTGCTACATTGCAAGACTCTAGATACTATGTTAATAGAATTTCAGTGACTAAGTTTTAGGTGTAAATTTACCTTAAAATAATTTTCAATGATAACAGTTTTTTCGAGAAGGGCATAATGGTTTGCTTCACACATTACATAAATTTGAATTTGAGGCAATATAGAATTTATAGTTAGCATATATTTGTTAATATAAAATTTTGCTGTTTATTTATAATGCATATTAATGTTTCATTCTTTTCGACATCGTAGACTTTATATGGTTTTTTTTTTTTTACATATTTACATACGTGAAATCTACAGTGGTGTTTTAAAAGAGAAAATAAAGATGACCTAATTTTAATAAAGTAAAATTTACTGAAGTGACCCTTGTTTTTGCTGTTGTATAAGACCTTTAACAATAATTCTACCGGTGTAAAATTATACCTTTTGAGATTTTGATTTGTGGTTGTAGTATTTGTAATTCTTAAACTAAGCGAACCATAAGTCAATCATTCAACGTATTAAAAAGGATTTGTGATTACTTTAATTAAAAAAAAATAATAACGTATAAATTAACCATAAATAAAAATTTTAAATGGTGTGATTCGACACCGGTAGAAATAGCGTTAAACAAACTCTAGACAAAAATCAATCAGACATGCAATGAATATAGAATTAACTCTATCTGTTGAAGGGGGAGGCTAAAAATCAATGCTTATATATATATCTCCTTTCAGTAATTCCATTTCTAAGTCACACAAACATGCAATTTCAGTTTATTTTTCCTCACTTAAGTTTATTGATACTTAACCCTTAAATGCCTGACTTTTCAAAAATCATTGTAATAATGTTTTTCGGCTTTCATTTTTTAAATAAATCATGAGAAAAATACTTTAAAAAATCATATTTTGTTTTAAGTATAGTTTACGGCTAAAAAACAGTTTGCTACTAATCGGCAATACTGGTGTTTAATGGAAAAAATAATTTCCTTTGATAAAACTCTATAATATTAAACAAACAAGAATTTTAGGAACTATAATAAGAAATAAATTTTACTTGCTCACTGCAGGTCAAAATAGGGTATTTCGCAAGCTTCCAAACAAAACAAAAAGAGAAAGTAGCAACATTTGAAAAATAAATCTATCTTTTTTCTTAAACAGCACAGGTGTAGTCATCTAAATGTTGAAAATCGAGTTAATAATATTTTCAGAATGTATTTTATTGACAACATTAGGCATTATAGCTTCAATATTATTCTAATAGTATTTTAGAGCCTAAATTGGGTATGTTGCCGAAAAGCAACACCAGGCATTTAAGGGTTAAATGTGTACGAATTACAGTTTTTGTAATCACTTCGATAAGACCCCATATAGGATGATTAGGATTTGTAGACCTTTTTTTTTTCTTTTTTTTTGAGAGAATTTGCAATTATGCTCTCCGGATTATTGTCCTAAAAGGACGCCAATATTGGTTACAATGGGGCTAAATAATACGCCAATCATCGTAATACTTATAATGAAATAAAAATATTAGGATGGAAGTAGTGATGCAGCCAAAAATATATATATACACCGTAGGCAAAGAGTATATACCAGGCAATATACGCTACAGCTATGGAGAGTACACGGAGTTATCCAGAAGGTATACGGCGTACCACTGTACAGTACATGCTCCGCTGCATCCCTGGGTAGAAGTAAAAGTAGGAAGTAAGAAATAAAATTATTAATTTTCCGTTAGAAGCCATTCCTAGAGACATATTGGCTTTGCTGATATATTTGCAACAGATTATCAATATTTCAGGGATGGAGTCATGTTGCGAATACATTGGAAATAAAATCAATAAATATTTCTCGAGACCTTCAACTGTGCTTCTTCAAACATCAAATTGCTTCTTCACTACAGAGACATAGCTAACAACAATCTCGTTTTTTTTTCATCTTCTTTTACGAGTGCTACTACTATTTCAGAATAGAAAAGTTCACTGTATTTAATGACAAATTCTGCGATTAAATAAAATGAAAATATCTATTCGGCACAAGGGATACTCGAAAAACAGGAGAGTTGGTGGATATGTACTAAGGCATTGGGGCGGAGGTTCCTGTTTCTCATACATACACAGAGACAGACATTCATACATATATAAATACAGACATGCATACATATACACAGACTGACAAAAATATCTTTCTTCTTTGCAAACATCAGTCAGATAAAACTCAAACTTTTTGGGGTGCCTTTTTTAATAAAAAGGCATAATTAAAAGCATCTATTTTTTTTTTTACTTACTACGTAACTGCTATCTAAAAACATATCTGTAAATTTCGTAAAATTAAAGGTGTGAAGAATATATTAACATTATTAATATTATCATCTTTATTACTTCTGATGTTATATCTCCTGAGTGTTTTTTTATTATCAGCTTCATTACTTTTGATATTTATCACCTGCGTGCTTTTATTATTATTTAATTAATCTTTCCAACGTATTTTAATAAAAGATACTTGTGCCAAACATATAATTTTTCACATATGAGAATGGTAAAAGCCATATAAGAATATACAAATTGAAAATTTCATAAGATGACAACAGGTTTGACATGCATTTCTTCTAAAAGCAATAATTGAACGTTTTAAGATAAATATAACTTTTTGTATTTTATGAAACTGTCATCTGAAAATTACATTTTGTGCAATTTTAAAAGTGACAATATCTTTGAAATATTTATTGAAATAGTAACATATATTTTCATGACAAAAGTATGATTCATATTTCAAAGATTTTAATCTTAGTTTCAAAAGTTTGATTTGAAATGAAACATTTTTCTACACTATATTTGTGCGGACGTTTCTTTTTCGAATAAATACAAAAAGTCAAATAACATTTTCATTATTTTTTGCTATATATTGCTTTCTTGAAATATTTTTTTAAATGTGTGATATTTATGGTATTTGAAAGAATTTATCGAAATTGTTGACTATCAAACATCGTATTTATTAGTGTAATGCGAATATTTTCCCCTAAAATTTTAAAATGAAAATGCGGGATGCTATTTTACACGAAATCCTTCCTATAGCTAGATATAGATGTTTATAACAATTGAAAAATATCATGATTTTACTAAGTCACATATTGGAATAAAGTTCTATAATAATAGAAGTAGAAAAATAAAATTAAAGAAATAATTGCTTATTTATGTATTTTAAATCACAGATTACAATGAGAAGAAAATAGAATATACAGAAGACTTTTGTTGCTCTTTTAATAAAGGGCGAAACAGTGAATGAATGTGTTAATTTACATTATTTTTTTATACAAATTTTATAAAAAATTTCCGTCTTTATTATATCAAACAAAGATTATTATTATTAGCTCTTCTTATATATTATGAGGATGGAAAAAAAAAAGGTTTCAAATGTAATAAAAAATCATTTATTAACAATAGACCGAAAATGCAAAAGGGAATTAAGAGGCATACTTCTCAAACTCTTTTCCACATAACCACTAAATGTACTCATAACTTCGAAGAGGCATCAGAGCGATTTATATGACAAGACTTTTAGAAAAGTGGCTTCTTTTGCGCCACTTTGACAAGGTTGTATGAAGCCAACCAATGCAAATGCTCTGGAATGTCAAATGATGGTTTCATCCTCCAGCATAACATTACCAGTAAGTTACCGATCGCTAAACTCAATAATTTGCTGCAAAAGTCTGGAGCCAACCCTCACCCAAACAAAAAATTATTGAAAAATAAATAAAGAAACAAAAAGATGAGGCTGTATCGAATTGAGTATATTATGTTACATATTTACAAGAACTACAACAACAGAAATAAAACAGAGAAATAATATGTTTTTATAGATTTTGCACCGTTTTCTTCAAACAATGATCTAAAAACAGCTGGCCACAGAAAACAGACCACGTGGAACGATACCCAGCCTGAAACTTTTCTCACTATTATATGCTGGCAAGGCTACAAACGCAGCACAAGATGGAATATTAATTGGAATATTTTTCATTTGACATATTGTATGCAAGGCGAATGTTTCTCTCTGGAACATTTTCCATGTATTAATATAGTTTCTATCGATGTTGGATTTAATTATGTATCGTGTTCGCCCCAGGTCCGAGGCTCACGATTAATATTCCATCTTGTGCTGCATTTGTAGCCTTGCCAACATATAATAGTGGGGAATGTTCCAGGCTGGGTATCGCTCCATATTGTTTAGTCGGTATAATGTCAGTGCGCTATACTGATGGCCCGGTTCGAGTCCCGGCATGGAATCTTTTTCACTATGTTGGCCTTTGTGCCTCTTAAGCAATTACTTTGAAATTTGATTTTCATTTGAAATATTGTATGCAAGGCGAATGTTTCTCTCTGGAACATCTTCCATGTATTAATAGAGTTGTTCCAATTCGTAATCTCAATTATCCACAGTGTAATTGATTACAGTTACACACATTCAAACACAGAAATTTTGTGAAATAATGAGATAGGAACGTTTGTGACTACTGTCCTGCAAGAATATGTAAGGCATGTAATTTTAACTATATTTAATTACATACAATTAAAATGTAATTACACTGCAGATAATTTGAATTACAAATTTGTCCAACTCTGGTTAGAGATACATATAAATTAGATGTTTTTTTAATTAAAAATGCTGTTTCTAGTATTTATTCTTGTGTGTTTTGCTATTGATGAATAGTATATTATGCTTTATTAATAAAGCTGTTATTAAAAAAGTACACTAGTTAAAATATAGTAATTATTTTTTTTTTATCTACGACAATTCAAAGATTTCTCATTTCTATTAAAATGCTCGAAAACCATAAAGTGTAAATTAAAATAAACAAGAAAAATGCATAAAAGAATAAAAATGTAACTTATTAAGAAAAACATAAACTGGAGATTAAAATTTATGGGAATATAATAATTAAGCAAGTCTCTTTACATTTTGCCTTTTTTTAAAACTAAAACATTCTTTAGAAAATATTTCTCATTTGGGTCTCTTTGAGATTTAAAATAACACGTGGGAAAAAAAAATAAAATATACATATAAAAATAAACATCCGACATTTTTTTTCATAAACCAAACACAAAAAGCAAATCATAAAATCATACGAATATAATAATTTAGAAAGTCTCTTTATATTTCACTTTATTTTGAACTAAAATGATTCTTCACAAAATATTTCTCATTTGGGTCGCTTTAAAATTTAAAATAACAGGAGTGAAAAAAAATTAAATAAAAGTAAAAATAAAATATACATAACAAGATAAACACCCTACATTTTTTTACTAACCAAAATACTAAAAGCATATAATAAAATCATACGAATATAATACTTAAGAAAATCTCTTCATATTTCGCTTTATTTTGAACAAAAACCTTTCTTCACAAAATAATTCTCATTTGTGTCTCTTTGAAATTTAAAATAACATGTTTAAAAATAACAAAATAAAAATAAAATATACAAAACAAAATAAAGACACAACTTTTACTTTTACAACCAAAACATAACATGCAAATCATAAAATAATAATATAATAATTAAGCAAGTCTCTTGATATTTAGCTTTATTTTGAACTAAAAACCATTTTTCACAAAATATTACTTAGTTATATCTTTTTGATATTTAAAATAACATGTTTGAAAATAACAAAATAAAAATAAATAAATAAATAACAATAAAGTGTACAAAACAAAATAAAGACACAACTTTTGTTTTAATAACCAAAACGTAAAATGCAAATCATAAAATCATAAGAATATAACTCATAGCCGAATTTCTTCTACGCTTCAATTTCTTCTTTAAAAAAATCATAATTTCAAAATGTCTTATTCGTATTCCTATTAGCTGTTTGAATTCTTCATGCTGAAAAATGAGAAATAAGAACTTATTATTATACTATAAATCATTTCAAATATCTTCTAATAAAATTCGTGTACAAAGAAAATAAAGACTTGACAATGAATCATTTTTATATTTTCTTTTAAACAGAGAGCTTTAAAAGCTTGTGTTGTATTTTAAAAAGATGTATATGTAGAATAAACAAGTTGGAAATTGCTCGTCAAACGTGGCATATGTGGTGCGTTTGTACTATAACTAGTTTTATAATTATTTTTTGCACCCCACATTGTACTGAATGTACATTTGTTTGCACTTCATAAGTGCATAGTCTGTAACATCATTAAAATGCACTTGCAATGTTTTTTTTTTCCCATTCCCCGTAATTTAACGGAAAACTTTTAACTGTCCCTGCAATTAAAGTATACATCCGATTTTCATAAAATTTTAAATGGCTCGACAAAATTTTGCAACAATTATATATTACAAATTTCATGCCATTCGGATGGCTGTAACATCATTAAAATGCACGTGCAATAATTTTTCCCATTGGCCGTAATGTAAAGAAAAACTTTTGGCACTCCCTGTAATTAAACTGTACATCCGATTTCCATAAAATTTGAAATGACTCAACAAAATTTTAGAACAATTATATATTTAAAATTTCAGACCATTCGGAAAGCTGTAACATCATTAAAATGCACTTGCAAAAATTTTTCACATTGGCCGTAATGTAAAGAAAAACTTTTGACTGTCCCTGTAATTAAACTATACATCCGATTTTCATAAAATTTGAAATGGCTCGACAAAATTACGCAACAATTATATATTTAAAATTTCAGACAATTCGGAAAGCTGTAACATCATTAAAATGCACTTGCAATAATTTTTCACATTGGCCGTAATGTAAAGAAAAAATTTGACTGTCCCTGTAATTAAACTATACATCCGATTTTCATAAAATTTGAAATGACACAACAAAATTTTACAACAATTATATATTAAAAATTTCAGGCCATTTGGATGGCTGTAACATCATTAAAATGCACGTGCAATAATTTTTCCCATTGGCCGTAATGTAAAGAAAAATGTTGACTGTCCCTGTAATTAAACTATGCATCAGATTTTCATAAAATTTGAAATGTCTCGACAAAATTTTGCAACAATCATATATTTAAAATTTCAGACCATTCGGTTGGATAGTTTTTGCTCTGTTACATGCGGACGGACTGACGGACGGACTGAACGAAGACTATAGGTGCTACGTATTTATATAATTACGAACGCACCTAAAAAAGTGTTCTATTATTCATTAATATAAAATACATAAGGCAAAAAAACCTTACATTTTTTTAAAATTTATTTCCACTACTTCGATTATTTTTATAATTATTTTCAATATTTTGTAAATGAAATGAATTTTTGATTCTTAATCATTTTGTTTTGCTTTTGAATATAGGTGTTAAACCTTTTTATATTTGTTGTATTTGTAAAAAGTTACATATGTTGATAAAAAAAAGCTCTATCATTGATTAATATGAATTAAATAAAGTTTTGGTTTGGTTTGTGTTTATGACGGCCGATTATCAACACGTGGGATATAGGCGCTGGAGGGGGAGTGCCCTTCGTGGGGGTCTTTCAAAGGGAACCTAACCCGTATTTACGCATGGGAATCCACGGTTTCGAAGAAAACCACGAAAACTCCGAAACGGTTAGGACGACGGGCGCGATTGGGTTCGAACCCAGCACCTCCCGTCTACCAGTTTCGAGAGCAGAACCTCTCAGCCACTGGTGGGGCGAATTAAATAAAGAAAAAAATCTTTGGAATTTTTTTAATTTTTCTTCGAATAATTCGATTTTTTTAAATTATTTCGAATATTTTTTAATAAAATTCATGCACTAAAAAGGGGAAAGTTCGATAGTGAATCGTTATGATTACTTTTCTTTTAAACAAATGGGTTGAATAATTTTATATTTTTTGTATATTTGAAAGATATATATACAGATAAAAAAATTTTCTATCATTGATTAATGTGATAAATAACAAAATAAACAAAGTATAATAAATAAAATAACTTTTAAATAAACAATAAATGAACAAAAAAGTTTAATTTATTTCTAGTATTTTTTATAATTATTTAAAATATTTTCTAATAAAATTTCGTGTGTGATTCAGAAAGTGAATTTTCAAGAGTGAATAAATTTTATAGTTTTTTCTTTTGAACAGAGGTGTTAAAGCCTTTTATATATGAATATTTTTAAAAGACATATATGTAATTAAAAAAAAAATTCTATTATTAATTATCAGGAAATAATTAAATCAAAACAAATTTGTTGGGAAAGATTTTATGTATAAGGTTTTACAATATGTCAATTAATTTATGCTCGTCTTATATCAATGAATATGGTTTTCAAAAAGTGGTATAAAAGTATTTTTCTATTCAGTAGCAGCAACTTTTGAAAAATATTGGGTTGGCTCAAAAATGTTTGAGGAAAATAACACATACAATTTTTTTCCCCTTTTAGTCCGCCTGCATGGAGAGAGGGAAGGGTAGAACAAATAACTAAAGAGGATAATTAGAAGTCAAATTATGGTTTTCCTAAGCAAAATATACATTTATTATAATTTTATAAAGTTTATTAAATTATATTCTTATAATTTCTTCCTTATAAACACATTAATATTTATTATAAATAGCATAAAAATTACTAACTGTAGAAAGTGAAAAAAAAAATCCCCCCGGCCCGGCCTACAGGTGGAGGTAGATTTCGAAGTTAAGTATACTAATTTCACCAACAAAAACTAAATCATGATTAGAGAGAAACCCACTTTAACAATTTTATCTGGCCGCTTTTGACGAGTTTTTATTTCATTTTTATATAATAGCTAGTTTCATCAGAATCATGCTAAGGCGGTAGACAAAAAATTACTTTTCCATGCTCAACAACTCGAAATTTTATGGCACATTTTCAGATTCATTTTTAAAAGGAAAAATATTAAACTTGCTGACGTGATTTTTGAAGAGATTTATAAGCGACCTGTGTTTTTATTTTTCGTTCAATTAATTAAAACTTGATTTATAAACAATTATTTTCTGAGTAGGACAATATTTTTTCGTTTCTAACAGAATCGCTTCGGGAAATACTGTTCAAAATGCCCACTTTGACATCATTTTTTGAAATATATTCTGCCTCTATCAAAAAATCCATCATTACGGTACATTATATAGTTTCTGAATAAGAGAATCTGCCAATTGGATGCCTTTGAAAGCAAAAATGAATTTAAAAATGAGTAAGAAAATAAGCAGTTTGGATTTGAATACACCCTTAATAAGACGATTTTTTTTTCAACCGCTATGTATTTTTAATTTGTTTTTGCTGTAAGAATTGGTCCTATCAAAAACTTCTCTATATAAATGTTTTAGATAATATTGAGAATATATATGATAAATTCATGGGGATTTTATATCTTGTGAATTGTCGGAGTTATGGATTTTTTCTTCTTCAACGCCCTTTTTCTGTTTTCGTTTTTATTATTATTTATTTATTTATTTATTTATTTTGCTGTATGAATTGGTCCTATCAAAAACTTGTGAATATAAAATATATAGATAATATTAAGGAGATTTTACCCAAAAACCCTATTTTTGCGCCCCTTGAGCTCATTTTTAATTTTATGAAAAATCTGTGATACATAAATTTTTTGCCCTATTTTTAGAAGTAATAAAAATTTTAAACTGATTTAATATGTACAAAATTTAAGAAGTTATGGGTTTTTTTCGTTTTCCACAAAACCCCTCCCTATTTCCATCCCCTTGGTCCGATTTTACCCATTAACGAGCTTGACCGAGATTTTATACCCCTTGATTTTATGTAACAGTTTCGAAGAGATTTGGGCAAAATTGTGGAAGTTATCGTGCCCAGAAGAAAGTGATATATATACATATATATAGAGATAGATAGATAGATAGATAGATAAAGTTTTTCACTGAGGGTGGTTTTGAGTTCTAGGGGTAATGATCGGTGTAGATCTGCAAAAGTTTTTCAGAAATTCCAACATAAGGGAAAATGTAATAGGTAGTATTTAAAATAAAATCTACCTAAAAAAAGATAATGTGAAGATAAACATATATTTTAGTCACCTAAATGCTTTATCGATTCAAGACATTAAAAGACATGCAAAATATGCAGGGAAATTTGATTTTTGAGAGAAATTTAATTTGACATCTGTGAAGGGGCTTTCCCTGCTCCTGTAAGTCTAATTGATGTCCTTAGTCTTTTTCAAACGAAATTATTTTAGAGAACGTCAATAAAACCAAAATTTATTTTCGCGATTAAACAAATAAATGAATAACGAAATAAATTAGTGAAAATTGAGTGGACGGAAAAAACAAATTGTTGTGTGAGCTCGCGCCCCCGGGCCCATATAAGTTTCGCTACTATTTCTATTTATTTGATGTTAAAAATATATAACTAACTTTGACAATAAACTTAAATTCCATTGCTGTTTAATAATAAGAAAAAGAAAACAAAACAAGTCTTTCGACAGGTTTGTGATTTATAAGATATCAAATTTACTTCCTCTCTTATGTAAATTCTTTCAAAACAAACAGAGATGCATTTTTCCAATTGTTGCACTTTATAAAATAATATAATTAATAAAATACTTTTTCACTAATTATTTTATTAATTACACACAACAGTTTTAAAACAAATTGTTGCGTGAGCTCGCGCCCCCGGGCCCATATAAGTTTCGCTACTATTTCTATTTATTTGATGTTAAAAATATATAACTAACATTTACAATAAACTTCAATTTCATTACTGTTTAATAGAAAGAAAAAGAAAACAAACAACTCTTTCGAAAGGTTTATGATTTATAAGATATCAAATTTACTTCTTCTCTTATATAAGTTCTTTCAAAACAAAACAGAGATGCATTTTTCCAATTGTTGCAGTTTAAAAAATAATTTAATTAATAAAATACTTTTTTCACTAATTATTTTACTAATTACACACAACAGTTTTAAAACAAATTGTTGTGTGAGCTCACGTCCCCGGGCCCATATAAGTTTCGCTACTATTTCTATTTATTTGATGTTAAAAATATATAACTAACATTTACAATAAACTGCAATTTCATTACTGTTTAATAATAAGAAAAAGAATACAAAACAACTCTTTCGAAAGGTTTATGATTTATAAAATATCAAATTTACTTCTTCTCTTATATAAGTTCTTTCAAAACAAAACAGAGATGCATTTTTCCAGTTGTTGCAGTTTAAAAAAATAGTTTATTTAATAAAATACTTTTTCACTAATTATAAGCAATGCTTAAATGAATACTTTTTTATTAAAAATTTTAAAATTATGTCCTTTATGTTCATACGTATATCTAAATGAGTTTGAAAGAAGAACAATTATTTCAATTTTAATTGATTATTTTTATTTCCAAGAGCATTTTTCTCATTCGTTAATCTTCTTAATTCTTACGTTTCATTTTCTTTTCTTACTCTTGTCTTTTTTTACCACATGTCATACTTTGTTATTTGTTACGTTTTGTCAGAGCGAAATATGAGACAAATTTATCAGTTGAATTTTGCTTCGAATGTATTGTGACTAAAAAAAATAGTAAAACGAAAGTAACTTGATATTATATTGAATCTATTGTCTTAAATGTGCAATTAAATATTAATCTTTTTTGAATAAAAACATTAAATAATTATATCTTATACGAATTTAAAAGAATGTTTGATTTTTTATTATTATTCATTAGATGCCATTTTACAATCCAAGAAGGTGAAATAAATTATTTTAATCACTTAGAATTGTTTTAAAAACTATACAATGCCCCATCTGACTTCATTAAGTAGTTTATTTTGATTCTTGTTGCCAAAACAATAAAAAATATTAAACTATTTTATAATACATTCCATGTACAAGGTAAGAGAATTTCATACTATGAATTTTTTTATCGCTTTTATTTTTCAAAAGGACGTTGTAAAGCAATTATCTATTTATTACATAAAATATGAAAATTAAAATTTATTTTTTTTTTAATCTCTACAGATAATATTTACATAAATGGGCAAATTTCTTTTGAAAATATTTTATTAATATGATATTATCATTCATTTTCCACATTTATTTCATATAAATGCGTGTTGAAAAGTGAAAAAATATCAACTTCAAAAATATATGAACATTAATCCGTTATATTTGTTCAACATTTTTTCAGATTGGTTAATCTTTTGAGTTCTTATCTTTCTTTTGATATCATTTCTTGCCATTCTTGCCGATATTGAAGTCCGGTATTTATTTAATTATTTATTAAACTCACTTGTGTGCTTGACATTAGGTGTCCGCTTATAAATCATCGTCAATATGCAAGGACGAGATAGAGACAAGGAAATTTACAACACCACAGAATTACAATCGAGAGCTCCACAAAGAGAGTGCAACGGAGCCAGAGGGGGTCGAACTTGCAGATCACGTGCGCTCTTAAGCTATTAGCGGTGTGATGTCTTAACCACTCAGCTACGGTGGGGACAAGTCCTGTATCGATGTCAATGTTTCATGTCGTTATGCTTTGCGGTCTAATTCTGAGGCTGGTCTGTATCTGGTCTAGAAACCGACTTTAGTTTGTTTTCTAGTCTAGATACGATATCGTTTCAGCTTAGGATTGTTTCATTTTTCTGACGATATGACGTACTACATTTACGAATTCCACGCATCTGGAGATGAACATTTCAGTTTCAGTGTTCGCCATCGTTCCGAGGACGTAAGCTAGTTTCTAATTTGTCGGTTAGTATAACTAAATCGGTCATTTCAAAAACCATATAAAATACAGAATCAAAGCTTTTCAGAAAAAAAAACTGTATTACTCACAAGTAAACGAATTTTTATGGCTTTTTTGGACTGATTATAGAGTTTGAATATTAAAATTTCTAAATAGCGAATAATTCTTATAATTTATTAATAATAAAAAGAAGAATAACAGAAAAAACTGTTCCTGACTTATGTTTTTTAGCAGGAAACGAGGTTAGGTTGTATTTAATTTGAACGGAAGAGTCATACTAAACCCATTTTTAATCAAAATTAAGGAAGATAACAATTATAATTATAACATTTTTGTGTTTTAATATCATTATGGTTTAATATCAGTAAGTTTTAATATCATATTCTTAATTATTCTGAATTGGATTATCTCAGCTGAATACGCTTTGATAAAATGGCATAAGCTCTTCCAGAATGCTACCTTGAATTCGTTTTGAATCGTCTATTTTTTTTTTTTGACATTTTCGACGGATAGGCTTTGGCTGATGGAAGTTTTTTCATCAAGAAAAAATAATCTTTAAATGGTCTCTAAATAAATTTCTCGGCTATGATAGTGCCTTTTTTATCAGAATCACAGTGAAAACTCTTGTATATCGAAGGAGCAATTACTATTTTTTATGTGTGCGTTCTTTTGGAACACCTCCTCTCGTACTATTCTGTTGACAAATATGTTTTTTAATACAAAGTTGGCCACCATTTCTTGAAGTCCAAAGCATCTTCAGTTTTCAGTTCTTTGACTGTAAATATTGAATTGGAGTTCGAAACCAAATCAGTGTATTTTTCTGGGACGTATATACGATGATGATTTCGCACGTTTGTTTTTATGACTATTAAATCGCGGTCATTTGGTAAAAATGAATGACCAGGGAAAATACTTATAATTTTTTTTTCAAATTGCCTGGAGTCAGTCAAAGCTAACATAAATGTCAACATCCTGTTGATTTAATTTTGCTGGTGCACCGATCGGAAAACAGATATAAATGCTTAATATGTGGTCAAATATTATTTTAATATAATGCAACAACATAGAGCAAACTTCATTTGCTCCCTTGTTAGCAGTGCTTTCGGGATA
Organism: Maratus speciosus; assembly: GCA_963932465.1. NCBI lineage: Eukaryota > Metazoa > Arthropoda > Arachnida > Araneae > Salticidae > Maratus > Maratus speciosus. The sequence continues at coordinate 498,618,246 of OZ010794.1, read as the reverse complement.
TATGTAAAATATCCTTTTACCTGTTTTAAGAGCTTTTATACCAAAATATTGAACCCATAGTTGTCGTAAAAAAAAATGTTTTGTATTTGTATGTGTGGGGTGGTAGATTTTACATACAATCGAATGTTATGGCTGTAACGTCATCTGGTATTACGTACAAAATCCACTTAAGTCGCTGACTTATGTCGTTTAAGTAATGAACGAAAATCAGAAGGTATTGTTTGAAGAGGAAGGAATACGCTGTCTTATGTGGTTATTACCCAGATCCTGGCTCTATCTTTAAGGAAGCATTTGCGAGAAAAAAAGTATATTTGGAAAAAACTTGACTTGTGTGGTTTTTGAAATGATCGATTTAACTGTATACTTCACAGTAAGAAATTACATGTAGTTTTGCTAGTATGTATTTGAGCAGCTTCATTCTAATATGGATCTTTTACACGTTTTATTTTCAGACATATGCTTGAATTAAGTGTTTACTTTGAAGGCTCATAAAATGAGCAACTAAGTTTGTTGACCGAAGTTATTGCTTTACTTTGTTATATTTATTACATTTAACCATGTTTTAATTGTTTTTAATAAAAGTAAGTTTCAAATATACTTTGACTTTTTTCTGCATATGTGTGCACACCACCAGTCCTCTAAAAACTCTACTTTAAGTTAATTTGTGTCTTCTAGGCTTAATTTAACTCCTTAATTCTCACTCCCGAGATATTCTCGGGCTGTATCTTTTACTCAAATTGTTTGATTCCCACCAGTTTTATAAAATAGTCAAATTGGCTATATTTTAGTATCATTTTTACTGTCATTAAATAAGGTGAATATTTCTTTTTCATAAAAGTGGTGCCAATACGCAATTTGAATTATTCAACCGTAATTTAATTCGAGCGTTAAGGGGTTAATTCTTGCCCTATCAGCCCAGTACCCTTTTATCTTATTACTTGTAAAATTTCACATTTTAATACATTTATGACGTTGTCTCTATGTATATATGTCCTACGTTTATCAGTTAAATGTCTTATTGAATGTATAGTGGATATTCAGGGGGAAAAATCAGGACAAGTGCGAGTGGGACTGATTACATGAAGATTCCGTAACATTATGTTATATTACCGTTAAAATGAGTTAATTTGGCGTTAGTATCCATTAGGGAAATTCATCAGTTTATAAAACAATAAATCTACATAGATATATATAATTAAATTTTTTCGAATTGTTTCATTTACATGTGCTATAAAACCTTCCTTCGTGCTAAGTTCCAAGGTTGTAGGTAAATCTGAAGTGCTCTATAGGTTTTACTCCCAAAACCTCTATACTGCATTCGGTCAAGAGGACATATCTGGTGGGGAAGAAAAAAAGTGGAATCCCATGTTATCCTGTGTGAAAAAAAAAATACGTATGTTGTTGTTCATTCAAATTTGGAAATTTCAAAAATATTTTTTTCATCACATGGATAGTCAAGTCCTATATCCCTCTGTAAGCTTAAAACATTTAAAAGATGATTATGAGTATTTTAAAATTTGTGTTAAAATTTCACAAAATTCCGAAAGGTATAAAAAGTACTTTTTACTTCTTTTTAACTTTTAACTGGAAAAAAAGTATAAAAATTTGTAGTTTACAGAGGGATAAAGAACATTATTTTATACGTGCTGATAAAAATATTCATGAAATTTCCAAATTTGAATGAACAAGAAACATAAGTATTTTTCCCCATGGGATAACATGAGACTCCACATGTACCCTTAACCTAGAACTTTGAAATTTAGTACGAAGGAAGGTTTCATGGCACATGTAAAGGAAAAATCGGAAAATAATGAATACATAAACCCGTGCTGATTTATTGTGTTATTTTCCATAAAAGGGATTTCGAAAGCGAAATATAGGTTCCAATTACTGCCTTTCCGATGCGGAACGTTAAAGAAAAGAATTGAAACTGGGTTTTTTTATTAAATCAATCCTCATTACCGTGTTCATAAACAAAAATGTTTTTATTTATTTTATTTTATTTATTTATTTATTTATTTATTTTTTTATTTATTTATTATTATTATTATTTTTTTTTTGTAATATAAAATGATTATATCCAGTGTTGGGTATGAACGCGTTCATTGAACGAAAGTTCACGAACTTAGCTCACTTTCTGTGAACGTTGAGTTGAACTTGATTCACTCTTTGATAAACGAACGTGAACTGAGCGAAAGCTCAAAAAATCCGTGAGTTTGAACGAAATTTACAACTCAAACTCAATTTTTTTCATAACGTATTTTTAAATTTTTCCAGCCGTTAAGAACATGTTTTTCCCATTCAAATGCCATTTAGAGGCCTAAACCGACTCGGGACAGGTCGAGTCTGATCATCAGTTTTTCTGGGTCGTGCCCGGGCCTTGCTTTCTCTGGAGGCTTGGGCCGGGCCGAATCGAACTTATTTCTGGACCTGTGCTTTATTCTTCCTAGAAGTCTGCACCGACAGAAATTTTCTGGCCCGGTCGCCCCTGCTTGTATGAAAATTATTGCACCGTCCCAGTCTGACTCGTGGAAAAATCTGTTTAAGGAACAACCTACCTTGGGTCAATAATTTTTTCCGAAAAAATATATTTTTTAAAATTACCATTGTTCTACAATTAAAATTCTCTTTACAGAATAGTACTACATATACATTTCTAGGAGGCAGGAGATACAGTACTTTAAAACCTGTTATAAGAATCTGTGTCTGACGAGATCCTGTTTTAAACGGAAAAATTTCTTGATAGGTGGATCTGAATCTTCAAAATGGATATAATAATCCGCTTGAAAATAAATACTACATTTGCAAGAGACGGCATACTTGGTAAAAAAGGAACTTAGCTATAACGATTTTTTTTTCTCTCCTATATGATTCCGTCTTAGAAGGTTTTTCGATATAGAATTTTTCACATTTTTAAGTTTTTAAGCCGTGTAAATAGATTAATGGTATTAATAATAATGCAGATATTTACTTACAAATAGAGGTTGATTAAAAAATCAATATAGCTTACAATAGGATATATAGAAAGAAATGTAGTAGAAACAGTATTTTGGAGCGGATGTCCCAGTTCCCAGTACTATGCAATCTAAGACAGAGGTCTGCACGGGCCGAAATTTCAAGGCCTGGCCCGATCCATAGAAGAAAAAATCGGCCCGGGTCGGTATAAACATTAACAGTTCGTGTGGGCCCGTCCCGTAGAGAAAAAAATATTGGCCCGACCCGGCCAGGTATCAGCTAAAAGTTCGGACCGAGACCGGCCCGGCCCGAATGAATTTCTACAAAACATTGATTTTTACGTCGATTTGGTTAAAAATTTGGAAGTTCTGACCAAAAATACTTATATTTACTTTTTATTGTTATGTTTATAGATTTCATTTTTATAGAAGTTATTGCGATATTTATTATTTTAATGAATCGCTATTTGTGCTATGTAAATGTTTCGGTTATAATTAATATAGTTAATCCACATTCAAAATATTAGAGATTTAAAAATCTGAAAAATGTAATATAGTAAAATCTAATAAGACGGAATTGCATAGGGAAGGAGAAAAAATGCGTTTTAGACAAGTTCCCTTTTTAGGAGGTGTAAATGTATTATATATTCTTTTCTTATGTATTAGTACATTCATTTTGCATGGACCAACATATTTTTCACGTTAATAGAGGATATCGCCATAGGCAGGTTTTTTTTTCACACGTTTTACTATATTTTAATTTTAACAATTACTACATTTTAATAAGCCTAGAAATCTACTATTCTTTATAAAGAATAAAATTAAATGTTTATTTGTAGAACAATGGCGATTTAAAAATATATGCACTTTTTCCAAAAAATTTTCTGCCTGGCCAAATTTTACTGGTTTTTGAATGGACCATGCCACGCCGAGACAATAATTTTCATACGAGGCTGGATCAAAATCAGGACTGAAAATTTAGGTCCGTGAAGATTAGGAAGAATGATACCATACCAGTCTCGGTTCGGTACGGAGAAAATAAAGAGACGCCCTGCCCGGTCCTTCAGGAAAAAAGGCCCGAGCCCGGCCCAAAAAGTGCAGTGACTAGGCCCCTCCCGGCCTCAACCTTCAGAAAAAAGTACGACCCGGACCCGGCCCGTTTGCTGTGAATGAAAATAAGCCCGTGCAGATCTCTGGACTATGGCACTTTTATTTAAAATGAACAGTATAAACATGAAAAAGAGACTGAAATAAATATTTTTACTTTCTTCTATCTTTACAAGAAGAAAATATTGGATTCGTGAAAACTTTCGAATCCAGTTTTCGACGGATTTATACGTTTTAGGGGTCAAAGATCACGAAAAATATGTTTTTACAAAATGGCTGTCTGTGAGTCTGTCTGTGTGTGACACAAATATTGTGAGCGTTCTATCTCAAGAATTAACGAACGGAATTTAATGAAACTTTAGATTCTGTTAGTCTCTGATATAAATTGGTGCTGATTACTTTTTGGTGTAAATCGCTCAACAAGTGGCGCTACTATGCTGCATTTTACACGATTTCCGCAATTGCTGTATCTCCAGGACTAATGCATGAATTTTTATCAAACTTTAGATTCAGTTAGTTCCTGATATAAATTGATCTTGGCAAGTTTTTCGTGTAAATTGCCGAACTGGTGCCACTGCTAAACAGAACTTTTCACAATTTCCGCAATAGCTCTATCTCAAAAACTAATGCACGGATTTTCATCAAACTTCAAATTCAGTTAGAAGTTCACGTAAGTTGTTGGTGTAAATCACCTAACCGGTGCGGTGCTGTGCTGCATTCATGGCTTAATTTGCGCCGGAGCCCAGCTGCGGTACTTTTCTGGTTTTAGTAATTTTTTAAATATTGGTCGGCATTCACCGGAGCTCATAAATACAGGGCTCCGGAGCCCAATGCAATAGTGCTTCCGAAAAACCGAAGCCTAAATTATCCTTCCCTTCCCTTCCCATCTCCAAGCTTTTCCATTCTTTTTTACCAAAACACTTATATTTGACGTAATGTGTCGCACACGCAGGAGATGGAGATAAAAAGGAACTCAATTTTTATATCAGTTTTGGAGCTTGGACCGACTCGAGCTCAATCTGTCTTACATTCAAAATTTTAATTTTAATGCTATTTTGATCAGAATGAAGGGAAAACAGAAATCGTGTTTTTCTATTTCAAATTTATGTTGGCGACTTGTTGATATAGTGCCACTAAAGAGACTGAACAATGAATTTGCTTTCAGTTCTATTTTCTTTTGTGACAGTAGGATAATTTTTAATTGGCTGTTTTTTATTTTATTATTATTTAGATATCTAACCTGAAAAGAATATTTTCTGTTTTTAGCCTACGAGCATCAGCTTGAGGGGCTTTTTTTTGTTTGAGGTTTGTTTCTCAACTATTGCTCACGAGTATTAAAATCACGTTACTGATTTTTCTATTTATTATGTATCATGAACGCTGCTTATGCTAAGTCTCTGCTTTGCACATTTATGAAGTCACTTTCATTTTAAGAAGATATAATTGCCATGCATTGTTATTCTGATAGAAATACAATCGAGCGGTGTTCCTTCTTTTTCTATAAAAGCATAGAATCTTTCCGATGTCAAAATTTTAAATTAATCTAATTTCAGGGACTCAGCACAAAAGATTGTTATGCGGAAAGAATAGATTATAGTTTAAGATATGCACCTTTTATAGGAAATTAAAAATATTTGTTCCATTCTTCAGCATAACAATATTAATTGCTGTAAATTTCATTAATTTTTTTCTTAAAAATGCATAGCTGCGAACTATTCCTTTTATGTGTTACCACTATTTCCGAATCATAATGCTTACCATATTTAATCTCAGAATTGTGACATTAATTAACATTAAAATTAGGCAAATATTACTATTCAGAAGGAGTGATAACTAAAAAGTGCAATTGTTAACAGCTAAGTACGAGTATATGCTGATAAATATACTACTTAAAATTTTTATTTTGCTAAAGGAAAAAAATGCTTTAAATTTTGCAAATAATGTACGAAATATAAATATGGAGATTGGAGTGACAAGGGGAGGTGGGGGGGGGGGGGAGAGAACGGTACAACTGTTAGTACCGTTATCGCAGAATATCAGAACTCCCATACTTTTTTTCTTAGAAATAAAGCCCTGGCTGCATTGTATTAGCATGTATGAGACAGAAGAAAGTTTTGGGATTGCCACATCCGACTAGTTTTTTCTGTCAAAACGCTTTCGCACATGACCAAATTTTAAACATATGGACGTAAAAATAAATATCTTTACAGAAGAATGAACACTATATGGGCTGCTGATGCATTTTATGCAACATTTATAAAAACTATCATTAAGGGTGTTCTCAAATCCAAAAGGGCAAAATTCTGACATAAGTTTTAATTTATTTTTGTTCGAAAATGCATGAAACTAGCTGGTGTTGTTGTTCAGGAACTATGTAATTGAGCTGTTTTTTCCATTTTTTTGCAAACGCAATAGATCTTTCAGAAAATAGAGTCAAAGTGGGCGTTTTGAACCGAATTTTTGCGCGAAGGGAGAAAGAGCACTCAAGAGCGGGCGAAAAACGTGTTTGTCACGTGATCGAATTCGCTTATAACTCAATAGGTAATTTATTTATCATAAAATGGAAACACAATTCAATCCAAATGGCTTCCATGGCCAGGCTTTCCAATTTTATACCTTTCCGTTAAAAATGAATTCGTAAATATGTCAAAACGTTTTGCGCTTGTTGAGCAGAGCAGTTAAGAACAGCCTTAAGAAATTCCAAATTCTTCCCAGAAAGTTTGAATAGTTATTTTTATTATTATAAATATAAATATTTCGTAAATAAAATAAAGGAAAATTAGTATTGAAAATTTTATTCTAACTGTAAAAAGAAAAACATAATTACAAATTTTCTTCCTCGGGGTGTTCAGAGCGCAAATTTCTCTTTCTTAGTGTTTTTTTTTGCGCCACTTAGGACGAGTAAATTTTACTTTTTTTTTTTTTTTTTCAGATCATATCAGACATAGAACCCTGCGCTGGTCGAGAGCTCGACCCGAACCCAAAAATTCTATTTGAAATCAAACCGCAATCCGACCCGAGCCCGACAAAAAGAATAAGTTCGATCCGCAACCCGACTCGAACGCACTAAAATAATTTTCGGCGATCAGCAACTCGACCAGAACCCGAAATGAAAGGAAAGTAAATTATGTTTTAATGCAATTGTGAAAAGTAACCTACATTTATATCTCTACTACCAATTTTATGTTTTTATAGAAAAAAAGGCAAGTGTTTAATATTCAAATATTCATAAAAAATCAATCATCTCAAAAATATTCGCTGACTAGATGTGCACTTTCAGGAGTATCCATTATGAAAATCTTATTGTATATAGATTTTTAACCCTTTAACCGTCTGGCCCGGATTTTTCCGTTCCTATAAATCATGTTAAAGTGGCTGTAGACAAAAATATTTTAAACATAATTTTATTTTAAACCATATATAGAGAGAAGTGATATTAAAGATATTATAGCATCAAACTGCACTTGATAAATATATATATCCTCGAATTTACAAGCATTTTTATAAAAATACAGGAAAACCCTCGGACGGTGAAAGGGAATGAAAAACTATTTTGGATATTCTTTTGAAAAATCTGGTCAACCCGAACCCGAATCACAAGAGTCAAAATCCAATCCGAACCCGAAAAAGGATAGTCAACACGACCTAAACCCGACCTGCAGTAAGAAAGTAAAAGTGAACTTAATCCGAAACCGCCTAGCAACGAAATAACATCACGCCAAGCCAACTCCATCCGAGCCGCTGGTCGGGTTGGGCAACCCGACTCGATGCAGGATTCTAATCAGAGGTAAACGAAATTCAATTAACGGCAACTCTATCTTTTACGAATGAGAAAGCAAAACAATTAAATTAAATCTTAATTATTATTTTTCATGTTTAAAAAAATAAATCAAAACGCACTTTTCATTGCATTGTCTCTCCCCCCCCCCCCCTTTTTTTTTTCAGAGTCCCTCTAAGTTTTAATTGGGAAAATATAAAAGCCCGATAACCACGAACACTTATAATTGATATTCCAAAATTTTCGCAGCCCACACACCATGAGGAAATAAAATAGTCTTATCTTTAGGATGAAAAAGTCTCTTTTAAAGAAACAGGAGAATTTGTGGAAGAGATAATATCTTTGTCCCAGATCCCAGATACCAGACTATATCGTAAAAGGATAGAGAAAGCGTACAAAGGAAAGACCCCACATCATGTTGAATGGATCCATAGACAAAAAGTCAAGTTCGCTTAGGTATACCGTCGCAATACCGTTTCGATACGGCATTGTTACAAGACAACAGGAAGGGACGCCAAAGATGTTTGTTTTGTGCTTTGTTGAATAGAATATAAGTAATCGGGGCCGGCCCAAGGACATTTAGGCGCCCGTGCGAGTACCCATAGGGGCGCCCCCCCCCCCCATAAACACAAGAAAAATTGCTTGACATAGTCTTAATTTTTTTAAATATTCGTACTTTTTATATATACTATTACTAATTATTTAAGGTATTAATTTAAAGTATTTTAAAAACAGGTAAAAGATTTTAAATTTAATCCCATCTTTGAGTTTGTATTTGGTAAATTGTAAAATCAGGGAAATTTCAATTTTACAGTAATTATCAATCTTAATGTGTAACATTACGGTACAAATGTAAAACACAAGTACACAGCACATGATATTGGACGAAAATAACAATAATAAGTTAATGAATTAAAATAAACTTTTTTAGAAGAATACTGTTTGGAATATTACAAAATAAAGAAGCGGAACTACTAGTAAATAGCAACTATGAAAGATGAAAACTATAATCTTGTCTCATTATTTAGTACATAAAAAGTACGAATAAATGTCATATTTAAATATCGATTTTCGTACAGGGCTCACTTTTCATGGTGAAAACTTTCGAAACAATGAAAAACCCTGTTTTCTCTTCAGCTAATTCCGGAAACATAAATATTCTTATTCTTTCTTTTCATTTTTTGAATGGTTCTCAATCTCTGTGATGATATTTACGAAAAAAATAAAAAATAACTTACTAAAAATTTATTTTTTTAAGTAACCTAAATTATTAAACACTAAGAAAAAACTATGACTGAGAATAAGAGTTGTATTTATAATAATAAGGAATACGGTTAACAAATCCCCCCCCCCAAAAAAAAAAAAAAAAAAAAAAAAAGTTTCCTGGATTTCATTCTACTGGTGCCAACACTAGAATTAAACAAACCATCCAAAGAAAATCTTTAAGTATTCAAAATTTACGTTTCGGCGCCGCACTGAAATTGGATAAAGAAAGTGTCATTATAAAATCATAGGTGTAGGACATCATAAAAAAATTGACGTATCGGGCACTAAATGGAAAAAAAGTTATTTAACGATAAATGTATTAAATGAAACATTTTTTCAAGACGATTACAAAATAAAATTTATATGCAGATAAATTATTATTATTATTATTATATATATATATTTTTTTAAATAAACTCCAGTTTCACAATTTTACATTGTAAAGCTTATATTGATTTATTCAACGCGCTCTTTTCTCCTGTTTATGAGAAATCAAGGTAAAGTAACCTTACTATAAACTTCTGTTTAGTAGATTAACAAATAATAAAGTGTATGTCATGGGTGCTGGTGGGAGGGAGAGGGAGGGCGGGGGCAAGGGGAAGGGCCTTTGCTCCACCCTTTTGAAAAAAAAAAAAATTCGTCATTGTAGATGATTTAAAAAAAAGAGGGGGGGGGGGGGTAAAATTTACTTTTTTCGCTTAATTTTAAATAATAAATCACTAAGGGAAAAATTGCGCTTGGGCATAAGTCTATGCATATAATAAAAAGGCTTAGAACAATATTATCCCAAAGAAACCTTACCCCTAAGCAGATTTCGTCCTTCCAGTACTTAAGATGCAAATTATTTAACAAAATAATGAATAATCTCTGTAATTTTGAATAGAATTCCCTTTCGGTTTAGGTAATCTTTGACTCACTATCAAATACATAATCTGATTCCAAAAAAGTCTTTTTTTTTTTCATTTTAGTTAAATTTCCAGCAATTTTTATTTTTAAATTATCAATATTTGCTTAAAATTTCCGTTATTTTAATTTCAGTATTGCGATTACTCCACTTATAAACCATACTTATATTCCACTAATAAACAATCCCTAATGATGAATGATACAGTGCATTATTATAACGCAATTGTATATTTTTATGACGTTATTTTTTACTGGCCTTCCGCTCAGTGTTCCTTTCAGAGCACGTTTCGGAAAACTGGGCAGTACGTAAATTAAAAGAATATGGCATAGGGCTGAATGAAATCACTAAAGTGGGAAGATTTTGGAACAAATGTGTGCCTGTAACAAAAAAAGAAATAATTTAATCTCTTTCCGTCAATTGAGCTCCGGCCGCCCTTTAAGATGATAAATATTGGAATAATTAAACACTAAAAGAATTGTACTGCTGATCGAAAAATTTCCCAAGTAGGGGGTGGGGGTCTTGCGCCAGAGAGGCACTACCTTCCACGATATGTGCCTGAAAGAAACATTGGTTCCGATCAGAGCCTGATTATCGCAAGGGCAAAAGAGGTAGCTGCCCAGGCTCTCAACTCTAAAATACCCACAACCCACTTCAAACCCCAAAATCGTTTTTTTAATAAGTAGAAATTGTGGCTAAAAGCATGTTATAGGGGCATCTGAATCTTTGCCTTACGCACCAGGGCGCCATATAGGCCCTTGTTTCGTCGCTCTGAGTTTAGGGCGCAATGTCCTTCGTAATTTCAAGAACTGACAACTTTGAAATACTACGATCATGCTTTGTAACCTTAAATATTGTGCTATGTTTCACATTCGCATGAAAATTTCTCATTTAAGCGAAATAAATAACTGAATCAAGCTACTTGAAAAATGTTTGGTTTGATTCATTTTTACCTATTAAATATTCAATTTACAGCAGTTTAATAAAATAATTAGTGAACGGCCGAATTGTATTGTCTCGATACTGCGGTATTTTAATAAGAATTATTTACCTAGATATTTTGTATATTTGACGTGAATGCATATATTGATAAAACATAAAGTATTATTAAATGAAATTTTAACTTTGTTTTGTCTGATTGATCTTTAACCACTACTATTTGAGAATAAAAGACAATAATAATAAATAAAAAATCATGCATTTCGTATGGGATAATGAGATATGATGCACGTGTAATAATTATAAAGATATTATGCTGGCTTACGATACTTTAGTTTCCTCCAAAAAATATATATAACTTCTTTTAATAAGTACAATCTCCAATATTTCACAGTAAATTTGAGAGATTTAAAATATATATTTTATATTTTTTAGCAATGCAGCTTAAATTACTTAAGCATGGAAATCCTCTTTGAGTATAGCCCCACCAGTGACCGAGAGGTTCTGCTCTCGAAGCTGGTAGACGGGAGGTGCTGGGTTCGATCCCAATCGCGCCCGTCGGCCTAATCGTTCGGAGTTTTCGTGGTTTTCTTCGAACCTTGGTTCCCCAAGCGTTAATACGGGTTAGGTTCCCTTAGAAAGACCCCCACGAAGGGCACTCCCCTCCTTAGGGCCTCCATCCCTCGTGTTGATAATTGGCCGACATAAATACAACCAACCTCTCTGAGTATAAAATGGACTAGGATGAATTACGATTCTAAACAAATATCAATTTAAACTATTATATATTTCTAAATATATATATATATTTATATTTAATTCCAACATTACTATAGTGAGTTCCGAATCTTTATCAATGTCATTGTTTAATAAAATAAAAGGGGGGCCAGCAGTTTTATTTTATTTTTAAGGGGTGAGAGGATAATAAGGACTATTATATCTTTAATGCATTCCATTTTCTCTATGAAACTAAAAAGAGACGAACTTTTAATATGAATATATGATGCGAATATCTAATTATTACACAATCACCTTTTTGTATAAATGAAAAAGTATAAAAAACAAAATAATAAATTTTTAGTACCATTGAACGATTGAAAATATATCTTCCATGCTCGTTAGATTTAAACTTTATTTTTCTTTCGTTTTATATACAATTATTTCATTAAAAAATATAAATTTGTAAAGAATAAAAAACGCCAACTTATCGTGCAGATGCGATATATAAAAAAATACATTGAATTAGAGGTATGCACGGAAGGAAATTTTCAGGCCGAGCGCGACCGAGACAAACCGTACACAATTTTTCTTTTGGCCCAGTAAAAAAGTTTTAAGTTTGGACAGAACTGCTCCGAGAACAACTCGGCCCGTTCAAAAAAGTTATTGAAAAAGAAATCCGGTATAAAAACTAAAACTTCGGCCCAGCATTGCACAAAAAATTAATTGGCTCGGCTAGGCTCGACCGGGCTGAACATAGATTTTTACGTCTATAAGGTTAAAATTGTCTTTTACGGGAAGTCCTAACTAAAAATGCGTATTTTATCTTTTTATATCATGTTTATATTCTTCATTAAATAAAAAGTTTTCGGAGCTGTGGAATATATTTTTTAAATGCATCTGATTATATGTAAAATCACAGTTACCATTAATATCGTTAATTCGCATTCTATGGCTTGGAGATTTAAAAATTTTAAAAATTCAATACAATAAAATCTTCTAAGACGGAATTGCATAGAAAATAAGAAAAATCCATAATGGGCTAGTTCCCCTATGAGCACGTTCATCGTTTTTAGGGTTCCGTACTTAAAAAGTAAAAACGGAACAATTCTAAGATCACTCCTGTGTCTGTCTGTCTATCACAGACATTTTATTCGTAAACTATGGCACGTGGAAAGTTCAAATTGGGGGAAGTAATAAAGACTATTGACCCACATATTTACAGATTATTAAACATTTACAAATATTTTTAGGAAAATTGTATGGTGGCTAATTAAGTTACTTAAAAAAAATCTTTTCTTTGTATATTGTATGTGTATTGTAATGTATTATTAAACATATACAAATATTTTTAGGAAAAATGTACAGTGGCTAATTAAGTTACTTTAAAAAATATATCTTTTCTTTGTATATTGTGTGAGTTATTTGTATATCGTGTGAAAGCTTTCGTAACGCTGAACTCAAAAATACATTTCTTTTAATTTTAGGCATTGTATTTTCAGAGATATCGTCGAAAATGTAGTGCAAAAATATGTTCCCCCCATCTATTTCCGAATCTACTGAGCCTAAAATTATGAAAAAAATTAGAGGTACTAGATGTTAATTTAAACCTTGCAGGAAAATTATGACGATTAACCTAGGTCACATAGTTTTTGAGAAAAGCGCATTTTTCCGTTTCACACAAATTTCGATTTGCGGGGCATTCAGTAAAGGTATTGAGGAGCGCTGGAGGTACCTATCGTAGCAGAAATATAAAAGCATTGTTGATAATGATTTTTGAAAAAAATCGTATGTAATTAGCTGATATATTAACCCTTAAAGACATAGACGAATTGGACATACACAATGACAGGGGCGGCGTACTCTACGTACCATCGGTTTTTAAAGCCTAGATAACAACTTTTAATGATACATTTATGCAATACAATGCCCAGTAGCAGTATAAAAGCAATAAACGTCAAATTGCTAAAAACAGACTAATGTAATTAGAATTAATCACATAAATACTTTGGAATTCGTGACTAGTTTGCATTGAGTAGATCTCTCAATACGCCTCCCATGTCTTTAAAAGTTAATTAAAAACCTATCTGGAAAAGGGCGGCGTTGCTACTTTGCGACCTCCTTTCGAAGCGTGCTTAGCAAAATGCCAAGTTTAAACTTTGAACAAGGGCATTGTTTCAGCTACACTGTAAAAAGAAACTATTATTACGATGCTGAATATAGTTTTATGAAATGCCAAATGAAGTTTAAATATGTGCTACTTTTATTGTCAGTGCTGAATTAAGTTCATCATAAACAGGTTAGAATAACATTTAAATAAGAGTTATACAAAATAGCAATATTTGATATTATTTAGGCTTCATATCTCTTTGAACTTTTACGGTGTACTCCTTCATACTTTTCTAGTATATATACAGATTTAACAAACCCTACGATTTATAGTTTTTTACAAAGTCTTATTTTTCTTTTAGTAACGATTTTTTAATAAAACAGTTAATAATTCATACATATATTGTACGGAACCCTCTGAGCGCGAGTAATACTCGCACATGACCGTTTATTTGTAAATGCATTACATTCTTTTCACAATTACTCTTATCCTCATTTCAAATATATCAACATTTTGTTTTGTTAAACACGGGATTCCATCATAAGCAGATTCTTTTTCTCAGGTTTTACCGTACTTTAATTTTAGTGCCTAAAAGTGCATTTACCCATCTTTAAAAAAAGGGAAAAAAACAATCAATTTTAATTGTGGAATAACAGTAATTTAAAAATACGTGTATTTTTTGAAAAAAAATTGCCAAATATTACAATTATTTTTATTGGACAGGTAAGAGCCGTGCCGGTCTAACGATTTTCATATGACTAAGACTGAAAATTCCTGCCTGTTCAGATCTCAAGAAGAATGCAGTCCAACCCCGTCGTGGTCTGGAAAATAAATCCAGTCCCGGCCCATCTGGGTCCGATCCTCTAGAAAAAAGTAATCCCAAACCAAACGCGGGCCGAGTGTCAGGAAGGAAAATTGGGTCGGGCCCATGAAGACCCTTACATTGAATAACCAAAAGATTAGTTCACAAATTTTTGTAAATTTGGACGATAAAGGTCTAATATATTAAAAAAAAAAAAAACGAGTTTTTAGTGAACTTTGTTCACTTTTATAGATGAGTTTGAGTTGAACGAGTTCGGTTGAAAAATTTCGAACTTGAACGTGAACTTGACTCATTTTTGAGAAATTGAACTTGAGTTTGAATTAGTTCGATTTTTTTGTGAGCGTGCCCAACACTGATTATATCTAATGCAAACTTCCCAGTTTTAAGTTTTAATTTCCTTTGATAGTAAATAATATATTTGAAAAACTTCCTTTAAATACTATTTCAAAAGTTTAATCAGTTTTAACAATAAGCTAAAAATGGAGAATCAATTTAAAGGACTTTCTCAGACAGCTTAATTTTTAATTTGTTTTAATTGTAAAATACCATACGAGCAAAAATACAGGGTGGGGCAAATAAAAGTAACCTGGACGAGTGGATACGATTCGACGTGAATGATTGACGCGCACACCACGTGATCGAAACAGGTTCCGATCTTAGTACGAGCTGTGTCAGTGTAAGTGTGATCAGTGCAAAGGTGAAGATCAGAGGTTGATCAGGAAAAATAAAGTAAAAAGGTGATAAACACCTGTATATTCTTACGGAAAAAAATCATGTTGATTATTTGTTCGATTAAAAAGTCAATTTTTCTTAAAAAGACAAATTTGTTTTTCCCTGACCACTCGCCACCCAGAAAATGGTAATCACAGTTCAACAGAGGGTGCTCGTTGTGGAAAATTACAGTAAAACAAATGCTGACCAGGACCTAAAAGTGCCAAGAAATGAATGGGGCTCATTTTCAACATCTGCTATAGGCAGGTTAGTGAAATTTCCTTTGCTGTGTTTCTTTGTGACCTGGAACTCTGTTCTCCGGGCCATTTTTATTTGCCGCACCCTGTGGTATTTTATCATTCAAATGAAAATATATGCGCTAAAAGTAATTATAATAAAGATAAAGGCTTAAAAACCCTATTTAATAAACAGACTTATTAGTTTCGTACAAAACAAAAGGTGATATTTTCAAGATCATTAATATTTAAGTTTTTTGCGAAAATAGTTTATTTATCTTTATTGATTTTCGCAATGTCACTATTTGTATCTAAGAAACTAGTAAGACTACTTATTACAAGGTTTTCTAAGCCTTGTATTTACAGTAATCACTTTTAGAACATATATTTGAATAAAATGTCATTTACATTTCCTTAAAAAGTCCTATGTTATGCTGTTATAAATTTGAAAAAAAAAATGAAATACTTCGGATTATTATTAAAGTATTCTTTTTAATGGAATCAGTTTTAATATTAATAACTGTATAAGACTCCAATCTACAGAGAATCAATAAATAATACGGAAGGTAACGTCGATCTGCCTAAAATATTTTTCTTTGTAAGAACGGACGTGTATACTTAAAAATCATGTAGAACGTATGTGTAGATATGCGTTGATGTAGTCACAAAAAACTTTTAAATTTCGCAGTTGCCACAAATTATAAGATATTGGAAAATTTGCGCACTGCTTCTTTTATTTAATTTATTCATTTACATCTGTAATTAATTCTGACGCGAAATACAGTTTTCTTTATGTAAGTTTATGAAAATTTGTAGGCATTGAAAGCATGGATATATTTTGTAAAACTGAAGTAGAATTTAAAAAAAATACGAAGTGTCATAAAATTAAAATTCAAACATTCTGCTGAACTACCATAAAATATAATTTTTAGAATACTCGAATAAGTTGTTGAAAGCAAGGTAAACTCGATTATAAAAGCGGTAGAAAAATATAATTTAGAACGTTCTGGAGAGATAAAAGTTAAAAAAATCATTGAAAAAAATCTTAAAATGAACGGTAAATAAATATTTGAATTATGAGAAGCTGCCATAAAGTTTAGAAAGCATTTTATTATATTAACTCGTAGGATACATATTCCAAAAAGTCTCATTTCAAAACAGCAATAAAATATATTCCTTTAAGGATTAAAAAATAATTCTGCAGAGAATAAAACACAAAAATGCAAATTTGAAACAAAGAAAGAATAAGAAATGTTGGATGCAAAGAAGTAAACATGTTTATCTCGTAGTTGTCCCACGAGAACTATAAAGTTGCCGTTTCTCTGACAAAGAAAACAAATTTCCGCGGTAGAAATTTCAAATTCTTAGACAGTTCTAGAACTTATTCTTATGGAATAGATAAAGTATTTCATGTGACTTTTTGTATTTTAGGTAACACAAGACTGAAATGTATATAAGAAATGTTTCAGACTGTAAGCAGTTAGATATTAGCTTTCTGAGAATTTACATGTAAAATTTGTCACATTTTCTCTTTAATTTGTTGTCACAAATTATACATAATATAAAACGCTTTCTGCTATTCCATTCTGGAAGTATATGAAATATATTAGGTCTCCAAGAAAATTCTGTCGTTTTTATGTACACATTTTTAAAATGTTGATTTCTTCATTAGCACCACTTTTTTGAAATGGTAAAATTCCCATTGTTTTCACCTTAATGGGAAATATGAAAACTGTGGGAATTTTACCATTTAAAAAAAGTGGTGCTAATGAAGAAATCAGAATTTTTAAAAAGTAGGCGTGAAATAACCTAAAAAAGATCTTGGAGACCTAATAATTGTACAACATTATTATTCATTAGATAATTTTATTACAATATTTAAATATTTCTTATATCTTCTTTTCTTTTTTTACTTTACTAAAAAAATTATAAACGTTGAATGCATTAAGACACTACTGTAAATTTCATGAAATAGAATCTAAAATAGAACGAACGCGTGATAAATTACTAGATGTTGGTTCGGTTTAGCACGTTAAAATTCTTGAAAATATAGCCATTTTAAATGCATAATATTCGTAGTACATGATTTTCCAAAAGCGACTTGTATATATATATATATAGCTACCAACATGTACGGATTTTTCTCACCACTAACATTTAATAGAATTTTTTTATTTATTATTTAAACGGTAAAATTGCTTGAATTTCAATGATTCAATTAACTAAAATTTTCTATTGAATTTCAGTGGTATGAAAAATCCGTACAAGTTGGCAGCTATGTATATATATATATATATATATATATATATATATATATATATATATATATATATATATATATATATATATTATATCTTTGATGCAAAGAAACGGCAGAAGATGTATGAAAATATAGGAAGATAAGTCACTGAATTTACTACAAAAACTTTTTATATATGTTGGACTACTCATAGTTATATAAATCATCAGCTCCTTTGAAGTACATTTTTAATTACAGGCGTTAAATACATGGACACTACATTACAAAATTAGAAGAAATATAAAAATAAAGTTGTAATCACTAAAATTTAACATAAAAGTTTCGCTAAATCTGTATTAAACTCAAACTTTTACATTTCTACTGTATTCTTTAAGCTTTTTAATCTATTTAGAAAACTAGTTTAATTTATTGCTTTATTGGTTTTCTTATCATGTATTTTTCCAAAAGTCCTAAGTTCGATGCAAACACATAGACAAACAGCAACAACAACAACAACAAAGGATAAAAAAAAGAGACATCTATAGACAATAAAGCGCAAAAAATGCAAATTTAAGACAAAGAGAGAATACGAAATGTATAGATACTAAAATCGTACACATGTTTATCTCATAGTTGTCCCACTGGAACTATAAAGTTGCCGTTCCTCTGACATAGTAAACAAATTTCTTTGGTAGAAATTTCAAATCCTTAGACAGTTCTAGAACTTATTTTTATGGAATAGATAAAGTATCTCATATGACTTTTTGTCTTTTATGCAACACAAGAAAGAAATGTATATAAGAAATGTTTCAAACTGTAAGCAGTTAGATATTAACTTTCTGTAACCAAGTATATTTTTAAATATAGGCGTTGAATACGTGAACACTACAATACAAAATTAGAAGAAATATAAAAATAAAGTTGTAGTCATCAAAATTTAATATAATCGTTTAGCTAAAACTATATTAAAATCAAAGTTTAATATTTCTACTAATGTCTTTTAGCTTTATACAATTTTTAGAAGACTAGTTTGATTTATTGTTGTTCTTAGGATGTATTTGTTAAAATATCCTAAGTTTGAAGCAAAACCAAAAACAAACAACAACGAAAAAAAAGTTAAAAAGAAAGACATGTATAGACAATAAAGCACGAAAATTGCAAATTTTAGACAAAGAAATAATACGAAACTATAGATACAAAAGAAGTAAACATGTTTATCTCATAGTTGCCCCACGAGAACTATAAAGTTGCCGTTTCTCTGACAAAGAAAACAAATTTCCGTGGTAAAAAATTCAAATCCTTAGATAGTTCTAGAATTTATTTTTATGGAATAGATAAAGTATCTCATATGACTTTTTGTCTTTTATGCAACACAAGACTAAAATGTATATAACAAATATTTTCACACTCTAGAAGGTATATATTAACTTTCTCTCCATTTTAAAAGTCAAAATATGTCACAATTTTTAAAACACATTTGTTATTAAGAAAATGTTTATTATCATAATTTGTGTTTTAAAAGCCAAAACTATTCTTTTTAAATCTACATTTATTAGTTGTTAAGAAGTGAAAAAGTTTCCACTATTAATTTATTTAAATTTTAAGCAATATGCATTTTATTGATGCTATGTATTAGAATAAATTTCATTGTAAAAATTATATACTAACTATTTGTTTTTAAAATACAGTCTATAGCAAATTGCATTTCGAGCTTTTATATTTTAAACATCTTTTAAATAAATCACAATAACAACTTTTTTTTCGGATAGAGTTGAGAGGTACATATTGCTGTGATTATTCACCATTTGTGGTTACAAATTTACATATTAATAAAGAAAATGTGATAAAATATATTTACAATCACAATTTTGAAAAAACTACTTCGTTTCATGCTGAAACTTTCAGCAACATATAAAGAAATCAAATGTAATTTTCTTTGCTCAAGCAAACTATGATACTGTATGAACTGACAATCACTTTCCAAATGTGAGGCGTCAAGTGCATACTGCTGGCGGGTATAATGCAAACTTCTACCCCTTTTGTTTGGTGTTATCATTACATTTACAACAAAGGTGAGAATGTCTGTTAAATGTTTTATTAGAATATACTTGTTTTCTGAAATTTATTATCGTAAACACAAATTGAGTTAGGATGAAACACCCTATATTTTTGATTAAATACGGGGTTTGCGACCCCATGTTCTATGGTAATATTTCATCCTCTTGATGTCTTCAATCACACTTCTGAATTTGTCGGTCGATTTTTGGAACAATCTGTATATATATGTTATTACAAATGCATTGTCTGTTAGTTTTCCAGTTAACGACGAAAACTACAGATGAAAATATCTCAATCTATAGTATCTTTTTATAACCAGTACACGTTTCAAGTAACCTAAAGTCGGATATTCACTTTCTTAGATTTTTGTTTCTTCTTCTTTTCTTCTTTTGTTCGGGAACATACGAAAAAAAAAAAAAACACTTTTAAGAGACGCTATCGTTTTTCAGACGAAAGAAACTACGTAACTACAAAAAAGCGACAACTAGAGATAATGCATTTTTGGAGAAGATAGTCGTAAAAGACAAAATAAAATTCGAAATTTCAAAGAAAAATCTAATGAACAACAAATAACAAAGTTTAGTGCAATATAAATTTAATATTTCTAGCATTCTGCTCTGGAATTTGGTTCTGTGAAGTGTAAAAAGAAAGAAAATAAATTCTTTGCTAGGTATAACATTTATTTTTTTTCACTCTCTACATTGTAATTTAAAAAAATCAGTTTTGGGGTAGGCAGAATATCTGGATGGTAACTGCGTATTTAAAGTTTAAGATTTTATAGTCGAAAGAATCGCCTTTTTTATTATTAATTCATTATTTACATTATTAATGAAAATTTACACTCTTGTATTTATCTGAGATAAAACTGTTATGATTGTTATAAGTTGTTACATAATGATAAATTAACCAGATTATTATCCATATGTATCCTATCCTTTTAAGTTGTATAATCGGACCTGTTTCGGAGAGAATGGTCTCTTACAGTCTTGAACACTGCGGGGAAATACTACGTGCAGTAAAAAAATAACGAGGCAGAGGCTATTTTATGCAATTTGTTTAATGAAACTGAAAAGTATTTTCCAAAATTGTTTTGACATTTATCCGATTGTGACACTAGTCACACAATGCCATGTACGTAAAAAAAAACTTTTGACTGCTGTTCGAATCAGTTGCTCATGCACCCCTAGACATAATCGTACGTTTGAAATCATTGATCAGGCAGTTTTTTTTTCTTACCGAAGATGTGGAGCTTACACGGGGACAGACTGAATGAGTTCATTCACTTTCGCAGCATACTATACTCCTTTTCACTAACAGGGGCGCATGACATTCACACTCACCTTCGCCAATTGTCATGAAAATCACATATGGAACCGTCTCTTTTACCCCCGTGTTATCACAAAAAGACGGTCTCAACTTGACGAAAGGCAAGTTGAACTCGGTTAAAGCGGAGACTCGGTTAAGCGGGACTCTACTGTATATTTCATCTTTAAAATGATCTTTAGAATCTTTTTGTTGGTGTTCAGAGGGGGGGGGGGTCATGACCCCCGTTGTGGATGACGTATTACATATTTTATTATGACATATTTTAAAAGTCGGCTATTAGAAAATTGGTAAAATTCTCTTTGCACATATACTTTGCGGCAGAGCGGGGGCGCCAAAATCCATGTTTGCCCCGGGTACAAAAAAGGTTAGTTTCGTCCCTGAAGGGACCGATCAAAATTCGCGCATTAAACGGGTTCGTGTATTAAGCGAAGGTCGCGAATTTTCGTCCAGCGTCCATCTAACAACAACTTACGCGGTTAAAACACATCTTTTTGAGAATTTTTAGCGTTTTAAGATATAAAATGACATTTTATTTGTTTTAATCATTATGTGCTTATTAAGCAGTAACGTTTGAAAGCTGGAAATTCAGATACGTGTTATTGCCTTAGGTAAAAATTCAAGTATTTTTAAATTTAGATTTATTATGTATGACACATAAAATGGAAAGAAAACGAACACAAAAATTTCAGCTAACCATGTTAACTAAAACTAATGTTAACATAATTAAAATCCTTGTTAGCTATACAGAACAAATAGAGAACAGTGTTGATAATAATAAAAAATCAATATAAAAACAAAAGTTAAAATTTAATAAATTTAATAATGACATAAAAATTATATTTTGGCAAACTAGCTCACAGGATCTGTCCAGGAAGTAATGAGACTGATTCCATACAATTTGTTTGTTTGATTAAGATAATTTTACAGACACTTATAGAATATTCTTCAAAATAGCCTCCTCCTGCACTAATACCAATTACCAATCACTCTGCCACCCACTTATGTCCGTTATGTTGAAGTCTATAACCAGAATGCTGTTCAGAACATGCATTACGTTTTTCTGAAAATTCTCCATATTGTCAAAACGATGACCTTTTAAGCTGGATTTTTACCAAGGGAATGGAAAAAAGTCCGGCCGTGACAGATGACAGATCGGGGCTGTACGATGGTTGAGGAAGAGTTTCCACGCTGTGTTTTGCCAGAAATTGAGTCACTTTGAAGGAACTAGCTTGGCACAAACTTTCTGCATTTAAAGTTCTTCCGTACTATTTGATGCACAATCGATTTTGTAAGTCCCAATGTCTCCACAATCAATCGAACACTCATCTGACGAACAGAGTACAAAAGCGCCTTAATTTAGTCACATTGTCTGAAGTTTGAGAACTTGATAGGCGTCCAACGTATTGTTCGTCATCGACGTCCTCTCTTCCGTCTTTCAAGGATTTTTGCCACCTAAAGACTTGAGCCTTGGACAAAGAATCCTTCCCGTAGGCTTCTTGTAATATGGCTAGCGTATCAGTAGCCGATTTGTTTAGCTTTACACAAAACTTTATGGCGTATCGCTCTTCAACACCCCGCTGAATTCTGAAAACTTAACGCCTTTCAAATACGTGTCTCCGTATGCTGCAAAGGCTCTAGGCCATCTGACTTCCACTAGACTCTGTAGTATAACATCCCTCAAACTCTGTCCCTTTGGCCTTGTGCTTGGAGTGAAAAATCCAGTCTCATTACTTCCTGGACAGACCCTGCATCAATTTTGGCCTGTTTTACATGCGGTCGCATTGTTTTCAGTCCTATTCAGGTGATGGTAAAGCTTACTCGTCGAGGGCCTTTCGTCAGGTGACGATGCATACTGTCTGAGAAACTGAACGCGTGCATAGCTTTGGAGAATGGGGATGGGGGCCGGACGCGCAGGTTCATCATCTTTTTCCGCCTCATCCGGTTTATCAGTTGCAGTTGCATAGGCGATGATTTCATCCAGACTTCTGAGCTCGGAGGTGAGTAGATCTTTGTCGATATTAATAAATGTGCCTAAATCTACAAAATCTTCCCATACAGTTTCTTGTGTTTCCAGCCAGTCTTCTTCAGCATTAGGGTAAAAGATTGTCTCTTATAAATTATATCCTCGCTACTTCCGAAAGCCACTTTGCAAAAACAATTTACAATCGTCGTTCGTGTGACACTCTCCTATGCTGCGGTAAGCATGTGCATAGCGTCGATGACTGTAATAGGACGACACTCATAGCAAGAAAGGTTGCTGCCGTGTTCCATTTGGTGAAGGAACCGCCGTACTAGGCGAGTCTTGTAATTTACTTTGGCGTTGTTTATTATACCTTGGCCCATTGGATGAGTGACACCGGTCGAATTTGGAGGTAGAAGTTCTACTTGAACATTCTTCAGACCGTCGTAATCTTAGGATACGCAGGACAGTTGTCCACAAGCAATAAGACATAGCGGGATTCTTTTCCCATCAAAGCGATATAAGTAAGCGTCCTATCTTAAATGGGAGAAGTAACCGCAAAATTAAAAGCGAGGTCACATCAATCAAGGTCATGCGCCACGTAGCGGATGGAGTGTGAACTACAGGTAGATACCTAACTGTTTTCTTACTGACACCACTAAAATTATAAAGTTTTTTTCAGCTTTATTAATAACTGAAGTTTTTCTGATAAGGCGAAGAAAGCTTCGTGGTGTCAAGTGCGTCTGGATGCCCCTATCGCTACGCCATTGTTTTGTAATAAATGTGGCAAACAAAATCATTTTCCATGAGCGACTGAAGATTTAGAAAATACGCGCCACACTAAAAGCCCGCGTATGTGAATTATCACTCCGTCCACAAGGTTGCGCAACTGTGTTAATTTACGCCTGATTACAGCATTAAGTTTGTTCGCTTACTTATAACGCTTTGTTTTCCATACGCCGGACAAAATTACGAAGTCTTGTTGAAAAAGGTTGCCCTTCATCCACGCTCTGCGCTGCTTCCGTACAGGAAGAGAAGATTCTTTTCATTTTTAAAGCATAACGGGTTGCATGAATTCACTATGACCAGTAGCCTTAGCTTGTTCGATTCAGATGAGTTGGCACCGAGCACAATGAGTAAGACGGTCATTAGTTTACCCCCATGACATGTTTCTGCTTTCATAGCCATTGTTTTCTTGTTTGTCATTTTGTAAAAAATCCAGAATTCGTCCATGTTGTAAATATCGCGGCTTGAGTAGTTTTTTACACGCGACGGAATTTGTTTTCCAACAATTGACGTCTTCATTGTTGACAGCAGCTGACTCACCACACACTTGCTTGAATTTTTTTCCGTGGTGAGCTTTAAATCGATCCATCCATCTACCTATTTGAGGTATTAAAATCCAGCAATCCCATTTTTGCAGCGACTTCAGAAGCTTTATCTTGGATTAGCAGGCCGGTTATTCGGATATTCGTAGAGAGCGCTAGAACAAACCACTTGTGGATGGTCTTCTCCATGCTCTCAAACTTGTCGGGTTTTATTTTTTTGTTTTTTGTTCTCCCAGAAACAATTTGGTTAACGATGGCATCCCTCTTCTTTAACGCGGTTCTTAAAGTTGACTCCGATAAGCCTTTTTCTTTGGCGAACGCAGACTTATTCGAGACATCCTGGGCATCGTACCCCTCTTCCTTTTTAAGATATTACAGCACTAACCAAGCGGCGAATGGGAACGTGTTTAATATGCGATTGCAGCACAGTCTATCGGTTCGCCACCGCTCTAAATTAGAAGCGTCACATAGTTTCTCATTAATGGTGGGAAAAATTCGCTTTTTAGGTGCATTCGTAATTATATAAATACGTAGCACCTATAGTCGTCGTTCAGTCCGTCCGTCCGTCTGTCTGTCTGTCCGCATATAACAGAGCAAAAACTACCCAACCGAATGGTCTGAAATTTTTAATGTATGATTGTTGCAAAATTTTGTCAAGCCATTTCAAATTTTATGAAAATCGGATGCATAGTTTAATTACAGGGACAGTCAAAAGTTTTTCTTTACATTACGGCCAATGGGAAAAATTATTGCAAATGCATTTTAATGATGTTACAGCCTTTCGAATGGTCTGAAATTTTAAATATATAATTGTTTCAAAATTTTGTCGAGCCATTTGAAGTTTTAGGAAAATCGGATGTATAGTTTAATGACAGGGACAGTCAAAATTTTTCCGTTACATTACGGGGAATGGGGGAAAAATATTGCAAGTGCGTTTTAATGATGTTACAGCCTTCCGAATGGTCTGAAAATTTAAATATATAATTGTTGCAAAATTTTGTCGAGCCATTTGAAATTTTATGAAAATTGGATGCATAGTTTAATTACAGGGACAGTCAAAAGTTTTTCTTTACATTACGGCCAATGGGAAAAAAAATATTGCAAGTGCATTTTAATGATGTTACAGCCTTCCGAATGGTCTGAAAATTTAAATATATAATTGTTGCAAAATTTTGTCGACCCATTTCAAATTTTATGAAAATCGGATGTATAGTTTAATTACAGGGACAGTCAAAAGTTTTCCGTTACATTACGGGGAATGGGAAAAAAATTATTGCAAGTGCATTTTAATAATGTTATAGACTATGCACTTATGAAATAAATATATATATATATATATATTGAGTACAATATGGGGTACAAAAAATAATTATAAAACTAGTTATAGTACGAACGCACTTCATTTGCCACGTTTGACGAGCAATTTCCGACTTGTTTCTTCTTATCGAAGGAGACCTCTTCAGGCTCTTTCTGGTTAGGTATTTATGCCACACAGGATTTATGCTTACTTTACATGCGCTTGTTAGCAGCAAGATTTTCTCTTCTCTGTTCCTGGCCTGTTTGACTATACGAAGTAATCGGTGCCAAGAAAGAATTCTCCTTTAACCGGGAGAGTTTGAAATTAATATTTTTAGTAAAGCTATTCATGGTTGCATTAAATTTTGACAGAAAAAAGCATTCATAGTTTAATGAATTGCCGTATAAAATGCTTGTGAAAATATTCTCTCTAAAATTTCGTCTGTTTCGAACCAAGCTCATTCGCTTATTAAACATAGGTTTTTCTTGCCAGGGACTGAAAAAATTTCGCGTATTAAACGGGTTCGCGTATTAAACGGATTCGCGTATTAAACGGGTTCGCGTATTATCCGTTCGCGTATTAAGCGGTTTTTTTACATGTATAAGATTGGCGTATTTCAAGGGACCGAAGAAAATTCGCGTATTAAGCGGTTTCGTGTATTAAGCAGGGCGCGTATTAACGGGGTTCGACTGTACTTTCAAAAACGTGCTTTTTTTTTTTTTTTTTTTTTTTTTTTCATTTTTTGCTTTCCGTATACACACAGTTTGAGAAATGAATGGTAATTTCAATAAAAATCTAATTATGGTAATATTGGTATATATTTACACATTAAGATTCCCTGAATTGGTTCTCGCTGTTTTTCTAACCCTTTTTTATTTATGGATGTATGCTTATGTGTGCGGATGTATGGGGAAGAGAGTTTTCTTCCACAGGTAAAAATACTTGAAACTTTCAAAAAATCGATTTTTTAAAAAATCCATTTTGATTATTTAATTAATTTTGAACATAGTGCAAAAAACCGCATAAAAATATTTGCATTTTTAACGGAGTTATAAGCATTTATATAGCAATCACTTTCAAAGCCGCACCCATTTAAATGCAACAGTAAGTCGCGTTTTCTCAAAACTTGATTTTTGATGACTATCCGTAATATTAAAAAAAACTATTTGATGAAATGGCTTAATTTTTTTTTTTTTTTTTGCATGCATATAACATCATTATCTATTGAATGAATTAATATATTTTAGATAGTTTAATATTTTGAGTATTTTTAATGATAAAAAATGTATTTTTTAGTGGTTTTTTAATTTTTAAATTTGAGATTTTTTTTTAATAAGGTTTCCTTTGCGTGATAGTTATATCCTTAACTCATTCTATAGAGTAGTTTCTTGATCATTTTAAAGCAAAAATTAGGAACTTATGTCAATTCAACATTAAGATATCTTACGGATGGTGATAAGACACCTATTTGTTTTTCGAAAATTGTGTTATATAAATTTTACTACATTTTTTATTTTATTACATTGAAGTACTTCATTTCCTAATTTTATAAGACTACAAATATACCTTAAAAATATCGGAAAGTTTAAATGAGTTACATTGAATACTTCTGTTTTTATACGGACTCGAAGCGATATCTCTGTTTACACAGGGGCGGACTGGCCCACCCCGCTACCCCGCGATCGCGGGGTGGGCCAAACGGTATAGTGGGCCAAAAGATAATTATTTCTGAGTTTTTTTCTTTTTAATAAAACTAAAAAAAAAAAAAAAAAAAATATGAAACCAATTTTTCTTTTCCCTTTTTTTGCCGTGAAGCATTTTGTTTTGATCGGGGAAGTCCCAATTTCTCCTTTCACTCTCCCATCAGCAATTTTTGGAAGATCTGTGGAAAAATTACTCATTTTGTATAGAGGCTGAGAGATAGGAGATAAAATAAAAAGCACAAATGGTCGGTGAAGGGTGGGAAATTGTTTGGTAGGATGGGTCTGCCTGCGGACATTTGAGTAGTAAAAAAAAAAAAATAGGCAATGATTAACCTTTAACTGATGTCACGCGGTCTCCCAGACCCCGCGAGCCCGCGATTCCCAGCTGTTAACGCTTTTACAGCTTTTTACTTTTCTGTACTGAAGTTAAATAATATGAATAAAATACTTTTTTCATGCAATTTAATTCCCATGCTCCTAAGAGAAGTACAACGATATTGTTAGGACAAAATTTAAGTAAATTCAACCATTTGAGTTATTTTTTTTATTCATTTTATTCAAGGGGTCTGAGAGACCGGATCACATCAGTTGTGTGACAAATTTTAGTCACATCAGTTAAAGGTTAAGCTCCAGATAGACGTATCATTCTACACGCGGTCTCTTTGTTTTGGTCAGGCGGCGCTTTTTTGTGATCACGCGGTGTTTTTCATCTTTAACGGCTTTAAAGGGAAACTGAAGAACATCCTGCAACAGGGACACCTTTCCTTCATGTTGATCTAATCTTCTTTACCTCCTGACCCATTGTTGAATATGACCTCCCTTTTGTGCATAAACCACAGAATTGTAAAAAAGATTACTTTCCCGAGAAAAGTGTTGAATAATGGCTATTGCAGCAATAATCTCTAAGTAGTGAGCTCTCAGCCGCTTACAGCAAAGAAACGAGCGATTCAGAAGAACTTATTAAAGATGAGGAGAGTCGCTGTAAAGTTAATAAGAAATGTAAAAAATGCCTAGCTTGTGCATTAGAATTATTGTGCGAGTTGAATGCCTATGGTCCTATTTATCTAACCTTGTACATAGCTTATAAGTCAACTTTATCATGCACTCACCTTGTTTTGTGAATGAGTGTTCTCAACACTTAAAAATATAAAAAACTGCTTGCGTTCATCTCTAGGACAAGAGTTGTTAGATGATTTTATCCTATTCAGTGTTGAATGAGCTTTTCGTTACGATTATGATAAGATAATAGATGGGGTTGCCTCAAATTCAAAAGAATTGTCCAGATATGTGACATTTTAATTAGTTAGAAGTGGGGGTATAAAACAGACTATTAAATTTTTAGATACTATATTGATAGTTTAAACAAAAAATAATCAATGCTCAAAGTGTATATATGTTGATAATTTCAAATAACAAAATAAAATGTACAAATGAATATACTAATACTTCAAATAAAAAAATTATCAATGTACGTGTGTCAATTTTAATAGTACTCACTCTTTCCGGTCAATACTAACACTTTCCAGTATAAAATTTACAATGTAGTGTACAGATAAGTCTAAGGTGTTTTTTTTTTTTTTTTTTTTTTGACGGCATAGTGTTTAGCATGTTAGCCTTCCACGCAAAGAGGCCCGAGTCCTAATTCCTGGTGGTATTTCTTAGTGTTGTTAATGCGCATAGCTATGCCCTATTCTCTTTGGGAACCCCTTCACAAGTAGTCATCATCTATTCTAACGATATCGTTGGCCGAGGCTGACAGTGCAATTGACCCGCCACCGCACCAAAAATATTCTTTTTTTAATACAAAGAATAAAAATATCTGAACAGAATTTCCATCAGAAATTTAAAATTTTTCATTCATTAAGTGTATACATTTTAATTGTTTAAAGTTTACATATTCAAAAAATAAATGAGAATTAGGTAAGTTACCCCCCCCCCCCCCCCTTTCACACACACACACACACACGCTTACATACACAAGATTTTTTTTCACGATCAAATTACTACCAATTGAAAATAAACGATTACAAAAATGCCAACATGTCTCGAATCAGAATTAAGTGATCCACATAGAGTTAGAGTAAAGAGTCGTGTTGATAGTCAGTATTCAAGCATTTTAACAACGGGGTTATCGATTGGTGGACCAATGCGTAACTCTAGCGGGGTGGGCCAAACTATGCCAGTCCGCCCCTGTGTTTACATGTTTTTTGGTATCGATCAAGCCCTGAGCCCCCTTAACATTCTAGTAGCACTCAAAGTTACTTTAACTAGATGATTGAACAGGAACCGATGCTGTTCAACATCTGTGGAATATTTTGCAACCCTCTCTCGAGCAGTCAGCCAGATTGCTTAGGCGCCGCGAAGGATCACGTGACCTTCGAGAGAATTGATATTTGAAAAAAAAATTTTTACTCTTTTTTTTTTTTTTTTTAGTTTTAGTTTTGTTGTGAAGGTGAATCTTGAACGCAGCAGGTAATAAGCTGCGTATAGGTTTTTTCGTGTTCTTGTATTAGAAGAAATGATGTTTAATTTTGAAAAGGAAAATTTATTTTCGAATATTAAATCATGCTATTTTCTGGGCTTCTTTTTAGAAGAACATAATTGCTGAAATTTTAATATGATCATCTTGGATTCCCAATGTGGAATTTATTTAACAAATATTATCCAAATGTTTTCATTGTAAATACTGTAAATATTTATAAGTGTAAATAGAATTAACAAAGTTTTTAATCATCCTGTGCTTGACTTGGACTTATACTGAACCACACCAGCGCCATTTTCAGTTGTGAAATATGCTTTATTATTTTAATGGGATTTTACATGAATCGTGAAGTCTATAACTAAGCTCTCCCAACTTTGATTTGAATTGTGATAACGTGAAATTTCGTGGAATACATTAAGATTACTCTTTATTTTTTTGGTGCCGAAACCCTGGAAAAAAGGTAAGAAATACCTTTATTATTCTGCATGACTGTTGATTTCTTGAAAATATAAATTTTTCATGAAAATTTATTTTGAAAATTGAATTTAATTTTAAACATGGATAAGCCTGATAAGCTTAAAAGTAAAAGAGCTACTGTTCGCACAGCACTTACAAGATTAATCACAAAATGTGATACATTATTATCTGTTGATAGTGATAAGACTGATTGCGACTCATTAATGGAATCATTAGAGCTCGTAAATGAAAAGGAAGCTCTACTTAAGGAATTAGATTCTGAAACAGATGAGCTAATTCAGGAAAAAGCTGAATATGAAAAAGAACTAAAATCGGTAGAAGAATATTCTGAAAAAATATCAAGTTTGAAATTTAAAATTAAGATGAGGCTTAAAAAATGTAAAATCGAAACTGAACCAAAAGTTGTACTAGAATCAAGTAACGGTTCAAAAATCGGAAGTAAACCAGTTTCGGCAGTGAAGCTTCCTAAACTTAACATAGAAAAATTTTCTGGTGATGCAAGCCAGTTCTTAGAATTTTTTAAATTTATTTACTAGTGCGATAGATTCAAACGAATCGTTATCAAAAATTGAAAAATTCCAATATCTGAAATCTTTGTTGTCTGGTCCTGCATATAATATTGTAGCTGGTTTTGAACTGACAGATCAAAATTATTCAACGTGTTTGAAGTTATTAGAAGAGAGGTATGGTAAGCGGGAAAATATCATAAACTGTTACATGAACAAAATTCTAAATCTTGAACCAGTGAAATCCACTAACAATGTTACTTCTTTAAGGAAGCTGTACGATAATATTGAAACTAGTATGAGAAATCTTGATGCGTTAGGAGTAACATCAGGCTTTTACGGTCATTTATTACTACCCATTTTATTAAGGTTATTACCAGAAAATTTGATACTAGATTTCCATCGAAAACGTGACCCCGATAAGGACTGTGAAGTCACCGATTTAATAAATTTTATTAAAACGGAATTAAGATTCCGGGAAGCCACTAATTTAGTAAATAATTCCCAAAGCAAGGCTTATGAAAATTCTAAAACTAAATATGAAAATTCTTCAAGTAAATATCAAAATTTTCCTCAAAAGAAAAATATACCTTCAGCTGCTGCTTTAAACACATCTACAAAACAGTTTTGCATATTTTGCAAGTCTTCTGATCATGTAGGACTAAATTGTTCGAAATTCACTGGTGAACAAAAACGATATAAATTAAAGAAAGAAGGTCGCTGTTACAGATGCTGTTATAGGTCGCATTTATCTGCAAATTGTAGAACAAAAATTAACCCTTGTTCCAAATGTGGTAACACTACCCATAGTCATTTGTTTTGTTTTAAAGAAACAGCGAAAGAAAATCCTGAAAAAGAAATGAAAGGTGCAATTGTATCTATGATGTCGGAACAAAAATATAAACAAAATAAAGCAACATTATTGCAGACTTGTACAGTTTCTGTGTCTGCTGGTAAGGAATGCTTGTTGGCTCGCGTTTTATGTGATAGTGGTTCAGAAAAATGCTTCGTGAAGAGATCTCTAGTACAAAAATTAAAATTGAAGCCATTGCGAAGAGAAAATTTATTAGTTTATCCTTTTGGGCGGAGACGCCCTTATGAATCTTGTTATGAAGTTGTTGCTCTTGAATTATCCAGTATTGTGCAACCTATTAACTCGATAAATATCGAAGCACTTGTGGTTGATAATATAACTGGAGCTTCTGTGAAAACCCCCCGAACCAGAACTTCTAGACATAATGAGAACAAGAGGCTTTAAGCCTGCTGATACAGGTCTTGAACAGGAAATAAATATTTTGCTAGGGTCTGACTTTTTGTGGAAAATATTAAAGGGAATCGAGGGAAAATTGACAAAAGAATTATACGTTGCAGAAACTATTTTCGGTCATACGGTACAAGGGCAGATAGAGTCGAATAAAAAAGAAGTAGCTTGTTTGCGTGTTTCAGTTGAAAATATGAATACTCAGCTGAAAGCATTTTGGGATCTTGAATCAATTGGCATTGCTGAAGGCAATGAAAAGAACATTACCGATCATGAGGTAATAAAAGAATTTAAAGAAAATCTAAAATTCGTAAATGGGCGTTATGAAGCAAAATTATTGTGGAAAGATTCTCGCGAATTACTTAGAAATAATCTTGAAGTAGCAAAGAAGCGGTTTTCTAGTTTAGAAAATAAATTCTTGAAAAACGATTCTTTATTTAAAGAATATAACTCTATTTTGCTAGAGCAGTTTAATGAAGGTGTAATAGAATTGTGCACCGAGAAAGATTCTAATAATTCCTATTACATGCCACACAGACCTGTTATCTGTGACGACAAAACTACAACAAAAATGCGCATAGTCTATGATGCTTCTTCAAAATATGATGATTCTCTATCATTAAACGAATGTTTGTATCATGTCCCTAACTTGAATTCTAATGTTTTAGATAATGAAAATATTCCTGTTTCGAGTTTCGAACCCCGAAATACTTCCTTGAAAATTTTAGGATTGATCTGGAACAATACAGAAGATAAATTTGCACTAGAATTACAACTCTTGTTATGAAAATTAAATAAATGATTCTTCTACTACGCGCAATGTTTTGAAAATTGCAGCCATGTTATTTGATCCAGCCGGATTTATTTCCCCTTTTGTTATTCGTGTCAAATGCCTTTTACAGCAAATGTGTATTATGAAAATATCATGGGATGACAGTGTTTGTGGTGAGCTAGAAAATAATTGGCAAAATTGGCTTTCAGAAATCCCATATCTCGCACACTTGAAAATTCCCTGGCAGTATTTTAGCAACCTGATCATGGAAAAGGAGCATCTCCAATTACATATTTTTCCTGATGCTAACCCTAATGTGTATGTTCCTGAATTTCTTTCCTTGCCCGAAGGTCAGTGGTCTAGTGTTAAAATTGCTGCAACAAAATTACCTGGTGTTTCTGAAAAAAAGTCTCGAAAAGCAGCAACCATTTCTTGTGTTGTTCAAACAAATAAAGCTGATGAAATTCCCATTTTTAATCTTGAAAAGTATAGCTCCCTAAAGAAATTGTATCGAGTAACTGCTTGGGTATTTAGATTTATTTCTAATATAAAATTGAAGGTAAAAAAAGGAAAATTTTCAGAATTATCAGCTGAGGAAATGTTACATGCTGAAAATTTTTGGTCGAAACTAGTGCACGAAGAAAGTTTTCCCGAAGTTATAAAATCCTTGAAATGTAACAAGAGTATCCCTAAAGAATCAAATCTTCTACAGTTAAATCCTATGTTGTCAGATGAAGTTTTTCTGTTGGTACGAAGACAGTTACAAAAGTCTGATTCCTCATTTTATGAAAAACATCCCGTAGTGATTCCTGCAAAACATAAATTGACTGAATTAATCGTGAAAGATGCACATGAAAAAGTTTTTCATTCAGGAGTGTCCAGTACATTGGTACAAACGCGTGAAAAGTTTGGATTTTAAGATCAAGGCAGTGCATTAAATCAGTCCTGAACAAATGTACAATCTGTAAGAAATTTAACGTACGCCCTGGTCAACAAGTTATAGCCCCTCTTTCAGGTGACCGTATTAACGAAGCTCCACCGTTTTCAGTAACAGGTCTTGATTATGCGGGACCCCTATATGTGAAGGGGAATGAAAATAAATATTATATTTTATTATTTACATGTGTTATCACAAGAGCACTTCATTTAGAACTAGTAAAAGACATGTCAACAACAGAATTTCTGTTAGCATTTCGCAGGTTTATCTCACGAAGAGGACTGTGTGCTGTAATTTATTCAGACAACGCCAAAACTTTCAAAAGAGCTGATCTTGAACTAAAAGAAATGTGGAAAGCAATCCACCATCCTGATGTTAAAATTTTTTTCGCCAATCACAGCATATCCTGGAAGTATATTGTAGAACGTGCAGCCTGGTGGGGTGGCTTCTATGAGCGAATGGTTCGCTCAGTGAAAACTACCTTGCGTAAAGTTATTGGAAGATCTTCCTTAACATTGAGTGAATTAGAAACGCTTCTAATTGAAGTAGAAGCTGTAATTAACTCTCGTCCGCTGACTTACACGTATTCCGAGTTAGAAGAACCATCTCCTCTTACTCCTGCACATTTTTTAATCGGAAAACGTATCTTGTGTCTACCTACCATAAAAGTGAACGATTTAATTTTACCAACAACGAAAGAATCTTTAGTGAAACGCTTTCGTTTACGTGAGACTCTTCTAAATCATTTTTGGAAGCGTTGGAAAAATGAATATCTTCTCAACTTAAAATCTGCTCACTACACGGACCAGAATAAAACTTCAGACTTTAAAGTGGATGATGTGGTGCTTGTACATGATGAACACTTACCCCGAAGTTTCTGGAAGTTAGGAAAAGTTACTAAAACCTTTATGGGCAGAGACGGCAAGATAAGATCTTGTGAACTCAAAACAAATAATTCATTTATTAAAAGACCTATAAATCTATTGTACAATCTTGAACTCACAAACTAAAAAAAAAGAAAACTTTGATATTATTAGAGACTCAAAAACTCTCATTGACATTTGACTTTTAAAACAAATCTTGAATTGTCTTTGCTATTGACTTTAAAAAGCTTTTTTTTTTTCACTTAAAAAAAAAAAAAAAAATGTTTCTTGTTTGATAATATTTCTAATTTTTAGTTTAATTTTTTTTTTTTTTTTTTTTTTTTTTTTTTTTTTTTTGTATTGAATATTCTAGAAAAATTTGTATAGATTTAAATTGTTCTTTCTATTTTTAGTAGCAGAAACTTGTTCTCAAATCTTTTAAATTGTTTAATTGTTTTATTGAAGTCCAGTATGTAAGTATATATTTTGATTTTGTATTGTATTTATGTAACTGATGATTTTTTAGAATAATTTTTATTTCTACTTTAATTATTTGAATCCCCATTTTGATGAACCCTTGTTCATCGGAGGGGAGTTTGTGGGATATTTTGCAACCCTCTCTCGAGCAGTCAGCCAGACTGCTTAGGCGCCGCGAAGGATCACGTGACCTTCGAGAGAATTGATATTTGAAAACATTTTTTTTTACTCTTTTTGTTTAGTTTTAGTTTTGTTGTGAATGTGAATCTTGAACACAGCAGGTAATAAGCTGCGTATAGGTTTTTTCGTGTTCTTCTATTAGAAGAAATGATGTTTAATTTTGAAAAGGAAAATTTATTTTCGAATATTAAATCATGCTATTTTCTGGGCTTCTTTTTAGAAGAACATAATTGCTGAAATTTTAATATGATCATCTTGGATTCCCAATGTGGAATTTATTTAACAAATATTATCCAAATGTTTTCATTGTAAATACTGTAAATATTTATAAGTGTAAATAGAATTAACAAAGTTTTTAATCATCCTGTGCTTGACTTGGACTTATACTGAACAACACCAGCGCCATTTTCAGTTGTGAAATATGCTTTATTATTTTAATGGGATTTTACATGAATCGTGAAGTCTATAACTAAGCTCTCCCAACTTTGATTTGAATTGTGATACGTGAAATTTCGTGGAATACATGAAGATTATTCTTTAACATCATAGCCTTTTTGCGTTAAAAGAAATAAAAATAATATTAAATTATTTCTTTTCGGAATAAAATATCACGAATTATGTAATTAAGAGGTATGATTTTTATTAAATGTGTTATTTGAAAGAAATCCGCATTTAGCTGTACTAGCGTCCACTAAATACTGGGCCTGAATGCTGATACAAAGATGGCGGCTCTCGTAGACGGATTTATTTCAGAGTATGTACACATGTACAGTCCTCAGAATTTGAATACCAATAAATTTCAAAAGTTTTTTCAGCCTCAATGTTCTGAAATTAAATAACAGAAAGAAAACTTTCAGAAAATACTGGTGCTCAACGTCAGGAAACCGGCACCGTGCAAGCGTTTAAAAAAAAATCTAACTACGACTGCCGCCATGTTCATGTCTGATTTCTGGTCTAGTAGTCAGGTGGATTTGGCTGTGCTCATAAACGATTTTTTTTAAATTTTTTTTTCAGTGTTTAAATTACGCACTCGTAATAAATATTATGAATAAGCAAAACACATATTATTACCTATTCTGCTAACATCGCAACATTCACTTTTCTTCTTTTTGGATGAATATTTTCCAACAAAAATTGCGAATCTTCTCTGTATTTTGTATTTTTGTTTTTATTAAATTTGATTTCTGTAAATTCCATGTATTCGTTTTCTTAAGGCTGTTCTCAAATCCAAAAGGGCGGCTTTATGACGTAAGCTTTAATTTATTTTTATTAGGAAATGCATGAAACTAGCAAGTGTTGTTGTTCAGAAACTGTGTAATCAAACTTTTTTTTTTCCGTTTTTTTTTTTTTTTTTTTTTTTTTTTTTTTTTTTTTTTTGCAAACGCAATCGATCTTTCAGAAAATAGTGTAAAAGTGAGCCCAATTTCCACGCGAAAGAAGAATAACCACTCAAGAAAGGGGGAAAACGTCTTTGTCACCTGATCAAAATCGCTTATAACTCAATAGGTAATTTATTTATCAAAAAATAGAAAACACAGTTCGATTCCAAATAGATTACATAGTCAGCCCTTCCAATTTTATATCTTTCCGTTAAAAAATTAATTTGAAAATGCGTCAAAGCATTTTGCGCTAATTGACCAGAGCAGTTGATAACAGCCTTAAGATGCTTTTTAAATTTTTACAGATAGATAATTACAGTAATTTTAGTATGTACTAAGCAGGTTAATCCATATTTCATTTACTGAATTGCAATTCTAGTAAATGTCTGATAGATTTTTATGTGAATAATATTAAAATAAATTTTTTATACATAAACTCTGTTTTGAGCACTGTATTCGGTAACTTTTGTTCAAATCCCTACTATATTTATTTGTGTACTTGAACATATAATTAATGACATAGTCATAGCTTTTTCAATGATATCTATATTTTAGGTATCATATATAGTTGTCATTAAGTTAAAATACAGGGTATCCATAAAAGAATGTCCCAGTTTCAATGGTATATCATAATAGTTTAATTTAGACTATTTACAACAAATCATACATCAAACTGAAGGTAAACTAACCTAGTTTTTCTACAAATGTTCAATATGTGCACCTTTAGTTATACGGCATACATCCAAACTAAAAATCAATTCTTCCCACACTTCGATTAACAAGTCTGGAGTAATGGAAGCAATAGTCTCTTCAGTTCTCTGCCTCAACGCATGTAAATCATTAAATAGCAGCGGAACGTAGAGACGATCTTTTATATGAAAATCATTAAGTAGCGGCGGAACGTAGACACGATCTTTTATAAAACCCCAAAAGTAAAAACCGCATGTCTGTAAAGGCTTTTAAGTCATAAAAACATGTATAATAATCACTTATAAACAAATTAAGTTAAAATAATGCTATAAAAAGTGATAGAATATCTTTATTAAGACTTACGATCGTTTCATCGCACAATCGGCGACATTTTCAAAATCAATCATAATAGAAAATATTTTCACATTACTTAAAAACAATAATATAGTAAACAATGTCACGAGACATGAAGCATAATGAAAATATTGCAACCATAAAAAAATAAAAATTAAATTAGCTATTTGCGAGCGTGGATTAATTTTCACATAATTTAAAAACAACAAGGTAAAACAATGTCACGAGACATCAAGCATACTGAAAAACATTGCAAAACATAAAATAAAATAAAATTAACTTGGCTATTTGCGAGTGTGGATTAATTTTTACTATTGTTTCTACAATTACTTAGTATCTCTTTCCAAATTCTAGGTAAATCAAGGGACACAGAATCATTGCAAATATTCTCGTTGCGTTTAAGTCTCTGCTTTTAAGTCTTCAAACCAGAAATAACTCTATACGCTCAGGACTGGGGATTTTGCATATCTAACACCGTCAATAACAAAGGAATACTCGTGCATGAGCTTATCTAAAACTGTTTGAGTTACTCTTTATTTGTGACCTTAAAGCAACACTCTACAATGCTTACAGTTGATACAATTAGAATTTCTATAGGGGACATTCTTTATGGATATTGTGCATAACATCTTAAATAGTTTATTGCGAAATCGTATTTAACATTCCCTCTTTCAAAAATATAATCCCATATTCGTTTCTCCCACAAGGAAATTTTGGCCTCTTAACTTTTCCAGAACATACCATTAAGTTCTAAAGGTATTACTCTCCTTCATTATAGTGTTCCGATTGTGTTAGCGAAGCGATCATATATTTTAAAAGGAGATGGAGTCATTATTAAGTCGTTAGTTACTACTGTATCAAAAGTTAAAAATAAAACTTCATGATGTGTTATAAAAATAATATCATTCAAAATATATCATACGTTTTCGGAGTAAGAAAAATTGATTTATGCGAAAAGAATTTCGATGAGCTTTACTTATTGAAGAATACTACCTACGAAAAAAAAATTGTGAAATAATCTTTGTATACGAACATTAACTATAAAATTCTTTTGCAAAATACCTAGGCTTATACAAAAATATAACGTACAAAACGTGAATTTAATAAACATACTTAATGATAAACGTAACTGTTTGTTTTTATTATTCACATCATCCCATCACTCTTAACACCATTATCCCACACCTGAAAGAAATCATATATCTAACATACTTCCTATAGATTTTTTTCTGCCCTGTAACTTTTACAAAACCGATCATTAAGTTTAAATATGTTTTCCTTTCTACATTATCTCCTATTCCAGTCATCGAAGAAAAACATGTCACATATTTTAAAAGGATAGACGGTCATTATTAAGTCATTAGTTCTTAGACTATCAAAATTTTGAAATATAATTTCATACTCTGATACTGAAATAACATCATTCAAAATTTATGATATGTATTAGAATTAGGAGAATCTGAAAAAAGTGCTATTCTTTTTCAAATATGATGACTGCTGGACAGATAATTACACCTGTTTATTTTCTACTTAATTTACATCCAAAATTGTTAATTGGTCCAAATCATCCAAGCAACCTCATAGCAAATTGGTATATAATTTTATATACCTTAGATAAATTCAAATAATATAAGTGATCGTAACTACATAATTCTAGTAGAAGAGCAACGCGAAGCATTAATAAAATTAAATTATAATTCGCGTCAAAATGTAATTATTAAATTTAAATAATTACGAATAAAATTAAGAGTTTGCGTTGTGAATTATTTAGTCGAACTCTTCCACTTATGAATTAAACTAAAATTTAAGCTGTAAAAATAAATTGACACACCTTAAACATTTTCAATTAAATAATTACAGAATCTTTTTAAAACTTGATTAAATATTTTATTTACATTGAACACAACTATATACAGAAATACATAATATTAATTCAAAAAAAAGAAAGCAATACTTTTGTTTGCTTCTCATTATTTTATGTATATTTAATCTTTTAAAAAAAGACAATATTTTCATGTACTCTAATTATTATATTTTTTTCTTTTTGCTAAAAGAATAATTCTCTTTCATTTTTAAATTACCTTAATTTTATTTAATTATCGGTTTTGTCGGATCTCAGATTACTCTCTACCATAAAATATCAGAAAAGTATATTTAAGATTTTTCATATGATCTTAAGTGGTAAAAGAAAAAGTTTAAAGTAATACCTTTTTTTTAATATACGGGATGGTGGCCTTTATTCATCAAATTCAGAGTTGTCGCGTTGCTTAGGATCATGTCCATATGTCATCCGGATTTCGCTTCGTATCACAGCGGCAACATCGGGATGGCAGGATGCATAGCTACGGACCTCTGTAGCTATCTTCTTTATTTTAACATCAGGAAGACATCCTCAATTTGGCTTGCTTAGGCTCACTCCGATATGTACATCAGGAAGACATCCTCAATTAGGCTTGATTTGGCTCACTCCGATATGTACATCAGGAAGTCATCCTCAATTAGGCTTGCTTAGGCTTACTCCGATATGTACATCTCGCCTGGGCATTACTAGGGTTTTCAGGTTTCATTGCACGGGCTTTCAGGAGAGCTCCTGCGTCCTCTACATCTTTTTTCAGACTCTCTTTTTCAAACCTTATTCTTCTTGCACACCAACTCCTGCAGTGGGTGGAACTATTTTTGTCTAGTCCACTGTTATTGGATGTGAGAAGATTTTTTATTATTCTTCGATAGGCCTATTAGCTAACAGTCTGCAAATGGCCCCTTACATATACTTTAATATTATTATCTGCCTTAAAGTTTGGGTGGTCTGAAAAGCCATAAATTTATCCCAACACTTTTATTGAGGCCATAAACTTATTCCAACGTTTTTATTATTTTACGATTTCTAATTATACACCACTTTCCATTGGCTTGTCATAAAACGACACCATGGCGTCTGGCTATTGTTGTTGTCTGAGATCCGAACTCTATTCAACATTATACATTCATTTTACAATACAACAATTTTTTAAAAATATATATTTAATATTTAAAATCAATTTAATAATTTTTGTATGAACTTACACTCCTATTTTACTTAAATATATAAACATTATAATTTTACACTCATAATTATATTTTATAAAAAATATTTATACAAACTGAAATAACAAATTAAGCAATTTTACTTTGATTTAACCAACATGGTGCGGGAACATATCATTGTTATATGTTGCCCAGCAATGACCGTGAAAAGAAATTCAATTGCAAATTAACTTATGAAAATTATTATAATTTATAAAAGTAATAGCAGTTTTTCTTTAAAAAAAAGACACATGATAAATTTAAATGCCTCAACATCATTGAAGAATTGCCACTGAGGTGACTATTTCAGGACAATAATATCCGTAAAAGGTTTCGCTTAAATGTTATAGAAGTATACGCAAAGATTATTGTTTAAAAATACTGATATACAAAATAGCCATGAGTGGTCCATCAGTATTTTGTTCAGCACACATATTGCCTCGCCACCCTTCTTAATAAACATTGTAGTCGGACTGCAATTTCATTGTTTTTTAACGTTTAGCTAGCAAATCTAATTATTGTGCCTATGAATCAATAACCTGCTTTTGATTCACTGCAAGGCAACTGATAATTATTACGATGATGTGTTTTCACTGGAAAAGTGTCACTATACTCTGACTGAGTTTTTATTGTAAACATCTGAAGTTCACGATCACTACAAGACAATTCTCATAATCTACCAGCGATATTTGCCAAATCTCACGAATTTTCTATTCAGAAATTGAAAACTGTCACCAGAAAACTTAAATTGTTATTTTAATTTTGAATGTAGTTAAACGTTTTGAGTATAAAATAAGGAAAAAAATACTTTTTAAAACTTTCTGGTGTAAGTTTTAATAATAATCTTCAATTTCAACGTGGGATAAAGTTTCATATTGGGATGACAGAAAAATACCATTCGAAATTTTGGATATTTATTAGAAAAAGGGAAAATGACGAATGGAAATAAAATTCTGGCCTGTTTTCTTTCTCAATGAAATATGCTAACAGCGAAAATAAATTCATTTTCTAAGTAACTTACTTTTGAAAAATATTACCTATAAAAGAAGAAATTTGTTCTTAAGAAAATATTATAAATTTAAATGTAAGCAAATAACACTATACTACTTACTGTTTACATAACTCCATCATCTTTTAAAATTTTATATCTAGAATCTTTCAAAAGAAAGTTTGTATCCAATTTTTCTAGAAACTGCAATTAAGTATAAAAAGTATTGCTTTTCTACATTAGCCAATTCCAAAACTTATGTACTTTATAAAAAAAGTTAAGTAAAGTTATGTACTTTATAAAAAATAGTGTCATTATTAAATCAGTTGTTTCTACTGTACCAAAAGCTGGGAAATAAGTTTCATACAGATATATTGAAATAATGTCGTTCAAAATTTATTATATTTAATAGTAAAAGGAAAAATGACTAATGCAAATGAAATTTTGATATGCTCTATCCTTATTGAAATATGGTAAAAATGAAAATAAATTCAGTTTCAAAGTAACATACTTATGAAAAATATTAACTAAAAAAGTAATAAAAAAAGTTATATACTAATATATATACTAGTATATATACTAGTTATAAATGTTATAAAAACACAATTCACAATTTCTGCATTACCATTCATACTACTCAATCAGCATTTCTTCATAACATAATCTTCATACGTTTTTCATATTTTTTTAATTTAATTAATTATTCAATAAAATACGTAGCGAATCGGATTAAGACAAGAATTAATTGCAACTCGGAATCTCTTAAGCGACAGTAAATTTTCATTTGTTTCAATAAATATTATCATAAATATAATTTCTGCTTTATGTCACTTAAAAAAGAAAAAGTGTTTGAAGCTTTAAAATAATTTCATGTCTAACATCTTCTCTAAACACATTTTGTACTATTTGTTTTCCAAAATTGACTTTTATGAGTTTGTCGAGTTTTAAGTGTTAAAAAAGTTCCTCCCCTGCATTTGTTCCTCCTACTATCTTTATATTGGAAATTTTAAAAGGGAAAGTGTCACTATTACTTTATTAGTTATTACTTCATCAAAAGCTGGCGAATGAAATTTCATGCTGCGATATAACAGATAATATTACAAGAAATTTGTTATATGTATTAGGAGAAAGGCAAAAAGCTAATAGAATTTCGACCTGTGCCATAATTATGGAAATTTGAAATATGCCTAACGTTAAAATAAATTTATTGCAAGGTACTTATAAAAAATATTAAGTATAAAATAAATCTAAGAAATTCATTTATAAATAATAAAGGCTAAATTTAAATTTCTGTAGCTAATACCAAGTAAAGTTAGATTAGTTGGTTTCATTATATTATATTCGTTAAATCTCTAACAATGTTTAAATACTTCACATGACACGCAAAATGTGTTAGTAAACATGCAGATACATGCAAATCTTTAAAATACTTTTACAATAAATGATTAAAAAAAATGAATGGCATCTTCACAGGGCTGCTACTTGCGACTATTTTTTAATTCTATCTCGCACCAATTTTTCAAAACAAAAAAACTTTTTACATACTTTGACAATATTTGCAAGAGAAATATACTACAAAATGTATTTTTTATAAATAGTGGTGCGAGAAAATATAAAAATACTCGTCTGTGGCAGCCCTATCTTCCGAAATTAAACATCTTACCTTACAGGATTTCTATAGCAGAAAATTAAGACAAAGGAACTTCTTAGACTTACCTATAAACGAAAGAAAAAGAAATATTTGAAATGTATGCTTGAAAAATAAAAGCATACGATCACAAATGTTAGCCATAAATTACATATACGAGGGCGTATCAATAAGTTTTTGCCCTCACACAGAAACAATTGAGTGAAATTCATGAAATAGCTACACAGTATAAGTCCTTTTCTTTATAGTCACTGTGCACAGTAAACATTTCTGCAAACGGTATTTCAAAGAGAGGGGAGGAGGATGTGTTCCAGGGGGGCGCGATAATAGACCAAAAGGGAATCCTTTTTCTAACTCTTTGCTGACCCCTACATGTGACATATTGTTAGAAAGGCCTGTGACCACTTATGCATGTTATGCACTCCCGAGCCCCTCCCCCCAAATTTGACCACCGGGGGCATGAATGAGGTCTGAAAAATTTAGAAAAGTGGGTCCCGGAGGGCAAATTTGGTGAGAGGGGTTCGGAAGGCGCATAGAATTAATAAGTGGTTACAGGCCTTTCCA
The DNA here is from genome assembly GCA_963932465.1 of Maratus speciosus. Classification (NCBI taxonomy): domain Eukaryota; kingdom Metazoa; phylum Arthropoda; class Arachnida; order Araneae; family Salticidae; genus Maratus; species Maratus speciosus. The sequence goes on along the minus strand of OZ010794.1, from coordinate 498,574,149 downwards.
ACAACATGTCACATGTTGAAAAAAGGTTAAAGTTTAAAAAAAAATGCACCCCTTTGGTGTACTATTGCTGCTCCTGGAACACATCCACCTCCCTCTCTTTGAAATACCTGTTACACAAATGTGTCACTGTGCACACTGACTATGCTGAAAAGGACTCATAAAATGTAGCAATTTCATAAATTTCACTCAATTATGTCTATGCGAGAGCAATAACTTATTGATACTCTCTCGTATACAAAAATACGTGCATTCAATATAATTAATACCGGGCGTATAAATAGAATATTATATAAATCTGCTAAAACCTGAAATTTTATTTAGAAAGTGTATTTATATAATATCTAATATATGTTTTTCACATGCAATGTATATCGCATACAAAAAAGTTATATTTTATTTAAAAAAAAAACTTAGTCAAAACATGTTTGTTCAATCTCCGCATAATACGTAACGCATGACGTACATGAAACACATACATACACACTGAGTATAAACATCGTAAAATGCATGTCGCTATGTTTTAATCTTTAATTTTCGCACTGCTTATGGAGCTTCAGAAGCTTTGAAACGGCAGTATGCACCTTTGTGTATACATTCATTTGTGTCATTCAACGTTCTTTCTTAATACATTTAGTCCAGGCAATAGGGAATTTTACCTAGCAAAATTAATAGTAGTTCTGGAAATCGTCTTACTTTATATTTTTTGGGTAGCTGAATCCGATTTTGTAACTTCCCACCAAAATTTCCCACGGCAACCCCCCAAATTTTGGTAAAAAGCCCCCCCCCCCCCAAAAAAAAAGGTTTTATTAAAAATATATTTTTTATTGATTTAGGGAAAAAGTATCTAGAAATTCAGAAACTAGACAAAATTTGCAACAAATTAGATATATGACATTATGACTTACGATGAAGGAGAAGGGGGGATCTGCCTCGCGGTGCTGCGTGGACTAAGTTGCGCAATTCCACTTAACCACTCGCACGTTCACATTCGCCCTCCCATCTCTTCCCCGAACTTTCTCTATAAGGTTTACTTAAGTTTTTTGGGTCGCTGAATCGAATTTTTAACTTACCCCTAAAATTTCCCCCCCCGAAAACCTCCCAAAATAGTTATTTTTAACTTAAATTTCTTATTGTTTTAGAGGGAAAGCATAACGAAATTCAGAAACTAGACAAAATTTGCAACAAATAGGATATATGACATTATGACGTAGGATAAACGGGGAGAAAGGGGACTGCCTCGGAACATTCCCCGCGCGCTTTCCTCAAAAACCAAATTTTTTCAAAAAATCAATTTTTTGGCGGGTTGCCGGGTGAAATTTTAGTGGGAAGTTACAAATTCGGATTCAGCGACCCAATAAACATAAAGTGAGTTGAAATCCAAAACTAGTATTAATTTTGCCAGGTAAAATCCCCTATTGTCTGGACTTTATAACTTAGTGTACGTAGCGCCGCAGTGCCCTCCCCCTCCCCGTTCATCCTACGTCATGATGTCATATATCCTATTTATTGCAAATTTTGTCTGGTTTCTGAATTTCGTAATGCTTTTCCCCTAAAACAGTAAGAAATTTAAGTTAAAAACAACTATTTGGGGGGTGGGTGTTCGGGAGGGGGAAATTTTGGGAGGAATTTAAAAATTCGGATTCAGCGACCCTAAAAACGTAAAGTAAACCTTGTAGAGAAAGTTCGGAGGGGAGATGGGAGAGCGAATACAAACATGTGAGTGGTTAAGTGGAATTGCGCAACTTAGTTCACGCATAGCGTGCGCATGATCCAAGGTAGATCCCCCTTACCCCTTCATCCTAGGTCATAATGTCATGTATCTAATTTGTTGCAAATTTTATCTACTTTCTGAATTTCTAGATACTTTTTCCCTAAAACAATAAAAAGATTGATTTTTTTAATAAAAACCTTTTTTGGGGGCCATTTTACCAAAATTTGTGGAGGTTGCCGGGGGAAATTTTGGTGGGAAGTTAAAAATTTGGATTCAGCGACCCAAAAAACATGTAGTAAGCCTTTTTCCAGAACTACCATGAATTTTGCTAGGTAGAGCCCCTATACGGTCTCTATTGCCTGGACTAATTGGCAAAAAGTACAATCGTCCGACGAGAGCTCTAATGACCCTGAGCTGCCGCAGCTATCCCATGTTTTTAGGAGGACACTGGGATTTTTTCCTCGCATACCCGTCACATAGTAGACTGGAAGGAATAAGAGGATTGTGAATCCTTGGCAGCAGCGAAGAAACAGGGAGAAAATATATTAAACTTATAGAATTTAGCTTTTGAATTTTTTCGGTGGAAATTTTCGTGGTCGAATCTACTGCCGTTCTGGCCCATTAGGGCTGCCACGAGGAAAAAGTGATTTACTCAAGTTTAACCCAAAAGAACGCGCGCATACCCAAGGTATGAATGGTTTTTACTTTGTCACCAATAAATACAAATATTATTTGTCACCTTATTTATTAGGAGAGAATTGTTAAGAAAATTGTGCGATAAAATAAGTTGAGGATTACTTTTAAAAAGATAGAGGTGACAATTGTAAAAAAACATTTTCACTCTGGGTCTATCAGTCCCGGCGCGTCCTGCTGGGTTAAGCAATAAAAACTGACCATTAGAAATCAGTTACCACAAAGCTGCAGTGGAACTTCTTAGATCTAAATATGGTACACTAAAATAGCTTCAAACTAATTTCAAATCAACCTTCAAAATTCAGAAATGCAAACTACTAATGCTAAAACTAATTTACATGAGGAAAAACTATTTGTTTAAGCTCAATCAAAGCGAAATTCCGAAATCGGAGAAATGTCGACTTTTTAAAAACACTGCCACAATGTCATTTAAATAGTAGAGACTTTATTCACAATATGTTGAACGATCTCTTTCACACTGTCGAAAACTTTCCTTCAAACAACACCGCATCCAAAACGGTCATGCAGTGCTGGATTTTACTCCAAAGTTCGATGTTAAGGTCCCGAAGCGTTAAACCAGAGATGTAAGTCTTATTCACCTTCACGAGGCGGGGTCCATCTTAGCCAACTCACAATCCTAATTTTACACGCTGCAGATTAACTAACACGTCCCAATCAACATAAAACTACAAGTAAAAACAACGGCACAGACCTACTTGAGGAAATTATAGAAAACTAACGGATAGATATGCTTTTAGGTGCACGTATTAGCATCGGTCAAGACGCTCTCAATAAAATAAAAAATAAATAAATAAACAAAAAAAAACAAAAAACAAAACAAAAAAAAAAACTACACTACCTTTTTAAAAACTGCTGCTATATTTTTTTCGACATATCATAATAAAACTAGTAGCCCCCGGAACGGTATGCTATTTCTTTCTCCCAGATTATTTTGTCTCCAAAAAATAACGTTACCTTACAGACGCTAGCAATAAACAAAGCAGATGTATTTTTGTACAATTAAATGCTCTGTAGAATTTTTTTTAATTTCTAAACATCGCACATTTTCAATGTTTATACCGTCGTATTGGGAAAAAAAAGTACTTTTAAATGCAATTTGTTTGAAAATTGTATCTCCATTTATTTTTGAAATTTTAATTTTTTTGTAGTTTTTAGCACCATTTATTTAATTTTGGCAACTCAAGTACTCCATTTATATAGAAAATAAAGGGAAAATAGTTGAAAAATAGCTATTATATCTTTTTGTTGCCATTTTCTCATAACAACCGAAGGAAAATGTAATTAAAATACGTGCTTTTTTGAAAAAATAAATAAACTAATAATTTCTACGAATAACAAAACATGGAGCTATTATAAACTATATTTAATTTTAAGTATCTGTTGACCCTTTCAGTGTGACGTCAGTCATGACGTTTTCGTTGGAAACTGACTCCAAACAAACGGTTGCTATGCGTCATTTCTTTTTAAATATAAATCGTGGAAAATGTTACCAGTGCATATCAAGTATTAAAACACTTAGATGTGAGATACAGATATAAGATATAGTTGCAACACAGAAACAAAATAGAAAATACAACATAGCAACCATTTGTTTGGAGTCAGTTTCCAACGAAAACGTCATGACTGACGTCACGACTGAAATCGTCTATATTAATGTTTCAAACAAATGAATGCCTATGAATTATTAGATAGTATTTTCTTTTGTCCAGTTTGTTTAATGACGGCATCTTTTCGATTCATTTGTGTATTATTTTGAGATAGTGACATCCTATGCATACTTTACTGTAGATGTTTAAGAGTGGATCGTAATTGTGTAATTCTTAAGCGGATGCGAATGACGTCATTTTACATAAAATAAAAGTTTGTGCTTTAAGTCTTAAAATTGAAATATGTTTTGTACTATTTATATATACATATATTTTTTTTCATCGGGGGCGACACTAAATTCTGAAAAAGCAGAATTTCTGTTTTCTAGTTTCATATTTTATTGAAACAAACGATTTTTTTTTTTTTTTTTTTTTTTTTTTTGTAAATCAAATATTATTTATTATCATGCTTTCTTTAAATTCAATATTTTAAAACATTTTCCCAATAAAATTTCTAATACATCTGTGCCTTAACTTGAGCATATCTTTTCAGAAAGTTTGAAATTTTAATTTAGGTCCATAAATTTCTCAGATGTCTAACATGCAAATTTCTATAATCTTCTACATTTGAAAAAAAATCCTGGATTTATGAAACGCTTGTTACATTCCACAAAACTTTTCAATTTAAAATTAATTCACTTACATGTCTCTAAAAATGCATAAAATTGTATTTATTTATTTATTTATATATAAAAGCAATCTAACTTTTATATATAAAAGCAATCTAAAGTTTTACGGTGATTTGGATAAGCTCAATTAGTTATTCTCTAGCATACAGTGAAACATTGTTTTAACAGCAAGTTTATTCTAGTTGTTTCGATTTTGTTGTGCAGCGGATCAATTTTTACACAATGTTTTATGAAATCTAATTAACTAATACGCGGGCTCACATTAAGTTACTTTATATCTGTGTTCTGCAATGTTATTTTCATATTACGTCTGTGTTATTATAATATAACACACACATATAATAACGTCCGTGTTATTATAACAAAAGGAAATTACGTTTAGTCATCAATAGTAAAGCCATGCTTGTAATATTTAACGAAGAAAAATAAATCACATTTCATCCTGATTTTTAATACAATAAAATGAATTTTAAAAGAATTAAATACCTCTCCGAAAATAAAACCAGCTAACTTACTAATTTAATTACACTGAAAATGTGAAATAAAAGTATTTATTTGATTACGGATTATTCTTTCAAATAGCTGTAATTTTAGGCAGATAATGTACTAATTCATATTTCTAGTTGAAAGAAAGGATCATTAATCATTTATAAAAATAAAATACGTTTACAGATTAAATTTCAAATAAAAAATATAATTAATTAAAAAAAAATTAAAACATTCAGAGAAAAATTTTCAAATAAAATATATAAAAAAACCTCTAATTTTTTCTTTTATTGAAATGCATAATATTTCTGAGAAGTAAAATATGTTACTATTTTAAAAAACGAAGAACCATTTTCATTTTACAAAGTAGAATTTCTGAAAGAAAAATGTAGAAACGAATTCGAGAACTCAAAAAAATTATTTTGCTAAAATGATTAAATCAACTCGAGAATTAATTTAATATTTACATTGGATGTCAATTAATTATAATTCACGTTTTTTATTGAATTATAAAAATTTCTGTGAATATTTATTCATTTAGCTTAACGTATTTCGAGGTTAGTTCAGCTAAAATTATATTTTTCTTATATTATACTTAATTTAAATGTTATTTGACTTATATTATTCTTTTCATTTCTTATACTACTAAAAACATATCATTAAACATTTTACTTTCAATGCGATTTTTCAGATTTTTTTTTAAATAATAAAGATTAATGACAGTAAAATTTCGCATTTCATTTAAAACTAAGTACTTTTTATTATTATAAATAAAACGTAACTTATATTTCTGACGTATTCTGAGTTAAATATTTTACAATAATTTCTTAAAAATTGTCTATTAAATTTCTTTTTATGATTAGCAAAATAATCCCATGGCGCAAACGTTTCAATTTTCAATTTGAAATTAATTCCCTCTAGCTGTGCATATAAAATTATTTCAATATTTTTATTAATTTATAAATCAAATCATAATTCATTCTACTTGCCATATTGAATTTTACTCGTTTGAATCTTTATGAATATTTTCGCCAGAAAAATAGAACTTTCTATAAGATACGAATTTAAGTGTACTGAAAATATAGATATTATTTTCTTTAAACGAGCATTATTCTTTAAATAGCTGTACTTTTAAACAGAAAATTTATAAATGAATATTGCATGTCGAAAGTAACAATCATAAATAATTTATTAAAAAATATATAAACGCAATATTTAAAATTTTCTTTAACAGAAAATCACGGTAAATTGACTGAAGGGTCGCATTATTATTGTCAAACTATCTAATTATTCGCAGGGTGGGCATGTTTAAGGTAACTAATTTTTGTCGCCAAGTTTGGCAACATTTTGGATCAGGAGGGCACTAGAGCGTGCATGCGAATACAGTAAAACATCTTTTAAAGGCCACCCCTATTCAAAGGACACCTCTATTAAGCCGAATATTTTTTAGGAATGAAAAATTTCCCCATAGACAGAATGTTTAATTTACTCCTATTAGGGGGCCGCACCTACCCTACTAAAGGCCATTTTTTTTCACATGCGCCTTTTAATACTAAACATGTGTATTAAATTTCTGAACCAAAAGATAAGAGTTCAGCAAACAACTGCACTTGAAACAAAGAAGACAGGGGGAAATGGGAGGATTTAGTAACACAATGAAGGGCCACGAACTTTTCCACAAATGAGACAAACAAATGCGCCTCCCAATTTGTTTGATCTTTCAACCACTAGGGGTTGGGTTGGAGCATCGGAGGGTATCGGGGCCCTTTGTTGTGGTCACACAAAGGATAACAGGTTATCTAAAAAACTGTTTCCACATTTATTAAAACTGTGAATGCATATTGAAGCACAATTTTTACACTTGAAATTTTATGCTCAGGCTTATGTAATTTTTAAAATTATGGCACCAAACTCAAGCCAAAGAGTACGTTTGGATTTGAATGACAATATCAAAGTTCTTAATTGTCACGATCAAGAATCATCTGCAAGAAAATTGACTTCAAAGTTTAATTGCAGCAAGAATCAAATAAACAATATCGTTAAAAACAAAGAGAACTTACTGAAAGAATACGCAGATTTTAAAAATCACGAGATAAAAAGAAAGAGAAACGAAAACTTCCGTAACCTCTATTCAAGGGTCACTTCTCATAAGGGCCAATTTTCAATGGAACGGCAGGTGGTCCTTACTGAGAGGTTTCACTATGTCAATACATACGTATTTCTGTGCATAAATAAAATCTGCTTAAAGAGACGTCACAATTTTGTTACATACTAAGTAAGCATTTCACTTTCTAGCGTGACGAATGACCTTTATTCTCTGCTTATGAAACATATATGATTGTATCTACAGTTTCTTGCATAAATAAACTTTACCCTTCCAAGTTTGGTTGCTGAAATTTATTACATTCTCCTATTAAATAGTATCAGATAAGATTATAGAATTTTTCCTTTAACCCCCCCCCCTCCTCCACACACACAAAAAATCTATAGCGAATTAAATTAACTAAATTGGAAATATGAGATCATTTTCTTTTAATTTGAGATAGGATTGTTTTTTAAATAGTTGTAATTTTAATTATGAAATTGAAAAAAGCTTTTATTTCATGTCTATGGAAATGACTATAAGTTATTTCTGAAAATAAAATTCATTTACAGATTAAGATTAATGTTAGAAAGTATAAAAAATAACTGTAATGATTTCTTTAATTGAAAATTCATTTAAAAATCCATTACATTTATTCGAAATAAAATATGTAATAACGGACAAATATAAAATTCGATATAAAAAGTAAAATCACAACAGCAAATTTTGAAGGTGATTTAAAAGACATTTAAAAAAACTCAAAAGCAAAATGCTAAAATTAATTTGAGATTTTATTTTATCTTTACTTTCTATATTAAATAATTTTACTTAAAACTGAATTACAATTCGCGTTTTTTCGTGCGTAGAATCCGATGATTTTATTAGTTTAACTACAGTTATATTTTACTCATATGTTAGTTATACGTATAACTTCTTTAATATTAAGAATATGAAAATATGTTTCACCATTAATTATCTCCGATATGAATACGAAGATACATTTTATAAATAAAATATGGCAGCAAAACTATTTTATCCAAAACTAAGTGTGTTTTACTATTATAAATAAAATGTTAAATTTTTTTATAAGTCATTTCGAATTTAATATTTTTAAATAATATCTAAACAATACTTCTAATAATTTTGTCTCATTTTTTCTGTCGATATTTAAAAAACTTGAAATTCTAATTTTGTTCCGTATATTTTATGAAATTATAACATGGAATAGATTTTATAAATTCAACATTTTCGCAAGGTATGCTTCAACAATAATCCCATGGCACGAAAATTTCAATTTTCAATTTGAAATAAATTCCCTCACACGTCTCTGGCCCTGCATATAAAATTATTTCAATGATTCCCTTTTAATAAAAGAAACCATATTTCATCTTACTTGTCATATCATCAAAATGGATGCTAGTTATTTGTATCCTTTAGGGATACTTTCGCCAGTAAAAAATTTACTGAAAATATTAAATAAGTGCATTTCTTATTCTAAATTTGGATAGCTTTTAAATAGCAGTAATTTTAAAATTTTTGTTAATGAAAAATGTAAAGGAAAGAATCGTGAGTTATTTATAATATATATACTTATACCGGGTGTTTCCAAAGTTTGGTGCGAAAGTAAAACGCGATAAAAAGAGATCTAGGGTTTTGAGAGGCATGCGGTTTGCAAATAAATATTCAGCGTGGTACGGAATTTTGTATGACATCAACGAAAAGTAAATTCAAAATCTGGACAATAGGGAACGCTATTGCAGATAATCCCACGGAATAATTCCATATTGCTCACAAAACGCAAGATTTAGATACATAAAAGTTTACATGCAGTAGTATCTAATGTTTTTGCATCCAAATCTTGCGTTTGTAAGTAATATGAAATTATCTGCGGTAGCACCCTCTATTGTCCAAATTTTGAACTAATTTTTTGTTGGTGTCATACAAAATTCCGTAGCACGTTAAATATTTATCTGCAAACCGCATTTCTCTCCGAGCCATAGATAATTTTTTATTAGATTATTAATTCTGATAATTAAATTTCAACGATGAAATTTTAAAAAAAATTTAAATATTTTTTTAGGTGAAAACCGCTAATGTTACTAATAAATAAAGTTTATTAGAAAGTAAAAGTTATTTTCTTTTTTTATCGAAACTAAGTGTGTTTTACTATTATAAATAAAATGTTACATTTTTATAACTGATTTTGAATTTAATATTTTAAAATAATAATTTCTAAACAATATTTCTAATGAATTGTTTTTTAGCCTATATTTAAAAAACTTGGAATTCTAATTTTGTCCCGTATATTTCGTGAAATTATAACACGGGAATAGATTTTATAAATCCAACATTTCTGCAAGGTTTGCTTCAACAATAATCCCATGGCACGAAAATTTCAATTTGAAATAAATTAACTCACACTTCATTTGCCCATGCATATAAAATTATTTCAAAGATTCCTTTTTAATAAAAGAATTCATATTTCCTCTTACTTGTCATATCATCAAAACGGATGTTAGTTATTTGTATCCTTTAGGGATACTTTCGGAAGGAAAATTTTTATCGAAAATATATTGAAAATATTAAATAAATGCATTTCTTATTTAAAATTTGAATAGTTTTTAAATAGCAGTAATTTTAAATTTTTTGTTATGGAAAAATCCAAAGGAAAGAATCGTGAGTTATTTATAATATATATACTTATACCGGGTGATTCCAAAGTTTGATGCGAAAGTAAAACGCGAAAAAAAAAAAAAAAAAAAAAAAAGATCAATGGTTTGGAGAGATATGCAGTTTTCAGATAAATATTCAGCGTGATACGGAATTTTGTATGACATCTACGAAAAGTTAGTTCAAAATCCGGACAATAAGGGGCGCTGTTGCAGATAATTCCACGAAATAATTCCATATTGCTCACAAAACGCAAGGTTTCGATACAAAAAAAAATTGCATGCAGTATTCTATAAAGTTTTGCTATAATTTTTTAATATCTGTCACCGTTTGCAAGCTATTTAATTTTAAAATCCATCAGTCATTTTTGGGACACCCGGTATATATTAATTCTGATGATTAACCCTTTCGCGACGGGAGTCTTTTACGAAATGTTTATTACTTTGCTACCGGTTTTAAAAAACAGAAGTTTGTGCCTATTCAAATCGGTAAAATGCTCGGATTAAATAAAGCAAATTTTCCAGTAAAATTTTACTGGTGAGGATAAACGAGGATCCCTTGGCCTATTTCCGGCACGTATACGGTCGCTCGTCCCCAAATGGTTAACCCCTTAATTCTCGCTCCCGTCATATTCACGGGCTTTGTCTTTTACTCAGATTGTTCGATTCCCACCAGTTTTATAAAATAGTGTAATTGGCTTTAATTTAGTATCGTTTTACCTGTCATTAAATAAGGTGAATACTTTTTTTTCAAAAAAGTGGTGCCAATAAGCAATTTGAATTTTTAAACCGCAATTTAATTCGAGCGTTAAGGGGTTAAATTTCAACGATGAAATTGAAAAACAAATCTTATATATTTTTAGGGTATATGATTTATCTGATATATTACAGGTGAAAACTGCTAATGTTACTAATAAATAAAGAACGTTTATTAGAAAACAAAAATCCTTCTTTCGACTTAAAATGTAAAATGGTGAAGACAAACAGGCGAATTTGAGAACCAAAGTGAAATTAAAACTTCTGGTTTTATATATTTTGTATTTTTTATATTAATTAAGCATACTTAAAATTGAATGATTATATTTATTTTTTTGTAATATCTGTGGAACGTAAGTTCTGTAGCTAAACATACTTGGATTTTATTTCATCATGGGTTAGTGTTGTTTTGATTTTGATGACTAAATAGACTGTGTTCTGCAATATGAAGTAAATAAACCGTTACAAATCACGAAACAAAGCAAAATGTAGTTTTCTGATTAATTCCTTGTCTTATAAAATCTCCAAGTATTTAAGTCTGAATTTCACAAAATGTTCGCATTGTGAATTTTTAATAATTTCTAAATAGTATTTCTAATAAATTTGTCTCTTTTTTCAGCCAATATTTTAAAAACTTGAAATTCTAGTTTAGTTTCGTATATTTCTTGAAATTAAGTATGGGAATAGATTTTATAAGTCCAACAATTATGCAAGGTTTGCTTCAACAATAATTCCATAGCACGAAATTTTTAGTATTCAATTTGAAATAAATTTCCTCACACGTCTCTGGTCATGCATATAAAATTATTTCAATGATTCTTTTTTAATAAAAGAAACCATATTTCATCTTACTTGTCATATCATCGAAACGGATGTTAGTTATTTGTATCGTTTAGGAATACTTTCGCAAGGAAAAATAAAACATTTATTGAAACTATATTGAAAATATTAAATAAATGCATTTCTTATTTTAAATTTGAACAGTTTTTAAATAGCAATAATTGTAATATTTTCGGTATGGAAAAATTCAAAGAAATGAATAATGAATTTTTTATAATATATATACATATATATATATTAATTTTTGTTGATTAAATTTCAGCGATGAAATTGTAATATATATATATATATATATTAAAAAGTTCTGATGTATTTTTATAAATGAAAACCTCTAATGTTACTAATAAGTAAGGAATATTCTTTAAAACAAAAGTCATTTTTTTGAAACTTAAAATGTGAAATAGAAAAAAAAAAGAGGGAAAAAAACAGGGAGGAATTTGAAGACCATAAAAAATCAAATAAAAAATACAGATTTTGATCCTTTATATGTTTTATCAGAATTAATCATTTTTAAAATTGAATAATTATTCATACTTTTCCCGACCAATATCTGTGGAGCATGATTTCTTCATCTAAACATATTTCGATTTTTTTCAACAAGTATTAGTGCAAGTGTTGTTTTGTTTTTGACAACTAAACAGAGTGTGGCCCATAACATAAACTAAGTAATCAGTTGAAAATTATTAGAAAAAAATATAGTTTTCGGATTGATTTCTTGGCTCATAACAGCTCTCAGAAGGTAAGTCTTAATTTCACAAATGTTCGTATACTCCATTTTCGAGTATTTATTTATATTATATAATATAATATGTAATAATGTATGTAATTATGTAAATATGTAATAATGTAATTTATAATATAATATGTAATTCTTTACTCATTATTTATAAAACTATCGTTAAGAAATTGTAAATTTTCCATAGAAAGTTTGGATAGTTTTTTTTAGGTTATATGATGGTATAAATTTCGTAAATGAAATAAACAAAAATTAGTATTAAAAATTTTCTTGTGTGAAATCAAAATTTGTTAATAACGCCATATTTGACAACATTTTTGCGGCCTATAATGTGTTAACCCTTAAACCGTTTTTTTAAAAATTTTTAATATTTTATCATTGGTTATTCAAAACAAAATTTTGTCTAATTGAATCGGGAAAAGGCAAATATAAATAAATAAGGCAAAATTAAAAAAAAAAAAAAAAACTGGTGGGAATAATTAAGGATTCCGTGCATGTTATGCATCACATATCCGTGACCTCGATCCCAAAGGGTTAAAGGTCGAAGATTTTTACACGCTGACCGAAAGCCCGGTCGGTCTTTTTTTTTCTTCACAAATGGAAATTACCTTGCTGATTTTGTTTCTTGCTTAAAGGATTTTGTGCTTAAAAGATCAGTAAAAATATTATAGCAAAATTTCTAGTAATTCAATTAATATTTTTTTTTCGATTTACCTTTCGTTTTCAATATTCAACGTAAAATGCTGAAAAATACTATGTTTTCATAAGCGAACTACGTCTGAATTAGGGAAAGCCCCTGAATATATGATTTCGTTCTGATTTTGTTTTTGAAAAAATGAAAAAAAAAAAAAATCACGCAAAAGTTTTTCTTTGAATTCATGTTCGTTATGCAGGGATGCTACGGGCGATTATTTTTATATTCTTTTCACACCTCCATTTTTGAAAAATAAATTTTGTAGTACATTTCTTCTGCACATGGCATCAAAGTTCTTCTGAAAAGTTTTTTGTTTGAGAAAGTGGTACGAGATCAATTAAAAAGTTGTCACCAGTGGCATCCTTGGTTATCTGGGATGTTATAAACACATATGTTTTCCGTTTTGGTATGAAGTGCGTGTTGGATGGGATAGCATAATATTCGAAAAACGAATGACTTTATTAATCTACTACATCAAATTTCTTTCAAAAGCTTTCGGGTAAAATATAAATAAGCATATCTTGATTCTTTATTCCATTCATTGTTCGTGTGCCTGGGAGGGGTATTTCAACTAGAACGCAAAGTTTCGCCTGTGCTTGGGAGGGGTATTTCGACAGTTAAGGGTTCATAAACTTCTTATTTTTTTCCTTAGGAGGAAAGGATATTTCTCAATAAGAAATTTAAGAAAACACATAACTCAGTATAAGCCCATTTTCAGCAATGTATTGTTGAATAATAATAACATTGTACTGTTAATATTTTAAAACTTTATAATATACTTATAACTACTTAAAAGATGACAAAAACATATTAAAATATTATTTTTATTAATGGGATGAACCATGCAGCACAGAACAGCATAAGAGTTTATTTTATATTGGTATGACATGTCAAAAATTTAAGGAAAGATTAAAAGAGCACTCTTCTGATATCAAGTTTAACAAACCAAATACAGCTTTATCCAGATTGCATCAAAAAGAAAATATTAAGATATACTACGAAAAGCTAAAATTATCATTTCAACGTCTAAGCACTACTCGTCAATAATCCGTGAATCCTTTGAATTTTTACTTAGAAGTGATAATGTTTGTAACGATGTCCTTTCCTATAATATTCCTGCAATTTTGTACAATATCCTAAATATTTCCAGACCTCCTGATAATATGAGATGATCTTTCCACCCCTCTGCAGAGGAATGGACTGAACTCCGCTTGCGCATGCGTATTGTTTTTGTTTTTAAAATGTATTTCTATTCAGTCAATCATCTTTCTTCCCTTTGTAAATGAACGCGTGTGTGTTCGAAAGATCTCGGGTTGCATTAAATAATATTTTTATATGTTTTTGTCACCTTTTAAGTAGTTATAAGTATATTATAAAGTTTATTAGTAACAAGGTGAAAATTTCCTTAACGACACTAGTGTTTAAAACACAGTTTTGACTCTACTGTTAATATTGTTGAATTAACATTGTTAATGTACAGCACATTGCTATTCATATCCAGTATTATGTGTGATTTCATTCGGGTTGCCCTGTATGCTATCTATAGAATTTATACACATTACCTATATGCATAATTACATAAGTTTAAAAATGCATACTTCAGCGGAAAAGACACTTCCAGCAATTATCGTTCTTACTTAGCCCTGTATCTGAATTCTTTTGTGTATCGACAAAATTCTCCAACTATTAGGATCGTATATATTAAATTTCAGTCCAATCGATTGGGTAGTTTTTGCATTGTTATATGCTGACCGACGGACAGACAGACAGGCGGACGGACCAGACGGCGACTATAGGCGCCACGTACTTATATAATTATGAACGCGCATAATAACGAATAAACTCAGATTTTCATTTTTGTGTAGCTATTGTTTTAACAGACTTCTTATGAGAAGGGAGTCGGAATTTACATAAAATAGGCGCTCCTAGCTACAAGAATAGTTATCGAATGTCTTAGTTTAGTAACAGAATTATAGAAGTTGCGTACAACACCGTATATTGCACGTTTACATGCATGTGCAAGTAAATAAATATTTTCATGGATTAAACAAACGATGTAGTTCATTCACATACATACCGGGTGTCCTAAAAAGACCTGACTGATTTTAAAATTCAATAACTTGTAAACGGTGACAGATATTTAAAAAATTCTTGCAGGAGGGTTATGCAAAAGGTCAAAAGTTTTTTTTTCCAGTGATTTTCAATTTTAGTTCGAAATACAAACAATAGATGGCGCTGCGATCAATAGACGCTAAATTCAGGCTCGATTTTTGGTACTTCGTGGCCCGGATAATACATTTCCATCTCCTTTTTCCGCATGGAACAAAAGAAAGGACCAAAAATCGACCCTGTATTTAGCGACTATTGCTTACAGCGCCATCTATTGTTTGTAATTCGAACTAAAATCGAAAATCACTGTAATAAAACATTTGACCTTATGCATAAACCTCCTGCAAGAAATTTTTAAATATCTGTCACCGTTTGCAAGTTATTGAATTTTAAAATCAGTCAGTCCTTTTTAGGACACCCGGTATATGTCGTGCATATAACGGTACTTTTCACACATATAATATGAAAATGTCATGAAATAACATTAAATTTATTATGGATGATAGGATTTATTAGAATGCAGAAAACTTTTATAAATATCTACATACAGGGTGGCCATAAAAGAATGTCCCACATATAAATATTAATAGTGTCAACTGTAGGCGTTGTAGTGTGTTGGTTCAAGGTCACAAATAAAGAGTAACTCAAACACTTTTAGATAAGTGCATATGCGAGTACTGCTTTGTTGCTACATCAAATACTTAAAATAGCGACTCCTGAGCGTAAAGCGTAATTGCTGGGGTGAAGATTTAAACGCCGTTAGAGCCATGTGATTTATTTATTTGGGGTTTTATAAAAGATTGTGTCTACGTTCCGCCGCTACCTAATGATTTGACTGAGTTGAGACACAAAATTAAAGAGGTTATTGTTTCCATTACTCCAAACTTGGAAACTGAAGTGTGGGAAGAATTGGACTCTAGGTTGGATGTGTGCTGTATATCTAAATGTGCACATATTGAACATTTGTAAGAAAAATTATGTTAGTTTACCTTCAATTTTATGTATGATTTGTTGTAAATAATCTAAATTAAACTGTTATAATACACTATTGAAATTCAGAAATTTTTTATGGACACCTTATGCTTTGGTATGAGGAAATGGTAATCGCGTAAAAAAATATTTTGAATTACCAGAACAATTTTTTCGAAAAATGGGAAATTCAGAGCTGCAAAGTCTTCGGCTTTATGGATACCAGTATTTTAATACTGAAAAAATTGTTTTATTTAAATGGAACATACGGGCGATTTAAAAGAACATTTTCTCTAAAATAATAGTGGTTTGCAAAAAGCCGGAGACTTGGCAAATCTGGAAATTGGAATTATGTAAAATTTTCGACATTTAGAAATTTTGCTGTATAAGTGTTTACATATTCATTCTTTCCACTCCGAATTTTGTGACTTTTACTTGCATATTCTCTTGTATTTTCAGTACTTCTCATCCTGAGTAGAAATATTCGCATTACTTAATCACTAAAATTATCCAATAAAACAAACATTACTATCCACAAATTAAGACACTGGCCAGACAAGTTTTTGTGATAAAAATAAATGTTGGATCATACCTGGGAATAGTCTGCAAAAAAATTATGTTTGTATGTGCCGGCGCATGCGTGTAACATTTGCATAAACCGGACAAACAAACTGAAATAATTATTTTGAAATGGCAATGCTTGACAGATATATTACAAAATGTTTTTCAAATATAGATTTATTTCATAACCGATTTTTAACGATTCCACAATGGAATGATATTCTAATTCTAATAGGACTAAGATATTATGCAGACAGCTGGAATGCAAGATATTACTCGTATTCCTTCAAAGAAAATCTCTGCGAGAATGGCGATATCATGAATAATGCATAAAAATAACATTGTTTGCCGTCTCCTGCTCCGTAAACACCTGTTCCAGGCTATACTGTCAGATATAACTGGGTTGGTGAGGCACTAAAGAAAATATTAAAGTTCACGAAGAAACTCAATATGTAAGAAACGTTCCTATGATTGATCTTTTGCTGCCATTGAATGAGTTTTATGAATCGTTCTTTTCGAAAAAAAAAATCAAGAGACTTCTTTTGTTACGATTTCTTTAAAAAGTTCACAGAACTCCTAGATCATTGATCAAATTGAAAATAATAAAAGGATTTTTTTTTTTTTTTTTTTACCCAGTATTACTTTAAGACAAATTATTAAACTGAAAAGCTAAATATATCGTAAGTGACTTCAGACACTATAAATTATAAGCTTGATTTAATTGTTTATGCAGTTCTGCCGGATTTTCGGATTTTGCCAAGTCAATATAAATATTATTAACAGTTCATTTGAATCATTATTTTTCCAGATGTACTGACATTTTACTTTTATAAGGTCTGAATCTAAAGAGAGTATATTACTATTTCAGTCAATCACTTTTAAGAAAAGCGAAATCAAGAATCAAAAATTTATTTAAATTTTTTAAAATAAAATTTGAGGAACACGATGCTTTGATTTATTTAATATAAAAATTACTTCTATAAATTTACTGATGCAAATCTGGGATTTTTTTCTTTTCACATCTTAATTTAATTTTCCTCCGATTGTGGATACAGCCTTAGTGTTATTATTATCTATTTTATGTATATTTTTTTAAAACCGTATAAAGATATAACAAAAATACAAACGGTAATAGCGTACAAAATGTTTTGAACTACGGATGTACACTTTTTTCGAAAAATAGGAAATTGGAGTTTTGTTAAGTATTCGACTTATAGAAATTCAATTGTATAGGATTTTACATATGTATGCATTCTCACCATTTCGAATATTGTGACATGTACCTGCCGATTTCCCGCATTTTTAGTACATCTCCTTCTGAATAGATATATTCGCAGTATTTAATCATTAAAATTTAGGATCGAATAAAACAAACATTACTATCCAGAAGTTATGACACTGGGCAGAGAGGTTTTTGTGATAAAATCAGTGTCGAATCATACCTGAGGATAGTTTGTAAAAAGTTGATGTTTGTATGTGCCGGCGCATGCGTGTGACATTTGCGTAAAGCGGACAAACAGTTTAAAAATATTAATTTTGAAGTGGCAATACTTGATAGATATATTATAAAATGATTTCGGATATCGATTTATTTGATAACGGATTTTTTTACTATTCCACAGCGGAATGATATTGTAATGCTAATAGGACCTAGATATTATGCAGACAGTTGGAATGGGAGATATTACTCGCATTCCTTCAAAGAAAATCTCTGCGAGGATGGCGATATCATGAATAATGCATAAAATAACATTCTTTGCCGTCTCCTGCTTCATAAACACCTGTTCCAGGCTATATTGCCAGATATAACTGGGCTGGTAAGGCACTAAAAAAATATTAAATTTCACGAAGAAACCCGATATGTAAGAAACGTTCCTATGATTGATCTTTTGCTTCCATTGAAGGAGTTTTAGGAATCGTTCTTCGCTAAAAAAAAATCAAGATACATTTTTGTTATGATTTCTTCAAAAGGTTTACAGAAATTCTAGACAATTGATCAAATTGTAAAGAATAGACGGAATATTTCATTTAATCCAGATTTATTTTAAGAGAAATTATTAAACTGAAAAGGTAAATATATCTCAAGGACTTCAGACACTATATATTATAAGCTTGATTTACGGTTTTTGCCAAGTCAATAAAAATATTATTAACAGTTCATTTGAATCATTATTTTTCCAGATGTAGTGACATTTTACTTTTATAAGGTCTAAATCTAAAGAGATTATAATAATATTTCAGTCAATCACATTTAAGAAAAACAAAATCACGAACCAAATTTTTTTTTTTTTTTTTTTTTTTTTTTTTTTTTTTTTTTTTTATATATATAAAATTGGAAGAACACGATGCTTTGATTTATTTTATATAGAAATTACTTCTACAAATTTACTGATACAAATCTGGGATAATATCTTTTCAGATCTTAATTTATTTTTACTCCGTTTGTGGATACAGCCTTAGTGTATTTTTATCTATTTTATGTATATTTTTTTAAAAAACGTATAAAGATGTAACAAAAATACAAACGGTAATCGCGTAAAATATGTTTTGAACTACGGATAAACACTTTTGCGAAAAAGGAAATTGGAGATTTGTTAAGTATGCGACGCATAGAAATTCAATTCTTTAAGACATATGTATTCATTCTCACCTCTTCGAATATTATGATCAAAACGAACATTACTATCCAGAAATTACGACACAGGGTAGAGACATTTCTGTGTTAAAAAACAATGTCGAGTCATACCTGAGAATATTCTGCAAAAAGTTCATGTTGGTATGCGTGCGCGCATGCGTCGTCTGGCATTTGACTAAACCGGATAGACAGTCTAAAAATGTTAATTTTGAAATGGCGATGCTTGATAGATATATTATAAAATGATTTCAAATATCGATTTATTTCATAACCAATTTTTTAACTATTCCACAGCGGAATGATATTGTAATGCTAATAGGACCTAGATATTATGCAGACAGCTGGAATGCGAGATATTACTCGTATTCCTTCAAAGAAAATCTCTGCGAGAATGGCGATATCATGAATAATGCATAAAATAACATTCTTTTCCGCCTCCTGCTTCATAAACACCTGTTCCAGGCTATATTGTCAGATATAACTGGGCTGGTAAGGCACTAAAGAAATTATTAAACTTCACGAAGAAACTCAATATGTAAGAAACGTTCCTATGATTGATCTTTTGCTGCCATTGAATGAGTTTTAGGAATCATTCTTCGCGAAAAAAAAAAATTCAAAACTCTTCCTTTGTTATTATTATTTTTTTTAAAGTATACAGAACTCCTAGATCATTGATGAAGTTGAAAAGAATAGCTTAAGTATTTTTTTTTTTTTTTTTTACTCGGAATTATTAACAAATTATTAAACAGAAAAGGAATATATATGAAGTAACTTTAATTGTTTATGCATTTCTGTCGAGTTTTCTGGTTTTTGCCAGTTCATAAGAATATTATTAACACTAGAAATTTTACTGAAGTTAAAAATATTTCACAACTCAATTTTTATTTAAAACTGCTTAAGCTATTATTTAACCCCTTGTCTTTGGAATATATTTGAGAAAAACGTGCCAAAATTGGATTTTTTCTTCTCTCTCTTTAATTTTGGTCTGAACTGCAAAATAACAAAAATCCGACAAATGGCGCGAAACTGCCGAACTTTTCCTAGAAAAGTATTGCCATCTATTGGGAAAATGTTAAATTACATATTATGCATTGGACGAACTGAGTTCGAGCTTCACGGAACAGAAACACCGATATTTCTATCATCCGAACGCAGGACGGGCATTCCAAAATTGGCACATTTGCGTTGCCCGAACTGAGTTCGGGCGTCACAGGGAAGGGGTTAAACATTTTTCTTATTTTAGTATATTAAACCTATTTTTTTTTAAAGAAATTTCTGGTTCGAACCGAAATATATCGGTATGGTAGGGAGTTGTCAAAGTGTTCCTCAACGCCATTTTAGTGTTAACAATTCATTTTAATATTTATTTTACAAAATGTTGTGATATTTTACATTTCTAAGTCCTGAATCTAAAAAGAGTATACTGATACTACTGTAATCACTTTTAAGAAACCGGGAACAAGAAAATTAATTTCAATTTTTTTACATGTAATTTGAAAGTGCGATGCTTTTATTTATTTTATATTGAAATTACTTACTACAAATTTACTGGAGTGAATTCGGAATTTGTCCTAAATTATTATTAAATCAGATCAGTGAAACGTGTGAAAATAAGTTAATATGCAACAGTCTTTGTCTCCCAGTATTTTTTAACAACGCTATAAGAAAGTTTTTTTAAAAATAAGACAATTTAAATATATGTTTTAAATCTGACGAAATTTCAGCAAAGTTTTCTTTCTGTTTTTAATATTAACGTGAAAATGCTTTGTTCTTAGAAAGGAAATATTATATGTGCTGTCTTAGAATTCTCAACACAAGAGCAATGCGACTCTTGTAGGCACTTCAATAACATCTGCATTGGTTCAAAATATTGCAAAATGTTGATTTTCTGTAAACAAATAAACCCTATTGGTTTACAATGGAGGTCTATGTGAATTTGGCGAAATATTAGAGATATCGCCATGTTGGCGCCACTTTTGGCAATATATCGTCAAGTTGGAGACAAAATTGGCGGCATTTGGTGACAGAACAGGGTCCCCCCTATGGTAACTCCTCTTATAGGTATGGAGATGCATTAAATGCTGTTCAATAACCAATGAGATGCGTTTCATTCGGGCGTTGCCATTAAACAATTAACAAATAATCGCGATTTCTGTGCCACGTACGATAGTGTAATATATATATATATATATATAGATAGATAGATTAGTTTTAAACGATTATCTCAAAATATGAAATAAATGTCTCACAAGTATATTTTTAAATTTAAAATGTTTGGCAATTTCAAATATAAAGTACTATCCTCCCTTTACGCCTTTTAACGCATATTAATGAATTTATTATTTTACAATTTTTTTCTGTTTTAAAATTCACGTGTAAATATAGTTTTTATGACGTAACTATCAATATTTTCCTGCTTTTAATAGGTAATCATTTAATTCTCATTTGAAAGTTTTCTTTTCTGTTTATAATAGTCACGTGGTTGGCAACAATTTAAAATAAACCCTTTTCTAAAAGTTGTAAAAAATATCTCTCGAAATGCTGAAAATTTGAATTTAAAATAGAAATAAAATCTAAAAATATGAGTCAAATAAAAAAAATAAATGCATCTGGCTACCGGGAACTTTTAATGTATAAAATGATCTAAAAATGATTAAATTTCTATGTATATTTTTTGTTCCTATAAATTTTTTTAATGGAACGATTTTGACCAACTTTGACATTAAATATCTCTTAAAATTATTCTTCGATTTGAAAACTGTCTGAATCAGCGTGTTTATCATACATTTATCTATAATACTACCGATTTTCATATTTTTATATGCAACTTTTTTCTTAATATTAACGAAGAAAGACCTCCGGTCACAGAAAATTCAAAACCGGCGGCAGTGGTGGCAGCTTTAGTTACTTTTTTTTTAGAATAAACAGATTAGTAATGTAACAAGGTCCTTAGGCGTCAACTGATTCAGGGGATTTTAGATATTTTCGTACCAGAAATTTCATAAAGTATTGGTCAGTATATCAGAAGATAGAATTTTGTTTTAATCACAAGGCAAATTTAAACAAGGTTTTACGAAATTTTTGGTAAATATATGAAGAGTACGAACCCTGATATAATCTAATACTGATATCATAAGAACGTGTTAAAACAGTAAACTACTTGTTATTTTCATTGTTGTAGGAAATTAACATTGTTTGTTATATTATGTACCGTAATTGCCGGTGTATAGCCCGCAGATGAAACAATTCAGTTCGGACCCAGAAATTTTATCCAGTATTTGAAGACCAATATTTACCGTAATCAAAATAGTTACACTTTATTTTTAAAAAATTCTGGGTCGAAACACGATTGTTTGATCCGCGGGCTATACATCGGAAATTACGGTACATTAATCCGCTAATGAAACAATCAATCGAAACAAATCAATGACATATTTTTAATGGTTAAATTTTGGCTTTGTATTACAGATATTTGCAGTTTCATAAAGAAGTTACCGTGAAATTGGCATTATGTCGCAGGAAACAACACCATTTAAATGCCAATGAAGCAGAAATATTGATTTATATAACAAAATTGAATAAAAACAAGTGAAACTAATTTTTGTCAGTATTGGCCCGATGGTGGAAAAAAGTAAACATCCCAATCCTGCCCATTGGTCAAGGTAAAGCCAATACAAACATAAACCGTGCAATATTTGTTTTCTTACAAGGTATGTAAAGTACAAATCTTCTATGTATTTAATTTAGATGAAAGTACTTTTCGAAATAACTTTATTTTCTAATAAATTGAACAATATCGTAAAGCAAATAAAATACAAAAATACGAAAAGTACACAAAACATTATCTTAGCCACATTAATGTTTTTCTACTAAACTAGGCTTTAATAAATAAATAATCAGAAAAAGAAAAATTTTTCGATAAAATATAGAAAAAAATATGATTAAAGAAAAAAAATTTTTGAAGTGTTTTTCTTTGTGAAAGGAATTCTTTTTAAAATAAATCGATATATTGAGAGGAACACCGTGCGAAAATCAAAACAAGACGAAACGCGTGTACGTGACAATTTTTCGATATATTTCCCTTCTTTGAAAGGCACCTGAGGTATGCTTTCAAGTGAAGTAAAATCTCTCTTACCATATTTTGTTAGCTAACCGATATAAAAACGAACTTATCAATATCTGTCTCACTATAAATACATTTTGAAATGCATGTATTCACTTTTGCGTATACACATACAAGGATATCACAAATGCGTATATCTCAGAAACAAAAGATGTACACAAACACGCATTTATTTATGACTGATGAAAAATGTAGAGTGAATGATAACTAGATGGATAATTAATTAAGTAGACGACGAAATGATAGAATAATGGGAAGAACTGTGATTAGGTTTAGGTACGAATTGCTTTAGACTAATAGAAATAAAATTTTTCACGCTTAACCCGGGAGGACGCGCGTCGGGCCTGATAGATCCAGAGTGCGTATGGTTTTTTTACAATTGTCACCACTATTTTTTTTAAAGTAATCTTGAACTTATTTTATCGCCAATTTTTTAAAAAAATGTCTCCAACTAAATAAGGCGACGATTATTATTTGTATTTATTGGTGACAAAGTAATAACCTTTCAAACCCTGGGTATGCGCGCATTCCCCCGGGTTAAGAAAACAAGGTAAGTTATTACATGATAAACTTGAATTGCACAGGAGGGATATTTTCCAGTGAAGTAAAATCTCTCTTGTCATATTTTGTTAGCTAATTGGATATAAAAGGAACTTATCAATATTTGTCTCCCTATAAATACATTTTGAAATGCATGCATTCATTTTTGAATGTATATGTCTTAAACGTATATGTCAAAAACAAAAGAATATGAATACAAACATGTATTTATTTATGACTGGTTTAAAAATGTAAAATGAAATATAACTATATGGATAATTAATTAAGTAGACGACGAAATGATAGATCAATGAGAAGAACTGTGATTAGGTTTAGGAAGGAATTGCTATACAGTAACAAAAATGCGAATTCCACGAAGAAAACAATTCTTTCATGCTTAACCCCTTAATTCTCGCTCCCGTCAATATCACGGGCTGAGGTGTTGTTCGTTATTTCTCGTATTATTTCTCGTATTATTCATCTCGTATTATCTCGTATTATTCGTGATATTTCCGGTCCAGAGATTTAATTGCTGGAAAAACTTCTGAAACCAGAAAAATTTAACTGGTATTTCCGTCTGAAGTCTTTGAATGTTACTGTTTGGGTTTAGTTTTTGGCGCTGATTGTGATGTTGGACTCCGTATTGGTGTTTCAAAATATGTAACACAAAAAAAAAAAAAAAAAAAAAAAAAAATTAGTAATCAAAATTTAATTTGAGTATATTATTTAAAATATTATTTGTAAAACATTGTGTGATGATGATAAATAAAGATCTAAGATGTGAAAAATAAAGGTTTTATTCGTATTAATTTGTATCGTGTAAAGCAAACATTAAGACACAGAATTCTCGCATGATGGGTTTTCTATAAAAGTGAATTTGTTATGTAACATCTTTTTTTCGCCTTAAGAAAACTAATTGTATATTTTATTTAGAAACGTTATAATTATTCAATTTCAGAAATTTAAAAAAAAAAAAAAAAAAAAAAAAATGTACTTTTTTCATGATTTTTCCAAATATTAAGCGATCCTTAAGGGGTTAAGAAAGCAATCTAATTTATAAACTGATAAGATTGAAATGCACCTGAGGTATGCTTTCCAGTGGAGTAAAATCTTTCTTATTATATTTTGTTGAATAACAAAAACTGAAATAAAAAAGAACTTAACAATATCTATCTCACTATAAATACATATTGAAATGCATGTATTAATTTTTGCTTGTACACAAACAAGGATTTAACCATACTTATTTGTTCCATACAAATAGTAGTGATAGAAAAAAGCAAAAGAAGACGTATGCAAACACGTATTTATTTATGACTGATTTAGAAATTTAGAGTGAAAGGTAAAAACGTGGATAATTATTTAAATGATATATCCAGGGATGAGAGCGCTCCGACCCAAATCACCAATTACTACCACTAAATTTTCATAGTATTCTTTGTTTTATTAAATCTCGGAAATTCTGTTATTAAATAAAGTGAGATATATACTATTAAAATTTAGTGGTAGTAATCGGTCATTTGTGTCGGAACGCTCTCATCCCTGTATATCAATGATAAGAACAGTGACTTGCTTTTGATATGAATTGCTATAGAGTAATGCAAATGCAATTGTACATGTTTCAGGAAGAAATCAATACTTTTATGTTACCCCTTTAAGATCGGAAGATTTTTAGTTGAAATGAAAAAGTTTTGGTGATTTGTCCTAATTATTAGGATCATATTTGATTGGGAAAATATTTTTAAAAATATGCAAATCACGCTATGCCAAGGGAGGGGACACTCTATTTTGTGTGTTCATGCTTGACTTTAAATCGCACAAAAAGAGGAATTTTTTTTTTCTTTTTCTGTAGTATTACCTACGCAGTCGAGCAGGTCAGATCTTTAAGGTCTTAAAAGAAAAAAAACCAGCTAGCTTAATAGAAGATAAGTCAATTTTGTTAATTTATTTTTATGTACTGAATTCGAGCTTAAAGTAAATCTCGTGTACGAAATTTTGTTAGATAACTGGTATAAAATAACGATATTGATAAGCTATATTTATTCTCCCACAAATACATTTTTTGTGAAAGAAAATAAGAATAGCATATATTTTGGAAACAATGTATAGAATACTTTATGCTTTTTTTTTTTTTTTTTTTTTTTACCGATGACCAGGTTTCAACCTGCCTAGCGAAGTGTACAACTAAACAAGTTTTGTATAATGTTTCGGGGCAAAATCGCCACCTGATCGCACATGACGTTGATGCACATGACAGACACCCTTGCCATAATGGCTGAAGTGCTTTGGGTTATAATCCTTGGTTTCCTGCGCACCCCAGTTCCTTATTGGTAGTTGGCATTGCTGAGTTGGAACTGCACACATAGGCGTGACTAGAAGGGGGCCGGGTGGGCCGGCCCCACCCCAGAAATTCAAATTCAAGTTATAATGTTATGATTGCGATATAGTCAAAATTTTAATTTCCGAATATTTGAAAGGTTACACGAACAAATATATTATATATTTCTGATTTGAGGATTAATGTAATTAAAGCAATGCACTCGCGTATGTGAATGTGTGTGAGAGGGGGTGGGGGGCGTGCCAAAGAAGCAACAGTTATTAGTCCAATGCGCACCAAATCTGAGCGAAAGTTTTCTTTTCTGCCCTGAATTGATGGGAAAGAAATCATTTCTGAGAAGTCTAGTTTACTAATCACTCAACAAGGTCATAAAATGTCATCTGCTGTAGTCAGAGTAGGTCGAGGGGGTGGGGGAAGGGCAGAATCCAGGATTGCATGCAACTTTACCTTTATAAAATATTGACTGATTTTTTTTTCTATTTTCTTCGGAACACTCCGGGTTGGAGAAAGTTAGCACGGGGACAATTCTAAGAAATGATAATTAACCCCCACCCCTTTCGGGCAAATCCGGATATAGTTGTCAAATCGTTGAATCCATAGTTTTCCAAGAGGATCTATGAGGACAACTTGGCAGGGGGCTTCCTTTGAGGATTTGCTATTTCCCTCTTGTAAACGTGTGGGGTAATTTAAGTTTCCCTGCATAATTATCAGCTCACAAATAAATTCTGTACTTTAAAATATGGGAACCTTTTTTGTGTTATTGCCATGAGGCACTTTGTTTCAAGTTCCAGAGTGTAATTTTGTGAGTAATTTTTTTTTCTTATCAGATCTTTGAAATTTTGTATAAGTGCTAGTTGGAATGTTATGTAACACTAATAAAATTGGCAGAAAATTGAAATAAAAGCTTTTTCATGTAAATTTAATTTTTGTTTTTTTTTATTCTTGGTAACATGCATTTAATAGGTTAACAGATTATTATTAAACTCTCTCAGAAAAACATATCTACATTTAATTTCCAAACATAAAAATTATTAATAATATTTAAATTATTTGATATTTAAATATTAAACGTTAATAAATAATGTATCAAATCTTAAAAACATCTTGGTATTTCAGCTTTACTATATGATAGAATATCTCAGAACATCTTCATAAAAAAAATAAACAAAATTTTGAGAAAATATAACATAACACCTTCTTCCCCGGAAGTCTTTAATTAATGTTATTTGTTATTTAAAATATTGATAGAGATAGAAATTGGTCAAATCTAGTCTTTTTTTATTTAAATTTATTCAGAATTTAGATTGTTGTAGTTATCTTTGAGGAAAGAGTAGATGTTTAATGATGAACACAACATATTGAGTTAAATTGTCATGGAATCTTTCATTAGGTAATAGAATTTCAATTGATAAACAGCAACAATTTCGATACCATTTCAGCCCATGTCTCGGTCTGGTGAAATACCGAGAATTTTTTAGACGATCTGGGAATGACATATTTTTTTAGTTTTAATATCATGTTCAGATTAAAACACATTTGTTGCACCCGGCCTTATTTCTTGACTACTAACTGCGTTACTCTGGGATTGTTATAGTACCCAGGGCCGAAACTAGACTTTTTTGCACCCTGGCCAAACATGGAATTTGCTCGCCCCCCCCCCCCCCCCTCACACCTACTCAGCAATGTATATTTACAAAAACAATTTTACTAATAACCGACTTAATTTAAAATTTAGAGTATGTAATCATAAAATATGTAATACTGAACTACGTAATCTGCTTTGTCAAATATTGATTCATTAAAAAGTACCCAGGGCCGAAACTAGGCTTTTTTGCATCCTGGCCAAACATGGAATTTCCCCCCCCCCCCTCCTCCTCAGCAAAGTATATTTACAAAGAGAATTTTACTAATTTTCTAATAGCCGACTTAATTTAAAATTTAGAATATGTAATCATAAAGTATGTAATATTGAAACACGTAATATGCTTTGTCAAATATTGATTCATTAAAATCTTGTAAACGGAATCGAAAAAAATCTGCTTTAAACAGGATCCTTATACCATTACATCCTTCAATTTTTCAATGCTTTGGTATAATCCAGACAGGACGATTTTAACAATACCGTGTTAAACATACGCGTGAGAAAAATCGACACACATTTGGCGCCCGGGGCACATGCTCCCTCTGACACCCCCCCCCCCTAGTTTCGGCCATGATTGTAACTTTAAACAAAACTCAAATTTTTATGACTTTATATCTTTTCAAAATTTTTTAAATGAACCTAGTTTCGGGGGCCCCATTTGCCTTCCGCAGAGCCTAGTGTGTTCTCAACAAACCTCTTTCCGAAAGAACATGTGACTCGGTACATCATGTACCGGGAATGCTCCGTGTTCTCCGCACGTGCCGGAGACAATCGAAAACAAAGTTGAGTGATCCAAACCTCGTAGTACCCTTTAAATAACAAAAGTTGGAGGATTCATAGATCATTCGCCTGATTAAAGCCCTTTAATTTGTAACTACTGGAATTAAAGTTATCGATGATTAAATTGATATTTTAAGGGGACTAGTATTTTTAACTCCAGTTTTGTGAACCAAAATTACCACTCCCCTAAAGTATAAATTTTAGATAAATTGTCTTTTCTGTTATCTATGGTAGTCATTTTCCTTGTGTAAAAGCATAGACTGTGTATTTGTAGTGTTATTTTAATTTCAGGTCTTAAGGCTTGTTAACAGTCAGGACGCAAATTCCCGTCTGTAAAGCTAAACATATGCGTTTTAAATTCCATCCGTAGTTTTCAAATTATTCTTCGGAAAATTAAAATTTTTAACTTCTGTTTTCTGTATGCTCTTCTTGAAGAATGTTGCTTTCTTTTTTATTTCACAAAATTTTTCACAGAAAAGTCTTGCAGGAGAGTTGTGTAAGATGAGAAGTGTTTTTTTACTGCGATTCTCAGTGTTAGCTCAAAATAACAGGGATAGGTGGCACTGCAATCAATAGACTTTAAATCGTGGCCCGATCTTTTGGCCTCTATCTTCTCTCAGCATTAATGCGAAGGAACGATGTTAAATATATGGAGTAAGTCTCATTAGCCAATGCATAGATGCCAACCTCAAACTAATCTTCCGTAATACTTGTGTTAATTTGACCCTGGTTTAATACGTTTCGTACCAGAAATTTTTTTAAGGAATGAAATTAAATATGCTCCACGTAGAAACCTGGAATTAAATAAATAGGCATTCATGAAATAAATTTTCTGGTTCGAAATGTGGTTAACCTGGGTTAAATTAGCCCCGACACTACGAAAGATTAGTGGAAGGTTGACAGCTATGCCAATGTAATCTTTTTCTTAGGGACCCACTCCATTTTTTAACACCTATTGATTTAACACCTATTGATTGCAGCGCCATCTATCACTACTTTTTATACTAAAACTGAAAATCGTATTAAAAAATCCTTGACATAACCCTGCTGCAAAATTTTTTTTAATAGTTGTCAACATTTGCAAGTTATTATATTATGAAATCAGTCAGTCCATTTTACGACACCGGGAATGTTTATAAATATTCTATATCAAAGAAAGATTTATTTAAAACAATAATGTTAACTGCAAACATATATTGTTACGAAAGTACGTGGTTATCAGATTTTATGCATTTTCTATTTAATATGTCTCACACAAAATTATAAAACCTTGAAATACGAGTATCGAAAACCAATAAGCATAAAATAAAGCATCCTGACAAAATTTTCCGCAATTTGAACATTTTCTATATGTTAATTTCGTTTTTCTTTATTTAAAGAAAAATATCGAAAAATTCTTGTAAATTGTAGATCTTAAATCTTAAGATTATTCTTCATATTCAGTAAACCGATATGTTCTATTAAAGAACATGTCGGTGCGTATAGAATAAAGTTCCCTGGGGTATTTTACAAAAAGGAATTTCATCTTTTATCCTCGAATTTAGCGAATACGTGAACTAAAATATTCTACTTTAACTAAGGAATATTAAAAAACATCAGTAACATATGCTATATATAATATTAATATATTCTGATATATGTTATATCGTATATTGCTCAGCATTCACTTGCATTATAAGTTTCTTATTTAGTATCACTCATGGAGAAAAATAATGGAAATTTCAAATATAGATACCAAAATCAATAAGTATAAAATGAGAAACACGAAAAAAATTTCCGGAATTTGAACTTCTTTCAATATGTTAAATTCTCTTTTTTTTTCCGAAAACTGTGTTTTTTTCCGAATTTTTAGCGAACAATTAATGAGTTCTGGTATATTCATGTGATATGAAATCGAACGACTGTTTAGTATATGCACTAAGCCGATAACTTCCATTAAAGAATATGTGTTCGCAAGAAAAACTGAGCTCCCTTGTGTATTTTAAGAAATGGAATTTCGTTTTCCATTCGAGAATTTAGGGTAAACATGTACATCATAAAAAATAAGTTTAAAACTATACTGGCACCTTCTAGCACTTATTACAAATGCATAATAGAACATGGATATTTGCTACAAGAAATACTACAGAAAAGTGATTTGCTAAGAGTTTCTATCTATTAGTGTGAAATTTTAATACCAATAAAACAAAAAACAAATAACCTTAAACGTTGAAATTTTCCGATGTTTAATATTTTTTAATATGTTAAATTAGGACTTCAAGAAAAAAGAGTTTTTATCTGGATATTGATAAATTGATAAGTTATGCAATATTCATAGGATTCGATAGATTTCAAAAAAAGACACGCTAAGGAGTTGCGAATTTAAATTTAGAAGACTTTTTCTCGAGGAGCCTGTGGGGATATACATATACAAGTCACAGAAGATATGGAAAGTTAACTGGTTAGAGTGTTTCATAGCTGGTTGCAATGGTGGTGATGGTGGTGATGGGGAGATAAAAAGTATAAAAATCTAAAGGTATGCTAGAGAATGAACTCAAAGGAAAAATTAAAATCTAAGGAGGAATTTTAAGTATAGTATTGCAAGAGAAAAACATAGTTTTGGATTTTTTTCAAAATAATTTTTATATATATATTTTTAGAAATATAGAATTTTTTGAGATTTATTTATAGATTTAAGAATAAAATAAAGTAGTAAAAGTTTGTAGACAGAGGAGTGTGGTTGCAGAGTTCTCTGGGAGCAAATATTGCCGCTTAAATGATGGCGGGATACGTCAAAAACGTGATCTGGGATAAACCGATGCCGTGTCTTTGAAGTACATACAAAAGTCGTATTGTTTTTGATAACCTTCTAACGACGGTGATCATTCAATTTGTGCTGATGTGTAGAGCTTTTATATTATGGTGGAATTTCCACGCAAACTGCAGAGCATTGGCTTAGTTGCCAAACAAACTGTGGGTATAGTGGGAGAAAAGAAAAAAAAAGGTACAGAGCCATACATTTCTCTTCTTTTTTATATATAAATTATACTTTTAACAATATTAACTTAGAAAAAATAAAATTAAAATAAATAAAAACTATAAAAAACATCTAGAAAGTGAAATTTACAGAAAATAGATCAGAAATAGAGAAAAAATCGCCACGGATTTGACGGCCAACTTCAGTAGCCAATGGGGTTGGAGAAGCGTTGATCTGGGATGAAAATTGAACTAATGTAATTGTTATGAATTGCGTAGTCGTGCCGTATTGCTCTTGTTTATCTTCAATCGACAGAAATCAGTCGATATCTTATGATGCGTTGACATTGGGGGTGAGAATTATCGGTTTTACCTATTAATAGGCATATAAGAGGTAATTTTATATTTTCCGGTGTTTATTTTTTTTCAAAGTGTTAAATTAAGTTTTCAGCGGAAAAAAGTTTTAATCTGGATTTGATAAATTGATAAGTTATGGAATATTCATACAATTGGATAGAATTAAGAAAATTTCTTTGCGTATTTTGCAAAATGCGAATTCTTTCCATATCCTCAAATTAACTGAATACATAAACGGATATATTCGGTTTCAAGGAAGGATTTTTTTTTAGTTATAATAAATAAATTATCTCATCAAAAAGTTACTAATGTTCAACTTAAAATAATATTGGTACTGTAATATTAATCATACAGCAATAATAGCGCATTTTGCACATCAGCACAATAGCACATCAGCGCATTTTGCTTCCATCAATGATATTTACACAAAAATATAATACCAATAATATTTCTGATTGTTTATAAAATTTTAAAAGAAAGACTGATACGTTTGGGATATTCATGCTGTTTCAAAATACAGAATTGAATAGTATATATAATAAAGAGATATGTTTCGATAATGAATATGAGGATGAAGAAGGAATAAAATTCCCTTAGGTATTTTAGAAAATTAAATTTCCTTCTCTGTTTTCCAGTTGAGCAGAATACATGTCAACCGAATATAATGCACTAAAGAAAAGCCTTTGTTTATAAAAACTCAAAATATATTAAGGACAATATTGATGCATATTTACATGGGATATAATCTATTGTTATGAAATTACATGGTAACAAAATTTTACAAGTTTCCTATTTAAAAATTCTCATGAAAAAGATAAAATAATTTTAACGATGGATACGAAAATGAATAAATAATAAAATACAGCAACAAGAAAAAAAAAATTCAGATTATGAAAATTTATAATGTTAAATCCATGTTTATAAATTTCAAGAGAAATATTGATACATTTGGGATATTTATGCTGTTTCAAATGCAGAATTCATAAATATAAATAATATGGGATATGTTCTAATAAAGAATGTGTGGATGAAGAAGGAATAAAGCAAGGATGAGATTTCTGCTTTTTTGCACATCAGTATTTTATTAGAAAAAAATGTTATTTTATTTAATCAAACATTTTTGCGATTTAACAGAACAAAGAAAGAAGAATCTCTAAGAAAATACTGGTGTGCAAAAAGCGGAAATTTCATCCCTGGAATACAGTCCCCTTGGGTATTTTACAAAATGGAATTTCTTCTCTGTTTTCCAGTTGAGCGAGTGCATGTCAACCAAATATTATGCGCGAATAAAATCATTTATATATAAAATATCAATATATAATAAGGACAATATTGAAGCATATTTACATGTGATATGAACTACTGTTATGAAATTACGTGGTAATAAAGTTTTGCAAGTTTTCTATTTAGAAATTCGCATGAAAAAGAAGAAATTAATTTGAAGGTTGGATAGTAAAATCAATAATAAGAAACAATTAAAGAAAAAGTTGAACAAAACAAAATTTTTCGGAATATGAAAGTTATAATGTTAAATCCATTTTTATAAATTTTAATAGAAAGATTTATATGTTTGGAATTTTCAAGGTGTTTCAAAATGCAGAATTTATCAGTATATATAATAAATATATTATAAATCGTTAGCTGCATCAAGTTTCAAATTTAGGTTTTTAGAGAATGGGACAGATAAAAATAAAATTCATGGCAGCTTTTAATGGCCGTGTAGTTTTAATAAATAAATGAAAATATATATTGTTATTAAAAAAATGAAGTCGTAGTAAGTAAAAATAAACTTTCTACTCGGTGTTTATAGGTAAATTTCTGATTTAAAAAGCAAGTATAATTGGTTGTAAATTATAAACTAAAAATTCTTTCAC
Organism: Maratus speciosus; assembly: GCA_963932465.1. NCBI lineage: Eukaryota > Metazoa > Arthropoda > Arachnida > Araneae > Salticidae > Maratus > Maratus speciosus. The sequence continues at coordinate 498,540,302 of OZ010794.1, read as the reverse complement.
TTCATTAAATATGTTAGACTTGCAGCACCATTTATCGCCTTAAAGAAATAAGAATCACTTATGCAATATAGAAATTCGTCATATAATTAGTCATTCAATAATTAATTTTAAAAATACTAATTAAAAATTCAGGAATTTTTCTAATGAAGCATTCAAGTTATTTACCGTCAAATCTTGACGGGCACTATCCATTTAATATTTATATATGATATAATCTATTGTTATGAATTTACGTTGAAGTAAGGTTCTACAAGTTTTCTATTCAGAAATTGTCATAAGAAAGAGAAAACAATTTCGAAGATAGATATGAAAATCAATAGTCATAAAATAGAGAAACAAGACAAAATTTTTCGAAATATGAAAATTCGTTCAGTTAAATCCATTTTCCTAAATTTCAAGAGAAAGACTAGAGTATGCATACGAAGTGAATTCGAAGAATTCTTTGGTATATGCAGAAATCAGATATGTTCCATTGGAGAATATGGCGATTCAGAGCGAATAAAATTCCTTTGGGCAATTTAGAAATTAGAATTTTCTTCTCCTTTCTCGAGTTGAGCGTATACATAGACATAGAAATAATTTTGTTTAAAAGATAGATCTTTGTTTTCTACATTAACATATGTAGTTAAGTATTAGTAATATAATAATATATTGCTTAATAATATATGTAGTAATATATGCAACGTATATTGTCTCGATCAAGGATCTTTTTACAAAAATAAAACAAAAATAATATTTTTGATATTTGATAAATGTCAACAGAAAGATTGATATGTTTTGGAAGATTTATTCTATTCCAAAAATGTAGAATTGTTCAGTATATGTAATAATGAGATATATTGTAATAAAGAATAAGTGGATGCAGAACGAATAATGTTGCCTTGGATATTTTACAAAATGGAACTTCTTTCTCTGTTTTCTAGTTGAGCGAACACATGTCCAAAAAATATTATTCTCTATATAAAGGCTTTTATTATTAATAATAAATACAATATTCATATTCATATTTATATATGATATATTCTATAGTTATGAAATTACTGGTAGTAGGGTTTTACAAGTTTTCTGTTCAGAAATTGTTTTAAGAAAGAGAAAACAATTTTGAAGATAGATACGAAAATCAATAGTCATAAATTGGAGAAACATGACAAAATTTTCCGAAATATGAAACTTTGTAAAGTTAAATCCATTTTCCAAAATTTCAAGAGAAAGACTATAGTATTCATGCGATATGAAATCGAAGAATTCCTTGGTATATGCAGAAATCAGATATGTTCCATTAGAAAATATGGTGATTCAGAGCGAATAAAATTCCTTTGGGCAATTTAGAAATTACAATTTTCTTTTCCTTTCTCGAACTGAGCAAATAGATAGATGTTCAAATAATTTTGTTTAAAAGATATATATATTTATATATATATAATAATTTCTTAATTTAAAGTTATTAAAATATTACTAACAATATAACACTATATGTTTTTCTCCTGTTCTGTAATTGAAATTGGTAAACGCCACGATTTGAAATTGCAATGGTAAAAGCAATTAATATGTATCAATTGCATAAAAATTCGAGTACATTTGAGCGAGTTCGAGCGTGTACAAACAAACATACAGACGGACAGACAAGCGGAATTCATAAACACTTTCCAACTATGTCGGAAAATGTTAAAAGATAATATATATAATATATTTTTTTTCTGTTTAGTGTAAGATTCGTTTTGTAATATTCATACGATTCGAAAATGTAAGTTTTTTTAGTACATAAGAAGTATCCATAGCTATGTTCTTTTAGAGGTATACTGAATTCGAAGGAATCCTTTGGATATTTGACAAAATGGAACATCCTTCTCAATTTACGAAGCTAGCAAATACATGTACAAAAAATATTTCTCTTTAAAGAAAGACCATTTTTTAAAGACAAAAACGTTGTGCAATCACTTATAAGCCGACTTCAAAGTTTGGGAGAAGTAGCATGATTCATTTAAATACAAGCATTTTCGAATAATATTTTTTGTATTTTTTAGTCACAGATTCAGTTACAACATTATTGATATAATTAAAGCGAAGATTACTATAGGGAAATATTGGTATTCAGATGGAATCATATGTTATTTCTCTCGAATTTTGCAATCGACTTATAAGCAAGTATATATGGTTTACATTAAATGAAATACAGGTAAAAAATAACTTAATAAAAAGTTCATAGACCAGAAAACTCGGGAGCTCTGAATTCGTGCGCTATTCGGACGCGGAAATGTAGAAATACTTAAGTATCGGGGATCGAAAAGATGCACCAGGGTTCGTACGGGTACCGTTATTTCCAAGGCCCAAAATCAGATTTTTTTTTATAGAAAATTAAATCTAGTTTATACGGACGAAATTTCGCCTTATTTCAGGAGAGATTTACCGTAAGAAAATACTGGTACCGAAGAATTTCTTAGTCATGAAATTCAAGCACCCGTACGAACCCTGATGCACGCAATATAGAGGTTTTCGTTACAGAGGTTTTACTATATATAATATAGGGTGTCCCTAAAGAACGTCCCAGTTTCAATGGTATATTATAACAGTTTAATTTTTGACTATTAACAACAAATCACATATCAAATTAAAGGTAAACTAAAATAGTTTTCTTACAAATGTTCAATATGTGCACTTTCAGTTATATGGCACACATACAACTAAAGTCCAATTCTTCCCACAAAATTTCGGTTAACAAGTCCGGAGTAATGGAAGCAACAGTCTCTTCAATTCTATGTCGCAGCACTCAGAAGTAATTAGGTAGCGGCGGAAGGTAGACACGATCATTTATGAAGAAGAAAATCGCATGGTTCTGACAGCTTTTAAATCTTCAGCCCAGCAATAACGCTTTATGATCAGAAGCCGCCATTTTGCGTATGTGGCACTGAAAGATAGTCAATAGCAAAGTAGTACTCGCGCATGCGGTTATCTAAAACTGCTTGAGTTACTCTTTAGCCCTTTGAGGGGCACCGTTTGCACTCTGCAAACGGTTAATTTTAATGCCTAAATTGCCAAATGGCACCAGTAAATTTTTAGTACAATTTCGATTTCATAATATACATGAAAAAAAGCTGATTATTTTAAAATAAATTTGTTTGTTAATTGTGTGCGAATTAATTATTTGAATTTTTTTTATCAAAAATGCCTTGCCCCGGAAAGGGTTAAATGTGACCTTGAATCAACACTCTACAATTCTTACAATCGATAATATTAAAATTTATAAATGGGACGTTCTTCCGTTTTTTCCCAAACTTCGGTTAACATGTAATGAAACATGTAACTACGCAATGGAAGCAATAGCCTCTTGAATTCTCTGTTTCAACTCTGGAATATAATTAAGTAGCAGTGGAACGTAGACACAATCTTTTATGCAGCCACAAAGGAAAAAATCGTTTTTAAATCTTCAACCCAGCAATAACGCTTTACGCTCAGGAGTCGGCAATTTGCGTAAGTACACTTCGAGCGAGTAAATAACAAAGCAGTACTCGCGCATGCGCTTATCTAAAACTGTTTGTGTTACTGTTTATTTGTGGTTTTGAACGAACACTACCACGGTTACAGTTGATACTATTAAAATTTATAACTGGTACATACTTTTATGCACGCTCAGTGTATTGTATTTATACGAAATTCTGTGTTAACCCTCTCGCTGCGTAATTGTTTTATCAAAGTAGCTTAAAAAATTACGCATTTAATTCCTTCGCGACGAGCGTCTTTTAAGAATTCTTATTCTTTTGTCACCGGTATTTCAAAACAAAAAGTTTCGTCTGTTTTAATCGGGAAAATGCTCTGATTAGATAAGGCAAAATTTACAATAAAAAGTAACCGGTGGGAATGATCAAGGAGGGTTAATTAGACGGACAAAAGGCATCCCCGATGAAATTCGGGTTGAGCAAAATTTGCGCCATCCGAGATATGCATTTTGTCCGTCTAATTAACCCTCCTTCATCATTTCCACCAGTTACTTTTTATTGTAAATTTTGCCTTATCTAATCGGAACATTTTTCCCGATTAAATCAGACGAAAATTTTTGTTTTGAAAAACCGGTGGCAAAAGAATAAAAATTCTTAAAAAAACGTTCGTCGCGAAGGAATTAAGTACGCAATTTTTGAAGCTATTTTGATAAAACAATTACGCAGTGAGAGGGTTAATAAAGATTTATAAACATTGAAACTTTTATCATCTCTTACGCAAAAGAGGAGGAATTTGTTAAAATTGGATATCGAAAATCAATAAGCATAACATAGAAAGACGGGAGTTTGAAATTTTGTCAATGAGTTAAATTTCTTTTTTCTTTTTTTTTGTAGAATTCAAGAGAAAGATTGATAAGTTCTGGAATAACCGTGCAATTCGAAATAGAAGGATTCTTTAGTATATGCAGTAATCCAATATGCCCCATTAGAGAATATGTTTATGCAGAGCGAATAAATTTCCCTTGGGTACTTTACAAATTGGAATTTCTTATTTCCCCTTCGAATTGTGTACAAATATTATTTTCCAAAGAAATGTTCCTTTAAACAATAGTATATATCTTTAATATTAACAATATACTTTTGTATAAATTAATAATTAAAATAATATAACATCAAAAATAAGTTAATTATATTAGTAATGCATATGTAATAAATTAGTAATAAATAATAATATATTTGTTTCAAAAATATCTTTTTGTTTAATTTCTGAAGGAAAATTCATATTTTCTGGAAATTCATGCGACTTGAAATCGAAACTAAACGCAGAAAATTGGTATGTTGTATTATAAATGTATATTTATGCGTAACAGATGTTGAGGAAACTATTTACATTTCCTGGGTCATCAGAATTAACAAAATTCCTCATCATAATTATAAAGCATAACTGTTATAACTATCACAATTTACCTACATCGTAATTAGCAAAACCTTTTCAAAACGTGCCGAATACAATTACTCAGTAAAAAAAAAAAAAGACTAAAATTTAAGACATAAAAAATCGCACGGAGTTGATCATACATTATGTACGCCACGGATTACATTTTTCGGTACTGCAAATTTTTAAACTTCTACGGAGCTGGTCATTCATTACGTACGCCATGGATTAAACATTAATATTCCTGGACCAATTTTAAATGAAATTTCATTCTTAAACTTCTAAACATTCCACAATATTACTTTTTACACCTTCGTATAGAGAAAAAAAACGTACTTTTCAATGCTATTTGTTTGAAAGCTATATCTCAATTTGTTTCGGAGTTAAATTTTTTTTGTAGTTTTTATTACTTTTTTGTCATAGTGGCAACAGAAGGATCCATCTCTGTTGAAGGTAAAGGGAAAATACAGATTACTGTATAGACCAATCAGAAAACGAATAAAATGCGGATTCAACCAATAAAACGCTTCAGATATGTTTTTGATTTCTTACCCTCACGAAGGACAATAACCATTTTCCCAAATGGTTAAAAAAAATAAGTTAATTTTTTTTTTAATTAAAATTGCATCTATTTGAACATACAACCAAATAGCCTTATAATTCTGAACGTAATTTGTTTTAAATAATTTTTATAACATTTAAAAATTAAAAAAAAATATATACACATTTTCTTAAAATTCAAATGCCACATAGAATTATATACAGATAGAATTATATGTATATTACTCATGTTTGTTAATATTTAGAATTGTATAAATTTATAATTCCTTACTTTTTTTTTTTGTATCCTGATAAACTTTGTTAGGGATGTTACAGTAATACAACACCTTAATAATAATCTGTAGTAACTGATAATAACATATGTTATATATAATCTTCTAAGAAAGGTTTTAAAAGCATCTAATACCAACACATACGTTTTCAGATTTTCTTGCAAAAGATTGATAAGTTCTGGAACATTAATGCACTTTGAAAACGAAGGATTCTTTAGTATACGTTGCAACCCGATATGTTCCATTAGAGAATATGGTGATGCAGAGCGTATACAGCTCCCTTGGGTACTTTGCGAAATGGAATTTGCTTTTCCATTCACGAATTGAGTATATATATGTACTAAAAATATCGGATTTCACAAAGAGAATTTTTTAAGCAATAGTATGTTTTTTTATAATAATAAAACGTAATACTGTACAGCTCAATATATTGTTAATAATAAAACATTGACAATATAGTTATAACATGCAAAAGTAATAAAACATTTTATATAATATGTTTCAAAAACTATTTATAAAAAAAGTATGATGTTATAACAACTTGTTGGCATAGCAAACCGCTGTGTTGCATTTAAATTGCATAAGATATTACGATTTTTATGTTGGAAGTGTAAATCAAGTTTTATTATATACGTTTAGACAAAACTCTAACGTTAATTTGATAGAATACTGAATTTCAAGTAACATATAATAGTATAATGTAGGTTAAAAGTTTATTAAATTAAAATGCACCTTTTCAAAATTTATTTGTAAAAAGCATTGCGTTCTTTTAAGATTTGACTTTTTATTTTAAAACTGCTGAATCCCACATGCAGTGGTGGAAAATTGGCGCAGAGGAGGAGCCTATTGAAACCACTAATATTTTATAGTATTATTCCCTTTAATAAAAACTCAGAAATTCTGTCATTAGATAAGACGAAAAATACTACTAAAATTTAGTGATGTCAATAGGCTCCTCCTCTGCGCCAATTTTCCACCACTGCACATGAAATCATTCTGACGAAATTGGATAAAAATGATGTCATTTGGCGAACCTAGAAGAAACATTTTAGATTTATGAATAAAAATAAATGTTTACCAAATGACATTTTTCTCGCTTAGTCATATTGCTTATCTAGTGGCTTTGTGAAAATTTTTAAGCATGTCATCTTTAAGAAAAAGTTATTGGAAAATTGGTGTTTTTTTTTTTTTGTTTGTTTTCTTTTAAGTTTGTTTGCTCTAAATTTAGGTAAATAATTCTATAGATACATGCAAAAAAACTTAAATTTGTGTTTGTTCCGCCTCCTTGGTTAAATATTAGTAATTAAAAAAAACATATATACAGGGTGCAATATGTTATCTATCGCCGACCTTTAATTTCTCAACCGTTGGTCGTAATAAAAAATGTCTCTAGCTAATATTCCGTAACCAAAGTATAAAAGGAACAATAAATTTAAATATATAAAATAAAATTTGACATGTATGGGGATTGCGAAATTTCAAATTTTACACCATTGAATGGGAGGGGGGATGTATTTCCAAATATAATTTGTTTAACACTAGAACGGCGGCGAGGGGTCATTTTGACCCTTGCCAAGTGAATACATGTCGATTCGAACCAGAAAACTTTTTAAAATATAAGATTAATATATGCTGCCCAAAAATAACTTAAATAAATAAGTTAAATATTTTTAAGCAAAAATTCTGATGTGAAATATTTTTATAAAACTTGAGTAAAATTTCCCGCCGTTCTAGTGTTAAAAACTGTATATCAATTTACGTGTTAGGAACAAGGTAACATTTTTTTTCTTGAAATAAATGAAGAAATAAATAAAAATAGGGATCACAGGAGAAAAATAAATAAATGACAGATAAAAAGAGGTTAAGTGTATCTTTAAAATAATTCTTTGTTCTACTTTACATTTTCTTTCTTGCTTTAACTCTTTTCTTACATATTGAAGATTTTATAACAGGGTCCCGAACGAAGGGCTGAGAAATAAAAACTAAGGAATAAAACATAATTTTACATATTCATCTTCAAGAATCAGCTTAATCTAAACTAGAAAAATCGCCTGCCGGCAAATTGTCTTCTACAAATACAGACAAATATTAGATCATGTATATATATATATATATACAGGGTGCAATATGTTATCTATCGCCGACCTTTAATTTCTCAACCGTTGGTCGTAGATATATAGTTCCAATTACAAAAACGTTTCAAATGAGGTAAGTATTCATGTTGTAACGTTATTTAAAGTAAAAAATCAATTCTACAAAAATTACGAAATCTAACTTTTTACACGGTCCCCCAGTCCCTATAGTTATATTTAGTAAAAGTTTACACATATCATAACAGATATAACACAAAAAGTTTGACATCTGTACCACAAAAATTGACAGAGTTATTAAATTTCAAATTTTGAGATAATTTTCGCATGATTTTGTCTTTCAATGAGGGATCAGTTAAAAGATTAATTAAAATAATTTGAGAACAAAATCAGGGTACAATGTCCTTTTTACGGCGAAATCGTCTTCAGTCGGTATCGCCAAATTAGTGTATCACCAAAGAGGGTTATTTCCTTAAAAAGTTTTGTAGTTTTATTTGGCATTTAGGGGTCGTATACAAAGCGAAGAATGAAATATTGAAATTAAACTGAAAAATAAATATCAATTTATTATAATATCAGAAAACGGTCTACTATAAAAAATGAACATGTCAAATGACGTAATCTACTAGAGATACTGCTCAAAGTGTTGTTTAACTCTTTTATGGGTCGAACAACCTTCAAACGTCAAAGTAGGTAGAATCGACAACCGGAAAATAAAACATATTCACTAAGGACTAGATAATTAGCTGCAGAATAAAAACGACCAGCCGAACTATAGCGAGCATGAAAATTGGAATTATGCAAATTATAATAGTACCGCAGCGCCACACGTTCGGGATAAAACACGAGCCATCTAGCAGTAGACATGCTAGCCAGCGCTGAGATCGTGATGGCAAGCTACGCGTGCATGCAATTTGAAGAAATGATACTTATTTATGGTGAATGTCAAAGGAATGCCAGAGAGGTTGCGAGTGTTTATTCAGAACGTTTCCATAAGGATCTACATCCAACGCATGAAACTGTAACTAATGCATTGCACAATATTAGAGAGACCGGGCCTGTTTCACCACGACACAGAACAAGTAGACAGGCAAGGTGTAATGTTCGAGTGACACCGGAGGATGTGCTGGGATTCACCCTTTTAATTCCACAATTGAGCTCGGCGGAAATAAGCGAGGCATGTGGTCAGCATGTCTGGCATTTGTTACATGCACTTGATGAGCATCCATACCATATCCGACACTGGTGCAAGCATTGATGCTGGGTGACCACACACGACGATTTTTTTATTGTAATTTCATGCTCAACACCTTAGAGGAAGATCCGTCATTCCTTTGTGACATTCTGATTGACAGATTAGTCATTGTTTATACTGGGTGGCATTGTAAACGTACACAGTGTGGATTATTGGTATCTGGAAAACCTCTACATAGCCGCCGCAGTATGACACGTGTGGTGCGGTATATGGGGAACCCAGATTGTTGGACCCATCTTCTATGATGGGACCTTAACGGGCGATCGTCACCTGCATCTGCTACAAACACGGTCCCTGATTGGTATGAAGAGCTGCCTCTTCGACATGCATGCCAAGTGTGGTTTCAACATGATGGAGCTCTCACCACACAAAACATCAAACATCCGGGCGTATCTGGCCACCGAATTCGGTCAACAGATCCTTGGATATGGTGGTCCGTTAGAGTGGCCACCGTGTTCGCCGGACTTGACACCCATGGATTTGTACCTCTAGGGTTACATCAAGGGATGGGTCTATGTGACTGGGACCACTTCTCTGGTTTATCTGAAGCAGCGCATCAACCTTGATTGTCGCACAATTTACACACCTGCTGAGCTGTAACGTGTCCAGGACTCAGTACTGTCACGCATTCAATTGTGCAGTGCCACCAATGGAGAACACAATGAGCAGTATCTCTAGTAGATTTTCTCATTTTACATATTCATTTTTTATGGTAGATCGTTTTCTAATATTAAAATAAATTGATATTTATTTTTCAGTTTAATTTCAATATTTCATTCTTCGCTTTGTATACGACCCCTAATTATCAGTTAAAATTTTTTAATGAAATAACCTCTTTGGTGATACCCCAATTTGGCGATACCGGCTAAAGGTGGTTTCGCAGTAAAAAGGACATTGCTCCCTTATTTTTGATTTCGAATTAGTTTAATTAATCTTCTAACTGATCCCTCATTGAAAGAAAAAATCATGCGAAAAAATCTCAAACTCTGAAATTTAATAACTCTGTCAATTTTTGTAGTACAGTCGTCAAACTTTTTGTGTTATATTTGTTATGATATGTGTAAACTTTTACTAAATATAACTATAGGGACTGGGGTACCGTATAAAAAGTTAGATTTTGTAATTTTCGTAAAAATTATTTTTTACTGTAAATAATGCCACAACATGAATATTTACCTCATTTGAAACGTTTTTGTGATTGGAACTATATATCCACGACCAACGGTTGAGAAATTAAAGGTCGGCGATAGATAACATATTGCACCCTGTATATATATATACATGATCTAATATTTGTCTGTATTTGTAGAAGACAATTTGTCGGCAGACGATTTTTCTAGTTTAGATTAAGCTGATTCTTGAAGATGAATATGTAAAATTATGTTTTATTCCTTAGTTTTTATTTCTCAGCCCTTCGTTCGGAACCCTGTTATAAAATCTTCAATATGTAAGAAAAGAGTTAAAGCAAGAAAGAAAATGTAAAGTAGAACAAAGAATTATTTTAAAGATACACTTAACCTCTTTTTATCTGTCATTTATTTATTTTTCTCCTGTGATCCCTATTTTTATTTATTTCTTCATTTATTTTTAAAAACAATGTTACCTTGCTCCTAACACGTAAATTGATATACAGTTTTTAAACAAATTATATTTGGAAATACATCCCCCCTCCCATTCAACGGTGTAAAATTTGAAATTTCGCAATCCCATACATGTCAAATTTTATTTTATATATTTAAATTTATTGTTCCTTTTAAACTTTGGTTACGGAATATTAGCTAGAGACATTTTTTATTATCCAGACTATTTATATTACTTTAAGTGATAATGGATTATAATTCTTCCATAATAGACCCTGCACACGATACAGATTTAAAAGAAATCATGCTTGAAAATTAATTTAAACGCCATAAAAAATGAGTAAATTGAGATACAGTTTTCAAACAAATTGCATTTGAAAGTACTTTTTTTGCCATATACGACAGTGTAAAATTGAAAATGTGCTATGTTTAGAAGTTTTAAAAATAGCAGTTTCCAAAAATTGCAAAACCGACATTTCCTCGTCTAGTGTTGCCATTCACAAGATGACATCAGCGTTACGCACAGATATGTTTATCCTTTATAATATAGATATTATGGAATGATAATTATAAATTTATATATTCTGTTTCAAAACTATTTTTTATCAAACATACAATAACAATAATATTTTCACGTTCTTCTATCTTTGCAAGAAAAAAGTATTGGATTCGTAAAAATTTTCGACTTACGGTATTCGATGGATTTATACCTTTTAGAAGGTCCTGAACACAATTTCAGAATTTTTAGAAAATGTCTGTCTGAAAGTCTCCGAGTCTGTCAGTATGTGATAAAAATTTTGTGGTCGCTCTATCTCAAGAACTAATGCACTGAATATAATATAACTATAGATTCAGTTATACCTTGGTAAAAATTCGTACTGATTAGTTTTTAATGCAAATCCACGAACAGGTGGCACCAAAGCGATATTAGTAAGCGTACACACTTAATACTGGAATCGGGCGTAAATTAACACAGTTGCGCATCTTGTGGACGGAGTGATAATCCACATACGCGGTCTTTTAGTGTGACGTCATATATGACAGGATATCTACCATCTGCGCATATTTTCTAAATCTTTAGTCCCTCGTGGAACTGAACTTTGTTTACTACATTTATTTCAAAATAATGGCGTAGCGAAAGGGGCGTCCAGATGCACTTGACACCACGGAGTTTCCTTCGCCGAGACATTTCAACTATTAATCAAGATGAAAAATACTTTACAATTTTGGTGGTGTAAAGTAAGAAAACAGTTAGGCATCTTCCTGTAGTTTAACCCCGTCCGCTACGTGGCGTGCGAAACTGATTGATGTGACTTGGCCTTTAATCTTGCGGTTACCTCTCCCATTTAAACCCTTGACGGTCGCTTAATATTTGGCAAAACCATAAAAAAAGTACCTATTTTTATTTATTTATTTTTTTTTTTTTTTAAGGCGAAAAAAAAGAAAGATGTTATAGAACAAATTCCCATTTGTGGAAAAGCCATCATGCGAGAATTCTGTGTTTTAATGTTTGTTTTACACCATACAAATTAATGCGAATAGGACCTTTATTTTTCACATCTCAGATCTTTATCTATCATCATGAAACAAATTTATACGAATAATATTTGAATTAACATAATATACATTAAATTTTGATTATTAGTAATTTTATTTTAGTGTGATATATTTCGAAACATGCAATACAGAGTCCAACATCACAATCAGCGAAAAAAACAAACCCAAATGCTCGTATTCAAAGACTTCACACCAAAATGCCAGTTAATTCTTTCTGAATTCAGAAGTTTTTTGAAGCAATAAATCTCGTACCCGGAAATATGACGGGCACGAGAAATAACGAACGACACCTCAGCCCGTGATATTGACGGGAGCGAGAATTAAGGGGTTAAGATAGGACGCTTAGTTATATCGCTTTGGGTGGCACTGTTATGCCGCTTTTTCACGATTTCTGCAATAACTCTATCTCAAGAAGAAATCGCGATGAATTATCTTCAAACTTTAGACTGAGTTAGACGTTTATATAAATTGTTGCTGATTACGTTTTGGTGTAGGTGGCGTTGTAATGCTGCATTTTTCAAGATTTACTCGATTTTAGAATGTTATATTTTGTTATGGCTCAAGAATTATATCGCGGGAAAATTATATTCCCGCGATTTGGTACAATGTCCTAAATATTTCTAGAACTCCTGAAAATATGAACTGACTCTTTTCATCCCTCTGCAGAGAAATGGACTGAACTCCGCTTGCGGAAGCGTAGTATTTTGTTTTCGTTTTTAAATTTGTTTTCTATACAGTCAGCCATCTTTTCCCTTTGAAAATGAACGTGTGTGTGTTCGAAAGATCTCAGGGTTGTATTAAATAATATTTTTTTATATGCTTGTGTCACCTTTTAAGTAGTAATAAGTATGTTGTAAAGTTTATATCTCGGTTTTTCTTTTAAAAAATAAATTCTAACTTTGGTATTAATATAGCCAAAGCGCATGCGTGCGATGGATTTCCCCCCACTTTTTCAGACTTCCGGCACGAATTGATGGAAAATGGAAAAAGCATGTTTTCTGAGAATACGGAAATTATTTGTTTAAAAATGACGAATAATTTAGTGTATAAAGACGAATTTCTGACATTTTCTGATAATGTAGTAGGGTTACAATGAAAATGCTCTTTAGAATTACTTGGAGAAAGTAACCGGTTGATAAAATTTACTCAGAATACATCAGAAAATTTTCAGTTTCAATGCAATATTAGTTTTAAATATTTAAAAGTAATCATGTACTGTTAAATCTATTTCAAACTGCATTACGGTTTCACGTGTATAGGAATACATTTTATTTATGGTAAGAAATGTTCAAGAAATGATATATTGTCTTTAGATATTTCAATATAAGTTTATCCTATTAACCATATGAATAATACTGATATGTTCTACCAATAAAAATTGATTTCATTCGCTAAGAATGCTGTCTATATCCTTCTGAAATCAACGTATATAAAATGTAGAGAAAATAATATTAAAATTTCCTAATACAATATCATATTTTCTTTTCAGAAAACATATCTGAATTCTAGTCGAAATTTTAAGGAAATAGCAGTTATTATTGATATATCGGAAGAAAATTCTATGTTGAAGCAAATCTATTTCTCTAACGCAAACTAAATGTGTTTTATGTAAAACTGTGCTCTATCAATAAAAATTGATTTCATTCGCTAAGAATGTTGTCTATATCTTTCTGAAATCAACGTATACAAAATGTAGAGAAAATAACATTAAAATTTCCTAAGACAATATCATGTTTTCTTTTCATAAAACATATCTGAATTCTAGTAGAAATTTTAAGGAAATAACAGTTATTATTGATATATCGGAAGAAAACTCTATGTTGAAGCAAATCTATTTCTCTAACGCAAACTATAATTAAATAAGAAATTGGACAATCTGAGATGGAGTACATACATTGAAGAATGACAACGTGAATTTAATACTGCACAAAATCAGCAAAGCGTATTCTCGTTATTTATTAATATGATACTATACCTATCAGCTAAAACTATTTGAAATAATATCCACTATCTATATGAGGACGTGAATTTCAAAACTCGCCTTATCCAAAATTTAAAAAATCGAGTTTTCTCTACCAATCTATTCTATTGGTAAACCTGCACGGAAAAAACACTATAATCTGAAAAAAAAAATATTTTTATCCTTTATTTTTGGGTTCTTAAAATATTGGTTTGGTTTCAAAACTCGCCTTATCCACTAGGTAGTTGGCAACAAAACTAGCTTTATCCTTGGGCATGCGTAAGACCAACGAACGGCTAGCTTATCAGCTACTATTACAGTAATTTTCTCTGTGACCTGACTTCATTTCTCTGTGACCTGCTATTTTCGTTTAAAGATTTTACCTGTTCTATTCATACAAACTAATTAAATAAGTTTTACAGCATGTCTTATGTGTAATGGGCAGTGAATAAACTCTTGCATTTTGTAATGGAAGGGTGAATAATAGAAAAAGAAATACGAACACATGGGCTAGTAAAGAATACACGCAAAAGAAGATTAAAATGTAAGTTAAAAATGGGGAATAGCTTTCTATATTTCTTACTGTCAGAAGATGTTAAAAGATTTAATTTTTATTCTCAGACATAAGCCTAAGGCATTTCCGGGCCTTTCAAAGGTATTACGATAAGGTACTATATAAAGACTAAGAACCATGGCCATCATCAAATTGGTGGAAGTGTATTTCGGGAGATTCTTGGAATATCAAAATTCAGAGTGTAAAAGTTTTGCTAGAGGCATCTAAAACTAAACTTTCTTCTTAAAAAGAAGGGAGGGGGAGTCCCCATGAAGCAAGAGAAACTTAAGGATGTCCACAGATTGTTAAAAAAACATTTTGATGAAAACTGGTCAGAAATGGAAGTGCTTACTTTCTATAAAAATATTATTTCTAAGGAACCAGAACAGAAGGAGATGGTGTATATATATAATATTATATGTTATATAGATTATATTATATTAAATTATTTTTATAAAAAAGTTATTTAAATTATAAGCTATTTATGATAAGTTTTATTTGATTATTGATAAGTTTGCTTTTGTATAATAAAACGTATTACTAAATTTTAATCATACTTATAGCTCCCGTAAGGTTTATTTTTTAATCCAAAATATTATCATCCGATGACCAAAAATAGAAACTATTAATTTCTTTCAGCAAGTATGATAGAGATTGGCAACAAAACTCTTCTTATCCATAGGTTGGCAACAAAACTCTTCTTATCCAAAACTTTTTTCAATTAATTAATTAAATGAATTAAGGTAGATTTTCCAACTTAACACAATGATATCACAGAGCAACTACCTATAAGTATACAAAAAATTGGAGGTATTCGATGCACAAGGTCACAGTTAGAGGTTTTTCGCGATTTCCCAAAATTTGATTTTTTGGATAAGGCGAGTTTTGAAACTCACGTCCTCATATATAAAATCCTAGTGTAACGATTTTATAAAACGAATTTGAGATATTTTTGAAATGCTTAAGGGGACAAAGGACCTTCAGACTCCTTTTTTATTTTATTTTTTTTAAATTTTGGACAAAAACATAGAATTTGCCTGAATATTTTAAGCGTTATGAAGATATTTTTAAAATAACCCATGCGCCTTCCATATAAATTAAAATCCCCTATATTTTCTATGCCAGGTATATTTACAACTGCGTTCAATGTGTATTTAACGGCTCTCTTTATCCCTAAAATCTACTACTTGCATCAGTTCCTTAAGCTGCGTTTTGATTATCCTGCAAAAGACCATCTAGAAAAACCCATAAATTTTATCTTTGAACTAAGGAGTAGCTCCCGACAGAAATGACAAGAACAACCGATTGCTAGATTTGGCGTTTAATCGCCAATGTAATGAATGTACTTTAGGTGCTTTTTTTTATTTATTATTTTCTGTTATTCTCAATTCAATTATATATATATATTAAACAAAAACATAATTTGAAGAATAAATTAAAAACAAAACAAAATTTATTTCTTACATTGTTTAAGCCTGAGAAGGGAGAGATATTAAGTTATTTTATTCAATTAGTTCTACATTTAATGTTAATTTTTTGTAACAAATTAGTTAAGCCAATTGAAGATTTAAAAAAAAAAAAAAAAACAAAAAAAACTAGAGAACAGGAATTCTGCTTTATCAGAATTTAGTGTCGCCTCCGGCATTTCCATTACTTCATTTTCTTCTGATGGACTGATGGCTTCTATTATTATGAAACAGCCATTATAAATGAAGTGTTAGGTGAAGATGAAAAGCAGCCTTAAAAAGTTAGAACTCTGATTTTCTGGTCAGAATGGGTGGGTGGGGGGAGAAGAAATGGCCATAATTGTTTTTTACGGCTGCTCTTTCATCTTCACCTAACACTTCATTTATAATGGCTGTTTCATAGTAATAGAAGCCACCAGTCCATCAGAAGAAAAGAACTCGGTTAAGCGGGACTCTACTGCAGTACAAAACATATTTAAATTTTAAGACTTGAAGCACACGTTTTATTTTATGTAAAATGACGTCATTCGCATCCGCTTAAGAATTTCACACACCGACAGTAAAGCATGCATAGTACATCACTATCGCGAAATAATGCACAAATGCAGCAAAAAGATATCGTCATTCAAGAAAATAGAAAAAAAAAACAAAAAAAACGGCTATCTAATGATTCATCGATACTTACAATTAAATATAGTATATAATAGCTCCATTGTTTTAACAGAAATCATTCGTTTATATTTTTTTTCAAAATAGCACGTATTTTAATTACATTTTCTTTCGGTTGTTATGAGAAAATGGCAACAAAAATATATAATTAATATTTTAAAACTATTTTTCCTTTGCTTTCTACAGAAATGGATAAAATGCCGTTGCCAATATTAAACAAATGGCTCCAAAAACTACAATAATAATAATAATAATAATAATAATATTTCAAAAACACATGGAGATACAGTTTTCAAACAAAGTGCATTTAAAAGAACCTTTTTTTTTTCCCAATACGACGGTATAAGAACTAAAAGTGTGCGATGCTTAGAAGTTTAAAAAATTGCTAAAGAGTATTTAATCGTAATGATTTGTTTTACAGCTAGCCTTGATAAGCTAACGTTATTTTTTGGACACAAAATAAGCTGGGAGAAAGAAATAGCATATCGGACCGGAGGTTAAAAAAAAAAAAAATCATACAATATGATACTTAAAACACCTTAAAAAATGAGATTCCGTTCAAATGAAATCGAAATAAATCTTCGACTTCTTCCATTTTTAATTGGAAATATTTGTATTGCAGATTTTGTATTATGTTTATGACAATTCTGAGTAAAATGATAAGATGCATGCAAAATACAAAACTTAAAAAAGTCTAAGATTTATTTCGATTTCATTTGAACGGAATCTCACTTTTTAGGGCGTTTTAAGTATCATATTGTATAATTTTTTTTTTTTTTTTTAATCTTCAATTGGCTTAACTAATTTGTTACAAAAATTTAACATTAAATGTAGAACTAATTGAATGAAATAACTTAATATCTGTCCCTTCTTGGGCTTAAACAATGTAGGAAATAAATTTGTTTTTTTTTAATTTATTCTTCAAATTATGTTTTTGTTTAATATGTCTAGTTTTTTAATAACTACAGCACTCAGACGAATGCATTTCAAAATTAATAGAGAGTATCATCATCAGGCTTTGATGTATGCGGTATTGCATAACAATATGGGATGTAGTTTACCAATGTGTAATTCAAATGTTTCACCACTGTAGTAATGCAGGTTGCGGTAGTTTGGGCAAAAACTTCCAATCTGGACGTAAAAAATCTATAATAAAAGCATAAAAAATTAACTTAACTTAAATTTTGATACCCTATTTCCCACTCAGGAACGCTTTGAATGTAAATTCAAATTGTGTTGAATCCTTACTGCTATAACTAATTGAATGAAATAACTTAATATCTGTCCCTTCTTGGGCTTAAACAATGTAGGAAATAAATTTTGTTTTTTTTTAATTTGTTCTTCAAATTATGTTTTTGTTTAATATGTCTAGTTTTTTAATAACTACAGCACTCAGACGAATGCATTTCAAAATTAATAGAGAGTATCATCATCAGGCTTTGATGTATGCGGTATTGCATAACAATATGGGATGTAGTTTACCAATGTGTAATTCAAATGTTTCACCACTGTAGTAATGCAGGTTGCGGTAGTTTGGGCAAAAACTTCCAATCTGGACGTAAAAAATCTATAATAAAAGCATAAAAAATTAACTTAACTTAAATTTTGATACCCTATTTCCCACTCAGGAACGCTTTGAATGTAAATTCAAATTGTGTTGAATCCTTACTGCTAATATATAACAATATTATAGCTGTGATTCAGTAAAAAATAAAAAAATAAATGTTTTACTTAAATTTTTAAACCTTATACTCACCCAAGGGGTGATGTAAACACATCTGAAAATTATTACCTAAGTTTAACTTGGGGTATAAATAGTTCTCATCTCGGAAAAAAATACATTTTAAAATTTAAGTTATGTAATTCCCCACTAAGTTCGCTACCTGCGTAAAAATAGCTATTCATTAGAAACTTTTTACTAAAATATAAACTTGACCAAAGCAAAAAACTTATTCTGAAAATAACCCTTATTATTTCCACTATGACGCCATATTCACCTTTTTAATTTAAAAAAAAAAAAAAAAAAAAAAAAAAAAAACTAGCTCAGTTTAATTTTTTACGTGAAAATCTTTCAACTAAAAATAAATAAATTATTGTTACGGCTTTTGAAATTTTTGCAACAATGAAGTAAAAGTGTTACATTTTCTATGAAAAATGTCCGTTGATTTTCAATGAAAAAAGCGAAAATTGCAATTATTAAGAAAAATATTTGAATAATGCAAAAAAAAATTGGCCCATGTTTCTCTCTGGGTTATAATTCACGCATATGCAAAAGCATTTTATCATTTGTTTTGACCCTGGCGTCAGGCAAACGTTTTTACACTTTAAATTTATAATATCATTAGAATTAGTAAAGAATAAAAAATGAATGGCATCAGGGACAAAAAGGTGGGAAGAAAAAATGAAAAAAGTTATGATCTCCATAGGCTTTTCCATGTTAAATTAACATTGAGAAGTGACACTGGAAATAAATAAGTATTGCGCTGCCGCGCAATACTTATATATATATTTTCTCAATTATATATATATGTATATATATATATATATATATATATATATATATATATATATATAGCCATAATATAATTACAAATCATCATATATTCCTATTACAATAATTAATTTAATAAATTTAGCAGCAAATTATAACTGTAACATTATACAAAATACAGATGGAACCCTATACATGTAATATTAATTACATGTAATATAATATACATGTAGTATTGCGCTGCCGCGCAATACTTAAATATATATTTTCTCAATTATATATATATATATATATACACATGTATGTATATGTATGTATATATATAGCCATAATATAATTACAAATCGTCATATATTCCTATTACAATAATTAATTTAATAAATTTAGCAGCAAATTATAACTGTATCATTATACAAAATACAGATGGAACCCTATACATGTAATATTAATTAAGCAAAATCCACCAATTAGCCAGCACATATATATTAATATAATTACAAATCATCATCTATTCCAATTACAATAATTAATTTAATAAATTTAGCAGCAAATTGTAACTGTAAAATTGATAACTTATCAACAGCAGTGAGATGATTTTGTTACAATGATATTAAATAAATACCAAGAAAGATGACAAACATGTAGTATCAAATGGAAATTCTTAGAATTAGGTATCAAGAAATTACAATAGTAGAAATCTTATGATAACACACTAATTTTTTGCGCAAATGCATCAATAAACCCAGCGCATAAAAAAATTATTTAAAAAATAGTTTGCTAACGTCGCAAAACATTTAGCTAACAGAAATTATATATTTATGAAATATATAAAAGATATCATTAAAAAGAAATTGCGTTTCAGAAAGAATTCTTGCGATTCTAAATGAAAATAAAATAACAAATAGTGATCATTAATACACTTGCGCATAAGCAGCATAGAAATTTGAAAGATAAAATATAGCCATAATATAATTACAAATCATCATCTATTCCAATTACAATAATTAATTTAATAAATTTAGCAGCAAATTGTAACTGTAAAATTGATAACTTATTAACAGCAGTGAGAGGATTTTGTTGAAATGATATTAAATAAATACCAAGAAAGATGACAAACATGTAGTATAAAATGGAAATTCTTTATATATATATATATATATATGTGTGTGTGTGTGCGCGCGCGCGCGTGTGTGTGTGTGTGTGTGTGTGTATGTATATTTATATGTCTATATATATATAATAAATTTGAAATCACAAATATATATATATATATATATATCGGATAATAGTATCATGAATGAAATCAATAGAAGAATAAGAAATGCATGGAGTTCTTTTGGGAAGAACAATATTATTCTAAAGAGTAGCATTTTGCCTGTGATAACTTATGGAACAGGAACATGGACGCTAACAAAACGGATGGTACAAAGATTACAAACAACACAGATAAGTACGGAAAGATGTATGCTAGGTATAACTAGAAGAGACAGAAAAAGAATAACCTGGATAAGAAGTCAGACGAAAGTTTTTGACATCATTGAAAGAATTAAACGGCTAAAATGGAAATGGGCTGGGCACATTGCAAGAAGACAAGGCAATAGATGGAGCACAAGCACCCTACAGTGGTATCCCAGGGATGTAAAACGGCCAAGAAGACGACCTCAAGTAAGATGGAGTGATGAAATCAGAAAAGTAGCCGGTGTAAATTGGATGATTAAAGCACTAGACAGAAAACATTGGAAAAATCTGGGGGAGACCTACATCCAGCAGTGGATTGAAAATGGTTGATGATGATGATGATGGATGATGATATATATTTGTGTATATATATACAGTCGAACCTCTTAACATGAACCTCAAGGGGAATCAAAATTTTGTTCATGTTATCAGTATCAAATCTTTGTATTCGTTTTTACAAGGGACTGAAAACAATTCATGTTAAAAGTAATTCACGTTAAGCGTGTTCATGTTAACGAGGTTTGACTGTATGTGTATGTATGTATATATATATATATATATATATATATATATATACTAATTTCATAACCAAAATTTAATCATAAATTTTCTCTTAAAAGTACACAGTTTTTTTAAATTTATGCTCATAAAAACGTACTGTTTAAAAAATCCTTTATTAAAAGTACTGATTAAGGCTGTCATCAAAAGGGGCTATTTTTGACAGATTTAAAAAAAAAAATGTTCGGAATTTCATGAAATGAGCAGGTGTTGTGATTCATAAACAATGTAATCGACAGACGTTTTCCATTTTTTGGTAAACACAGGAGATCTTTCTGACTGTCCGAGTGGGCCCGAATTTTAGGATGTGACACGAAGAAAAAAAAAATGTCGTTACGTGACCAGAATCGCTTTAAACGCTACACGTAATTTATTTATTAAAAAAAGTAAAAACTATTCAATTTCAAATCGCTTCACAAGCCAGTTTTCTACATTTACGTTTAAAAATGTATTAGTAACTGTCTCGGAAAGCTTCGCGTTGTTGACAAGCGAATTTAGGAAGAATTTTAAGAAATTTTTGAAAGTATATATTTAAAAATAATTGAAATTTTTGAGAAAAACTGTTCTACAAAATTAAATATTAGACCCATAACAAAAATTGTCAATTTTAATCTCTTAGCAATTACAAACAGTAAAATGTCATATGAAAGTAAACCCACATCCGTAATAAATGTAATACTAAAATTCTGATGTAATTTTACTGAATATTTATTAAAAATACATTAATAATAGTTTGTGCACCGTATTTATGGAAGAAACGCCGCACTCCTCAAGTTGGCCGGAATAAGCTTAAAAATATCGTAATCGCCGCATCAATCGGGACGCTATTTTTGTCGACAGCGTCATATTGACCTAACTTTAATCAAAGTTTTCTGAGCAGTGTAGGATGCCTCTTTTTAATATCTTAAGATGGGTGAAGTTTTATTTAAAATATTTAAATCCGATTTTAAATACTTTTATGAATTTTTAAATTAAGGAAACTCAGTTGGTATTTGAAAAAAAAATCGTAAACGCCACACTTGGAAAAAAAATTAACCTTTAAATTCGTAAACGCCGCGGCGTTTCTTCCATAAAATACGGTATCTCTCTTTTTTTCATTGTAAGAACAAAAAACACCCCCGTTTCACTTGGCGAAAATGTGAAGCTATTTTCTGCTTATTTTACATTGCTAAATAATTGCAACCTTTTTAAGTGGATTGGAAAGTAAAAAATGAGGAACTGTATCGAATTGACAAAGGGAGTGATACTTTTTCTATGCGATTTTCTCCCCAAACAACAGTCGTAAAACTGTCAACGTGGATTTGCGTCCACTTCCGTCCTGCAACTTCTTATCCTTGTCATACAAAACCCATTAGCCATCAAATAACCCGACAACAGGGAACAAACGTGCCGAAAGGTGACTGCAAGATGCTGGATAGTGTGTACGCAGCCTTAATCTAACACTTACAAAAAAAACCTATCAAAACCCTTTTAAAGACTGAAAAGAAAAAGAAAAAAGAAATACTCTGACGAAATATTATTACTTCTATTATTCTCTTTCCTCATGCGCAATATAAAGGAAACTAATAAAAATCTTAGAAGCCGTACAAAAGGCTGTTTGGTGACATGTAAGTGTTTCTGGTACAGTGATGATGTCTGATGTCTAAGTCCGTGGCGGGTAGTTTAAAGTGAACATTGAACATTATGAACATGCACGTGCAAACTGAGATTCGATTATAGTTCCTCTAAACTATTCGACAAGGCAACTAACCGCTACACAAATATATGCCCATTTTCTTTGATTTATGTATACACACACACACACACACACGCACACACATATACAGTCGAACCTCGTTATCCCGACACTCTACTGACCAGAAAAAAGCGTCGTCATAAGCGGAGTGTCGTGGTAACCGGAGTTGAAGAAAAATATGTTTATAAAAAGCTGTCTTTTTAATTAATTTAAGACAATTTTAAATTCATATCTGTTCTTGCAGTTTTAAGCAGTAAAACATTATTATTAAAGAAAACAAACACAAAAACAAAGTTGAAAAGAATAAAAATCAGATTTATGATGACTTGTTTTTTTATTGTTACATGAAATATTGATAAATTAAGGTTTGCCTATCCCTAGATGTCTTCCGACAATTCTGCTTTCAATGTCATACAATGAATTGTATTTTAATCAATATTCGTTGTTAGAAATGGATATTAGAAAATTTCTGATCGTTTCAATGCAATGCAATGCTTGAGTTTTAGTCGGATGAAAAACGCCGTGTAACAAAAAAAAGCGCCGCCTGACCAGAACAAAAAGCCCGCGAGTAGACTGATACGTCTATCTGGAGCTTAAGTCATTCATTCATAGTGTGTGGATTTATTTATTCAGATAAAAGATTGAAGTAAAATTTCTCATTTATCTCAATGGGTGTTTTAGACACTTGGGTGAAAAAAATTTCTAAGATATTTCTTACCGCCTAATTTCCGTGCTTATAAGATGGATTAGGAAAAATGGAAATTTTTCCTAAACCGTCGGGATATCCGGAGTTGAAAATTATTCACCGACGTAAAATACGGAGTTTATTTACATTAAAATCATATACAGAAAATCGGGACTTTGAAAAATTGACGTGATAAGCGGAGTGAAGTGAAAACCGGGTGTCCGGATAACGAGGTCCAACTGTATATATATATAATATGCTAAAGTTGAGATTCAAACCCCAGAAAATCAAATTTTAATAATCGCGAAAAACCTCTGACTGCGTCCATTGTTTTTCATAGTAAACTAAGGCTTTACAGTGCCAGAATTACAGGATAACACATTTTTTTTTAGATTGCAGTGTTTTTTCGATGCAGGTTCACCAGTAGAATAGATTGATAGTATAAACTCGATTTTGAATATACTGGATAAGGTGAGTTTTACGTCCTCATATGTATTTAGTTAAAAAAAAAAAAATTCAG
This sequence comes from Maratus speciosus, assembly GCA_963932465.1. Classification (NCBI taxonomy): domain Eukaryota; kingdom Metazoa; phylum Arthropoda; class Arachnida; order Araneae; family Salticidae; genus Maratus; species Maratus speciosus. The sequence continues at coordinate 498,516,023 of OZ010794.1, read as the reverse complement.
ATGTTGTTACTCATCATACACATATACCTTAAAGTCATAATAAAGGTTTTTTGTTTCTTTTAAATTACACATTTAAACTCTTTATATGGTTCCTGGACCTACAAATATTTTTTTAGAAAAACGTTCTGCATGTTCTAAGAAGTAAACATTAAAAAAGTAATTTTGCTACGCCCAAATATCATCAAATTACATACGGAATGTTATTAATTTTTGGCGATTTCTAGCACAAAAAAAAAAAAAAAAAAAAAAAAAAAAAAAACGCGTTTCAACCGCGAATATATATATATATACAGGGTGTCCATAATTAAACGACCCTACTTTAAAGTTGCCTACAGACAAAACTATTGTTCATAAAGTTGTGAATTTTCGTGAAAAATATAATAAAGTAATGGGAATTTGTTTAAGCTAAAAAATATGTAAATAAAAATGGTTCAAAATTTAGACACCAGAGGGCGATTTTTTAAAAATTACACATTTAGCAGTACAATAGTTTAGAAAATTTTTTTACAGGATTTTTATAATTAATCGACCCTATTTTAAATTTTACTTACAGACAAAACTATTGTTCTGAATGCTGTGAAATTTTTTGGACGACATAGTAAAAGTATGTGAACTTGTTTGAGCGAAAAAAAAAAAAAAATTAGGAGGCCGTTTTCAACGAATTACACATTTAGCATACATTTACGATAGTTTAACAAATTTTGTTTGCCGCAGTATGTTTTGGGAAATGCTAATAACATGTCGTGAAATGCTGTCTTTAGAATAAGGTTAAGTTAATAAGTAAAATTTCTAAACTATCGTAATGCTAAATGTGTAATTTATTAAAATCGCGCTCTGGTGACAAAATTTTGAACTATTTTTATTTATATATTTTTTAGCTTACGCAAATTCCCATCCCTTTCTTATGTCTTTCACAAAATTTCACAACTTTATGAACAATAGATTCGTCTGTAGACATCTTTAAAGTAGGGTTGTTTAACCCTTAATTGCATAGTGATGTAAATTTCCATCACCTTTTTCTTTAATTTTTAATACATAAATTAAGTGCTGACAACCACTATATTTATATAGAAATATTAATTCTCTAATAATTACAAAAATATGCTACTAAATAAAATTAAAAATCTATCTTAAGATTTCTGGTGTCTAATCCTTAATATAAAAATAAAAAACACAATTCTAAAAGAATAATTCATGCAATTAAGGGTTAATTATGGACACCCTGTATATATAAGTATATGCATCTATGGGTGTATATACCTACAACTGTGAGCAATGTGTATTTAATAGCTCTCTCTATCGCTAAAATGTACTATTTGCTTCACTTCCTTAATCTAGCACTTACAACAAACCTATCAAAACCCTTTTAAAGACAGGGAAGATAAAAAAACAAAAGAAAAACGAAATACTCTGGCGAAATACTATTACTTCTATTACTCTCTTTCCTCAAGCGCGATATAAAGGAAACTAATAAAAATCTAAGAAGCCGTACAAGAGGCTGTTTGGTGACATGTAAATGTTTCTGGCGCCATGATGATGTGTGGCGCCGACAAGTCGCCCCATCCACGTTTCCAAGACAACATTAAAACGATAAGCCCGAGATCCAGTTTTTTTCCGGAAAAAAGCGGGGTTAGGACATGTGATACGAGTTTCACAAGATTAATTTTCTTTTTTATCCAAATATATCATCTTAAAAAAGTGTAATTGAATTTTCAGTTTCGGAAAGTTTTTTAAGTGATTGTTCTCTCTTGTATCGAAGTTGTTTTTTTATTTCATTTCACGTTTTTATTTCTTTTAATCTTCGGTTTGAGTAACTTTAGGTGTATGATTAGGGCTTTTATGAGATCTAAACACATTTTCCTTCAAATTTACATCCAAAATCGTTTTGAAATGGTTGTTTTTATTCTTATTTATTTTGTGTGTTCTCCAAAATATTTATTTATTTTATCATGCAATTTAAAATAATATTTTAAGTAATATTTTAAGTGATTGTTCTTGTTTTGTATCGCAGTTTTTTTTTTTAATTTCATTTCACGTTTTTATTTCTGTTAATCTTCGGTTTGAGTAAATTTAGCTGTATGATTAAGGTTTTTATGAGATCGAAATACATTTTTCCTTCAAATTAACATCCGAAATAGTTATGAAATGGTTGTTTTTATTTTAATTTAACTTGTCTGTTTTCAACTATACTATTTACTTATTTTATTATGCGATTTCAAATAATATTTTAAATAATATTCTTTAATATATTTCTTGTTTTGTATCGAAGTTTTTTAAAATTTCATTTAACGTTTTAATTTCTTTTAATCTTCGGTTTGAGTAAATTTAGCTGTATAATTAGGACTTTTATGAAATCGAAATACATTTTTCCGTTTTTCCATATTTATTTATTTAATTATGCGATTTCAAGTAATATTATTATGCAGTTATAATGTTGACTTTTTCAGTGTTAGAAGTAATAACGATAATGATAATAATAATAATATAATTTTTTTTCCTTTATGATTTAATAGCTCTCAACTTGTACAGTTTTTTTTCCCACTAAAATTTAACAGTAATATTTTGGAGTAATATTCACAAAAAGGACACTTCATTTTAATCCCAAGACTGACAAACGGCACCAAGAATGTTTAATTATAATTTTCCTTTTACAAAGTACGGAAAAATAAGCAAGTTTTTATTTTCTATTAAATTATTTTGTAAATTCTTGTGCCGGTCCATCATTTCATCATTTTACAAACAGACTTACTTCGTGCAGGAAAGGGTTAAATAACACAAAATTTACAATGTAATTGGTATGAAAAAATTCTATAATTTGACAGTTATGTAATTTAGTGTGAAATCTGAAACAGCTTAGCATTTCAAAAACTTACATTAAAATTATAATAAATCATTTTAAAAATGTAAATAAAAAAAAATAAATAAACTACATATAAAAATCACTTCAAAATATGAAAATACTCCATTATTGCGATGAGTGATAAACATGAATTTAAAAAAAGGCAAAATACCTTTATATATTTGCATTTCGACATGTTTCATTGCAACATTCTCAATACATCTCAATACAATCATTCACATGGCAACATTCTCAATAACAATTCTCAATAGCAATAATTGAGTATTTTGAAAAGAATAAATATCTAAATGCTCTTTCATATTATACTAAAATATCATGAAACGTTGTCGTAATCTGCTATATTTTTTCTTATAACATTTTATGTTGTCTAGTACGATAACTTACAGATATATAGTAAATTTAAGTTAAATGAATGTAATTTTTTTTACATTATACCTGCTTTTCCCTTGGAAATAAAAAAGATTTTAAAGACTTATGATCGGGGATTAACAAGATTAACCCCTTAATTCTCGCTGCCGTCAATACGGGCTGAGATGTCGTTCGTTATTTCTCGTCCCCCTCATATTTCCGGGCTGGAGTTCTATTGCTGTATAAAACTTCTTAAACCAGACAAATTTAACAAGCATTTCCGTGTGAAGTATTTGAATATAACTGTTCTGTATTGGTTATTGGCGCTAATTGTGATGTAATATTTTGTATTGCATGTTTCGAAATATACTACGCTCAAAAATATTAATAATCAACATTTAATCTATATTATATCATTTCAAATATTATTTGTAAAAATTTGTTTGATGATCATAAATAAAGATCTAAGGTGTGCAAAATAAAGGTCTTATTCGCATTAATTTGTATGGTGTAAAATAAACATTAAAACACAGAATTATCGCATGATGACTTTTCCACAAATGCGAATTTGATGTATAACATATTCTTTTTCGCCTTTAAAAAAAAAAAAAAAAAAAAAAAAAAACTAATTGCATATTTTATATAGAAACCTTATAATTATTCAATTTCTGTAATAAAAAAATAGGTACTTTTTTGATGGTTTTTCCAAATATTAAGCGACCGTTAATGGGTTAAACTTTTTTTATCCAGGTATATTACGTTAAAAAAGCATAATTGAATTTTCAGTTGCGAGAATTTTTTCGGGTTGTTCTTTTCGAATATCGTACTCTGATTTAAATTGTATTTTAATTCAATGACGGTTAGTTTTAATTACAGTGCCTAGAATATATAGTGTGCCGTTCGACGCTAAAAATATGACCGGGAAAGTAATCCTCCAATAGATGGCGCTGACGGCAGTATAGACTGGAAATTTCCGAAAGCAGATCGGATAAATTAATGCTTTTTAGATACTTATTTTAATATCATATAAGAAGACATTTAAATTTAGAAATTGATATTTAGATGAAAACAAGTCTGAAATATTTCGATAATAAATATATTATTTACAAACTTTTACAACAGAGACATATTTTTTAAATAAAAATTATATGTGTGAAAAGCAAATAAATTCAAATGTTAAATTCGCTTTCGCTTTATTTACAAATACCAACAACTGTTCACTACTTCTAAAACTGTGCAAACATACAATGAATATTTAAAAATAAACTCCAAGTGGCAATATTTATTTTGTGTTACTTTCAAAACAAAGCCTCATTTGTTAAATAAATCTTTTTTGCACTTGAAATCACATATTAAAATTCTTAAGAAAAATTATTAAAAAGAAATTTCTTTATGAATTATGTATGAAAATGAATAATTTCAAAAAAAAAAAAAATATCCGAAGGTTAAATTCGCTTTAGCTTTATTTATAAAAACCAACAACTGTTCGCTACTTCCAAAATTGTGCAAACCAGTGTTGAATTCAGACACTTCTCCGGGAGGGATTTCAGTGGCTCTGGGGGGGTGGGGGTGGGGGGGGGGATTGCACCTTTTGACCATTGAAAACACTAAATCTCAAATCTTCCGGGGGGTGTGGCATCTCATTGTTCAGGGGAGGAATGTCTCCCCTGAATTCAACACTGGTACAAACATGCAATGAATATATAAAAATAAATTCCCAATAGCAAAATTTAGTGTTATTTTCAGAGCAAAGAAACATTTGTTAAATAAATGTTTCTCACACTGTAAATCACATATTAAAATTATTAAGAAAATTATTAAAAAAAAATCTTTATGAATTATGTATGAAAAGTAAATAATTTCAAATGGTATATTGGCATTAGTTTTATTTACAAATACCAACAACTGTTCACTACTTCCAAAACTGTTTAAACCAGTGTTGAATTGAGACACATTTCTCCGGTAGGGATTTTTGTAGCTCCGGGGGAAGGGGGGGGGGAATTACACTTTTTGACCATTGAAAACAAAATATCAAATCTTCCGGAGGGACATCTCATTGCTCTGTGGATTAATCTCCTTCCCCGGGCCCAGGGTTCGTAAATATCATGATATTTTCGAAAATATAAAAAATATCCGATATTTTCAAAATAGTCAACTTACTGCTGACAATAAATATTTTTAAGCATAATATAAATTAGAAACTAAAACATATTGCACTTATCGTGAAAACTTAATCAAACAATATTCTAAAAATGCATTTTTTTTTTCTTTAAAACAAAATTGGAGATCAACTAATTGAAAACAGATACATTTTGCTTTATACACTTGTTTAAAAAACAAATTACGACAACCAGGCGCAAAACAATACCTTTTCTGATATTTTTTGTTAGTTTTTCACTCATATTTTGTTTCTTAAACAGATATAATTAAAACTTTATGGGAAAAACTCGCGTTTGTTTACAATATGCTTCACTGTCACGGCGCTAAAAGCTTTCAAAATGCCCAGTCGGTGTTAACATGCGCGCCACCTTGCGGCGTCCTCCTTTCACGACAAAAAAAAAAGCGTTATGGTAACCAATGAACGGCACACTATCTATTCTAGCCACTGTAGTTTTAACATAAAAACACGGATGTCGCACTTTATATGCCAATGCATTGCCTTAAAAAGAACTTTTAACGATACTCTAGTTTAATGCAATCTATCATATACGGCACTGCATCTCAAAACCTAAATGACAATGTTTATGATATCAGGACAGACACAGGTGACAAATACAGTTCGAAATTTATACTAGAAAAATACTGGTGCGAACAGAATATAAAAATAGTCGCCTGTGGCAGCCCTGTGATATCCTTCTTTAATGAAATATCCAGTTGTAGTATAAAGGTAATAAACATAAAATTGTTTGTTAGAAAAAGACTAATTTAATTAGAAATAATATAACACCGACGGTTTGTAGTAATATAAAAACACCGCCGGTGCACTTCATGCGCTAAAGAATTTTAGGCTGTTAGTCACTCAGCTTGCAAATTCCCCTCGGTAATGTTAAGTCTATGGACGTTTGATGCGTTCGTATATTTAAAATATCAACACGGGTAATTAATATTTTTAACTTCTTTTTTATGTGTACTCTTCTTAAAAGATGTCTCTTTTTTTTATTAATTTTTAAAATATTTCTAAAATCTATGCTTAATTTTATATGATGTGTTAAAATTTTACTCCCAGTTCGTCAGTTTTTAAAACATAAAATATTAAATTAAGCATAGATTTAAAATTTTACTCCCAATTCGTCAGTTCTAAAACATAAAATATTAAATTAAGCATAGATTTTTGAAATATTTTGAAAACTAACAAAAGAGTGACATCCTTTAAGAAGAGAACACGGAAAAAAGAAGTTAAAAATATTAATTCCTACAGTAGAACATCTTTTATCCGAAATTCGATTAACCGAAATTCAATTTTAAAGTTTCTTTTTTTTCAACTATTACATTTCTTGTATGCAAAATCCGTTTTGAAAGCTTTTTTTTTTTTTTTTTTTTTTTTTTTTTTTTTTTTTTTTCTTAAATTATCATATTTTTTGTGTGCAAGCGTACCTTTCCAAACAACGGGTGCATATAAATAATTTTGATTCCCTTTCTTAGAATTCCTTTGAATTTAACTTGAATTCCCGTAAATTGCGGAGTGGGACGAACAAATTAGCAAATCTGAAGCGTTTTAATGTTTTCCATCAGGTTTGGCATGGTTGGAGCAGAAGAAAGACTTTGATAATGGTAAACTGATAATATTTAAAAACTTCGTGATAGAGCTCCAAAGGATAGACAATCGAAACTGCAACAAACAAAACATTGTTTCAAACCCTTGTGAAATATGTAATAGGTACTTAATTTAAAAATTAAAATTCAGGTAATTTATTCTTGTTTCTATTTTACTATTACTTTATTTTTATTAAGCCATTGTTACCATAATAAGAAATAGTGCTCCTTGATCTTAAAATTGAAGTATTCTCGATTATCCGAAAGATGGCCGGTTCTAATTACTACGGATAATCGAGGTTCTACTATATAGAATGCATCAATCACCCATAGACATAACATTACCGAGTTGAATTCAGAAGTTGAGTGACTAGCAGCCTTAACACTTTGCGGTCAAAGTACTCTTCCCAAGCACAGCATCTCTTACACGAATTTAATCGGTTGGCACCACTTTTTTAAGGAATATTTTTACTTGTCTTTGACGACATGTGTAAGAGAAATTTTCTATAAAATGTACTTTTAAAATATAGTGGTGCATATAAAATATAAAAATAAAATCATGTATATAAGCGGCGGCGTATATATCCCAGAAGTAATGGGACAAACTTTAAGGGGAGGTTGGGGACATCACACGTATTCAGATTTGCATAGCAACCCAGGGTCGGAAACGCTTTCCTGGCACGGTAGTGACGACACAAAACACAAGAAAAACAGGATACGAATAAGAGGAGAAAACATGTTTATTATCCTTAGTGCATCAAAAAACTAAGAAGAAATAACATTAAAGGGACAACGATCGCCATCAATATAGGTGTTCGAAATTACGACCCCGGGCCGATATGCATGGAAGCGCATCGCCGGCGTATGGAAGATCTAATGTTGTCGAAAATACTGGGAAAGCCCCGGACTTCCCCAGCAGCTGCCACGATGCGTGCAACAAGTTCCTCAACACTTTCCAGCATTGTCCCGGCATTTTTGCAGTACTAAGAATAATGAACATGTTTTCTCTCCCTGTTCGTGTACTTTCTTTCTTGTGTATTGTGTCGTCACTACCGCGACAGGAAAGCGTTTCCGACCCTGGGTTATTAGCAAATCTGAATCCTTGTGATGCCCCCTACCTCCCCTTAAAGTTTGTCCTATTACTTCTGGTGCACCCTGTATAACGTTATAATTTTAGAGGGGAGGAGAGGGTGTCTGGCACATAATATCGTGAGATATCTCTAGGGGGAGGAGGGTTTGTCTTTTGATATCGTTATCATTTTTGATCCAATCAAAAATTTCTCTTTTATATGTAACTTCGTCTTTACATCAAAATAGTATGTTATCTTTTTTTGAGCCTATTGCCTATTTTTATGAAAATACAAAGTTATTATTAAAGTCATTAAATTATATAAAAACATGTACAATAATCACTTATAAACAGATTAAGTAAAATAATGCTAAATAAAGCGATAAAATATCATTTATTAAGATTGGCGATCGTTTCGTTGCACCAACGGCGACATTTTCAAAGTCATTCACAATAGAAAATATCCAATATCCAAATATATCAAATACAACAGAAAAACCACAGCATTGGCCAGATTATGCAGTGAAGAACCTTTACAGATCGATTTTAAAAATAGCAAGTTAATTTATACATCAAGATTTTATTTACCATCCATAATCCGAGAATCAATAGAGATATTTTTACGAAACAAGAATATTTGCAATGATTCAGTGTCCCTTGATTTACCTAAAATTTGGAAAGAGATGCTATGTAATTTTAGTAACAATAGTAAAAATTAATCCACGCTCGCAAATAACCAAGATAATTGTATTTTCATTTTATGTATGGCAATGTTTTTCATTATGCATGTTGTCTCGTGACATTGTTTACCAGGTTATTGTTTTGTTAAACTATATCACAATTAATCCACGTTCACAAATAGCTAATTCAATTTAAATTTAATTTTATGTTTGCAATGTTTTTCACTATGCATCATGTCTCGTGACATTTTTTACTATGTTTATTGTTTTTAAATTATGTGAAATTATTTTCTATTGTGAATGATTTTGAAAATGTCGCCGTTGGTGCGACGAAACGATCGTCAATCTTAATAAATGATATTTTATCACTTTATTTAGCATTATTTTACTTAATCATTAAATGATTATAAAATTACTTAATTCCAAAATGTGGAATACCCCAACGTTTAGTATTTCTATTTTTTCTGGCAGATGTTTATGCATATATAATCCACTGTTCTAGAAACCATATGCGAAATAATACTGGTGTTTACTAGTAAATAAAAGAGAATAAATGCTGTCCACCTATTTTGTTTATAAGAAATTATGCCACTGGGCTACTTTTTTAAAATTCAGATTTCTTGATTGGCACCAGTCTTTTCAAATAGTAAAAATCGCCTTATTCAATGACATATTAATTAAGGCAAAAAAGAAGGGGAATTTTACCATTTCCGAAAGGTGGTGCCAATCAAGAAATCTGAATTTAATAAAGGTAGACAGACCACTGGCAACACTGTCTATGCCCTTACTGGGTCCGGAAGGTGTTTCCAATCCGACATTCCTATGTGATTCCGAGTCGTCTTGGTGAACCTTATCTCCCCTCGAAGTTATCTCAGCTGGGACACCTTGTATATTTGAATGCGTAAATAAAACCAATAATAATAGTATTACAATTCAAACTTAATGGAAATGTGAATTGGCAAATATTATAATTTGTGCTTTGTAGGATTAATGTGTGCGAACGATTAATTATCAAGCCTAAACGTGCTTCCCTCAAACGCAAAATTCCCAATATCTCTCACCCTTAACCACTTGGGGACGAGCGACACGTATACGTGCCGCATGAAGCGCTCAGAATCCTTGTTTTTCCTCACCAATAAAATTTCACTGTAAAATTTGCCTTATTTAATCAGCGCATTTTCTCGATTCAAGAAGACACAAATTTCTGATTTTAAAAAACGGTGACAAAAGATTAAAAATTTCGTAAAAGGCTCCCGTCCCGAAGGGGTTAAACGAAAAGAAAAAATGTTCCAGGAGGAAAATGCCTCAATTCAACAATGTTATTATTCGATAATTAGCGTTAACTTTTGTTACTATCACAGTTTGCTTTTAACTTATTATTTAAATATGGAAAGGATAAACGTTACATGTTGCTTATTGTTTCACATATACCTCATTTATATGTGTAATATTTTTTAAAAGTTAGACATAAATTCTTGACAATTTTATGGAAGCGTGTAAACTATTAATTTCTAACAGAATACACATATATTATGCTAACACATTTGATAGATTATGTTTTGTGCAACTATTCAATCTTTTTTAATGTTTTTTATATGAAGCATTGTAATATTTGGCAGTTTTTAACCTTGATTCTTGATTTTAAAAAACTGTTAATTTTTTATATCTTTAACCTTTTTTTTTTAATGAAAGATATATATTTTAGTACGATTTCAAACTACCCATTTTTACAAATGAAAGAAACAATTTTTAAAAGTTAAATAAAATAAAGTTTAGCAAGCTTTTATTAGCATCATCAGCACATAAAATTTAATCAGCTAATGTAAATCACCTGTTATAAGAGGATTGTTAAGCTTCAAGCACTTTCAAGCACTTTTTATCAGAATTTCTGTAAAGTAATAGTTGCCTTATTTAACGAAAAAAAAAATGCGATCTTCAGATATAGCGAAATGTCTGGTACTTCACGAAATGTCTGATACTAAAACACCTAAGAACTTTTGATGCGTACGAACCCTGTATAAGTCATTTAATTAAATTACATATGTATATGACTGCATCCATTATTCCAATTTAAAGCGTTATGTTTGTGAAATGAATTCAACTTGAAAAACTAATATGCTGTGGCTGTAACAATATTTTCTTCTATATAAATTAGATGATCTGCAGCAAATATTAAATAACAATATTCTTTCTTTAGATTTAGATATCGCGGAAATTTTGAAAAAAGAGCAAGCAGCGACACCAGTTGGGCGGTATAAACCAAATCCGGTTAAGGATTTATCGGTGTCCAGGTCTAATAGAATAATAAGTTTGGTGAAATTCCGGACATTATTTCTTCCGATATATAGCTATCGTATATCGCCTGTTGGTAGATTTACACCAAAACCTGATCAGTAGCGATTTATGAAAAGCTCTAACGAAATCTGAAATTTGATTAAATTTCGTGCATTAGTTCTTGAGATAGAGCGCCCACAAAATTAGTGTCACTTACAGACAAAGTCACAGACTCATAGACAGGCATGCTCAGAAAACAGTGAAATCGAGTTTAGGACCCTCTAAAACGTATAAAACCGTGAAAACTTACAAGGAATCCAATAATTCTTAATGTAAACATAGAACAAAGCAATAATTACTAGGTCGAGGTAAATTAATACGTCGAGAACTTTAGGGATCCCGCAATTTAACCTTTCACTGCACGAATTTCTCTATTTTTATGATTTGTTTTTTAAAATCTATATATCTGGTCTAATAATGGGAAAAATAGTAAAAAAAAAAAAAATAAATAAATTTGAAAACTTCAGCTGAAATTTGATATTTTATGGTGTGTGCCATATGTGCACATTTAGGGTTTTAAAATATTGTATTGCCAAATTTTGCAACTAAATGATTTTAAATTAATTATTTTTATTTCCTTAACACACTGCAACTTTTATTATATTAATAATTTTAAGTATTCAGTAAAAATAATGAAAGTAAATTTTACCTTAATAGCTTGATCGATTTTTTTTTTTTTTTTTTTTTTTTTTTGTTTTCGAAGAAGAAATTCCAAATTTTTGTATAATTCAGCCATCTGACAAGGACAAAAGAAGTGTTCTTCCATTCTTTGGATTGTTCTTTATCAGTTAAAGCGATCATATTAACCAATTTCATAGTACGCAATGAAAATTATAATGTTTTTAGGTATGTGCCAGAAATGACACGTGGTTCAGTGAAGGGTTAATTTAAATTTAGCAAATGAATGCATGATAGTGTATGTTTGAATAATTATCTAAAACCAAACGGATTTATATTGCAATGGCATCTTAATGGAAATCTGATTAGGCTAACAATTTCAATAGATTTTTTCATTTTACATTTCGAGAATGCAAATAGAAAATAAACAGGAATTTACTGGTAGTTTTGCAGTTTAATGTCGAATTTCGAAGATAGCCTAGAAATTGGCGGGTATCCAACTGGATATGAAATTGAAACAGCACCAAAAAACTAGCGATAAAACCAAATTAAAATAATAAATCATTGTATAAATCCCCACATGATTTTTTTTCCGATTAATACTCTGAAATGTACTAAACTGTTTTAACCCCTTAATATACAACTACGTGTGAAACTCGTGGTCTCGTATTCGGGCCAAAACTGATTATCATGGTCTTGACCCGTAGTACATGGGTCCGGGCAAATGTAGATATTACGGGCATAGCTCCCGGTATATCTATAATCGAGCCAATAATATACAATAATTGAGCCAAATGTGAATTCTTCTTACCACGGAAATTTTATAGTAGTGGAGGTGGGGGATGAATGGGACATTTTTCCAAAAGTGTTTATTTTTAATACTTTTTTTAAGTTATTATCAATATTATATATCACATTTCATACATTAGGCATTTGACTACATATATGAACCATATTTAGTCTTGATTATTGTTATACAGTAAAATATTATAAAATTTATAAAACGTTACCCTCTGTCCCAAACATCCCTATAGCAGGGATGAATGGGACACTAATAGGGATGGATGGGACACCAATATTTTTCTCCCTGTATTTAATGTTACCTCGTTAAAATGTATAATTATAAACTTATATGTATTTATATTGGCTATTATAGCTCAGCGTTGCTAACCACTTCTTTTACTGCAGTTTTAACTTGTAATGCAAACTTCGACTGTCTATCTGTTCCCCTTTCCCACTTACGAGACATTTTAGATATGAAAGAGATATTTTTGTAGTTTTTAGATATTTTTGTAGTTTTTAGTGCCATCTGTTTGATTTTGGTAACTCAAGTACTCCATTTTCTGTAGAAAGTAATGAAAAAATAGTCGGAAAATAGTAATTATATCTTTTTATTGCCCTTTTCCCATAACTAAAAAAAAAAAAAAAAAAAAAAAAAAATTGTAATTAAAATACGTGCTATTTTGAAAATATATAAATTCTCTCGATTTCTCATAAAACATGGAGCTATTATAAACTATATTTAATTTAATAATCTATATTACAAACAAAGGAAGGCATATGAATCATTAGATAGCCGATTTTTTTGTCGAGTTTCTTGAGTGACATGTTTTTTTTTTTTTTTATATTCAAAGATAGTGACGTCATATGAATACTTTACTGTAGATGTTGTTTAAGACTGGATCCTAAATGAGAATTCTTCAGAGGATGCGAATGAGGTCATTTTATATAAAATAAAAGCGTGTGTTTTAAGTCTTAAAACTGAAATATGTTTTGTATTATCTATATTTATATACAGATATATATATATTTTTCATCGGGAGCGACGCTAAATTCTGAAATAGTGGAATTCCTGTTTTTTAATTTAAGTGAAATTTTTTGGTATATTCTTTTTAGACATTTATTCATATGACGTCACTATCTTTGAATAATACACAAATACACCCCCCCTCCCCCCCCAAAAAAAAAAACAACAACAAAAAACAGATGTCGTCACTCAAGAAACTCGACAAAAAAAGGCTATCTAATGATTCAGATGCATTCATTTGTTTGTAATATTGATAATTAAATTAAATATAGTTTATGACATCTTTTATCAGAAATCATTCATTTATATTTTTTTCAAAATAGCAAGTATTTTAATTATATATATATATATTTCAGTAGTTATGGGAAAGTGGCAACAAAAAGATACTATTGCTATTTTCCAACTATTTTTTCCTTACTTTCTACAGGAATGTAGTTCTTGAGTTGCCAAAATTAAACAATTGGCTCTAAAAACTACAAAAAATTAATATCTCAAAAATAAATGGAGATGTAATTTTCAAACAAAATGCATTTAAACGTACTTTTTTATCCCAATACAACGGTATAAAAATTGAAAATGCGGGATGCTTAGAAGTTTTAAAAAATGCAGTAGAGTATTTAACAGTACAATGATACATCTGCTTATGCAACGGAATGTTATTTTTTGGAGACGACATTTAAATAATTGGCAGAAAGAAATAGTTTAACCGTTAATTGCATAGTGATGTAAATTTCCATCACCTTTATATTTAATTTTTAATAAATTAAGTTCTGACAACCACTATATTTATATAGAAATATTAATCCTCTAAACAGTACAAAAGTATGCTACTAAATAAAGTTAAAAATCTGTCTTAAGATTTCTGGTGTCTAATCCTTAATATAAAAATAAGAAAACACAATTCTAAAGGAATAATTCATGCAATTAAGGGTAAAAACTGAAATATGTTTTGTATATCTATATTTATATACACACATATATATATATATATATATTTCATCGGGAGCGACACTAAATTCTGAAAAAGTAGAATTCCTGTTTTCTAGTTTAAGTGAAATTTTTTGGTATATTCTTTTTAGACATTTATTTTGATGAATATTGCGAATAGTATAATTTCAAACAATTCACTTTTACAAACGAAAGAAGCAATTTTTTCCCCAGTCATAAGGCTTACATTAACATTTGTCAGCGTGTACAAATTTAATCAGCTTAAGTGAAGCACAGAGTATAATTTATTCATTAACAGACATGTGTATGTGACGGTACCCATTATTTCATTTGAAAACGTTACATTTGTGAAATGGATTCTACTTGAAAATTAATTATGCATCTATGTCGTCGAAAACTTTAAGAGCCCTGCATTTTAATTAAAATTCTGCAAATGAGAGGGCCAAAATGGTATATATTTGAATGCTTAACTAAAACCGGGGGTAATTGTATTATAATGGCGGTTTAATGGAAGTGTGATTAAGCTAACGATTTCAATTTCTTTATGCTTTGTAAAGCTCGTGAATGCAAATTTGAAAGAGCAGGAATTGTCCGATAGTTTCGCGTTTGATAACTAACGCCATCTTTTGTCAGTTTTGTATAACTATCATTAACTATTTATTTAAGGATGATATGGTAAACGTTATATCTTCAATGTTACCACATCTGGCTGATTTTTTTTTATATATATACATACCGAATTCTCATCAGTAAGTTTTAATAGTTATATTTGTTTTATAAAGTTAAACACATTCCAAAAAATAAGAATAAAATTGCTTTTCAAAATTTTCTGATGTAAATTTAATATTTATAAATAAAAAATCCGCGAGATGCGGCAACACTGTATGTACTATTATATTTGTATTAATAAAAAATTAAAATTCCACAAAATATAGTATCTTCAAGGTGTTATGTATGGTTAATTAAAAAATGAATAATATTCATGATATTTAATAATTGTTATTTAAAAAATAGAAAAAAACGATTATTGTTTGTAAAACTTAAATCAAAAATATTTCATACAGACATCAAATATTAATAACATCAAACATATATCATCGTACCGTAGATTTTAATTTAAATTATTTTTTAACAAACAAAAAATAAAAATTTTTAAAGAATAACATTGTCAATAGTTATAAACATTCAATGCTTCAAAATTAGTAATTTTGTATTTACTGCACTTTACAAAAAATCAAGAAATCTTTAGAAAAATTAAAATTACACGTTTTTTTTTTAATTATTATTTTTTTTTCTTTTACAATCTAACAAATAATCAAGAAATTACAACAGAATAGATTTATCTTCAGTCATATAAAAATGAATTTTAAAAGAATGAATTTAAAAAGAAAAGATAAAAGAATAACAATGTCAATAGTTGTGGACAATCAAAGCTTCAAAATTAGTAATTTTGTATCACTGTGTAGACTTTACAAAAATCAAGAAAGCTTTTGAAAAAATTAAATGTCAAGTTTTTTTTTTTTTTTTTTTTTTTTTTTTTGCGCTTTTTGTACACTCTAACAAATAATCAACAAATTACATCAGTATCGTTTTAGCTTCAATCATATAAAAATGTAATTTTATCATAGTTTGAAATTAATTATTTCCTTTAAAAATGCAGATCAAATAGAAAAACCTGTAAATCGAAAATTACTAATACTTTAATAGTCTGCAAAATCTACTTTAGCCTGAAACAAAAAGTTAAAGACAATGCCCCTAAGATTAGTGATTTTTTATTACTATAATTTACATATTTTAAGAAAAATAAAATGCTTTTCATCATTTTATTTCTGCACTTGACAACGAGTAATGAAGAATTTACTCACATTCTTTTTTTCCGCTTGATTATTTAAACGAACATCTCGAAATGAATTTATTAAATAATGGAAGTCTTTTTTGTCATATAGGTCATTTGTAATTCAAATTTTGACATTTTAAGCTTTATGTAACAGTGTTTTTTGCGAATTATACGTTATTACGATAATGTCAGACATTTATGAAGATTCTTGCGTCACTAAAAAAAAAACGTCAATTCATAATATAGATATACAGGGTGGTTAAGGGGTCAGGAACCCTTTGAACTAACAAAATTAATGAAAAAGTGACCTCTGTAAGAATTACCATAGCTCTATAATTAATTGGCATTTAATTATAAAACTGAAAACACATAGTATGAAAGATTTATTTTATCATTTAAAATTGCTAAAAAATATACACATATATAAAGATTTTTAATTTAATTTTATAGATACCATTTTTACAATATATATATATATATACATTGCGCGCATGATTTTTCACATTTGAATGACTAAAACAAATTAAGATATTTTTAATGAGTAGGGGAAGGTGACCTAAAATGATCCCCTTAAGGGAAAAACTTGTGTAAAAAAATAACTGTTTAATTAAAGCATTGGTCCTACGCTATATTTTAAACTATATTTTGCATCGGAAACATACTTTAGTAATATTTTAAACCCAAACTGAGTAATGAAAAAAATAGATTTTTGAAAACGTGTCCAAAGGATCATTTTACCCTCACCCAAGACCAAAATAATCCTTCATTTAAAAATAATTGTAAATTGTTTTTTATCGGCAAAATAAAGGATAAAAGAGTAATTATGATAATACACAATGAAATAAGATAAGTTTCACAATCAAATAGCATACATAATTTATTTTATATAAATTTTAAAATAGAAAAGTGTCAAAAATTGTTTTGGAAAAAACACTAAAATGGAATATTTGATCCAAAAGTAATAGGCCATATTAAACCAGGAATAAGATAAATAATGCCCATTTTCGCCTAATCCAAAAACTCGGAATATTTAAGCACATTTAGCAAAGATGCACATAATCGTCACTCTCATCTATCCTTGCGCATGCATTTTGTCCCCACTTACGACACTAGTCGAACCTTCACCTGCTGCAAAGAAAGCAAACAGTTCATCGCAATAAATACACTAGTATTCATCTTCTGAAAATGTTTCACTATATTCCAAATATTGGTATTTAGGCACCCTTTTCTCCTTTACGGGAATCAGTGTTGCGAGTGGTCTACTGTTTTAAAATTCAGATTTCTTGATTGGCACCTTTTTTTAATGACATATTAATTAAGGCGAAAACAAGTGAATTTTACCATTTCTGAAAAGTGGTGCCAATCAAGAAATCTGAATTTTAAAAAAGTGTCCCACTTGCAACACTGATTGGAATACGTCTTTGCTTTGACTTCATGCTCTTTTCTTTGCTTGTTCTGGCTATTTCGGATTTAGATTTAGAATATTTTAATTGGATTTTCTTAGCTGCAACCTCTTTTATCTTCTCTTTTTGTTCTCTATTTTTCGTTTCCAAGCACAGTTGATTCTTATAGGGACTTCTCGTTAAAAATGGCACTTTCCATCGATTTCCTTTTTCTCGAAATGCTTGATTCCGTTTTCTTTCGAGACGATAGGATAACACGTGGACTGAAAAAGAAAGGTTTGAGGAAGTCACACATTTGGTTATGGTGATGGCTAGGAACCGATACCGGATTTTATTCAGCCAAGAAAAGGGTAGTAAAACGATCCACATAATGGATCATTTTACCCGGCAACATGACGGTCCATTTTAGGTCATATAACTGGATGATGCAAAGAAACATAAAAAACTTAGCATGTGCAATTCACATCTAAAAACGTACTCTATTAAGTAAACGAACATAAACCTTCAACATTTCTGTAAAAGAAAGACTGCATACATAAATAAATATGAAAGTTAGAGCTTATTTTATAACAGATGTTATAAAACCCACTTTTTCAAAGAATTTTATTCAGACGCTTAATATTGCGATCGTTTGAATACCGCCATTGCTTCTTCTTCATTTGGTATAACTAGTTTATGTGTTACTTTGTAGGTAGCGCGACCTATCTGGAAGAAAACCTATGTGGATCGTTTTGCCCGCTAGTATCAATTTAGTCCACCTTCCCCTACAAATATAATGTGTTTTCAAAATCACCTACAATTAGTGATGGAACAGTGGCGCAGCAGTTGGGCGATTGTCACCACTAAATTTTTATTATATTCTTCGCCTTCAAAAATCTCAGTAATTCTGTCTTGAAGTTAGATGAATAATACTAATAAAAATTTGCGGCGTCAATTGATTCTCTGCTGCTACTCTGTTCCATCACCGACTACAATGAAAAAAATAAAACTTGCAGATCCATAGAATAAAATATTGTTTTAAAGAAATTCGAAATATTGAGATTTTTTTAATACAAAAGTAGTCGTGGATTCTAAACTTATTACTTGAGAAACATAATAATGGGTCATTTTGTGCTTCTACATGTTTACTACATTAACCGAAAAATTCTTGAAATTCAAGGTAACCATTTTTCAGAAATCGTGCGCGAGTTATCAAAATCGCTGTTTTGAGAAAGGTGGCATTAAAGACTAAATCACCACTTGATTATATAGGAAAAGCTCAAATTGTTTTAGACATAACTTCTCTTCTAATGTGAAATTTAGTATGTGGTTTATTTTTAAATGCTCTTAAAGAATCTTATTTAATTATAAACTATTTTTTTAATCGATTTTTGGACGCTTTAACACTAGAACATCCGAATTTTTACCAACCTTAATAAAAATATTTTAACACCAGAATTTTTATTTAAAACTATTTCACTTATTTATTTAACTGAATTTTCTCTATATAAAATTTAACTGATTTTACGAAAAAAATTCTGGTTCGAATCGACATTTTATTATTTGATCGGTGTCAAATTGATACCAGCTGGACGTTCTAGGGGTTAACATTCTCGCTGCGTAATTGTTTTATCAAAATAGCTTCAAAAATTGCGTACTTAATTCCTTCGCGACAAGCGTCTTTTAAGAATTTTTATTCTTTTGCAACCGGTTTTTCAAAACAAAAATTTTCGTCTGATTTAATCGGGAAAATGCTCCGATTATATAATGCAAAATTTATAATAAAAAGTAACTGGTGGGAATGAACAAGGTGGCTTATTTAGACGGAGAAAATGCATCCCCGATGAAATCTCGGGTTGCGCAAATTTTGCTACTTTTACGTTACCCGAGAAACTCTCGGGTTGCGCAGCCGGAGGGTTAAAGGGTACCTGACCACTTAAAATTAAACTGATGGTACTCAGATTTTCATAAACGGTTTCCTCCAACTTACGAATCAGGCCTTTAACTGTATTTACGGACATGGGTCCCCTCCTCAAGTTTTTCATTCACCAAAAAGCAGGGAGTGCTGCCAAAGCATTGCGCTCATACTAGTAGAAACGTTTTACGATCAATGCACGTTCCTTATTGTTCAGCAGCATGTTCACTGATGACTAGCGATTTTTTTTTAATCATACGCATGGCTTTTATAGCGAAACTAGCTGTTTAACTCGTTCTATGCATGAATTCAATTCTTCATGAATTCAATCCTAAAACCAAAATTAAAAATAAATATTCGATTTAGTAAAATAATTTTCCACTACTGTGCCTTTTTTTAATGAAATTTAATTTATCATGTTACTATGGCGGCAGACGATAAAACGATATCTTTGGAATAAGGGAGTAAATATTTTAAAAAGTTTTGTTTATGTTTGTGTTAAAATGAATTTCTTTATTTTTAAAAAATTGTCATAACTAAGCGCAATGAAATAATCTCTAATTAATTGCACGTGAAGTAAATGAATTATCGTAAAATCCGCTAAAGCTTCTTATTATTGTAGCGTGGCGTACGTAATATGTATATCTCTAATTATTTGCATGTGAGGTAAAAGAATTATCGTAATACTCGCTACAGCTTTTTAATGCAGCGTGGTGAACGCAGTATGCAATGCGTCTTGCAATAGAAAGATAATTGTTGCGGTAAAAATTTTATTGTGTATTTTTAATTGCTGGAAACAGCTATAGCGAAAACTGTTTCAATTTAATTGCAAATTTCTGTTAAATTGATGATTTTTTATTAATTAAAAATGAACTATAAGTTATTTCGATTCAGGATTACTTTAGTTGCCTCGGTCGTGTTTTAATACACATGTACGTAACATTTAACAATTCTGACTTCCAAAGTGTGGATTTATATAGCATTACAAACAAACCGACAAATTTTCATTTTTATATATTAGATTACACTAGCAACTCGTTTTCATATGGTTTAGGCATGGTATTATGCCGTGGTACCATGGCATTTGGTGGCGAAATTTCAATTTTTATCTTTACGAAAACCTCGGCCGCATAATTTACATTGCATATACAGTCGGACCTCTATTTAACGAAGTCGCTAAATCCCGAAAAATTTCGTTATATAGAAAATTCGTTAAATAGAGAGTCACCTTTTAAAATGCTTTAAACTACATAAAACAGATTTTAAGTCCATAAACACTAAATATAATTTAAAAAAGTAATTAGTCACACTTTTTTTTATAAATTATATCTATTTGTTTTATTTATTTTACCCATCAAAAAAAAATCTCCAAGGAAAATAAGAATGAAACAAAACATTGTCTGGAAATACATTGTATTTTCCGTTAAAAAAATAATTTTACATTAAAATCACGATTTTTTATTATGTTTGATAAGCTGTTTGGAAGAATACCAAATTTTAAAGCAGTATTCATTTTCTTCATGCCTTTATCCCCCTCATCAAGAATATTTTTTTGCTTTTTTGATGCTCAAGCATTTTCGCTTTGAAATTTTTGAGCTACAAGAGCCGAAATTACCAACAAGATTGATCATGATCAACAATCTAGAAAACAGGAAACTATAGTTTAGGGACACGGGGCAACTCCATTGAAGGTTAAAAGGGGATATTCAAAGTTTGCACTTCTTGGATGGAAAGCAAAGAATCACAGTGATTTTACTGCTCTCGGTGAGTTAGGTGCCTGATATGACCTGTTCATGGTCATTGATCATCATAAAATATGTTAAAAGAAAGAATAAGTTTGAAATGTCCAGTAATATGTTAAGAAATAGGGAGAAAAAAAATTTAGATCCCAAGGAAAAATTCGTTAAATAGAGAATGCACTTCGCTATTTGGAGGTTATTTTACGAAGAAATTCGCAAAATGTTCTTGGTTTCAAGTAAAAGTTCGCAAAATAGAGGTTCGTTAAATAGAGATCCAACTGTATTTCAAGTTTCATTCGGATCCATACAATAGAACCGGAACTATGAGCCTTTGTATAGCTTCAGTTTAATTTTAACCTCCCTGTATAAAACGCGAATAGAAGTTTTGTTCCTGTTGCTTATAACATGAGTTTTTCTGAAGGATTTTGATGAGACTTGTGTGATACTTAGATAATTTTTCGAGAATGCTTTTATTATATAATATATCGTTCTATGTTGGTTATTTATAGAATTATGTGCGAAAATACTCTAATTAGTTAAACTCAATTATGAAAGATTGATGTTTCTAAAAAGCTTTGCGGTATGGATATTAATACTACCCAAGTTGTTGTTCAGATAATGTTTCGTGGATGGTTTTAATATATTGCATATCATTCTATCGTTAGTTAACAAATTCTATGTAAATGGTCAACTAAAAGATTTTGTTCTTAATATCCCAAATTGTCTCTGAGACATTAGGAAATATAATAGCACAAATTTTGTAAATATATTATTTATAATTTTCTATAGAAAAGGTAAAAGTATATATTACAATAACATCTGAATATTCTTTCATCATACTGCACAGAAAAAAGGACAGATGCCTCTGAATTTACATAAATATAATACAGTCACGAACGAAAGTGTACAACGACCTCTTCTGAGTTACGAACTAATTCAAAAAGCATTCTTTATGTTTAGAAATCTCAGAAACGAAGTTATTTTAGATATTAATTGAAGAATTTACAAAAATCAAGTTTCGTTTGCCGCCATTGATTTTTGGATACTTTTTTTTGTGTTTCAAAAAACATCTTTTATACCTAAACGAGGTAAATTAACAGCATTAACTCATTAAAACCGGTTGGTAAGAAAACTTGCCAAGTAAAGCGAACAAAAATTTTAAATTTTCATACCATTATTTTAGTTTGGAAATTTTCATACTATTTAATCTCAGATTTTGAGCGATTAAGTAAATCCAAATTACTAAGCAGTAAAAACTGGTGTCGAAGAATTAAAAGAAGTGTGAAGGAGGCCCGTCGTTAATGGGTTAACATTAACTCTAAAATTCATATTATTTTATTACTCTTGCAAATATAAAATGCAATTATGTAGCTGAAAATATTTAATTCAGAATAAAAAGCTTCCAAAAATCGGATTATTCCATTTCAGAAAACTGATTACTGCTTCATTGATTTTCGGAGAATTTTTGCGTAGTGTTTAGAGCTCAAAAAATGATATTTTACAAGCAAACGAGATAAATTAATAGCATAAAAATTAACATTAAAATTAATATTACTATTTTATTACACTTGTATATATAAATTCAATTCCACAGCTGGAAATGTTCAATTCAGAATAAACACTATCTTAAAAATCGACATTCTGTTTTTATAAAATTTATTTCTACAATATAAAAAGTACTTGTAAACGATCTCGAAAATACTGGCAGCAAAAGAAAAAATGTTTTTCATCAATTTTTCTTTAAATCTAAACTTTTATATTAGTTTCTAATGTTAAAAAACGCTTTTCCGTATCTTGGGTAATTTGGAAGAGGTTATTTTCTATTTTTATTCGGGGTTATTTTATATTTTCGTAGTTTAAGAAATATTTGCCTTCTTTACAGTGTAAAAAAGATTAATTTCAATAAAGTGCGTGATTTAAATATAAAATTTGAAAAGTATATTTAACTGATGCATTTTCCTTTAAACTTCAAGGTCAATTTTGCAAAAAGTCACTCTCATAAAATTGCTTTGGCAAGCTATAAAAATCTCTTTTAAATGCATTCAACTTTCCGTGAGACGTGCTTTATCAGAAAGCTGAATTTTTCCCCGAGTCAGCATTACGATTTATGAAAAGAAAGTACTTAACCTTGGTGTAAGAAATCAGGGTTCATCCAATTTAATCATAATGTTAACGTCTTAAGACGATTTTTGAACTTTGGCATCTAGAAACTGGAATGTACAGGATATTTCTGAGATTGATAATGATCACAACTATTCGAAATTGGTTTATTATGTTATTCAGGAACAGTTTATACGTCTGTGTAATTTACAGAATTGTCTCAAGGATTTTACTTTTTCTTTTTTTGTTCTTTTGAAAATTCATGAGACTATGCACTGATTAAAGTGATAAACACATACTAAAGACGCAATGAAAAACTATAACTTCCTGACTTCCGGTTTTCTGTTACTGAAATAAACCTAATTTGAACGAGAAAAATGCTTAATTAAATACTTAATCATTAACTTATTTTATTTAACCTCTTACGCGACACATATATATGACACATAACATGCTCAGAATCATTGATTATTTGTATCAGTAATTTTTAAATGAAAATTTTGACCAATTTAATCAAAGGATTTCTGGAATTAGATTAGTAAAATGATCTGTTTTGAAAAACTGGTGATTAAAGATTAAAATTTCTGTTAACCGCTTAGAAAGACCTCCACGGAGAGCAATCCCTTTCGGGCCTATATGCCTCTTGTAGATAATCGGCCGTCTTTAATAAACATATACAAACACCCAAATGTCACATTGTCACTATAATTTAGATTTAAAAAAAATAGGTTCATTAGGTGATTGAAATATAGTTTTCCTTATTTACAAATAAATTTGTTTTCAAAAACCGGTGTTATTCATTAATTTTAACATTTTACCAATGGAATTGCTTTGCTCCTCAAAGGGTTAAGGACGTTTCTCGCGACAGGGTTTAAAAGAAAACCCGATTTCGTTTGATTTTAAAGAAAAAGAAACCCGGAAGTTTGAAAGGCCCTCTATTTTTTCCTCGATGTCACTATTCCGATTTATAAACGGGGAATTGTAATCAACGGTGTAGGAAATCAAGGTTTCATCTATTTTAATAATAATGTGAATGTCTATGGAACGTATATGATATTTCCGAAATTGCAAATGATCATGACTAATCGATATTAGTTTATTATGTTGTTCAGGAACAGTTTATGTGGCTGTGTAATTTACAGAATTCGCAAGGATTTCCCCGTTATTTTAGTGGTTCCTAATTCATTGGGTTGTTCACTCCACTGATTAAAAGTTATAATCGCAAATCAGTGACCTAAGGAAAAACCATACAGAACAAACAAAAAAACTATACTAGATTAATTTTAACACAATTATTTTAATTGGTAAACAAATCATATTAGATGTAAATTTCCAACTGGGCGAAAAATGTTCGGACCAGAATCGTCCGGAATAGCTCAGATGGCAGAGCACTGGCGGCTTCAGCCAGGAGGTCCCGGGTTCGAATCCTGGTCCGGACATTTTTCGCCCAGTTGGAAATTTACATCTAATAAAAAAACCATAGCTGACAAACTTCCGGTTCTTCTCCAGTGAAATAAATCTAATTTGAACCCGAAAAACGATTTAATATATATATATATATATATATATATATATATATATATATATATATATATATTATTCTGCATGATTATTAATGAATTTGGTTTATTAAAAAAAAATATGATTTTGTGTTTTTTGAAAGAAATAAAAACCCTGGAAGGTCAGTAGCTACGATCAATTACACAACACGTCGCAGTGCAATCATATCTTAGGGATCCTAAAAGCTATTTTTTATATCCTATTGTATGTGTTACATTTTTTAAGTGTGAATTTTCTGATTTTGAACTTTTAACGGTCAAGTATCGGAAAATAGCTGCCCAAGCTTTATATACATGATTCTATTTTTATATTATGTTGCACCACTATATTTTAAAAGTACATTATTTAGTAAATTTCCTTTGCATGTGTTATCAAAGTACAAGCAAAAATTTTTCTTAAAGAAAATTGGTGTGTGTCAAACGAATACATTTGTGTAAGGCAGTGGTTCCCAATGTGGGGCGTACGCCCCACTGGGGGGCAATTCCAAATTTGTCACTCACCCATTCGCTGTCTGGTTGTTTTGGAAAAGTTATGTTGTAGACTAAAATTAAAACAATTACATGCAAAATAAAATAAAAATAAATAAAATAAAAAATACAATTTTCCTTTTAAATTAGTAAAAGCTTAAAAAAAAAAGAATAAAAAAAACAGAAAAAAAAAACAGAATAATTTTATGAAAAACCATTAATGAAATTTTGAAAACTCTTTTCCTTCTTGACATTTTTTTTTTCATTATTAAAAAATTCTATAGTTTTTCCGGTTATAAAGGTTGTTTTAAATTTTTCGCAACACTTTCAGTTATTTATTAAATTAGTCTTATTTTTGTTCACTCTGTGTGCGATGCAGGGCTCCCATTCGGTCCGTTTTTTGAACACCACTAATTTTCAAAGAATAATATTCTTTATGAATTTCGTAGTAACTTACCAGGAAATGCATTTTTCTTGCAATTGTTGCAGAAACTTATCACGAATTTCTTTCTAAAAATTTACTGGTTTTCTAAAAACGGACCATTGGGAGCCCTGGGATACGTCACATAAAGGAACCTTTACACGCGAAACTAGTTAAGGGTACATCTAAATCTAAAATGATTGCTTTGAACATACTTCACCTAAAAACTATTTGAATTATCTAAACCGGGTACCACAAACTTTATAAAATTTATAGATCTTAGCAATAGAAAAGCAAATAGATAAATAGTAAATATCTATGGCTCTAGTATATATATATATATATATATATATAAATATACATCATCACATATACATTTTAAAATTTAAAATCATATAATTCACTTTTTAGTTAATAAATAATACAGAGTGCGGAGGAGTAGGGGTGGGGGAGGCATTGTCATTTTACAGGTGCTTCGGTAGGGCGTATTCAAAAAAAGGTTGGGAAACACTGTTGTGAGGGATGCTTGTTTTGGGGAGTCGTACTTCGACCGTTAACAGTTAAAAAACGAAGTGCCAAACCTAGGTGTAAGAAATCAGGGCTACATCCATTTTAATCGTAATATTAAAAACGCCGCATGTCAATCGTCATTACTACACTGTATAAAAAGTCAAATGTTTATTACCGTTGATTCCAAAGCGTGTTCTTTATTTTTAGGCGTCTCATAATCCAATATATTTTCAAGATTTAATGAAGCATTTTTTTAAACAAAATTTCTTTTCCTGCCACTAATTTTAGGAATTTGATATTTCGACTTAAAGTGCGAACATTTATAGTCTTCAAGTAACTTATACTCCCTCTTTCCCAAATTAGTTGCTACATTTGATTACATTTGTACTGATTATTAGTACTGATTTATCTGATTTTGTTTGAACATTTTTCAGAGATTTCAGGGTGCTATGCTATCAATCAACATCATTTTCTTACCAAGCATTCCCTCCGTCTCTCCTTTAATAAGTACCAAATTAGATTAAAAAACCCACGGGTTCGCACGCTCTTAAGCCACGTCCCGTTTTTTAAGGATTCGTCCACCAGTAATCGCATAAAACTACCTTATAGCTAATGAATCGTTAATTCTTTAGGAAGAAAATCATCTGGTATACTGGTCTCTCCTTTAATAAGTACCAAATTAGTTAAAAAAAACCACGGGTTTGCACGCTCTTAAGCCACGCCCCATTTTCTAAGGATTCGCCCACCAGTAATCGCATAAAATTACATTATGGCTAATGAATCGTTAATTCTTTAGGAAGGAAATCATCTGGTATACTGGTGGTAAAGTGCTTACAAAATGGTGTCGGTCTGCTAAACTGCATCGGACGTTTTTTTATGACTCCACCCATTTGAAATGTAGCAACAAATTTGGGACAAAATTTTCGATCTAAATGTCGCAACTAATTTGGGACGGAGGGAGTATAAGCAGTGTTGCCAGATGGGCTACATTTTTTAAATTCTTGATTGTCACCACTTTTTTGAAATGGTAAAATGCACCTTATTTAATGACACATTAATTAAGGCGAAAACAAAGGTAATTTTGCCGTTTCAAAAAAGTGGTGGCAATCAAGAAATCTGAATTAAAAAAAAGTAGCCCAGTGGCAACTCTGAGTGTAAGACGCTGTAAATTTTGTTTCTCGTATTCTAAACATTCTTCTGCTTATTTCTTACGAACAATTTTCCAACGGATTTCTTTTCCAAACGGAGCTCGAAATATATATTTAAGCTACGCCCCCACGCGTCATATTCCGATCTCAAATATCAAGCAAACCTTGAAATATTGCGGTTTATTTTTTATTATTATTTTTTTTTCGTTCTACATTAAAATGAAAATTTTGAGCATCATCGTTCACGTTGATCCGATTTGGTATCCTTCCAAATAGAGTTTAATCATACGAGTAAAAAAAATACTCTTGAGTTCTTTCTTATATTTCGCATTCGACTAATTGACTTATTTAAGTATTTACCAATTAAATTCCTTTTTAAAAATCAAATTTCATCGATTTGGATGTTACAAGGACTTTACATTCTTTGACTACTTATCAGATCGCGCTTTCACAGAAAGAAAAACACTTTGTCGCGACTTACGCCAGAAGTAAAACTTCGAAAAGTATATCTATATCATAAAACACAAACGTTTGCGTCAGTAATTTGGAAATAACGATGCGGACAACAATGTGGTTAATATGTAGAGTATACAAAAATAAAGAGTAACAACAATGGAGCAATTAACTTTAATTTTCAATTAAAGTTAACCAATCGCAATCTTATATCTATGAGAAGAAATAAAAGTCGCATATAAAATAAAATATCGCTGATCGAAATTTCAAAAATCAGAGTTCAATATGCTTAACTTCAGAACAGAGGTAAAGATCCGCCGAAATATATTTTTAAGACCAAAAATGAAACCTAAATCGATTTTCGGTAATATTCTTATTTTCGGCCGGAAACGAAATTAGTTATTAATTATACGTGTTTATGAAACATACATAACTATTAATCAATCATACGTGTGGCCCAAGTAGGCCCTTTGTGCCTCTGACCAAAACTTTTTATTTTTCTATAAAATATAATTAAATCATCAATTACACGGGATAATTTTCTGATTTTACGAATTTCATCTAATTAAAAAATGTTTCAGGTATACATACCTCGATTTATCATTTATAATGACTTTTGGAAATGATCATTTGTGATACTAGCACCTTTTTCAAAGAATATTCGGTACACTTCTGCGGTTTCAAACTAAAAATTTTCTGTTACTGTTAAGTCTGCAATATTTAGTGAGCACGTGAAAAGCTTCTTCAAAATTTTATCAAATATGTATTACTTGTTTTATAATGCGCACTCATGTCTTGAGTCAGACGAGATTGTAAACTAGAAACAGTGACTTCCATAGCAATAAATAAAGAAAGTGGGTCTCATTTGAGCCTTACAGCTCAAATCAATGAGTAATGTTAAAAATTTCTGAAAATGGAAACGAGATTTTTGGAATGTAGATAGTTTTGCTCGAGTTTCATTCCGGGCGAATTTTCGACCACATTTTCGCAGAAACGAATTTTCGGCGAAACTCTGATTTTGGCCCGAAAATAAACGAAACCGAATTTTTTATAGATCTCTCTACATATAGGTACTTTTATACCAAATAGTGTAGTTCTAAACGCAGCGATATCTTCAAAACACAGCACACACATCTGGAATCCGCCGCAGCCATCTGGTGATTTAAACTCCCTAACCAGCTCGGATCCGCGAAGTTCATGTCTTACATTTGTCAAATTTAGATTTTAAATATTTCCAGATGGATCGTCTGTGATCGGGTTGACTACCAAAAATTGTTTAGTACAATTTTGATTTCATAATATGCGCGACGAAAAGCTTTTATTTATTTTCAAATAAATTTGTTCATAAATAATGGTGTCTGTTAATTATGTCAATATTTTTGGAGCAGAAACGCCTTGGCCCTAAAAGGGTTAAACGATTCTATTAACGCAAATTATTTTCACTAGACTATTAACCCTTAAAGGCATGATTTTTTACATTGTTTCGAAAAAATACTGCATGATTCTCAGAAAGGTTTATTATACAGGAAAAATAATGAAAAAAATCAGAGATACATTTTTCTTATAATACGTCAACCTTTTCTTATCTTGCACATCTGCAATACAAGTAAAAACTAAAATAATTATTAATATTATTAATTACAAATTAAAAATATTATAATAAGTATGAATCTAAATACGATATTTTATATATTTTTTTGTCTTGTAAAACATAACCCTTAAATGCACGACTTTGAACACGTTCACGCCGGCGCTGTGGGTCACACTCGACTGTCTCAGAGCTGCCAAGTCTCCGGCTTTTTGGATACCAGTATTTTAATACAGAAAATGTAGTTTTATTTAATTAGAACAATTGGGCGATTTAAAGGAACAACATTTTCTCTAAAATAACAGTGGTGTGCAAAAAGCCGGAGACTTGACAACTCTGAGACAGTCGAGTGTGACACACCGCGCCGGCGTGAACGTGTTAAGTTAGATTTAAGTAAGACTTAAAACTTTTAGAAATATGTTTTTTATTGTTATATTAAAGATTAGGCACCAGAAATTTTAAGATTGATTTCTAACTTTATCTAGTATCATATTTTTTTGCACTTCTTATAGAATTAATATTTCTATATACGTATAGTGGTTGTTAAGAGTTAATTTAAAAATGTTGCAAAAAAAAAAAAAAAAATAACAAATTACAACGACCATTTGGAAAATGATTTTTTCGAAGACTAAAATTCAAGACATAAAAAATCGCACGGAGCTGATCACACATTACGTACGCCATGGATTAAACAATAATAGTTTTATTACACGTAAAAATTGCAAGCGACAAAAATCGCCTGCGACCCGTCAGATTTCTTAAAACTTACGTATTATCCAAGCAAATCATTGGCTGTTGGGGAAAAGGCTTTTCCATCGTAGAAATCTGACAACACATTTTAAATGAAATTTCATTTTTAAACTTCTAAACATCCCACAAAATTACTTTTTACACCGTCGTATAGAGAAAAAAATGTACATTTAAATGCAATTTGTTTGAAAGCTGTATCTCAATTTGTTTCTGAGTTATTAATTTTTTTTTTGTAGCTCTTATTACTTTTTTGTCATAGTGGCAACAGAAGTATCCATCTCTGTTGAAAGTAAAGCGAAATACAGAATACTGTATAGACCAATCAGAAAACAAATAAAATGGGGATTAAACCAATAAAAAGCTTCAAATATGCTTTTGATTTCCTACCCTGACAAGGACAATAACCATTTTTCCAAATGGTAAAGAAAGAAAAAAAAAAAAAAAGGGAAGAAATCTGCAAAATACAAATTGCAATCTACAAATATGTTTAAGATTCTATTTTAGTTCTGTAAATTTCAAATATTGACTAATGCAACGATTTATTAATCAAACATATAAGGTATTATTATTATTATTTTTATTTTAACGAACGTGCCAACTTAAGCTATTTAACTCATTAAGTTATCGGTTGCACGATTTTGTTAACGCAGATTATATTCAAACATCTTTTAAAATTAGATGAAATAAGTAATATTAAAATACCATACAACTTTTTTGTAAACTGCAAAATATGCTACCAAAAACAATGCATTCGAGATTTTAATTTAGTTTTATAAATTTCAGTTATTAGATATTCGAATTTTTTCGCTTACTTCAAAAAATTTATAATCTCATAGCTCCATCGATTCCGTAAACTCAAACAATTTTTATAGTATTGTTAATGAAATAAAATCTGTAGAAATATCATATAACATTATTGAACTTTTCTAAACTTAATTAATTTCTATCAAAAACTAATCATGCTCTTCAGATTTTAAAGTTAGTACGCAGTTTTAAATTAGGAACACCAAAGAAAAAACATTACTCAGAAATAAATTTTATAAGATAGTGAAATTATTTCTAATTTTATATAAATTATTTGACGATCGCTTGGGAGATTTAATTATAGAAATGCATCATTATTATTGCAGATATTATTTTTCAACACAATGGAGAACGTTAAGAATGAAGGAACGTGTAAACAATTTTTTCCGTTTCCTATTTAAGAAAATTAACTTCGCTTGGGAGATTTTATTATAGAAATGCATCATTGTTATTGTACATATTATTTTTTAGCACAACGGAGAACGTTAAGAATGGAGGAATGTGTAAACAATTTTTTGCCGTTTCGTATTTAAGAAAATTAACTTCGCTTGGGATATTTTATTATAGAAATAAATGCATCATTGTTATTGTACATATTATTTTTCAACACAACGGAGAACGTTAAGAATGGAGGAATGTGTAAACAATTTTTTGAAGTTTCGTATTTAAAAAAATTAACTTCGCTTGGGATATTTTATTATAGAAATGCATCATTGTTATTGTACATATTTTTTCAACACAACGGAGAACGTTAAGTAAACAATTTTTTGCCGTTTCGTATTTAAAAAAATTAACTTCGCATGGGATATTTTATTAGAGACATGCATCATTGTTATTGTACATATTATTTTTCAACACAACGGAGAACGTTAAGAATGAAGGAACATATGAATATTTTTTCGCCGTTTCGTGTTTAAGAAAATTAACTCCTGAGGATGGTTTTAAAGTTAAACCGAAACGTCGAATATAATTTTTATTTTTGCGATTTTAATTTTGACATTTTTGTTTAAAATCTCGGAATAAAGTATATGTTGGATAGCAACTTATTGTTAATGTAAGTACGTAAATTGAAATTATAAACTTCTAAGAACAAATACAGCTATTTACTGAGTAAATAAATTTCATTAGATATTGAAATCTTTACTAATTTGGTATAAATACTTAGAATATCGCTTGGAAGATTCTATTATACAAATACATCGTTATTATTATACAAATTATTTTTTAAAACAACGAAGAACGTTAAGATATGTAAGAACAAGTAGATATTTTTATTTAACATTTTGTATTTAAGAAAATTAGCTTCGCTTGGGATATTTTATTATAGAAATGCATCATTGTTATTGTACATATTATATTTCAAAACAACGGAGAACGTTAAGAATGAAGGAACATATGAATATTTTTTCGCCGTTTCGTGTTTAAGAAAATTAACTCCTGAGGATACTTTTAAAGTTAAACCGAAACGTCGAATATAATTTTTATTTTTGCGATTTTAATTTTGACATTTTTGTTTAAAATCTCGGAATA
This sequence comes from Maratus speciosus, assembly GCA_963932465.1. Lineage (NCBI taxonomy): Eukaryota > Metazoa > Arthropoda > Arachnida > Araneae > Salticidae > Maratus > Maratus speciosus. The sequence goes on along the minus strand of OZ010794.1, from coordinate 498,483,402 downwards.
AAGTGTATGTTGGATAGCAACTTATTGTTAATGTAAGTACGTAAATTGAAATTATAAACTTCTAAGAACAAATACAGCTATTTACTGAGTAAATAAATTTCATTAGATATTGAAATCTTTACTAATTTGGTATAAATCCTTAGACGATCGCTTGGAAGATTCTATTATACAAATACATCGTTATTATTATACAAATTATTTTTTAAAACAACGAAGAACGTTAAGATATGTAAGAACAAGTAGATATTTTTATTTAACATTTTGTATTTAAGAAAATTAGCTTCGCTTGGGATATTTTATTATAGAAATGCATCATTGTTATTGTACATATTATATTTCAAAACAACGGAGAACGTTAAGAATGAAGGAACATGTGAATAATTTTTCGCCGTTTCGTATTTAAGAAAATTAACTCCTAAGGATGGTTTTAAAGTTAAACCGAAACGTCGAATATAATTTTTATTTTTGCGATTTTAATTTTTTACATTTTTTTTAAATCTCGGAATAAAGTGTATGTTGGATAGCAACTTATTGTTAATGTAAGTACGTAAATTGAAATTATAAACTTCTAAGAACAAATACAGCTATTTACCGAGTAAATAAATTTCATTAGATATTGAAATCTTTACTAATTTGGTATAAATCCTTAGACGATCGCTTGGAAGATTCTATTATACAAATACATCGTTATTATTATACAAATTATTTTTTAAAACAACGGAGAACGTTAAGATATGTAAGAACAAGTAGATATTTTTATTTACCATTTTGTATTTAAGAAAATTAACACCTGACGATGGTTTTAAAGTTAAATCTAAATGTGTGGAATAATTTTTATATTTGTGATTTAAATTTTTACATCTTTGGTTCAAATATCGAAATAAAATGTTAGTAAATTATTCTTTTATTTTAACAGTTCAGAATATCATTTAAAAATCGTTAAACTTCCGTGAAAATTGGAAAAATAAATATAAAACTACCTGCGAATATAAGACTTTAATTTAGCTTGGTAAATTTTAATTATTCTCTTTTGAGAATAAATGCAATTATCTCATCATCAAGTAATTTAAATGATATGTTTAAATTGTGTTTTTATTCAACGGATTCATCAGCGTATTTTTGTCTATTTCATTAGCTAATCGGCTGTTACTTCATCGCTTCTATCTTCGGTATCTACTAACAGCATTTTAATTGAAGTACCAAGGACTATCCTTTAAAAAATAAGTAAACCTTTCGTTAATTGTAAAAATGCTACAGTTTTTACATTTTAATTTATTCATGTAAATTTCAATTAATGAATTCTTAAAAGATAATTAACTACTTATTTATCATTGCCTTTACGCATAAAGTTGAAATCGTGATTATTTTATTTCAATGATTTTTAAGCTTATTGTATCTAATTTATCAAATCCCTTGCATGGTTGAGATAACTTTTTTAACCCCTTAACAGTGACATTTGTTTTCTTGCAAAAAAATAAAAATGGGGCTGGACACCACTTTTTCCATACAAAAATATTTACCTTACTTAATCGAAAAATATCTGACAATCAATAAAGAAAAATTTACAGTTACAAATTAGTGGTATCAAAATGCTTTTAATAACGAAGCAAGCAAAATGTTCTTGCCCGAATCCAGTTCGGGCCACATTGTTAAGGGGTTAGGGTTAATGGAATGGAATGGAACAACATCATTTAAAAAATCATTGAACTTTAGTAAATAGTAAAGAAAAAGAAATGCAACATATTTCTGATTTTAATTTAGCTTTGTAAATTACTGATTCCTAATACAGTCAGTAAATGAAGTAATTACAACGATTTAAGAGTAAACACAACTATTTACTCATACAATAATTTGCATTAAATGGTAAAGTATCTACCTCTTTTCAACAAATTTATCAGCTAAAAGCTTGATTGAATCTGTCACAGAAGTATTTATCCAATTACTCTAAGTCTGAAGGATACTGAATGTATGGTATAATAGACGCAATAACAGAATACCTTAGAGAACAGAATTGGAATATCGTTTATTTAGATAAAATATTGCCGCTAATCCTTTATTTGCTTAAGCATTATCTTTTGTGACATTATCAATATCTTATCATATGGCTAATGAAAATCGATACGCTTTCAGTGATAGTACAATATTAATAGTTTTTCTTCTGCTTAATATCAGATATAAAACCAAAGTAATTAAAAAACAAAATGTGTTTTCTGCGCTATAAAAAAATGACAAAATGTTTCTTAACTCATTAACGCTAGAACCGCCGGAAATTTTACTCAAGAGTTATAAAATTATTTTACACAAGAATTTTTCTTTGAAACTATTTAAATTATTTATTTAACTTATTTCTCTGTGGTACATATTTAGCATATTTTAGAAAAGAAATTCTAGTTGGAATCAAAATATTTTCATATTTTGCCGGTCAAAATGACCGCTTTGGCGGTTCTAGTGTTAAAGCCGGTTGTTAAGAACACTTACCATGTAAGGTGAACAAAACATTTAAATATGAATACCAGTATTTTAGTTTGGTAATTTTTACATTATCTAAACTCAAATTTTGAGCGATTAAATAATTTAAATTTACAATGTGGAAAAAACTGGTGTCGAAGAATTAAAAGAAGTGTAAAAGAGGTTCGTCGTTAATGAGTTAATATGTGAAAATATAAGCAACTACGAACGAAAAGATATAATAATCTCTTCCGAATTCACACGGGCCCGAAAAACGTTTTTTATTATTTAGAAAATCCAAAAACCGATATATATATATATATATATATATATATATTTAATTTAAAGAAGTTGTTTGAAATTTGTATTTCGCCAAAAATTTTCGGAACTGTTTCGCAATAACTTTTATATTGTTTTAGCTAAAGTAACCCGACGTTGTCCGGAATTTTATGAATGGTTTTTTTTTTTTTTTTTGAAAAACCAATTTCAAAATTTAGCATAAAAAAAAAATCTGTCGAAGTGTTGTACACATGAATCAAATGAAAACCCAACAGAAAAATGTATAAAGTTATATAACAGACGCAGAATAATACAACGGTAAATGAACTTATTTCCATTCATCATTGGGGAAATAAGGTTAAAATACGCCAATATTTCCATATTCGAGTTTTTATCATGCTTCAATACATTTTTCACACTCATAGGACGTTATATACTCACCTCATTCTTTCTATATCCAATATGGCGTAAAATTCCATATTTTTAATACGTTAAATTAATTGAATAATTATAATATTTCACATGAAAATCATTAAAAAAATTATGAGGCAACATTCACTTTTATTTTTAATTCGTCAAACTATTGATTTTATTTTCATTTTCCACGTGGAAATCTTGCAGTAGAAAAGTTATGATGTAATATTCCCCTTTTCTAAATTCGACAATCCATATATTTCATTTTTTCACGTGGAAATCTTGCATCAGAAAAGTAATTTTGAATTGTTGGCATCAGCTAAGACGAAAAATGTTTAAATTTGGTTAGGAATTGCTGTTAAATTTGTGTTTTTTTATTAATTAAAAATGAACTATAAGTTATTCCGATTCCGGATTACTTTTGATGCCTCGGCCGTGTTTTAATGCACATGTACGTAACATTTCACAATTCTGTCTTTCAAATTGTGGATTTGTATAGGACTAAAGACAGACAAATTTTCTTTTTTATGTATTAGATTAATCAGTTTTACCAAACTGGGATATTAGTTTTAGGATGCCACCTATTCTGAAATGAATATTTATACATGAGAGAGTAACAAAATAAAATAAATTTTAATTTCATTATTAATGCTGTTAATTTATAATGTTTCTCTGAAAAACATTTTGATTTTAATGAAAATATTTAATTTTGAGATGATAGCATCCAAAAACCTGTGTTCCGAAATTAGAAAACTTTTTAATGTATTATAAAACTACTTGGAAACTTTTTATAAATTGTTCTCCTTATCTCAACTAGTGTTGCCAAATCTGGCAGATTTTTTATTTAGAAATATAAAAATTCTCACGAGAAAATTTTTATTAGCAATTTTTTTTTAATATTCTTTATGAAATTCTTACTCTAAGTACTTTGTTCCAGTACCTATTCTAAGTTCCAATTACATTGCAAACAAAAAATAACTATTAAAACTTACTGGTGAGAATTCCGATTGCTTAAATAAAAAATCAGCCAGATACGGGAACACTGTTCTCAAAACTATTTTGGTTTCAGGAGTTTCTGAATTAATCCTTAATTGCATAGTGAAGTAAATTTCCATCACCTTTTTATTTAATTTTTAATACATAAATTAGTTCTTACAACCACTATATTTATATAGAAATATTACTCCTGTAAAAACAAAATTATGCTACAAAATACAGTTAAAAATCTATCTTAAGATTTCTGGTGTCTAATCCGCGATTTTACAAACCATCACGCGTAGCGCGATTGAGTACAATATCGAATGGTGATTGGCAGAAAGATGGTTACGGAGTTTCGGGGGGAGGAGTTAAATGTATCAATTCAGTGAGGGACTTTGTTTATAACTAGTACTATAAACTAGTAATATAAAGGTTTCAAGTTGTGCTTTTGTTAATTTTTTTTTTTAGAATTGTTTAGATTTTATTGAAGTTAAGTTAATAAATTGTATTTATTAACTTATAATAAAGATTGTTTTTTTTTTTTTTTTTTTTTTTTTTTAGATCTTTATTGAATTAGTTAAGTTAATAAATTGTATTTATTAATTTATAACAAAGATTGCTTATTATCAGTTGCTTCGTAATTTTTAATTGTGAATTAGTTAATTAAATTATAATTACAATTAAGTTAAATAAAATTTAATTAATTTTTTATTACATAAAATAAAATTTAATTTTAAATAAATTTGGAAATTCATATAAGCTATTTTTAATAATTAAATGAACGTTTATTAAAGTACTGTAACTCCTAAATTTACATTAAAAACACTTTTATGTTGGAACTTTAGTAACAGATAGATATGAAATTAACAGAATCAATTTATTAGTTTTACCAAAAGTAGTAACCTTAAGGTTTTAAGTTGTGTTCTTATTAATGTGTCGATTTTTTAGAGTTTTGATTAGATCTTTATTTAATTAGTTAAGTTAATAAACAGTATTTATTAAATGATAATAAAAATTAATTATCAGTTCCTTTGTAATTTTTAACTGTCAATTAGATAATTAAATTATAATTACAATTAAGTTAAATAAATTTATTATTACATACAATAAAATTTAATTTTAAATAAATATCAATAATTATTATTATTTTTTAATTCATATAAGCTTTTTTTAATAATTAAATGAACACTTATTAAAATGTTTTAACTTTTAAACTTACATTTAAAATACTTTTATGTTGAAACTTTAATAACAAATAAATATCAAATTGAAATAATTAATCTTTTAAAAGTAAGCATTAGACTTCAACATTTATATTCATTATATAGTATTCAACAATTACTGATTCATCTGTAGTTATTAAGTAGTGGGGAATTACCATTAACTAAAGATTTTCTTTTTTAAATAATTTTATTTAAATATATAAATAATATTGATATTTTAATATATATAACTATATTAATTACTTTTTCTATTGAAATATATAATTAATATTAACTCCGAGGGGGAATTAATTATTCTTGTGAAATACTAGTTTAATATGTTGATTTCAGTTGCATTCTTTAGTTATTCAAAATATGAGTTGCTTCTAATGAAAAAGTAATTATTTAAATTTTATTTAACAATTGGAAATATTAGTTTAGAGATATTAATGAATATAATAATTTATAAACAAAATTGGTAGAAGAATATTAATGTTTATTTTTTAAGTTTATGTAAGGTTTTGGAAATATTAGTTTAGAGATATTAATGAATATAATAATTTATAAACAAAATTGGTAGAAGAATATTAATGTTTATTTTTTAAGTTTATGTAAGGTTTTGTTATACATCACTAAATTATGCAAAACATATAGTCCCCTCCCCCTTTAAAAAATTACAAAAGATGAGATGATAGGTATTAATTATTTTTCATTCACCTTTTCAGTTAAAATATTAGTTTTCTTTTTCTTTCTTTCTTTTTTTTTTAAATTAATAAATACAATAAAATAATACAAGAATTGTTGTACTTGATTGCTTATTCGATCTGCTTCATATTAAATTATACTTGTATATATGAATTGTTTTCTTTTAAATGAATAAGATAATAAATCGTGTTGTATACTATTTTTTGTTCTAATCATCATTAAAAATAAAGAAAATATGAATATGCGAGCTCTGACGATTTTAGATCACGAAGTGAAAGCTATCTTCTTCCAGCGAATTAAGCCCCTCCTACAGTGATGCGACCGACCAATCATTATTCGATATCGTACTCAATCGCGCTACGCGTGATGGTTTGTAAAATCGCGTCTAATCCTTAATATAAAAATAAAAATGCAATTCTAAAAGAGTAATTCATGCAATTAAGGGTTAAAGAGCACTTTTCGTAATAGGCGATAAGGGTTATTGTATATTATCGTTAACGGTTACATTATATTTTCCTATATTAAAAAACAGTGTAAAAAAAGATAGAAATAATAGCATTGTAAACTTCCTGTATATGTCGGATTTTAATTTAGATACGAAAATTCTAATTGCCTATTTCCAATGCAACTATTTTTTCTTCTAATATCTTGCATAAAATGTAAAATATCTTTTGGTTTTCAAGAAATTCTTCAGCTAAGAGCTTGATTGAATCTGTCACAGAAGTATTTATCCAATTACTCCTAGTCTGAAACATGCCGAGTGTATGGCATAGAGACGCAATAATAGAATGGTTTAGAGAAAAGAAAAGATATATTATTTATCAAGATAAAACATTTCCACTAATCCTTTATTTGTTTAATCATTATCGTTCCAAACAAAATGGGGCATCTTATCTTATGCGTAATGAAAATCGATTCGCTCTCAGTTTAGGCAAAATTTTAATTCTTTTCATCTAATATCTGATATCAAATCAAAAAAATTAAAGAATAAGTGTGTTTTCTGCACAGTAAAAATATTACGAAATGTTTCTTATATCTTCGAAATATAACATAACCATGAACGAAAAGATATAACAATGTCTTCCGAGTTACACACGAGCCCGAATAACGTTCTTTATATTTAGAAACCACAAAAGCCGCTATATTTTATAGATTTAAAGAGGTATTTTTAAAAACAAAGTTTGTTTTCCTGCAACCGATTTTCAGAAACTTTCCGAGTAGTTTTTTATCCTGTATCAATCAGTTTTCTTAGATTATGATATCAGTTTTTAGGATGATCTTCATTTAAAATTGCATTTTCAAATTGCGCATCTGAAGTTATGCATGCAAGAGTATTAATTTGAATTAAAATATTAATAATTATTAATAAATCATGTTTCTTTTTAAAACATGTTTGTTGAACTTGAAAATGTTTACGAGAGAGATCGAAAGGAACTTTAGCTTCCAAAAAAGTTATGTTCCGATTTGAGAAGACTTATTAATGTATCATAAAATGACTCCGAAACGTTTTCGAAAATAAAAGGCAGCCAGAGAATCTTTGTTATAAAAAAAACTTCTTCATGTCTCGAAAAGGGTGATCAATTTAACAGGGTGATCAATTTAAAAGAGTACCAGATGGTTTTTCTTATTACCCTTAAATCTGGCGAAACTATTCTAACCTAGAACTATACCTAGAAACTATTCTAACATTGAAGTATAATGTTTGACCCTTGTTTAAGGGGGCGGTGGACATTAAAAATTTGTTTTGTTTTATAATAGAATTAAAAAAAATGTGCATTTATGCATTTTATCATAAGTATATAAAACACAAGAAATTCCCAATCTTATTATAATTTTAAGATTAAAAATAAAAATAAAAGTTTAAAAATGAAATTTTAAAATACTCTGGGCGTCATAATTTTTGAGATATGTCCTTGCTTTTGCATTTTAATCACTTAAAACTCTATCACAGACAAATCTAAGCATCAACTTTTGAATCTCTTGTAAAGTTAATTTTTTAGAATTTTTTTTCTGAATTTCATATGGATTTTCATCAAAATATTGCCGTTTAATACATTAAAAATCAAATTTAAGTATCTTAATGAAGTCGAATTTCAAAACGCATGCTTATTTTCTTTGTAAGCAATATCAGGATTCTTACTTATCAATTTCATGAATTTTCATAAAAAATTATGAGGCATGGATCATTTCATAAATCTAAAAACATTGAAAAATCAGTTTTGAGAAAACAGATTTAAAGCATATTAAAAGACCAAGAAATTGTTTGAACACAAAATTCAAACGCTTGTAACTTTGTGAAAAAAATCATACCTGAATGCGGTTTTTCACAAATGGCTCAGAACAAACTGGAGAATAATGATGTACACGAAAATAATTTTCGATTTTTGGGTCCATTTTTGCTCAAATATACGTCCACGGTCCCCTTACGTGTGATAATTTTATTTTTGAAAAACATAATTTAATTCAAAATTTTTACATTATCATTCCTTACAACAAATGTTGAAAATGTTTCGCCACCATTTTGAATGCAAGCCTGAACACGTCGAATGAAGTTTTTTGACACTTCGCAACATTGTTGGTGTTATTGACAAGATTTCTTCAGTTATGATTTGTTTTAATTCATCGATGTTTGCAGGACTTCTCCGGAAAACCCTATCTTTGAGATAACCCTACATAAAAAATCTAACGTAATTATCGTAAAGAAAAACACATTCTTTCACAGAATAACAAGACTTTTTATTAAAGTCAAAGTATTAGTTCATGCAGACGATTTTTATTGTTGCCATTTATAATCTTACGAAATGAGTTAAAATAAATAAAAACGTTGAAAGAAGCAGGCGATTTACTCAAATCATTTGCGCAGAATAGGATTAAAAATTAATAATGATGTTCACGCGAATTTATGTTTAAATAAGTTGGAAATAGAACATTGCATGTGGCAAATGAGGTGCGTTCGTTCTATAACTAACTTTATAATTATTTTTTTGCACCGCATATTATTCTGAATATATATTTCAGTGCACTTCATAAGAGCATAGCAATTTCATTCTGTTCGAAAGGCTGTAACATAATTAATGAAATATTTGTTTAACATTGGCCGTAATGTAACGGAAAATTTTGGCTGTCCCTGAAATTAAACTATACTTCCGATTTTCATAAAATTTGGAATGACTCAACAAAATGTACCAACAATTATATATTTAAAATTTCAGACCATTCGGTTGGGTACTTTTTAGCTCACAGGCTATCAAAGCCTGAGAGCTTATGTGCCCGCTGGTTCTGTATGTACGTTAGGGTGGAACTTAAGTATAGAATAAAAAAAAAAACTTTTTTGTTTTAATGTGTAATAGTGAAAACTTTTTTCCTTTTTGGATGTCTAAACTTTTGGCTGAAAAGGTTTTTTTAAATTAAGTTGTTTTCCGGTTCCTCAAGGAGGTCAAAGTTTTGAAATTTCAGTATAAAGTAACTTAAAGTAAACAACGTAGCTGTTAGCTCATATCTACTTTTTTTTAGCAAATACTATCCAGAAGTCACCACGAAGAGGTGGTTAAATATCCACTTCCACTCTCCTTACCTCCCTTTGTTATGGATTAATTCAATTGGATATTCAACCTACTGTCTTTTTAGGCAAACTTTGTCATTACATTGTGGGAATTCAACTTTCCCAAGATTAAGCCATCTTTTGCTTAATATTTAAAGACGGTTGACGCAGCTCGCAGGACAATTTTGCACACGTTTCCACTGTTTGAGTATGACAAGGAATATTTAAAATTCAGGTGTATCCCCTGTTAGTACTTTTTTTAAGATCTTCATCCGACCAGTCCGTCAAGATTGGATCAATGTTTTTATAGTCTATAATTTCAATATGTTCGCATTTTTTTAAGTCGCTTTCCTACTGGTCCAGAAAATCCTTCTGTACCCGTATTTTTTCGAGCAAGATGTTGAAATAAGTATCTAAGAAAAAAGTTCATTTGCATGTAATAATCAAATGATCCATTATAAAATTTTTAGGGTATTGCTTCCGATGTTTTAACAACTCCAGATTTGCATCCTGCATTAAAGGCGCTTCTGTTTCACCCAATAACTTTCAAATTTGAAATGTCTGCATTATTATTTTGAAAATACACCAAAATTGCAGTGGCTATATTAATATAAGAAGAAGATGTCAATGAAATATGACCAATATATTTTTATCATGGTTTTTGAACTAAGACCAGGTGTTCGTCTTTAATGATTCTTAGTTATACTTTTTACCCTCTGCTTCAGTTATCATAGTGTTATCCTTCCTGCCATCAAAATACTAACCTTCTAAAATTAACTCATTTCGTCTTTCCCTTTCTTTCCTCTTTGTCGTCTTCAAGACCTTCTTTCAGTTACCTTTTCTTTTTTCAGAAATACCCATATCTTCTAAGGTGCCATTTGCAATAATATTTGCAGTTCTGTCTAATACTCCGGGTCTTTCACCTTGTTGATTATCAAATTCAGGTTTAGAAAAACAACCGATTGAACTAGTTTCTTCCTAATTATTTTTTACACTTGTCGATCGTTCAATCAAAACATCATTTTTTTGTTTTAAAATAACTTTTTCCCTTGATATTTCCTTTTCCAGTCTTGCTACATATTTTTTTATAGTTTTTATATCTATTGATCCTATTGCCATCACCCCATCTCTCTTTGGTCTTTGAGAAAGTGACTTTCTTGTTCTGATACACGATAATATTTAGTGCTTTTACACAAAGAAATGTTTTTTGCAGGATTACCTAACATTTTGCAATTTTATATTGGATGTGGGATTATTCTTTCTAATCTTAATATTTTTCTTCAAATTTTGACATTTCTCGCTCTTGTCTCTAATCATTATTTTATGATTTATGTATCAGAAACCGTTGGAATTGAAGGTCTCAGCAATACACTTTTAATTGTATCCTCAACAGCTTTAGATATTTTAGAAATAGTGTGTACCAGATTCCAGCATTCATATTTTAAGTTAAATTGAACCCAAAAATAATGTTTCATAACATCTTCATATGTTCGTCAAAGATGACAGTTTACTGTTAATTGCTTTGGTTCACGAAATACAGGACACTTCAACAATTATCTAGATTTAAGTACGTTAACAGACTTTGTCTCTTTTGACACCGAATGTTTATTGAAAAATAATTAAAGAAACTGATAACACACGTCAAATCGGACTAACTTGTTATGTGTCGCAGACAAATAAATCAGACATAATGAAAGCCGACGCCCATGACTTCTACAAAAGTCAAATAAAGTGGGGCTAACTTTTCTAAGGCATTCAAACTAAATTATTCTCTTTATTTCAACACATTAACACATAATTAATTTAATTTTGCAAAATATAAATTTAACAATAAGCTTAAAAAACTTTTCATGCAATTATTGGCGTTTTTTCGTTTTTTAGGAAAAATCAGGCGCTTTGAGGAACCGGAAAATACCATTTTAAAATTAAAAGAAAAATATTTTCTTTTTATGGAGTTAAAAAGGAAGAAAATAATCACTATTAGAATATAAAATTCGAAAATTCGTTTTTTAGTTCCACCCTAATGTACGTACGTAACGCGATAACTCTTGATAGAAACATCCTATTTGCTTCAATTTTTTTTTCTAGTTTCGTTCTGATAAGGCGCTTCCCTGATTAGTTTTGGGGGTTCATTGGTTAAGGATAAAGGGGGAAAAGGGGGTTAGTTCACATCCCCCCCTTAATTCAGATAAATTAGTTTTTCATGCAGAATTGTTCGATTTGCTCCGAAGTTGGTATACCGGTTTATTATGTTAAGGAACTTCCCTGATTAGTTTTGGGGGTTCATTGGTTAAGGATAAAGGGGGAAATGGGGGTTAGTCCACCCCCCCCCCCCCCACTTAATTCAGATAAATGGGTTTTTCATGCAGAATTATTCCATTTCTTCCGAAGTTGGTATACCGGTTTATTATGTTAAGGAACTTCTCTGATTAGTTTTGGAGGTTCATTGGTTAAGGATAAAGGGGGAAAAGGGGGGCTAGTCCACCCCCCTTAATTTAGATAAATGAGTTTTTCATACAGAATTATTCAATATGCTCCAATTTGGTATACCGGTTTATTATGTTAAGGAGCTTCCCTGATTATATTTGGAGGTTCATTGGTTAAGTATAAAGGGGAAAACGGGGACTAATTCCCCTTCACTTATTTTTTTAGGGGCATTACTCTTTAAAATAAGAGTATAACATATAATTAGTGCGAATAGCCTGTGAGCTCAGTGCCATCAGTTTAGCTGGGCACATTTTTTTTATTGCTTTGTTATATGCGACCGGACGCACGGACGGACAGATAGACAGACAGACGGACCGAACGACCACTATATGTGATACGTATTTACATAATTACTAGCGCACCTAAAAACGAGTTTTCGTATTTAGATAGTTAAAAATAAACGATACCCGCACATTAAATTAGACATATTAAATAAGTAATGATGTTGAAAGTCTTGCTACATATATTATAGATGCGGATAATACAAAAAACAAACGGGTACTCTTTTAAATTGTTTACTCTGTATGTTGCTTTCAGACGTGTCTAAAGATAATGAACTTTTCGTAATCGTCGAAAACTGGAAAAGAGTACTTTATATTATCGTCCGTGATTATATTATAATCTCGTAGATTTAAAAAAACCGAAACAATTGGCCTATTTGTAGTGTAAATAAAGATAGAAATAATGATATTGAAAACTTCTGTGCAGCTCGGATTTTAATTTAGATGCGAAAATTTTAATTATTTCCTATACAACTATTTGCTCTTTCAATAACTGACATTAGGTGCAAAATATCTTTTTCTTTTCAACAAATCCATCAGCTAAGAGTTTGATTGAATCTGTCACAGAAGTATTTATCCAATTACTGTAAGACTGAAAGAAGCTAAGTGGATGGTGTAATAGACGCAATAACAGAATGCCGTGGAGGACAGAAAATAACTATCGTTTATCTAGCTAAAGTATTTCCGCTAATCCTTTATTTGTTTAAGCATTATCGTTCGCGACAATATGGAACACCTTATTAGATGCCTAATGAAAATCGATACGCTTTCAGCGATAGTACAATGTTTTTCATCTAATTAATATCAGATATCAAACCAAAGAAATTAAAGAACAAAAAGGGATTTTCTGCACTATAAAAAAAATGACAGAATGTTTCTTTAGGCTCCTGTCCCTGCCGGCGAAGACATTCACGTTAATCCTATGGGGAGGAATTTTTCTAATATATCGTTTGTATTTCTTCATTTTTAAATATATATATATATTTTTTTTTTGCATTGGATAGCCAAGATCAGTCTCTACCTTGCGCCTTTTTTACTTTTTCGATTTTGGTTCGAGATATTTTTTAGAATGAAACTTTCATTTTCAGAACCGGTTTTAAAAGTGAAAGTATCTTTATAAAAAATATCTGCGACCAAAAATCTAAAAAGTAAAAAAGGTGCGATGTAGAGACGGACCTCGGCTATCCAATGAAAAAAAAATTATTTAAAAATGTCGAAATGCAAAATAGATATTATATAAATCTCTAACCATTGGATTAGTATTACCTCGTGAGTGTCTTCGCCGGCAGGGACAGGAGCCTAAATCTTCGAAAATATAACATAACCATGAACGGAAAGATATAATAATCTATTCTGAGTTACACACGATGCTAAAAAACGCTCTTTATATTTAGAAACATGTAAAGCCGATATATTTTCTAGTTTTAAAGAAGTACTTTTAAAAATAAAGTTTGTTTTCCTGTCAGTGGCTTTCGGAAATATCTCCGAGCCTTTTTTTTTTTTTTTACACTCTATTAGTTTTCTTAAACTTGAATATCAGTTTTCAGGATGCGTTCCATTCTCAATTGAATATTTTCAGGTGCATAACTGAATTTATACGTGCAAGAGTTATAAAATGAAATTTATTTTAATTAAAGTATTAATACTGTTAATTAGTTCCCGATACGCTATTTCTTTCTCTCATCAAATAAAATGTCGTCTCCAAAAAATAACGTTCCGTTGAATAAGCCAACCGTGAAACAAAGCAGATGTATCATTATGCTGTTAAATATTCTACGGCAATTTTTTTAACTTCTAAGCATCGCGCGTTTTCAATTTTTATACCGTCGTATTGGGAAAAAAGTACTTTTACATGTAATTTGTTTGAAAACTGCATCTCAATTTATTTTTGAGATATTTGTTTTGTAGTTTTTAGTGCCATTTGTTTAATTTTGGTGACTCAAGTACTCCATTTCTGTAGAAAGTAATGAAAAAATAGACGGAAAATAGTAATTATATCTTTTTGTTGGCCTTTTCCCATAAATACTGAAAAAAAAAACTGCAATTATAATACGTGCTATTTTGAAAATATATAAATGAACGATTTCTCATGAAACATGGAGCTATTATAAACTATGTTTAATTTAATCATCTGTATTACAAACAAATGAAGGCATATGAATCATTTGATAGCCGATTTTTTTGTCGAGTTTCTTGAGTGACATCCTCCTTATATATATATATATATATATATATATATTGAGGAATTCTTCATCGGATATGAAAAACGTCCTTTTATATAAAATAAAAGTGTGTGTTTTAAGTCTTAAAAGTGAAATACGTATTGTATTACCTATATTTATGTACATATCTATTTTTTCATCGGGGGCGACAGTAAATTCTGAAAAAGCAGAATTTCTGTTTTCAGGTTAAAACATCTTTCTTCAACCTAAAATTGTTACTTGAGAGATGATAGCATCCAAAATAATTACGTTCGGATTCGCGAAATTTATTAATGCATACAAGGACTACTTGAAAATGTTTTTAAAAATAAGAGACAGCCAGAGAAACTTTTTTTTTTTATAATTATTCAAAAAATCTCGAAAACATTGTGGTTTCAGGGATCGCTAAAGTCGTAATCATCGATAACTCTGAAAGGATTATTATATATTATCATTCGTTGTTATAAAATATTTTCCTATATTAAAAAACACTTGTATTTTTTATAGTGTAAAAAAAGATGGAAAGAATAATACTGAAAACTTCCTGTTTACTCCGGATTCTAATTGAGATGCGAAAATTTTAATTATTGACCTTCCAGTGCAGCTATTTCTTAATCTAATACATTACATAAGGTGTAAAATATCGTACTCTTTTCAACAAATTCATCAGCTAAGAGCCTGACTGAATGTGAATGAGTCACAGAAGTATTTATCCAGTTATTCCAAGTCTGAAAGATGCTGGGTGAACGGTATAATAGATGCAATAACAGAATGCCTTGGAGAACAGAAAAGATATATCGTTTATCTAGATAAAATATTTCCCGCTAATCCTTTATTTGTTTAAACATTATCGTTCGTGACGGTATGAGACATCTTATCTTATGCCTAATGAAAATCGATACGCACTCATTGAATGTAGGATTTATATTTTTTTCTTCTAATTCATATCAGATATCAAACCAAATAAATTAAATAACAAATGTGTTTTCTGCACTCTAAAATAAGCCAATGTTTTCTTAATCTGCGAAAATATAATATAGCCATGAACCAAAACAAACAAGGTGTCCGGGCTAAAGGTATCGAAAAGTGATGGCTTATTTTTACGGAACTACTCATTATTTTTTTTTTAAATAAATTTAAATAGAAAGACCATCTCACCTAGTTTTAAGGGAGTCCTGGACACATTTTAAAAGAATTTTTATTTATTGAGTTAAAATTTTGAAATTTTTTGTGATGGTTAACCATATCATTTGTAAACAAAATCAAATAAATTGAAAACAAAATTTCTCATAATTAAAAAAAAATTAATTTAAAATTTACTAAAAAAGTGGGGTAATTTAAAATCGTTACAACTCAAAATATTATTTGTAGAATTTCAATTTGTTTTCATTTAACCCTAGATCTACCGGGAATTTTATTCAAGTTTTAATAAAACGTTCTACACCAGAATTTTTATTTAAAACTATTTAACTTATTTATTTACCTTATTTTTGTCTGGTTTATATACTTAGTTTATTTTAAAGAAATTTCTGGTTTGAATGAATATTTTGTATGTACCTGTCGGGTCCAATGGACCCGTCTGGTAGACGGAGGGTTAAATAAACAGAAATATATAAGTTTTAATTTTAATTCAGTATTTTTTTAAATATTAATTTATATAAAAATTAAAAATACTTAAAGTAAAAATTTCCAAAAAATTATGTAACTTTAAAAAATCATATTTTCAAAAGTAAATATTTTTTTCAAATTTGCTGAATCAAAATTAAAGTCAACGATTTGAAAAAGACATGTTCTAAATTTGAACCGTTTATCTTTAACGGTTCTGGACACTTATAACAATTTAAATTCAAGAAACGGTGAAAAAAACCCATCATGAAGAAAAACGCATTTTCACAAGAAGTCGTTTTCACGACAACCATTGCTTGAAAGCTAGATTTTGAAAACAAACCAAAACGAAAAAAATAATATTTCCTATACTAATTAAGATAGAAACATGATTTGTACGTCATTTTAAGTAGAAAACAAAACAAACAAAAAAAAACCAGAAATTTTTTTTTAATGCCATAAATGTTTTTTAGAAAATTTGAAGAATTTTGTGTCCCGGACCCCCATAATATCAATACATTTATGTGTGGAGATGTTAGATTTGGATGTTTGCCAGTTTCAGATACCAAAGTTACGTCTTCCCCTCCGCTGCCTATTCCATTGATAGATGGATTTTGATGTCGGTGATCGACATTCCATTGTGTTTGTACCCGTAGCTGAATACGCATCACAGATTTAAATTCCGTTAACCAAAGCACGCATTACACCTTTTACTGTGGCGCCCACATCTTACTAATGAAACCGATGGATAGGTTTTTCGCTTTCGTGTCAAATGCCGACTACTATACACAGTCACGGCTAGCAAAAATCCTAATCTAACATCTCCACACATCAAAATGTATTGATATTAAAACTTGGTGAGATGGTCTTTCTATTTAAAAAAAATTCAAAAAAAAAAAATTAATGAGTAATTTCGTAAAAATAACCCATCCCTTTTGGATACCTTTAGCCCCGACACCCTGTATAATAATATCTTCCAAGTTACACAACGATGCTGAAACATGTTCTTTATATTTAGAAACATGTAAAACAGATATAATTTCTAGATTTAAAAATTATTTTTAGAAACAAAGTTGTTTTGCTGCCACAGTTGATCGGAAACGTCCTCGAGTAGTTTTTATATTGCATTAATCAAATTTCTCAAACTGGGTTATTTATTTTTAAGGTGCTCTTCCTTTTCAATTTAATATTTTCAGATACGTTACTGAATTTATGTATGAAAGGGAAACAAAATTAATATTAATTTTAATTATTACATTAATATTTTTAATTCATTATATTTCATTTTAAAGCATGATTGTTGAACATGAAAATGTTTATTTAAGAGATGCATCCAAAAAACTTACGTTCCGATTTGAGAAAACTTTTTAATGCTTTATAAAACTCCTCGGAAAGGTTTTCGAAAAACAGAGGCAGCAAGAAAAACTGTGTTTTTATAAATCCTTTGCAAAATCTTAAAAAATATTTTGGTTCCAGGTGTTTCTAAAGTAATAAATTCTTTTCGTAATCGTCGAAAACTCTGGTAAGGTTATTGTAAATTATCGTTCGTGATTATAATACAAGGTGTTTATAATTAAACTGACAGTACTCAGAGATTTCTGTAGCACGATCTAATTGAGAGAATGACGCCAAATTTTGTAAGAAGATTAAACAAAACGGGGGACGAAGGATACCGTGAAAAAAAAATAGTTCCAAAAGTAACCGCTAGGGGAATATGTGGCTCTGTATAACAGAAAAGAGAGTTTTAAAAAATGCATAATCAATGCTGAAATAAAATTACTTTTTATTTAGCGCATTTAACGATTTTAGTATTGATACTGCATTTTTTAAAATTATCTTTTCTGTTAAATAGCGCCACCTATTCCCTAGGGGTGACTTTTGGAACTATTTTTTTTTCGCGTAATCCCTCGTCCCTTGTCTTGTTTAATTTTCTTACATAATTTGGAGTCAATCACTCAATTATATCGCGCTACTAACACTCTGAGTACTGTCGGTTTAATTATGGCCTTGTATATTTTAACATGTTTCTTTTTTTCTTACACTGTAAAGAAATATAGAAATAATAGTATTGAAAACATCTTGTGCACTTCAAATTTTAATTTAGGTGCGAAAATTTTAATTATTGATTTCTGATACAACTATTTGCTCATCTAATACTGCACATAAGATGTAAAATATCTTTCTCTTTTCAACAAATCCATCAGCTAAGAGCTTGATTGAATCTGTCACAGAAGTATTTATCTAGTTTCTCTATGTCTGAAAGATGCTGAGTGGATGGTACAATAGGCACAATAATAGAACGCCGTGGAGAACAGAGAATAAATATCGTTTATCTAGATGAAATATTTCCGCAAATCCTTTATTTGTTTAAACATTATCGTTCGTGACAATATGAGGAATCTTAATTTATCTCTAATGAAAATTGATATTCTTCCAGTGAATGTAGAATTTTATTTTATTTTCTAATTAATACCGCATATCAAACCAAATAATTTAAGTAACAAAATAGCACTATAATCGCACTTGTCTGCACTTAAAAAAAAAAGTTTCTTGACCTGCGAAAATATAATATAACGAATGAAATTATGCAATAATCTTTTCTAAGTTCTCTACGACGTCGAAAAACGTTCTTTATATTTAGAAAGGAATATTTATGCTCTGCACATTTGGTTTTCTAGTCTAGAGAGTACCTCGCGGCTGTAAGAAAATGATGTAAATTCTAGATTGAAAGAATAATTTTTTTAGTTTGTTTTGCTGCTACTAACTTTCGGAAACATTTCTGTTTATTAAAAAGCAGAAAATCAACGTTCAAAAATGCACAGATAATACATAAAAAGCGCCAAACAGCTGTTTCGAGTCTAATAACGAGATTCTTCTTCAGTGCAAGATCGAGCAAGGCACAGCGTGCTAGAAAAAGCAAGGCTGAGCAAAATGACCGAGTCTTATATACCCGATACGGGTAGTGAATGCGCCAAAAACAACCAATGAAGAAGAAGCAGATGAAACAACTGAGTGGACAAGTAGTGACATGTACCGGAGAACGAGAGAAATAGATTCCAAAAAAAAAAAAGGGAAATTAAATTAAAACTTTCCAAGTACTTTAAAAATCAGGAGTACTAGATAAATCATTAACTAAAGAGTGAGAATTTGTAATGATGTGGTAAGCTTCCCAAAAATCAAGATCAAGGTTAGAAGAACATTTTTGGATAATGATAGCTGAGGAAAAATTGAACCTATGTTGAAAAGACCAAGAATGTTCCAACGTTGGTTTTCTGCGTTTTAATATTCTTGCACAAAGACTTTATTTGCTATTTTTATACATTTCTGTTTAGTTTCTGTAGTGTATAAATCAGTTTTCTCAATCTGATATATATATATATATATATATATATATATATTCGGTTGCTATTCATTCTCAATTGAACATTTTACTGCTTAGAACATTTTCTTAGTTGATAAAAGATTAACAAAAAGATATTAGAATTATGATACTAATGCTGTTAATTTATCTTTCTTTTTTTTAACTATCTTTCTCGAACATGAAAATGTTTACTTGAGAGACAATGACATCCAAAAAACTTACGTTCGGATTTCCAAACTCTTATTAACGCGTTATAAAGATTACTTGGAAACGTTCTCTAAAATCAGAGGCAGTCAGAGAAAATATGTTTTTATATATACTTCTTTAAATATGGGATCATAGCTGCCAACCTTTACGCTCTCTTCCTACCACTAAAATTTTCTTGTAAATATTGCCTTATTTAATGGTCGAAATCTCACGATTAAACTAGGCGAAAATCTCTTCTAAATTTTAGTGGTAGCAAAAAAGCGTAAAGGTTGGCAGCTATGTGGGATATATATTACCTTCAGAGGTTTAAAAAAAAATAAAGAACTCTTTTTGTAATCGTCGATAACTCCGAAAAGGTTATTGTGTATTAACCATTTATATTGACGTTACTTATAAGAACAATTAAAATAACTTGTTATAGAATTCATTCAATAGATCGATTAGCTGTAATACGGTTTAGAATGAGTTATAGATGCATTACTTTATCTTTTTCCAAAAGCATTATGAGTTACACGCAACAACAATATTTTTAAAAGGATGATTTCTCTGACTTTTGCATCTTTTCAGCTTTCTTGGCGTTGGGGGGAGGGGGGTGAATTTTTCGATTTTGACATATTTCTATATTTCTATTGTAAGAACACATTTTCTAATGCTATAAAATACTAAGAAAAAGATTTAAAATAAAAGATTTGAGTGGGGTTATAAGAATTACACAAAATCCCTATAAATTGAAATTTAATTAATCCTTCTAAGTCCTTCAATTTTTCTAAAATCATTCTGAAATTTATTAAATAATTATGTAAATCTTCTAATGTAGTTTAAACAATTCACCAAAAATGCTTTAGAGGATAAAATTATCGTGAATTCATAATTCAGTACATAAAGGGTAAAAGTTTGTCGTTATATTATACTTTGTAGATTAAATAACATTTGTCTTTTTGACAGTGTAAATAAAGATAGAGAGAACAGTACTGAAAACTTCCTGTGCATTTGGGATTCCAATTTAGTTGCCAAAATTTTAATTATTGATTTCAAATACAACTGTTTGTTCATCTAATAACTTACATAACATGTAAAATATCTTTCTGTTTTCAAGAAATTCATCATTAAGAACTTGATTGAATCTGTCACATAGGTATTTATCCAATTACTCTAAGTGTGAAAGACGCTGAGTGGATGGTATACTAGACGCAATAATAGATTGCCTTAGACTTAGAGAACCAAAAAGAAAAATCGCTTATCTAGATAAAGTATTTCCGTAATTCTTTATTTGTTTAAGCATTATCGTTCGTGACAATATAGGGCAGCTTATCATGCCTAATAAAAACCGATATGCTGTCAGGGAATGTACAATGTTAATGTATTTATTTTATTTAATATCGGATATCCAACAAAATAATTAAAGAAAAACATTACCTAAATATAATATAACCCCGAATGAAAATATACAATAATGGTTTTCAAGTTACCCACGCAGTGGTCACATTATATACGGAAAATTTTATTGTTCCTACCAGAACCTTTAATCAGTAATCCTTATGATCATTTTATTTAATATATGCTATAGAAAGGTACGATGAAGATACTATTTTGAAAATAATGGCAGAAACAAAAAAAATCCCCTATAGAACGCGACACCTGCCCACGACGCTGAAAATCGTTTTTTATATTTAGAAAATTCTGAAACCAACACATTTTCTAGTTTAAAGACCTTTTTTTAAACGATGTTTGTTTTTCTATCACTGACTTTCAGAAACGTTTTGGGGCAGTGTTTATACTGTGTTAACCCCTTGAAGGGCGGTGACGCACGGCATCACATAATTTTAATCCCTAATTGCCACATTGGCACCGGAATTTTATAATGAAAATTTCACCTTTCTTAAGTACACTAAAATATGCTTTTACTTGTTTACAAATAAATCCTCTTGTAAATACTGGTGTCAATAAATTATTTCAACATTTTATGAATACAAGTACCTTGCCCCTGAAAGAGTTAATCAAATTTCTCAAACTGGGATATCGGCCTTTACGATGCTACCCAGGTTGAAATTCATATTACTATTAGCGACAAAAATAGGCTAGTTATTGCTATGTATAGCTTTGTCTGCTAGATTTTCATACTATTGTATGCTTTATAATACTAGCCAGAATCAAATGTTGTATAGGTGGCTTACGCAGCTATAGCATGACAAGCTATATACAAGCATTTTAGGCTTAAATGGGTCAATATAAACCATGGTTTGCTGGTGGAAGCAGCATGGGAAACAGCATTTAATGCTAGTCTAGCAAACAAATACACAGAATGAATTTTGAGTTGGATATCCATTATCAATTAAACATGTTCAGCTGTGTAACTGAATTAATACATGCAAGAGTAGGAAAATGAAATTTTATTTTAAATATTTATACTGATAATTTATTGTGTTTTCTCGTAAAACAATTTTTTTGAACAGCACGCGTTGGGCTTGAAGTGGATATTTTTTAATTGTTTTTTGTGAGTTATTTATTCTTATTTTTGAATAATATTTTCATTAAATATTTCTTTCTAAAGGAATTACCCTGAAAACAATTTATTCAATACATAACAGAAAACAAATGTGCGCAGCCTGATAACTTAATCCTTATAAAAATTCAGATTTATCAAAGCCCAGTGGTGTAGTGGTCAGAGCATCTGACTGTCGCACCGCAGGTCGAGACTTTGATTCCCGACTGGGCAAGGTTCACTCAGCCTTTCATCCCTTTGGGGTAGATAAAATGAGTACAAAGCTTGCTTGGGAACTAAACACCGAGGGTCTCGCGTTAGGTTGACCATCTGGCTGGGACGCATGCTGCATAGAACCTGGGCCCAGGGTCAAGAAAACAGAGATGGGCACTGTCGACCCAGATCCTTCTTGGATTGTATAGCCGCAGAGTTTAGTTTTAGATTTATCAATTTTCATCTAAGTTGGAGAAACATGAAAAAATAGATTTTGAAATAAATAGATTTTAGCTTGACAACCACACACGTATCAACATAAAAAGGGTGATCATACTTTGAAGTATGTATTTTATAAAAATATGTATGTTAATCACTTATAATGAAACAGACTAAGCTAAAAACATGCTATAAAAGTTATTTAGATAAACGAACGTTTCATCGCACAAACGGCGACATTTTCAAAATCATTCTTGATAGAAATATCTTCGCAAAACATTTTAAAAACAGTAACTTGGTAAATAATGTCACGAGACTTCCTGCGCAGTGAAAATCAGTGCAAACATAAAATGAAATGAAATTGGATATTTGTGAACGCTGATTAATTTTTACTATTGAATTTCATTTATACGCTTTTTCTGTAATTTTACTCAAAACAAATTAGACTATTTTTTAAACCAAAAAAGTGAAAATGTGACTATATCTCCGATTTTAAACAACTTTAATCCTTTCAGGGGCAAAGTACTTGTATTCGCAAAATGTTGAAATAATTGACTGACACCAGGAAAGAAAATTTACAAGAAAATTTATTTGTAAACAAATTACAGTATTATTTTCGCGCACTTAATAAAAGTGAAATTTCCATTAAAAAATTCGGGTGCCAATGTGGCAAATAGGGATTTAAATTATGTGATGCCGTGACGGCATTACCGCCCTTCAAAGGGTTAATGTGTTCCAATTTTGACAAAAAGTACTATTATTATGTCTAATAAAATTCATTAGGCTGTCAAAAGAAAATTCTTTAATTACGATTTATCGTATGCTTCCGTATATATACATAACTCTATGAAATGAAAAAAAGTAACGAACTATATCCTCTAATTAACTGTTTTTCCGTAAACATGCTGCTGCCTTGGTCAAGCAGAACCATTATTTCCAAACAGTAACTATTGCTTTATTTAAAAACATGTTTTATGTCATAATTAAAGTAAATATTACTCTTCGGAAATGTTGCTAACTTTCTGTTCCGGTTTCTAATATGGCTTCTTACACCTTTCCATAGAAAGTGGCAAGACATGTTCAAAAATGGATTGTTTTAGAATGCTTATACAAAATAATAATAATAATAATAATAATAATAATAATAATAATAATAATAATAATAATAATAATAATTTCGCCTTATAAAAGAAAGGCTCTTACCTTAACCAGAATTCTTATACACAAGAATTAAAAGGAGGAATTTTCTTAGACTTACCTAAAAATGAACAAAAGAAATATTTTAAATTTGCGTTTTAACAATAACGGAATATATTAATCATAAATGAAGTTTGGAACATATCCAATATTAATAAAACATTCCATCTATATGTACAATTATTTTACATAATATTTAAAAAATATAAAAAGAATTAGACATTTAGTTTTTCTTTTAAAATTTAAATATTTAACAGATGTATTTTAAATTGACATTTCGAGTGTCTTTGTTTCGATATTTTTTTTAAACATTATTGTAAATTTCTTTATATATTAATATAGATCAAGAATTATCACACAAGTAATAAACATCTAATTAAATCCTTGTGCACACTTCATTTTATTGCGTAAATCATTGTTTGAAGTTTTCATAATTAAAATGCTATTGAAAACTTTCTTTAAAAAGATATTTGTGCCCTAAATGTAACATGGACAGTGGTGGAAAATTGGCGCGGAGGAGCCTAATGACACCACTAAATTTTAGTAGTATTTTTCGGCTTATCTAATGACATAATTTCTGAGTTTTTATTAAGGTGAAGAATACTATAAAATATTTCTGGGTTCAATAGGCTCCTCCTCTGCGCCAATTTTCCACCACTGCATGGATGTTTCAGAGATGCCCTGCAATAGACATTTGTAACTGGAAAATCATTTTTGGAACTTATTTGTTAGCTGCACTCATTTGATAAATTGTAAAATATTGTTTAGAAAACCATGATTGAGTGAATTTAAAGTAAAAACATTTAAATCATTTTAACGAAAATACCAACCCTTTACGCATTTCACTTCAAATACACATATTTCATTTAAATCACATACATCACATAAAATTAAATCGTATACCTTTAATTCATAAAATTTAACACTTTTTAAAGTAATTTTACTAAGAAATATTTCTATATATTATTTAAAAATTTTTTTTTACTCCAACATCAAAGCCTTGTTTGTAATTTAAACAAGCAAAAATCTGCTATTGGCAAGAAAACAAGCTGCTATTGCCGATCTGCTAAAAAGATAATAAAAATAATGCTTAACAGATTTAAATAAATTTATTTACCGGGTGTTCTAAAAAGGATTGACTGATTTTAAAATTCAATAACTTGCAAACGGTGACAGATATTTAAAAAATTCTTGCAGGAGCGTAATACATAAAGTCAAAAGTTTTTTTACAGTGATTTTCGATTTTAGTTCGAATTACAAACAATAGATGGCGATGTAAGCAATACGCGCTAAATACAGGCTCGATTTTTTGGCCTTTCTCTTCTTCCATGCGGAAAAAGGAGATTAAAATGTATTGAGTGGGTCCCGAAGTACCAAAAATCGAGCCTGAAAGTAGCGTCTATTGATCGCAGCGCCATTTATTGTTTGTATTTCGAACTAAAATCGAAAATCACTGTAAAAAATTTTTGACCTCATGCATAACCTCCTGCAAGATTTTTTGAAATATCTGTAACCGTTTGCAAGTTATTGAATTTTAAAATCAGGCAGTCCTTTTTAGGACACCCGGTATATTCAACTTTCAGATTTTCTCAGTAAATGAAGACATTTAGCAAAAATAAAAAAAAATTGGTATGAATGATGGGTATGAGTATGAACGAATTTCAAATAGGTATGAATAAATTGTGTTTACGGAGGTAGAAGTACCTATATTATAAAGGTCAAACGTGCGTAAAGCTGACGTAATTTTGACGGTGGTAACAACAGACAAAGAAATTTCACTTTTACTGAATTTTTTTAACTTCTAAAGATTGCAGATTTAAAATTTTTACACCTTAACCCCTTGAGGGTTGGTGGGATAAAATATATCACACCTAATTTAAACAAGATTCGCACCAGAAAATTTTAATTAAATTTATATTTTTAAAACTGGAGGAAAACCGTTACAAGATTGCTTTTCCTTATTTAAAAATAAAAGTTTTCGATTATTCCGGTGAGAATTCAATATTTAGAGACATTTTTGCTTGCTCCTCAAGGGGTTAACAAATTTACAATGTAATTACAAATTTACTTACCTTCCAAAATACAAGGGAAAACAAATTTACTTTCAAATGCAATTCGTTAGAAAATTGTATCGCTATAAAATTTACTCTTTTTTTTTTTTTTTTTTTTTTTTTTGGTTTTAAAATAATTTTCAAGCATGGATTTTTTTTTTAATGTATCTATATCACGTCAGATGACTACAAAACATAAATGCGTTAGCTCTTAAAATAATATAAATAGTTCTGCATTTGTTTCCAGCTTCTATTCTATAGCAAAATTAAATGTTCATCGATAAATGAATAAAATAATGATAAATAAATTGAACACAAATTTAAGACACGTGATTCAAATATGCCCTTAAACAACCAAAATTATCAGGATAAAAATTGCAGCTGTAAGTGACGATCTTTGGCGATTTCTTCTGTTATTAAGTCTTGGCACGAGACCAATATGAAAGCATCACTTTTAATACAATTGAAAAAATTATTTGGATACTTTATTGATATTTTTCATATAAAAAGTATTTTTGGTGTTGATAGTTTGCAAAATAAATAAATAAATAAATAAAAATAAATGTAAAAAAAAAAAAAAAAAAAAAAAAAAAAAAAAAAAAAAAAAACATTATTAGGAGTTTGAGTAATAATAATAACAAAAGATTTTCCCTATATTCTGTAACCCGGAAGGCAGGGTAGGATCCCATAGTAACATTTAACACCTTCCCTTACCAATAATAATAATAATAATAAACTGCAAAAAATCGCATTTTTTGCGATCAAATCACCGCATTTCAGATCACAAAACTTGGAAAACTGCCAAACAAATATTATATATACTTTATTATATTATATAAGAATATTTTCTTTCTTTTTAAGCTTCAGGCCGAGTAAAAACGTGATAAAACAAACGTGACAAATTATATTTCTCCCGAATATTATCAAGATAATAATTAATTGTAATATATACTAACCTCGGGATAACTCGGGATAATCAGGGAAACGGTTAATAGCGTAATTAAAACATAACATACAATAGCTAATCTGAGCTCAAAATAAAGTATAGCTTAAAATTTCAAACTTTTTTCTAACTATTATTCTCGTTCCTGCTTTAATTACACTGGAATAATTTTAAATTCAGCACAAATAAAATATCCATCACCAAAACAAGGACGTGTTTTAACAGAATTATGCACACTAACTTCATTTCAATTAGCTCACGAGACATTAATTTCGGTTTTATAAAACTTATTTTTAGATGAAATACGCAAGACACTTTTATATTAGTCTCAAAATATCATATTTTATATAGAAACCAGAAATAACCTTTAAAAAAAAGTTGACTAAAACAGTGACAGTGTGCTTATTTTGTCACAAAAGCACTCCACCAAAACCATCAAAAGCAATCTAATTAGCTGAGTATAAAGAGGTATCCGTCGATGGGAGACGTGATGTAAATTAGGACGTACTACTACTGAAGACAGAAATGTGTTTTGATAGTGTGAATATTCTACTCTAATTAGCTGTTTGTTGAATCACTATGAAAATTGACGTGATGCGAGAGACTTATTTTATGGAGTGTTAAAGCAAATACATTGTATGCGCGTAATGTATTTCATTCTCCGAGTATTTTTATTTTCATTAAATTAAACGCTACGTTTGTATTCATAATATTTTCTTTTTATAATTAGAAAGTAACATTAAGCAACCACAAAATATAAAAGTCATTATCATATTTCTAACGAAGTTCCGTTTAAATATTCTCTTATTTCACTACAGTTGTTCTCGTGAATAGATACTTAAAAGAATAATAATAGGTACACTCTTAATTCCATAGCGGAAAGACAAAATTTATCTAATTAGAAAAATATACAATGCTAAAGAATTAAAAAGCTTTCTGCCTTTCCTGATTTTAATATCAAGTTTGAAAGATTGTTAACTAAAGATATCTTAAAAGAATCCATTGGAATAAAAAATTACTGAGGATAAACTCATTTACACTGAAACAATGTAAATTATCCAGTCTTTACTTCCGTTGTTAACTAAATTGTCAAACGAAATTAAATACTTAAAAATAAATAAATAAACAAAACATGAATTTAACACATATGTAATCTAACTACGCTCTTAAACACTTGAGTTATGATAATTTTTTCTATGGATAGTGTAACCTTCCGCGTCTAACTAATGACATTAGGATCATATGAAGTACAAAAAATGCTTTTCGATGTAGTTGACGGGTAATCTAAAAATAAATAAATGTATAATATGTATTAGAGTTTTAATATAAGATATATAACATATTTAATATATAAGATATATATATTTAATATATAAGAGTTTAATCGCTGAAATTGGCTGATTAACCCTCTGACTGCCCAGGAAAAGGGCAAAATTGGTATTTTGTAATTTCTTTTCCTCGGTATTCTTTTAAAATGCTAAAAAAAGATGTTTTTCCCAACATGATATAAAAATCTTAATTACGTATATAAATATAACCCTTGATATTATTGATCATTATTCAATAACTTAAAATCGCATATATCTGTAGAATTATATTAATTTATATAATGCTTCTTTTGCAGTGAAACCTACAGCTTAGTGAGCGGCTATATACGTTTATGGCGCTGAGAAGGTTAAAAATGTGCGGAATTACAATTTAAAAGTACTGATTACGAAAATAAAAGATGCAAAAATGTCAGATGTAATAAATGAACGTTCCAGAAGCAATATGCATTTACCCTTCATTTTAATTTGATCACGAAACATAAATTTTATTCCCACTAATCACATTTTTATACCATTAAGCAAATTTAATTTTATCTGAAAAATGTAAAATGAAATAAACGTCAGTCTTTGTATAATTTCTCAAAATTTCAAATGTTAAAAGAAAATACGAAATTACAATTTAAAATTACTGATTACGAAAATAAAAGATGCAAAAATATCAGATGTAATAAATGAATGTTCCAGCAGCAATATGCATTTACACTTCCTTTCAATTTGATCACGTAACATTAATTTTTATTCCCACTAATCTCATTTTCCTACCACTAAGCAAATTTAATTTTATCTGAAAAATGTAAAATGAAACCAGCGTCTATCTTTGTATAATTTCTCGAAATTTTAAATGTTAAAAGAAAATACGAAATTACAATTTAAAATTACTGATTACGAAAATAAAAGATTCAAAAATCTCAGATGTAATAAATGAATGTTCCAGCAGCAATATGCATTTACACTTCATTTCAATTTGATCACGAAACATTAATTTTTATTCCCACTAATCTCATTTTCCTGCCACTAAGCAAATTTAATTTTATCTGAAAAATGTAAAATGAAATAAGCGTTTGTCTTTGTATAATTTCTCAAAGTTTTAAATGTTAAAAGAAAATACGAAATTACAATTTAAAATTACTGATTACGAAAATAAAAGATGCAAAAATGTCAGATGTAATAAATGAATGTCCCAGCAGCAATATGCATTTACACTTCATTTAAATTTGATCACGAAACATTAATTTTATTCCCACTAATCTCATTTTTATACCGCTAAGCAAATTTAATTTTATCTGAAAAATGTAAAATGAAATAAGCGTCTGTCTTTATCTCTCAATTTCAATAATTTCCCAAAATTTTAAATGTTAAAAGAAAATATCAATTAACTTATTATAAAAGCTTACTAGTGCACTGAGGGTGGGTTTATTGTGTTACAAAAGCATTCTATCATCCTCCAGTATATTTGTTTTCGTCAAATTTGAAGTTTAGTGCGTATTAATACATTTTTCTTTCAAGCATTACATTGTTTTACCACCTGAGCGCCGAGCAAAAGCACTACTTTTTCTAATATAAATGTATGGTGTTCTTTACGTCGAACCTTTTTTTTTTTTTTCATTTGAAGCAGGATTTTATTATAGACATGTTCTGCTTTAGAGGTATAACTAATGTATTAATGTTCTCCAGAGATGTAACAGAAAATGGTTAAGTGTTAGAGGTTACGTGTGAAAACAGATCCTGTCTGTAAGAGAATAAACACATGATCCCTACGAAAGAAATTATATAAAATTAAACCGGCCAAAAACCTGTCTAAAAAAGAAAATTTCACTAGTTTCTTGCGATATTTTTAGCAGTTTTTAGTGTTTTTCTATCTATAATCCAATAAACCAGTTCTTAGTCCCACAACGCCATTTGGTTATACCACTGGTAATTATTAATCGATTAGTAGAAGTCACATTTTTATATGCTAATTTGAGGCAGAAGTGGGGTATTAGTACTGTCTCTCTTTCTCTCTCTCTCTTTCTTCCTTCCCCTCTCTCTCTTTTAATTTTCTGACTACTGCACCCTATAAATTTACAGTTTGTCCTCAGGAAAGCAAATAAAATGTACTTATTAAATTGCTATGTTAAATAGTTATGCCTCAATTTTTTTTTAAATGAATATGACACAATACACTAAATTTTCTCTGTATATTTAAAAAATTTATAAAAAATATATTTTTTCACCATGCTATAAAAAATTTAATTATGTATAGGAATATAATCCTTGAGATTATTAACAATCACTGAATCATTCAAAACGGGATTATACCTTTACAATTATATTAACTTATAAAATGCTGCTACTGCAGTGAAACCTGCTGTTTAGTGAACGGATATATCAATTCACCCTGGTAAGAAGGTTAAAATTGTTTATTTTTATGTTAATTCCAAATGAAATATACGACACACTAATAATGCAACTGCCAACTTTTACGCTTATTTGTAAAATAAAAAAATCAATAGTAATTTTTACCATATGTGATCGCTCAAATTCACCAACTAAATAGGACAAAGATCACTACTTAAAATTAGTGGTAGCAAAAAATTTGTAACATTTTGGCAGCTATGTAATGAGTGTACACTTCAGTAGCAACATGCATTTAAACTTAATTTCAATTCGGTCAAGAAACATTGATTTTATTCATACTAATGTCATTTTACTGCCATTAAGTAAATTTAATTTTTACCTCAAACATGTAAAAGGAAATAAGCGTCTGTCTTTGTATCATTTGTCAAATTTTTATATTTTAAAAGAAAACACAAAATAATTTGTTATAAAAGCTTACTAGCGCAATGAGGGCGGGTTTATTGTATCACAAAAGCATTCTTCCATCGAAAGCAATCTATTTAACCGAGTATAGAGTTGTATTTTACGATGTCAAACACGGCGTAAATTAGGGCATACTTTTGAAAAAAGAAATGTATATTCCGATAGTGCAATATTCTCCCCTAATTAGCTGTCTGTTGAGACATGTTGGGAATTGACAAAGCTGTGATACATACTTTAATAAATGGAAAAGCTAATTCAATTTACACACTTAATTCTTCCAGAATTTGTTTCCGTCAAATTAAAACTTTAGTTTGTTTTAATACATTTTTCTTTCAAACATTACATTGTTTAAAATTAGCTATTTTTATATTAATCTGAAATGTATAGTACGAAACGCTAATAATATAACCGCCAACCTTTCCCTTTATTGCTATAAAAGTTATTCAGCAGTAATTTTTGCCTTATTTAAACGCTGAAATGCGACAATTAAATAAGACAATGATAGCTACTTAAAATTAGTGGTTGGAAAAAATGCGTAAAATTTTGGTAGCTACGTAACGAGTACATACTTCAGAAGTAATATGCACTTAAACTTTATTTCAATTCGGTCACGAAACATTAATTTTAGTATTCTAATGTTATTAGCATAACACTACGCAAATTTAATTATTACATAAAACATATAAAATGAAATAAGTGTCTTTCGTAATATTATTTCTCAATATTTTTATATTTTAAAAGAAAAACTTTTTAGCAATAATAAACTTTTTTATTATAAAAGTTTACTAGTGCAATAAGGATTGTTTTATTGTGTCACAAAAGCACTCTTCCATCAAAAGCAACCTAATTAACGAAGTGTAGTGAAGTATCTTGCGCTATCAAACATAGCGTAAATTAGGACATACTTATGAAAAAAGAAATTATATTTGGATAGCGAAATATTTCCACCTATTTAGTTGTTTGTTGAGGCATGTTGGAAATTCACAAAGCTGTGAGGCATGCTTTATCAAAGGGGAAAAATAATTCATTTTACGCACGCGATGTAATTCTTCTAGCATTTTTATTTTTCAAATTGAAACTTTAGTTTGTTTCCATACATTTTACTTTAGAACATTGCATCGCTTAAAATTACCTATTTTTGAATTAACCTGAAATGAAATATACGACACACTAATAATATAACTGCCAACATTTAAGCTTTTTTGTTAATTTTTTTTTCAATAGTAATTTTTGTCTTATTAAATCGATGAAATTCGACAATTTACTAAGTCATACATCACTACTTAAAATTAGTGTTATGTAAAAATGCGTAAAATTTTGACAGCACGTAACGAATGCATACTTCAGTAGCATTTAAACTTCATTTCAATTTGGTCACGAAACATTAATTTTATTCCCACTAATGACATTTCCCTACCATTAAGCAAATGTAATTTTTATCTGAAATATGTAAAATGAAATAAACGTCTTTCTTTGAATTATTTCTTAAATTTGTATATTTTAAAAGAAAACTCTAAATAATTTATATAAAAGTTTACTAGTGCATTGATGGTGGGTTTATTGTGTCACAAAAGAACTCTTACTTATAAAAGCAATCTAATTGAGTACAGAGAGTTATTTTACGATATCAAACATGGCGTAAATTAGGACAAACTTATGAAAAAAGAAATCTATATTGTTATTGTGCAATATTATCCCCTAATTAGTTGTTTTTCGAGGAATACTTTATCAAACTTGAAAGCTAATTCATTTTACGCAGGTAATGTAATTCCTCCAGTATTTTTATTTTCGTCAAATTGAAAGTTTAGTTTGTTTTAATACATTTTACTTTCAAACATTCCATTTTTTAAAATTATCTATTTTTAAATTAATCCCAATTGAAATATACAACACACTAATAATATTACAAACTTTTACTCTTGTTTGTCAAAAATTTTTTTCAATAGTAATTCTTTCTTTATTTAATAGCTGAAATTGGACAAATAAACAAGGCAAAAACCACCGCTTATAATTAGCAATAGCAAAAAATGCGAAAATTTTTGGAAGCTACGTAACCAGTGTACACATGCATATGTATTTAATTTTCATTTCAGTTTGGTCACGAAATATTAATTTTATTCTTAATAATGTCATTTTCCTAGCATTAAGCAAATTTAATTTTTGTCTGAATCAGGTAAAATACAATAAGCACCAGTCTTTGTAATTTTTCTCAAATGTTTATATATTTAAAAAAAAAAAAAAAAAAAAAAAAAAACTTGTTATAAAAGTTTACTAGTGTATTGAAGGTGCGTTTATTGTGTCACAAAATCACTCTTCAATCGCAATCAATCTAATTAACTAATTATATAGAGGTATTTTTAGATATCAAACATGGAGTAAATTAGGACACACTTATGGAAAAAGAAATGTACATTTTGATAGTGCTATATTCTCCACTAATTAGCTATTTGTTGAGGAATGTTGGAAATTGCTAAACCTGTGAGTTACGTTGTGAGAACGCTGTTTACGCTGTAAAAAGCTTTATGAAACTGGGAAGCTATTTCCTTTCACGAACGTGATGTAATTTGGCCAGCATTTTTATTTTCGTCAAATTAATACATTAGTTTGTTTTTCATACATTTATCTTTTTAAAGTCATAATGCAGCATTTAGTAAATTCAAAATGAGGGATTATACCGTCAGCGAATATCTGTTTAAATGTCTTGTTGTTTTCTAAATTCAAAAGATTTCAAGTTTATTGGCAGGAAACTACTACAAATTTATCGTAAAGGAACGCATTCTACATAAATATGAGAAAAGGAAATATAACAATGTACCATGCCATTTAAAAAATGCACTTCAGTTTTCGTTCACAGAGATATTTTTAATAAAACCAGTAGAATCACATTTAATAAGTAGAATTCAAAATTTTTAGAAAACAGAAAAAAAAAATATTGGATATAATTACGTTGAAGAAATAATTTTATTAATAAATATTTGTTAAAAATTTAAATTTTCCTCGTACAGTTTTCCTTCGTGATGATTTTGTTAGAACGTAAAGAAATGGTGATATCTGTAAAAACTTACATATTAACAATGGTCATGAAATATAAGCATTGCTGTATGCTTTTAGTCTATCTTTGTACGTGTAACAATATAAATGTGGAAGGAAAGCTAAACAATACTGCAAAAAATGTTAAAGCTGTCCTTTCGATCTGTAGCTTTAAAGGAAGGCTACAACGAAAATACTATTTTTTATTAGTTATATTTATCATTTTTTTAAATTCAGAATTTCATCGTATAAATAAGATAACGATTACTACTCAGAAATACTGGCACTAAAATTAAGAAAAAAGTGAAATGCGACCCACGTGTATTATTCTTGTTTCTTCCGTTGTTTCAAATGAGTTAATTTATAATTTAGCGTAAATAAAAAATATATTAAGTTAAATAATGCTATAAAAAGTGATAGAGTATCTTTATTAAGATTTACGATCGTTTCATCGCACAATCGGCGACATTTTCAAAATCAATCATAATAGAAAATATTTTCACATAACTTAAAAACAATAATATAGTAAACAATGTCACGAGACATGAAGCCAAGTTAATAATAAATGAAATGATAACTAATGAAAATATTGCAACCATAAAATAAAATAAAAATTAAATTAGCTATTTGCGAGCGTGGATTAATTTTCACATAATTTAAAAACAACATGGTAAACAATGTCACGAGACATCAAGCATATAGAAAAGCATTGCAAAACATAAAATAAACTAAAATTAACTTGGCTATTTGCGAGTGTGGATTAATTTTTACTATTGTTTCTACAATTACTTAGTATCTCTTTCCAAATTCTAGGTAAATTAAGGGACACAGAATCGTTGCAAATATTCTCGTTGCATAAAAATATTTCTATAGATTCTCGGACTATGGATGGTAAATAAAATCTTGATGGATAAATTAACTTGCTATTTTTAAATTCAATCTGTAAAGGTTCTTCTTCTTCCAATGTTGGAATCTATGTCATATTTGGATGATGGACAGCATGGTTTTAGAGAATCACGCAGCACAATTTCAGCTCTTGCAGCTCTAAAGAAAATAATTAAGGAAACACTTTCAGAATTCAAATATTGTTCGCTCATCTCTTTTGACGTGGTTGGAGCCTTTGATGAGATGGATTGG
Source organism: Maratus speciosus (assembly GCA_963932465.1). NCBI lineage: Eukaryota > Metazoa > Arthropoda > Arachnida > Araneae > Salticidae > Maratus > Maratus speciosus. Next base: position 498,448,294 of record OZ010794.1, on the reverse strand, counting down.
TTTATCTTGGCTGAATTAATTGATGAACTTCCGATTTATGAGTATTTAAAAACGACTTTAAAGAATTATATCAGTCATCGTCTCATAGGATTCAAGTTTGTTAGAGGCATAAGATGGTTTAGAATCTTCCGGGGCTGCCCGCAGGGTTCCTGTTTAGGACCCCTGCTTTGGACCATTGTTGCTGATAAGATTATCAAAACTTATAAGCGACACAGTCAAAAAATTATTTCTTATGCTGATGACTCTGTTATTCTTGAAGGCAGTGATACAAGACCTGCACTTGAGAATACCATCAATGCTAGCATTTCCCACTTTGCTGCAGCCTGTAGTGCTTTACATCTGTCAATTAGTGTTGAAAAATCTGCTTCAATGCTTTTTGGAAAATATATATCAAGAAAGCGTCGACCTATTTTTAAACTCCAGGGTAGGAGCATATCTGTTAAGGATAATTTGCTGTACTTGGGATTTTATCTTGACAGTAGATTCCATTGGTTGGAACATCTCGATATGGCCCGCGATAAAATAAAAGATTTTACTTGTAATATCCAAAAGACAAGAATTCGTGATAAAGGATTACCACTTGAGTTTCTAAAAATTTGGTACAATTCAGTGCTAAAGAAACAGATTACTTACGGTTACGAAATTTGGTTTAATGATTTACGGAGCCATGGAATTAAGCGTTTATCCTCATGCCAAAGGCTATGTCTCTTATCTATCATTCGCGCATATCGGTCAGTATCAACACAGGCACTTTGTGTACTTTCAGGAGTTCCTCCAATCGAAGTAGAATTAAAACAACTGGCTTTATGTTTTGAAGTTCAGAATAATGATGGTTCAGATTGGATAGAAGATGTTTTTGTTTCAACAGATCGTTTGATGAAAAAAGTTTATACTTTTCACTATCCCTACTTTTATTATGATCATCATGTCAATTTCGTACGTGCTATTACTGAGAAGGTCCCTTTGTACAACCACCCAGTTTTATATACAGATGGTTCTAAGATGCCTACGGGCGTTGGAGCGGCTTTTGTGGTATTTTTGAAAGAAGATATTATCTTTGAGAAGAGAATTAGACTTAAATTATTTAATACGGTATACCAGGCTGAACTTACCGCCTTAGATTCCGCAATTGAGTGGTGTAGAGACTCCTCATACAGTGTATTCCACATTTATACAGACAGCTTGTCCTCAGTTCAAGCGCTTCAAAATCTTTTTCCAACGGACGAAATTCTTTTTAATATTTATACGAATTTACGACTATTGCATAATAAAACTATTAATATAGGCTGGATTAAATCCCACGTTGGTTTCGTCGGAAATGAGCGCGCAGACTACCTTGCCAAATCAGTCACTGAGACTGGTACATTTGATGCTGAAATAAACATTCCTATCCCTGTTTCGTTTGTGAAGCAGTTCTACAAAAGCAATATTATTAAAATTTGGCAGAACGAATGGTCTTATAGCGATAAGGGAAGAGACACGCATAGTATTATTAAAAAAGTGGATACCTCATTTTTGTGTTTCTCGCAAGTCCATGCCTATTTTATATCTGCACATGGGGCATTTCCTAGTTATCTTTATAAAAGGGGAAAACGCCAGAGTGATAAATGCCTATGTGGAAACATCGGTGATGTCAAACATTATCTGTTTGGTAAATGTCCATTGATGCCTACTTCATTTAACTTTATCCGTAACCGGACACTTAGCTGGAACATGCGTAACATACTGCTCTCGAAATCAAATTATCACAGACTCAGACTTATTTACAACGAACTAAATAAGCATTTTTCGTTTATAAAATATAAATTTTGATTTTTAATCTTTGTTTTATTTTAACCACTTTTCCTGCGCCAGGGCGCTCTTTGTAAGTTTTACTTTTTTTTTTTTTTTTTTTTTTTTTTTTGTCATTGTATTTCTTGGGCTATTCCCCAGCTGTGGTTTTGCAGGTCGCAGAGGGTACTTTTCTGTTAGGGGTTCATGCCTATGCCATTTTTGGTTGGCTCCCTGGCAGAGTCATCCTGATCCTGTAAAGGTTCTTCGCTGCATAATCTGTTATGCAGCGAAGAACCTTTACAGATTGAATTTAAAAATAGCAAGTTAATTTATCCATCGAGATTTTATTTACCATCCATAGTCCGAGAATCTATAGAAATATTTTTACGCAACGAGAATATTTGGGAGAATACACAGGATAATTCACAGGTAATATCAGGATTCTTCCTTATCAGTTTCATGAATTTTGATCAAAAATTAAGTAGCAAGGAGAATTTCAAAAATAAAAAAAAAGCTGAAACATTAGTATTGAGAAAAACAGATTTCACGTATACTAAAAGTCCAAAAATTTGTTTGTGAACAAAATTGAAACACTTGTAATTTTGCGTCAAATAATCGCAGCTGCATGCGGTTTTCTAAGAATGACGTAGTACAAATTGGAGAATAGTAATGCACACAGAAATAGATGTCGGTTTTGGTGTCGATTTGTGCTCAAATAAAGGTCCACCGTCCCCTTAACCCCTTCGGGACGGGTGCCTTTTACGAAATTTTTAATCTTTTGTCACCGTTTTTTAAAAACAGAAATTTGTGTCTTCTTGAATCGAGAAAATGCGCTGATTAAATAAGGCAAATTTTACGGTAAAATTTTACTGGTGAGGAAGAACAAGGATTATGAGTGCTTCATGCGGCACGTATACGTGTCGCTCGCCCCCAAGGGTTAAAGACTATTCAACCCGCGACAATCGCGAATTTCGATTTCACCATCTCCCGGACTAAAAGGGAAATGCTTTGTAGCAATGGTAACATTGTGTTTAACATACATTACTCATTTACACCTAATCTCAATGAAGTTACGAAATACATATTGTATTTGCTTTAGTTTCATTTTCATAACACGCATTTATTTGTAAACGAAATTTCTAAAACAACAAAAAATATTCATCCATTTCTTTCTCAGAATATTATACTTTATACTACGATTAGAAGTAATTTGCTGTGAAACTAACTATTGCATCGATAGTGTATTTATTTTGACAAAGGCACTCCAAAACACATCAAAAGAAATCAAATTAACTGAGTACAGTAAATTATCTTTCAACCTCAGATATGGTGTAAATCAGAACACACTTCTGAAGAAAGAAATGTATACTGTGATCGTTTAATATTCTCCTCTAATTATCCGTTTGTTGACGAATGACGATAATTGACAGGGCTGAAAGAGTTAATTTTACACGTACGAATGAAAAGTCCTTTTACACAAGTAATGCAATTATCTGTTGCTTTTATTTTCATGAAAATAAAAGCTACATTTGTCTTCATAAACTATCCTTTTCGTAATTAAAATGAAGCGTTAATTACCTTGAAATTTTACGATTAAGCGTACGATTTTCTGTTTAAATGTGTGTTTCTTTATCAACATTTGTTACAGTTAATCAATAAATTTAGACGCTTTTTACTAAATATATAACCACAGCAGTCCTCTCCCCCTTATATATTATTTCCGTAATACAGGCGATGCTACTGATTTGGGGGGATTTCAGCTAATTCCAGAGGATGCGTGTTGGTGTACATAGGGAAATGCTTAATAAAATTGCAACACTGTGTTTAAACAGCATTACGTATTTGCACTTAATTTGAATTTAGCCACGAAATACGTATTGTATTTGCTTTAATTTCATTTTCATGACACGAACTTTATTTTTACACGAAATTTGTAAAACAACAAAAACTATTCTTTTCTATTCTTCCTCAGAATATCATAATTTATGCGACAGTTAGAAGTAATTTGCTGTGAAAATAAACTGTTGCATGGGAAGTGTGTTTATTGTGTCACAAAGGCACTCCTCCAAAAACATCAAAAGCAATCTAATTGACAGAGTGTGAATTATCTTTCAATATCAGACATGGTGTACATCAGCATGTACTGCTGAAGAAAGAGACATACACTGTGATCGTTTAATACTTTCCCCTAATTATCCGTATGCTGACGAATGATGATAATTGACAGAGATGAAAGAGTTAATCTTACACGTGCAAATGCAAAGTCCTTTAACAATAGTAATGTAATTATCTCATAGCTTTTATTTAGCCACGGAATACATATTCTATTTGCATTAATTTCATTTTCATGACGACAATTTTATTTTTACTCGAAATTTCTAAAACAACAAAAAATATTCGTTTCTATTCTTTCTCAGAATATCATAATTTTTGCGACAATTAGAAGTAATTTGCTGTGAAAACTAACTATTGCATCGACAGTGTGTTTATTGTGTCATAAAGGCACTCCCCCAAAAGAATCAAAAGCAATCTAATTAATTGGGTACAGTGAATTATCTTTCAATATCAGACATGGTGTACATCAGAACGCACTTCTGAAGAAAGAAGTGTAGACTGTGATCGTTTAATACTCTCCCCTAATTATTCGTATGTTGACGAATGACGATAATTGACAGTGCTGAAAGAGTTAATTTTACACGTGCGAATGCAAAGTCCTTTTACACAAGTAATGTAATTATCTGATTGCTTTTATTTTCTCGAAAATAAAAGCTACATTTGCCTTTATAAACTAATCTTTTCGTAATAAAAATGAAGCGTTAATTACCTTGAAATTTTACGAATAAGAGTACGACTTTGTTTAAATATCTGTTTCTTATTCAACATGTGTTACAGTTAATCAATAAATTTAGACGCTTTTAAAACAACTAGTAGTAAATTGATACAAATTGTATTGTAAATGTATACATTCTAAATAAATAAGAAAACATGAAACGCAAAAGACTTACAAAGTTTCCCGTCGTTTGAAAAATACTTTTGAAGCTTTGTTAACGAAGGATATTTTAAACACACAGAATAAAAATTATAAGTACATAAGCAACGCTTAAAATTTTCTGAAGACAGTAAAAATAAATGGACCTAATTACACGACAACGCATTGTTTAAAATTAAAATTTTGTTAAGAAAATAGATTCAGTTTTAAAAATCTGCTAAAGTGTAACAAATTGACATGAGTTTGTAAAACAAATATATTGAAAATGCTAAGTTAAACATAGTATAACCTTTACTTTCTTGAAAACAAAATGAAACATATTTCTGTACGTGTAATAAATGTGAATTAAAGGGTTTTGGTATTTCTAAAGTGAAATAACGCTGCGTGTAATGTGTTTTAAAATATTTTTAATTCAGAGAAAATAACAATTAAAATAATTTTTATAAGTGTATTTTAGAAACATTATATAATATTTATACTTCGTTTCATTTTGGTTAGAGAGCTCGCATTTCATTCCCATTAATTTCACTTTCATAACACAAATTTCATTTTCTGTATAAAATACAGAAAAATGGGACGTGCTGTTATAGTACTTTTCAAACTATGATATATTAAAAAAATATTTATAATAACATTATAAAAACTATCAAGTGCATTGAGTGTGTGCTTATTCGGATACGAAAGCACTTCTGCGAAGTCATCAAAATCTATCTAATTAACTTTGTATGAAGAGGTATCAGGCGTGGTATAAATTAGAACATAGTGCTGAAGAAAGAAATGTGTGTTTTAATAGTGCAATGTTCTCCAGTAATTAGTTACTTGTTCAAGCATGATTGACAAGTTTGCGAGTTTGATTTTTTAAAGTGCCAAAGCAAATTCATTTTACGCATGCAACGTAATTGTTGGAGAAGTTTTATTTTCGTCAAAATAAATGTCCCATTGTTTTCATGTATGCTTTCCTTTTTTTGTGATAATAATGCCGCATTAAGTAGCTGCAAACTGTGGGAGCGAATTTCTGTTTAAATTTTATGTTATTTATTACCTTACAAATGTTGTGTTGAATCAATAAATGTAAAAACTTTTTAAATAATTGGTAGAGAACTGTTACAAACATTCTTTCTAAGTAATTAGGAGAATGTGACATGTAAAGAATTACAAAGTATCCTTTCATTTTAGAAATATATTTTAGTTTTGTTTTCAAAACGTATTTTAAATAAAAGTAATGCGATCGAAGTGGTACAGGCAGTACGTAAAAGTTAATAAAATGTTTGAAATACCTTAAAAATTAATGGACATAATTGTATATTTTTATTGTAAATATTTAAATTTTCCGCTGAATATTCCTTTTATTTAACATGTTCATTAAAACATACAGAATTGTTGCAAATCACAAAACTGCCTTTGACAATGTTTAGTGGAAATACCATCAATAATTCGTTCTTAAGGCTGTTCTCAAATCGAAAAGGGTAACTTTCTGACATAAGTTTTAATTTATTTTTGTTCAAAAATGCATGAAACTAGCTGGTGTTGTTGTTCAAAAGCTATGCCATTGAGCTGTTTTTTCCATTTTTTTGCAATCGCAATAGATCTTTCAGAAAATAGTGTCAAAGAGGGCGTTTTGAACCGAATTTCCGCACGAAGGAAGGAAGAGCACTCAAGAGCGGGCGAAAAACGTGTTTGTCATGTGATCAAAATGGCTTATAACTCAATAGGCAATTGATTGATCAAAAAATGGAAAAAACAGTTCAATTCAAAATCGCTTCCATGGCCAGGCTTTCCAATTTTATACATTTCCGATAAAAAATGAATTTGTAAATATGTCAAAACGTTTTGCGCTTGTTGAACAGAGCAGTTAAGAACAGCCTTAAAAATACATTGTATTTAATACTTGCATGTTAATTATGTAAATATGACTAAGCAAAATGTGCTAGGGAAAACAAAATTGTGATTCTTTGATTTATGCAAAATATTAGGTAAAATGCTTCGCTGCCAACGATGTTTTCTGGCCAATATCTAAGGCTTCGAGTTAAACGTAAAACTTTTATCTTGCCCTGCTCGTTCAAGTTCACGTACCATGCATGTGTGTTTATGATACGCCCATGCATATGTATTAAGGGAACATTTTATCTTTTTAACAATTTTGTTTATTTTAAAAAATATGGTTCAAATGTTGAACTCATTGCATTTCAATGTTCAACTAAAAGTGCATTTTGAAAAAAAAATTTACTGCATGTTTAATTAATTTCTTTTAAAAGTTTATAAAAATTTCAATTTTTTTAAATCCCTATTACATTAAAAAATTGATATTTTTACACATTTTTTTAAAAAGATTTTCAAATATGTATTACACAAGACTGAACATGGATTTTTAGATACATCTAACATTACATTTAATACAATTCTTTTACTGGTACAGTGTAAAGCGATGAAATCAAACGCATCCTAATATACTTTCTCTCAATTCTAAATAAAATAACTAACGCTGTCCTGTGATACCCGCGACCGCCAGCAGTTTTGAATTTTTTGTGACCGGAGGTCTTTCTTCGTTAATATTAAGTAAAATATTGCATACGAAAATATGCAAATCGGTGGTATTATAGAGAAATATTTGATAACCATGCTGATGCAGACAGTTTTCAAATCGAAGAATTATTTTAAGAGGTATTTAATGATAAAATTGGTCAAAGTCATTCCATTAAAAAAAGTTTTATAGGAGCAAAAACTACAGGGGAGGTAGGGGAGGTATGATACACTTTTTTTTAACTAATTTTTTACAACCCTTAGAAAGCTATTTTTAAACAAATTTTTCGTGTTTTCTTATAAAGTGACCTTTTATGCATTTATTAAAAATATTGTGAATTTAAAAAAATAGTCATTCAAAAAATTTATCCCAATTATTTTGAATGTTTACTACTGTATCAAATCTCCCCATTACTGGGGAGGATTGATAAACTAACAAGGCAGGTTTGATACATTGTAATGTAAATTGAAAAAAAAAATGCAGACAATTCAATTTATTCATCATACATTTTTTTATGATAAATCTTGAAATATTTAAGTAAAATTTGAAACGGAATGACATTGACATATTTTTGTTTCAGAAAGGTTTTTTACAAAAATATTTAAACTATTGCTATTATTTAAACAATCCTATTAACACACTTTTTAGAAAATAAATAATGAAAAAAACTCCTAGAGATCTAGCTGCAAGGAAAAAGGAAGTGAACATTGCTGATTTGTAAACAATTTAACATACATTTAGCACATTTAAGATTCCTTTAACCCTTTCAGGGGCAAAGCATTTTCAATGCTAAAGTGTTGAATAAATGTATTGCACGGGAATTTACTAACAAATTTAATTAGAAATAAGAAAAGGCATATATTTCCCTTTCACACTAAATGGAACATATTTTACCAAAATGCTGGTGCCAATGTGGCGACTGGGAATTAAAATTAAGTGGTTTCATAAACATACCACCACCCCTGAAATAGTGAAAAGAAAAACTAATGTAAGTAAAATCGGGAAGATTTAACGTTTTTTCAATTTGCCCTTCGTAAATTATAGAAAAATTTTTCCTTTCAGGCCATTTAAACTTTTTCCCTTCTGCATGACGAGCAAAGGGAACTAACCATCTGTCATCGCAATGCTTTTCTATGTAACCTACATAACGTATATGAATAGTCTCTTTGTTCTTCCTTAAAAATTTCAGTAGCTCTTGCTGTAAAACAATAATGAATATTACAGTCCTATATTAGTTTGAAAACTTAAAAAAACTATTAAATTTCAAATATACAAGTGTATCATTTCTCCCCAGTAATAATGTATCATTTCTCCCTATTATGCCTTATTAGATTTTCAATCACTTTGTACAAATGCAGTGCAAAATGGTAATTTACTTTCTAATAAAACTAATCCTAACAATGTGCTTTATATTAAAAAAAAAAAAAAATACAAGATATTATCTTCACAATAATAAGAGTTATGAAAGAAAATTAGTCAATGAAAAAATTTACTTTGACGTTCCAAAAACCTTAAAAATTAAAAGAAAAGAAAAGTTGTCAGTTCTTCATTGTTTATTCCAGGTACTGATGGCTTTAGCAAGTAAAAGAAGCCTTCACATGTGTTAGAATGGCTGTTAATGCCATTTGTTGAGAAAAATTGTCAATGTATCAACCCTCCCTATGTATCAAACCTCCCCAGCCTCCCCTACATAGGAATTTAAACCTTTCTAGATCATTTTATACATTAGAAGTTCCCGGTGTGCAGACTGCATTTATATTTTTAGTTTGACTCATTTTTTGAGGTTTTATTTGTATTTTAAATTCAAATTTTCAGCATTTCGAGAAAGAATTTTTGCAACTTTTCGAAAAGGGTATTATTTTAAATTGTTGCCAAATTTAAAAACATCGCAAAGAATAATATTTCCTTAAAATTAAAAATTTATTTACACGTGACTATTATAAACAGAAAAAAAAACTTTCAAATGAGAATTAAATGATTAGTATTAAACCTTTGAGGAGCAATCAATACTCCGCAATATTGATTTCTCACCAGAATATTCGAAAAATTTTATTTTAAAATATAGAAAACCAATTTTTCAACATTTCGCCCCCAAAGCTAAAAAATAAAATTTAGTTAAAAATTTCTGTTGCGAATCTTATTTAAATTAGGTGGTATATAATATATCCCACTGGCCCTCAAGGGGTTAAAAGCAGAAAAATATTGATAATTACGTCATAAAAACTATATTTACATGTGAATTTTAAAAGAGAAAGAAAATTGTAAAATAATAATTCATTAATATGCGTTAAAAGAAGTATATGGAGGAAATTACGTCATACTTAAAATTGCCAAACCATAATATTGCCAACCAGTTTAAATTAAAAAATATACTTGCAAGAGACATTTACTTCATATTTTGAGACAATCTTTTAAAACTAATCTATATATGTATATATTATGCTACTACGTGGCACAAAAATCGCAATTATTTGTTAATTGTTTAATGACAACGCGAGAATGAAACGCGTCTCATTTGATATTAAACAGCATTTATTGCATCTCCATACCTATAAGGGGGGTTTCCCCCGTATAGGTACCTATAAGGGGGGTTCCCCCTAAGGGGGGTTTCCCCCATACCTATAAGGGGGGTTTCCCCCGACCCTGTTCGGTCGCCAAATGCCACTAAATATCGCCAAATTTGGCGATCAAAATTAGTCGCCAAAAGTAATGCCAACTTGGCGATATCTCTAATATTTCGCCAAATTCCCATAGACTTCCATTGTAAACCAATAGTGTTTACTGGCTTACAGAAAATCAACATATTGAGATACCTTGAACCAATGAAACAATGCAGATGTTATTGAAGCGCTACAAGAGTCGCATTGCTCTTGTGTTGAGAATTCTAAGACAGCGCAAATAATATTTCATTTCTAACAACAAATGTATTTTCACGTGAATATTAAAAAGAGAAAGAAAACTTTGGTGAAAATTACGTCATACTTAAATTTATAAATTAAAAATGTCTTATTTAAAAAAAAAAAAACTTTCTTATAGCGTTGTTAAAAAATACCGGGAGACATAGACATCGTTTGCTTAGATCATTTTATATTAGCTTATTTTCACATGTTTCACTGATCTGATTTAATCAAAGTCAAAACAACCCGTTAGCAGGGACATAGCCACAGTTTTTTTTTTAATTATAATTCATTCTTCCGACATTTTTTTAAAGCCGATCAAATTAGCGTGCTTTTAGTGTTTTCGGTGTCTGAACGTGAGTTGGCGAGTGTAGCTCGTAGGGAGCAGAGCCCCCTAGTTATTAAAAAAAAATAACAAAAAACTTGAAGGCTAATTCCATGCGCAGATTTATCACATATATAATAAAGAACATGTATAAAATAGTTTAAATCTGTATCTAACATACAAAAAAAAAAAAAACAAAAAAAAAAACAGCCTTAGCATTTTTAAAACATGAAAGTGAAGAAAATATAAACAAGAAGAAAAAACCATTTAAAGTTTTAATTTGTGTGAGTAATTGCGCTGAGGGTATTAACAAAATTCAGAGTATCTCGCGATATAGTTACCGTATGGGTAAAAATGAGCTGTCAAAATATTCACAATTAAACAGGTTTTCATTTAACATTAAAAACCTAAAATCGTTTTTTGGACCAATTTTAAGGTAAACTTTTCCCTTAATTATACGTCCATGTACGTGTGTTTATTATATGTCCACATATGTGTCTTTAGTTAAAAATGCTTTTGATTGTTAAAGCATTTTCGTCGAAAAATTCGGTCGTATTTAAGTGCATTTCCGAATTATCTGAAACACCAGCATTTTGTATCCCCGACATTTATAACTGAATGTTTTCTTCCATGCGTTTAACTTCACTTCTTTTGTAATTACCTCAATATTTAATCATAGACGTACATATAAGTCTTTTTTCTCGTTACGCTATTACTGAATAGTAATCTTTGGTTTATTTCGCAGAAATTCCGCAAGTAGATTTTTATTTTTCGATAAGGCGTAAATTACTATTCTGAAATATTTGTAATCGAAACTACGTATTCACTGGATAAGGTACGTATGTTTAATGTTCATCGTTCATGTTTCAGTAATTTTCATGAGCATAATTTCTGTGTATGTCTTGTATATTACTTTTTTTGCCACTAAATCGTGCAAAATTTTATCCTGTCGAATTCTGAGACAAAATATATCTGAGACCAAAATAAGCCATTTTAAATTATTACCATCAACTGGGGCTTTGGTCCGGGTACTTTGGTACTTGCAAAATAAAACTTTGGTCCATCTCATAAGAAAGTTTTATTCTTTGTATTGAACAAACAATACAAGACAATTTGGAGTTTTTGCCCTTGAAAAATATTTTATACTCTGCTATAGGATATTTGAATAGTTTCGGTAATTTAAATTTTTTTAGTAGCAACACTGGATGTGTTTGTAAAGAACTGTTTTCGTGTGTAAATTTCAAGGAATCTCCGTGGCCGAGTGGTCGAAGCACCACGCTGCTAAACGCTTGCGAGCGTAGGAGATTGTGGGTTCGAATCCCGTTAGTTCTATTGCCCACACTCTTTGTGTAGAACTCGCAGGATGTATTTCTCTTGTGTTGTAATATTTCCTAGTGCTATCTTGTCTCTGACTTATAAGCGGGCTCTCATGTCAAGCACACAAGTCATATGTTGGTTGTTCAATAAATAAAAAGCAAATTTTAACTCTTCAAACTTTCTATAGTGAAACAATCTGGATAAGAGCTACAAATAAGATAAGTGTCAAAATATTACCTTTAGTAAGCTGTAATCCATATGTGATCATAATTTTTCCTTTAACTTTTTATTTTGACCAAAAATGTTACATTTTCATAAAGCTAACATGAAAACTACTTTTTCGGGGCTACTTTGTGGCAAGCCTTTTTTGGTCCGAAATTGCCCCAATTACTTAGAAATGCCTTTTATACAACCAAATCTATTAAAACATGTTTTAAGTAACATTTTTTTCGAATGTTACTGTAGCAAAATGTAACTTTAATGTGTTTTGTTCCAACTGCTGAGGATAACATGACGAAAACTGTTTCTCGTTTCTTTAATATTAACAATTGGTTTATTGTGTTTAAAAGTTTTAAAAAAATCATTAGTTTATCGAGTTTGCAGTGTTAATTTATTAGCAATAGCTATTGCAAGGGCGCGTTTCAATAAAAATGTATTCATTTTATATGAAACTAAGTGAATGGATCAAAGAAGCCTCCAGCAGGGGCTACTTTGTTCCAAAACTTTAAAAATGGTAAATAAATAAATAAATAAATAAATAAATAAATAAAAAATTTCCTCTTTAAAATCATATAGTTTGCTTCATTGTTTCATGTTAATTGCTTACTGCTCCATTTCGACGTTGAAAAATCACATATAATATCTTTTAATAATGGAAATGTGAGTGGAACCAGGAAAAAGTGACCCAAAGTAGTTCATACATACATAGTAGACATAAAATAGTTCAAAACATATTAAAGTGAATAAATCAATGCTTATAATGTTTCATCTATTGATAAAATCTATAAGAAATAATTTCTATCAGTCTAGAACAATGGTTCCCAATCTTTTCTTGACCACGCCCCACCGAAGCATCTGTAAAATCGCGATTGACCCATTCCCTCACGTTCATCTTCTCTCACACAGTTTCTGTAACATACATCTCTTACTATTTAAAAAGTGAACTCTATTCACCTGAAAGAAGCCTGGCGATGCCTTAACAATTATTCATTTCCAACCTTTCCCAGCCTTTTCTTGACCACGCCCCACCGAAGCATCTGTAAAATCGGCATTGCCCCCCCCCCTTCCTTCGAGTCCATCTTCTCACATACAGTTTCTATAACATCTCTTATTATTTAAAAAGTGAACTCTATTTACCTGAAAGAAGCTTGGCGATCCCATAACAATTATTCATTCCGCATTTTTTAACTTATCAAACAGATGGATTATCGGCCATAAATGTGTTTTTAACATCGTTCTATAAATAAGGCTATACATATACATCTTCACTTTTATGTCAGAAAGAGTTGTGTTTTGCATTTCCAACTTGTCTGAATCTTTAAGATAATTATTATACGGTACACATTTTTATCATCGCAGAATTCTTGAAGAGACTCTCATATTTATCATTAAAATTGATATTACTGACAGATTTTAAAATTCTTAATAACTTATTAAAAGTTGGTGAAATTACTTTTTCTATGGATAACTAAATACATAAGAAGCATTTTAAGATGCTGACCTTTATCCATTTTAAGTTGTCATTACTCCCCATCAAAACACATTATGTTTTTTTTTCCTCTTCGATTATCGTTAATTGATTGCCAATGTATTATCTAATTTTAAAATTTAAATTGTAAATGTTTTATATTCATTTACCGTGTAAGAGGGACTGCACTATAGCCATAGATATTTACTATTTGCACATTTCCTTTTCTAATGCTATTTAAGATTTATAAATTTTATAAATTTGGTAGTACCATATTTAGGTATTCCAAATATATTTTAGGTTAAATATGTTCACGATTGTAAAATTTAGATAAGCTCTTAAGTAGTTTTAAGTAAATGTTTTTTCATGTTACATACAGCAAAGCAAATACTAGAAATACAAAAGTCCGTCAATAAATGATCGAAAAAGCTGGAAAAAAAATGTAAAATAGAAACCAGAAAAATTATAAAATTTTCAATTAATTATAAAATTATAAAAATTCATTACAAAAATTAATTATAAAAATTGTAATATTTTCTAATTAAAAAAAATATTATAATAATTTTAAAGATTATTCATATAATTATTCCGGTGTATGTTTTATATTAAGTTTTTACTTCGGATTTTTTTTAAATTTAAGATTTTTATTTTATTATTATTATTATAATTTTTCATGCATTACTTCAAGCATTAATTCAATCTAAAGGATTAATATTCCAAAAAATCTGACAGCAATTATGTGAGTTACTTCGAGTCCATCTTCTCACATACAGTTTCTATAACATCTCTTATTATTTAAAAAGTGAACTCTATTTACCTGAAAGAAGCTTGGCGATCCCTTAACAATTATTCATTCCGCATTTTTTTTAACTTATCAAACAGATGGATTATCGGCCATAAATGTGTTTTTAACATCGTTCTATAAATAAGGCTATACATATACATCTTCACTTTTATGTCAGAAAGAGTTGTGTTTTGCATTTCCAACTTGTCTGAATCTTTAAGATAATTATTATACGGTACACATTTTTATCTTCGCAGAATTCTTGAAGAGACTCTCATATTTATCATTAAAATTGATAATACTGACAGATTTTAAAATTCTTAATAACTTATTAAAAGTTGGTGAAATTACTTTTTCTATGGATAACTAAATACATAAGAAGCATTTTAAGATGCTGACCTTTATCCATTTTAAGTTGTCATTACTCCCCATCAAAACACATTATGTTTTTTTTTCCCTCTTCGATTATCGTTAATTGATTGCCAATGTATTATCTAATTTTAAAATTTAAATTGTAAATGTTTTATATTCATTTACCGTGTAAGGACTGCACTATAGCCATAGATATTTACTATATGCACATTTCCTTTTCTAATGCTATTTAAGATTTATAAATTTTATAAAGTTGGTAGTACCATATTTAGGTATTCCAAATATATTTTAGGTTAAATATGTTCACGATAGTAAAATTTCGATAAGTCTTAAGTAGTTTTAAGTAAATGTTTTTTCATGGTACATACAGCAAAGCAAATACTAGAAATACAAAAGTCCTTTAATAAATGATCGAAAAAGCTGGGAAAAAAATGTAAAATAGAAACCAGAAAAATTATAAAATTTTCAATTAATTATAAAATTATAAAAATTAATTACAAAAATTGTAATATTTTCCAATTAAAATAAATATTATAATATCATATAATTATTCCGGTGTATGTTTTATATTAAGTTTTTACTTCGGATTTTTTTAAATTTAAGATTTTTATTTTATTATTATTATTATAATTTTTCATGAATTACTTCTATTTTCAATCTAAAGGATTAATTTTCCAAAAAATCTGACAGCAATTGTGTGAGTTACAAATTTGAAATTGACCCCCTAAAAGGTCAAATTGCCCCCGGTGGGGCGTACGCCCCACGTTGGGAAAATGAAAAAAAAGTATGAAAGAAATTTGAAACTTTGTGCGAAAATTTACAAAAGATTAAACTTAACCAATATTTTCAGTATTTCTAATAATTTCAATATCTATCATTAATTAAATGAAAAGAAATATTTTATTTTATTAACAAAAAACCCCATATCTTATTCTGTTTTCCATTCAAAATTCATGTTGCAGGATATCAAACTGCGTTAAAATAATTAAATATTCAACTATTTCTGTATTTGTAGTTTTCTCTAATATTTGTCATTAATTAAACGCAAAAATTATATTTTATTTTTGCTAGAAATTTATAGTCTGTATTTTATTCGAAAAATATGTTGAATAACGTCTAACTGCAAATCCCTTTTGTTTAGAGACTTCTTGCATGCCGACATTTTTATGATATTGACGTTGAAGCCTTTCCTGATACTGACATAGTTATATTATTAAAGTTTGACAGATCAGGGACGAACAGGCAGAAGAATAATAGAACAAAATCGATGGATTAATCAATATAGTTATCTATGCAGGCATAAGAACTTTCTTTTAAGATTTAAACTTAAGGATGTTACAAGAGGGTCAGTTTGTGTCTCTCTGTACTCAAAAAAAAAAAGATCAATGTTTTTTAATCTACATAAAATATAGTAAAATAACGAGCGAATTTATATGAAAATATAATACAATCAGGAACGAAAATCTAATATAACCTCTCCCGAGACATTTGCAATTTTAAAAACTGTTTCTTTATTTTTAGAAAGCCCAAAATTGAATAGATTTGAGAAATATAATGAAGTATTTATAAAAAGAAAGTATTTTCTACTCCCCGTAATTGTCAGAAACGTTCCGGAGTAGCTTTTACAGTGAAATAATCAGTCTTCTCAAACAGAAATATCGCATTTTCACTATTTCAAAGCAAAAACAATATATTTTATCAAACATATATTACTATTTTCTGATCAGTTTTCATTCGAAAAAAATGTTCCACAGTGTCAAACTGCAAATCTCTTTGTTTAGATACTACTCAGATAGTGACATTTATATGATACTGTCACTGAAGTACTTCTTTATACTGACATACAGTAATCTTATTATATTTTGACAGACCTAGGACAAATGCACAGAAAAATAATATTACAAGATCTTTGGACTTATCACTATAGTCTTCTACTCGTATACACGTATCAGAGCAATTCTTTTGAAACTATTTCAGTTTTAGTATATTTTAAAATTTAAAACAGGTAAGCATGTGTCTGGCTAGGTCTAAATGTCAACTTTTTAGGTACGTTTATTATCAGTGCAAGTAACGGATTTTTAATTAAACATATTCTTAGATTAAAAACAGCCAACTGTTTTAGTCTCTAGATGAAATTTTTCATCATATGTAGGGATTTTTTAACTTTCTTGTAAATACTTTGTCATTATTTTGTTGAGAAATATTAATATAAATAGTAATTCTTTTTACAATTATTTATTATGGAGGGTTACATTATAGATAATTATTTTCTTTTTCTCATTGTCGAATAATGTATACTGAAAATCGTTTTTTTATTTGACATATATGATTTCACACTATGTAGATCTTAAAAAAATAAAAATAATAAAAAAATGTTTTAAACAATATACAAATTATTAAAGAAGAGGCGCCTTCAATTCATGCCATTTTTTATTCTTTAATTAAGTTATTGTGTACGTGAACATTGGCGTTTCTACTTCAGGAATAAAAATGCCAAACTTTGAATGATAGATAGACCTGAAATTTTACTCATTTCTTTACTAGTTTGCTTGAATTTATTAATTCTAAAACGTTTTAGTTGAGAGATCATGAAATCTATCACAGAAGCTTAAAAAAGGAAATAAATCAAAATCATAGGAGATTGAAAAATACAAAATAGGAATTTATTTACTTTTACCTTTGAATTTTTTTAATATTTACCAATAGTTAAACGCATTTCATCATTAGTCTGATTGATTTTATTAATTCCATATCAACACATAAAACGTTTTAGTTGAGAGATCATGAAATCTATCACAGCAGCTTAACCCTTAAATGCCTGATTTTTCAAAAATCATTTTAATAATGTTTTTCGGCTTTCATTTTTTGAATACATCATGGGAAAAATACTTAAAAAATTCATATTTCGTTTTAAGTATGGTTTAAGGCTAAAAAACAGTTTGTTACTAATCGGCAATACTGGTCTTTAAGTGAAAAAATAATTTTCCTCCATAAAATTCTATAATATTAAACACACAAGAATTTTGGGAACAATGATAAGAAATAAATTTTACTTGCTTACTGCAGAACAAAATAGGGTATTTCGCAATCTTCCAAACACAACGAAAAGAACATGTAGCAACAATTGAAAAATAAATCTATCTTTATTCTTAAACAGCACAAGTGCTGCCATCTACATGTTGAAAATCGATTTAATAATATTTTCTGAATGTATTTTATTGGCAACATTATACATTATAGCTTCAAAATTATTCTAATAGTATTTTAGAAGCCTGAATTGGGTATGTTGCCGAAAAGCAACACTTAAGGGCATTTAAGGGTTAAATAAGGAAATAAATCAAAATCTTTGGAGATTTAAAAAAGCAAGGTGCTAATGAAAATAGGAATTTATTTTCTTTTAATTTCGAATTTTTCAATATTTACCATTAGTTAAACGCAAAAAATTGGTTTATTTTCTTAAAAATCTATTACTATTTTTCATTCAGTTTTTCATTTGAGAAACATGTTACACAGCGTCAAACTGCAAATCTCATTGTTTAGCTACTTCTCAGATGGTGGCATTTATATGATATTGTCACTGAAGCCTTTCCTTCTACTATTAGGACATAATCTTATTATATTTTGACAGATACAGGGCGATTATACTGAAGGATGAATATAACAAGATCTTGGGGCTTATCAGTAGAGCCATTGATACACGTATAAGAGCAGTTGTTCAAAAAAGACTTAAATTTAAGGATCTTCTTAACCCCTTAAAGGTTGCATTAAATTACAATTTAAAAATTCGAAATGCTTATTGGCACCACTTTTTTGAAAAAGAAATATTCACCTTTTTTAATGACAGGTAAAATGATTCAATAATAAAGCCAATTACACTATTTTATAAAATTGGTTGGATTCAAACAAAAAAGAATAAAATGTACAAAAGACACAGCTCGTGAATATCACGGGAGCGAGAATTAAGGGGTTAAGGTGTCTCGGGATTCTTAAGGCTTTAAAAAATTTTAATTTTTTTAGATATTAAACCTCTATCTTTTCTGAACATTTTGATATATATATTTTTTAAAACAGAAGTTATGGCTTTTAGAATTATACCCGCTCAATATCTGAAACGGCGTTTCCGAAACTTTGAAACCTTTTCTCTCCAAATGACGTTTTTGGGCATGACGCGCACGATATCTCAAAAACTTCTGAATAATTATTCACGAAATTTTCAAAACGTATGTTTCATGATAGTCTGTATAATCTGAACCTAAAATTTCCTTTGTAATGTAAAACAAAATGTTGTTTTAGTTGATTTTATTTTTGAAATTTTCTAAATTTTGCATTAGCTAAATACAACTTTCTATTAAAAGTATAAAATTGATTTAAATACAAATTTATTTAGGTTCAGGGTTATTATAATCTGAAGTATAAGTAAGCACCAAAATTTTCATTCTAGTTATAAAATTTATTCTCTAATCCTGCGCATAATCTATTATGCCGATTTTCTGCTAGTCAAATGTCTGGCAGTTTGGAGACCCCTGTAAATACTAATTCTGCATCTTGCAATATTCTAAATACTTGACACGAAAGAACATACATATATCCTTCATTCCTAATTAAAATTGTGTATTAAAATCAAATATATTTTAAGATATTAAATGTTGAAAATGGTCTTTGTTTTTCATTTTATCCAGTTTTAAGAATCCCGAGACCCCTTAACTTATAAACAAGAAAGCTTGTAAAATAATGCATGATAATCACTTATAATCATTCGAACTAAGCTAAAAATTGCTAATAGTGATAACAAATATACTTATAAAAGCTTAATACTTTTATTTAGATCAACATATGCTTCATCGCACAAACGACGGCATTTTCAAGATCCTTGTTGATAGAAATATATTTGCAGAAATTTTTAAAAGCAAGAAATTGATAAATAATATCACGAGACTTGATGTATAATGAAAAAACAATGGAAACATAAAATAAAATAAAAATAGATATTTGTGACGCTAAATTAACTTCTACTATTGTTTCTATACCTTAAGAAAGCTTGTGTCTTAGTAGATACAGCCTTTTAAAGTTTTGGTACTTTCGGTCTGGTTGCACATATGAGGGTCGGCTGAACAGTCCCAGGTCTGACAAAGAAAATGACATTTTTTATGATTTTTTTTTCATATTTCTCTACATAATCTCCAGTAAGGCTAATACAATTATCATAATTGTGTTCTATTTTAATTAAACCATCTATATAATACGATTAGTCGAGTTCCTCAAAATAGCTGTTTACGGCACCAATATCCTCCTCGTTGCTCTGAAATCTTCGTGCACCAAGTATTTTTTTTTAGGTTAGGGAATAGATGGTAGCCACTGGCTTCTAAATCTGGCAAATAAGGTGGGTGTTCAAGCAATTCGAACCTTAATTCGTAGATTTAACCCATTGAGATGACTGACCGATGTGCTGGAGCATTGTCATGGTGAAACAAGATTTTGTTTTCACCAAATGAGGTCGTTTTTTCTCTACCTCGTCGCTCAAACGTTGCAGTAAACTTGGGTAGTATTCACTAATGATACTTTTATCCTTTTCTAAGTAAGTAATAAAAACAAACAGAAAGCACTCTCCATAACCTTGTTAGATGACAAAGTTGACTTTGCATTTTTTGAGCTGGTTCGTCTGGCGAAATCCACTGTTTTGATTATAATTTGCTTTCAGAAGTGTAGTGGTGAATCCAAATTTCATTCACAGTTATAAGCCGTCTCAAAAATTCTTTGGAATTTTTACGGTAAAGCTCCAAATCCTTGCTTGAAACGGTTTTCCAATGCAACATTTGGTCAGGTGTCAGTAAACGCGGCACCCACCATGCACAAACCTTGTGGAAGCCCAAAATATTAGTTAAAATATTACTTACACGCATAGGTACCAAGTTGCCACTAATCCTCCGTAATATGTGGGTTAATTTAACCCTGGTTTAATACATTTCGCACCAGAATTTTTTTTCAGAGATGAAATTAAACATGTTCCACGTAGAAAACTGGAATTAAATAAATACAGATTCATCAAATATTTTTTCTGGTTCGAAACGTTGTTAAACTGGGTCAAATTAATCTACGCATTACGGAAGATTAGTGCGAACTTGGCACCTCTGCTTACACGTTCTTTTGACAGGTTTATAGCCTCTGCTATCTCGAACAACTTAAATTTTCTGTCTCCCAGGATTATTCGATAATTTTTTTCAACAGTTTCAGGAGTTGTTTCTACCATAGAGCGTCCAGTGCTAGGCTCATCACTCGTGCTTTTCCGTCCCATTTTAAACGCTGCAAACCACCTTTTAACCATTGAATATGGTGCGTCAGAGTCATTCAGGGTGCTGCCTATTTCTTCCTTGATTCCGTTATACATTAAACCCTTCAAATGGAAGTATTGCATTACCGTCAACCGGGGCTACTTTGGGCCACTTTTTCCTGGTTCCACGCACTTTCCATTATTAAAAAAATATTATATATGATTTTTCAACGTCTTCTAATTAAATTTAATCCAAGAAACTGCTACTTCTATTCTCAACTCGAATAATTATTGGCTCTCTCATTTTCAAAACAAAGTGACGTATTTGTATAAAACAAACAACATTTAGTTATTAAAATATTGTCTGATGATGAGCTTGGAAAAGGCTTGAAAGTACTAAGAAGTTTTAAATAAAATGCATATTTTTAACTTGTAACATCTTTTTCAATATTTTAATCGCCTTTTAAGTAAGACAGTGAATTTTTTAAAGTTCACGTTATATATTTTACATAATCTTTTTGTTTATTAAGTCGTGTTAAAGCTTGTCATTACTTTATTGCAATATAATTTAAAACTGCTACTGAAATATAATTTAGTAATTGCAGCTCACATGAGATATTAAAAAGCCTCATTTAATGTATATGCTCTCAGGCTTTATCAAACATATGCCTTAGTTATTTAAAATTCATAAATGCTTAAACAAGAGAAGCAATCGAAAAAATTTCAAAGTTTTTATAAAAGAAAATCATCATTTTATTTCTTACGTTACTGCATTTTGTACTTTCTTCTATTTTGCAATATAAGAAAATATTCTAATCGAATTTTTTTTCGACTTTCGGTATTCAACGGATTTAACGTTTTGGGGGTAAAAGTTCAGGGAAAATATCATTTAGCAAAGTGACTGTCTATTTATGTGTCTGTATGTCTTCATTGTATCCTCAAAATCTATATGCTGTTATGCACAGAATTGAGAAAAATTCCAAATATATGTTTTGGGCTTTGGTATGCAGGTTGCAGTTAAAATTGGGGATATTTCAATGTAACGGGACGCAGTGATAGCGATTTTTATGCCATTTTCCTTATTGTACAATCGGACGTTGTATAAAGTTATGCATAAAATGGAACCAAACTTCATATATATATTGTTTTTAACTATAGCCTCCATGTCCCAGTTCCAACTGCGGATAATCTCCCGAAAGTGGGCGCTAGGATAGCAATTGTTATTCGACTTTCTCGATTTTTTGCGGTTCAAGAGAAAAACTTAGGACTGTCTTTCTACGCAATTTTACTTTTAGATGAGCCGAGGATTTCAATCAGGAGGAAATCGACCAAAAGGTGGTCTTGTCATAGTGAATTTTGCTTGTTTTTTGAAACGTGCGAGGTAGCTGTTGGAAAAAAATATCATACTGAATCGCCCAATATAGATTTAATTTGCATATTTGTAATAAGCAAAATTTTTCTCGTTTTTTGATACGAAAAAAAATTACGTTAGACTCCGTATTAAAATCCGTTGATTTGAAACTTCATTACGAAATTTTGTCGCTGATTCATAAAAGGTGTCATTTTGGAAGCAGCTGGTAACTGCTCTTATAGCACAGTCAGTACAATACTGATCTCGCACCTAGAGGACTCGGGTTCAAATCACGGGCGCCTCATACACAAAATTTCAAGAATTAAAATAGTAAATTCGTTGTTCTTTGCTCCAAAAATTGTAGTTCTTCGCAATTCAAAATTACCGTAAATAAAAATGGCGATTTGTCGGTTCTCTGTTATTTCGCTTTATTTTCTTATAGTGTATGTGTGTTTCTATACATACTTATTTTCGAGCCCCCGTATGTATTCATCAAAATGAGTACATGCGTTTTTCAAATTTAAGAGTTAAGTACTCGGAGCTATTTTATGATCGGAAAGTGCTCAATAATTAATACAATTTACTTATTTTTAAGAATAGTGTTTTAACAGTGTATGCTTTAGAACGAAAGATTGATCTAAACTGTTAAGAGGCATACTGAAATTGGTGATTTATATCCCTTTTCTGTTGGCAAGTCGCAGAATTTATCACAATGCTTCGAATAATTACTAAGAAAAGTAATCAAATTTCATCAACATTGAAAAGATGCAAAATACTGATGAGGATTTTGAGAATGCTTAAAAATGTATAAAAGAAACTTTATTCTAATAGGTGTTTATCACACATATATATATTTTTTAAATTTAAACTCTTAAGATTTTATGTTTGTTTTAAAGGATGAAAAATTTAAAACATCTGATTTTTTATCTTTTTTTGTTGATGTTGTTTAGCTACGTCAATGTAGGTTCTTTTAAAATTTAATGTTAATTTATACATAATGTGACAATTTTTTTTTGTTATTGGCATACATTGAATACTTAAAATCGATCATTGATTTCATTTCAGGCTATACACATATGTGATTTTCTGTACACTGCAATGCAAAAATATGCATATCCCTTAGAATTTGACAATTCTGAAAAATATATTGACTTTTTAAAATAAAAAAAAGACACTAGATAAATGTAATTGATAACTGAAACAATAAAAAAAGAAGAAGAAAGCATATTTAATTAATAGCATAGTTAAAAATACAAGAAATGTGCTTTCTTACCAATGCAAAAGTATACATACCCAGTATTAAAAAAAAAGACGTTAATGTTTGTTTTGGAGTTTACAAAAGGAAACTAATAATGACAAGTACGCCCCTGCGGTTGGATGATGTCATAAATCCGAGAAGGTATGCTTTCAATAGGATTTATCAATGTACTTTTGTCAATTCCATCCCTGCAAAATAATCAAAATGTTCTGTCGGTGCAATCCAAAATTGGTGACAAAACAACGGAATTGTAGACTTCGAAAATTCGAACAGGACGTCCTCGGAGAATTTTAAAACGTAAAAAAACAGCAAATTGTTAAGGCTGTGTCACCTGAAATCAAGAGTACAAATTAATTAATGACCAAATTACAACTTAACTTTTCACGGGACACCGTTCTTCGAACAATTAAACGCAATTCAAATCTTGTTTTTGCAAAAATTAAACATGCTTCGCGTCTAAAACATAGACACAAAGAAACGCGATTGCAATTTTGTCGTAGTAACAAAACACAAACTAAAAAGACGTAAGTTCTATCTTTTTTTCTTCATGAATTAAGTATTAAAAAACAATCGTTTAAAATAAATCTATTATGTTTCAGAGTATTTTTAGTAACGATAAGAAATTGAATCTCGACGGACCTGGTGGTTTGTCATATTACTGGCGAGTTTCAAGAAAGGAACAAAGGTACTTTTCTAATAGAAACTTTGCAAAATGTAACCTAATGATAGGGGGAGCATTCACAGCTCGTGGTAAGCTTCAGCTTGTCTTCACAACATAAAAAATATAGTATTGAGTACGAAGAGATATTGCAATACTTCCTTATCCCGTATCTCCGGTGATTAAGGAAGGCAAAGTTCAATTTTCAGCACGGCAATACCTCAGTACATAACTGTCGCAGTACTAGATGTGATTGGTTGAAGCAATAAAAAGTTAATCTTTTGAATTGGCCACTTTTTTCTCCAAAGTGCAATCCTATGGAGAACCTGTGAGGAATTTTATTTCGCAAAATCTCCGCCCACATCAAACAATAGGAAAGCAAAGATGAGCTCCTTGAATCAATATTAAAATCCTGGGATGAAAATGACAAATCTACGTCATAAATATTATTGATAGAATGCTATCCCGTATTAATGACATTATCCAACGTTACGGACGTCCTTGTAATTATTAGGTTCCTTTTGTAACCAGAAAAACAAACATTAATGTCTTTTTTTATGATGGATATGTATACTACTAAACGAAATAGGAGTTGCTATCCAACGTACATTTATTCATAAATTAAAAGTTGATATAAAATAAACACATGAATAAATAAAAAAAACGTTTCGGTTTAATCTTTAAAACCATGATCAGGAGTAAAATTTTCTAAAATATAAATCAACTGGAAAACTGTCTATATGGTGCATCTAAAAAATTAAATTAAAACTGGGAAGAGTTCAACAAGCTTTCAAAATCCATAAAACAACTCAGTGGCGCCATCGTTATTCAAAGTAAAAAAGAAAAAGGCTGGAACAAACATGGATGATTCAAAGTTCTTACAAAATAGAGAGCCAGATTTCAGGAATGCGAAAGGAGACATTATCATTACAAATTTATTGGTTCCTTAAACGAATTTCCAAAGATTCATAAATGACGGCTATACGGAACAACTTGTTTCGAAATAATCGTAGCATGGTCAAAGTCAATAAATGAAATGAGTCCTTTAAGGAAATTTCTTCAGAGAGCTGTAGGAAATTTATTACATTTCAAATCAGTTTTGTGTTCTTTTAACCTTTCAAAAAATTGACTTTTTGTCATACCAATATATGAGGACTTTGCCCAATCTGTAAACATAAAGGGGATTTAAAAAACCACAGAGAAAGATGTATTGAATCGATTTTCTTATTCGTTAAATAAAATAATGTCATTGAATTAGATGCTACTAGTTGAATGTTGTGATTCTTGAAAATCTTTTTGAATCTTTCAAATAGGATTGGGACGTATGTAACCTTTCTGTAAACGTGATTTAATTTGGGGGAGTGATTAACAGGAACTTTATATTTATTAATCAATTTACTGATAAGATTTGAATTATAACCGTGTCGTAAATCAATATTAACAATGAAATTGAGTTCATCATACAAAAACTCTTCAGAACAAACCAGAAAGGCACGTTGGATAAATGACGTTAAATGCTGCCAGATTATAATTCCATGTGACAGTCGCTGTAACAGGGATATAACATAAACACATAAATAAAATAAATCTCAACGTTTCGGTTTAAACTTTAAAATCATCATCAGGAGTTAGTGGGTATATATACCTTTGCATTGGGAAAAAACCACATTTTCTGTAATTTTTACTATGCTATTAATTAAATATGCATTTCTCCCCTTTTGTATTGTTTAAATCGCACTTCATTCATCTAATGTCTTTCTATTTACACAAAACTCGACATATTTTTCAGAATTGTCAAGTTCTAAGGAGTATGTATATTTTAGCATTGCGGTGTATATGTCTTAGTCAATTTTAATTAAAAAACATACAATATTAAAACAAATGTAACTGCAATTAGGCGAATAACTTTTATACAAACTATTCAGTTAGTAATGGAATTATCGCATACTTTATGTATACTTTCTTTTTCAGGCATTAAGAAAATCCCAAAGTTAGAATGATAGATTGATCTACCTTTTTGCGTATTTCATCATTAGCCTGTCGTAAATTGCTAACGTCGTATCAACCCCTAAATCTTTTTTGTTGATAGGTCACGCAATCTTTCATAGTGGTTCAAGTGCTGGTAAAATAAAGCAATATAATTACTCCAAGATTGAAAGATGCAGGATGCTGATGTGAATATGAATAATTTATACAAGAGATTTTATTCTAACAGATTGTTATTTTCCTTCTGTTATTTACTTATTTAATCAGTCAAGTTCTTGTGTTTTTTTTTATGTATGGAATTTTTAAAACGTCCTTGAAAACGTTTTGTTATATTTTATCAGATATATTAATCTAGAGAGTAATTACTTTTCAATCATTGTTATACCATATTAATTTATAGATAATAAAAGATATTTTATTCTGATTGTGACTTTATATATACAAAAAATTTCTTTTGTATTTCAGTTCTGAATATACTATACATATATCACAAAGTAATTCTTAACAACAATAAAAATCCGTAAGTTTTAAACAAATATAACTTAATATAGTCAAGGAGCCTTTAATTTATGCCATTTTAAAGTTTTTATTAAGCTACTGTATGCTTTAGAGATAGTAAACAGATTACTCCATTCTTTAATAATAGTTTATTTTTTGGGGATGAAGAAAATTATAAAGTTAAAATGATACATTGAGCTAACTTTTTGCGCATTTCCTCATTAGCCTGTCGTAAGTTGTTGACATCGTATCAACCCCCAAATCTTTTTTGTTGACAGGTCATGCAATCGTTCACAGTGGATCACCTTCTGGCAAGAGAAAGCAATGTAATTACTTCAGGATTGAAAGATGCAGGATTCTGATGAGTGTATGAATAATGTATTTTATTGAATAAGAGAACTTCGTTGTAACAGATGGTTATTGTACTTCTATTATTTATTTGTTAAACTTCTTTAGTCTTATTTAAGTTAATAATTTATTTAAATTTCAAAGGGCTCATGTTTGAATAATATACGAAGTTTTAAAACTTTTAAGGAAACTCATTGTCATTCTTCTCTTCAGACACATTAATATAAGAAGTAAACATTTTTACATTTATGTATTATGCAGTTTAACACTAGAACCACCAGAACGGTCATTTCGACCGGTATTAAATAAAATTATTTAGATTCGAGCCAGAAAATTATTTCTGACATAGGTTAAACATGTACCACAGAGAAATAAGTTTTAAATAAAAATTCTGGTGTAAAATATTTTTATAATACGCGAGTAAAATTTCTGGCGGTTCTAGTGTTAAATTAGAGGTAATACATAAAAATATTTTTTTCTAATGGTCATTTAATGTATACCAAAAATTGTTTTCCGATTTTAGTTATGACTTTTTTATGATTTTATGATTTATGAATATGTATGTCTTAATATTAAAAAGCTTATTAAAATATGAATAATTTATCATATTTAAAAATAGGTATTCTTTAACAGATGGATAGTACATTAAAACGTCTCCTTTTTAACTGTATACATTCTTATACTTTAATCATATACGAGTAAATGATTTAGATTTTTTTAAATTGATGAAAGTTTTAAACAAGAGCAATAAGTGAAAAAATATGAAAGATTTTTTTTATTAACATTGTCATGCTAATCGTCTTGTTACTGTCCCATTAATTATGAGTTTCTTTTGCAGAGATAGTATGCTTTAGAAAGATTGGTGTAATTTTTTAGAGTATGACCGAAATGATTGAGTATCAATCTAAAACTTTACGTTTGTCACGTATTGGTTTCAATCACAATGCTTCTAGTGATGACTAAGGAAAGAAATCTAATGGCAACAGGACTGAAAGTTTCAAAATGCATATTGGAATTTGAAAAATGCGTAATCTTTTATGAATGAAACTTTATTCTAATATATGTTTATCATTCACAAATTTCTTATTTATTTAAACAGTTAAGATCCCATTTTAGGTAGATTTCGTATGGAATACTACCTATTGTGATCGTTCCTATGCTGGAATTTCTGAAAAACTTTTGCAGATCTACACCGATCATGACCCCTAGAACACAAAATCACCCTCAGTAAAAAAATTTATCTATCTATCTATCTATCTATATATATATATATATAACTTTCTTCTGGACACGATAACTCTCGTAATTCTGCACCAATCGCTTCCAAACTCATACATAAAATCAATGGGCATAAAATCTCGGTCAAGTTCGTTAATGGGCAAAATAGGATCAAGGGGATGGAAATAGGGAGGGGTTTTGTGAAAACAGAAAACCCACCATAACTTCTTAATTTTTTTACATATCAAATCAGTTTAAAGTTTTTATTACTTCTAAAAATAAGGCCAAAAATTTATGTATCACAGATTTTTGATAAAGTAAAAAATGGGCTCAAGGGGCGCAAAAAATAGGGTTTTTGGAAGAAACAAATTCATAACTTCATCAATTCTTAAGATATCATATTCAATTAATTTTATTATAAATCTCCTTAACATTATCTACAACTTTTATATTCACAAGTTTTTGATAGGACCAATTCGTACCGCAGAAAAAAATTAAAAACGAAAACAAAAAGGGGGTTTGAAGAAGAAAAAAATCCATAACTCCGTCAATTCAAAAGATATAAAATCCCCATGAATTTAGCATATATATTCTTAATATTTTCTACAACATCTATATAGACAAGTTTTGGATAGGACCAATTCTTACAGCTACATAGCGTTTGAAGAAAAAAATCATCTTAGTAAAGGTGTACTAAAATATAAACTGCTTATTTTCTGACTCATTTTACAATTCATTTTTGCTCTCAAAGGCTTCCAACTGGTACATTTTCTTACTCAGAAACTATATAATGTACCGTAATAATCGATTTTTTGATAGAGGCAGAATATATTTTTAAAAATGCTGTTAAAAAGGGCATTTTGAACCGAATTTACCGAAGCGGATTGTGTTGGAAAAATCATTGTATTAAGGATGCACTCAAATCCAAACTGCTTATTTTCTGACTCATTTTTAAATTCATTTTATCTTTCAAACGTATTTAATTGGTAGATTCGCTTATTCAGAAACAATATAATGTACCGTAATGATCGATTTTTTGATAGAGGCAGAATATACTTCAAAAAACGATGCTAAAATTGGGCATTTTGAACGGAATTTTCCGAAGAGATTGTGTTAGAAACGAAAAATATTGTCCTTCTGACAAAATAATTGTTTATATATCAAGTTTTAATTAATTGAACAAAAAATAAAAACACAGGTCGCTTATAAATCTCTTCGAAAATCACGTCAGCAAGTTTCATATTTTTTTTAAAATTAAAAATGAATCTGGAATTATGCCAGAAAATTTGGAGTTGAGCATGGAAAAGTATTGTTTTGAATACCGCCCTAACATGATTCTGATAAAACCAGCTGTTATATAAAAATGAAATAAAAACTCGTCAAAAGCAACCAGATAAAATTGTTAAAGTGGATTTATCTCTAATCATGATTTAGTTTTTGTTTGTGAAATTAGTATATTTGACTTTGAAATCTACCTCTGCCTGTAGGCCGGGCCGGCAGGGATTTTTTTTTTTGATTAAAGGACAGAAATTTTAAAACATTTTGATTTCTTATCTTTTTCCCCTTTAGTCAGATCAATATAGTAGTTATTATTTTTTTTTCAATTTAAAGTTAATTTATAAGTAATGTGAAAACTGTTTTTCTTCTGTGATTTTGATACATTCAACACTTAAAATCGACCATTGATTTCTTTTACAGCTGTATGCACATATACATGATTTGTTTCAATTATTTCTTACTTAATAGTATTTAAAGGCATATGATATTAAAACACACATAACTGCAATGATGCGAAGCAATTTATACAACATATACAGTTAGTAAAATAATTCTTGCACATTTTACTAATACTATCTTTTTAACGGACGAAGAAAATTACAAAGTTAGAATGATAGATTGATCTAACTTTTTGCGCATTTCATTATTAGCCTGTTGTAAGTTGTTGACATCGTATCAACTCCTAAATCTTTTTTGTTGACAGGTCACGAAATAATTCACAGTAGCTAAAGTACTAGCAAAAGAAACCACTATAATTACAGGATATATTCCAGATTATTCCAGGATTGATATATTCCATAATATTCCAGGATTGAAAGATGCAAGATGATGATATGAATATGAATAATATATTATATTCTCTAACCCCTTAATTCTCGCTCACATGATATTCATGGGCTGTGTTTTTTATTCAGATTGTTTGATTCCCACAGTTTTATAAAGTAGTGTAATTAGCTTTATTATGGTAATATTTTACCTGTCATTAAATAACAGAAATATTTCTTTTTCAAAAAAGTGGTGTCAATAGGCAATTTAAATTTTTAAACCATAATTTAATGCGACCGTTACGGGGTTAAGGGGGACTTAATGTAAAAGATGATTATTATCCTTCTAATTATTTATTTATTAACCTTTAACTGCATGAATTATTCTTTTAGAATTGTATTTTTTATTTTTATATTAAGGATTAGACACCAGAAATTTTAAGATAGATTTTTAATTTTATTTAGTAGCATATTTTTGTAATTTTAAAGGATTAATATTTCTATATAAATATAGTGGTTGTAAGAACTTAATTTATGTATTAAAAATTAAATAAAAAGGTGATGGAAATTTACATCACTATGCATTTAAGGGTTAAACAGGCAAGGGTTTATGTTTGATTAAAGTAAATGAAATTTTTAAATTTTCTTGGATACTCTTTGTCATTCTTTTGTTGAGATATATTAATATAACGAGTAATTATATTTACAATTATTTATTATACAGCATTAAATTATAGATAATAATTTTTTTAAATTGTAATTTAAAGTACATTAAAAATTGATTTTTTTAATTTAGTTATGACTATAGAAATATACCGGGTGTCCCAAAAAGGACTGACTGATTTTAAAATTCAATAACTTGCAAACGGTGACAGATATTTAAAAAATTCTTGCAGGAGGGTTATGCATAAGGTCAAAAGTTTTATTACAGTGATTTTCAATTTTAGTTCGATTTACAAACAATAGATGGCGCTGTAAGCAATAGTCGCTAAATACAGGCTCGATTTTTGGTCATTTATCTTGTTCCATGCAGAAAAAGGAGATGGAAATGTATTATCCGAGCCACGAAGTACCAAAAATCGAGCCTGAATTTAGCGACTATTGCTTACAGCGCCATCTATTGTTTGTAAATCGAACTAAAATTGAAAATCACTGTAATAAAACTTTTGACCTTATGTAAAAACCTCCTGCAAGAATTTTTTAAATATCTGTCACCGTTTGCAAGTTATTGAATTTTAAAATCAGTCAGTCCTTTTTGGGACACCCGGTATGATTCATCACTATGTCGGTCAAAACAACAATAAAAATCCGTAAGTTAAAAAATATATAACTCATAATAGCCGAGGCGTCTTTCATTCATACCATTTTGTAAAAAGTTTTTAAAAAGATATTATGACTTCCGAAATAGTAAAGAAATTACTCCGTACTTTAGTTTTAGTTTGTTTTTCAAATACTAAGAAAATTCCGAAGTTAGAATAATAGATGGTTCTAACTTTTTGCGTATTTCATCACTAGCCTGCCGCAATCTGTTGACAACGTATGGACCCCTAAATAACTTTTGTTGACAAGTCACACAATCGTCTACAGTAGCTCAACTACTAGCAAAAGAAAGCAACATAATTACTTGAGGATTGAGAGATGCAGGATGCTGATGTAAGTATGAATAATGTACACTGCAAAAAAATGATGCTAGTTTTCCGGTAGGAATCGGAAAAATAATTTCCAACCCAGCTCGGAATAAAATCCGTAAAGTACCGTTTTACTATTTCCTTATTTTTACGGATTTTATTCCGAGCTGGGTCGGAAATTATTCCGGTACGATAAGGGCAAATATTTTTCCGATTCCTACCGGAAAACTGGCAGTATATTTTTTTTTACAGTGTATTATATTGTTTGAGGTAGACTTTAATGTAACGTATGTTTATTATTTTTCTGTTATTTATTTATTAAATTAAACAAACAAAAACTTACGGTTTATGTTCTTTTGTTGAGAAATATTAATATAGACAGTAATTACTTTTACAATTACTTATTAAAAAGCATTAAATTATGGATAATAATAGATATTTTTTAATTGTTATTTAATGTATACTGAAAATTATTTTTTTGTTTCAATTATGACTATAACATGTATGATTTATCACTATGTATGGATTAACAAGAATAAAATTCCGTAAGTTTAAGAGGAAATATAATAGACGCGTTGCCTTTTATTCACATCATTTTTAAATTTTTATAAAGTTTTTGTGCACTTTAGAGATAGTAAAGCAATTACTCCGTACTTTAATTAGAGTTTATTAACCAGGAATGGAGAAAATTCCAAAGTTAGAATGATAGATTGGTATAACTTTTTGCGTATTTCATCCTTAGCCTGTTATAAGTTGTTGATATCCTATCGATCCCTAAACTTTTTTTGTTGATAGGTCACGCAATGGTTCACAATAGCTCGAGTACTAGCAAAAGAAAGCAATATAATTGCTCCATGATTGAAAGATGCAGGATGCTGATGTGAATATGAATAATGTATCATTTCCTATAAGGTAGACTTTAATGTAATGGATGGCTATTGTCCTTCTATTATTTATTTATTAAATAAACAAGGGCTTGAGTTTATTTAAAATAATTGGAATTTTAAAACTTTCTCGGAAACTATTTGTCATTATTTTGTTGAGATATATTAATATAGGGAGTAATTATTTTTACAATTATTTATTATACAGCATTAAATAGATAAAGAAAGATATACTTTGTGATTGTGAATTAATGTACATTGAAAAATGTTTTTTTTATTTTATTTACGACTAACGAAATATATGATTTTTCACTATGTAGGTCTTTGCAGCAATAAAATTCCTTAAGTTAAAATATATTTATATATAACTTATATTAGTTGAGACATCTTTCATCATACCGTTTTTTTTAGTTTTTATTAAGTTATTATGTACTTCAGAGATAGTAAAGAAATTGCTTCGTACTTTAATTATACTTTGTTTTTCAGAGATTAAGCAAGTTCCCAACTTAGAATGATAGATTGATATAACTTTTTGCGTATTTCATCATTAGCCTGTCGTAAGTTGTTGACAACGTATCAACCCCTAAATCTTTTTTGTTGACAGGTCAAACAATCGTTCACAGCAGCTCAAGTACTAACAAAAGAAACCAATATAATTACTCCAGGATTGAAAGATGCAGGATACTGAAAGGAATATGAATAATGTATTATATTGTTTAAGAGATATTTTAATGTAACAAATGGTTATTGACCTTCTGTTATTTATTTATTTAACAGACAAGGGCTTATGTTTGCTTAAAATAAATGAAGTTTTAAAACTTTCTTGGAAACTGTATGTCATTCTTTTGTTGATATATATTAATGTAGAGAGTAATTATTTTTACAATTACTTATTATAAAGAATTAAATTGCAGAAATAAAAGATATCGTTTCTGATTGCGATTTAAAAATTGACTGAAAATTGCCTTTTTATTTCAGTTATGACTATAGACATATATGATTTACAGTGGTGGAAAATTGGCGCAGAGTTGGAGCCTATTGACACCACTAAATTATAGTAGTATTTTGCCTCTTATCTAATGATCAAATTTCTGGGTTTTTATTGAACTAAATAATACCATAAAAATTTAGTGGTGTCAATAGGCTCCGCCTCTGCGCCAATTTTCCACCACTGGATTTATCACTATGTACAGCTTAACAAGAATAACAATTCGTAAGTTTTAAATAAAATATAACAGTCGAAACGCCTTTTATTCATACCATTTTTAGGTTTTTATTAAGTTGTTATGTACTTTAGAAATTTTAAAGAAACTATTTGGCACTTTAATTTTAGTTGTTTTTCAGAGACTAAGAAAATTCCAATTTTAGAATAATAGATTGAGATTGTTCTAACTTTTTGCGTATTTCATCATTAGTGTGTCGTAAGTTGTTGACAACGTATCAACCCCTAAATAATTTTCGTTGACAGGTCACGCAATCGTTCACAGTGACTCAAATACTGGTAGAAGAAAACAATCTAATTACTCCAAGTTTGAAAGATGCAGGATGCTGATGAGAATGTGAATAACGTATTACATTATATACGGGAGACTTTATTCCAACGTCTTCTTATTATCCTTCAGCTATTTATTTATTTAAACTTACAAAGGCTTATATTCGGTTAAAATATATGGAATTTTAAAACTTTCTTAAAAGCTCTTTGTCACGCTTTTGTTTACATATATTAACCCTTTGCGGCCGAGTGTCGACAAATGGCCGCCCAAGTTTTATATACATGATTCGATTTTATAATATTTTAAAAGTATATTTTTTGGTCAATTTCTGTTGCACATCTTGCCAAAGTACAAATAAAAATGTTTCTTTAAAAAAAGTGGTGGTAACCGAATAAACGCTTGTAAGAGACGTCTATGGTTTGTGACGAATACTTCCACTGCAAATGATTAACACGTTCACTGCCAAGCCTATAAAGTAAGAATTTTCAAATTTTTTCTTGAAAGTCGTTTGCCACCACGAATTCAGAAAAGTAAATTTCGCTTCACTAATAACAGCGAAATTTCTTAAAATAAATAAGGCAAATTTTTTAATGCTAAAATAATGGTGACAAAGTAATTAACAAATTAAAGCCACGAATATTAAAGCTACGAATATACTCGTAGCTTGCAAGCGAACGTGTTAATATACACTGTTAAAAATTTTGCAGGATTCTGGCAGGTCATTCGACCGTTTTTTGAAAAAACGGTTTCATAACCATAATTTAACTATATTCTGACCATAAAAAGACCAATAATATGGTCAGAACAGAGTTAAATTCACGGTTGTGTAACCGTTTTCGGAAAAAACGGTCAAATTACCTGCCAGAATGCTGCAAATTTTTAACAGTGTAGAGAGTAATTAATTTTAAAATACACTGTTAAAAATCTTGCAGCATTCTGGCAGGTCATTCGACCGTTTTTAGAAAAAAACGGTTTCATAACCATAATTTTACTATATTCTGACCATAAAATGGCCAATAATGTGGTCAGAATAGTGTTAAAATTACGGTTGTGTAACCGTTTTCGGAAAAAAACGGTCAAATGACCTGCCAGAATGCTGCAAATTTTTAACAGTGTACTTCACTTTGCAACATTAATTTATAGCAAGTAATAATATTAATAATAAATTATGATTGTATTGTAAATGGTTGTTAATGGATTGTATTGTTAATGTTACAGACATGAGGAGAAAATAGCTAATGTTGGCAATGTCCTGAACCCCTAATGCAACTTAGACCTTATTTCCAATTTCATTTCCTCCATTTTTATGTACATGCTGAGCACTGAGGAGTAATAAAAAACTAATTAATTGCGTAAAAATGTAATAACATTATTTTGAGTTTATTTTTATTTTATTTTATTTTTTATTCAATGTGAACAAGCATGTGTCTTATGAAACGGCAATTTTTAATACTGGATAATTATATAACAAATTAACACCTTGTAACAATATATTATTTCTAATTGCTAAAAATGTGTATATTAAAATTTTAAAAACCGTAAAATGGGTTTATTTGACTGTTGATATGTTTGAACTCTTCCCGAATCATTTTCAAAACTAATAAATAATTATAATCTGAAATTGCATGGTCTATGATACAATGAAATGAAACGCCATCTTTCAATTTTTCATGTAACGCACGTTATTATTATTATTTTTTTTTACTTGAATGTTTATTTCTTTTTTCGTAACCATTACGTAACTCGTTTCATAGTTTTGGTTAATTGAATGATGGAATTTTTACGTGTTGGAATCTCTATTGTTTCTTTTATAATGGATGGATAATATTAATTGAAGGGGGAAATTATCTTGCTTTCATTGACATTTATATAGATAATTTCTTCTTGATGTAATCTTGCAAAGCCTGTGGTTTTCCTATTTGTTTCAATATCAGCTACGTGGGCAGGAAAAAGAAGTACGTAGCTGATGTGAAATATAATAGAAAAACCACGGCCTTGACAAGATTACATCAAGAAGAACTCATCATATAAATTTCAATGAAAGCAAGATAATTTTCCCCTCCAACCAATATTATCCATCGATTATAAGCGAAACAATAGAGATTCTAACACGTAAAAATACCATATGTAACGATAGAGCATCATTCAACTTTTCAAAACTGTGGCTAGAGGTACTCAATGATTTCGAAAAAAGAAATACACATCTAAGTAAAATAAAAAAATAACATGCGTTACATGAAAAACTGAATGATGGCGTTTCATTTTATTTGTTTCGAAAATGACCTGAGAAGAGTTGAAATATATGAACAGTCAAATAAAACTATTTTACTGTTTTAAAATTTTAAAATTACGCCTTTTTTAGCAATTAGAAATAATACACTGGGTAATCATTAATCATTGGGCCTTTTCCCAACTCTCCAAATTTTGTATTAATGGAACCCATTGTTTTAATGCATTCTCCTGTTTCTGAAGTATCACATGTAATACTTTCAAACCAAGTAGGATATAAACTAAAGTATTCGATTTTTTTTTTTACATTTTTACTTCTATATGGCTGAATGCTTTTGCTTTACCTCAAAACCAATAAGTGGTATCACATATGCTTATTTCGTCATAAAATAAGTGTTATTTTCATCTACTTTTGTACAATGCATTCCAAACAGTGTCTGCAAGAAAGTAAGGAATTTTCGTAATTAATTAATTTATACGCTTTTACAATAAAGTATTTGAGGATTTGTAAATCAGCCAATTAATTAAAAGTCTTCAATTTGTTACTGTGTGAGTCTAGGTTATTGGTAATTAAATCGATATTTTAAGGTTGTTAGTAATTTTAGATATGTATTTGTGAACTTAAATTTACAGTCCCTTGAAGTATCCAGTTCAGAAAAAGGGCTAATTCTGTCATCTATGGTGTCTTTTTGTTGATGCAAAATCAATGAATCCACAGTATTAATTTATCTTATATCTGTTTCAGTTCTATTTCAGCTATCACTATAGATATTTATGATTTATCTATCTCTAGGTCTTAACAGAAATAAATATCCATGCGTTAAACAAAATATAAGGTATAATAGTGGAGGCGTCTTTAATTTACATCATTTTTTAAAGCTGTTATTGTGTATTTTAACATTAGTTTCTTCTTCAGGGATAAAAATGACAAAATGACCTATCTTTTACGCATTTCATCATTAGTCTGATAGAAATTATCTATTCCGTTTCAGTACCTAAAACGTTTTAGTTAACAAATCACGAAGCAGTTCAAGCAAGGAAATAAATCTAATTGCTTGGGAGATTGAAAAATACAAGATGCTGTGAGAATATGAATAATTTATTTTCTTTTATAAGTGATAATTTATGCCAATATATGCTAGCATCCTTCGAATATTTGTTCCTTTATTTATGTTTGCAACTTATGTACTTCGGAAAAAAGCAGTTTAAAGCTATCAAGGGAAGTATTGTCTTTGATTATTTTCTTAACTCCATAACAGAAAGAATCAGTATATATTTTCTTTACAATTCTTTTCTTAAATTATTATTTTATTTGATTGAAATATACAAGATGCTGATGAAAATATGAATAAATTATTTTCTTTTAAAAAACATAATTTATTCTGACACGTGCGACAATCCATCGAATAATTGTTTCCTTATTTATGTTTGCAACTTACTTACTTCGGAAAAATGCAGTTTAAAGCTATCGAGGAAGCATTTTCTTTGATTATTTTGTTAAATCCATAACAGAAAAAAGCAGTATATATTTTCTTTACAAATCTTTTCGCAAATTATTATTCTTAAATTATTATTCTGTTATGGATATTCTCAATTTTCTTTACTTATTTTTGAGTAAAGCAAATGAACATTTTTGTGTTTTTAAAAGTCTAATGTATTTTTTTTTACTTTAGTTAATCTTGTAGATGACATACATAGTGTTCTTTATATTAATGTAATTAAATTAAATATCATGGTATTTTAAATGAAAAAATAACAGGCATGCGAAGCGATATTTATTAACACTATTTATTGTGTTATTGTTTTTTTTTTCAGGTATGAAAGTTTTGCAGTTAGATTTTTTTTAGGGTTTCGTTCATCTGACGAAAAACTATTCGCCTCACTCCTCTGTCTGTCCGTCCGTCACAGAGCCTGTTCTCAGAAACTATATATGTTGGAGACTTGAAATTTTGGATTCTTAAAGCTGAACATATCATATCAAACGACAAATCATAAAATTTTGAAATAGTCATATATTTACCCCTCTGGGCTCTAATTTGTGTATTTTAAGCATTTTTTTTTAACTCAGCCCCTAACTAAGTTCGAGATCTGAAATTGTGCATACTTATAATAGAACACTTGTGATCACACGAAAAATCATAAAAATTTCAAAAAGTCTTATACTATTTACCCCTCCGGACTCTAACGTCTGTATTTTTTGCAATTTTTCTAACGTCCACCCTGGGGTAAACTTTTCTTACTTTTGCCGACACTCCTTTGACCACTTTTACATAGTATGCACCATAGCCTACATATTTGAGTCCAAATTTTTACCGCCAGGGGTGCCTACATATCTCGGGTGCTATGGGTCCGATCCCCTTGACTAATATATCTACGAATAGTAGGAGTTTAGTCCGGATACGGGTTTGTTTGAAATAGAGTGCGCCCACTGGTTGCGAAATGTGAACTAACTGATTTTGCAAAAGGATAAAGTGTTTTGAAAGAAATATTAAACGAAAACATCTGTGATCACACTTATTCACTTGTTTAAATATGCGTATTTTAAAACTCGTTCGGGATCGCAGAATGAGACGAGAAAATGTTCTCTCAGGCACATACGTCGCAGCGACAATTTACCACTGACATGAAATATTTTCCCAGTTAAGCCTACCGCGTAAAAAATAGTGATAAATCTTTGTATTTCACTCACACAAATACAACATACTTCAAATATTACTTTACACTCTATACACTAATGCTAATAAAATTGACAAGGTTATACTGAATGATTTGGTAATATTTTTAACACTTTTCAGATATCCTGGATTATATTTTTTATATTTAAGAAAATATATTACGAGTTGCATAAAAATGTACTAAAAGGAATCCATTAATTTTTTTTAAGGAGAAAAACATATAGGTATATGTGTACATAATAACAGATATTTTCATGAAATTTTAAAGAAAAAAAATATAAAATGAAATAGGTTTTAATATAATTCGATAACATTATGTTCCCTAGTAATTGTTGTAGGTGTTTCAAGAGATAAAAATTTTATTACTTTCAGTCTGAGAGTACAATTTCACCAAATCTCTTCGACAATCCCTAATCTCTGATTAAATCAGTATGTTTAGATTGATTGAATAATTGAGGTCATCCTTGTGTATAGTACACTGGGAATTATCAAAAGCAGCATTATCTGAATCTGAATCAAATGGGTCTTCAAATATGTCTCATAACAGAGGATCAGAAATTCGTGAACCGTGTGGTACAATTAGTAAAGCTGATGGAAGATAAAACTGTAAGGAAAATGTTGGTTTTCCGATATAATACTGACACCGCAACTCCCAGTATTATACTGTAAAATTAACAAAAATAAACCGTAAATAGGCAGCAGTATAACCTCTAATAAATATACTAGCAATAATATACTGTATATTGCTACTTATTTTATGGTTTATTATTGTTGGTTTTACGGTATACTACTGGCAGCCGGAGTGCCTGTATTATGCCGTAAAATCAATTTCTTTTTCCTGTAGTGTAGGCTATCCAACGGATTTCTAGTTTTTAGCTTATAATAAAGACTTTTACTACTTTTCAACTTAACTTAGAAATTGGGCTAACCATCAAAGAAAAAATAAAGACAAATTAACATAAAGTTAGCAACAGATTCGTTGCGATAATACTAATTCTCTAACAAAACTGCCAAACGTACCTCCATTTTACTTTTCAGTATGTTTTTCCATTCTTGGAAGTTAGTGTTTTTTGAACAGTTATTTAACTTAGATTGTCAGCTGTAGAAAATAGTAAAACATGTGCATTCTAGATAATTTTCTAACAAAAGAAAAAACCTTTTTTTTTAAATTTCAATGTGCCAAAAAAGTCCAAGTAGAGTTATAAAAAGCTGAGTTAAATGGGGATTTGCGATACGTAGTATGGTAGTAGGTTAAATAAAAAGAAAAAAAATGCAAATAATAAATTTAAAATAAATTCAAACGTTAAAAAAAAAGATTGATCGTGTCGCCAAAAGAATTTTTATTTCAACTGCCAATATGGTAAGTTCAATCTTTCGTTTTCTCGCCAAATGAGATATTTGTCACGATTTTCGGAATGGCGATCAGTGAGAACCACTAACGTCACATGATTAAAAAAAGACAATCTATAGGTAGGTATTTAAACACCTTTCATGCCTATAGGTTACTACTAAATTTGAACGTAGAGTTTTTTAATTTTGGACAAAATTATATGCATGCGCACAAAACAATTATTGTATGGTACACAGGGTCTATTCTGAACCATTTTCACTTCAAAATATGTGAAATAAATTTTTCTAATGGAATGTGTAACACTTCACGCATTTAATTCTGTAAAACAAAAAGCTCCTTAAAAAAATGTTTTTACCACTTAATATAAATTGGGTTATTCAATAAGCAGATTTCGACATTGTTTCATATCATAAATGTCAAGTTTATGCAAAATCGATATGTGATACACCATTTTTGTTGTGATTTTTAATTCCAACACTAAATATTACATTAAGAATATCTCAAATTATTAAAAATATTTTCTCATTGTAGACCAGTTTAATCGAAATTTAAGCAGATTTTTTAAACCAGTAATTTTCATATGAACATGAAGTACATTAAGTTAACACTTCTTTTCGTGAACGATTTCGCAAATTGCAAAAAAAAAAAAAAAAAAAAAAAAAAAAAGCGAGAAGTATGCGAAAGAATAGAATTATTATAAAGAACATAAGGCAAGTATTAACATCTGATTTAAAATTGCAAAATGAAAATAGTTTAAACAAATTAAAATAATATAAAAACGAAAATTTCCAGCAGAACGTAGAATTCCAACTTGACTCCTTTTTTACGCCATTTTGTAAACAACTAGTTACCGTTGCCAAAATCAGAAAGCTGAATATTGATTTTTGATTTATACATTACCAAAATCAGCTGGTTTTAGATTGCTACAATGAAATTTAACGCAATAGAAGGAGAAAGCAAAACGTCCATTTAAATGGATGCCAACTCTCCGGAGGATATATAATAATATATAGATATATATATATATTTCCTCTCAGTTCGGGATAATAATATGGCATTACTGATGAACTTCCATCTACGCCAATTTTTGTTTTGTTTGAAACAATTATATTGCTATCCTCTTTTCAAAACAAAACATTGCATCCACTAAGATAGTAATCTATTAAGCACTGAGTTGATAAAATTTCAGCATTTTTCTAAGAATTTCTATTTGTTTGAATGTAATATATGAGATGAATCATAAAGAAAAAACAGAGAATAACAAAATGTTGCAAGGATAATATCGAAATGGTAATATACAAGTAGATACATCTAAAAATTTTAAAAATATAGACTTAACTTGGAACAAAATTTTACTATTTGATTGTTTTGCGAGTTTATTATTATCACTTTCAAAATTCTACATGCATGCATGTATTTATTTATCTTATATGCGAAACGTATATATGTTTTGTAGATATCATAGCTTTGTTTGATTGCATAAGAATTTTCTCATTAGATTGGATGTATGTCAAAGAAATTTATATAATTCTCAGTGTCTTCTCAGTGTATTGTTCTCAAATTTAATGTATGAAATTCGTTGAAGCAAAGAATATCTTTACGTAATAAACATATTAAAAGGAAAAAGATTGCTTTCCACGGAAGAAAAGTTGATTTGCAATTTTTTTTTTTTTTTTATAAGATTAAATCTAAATTCAAATTTTAATCCTGTTTCCGTTCTATGACCGTTTACATAAACATAACTAAAAATACAAACAAAAAAATTGCGACTATGTGAAATATTAACCCATTTTTGTCTAGCGTCCCATTTTTGGGACGTTTCGAATTTTAATATATTTTTTAAATTTTCTTCTTCTTTACAACATGAAAATCGTATGAAGTAATTGTCTATAAATGTCTTTATCTATTTCCAAGAGATGACAGCATAATATTGATATTTATTTGCTTAAATGAAGGCTTTTTTACGGTGCTTATAGATTTTTCATTTTTCAAGATAGCGAAATGTAAAACGTAAGTTTATTTGTATTTTTAGTATCAAGGATCCAAATAAATAAGTCATAATCTTAGGTTATCGACTTATTTCAAATATGTATTTTATTAAATTGCGAAATTATATCTTCGAGCCTATTTTTTATGCATGTTTGTAACGTACAGAATATAGGACGCAAGGCGCAAGTGGGTACATATTTTCTATTAGGGGCAAACAGGTATTTTTCTTGCATTAACCATGAGCTTAGTTTTTCAGCTCCTAAAAGACCTGAAAAGCTTAATATAGTTTAATGACAAACCATGCATGACCTGGAAATCACTCGTTTTAACAATTTCTTCATTTTAGCCGTACTCGTATAAAAGAAGTTCGACTGAAGTTCGATAAACTTAACATTAATATTTTTGTGTCAGTTAGAAGTTTGGGTAATCACAAAATATTTTTTTAGGTGATATTCCTCCATCAAAAGAGATTGCATTCCTTTCCGTACTTTCAGAAAATGTTACACATATTCATATTATTTTATCTATTTTCCATTTTTCTATTTTGAATAAATTATATTGGTTTTTCTTTGCCAAGAGAATCTTTCTGGTGACAGATAATGTTATTCATCAAATGCAGACTTGATAAAATTGCTGCATTTTTCTACGAAACGATAGTTGCTTGAATGTAATGCATTTCTTCAATCATGAAGTAAAACATTATGTAGCACTAACATCTCGTAATAAATAGTTGTTTTGGTTTATTAGCCATGATCCTACTTTTGTAACTCGTAAAGACGTGAAAATCGTACTAATGTTTAAAGACAAACCATTCAAAATCTAAAAATCATTATTTTTAACCATGCCTTCGTTTTAGTATTGCTATTATTAAAGAAGTTCGACTGCATGTAAATTTGACATAGATATTTTTTGAGTTAGGAAGAATCATTGATAATCAAAAAACAGATTTTATTCGATATACCTTCATTAACCTATTAAGGATCGCTTAATATATGCAAAAACCATCAAAAAAGTACCTATTTTTTTATTACAGA
This sequence comes from Maratus speciosus, assembly GCA_963932465.1. NCBI lineage: Eukaryota > Metazoa > Arthropoda > Arachnida > Araneae > Salticidae > Maratus > Maratus speciosus. The sequence continues at coordinate 498,404,719 of OZ010794.1, read as the reverse complement.
AATTGAATATTTATTTATTTTTATTTTTTTAGGTGAAAAAAAAAAGATGTTATAGAACAAATTCACATTTGTAGAAAATCCACCATGAAAGAATTCTGTGTCTTAATGTTTGTTTTACACCATACATATTAATACAAATAAGACCTTTTTTTTCACATCTTAGATCTTTATTTATCATCCTCACACAAATTTTTACTAATAATATTTGAAATAATATATTAATATATATATATATATATATATATATATATATATATTAACTTTTAATTATTAATAATTTTTTTGAGTATGGTATATTTCGAAGCATGCAATACAAAACCCAACATTACAATCAGGCCAGAACCAAACTCAAACGTAATATTCAGACTTCATACGATAATACCAGTTGGTTTCAGAAGTTTTTCCAGCAATTAAATCTCCAGCCCGGAAATATGACGGGCACGAGAATTAACGTACGACATCTCAGCCTGTGATATTGACGTGAGCGAGAATTAAGGGGTTAAAAGAAATTCATTCCTTTGCTTACTTTCAAAAAATGTTACTAATACTCACATTCTTCTATTTATTTCCCATTTTTGTATTCTAAAGCAATTATATTGTTTTTTTCTTTGTCAAAATAATCTTTGTGGTGACAGATAAGGCAATTCATCAAATGTAGAACAGATAAAATTTCCGTATTTTTCTACGAAGGATATTGGTATAATACAACGCATTTCTTTAATCACGAAGAAAAATATGATGTAGCAATATTGTCTTGTAATAAAGAGATTTATTTGTTCGTATTAGCCATGAGCTTACTTTTGCAGCTAGTGAAAGACGTGATAAACTTAATGTATTTTAAAGGTAAACCATTCATGACCTGGAAATGGCTCGTTTTAACCATGACTTCGTCTTAACCGTGCTTGTATTAAACTAGTTCAACTGTATATAAACTTGACAGGACTCTGTTTGGGTCTGGACGATGTTTGGGTAATCAGACTACAGTTTTTTTAGGTTATATTCTTCCATAAAAAGAATTTGCATTCTTTTTCACTTTCAGAAAATGTTACAAATATTCATATTCTTCTATTTCCCATTTTCCTATTCTGAAGCAATTATACTGGTTTTTCTTTGTCAAGGGAATCTTTGTGGTGACAGATAAGGTTATTCATCAAATGCAGACTTAATAATATTTCTGTACTTTTCTATGAAATGATATTTGTTTCAATACAATCCATTTCACAATCATGAAATAAAATATGACGTACGTATTTTTATTATTTGGTAATGAGAATAACAAAGTAGATATATAAAAAGATTTGTTTTTCTGTCGTATGAAAAAACCTTAAGCTACTATAAAATTCCACCAAGTTGATTGTTTTCAATGATATCTTTGCTATTTTCATATTTTAGTATTCATAAGACACGATGTTTATTTGAATTAGACGCATTTGATCAATCATGAGAAAAAATAAGATTTATTGTAAATGTCATATTAAAGAAGTAACATGAATGAAATTTCATTTCGATAATTGTAAACAAAATCACGAGCTAAACTAAATTTCTTCTAGTTTCTTTTTCGAGGCGATATCATTATTATATTTATAGTTGCATGTCTGCATATATATAAATTTTTATTTTATTTTTCGGTTTAATACATTTGCACGTATAGTCAGATATTGGAAATTACATTGAGAGAATATAAAACAACTTATATGGAAAAAATAAAATAGCAATAAAATTTCTGTAATATATGTCTAAATTTATTTTTGTAATATTTCTCCAGCAAAGACACACATTGTTTTCTAGTTCCTGATAATGCAATGTTATTCCTAGTATTGTATTTATTTTGCAGTTTTCTACTTAGAAATTATTACATTGGTCTTTCTTTCAAAGTGGTGACAGATATGGTAATCTATCAGGTAATGAATTTATAGTGTTTGAGATGCTTGTTAAGAAACGATATTTCTTTGAGAGAAGATTTATTTGACTAATCGTACAATAATCAAGAAAAAGAAATCATGCGTCAAGCATAGTCTATGAAACTCTTTACGGTTTACACACTGTAATTAAAGAAGGCGAGCTTTTGAACTATGTTGGAAATGTTGTTGAATAAGCAAATTTTCAGATACAAGCATTTTTAAACTTGATAAAATAACAGTGTTAATACTAATATTAAAAGTAATAATATTTTGTTACTCTTGCATGATGAATTCAATTAGGCAGCTGAAAATGCTTTTTTGAGAATTGATAGCATCGTAAAAACTAGTATTCCGGCTTGAGAAAGATGATTAATACACTATAGAAACTAGTCGGAAACGTTTCTGAAATTCGGAGGCAGCAAAAAACTTTGTATTTATATATGCTTCGTTAAATTTCGAAAATATTTTCTTTTCTGAGGTTTCTGAAGATAAAAAAACATGTTTATCCGATGCTTGGGAAACTCGGGAGAGGTTATTGTATGTTTATATTATAATTTCGTAGATATAGAAACATTTGTCTATTTGCACAGTGTGTGTAATGCATTGAGTATGAAATATTGCCCATGAAGTATAATTCCTCTGTATAGACTTATAGGAAAGCTTTTAGTTTGGTTAGATATCAATTAGACGAAATATTGTTTGATCTTAAAAATTTATAAGCCCTTATAAGAAAATAATAATATTCTCAATTTGGGTGCAATTTTTTACTGTGATTCCGGTTTTAGTTACCCAGTTACCACTAGTTATAGATAGCGCTGCGAGCAGTAGACGCCCAACCGAGGAAGAAGTAGAAATCACTCGGTCATGCTGCCAACGAAGGGAGTCAAATGTATAGGTTGACCATTTCCATCATTTGGTGCAGTTTTCTTCTTAGAGTCTAGATTCTAAACTTTAGTTTGTATGATTCTGTATGATGACATTTTTGAATCCGAATCCGAAACCAGCGATTTCCAAATGACTCCGACTGAGTTCAGATTTAGGTTCTAAAGACAAGACTATAAAGGCCAATGAGACCTCCTCCATGCGTTTTATCTCCATTGTTCCCACCATTGCTGGATAATGTAAATTTCTGCCTTCCTTCATTTATTTAACAGCTGTCACCGTTTGCAAGTTATTGAATTTTAAATCCTCCTCATCCATTTTAGGACATCATGTATATACCTAATGTATGAAATCTGAAATATTACATATGAACAAAAATGTAAAGTCTACAGGCATCTTACAATTTAAAAAGTGTGTTTTAATCTTAGTAACTCTACCATGTAAAGAAAATATTATAATGCGTCATAAAGGAATTAAAATGAGTAACTTGCACAAGTTTTGTATTCAATTGAGTTCACAGCTGCGAAAAATGAATGCTAATTCCAGTAAGCAATAACGTAATAAGAAACTGTATAAAATTATTAATATTTCTGAAAATGAAAATTTAAATGATATAAAATGATTTTGCTGACTAAACTGTAAGTATTTGCAAAATAAAATATTTACTCTAAGGGAACCGAATCTTGAGATAAATATTTCACATTCACCGGATACAAAAGCATTCCATGAATATTTTGGTGTCACTAAGAGCATGTTTAATCAAACAAGTGATTTGGGTGATAGTCCTCTATCAAAATAAATTACATCTCTCTCCAGTTACCGATAATGTTACATTATTCATGATACGAGATATATTTCGAAATTTTCTTCTCTCAAGTAATTGCGTTGCTCTTTCTTTGTCAGACGAAACTTCGTGGTGACAGATATGGTAATCATTCAATTGCTGAGTTGATAAAATTTCAGTATCTTTTGCTGAGAAAGGATATTTGAATATGATGTAATCGATTAACTGTAAGTACTAAATATGATTCAGAAACACTTGTTTTTTTAAATCCAATAATACATTCGTATTTCTTTGAAGGAATTTCTTTTGCAGTTACAGACATAGGAATCATTGAAGTGCTGAGTTGATAAAATCTCACTATCTTTTGCTGAAAAGGGATATTTCAATTTCATTTCATTAGTATAACAGATGAAATGCAAGAACTATATATGATTTAGATACACTTAATTATTTTTAACGCTAAATACGTTCGTATTTATTTGTAGGTAAAATTTTTGCAGTTACAGAGATCGTTATCATTGAAGTGCTGCGTTGATAAAATTTCAGTATATTTTGCTGAGAAAGAATATTTGAATATGATGTAACCGATGAATTATAAGAACTAAATAAGATTCAAAAACATTTAACTTTTTTAACACAGTAATACATTCGCATTTCTTTGTAGGAAAACATTTTGCAGTTACAGCGATAGAAATCTTTCAAGTGCTGAGTTGATAAAATTTTAGTATCTTTTGCTGAGAAAGAATATTTGAATATGAAGTAACTGAACAATTGTAAAAACTAAATATGATTCAGAAACACTTATTTTTTTAACGCACTACTACATTCGTTTTTCTTTGTAGGTCAAAATTTTGCAGTTACAGAGATAGTTATCATTCAAGTGCTGAGTTTATAAAAACATTAGTAACTTTTGCTGAGAAATGATATTTGAGTATGATATAACCGATCAATTTTAAGAACTTAATATGATTCAGAAACACTTACATTTTTTAGCACAATAATATATTCGTATTTCTTGGAGTTAAAATTTTTGCAGTCACAGAGATAGTTATCATTCAAGTGCTGAGTTGATACAATTTCAGTATATTTTGCTGAGAAAGGATATTTGAATATGATGTAATCGATCAAATGTAAGAACTGGATATGATTTAGGAAAACTCAATTATTTTTAACACAAAAATACGTTCGTATTTCTTTGTAGATCAAAATTTTGCAGTTACAGAGATAGCTATCATTGAAGTGCTGAGTAGATAGAATATTTTTTGCTGAGAAAGGATATTTGAATATGATGTAACCTATTAAATGCCAGAACTAAATCTGATTATGAAAAGCTTAATTCTTTTAAGACAGTAATATGTTCGTACTTCTTTGTAAATCAAAAATTTGAAGTTACAGACAGTGTTGCTAGTGGATTATTTTATGAATTCAGATTTCTTGATTGGCACAATTTTTTTGAAATAGTAGAAATCGTCTTATTTAATGATATATTAATTAAGGCGAAGTTTAGCAGAATTTTACCATTTCAAAAAACTGGTGCAATTTCAAGAAATCTGAATTTTAAAAAACCCACTGAATAGTAAAATATATGATGTACCAATCTTATTTTTTAGCTACAAACACCGAAAAACCAATAATAAATATCTGTATTTCAATTGAATATGAATCAAAAGATGTGATATTCTCATAGCATCTACAAGAGGTGTATAAGGGCTAATTTGCAGTACCATTATTTATTAATAGCAGTCATCGCCTTATTTAACTCTGAAATTTGTGATTAAATTAGGCGTAGGTTACTACTCGGAAATAGTGGTACTCAAAACTAAACGCCCCTACATAGCTTAACAGATTATTACGTAGTTTTTGTGCTTTCATATTATTGCTTGCATATTCTTATAGCTGTTCCATTGCTGCTTGGAATTCTTTTATTTGCATTTATATATATATATATATATATATATATATATGTTAATTATGTAGATCTTATTCAATAACTTTGGCAGTTTCTAATTATGTAAGATCATTTACGATGCAAATTTAAAACATAAAAATTTACGAACATTTTATTTTTAATTTTATGGAGATGGAATTTATTTCGAATATGCGTTCAAGATAATTATTGTGGTTCACTATTTACGCTTGAGATTTTCAAAATATATGGCATGAAAAATATTTAGCATGAAAATATCTAGCATGAAAGATACAAAAGTATGGGAGGAATATTTTCTTGTTAGCTACAAGCGTGGTTACAGCTGAATTGAGCGATAGTCCTCCGTCAAAATAAATTACATTTCTTCTTAGTTACCGATAAAGTTACATTATTCATGATACGAGATATATTTCGCATTTTTCTTTTCATCAGTAATTGCGTTGCTCTTTCTTTGTCAGACTAAACTTCATGGTGACAGATATGGTAATCATTCAATTGCTGAGATGATAAAATGTCAGTATCTTCTGCTGAGAAAAGATATTTGAATATGATACAATCGATCAATTGTAAAAACTAAATAATATTCAGAAACAATTTTTTAAACGCAATAACACATTCGTATTTCTTTGTAAGCCAAAATTTTGCAGTTGCAGAGATAGTTATCATTCAAGTACTGAGTTGATAACATTTTAGTATATTTTGCTGAAAAAGGACATTTGAATATAATGTAACCGATTAATTGTAAAACCTAAATATGATTCAGAAACACTTAATTTTTTTAAATACAGTAATACCTTCGTATTTCTTTGTAGGGAAAAATTTTGCAGTTACAGAGATAGTTATCATTCAAATGCTGAGTTGATAAAATTTCAGAGTCTTTTGATGAGAAAGGATATTTGAACAATTGGTCAAATGTAAGAACTAAATATGATTCAGAAACTGTTATTTTTTTAAACAAAATTATATATTGCTATTTCTTGGTAAATCAAAATTTATCAGTTACAGAGATTATTATCATTCTTTTGCTGAGTTGATAAAATTTTAGAATTTTCGTTAGAATTGTGATTTAGATGTACTGCTACCGATGAATAGTAAAAATTATGATGCACAGATCTTATTATTGAGCTATAAACACAAAAATACCAATAATAAATATTCGTGTTTCAATCGTATACGATGTGTTACCATTCACTTATAATTCACATGGATCGTAGAAGCGCTTATTTTTAATAAAATTACTTATTAATAGTAGTCATCGATTCATTTAATCTCTAAAGTATGTGATTAAATAATTCGAAGTATACTTTTGGAAACAGTGGTACTCAAAAATAAACAAATCTAGGCTGCATAAGTGATTATTTTGTGTGGCTTTTGTGCTTTAATATTATTTCCTGTATATTCTTATATATGCATTATTATTGCTTTGAAATTCTTTTATTTGCATTTATACAGGGTGATTAAAAAATGTTTTCAAAATGTCATTGCCAATCAGGCATACAGCAAGGATAAAGAATCACACAGGAACATAGGGTCGCCAACCACTTATTTACTCGCAAATACAGGGTGTTTCATGCTAACCGAACCCAGGTTGCGGGTAATAATTTCCAGAAAAATAAAAACATTGTAATGAGAATGCAACCATATGTACCTTGTTTTGTGAGAAATGTGTTAACATCACGTAAAGATCTGGAGAAACATGTGGCTGAAGCAAGCGATGATACCGTATGAATTGATAATAGCAATCCAAAATGCTTGACGTCAAGTTGAGTCGTGGAAAAAAAAGTAAACATCCCCTACTAATTCCTCAACAAATTATCGTAGACGAAAGTGTACCAAACGATTGGAAATAAAGTCTACTTTTAAATGACGTATATAAAATTTGCTTAGGTGATCATCTACATATTAAAACGAATCCTAACTTCATTTTTTTCAGTGTCAATACACAATTTTAACCAGATATTTCAAATCTTTGGTTCAAACTATGCCTAGACACGAAATTTCAAGTCATTTGAATGATAAATTTTTGAATTATAAACATTCAAAATTTAGTGCTTTTAATGTTAAATTACATTTTCATATTTTTATTTATAACTTCTGAAGTTATGATCCTAATGTTTTAATTTTTTGTGTAGAAATAATACTAGTCTACCGAAACATAAATACGTTGAATTTGCAATTTTTTGTAGTTTTCTGATATGAATTATGAAATTAATATTAAAAAAATTATGAATTGCAACCTACAATTTTTTTGATGGATTCAGATTTATTAAGTCCTGCTTTAAGGAAATCCAAAATTTCACATTTTTCTTCCAAGTAGTTTTCAAATTATGCTTAAAAAACGCACAATTATGGTGTAAGGGGCCGTCTATGATAGAAGTGACTAAATATTTTGAAATTTCTTATGTTATCCTGTTATTTAACAGGCTTAATTGACTGCTTAAGGTGCCTTGATCAAGAAGAGAGCTCTCTGGGTTAACAATCAAGTACCGGACTTCAATTTGGAATCAGCCCTTAAACTACGCTCGTTTTAAAATAATTAATTTCTCGGAAACTTATGGTACGAAATGCATTAAAATTTGCTTTTAGACTAACTGAAGGGTGTAGAGTTCATGTATGCTGTCAGAATTGTGTACAGCTATTGAAAAAGATAAAGTTATGGTTCGTTTTAATATGTAGATGGACCCCTAAGCAAATTTTATATACATCATTTAAAAGTAGACTTTATTTCCAATTGTTCGGTACCAGTAACTTTCTTCTACGATAATTTGTTGAGGTGTTAGTAGGGGTGATTACTTTTTTTTCCACGACTGTACACTTAACGAAACAATAATATTACTTCTAAATTTACATTATATATATTTTTTCATGTAGTGGAATTTTTATTCGAAATATACTTACAAGGTAATTATTATTGTTCAATATTTATACTTGAGATTTTAAAAATATGTCAAGAAAAATATGTCGCATGAAAAATACATAACTGCGAGAGGAATGTGTTCGTGTCAGCTACAAGCGTGGTTAATCAAACAGCAGAATTGTGTAATAATCTTCCATCAAAATAAATAGCACCTCTTTTCATTTCGCGATAAAGTTACATTAATCATAATATATCATATATTTCGCGTATTTTCTTCTCTGAAGTAATTGATTTGCTATTTCTTTGTCAGATGAAACATCGTGGTGACAGTATAGTAATATTAATTTAACAAATGAGTTTTGAAAATTTCAGCATTTTTCGTTGGGAAAGGATATTTGAATAGGATCTAACCGATCAGTTGTAAAAAATGAATATGATTCAGAAACTCTTAATTTTTTTAACGCAATAATACTCACATATGAATTGTAATTTTCTAAATGAGGAAAATTATTCAAAGCAGGATTTCAACCAGTGACCTTGTAATTTTGGAACTCAGTGAATATATTAAATTAGAACAATGATTACGTTTCAGGAGATAAGAATTTGAAATAAGTAATGATAGAAGAAGACATTTTAAAACTTTTTTGTTTCGTTGAACTTCGACGTGTTCCACCGCACGCTCCATTAAAATTCATTATCCAATTAAATTTACAAACCTTTTATCCAAAATTATATAAGCGTACACTGTAAAAAAAAAAAAAATCATTGTAGATTTGCCAGCACATTGTGCTGTTAATTTTACGCAGCTACTGTATTTTTCATGTTTATAAAGTCAAGAAACCAAAGAAAGCTAAAGCACATTCGACTGTGATGGCGTTTGAGCACGAGATGAAGAGTACTTTGTACTGTAAAAATGTCGTTTTTTTTTTCAGTGTAGAATTTTTTAAATACGCATTTAAAATATACTTCAAGGCAATTATTATGATACAGTATTTGCTTTTGAGATTTAAAAATATCTGTCAAAAAATGTTTCACATGAAATATGCAAAAATGTGAGGGAAATGTTTTCATGCCAGCAACAAGCGTGGTTAATCAAACAACTGATTTGATAATAAATTACTTTTTTTCTCACTTTTCGATAATGTTACTTTATTCATGTTCCTCTTATCTATTTCGCATTTTTCCACTCTCAAGTAATTGCATTGCTCATCATTTTACGAAAGAAACTACGCAGTGACTGATATTGTAATCATTCAAGTGCTGAGTTGATAAAATTTCAGTAGTTTCTTAAGAAATTATATTTATTTTAATATCGTATGTACAATCAATAATAAAACATGAATTTTGATGAAAGCTTATTTTTTAATGAAACACAGTGAAGTAGCAGTAAAAAAGTAGCAGTAACCTCATTTTGTACGTACAATACAATCCACAAAAACCAATAATGAATATAGGTTTTTCAATCGTATATGAATCATACGATGTTATACAATTTGCATAAAATTCACAAGAGGCTTAGTAGTGCCTATTTGTTTTACTTCAATATTTACGAATAGTAATCATCACCTTATTTAATCATTTAAGTCTGCGATTAAGTAAAGCGTATGTTACTATTCAGAAATTGTGGTACTCAAAAATAAACACCTCTGCGCAATTTAACTGAATATTTTGTGTAGGTTTTCTGCTTTCATATAATTACTGACATATACTTAAATTTGCTCCATCATTCCTTTGGAATTCTTTTATTTGGATTTCAATATATATTTACATATATATATATATATATATATATTATGTTAATTATACAAATGTTCTGTTACAGAACTGTTACAGAACAATCTTGTTCGATAATTTTGGAAGTGTTCAATTATATTCAACATATCACTCGTATATTTAAAGCTATAACAATAATTCATTTAATTTTACAAACATTTTATCTAAAATTACATATGCGTAGAATTTTTTAAGTACGCATTTAAAATATACTTGAAGGCAATTTTTATTATACAATATTTGCTTTTGAGATTTAAAAATATCTCAATAAAAATACTTCGCATGAAAAATACTAAAATGTAAGGGGAATGTTTTTATGTCAGCAACAAGCGTGGTTAATCAAACAACTGATTTAGGCGATAGTCCTCGATCAAAATAAATTTCTTCTCTTTTCCCGATAATGTTACATTATTCATGTTCCTCTTATCTATTTCGCATTTTTCTGCTCTCAAGTAATTGCATTGCTCGCCATTTGACGGAAGAAACTCCGAAGTGACAGATATGGTAATCATTCAAGTGCTGAGTTGATAAAATTTGAGCAGTTTGTTAAGAAATAATGGTTATTTGAATATGGTATGTACAATCAATAGTAAAAAATGAATTTTGTAGAAAGCGTATTTTGTAAGGAAAGATACTGAAGTAGCAGTAAAAAAATATATGCATTTCAATCCCATAAAAAGTATAAAATGTTATAACTAAATTAATAATTAACAAAATTTTCTCATCTTACATTGAGTCACTCATAGGAATGGAACATGGTATCTGGACGTGACGCCGACAATGTAACCCTAAAATTCTTTACATTCGGCCCAAACACAGCCATGTGCTTTGACGCGCTTGTCAATTCAAACCAGTATTTCCTTGATTTTGCTTTTACCGTTGCAAATTACTATTCATTAGCCGCGTGCTGGCCGTAAGTATGATTAAAATTCCTATCAAAAACGAGAATATGTGAAGTTATAGGATGCAGTACACCTGTACCCTGTTCTACTTGCTTGTCTTGTTTGGGTCGAATGAGGGCATTTAAATTTGGCCGATAACTGCCTTGATATTTAGAAACGTTTTTATGGTGTACATTGTAAAAAAAATCTGTAGTTCTACAGATTTAAACTTTCATCTGTAACTGTACAAAAAAAAAAAAAAAAAAAAAAAAAAAAAAAAAAAAAAAAAAAAAAAAACTGTAAATCTCGAAAACTAGTTTTTGTAATGCTACAGAAATCTATAGCTTTACAAATGAATCTGCTAAAATTACAATAATCTTACTAAAATTTTATAAGTAACCATAGTTGCAGTTACATGAAAAGTTCTAGGCATCCCAGTTTCCTAAAAAATTCTTAGTAACCTTACATTTTTTTTTCGGTACAAAGGTGTATCTGTTGCAGGAATTTTTGTTGTTGCCGTTACACAAAAAGTTCTAAGAATCTCAGTTTCATAGAAAAACTTTAGTAACTTTACATATTTTATTTTACAGTGTACTGCATCTCCAAAGAGTCACTACTCGAGCTAATGTGATTCCGTCACTGGTCAATAGAGAAAAATAATTCGATGAGACGCCAACAGTTTTCCCATATGAATATTTGAATACATACGAAGTTGAATACATTGTACTTTTCAAAAGATTATATATTATTTAAATTCTGATCAGCATACTGCATTTTTCAAACCTTAAGGGGACCTTCTACATTAGGAGACAAAAAAGCACTTATTTATGATTTTTTTTGTAAGAAAAGTGCATGATGGATCTTTTTCAAATTTTAACAGTTTATTGTACATATCTTAAGGTATACACAAGGATATTTTTATTAGATTTTGTTGCTTCTACTCTAACTTATAAACAAATATGTTCAACTGCTTTACAAAATTTCGTCTGACCGGTGGGCATGATAGCGCCTTGTAGAATTATCTGAAACACAAAAATATTTTTTTTTCGTAAACTTCGTGAGTATACCTTCTTGTTAAATTAAAGGAACGCATAAATTTATTTTAAAAAAGTTATGTAATGGCTGATAATTTTTTTTTTGTTAAAAAAATTCGTTTTTATTTGTTAGTAACTTTTATTATTATTATTATTTTAGTAAAAGCTTTAATTCATATCGAAGGCAATTAAATAAGTTTTAATAAAAAAAAATCAAGATGATCCATTGAGTAGGTTTTTTTTCTTTTTTAAACTTGCCCACTGTGTCAAAAAATGTGGTTGAACATATTTGTTTATAACTTAGAGTAGAAGCAACAAAATCTAATACAAAAATTCTTGTGTATACCTTAAGATATGTACAATAAACTTTTACATTTTCAAAAAGATCCATCATGAAGTTTTCTAACAAAAAAATCATAAAAAGTGCTTTTTTTTATCTCCTAATGTAGAAGGTCCCCTTAATAAAGCATATTGTTTTCCCTTGTCTCTACTTTAGCTACGATACAATTGACTGCCAATATAGAAGCTTTTACGAATTCAATCGTAATCCCGATTCCATATAACTATTAGACTACAAACAAATGTAGACCTATCGTTCTTTTATCCTATGTCTATGAAATACTGCACAATGCTCTTTACTAATTTGAATAAATTATCTTATCTAAAGATTAAATTTTATTCATATCCTCACCAGCATTTTACATCTTTCAATCTATAATCAATCATATTAACTTCCTTTGTCTATTGTTGAACTACCGTTACTTCGTGGACTGTCATTACACAAATTGAAGCTGGTATGAAGCCAACAATTTTCTATGACACATATTAATAGTGGAATAAAAAAGAGTTGAACATATTTAAAATTCTTTTTATCTAAAATCAATGACCCACTTCTGAATGCTAGCTACTAATTAGAAAACATTCATATTTCCCAAAATTATACTTTATTCCTACTCTTATCAGTATTTTGCATCTTTCAATAATTAATCAATGAGATTAATTTCCTTTGTCGGTACTTTCGTTACAATGATTCCGTGACCTGTCAATATACAAGTAGAAGTTGTTATGAAGCCAACATTTTTCCATAATATATATTAATATTTAAATAAGTACGAAACTAGATCTATATTATTTTTTAAATCAATAGATCTGTAATCTTAAATGAATAGACTGCCAATGATATCATACTGCAAATCAATAGAATGTAAATCCTAAACTAGGTACTAATTAGGATAATTTCACTTTTTCAAATATATTATTTTATTCATATCCTGATTAGCATTTTGCATTTTTCTATCCTTAATCAACGGGATTATTTTCCTTGGCCACTACTTGTGCTCCTGTTATTATGCTACTTGTCAATATATAAGTTAATCTGAAGTTTATTGTTTTTCATACGAATATTCGAATACGGAGAAATTAAAATCATTTTTACATGTTGAATCAATAAATTTCGGTTCAATACTAATCGCTAGAATAAATTTATTTTTCTAAAGATTATATTTTATACATATTAACGTTAGCATTTTGTATCCTTCATTCTTTAATAAATGAGGTTTACTAATAAATGAGGTATACTTCTGTAGCTCATTGCGACACTGTGATACTGTGACATGACCATATAGAGAAGAAATTCATATAATGTCAACAATTTTCCTCATATAAATACGTTATTTTCTATCGATATATGCCATGGACGGCGGACATATGGCACGCTGTAGATTATTTTTGAAGGGCATAGATTCCCGTTCTACATTAAAATATAGTAGATTTTCACAAAATGCATTAATTAACCCCTTGGAGACGAGCAACCTGTATACGTGCCGCGTATGGTGATCAGAATACGTGATTATTTTCCCCAGTAATTTTTTTATTGTAAATTTTGACTTACAGTCGGACCTCTATTTAACGAATCTCTATTTTGCGAACTTTTTCTCGGAACCAACAACATTTTGCGAATTTCTTCGTAAAATAACCTCTAAATAGCGAAGTGTATTCATTCTCTATTTAACGAACTTTTTCTTCTGATGTAATTTTTTTTTTCTCCCTATTTCTCAAAATATATCCGGACACTTCAAACTTATTCTTTCTTTTACGCATTTTATAATGCTCAATAACCTTGAATTAGTTTTACAAGGTGCCTAACTCAACGAGAGCAGTCAAATCCCTGTCATTCTTTGCATTTCATCCACGAAATGCAAACTTTCAATATTCCCATTTCACACGCAAAAGGGCTGTTCTGTAGTAAATAAGTTTCAGTAATTAAATTTAAGGACGCATGTAGTAATACAATGCTTAAAATTACTTGTTATAATAAATACGATAATGTCATTAAAATTCATTAATTTTTATGTAAATATTTTCTTAAAACTGAAAATACAGTGTATTTTAAAATTCTTGCTGTCCTTACAGATTCCTTTTTGATGGGTAAAATGAATAATAATGAAAAAAATAAATATGATTTATAAAAAAAAAAACTGTGATAGTTCAGTTTTTTAATAATGTTTAGTGTTTATGAATTAAAAATGTGTTTTGTGTAGTTTATAGTATTTAAAAAGGTTCATCACTATTTAACGAATTTTCCACATAAAGAACTTTTTTTCGGGATTTAGCGACTTCGTAGAGGTCCGGCTGTATTTAATCCGAGCATTTTCCCGATTCAATTAGGCAAAAATTTCTATTTTGGAAAACCGGTTATAAAAGATTAAAAATTCTGTAAAAGACGCTCATCCCGTAGGTGTTAATCTAGGTGTCGTCTCTGTTTATCCGAATTCGATTAGTTCGGTTGGTTGTCATTGTAATACAGATTAAAGAAACTGAAATATAACTTAATTATCCCAATCTAGATGAATATTGGCACATGAAGTTTTAAGAATAAGAGAGAATTAGGAGATTATCGCAAAAGAAAGATTAAAAGGCATTATAAGCAAAAATGCAGATTCCAGATTCTAAAAGCTGTAGATTCTGAATTTTGACAAATGTTTCGGCGAGACATTCTTTTTGGAAATAAATAATATGAAAAATTTCACGTAAAAACATTTTTTCAAATGAATTCAAAAATATTTTATGTACAAGGCTGTTATGAATCATTTGGTATCTAGATGAAACAACAGAAATAACATTTAAAAAATAAGTTTCTAATGTATAACGTCAAATATTACACATAGTTTTCCAGTGATAAAAACAAAATTTTAAGTAATTTCGATTTGTTATTATTTGATTCATTAAAAATTTTTATTGTTGGCACGTAATGATCACATAAAATATATTTTTGGAAAAATTTAGCCTGTGGGCGGAAAAAGGTTCGCCATGCGTGATAATGTGCAATAAAATCTCTCATAGTATCATTAGAAATAACGCATACATTTTCAGCAACTTTATTTGAAAAATGTAATATTTTTAAATATTCTAAGATATGTCGCTCATTTAATAGCAGAACATCTTAACCCAAAAAATGTCCTTTTGAAGAAGAAATTCTACGGAAACGGTTTAGTTATTTTTACGCGGTACCCTAATAAATATCCTTTGAACCAACTTTTTTTTGTTTCTTTATTTTGAAAAGATATAAATAAATAGCTTAAAATTTTTTGACATGTTCACTAGATTAATAAATGAAGTTTTAGATACGCAAATCAACAGTGCATTGTTTTGTTTCTAAAACTATATTTTGCTTACTTCATTTACACTATTATCTATATTACTTAAGTTTCCTTTCAAAGCAAGTAATAAAACTTCTAGATGTAATTATAACATTGAACTAATCATAAATTTAGAGGATGGCCTCACAGGAACTTCAGAATATCTCATCGCAAAACATTTATTGTTTATTGTTTATTGTTGCTCTAGAAGTACATATTTTTCTGCAGGGTGTTCAGATATTCATCCGACAAACACAGAGGCTTGTTAAAAGGCATCAAGAAGAACAAAAATTGTAATAGAACATGGGGTCGCAAACCACTTATTTAGTCTCAAATACGAGGGTGTTTCAATACGTTTTTGCCCTTAGATAGAAATAATTGAGTGAAATTTATGAAATTGCTACATTGTATTTGTCCTTTTCTATATAGTCACCGTGCAAAGTAACACGTTTCCGAAAACGGATGTTTCACACTATTAAACTTTGGTTGACGTTAATAACTTTTGGAACAATAAAAATATTGCACTGAAAATATAACAATAGGTACCTTGTTTTACGACGAATGGGATAACATCATGTAAAGGTCACGATAAACAGGGTGCTCCCGCATTCGACTATAAAGTGTGAACTGGTAATCACCGGCCAAAATGTGGAGTGTCAAGGTCTTACTGCTGGCGCGTATATTGAAAATTTCTACCACTTTTCTTGATTTTATAACACTTACAAGAAAGGTGAGAATATCTATTAAAAGACTCACTAATATATTCTTCAGTTTTTTTTTTAAGTTATTAGTGTCAACTCAAGCTGCATTAGGGTAGAACACCTTGTATCTTTGATTAAATAGGTAGTTTGCAACACCATTACAATTTTATCCCTCTTCATGTCTGCTAACGACCCTCTAATTTTATTTGATCAAAAATCTCAACATCCTGTATAAACTCGACATTACCTCTCTCCCTCTCTTAAGGCTGCCCAAATTCCTTCAGAGAGAAAACGTCTGCTTGGAACGACGTAGTGTTCCCATATGTACTGGATAGATTATAACTTACAGCTATATTCTGAATGCAATATAAAGCTAATAAAAAATAATTTTTAATTGCGCAGATATTCAAAATGTATGATTTCTATGTATTTCTATGCATTGTTGAACTAGTGTTACTTCGTGGACTGCAATACTCAAGTTGAAGCTGGTATGAAGCCAACTGTTTTCTATAACATATATTAATAGTTGAATAAGAATGAGTTGAACATAATTTTATTACTTTTTTATCTAAAATCAATGACCCGCTGCTGAATGCTAGATACTAATTAGAACACATTCATATTTACCAAAATTATACTTGATTCCTACCCTTATCAGTATTTTGCATCTTTCAATAATTAATCAATGAGATTAATTTTCCTTTGTCGGTACTTACGATACGATGATTCCGTGACCTGTCAGTATACAAGTAGACGTTGTTATGAAGCCAACATTTTTCCTTAACATATATTAATAGTGAAATAAGAACGAAACTAGATCTATATTATTTTTTTCAATCTTAAATCAATAGACTGCCGATGAAAGCTAGGTACTAATTGGAATAAATTCACTTTTTCAAAGGTATTATTTTATTCATATCCTCATTAGAATTTTGCATTTTTCCATCTTTAATCAAAGAGATTATCTTACTTTGTCACTACTAGAGCTCCTGTTATTAAGCTACTTGTCAATATATAAGTTAATCTGAAGTTTATAGTTTTTCATATGAATATTCGAATACGGACATATTAAGATCATTTTAAAATGTTAAATCAATAAATTTCTGTTCAATGCTAATCGTTAGAATAAATTCACTTTTCTAAAGGTTATATTTTATGCATATGGTCATTATACTTTTGTGTCCTTCTTTCTTTAATAAATGAGGTATACTTCTGTAGCTCATTCAGATACTGTGACCTGGCTGTGACCAAAATGTGGAGCGCCAAGTTCTTACTGCTGGAGCGTATATTGAAGTATTCTGCCACTTTTCTCGATTTTATCACATTTACAACAATGGTGAGCATGTCTATTAAAAGAGTCACTAACATATTCTTCAGTTTTTTTAAAGTTATTACCGTCAACTCAAGTTGCGTTAGGGTAGAACACGTTGTATCTATGATTAAATAGGTAGTTTGCAACACCATGTTCCATTATAATTTTGTCCCTCTTCATGTCTGCTAACGTCCCTCTAATTTTATTGGATGAAAATCACTCCATCCTTTATAAACTCGACAATGCCTCTCTCCATCTTGTAAAGCTGCCCAAATTCTTTTCGAGAGAGAACGTCTGCTTAGAAAGACATACTGATCCCATGTGTACTGCATAGATTAGAGCTTACATATACCGGGTGTACCAAAAATAACTGATGGATTTTAAAATTCAATAACTTGCAAACGGTGACATATTTAAAAAGTTTTTGCAGGAGGATTATGTAAGATGTAAAGAATTTTTATGCTGCGATTCGCAGTTTTAGTTACAACTCGTCAAAAGCGGCCAGATAAAATTGTTGAAGTAGGTTTATCTCTAATCATGATACCATTTTTTGTTGGTGAAATTAGTATACTTAACTTCGAAATCTACCACCGCCTGTAGGCCGGGCCGGCAGGGATTTTTTTTAAAGAAAACTTGTTTTAACTTTTGCATTAAAGCCTGCACAAATCATCACTGATAAAACACCGAGAACACGTCTAGAAAGCAGATGCGGCTCACTTCTTAAATCGTGCCAGTAATATCAAAAACAATCTGGTCCATTAAGGTTGTATTGTTTTTCCTCAGTAAAAAACAATTTTAACCGGATTGCACTTTAAGACATTGTACGATGGGATTTTAGACTTCCATCAATGTGATAATTTTGTAGCTTTGGCTTGGGTTTGAATTTAGCATATTTCAAGCATTCGGCAATTTATAACACATTTCTAAAAGTTCTGGACGTTTCTGAGAGTTCTAAAACAGACTTTATAGTACAAGAAAAAGCACAATTTTGATGCGCCATTCTTATAACATTTCGTTTATACCGGGAAAAGAGTTTTGATGGCCGTCCGCACCTGTTATTTCCTCCATAGTTTCCTGGATCAAAAAGAAAACTGTGTAGAACAGTTTTAGATTTATTTATTTTTTGGGGCAATTTTCCGTTTACTCAGCCCACGCAATTCGAAAAATCCGTAATTATACCCTTTTCTTCTTCTGTCAACTATTTTCCGTGATCCATTCTTAAAGCAGTACTTGCATATCTCAAAACTTCCAATCTAGCGACTACTAACCTATGAGTATCATCATAGATCATTCCCTCATAAAATACTACATTAATGACGTCATCTCATTATGCCAGATTTAAAAGAAGGTACTTGTCCTAAACTGATTTCCATTTGTTATTATAATACTTTTTAACTTCGACAATTGAATTAACTTCAGGTATTATATCAGATATTTGTGTCTAAATTCAAGATATATAACTCTTTTCGGAATTTTATTCAAACAACAAAATTAACTTGTGGTTAAATATTTTTCCAACACTTTATATCTATCTATCTATCTATCTATATCTATATCTATATCTATATCTATATATATACATTGCTTCTTTTATAATTAAATCCTAATCCACTAACAAAATACACTATTCCACCAAATATCTTTCAACTAAATTTTCTTGAAAGTAATCATACGTTTATAAGCATTCATAAATAAATAATTATTCTAAGTATGCTATCTGCTATTAGAATAGATTGTCTGAATTATAAAGGCATAAATTATGCATATTCTCATCAGCATTTTGCATCTTTTAATCTTTCATTCTTGAAGCAATTAGATTCCTTTCATATGTCACTATTTGAGCAACTAGACGGAAGTCGTGACTTGAGAATTAAAAAAAAAGAGTTAAAGGTTTGATAAAGCTATCGATTTGCCAAAATAAATGTCCCTTTCGAAAAACTATATTTTATTCATGGCGCAATTATATTAAATCAATTTGCTTAATTTTTTTTACCGCTAATTGACCAACAATTTCGTATTCCTTTGCCTGTCATTATAAAACTTTTAGAAGTTTATAGAAAGTCGATTTTCATTACTCAAATAATAGAATATGTACGGAATTACATTTATCTAATTTATCTATTATTAGTGTCATTAGGGAAAGCAGCAACCTAATAAAAATTCTCCTTAATATCAATAAAAGTAGCTCATATATTTTCTGCTATTTCATCTTCAAATTATAAAGGTTTTAAAATATTTTAAAATATCTGTACCAGGGCTCGCAGTGTTCCTAAAATTTTCGCACATTGTTACCAGTATTTTAAATAAGAATTCTTCATGGTAGGTTCCTTTAACATCTGTAATAGAATTATGCAATAAAGATTATCGTTTTAAAATAGGAAAGTTCTAAAAATTTATGAACGCTGCAAGCCCTGACTCATATGGAATAATAAATAATACAATGTGTATCAAAACAACAACAAAAAAAACAAGTCGGAAATTACACGTCATACGTGGCAAATGAGGTGCTTTCGTACTATAACTAGTTTTATAAATATTCATATCTTGGTGCAATAGCTGTTGCACCTTTATGCAAAAATGCATGAATGCAAAATTTATTATGATTATATTTAATAAATTCAGTAATACGGAAATAATAGGACTCCATCTTAAATAGGACGTAATCACCCTGCCAACCTAGAATCATTACCTCTCATAGGACATTATTGAATTAATTACGCATTATATAATTTAACAAAATGAAGAAATCTTTTATCAAACTAGGGGGGCACCGAAACCCTGCTCGCTACGCTCACCAACCCCCCGCGTAATCGCTTAGCTATTCCATTCGGTATAGCGAAGCAATTCCTATTCTCTAGACAACTCCAGATTATTGTTTGTGCTTAAAAATAATGTAAATAGTTTAATTAAGCTCTATTCATGAGCTAATATTAGTTTTTGTTGCACTGAAATATCTCAATTTGTGGATTTCCTGCATGCAAGTAAACCCTATTGTATTTCAATGGGAGTCTATGGAAATTTGGCAAAATACTGGAAATAGCGCTAAGTTGGCGTCACTTTTCGTGACAGAGAGACGGGTCTCCCCTTGGTAACCTCCCTTATAGCGTCATAAAGCTGTGACCAATCAGTTGCATTTCACGGTATCTACGCAGATTTTCATTGTTCCATTTCCAAAGCATTACTTTTTGTAAGGCATACTTAGATACTACTACCGGCAGACCGATTTGCGTTTAATGTATGAAGTTGCTCGCCAGAGGACTCTGATACGCTGCCGAAAACAGAAATTTGACTCTGACCGTAACTTCAACGACGAGAACCAATCAAACCGCTCTGGGCAGGGTTCAGAAAATTCCAATGTGTTTACATTTTTTTTTCCGTATAGATATGATTCAAAAGAGTTTAATAAAAATATTAACTCTAATCATAAAAAAAAAAACAAAAAACAAAAAACATTTTAACAATTATCGGAATAATAAATGGTGTGATCGGAGAATACTTCCAAGGTTGCTACTTAATACCAAGTTAATACTAAATACAAAGGTTGCCACTTTAGCGCATTTATCGCCAGGTTGGGGAGAAGTAGAGTATTCTACGATTCACCCCAATAAATAAAAACATGCATAGTCTAAAAACATCAATGTCACAAATTTATTTGCTATCTTCACTGCTGAATCAATAAAACTAATGGAATTTCTTTTAACTATATTAAAGTACTCATAAAATTCCTTGTAATAATTAATAAATATAATTTATTAAGTAACAAATACACTTACATGATTTAATCAAAATTGGTTGGATAACATAAAATATTGCAAAGATATTTAAATCTGCGATCACCATTCCTTTCTATGATTAAAAATAAGAATATTTAATGTTTAAGGAAGATCGTTTTCTTTTTTTTTTTACTATTATTATTATTATTATTTAGTTCGGACGATATCAAACAAACATTTTACGGGTAGCAATAAATTCGTCAAAAATAACTGCTTCAAGCCAGTTATGAGAACTGTAGTTTGATAAAAACCAAATTTTAATTTTAAAACGTGTATATGAAACGCAAGCTATGTTTATGTAAATACGGGAGATTAAAAAAAGAAGGTACTTGTTAGTTATCCCGTCGACCAAATTACTATCGCCAAAATGGAAGATTAAATGCCAATATTGGTTGATCGTAAATGTCGCATTCACTTGACAACACGTGTTTACTTCATCAAGTGATTTTTATTTCGACGTTTTATTTTTATTTTTATTAATGTTATACTAATTTATTTGTTCTTTTGTCATTTAAAATAAAATTGATGTCAATTTGTACAATTTGGCGGGTGGTTTGGCGAAATTGGTCGACGGGATAACTAACAAGTACCAAAAAGGATAACAGAATGAACCAAACGATCAAGTAAACAATAAGTAATTTAGCTAATCTTAAAAGTATGTGAACACTAAAATACTACAAGCTGTGTAAAATATCCTTTTAAATCGAAGGAAATTCAAGAATATAAGTATTTAATTTATTATAATAATATTAAAATTAATTTATTATAATAATATTAAAATAAGTGAACAAATAACTGTTATACAATAAAGTAATAAAATAAAAAAAATCACATTAAACTGCTGCCATAAAATAAAATATCTCTTTGGCACAGATGTCATATTCGCCCCATATTGGCGCGATTTTTTACGGTTGCCAATTTGGCGAAAACATCAATAGCATAAACAACATAGGTACAGATGTCATATACGCCCATATTGGCGCGATTTTTTCCTGACGCCAATGTCATATACGCAACGGGTATTTAACTGGCGCCAAAGTGTCGTTATTTTGCTTGATATGGTAACCCGTATGTTGCTGTTTATGCTGTCGATATTTTCGCCAAATTGGCATCGGAAAAAATGGCGTATATGACATCCGTGCCACAACATAATCCGGGTTACCACATCAAGCAAAATAACGACACTTTGGCGCCAGTTAAGTACCCGTTAAGTATATGACATTGATGTCAGGAAAAAATCGCGCCAATATGGAGCGAATATGACATCTGTGCCATATCTTTTAGCATTGCAGTAAACATTTCAGTTTTTGAATGAAGACGTCGCCACATAAACTCTATGAGATACGACTCTAAATGATGACGAACTGTTCCCCGATATCTTTTGTTGCGCCATTTTGCGATGCCCCATAATCTCTCAACATTTTGAGTATGACATCCATTATTAGGGTCGACAAAATTGTATTTGTGATTTACTGTGAAATGATCATAACCAGTACTTCGCAGTTCATCTGTTTTATATCCTTTTTAGTAATTTGTATAAATAATACTTCCATCAGCTACATTGTTTTCTATTGCCGCCATTAAAGTTTCAGCTGTGCGATCGGAAATAGGAGTAAGGAAACATCCCCGTGTTGCACGGCATAAACCATCTAACACCCATTGAGGAGGAAGAACACGCCCTACGTTGCTTTTTCTTCTGGTAAAAAGACTTTCATCTACTTCTATAATTTTATTAGGTCCACCGATTTTTCTATTTGGTCGTGAACATAAAGCATATGCACAAACTTCTCTAAAATAACTATTCCAGCCCACTGTTGTGTTGTGGTTCATATCAAGTTGCAGCTCACAAAGCTCAATCGATGTCAACTCTTGGCACCATAAATATATAAACCTCAAAGCATTAAGAAAAGACAACCGCGATCCTTCAAACCATGGTTTTTGTCGGGCACAGATGTCATATTCGCCCCATATTGTCGCGATATTTTTTCGGTTGCCAATTTGGCGAAAACATCAACAGCATAAACAACATAATCCGGGTTACCACATCAAGCAAAATAACGACACTTTGGCGCCAATTAAGTACCCGTTGCGTTTATGACATTGGCGTCAGAAAAAAATCGCGCCAATATGGGGCGAATATGACATCTGTGCCTTTTTGTCGTATTCCTACGCTTTCTTCGCATGATCGTAAGCTACATCTCCATTTCGGATTTCCAGAACTCATCATAATTTCATTTCATGGTTGTTTGAACACAATCTTTTATTATGCAGAATTCCAAATTTCTGAAACAGTTTTATCGCAACTTTCTCATCATCTGGTAATTGACAAATGGTAAAATCCATCTCAGCGTCAGCAGTAAAAGTAAATTATAACTTCATAAAAAGAAATATTTTTTTAAATTCGAATAGTAAATTAAGAAGCTTTCCAAGGTTAAGGTTAAATAATAATCATTCACGTAATTCACGTTTCATAAATAACAAATCACAATGTTTCGCATGGTTTACAAGAAAAATTCTTTTCACGATGAGGGCTGAAATAATTGGCGCATTAGCATACATTTTGGCATGCTGTCCGAATAACGGAAAAGTACCCTTAAGGTAGGCGAAATACTGGAAATAGTGCCAAGTTGGCGTCACTTTTGGCGAGAGAGCGACGGGTCCCCCATTGGCAACCTCCCTTATAGCGTCATAAAGCTCTGACCAATCAGATGCATTTCACGGTATCTACGCAGATTTTTTATTGGTCCATTTCCAAATCAAAACTTTTTTTATATATAGAAGGATTCTGATTCGATTATCATAAAATTTGAAATCGACAAAATTTTGCAACGATTATGTATATATTAAATTTCAAACCATGCGGCTGGGTAGTTTTTGGCATGTTATATGCGGACAGACGGACAGGCATACGGGCGAAACCAGACGACGACTACAAGTGCTACGTAAATATATAATTACTAACTCAAAAAAAGTTTAACTTTTTTTATAACATAAACATTAATGAAACAAATCATAAACAACGCCTTGTATAAT
This sequence comes from Maratus speciosus, assembly GCA_963932465.1. Classification (NCBI taxonomy): domain Eukaryota; kingdom Metazoa; phylum Arthropoda; class Arachnida; order Araneae; family Salticidae; genus Maratus; species Maratus speciosus. The sequence continues at coordinate 498,380,223 of OZ010794.1, read as the reverse complement.
GTATCCAAACAAATGACAAACAGCAATAGTTCATGAAATATGTTTAAAATGTGTTTCTTGGAAGTAAACGTACGCTGTAAGCGCACAGAATAAATAAATATTCCAAGCACTTGTATGTATTTCAGGATAAACTCGCATTTAAAAGAATATTCGTTATTCATGTACTAATGAGCATCTTGCTACGTTGGATCTTCAAGCAGTTAGATGACTTTCCTTTGTTGCTACTTGTAAAGCTGCGTTAGAGTTCATGACTATCGACAAAAAAAAACGTTAAAGCTTTAGGGGTGTTTACGATATCAATGATTTTTGGCAGAATAAATATGTGGAATGCGATATGTGGAATGGTGTCCATAAAATAATGTCACAGTTTCAATGGTATATTATAACAGTTTAGACTATTTACAACAAATCATACAACCAATTGAAAGTAAACTGACATAGTTATCCTTAGAAATGCTCAATATGTGCACCTTTAGTTGTACGGCACATATCAAACCTAAAGTACAATTCTTCCCACACTAAGGTTAACTAGCAAAAGCCATGCTTTGTTTGGATTCGCGAAGCATTATTTAATAAGAAATATTTGAAAGTAACAATATTTTTTTTATTAGTTTTGCATCTTTATTAAGCAAAAACGTTTTATTATGTTTTGGCGGATTTTAATTTTAGAAATGTAAATTCAGCCATATAACTAACAATTTCTTCGGTTTAACAATTAATTTTATTTGTTTACAATTCTTTTGTTGCCACTTTACAAAAAAAAATTAATATAATTCTTTTAACCACTTCGGGACGAGCGTCATTTACAGAATTTTTAATCTTTATTCAACGGTTTTTAAAAACAGAAATTTTTGCCTAATTGAATCGGGAAAATATTCCGATTAGATAAGGCAAAATTTACAATAAAATTGTACTGGTGAGAATAATCGCTGGTTCTGAACACCTTACGCGGCACGAATACTGGTCGCTCGTCCCCAAGAGGTTAAAAGGCGTAAGTATCGTCTGCGTAAATAATTTCACATAACAAGAATAAATTGTGGATTGGAATTCTTAACAAAACTGCTTTTATAATTGAATGTGAATAATTGATTTTTCACAAATGTTAATTCATTAAAAATATGCTATAATTTTCATAAAAAAATGTATTTCAAAAATTTCATAAAAGAAATCATGAAATTATTTAATTAATCATGATTCTATCCATAATGACTAACTCCATGATTTATTTTTCTTCTGAAAATATACGTGTTTCATTTTTTTATTTGCAAAAATGCGTCCGTAATGGAAAAGCATGTAAAATAAATTAATTAAAATAATAATTTTTTAAGGTTATTCTGTAAAAAAATTATTGTGCAAATCTACAGATCATAATTTACTTTGATGTTTAATTTCAAGTCAAAATACTGAATAGTTTTACGACAAAATGTCATTTGTGTAGCCTAGTGGAGGATTCGCTTCAATCATCCTAACAAGTCCAGAGTAATAGAAGCAATTGCCTCTTCAATTGTGTGTCTTAATTCTGACAAATCATTAAGTAGCGGTGGAACGTAGACACAATCTTTTATAAAGCCCAAAAGAAAAAAGTCCCATGACTCTAACGGCTTTTAACACTACAGCCCAGCAATAACGCTTTTCGCTCAGGAGTCGCCACTTTGAGTATGTGGAACTGCAAGCTACTGAATAACAAAACAGTACTCGCGCTTTCGCTTATCTAAAACTGTTTGAGTTAATCTTTAGTCGTAACCTTGAATCAACACTCTACTGCCCTTATATTTCAAACTATTAAAATTTATAACTGGGGCATTATTTTATGGGCAACCTGTATTTCCGGCTCAAGTGTTCTAAATGAAGACATAATGAAACTAGTATGTTGAGTCCATCACAAAACTTTCTTTATCTAAATAAAATCAATTAAATGAATTAAATAGTACAGGAAATTTCATAGATTTGCGATATCTATGACACATTTGTGGTTAGAAACATGAAATTTTGAATTGTGGTTACTTATAAGAAGCAAATTCTCGGTAAAAGAACAATTTCTGAAAATTCGGAATGTGTTGACTTAACTGACTGGAATTGATTTTAATATCATTTATTTGGAATTGTTAAAACTATATATTTGAATTGAATAATAAAACTAGATTTAGTTTTCTTCCAAACAATCCAACGATTTCATGCAAATTAACCCATTAAGGACCAGCATGTTTCGCAGGAATTTTATTCATTTCACACCACTTTTCGTTAAGCACTTACTTGTACTTTATGAATCACTGAAATGTGTTAATTAAATAAGGTAAATTTTACTTTTCTCTTTTAGTGGTATCGAAAGAAGTACAAAAATCACAAATATAATGTTGCGAAAATGCAACGTCAGTCTTTAATGGGTTAAAAGCAACGCAATAAATTGCCTCTCAGCTCGTAAGTGATATTTTATTTAAAACTTACCGCTTTTTAGATGCGCTCGTGATTATATAAATACATCGCATCAATAGTCATTATCTGGTCCATCCGCCTGTCTGTCTCTCCGCACATAACAGCGCGAAAACTACCCAACCGTATGGTTTGAAATTTAATATATATAATAGTTGCAGAAATTTGTCGAGTCATTTCAAATTTTATGAAAATCGAATCAAAACTTAAAAAGATATTTATAAAAGTCTTCATCATTTGATTAAATCCTATTATACGTAATTAATTCAGTGATATCCCATGATAGGTAATGAATCCAGGTTGCCTTAGTAATTATCTTATCATGATCTTATTTAATATGGGACACTATTATTTCCGTATTAGTCAAATTTAATATATATAATCGTAATAAATTTTGTATTGATGCATTTTTGCATATGAGTGCAACAGCTAATGCACCGAGATCTGGATATTTATAAAACTAGTTATAGTACAGACGCACCTCATTTGCCACGTTTGACGTACAATTCGCAACTTGTTATTGTTGTTAAAACTTATATAGTGATAAATCATATATGTCTATTGTCATAATTGAAATAAAAAACAATTCTCAGTATACGTTAAATCATAATCAGAAAAAATATTTTTTATTATATATACACTAATGCTGTATAATAAATACTTGTATTCGAAAATTGATAATTAATAAATAAACATTGTTCAATACTATTAATAAATATTGACTCCTTTCCACTGCCGCTACTTAAACAGCTGTGTTAAAATTGGTGAGTATCAACAAAAAGGATTTAAAAGTTCTAGGGGTGGATAAAAAGTAAAAAAAAAAAAAATCGTCACACCATAGATGATATATTTCAATAGCGTCGATATCTATAGCGTGTGTGCCAGAAGTGGCACTTGAAGAAATATTTTCGGCACGAATATTGATTGAGGTATAAAACCAAGACACAACAAAAAATCGTAAATTTAATAAACTGAGCTTATGTAAAATCGATTGATTTGAAGGACTGTTATTGCGGTGTATTGACTTAAAATAGGAACTGAAATGTACCAAAAAAGCACCAAATATATAAAAATATGTACCAAATAATGTGCCAATCTAAGACAAGGTTTGTTAAGAATTGAAAAGGAAAGGAATATCTTAACAAATATCAGGCAAGATATCTTAGGAAATTGCAGAAATTATGAATGAAATCAATAGAGATATATCTTTGGATAAATGTATAATTAGTCCACACTTTTCGGATCCAAGTAATTCAAAATTGACTGAAGTATAGAAAAGAGCAGCAAATTTGGATCGCCGCTTTAAATGGGCCGCTGCAATTCTGCCTTAATTACAAAAAGGGACACCATCAACCGCTGAAATCCTACTCATCAGATTGACTTCATTTATGATTAGTACAAGTAGCTGCCTTCCACGTGCCGTTTTCAGACAATTTTTAAAAACATAAAATTAGCTGTTTTCATTTTTTTTTCTAACTAAACGTAAGAGAATACATTAAAACTAATGTAAGTTGTTACATTTCATATACATATAAAAATACATGTGTTTAAAGCGCATAATTTTCACGCAGATTTGTTTGCTCTCATTTTTGTTTTTGTCTTGAGATTATCTCTTTTAAAAAATGGCGAAGTTGCATTAATTGGACCAATTTGAGTTGCTTAAATTGAATCAGATATACGATCATAAATCACAGACAAACAGTGTGGAAGAAAAACACCACTGAAAGCAAAAGTTGTTAAAGATATAGGAAAAGAAAAGGAAAGTGTAAGTTGTGAAGGGATTGATTTGTAAGAAGGCTGTAGCTACAAGCCCCCCCCCCCAAATTGTGAATAAATAATTAAATATGTTATCTCCTTTGCCATAATCACTTACGTGAGTCAAACACAGGGAGCCAAAAAACAGCTGTCTTTACATCTTCGCCATATAAATTAATCCTTGAAATGAAAAAAACAAGCAAGAAAAAAGGTGTTCTTAAAGCACAAAAGCAATTTCAACATGACGTTTTAACAAATGGGGGTAATTCAGTTGGAAACAAAATGATAGAAGGGTAGAACTACAGCCATTAAGCAAAGAAAATTGCTGTTTCAAAAGAAATGTCTAATGATTCAGAGTGTAAAAAGAAAATCAAGTCAGTAATGATTATTTTTGTCTAATTTGTAAGAAAATTGAAATAGTAAAACAGTGTTCAGATTGCCAAATATGGTTCGATGCTGTGTGCACTGGAAAAAAAATAACAAAGAAATTCATATGTAAACCGTGCACCACTTCTTACATGATATTCAAGTAACTGGCAATCAGTTTCATAATTTCGATTCTTAATTACGTATAACTTTGATTTATATTTTCGATTATATTTTGATTTAAAACTATTACTCTTATTTCCAGACATTTTTAAGCCTTTATGTTTACTTTTATCACTTTTAGCGTACATATTTTTATTTTTACAATTTTCATAATACGTGGCTGGTCTGAAAAGTATGCCACCTTTACTCGAAAAAATACTTAAGTTACCTAACGGGACTGGTACCCTAATCCCCTTCAAATTTTGGCCCTTGCGCCTCCATACACTTAGGTCACCGTTCCTTCCTCTGTCAAAAATGCTTAAGGTAGGCTTTTTTTGAAATGGTGTTCAACTCCGACTTCGCATTCTGCATATCTCATCTCTACTCTTTTAACGGGAGCCATTCAATGGCGACGTGAATTTTGGAAACAGCCAGAAGTCTCAAGGAGACGTCTGAAGATTGTGGAAGTTGGCAAACGACTTAAATTCCGTGTTTTGCGAAGAACGAATGAATCAGGTGAGATGAATGAGCTACAGAATTGATCAATCTTACGACACATGATGAATCTTCGAATTGTTTTGCTTTGAGAATGGCCAAGCTTTGACAAAATTTGATACAGTGCCTTTGTTTCAACACATTCGGTCATCTTCAGAGAAATCAAAATCCGACGAACACGTATGACAGCACCGCACTCGGCGGGCAGTAGGCAACGACTGGCTCACTTTAATTCGCGGAAAAAAATTGAAACTTGCGCATTAAGCTGTCTCCTTCCCATGTGCACAGTGGGGCCACTATAGCGCGCGGAAAAAATGAAAGTTGGATACTTATTAGACAGACCTTGTATTATCCATTACTTTCTATAGAATAGATAAGTTTACAGTTAGTATACTAACGGACTGATGCAAAACTTTGAAGTTAAATATAAATCTCAGTAATTGGTGACTTTTTACTGACTAAGCTAAAAGAAGTCTTAAAATCGTATTAAAGGGAACAAATGTGTGTCTAGACCTATTATTCTGAGGTTCAGTGAATGTATGATTGCTATTTATTGCTAGTTATATAATTGTGAAAACGCAGAATCATTACATAACGGAAAAAAAGAACTTATCTTTATTACATTCTCAAAATAAAATCGCCAAAAGAAAGTAAGTAAAAGATACAGCCAGAAAGTTGCTGGAATATGCTTGTGATTGGAAGAAATTTCTGTGTTTGATGGATAATTTCAGAATTTTTTTTAGCTTAGGTTTAAGATTTTTTTCGTTTTCTTAGGGAAACAGGACATACGTAAAAATTCTGTCTGTACTATGCAAAAGTACTATGCAGCATAGATGCCGGAGGAACCCTTGTGTGGCTTGACGAAAATGTAACTTTACATTAGAAGATTTCACGTTATTGTGGGATTATCTGCATGTTGCAGGAGATGTGATCAAAATAAAGCAGAAATTTTCGCGTTTTCACAAAATATAATTAACGAAAAATTTCGTTCATTTCATGAATTCTTTTTGAGAGTGTAGCCAAAGAAATGGACTGTAAGAAAAAACTTCGACTAATAAAAAGAAATTCGTTTGATTCTATTTTAATGTATCCTATATGTATACATTTGCTTAGGTATAACTATTGAACTTTAATCTTCTATTTTAGTTATTTACTATTATTTGGTGCAACAAGCTATGTGCTTAAATGTAACGTAAGTTGCCGCAGACTGTGAAAAAAAAATACACGATAGAATGACAATGAGGCGAATTTTGGAGTAAGTACCCCAAAAAAGTATAGAATACTATAATTTTTTTTTTTAATATTTTCACAAAGGTAAATTTTGTAGACCTGCGTTATTAAACTTAGAAAGAAAGATTAACAAATATATATTATTACAAATTCAGAAGTTATTAATGTAAATTATTTCAAATTTGTTTGATATATTTGCAATATAATTTAACGAAATTACAAGTATAACTAATTCAAGTTCTATATATATATCACAAAAAGGAAATACATACATATATATATATATATATATATATATGCAGATAGCATAAGACAAAAGTAATACACATTCTTGAAACAAAGTAGAAGACTTTTATTGCAATTCATGTATATATGCATTTTTTTTTTTAAATATTGAAATGCAAATACTTTTACGTAACTCCTTTGATATTATTTTTCAGAAATATTGTTATAGGAACTTTTTGTTTAATTAAAAAAAAATCACTTTCAAGCAAATATTATTTCTTAGAAAAATACTGCAATTTTATGAACTTGGCACTTGATTGATTATCATATTTGTCGATGCGATGTTTCCTTTTGAAAAAAGAAAAACCAGTGTAATTACTTCAAAGTAAAACAAATATCGACTATGATGGAAGAACATCAGTAATATAATATTATTATAATGAACTAAGAAGAAATATATTTTCTTTTATAAAGAGAACATTGTGAGATTAGTTTATTGATTAACTATGCTTGTAGAAACATAGAACAATTGTGGGTTTTTGCCAACTTTTTGCATTTCTCATATGAAATATTTGTTTGTTGACTTCTTTATCATTTCTATAAATATAATATATCATATAGCAAATATTTTCTTTTAGTGTGCAACAACTGGAACGTGCAATAAAAGGATTTCAATAGCAATTAACGAATCTGCTGTGAATAAAGTTAAAAGTAATGCGATATTGTTGTTAGAAGTTTATACTTCTCCGAAACAGCATAGTTGACAGGAATATTTGTTGAAAAGTTTTACTTTGCATATCTAAGTATGTTATAAGATGTCTGTAATAAAATGCCCACAATTGGTCTTAATTAATGGTTTTTACTTGCCTTGTTACGAGGAAAACGCCAAGAAATAATTTCCTTTGAAAACAGTAGAATACTAAGTTGTTATAGTAAAATTTTATTCATTAGTTTTCTATAGATATAGTTCGGGTTTTTTTGGTTTTTTTCATAGGCAGAGGGGATATGGAAAGCAGACAGGGGAAGAGGGACCACACTCACTTTCTAAATGTTTGAAAATATATGAATTTTGATTTCTTTTCGCCAATTTTAAACATTTGGTACATTTTAATGAAAATCCTGATTATTGCCAAGAAGGTCCTTAAACAACGGGCCCGGGGCAGCTGTCCCACATGCTCCTGCATTAGTCAGGCTCTGGCTTTGTCGAATAAAAAATATATTTAATTCAAATTATTATATACGTAACGCTTTTAAGAAAAATGCGTAATTCTGACCATTTTAGAAAAAAAAAAATATTTTTACTATTTCACGCTAGAGATTGTTGCAGAAAATGAGAAAAATCTTACATTAAATAAACATTACGTATGAAATACATTTTTTGTTTCACATTAAGAGTTAGAACAACGTGTCTTAGGCATTTGATAATGATATAAGAGTAAAAGAACGTTGACGAACTTGCAGATCTTTGACATTTGAGGCATTTATTGACAGAGTAGTGTTATCTAATAACATAACAAAAAGAGTTCAATGCATGGAGAACATGTAGAAATATTCCATAACGGTATAAGTTATAGCACTACTAAACTACCTGTAAATATAATCCGAAGATATTTTACCGCATACAAGCTGGTGATTGTATTTTTATTATTTTGTCTATTACTATTTTAAAACAGTAATCCTTGTCGTAGATAACTAGAAACAGATGTCGCAGACGCACCGCGGTTGACGATATTTTTTCTTTGCGCCATTTTGGAGAAGAAAACCAGCATTCGAATACCCATTAGGCCTAGCGTACATGTTAGTTTTATTTTATAATGAAACAATTTATTATAATACACAATCACAATTTCATTATAAACACACAGGAATTTATGTTAAAACATGCACGTTTATCTGGTTACAAAATACACACAATGTTTAATTAATATAAAACATACGCAATGTGAAAAATACTGACACATCTGCACTATATGGCCAAAGGTAACTCGTCACTTGCGATTTTAGACGTTTTGTTAAATATCTAGAAAAATACATGAGGAATTAACCTGAAACTGCAGGTGTGTAAACAGTATAGTATAAGTCATATATTTCGGCGAAGATTTTTTCCCGAAACCGCATAAGGAACCGCCAAAAATTAAAAAAGAACGAATATCTTTTCGATAACCATGTAAAAACTAATGTAGCAAAACCGTTCAAACTAGACTTTATTAATAAGTGGCTTATTGAAATATACTGTGTTCATTTTTATGAGGACAGCCCGTGAACTCGTAGAGAAATGAAGGTTTTTGTAAAAACAGTCACAAATTTCGCCAAGTTTTTTACTTATGATTTGCAGAGTTCTTAATATATAAGAAAAGTTCTTTTCAGAAAATATGACGTACAACGTTGTACATAATACTTTTACCAAAATCTCTATCAGAATTAAAAAATAATAAAAATTGGGTGAAAAATAAGAAGGTTTACTAAAAAATGTTTCACCGCGCATACGGGAATGCAATAAAAATATAATTTGCATAATGTATTAGGTATATAGAGCAACTTTTGTGGAAGTCTTAAAATCATAGTTTTAAAATTTTGAAAATTATCGTCGATGGAATAAGCTCGAAATCCGTTGTTCCCAAAAGAAGCAAAAAGATAAGGGGTTGTATCAAATATCTGTTGAAATATTGCACGTATTACTATATTTGGATACAACTCCTCATCTTTTTGCTTTATTTTGGGAACAAAAGATTTCGAGCTTATTCTATCGACGATAATTTTCAGAATTTTCAAGCTATGATTTTGAGACTTTCAGAAAAGTTGCTCTATATATAACCAATACATAATGCATATTATATTTTGAGTGCATTCCCGCATGCGCAGTGGAACATTTTTTAGTAATCCTGCTCATTTTTCATCCAATTATTATTATTATTTAATTCTGATTGCAGAGTATTGTGTACAGTGTTGTTCGTCATATTGTCTGAAAAGAACTTTTTTTATATTAAGAATTCTGCAAATTATAAGCAAAAAACTTGGCGAAATTTGGAACTGTTTTTATAAAAACCTTAATTTCTCTACGATTATACATGCTATCCAAAAAAAAAATGAACACAGTATATTAAAATAAGCCACTCATTAATAATCTCGAGTTTGAACGCTTTTGCTACATTAGTTTTTACAGGGCTATCCAAAAGACATTCGTTTTTTTATTAATTTGTTGACGGTCCCCAATGGTGTTTCGGGAAAAAAATCTTCGCGGAAATATATGACCTATACTAAACTGTTTACACACCTGCAGTTTCAGGTTAATTCCTCATGTTCCTCTAAAATCGCAAGTGACCTGTCACCTTTGGTCATATAGTGTATTAATACCAGACACATAAACATTGACTCGGCTAATCATACTAGAAGGCTTAAAATAACTAGGTTGCCATTCACTGCAAAATATCGCCATTTTGGCGCAAAAAAAAAGAACTTTGGTGCGTCTGCGACATCTGTACCAATTTCTATTATCTTCCAGGTAAATTACATTTTGTCCAAAAGCAACGGTGAGAAAAATTAAAAAAAAAATGGTTGCTAGTAATAGCCCTGCGAATTGGAAATCATTGTTACGCGTATATAACATACTTGTTTTTGAGCATCTCAAGAAATGTTACTTACACTACTTTAGCTTTAACTGTTTCCGGCACAAAAAAATTCTGTTCGTAAAAGGTTGAAATGATTGACCGGCATCAGAGTTTACAAACAAACTTCTTAGAAATTAAAAATCTGTTATTCTAAACAATGTGGAACAATGGAACAATGGAACAGCGTTCTTGGATTCCCTAGTTGCGTAGCAACTACACATCCAGACTATAAATATTGTGTGTTTCAATGCATTGGGTGCCATAAAAAAGAAAGTTTAAACGCGGCTGGTGGCCACAATTAAAAGTAAAAAGTAGAGAAGAAAAACAATTAAAAAAATTGTTAGTATAGCAATAAGAGAGTGAAAAAAAAGTTCCATATGATCCTAATAAAATGTCCATGACAGTCGAAAAAGCTACAAAAAGGAAGTCCCAGCATAAAAAAAGACTCCTTTCAGAGACCATACATTAGTTTAACACAAATAAATGTAAAGCAAATTTCGAAAGTTTAGAAAAAATTGAAATGTTTACATATTTACAAAAAATAATGATAAAAGTTTATAAGTTGATGCACAATAGAGAATAAAAAACGATAATAAAAAAACATCACTGATGTGAGTTCAGACTAACAAATTGAAAAAAGCACAAAAAGCATAGGGAAACAAGGGGAAAAGAGGACGGCGCACGCCCAGTCTGGTAACTCAATGGAAATAGATGATAGAAAGAAATCGTGTTAATAGAACAATAAAACAAAAAAGTAAGACAATTTATATTCATGAAAAAAACACTAGAAATAGCAGTTTAAAAGACTTTTTTTTCTTTTTTTTAAATAACAAAACAGACAAAACAAGACAAGAAAAAAACAAAAGTTTAGCAGAATAAGAAATTATTCTTCATTTAAGTTGAGAAGGTTAGTAAGTTTGTCGAGTTCGTTTATAACGACAATCACTTTTTGCATAGAGTTATCATATTTTTTGGTTTGAGTTGAAATGTTTTTGATGCAGCTTAAGAATTTAGTAATTTGAAAAACTTCTTTTATTTTATTGAAGGTGTTAAGTATATCTTTAATTTCATTAGAGTAATTTGAGGTGATTTTTAGATTTTGAGTGTTACTTCTAAACAATGTCGATTCGATTCGATTCTAGACGGTTTGGTCGAGGAGCCCGGGGCCATTTGCCCCACATCCCCGTCACATAAGATTGTGCAGGTTAAATGGAAAAGCAAATTTTCATAGCTGGTAGCAGTGAGGGCATAAAAGTTAAAAAATCTAACTGGGGAATGGATGGGAAAAGAGGTCACAAAAAGTAAAAAAGGAAGGAAGAGTCTAAAGGAAAGTTTAAGTATAGCATTACAACAACTAGATATATTTTTGTATTTTCTAAAATATTTTGATTTTTTATAAGTTTTTTTGAAATATATTTTAAAATTTTTATAGTATTTTATATGCTTTTTATAATATAAAGTAAAAAAGTACACTAGAAGAGATGTTGTTAGTATAAGGAGGGGGGGAAGGGTAGCCTAGGCCTAATGGCCGAAGAAAGTGTGATTTGGATCCGCTCTGGGTGCCGGAGCATCGTGAGAACTGGTGCCGTCCAAGAGTCGAGGCGACGCCGGGAGCGGGGCAACGCTTTCGCATGGCCCTTAAGAGGGCCCTCGCTCTCGGTAATTCATCACCGACATATGGGAAGCTGCTGCAGGAGAAGTGAAGTGGAAATCCACCGCAGTGTCGGATGCAACACTTCGGCAATTGCCGTGAGTCCTGAAAAGGACTGGTCCATCCGCTTTATACACTGCGTGGAGGCTGGAGCTCGACTGTCAAGTCAAGTCAACGCAGGTGCTTAAGGAGTACTTACAGTGGGTCGCAACCCCTGTTTAACCTCCATCGAAAGTGCAAAAAACATAAAGTTACGATTAAATAAAGCATGAACAAAAAACTAATAATTTGGAAACTCGAGTGGAGCAAACGACGGAAACTTGTTCCATCGCTGCATTCTTGAGTTGGGAGCACCAGGGGTTAAATATAACCCGCAGTGACGCAATGATTTTCTTAAATTTAGAAAATCATCACTTCGTTGACAGACTGTGTGGTCGAAGGAGGGAAAAGCAGACATCGGGGGGTACCAACAGGCCCAGAATAAGTCCCAGAGATATGAAAACCTTTAAAAAAATTGGCCCCAAAGGGCCACATATTGAAATTATAAGAAGTCTAGTAAAGATTTTACTCTCTTCGCAGCAGTTTTCCTGACAGCTTAGTGTTCAACATATCTGCGGTTCAAAACGCTACTAGCACCAATGGTTTAGCCTTGAAAAAGGCTTGGATTTAGAACCCCGCATCTACGATTTACATTTCGACTGTCAGTTCGGCTGATGTTCAGAGAGTGAGAGGGAAAGCGAAACTCCTGGCTGCTATATATGCAGGGGGTGGAGCTAGAACTGTGACGTATCGTCAAAGAGGGAGGAGTATAGTTGGTTAGTTGGAGCGCATGCCACCGTGAGGAAAGGTGGGCAATCTGCTCTATTTACTAATCGAGAAATGAAAACAGTTCCGTTTAAGCCAGAATAGTTAGTAAAAAAGGATTAGTTCTTTGGATTGCAGACAATCAATTTAAGTTACAATGAGAATGAAACTAAAGTGACGTTAAATTATGCATTTATAATAAGAATATTATTATTAAATATAAAAATAAACAATTTATAAAGATTTTTTTATATATATACAAAGGGTAGTAAAATGCTCACAATCGCGCTGAAGTGAATATTCAGAGTATTGCAACGACCGGGGTGCCAATCTAGGTGAACATTTTGTTCGACCTAGGGGAGAGTTGAATTTGGAGTGAGAATTCTGAGTTATAACTCAGAGATGGGATGAGTTATGTGACACCAGAGGGGTTTCTCCGTGATGTTTTTGAGCACGGGATGAAATTGTCATCCCGTTGGAGAATAGCGAGGGCCTTTTCTGGCCCCTGCCCACCCTGGCATCGTACCATTGAATGGAATCTAACTTCGAATTCTGCACTAGTGGGACAGAGTTATGGAAATTTCTCGTGAGTTTTTTAATTTCGGCAAAAATTGGCCGAATATTTAAATCTTTATGAATCTGGTCGTTACGAACATAACGAGTCGCACAAGTAAACTTACGCAATTGCTTATTTTGGAAGACTTGAATTCTTTCAAGATGAGTTTTGCTGGCACATCCGAAAATGACCGACCCGTAGGTTATAATGGGTCTGATCATCGATTTGTATAATAACAGCTTATTTTTGGTAGACAGGCGGCTGTTCCAAGCTAAAAGAGAGTTGAGGGCTTTCACGGCGCGGTCGGCTTTTTCCAATATTTCGGAAATATGCCTGCTCCATGATAATTTTGAATCTAGGTAAAGTCCCAGGTATTTATATTCGGTTTGCCAGGGAATTGGCTCATTATTTAATTTAAGATTAATGGATGGGGTGAATTTTTTGAAGGTAAAAAGAATGGCAGCACTTTTTCTAGGATTAACTTTGATACGCCACTTCTTCAACCAATAGGAATATTCGTTGAGGTAGTTTTGGAGTGTTTCGATCACTTTGTGTGGGTTGTTGTCTGAGAAAATAACGGCAGTGTCGTCAGCGAATTTCGCTAATTTTACACCAGGCTTGCGAGGAATATCGTTGACATAAATATTATAAAGAGTAGGAGAGCTGAGTGCCCCTTGGGGCGTAGAACTTAAGATAGGATGGGGGTTAGAAAGAGAGTTACCCACCCTAACGATGAAAGATCTGATACTAAGATAGTCGGCGTAAGTTTTAATAAGTTTTGCAGGGGCGCCATCCCTTATCATTTTATAAATTAGGGCAACGTGCCAAACTTTGTCAAAAGCTTTTTGAACATCTAAAAATACAATTCCCGTCACTCACTCCGCCCCTGCCAAGACCGGCATGAATGAGTTCAGTAACCCGCCACAGCTGATGCTGCGTGGAATGACCTGCTCTGAAACCGAACTGTTCCGGTATAAACAGGTCATGCGAATTATAGAATTCTTTCAGGCGATTGACGAGTACATGTTCATAAACTTTAGAAAGACATGAAAGTAGTGAAATAGGACGATAGCTTTCGGGAGCGTGTAAATCCTCACCGTGTTTCGGCAGTGGAACAACAATTGCCCTTTTCCAGCTATCGGGAAAAATATTTAATGAAAGCATGCTATTAATGAGAATTACAAGATAGAAAATAAAGTTTAAGGGTAAATTCTTAAGCATTTTAGTAGAGATATTGTCTTCCCCTGGAGATTTATTTTTTTTCAAGCCTGAAATGTAATTTTGGATCTCTCAGGGAGTAGTAGGTGAGAGGGTGTTTGGTGTCTCCCTCTGGAGGTAGTTATTGACAATAGAGTTTAAGGTGTTCGCAGTCCTAGGAAAAAAGATGTCTTCGTGAGGTGTGAATTGTTTCCTAAGACTTTGTGCGATAGCTGCAGATTTTTCTGAGTTTGTGATTGCCGTACCATTAGGGACATTAATGGTCGGAATGTGTGTTCGTGTCCTACGAATTTGGGAAGCAGCCTTCCAAATTGTGTTATCTTGTGTTGTGAGGGATTCAACGTAATCGTTGAATTGTGATCTACTAAACTCCTGAATAGCAGCTCTAACTCTTCTATTTATACGATTAAATCTATTTTTAAGTATGGATAACCTATTCGCCTGCCATTCCCTGCGAGCACGATTTCTGTCTCTGATCATTTCCCTGATGTTTTGCGGTAAACAGTACATGTCAGGTGTTCTAGTCTTAGGTTGAGAGCAGCTCTGGTAAGCTTCTCTCATGGAGTCTCCAAGCATACTGACAGCAAGCTCTGCTTCGCGTTTCGACTCCGGTATGATGGGCGGGGTTTCCTTGTGCGCAAGCGCACAGGTGTAATCCTGGCAGTTAGTTGTCAGAGCTTGTGATGTTGACAGGCTGTATGACTGTACAGAATATCGCAAAACCACCGGTAAATGATCTGAGGATAAATCGTTCACCGTTTGAATGGTGTAGGGATAAGGGAAATTGCGGGTGATTGCAATATCAAGATAATTATTACTTCTAGGGAAGGTGGGCTCTGGGGGGGCGATAGTTTGCCCGAAATTTTGATCCACCCACCTTCGGATGATTTTGCCGGAACTATTAGTTAGTCGGCTATTCCAAGAGGGATGATGGGCATTTAAGTCACCCGCAATAATAAAATTTGGAAAATTGTTAGTGAGACGGGAAAGATCTTGCTCCAGCAGGCGTCTGTTGGTGCCTATCCTAGGAGAAATATAAAGAGCTGCTAAAAGTAATTTTGGAATATTGGGGAATTCTAAAATCACAGAGGTATTTTCAACATAATTTAGCTGTGGGACGTTAATGAGAGTTGCGTTGAAACCCCTTTTAACGTATATAGCAGTGCCGCCACCTAATCTTTGATTGCCACTACGAGGCCTGTAAACATTGTAATTCTCGTAGTTTGCAATCTTAACTTCTTGTTCCTGGTCTAAATGGGTCTCATTGACCAAGACGATGTCTAAGCTGTTATTATAAACAAAATCTCTAAATTCTCTTGTTCTGGAACGAAGTCCGTTCGCATTCCAAAAGCAAACGGAGAAAGAGTTCAAATTCCTGTTAGAAGGGAACATGACGGAAAAAGAAGAGGTCAGAATTTGGGGTTTCAAGGTCGACACCTAGGTGTCGCCACTTAGCTAGTCTTGATGTTTGCACATTCAAGAATATTTCGGTATAATATGGTGATTCGGTCAACTTCCGTTTGTGCTGAACGGAGTGCCGGTAAAGCTTTTTCTAAAGCTTTAATAACTATTAAAGGTGAATAATTTTTTTCGAATGCTAATATTAAGTTTATAAAGTTGGTGGCCGAATCTGCACAATTTTGGCTGGGGACCGACGGATTTTGAGGTGGTTTTGGAATATGGGGAGCGTCGCTATGTTCGCTAGCAATGCCCGCATAAGATTGGGCTGATTGAGCCATTTTACTGTTAAATGCTTTAGGCTGGCTATACGCCGGGGTTTTTTTAACGGGATATTTATTGCTGTTTTTTTTACTTCGGATTTTCTGCTTTTTTTTACTTGGGATTTTCTGCTTTTTTTCACTGGGTTTCGGAAATCGAGGGCAATTTCTAAAGTTTGCCGGATGAGATCCATCGCAATGAATACAGCGACAGGGCTTGTCGAAAGGTTTATTGCAATCTCTTGTTAAATGTCTCTCTGCGCATTTAAGACAGTTGGGCGGGAGATTGCACGCGGAGGCGCTGTGAAAAAAGCCCTGGCAATTGTGACATTGCGCTGGGCCCTTTTTACCTTTGTAAACTTCGAAATTGACCTTAGTTCCGAAAAATTCAGTAACTTCGAAAATATTATCAATAGGTTGGTCTTGTAATTTTGGAATACTAACTAAAAAGAGGGGCATGTACTTTTTATTAGTAACAGTACCCCTATAGAGTTGAGTTACAGTGATGTTATTGTAACCTTCTATCTCAACCGCGGTATTAACAAGGTCAATATTGGTATTTAATGGGAGGCCTCTTAGAACAACTTTAACGGGTTTTTCCTCGTCAAGGAGGAAGGATTTGAACTGTATTTTCGAATCCCGAAAAAATCTTTGAATGGTTCTGTAATCTTCGGTAGATTGAACATTAATTTTCATATATCTTCCTTTCATTTCAGACAGGAAGCTGGGGACTAAATTCCTAACCTGGGATAACAGCGTATGCCAACCCGGTGGAGGAATAATAAAGAATGGGGGAATTTTTGGTTTTTTGGAGGGTTTTTCTGGTTCTATTACTGAGGAATCGTCCATTTTTTCCTCTTCCTCATCTGAATTGTTAGATTTAGTTTTTTTGTTCGATTTTTTGGAATGGTGGACTGTCTGCCAATCCGAATTTTCCTTGCCTTTAGCAGGCTCCGCCTCCAACGGTCTCTTCATCTGCGTGGGACTTAGGCTCATATTTGCGCTAACAGATGGAGCCACATCCTCGCTCGATGAAGCATTTGCGGCCGTTATCGGTGGATCCTGAATAATTTTAGGTGGAGAATATATCTCCGAGCAATGAACAGATGAAATACCTGTCACTTGTTCAAGTAGAAGCAGGAATTGGTGGAAGTTCATCCTTTCCTTCACCAGTTGATTGAGTATGGTAGCAGCAGATGGGTCATCATCCTTGTGCGTCTTATAATGTTTGAGTATGCGACAGTCAAGTTCGGAAACCCGAGCACGCGTCTTAATCACCTTTTCGTGAGCCTCAAAATCCGAGAGCTTACATAAATCCAAGTCTGGAAATAGGTGATGTATAACTGGTTGCTTTTCTCTGAGAACACCGGCTTTACTTGCCGGTATAGAAGTAGCAGGCAGGGAGAGATCTCCCGCAAGGCCAGGCGAAATATTCGCCGGCTGATGCGTTTGCATTGCAAAAAAGGTTAGACTACTGGAAGGCGGGAAAAACACGTCCTTCTCCCTCAGTAGCTAGTAACGGAATCTCTGGAGCTCGACTGAACTCGCGCGGGATTTAGTAAAACGGAGGATTAGTAAAAGAACACAATAATAAAGGGAGAAGAGGATAAAAAATAAAGTTTTTAAATGAGAGTATCTAAAATAATTCCCATTGTAGGGCACTTACGGTTGTCCGGATCAAAAATATCATAATTTGGTAAGGAATTTAGAGCAGTATTGTCTGAAATTTCTAAGGCAAGATGGAAATTTATATTTAAGTGCTGGATAAAAGTACTGAGCCTGGGGAAATTAATTTCTTTATATAAATGAAAATTTCTGACATAATAAGTACATCAAAAATAGATCTTAAAGTAGCATTTTGAGCTTGAAAAATAATTTTCATGTGTGTCTTAGCCGCATACGACCAGACTTCGGACCCGTAAGTTAGAATGGGACGTAAATAAGAACTGTACAGGAGCAATTTATTTTTAATTGAAAGATCACTGTTTCGAGCAAGAAGGGGATATAATTTATTTTTAGCAACTCGAAACTTGTTTCGCGTGGTGTGGATGTGTTGTTTAAAAGTGAGTCTCTCATCTAGGATAATTCCTAAGTATTTACAGCTTGAGGACCAAGGCATTTCAGTATTATTATATTTAATCTTAAACTTGTCCCGGTTATCTTTACGAAGATTGCTGAAAAGAATAGCTTGCGTTTTATTAATATTTATGGCAATTCTCGATTTGTTAAACCAGGTGGAGAGTAATTTAAGATGTTTGGTGATTGCAATAATGGCAAACCTACGATTTTTATTTACAGAAAAAACACACGTATCGTCAGCATATTTTGTTAGCGAAGTGTGGGGGTAGGGAGGCATATCATTAATAAATAAAATAAAAAGAATTGGGGAGATTTTGCTACCCTGGGGGAGGCCGAAAAAAGCAAAAATATTTCTGGAGAGGTGGTTTTTAACCCTAACATTAAAGTTTCGATCAAGTAAATAAAAGTAAATTAATTTGATAAGATAGGGGGGGAAGTTATAATTAATAAGCTTGAAAATAAGCCCGAAGATCCAAACCTTATCGAAAGCTTTTTCAATGTCGAGAAAAACAGCTGCAGTAAATTTTTTTGAAATTTTTTCTGTCGTGATGTTTTCTACTAAGCGATAAACTTGATGTGGGACCGAGACCCCTTTCATAAAGCCAAATTGAACAGGATTTAAGATATTATTTTGATCACAATGGGCATTAATTTGATAAGCAATAAAGGATTCTGTAATTTTGCTGAGAGAATTTAGAAGAGAAATCGGGCGATAACTAGATGCCAGACCGGGTGGTTTAGCAGATTTAAGAATGGGGATTGCGATGGCAGTTTTCCAATACAGTGGAAAATAGCTGAATTTAAAAATGTTGTTAATGAGCAGGGTGATTTTAGGGATATAAGAGGGGGGGGGGAGATTTTTGAGCATTTCATTAGTAATGGTACTAATACCAGGAGATTTTTTGTTTTTAAGTTTCTTAATTTCTTTAATAACGTCAGCATTTGAGATATGAAAGTCGGGAGGGGTGTGAATTGAAGACATGAAATTCCTGACATGGACGTTTACTTCCCTTTCGGTATCAGTATCAATAATAGGGTTTCCTTGGAATTTCTAAACAATGTGTTTTGTATTTCACTACAAAACCGAAATTTTATTAAAATATTCTTGGTGCCGTTTGTAAATATTGAATTAAAATTGAGTGGTCCCGCAGTGGGACCACAGTGCCGAAAAGGGTTAAATGTCTCATTTATGTCTATTCAATTAATAACAGAGAATTCTCTAAACAGCAAATCGCCTTTTAAACACCAGACAATCAAGATAGCTCCATATATATTCAAAATACACAAATAATTAAAACAAAAATTAAATAATTTTTTACTAAAAGACGTATACTACATATAAACACTTTTAAAACATTAAATAAAAATCTAAATTTTAAAAACCAACAAGTTTCGGTCACTCTGTGGGGTCATCAGGGTCATATTTCAGTATACGAGAGAAAGAAACTTATAAGTCCGTAAAAGTAAATAAACAGAAACTGAAGTTTGATGAATATCCTTGCATTAGTTGTTGAGATAGGGCTATTGCGGAAATCGTGAAAACTGTAGTACAGCAGCGGCACCTGTTGGGCGATTTACACCAAAACCTAATCAGCAACAATTTATGTAACAATCTAAATGAATCTGAAGTTTGATGAAAATCCTTGAAAAGTTTACACCAAAAACTAACCAACAACAATTTACATAAAGGTATAACTGAATCTAATTTTTCATTAAATTCCGTGCATTATTTCTTGAGATAGAGCGCCCACAAAAACTGTGTCACATACACACAGACAGACTCACAAAAAAGCTCACAGGCAGAAATTTCCTAAAAATAGTCAAATCGTCTTCAGTTTATTGCGATCTGAAACCATAACGTGAACTTATTTGATTAACCTACATTATATATAAATTGTACATTGTATAAATCTTTAATAGTCTATTGAAGTACTAAGCTAGCATAAATCGTTTAGACATTACCTAACAGTGACATTTATTTTTATAAGGAGAGAAACTGATTACATTAAGAGATCATTTGGCGAAATATATCGGATAATTAGATTAAAGAAAAGTCCTCCAGAAAAAAGTAGATTTATCATGTTCGAAAGAAAATCATCGTTCTATTATCTAATTACTTAAGCATATTATTAGATGTAAAAAGAGTCTTCGTGCTTTAACTAAACTGGATTTTTTTTAGTCGCTTTTTTATCCCATTTATCAAAAGCTTTTATCATTAAAACGAATGATTATATAGATATATTTTTTTATCATAGTATGTTGAAATATTTTATATAATGCGTTAGTTGTAGGAATTTATTAATTTCTTAATAAATTTTGAAAGGTAATAAATAACTATAATAAATCTAGTGTAACGCAAAAAAAGGTTCCAATATAATTTTCCTTCCTTTTCATTAATGAATATTATTTCCATGAATGTTTCCTTTGAAAAGTTAAACATAAATATGCAGCGTAAGAAAGCTCTAGTGATTATCATTGAAACGAAGAGTTCGATAGTTATATGAATGTTTTAATTTCTTATAAAAATTATAAATATGCAAGTATTAGAAATAATAAGTACAGAACTTGTGTGAAAATATAAATTATTTAAAACAACGTTTATACACACAATAAAACAACATATTTGACCATACGTATACGTTTCGTGAGTACTAGGACTCACATCCTCAGTGTAAAAACATTAAAAACTCTAAAAACAATATCCCCCCAACTGCATGTACGGTGAAAAAAACCCAAATGTCAAAACATAATACCAAAAGACCATCAAGTTCTAACAGCCAATGAAATTAATGCGGAAGTGAAGTGTCGTGACACAACAAATCCATCCAGAAAGTTGAGATGTATGGTGTACTAGATAAATCATTAACCAAGGAGTCTTTAAATTTATGGATATGAATAGCCTCATAAAAGTCTAAATCCAGAGGAGTGATACATTTCTTGATAATGGTAGCTGAGTCAAAATTAAAATTATGTCCCTCCCCCCAGCAATGAGAGGCGATAGAGGATTTCTGTAATTCTTTTTTCTTTACATAGTTTCTGTGTTCATTGATTCTGTAACGGAGTTTTCGTTTAGTTTGTCCAATGTAGGACAAACCACATTGGCATTGAATGTTGTAAATGCCCCAATAATTATGTGGAGGAATTTGGCCCTTAAGTTGCGAAAAAGATAATTTATTAACCGGTTTAAAAACCACATTAAAATCATAATGTCTTAAGATATTAGCCATCTTAAAGCTAATGCTATTATAAAATGGTAAAATGATAAGATTGGAAATGGAAACCGTAGTAACAGGAGAATCAAGATTATTAACATATTTATTAAGACTATGAGAAATTAAATTATTGATATAAGATAAACTAAAACCTCGATCAATAGCCACAGATCTAATGTAATTTAATTCTGTAATAAGTGAATTATTATCTGAACAAATTAAGCGAGCTCTATTAATCAAATAATGAAAAGCCGAAGCTTTTTGGGAAGGGGGGTGACATGAATTGAAATGGGGGGGGAGTGTGACAGCAAAAGGTTTACGGTAAACGCAAGTGTCAAAGGTATTAGGCTGACGTGTAACCAACACATCCAGAAATGGCAATCTATTATCTATTTGAACTTCATAAGTGAATTGAATGACTGAATCTATTGAGTTTAAAATTGTTAATATATTGTCAACAGAAAATAGAGAAAGGTCCAAGAGTGCAAAAGAATCGTATGGTTTAGCAATGGGTAATCCCCTAAGCCCTTTTTTAGCAGATTTATATATGCATTACTTTGAGGTTAAAATGTTTAACCTTATCAACTTCCCATTTTATTGTAGATATGTAGACGATTCTTTTGCACTCTTGGACCTTTCTCTATTTTCTGTTGACAATATATTAACGATTTTAAACTCAATAGATTCAGTCATTCAATTCACTTATGAAGTTGAAATAGATAATAGATTGCCATTTCTGGATGTGTTGGTTACACGTCAGCCTAATACCTTTGACACTTGCGTTTACCGTAAACCTTTTGCTGTCACCCCCCCTTCCCAAAAAGCTTCGGCTTTTCATTATTTGATTAATAGAGCTCGCTTAATTTGTTCAGATAATAATTCACTTATTACAAATTAAATTACATTAGATCTGTGGCTATTGATCGAGGTTTTAGTTTATCTTATATCAATAATTTAATTTCTCATAGTCTTAATAAATATGTTAATAATCTTGATTCTCCTGTTACTACGGTTTCCATTTCCAATCTTATCATTTTACCATTTTATAATAGCATTAGCTTTAAGATGGCTAATATCTTAAGACATTATGATTTTAATGTGGTTTTTAAACCGGTTAATAAATTATCTTTTTCGCAACTTAAGGACCAAATTCCTCCACATAATTATTGGGGCATTTACAACATTCAATGCCAATGTGGTTTGTCCTACATTGGACAAACTAAACGAAAACTCCGTTACAGAATCAATGAACACAAACTATGTAAAGAAAAAAGAATTACAGAAATCCTCTATCGCCTCTCATTGCTGGGGGGAGGGACATAATTTTAATTTTGACTCAGCTACCATTATCAAGAAATGTATTACTCCTCTGGATTTAGACTTTTATGAGGCTATTCATATCCATAAATTTAAAGACTCCTTGGTTAATGATTTATCTAGTACACCATACATCTCAACTTTCTGGATGGATTTGTTGTGTCACTACACTTCACTTCCGCATTAATTTCATTGGCTGTTAGAACTTGATGGTCTTTTGGTATTATGTTTTGACATTTGGGTTTTTTCACCGTACATGCAGTTGGGGGGATATTGTTTTTAGAGTTTTTAATGTTTTTACACTGAGGATGTGAGTCCTAGTACTCACGAAACGTATACGTATGGTCAAATATGTTGTTTTATTGTGTGTTTAAACGTTGTTTTAAATAATTTATTAGAAATAACTTCACATATACATAACTGCGTTTCACTGACTTTCTCAGATTATTCATCAATAACTTTCGATAAAATAATTATAACTGAACAAGCTGTATTGCGTGATATTTGAAATTATATTATCTTTCCAGTCATATACAGCTTTTATATTATTAAATTACTAAGAAAACTGCATTGTTACGAGACATTAAACTTAACCCTTAAATGCGCAATTTTTTATTTTGCTTCGAAATATATATATATGATTCCCTGAAAGGTTTATTACGCAGGAAAAATAATGAAAATAAATCAGAGATACAATTTTCATATAATATGTCAAGCTTTTCTTCTGTTGCACATCTGCAATAGAAGTAAAAACTACTGTCGTGTGGCTGTTTTACGCTAAAATAATGCAAATTAATAAATATTTTTATAAGTATGTCTCCAAATACCTTATTTTATATAATTATTTATTTTATAAAACTTAACCTTTAACCCTTTCATCCCCATGATAGAAGACGTTCTAGAAATTACGTTGTTCAGAGAATCTGACATGACAGCAGAAAGTTTAAATGGTTAGTTTTGCTTTATTTAAATACGGAAGACGATACGAAGAGGTTTGAGCCGAGGAGCCCGGGACCTATGTCCCACATGCTCGAAGAGCAGGTCTACTTATAGAGAAAGGGGAAAAGAGGAGGAGCTTAGAATGGAATAGATGAATTTAATTGGCAGGACGAAGTTGCTCGTCGAATCCTTACATTAATAACGAAAAAGGGTAGTAAAAATAAGGTGGAAAATGGTAACTTAAGAAAAACATAGTTAAAGTAAAGAGAAGATAAAATTCAGAATTTTAACAATTTAAAAAGCATTTAAAAGCAGACCATTTAGAATCATACCAACTTGTGGTCTATTTCTATTATTAATATCAAAAATGTCATACATCGGTAAAGTATTTAAAGCACTGTTTTCTAAGTTTTGGAGTGAAATGTGAAAATTAATGTTTAGGTCCTGAATAAAATTGTTTAATTTAGGAAAATTTTAAATACGGATATTATTCGTCACTAATTAAAGTATATATTGCTATTTTAATTATCTGGTGTGAATTAAGTATATATGAATAAAAAAATCTATTAATTTCAAAACACTGTTGTTTGCATATATACAAAGCTGCGCACTAAAGAGTTAAAAAAGGCATTTTTCTTGGAAGGTTTGAATAATTTTGCCCACTTGAATATATGCGACGACAAGTAGCACAGGTGTCAATACACCTATCTACCACACGACTGGTTCCTTATTGTATTCCGGGCTGGGGACTAGGCAAGGTTCACTCAACCTTTCATCTCTTCGATGTTAATAAATTGAATACCAAGCTTGCTTGTGAGCTAAACACTGAGGATCCAGCGATAGGCTAACACTTGACAGTGCATTTACTGTGTATCACCTCATGTCCCATGGTCAAGAAAACAGGGCTGGCAATGTTGGCCAGGATCATTAATGGATTGTAATGTCGCAGGTTTAGTTTACTTTTATTAAATTTTTAAACGTAAGGTAAATGATCCAGTAGTGGGCAAATTAAGAACATTTATCTAATTAGAATAAACATTCAAAGTTTGAAAAATATTCTTGGAAAAAATGAAAAAATATATATATATTACATTCCTCTATGCTCCAGTAGTGGGCCTAGTAAATTTCTGATGCGTGAATCTTTAACTTTTTGGCTTATGCAACAAATTATTTACAGTGTAATAGAGTATGTCAACAGCAGTTTAATATAAAATAAAACATAATATTTAAAAACTTATAGCTTAATGAAATCTCTAAGAATTTTCCAAAAAATCTGTTTCGGAAGACACTCTCAAAAATAAACAACTGTGCCCGAAGAAAAAAAAATATTCCGAACAGTTTATGGAAATTTAACATTTAAAGATGTTAGTCAATCAAATTTCTTTCGTCATTTTTCAGAAATGCATTTCGGGCTTGTTTTTAAACTTTAAAAATTAATGATCCACTACTGGTACGAAACCCGCTATAGGAGCATTTACCTTAATTCATTTTAATCAATCTGGTGTAATTGAAAGAAAAAGGTAAATAATTCAATTATGATTTCGTTTGAATTATTATTTTTTTTTCGCAATATTTGCTATTTGGGCGAAAAAATTGCGGCATTTTTCGCCCAGTTGGAAATTTACATCTAATATGATTTGTGTACCAATTAGAATAATTGTGTTAATATTAATCTAGTGTAATTTCGTATCCAGCGATTTCTGGAGTTCCATTACCTGAGATTTATTCTGTTGAGCTGAACCAGGTTTCAGACCAGATGCTGTAATCATAAAGGTTAGCTGGGTGAAAAAGTTCGACCAGAATCGTCCGGGATAGCTCAGATGGCAGAGCACTGGCGGCTTCAGCCAGGAGGTCCCGGGTTCAAATCCTGGTCCGGATATTTTTCGCCCAGTTGGAAATTTACATCTAATAGTTATATCTTATTTAAAAGAATATCATAGTTCTTTTATCTACTTACGCATGTTAATAACTAAAAAGAGAGCACACATCTTCATTCTGTTATTAAACTGCGTCTTCCGTTTAAGTGATTTCTTTTATGTAATGGGAGAATTTTTATATTGATATATTACATATTTCGATAGTTATAGTAATTTATTAATTTCTTATTAAATTTTGAAAGATAATACATTCAAATAAATCTAGTGTAATTCAAAAAAAAAAAAAATCAATTTTCCTTTCGTTTCAAATTATTATTATTATTTTCTTTTTTGTATGAGTATTTCTTTTGAACAGTTAGATATACGTATTCACACTAAAAAAACAAAAAGTCCTCTTCAAACAAATAGCCAATTCATGCGTAAATGTGTTAATAGAAGTCTATTAACAAAAAACAAAGTATCTTTAGCACTTTTTTATTCTCTGCATAATTATACTCGTACATTATTCATTGCGCATTTTTAAATATATATCGCTGTGCTGTAATCTGTATAAATCTACTGTAGTCTATTCTAGTACTAATAATTGATTTAGACGTTACATAAGAGCCACATTTAATTTTATAAGAAAGTAATATCGTTACATTTTATGGATGGTTTTTCAAATGTATTAGATAATTAGATTAATGAAATGTGTTCTTGATAAAACTATTTATATCTAGTTTAAAAGAATATAATCCTTTTTATATTAACTTAGTTAAGTATATTAATAACACAAAGGAGAGCACATGTCTTCGTTCTTTTATTAAACTACATATTCCGTTTAAGTGATTTCTTCTATACTATGTGAGACTTTTAGAAATAGTTATTAGTTATTATCTTAAACTAGGGGGGCTCTGACCCCTTCCTCGCTACGCTCAACCCCCCACCCCCCCCTGCGTAATCGCTTCGCAATTCCGCTAGGTATCGCGAAGCAATCCTTATTTTCTAACCAACTCCAGATGTAATTGTCTCGCGTCTCCATTCTGGACCGCTTCGCAATCCCTTATTTTCTATGCATTCAATTTTTAGATTTCAAACGCAGATGACTTCCCCCCCCCCTTCTCATTAGCTAATGTAAATTATCTTTTTTGTGTAAAAATCACGTTTCCCATCGACCGCTATAATAAAAAACAACAACAACAACAACAAAACTGAAGTATCGAAATGCAGAAGATTCGTCTCTTTCCAAGCCCATCCTCTCGAAATTTTCTAAAATCATGATTTTCGCCAAGCACAATTCCCGCTAAGAAAGGACAGAAAGCTGTGACCTATCAGGTGCGTTTCGCCGTATCTACGCGGATTTTCATTGATTCATTTCCAAATCGTTACTTTTTTATATATAGAAGGATTCTGAAAAGTTACATCTGAAAGAATCTGGTGTAATTTAAGGGAAAAGGTTTTAATTCAATCTTGCTTTCGTTTCAAATCATTTCTTTCTTTCTTTCGTTTTTTGTTGCATGAATGATTCTTTTCAACATTTAAACTAATTCAAACTAAGAAAAAGAAAAGTTCGAAGAACGTTCTAAAAGAATTTTCTTAGAATATTCAAACTAAGAAAAATAACTCTTCCAACATAAAACAAACTCCAACTCAAATGTGTTAATAAAAATTCCATTAACAAAAAACAATTCCTCTTCAGCGATGTTTTATTCTCTGCGTAAGATTACATTATTCATTACACATTTTTAAGAATATATAGCTAAGCTGTAATCTGTCTAAATCTCTTCTAGTCTATTATAGTACAAAGCCATAATACATGATTCAGGCATTACATAACCGTCACATTTATTTTTATAAGAAAATAATCTAATTACTTTTCATGGATGGTTTTTCTAAATGTATTGCATAATTAGATTAATGAAATGTCATCCAGATAAAAACTAGCTGTATCTTGTTTAAAAGAATATCATACTTCTTTTATCGACTTAGGCATGTTAATAACTGAAAAGGGAACACACATCTTTGTTCTTTTACTTAACTACATTTTCCATTTAAGCGATTTCTTTTCGGCGTAATTCATAGTAAGCATTTAATAATAATAGAAATAGTTATATATTTTTTATAGTACGTTAACATTTTTTATAGAATGTGATATAATGAATTTATATAATGAATTTCGAAATCTAATAGATCTTAATAAATCTACTGTAACCACGATAAAAACAAAATAATGAATTATTCTGTTCATTTTAGTGGAATTTTTCCATTGTAATACATTTTTGCTGGAAAGGACATTTTTACTTTTTTACACATTTAAACAGAAATATTAATCAAATAGTGAGACGCGAAATATAGAGAAAAAAATTACACGTCTTATGGTTACGCATATTCTCTCTCTCTCCCTCTGTGTCTCTCTCTACTCCCACACACACGTGAGAGGGTATGTATGTGTGCGCTGTAAGATAATTAAATTAACAAAATGTCATTCAGTAAAAAATAGATTTATCTTATTTAAAATAATATCATAGTTATATTATCTACTTAGTTAAGCATGTTAACAGCTAAAATTAAAGAAGACATCTTCGTACTGAAACTAAAGGTTTTTAATATTGAAAAAAAATATTCACATAATTTTTTGTCTTCGCATATTCATTTATATTTTATGGAATGTGAACGCTATAGCAATTTATTAATGTATTAATGAATTTTGAAACCTCATACATCTTAATAAATCTCGTGTCATTACTGGAAAAAAAACTAAGTAACTTTTATGTTTTTATACTAAACGTCTATTTTCTTCGTGTGATTTTTACTATCCCCATTATTAAAAGCTTTAATATTTAAATTAATTGTTTTAGAAAAATTTTATGTCATTTTCTATAGGCTTCATCCATAAAATGTGAAAGCCATATACAATTATTTATATGTTTAACTATTTTCGAAATAATTTTTCTTTGCGAATTAATTGGAGTTTTGTGTTGCAAAAGATTTTACATATAAAATTAATTTTTAACTCGTTCCAACATAAGTGCTTATGAATTCAGTTTGTCTGTCTGTCTGTTGTAAAATTGTCTACGGTGTATTTTGCCGATGATATGATATTTTAAAC
Source organism: Maratus speciosus (assembly GCA_963932465.1). Classification (NCBI taxonomy): domain Eukaryota; kingdom Metazoa; phylum Arthropoda; class Arachnida; order Araneae; family Salticidae; genus Maratus; species Maratus speciosus. The sequence continues at coordinate 498,351,493 of OZ010794.1, read as the reverse complement.
ACAGTTAGATTGCTAAGATATATATACATTTTAAAGAGTGAATTAAATCAATATTTAAACTAACAATGCGACACTAGCAGGGATGCCACAGGTGACTATTTTTATATTCTACTCATACCACTATTTTATAAAAATACATTTTTAGTAGATTTTTCTTGCAAACGTTGTTAAAGCATATGTAAAAGATTTTTATGAAAAAGTGATGCGAAAAAAAAAAAAAAAAAAAAAATAGTCGCCTGTAGCAGCCTTGCTGTAGACAGATTTGAATACGTCTAAAAACAATTAAATTAAAATATATATTTAAAAACATTTAAAATTAAAATAAAAAAACTTACAAAGCATACATTTCGCTATGTCATCCCATAGCCTCTTCAGTACTAACTTTCGGTGCAACTTGTCAATCTGCGGCGCTCCATTTTTTTTCTTTTTTGTCCCCCCCCCCCCCCCAAAATCCAATTTCATTCGACAAGTCTGCACCAACAATTCGGCTTCTAAAACCCAGGTCAATCAGAAGTAGTTCGGGCAGCGGTGCCCCAGTTGGCAGAGCATCGAATCCACAGCTAAGGCCGCGGGATTGAGGCCTACTGCTGGCTATAATCCGCTATGTACGCTAATGGCGCCTGGTGTATGTAAAATCTGTCGTGGGTGCAAAGTCCTCCAAGTTGCCTGTGAATTATACCTCTGGAGGTGCCTTGCCAGGTGGAGGTCTCGTCATCTGATCAAGGTTCTAAATTACGAGACCAACTTGAGTAGCAATGTGCAGGTGCTAAACAACGGGTTATAACGTTAAGTAACGGGCAAAACAAAGTATACACAAACGAGCAGTAGGCACTGCAGATAGGAAGACGACCGAGGCAATGATGTCAGGCTTATTGCAGCTTCGTGGCGATTAGGCGGTCTTTCGCCCCGATGCCAGGTACTAAACCCGTTAAGATGGGGCAACCCGGCAGGTAGTGGCCTGGTCGTCGGTTAGAAAGAAAGAAAGCCTCTTCAGTACTGACAGCCATGGAGGAAAGATATAGATGGAGATGCAGTAAGGCGGCTGGGGTAACGCCAAAAAAACGTAACCCTAAATTCCACTACAGTAGGCCCAAACACAATCACGTGCTTTCACGAAAAAATGAAGAAAACTTTTAGTAATACAGTTTTTACTTCATAATATAATAGAATGCTGCTTTAGAATGCTTAAAAATAAGCAGATCACTTTCATTTAGAGAATAAAATGCACGGGTGATGTCAAGGAATTCTGTAACTGTTCCAGGTGCTTCGTTTGTTTGGGCCTAGTGAAAGCATTTAAATTTGAGCGATAACGCGCATCATATTGCAAACCGTTTTTACGGCATACTGCATCTCCATCTATCTCTTTCCTCTATGACTGACAGTCAACCACAACAACAAAACATCGATCACACTGGATTCAGTTATAGTTGTAGTTGTTCAATTAGAAACAAGAAATATTCATTAGGAGTTAAAAAAAATACGGTAAAAGTATATGGGTATAGCTTAGTGAACCGTCACTTCATGAAAAATCTGTAATAGTAATGTTTGCAGTTACTTTTTCAAGATTGACAAATTTACAAATGATGGGGTATGGTCCGTGTCAAAAGCATGTTAGACTGATCTGGAATTTAACTTGCCATTTTTAAAAGCTCCGGTAAAATAATTAAATAACTAAAAGTTTATATATGACAAAACTAAATTAACCAGTGCCGTGTATATGAGTCCGTGCTACGATGTATATATGGGGCATTCTTTACAGGAACCTTTCAGGACTTTTCTGGAAGAAAAATCGGGTGAATTTAAACTTAATAAAATAACATTTTAAACTTACAGACGAATGCCTTAACACTTTCACGCCGGCGCGGTGGGTCGCACTCGACTGCCTTAGAGATGTCAAGTCTCCGGCTTTTTGCACACCACTATTATTTTAGAGAAAATGTTGTTCCTTTAAATCACCCAATTGTTCTAATTAAATAAAACAACATTTTCTGTATTAAAATACTGGTATCCAAAAAGCCGGAGACTTGTCAGCTCAGGGACAGTCGAGTGTGACCCACCGCGCCGACGTGAACGTGTTAATGATTCAAAATAAAGGGAAAATGGTCATCAGCGAAAATTTTTTATTAAACTAAGCTTGAAGTTAAACTTGCGAGTTTAATTTTACTTACCATTTTACCACTATAACTTTTTATTTTCTTCTAAATTTTTACTTATAATGAATTTCCATAGTACTCACAATATATTCAAATAAGAAATGATAACAATGTAGTGTTTTTAGTACACAATTTTGAAATAACATTGTCTTAAAGGGGTGTCAAAGAAGGGACGGTAAAGGGTAAAAAGGGGGCGTATAGGAAAAAAGGTACGGCAAGGAAAATTACCACTCATTTTAGGCAAATCATGTTAAGACTAAGTGATAACCACAATGTTCATTGATTTTTAGAAAAAGTTATTTACATTGGATAAAAAAAAAAAAAAATTAATTAATAAATAAAAATTCTCCTCGAAAAGTGCAGGAATAAATCTTGGGGACGGTAAGACTACCAATGCCACTATGCTTCAATTTGATATTTAAAGGCTGGTTTAAATTCTGCAGTAAATTTCCTGTAAAAAATTTTAGCCATTCTTTCTCTATCATACTTGTGCACGAGAAAAAAGTGAAAAAAAATTCTGTGGCTGCATCTGAAGTGATTTTCTAGATACGTTTAGCAAGAGGGGCGATAAGGAATACCAAAGACAGAATTCAAAAAATAATAACAACCCTAAAAATGTGTGCAGGTTAATTTTTTGCTACATATTTATATAAAACAATAGTCCCAGTTTTGGAAAAAATTACATCGAATTACTTTCATTGAAACACTTTTATACAGACCGCTTAAACTTAAAAATCTGCATCAGGGACACGGGACGGCATAGGAATTTCATGGTGTATTTGGACCCCCAACATCCTCCAAAACTTACTTATCTCGTTAATATTGTTATGCACTCATGCAATGCGATGTTTTCCAGCATACGAAATAAAATAAACCAAGAAAATGTACTAAAATAAAAATTATTACTCAGTGACAGAAAAATATAGAAAAGTCAGAAGATTATTAAAATGCCTCATATAGGTAAAACTGGAAGATTCGTGAAGATTCGACTTACAGATCATATAGGAATATTTAAAAATGGCCAATTAAATTCCCGATTAATCTAACATGCTTTTGACACAGACCACACCCCATCTTTCTTAGATTCGTCAATTTTGAAAAATAACTGCAAAGATTGTCATTATAGACTTTTCGTGGAGGGATGGTTCTTTAAGCTATACTCATATACCTTAATCGAATCAGGTTCAATTTTTAATGAACATTTCTTGTTCCTAAAAGAAAACTGCAGCTTTAACTGAATCCAGTGTGTTCGATGTTTTGTTGCGATTGATGTTAGTACCTGGCAGGGATGTCACAGGCGGCTTTTCTAGTCTATTCGCACTACTACTTAAAAAAGTAAAATTGCTAGTATATATCTCTTGCAAATATTTGCAAATGGTATATCAAATATTTTTGTTTTCAGAAAGTGGCGCGAGACAGAATAAACAAATAGTCACCTGTAGCAGCCTTGTACTGTGGAATCTAGTCATGACGGTACTTTTCGGTTAGCCGGGCGCCAGTATTATGTATTCATAAATATGTGTGTGTATATATAAAACATATGCATATATATATAATGCATATATACATATATATATATATACATATTTATGTATACATAATACTGGCGGTCGGCTAACCGAAAAGTACCGTCATGACATAGCAGAACGTGTTCTTTGTATGTTTTTTTTTATTTTACTTATAAATATTTTAAACCCTTGAGGGGCGGTGGCATAAAATATATCCCATCTAATGTAAACAAGATTATAACCAGAAGATTTTAACTAAATGTTATATTTTTAACTTAGGACGGAAATCGTTAAAAATTTCTTTCCCTTATTTAAAAATAAAAAGTTTTCGATTATTCCGGTGAGAATTCAATATTTAGACATTTATTTAGACAATATTTAGACATTTTAGCTTACCCCTCAAGGGGTTAAAGGATATATTTTAATTTAATTGTTTTTAAATGCATTCAAATCTGTGTAATAGTGTCTCTCTTATTAGTTGGAATAAATAGATTGATATGTACAACTAAAGTGCACTACAACATGCTTTCTTATGAGTATAGAATAAGTAGCATTTACAGTTATGGACCGGTAATCCCAAAAATGACTGATGGATTTTAAAATTCAATAACTTGCAAACGGTTACAGATATTATTATTATTATTTTTTTTTTTTGCAGGAGTGTTATGTAAGATGTCAGGAGTTTTTATACTGCGATTATAAGTTTTAGTTACAAATAGCATCGATAGATGGCACTGCAAGCAATGACCGCTGAATCCAGGCTCGATTTTTCGGCCTCTTTCTTCTTCCATGCGCAAAAAGAAGATTAAAATAAAAAAATCGGGTCTGGACTGAGCACCTACTGCTCTCAGCTCCATCTATTGATTGAAATTCGAACTAAAATCGAGAATCGCAGTAAAAAACTCCTGACATCATACATAACCCTCCTGCAAGATTTTTTTTTAATATCTGTCACCGTTTGCAAGTTATTGAATTTAAAATCCGTCGTAGGTTTGGGACACCCTGTATATAGAAGCACAAAAGAATTTCATTACTGTATGATATGTGGTAAAATATCGTTTCCGGAGCATTATAACGATGTTATGATAATTCATACATAAAGTATCACTGAAGTGCACTATAACATGTGAATGCGTAGTATTTATTGTTCATTTACTGAGATTCACAAAAGTTTTCGATTCCAGGACTGACTAAAATTCATAATTGAAGGATGTTCGTTTGCCATTGTGGTATGGATTTTGAAACATCTAATTCTAAGTATATTAGACAGTGTGTATAAATTCTATAGATCACATACAGTGCTAAACGAAAGAATTAATGGCTATTACAAGGCATGGAGAGCAATTGCTGAAAATGGAATTTTACTAAGTTATCATTATTATTTTTTTTAAAAGTTGCTTATTTAGATATCACATTCCAGTCTAAGAAAATTATTGAAAATTCTTATTAATACTCTGATAGAGTTGGAAAGTGTTTAATCATCTAGGCCTGAGGCATGGTTTTAAGTACTTGTCACTTGTTATATTTTTCTTGAGAAACGATATTAATAAAATAATTATATTCATTCAAAATATTTAATAGCCACGCCCCATGCGGCAGCACATAGACATCAGGGAAGCTTCTTAACATAATTAACCGGTATACCAAATTTATAGCAAATCTCATATTTCTGCGTGAAAAGCCCATTTATCTAATTACGGGGGGAGGGATAGCCCCCCTTTTCTCCCTTTATATGTAACTAATGAACCTCCAAATCTAATCAAGGCAGCTCCTTAACTTAATAAACCGGTATACCAAATTTAGAGCAAATCGAATAATTCATCATGAAAAACCGATTTATCTAAATTAAGGGGGTAGCCCCCCTTTCCCCCTTTATACTTAAATAATGAGCTTCCAAATCTAATCAGGGAAGCTTCTTAACACAATAAACCGATATACCAAATTTGGAGCAAATCGAATTTTTCTGCATGAAAAACCCATTTATATAAATTGAGGGGGGACTACCCCCCTTTTCCCCCTTTATCCTTAACCAATGAACCCCCAAAAGTAATCAGGGAAGCACCTTATCAGAATGAACCTAGAAAAAAAAAATAAAGCAAATCGGATTTTTCTATCAAGAGTTATCGCGTTACGTACATACGTAGGTAGCCCTCCTTTCCCCCCCTTTATTTTTAAATAATGAGCTTCCAAATCTAATCAGGGAAGCTTCTTAACACAATAAACCGGTATACGAAATTTGGAGCAAATCGAATATTTCTGCATGAAAAACCCATTTATATAAATTGAGGGGGGGGGACTAGCTCCCCTTTTCCCCCCTTTTTCCTTAACCAATGAACCCCAAAAAGTAGTCAGGGAAGCACCTTATCAGAATGAACCTAGAAAAAAAAATTTGAAGCAAATCGGATTTTTTTATCAAGAGTTATTGCGTTACGTACATACGTACGTACGTACGTATGTACACACGTACATACAGAATTGGCGGGCACATAAGCTCTCAGGCTTTGATAGCCTGTGAGCTAAAAATATCACCCTGATCGGATAATAAGTGGTCATTTTTCAATTAGCCTAACGCTTTTTAGGCTCTTTGCAATAAGCCTGAAAAATATCAGGCTAATTTGAAAAAGGGAGATGTATTTTCCAATTAGCCCGGCTCTTTGCAAAGAGCCTAGGCTGTTTGCAAAGAGCCGGATTTCTCAATTAGCCTACGGCATATATATCATACAGCAAGTAAATAAAAGAATATACGAACTTTACAGGGCTATTAAAAAGAAACGAAATAAAAAGCACAATTTTGTTGTTCATCGTAAATAAAAAATAACAGTTGAAAGTTTAAATTCAACACAGTTTTTCTTGAGAAACAATATTAACAAAAGAATTATATTCATTCAAAATATTTAATAGCCACGCCCCATGCGGCAGCACATAGACATAGAAACATATTATATATATATATATATATCATACAGCAAGTGAATAAATGAATATACGAACTTTACAGGGCTATTAAAAAGAAACGAAATAAAAAGCACAATTTTGTTGTTCATCGGAAATAAAAAATAACAGTTGAAAGTTTAAATTCAACACAGTTATAAGTGTTCAATCGGAGCCCCTGCAGAAACACAAACGATATCCAGACGATATGATAGCTCATACCACACTTTTTGTGAGCATGTACGGTGTGACTCCTTCAATGGTTGCAGATTTGCGTGTCCTAAGTTCATCAACGTCAGTTGGTAGCGGTAGAACACACATCTGATCTTTGATGAACTGCCCCCCACCCCTCCTACACAAAAACATGCTGAGATAAGTGTGGGATGAGTTAGTTATCTTTCCGCCACGACATCGTTTGCAATTCTGTTTGTGCTCATATTAAACATTCATAACTGTGTTGAATTTAAACTTTCAAATGCTATAACAACATGTGTAACAATCACTTATAAACAGATTAAGTTAAATAATGCTATAAAAAGTGATAAAATATCAATTTCAAATGTTAGTTTTGATTTCCGATGAACAACAAGGTTATACTTCTGTTTATTTTCTTTTAATGGCACTGTAAATTTAGGACATTCATTTACGCACACTCTGTATATTGCTATATATTCGTGTGTGTGTGTCTATTTTCTGCTGTAAATTTGTGACTTTCCTTTCAAACACGTGCATTAATATTTTTCTAACGGTTTGAGGTACTTCTCAAATATATTAAATTATAATAGAAGTGTCAAAAATATACAAATATATGAAACGATGTGATATTTAAAATATAGAGAAACTATAGTAATTTATAAACAATGGACTGTTATAGAAGCCATTGATACTCTAACAATAATTAAAACCAACTGTATTTATTCGCAGGATTTCATAATTTTCTGGATAAATATAGTTAACTATTCAAAGCAAAATAAAATTTCCACCAGTAAAAGAAACATCTGTACGTGGAACTGTAATAGAAATTCATATAAAATAAAAAATAGTTAACTTTATAACTATATATTTTATATGTAATATGAATTTCTTCAATTAATGGCATTGTTCATTAATAATTAACCATTTCTCAATTTATCCATTAATAGTATATTTCAATACTACGCCAGCATAAATGAAATAGATATTACGTATGAGTAACAGTCATTTTTTAAAGGAAACAATCTCATTACATTCTTTCTCGAAATAAACATGATAATTAAATTAATGTAATGTTATGTATCAAAAAGATAAATAAATAAATTAATAAAAAGGTAGTTATCGTGTTTAAGATAATATCGTCGTTCTATTAACTATTTACTATTAAAATACCCAGAAATTAAGCACGTTAAAAAAAAATGCTGACAAAAGAGAAAATAGTTTCGTGCTTTGACTAAAATGCGATTTCTTAAAGTTTTTTTTTTCGACCTCATGTTATGAAAGCTTTTTCATTAAATGAATGGTTGCATAATTTTGTATCATAGTCTATTGATATCATTTATAATAGGTTAAAGCTTTATTAGTTTACTAATTTCTTTACCGATTTTTAAAGCCTAATGCGTTATAATAAATCTAACGTGTGAAAGGCGGAAAAAATAGTTGTAATGGATTTTTTGAATTGTTATTTCTTTTTTAGTTTTACAGTGAGCTTCAATAAAATTTGTTCCAGAAATATGACTATAAGGTAAGACTGAGTTTTTAGTCCGTTATACTACATCTTTAATACGTTTTTAGCCCTCAAAACAATGAGATATGTTACTAACCCTTCATGCGTCCTAACAGTGTTTTTCCGTTGCGTAATTTTTATTTGAAAGGTTACTATATATATATATATATATATTTTCTTTTTTTGCAGTTAATGTTAAATTATTTTTTCTGGACGAGATAAATAAATACGTAAGGTAATAAAATACAAAGTACAATAAAAGTTCTTTTCATAGTTTCAATCATCTTATTTTATTAACTACTTTACAACATAGTACACTGTAAAATATATTTCCCTTACTGGTGGCAACTAAGTTGCCACCCCAAGTGGTAAAATGAATTTCCATTTGTAAACTTGTGTAATGAGCCACCAGCTATCAAATGATGCAAACAATCAACTTTTAGTGGCAACTAGGGGTGAGAGCGTTCCGACCCAAATGGTTGATTTTCACCACTAAATCTTAATAGTATTATTTGCTTTATTAAATCTGAGAAATTCTGCCATTTAATACGGCGAGAAATACTATTAAAATTTAGAGGTAGCATTCGGTCATTTGGGTCGGAGCGCTCTCATCCCTGGTGGCAACTTAGCTGCCACCCTTTTTGGTGTAAAGTCACGCTACTGCTTATCTGGTGTAAAGTTACACTACTGCTTATTTGGTTTGCACTTTAACAGTAAAACAAAAAAAACAATTTAAAGATTACATTTTAAATCTAATGCAACCATAATTTACAATAAATAGTTTCACGCAAAGATCCTGCTAAACATTATTTTAACTGCGATAATATATTATCTCAATTAAACATTTATTTTAAACATTTTAGTTTTGGTAAACAACGAAATTTCCTCACAAATCATTCGTTCGTTACATCTGAACTTACGTCACGTGTATTTGACTCTTTCTTTTAAACTCAAAGTAGGCCTGACTGGTTTTCGAATAAATAGTTAAGCAAATTAAAATAAACATACCATAAATACAACTAAACATTGCAAATTGTACAAAAATCAGACACAGAGAGCTAAAAACCATACCAACCTCTCAAGCGCTAAAGAACAATTTTTATCACTTTTAAAATGAAAATTAAAAATACTTAACGGCATAATTAATTAATAAACACTACACCACTAGAAAGCTTGAAGTTTACGCTTTAAAAAGAAAGGTGCAAAACAAAGTAAGCAAAACGCGTAACGCTATGGGAAAGTGGTCAGAGACAAAATTTTTTATACCTAATTTCATGAATTTTTTAAACATATCTTAACTCAACCCAGGAATACACGGTGGATGGCGGAGCAAAGCCCGTACTTTATCTTCTACTATAATGTGAGCAAAAATTGTGTGTGTCTGTATGTGTGTATGTAAATTTTATCTTGAAAACGGCTCTAACGATTTTGATTAAATTTTGCACCCTACCGTTTTCGGGCACAAAAAGACCATTACGATGTTGTGTTCGGGAAAATTCTATTAGTGGGTCATTTTGGGTCATAATGGGTCAGGATCAAGCTAATTATATCTAAAAAACGGCTCAATCGATTTTGACTAAATTTTCTATCTAACCATTTTTGGGCACGAAAAGACGATTGGGATGGGACACATGTTCGAGAAAATTCGATTTGGTCATTTTTGGGTCACTGTGGGTCAAGCTATTTTTATCTAAAAAACGGCTCTAACGATTTTCACTAAACTCTATATTCTACAGTTTTGGATTACGAGAAGACTATTGGGCTAAGTCACATGTTCGAGAAAATTCGATTTGTGGGTCATTTTTGGGTCACCGTGGGTCAAGCTAAGTTTATCTAGGTAACGGCTCTAACGATTTTGACAAAATTTTGCACCCTACTGTTTTCGGGCACGAAAATACCATTGGAATGGCTCTCGTATTCGAGAAAATTCGATTAGTGGGTCATTTTGGGTCATAATGGGTCAGGGTCTAGCTAATTATATCTAGAGAACAGCTCAATCGATTTTGACTAAATTTTGTATCTAACCATTTTCGGGCACGAAAAGACCATTGGGATGGGTGTTGTGTTCAATAAAATTCGATTAGCGGGTCATTTTGGGTCAAGGTCAAGCTAATTATATCTAAAAAATATCACATTAGTGTTTCAGAAAAAGTTCGTTTTTGTAGTTAAAAAAGCTTAAGAATATCGTTGTTTACGTAATGTATTTCGTATGGGAAAACGAAAGTCGTAATCCTAAAAACGATACTTTTTAAAATGGCTCGCAAATAGTTAAAACTTATTGAAAGCTTAAAATTCTTGGTTAAAAAATAATCTACGATCTTAATTTAGTTGAATCGAACGTTATTTTAAAGTTAACAAGCGGAATTCATAGTATACTGAGCGTCTCAAAAGTGACAAAAATGCCAAAATTTGAAAATGGCACCAATACAAAGTAGGTTGACTTCATATACTCATAAAATTATAAATTTAGCAGCTAGAGATACATAGGGGGTATAAAAATGTTGGAAAATGATTGGGAATTTTTCAAAAATATGAAGTTAAATATAAGTTTTAAGTTCTTAAACCTATTCCGAAGAAATTACCCAAAGAAGACATTCAAAATGGCAGACTCAATCATGTGTCGTTTAAAAACTTTACACCTGAACTGGTGTTCGGTTTCCACAATTTCTTTAAAATATTAAAATTAAACCGTTTTGAGTGTATCATGACACTTTATTCGTTGTTTACACCAAACTTAGAGTATATTTAAACCGTTTTGAATGTATCATGACACTTTATTCGGTGTTTACACCAAACTTAGAGTATATTTAATCCTCATTTCGCATTTCATAAAATCAAATTAAGCATAACTACAGTCCCTTTTTTTTACAGTGTAGGTTATACGATATGTTTTTATGCTTATTATTTGTACCATGAATAACGTTTTAACGTATGCTAAAATTTATATAAATTTTTTAAATAGAAGCAACTCATATGAGTTGTAGGTTTTCGAACTAACTGAAAAAGTACCTAGACCAGGGATCAAAACCAGAACTTACGGCTTAAATTACCAATGCTCGACAAATTAATCTATTTGGAATACAGGTTAAAATAATTACGACTCAAATGATTTCTTTATCGTTCTCTATGCTTATGTAAATAACAAGTATTATTAAGTATACACGGGTTATTGAAATTATTGTAACTACGGTTTGTTCTGTTAAGCTGTTTCAGATATCAGATAAACATGCGAAAAGTTTATGTGAATTGTGTTGAACCGGCTTTGTCAAAATTAACGCAATTAAATTCTCTTAATGCTTTCGGATACCATACGATTTTTTTTATTATCATTATTTCGATCCTTCTTTATGCAAGATTGTCGGACATCGAAGGACTTTCACACTTGATTAGTGTATGATAAATGCGTTGTTATTGTAGATAAAGATGAAAAGAAATTGAAAAGTCTAAGAATTCGCGAGGTTTCATAGTAATTAGGATAAAACTACATTTTTTATAATTTTCTGAAATTATAACAACGCAGTTTCGATGAACATCTTATACCAGGATGCTGCAGCATATACAATCACCTCATCGAGTTGAAAGATGAAATTCCAGAATTAGTTACATCTCGATTCGCATATTAAAACACAATTCGTCTGCAAAATCATATCTTGGTGGAAAATACCGGAAAACCCGATTTTAGTGGTTGACTCGTCGGTTTACCATTGCGTTTGCCTGCTCACTGTCCTCCATGTTTTTATACTTTTGGCTGCTGGAAAACCCAATGATAAATCTACGAGTCAATCGCTAAAATCGGATCTGAAGGTGGTTTCTATCAAGATGTGATTTGGGAGACCAGTTGCTTTTAACATGCTAATCGAGTTCTGTCTAATTCTGGAATTTCAGCTTCCAACTCGATGAGGTGATTGTCTATGCAGCAGTCTCCCTGTCTATCCCTTTAATTCTGTTTTATCTGTATCGTCATACTACTTCAATTTCCTCTGTACAAATTAATGACTTCAAAACTAAGCCTTTTATGTCTAAACAGTTACAACTCATATGATTTCTTTACCAATATCTATCATTATGTAAATAACAAGTATTATTACGTATACACAGCTTGTTGAAATTCCTTTAATTACGGTTTGTTCTGTTAAACTGTTTCATATATCAGATAAACATGCCAAAAGTTTACGTTAATTGTGTCGACTGGTCGTCGTCAAAATTAACGCATTTAGAATCGCTCCATACTTCTAGCTACCTTACGACTTTTTTAAATATCATTATTCCCATACTCCGTTCGGCAGGAATTTACGATATCGAAGGACTTTCACACTTGATTAGCGTATAATAAATGCGATATTATTGTAAATAAAAGAGAAAAGAAATTGACTATTCTACGAATTCTTCTGTTGTTATAGTAATTAGTATAAAACTACATTTTTATAATTTTTCTTAAATTATAACAACACAGTTTTGATTAACATCTGTTTAATCCGATTCTATCTATTCCTCTACAATACTAGCATTCCCTTCAAACAAATTAATGACTTTAAAACTAAACCTTTTTACATGTGTTTTTTTATTACATTGCATAAGTCGATAAGCTGACAGCTAAGCTTTAAGTTTACTCTAAGAATAAAAAAACAGTTTCAAGAAGAAACACATGAATAATTAATTGGAAATCTTTAGAGAGATACGATAAATCAATTTACTTCGAAAGATCACTGAAAGATTCGGGTGACTGCTTTTTTAAGCATTAAACGGGATTTATTGATAACCGTGAAACACTCCTAATTTTTTTCATAAAATTACTTCATACTCTTATGTGCATTGGGATTTTTTTATTGTCATTACATCCATTCTTTGTTATGCAAGATTTTCCGATATAGAAGGACTTTCACACTTGATTAGCCTACAATAAATGCGATATTATTGTAAATAAAGGAGAAAAGAAATTGACTATTCTACGAATTCGTCTGGTGTTATAGTAATTAGTATAAAACTACATTTTTATAATTTTTCTTAAATTATAACAACACAGTTTTGATTAACATCTGTTTAATCCGATTCTATCTGTTCCTCTACAATACTAGCATTCCCTTCAAACAAATTAATGACTTTAAAACTAAACCTTTTTACATATGTTTTTTTTATTACATTGCATAAGTCGATAAGCTGACAGCTAAGCTTTATTAAGTTTGCTCTAAGAGAAAAAAACAGTTTCAAGAAAAAATACATGAATAATTAATTGGAAATCTTTAGAGAGATAAGATAAATCAATTTACTTCGAAAGATCACTGAAACATTCGGATGACTGATTTTTTTATATTTTTCTAACATTCAATTTGATTTATTGATAACCGTGAAACTCTGCTCATTTTTTTTCTAGATTTTCTAGATTTCGTTTTAAATCATTTAAAATGTATTACTGCATTATTTATCGGATTACTTATGCTATTTAGTCATTTTTTGTGTACCTAACTCAGAACAGATTTAATCTCTAGTGTTTTAAATATAAATTGTTCAAATACTTTAAACACTAATTATTTATTAGAATATTTTCAAATATATCTTAGTTTATAGTTAAATCAATAAATGCATACACACGTCTAAAGGCTAAACTAGTAAGTATTTATAAACTATGTACCAAATGCACAATATTTTTTAAATTACTAATCGAATTAATTATAAGGACAGTATTTTCGAATGTAAATATCCATATTATCATTTTTTACAAAATTCGCTTCAACAACATATAATTTTTTCACATTTACATACTAATATATTTCTATAATAAAATACAACTACGAAATTTATAATATTAGCATACACTTATAATTTTTTTTATATAAAACAATTTGTTTTTGCACTAATCGACGTGCGTTGTATTTTTTTTTTTTTATGTCAAGTTATTATAACTTTTTTATGTGAAAACTTATTCTGGAAGCTTAAAACTTTCTTGATATCTAAATACAAATATCCATGTATCGAATAAATCGGAAAAGAGATTTATATTGCATTACAAACAACCGGAACTTGCGAATATTAAACTTAATTATCTCTTTAGAACGTTGTTTAAAATTCAATTAGAACCATTTATCCTTTTAAATTCACCATTAACGTTCACTACTAAATAAACATAATTAATTTAAATGTAAACATTAAGTACTCTAAACGGATCCGCAGATCGTATTATTACAGCCACTGCTAAAAGCGTATGGGATATGAAGTCAATTTTATTTCGTATTTGATAGAAATTACCAGATCACAGAACTTCTGAGAACATTGCTTTTAGACTGTGTAATAAACTGCTGAATTAAGGATTAATTATTTATAGATTAATAACACGCAAGAAGAATAAGTATAGACTTGGAACATTGCAATTACATCGATATTTTGATTACAGCGATAATTGATATGTATCGATATTACATCGATATGTATTGCGATAATAAAAGAGTATTTAGAAGATAGTAGCCATTTCTGTTTAGAGCAAAAAAAGGGGGGTGTTTTATAGAGATATAGATATAGATTGATATAAATCTAGGAAAACAATCTTGAGAATTGACGTAAATTATGTAAAATTCAAAATATCCTTTATTCTGGAAAACTAATTATCATTATTTTTTAAATATAATATGGCCCTTTATATATATGTGTCTAAAAACATTTGTAAGTGCGTTTATTATATAAATAGTATTTTTAAATATACTTTTAATATTACTATTTCATTATAATCATTCTTTACAATAGCATATCTTTTTTTTTTTAATTTTAAATAAATCTATAAATTAATAATACTGAATACAGAAAACAACTTTTAATTTCGTGTTTCCAGAGCAATATGAATTACAAGAAAATGTTGAAACCATATAATGCATATTAATTGCCATTTTCTTAAAATAAAAACAATTTGCCTTTATAGAACTTTTAGTCCAATCAAATAGTCAGAAAACAGGGCAGATCAATGCAAAAATTCTGCTAGAAGAATTTATGTTTTGAAAGTGTTTATAGTGATTCTAATAACAGGAATTCATTTTTTCCCAACAAAATATCTCGAGGCTAAACTTTGTGTAGCCAAAAACAACGAAATTTTCGGACATTTTTCAGTTTTTTGCCTATAACTCGAAAATTATAAAATTTTTGTGTACCTTACTTCATTACAAAAACAAAGAGCATTACATTCTCTACAAATTTCATAATAAAAACTCTTTTCTATAACCAATACTAAGCGTGCTACTGCTTTTTGAAAACAACACTTTTTTTCCATTCACAGAAAGTGGCCTATTTTTCGCCTCCCATCCCCCCAAGAAATTATTTTAATCACTAACTAGGGAAATAAAATGTACATATTGATGAATAAATGAGGAGGGAAATTTTCAAGAAGGATGGGAAGAAGGTAAGTTGCCAAATTGTACGTTTTTCTCGTAAGTTTTCTCGATTTTTAGTGCTTTTTAGGTATTAGGTGTACGTTTAAATGTGTCCGTACGACGATTTCCTCCGTTTTTCTACCACATCTTACTTTTGATAGTTTAAAAAGAAATATTTTCCAATTTTCTTTAAAATTTCTCCTTTTCCCAAAAATACGTTATACGCATGCTTATCAAATGTAAAAGCGGCTTTTTTCAGATCAGTAATACAAAAATCTTGGAAAAGTTATGTAATATTAATTGCGTATTTGTTGTAGCATTAGATCATGTGAACTTGACCTTATTATAGATTATAAATATTATCAATATAAATTTTTTAATTTAGTATAACTGTATCTTAAGTTTAGACATTTTGTTTGATTTATTATCACCCTGTATGCTTAACCCCTAATTGTCGAGCACGATACAATTACGGGCAATTTATCCGTGAATGTATCAAGCGCAACGATTACAGGGTTAAATGAAAAAATATTTATTTTTGTAGGGTGCCCATTGCTAAAATTTTCATGATCATCATTGGATTGTAGGACGGTCCGATATATCTTTATTCTTACAATTCCATTAATTTTTCATTCATAATAAGATATGACTACAAAATTAGTTATAAAATGTTAACAGAATAATGTAATACAAATATAGTTAGATAATAATGATTAAATCGATTAATTAATAATAACCACTTTTTAAACAAATTCGTTAACGAAAACATTACTAACACTTTCAACATAGTTTAACATAGTACGAAAAAGGACGATAGCGCGATAAAACAAAAACTAACTAGTGTCAATCAAAATCTTCCGACACGATAAATTTCTAGTCAAAGACAGAAACAAGAATCGTTTCATTTCGTTGCTTAAAAGAGAGTTTCAAATTAACAGAATTCAAGCATTCAGAAGAAGACGCTGATGTTACGATTGTTACCTCAGCCATTTCAATAGCCGAAACCTTTGAAAGAGTAATATTGTCAGAGAAGACATTGATTTTCTCGTTTTCATGACGAACTTGGGATATCAACGCAAAAATCCGTTTTTCCAAAAACCTGGAAGAGGTAACATCGAAACCAAGTGGTTTTCAACCAAGTCATACAAATACACTGACAACAATGTTCTTTTCACTCATGCAATCAGAGGATGCGATACAACATCCGCTCTTTTTCAGCAAGGAAAGTCAAAGTTTTGTAACACTTTGAAAAAAAAAAGATCAGTTTAAGGAAATAGCCTGTGTTAACCAGAGTCAACCAGGTCAGATATACCAGAGTCAAACCGTCAAGAAATCATTAAGACTGGAGAGAATTTCATACTACACGGACACTGAACACCTTGATGCTCCCGTTATTTACTAAATCTGCCATTAAAAGCAAACTTCATCTTGCAAGGCTACCACCAACGCAAGAGCCTGCGCAGCATTATTTCCTCCGATGTTGTCGTCAGGTACAAGCTTGGCTTGGAAACAACATCTTCCCTGAAGAATAGTGTTGGGTTCGCAGGTCTGATGATCTCTTTCAGTCAGTTTAAATGCGTCAAAACCCAGCATCTGAATCCTTCCTGCATGTTGTCTCATGTAGCTGTATAAAAGGGTGCAGCAAGGCATGTTCTTGGCAATAATCAGGGCTCAAATACTCGGCAATTTGCAAAAACTGCAATGGGGTCAAATGCGAAAATGTGAGCGCCATTATTTACCCGGAAGAAGAAAATGATGAAGCTGATCCCTGGGAAACTATCGAAAAAACCAGCAACGACGATGACTTTGACAACCAAATTGATGGTGTCGCAACACGCTCAAAGAAGATCAAAGCTGTTGAAAAACAAGCATCCTTCTCGTTCGTTCCTCAAGCTGAGGTTGACGGACAAAACCCATTAACCATCAAAAGCTCCAGAAGATACTAAATACATTAAAAATGTTACCGTAACTCTTACTTGCATTCATGTAAATATCGACTATTAATGTTCTCCACTTAAGTTCTAAATACAAAAAAAAAAAAAAAATACAATGTCGTCAAAATTTTTGACAATGTTACCGTGGTAATTAACCGTTATTACTATCATGCAATTATCTGTAATACAAACAAGTTACATTAAAGAGGATATAATGAATAAAAAAGGTGTCAAATGTTGGTTTTTGCGATTTTCCACAAAGTTAGAAAAAAGTGTATTTTTCAGAAAGCCGTAGCGCGCTTAGTAATAGGTTTAGAAAAACATTTTTGGTATGAAATTTGTAGAGAATTTATTGCTCTTTCTTTTTATAATTAGGTATAGTCCGAAAAAAGTTTATAATTTTTAAGTTATAGGCAAAAAAACTGAAAAAAATCCAAAAACTTCGTGGTTTTTTTGCTCCACAAAGTTTAGCTTCTAGATATTTTGTTGGAAAACAATTAATTTATATTATTAATATTCCCATAAATACTTTAAAAACATAAAATCTTCTAGCAGAATTTTTGCATCTAATCAATCATCCTATCTATATTATAAAGGACAAACATATCTGTGCGTAACGCATACGTCATTTTGCGAATGGCAACACTTTGAAATTTGAAATACAATTTTTGTTTGCAATTTTCGCTATTGCAAATTTTTAAACTTCTAAATATTGCACATTTTAAATTTTTACACCGTCGTATAAGAAAAAATTGCTCTTTTACATGCAAATATTATAAAGGACAAACATATCTGTGCGTAACGCATACGTCATTTTGCGAATGGCAACACTTTGAAATTTGAAATACAATTTTTGTTTGCAATTTTCGCTATTGCAAATTTTTAAACTTCTAAATATCGCACATTTTAAATTTTTACACCGTCGTATAAGGAAAAAATTGCTCTTTTACATGCAATTTGTTTGAAAGCTGTATCTCAATTTATTTTTGAGATATTCATTTTTTTGTAGTTTTTAGTACCAATTTTGTAATTGTGGCAATTGAAATACTTCATTTCTATTAATAATAAAAGGAAAATAGTCATGGTTTATTTATTTTTATTGATTATATCCTTATTGATGCCATTTTCCTATTACAAATAAAAGTAACTTTTTTCTAATTTTTGAACAGAAAATTACGTCAGCCATTAAAAAAAAACACCATTCTTCTTCATAAATCAAACGATTGAAGAAGATATTTCAATACTAAATCAGCATGCCCTCTGCTTTTTTTACGACTACACCGCTGCTTGAGATTAGAACTTAAATTTTATGCGAATGTTCACATGAAAAGTTGTATGGGACAAATGTGCCTTTAAGTTTGGAAATACATTCATTAATAATGTATTGCGCGTTAAAATACTTTTAAATTGTGAATTTGAATGGTGCGTATAAAATTTTGAGAATGTGAAAATAACGTACAGTTTAGATTTTATGGGGGGAAATTTTATGATGTGATAAAGCGAAATCCTTTTTACTGATTTTTAATCCCGTAAAAACAGACGTAAGAGCCCCAGTCGATAACTTCAACATAATTACTCATCTTGATTACGTATTCTAATACAGTTTAATTTTTCAATAATTTAAGCAATTGAAGTTTTTGGAAATAATATTTTGATAATTTTAGGTTAAAAACATTATTTGTTTTAAGAGTTATATAACCAATGCAACGTGGATTTTTTGTTGTAATTTTTTTTTGTAGGTTTATTATAAATTCGATCTAACAGTTCCATTCTAAATATTTTAATTCGTCGAATTTCGACGGGTTCCAACTCGTTTCAATAAATACCTAAACCGCAGATAATATTTTAAATACATATTTCTATTTGCGTAAACTGATTGCTCAAACTAAAATTCCATAATCTATCTAAATGCAGATAGTTAAAAATAGAATTAAAACTAGGAAACAGGAAATTTGCTTTTTTAGAATTTAGTGTCACCCCCGATGAAAAAAATATAAGTATATATAAATAGTACAAAACATATTTAAATTTTAAGACTTACAATACACGCTTTTATTTTTTTTGTAAAATGACGTCATTCGCAGCCGCTTAAGAATTCCATATACGATCCACTATTAAACATCTACAGTAAAATATGCATAGGACGTCACTATCGCGAAATAATATACTAAATGCAGCAAAAAGATGCCGCCATAAAAGGAACACGACAAAAGAAGAACAAAAAAAAAAAAAAAAAAAAAAAAAAAATGCAATTTTACAAATTACAACGACCATTTGGAAAATGATTTTTTCAAAGACTAAAATATAAGACATAAAAAATAGCACGGAGTTGATCCTACATTACGTACGCCATGAATTAAACATTAATAGCGTTATTACATGTAAAAACTGCAAGCGACAGAAATCGCCTGTTACTCGTACGTATTATCCACCTGAAACTTACGTATTATCCAAGCATTTGATTGGCTGTTCGGGAAAAGTCTTTTCCATCGTCAAATTCCCAAGAAATCTGACTGCCAATTTTAAATGAAATTTCTTAAACTTCTAAACATCCCACAATATTACTTTTTATATCGTCGTATAGAGAAAAAAATGTACTTTTAAATGCAATTTGTTTGAAAGCTGTATCTCAATTTGTTTCTGAGTTATTAAATTTTTTTTAGTTTTTATTACTTTTTTGTCATAGTGGCAACAGAAGTATCCTTCTCTGTTGAAAGTAAAGGAAAAGGAAAATATAGAATACTGTAATAGACCAACCAGAAAACGAATAAAATGATGATTAAACCAATAAAAACCTTCAGATATGCTTTTGATTTCCTACCCTGACGAGTACAATAATCATTTTTCCTAATGCTTAAAAAAAAAAAAAAAAAAAAAGCCTGTCTTAATGATTTATAGGCCTTCATTTGTTTGTAACATTAATATAGACACTTAAAATTAAATATAGTTTATAATAGCTCCATGTTTTAACAGAAAACATAAATTTATATTTTTTCAAAAAAGCGCGTATTTTAATTACATTTTCTTTCGGCTATTATGAAAAAATGGAAACAAAAATATATAATTAATGTTTTACAACTATTTTTTCTTTGCTTTCTACAGAGATGGAGTACTTCCGTTGCCAAATGGCTCCAAAAACTACAAAAAAAAAACTAATATTTCAAAAACAAATGGAGA
This sequence comes from Maratus speciosus, assembly GCA_963932465.1. NCBI lineage: Eukaryota > Metazoa > Arthropoda > Arachnida > Araneae > Salticidae > Maratus > Maratus speciosus. The sequence continues at coordinate 498,330,739 of OZ010794.1, read as the reverse complement.
TGCAGTTTTCAAACAAATTGCATTTAAAAGTACTTTTTTCCCCCAATACGATGGTATAAAAATTGAAAATGTGTGATGCTTACAAGTTTAAAAAAATTGCTGCATTGTTACTGCATTGTTTTACGGCTGGCTTTTGTAAGGTAAAGTTATTTTTTGGAGATGTCACAAAATAAGCTGGGAGAAAGAAATCGCATACCGTACCGGGGGCTAAAAGAGAGATTTGTGCGGTAGCACATACGGAAATTAAATTTCATTATCATTTCATAATTTCAAATTGCGTTCGAGCCGTTTGCTTTTAAAATCCATCTTTAATATTTACTACAAAATCTGCTGAATTAAATTCACTTTAGCAGTCAATTTCTTTATACAAATCAGCAGGTCTTATTGTCAGCCACTGACAAACGCGGGTGCGATCCCTGTTTTATAGCTGTGAGATATGGCAGAATTCGGCAGATTGTGGAATTCCGGGAGGAATGTTTTAAGGATACGTGATAAACTGCGGTATTCAGAATTAATCTTTTAGGATTAAGTGCACTCATAGGAGAGCGAGGTACGGGGAATATTTCAATCGGGTTTTGTTCGGGATCTTTATAAAGAAATTTCTTTATCACTTCAATTTTTACTGCGATATAGAGCATTCTAAACATATTTTCCCTTTCTCTATAGAACCGCAAGAAATGTTTTATATGGACATCTGGAAAAGTTATCTTGATTATCGATATATTTATGTGTAAGTTTGTTTGTTGTGTAATAAACTGCGGAATTAAGGATTAATCTTTTAGGATTAAAATAACTCAAGGGAGAGCGAGGTACGGACTTGGAATATTTCAATCTGGTTTTGTTCGAGATCTTTATAAAGAAATTTCTTTATCACTTCAATTTTTACTGCAATATAGAGCATTCAATACATATTTTCCCTTTCTCTATAGAACCGTAAGAAATGTTTTATATGGACATCTGGAAAAGTTATCTTGATTATCGATATATTTATGTATAAATTTGTTTGTTGTGTGATAAACTTCGGAATTAAGGATTAATATTTTAGGATTAAAAGCACTCAAGGAGAGCGTTGTACGGACTGGGAATATTTCAATCTAGTTTTGTTCAGGGTCTTTATTACGAAATTTCTTTATCACTTCAATGTTTATTGCGATATGGAGGATTCAAAATACAGGGTCATCGTAAAATAATGCCTAGATTAAAAAAAAATCATAACATCGAAACCTTTTTAGTTAAATGAGTAATTCTTTCACTACACGTCAACTGGTGAACGCAAGTTTGGTTTTAGTTCACCAGAATTCGTTTGTGTGTCTGTGTTATGCGCGGATTAGTTGCGCTGTCGTCAAGGTCAGTCGACGCTTTGTTATCAGGAACAATTTTACCTGGATAAGTCCTCCGAAAAAGACGCTGTACACTGACTATTGACTTTGACTCCACATACCAAATCACGCACTGTGCTTTTTGTTAGACGGTCAACATCGTACTGAGAAGCTGCTGTCTGGTGCGTCGGCTGACCTTGACGACTTGCGCAACTATTCCGTGCATAACACAGACACGCAAATGAATTCTGGTGAACTAAAACCAAAGTTGCGTTTACCAGTTATCGTGTAGTGAAAGAATTACTCATTTAACATAAAAGGTTTCGATGTTATGATTTTTTTAAATCTAGGCATTATTTTTAGGTGACCCTGTATATTTTATCTTTCTCTGCAGAACTATAAAAAAAGTCTTATATGGACATCTATAAAACATATTTTCATTATCGCATTAAAATGTGTAATGCTAGTTCATAAATTACAGCAATTGAGAAAAGTCATTGATTATCTCTATATTTTTTTTAAATGTAAAAATAATTTTAATTTAACTTATAAGTAGCCTTATAAGTTTATATACAGGGTGCAAAGGAAAGTCCCTTTAAACTGAAAATACTTGCGAACGGTGAGAGCTACAGCTATGCAAGAGAGGTAACGATGTAGTAAAGTGACTACGCCCGACCTAATGCAAATGACGGAAGCGCCCCTAGTTGCGAAATTTGAAAGATAGCCATTGCAAATCGAAAACGAAAAGAGAAAAATTTCCAATTAGAAAGATTTAAATCATCAATTAATTAGTGCGAAACGATATTTGGTTCACTCGGATAAAATAAATCGTCACCTGAGCACGCATAAATGTCCAAAATCGACAAGCGACGATTCTATTTGCATATTCACATTTCGGAAATGTAGCAGTGCGCAATTGCAAATTGTGACGTTGTACTGTACTGTAATGTCTGTAAAAATTTAATTTCCATTGCATTTGAAATTTTAGTTTAATCCTTTGAGGAGCACAGAAGAATTCTGCTCGTAAAATGATGAAATAATTGACTGACACCAGAATAGTCAAACGAATTTCTTAGAAAATACAAACCCGCTAATTTGCACTTTCATTACAAAAGCAAAATTTTATTAAAATATTTTTGGGGTCATTTGTCAGTTTTAGAATTAAAATTAGTTGGCTAGACCGACTAATTCTAGCCACCGCCCATGAAAGGATTAAATCTATGTCGTCGTATTGAAGAGACTCGAAATAGACGTTCAATGCTGGAAAATGTACATGACATGTGATGACATGTACATCTTACGAATACAAACATATATCGTGAGCAATGGCAAACTTTTCGAACATACTGAATATTAACTTTTTATTACTGTGAGACAGTTTGTCTTTTTCGTTTTTTTTTTTTTTTTTTTTTTTTTTTTTTTTTTTTTGTGTGATGTTATCAAAATTTATTGACATAAGTGCGTATTTATGCAATAAATTGTGCATATTTCAACATACTTCTGGCAATACCATTCAAATGTTTACACAAAATACAGTGCATCGATTTCGAGCATTTTTGGGTGAACAAGCGAAGATTTATCTTATTCATGTAAACCCAATGTCGTTTCTTACTAATTAACTGATTCTCTAAAACTTTCTAATTTGAAATTTTGCTCTACCTCTTTTCGTTTTCGATTTGCGATTGCTATCTTCCAAATTTCGCCACTAGGGGCGCTTCTATCGTTTGCATTAAATCGGGCGTAGTCGTTTTACTATGCCTTTACCTCACTTGCATAGCTGTAGCTCTCTCTGTTCGCAAGCTTTTTGAGGTTAAAGGGACTTTCCGTTGCACCCTGTATATTATGTCCATATAAGATTCTCACAGTTTCAATGGAATATTATTGAAGTTTTATTTAGACATTCACAACAAATCATATATCAAACAGAAGGTAAACTACCCAGTTTTTCTTACAAGTGTTCAATATTTCAAATGAAAAACAAATTTCAAAGTGATTGCTTAATCTCTGGAATAATTTCCTTGTATTAAAAAAAGTGTTCAATATGTTGAACTTTAATTATAACGAACACATTCAACCTAAAGTCCAATTCTTCACACACTTCGGTTAACAAGTCTGAAGTAATGGCACAAACAGCCTCTTCAATTCTGTGTCTCAACTCTGACAAATAATTAGGTAGCGGTGGAACGTTAACATGATTGTTTATAAAGCCCCATAAGAAAAAATGGCATGGCTTTAACGGCTTTTAAATCTTCAGCCCAGGAATAACACTCTACGCCCAGGAGACGCAATTTTGCGTATGTGACATTGCAAGCCAGTAACTAACAAAGCAGTATTCGCGCATGTGCTTATCTAAAACTGTTTGAGTTATTCTTTATTTGTGACCTTGAACCAACACTCTATAACGCTTACAGTTGATATTATTAAAATTTATAACTGGGTATTTCTTTTATGAACACTCTGAATATTTTGCCTTTCTCTATAGAACCGTAAAAAATGTATAAATTTTAGTTCATAAATTACAGCAACTGAAAAAACAATTAATCATCTCATTATTTTTTGTAAATGCAAAACTAATTTTAATTTAACGGAGAAGTAACGTAGTTCATATATTATAACAATAGTGTTTTTTTTTTTAACAACAGTTTTAATTTCATAAAAAAAAAAAATAATAATAACATTTAAAATTGAATTTGGAATTACTTGCCAAATCTCTATCAACTGAGCTATTCCGCTGACTCACGGCTACATAATTTGCTAAAAAAAAAGTAATTTCATTGTATTTTTAATTGTCATCATTGTTATTACTATTCCATTACAATTATGCAATTTTTAAAGTTATTCCTAATCATATTTAACCCCTTAATCATCGCTGTCTATATGATCAGGGGAAGTCATTTGTAAACAAATTTTAACTCGCCCGTAACACTCCCGGGCTGAATTCCTCATAATTTTAGCTAATATATTATAGTTTTTTTCTTTGGGTTGGGTTGGGTTGATTGTTGACGGCCAATTATCTACACGAGGGATATGGGCCCTAGGGGGAGTGCCTTCCTTGGAGGTCTTTCTAAGGGAACCTAATCCGTATTAACGCATGTAAATCCACGGTTCGAAGAAAACCACGAAAACTCCGAACGATTAGGCCGACGGGCGCGATTGGGTTCGAACCCAGCACCTCCCGTCTACCAGCTTCGAGAGCAGAACCTCTCAGCCACTGGTGGGGCTTTTTTCTTTGAGTTTGTTGTTTTCGAGATCATTTTAAATGCTTAAGCTCTTAATAGATGGCAGCACTGACATTACAAACTTGATTTTACGATTGGAATACTTAATTTTAAGAATTTGAAGGAGTTGAGAAATTATGGTGAATAAAACAAATCGACGATTTTTGAATTCTATTTCTGAAACTTAAAGCCCAAGCTTAAGGGGTTAATATATTTGTAGATTAATAATTTGGATACAAATATATAAAGTTTGAATCGCTCATTACTAATGCGATGTGAATCATAAGACATATTAACAATCTAACTATTTTTGAAAACAGCGTTTAACGTATTTTTTCTTGAAATATATCATCAATCTGCTTTTAAAACATATTCCATTTATTTCACGTAGGAAAGTTAAATAATTATGTATACATCATTTTCTCTCCAAGCTCAAGGAACAGCATAATGAACAACAGAAGAAATGAATTTCTCCCGATTGTTGCCAAAATATTTTCCAAGATTAAATTGTAATCTGTACAGTTTATATTTTGCTTACTGAACAAAATTTAGGTTTGACCTCTCTATAGCTCATGTTCTATTTTTCATAGAAACAAATTCATTATACAAGCTTAAAATATTTGCGTAGAAGATTCATGGATAAGTTTAAACTGTAGTTAATAGAGCTGGCATACAAAAGGATAAACGACAAAAAGGTGCAATCATATGTACACACATGCGCTATGCGCGCTTTTAGGTCGACAATCAGCTCTCATATACAGTGCCACACTCTGAGGCATTTTCAACAATTACGAATAGCGATAGATTTTCTCACGGCACTGACATGGAATACAACTTATTTTAGCAGTTGAAGTTTTAGGTTGGGATTTGGCGTGATCATTTACAACAAGTTGCATTTTAATGAGGTTTTTTTGTAATTTTGATAAGCCGGTCGAGTTTTTTTTTTTTTTTTTTTTTTTTTTTCTTTTTTTTGTCTTTTGTAAACTGATCGCTTTTACTATAAACATTCTGATTTAATAAAACTTTCATTAATTACATAGAAGATTAAATTATATTAACTATATTTATTTAAATACATATTTTTATTTATGAAAACTGATCATTCACGGATAGATATACATTCAAATATATATACAAATATATTCAATTAGATATGTATTCCTATTATATATCTAAATGTAAATGTTCATGAATCGAATCAAATCAAAACATAGATTTACATGGCAGTACAAATAACAGCACTCCCTAAAATTAAACTTCATTATCGCTTGAGAACACAATTTAAAATTTCGTTACAATCATTTGGTCTTTTAAATCCACTATTAACGTTCCCTACAAAATCATCAGAACTAAATCCAATTTAAGATTTAATTCTTTTACAAGTCTCAACAAACCGTATTGTTACAGCCACTGACAAATGCGAATGGGATTTAAAGTCGATTTTATTGCTGTGAGATTTGACAGAAATCAGCAGATCATGGGATTTCGGAAGAAGTGCCTTAAGATTGTGTGATAAACTGGTGGCATTAAAGATTAATCTTTCAGGATTAAGAGCACTCAAGGGAGAAGGAGGTAAAGACTTAGAACATTGCACTCGGAATATTTACGATGGACATTTTTATCACATCGATATGTTTCGCAATAATAATGTGGAATTTCGAAAATTCTTGCCATTTCCTTTTGGCCTGGAAGAAATATTCCTTTATATGGATATAATCATCGAAACGTTTTTGGAGTTTCTGATTAATATGTGAAAATTACTCATTATATATCACTTTAAACGGACTTAGGCTTCTTAAAATTGTAAAATATTCAAGTTTTGAAAAAAGAAATATATTATTAAAGAGTAATCATTTCTAAGCACTTTCAAACTAAATGAAGGGCACTTTTAATAGTTTTTAAATGTGAAATTATATTTAAACAGGATACCCAAAATGATTTTTTTCTCAAAATGCGGTATTAGGTCATTCTGCTCCATGTAATTCAAAAGTTTTTCAACGTGTTATCATGAAATTTTTAGAATATATAACGTCTGTAAGGTTCTATAAAGCTATTCCCCTTGGGCTCATAAAAAAGGTTTCTTTATATGAATATAAACATTGGAAAATTTCCTGCGTTTCTGTTTAATATGAGTAAGTTACTCATTATATAATGCTTTAAAGGGACTCGGGAGGCTTAAGGGTGGGTCCGGGACAAAAGAATCTTAAAATTTTCTTACATTTTTTTTCTTACATTAAAAATTTCTCCTTTTTTTTTTGTACTTCAAATGAAGCCTAAATCATGTGTTTATCTTAATTGGAACAAGAAATATTCATTTTTAAGTTTGGGTTTGTTTCAAAATCTAGTTTTTAAGCAATGTTTGTCATGAGAGCGACTTTTTGCGAAAATGCGTTTTTCCTAATGATGGGTTTTTTCACCATTTCCCGTATTTAAATTCTTATGTCAAGAACCGTTAAAGATAAAGGAATCAAATTTGGAACATGTCTCTTTTAATTGCTTTACTTTAATTTTGATTCAGCAAATTTGAAAAAAAATGTTTACTTTTGAAAATATGACTTTTTTTCAAATTTTTATTTTAAATATTTTAAATTTTTATTCAAATTAATATTTTTTTAAATGCTGAATCTAAATTAAAACTTATATACTTCTGTTTATTTAAATGTGAAAAAAAATATTTGAAATTCTGTCCCGGATCCCCTTAAAAATTCAAAATATTAAATTTTTGAAAAATATATCTATATTAATCCTTAAATGCCGGATTTTTCAAAAATCATTGTAATAATGTTTTTCGGCTTTCATTTTTTAAATAAATCATGGGAAAAATACTAAAAAAAATCATATGTTGTTTTAAGTATGGTTTAAGGCTAAAAAACAGTTTGTTACTAATCGACAATACTGGTCATTAATTGAAAAAATAATTTTCCTTGATAAAATTCTATAATATTAAACACACAAGAATTTTAGGAACTGTAACAAGAAATAAATTTTACTTGCTCGCTGAAGAACAAAATAGGGTACTTCGCATTCTTCCAAACAAAACAAAAAGAACAAGTAGCAACAATTGAAAAAATAAATCTATTTTTATTCTTAAACAGCACAAGTGTTGCCATCTACATATTGAAAATCGATTTAATAAAATTTCCAGAATGTATTTTATTGGCAACATTAGGCATTATAGCTTCAATATTATTCTAATTGTATTTTAGAGCCTAAATTGAGTATGTTACCAAAAAGCTACACCCGGCATTTAAGGGTTAAAAGGAAATCATTTCTGGACGTTCTCGGAATTTTTAAAATGGAGATTTTTGTCTCGTCGATATGTTTGCAATAATAATGTGGAATTTGGAAAATGTTTGCTATTTCCCTTACGACTATAAAAGAGATTTTTTTATGCGGATATAAAATTTGTAAAGTTTCTTGCATATCTGCTTAATATGTGTGAGTTATGTATCATGTAATACAGAGTGCCCATAAAAGAATATCCTAGTTATAAATTGTAAAAATATCAACTGTAAGCGTTGTAGAGTGTTAGTTAAAGGTATATCCATAAAGGTATATCCATAAAGAGTAACTACAACAATTTTAGATGAGCGCATGCGCGAGTACTGCTTTGTTATTGATTCGCTTGCAGTGCCACATACGCAAAATGGCGACTCCTAAGCATAAAGTGTTTTGCGTTCTGCAATTTTCTAAGAGTAAATCTGTAATTTCAGTTCAACGCGCGTTTCGTTAAAAGTAGCATTGTGATCTTAATGATTCGCTGCCTAATGATTTACCAGACTTGAGACACAAAATTGAAGAGGCTATTGCTTCCATTACCCCTGACTTGTTAATCGAAATGTGAGAACAATTGGACTGCATATACATTTAACGTCTGAATTTAAAAACCATTAAAACACCAAATAAAATAAACTAAGACAGACTTGAGCACAGTTAAAAAATAAAATTTATAAAGAATACACTTAAAAACAATTAAGAATACAATATGTAAACGTTTCGCCAAGCGACACGCAAGGCATCATCAGTGCAAAAAATATCCATTGCATTTCAAACGTCAGAAGAAATCAAGAACAGTCTTTGAAATCGGGTTGCAACAACTACCATGGTAGATTGCTCCTTGAGGCTTGGTTCACTGAATTACGGTCGCAGGCTTTGAATGATTCTCGTTCTGTCCTTAGTGAATATTGTTTGTTTTTAAAATAACTAACTGTAACTGTTCTTGATTTGTTCTGACGTTTGAAATGCAATGGATATTTTTTGTACTGATGATGCCTTGCGTGTCGCTTGGCGAAACGTTTACATATTGCATTTTTAATTGTTTTTTAAGTATATTCTTTATAAATTTTATTTTTTAACTGTGCTCAAATCTGTCTTAGTTTATTGTATTTGGTGTTTTAATTGGACTTCAGTTTGGATGCGCGTCGTATAACTAAAATTGCACATATTGAACATTTGTAAGAAAAACTAGGTTAGATTACCTTCAATTGGATGTATGATTTGTTGTAAACAGTCTAAATTAAACTGTTATAATATAGCATTCAAACTGGGACACCTTGTACATTAAAGGGACTCAAGAGTTAAAATTTCAAAATATTCACTTTTTGGAGAAAAATGTCTATTTTAAGGAGTAATCATTTCCGAACACTTAACTTCAAAATGAAGGGGACTTTTAATAGTTATTAAATTGGAAATAAATTTATTTGAATGTCCAAAATGACTTTTTCTCAACGTTTGAGTTTGGGGCATCGTGCTTAAGGTAAATCAAAAGCTTTTTAATATGTTATCATGAAAATTTTATGATATATAGTGTTAGGCAGGTCTTATAAATTGAATGTCCATCATTTTTTACTGAAATATATATTTTTCTGTTATATGCTAAAATTTTGAAAATTTTACATAATGAAGATACAGTTTTGTATTTTAATATTTAATAATAAGCCTCGCCTGCTAAGATGGTCTGTTTTTCCAAATGAACTTTGAATAACACAAAGTATATTGGGAATAATATATCGTCAAAATCCGTCTGTTACCACTTTTTAAAAGACTGTATTTCATAATCAGGTTCACCTCATTATAAAATATTCACGCATAATTTTATAACTGAGCAATGTAGAACAATATGCGATATATTAAAACTATCCTTCAGCAAGTAGCTAACAATTAATGCATGTCCCCTCAAAATCTACCCAGTAGAACTTTTTAAAAAGGCAAACCTTTCTCAATCGGATTCACTTGATGATAGAAATGTCCCCTATAATTTTATAACTAAGCACTGGTGGAACGATGTTCAATATACTTAACCCATCTCTGAAAGAGTATCTACTTAATAATGTAAGTTTAAACAAAATCAGTCCAAGAGAATTTTTTAAAAAGCCTCAACTTTCATAATCGGATTCACCTGATTATAGAACTTTCCCTTATAATTCTGTAACTAAGCAAAGTCGAACAATATGCGATGTACTCACATTACCCCTCAAAAATTACCTAACTATTAATGCCAGTCCCTTCAGAATCTGTCCTGTAGATTTTTTTTTTTTAAAAGCTGACATTTCTCAATCGTTTTCATCTGCTGATAGAAATCTCCACTAAAATTCTTTACCTAAGCACTGTAGTACAAAGGTATATAACATACTAAAGCCATCCCTGAAAAATTATCTGACTAACAATGTAAGTCTCACAAAAATCAGTCCAGTAGAACTTTTTAAAAAAAGCTAAAATTTCATAATATGATTCACCGGATTATAGAACTTCCCCCCCCCATAATATTATAACTAAGCAACGTAGAACAATATGCGATATATTAAAACTATCCTTCAGAAAGTAGTTAAGTATTAATACAAGTCCCCTCCAAATCTGTCCAGTAGAACTTCTTAAAAAGGCTAACATTTCTCAATCGGTTTCACCTAAAGATAGAAATTTCACCTATAATTGTATAACTAAGCACTGTAGAATGATATACAATATACTAGAGCCACCCCTGAAAAATTATCTTATTAACAATGTCAGTCTAATAGAAATCCGTCCAGTAGAACTTTCATAATCGGTTTCACCTGATCATAGAATTTTCCCCCATAATTATATAACTAAGCAACATTGAACGACATGCAATATACTAAATCCTTTTCTGAACAATTATCTAATTAAAGCTGCGACTCCAATCAAAATCAGTTCAGCAGAACTCAAGTTATAAGAAACTGGAACGAAATTTCAATTTATATTCGATATATAGTGTGTATATATATACATAATATGTTAACTGCTGCGGAGCATAAATAGAATTTGCTGACATGTTTTTTTCTTTTTCAGTTTTGCTTCAAGAGAAAAGACGCATTGTAATTTTATTTTATTTTCAGTATTTTTTTAATCTGAATTCCCATTAACGGTCTAGCTAAAAATATAGCGAAGAAGAAAGTTGTTTTGACCCAAGTTACTTCTGTATCATTTCCTATATTTTTTGGATGCTTATCGCCTCGAGCGGACAGTCTAGACAAATTTTTATTTTTATTTTTATTTTTAACAAGAGACTTTTTTTAATTCAATTTTTTATGCCTCATTTAGTGTAAGTTTAAATTTAAATTGCTCTATTCTTTCAAAAATGTAAATGTTACCTGAAATGTATTTGGAAACTGCCAATCTTCAGGAACGTATTTTCTTAAGAAGAATGAAATTTAAAAAAAGTATATAAAAATTTTGTTCAGCAAGAATAAATTTGTTTGTATGACAATCCATAAATCTGTCATAATTTACGATAGTATATGATTATCTAATGGTTTTGCACTTATATATAAAAAAGGATAAACCCAGACTTCCCGGGTTACCGAATATAAGTAAAAATCACCATGTATCTTATTTCTGAAGTTAACATCTCTTTTTCTAAGCACATGCTAAAAACATAGAGATGAATGGGGTATTTTTCGAAAGGTTTTGCAAGCGGCTTTTGACGTTGTTTGATAAAAAGAATTGCAGTTAATAAAAAATTAATGAAGACATGTATCAGCAAATAATCTCTAACATTGTTGTGAAAAAGTCTCTCACAGGTCTACTTAATAGCGGTCTAATAATGCGGTCAAATAAAATTTTGTACAGTATTAAAAGCGATATTTTCATATTGGCTTCACGTCAGGAGTTAACGGCTGAACAAATCTCCAAATATTGCTATTTATAATCAGACTTTTTTTATTCTGTTTATTTCAGTGGATTAAGCACGAAATACGATTAAATGTTTTAAATTTATATTTTATTGTTTTATTGATTGATAGACGATTTTTAAATTTATTTATGGAATATAAGCTGGAATAAAATGATAAAGTATTTATATTAATTTAAGTGCAAACGGATTTACCTTCCTAATCAGCTGCAATCGTCAGAGATAGATTTGAAAAAGATTTATGATTAAAAATTAATTTAAAAAGAATAATAATTGAGTATATTGCGGTACAGTTTTCAAATAAATGGCGATATAATGCATTGGAAAGTTCATTTTTCCCCCTATTCGACGGTGTAAAAATTAGAATGTGAATTATTTAGGAATTTAAAAAATTGCAAAAGATTTTAATAAAAGTTAAATTTAATCGTCTGCTCCTCCCACTGGCCAAATGACGTCAGCGTTTTGCAGAAACACGTTTGGCCTTTATAATATAGTTATTTATAATCTGACTTACAAAAACAGAATGAGAAGAAAAAAAAATGTTTATGTGTTTTTATAATTATAAAACAATGATTTGAGTTAATATTTTACTTAGTTCAGAATGCTATACAATAAACCATTTTAAACATATATGTATGGAAAACTACCCTACATTTCTGAAAATTTTTATATATTCTTTGACAGATGCAAGATTTGCTCAATGGTTATAAGAATGACACAGAAATTTTATACTTACATAATCGATATTATTATCTTTAAACTGGCTTCTTTTATAGAATACTTTTATATCATACAAGGAAAAAATCGATATAGACACTCACCTGAAAAAAAAAAACAAACAATAATTAAAATTTTGTTATTATCAAGACTTGGAAAAAGAATTACTTAGAAAATATATTTTCTTTAATATATATACTATAAATAGTGGGCTTCCAAATGGTACGCTTTTTGAATATCAGTATTTTTTAAGAAAACTTTTTACTTTAAATTTTTCTTTCAAATTTTAAAGAACCCCAAACGTTATTTCTATTTCATATGTTGTATAATTCTACAACAAGGAGGTTCATTAGAAAATACTTGTATCTAAAAAGTTGAACATTTCAGAGCCCTGATTCAGCGATTACGAATACCGTTCAACGCGGTAACTTTAACCACTTAATTGCATTTTAATAAATAAAATTTTTCTGTAATAAAAACGGTTTAAAATGTTAGAACATTTTGCTAACAGGTGATTGATATTGCTTGCAGTATTCTGTAAGAAAGTTAAGATTTTAAAGCAGATTTAAAGCAAAATTAAATTTTCACTAAAATGCAATTTTGTGGACTAAGTTACTGAAAAATATAATAGTCCAAGAGCTATTAAACATTTTAGGGAAGGTATTTGAGGCACCCTGAAAATTTGTGCAACACTTCTTTTGTAATGCCTGAATACAAAATCGAATGTCTGGCTGCAGGATCGTGGCCCAAAACCTGTGCCAGACAAAAAATGGCACTTGACACGTGTCTGGCACAGTTTTTGTGCCGACTAAAGTGTCTGTCATTTTCAAAATATTTTTTTCTAAGCATAAATATTATTGTGCCTCAATCTCAGCGTGCCTCAAATACCTTTTTTGGGTAGTCAAAAAATGGCACTTGACACGTGTCTGGCACAGTTTTTGGGCCGACTAAAGTGTCTGTCATTTTCAAAATATTTTTTTCCAAGTATACATATTATTCTGTTTCAATCTCAGCGTGCCTCAAATACTTTTTTGGGTAGTGTCAAAAAATGGCACTTGACACGTGTCTGGCACAGGTTTTGGGCCACGATCCTTCAGCCAGACATTCGATTTTGTATTCAGGCATTACAAAATAAGTTCTGCACAAATTTTCAGGGTGCCTCAAATACCTACTCAAAAATGTTCAACAGCTCTCCTACTATAAATGAAATGCGTTTGCGATGGATGTTACAATTGAGAACCCTTTTTTAAATATTGAGTAATTTGTGGCTATAATTATTAAAATTACTATACGAAAAGTATTCCTGAAAGAAAAAAATAACGTTGGTCACATTGGAATATATTATAAGTGATTTCTGTTGATTGCGTTGCGTTGATAATCATTTTAACCCAAAATATTCTTGTTCATTTCATATAGGCTAATATTGTTTTTGCACTTGAAAAAAAAAAAAACACTTTCTCTTGTTTCACGTTTCGCGTAATCGAAAGCTTAAAAACTAATCCATATTTCCATGCGTCACATGAAAATAAGAAATTGTTCTGTAATTTTCGTCGTGCTTAGACCAATGTCAGACGGGCATTTTTTTTTTGCTGCTTTTTTGCTGTATTCTTTGCTATATTTTGTTGCTTTTTTGCAATGCTATAGCATTGTGAATGGATAATATACTTAAGCAAAAAAGTAGCAAACAGTACCGTCTGACATTGATCTTAAAATAAAAATAGATATTCCAGGTCATCTATATGACCTAGTTAATAGGGAAAAAAGTACTAATTGAATTATATTGTTAATCATTTTTGTGTATTTGTTATCATTTACTACAATTCAGTGACCTTTTTTACTAAAGCCGATCTTAAAGTGCTTCAAAACGACTAATTTATGTAATTTACGAGGCTAAAGTATTTGAATTTATTGAAAAATTAAAAATTCTATACATAAAAAAAGTTTCTTTGCGAAACATTTCTCTCCATGTTTTAAGAATTAATAAGATGTTCTACCTATTTAAAAGTTAAAATTATACAAAGCAATTCTATTATATTAATATTCAATTTAATATTTGAATTCCATTTATTGATATTTACCAATTTTAAAAATTATCTTTAAAAATGACTATTTTCATGTCGCTACAAAATGACTAATAAGGTACTTGTACGCAATATGGTCAGTGCTCTCAATATGGATAACCCTAATATCTTTAAAAGTAACAGTTTTGATCAAGAGATGGCGCTACATGTACGTGAAGAAAAGCAGTTGAAAATATAATTAAACCTGTAAAGTGCAAAAAAGGGCGCTGTTCGTTATTTGGAAGGAAATTGTTGTTTCGTGGTGTGCTGATCGTAATTACAGGTAAATTTAAATTTTTATTACGTATGGTAAAATTACTTTAAATATTGAAAATTGGAGTGTTTTAAAGAACTGATAAAACATATTTTCGATTGCTATTGCATATATTGCTTAAAACTATTTTCTTTGTTTATTTATTACAAAATTTAGTAAAACTAAGTCCGATTCCCAATATGAACACCTTATGTCCACGTTCGAAATACAGCAAGTGAATCGTCAGATTCACAAATTTGTAAAATATTTGTTTAATGCCATCTGAACAATCCTCCAAGAAAAAAATCCTCCAAAAAGTCCTTGCAGAAAAATGAAAAGAAGCCTCCCCTCAGTAGGGTGTCTGTCGGCGAAATCGCAGGTACCAGCGGTATGACTTCCTCAACAAAGGAGAGCTGGTACTTCTTATGTAGTATTGATGCTGTTGCAGACATGCAGCGGATATGCCCATAAGGACTGTATGGGAATTATCGCACATGATGAGAAGTTTTTATTTGCCATCCTGTGAGGACTGAGTAAAAACAGATGTAAATTCTGTAGGCAGATGCAATAAAGCGAAGCAAAACCAACTATATTATTTCATAATATTTTGTAGTAATAGAGGTGCTTTTCATGGGTCTTCGAAGAGCCACAAACGAAAATGCCCCCCCCCCCCACCTTTCTAAAGTGCATGTTCTCAAGATATTTATTGCCTCCCCATCCCCCGCAATAGTTTAAGATATATTTCTTTATCCCCTCTCCTCTAAAATCCGTTGGAAGAGTGGCTTTTCCATACACCCTGTGTAGTAGGCCAATAAGGGGCCACCTGTACCTAATATGGACATGCATGTCCATAATAGGGACAGGTGGTTCCTTATATGGACACTTGTAAACATTTTTTGTTTTTATCATTAAAATTAAACCAGAATAATTACAAGGTCGCTAATTTTAATAAAGATAGTCAACAGTCCAGGGATAGTGGTCATATATTTTTGGAGTCCTATGACGTGTACACGGGGGTGAAAAAAATCAATTTTCCTTAGGGTGTCCATATTGGGTACAGGTACTTTATTATGCATAATTTTTTAAGTTAAAACTTTTCGAATACATAAATATCATTTCATTTTTCCATGCAGCAAAAAATTAGAAAATATTGAGCATTTTGCTAGCTTTTCAACTGCTTTATGTATTGTAGAATGTTTTTGGATCATGTGCACCTAATAGAAAAAGACGTAACAGCAATTTAATTATGTTGATGCGTATTTTAGTGTATTTGTTTATCGATTAATCTTACCCATTAACGATAAAAATAACTATTAAAAAACATCCGAGCGCTACCTCCAGATTACTATGAACTGACTAATTTACATAATTTCGTAATCATAACTTATAAAAATATCTATTTCCATGGAGCTACAAAATGACTAATATGTCTAATTTCTGATATTAAAATTTTCGAATATATGAAAAACATTTCATTTATCTATGCAGCAAAAAATTAGAAAATATTGATCATTTTGCTAAATTTCCTACTGCTTTAATTATTGTAGAATCTGTCTGGATCATTTGCACTTAATAGGGAAAAAAAACGCAACAGCAATTTAATTATGTTGCTCTTTATTTTGGTATATTTATTTATCGATTATTCTTCCCCATTAACTTTTAAAATAACTATTAAAAAACAGCCCACCTCTATCTCCAGAGGTCTTTGAACTGACTAATTTACATAATTTCTTAATCACAAGTTTTCGAATATATTAAGAGAAATCATTTCATATTTCTATGCAGCAGAAAAATACAAAAATAGATTATTTTTGTTATTTTTTGCTACATGCTTTAAATATTGAAGATAATTTAAGCGCACTGTTTATATGGGCTAGTTAATAGAATAACAAATAGTATCGAATCACTGAAATCGATTTTTTTTCCTTTATTCATTATTTATATGCAGCTTGAAAATTTGCTTATGAACGATAAAAAACGATCTCCATAGTGCATTGGTACGACTAATTTATATAATTACATAGCAATATGCAATTCTAATAATGTTAAGATTTGAAGGTGGTTTTTTTTTTTTTTTTTTTTTTTACTTTTGTATACACAAAAAGAATTTGCTTTTTACCGCATGTATGAAAAATTAAACCATTTCATATTTATGCATGCCGCACAAAAATAGAAAAGTTAGACACTCTTGCTATGTTTTTGCCACTTTATCAAAAACTAATCAGATTTTACGCATCAATGGTATGACCCAGTTTATAGACAAACAAATAGTATAGATATACAAGGTGCGTCTTAAAAGTTCGGTAAATGGAAGCATAAAACAAATAAAACAAAACATGGAAACAAAATACCTTTAATCACCCTCAAAGTAACATCCGTTGGTCACAATACGCTTATGACATCATTGATAAAGCTGCTGGAATCAGTCCGTGAAGACCTCTTTTGGGATCGACCGAAGCACAAATGTCACAGGATGGTGCCAACACTGTCCTTGCTGATTCCCAATTCCTCCGCCATCCATCGTAAAGACAGTCGGCAATTGTTTACCAGCATCTATGTCACCCGCCCGATGTTGTCTGTCTTCACAATTGTTGCGGGTCGATCTAAGCGTGGTTCGTAAACCCCGAAAACGTTTAAACTGGTTTTACACGCATTTTTTGCTCACTGCGTCTGTTCTGTACATCTGGACCAACATTGCGTGCGTTTCTTCCCAATTTAGCAAAACTTCATGTCTATCTGTTGCTCCATTTCAATATGACGCGAGTTTTCGAATATACACCGTTCGACTGCCCATAACAGACTATTCTGCTTTGGTTTCCTGCGCTTCTTCATACGTGCCGTCTCTCCATTGGTCCCTAAATGCGCACGCGCAGCGACGTATTTTTAACTTGCGTTGTTTATGAGATATCCATCCATTTACAGAACTTTTCAGACGCACCTTGTATATTGGGGCATTTATTTATTATGTGTTATTTGTCAATGACTTTTAAAATAAGATCTCTCTAAACAAGCATGTGCTATGAAGTGTCTAATTACGTGCACAAGATGAAAGAAAAATTTTAAATTTATCTAATTTTACTAAGTTTTTAATTTTTTTTCAAATACTCATCAGATTTTCTAGATCAATTGCATGACCCATTTCATAAAAAAAACAGTATGGCATGTAATTAGGGATATTTTTTTACAAGTTATTATTCCTCGATGACATTGAAAATAATATAGCAAGAAAACCATATTGCTATAAAACAACTAATTTACATAATTACGGGTCATAAAAAATTTATAATATTAATTACATAATTTAAAATTTATCAGTTTACGTGCAAATTATTAAAAACCCGGAAAATTTAGATAATTTTACAATGTCTATAACTTTTTCAACAATTAAACATATTTTCCAGAACAATTGTATGACCCATTTCATAAGAAAGCAAACAGTACGGACCATTAATTGGGATATTTGTTTATCATTTATGTAATGTCACGGCAACCGATCACGGCACCAGAATTTTTATATGCAAAGTTTATTAAACACAAAATGCTATATACTCAATATCTACACTTAAAGAAAACTATATACGCTTTTACTATAATGTATGAGCATAATCATGCCATTAAACTACACATCTCGCTTCCAAAACAAAACCAATATTTCCTCGGATGCATTCCCGCATCCTACGCATAACCGAAAAAAACATCACTACTACCCGGTCTCCTCTCTTCACTTCCATTCACTTTCCATTGGGGAGACAGTTTCTTCACTCACTTTACTTAACTTTAGAAAAAGGTTAAAATGAGGTTGGTTGCATGACAGTTTATTATTTTTCTATTACTTTTAAAAAATATATCGAAAAAATTCACGCTTCTACGAAACGACAAATGTACATAATTACGTGCGCAAAATGAAAAATAAAATAAAATAATACAATTGTACTATGTTTTCACACTTTTTCAAATATTAATCAGATTTTCTTTATCAATTGTATGACCCATTTCAAAGAAAAATAAACAGTATAGCAAGTAAATTGGGATAGCTTTTTACCATTCATTATTTCTCGATGTCTTTGAAAATAACGTAGCGAGAAAACCATACTGCTATGAATCGACTTATTTACATAAATAATTGCCGAAACGTCAGTGAAGGCTTACTGTGGAGACACGAAAAGTTTTGGTTTCCGTTAGTCTGTCTGTCTGTTAGTCTGTCTGTCTGTTCCGCGACAACTGCCGCAAAAAGCATCCGATCGGCTTGAAATTCCCTGGGCATGTTGATGAGCTCCCCGGATTTAGCTGTATAGTTTTGGGTTAAATTTGGTTCATTCGTTCGGAATATACAGAACATTTTATTTTGTGATATAATGCTTTTCTATGGGAAGTCAGACGATTTTCAAATTTTCATTTGTCGAAAGAAATCGCTCATATGAATAATAGATTTAAATGGTAAATTTTGGATGCTGAAATTTTTAAATAAGAGTATTAAATTATTCTTATTAGTTTGCAATTTTGTCAAAACATTTGTCAGAGCTTTTAAATTAGGTGTATAACTTATGATAGAATTTTATACATGTGTTCGAATAATATAAAACATTTTATTTTATGAATTTACTTATATTTCATTTTTTCTTTTAACCGTTGCGTAGCAACAGCATCTCATCTAAAAATATCATAAATGTGAAAGTATGCATGGTTTTTTGAAGTCAAATCAAAGCAAAAGGAATGAATTAATGAATGCCTTTGTATAGATATTTGCATATAGATTTATTTAAACGCAGAAATGAAAATAGTATTTATATACTATATAGAATAATATTTTCATTTATTTATTCAACTATTTGATTATAAATGAAAAAAGTTCGTTATTTTCATACAGAATAAACTGACATTATTCTGTTAAATTTTATAAACTTTATTGTTGCCAAAAAAAAAAAAAATGAATAACAATTTCTCCCAAAGAGTTAATTTTAATTTGTAAGATTTTCACGTGCAAAAGAAAAATGGAATAAGCAAATAAAAAAAAAAGGATATATAGGACAAGAATGAATACATATAAACATTTCACACCAAATACCACCTAAAATAGTTTTTGTAGCAGTATTTTCCCAGCACTACGAAGAAAGATTCCTCGATTTACACGATTTTACTTGGCCTTCCTTTTCTCATTCTTTGCGATTTCATTTTCGCAATTGCGTGCATTAATTGGCACAAAATTTTACATTTTTATGACTGAGATATATGTAAGGCCATACAAATAAGAAATTCCGCATTGTCTCCTATAAAATGTGATAAAGTGTTGGTTAATCATATATGTTTTTATTAAGAGGAGCAGAGCTGCCAAGCCTCCGGCGTTCTGGATACCAGTATTTTAATACAGAAAATGTTACTTTATTTAATTGAAACATTTGTGCGATTTAAAAGAACATTTTCTCTAAGATAATAGTGATGTGCAAAAAGCTTGAGACTTGGTATGTCTGGTGGGGAGTGAAATGTTTTACTTAATGCATTTATCTCTATTTTAATGCTACGTGAACAACGTCCGTGTAACAGCTTGTAGAGTGTAAAATAAATTAAATTATTAAAATAATCCTTATTACGAAAAATGAAACAGAAAGTACGGCTAAGGGAAATGAAATGTTAGTTAACCTTTCGTAATTTGACCTGAACATAGGTTTGCGTCAAATTTCAACGGTATTTGTAACATCACGATTTTAAATTAAATGTAGATACTATTAAAAGAAAATCACAAAAAATACTTAAAGGCGCCAAATCATGTTTATCTATTTAACGATGATGAATTATTAACTGTTAGGTTTAGAAGCCCCCCTACTTTAGGGTGATTTTAGTAAGTTAATGCTATCGAGTACATTTTTAGATATTTAGATTAGATCTTAGATATAAATATTGCAGAATGGTAATCAAAATTATTTTTTTATAAACAAAATTTATAAAGGTATTAGATTTCTAAATTAGATGTTTCAGTTTACATTTCCAAAAGTTCTTTATCCATTAGATACAGGTATTTGTGGTTAGCAGGCAAGTAAATACTGCTGTATGGATATTAGGATAACGTAAAATGCTTGACCGAATTATTGCTTATCCTTATAAATCGCAGTGTAAAAAGAAATCTAAGATATAGGGTAATCATTAACTCAATCAGTAGAAAATTACAAATGCAAAATAAATTACACAACGGGGGGTTCAGGGGGGCAGAGCCCCCCTGAAGAAATTTGCTTTATTATATAAAAATTACTAGAATAAGTAGCTCGTGAGAATTTCAGAATATCCTTACATAACAACGTGTTTAATTTAACGCTTTTAATGTCTGAAACCATCGAAATATTTTTTTCCTTTTATAAATGTTTGTGTAATTTAAATAGTTTAAATTTTGTTTTTGTAGAAAGATTAATATTACGCAAAGTTTGATAAAAACAATGAGTTGCAGAGATGACGTTGAGGCTCTTGATCTGCAGATTTACTAGTTTATATTATTAATTACATAATTAAAAAGTCACCAGTTTACGTGCAAATAACGAAAAAAATCCGGAAAATTTAGGCAATTTTACTATATTTACAACTTTTTCAACTATTAATAATATTTTCGAGGACAATTGCATGACCCAGTTCCTAGGAAAACAAACAGTATAGTACATCAATTGGGATATCTATTTATCATTTATTATTCCTCGATTACTTTTTGTAAAAGATATCGAAAAAATCCATAGTGCTACAGAACGACAAATGTACATAATTACATGCACAAGATGGAAAAAAAAAGAAAATTATACAATTATACTACGTTTTTACCCTTTTTTAGGTGCGTTCGTAATTATATAAATACGTAGCACCTATAGTCGTCGTTCAGTCCGTCCGTCTGTCCGTCCGTCCGTCTGTCCGTCCGTCTGTCCGCATGTAACAGAGCAAAAACTACCCAACCGAATGGTCTGAAATTTCAAATATATGATTGTTGCAAAATTTTGTCGAGCCATTTCAAATTTTATGAAAATCGGATGTATAGTTTAATTACAGGGACAGTCAAAAGTTTTTCTTTACATTACGGCCAATGGGAAAAATTATTGCAAGTGCATTTTAATGATATTAGAGCCTTCCGAATGATCTGAAATTTTAAAGATATAACTGTTGCAAAATTTTGTAGAGCCCTTTCAAATTTTAGGAATATCGGATGTATAGTTTAATTACAGGGACAGTCAAAAGTTTTTCTTTACATTACGGCCAATGGGAAAAATTATTGCAAGTGGATTTTAATGATATTAGAGCCTTCCGAATGATCTGAAATTTTAAAGATATAACTGTTGCAAAATTTTGTCGAGCCCTTTCAAATTTTAGAAAAATCGGGTGTATAGTTTAATTACAGGGACAGTCAAAAGTTTTTCTTTACATTACGGCCAATGGGAAAAATTATTGCAAGTGGATTTTAATGATATTAGAGCCTTCCGAATGATCTGAAATTTTAAAGATATAACTGTTGCAAAATTTTGTCGAGCCCTTTCAAATTTTAGGAAAATCGGATGCATAGTTTAATTACAGGGACAGTCAAAAGTTTTTCTTTACATTACGGCCAATGGGAAAAATTATTGCAAGTGCATTTTAATGATATTACAGCCTTCCGAATGGTCTGAAATTTTAAAGATATAATTGTTGCAAAATTGTGTTGAGCTATTTCAAATTTTAGGAAAATCGGATGTATAGTTTAATTACAGGGACAGTCAAAAGTGTTTCGTTACATTACGGGGAATGGGAAAAAAATATTGGAAGTGCATTTTAATGATGTATCAGACTATGCGCTTTATGAAGTTCAAAAAATTATACATTTAGTACAATATGGGGTGCAAAAAATAATTATAAAACTAGTTATAGTACGAACATAATAGTCATTTGCCACGTTTGACGAGCAATTTCCAACTTGTTCAAATATTAATCAGATTTTCTAGATCAATTCTATGGCCCATTTCAAAGAAAAACAAACAATATATCAAGTAAATTGGGATAGTTTTTTACCATTCATTATTACACGATGACTTTAAAAATGATATAGCGAGAAAACCATACTGCCATGGAACGACTAATTTAAATATATACCGGGTTAGTCAAAAATTCGTTAAAACTGTAAAAGCTCATAAAACAGGTATAAATTATTATAAAGGAGTGCGGTTTGCAAGAAAGGGCTCACAAGGTACTTGGATTTTTTTTTAGCAGGGGAAAAAAATTAGTTAAAAAATCACATGTAGAGAGCGTTGGCGACCCGAAACACAATGAACAAGACAACAATACGCTCCATTCATTTGTTCTTCCAAAAACAAATATTCAACATGAACTCCAGAATATTCTATGATACAGCCAGGTGGTGTCGTAGTACCTGTTCATTTTGTTTCGGGTCGTCAGCACTTTCTACATGTAATTTTTTAACTAATCGTATTTCTTTTTGCTGCTAAAAAAAATCCGACGACCTTGTGAGCCCTTCTTGCAA
This sequence comes from Maratus speciosus, assembly GCA_963932465.1. Classification (NCBI taxonomy): domain Eukaryota; kingdom Metazoa; phylum Arthropoda; class Arachnida; order Araneae; family Salticidae; genus Maratus; species Maratus speciosus. The sequence continues at coordinate 498,307,546 of OZ010794.1, read as the reverse complement.
ACCGAACTTTTTTAACATAATTTCTTCTTTTTTTATGAGTTTTTAAAGTTTTAACGGGCTCAGCCGGTATTTTTTATTATTACCCCCTTGACGCCCAGATCGCTTTTCTTCAAGTAAGGACGTATATACCAGCGTTTAGTGTAAATTTGTATTTTCATAATGCACATGAACGTACGCGCTATACGTTTGGTAGTCTTCTACGATAAAATCAGGACGTACGCATCATACATCCAGGATGTCAAGGGGTTAAATACATAACTTAGAAGTCAGCGGTTTACGTGCACGAAAAAAAAAAAAAAATACAATTTTTCTATCTTTATTCCTTTTTCAACTACAAGTATTAATCATACCGAAAACAATTGTATGACCCAGTTCATAGGAAAACAAACAGCATAGTAGACCAATTTGTATATTTTTATCATTTATTATTTCTCGATTACTTTTTTAAAAAGGTATCGAAAAAAGCCATAGCGCAACGAAACGACAAGTGTACATAATTACGTGCACAAGATGAAAAAAAGATAAAATAATACAATTGTACTATGTTTTTATTCTTTTTTCAAATATTAATAAGATTTTCTAGATCAATTGTGTGACCCAGTTCATAAAAAAAAAAAAAAAAAAAAAAAAAAAGTATAGCAAATCAATTGGGATATTTGTTTATCATTTATATTTCTCGATGACTTTGAAACGAAAAAACGATGCTAATATGAAACAACTAATTTACATAATTACGTGCACAAGATAAAAATAAATAAAAAAACGATAATTTTACTATGTTTATAATTTTCTTCAACGATTTATCAAGTTTTCTTAATTAATTGTACGACCCAGTTCATAGAAAAACTAAATGTATAGCAAATATTTTGGAATGTTATGTTTATCATTTATTATATCTCGATGACATTTAAAATAACATATTGAAATAAATATATATATTTAATTTACATTATTACGCACATAAGATGAAAAAAATAGAAAAGTTTGATAAATGTACTATGTTTTTACCCTTTTTCAAATATTAATCAGATCGTCTAGATCAATTGTAAGACCCATTTTATAAAAAAAAGTACATAGCAAGTCAATTGGCATATTTGTTTATCATTTATTAATTCTCGATGACTTTTTAAATAATATGTCGAAAAAAATTAGCTCCATGAAACGACTAATTTACATAATTACGTGCACAAGAAGGAAAAAAAAAACAGAAAAAGTAAGACAATTTTACAATTTTTAGGCCTGTTTTTTTTTATCAAAACAGACATAAAGATCAAATATTCTAGATCTATTGAATGGTACAGTTCATAGAAAAACAACCAATGCAACAAATCGATTGTGATATTTGTTTATAATTTATTATTTCTCGATGATTTTTAAAATAACATATCGAAAAAATTCGATTTCCACACTACTATGAAAACGGATAATTTACATAATTGCGTGCACAAGATGAAAAAATAAATACAAAAGTAGACAACTTTACTAAGTTTCTACCCCTTTTTAAATATTAATCAGATTTTGTGGATCAATTGTGTGACCCAGTACATAGAAAAACAAACATTTTTGCAATCTATTCATATATTTATTTATCATTTATTATTTCTGGATGAAATTCAAAGTAAGATATCGAAAAAAAAACATACTTGTATGAAACGACTAATTTATATAATTGAGGGTCATTCCAAATTTTTATTAATAATTTCATAATTTGAGAGTCCTCGGTTGACGTGCTCAATAGTGAAAAAAGCAAAATTTAGAAAATTTTACTATGTTTATCCCTTTATCTACTGACGGTACTTATAAGTACCATTAAAATAACTCGTTATAAAATTCACTTAATACATCGATTAGTTGTAATGCAGTTTAGAATGAATTATAGATACATTAAATTATCTTGTTCCAAAAGAATTATTGTTTACATAAAACAAAAATATTTTTAAAAGGATGATTTATTTTGCCTTTGCATCTTTTTAGTTTTCTTGGCGTTGGAGCAGGGGGGGGGGGGGGAGATTTTTTCAATTTTCTTTATTATTTTAATTTTCCTATATTTCTATTGAAAGACCTTTATATTTGTACATTTCCTAATTCAACAAAATACAAAGAAAAAGATTTAAAATAAAAGATTTGAGTTCGGTTATATATATTGCACAAAATCCCTATAAATTCAAATTTAATTAATCCTACTAAATTTTTTTAAATGATTATGTAAATCTTCTAATGTACTTTAAACAATTCACGAAAAATGCTTTAGAAATAAAATTTTCATGAATTCATAATTTATTACATAAAGGGTTTAAGTTTTTTCAATTATTAAACATATTTTAAAATTACATAATTTTAAAATCATCTTTTTAGGCACACAAGATGGGAAATTAAAGGAAAGTTAAGACAATTTTACTATATATCTACCTTTCTTCAATTATTAATGAGATTTGCTAGATCAATTGTATGACCCACTTCACAGAAAAACAATCAGTATAAGAAATTAATTGGACCGTTTGTTTATCATTTATTGTTTATCGGTGACATAATTTAATTAAAATAACATGAATAATAAATTATTAAAATAACATATCGAAAACCCCCGATGTCCAATAGTGCTATTAAACTGTTAATTTACATAATTACGCGCACAAGATGAAATATAAGAAAACTAAAAAAGTTAGACAATTGTACTATGTTTTTACCCTCTTTCAAATATTACCCAGATTTTCTAGATCAATTGTATGACCCAATTCATAGAAGACAAACTGCATAGAAAATCAATTGCGATATTTGTTTATCATTTATTATTTCTCGATGACTTTTAAAATAACATATCGAAAAAAACCATAGTGGTATAAAACGACTAATTTACATAATTATACGTACAAGATGGAATTCTGATGATAGTACCACTATTTGGGAATTCTATTCTTTCTCACCACGATCCTTATCGATTTTTTCCCCTTTTTCCTGAAAGTGGTCACGCTACTTTGCGTGCACCATTAAAGATATCTTTAATCTTTGGGAGAGCAGACTTTTTACGTAAGTAATTGCTGGGTGATGCTTAACATTTCGCAGTGCGTGTTTCATTAAGCCACCCAGGACTCGTAAAATAAATAGTTTGATTAAGGAAAATATGGCCATAATGACGCTTTAGGAAATTTCAAATTGTTTATGACGCAGAAGGGTTGTAACGTTCAGTTTTCGTAAGGTAAAGTTAAGTTAAGGTTAAATAAGGTTTGGTTGAAACTTTTAATTTATTTTAGACGGTATAAATTTTTAGAACAACTGGAATGTGCTTTTTAATGTTTGCTCATAGCAGTAAAATGTTTTATTGTTGTTATTTCAGATTATGTTACTCATAAAACATGCAATAATTATCTTTTGACGGGATTTATAAAAGCGGCACTGGAAATATATATAATATAGAATAAGCGTTTTTTAGAAACTCATATACTGCACGAAAACAGAAGGAATTTTAAGACAGGAAATTATATCACGTAAAAGGCAGTTACAATTTTAAATCATTTTTGTATAAATCATTAAATGTAAAGGTAACAAGAGACGAAGTACTGTATATTTATAAGTATAGTATTATATATTCTCATTTTCATAAATTAATGTTAATAAATGGGCAATTTCTCAGGGCTCGTAAATATATAGTTCAATTAAGGAAAATATGGCTAAAATGATGCTTTAGGAAATATTTTATGACGCATAAGTGTTGTAACTTCCAGTCTTCGTAAGGTAAAGTTAAGTTAAGGTTAAATAAGGTTTGGTTGAAACTTTTAATTTATTTTAGACGGTATAAATTTTTAGAACAACTGGGATGTGCTTTTTAATGTTTGCTCGTAGCAGTAAAATGTCTTATTGTTGTTATTTCAAATTGTATTTTTCCTAAAACATGCAATAATTACGTTTTGACGGGATTTATAAAAGCGGCTCTGGAAATATATATAATATAGTATAAGCGTTTTTTAGAAACTCATATACTGCACGAAAACAGAAGGAATTTTAAGACAGGAAATTATATCACGTAAAAGGCAGTTACAATTTAATATCATTTTTGTATAAATCATTAAATGTAAAGGTAACAAGAGACGAAGTACTGTATAATTATAAGTATAGTATTATATATGCTCATGTTCATAAATTCATGTTAATAAATGGACAATTTCTCAGGGCTCGTAAATATATAGTTTGATTAAGGAAAATATGGCTAAAATGACGCTTTAGGAAATTTTTTATGACGCATAAGCGTTGTAACGTCCAGTCTTCGTAAGGTAAAGTTAAGTTAAGGTTAAATAAGGTTTTTTTGAAACTTTTAATTTATTTTAGACAGTATAAATTTGTAGAACAACTGGGATGTACTTTTAATGTTTGCTCATAGCAGTAAAATATTTTATTGTTGTTATTTCAAATTGCATTTTTCCTAAAACATGCAATAATAACATTTTTATGGGAGTTTTAAAATCTGCACATGTAGCGTAGGGGAGATGGGGGCACATGTGAACACGGAGCACATGTGACCATCCAATTTTTCGATAGTTATTATAAGTTTTTTTTTTATTTCAAAAAAATTACTAAAGATGATAGTACCTATAGACATATGATAAAAAATTTTTGAAGCTCTATGACATTTTGTTTGTCCTCTGCAGACAAAACACTGTTTTTAGATCTCAAAAGTAAAATCTTTGTTCCAAGTTGATAAGCGAATAACTTTATTTATTTATTCATTCATTTGAATTTGAGTGTTTTAACATATACTTTGAATACTAATAAACATTTTTGATACAGTTCTTTTTGTTCTAAAATTGAGAAATGTTAATGATTTATCAATTTAACAGAAGCAGCAATGTGGGGCACTTGTGAACAGACTAGTTGGGGCAGATATGAACAGTTCATAAGTGCCCTAATAATCATTCTGTGATTCTGTTTCTTTCAGTTAACTTAATGAGAAATAATGTCAGTTCCATTATCTGCAATTTTCCTGAAATAGAAGATATTTTCCTCACACAAAGTTGATTTCGCATTGAAACTTCCACAAACACATCTTTCAGCAAATGCATAAAGAGCAACAAGCTCGTTTACGTTCAATTGTACTTTAAATAAATTTAATGTTTTCTAAAATGCAATAAAGGTTATATATTATTTTACTAAACGGTTTACAACAATATGTTTTATGCATTGTTAATACAAAAGTATTATCTTGAACAACTTTGCAAATTTTTCTATTACATTTGTTCTAACCTTGCAATGATGGCTTACTTCCATCTCTAAAATAGTTATGTATATGATGCTTTGAATGGAGATAGATACCAGCAATATTTTAAGAAAGTAAAATTTTTAAACAGAAACTACAGTAAAATCCCGAGTGTACCCCCCCCCCCCCGTCTTTCAATAGCAAAAGAAGTTTTTTTTTTTTGGGGGGGGGGGTTATAGTCGAGATTTTTTTAAATCATTAAAAAACCCTTCTTTATCCATAATTTACAAGTAAATAAGGCGAATACAGGAGTGAGAATCTTTCGTATTTCGCATATTTCCGATAAATAGTATGTAAATGCCCCCTCCCTAAAATACCCCCCCCCCCAAAAAAAAAAACCCTTAAGAAAAATTTAATAGTTTTAATTTCAATTCCTTCTTTATTTTTTTTTTATTTTATTGCAACAATATTTAATGAATCATCTAAGCCTGCCCCCCCCCCCAAATCTACTTATTTTTTATAATCTTTTGCTTAAACATATCACCCAGAAACTAGAGAAATATATATATATATATATTTCTTTATGGTGAATTTAAAAGGTAATATAACTAATGATCACGATTACAAATTAATAACAGAATAAAAAGTATGTTAAAGGATATTTTTTCCTTGTGTTCGCATGTGCCCACATGTGTTCACAACTACCCCGCTGATGGGGCACGTGTGAACATTATTTGAATTTATAAAACTATTAAAAAATGTAAGAAAAACTATACAAGTGATTTAAAAAAAATTACCATGTGTAAAAGAAAGTTCTATTTACTATATTAAGTAGTTTTTGTTTATAGAAATTAATCCAGTTATGAGAAAAAGTTATATTTATGCGAACTGTTCACATGTGCCCCCATCTCCCCTACGCATACTTTTGAAGAAATGTCAACATAAGAAACTTCATCACAGAAAAAGAAGCGACATTTTTAGATTTGATATAAATAACTGTAAGTAAAAGCAAGAGACTAAGTATTAATTAACAATAAATACTATAATACAGGATATTACCGAATTTGACAGACAAATTCAGAGGCAATAATAGGCATCAAGAGGAGGAAATATTGAGATAGGAACATAGGGTCGCAAACCACTTATTTAGTTGCTAATATAGGGCGTTTCATCCTAACTCAAATCGGGTTGACAATAATAATCTTGAGAAAAATAAAAACATTACAATTAAAATGCAACGATTTGTATCTTATTTTGTGGGAAATTTTATTTAAGAAGTTTCGGAAAACAAGGGCTCAAGCAATCAGTGTTACCGTATGAACTGGTAATCGCTGCTCAAAATGTCAGCGTCAAGTGAATTCTGTGGTACGTATTGCAATGAAATCTCTTACCACATTTTTTTTTTAATTATCACATTTAGATAAACGGTGAGAATGTTTATTAAAATTTTTATTATAATGTATTTAAGTTTACCTTAAAGTTATTAGCGTCAACCAAAACTGGTTTAGAGCAGAGCATCCTGTATTTTTGATTAATTGCGTGTTTGGCGACATATGAATTAAGGATAATAAACGGACACTTTCAAAGTTAAATGTTTTGTCGAATATTTACAGAAATACGTGACAAATCATCCTTGAACTCCGTAAAATTAAATAACATGTTTGAAATCACATTCTACACAGGAGATCCAGTCAAGCGGGTAATTAAGGGCCAAAGATAATTGTAGAATAAAAGATATAGCATTTATAATCATGTCGCAATATAAAATACTTGAAATAACCTTCCGCAGTGGCAAATGACTGTGTTGCCCCTATATAAAGTCTGCATGCATTTGTGTGACAATAACACACATATTCGTTAAAATATAAAAGTTTCGAAACTTTTTTTTTTATCATGCGGAGTTCTGATCTAAATTATGCTATTTTCCCAATACTTAACATATTACCCCATGATTACCTTTGTAACTAAACCGCACTGACAAATATGAGGTGAAACATATTATTTACATTTCCGAAATTCAAAGGTGATCCGTGGAACAATTTTGTAGATATTTGCCAAAAAAATCTAAAACCGAAAGTTTCTGGTAATTATCCTTAATATGTGAGGATGGGTGTATTTTTAAATAAAATGAATGATTATCGCAAAAAAAATCATAGATAAATGTTAATTATTAGAAACCTAACAACAAGTACGATGAAATCTTTAGAAAATAATGTAGGTTTCTCAGAGCAATCTATGAAGGATATCTTTAATCTCTTGGAGCAGTGGTGTACTGATAAAAATACCAGATGATGTATGCTATGGACAGAGTTTATACTCTATAATTAGATGGTACACGCTAGAAAATACAGCTATATTTTTTTATAACAAACATAGGGTATACGTAGCTTCTTAAACAAATCCAGAATATATGTGGTGTATGCCATAGTATTACACGACTAACAGAAGAAAAATTTATACTCGATTAATTGCTGTATTATATTTCTTTCTTAAATTTAGATTTATGTGACATTGTTGTGGCTAGAAACTTTAAATTTTACTGAACTAATTGCTGGATAATGTATCTTTCTAAGATTGCGATTTATGTGATACTGTTGAGGTAATCTTGAAATTTGGTCTGATTATCTTAAGATGTAAATACTTGCTATGAACGGTTTCTAAAAATTGCAAAATATTAAAGGGTGAAAAGAGATGGAAACATTCTAAAGTCATTCTAAATTACGATTTATTTGAAACTGTTAGGAGTAAAAATTTGGAACTTGGCACTATTACTTTTAAGACATATTCGCAACATAACAATTTTTAAAAACTTCGAAAGCTAAAAGGAGGCAGGAACTAAAACCCGTCTAAAACTACGATTTCTGTGATATACAGCTGGAGCTATAAATTTGAAATTTGGCATGGTTATCACTTTTAAGAACTAAATACTTGCACAGAACAGTTTCGGAAAAATTCGAATTGTAGCAGATGCTACTGTTGATGCTGGAAACTTAAAATTTGGTGTTGTGGTTATTGGTGGTTCCCAAATAATGAATTCCAAATATTTTAAAATTTAAAATAGTGAAGGGAGCTGAAAATGTTCTTAAAACGTTCTATATTACGAGTAATTTAGAATGGTTAATGCTAGAAGTTTGAAATGTGTAATAAAACTTGCTTTCTTCCTCCTTCCCTCACCCCAAACAACCCAAAAACCTCGTTGAGATTAAAATCAACACAACTGGTTGCTGTGGAGTAAGTAATTAAATAAAGAAATATGTTAAAAAATATAAACTAAGATTTTTACATTACATGTTAGTGATACTATATGTGAAGTAAAACATAAAATTGTTATTTTAAAATTAAGTTGTCATAAGATTTATTAGCTTTTTATCTAAATATACACAAGTAAAATAAATCTATAAACAGAATAATAATTACAAAAGACAGACATGTAGTATATTAAAATCTTTTTTAAATATTCAGCATTACTTAATGATATATGTATATGACTCTATTATATTAGAATGTTTGGTTATTCAATATTTAAAAAAAAAAATCCTTTAAATGAGCTTTTCAAAAACCAGACAAAACGTTTTTTGTTTTCGTAGATAAAAAATGTAAATTTAGGATTAAGCACAAAAACTCAATTTTTACTTTATGAGAATCGGATCATTGACTAACAACATTGAATATCATTTCAACACAGTATATTTAATCCATTGCCGTCTAGGAGAACACTATACTATTTTATATATCACCATTAAAATAAAGAAACGTAAATATTTCACAAAACAGAATAAATGTATATGATAAAAGAAATATAAAATGATAGAATATTTTGAATTATAAAATGCTTCATTTTTAGATAGAAATAATATTTTTATAAGCAGATATTTGACCGATATTAATAACTTTAATTTCTAAAGGTTTTTTCTATGTGAATAGAAATAAAGGGGAGGTTATTTCGTTACTAGATATTAGACAGTTAATAATGCAAAATAGGTAGTAAAATATGGAATTGTTACAAAAATATCGAATAAGCACAAATTTTAAAAGGTCTCAATAGCTATTTATCTGAACACACTCAAATAAAATAGATTAATAAAAAATAAATTGAAATGAAATCCATGTTAAAAAATGGGAGCAGTAGTCATTATATTCACATAGAAAATAAAAGCTTTTTAACTATTCAACATTTATCAATAGTACGTATTATACTCTAAATATTCGCTATTCAGTATTTACAAAAGGAAAATACTTAAAATGAGCATTGCAACAAACGGTAAAATGCTTTTCAGTATATATATATATAAACGTAAAATTAGGATTAAACACAAAACACTTAAATATAGTTTATAACAAAAGCAGGATACTGAATAAAACTGAATAATGCATATCCATGAATTATATTTGATCCATTGTACATAAGAGAGAATTACCGTTTCACGTGTTAATATATCAGTATAAAAAGTATATGAAACAAATGTATATGATAAAAAATATATAAAACGATAGAGTATTTCGAATTATAAAATGTTTCATTTTTAGATACTAATAAACTGAAAAATATTTTTATTATTAGATATTTCACTGTTGATCATGTTAAATACGAAGAAATGTGTAAAGATGTTTGCTAAAGAGTAATTAGAGCATTTTAGATAGTTAAGTTTATTGTATTTAAACATGTACATAATTACAATATTTCAGGCACTTTATGCCATTATAATAAGTTTGAAACGATATTCTGATATTAATTTTACTCTGTTTAAACAAGATTCAAAAGCTTCAAAGAGCTATTCATCTTAATATATACAAACGGAATAAATCTGTAAACAGAATAAAATACAGCAGTCATACAATATCATGCATAATAAAAGCTTATAAATATTGATCACTCCTCAATAATACATATTAACCCATTTCGTTACAACGCTTAGATATTAAATATTTTATAAAGGAAATCCTCAGAAAGACCTTTTGACATATAATATAGCAATTTAATATTTATATATAAAAATGTAAATTAAAGATTAAACATAAAGAGTTCTATCTTTCAGTAGCTATTTAGAATAATATTTTAGAAAGCAGATATTAAAAAAAAATAATTTGACATATAATACAAGCATAATACTTTATAACCAAAATCAGGGCATTGAGTAACAGTTACTAATATCCTATGTCCACACATATTTAATACATCGTGCCTAGAAGAATATTAGCTGTTTACTTACAATACTTAAAATAAAAGAAAAATATTGAGCGAAACAATATAAATTTATAATGCATTTTTATTTTTTATTTTTTTCTCTTTTTATTTAGAAATAATCTGAATATTTTTCTATTACTAGATAATAAAATGTTAATAATACTAAATGTCAAGTAAAACACGAAATTGTTAGTACGGGCTTAAGTTTTAAAAACTTTCAGTAGCTATTTAGAATAATATTTTAGAAAATCAGACATTAAAAAAAATAATTTGACATATAATACAAGCATTATGATTTTTATTTGTAAGAAAAGTAAATTAAGATAAAAACAAAACTTAATATACTTTATAACAAAAGCAGGGCATTGAATAACAATAACTAATATTCTATGTCCATACATATTTAATCCATCATGCCTAGAAGAATATTAGATGTTTACTTACAATACTTAAAATAAAAGAAAAATATTGAGCGGAACAATATAAATTTATAATATATTTTAAATTTCTATTTTTTTCTCTTTTTATTTAGAAATAATCTGAATATTTTTCTATTACTAGATAATAAAATGTTAATAATACGAAATGTCAAGTAAAACACGAAATTGTTAGTACGGGCTTAAGATTTAAAAACTTTCAGTAGCTATTTAGAATAATATTTTAAAAAGGCAAACATTAAAAAAAGCAATTTGACATATAATACAAGCATTATAATTTTTATTTGTAAAAAAGTAAATTAAGAATAAACATGAAATTTATTATACTTTATAACAAAAGCAGGGCATTGAATAACAATAACTAATATTCCGCGTCCGTACATATTTAATCCACCGTGTCTAGAAGAACATTAGCTATTTATACTTACACTTAAAATAAAAGTAAAATGTAGAGCGAAAAAAAAATTATAATGTATTTCAAATTTCTATTTTGTTTCTTTGTTTTTTTTTTTTTTTTTTTTTTTTTTTAGAAATACGAATACGTTTAGAAATCATCCGAATGTTTTCTATTGCTATATATTAAATTTTTAATAATACAAAATGGGAAGTATAAGTGATATACAACACTAAATTTTTAGCACGGACTGAAGTTTTAAAAGATTTCAAAGTTTTAAAAGATAGTTATGTATCCTTACATAAATGAAATAAATCTATGCTAAAAATAACAATTACAGCATATATGTAGTACAATAAAAGCTTTTTAATAATTTCCATGATATGTAAATGTATATATTAGTCGATTATATTGAAAAGCTTGGGTAGTCCATATTTTAGAAGTAAAATCCTACAAATCAGTATTTTGAAAACACTACGAAACATTTAACAATTACATACAATATTTCAGTCACTTTAAAGTATTATAACAAGTTCGAAACGATATGCTGATATTAACGTTACAGTGCTTACACAAGATTTAAAAGCCCGGAAAAGCTATTTATCAAACATATACAAATGGAATAAAAATATGATTAGAAAAAAATACAGTAACTATACAATGTCATGATTAATAAAAGCTTTTAAAATACCACTACTCAAAAATACATATTAATCCATTTTATTACAAAATTTAGATATTAAAATTTTGACGTATAATACAAAAATTACATTTTTTATATAAAAAAGCTTAATTTAAGACTAAACATAACGAGTTAATGTATGTAATTCATTTTATTTTGTAATTTAATTTTATAACAAAAGCAGGGCCGTGAATAGAAATTAATAATATTCTATCTCCACAAATCCATCATATCTAGAAGAACATTATCTATTTAGTTACAATATTTCAAATAAAAGAAAAAATAGAGATAAGTAAAATAAATTTTAATACATTTCAAATTTCTCCTTTCTTCCCCTTTTTATTTAGAAATAATCCAAATGTCTTTCTATTACTAGATATTAAAATGTTAATAATACAAAATGGGAAGTAACACACGAAATTGTTAGTACGAACTGAAGTTTTAAAAGATTTCAATAGCTATGTGTCTACACATTTATAAATAAAATAGATCTATGCTGAAAGTAATAATTACAGCAGACAAGTAGTACATTAAAGATTTTTAAATATTTCATGATATGTAACTCTACATCAGTCAATTATATTAAAAAGCTTGGGCAGTCAATATTTTAGAAGTAAAATCCTACAAATGAACATTTGGAAAACATTACGAAACATTTAATGTTTTTTATACATTGAAAAGTAACTTTAGAATGAAAAACAACTTAAATGTATTTCAAACGAACAAAGGGCATTAAAAAAGAAGAACTCTTACATTACCATGAATTACAATTAATTCATTGCTGTATGAATGCTGTAACATTTTACTTATCAATATTTAAAATAAATGGATATTTTGCAGTGCTAAAAATTAAATGACAAAACATTTTAAATTACAAAATGTTTCGTTTTTTTAAAATAAAAATATACTAAAAACTATTTTTATTGCTAGATATGCGACTGTAAATAATGTTAAATATGATATAAAATGGGAAGCTGATTGCAAAAATTAATTTGAGCATATTAGATAGTTAAGTTTATAATATGTAAATATTTACGTAATTACAATATTTCAGGCACTTTAAACTAGGGATGCAACGGATATCCGGCAAATATCCGATATCCGGCACATCCGGCTGATTTTTCAATATCCGAAATACCGTCGGATATCCGAATCACAATCACCGGATATCCGACTTCTCTGCCGGATATCCGGCAATGCGTAGCAAAGCAAATATATAAGGAAAAGATATATCGTTTGATTCAAACAATGCCGAACAACTTTTGTTTATAATGCAAAATATGAAAGTAAGTCCACTATTTATGAATAAAAGGTAATTCTCAAAAGCTTAAAGAATTACCAGCTTTCCTAACATTGGTATTTGAACTCTCTATATAGTCCAGGCAATAGGGAATTTTACCTAGCAAAATTAATGGTAGTACTGGAAATCGGCTTTCTAGATGTTTTTGGGTCGCTGAATCCGAATTTGTAACTTCCCACCAAAATTTCCCCCGGCAACCCCCTCAAATTTTGGTAAAAAGCCCCCCAAACAAGGTTTTTATTAAAAAAATCAATTTTTTATTGTTTTAGAGAAAAAGTATCTTAAAAATTCAGAAAGTAGACAAAATTTCCAACAAATTAGATATATGACATTATGACTTAGGATGAAGGGGAAGGGGAATCTGCTTCGGAACATGCGCGCGGTGCTGCGTAAACTAAGTTGCACAATTCCACTTAACCACTCACACGTTTACATTCGCCCTCCCATCTCTCCTCCGAACTTTCTCTATAAGGTTTACTTTAAGATTTTTGGGTCACTGAATCCGAACTTTTAACTTTCCCCCAAAAATTTCCCCCCCGAAACCCCTCCAAATAGTTGTTTTTAACTTAAATTTCTTATTGTTTTAGAGGAAAAACATTATGAAATTCAGAAACTAGACAAAATTTGCAAGAAATAGGATATATGACATTATGAATTAGGATGAACGGGGAGGGTGATTGCTGCCTCGGAACATGCACTGCGGCGCTACGTGCACTAAATGATGAAGTCAGGCAATAGGGGATTTTATCTGGCAAAATTAATGATATTACTTGAAATCAGCTTACTAGATGTTTTTTGGGTCGCTGAATCCGAATTTGTAACTTCCCACCAAAATTTCACCCGGCAACTCCCCAAAAAATTGATCTTTTGAAAAAATTTGGTTTTTGAGAAAAGCGCGCGGGGAATGTTCCAAGGCAGCCCCCTCTCTCCCCGTTTATCCTACGTCATAATGCCATGTATCCTATTGTTGCAAATTTTGTCTAGTTTCTCAATTTCGTAATGCTTTTCCCCTAAAACAATAAAAAATTTAAGTTAAAAACAACTATTTGGGGGGGGGGGGGTCGGGGAGGAAAATTTTTGGGGTAAGTTGAAAATTCGGATTCAGCGACCCAAAAAACTTCAAGTAAACCTTATAGAGAAAGTTCGGAGGGGAGGTGGGAGGGCTAATGTAAACGAGTGAGTGGTTAAGTGGAATTGCGCAACTTAGTCCATGCAGCACTGCGGCGCATGTTCCGAAGCAGATCCCCCCTTCCCCTTCATCCTAAGTCATATATCTAATTTGTTGGAAATTTTGTCTACTTTCTGAATTTCTAGCTACTTTTCCACTAAAACAATAAAAAAATGGAATTTTTTTTATAAAAACCTTTTTTGGGGGTCTTTTTACAAAAATTTGGGGGGTTGCCGGGGGAAATTTTGGTGGGAAGTTACAAAACCCAAAAAACATCTAGAAAGCCGATTTCCAGTACTACCATTAATTTTGCTAGGTAGAGTCCCTATACGGTCTCTCTATTGCCTGGACTAATAATAAATTTAAGAATTTATGTTTACATCTTTTAGAAAATTGCACCTTTACTTTCAGAATGTGAAACAAAATCTGAAGTTGTTTATTAAAGTATGACTTTATTAATTTTCTTTCTCTCTTTTAAGTTTAACAATTAAACAGGCCTATTTTTACTTTCTTCTATCTTCAATAGAAGAAAGTATTGTAACTGAGATTTTTTTCGATTTCTGGTTTTCGGTGGGCTTATATGTTTTAGGGGTCAGAGATCCCAAAACATGCTTATACAAAATGTCTGTCTGTCTGTCATCATACCATCAAAAAGTGTATGAAGTTATGCATAGAATTGAACCAAATTTTTTGTGAATGTTTTTGGCTTTAGCCAGCTGGTCCTCCTTCAATATTTTAACATTCCACTGGAAGGGGACGCTGTAATCGTGATTTTTGTGCTATTTTCATTATTGTGCCATCAAAAAGTGTATGAAGTTATGCATAGAATTGAACCAAATTTTTGTGTATGTTTTTGGCTGTGGCCAGCAGGTCCTTCTTCAATATGGAAGCATTCTGTCAGAAAGGAGTGTTGCTGTAATTGCGATTTTTGTACCATTTTCATTATTGTACTATCAAAAAGTGTCTGTTAAATATGTAATAAGTTATCCATATAATCGAACAAAATTTCTTGTGTATGTTTTTGGCTATGTCCAGCAGGTTCTCCTTTAAATTAGAAATATTCCGCCAGAAGGGTGCGCTGTAACAGTGATTTTTGTGCCGTTTTCATTCTTGTACCATCGAAAAGTGTATGAAGTTATGCATAGAATTGAACCAATTTTTGGGGGTATGTTTTTGGCTATGGCCAACTGGTCCTCCTTCAATTTGAAAATAGTCTGCTGGAAGAGGGTGCTATAATAGTGATTTTTGTGTTATTTCCATTATTTTACCATCGAAAAGTGTATGAAACTAAGCTTAGAATTGAACCAATTTTTTGTGTATATTTTTGGCTATGGTCGTCAGTTTTTCCTTGAATTTGGAAATATTCCGCCAGAAGGTGTCACTGTGACAGCGTTTTTTGTAAAATTTTCTCAATTTTTTGCAGTTTTTGTACTGTATATTGGTGGCTCGTGAAGTCATGGGAACTTCGCATCCTGCTAAGCTGGCTATTCACAATCAGCTGATGTACAACAGAATAACAAAAAAAATATTGATTTTAATAAATATCATGATTGAGATTAACTTATTCTTATTTTGATTAATTGACCAGCAGAAATCTTAGATCAAAATCAAAGTTGGTATAATATTGAACTAATAATATCGAAGTATTAACATTTAAAACTACTTTTAGAAATATTAAGACGTATGAGATAGAAGAAAGTTTTGGGATTGGCACATCCAATTAGTTATATTTGTAACTTCATTATAAATAAAATATTTAAAATTAAAAGTAATTTTCTTTTTACTTATAAATATCACAGTAATTTAACTTAAAATAAAACTAAATGTGACTCAAAGCAAAACACTATTAAATAATTAAAACAGAAAAAAGGCATCAACTAAACCTATATTTGGAGAAAATCACTCTTTAATCAAGGGTATATTAGTAGATATTTTATGTTTAAATTATAAAAAGAACGTATGTATTTCTTTGTGAAAATACTCTACAATTATAGGCATATTTAATTGGTTAAAATTTGTTACACAAATTATCAACATTTCATTGTACAAATTAATTATTAGCAATTATCAATATAGTCAATCCCATATCCAAATCCAGTAGCATTTATCAGCATTTCATTGTACAAATAAACAGAATATTTTAATGTTTAAATAACATTTTTTATACAACATTATTAATATACATTACACGGCTTGAATGGCAGATACATGTCTTGAATTTCGAGATGGGATGGCAGGATTCGTGCCCTAAAGAATATTGGGGGCGGGAGGCTCCTGTTTCCAAAAAATCATTTTCCGAAAATGTTTCTTTGTAAAACGATGAAGTCTCAGGACCGGCTGGCAAACTTCGTGATATTTTCCACTATCAATTGGCAGATTTCACAGTTTCTTCTTACAACAAATTGACAAAATTCATGTTTGTTTTTCTGCATCTGACAAAAACATTTTGCGATTTTTCTCCGAAACCGACTGATGAATTTCTTGATTTATTTCTGGAGACTGACTGGTGAATTTCATAAATTTTTTTTTCGCAATCAATTGACAAATTTAGAAATTTTATTCTGTGACCGATTGGCAAATTTCCCTGTTTGTTCTTGTGACATACTGATGGAAGTAATGATTGTTTTTCTGTATCCGATTGAAAAATTTTGCATTTTTTCTCTGCGACCGGCTGAGGAATTTCACAGTATTTGCTCGTGACGGACTGGTAAATTTCACGATAGTTTTCCATGATCGATTGACGAATTTCGTGATATTTTCCCACTGTCGATTTCCCACGAACTTCAGTTTTTTTCTCGCAACCAATCGACAAATTATTTATTTTCACCATGATTGACGAAATCAGCAATGTTTTTTCTATGACCGTTTTACGTATTTTGCGATGTTTTACCTGTCTGCCCAAAATAGGAAATAACTAAAAGGGCAGCAACGGCCACTGGAGACTAAGCTCTATCAAATTGGCCAATAGTCAGCACTAAACAAAATGAGATTACACTTGTGGTGCACATGAAAAAAAAACTTTGCTGAACTTAAAAAAAAACATATTTAGAAACAACAAACTAATTGTTTCTCGCAATTAACAGAAATTAGGACATTACTTTTTGAAATCAACCTTTTCTCGTGTAATAGAAGAAATCAATTGACTATTCCCTTTTCAAACTTTGGATATGGATTTCATAGTGTAGATTCCAATGCATAAAACATAGTTCAATTAACGAAAATACCAGGGATTACAGTTTTGACTATAATTCCATTAAGGATATAATAAAACAAGTTTGTTCAGAAGTGACATACAATCACCGATGTCCATTATTCATGCAAGTTAAAAATTAATGCACATCAGATTTTGCAAAGTTTTCTAAAATTTTTTAGGAGAGCATAACCATGTGTTTCCGATAATTTCTAAAGTTATAAAATCGCTCTATACTGTTTGTCAAAAGTGTAACTTCTGAAAGAGGCTAAAGTATGCAAAATGGAATAAAATCTAAATTAAGAAATTCATTTAGCAACCTGATTGTTGCCCATAACATTGGGTGAAAATTGAAAAATAGACATGATATATATAAAGCTTGATTCTGTTCCTTTGTTTTAATAAAATAAAAATTTTGAATAATTATCTTGAGTTGTTAATTTAAATTGTTTCAATGGTATTTTGACATGTCTGTATAAATGTAATTCTTTAAGTAGCACATAAAAAATAACGGGGTGTAAAGATTTTTTTTTTTCCTTTCTAACAGTTCAACTCCCCTGCATTTATAAATCTTGGGTACCAAACTCACCTCCTGGGAAAGCTTGAATTGCAAGCCATGATATTCAAAGAGATATAGTTTTTGTAAATTATATTTCAATACATTTAAAATGTTTTAATGATGTGTGAAACATGTTTGTAATTTATTGTTTTGAAATGACATTATATAGAGAAATAATTCAATATATAACTAAAAACATATCTAGGGCCGGATATCCGATCGGATATCCGGCCGGATATCCGAATCCGGCAGACGAAGGAGCTTCGGATATCCGGTATCCGATATCCGGCAAAATCAATATCCGGTGCATCCCTACTTTAAACTATTATAATAAGTTGGAAATGATATGCCGATATTAATGTTACCCTGTTTAAACAAGAATCAAAAGCTTCAAAGTGCTATGCGTCTTAACACGCATAAATGGATTAATTCTGTGATAAGAATAAAATACAGCAGTTATATAATATCATGCATAATAAAAGCTTTTAAAATATTGATCACTTCTCAATAATACATATCAATCCCTTTCATTAAAATTTTTAGATATTTAATATTTTAGAAAGGCAAGCACTCGAAGAAACTTTTAGGCACATTTTAATTTTTATAAATAAAAAAGTAAATTATATATAAATAAACAATTAAATTTAAAAAATCAAAAAACCCGACTGCGTAAAAAGCAAACTAATTAATTATTTCTCATCAATGTGAAATTATTTTTTTTTCAATTCCTACTACTAGCTCACACTCTCTCTATATACAGTGTGTCCACGTATAACCTGACCGACCTTTATTTTTGCAACCGTTGGTCATAGATGCATACTCCCAATTACAAAAATGGTCAAAATTAGGTGCAGGGTTAAGACAAAAAAAAAAAGCTTGAAGCGAAAAAACAGTGAAGAATTGCAAAATCTAAATTTTTATACGGTCCTCTGGTCTTATAAATTATATTTAGTAAAATTTCCCTTTTACACTGGCAAGTAAGTCAAAAGAAAGTCCCGTTATTCTACGATTAAAATTAACCGACTAATAGCTCTTTAAAGTTGGAGTATATTTTTTGCTGCATATTAGGGGTCATTCACAAATTCAGAAGAAATATAATTTCGTGAGATATATTAAAGAAATGGTTGAGAGTGAAATTAGCATTGCAATATAAATTTGAAATCTTTAATTATTCTGACATATTACTGCAAAATGTACAATTTTTACTGAACATTATAAGAGGATAAAAATAATAGATTTTTTGTTAAATATAACAGATTGTTTGTTAAATAAAAGGATGAAAAACAACAGCCTCAATTCTTTACAAAATGATACATATTTTAAAATGCTGTTAGATTATACTGTCTTTCAAATTTTGGGTTGTGGCATGTTTTTTAGCTTTTGAAAATTGATTCTTATGTATTTTTTAGCATTGAATCCGAAAATGACCTTCATTTTAAACCATCAAGTCAAGGTTTTTTTCAAATCGCAAATTTCAAAATTAAAAATCTAAAAGTTAAAATTGATCACCCCTTCCCTCCCTACCTCATCGGACCCCCGAACTGTTTAGCTGTATATGCCAAAAAAATCCCAGTATATGCCAAAAAATCTAATAAATTATTGAATTAAATAAAAATTAACGGAGTAAAAAAAGTCTTACATATATTTTATAGTATCAGATTTTTCGCTATTTTTTAACATTGAAATTTAGGATTTTCGAAAAATCTTGACATGCTGGTTAAAAGTGAAGGCAATTGTTTGATTCAGAGTTAAAAAATACATAAAATGTAATTATAGAAGTTAAAAAACACAACCATCGCAGGTTTATGTTATCTAATCTAAAACACTTTCTTAAACTTCTTGACGGTAATCTATCCGATTTTTTTTTGTATTATTCTCTAATATAAGTATGTATAAGATGGTAAGAGTCGAAAATCATAATAATGCTGCATTGTCATCTTATTTAAGTCAGTATGTAAAATTTATCTTCGACCGGACATTTGAAAGTAAGTTAAAGTTCGAGTACAAATTTTAAACTGGAAAGACGATCATTGCAAGTTAAATAAAACTTTATGAAAGTAACATAATTTTAATTAAAAGAAATCATAGCCTCAAATCCTTACAAAATAAAACATATTTTAAAATACAATTATTTTAACTAATCTGAAACTTAACTAATAAAAGTTAATCGTAATATTTGTACGATTTTCAAAGCGCAGATACCTTGAAATAAGTTTAAATATTTTATACACGACCCCTGAAACCATCGTCGAAATCATCTGTTTTGATATGCAAAAAAGTAGTATAAGTCATGCATTTCAAAGTTTCATAACTCGGTCAATTTTAATGTTAGCTGAATGGAACTTTTTTTGTCTTACTTGTTAGTGTCAGAGTAAAGTTTTAGTAAATATCACTTATAGGACCGGGGGACCGTATACAAATTTAAATTTCGTAATTTTTTAATAAATGTTTTTCTTGACCCAAATCACTTTAAAAATAATTCTTTATCTTATTTAAAACATTTTTGTAATTGGAAGTATGCATCTAGGACCAACGGTTTCGAAAATAAAGGCCGGTCAGGTTATACGTGGACACACTCTATAACTTGTTCAAATTTTCAATCGTTTATAAAATACTTATTATTCATTCAATCAAGCTCAAATAATTTTTTTTAAGTTTGTAGTGGATGACACTTGATGTTAATCCAGTTTTTACAAATATTAATTAATTAATTAAATCAAATTAAATAATTTTCTATAATCGAGAGAGCCCTCTTCTTGATCAAAGTATTTTAATACCGAGAGAGCCCTCTTCTTGATCAAGACATTTTAAGACCGAGAGAGCCCTATTCTTGATCAAGGCATTTTAAGCGCCACTCAAGAGGAAAGAAGAATGGGAGAAAAACAAAATTCTCTTATTTACCTAAGTAGGAATTGACTTAAAATGTTTTGTATTTTATATTACTTGTTTATATTACTTACCTATTTTTTTATTTACTTGTATTGATGACTTTTAAGTTGTGTTTAATTTTTAGTTCCTATCTTTAAACGCTGATTTGATGAGGTCTATAGATGTCTATGATGGTTAGAGTTGCAGTAAAGCTAGAGATCCTACATACACAACTTCCAGGTTGTATAATATTTTAACGGAGCTTCTGACTGTAAAATAGTCAATGAAACATCGTCTTCATTTTGAAAAGCCTATCCAATTATATGCACTCAATATGGTGCGTCAAATGTTTTTTCGTCTCTACCGCCATTTTGTATTTTACGGCCGCCATTTTGAATTTATAAAAACGAAACCTAGCCTGTAACCATCGGGCCGTTAAGACAAATTGATAGAGACCTCATTCATTAAAATCCATCCAGCCGTTGGGATGTTTCGAGGTTATAAAGAAATCCACATACACAGATAGGCGTGAAACACATAACCCTTCTTTTCAGTCGGGTAAAAAGGCGAGGCACTGAATATTCTAGTATTTATATCCACACACATTTAACCAAATGTTTCTTAGAATAGATTAACAATTTACTCAATAATGTTTAAAAAAAGAAAAAAGTATTGAGCGAAAAAAAATGAAATTGTTATATATTTTAAATTTCAATTTTTTTTCACTTTTTAGGTAGCAATAATCAGACATTTTTATTATTACTACATATTAAAATGTTAATAGTGCAAAATACGAAATAAAACATGAAAATCTTAGTTTAAATAGAAGTTTAAAATGCTGTCACTCGCTACTTAAATACACATACATTAATAAAATAAATATATGATCAAAATAATAATTACAGCAGACATGCAGTATAATATATTTTATAACAAAATCAAGGCATTGAAGATAAATTAGGCAAGACATTGAATATTACAAATATTTATGTCGAAACATTTTAATCAGCCACAAGCAGGTTCCCGGTGTGGGCGATTAGATTAGATTAGATTAGATTAATCCGAACATTTTTAACCAATTTTTTTCTTAGAATACATTAGCAATTTACTCGATAAAAATGAAATTGGTTATATAATGTAAATTTATATTTTGTTTCTCTTTTTAGATAGGAATAATCAGAAAGTTTTCGATTACTACATATTAAAATTATAATAGCATAAAATACGGAACAAAATATGAAATTGAGAGTTAAAAACTGAAGTTTCAAAAGCTTGCAAACGCTATTTATCAACGCATAGATAAATAAATCACAATAATAATAAGAACACACACGTAGAATGATAAAAGCTTTTTAATTATTCAAAGTTTTTTTATGATACGTAAATGTATATTGTTCCATTATACTAGAAAGCTGGAGTATACGATATTTTAAAAGTAAGATTCTACAAATGAGCATTTTTAAAACATTAATAAACATTTAACTTTTTTTTATATACATAGAAATTAATTTAGGATGGAAAGCAAAAACTTAAATGCATTTTAAACGAACAACGGACATTAATTAAAAATGACTATTACATTACAATAAAATACATTTATTTAATTTTATAGAAAAAACATTAAAATTTTATTTATCAATATTTAAAATAAATGAAACAAATATATTTGACAGTACAAAATATTAAATGATAAAATATTTTAAATTACAAAATGTTTCTTTTTTGAATAGAAAAGTATACAGAAAAGTATTTTTATTGCTAGATATTTCACTGTTAATAATGTTAAGTGAAAATGAATATGTGAATCAGATTATGAAAAGTAATTTGTGCGTATTAGATAGTTAAGTTTATTGTATGTAAACACGTACATAATTACATATTTCAGGCACTTCAAACTATTCTGATAATTTTGAAATGATATGCCGATATTAATGTTACTCTGTTTAAACAAGATTCAAAAGCTCTAAAGTGCTATTCATCTTAACGTATACAATTCGAATTGATCTGCAATCAGAATAAAATACTGCATTCATACAATGCCATGCATAATAAAAGCTTTAAATGCTGATCACTTCTCAATAATACCTTATAAATACATATTCTGGGATGCTTATATATTTAATATTTTAATGAGCCAAACCCTCGGTAAAACTTTTTGACAGATAATACAAGTATTTTAATGTTTATATATTAAAAAGTAAATTTAAAGCTAAACATAGCAACGTAATATACTTTATAACCAAAAAAAAAAAAAAAAAGACATTGAATAATAATGACTAATGTTCACACATCCGCCCATCCATTTAATCCTTCAAATTATCCAGAACATTAGCAATTTACTCAACAATATTTAAAATAAAACAAATATATAGAGTGAAACAATATAAAACTGATAATATATTTATATTTCAAGTTTCTTTCTATTTTTTCAATGTAAATAACCCAGAGGTTTTTTTTATTACTAGTGATAAAAACATTAATAATACAAAATTCGAAGTAAATGACGAAATTCTTTGTTTAAACTTATGTTTAAAACCCGTTCACAAGCTATTTAAATACATATACAGAAATAAAATAAATATATGATCAAAATAATAATTACAGCAGACATGCAGTATACATTATAACAAAAATAAGATATTGAATACTAACTACTAATACTCTGTATCCACACATATTAAATCATTTGTTTCTAAGAGAACATTAGCATCTTACTAATCAATATTTACATTAAAAGAAAAATATAGAGCGAAAAGAAAAATTAAATTAGTCATACATTTTAAATTTCTATTTTGTTTCTCTTTTAAACAGCAATAATCACAATGTTTTTCTATTAGTCCATAGCAAAATGTTAATAATGCAAAATACGAAAGAAAATATGAAATTGTTAGTTTAAACTAAAGATTTAAAAGCTTTCAATTGCTGTTTATCTTCGCATAAAAAAATAAAATAAATCTATGATCACAAAAATGATAACAGCATACATGTATTATGATAAAAGCTTTTTAAATATTCAACGTTTTTTAATGGTATGTAAATGTGTATTAGCCCATTATATTAGAAAGCTTCGGTACTCAATATTTTAAAAGTAAAATACTACAAATGAGCATTTGGAAAACATTACGATACATTTTAATTTTTTCAATAAACAGAAACGTAAATTTATGATTAAAAAATGCATATATATATTAAAGAACTAAGGGCATTAATTAAATATGACTATTATATTACCATTAATTACATGTAATTCATTGCTGTAGGGAAACATTAACATTTTACTTATCAATATTTAAAATAAATGAAACAAATATATTTGACAGTACAACAGATAAAAGTATAAAACATTCTGAATTTCAAAATGTTTTCTTTTTTAGCTGGAATAAACTGAAAATTATTTTATTACTAGATATTTGCTGTTAATAATGTAACGTAGGAAGTAAAATGTAAATTGATTGCGAAAAATGTAACTTGAGAATAGTATGTAGTTGAGTTTTATGCTTGTAAAAATGTAGATAATTACATGACATAATTTGTAACATAGATAATAATATAATAATTTCATAACAGAGTTTATATAATATATTAATTAATAATTAATATATTATAATAATTAATAATAATAAATTAATAAGTTAGTAATAATAATAAATAATAATGTTATTAATAAAAAAATTAATAAATAATAATAATAATAATAATAATAATAAAATAATAATAAAAAAGTTATTATTAATAAATAATAATGGATGTAGTACAGGAATAAAGTTATTGAAGTTATTAATAAAGTTAATAAAGTTATTAATAAAGTTAATAAAGTTATTTAAAGTTATAGTATAGGAATAAAGTTGTAAATGAAACTAATAAATTTGGCATATATAAAAGGATAAAACATTTGAAGTTTCAAAATGTTTTCTTTTTTGAATTGAATAAACTAAAAATTGTTTTATTACTAGATATTTGACTGTTAATAATTCAATTGGGAAGTAAAATATAAATTGATTTTGAAAAACATAACTTGAGCATAGTGGGGTGTAAGTAAAATTGTATGTAATTACGATATTTTAGACACTTTCAGCTATTATAATAAATTTGAAATTATACACTGATATTAAAGTTACTCTCTATATGCAAGTTTTAAAACCTTGGAAGAGATATTCATCTAAACATACACAAATAAAATAAATTTGTGATCATAATAAAATGCCACTGCAATATAATGCCATACATAATGAAAGCTTTTAAAGTAGTGAACTCTCTTCACTTGTACGTATTAACTCTCATTTCGTTACCATGTTATATCTATTTTTTTAAGTAAACATTTCCAGCTACATAAGAGAATTTTACTTGTAATAAGTTCAAAATAATATTAATGTTAATTTTAATTTTAATTTTAATGCTATTAATTTATCATTTTTGTCTTTTGAACATGTTTGTAGAATATGAAAACTTTTACTTGAGAATTCATAGCATGCAAAAAACCTGATAATTCATGTTAACAAAACTTACTGTAAAAACTGATAAAAAAAAAAAAAAAAAAAAAAAAAATAGTTCCGAAAATTACTGGCAAGGGGAAAAAAAACTTTTGTTTCAGATATCGTCGGTACTATATCAAACTATCCAACGTGAATACAGTAGGTTACTTTTTTTATTTAAATTCAGACTTCTTGATTAGCACCTCTTTTTTGAAATAGTAAAATTCGCCTTATTTAACCTTATTTAATGACATATTAACTAACCCCTTGTAGGGAGTAGGGATATATTATGTCCCACCTAATTTAAACAAGAATCTCACCAGAATTATTGTAAAATAAAATATTTGGATTATTCCGGTGAGAATTTAATATTACAGAAACATTGTTGCTTGACTCTAAAAGGGTTAAGGCAAAAACAAGGGAGAGTTTAACATTTCAGAAAAGCGGTGCCAATCAAACAATGTGAATTTAAAAAAGTAGCCCACTTTTTTCACATTTGATAGCTTGACATGGTATCGACGATATACTTCTTTAAAAAATTGCGTACCACAAAAATTTAACAGAAATTGTTGGCTTATTTAATCAGCAGATTACAGAATTAAAAAGAGTAAACTATACTATTAAATTATGTCATAATGAACAGAAGGGATTTTTTTAACTGGATAAATCCATATTCAATGTTGCAATAGTACAGTTGAGGTTTACTCCAACTGAGCGAAAAATGTCCAGACAAGGAATCGGACCTTGATATCTTGGCTTGCCGAGTCAATACTCTACGTACTGCGGTATCCGAACGGTATTTGGCTGACACAAATCACTCTTATTTGTTGGAGATGGCTGCGAACTGTAGAGTTAGTGTCATTCCTCCGAGCTATGACTATAGCACTTACATGATGTAATCGTGTGATAACACGGAAACGCCTGAAGTGTACCATGTAATTATGTCATAATGAAGAGAAAAAAGATAAGCTGAAAAAAATTCCTTGGCAGATTAACATTTTTTTTATTCAGAAATTTTAAATTCATACCAGACATTCTGAAAGATAATTTTTGCTTTATGTTATGCCAGACATATCGTGGATACACAAAGTAAAAATCCTTCATTCGGAATTTCTGTTGTAAAAAGGAAGTCAATCTGTCAACCCTCCACTGCAGTATATATTATGTGTAGTTTGTATAACATCGTTATACGAAACAGTATTAGAATACAAATACATTATATATTTCATGTCATTCGTATAATTAATCCGAAAAATATGTAAAAGGAATTTTTAAACCAATTTTCTTAAACAAATAATGCAAAACAATGCTAACTTAAAGAAACTTGGTACTTACTACAAATTTTTATCTATATTTATAGTGATGTTTTCCTTTTTCGATTGTAAAATTTCAAACGATATATTTCGAATAAAACCTTAAAATATAGGGTTAGTGCTCAATGCATGTTACATTTCATAACATTCGCATAATTAATCCGAAAAACTTGTAAAAGGAATATTTAAAGGAATTTTCTTAAACAAGTAATGTTATACAATGCTAACTTAAAGAAATCTCGTATTTACAAAAAATTTTTATCCATATTTATAGCGATGTCTTCCTTTTCTTGTAAAATTTCAGAAGATGTACTTCGAAATAAAGCTTATAAAAGAGGGGTTACTGCTACTAACAAAAATTATCTTTTAGAAACTGTAGAAAACGTCGCATATATTCTCTCGTCTAGATATAATTCACAATGAATTATGCATGTGTAAACTGAAATATATCGGCAGATTCGGTTGAAAAGCAAAGTATTAAACATGCTTAGAAATAAAATATTCAAGTACTTGAGTGCTGTTTTTTTCATTCAAAATATTCACAGCTAGATCTCGAAAATTCGACGCAATTTGCACCGTGTGTTTATGTTTGATAATTTGAATGAAATCTTTATTTGCATAAATAAAAATATTTTTTCAATTAAGAAACAGTATTTGAATGTCAGTAAATGGTATATTTCATACCATTCGCCTAATTAATCCGTACGTTTTTAAACGAATTTCGTAAACGGATAATCTTGCACAAATTTACTTTAAAGGTACTTCTTATTTATAAGATATTTTGAATCACGCTAAGAAGAAGCTTTTGAAAGAACGCTGTTTATTTTTTATGTTGTAAGATTTTAAAAAATATATACTTCAAAATATAATTTGCGAAAGAGTGGGTAGTGCTAATAACAAAAAGTCGCTTTTATGAACTGCAGAAAATGTCGCATTATACTATTGTCTAGATATAATTTACAATGAATTATGCATTTGCAACTAAAATATATGGACGGATCCAGTTGAATAACAAAGTATTAAACATGCTTAGCAATAAAATATTCAAATATTTGAGCACTGTTTTTCATTCAAAGTATTCAAAGCTAGAGCTCGAAAATTGAAAGATAGATGCATCGTGTGTTTATGTTTGATAATTAGAAACAAATCATTATTTGCATAAATAAAAATATTAGAATACCAGTGCATGTTATATTTCATGTGATTCGTATAATTAATCCGTAAAACTTATAAAAGGAATTTTTAAACGAATTTTCTCGAACAAGTAATGTTATACAATGTGAACAATGTTATACAATGTTATACAATGCTAAATTACAGAAACTTGGTACATACAATAAATATTTATCCATATCTAAAGCTATGTTTTTCTTTTTCTTTTCGCAAAAATTCAGAAGATATACTTCGAAATAAACCTTATAAAAGAGAGGTTGCTGCTAATAAAAAAAAGACCTTTTTAGAAAAAGTAGAAAATGTCGCATATTCTTTCGTCTAGATTTAATTCACAATGAATTATGCATGTACAACTAAAATACATCGGCAGATTCGGTTGGAAAACAAAGTATTAAACATGCTTAGCAATAAAATATTCTAATATTTGAGTGCTGTTTTTTCATTCGAAATGACCACACCTCGAAAATTCGACGCTCTGAGTATCGTGTGGTCATGTTTGATAATTTAAAAACAAATTATTATTTACATAAATAAAAATGATTTTTCAAATATGAAACCGTATTAGAATACCAGTACATGCAATATGTCATGTCATTCGTGTAATTGATCCATAAAACTTGTAAAAGGAATGTTTAAACGAATTTTCCTAAACAAGTAATGTTATACAATGTTAACTTACAGAAACTTGATACTTACAATAAATTTTTATCCATACTTATAGCGATAACTTTATTTTTCTTTTCACAAAATTTCAAAAGATATTCTTTGAAATAAAGTTTATAAAAGATACGTTAGTACTAACAAAAAGTCTCTGCAGAAAATGTAGCATATAGACTCATCTCTAGATTTAATTCACAATAAATTATGTATATGAAATTAAAATATATCCACAGATTCTGTTGAAAAAAGAAAGTACTAATCATGCTCAACAACAAAATATTCAATTACTTGAGTGATATTTTATTACATTCAAAATAAGCACTAGGTCTCGAAAATTTGATGCTATGTGCACCGTGTGTTTATGTTTGATAATTTGAAATAAATCATTATTTGCATAAATAAAAAGAATTTTTCAAAATAGTAGTAGAATACCAATCGCATGGTATATTTCATGTCATTCGTATAATTAATCCGAAAAACTTGTAACGTTTCTTAAACAAGTAATGTTGTACATTGCTAACTTACAGAAACTTAGTTCTTACAATAAATCTTTAACCATATTTATAGCCATATTTTTCCTTTTCTTTTGATAAATTTCAAAAGTTCTATTTCGAAAAACATATTATAAAAGAGGGGTTATTGCTAATAACAAAAATTCTCATTTAGAAACTGCAGGAAATGTCGTATATATTCTCTCGTATAGATTTAATTCACCATGAATTATGCATGTGCAACTAAACTGTATTGACAAATCCGGTTGAAAAAGAAAGCATTAAATATGGTTCGCAATAAAATATTCAAATACGTGAGTGCTGTTTTTCCATTCCAAATATTCACAGCTAAGGCTCGAAAATTCGAAGCTATGTGCATCGTGTGTTTATGCTTGGTAATTTGAAACAAATCATTATCTGCATAAATAAAAATAATTTTTCAAATTTGAAACAGTATTAGAATATCAATATCAGGTATATTTCACGTCATTCGCTTAATTAATCCGTAAAACTTGTAAAAATAATTTTTAAACTGATAATAAGAATTTTTAAACGAATTTTCTTAAACAAGTATTGTTATACAATGTTGATCTTCAGAAACTTGCTACATACAATAAATTTTTACTCATCTTTATAGTGATGTTTTTCGTTTTATTTTGTAAAATATCAAAAGATATACTTTGAAATAAAGTTTAAAATGGGGGGTTAGTTGCTAATAACAAAAAGTCTCTTTTAGAAACTGCAGAAGATGACGCATATATTCTCTCATCTAGATTTAATTCACGATGAATTATGCATGTGCAACTAAAATATATCGACAGATCTGGCTCAAAAACAAAGTATTAAACATTATTAGCAATAAAATATTCAAATACTTGAGTGCTGCTTTTTCATTCAAACTAATACGTGATAGGACTCGAAAACTCGACGCTGTGTGTATCGTGTGTTTTTCTCTGATAATGTGAAATAAAACATTATTTGCATACATTAAAAACGATTTTTGAAATAGGAAACAGTATTAGAATACCAATACATGACATATTTCATGTCATTCTACTAATTAATCCGTAAAACTCGTAAAAATTATTTATAAACTGATAATAAGAATTTTTAAATGAATTTTCTTAAACAAGTAATGCTAACTTACAGAAACTTAGAGACTTACAATAAATTTTTATCCTTATTTATAGCTATATTATTTTTTTCTTTTAATAAGTTTCAAAATATATATTTCGAAATAAAGATTGTAAAAGAGGGGCTAGTGCTAATAACAAAAATTCTCTTTTAGAAACTGCAGAAGAAGTCGCATATATTCTCTTATCTAGGTTTAATGCACAATGAATTATGCATGTTCAACTAAAATATATCGACAGATCTGGTTCAAAAACAGAGTATTAAACATGATTAGCAATAAAATATTCAAACAGTTGAGTGCTGATTTTTCATTCAAAAAATTCACAGCTACGGCTTGAAAACTCGACGTTCTGTGTATCGTGCGTTTTTCTCTGAGAATTTGAAACAAATCATTATTTGCATAAATAAAAACGATTTTTCAAATAGGAAACAGTATTAGAATATCAATACATGGCATATTTCATGTCATTCGTCTAATTAATCCGTAAAACTTCTAAAGGGAATTTTTAAACCAATAATAAGAATTTTAGACGAATTTTTTTAAACAAGTAATGTTGTACAATGTTAACCTACAGAAACTTACTACTTACAATAAATTTTTACTCAGTTTTACAGAGATATTTTCCTTTTTCTTTTGTAAAATTTCAAAAGATATAGTACTGTAAAATAAAGCTTATAAAAGAGGGGTTAGTTGCTAATAACAAAAGTCTCTTTTAGAAACTGTTGCATATATTCTCTCGTCTAGAGTTAATACATAATGAATTATGCATGTGCAACTAAAATATATTGACAGAATTGTTTGAAAAATAAAGTATTAATCATTATTAGCAATAAAATAATTCAAATACTTGAGTTCTGCTTTTTCATTCAAAATAATCATAGTTAGGGCTCGAAAACTCGACGCTGTGTATCGTATGTTTTTCTCTGATAATTTGAAATAATTATTTTCAGAAATTAAAACATTTTTTCAAATAGAAAACAGTATTGGAATACCAATAAGTGGCATATTTCATGTCATTCGTCTAATTAATCCGTAAAACTTATAAAAAGAATTTTTAATCTGATAATAAGAATTTTTAAACGAATTTCCTTAAACAAGTAATGTTATGCAATGTTAACATACAGAAACTTACTGTTTACTACAAATGTTTACTCATATTTATAGCGATGCTTTTCTTTTTCTTTTGTAAAATTTCAAAAGATGTACTTTGAAATAAAGTTTATAAAAGAGTGGTTAGTTGCTAATAACAAAAAGTCTCTTTTAGAAACTGCAAAAAATGTCGCATATTTTCTCTCGTCTATAGTTAATGCACAATGAATTATGCATGTGCAACTAAAATGTATCGAGAGATCTGGTTGAAAAAAAAGTATTAAACATGATTATCAATAAAATATTCAAATACTTGAGTGTTTTTTTTTTGTTTGTTTGTTTTTTTTCATTCAAGATATTCACAGCTAGGGCTCGAAATTCGACGATCTGTGCATCGTGTGTTTTTCTCTGATAATTTGAAATAAGTCATTATTTGCATAAATAAAAACGGTTTTTCAAATAAGAAACAGTATTAGAATATCAATACGTGGCATATTTCATGTCATTCGTCTAATTAGTCCGTAAAACTTGTAAAAAAAATTTTTAAACTGATAATTACAATTTTTAAACGGATTCTCTTAACCAAATAATTTATACAATGTCAACCTTCCGAAACTTACTACTTACAATAAATTTTTACTCATCTTTACAGCGATGTTTTTCTTTTTCTTTTGTAAAATTTCAATAGATTTACTTTGAATTAAAGCTTATACAAGAGGGGTTAGTTGCTAATAACAAAAAATCTCTTTTAGAAACTGCAGAAAATGCCGCATATATTCTCTCGTCTAGATTTAATTCACAATGAATTATGCATGTGCAACTAAAATATATCGACAGATCGGGTTGAAAACATATTAAACATTGCTTAGCAATAAAATATTCAAATACTTGAGGGCCGTTTTTTTCATTCAAAATTATCACAGCTATTACTCTAAAATTTGACGCTTTGTGTATGGTGTATTTTTCTGTGATAATTTGAAACAAATCATTATTTGCATAAATAAAAACGACTTTTCAAATAGGAAACAGTATTAGAATACCAGTACGTGGCATATTTCATGTCATTCGTCTAATTAATCCGTAAAACTTGTAAATGGAACTTTTAAACTGATAATAAGAATTTTTAAACAAATTTTTTTAAACAAGTAACGTTGTACAATGTTAACCTACAGAAACATACTACTTACAATAAATTTTTACTCATCTGTACACCGATATTTTTCTTTTTCTTTTGTAAAATTTCAATAGATTTACTTTGAATTAAAGCTTATACAAGAGGGGTTAGTTGCTAATAAAAAAAAGGATCTTTTTGAAACTGCAAAAAATGTCGCATATATTATATCATCTAGATTTAATTCACAATTCATGTGAAACTAAAATATAACGACAGATCGGGTTGCAAAACATATTAAACAATGCTTAGCAATAAAATATACAAATACTTGAGTGATGTTTTTACATCCAAGTTAATTACAGGTTGGGTTAAAAAATTCGTCAAAATCTACATCGGGTGTTTAAGTTTTATTATTTGAAACAAATCATTATTTGCACAAATAAAAATATTTTTTTAAATATGAAACAGTACTAGAATGCCAATACATGGTATATTTCATGTCATTCTCATAATTAATCCGAAAAACTTGTAAAAAGAATTTTTAAACGAATTTCTTAAAAGGAGAGCTTTACACAATCTTGCTTTAAAGGAACTTCTTATTTATAAGATATGTTGAATAACATTAATAATACTGTTTCTTTTTTCTGTTGTAAGAATTTAAAAAATATATACTTCAAAATATAACTTGCAAAAGAGTGGGTAGTGCTAATAAAAAAACATCCTCTTTTAGAAACTGCAGAAAGTGTCACATATATCTCTAGTCTAGGTTTAATTCCCAATGGATTTAACACGTGCAACTAAAATATATCGACAAATCCGGTATAAAATCAAAGTAATCAGCATATTTAGCAATGAAATATTCAAATTCTCGTGTGCTGTTTTTTCATTCGAAATTTTCACATCTAGGTCTTGAAAACAAAACGCTATGTGCATCGTGTGTTTATATTTGATAATTGGAAACAAATCATTACTTGCATAAATAAAAATAATTTTTCAAGTAGGAAACAGTATTAGAATATCAATACATGGTATATTTCACGTAATTCGTCTAATTAATACGTAAAACTTGTAAAAGGAATTTTTAAACAAATTTCTTAAAAGGAGAATGTTACACAATCTTACTTTAAAGGAACTTCTTATTTATAAGATATTTTTAATCTCATTTGTAACGCTATTTCTTTTTTCTTTTGTAAGAGTTATACAAATATATTTCGAAATATAACTTTCAAGCGAGTGGATAGAGATAATAAGTAAAAGTATTTTCTGAAATTGCAGAATATATTGCAGATATTCCTTCGTCTAGACTAAATTAGATACAAATTTTTTATATGGGACTAAAAGTTATCGTTAGATCCGGTTAAAAAACAAAATATTAGGTTTTCTTTTCTTTTCTTTTTTTTTTTTTTTTTTTTTTTTTTAAGAGCTTGGTGCAATTCGGGATTTAGAAAGTCAGATTTCATACTAAACATAGCTGTCAATCTTCCACAAATCTTTCGTAATATCTGGATCAATTCCACACAAGTTAACCACTTTCGAACCAGAAAATTTATTTCTTGAATCTTTATTTATTTAATTCAAGGTTTCTATGTGAAACTCATTTATTTTCATTTCTTCAAAACATTTCTGGTTCGAAACGTATTAACACAGGGTCAAATTAACGCACGCATTACGGAAGATTAGTTTGAGGTTGACACCTATGACTAAATGATATAAAAATCAGGGACGTTTCAACATCAGCTTATGAAAACAAATCTGGTGAATTTATATGTTTGTCTATATATGTATATATATATATATATTATTTACATGTGTATTATCATTTTTTAATGTATAAACTACTTCTGCTTTTATATAAAAATGGATAAATGCCTCTTTTATATTAAAATAAATTGTACAAATATTGAAAAAAATTGCTTGGGTATATGAAACAATGAATAATTCGCCAGAAAATATTCATGAAAAATTTCGTTCTCTCGCCAAGTCCATTTTCCCTATCTCGCCAAGGCCCTATACTGGGAAAGTAACAAATATTATACATCGTTAGTAACAAAATATTCAAATACTTTGTTTTAATTTTTCATTCAAAATAATCACAGCTAATGCTCAAAATATTTATGCTACGAGTCAAATTTTCTATTGCCTTTATCAAAAATTATTCAGTACATAATTAGAAAAAAGAAAACATTTAAAATTTAAATCAGTACTAGAGTACTAGTGCGTGGTTCATTTTATGGTGTTTGATATAAATAATGTATAAAACTTCTAAAAGGATTTTTTTGACAAATTATATTAAAAAGCATGTGTTATGTAATCGTATTTTACTAAAACTTCTTATTTATAGGTTATTTTCATACGCATTCGTAACTATAATCGTTTTACTTTTGCTAAATATTTAACAAATATTCTTCGAAATAAAGATTATAAAAGAGTAGTTAACGCTAATAACTAAAACTATTTTCGCGACATTGCAGAATATGGTGTAAATATTCTGTCGTCTTGACTAATTTCAAAGCGAATTTTTCATGTGTGAATAAAGGACATCGGCACATCTTGTCGAAAACTAAACACTTTTAGTTACACAAAAAGTATTATACACATTTAGTTATAAAGTATTCAAATAATTGTGTGCTGCGCTTTCATTGAAAATAATCACAGTTGCCGCTCGAAATCTCGATGCTATTGGTTCTCATTCTCTAATGTATTTATCGAATATAATTCAGTGCTTAGTTGCCAAAAAGAAACATTTAAAAGCTAAAACAGTACTAGGATACCAATGCTTAATATATTTCACAGTGTTTTATATAAATAATAGTATATAAAACTTCTAGAAAGATTTTTTAGACAAATTCCGCTAAAGCAAAAGTGTAATGGAATCTTATTTTATAAAACCTTTATATTTATAAGATATTATTTCCAAAAGAAACTTCGAAATAAAGTTTATAACAGAGTAGTTAACGTTAATAACTAAAATTACTTTCTAGCTAGCTATTCCAGAGTGTGTTATAAATATTTTATCGTCTTGGCTAATTTAAAAGAGAATTTCTCATGTGTGACTAAAATACATGGACATATCTTATTGAAAACTATGCATTTTTAGTTACACTAAAAGTACTATAAACCGTACTTACGTCGTACTATACACTTTCAGTTACGAAGCATTCAAATACTTCTGAACTGCATTTTCATTGAAAATAATCACATCTGCCGCTTGAAATTTCGATGCTTTGAATCAAATTCTGCATTACATTTATAAAAAGTATTCAGCACATAATTACAAAAAATGATGGTTGTTTGTTTGTATAAGGTTTAATCGCGCAAACTCCCATAAGGGACATGCGGCGCCAAAAATAAGTATAAAAAATACAAGAAAGGGAGAAAAAAACAGTAATAAAAGCAATCGGGATGGGGGTATCCCACACAGATGCAGTCAAATAAGGGTAAAAATATAAATTTTTAATCCTAAAAATAGTAGAGTGTAAAGGTAATTCAATAACGAGTGCAGTCTGAATGGGAACCCCATCCAGATGTCATAAAAGTATAAAAGTAAATCCTGAGTCGTTAAAAAAAATGATACAGATAAAAAAATTAAATTTGAAAATAAAAACCTGCATGTTTTAAAACAGTAAAGAGTGCCCCATGAGGTGTTTCCCCAATGAGGTTTGTCAAGATTGCTGATGAAGTGTTAAAAATAAGATCTATGCAAGCACCGGAGGCCCGGACAAACAAAAAAAATTAAACATTTAAAACTTAAAAAAGTATTAGAGTACCAATGCGTGACATATTTTATGGAGTTTGATATAAATAATGTATAAAACTACTAAAAGGATTTTTTTTAGACAAATTTTGTTAAAACTCGACTTTAATGGCATCTTTTTTTAAATAACCTTTATATTTATAAGATATTCTCATACACATTTGTAACTATATTCTTTTTACCATTAGTAAAATTTCAAAAGATTTATTTGGAAATAAAGCTTATAAAAGATTTGTTAAGGCTAATAACTAAAAATAATTTCTAGCCAGTGCAGAACGCGTTATAAATATTGTATTGTCTTGATAAATTTTAAAACGAATTTCTAATGTGTAACTAAAGGACATCGACATACCGTGTTGAGAACTATACACATTTAGATGTAAATTTCCAATTGGGCGAAAAATGTCCCGACCAGGATTCGAACCCGGGACCTCCTGGCTCAAACCGCCAGTGCTCTGCCATCTGAGCTATCCCGGACGATTCTGGTCGAACTTTTTCACCCAGCTAACCTTGATGATTACAGCATCTGGTCTGAAACCTGGTCGAGCTCAACAGAATAAATCTCAGGTAATGGAACTCCAGAAATCGCTGGATACGAAATTACACTAGATTAATATTAACACAATTATTCTAATTGGTAAACAAATCATATTAGATGTAAATTTCTAACTGGGCGAAAAATGTCCAGACCAGGATTCGAACCCGGGACCTCCTTGGACATTTTTCGCCCAGTTGGAAATTTACATCTAATATGATTTGTTTACCAATTAGAATAATTGTGTTAATATTAATCTAGTGTAATTTCGTATCCAGCGATTTCTGGAGTTCCATTACCTGAGATTTATTCTGTTGAGCTCGACCAGGTTTCAGACCAGATGCTGCAATCATCAAGGTTAGCTGGGTGAAAAAGTTCGACCAGAATCGTCCGGGATAGCTCAGATGGCAGAGCACTGGCGGCTTCAGCCAGGAGGTCCAGGGTTCGAATCCTGGTCCGGACATTTTTCGCCCAGTTGGAAATTTACATCTAATATGATTTGTTTACCAATTAGAATAATTATTTTAATATTAATCTAGTATACACGTTTAGTTACACTAACAGTACTACTATACACTATATTGTACAATTTTAGTTACAAAGTATTGAAATGCTGCATTTTCATTGAAAATAATCACAGCTACCGTTCGAAACCTCGATGCTATGTCTCATATTCTGTATTGCATTTATTAAAAAACATTCAATGCATAATTACATAAAAGGAAACATTTAAAATTTAAAACAGTATTAGACTAATGGAATATTATTTTTAAAAACTTTTATATTTATCACAAATTATCATACACATTTTGAACTATAATCCTTTTATGTAGCAAAAATCGAAAAGATATACGTCTATATAAAACTTATAACAGAGTAGTTAACCCTAATACTATACACTTTCATTTACAAAGTATTGAAATACTTGTTTGCTGCATTTTCAATCAAAATAATCACAGCTAACGCTCGAAATCTCGATGCTATGCGTCAAATTCTGCATTGTGTTTATTAAAAAACATTCAGTGCATAGTTACATAAAAGGAAACATTTAAAATTTAAAACAGTATAAGAGTACCAATGCATGATATATTTTCGGTGTTTGATTTAAATAATGTATAATACTACTAAAAGTATTCTTTAGGCAAATTCTGTTAAAACTCACGTCTAATGGAATATTATTTTTAAAAACTTTTATATTCATAATAAATTCTCAAACACAGTTTGAACTATTATAATCTTTTTATATAATTAAAATCGAAAAGATATAGTTCAATATAAAGGTTATAAGAGAATAGTTAACGCTAATAACTAAAAATGTTTTCTAGCCATTACAAAACTTGTTATAAATGTTCTACAGTCTTGATACATTTTAAAGAGTATTTCTAATGTGTAACTAAAGGACATCGACATATTGTGTTGAAAACTATATACATTTGGTTACACTAAAAGTACTAATATACACTGTACCATACAATTTTAGATAAAAAATTTCGAATACATGTGTGCTACTTTTTATATTCAAAGCAATTACATTTACGGCTTGAAATATCGATACTACGTACAAATTTATGCTTTACCTTAATCGAAAATTTTTCAGTGCTTACTTACACAAAAGAAAATATTTAAAATTTAAAATATTATTAGAGCACCAATGCATGATATATTTTATAGTCAGATATAAATAATGCATATAACGTCTAAAAGGATTTTTTAGATTAATTTCATTAAAACGAATGTGTTATGTAATTTTAATTTATGGAAACTTCATATATATAATATATTTTCATAGACATTTGTCATTTTATTGCTTTCACCTTTAATAAAAAGTTTAAATCTATGCTTCGAAATACAGCTTATAACAGAGTAGTTATAGGAAATAACTAAAAAACTTTTTCAGTCATTGTAGAATATTTTGCAAATATTTTATCGCCTTCATTATTTTCAAAGAGAATTTTTCAATTGTGATTAAAAGACATCGACATATCCTGTTGAAAACTATACACTTTTAGTTATACTAAAAGTACTACACACTTTTAGTTACGCTTAAAGTACTATACACTTTTAGTTACGAAACTTTCAGATATTTGTGTGCTCCTTTTTTATTCAAAACAGTCACAGCTAAGTCTTGAAATGTTGATACTAATTACAAATTTCTTTCACATCAATAGACATTTATGCAGCGCCTAATTACACAAAAAGAAAAAAAATAAATTTAAAACAGTACTGGAGTACCAATGCATGATATATTTTATGGTGTTTGATAAATAGTGCATAAAACTTCTAAAAGGAATTTTAGACAAATCCCGTTAAAATTCATGAGTTATGTAATCTTATTTTACAGAAACTTCATACGTATGAAATATTTCCATACACATTTGTAACTGTGTTCCACTTACCTTTTGTAAAAATTCAAAATATATGCTTAGAAATAAAGTTTATAACAGCGTAGTTAACGATAATAACTAAAACTATTTTCTAGCCATTGCACAATATGTTGCAATTATTCTTTCTGTATGATTAATTTAAGAATGAATTTCGCATGTGTGGGTAAAATCGACATATCATTTTGCAAACTATAGACTTTTAGTTACTCTAAAAGTACTATACACTATACTATAAACTTTTAGGTACAAAACCTCCAAATACACGTGTGATACTTTTTCATTCAAAACAATCACAGGTAAGGTTTGCAGTGTTGATCCTACGTACAAATTTCTGCTTTACATTAATTGAAAATTATTCAGCGCATACTTACACAAAAGAAATAAAATAAAATTTAAAACATTACTTGAGCCACAATGCATGATTATATTTTATATTACAGTCAAATATTGCATAAAACTTCTAAAATGGATTTTTAGACTAATTTCTTTAAAACTCATGTGTTAATTTAACTTTATTTAAAAGAAACTTCATATTTATAAAATATATTCATACAGATTTGTAACTTTGTTCCTTTTACCTTCAGTAAAAAATAAAATATATACTTAGAAATAAAGCTTATAACAGAGTAGTTAAAAAAATAAGTAAAAATGTTTTCTAGCCATTGCAGAATATGTTTCAAATATTATATCGTTTTGATTAGTTTCAAAACGAACTCATTTGTGACTAAAATGCATCGACATCACCTGTTGAAAACTATACACATTTAGTTACACTTAAAGTACTATACACTATTAGTTGCACATTTTTCTAGTGCTTGTGCGCTGCTATTTCATTCAATGCAATCTAAGCTAAGGCCATTACACAAAAGCAAACATTTAAAATTTAAAACAGCAATGGAGTAAAAATGCTTGATAT
The DNA here is from genome assembly GCA_963932465.1 of Maratus speciosus. Classification (NCBI taxonomy): domain Eukaryota; kingdom Metazoa; phylum Arthropoda; class Arachnida; order Araneae; family Salticidae; genus Maratus; species Maratus speciosus. Next base: position 498,267,539 of record OZ010794.1, on the reverse strand, counting down.
ATTTTATCATATTTGATATAAATAACATATAAAACTTCTAAAAGAAATTTTAGACAAATCCCGTTAAAACTCATGTGTGTTGTGTAATCTTATTTTATAGAAACATCGTACTTATGAAACGTTTTCATTCTCATTTGTAACTCTGTTCCATTTACTTTCAGTCAAAAGATATACTTCGAAATAAAGTAGTTAACAGAGTAGTTAACGATAATAACTAGAAGTGTTTTCTAGAAATTGCATCAAATATTCTTTCATCTTTATTTAATGCATGTGTGACTAAAAGGCATCGACATATGCAGTTGATCCCACTTTTAGTCACAGAATATTCAAAAACTTTAGTGTTATTTTTTTATTGAAAATACACGTAGTCGTTACGTGCACGTTATGTGCAAACTTCTGCTTTACATTAGTCAAACGTTATCTTATGCATAATTAAAAATATCTTCCTGTCCTGTTGATGTTTCATTTTAAATAAACGGTATTGTTTCATATGTTTTGAGTTATATTTTTTCTTGTTATTCTGTAGATTGGATATAAGATCTTTTGATAATTTCTTTTATGTTATAAAAGAAAATATGAATATTGTTCTTTTGATTTTAATATCTTCAAGTCACATTTTTTATCATCTACTTATTTTGCTGTTTTTCCTTTTTCTCAGCTCTATATATTACGACATAGAATGAAATATAGGAAAATATTTTATAAGTCAACAAAGTTTTAGTATTGTTCATGATAGACTTATCTTTTTATTTAAATGTGAAATCGTCCAGGAAAAAATATACTTAAAAAAAATTATTAGTACCGAACGAATATCTTATATTTAAAGATTATTACAGTAGGTGGCAGCACTAGCCGTGTCTCCCCAATTTACTGTCATTTCCTGCGGTTATTTTTTCCCTCCACAGTTTTTCTACGAAACGCGGGATGAAGTGGTTGTGAAATGTACTTCTGTGGATTTTTTCCTCGCAGAGTTGTTCATGAGACGCGCAAAGATGGAGATGGTGAAGATGTATGCGTGTCAATGTTTTCTCACAGAAGAATTCTAATGTCATTCATAAATATGTACATAGGTATTATAATTGTACATAGAACTGTTCAATGAGTGAACCTTGTATCTTTATCATCATTTATTAAAATTTTTCTACTTAATCTTAAAGAGGAGTATTCTTTTGAAGCCATGAGTCCATTATTAAATTGTGTCGCCTTCTTAGAGAAAATAAGCTGCTATAGTACTATTTTATGTACGTATTCGATTACGTATTTTAGTAATGCATTTTTTCTTATATAAGCTGATTCCATGAATATGTATTCGCTACAGAGAGGAGATGCCGTAACTTCTGTCGTATAAGCCGTGACCAAAATAGTTTTTTTCAAACCAAAAATTTTATTTAAAGAATGTAGTCGAATAGAGCAGGACAGAGGACAATTTATGGAATTCAGGGGCTCCTCAGTTGCAAGGAAACTCCACTCCCTGTATATTAATATTTGTGTAACACGTCTTATAGGATTAATGTAAAAAAAAATCTAATTCTAGTCTAACTAATGTATATATACTACAAAAAAAATCTAAAAGGATAAAGATAAAAAGTTGAGGAAAAGTCTTCAGATCGCACAGACAAAAAATGAAATTATTAGGAGAACAGGAAAGATCTATTTATTCGGATTGGCTGCGCGAGTGTCCAATCCGAAAATAGAAAAGCAGAGCTTCGCTGGTAAATGCTAGGAAGTTTGAAAAAATGATTTGATAAATATAGCTATATAATTAAAAAAAAGTAATTTAAATTATTAGGATAGTAATATAAAATAAAAGTTAAAACTTTTCAAGGAAATACATTGCTATAGCCGAAATCATCAAGGATAACGACAAAGATGCTAAAGAAAATCCACCTCCTTAAAAAAAATCATTGTCATAGACTAAAATTAACAAAAATAGAAATGTATCAAACATAGCATTATTTTACAAGACATCTAAGTAATTTAAAGGTTAATAATAATTATTTAAAAAATAGACGCATAATAAACAATAAAAACACATAAATTGTTAGCACATAGACTACTCTTGTACAACAGTTGGAAGTAAAACTAAGTTACGTTTTTATTATCTAAAATTTTTGCTCTACAATACATTTATTTGAGCCGCAACTTATACGGAAGAAATTACTGTAAATTTATGAAACAAAAAGTATAGTTTATTATTCTCAGTTATGCAGCCGTGTATAAGAGTGCAGATGACTATAAAATAATGATACACTCAAATGTTACATTTAATAGAAATAATAATGATTTGGTTATTATTCGTTACTCTGAAAACGTTCCGTGTGTAAATGAGCGATTGCTATGTGTTTCTAAGTAGGTTCACATGCATGAAACCGAGTGCAGCGCTGATGTATCATTTCAGTTCAGGAAAATATTTCGGAAACGGCAGACTGTAACCCTGATAGCTAACACAAGAATTAGGCCCAGTTAACTTAGTTTAAGATAACCCGTACACTGAAATATAAAACTGAAATGTTTTATAATCACTGTGGATAAAAATACGTTCGCGAACCATCAATACTATGGTTAGTCAGGTAACACACAGGTAATCGGAAAATTTAGGATACATAACTACTAATCTGTTTTAAGAAATATCTTCAGAATGTGATAACAGTACAGATGTAAATATGTATATAGAGTATAGCAGGCAGCTGTTTCTTAACTTGTAAAGCTCCATCATCAGTGTAAAAGTTAAAAGTATTAGAGATAAGTCTATACAAACACAGAAGATTGTAAGCAATACAGCTCGCAGTAAAGGACAAAGTGGCGGTAAGTGGTAAAAATAAATAGCAGATTCAAGTGTTCCTGGATGAATGACGTATTTGAGAATACAACGTTATAAAAAAGTTGCGCTCAGGGTGAAGCGGGAAGCTTAAGTAGGAAAATGAGTAAGGAGGAGCGTGAATGAAACAAATGGGTACCAGACTTTAGAAAATCTAGGTGTATTTGATATACCATTAAACAAGATGTTAGGATTTTTCCATATGTAATAAGCTTCCCAATAATAAAGATCATAAATTTACGAGCATTTCTGTATTATTGAGCTTTCAGAGAAATTAAAAATTTTGGTTGTTAGATTAAGAATATTTAGAGATATCATATACTTTAATGTCACCATTTTTAACATTGGTTTTATTCTCCCCAAAACGGATCCCCAACAAGTGTTCCGACGCTTACCGCCATTTTTCCTTTGACTGTGAACTGCATTGCTTGCAATCTTCTATGTTTTCAAACATCTGTAATGGTTTTAAGTATTACACTGATAATGAAGCTTCAGAAGCTCCTGAAAAGCTATCTGTCTTTTCTACCTACATATTTTCATTGCTTATCACGTTGCCAATTTATTTTTAATGTAGCGGCACAAAGTTCAATCCTCATGTTTTACTATTCCTTTATTGAACTAGTACAGTGATGTAGCAGTGGCGAAGCAGTTGGGTGACTTTCACCACAAAATTTTAATAGTATTCTTTGCTTTGAAAAAAATCTCAGAATTTCTTTCCTGAAATAAGCCAGTGAATACTGTTACAATTTAGTGATGTCAATTGATTCTCTGGAGCTACACTATCCCATCACTGCTAGTACACTATGACGCAAAAGTTTAGACAATGACGTCATTCAGCTTTAAAATGTAGAATTATGACGTCAGAATTACAAAAACCTGTAAATATATTCAAAAACTGATTTAAAATGCTATGTACAAAAGACAGTCGTTTTATTTGCTATAATACTAATTTTTTTCATAAAAATTCAAATGTGCTTGTCGCAAAAGTTTAGACACTATTCTAAATTTCTTTGAATATTCGCTGGCATATGCAAATTTAGAATCGATGATGTCACAAATTTGGAGTACTTAAGTTCTGCAAACGATTGCGCTTCATAGTCGACATGCCGAGAGCTAAAGAAATTCAAGTGAATGAGGTTTCAAGGATGTGGCAGTTGAAAGGTGAAGGGAAGAGCGTTTCTGAAATTTCTGCTATTATTAATAGGTCAAAAAAATCTATTTATCGAGTTTTATCGAGTGGTTCCGAATATAAAGCAAAATGTCGGTCTGGGAGGCCACGTGTGACAAATGTACGAGAGGATCGCCTGATACAAAGACTAGCGAGTACTCAACAAATGAGCGTACGTGGAGTTCAAAGCTCATCGGGACTCTCTGTATCAAAGGATACGATTCGTAGACGAATTTTGGAAAAAGGAACAATCGTTTATAGCAAAATGCAGAAGAAACCAGCTCTGAAACCATATCATAAGTTACAAAGACTTATGTGGGCTCGAAAGCATATGTCATATGGAGAGAAATGGCAGTCAGTCATATTTAGCGATGAAAAAAAGTGGAATCTGGATGGTCCAGATGGTTGTTTATCGTATTGGCATGACTTGCGGAAGGAACCTCGACGTTTTTTTAGTCGCAGACAAGGAGGGGGCTCGGTGATGGTTTGGGCAGCCTTTTGCTATAATGGACAAGTATCTCTGACCTTCAGCAGTGGTCGTCAAACTTCACAGCATTATACACAGACATTAGAAGAAAACCTACTGCCATTTGCTGAGCTTCTAGGGGTCCTCAGTGGGAATTTCAGCAAGACAATGCTTCAATTCACACTGCAAAACATTCAAAATCTTGGTTTAATTCCCATAATATAAGAGTTCTCGACTGGCCAGCATGTAGCCCAGATCTTAACCCTATAGAAAACTTTTGGAGCATCATGTGTCGCAAAGTTTATAGCAACGCTAGACAATACTCTTCTGAAAAGGAACTTAAGACATCTATTGAGAATGCATGGTACGATATCGATCCACAAACTATGCAAGATTTAGTTTCTTCCATGCAATCTCGTGTATATGACGTAATACATAAGCATGGATGCGCAACCAGGTTTTAAAAATTGTTTATTTCGATTTTATTTAATTTGTGTCTAAACTTTTGAGACAGCAGTTTATTTTTGTTACCATTTAATTTATTGCAATATGCACAATTCCACTTTTCTTTGTTATAAATATTGTTTATATGTACAGCACATTAATTTCAAGCAGTGATTTGAAAATTGAATAAATATTTTTCAAAGTATGTAAGAATTTCTTCATTGTCTAAACTTTTGCGTCATAGTGTACCTTACATGAAATATATAATGTGAGCTTTGAAAAGTTGACTGTCTTACTTAAAGGGTGACTAAAATAATGAAAAATATGTTACAAGTTAAAATATATATTTTATTTAAATTTTCTTATAATAAAAGTATTCTTGCAACGAATAAAATTTGGGAATTAAATTATTATGCCGACATGAGTGTAGAAATTTTAAATTCATCAACTCTCCATCCAAACGCTCGTATTTGTATTTCCTTTCGATTTTCTTGCATTCCATTTCCATTTATCCAGTATGGACTACGTTACAAATAAAGTTATAAGACGAAACGCAATTTTTTACCTTCATCCAAACATAAAATATATCATATGAACTTTTAAAAGTTCACTGTCTTACTTAATAGGCAACTAAAATAATGAATAAATAAAAAAAATAAAAAAAACCCGACTGCGTAAAAAGCGAACTAATTAATTATTTCTCATGAATGTGAAACTATTTTTTATATTACTTACCTATTTTTTTATTTACTCGTATTGATGACTTTTAAATTGTGTTAAATTGTTAGTTCCTATCTATAAACACTGTTTTGATGAGGACCATAGATATCTATGATGGTTAGAGTTGCTGTAAAGCTAGAGATCCTTCCTACACAACTTCCAGGTTGTGTAATATTTAAACGGAGTTTTTGACTGTAAAATAGTCAATGAAACATCGTCTTCATTTTGAAACACCTATCCAAAGATATGCCACTCAATAAGATGCGTAAAAAAAATTTTCGTCTCCACCGCCATTTTGAATTTATAAAAACAAAACTTAGCCTATAACCATAGGAGAATAAAGACAAATCGATAGACACCTCATTCATTAAAATCCATCCAGCCGTTGGGATGTTTCGAGGGTATTAAGAAATCCACATACCCAGATACGCGTGAAACAGGTAATCCTTCTTGGTAGTCGGGTAAAAAGATGTTACAAGTTAAACTATACATTTTATTTAAATCTTAACTTGTTAAATGTACAAGTTAAGTAAGAATAAGTTAAGTACGCAAAAACATTTAACTTGTAACATCGTTTTCATCATTTTAGTCGCCTTTTAAGTAAGACAAAGAACATTTTAAAGTTCACATTATATACTTTATGTTTGAATCAAGTTGAAAAATTGCGTTTCGTCTTGGGATTTTATTTATTTCTTATTATCTTACACTTAAGATTTTGCGAAATATACAGTTATGACATTAACCAAATAATATCTATCCACAATGTATTTTTTTTTTCTGAATTTTTTGAAAATTTACAGGTTGTTCAACGATAAAGATCTTCGAAATTAGTGTTCTTTTCCATGAAAAATTATTAAACAGTGAATTTGAACACACCCATTTGACTCATTTCTTTCGACCTTTGCATGTTTCCTATTGCATGTTTTCTATTATCGTGTTTAGTAACGGAATATTAAAGGAAACAGTCTGTAAAAGTTTATTTCTATTTTATGTGTTAAACATTCTAATGATTTCGTTTTAATGATTTTTTTTAATAGTTTTATCTATGTAAAAACGTTTTAAAAATGGCAATATTGAATTGTATTTTAAAGCACACGTAAATTAACGCATGGATTTATTTATTTAATTTTTAGAGGTACATATATATTGAAACAGACTTGAACACAATTAATACAATAAACCAAAAGTATTGAAAAATTCAGACGTTAATTTATGTGTGCTTTAATATATATTGTGTGGATCGATGGTATATTAAATTATGCATCGTATTTTTCGTTATCGTATGCTGTGCCATTGACAGCCGATAACGTTCCCCAACATGGTTTATTAGTGAGAAATTGTCGAACTAGGACAGGATCGGTGAACATTTTTACATAAGCGTGCCAAAAATTCCCCAGCATCATCTATCAACAGTGTAACGTGCCACACTTTCACATAAAATAATTTTGCAAAGTACGATATTTATACAAAACACTAGTTAAAAAATCAGATGCTATTACTCTGTATATTGGAATAAGCCATTAAATAAATGGAATTTTATTTCGTAAATATGATTCATTTACGTAATAATTTTCACTGTAATAAGGAACTGGAAGGATAAATTTTATTTTAGAAATTTTTGACCTTATTATTTATGCAACATCTATTTATAATTATCCAAGTTGTATTAAACATTGTATCAATAAATGTTTTGCTGTTGTATGTTCGATGGAGAATGCTTTATACCTGATTCATATTTTGATAGTTATATAAATTGGATCCATTTGCCATCTTACTGAAGGGAGTGTTTTAAAAAAATTATTTGAAAAATACAGCTTTATAAAATCATAGAGAAAGGTAAAATACATGCTGCAAAAGCTACATAACATTACAAGAAAAGAAAACTCTTTTCATACAAAAATAATTGCATTATTTGTGATAGTCTGTCCGCATGACACAAAATTTTATTCATTATACTAGAAATTAAATGTTATCTGTATAATAATTATCAAAAGTTTTTTTTCGCGTGCCAGAGAAATTGTCTTACGTGCCAACTCTAGCACGCGTGCCATAGGTTCGCCAACCCTGGACTAGGATATCGGCCAGGATAGCTTAGTGGTAAAGCAATAGCACAGTATGCTGTGGACCCAGGTTCGAATCCTGGCCCCGGTAATTTTTCACTAATGTTGGGTTATTGTATTAACTGCGTTCAAGTCTGTCTTAATACATGTGTACCTTTAATAATTGTATTGTATTGTATAGTGGATTTAATGTGAAAAGGTTTCAACAAAAAATGTTAGAGTTTCGAAGGATTTTTTTGAATTGTTAGTTGGGAAAATATACTTGTTTACTTAGAAAAATGGATGATGTTTCTATATGGTATTTATTTTATTTCATTTTTTAACAAAAATGTCTGCTTTGAATGTTTTTTATATAACTTTTAAAAATCCCGAAAGTTTGGAAACTATGCTTGTATAAAAAAAAGGAGGAAAATTGAAGTACGTAATATTTTTAGTTCTTACTTTTAATTGGTTGTTAATAAAATAAACTAATTTACCTACATGTGGAAATAAAAACCTTCTAACAATCTGGACTAAAATCACTTTGATAAGTAATGATTTAAATGTACATCAAAACTCATTCCCCAAAGGTTAATTTTTATATCGTTTCTATATATGTTCGGTAAAGCTGATAGCAAAAGATTTTAAAGAAAGCCGTTGAAAGTAATAAGTTATATGATTTTATTTTAACCAAAAGTTGTTATTACAAAACATATTCATTCCTGTTTGTGAAGAGGTTTCATATTTCTGTAGCGAAAAATTAAAAGATATATTCCGAAATAAAGTTTATGAAAGGTGTATAAGGCTGATGTATGTAGAAAACATCGCAAATATGCTTTTTTTAATTTAATGCAAAATAAATTATGCATGTATGAGTAAAAGATACGGACAAAATCAGCGAAAAAGAAAAAATTATACACTTTGAAATATGAAAATTTCAACTACGGTAGATTTTTTTCCTGCAATGTTAAAACAGTTACGCATGAACATCCCTATATTTTGTGCTATTTTATACTTTGCATTTATCAAAAATTTTGTTTGAAAAATTAAGATTTTTTCTTTAGAAGTTCAAAAATTTAAGTTCAAATGGCGGACGCTGTTTAATACGTTCATCGTTATAATATACTTTATTTTTAGTTCTAGGTTCTATAAAATATATTATGATTCTATTTTTTGCATTTCAGTGGTATACATTTTGTATAGAGTTCACTGAAAACTTAGCAAATATTAGGTTTACCTGAAAGTTTAGTCCGATAATGTTATTTCGAGGCCTACTTTTTTTAAATTCAGATTTCTTAATTGGTACCACTTTTTTGAAATGGTAAAATTCCCATTCTTTTCACAGTGAAAATATTGGGAATTTTACCATTTCAAAAAATTGGTGCCAATGAAGAAATTCGAATTTAAAAACGTAGGAGTGAAATAACATTATTGGACAGAACTTTCCGGTAGACCTAATACTATGCTGTGAGAAATATCTTAACAAAATAACCCGTACATTGGATAAATATTAGGATTGTCGAAAAGTTCTATCCGATAAAATTATTCGCCACTTTTTTAAAATTCAGATTTTTTCATTGGCGCCACTTTTTTGAAATGGTAAAATCCCCATCTTAATGTGAAATGTGAAAGTAATGGGAATGACAGATCTTTCCGGTAGACCTAATACATGCTAAAATTGATAAAAGTATATTTCAAAAGGCATTTAAGTACCTCTATGCTAATCTACGTGTTTCATCGCGCTGACGGCAACATTTTCAAGATCTATAATGATAAAATATTTTCGAATTTTTTTAAATGAAACTGCTCAACAAAAATCACGAGATCACATGTATAATGAAATCAAGCGCAATAATAAAAATGGACATTTGTGAACATGAATTATTTTATGCTATTTTTTCTTATTTAGTAGAGGATATTTTTCGAAATTTTAGGTAACTTCAAGGAGGCTAAATCATCGAATATATTCTTACCGCGTAAAAAGATTTATATTGATTCTCGGATAATGGATGGGAAATAAAATCTTAATGGATAAATTATTCTACTATTTTTAAAATCAATCTCAAAAGTTCTTTGTTACCTAATCTATCCAAAGGTGCAATTTGCTTGTTGTAAGTGATATCAAGTATAAGTTTTTTATCCTAGTTTTAAACTTTCTGTTTGTCATTCCTATATGAAATTCCATCATCTTCATATACCCCTGGTAATTGATTTGGTTCAATTGTATCTATTTGCTATTCCCTTTTTATTTTTATCACTTTTAGCATGCATTAGCTTAGTTTTGATGATTTTAATTGATTTTCATAGATAATTTTACAGAGTTCATTTATTGAAAACTCGGAAAATGTATAGACTCAAAAATAAAATCTTAATGGATAAATTATTATACTATTTTTAAAATCAATCTCAAAAGTTCTTTGTTACATAATCTAACCAGAGGTGTAATTTGATTGTTGTAAGTGATATCAAGTAAAAGTTTTTTATCCTAGTTTTAAGCTTTCTGTTTGTCATTCCTATAGGAAATTCCATCATCTTCATATACCCCTGATAATTTATTTGGTTCAATTGCATCTATTTGCTATTCCCTTTTTATTTTTATCACTTTTAGCATGCATTAGCTTAGTTTTGATGATTTTAATTGATTTTCATAGATAATTTTACAGAGTTCATTTATTGAAACTCGGAAAATATATAGACTCAAAAATACAATCTTAATGGATAAATTATTCTACTATTTTTAAAATCAATCTCAAAAGTTCTTTGTTATATAATCTAACCAAAGGTGTAATTTTCTTGTTGTAAGTGATATCAAGTATAAGTTTTTTATCCTAGTTTTAAACTTTCTGTTTGTCATTCCTATATGAAATTCCATCATCTTCATATACCCCTGATAATTTATTTGGTTCAATTGCATCTATTTTCTATTCCCTTTTTATTTTTATCACTTTTAGCATGTATTAGCTTAGTTTTGATGATTTTAATTGATTTTCATAGATAATTTCACAGAGTTCATTTATTGAAACCTGGGAAAATACGTATATAGGCTCAAAAATAAAAAGATCGTTAAATGTTTATTTTTGATTTTCAGTCAGTAATAGAGCAGAAAGTCGAAATACAGGATAAAGTCTAAAACGGGCTAGATGTTAAATATCATACCAGCAGTTTCGGACATTCGGCAGCAAGGGCATGAAACTATCACATTTTGATAAGAAAGATGATGGAACACCTGATAGGGTTCTTAAGGCTACCGCCCCTTCAGGCAAAGAGAATCGCGAGCTAATGTTAAACCTATGGACGGTTCTTTTTTAATATCGCATTTACATTTCGATATTTTTAAGTACTTTATTTTAAATTGGATAGCTGAGGTCAATCTCTATATTCGCCTTTTTTTTACTATTTCGATTTTGGTTGAAGATTTTTTTTATAAAGTTAGTTTGATTTCGGGAATAAGTTCCGAAAGTGAAAGTCATAAAAAAAAACTGCAACCAAAAACGAAAATTAAAAAAAGGAGAGAATGAAAGGATTAATATCAGCTATCCAATGCAAATATATATATATATATATGTGTGTGTGCGTTTATTTAACTATATCGAAATGCAAATGATATATTTGAAAAGAACCTTAACATTAGCTCGCATGTGACTTTGCCTAACGGGACGTGAGCCTTAAGAATATTCTATTAGTGTTGATAAGCGTTTCATAATATATTCCTTATGCATGATTTTTTTTGTTCTTGTTTTTTCACATTCGTAAAGAAAAAATCTTCTAAGAATATTATATAATCAGTCTGATATCTAATTCCTTACATTACATCCGTAAGCGCGCATAATTTTCCAAACTCATTTATCGAAGGTTAATATTCATATCTCAATATTTTATGTGTTTTGTCTAATTGTTATGTAAAAATTGTGAGAAAACTTAATATGTCATGTGATCTTCTTTTACACAATAATTATAATTAAGAAATTCGTATATGTAAATATGCTGCATCCATATATGTAAAGATATTTCTTTTTCCTATGGCGAATATTCCAAAAGAAATAAAGTTTATGAAAGACTGGATAAAGTTAATATATGTAGAAAACGTCGCGAATATTCTCATTTGTTGACTTGATGCAATATGAATTATGCATGCGTGAATAAAAGATACAGCTAAGTCTAGTAAAAAGTAAGTTTTATACACTTTCACAAATGAAAATTTCGAATACTGTCGAGTTACCTTTTTCTTTCAAATTTATCTCAGCTAGGGATCAAAACTGTCGTGCGATGTGTGAAATTCTACTTTCTATTTTCAAAAGATACATATGAGCAATTGCGATTTTTCCTTTTGAAATTCAAATAAATGAGACTGCCTAATATGTTCTTCGTTATGCAACAGATGGTATGATTTCTAGATTTTTTTAAAGTCTGGTTCCTTAAATTTTGTATACAGTTCATTTGACTTCAGAAGCTAATTGTGACAATTGGGAATTTCGTTTATTTTTCTGATAATAAATTCATTATTTTTTCTGTTATTTTTTATCTTTTTCTAAAATGAATATTATCGAATATAAGTATTAAATATAATACATTTTAATTATGAAATATGAGGAACTATAACCAGTTTCTTTAGAAACATTCAACTAATGTTCCTCATATTCGTTAAAATCATTGTTCAGATTTTAACTTAGTCTCGCTGAAAATCTAATGTTCATATATATATATATATATAATTTAAACTCTAATATGACTGATATTTAGACTTTATGAATTACTTGAAATTATTAAATTGCAATTGTATTATTTATGTTAACTATATTATAATATTTTTATTTAATTGTTTCTGTTATTATGCGTAAAAATAATTTCTTATTTTGAAATATTAAAACATAATTTACAAACTTTATGCGTCCTTATATCTATAAGACACACAGCATATATATATATATATATATAACAATCTAATAAAATTATAGCTAGTGTAGCGTACGGATGGCATGAACTTTTATACATTCTTTAAAATCTGAATTTAATCATTCAAACGTGGTAAATTATAAAGCGAAAGTGTGATAGCTCTTAAATACACTGTCATGAAATATTCAAATACTTGAAAGACAATGTCTCGCAATATTACCATATATTGCAGGAAACTTTTAAATCAAGAGCGAAGTTTTCCCTTATTTTCTGAAAAATGACTTTTAAGATATTGAGGAAATCATTCTTCAGAAATATGAACTTGATAGCTTAAACTAAGGCTTCTAAAGAATAAAATTTCAATACCGTTTTTCTTTTATTATAATATCAAGGGCTTTTTTGGAATAAATTTTATATTTCCTATAACATGCGTTTATATCTTAAGAGACATATTTCAGTAAATACATTTATTGTTTTTTGTAAAAGCTTTAGCTACTCATCGTTATTAAAATAGTTATCTTCTTTAAAAAGAGAATGTTTAATACAGAAAATGTCTGTTAAATTTTTAATTTATTTTTTGAAAATTTTCAGTTATTATGTATAAAAATAACTTTTTATATTAGAATAATAAAACTTAATTTAAAAAAAATATACCTCTTTATATTTAAAAGTCACACAATACATATAAAATAAAGAACTAAAATTATTACAAGTGTAGCCATATGGATGATGGTATAATCTTTTATACATACTTTAAAATCAGAATTTAATCATTCAGACGTGGAAAGTTATAAAGCGGAAGTGGGATGGCTCTTAAATACATTCTCATGAAATATTCAAATACTTGAAAGACGATGTTTCGCAGTTTTCCCTTATTTTCTGAAAAATGACTTTAAAGATATTGAGGAAATCATTCCTCAAAAATATGAACTTGATAGCTTAAACTAAGGCCTCTAAAGAATAAAATCTCAATACCGTTTTTCTTTTATTATAATATCAAGAGCTTTTTAGGAATAAATTTTGTATTCCCTATCACATGCGTTTATATCTTAAGAGACATACTTTAGTAAATACATTTATTGTTTTTTGTAAAAGTTTTAGCTACTCATTGTTATTAAAATAGTTATTTTGTTTAAAAAGAGCATGTTTTAATACAAAAAATGTCTATTAATTTTTTAATTTATTTTTTGAAAATTTTTAGTTATTATGTATAAAAATTACTTTCTTATATTAGAATAATAAAACGTAATTTTAAAAATATATACCTCTTTATATTTAAAAGTGACACAATACATATAAAATAAAGAGCTAAAATTATTACAAGTGTAGCCATATGGATGATGGTATGATCTTTTATACATACTTTAAAATCAGAATTTAATCATTCAGACGTGGTAAGTTATAAAGCGGAAGTGGGATGGCTCTTAAATACACTGTCATGAAATATTCAAATACTTGAAAGACGATGTCTCGCAATATTAGCATATATTGCAGGAAACTTTTAAATCAAGAGCGAAGTTTTCCCTTATTTTCTGAAAAATGACTTTTAAGATATTGAGGAAGTCATTCTTCAGGAATATGAACTTGATAGGTTAAACTAAGGCCTCTAAAGAATAAAATTTATATACCGTTTTTGTTTTATTATACTATCAAAGAGCTTTTTAGGAATAAATTTTATATTCCTTATCACATGCGTTTGTATTTTAAAAGATGTACTTCAGAAAATACGTTTATTGTTTTTTTAAATAGAGTTTAAGCTACGCATCGTTTTTAAAACAGTTATCTAGTTTAAACAAGTTGGAAATTGCACGTCAAAAGTGGCAAATTAGGTGCGTTCGTACTATAACTAGTGTTATAAATATTTTTTGCACCGCATATTGTACTGAATGTATATTTTAGTGCACTTCATAAGTGCATATCAATTTCATTCTGTTCAAAAGGCTGCGACATCATTAAAATGCCCTTAATGGGAAATAAGTTTTTTTTTCCATTGGCCGTAATGTAACGGAAAAATTTTGATTGTCCCTGTAATTAAACTAGTCATCGGATTTTCATAAAATCTGAAATGACTCATCAAACTTTTGCAACAATTATATATTTGAAGTTTCAGACCATTCAGTTGGGTAGTTTTTGCTTTGTTATATTCGGACGGACGAACAGGCAGACAGACATACAGACGTACTGAACGACGATTATAAGTGCTACGTATTTATATAATTACGAACCCACCTCAAAAATGAATGTTTTAAAACAGAAAAAATCTATTAATTCTAAAATTTATTTTTTGCAATTCTGCAAAAATTTCAAACTAATGGTTTGTAGAATAAAGAAATACAACACATTTGATTTCAACTTCACACCCAAAAACGAAATCATATAATATGTGCACAAGAGACTTTTAAATGCGAAAGTAGAGCTAAAATAAAAACAAAACAAAATTCCTAACTATACGTATAAAAGGTAAGTTTATGCGAAAAAAAACGTTATTTTAGTTCTAAAATGTTTTACAGCTAGTCTTTTTTATTGTTAAGTTCTAAAACATGGCGTTAAAAAATACAATTTTCCAAATTTATACAAAAAATGCAGTAATTTGGATTATATTAATCTTTAAAGATACAGACATTTTGTTGTAACACAAAACCAAGGTGTACTCTATGCGCAAATGTATTATAAAGCCTAAATAAGAACTTTTAGTACTATCCCTTTTTATTCCAATACCCATTAGTAATATTAAACTAAACATCAAAATCAAATTGTAAATAAAAAAAAAAGAAAAGTGCCCAGTTCAACTGATGGCACTAAGATCGCAGGTTATTTACACTCTTATTTCAAAGAATAATGCCTCTCGAAAATAAAGAAATCGACAAAAAAATCAATTAGCTACATTAAAGGGGTTATTAGCTCCCCCATTTTCCCCCTTTATACTTAACATAGGAACCTACAAATCGAATCGGGGAGGCGCCTTATTAGAATAAACCGATGTTCCAAATTTGAAGCAAATCGGCTAATTCTGCACGAAAAAATGATTTATCTAAATTAAAGGGGTTATTAGGTCCCCCATTTCCCTCCTTTATACCTAACAAAGGAACCTCCAAATCAAATCAGGGAAGCACCTTATCAGAATAAACCGGTATACCAAATTTGAAGCAAATCGAATAATTTTGTCTGAAAAAATCTATTTATATAAATTAAGGGGAGGGTATAGCCCCTTGTTCCCCCTTTATACTTAACCAATGAACCTCCAAATATAATCAGGGAAGGGACTTATCAGAATAAACCGGTGTAGCAAATTTACAGCAAATCGTATATATCAGCAGGATAAACCCTTTTATCTAAATTAAGAACAGGTTTAGCCTCCCTTCCTTCCTTTATACTTAACCAATGAACCCCCCAAAGCTAAGCAGGGAAGCATCTTATCAGAATGAACCTATATACCAAATTTTAAGCAAATCGGATATTTCTATCAAGAGGTATCGCGTTACATACATGCGTACATACAGAAACTGTGGGCACATTAGCTCCCAGTCTTTGATAACCTGTGAGCTAATAAAGACTAATTTAAGTAGAATTAATGTAACATAAATGGTTTGTAGTAACATAAAAACTTGGGCGAAGTACTCCATACGCCAACGCTTTTTAAAATTTAAATCTGAAATTTTTACGCAATTCTTCATTAATGCGCTATCTAGTAACAGTATAAATAGAAGAAAGAAAATAGAGTAAATTACACAAATACAAGTACGGCAGATTCCGTACGCCGTTAATGAGTTATCAATGAAAATATTGAAAGAGAGCATTCAAAATAGCGAAATTCAAAATTAAACATTAGTTAAAGAATGGAGGGTCTTGGATACGAGAGTAAATGGGGCGCAGATGTTAATCGCGTAATTATATAGGAATTTCAAACTTTATTTTCACTTACTACGGAACATCGCCAACTGTCAGTTCTGGATTTTGACGAGAGTTGTATCGTTCGAAAGTTCTTATCCCTACAAAAAATGTATAGGAACTATACTCCCGAATAAGTTAGTTCACGAGGTATAGACCCTTTTCTTTGTCGGAAGAAGAAAAATAAAGAAGTAAAAAAGCGGGAAATTCTTTCAAAAAGGTACCGAAGGTAAGAATTTTGTCATATAATAAACCATGATAGTGTTTTCTATGTAAATGTGTTGACAAAAAAGTTTCCTACACCAGACACAGCTGGTGAAAGGCATCACTGTTTGACTGTCAGCACGGACTTGTTTACCAAAAGTGAAGCATATATAATTTACTGATCAGAAGACTGAATCCGTGTTTCGCATTAAAACCCTTTGAAAAGTGTACTGAAGCATCGTATCGAAAATAGAAGTGAACTGATTGTAAGACAAGTGAGATGTTTTTAGTATATCTTCTATAATAATAGTGTTGAGACCCCAACAAATACTTCGATGAATAGTTGAATATTATCCTCTTTTATTTACAAAGTACTTGTAGTCTTCGAAGAAGTAAAAGTTCAGTAGCTGAAGGCATTTTGTCGATCCAGATGGAAGCAAGACTGGCTGTTTAACAGAATCCAATTTTTTTATGCATAAATTTTTTGGCCAATCCATCTGTCCAGTACCCGGTCAACTTTTTCATTACGACTCTATCATGAAACGTTATCATTGAAACCACTATTATGATTAATTATAAGACAAACCTCTTGCCTTTGATAGCTTTTGACTGAATCGCAAAGGCCCTTCCATGAAAACGGACAAAATTTCCTGTACGTGACACTTACATAAATACCTGTATCTATTAACTTATAAGTTGATAAAGTATTAACTATACAGTAAAAATAACAAAAAATCCTAGATTTTCATATTAGAATAATTGTTTTATTTTCAGGATACAATAGCATTGTTAAAACAGCAGTAATATGTGGAAAAGCAATTCCACATGTGATAAGGAATGGCCCTTTAATAGGTTTAAAATACACATTTTTACCCTGGACGTAAAAATTCTTACAAACGTAAGTATTCGTAAGTCAAGGAAAATTCAATATCAGATGTAACGAACCTATAGCGGACATGAAATATAATAGAGGTAATACTGCTTTATCCCGGCTGAATAAAATAGTCAACATTAACATACTTTTTAACGAGAGTAAAATAACCTACAGGTCTAATTTTTATTTACAATTATTTATAAGAGAATCCATTGAAATTTATTTAAGAGGTTCAGGAGTCTGTAACGATACATTATCTTTCCGTATCCCGAATTTATGGGTTGAATGGTTGGACAACTTACGGCTCGCAACATAAAGGGAACACACGCAATCGCGAAAATGTAGAGCGCGTTATAGGATTACTTTTTATATTCGATGATTTTTTCCATTTTTCATATGCATTTGTAATTTTCTGCTATACATTCTGGTGACGAGTTGAAACATGTAAATATACATTTTTAATGTGTTTTATAACGTTTATTAAGCAAATATATATTTTGATATTGTGATATCGTAAGTATTCTGTCCATTTTCAGGGCCATTCCATGAAAAACGGAAACAATGCCCTGATCGTGAAACTTACTTAAATATATTAGCCTAATTTAATCTATATCTATTAACTTTTAAGTTGTTAAAATATAAGATATACATTTAATGTAACAAAACATTCCTAGATTTTCATATTACCATATTTGTTTTATTTTCAGGATACAATAGCATTGTTAAAGCCGTAGTACTATGCAGAAAAGCTGCCCCACACGCGACATGAATTGGCCCTCGTGTTGTTTTTACTTCATTATTTTTACTCTTTCGAGACAGAAAAAAACCCAAATCTCGTGAATTATTAGATTCGGGAGTACAGTTCCTATACATTTCTTGATTCTCGAGACAAGAGATTTCGAACGATACTACTCTCCTCAAAATCCAGAAATGACAATTGAGGATAATGAGGATACATAATTATTATTAAAATCATTGACTGATTACAAAATTATTTAATTCCAAAATATGGAATACCCCAACGTTCGGCATTCGTATTCTTCTGACTTATGTGTATGCATATATAGTCCGATGTTTGAAAAACCATATTCGAAGTGTGTTTGAAATTATACTTGTGTTTACTAGTAAATAAAATAGAAAGAATGTTGTCAACCTGTTTTATTGATAAGAAGTTCTGTCTCCACCCCCTCCCCCCGAAACCTCCGTGCATGGGCAAATGCAGGAATACATTATTACTGTTGAATGCATTATATAAGAAAACTATTATTAAATACTTTTGAATACTAACTATATATGTTTACTGTTATTTGATATAAAGTTTGGGCAGTGCAAGAAGACATTATATAAAAAAAACTATTATTAAATGACGTTTAAATAGTAACTATATGTTTTTAGTGTTATTTGATATAAAGTTTTTTTCATACATAAAGTGATACTTTATTGACTTTTCTTCACTTGAATGAATAAAGTATGCGAAAATAAATGTAACCGTATTTCTATATCACTCCAAACAAAAGAGAAAAATTCCAAAAATCAAAAGACTTTTTAGGCATTAATAACGGTATCATTACGAGGGGGCGGGTGGGAAGATTTTAGTAATGTGAATGCATGATATCGTAAGGGGCAAGGGGGTCCAAAATTACCAAAATGTTGATAGTGTTATATGTGTATAGTCCCTTAGTGTCGCACCATCTTCGTTTGTAAAGGATAAATGCGAAAAATAACGCACATTAAATCTGCTTTTTTACAAGCATCATCATGTTAAATGAATGTCGAGGTGAAAAAAATTTTTAAATTTGCTCTTAAGAATTTTATTTTTAATTTTAATTTTTAAGAAAAATTTACACCAGTGGAGAGAGGTGGCATGCAAATATCTGAAAATAGATTTTATTTGTATATAAACATTATTTAGTAAAATTTGCTTTCGTGTAGTGCATTTTAAAGCACAAACAGCAACACTACAAGGTTCACAATAAGTTTGAATTAAGCTAAGATTCTAGATGTTTTCGTATACATACTTCTGTTTAGTGCTGCCACTTATATTTTCTTTTAAAAAAGAAAGGTTCGTAGGTGATATCTGAAAAGACCGCGCACGTATATAGTAGGTACTTTTAATTATTAGTTAAATTTGACATCGATTGACAAATTGAGTTAAATTTGACATCGAGAGACTCTCGTGCTTAGTCGCTTCACCGAAAACGGCAACCCGAGTAACGATCGAAAGAATCGAATCGAATCAAAGTGCTAATTTGACGATAAAAAAGATTTAAAAAAATATTTTAAACACATTTATCAACCAAGTTCAAAAACTACATTATTTTCCGTGCTTATTTTTAGTTTTTTTTTTTTTTTTTTTTTTTTTTTGTCAAATTGTGTTAAATTTGACATCGAGAGACTGTAGTGCTTAGTCGCTTCACCGAAAACGGCAACCCGAGTAATAATCGAAAGAATCGAATCGAATCAAAGTGCTAACTTGAAGATAAAAAATATTTAAAAAAATATTTTAAACACATTAATCAACCAAGTTCAAAAACTACTTAGTTTTCCGTGCTTATTTTTAGTTTTTCCATTACTCGATTATTTTTCTTTTGAAACTAGCTGCGTTCCTGGACAATTTTGTTTTGACATGCTTAAGATGTCGCATTACTTAATGTAAGATCGAACACTTTTCTTTGAGAAGGGCATTAAAAATTATGAATGTTTTCAAATTAACTTAAAATTGACTTTTTATTTAAAATGCTCAGTTGCTTTTTGTAGAAATATTTTCTGTAACTTTTATGCTATCTGCGTAAAATTTTTGCATGGGTTAGATTGAGAAAGTAACGGAGAAAATAAATTAATTTAAACTAATTTATTAATAAAAGTCTAAGAACTACTTAGTTTTCAATATTTATTTTTTTTACATTACTCTGTTATTTTTCTTTTAATCTAGCTACGTATCTGGAAAACAAATTATTTTTCCGACATTCCTAGAATGTCTCATTAGTTAATGTAAATAAGGCCAGACATATTACTTTAGGAGGTGCATTAAAGTTTTCAAATTAATTTAAAACACACTTATTTTGCTCTAAAATGAAAGTTACGTTATGAAACTTCGTAAAAACATGTCAGGAAAAAAAAAAAAATTCTAGACATATTTGCTTTAGGTATTCATTTCCTGCTTTACTTTTTTAGCTGGAGTTAACGCACTTCATGTGTAAGTTAATCGGTAGAAGAAAATTGGATTAAGGATTCTTCTTTTGAATTATTGAGAGAAACTGCTTAAAATTCACGGGTGAAATTCATATATTAATGAACTACTTCGAACGATTTTTTGCGTAAGCAATCGTCTGCACTTGGAAATTTTAATGACAAGTTTTAAATTAAAACCGATATTTTACCTATATGTATTTTTAAAAAGATATATGAATCATGTTTTATGTTAATTTTGTTTGTGATGTTTTATAAAAAATAAAAAATCAAATTTTTAAATATACGTATAAAGGAATACTTAATTCAAAAAATGTTGTTTTAGTATTAAAATATTTATAGCCAATCTTTTATATTGTGATGTTCTAATACGTACTGATAAAATTCCACAGCTTCCATAATTTTAGACAAAAAATGCAATAATTTATTTATATTAGGTGTGCAAAATAATACACAAGAAATCTGCTTTTTTAGCAGCAACGCCATGTTAATTTTACCAGGAGTTGAAGAAGTTTTCAAATTTATCTTTAAGAACATTTTTTTTTTTTTTAATGAGAAAAAGCTACTTAGATTTTTATATTTATTTCTTTATCTTGAATGTTCAATTGTTTCTGTAGAAATATTTTCCGTAAATTTTGTGCTACCAGTATAAACCTCTTGAAAGAGTTATTTTGACGGGTAACGGACAAAAAAATAATTTTAAACTCAATTAATTATAAAGTCTAAAATCTAGTTCGTTTTCTATATTTTTTTTTCTAGATTACTCCGTTATTTTCCTTTTCAATCTAGCTGCGTACTGGAAAGCAAATTATTTTTCCGACATGTCCAGTTCATTTCATTATTTAATGTAAATAAAGCCAGACATATTACATTAGGAAGTGCATTAAGGATTATTAAAGTTTTCAAATTAATTTAAACACATTTCTTCTGCTCCAGAATGAAACTTGCGTTATGAAACTTCCTAAAACATATCAGTTGAAAAAAAAATAAAAAAATTCTAGACATATTTATTTTAAGTGTCTCATTTCCTGTTTACTTTTATTGCTGTAGGTAATGCACTTTATGCCTAAGTTAATCGAAAGAAAAAAATGAGATTAAGGATTCCTTTTTTGAATTATTGAGAGAAACTGCTGCAAATTCACGGATGAAACTCGTGTCTTAATGAACAAAATAGAACGATTTTTTTTCTTACTGTACGTGATAATTTTACTGATATTTTTTTAAATCATAATCAATATTTTTGCTGTATATTTTATTTTAGAAGACTAGGAGGGCTCCCCCCCTGCTCGCTATGCTCACCCCCCCTCCCCCCCGCGTAAACGCTTCTTGATTCCGTTCGGTATCGCGATTTAAACCCTATTTTCTAGCCAACTCCAAAAGAAATTATTTCGCGTTTCTATTCTGGATCGCTTCGCGATTCCTCATTTTCTATGCATTCAATTTTTAGATTCCACTTGGTATAAACGCGCTCCTCCCCAACTCCTGACGATTTTATTTCCTTATCTCCAAGCAGGTAATCATTAGAGCTTACAGAGTTTCATAATTAAAAGAATTATTAAATATAAAATCATTATAAAAAGGTAAAATTTATAATTTATTTGAATAATTACAAATTAAATAAAAATTATATATATAGTGTTACGAATATTATAAACTAGTAGCGTTTGTGCTTAAAAATAAAGTAAATACATCAATTAAGCTCTATTCATAAGCTAATATTATTTTTTGTTGCATTGAAATATCTCAATTTGTTGATTTTCTGCGAGCAAGTAAACCCTATTGGATTTCAATGGGAGTTTATGGAATTTTGGCGAAATACTGGAAATAGCGCCAAGTTGGCTTCACTTTTGGGGACTAATTTTGTTCGCCAAATTTGGCGATATATCGCCAAGTTGGCGACAAACTTAGTGATGTTTGGCGACAGAGAAGGGACCCCTCCCTTGATATAGCGTCAGAAAGCACTGACCAATCAGCTGCGTTTCGCAGTATCTACGCAGATTTTCATTGGTTCATTTCCAAAGTATTACTTTTTTTATATATAGAAGGATATGCAAGTCAAGTTTTTCATTAATTTTGTTTCTAGAGATTTTTGTTTAAATATGTGTAAAAAAAAGAGGTTAATTAAAATGTTACCTTTTTTGTTTATGTAATGAATCTGACTTATTACACTAGTCTTCAAAGTTTGGGCTGTGTCATGTTTTTTAATTTTCGATAATTCGTTCTTATGTATTTTGTAGAGCTGAATCCGAAATGGCCTTCATACTTTACCATCACGTAAGTATTATTTGCAAATCGCAAAATTTCAAAGTTAAAAAGTAAAACAATATATATATATAGAAAATTTGTTATTATAAAATAGATATAAGGGAACGTTCATTGTTACTATTCTGACCATTAGAGCAAACTTTCACAAATACTTCCTATTATTTTATTACGAAATATAATTAAAACAAAAATTGATATAACCAGTTAAATACAACTATGTTCCACTCGCATAAAATATATCTAATTTGTAACAAAAAGCATTTCCCTTGTCTATATAATCAATCAAATGTTTGTTACTCTTGTGACCAGAGTGTCACAAGAGTCATTTAATATATACATACGTAAAATGCTTTTTGTTATAAATTAGATATGTGTTTGTGTGTGGAACACAGTGGTATTTAGCTGGTTATATCAATTTTTATCTTACTTATATTTTGTAATCAAATAATTGGAATTATATATGAAAATTTGGTCTAATTATCACAAGAGTAACAAATGGACGTTCCCATAATTGTTGTAGTTTTTAACTTTTGGTATTTGATTTTTATGTTTTTTCTTTAGCGCTGAATTCGAAAATTATTTCCCTTTTTAACTATCACGTCATAAAGATTTTTCGTAAATCGTAACTTTCAAAGTTAAAAAGTTAAAAGTTAAATGTGACCCCCCTCCCCTCTCATCGGACCCCTAAGCTGTTTATCTATAAGAATCCCCAGTATAAGCTAAAAAAAATGAATTAATTATTGCATTAAGTAAAATAATATAGAATAAAAAAGTGTTTTAAATATGTTTTATAGCATAAGATTTTCGCTGATTTTTTACTTTTTTTACTTGGAAATTTACGACTTGAGAAATGATTGATGATGATGATTGAGAAATGATTGATGATTGAAATGACCATGATGATTAAAGATGAAGATCATTTTCAGATTCAGTGCTAAAAAGTACATAAAATCAATTATCGAAATTTAAAAAACACAACCATCGCAATTATTTTATCGTATCAGATATTCACTTCTTTTAAAACTTTTTAACTTGAAAAATCCTGACATGATGGTTAAAAATGGAGGTATATTTCGAATTCAGCGCTATAAAATACATAAAAATCAATTGTTAAAACTTAAAAAACATAACCATAGCAGGATTGAGTTATCAAAGATAAAGTTCATTTCTTTTTTTTTTTTTTTTTTTTTTATCTTTCAGGGAGTGAAGAACTAGATATACAATACAGTATTAAAAAAAAAAAAAAAAAAAAAAACATGACTTCTTTAAACTAATGTTTAATAAAAAAGGAGTTATTTTGAATATGATGTCGCGTGTAAAAAATAACAGAATATTATTTACTAGCAGGAATAACCGAGCTAAGCTCAGTCAAAATTATCCTTGTTTTCAATTCAAAATTTTACTCTCACTGTATCATTCTTGCTGTTTAGACTCAATTGGCATGATCCTGATACATAGCGATCCAAAATTTGACCCACTAACCGAATTTTTCGAACTTGCGACCTAACCAATGCTCTTCTCGAACCCGAAAACGATAGGAAATAAATTTATAGTCTTTTTAAAGTCGTTTTATAGATAAAATTAGTTTGACCCACGCTAACCCAAAAGGGACCCAATAATCTAAATTTATCAAACACGTGACCTATATTATGGTCTTCTCATGCTGGGAAACAATGTAATAAAAGAGTTTGTCAAAATTGTTTTTGTCGTTTTTTAGATACAATTAACTTGACCCACAGTGACCCCAAACTGATCCACTAATCGAATTTTCTCGAAAATGTGACTCAGCCCAATGGTTTTATGCTCAAAAACGATATAATACAAAATTTTGTCAAAATTGTTAGAGCCTTTTTTTAGATACAGTTAGCTTGACCTATAGTGACCAAAAATGACCCACTAATCGAACTTTTTCAAACATGCGACATAGCCCAATGGTCTTCTCATGTGCAGAAACGGTATAATACAAAATTTTGTCAAAATCTTTTGAGTCATTTATTAGATACAATTATCTGGACCCACAGTGACCCAAAAATGACCCACTAATCGAATTTTCTTAAACATGTGACTTAGTCCAATCGTCTTCTTAAGCTCAGAAACGGTATAGTACAAAAGTTTGTCAAAATCATTTGATTTGTTTTTCAGATTCAATTAGATTGACTCAAAATGACCCACTAATCGATTTTTCTCGTCACTGTGACTTAGCTCAGTGGTCATCTCATGCCCAGAAGCAGTATACTACAAAATTTTGCCAAAATGTTTGAGCCTTTTTTTAGATTCAATTAACTTGACACCCGACCCATTGTGACCCAAAATGACCCACTAATCTAATTCCCTTGAACATACAGCCTATCCTAATGGTTTCCTTGTGCCCGTTAACGATAGAACACAAAATTTCGTCAAAATCGTTAGAGCCTTTTTCTAGATAAACTTAGCTTGACCCACAATGACCCAAAAATGACCTACTAATCGAATTTTCTCTAACATGGGACTTAGCCCATTGGTCTTCTCGTAATCCAAAAGAGTATATTACAAAATTTAGTCAAAATCGTTTGAGCCGTTTATTAGATAAAATTATCTTGACCCGAAGTGACCCTAAAATCATCTACTAATCGAAATTACTCGAACATGTTACCTAGCCCAATAGTTTTCTCTTGCCCCAAAACGGTTGGATATAAAATTTAGTCAAAATTGATTGAGCCGTTTTTCAGACATAATTAGCTTGATTCTGACTTTTTATGACCCAAAATGACCCACTAAACGAATTTTCTCCTGCGCTAGGTCAGGGAATATCTCATTATTAATTAAAATTAAGGCAATACACATAGCTGAAAACCTAGAGGTTATTTAAAGGCAAATAAAAATGTTTTCTACCAGACTTTTTGTATGCATATAAATGAAAAGTACTACATAAAACCCAACACATTATTAAAAAAATATTAAATGAACTTTTTTCTGTCATCTATAATTTTTCGCTTTATAAAACCAGAAAGTTCATATCTATGACTGCATTTCGGTTATTAAAGTGTATTAAGTTTTATTACAGATTTCCAATTTATTTTTAATTTATTTGTATATGTTTTATGCTTAAAAAAATCTATATCCTCTCAAAAAAATATTTCAGTAAAACATACCCCAACAATTCTAGAAATATTTGTTTTAGATGTCATTTCTCTTTTTACATTTTTAGTCAGAGGTAATGCACCTTGCATGTAAGTTAAACATAAAAAATGGGATTAAAGTTTTATTTTATTTTATTTTTATGAAAGAAATAATGTAGAATTCGCGGATGAATCTTTTAGTAATGAAGATTTTTTTATTCGTGTGTTTTTTTTGGTGCTTTTTCCAAAAAGTTTTCACTGTAAAGGATACACTTTTAATACGCATTTTGCTGAAAAAGACTTGTTTCAAGGATTTTTTAACTTATATATTTAGATAAATGTAAGAAAATTGAGGTTAATTAAAAAGTTGTTCTTTTTATCAGTAATAAAGCTAAATTACATCAAAATTAATCAATAAGTTTCTTTTATTTCTTTCTCCTAACGTAATTACTAGATAAAGTGCAACATAGCATAAATTCTCTGAAGCAGTTTTGAAGAAAATTAAAATATTCTACACATTACGTTTATTTTTAAGAATACAAAGTGTAAAACATTTATGTTTTTGTCTTCAATTTCTATTTTAAAACTAGTTTATAAATACAAGAAATAACTTTCAAACGCATTTTAAAACCACAAAAGTACATTAGTTTCGTGCATCCTTTAAAGTATATAAATTACTTATTTTTAACTCAATCAAACTGAGTGATAAAGCAATCATATCAGAAATTCAATGCAATCATACCAAGAAGAAAATAAAAATATTCTGCACATTACGTTTATTTTTAAGAATACAATGCGTAAAACATTTATGTTTTTGTCTTCTATTCCTCTTATAAGACTGGATAAATACAAAAAATAACTTTCAAATGCATTTTAAAACCACAAAAGTACATTAATTTCGTACATATATGAAATAAAGATTAAAAAATTATTATTTTAAACTCAATTAAACTGTCTGATAAAGCAATCATACCAGTTAAATTTTGTTCCCATTGTGAAAAAGTGTGTTCAGTCCAGTACTCGAATTAAGGACATTTTGGTCTCAGCTGTAATGCTCCACCAACTAAGCTATCCTGGGATATCGAGCAGACCCAATTCACTCAATTAGCAATTTTAAGGGATTGGAATAATGCGATAAATACCAAAAACTCCAAAGGTTATGGAACAAGTTCAGGTTCCTTTCTCAGCTTGAAATATTTTCACTGAGTGGGAAAATATTTGAAATTGTATAATTTCTTTATAAACCAGATTAATTAAAGTAATATATATACATATATATATATATATATATATATATATGTGTAATAATAAAAAATTTCGACCTTTTATCTTAATTAAACTATTCCAAATTATTATAATATCTATCTTTTTTACTTAGATTTAATATTATCTTAAATATCTTTTATCTTTTTTCCATGCTTTAAATGCGTATTCTTTTATAATTCTAAAAACTTAAATCCATTCGTCTAATCTTATAAAACCCATTAAATTACTTTTTTTTTTTCGTTTTATTCGGGCTCGGGCCGAACTTTTAGCTAGTTATAACGGGCCGGGCCAATATTTTATTGTACGGGCCGGGCCGGACCGAATTTTTTTTCTATGAGTCGGGGCGGGCCCGGGCCTGGAAATGTCGGCCCGTGCAGACCTCTAATCTGAGCTTCACAGTTATTTTGTGCGGTCACATGCTAATTTGCTTTCTTTGATGATCTGGCAAGTATAAATATTCTGATAAGATTTATATCAGACGCATTCGGTCTAGTTCTGTATTTCAAAGAAATCTATGGTGTAGTTTTTCTCCTTAAAACACAGAATTTGCATTGCTGGTCACGCTTTGTGAGATATTGTCATTCAGTGTTATTTGAGGAGGTTGCCCGTTTGTGACAAGTTAACTACTCATTTCGATAAAGTGAATATCGGAGTCATTCGAGTTACATTTAAAGCATTTTTGAAGTGCCTGCCGTTGATTAATTTTTATAGGTATATAGTATTCTACGGCATCTTCTTGGAATACGATGTTGAGCAGCCATTTTTTTAAAGTAAGTTGAGTTTTAAAGTTAGTAACTTTGCTTTTATATCTGTTGTTACCTCTTTATTTTTTAGTTAATCTAGCGAGTGTTAATGTAGTTTTCTCAACTCCATTGTCCCGCCCTATCTAATATTGTTTTAACAAATTAGCGATTTATGTTATATAGTGTCTCAATGGCTACTTTCTTAATAGTCCAGGCAATAGAGACCGTATAGGCACTCTACCTAGCAAAATTTATGGTAGTTCTGGAAAAAGGCATATATGTTTTTTTACGTTGCTGAATCCAAATTTTTAACTTCCCACCAAAATTTCCCCTGGCAACCCCCCCAAAATTTTGGTAAAATGCCCCCCAAAAAGGTTTTTATTAAAAAATCATTTTTTTATTGTTTTGGGGAAAAAGTATCTAGAAATTCAGAAAGTAGACAAAATTTGCAACAAATAACATATATGACATTATGACGTAGGGCATGGAGGGATCTGCCTTGGAACATGCGCCGCGGTGCTGCGTGGACTATGTTGCGCAATTTCACTTAACCACTCGCATCGTTTACATTCGCCCTCCCATCTCCCCTCCGAAGTTTCCCTATAAGGTTTACTTTAAGTTTTTTGTGTCGCTGAATCCGAATTTTTAAATTCCCCTCACCCCCCCCCCCGTGCAACCCTCCCAAAATAGTTTTTTTTCATTAAATTTTTTATTGTTTTAGGGGGAAATTATGTAGAAATTCAGAAAGTAGACAAAATTTGCAACAAAGAGGATATATGACATTATTACGTAGGATGAACGGGGAGGGGGAGGGCTGCCTTTGAACATGCACTGCGGCACTACGTGCACTAAGAAATGCAAGTCCAGGCAATAGGGGATTTTACCTGGCAAAATTAATACTAGTTCTTGATTTCGACTCACTTTATCTTTTAAGGTCGCTAAATCCGAAATTTCACCCGGTAACACTCCATAAAATTGATTTTTTGAAAAAATTTGATCTTTCGAGAACAGTGCGCGGGGAATGTTCCGAGGCAGCCCCTACTCTCTCCGTTTATCATATGTGATAATGTGATATATCCTATTTGTTGCAAATTTCGTCTACTTTCGGAATTTCTACATACATTTCCCTTAAAACAATAAAAAATTTTATTTAAAAACAACTATTTTGGGGTGCACGGGGGGGATTTTGGGGGGGAAGTTAAAAATTCGGATTCAGCGACCCAAAAAACTTAAATTAAAACTTATAGGGAAAGTTCGGAGGGGAGACGTCAAAGCGAATGTAAACGATGTGAGTGGTTAAGTGAAATTGTGCAACACAGCCCACGCACCATAGCGGCGCATGTTCCGAGGCACATCCCCCCATCCCCATTCATCCTACGTCATAATGTCATGTATGTTATTTGTTGCAAATTTTGTCTAATTTCTGAATTTTTAGATGCTTTTCCCCTAAAACAATAAAAAATTGATTCTTTTGATAAAAACCTTTTTAGGGGCATTTTACCCATAGTTTGGGGGAGTTGCCGGGGGAAATGTTGGTGGGAAGTTACAAATTCGGATTCAGCTACCCAAAAAACATAAAGTAAGCCGATTTCCAGAACTACCATTAATTTTGCCAGGTAAAATCCCCTATTGCCTGGACTATAAGCCACATGACAAACGCTTACATTACTTTCCTATTTATTATTATTTTTTTTTATCAGCTCTTTAAACGGGTAGATCACCTTTAGCAGCTGGATATTGCGTGATTTTAACACAATATTAAAAAAAAATTTGGAGTTGTAACTATTTCTCCAAATTAAGCAATTTTTTTAGAATAAATTGTACAACTCTTTGTTTACGTATTCCTTTAAATACTTTTAATGATACCTAATTAGATTTTAATTTAATTAAAACTGAATAATTAACGATTTTCAATGACCTACATGTGTTGCGCGAAGGATTATAAAAATATATTTTATATATCCACTTAATATTACATATAAATAATCTTACAATATCGTACTTTAACTTCAACCTGAAATAATAATGAAGTTTACAGATGAAAATATTATTTTTTGGCAATTAAAACAGAAAACGCAAGATCTATGATGAAATTTCAAAAAAAATTAATAATAAATAAATATATTACAGGTACTTACATAAAAATAGGTAGAGGTTATAAAGATATATAAAGATACAATATGATTCACAATTTTAAGTTTCTATGTTATTCAGTTTTGGAAATAGGATGCGTGCAGTGTCAAAAATATCTGATTTTAGTAAAATGGCTTTAAAGTTCAAATTTACCTTGATTTGGATAGGTACCGCTCCATATACTTTATGATAAACCAGTTTTAATTGGAGTATCTTCATAATTCTTTTTTTTTAAAGTTCGGTAACATGTTATCCTTTCATAATGGATAACAAAAAAAAAAAAATGAATTTTAAAAAGTTTTAAGGTGATCACTCACCTTAAGACAGCTGGAGAAGAAATTATTTTTCTTGCATTCTCAAAATATCTCTTTTCATAATACAATGAAACAAAACTTTACTAAGTGAAATAAAGGGGTATCGGGACTGTTAAAGCTTTAAAATTTTAGAAATTTTAATATTTTTAAATTTTAAACTCCTATCTCTTCTGAACATTTTTATATAACTATTTGCTTGAAATTCCTATTAGAACAGAAGTTGTGGCTTTTAGAATTTTATCCGCTCAATAGCTGAAGCGGCGTTTTCGAAGCTTTGAAGTCATTTTTCTCAAAATGACGTTTTTGGACATAACGCGTACGATACCTCAAAAACTTCTAAATATTTTTTTCATGAAATTTTCAAAACATATGTTTAATTTTACTCTGAATAAACTGAACCTAAAATTTTCTACTTATTGTTCAAAAAAATATTTTTTTTAGGTGATTATATTGTTGAGATTTTCTATATTTGGCATTAGCTGAATACAACTTTGTATTAAAAATATAAAAATGCTTTAAATACAAATTTATTTAGGCTTATAGTAATTATTACTGTCTGAAGTATATATAGGCACCAAAATTTCCCTTCTAGTTGCACAATTTATTTTGTAAACCTGCGCTAATCTATTATGCCGATTTTTTGCTCATCATATGTCTGACAGTTTGGAGACCCCTGTAAATGCTAATTCTGCATCTTAAAATTTTTTAAATAAATGCAATGAAACAACATACTTATATCTTTCATTCCATTTAAAAATGTGTCTTAAAATCAAGTACATTTTAAGATATTATGTGTTGAAAATGTTCTTTTTCATCATTTTTTTCCAATTTTAAGAGTTATTACCCCTTAGAGTCAGTAACCGCTTAAGCTTTATTACAGTTTTCTCACTTTTTAAAATATATTTTTTTATGCTAAAATGGACATATACGTTATAAAATCTCCTAAATATATTTCAGTAATTTTTTTTCGAAATTCCTAGAAATATTTGTTTCAAGTGTTTTTTCATTTCCTTTTTTTTCTTTTTAGCCGGGGGTAACGCATCTGCTATGTAAGTTAATCATGATAATAATTGGGGCTAAAGTACCATGATTTTTATTTTTTTACGGCAGAAGCAGTTTAAAATATACTGATAAAACTCATATTTTAAACATAAAAATGATAAATATCAAGTTATTTTTATACGTTTTTAATTAAAAGCTCCATGTCTGCTGCAGTGTTTGGTTAAAAGTTCAATTGTTTCTGACATTTTTATTAAAATATATCTAAGAAACAAGTGCCTAATAAATACATTTTCTTTTTTTTTACTGTAATCGAGCTGAATTATATGAAAATGATACATCAAGTTAGTTTTTTCTTTTAATGTGCGATAGAATGACTACTTTAAATCATTTTTGAAATAAAATAAAATATTCTACATATTACCTTTATTTTTTAGTCTACCATGCGTAAAAAAAAACCCTTGATTTTCTCTTTAATTTTCTGTACTAAATTTGTTTAAAACTAAAGTAACGTTTAAAATTCATAAAACCTTGAAGTAACGTATAGCTTCTAAAATAAAATCTAGAATCTATATGTATATATATTTTAGAATGATCATGAATTTTTTCTTGGAACCCTTAATTTATATTTTATTCTAAATGGAAAACAAATTATTTTTCGTACATGCTTGAAATACATCTTTATTTAATAAAAATAAAGAGAGGCACTTTATTTTAGAAAGTGGATTTAAGCTATCGTAAAGTTTTATAATTGAAACATATTTCTTTTTACAAATAAAACGGGAAAATGAATTATAAAGTATCGCAAAAATATTTCAATAAAACTACTCTAAAATTTACAGAAATATTTGTTTTAAGCGTCTCATTTTACATTTTACTTTTTTAGTTAGCGGGAATGCATCATCTAAGTAATCATTAGAAAAAGTGCCAATAACAAATTAGTGATCCCCTTTTTAAAATTAGTTGTGCGTGAAAAAACTTAAAATTCACGAATAAAATGCACAATTTAATGAACAAATTCATACATAGAATTTGTTCATAAAACATCCTATCTTTTCTATTTGATAATTTTGCTGATATAATTTTTTTTATTAAAAGCTTTATTTATTGCTGGATATTTTCTTTAAGGCACTATTCTAATCAAGTTTTAATTAAGAAATATAAAATTACATAACATTACATCAGTGTGATGTTACTATAATTTGCATAAATCATGAATTTAAATACAATGTTTGCTAAAACAGGAAAAACATCAATAATTGCATCGTTCTAGTAAAAGGATTTACATATGCATATTACTAACAATTAACTTCATGCAAATTTATATTAGATATACCCGTCGCTATTTATCGGGAAAAGTTCATATGTAAGGAAATTAGTAACAGGAATTTCATTTTTTTTAAAATTTGTGTTGAGTATCTTGTTTCACTAACAACCTTGAAATACTCATTATTGTATAAGAAATACACATTATACATCGGGAAAAGCATAGTGATTTATTAAAGGTTTTTTTATTAATTTGAAATAAAAAAAATTTACATAACATTTAAAAATTATTATAAACCTCCCTAAACTCTTTTAGTAAATAATACTGAAATTTTCTTGTTTTACTTTTTTATAGCTGGACGTAATACAATTATTTCTAAATTTATCGTAAGAAAAATGTTTTATTTTTTACATTGTTATGCGATAAACAGTTTATAGGTCACGAAAAAAAAAACATACATTTTATTGAACAAATTGGATTTATTTTCCTTCTTCTGACCAATTGCTTGTAATTTGTGATTTTTTTTTTTTTTTTTTTTTTGTTGTTTGATAAATTTAAAAATTAAATGCTGCAGATTTGATTACCACGTTCACGCCGGCGCGGTTGGTCACACTCGACTGTCTCAGAGCTGCGAAGCCTCCGACTTTTTGGATACCAGTATTTTAATACAGAAAATGTTTTTTTTATTTAATTAGAACAATTGGACGATTTAAAGGAACAACATTTTTTCTAAAATAACAGTGGTGTGCAAAAAGCCGGAGACGATAACTCTGAGACAGTTGAGTGTGACCCACCGTGCCGGCGTGAACGTTTTAAACTTTCAAAATATTTTTCATTTTGACTTAAAGGTATGTTAGAAACATAGGTTAATTAAGAGAATTTTTTTTTAATAATAAAGTTAAAATATATCAAATTCACCGGCATTTTTTTTTTTTTTGAGAGAGAGAATTGCTTGCTATAGTGTAATATTTCTTTAACTCATTTTCGAATCAAACTATATATTAAGTTTATTTTTTTAATCTACTATGCGAAAAAAAAATTATTATCTCTTTAATCTTTATATATAAATGCCGATTTTAAAAATAAAATAATATTTTTGTGTTTCAAAAATACAGACGTTTTCTGTATTTTTAAAAATAAAATCTGGAGTGGATTTACTTTACTTTCTTATTCCTTTTGCACAGTGCTTATGTATTTTGTCTTGGAATATTGTATGTATATTTTATGCTATCCGAATAATATTTTTTCTCGCATCTTTAAATATCTTTTTATAAAGACAAAGATAGACACTTTACCTTTAAATGGGAATTAAGTTTTTTTAAAGTTTTCTAATTAATTTTAAACATTTCTTTTTCGCTAAAAAGAAAATGTACATTATATATCTTCCCCAAAACATTTAAAAAACATACTCTAAAGATTCTACAAATAATTGTCTTAAATGTCTCTGTTTTAAATGTTTTACTTTTTTAAAAGTGGTAATGCTCCTTGTTCGTCAGTTAATCACCAACTGAAAAAATTGCGCTAAGGATTTCTTTTATTTATTTTTATGAGTCTTCAATGTTTATGTATAAATGTAGATTTTAAAAATTCGTAAAAATACAGAAGTGTCTCCTACATATTTAAAAATAAAATCTAGAGTGTATTTAGATTCTTATTCCTTTTGTGCAGTGCTTATATAATTCCTCGTAGAATCTTGTATGTGTATTTTATGCTACCCGATTAATACTTTTTTCTCACATCCTTGAAATATCTTTTGTTTTA
The DNA here is from genome assembly GCA_963932465.1 of Maratus speciosus. Taxonomy (NCBI): domain Eukaryota; kingdom Metazoa; phylum Arthropoda; class Arachnida; order Araneae; family Salticidae; genus Maratus; species Maratus speciosus. Next base: position 498,232,990 of record OZ010794.1, on the reverse strand, counting down.
ATACGAACAATTATGTATACTTTACTTTAAAATTGGGATTAAGTTTTATTAAAGTTTTATAATTCATTTGAAACATTTCTTTTACGCTAAAAGGAAAATGTAGATTATAAATCTTCTCAAAACCATTTCATTATAAAATACTCTACAGATTCTACAAATAGTTGTTTTAACTGTCTCATTTACCGTTTTACTTTTTTAACAAGAGGTAATGCTCCTTATTTGCCTTTTAATCACCAGCGATAAATGGAATTAAGGATTCTTTTTTTTTTTTTTAAATGCAAGAACAGTTTAAAATTTACAAATGAAAGACATATTTTACTTAAGAATTTGTTGGGGACCTTTTTTTAAATCTTATCTGCAGTTTCTGGTAAATTTTTCTGATACATATTTTATACAAAATCTACATGTTTGCTAAAAAAAATTAAATGTATGGGAAACTTTATTTGTTAATTTCTTTATTTTAAAGATATATACAAAACACGATTTTTTTTCCTATAATAAACTCAAACTGTATTAAAATTTAGCATGAAGTTTTTTTTTTCGTTCTGTGAGAAACGTTCTATATATAGTGTAACGACATTTAATGCTTCTTTGAAAGAAATCAAATTATTTTATCCTTTATTTTTAATAACACCATGAATAAAAACTTTATGGGATTTTTATTCAGAATTTTAAAACAAATTTGTTTCAAAATGAAAATAATTTTTGTAATTCTATAAAAATAACTTAATGCAATATACTTTGGAAATTTTCTATTTAAATATTTTAATGTTTAGTTGCATCGAATAATTTTAAATCTTTTTTAACATTTTTATTAATAAAATTTATTTTAGCTTTATTTTTAAAATAAGGCGTAAAAACGTTTATTCTTAATTTCTAAAACTATTGTTTCAAAACAAAAAATAAATTTTAAATTCCATAAAAATAAAGCCCCACCAGTGGCTGAGAGGTTCTGCTCCCGAAGCTGGTAGACGGGAGGTGCTGGGTTCGAACCCAATTACGCCCGTCGGCTTAACCCTTTCGGAGTTTTCGTGGTTTTCTTCGAAACCTTGGATTTACATGCGTAAATACGGGTTAGGTGCACTTAGAAAGACACCCCACGAAGGGCACCCCCCCCCCCCTTGGGCCTCTATCCCAAGAGTAGATAATCGGCCGTCAAAAATCAACCAACCAACCATAAAAATAAATCATTTTCTTGCGATTAAAAAAAAATACAGTGTAGAAGATATTTAGTTTATCATTTCGCGTTTTTTACATTGTTCAAATATTTCTATTTTTCAAGGATTTTTTTTTTTTTACTTTTTCCTTTGATAATATGAGAAAACTATTAGTTTACAAAATGTATTTCTTGAACTGCCTGGATAAAAATTTACTTTTCGGACACTGTCAAAATATATCATTATTTAATTAAATTAAGGAGGTATCTTTACTTTAATAAGTGAATTTAAATTCATTAATTTAAAATAATTTTTTTAAGATAAAATGAAAAATTTAATTTTTAACCTATAAAAACATTTCAGTAAAAATCAATTTCAAATTTGACTAGAAAAATTTGAAAGTTTTTCCTTCATCGTTTTACTTTTATATCCGGAGGTAGTGCACCTTTTTACCTCCTTTAATCACGAGATTAAATTCTTTTAAATTTTTAGCAGTGAATAATTTTAAAATTCACGAACAAAACTCATATTTTAATTGGACAAATTCAAATGATTTTTTACCTTTTCGTATCAACTGTACTTAGAAATTTTCCTGATTAGTTTTTAATTAAAAGCTTTATGTTTCCTACGCATTCTGCGTAAAAAGTCAAGTTTCAAGATAATTTTATTTCTGATATGTTAGAAACACATGGTTAATTAAAAGAATTTTCTGTTTTATTTATTTAATTAAACTTAATTATAACATCTTGGTTTTTGCTTTTTTAGAATATTTTTACGTACTATTACAGAGGATTACACGGAAAAAAAAGATGTAAATCTACAAAACTAGTTTTTGTAAAAGCTACAGAAATCTGTAAGCTTGCTAAAATTTTATCGGTAACCCAGGATAACTATATGAATTTGTTGTTGTTGTTGTAGTTACATAAAAAGTGCTAGGCATACCAGTTTCCTAGAAAATTCTTAGTAACCTCATAGATTTTTTTTTTAATAGTGTACTAGTAATATACTATAATTAATTAAACCTTTTTGAAGAAAAATGAAATATGCTACCTTGTGTTAAGGGGACGGGGTCATGGAATTATTAATAAACAGGAACTAACATATCCTTAAAATAGTGAAGTTTCAACTGTAACCGCTGTATCAGGGGTTGTTTACCGCCTGTGGAAACTTCCACCAGTAAATTTATATAGAAATTTTCTACTTATTTAAACGCCTTACTACTGCAAATTTTCAGTCATAAATAATGGTAGAAACAAATTTTCATTTATACTGGTACAATTTTACTTTGGCGGTAGTCACGCCCTGCGTTTCCGCCATATTGTGACAACAAGGGAACCGAACTGACAATTTTACAAGTCAAAGTGACACTAGCAAGAACAAATAGAAATTTTGGCCACATTTGTCAGAAAAAAATCCACGAATAAGACGCTTAAATAAGATGACATTTTCTATTCAATTTTATTGGTGGGAAATTTGCACCGGCGGTAATCAGAAACTGAAGATATAATTTTTTAAAAAGCAGCCGCCATCTTGTGACAACTTATTTAGTTTCTTCACTGGCATCTGGTAGACAGTACACTATATGTCTTCTCCTTTTTATTGATATCTCCATTGACCGGGTAAGCGAAATTCAACCAAAAAATTGATTTTTACTTTTTAATATCATTAACCCCTTAAGCTACAATGACGGGCATAGCCCGCGTACGATGATCGAGCCAAATGTAAATTCTTCTTACTACTAAAATTTCACAGTAAATATAGTTTAATTTAATCGTCGAAATTCCAAGATTAAACAAGGTGAAAATCTCTATTAAATTTTAGTGGTAGCTATGCATTTGCCAAACCGTAGAGTTGTTAAAAGTAAATCGTAGGTTAAGGGGTTAAATGGTTTTAAATTTTATCTTTTCAACGATGTATTACACATGTTTATATATTTAAAAAAGGGTCCGATTTTTTTCATTCTTTCTAAGAGCACTTCACAGCAGTAGGCTACTTTTTTAAAATTCATATTTCTTGATTAGCACCATTTTTCTGAAGTGGTAAAATTCTCATTGTTTTAGAATTAATTAATATGGTATTAAATAAGGCGAATTTTACTATTTCAAAAAAAAAAAAAAAAAAAAAAAAAAAGTGGTGCCAATTAAGAAATCAGAATTTAAAAAAAGTAGTCCACTGGCAACACTGCTTTAATGCTTTAATTGAAGTTTGTATTTGCTTTTTTTCAATATCTATTAAACTTAAGAATTCAGATTTCTCTAAATACTATAGTGCATACATATTATAGTACATACTTTAACACAAGTATTTAATGATTTGTTGCGAATTATTTATTTTAGGCAGTAAAATCTTACCAAAATGCTAATTTAAAAATGACTTTCAATAAATTAATTAATAATTAATTTCCAGTTTCACTTAGAAAGAAAATGGTCTGTTAAAATACGTAAAGTTTGTTATTCTAACAACTCTAAAAAATTTAGACCTCTATCTGTCACCATTTCTGAGAAAAAGGTACATAAAGTTGGTGTATTTTAACATGGCCGAGATAGAGTCTACTACGTTCCCTTAAAAAACAAAATCATGTTGTTTTTTTTTTTTTTCCTTGAACAACTTTTATATAAAATCCGCTTTAAAAAAAAATAAATTTTAAGATTCATAAAGGTCCTCAGATGTCGTTTTTTTTTTCAAAAATAACATCTGGAATCTATTAAGTTTTTTATTTCCAGTATTTTCTCGTTGAATCGATTAAGCATATTTTAAGCGACCTGTGTAAGGAATTATTTATCTGGAATTCTTAAAATAAATCTCATTATTTAATAAAAGAAGCTCTAGAAATTTTCTTTTAGGAAGCGCACTAAACATTATTAAAGTTTTTAATTAATTTAAAACGCTTTTCTTTTTACGCTACAAATGAAAACATTCATTACAAATCCCTCAACATTTCAGTAAAAAAAAAAAAAAAAAAAAAAAAAAAAAAAAAAAAAACATTCAATTTTCTAGAAATATTTGTTTTAAATGTCTAAGTTCCCGTTTTAGTTTTTTCAAACTAGACGTAATGTTCCTTATACGCTAGTTAATCCCCAGCTAAAAAAATAGAATTAAGGACTCTTTTTATTACTTTTTATGAGAGAACAGTTTGAAATTCACGATTAAATCATGATTTTAATGAATATATTTTTATGTTTTTAAAAATTATTATTTAAAGATTTTGGTTACCTTTCTGATACTTTTTTAATTTAAAATCACCATTTTTGCTAAAAATGTCAAGTTTATAGGCAATTTTATTTCTGATTTTTTTTTTTTAATGTAAACGTATGTACGAAACATGAGATAAATTAAAATGTTTTGCACTTTCTTTTTATTTCTGTTATAACTGCAATCTGTATCAAAATTAAACATGAGGTTCCCTTTTTTTAGGTCTCTGAAAGACATTTTATGTAAAGTGAAACGTATCATGGCATTGAAATCTTTTTCGAAAGAAATTAAATTACGATAACGTTTATTTTTAATACCACGTTGCAGAAAAAAATTATGGTTTTTCTATTCAGAATTTCAAAACAAATTAGTTTCAGAATAAAAAATAATAATACAATGTACTTTGGAATTTTTCTAAATCAAAATGTTAATGTTTAGTTATACCGAAATAGTTTTATCTATTTTATCTATAAAAATGTTCTAAATTTTGGCTTTTATAAAATCTTAGAAAATAGCAAATCGATTTCAAAAATCGATGATGACAGTCCCTGCTCCAACATAGGCTATATTTTATGTCAGTGCCACTACCACCAGGGGGCTGCAACAGTAAAAAACTTTTTTCATTGCGATTTTTGTGGTACTGAAGGGACTATAAACTGGCATGGTAGATACTTATAAAATGTAAATTCTTCTCCAAAATGAGTTTCTAAAAGATTCGAAATTTAAAAGGGTAAAATGAGCGAAAACCATTTTAAAAACTTTCTAAATTACGATTTCTATGGAATCAGGAAATACCAAACCAATTTCAAAAGTAATGTTGGCAAAGTGATGGTGACGGTCACGACTCCAACATGGACTATTTTTTGTTTTGATGCCTCTCACTGACTCACCAGGGGTTAGTAGTCGTTCGACTAGAAGCTTCGAATATGGAATTATGATGGTTTTAAGATGCAATTGCGTGCTATGAACGGTTTCTAAAAAATTCTGAAAAACACGAAAATAAAGGCGCTTTTATAGTGGACAGTGGTAGTTCCAGCCACATTGTAAACTTAAAGGAATTCTTTTCAAAAATAACTAATAACACTGAAAGAAACGTAACAGTAGCAAACAGAAACAAGTTGATTCCATATGGATCTGAGAAGGTAATTATTTATACCTTAAACGAAAATAAACAAATTATAATACGCGATTTACTTTTTTCCAGAAAATGAAACTAACTTGCTGTCAGTGAGTAGGTAAACTAAAAACGGTTGCAAAGTTAAGTTTGAAAAAGATACATCGAAAATATTACATAATGGCAACATAATACTTCAAGGTAAATTAAAAAATAATCTTTATGAAATACATATCAGTAAAGATGAAAATTACAAACACTATGCAAATATCACTTACGATTGCTCAAATACAAATTGCATAGATTTGTGACATAGGCGTATGGGGCATAGAAATTATGATGCAATTAATAGCCAGGCAATAGGGAATTTTACCTAGCAAAATTAATGGTAGTACTGGAAATCGGCTTTCTAGATGTTTTTTGGGTTGCTTAATTCGAATTTGTAACTTCCCACCAAAATTTCCCCCGGCAACCTTCCCAAATTTTGGTAAAAAGCCCCCCCCCCGCAAAAAAAAAAGGTTTTTATTATGCAGCCCCCTCTATCCCCGTTTATCCTACCTCATAATGTCATATATCCTATTTGTTGCAAATTTTCTCTAGTTTCTGAATTTCGTAATGCTTTTCCCCTAAAACAATAAGAAATTTAAGTTAAAAACAACTATTTGGGGTGGGAGGTCGGTGGGGGGGGGGGGGAATTTTGGGGGTAAGTTAAAAATTCGGATTCAGCGACCCAAAAAACTTAAAGTAAACCTTATAGAGAAAGTTCGGAGGGAAGATGGTTGGGCTAATGTAAACGTGTGAGTGGTTAAATGGAATTGCGCAACTTAGTCACGCAGCACTGCGGCGCATGTTCCGAGGCAAATCCCCCCATCCCCTTCATCCTAAGGCATAATACCATGTATCTAATTTGTTGCAAATTTTGTCTACTTTCTGAATTTCTAGCTACTTTTCCCCTAGAACAATAAAAAATGGAATTTTTTTAATAAAAACCTTTTTTAGGGGGCTTTTTACCAAAATTTGGGGAGGTTGCCGAGGGAAATTTTGTTGGGAAGTTACAAATTCGGATTCAGCGACCCAAAAAACATCTAGAAAGCTGATTTCCAGTACTACCATTAATTTTGCAAGGTAGAGTCTCTATACGGTCTGTATTGCCTGGGCTATAAAGCAATGTTATCAACGGAGTTAGTTAATGGGATTAAGGTCAACTGCAAACATAACGTGAGGTATGTATCACTTCCAAACCCGATTTTGCGTAATTTATTTGATGGCAAATAAAAGTGAGGCGTCCGAAAAAAAGTAAGAATACGTTTCAAATATGAAAAACAAATTCGGAAAAATACCTGCCGCCATAAGATCGAATAGCAGTGGCGGGTATACAGGTAATTAAACTGGAGAATATCTATGATAAAATGGTATTCATCATCAGTTCACCGTACCATATAGCCCAAATCAAAACGGTGTTGCTGGGCGTAAGAACAGATCACTTCTAGATATGGTTAGGAGTATGTTAAATGAACCAAATCTCCCACATAAATTATGGAGGTGAAGCCGTATGTACTGTGAACCACTTACAGAATCGGCTACCTTCAAAATAGGTTAGCACCACCCCCTATGAATTATGGATGAACAGAAAACCTAACTTAAAATACCTGAAAGATTTTGGCTGTACTGCATACGCATATATTCATAAATCAAAGCGAGGAAAATTAGATAACAGGGGAGAAAAAGGTGTTTTTGTCCGATACGACAGTAGCTCCAAGGGGTACAGAATCTATACACATGACGGAAGAGTTATATTGGCTAGAAGCGTAAAATTTACATAAAATAAGATAGGTAGTTGAAATACTAATGACAATCCAGACACAACAGAGTTGATCGCGGAAACAAACAAACAAACACAACAGAAAGACAGGAACGAGATAGAAAAAAATTTGACACCAGCACAAAATGAACTAAGTCCACCATCCGCGTCACAACAGCAAACTCCGCAACTCAGAACAGAAAAACCCAATAGAGGTGCACTTCCGGAGAGGTTTGCTTATGTATTCCGGTACGTTCCAGTATTTGAACCTAAAAGTTGGGAAGACATGATAATCATTGAAATTCCTATAGAAAAACAGAAATGGATAAAAGCGGCACAAGAGGAAATAAACTCCCTTAATCAAAATGAAACCTGGTCTTTAGTTAATCCCCCACAAGGAGTAAGAGTAATTCGGTCCAAATGGACTTTTAAAGCGAAATATGACGAATTCTTTAAAAACAAGCGTTATAAAGCCAGACTGGTCACTCAATGATTTCGACAAAGAATGAAGTCGATTATGACAAAGCGTATGCACCAGTAGTATCACATACAACTCTGAAATGTTTCTTAACCGCCGCAGCCTATCACAATATTAGTATCAGACATATTGACGTGAAAACTGCATTTTTACTTGTGGAACTTGCAAAAAATGTATGTATATCGCAACTGGAAGGCTATACAAACACTAAAGAACCTAATAACTTTTGTAAATAAAAAAAGGTCCTATACGGGTTAAAACAAGCAGCACGAGCTTGGTACACAAACATCAGTAAAACACTAAATAAAAGAATTGAAATTTATACAAAGCACAGCTGATAATTGCTTATTGATACGAAAACTACACACGACATACTCATTGCAATAACATATGAAGAAATAAATTATATCATAAATAAATTAAGATCGAAATATGCACTCGAAGATTTAGGACCAATTAGCAACTATCTCGGGATAACACTAGAAAAAATACACAACGGTTTCAAGCTAAACAAAACATAAAAAGATAATTTAAATATCAAAAATGTTTAATCTTGAAGAATCAAAACCATACGGAAAACCCATGGAAACAGGTTTCATTAGATCAGAAAATTAAGAAACACCAATGTCAAATAGCACTAAATATCGTCAAGCAATCGGTGCATCATTATATCTTGCTAACATTAAAAGACTAGACATTTTATTAGCTGTAAACATTTTAAGCAGAAAAATGAGAACGCATCAGAAAAGGATTGGAAAGCAGCCAAAAGACTGATTCGATACCTAAATAGTACCAAAAACTTTAATTTGATAATCAGAACTTAATATTCATCACTTTTGGAAGCATACAGCGATGCTGATTAGGCGGGTGACAGAGAAAGTAGAACATCGACATCAGGAAATTTATCCCTACTTGGAAAAAATCCTACAACATACAACGAAGAAAACAAAGAAAAGAAAGATGCATAGCTCAATCTTCTTCTGACGCAGAATATGTAGCAACAGCGAGCGCTACTCAACAACTACCATGGTTAATAATTTACTGCAAGATTTAGACTTGTGTCAAAAATTACCTATTAAAATTCATGAAGATAATTTGTCTTGCATAAAAAGGATTGAATCAAGCAAATACACAAACAAGGCCAAACACATTTATATAAAATATCATACCATTAAACATGTGAAGGAAATTGGAAATATCGAATTAGTTTATTGCCCAAATAATTGATGATCGCTGATATCTTTAAGAAACCGGAGCCGAAACTTGAATTTGAAAAAATTCGATAGAAGCTTAAGCTCAAAGAGGAATCGTCATTGGGGAATTAAGGAGGAATCTGTTGTAATATATCAAGAATATTAATCCCCAAATGTATATAAATAAAAATCAATTTCATAAGGTTCTTTCATGTGTCTGAATTAATCAAGAAAGTCAATCACGTTTGACAGATGAATCAGGAAGTGTGACGTTTATTTATCTCTCTTGTGTGTAATCTCTGTTGATTGTTTCAAGGAAAACCTAAAACTCAATAGTGACTTTAATAAACTTTTGAACGTTCTTTAGTAAATGACTTTAAGATTAATATAATAAATTTCCATAAATCATATTCAAGACTGGAGTAGCACAGTTGACGTTTATTCCAACAGAGCGAAAAATGTCCAGACCAGGTATCGAACCTGGATACTTGGCGTGCCGTGCCATTGCCTTAACAGTTAGGCTATCCGGACGATACCTGGCTGACATAATTCACTCTTATATCTGCGCTGCAGTTCGCAGCTAAATCCAACACGTAAGAGTGAATTATGTCAGCCAGGTATCATCCGGATAGCCTAACAGGTAAGGCATTGGCACGGTACGCCAAGTATCGAGGTTCGATTCCTGGTCTGGACATTTTTCGCTCTGTTGGAATAAACGTCAACTGTTCTACTCCAGTCTTGAATACGATTTAATCCAGTTGGAAAAAATATGCGTTCCCTTCATTATCCCATAAATCATTTTCTACTTCCTGTTTTCAAATATATAATTTTTATATGTGTATTATGTAGTTACTTGTTGTAAGAGTGGAGTTATGAATAAAGAGAAGGAGACATAGAGTGTATTATCTACCAGTCGCGAGTGAAGTAACTGAGGTAGTTGTCACCATATGGCGTTTGGTTTTTTTGCATCGGATAAACAATTTCTGATAATCGATGAAGCAAATTTCCACCAGAAAATTTTGAATAGAAAATTTTGCATTACTTTAGCGAGTTTTTCATGGACAATTTCTCTCACAAATGTGATTAAAATTTGTGTTTGTTTTTTCTTGTGTCAGTTTGACTATGTATTATAATAATTTTTATTGATACTGACAGGAGGTTCTCTAGGTTGTCACAATATGGCGGAAAAGCAGGGCCTAACAACCGCCGAAGTAAACTGCTACCAGTAAAAATAAATAGCTGTTTTTGCCATTATTTTTGAACGAAATTTTGCGCTAAAAAGGCCTTTAAATAAAGAGAAAATATCTATGTAAATTTACTGGTGGAAGTTTGACTCGGCGGTAATCAACCATTGCGAGACTGCAACCAGTAAAAATGAATAGCTGTTTTTGCCATTATTTTTGAACGAAATTTAGCGCTAAAAAGGCCTTTAAATAAGGAGAAAATATCGATGTAAATTTACTGGTCGAAGTTTGACTCGGCGGTAATCAACCATTGCGAGACTGCAACCAGTAAAAATGAATAGCTGTTTTTGCCATTATATTTGAACGAAATTTAGCGCTAAAAAGGCCTTTAAATAAGGAGAAAATATCGATGTAAATTTACTGGTCGAAGCTTGACTCGGCGGTAATCAACCATTGCGAGACTGCTACCAGTAAAAATGAATAGCTGTTTTTGCCATTATTTTAAACGAAATTTTGCTCTTAAAAGGCCTTTAAATAAGGAGAAAATATCTATGTAAATTTACTGGTGGAAGTTTGACCCGGCGGTAATCAACCATTGCGAAAGCGATTCCAGTTGAAGCTTAAACAAACGCACTGTAAACTGAAATGTCTGAAATTCAGACACTTAAGTGTCTGAAACGCAGTGTTCAATTTTCAGACGTTTTAAAATGTCTGAAAATTTTCAGACACTTCTTGCGTCTGAATTTCAAACACATAAGTGACTGAAACTGGAGTGTTCGATTTTCAGACGTTTTAAAGTGTCTTAAAATTTTTAGACACTTCTTGCGTCTGAATTTCAGACATTTCAAGTGTCTTAATTGCGGCCATCTTTGAACCTTTTTTTTTTTTGCCAATATGAAGCCATCTTTGACCACTTTTCTTTCTAAGTCATATACGCAGCCATATTTGACCACATTGAATCATTTTTTATAAATGAGAATAATTTGTTGCCATAAAGCAGAGCTAATTGCAGCGTGGTAAAACTAGGATGCTTCTCTGCCCCCTGATTTTAGGGTACCCCAAATTGGGTACAAAATTTTTATAAAGCTGATATTTTATATCAGTTTTGACTTTATTATGATCGTAATCAGTATTTTGTAGTTTTAGAATAGGATAATATCTATAAATATATTCACCTAAATATGTATTTATGTGATTTCATATATGCCCTATGGCATCAAAAAGGTTTATTAAATTAATTCCAGCCCAAAGACCTAGTATTTATTCGCCCCCGCCCCCCCCCCCCCCACCACCGCCACCTTCATATATTGCTACAAAAAAAATTTAAGACTGCTCGATGCCATCAAATACATATTTGGATAAATATATCCTTTTCTTTAACCTAATCATAATCTAAAAGTACAAAATATTTATTAAAATAAGTATAAGATCAAAACAAATTTAAAATATCAGCTTTATGGAAATTTCATACCAAATTTGTGGGCCCGTAAAGCTAACGTCCCATAGAAAAAGCCCAGTATGTCCACGCTGCAATCAGCTCTGCTTTATGGTAACAAATTATTCCCATTTATAAAAAATGATTCACTTCTTCGGAAAGAATTCCATCCCTTCTTTGTTGTACAATTTTTTTCTATTTAAATTAGATATTCCCAGTCAATTAGTTTAAGCATTTTTTGGATTTTTATTTCTGTGTTAAATAAAATCTAGCACTAGATTTCACAAAATTATCAGCATATGAGATCCGAACATTAAAAAAAAATTGAGCACAAAACACTTACTTTTCTTTATCCCCCTTCGTTTTTATTATTATGCTATTTATCATTACCAAGAAATGCTTAAACATTTGACAACCGCACATCGGCGCCTGAGACGAGCAGTAGTTATAAGATTCTGGATGGACTTCTTGTTTATTTGGCTCTTTTCAAACGATAAATAATATAGTAAATATCAATGGACACAGAAATCCTTCATTATGATTTGAGTACCCTTCATTTCTGCTCCCCACGTTGCTTGCGATCACACAAGCAGTATCAGTCGCAAAAGCGATTTCTTATCCACATGATTGGAACAGTCGTCGAAAAAAAAATAAACACCTCCTACTAACTCTGCAACTAGAAGACAACAATAATAGAAGAAAGTTACTGGTACCAATCGTCTGGAAATAAAGTCTACTTTTAAATGATGTATTTAAAATTTGCATAGGGGCCATCTACAAATCAAAATTAGACCAAACTTTGTTTTTTTTTTCCAATGGATGCACCCAATTTTGACACTATATTTTAAATCTTCGGTTCAAACTATGCCTAGAAACGAAATTTCTAGTCATTTGAATGATAAGTTTTTGAATTATAAGCATTCAAAATTTAGAGCTTCTAATGTTAAATTGCATTTTCATATTTTTATTAATATCTCCTGAAATTATAATCCTAATATGATAATTTTGTATGTGGTTATAATACTAACAAACCTAAACATATATAAAAAAATTGAATTCGTAAAATTGCATACCAAATTTGGGGCCACAAAAATCGATGGGAAGGTGAGGGGGGCAGGGCCGCGGATCAGTTTCCATGTTTTAATCAGGTCCTGCTTCTAGAAGAAACACTACCTCGCTTTATATTTTTCTAAATAGAGCTGTCCGCTATTCGGGAGTGACCGGTTATAGAAGTTTTACTGTATGCTTCAGTAATAACGGGCATTCTCGAATAGCAGACACCTATATAGCGATCACTTTTTTCAATCCACAACATTTGTGAATTGAAAAGCAGATTAATAATATATTGAAGCATATTTTGTGTAATTTGTACTCAGTATGCTGGGTATTTGTACACTCTGGACTTTTTTTACATATGAAAATAAAACCTCTAAATAGCGGGCAAATTCTACGGTCCTAGGGTGTCTGCTATTGAGAGGTTTTATTTAATATATACAGTTATAAATATTTTCTAAAAAAGTTAGAAAATGTTTTGTTTTTTTTGACAGTATAGGAAATGTGGTTCTAATAAGTTCCAGTACCAGCGGCTTACATTTATTACCCCCCCCCCCTTCCCCCTACTACATATACAGCAACAAAAATTTAAACACATTGATGACTTAATATATATATATATATATATATATATATATATATATATATATATATATATATATATATATGAACATGTAAATATATGTTTGGATAAATATATCCTTTGTCATTAACTTCATCCTAATCTAAAAGTATGCAATGTGATATATAATAAGTACAATAAATTGCTTTGCGCAAATGGATGCATTCTCCGATGATAATAAAAAATAATCCTATAAAAAATCAGAATAATTTTGACGTTGAAAGTTGTCAGAAAATTTCTGTGTCTTAAAATTTAAATATGTTATACAGATGAAACACAGGAAATACATATAAATGTAGTTATTTTACTTTGAACAAGTTTTCATAGTCTAAAAAAAAATTCTTTCATCGTGCAATTAAATACTGTAGAAATTTCGAACTTTTTAATAAAGTTTTACAAAGGAACAATTTAAAATGTATTTATAAAACATTAAAAATTTCACGATAGCTCCAATTCTGATACTTTCATAATTATTTTTCAAGTTTTATGCCCTCCACTTGAAGCAAAAATGTTCATAGCATTTCCTATACATAAATTTAATTTTGTTACATGAAAACATTAATTTCGAAAATGTAAAAGAATTAAATGATCTGTCATTAAACATAAAAATTCATATACGAAATCATGTTAATATTATCTGTAACTAGAAATTACAACGGAAGGGTTTATTAATAACAATATCATTTAATAACTTGATCTTTTTAATTATATTTTGCCATGTAGGCAATTTCTTTTACATATAGCATATAGTAATCACCAGAGATACTAAGCTATCTTTAAAAAGTTAAACATATATATATTTTTAATAACATGCAAGAGAAATAACATCTAATTTCAAAACTTATTTTGCATTAAAAATACATATTTAATTGTTATTTCTGTATCTTTTATAAAAATGAACAAACGTTGAAAAAAAATCCCCCCAATTTTATGTGAAAAATGCAGTAAAATATGAAAATAAAGTCTTTTTTCCGTTCTAAATCTGTAATTTCTTTTTAACAATCAATAAATCAATATTAATAAATTTTTCAATATCTGAAGTTGTACAAAACTTAAATATAATTTTAAGCAATTAAACAAAGTAAATAATGATTTTTTTCCTTACTTATTTTATTGTAAATCATTATATAGCTATTATAGAAAAATATTTTTAATAAAATTAACTATTAAAAAAATGGCATTATATTAAATGGCTAATATTTACTGACATTTTTATAGTCAGATTAATAGCTTGTGTCCACAACAAAAACTATATAGTGCTGCAACTGCTTTTTTTTTTTTTTTTTTTTTTTGACAAAAATATAATACTAAAAATGTTGACAAATTTGGGTGTCAATGTACACAAGCAATAACTTTTAATGCTTAAGCAATGATTTAAGCAATGATGATATTATTTTATATGAAAAACATTTATTTATAAATCGAATGCTTTAAGAATTATCAAGCAAGTTAGATAATTAATCCTGAAAATGAAATAAATTTAGTCGAAAATAATAAAAAACACTGTAATACTGAAAAATATTTATTCTATATAGAAAGATACAAATATGATAAACACATGTATTCTTTAAAAAGTGATTTAAATAATTAATATCACATAATTAATATTGTTCAAGGAAAATTTCTATTTCCAAATATAAATTATATTTTTGTAAATAATCACATTCTTACCTTTTTAGTATTTCCTTAAATGTAATAAAATAAATCCATGTAATATAAACGGTAACACAAAAATATAGACACTTTCTTCTTACATATTTCACTAAATATTCAGATGAATGCTGATAATTGAAAAATATATAATGAGGACAGTTTTCTTTTCATTATTCAACATATTTTTTTCATAATGATATAATTTAATATAAAGCAGAATTTAATTCAATTCGCTTTTTCGAATCACATTTCACACGCACTTTCTTATTCTCCAATCTCTCAAGAACAATTATTGAAATTCCAAAAATGCACTTTATAAGCTGTGTATTAGTAAGCTGCATATACATCTATGTGGATGGCACACATTACTCAACGTATCATTTTTATAATTATCGCATATATTATTCCATAAAATGAATTATTCCAAAAAACTGTTCCAGCTATGTATATGACACAGTCACAGAATATAAATAATGTTACACATAAAAAATTGCGGGCAACTTTGTTAAACAGATTACTACCTCATTGAAAGAATCGTTTTAACGTGCCAGTTGCCAACGGACGTATTTGAAATTTGAACAAAGAGAAAATGGCGAAATCAGCATTTTAATTACCACTGCAGTCGCTGATCTCAGCCTACTGTTTATAAACCGTTATAAAAGGCTTGATGACCTCATTTGAACTTTTTATCAGCGAGAAATAAATCGCTGAATAAGAAGAAATAACAAAAGTTTTATTTTCTTTATTAGGTATTTTTCTTAATGTGTTACATTTATTTGAGTATTGTTTTTGCAGTTTTTTTTTTTTAGACATATAGAAAACATACTTTAAATAAAGATTTTATTGTAAAACTAGAAAATAACATATCGAATTTTCGGTGGTCATGAAGAGAGCAATTGTCCATCCCTGAAATTTAATTAATTATATTTTCTATACGTTTGATTATTTAAAAAATACTTTTTCCTCTTCCAAATAGCAATATATTAATTAAACGCTAAGAGAAAATGCTGCTAAGAATTTTTCTCCAGAGGAGCCCCCCCCCCCCCACCTTAACTTCTCGTAGAAGACGATTTAAATTCTGTTCTTCTGTTAGTGTTCATATATATCAAATTTATCTTAAATGAGGAGGGGCAGTTCAGAAAAAAAAAAAAAAAAAAAGACAGAGAGAGGAGAGAGAAAAAGAAATCAGTTCTCCATTGTGAAAAATATCGTTAGAAACTTATTTTTAAACGATTAATATTTCTTAATTTTTAAATTTCTTAAAAATTATTATTTTAACACAATCAAACTGATTGGTAAAGTTATCATACGAATTGAATATTTCCAAGTGAGCGAAAAAATGCCCAGGCTGGGAATCTTAAAAATTCTTAATTCTTAAAAATTGTCTTACACGAGGAGTTCTGGCATAAATTCTTAGTTTAGCCTACTTCATGTTTATATTCTGCATTTTACAAAAGCGGACTGGGCTGTGGACCCCAGGCATATACAGTGAAATCTCTCTGTGCGACCACCTTCATTAAGCGACCACCTCCACTAAGCGACCACCTCCATTAAGCGACCACCTCTCTGAACGACCATTTTTTTCATGGAACGAAATTTATTCCCACAGGCTCAATACTAATTATACCTCCATTCAGAGACCATCCCAGTTGAACTCCCTCCATGAGCGACCCATTTCTTTGAAGAAAATGAAACAAATCCCGTTTTTTCCAGGTCGCTTGAAGAAGATTTTATTAGAAAAATAGTTCCGGAGTGCGCATTATTCATCAAACTTCTAAACTAAGTTTAGATTTTTTTTTTTTTATTCCGGTAACTTTTAAATATTTAAACCCCTTTGTGCCTTTTTAGGTAATAAATTGAACTCTGATGACAAATTAAGAATGACGGTCGATAAACTCCCCTGCCCTATTTTGCCGGGAAACTCTCGAAGAAATACATAATTTAATCAAATCGTCTTTATTTGTTCCCGTCAAAAAAAAAAAAAAAAAAAAAAAAAAAAAAAAAAAAAAAAAAAACGCATTTATGGACGTGACTTCGAAAAGACTTGGAAACAAAAGTTATAAAATATAAAACCGTAAAATCAAAGCAAACGTCAATGTATTCATTTTTTAAACTCTGCAGTAATTAATTTATATAATTAACTTTTGTTTTGATACTTAAATTTTTATAATTTCTTTTACTAACGTGAAAAATAAATTTTAGTAACATTAATTGTTACCTTTTTTCAAAAATTAAAATCTAGATTTAAACATGACCTCCATTAAGAGATCACCTCTCGGAGCGATCACTTTTCATTGGAACGAACGTGGTCGCTTTAGAGAGGTTTTACTGTATGTTCTAAAATCTTGCTCCTCAGTACGTTTCTTTCTCCCTCTACTCATAACTCTTAGTATTTAGGTGAGCGATTCTGTATACGATCATGATAACAAGTAATTTTTGGAAAATTTTATATTTTGTGAAAAGCAATTATTTAATTATTATTGCGCCAAAAATAACTTAGCTCCAAACCTTAGTAAGCGAACTTTTCTAATTTTCTCAGATGTCCCATGATTTCTTCATTTATAAATAAATACTAAATTAAATGGATGAAAGAGTATTTTAAATATCTTTCATCCATTCGGAAATATTTTCTGATAGCGCTGATATACATATTGCAATACAATTGTACGTACAGTCATCACTCATATGATACAATTGTATCGCATTCAGACACTTAAGTGTCTGAATTTCTAAATGTCTTAATTTCAGACATGTCACTATTATTCAGACATTTTTCTCCGTTCATTTATAACATGCTCATAGTAAGACACTTATGTGTCTTAAATTTAGACATCTATGATGTCTGAAATTTCACATTTAGACACTTAAATGTCTGAATTACTTTTTCAGTCACATATGTGTCTGAATTTAAGACGCCTCCATTTGCAGTGCGTTGAAACAAAAAGACCATATTTTTTGTAAAAATTTCAAAATTTTCAATTTTTCATTTTTTCTTCTAAATTTTTATAATTTCTATAATATGTCTAGAAATAAATAATTTTACTTTATATCTATTAATATATCATAATTTTTTATAACTATTTATAATAGACTTGAAAATAAAGTTAATCATTCATTTTTCTTGACGATCGCTTCATCTACTGGTGTTTTACTTCATAACAGCCAATTCATTCCACAAAAATTATATAAAATGAGCAAAATGTTTTAGTATTTCATTAATTAAAATATAGAGATGTTTTACCTAAACGGGTTAAATAAACTTAAAATGAAGAAGAATTTAATGTAAATGAATTTTATAATATAACTTGCTTTCAGATGAAGCCATTATTTCTCGAGAGGCCAAAACTGATCAGATGTGATCCTCCCTCTGTTCTAGTAAACAAACTTTATCAGTGCTTCAATGAATAATTTCTCGCATCTTTCTAGTGATTGAGTGGTACAAGGAAAGTTATAATAGCTGGTATCTTTAACCCCTTAACGCTCGAATTAAATTACGGTTGAAAAATTCAAATTGCTTATTGGCACCACTTTTATGAAAAGAAATATTCTTCTTATTGAATGACAGGAAAAACGATACTAAAATATAGCCAATTTCACTATATTATAAAACTGGTGGGAATCAAACAATCTGAGTAAAAGACACAGCCCGAGAATATGACGGGAGCGAGAATTAAGGGGTTAATCGAACATTTTAAACTCACCAGCGTTTTTAGTCGATAAAGAAACCATAACAGGTGGTTCCGTTAGTTTTCAGTTTTGTCAGTAGACTAAAGCCATACAATTTTAAGCTTCAGTGTTGAAGTCTGCTATGATAAAGTGACGGATGGCAGTATTCTAGTCCACAGAACTCCGTGCTTTTGCAATTTTCTTCATGGCTGGGGCCCTGATGTTCTTCTCTTCGTATGCTATCATTCCAAAGAGGCTATTTGTATGATTTGCGAAATAGTCATTTCGTGAAAATACAGGAACTATAATCTTTCGTAGATTATCTGTCAAGTAACGTAAGTTACTAACTATAGTGCACAGATTCTGGAAAACATGAGTGATTCATTTTAATTGTGAACCAACTGATGCAGTACATTTTCAGGATGTACTCAAAGAGTATGACAAGTTAAGAAGAGGGGTTCTTTGTTCCAACGTAGTGTCTCAAAATTCGAATAGCAGTAATGATCCACCATGCGTGAAATATTTGTCCAGGGACTCAGCAAAAATGGTGTACACGCGTGTTGAAAGAGCTTGCAATATTTCAGACATATACTTCTGATCAGTTGACAAATCGTCTTTATAAACAGCTAGGTGATCAGATTAAATTGACTTAAATTTTGCAATTGGTAATAATTCGCAAATCGCAGGAGATCAACCAATTGGGCCACAATATGATAGAGAATCTGTTTTTTGTCATCAAGATGTTTGAAAAGATGTCTCAGTGGAAGCTCATTGAAATGAGGTCAAGATAGCCAATAAAGTGGTTTTTTAAAAGTTGTTCTCAACTAATCCTACTATAACACCACCTTTGCATCATGTTTTGAAGACAGTTCCGCTAAATTCAACTGCAATTATTATTCCAGTCGGGATTTCATTTTTCTTCAAAAAATCTATAATCTCATTGCATATAGAAGTTGCCTTGCCAGACGATGGGGTCAAATGACGAAAATAATTCAGACCTGGCTCTAGTACAAAGAGATATGTTCCTAGCTTGACTTCGCAAAGATGAAACTTTGCCACCTCTTTAACCTGGCAGATATTTCTATCCTTAGGGCCATCAAAGTATAGAGTAAAAGGAGTACATTACAAAAAAAAAAAAGAACAAAGTGAAGCGTGGCCCTCTAGCAGCGAGAAATTAATTTTACGTGCAGGCAGCTGCAGGTGTTTCTATCATTGAGCAATTTTTTTTTATAGAATTACAGTGATCATGGTTAACAATGTGCATGAAATTAACAACATAAAATGCCTTTCCCAGCCTATTAGAAATGTAAAAAATCTGAAAGCATTACAAAAGTTATGAAAATTGAAAAAATGAAAAACTTTTTGACAAAATGAAAAAATGAAACATTTTTTAGAAATTTTGGCTCTGTTGTGGCGGGTAAAGAAACGATGTCACAAAAATGAAATGTCAATGTTACATTACTAATATCTTTGCGTGGCTATTGCGTTCTATTAGAAATTGAATAAGTATGTTTGGATAATTAAAAAAAAAAATTCTAAAAGTATGTTTTGTGCGATTTTTTCGAAATTTGGACCCCTTGCGGCGGTCAAATATATTAACCAATCGGTGTAATATTTTACGTATTTTATCTTTTTTACAAAAGGCAACTTTTCCGCGCTATTACGTTTCGATTATAAATATTTCGGTTTTTTTCGACCCACCCTATTAAATATATTTCTTTATTCATAAAGGGAGAATCACCATCGAAAAATAAGACTCACAATAATACATATTCTACACAATAAAATCTACATAAACTAAAATGAGTATTTCAAACATCTTCAATAGTCATTGTGAATGCTAAAATACATAGTAGAAGCAGGAGGCCAGAGTCAGATTGGAAATCTTTGAAGAATGTAAACAATTTTAACTTACGTATATTATTGTAATTCTTAGAAATGTAAAATTAAATTGAGGAAAAAATGTGCTCACGATATTTAATATTAACTAGCCATTTATCCCATTCTACGCACACAAGTTCATGAATTTAATTTAAAAACCAAAATGAAAAACAACTTTAAAATATCTCAATAAGAAATTAAATTTCCCCTGTTAAAGTGTTGAGTTGTTCAATAACTATTCGATTTAGAAAAATATTTTTCTAGTACTGTGCATTTTTTTACGAAATTTAATTTATCATGTTGCTATGGCAGCAGAAGATAAAAATATATCTTTGAAATAAAGAAATAAATCAAATAAATAGAATAAAAAGCTTTGTTAATGTTTGTGATAAAATGTTTTTCTGTATTTTTCAAAAAAGGTAATAATTAAGCGCGATTAAAGAATCTCTAATTATTTGCATGTGAGGTAAAAAATTATTCTAATATCCGCTACAGTTTCTTAGTATTGCAGCGTGGCGTACGTAATATGTATATATCACCTTACAGTAAACATTTAGAACTGATCGGAACTCGCGCGACTACGTGTCGAACATAAAAAAGGCAAAAATTCGTCAAAAACATTAAAAATAAATCTATTTAAAATTTTCTATTTTTTTGCCCAATCGTTCAACCCCCTCCCCCCCCCCTGCCAGCAACCCGTGTGCCAAATTTCGCACCCCTGCGCCCTGTGGTTTCAGGGTTTTTGAGGTTACATAGATAAGCATTCGGATTTTAATAGGGTAGATTTGCAAATAAAAAATTGCTAACAATATTTTAATTGAACAAATTCGAATGGTTTTTAATCATGACTTATCAAATCTATTTAACGATTTTTACGGTTAGTTTTTAATTAAAAACTTCGTGTTTGCGGCACATTTTGCTTAAAAAAGTTATGTTTCATGGTAAGTCCCACATTTTTATTAAAATATACATAAGAAACACGTGGTTAATCAAAAGGTTTTTGCTTTTCTATTTCTCTAATGAAACTGAACTTTTTTTTTTAATGGAGAGGATTTTAGATACTATCTTGTCATACTTTTTTTTAAAATAAAATGTAAAACCTCAGTTTTTTTTTTTTTTAAATCTTGAGATTGCTCATGTATTTTCTCTTCGAATCTATTATGTATATCTATATATAGTTATCTGTATAAGAAAACTTTCATCTGGCATCCTTAGAAAATATCTTTTTTGAACAAACATAAGGAAAGATGCTTTATTTTAGAAAATGCATTAAGCTTTATTGAAGTTTTCTAATTAATTTGAAACACATTTCCTTTCACGTTAAAATGAAAACATACATTATAAATTCTTCCAAAAAAAAAAAAAAATTCAGTAACCATATTAAGAATTCCAGAAATATTTGTATTAAGTATCTCATTTCTCATTAGAATTCTGTAACAGAAGGTGATGCAACTTCTACTCACTTTAATCATTAGCAAAAAAATAAATAAATAAATAAAAATAAATAAAAGGATTATGATTGCCCCCCTTTTTTATTGTAACAGAACCAGTTTAAAATTCATGGATGGAATTCATATATTTTTTAACAAATCCGATTTTTAAAATTTTAATCTAATGTATTTTATGATTTTTGTCTTTTTTTTTTTTTTTTTTTTTTTTGTACAAAACTTCTTTCTGATGAATAATGAATATAGTCTGCTGAAACTGCTCAGTTTCAAGGTGAATTTCTTTCAGATTTTTTTATTTAAAGATATGCAGTAAACATGACGTTAATGAAAGATTTTTACTTAAGCTGGATTTTATCAAAATTAAGCAGAAAGGGGTTATATTTTTCCTCCTTCTAGAGAAGGATATATTGTAACGCATCATACGTTTTTAAAGCTTCTTAAAAATTTATTAAATTGTTCTACTCATCACATGTTTCTTAAATACTATTTTGTGTAAACAATTTATGGCTTTTCTGTTTTCAAATTTTCAATAAAAATTAGTTTCAAAAGCAAAAATAACTAGAATTCTATACAACTGATTAAATGCATTTTCAAAATTTTGCATATTAAGAATATGTTAGGGTCTACATCCATACTTTAATAAATACAAATTTTGTGAGTACAGAATAACCTCGAAAATCCGGCACTGTCGGAACCGAGACTAAGCCGAATTTTTGAAAATTCCGGATTTTTGAAAGAGTATCAGAATTCTATATTCTTAATGGTGGTATTCATAATTTAATTCATAGACAAGTGGTATTTATGTGAGAAAATTTAATATTTAAATAAATCAATTTAATTGATATTTTCTATAAAAAAAAAAAAAAAAAAAAAAAATCGAATAATGATTTATTCTCGTCTAATTTCTGTATCAGCGATGTTATTTTAATTTGTCTCAATTATTTTGGCCGTTCTTTAACAAGTTTTATTTGGATTTTATACAGGTGATGAATATCAATTTCGGAAGTAAATTCTTGTTTCTTTAAAGCGGTTATTAATTTTACAGTCAAATGTATGCGTTTTTCAAATAACGCCTTTTCTCTTGCCGGCTTCTGGTCTTCATTTCTCTGAACTGCTACCATTTTTATCGGCGGTTCTATTTAGCACAGCGGCAGCGGTGACGCTGTCCACTAATCCATCGATTTGAATCTTATTAATCGTGAACAATTGTTATTTTTCTTACTCCCACATGTTGGAAGTGTAAATAAAGGGGTAGGAGAACATGATTTTGATGCCGGATTTCTGAATGTCGGATTTTCGAGGTCACACTGTAAATCAATTTCAAAGCCATTATTTAATAATTTTAATGTATTAAAAAATTTAACTTCCTTTTGAAAGTTGCTATGCGTAAAATATTATGTTTTTTTCTTCGATTTCTCTTTTCTTTAAAACTAGTATAAAAATAAAAATAATCTTTACAATTTTACAAAATTGCTAGTTTTGTGTATTTTTTAGGGTAGGAACTGTTTAGTTTGTATATCATCTTTTTTACATTACTCAGTTTTTTTTCTTCTTTTTAACAGATTTTTCCTTTTTTATGTGTCTTTTAAGCTACCTGAATATAAAATTATTTTTCAGGCATTCTCAAAGTATCTCATTATTTATAAAAAAAAAAAAAAAAAAAAAAAAAGGGGGAAAGAACACCTCTATTTTGAGAAGTGCATTAAATTTTATTGAAGTTTCCTCATTACTTAAAAAAACATGCTTCTTACTTAAACACATGTTATTATAAATCCTCTTAAAAATATTTCAGTAAGATATATTCTAAAAATTTTAGAAATATTTGTTTAAGTGTCTTATTTCCCCATTTTACTTTTTAGGCTAGAAGTAATGCACTTTACACGCCAACTAATCAACAGAAAAAAATGGGATTAAGGTTTTTTTCTTGTTTTATTTTTATATAAGAAACAGTATCAAATTCAAGAAAGAATCTGATATTTTAGAGAATAATTTTTTTTTCGATTTTTTTGTATTTTAGGATTTCTTTTATTTGTGTTAAATATAAAAGCTTTTCTTTTTTTTTTTCACAGCATATTTTTTAAATTCAACTTCTTGTGCTAAGGCTTTTACTATTTAGCTTCATGTGCTTCATTCAATTTAATTGAATTGGAGTTAATTTAATTAAAAATATGCAAAAGCTCCAAGGTTATTACAAAATAAACAATATGAACTTTAAAAAGCTCACCATGTAGCTCAAAAGGCGACAAAGATAATATTAATATAGACGTTACAGGTTAAAAAATATACATTTTATTTAAATTTTCTAGTACTTTCGACCTTTAATCCCACGCCCATCCTCTGTGAATATTTTTTATTAATTACTGTCCCATTCATTCAAATATCTCATGAATAAACCAAGGAATAAAATACTTCATGAAGATGGCCGAGGGATTGCAGGCCAAAATTACTAGACAATTTAAATAAAATGTATATTTTTAACTTGTGACATCTATATTATTATTACCTTCTAAGTAAAACATTGAGCTTTTTAAAGTACATATTGCATATTTTGTGATTTAATCAAGGTAAAATATTGTATTTTTTAAGATTCTAATTTCTATGAGATTTTCTTTTTCGGTAATAATGCTGAATTTCATAAATATTAAACACCGGTTACTTTCTAACACTTTCCAACATAGTTGAAAGACACTTGTTAGGAATCGGTAAATAAAAAAGGATTTTATATTTACCGATAGTATAAACTCTGTAATATAATATCGGTAATATTAAAACGGATAATATAAAATCGGTAAAAGAAAGGATTTTATATTTACCGATAGTATAAACTCTGTAATATAATATCGGTAATATTAAAACGGATAATATAAAATCGGTAAAAGAAAGGATTTTATATTTACCGATAGTATAAACTCTGTAATATAATATCGGTAATATTAAAACGGATAATATAAAATCGGTAAAAGAAAGGATTTTATATTTACCGATAGTATAAACTCTGTAATATAATATCGGTAATATTAAAACGAATAATATAAAATCGGTAAAAGAAAGGATTTTATATTTACCGATAGTATAAACTCTGTAATATAATATCGGCAATATTAAAACGGATAATATAAAATCGGTAATATTAAAACGGATAATATAAAATCGGTCAAAGAAAGGATTTTATATTTACCGATAGTATAAACTCTGTAATATAATATCGGTAATATTAAAACGGATAATATAAAATCGGTAAAAGAAAGGATTTTATATTTACCGATAGTATAAACTCTGTAATATAATATCGGTAATATTAAAACGAATAATATAAAATCGGTACACTGTAAATTAAAATGTCTGAAATTCAGTCACTTAAGTGTCTGAAACGGAGTGTTCAATTTTCAGACATTTTAAAATGTCTGAATTTTTTCAGACACTTTTTGCGACTGAATTTCAGACACTTGAAACGTCTGAATCGCAGACATTTTTTGTAAGCATTTTATGTAGCCATGTTTGACCACGCTGAATACTGGGAAAATATCTGGCCGTTGTCCTGCCCCCTCTACCCCCATACCGCCTGATTTTCTGGTGCTCCCAATTTTAGTATGCAATTTTCATAAAGCTGATAATTTAAATCTTTTACGACATTGTACTAATTATAATGAGTATTTTGTTTCAGGAGTAGAATAAGATTAAAAAGAGAAAATATTTATCTAAATATTAGATTTTTTAAAATTTTGTTTTTAATCTTACTTTACTTTAAAAGTTCAAAATATTGATTATAATCAGTACAATTTCGAAACAGATTTAAAATATAAGCTTCGCAAATATTGCACATGAAATTTGGGGGAACTAAAATCGTAAGAGAACGGGGCACTACCCATGCTTTAATCAAGGAGTCCTTTTGCAAAAAATGCAACCCTGCAGTATTGTTAGCTAAATACAGATGCCCGGTATTCGGGAGTATCCGTTATGGAGGTTAATGGACATTCCCGAATAGCGGATACTTCGATTTAGCGAATACTTTTTTGATCCGCAAGGCATACATATTTGTATTATTTTTACCTCACAAAAGCAGGCATCTCCGATTATCCGACAAATTTCGCGGTCCCGAAGTGTCCGCTATTAAGGGTTTTTAAGGTATATGGATATATATATATATTTTTTTTTTTAATCTTTTCCTACTCTAAAAGTTCAAAATATTTATCATAGTCGGTGGAATGTCGAAAGAGATTTAAAAAATCCCGTGTACGCGAAAATGGGCAAGAAAATCCCCCTCCCGTCCCGCCCCCCAAAAAAGGAAAATTCATATAATTCAAAAATTAGATTTTGCCCCATAGGCAATTTTACATATGCATCAGATGATAATCACAACAGCTATATAACCATGAGTAAATAATAAAATAGTAAATAAATATTCTATTTTAATAGCATTGAGAAAAAAAAAATACTTCTAATTTCAAAACTTAGCCATTTTTGTATTTGTCATTTAAGTACATATAAATAAAATAGTTAAGTCATTTTAAGTAGTAAACATGTGTAATATTTTTTTTTCTTTTTAAATATGTGGTAATTTGTCATGCTTAGTTAAAAGTAAACACCAGTTTGGTATCTAATTTTATATATCATTCTTCGGAATATGTATATAATTTTCTTTAAACATATTCCGTATTCAATTTAAAATTTTCACCCGCTATAGCTTAAAAATGTATATCATTATTATTCTTTTTTATGGAACAACACGATATAAGTCATATTTAATTTATTTTATTTTTTATTCCTGTAAAATTTGTATCCTTTGAATATGAGCTAAATAGATTTTATATATTTGATAAGAAAATAATGATCTAAGAAATAGAAAAAAAAAAAACAAAAAACAGAAGAAAATAGAAAGTAAAAAAAAAAAAAAAAAAAAAAAATACATCAGACAGTATACGTACTATTCTTAATTGTTTGAAAAACGTTTTGAACATAAAAAAGCAGTTATTAAATGGCTTAAAAATATATTTAATACTGTATCATATAAGTAAATACGAACTTTTAAAAATATAAGGCAGTTTTATACATAAACTTCATATCAAGGCATAAACAACTCTTTATTTATGTCTAAATTATCATGTGTAATTTTTTTTAGTGCCAACAATTACTTGTACCAGAACCGTTGCAAATTCGATTGCAGTAAAAGGAAATTTAATAATTATTTCTCGCATTACTCAATTTTAAAAAATTTAAATCATGAACAAAATATCGCAAAAAAAAGTGCTTGCATATAAATTACAAAAATTAATATACCAATTTAAAAAACACAAAAAATATTAATTAAACTTTATAATTATACTGCTAAACAGCAACGTAAACTGCAAAATATGAATAAAATGTTTCTCCGTTTGTTTAATGTTTCGAAAATTTTACTGGATGATATAAAAAATTCATATTATTTTTAGAAATTTGGTAAATGTTAAATCTGAAACATTGGATATCAAAATTTACGATTTTCAATAATAAATTAAAAAATCAATAAGAATAAATCTTTCCGTGATTAAAAACTGCAATATATACAGTCAAATTTCACAATATTAATGCTTTTTTTTTCAATCTGAAAACTTTTCCTAATATCATAATAATATGAATCATCATATTTAGCTCCAAAATAATAATAATAACGAAAAATAAAATACATGCCTGATGTCATATACTACAAGCGTTTATAGTCAGTAAACAGTAAAAAACATAGAATAAACACAGTTACAAATGGCTTCAATTTAATGTTTTTATCTCTGATAAATGAAGCGATGAATCATTCAACTTTTCAAACCTATGTTGCAAGTTTTGTTTTTGAGCAAAGACAAATTATAATTATTTCACATCACCCTATCGAAAATGAAGATTAAACTATCACTCATTCGTTTATTTACAAACGTCAAGCAAATAGAATTACAGCATTGCTATTTAATTTTCAAAACAATTATATTTCATTCCGTTACATTAAGAAGGCATATAACAGACGACCGTTAGTGAAATCAAAAATTTAGCATTAAACTATAGAAAAGAGATAAATTTTTATAAACGATTTCACTCATATTCAAAGGTTTAGAAATCTATCGGAATAAAATATTAGAATTAAATATGACTTACTCGTTCGTTCTATAAATACCCAGATTAACACATATCCTTTTAATCCAAGCAATGGCGGCGGTGAAAATTTAATTCTTTCTGTTCTTATCTCATGAAGGTGCTGCAGATGACACGCGCGGAAATCAGCGTTCTGATTGGCTGTTAAGAATAGTACCAAAGATGATGTTTAACTATCGCTTGGAGCGTACCGTCTTAAAATCAGACGGTTGTTGGATAATTTACACATGTTTCTCGGTTCGTTTATAGCATGATCATAGTAAGACATTTATGTGTCTTAAATTTAGACGTCTGTTATGTCTGAATTTTCAGATTCAGACACTTAAGTGACTGAAATTCTTTTTCAGTCACATATGTGTCTAAATTTAAGATGCCTCTATTTGCAGTGTAAAAGAAAGGATTTTATATTTACCGATAGTATAAACTCTGTAATATAATATCGGTAATATTAAAACGGATAATATAAAATCGGTAATATTAAAACGGATAATATAAAATCGGTAAAAGAAATGATTTTATATTTACCGATAGTATAAACTCTGTAATATAATATCGGTAATATTAAAACGGATAATATAAAATCGGTAAAAGAAAGGATTTTATATTTACCGATAGTATAAACTCTGTAATATAATATCGGTAATATTAAAACGGATAATATAAAATCGGTAAAAGAAAGGACAATGAAAGGATTGAAGGTTATGCAAGACCAAGAAGGATTGTTGAGAGTGAAAACAAAGATATTAGAGAAAGATGACGAGTTTTCATTCAGATATTCAATTTTATTATCATCAAAACTTCATGCAGTCAATTGTCTGACTCATAAATATCGTTTAAAGAATTGTGATGATGGACTTCAAAGAGTTGTATTCATTTTAAGAGAAAAATATTGGATAATTTCTTCTAGACGCAACATTAGAAGTCAAATGTCTAAGAACGGAGGGCCAACCTTGTTAATCACAGATTTTGATTATTTTAATATATGCTGTAGGGTAGAGACCCCTTAGTCTCAGGTTCAGCGGATTTTATCCAACGCTCCTTAGTTCTTGAGAAACCGGGGGGGGGGGTCTAATAATAGTACACAACTTAAAATACTTACAATGCAACCCCAACGATAGAGTGAGCGTAGCTCAGTTGGCACGGCGTTCGCTGGCTGATCTGCGGGTCCGGGTTCGGTACCCGAACGGGCTACATTTGTTTTTCTCATTTTTTGTTTTACAAATATACTTGTAATTATAATTTAATAATTCCAATTGCAAATTTTAATATCATACATTAATTATAATGTTAACAAACTTAAATTTATCATTTATTTTATTTTTAAACTATTATCTGTCATCCTTTAAAGAGGTTTAAAAAGAAATTGGATCTATTATTGAATGATGAAAATTCCAAAATCGTGACAAAATCTGTTGTGGTGCCATCTAGTTATGACAAAATAAAAGAATATTTAAATAAAATAAAAATAAAAGCATAAGACGGGGGGTCCATCTTCCGGTCCCAGGCCCTTTTCAGGCCCATCTGTCGACACAAGGAACCACCCGTGAAACAAGCCCCGCGACGCGTCCCGAAGGTCGCCGCCAGACAAGCTCCAACAGAGCGGAACCCCGCGCCAACTCCGGTCAAACCGACACCGCTGCCCAGCGCACACGGTGACGGCTATTCCCAAGAAGAGACGAACGGCCGCTACGACAGTCCTCACCACCCAGCTAGAAAAACCAAGTGGTCCCTAAACTTGGTTACTCGAGCCGGTAGACCCCGCACACCATCGCAGGAACCAGACGCCTATAAAGACGCTGGGCCCACGGGCGGAACCGAGGCTTCCCGACCCGAATTTAATTTACGGACAGGCCCCCAAGATCAGATACCATTTTCCGGCAGAGACATATTTGTGGGCCAGCCGATCGGAAAGTTAGTGAGGAGCCCCTAGCTTGAAAACCAGGGAGGACGGGGAAAATCCCTCCGGCCGTAAAGCGACCCAGCTCCTGGCTCTTCGCCCAGTCCACCCGGCTCAACCGACGGAACCCCTCGCGGATCACGCCGGGAGCCAGTTGGCCCAGACTAGGTGCCGTTAGCGACCCCAGGCGGGCACGGAAAGCTCCACCTAGACGGAATAGACTCCGCCTCGCTAGGGGGAAAATAAAAGCATAAAGAAGTTAAAGGTGAAAGTAAAATAATTGAAAGCGCAAGCATACGTATTACAAATTTAAAATCTTTCATATGCAAGAAATCGTTTGTAATTTAATTCTGATGCTAATATTTAATATGATTATGCTTGTTACTTTAAAAACAGAATAATAGTATTATCGCATTGACTTCCTTTTTTAAAGCAATGCGTAAATGATGTTTCATTAAAATCACGAATTAGCACAATTGCTCAATATCATTGCATCGATAAAGAATATATGAAATACATTTTAAAAGTGATTTTTATAAAATTAACAGTTTTATGAAGTTTTATACGACTATTTAGTTAAAATAAAAAAAAATTAAATAGGTTAAAATTATAATTGATATACAATATTATAAATTTTAATTTACAATGAGATTATTAATTATACTTACAAGTATATTTATAAAACAAAAAATGAGAAAAACAAAGGGAGCACATTCAGGTTGGTTGGTTGGTTGGTTGTATTTATGACGGCCAATTATCTGCACGAGGGATATAGTCCCAGGGGGAGTGCCCTTCGTGGGGGTCTTTCTAAGGGAACCTAACCCGTATTAACGCTTGGAAATCCAAGGTTCGAAGAAAACCACGAAAACTCCGAACGATTAGGCCGACGGGCGCGATTGGGATCGAACCCAGCACCTCCCGTCTACCAGATTCGAGAGCAGAACCTCTCAGCCACTGGTGGGGCTAGCACATTCAGGTATCGAACCCGGCCTCGCGGATCAGCTGGCAAGCGCCATACCAACTGAGCTACGCCCAACCTAGCATAGCGGTTGCAAAGTAAGTATTTAAGTTGTGTACTATTATTAGACCCTCCGGTTTCCCAAGAACTAAGGAGCGTTGGATAAAATCCGTTGAACCTGACATTAAGGGGTCTCTACCCTACAACATATATTAAAATAATCAAAATCTGTGATTAACAAGGTTGGCCCTCTTCTTGAATGAAACAGATGAAAAAGATACTCTGCAAAACCATACACTACACCTCCTATTCATCTACCTCTAGATAGAGTTAGAGACCCCAAAGTATTTGAAGTTGTTGGAGCTGATCTGTTCAGTCATCTTTTCATAAAACTAAGGTCTAAAGTTTGGGTTGTACTTTTTATATGTGCACTATACAGAGCAGTACATTTAGAACTTGTATCCATTCTATCAGCAGAAGGATTCATTCAGCCACTCCGAACATTTATATGTAGAAAAGGAAGGCCAGCCATTATATACTGTGATAGTGGCAGCAACTTTAAAGGCACAAATTAATCTCGATCATGATACTTTATAGATGTACAAAACATGAACGAAAAGTGTAGACAATTACATAAAATGGTCTATTGCATGATGATCGGCATGACATCCCTTCCGGCGGGATATTACCAAATTCGAGGAGTATGTCCTTGCCATAGCCGAAAACATATGCATGAAATTTGGTTAAATTCAATGCATAACTTTATACACTTTTAGATGGTACAATAATGAAAATAGCACAAAAATCGCTATCACAGCCCGCACTTCCAGCAAAATTCAAGGAGGACCTGTTCGCCAGAGTCAAAAACATATACATGAAATTTGGTTCAATTCTACGCATAACTTCATACTGTTTTCGATGGTACAATGGCAACACATGGACTGATAGATAGACATTTTGTATATACTTGTTTTTTTTAGGGGGGAGGGTTCTCTGACCCCTAAACGTGTAAATACGTCGAAAATCGAAAGTAAAAAAAAATTTGATTGCAACACTAGCTTCTATTATTAAAAGAAAGTAAAAACGGGATATTATTGCTTCGTTACATGTAGCTGGATAACAGTTTCATTCTTCTCTGTATGCGGGAACGAAAGGGAACTTTATTAATGATTGAGGAACATCAAAATAGGGTTGATTTCGATAGTTAGCTTTGTTACTTTTAGCTCAAGCAGGTAACACGTATAAAAAATGCGTATTCGCTAAACAATGCTAATGTTTATAATGCTTTAATATATGATTGGAACGTTATTCGAATCAATTTCCCAATTAATTCCTTTCCGATTTTTTTCATTCGAAGATATGTAAGAAACACTATGTTATTAAAAATGTTTTTTTTTTTTTATTACTGCGAAGAAAATAAATTAAAGCAAAAATAATCACCAAGGTCTTTCGCTTTTAGAAAGTACTTAAGAGATAGCGTGCCATACCAAATATTTTTTATACAACTCTTGAATGAAACTTAAATATTATAAAAAGTGCCTTTATTTTCAACAATATAGTGCAAATTTTAACGATAGCTTCAAAGTGCAAATAACTAACAACAAAAATATGAATTGAGTATTTTTTTTTATTTGCTAAATTAAATAAATTAATATATGGTAGCATAAAAGAAATAATCCTCTACTTAAGCATCATGTCTCGTGACATTGTTTACTATGTTTATTGTTTTTTAAATTATGTGAAAATATATTCTATCGTGAATGATTTTAAATCTTAATAAAGATATTTTATCACTTTTTATAGCATTATTTTACTTAATCTGTTTATAAGTGATTTTTATACATGTTTTTAAAATATCTTTCCTTATTCTTTGTATCGTTTATATACCAAATTAAAATTACATATCATATTTCACGTGTTTTTTTTTTCGGTTAGTGCACCAAAAATCAAATCGATTTAGAGGGCCAACCTACCCCGATCGATTTGGCAGGTTGTCCTTCTGAGCTTCATATAGAAACAATTAATATTTTTAAAATTTCCCATACATGGTTATGCTTTAACATGTGCTGAATGTACAAAGTAAATATATATATATAGAAGAAAATTGAGGCATCTAACCCTCTCTGCACTCTTTTGTGATTCCCTTGTATTAATATCTCAAAAACCATATTCCTTGAATTGTATCATTTTATGAATAAGTGCTGTTTAATGGCCAAATGAATTGCTTATCAGTGTTATATTCATTATGGTCAACATACCTCTTTAGGCATTCCTTCGTAAACATTGTTGAGCAGTTTGATTTGGGATACATAGATTTCAATATTAATATA
Source organism: Maratus speciosus (assembly GCA_963932465.1). Lineage (NCBI taxonomy): Eukaryota > Metazoa > Arthropoda > Arachnida > Araneae > Salticidae > Maratus > Maratus speciosus. Next base: position 498,199,811 of record OZ010794.1, on the reverse strand, counting down.
ATATTTGTATGTTTAACATGGGAACCTCCAGAAAGGGTGACAAGGTAGGTTAATTGTTCCATACAGGATTTTCAAATTTTATACACTAAATTTGCTTTTCTCTATCTCTTTCTCTTTTTTAAAAATCTACTTTTATGTTAATCGGTCAAGATAGTATACTAAAATAATATGCCAATACAAATATACAATAAAAGCAAATGCTTTTCACAACAATTTTTATATAAATTTCATTATAACTGTGTACCATAAGATTGCTTGGGTAAATCTAACACAGTAGATTCTGATATTTGACTAATTAAAACAGAAATGTGAAATCTATTAATGAAAAACATTGCAAACATAAAATTAAATTAAAATTAAATTAGCTATTTATGTGCGTGGATTAGTTTTCATATAATTTAACGAAACAATAACATGGTAAACCATGTCCGAGACAGCATGCATAATGAAAAACATTGCAAAACATAAAATTATCTTGGCTATTTGAGAGTGTGGATTAATTTTTACTATTATTATTAAAATTACAGAGCAACTCTTTCCAAATTTTAGGTAAATCAAGGGACACCGAATCATTGCAAATATTCTTGTTGCGTAAAAATATCTCTATTGATTTTCGGATTATGGATGGTAAATAAAATCTTGATTTATAAATTAACTTGCTATTTTTAAAATCGATCTGTAACGGTTCTTCGCTGCATAATCTGGCCAAAGCTGTGGTTCTTCTGTTGCACTTGATGTCTGCTATATGTTCTTTGATTCTGATTTTAAGTTTTCGACTTGTCATACCTATATAAAACTGCTTTGTTCCATCTTCTTTGGTGAAGGGTAATTTATATACTCCTGATAACTGGTTTGACTCTATTGGATCTATTTTCTTGCATACTATATTTTTTAATTTCATAGAAGGTTTTGTGACTAGGGAGATATTGAATTCATTGAGTTTATATTTCAAACGTTCGAAGAAACCAGGAAAATATTGTAAAGTGGATAATGTCTAATTTTGTGGATTGAAACTTCTTTTATTTTTATTCTTCAAGCTCTTAATTAATTTTTCTATGGCGGTTTCTTTGTATCCATTGTTTCTTACAGTATCATATATTTTATTTATTTCATTATTTAATTGCTCGGGGGTACAAACAGTGAAAGCTCTATGAATAGAAGGCCTAAATGCAGAAACTTTATATGAAAAAGGTGCTTGAGCATTATGAGGGATAATGGATTGTCTGGCTATGGATTTTCTGTAAACAGTGCAATCTATTACTTGGTGCGTCTTGATTAGTAATACATCTAAATAAGGTAGCGTACCATTTTGTTCTATTTCCAATGTAAATTTAATTTTAGAATTAAGGCTATTAATCTGGTTTCAAAAGTTATTGAGCAAGGTATCTGCATGTTGCCATATGATGAAAATATCGTCTACGTATCTGATCCATGCATGGGGAGTATTCGAAAAAAGAAAGATGTTTTGTTCAACTTTTTCCTACGATTTCAGATCACTTGATGTCTGCTTCAGATGGGAGGACATTAGATGTAGAGTATTATCTGTAGTTTTCTACGGCAATTGAGTTGTAGAAATAGTTGCAAGTTTTTATTGGACTGAAGTTTCTTTTTCATTTCCTGTATCAGAATGTGGTGAGTCAGAGACTGAGGAAGGCATTAGAAGAGGTGCGACAACTTGCCCGAGATTAAATGGGACAACTTGCCCCATTTCGCCATTTTGGTTTTGAATCATCCTATCAAAATATTCTGTAAATATTAAAAAAAAAAATAGTAGATGAAAAATAAGCTCAGAACTCTAGTCTTTTAGAATTGTAATCACTAAAGTGAACATTTAATTTAGAAAGAAATCAGAAACGATTATTTATAAGTCAAATTTGAAAATTTGATTTTCTTTTGATTCCTTCTTGGGAACTGACGCCGTTGTGGGTGACAGAAGACAAACTAAGACACATTTCACTTTGATAGTAACGCCATCGACGGGATAGTTTGAAAATATCGCGGGTGGGCCAACGTGCCCCTACGGTGAACATACCTCGGTCTACCCTACTTCTTTAAAGGTAATTAAACCATCACAGACTGCCGTTGCGTTTTCACAACATTATATTTGTGAATTTTTTTTTTTTATCCCGAATATTTTTCCAACAAATTTATTATCGCATATTGTATATATGACTTTTATTTTTAAGAAAAAAAAAATAATTGAATCGAGTTGTAAAAAATTAGAAATATGAATGAAATAGTACGGAATGTTTAGAAAAAATGTATTGATAATTTTCGGATTACATCCATAGATACACTATAAATAATGAAATGTAATTCAGAAATTCTAGATACAAATATTATAGCAGTGAAATGTAGCAGTATGTGTAGTAAATGTAACATACTGCTACATAGTGAATATTTCAAACGTTTTCGTATGGCAAAAATGAAATTGATTTGTAGTGACGTTTAGTTTCCGCAACATATCAATTTATCTCTCAATTAGTCTCAATTATATCTATAAAATAAAATTTTATTTCATTGGTGTCAAGTATAAGGAGGTGCGGTCTTTAATAGGTTAAAAACACATTTCAACAACTTTAAAAATGACTTAATTAAAGGTTTTATCATTTTTAGGTGCGTTCTTAATTATATAAATACGTAGCACCTATAGTCTCATTCAATCCTTCTCTCCGTCCATCCGCGTATAACAGAGCAAAAACTACCCAACCGAATCGTTTGAAATTTAAAATAGATAAGTGCTGCAAATTTTGTCGAGTCATTTGATTTTTTTTTAAAACAGGGTGTATAGTTTAATTACAAGAACAGTCAAAAGTTTTCCGTTACATTATGGTCAATAGGACAAATTATTTCAAGTGCATTTTAATGATGTTACAGCCTTTCGAACAGAATGAAATTGATATGCACTTATGAAGTGCACTAAAATATACCTTCAGTGCAATATGCAGTACAAAAAATATTTATAAAACTAGTTATAGTAGGAATGCACCTCATTTGCCACATTTGATGTGCAATTTCCAACTTTTTTACTTATGACATATAATATATAAAAAATTACAAACGTGTAGCTATGGACAAATGTATAAATTTACAGTTGTGTAGAATAATTCCTATAGCTCAGTTGTTTCATAAATTCTCCAAGAGAACAGAACCTATACCTTAAATTGTTTTGCCCTACCGTAAATTAGTACTATACCTGAAACAATGATTCTCCCAAGACGTTATCGAAAAGATACATGTAAACATTTGTATAATTGGACAAGAAACATTAAATTGAATTTTCTGTTCCTCAGATGTTTGATTATTTAGCAATTATTTAGCTAAACATTTAATGCCTCTTCGCAACTTAAACAATTAAACATTTGTGAATAAATTCTCAAGGGAAGTTATATTCATAATTTCTGAACACATTCTCTTGTAGTTTCACTTAGCATAGCAGGTGTAAATTAAAAATGAATGTATTTCAAAGTATTTCATTGAGTAAACTTTGAGACACAAATTGGGCATTAGTATATTGTCAATATTTAGAATTCTACTGCCGATGGGATTAATTGTAGTATTTATATAGAAAAATATTCTAATATATTGTAAAAAGAGACAACCCTTTATTAATATACAATAAAAATTAAATTTTAAAAATCAAAAAATCCGACTGCGTAAAAGGCGTCCTAATTAATTATTTCTCATCAATGTGAAACTATTTTTTATATTACTTACCTATCTTTTTTTATTTATTTACTTGTATTGATGACTTTTAAGTTGTATTTAATTCTTAGTTCCTATCTATAAACATTGTTTTGATGAGGCCAATAGATGTCTATGAAGGTTAGAATTGCAGTAAAGTTAGAGATCCTACCTACACAACTTCCAGGTTGTGTAATGTTTAAACGGAGCTTCTGACATTTTCGTCTCTACCGCCATTTTGTATTTTACGACCGTCATTTTGAATTTATAAAAACAACATCTAGCCTATAACCATCGGACGGTTAAGACGAATCGACAGAGACCCCATTCATTGAAATCCATCCGGCCGTTGGGATGTTTCGAGGGTATAAAGAAATCCACATACCCAGATACGCGTGAATCACATAACCCTTCTTGGCAGTCGGGTAAAAATATAATATAACCTTGTACGAAATATACAATAACCTCTTCGAAGCTTCACACGATTCTGGAAAAATACTTTTTATTTTGAGAAAGCACAGAAAACAATTTATTTTGGAGATTTGAATAAGCATTTATAAATACCAGGTTGATTTATTTTTTTTTCAATTCCTACTATTAGCTCACACTCTCCCTATATTTATTTATATATTTATATATTTATCTTGTACAAATTTTCAATCGTTAATAAAATACTCATTATTCATCCTATCTAGATTGAAATAAATTTTTTTAAACTTGTACTGGATGACAATTGATGTTAATAAAGTTTTTTCAAATATTAATTAATTAATTAAATTTTAATTAATTAATTTTAGTTTTGCATGGGAAACAAAATGGCCGCCATTGGTTATTGAATTTCAATGAAAGTATTTTCAATAAGGGTTACCATAGGGGGGACCCTGTTCTGTCGCCAAATACCGTCAAGTTGGTCGCCAACTTGGCAATATATCGCCAAATTTGGCGGCCAAAATGAGTCGCCAAAAGTGACGCCAACTTGGCGATATCTGTAATATTTCGCCAAATTCCCATAGAGTTCCATTGTAAACCTACTTGCTTATAGAAAATCAACAAATTGAGATATTTTAATGCAACAAAAACTCATATTAGCTTGATTATATTAAATTTCTCTTTGATGGCCTAAGTAGGAATTGACTTTAAAAACAAAATTTTTATATTACTTGTTTGCTGTTGCCTCGAGTTTTCATAATTTTTTCCAAATAGTTTTCATGGAGCATTGAATAGTTCCTCATGAATAATATAAGTTTTAGGATGCTATGTATTCTTAATCAAACATATCAGCTGCGTAACTGAATTTATACATGTAAGTCCTATACAAATATAAAATTATATTAATTTTATTGTCAATGTTAATACTGTTAATGCTTATTATGTTTGAGTGTAAAAAATGTTGGTTGAACATAAAAAAATTATCTTGAGCATCCTCAAGACCCATATTCTAGTTCGATAAAACTGATTAATATACTGCAAAAAATTACTTGGAAACACTTCCGAAAATTAATGGCAACGAAAGAAATTTTGTTTATATAAATTAAATTTATGCGTTTAACTCGGGTGGAGTTATGCTGTATTTTCGTCTTTGGTATATCATATTTTTCCAAATAAAAAAACATTTGTCTTTTTCATTTCAGTGTGCAGCAATGTATTTTGTATTCTGAGTTTTGAATATTCTATTTGAATTTTTTATAGAGAAAAATCTTATTTATGTTCTTTATAACATATAAAAAACAAACCTTTTCTAGCTTTTTTTTTTTGTTGTTGTTTGTTTGTTTTTGTAACAGTTTTTGGAAACGTTCTTAATTTTCCTCTAAGTAAGATTTAATCCGAAACTACATCTTTTGCTTCCGATTTACAACGAAGTGACGTATGTGAACGACGTATTAAAGTGACTGGAAAGGCAATTATATTTTTCTCTACACAAGATTAATCCGAAGCACTTCTACTTCTTCTACGGTCCATCTACGCATTTAAAAAAGAAATTGACGTAATGACGAAGTGTTAAAATGAATGGATCAGCAGGAATTTTTTTTTCTCTGCAAAAGTTTAATCCAGAGCACTACTACTTCTACTTCCAGCTACCCTAAGAATTATAGATTCTCCCATTTCAAACGAAGAGATGTATTTGCAATGAATTGAACTGGAACTAATAAAAATATTCCGTGACGATGACTGCGGGATTGAAGACCGAATGTACTAAGAAATTTAAATAAAATGTATACAATATAACTTCAAAAATCCGGCATCATCGGGACCGATGCTATGCCGAATTTTTTATAATTACGGATTTTTGAAGGAATATTAAAATTAGTAACTAGGAATATAAAATGTAGTACTATATTATTAATGGTGCCTTTAGCCATTGTTTAATTTATTATTACGTGATAATTATGTGAGAAAAAGAGAAAATTAAATATAAAAAAACTTACTCTAATTGGTCTTTTCTATGTTACAGAAAAAAAATCTAATAAAGAGTAAAATTATTTCTCCTCTTGTAATTTCGGAAACATCTATGTCAACTTCGTTTGCTTCAATTTTTTTTGGCGGTCTGCCGGTTGTTCATCATCGTCTTCTGAGCAGCTACTAGCATTATCGGTGGCTCTATTTAGCACAGCGTCAGTGATCTCGCTGCCCGTTAAATTGTTCGTTGTTGATGAATTTTCGACAGTGTTTAGCCAATCATCTATATACCTTTTTCTCGTCACTTAATGCATTTTCAGATTTTGCGTATTCAATCAGCTCATAAATTGCTGATATCTCACGAGAAATGTGAAAACCAGAAAATTCTTCCTCATCATCGTTGTCGCCGTAGCCGAAAATTCCTTTCGGCCATAAGTTGTACTATGCATTCGCGAAAGTTATCCCCAAATTTGTTCCTGTTGCTAAGCAACAGTGCAGCTCCCAGAAACTTTGTTCAGAGAATAATCGCCTCTGATAAATGTAAAAAAGTCAAATATTCTTTTTTTGCATCTTTACTTTCAATCTTGAATTTTTAATTCATAAAGAATTGCTATTTTTCTTCTCCCATAACTTGAATGTGTAAAAGGAAGTGTGGAAGGGAAAAGATGGCTTTGATGCCGGATTTTTTAAGTTTCCGGATTTATGAATGCCGGATATTTGAAGTCACATTGTATTTTAAACTTTTAATATCTGTTTTATTAACATCTGTCAGCTTTTAAGCAAACAGAGAAATTTTTCAAGCTCATATTGTGTAGTTTGCGATTGAAACAAAGTGGAATATTTCATTTCGTCTTATGATTTTATTTACAACATTCTTAAGATTTATAACTCTGAATTTCTTCAAATATACAATTTATAGGAATGAAGTTTGTAAAACACTTGTTAAAAAAAAAAAAAAAAAAAAAAAAAAAAAAAAAAAAAAGAAAGAAAGAAAGAAAGAAAACTACAGTCGAGTCTCGTTATCCCGACAGTCTAATGAACAGAAAATATTGCCGTTATAAGCGGAGTGTCGCAGTAACCGGAGTTGGAGAAAAACAAATTTATAAAAAGTGGTATTTTTAATTAATTTAAGACAAGTTTAAATTCATAACTGTTTCTTTCAGTTTTAAGCAATAAAACAGTATTACAGTAAAACCTCCTTGAACGTTCACCTCTAAACAACGATAACCTCCGAATACCGGCCACATATTGATGGAACCAATCACGCTTCATAGCATTAACATTAGTATAAACCTCTAAATAAGGAATTCTGAACAACGGCCGCTCAAATGTCAAGAGTTTAATTTTTTTATAGCTCCTGGTACAATTTCATATTTATTTGCAAACCGAAATGTCAAACACATCAAACAAAATTTACTCAATGCGTCAACAAAAAGTCACTTAATCTCTTAAACACTTAATTCATTGCCAAAAACTAATCTCTTAATCCTTTTGATAACCACTTCTGCTTCAAAATGTCGTAAATTCCCAAGACTCAAATGGCATAGTGCACAGAAATAATTTCGTTCCATTAAGGGTAACGGGACAACCAACCAGGGCTGCGGAGTCAGTGGAATAACAGACGACTCCGAATCCGGGAATTTTAACAGTTCAGACTCCAACTCTTTCGTTCGAAAATGGACCTGACTCCGACTCCGCAGCTCTGCAACCAACAAACATATAATCCGTTAAATGAGCAATGTGATATGCTGCAGTCTTTTTTTACTCAGTCTTTTCGCTACTTTTTTTGTAGTTTTTAAAATCTTCCTCTGCTCATTAGAAATTCCGTGAAAGTTTCATTTGGAAGGGGGGGGGGGGGGTGAAGAAGCATTTTCTTTTGAGAATAACGGAGAGATTGATTCTATAAAAATTGACCGTCTTTGGAAATTCCAAATTTTTTGGAAACTTCAGAACAAAAATTCTAAATATTCATCATTCTTTTGTTCAAAATTTCTTCAGTCTGTCTTATTTCTGCTCCTCCCTATACCTTGAGAGTACAGTTCTTATTTATTCGCAATACTTTGTGTGTTGTTACCAGGTATGATATTAAAATCCATCGTTTGATTATTAATCGTTTGAAAAATTACGATGAGTTCAAAACGAAAAATCTAAACGAATAACTAACATGACTAGCAAGTTTGTATGTCTGAACAAAGATTTGGCAGTTACTGCCACATTTGATTCCCTACAACAAATACACTATATGGCCAAAGGTGATCGGTCACTTGCAATTTTAGACGTTTTGTTAAATATCTAGACAAATACATGAGTAAATAACCTGAAACTGCAGGTCTAAAAACAGTATAGTATAGGTCATATATTTCCGCGAAGATTTTTTCCCGAAACCACATAGGTACCATCAACAAATTGAAAAAGAACGAATAACTTTTGAATAACCCTGTAAAAACTAATGTAGCAAAAGCGTTCAAACTCGCGATTATTAATAAATGGCTTATTGTTATATACCGTGTTCATTTTTATGAGGATAGCACATATACTCGTAGATAAATTAAGGTTTTTATAAAAACAGTCCCAAATTTCGCCATGTTTTTTGCTTATAATTTCCAGAGTTCTTAATATAAAAAGAAGTTCTTTTCGAAAAATATGAAGAACAACATTGTACACAATACTCTGCCATCAAAGTTAAAAAATAATAAAAATTGGATGAAAAATGAGCAGGTTTACTAAAAAATGTTTCACTGCGCATGCATGAATGCAATCAAAATATAATGTGCATAATGTGTTAGCTAAATGTATAGAGCAACTTTTGTAAAAGTTTCAAAAACTTAGTTTTAAAAGTCTGATAATAATCGTTTATAGAATAAACTCAAAATCCGTTGTTCCCAAAATAAAGCAAAAAGATGAGGGGTTGTATCGATACATCCATTGATTAGTGCCAATATAGCGTACACAATATTGCACGTACTACTGCATTTGGATACAGACCCTCATCTTTTTGCTTCCTTTTAGGAATAACGGATTTTGAGCTTTTTCTATAAACGATTATTATCAGACTTTTCAAACTATGTTTTTGAGACTTTCTCAAAAGTTACTCTATACATTTAGCTAACACACTATGCAAATCATATTTTGATTACGTTCGAGAATGCGCAGTGAATCATTATATAGTAAACCTGCTCATTTTTCACCCAATTATTAATATGTTTTCATTTTGATTGCAGGGTATTGTGTACAATGTTGTTTGTCATATTTTCTGAAAAGAACTTTTTTTTTATATTAAGAATTCTGCAAATTATAAGCAAAAAACTTGATGAAATTTGGGACTATTTTTATAAAACCTTAATTTCTCTACGAGTATACATGCTATCCTCATAAAAATAAACACATTATATTACAATAAGTCACTTATTAATAATCTCGCGTTTGAAAGCTTTTGCTACATTAGTTTTTACAGGATTATCCAAAAGATATTCGTTCTTTTTCAATTTGTTGACGGTCCCCTATGGGGTTTCGGGAAAAAATCTTCCGGAAATATATGACTTGTACTACACTGTTTACACACCTGCAGTTTCAGGTTAATTCTTCATGTATTTTTCTATATATTTAACAAAACGTCTAAAATTGCAAGTGACCGGTCACCTTTGGCCATATAGTGCAGCTGAAGATTGGAGAGACTAAGAATATATGGAAGAGAGTATAGAATCACCCAAAATTTCCAGTATTACCACATATACAAAAGTTTTGAGTAACCTTCGTGAAATCCAGTTTTGCATTAAATTATAATAATGACGAGTTGTAAAGCAAAACAACTGATAGTTATTCCTTCAGCGAAAGATATGGGTGACAAAGAAACAAAATAATACAAAACAACTGGAAATCACTGACATTTTTAATGTATTGAAACAATGAGGATTAATTAAAATGACTGTATTTCTTATTAAAATTATGTAATTTTAATTTTTTAAAAATGAAACCTCCGAAGAGTGGTCACATTTCACCGGTTCCATGGGTAACAGTTATTCAGAGGTTATACTATATTAAACAAAATAAACACAAAACAAAATTGAAAAGAATGAAAATCACATTTATGATGACTTGTTTTTTTTTTATTGTTACATGAAATATTGAGGCATAATGGTTTGACTATTCCCAGATGCGCTTCTTACATTTTTTTTCCAATATTATACAATGAATTGTAATCAATATGCGGTGTTTCAGAAATGGATGTTAGATAATTTCTGATCGTTGCAATGCAATGCAATGCTTCGGTTTTAGTCGGACGAAAAACGTCGTGTAACCACAAGAAAGAGTCGCCTGATCAGAAGAACAAGGTCGCGAGTAGACTGATGCGTCTATCTGAAATTTAAGTGGGTCATTCATAGTGTGAGGGTGTATTTATTCAGAAAGGATTGATGTAAAATTTCTCATTTATCTCAATGGGCATCTTAGAACCTTTTGTGAAAAGTTTCGCCTAGACATTTCTTACCGATTAATTTCTATGCTTATAAGATGAATTATGAAAAATGGACAATTTTCCTAAACCGTCGGGATATCCGCAGTTGAAAGTTACGTAAAATCCGGAGTTATCCCCGTTATTATATTATATATATATCCCGAGTTTAAATTAAAAACCCGATAGTTATATCGGGACTTTGAAAAACTGACGTAATAAGCGGAGAGACGTGAAATCCGGGTGTTGGGATAACGAGGTCCGATTGTATTTAATGAAATAAATTTTTCTAAGATCAGCTGACTAGAATAAAAAAAAGATATTTAAAAAATATAGACTTGACATTAACGAATTGTATAACTACCTATGAACTTTTGTATACTTTAACTAGAAACATTCATTTCAATTTTCCATTTCTAAGAGGTTTGCTTGTTTAGCGATTACTTAGTTATACGTTATATATTCATATTTACTCTATAAATTAAATAGTTATGTTATTGAGAATAAATTTCCATGTTAAATGATATTATTCGTAAGCTTTCAAAACATATTTTTGTAAATTTCAATGAGCTGAGTAGACATAAATACACAAATGTATATAAAAAGTCTCATGGAAAAGTAATATATTTTTACCATTTTCAATAAATATTCTAAACTTAACTAATACTAGAACTATAACACAAACATATGGACAAATTTTACTAAAAAATGTCTTCGATATACCAAAATAAACGTATGGAAACTGATTAAATTCAAAGGAAATTTATTAGAGTAATTACACGAGCCTGCGATGATTGCGTTTTTTAACATCTGATAATAGGATTTTATAATTTTTTAGCACTAAACGCGAAAACGACCTTCATTTTTAACTGTCATGTCATTTTTCGCAAATCGTAAATTTTAGAGATAAAAAATAAAAAAATAACGAAAATCTGCAAAGCAATTTTTCAAAGCCTTACCAAATGAAGGTAAATCTTTCAAATACTTCTGTGACAAATCGCCAGACTTATTTATGAAGCGCCAAAATGTAAGAGCCAATGTAAAAAATGAAACAAACTAAAATACGAAAATTGCACTGGCGTATCGTTTGCCAATACAATTTCCGTATTTTAGTCCTTTTTTTTTTTTTTTTTTTTTTTTTTTTTTTTACAGTGGAATACTGAGATGAACTCCATAGAGAGTATAAAAGGAAAAGCGCGAAGCAGAGCATGAGCAGTGAAAGGATCTTCGACACATGGAAAATTGTAAGGGTTTTAAATGCGTAATATTTTACATGTTTTTAGCTGTAAAAATGCTTAGTATAAGCCAAAGTATAAATAAATTATTATGGAAAAGAAAAGTTTTACAACTATTTTATAGTATCAGGTTTTCGCAATATTTCGACTTTTTAAAAATTCAAAAAAATTGCGATTTGCGAAAACTCCTAACTTGATTGTAAAAAATGAAGGACATTTTCGGATTCAGCGCTACAAAATTCATAAGAATCATTTACTAAAACCTAAAAAATACAACCATTACATCTATTTTATAGTATCACATTTCGCTATTTTTTGATTTTTTAACTTTGAAATTTATGATTCACGAAAACACCGACGTGATGATTAAAAAATTAAGGTAATTTTCGGATTAAGCTCTACAAAATACGTAAGAGTCAATTATCAAAATGTAAAAAACATGTCACAGCCCAAATTTTGCAGGTTAGTGTTACGAGGCCATCTCTCAATTTTTTAACTTTCAGGAACAAAAATCTGGTGAATTTAAACTTACTAAAATATCATTTTAAACTTATAGACGAATGCTTTAACGATTCAAAATAAAGAAAAAATGGTCAGCAACGATTTTTTTTTAATTTAACTTAGATTTAAGTAAAACTTGAGAGTTTAAATTTCCTTACCATTTTACCGCTATAACTTTTTATTTTCTTTTAAAAATTTTTACTTATAATGAATTTGCATAGTACCCACAGAACATTCAACTAAGAAAAAATAACAATATAGTATTTTTTGTACAAAATTATGGTATAACATTATCTTAAAGGGGTGTTAAAGAAGGGATAATTATGAAAAAAAGGGGACGGTAACGGAAAAAAGGGATGGTAAGAAAAAAGGGTGGTAAGGATGGGACGGTAAGGAAAATTAACACCTATTTTTAGGCAAATCATGTTAAGACTAAGTGTTAGCCACAATGTTCATTGATTTTTAGAAACAGTTATTTACATTGGTTTAAATTTGAAAAAAAAATATTTACCTCAAAATGTGAAAGAATAAACCTTGGGGACGGTAAGACTATCAATAAAACCACAATGCTTGAAATTGATATTTAAATGCTGATTTAAATTCTGCAGTAAATTTCCTGTCAAAAAAGTTTAGCCATTCTTTCTCTAGCATACTTCTGCATGAGTAAAAAGTTGAAAAAAAAATTGTGGCTGCATCTGAAGTCATTTTCTGTCTAATTTAAGCAAAGGGGGCTGTAAGGAAGCTAAAACCCAGGGACAGAGTTAAAAAATAATAACAACCGTAAAAATGTGTGCAGGTTAATTCTTTGATGCCTATTTATATAAAACAGTAGTCCCAGTTTCGGAAAAAAAACATCAAATTACTTTTATTGAAACAATTTTATGCTGACAGCTCCAAGCTTAAAAATCAGCATCAGGGATACGGGACGGTATAGGAATTTCGCGGTATATTTGGACCCCAACATCGTCCAAAACTTATTTATCTCGTTAATATTGTTATGAAAAAGAAAAACAAGAATATGAATCAAAATAAAAATTATTATTCAGGGACTTATACGTCAAAAGATTGTGAGAATGCCTCTTATATGAGAAAAGAGTGAGCACAATCGAGACGCCAGTACTATTTCTGTATTTTAACTGTAATTTTTTACAGTAAATTACAGAAAATTTTCCGTTCTTCTGGAATTTACAGGGGAAATTTTCCGTTTATACGAAAATAGTACTGGCGTTCCGATTGCCAGTATAATTTCCGTATTTTAGTCCCTTTTCTTTTCTTTTTCTTTTTTACAGTGTATAGGAGGTAAGTGTATAGGTGCATAGGAGGCATTCAGGTAATATATTTGAAGAAAAAGTGACCCAAAATATCGTTTTCGCACAAAGAAAATACTGAAAAACTCACTCAGACCGCACTAGTTTCGACACCGCGAATTTCGGCCCAAGACCCCCCCCCCCCATTATGTGGCTATTACGCTAAACATTTAGCTGAATGGTTCTCAAACTTTAAAAACAAACTAGGGGATTTAACCAAGCCTTGCCGAGTTACAGAATATAAGTGAAATCCATTTTTTAATGTAAGTGAAATCCATTTTTTATTATTATTGAAATCTCTAATAAATATTTTACGTTTATTTATTTTCATTTATTTATATTCTGCCCCCCTAAGAACACGAAAAATCCTTTTTACCATATAAAACTATCAATAAGGTATCCAAATAAAGTTTTGAAATTTCCTAAAAGCTATACTTTCTAACCGGCCTCGTACCAAGAGTTAATAGATACAGCAATCAGCAAAGATTGCTATTAACATCAGCAAGTTTAATTATGATAATTTTAATTCTTTAAATTGCTGCAGTCTGGTGACTTTTACACAAATTTTATTCAGTTAGCACCAATTTTTTAACAGAAGTTACCTTCAATTACACAGATTCTGAAATGCTCTAATTACATAAGGCAAATCTTATTTTCCTTTATTACTGGTGCCAAAAGCAAATTTTGCGAAGAAAAGTGATACCAAGTCAAACTCCGACTTGGATCGCGAAGTGTTAAGCGCATAGTTCGATTGGATGTCTTAAATTTATGTTTTATTTATTTTTCATTATTTTATTTACTAACCAATGAAGTTTAAATTTCGTTACAGAATATGAGCTGGAAACAAATGCTGAACTGTCTATATTATTTTAAGTGCTAATGCATTTATATTTTCTAATCGTCTGCATGCAATAGAGATAAATAAAAAAAAGTAATAAAAACTTAAAAACAATAAAAACCATAAAAAATGAGTCATTTGCGATGCAGTTTTCAAACAAATTGCGATTCAGTTTTCAAACGAATTGCGTTTGAATAATCGAACTTACAAAATCAGAATAAAAGGGGAAAAAAGTTTTGTGTGTTTTTATAATTACAAAACAATGAATTGTGTTGGTGTTTTAATTTAGTTCAGAATGCTATACAATAAACCATTTTAACATATATACATGGAAAATCCCTAAATTTTTGAAAAAAAAATATTTACTTATGCTTTGACAGATGCAAGAATTGCCCAATGGTTAAAAAAATGACAGAGAATTTTTATACTTACATTACCGCTATTATTATCTTTAAACTGGCATTTTTCATAGAATAATTTTACATCATTTATGGAAAATAATCGATATAGACACTTACCTGAAAATAAAAAAAGCAATTATTAAAATTTTGGTATTATCATAATTACTTAAAAATACAATTTCTTTAATATATATATATATACATATATAGAGGATTTTCAAAAGGTTTGTTTGTTTAATACCAGTATTTTCTAAGAAACCTTTTTAATTTAGATTTTTTTTTCAAAATTTTAAAGAACCGCAAACGTTATTTCTATTTCATATGTTGTAGAAATCTATTACAATATCTATTTTTGGAAAATACTGGTATTTAAATAGTTGAACATCTCAAAGCCCTGATTCAGCTTTTCCTGCAAACACCTTTTTTCCTTTATAATAAAGATAAATAAACAAGTTCATTGACATAATCTATCTGGTAAAATGTAAAAAAAAAGGTGCACTGCAAAAATATCCTTAAATATCCAACATTAGTGGGGAAGCATTGTTACTCGAGAGTTTTATTAAATTCCTGTGAAAACAAAACCTTTTATTCAAGTACTTTACAATACAGGTTTATCTTACAATAGATTAGTATAATTGAAACAGAGATTTTCACCTGAGAGACAGCGTTATTATGTACACAGGTATGAACTTGTGTGGAATTTAACAAGGAATATCAAATAAAATTTTCTATACCTCAGGAGGTCCATTGTTTAGAAATTATTTACATCACACTTAAGTCGCCGCACGATTTAAACAGTTTCTATTTTGAGAACAATTTCTCAAGTCAAATGATATAATATTCGTAATTATAAGCACATTCCTTTGTAACTTCAATTAGAACAGCAGTGGTAAATAAAAATTAAGTCTAGTTCATTGTATGAAAATTAATAATCACACGGACATTTACAAAATTAAACATGGAGTATTTTTTTTAAATTTCGTGATATAGTGTAATGTAACGTTGAACATTTAATCTTGATTAATCCTTTCATTTTTCTTCATTAAAACTTCTATTTAATTTTTAGTAAAATTAAAATATTGTAAATTAGAAAAATAAAGTATGAGTATAATAGAAAACACATATCATATTTTCTACTACGTAACAAATATCATCTTTTCTTATGCATGGGTTTTTATTCTTTTTTCAGTGATTTTTGAATATAATAACAAATTATAAATTTGGGTTTCTTTTGAAAGCATAAATCTTGCATAAATCTTTTAATGGTTTTCTCTTTTTTTTTTTTTTTTTTCTAAAATTATCCTAAAATTAATTTAGATATTTTAATTACATTAGAGCTGTTCATCTTTTAAATGTTCTTAAAAAAAAATGAACCTTTAATAACATAAAAGTGATGGTAATATCCTCTACCTTGTCGAATATATATTATATGTTATATATAATAAAATTTGTGATTTTAGAAATTCCAGTTTCGAAACCGGTTTCGAAACTAATAGTACCTTTAAAAAAAAATATTCCACCAAAATCGAAAAAGTAAAAAAGAATCATACTAAAGATTGAGCTCAGCTAACCTATGCAAAAAAATCGTTTAAAAATATTAAAATTTAAATGAGAAATTCTAAAACAACATCCCCATTGCTTTAACATTACGGAGCAGATGTTTTCAAGTGAGTGAAGAAACCCCTTAACAGAATATTTTGATAAAAGGATTAAAAAACAAAATAGCGATCTTGGAAAGTTGGCCCATTTAATCCGGGGCATGTTGGTGGAAATCCAAGAGTTTGTTTTCTACATTCATAAGCATTTAAAATTCAATAAAATGGCATAGAAATTTCAGTTTCAGACTTTCAGATTTAAAACCGGTTTCGAAACTGAAAGTACCTTTTAAAAAAAAAATCTGCAACCAAAATAAAAAAAGAATCATATTTAAGATTGAGTTCAGCTATCCATAATAAAATATTGTTTAGAAATATTCAAATTTAAACAAGAAATTCGAAAACAACCTCCCCATTGGCTTAACGTTACGGAGCGGATATTTTCAAGTGAATTAAGGATCCCCTTAACAGAATATTTTAGTAAAACGGTTAAAAACAAAATGGTGATATGGGCCAAGTAAGCCCACTTAATCCGGAGCATGTTGGCAGAAATCCAAGAGTTTGTGTTCTACATTCATAAGCATTTAAAAGTCCATAAGAGGGCAGAATTCTCTGTGTTACTATGCAAGGCACTATTAATTAAAAGGCAAATAAGACAAGAGTGAATTCAATATAGGGCAATTCCATCGTAACTGACGTAACATTTTATCATCGAATTTTGTTTTCGAATCGATGCAGAAAATTTACTAATAAAGCTAGAACAAATTTTTACAATTTAAAATATTTCTTACTATGGTCTTAATACCCAAATACCTGCAGATTATTTCAATCTCTCTTTGAGTTCCAAAAATTGAAATTCAAAATTCTGTAACTGGCGTAACATAAAATATACAAAAAAATTTTCTGCCTCCATTGAAGAGTAAAAATTATCAAAACTATCCCGTTAAAAAAAGTGATTTAATGTTTTCTACAAAACTATGTAATGCCAAATTATAACAGTAACTTGTTTAATTAATTTCTGAATAATAATTAAAAAAATGGCATTTACACGTGTAACTGACGTAACTTTTATCATGTAACTGACGTAACATTATGACTTTGCAAAGACAAAAATGGTACTTAACTTAGTTTGTAAACAGTAATTTACAATGCCTTTTTATTGGGATTTTTCTATAGAATATAAAAAATATCAAGTTTTCCAATTATACCCTTAAATTAAACATATTAGAAATTTGATTCCCCCTCCCACCCAAAAAAAAAAGAAAAAATACGATTTCCTGTTGAATTGCTTTATACTCGGATCAAACGTTGGGCACATGAATTGCACTGATATACAAAATTAAAGACCAATCACAAAATGCTAATTTTCAAGTACGCGAATATTCCAAAGGAAATAATATAATTCGAATAATTACCATCTCTACAGCACAGCTAGTCCATATAACATCTCATTCAAGTCACACATGGTCACAAGTGTCACAGTCACTACGGTGAAGCAAAAAATAGGAAATTCCATACATTTCATTATGAGTCGCAAATGATCACTATATGTCACTCCACTGAGACGTCACTGTGACTGTTGCTTTGTGACGAGTTTCCATGTGGCTTTACAATGTAGTTACATTGTGACTCTCATGTGACTGTAATCTTCAGACTCATTTTGAAAGTCATCGTGAACGCTGCATTGTGATAAGTTATCAAATAATGTCACATTAATGTCACATGAGGATTTTCAGGTGACAGAGACTACTGTGAAGTCACCATTGTACTTTTTTGTAAAAAGTCACCATGTGGCTATAATGTGATATTATTTGGTGACTTATCATAATGCAACGTTCACGACGGCTTTTAAATTGAGTCTAAAACTGACAGTCACACGAGAGTCACAATGTAACTACATTTTAAGTCACCTGATGACTCGTTACGATGCAGCAGTCACAATGATGTCGCAGTGGAGTCACATATAGAGATAATTTGAGACTCATAATGAGACGTGTGGAATTTCCTATTTTTTTGTTTCACAGTAGTGACTGTGACATTTGTGACCATGTGTGACATGAATGAAATGCTATATGGACTAGCTGTGCTGTAGGGATAGTAATTATTTGAATTATATTATTTCCCTTTGAGTATTCACTTACTTGATAATTATTATTTTGTGATTGGTCCCTAATTTTGGACACCACTGTATATGTCCCTAGAACAGGATATTTTATGCATTCATTGTGATAATGAGAAAGATTTCGATAAAGGCAATAGTTTAAATAAATGAAAGTTAAAATTCTAGTGCTATAATCACCTTGAGATAAATTATTAAAATACATATAAAAGCACAAATAATTGTACAAACATTACTTTCATGTGCATAAATGACGTACAGCATTTAAATTTTAACATTCCCTCCTTGGCAATTCTCGAATAAGCGCAAAAATAAATAATAACAACATTTAAATCCTACTGATGACGGCCTTGTAATCAGGGTTCTCGCTGCTGTTTGCCATCGCTTCAAATCGCGACAAAATGCTTCATTTAGCGAGTAAAAGAACAATCAGACTCGCCAAATTGCGAGTGCTCATTTTCTACTCTGTTTGTGTATGTTTCAATACAGTCGAGATTCCTATCTGCATTTCTGAACGTTTGATGTCGCTTACATGTGCAATCGCTCTGCACATATAATTGCTCCATTTATAGAGGTACTGACTCCAAACCAATTCGGTTTAGCAACAACCAAAGACACAGAAAGGATAATGTGATAGGCAAGGTTCTCGCTGCTGCTCGCCATTGCTCCAAATCGGGACAAAATGATTCATTTGGTGAGTAAAAGAGCAATCAGACTCGCCAAATTGCGAGTGCTCATTTTTTACTCCGTTCGTGTATGTTTCAATACAGTCGAGATTCTTATCTGCATTTCTAAACGATTGATGTGTCTTACATGTGCAATCAATCGGTGCCATTTAAATTGCTCCATTTATAGAGGTACTGACTCCAAACCAATTCCGTTTAGCAACAACCAAAGACACAGAAAGGATAATGCGATAGATATGCCTCTATTGTCAATTAATCACTATCTATGCGCTGGTAAAAATACAAACAAAATTACTCGCATCAAGAGCAAACAGAGAAAAGTTTTGCTGGAATGTGGTGTTGAAATTAGTCATTTACCATACTATTTATTAGTTGTATGAAAAGTATCATTGACCGGTCAATTTTTTCTATCGGTTAGAATCGAAATCTCAAAGCAATTTTTAGTGCATATTTTCACAACAGTAAATCAAAGATAGGTGTTTCGGATTTCTATTCAGAGTGCTAAAAGCAATGTCTGAAACATTTACACATTTAGGACCATTTAGAATGTACTTATTTTTAACAGTTTCTGCAGCGGATAGCTGAATTTCTATTTTATAAGTAATTACAAAAAATGGGTTATTTTAGATCATATTCCAAAAAAAGGGGGATATAAAAAGGGGTTAAACATAGATTTTTTAGTGTTTATGTCGAATCTATTTTGCTAACATTTCTTTTCATTTGGCTACTGTTTTTTATTTCTTATTCGCCAAATAGCTAATGTTGGTCAAAATCCAGCGAGAACCTCCTTGTAATGGTGGAGAACGCGTTAGGTTTTTCTGATGTATTTTAAGATATTTTTAATTTTTATTTTAAATATCTTTGTATTATATTTATGCACCTGCAAGTAATTTTTGGACAATTATTTGGGCAATAGTTTAGTTGAACAAAATATATTTTCTAATCCTTTTATCTTTTAAACACCAAATTAAAATTACTGTTTGTTTTCGGATAGCAAAACCCTCCGCGTTATTGCGCATGCGTCAGGTCTGCTTTAATTTTATCAAAATAGGGGTGAGCGGAGTTTTTTTTAGCTGCAGTTTTTATGAATGCGCTTTTGAGTAAATACTATCAATTTATGTAAAAAGTTTTTGTAGTTAATATTGTTAGAAAACGAAAACGCTTAAAAATTTTAGATAGTTATACAACGTTTTTGCTTTTCGCGAAATAAAATTAATTTTTATTTTTTAAATTGATCATTTCCTTTAAAACAGGAAGCAATTTATTCAAATACGGTATCGTTGTCTCCTTGACATAAAAATCGTGTACAGCTTGTATAATAACGCTGGAATCGAATTCATTTATATACCTGTTTTCATATTTCAGACATTCTTTTTAACTCTTTTTTTAGGTGAACAAAAAACAGGATTACGATTATCTCCTGCTTCTCGGCGAATTTTTTTAATAGTAATTCTAGAAACCCCGGAAACTTGACTATCTCGTTTTGTAGAATGAACTCAAGGAGCAATTCATTCTCCTTTTTCTGCTTATTGATCACAGAACTGAATGACATTATATATAATTTTCTTACTACACTTCTGAAAGATTTGTTTCTACTCGAACTAGCCATTTTAACATTAAATATTGAAGTTTCTCGTTTCAATTTGAATTGAAACGAGATATTAATAGAATTTTAAACTTTGATGGGAAATAAAAAATAACAAACAAGTAAGCATCAATGTTAGTGACAACGCAGACGAGAACTTCGGAAGGTGTCCATCTCACCGTAACACCCCTTTGGATAGTAGAATCGTCCCAGAATGCTGGGCGCGGCATTCGAAAACGAACACAACATTTGATATTTTATGGTTTTTTTCTATTTCTGTTAGTAATCCGAAAATCAAATCAACTTAGGGGGCCAACCGGTTCGATGAAGTAGGTTGGCCTAATGACTTCCTAGCATTCTGAGCTTCCAATAAAAACTATTAATTCATATTTTTCAAGTTTTCTCATATGTGAGTAAACTTAAAGACGCGCTGATTGTACAAATTTAAAATAATAATAATAATAATAAATTTAATTTAAAAAAAACAAAATATATAGCGAAGAAAGAATGGGCCAAACAAGCCCCGGTCTACCCTACAAATATTAAAACACGAACGGTAAATTATGTGCAATGCGAAACAACATTGCATTTTCTTTATATATTTTTTATTTAGTATAAAATATAAAATTCAAATTTTCGTAAATAATGTAGTAGAAATAAATTTTCAATAATGCTAGATATTACTTTTAGTTCTATTTTTTATATATTTGTCTCTTTTTGTTTAATCAGACACTGTTCTTTGATTAAGCGTGAAAACTTCAAATAATATTTATTAAAAATGTACAATAATTGAACCTAGATTTAAAAATGTATCTTAATATTTTCTAAAGAAGTCGTAGTTTATTACAATCGAGCTTTCTTACACGGATATACTGATAAACGTTTTATTATGACATCACCTAAAGAACACTTTTAAGTAATGAAATCATAAAACAATAATTAAAATTTACTAATTACCAATAAATACATTATTGTTTATGTTAAACAATTTTAAAAAAATAAATCATTTCCATTGAAATCTTTTTTAAAAATGAATTTTTGATCATATTGAAGCAACACGAGAATAATTAACACATTTGTTCCATAATGTTGTTACATTTTGTGATTTTCTAAATAATAATTTTTGAAAATAAACATAAGAGTGAAATAAACTGAACCGAAAGAAGAAAATTATTTATAACTTACCAGTGAAATTTAATTAAACTGTTTTACATCAAATAACATTCATTTTTAAAATAATGTAAAAAATAGGACTTAAACTAGCTTAGAATAGACATTTACCGTATAATATTTAAAACTTATAATTTTTCTTATGTATTTTAAATGAATAACTATTCAAAAGTAACAGAAATGCATAACATATTCCCTTAGGTTGAAAATCAAATTAGCATTTTTCGTTACATGCGAATACTTAAAATATATGTGAATACTGCATATTCAGCAGAATTTACATTCAAAATTAATTCCAGTAATTGTCTTGTTACACGAGAAAATTATCGAAAATTGCGATGTCTGCATCTATAAGATTAAAAACTCTCCTCATAAATTCATATTTTCGATGAAATTTTCAAATAACACAATTGTGTATGACAAAATCCTTTTTTCAATTACTTTTAAAGTGATGTTTTCAGTCAGGTGCTTTATAAATATACTTTAGATTCTAGTCCGTTTGTAATAATTCATATTAAAATAAAGTGAACGGATACAAGAAAATTATTAATATTTTTATCAGTGAAATTGAGTATTTAATTAAACTGTTTTACATCCGTTAATATTCATTTTAAAAATAATGTAAAGAATAACATTTAAACTAGTTTAGAATAGTCATTTAATGTGTAATATATAAAAATCATCATTATTATAACGTATTTTAAATGAATAGCAATTCAAACAGTAACAGATAAATGTTAAACATATTCCCTTAGGTTGAATATCAAATTAACATTTTTCGTTATATATGAATATTTATGTACCAACTAGTCGTTGGGGACCACCGTAACACTTAATGATCATGGATATGCATAATATAAAATATGAAAATAAAACATGTGTAAACTATTTATAAAATGCATTGAAATTCCAAAATAAAATTTAAACATATATTTAAATATTTTTAATACGTAGTAATGCTCTATTGCTGAATTGAAGGTACTACTTGATTATCATGTCGGCCCATTCCGATAAATTATATAAATCGCCAAATTATTCGCAAAATTAAACAAACTAGCCGCCCTTGGCGACCCGTTTGGTCTACCTTAAAACTTATGTTTCGGAAAGCATGCTATGCATTGTATCATGTTACATTTATTCATAATTTAATTTACTTGGACTCCCTTAAATATAATTAATACTAGTAAACACCGCGGCTTTGCTTGCGTAATAGTTGAAATATGCCAAGTGATATTTATATGTCGAATTTTTATCAAAAGGTACTAACTAAATTTTTTATTTTATTAAAAGGTAACATTTTATTTTATTAAAAGGTTTTTATATTAAAAGGTACTTATTACTTTTAGGAATAATTCAAAAATTACTATTTAAAACACAGTTTGGTTAAACATCATTATTACACTGCATTAGGCAGAAATGAGACTTAAATTAATAAAACGAAATAAAACTAAATAAATGATAATTTAGAAAATATTTTGAAACTTTTATGCTCAATTAATACGCTCATTCCAGTATTCATTTGAATTTTTGAATTTTTTAGAAACCATCTTCTTCCATCTTAATATTAACTATCACGTCAAATTCCAAGTCCTACCACCACTCTCAAACAAAAAAGGCTATGTTGCTATAGGAACTGTCGCCATTAATTTGCCAACATTAATTTTGAAATCGGTTTGTTATTTCGTAATATTCCACAGAAACGTAAGTTAGAAAGCTTTTGAAGGCCTTTTTTAGGACGTTTGTTGTTCCTGTGAACCCCAAGTGGTAGAATCACCAGCATAAAATATAGCCTGTGTATGATCAGAGACTGTTACCATTGATTCGCAACTATTACTTTTATAATCGGTTTATATTCCCTGAAATTGCATAGAAATCGTAATTTAGGACTTTTTTAGAATACTTCTCGCACCTCCCCTTCGCTTCACCCCTTTTTAATCCGAATTTATTTTTGACAGTCCTTCGAGGGCATTTATATTATATAAGTAACTACCATGCCATATTTAAAGTTTCTAGCCTTTTCAGAATCACAGAAATCGCAATTTAGAACGTTTTTAGCTCCCGCAACCCTCTGGTGGTAGTGGCACAGACATAAAATATAGCTTATGTTCGAGCACGTTCTATCACCAACAATTTGTTAGCATTATTTTTTTTAATCGGTTTGATATTTGATAATATTGCATAACAATTGTAATTTATAACGCTTTTCGCTCACTTCATCTTTTCAAATTTGGAATTTTTTTTCGGCTGTCCTTAGAAAGCAGTTGCATCTTGTAAGTAAATACCATGCCATACTTCAAAGAGTTAGACCCCTCAGTTGTGCAAAAAACGCAAATTAGAATATGTTTTGGTGTTGCAACCCTCAAATGGTAGAGACAGCAACATAAAATATAACCTATGTTATAGCAGGGACTGTCACCATTCGTTTGCAACCATTACTTTTGAAATAGCTTTGGTATTTCCTGCGATTGAGTAGAAATCGCAATTTAGAACGCTTTTTGCGCATTTTCACCCCTTTTTAAATTTCTATTTTTTTCGAAACTGTTCTTAAAGATCATTTATATCTAATAAAACCTATCATTTATATCTAATATAATCTTGCCTAATTTTAAATTGCTAGCCCCTACCGATCACAAAAATCGAAATTTAGAAATCTTTTTTGCTCCTGCAACGCCTAGGTGATAGTGATACCGACATAAAATTGCGTCTATGTTAGAGCAGAGACTGTCAGCATCAATTTCCTACCCTTACTTTTGAAATCAGTTTGATTCTTCCTGAGATATTACTGACAAATCGGCATTTAGAACGTTTTGAGAACGCTTTTCGCGCATTTTGCTCCTGCATCTCCTCTGAGATTAGTGGAAACAGATATAAAATATAGCCTATCTTGGAGCAAGATCTGTCACCATCATTTTTACACCATTATATTTGAAATTGGTTCAGTACTTCCTGAGATCGCATAGAAATCGCAATTTAGAACGCTTTTACAACGCCTTTTCCGCATTTTGACCCCTCTTTTAAATTTCGATTTTTTTTTTAGGAAAAGTCCTTAGAGATCATTGATATCTTATAACCAACTACCATTCCAAATTTCACGATTCTAGGCCCTTCCGTAACGCAAAAACCTCAATTTATAACGTTTTTCTCCTGCACACCCCCTTTGGGGTAGTGGCACCGACATAAAACATAGCGTATGTTGGAGCAAGGGTTGTCACCATCATTTTGACGTCTTTATTTTTTAAACCGGTTTGGTATTTCCTCAGATTGTGTGGAAACCACCATTTACAACGTTTTTTAGAACGCTTTTCGCGCATTTTCACCCCTTTTAAATTTCAAATTGTTTCAGAACTTTAAAAAGCCGAAAAACCAACGTTTAAAATGCACAAATAATAAATGAAAAGCAGCAAACAGCTGTTTGCTGCTTTTCATTTATTATTTGTGCATTTTAAACGTTGGTTTTTCGGCTTTTTAATATTGTTGCACAAAGGCTTTATTTGCTATTTTTATGTTTAAGAACTGTTCTTAGAAATCCTTTATATCTAATAAGTTGCTAATATTTCAAATTTCATATTTCTAGGCCCTTCAGTAATGCAAAAATCGCATTTTTAGAACCTTTTTTGCTCCTGCACTCCCTTTCGGGTAGTGGCACCGACTTAAAACACAGCCTATGTTGGAGCAAGGGTTTTCACCGTCATTTTGACACCATTATTTTTTAAATCGGTTTGGTATTTCCTGAGATTGTGTAGAAACCACCATTTAGAACGTTTTTTAGAACGCTTTACGCGCCTTTTCAGCGCTTTTAAATTTCGAATTGTATAAGAACTGTTCTTATAAATCCATTATATCTAATAAGTAGCTAATATTTCAAATTTCATATTTCTGGACCCTACAGTAATACATAAATCGCATTTTTAGAAAGTTTTTTGCTCCTGCAACCCCTTTGGGTTAGTGGCACCGACATAAAATATAGCCTATCTTGGAGCAAGTGTCGTCACCATCATTTTGACACCAATATTTTTTAAATCGGTTTTGGTGTTTCCTGAGATTATGTAGAAACTACCATTTAGAACGTTTTTAAGAACGCTTTTTGTGCATTTTCACCCCTTTTAAATTTCGAATTGTTTAAGAACTGTTCTTAGACATCATTTGTATCTTATAAGTAACTAATATTCCAAATTTCATATTTCTAGGCCCTTTAGTAACGCAAAAATCGCATTTTTAGAACGTTTTTTGCTCCTGCACCCCATTTGGGGTAGTGGCACGGACATGAAATATAGCCTGTCTTGGAGCAAGCGTCGTCACCATCATTTTGACACCAGTATTTTCCAAATGGGTTTGGTATTTCCTGAGATTGTGTAGAAACCACCATTTAGAACGCTTTTTAGAACGCTTTACGCGCCTTTTCAGCCCTTTAAAATATCGAATTGTATAAGAACTGTTCTTAGACATCACTTATATCTTATAAGTAACTAATATTCCAAATTTCATATATCTAGGCCCTTCAGTAACACAAAAATCGCATTTTTAGAACGTTTTTTGCTCCTGCACCAAATTGGGGGTAGTGGCACCGACATAAAATATAGCCTATGTTCTAAGTTGGACTAACACCATCATTTTGATGCCATTACTTTTGAAATCGGTTCGGTAGCTCGAGAGATTACCTCTAACAAACAAAAAACTTTACTTCTTTATAATATTAGTATAGATAATCCCTTAAGCTAATATTAGTTTTGTTGCAGTAAAATATCTCAATTTGTTGATTTTCTGTAAGCAAGTACACCCTATTGATTTACAATGGAGGTCTATGAGAATTTGGCGAAATATTAGAGATATCGTCAAGCTGGCGTCAGTTTTGGCGACTAATTTTTGTGACAAACATGGCGGCATTTGGCGACGGAACAGAAATATAGATTTGCATAATTTTTATTTTAAATAACGAAAGAGCAAATAAATTAGTAAAAGATTAATCAAAAGACAAATAAAACGTCGAATTAAAAATCGCTTGATGATGCAACAAACAGGTGTAACGTGTTTAATGTCAAATAAATGTGACATTTACGATAAGCCACTATTGGCATTTAATCCTATAGTTTGGCGATAGTTTTGGGGTTAACGGGATAATCGAGTAGTACCGAATTGCGTAAAAGAAACATCCTTATAGCTCCAAAAATTATAATCATATTAATTAACAGTTTTCTGCGTCGGATTAAGCTCCTCATTTCCAATTAAAATATATCTTTGAATTGAAATTTGAATGAAATATAGGGAATGAAAAATCGAAGAGTGTGAAAAATAAGATTACAAATATCTCGGCAACTAATTATACAATAAACTTCATTTTTTATGCAAAATTTATCTTTCTTTATTGTCTTTTATGTTCTCCCCTTCAAATAAACAATTTCGAAAATTTTTGTATACCTTTTATCAGAACGAATATTTCGAGAGTCCGAAAAAAATAGTTCCGTATAATCGAGGTTACTTATATTCAATAGTCTTCTTCCCATTATTACTTCCTAAGTTCACACCAAATTTCAAATCTCTATCTCAATTTGTTCCGGATATAGAGCGTTTACAGACACACACACTAGAGACATACGCCGACACACAGACGGACGGCAAACATTTTTTTTCTAAAAATACGGTTTTCGGAAACTCCGGTGTCGGAAACGTGTAAATCAGCCAATTTTTTTTTCAACTTTTAAAGCGATTACAAGTCTTAACCTATACTACGTATGATGGGTAAGTAATACTGCATATTCAGCAGAATTTACATTCAAAATTAGTTCCAGTAATTGCCGTGTTAAACGAGAAAATGATAGAAAATTACTATGACTGCATCTATAAGATTAAAAATTCTCCTCATAAATTCATATTTTCGATGAAATTTTGAAATAATACAATTGTGCATAACAAAATCCTTTTTTCAACTAGTCTTCAAGTAATGTTTCTAGATAGGTGCTTTATAAATATGTTTTGCATTATAGACCACTTGTAATATATTCATATTGAAATTAAAAAAAAAAAAACTTCTTTCAATGAGATTAACTTCAAAGAACGCTATTTACTATTAATTTTTATTTTTTAAATGCATTGTGAGTTTGAAATTGTACCAAAATCTTTCAAATATATACAAATCCTCAGAAACTTGATAATGTATGAATGATTAAATTATTCTCTACCGTTGGGCTTTCTAGAAATTTCAAAATAATTCCATTTAATGGTTTATATCACGCTACGTGTATCCTTGTGCCGTAAGATATACGAAGTAAATGATACAAATGGTAAACTGCTACGGTAGTATTAGTTTACGCAAAAAATAGTATTAAATTAAAAAAATTAAAATGTAGCATTGTTATTTTAAATATACTTTAAAAATGTAGATATGGCTTGATATAAAATATGCTAGTTAAAAAACCTTTGTCTTATCGTTAAAGCAAAGTAAGTGAATTTTCGGTAGAGAAAAAAATGCTGGATCAGAGAATACAGTTTTGAAAAAATAGTTATTTGCGCAAAATTACGATTTTGCGTAGTGATATCTCAATTTTTTATTATGTAATATAGCGAATGTTAACAATATATAAACGATTGAGTGGAATATAATAATAAATAATACAATTGTGCATGTTAATTTTATTTTTTCAATTACTTTTCAAGATATATTTCTAGATAGGTGCTTGATGATTATGTTTTGCTTAATAGGACATTTGTAACATATTCATATTGAAAAAAAAAAAAAGAACTCTTTCGATGTTATTAACTTCAAAAACGCTATTTACAATTAACTTTTCTCTAATAACATACACTGGACAATTGCACCATAAAATATAATAAATAAGGCCACAATCCTGCTTAATGGTACACAAAACACGAACTTTAATAAGCTAAAAGTGAACTTCTACGTTTCGAGCTGTTTCTACAACCGTCTTCAGGAAAATATGATGGTAAAATGGTTCAAAGTTCAGAGACGAAAGCTCCCTGCGCAAGAGATAATTAGTCGAAACTTGACCAATGATTTGAATACAAAAATGTAGTGTTGCCATCTAGTGAAAATAAATTATTATTAATGAACTGAGATCAAATGAATCAACACGTCGAATTAAGAAACCACGAGTGCCACAATCTCTATACGAGGGACAAAACCACGTTCAACTAAATTTTCATTCAAATGATGAAATCAGTGAAAATCATTCTTTCGTTTCAGTAACTTGAATATTCGAATGAATAAAATCATAAGATGAAAAGAGATTTTTCACCTTGATTCAAACATGAAATATGTAATGTGAACTTAAAAAAAATTACTACTTACTTTTACTTTTTTACTTAAAAGGAGACTAAAGTAATTAAAAAGATGTTACAAGTTAAATAAATACATTTTATTTAAAATTTCTTAGTACTTTCAAACCTTTTCCAAGCTTATCATCAGAGAATATTTTTAAATCTAAATATTGTTTATTCATACAAATACGTCACTTTGTTTTTAAAATGAGAGATTCGATAATTATTAGAGTTGAAAGAAGAAGTAGAAGTTTCTTGGATTAAAGTTAAAGTTCATAAAGTTACTTTCAAACCTTTTCCAAGCTTATCATCAGAGAATATTTTAAAAACTAAATGTTATTTATTTATACAAATGTGTCACTTTGTTTTTAAAATCAGAGGGTCGATAATTATTAGAGTTGAAAGTAGAAGTATCAATTTCTTGGATTAAAGTTAATTAGGGAAAATTTATAATCTGAAACACTGCTACTAGACTTTCAACCTACTCAATTAAAATGAAAATTAACGTATGAGAACAGAGTGATGTCATAAAATAAATAGAGCTGCAGTTAATAATAGTATATATTTTCTCTAATTAAATTTAATCCAAGAAAATGCTACTTCCACTTTCAACTCCAATAATTATTAGCTCTCTCATTTACAAAAGAAATTGACGTATTTATATAAATAAACCACATTTAGTTATTTATATAATCTCTGATGATGAGCTTGGAAAAGTCTTTAAAGTTCTAAGAAGTTTTATATAAAATGTATATTTTTAATTTGTAACATACTTTTCATTATTTTAGCCGCCTTTTAAGTAAGACAGTGATTTTTTTTTTTTTAAGTTCATATTATGTATTTTATTCGTATGAATGTTTATGTTATTCTCTTCCATTCTGCTTTGCAGTAAACTAAAAATAATTCCATTTATTGGTAATTTTATCAATCTGCGTGTATCATTATGTCCAAAGATATACCACGTGAATGAAACAAATGGTAAATTGCTACGGCACGTAAAAAATAGCATTAAATTAAAAAGGGTAAAAAGTAGCATTGCTTTTTTTTAAAATACACATTTAAAATGTAGCATTGTTATTTTGAATAGACATGGAGAATGTAGGTATAGCATAACTTAAATTATTGAAATATAATTAAAATCTTTTCAATTGAAGCAAGCTCAAAAAAGAATAATCGTTTTTTGATCATTTTGAAGCTACGCGAGAATAAATAACACATTTCTCCATAATATTAATACATTTTGTGATTTTCTAAAGAATAATTTTTGAAAATAAACGTTAGAGCGAAATGAAGTGAATAGATAAAAAAAATATTTATATTTTATCAGTGAATTTGAGTATTTAATTAAACTGTTTTACATCAGATAATATTCATTTTAAAAGTAATGTAAAAAATAACACTTAAACAAGTTTAGAATAGATATTTTATCTGTAATATCTAAAATATATCATTTTTCTAACGTATTTAAAATTAATAACTATTCAAACAGTAACAGATAAATGCTAAACATATTCCCTTAGGTTGAATATCAAATTAGCATTTTTCATTATATGGGAATACTGCATATTCAACAGAATTTACATTCAAAAGTAGTTCCAGTAACTGTATTCTTACATGAGAAAAATATAGAATATTATTTTGGCTGTATCTATAAGATTAAAAATTCTCCTCATACATTCATATTTTCGATGCAATTTTGAAATAATACAATTGTGCATAGCAAAATCCTTTTTACAATTACTTTTCATGTGATATTTATTGCTAAATAGATGCTTTATAAATATGTTTTACATTATAGAGCGTTTGTAATATATTCATATAAAAAAAAAACTGTTTCAATGTGATTAGCTTCAAAAACGCTATTTACAATTAATTTTTACTCATTTAAATGCATTATGTGTATGAAAATGTACGAAAAATCTCTCGAATATATGCAAATTATCAGTAACTACACGTCCGTAAGAATGTTTAAATTATTCTCATCCATTTTGCTTTTTAGTAAATTCAAAATAATTCCATTTAATGGTTTATATCACGTTATACGTATCATTATGTCGAAAGATATACCAAGTAAATGATAAAAATGGTAAATTGCTACGGTAGAAATAGTTTACGCAAAAATAGTATTAAATTAAAAAAGGTAAAATGTAGCATTGTTATTTTAAATACAGATAGAAAATGTAGATATGGAATGATATAAAATATGCTAGTTACACCTTTTCTCATGTTATTAAAGCAAAATAAGTGAAATTTTGCTAGAGAAAAAAATTACTGGATTAGGGAATGCAGTTAAAAAAAGATAGTTATTCCAAAAAAATTACATGATTTTGTATACTGATATTCAATTTTGTATTGTTTGTTAAGGAGAATGTTGAAAATATATGAACGGATGTGTGGAAAAACAAATAACATTCCAAAAATATTAAAAACGAACTGAGATATTTTAATTAAAATTAACTAAAAAATAAACATAAAAATATTTTTTACCTTTATACTTATATAATTACTATTTTATTATTATAGTAAAATAATGTAAAAAAAACCAAACTAGAATAGACATTTAACATCTAATATTTAAAATTTATCATTTTTCTAACATATTTTACATGAATAACTATTCAAACAATAACATATAAATGTTAAACATATTTCTTTAGTTTGAATGCCAAATTAACATTTTTCGTTATATTTGAATGCTTAAAATATACATGAATACAGCATATTCAGCAGTATTTACATTAAAAATTAATCCCATTAATTGTCATGTTACACGAGAAAATGATAGAAAATTACTGTGACTGCATCTACACGATTAAAAATTCTCCTCATAAATTCATATTTTCAATGAAATTTTGAAATTATACAATTGTGCATGACTAAATCCTTTTTTTAGTTACTTTTCAGGCGATATTTCTGGATAGGAGCTTTATAATTACGTTTTGCGTTATAGAAACTTTGTAATATATTCATACTGAAAAAAAAAAAGCTCTTTGAATGTGATTAACTTCAAAAACGATACTTACAATTAATTTTTACTCTTTTAAATGTATTGTTTGTATGAAACTATCGTTATAAAGCAAAGTGATTTTTTGCTACAGAAAAAAAGCTTTATGAGCAAAATTGCATGATTTTGCATAGTGATATTGAATTTTTTATTATGTAATGTTGTTAACAATATATGAAAGGTTGAGTGGAACAATATAATAAATAATACAATTGTGCATGCAAAAATATTTTTTTCAATTAATTTGAAGTGGTATTTCTAGATAAGTGCTTTATAATTATGTTTTACACTATAGATCGTTTGTCATATATTCATATTGAAAAAAAAAAAAAAACTCTCTCATTATGATTAACTTTGAAAAAGCTATTTACAATTAAATTTTGATCTTTTAAATGCATTGTGTCTATGAAACGCTACAAAAAATCTTTTAAATATATGCAAATCCTTTGTAACTTGATATTATTGTGAACGTTTAAATTATTTTCTTCCATTCTGCTTTAGTAAATTCAAAGTAATTCCATTTAATGGTTTATCTCACGCTACGCGAATCATTATGTCGAAAGATATACCAAATAATTATCTGGGGTTGAAATAGTTTACGCAAAAAGTAGCATTAAATTAAAAAGGGTAAAATGTACCATTGTTATTTTAAATACACGTCAAAATACAGATTCTGCATGATATAAAATATGATAGTTAAACCTTTTTCTTATCATTAAAGAACAGTAAGTGCGTATTTGACGTAGCAAAAAATGCTGAATCACTAGAATACAGTTTTAAATAAATAGTTATTTCAGCAAAATTACATGATATTGAATAGTGATATTATAAGTGAGGTGCTTCGTATGAGAAAACACATGCAAAAACCATAAATCTGTGCCAAAAGTTTGCGCCTCAACTGCAATGCACCCACGAATTAAAAAAAAATAAAAAAATCATCAAAACAGCATAAAAAGTAATGCAAGTACAATTATCGAAACACCCCTGTGAATGGAAAAGAGTTTTCTGCTATTATATGAAATTTTAGTCTTTTGGTTGGAGAATTTCAGGAGCTTAGGTTTGTGATTATTTCGTGTTTTTGAGGAAAAGGAATATTTCCGTTTCTATTATAAAAAAGTATTTAAACACCAGAGTTGCCGAAACTCCGCTAAAATTTGACGAAAATGTAGCTATAATTTTTAAAACTTCGGGTACATTTTTAATTACATTGGGGAAGTTTCTTTATTTTTGGGAAAAAAATGGCAAATGAAAGTGATACTTTTTGTGTTTTAACGATATATGCACATTAGCATACACAATACGTTCAGTTGAATTATTTTTTTATAGATTGTGGTTGTCATCCTAGACAGCGAAATATATGTTATAAATAAACGATTAAATATATACAGTTCTTCGCTAAGCAGGTTTATTCATTATGTTTCTTGTGGCTTTTATAAATTTGCTCTACCGTTAATTAGTCTAAATGTAAAAATGGAACTTCTAAGAAAAATGTTTGTCTTAAAATAATATCTTACTTGTGTTTTATGGTCAGAATAATTTTTTGTTGTATATCACATTAATTTTAGTGTAAGAACTGAAATGGTAGGTTTTAAAAATATTAAAATTTTAAATGAATACATAATGGGAGTTATAACTATATGAGAAAATTTTATATTCGAAAATATTGCAATTGTATAAAGTACCGTTCTTTTAACATGCTTATATACACTCCGAAGTTTGAAATCCTGGATGTTTTAAAATATGTAAAAGAAAATAAAGAATCAATTTTTTAAGATAACGTGAGTATTTCAATATGCTAGAAAATGTTTGAATAAATCTCGATATCATTTCAAATTTGTTGTTGTTTTTTCTTTCCCATCGAAGTATTTCATTTCATTAATTAAACGATTTTATTTTATCTGTCTCCATCAGTCTATCAGATTAGAATTTTCATGCAAACACGTTCCACAAAATAAATGTGTTCGCTATACAGGTATGATTTTCGGAGCTTAATATCGAGTATTTTCAGTTTATAAAACTTTCGCTTTTAATAGTAACCGAAGATAAGCATAATTTGGCCGCACGTTTACAGAAAATATATTTACATTCTTTATATAAAAACATGTAAGAAATTGTACGTCAAACATGGCAAATAAGGTGTGTTTGTACTATAACTAGTTTTATAAATATTCAGATATGGGTGCAATAGCTGTTGAACTTTTATGTAAAAATGCATGAATGCGAAATTTATTACGATTATATATAATAAATTCAGCAATACGGAAGTACTCTGACTCCAACCGTACAGTACTATGGGGAGGTAATCCGCATGGCAACTTGGAATCATTACCTATCATGGAATATCATTGAATTAATTACATATGATAGGATTTAATAGCATGAAGAAAACTTTTTTAAATATATTTTTAAGTGTTGATTCGATTTTCATAAAATATTTGAAATGACTCGGCAAAATTCTGCAAAGATTTTATATATTAAATTTCTAAGTATTCAGGTGGGTAGTTTTTGCGCTGTTAGAAGGGGACAAATGGACAGACGAACGGACGGAGACGACGATTATAGGTGCTAGATATTTATTCAGTTCCTACTATTAGTTCACACTCTCCCTATATTTGTTTATTTATTTATATATCTTGTTCAAATTTTCAATCGTTAATAAAATAATTATTATTCATCCTATCAAGTTGAATTAATTTTTTTAACTTGTACTGGATGACAATTGATATTAATATAGTTTTTTCAAATATTAATTCATTAATTAAATTTTAATTAACTAATTTTAGTTTTGCATGGGAGACAAAATTTTGGCCATTGGTTATTGAAGCATTTAATGCATCTTCATATCTATAAGGGGGGGTTGCCATAGGGGGAACCCTGTTCTGTCACCTAATACCGCCAAGTTTGTTGCCAACGTAGCGATATATCGCCAAATTTGGCGACCAAATTGTGTCACCAAAAGTGACGCCCACTTGGCGATATCTCTAATATTTCGACAAATTCCCATAGACATCTATTGTAAACCTACTTGCTTATAAAAAATCAAGAAATTGAGATATTTTAATGCAACAAAAACCAATATTAGCTTAAGTGATTATATTAAATTTTGCCTTGATGACCTAAGTAGGAATTGACTTTAAAAACAAAATTTTTATATTACTTATATAATTACGAACGGACTTTAAAAGTACATTGTATCGTTATGTACGTAAGGTACAGTATTATTCATTTTATACAAACTATTGTGTGCAACAGAAACTTTGAGAGAGTTTCTTGATTTACTTTTACAAAAGGAGAATATTTTTTTCTGTTAAAAGAAAAAGTTGAAATACAAATAGATCATGGATTAACGGGTCTCAGCAATCTTCAATTTGGAAAAACTGAAAGAAAAGAAAACCATTTTACATCTTAAAATGTATATGCCTTAAAAACACAATTTTATTTGGGATGAAATATATAAGTATGTTATTTCATTTCATGTACTTAAAAAATTGAAAGATGCAGAATTAGTATTTATAGGGGACTTGAAACTGTTAAATATTTCTCGAGCAGAAAATTGGTATGACAGCTTACGCGCAAGATTACAAAATCAATTTTGCAACTAGACTGAATTTTTTTAAGCCTAATTATAGTACAGGTTGCAATAATTACCCTGAATCTAAATAAATCTGTATTTAAGCATTTTTATATTTTTAATACAAAGTTGTACTTAGCTAATACAAAATTTTGAAAATTTCTTAAAAATATAGTCAGAAGTTTTCGAAACATCCTGCGCGTTATGCTCAAAAATGTCGTTTGGAGAAAAATGACTTCAAAGTTTCGTAAATGCCGCTTCAGCTATTGCGCGGAATAATTCTAAAAGTCAGAACTTCTGTTCTAATGGCCTTTTCAAGGAAATAATTACATCAAAATGTTCAGAAAAAGCAGGAGTTTAACGTCTAAAATAATAACAAAATCGAAAATTTTGAAGCTTTAAGTGTCCCGAGACCTCTTAAATCGCATCACTTTTTGGCTGTTTCATATAAGAATAAATAAGTTACACATTATACCTAAATAAGCGACCAATATGAAGAAACGATAAGTTTATTTGGAGTGCATATATTTGATTTTTTTTAATTAAGAGAATCCACATATAAAAACATTCATGAATATTTTAATCTCTATTAACCTCTTCAGAAACGACGTTTTATGCTGAAAATAGAATAACTTGTGTTATTTATTTATTTGTACGATTTATTCATGTTATATTAATAGGAAATCAAAAAGAAAAAATAATGGGACGAACAATACAAATCCCAAACAAAAAATAGCGCCCATATTTGTTGTCGCTGAGCGTTAATGGTAATTTATGAGTGAAATGATTTCCTATAAAATAAAAAAAAAACTGACTGACGGTAAATTTCTATCTTACATTCCTACAAATTACTGAAACTGTATGTAGTATATCTCATATTATTTTTATCAAACATTACTGATTTGTTCAAATAATCCAGCAACACTGACTGTTGAAAAATTATTTAACGCTTTTCTTCTATCTCTAACTGCACATCGGATATAATATTATCAGTGTAGCCAAACCATAAAATTTATACGCTGCAAATTCTCAAACGGAAAAATAAACACATTTTACTGCACTTTTTGTCACCAAATTAACAACACAATTATGTGTTGTAAATTAGAAAACTTCATACACAAAATATTTTTTATGTTGTGATTGTGTTCATAATGTGTTGTAAAAGTGTTGCTATCTAAAAATGTGTTCTACAAATAGTGCTGTTAATTGTGTGGAAATGGTGTTGTAAATAGTGTTGATGAAAATATTGTCTTACAATAGTGTTGTACTGCAGAGCACTTTGTCAACAAATTAACAACAGATTGTAAACACCATACAATTTAGAACACTATAAAACAACACATCTAAAACACTTTCAAAACACTTTCAACATGTTGCCTTTAAAATAACACACACACGCACACTTAAAACATACCATTTATTCAAAATTTATAACACAATTTTAAAAATGAATGCTTTCAAATGTTTTGAAAATACATTTTCTCCTCTTGTAATTTTTAACAACACTTTTTGCACAATCTTTGTCACAATACATTCGCAACACATTCACAACACAATCGAAAATTATTTTAGTTAAAAGTGATAATTATTGTGTTCAGTTATTGTTGCAAAAGTGTTTCACGAATTTGCAGTGTACTTCTCTTATCGAAGGATTCTGTAATGAATAAGCTATTATCAAACTTTTGTTCTTTTTATTATTGACAATAATTACAATTACAAAAAAACTAAACATCCACATATGCGGCCAAAGGAGTGAAGAGGTTAATGTGATATTTGAAGTTATCTTCGATTCTGAAGGAAATAATTAAAAAACACAGAGCAATAATAAAATTCAAGAGGAAAGTTTTTTTAATAATGCAAAAATAATGTTATAAATTAACAAGAAAATCATGGTAAACATATTAAATGAACTTCTACCATTTGATCTATGGAATAAAGCATTTTTTATCGGATGTCAATATTCCCATAAATACGATTATAACATAATTACTTGTTTTGCCTGAGAACATATTCGTTGTAAAAATATATTATATTTATAAAATGTAATTTCCATGCAGAAAAACACAACAATGAAAAACTCATTAACTTCAGAAATAGATTAATATAATCATAACAGAATAATAACAACACGTTTACGACGAAAAATATTTTTAACGTGCTATTCTAAGCATATTCTAAACACTCACGTTCATCATGGCTATCCAATTTAAGCACATGCGTGTAATTGTATAGATGTGTTATGTGCTGCATCTAAGTAGCTCTAGAAAAAACACTATCAATTATAAATATATGAATTTAATTCTGTTATATTATAATTTTAAATTTATTTGCCGCCCGAACAAATATTGATAACATAATAAATTCGTACTGCAAAAGTTCGTTTTATCTAACACCCGTATTTTTATTCATTTATTCGAAACTGAAAAGTCTTTATGCATAAACAATAATGTATGATACATCTCAATAAGTTCTTAATTAGACCTACATTGATCCTAAAGACCCGTCCATTCGTCGATTTTATGCGTGGGATTTTTGAAGGCAGTTTACGGGGTCACGTGATCAATAGCAGAACAAACAAACCGCTATTTAGTAGAACATCTGCTATGACATGATCATTTTAAATTTTATTAATAAATAAACACTTGTTTGCGATGAAACTTCAATTCTTAAGTTTAAATATGTTCTTTTCACCAGTTTCATCTTTCTTAAATACAAATAGACGCCAAAAATATTAATAAACAGATAACATTATTTACGTATATTTAAAAGGAAAACCCCGAAATGTTGTTCTGCTCTCCCACGCCATCTGCCGGCACAGTCCGGATAAACTGAACACGCTTTTTTGAATGGAAAGTCGGCAAATGGTCGGGTTTTTAGGATCAATGTAGGTCTAGGTTCTTATATTTAAAAATGTTTATGTTTCGCAACACAAACAAACAAACAAAAAATAAATAAATAAAACAGGGATTCTGGAATCGCTGAAGGGAAACTTTCAATTTTGTTATGAGTTTCTTAACTGAACTAAATTTTATCATACTATGTAGTACACTGTAAAAAAAAAAAAAAAAATCTGTAATTCTAAAGATGTTAAGTTACGAAAATCTGTATGCTTACAAAAATTTTATCTGTACCCTGTACAAAAAAGATGTAAATCTACAAAGCTAGTTTTTGTAAAGCTACAGAAATCTGTAGCTTTACAAAAGAATCTACAAAAATTACAGTAATCTTACGAAAATTTTATCTGTAAGTTACATAAACAGTTCTAGGTATCGCAGTTTCCACAAAAAAATTCTTAGTAACCTCGCAGATTTTTTGATTTACAGTGCAAAAAATATCGGTTACATGAATTGTTCTTGTTGCTGTTACATAAAAAGCTCTAGGAATCAGTTTCCTAGAAAAATTTTAGCAACTCTACAGATTTTTTTTTTTTTTTTTTTACAGTGTATATATACAAATCTATACACTGTAAAAAAAAAATCTGTAAAGTTACTAAAATATTTCTAGGAAACTGGGATTCCAGGAACTTTTTATGTAACGGCAACAGCAAAAGTTTCTGTAACAGCATCTATTACAGGAATTTTTCTTGTTGCCGTTACATAAAAAGTTCCTGGAATCCCAGTTTCCAAGAAAAATTTTAGTAACTTTACAATTTTTTTTTTACAGCGTAGATCATATACAGCGCTTCACAAAAGAATTTAAATACTTTTTTTACTATGGATTGCAATAGCTAAATTGTGTTTCCGGATGAGTTATAATTTTTTCAAATTGTTTACATCAATATCATCTTTCTCGCTGTTAAACGGAGAAGTTTTGTTACAGTAATACGACTGTGTTGGAAGGAGATTCGCAATCTATGCTTGGTGCATGATTTTTCTTTCTTCTTACTTTCTCGTATTGATCAGATTATTCGGTGACTCGGTTTCTTAGATTTCGGATAATTAGAGTCTACTGCGTACAGAAATAATTCAACTGATTAATTTTTAAGAAGCTTGCTTTTAAGTGAGTACTTCTAAAAATAATAATGTTTTATTTTATAATCATGTTATACCGCGTGTAATATATGATGCGAGCGGCACTTAGAGTATCATTCTTCGGGAGAAGAAAGCCGCACATTCTGCATTTTCAGCAGTGTAAAGTCACGTAGACAGTTCAGACTCCATATTTTACTGAAACTTTTAAGTTAATTTGTTTTCTTTTTATAGAAAACGTCCATTGACTTCAACAGGGTTGCTATAGGCGGCTACTTTTATAATCTAGTCGTATCACAATTTAAGTAAATATCCTTTGCCGTATATTTCTCACGCAGTTGTTGCAGAAATAGATGCCATTACAATTTTGAAACTGATGTGCAAAACATTTGGAATAGAAAACAAGAAAGAAAATCATGCGTAAAGCGTAGATTATGATACAATATCCAACACATTTAGAATACTTTAACAAAACTTCACCTTTTAATAAGTCGAAAGATGATATCTAAGTAAACAATTTGGAAAGCATGTAAAACATTTGAATACTCAAATCCGGCAATTTCCATCTATAGAAGAAAAAGAATTCAAATTCTGTTGTAAATCCCTGAATATGATTTATTCATTTGTATATAAACTAAATATTATGATAAAATTTATTTTAATTAGGAAACTCGTATCACAGTTCAAAACTCCCTCTTAGTAAATTCCATCGTTAAACGGAAAAGTACTCAAATTCTTTTGTAACGGATTTGTTACCGTACACTGTAAAAAAAAAATCTGTAAAGTTACTAAAAGTTTTCACATAAACTGGGATTTCTAGAACTTTTTATGTAAGGGCAACAGCAAAAATTCATG
Source organism: Maratus speciosus (assembly GCA_963932465.1). Taxonomy (NCBI): domain Eukaryota; kingdom Metazoa; phylum Arthropoda; class Arachnida; order Araneae; family Salticidae; genus Maratus; species Maratus speciosus. Next base: position 498,159,173 of record OZ010794.1, on the reverse strand, counting down.
TGATGGATAGACGTTTGCACTCTAAATCAAACAATCTGTAATGTTACTATGCATTTTTTAGGAAAGTGGGATGCCTAGAACATTTTATGTAACTGCAACCCGAGTTACAGATAAAATTTTAGTAGGTTCGTTTGTAAAGCTACAGATTTTTGTAGTTTTTCAAAAACTAATTTTGTAGATTTACATCTTTTTCTGTACAGTATACATATACAGATAAAATTTTAGTAAGCATACAGATTTCAGCAACTTTACATCTGTATAGTTACGTTTTTTTGTTTTTGTTTTTACAATGTACTGTAATTGAAACACAAACCACAATTGAAAACGTACTTCCAGGAAATATTGCTCATACACAAGTACTGTCACCGAGTTATTTTTTTTGTGGCCGTGTATATTAATAATAAATGCTATGCGCATCATATCCAACAGCATAATTACATAAGCGCCTTGTTTTGAACCTCAGTGATATATATCAATTTCAATATATTTGAAACAGTGTAACATCATTAAAATACACTCCAGAAGATAATTTCCTATAGACCTTAATAAAACGGATTTATTTTGATTTTCTCTGTAAACAATTTAATAAATGCTACATATTTCATTTTCAATACCGGACATGCTGTAGTAAATCTAAATAACATATATTAATTATAGACTCCATTTACAATCGCTCCGACTACATTTAAAGGAGTTAGAGTTTGGACAGACAGACGAACAGACGAATAGAAAACTAGACAAACAGAATTCATAAAAAAATTTCAACTCTGTTCGAAAATGTTTAAAAGAAAATTTTCTGAGACAACCTTGCATCAATTACATTTTGACTGAATATTGATTCCGGCATAACACTATGTAAGACGCGTGAAACATTTGTAAAAGGATATTTATTAAAAAATTACTTTATTTCAAATCGTCTAACAGGGTTATATTATAAACATGTAGCTGCTGACTAGTTTTAAAGCATTCTCCGAAATGTTTGCAATATACTGATGGAATAGAGAAAATTTTATATATAAGTTAAGTAATCTAAATTAGATTAAGTTAAATAATGCTATAAAAAGTGATAAAATATCTTTATTAAGATTGACGAATTTATTAAGATTGACGAATTTATTAAGATTGACTCGCACAAACGATGACACTTTCAAAATCATTCACGATAGAAAATATTTTCACATAACGTAAAACGATGAGAGTTCGCGCGGTAGGAGAGATTGCGCACAAAGAGATTCGACGGGAAGGAGTACAGTGCGCGCCCAGCGACTCCAGGTAGTTGTACAGCAGCATTAGTGCAGTGTCTAATGATTTTTACCTACATCTGATCATTATACTTTGAGAATTAGGGAATAATTGAAAATTTTAAGTAAAGAAAATAATGTATGTAACGATGTTTTATCTTATGATATACCTCAAATCTGGTTTAACATTTTGAAAATATCTAACACTTCAACATTGGAACGAAACAACTTCATAGACACCCCCAAAAAATAATAGACTGACCTTTTTTTCCCAGACTGGTGTATAAATAGCTCAGTGAATGCGACATTCCATTGAAAGTATCCTTTGAAAATGATCGCGTTAGCGATCGAAAGATCTCAGAAATCATCTTTTTCTGTTTCATTATAATTTTAACATCAATGGTTTTTAAGTTTTTAAAGACCAGTTCATTTTGTAACGGTATATTTTAATACATTTTTATGCACCTTTTTAGTAAACAGTTTATTTTTAGTTACTTAATGTATCATCAAATTTTTTGTCCTTCATAAGGTGTCTAATTTGTGGGCCAGCAAAATTACCCTCCTTAATTTTTGCATAGCTTAGCGATGGAAATTGTTCTTGCAGATATTGAAATCCACGACCTTCTTTATTCATAGCTTTAACGAAATTCTTCATCTATCCCGACTTTATGTGTAAAGTTGGAAGAATAACTTTCTTTTTATCGATTAGAGGAACGTTTTGGATATTTTTTTCACCTGCAATATATTGTTTGCGCTCTGGCCACTTCTTTTTGATATAATGCTCATTCTTTGCTCTGCTATCCCACTCGCATAGGAAACAGCAATATTTTGTATAACCTTGTTGCATACCAATAAGAATGGCAATTACTTTAAAATCCGCACATATATTCCAATCATGATGTGAGTAATCAATTTCATGAAGCAGTATCTTCATATTTTCATAAGACTCTTTCATTATGCAAGAATATGCTATTAGAACAAACGGCAGGGCATTTCCATTATGAAGAAGCCACAGCCTTCAAGCTGGTTTTCGAACCATCGATGAACAATCGCCATTGTTCCGAGTTATATTGACAATTTAAAGCAGACATTAAACCACTTATATCATTACAACAGCATAAACCACTTTTTCTTGAAAAAAATGTCGAATATTTCTTATGTCGATCTCGATAAATAGATATCTTTGTATTGTTTTTCAGAAGATTCCAACCTTGCAATCTTGATCCAAGTAATTCTGAATTTTTCTTTGATAAATTTAAGTCTCTCACAAGATCATTTAATTCTTCTTGAGTAATTAGGTGTGGTTCTTCATTTATGCCAGGATAATAGTTTATATCAGATGTAGAGGAAGTTTCAGCTTCATCTATTTCCATTTCTACTGCTTCATCGTCATATGTAAAATTCTCTGGAGGTTTCGGTATTGGTAAATCATCATTATGTAATACTGGTCGCATTGCTGAATCTAAGTTCGGGTACTTAATTTTATGTTTATTTCTTGCAGAGAATCCTTTAATTTTTGTAATACAAAAGTAGCAGTCAGTTATATGATCCTTCGGCTCGCGCCATATCACGGGTATATCAAAGGGCATACTCTTTCTTGTACCTTTCATCTACGCCCGGAGGTTTGTAGCACATCGGGTACAACAAGAATGAGGTGCCCAATTCTTATCTTGTTCACCTACTTTACATCGAAAGTACATGTGATAGGCAGTCTTTATTAGCGGCGTGAAAGCGCATCGATGCTTTTTCAAAGTTAACTCGCCGCACACATAGCAAAAAGAATCGGGATCATTAACGCATGCTCTAGACATTTTTCACATATTTTAGAGGAAAATGGGAAATAAGATAATTATAATCAAAATTTAAGTAAAAAGTCTTACAGAACAAAGAAATACCAGTACACTCGCCCCGAAAGATAAGTTTCAACTGTCACGGATTTGCGTTAAAGCCAAATGCTGTGGGGGCGGCTAGCGATGACTGTTCAAGGTCGCTAACATAAAATTTATTAGGGAACATCTGTTTATGCTCTCTTGCTGTATCTTCTATCGTTGTAATAAGAAAAAAAGAATGTTTGTGTGAATCAAACGCATGTAAGAGAATAATGTAATATAATTATAATGCCTATACGATGCCTACATACTCCAAAAAGTATAAATGAAATTTCTCAAAATTGGAGGGTGATAGAAAATTTTTACAAGCATATTCTTGTTCAGCAGCTTGAAATCTATAAGAAAGACCCAATGTATATAGAGAAACAGAAAATTTGTTAAAATTTGTTTATCAGTGCAGTTACTTAACTATTACATATTTTATAATAATGTGCAATCACTATAAAATAAGGAATTGAAAGTAAAAAGAAATCATCCGTATATAAATACCATATAGTATTAAGAGAATATTATATTACTTTAAAAATATTAGAATAATGCAAATATGCATAAAGTCTCTATTAAGTGAATCTCTTTAATTTATATTTGGAGATCCAACGATAGGTTTATAATATATACTAATAGGTTCCACGTGGTGCCACTCTTATAAAAGAGTAATCTTCACTTTGTTTAAACATAGAACATCTGCGATTAAATGAGGAAAGATTACAATTCTGTAATAGTGGTATCCACCGAGTCAAACTTGGGCCACAATTATATATGCTAACATTTACGAAAACATTGTGGGTATTATGCTCTGTATAACAGGGGTATGCGTAAGAAAATATTTAAACAAAATTACTTTGGTAAATTTACAAGGTGTCTTTTAATTAACTTACAATTTTAAAAGGAAATAACACAAGATTCGTAGCAGATAGCACAGCAAAAATTTTGTGTTGAAAAGAATGTCGAAAAGGTAATTAAGGCACAAGATTTTCAAATTGAGAATCTTCAAAGGCGATACAGTAGCGCAACCTAGTCACAAAGTGACCAGTTACTTGTTCAAGGGTTTCTCTTTTAATGCTTGCAAATGAATCAGTAATGGATTTATTGAGGCTATTGAGGTCTGTCGGCTTCTTCTTGTACACCAAGTCTTTCATGTGACCCCAAAGATAGAAATCGCACGGATTCATATCCGATGAATAAGGCGGCTAATGCAATGCATCAGGATGGTTGTTCGGGTATCGATAAGCAATAACTATGGTTCCAAACACTTTGTTAATGGTATCAAACACTTTGCCTGTTTTATGCGGAAGGACACTGTCCTGCATGAACCATTATTCATCATTGTTCATACCCAGATTACGAATTTGGAGAAAAACGCTTGCATGAGATTATCTTTAACAATATCAAACCTTTCGAATTCTCTTATCAAATCTCTTACCATTGCTCTGGAAAGGCTTAGGTCGGTTTCTGAATGTTTAAGCCCATTTCCGTAGAAATAGTGTAGCATTTTTGCCACATAAATACCAATTTTTAACGACAAAAATACGATCTTAAGTTGAATATGACGCTTTGATATACAATTTTCAAAATTGCATGGAACTGGCACTAAACAAATTCTCTCTCACTGCATGCATTCGTGCTGCCATCTACTGAGGCTCTGAGAAGTTATTTCAGATTAAAGTTGTAGGTTAATTAAACGTCACCCTGCATTTTGATATAAAAGATGAATAAACATTAGAAAATGCACTTTATAAGGAGAAACAAACTAGGTAAGAATAAGTATCTAAAGTATTATGCAATATTTATTAAGCAATGCACTGTTTTATAAACTTTATACAATGCTGCAATTAATAAAGTGTATTGAAAGGACTTTCATTTCTGTCGTATACAATGCAACATAGATTTCGTATTTATAAATGAATTCATATAAAAGTAAACGAATATTATTGAATATGATCAGTTCATTTATACTAATTCTGTGATTTGTGTGTGTATTGTCATAGGATAAAATATAGAACTTAAATTACTGGTAACAATTTTATGCAGAGATAGTATAAAAATTAAAATAAAACATAAAAATAAAACTTTTATGTGACTTAGTTAAAATGAATATTTACAAATCATTTTAAAGAAATATAGCGTAATATTGATATACGCGTGAAAAGAAATACTGCTATTTTATATATACGTACCAGTATTTTCAAGGAAGAAAACTGTTAATAAATTCTTCCAGTGAAATTTGTAAAACGCTATTTAATACCACAAAATAAAAAATAAATGTAATTACAAACTCGCAAACAGTTAAACATTCTGGTGGTAATTTTGAATTGAAAATTTCTAAAATTTGAAGACGTTTTCAATATAATACTAAACAGCCGATAATCCAGTTTTACCTGAGAGAAAAGGAAGTTGTTTATTTATTTGTTTATTTTATTTTCATGCAAAAATTTGCATATATCTGATTTTTAGATTTTACGTATACGAGAAAGCAGGACGAAACCCAGGAAGGAGCAAGAATTTTAAATAGATGTGCTTGTATCGCTGCCAAGAAAGCGGGGTTTTGGGCCGAGTTTTTTAGTGCATAATATCAAAATGAAATAAGTAAAATGATTTTTTTCGCCAGAAAACCCATTCCGAAATAAATTATAAATATACCAGCGTAAAAATCCAAAAATAAACGTCTATCGACTAACAATCAATTAAGATAAGTATTATAAAAATAATAAAATAATTCTTGAACATCTAATCAAGTATTACTATAATATTGACAAAGGAAGTTGGAAATCAAAAATATATTGATTATCTAAATACCATCCTCCAAGCTAAGATTAAATGCTAACTATATTATTTCTTATTTGCAAAACAGCGGCTTTGCACGCGTAGGTGTTGAAATATGACAAATGGTATTTGAGTCCCTTTTTACATTTGACGAAATTATAATGCTACGGATAATTTACTTGCTACTACTAAGGTGCCAACCTCAAACTAATCTTCCGTAATACTTGCGTTAATTTGACCCTGATTTAATACGTTTCGAATCAGAAATTTTTTGAAGAATTGAAATTAAATAAATTGCACGTAGAAACCTGGAATTAAATAAATAAGCATTCATGAAATAAATTTTCTGGTTCAAAATGTGGTTAACGTGGGTCAAATTCATCCACACATTACGGAAGAATAATGGAAGGTTGGAAGCTATGTAATATTAATATTTCCGAGAAATCACCCTTTTAACACTTTAACAGGTTTGCCTCTTCGGCAAGAAGAGTTTGCTTACTTCATTACTAAAATCTTTTGGGCACTACTATTTTAACTATACTTTTTCATTTAGTAATTGGTAGACATTTTTTTAATATACAAGTAAGATATTTTAGTACGGAAAAAGTGTTTTTTTTTTTTTTTTTTTTTTTTTTTTTGTCATTATTTATAATTTATTTTTTCAAAAATGTAAAACTTTTAAGGAAATAAAGTTCGAAATTTTTAGAAACCGTATTTAGACAGCATTAACATCTTAAAAATAATCAACATGCGAAATTTCAAGTTTCTAGCCAATGCAGTATCATAAAAATCTCAATTTTAGAAAGTTATTTCTCCCGCAATCCCCTTGGGCTAAGTGCAACCGACAGAAAATATGGCATATGTTGGAGCAGAAAGTGTCACCATAACTTTGAAACCATTACTTTTAAAATCGAATACGTAGCTCCAGAGCTTACCTCCTACAAACAAACGTTGCTTCTTTATAATTTGGTATAGATTACAAAAACTGAAATGCATTATATTTGTCAGAAATCGCAATTTGTTTGATGACTACGAAATAATTGAGAAGTTTAAAAGGATGTTTTACGCTGATACACCAGTAGCGCATAAACGATTTTGTTTATGCGTATTTTAGAATAGCAATCATCGCCTTATTTTATAACCTCGATATTCTGTGATTAACTAAGGAAAATACTGCTATCTGTAAACAGACGTATTAAAAACTTGTTGCATATGCCAATCCCAAAACTTTCTTCTATCTCATGTCAATATTTCATTTTAATTAGTTTTATTAGTATTTTTATTAGAATTATGTATTTCTTCATACACTTTTTGATGATACAATATTGAAAATTGCAAAAAATCGCTATTATAGCGCCCCCTTCGACGGAATTTTTCCAAATTCAGGAAGGACCTTCTTGCCATGGCCAAAAACATACACAAAAAATTTGGATCAAGTCTATGCATAACTTCATACACTTTTCGATGGTACAGTATTCAAAATGCACAAAAATTGCTATTACAGCGACCCCTACCGTCGGATTTTTTCCAAATTAATGGAGGACCTGCTTGCTACAGCCAAATATTAAAAAAAAAAAAATGGTTCAATTCTATGCCTAACTTCATATAATTTTTGATGGTACAATGGCGACACACGGACATACGGACACACGGACAGACAGACATTTTGTATAAACATGTTTTTTGTGATCTCTGATCCCTAAAACGTGTAAATCCGCCGAAAACCGGAAGTCGAAAAAAATTTCGATTACAATGCTTTCTTCTATTGAAGATAGAAGAAAGTAATAAGCATTTCTGAGTACCCTACAGGTATAGGAATAAACAATGGTCATCAAAATTAAAAGGATAATGAGAAAAAAATGTGCTCACTAAGTTAATGTTGCAACCAATGCCCAATGATGCAATTATTTAAGTTAATTACATACAATTGAACACAAAATTGTGCTTTCGAGCATACCTTAGCACCGAAAATATGCAAATTCGGTGATTGACAAAAAAAAAAAAATCGGTTATTAAAAAAAGACGAATGTCTCTTAATCTATAAACATAATATTTAAGAACGACCAAAAATATTCCGTCCTTTTAGACCTTTATTAGTTAACAACTCTTCGTAAATTTTCCTATTCTTTTAGAAACGTAAAAAAACATTACATTTTATAGATTTAAAGAATGATTAATAAAAACTAAGTTTTTTTGTTGCCGCTGGATTTCAGAAACATTTCCGAGTAGTTGTTATAGCGAATTAATCACTTTTCTCAACCCAAAATATACATTTTCCGGTGATCCATTACCAAGTAAACATTTCCAAGTTCACCAAACATGTTTTAAAGACGAACGAGCCTTAGCATTAAATTTATTTCGTTTATCTTGCTCGTATAAATTTAAATATGCAGCTAAAAATGTTTACCTGAAAATTAACCCTCCGACTGTCTTGGAAAAGGGCAAAATTGTAATGTTGTATTTTCTGCATATTGTTTTAAATGCTTAAAAAATGTTTCTTTGAACATTTTATAAAAAAAACTTTATAACGAATATAAATGGAATCCTTGGAAGTATTAATCATTGTTCAATGTATTAAAATACATTAAATCAATTGAATTATATTACTTTAAATACTGCTTGTATTGCAGTGAAACCTGGAGCTTAGTGAACGTATTAACATGGGCTTGTCAGTGAAGGGGTTAATATCATCCTAGAAACTGATATTTCAGTTTGAGAAAACCGATTACTCCTCAAAAGGCTTTTTCGGACACAATAACTAATAAGAGGAACGATACACCACTTTCATTACACTAAATGCCAAAAAGTACAGTGAATATTACAGTTTAAAATTACTTTTGTAGAAAAAGTTTTAGTAACGAAACAAGTAAAGTTTCGTTGCACGTACGGTATACGGGAAACCTGTTAAGGGTTAATGAGTTTTAATACAAATTAAAAACTACTCCTAAACGTTTCCGAAAATGAATGGCAATATAAAAAATTTTATGTTGTAAATGCTTCATTATACGAAAATATATCCGTTTCGGGAGTTTCGGAATCTTGTGTAACTGAGATATTTCTCTCTATATTTTTGTGCGTGGTTAAATTATATTTTCGCAGATTAACGAGCCTCAGGACTCTAAAAGCTTCAAATTTTTCAAAAGTTTAATTTTTTTTAGATATTAAACTCTTACCTTTTCTGAATACTTTGATATAATTGTTTCCTTGAAATTCCTATTAGAACAAAATTTATTGCTTTAAGAATTATACCCGCTCAATAACTAAAGCGGCGTTTCTGAAGTCATTTTTTACCAAATGATGTTTTTCGGCATAATGCGCAGGATATCTCAAAAACTTTAGAATATTTTTTCATGAAAGTTTTAAAACATACATTTTATGTTAGTCTGTGTAAATTTAACCTAAAATTTTCACTTTAATTGTTAAAAAATATATACTTTTTAGGCGAAATTTTCAAAATTCTGTATTAGTAAAATTCATCTTTGTATTAAAAATATATAAATGCTTTTAAAAATATTTATTTAGGTCCAGAGTAATTACTACAGTCTGAAGTACAATTAGGTACGAAAAAGTTTTTCTAATTGCAAAATTTATTTTGTAGTCGTGCGCGTAAGCTGTTATACCAATTTTCTGCTCGAAAAATGTCTAACAGTTTGGAGCGCCCTATAAATACTAATTCTGTACCTTGACATTTTTTAAATACATGGAATGAAAGAACATACTTATATATTTCATTCCAATTAAAATTGTGTTTTTAAATCATATACATTTTAACGTATTAAATGTTGAAAATGGTCTTTTTTTCATTTTTCCCCATTTTAAGAGACCTGAGACCCCTTAAAAAACATTTGTCTTTATTTTTATTTTTTATTTTTTTACAGTGTACTACATAGTTAAAACAGTGAGAAAATTAATATTTTTTTTTTCAAATTTGTTAGTGTACTTTCTTCGATTATTTAAAAACTGTTTTTTGGTTACGCATAATTTTAAATGGTAACTTTCTTAATATTTTCTGTTTCCTTTACTTAATTTTTTTTTTTTCTTGCGCACGAACTATATTAGTTTTTAGTAAAATAGTTACTTTTCCCATTTTATTCCATAAAAGGAGATAGTGAATTAAATAATTTAATGTTATACAAAAAAAATTAAAAACGCTCTATGCGTCATCGTGAAAGCATTTGTCTATGTCACGTTATCCGACAAGTTATATCAGAAAATGTGAAAATTTAGGACGCTGTAACAATAAACTAAATATTAAAAAGTGAGATATGCTATGATAGTTCACCTATTAAATTAAGCTGAAATTTTCTATAATGCTGGTAACTTCCTGAAAATTTTCCTGTCGCCACCTTTCTGTATGATGCAAATGCATAAATGCATTCTTTGAGCAATTAAATAATCACAAAAAATGTTTTCAGTAATAATAAGATGACGGTGCATTGTTGAAATATGCACACAGAAATAAATTAAATTTTCAACTTTTTGAACTATATCTTCTTCTATTTCAAGTGTATTCTATTACAAGATTTAAATGCTTATATGCTAAATAATTTATGTAATGCATGTACTGTACATATATGTAGAATACTCGAAAAAAAGTTGCTAAATAATTTAGAGATGTAGAAAAAGAAGGAAAACTTTAGCATTTCCATATGAAAATCATTACACAGCCGTTGAATTCTCAATACAAAGTTGCTAAATATATTGAATATATTTTCAGAAACTAAATAAATAATAAATAAATAAATAAATAAAATGTTATTATTGTCAGATGAAAATCATTAAATTTTGAAGTGATATAATTTTTCTTATTTCATATTTTTAATTTTATTCCCTGGGGTATTAATAAATTCGCATACAGAATGAGATACTTGCATTAAATAATTTAATATTATAAATGAGATGAAAAGCAAGCGTTAAATCTTCTTGAACCCAATTCACGATGACTTTTTTTTTTCTTTTTTCTTTTTTTTAAATACAGAAAATGCGAATATGATGATGTTTAAGAAATAAACTAAAAGGGAAAGGCAGAAACATGCTATGACTAACATTTATCATATTAAAAAATCTCTATAATATTTAGTAAAGTATTTGGGATTTTTTTAATAAAAATTTAAAGATGCGCAACCATAAGTGCAGTGCGGCTTTCAAGCTTTAAGATACGCCGTTTTTCAAGCTTTTTTATATTTCGCCGACGAACGTTTTTCATTAAAAATATGAAAATATTTAAATAATTAATTTGTATGTATGTACGCGTTGGAACTATATGCATCGTCAAAAATGCAATTTAGCATGACGCATTATCCGAAACTTTTGTATAGGAAAGGTTAAAAAAAAAAAAAAAAAAAAAAAAAAAAAAAAAAAAAAAAAGAGTTTTATCATTAATCTGAAGACAAAATACAGGAACACGTTACAGTGATAATATGTTGGATTAAGGATGCAAATCATATGCAGGAATCCCTTGACTTACGTATTGTGGGACTTATAAATTCGCAGTTATGTAATAAATCTCGAAAATTACATTTAAGAACACGCTACCGCGTCTGATATGCATTTGCATACTTTTGATAACTATTTTGAAAATAAAATATTCAGATAAAAACCACAACCGTAATATAGTTTTATATATTAGTGAGAGTAATATTTTTATTGGGATATACAATCAAATCTTTGACGTAACAAACTCAAATCTAATTAAAATGAGACAAAAAATCTGGGGTTCAACCATAACACCTTTATGTTAGCTAAATCCAAACCAGAACAAAAGCTAATTTTAAAGTTTCGAAGAAGAACGAGTGCATTTTTATTCCAGATTCACCTGTTCGTTTCATGTAGATTGAAAATTGTTTAAATCAATTCATCAATGTTAAATTTATAAATCCCGCATTCCATAAGGGTTTTTTTTTAATTTGAAAAGTGTTCTTTCAGTTTGTTTTTACATATTTTTCATACTTTTATAGTTTATATCAGAGTACACTGCGTCTCATAAATATAAAGACACGGATATCTTCGAAATAATATTTTAATAATTCAGTATCAAAATTATGTTTATGCATATAACAAAAAGCATGCACTAAAAAACATTTTACTGTAAATTAAATTAGAATTAAATAATTCGAACTCCAAAATTGATAAATGTAAGCAAATTTGCTGTCAAATAAATATAAAGATATTTTACAAATTTTTGAATTAACGTCTAATAAACGGTCCATTCTTATTAATAACAGCAAATATTCTAGCTGGCATGCTGTTTATTAGGTTGTGTAAGTATTTTGGTTTGATATCAAACCAACTTCGTTCGATTCCTTTTTTCAATTCAAGGACGTTTGAAAATTGTCTTCCAGATGCATGTACACTGCGGACAAGAATGTCACAAAGATTTCCAACTGGATTTTAATCAGGACTACATGCAGGCCCCACCATGACATGAACCTTGTTATCAGAAAACCAGTTTTTTTTAGTCTTGATGCGTGAATCGGTACATTATCCTGTTGGTACAAATAATTCCGACCTCCAAGATTGTGAGTAATTCGCAACAAGTGACTATCAAGCAGTTCTATATACTCTTTAGATGTCTGTTTACCTTCCAGAAAAGCAATATCTGTAGTTCCATTAAAAGAGAAGGCACCCCAAACCATAACACAACCTCCCCCGTTCTGCCTATTGAAGAAGGTTCGAGGTTCACGTCTTAAATCGTGCGAGTAGGAATTCCAACCATCTGGACGTTCCAAGTTAAATCTCTTTTCATCTGAAAAAATATCTTGCATCAATGCGTCCTTCCAATGCATATGATCTTTAGCCCAGAGTAGCCTCCATTCGTTGTGTTCTATTTTCTTTAAAGGAAATCTGCACATATGCCGACACACAACATTTGTGCTTTCTTATATCTGACGATGTACTGTTTCCTTTAAGACCATACCATAAACTCGTTGAGAAACTTATCGGAGTGACATTTTTTGCGACGAAACAAGTCGCATGGTCTTGCGATAGAGTCTTTCGCTAGTTTTTCTCCATCTGACACATCGTTTTCTCGTATATAAATTGTAAGTTTTTGATAAAAGTTTATAAAGTGCAACCTTGTTTCTCCCAGTTTTTTTTTTTACATATTTGAGAAACTGTTAAGCCATTAACTTTAAATCTGCGTATTTTGCAAATCTCAGCTTTAGAAATTTCAATGTTCCTCAGCATCTTTGCAATTGCACAAGTCAAACAACTTTGTTCGTTTGGGTAACCTAAACTGTATTTCTGCGCGTGCGCATTATTTCTGTACGCGTGCATTCGAAAAAAAATTGCATATGAAGCAATTTCAAATTTGTCTTTATATTTATGAGACAGCGTAATTTCTTATTTTTTTATTATTCGAGTTGAAATTATTGTATTAAAATGTAAAACCCTATAACATATTCCTTTCACTGTTCTTCATAGGAGATATAAAATTTAATTTCTTATAACTGTAATAATTTAATAAAAGGCAATTTCAAAAACATCTGTGTCTTTATATTTATAAGACGCAGTGTAAATACTGTTGCATGATGCTTTATTTATAAAATAATACTGTGTAAATAATACATATATATATACATTATTTTCATAAATAAGATACTGTACTAAATTTCTAAGCTCTTAAAAATTATTGTCGTTCTTACCGTTACTATATATATATATATATAATGAATATTGCAGTTTCTTACAAAATTTTACCTAATCAATTTACAAATTCGACTTACGTAAAATTTAAGTTACATAAAAGTTTGTGGAATGCATTACTTAAGTAAGTCGAGGATACCTGTATATTGTGAAAGTTAATTGAGTCAACAACCACGATACTTAAATGCTAAGAAGGTGCAATTTTTACTTAACCCTTTCAGGGACAAAGCACTTCCATTGCAAAAATATTGAAATGAAAGAATGACGGAATTTACATACAAAATTATTTATAAATAAGAAAAATCTATTTTTCAGATACATAGTAAACTGAATAAAATTACCATTATCATTACAATAGTAAAGATAAAGAAATATTTTTTGGGATCGTTGTTAACTGGTTTATATTAAGGTGTTATATTATATTTTTTGTAATCTTTAAGAAAAGTAAAAGCTGGATAAGGAAATATTTGTCTTCCTATACAGCGCAATCAGATCCGTGGTGTTTTATACTTTTCTGTATTTCGCGGTAAAATGGAAACTAGAAATTTGAATCATACTAAAAGAGAAAAAAGATATTTCATACAAAAATGAACAACATTACAACTGTAAGTGGTAATGTCTGTCGCGTTTCATGCTTTTATTCTGCAGCAAAATAAACTTGAAAAATGTGTTAGGGCTTTTTTATGTACATTTTAAATGCTATGAAAAACATTTTGTACATAATCGAAAATGCACTTTACTATTATCCAGAAATTTTACATTCCAGAATGTGAAATTAAAGCGTTTTAATAGTAATCTTAAAGCCAGTGTAAGGGGTACTCTCTGTTGCGTTTCACCCAACAGATTATTCGTAATCGAAAATGTTACGATTATCGGGAAATTTTATAAGAAATTTTATTCTAGAATGTGAAAATAAGGCGTTTTAACATTTATCTTAGAGAAACTTAAGGTGTAATTTCTGTTGCTTTTCATCCTATTATTTTGTAGTGGAATAACTTCAAAAATGCAATTTTTTCAAACATTTTGTACGTCATCGAAAATGTAATTTACGATTATCGAGAATTTTTTTATTCTAGAACATGAAATTAAAGCGTTTTAACATTTATCTTAGTAAAGTGCAAGCGGTAATGTCTGTTGCGTTTCACCTAAGATATTCTCTAGTGGAATAACTTCGAAAATTTTAAACTGCAGTTTTTTTTCTTTATTTACAGTTTACATGAAATTTAAAACAGTTTGTTCGTCCTCGAAAATGCAAGTTACAATTACCCAGAAATTTTATATTCTAGAATGTGAAATTAAAGCGTTTTAACGTTTATCTTAGAGGAATTTAAGTGGTAATGTTTGTCGGGTCTCATCCTTTTATTCTGCAGAGGAATAAATTCAAAAATGCAGCAAAAAATATTTTGTGCGTCATGGAAAATGCAATTTACGATTATCCAGAAATTTTATATTCTAGAATATGAAAGTAAAGCGTTTTAACAGTAATCTTAAAGGAAGTATGAGTGGTAATGTCTGTTGCGTTTCACCTAACAGTTTGTACGTCATCGAAAATGTTACGATTATCGAAAATTTTTATTCTACCATGTGAAAATAAGTCGTTTTAACATTTATCTAAGAGAAAATTAAGGTGTAATGTCTGTTGTGTTTCATCCTTTTATTTTGTAGTGGAATAAATTCAAAAATGCAACAATGCAATTTTTTATACATTTTAAATGCGATGAAAAATATTTTGTATGGCATCGGAAATACAATTTATGATTATCCAGAAATTTTATATTCTAGAAAGTGAAAACAACGACGTTTTAACATTTGTATTAGAACAGTGGTTCCCAACCTTTTTTTGGCCGCGCTCCGCGAAGCATCTCTAAAATCATGATGCCCCCCTCCCCTCTACAACATATAAATCTTATTACATAAGAAAAAACTTCTATTAGGAAGGATCCTAAAATAGCATTCTCTGATAAATAATTTCACATTCTTTAATTCATTAAAATCAAATTTTTTTTATTACAGGTATGTCTTTAACTTACTATGACTTTACTCTATGAATACAACGAGGCCATGAATTTTCGCATTGTTATTGTTTTATTTTTAGGCATATTTGTCGTTTTTTGGCGTCTTACCTCAAATTTTAAAGTGATAAATAGTCTACATTTTTATCTTCGTAGAATTTCTTGAAATCTCTCTCACATTTTGTATTACATCTGATAGAATTGATACTTTTTATAGTGGATTTTAAGTACTTCGTTTAGTGACACGTAAAATTTCCGGATTGGCGTTTTTATCCATTTTACGTAACTATTTTTCTTTCCCTCATACCAAAACCTTTTTGATAGCGGGCATCTTTTTCGAATTATTATTATTTGGCCAACATGTTTTCTCCGATTTTAAATTTTAAAATGCATATGTCATGAAGTAATTTTAAATACTGTGTATGTGGTTTGAAGAACAGCCAGAAACATTTACTTTATCCATAGTTACTCATTTCCTACCGCGATGCGCACGGTGTTTTATATCAATTTTATAAAATTAGAACCTTATTTATATAATTCAGAACATTTTTTAGATTAAACATGCCCAAATAGTCTATTTTAGTTATACTCTACGAAATTCTATATGTAAATTTTCCTTCATGGAGCATATTACACTATGAGTTTTACTAAAACAATATTAAAGCCAGAAAAATTGAAGAAAGACCTTGAATATACTACTACTTCTGACGGTTTACCGAGGAACCTGGGGCCACTGCCCCACATCCCCGACAGTAACGCTATGGAAGACTAAAAGGAACTGGAACTTGGCAGAACTGTGAAAAAAGGCTTTAAAAATGGGGGGGGGGGGACAAACAAGTAATTCCTGAGCTCAAATTGAAAAATAAAAAACTAAAACTAATTTAAATTATTACTAGCATTAAAAGTTCAAAATACTGAAGTTTTGAAAAAGGCTCAGTGAACAAAGCGTTATAAGTAAGCGAACAAACTTAATGCTGGAATCAGGCGTAAATTAACACAGTTGCGCGACCTTGTGGACGGAGTAATAATTGGTATACGCGGGCTTTTAGTGCGGCGCGTATTTTCTAAATCTTTTGTCACTCATGGAAATGAATTTTGTTTGCCACATTTATTGCAAAATAATGGCGTAGCGAGAGGGGCATCCAGATGCACTTGACACCAAGAAGTTTTTTTCACCTAATCAAAAGCACTTCAGTTATTACTCAAGCTGAAAAAAACTTTACAATTTTAGTGGTGTGAATAAGAAAACAGTTAGGTATCTACTTGTAGTTCACACTCCATCCGCTGCGTGGCGCATGACCTTGATTGTTGTGACATCGCTTTTAATCTTGCGGTTATTTCTCCCATTTAAGATAGGACGCTTACTTATATCGCTTTGCTTAGTGAATAGCAACTTCCGCGTCTAGCATCTTAATTATATAAAATGTATCAAAATATCTAAAATAATATTTACATAATTATTCCGGTGTCAGTGTATTTTTAACTTTTAATAGGAACGCTTCTAAAATTAATTTTTATTCAGTTATTTTTAAAAATTTTTCATCTATTATTTCTATTTTTTGACTACGACACTACTTTCATTAGAAAAAAAGATAGAAAATTTCTTAGTAAGAAATCTGAAATTGCCCCCCCCCCCTGTGGGGCATACGCTCCACGTTGGGAACCACTGTCTTAGAATAAGTGTATGTTGTAATGTCTGTTGCGTTTCACCTAAGAAATTCTGTAGCGGAATAACTTAAAAAATGTATAAATTGCAGTTTTCTTTTTCAGTTTACATGCAATTTGAATTTAAAATAGTTTGTACGTCATCGAAAATGGAAATTACGATTATAAAGAAATTTTACATCTTAGAACGTGAAATTAAAGCGTTTTAACGTTTATCTTAGAGGAATTTAAGTGGTAATGTTTGTCGGGTCTCATCCTTTTATTCTGCAGGGGAATAAATTCAAAAATGCAATAATGCAATTTTTTAAACATTTTAAATGCGATGAAAAATATTTTGTACGTCATCGAAAATCCAATTTACGATTATCTAGAAATTTTATACTCTAGAATGTGAATTTACAGCGTTTAAATAGTAATCTTAAAGAAGTATGAGTGGTAATGTCTGTTGCGTAACACCTAACAGTTTGTACGTCATCGAAAATTTTACGATTATCGAGAAATTTTATTCTACCATGTGAAAATAAGTCGTTTTAACATTTATCTAAGAGAGATTTAAGGTGTAATGTCTGTTGTGTTTCATCCTTTTATTTTGTAGTGGAATAAATTAAAAAATGCAACAATGTAATTTTTTATACATTTTAAATGCGATGAAAAATATTTTGTATGGCATCGGAAATACAATTTATGATTATCCAGAAATTTTATATTCTAGAAAGTAAAAACAAGGACGTTTTAACATTTGTCTTAGAATAAGTGTATATTGTAATGTCTGTTGCGTTTCACCTAACAGTTTGTACGTCATCGAAAATGTTACGATTATCGAGAAATTTTATTCTACCATGTGAAAATAAGTCGTTTTAACATTTATCTATTTTTTATACATTTTAAATGCGATGAAAATTATTTTGTATGGCATCGCAAATACAATTTATGATTATCCAGAAATTTTATATTTTAGAAAGTGAAAACAAGGACGTTTTAACATTTGTCTTAGAACAGTGGTTCCCAACCTTTTTTTGGCCGCTCTCAGCGTAAGCATCTCTAAACTCATGATGTCCCCCCTCCCCTCTACAACATATAAATTTTATTACATAAGAAAAAATTTCTATTGGGAAGGATCCTAAAATAGCATTCTCTGATTAAATAATTTCGCATTCTTTAATTTATTAAAATCAGATTTTTTTTATTACAAGTATGTCTTTAACTTACTATGACTTTACTCTATGAATACAACGAGGCCATGAATTTTCGCATTGTTATTGTTTTATTTTTAGGCATATTTGTTGTTTTTTGGCGTCTTACCTCAAATTTTAAAGTGATAAATAGTCTACATTTTTATCTTCGTAGAATTTCTTGAAATCACTCTCACATTTTGTATTACATCTGATAGAATTGATACTTTTTATAGTGGATTTTAAGTACTTCGTTTAGTGACACGTAAAATTTCCGGATTGGCGTTTTTATCCATTTTACGTAACTATTTTTCTTTCCCTCATACCAAAACTTTTTTGATAGCGGGCATCTTTTTCGAATTATTATTATTTGGCCAACATGTTTTCTCCGATTTTAAATTTTAAAATGCATATGTCATGAAGTAATTTTATATACTGTGTATGTGGTTTGAAGAACAGCCAGAAAAATTTACTTTATCCATAGTTACTCATTTCCTACCGTGATGCGCACGGTGTTTTATATCAATTTTATAAAAGTAGTACCTTATTTAGATACCGTATTTACTCGTGTATACCGCGCATGCGTGTATAACGCGCACCCCGTACTTTACAAGAAAAAATGGAGATTTTTTTATCTCGTATATAACGCGCACCATGAAAGATTGGATTAACGTTGTGTGGGAACCTCGGCTAGGTGTTTTACGTCCGCCATCGATACTGTTCCTGCAAAGCTTCCGTGGACACACGACACCTGAAGTAAAAGCGAAAATTCGTCGCTCAAGTGATTTGGTTGTGGTTGGGATACTAGGTGGGATGACGAAAGTGCTGCAGCCCTTAGATGTTGTCATCGCCCGAGCGTTTAAGGTTGCATTTCAACATGCCTACAATCGGTGGATGACAACAACAGATCACAACTTCACTCCAAGTGAAAGAATGAAGTGTGCCTCTTTCTCAACAGTTTGTGAGTGGATTTGTGAAGCTTGGAAATCCATCTCAGCCGAGATGATAATAAAGAGCTTCAAACGGACTGAAATTTACACTGAGGTGGATTAACTGAAGACGATGTAATTTACGAGGATATTGACTGCGCCAGTCAATTGCTAATTAGGATTTAAATAATGTTACTAACACTGTAGTATAAAAAAGTGCAAGGAGTGAAATAAAGAGGCAGCAATACTTATATTAAGTAGTATTTTTCCAGTTTGTAATAAAAAACGTGTAATTACATACAGCAGTAAAAAATTATTCCGTGTATAACGCGCACCTGGGATTTTTACCCTAAATTTTTTAAAATAAAGTGCGCGTTATACACGAGTAAATACGGTAATTCAGAACATTTTTTAGATTAAACATGTCCAAATAGTCAATTTTAGTTATACTCTACGAAATTCTATACGTAAATTTTCCTTCATGGAGCATATTACACTATTAGTTTTACTAAAACAACATCAAAGCCAGAAAAATTGAATAAAGGCCTTAATAGATACAATATGTGTCAAAATATCATAAATAATATTTACATAATTATTTCGGTGTCAGTGAATTTTTAACTTTTAAACAGGAAGGCTTCGAAAATTAATTTTTATTCAGTTATTTTTAAATTTTTTTTCATCTATTATTTCTATTTTTTGATTACGACACTACTTTCATTAGAAAAAAAAAAGATAGAAAATTTCTTAGTAAGAAATCTGAAATTGCCCCCCTGAAAAGTCATATTGCACCCCCTGTGGGGCTTACGCCCCACGTTGGAACCACTGTCTTAGAATAAGTGTATATTGTAATGTCATTGCGTTTCACCTAAGAAATTCTGTAGTGGAATAACTTCAAAAATGTAAAATTGCAGTTTTCTTTTTCAGTTTACATGCAATTTCAATTTAAAATAGTTTGTACGTCATCGAAAATGGAAATTACGATTATAAAGAAACTTTACATCCTAGAATGTTAAATTAAAGCGTTTTAACGTTTATCTTTAAAAAAAATTAAGTAGTACTGTTTGTCATTCAACACTGAGCGGAATAACTTCAAAATTGTAACAATGCAAATTTTTTATACATTTTAAATGGGATGAAAAACATTTTGTATGGCATAAAAAATACAATTTATGATTATCCAAAAATTTTATATTCTAGAAAGCGAAAAAATAAAATACGTTTTAACATTTATCTTAGAGGAAAATACAGATGCATTTTTTGATAAAATACGTAAGACAGAATAGAATTTAATCTCGCTATTCTTAAAATTCACATCTTTGAGAGAATTTAAAAAGGGAATTAGCACTTTGCCTAAATGTATTCCGGAGATTACATTAAATATTCGTCAGATAAGCGGTTAATTACAAAAATGCAAATTAGCGATAGATTAATTTCTGGATGTATTTTCATATTAGAAAGCTAATATTATTATTTGCACTATCTTAGAATTGACTACAAAAGTTAAAAAGGTCATCCCGAAGTATGAAATAAATAGCTCGTGTTCGCGTAAATATGTTTTTAATTTATTATGTTAGGCAATTTTATTATTTGGCTATTTGAAATAGGGCGTAATTTCCCCCATTTACAGCTTTTAACACATGCTAAATAATTCAATATTTTATATTTTTCTTTCCCTTTTTTAATATTCAAGTGTAAAAACAATTTTTATGACGTGATTTTCAAACTTTTCCTGCTTTTAAAACATAATCATCTAATACTAATTTCAAAGGAGTTTTTTCTCTGTATAATAGTCACGTGTAAATAAATTTTGAGTTTAATGGAAATATTATATTTTGCGTTATTTTTACAATTGGCAATATTTTAAATAATGACATTTTCTAAAATAAAATATATAAAAATTTCTCTTGAAATGCTGACAAATTTGAATTTAAAATTGAAATAAACCATCAAAATTTATTCAAACTAAAAAAATAAATGCAGTTTGTGCACCGGGAGCTTTTAATGTAGTAGTCCTTAGTAACAATGATTAAATTCCTATGCATAGTTTTTGCTCCTATAAAACTATTTTAATGGAACGATTCTGACCAACTTTAACATTAAATATCTCTTAAAATAATTCTTCGATTTAAAAGCGGTCTGCTTCAGCGTGTTTGTAAACTTTTCTCTATAATACTACCAATTTTCATATTTTTGTATGCAGTAGTTTTCTTAATATTAGCGAAGAGACACCTCTGGTCACAAAAAATTCATTTACTGTGTCCGTCACAGAGTTAGTTACTTTTTTGTTTTTGTTTTTTTAGCATAGAGATATTTTAAATGCGATGAAAGATATTTTGTACGGCATCGAAAATAAAATTTATGATTATCAAGAAATTTTATATTCTAGAAAGTGAAAATAAGGACGTTTTAACATTTATCTTAGAGGAAATCACAAAGACATGTTTTGATTAAAATGCGTAAGACTAAGAATTGGAATTTAATCTTGCGATTCTTAAAATTCACATCTTGGAGAGAATTTTAAAAGGGAATTAGCGCTTTGAGTAAATGTATTCCGGAGATTACATTAAATATGCGTCAGATAAGCGGTGAATTATTAAAAGGAAAATTAGTGATAGATTAATCGCTGGGATGTATTAGCAAAGTATTTAAGATACTTAATTTGTGTAGTGTTTAAAAGGAGTTTTAATTCACTTCCTATCTGTAAACTGATAATTTCCGGGAAACACTGAGTAAGTAGTTAAAATTCAAACTATGATTATATATTAATGGTAAATTAATGCATCATATTAGGATGAATTTAGTGTCACGCAGCGAAGCGGTATTTAGTAAACACATTTAACTATTTTAGGATGGTAAAAATATTTTACAATTTTATCGTTTAGAAAAAAAATGTTCTGTAATGCCAGACGATATAAGCAAAGCACGTACACTTTTATTAATTTCGAAGGAGTTCTATTTCAAAATAGAAAATTTTTATTTATAATTTAAATCGCATAATGCTGCATTTAGTCAAAGAATTTTGAGACTTTTTTTCTGCAATTAACGCATTAAGGGCCGCATCTTCTTATACTCGACATAATGAAATAAAATTTTATCTTATACATATTAATGACTAATTAAGGGGAAAAAACGATAGTACAATTTTTGTTATGAGATATATTATAATGTTCTGTAAAGCTAGACGATATAAGCAAAGTGCGTACATTCTTTGTAATTTCGAAGGAGTTCTATTTCAGAATAGAAAATAATTATTTATAATTTAAATCCTATAATACAGCATTTAATCAAAATTTTTTGAGACTTTTTCTACTATTAACGCATTAAGGGCCGCATCTGCTTATACTAGTCATGATGAAGTAAAAGTTTATTTTATATATATTAATGACTAATTAAGAGAAAAAAGCGATAATGTAATTTTTGTTATGGGATATTATTATAATATTCTGTAATGCTAGACGATATAAGCAAAGCGCGCACACTCTTTGTAATTTCGAAAGAGTTCTATTTCAGAAAAGAGAAAGTTTATTTATAATTTAAATCGCATAATGCGGCATTTAATCAAAGAATTTTGAACCTTTTTCTGCTATTAACGCATTAACCCTTTCAGGGGCAGAGGAATTCTGTTAGTAAAATGAGGAAATAATTGACTGACACCAGAATATTCAAACGAATTTCTTAGTAAATAATAAAACGCTATTTTTTGCACTTTAATTACAAAAACAACAATTTATTAAAATATTCTTGGTGCCAGTAGTTAGAATTGGAATTAAAATTAGGTGGCTAGACCCTCTAGCCACCGCCCTTGAAAGGGTTAAGGGCCGCATCTTCTTATACTAGGCATAATAAAATAAAATGTTATTTTATACATTAATGACTAATTAAGAGAAAAAAACGATATTACAATTTTTGTTATGGAAGATATGATAATGTTGGGAAAATGTAACGCCAGTACAAATCAACAACATTTTTGCCATATGAAAAGTTTTAAATCATTTACTATGTAGCGGTACATTACATTTACTACACATAGTGAGCTACAATATCCATATCATCAATTGCTGAATTTTTAAGTTCATCTATGAACACAATCCGAAATTTATCGCTAAACATTTTCAAAATATTCCGTGCTATTTTATTCACATTCCTATTTTTTTACAACTCGAATCAATTACAATTTGTTTCTTGGAAATAAAAGTATATATACAGTATGTGATAATAAATTTGTTGAAAAAAATATTCACAATAAAAGGAAAAAAATCACAAGCATACGCAACATAAGACTTCAATCTGTTAGATAAGCAAAAATTTCTGTTAAAGAATTTTGGTAACCTGTACAAACCTTAAATAAGTTCTAATTTAAATTTCATGTAAAAATTTAATGAATTTGAAAATTTTCCGACTAAACTAATTTCTATTAGGTTTGTATAGTTATATATGTATATTTACTATGCCAACAAAAGGAAATATACAAGAAAATTACTGTTACTCTATATATATATAAAAAAAAATTAGAACCAGAAATATAAAATAAATCTATCTTATTATTTCTTCAACTTTTCTATGGTACTAGGCAAATAGTTAACGTTTAAATGATCCGAAAAAAACTATAAGGAAAAAATATTGATGTTTTTATTTAAAGTAGCCATGGATGTAGTTTTGAAGTTCAGGATCAAAGTTAAAAAGAAAAATAGGATATCAAAAATGACGTGATTTGATATAAAATAATAATAATAATAACAAATATACATGTTAAATACAAAGTAAGAACAGAATAATTAAATACAATTACATAAAAATATTTTCAAAAAAAACAGAAGTCTTATTTAAAAAATAAATTATTTAACTGAATATTGAAAAGTCGACTATTTAATAGATAGTCAACTGGTAGTGGATTCAAAATCTAAGTTCTATATGACTCTTAGATATATATAGCACCGTTATTTATATCTAAATATATTGCAGTTTTATATATAGTATATATATATATATTCAAATAATTTCACCAAAATCTAAAAAAAAAAAAATAATTATATTAGACAAATTGCTCTAAAACTGTTCATAATAAACAAATTTTTGTTTCTTAAGTGTATATTTGGTTAAAAAACTAAGTCAGGAATATTGTTATTTAGGCACTACGAATTTCTCTGCAATGCAGTAAATTTAGTTTCTAATAATTTCTTTAAAAAATTATGCATAATTTCTGTTAAACATACTAAATTATTTGTGTTATAATCACTCATATAATAGGTGCATTATAGGAGGAACTCTATGTTACCGCAAACGCAAACGGAACGCTGCGGCAAACAGCTAGACTAACCGCAAAACTACGATGAACAAACTTCCCCAAACTTTACAAAGTTATCGGAAAAGTTTCGTAACTTTTTCCGGTTACAAGAATAAAATATTTGTAGATCAATGAATTGCACTTACTTTTAAAGGCAGCTGTGATCTACATCTTCTTGGAGGAGGGTGAGAGGGGAGAGGGTGCTAGATGGATAGACGGACACCCTGCACGCACGCACGCACACACACACACACCTGCGTTGGTGCTGGCTGGTTGTTTTGCACTCTGTTTCTCTTCTAGTACTCGTCACCCTGCCGGTCCCTATTTGACTGAAAGCCGGAGTGATGCGCGCAGCTTCCCTGCTATGGTCGCAGTTGGGGAACTCCTCGAATCGCAA
The DNA here is from genome assembly GCA_963932465.1 of Maratus speciosus. Classification (NCBI taxonomy): domain Eukaryota; kingdom Metazoa; phylum Arthropoda; class Arachnida; order Araneae; family Salticidae; genus Maratus; species Maratus speciosus. The sequence goes on along the minus strand of OZ010794.1, from coordinate 498,134,174 downwards.
AATGCGCGAACACAGCGCCAGCTCAATTACATTGGAAATAAAAGCAATACCACACGGACGGAGAATTTATAAACAGCCCTTTCGTAGACGAAAATTTAATCTGGAGATAATTTGTTTGAAGGAATTGCTACTTATTTTTTTTATTTATTTATATATTTATTTATTGGATATACTTCAATCTCGAGACTTCAGAAAATAAGTATTCATATTGTTTTAAATATTTAGCTATTGTAGTGGAAGTAATATTAATAAATTGTAGCAGAAAGCTTTCGAATACGTATTCATAAATAAACGTTTCGTAGATGAAAATGCACTATAACAATATATTTCAAACCAATACCGTGGAATTCATGCCGAATTCATAAACAAAGGCTTTGTTGATGATCTGTTATTATATTGTTAATTTTTGTACAGGATTCTTATTTATTTATTTGGATATTTTTCTGTCCGGGGAGTTTCACAAAATTAATATTAGTATTGTTTTAAACGCTTAGTTTTATTAGAGTGAATAACAATTTAAACAATTTAGAGCTTACTTTTTCAAAACGTCTACCGGAATTCCTGAAAAGTAATGTTTCATGTATTACAACACAAAATGATTTTCATTAAATGAAACAAAAATTACTATTATATAATTATGGTAGGTATTTTAAATTTTAAAAAATGCGCTTAATTGGAAAGACTAACAAATTGTTTAAAAATAGTTTGACGTAATATGCATAGATGCAGAACTATAAATAATAGATTTGTAGATTAAAATAAGATTGTTTTTATATATAATTTTTTGTTACATTAGTCCAACACTCTTTTAAAATTTTATATTGCCATTGCTTTTAATGAATAGCTTTTGTCCTTCATGATTTTTACGCAATCTGCTGCAATCGATTTTGCAGCCAAAAATGCAATCTCATTTTGTTATTTATGCCTACCAATCACACGTATGATTGGAAAAAAATAATGCATATTGCTTTGAATGCTTAACTTTTAGTATGCAAATGATTTAAATAACGTGCAGCGTCAAAATAGATTTATACAAAATTAACGATTATTAAAAAATGGTTTTGCCAACGAAACTGCAATGCGATATTTTTTAATTGCATAATGCCAGTCACGATATTTGCTGAAAATTGTTAAGCACATTGCTTTAAATACATAGTTTTTATTGAAAGATATATACGTATATTGCATCATAGACATAAGCAATCGATTTCGTTGTTTAAAAGTCATTCTAATTTTATTATTTTAACCGTATCAATCATTCATATCCGAAAAAAATAACGATGCACATTGTTTTAAATGCTTGCCTTTTGTTATGCAAGTTATTTAACAAACATGCAGATTTCGATTTATAGAGAAATCGTGATTATAAACAACGGTTTCGTTCGAGAAGCTGCAATGCGATGTTTTTATTTGCATAATGGCGACATTTGTTGAAAATAACTAAGCGCATTGATTTAAATATTTAGACTTTTTAACCCCTTAACGCTCGAATTAAATTACGGTTGAATAATTCAAATTGCTTATTGGCACCACTTTTATGAAAAAGAAATATTCACCCTATTTAATGACAGTAAAAACGATACTAAAATATAGCCAATTTCACTATTTTATAAAACTGGTGGGTATCAAACAATTTGAGTAAAAGACACAGCCCGAGAATATCTCGGGAGCGAGAATTAAGGGGTTAAAACAAGATATTTTAACGAACAACAACTTCAAAACAGACTGATGCAGGGCTATAGGCTATCGTTTCGTAGATGAGAATGGAATCAAGTTTTGTATTTATAAAGTTTAGTCAAGATACGTTTAGAAAATAGTTGATCGCATTGGTTAAAATACATTTGTAATTACATAAAGTTTCGTAATCTAAGTAAATTTAATAAATAGTAGCATGAAAGTAGATCTATAGAGAATTCACGATTATAAACAATAATGCGATGTTTTTCATTTGCTTAATGCCCGTCACGGTACTTGCTGAATATAATTAAGCGCGTTGTGTTAAACAGGTGGACTTTTTAACGTAAGAAATTTTAACTAACTACAGCATTAAAACAGACTGATGTAGGGTTATATTCTATCGCTTCGTAGCTGAGAACAGAATCTAGCTGTTATATTTACAAAGTTTAGTCAAGATACGTTTAGAAATTAGTTGATCGCATTGGTTAAAACACATTTGCAATTATATAAAGTTTCGTAATCTAAGTAAATTTAATAAATAGTAGCGTGAAAATAGATTTATAGAGAATTCGAGATTATAAACAATAATGCGATGTTTTTTATTTGCATAATGCCAGTCACGATATTTGCTGAATATAATTAAGAGCATTGTTTAAACAGGTAAACTTTTTAACGTAAGAAATTTTAACGAACTGCAGCATTAAAACAGACTGATGCAGGGCTATACGCTATCGTTTCGTAGATGAGAATGGAATCTAGTTTTGTATTTATAAAGTTTAGTCAAGATACGTTTAGAAAATAGTTGATCGCATTGGTTAAAATACATTTGTAATTATATAAAGTTTCGTAATCTAAGAAAATTTAATAAATAGTAGCATGAAAATAGATTTATAGAGAATTCAAGATTATAAACAATAATGCGATGTTCTTTATTTGCATAATGCCAATCACGGTACTTGCTGAATATAATTAAGCGCATTGTTTTAAACAGGTAGACTCTTTAACGCAAGAAATTTTAACGAACTGCAGCATCAAAACACACTGATGCAGAGTTATATGCTATCGTTTCGTAGCTGAGAATGGAATCTAGCTTTTGTATTTACAAAGTATAGTCTGGATACCTTTGAAAATAGTTGCATTTACCAGGGTTCGCACAGTTTTACCACAAAATTTTTACAGCACTTTCAAAGTATTTCACTGCAGAAAAATATTGAATAATCTGCGAATAAAGGCCGTGATTGCGAATTCTGTGTTTTAAAATTTAAATGTCAATTTTCTTATCATTAATAGTGGTGCCAGAGTCCTTGGAAATTCCAAGGAGTGTGCGAACCTTGATTTACTATAGTTGCATAGATCGCATTGGTTGAAATACATTTGTAATTATATAAGCTTTTGTAATTTATGTAAGTTTAATAAATAGTAGCTTCAAAACATGCTGGTGCTGAGATATCAACAATTATTGAAATACATTTGTAATTATATAAGCTTTCGTAATTTATGTAAGTTTAATAAATAGTAGCTTCAAAACATGCTGGTGCTGAGATATCAACAATTGTTACGTATATAGAAAAGAAATTTGCTTTTATCATTTATGTTGTAGCAGTCGCTATATGAAAAGGAGTCGCTAAAAATAAGTATTAACTTTTTATAACACAATTTTTTTCAATCAAATTAAAATAAAATAAGCGAAAGAAGAATAGATTTTTAAGTATGCTTTCACTTTGAAAAATATATTTAAACAAACGCTTCTTCGGTGTAAATGATGATAGTTAAAAAGGATTTTATTTCTGTTGGACTTATGATTCATGGCTTGCCAACTTATATGTTTAATCGTACCACAAAATTCTAATAATAAACTTTAGTAATTAATCGTTAAACCTGTGATTATACAAGTTGGAAAATTCTTATGAATTTTAGTAGGAAAGTGTATAAAATATTTAAATAGTTATTTTTTCATTCTCTTTTTAAAATGCAAATACATTCTGACTGCAGCGTATTATAGTAAATGAAAAAATTCAATTGGTCGTATTGAAAACTAGAGGTAAATACTCGTAATAAGATTTCGTAGATAAAAATGCACTCTCAATAATAGCTTTTTGAAAGTATATATTTATATTTTCACAAATAGGCTTACTAGTCACGAATCGTACAAACTATTTGCATTACTCAAATACTTAGTTTTTAAATTCCAATAATTGAAACGTATTGCGGTACTAAAAGAGAATAGGATTGTATTTTGCGCAAAACAAAACGAAAAACAACGATAAACAAACACTTCGAAAAGAAAAATTCATTGTGAAGTAGTGTTTTAATTGCTTATAGTTTTTTTTTTTTTCCAGCATGTGTTATCAGTCACGAATCTTGCAAAATAATAGTTGTTAGTCAATCGTATAGCTTTAAATACTTATTTAAATGCATGCAATGTTTAAAAATCTTTCTCAAAAACAGTTAAATGCAAAACATTGTAAATGAAAATCCACTCATGTATACCGTGTTTTTAATATGTTTTTCTCATGAGTCACTAATATTCACATTATGTTTTTAACCGTTAAATGCGCGATTTTTTATTTAGTTTCGACAAAAATATATACGATTCTCTGAAAGGCTTATTACACAGGAAAAATAATGAAAAAAAAATCAGAGATACATTTTTCATATAGCACGTCATTCTTTTCTTCTGTTGCACGTCTGCAATACAAGTTCTGGCTGTTTTACTCTAAAATATTACAAATTAGTAAATACTTTAATAAATATGTCTCCAAATATCTTATTTTACATAATTATTTATTTTATAAAACTTAACCTTGCACCCTTTAATTCCAATGATGAAATTAGTTCTATTAATTACGTAGTTCAGAGAATCTGACTTTACACCAGAAAGTTTCAATGGTTTATTTTGCTTTACTTAAATACGGAAGGTATGTTATTAATTAAAGCAAATAGTGCTATTTTAATCTTCTGGTGTGAATTAGGTATATACGAATAAAAAATATCTATTACATTCAAAACACTGTTGTTTGCATACATGCAAAGCTGCGCGCAAAAAGGTTAAATTTTATGTTGAAATGGTAGAACTTTTAAGTACACTGGAATATAATAATGGTTTTATATAAATATATATAAAGGGAATCTCGAAATGAGTGGCCTGTTTAGAAAAGGAATTTTTTGAAAATGTAGAAATGCATCGTTTGTTACAATGTACTTTGGAAAACAGCAAATTACGAGACTCAGAATGATATTTGAGAAATATGAGTTTAATAACACAGTAATTGAAATAAAATAATACATATTTTTAAATAAACCCGTCATGTTTGTGACACAGGGCATATATATATATATATATATATATATATATATATATATATATATATCCAGTGTTCGTACGGGTCCTGGAATTTCCAGACTATGAAAGTCTTTTATACCGGTATTTTCTTATAGAAAATCTTTACTTACATAAGACGAAATTTCGCGCGTTTAAGCTAGATTTATTTTTTTATAAAAAAAATACTAATATTTCGTCCTGAAAACTACCTGACCCGTATGAACCCTGATATCTACACTGCTAAAAAAAATAGGGGAGCAGGCAAAAAATGAAGAGAACAGTGCAAGACAGACATGTGTGGGCATACAATGGATAGTACACGTGTATCAATGCGCAATACAGTAAAAAAAATCAAAAAATTGTAAGGGAGCTTTTGTTCTTTGAAAAAATAAAAAGAACATGAAAAGATGGTTTAGGGCAACAATTTGTTTTCATGTAAATGATAAAAAAAAGTATTGTTTAGAAATGGTGCAAGATTTTTAATATGGCGTGTTGTCTCCTTGAACACCTAAGACTGATGCACACCTGTTTTACATGGATGCGATGAGATTATCGGTAAAATTTTGGGGAATACTGTTCCACTGCTCAAGAACTGCAATCTCCAAGTCCCGGACAGTAAAAGGAGGCCTCGGTCTCGCAGCAATGCATCGTCTGAGTTTGTCCCAAACATGCTCGATCGGATTTAGGTCAGGAGAGCATGCTGGTCATTCCATACGCTCTATTGCTTTAGCTTCAATCATGTTTTCTACAAGACAACCTGTATGAAATTTGGCATTATCATGCATGGAAAAAAAGAAATCACTAATTTCTGCAACATAAAATACGACATGAGGTCTCAGTATAGCGTCTGTATAACTTCGGATCGTCAAAGTGTCATTCTGAATGATTTGCAGGCCCGTACGTCCACCTATGCTGATTCCAGTAGCATCAACAATGGGTTGATGCTATGCTTCCAATAGCATCAACCCACCTACTGTATAATGTGATCTTTCACGATCGAATGTGGGATTATTTTGAGTGCCTCTTTCTCTCCATGCCAAAACACATCAGATGTCACATCCAGACTGAATCGGGACTCGTCTGTAAACAGAATTTGACTCCAACAACGTTGCCTCCAAACTCGATATTCAGTTCCCCAACTTCTTTGGGCCACACAGTGGCTTGAGGTCAACGGAATACAGACCTTTGGCTTACGTGCATGGAGACCACCCTGATGAAGCCTATTTCGGGTTGTTTGGTAGGGCACCCTTCGTCATGTGGCCAAGAACAACTGTGTTTGCAGCTGAGTAGCATTGTCCGTTCCGTCTCGGCGAGCTGTTAACAGGATATATCGGTCATCAGTTTCTGTGTTAGCACATTTTCTACCTTGCACTTGTCGATGACTACCATTCTATGTGTCTTGGAATCGATTCCACAGCCTTTCATGGACACTTCTTGCGACTCCAACAGCGTCCACTACACTTCGTTGTGTTTCTCCAAATTCAACTATCCCGATAACACGACAAGTGATGGATTGCGGTAAATCATGTTGTTGTGACATTTTCAAGCCACCTTTTCTCAAAACACAAGCTGAACAATTGAATTTTACAACTGACGCAGTGAAACAGACGTTTCTGCAAAATCCCGATTTCTGCACTTATCTCCTTTTTCTAGTTTTTGACGTCATAAATTTTAATTTACATGTAAAGTTTTCTTTATCTGTTTTCTACAACACTTTAAATTATGGATGTTTTATTTTAAGTTACTTATCGGAGTAAATATTTGCGTAATTTCGTTAAAACCATGCGCTCCCCTAATTGTTTTGAGCAGTGTATATGTGTGTGTATATATATAGGGGAGAGTAGTACACAGTGAGACATGGTTCACAGTGAGGCAGCAGTCATTTTGACATACAGTTATAACTTTTTCTTCTAGCTGGCTCTCACACATAACCACCTCCTCTTATGCAACATGTGTTTCGACGCTTCGGTTACTTGTCCCGCAGAATAGTACGTTTTTCTTTATTTTTATAGTGGTTAAAGTTACATAAACGTCCATTTTAAGAGTTTATTTCCGTCATTATGACATTTATTTAGTTTACCAAACATAGCTATATCTAATAGCAGACTATATTGACAAAACGACACAAAATTTTTAAAGCAATGAAATTGATGAAACAGATCTGGCATCCATTTTACTACAACGTAACGAAAGTACACGGTGAGACACGCAGTTGTGGTACACAGTAAGACGTGTCTCCACGTGTATGCAGATAGTTCAAGACGATTCTTCTGATGACAATGAATCATTTATGTTTCAGGAACAAGAACGGGAGTCTGTCGTTCGTGATTATGTTCTTGTGAGGTTTCCAAACAGTGTATTCTATGTAGGAAAAATCTTAACCTGTATAGATGAAGATGGTGATTTTGAAGTGATTTATCTTCGAAGAGTGTGAAAGCGGCAGTCTTCGTGCGTTTCAGATATGGTGTTTTTAATGAACCAGACTTTTAAATGCTACTACCATAACTACAATTTGTGATAAGAAAGCAACTATCAGGATACCACCGGTTTCCGATTTCCTTCGGAAATTTGTATGCACGTTAAGCTACACACTGCCATTGTTAGCATACTCTTAACCCTTTGAGGGGCGGTTGGATAAAATATATCCCACCTAATTTAAACAAGATTCTCAACAGAAAATTTTAACTATATTTTATATTTTTAACTTTGGAGGAAAATCAGTAAAAAATGCTTTTCCTTATTTAAAAATAAAATTTTTCGATTATTCCGGGGAGAATTCAATATTTAGAGACATTTTTGCTTGCCCCTCAAGGAGTTAAGCATTTATTTAAGAGGGAAAACTATAGCTTAATTACCTCAATCCACAATACGTGTTCAGTTAAGCTCAATATGTGGCTGAATTGTTAATATTATGTGTACATATAACTACTGAAATTTTCTTTGAATTTTTACTATTGCTTGATCAAAACTACTCGATCGCAAAAATGGCAGATTAAACTAGAAGTGATAAACACGTTTTCAGGCAGTAGCTAAACCATTATTGTACTGAAAAAAATTATGGATAGAGTGTAAAAATGTATGATTTGTGAAAATATATACATTGTCTCGCTGTGTACCACTTCTGGTACACAGTGAGACCATTTCCGATACCACGTTATCTTGCTTCTATGCTTTTATAAATAACTTTTTTAAAACCATTTCTACTTCAAGGATTTGTATGATGCATTTTAAAATATTTTTATATTTTTATCATCATTTAAGTAATAAAGCGCATTTTGCGTAATTTTAATTTTTTACTTGACCTTTAATCAATCTGTTGAAATAGTATGAATCGCGGTGTTTTTGTCTTATTCCACATCTTATTAAATAAGACAACTATTACTATTCGAAAAACTCATGACGAACAAGAAAGTGGTTAAATAAACATAGAGGTTTGGCAACACTTGAACTTCAGATTTATATTGAATTTTATAACATATTTTTTCTATTTTTTTACCCACGTTTTTATATTTTAGGAAACGATATTTTTTTCTTCTCTAATAAATGTCTGTGTAAAATATTTTTTAAAAATAATGATGGAAATAGTGAAAATTTTAAACAAATAAATGTAAAACCATATTATTTTAATTCAATTAATAATTAATGTCTATTTTAAAATTTGATTTTTCATTAAACTAAAAAAATGTATAAATTAATAATCAAGCATAATTAAACATGAAATTGATTTGTACGTTACAGAATTAACATGATTTACATGCCAAGCTGCCACAGAATTAATTTAGTAAAAATACGTGTAAAACCAATAATAATAATAACAATAATAATAATTACATGAAATATTGACTGAAAAAATACAAGAAATATCGTTAAAATTTATATGATTCCTGTAATCGATTATGAAATGACTTGTAAACTTAATGCATTATCATCATCAATTCTAACTCTGTTACAAGGGACCATAATTAAAGAAGATGATAAAAATCAAAGCTATAATTGAATAGGAAGCTGTATGTTCAAGTTAATGAAATGAAAACATTAATCATTTGCAACTGGTTCTCAACATTATGCCGGGAGCTTTATAAAATGAAATGATCTAAGTCGCATGCAATTTCTGACACTTTGTTAATTGATCCTTCTATCTGTACTTGGAATATTAAATTTCTACACGTATGAAATGTCTATTATGCGGACAAAATGTAAACCATATTGATCCAAAATTTCCATATGTAAAGAGCACTTAAATTTTTTCGTGAGATTTCTTATGCTACCTAAAACGTAATAACAATTTCCATGCGTAACTTTTACATAACAAAAATAAAAAAATGATAACATGAAACTTTATGAGAGTGGAAAATATTTAGAACAAGTAAAGATAAATTAGGTTGTAAATATACAGAAACCGCTTGATTTTAAAAAACGTCCGTCGAAATATTTGGCTAAATATGTTATGTGTGTCACGAATATCACGTGGTTGATAACATTACATTTCAGGCTGCACTAGACATAGCAATTAAGAAACTAGCTGCAAATAAAAAAGTATTTAATGATTTTTAGATGAAATATTGATTAACAAATTCAATGTATATCATTAACATATTTAACTTTGTTTGAATCGGTTAGCAGAAAGCTTAATGCAATTTAAATATTATTTCTAAGTCATGTAACAAGAGGCACGCATTCATGATGGAAGTGAAGGAAGGTGAAGACAAAAAGTAAAAACATTACCTAACATGGTAAGCAAAATTCTATTGGCTACAATGATATTTTTCGCATTTTGTAGCAATTATAAATAAATTAAAAGTGATATGTGTTTAATCTCTCTATTCTAAAAAAAGTGTAACTACCGCTGTCACCGCCGCCGCCGCCGCCGCCGGTTTTGAATTTTTTGTGACCGGAGGTCTTTCTTCGTTAATATTAAGAAAAATAATGCATACAAAAATATGAAAATCGGTAGTATTATACAAAAATGTTTGATAAACACGCTGATGCAGACAGTTTTCAGATCGAAGAATTATTTTAAGAGATATTTAATGCTAAAGTTGAACAAAATCGTTCCACTAAAAAAGTTTTATAGGAGCAAAAACTGTTCATAGGAATTTAATCATTTTTAGATCATTTTATGCGTTAGAATTTGCCGGAGTGCAGATTGCATTAATTTTTTTATTTTGACTAATTTTTTGAGGTTTTATTTCTATTTTAAATTCAGATTTTCAGCATTTCTAGAGATATTTTTAACAGATTTTAGAAAGTGATATTAATTTAAACTGTTGCCAACTGTATAAACAGCGGGAACAATAATGTTTGCTTCAAAAAAAAAAAATATTTATACGCGTAAATAAATTTATTTACACGTGACTATTATAAACAGAAAAAAACATTTGGAATTAGAATTAAATAATTATGTACAAAAAGCAGGAACTTATTAAAAATTACGTCATAAAAACTATAATTACACGTGAATTTTAAGAGAGAAAGGAATTTGTAAAACAATAAATTTATTAACATGCGTTAGAAGTCTTAAATAGGAGAAATTACGTCATATTTACGTCACATTATAGTTATTACATAAAATGAACACAAAATAATATTGCAAAACGGTTTAAATTTAGAAATTGCGCTAGACATTTATTTGATATTTTAAGAGGATACTTTTCAACTATTTTTGTTAGGAAAGCGCAAATAATATTTCATTTCTAACACAAGTATTTTCATGTGAATATTAAAAAGAGAAAGAATAGTTTGGTCAAAATTACGTCAGATTAAAAACGATTAATTTAAAATGTCTCATTTAAAAGAACTTTCTTTTCACTTTGTTAAAAAATACCAGGAGACAAAGACTCTGTTTACTTAATTCCTTTTATATTAGCTTATTTTGAAATGTTGTTACACGTGTCTACGTCATCAAGTTATTTTTATTTCGATGTTTTATTTGTATTTTAATTAATGTTGTACTAATTTATTTGTTTTTTCGTTATTTAAAATAAAAATTATGTCATTTTGTATAATTTGGCGAGTGGTTTGGCGATTTATATAATTTGGCGAAATTGTTCGACGGGATAATCAAGTAGTACCGCAACGGATTTGGCGTTAAAATTCCCCAATCAAAGAGAAATGAATAGAAATCCGTTTGTAGAGAGATCGTTACTGTTTTTTAAATTATAATTCAATCTTTCGAAATCTTTTTAAAGCCGATCAAATTAGCGTGCATTTAGAGTCTACGGTGTCTGGACGGGGGTTGGCGAGCGTAGCTCGTAGGGGGCCGAGCCCCCTAGTTAAATAAAATAAAACATTTCAATAAAAAATAATCAATTAATAATTCATTGCATAATTAAACATAAAATTGATTTGTATGTTTCAGAATTGATTTATAAGCAAAATTGTCACAAAATTAAAATACATGTAAACGGGAAAAAAAATCATTTAATTAAAATCACATCAAATATTGATTAACTAAAGTCTATGAATATCATTAACGTTTATATCATTCGTTGACTCTATAAAATGTAAAATTAATGCATTATGAATATCAATTGTAAGTAGTTTACATGATATCATAATTAAGGAAGATGTTAAATTGAAATCATAATTGAATAGTAAGCTGTCTGTTCAAGTCAATGAAATTAAAACTTTAATCATTTTTAACTAGTTTTCAACATTGTGTCGGGCGGTTTATAAAATGAAACGATATAAGTCACATAGCATTTGTGACACTTTATTAATTACCTCTTCTCTATTTAATCGAAATATTAAATTTCTATATGTATGAAATGTATACTATGCTAATAAAATTTTTAATTTGATCCCACTGATTAAACTTGAAAAAGAAACAAGATGAACTTGAATGTTTAAAGAGCCCTTACACTTATTCGTGAGCATTTTGATCCTGGTAGTGTTATACTGTATTCAGGGCTCGCACCGTTCCTAAAATTTTCGTACTTTGCTAGCACTAAATAAAAACGATAATCTTTGTTGTATAGTTCTATTATAGATGTTAATGGAATGTACCACGAAGAATTCTTATTTAAAATACTGGTAGCAAAGTGTGAAAATTTTAGGAACGGTGCGAGCCCTGTGTATTGTATATTATGCGAATACTGTTTTGATCCTGCGTAATATGTATAACGAAGCCCAGTGACGTAGTTTTTAGCGCGTCTGACAACCACGCAACTGGCCGAGAGTTTGATCACCGTCCGAATGCTAGGCATGAGCGCTGACATAAAAATGGCGACTGCCGAAGTCGAATTTTTTTAAAACGCATGTACGGTCCCCTAAATTTAGACAACACTATTTATAAAAGATATCTTTGACTTGTTTACTCTTAGAAAAATAAAGCGCAAAACACTGTTCAAAAATATTGGTAACAAAATTCAAAGGACCGTACACATGCTGATAAAAATACGCCTTCGGCAGCCGCAATTTTTGTGTCAGCTCTCAGGCCTACAACTTTTGGGGCAGTGGTTTGATTCGGTGTTGGGCAAGATTCACGGAATCATCCAACCCGTCGGGCTAGATAAAATGAATACCATGTGTGCTTGGAAAGTAAACACAGAGGGTTCCGTGTTAGATTGACCACTTGACTGGAACCTATGCTGTATAGCACCCCATGGCCCATGATCAAGGAAACGGGGCTGAACACTGTAGTGTAGGATCCTTAATGGCTGTAGCTTTAGGTTTTAATACACGTAACAATTTTTATGCGTTACTTTTCCATTGAAAATATCAAAAAATGACAACATAAAAATATACGAGAAATTGTTTAGAACAAATGAGAACTATTAATGAAAAACGCTGAAAATACCCCAAAAGAAACTAAAATTTATTTATTTTTTTATTTTATTTATTTATTTATTTATTTTACGAAAAAATGTCTAAATGCCTTAACAAAGAGGAGAATACTTGAAGTGCCAACCCTAGTAGAAATAGTTCAAAAGAGAGTGAAAAAATGTCTGTAGTTGAATGTTCCACACCAAGTGAAGTGTAGAAAGCTGAAAGTGCCAGTGATGAGATGCGCGGCGACTGGTAGTCATTGCACAACTTGATAATGTTGTTATTGTTTACATCAATGGGATATTTTTAATCAAGATGTAAAATATTAAATAAACTAGCAAAAGCCGTGCTTTGTTTGGATTCGCGAAGATTATTGGATTTATTTAATAAAAAAAATATTTGAAAGTAACAAAAAATTTTTATATGTATTTTTTTTTTTTTTTTTTTTTGGCTTCTTTATTAAGCAAAAACTTTATTTTATGTTTTGCCGCATTTTAATTTTAGAAATGTAAATTCAGCCAAATAAATAAAAATTTTCTCGGAATTTTTTATTTATGATCTAAGACTGGTATAAATAAAAATATTTTAGAAGCAAAATTTACAAAAAATATTTTTATAATTTCAAATAAAAGCTCTTTTAAAGATGTTTTTACATTTTCCAATACCCTCTGATGTTTTCTCAAGTGGTTTGAAATAGGTATGTTTCCAATCTTTGTAATTCACATAAAATAATCTTTGATCGCAATCTTGGAATAATATATTCGAACTGAGCTTGAAGAAAGTTATTTCTTCAAAATTCTAATTCTATTTTCTGGAAAAACATTTGAAATCTGCTCTTGTTGATACTAAAAATTATTAAATTAAAATATTATTGGGTTGGTTTTATGATTTCTATTTCAACCCACCATTTGGCGAAATCTTGCCAAACTGTCGACAGTTAGCCAGATGTCGCTCTTTTATTGTTGGAAAGTTTGAGCAATGATATTTTTGTGATTTCGCGTTTGTTACGTCAAAGTGATTCACAATTCAACGTTTTGTGTGTATTTTTAATGATTTTTAATGATTTAATAGTTTTTGCGTTAATTAGAATAACAATTGCGTCACTAAAAGGTGACGTTATTATATTAAAATATAAAAAGCATTAAAAAAGTCATAATCTGCTTTTTTGTTTCAAACATTTGTTTCTGTTTTTTTTTATACAAATAAATAACTAATTACGTCATTAATCTGTTATCTCATGATATTAAAAGAGGAAAAGTATTGAAAAAATGTTGTCGTCTGGCGTGTTTATTCAAAATGTGATATCTTTTTCTTTTTTATTCATGAAAGTTACCGATAGTCCATGCTTTAGTGATCGCTGCATTAACGACCTTCAGGTATTTTTGGGATTCCGATACAAGGAGATTGCTGCGTCCAGTGATGTCTTTTTTAAATTTCATGTGCGCGAAGCGCTCATACATGCGGTAAAGTGATCGCTGCATTAACAATTTTTGTGTATTTTTGTGATTTTGATACATGGAGGTTTGATACACTGCGTCCAGTGATTTTTTAGTTGTTGTTTTCATGTGCGCGAAACGTTCATACATGCGATAAAGTGATCGCTGAATTAACAATTTTCGTGTATTTTTGGGATTCCGATACATGTAGGTTGCTGCGTCCAGGGATGTTTATTTTTAGTTTTCATGTGCGCGAAGCGCTCATACATGCAATAAAGTGATTGCTGCATTAACAATGTTCGCGTATTTTTGGGATTCCAATACATGGAGGTTGCTGCGTCGAGTGATATTTTTTTTTAGTTTTCATGTGGGCTAAGCGCTCATACATGCCGTAAAGTAATCACTGCATTAACAATTTTCGTGTATTTTTGGGATTCCAATACAACGAGATTGCTGCGTCCAGTAATGCTTTTTAGCTTTCGAGTGCGCGAAGCGCTCATATGTGCGGTAAAGTGATCGCTGCATTAACAATTTTCGTGTATTTTTTTATTCCAATACAAGGAGGTTGCTGCATCCTGAGACTTTTTTTTTGTCTTCATGCGCGTGAAGTGCGATGTAGTGATCGCTGCATTAATAATTTTCGTGTACTTTAGTTTGTTTTAGATTTTTACATTAATCGTTAAAATTGCTGTAATTTTCCTAAAAGTACTTTTACTAAAAATACAAATTTATTTCTTGCCGCTCATATAATCTTTTTTATATCTATCTTATTAAATTTGTTAAATACAATATTTATATTTAATTCATAAATGCAATATCTAAAAAAAAATCATACGTTTGATTGAATCATCGGTTTAATTTCATAATTCTTATTTCCATTATCATTTTTTTGTCCAAAATTGTCTGAACGAATCAAATTTCACATCGGGTCTGTTTCTACGCCCATGTAAAGGCAATCTATACTTTCCAGTGACGTTTTTATGTCTAAAACCACTATTTTTCTATGAGTAACTGTATTTAAAAATTAAGGATGGCAACTTTCTACCTTTTATTTATTAGGGTTACATTATGATAAATGCAAATAAACAATTAAAAAATAGCCATTTTGGCATTTTTTTTCAAAAACGCAAAATGGTTGGTTGAAATAGGATTATGCCTATTATTGTTATTATGCAACCTTCGAATTCGAATAACACTTTATATAACGAATTTTAACAGTAAATTTTATTTGTTTACAACTATTCTGCTGCCACTCTACAAAAAAAAAAAAAAAAAAAAAAAAAAAAAAAAAAAATCATAATATAATTCTTTTAAAATGCGTTGGTATCGTCTGCGTAAATGATTTCACATAAGAATAAATTGTGTATTTTAATTCTTAATACTGAAAATTAAATTAAAAAAACCGTTTTAGAGATATTTTGGTGGAATAATGAAAATATACGTGTTTTATTTTTTATTTGCAAAAATGCGTCCGTAATGGAAAAAATGTACAATAAATTAATTAAAATAATATATTTTTTTAACATTATTCTGTATAAAAAATAATATTGTGCAAATCTACATATTATAATTTATTTTTATGTTTAATTTCAAGTCAAAATACTGAATAGTTTTTTTTTTGTAAAGTGTACGATAAAATGTAATTTGTATAGCCTAGTAGAGGATTCGCTTCGCTCATCGTAATAAATAAAAGAAATGTTTATATATCGTAATTTTAGGTATTTAAACACTGAATGAAATGCAGCTAAGTACCTACATTCTAAAGTGTTGAACTAAGAGTCCAAAAGGAATGATGTGGAAAACACTGTAAGTACCAAAAGAAGAGTTTTTCTTTTTTTCTCTTTCTTGAAAAAATTCCTCATTTGGACTTTCAGTTTTTTTCATTTGTAGTCCTCAAATAAAGATAAATTAGTTTGTAAATATTACGAAACTGTTCAATTAAAAAAGAACACGCGTCTTAATATTTGGCTAAAAATGTTAATTTGTGTAACGAACGCCGTGTGGTTGATATTATTACATTTGGCTATATCTCATACAGCAAAAACCCAACATAAACCAGCTTCAAATAAAAAAGTATTTAATGAAATATTGATTAACCAAAGGCAATGAATACTATTAACATATTTAGCATTCTTTGAAAGGATCAACAGCAAACTTAATACATTTTGATTATCCTTTCTAAGTCATATAAGAACAGGGATGATCAAATGGAAAGAAAGTGGTGACAAAAAGTAAAATTCATTATGTAATATGTTAAACAAAATTCTATTGGCTACAATAATAGCATATATTTTTCGCATTTGTAAAAAGTATATATAAATTAAAAGTGACCTATCTTTGATAAAATAAAATAAAACACTTGAGCAAAAAATTATGTTAAAACTATAACTGGAACATTTGTCAGTTACGCAAGTAAAAATGTAAATGATTAATTATTTGCAACAAGGCTTCTTAACCCTCTCGCTGCGTAATTGTTTTATCAAAATAGCTTCAAAAATTGGGAATTTAATCATTTTCATTCTTTTGTCACCGGTTTTTCAAAATAAAAATTTTTGTCTAATTTAATCGGGAAAATGCTCCGATTAAATAAGGCAAAAATTACAATAAAAAATAACTGGTAGGAATAACAAGGAGGTTTAATTATACGGAAAAAAATGCCTCCCCGAGAAAAGCTCGGGTTCCGCAGCGAGGAGGTTAACACATTGTCGACGGGCAATTTTTATCAAATCTAAATTTTAAAACAATCCTCCTCCCTCTTCTGAAAGTCTCTTGTAAATTGGTGCTCTAGATAGGTTTCCCAAGTTTATGCATCGGTAAATATCTTTTAGTGTACGAATTTAATATAAAATGTCTTACAATCTAAAAAAAAAAAAAAAAAAAAAAAATATGGACAACATGATATAAATGCATTTTCTGCAAGGTAGAAACCACACCATTAATCAATGATATTTTTTGAATGAAAACGAGAATTCTCGTCTCCCCTCGTGAATGTGTTAATGGTCGCTTTATAAAAAGAAACGCCGCAAGCACTAGTGCATACACATTACTGCGTTCTTTATTGAAATTATCTACTAAAATTTTCGAATAGTAC
The DNA here is from genome assembly GCA_963932465.1 of Maratus speciosus. Lineage (NCBI taxonomy): Eukaryota > Metazoa > Arthropoda > Arachnida > Araneae > Salticidae > Maratus > Maratus speciosus. The sequence goes on along the minus strand of OZ010794.1, from coordinate 498,116,881 downwards.
CTTTTATTTATGTAATTTTGAATGCATGCCTTTAATTAAAGCAATGATTACAAGCACAAATTTGGCAGCACCTGTCATAAGACACGCGGTATTTTTGACAGCTTGGTTTATTTCATTGTTTCTTCTGATTAGTATAGGTTCGCCATGGGTTTAAAATTACTGTACTACTAGTAATTTTGTCTATAAATGTCAAAACTTTTTGAACTTTTTAAATGAAAGTGTTTTAAGATCCAGAAAGCAGAAAAGACACAAAAATAAAGTTTTATTTCTCGTTTTACTGAATGGTATAGGTTTCTGGATTACGCTTCTGAACTATATTCTTCCAAGTGATATAACAAAATTATAAATTACGTCAGTTACAAAGTATAGAATATTAAGGAATATTCGCTTAATAGCTGGAATGTTTTATCGTTTTCAAATACTGCGATAAATTCATTTACTTTTAATTCTCATAAATAGTATCTTATATTAAGATATCTGCATCTCTATATAAGTAAAACTGCCTAACCACGTTATTTTAACAATACAATTAAATATATGTTTATAGATGTGATGATATCTGTATATTAACTCACGAATATCATCTATTATTTTGTAATTATTCATAAACATTTCGTTAAAAAAATAAAGTCTCATCAGAATTCTTTTTAAGAGTTACAAAAATGTAAATTAAAAATGCTTTTAGACACACATACTGTTTTAATTTTTAGGTTAGTATCTAAATACCTATTTTTTTAAATTATTTATTTGTTTAAATCTGTATTATGTAAATTAAAAATAATCACTATAAAGAGTTGAAACACCCATCTGATTTTTACTTTTAATAAATCTGCCTTTATTTTCGATGAACACAAAATATGCTTAGTTAAAAAAAAAAAAAAAAAAAAAAAAAAAAAAAAGAGAAAAAAAAAAAGAAAAAATCCTCAAGTTCTTGGCATAGGTTTTGCGACAGTACGTTCATTTTAACCCTCCGCCTACCAGACTGGTCCAATGGATCCAACAGATGCATTCAAAATATTTATTTAAACCGGATACTCTTTTTTTTTTTTTTTTTTTTTTTTTTTTTTTTTAATAAATGAGATATATAAATGAGACAGTTGCACGTTAAATAAAAAAGATAAATTGTTTTAAATAAAAATTCTGGTGTGGAATATTTTTCAAAACTTGAGTAAAATTTCCGTCAATTCTAGGATTATATTTACTTTTACGTATTTAGACACTGTTCATAACCAGGAAACAATGTAATCGAAACAAAAGAGAAAAAAGTTTTCCTAAAAATTATTTGTGTGAAATTGGAAATCTAGAGAAACATAATACATGCGCGAATAGTAAACATTTTACGAAGACGTATATCTAAACTATCACACTTTTTTGTAACGAATCATGTCACACATATTATATTTGGCATATTCTTTAATCATAGTAAAGGATTCTTAAAAAAAAAAAAAAAAAAAAAAAAAAAAAAAGTCTTCGATTCAAGCAAAAAAAAAAAAAAGTTTAAAAGTAGCATTTTCATTTATATATTTGAATATCGAGAATGTAAGGAACCGATTTCGAGAATGTAAGGAACCGATTTCGCTCTTCAGATATTCAAATTGCACATCCTAACTTCAAACAACTCATAAAGATTTTTCGTACAGAGCATCAGAACTTCCAAAACTTTTACAAGTTCTCCTATGTTGACATTTAGCGCCATCTATGGAATACATTTGAAACGATCTCAACTTTTGAACTCGAAACTCAGTAAATAAATATTTTATATTAATATGGATGTACCAATAATCGATCATTTAAACGAAATTTTTTCGGGTTTATTATTTTTTTCTTTCATTGTAATTAATGACATTTTTTCTGAGTACTTTTCTAAATAGTAATTAATACAAGAACGACCATTACATTTTACTCAAATTTTATGAAAATATTCCCCACAACAGAATTTGTAATTAAAATTACTTAATTTATTTATTTAACTTATTTCTATTTAACCATTATTTTGTCTATTTCTTATATATATACAAAAACGCATTAAAATAGGTAAATAAATAAATAAGATAATAAAATATACCAATATATATATATATATATATATATATATATATACTGCCCTGATTGGGGGGCTTTTTTTGTTAAAGTGTCTTTTTCTGCATTCTTTACAGGTTTTCTTGCCCTACCATGTCGAGTGTTATTTCTGAACAAATGCTAACTTTAATTTTTTTAAATTTTATTTCCTGTTTACATTAGATTTGTAACTACAATCGGTTCTATGGCACATCCCACATGACATCGGGAAAAGCATGTCTTACACGAATTTTATTCGTTTGGCAGCACTTTTTTTAAGAAACGCTTTTATTTGGATGTTTATTTCCAACATATGCAAGAGGAATATACTACAAAATTTATTTTTAAAATAGAGTGCTGTGCATGGAAAATATAAACAGAATAATGTATAAAAATCTAGCCCTCGATAGGGGTTAACTTATTTTATTTTTCTAAAATCTGGTTCCAATCGGCATTTATTCATTTGGTCGCAGTTAAATTAAATGCTGCTGATTCTAGTGCTCTAGATTCCAGTGTATGAACATTTGTCATCCGGCAACATTTACCCATTTGCTTTTTTAGAATTTACATTATTTAATGTATTATTTAAAAATAAGATTGCACCAGTAATTGACCACTTCTTTTTCTGAAAATTTCTATATACGCATTAAAAACTTCTGCTTGAAGATATGCTTACTGAGTGTTCCAAAAGTGATGAAACATTTTCAAATATAACAATGTACAAACTAATAAAAATAGTAAAGTAAAAATATTTTTAATTTTTACACGCAAACCGTTAACCGGTTCCCTTATTATACCTTATTATATCGGGTTCGTATATATGACAATAAATTATTATACCGAGAAAACTCGGGATGGCATAATTTGTCCGTACGTGCCATGAGGTCCATGGCCGATGGAACAGGTGTCTCTTACACCAGAGACTTAAGATATCCCAAGAGTTAGAAATCCAGGAGATCTAGGCGCGGGAATTGCGATGGCCACGGTACAAGGCTGATTGAAACGTGTTCGCGATTTAATGCGGCGCCGATGTGAAGCATGCATCAGCGCTAACAGAGCACATTTTGAGCAGATGTTATGAGTTGTAACATTTTTCATTTGTGCTTTGTACTTCGATTAAATTTTTTGTAAAATAAAGATCTTTTAACACCGTTTGTTAACCGTTTCTTATATTTTCTTTGCGTCATGGTCATGATAATATCGCGTTCACGACCCCCAGTTCCTATGTAGTTCTTGCTCTGCATGACCTGACACACCCATACGTTCCTTTTGGATATGACCTTTTGAACCACCCTGTATACATATATATAAGATTTAACAGTCATATTAATTGCAAAATGTTCGATTATATAAACATATATATATATATATATATATATAGAGAGAGAGAGAGAGAGAGAAACATTACTGCACTAAACAGAAGCAAAATAAAGCAAACATTTTTCTTTTTTTTTTAATATTTTCAAAGATAAATAAGAACGCTCTTTCCAGTTAATTTAATTGCAGCATCAATATTTGAAAGCAAAACAAAACAAACAATATTCATCGAAATCTCAGTCAGCTCATTGTCGAATGTTAACAGTATAATATTTAACAAAGTACATTTGAAAAAAGTTCCCCCAATAATTCATTCATCTTTACAGCACATTTTATGCTTTTAAAATCCAATTACATATCATAATACTAATTTCAAAAGCCCAACCTAATGGTAATCACGCATTTGGAATTTTCATATCGCTTTTCAAAAAGGGAGAAAAGTTTTGGCTGACGTATCCTTGACATGCATTCAGCTTTAGAGGCGGAGAAAACTTTCCAGCTTTACTTGACAAAATGAAAATAGTGCGAAAATTCTCTAAAGAATGTTCTTTCAGAGTCAGCTTTCCCATTACAGCGTACATAAATAAAGATGCGGACATATTTGTAGTGATTTTACTATATATTAAAATGAAAAGCTTTCTTCTTCATTTCAAAACAGACAGAGAGAGAGATAGAGAAACAATGTGATGGCAGTACACAGAAGCAAAATTAAACAAAAAACAGAACACATTATTAAAAAAATTAGTATCTTATCAAGCTTATAGTGATATATTAGGTTGAACAAAAAGTTCTGGGAAATTTTTTATCTGATAGTTACCAGAATTTGTATCATATATGGGAGTACTAGTGGCATATTTATAGGAGTTCAGGAACTTTGGCTCCAAAATGCTTATTGGACAGTATGATTTGCGTGTGTTGGCCCGGCATTATTTGAGAAAAGGCCTAACGATTCTGAAAGCCGTCGATGCGTTTAATGAGGATGAAGGTGCTGGTAACGGCGACAAACTTAGCCATCAAATCCGGAATCTGGCAGAACGGTGGCAGAATGTCGTGGACTCTGATGGTTTCTACTTTAAAGAATTGTCCTTGTTGATTTTGTTGTTAATTTGCGCATAACAACGCAATTTTCACAAATTTCCCAGAACTTTTTGCTCAACGTAGTATTTAACAACACAAATTAATGCATATGTTTTCATGGGAGTAAAATAAATTTCAGCTCTAAGAGATTTAAGCAAATAGTATTTAACACTAGAACGGCCGGAAGGAGTCGAATCAACTCCGACCATAAGAATACATGTCAATTGGAGACAGACTTTTTTTTCATAAAATAAATTAAATTTAACACTAGAACGCCCGGAAGGAGTCGATTCGACTCCGACCATATGATTAAAAGTCAATTGGAACCAGAAATTCTTTCACAAAATAAGTTAAATCTTATAAACGCAGATTTACGTTAAATAAATCAGTACAATTTTAAATATAAATTCTGGTGTAAAATATTTTTATGAAACTTGACTAAAATATTTTGGCATTCTAGTATTAAATGACGCAGAACTATGTTAAATAAATCAGTTAAATTATTTTAAATAAAAATTCTGGTGTGAAATATTTTCATGAAGCTTGGGTAAAATTTCCGGGCGTTCTAGTGTTAAAAATTTTAATAGAAAATTAAGATATGCTTACCGTAATATAACGAAATAAATTAACATAAATATTTGGACATTTTTTTCAAAAATCAGATGCTTGATTGGCACCACTTTTTTCAAATAGTAAAATGTGCCTTATTGAATGACATATTAATTAAGGTAAAAACAAAGTTAATTTTACCGTTTTAAAAAAAGTGGTGCCAATCAACAATGTGATTTTTAAAAAAGTAGCTCATCTGGCAACACTGGGTTTTTGTAGTATAAGTCACATAGCTGATAAATGCTTTGCTTGTTGGCCACCGTTATTTTCTTAAAGTTTGCTTGGAATTATTCAATTAATGAGATATCTTCCATAAAATAAGTATCATTTATCCGTTCTAAAATACTGGTAGCCAAAAATCGTAGCATGCGACTTACACTACAAGAATTCATGCAAATAGCCTTATTTGTTTCTTATTTTTTCTCTCTTTTTTTAGACGTACTCATTAAATACCATGGAAAGCCAAGAACTGTGGAAACTTTCACTGATTTTGTATTATCGTTGTATTCCTATATGTATCCATTTTGATATCGAGATATATATCGACATAAGTATCCATACGTATATCTCTTCTTATTGATATGGATCATCTCATGTTTCAGAAACGTGCTACTTGATATTTTAAATCTAAATGTCAGAAAAACTGGTTTTACATATAACCTTCATATACATATGCTGGTATGGAAGGGGCTAACCCTTTCTTTCTTTCTAAGCAATGACCAGGCCCCTACCTGCCGGGAAGCCCCTGCTGAACGGGTTTGATTCCTGGTATCGGGGCGGGTGACCGCCTAATTGCCGCGTAGTGGCAATAAATCTAACGAGCGCCTAGAACGTATCGGCAGTGCCTTTTGCTTAGTTGTGAACGGTGTTATATCGGTTGCTTAATATTAATATCCTGTTGTTGGAATCTGCACATTACTACTCGTGTTGATCTCGTAATTTGGAACCTTGGTCAAGTAACGAGACCTTCACCTGGCAAGGCACATCCTGAAGTATTATTCACAGGTAACTTGGTGGACTTTGCACCCACGATGGATTTTACATGCACCAGGCGGCATTAGCGTACATAGCGGATTATAGCCAGCAGTAGGCCTCGATCCCGCGGCTTTAGCTGCGCATTCGATGCTGTGCCAACTGGGCCACCGCTGCCCGAACTACTTCTGAATGACCTGGAATTTTGATGCCGAATTGTTGGCGCAGGCTTGTCGTAAGAAAATGGAATTGGAGGAGGGAGTAGCAAAAAAGAAAAAAAATGGAGCGCCGCAGATAGACAAGTTGCACCGAAAGTTAATTTTGGGGCGAAATGCTAGGCAAATGTAACGATGCAGGGTGATGAGACTCCGCCTATCTACCGCACCCTACCGCGTAGAAACTGGCTTCGTAGAATTCCCACTGGAGAGGGCCGGGTAGCTTGCGCAGGCTATAGCCTATGTGTAACTACGAATAATGAAGAGGCGGCTGTAAAAAAAAAAAAACCTGAAAGGGAAAGGGGTTAGCTTGTACAATGTACATGTTATGGGGTTAACCCTTTATCTACTGACGGTACTTATAAGTACCACTCACTTTAAACTTTCATCACAAAGTGAATATTACTAATATTTAATGGTACTTCTCAAAAACAGTATTTTAACTCTACTTTATCCGGATATATAGCAGCAGTAGTTCTAGGTTTGTTATTTTAGCGAGGAAGAACCTGGAATTGAAACAGTCGATGTGTTTTGCGCAGATATTTTGCACAGATTGTTGCGCTCGTCTTTTTATTGCTGCAAACACAATAAAGGATATAATATAAGCGATGGATTTTTTTATGTGTTCATTATGTTCTTAGAATACAATTTGACTAGCTATTTTAGGTAAATGGTGTATGTATTTTATTTAATAGTTGAATTACTCGGTGGCACTTTTAAGTACCACCAGTACACTGGGTGTTCGAGAAAAACTTCTTTTTTACTTTTCGTCTGCGTAGTTATCCATGATTTTCTGATTTAAAATGTAATTACTAAAATGTAGTGTAGTAACATTTTTACTAAAATTGTGGCATCGGCTCTTTTTTGCTATGCTAGAAATGGCATACATAAATTCCTATATTGCATATGTTGAGATGCGAGAGAACATGTTATCCCTGGGATATAGACGCCGCATAACTAAAGCACTGCTAACAAGATCGAAACCTAAAAAAAAAATAAGTTGTTTTACCCCTTTCAGGGGCAAAGCATTTTCAATGCTAAAGTGTTGAAATAAATGTTTGGCACCGGAATTTGCCAAAATATTTATTTGTATATAACAAAAGGCTGTATTTCCCATACTTATTAAATCGAAAATATTTTACCACAATTCTGGTACCATTTGAAATACCTTGTTGGTTTTTGGTTACGATAATATTTTAGTCAAGTTGCACAGATGGTACCTTAAAGTACCACTTTAATTAATTACCTCTAAGGAATTAAATTTCTCACTAGTGAGTATTTTTTTTTTTTTACGTTTATACATTAATTTTCATTGTAGTAACTGACAAAAAAGTTACATGAAAAAAATTGCAGTAGATCATAATGCAATAGAAAAAGGGTTAAAACACGTTGCTTAGTAAAAAACTGCTGTTAATTAAAATTAATGAAAAAAGTAACACCACAAAGATAGAATTTCACAGTATATAAGTTTCACAAGACAGTATTGCGAAAGCCTCGTAAGTAGTTGTGCCAGGCTCCCCGCCTAATTTGGGGCCCAAATGCTCACCAGTAATTTCTTACAGTTTATCCCCCCCCCCATCTTTAATCGCAGGTAATTTTGCCATTACTTAAGGCGAAGAAAATTCCATTAAAACACTGGTGTACAGAGTATTTGGAGCCCCGATTTAAGCGGACACCTGTCAACACTACTCGCAAGGGTCTACTGGTATTTTTTTAATTTGTGTAATTAAAATTTCAAATTCTGTAATGAATGTTAAAACATTAACATTTATCCTCTTCATTCCCAAAGCTGAAATAATACTACAAATACTCATTCGTTGGTTTTAAAGATACAAAATGACATCATAGATGACAGAAAAAAGAACTTTTCGGAAATTGATACTTTAAGTGACTAGTAATTTCAGTTTACAAATAGGGATTTAAAATTACAAATTCTGTTAAAATATCAATTTAATTATCACTAGCCCAAATTCACACAATCACAAATTTAAGGCCTTTAATCAAGTGAATGATATACAAATCCTCAAAACATTTTATTGTAAAGGATTTAAGTTAAATAAGTATGAAAATTTCTAAATTTCTTGGCGCCCCACCAGTGGCTGAGAGGTTCTGCTCTCGAAGCTGGTAGACGGGAGGTGCTGGGTTCAAACCCAATCGCGCCCGTCGGCCTAACCGTTTCGGAGTTTTCGTGGTTTTCTTCGAAGCCGTGGTTTTCCATGCGTAAATACGGGTTAGGTTCCCTTAGAAAGACCCCCACGAAGGCCAATCCCCCCAGGGCCTATATCCCACGTGTTGATAATCGGCCGTCATAAACACAAACCAAACCAAACCAATTTCTTGGCCACACCCTCTGGAAGGCGTTTTGCAAGCTGAGATGAAAATAACATCTATTTTATGAGGAAATCGGCATAGATTTTGCCATTTATGGTTTGCTTTTAAAGCAAGAAAAAAAATCAGCTATTAAGAAATGAAGTCAAACAATTTAGTTTTTATGGGGAAAAGAATAGAGGTCCACATATGTGGACCAAGGTAGCGAAGAGGTTAAATTAAACAGGTATTTTAAAACAAGTGAAGCAATATAAAATTTAAGATATTTATGACAATCTTTTTAATTAATGATTGAATATTTCCCAAGAAAAAACTGAGAATATACAAGATTAATTTACTTTATTTTTAAGTCCCTTAAGCACCTTAAGAGAAGAAAAAAGATTAAGCATATTTCAACACTCTATTGTGTATAGTCCTATCTTAAATTAACAGATTAAACATATTTTTCATTGTTTTATATTAAATAAAAGCAGTTCATTAAGTTTTTTTTCATTATCTAAACCTGAAACGCTTATCTAAATATTAATCCAACGTATTATTTATTAATTCTCCCATCAAAAATTCTTTATCCACTCAAGCTAAGTAAAAGAAATTTCAATTTACTAAGTTGACTCAAGCTTTTAACGGTAGTCAAACAATATGTGTCAGTTAAGGGGTTAGAATGACTTTAAACCTTCAAAATTTTCGAAATTTTTTTAATAAATATTTTGATTCCTTAATCATTTCTTAACAATAAGCAAAAAAACGCATTAAAAAATGCACATTAGTTTACTAATTAAGGTAGTTTTATTAAGACTACATATTAAGGGTACATAGGATAATTAAACTTTGCGTTGCGCTTATTCAAAACGATGAATTTTGATATTGCGCGAATTGTTACTAAAAAACTATGCATGGCAATCAAAAGGAATTTTTATCATATGTTCATCCATGTTCATTTCTGTATTATCCACAACTTAAAACCAGAAAAAGGTAAGTTTTTTTTTCAATACAAATTTTCTGGTTTTAATATAAAGTTAACACTATTATGTATTTATTTTCACCAAAATGTTCTCTTTATATGGATATTTTCAGATTTTATCATGCGCGCAAGATTTTTTTTTCTATTATTATCATATATTTTTAAACTTATAATTTCAATATTTATTTATTAATTTACAAGTATATATATTTTTTTAAATATAAATTTAAATATGAGCTTTATATTTAAATGAAGTTTGATTTTTATTTTTGACTTATTACGCAAGTTTTAAAGCTTGGAACATAGTGATATATTTTACTTTTTCGACATGTTTAAAGGTATCCTATACCCTTAAATGAAAAAAAAAAAGTGAGAAATAGCGGTTCGTTTGAGAAAATTCAAAAGAACCACCTATAAAACAGAACTAAAATAAACTCTTTATTATATATGTGATAAATCTGAGCATGGAATTAGCCTTTAGTCCTTTTTTTTCTTATAAAAGCATATGAAGATAGTTAGATTTCATCGTTTTACACTCTATATATCAGTCAAAAAATTATAAAATGTAATATTAGATTTATATAAAAATCCATGCGCAGGCTTGTGCAATACAAATTCGAAAATCTTTTTTAAAATATTGGGCAAAAATAGCAATACTTAAAAAAATAGTACGAATTTTAAAATATTCAAAATCTTATTATATTTTTTTAATTTCAATTAAATATGCAGTTATTGTTTTCGGGGAAATGTACTTTTAGTTGAACATTTAAATGCAGTGAGTTCACCATTTCAACCATATAAAAAAGTATTGAAAAGGTAAACTGTCCACTTAAGGCTGTTCTTAACTGCTCTGCTCAACAAGCGCAAAATGTTTTGACACATTTACAAATTCATTTTTTAACGGAAAGATATAAAATTGGAAAGCCTGGCCATGGAAGCGATTTGGAATCGAACTGTTTTTTCCATTTTCTGATCAATCAATTACTTATTGAGTTATAAGCGATTTTGATCACATGACACGGACTTTTTCTCCCCGTTACTGACTGGATTTTCTTCTTTCGCTCGGAAGTTCAGTTCAAAATGGCGTTTACAAGAAAACGGAAAAAACAGCTCTACTACATAGTTTCTGAATAACAACAGCTTCTAGTTTCATGCGTTTCCGAACAAATAGAATTAAAACTTATGTCAGAAAGTTGACTCTTTGGATTTGAGAACAGCCTTAATTAAGGGATCTTACACCTTTTAAACGCGACGAAATTTAACGAAAAAATTCAAAGTTTGAATTAGTCTATCTTCAAAACCCTTTTATATATAAACGTGAAATTTTGGATATTGATTAAACCGATTGTGCTTTGTAATATGTTACCACTAGAAATTTATTAGCTTTTTATAGAATTTGTGTATTGTTGAAATCAAAATAGCTCTTCTTTTTACTCCAGAAGTCATTGCGCGCATGATATCTTGCGAAAGTATGTTTGGATTGTCATGAAATTTGGTAAAGATACTAAACATATATGTGTCTTTAAAATGAACTACTCTTAGGCCAAAATTATTTCATTAACTATATAAAAAAATATTTTTGTAAAAAATAAATAAAAATTTTATATTTTTAAGGAATAAAAATAGTCATAACTAAAAATCTTACCATTGTAAATATTTAAAAGTAGTTCATTATAAACACACATATTTGTTTAGTATCTGTACCAAATTTCATGGCAATCCATGTATACTTTCTCATGATATCATGCGCGCAATGACTTCTGGAGTAAAAAAAAAAGAGCTATTTTGATTTCAACAATACAGAAATTCGGTAAAAAGCTAATAAATTTTTAATGGTAGCATATTACAAAGCACAATCTGTTTAATCAATATCCAAAATTTCACGTTTATGCATAAAAAGGTTTTGAAGATAGACTAATTCAAACTTTGAAGTTTTTCGTTAATTTTCGACGCGTTTAAAAGGTACAAGACCCCTTAATCATTAAATGTTACACGGTAAAACACTGTGAATATACAAGATTAATTTAGTTCATTTTTAAATCCTTTAAGTACCGTAAAAAAAGTAAAAGATTAAGTATATTTGAAGACTATTGTGTATCGTCCTACATTAAATTAAGAGATTAAAAAGATTTTTCATTGTTATCTATTAAATATAAGCAGTTCATTAAGTTTTTTCATTATCTTAACCTGATATACTTATCTAAATATTAATCCAGCGTATTATTTATTAATTCCTCCATCAAAAATTCTTTATCCACTCAAGCTAAGTAAAACAAATGTCAATATACTAAGTTGACTCAAGCTGTTAACGGTACTCAAACAATATGTGACAGTTAAAAGAGAAAAAAAAAAGTTAGAAATAACAGTTCGTTTGAGAAAATTCAAAATAACCACCGATAAAACAAAAACTAAAATAAAGTAGGTCTTTAGAGTTATTGCCACAAGACTGAAAATATTTCTTGACAAATACTTCAGTGTAAAGGAAAGAAAATGTGTGTTTGATAAAAGTACGCGGCGGTGAAAAGGATAATGTGATATTTTTAAGAAGAAAGTAGATTTTTCCGCAATGTACAAGTTTTTATATCTTATAGAAGATTAAGATTTTTATTTGATGGAAATATTTAAACTACGTGTTTTTCATTTTGAAGTAGTATAATGCTGTGCATTATCCTTCTTAATTTGATGAATTAATATTTAATAAAATATAATTAAAGCTAATAAATTGACTTAATAAAATAGTCCAATCTTGAACGCCAGATTCACCTTTGTTTATTATATAAAAACATGGAAACATTTTAAAATAAAATTTCACAAATAATTCACAAATAAAATATTCAATTACATTGGTATGACCACAAGAAAATTCCAAACAAGAGTTAAAGAACATATGCAGGATATTAATAAAAATAGACCGGCTACCGCCCTCTCAAGGCTGTTTCAAACTAAAGATATTGACATCCTTTTCAATAGAGCAAAAGTCATTATCCAGGCTTCTGATTTTAATAGTTGTGCTATTTTAGAGTCTTTGGAAATTTTAACGCAAGCAGAAAATTGTTGTAATGACGTATTATCATACCAAATTCCGCGTATCTGGTTTGATTTACTTAATATTACTGGAGAGTTCGGTCTCTCGGAGGATTGAGCTTTCTCTGCCTTCCCCCTCCTTCAGTTTAATGGATACGACCACCTGCGGGCTTCCTAAAGTGAGTTTCCGGTCAATCTGTAGCATTGAACATCGAGCGTCGAGTGTTTTTATCAGTCAATTCTCTTCTCCTTGACAAAGGCTTAAGGTTTGCCGAAAACGCTCGGAGTAGCTTTTTATCATTTTAACATCTAGTGTTTTTAATTTTAGAAAATATTTGTATATTTTTTATCACACCTATGTAGTAATGTGTTTTAATTGAAACATTTTAAGTGTTTCCATGTTTTTATATAATTAAAGCACCGTAAAACAGGCGATAAACCACAATTAAATAACAAAAACAAACCGGATAAGTTTCGAGCTGAAAATTTTAATAGCCAGTCATCATCCGAAGTAAACATGTATCTGTAAGAGAACAAGGTTCATTTAATTTTTAACCTTGTTCCCTTACGTCACCTTGTTTTATTTTTAACCTTGTTCCCTTATCAGCCGAACATGTTTAGCTCTGATGTCGGGCTGTTAAAATTTCACATCCGAAACACGTTCTGTGTGTTTTTTATATTGTAATGGTGATTTATACAAAGCTTTATTATTTAATTATAATTAAACTTATTATGAACATTTGTCCTTTTATGCAATAATATTTATTATGCAAAAATGTTATGTATTTTAACAAAGTTCTTTAATAATACGGAGAACAGAAAAATCATATCGGAATAAATAATATTTTTTAACATTTCGACGACTAAACCTCAACAAAATAATTTTAAGGACTGTAGTCCACATAGTTAAGTTGTCGGGTTACTTAATAGTTTGTTGAAATTTTTGATTTGAAAGACTTATTACATTTTAATCCTCCAGCCGCGGGAAAGGCTATTTTCACGTTCGAGTGGGCTGCTTTTTTAAAGTTCAGATTGTTTTATTCCCCCCAGTTTTTTAAAAGCTTATTCTCGCATTATTCAATCTGTAATTAAATAAAGTGACTATATCTACTTTTAAAAAGTAATGGGAATCAAACAATCTTAATTAAGAAAAAGTAACCCACTGAAAAATGCGCCCGCGGCTGGAGGGTTAAGAAGATCAGACATTCGTTGGACTAAAATATGTATTACACATTGGCCTTCAAAAGTTAAGGATCAGTGACCGCAAGTTTTCGATTGTACACGGTTTGTCTAACGTAAACCAAAATTCTTGACAAATTGTATTTGAACTTTTAGGATATAAAGAACATGTTTGACTTCATATTTTTCAGTGAAGATTTTGTCGCTAGAGCAGTTAGGGAGCCTATAATAAATTTAATAATAAATAATTTTTCGGAGCCACCATGTAAACAGAAAATGCTCAAAATGGTCTGTCACCTGTAGCAAATGACTATGCGCGTCCTGTTTAGCGGTCATGTGCATTATTGCAAGCATAGCACGCATATTCGTGATGGTGTTAACGTTACTGAGAAAAATGCAAATGCTTTTCGTTTATAAAATACAGAGTTTTCAATATATAATACATGATTTATTACATTGCTAACGAAGAGTAGAACCAACAACTTGAAAAATGTCTAAGCCGGAAACCGGACCTAGAACCCTTGGAATAGCGCTCCAAGTGCTCTTCCATTTAAGCTATGAGGACGATGCCCAGCTTAGCACTTCCCACATATGTTGGTAAGGCTGCCGCTGCAGCATAAGATGTGGGAAGTGCTAAGGTGGGCATCGTTCTCGTAGCTTAAATGGTAGAGCACTTAAAGCGCTATTCCAAGGGTTCCGGGTTCGATTCCCAGGTTAGACATTTTTCACATTGTTGGTTCTACGCTTCGTTTGCAATGTGATAAATCACGTATTATATATTCAATAATTTTGAGCGTAATTTATCTGCTGAAAATTAATTCAAATAATGCAGAGTTTCCAACCAAATTTAACCCCACATTCCGAATACAGGAAAAGAACAGTAGAAACAGCGTATTGCAAATAAAACACTAATATATTGAATATTTGATGAGAGATGGGTTGGTTGGTTGGTTGTATTTATGTCGGCCAATTATCTGCACGTGGGATATGGGCCCGATGAGAGATGGGCATTTGTATAAAATAATTTTTAAATGTGTATGCATGAAAGATTCTAAAATTTTTATTTCATAATTTGGAACTCAGCCACTTACGGCACCTTATATAAAAAGTCCTGTTAAATATCTCGAAAATTCAGAAAAATAGGGTCGGTATAATGTGTTCCTTTCTAAAATTAGCTTTATTGTAAGAGGATTTCCTCAATCTGGAAATCAGCTCACTGTACCTCCCCCCCCCCCTCCCAGATGATCCCTTGTTTCCCCCCTCTTTGATCATTCACAATATTATTGTGACATTGTTATATGATAAGTAGCAATAAGTAATATTGTAATATATCAAATTACAGTGGGTGATCGGTTAACGAACTGTTCGATTTACGAACAGATCTGTTAACGAATACTTTTTCGAGAGATTTTTATGTTCGGATAGCGAACACATGTTCAGTTAACTAAAACCTCAGAAAAGAAAGCCACGAAGAAGCAATACTGTGTTTCAGAGATGTCGAACCATATTTAACCCCTTAATTCTGGCTCCCATCAATATCACGGGATGAGGTGTCGTTCCTTATTTCTCGTGCCCGTCATATTTCCAGGCTTGAGATTTAATCGCTGTAAAAAACTTCTGAAACCATAAAAATTTAACTGGCATTTCCGTCTGAAGTCTTTGAATATTTCCGCTTGGTTTGGCTTTTGACGCTGATTGTAATGCTGGGATTTGTATTGCATGTTTCGAAATATATAACACAAAAAAATTATAAATAATCAAAATTTAATGTATGTATATTATTTCAACACTGCAAAAAATAAATTGTTGATTTTACAGTATTATACTGGCAACTAGGGCGCCAGTATTATACTGTAAAATTAACAGTAATAAATCGTAAATAAACAGTAGCATACCATTTTATAAATGAAAACGCAGAAATATACCATCATATTACTACTTAGCAGTAAATTACTGTTTATTTTACGGTTTATTACTGTTAATTTTACAGTATAATACTGGCGCCTCAGCTGCCAGTATTTTACTGTAAAATCAACAATTATTTTTTGCAGTGAAATATTATTTGTAAAAATTAGTGTGATGATGATAAATAAAGATCTAAGATGTGAAAAATAAAGATTTTATTCGCATTAATTTGTATAGCGTAAAACAAACATTAACACACAGAATTCTCGCATGATGGCTTTTCTATAAATGTGAATTTATTCCATAACTTCTTTATTTTTCGCCTTAAAAAATCTGATTGCATATTTTATTTAGAAAACTAATAATTATTCAATTTCTGTGATAAAATAAATAGGTACTTTTTTTATGTTTTTTCCAAATATTAAGCGACCGTGAATGGGTTAATTTCGTCTATTTTCCACTTAGAAAACATTTTAAGGGGACACAGTACCTTTTAAACTACTTTTTCAATTTTGAATAATACTGTAATATACTTAAATATGATGTCACTACAGATATTAGGTACTATAAAGCAAATATAATTTCATATAATTTCAAAAAAAAAAAATCGTGTAGAACAGCCTATTTAACTAAAATTTAAATTTAAAAAAAATGTTTTTAAATTCCTACTACTTTTTTAAATTTGAATATTTTTGCTTCAATTTTTTTTTTACATAATCCTAAAAACATACTACATAAAATTGTTCATGGATTTAACATTCAAGGTTATAGTTATTTTTTTTTTAGCAATTTCAATTATTTTTCCTTGATTTTTTACTATACAAAAGAGAAAAAGATTGATATTAAATGTAATATCCCATACATCTAAAAATCCATGCACAGTTTTATGTAGTATAATCTAAGGAATGTGGGAAAAAAATTTGAAGCAAAAATATTCATATTTAAAAAAGTAGTAGGGATTTAAAAACATTTCTTTAATTTTTTTTAAATTTCTATTTTTGTTAAATAGGCTGTCCTACAAGGCTTTTTTTTTAAATTATATGAAATTATATTTGCTTTATAGTACCTCATATCTGTAGTGAAATTATATTTAAGTATATTACAGCATTATTCTAAATCGAAAAAGTAGTTTAAAAGGTACCGTGTCCCCTTATCACTTGTATACCTATGGCCGAATTAATTCATGGATTACCGGGGTTTGGGACCTTAGATTTTAGGGGCCCCAAATTAGAATGAATAGATCAGAAATATAAATTTTTACATTTTGTATAGCTTCTTAAAGAAATATTTTTAATTGCAAATTAAGTATTTAAATTAAAATTTAGTTCACAAACTATTAACAGGCCGTAGTCTCAACTTGAGCTTTGTCGGGCCCTGCAGCAAATACGATCTTTTAGGAAACTAAGGAGTCTTTGAAAGGTCAAAGCGACAAATTGATATCATTTAATGCCGTAGTCAATGAATATAATCCTAAAAGGTTTTACAAAGGGGATGCCATTTATTTTTAACACTTTCCAACAAAGTTGAAAAGTGTTTATGATTTCGGTTTGTCTGTCGGTACGCGCTCTAACTCTCGTAAATATACTCGGATTGCTTTGAAATTTTGGATGTTATGGACGTTTACCATAGAACGAACCCTATTTCAAATGAAGTTTGTAGCCTGTTTAGTTCAACTATAGAGACAGTCAAAAGTATTCCGTAACATTACGGCCAATGGGAAAAAATCGTTTCAAATGAATTTTAATGGTGTTACACGCATCCAAGCATAACAAAATTTATATACATTTATGAAGTGCACTAAAGTATGCATTCTGTAGAATATGCGGTGCAAAGATTACATTTACATGGCCACACAAAAGAATTCCGTTACATAATGATATGGGGGGGGGGGGATTGTTTGCGGCGCATTTTAATTATGTTAAACTATTTCATATATAATGAAATTAACATACGTCGCTGAGATTTACTATAAGTTATTTCATGTATAATACGAAGTGCAGAGCATTTACAAGGACATACAAAAGATTTCAAATCATATTGTATCAGAAGTGCTGAACCTTAGCTGTGATTACTGGAAATGCAATTTCAATTATGGTATGCGCTTTTATGTTTCACTGTATTTATGCATATTATATGGTATGTATAAATGCTATAATTTATATACAGGGATACACAAAAGAATTCGTAAGGGTTACTGGATATTAGCGCAAATTGCTTAAAGGTGGTTTTTAAATGTGTTATGCATTTTTACGCTCAACTGCATTTAGTTTATTAAGAAATGTTTGTAGAATATAGATAAAATGATATACAGGGTCACGCATAGAATTGGATACATGCCGTCTATGGATGATAATTTCCAGAAATATGATTTCGGTAGTGTTAAGAGTGTTTTAGTTTGAATTAAATTTTAGCTAAATAGTGGCGTGTAACAAAAGTAGTAGGTAAACTATAGGGCTCTACAAAAGTATTTAAGTATGTTTCTATGTATTGGTAAAAATTGCTGAAAGAGAAATTTCGACATGTTATGCGTTTTCTTGTAAACTAAATTTTCCCATTATATAGTATATATATCAACATACAGATGAAATACAGGGCTGTACAAATGAATTGAGATACATATTTGGCTATGGACGGCACCTGCTTAAATGCATTTTTTAAACGTTTACTTAGTTATCTTATTAACCTAATTTCCCTAAATAACGAAGCTTTGTTAAAGCTTTCAGGGAGTGTTGGAGAGTGTTTCTTTCTTTTCTTTCTTTTTTCTTTTTTTTTTTTTTAAATACGCCACGACACAGATAAAGTCATCAAAATACGATGTGTCCACATTAAATAAAGATGTATATTAACCGTCTTATAAAGAGAATATTTATATTATTTTTATACAATATTTAGCTTTGAACAACGAATTAATTGCATTCCCATACAATCCAATACAACATCTATGATCGATTAACGAACAATTCGGTTAGCGAACACTGTTTTGGAACGGATTAAGTTCATTAACCGATTACCCACTGTATAAGTAAATAACATAAGAAATCTAAGGCTCCTGAGGAAATTTATTTATTTAGTTTTTATCTATCCATAAATGAGAAATGAATTATAATTTATGCAAGACAATTATAATCTAATTATATTGAGATACTTTTACTAAAAAAGAAGTTTATAAATTAGAATATCTAAATCATTAATTCATTATATTCTTAATATTAAATATTATGAATACCTAATAAACATTTGAATAATATATTAGTAATTTATCAAAATTTACCAGTTACATATTCTGCGCACATTTCATACCACAAAATAACATAAAGGTTGTACTTCCCAATGGCCAAGCTGTTACAAAAATACTTAATGATACTAAATCGACTTAAAATAATTGGTAAAAGAAATAAAAATCTTTTTCATTTTCAAAATGAAGCTTTGAAATTAAAAAATCAAAACATTTGAAATTTTTTATTAATAAAACAATAATTTTAAAGTTTTACGAAGTTTGCTAGCATTTTTAATCCATTGTAAATATTCAACTTAAATTCTTACTTCATTAATTATAACATTGTTTAATAATTATATATATTTTTTTTCGTTAAGGAAAATTTAGGTTTCTGCTTTATATCTCACAAATTTTCAAACTTTTACTTTAATTATTTCATTTCACTCTCTTTTTTTAAATAATTATAAAAAATACTTTAATGAAAAACCGCAATAGAAAGATAACGTTAAATTCCTATTATATGTAAAATAAACAATCCTACAATTAACGAAATGTTTTTAATTAAAGCATATTTATACCTTTTTTTAAAAATTTTTGAATTTATTCTAAATAAACCCTTAAGATACACTTAGATTAATTAAAATGTAAAAGAAAATTTCACGATTTAATAACTATCTTTTTATGCACATACTATAGTAATTTTAAAGAAATAAATATATCAAGAAATAGTAATCATTTTTTTATTCTGAAACAAATATTAAAATACTGAAAATTTAGTTCATAAATAAAGAAATTTTAATTACTTGCCTTGGGAAAAGAACAGCTTTCAGCATTTAAAAAATAAGAATAATCAAAAATTTCTTAAAAATTCGAAGCAGTAAAACATTTTGAGTTGTGCGAAAAATTAAATAAAATAAGGAAAAATATTTATTTAGACTGTAGAAGACGTCCTCTAAGTTTATGGAGTTTTTTAAACATATTTCCCTAGAGTAGTGATTTGGTTAAAATTTGTTTGTGTCCAAATGCGATGCAACTTCTGATACGTTTGTCATATTTAATGTATATTTCGAATTTTAGAAAATGTAAAATGACAAATATGAGCAAAAAAGAATTGATTATTTATGTTTTTAAGTAAAAGCTAATTTGTTTTGAAGAAGTTAAACTATTATATGTAATATATTCAAAAATATATCATAGTCATATTTAGGTTCATTTTTACATATTTATAGTTGTTAAAACGTAAATGAGATGTCTAAATTATGAATGGGACAATGTATTTTTTTTTTCATGCAAGTTAGCCTTAATTTTATAATTTATTTGCTGTGGGATTTTAAATAGTTAATGCTGCATTAAAATTGTAGGACTTTTATTTTACACTAATAGAATTTGGTGTTATCTTTCTATCATGGTTTTTCGTTAGCATGTTCTTATAATTAATTAAAAAGAGAGAGAGAGAAGATGGAAATAATCAAAGGCTAGTTCCATGAGTACTTGTAGTGTAAGTCACATGCTACGATCTTTAACTACCAGTATTTTAGAACGGTAAAATGTGACTTATTTTATCAGCGATATCTCATTAATTGAATACGGCCAACAAAAGTTTTCGAAAATAACGGTGGCCAACAAAAATAGCAGTTATAAGCTGTGTGACTTACAGTACGAAAACCCATGGAACTAGCCCAAAGTAAAAGTTTGAAACATTCGTCTCAATTCTAAATTTTCCTTAAAGATTATAAAGAGTAATATTATATAATCTATCCGTCTGTCAAAAAGTCAGTCGACGAGGTTTGATATCACTGAGAACTTGATTAACCTCTACAACATTTAAAAGTTTTTTTGACAGATTGCTATTTAGAAATTATATTAAAAGAAAGATAAAAAAAAAACAATGACTGAATCGTATGGAATATTAGATTAATTTTTAACACAATTATTTAATTTGTAAATAAATCCTATCCGTTGTAAATTTCCAAAATGGATGAAAAAAGTCCGGGCCAGAATTCAAACCAGAGGGGGGGGGGGGGGGGTTGGCTTGTCTGAAATCGCCAATGCTCTACCAACTGAGCACTCCCGGACGAATCTGGAGGTTTACTTTACCCAGCTAACCTTCAGAGATCACAGCATTTTGTCTGATATCCGAATCAGATCAACAGAATAAATCGCAGGTTTTTCATGGAACTGCAGAAAAACTTGCATGCGTAATTATATCGGGTGGTCCATCTGTTGATTCTTTTTTTTTTTATTACCCGACTGAAAAGAAGGGTTATGTGTTTCACGCGTATCTGTGTATGTGGATTTTTTATACCCTCGAAACATCCCAACGGCTGGATGGATTTTAATGAATGAGGTCTCTCTCAATTCGTCTTAACGGACCGATGGTTATAAGTTAGGTTTTGTTTTTATAAATTCAAAATGGCGGCCGTAAAATACAAAATGGCTGTAGAGACGACAAAAATTTACGCACCCTACTGAGTGACATATCATTGGGTGGGTCTTACAAAATGAAGACTATGTTTCGTTGACTATTTTACAGTCAGAAGCTCTGTTAAAATATTATACAACCTGGAAGTTGTGTAGGATCTCTAGATTTACTGCAACTCTAACCATCATAGACATCTATAGACCTCATCAAAACAGTCTTTATAGATAGGAACTAACAATTAAACACAACTTAAAAGTCATCAATACAAGTAAATAAAAAAAATATTTAAGTAATATAGTCAAGTAATATAAAAAAAATGTTTTAAGTCATTTCCTACTTAGGTCAATAACAGATCTTTTTCTCCCATTCTTCTTTCCTCTTGAGTGGCGCATAAAATGCCTTGATCAAGAAGAGGGCTCTTTCGATTATTGAAAATTAATTAATTTAATTTAATTAATGAATTGCTATTTAAAAAAAACTGGATTAACATCAAGTGTCATCCACTACAAGTTTAAAAAAAATTATTTGAGCTTGATTGGATGAATAATAAGTATTTTATTAACGATTGAAAATTTGAACAACATATATATAGCAAGAGTGTGAGCTAATAGTAGGAATTGAAAAAAAAAAAATAGTTTCACATTCATGAAAATTAATTAATTAGTTCGCATTTTACGCAGTCGGGTTTTTTGATTTTTTAAATTTAATTGTTTATTATGAAATAAAACGCATATTTTATGAGTGAAAATCGAAATTCTTTATTGAAAATGGAAAATGGATCTATGCCATTTATGTATGGAATACAATATCGCACATGTGGCCGACGCGACTCCGCTTACATGCCATCACCCGAACATCAAAATTTTCGACGACTTCTCTCAGTATGAGCAGTTCCATGGCCAAAATTTCAGCCCAGATGTTACGTTTGAGGTCTTGGATTGTACGGGGGGTATTGGCATACACTTTCCTTTTCAGAAACCCCCCAAAAAAATAATCCAATGGGGTTCAATCGCACGATCTTGGCTGTCAGTTCACACCAGAATTTCTTGAAATTACGCGATCTGGAAATTTCTCGTTCAATAAGCTGATGGTTTGACAAGCAGTGTGTGCCGTTTCACCGACTTGTCATACAAATGGCATACATAATTACAAATGATCTACATTTGATAGTTCATACATGCATGACAGCTGACACAGATAACTTGTGAAGTATTCACGGTTAAAAAAAGAATCAACAGACGGATCACCCCATATTAGATTAATTTTAAACACAATTATTCAATTGGTAAATAAATCGTAACAGTTGTAAATTTCCAAAATCGTTGAAAAATACCCGGGTCAGATTCAAATCAGGGATGTCTTGGCTGAAATCGCCCATGGTTACCAATTGAGCCCTCCCGGATGAATCTGAAGGAATAATTTACCCAGCTAATCTTTAACCCATTAACGACGAGCCTCCTTTACATTTCTTTTAATTATTCGACACCAGTTTTTGCCACTTTGTATTTTGGATTTATTTAATCGCTCAAAATCTGAGATTAAATAATATGAAAATTTCCAAACTAAAATACTGGTATTCAAATATAAAAATTTTGTTCGCTTTACCTGGCAAGTTTTCTTGGCAACCGGCTTTAATGGGTTAACGATCACGGCATCTCGTCTGATATCAGAATGAGCTCAACAGAATAAATTGCAGTTTTTTATGCAACTGCATATAAACGCTGCATGCGTAATTAATTTAGCGTAATTTTTAACACAATCATTCCATTGGTAAATAAATCATAATAATTGAAAATTTCCAAAATGGTTTTAAAATGTCCGGGCCAGGATTCTAAACAGGGATATCTTGAATGAAATCGCCAATGCTCTACCAATTGAGCCCTTCCGGACGAATCTGGAGGAATAATATACCCAGCAATCTTTAACGATCACAGCATCTGGTCTGATATCCGAATGAGCTCAACAGAATAAATCGTAGTTTTTTATGCAGCTGCAGATAAACGCTGCATGCGTAATTAATTTAGATTAATTTTAAACACAGTTATTTAATTGGTAAATAAATCAACTCAGTTGTATATTTCCAAAATGGATGGAACAAGTCCTGGCCAGAATCCAAACCAGGTATGTCTTGGCTGAAATCGCCAATGCTCTGCCAACTGAGCCCTCCCGGACGAATCTGGAAGACTAATTCACCCAGCTAACCGTTAGCGATCACAGCATCTTGTCAGATATTTCAATCAGGTCAACAGAATAAATCACAGGTTTTTCATTGAACTGAGGTAAAAGCTGCATGCGTAATAATATGAGATCCATTTTTAGCACAATTATTCAATTGGTAAATAAATCCTATCAGTTGTAAATTTCCAAAATTGATGAAAGAAGTCCGGGCCAGAATTCAAACAAGGAATATCTTGGCTGAAATCGCAAATGTTCTACCAACTGAACCCTTCTGGACGAATCTGAAGGACTAATTCACCCAGTTAACCGTTAGCGATTACATCATCTTGTCTGATATCCGAAATAAACTCAGAATAAATCGCTGATTTTTCATGGAACTGCAGTAAAAGCTGCATGCTTAATTACATTAGATTAATTTTTAGCACAATTATTCAATTGGTAAATAAATCATATCAGTTGTAAATTTTTAAAATGAGTGGAAAATCGAATCCTGGCACGGACTTTTTTTATTTCAGTTTCAAGTGCAAGAACTTTGTCGCATGAATGGGTTATCACATTGACGTTAATTTAAATTTAAAAGGAATTAATTAATATTTTGTAAAGATTTTTTAGTAAAATTTACTGAAAGATGTAGTGTTAAAAGTACCTATAAGCGATGCTTTTAATAAATTTCCGTTTAACTAAAATATACATATTTGGAAAGAAAACTACAAATATGAATTTTAGAGTTTCAAATTTAAAAATACAAATCTAATATTTCTCAATGTAAACAAGCCTTAATAATTTGTATGAGAGATTTATCTGCTGTAAACAGAAAAAAGACATTCCTTAACAAATTCACACTCTATTTACGCAAAATAAAATAAAGTTCGCAATATAAATTACTTCTGCCTTCAAAAGATAGAGTTACACAGATTATACTTTATCAACAACTTTATTTTAGATACTTCTTTTGATACATACAAAAGTATCAACTATTGTTGATGTGCAACCATGTTTACAAACGAGATAGCTTTGAATTATACTAAAACTGCTTGAAAACGTTTGAATATATAGTTTGTTTTACTCTTATAATTTAGGAAAAACTCCTTTTTGATATTTATATTGATTTAATGCATGTCTTTTATATAAAAATACATATATTAGATGTTTATAACAAATAAATCTGGAGTAAGTTAAATGAATACCAAAAAAAGTTTACTATCTACTGCTTCTCCTTTTTTTTAAAAATAGCAAATGTACTTAAAATTTCAAACGAAAAAAAATGTTGAGTTTCATGCGAGCTAGAATGAGACAATAAAAATTTCTTATTTTAAATTAATGTTATAAAAATTCATAAATGTATTAGATTGATGCAAATGCAGTTAATATTTTAATGGTATTAAAAATATTAAAATATGACAGAATTTTTGCTTTGTAATTTATACTGGCGACTTTTAAAAAAATGTTATATTTTATTCTGTTAATAAAATATTCAACATGGATATAGTTTAACTCTTTTTAACGTGCTAAAATAAACGGTAGATTATTTTTTAGTAACTTTATGATAAAGCCTTCTATTTAAGAACTACACGGTTTCAATTTATATTTTAAACAGTGATGCGTGAAGAAATATTTAGCTAGCTGAGTACAGAGACACATTGTGCATATTATTGAAAACGTTATTAGACAATAGCAAAGGACATTAATTGGTCGAATGTAATAAAACAATTTACAGAGGCTGAAAAATTATAAAGCTGTTATCAATTAAAAAAAAAAAAAAAAAATTCTGGAAATACACGTGTGTACTTATACACTGTCAAAAATATTTTTGTAAAACAACAGAAAATTTCTGGCAGCAAAAAGTTGCCAGAACATATCTGTTTTCAAAAAATATCTGTTAACGAAAGAATGCGTTATCAGACGAGAGAAATATGTAGTCATACAGGCACTTCGTGTTGACAATTGACGCTTTTCCCAACAGTCAAATCTGTAGGTCGATTCCTGTTGACGAGGGGGTGGGGGTTCTATTTAACAGAAGAATCGCGTATTATAGATTAGGTACACGAAACATTTCTATTTACCGATCGATTTGTTTATATTAATGATAATAAATATTTATAGGAATTTCTCCTCTAAACTTTTACAAAAGTAATTTAAATAGCTTACTCGCAATAAAATATTTAAACAGTTGAATTTATATAGATTTGTGAATTAAGTACATTAAAGACTGGAATAAATGAAAGAAGATATCTTAAACTCCTCCTCCCCTCCCCCCGGAATAATAATAAAAATATATATACTATATAAGGTAACTCCTCCCTCCTCCATAAAAATATTTATTAATAAAATAAATATATGTATTGAATGTGATTTGTATCTATATAAACATCACCATAAAAAAAATATTTCATTTCAGCTAAAGTGATAAAATGAGTTTTTATCCTTCTTAACAGTTTACAATGTTTTTCCGTATATAGTAAATGATCATCAACTAAGTAAGAAAAAATATTGCAATATAATTTAAATTAAAATGTTAAACAAAATTAAATTTGCTGATTCTATAAAATGAATGGTTAAAGCTTAAATAGGAATTATTTTCAAAATAATTCACACAGTTGTAGCTCAAAATTTATTTCATTAAATGGAGTGCTGGACAGATAATTACACCTGTTTATTTTTTTATTAAATATATTCAAAATTGTTAATTGGTCCAAATCATCCAAGCAACCTCATAGCAAATTGGTATATAGTTTTATATACCTTAGATAAATTTAAATAATATAAGTGATCGTATTTACCTACATTCTAGTAGAAGAGCAACGCGAAGCATTAATAAAATTAAATTATAATTCGCGTCAAAAAGTAATTATTAAATTTGAATAATTACGAATAAAATTAAGAGTTTGCGTTGTGAATTATTTAGACGAACTCTTCCACTTATGAATTAAACTAAAATTTAAGCTGTAAAAAAAAGAATTGACACACTTTAAATATTATTAATTAAATAATTACAGAAACTTTTTAAAACTTGATTAAATAATTTATTTACATTGAACATATTTATTTACAGAAAAACATAATATTAATTCAAAGAAAATAGAAAGCAACACTTTTGTTTGCTTCTCATTATTTTAAGTATGTTTAATCTTTTTTTTAAAAAAAAAGACAATATTTTCACGTACTCTAATTATTATAATTG
The DNA here is from genome assembly GCA_963932465.1 of Maratus speciosus. Lineage (NCBI taxonomy): Eukaryota > Metazoa > Arthropoda > Arachnida > Araneae > Salticidae > Maratus > Maratus speciosus. The sequence continues at coordinate 498,090,238 of OZ010794.1, read as the reverse complement.
TTTCTTTTTGCTAAAAGAAATACTCTCTTTCATTTTTAAAATTACCTTAAACTTATTTAATTATTGGTTTGGTCGGATCTCAGATAACTCTCTACCATAAAATATCAGAAAAGTATTTTTTTAGATTTTTCATATGAACTTATGTGGTAAAAGAAAATGTGTAAAATAGTACCTTCTTTTAATATACGGGATGGTGGCCTTTATTTGTCAAATTCCGAGTTGTTGCGTTGCTTAGGATCATGGCAATGTGTCATCAGGAACGCATCCTCAATTTGGCTTGTTTAGGATCACTCCGATCTGTACATCAGGAAGACATCCTCAATTTGGCTTGTGTAGGCTCACTCCGATAGGTACCTCAGGAAGACATCCTCAATTAGGCTTGATTAGGCTGGATTAGGCTCGCTCCGCTAGGTCCATCTCGCCTGGGCTTTACTAGGGCTTGCGGGACTCATTGCACGGGCTTTCAGGAGAGCTCTTGCATCCTCTACATCTTTTTTCAGACTATCTTTTTTTAAAACTTATTCTTCTTGCACACCAGTTCCTGCAGTGGGTTTTTTTCTTTGATTTTTTTAGTTTTTCAATCTCCCCTTTTAATTTCTCGATTAGCTCTTTGTTTTGCTTACTTGATTCTATAATGTTCTCATAAAGATCTTTGTTTTCTTTATTTATTGCGTTAATTTCCTCAAAGTTTGATTCATTATACGCACTTTCCATAAGTTTTGCTAACTCGCATGCCTCCTTGAAGGACCTGGGCGCATTTTTACGCACATCTAGTGCAATATCCTGTCTAATTGAATTTAAAAAATTCGACATTTTTAAGATTTCGATAAAATTCTCTTCCTTATTATCCACATTTTCGCCTGCACTTTCGATATAAGATTTTACACCCTTTTTAAATTCCAAAATGAAATCCTCTATCGTTTGACTTGCGGCCTGTTTTAAATTTAGGAAATTGCTCTGAGCATTAAGGAAGCTTAGTTTTGTACCAAATAACTCCACCAAATTATTTTTAAATATATTATAATTGGTCTCGTTATATGTTTCAATCTGTTTACTTAAAATATGTTTTGCGTCCCCAGTAATTTTAGCCTTTAAAATTAATAATTTAGTTTCTTCCTGTATATCTGTCGAATTGAAAATATTCTCAAATTCCTCTAAGAAAAATATAATGTTTTTGTTCTTTTTATTGTCAAATGGTGACACTAACTTAATACGTGTATCTATATCCAGCGTCTGAGTCATTTTTAACAAGTATTAGTAATCAATGTATACTTTTTCAAAATATCAATTCAAAATAGATCCTATACCTCTTAAAAGAATATTTTGCATCTCATACTATTTTCTCTATATTACAACATATGTATGAAAATATTCTAAATTGCATAAATACATAAAAACAACAACACTAAAATTTAAAAAAAAATTTCTTAGGAGATGAAGTTGTTTTGTAGATTATTCTTTTACACACATAAATACCCCTAAAATATTTATAATACACGTATATATAAAAAACAACATAATTTCATTTAACAGAAAAATATCTGTCTTTTTCTACAGAAAAAACAATCTTATTTTTTTTTTTATATAAATATTGTACTACTACTTCGTAGTACGACTCATAAATTTTCTTTTGTATCAAGGTGATACAATTTCAAAAATCGTGATCTATTGACATTTCAATCATTTTTATACCAGACATATTATAAAATTTTACTCATTATTCTTCTTATTATTATTATTTATACATTATATAAAAAAAATTATTTTTACAAATGTGTCATCTGTGATGTGAATGCCATTATTTTTCAATGGTAACTGAGATCCAACCACAAGAGAAAAGAGAGAAAAAAAAACAAAATTGTAATTCCTAAATTTACCTATTATAAATCCCAGAATTATTTTTTCATTTCCTTTTTTTTTTTTTTTTTACTAACATATATTATTCATTTTATTTATATAAAATTATTATATGTGTGTCATTATTGTTACAATAATAAAATTAATTTTAATAAAATTTTAATCAATTAAACTTACCTACCTACAATATCTTTAAAATTGTGACATTAAAATAATACTTAAATTTATTTTCCTTTTTTATTATTATTATTATTATTTCTAATGACCTCAGATGAACGTTCCTGAGTCATAGCACCATTGTACTTAATGAACGTTCCTGAGTCACGGCGCCATTTGTACTATGAAGGGGGGATGCTGGACAGATAATTACACCTGTTTATTTTTTTATTAAATATATTCAAAATTGTTAATTGGTCCAAATCATCCAAGCAACCTCATAGCAAATTGGTATATAGTTTTATATACCTTAGATAAATTTAAATAATATAAGTGATCGTATTTACCTACATTCTAGTAGAAGAGCAACGCGAAGCATTAATAAAATTAAATTATAATTCGCGTCAAAAAGTAATTATTAAATTTGAATAATTACGAATAAAATTAAGAGTTTGCGTTGTGAATTATTTAGACGAACTCTTCCACTTATGAATTAAACTAAAATTTAAGCTGTAAAAAAAAGAATTGACACACTTTAAATATTATTAATTAAATAATTACAGAAACTTTTTAAAACTTGATTAAATAATTTATTTACATTGAACATATTTATTTACAGAAAAACATAATATTAATTCAAAGAAAATAGAAAGCAACACTTTTGTTTGCTTCTCATTATTTTAAGTATGTTTAATCTTTTTTTTTTAAAAAAAGACAATATTTTCACGTACTCTAATTATTATAATTGTTTCTTTTTGCTAAAAGAAATACTCTCTTTCATTTTTAAAATTACCTTAAACTTATTTAATTATTGGTTTGGTCGGATCTCAGATAACTCTCTACCATAAAATATCAGAAAAGTATTTTTTTAGATTTTTCATATGAACTTATGTGGTAAAAGAAAATGTGTAAAATAGTACCTTCTTTTAATATACGGGATGGTGGCCTTTATTTGTCAAATTCCGAGTTGTTGCGTTGCTTAGGATCATGGCAATGTGTCATCAGGAACGCATCCTCAATTTGGCTTGTTTAGGATCACTCCGATCTGTACATCAGGAAGACATCCTCAATTTGGCTTGTGTAGGCTCACTCCGATATCTTTTTTTAAAACTTATTCTTCTTGCACACCAGTTCCTGCAGTGGGTGGAGCTATTTTTGTCTAGTCCACTGTTATTGGATGTGAGAAGATTTTTTATTATACTTCGATAGGCCTATTAGCTAGCAGTCTGCAAATGGCCCCTAACATATACTTTAATATTATTATCTGCCTTAAAGTTTGGGTGGTCTGAAAAGTCATAAATTTATCCCAACACTTTTATTGAGGCCATAAATTGATTCCAACGTTTTTATGATTTTACGACTTCTAATTATACACCACTTTCCATTGGCTTGTCATAAAACGACACCATGGCGTCTGGCTAGTTGTTGTCTGAGATCCGAACTCCATTCAACGTTATACCTTCATTTTACAATACAACAATTTTTTAAAAATATATATTTAATCTTTAAAATCAACTTAATAATTTCTGTATGAACTTACACTCTTATTTTACTTAAATATATAAACATTATAATTTTACACTCATAATTATATTTTATAAAAAAATATTTATACAAACAGAAATAACAAATTACGCAATTTTACTTTGATTTCACCAACATGGTGCGGGAACATATCATAGTTATATGTTGCCCAGCATGGAGTGAATAAAATTTACAAATTTTAACTTAACCACCACAGTTAACTGTAAGATTGTACTAAAGAAAAAACATTTCTTCAGAATCAACATATGGAATGATTAATCAAAATATCGATCACTCCATTTTAAACAACATAATAAATAGTAGGAAATGTGATAAATTTAAACAATAAAAATATATGAACAGCGCCAGATCTAATAAATATTATTCTGGTTAATGTTAAACGAAAATATCAGTTATCTACAACTATAATAATTAATGCAGCTATTCCGTGTTTATTATTAAAACTATCACTCCAAAACTAATTACGTAAGTCAATTGAAGACAAAATTAATTCAAAATCTCAATCAAAATTTCTAGAACTAATACATAGGAAGTAAAATTAAACTCTTAGTCATAAAAAAAGTTAAATATAATAAGTAATCATTCTACAGCTATGTAAAAATTCAAGATTTGTAAACTAATCATAAACTTGAGATTATAAATTTAACTTAAAATAAACAACTGATCAAAAAGTAATCTCCAGATATTAACAGAATTTAGATCAACTAAGTTACTAATGTGCATAAATAATGAAGAATAAAATAATACTAATAATTTAAGTAAATCATATATTATAAAATAATAATAATAAATACACTGCTCAAAACAATTAAAGGATATTGCAGTTTTAGGTGGATTTTGTATCTGGTAAACTGTTTAGCTGATTGGTACATGGTCGACAGACATAGTAGGTTATATGAGAATAAATTACACATGTTTGGCAGAAAAAAATGCATTTTATTGCGCATTTGTGTACTAAAGGAAAAAAACACAATTTGTGCATATTAGAAAAAAAGAATAAGAAAAGGTGTTTTCTTCAAAAAAAAATCATTTTCAGTAGGGAGTATGGTTTCCACGGGCGGCCAGCAACGTTGAACACCTTTGAGGCATGGAATCAATGAGGCTATTAATGACGAGTTGGGGTATTCTGCCCCACTCTTCCAGAAGAGCTCTTTCCAGTTCTTGGAGAGTTTGTGGGGGTTGTTGGCGGCCAGAAACTCGTCTTCCTAGAGCGTCCCAAACGTGCTCGATTGGATTCATGTCTGTAGAACACGCTGGCAATTCCATTCGAACGATTCCTTCCTCGAAAAGGAAATTCTCCACCAGGTTTGCACGATGTGGCCTGCAGTTATCGTCCATTAAAATGAAGTTATCTCCGATTGCTGCAGCGTAAGGAACTACAATAGGTCTGAGGATCTCATCCCTATATCGGCGACCAGTCAGAGCTCCATCTCGAATGATGTAGAGGTCAGTGCGCCCGTCAATGGAGATGCCACCATACACCAACACTCCTCCACCGCCAAATCTGACACTTTCGTGCACGAACGCAGGATTATTCCTACTGCCACGGTCCCTCCAGATGAAAATACGCCTATTATCCGGATGCACAGAAAAACGGGACTCGTCAGAAAACAGAATATTGCTCCATTCATTTCTCCTCCAGTTGACATGCTCGGTTGCCCACTCCCTGCGGTCGCGACGATGCCTTGATGTTAATCTAACACATACCATCGGTCGGCGAGCATACAGACCTACAGCATGGAGCCGGTTTCGGACAGTCTGAGTTGAAATCGTGGTGCCTGTAGCCGAGCGAAGGTGTTGTTGAAGAAGAGTAGCGTTCATGGTTCGGTGTCTCCGAGCTGTTAACGCTAAATACCGATCTTCATTGGGCGTTGTTGCCCGTCTACGACCTTGCCCTGGTCTTCGGCCTGCACATCCACTCTCCAAAAAACGGTTCCAGATCCTGGAAATGACACTTTGTGACACTCCAATGGCTTGCGCTACTTCGGCTTGAGTTTGGCCCCCTTCTAACCTACCAACAATTCTCAAAACTTCTGAATCTGTCAAATGACTTCGCTGAGACATCGTACTCATCGAAACAAAGCAATCACTGAATGCCGATCATCCTTGTCTTCATTCTCTTTTATCCAGTTGAAAGTCAAATTTCATTCGCTGCCGCTGAAGCGACGTTTTTGACGTCGAACTCAAAATTTGCATACTCCACAGTTTGAAAACCAGAAAAATTTGCATTTGTGATTCTCTTCTTCTATTTTCGGCAAAAAAAATTTCGTTTATATCTTTATTTTATATAAAACTTCAAATATCCTTTAATTGTTTTGAGCAGTGTAGTATTGCTTAATTAAGATTTTTAGCAAATTGTAAATTTTTTTCATATATATTGTTACGTTTCGGAAAAACATTGTTAGATATTTAAAAGAAGAATGAAAACATACCTTGTTATGTTTGTTTTCTAATATGAAAACTACTCCGTTTAATGTTGTTCTGATGTCAAATGTGTGTGTCGCCAATGGCGATATTGAGGGTGATTTTCTTTAAAAAATTCTGTATATATTATTCTTTTCCAATTGATGAACGAGCTTTATTGAACTTCTGCCTTTTTAAACAGTACACAAGAAACAAGACGAAGACACAACAAGTATTTCAAGAGAAGCGATGAGCGTGGGGTGTACGATAACCAATTCTTATTGGTCATTCCAAATGACCTTCTAGACGTCAGAGAAAGTGATCTTTCGCTCAAAGCGTTTATTCTGCTATATAACAGTTTAATCTGTCGCAATGAGAACTAAAGGCAAAGAAAAAAGAATCTTTTGTTGTTTCACATGAAAATAAGCGATATGAGGTTGGAGTGACATAAGAATTCTGTTAACGTAATTTTTACTGTCGGAATTCGAAGATTTTTTTTCTGTTCTTTTAAGATTTTTTTTTTTTTTACAGTGTATACAGGATTCACGCTGCCGTTCGCCATTGCGCCAAATCACGACAAAATGTTTCATTTAGCGAGTAAATGGATGATTAGACTCGCCAAATTGAAAGCGCTCAATTTTTGTTCATATTATTTTGTACGAGTTAGGTTCCCTTAGAAAGACCCCCCACGAAGGGCACTCCCCCACCCCTGACCCTATATTCCTCGAGTAGACAGTAGATAATTGGCCGTCAAAAATCAACCCTTTTTTGTGCGTGAGAGTATCAGTACAGGGGAAACTCTTATTTACATTACTTAATGATTGATGTCACTTATTATATTCAATCGTATCGTACCATTTGCATTATTTTTAGAGATACCAACTAAACCCATAGCAATTCAATTTAGCGTCGTCAAAGCCACAGTAAGAAAAATGTCATTTCAGAATGTGTTAATGAGGCCAATAGACAGCAGTATTATTTTGAAATTACCTTAGAAGTATGGACACAATGAAAAGTCGAAGAATTCTAGAAAAATAAAGTTTTTGACACATTGTGTTGTTTATATTTTGAATTTTTCAGAATTCATTGAATGCAATATCTTAAAATCCTGAGTTAACTGGGTTTCAATGTTTGATTTCATAATATTTTATTGAGTTATTATATATTGTATTAAATTATTTTCTTGATTGCGCAAGACATTTAGAATAAAGTTAATTTTTTTTAGTTTCTGCAGAGGATAATAAAATTTAGATGAATAACTGATCTATAGGCAGTTACAAAAACTTTTTTAGAACATATTGAAAAAAAAGGAGAGGGGATACATTAGGGGGTTAAAGGTCGAATTTTGAATGTTTCACAATGAATTTATTTTGCTATTTTTTTTCATTTGGCGAAACATTTTTATTCCTTATTAGCCAAATTGCTAAAGTTCGTAAAAAGTCAGCTAGAACCGTTTTTATATATCACTTTAATTTCGCATTTTTTCGATGTATTTTTCAAAATTTAAATAAATATTACTATTTTATGAAGTATTTTATTTAATAAACTAAACAAAAAAGCTTATATTCAGAAGATGCAGCATTCGTATTTTTTTAAGATGAACTATAAAATTAAAATTTATACGTTTATGCATGCTTTCATCAATATTTGATTATGCATGCATACATATATGTCGGTAAATCCAAAGTTTTTGGACTGGTATCTTTCTATTATAATATATGGGGAAATTTTATTGTGTATTTATATTTATTTAGTATCATTGTATACCGGCACAATTTTTACATCCCTTTTGGAGCAGCTATATGCATTAATATATGACTTAACCCCTTGGGAACAAGCGACCGGTATTCTTAAGGTGCTCAGAATCCTTCATTATTCCCACCAGATATTTTTTATTGTAAAGTTTACCTCATCTAATAAAACCATTTTCGCGATTCAATTACAATTTTTTTTCTGTTTTGAAAAACTGGTGATAAAAGATTAAAAATTAACCAAACGGCTACCGTCGCGAAGGAGTTAAAATGCTTTCCCGTACACTGTATGTGCAAAAGGAATTCGCTTGTTTCGTTACTAAAAGCATTTCACACCACTAACATTAAGCTGGAATATTCGATTTATTTAATGGCAGACCATTTTTTGATTTATATAAGGATCTTCGAAGAACTTAATGCTCTGGAATTTGCGTACAAATTTCAAAAATTTCCTAAACATCTATGTGTCAAGAACTAATCGATTGATCACTTTCAATTGAAAGTAAACAAGAGCATAACGACTCTTGTATGCTTTTCATTGTTTACTGCAGTGGTTCATTGGTCCATAAGGCAAAATTTTTAGTACGGTAAAAGTGGTGCAAGGTCCATATTTTTAACTTGTTGTGTAAAAAAAACCTTATGTGATTAAATCAGTTTTTCTTTTCTTAAAACTGTTTTCTCATTTCCCGTTCTTATTTATGTCCCCATAAATATCAGATTTAAATTTTAAACGCAGGATAATCGCAAGAGCTTGGCTGTACGGAGAATGGAGCTATGGATAAACAGGAAGAGACAGCATACTCTAAAACGGTTGCGAAGGAAGTAAATGATGATACAGTTTGTTTACATCGATTAAGGACTGATTAACGCCAGGGGAAAATCTATCTGTATAAACGAATAAATAAGTTTCGCTTTATTTCTGACAGAAATTTTGCATGTGCAAGAGGCGTTTAAATTAGGCAAAAATTCGGATTCAAATTTATTGGTGGAAGTTTGCCCTTGCCGTAACCAAATTCACTGCCATTGACATTAGGATTTTTTATGTAGTTACAATACGACGGAACCGTAAGGCTTGCTTACTGCTGGGAGGTTGGGGGGGAGCGTCCACCAATAAAAATGGATAGATATGTTTGACTTAATTATATTAGTAAATTTAGATGAATAAGACATTTAAATAAGGAGGAAAGTTGTATTAAAATTTTTTGGTGGACGTTTGCCTCGGCAGTAATCAGACCTTGCGGAACCGGTTACAGTTGAAACATTACTATTTTGAGGACATTTCAATTCCTTTTTATTCCCAGTTCCATGGTACGGAGAGTGCGTAAAGTTCCAGAAAGTTATCATTTCTTTACATTGACGTAAATCATTTCCTAAAGGAATAATTATCTGGACCAAAAAGAAGATTTTCGTCACACTGCAAATAAAGAAATTATAAAAATATAACAGAACTTTGAACGAAAATATGACATAACCTCTGCTGTGTTACTCACGGTTCTTTATCTGTAGAAACCTCATAAACAAACATATTTTAGACTTTTAAAGAAGCATTTATAAACTAATGTTTCGATAACTGTCCGTAATTTTCGGGATTGTTTCAGAGTAGCATATACTACAATGTATTAGCCTGTTTCTCATCCCAGAATATTGATTTTTTGGTGCAATCAATTCACAAGTAAACATCTTCAGCAAAGTAATTCAATTTATAGATGCAAAAATTATTACAAAAGTATAATAATTTTAATGTTAATGTTGATAACTCTTTGAGGGGAAGCAAATGTGTTTGAGATATGTTGAATTCCCACCGGAATTAAAAAAAAATCATTACTTCAAAAAGAGAAAAGGCAATTTTTGGACTTATTCCCGCCAAAATTTAGAAAGTAAAATTTTATTAAAAGTTTCTTGTGCGAATCTGCATTAAAATTCGCTCCTGAAGGGCTTAATTTAGTATGTTTCTCCGTTAAATATATTTGTGGAACATGAAAATGTTTATTTGCGAAGCATAGTATCCGAAAGCCCGATATTCCATGTTGAGACAAGTGATTATACTTACACTCTAAAAACTACTAAGAAACATAAAATGTGTAATATGAATTTTAAAAAGTTCGCTGTTTTACCTAAAATGCGACTAAAATAGTAAAGGAAAATCAATTAAATTTTCCCCCCTTTTTATAAAAGAGTCATCTAATGGTTATAAAATTGTTGTTACAGTTAAAAAAATCTCTTAAATGATTCTTTTTCAAATGAAACCGTCATGTTTTTCATTTAATTATTCCAATTTATTTTTTGTTTTATAATTCATTGATTTATAACACAAAGCACGGTGTGTAAAGATAATGCTAAATGCAACTAATGTAAAATACAAAATAGGATAATTAATAAAATACTATTTTATTTTCATAAACATTTTTACTGGGTCGAATTTTTTGAGCATTTATTCTATATAAATACTCAAGTTCTGATTCGATTAATTAAAATGGAGTTTTTAATAATTATATATATATTTTAATCTTACGACAATAATTTAGAAGCGATAAATACATCAAAAACACGCAACAATTTTTTTAAACCTGCGAGAAACATTACAATAACTCAAAAACTAATTAATAACTAAAGAAATTTTAATTGCGTCTTTTGGGAAACTAACAGCTTTCAGTTCTTAAAAATTAGGATAAATCAGAAATTCTCAAAAATGTGAAGCGATGTATGTTTTTTTTCTTTACGAGTGTTTGAAGCATTAAATAAAACATTTTTATCAGAGAAAGCTGTCATTTAAATTTACGGAATTTTTTTTAAACGTATAACTATAACATACAGTTTGAAAGGACACACAAAAAATATAAAAATAGATAGCATACATTTAATGAACATTTATATGGAAGTAATTAATCATTTTTTAATATTTCACTAAAATTGACAAAAAAAGTATAATGTGTTGGTTTAAAAATTCTGTAAACTACGGTTTAAATACATTTCAATTTAATTAAAAGATATTTATTTGCTTATCATTGAAGTTAAAATGTGAAATATAAATATAGATTTTTAGCTTTAAGGAAATATTGCGATTTTTTTTAATGTACACATTTTTTTTTATCTCTATGTGTGATTTATTTATTTAAATTGAAGAACTTTGTATGTATTTAAAAAATTCGTAGATTCTACGTATAAATAATATACATACATATATCTTGAGAAGTAAATATAAAAACAAAGTTTCTCCTGCTGCCACTGATTTTCGGAAACGGTTCCGAGTAGTTCCTATAGTGCAGGGACGGTGAACCTTTTCACATCCACGTGCCAAAATTTTCCAAAAATATACTTTTCGTGATCATGATTTGCCAACCATAAAAAAATTTAATGGATCATATAATAATGAATTCAAATTATTTAAAAGTTTGTTTTTAGCATTAAAAAAATATGGATAATATTTAATGATATATTTTAAAAATTTATTTTAAAAATATTATTTCTGTTGTCTCATCTTAGAGGCCAAATAATTTATATCAGCATCGTACTTAGTTATTTGTTAAAGAATGCAAGTTGAATTGGACTCATTTGTCAAAATGTTTTTACTTGAATTTTTCATATTATTCATTTCCGAAAAGAATGTATCGCAATTTTTTTTTTTTTTCAAAATAAAAAATGCCAGATTCTACAGCTTTTAGTGTCTGGAATTGAATTCCAAGTTGTTATAATTTTACATCGGGATTTTTGCTTATAATGCCTTTTAACCTTTCTTTTGCAATAATCTGATTCTTAAAATTTTGTGAGCCAATATTGAGCTAGGTTTGGATACATTAACCCCTTAGGGACGAGCGACACGTATACTTGCCGCATGAAGCGCTCAGAATCGTTGTTTTTCCTCCCCAGTAAAATTTTACTGTAAAACTTGCTATATTAAATCAGCGCATTTTCTCGATTCAAGAAGACATAAATTTCTGTTTTTAAAAAATGGTGGCAAAATATTAAAAATTTCGTAAAAGGCTCCCGTCCCGAAGGGGTTAAGTTATATTTTAGTTTCTTCAATCTGTATAACAATGATGACCAACCGAACTAATCGAATTAAGATAAAGTGAGACAACATTTAGATTAATTAATCAATTTTGTGAAATTCAACTATATTTTGATGTAGAACCTGAATCTATGACATGAAAAAAATAATCTGCAGCGTGCCACTTATGGCACGCGTGTCATAGGTTCGCCGTCCCTGCTATAGTGTATTAATCAGTTTTCTCAACGCGGAATGGCATTTTTTTTTTGGATGCTATTAATTGTCAAGTAAACATTTTCATGTTCAACAAACGTGTTTTACAGATAAACAAGATAAATTGATAGCTTTCACATCCACACTAATATTAATAATATTTTGTTATTCCTGAATGTCTACATTTAATTACGCAGTTTAAAAGGTTTACTGCGGAATCCTGACAGCACTTAGATTACTCGGAAGCAGTGTTCCCAGTGGGCTACTTTTTTTTTAAATTCAGATTTCTTGATTGGCACCACTTTTCTGAAATGGTAAAATTTCCCTTGATTTCGCCTTAATTAATATGTCATTAAGTAAGGTTAAAAAAAAAAAAAAAAAAAAAGCAATTTAACAAATTACAACGACCATTTGGAAAATGATTTTTTCAAAGACTAAAATTTAAGACATAAAAAATCGCACGGAGTTGATCCTACATTACGTACGCCATGGATTAAACATTAATAGTGTTATTACACGTAAAAATTGCAAGCGACAAAAATCGCCTGCAACGCGTACGTATTATCCCCCTGAAACTTATGTATTATCCAAGCATTCCATTGGCTGTTCGGGAAAAGGTTTTTCCATCGTAGAAATCTGACGGCTCATTTTAAATGAAATTTCATTCTTAAACTTCTAAACACCCCACAATATTACTTTTTACACCGTCGTATAAAGAACAAATGTACTTTTAAATGCAATTTGTTTCAAAGCTGCATCTCAATTTGTTTCTGAGTTATTAATTTTTTTTGCAGTTTTTATTACTTTTTTGTCATAGTGGCCACAGAAGTATCCATCTCCAGTGAAAGTAAAGGGAAAGTACAATTTACTGCATAGACCAATCAGAAAACGAATAAAATGCGGATTAAATCAATAAAAAGCTTCAGATAGCTTTTTGATTTCCTACCCTGACGAGGACAATAACCATTTTTCCAAATGGTTAATAAAGCTAATTTTACTATTCAAAAAACACTTTATCAAAAAAGTGGCGAAAGTTCAGAAATATTAATTTAAAAGAAAAGTAGCTCACCGGCAGCACTGCTCGGAAGAGGTTATTGTATATTCTCGTAAATTAATGTTTTTTATTTATTTATTTATTTATTATTTTATTTATTTATTTATTTATTTATTTTTTACTGTGTGATTAAAATTTTAAACCAAATTAAATAAAAATTACACATTATAATTATTTAAAATGCTTTAAAAGCTATATTAATACATGGAAATTATTCCAGAGAGAAACATTCGCCTGGCATGCTTTCAAATGAAAATCAAATTTCAAAGTAATTGCTTAAGAGGCGCAAAGGTCAACATAGTCAAAAGGAATCCATGTCGGGACTCGAACCTGGGCCATCAGTATAACATACTGACGTTCTACCGACTAAACAACATGGAACGATACCCAGTCTGGAAAATTTCTCAGTATTATATGTCGGCAAGGCTACAAACGCAGCACAAAATGGAATATTCATCGTGAGCCACCGACATGGGAAAACACGAAATTTAATTAAATCCAGCATCAATAGAACTATATTAATACACGGAAATTAGTCCAGACAGAAACATTCGCCTTGTATACAGTATTTCAAATGAAAGTCAAATTTCAAAGTAATTGCTTAAGAGGCGCAAAGGGCCAACATAGTCAAAAGGAATCCATGTCGGGATTCGAACCCGGGCCATCAGTATAACGTACTGACTTTCTACCGACTAAACCACATGGAACGATACCCAACCTGGAAAATTTCTTAGTATTATATGTTGGCAAGGCTACAAACGCAGCACAAAATGAAATATTCATCGTGAGCCACCGACATGGGAAAACACGAAATTTAATTAAATCCAGCATCAATAGAACTATATTAATACACGGAAATTAGTCCAGACAGAAACATTCGCCTTGTATACAGTATTTCAAATGAAAGTCAAATTTCAAAGTAATTGCTTAAGAGGCGCAAAGGGCCAACATAGTCAAAAGGAATCCATGTCGGGACTCGAACCCGGGCCATCAGTATAACGTACTGACGTTCTACCTACTAAACCACATGGAACGATACCCAACGTGGAAAATTTCTCAGTATTATATGTTGGCAAGGCTACAAACGCAGCACAAGATGGAATATTAATCGTGAGCCACCGACACCGGGCAAACACGAAGCCTAATTAAATCCAGCATCGATAGAAACTGTATTAATATATGGAAATTATTCCAGAGAGAAACATTCGCCTTGCATACAATATTTCAAATGACAATCAAATTTCAAAATAATTGCTTAAGAGGCGCAAATGCCAATATAGTAAAAAAGATTCTATGACATAGTATTCCATCTTGTGCTGCGTTTGTAGCCTTTGCGCATCTTAAGCAATTACTTTGAAATTTGATTTTCATTTGAAACATGGTTTAAAAGCATTGTAAAGATGTAATTAAAATAGTTTTAAACATTTCCAACATTTTCAGGATCCATATCAAAATTTGAAATTCATTTCAGTAAGGGAGATATTCCAAAAAAATCATTGTTTAATTTGAATATTAACTTTTGTAATTGGAGACCACACAAAAAGATAGCATCAGATATAAGAGGTGTCGACTGTAATGTCAAAAAAGTTAACACATCTAGTTTGCAAGAAACAAAAAGCATGTAAAAACAATATTAGCAAAATGTGATAGAGTAAAATATTGAACGTTCTTTTTAAACTGCATTTCTGGTTATAAGAATGGAACTATGGATAATGAGAAGGAGATATATAGTGTCTACCAGTTCTGACTGAAGTAAATTGAGGCTCTAGTCACAAGATGGCGGATGTTGTTTATTTACATAGATTCAACAGTTCCAGATTACTTCCAGGGAGAAATTCTACCAGTAAAGTTGAATAGAAAGTTTCGCCTTATTTAAATTACTTATTAATCCATAAATCCTATCATAAATAAACAAAACATTTATATTTGTTTGTACCAGTAAAAGTGTTCTTCGGTTTATTATAGTCTACTTGATTGACAGTGACAGAAGGATTGTTTATGTAGTTCCAATATGGCGGAACCGCATGGCCTGACTACCGCCAGGACGAAATTCCACCATTAAATAGAAAAAAAAAAATCCTTAATTATGATAAATTCTGCATGAAAAGTAAGTCTTTTATATAAAGATAAAACTGTATTAAAATTTACTGGTGCACGTTTACCTCGCAAGCTAACAGCACTCGCATTATAGGTAATAATTGAAGATTTGCCATTTAGAGAATACATCATTTCCTCTTTTTTGGTAGTTCTGTGGACTTCGCAAAAACATGGCATTTAAGAGCGCCACTCTCCAATGGATTACAGTTCTGGTTAATATCGGAATGAATGGGATTTTCCTCAAAATTCACGAATCTGTGCCAATTTGACTTTGTTATGGCAATAATTTTCGTGCCCAATTTCGAAGTATAGAATTAAGTACAGTAAACCCTCGATTTAACGGACCTCGGTTCAACGGACTTCGGATTCAATGGACTAATTAAAAAAAAATAAAAATTAAACAAAAATTAAAGTAAAACAAGTGGGTAAGTGTGATCGCAGATCGCACAGAGGGTGTCGTTTAACATCCCTTTTAAAACACTTTATCCTTAAATTAACAAATCAAAATCGTTAATTTAAAATTATTCCCCTCTCCCTAACCTGAAATTCAACGCTCGTATTTCAAATTTTTATATTTGACAAATGTCAAATATTTATTTATCACTATTATTTACTGGAAGCCTCCATGATAAAACAGCTTCTAAAACGATGAAACACGCTTCGAAAAAAAAAGTATTACTGCCCCCTCCCCCTCCCCTACTTGAGAATCAACACGCAACCCTCTTTTAAGCTTTTATATGTAAAAAATCAAGCAATGAACAACGACAAAGCATTTCTTTTTACTATTTTTAAAAAGCGATTTCTCGGTAAAATAAAAAAAAATATTTATTATATCTGTGGCGACACAATGTCTCGTGATCAAATGAACGAAACCTTAAAAAAAGGGAAAGAACACGAAACACCGAAAGTGTGCGCTTTGATTCTCACTGCAGCGTGGTTTTCGTTCTAAGCATGCGCAATGATGCTGGCGACCTATGCGGCCATGTGATATGCTTTTCGTTCTATGCATGCGCTAGCGTACCCACGATCCATTTCTGCTTCAGTTCACAAGTGTATTTTGCTACTAGTGCTTTTTTGATATGGCTTGTAATATTAAACGGAAACGTGTTAATTTATCTATAAAACAGAAACTTGAGTTGATAGAGAAGTTGGAGAGTAGTGTGTCGGTCGCACGTGTTTGCGAACTATACGGAGTTAAAAAAACAAACCGTTTCAGACATTCGCAAGAATAAGGAAAAACTAGTCCATTTTTCCCTTAAATACAGCGTGGGTGATTCAAAAAGCGGTTTCTCAGTGGCGGACAGGAAACATGTAAAAGTGGCTTAAAATAAAAACCTGGAGGAGGCAGTATACAAATGGTTTGTGCAACAGCGGTCAAGTGGCGTCGTCGTCCGTAGTGTTGAGTTGCGGGCAGCCGCAGAAAAATTGGCGAAACATATGGGTTTAGTGACATTTCGTGCAAGTGATGGCTGGCTTTGTCGCTTTCGTAAACGCCATGGTTTCACTAACAGGAAAACATGCGGTGAATCTTTAAGCGCCGACATCGAACAGGTGGAACCTTTTCGAAAAAAAAGATAAAGAAACTGATAGAATCCGAGGGCTTACTTTTGTGTCAGTTATACAATGCTGACGAGACAGGACTCTATTTTCGTTCTGTGCCGGAAAATACCTTGGCGTACAAACATGATGTCCAGACGTCTGGCCGCAAGCTAAACAAGGGGCGTATTTCAGCACTCCTTTGTGCTAATGCTGATGGTAGTCATCGTCTTAAACCAATGGTAGTTGGAAAGGCCAGGAAACCGCGTGCTCTAAAAAATATTAGTATGCAACAACTGCCAGTCATCTATTCTAGTTCAAAGAATGCTTGGTTCACAGGCGATATTTTTTCTGATTGGTTTTTTAACCAGTTTGTTCCAGCCGTGCGTCACTATCAAGAAGAAGTTATGAAAATACCTTCCCACGAAGTAAAAGCTCTATTACTCCTTGATAATGCTCCTTGCCATCCTAACGCTGAAAAGTTAGTTAGTAGGAATGGACGAATAAAATGTGATTTCCTTCCTCCAAACGCAACTTCATTAATTCAACCGATGGACCAAGGAGTCATTGTTGCCTGCAAGAGGATTTATAAGAAGAAATTCCTTGAAGAAGTAATGGTAGTGTTGGAAATTGCAAATGATGCAGTAGAAGATTTGAGAGGAGCCAGAACGCTGCAAAATTGGTGCACCTGCAATTTAAAATCAGCTATCTTTAACTTTGCTGCTGCGTGGAGGGAGATGAAGGTATCCACACTGGCTAACGGCTGGTCAAAACTACTCAACGACGCAGATCCTGAATACGATTTTACAGGGTTTGAGATTTCGGATTTTAGGAGTACAATAATGGAGGCTGGTGATGATATCCCTGAGAAATATATAGAAAAGTGGCTCGAGAATGACGAAGCAGATCCAGGCTACCAGATTCTAAATGAGGAGGAGATCGCAGAAAGTATTCAGCATGATGACAATAAAGATGAGGTCCAGGACGACAAGAAAGAAGAATTAAGCGAATTTCGACCGAAATTATCTACAGTACGAGAGCATATGGATGACGTCATTACTTACATAGGGCATCTTCAGATCCCGAAGTGTTTGCGTATTATGAACACTTTAGACAATTTCGAGCTCTTATAATAAAAAAAAAACAGCATTCAAGTGGGAAACAACTAAAACTAGACACCTTTTTTCAATCCAGCAGTATGGAGCAACCTTAATGTGATGTAAATAACATAAAATGATG
The DNA here is from genome assembly GCA_963932465.1 of Maratus speciosus. Lineage (NCBI taxonomy): Eukaryota > Metazoa > Arthropoda > Arachnida > Araneae > Salticidae > Maratus > Maratus speciosus. Next base: position 498,072,399 of record OZ010794.1, on the reverse strand, counting down.
CCTGTTGTTTTGGGGGCATTGTAATTTTTTTCCATTTGTTTATTGCTTGTCTATTAATTATTATTTCTGTGTAAAAAATGTTTCATTCCCATAAAAGTTGCATATGTGTTAGTTCGTTTGTATTTCATTACCAATATTGTATTATTAAAAGTAATGTATTGTGTTAGGTAGCTTTCTTTACAAAAAAGCTACCTATTGCAGCCGTTCGGAGGAAAGCGATTTCAAAAAATTTTGGTATATTTTCATCGATCATGACCCCCAGACCCCGAAACCACCCTCCGTTCAAAATTGATATATATATATATATATATATCTGACCTATGTCACACTGTAACTCCCGTAATTATGAACCGATTTTGATGTAATTCGGTGTGTACATAGTACATACCAATGTCTCGGCCGAGTTCGTTGGCCAGCTTCATCCGCCGTTTTGTTTCAAAATGGCGGCCATTTAAAAATTTAAAAAAAATTTAAAACTTGAAATGTGGTACCAAAAAATTAAAAATGGAAAAATATTTTTTTCTTATGTATTTGATCTTTATACAAAGATTCCGGAGCAGTTTTTGTTTCGTCTATATCTTAAAAAATGGCTGAGTTATAGCATTTTGAATTTCTAGCGTGGCTGACATTTTGAAACGTCCTGAAATTTGTCAGGCGATAAAAGGCGTATTTATGAACCGATTTGGATGTAATTCGGTGTGTACATAGTACATACCAATCTCTCGACCGAGTTCGTTGGCCAGCTTCATCCGCCATTTTGTTTCAAAATGGCGGCCATTTAAAATTTTTTTAAAAATTTAAAATTTGAAATGTGGTACCAAAAAATTCAAAATGGAAACATATTTTTTTCTTATGTATTTGACCTTTATACAAAGATTTCGGAGCAGTTTTTGTTTCGTCTATATCTTAAAAAATGGCTGAGTTATAGCATTTTGAATTTCTAGCATGGCTGACATTTTGAAACGTCCTGAATTTTGTCACGCGATAAAAGGCATATTTATGAACCGATTTGGATGTAACTTCGTTTATACATAGTACATATCAATGTCTCGACCGGGTTCGTTGGCCAGCTTCACCCGCCATCTTGTTTAAAAATGGCGGCCATTTAAATTTTTAAGAAAAATTTAAATTTGAAATGTGGTACCAAAAATTGAAAATTGAAAAAATATTTTCTTCTTATGTGTTTGACCTTGATAAAAAGATTCGGGAGCAGTTTTTGTTTCGTCTATATCTTAAGAAATGGCTGAGTTATAGCATTTTGAATTTCTAGCGTGGCTGACATTTTGAAACGTCCTGATTTTTCTCACGTAATAACAGGCGTATTTATGAACCGACTTGGAGGTAGCTTGGTGTGTACATAGTACATACAAATATCTCGACCGAGTTCGTTGGCTAGCTTCATCGCCATCTCGTTTCAAAATGGCGGCCATTTAAAAAATAAAAAAATAAAAAAATTTAAATGAGATACCAAAAAAATTGGAAAATGAAAAAGATTTTTTTTGTATGTGTTTGACCTTAATACAAAGATTCCGGAACAGTTTTTCTTTCGTCTATATCTAAAAAAAAATGGCTGAGTAATAGCATTTTGAATTTCTCTTGTGGCTGACATTTTAAAACGACCTGATTTTTGTCACGCGATAACAGGCGTATTTATGAACCTATTTGGATGTAACTTGGTCTGTACATAGTACATACCAATGTCTCGACCGAGTTCGTTGGCCAGCTTCATTCGCCATCTTGTTTCAAAAGGTTTGCCATTAAAAAAAAATTAAATTTAAAATTCAAAATGAGGTATTAAAAAATTGGAAAATGAAAAAGATTTTTTTTATGTGTTTGGCCTTGATACAAAGATTCCGGAGCAGTTTTTGTTTCTGAAAATTTGTTCTTTTGTTGATATCTTAAAAAATGGTTGATTTATAGCACTTTGAATTTCTAGCATGGCTAACATTTTGAAACGATCTTGTATTTGTCACGCGATAACACACGTATTCGCCTATTTCGATGTAAGAAGGCATGTGGATAGTATACATCAACACCTCGACCAAGTTCGCTGGCCAGATTCATCAGCCATCTTGTTTCAAAATGGCGGCCATTAAATTAAAAAATATATATATATTTAAAGTGAGGTGCAAAAAAATTAGAAATTGAAAAAGGTTTCTTTCTTAAGTATTTGATCTTGATATAAGGATTCAGGAGCATTTTTTGTTTGTCTTTACCTTAAAAAATGGCTCAGATATAGCAGTTTCAATTTCTATTGTGGGTGACATTTTGAAAAATCTGAATTTTTGCATGCGACAGCACTCCTATATATTAACCGATTCCGATGTGAGTGAGCATGTGCACAGCAATTACTAAGGTCTCGACCAAGTTCACTGCTTAGCCTCATCCACCATGTTGTCTTAAAATGGCAGGCACTTTAAGAAATTGCCGAATTTGGCAGCCAAATATAAGTTACTTTAAAGAAAAGCAGCTTGGATAAAGCTGACTAATTTCGCGAAATTCTCATTCATTATATTGATAAAAATTAGTATTGAATCTCCTATATTCGGTTTCCACTAAATTGAGCTTCGTGTGTTTGCATGATATAAGTTGGCTTTTTTTAAAATAAGGATTATGAAAGCTACCTCTTCCTCCCGGCACTGGCCGGAAGGACTTTTTATATATATATATGTATATATATACAGTAGTATATATGTATATACAATATATATTTATGTATATACATATATTGTATATATACAATACATGTATATACACTGTATATATTGTATATATATATATTATATATATATATATATATAATTTGCACTGTAATAATATATGTAATTACAAGTACGTAATAATATATATATGTACTATAATTATAACAAAATAATATTATAAATAGTACTTTGCGATTTAACGGACACATCTTAGTCCCAATTAGTCCGTTAAATCGAGGGTTTACTGTATTGCCGTTTTGCGAAAATATGGCGCGTTTATGCGTTTGTTATGTGCATATGTTTCTAATGATGTTTCTTAGGATTTGACAGAACACGGCAGTTCACTTAAAAAAAAAAAATGGACTAAAATACGGAAATACTGCTTGCAATCGAGACACCAGTACTATTTCCGTATTTTAACGGAACTTATTCGCGGTACATTACAAAAAATTCTATCTCTTTTTTTTTTTTTTTTTTTTTTTTTTTTTTTTTTTTGGCATTTACGGGGCAAAATTCCGTTAAAATACGGAATTAGTACTGGCGTCTGGAGTGCTAGTAGAATTTCCGTATTTTAGTTCATTTTTTTACAGTGTTGATGCAACTTATTACTTACCTCTCCTCAAAAAAAGTAGTTGAAAAAATGTTTACAATATAAACTTTCCGACCTATTTTTTGAAAAATGTATACTATTACAATGTCCTATAGCACACCTATTTTTTACACCTATCGTCGCCTCAGAGCAACAGTGGTACATATAGTAATAATAACAAGTTGGAAATTGTTCGTCAAACGTGGCAAATAAGGGGAGTTCGTACTATAACTATTTGTATAAATATTTTTTGCACCGCATATTGTACTGAATGTATACTTTAGTGCACTTTATATGTGCCTATCCATTCCATTCTGTTCTAAAGGCTGTAACATCATTAAAATGCACTTGCAATAATTTTTTTCCCATTGGCCATAATGTAACGGAAAACTTTTGACTATCCCTGTAATTAAACTATACATGCGATTTTCATAAAATTTAAAATGACTCGACAAAATATTGCATCAATTGTATATTTAAAATTTCAGACCATTCGGAAGGGTGTAAAATCATTAAAATGCACTTGAAATAATTTTTTCCCATTGGCCGTAATATAACGGAAAATTTTGATTGTCCCTGTTATTAAACTATACATCCGATTCTCATAAAATTTGAAATGACTCAACAAAATCTTGCATCAATTATATATTTAAAATTTCAGACCATTCGGAAGGCTCTAACATCATTAAAATGCAATTGCACTAATTTTTTCCCATTGACCGTAATATAACGGAAAACTTTTGACTGTCCCTGTAATTAAACTATGCATCCGATTTTCATAAAATTTTAAATGACTCGAAAAAATCTTGCATCAATTATATATTTAAAATTTCAGACCATTCGGAAGGCTCTAACATCATTAAAATGCACTTGCAATAGTTTTTTCCCATTGGCCGTAATATAACGGAAAACGTTTGACTATCCCTGTAATTAAACTATACATGCGATTTTCATAAAATTTAAAATGACTCGACAAATTTTGCATCAATTATATATTTAAAATTTCAGACCATTCGGAAGGGTGTAAAATCATTAAAATGCACTTGAAATAATTTTTTCCCATTGGCTGTAATATAACGGAAAATTTTGACTGCCCCTGTCATTAAACTATGCATCCGATTTTCATAAAATTTGAAATGACTCGACAAAATCTTGCATCAATTATATATTTAAAATTTCAGACCATTCGGAAGGCTCTAACATCATTAAAATGCACTTGCAATAATTTTTTCCCATCGGCCGTAATATAACGGAAAACTTTTGACTGTCCCTGTCATTAAACTATACATGCGATTTTCATAAAATTTGAAATGACTCGACAAAATCTTGCATCAATTATATATTTAAAATTTCAGACCATTCGGAAGGCTCTAACATCATTAAAATGCACTTGCAATAATTTTTTCCCATTGGCCGTAATATAACGGAAAAATTTGACTGTCCCTGTTATTAAACTATGCATCCGATTTTCATAAAATTTGAAATGACTCGACAAAATCTTACATCAATTATATATTTAAAATTTCAGACCATTCGGAAGGCTCTAACATCATTAAAATGCACTTGCAATAATTTTTTCCCATTGGCCGTAATATAACGGAAAACTTTTGACTGTCCCTGTCATTAAACTATACATGCGATTTTCATAAAATTTTAAATGACTCGACAAAATCTTGCATCAATTATATATTTAAAATTTCAGACCATTCGGAAGGCTCTAACATCATTAAAATGCACTTGCAATAATTTTTTCCCATTGGCCGTAATATAACGGAAAAATTTGACTGTCCCTGTTATTAAACTATGCATCCGATTTTCATAAAATTTGAAATGACTCGACAAAATCTTGCATCAATTATATATTTAAAATTTCAGACCATTCGGAAGGCTCTAACATCATTAAAATGCACTTGCAATAATGTGTTCCCATTGGCCGTAATATAACGGAAAACTTTTGACTGTCCCTGTAATTAAACTATGCATCCGATTTTCATAAAATTTTAAATGACTCGAAAAAATCTTGCATCAATTATATATTTAAAATTTCAGACCATTCGGAAGGCTCTAACATCATTAAAATGCACTTGCAATAATTTTTTCCCATTGGCCGTAATGTAACGGAAAATTTTGACTGTCCCTGTAATTAAACTATACATCCGATTTTTATAAAATTTGAAATGACTCGACAAAATTATGCAAAAATTATATATTTTAAATTCCAAACGATTCGGTTGGGTAGTTTTTGCTCTGTTATATACGAACAGACGGACAGACGGACGGACAGACGGACGGACTGAACGACAACTATAGGTACTACGTATTTATATAATTACGAACGCACCTAAAAAATGAGATGTTTGACTTACTGCTACTAATAACTGTGTTTGCATGTAGTGAAAAATTTCTGAAACACAAAATTTTGTTTAATACTATATCTCAGATGTGTTATTGCCGAAACGTCAGTGAAGGCTTACTGTGGAGACACGAAAAGTTTTGGTTTCCGTTAGTCTGTCTGTCTGTCCCGCGATAACTTCCGTAAAAAGCATCCGATTATCTTAAAATTAAGGATGCATGTTGGTGAAATCCCCGGATTTAGCTGTATAGTTTTTGGTTAAATTTGGTTCATTCGTTCGGAATATATAGAACATTTTATTTTGCGACTTAATGCTTTCCTATAGCAATTCAGACGATTTTTCCATTTTTATTTGTTGAAAAGAAATGGCTCATATGATTAAAGGATTTAAATGCTAAATTAAGGATGATGAAATTTCGTAATTAGAACCATACATTATTCATAGTAGTTTGAAATTTTGTGTATACATTTGTCAGAGTTTTTAAATTCCGTGTATAACTTTTAAGGAGGGATTTTATATATGTGTTTCAATAATATAAAATATTTTTTTTTAATATAAATTTTCTTTTTAAGCACATATTTAATTGTTTTTATTATCTTTTAACTGTTACCTAGCAGCGAACTACACCTAAAAATATCGTAAATGTGAAAGTATGTGTAATTGTTTGAAGTTAAATCAAAGTCAAAAGGGACGAATTAATGCCTTTGTGTCTTTACATGTAGAAGGAATTTACCACAGAAATAAAGAAAGACTATGTTCTATTTATTTTGTTCAAATATTTTTCTTTTAAATTAAAAAGTTCATTATTTTCATAAGGAATAAATCGACATTTCGCTATGAAATTTAACAATCATTTTTCTTTTTTTTGCCGTTGCCACGAAAATTCAATCCCGGAATAAAAATTTATCCTAAACAGTTAATTTTGATTTGAAAGATTTTTATGTGCGAGAGGAAAATGAAATAAAAAATAGACATGAATACGCCTTCATCTATACTCCTATTATAAAGAGGAAAAAATTGTTTATTTGTCGGAGGTAAGCTCAGGAACTACCGAACCGATTCCAAAAGTAATGGTATCAAAATGATGGTGTTAGTCCAACTTAGAACATAGGCTATATCTTATGTCGGTGCCACTACCCCAAAGGGGGTGCAGGAGCAAAAAACGTTCTAAAAATGCGATTTTTGCGTTACTGAAGGACCTAGAAATATGAAATTTGGAATATTAGTTACTTATAAGATATAAATTATGTCTAAGAACAGTTCTTAAACAAATCGACATTTAAAAGGGGTGAAAATGCACAAAAAGCGTTCTAAAAAACGTTCTAAATGGTAGTTTCTACATAATCTCAGGAAATGCCAAACCGATTTCAAAAGTAATGGTATCAAAATGATTGTGTTAGTTCAACTTAGAACATAGGCTATATCTTATGTCGGTGTGACTACCCCAAAGGGGGGTGCAGGAGCAAAAAACGTTCTAAAAATGCGATTTTTGCGTTACTGAAGGGCCTAGAAATGTGAATTTTGGAATATTAGTTACTTATAATATATAAATGATGTCTAAGAACAGTTCTTAAACAATTCGAAATTTAAAAGGGGTGAAAATGCACAAAAAGCGTTCTAAAAAACGTTCTAAATGGTAGTTTCTACATAATCTCAGGAAATACCAAACCGATTTAAAAAGTAATGGTATCAAAATGATGGTGTTAGTCCAACTTAGAACATAGGCTATACTTTACGTCGGTGCCACTACCCCAAAGGGGGTGCAGGAGTAAAAAATGTTCTAAAAATGTGATTTTTGCGTTACTGAAGGGCCTAGAAGTGTGAAATTTGGAATATTAGTTACTTATAATATATAAATGATGTCTAAGAACAGCTCTTAAACAATTCGAAATTTAAAAGGGGTGAAAATGCACAAAAAGCGTTCTAAAAAACGTTCTAAATGGTAGTTTCTACATAATCTGAGGAAATACCAAACCGATTTAAAAAGTAATGGTATCAAAATGATGGTGTTAGTTCTACTTAGAACATAGACTATATTTTATGTCGGTGCCACAGGGCTCCCAAATGGTTTTGCCAACTGAATACCAATAACTTTTAACAGAAAATTTTATGGTAGGTTTGCGCTAGAATTAGCTTTCAAAGGTGGTTTCGAGGTGGTTTATAAGAAAAATCTAAAAAGATAATTTTTCTAAAATAATATTGGTATTCAGTTGGCGGACCATTTGGGAGCCCTGGTGCCACTACCCCAAAAGAAGTGCAGGAGCAAAAAAAGTTCTAAAAATGCGATTTTTGCGTTACTGAAGGGGCTAGAAATATGAAACTTGGAATATTAGTTACTTATAAAATATAAATGATGTCTAAGAACAGTTCTTAAACAATTCGAAATTTAAAAGGGGTGAAAATGCACAAAAAGCGTTCTAAAAAACGTTCTAGATGGTAGTTTCTACATAATCTCAGGAAATACCAAACCGATTTAAAAAATATTGGTGCCAAAATGATAGTGACAACGTTTGCTCCAAGATTGGCTATGTTTTATGTCGGTGCCACTACCCCAAAGGGGGTGTAGGAGCAAAAAACGTTCTAAAAATGCGATTTATGTGTTACTGAATGGCCTAGAAATATGAAATTTGAAGTATCAGCTACTTATTAGATATAAAGGATTTTTAAGGACAGTTCTTAAACAATTCGAAATTTAAAAGGAGTGAAAATGTGCGAAAAGCGTTCTAAAAAACGTTTCAAATGGTGATTTCTACACAATCTCAGGAAATACCAAACCGATTAAAAAAATAATGGCGTCAAAATGATGGTGAAACCCTTGCTCCAACATAGGCTATGTTTTATGTCGGTGCCACTACCCCAAATGGGGTTCAGGAAAAAAACGTTCTAAATTGCGGTTTTTGCCTGACGGAAGGGCCTTGAATCGTGAAATTTAGAATGGTAGTTAGTTATAAGATATCAATGATCTCTAAGGACATTTCCTAAAAAAGTCGAAATTTAAAAGGGGAGTCAAAAAGGGTTGTAAAAAACGTTCTAAATCGCGATTTGTCACCAATATCTCAGGAAGAATCAAACTGATTTCAAAAGTAATGGCAAGAAATTGATGCTGACAGCCTCTGCTCTCAAGAAATACTGAACCGATTTCAAATATAATGGTGCAAAAATGATGGGGACAGATCTTGCTCCAAGATAGGCTATATTTTATATCTGTTTCCACTACCCCAGAGGAGATGCAGGAGCAAAATGAGCGAAAAGCGTTCTAAAAATGTTCTAAATGCCGATTTGTCACCAATATCTCAGGAAGAATCAAACTGATTTCAAAAGTAATAGTAAGAAATTGATGCTGACAGCCTCTGCTCTAACATAGACGCTATTTTAAGTCGGTATCACTATCACATAGACGTTGCAGGAGCAAAAAAGCGTTTCAAATTTCGATTTTTGTGATCGGTAGGGGCTAGCAACTTAAAATTAGGCTAGGTACATATTTATTACATATAAATGATTTTTAAGAACAGTTTCGAAAAAATTGGAAATTTAAAAACGGGTGAAAATGAGCGAAAAGCGTTCTAAAAACGTTCTAAATTGCGATTTCTACTCGATCTTGGGAAATTCCAAAGCTATTTCAAAAGTAATGGTAGCAAATCAATGGTGACAGTCCCTGCTATAACGTAGGTTATTTTTTATAGGTTATATATTTTTATATTTTTCTGTCACTACCATCTGAGGGTTGCAAAAGCAAAACATGTTCTAATTTGCGTTTTTTGCATAAGTGAAGGGTCTAACACTTTGAAGAATGGCATGGTATTTACTTACAAGATGCAACCGATTTCTAAGAACTGTCGAAAGAAAATTTCAAATTTAAAAAGATGAAGTGGGCGAAAAGCGTTATAAATTACATTTTTTATGTAATCTTATCAAATACCAAACCGATTAAAAAAATAATGACAACAAATTGTAGGTGATAGAACCTGCTCAAACATAAGATACATTTTATGTCTGTGCCACTACCACCAGAGGGTTGCAGTAGCTAAAAACTTTCTAAATTGCGATTTCTGTGATACTGAAAAGGCTAGAAACTTTAAATATGGCATGGTAGTTACTTATAAAATATAAATGCCCTCGAAGTACTGTCGAAAATAAATTCGAATTTAAAAGGGGTGAAGTGAAGGGGAGGTGCGAAAATAATTCTAAAAAAGTCCCAAATTACGATTTCTACGCATTTTCAGGGAGTATAAACCAAATATAAAAGTAATAGTTGCGAATCAATGGTAACAGTATCTAATCCTACACAGGGTATATTTTATGCCGATGATTCTACCACCTGGGGTTCACAGGATCAACAAGGCCTCTAAAAAAGGCCTTTAAAAGCTTTCTAAATTACGTTTCTGTGGAATATTAGGAAATAACAAACCAATTTCAAAGTTAATGTTGGCAAATTAATGGTGACAGTTCCTATTTCAACATAAGCATTTATGTTGAGAGAGGTGGTAGGACTTGGAATTTGACATGATTGTTAATTTTAAGATGTAAGAAGATGATTTCTAAAAAATTCAAAACTTCAAATGAATACTGAAATGAGCGTATTAATTGAGCATGAAAGTTTCAAAATATTTTCTAAATCATTATTTATTTAGTTTTATTTCGTTTTATTAATTTAAGTCTCATTTCTGCCTTATTCAGTGTAACAATGATGTTTAATCAAACTGTGTTTTAAATAGTAATTTTTTTAATTATTCCTAAAAGTAATAAGTATCTTTTAATAAAATAAATATTAAATTTTAATAAAATAAAAATTTAGTTAGTACCTTTTAATAAAAATTAGATAAATAAATATCACTTGGCATATTTCAAATATTACGCGAGCAAAGCCGCGGGGTTTGCTAGTATTAGAAATAAAGTGAAAATACGAAAAGAAGGTGAATTTGATCTCATATATCAAAAATAAAACGAATACGCTTTGAGGTTGAAATAAAAGGGGATTGTGTTATGATATTAATTCTTATTATTAAAAAAAAAATGTTACTAATATCTCATGGTTTATCGTCTGCCCACAGCTAACAGAAATGTTAATTCTTAATCGAAAATTCCAATAAGGAAAAAAAAACTTTTGAAGAGCAAATATATAGTAAATATCAAAATTATGCACCGGAAAATTATCGCTGTCGAAAATGACGTCATTGTATCGGAAAATAAATATTTTCATCCTTAAAAACCAAGCATTAACTATATTGACTGAAAAAATGTTTTTTGACGGGCGTTACTTCTTAATGCCGCCTCATTTCAGAAAATATGAATGAAAATTATTTTATTTTTAAAGGAAATTACATTTTCATTCATAAAACCTAAACGTTTAATATAATTGCGCCAATGTAAATCATTTTCTGTGTTACCAGTATTGAAATATAAGGCTCGGAAGTGTAAAAAGAAATCTAAGATTTGCGCTAACCATTAGCGCAATCAATAAAAATTTACGTATGTAAATTAATAAGACCATGGGGGGTTCAGGGGGGCGGGCCCCCCTGAAGAAATCTACTTTATTATTTAAAAAATATACCAGAATTAACAGCTCATGAAAATTTCGAAATATCCTTCCATAACGTTTTTAATTTAATGCTTCTAATGTCTGAAAATTTCGTATTTTTTATTCTTATAAATAATTACATAATTTGAAAACTTTAAATTGCGGTTTGCAGGAAACTGAATATTATCAAAGTGAGTCTAAAAACAATGACTTGCAGAGCTGACGTTGAGGCTCCTGATCTGCAGATTTACTAGTATAAATATTTTCCGCTGTTCCACTAGGTGCAGACACATTTTTTCAAAGCAGTAAATCAGACATCTCCTTTTGATTATTACTAGATGTGCTACTGTTGCACTGAATCGACGATATGAAGTCTCAATCGAATATACCATTTGGACGCTATTCGATACACTCACAAATAAACATACCGGGTGTCCCAAAAAGGACTGACTGATTTTAAAATTCAATAACTTGCAAACAGTGACAGATATTTAAAAAATTCTTGCAGGAGGGTTATGCATAAGGTCAAAAGTTTTATTACAGTGATTTTCGATTTTAGTTCGAATTACAAACAATAGATGGCGCTGTAAGCAATAGTCGCTAAATACAGGCTCGATTTCTGGTCCTTTGTCTTGTTCCATGCTGAAAAAGGAGATGAAAATGTATTATCCGGGCCACGAAGTACCAAAAATCGAGCCTGAATTCAGCGTCTATTGATCGCAGCGCCATCTATTGTTTGTAATTCGAACTAAAATTGAAAATCACTGTAATAAAACTTTTGACCTTATGCATAACCCTCCTGCAAGAATTTTTTAAATATCTGTCACCGTTTGCAAGTTATTGAATTTTAAAATCAGTCAGTCCTTTTTGGGACACCCGGTAGTTTGAGACATCACTGTAAAAACGTGAAAATCGAAATATGGTAATATGTAAACGCGAGAAAAATTTAATAGACCTTATAACCTCGAAGATCCGGCATCTTCGGGACCGAGAAAACGTGAATTTTTGAAAATTTCGTATTTCTCACAGAATATCTAAAGTACTTCTGATACTTTTAATGGCGCCATTTAATTCATACCCGGTTGATCCACACTTTTATTTAATTAATATTCAAGCGATATTTAACTGAGAAGAAAGAGAAAATGAAATATTAAAAAAAAAAAAAAAACTTACTTTAATCGATAATTTTTATGCTCCAAAAAAAAAAAAAAAAAATCTAATGAACACTGAAGTTAGTTCTTCTCTTGTATTACGAAGCATCAGTGTCAATTTTATTTGATTCAATTTTTTTAACCTTTTTTTTATATACAAGAGAAGAATATCGATTTAGGAAATATAGCCTTATTTCTCTAAAGCAGATAATAATTTTCCAGTCAAATTAATGCATTTTTCAAGTGAGAACTTTTTTTACTGCTAGCACTGTCTTCGTTCGTCTGAGGTGCTATCAGCGTTATCAACAATTATATTTAGCACAGCGTCAGCGATTTTGCAGTTCGCTAATCCATCGCTTTCGATCCCGAAGTTTTTAATATGTGAACAATTGCTATGTTTCTTTCTCCCGTAAGTTAGAAGTGCGAAATAAAGGAAGGGAGAGTTTACTTTAACCCTTTGAGGGGCGGTGGGACATATTATATACCACCTATGTTTAATTAATGTTTGCACCAAAAAATTTTAATTAAGTTTTACTTTTATAGCTTTGGAAGGAATGTGTTGAAAAATTGCTTTTCCTTATTTTGAAATAAAAATTTTCTACATTTCAGGTGGGAATTCAGCATTACACAAGCGCAATTGCTCAAAGGATTAATGTGGATTTTTGAAGCAGCCAGATTTCTGAATGCCGGATTTTCGAGGTCACACAGTACTTACATACATTCAGGAAATATATATATGCGAAACGAATTAAGGGGATCTCAAAATGTAAATATATATATTTTATAGTGCTTTATTTAATATCAAAATTACAATACTTTCCTTACATTATATGACAAGAAAGTAAATGTAGATGAGTCTTTCAAGCATTTAACTTTGTTTCTCTTAAAAAGTTTTTTCTATGTTCTTTCACCAACCTTATTTGTAACATAACTTTTGATAGATAATAAATTATCTTTTTAAAAAATCATATGCAATCAAACACGCCTCTTTTTTATAGTCTTTAAATGTCAATAATTGCGCAATTAGTAGAAAAATATCTTTAAAAAATTCTGTGATATGTATTATAGTTTCAGAAATAACTCCGAAGTGAATAAAATTGCATAGGAATTAAAAAACACGTCTTGTACACATGCTTAATTTTACCAATTTATAAAATACCATGCTTCAACTGCAAACATTTACTGGTTTCTTTGCGTCATTGTGTCCAAACTAAGTAAAATGTATGCTAATATATAGTAGGACACAAAGAAACCATTTATTTAAATTTTACTCACAATTTTGGATAGCGTAGCACAAAAAATAAATGAATATATTCAAATAAATGCATTTCAATGCATTATATAGGTTCCGTGACAGTGATATATTTAACAGTGTATTGGAAAATTAAAAGTTTTGTTCATATGTAGAAATTTATTTTAGACAAACCAAAAATAATTAAAATTGAATTTTAAAACAAATCGTTTAAAGCCACATCAAGGCGTCACTTAAATTTTACCGTATCTTTAAAAACTGTTATTTTGAATATAAGAGAGATATGAATGATAATACATTAACGAATAAATTTGTATACATATTTTCATGCTGAACATATTTTTTGCACATAACGTCTATAAATAGAACAAAAATAAATAATGAAACAACTAAAACATACATACATAAATACAGGGTGATTCATAAAAGATGGGCAGAACTTTAAGGGGTTATAGTACACTTAAAGACAAATAATATTAAATAGGAGACTAAGGGTCCCAGACGTATTCCCAAGGAGATAGGGGGCATTAAAGTTTAGGGTCCGAAATTTCAAATGATTATAAAACATGGAAAAATTGGTCGATTCGTTTGCGGTTTTTGCAAAAAATTTTCTTTATGCCAGTATTTTCTTGAAATAAAATTTTAAAGTTCAATTTCAAAAAATGCCGATAGGGGGCGCTTTAGACTTTGGAGTAACAAACAACTATTTTTTAACGTTATTTTTTGTATTTCTTTAAATGATTTCGAAAGCTTAGACTTAAACTTAAATTTTGATCTAAAAATCTGAGTCCTAACGAGTAGTTAAGTAGCGTAAACTGAAATTTGAAATTTGAAACCCTTCTCCCCCCAGAACAAAAATCAGTTATTCCCGATCTTTGTGTCGTAGATTAGGCTCTAACTACTGCCGCGTTTTGCTAAAATTATTCTTTATGTCAGTATTTTCTTGAAAATAAATTTTAAAGAAAATTTTCAAAAAATTCCGATAGAGGGCGCTTTAGACTTTGGAGTAACGAACAACTATTTTATACCGTTATTTTTTGTGTCTCATTAAATGCTTTCTAAAGCTTAGACTTAAATTTTCAGCCCAAAATCTGAATCGTTAGACGTGGTTAAGTTTCTGGGGAGAGGGGTTTGAAATTTCTACTCCTGAGCACAGTTCAGTTTACCATGTCCACACATTGTGTGCTGTGATACGAGGTAAAAAGACACAAATTAGGATTATGTTACCAAAGCATATTTATTAACATGTAATTACAATAAATGTTCAAAATTGTGACCACCAGAGGTTATGCACGCAGAACAACGGCGAAGAATGGAACGGCGAACATTCGCGAAAACATCAGGCTTTTCGAGCACTTCCCCTACAGCGGCGGAAAGTCTGGCGACCAGTTCCTCGGGGGATTCAATGGGTGTCTCATACATAAGAGCCTTCAATCGTCCCCAAAAAAAGAAATCGAGGGGTGAAAGATCTGGCGAGCGAGCAGGCCAAGCAACAGGACCACCTCGACCAATCCATCTGTTCGGAAATGTGATGTCCAGATAGTTGCGGACGTCTCGTACGTAATGGGCTGGCGCTCCATCGTGCTGGAACCACATGACCCGCCGGATGCGTGGAGGAACAACGTTTAACAGGTCTGGCAGCACATGTTGCAGAAATGTGAGGTATGTTTTACCGTTGAGGCGTTCAGGAAGAAGGTACGGTCCGATTAGGTGGTCTCCGAGGATTCCTGCCCAAACATTGATGGAAAAGCGTCTCTGATGAGCATGTGGATACGTAGCATGTGGATTGACATCCGCCCATACATGTGCATTGTGTGTGTTAAATGTACCTTCACGTGTGAAGGTACATTCATCGGTGAAAAGCACAGTTCGTCCAAAATGTGGATTTAGCGCGTTCTGCTGCAGAAACCAGCGGGCGAATTCAATACGATTTGGATAATCCCCTGGAGACAGTTTCTGGACTCGTTGCACATGAAACGGGAGCAAATGTTCATCCTTCAGTACCCTCCAAGTCATGGACTGTGAGGTATCCACCTGCCTAGCCACTGTTCGTGTACTTGTACTTGGCTGCGCCGCTACTACATCCAGAATGGCTTCTGCAACAACTACTGATTCGTCCTTTTTTGCACGACCTGCATTCGACCGGGAAGCAAGAAATGATCCCGTCTCACACAACTGTCTGTGCAAGCGCTCGAAAGTTTTGCGGTTAGGCAACCGCCTGTTGGGAAATCGCTCTCCGTACATTCGTTGTGCCTCTGCACCATTTCCATCTGCCGCTCCGTAAATTAAATGCATCTCAGCCTTTTCCTTATTCGTGAAGGGCACCATCTTCTGATTCATTACTACAGCGACTTACACTTGACTCACCGTTCAGTGGTTTTTATGCCTGAATCGTGCCGAAATTTTGCATACGTGTTCTTCTTCTTCCCCATTTGACATTTGCATACTTTCTGTTTCCTTCTTCACCCGGTGACTAGCGTCAGGAATGGAGCTTTAACGTTTGCATGAGCGACGTTTCCAACTGTGCCAGTGCCTTTATGAGTGAATTCCGACTATGCAGTCCTTGACGAAAGTTGTATTTTTGCCTCGTATCACAGCACAGAATCCTTGGGCATGGTTAAGTAGTGCAAACTGAACTATGTTCAGAAGTTGAAATTTGAACCCCCTCCCCTCGCTACTGAACCACGCTCAGCGATTCAGATTTTGAGCTGAAAATTTAAGTTTAAGTCTAAGCTTTAGAAAGCATTTAATGAGACACAAAAAATAACGGTATAAAATAGTTGTTCGTTACGCCAAAGTCTAAAGCGCCCTCTATCGGAATTTTTTGAAAATTTTCTTTAAAATTTATTTTCAAGAAAATACTGACATAAAGAATAATTTTAGCAAAACGCGGCAGTAGTTAGAGCCTAATCTACGACACAAAGATCGGGAATAACTGATTTTTGTTCTGGGGGGAGAAGGGTTTCAAATTTCAAATTTCAGTTTATGCTACTTAACTACTCGTTAGGACTCAGATTTTTAGATCAAAATTTAAATTTAAGTCTAAGCTTTCGAAATCATTTAAAGAAATACAAAAAATAACGTTAAAAAATAGTTGTTTGTTACTCCAAAGTCTAAAGCGCCCCCTATCGGCATTTTTTGAAATTGAACTTTAAAATTTTATTTCAAGAAAATACTGGCATAAAGAAAATTTTTTGCAAAAACCGCAAACGAATCGACCAATTTTTCCATGTTTTATAATCATTTGAAATTTCGGACCCTAAACTTTAATGCCCCCTATCTCCTTGGGAATACGTCTGGGACCCTTAGTCTCCTATTTAATATTATTTGTCTTTAAGTGTACTATAACCCCTTAAAGTTCTGCCCATCTTTTATGAATCACCCTGTATATATGTATATATATATATATATATATATATATATATATATATATATATATATATATATATATATATATATATATATACATATACATATATATATATATATATATATATATATATATTTATTTATTTATGGTTTTAGTTATTGCATATTGTTTGAGCTTGCTGTTTTTTAAGTTTGTTGTTTTTTAAAGTTAGTAGTTTTTAAGTTCATTTAGTTGTTGTCATTTGGTTTAGTTTATTTTTTATCTTTGAATCAGTTCTGTGGTTTTGAATTTTTTTGTTTGGTTTTTGGATATATATGTATATATATATATATATACATACACAGAGTGTCCATAATTATACGACCCTACTTTAAAGTTGTCTACAGGCAAAACTATTGTTCATAAAGTTGTGAAATTTTCTGAAAGACATAATAAAGGGATAGGAAGTTGTTTAAGCTAAAAAATATACAAATAAAAATATTTCAAAATTTCCCCACCAGAGGGCGATTTTTAATTAATTACACATTTAGCATTACGTTACTTTAGAAATTTTATTTACAGGATGTTTATAATTAATCAACTCTATTTTAACATTATCTACAGACGAAACTATTGTTCAGAATGTTGTGAAAATTTTTGGAGGACATAATAAAAGTATGGGAATTTGCTTGAGTGAAAAAAAAAAAATAGGAGGCCGTTTGTTAAAGAATTACATACTTAGCATACATTTACGATAGTTTAACAAATTTTGTTATAACCAAACATGTTCTGCATGACTTTCATCATTTTCAGATACCATCTAGAATCGTAAGATAGCATGTTCCACAGTGGACCACAGAGCGTTCTGGGAAATGCTATGAACATGTCGTGAAATGCTACCTTTAGAATGAGGTTAAGTTAATAAATACAATTTCTAAACTATCGTAATGCTAAATGTGTAATTTATTAAAAAACTCCCTCTGATGGCAAAATTTTTAATTATTTTTATTTACAATTTTTTTAGCCTAAACAAATTCCCATCCCTTTATTATATCTTTCACAAAATTTCACAACTTTATGAACAATAGTTTTGTCTGTAGACAACTTTAAAGTAGGGTCGTTTAATTATGGACACCCTGTATATATACAGTAGAGCACCGATTATCGGAACTCCAATTAACCAAACTTTCAATTATCCGAACAGCTTATTTCTCCCCAGAAAATTGTTTAAACGAAGTCCCAATTATCCAGTGACTTGGAAAATTTAAAATAAAGAAAAATCGGTCCTGGATCAGAAAATGAGGAATGCAAAACAATAAAGAAGATGGGAAGAATCCCTAAGCTATCAAAAAAATCGAAATTAACGAGTGCTTGAATAGTGAAGTACAGTCGTGGAAAAAAAAAGTAAACACTCCCTACTAACTCCTCATCAAATTATCGTACAAGAAAGGTACTGGTACCGAACGATTGGAAATAAAGTCTACTTTTAAATGATGTATATAAAATTTGCTTAGGGGACATTCTACATATTAAAACGAACCATAACTTTGTTTTTTTCAATAGCAGTACCCAATTCTGACAGCATAAATGAACTCTATACCCTTCAATTAGCCTAAAAACGAATTTTTATGCAATTCGTACCATAAGTTTCCGAGAAATTAATTATTTTAAAACGAGCGTATTTTAAGGGCTGTATCCAAATTGAAGTTCCGTACTGGATTGTTAACCGAGAGAGCTCCCTTCCTTGATCAAGGCAACTTAAGCGCCTCTCAAGGAGTCAATGAAGCGTGTTAGATTACAGTACAGCAGAATAAATTTCAAAATGTCTACTCACTTCCATCATAGACGGCCCCTTAAACCATCATTTTGCCGTTTTTTAAGCATAATTTGAAAACTAATTGGAAGAAAAATGAGAAATTTTTGAATTTCCATAAAGCAGGACTTAATACATCTAAATCCATCAAAAAAATTGTAGGTTGCAATTCATAATTTTTTCAATTATTAATTCCATAATTCATAATTCATATCATAAAATTATAAAAATTGCAAATTCAGCTTATTTATGTTTGGGTATATTAGTATTATTACTACAAAAAAAAAAAAAAAATAGCACATTAGGAGCATAATTTCGGGAGATATAGATAAAAATTTGAAAATGTAATTTAACATTAGAAGCACTAAATTTTGAATGTTTATAATTCAAAAACTTATCATTCAAATGACTTGAAATTTGGTGTCTAGGCATAGTTTGAACCGAAGATTTGAAATATCTCGTTAAAATTGGGTATTGCCATTGAAAAAAATGAAGTTTGGATTCGTTTTAATATGTAGATGATCCTCTAAGAAAATTTTATATACATCATTTAAAAGTAGACTTTATTTCCAATCGTTCGGTACCAGTAAATTTCTTCTACAACGATTTGTTGAGGAGTTAGTAGGGGGTGTTTACTTTTTTTTCCCACGACTGTACATGTCCCTGGATATCAGATTTTAAATGATGATGTGACAGTGGTTGAAATTCATGATGAAAAAAAAAATTGAAGAAAATGAAAATTACTCATGTCCATCCCATAACGAAACCTTCGAATGTTTGGAAACAGCTATGAAATGGCTCGAACGGCAGAAGAACATTAACCCTATTCAACTAACGTATTTAAGAATAATTAAAGATATGACGGCATTGAAAAGAATGTCTTCGTAGAAGCAAGCAACAATCAAAAACTTTTTTGCTTTAATTATAATATCTGGATTTCAGAAAGGGATAAAAAGAAAAACGGTCAAGTGCGAGTATTACTCGCGCACAGAGGGTTCCGTACACTAAATATATGAATTAGTAATTGTATTATTAGAAAAAAACGTTGCTAAAAGAGTACTGACACTTTGTAAAAAACTATGAAAAGTAAGGTTGGGTATAACAGTATATACTAGAAAAATGTAAATGGATATACCAAGAAAGTTCAAAGAGATATGGAACCTAAAAAATATCAAATTCAGCCATTCTGTATAACTCATTTTTACTTTCTTCTATCTTTACAAGAAGAAAGTATTGGATTCGTGAAAATTTTCGAATTTCGGTTTTCGACGGATTTATACGTTTTAGGGTACAGAAGTAATGAAAAACATGTTTTTACAAAATGTTTGTCTGCGAGTCTGCCTATCCATGTATGACACAAATTTTGTGGGCGACCTATCTTAAGATCTATTGAATGGAATTTAATAAAACTTTAGATTCAGTTAGTCCCTGATACATATTGGTGCTCATTACTTTTTGGTGTAAATCGCCCAGCAGGTGGCGCTATTATGCTGCAATTTTCCCAATTTCCGCAATAGCTGTATCTCAAGAACTAATGCATGAATTTCCATCAAACTTTAGATTCAGTTAGTCCCTGATATAAACTGATCCTGATAAGTTTTTGGTGTAAATTGCCCAAGAGGTTCCACTGCAACTCAGAACTTTTCACGATTTCCGTAATAGCTCTATCTCAAAAAAAAAAAAAAAAAAAGCACGAATTTTCACCAAACTACAAATTCAATTATAAGTTCACGAAGGTTGTCCCTGATTAGATTGTGGTATAAATCGCCTAACAGGTGGCGCTGCTGTGCTGCATTTATCAGGAAGTATTGAGATGTATGTGATAGAAGAAAGTTTTGGGATTGACAGATCCGACTAGTTTAATATTATCTTAATCTCTTTATAATGAACTTAATTCGGTACTGACAATAAAAGAAATGCATATTTAAACTTCATTTGGCATTTCATAAAACTAAATTCAGCATAGTAATAACCCTTTTTTTCTACAGTTCAGCTAAAACAAAACATTCGTTCAAAGTTTACATTTAGCTAATAGAAAATTTTGAAAATTTGAACAACATAATCACTTAAAAAAATATTTTTTTGAACAATAAAAGGGAAATTTTAGGTTCAATTTATACAGATTAACATAAAACGTATATTTTGAAAATTTCATGAAAAAATATTAAAATGTTTTTGAGATATCGTGCGTGATATGCCCAAGAAAGTCAATTGGAGAAAAATGACTTAAAAGTTTCGAAAATGCCGCTTAGGCTATTGAGCCGGTATAATTCTAAAAGCCATAACTTCTGTTCTAATGAGAATTTGAAGGAAACAATTATATTAAAATGTTCA
The DNA here is from genome assembly GCA_963932465.1 of Maratus speciosus. Classification (NCBI taxonomy): domain Eukaryota; kingdom Metazoa; phylum Arthropoda; class Arachnida; order Araneae; family Salticidae; genus Maratus; species Maratus speciosus. The sequence goes on along the minus strand of OZ010794.1, from coordinate 498,051,337 downwards.
GAAAAAAGGAAGATTAACATCTAAAAAAATTAAAATTTTTTTGAAGCTTTAAGAGTCCTGAGACCCCTTGAATTAATCTGTTTATAACAATCTGACGTTTATTGCTTTTATACTGTTACTGGCCATTTCATTACACTCATATATCATTAAAAGTTGTAATCTAGGCTTTAAAAGCCGATTGTACATAGTGTACGCCACCCCTGTCATTATGTACGTCCAAACCGTCCATATCTTTAAGGGTTCATATCTCAGCTAATTTCTGACGATTTTTTTCGAAAATCATTATCAACAATGCTTTTATACTTCTACTACGATAGGTATCTCCAGCGCTGCTCAACAGTTTTGCTGAATGCCCGTAAATTGAAATTTGTGCGTAACGGAAAAATGCACTTTTCTCAAAAACTATGTGACCTAGGGTAATCGCTATAATTTTCCAGCAAGGTTTATATTAATGTCTACTCCCTCTAATTTTTTCATAATTTTAGTTTCAGTAGATTCGGAATTAGATGGGGGGGGGGACATATTTTTGCGCTACATTTTCGCCTATATCTTTCAAAATGTAATACCTAAAATTAAAATTAATGTATTTTTGAATTCAGCGTTACGAAAGCTTTCACACGATACCTCACACGATATACAAAGAAAATATTTTTTTTTTCAAGCAACTGAATTTGCCCCTATACATTTTTACTAAATATATTTCTAAATGTTTAATAATCTGAAAATATGTGATAATAATCTGAAACAGTCTTTATTACTTCCCCGAATTTGAACTTTCCACGTTCCATAGTTTACGAGTAAAGTGGCTGTGACAGACGGACAGACACAAGAGTGATCTTATAATGGTTCCGTTTTTACTTTTTAAGTACGGAACCCTAAAAAAGAACATTTTATTAAACATGCCAGCACTAATTGGTGTTGCCAGTCATAAGCTTAGAAAAAATGTGAAGGCTTTAGTATAGTCAGATACATTCCTTAAATTGTCTGTCAATTTATCCGAACTTTTGCTTATCCGAACTAGGGTCGGTATGACTTTGGGGTCGGTATATGTATGAACTTGTTCGGATGATCGGCGCTCTACTGTATATATATAAATTAATTAATAACATAGCGTCACTCAAATTTGGCGGCATTATTTTTATTGCTATTCATATCATTAGTTTGCTACATTCTATCAACAACATTATTTGTAACACCGCTTTTGATACATATTAAATTATCAGTTAAGATCCTGTGCTAAAAAACACGCCTTTTTTATAATTTTTAAATGTAAATTATTATAAACTTACTAGAAAAGTGTCTTAAAAGCATTCCTGTGATATAATAGATGTTCAAAAGTCAGTTATTGTTACTTATACTTATTTCATAAACCTGATATAAATAATTAACTTGTTTACAGAAAATAAATCCGAAATGAATAATAATTCCCGCCGGAATTTTAAAAAAATATTTTTTGTTCTTTACTTTTTTACAAACATTTGTTTTGTTATACGATAAATGTCAAATGTTTTAGAGATTTTAAGTAATGAAAAATGCGAGTATGAAAAACTGCAATTATTCATTTTAATTGGATAGACTTGATTAAATTTAAGAATGTCATTTTTTATGAAATAGAACAATAATTCTGTTAAAGGTGTTTGAAGTGGTTGGGCGGAAATTTTCATTGAGATTCAAAGTGACATCATTAACTACATAATTTAGTATTCTGCGATTGTAATAATCAACGACAAAATAACTCAGTTGTTTTAAATATGATAAATTATATATGATAAATGATACGTATTTTTAACTATTTGAAAATGTCGTGGGATTGAAGATAATGAACTTTTAACTATTTTTTATATGAAAAAAATAATCTAGATTATGCTGCGTGCATAGTTAAACCATTTTCATTTGCTAGCAAATGTTATTATTTAACAGCTTTGGAAAATAAAAAATAAAATAAAAAACATAATACTTGATTCGTACGGATACCGTTATTTCTCCAGGAAACTACCAATATATTTTGAAAGAAGTAGGAAATGCAGGTTAAACGCATATTATTTCGCCTTCGTTTAAGAAGTGGTTTTCTATAAGAAAATACTGGGGCCAAAAAATTTTCTTGTCTGCAAAATTCAAGGAGGTGTACGAACCATAGAATGAGAAATCATAGAACACTTTTGCTTCAAAAAATATGTATACCTGAAAGATAAATGTATCAAGTTTTCTAACATTACTTCTAATTCTACAAAATGTAGTAGCACATTACGTAAGGCAATTTTTTTTTCATTAAAGGATCTCGGGACTCTTAAAGCTTCAAAATTTTAGAAATTTTAAGTTTTTTAGATGTTAAAATTCTATGTTTGCTGAACATTTTAATCTGATGTTTTCCTTGAAATTCGCATTAGAACATAAGTTATGGCTATTAGAATTATACCCGCTTAATAGCTGAAGCAGCGTTTCGAAACTTTGAAGTCATTTTTCTCCATATGACGTTTTTAAGCATTATGTGCAAGATATCTCAAAAACTTTTTATTATTTCATCATGAAATTTTCAACATACATGCTTCATATTAGTCTGTATAAACTGAACCTAAAATTTCCTTTTTATTGTTCAAACATATAACGTTTTAGGGGATTATACTGTTGAAATTTTCAAAATTTTGCAATAGCTATATACAACTTTGTATTAAAAATATAAACATTCTTTAAAAACCGATTTATTTAGGTTCAAGGTAATTTTTACAATCGAAAGAATCATTAGGCATAAAAAATTTCATTCTAGTTGCAAAATTTCTTTTGTAATAATCTTAATCTGTAATACCAATTTTCTGCTGGACAAAAGTCAGGCACTTTGGAACCCTCTATAAATAGTAATTCTGCATCTAGCAATTTTTAAATGCATGTAACGAAAGAACATAGTTATATCTTTTAATCCCAATAAAAATTGCATTTTTAAATTATATACATTTAACGTTATTAAATTTTGAAAATTGTATTTTCTTTTTTTTTCTTGAGACCCCTAAACATACCAGCGTTCATTATATTTATAAACCTCAGAAACAAACATAGTTTTGAGACTAAAAGAATTATTTTTAAAAACAAAATTTATTTCTTGCCACTGATTTTCGAAAATGTTAACCCTTTAATTCCGAAATTATAATATTTTGAAACATTCTTTTGTGAATTCTTAAACCTACATTAGAAGATTTACATAATCATTTAATAAATTTTAGAAGGATTTTGCCAATTAAAATTAATTAATTAAATTTGAATTTATATTGATTCTGTGCAATATTGATAGCTCCACTGAAATGTTTTATTTTGAATATTTTTTTAGTAATTTGTAGAATTAGGAAATGTACTAATATAATTCTTTTACAATAGAAATATAGAAATATTTCCGAAATGAAGCTTCCCCTCCCCCTAATTTTTCAACGTCAAGAAAATCGAAAATATACAAAGACAAAAAAATCATCCTTTTAAAAATATTTTTATTTTGTGTATCCAATAATGCTTTTGGAATAAGATAAAGTAAAGTATCTATAGCTCATTCTAAACTGTATTACTACTAATCGATGTATTCACTGAATATTATAACAAGTTATTTTATTGGTACTTTAAAGTAGCGCCTGGGCCTAAGCGATATTTTAGGTAGCTTTCTTTACAAAAAAGATACCTATTGCAGCCGTTCGGAGGAAAGCGATTTCAAAAAATTTTGGTATCTTTTCATCGATCATGACCCCCAGACCCCGAAACCACCCTCCGTTCAAAATTGATATATATATATATATATATATATATATATATATATATATATATATATATATATATATATATCTGACCTATGTCACACTGTAACTCCCGTAATTATGAACCGATTTCGATGTAATTCGGTGTGTACATAGTAAATACAAATGTCTTGACCGAGTTCGTTGGCCAGCTTCATCCGCCGTTTTGTTTCAAAATGGCGGTCATTTAAAATTTTAAAAAAAATTTAAAACTTGAAATGTGGTACAAAAAAATTAAAAATGGAAAAATATTTTTTTCTTATGTATTTGGCCTTTATACAAAGATTCCGGAGCAGTTTTTGTTTCGTCTATATCTTAAAAAATGTCTGAGTTATAGCATTTTGAATTTCTAGCGTGGCTGACATTTTGAAACGTCCTGAATTTTGTCACGCGATAAAAGGCGTATTTATGAACCGATTTGGATGTAATTCGGTGTGTACATAGTACATACCAATCTCTCGACCGAGTTCGTTGGCCAGCTTCATCCGCCATTTTGTTTCAAAATGGCGGCCATTTAAATTTTTTTTTAATTTAAAATTTGAAATGTGGTACCAAAAAATTGAAAATGGAAAAATATTTTTTTCTTATGTATTTGACCTTTATACAAAGAATTCGGAGCAGTTTTTGTTTCGTCTATATCTTAAAAAATGGCTGAGTTATAGCATTTTGAATTTCTAGCGTGGCTGACATTTTGAAACATCCTGAATTTTGTCACGCGATAAAAGGCGTATTTATGAACCGATTTGGATGTAACTTCGTTTATACATAGTACATACCAATGTCTCGACCGGGTTCGTTGGCCAGCTTCACCCGCCATCTTGTTTAAAAATGGCGGCCATTTAAATTTTTAAGAAAAATTTAAATTTGAAATGTGGTACCAAAAATTGAAAATTGAAAAAATATTTTCTTCTTATGTGTTTGACCTTGATAAAAAGATTCGGGAGCAGTTTTTGTTTCGTCTATATCTTAAGAAATGGCTGAGTTATAGCATTTTGAATTTCTAGCGTGGCTGACATTTTGAAACGTCCTGATTTTTCTCACGTAATAACAGGCGTATTTATGAACCGACTTGGATGTACCTTGGTGTGTACATAGTAAATACAAATATCGCGACCGAGTTCGTTGGCCAGCTTCATTCGCCATCTTGTTTCCAAATGGCGGCCATTTAAAAAAATTAAAAAATTAAAAAATTTAAATGAGATACCAAAAAATTGGAAAATGAAAAAGATTTTTTTTGTATGTGTTTGACCTTAATACAAAGATTCCGGAAAAGTTTTTCTTTCGTCTATATCTTAAAAAAAAAAATGGCTGAGTAATAGCATTTTGAATTTCTCTTGTTGCTGACATTTTAAAACGACCTGATTTTTGTCACGCGATAACAGGCGTATTTATGAACCTATTTGGATGTAACTTGGTCTGTACATACCAATGTCTCGACCGAGTTCGTTGGCCAGCTTCATTCGCCATCTTGTTTCAAAAGGGTTGCCATTAAAAAAAAATTAAATTTAAAATTCAAAATGAGGTAATAAAAAATTGGAAAATGAAAAAGATTTTTTTTATGTGTTTGGCCTTGATACAAAGATTCCGGAGCAGTTTTTGTTTCTGAAAATTTGTTCTTTTGTTGATATCTTAAAAAATGGTTGATTTATAGCACTTTGAATTTCTAGCATGGCTAACATTTTGAAACGATCTTGTATTTGTCACGTGATAACACACGTATTCGCCTATTTCGATGTAAGAAGGCATGTGGATAGTATACATCAACACCTCGACCAAGTTCGCTGGCCAGATTCATCAGCCATCTTGTTTCAAAATGGCGGCCATTAAATTAAAAAAATATATATATATTTAAAGTGAGGTGCAAAAAAATTAGAAATTGAAAAAGGGTTCTTTCTTAAGTATTTGATCTTGATATAAGGATTCATGAGCATTTTTTGTTTGTCTTTACCTTAAAAAATGGCTCAGATATAGCAGTTTCAATTTCTATTGTGGGTGACATTTTGAAAAATCTGATTTTTTGCATGCGACACCACTCCTATATATTAACCGATTCCGATGTGAGTGAGCATGTGCACAGCAATTACTAAGGTCTCGACCAAGTTCACTGCTTAGCCTCATCCACCATGTTGTCTTAAAATGACAGGCACTTTAAGAAATTGCCGAATTTGGCAGCCAAATATAAGTTACTTTAAAGAAAAGCAGCTTGGATAAAGCTGACTAATTTCGCAAAATTCTCATTCATTATATTGATAAAAATTAGTATTGAATCTCCTATATTCGGTTTCCACTAAATTGAGCTTCGTGTGTTTGCATGATATAAGTTGGCTTTTTTAAAATAAGGATTATGAAAGCTACCTCTTCCTCCCGGCACTGGCCGGAAGGACTTTTTTATAATGTATTATGCCGTTTTCTCATCCCGGAATCTAATTTTTACGGATGCTGCCCCTTCGATTCTAAATAACAGTATTGGTATTTAAAAGAACTTAAAATTTTAGCAATTGATTTTCTAGTAAAAGAACAGTTGTGTTTAAATTTTCACATACTTAAAAACATCTCAGAACCAAAGATTGATTACATAAAATATTATTTATCAACGCTTAAGGGGGCTGGTCACTCAGCTGCGGAATTCTCCTGCGTAATGTTAAGTTTATGGAATTTTTGACGCATTCGTATATTTAAAATATCTTTTCGGGAAATTCATATTTTTAACATTTGTTTTCTGTGTACGCTTCTTAAAGAATGCCTCTTTTTCTCTTAGTTTTCAAAATATTCCTAAAATCTATGCTGAAATTAATATTTTATGTGTTAAAAACGGGCGGACTGCGAGTAAGATTTTAACACTTCCTATAAAATTAAGACTATATTTTAGAAATATTTTGAGAATTATGAAATAAACGGTCAAGTGCGAGTATTACTCGCGCAAAGAGGGTTCCGTACAATAATATATGAATTAGTAAGTGTATTATTAAAAAAATACCGTTGCTAAAAGAATAAGACTTTGCAAAAACTATACAACGTAGGGTTGGGTATAGCTGTATAGTATGCGGGGTGCAAAGAAAAGTCCCGTTAATCTGAAAATACTTGCGAACAGAGAGAGCTACAGCTATACAAGTGAGGTAACGGTACAGTAAAGCGACTACGCCCGACCTAATGCAAACGACAGCAGCACTCCTATTGGCGAAATTTGGAAGATAGCTATTGTAAATCGAAAACGAAAAGAGCTAGAGAAAATTTTCCAGTTAGAAAGATTTAGAGCATCAATTAATTAGTACGAAACGATATTTTATTCACACGGATAAGATAAATCGTCGCCTGCATACCCAAAAATGTCCGAAATCGATGAGCGACAATTCTACTTTGCGTGTTCACATTCCGGAAATGTAGCAGTACACAACTGCAGATTGTGACGTTTTACTGTGCTGTAATGCCTGTAATGATTTAATTTTCAATGCATTTAAAATTTTAGAATAACCCTTTCAGGTCCAAAAGAATTCTGTTTGTAAACTGATGAAATAATCGACTGACACCAGAATATTCAAACGAATTTCTCAGAAAGCAAAAACCCGCTAATTTGCACTTTCATTACAAAAGCAAAATTTTATTAAAATATTTTTGGTGCCATTTGTCGGTTTTGGAATTAAAATTAGGTAGCTAGTTGGTCTAGCCACCGCCCTTGAAAGAGTTAAATATATGTCGTCGCATTGAAGAGGCTTGCAATAGACGTTCCATGCTGAGAAATGTGCATAGAGAATTACTCTCACGAATACAAACGTGTATCGTGAGCAATGGCGAACCTTTCGAACATACTGAATATTAACTTTTTATTACTGTGAGACAGTTTGTCTTTTTTTGTGTGTGTGTGATGTTATCAAAATGTATTGAGATAAGTACGTATTTATAGCATAAATTGTGCGTATTTCTTCATACTTCTGACTATTCCATTCAAACGTTTACACAGATTGGAGTGCATCGATTTCGAACATTTTTGAGTAAACAGGCGAAGGTTTATCTTATTCATGTAAACCAAAGGTCGTATTCTATTAATTAATTGATGCTCTAAAACTTTCTATCTGGAAATATTGCTCTATCTATTTTCGTTACCGATTCCAACCGAGTCCAAATTTCGCAACTAGGTGGCGCTGCTGTCGTTTTCATTAAATTGGACGTAGTCGCTTTACTATACCGTTCCCTCACTTGCATAGCTGTAGCTCTCTCCGTTCACAAGTATTTTCAGGTTAAAGGGACTTTTCTTTGCACCCTGTATACTAGAAAAGTATAAATGGATATACCATGAAAGTTCAAAGATATATGGAACCTAAATAATAGCAAATATAGCTATTCTGTATATTTGTTATTCCATATAGGTTTTTAGTTAACCTTTAAAGACATAGTAGGTGTATTGAGAGAACCACTCTATGGAAACTAGTCGCGAATCCCATAGTATTTATGTGATTAATTCTCATTAAATTAGTCTGTTTTTAACAATTTGACGTTTATTGCTTTTATACTGCTAATGGGCATTGAATTACATAAATATATTCTTAAAATTTGCTATCTAGGCTTTAAAAGCCGATGGAGCATAGAGTACGCCGTCCCTGTCATTATGTATGTCAAAACCGTCCATGTCTTAAAGGGATAATATCTCGTCTAATTACCGACGATTTGTTTTCGAAATTCATGATCAGCAATGCTTTTATACTTCTGCTACGATAGGTACCTCCAGCTCTGCTCAACAGTTTTGATGAAGCCCGTAAATCGAAATTTGAGTGTAACGGAAAAACGCAGTTTTCTCAAAAACTATGTGAGCTAGGGTAATCGCTATAATTTTCCTGCAAGGTTTAAATTAATGTCTACTACGTCTAATTTTTTCATAATTTTAGTTTCAATAGATTCGGAATTAGATGGGGGGAACATATTTTTGGACTACATTTTCCACCATAACTTTGAAAATATAATACCTAAAATTAAATGAAATACATTTTTGATTTCAGCGTTACGAAAGCTTTCACACAATACCCCACACGATATACAAAGAAAATATTTTTTTTCAAGTAACTTAATTACCCCCTCTACAATTTTCCCAAATATATTTATGAATATTTATTAATCTGTAAATATTTGGGTCAATAGTCTTTATTGCATTCCCCAATTTGAACTTTCCACGTTGCACAGTTTGCGAGTAAAAGGGCTGTGACAGACAGCAGACACAAGAGCGATCTTATAATGGTTCCATTTTTACTTTTCAAGCACGGAACCGTAAAACAGAGACATCTTTTAGGAAGTGTACACAAAAAATAGAAGTTAAAAATATTCATTTCCCGAGGAGATATTTTAAATATACGAATGCATCAAATGCCCATAGACTTTACATTAGTGAGGAGAAATCATAAGTTGAGTAACCAGCCCCATTAAATGTATGATTTTGGAAAATGCAAGTACATCACTAGTACAAAAACATAAAAAAACTAGCACTAAATTGAATGAAAAATATCTATAAATAAAAGAAGTAAAATTTTGTATCCACGATCATTTTAATAAGGTTCAATGAATATTCCTTCTATATCCATTCCGTAAATTTTTGCTTTTTATATTATATACACTTGTTAATCATATTATATATACTTATTAATGTTTTCAAAATTGGTACGCGTTTATCTAAATAAGCACTAACCAAAATATGGGTATAAATAACTAATTAAATTAATGTTGTGATTTCTATTGTAATTTAAATGATAAAAAATATAGGATTTTCAATATCATGAATTACTTTACTTGTAAATTTAATAGTCGGGCTATAATTTCAGACACAGTTGAAACATCTCTGAATACATATTTAATTAATTAAATCATTAGTTATCATTACCTTACCAACACTGAATTATTTTATTCTGATTTTTTTTTCAACAGAAGAAGACTACTATAATAAATATTAAAAAGATTAGTTGAAATGAAAGCATATTTTAGCTGCAACAAAATTTCATTGAAAAATATTAGCATTAATGAATTAATTCAAATGTTTTACCGCCCCACCAGTGGCTGGAGGTTTTGCTCTCGAAGCTGGTAGACGGGAGGTGCTGGGCTCGATCCCAATCTCGCCCGTTGGCCTAATCGTTCGGAGTTTTCGTGGTTTTCTTCGAGCCATGGATTTCCATGCGTAAATACGGGTTACGTTCCCTTAGAAAGACCCCCACGAAGGGCACTCCCCTGTCGGGTCTGTATCCCTAGTGTAGATAATCGGCCGTCAAAAATCAATCAACCAACCATCAAATGATTTACCCAGTTAAAAAATAATAAAATCCATTGTGAGAAAACTAACCTTAGTCCGTAATGATCCCAGAAATTTTCTTAAGTAATATTTGTCATATTTAATGAAAAAAAAAACTGTGTTTAAATACGGCGAACTTTAGCTTATTCAAATTACGGTATGTATTGAAAAACCTTAACACGTTCATTGCCCAGCGTGATTTGGCTAATTTTTTTCGCCGGCCCCAAATCCCTCAGCCAGAGCTATCACAGGCGACCATTTTTTAATTGTACTTCGCATCACATTTTCAAAACAAAAGTCTTTTGCGTATGCTTTTACAGGTACTGAACAGGTAATTAGCATTGAGGGGTTTCCTAGCTGTTATCAGCTTAACACCCAGACTAGGAAATTAGAATGTCTTATGTTTTAATGAGCTATTGGGATAAAGTTAAACTGTAGCAGTGCTACTATAAGAGTAAAAGAAGTTAACAAGAGAAAAATAAGAAATTTAAGAAAAATAGGAATAAAATTAAATTTAAGTAAAATCTTAAGAAGAAAAAAAAAGTTAACAATAAATCTTAAAAAGTACATGAGTCTTTAAGTAAGTAAAGTCAAACTGTAGTTGTAAAACTACTATAAGGAATTTAGAAAGTTGAAGTTAGTACTGTTCAGTGAAACACTCACCAAGCAAGGGCAAGAAAAGCTAGGGTGGCAAGACCACAACATCCAACCAAAAAAGGGACAATTCAGGGCCATACATTTTATTTATTTATTTTTTTTTAAGTTTTTCAATTTTTATGGTTTCTATGTATATGGAGAATTTTTTAAGAAAAGTATATAAAAATGAAAGAAAAATAAGAGAAGGCAATAATAGCGTGGAGAACTCAGATGTTACTGAGTGTCCATAATTATGGAAAACCTGGGCCGTTTCTGATGGTGGGGTTCAAAAGCGTCATAATCCGGTAGCTCCGCTACAATTTCATTAGGGAGGTCAAAAATTTTTTCATAAAATTTTTTGGCTAAGTCGTTTATGCGCTTACGTAAGGTAGTAGTTTTTAGGTCTCTTCGGACCGTGGAGTTGCGAAGGTAACGAGATGCATTACGGACAGTACGCAGGTTGGAATTGTGCAAGCGACTAAGGTTGTCCATAGTGGTCTTACAAGTGAAGCCCCAGACCGGACTGGCATAGGTTATGATGGGAAGGATGCATGAGTTATAGAGGATTAATTTATTGTGAACAGACAAGGTTTTACTGTTAAGGAGAGGTTTTATAGAGTTAAAGGCTCCAGCGACTTTACCTCTGATGGAGAAAGTGTGCTTTTTCCATGTTAAGCGGCGGTCCAGAATGACCCCAAGATACTTAGCTGTCTGATCAAGGGATAACAGTGTTGTTAATAATGATTCTGTTAGGGAAAATAATTTTGCGAGAGAAATATACTGCAGTAGTTTTAGTTTCATTTATGACAACGCGCCAAAGCATACACCAGTTCATGAAGTCATCAACATGAGTCTGTAGGTACCTGTAAAGAGTATACGGGTGGTGTGCCGAAGCGTAAATACAGGTGTCGTCCGCATAAAGAGCGAGGTGAGTGTGCAAGGAGCGTGGGATATCGTTAAAGAAAATGTTAAATAAAAATGGGCCCAACACGCTCCCCTGAAGGATGCCCGCAAGGATAAGGAGAATAATAGAAAGAATGTTGTTTATGCGGACTTGAAAAGAGCGGTCGCAAAGGTACGAATATATTAAATGTATAAGTCTGGGATGAAAACCGAGCTGAATTAATTTGTAAATGAGGCCCATATGCCAGACCTTGTCAAATGCCTTTGCGACATCAAGAAAAATGGCAGCTGCGGGAATTTTTGCATTGAGTTTCTCGCTGAGAAACTCAACAACCCTAAGAAGCTGGTGTTGTGTTGAGTGTTTTGGGCGAAAGCCGAACTGCTCGGGCATGAGAATGTTGTGCTGTTGAATGAACTCCTGCAACTGGGCACGAATGACACGTTCCACCACTTTACTGATAGAAGGTAGCAAGGAGATAGGTCTGTAATTAGTAGGGTCTGACAGGTTAGTTCCAGGTTTTGGAATAGGAGAGATTATAGAAAGTTTCCAAGGTTTAGGGAAGTAGTTATGTTTTAAGATAGCATTAGTGAGGTCAGTGATATTATGCTTTTACAATATTTGTACGAGAAATGTACTACAATATGTATTTTTTTAAATTGTGGTGCGAACAGAATATAAAAATAGTCGCCTGTGGCATTCAAGATCGAGGTTCGTTGTCAACATGGTCAGAGTTGGGCAGTATCGAAAATACATGTATTTGAAATTCATTTTCAATATACATTTGCATTTTGTATTTTAAACTGACTAAAGGAAAGTATTTTGGTAATGTATTTTGAAATGATTTTTCCAAGTATTTTGTGTTTTGAAAATACTCAAAATGCATTTCTGCCGATTTCAAGCTGCTTCTTTTAAACCTCAGATCTAAGATTCACAAAAGCAAAATACATACCTGTCTGTTTAGAACATTTTCTGGGCCCGTTGGTACCAACCTTTCCAGTCTCGACCGCCTAAGTCTGACAACAAAGTGACGATTTTCTAAAATTTAGACAGTCATTGCGACACTGGGATTATATTTAAACCAGATGCTCTGAACTCGGGAATGCATGGAAGGAACTCGGGTGTACCAAAAAGGACTGACTGATTTTAAAATTCAATAACTTGTAAACGGTGACAGATATTTAAAAAATTCTTGCAGGAGGGTTATGCATAAGGTCAAAAGTTTTTTTACAGTGATTTTCAATTTTAGTTCGAATTACAAACAATAGATGGCGCTGTGATCAATAGACGCTAAATTCAGGCTCGATTTTTGGTACTTCGTGGCCCGGATAATACATTTCCATCTCCTTTTTCCGTATGAAACAAGATAAAGGACCAAAAATCGAGCCTGTATTTAGCGACTATTACTTACAGCGCCATCTATTGTTTGTAATTCGAACTAGAATCGAGAATCACTGTAATAAAACTTTTGACCTTATGCATAAACCTCCTGCAAGAAATTTTTAAATATCTGTCATCGTTTGCAAGTTATTGAATTTTAAAATCAGTCAGTCCTTTTTAGGACACCCGGTGGGTTCTTTGATACCTCACCCGAGTATCCAAATTATATAGTTTTATTCATGGTTTTGTTTAATTTTAATGTTATATTTTTGCACTTTCGATGGAGGTTTAACAGGGCTCATGACCCACTGCAAGTACTTCTTAAGCACTCGCGTTGACGTGACTAATTTTAAATTTCGTCTGTATCATATTTTAGGATAAGTTATTATGTCATCAATTAACATTTTTGGTACAGCCGATACATTTTCTTGAACTACATTTGAGAAAGGAATTCATGCCGGTTATTCATACAGGATTCTGCAAGCTATCTAGATATAGAAGCACGAGGTGGAGCTTCATTTCCATTGTTAATTCTAGAAGTGAAAGTATTCTTGTTGATTTATCCACACTACAAAATAATAGAAAATCATAGCTCGAAAATGTTATCACGTCAATTCCATTTTTGGTTCTTTTGAAATTTATTCTAAGATAAATTGCAATTGTTGCCACCAATTATTGTCTGCGGGCATAAAACAGTTTAAATTTAAATATCTGACCAATAATTTGTTTCGGCACAAGTCGTTTGTCCTGCCTCAAAAAAATTAGTTTAATGTACAGTCAAGGGTAATAAAGTAAACACCCTTTACTAACTCTATAACTAATTATTATTGAAAAAAAATTACGGGTTCCAAACGATTGGAAGTAAAGTCAACTTTAAAATGATGTATATAAAATGGGGGCAATCTACAAATCAAAAGCAGACCAGTCTTTGTTTTTTCCAATGGCAACACCGAATTTTGAGAATATATTTTAAATCTTTTGTTCAAACTATGCTTAGAAATGAAATTTCTAGTTATTTGGAATACTAGTTTTTGAATAATAAGCATTCAAAATTTAGATCTCTAATCTTAAATTAAATTTTCATATTTTTGTTAATATCTCCTTAAATTAAAATCCTAATGTAATAATTTTTTCGTTTAATTATAATACTAAAAAACCCAAACATAAATACATTGAATTTGTAATTTAAAAATTTTTATAATATGAATTATGAATTATGAATTATGAAATTCAAATTACGAATTATGAATTATGAATTATGAATTCGAAAAAAAATATGAATTACAACTTATAACCCTTTTAATGGATTTATATTTATTATGTTCTGCTTTATGCAAATATTCAATTTCAAATTTTCCTTCCAAGTAGTTTTCGAATTATGATAAAAAAAAAAGTAAAAATGACGGTTTAAGGGGCTGTGTATGATGCACAGAAAAGCATAATTTCAAAAAATATATATATTTTACTCATTTTAATATAACATATGGGTTGGCAATAGTAGAAACGCATTAAGCAATGAGATGTTTATAGTGGCAAGAAAAAATATATTAATCGAAGTGACATTGTCATTCTGTAACATTACAAAAATCGAGTACCGAACTTCAATTTCGATACAGCCCATAAAATATGCTCAGTTTCAAATAATTAATTTCTCGGAAACTAATCATGCGAATTTCGTGAAAATTTATATAGAGGCTAATTAACGAGTGTAGAATATATTTAAGGAGTCAAAATTGGGTATTGCTGTTGGAAAAAAAAAAACAAAGTTTGGGTTCGTTTTGATATGTAGATGGCCTCCTAAGCAAATTTTATGTACAGTATTTAAAAGTAGACTTTATTTTCAATCGTTTGGTACCAGTAACATTTTTCTAAAATAATTTGCTGAAGAGTTGGTAAGGGGTGTTTACTTTTTTTTTTTTTTTTTTCAAATACTGTACCACCGCCCGCTGAATACTAGGCCTGAGCGCTGACAGAAAAATGGCGGCTGTAGACGGTGGATTTTTTTTTAACGAATGTATGATTCCTTAAATTTAGACACCAGTATTTTATAAAAGATTTCTTTGACATGTTTAATCTCAGAAAAAAACGCGGAAAAAACTTTCAAAAATTATTTGGTGGCAAAATTCAAGGGACCTTATACACGCTGAAACAAACACGCCTTCGGCAACCGCCATTTTTGTATCAGCGCTCAGGCCTAGTACTCAAGGGGCGGTTACTGTACATATAATTATATAATCAATTTAACAGAACATTTATTTTAATTTAACTTTTACTAATATTTAGAAGAAAATTACTGAGGATTATACTCGATAACTAGACAAAGTAAGGATGATAAAACGTGTAGGTTTAAGCAGAAGTCAAAATGGAAATATTTGCTTTATTTTCAATTCAATTTTTTGCCTTACTTAATTAACACGTTGGCGACGGTGTGCATCATTGGTGGGTCTCGCTTGACTGAACCATCAGGCGGCGTGCACCACCGGTGGATCACACTCGATTGTTCCATAGAAGGCGAGTACTACAGGTCGGTCACACTCGACTATGCTATAGACGGAGTGCACTACAGGTGGGTCACACTTGAATACATGAAACTTCAGTAGTAAAAACAATTCATTATTGTAAAATTAATACATTCACGACGGGAAACGAGAATACTTGTTTTCATTTTAAAAATACCATTGACTAAGGGCGTGGCTTCTACCTTACAGAAATGCATTTATATCATGTTGTCCATATTTCTTTAGATTGTAAGACATTTTATATTAAATTTGTACATATGTAGCCAATTAAATCATGTGTCTAAGTAATTTGCTTACTCCTTACGAACTTTCAGACATTCACAATCAACTCTGCTTGCTATATTCGAGTTCAATTCAATAAATATGAGAGGGCCGGTCATTACATACTTGTGTCTGAATAAGCGACAATACCGCACCGCCAAATGAAGCAAAACATGAATTCGAAAGTAGCCGTCTCACAGCGAAAAACATGAATATCGGCGACGGCGTGAACGTGATAAGGCATTTATTATCATGAAAAGTAATCAAGAATTTTCGTTTGCTTTTCATTCTGACGATATTGCAAAACTCTTCAACGCCGCTTAATTTATTTATTGAATGTTCCACTCTCTCCTGCTTATGCAGAATGTCATGTATAACTTTAGCAGCTTTTAATGGATCATGTCTAGACATGGCCAAATTAACCCTAGAACTACCGGAAATTTTACTCAAGTTTTATAAAAACATTCTACACCAGAATTTTTACTTAAAACTATTTAATTTGTTTATTTAACTTATTATTGTCTGATTTATACATTTAGTTTGTTTTGAAGAAATTTCTGGTTTGAATAAATATTTTGAATGTACATGTCGGGTCCAATGGACCCGTCTGGTAGACGGAAGGTTAACGAATGGTAGAAAATTTCTGGGACACAAAATGAGTGATTTTCGGCAAAATAAGCAGATCGGTTGCAGTAACAATTAATGAATTTTAAATTAAAATTACAAATCAATAAACGAAAAAATTTGGATGTTCAGATTTGATAGAATATATGAATTCAACTTGAGCTGTGTTCTGTAAAAACATATCGAGTTGGGAATTACTTTTCCCTATAAAGCCCAGATTGTATCAATCATGCGAATAATAAATGTCGATTTAGCAGTTTAGTAGAGTTATCATGCGTTGGGTTTTCATTGGTCTACTGCAATAATGACAAGGGGCATCATTTACAGGAAAATAGGAAGACCGTCTACATTTTAAGGGTGTAAGTAATCCCTCCATATGTTTGTATATACAGTAAAATCTCCATAATGGACACTCCCGAATAGCGTTACCTGGGTTTAGTGGAAACTTTTTCGATGCACAATATCTATGTATTTGTATATTTTTGCCTCTGAACAGCGGGTACCTGTGAATAAACTCTAAAAAATACAATTTTTCTTAATCAAGTAAAATATAACCTAACCACCAACGAAAATATTGAATAACTTCTATTGAGTTACTCACAAATCGAAAAAAGTTCTTTATCTTTAGAAAACTCACAAACCAATTTCTTTTGTATATTTAAAGAAGCATTTATAAAAAACAAAGTTTCTTTTGCTGTCAGTGGCTTTCGGAAACCAGTAGTGTTATAGTTCATTAATCAAATATTATATTAACTAAGAAAATATCTTAATTTACGTTCATTAATCGTAACATTAATAAAATATATATTCTAAAAAAAATCATAATATAAACTACAAATAATTTTCTTGATTATAAGACGTCAGATATCAATTAAAAATATTAAAACAATGGCATGTTTCGATTGATTCACTCAATCCTCATCAGAATATATAAAAATCACAAATACAATGTACATAAAACACTAGATTGCAAGATCAATCTGTATTATAAAGTGAAGATACAATGTCCTCTATAGTTTCAACATTGTCCGTTACTACATCAACAGTCCATTTCCCAAAGTTGTTCAACCATTCTACCCAAATACTCGAAATACGAAATGACAATGACAATCATTACACACGTCTGAACCTCTTATATACAGGGTGTCTCAGCTAAGATGTTACAAACTTCGAGTGTAGATATGGTACACTTAGATGACTCGGAATCACATAAGAATGCCGGGTCGGAAACGCCTTCCTGGCCCAGTAGAGGCATGGACAGTATTGCCAGTGGGCTACTTTTTTAAAATTCAGATTTCTTTATTGGCACCACTTTTCTGAAATGGTAAAATTCACATTCTTTTCACCTTAATTAATATGCCTTTGAATAAAGCGAATTTTACTATTTAAATAAACAGGTGTCAATCAAAAAATCTGAATTTAAAAAAAGTAGCCCAGGTCATACTGGGCATTGAAAAGACTGGATCACGCAAAGCTGATCATTGGCCCTGGTAGAGTTGCCAGGGGCTACCTTTTTTTAATTCGGATTTCTTGATTGGCACCACTATTTTGAAATGATAAAATTCGCCTTGTAAATGACATATTAATTAAGTTGAAAACAATGCGGATTTTACCATTTCAAAAAAGTTCTGCCAATCAAGAGATCAGAAATAAAAATAAAGTAGCCAACTGGCAACACTATCAATGCCCTTACTGGGTCAGGAAGGCGTTTCCGACCCGGCATCCCTATGTGAATCCCAGTCGTCTAGGTGTACCCTACCTTCCCTCGAAGTTTGTAACATCTTAGCTGGGACACCCTGTATATTTCAATCTATTTACAATTTATTTATAACTGTTTATAATGGAATCGATTGAAATATATACATAAGGCTGAAAAGTATGTAATGATGCGTTGTCATTTCATGTTCCGAATATATGCCTAGAATGGTTGAACAACTTTGGGAAACGGGCTATGGATGGAGCAACGGGCAATGTTGAAAATATAGAGAGCATTTTATCTTCACTTTATAGTAGAGATTGATCTCGCAATCTAGTGTTTTATGTACATTGTATTAGAGATTTTTATGTATTCTGGTGGTCATTGAGTGAATCAATCGAAACATGTCAAAGTTTTAATGTTTTGTCTTGATATCTGATGTTAAGTAATTAAATTATTTTTAGTATATTTTTTGATGTTTTTTGAAATATATATTTTAAAATGAACATTAATCAGTTTTCTAAACTTGGAACACAGGTTTTTCATCTGCTTTGAATCCTCTAGTAAAGATTGTTTTGATTTTACAGTCAAATATAGTACATCGACAGCATGAATATTAATAAGTTGTTTTTGGATAATACTGCATGTATAGACACAGTTACGCAACTGAAAATACTTTATTAAGAATTGACAGGATCCAAAAATCCGTTATTTCATACAGAGAAATTTATTAATACACCGGGTAAAACACTCACAAAATCAACTGCAGTAGAAGAAATTTTGTTTTTATAAACTCTTCTTTAAATCTCAAAAATATGTTGGTTTCTGGAGTTAGTAAAGATAAAGAACTCTTTTCTTTACTTACTCTTACAGAGGAACTTATACAGAGAAACCCTTTCTCTTACAGAGAAACTTATTAATACACCAGGAAAAACACTCACAAAATCAACTGCAGTAGAATAAATTTTGTTTTTATAAACTCTTCTTTAAATTTTAAAAATATATTGGTTTCAGGAGTTAGTAAAGATAAAGAACTCTTTTCGAAATCATGTGTGACTCAGAGAAGATTATTATATTCTTTCTTTTCTGGGTTTTTTTAAATATTTTAATAGGTTAAAAAGCATTTGTATTTTCTTGTAGCCGACAAATTATCAGTGGTAATTATTAGATTACCACTAAGGTTTTACTGTATTTAGATGATTTACATTTTAATATTTGAATGTTCGTTTTCCTACTTTTAAGAATAGATTGAAAGATTATTACGGAATTATTTCAAAATAATATTTTATAGTAGAATTAGTTAAAATTGTGTTTCTATCTTCGAAACTTTTCCAAAAGACTCTTTGTAAAATTACGGTTAACTTTTGTATAAAAAAACTCTTTCACTCCTTAATTGAAATGATGATAGATTCTTGAATTCAAATTGAAACGCTTGCGGCATAGAAAGAACTCTTCAGCAAATGTCAACAAAAGCACTTTTACGCTTTGTGACAGTTACTTTACAGTTAAGGTTCCTTATTGGACCGGAAGAAACAATTTAAAGTTTATTTATTTCGTCAAAAGGTTTTTAATATATCTACAACGGAAAGGATAATGGATAATTTTTAAACCAATAAAAGGATCTAAAACTTTAAAATAAATTGTTTTTAATATTTCCAAAAAATATTTTTATTTTATTCTTTAAAAATATTTTTTGAATAATCTTTCATATTTTCCACGAAATTCTAGGTATAACTCAGTTCATGAAAATTAGTGTGAGAGCAAATTTCAAGAAATCAGGATTCTATATAATTTCATATTAAAGCAGTATAGTTTCACGTATTATGTGCTGAAGCATAATAAAATCGAAATGTTTTATTTTTGCGTCCGTCATTTATAAATAACCACCAGCAAGACATCCTTTAGAAGATTATTATTGGCAATCCGACTACATACAAAATGTACATTTATTTACAAATTTATAGATGAAACATATTTAGTTGCTTTGTTCCTTCTTTAGAACTCACATATTTTAGATACAATTAGAATTTCAGCAGCTATTTTCTTCTATTAAGAAGCCATGATAAAAAATAGCATGTTTTCATGATCGAGATCAATTTCCTTTTTAAAAATTAAAACAACATTTTTTCTATTTTAGAAGAGCAAGACAAAAAATGCAGCCTTTCACGGTGCTTTCAAATTTACATCATTACTAAACATATAAAGAACAAAAAATGTTTTTAAAACAATTCTCTAGTATCACGTGACCGTTGGCGCCTTTTGTCTGGCTGAAAGAGGCCCACACAAGGGATATGCGAAATATTCCACAATACTTGTTAGCAAGAGAATAGCTAATTTATTATAATTTTTTTAAATAATTTTTAATAATTAGTTGCTTTTACTAAAAGAGGTTGACGGGAATAACTAATAGACCGATTTGTAATACACTATATCTTCTATATAAAATAATAAAGTCCATGTATTAAGATGAAAGGTGTTTATAAAATTTATTTTAATTAACTATTGCTAGTACAGTCAGTTAGTTACACATGGAATTTTTTTTAATGAAAATATGTTAAATCTATTCTGGAAATCATAGCAACGTAACTGTATTAGTTTTCTGCCAACTGCTTCGATTATTTTCTTCCAATAACTTTGCACACTATTTTTTTACTTTATTTATTCGTTGATAATCTGTAATTAAATAATGTGAAGTTTACTATCCGGATTTACTGATACGCAAAAACCATAGCAATTGGCAATTATACTATTAATATTTTATGAAATGTAATATAAATACTGTCATGTACAATTTATCACTGATTTGCGTATACAAAGATATATTTTGATAATGCAGACAGGGCCTGACTAAGTCAGGGGCGTACAGGGCACCTGACCTAGGCTCCCTTTTTTTAGGGCGACCCCTAGGAATAATCAGGATGGTCATTAAAAGGTTACAAATAGTTAAAATTAACCAAAGTGGTCAAAATTCATATATTTTCAAACATTTAGGAAGGGAGTGCGATTTCCCTGCCCCCCTGTGTTTCCCATAACCCTTCCACCCACGCAAAACAATGAAATCTATATTATTAGAAAATTAATGATTAAAATTTTATTATAACAATTTAGAATTCCATTGTTTTCGAACGAAATTCTTCATTGACGTTTTCCTCATAACGAGATAAGTTAAAACCATTAATTATGACAAATTCGGGGCATTTTCTTTTAAACATATAACATACGTAGATACGCAAAGCAAAAGTTTGTAAACAAATACTCCTATCAAAATATCCATCATTTTTTTCTCCTATTATCCTACTACAATTTTTTGTAAACGTTATGACCATCTTTTTGTGATACCCTCTGTGCAGATGCGAATAGTACCTGTTATGAAATTATGCATACATAAAATATGTATGAGGTTTAGTACTAGCCACATCCAAATTATTCGGAAACAATTTCTATGGATAGATAGAAGCCCCTCCCAAGAATGATGCTTGCCTCAGGGCGCTAGACAGTCTACGTACAGGCCCTGAATATTGTTGTATCTGAGTGTCTGAAGTATTTCAGAATTAAGTATCAGAGTATCTAAAAATTAACTGACATAATTTAAAATTTTATGAAAGATCATCTACTAAATAGTTTTCCTGGTGAAAATTTTGTTTAAATGAGTAAAACATTTAGCTGGGGTAGAAGCGCCGGCTGTATTTTATGTTGAGTTTTAGAATTGATATTGTACAGCCTCCTGTCAATTTCAATGATCAGATGTAAAACATTCCAGTTCATTTTTACATACAATTTTGCAAAATGCTATTTAAATTTGGTGCTGCGTACATCAATATGATTGATGCAGAATCGATTTATGGAGTATTTATTGATAAAAAGCTTCCTTTATCAAGGTATTAATGTATATTTTATATTTAGGTTAAACAAAAAAAATATATTAATAAACCACACTGTAAAACAAAATCCTGTATTTTACAACAAAAGCACTGTAAAAAGAAAAAGAAAAAAAAACGGGCTAAAATACGGAAATTGTTCTGACCATCGAGACGCCAGTACGATTTCCGTACTTTAACGAAAATTTTCCCCCATAAATTCCAGAAAAATGGAAAATTTTCTGGAGTTTGCGGGAAAGATTTTCCGTTAAAATACGGAAATAGTACAAGCGTTTTAATTGCCAGTACAATTTCCGTATTTTAGTCCTTTTTTTACAGTATGGTACACCGGCTGTCAACACAGTTGCTATAAAATTTACAAGCTGCTGTCTTTAAAAGTGCTGTAAACATTCTTAATCCTGGGGAATGTCGCGTTGCCATTGAATTCGTGGTGCACGCAACATAAAGAATTTTAAATTAACTTGTTGAATTCTCTTTCACAGAATCTAACCTTGAATTCGATTTCACAGCTTCGGTGCTTAACAAATTACAACATAAAGTAGTGATGGGCGATCTCGAGATTTTACCAATCGTGAAAAATCGTCATCGTAAAAAAATACAATCGATACAGTCATCGATTACTTCCCGGAATCTACAATCGAGACAATCGAGATGTTTTTACAATCGATTATTGATTATTATTTTACAGGCTTATAGAGTAATTTTTAAGTTTTTAGTAAATACGTGGCAACTAAAGATAGATGGAGTAAAACAACATACCAAGAAATCGATGTAAATTTAACACTGAGATGCTCTGAAAAAAGATCTTCCTTTGAATCTAAATGAAAGGTTGTGAAAAAACAGAAGCAGTAATGTAGTTTGCTGCTATCGTTTTCATTAACTCTTTCATTCAACTTCAATTGATGGAGGGGCACCTGATATGAAGCCTTTAGAAAGCTGTATTCTAACATTTGTTAATAATCTTAATACAACTTGTTATGTAATACATCTTATCAGTTTTTAAGTCTTCTGAAAGAAATGTTAATCCCTAAACCTACCCCCTTTTCTGTACTAATGGTTTATGACAATTAACAAATTGTTAGAAATGCGTTTAACCCCTTGGGGACGAGCGACACGTATACGTGCCGGAAATAGGCCTAAGGATACTCGTTTATACTCACCAGTAAAATTTTACTGTAAAATTTGCCTTATTTAATCCGAGCATTATCCCGATTTGAATAGGCACAAACTTCTGATTTTTAAAACCGGTAGCGAAGTAATAAACATTTCGTAAAAGGCTCCCGTCGCGAAGGGGTTAAGAAATTAACTTTAATGTTACAACATCTCCGCTATAATATTTATCTTTCGAATATTATGTGCCATTCTATATTTTAATACAGGCCAATAAACTCTAAATGATATATCTTTAAGATATGTTCCGTATAAATTTCTTTAATAAAGTGTGCATACTAATGTTTCGATAAAACACTGTAAAACATTTTAAGTTTGTAATGTTTGAGCATATTAATAAGGGGCTATGCATATATAACGTTATCATTTTAGGTGGGAGGGGGGGGGGGTTGTCACATGATATCGTTAGATATCTCTAGGGGGAGGGGGGGGTTGTCTTTTGATATCGTTATCATTTTTGATACAATCCAAATTTTCTCATTTTATTTATAACTTTGTCTTTACATCAAAACAATATGTTATCTTTGTTTTAGTCTATTGTCTATTTTTATGAAATTACAAAGTTATTAAAATCAGTAAATGATTATAAAACCATTTAATTCCAAAATTTGGAATACCTTAACTATTGCCATTTCTGTTCTTCTGTCATATGTGTATGCAATGCATATATAATACGCTGTTCGGGAAACCATATGCGAAGTATGTTTGAAATGATACTTGTGTGTGCTAGTAAATAAAAGAGAAAGAATGTTAATAAAAAGTTCTGTCTGCCCCTCCCACCCCCCATTCGAGGGCAAGTGCAAGAAGATGTTAATACTGTTGAATGCATTATGTAACACACATATATTATTAAATACTTTCAAATAATAACTATTTCTTTTAAGTGTTATTTGACATAAAGTTACTTCATATATATAAAGTGATATTTTATTGACTTCTTTTGAATCTATAAAATAAGCAAAAAATAAATGTAACCATAGTTATATATCACTCGAAACAAAAGAAAAAAAAATTAGACATTGATAACGATATCATTATTGGGGGGGGGGAGGGGGGTTCGAGGAATGATAACGTATGATATCGTAAGGGAGGAAGGGGGGTCCAAAATTACCAAAAAGTTGATAACGTTATATTTGCACAGCCCCTAATAAGTATCATGGATTTTCATATCAAATTTTATTTTATGTATGGCAATGTGTATTATGTATGCAAGTCTAGTAAATTGAGAGTACTACAGATGAACCAGATGCCAGCAAAATGAGTTGAACCCGTTAATCCCAACCCCTCAGAATTTTTCAAAACACTCTTTTCAAACAAGTTTTTCAAATATAAGATCAATATGTTATCAAGAAATATGTTCAAAGTTTTAATGGTAAGAACAACGCTATTTTGGAACGCTAAATAACTTAAGAAAATACTTTCAGTTCATTTACGTACTTTTAAATAATTTGAATAATTTAAAAATATTATTTAAATTATTCAAGGATTGTAATATCTTTTTGCTAATTTTGTTTTGTTATAAGTTCCCTTTTATTTTTAATGAAAGTGCGATGTCTAAATCGTGTAATTATGGCGCATTCGATAGAATTGAATAGTTTTTTCACATTTTCGATAAAGGCAAAAATTTGATACAAGTTAAAGTTCCCCTGAATATCTAATGCTGTAAGATTTCCTGTTGATCGAAAAAAAAGAGCTTTATCGAAAAAGGGGAAGAAAAACCAGACAAATATACTTGCTAAAAAGAAAACCTGTGTAAACCGGAAACTGCTTATCACTCCCTATCGATGCCAAAATGATTCTTTAAATTTGCATTTCAATTAAAAATAGTTAATTTCTGACACATTAACGAACTTATTTTTATTCTCAAGCGTATTAGCTAGGATCGAATTTTTTCCTTTTTCGCTAAAGGCAAATGTTTCAAATTTTCGTAAATGCGAGCCTCATATCGGGGAATTTCACTATTAATCGAAAACAAAAGAACTTTACCGAAAACAGAAGGATAACCGGACTCATATACCAGCTAAGTGGGAACCTACCTAAGACGGAAACCGGTTTCCATTCCCTAATGATTCCAAAATATTTTTTTTTCTGTTTGTACTTGTACTTAAATCCAAAGTAGTTACTTTTTGATTCATTTAAAAACTCAATTTTATTCTCAGGTGCATTGTATCCAAAAATGGAAGGATAACCGCATAAAGATACCAGCTAAGAGGGAAACTGTCTAAAACGGAATCGGTCTTTGGTCCCTAGCGATTTAAACATAACTCTTCGTTGTCTGTACCCAAATCTAAAGTCGCGCCTTTCTAACTCATTTTTATTCTTAGGTGCATTAGCTAGAATCGATTTGCATTTTCACATTTTCGATAAAAGTAAAAGGTTTGATTGAGGAAAAGTTCCTAAATGTTGAATGCGTGTCTAATTCTGTGGAATTTTCTGGTTGGTCAAAAGAAAAAGAGCTTTATCAAAAAATGGGAGGATAACTAGACAAACCAGCTAAGACGGAATCTGTCTAAAACGGAATTGATTTCCAGGTTCTAAATGGGCCCCTAACATGACTGTTGCCCATCTGTACCTAAATCCAAAGTAGTATCTTTGTGAGACATTCACGAACTTATTAGAATCGAACAGCATTTTCCTTTTTTCGGTAAAGGCAAACGATTTAATACAGATCAAAGTAACCCTAAATGTCTAATGCTGTAGAATTTCAAAGTTGATCGAAAACAAAAGAGCTTTATCGGAAAGGAAACCAGACAAATATATTTGCTAAGAGTGAACCTGTCTAACAAGGAATTGGTTCCAATCTCTAGCAATAGCTAATGAAGTTTGATTAAATTCCATGCATTAGTTTTTGAAATATAGCAGCGTTACCTGTTGGGCTATTTGCACAACAAACAAATTAACACCATTTTACATCTAGGTCTAACTGAATATGAAGTATTATTAAATTTTGCGTATTACTTCTTGAGATAGAGCGTTATCAAAATTTTTGTCACATAAAAGACAGATATTTTCTAAAAACTGACCAATTTATCATGAATCCAATACTTCCTTCTTGTAAAGATAGATGAACGTAAAAATGGAAAAATGCCCCACACAAACTGAATTAAACCCTTTTCAACTTAAGTGTATGTAACAAAATCACACGCCTCCTAATCTGTATCCTTCTTTGAGAAACTATGACTTAAACCAAAAACGCACCAAGTGTCAATCTGACTGTGAAAGCTAAATAAATACCCAAAGAACTTCTAACTCATAAGAAAGGGCTCCATTACTGTTTTTCTAAGCTGGGATTTACATCACATTCATTTCGGTGACTTCCCTCCTTTACGCTAGCCAACCCAGCCTACGTAATCATGACGTAGATGGAATATGCTGATTCATTTCTCTCTCTCTCTCTCGCACCTCAACTAAAGTCTGCTCGATGCAAACCTTTCGTTAACTCGAGAGATACCTCTCCTCCATGAAAACTTCTCTCTTACATCGAGAGATACCTCTCTTCGATGAAAACCTCTCGCGTACCTCAAGATATGTCTTCTCGGTTCTAACTAAGGCCGAGAATGGGAAATCACTTTTCTTCCATTCTCGACATGTTACTCTCGATGATTGTCAAGAAAACTGATTTCTCTTTCTCGGTCAAGAAGGGCCAAGAAGAGATATCGAGGGGAGAGCTGGAAAGAGAGATAGGTATGACAATGAGCAGTGAAATGATGGAACCTTCCGATAAATATTATGTATTAAATAAAAAAAATTCAAAGACAGAGATTGGTGAGTTTCGGGGTGCGCAAGAGTCGACACACGGGGGGGGGGGGGGATTTTCAAATTTTTACCGAACACGTCAGTTGATACATCACCGGAATTTGACAACCCTTTCATATTATGAACCTTTCTCCCATTCACAGTTGAATTTCAGGATGCGGGGGAAGGGGGGGGGTGAGGGTGTGCGCGGGCAAATCTTTAAAACTGTAGCGATATCTAGAATAATTATCATTTAAATGGGTTTTTTGTCGGAGCCTTCAGAAAAATAATACTTATTAAATATAAAAATATTAAGAGTTGGGGGAATTCCGGGAGTATTCAAGGGGCGTGAGAGTGGACCCACAGGATTGCAATTTTCAAACTTTTATGAAACCTTTCATGTGATATATCTTCGGAAATCTTTCTGATTACTCTTTCATATTACGAACCTTTCTTCCCCCAAAATTGAATTTTGGGGGTGGGGAGGGGCGAACAAATTTTTAAAACCGTAGCGATTTCTATGATAAATAGCATTTTAGATGTGAATTTTTTTATGGGGTCTTCCGGTATTTATTATTTATTAAACATAAAAATTTTGAAAGTGGGGGCTGCATCAATTCCGGGGCGAAAGAGTGGACCCACTGGGGAGTAGGGTCGGGGAAGCAATTTTCAGACATTTTTTGAACCCGTCATGTGACATATCATAGGAAAGCTCTTGGATAACCCTTTCATATTATGAGACTTTCGTCTCCCCCTCCCCAATTTTGCTCTCACTGTGAGGGGGGGGGGGTCGTTTTCAAACTTTTTTGCATTCTCATCATTTTAGATAGGATTTTTTTACGGAGCCACCCGGTATTATTTATAATACATGAAATTTCAAAAAGTTGGGTTGTATTCCGGGGAGTGCGGTAGTTGGCCCCTTGGGGTGGGGGGGGGGAGCACTTTCCTAACTTTTATCGACACTCTTCATGTGATACATCATTAGAAAATCCAATTATTCATATTATGCACCTACCTGCCCCTTTCCTCACTTTGCCACCGGGGCATTTTTAGGGTTTCGTTCATCTGACGAAACCCTATTCGTCTCGCTCCTCTGTCGGTCTGTCTGTCTGTCCGTCCGTCCGTCAGTCTGTCTGTCTGTCACAGAGCCCGTTCTCAGAAACTATACATATTGGAGACTTGAAATTTTGCATACTTATAGATGAACACCACACATCATACGACAAATCGTAAAATTTTGAAAAAGTCGTACATTTAACCCTTTGGGCTCCCACATGTATATTTTAAACAGTTCTTTCTATGTAAGCCTCTAATTAGATTGAAGGCGTGAAATTTTGCATATAGCTGAATACCTCTCATCAAACGACAAATCATAAAATTTTGAAAAAGTCGTACATTTAACCTTTTGGGCTCCCACATGTGTATTTTAAACAATTCTTTCTAAGTGAGCCCCTATTTAGATTGGAGGCGTGAAATTTTGCATACTTATAGGTCAACATCCCAGATTACGCGTCAAATAATAAATTTTGAAAAAGTTTTATGTTTAACCCTTTCAACTCCAGCTCGTGTATTTTAAGAAATTCTTTCTAACTGAGCCCCCAATTAAATTGGAGATTTTAAATTTTGCATACTTATAGCAGAACACCTGAGGCCAAGCGACAAATCATAAAATCTCGAAAAAGTCTTACGTTTAACCCTTTGAGCTACCACACATGTATTTGAAGCAATTCTTTCTAAGAGAGCCCCTAATTAAGTTGGAGACATGAAATTTTACATACGTATAGTTGAATACCTCAGACCACACGACAAATCATAAAATCTTTAAAAAGTTTTATATAATAATTAACCCCTGCGGGCTCTAACTTGTGTATTTTAAGTAATTTTTCTAACCTCCGCCCTTTTAACCCGGGGAGAAATTTTCCAACTTTTGCCGACACTTGAACCTTCTTTCATATTATGCACCATAGCCTTACATATTTTAGTTCCATTTTTTACTGCCAGGTGCGCCTACTGATATCGGGTGCTATGGGCCCAATCCCCTCGACTAATATATCTACGGATAGTATGTACAACGGGTTTTCGTTCGGATAGATGTTTGTTTAAAATCGAGTGTCCCCCTGGTTGCGAAATGTGGAACTAACAGATTTTTCAAAAAGAAAAAGTGTTTTGAAAGGAATATTAAACGAAACCCTTTGTGCGATCTGTGATCACACTTACCCACTTGTTCTAAATTTTGCTGACACTCCTCATGTTACATATTGGAAAGGCCTGTGACCACTTATTCATGTTATGCACCCCCCTTTCCCCCCACGGGGAACTTTTCTA
The DNA here is from genome assembly GCA_963932465.1 of Maratus speciosus. NCBI lineage: Eukaryota > Metazoa > Arthropoda > Arachnida > Araneae > Salticidae > Maratus > Maratus speciosus. Next base: position 498,022,177 of record OZ010794.1, on the reverse strand, counting down.
AATTTAGCCAAGAGCCCTCATGTGACATATCATTGGAAAGGTCTGTGACTACTTATTGATATTATGCACCTCCGGTGTCCACCCTCACCATTTTGCCCCCACGGGTGTACTTTTCTATGTTTAGCCAAGACCCCTCATGTGACATATCGTTGAAAAGGTCTGAGACTACTTATTGATGTTATGCACATCCGGTAACCGCCCCCCCCCCCACACTTTGCCTCCATGGGGGTATTTTTCTAAATTTATCCGAGACCTCTCATGTGACATACTGTTGGAAAGGTCTGTGACCACTTACTCATTTTATGCACCTCCCGCGGTCCTCTGCCCCCAACTTTGTCCCACGGGGGCCATTTTTATAAATTTAGCCGGGAACTTTCATGTGACTTTTCTAAATTTACCAGAGACCCCCTTGTGATATATTGTCGGAAAGGTCTGCGACCACTTACCCACGTTATGCACCTCCCGCGCCCCTCCCCCCACTTTGCCCCCACTGGGAGGGCATTTTTATAAATTCATATCGAGATCCCTCATGTGCCATGTGACATATAGTTGGAAAGGCCTAATGCCCCATGACGACTTATTCCTATTATGCTGCTGCTGTGCTCCTCCCCTCACCTTGACCCCACCCGCAGGGATCCGGTTCGAGATTATTTTTTTAGAATATTTTATAGTCCGTGCACACCACGCCTGCTATACAGTGCCTTATATAGCGGGAAGCCAGTTCGAGATGTCATATTTCAAGATTACGTATAAATTAGAGGCCCCGACTAAAGGAAGGGCCCGCTAGCGGGCGAAACCACTTAGTCCTTATTAACGCCGACTCATTCCAGTTTACCTGCAGACGATTCTTGATAAATTTATGAAGTATAAAAGCAATTGGCAAACTGGAGTCATCGAGAAAATATTTACACAATCGAAAACTATCGAGATGTCCATACAATCGAGAGAATCGAGAAAAACATCTCGTTATCGCCCATCACTAACATAAAGTGCATGAAAAATCACTTTATTTTACAACAAAAGGTGCTGACACCCGGTATATCAACACAGTTGCTGTAAAATTTACCGCTGCTAAGAGTGCTCTAAGAGTGTTAAAATCTTGGAAAAATTGTGCTGCTATTGGCTGCGTAGCGCACGTGACAGAAATAATTGAATTTTTACATCACTTGATGCTTGAATTCGCTTTCACAGCATCGGTGTTTGAATTCGATTTTACAGCAGCAAGGCTTGAAAAATTACAATATAAAGTGTAGGAAACATTTTTTTAAAGTGCATAAAAAAAAGAAAAAGAAACAGAGAATTTATATTTTTGCGCAGCAGTTTAAAATGAATTTGTATAAATTATCCTACATAAGTTGTTATGAAAAAAAATATATTTCTATTTCATTGTGCAAAATTCTTTTTATTAATCAAAATTTTAAAAGATATTATTTAAGACATTTTTTTTTAAATGATAAGCATGTCATTTGAAATTAGAATTAAAAGAAATCTGGAGATAACATATTTATATAAAACTTGTTTTCTTTGCGCGCGCCATTTTGTTTCAATATTAACATAGTTGATTTGAATCATTGCGTTGTATATGAATGTTTCAAACTTTATATTGATATTTAAATTATTTTATCATCAAGTTTCAATTACTTTCCTTTATATTTTAATAAATAATATCTCGTCAATTGTTGATATAAAGAGGCTTTAAATGCTAAAAATTTATTGCATTCTATAGACTTCGCTTTGGTTAATTATCAGTTGTATATCTGAAATGTATTTTCATAAGTTCGATGGATTAAATTTAGTTTATCTCTCAATGGAATTAATTTTACATTATCTAAATTTTTGTGTAATGTTTAGATATTTACAAAACAATGCTTACACTTAATTAAAATTGTTATTGAGCCAAATTTGGTTTCGATTATGCAACAGATTTATGTCACGGATAGATAATCAATGAATTAGCGGCATAACTGAAAAGAAAAAAAAACAGTTTAAAAAATATTTTTACTTAACACATATACTTAGTGATTATAACATTTTTCAGATATAAGTCAATTCTACATAAATAGGTAAATTCAGTTTGATTAAATTTTATCTTTCTTGCATGCAAACAATGCATTTGGGATTTCAATTTTTTTAAGGAAAAAATGAAGTGTATCTGGATTTTGTTACGGTATGTAGTTACAAGAATGTTCCCTATATGTATGGTTACACAGAGTGATCCTGAATGCATGGTACAAACTTTAAGGGTACAATGTACTGTTCGTTTTCAAAATCCGCCCCTAGCACTGTGGGACGATTCTACTGTACAAAGGGATGTTACACTGAGATGGGAAATTTCCGAAGTTCTTCTTCGGCGTTCTCGTCTGCGTTGTCACTAAGATTGGTGCTTACTTGTTTATTTTTTACTTCCGATCAAAGTTTAAAATTCTATAAATATCACGTTTTAATTCAAATTAAAACTTCTATTTTTATTGTTCAAATGCCTAGTTTGAGTAGAAATAAATAAAAAAAATCGTAGAAAGAAGCACAAAAAAGGAGAATTAATTGTTCCTATAGCTCATTCTATAAAACGAGTCGGTCAAATTGCCCGGGTTTCTAGTAGTACAGACGAATTCGATTGCAGCGTTATTAGACAAACTGCACATGATTTCTATGTCAATGAGAAAACAATCCCGTCTTTGAATAAATTGCTTCCTGTTTTAAAAGAAATGAACAATTTAAAAAATAAAAATTAATTATGTTTCGTGAAAAGCAAAAATTCTATATAACTTTTTAAATTTTTTAAGCGTTTTCGTTTTATAAATATTAACTACAAAAAAGTTTTTACATAAATCGATATTATTTCCTCAAAAGCGCATTCAATAAAAAAATGCAGCTAAACAAACTCTGATCCCCCCTATTTTGATAAAATCAAAGCAGACTTGACGCATGCGCAGTAGCGCGGAGGGTTTTGCTAAACGAAAACAAACAGTAACAATCATTTATTGTATAGGAATGTATGAGCGCAAGTGACGCGGTGACGCGCAAACACGGGAAATAAAACACGAAAGGAAAGACAAAATGTTTATTGACAGAGTCGTTGACAAGTGTGATGTTTACAACAACTGTTCAAAATTGCGTCCAGTAACAGCGATGGATATTTAGCAAAGTTTCGTTGGAGTGATTGGCGTATTGGAGTGATTGGCCAAAGATACTATGTATTTCACGCACACGTGCAGTAGCTACGAATAGTCGAGTAACGAGACTCTCAACTAACTCAACATTTGTCGCACAAACAAGACTCTTGAGATGTCCCCACAAAAAGTTATCAAGGCTCGATAAATTAAGATATCGGAATGGTCAAGGGTACAGTTCAAAGCAGGTAGTTGTTATCATATTTGTGGGGAAGAGGGTTTACCAGAACTACTTCAGGATGTGCTCGCTTTTTGTAAGCGACTCTGGCTACAGCATAATGGAGTGCCAGCTTATTGTAGCACTCTTGTAAGCATTCGCCTCCCGTAAGGCATGGTGACGTCACGGCGACGTCGTTGTGAAGTCACACTGTGATTTTGTGACCGTCGATGTGACGTCACGTGACGTCGATGTGACGTCATAGTGACTAGAATGCGAGGTCGTTATGGCCGTTTTAGAGATCGTTTGTGACGTCACATTGTGACCACTCTGTGAAGTCACGGTGTGACAAATTTGTGAAAAGTGTGTCATTTGTGACTATTTTGGCATTAACTTTGTGACTAACCTGTGACGACAGCGACAATGCTTTGACGTCACACTGTGACTAATTTGTGAAATATGTGTCATTTGTGACGAACTTGTCATAAACAATGTGATGATTTCAAATGAAAATCAAATTTCAAATTAATTGCTTAAAAGGGCAAAGGCCAACATAGAGAAAAAGATTCCAAGCCGGGACTCGAATCCGGGCCATCAGTGTAGCGCACTGACATTCTACCAACTAAACCACATAGAACGAGACCCAGCCTGGAAAATTTCTTACTAGTACATGTTGGCAAGGCTACAAACGCAGCACAAGATGGAATATTTATCGTGAGCCGCCAACATCGGGTAAACACGAAACTTAATTAAATCCAGCATCGATTCAAACTATATAAATACTTGGAAATTTTTCCATAGAGAACCATTCGCCTTGCATACAATATTTCAAATAAAAACAAATTTCAAATTAATTGCTTAAAATGCAATTTTAATTTGAAATTTGATTTTCATTTGAAATATTGTATGCAAGGCAAATGTTTCTCTCTGGAAAAATTTCCAAGTATTCATATAGTTTGAATCGCTGCTGGATTTAATTAAGTTTCGTGTTTTCCCCATGTCGGTGGCTCATGATAAATATTCCATCTTGTGTTGCGTTTGTAGCCTTGCCAACATGTACTAGTAAGAAATTTTCCAAGCTGGGTCTCGTTCCATGTGGTTTAGTCAGTAGAATGTCAGTGTGCTATACTGATGGCCCGGATTCAAGTACCGTTATGGAATTTTTTTCACTATGTTGGCTTTTGCGCCTTTTAAGCAATCAATTTGAAATTTGATTTCCATTTGAAATATTGTTTGCAAGGCGAATGTTTCTCTCTGAAAAAATTTCCAAGCATTAATACTGTGATGATTCTTGTTATAAACACTGTGATGAATTTTAAAATAAAGTTTTGTTTGAAATATACAATATTATCTTTTTACCGTACTTTTTAGCAATGTATCGCTATTTTGGAGTCCTATTCTTCTAAAATACTTTTAATTTTTACACTGAAAAAAACAATGCTTATCAACTGGCATCCTTTTTTATTAAGTTCTAAGCTTGATCTTGAGTTCAAGCTTTATATTAAGAATGTTTTGTGTGTTGTGATTTGTTATTATTTTATTAAATACGAACATGGAGTCTAACGGATATTAATACATTTCCTATTTAAAGAAGAATAAGATAAGCCATATTTATTTAAATCTTTTATTCCCGTGTATATTGTATTTTGTTAATATGAGCTAAATAGATTTGGTATGATTTATAGGAAATGACTGATCTGGGAAATAGAAAAAACAAGTAAGAAAAATCATGCGTTAAGCATAGATTATAAAGCACTTTCCAACGCTTCCTGAATGCTTTAACTAGACATCGTAATTTAAGGAAATAACGTAAATAAGATAACTAAGCAAATATTTTAGAAAACGCATAAAACATTTGAAAAACTGATTTCAGTAGTTACCGTTCATAGCCAAATATGTTTTCCGATTCTTTTGAATAGCCCTGTATTTAATCTGTAGGTTGATATATACTAGTATATAATGTGAAAATTTAGTTTAGCAAGAAAATGCAAAACAGGATGAAATTCTCATTCAAAAATTTATACTAATATATAAAAACATACTTGAATACTTTTGTACAGCCCTGTAGTTTACCTAGAATCTTTATTACACGCCACTATTTAGTTAAAATTTAATTCAAATTAAAACACTCTTAAAACTGCTGAAATCACATTTCCAGAAATTATAATTTATAGACGGCCATATATCCATTTCCTTGCGTGACCCTGTGTATCATTTTATCCATATTCTACAAACATTTCTTAGTAAATTAAATGCAGTTCAACATAAAAATCCATAACTCATCTAAAAAACACCTTTAACCCCTTGGGGACGAGCGACACGTATACGTGCCGGAAATAGGCCTAAGGATCCTCGTTTATCCTCACCAGTAAAATTTTACTGTAAAATTTGCCTTATTTAATCCGAGCATTTTCCCGATTTGAATAGGCACAAACTTCTGTTTTTTAAAACCGGTAGCAAAGTAATAAACATTTCGTAAAAGGCTCCCGTCGCGAAGGGGTTAAGCAATTTGCGACCATACCCCTTAACTCTTACGTATACTTTTGTGTAGCCTTGTATATGAATTATAGCTTTTATATACACCATATACTATGCATAAATATAGTGGATCATAAAAGCGCATATTATAATTAAAAATGCATTTCCAGCAATTATCGCTAATGAACAGTACAATATCAACTTTTATAAATATCATAAATTATAAATATTTTTTTTATAAATATTATAAATATCAAATTTTAAAAAGTATAGTAAAGCAGTTTAATCTATAAACTTGTTATCAGGCATGAAAAACACTTTATTTCAATGATTAATTGTCATATTTTATTTTTTAATGCGAAGTATCGAACGTGTATCGAAAACGTAGAAAATGAGTTTACAATCGAAGAAAATTTAATAGCTGATTCTGAATGTCTACAATTAAATGTTTGATTAAAATCACGAACAGCAAAAACGTGCTTACATACAATTTAAAAAAATAAATATAACAATTTGAAAAACACTATATAATTAGTATTTATAATTGTACTATTAAACAACAACAAAGTACAATAGATGAATTAAATGTATTATTAGATTTAACAATTTCTCAAAAATCTCTCCATATGTTACAAGGAATTCCTATTATTTTATAATTTTGGCAAATGTTAAATCTGAAAACATTGATATGAAGATTTAGGATTTTAAATAATAATTTAAAATATTATTAGCAATGAAAAAATGTCTTTCAAAAGTTTCACTACTATAGTATGTAAAACGGCATTTCCCATTCAGTATAATGTTAATTTCTAATCTGAAAAACAATCCCAGAACAGTCTCTTTCTATAAGTATAATATAAAACTATTTAACTCATCTCACCAAATATACAAAACAGGAACAAACAATTTAAATTAAATAAGACTTACTTTTTGAGCTCCATAAATTAATTATTAATATCCGTGTGTATCTGAAAATGGCGACGTCTTTTTCTTCCATTAAAAAAAGCACACGCAAAAGCTTACATTTTAGACTAGTAACTTACCGCATCTGTTAGAACAAAAAGTTCTCTGTTTACCCTGCGGTATCGTGGCAGACGATTTGGGGCAGGTGTGAGTTTATTTCCTTTTATATAAACAGATATGGAACTTATATGTGCAATCATTTTATGAGACTGTCTGTATTTAAATTTTTGTATTTGAAGAATTTTCCAATTTATTTTACCTTTTCTTTTTATCAGTTTTAACCCCCCCCCCCCTCCCTTTTTCTAAGTAAAGATTGTTTCACACAAATACAAAATATCTTCCTAAAAAATAAAAAGATATAAATAAATATCGAGGATAAAAAAAATTTCTTTGTCAATCGTCATTCTTTTCATGTTAATTTCCTGTAAAATAAAACAATTCTTAAAATAACTTTTTTTTAGAGTCATATCTCTAAAACACAAATTTGAAATACGAATAATAAATTATATCATGGGTTTTGTATAAATTTTGTACTATTTTTATTTATTCGGAAAATGCTAATTTTATTTTAAAAGTCTGAAAGAAGTAGAATTTTTTAAAAAAATAGTTACTTAAAATAGGTACACTAACAGGAAAAAATATGACTCTAATGCAAATTATAAAGCAAGAAATGTATGTATGACTAAACTCTGAAGACTCTTTCTACGTGCTCATTAAAAGCTGCAGACTTAACTATAATAGAAATTTTTTAGTTTGAAGCCACAAAAGTGTTTCGAATACCAGTGGTCGGTAAAAATAAATTAAAAATTTTCCTTCCTGCAAACTAAATATGTAAAGTGTATATATTTAATATTCCTAATTCTAAATATGCTATCCAAATTGCTCCAGCACGTACCATTTTTCCGAGAAACACTTTTATAATAATAAGAATAAGAGAAGGATTATTATATTAAATTGCAATACTAGATAAAATTGAAATCAGGAAAAAAGTATACTTTCACACTCTTAGATATCAAATTGATAAAATATAGCATGGAAATCTAGTTTGTTGATACTTGTACCGTGCATTTTCCTTTATATGCCCCCCCTCCCCCCCATCTTTTCGTGTCTGAATTTACTACTTGCTACCCACTAATATATTTTCATTCCTTATGCCGCTGTAACGCGGGCCTTTTTAAAACATTTCTCTTCATTTTCAAAGATTTTTGAAGTTCATATTTTTCTCACACTGTGACTTACAATATGGGTTACAATTTTTTACAATTCATTACAATTTTTTTTTGTGAGTGTGTCGTGACCTACGTTACATGCAGTGACATAACAATTCTTTTTTATTGCCAGAAAAATAAAATTTTACAGTAACAACATGTTTTGAAGATTTTTTGTAATTTTTTAAAGTTTTCTAAGAAGTTCACATTTCATTCACAATGTGACATCACTGAGTGGTGGCATTTCGGTCACAAATGTGACGTGACCACAGTGACTCACAGTGACGTCACAACGACGTCACTGTGACCATGCATGCTATGAGGGCTGGAAGCTTCTTTTCGTGCAAGCTGGATTGAAGGTGCGCGTTTAAGCAACTCCAGGAAGATTTCGTCGCTCGAATATCCGTTGCTGATGCACGTGTGAGTGAAATATCTGGCATCTTTGGATCTGTACACCAATCACTTCATCGACGCTTCCAGGACGCTGTTGGTTGACGCAATTTGTAGCACTTATTGTAAACATAGTAGTCCGAGGGCTACACGACCAAAATAAGGTGAAAATTGCAAATTGTGATAAGAATATACCGATTGGTCAGTATCTATTTTATATACAAAGCATTTAAAAGTGGGAGGCATTGTGTAAAGTTGTAGGAATTCAAGATGGCGGCTGTAATTCAAAATGACGTCATTTCCTGAATTTTGTTACTATCCATCATAAGAAAGTGTGTTTGATGTAATTTTTTTGTTTTCAGATCAAAAACTTCGTTTTTAAAAATTTTCAACTTAAATAAAAAGTTTTTATTTATTCCGTTTGCTGGTTTGTCTGAGTCATTGTTCGCCTGTCTACCTGCGCTCTAACTCCAGCAAATATACTCGAATAAGCTTGTAATTGATGTATGTCATTGATATTTACAATGACATATTCAATATTGAAAATAAAATATGTATAATTTATAGTTCCTGTACAGGGACATTCAAAAGAATTCCGTTACATTACGACCTATGGGGATAATCGCACGCGGCGTATTTTATCCAGGTTTCAGAATTTAAATCACAATGAAATTTATATATATAGATGATGTGTACTTCAAGATGCTTATTAAAGAATATTGTGTGAATAAAGAATAACATTCATCATTCATATACAGGGACACACAAAATAATTCAATTACGTTACTCTCTATGAACAATAATTTCTGGAAATACGTTTTATGGAGTGGTACGCGTTTTTAATTTTTTTTTTCAGATTACTTAATGCATTACGTAGTGCGTATAAATTATACACATTATATACAGGGCAGTATAAAACATCTTAAGTATATTTTCGTAACATATAAACATTTCCATGACATTATTGTAGACATAGCATTTACCAAAGTCGTTTTTATTTAACATTCTTTTCGTGTCTCTTTCCTGCGTTTGTGCCTCAACGCGTCACTTGTGCCCAGACATTCCTGTACAATAAATGATTTTTATAGTGTCCGGTAGCAACCTTTAAAGTTTGTATCATGCATTCGGGGATCACCATGCATTTAGAAGATTCAGATTTTGATAATTCGATGTTCATCAGCAGATTATTTAAGAATTTGAAAGTACATTACGGAACTATTTCTAAACAATACATTGGGATAGAAACAATTTAAAAGTTCATTCTCCTAAGCTCTTCCTGAAAAAACCCTTTCAGCACTCAGTTAAATTTATGATAAATTCTTCAAGTCCATCTGAAACCCTTGAGGGATAAGGTGTCCATGTTTTCCTATAGAATGAATGATTTTTACAGTGCCCTGTAGCAACCCTTAAAGTTTGTACCATGAATTCGAGATCAGCATGTATTTAGAAGATTTAGATTTTGATAACTGGATGTGGATCTTCCGATTATTAAGAATTTGAAAGGTTATTACGAAAAGATTTCTAAACAATACTTTGTGGTAGATACAATTTAAAAGTTCTTTCTCCCAAACTCTTCCTGAAAAAAAAAAAACCTTTCAGCACTCAATTAAATTGACGATAGATTCTTCAATTCCACCTGAAACCCTTGAGGGATAGAAAGAACTCTTCAGAAAATGTCAACGAAAGCACTTTTACGGTTTGTGACAGTTTCTTTGTCGCTCCAGAAGGGACAAATTAAAAATAATTTATTTTCCCAAACGCTGCTTGACAGACATACAAAGGAAAAGATAATGGGTCATTTTAAAAGCGTTTAAAATATTCTCAATCTTTTAAATTAAAAATTTTAAGAGTTAAAAGTATTTTTATTCTTAAAAAAATTATTGTCAATAGAATAATTAATTCAATACTGTTTTTAAAAAAATAATTAATTGGTTTTATTAAAAAAAGGTAGATTACGGCAAAAACTCAAAAACTGATTGATATTCCCTATATTGTAATCTACTTTAAAATAATAAAATATGTGTATTAGAATGAAATATGTTTGAAAATTTTATTTTAATTAATTATTGTAATTTGTACTGTCATTTATTTACATTTGCGACATTTTGATATGAAAATATATTGAATCTATTCTGGGAATCATAGAAATGTATGTGAATTAGATAGCTGCTAAAAGTTTCAATTATTGGCTACCAATAATCAGTGTAGTGTTATTTGCTATAGTTATTCGCTTACAATTTGTAACTAAGTAGGTTGACATTTACTATTCGGAATTACTATTGGCCAATTGCGAAGTAGATAGTCCGGAATAAAAGAGACAGATAATGGCAATAAAATATAAACCGATTGGTATTGCACTTATACTATTGCTTATTTTAAATTACTGAAATCTATGTATTGGATTGAAACATGTTTCAAAAATGTATTTCAATTAATTATTGTCAGTGCTGTCAATTATTTACACATGGAACACTTTTGAAAAATATGTTGAATCTATTCTGTGAGTCATATCAATGTAACTGTATTAAATAGCTACCAACTGTTTTCATTATTATATACAAATATTTCCGTATAGCATTCTTTCATTTATTTGATCATCCGTAATGTATAATTAAATAAGGTGAAGTTTACTATACAGGAAAACTGTTGGCATAATACAATAGAATTGGTAATTATGTTATTAATCTTTCATGAAATTTAATTCATATATTTACACGTACAATATATCGAGAATCTCGTTAATAAAGATTCGAAAATATATTTTGAGCATGCAGAATATCTTAAAATTAATTGACACACAATTTTAAATTTGATAAAAGATAAATGATCAAGTAATTAGTGTATAGACGTGCGGTTTAGACTAAATACTTCTCCTGCTGAAAAATTTTATTTAAATAAATAAAACATTTCGCCGGGGTAGGGGCGCTGGCTGTATTTTAAGTTGAGTTTTGGAGTTTGTACCTAACCTCTTATCTATTTCGGTTCACCAAACGTAAAACATTCTTATTCATTTTTACATATTTTTTAAAATGCTATTTAAATTTGATGCTGTATACACCAATCTTGTTGATACAGTAATGCTTTACAATGTATGAAATTTCATTATAAAAAGCTGCATTTAACAAGCGATGAATGTATATTTTATACAGGGTGCCTACTAATTAGTTGGTCAATTTCATAAGTTAAGAACTACTTAAATATTAAATGAAATGAAACTAGTTGAAAGTCAGACTAATAGTAATATTGTCGAAGTTTATTCATAGATGGTGTTAGGTGTCATAACTGACGCTATCACTTAGCGAGCGGTGGTGTTATTGAATGGTCACCACGATCACAAGATCATTCACCGCTTGATTTCGGTGTCTGAGGTTTTGTAAAGGATCAAGTGTACAGTCGTGGAAAAAAAAAGTAAACACCCCCTACTAAATCCTCAACAAATTATCGTAGAAGAACGTTACTGGTACCGAACGATTCGAAATAAAGTCTATTTTTAAATGATGTATACAGAGTGTCCACGTATAACATGACCGACCTTTATTTTCGCAACCGTTGGTCCTAGATGCATACTTCCAATTACAAAATTGGTCAAAATTAGGTGCAGAGTTAAGATAAAAAAAAGTTTGAAGCGAAAAAACAATTTTGCGAAGAATTACAGAATCTAAATTTTTATACGGTCCCCCGGTTCTATAAGTTATATTTAGTAAAATTTTCCTGTTACACTGACAAGTAAGGCAAAAAAGTTCCGTTATTCTAGGATTGAAATTGACCAAGTAATAGCTGTTGAAAGTTGGAGCATATTTTTTGCTGCAAATTAGGGGTCATTTACAAATTTAGTAGAAACATAATTTCGTCAGATATATTAAAGAAATGGTTGAGAGTAAAATTAGCATTGAAATATAAATTTGAAATCTTTAATCATTCTGACACATTACTGCAAAATATGCAATTTGTACTGAACATATAAGAGGATAAAAATAACAGAATTTTTGTTAAATAAAAGGATGAAAAACAAAAGCCTCAATTCTTCACAAAAATGATACATATTTTAAAATGCTAGTAGATTGCACCGTCTTTCAAATTTTGGGTTGTGCCATGTTTTTTAGCTTTTGAAAATTGATTCACATGTATTTTTTAGCGCTGAATCCGAAAATGACCTTCATTTTAAACCATCATGTCAGCATTTTTCTCAATTTCAAAGTTAAAAAGCTCAAAGTTAAAATTGATCCCCCTTCCCCTCCCAAACACATCGGACCCCTGAGCTGTTTAGCTGTAACAAACCCAGTATAAGCCACAAAATTGAATAAATTATTGAATTAAATAAAATTAAACTGAATAAAAAAGTCTTACACCTATTTTATAGTATCAGATTTTTCGCAATTTTTTAACCTCGAAATTTACGATTTGCGAAAAATCCTGACATGATCGTTAAAAGTGAAGACAATTTTTTTATTTAGCGTTAAAAAAATACATAAAACGTAATTATATAAGTTAAAAAACACAACCATGGCAGGTTTATGTTATCTGGTCTAAAACCATTTCTTAAACTTGTGTATGGTAATCTATCCGAATTTTTTTGTGTTATCCTCTAATATAAGTATGTATAAGGGGGTAAGAGACGAAAATGATAATGATATTACATTGTAATCGGATTTAAGTGAGTATGTAAAATTTTAACTTCTATCGGACATTTGAAATTCAGTTAAAGTGCGCGTACAAATTTTAAAATGGAAAGACGATCGTTGCAAGTTAAATAAAACCTTATGAAAATAACTTAATTTTTGTTAAAAGAAATCATAGCCTCAAATCCTTACAAAATACAACATATGCTAAAATACAATTATTTTAACTAATCTGAAACTTAACTAATAAAGTTAACTCAATCGTAATAGTTGTGCGATTTCTTTCAAACCGCAAATACCTTGAAATAAGTTTAAGTACTTTATACACGACCCCTGAAAGCATGGTCGAAATCATCTGTTTTGATATATAAAAAAGTGGTATAAGTCATGCATTTCAAAGTTTCATAACTCGGTTAATTTTAATGTTAAATGTATGGGGCTTTTTCTGTCTTACTTGTTAGTGTCACAGTAAATTTTTACTAAATATCATTTATAGGACCGGGGGATCGTATAAAAATTTAAATTTCGTAATTTTTTAATAAATGTTTTTCTTGCCCAAATCGGTTTAAAAATGATTCTTTACCTTATTTAAACCATTTTTGTAATTGGAAGTATGCATCTAGGACCAACGGTTGCGAAAATAAAGGTCGGTCAGGTTATACGTGGACACACTGTATAAAATTTGCTTAGGGAGCTATCTACATATAAAAACGAGCCATAACTTTGTTTTTTTTTCAATAGCAGTATACAATTCTGACAGCATAAATGAACTCTATACCTTTCAATTAGTCCAAAAACAAATTTTTATGCAATTCATACGATAAGTTTCTGAGAAATTAATTATTTTAAAATCAGCGTATTTTAAGGGCTATATACAAACTGAAGTTCGGTACTTGATTGTTAACCGAGAGAGCACCCTTCTTGATAAAGGCATCTTAAGCAGTCAATGAAGCCTGCTAGATTACTGGACAGCAGAAGAAATTTCAAAATATTTAGTCACTTTTATTATAGACGGCCCCTTAAACCAACATTTTGCCGTTTTTTAAGCATAATTTGAAAACTACTTGGAAGAACGATGTGAAATTTTGAATTTCCATAAAGCAGGACTTAATAAATCTGAATCCATCAAAAAAACTGTAGGTTGCAATTCATAATTTTTTCGAATATTAATTTCATAATTCATAATTCATAACATGAAATTATAAAAATTGCAAATTCAACGTATTTATGTTTGGGTCTATGGTATTATTGCTACACAAAAAATTAACACATTAGAAGCATAATTTCAGGAGATATATGTAGAAATATGGAAATGTAATTTAACATTAGAATCACTAAATTTTGAATGTTTATAATTCAAAAACTTATCATTCGAATGACTTGAAATTTGGTGTCTAAGCATAGTTTGAACCGAAGATTTGAAATATCTCTTTAAAATTGGGTATTTCCGTTGAAAAAAATGAAATTTTGATTCGTTTTAATATGTAGAGGGCCCCCTAAGCAAATTTTATATGCATCATTTAAAAGTAGTCTTTATTTCCAATCGTTCGGTACCGGTAACTTTCGTCTACGATAATTTATTGAGGAGTTAGTAGGGGATGTTTACTTTTTTTACCCACGAATGCCGGCACTTCCTGCATCCATTCCTGAATTAAAATCAAAAATCTGCACTGCAAGTAATCTTATCGCCGAAAACATGCTGACAAATCTGTGGCAAGAAATAATTTACCGAGGGGACATTTGCAGAGTGACGAAAGGAAGTCACATCGAACATTTGTGATAATGTTAAACTTGAACTAGTTTTCTATCTTACAACAATGTGTACTTTAATTTATTCCCTGTCAATTCCATTCAATAAATCCTCCCCCCCCCCCCAACTAATTTGTAGGGCGAAATACAGGGTGTATTTCGAGTAAAGAAAGAATTTAACAAATCATGATAAAAGAAACAGAAATTTATTTATATCTTGCAGGGCAATTTACGTCGATTTGCGTGTAATTTAAATTACTCTATACATAAGTTATTATAATATATATATTAATTTATAGTGCATTTCCATATTTTATTTATTGATGACTTATATACATAAATATATATTTGTTTAATATGGAGAAATTTTTTTTTATTAATACAAACTGTAAAAGATATTTTTAAGGCAGTTTTTTTTTTCATATGTTAAGCAGGCCAATTAAATTTAGAATTAAAATAAATCTCGAGTTGTCATGCTTATCTAAAATGTGTTTTCTTTGAGCACTTCATATTATTTTGATTTTAACATACTAGAATTATTACTTTGCACATGAATATTTCAAATTTTATGTCGATAGTTAAACTATTTTATCATTAAGTTTCAAATACTTTCCAGTACATTATAATAAATAAGTTTATATTGATCAAAATTATTTTATTAATAAAAATCGTAAATGATGTTATTTAAAGGGAGGGGGGGGGGGGGGGTTAATCGTAGGCATGTCAATTGAAATAAGAAGTAAAATAAATCTCGATATGACATATTTATATAAACCTGTTTTCTTTGAGCACTTGCATATGAATGTTTCAAATTTTATACTGATAGTTAAACAATTTTATCATTAAGTTTCAAATACGTTTCAGTAATTTATAATAAATTATTTCTCTTCAACCGTTGATATAAAGAGGCTTTAAATGATGAATCTAATTGAATTCTGAAAAGTTCGTTTTCGATTAATTATAAATTATAAATTTGAAGTATATTTGCATAAGATCAATGGAATAAATTTTATTAATTTCTTAATGGAATGAATTTTACATTTTCTAAAATTTTGTGAATTGTTTAGATATTTATGAAACAATATTTATACTTACTTTAATACTGTTATTGAATCTAATTTGACTACAGTTATGTAACAGATTTTTATCACATACAGATAAGCATTGATATAACCACATACCTGAAAAGATAAAAATATATTATTAAAAATTTTGTTATTTATTATATATATATATTTATTTAAAGATATTCTATATAAAAAGGGTAAATTGACAGTTTTATTAAATTTTATTTTTATTGCATGTTACCAATATATTTACACTTGGTATATTCTATAAACTAAAAAAAAAATAATAATGATAACTAGAAAACAAGAATTCTGCCTTTTCAGAATTTAGTGTCTATGAAAAAAATATATATGTATATGAATATAGATAGTTCAGTTTTACGACTCAAAACACGCGCTTTTTATATAAAATGACGCCATCCGCATCCGCTAAAAAATTCCTCATTTACGATCCAGACTTAAGCAATATCTACAGTAAAATATGCATAGGGCATGACTATCGCTGACTAATACACAAATCCAAAAAAAGAGATTTCGTCATTCAAGAAACTGGACAAAAAATTGGCTATCTCATGATTCATATGCCTTCATTTGTTTCTAATATTAATATAGATGCTTAAAATTAAATTTAGTTTATAATAGCTCCATGTTTTATCAGAAATCATTCATTTATATTTTCCAAAATACCACGTATTTTAATTATATTTTTTTAGTGTTTATGAGAAAATGTCAACAAAAAGATATAATTGCTATTTATCAACTATTTCCCTTTGCTTTCAACAGAAATGGAGTACTTGAGTTGCCAAAATTAAACAAATGGTACTAAAAACTACAAAAAAAAAAAAAAAAAAAAAAAAAATTAATATCTCAAAAATAAATGGAGATGCAGTTTTCAAACAAATTGTATTTAAAATTACATTTTTTTTTCAATATAACGGTATAAAAATTGAAAATGTGCGATGCTTAGAAATTTAAAAAATTGCAGTAGAGGTTATCTCGTACAATGATACATCTGCTTTGTTTTACGGCTGGATTATACAACGTAACGCTATTTTTGGAAACTACGCATTAATAGGTAGGAGAACGAAATAGCATACCGGGGGCTAATAATAAACGAATATCTAACTGGATCAAAAATTCTTTATAATTTCAACATGTGTTTTGATTTCCAATCTGTTTTTATACAGGATGCCCTGAATTTTTCAAAAGCACTTAAATGTTTTACCCTTTTAAGGTGTGTTAAATTGCCAATTATACAGGGTGATTCAATATAACGTGACCAATACGAAAGGGCAAAGCAGGTATACAAAAAAAATCACACAGAAACAAAAAGTCGCAAACGCTTTCCGGGGCCGCTAGAGGCGTTTGCATATTATATGTAATACATGAAGAATAAACAAAATTATTCTACATCATTTTATTTATACTGTATTTCCACTCATGTTACACATTTAAAAGAAATATTACTACAGGAGACGCTCAAACTTTTTCACAGACGCCTCGAGATACGCATTGCATTGACGCTGCTTCTTAAAGATATCAGCTGTATCTCGAACATAACCTGCTGTCACAACAGTTCTTCCTACTAAGATGGGAATCACTTTTTATGTTGCTCGCGCATAGCATTGAGACCTGGTGCATTTTAAAGCCCTATATTAAGATGTTTGAGAATCGATAAAATTTTTCTGTTAAAATATTTCTTGATTTTGCTGCAGCATAACTTTCTGAAAATTCTATTTTCGAGACAATTTATCGGACTATTAACATTGAAGTTTTATAAATAAAAGCATTTAAAAATAAAAATTAGTTACTAATAAGTATAAAATGTAGAAAAATGTTTAAAAATTCGTTCAAGAACGAATTTGATTTTGAAGAATTGCAGCATTATATTCACATTTTTGACGGCGAAACAATTGACGTTTTTTTTTCAAAAGTAGAGCTTACCGGCAACCCTAGCCAATGTCATAGCTGTTTGTCTTGTGTGAGGAGTGGTTTGGACTTCAGTAGAAATTGTAATGTCCGACCTAATTAGCCACAGTAATTTTCTAAATTGTGTAAAAATATTAATTTATAATTACTTTTACCAAATGTCCACTTAATACAGAAACATTTCATTTTAAACATTCGAAACTTTATTCCATTCGATTTAATGGAAAATAGTTTGCTTATTTTGTATTTCACTAAAAAATAGTTTTCAATGATCTTGGAAGCTTTTATAGAATTATATTTACTATTTATATATTTATCGTCTGCACAGAAAACAAGTGGGTAAGTGTGATCACAGTTCGCACAGAGGGTTTCGTTTAATATTCCTTTCACAACACTTTATCCTTTTGCAAAATCTGTTAGTTTCACATTTCGCAAACTATTCTACACAAACCTCTATCCGAACGAAACTCAGTTTTACAAACTATCAGTGTATATATTAGTCGAGGGGATCGGTCCATAGCACCCGATATAGGTAGACGCCCCCTGGCAGTAAAAAGTGGAACTGAAAGATGTAAGGCTATGTGCATAATATGAAAAGTCTCAAAGGGGGTCGGCAAAAGTTAGAAAAGTACCCACCGGTTGCAATGGGGGGAGGTTAGAAAAATTGCGTAAAATACCCACGTTAGAGACCGGAAGGGTAAATATAAGACTTTTTGATTTTTTTATGATTTGTCGTGTGATCGCAAATGTTCAGCTAATTGTGGAAAATTTCAAGTCTTCAACTTAATTAGAGGCTCAGTTAGAAAAAAAAAAGCTTAAAATACACAAGTTAGAGCCCAGAGGGTTAAATATAAGATTTTTTCAAAATTTTCTGATTCATCGTTTGATGTGAGGTGTTCACCTATAAGTATACAAAATTTCAAGTATTCAACTTAATTAGGGAATCAGTTCGAAAAAAAAAGGTTAAAATACACAAGTTACAGCTCAGAGGGTTAAATATAAGCTTTTTTCGAAATTATATGATTCATCGTTTGATGTGAGGTGTTCAGCTATAAGAATGCAAAATTTCATGTATTCAACTTAATTAGGGGCTCAGCTAGAAAAAAAAAAGCTTGAAATACGCAAGTTAGACCCCAGAGGGTTCAATATAAGAATTTTTCAAAATTTTAATGATTCGTCGTTTGATGTGAGGTATTCAGATATAAGTATGCAAAATTTCAAGTCTTCAACTTAATTAGGGGCTCAGTTAGAAAAAAAAAGCTCAAAATACACAAGTTAGAGCCCAGAGGGTTAAATATGAGACTTTTAAAAAAATTAAGATTTGTCGTTTGATGTAAGGTATGCAGCTATAAGTATGCAAAATTTCATGTCTTCAACTTAATTAGAGGCTCAGTTAGAAAAAAAAAAGCTTAAAATACACAAGTTACAGCCCAGAGGGTTAAATATAAGACTTTTTCAAAATTTTATGATTCGTTGTTTGATATGAGGTGTTCAGCTATAAGTATGGAAATTTCAAGTATTCAATTTAATTAGGGGCTCAGTTAGAAAAAAAAAGAAAGCTTAAAATACGCAAGTTAGAGCCCAGAAGGTTAAATATAAGACTTTTTCAAAGTTTTATGATTTGTCGTTTGATGTGAGGTGTTCTGCTATAAGTATGTAAAATTTCAAGTGTCCAAATATATAGTTTCTGAGAATGGGCTCTGTGACTGACGGACAAATAGACAGACAGACAGACATCGGAGCGAGACGAATAGGGTTTCGTCAGATGGACGATACCCTAAAAAGAAGATAAACCTAATATTTGTTTCTTATGCTATCAATTATAAAAAAAAAAAAATTGCAATCTGATATAATTCTAGTAATATGTACTGTACATTTACTCTTCGGATAAAGACGGCGGAAAAATTGTAGCGCCATATTTAGCGACTTAACTCACTTTTGGCGTGAAATAAACAAATAAAAATGTAGTAATAAAAAAATAAAGTATATAAAATATCATTTTAACAGAGAAATCTTATCGGTTCTCTCTAACTTTTATGTATAGGGCTACAAAATGCGAGGTCTCGTTGCCAGGTGCGATTAACACCAAAAATGGTTTATTCGCAAGCCTTCATACGACGAAACAGGTGTTTCGGAACGAAGTGTTTTTAATAAACCCCATAAGAAAAAAATCTAATGAAGACGTCTCAAATTGCTCAGCTCGTGTTTTCATGAAAACGGCCTCTAGCGACCCTGGACGGTGTTTGCGACTTCATGTTCCTATGGGATTTTGGTTTCTTTTTGTATGCCTGCTTCGTCCATTTATCTTGGCCACGTTATTTTCAATCACCCTTCATTGATTTGTCATTAGTTTTCAAAAAGTTTTCACATTATTAATTTTTTTAAGTTATTAATTAATTAAAAGTTTACTAATAATTAAAAGTAATTAATGTTGCTAATAATTAAAATGAGTGTTTAAAGTTAAAGTTACTAATAAAAAGTTACTATAAAAACTAAAATCTTAAACAAAGATTTTACCCACAAATAACGTACAGAACGATAAAAAATACCCATGCGATCGTTTCGAGGATTCCTCGATCCTCTTTCTCAGTGAGAGGGAAAAAAAGAATTAAAACGGGTTCGAAGTACCCCTCGGTTATAGTCCCGAGAACTGGCTTATGGATTGATTGAAAAGGCAGAAATAAGATTTACTCTTGCTTTTTTATTCTCTCACTGAGGAAGGAGATCGAGGAATCCTTGAAACGATCGTATGGGTATTTTTTATCGTTCTGTAAGTTAATTGTGCGTAAAATCGTTGTTTAAGATTTTAGCTTTTTATTACAATTCGAACGAAATTTAATCTATGCTTAAAACGTTACTATGAAAGTTACTATGAAAGTTACTGTTAAAGTTACTCTGAAAGTTGCCATTAAAGTTACTATAAAAATAAGTATAGTACTACTCTATTGTACTACTCTATTGTTGTACTCTGTTGTAGTACTCTATTGTACTTTAATAGTAATATAGTTACTATTAAAGTAACTATAAAAGTAATAATGTATAAAGTTAATAGTACTTTAATAGTAATATAGTTACTATTAAAGTAATAATAAAAGTAATAATGTATAATGTTACTGTAAAAGTTACTATTTAAGTTACTAATAATTAAAGTTACTAACAATTAAAGTTACTAATAATTAAAGTTTACTAATAATTAAATGTAAATAAATAAAATTAACTAAGAATTAAAAGTTTTCACTTTTTAAATTTTTATACGGCAGCTGGGTTTCATAAGTTATATTTGGAAACCTTTTATCCATGTTCTCATAGGTAATACAGAAAAAACTCCATTCCTCTATGACCAAAATTCACAGAGTTATGATGCTTTAAAATATATGAAATTTCGGAGATTTCCAAAACTAAAAACCAGTAAATGATTTTTCAGCTTCAAAATTTGATAACATTCATATTAGCATAACTTCATGAATGTTCGTCCTAGACGAATGGAATTTTACTGTTTAAATTTGCAGAGAATGGATAAATTTTTTTAACACCGAGATCGCCGAGCAAAAGGGCAAAATTGTAACGTTGTTTTCTCTGTATTTTTTTAATGCTAAAAAGGATAATTTTTACTACAGTACAATGTCTAATGTCCGGGCACCCAAAGTTCGGAATTGTCCAAAGTTCGGACTTTCCAGCGGCAGTTTTCAAGAAAGAAGTGAAAAAACAAAATTGTTGAAACAAAAAAGGTCTAGAGCAAAGAAGCCTTATTACAGAATCTTAATTCATGTCGATGTACAGAATAAAAGAAACACTTCTTAATGACATACCTAAGTTAATAAAGAAGCCCACATTAACAAAAATATTCAATAGTTAAGAAAGTTACCAACTGCTCTGTCCATTGTCCAACAAGCGCAAAATGTTTTGACACATTTACAAATTCATTTTTTAACAGAAAGATATAAACTTGGAAGGCCTGACTATGGAAACGATTTGGAATCGAACTGTGTTTTCCATTTTTTTTAAATAAATAAATTACCTATTGAGTTATAAGCGATTTTGATCACGTGACAAAGGCATTTTTCACCATTCCTTGAGTGGTTATTTTTCTTTCGTGCGGGAATTTGATTCGAAACGCCCACTTTGACACAGTTTTCTGAGAGATCTATTGCGTTTGCAAAAAAAAAAAAGAAAAAAAAACAGTAACACAGTTCGATAATATAGTTTTTTTTTTTTAAATAAATGTTTTTTTTTAATTTTTTATTTTGTTATGATTTACTTAATGAAAATGCTTGTTTAATTTAGTATTAATTATATAAACATTGTTGTTATATTCAATTTTTAATATATGAACGTCATATTCTGCCTTTTTAATAGTGAATTTCCTTTTTGTTGGGAAAGCAATATTTTTGATAACCAAAGTTCGGAAAAATCCGAAGTTCGGACTTCGTAAAGTCCCGAGGATTCCGGACTTTAGACGTTGTACTGTGCATGGTATAAAAAAATTAATTATGTATAGGAATATCATCATTGAGAATAATACCATAACTTACTGTTTTAAAACATAATTATATTTCTAGGATTATATTAATCTAAATAATGCTTCTATTGCAGTGAATCCTACCGCTTAGTGAACGGATATATCCGTTCATGGAGCTATAACTTATACGACCAATGGACCATATAAATATTTTTAAAAAGTAACGTTTTAAAAACTAATGGCAGGACTGTTTGATCTCATTCTAAATTCCTACCTTATTCTGAACGATTTTGCAATTGCCATTGTCTTCGTATATTCAACTGATAAAAAAATAAAGTATCGTCAGCGCGCTCATTTTTTTTTTTTTTTTTTTTTTTTTTTTTTTTTTTTTTGACATCCTGTATACAGGATTGTTATAAAATACATTTTCGAAATGTGTCGGGATATTTAGCTAAACCAATTGAACGAATTTATATTTCGATAATAATTTCGTTCGTTCGTCGTTCGAATTAATATAAACGGCATGATATTGAGGAGAATTCACCTATTCAGAATTACGTGGGAAAACGAGTTATGGAATAAAAAAGATGAATTAAAAGAAATGGTATAAATCAGACAATTTTAATAAATATCAGCAGTTTAAGATTGAGAAATAAAAAGGTATTGAAGAAGGGGAAAATTTTTTAGGAGATTTTCAAAGGAATTAAATACGCATTTTAAATAAAATGATTTTAAATGAATGGAATGAATGGAATATTATTTAAGATAGAGAATAATTTAATAAACTAGGATTGCAGAATAATTTAGAAAACAATTTTTTATGGAATAATTTTAATAGGCGCAGAACTTTAATTTTCGTAATATATATATATGTTACATTATTAGATATAATTCCGCGATTTCTTTATCTTATTCTAAATTACTACTTTACATTCACTAAATCCTTATTCTTAAATAATCTCTAACTTTAATTTAATGTCTCACTTGTCTAATTTATTTAAATATTACACTTTTAGTATCCTTAAATTAAATGTTCCTTTGCTGATCGTTTATCTTCTAGAGTGTTCTTTTAGCAATCATTTTATTTTCCGTTCCGAGAATTTCACTTTCCCGCGCATATTCCGGGGTTGTCCTTTTAACCTTCAAATTCATCCACTCGCTCTATCAGTACTCTTTCCATGGCGTGGTATTCTTAATTATTAATTGGTTGAGAGCGCGATCTACGTCATATTTGTATTACTACGCTAGACGCACAAAAAGCGGATGCTCGCTTTGTTTCCGTAGAATTTGGTCGTTTTTCCATTTGTCATACCACCCCCTGGTCACCGTCCGATGTATTCTATTATCTCTGACTTTGCTTACCTCCTAAATTACTACGATGAAGCGATGGCTGAGTATCTTGGTGGAAACTGTGTTGCCTAAAGGTGTTAAAATAAAGGTGTTAATCCTCAGTTGACTTAACGTTTTGTCTCAATCATTCTGGAGAAACAACACTGGATAAAATGCGTTCCATGTCTTTCACTCCTTGACTGCAACAACTTTCGAACAACCATGTTGATGTACTGCAGAAACGTTCTTTTTAGATTATCCTAATGCACGGCTTTCCGATTGATTATTCAATTACTATCGTTTCGATGTTATCTCCATTTTTGAATCATCATACAACGTCAATGTCGTAACATTTAACACGACAGGATTCCCAGTATTTTCGTAATACAAGTCGACAGGATCGACTTTACCTGTTCTGACAACTTACCTATTACTGCTAGACGTGATCCAATACTAGTATCATGACGGCCAGTTACTTCATTTCAACTAGTAAAACCTTTCAATGTTAGAGAATAATCTAACATATATATATATATATTATATATATATTTAATGTCCACTAACAATACCAAAAATCATATTTATTTAAAAAGTAGCAGTATTGTGTTAAACAAATGAAATTTATTAAAAGCGATATAGTATTGGTCACGTGCCAGGAATAAACAGCCTAATGAAATCGATAAAGAATACTATTTACAATCAGTCTTTTTGTTCTGTTCATTTGTTCATTGATGAATGTTTTAATTTTGTTACGCAATATAAGCTGGAAACAAATACTGAGCTATTTTTATTATTGAAATTATTTTAAAAACAATAAAATTGAAGAAATACTTTTGAAACGAATTGTGATAGAGTTTTCAAACAAAATGCATCGGAAAAAACTTTTTCTCCCTTTTCGGCGGTGCAAATATTGAAAATAATGTGATATTTAGAAGTTTAAAAAATTGCACTAAAAGTTAAATTGAATCATCTGTTGTTACCACCGTAAAAATGAAGTCAGCGTTACGCATGTCCTTTATAATATAGATAGCCATGCATTCGCTTATAACACTGTTTTACTCAAAGAAAACGAAGAAAGGCTCAAATATACATTTTTAATTACACAATTTTAACAGCCTTTTTTAAAAAAACTATCGCAAAGTATTTGTACTATATTATAAAATGTGTAAATGTTACTGTCTATTATCAAGAGTCTATTATTAAAAGATTTGAAAGCCTTTTATAGAATAAATTTCCAATATTGTTTGGAGGTAAAAACATTTACTTAGTTCTTTGTCCTAAATTTTTCTAAAGACATGTCTTAAGAGAATATTTTAACCTTCGAATAAAAAAGCCTTTCAGTCCTTAATTGAAATGATGATAGATTCTTCAATTGAACTTGAAATCCTTGCGGCTTAGGAAGAAATCTTCAGTAAATGTCAACAAAAGCTCTTTTACGCTTTGTGAAAGTTACTTTACAATTAAGTTCTTTGTCGGTTAGGAAGGGAAGTATTAAAACTTATTAACTTTACCAAAGGCTTTTAAACAGATCTACAAAGGGAATTTTAATAGAATATTTCAATTTAATTAAAAAAATTGTAAATATTTAGTCTCATTTTCTTTCTAACATATATCTATTTTCAAGAGAATGACTAATTTAATAATATTGAAAAAAAAAATGAATTGTGTCTATACAAAGAGATAGAACTTTTACTTTAATATTAATAAATCTACAAACATTGCACGATCCTATTTCTTAATCTGATAAAAATAACTGTAAGGTAAAATTAATAATAATAATATTAATAATAGATTCTGGGATATTATTTTATCACTCCATCTAATTAGATTGTTTAAGTTCCGGTGTAATGAGAAATAATCTACACAATTAAAAGAAAGATTTGCTCTGTCTGAGCGTATGTGTGTGTGTCGGCGTTAGCAAGCGAATCCTACAGCTTTCAGAGTTCTGAAAATTTGCATGGAGATAGTCCAAGACAGGTCCTGAATGTACCTGAGCCTCAGATTTTTATTTTTTGATAATTAGCCGAAATATTAATTAAACTCATAAAAAAGCTATATTTTTGCGAAGATTGACAGATCCACGAGTGCATGCGCAGAATCTGATTTTTGATTGGAAAGAAAAGAAGAACCAAATACTGGCGTTTTTTGGAAGTTTGTATTAATCTCCATCAGCCAAATCGTTCAGGATGATAAAAAACGGAAGATATATTCCTAAAGTTCGTACTTTTATGCGTAATACGCCGAAATCAGTTGAGAAAAATTATCATTGTTAACTCTTTGAAAAGAAATCCTCAAACGCTTTCGCGGTTGACGTGTTTCCCTTACGGTTACGTTCTCCGAGGGCGTAATTTGAGAGGTACCATAAAAAATAGGCTCTTAAAACAGTGATCTTCTTTTCGACGGTGCAATCGGTTTTGAGAAAAACGAATTTTAACCTTTTGAAAAACATTAGCGACCACTGATCAATACTTGCTTCCCTAAGACCATCTTTTTTTCTACGCTAAGAATAACTAAACAAGCGTGCTATAGTTATATTTATAACCGGTTAAAACTTCAGAGAGTTCGGACGATCATTTTTTTTTTTTTTTTTTTTTTTTTAGGTAGATTTCGTATGAAATACTACCTATTGGGATCGTTCCTATGTTGGAATTTCTGAAAAATTTTTGCAAATCTACACCGATCATGACCCCTAGAACCCAAAACCACTCTCAGTAAAAAACTTTATCTATCTATCTATCTATCTATCTATCCATCTATCTATCTATCTGTCTATCTATATATATCACTTTCTTCTGGACACGATAACTTTCGTAATTCTGCACCAATCTTTTCCAAACTGATACATAAAATCAATGGACATAAAATCTCGGTCAAGTTCGTTAATGGGCAAAATCAGACCAAGGGGAGGGAAATAGGGAGGGGTTTTGTGAAAACAGAAAACCCCCCATAACTTCTTAATTTGTGTACATATCAAATCAGTTTAAAGTTTTTATTACTTCTAAAAATAGGGTCAAAATTTTATGCATCACAGAATTTTGATAAAGTTAAAAATGGGTTCAAGGGGCGCAAAAAATAGGGTTTTTGGGAGAAAAAAAATTCATAACTTCGTCAATTCTCAAGATATCAATTCCAATTAATTTTATTATAAATGTCCTTAATATTATCTACAACTTTTATATTCACACGTTTTTGATAGGACCAATTCGTACCGCAAAAAAAAAAAATTAAAAACGAAAACAAAAAGAGGGTTTGAAGAAGTACTCCATAACTCCGTCAATTCAAAAGATATCAAATCCCCATGAATTTATCATATATCTTCTTTATATTGTCTACAACATCTATATAGACAAGTTTTGGATAGGACCAATTCTTACAGCAAAAACAAATTAAAAATACATAGCGGTTGAAGAAAAAAATCATCTAAATAAGGTGTATTCAAATCAAAACTGCTTATTTTCTGACTCATTTTACAATTCAATTTTTCATTTTCAATTTTTTTCATTGGTACGTTTTCTTACTCAGAAACTATATAATGTACCGTAATGGTCGATTTTCTGAGAGAGGCAGAATATATTTTAAAAAATGCTGTTAAAGTGGGCATTTTGAACCGAATTTCTCGAAGTGGATTGTGTTGGAAAAATCATTGCATTAAGGATGCACTCAAATCCAAACTGCTTATTTTCTGACTCATTTTTAAATTCATTTTTGCTCTCAAACGCATTTCATTGGTAGATTCGCTTATTCAGAAACTATATAATGCACCGCAATGACCGATTTTTTGATAGAGGCAGAATATATTTAAAAAAATGATCTCAAAGTGGGCACTTTGAACGGAAATTCCCGAAGCAATTGTGTTATTACTTTCTTCTGGACACGATAACTTCCGTAATTTTGCACAAATCTCTTCCAAATTGATACATAAAATCAAGGGACAAAAAATCTCGGTCAAGTTCGTTAATGGGCAAAAGCGGACAAAGGGGATGGAAATAGGGAGGGGTTTTGTGAAAACCGAAAAAACCCCATAACTTCTTAATTTTTGTACATATCAAATCAGTTTAAAGTTTTTATTACTTCTAAAAATAGCGCCAAAAATTCATGCATCACAGATTTTTGATAAAATTTAAAATAGGCTCAAGGGCGCAAACAATAGGGTTTTTGGGAGAAAACAATTCCTTACTTCGTCAATTCTTAAGATATCAAATCCAATTAATTTTATTATACATTTCCTTAATATTATCTACAACTTTTATATTCACAAGTTTTTGATAGGACCAATTCGTACCGCAAGAAAAATTAAAAACGAAAACAAAAAAGGGGGGGGGGGGTTGAAGAAGAAAAATTTTCTTAACTCCGTCAATTCACAAGATATAAAATCTCCATGATTTTATCATATATCTTCTTAATACTGTCTTCAACGTTTATATAGACAAGTTTTTGATAGGACCAATTCTTACAGCAAAAATAACAAATTAAAAATACATAGCTGTTGAAGAAAAAAAATCATCTTATTAAGGGTGCATTCAAATCCTTGTCTATTTTCTTACTCATTTTTAAATTCATTTTTGCTCTCAAACGCATCCAATTGCTAGATTCTCTTATTCAGAAACTATATAATGTACAGTAATGATCGATTTTTTGATAAAGGCAGAATATATTTCAAAAAATGATGTCAATGTGGGCATTTTGAACAGAATTTCCCGAAGCAATTGTGTTAGAAACGAAAAATATTGCCCTACTGAGAAAATAATTGTTTATTAATCAAGTTTTAATTAATTGAAAGAAAAATAAAAACACAGGTCGCTTATACATCTTTTAAAAAATCACGTCAGCATGTTTCATATATTTTTTTTTTATTATTATTAAAAATGAATCTGAAAATGTGCCAGAAAATTTCGAGTTGTTGAGCATGGAAAAGTATTTTTTTTAATACCGCCTTAACATGATTCTGATAAAACCAGATATTATATAAAAAGGAAATAAAAACTCGTCAAAAGCAGACAGACAAAACTGTTAAAGTGGATTTATATCTAATAATGATTTAGTTTTTGTTGGTGAAATTAGTATACTTAACTTCGAAATCTACCTGTGCCTGTAGGCCGGGCCGGCAGGGATTTTTATGTTAAAGGAACCAACGCGAAAACAAAACAAAAGTTGAAAAAAAGACATATTTCTTTTACAACTAGATAACAATATTTTTTCACGAAATTTTTACACGGGCTGTAAAAGGGGTATAATTATAACCGTTAAAATTTCAAAGACTTCGGACAACAATAACTATTTTTTCTAAACTGCGAAACGAACATGCGTGAAAAAAAAGTTATCTTACGAGCGCATTTATCATTAAATATAAACGTTTTTTCGAGAATTTCCCATTTAAAAATATAAATTCCTACAAAATCGGGTTAAGGACTTAAAATACTACAAAATCGAGGGTTATTAACGCTTTAACACGGGCCCGGACAACGCCGGGAGGGTGGGAGGGTCAACTAGTAATAATGATAATAATAACACTCACCAAATACATTCTCGATAAACGTAATTTTTTCAAAAAAAGTTATTTAGACAACAAAATGTGTTCTACAATCTACGGGATATTAGAATTGAAGAAATAATTAAATGAGAATACTTAAAAAACATTTTAGGGTAACATATTAATCTACTCCGTGCTTCCCTTGAGATAACGTTATTTTCCTATTATTTCCAATTTGAAAATACTTACTGTGTATTATTAGTAACATTAGACATAAACTTCACGAGTTACATATAAAAAAAATAAACCATTGTTATAATTAAATTTTTAATGCTTTCAACAAAATTTTAATCAATCATATCTCCACAAATGTTAATATAACTTTAACTGAGCAACACGCATTATCATCTACTAGATAAAACACCTCTGTATGGACTTCTATTCCTAGATTTTAAGTGATTATGTGATGTCTTTATTTAGAATATTTAGGGTTCTAGAAGTTTACATGATCTTATGTCTTTCGGATTTTTTGATATGACGTAATAACATTATTCAATTTTGTACTTCCTCTAAAAAAGCAAAGACTTGAGTTGGTCTTCTCTTTTTAAGACAAAAATCTTAAACGTCGAAAATTGTACGCCCAACGTGGCAAATATGGTGTGTCCAAAATATAACTAATTTTATAAATATTCAGATCTTGGTGCAATATCTGTTGCACTCGTATACAAAAATGCATGGATACAAAATTTATTACAATTATATAGATTAAATGCAGTAATACCGAAATAATATGACTCCATCTTAAATACGACGTAATCGCCCTGGCAAACTAGAATCATTACATATCATGGGATGTCATTGAATGAATTATGTGATAAGATTTAATAGAATTATCACCATGACAACCTATAATCATTACCCATCATGGGATATCATTGAATTAATTAAGTATGATAGGATTCAATATAATGAAGAAATCTTTTATTAACCCTTTATCTACTGACGGTACTTATAAGTACCAATAAAATAACTTGTTATAAAATTCACTTAATACATAAATTAGTTGTAATACAATTTAGAATGAGTTATAGATACATTACTTTATCTTGTTCCTAAAGCATTATTGTTACACAAAACAAAAATATATTTAAAAGGATGATTTATTTTGCCTTTGCATCTTTTCAGCTTACTTGGCGTTGGGGGGAAAGGGGGGGCGGATTTTCCAATTCGGAAATATTTTTATATTTCTATTGTAAGAACGTTATATTTGTACATTTCCTTATTCTACAACATACTAAGAACAATATTAAGAAAAAGAAAGGATTTGAGTGGGGTTATAAATTTCGCAAAAAATCCCTACAAATTCAAATTTAATTAATCCTTCTAAATCCTTCTAAAATCCTTCCAAAATTTATTAAATGATAATGTAAATCTTCTAATGTAGTTTAACAATTTCACGAAAAATGCTTTAGAAGATAAAATTTTCATGCATAAACGGTTAATATCTTTTTTAGTTTTGATTCAATTTTTATAAAATTTGAAATGACTCGACAAAATTCTGCAACGATTAATACATGTTAAATTTCAAATAAATCAATTAAATTTCAATGGGTTCGGGGACACACAGGTGTTAAAGGAAATGAACATGCAGATCAACTAGCCAAAGATGCTATAACAAATATTAAAGTACGAGAAATATTTCATCCATACCCAGCTTCACACCTTAAAAAGAAATTGAAAAAAGAAGCCATAGACAAATGTCAGCAACAGTGGGATTATGGTACCACTGGCAGATTTACTTACAAATTATGTCCAAAAGTATCAACAGATTTCATGTTAGTACATAGAAACCTGTATATCTTCTCAACTAATCATGGACCTTTCCCGTCCTACCTATTCAAAATAAATAAAGCTCCGTCGCCACTGTGTACCTGTGGTGAAATTGGTAACTCTCTTCACTATGTGCTCAGCTGTCCATTAACATCAACCCTCCATATCCGTAAATCAGCCACAATAGAACATCACCATTGGTTCAAATTTGTGCTGAAAACACCAATGCTATATACTAAAATAATAGAATGTGTGCGGTTACTAGAAAACAATCAACAAATTTTTCAAAACCCACAAATGCCAATAGATGAACAAGATTAGCACTAATGAACAGAAACATGAACTTCAGGCCAAACAGTGCCTAACTAAATCGAGAATATAAAATTTTGAAAACTCTTGTACATAGAACAGCCATACACTCAGGTTATCCATAACCTTAAAGTTATCTCACAACAAAACGCTTGAACTCATGATAATAACTATTAAACTAATGCACCTGAGAATATGTAGAGCTTAAGAACATTTTATTCATCTGCTGCTATTTGTAATTAATCAATCATATTCGTATTAAAAATAATACACATTTTCGTCTGTAAAGCGCTTAGCTCATCTATTCTATTATTACTTTTATTATTATATTTATAATTACTATTATTATTATTTGTACTATTACCTTTAATTCTTATTGTTAAATAATATTGTAATTTTTTTTAATATTTTGAATAAACTTGCAACGCGGGATCTGGAAGCCTATGCCAATGGTGGGTTATCCCGCGTTGTAGAAAATGTAAATGTTAAATTTCAAAACATTCGGTTGGGTAGTTATTGAGCTATTATATGCGGACAGACGGGCGGACGGACGACTGTAAGTGCTGCTTATTTATATAATTACGAACGCACTTAAAAAGTATATCTCATATTTTGTTTCCATGAATGATAAAGTTAATTAAATGTTGAACTGATATTTGAAAATTTTGTTTGTCTGATTAATGTATGGTGCCAAGATGCGATCGTGAAATTGCACGTCTCTTTTCTGATAACATGTACTTTTTGTTAAAACTTTTTTTATTATTTTTTTCTAGTGAAAACTACAACATACAACTTACGAATTTCAAATATATCCCGGGTGAATCAAAAGTTCGTTAAAACTTTATAAACTAATAAAAAGGGGAGAAATTATGATAGAGGACTGCGATTTGCAAGTAAGGGCTCACAAGGTAGTCGGATTCTTTTTAGCTGCAAAAGAAAAATTAGTTAAAAAATCTATGTACAGGGCACTGACGATCCGAAACAGAATGAACAGGTACTACGACGCAACCTGCTTGTGTTGTAGAATTTCCCTGGAAGCCATGTTGAACATTGATGGATTTATAACCCTCTCAGATATGAACAGTAAACTACTTTAGAAATATTAAACAAGCAATAACTTTCAAGGACATAAAAACTTTATGATACCTGAACTAATTTAGTAGCAGTAAATCAATTCGTAATCATCTCAGATATCATTAACTAATTTCAAAACAGGAAACCATTCAAGAATACAAACATTTGAACACGTAAATAAATACATTAAGTAATAATAAATCATTCTGCAATAGACAAACTTTCCGATTATAGCTAAATTATCCTACTCAAGTTATACAATTACAAATAAATAATGATCATAATAAATAAAATATGTTTGTGAAATTTGTTCAAAAATCAACCCACGCATGATGCAGCTGTGTGACGTCAACATCATCGCCATAAAATAGAACTCTAAATGATTCAAGGAAAACTTTATTATTTTTTAGTTAGTTGCTCTGTTTATCTCAATCAAAAGGGATGTAATAATAAAATTGTTGCTACAAAAAGCAGCGTTATGTAAACTGTTAACCAAAATGTAAATTTAAAGTTATACCAATATAATTTCTTAAACCAAAGAAAAGATGTCAAGAGTGGAATCATTTATAAGTAAGAAAAAACATTAATCATCCACTTTTCTTTCTACTTTTCTATACAATATAGGATTCTATGCGATATGGACACACACACGTGCGAAGCCGAAGTATGAGGAATTGCTGAGCAACAACATAAAGGTAAGAGATTACCTATATTATTATTATATTTAAATATAATTTAATGGCCAGAAACAAAATAATATTTATTTATTTATCTAAGTATTAGCGCGCATAACTTACTGCGCAGAGCAGAGGCGGCTTTTTTGCCAACAAACATTTGTTATTGGAAGAACAAATGAATGGAACGTATTATTGTCATGTCCATTATTATTGTTACTTTTTTTTTCTTTTTGCTGGTAAAACAATTCCCACTACCTTGTGAGCCCTTTTTTGCAAACCGCACCTCTTTATCCTAATTTCTTCCTTTTTATGAGTTTTTAAAGTTTTAACGAACTTTTGACTCTTCCGGTATATAGGTGGTTACTTACAGAGGTTGGAGGCTTAATTGATGGAATTAATTGATTTCTAAAGAGAGCCTTTTGATATATTTTTAATTTTACAGTTTAAGTATATTTTCATTAGAACACTGTAATAAATATATTACTACTTTACACAATAAACACTTTTATTCATAAGTATGAAAAGTAAACTTAATTTACAGAAAAAAAGGTTTAATTTTGTAAAAATTGTATAATTCTTAGTGGAAAAAATAGTTATACTTACTTTGCTATTGTTATTGAATCTAATTTGACTTCAATAACAAAACAAGCTTTTATAACCCACAAGGAAAATCATCATATTAACCACTCACCAGAAAACAAATTATGCATATTAGATATCTAATTAGAAAATAAAACTTAATCGTAGCTGCCAAATTTTAAATTTTTCCGTACGACTATTTCTGATTAGAAAAAATTGTCTTAAAAAATAGTGGCAAGACTAGGCAGGTATGACTTACAAATTATTTCAAATAGTATATATTTTATTCAAATGATATGTAACTTAGATCACTTTTACTAAATTTTAAACCAGTAAGTCTTATATATAAAATACAACACTTTCAAACATTTTAAAAACATGTTAGAAGTTTCAATCTTGAAAACTTTATCCTCTTATTAGGTGTGCTTATAATTATATAATTACGTAGCACTTATTATCGTCGTCTGGTCCTTCTGTCTGCCTGTCTGTCTGCCCGCGTATAACAGCACAAAAACTGCCCAAACGAATGTTTTGAAATTTAATATACACAATCACTGCAGAATTTTGACGAGTCATTTCAAATTTTATGAAAATCGAATAAAAATTTAAAAAGATATTAATAAAAGTTTTCTTTCTAAAAAGTTGTTCGTTACTCCAAAGTCTAAAGCGCCCTCTATCGGTATTTTTGAACTATATTTAAAATTTATTTTCAAGAAAATACTGACATAAAGAATAGTTTTAGTGAAAACCGCAAACGAATCGACCAATTTTTCCGTTTTTTATAATCATTTGAAATTTTGAACCCTAAAATTTAATGGCGCCTATCTCCTTCGGAAGGCGTTTGGGACTCTTAGTTTTCGATTTAATATTGCTTGTCTTGATGTGTACTATCACCCCTTAAAGTTTTGACCAAGAAATTCACCCTGTATATAATACATAATTCCAATACGAAATTTAATGAAAATTGTTCGATCTGTGATATTTGTTTTTATTAAAAATTGCATTTTGCTAAAGAAAAATGCAAATTAATAAAACCATCATCAAAATAGCACAACTAGTCTAATTTGTAAACAAATCAAAGGGGTTGTAATTTTCTAAGTAAAAAATAACCAGGCCAAAATTAGAACCAGGGAACTTTGGCTTAAGTTGCCAATGTCTGCCAAAAGAGTCATCTTGGACAAATCTGACGGACACAATTCAGGCAAACTGAGACCCATATATATATATATAGTAAACCAAAACCAAAAATATACAATTAACGATGGCGAAAACAATATATTCATAAGATTTTAAGAATTACCAATATACACAGCCAAATATATAACGAGAGAAACTGACTACAAAAGTGACTAAGCTGAAACTCTCTAAAAATTAAAAACACATTTGTTGAATTTGTAAAATTACTCGACTGTGAATTTTTTTATTTTGTTTCCGTTGCATTAATTTTCACGTTAATATGCGATGGTATCTATTGTACGCTGTAAAAAAACCACTGTAGATTTGCCAGAACAAACTCGATCACAGTGAATGTGCTGTATCTTTCTTTGGTTTCCTGACTATATTAACATGGAAAATACAGTAGTTGCATAAAATTAACAGTACAATGTTCTGGCAATTTTACGCAACTACTGTATTTTCCATGTTAATATAGTCAGGAAACCAAAGATAGTTACACAACATTCACTGTGGCGAAACAGCACCAAAAACTGGCGATATGAAGCAATTAAAATAATAAAACTTTGTAAAAAATCACCATAAAATTGAAACAAAACACAGGACGCGTTTCGAGCTAAAAACATAACAGCTCGTCATCAGCTACAGCATACACGTGTCCGTAAACGAACACGGACGGTTCGTTTACGGACACGTGTATGCTGTAGCTGATGACGAGCTGTTATGTTTTTAGCTCGAAACGCGTCCTGTGTTTTGTTTCAATTTTATGGTGGTTTTTTACAAAGTTTTATTATTTTAATTAACATTCACTGTGATCAAGTTTATGCGCGGGATGAATGGTACCTTGTACTGTAAAAATGTTTTTTTTTTTTTTTTTTTTTTTTTTTTTTTTTTTTTTTTATACAGTGTAATGATTAAATTAGCTTGTATTGATATTCATATATTTCTCTAAAATTATATTTTCTTTTGAAACTTAGAATACATATTATAAAATTTATTAAATAAATTGATTCAAAAGTGCAGTATTTTGTAAGAACTTGCACAGCAAAATAATTTTACATTTATAAAATGACAATGAATAAATTTCCTGTTTATAAAATTTAAACTGAAAAAAACAGTTTCTTTAAAAATAACGAAACAAAAACAAAATATCTTATGCCTATCCAACAAACAAAAAAGAAATTAATTATTTTTTCTTTATGTTAAATAATTATACATTTTTTTTTATTTTTCTTGTTTCAAAGTAAAGACTTTTGCAAATTATTGAAGTCTAAATATACGATAAATAGATGCTATTAACATGCAAAACATTTTCTATTGACTAAAACACAGTCAAGTAATGAAATATTCATGATTTTTTAAGTGTACATAAACAAAATATATAAATACTAATGAAACAAGCTATTGAAAAGATTTAAAAACAGAATATTTTTAGGTACTTGCAAGTTTAGATATCTAGACTCGCAAGTTGGACATGTATAGTTTGAATTAAAGTTAACTACGGGGTTCTAAAAATTATTTCTTAGGCTTTCTTTATAAGTATATTTCTTTTATATTATAACTATGCATGAAAAATGTTTATATTTATTTTATTTTTAGGGTTCGTTTATTAGAACTGTAAAAATTACAATTGTTTTTATTTTATATTGTCATTACCTAAGATTGAATGAATAACTTTCTAGAAATATACATTTTTAAGTGCTTAAGAAATATTACTTTCAATATTTTATAAATGTCTAGAAATCTTTCCCGTATGTTAAATCCCAATAAGCTTCTTTAAAAAAAGTTACTTTATGCAAGAAACCTATCAGAATTTACGAATGGTAACTTTTTATTTGTTTTATCATAAACATTCCGGTAGTAAATAATGTGAAGATTATTATTTAAAAATACTGGTACGACATTTGAATAAATATAATACGATATTTGAATAAATTTGAATAAATGAATTTGAATGAATTTGAATAAATGAAATGAAATGAATAAATTTGAATAAAAATGAATATTTGAATAAATATAATACGATATTTGAATAAATTTGATTAATATATTTTATTTTTAGTGTTCGTTTATTAGAACTGTAAAAATTACAATTGTTTTTATTTTATATTGTCATTACCTAAGATTGAATGAATAACTTTCTAGAAATATACATTTTTAAGCGCTTAAGAAATATTACTTTCAATATTTTACAAATGTCTAGAAATCATTCCCGTATGTTAAATCCCAATAAGCTTCTTTAAAAAAAGTTACTTTATGCAAGAAACCTATCAGAATTTTCGAATGGTAACTTTTTATTTGTTTTATCATAAACATTCTGGTAGTAAATAATGTGAAGATTATTATTTGAAAATACTGGTACGATATTTGAATAAATTTGAATAAATGAATTTGAAGGAATTTGAATAAATGAAATGAAATGAATAAATTTGAATAAATATAATACGATATTTGAATAAATTTGAATAAATATATTTTATTTTTAGAGTTCGTTTATTAGAACTGTAAAAATTACAATTGTTTTTATTTTATATTGTCATTACCTAAGATTGAATGAATAACTTTCTAGAAATATGCATTTTTAAGTGCTTAAGAAATATTACTTTCAATATTTTATAAATGTCTAGAAATCATTCCCGCATGTTAAATCCCAATAAGCTTCTTTAAAAAAAGTTACTTTATGCAAGAAACCTATCAGAATTTTCGAATGGTAACTTTTTATTTGTTTTATCATAAACATTCCGGTAGTAAATAATGTGAAGATTATTAATTGAAAATACTGGTGCGATAT
Source organism: Maratus speciosus (assembly GCA_963932465.1). Lineage (NCBI taxonomy): Eukaryota > Metazoa > Arthropoda > Arachnida > Araneae > Salticidae > Maratus > Maratus speciosus. The sequence continues at coordinate 497,984,756 of OZ010794.1, read as the reverse complement.
TTGCGCGATGCCTCAGCTTGTAGAATTGTAAACCTTATTTTGTAAAGACTTTGATTTACAAATAGAATTACACAAGCTGTCTTACAATGCATTCGTTTTTCAATTTATATAAAAAAAAATATCTGTTCCTATGTTGCTTTTTTTTTTTTTTTTTTGCATGTATAACGCCCCTTTTTTTATGCTGTTGAAACTAATCTTAATGAGTTTTGGAGTACTTTATTCATTTTAAAAAGACTTAAATAGTAAACAGTGAAATCTATATTATAAAACAAAACCATGTTTGTGCATAACGTTGACGTCATCGCAACGGTGGCAACATTTGACCAATATATTTTGTTTTTACTGTATTTTTCTTTTAGTTTTAAACATTACGAAACTTCAACTTTTACACCGTGTAATTAATTGAAAAACAAAATGCATTTTGAAATGCAATTTGTTTGAAAACTGTACTGCAATTAATTAATTTTTTATAGTTTTTTTTTAAAAAGTTCAAGCATTATTTAAAAATTATATCTATCTCTATTGTGTGCATCCCAATTCAGAATGAAGAATTCTTTTGCACTTACAACAATATAAATAGTTCCACATTTTGTCCGGGTGATATGGCGTAACGAAACTAAAATTCCATTAATAAATAAATAATATAATATAAGAAAAAGACAAATTTAACACACATTTAAATGACATACGCATTTAAACTGAAATTATCAGATTAAAAAAAGCCTGCTGTGTGTAGCGAAATATCTTGGGATTTCTTCTGATATTACTAACTCTTGACATGCGACTAAAACAAAAATATCGCGCTTAATGAATTTCAAGACTTTATTTGAATGCACAATTCTTTATTTTCCATATAAAAATGCTTTTTGGTGTTGTTTTTAGGTAATCAAAAATGTGTATATACAGGGTGGTCATAAAAAAACTTTCCTGATATATGTACCCCTAGTGAGCTAACCGCTCAACCAATCGAAATGGGATTTCAGATTTAGTTATTTGAAGGTATGCGCTCGAGATCCTGATGATTTAAATCAATAGAGATCTCATGGTTACGGTTACAGTGAAAAAAAAATCGAAATTTTCAAATGGCAACACCCTTTTTTTTTCCCTGAGCGATTTCATCAGCGCATTGAAAAACCATGAATGTCGTTGGAACGATACACGTATGACTAAAATTGATGGTGTAATGTCGTAGCACTCAGTCCTAATGAGTTCCTACGTAACATAATATTCAGTACACTAAAACAAATGATTACATTTTTATTTTAATATGTGTACACAAACACAACTCAAAAACGCGTTTTAAAATAAGTCTTACAACGTTACTCAGATCACAAGTGAAAAAAATTGTCTACTGAAAAACATGTCTTGTTGCCACTCCATGTAGCTACTCCAAATGGTCTTTTTTGAAAGTGTTTTACGCGGGAAATTTTCATCGTACGTGTATCATTACAACGTCATTTATGGCTTTTGAATACGCTGATGAATTTGTGCATGAAAAAAATGAATGTTGCCTTTCGAAAATTTCGAAATCTTTTCACTGTAACCGTAACCGTGAGAGCTCTATTGTTTTAAATCATCACGATCTCGAGCGCATACCTTCAAATAAGTATGTTTAAAATTTCTTTTCGATTGGTTGAGCGGCTAGGCCGCTAGGGGTTCATATATCGGGGAAGTTTTTTTTATGGTCACCCTGTATATATAAATCTATTAGAGATTTCAATAAAAAAAATGGTTTTCATCTGTGTTATGTAACCTATTATGAACCTCTTGTTTGATACCCTAGTTTTCTTAATTCATAATTTGAAAGATGATGCGTATGATTAAAGTACAAAGAAAGCTCCAAAAAGCATTTTGTCAGGCTAAAGAATATTCTTTTATTAAAATAAATTAGTTCATATATTTTTTTAAATAATAAAACAAAAAGTATACAGCTTAAGGCGATACTGATTGTTAGGTTTCTGACGCTAATGAGTAAGTAACTAATTAAGATTACTTTTATCTTATATTATCTTATTACTTATTTATTGTATTTCATATGTATCACTTTCTGCATACACATGTTTTAACGTAATATTTTTCCTTATCTTGAAGTGTACCGAGCTATTTTACTTAGATAGTATTGTATTAATAATCTTCATTGTATCAATGAATTCCAGCTTCCCTTTCTATTCAAGAACGCATACCACAGATAATGCAAACAATGAAGTTATAGTGAGGGCTATCTAGTGAGTTGTGAAATACACGGGAGGAGCTAGATTTTAGATAAGAAAAGGGGTCCCTTTTCGAGGATGAAAACCCCGTATGCTTTGTTTGGAAGGAAACGACATTTCTGACGTAGATCTCAAGAAGTGAGGTTTGTGTTTTTGGTTGAGTTTTTGGGCGTTGAATGTAGTGTGTTCGGGGAAAGGCTTAACTCTTATGAAGAGATCGTCTATTCAACGGAGGTCCTAGGGGGTTATCCGATAAACCTAATGAGATACCGTAGGGTGAAAAAGAAATAGTGTATTTTAATAAGTTGACCCAGTACGTAGAAAGTGTTCGATATATAACTTAGTATAGCGCCGGATCGTCTTATATTCGAGCCCTTTAATGTAAATAACGTTTTGTTTCGATGTAAATAATTTGTAAATAAAATGTTCTTTAATATTAATTTAATAAGTTTGGTATCTTTATAATCCTTCTCAAATCTTGTACGGTATCACATATTTATAACAGTAGTGGCAGCATATCAAGTAAAATAACATTTTTTCGAAATCTGTATGAGCAGTGATTGTGGATAGGGGAGGAATCATCAGCGTGTGGACTGAGGAAGAGTACAATACTGATAATGATGTATTTATAAGTTTTTACGCATTACCAGTATATACAAGTAAAATTTTAATGAAACTAACTGATTACGAAAATGTGAAAGATGAATATATTTTGAAGTTACAAACGTATACGTTGAAATAGATCGATACGGAAGTATTTTCTTATTCTGATTTCATTACATTAAATTTTAAGTTAATATTTGATGGTAAGTGGTGTTCGGTTTAAATTAGTTTGTACTGATATTCATTCTCAGATATACTTTCTTCAATTCACGGAAATATTCCTGGCAGCACTGCTACTGCTAATTTCAGGTTTTTTTTTTTTTTTTTTTTTTTTTTCATTCTAGGACAGAAAATTTCCGTAATCTGAAAAAAGGCGTGGTTTAAAAAATGTGTTTCTCCTTCTTTCGTGGATACCATTGGCTTAGAAACTGGAACCGCGCGTTTCCAATCGAGTCTTTTAACCATTCAGGGAACAGTTGCCAGAAGACTAGTTTAAATGAAGATATCGGTTTTTTTTTTTTTTCAAATAGGGAATTGGTAAGGCTTTTTAAATTTCTTGTTCAGAAAGCTCGCAAATACTTGCTTGCTTTACTTACTTGCAGGAACATTTCGTCTTTATAAAATAAAGGTTAGTGTTTTAGCACTTATAAAATAGTAGAGGGTAAAAATTATTACATATTAGACATATTTTTAATAAGACATGATTCGGTTATTAGATGTAAAATATGAATAGTATATTTTAAATTAAATTCGAGAAGAAATGTTTGTTTTTTAAAATGAAATCGATTTTTTTTTAACTTGATTGAACTACTATATATTTTTTAAATGTATTTTAGATGCGAATATTTTTTTAATGCCCTTAAAAATAAATTTCAAATAAGTTTAAATTAATCAGAAAACTGCTTCTTAATCAAATTTGGAAGCATTATTTTTCTTTGTTTTGAATTAGAATTTATTGAATAAATTAGAATTTATTGAATTTTTGGTATTATATTTTAAAATTACTCACTTAATCTCACTTAGGTATTAATACAGCCAATAGGATGCGTGCAAGGAATAAACGGAACCCCCCTCTTTGTTTTCAGATTTCCGGGAAGAATTAGCGGGAAAATCATGTCTTCAAGGAGTACGGAAATTATTTGTTTAAAAATGAAGAATAATTTAATGCATAAAGACGAATTTTTCTGACGTTGTCTTATATGGTTCTAAAACTATATTTCCCTTTTAAACTTTAATATGCTTAATTTAAAATTTTATAAGAAAAACTCTCCAAATACATTATTTTATAATACTGTTTTCGAATAAATATCGAAATTCTCCTCTAAGAATGTACACTTGTAAGCTACTTGTAGCACCAAAGAAAAATAATCAAAACTTTAAAGTAAATTTCCAACAGCGCGAAGAAAATGTATTTAACTATTTCCATTATTTATTTAGGTATGACTGTAAGGTATATTTAAATATTAACGAATTTCTTTTTTATATCTGTATGAAGTAGAAAGACTAAAAAATATCGCGGAAAATTATGAACAAACACCAGACATAAACTAAAGAAACATAAACTAAAAAATGCACTTTTTTATGCTAATGTTTCCATACATGTGTTAATAAATAAATATGTTTAAAAAAAAACAACTTAAATATATTACTTCATAAACAAAGCAATATATAGTAAATCAAGTCATTTATATTCTAGAAATTCTACAAATAATGTTTACCTTAAATAAAATATATACTATTTATTCTTTTGACCGATGAAACGCACAATGCTAGATTGTAGGCAAACAGAATCTTCCAGATTTCTTGGATTACACGCACTTCAATTTGTGTTTATCCCTTAAAACCTGACGAAATATATAAACGGGCATAACTCTGTGAGTTTTATAGATATGAAGATGTACTTTTTTGTGTTTAATTTAGGAATGGATAAGGAAAAATTTTCTAATTGGAAATTTTACACTACGGGGGCTGTATAAAAATTTAATTTTTGTATTTTCTAAAATCGACCCCCCATGGAGTTGCAACTTACCTCATCAAATTTTGCACCTTTTTTTTTATGAAACTTTGCAATCGGAAGTATGTGCCTAGGGACAATATTTAAGGAGACAGTCTATTGATTCGATATTTAAGGTAAAAAGTGTCGGTGAATCTTTAGAATCTTTAAACTACAGATTTTTTATTTATTTTAAATACTATTTTATTTCTGCACATTTAGACGCACAAATTTTGAATATTTTTAGAAAAATGAAAATGTAATTACCAAAGTCTATATTTAAATTTTCATAGAAATAACAAAAATTTATATATATATATATATATTTGTCTTTTCACATTGTTTTATTTTAATAAATAATTTTTACACTTTGACATTATTATAAACTATTTATATCAAATATTAAAAAGAATTAAGATAAGTATAATTTACATAAAACATTTTTGTATTTTTTTCAATATTTCTAGGATCTACAACATTTTCATATACAGGGTGCAGCAGAATTTGACCGATAAATTCAGAGGGGATGATAGGAGGCAACAAGACGATCAAAAATTGCTATAGAACATCGAAAACCACTTATTTAGTCACATATAGAGGGTATTTCATACCACCTAAAGTTGTTTTTACGGTTGTAATTTTGAGAAAATGAAAACATTGCGATGAAAATGCAACTATATGTACCTGGTTTTGTGTGAAATGTTATAACATCCCGAAAAGTTCTGGAAAAACTGGGTACTCAAGCAATCGATGATACCGTATAAACTGGTAATTTCAGTCCAACATGTGGATAGTCAAGTGCATACTGGTGGCGCTTTTAATGCAAACATTTATCACTTTTTTTATATTATCGCATTTACAACAAAGGTGAGAAAGTCTATTAAAATTTTTATTATAATAAACTTCAGGTTTTTAATAGTTATTACAGTCAACCTAAATTGAGATTAGGGTAGAACACACTATAGTTTTGATTAAATATCTGGTTTGAGACTCCATGTTCTAAGGCAGGGGTTCCCAAACTTTTAGACCGGCGTACCACTGAATAGGAGTTCATATTTCCGCGTACCACCAGGTGACAAATTCAAAGCTAATACAGAAAAACCTGTATAAACGGAATATGTCGAAAACGAAATATTTTTCCAATCTTTTGTGCTTCTGTCTAATCAGATTTTACTGTATTTAATTTCATAATGATATTATTAAATTTGTAGTTAGATTGGAGTTTTATTTTAACATTCAAATAAAAGGTTTCACCATCATTACATTTTAATAACAAGTACATTATCAAAATACATTGTCTTAGTAAAAAGAAAAGCTACAATACTTAATGACTTATTGGTGTAAATTGGTACATATTCAGTGGGGTGACTCTATTAATTCCAAAGTATTGCTAATGAGAAGGGTGTATTTATCAGTGTAAAGTGTATCATTTTTTGATGGCAAATATGATTTTAATCTATTAATAGATCTATTGAAACATAGAGAATATAAATGCTACATAGCTTTGTTAAACTTAAAAAATATATACACATTTAAAGTCGACTTATTCGTCCATTTTTTGTTATAGGAAGTCTATGTTTATATCAACAGTAAAATACATTTAAGAAAATTTAATAAATGAATAACCTACATAAGAAATTCACATATCTTCCGAAAATAAACTTCTTATTAGTTCGAGATAGAAGCTTGTTGAAATAAGTACAGTAAACTCCCGACTATCCGGCCTAATGTGGCGTAAGGTTATGCCGGATAACCAAAAAGCCAGATAGGCCGGCGTTCTACAAATATTTACTAACTTCGTGCCCTGCCCCCGCCATTATATTAAAAACACATGTTACACATATTAAGATAAATTTTATACATACAGTTTCAAAATAAGCAAAACATTAACATAAAACGTAATCCTAATTCCTAAAAAAATGAGTAAATCTTATTTTACTGTTTATTAATAAATGATTGCACAAATATGAAAAGTGATGCATAAGATAAGAGTCAAAACTTATAGTTTTTAGTTTTTGAAAAAAGTACTTAATAGAGGAGTGTTTCTCCCTGTTAACCCTCTTCCGCGACGTAATGTCCTTCCATTTATGAAAGGAGGCGTCGATTCCTGCTGACTAATGTACTGCAGTGTTGCCTCAATCGTCTTGAACCTTTAAGAATGTGGAATGAGATTTTTCGGCAATACGTTTAATCTTTTTCTTCTGATATTTATCCTTCTGTCAATAGTTCTACAATATCGTTTTCAATTAATTCATTAACTTCGTCGTTTCCCTTCCATTCTGTAATATCTTCTGCATTGACATTGTCAGAGCCCGGTATATTTTTCAACAACGATAGAAGCTTATCGTTCTCATCTACCATTGCAGTTCCCCACATGGGTTTATGTCCACCGTTTTAGTCCAAAAGAATGCTATAAGACCTTGCAATTACTATGTTTGGAATTTCTTCTCATGCTTTGGCACCCACCTGGACGGGGACCTGCCGCTTGCAGCATTCCTCATTTTATTTTTACTAGGCCGGATAGTACGGAGGGCCGGATAGTCGCGAGCCGGATAGTCGGGAGTTTACTGTATTATACACACATACAATATAGTAATAGAAGAAAACTTTTTCTTTTTTTCAGGTGGGATGAAACATCAACTAAACATCGAATTAGTTCCATTTATCTAAAATTCTAATTGAAATTACATTAAAATAAGAGAAAGCAAATGATGTCAAAGCAGTAATATAACAGAGTGAAGAGACAAATCCAAAAGATGAGGGGGTATTGAGCTGTTTTTTTTTATTTCACATATTGTATTTTTTATTTCATATCACTACCAGTATCAGATTTGCGTACCAGTAACCAGAGTTTCACGTACCAGTACTGGCACGCGTACCATAGTTTGAGAACCCCTGTTCTAAGATAATTTTCCATCCTCTTGATGCTTACTACCACCACTCTGATTTCGTCTGTCAAATTTGGCAACACGCTGTATATCAGTAAAGTTAGCGGTTTAATACAGAGAAATCATTAAAACAAAACAACTTTACATTTAAAAGAAATCTTGGAGTATAAATTTGTATCCCTTTCATCAAATGAGACTATTTTTACGATTGTATTTTATTCGAAGGAGTACGTTTTCAATTTTTTTCTTGATTAATAAAATTTAGAGGAAGTGACTACTTTTGCAAAGGATATAGCTTTTAAATTTTCTTATTTCTGGAGAAAGGATTGTATAAAGTCTTAATTGAAGGATTTCAAATTCATAGTATTAATTTATTTCCTTCTCTTTTACATTTCTTTCAGCAGAAAGAGTCGAGAAATTAGTAAAATATTGAAGAAAAGTTTAATTGGACTTCATTAAAAGTAGAATATATTCTACTGATTGAAATTAAAATCATTAATGACATATTCGTGCCGCTTCAAGCGAGAATTCAGTTCTTTCCATTTCTTTACAACTAGCGTATAAAAAAAATCTAAAAGGAAGTCTCCAGAATAATCATTATTTTTTTTAAGGTTGTATGATTTTGAATAAGTAAGAATATTTTGTAGCATGAATAAGAGAAATTCGATCTTTAATATATATTTAAAAAAATTCATTAATACATAATTACACATTCAGAATGATACACTGTAAAAAATCCGAACAGTATTCCTGTAGGAATCGGCAAAACAGTTGCCCTTATCGTACCGGAAAATTTTCCGACCCAGCTCGGAATAAAATCCGTAAAAAAAGGAAACATTCATTAAAACGGTACTTTACGGATTTTATTCCAATTTTACGGATTTTATTCCGATTTTACTGATTTTATTCCGAGCTGGGTCGGAAATTTTTCCCGTACGATAAGGGCAACTATTTTTCCGATTCCTACAGAAAATCTGGTCCTTTTTTTTTTTTTTTTTTTTTTTTACAGTATACTTTCAGAAATCATATGTTTCAAAATTTCAAATTTCGTAGTTAAATAATAAAAATTCCCAACTTTACCTAAAGTATCATTTTAATTGTCTAAATTAAATTAAAATATAATTTATAAACATTAAATACAGATATTTAAAATTTAAGTATATAAATGTATACTTTTTTGGAACAAAAAAAAACTTTTAGATAATATTCCGAATACAAAAATTTTATGTTTTTTAACTATTAAAAAGTTTTTATTTTTGTGGCACTTTCCACTAAATTAAAAAAAAAAAAAAAAAAAAAAAAAAAAAAAAAAAAAAAAGATAGATTATTTTCAAAATAAACTTTTTTAAGTTTCATAGAAAGAACAAAATTACAAAGAAGTAAAAATAACAAATTTCTTCCGTTCTTACAAATTGAGAATTCTTTGTCTCATTGAGTAAAAATTGTAAATTCTTTATTTCGTATTATGAAAATTCTTTATCATAAGTATAATTTATGCAAAAATACTTACTTTATGTATATTCTAATATTTCCAGAATCTGTATTATTGTTGTACAGTCGTGGAAAAAAAAAATAAATAAAACCCCCTACTAACTCCTCAACAAATTATTGTAGAAGAAAGTTACTGGTACCGAACGATTGGAAATAAAGTCTACTTTTAAATAACGTACATAAAATTTGCATAGGGGGTAATCTACATATTAAAACGAATCCAAACTTCATTTTTTAAAAATAGAAATACCCAATTTTAGCGAGATATTTCAAATCTTCGGTTGAAACTATGCCTAAACACCAAATTTCAAGTCTTTTGAATTATAAACATTCAAAATTTAGTGCTTCTAATGTTAAATTACATTTTCATATTTTTATTTATATCTCCTGAAATTATGCTCGTAATGTGCTAATTTTTTGTGTAGCAATAATTCTAATATAGCCAAACATAAATACGCTGAATTTGCAATTTTTATATTTTTATGATATGAATTATGAATTATGAAATTAATATTCGAAAAAATTATGAATTGCAACCGACAATTTTCTTGATGGATTTAGATTTACTAAGTCATACTTTATGGAAATACAAAATTTCACAGTTTTCTTCCAAGTAGTTTTCAAATTATGCTTAAAAAACGGCAAAATGATGGTTTAAGCCTATGATAGAAGTGAGTATATATTATGAAATTTCTTCTGCTGTCCAGTAATCTAACCGGCTTCATTGACTGCTTGATTGGTGCCTTGATCAAGAAACTCTCTCGGTTAACAATCGAGTACCGAACTTCAATTTGGATACAGCCCTTAAAATTAGCTCGTTTTAAAATAACTAATTTCTCGGAAACTTTTGGTACGAATTGCATAAAAATTTGTTTTTAGGCTAATTGAAGGGTGTAGAGTTCATTCATGCTGTCAGAATTGTATACTGCTATTGAAAAAAAAAAGTTATAATTCGTTTTAATATGTAGATGGCGCCCTAAGCAACTTTTATATGCATCAAAGTAGACTTTATTTCCAATTGTTCGGTACCAGTAACTTTCTTTTACGATAATTGGTTGAGTTAGTAGGGGATGTTCACCTTTTTTTCCACGACTGTACAAATCAGTAAATACAATAATTCAGTGTGTAATTAATATTAAAGTAAATGAAATTCGTAATTAAACTTCTAAACGGAATTCTAAAATCATAAATCTTTTACCTTTTGATAATATCAGAATATACTTATGAGTGGAGAATAGGAATAAGAGTAACTATTCAAATTTTTTCCTCGTTAGTAAAAGTTGAAGGAAGTATTTATTTTTGAAAATGATATCACATCGAAGTTTTTGAAAGACTTTCCAAAGGATTCAAAGAAGTCTCAATTTAAAGATTTCACGATCTTAACATTAATTTATTTCCTTTTCCCTTACCTTTCTTTTTGTAGATGACTTGTGATATTAATAAAATATTAAAGAAAGTTTAATTAGGCATTATTAGAATTAGAACATATTTCGCACAATTAAATGAAGATCATTTTAGACATATTCTCGGGATTTATATCATGAATTGATTCCTTAATCCCACATCTTGCATGTAGAGAGAAACATGTCGGAAATTCAACTTCAAGCATGGCAAATGAGGTGCGTTCTACTATAACTAGCTTTACAAATATTCAGATGTCGGTGTAATAGCTATTGCACTCTTGTCCAAAAATGCATAAATGCAAAATTTATTACGATTCTATATAATAAATTCAGTAATATGGAAATAATATGACTCCATCTTAAATAGGACGTATTCACCATGACAACCTAGAATCGTTACCTGTCACAGGATAACATTCAATTGATTACATGTGGTGGGATTTAACACAATGAACAAACTTTTATTAATATCTTTTTTAAGTTGTGATTAAATTTTCATAAAATTTGAAATGACTCGACAAAATTCTGCAACGATTATCTATATTAAATTTCAAACTACTTGGTTGGGTAGTTTTTGCGCCGGTGCATGCGGGCAGACGGACGGACAAGACGCCGACTATAAGTCCTACGTATTTATATAATTACGCACGCACCTAAAAATTAAACATTCAACACAGACATTTTAAAATTTAAGAATACTAGGGGGCTCTGCCCCTGCTCACTAACGCTCGCCAACCCCCGAAAATTGCGACACAAGTCACGCTGGAACCGCTACGCGTTCCCAGATCGCTTTGCTTGCTCGACACTTTTTGAAGCAACTCTAGCCATAATGTGTACTATCATAAATTCTTTTAAATTATGAAAAAATTACCTTGGAACACAACTAATTAAAAACTTATTGCGTGCCATATTGTACATAATGGCTTAAATTTATTGCGAAAAACTCTTGGAAAAACACTACCTGATGCCAAGATAATTCAATATGAATCAACAAACACTATCTAAAGTTTGTTGGACGTGAAAAATACAATATCCCTCAGACACTTGGCAAGTTAACAAAACGTAAACAACACGTTTTTATGATGCATCTAAAAGAAACTTATCCAAAAGCTGATTTTATGAATGCATCACGTGACCGTAAAACGAACTAGTAATGGCCATTGCTATTCTTACATCAGCCAAAAGATCATACTATACTTAAAAAGAGCTCCTGCTCTGAATTTTAATTTGCTGAATGAAGTAAAGGCCAGTGAATCTGACGTCATATTGAAAAAAAAATCGTACTAAAATATTTCAGTTTTATATAGGCTCTAAAGCTCATGACGTTATTGTCAGTTCCTAACAAACTGTTTCTGTGTATTTCCTGTTTTTTTCTGCGCTTTTTTCCGGGAGGTAACTCCTCACACTATGTAAAACTTTCTCAGAAATCGGTTGTTTAAGAAGTGCTGCCATTCAGATAATTCATTCACTCATTTTAAATTGTTTTGGAAAATTAGTAATGCTTTAAATATTATTTTTATTAAAGATCTCAGCTTTAGGAACTTTTTTTGGTTGTCAGCTTTAGTGCACTTTACTTTAAATATTCATTTTAATTAATTGGAAATTATGCAATTTTCAGGAATATTTTATTTTGTATATACGAAAAATCTCTAAATAAATAGCTAGAGTCCAGTCTAGTTATGTGTAGGAATAAGGATCAGGAATATAACGATATCACTGACACAGTTATAGTACAATATTTTAATTTATGGATGACAATACATCTTTTGTTTTCCGAATGACGTCATTATCTTGATCGGAAACATATCGTTTTCCATATTGCTTGCTATGAAAGTAAATTCACTATCATTTTGTTTGCACAGATTAGGGGAGACCGGGGCTAGTAGGCGCAGTTTTTAGTTTTTGATTTTTATAATTTTTTTATTTAAGTTTTTTAACAAACTTTAACTGCACTTTTAAAGAACAGACGTTTGGCTATAAATACCCGGAGTTTTGAGTTTGCAGCTTATTTAGATTATGTTTAGCGGAAGCCTAAAGTAAAAGGAAAATTGTGCGCTAACCTACCCCGTCACGGGGCAAGTTGCCTATACCTATGGGGTAAGTTGGCACACGTTTTATAAAAATTTAAATGAATCTCAAATAACACACGCAGTTAAGCGAAATAAATTTCATTATTACCAGTAAGTTTAGATTAAGGCGTTATAGCCGTACAATGTAAATTCTAAATTATACAGACATAAAAATAATGAAAACATTAACATTGAGTAACTTCTATCCTACTCTATATCATCATCAGCATTACAGTTGCCACAAATAAAAAATCGAGCGTCTCCGTTTGGGAAAGCCGCGTGTGCCCAAAATATTGCATTGCAACCACTTTTCTCGTTGTTTGCTGATTTTCAAGCTACCAGTGCACACTAAACACCGAGCCAACTTGTCCCGTGTTCAATGCGCCCACTTGCCCCATAAGAAATTTCTTCACAAAAGGGACACGTAATCCTCTAAGCATAAATAATCCAAGTAAATCACATGTGGGCTACGTACCATACACTAACTGATTATGTACGTAATCATACACTAAGAAAAACTGCACAAGTTAAATCTCAATTATTAAGATAAGTATTAGAAATTAGAAAATAATGAAGCAACGAAAAATTACTCATGAGTGCAAAAAACAGAAAAATTGTAATAAATGTCCACTGCACCTAGGTAACGATGCAAAAATACATTGAAGATTGTAAAAAACAATAAGAAAGGTACTCTGTGACCTGTTGCGCAATCTATCCAGAAACAGGCGATTTATGAGGACTACTTACCCCTGTAGCCAACTAGCCCCGGTCTCCCCTACTTAATATTATTTCTCAATAAATAATCGATGTTCTGCTCTTACGCGATTAGTGCATTATTAAACGGAATCGTATTTATATATTTAAAATTTATGATAATCATTGAAATTTATCTTTTAAATATGACGCGATTTCAGTGATGAAATCAAGTTCCTGCTGGTGGAATGTAATAAAAGTCCAGGCAATAGGAAATTTTACCTAGCAAAATTAATGGTAGTTCTGGAAATCGGCTTACTTTATCCTTTTTGGTTCACTGAATCCAAATTTGTATCTTCCCACCAAAATTTCCCCCGGCAACCCCCCCCCTCATTTTGGTAAAAAGCCCCCTCCCCCGCAAAATGTTTTTATTAAAAAAATCTATTTTTTTTATTCTTTTAGGGGAAAAGTATCTAGAAATTCAGAAAGTAGACAAAATTTGCAACAAATTAGAGATATGACATTATGACTTAGGCTGAAGGGGAAGGGGATCTCTGCCTCGGAACATGCGCCGCGGTGCTGCGTGGACTAAGCTGCGCAATTCCACTTAACCACTCACACGTTAACATTCGCCCTCCCATCTCCCCTCCGAATTTTCTCTATAAGTTTTACTTTAAGTTTTTTGGGTCGCTGAATCCGAATTTTTAACTTACCCCCAAAATTCCCCCTCCCTAAACCTCCCCAAAATAGTTGTTTTTAACTTAAATTTCTTATTGTTTTAGGGGAAAAGCATTACGAAATTCAGAAACTAGACAAAATTTGCATCAAATAGGATAGATCACATTATGACTTAGGATAAACGGGGTGAGAGGGGGCTGCCTCGGAACATTCCTCGCTCGCTTTTCTCAAAAACCAAATTTTTTCAAAAAATGAATTTTTTGGGGGATTGCCGGGTGAAATTTTGGTGGGAAGTTACAAATTCGGATTCAGTGACCCAAACATAAAATGAGTCGAAATCCAGAGCTAGTATTAAATTTGCCAGGTAAAATCCCCTATCCTGGACTTCATAACTTAGTGCACGTAGCGCCGCAGAGCATGTTCAGAGGCAGCCCTCCCCCTCTCCGTAGATCCTACGTCATAATGTCATATGTCCTATTTGTTGCAAATTTTGTCTAGTTTCTGAATTTCGTAATGCCTTTCCCCTAAAATAATAAGAAATGTAAGTTAAAAACAACTATTGGGGGGGGGGGTGTTCGGGGGAAAATTTTGGGGGGAAGTTAAAAATTCGGATTCAGCTACCCAAAAAACTTAAAGTAAACCTTATAGAGAAAGTTCGGAGGGGAGATGGGAGGGCGAATGTAATCGTGTGAGTGGTTAAGTGGAATTGCGCAACTTAGTTCACGCAGCACCGCGCGCATGTTCCGAGGCAGATCCCCCCTACCCCTTCATCCTAAGTTATAATGTCATATATCTAATTTGTTGCAAAATTTGCCTACTTTCTGAATTTGATATGAGATCGAAGTTTTTAAAAAACTTTCCAAAAGGCTGAAAGACGTCTCAATTTAAGGATTTCGCGATCTTAGCAATAATTTATTTCCTTTTCCTTTACTTTCTTGACGAACACTCAAGATATTACTAATATATTAAAGAAAACTTTAATTGGACATCATTAGAATTAGAATATATTTTCGCTTTAATGAAGGACATTAATGACATCTTCTTAGGATTTCAAGTCTGAATTGAGTTCCGCAATCACACGTTTTGTATTTACAGAGAAAAAAATGTATTAAAGAAATGCTTCTCAAATAGTTATTAATTTTATGGAAATCGAGATATTTTAAATTAACACTAAAAAATTTATGAAGAACAACAGGAAAAAAAAAAGAAAAAGAAAAAAAAATGCGTATTTGCAATTTTAGAGTTCTTTTTTTCATTTAATAAAAATTGTAAATTCTGTATGTTGCATTATAAAAACTCTTTATTAGAAATATGTGTATTTTAATATTTCCAGAATCTGTATTATAGTTATACAAATCATTAAATGCAGTGATCCAGTGTGTAATTAATATTAAAGTAAATGATATTCGGAATTATACTTCTAAAACAAAATTCTGCGACTACTTTTTTTTTTTTTTTTTTTTTTTTTTTTTTTTTTTTTTTTTTTTTCCATTTTGATTATAGTAGATTATAGTTAGGAATGGAGAATAGGAATAAGGGTAAGTATTCAATTTTCTCTCGTTAGTAATAGCTAAAGGAAGTACTTATTTTGAAAGATGATAAGAGATCGAAATTTTTAAAAGATTTTCCAAAAGGCTGAAAGAAGTTTCAATTTAAAGATTTCGCGATCGTGGCATTAATTTGTTTATTTCCTTTTCCTTTTCTTTCTTGAGGAACACTCAAGATATTACTAAAATATTAAAGAAAACTTTAATTGGACATTATTACATTTAGAGTATATTTTCGCTTTAATGAAGAACATTAATGACATCTTAGGATTTCAAGTCTGAATTGATTTCCGCAATCACACCTTTTGTATTTACAGAGAAAAAAATGTATTAAAAGAAATGCTTCTCAAATAGTTATTAATTTTATAGAAATCGAGATATTTTAAATTAATACTAAACAATTTATGAAGAACAACAGCAAAAAAAAAAAAAAAAAAAAAAAAAAAAAATGCGTCTTTCCAATTTTAGAATTCTTTTTTTCAGTTAATAAAAATTGTAAATTCTGTATGTTGCAATATAAAAACTCTTTATTAGAAATATGTGTATTTTAATATTTGAAGAATCTGTATTATAGTTACACAAATCATTAAATGCAGTGATTCAGTGTGTAATTAATATTAGAGTAAATGATATTCGGAATTAAACTTCTAAAACGAAATTCTGCGACTATTTTTTTTTTTTTTTTTTTTTTACATTTTGATTATAGTAGAATATAGTTAGGAATGGAGAATAGGAATAAGAGTAAGTATTCAATTTTCTATCGTTAGTAATAGCTAAAGGAAGTACTTATTTTTAAATATGATAAGAGATCGAAGTTTTTAAAAGATTTTCCAAAAGCCTGAAAGAAGTCTCAATTTAAAGATTTCGCGATCGTGGCATTAATTTATTTCCTTTTCCTTTTCTTTCTTGACGAACACTCAAGATATTACTAAAATATTAAAGAAAACTTTAATTGGACATCATTAAAATTAGAATATATTTTCGCTTTAATGAAGGATATTAATGACATCTTCTTAGGTTTTCAAGCCTGAATTGAGTTCCGTAATCACACCTTTTGTATTTACAGAGAGAAAAAAAATTATTAAAAGAAATACTTCTCAAATAGTTATTAATTTTATGGAAATCGAGATATTTTAAATTAGTACTAATATTTCATTTATTACGCGCTTACATTTAATGATATCATTTTTTGCCATTAGATTTCAAAACAACTGTTTTTTTTTTTTTTTTTTTTTTTTTTTTTTTTAATATTGGATGATAGTAAAAGATTGTGCCCTATCTCATAGATGGCAGAAACTTGCAATTTTGACTGTGCTGATATTTCTTTTACATCCATATTATTAACTGACTGTTATCTACATGTGTCGTGAAGAAACATAACTACAAATAATAATAATTATTATTATTATTATTATTTTGTTATTCTTGCATGTATAAAGTAAATAACGCTGCTGAAATGTGTAATTGTGAAATCATAGTGAACTAAAAACAGATATTCCGGATTAAGAAAACTGATTAATACAATTATAAAATATTTTTGGAAACGTTCTGGAAAATCAATGGGAAAAAAAAAAAAAAAAAAAAAAAAAAAAAAAAGACTAGAGAACAGGAATTCTTCTTTTTCAGAATTTAGTGTCGCCCCCGATGAAAAAATATATATATATGTATATAAATATAGATACAGTAGAGTCCCGAACTTATACCTTTTGAATGGAACTTTTCTTCTGATGGACTGATGGCTTCTATTAGTATGAAACAACCATTATAAATGATGTGTTATGTGAAAATGAAAGAACAGCCTTAAAAAGTTAGAAGTCTGATTTTCTGGTTAGAATGAGAAAAATAAATGGCCCTATTTTTTTTCCCCTTAATTATGGCCATTTCCCCCCCCCCCCCATTCTGACCAGAAAATCAGAGTTCTAACTTTTTACGACTGTTCTTTCATTTTCACCTAACACTTCATTTATAATTCCTGTTTCATACTAATAAAAGCCAACAGCGCATCAGAAGAAAATAACTCGGTTAAAGCGGAAACTCGGTTAAGCGAGACTCGCATAGTTGAGATCTACTGTTGTTCAGTTTTAAGATTTAAAACACGCGATTTTATTTTATATAAAACGACTTCATCCGAATCCACTGAAGAAGTCCTCATTTACAATTCAGTCATAAACAACATCTACAATAAAGTATGATGCAAAGGATGTCAATATCTCATAATAATACACAAATCCAGCAAAAACAAATCAGCAAGAAACTCGGCCAAAAAAATCGGCTATCTCATGATTTATATGCCTTCATTTGCTTCTAATATTAATGTAGATACTTAAAATTAAATTTAGTTTATAATAGCTCCCTGTTTTATCATAAATGATTAATTTATATTTTTCTCAAAATAGCATGTATTTTAATTACATTTTTTTCAGTTTTAATGGGAAAATGGCAACAACAAGATATTGCTATTTTTCAAATATTTTTTCTTTACTTTCAATAGAAATGGAGTATTGAGTTTCCAAATTTAAACAAATGTCGTTAAAAACTACAAAAAAATTCATATCTCAAAAATAAATTGAGGTGCAGTTTTCAAACAAATTGCATTAAAAAGTACTATTTTCCCTATACGACGGTATAAATATTGAAAATATGCGATGCTTAGAAGTTTAAAAAAATGCTGTATAGTATTTAATCGCACAATGAAACATCGGCTTTTTTTTAGGCTGCCTTATACAAGATAACATTTTTTGGAGACGACACAGAATAAGCTGGGAGAAATAAATAGCATACCAGGGCTAAAAAAAATAGATTTTTAAATTAATGCATACATTTAAGTAAAAAAAAAAAATGTGAGATAGAATATAATTTATTTTTGCTGTTGTAAATGTTTACAAAATTTTACCTCAGTGGAATTTGTCACCTAAATTCTAAAAAGTGTTAGAAAATTCATTATATATTTTTAAATTATTTTTTTATTTCACAGAAATTACAAATTTAACAAGAACAGGAAAATATTTGCATTTTTACAATTTTAGAATTCTTTGTTTCATTTAATAAACATTGTAAATCCTTATGTGATATTATAAAAATTCTTTGCCATAAATAAAAAAAAAACTTCACGTAAATTTTAATATTTCAAGAATCTGTATTATTGTTATGCAAATCAGTGTACAGTGATACAGTGTGTAGTTAATAATAAAGTAAACGAAATTTGGAATTAAATTTCTAAAACGAAATTTTGTAACTACACCGTAAAAAAAAATCCGACCAAGTTTCCTGTAGGAGACGGAAAAATACTTTACCCGTGGACCTAATTTTTTGCGCATTAGTTTGTCGATGATTTTTTTGAAAATAAAAGTTTAAAATAATTCAAAAATTTTTAGGTAAATTATTTTAATTGAAAAATGATACATTTTGCTATTGCATAGTGAAATTGAACAACAAATAATAAACAACATATACTTTTTGACCAATGAAATCCATTTTCTTGCAAGTTTTTTATGTCCCTAATGTTTTACGCATGTTCGAATGAGACGAAACGAGTATGTCTTACCGCTCCTTTGGTCCTCCTTTGGCAACGTAAACATCTTTCACTCTTCGCGGTACAGTTGAAAATAATCGTTGGCACTCAGAAATTGGAACTTTTTGTCATTCTTCAAGAAGAATTCTTTTTAACTGCTGATTGTCACGTGATTTTCTTTTCGAACCTCCTTCTTTAAGTACTGTCACAAATCCTCGAGAGGATTGATGCCTAATGTATTTGGAATCAAATCTAGCACAGGAATACAATTTTGTTGAAGACAGGCTTTTGTTGTCCTAGCTGTATCCGGTTTATCTAAGTCTTGTTGAAAAAGGTAGCCCGATTGAAGGCCAAGTTGTTAAATTGAAGACAACTACTTATTGTGGAAAATGTCCCGATAACGTTGTACATTGATAGTCCCGTCATAAGGCATCATTTGGCCGATACCAGAATAACCAAAACATCCCCAAATTGGAACATATGACGGAAACTTGCACTCTTGTTTGACGCATTTTGGGTTTAAAGCTTCATTTGCTTGCCGTACAACCTGACGGCCAATATTTTCCTATAAAACTGGAAAAGGGAATTCATCCGACCATATAACACTTCGCAATTGCTGATCTGCCCATTTTAAGTGATCCACAGCCCATAGTAAACTTTCTTTCTTTGAGCAGGTGTTAACATTGGCTTACGTTTGCTTTCGTAAGATTTGAAGTCCATTTTATGCAATCTTTTTCAAATCATTTTACGAGTCACTGGTCGCCCTATGCTGTCTTGCCATAGGGATGCGGCTTCTGTTATCATTCCTGGTCTGTTGTTTCATTGCCACTCGACTAAACATTCGATCTCCTCGTGCCGTTGTTGTTGATGAGAGACCAGTGCTGTTTCTTGACTGTATATCTCAGTTTGAAACAAAAGTTTACAAAACATAACATACTATTGATTCAGGAATCATCAAATCCCTGCCTATTTGTCTCAATAGGCAACCACTATTTCGTTTTCCGATTGTCTTTTTCCGCTGCTCTACCGTCAATCATTTACCAACGATTTTCTTCTTATGAACGTATTTGAAACCGCTCTTCTTTTTAAAAAACCACGTCATCAGTATCGGGTGTGGTAATTTGCATAGTTGGAAACAACCAGCCAATCGAAATTGTCGAAAATTTTCTTTAAATGCATATGCGCAAGACAATAGGGCTTTCTATTTTTTAAGAGGAAAAATGTTTTACATACGCAAATCTGATTTTGTGACTTTATTATTTTTAGGTAGCTTTCATTACAAAAAGCTACCTATTGCAGCCGTTCGGAGGAAAGCGATTTAAAAAAAATTGGTATATTTTCATCGATCATGACCCCCAGACCCCGAAACCACCCTCCGTTCAAAATTGATATATATATATCTGACCTTTGTCACACTGTAACTCTCGTATTTATGAACCGATTTCGATGTAATTCGGTGTGTACATAGTACATACCAATGTCTCGACCGAGTTCGTTGGCAAGCTTCATCCGCCGTTTTGTTTCAAAATGGCTGCCATTTAAAATTTTTAAAATAATTTAAATTTGAAATGTGGTACCAAAAAATTGAAAATGGAAAAATATTTTTTTCTTATGTATTTGACCTGTATACAAAGATTCCGGAGAAGTTTTTGTTTCGTCTATATCTTAAAAAATGCCTGAGTTATAGCATTTTGAATTTCTAGCGTGGCTGACATTTTGAAACGTCCTGAAATTTGTCACGCGATAAAAGGCGTATTTATGAACCGATTTCGGTGTAATTCGGTGTGTACATAGTACATACCAATGTCTCGACCGAGTTCGTTGGCCAGCTTCATCCGCCATTTTGTTTAAAAATGGCGGCCATTTAAAATTTTAAAAAAAATTAAAATTTGAAATGTGGTACCAAAAAATTGAAAATTGAAAAATATTTTTTTCTTATGTATTTGACCTGTATACAAAGATTCCGGAGAAGTTTTTGTTTCGTCTATATCTTAAAAAATGCCTGAGTTATAGCATTTTGAATTTCTAGCGTGGCTGACATTTTGAAACGTCCTGAATTTTGTCACGCGATAAAAGGCGTATTTATGAACCTATTTCGATGTAATTCGGTGTGTACATAGTACATACCAATGTCTCGACCGAGTTCGTTGGCCAGCTTCATCTGCCATTTTGTTTCAAAATGGCGGCCATTTAAATTTTTAAAAAAATTTGAAATGTGGTACCAAAAAATTGAAAATGGAAAAATATTTTTCTCTTATGTATTTGACCTTTATACAAAGATTCTGGAGCAGTTTTTGTTTCGTCTATATCTTAAAAAATCGCTGAGTTATAGCATTTTAGGTAGCTTTCATTACAAAAAGCTACCTATTGCAGCCATTCGGAGGAAAGTGATTTCAAAAAATTTTGGTATATTTTCATCGATCATGACCCCCAGACCCCGAAACCACCCTCCGTTCAAAATTGACATATATATATATATATATATATCTGACGTTTGTCACACTGTAACTCTCGTATTTATGAACCGATTTGGATGTAATTCGGTGTGTACATAGTACATACCAATGTATCGACCGAGTTCGTTGGCCAGCTTCATCCGCCAATTTGTTTCAAAATGGCGGCTACTTAAATTTTTTAAAAAAATTTTAAATTTGAAATGTGGTACCAAAAAATTGAAAATGGAAAAATATTTTTTTCTTATGTATTTGACCTTTATACAAAGATTTCGGAGCAGTTTTTGTTTCGTCTATATCTTAAAAAATGGCTGAGTTATAGCATTTTGGATTTCAAGCGTCTTTGACATTTTGAAACGTCCTGAATTTTGTCACGCGATAAAAGGCGTATTTATGAACCGATTTGGATGTAAATTTCTTTTATACACAATACATACCAATGTCTCGACCGAGTTCGTTGGCCAGCTTCATCCGCCATCTTGTTTAAAATGGCGGCCATTTAAATATTTAAGAGAAATTTAAATTTGAAATGTGGTACCAAAAAATTAAAAATTGAAAAAATATTTTTTTCTAATGTGTTTAACCTGGATAAAAAGATTCGGGAGCAGTTTTTGTTTCGTCTATATCTTAAAAAATGGCTGAGTTATAGCATTTTGAATTTCTAGCGTGGCTGACATTTTGAAACGTCCTGATCTTTGTCACTTGATAACGGGCGTATTTATGAACCGATTTGGATGTACCTTGGTGTGTACATAGTACATGCAAATATCTCGACCGAGTTTGTTGCCCAGCTTCATCCGCCATCTTGTTTCAAAATGGCGGCCATTTAAAAAATTAAAATTTTTTTTTAAATTTAAAATGAGATAAAAAATTGGAAAATGAAAAAGATTTTTTTTCGTATGTGTTTGATCTTAATACAAAGATTCCGGAACAGTTTTTGTTTCGTCTATATCTAAAAAAATGGCTGAGTTATAGCATTTTAGGTAGCTTTCATCACAAAAAGCTACCTATTGCAGACGTTCGGAGGAAAGCTATTTCAAAAAATTTTGGTATATTTTCATCGATCATGACCCCCAAGCCCCGAAACCACCCTCCGTTCAAAATTGATATATATATATATATATATATATATATACATATGTGACCTATGTCACACTGTAACTCTCGTATTTATGAACAGATTTGGATGTAATTCGGTGTGTACATAGTAAATACCAGTGTCTAGACCGGGTTCGTTGGCCAGCTTCATCCGCCATCTTGTTTAAAAATGGCGGCCATTTAAATTTTTAAGAAAAATTTAAATTTGAAATGTGGTACCAAAAAATTGAAAATTTAAAAAATATTTTACTCTTATGTGTTTGACCTTGATAAAAAGATTCGAGAGCAGTTTTTGTTTTGTGTATATCTTAAGAAATGGCTGAGTTCGTTGGCCAGATTCATCCGCCATCTTGTTTCATAATGGCAGCCATTTAAAATTTTTAAAAAATAAAAAAAATTAAATGAGATACCAAAAAATTGGAAAATGAAAAAGATTTTTTTCGTAGTTTTCGTTTCGTCTAGATCTAAAAAAATGGCTGAGTAATAGCATTTTGAATTTCTATTGTGGCTGACAGTTTAAAAGGATCTGATTTTTGTCACGCGATAACAGGCGTATTTATGAACCGATTTGGATGTAACTTGGTCTGTACATAGTACATACAAATATCTCGACCGAGTTCGTTGGCCAGCTTCATCCGCCATCTTGTTTCAAAATGGCGGCCATTTAAAAAATTTAAAATTTAAAATGAGTTATTAAAAAATTGGAAAATGAAAAAGAATTTTTTTATGTGTTTGGCCTTGATACAAAGATCCGGCGCAGTTTTTGTTTCTAAAAATTTGTTCTTTTGTTTATATTTTAAAAAATGGTTGAATTATAGCACTTTGAATTTCTAGGATGGCTAACATTTTGAAACGATCTTGTATTTGTCACGCGATAACACAGGTATTCGCCTATTTCGATGTAAAAAGGCATGTGGATAGTATACATCAATACCTCGACCAAGTTCGCTGGCCAGATTCATCAGCCATCTTGTTTCAAAATGGCGGCCATTAAATTATAAAATATATATATATTTAAATTGAGGTGCAAAAAAATTAGAAATTGAATAAGGTTTCTTTCTTAAGTATTTGACCTTGACATAAGGATTCAGGAGCATTTTTTGTTTGTCTTTACCTTAAAAAATGGCTCAGATATAGCAGTTTCAACTTCTATTGTGGGTGACATTTTGAAAAATCTGATTTTTTGCATGCGACAGCACTCGTATATATCAACCGATTCCGATGTGAGTGAGCATGTGCACAGCAATTACTAAGGTCTCGACCAAGTGCACTGGTTAGCCTCATTCACCATGTTGTCTTAAAATGGCACGCACTTTAAGAAATCGCCGGATTTGGCAGCCAAATATAAGTTACTTTAAAGAAAAGCAGCTTGGATAAAGCTGACTGATTTCGCGAAATTCTCATTCATTATATTGATAAAAATTAGTATTGAATCAACTATATTCGGTTTCCAATAAATTGAGCTTCGTGTGTTTGAATGATATAAGTTGGCTTTTTTAAAATAAGGAATAAGAAAGCTACCTCTTCCTTCCGGCCAGTGCCGGAAGGACTTTTGAATTTCTATTGTGGCTGACATTTTAAAACGACCTGATTTTTTTCACGCGATATCAGGCGTATTTATGAACCGATTTGGATGTAACTTGGTCTGTATATAGTACATACCAATGTCTCGACCGAGTTCGTTGGCCAGCTTCATTCACCATCTTGTTTCAAAAGGGTTGCCATTTAAAAAAAAATTAATTTAAAATTTAAAATGAGGTATTAAAAAATTGGAAAATGAAAAAGTTTTTTTTATGTGTTTG
Organism: Maratus speciosus; assembly: GCA_963932465.1. Classification (NCBI taxonomy): domain Eukaryota; kingdom Metazoa; phylum Arthropoda; class Arachnida; order Araneae; family Salticidae; genus Maratus; species Maratus speciosus. Next base: position 497,960,317 of record OZ010794.1, on the reverse strand, counting down.
GCCTTGATACAAAGATTCCGGAGCAGTTTTTTTTCCTCAAAATTTGTTCTTTTGTTTATATCTTAAAAATGGTTGAATTATAGCACTTTGAATTTCTAGCATGGCTAACATTTTGAAACGATCTTGTATTTGTCACACGATAACACACGTATTCGCCTATTTCGATGTAAGAAGGCATGTGGATAGTATACATCAATATCTCGATTAAGTTCGCTGGCCAGCTTCATCAGCCATCTTGTTTCAAAATGGCGGCCATTAAATTTTTAAAAAATTATATTTAAAGTGAGGTGCAAAAAAATTAGAAATTGAAAAAGCTTTCTTTCTTAAGTGTTTGACCTTGATACAAGGATTCAGGAGCATTTTTTGTTTGTCTTTATCTTAAAAAATGGCTCAGATATAGCAATTTCAATATCTAATGTGGGTTACATTTTGAAAAATCTGATTTTTTGCCTGCTCAAGAACTCGTATATATCCAGGGGCGTAGCTACCGTGGAGCAGTCGGAGCAAACTGCTCCAGGCGCCCGAATCCTAAGGGCGCAAAATTAGAAAGAGCAAAATAGAAACTCGTAAAAATATTTGCATATGTTTTTCACTATTAATCAGATATTATAGATAAATCTTGTTACAATAGGCATATTCCTATGTTTTTTTACTTTGTTTTAACCTCACTATTATGTTTTTACTACTGTGTGTTTGTGTGTTACTTTCTACTGTGTTTAACCTCAACTATTTCGATTTAAAACATGTTTTTATACACAGTTAAAATAAATTACTTTTATTCGCGAAGTTTTAATTGCAATTCATACCTTACTGAAGCCCCGAGTAACTTATCCAACACCGTTTCAGCATTTTTCTGAAACTTTTCCGTAGACGAGAGTTGAAGATTTTCAAATGTTAAACTAATCAAAACTTATTTATAGAGCTGTCATTGGTCACTTTATTGGCAACCACCATTTTCAAACAAACTTCCTGGTACAGTTATCTTGAAAATGTTTTAGAAATTTATCATGGTGATTACTGTACGGAAATAATGTAAGCCAAAGAAATCACTGCTGAGAAACCTACATTTACGATGTAACAGCCTCAGCTATTTAGTTAATTTAAGATTTAAAAAAAAAGTTTAACAAGTAGACGAAAATCATTGACCATTTTACAAACAAAAAAACAACAACAAGAAAACGAAAATTTTGAAGTTTTGTTTTGTTTTGGGGAAACTAAACATGGACATCAATACAGATTACAAAACAATAATAAGAACCGGGCTTACGCATATTCCACATCGGTCCACAGTGACAAAATTTAGATGGGTGGGATGGGAGGGGGGGTAAGCGGCAAATTAAGTTTTGTGCGTAATGCTTTTGAGATTTTGAAAATATGGCAAATCTCAAATGCAGAATTGATAAGTCTTTTCCTTCAAAAAGAGAGAAATATTTAGTGTTCCTTCGGACCTGATTATCGCCTATACAAATTTACACCACTTTTTTCGAAAAAGTATTTTTCTGCATTAAACCTTATTTAATTGCTGAATTTTGGGATTAAATAAGGCAAAACATATTTTTCGGAAATACTAATGTGAATTTGCTTAGACCGTAATCAGGCTCTGCTCCTTCTTCCCGCCACAACTCGATATGAATCTGAAATTACTCCACTCAACTTTCTGAACAGTTTATAGAAATACTAAGAGTTCAAAACAGTATAAAAATGAATAAAAACTTAGATCCTAATTTTGTACAAAGGTGAAACGTTTTCACTGGTGATAAAGACCTCGAGTTTTAAAGAAAACGTGCACTTTCATTCATAAAGCTTAAACATTTTTTAATGACATAATTTCCCTTTCAAATGTGCTGAAATAAGGCTAATTAATAAAAAAAAAATTAGGAAAAATTGGACTTTACTAAATTAAGTCATATTCTGGTATGCTCAAACTGGCCCGTCGGGCAACCGACCTGTGGGTGGGTGTGCCCTAAACCAGATAAAGTTGAGACCATCCCCAGGTGAAGCTAATCGTTACAAAATTTGCTACAAGCATTAGATTTGAAGAGTCTTAAATTATTTAATAATTAAAAAAAAAAAAACTTTTTGAAGTATTTTTTTATTAAGGATTTTTGTTTCTCTTTCCAAAGTAGGAGAATTACAATTTTTTCTTCTTGAAAATTTCTTTGTTTCAGAGGACCATTTAAATCTTAAAATATATAATGTATATATTCTCTAATTCTGTTCGTTAAAAATGGTGGCATGATCTTCTCCAAGAATTTTCAGCCAATTTGAAGGTTCTTTTGCGCCCTTTCGATTATACCCTATTGCTAGGGTTTACAGAGCATTCGGCATAAGACGAAAATATGTCTTGCACAGAGCTTTAGACAGTTTATTGTATCAAAATCTATTTGCACGTTTCTTAATATTTCTAGCAGCATTAAGACGTTTTATCCTCCAGCTGCAAAAATAGTTTAAAATAGATTTAATTAATCATAACATTCTAATTTAACACTAAAATTATGAATACTTAGAATCCTACACTAGTAATTCTCAAACTAATGTTAAACCAATGTCAGCGTTCTTTAAAAATTTCTCATTTACATTTAATTTTTTTTTCCGTAGCATATATGACGTCGATGTCTAAACAGCTATTTACACTGTTTCGATTTTCTTTTTTTTCTGTAAAGACACTTTCAAGTTCGGATCCAGTTCCGAAATTGAAAGCATTTTCAGAAAGAAAAACTGGAATGTTAATGGATATTGTTGGTTTTTACTAACAAGGTGGTAAAATAATGAGTTTCTAAAATGTTGTGCTCTCCAAAAATGCAAGGTCTGCGTATTTCACAGTAACTAACACGACCCTGTGTGCAGTAGCGGCTCTTCAGAGTTTCAGAATCACTTTCCTATCAGAAACCGGTATATAAATTTTGATCTGTTTTAATAGTAGGATTTTCTACGATTAAACAAGGAGATTTTTTTTTTCTGAAATTACTGGTAGTAAAAGCAGTAAAGTCATTGTGAACCCCTTATCGAGCAGACACTGTCTGCATGGTGAAATGTTGTTGTATGGATATAAGCTCAACGTGACCAATAAAAATGATTTGGTTGAGATATAAGGGAAAACGTTCATCAGTTATCGTTGCAGAATGATTGATAAAAAGTTTAGATACCAAACCATGAGACCACTCGAGACTTCGAAAATTACTGACAAATTTATAACGTTTCTGCCGACATCATCAAAAACACACCAAATCGTGCTCTGGGAATCTGAAAACGTGAGTAAATTCTAACATACATGCATACCTAATGAATATTTGAAAAAATTGTGAGAACTGATTCAGAGTATTTGAAAATGTAAAATATACCGTTATTTTCATTTATTTTTATTGTGATTACTATGCTTTCCTATTTCCTTCCTAGCATTGTATGTTTATGGAATGTAAATACTGGAATCTTGTGTAATATATAAGGGTGTCAATCAGGCCGATCGCCAATGCGCCAAAGTGTTTTACAAGACGAGAAAACTAAAGATTGAAATGGTCAAATTGCAAGAGATTTTTTTTGTTCTTGTTGTTTCGGCGACACTCTCAATGATGTTATTGTACGATTAGGCCTTTTCCGTGTAACTCATTATTTGTGTTTTGATATCCTTAGTGTTATATAACAAATCTATTACTACCATTATTCGAATTTGGCTAGTTTTTCTTTAGCGATTAGCCAAACTGCTCAGATTAGTCAAAAGCCAGTGAGAACCCCGGTGTCAACATTTATCGTTGTTCATTGGCTAATTTTCTAAACCATTAGCTGTAGAATTATAGTTCCAATAGTAAAAAAGTTTCAAAGTTATAATCTTCTCCTTATCTTCATCCTCTTAAAATTAATTTATGTCAAAATAGTTATTTTTTAAAAGTTACGAGGTTTACATTTTTATTCGTTCCTTGGTTCTATATGCTAAATTAAAAACATTCTACTCCGTAATTTAACAGGTAAAATAATACATTATTTTTTGTATGACCAAAACTTACCGAGTTATGCTACTTAGAACTTTAGATTTTCTGGCACTAAAACCAGAAAAACGTATTTCATCCGTATGTCAAAAGTAAAAAAAGAACTTGACAAGTGGTTTTTTTTTTTTTTTTTTTTTAGTATTCTACAATACTTTGAAGCCCTTGAAAAAATCGAATTAAGAATAGTATATAAATTTTAAATTTCAAAACAAAAAATGCGCAGAACTTTTTCGAGTGAGAATAGGGCGCACAAACTTCACTTGCTCCAGGGCGCTGAATATGTAGCTACGCCACTGTATATATCAATCGATTCCGATGTGAGTGAGTATGTGCACAGCAATTATTAAGGTCTCGACCAAGTTCACTGGTTAGCCTCATCCACCATGTTGTCTTAAAATGGCAGGCACTTTAAGAAATCGCCGAATTTGACAGCCAAATATAAGTTTCTCTAAATAAAAGCAGCTTGGATAAAGCTGACTAATTTCGCGAAATTCTCATTCATAATGATTTAGTATTGATAAAAAATATTATTGAATCTCCTATATTCGATTTCCACTAAATTGAGCTTCGTGTGTTTGAATAATATAAGTTAGTTTTTTTTAAAATAAGGAATATGAAAGCTACCTCTTCCTCCCGGCACTGGCCGAAAGGACTTTTTTTATTCAATGCAATTAATTTTATACGACTGACATTTAAAGAATTTTGTTGTTTACACTGCTCAAGAAAATTAGGGGGGCAAGCATAAAAGTAAAGAGAACAGTGCAAAACAGCGATGTATGGGCATAAAATGGATAGTACACGTGTAGCAATGCGTAATACATAAAAAAGACGCAAAAAATGGTAAGGGAGTTTTATTTTTGGAAAAGATGAAAAAAAACATGAAAATAGGGTTTAAGGCAACAATTTTGTTTCATGTAAATCATAAAAAATGTATTGTTTAGAAATGATGCAAGATTTTTAATATGGAGTGTGGTCTCCTCGAACAGCTAAGATTGCTGCACACCGGTATTCCATGGATGCGATGGAATATTGATAAGACATGGGGAATACTGTTCCACTGCTCAAGAATTGCAATCTCCAAGTCCCGGACAGTAAAAGTAGGCCTCGGTCTTGCAGCAATGCGTCGTCTGAGTATGTCCCAAACATGCTCGATCGGATTTAGGTCAGGAGAGCATGCTGGTCATTCCATACGCGGTATTGTTTTAGCTTCAAGCATGTTTTCCACAAGACGAACTGTATAAAGTCTGGCATTATCATGCATAGAAAAAAAGAAATCACTAATTACTGCAACATGAATTACGACATGAAGTCTCGGTATCTCGTATGTATTATTTCGGACCGTCAAAGTGCCATTCCGAATGATATGGAGGCCCGTACGTCCACCTATTATGATTCCAGCCAATAGCATCAACCCACCTCGTCTGTAATGTGATCTTTCACGAACGAATGTGGGATTATTTTGAGTACCTCTTTCTCTCCATTCCAAAACACACCAGATGTCACATCCAGACTGAATCGGGACTCGTTTGTAAACAGAATTTGACTCCAAAGACGTTGCCTCCAATCTTGATGTTCAGTTCCCCATCTTCTTTTGGCCGCACAGTGGCTTGAGGTCAATGGAATACATATTTTGGCTTACGTGCAAAGAGACCATCCTGATGAAGCCGATTTAGGACTGTTTGGCTGGACACCCTTCGTCCTTTGGCCAAGAACAACTGTGTTTGCAGCTGACTAGCATTGCCCATTCCGTCTAGACGGTTTGTTAACAGGATATATCGGTCATCAGTTTCTGTGTTAGCACATTTTCGACCTTGCACTTTTCGATGACCACCATTCCATGTGTCTTGGAATCGATTCCACAGCCTTTCATGGACACTTCTCTCGACTCCAACAGCGTCCCACTACACTTCTTTGTGTTTCCCCAAATTTAGCTGTCCCGATAACACGCCCAGCCATGGATTGCAGTAAATCATGTTGTTGTGACATTTTCTAGCCACCTTTTCTCAAAACACAAGCTGAGCAATTGAATTTTACAACTAAGGCAGTGAAACAGACGTTTCTGCAAAATCCCGATTTCTGCACTTATCACTTTTTTCCAGCTTTTGACTTCATAAACTTTAATTTACGTGTGAAGTTTTCTTTATCTGTTTTCTACAACACTTTAAATTATAGATGTTTTATTTTACGTTACTTATCGGTGTAAATATTTGCGTAATTTCGTTAAAACCATGTGCCCCCTAATTGTTTTGAGCAGTATATTCATATAAAAGTAAGTTTGAGTTTACTTTCTTTGAAAAACTTTACTTTTAAACTGGTGCGCAAAGAATTAGCGCCACGGGTATGGTAGTTGTTAAACATAAGGGCCCTTCTCGGTACGAAAAATTTTCCGACCCAGCTCGGAATAAAATCTGAAAAATACCATTTTAGTTACTATTTCCCTATTTTTTTACGGATTTTATTCCGAGCTGGGTCGGTAAAATTTTCCGTACCGAGAAGAACAACTATTTTTGCGTCTCCTACAGGAAACTTGGTCAGATTTCTTTTTTTCACAGTGTACACTTAAAAAAAAATCTGTATGCTTACTAAAATTTTATCTGTACACTGTCCAAAAAATAGATGTAATCTACTAAACTAGCTTTTGTAAAGCTATCGATTTCGGTAGTTTTACAAAAGATTCTACTAAAATTACAATAATTGTACTAAAATTTTATCCGTAACCCGGGTTGCAGTTACATAAAAAATTTTAGGCATCCCATTTTCCTAAAAAATCTTTAGTGACCTTACAGATTTTTTGATTTACGGTGCAAAATAGTTTCTCTTACGTGAATTTTTATTGATGCCGTTACATAAAAATTTCTAGGAATCCCAGAATATAAAAAATAGATTAAGAGACGGAAAAATAGTTGCCCTTCTCGGGACGGAAAATTTTCCGACCCAGCTCGGAATAAAATCCGAAAAATACCATTTTATTTTTTAATTTTTTATTGTTACCATTTATTTAATTTCTTTTTCGGATTTTATTCCTAGCTGGCTCGGAAAATTTTCAGTTCCGAGAAGGGCAACTATTTTTCTGTCTCCTACAGAAATCTTGGTCGATTTTTTTTCCTTCAGTGCAGTTTCCTAGAAAAATATGAGTAACTTTACACATTATTTTACAGTGTATAAAGGGATTATACTTTTGATTATATGTTTGATTATATTTTTTATAGTGTGTAATGGGATTATACTTTTGATTATTATATGACGAAACAGCAGTAAGTATTCATTTTCCCCTGGTTAGTAAAAGTTAAAGGAAGTATTTTTTTTTTTTCTGATAACAGATCGATGTTTTTGAAAGACTTTCCAAAGGATTTAAAGAAGTCTCAATTTTAAGATTTCACTATCTTATGATTAATTTATTTCCTTTATTTTTTCCTTTCTTTTTGCAGATGACTCGAGATAATACTAAAATATTAAAGAAAAGTTTAATTGGATATCTTTAGAATTAGAACATGTTTCGCACAATTAAATGAAGACATTAATGACATATTATCAGGATTTCAAGCGTTAATTGAGTTCCGTAACCCCACATTTTGCATTTAGAGAAAAAAAAATGTAATAAAAGAAATTTTTCTCAAATTGTTATTAATTTCATGGAAATCGAGGTATTTTAACTTAGTAAAATTATTTTATTTATTACGCGTTTTAATGTAATATTATTTTTCATTGCACTTACAATCAACTGTCTTTTTAAAAAAATATATAAATAAGATAATTTAATTAGAAAGTTTTTAATAGTCCAGTCAAATTAGGTTTTTTTCTGGACATAATTATGAGAGTTTTGAAACTTGGTAATATTGTTTGGAAGGGTCTACTAATAAACATACTAAAAGTCCTGATGGATGGGGGTGAGCGCGAGGGGTGGGAAGTAAAAGAAGGTACCATTTTTCGGTTTTTTGTTAATATCTCGTAATCTATAAGTCCTGCGGAAAAATGTCTAATGCAAAAGTTAAAGAAAATTAAATTCTCTACAATAAAGGTTATAAACATTTTTCTCCAGAAGCCGCAGTTAACGAGATAATTGCATTCAAAAATGAAACAAATTGCCGAAAGTCACACCAGTGCCAGAGAGCGGGTCAATGGCACTTGTATTGCATCTATTTAACTTAAATTTAAACGACCGTTAATAAATGTTGTGGTCAGGTGAATAGAAGCCTGAACAATAACTTCAACAAATGCCATTTTTCTTAACTATAGATTATGTTACATAGATTATATGTTCCGTAATCGGGTTTGAAGTCATTTTAAAAAGCATGGATTAACGCCAATTTAATTTCCTTCTGTAACTTTTGTTTGGTATACTTTTTTTACATAGATTATAGACATGTTGAGCCTTCAATCCGTCAGGACCAAAGAGAAATACGACAAGTTTGTTCGATAGAGCTATTTCACGATTCGACGCATCGACAAGTTTTGGACAGGAGTTTGGTTTGACATAACCATTGAGCAAAAACTAATGCTATCTATGAAATGCTCTGTAAGGCTCACACATGGACGAAGAATAAGTGGGGTCTGGGCACCACAGCTACCTTTCATATTTGTACCGCCCTGGAAGAATTATGTGGTTTAACTCTTTCTTCTGGTGAACAACATAATGATTTTCGTGAAGCTCGGATGAATTGAGATGCTGGGGAAATCTCCAAACTTTTAATTTGTTTTGAAAATCACCCGCCCTTTCCTCAGATAGATATAATTATATCAATATCTTCTGGGGTTATTGGAGATGAAACTATCACCTGCTTCAAAAAACTTTGGAAATCGGGAGTAAAAAGAGGATTCAGGTGTCTAGCAAATGTTACTCAGATGGAAAACTAACTCGGAAAGGAATAGCACAATCACTCAACCGTATGCACAATTCAATAAAATTTCATGATACTACTAAAACTGTGGATCCTCTAGTTATATTCCAACGGTTTTCCTTGACCAAATGTAGTAATGATGATTTAGCAAATTACCTACAGTATGAATTGGCCCCTTATCCTCTCTCTCTTTTCAATGATTGCGGAATGTGCAAGACAAAGAAAAGTGCTTTGAGTCAAATATTTGAACAATCAGGTGAGATAATATACCAACAACAAACAATAGTTGTGGGTGGTGGCTTCCTGTTATATGAGGTGGTGTGGAAGAAGGGATCAACAATATAGGAATTCGCAACACCTAAATAAAGTACATTAAGAAACACTATTGTGGAAATGGACTCAGAATTGTTTTCGATGGATATACTGACACTGTAAACAGCATCAAAGTAGCTGAACAAAATAGAAGGTGCTCAGTGATAACGTCAGATGACATATATTTTGAAGAACATACTGTCATCAGTGTTCCCGAAAATCAGTTTCTCTCAAATACGAATAATAAGAGAATGTTGATTCCCATTCTATCCTCTAATTAAAATGACAAATGAGTCTCATGACAGCTAAGTCCTAATTATGCCAACACTTTGACTGTTCAGATTGCTTGCACTGAGTGAAAGTGACAACGTTACTGTTGTTGGACAGGATGTGGATATACTTGTTCTTCTCATAGGCTTAACATCTTCAGATAAAAATATATGCTTACAGATACAGCTGTGGAAGGGAAATGAACTGTGTCCTGAGATTTGGGGTTGTAAACGTAAGCTCTTTCATACATTAGTGCCTATCACAACCACAGATCCTGTTGCCCCTGAGGCAGTACTAAACCTCATCCCGTGTACAACTGGTTGTAGGCAAAAATGTTAAGCCTTAGTAACATTTGCTAGACACCTGAATCCTCTTTTTACTCCCGACTTCCAGAGTTTTGAAGCAGGTGATAGTTTCATCTCCAATAACCTCAGAAGATATTGATATAATTATATCTATCTGAGGAAAGGGCGGGTGATTTTCAAACCAAGTTGAAAGTTTGGAGATATCTGCAGCATCTCAATTCATCCGAGCTTCACGAAAATCCTTATGTTGTTCATCAGAAGAAATAGTTAAACCACAGAATTCTTCCAGGGTGGTACAAATATGAAAGTTAGCTGTGGTGCCCAGACCCCACTTATTCCTCGTCCATGTGTGAGACCTACAGAGTATTCCATAGATAGCATTAGTTTTTGCTCAATGGTTATGGCAAACCAAACTCCTGTCCAAAACTTGTCGATGCGTCGAATCGTGAAATAGCTCTATCAAACAAACTTGTCGTATTCCTCTTTGGTCCTGACGGATTGAAGGCTCAACAGGTCTATAATCTATGTAAAAAAAAGTATACCAAACAAAAGTTACAGAAAAAATTAAATTGGCGTTAATCCATGCTTTTTAAAATGACTTCAAACCCGATTACGGAACATATAATCTATATAACACAATCTATAGTTAAGAAAAATGGCATTTGTTGAAGTTATTGTTCAGGCTTCTATTCAGCTGACCACAACATTTATTAATGGTCATTTAAATTTAAGTTAAATAGATGCAATGCAAGTGCCATTGACCCGCTCTCTGGCACTGATGTGACTTTCGGCAAATTTCTTCATTTTTGAGTGTGTTTATCTCGTTAACTATGGCTTCTAGAAAAAAATGTTTGTAATCTTTTTGTAGAGAATTTGATTCTCTTTAACTTTTGCACTAGAAATTTTTCCGTAGAACTTATAGATTATGAGATATTAACAAAAAACCGAAAAATGGCACCTTCTTTTACCTCCCCCACCCTCGCGCTCACCCCCTATCCATCAGGACTTTTAGTATGTTCATTAGTAGACCCTCCCAAACAATATTACCAAGTTTCAAAACTCTCATAATTATGTCCCAAAATGACCCAAAATCTGCCTAATTTGACTGGACTATAAGTAGCAATATGTAATCTAGTTTTATTTGTTATATAGATATTAAAAGTTTAAGAATACACTGTAAATATATATATATATATCTGTAATTCTACAGATGTAAATTAACATGCTTACTAAACTTTCATCTGTAGCTGTACAAAAAAAGCTGCAAAACTGCAAAACTAGTTTTTGTAAAACTACAGAAATCTGTAATTTTACAAATTAATTTGCTAAAATTACAGTAATCTTGCTAAAATTTTATCTGTAATCCTGGTTTCTGTTACATGAAAAGTTCTAGGCATTCCAGTTTCCTAAAAAATTCTTAGTAACCTTACAGATTTCTTTAAAATTTTTGGTGCAAAATTGTGTCTATGATTTTTTTTTTCTGCCATTACATAAAAAGTTCTAGGAATCCCAGTTTCCTAGAAAAACAATAGTAACATTACAGACTTTTTTAGTAAAAAAAAAGTCACAAAAATAAGTCGCATAAATATATACTTTTATGGCAAAACATTGTGAGATATCATTCCGTTTATACAAAAATTACTTTTTTAAAATATTAAACAAGATTTTACTTTCGTGGCAGTTTACACCTAAATTCCAAAAAAATATTAAACAAATAATTAGATATTGTTTAAAATAAACTTAAGTTTCACAGTTGAAAAAATTAAAAAGAAAACATCAAATGTTTTTCGTTCTTGCAGTTTAAGAATTCTTTGTAACATTTAGTAAAATTCGTAAATTATTTAGGCCGTATTATGAATATTCTTTATCATAAATATAATTTATGTAAAAAAAGAAACTTTATGTATATTAATATTTACCGAATCTGTATTATTTTTATTCAAATCAGTAAATGCGGTGGTTCAGTGTGCATTTAAGATTAAAGTAAACGAAATTCCTAATTAAAAGAAACCTGTAAGCATAAATAAATTACATTTATATCAGAATATACTTAAGAGCGTAGAATAGAAATGAAAGTAAGTATTCATTTTTCCCTCGTTAGTAAAAGTTAAAAGAAAGATTTATTTTTGAAAATGATATCACATCGAAGTTTTTAAAGACTTGATAAATCAGTAAAATACTGAAGAAAAGTTTAATTGGGCTTCATTAGAATCAGAACGCTTTAATAAAGAACACTAATGGCATCTTCTTAGGATTTCAAGCATGAACTAATTCAATACCATCTTTTCCATTTAGAGAGATAAAATGTAGTAAAAGGAAAAAGAAAATCAACTAGTTATTAATATTATGAAAATCGAGATATTTTAAATTTGTACAATTATTTTATTTAGTACGCGTTTACATTTAATATAATTACTTTTCTGTTTATTAGGCATAGAAAACTGTTTATAATGTAAATAAGTTATAAATAAAGTATATATAATTTTCACGAAATGATTCTAAAACGTCCAAGCTTTATGCTATACATTGTTAGAAAGAAACAAGGTACCGATTTCAAGTGGATTTTTACTGAGCTTTTCGGCTGCACTTGAGATGGAATTGAAGTTACATATAATATAAATCATTATTGTGTCATTATTAGGCAAACAGCTTTAGTGTAAAACATTTCTTAAGAGTAACGCTACTCCAAAGAAAAAAAAATCATTTGCCTAACACATTTTTATACCCAATATGACTCCAATTAAATCTTAATTATGGTACAATAAACGATTAAGATGTTCCTTATTTTACGAAGAAGGTTCTATAATTACAAAATCAAATTATTGCATCCATGTCAGCTTTGAAAGAAAGCGTCTGGTTAAGTTATCTGGGGATGTATACTGCACTAATGTACGGTATTGCAGCTATTGCACGTTATTGACGATGAAGAATGTAAATTTAGTATTTATTTTAGCATACTAAACATTTATTTGAAGGCATAAAGGACTATAAAATCTTTCTATGAATTTATTTAAGTGCTGCAGCATCATTAGCAGAAAATATTTGTTCTAAAAATCTCCATTTAAAAGAAATTGTTTCTTCTTTTGCCTAAAATTCAAGTGATTTTTACGATTTTTTCGGTTACGAAAAAAGAGGTATCATCTTCAGACATTTTGTATCATATTTATTGGCATTATTTCACTTATTTTTTTATATTTTTGTGCGTAAAAACTCAATTATGCGCCTTGTGTGATATGGAGTACTTACAGCGCGTGGGCCATGAATTTTCAATCAGGTGAGCGCTCAAAAGCATCGGAAAATAATTTAATCGCCAAATTGTGAAGTTAATTATAACAAACTCTTAGTTGAACTCTCTTAGGCTTATATGAACTTTTAGCTTAAAAAGTTTAATTTTAAGGAAAAGGCGGTCATTTGAACAAAAAATAACATTTTTTTGCCCCTTTTCGGTAGATCTCATAAGAAATACAACCTATTACAGTCGTTACCATGCTTGCGACTATTGAAAAATTCCTTCATAACTTTATATATATATATATATATATATATCCATATGAATGTATGTATGTATGTACTAAATTTTGTCCGCACGATAAAAGTCGCAATTAAGCATGGACCGTCTTCAAACTCGCCAAAAATATTGAGATGGCTAATATTTCGGCGGGAATTGCAAATGGGCAAATTCAGTACAGGGAGGGTGGAAATGGGGAGTGTTAAAAATTTTGAATACCGCCTTAACATGATTCTGATAAAACCACCTCTTACAGAAAAATCATAGGAAAATTTAAACATTTTTCGTTATAGCAGTTGCCAACAATTGAAAAAACACAATAAATTCTTACCCCAACAATTACTTTTCTATTGGAAGATTTCCACGTGAAAAGTGAAAATGAAATAAATAGTTCGACGATTTTTTAAAAGTTAATATTACGTCATATTGGAAATATAATGGCGTCAGCAGATGAATATGTAACGTCATGCGAGTTTGAAAAAACTGATTAAAGCATGAGAAAAGCTATGGCAAAATTGGCCCAAGTAGTTGGAAATATGTAGGGTTAAAATTTGTTAATACCGCCTTAACATGAATCTTATAAAACCAGGTCTTACATAAAAAAAAGAAATTAAAAACTCCTCAAAAACGGCAAGATAAGATTATCAAACAGTGTTTATCGCTCATCTTGATTTAGTTTTTGTTGGGGAAAGCAGTACCTAACTTCGAAATCTACTTTTGCCTTAAGACCGAATCGACGGTGATTTTTTTAATACCATTTAATAGCTATACAAATTAATTAATCAATGAGAATTATACTTTTATGAATTATAATATCCAACAAAAACGATTGCCTTTCTTAAAGAAATTAGTTCTCAAGAAAATTGTCACTCAATTTGATAAATTTCGCTTCGAAAAAAAAAAAAAAATAAATAAAATTTTACCATAACGTTATATATTATGCTTTTATGAAGTATAAGATCCATCAAAAACGATTGCCTTTCTTAAAAAAAAAGAAGGAAAGAAAATAGGTCGAATAGTTCTCGAGAAACCTGCCGCTCAATTCGAAAAACAAACAAAAATTTAATGTTTACCATAACTCTACATTCAACAAGCAGCGTCACATTCACTAGCAAAAATAGATTTTATGGAAATAGAATATCGCGAAACCGCTTTAGAGCAAAGATATACATATTTGAGGAATGCAAAATAAATAAATAAATAAATGAAAAAAAATTGAAGATTGAAAATTGTGACACAGAGAAGCAGAACCTCCCAAGTAAATTTTATTTAGTTCGAATTTGAGCAGTGGAATGTACTCCAGAGCCATTTGAAATAGGTAATGTATTTATTGCTAACCTTACGTATTATTTATTTGAGTAAACAGCCTAAAAATAGAGAACATTTGCACAAAATTCTGTAAATGAAAACTATATTTTAAAAAATAATAATGTAGTTTTAGCACTGCATGTTGGTTGATTAGGTAAACTAGAAAATACAGCAGAGTTATGGTTATCAGATCTTAAACAAAATATTTTCTATTAAAATGTAATATTTGTTTATGCAGTGTACTTTTACTGAGGAAATAGAACAAAAATATTTTCTTAAGTTATATTTTATTTAGTTGAAAAAATAATTTGTTAAAGTGGAATAAAGACCTCGAAGTGTTGTCAACCGCCGCGGCGAGCGGCCCCCCTTCGTCCGTAGCCCTTAATTCTTCCACTCATCCCGACTATTTTGCGGAAGCTAGATTCCTAGGTCCTCGGCACGTCCCGAGTGAAAGACACTCTAGCGAAAGCCAGATTGAAAAAAAAAATCAAAAATTGAAACTGGACAAATTTAAAAGGGAAATTGCACAAATTAAAGACACCAAAACCCGGGGAAGGTAGGGTCGGGGCGATGAAGCTACCAAACGACTCCTAGCTGCTTCTAGCCCATTATATCAATAAAGAATATTCCACTTTATGAAATACATTCTCAGGGTTCTGTACTACTCCCCGTATTCGGAAAAACAGAAGTATTAAACTATTAATTACATATGACTAGCCATCAAAATATACTGCACTTATTATTTTTACTTTTATTCATTTACCTTATATATTTAATGACAATACACAACTAGTCTTTGGGGTCCGCCGTAACACTTACCCATCATGCATATGCATAATATAAATTATGAAAATAAAACATGTGTAAACTATTTATAAAATGCATTGCAATTCCAAAGTAAAATTTAAACGTGTATTTAAATATTTTTAATACATAGTAATGCTCTATTATGAATGCGGTTACTACATAATTATCCCTTCGACCTTTTCGATAAATTATATAAATCGCCAAACTACTCACAAAATTATACAAATTGGCATAATTTTTATTTTAAATAACGAAAGAACAAATAGATTAGTAGAAGATTAATAAAAATACAAATAAAACATCGAATTAAAAGTCACTGGGTGACGTAACAAACATGTGTAACGTGTTTAATGTCAAGTGAATGTGACATTTACGATAAACCATTACTGGCATTTAATCTTATAGTTTGGCGATAGTTTTTTGTCGACGGTAGAATCAAGTAGAACCAAACTGCGTAAAAGAAACAGCCTTTAACTCCAAAAATGATAATCATATTAACTAACAGTCTACTACGTCGGATTCAGTGTCTCATTTACAATTAAAATATATCTTTGAATTGAAATTTGAACGAAATAGATATACAAAATTTATGTTTTTTTATTCTCTTTTATATTCACTCCTTAAAATAAACGATTTCGAAACTTTTTATATACCTTTTATCAGAACAAATATACGAGAGTCTGGTAAAAATATTTCCAGATAACCAAGGTTACTTATATTCAATAGAATTCTTTCCATTATTACATACTAAGTACACACTAAATTTCAAGTCTATATCTCAATTTGTTAGGGAGATAGAGCGTTTACAGATACACAGACGGACGGCAATTTTTTTTTCTAAAAATATGTTTTTCGGAATCTGAAACGTGTAAATCCGTCAATTTTTTTTTTAAATGATTATAAGGCTTATCATATACTACGTATAACGTGTAAGTAATAATCACCATCTCTTTCTTTCAAAGCGAAGTCATTTTACGTCATGAAAAATGTGACTATATTCCTCAATTTAAAGATGAGAAGAAGTAGTTTCTAGTAATAGAAAATTTCTTTTCTTTTAGATAAATGTTAATTATTTCTGAAATTTAATTACGAATTTACTGTAGCAAACTTCTGTGTTTTCCTTCTAAAACTGCATGTTATTTTGTTTTTATTTTATTGTTAATATTTCTACTGCATGTAAATTCTCTGGAAGATTTCATTTTTATCATAGCTATTATATTAAAAAGAAATTGTTAATATAATTTGAATTTCTGTTGTAAGTTTCTGGGTAAATTAGTGTAATTATATGTGTAAGTATATAAATGTTGCAACGTAGAAATTTCCTTTGGTTGAAACATAATTGAGTAACAGCATTAACACTAAGCGCATGTTCCATTAACACTAAAGTTCGTAAATAAAAATATTAGTAATTTTCACCGAAATATAGTGGGTGATCGGTCAACAAACTGTTCGGTTTACGAACTGATTTGGTTAATGAACACTTTCGCGTACAGATTTTTATGTTCGGATACCGAACACATGTCGGCTAAGGAGCACCTTACAAAACAAAGGCACGAAGAAGCAATGTTGTGTTTCAGATTCCCAAGCTATATTTAACCCTTAAATGCCGGGTGTTGCTTTTCGGCAACATACCCAATTTAGGCTTCTAAAATACTATTTAGAATAATTTTGAAGCTACTAGTATCCATCAGGCCGAAATGTCGGAGCATGGAGTCGTATAAACTTAACACATAACATTTTAAAATTTTTAAAAAAAGTTTAATTTTCATGATTACTGTTTAATAGTACAAAATAAAAATTTGAAATAACACCCGTTGAATCCTCATTTTCTAGTGTTTAATTTAGTTATCAGTTGCCTCAGGTAATGCTCAAATGCTAATTTGTGGCATGATAATCATCAAAATGAACCATTAGAGCCAGTGGTAAGCCTGGGGGTTGAAATTTTGGGTCATAGACAGTATCTTTTACTGTACTCAGTACACCGCTTATCAATCCCCACTCCATCCAGACATTGGTATGTAACATAACTGTGCATCCAACTGCTGAAAAAAGTCCAGCCTGAAGTTCAAACACGTGATCATCTTCACTACATCTTACTTTTAATTATTGTGGTCTGCTAACATTCTTGTCATTGACCCCTTTCATTTGAAAAGTACTTCTTGATTATGTTCTTTCGCTTGCTTGTTTTTGGAAAAAAGACATGTAACATCTTGAAATCATTCAAGTTGAGCCGGAAGCAGCGTAGCTTTCCACAGTTGCATAAGGGATGAGAGTAGTCTGAAACTTGAACCACGCAAAGCGAATATAGAGTCTTTCGATACTGTCTTTGGTGATCGTCATTTTGTCTGAATGAGTTTGTTAATGTGAAAAAATTTTCAAAAGCTCTAAGACTTTTTGTCTGTGAAGACACAAAATGTCTTTTATAGAATGTCTGTTATACAGAGGGATGTCTTTTACGCGTTGTAACTACCTAATACCTCCAAGGATTTAAACAAAGTACCTTTGCGACATCTTTGTTCTAGTTCAGCCATAAGGCGACAATTGAAAATTCGTCAATAAAGATAAATAATACTGTATCCATGATGAGCTGTAGATTTCTTTCTGACTGACTTTTTAAATCAGCGAACTATTTAAAACACGGTGGTTTTTTTAAGCACTGAGTGAATTAACTTTCCTTCAACATTAAGCGCAGAAGTACCTGTTAGTGCCAAAAGAATGACAGCTTCTGATACAAACTGCTTTATGATTGTTTTACTAATTTTTTGATTATCCTACTTTTTCCAGCTTTTGATTTTCCAATAATAAAAGTTGACTTAGGGAAAATTGTAACTTTTGTTTGCAATGACGAAAGCTGTTCTGTGCATAACTAAAGTATTTTCTGCTGCTCACCTGTAAATCTGATGTCAGAATTATCCAAATTTTCATGCAGCGTGATTTGTTGTTCTTTAAAATAATTCAGAAGTGTTAAAAGTAAATATAATTCATTGAATAAGAGAGTCTACGGTAAAGAGAAAGAATAATCACCTGGGATGTGGCGAGCGATTTTGATTTGTTTAATGTAGCTCCGATCTTTGAGACAATCAAAAATTGGAACTTGATCCATCGAGCTAACGGCAGAAAACTTCAAAGCCCCTTCAAAGACTTGCATGTCTGGCATAGCCCAGACTTATTTAATATGGTATAAGGGAAATGTATGTAACACGTATGTAACGCGCACACATGGGTAATCTGCTATACTCCTCTATCAAACTTGATACTTTTGTTCATGTGAGTTATTGTTATATCGTTATTCGCGCAATTACTCGTGGGCATCTGGGTTATTTTTATGTGACATTTCCACATAGAATTAAGCTGAATAACTCTTTTCATCTCCATTTCTTTTATTTAACCGGCATTTTTGAAACTTTTGTGTACAATGTTACACATATAAAAATATGTACATTTCTTAAAATGTACACTACATCTAGGCAACAGGTTAAAAAAAATCACGGAATGGTTTATGACTTTTAGTGAAGTTGATTTCTCACGAATTATCTTTCATTGTTGTATCCATTTTCCAATTATAAGCATAAAACTGTATAGTCATATACATTAACGTCAAAATTTTCGCCAAGCTTGGAGACATTTCGCGAAATTTCGTCAAATTTGGCGACCAAAAATATGTTGATATAAATGCAGCGAATTTGGCTGTAGCTGCCAAATTTAGCGAAATTTCCACTGAAATTCAGCACTGATGATTCTTCTCTAATCGGGTTCTTCACATTTAAGCTTAGTGTTTTATCATAAAATTAGCTAAAATCTTAAAATCAAGAAATAAGTAAGCTACCTTTTCTTTACGCTTTTAGGACTTTTTATTTTGTTATCTACATATTTCTGTTTTCAAGTGTGCGTCTAGGCCAAAATGCTTATCTCATTCACTTCAGAATGTTCACTCGCATTTTAGTTGCAACAAATTCACTTACGGTGAATTAAAAAAAAAAAAAATGAGTAGCCTTCTCTAATTGGGACCAAATGGTTATATTTGCGCATAAAACAGCACTCACTAAATTATGCAATTTTCTTCCAACCCGATTATGGAAATTTCCTAATACAAACATACATACCTCTGAATAAAAACATACATTAGAATACATACATATAAGCAATACATAACATTATATTTTTCTCGACTTCTTTTATTATCATTCGTTGCCATGCCGTTAATACTGAATCTGTTATCTTGCAACTAACACCCAAAATCGTATTCTCCGTATTCGATTTTTTGCCCCACCAGGGGCCAAGAGGTTCTGCTCTCGAAGCTGGTAGTCGGGAGGTGCTCGGTTCGATCCCTTCTGAAATTGGGACCGCTAGCAAATAGTTAAATTTGCGCATCAAACAACGCTCACTAAATTATGAAATCGTCTACAAACCCGATTACGGAAATTTCCCAATACAGACATATATACGTTTTAATACAACCATACATACATAAGAATACATACATATAAGTAATACATACATGACACTATATTTATTTCGATTTCTATGATTATCATTCGTATCCATACGGCTAATACTGAAATCGTTCCCATGCGGCTAATAAACGAAATCGTATTCTCCGTATTCGATTTCTTTTCATTTCTCTTAATTTAAAATTTAAAATGAATTGCACCGATTTGGAAGGTTACGGATAAAGTCCATGTGCATTTCAGTTGCAGCACATCCACTTACAGTGAATTTAAAAAAAAAATGATTAACTTTCTGTAATTGAGACCGCCACCAAATGGTTAAATTTGCGCATAAAACAGCACTCACTAAATTATGCAATTTTCTTCCAACCCGATTACGGAAATTTCGCAATACAAACGTGCATACGTCTGAATATAAATATACATACATAATAATACATACATATAAGTAATACATACATGACATTATATCAGGGTTCGTACGACTCCTGGGATTTTGCGACCAGGAAATTCTTCTGCACCGCTATTTTCTTACAGAAAATCTCTCCTTATAAGAATACGAAATTTCACCAGTTTAACCATTACCGAGAGCGAGGGCCCTTTTAAGGGCCACGCGAAAGCGTACCCCCGCTCCCGGCGTCGCCTCGACTCTTGGACGGCACCAGTTCTCACGATGCTCCGGCACCCAGAGCGGATCCAAATCACACTTTCTCCGGACATTAGGCCTAAGCTACCCTCCCCCCCCCCTTTTTATACTAACAACATCTCTTCTAGTGTACTTTTTCACTTTATATTATAAAAAGCATATAAAATACTATAAAAATTTTAAAATATATTTCAAAAAACTTATAAAAAATCAAAAAAATTTAGAAAATACAAAAATATATCTAGTTGTTGTAATGCTATACTTAAACTTTCTTTTAGACTCTTCCTTCCTTTTTTACTTTTTTGTGAGCTCTTTTCCCATCCATTCCCCAGTTAGATTTTTTAACTTTTATGCCCTCACTGCTACCAGCTATGAAAATTTGCTTATCCATTTAACCTGCACAATCTTATGTGACGAGGATGTGGGGCAAGTGGCCCCGGGCTCCTCGACCAAACCATCTAGAATCGAACCAGTTTAGCCTAAATCTCTCAAATTTATATTCACCATTTCAAAAATATCGCAGTACGCAATAAGTTATTAATATGTATATTTCCAAACTTGAAATCAAGTTTGCTAACTACGACTTTGCATGTGAACATTCGCACTCTTGACTTGTGATTCTAATCTCCGTATCGGCGAGTAGAATTCCAGAAATTTATATCTTTTAGAGGCGTTCTTAGTAAAATATTTCTTTTTATCAGAGAAAATGATGGTTTTCATTTAAATATCATGCCACTTTGCCTCATTGAAGCATTTCACATAGCGTCTCAAACTCAGTGGAGTGAAAATGTATTCAATTGTAATAGCATTTTGAGGAAAAATTTAGTGTTTTTTAAAGCGTGACGTCATTTTCTGTTCCCTTTTTTTTACAAAGTTAATTTTGAATTTTATTAGAAATTGGCATCAATAAAGATAAACATACTTTATTAATTTTCTTTTCTTTACAACAATGGAAGTAATCCAATAGCTACCATTTAAAAAAAAAATCATAGAACATTTTTAAATTTTAAATTTAAATATAAAAATGGGAATATTTAAAAAAAATAGCTAGTGCCGCAAATCTAGAAAGAAACAGCTTTCATTTAAAAAAAAAAAAGAATTATTAAAATTGGTTCAGAAGAAAAGCTCAAGGTAGATGTCTAAAAAAAAAAAGCCTTATCTTTCAACTATATAGATGTATACCCGCAATGTTATCTCTATGGGAATTTTTTGAGCAGACATCTCATGCCTTTAGGGTTGACGAATATTTATGATTTTCAATAAGCACCGAGATTTTGGCACTAACAACGTCCATTTAATTTTTTGTGTCGATACGACAAATATTTTGGACGCTATCGTGTTAACAATAAGTGTAATTTTTGCAGGGAAGCCGGAGCTGTGCTCCGACAATAATCTCTAATGTTGCCAATAAAATACATTCTGAATATATTGTTAAATCGATTTCCAACATGTAGATGGCAACAATTCTGCTGTTTAAGAATAAAGATATATTTATGTTTTCACTTGTTGTTACATGTTCTTTTTGTTTTTTTTGGAAGCTAGCTAAACACCCTATTTTGGTCTGCAGTGAGCAAGTAAAATTTATTTCTTATCATAGTTCCTAAAATTCTTGTGTGTTTAATATTATGGGATTTTTTGGAGAAAAATTATTTTTTCAATTAAAGACCAGTATTGCGGATTAGTAACAAACAGTTTTTAGCCGTAAACCATACTTAAAACAAAATATGATTTTTAAAAGTATTTTTCCCATGATTTATTTAAAAAATGAAAGCCGAAAAACATTATTAAAATGATTTTTGAAAAATCAGCCATTTAAGCGTTAATTACGTCTATTGTCTGCTTCGGAAACGTTTCAACAGTTGTATACATATGGCCTAATTAATTCATGGGCTACTGGGGATTCGGGCCCTACATTTTAGGGTCCCTAAATTTGAATGAACAGATCAGGAATTTTATTTTTTATATTTTGTGTCCTTTTTTTAAAGAAATATTTTAAATTTCACATTAAGTACTATTTTAATTGAAATTTAGTTTCCAAATTATTAGCAAGCTGTAAACTCTACTTGAGCTTTATTGGGCATTGAAGTAAACTCGACATTTTAGAGAATTAAGAAGTGTTTTGAAACGTCAAAGTGACAAATTTTTAGGACTTAATGCCGTAGTAAACGAATGTAATCCAAAAAGTTTTTACAAAGGGCATGTCATTTATTTATTTCTTTATTCGCCACGGCACGGAGAAAAACATCAAAATACAATGTGTCTATATTAAATAAGGACGTATGTTAACCCTATTACAAAGATAAGATTGATATTTTTTTTATACATTATTTAGCTTTTAAAAACGATTTATTGGAATTCCAATACAAATCGGTACAAAATCTATCACCGGTTAATGAACAATTCGGTTAGCTAGCACTGTTTTGGGAAGGATTAAGCTCATGAACTTATCACCAAATGTTTAAGAATAAATATATATGCCGGATTAATGGAAATCATGTAAACATGTTATGGTAAACGAACTAGAAATAAAATAACCAACTAAAAACTAAATTAGCAAAGCACCATTTGGCAAATTAGGAGAAAAATGTATATGATTCTATAAAATATAATTTAAAGTAAAATATCGTAAGAAGTTCATGTCTTAACCTGATTATTTTTTGTAAACATTTTTGATCGATAATAATTAAATTTATTTTTGAATTATTCACATTACCTATTCTGCAATAAACTGTTATCCTATTAAATGCTACTTTTATATCTGTTATATTATATTTCATATTCACAAACTTGGCAATAATTTTTACAATATTTTAGATTTTATTATTTCATTTCATTTAATATATATATATAATATTTTAACTCTATATTTTTCATTGGTGATATTGTTTAAACAATATGACAACATAAACAAAAGTTTATGATGCTTTTTCAATTAAAATTAATGAATAAATAAAAAAAATCGTTGTTTTTGTATTCGAAATTAAAATTAAAAAAAAAAAAAAAAAAAAATCAAAATACTCATATATAATCCCATGAATGTAATGCAGTCGCACTTTTTTTAACATGATAAACATTAAACTAGCAATAAATTTAATTTCTACTACATCACTTATAACATTTTTTAGTGGTTATAAAAATATTATTATTGTTAAGAAAACGTTTTCTTTTGTTCAAATTGTTCATGTTTAATTATTCCGTTCTGTATTCTTTTTTTGATAAGTTAAAAATAAATAAATAAGTAAATTACCGATAAAAAACATAGCCGAAATATATTTTTTAAATTAATTAATGTAAAATATAAAATCTAAAATAAGAGAAATAATGTTTTATTTTAACGCGTACTTTTAATAGACATAAAAATTTTATTTTCAAAAACAATTCCATATAAACCCTAGAGATCTACTTAGTTTAATTAAAAAGCAAAAAGAAATCTCGCAGTACTTAATAATTATTCTTTTTACGTAAATAGTTTAAAAGTATATACCAAATCAAGAAAGCATATAAATTTTTTGAATCTGAAACCAATGTTTAAATACTGAAAAACATAACTAAAGAAACTGTTAATAACTAAAGAAATTTTAATTGGTTGTCTTGGAAAAACAACAGCTTTCAAAATTTCAAAATTAAGTCAGTTCAAATATGTTTGAAATTTATGAAGCGATATTTTTTTCTATGAAGCATTAAATCAAATAATGACAAATATTAATTTTAAACAGTTAAAGTTGTCATTTAAATTTTCTGAATGTATATTTTTAGTTAAAAACAAAGAAAAATACAGATAATTTATATTTAGTTAAAATTTCTAAGGTACTAATTAATAAATTTTACATCTTTTAGTAAAATTAAAAAAAAATGTAAAATTATTTATTATAAACTATTATTTTAACACAATCAAACTGATTGGTAAAGTTATCATACGAATTGAATATTTCCAACTGAGCGGTTATAACATTTATAAATGTCCATTATGTATATATGTATAAATGTGTCATTAAAAAATGTCCATGTCGGGAATGGAACCCAGATTCTTGGCTTACAGGGCCAATGTTCAAACTTTTTTTTTTTTCTGCTCAGTTGGAAATATTCAGTTTGTATGATAACTCTACCGATCAGTTTGACTGTGTTAAATTAATAGTTTATCTACGTACGCATTGTTTATATGGGTCAATATCTGAAAACTAGAAAATTTCATTCCAAAATTTTTATTTGTTAAAATTAACGTACCAACTACCACATACAATCATACAGGGTGAAATATGTCATCTATCGCCGACCTTTAATTTCTCAGCCGTTGTCCGTAGACACATAGTTCCAATTACAAAAACGTTTCAAATGAGCTAAATATTCATTTTGTGGCATTATTTAAAGTAAAAAATTAATTTTATAAAAATTACGAAATCTAACTTTTTATACGTTTCCTCAGTCCCTATAGTTATATTTAGTAAAAGTTTACACATATCATAACAGATATAATACAAAACGTTTGACATCTGTACTGCAAAAATTGACACAGTTATTAAATTTCAAAGTTTGAGATATTTGCACATGATTTTGTCTTTCATTGAGGGATCAGTTAAAAGATGAAGTTAAGTAATTCAAGATAAAATCAGGGTGCAATGTCCTTTTTTCGGCGAAACCACCTTTAGCCGGTATCGCCGAATCAGGGAATCATCGAAGAGGGTTATTTCATGTAAAAATTTGAGCTTTTTATGGGTCGAACAATATTCAAACGTCAAAGTAGGTAGAATTGACAATCGGAAAATAAAACATACTCATTAAGGACTAGATAAATGGCAGCGGCAGCGCACCGTGATTTTGATCTCGAATTACTATAATTCATCTTTTAACTGATCCCTCAATGAAAGGCAAAATCATGTGCAAAAATCTCAAACTTTGAAATTTAATAACTCTGTCAATTTTTGTAGTGGTATGGATGAAGGTAATTTGTTCTTCTCTTTGTTTCATATTTAGAAATATTTAGTTTTTGTCCAGAATAGGGGTGAGTATTTTTTTATAGAACCATTCATGTCCCCATGTTTAACTTTTAATTTATAGATTTTTATTAATTACTTTTTCTTCTAGACAGGTTGAGATATCTACTGGGTAACACATAAAGTAATTGTGCCATGTGAAGAAGAAGCAATGACGGTATTCAAGCGATCGCAGTATTACGTGTCTGAACATCTGTTTTATAACATCTGTTATAAGGTAAGGATTAACTTTCATATTTATTTATGTATATAGCCTTTCATGTACAGAAATATGACTTGGTTTACTTAATGGAGTATGTTTCTAGGTGTGAATTACACTTGCTAAGTTTGTTATGTGTCTCGGCAACATACAGTAACATTGCCTAAAATGCGCGGCCATGTTGCCGAGTAAATGTTTTTCTATCATTGTGGCAACACTTTCGAATCCTGAATGTGCTCTTCTGTTATTGGTGTTTACCTTACAGCTAGCGCCACCTGTCGCACTCTTTGTAAGCTGTCCTTTTTTGCTCGTTTGTGACCTTGTCCCCTAGCGGACACATGTTTACAGTACCTGATAGCCGGCTAATTTTCCTCCTCGAAACGCGTCCTGTGCATTGCTTTGATTTTATAGTGATTTATATAAATTTTTATTATTTTAATTGTGATTTATCGCCAGTTGTTGGTGCTGTTTCAACTGAAGGATCATTTTGCTCTTTGGTGAGGGTAAAATAATCCTTTGGACACTTTTTCAAAAATCTATTTTTTTTCATTACCCAATTTGGGTTTAAAATATTATTAAAATATATTTATAATGCAAAATATAGTGTAAAACATATTGGCGAAGGGTCAAAGTTTTATTAAAATAGTTATGTTATTTTAAACCAATTTTCTCCTTAAGGGGATCATTTTAGGCCACCTTTCTCTGTGTGAGATACTTTTAACGTAGTTACAACTAATATCCTTTCAATTAAAATATATAAGTTTGTTTCATTCAATATATGAATTAGGATTTCAGATTTTAAGACTATGTCGCCCAAAATTCGAGAAATCCGAGTGAATTATTAAATTAAACAAGAAAAATGTTTGTTATGTATTTTGTAAAAATGTATATTTATAATGCAAAATTCAGAATTTCGAATTATTCAGAAAGCATAGTTCTGTAAGTTTAACGGTAACAATATTATTTCTAACACCTATTTGTTACATACAAAATTGACAATTAAAATCTTATGTTTAAAATCTATATTTTTTATTTGTAATAAACCTGCTTCAAAGTATCTCTTTCATTTATTATATTTTTAAAAATCACTTGCTGTTATTGAAAATATATATTTTTATTATATAATAAAAATTAATTGTTTTCTTTAGTGCACATAAATCGGAAATAAATTATTGAATAGCACATAGTTTCTTTTAATTCCGTCTCCTTTACTACGCAATATTTAAAAACATATAAAAAATAATAACGTTTATAAAACTTATAATAAAACAATGGCAGTTGTTCATATAAAATTTATGAATATATATATGTGTTGAATAATGAAATAATTATTTAAAATGTTTTGTAAAAAATATAATATTGATGGAATTAAACAGCGATTTTTTTTTTGGATAAATTATTCAACAGGAAAATAATTTAATGTATTTAAAAATAATTGATATGTTTTTTCTAAGCTGTAGAAATATTTTATTTAAACACTAGAATTTCGGCTGTTTTTTTCATAATTAATGATATACCTTATTTATTCCATTACGCATCAGAGAATATTTATTATATACTTTAAATATTTTAACATACTGAATAAAATTTCTGTAAAAAATATACAGAAAATATATAACTATTCTGCATCAATTTTTCAATGTTTGGTAATAGCAATTCATAGGTTAATTTTTTTTTCATAAATCTGAAACAAGATGGCGCAGGTATTTTATTTTAAATATGTGTTTTTTACATAATGTTTATTTAACTATAAAATGCTGTTTTTTTTAATTAAAAGCTGTACAATTCATCTCTTATTACTCCGTGTGCGTCATAAATTCGTTAAAATTTAAAAAATTCATTAGAAAAGGTAAATATGATGCTAAAACATTGTGGTTTGCACGAGTGGGGTTAGAGAGAAATCGGATTTTTTTTTTTTTTTGTTTTTTGTTTTTTTTTTTTTTTTTTTTTTTTTTTTTTTACTATCAAAAAAGTATAGGCTCTAAAAAGTACCAATGGATGGCGTTGGCATGCAAAATATGTAGCAGATTTATAGAAATCAAGCTGTCACTAAATCACATCGATGCACTTCGATTCCTCTTTGGAAGCCAGCAATATGTTATCGTTACGAGATCCAACATTCTTGTTTAACCCTTTAACCCTTTATCTACTGACGATACTTATAAGTACCACTTACTTTAAACTTTCATCCCATAGTGAATATTACTAATATTCTGATAGTACAGGGTTAGCGAAATTAAACTTCCGCTACTCAAAGGGCCCTGGAGGCCATTCTACTAGTCCGAAGAGAAAAATATTTTGACAACAGACACTTCGGAGGATGTGCTCGAGATTTCCGAAATAAAAAAAATAGTTTAAAAAATCGCCACTAGATGGCGCTACTAGTTAGCGTGTGAAGAGAGGAAAATCTGAGATCCCGAAACACTGAAAGACCAGTGGTCTTACACAAAAGGAACACAATAAGGGCAATAAGTAAGCACAGAATTTCCATGGGCAGGAATCATCAACCGCCATTCTCGCGAGAATTTTGCGAGTGTCCGGATGTTGTCGTTGCAATTGCTGAATCGCTTGAATCTTATACGGGTAACAGATCAGAATTCTAAGCGCTGTCGGACACTGGAGTAGGGCATATCAAGGGTACGTGAAATCGTCTGTACACTGACAGTTCCTTGAGGCGAATGAGTGCTTGCTTCCACGACCGCTATAGCAACATCCTCTATGACGGCGGTGGTATACTTTTACTTCCACTTCCCGGCAAATCGCCTAACTGTCCTGTTCACTCGAATTTCATCATCATGTCTTTAAGAGCATGTTCCGATATCAGTCCACGTCGTTGTTTCTTGAGACGGCGGAACTCTCTCACCGCTGCCTCTGCATTCTCACGGTTGCGGTAGTACAGTTTGACTAGCATTGCTCTCTCCGGCAACGTCGGCATTTTGAAATGCTCATATGATTGGGGCACGAACTTCTTTCTTTTATCGTGCGTGGCATTTGCATGTGTTGCTGTAATGTGGTTCCCCGCTGCGCTACCTGGTAGCGATTTTTTAAACTATTTTTTTTTTATTATTTCGGAAATCTCGAGCGCATCCTTCGAAGTGTCTGTTTTAGAAATATTTTTCTTTTCGAAGTAGTAGAACGGCCTACAGGGCCCTTTGAGTAGCGGAAGTTTAATTTTGCTAACCCTGTACTTTGAAAAAACACTCTTTAAACCCCACTTTATCCGGATACATGGCAGCAGTAGTTCTAGATTTGCTATTTTAGTGAGGAAGGAGGCTGTCTTTGACACAGATGATGGATTTTGTGCCGGCATTTTGTACAATTTATCACTCTGGTCTTTTTATTGCTGCAATCACAGTAAAGGATATAAGATAAGTGTTGGATATTTTTATGTGTTCATTATGATCTTAGAATACTGTTTAACTAGCTATGTTAGGTGAACGGTGTATATATTTGATTTGACAGTTGAATTACTCGGTGGTACTTATAAGTACCGTCAGTACACTGGGTGTTGGAGAAAAATTTCTTTTTTTTTTTTTTTCTCCTGTGTAGTTTTCATTCATCGTTTTCATCTGCTTTAAAATGTAATGACTAAAATGTAGTGTAGTAATGATTTCCCTGGTATTTCGTTCCTGTTTCATTGTTAGTTTTATAGGAAATTGGAAAATTTGTGACACCGGCTCGTTTTTGCTATGCTAGATATGGAGTATTTAAACTCATATATTGCATATGGGGAGATGCGAGAGAACATGTTGTCCCTGGAATAAAGACGTCGCATAACTAAAGGACGGCTAACAAGATCGAAACCTAAAAGAAATACATATCTTTTTAAATCCTTTCAGGGGCAAAGCAATTTCAATTTTAAAGTGTTGAAATAAATGTTTGGCACTTGAATTTGACAAAAGATTTATTTGTAACTATGAAAAAGCCTATATTTCACAGACTTATTAAATCGAAAACATTTTTTTGATGCCAATTGAAAAAACTTGTGGGTTTTCTGTTACGATATTTTAGTCATAGTGTACTGACGGCACTTTAAAGTACCACTTTAATTAATTACCTCTAAATAATTTAATTTCTCACGGGTGAGTATTTTTTTTATGTTTATCCTTTAATTTTCATGTTAGTACCTGAAAAAAAAATATTACATGAAAGGAATTGCAGTAGATAAAGGGTTAAAAATACAAAAATGATTTAAATACAGATTTATTTAAGTTCAGGGTAATTATTACAATTTTAGGTATGAGTCGGTGTAAACATTTTTATTCTAGTTGCAAAATGTATTTTGTAATCCTGTGCATAATCTATTATGCCGATTTTCTGCTTGTCAAATGTCTGACGGTTTGGAGCACCCTGTAAATGCTAATTCTGCATCTTGAAATTTTTTAAATACGTGAAATGAAAGAACATACTTATATATTTGAAAAATTCTGTCTTAAAACCAAATACATTTTAAGATATTAAAGGTTGAAAATGCTCTTTTTTACCCGACTGCCAAGGAGTGTTATATGTTTCACGCGTATCTGGGTATGTGGATTTCTTTATACCTTCGAAACATCCCATCGGCTGGATGGATTTTAGTGAATGAGATCTCTATCGATTCGTCTTAACAGTCCGATGGTTATAGGCAAGGTTTTGTTTTTATAAATTCAAAATGGCGGCCGTAAAATACAAAATGGCGGTAGAGACGACAAAAATTTACGCACCCTACTGAGTGACATATCATTGGGTGGGTCTTTCAAAATAAAGACGATGTTTCATTGACTATTTTAGAGTCAGAAGCTCCGTTTAAATATTACACAACCTGGAAGTTGTGTAGGTAAGATCTCTAGCTTTTCTGCAACTCTAACCTTCATAGGCATCTATAGACCTCATCAAAACAGTGTTTATAGATAGGAACTAACAATTAAACACAACTTAAAAGTCATCAATACAAGTAAATAAAAAATAGGTAAGTAATATAAAAAATAGTTCCACATTGATGAGAAATAATTAATTAGTTCGCATTTTACGCAGTCGGGGTTTTTTGATATTTTAAATTTAACTTTACTTGTTTTCCATTTTTTCCAATTTTAAGAGTCCTGAGACCCCTTAATATTCACTTTTTGTAAACATTATATTTGTCGTTTTTGTAGATTAGCATTTTTAAATGATTTAAATAAAGGGCATGTAACCTCAAATGGACAACTATAAAGAAAAATGTATCCGTGGATAATGCTGACATTATTTTGACGATAGCAACGCCATCTTTTACTGCATTTTTGAAACTTTTAAACGTTCCACAATTTACATTTTTACACCGTCAAATAGAAAAAAAATGTTCTTTCAAAAGTAATTTCTTTGAAAACTATAATCTAATTTTCTAATTTTTTACGGTTTTGAAATTAATTTTGCATGATAACAAAAGAGAAATCTATTTCTATCAGGGCAGCTCGATAACAAAACATTGCTCTATTTGCCCTTAAAACAATTGAAATTGTCCAGCAATTGTTTTTGACTAATATTTCATACCGAAATTAAAACTTCTTCTTTAAATAAATGACCCGTTCATGATTACAGTCCATTTTCTAAAATTCTGTAAAACAATGAATATGGTTAAATAAAATAAATGATTAACTTTGTATTTTATTATTGCTTTTATTTAAGTAAATTATTATATCAAAGCTTTGTCAAAATACTTTTGAGTGCTACTGTACTAGCAACTGAAGTCCCAGTATTATATCGTAAAATCAACAATAATAAACCGTAAAATAAGCAGTAATATACTGTATATTGTTGCAAATATATTTATAGACGGTATACTACTTATTACATACGGTTTATTACTTTTAATTTTAAATGATAAATTAATTTTAAAACAGAAATTATATTTATTAAATGTTTATTTTAATAAATAGAATCAAAAGCTGAACATTAGTTTATTTAATTTCTTAGAGAAACTTGGGGATCCAACCGGGACTCTATATTTACGGAACGTAGGTTAAACGATTATTATTATTTTTTTTTTTTTTAACACAGGTGCATTTTTTATATTTAATAATTCTCATAATTAAGAATAGAATAGACTTTACAAAATAACGAATTACATTTCCTGTTTACTGAACTCTTTTATTTTAATTAAAGCATAGTTAAAACATATCTTATGCTTTTCTTAATTAATTTAAAGATCGGTTAACTTAACAATAATTAAATATGTAATATTTTTGAAATATTGTTACGAGGAATAGCGCTGCTAATACAATAATTTGAAGAACTGGCCCCAATGGAATGTTATTTTAGTTTGAACAAAGATAATTAGTTTATTTTAGTAATTCAATTAAAGAAATTCGTGTATTGAATTAAAAATTATTAAAGAATTTAGCTGGAAAGCTAATTTTAGAGAATTTGTAGTCCTTTGAAATACGAAATAAACCCTTAACGCTCGAATTAAATTACAGTTGAATAATTCAAATTGCTTATTGGCACCACTTTTATGAAAAAGAAATATTCACCTTATTTAATGACAGTAAAACGATACCAAAATATACCCAATTTCACTATTTTATAACACTGGTGGGAATCAAACAATATGAGTAAAAGACACAGCCGGTGAATATAATGGGAGCGAGAATTAAGGGGTTAACCACAGCGTTTTCTCAGTTATATTTAGTTTTTTTTTTTTTTTTTTTTTTTTTAAGTAATTTAAAATTTTAGAAGCAACGTTCTGTGACTTTTAACTCATATCGGAAAATAAATGCTGTTGTAAATTGTTGAGCCAAACCAATAAAGTTCGTGTAAGAGCTGCTAGTCCGGATGTCATGTGGGAAGTGCCATAAGACCGATAATAGTTAATAATACTGGTGAAATATATTTTTTTAATTCTTACAATAGTCAAACATATCATTGCTATAACCGCGGTCGTATGGCTTTTAAACATCCCGACACCACAGAGTTCTAATATAATAATAGAGTTGCAGTAAGCCGTCAAAACGTTTTGCAATATGAAGCCAGCTGAATTTAAATACCCTTATTCGGCCCAAACAAGACAAGGACATGGTACAAGGGTTGAATTCATTGGACGGGGAGTGTTTTGTAAAGCGATTCGCATACAAACTCTATGGAGCCACAAGTGTTTGGGCCGAACTGTGACGGGTTTTAACCGGTTTCAGGGTTGCATTTTTAGCTTCAATTCAAACTAACACTGCGATCGATATCTATATCGTATATTTCTGTGGCTCCAACCGACTGTCGGTGACTGTTTGCGAAATGAGAAAGACAACCAGATGACCTAAGGACACAGAACTCTTGTCTGAAAGATATATTTATGGCTTCGTTGCATATAGTTGTGTCGTATATTCATCATTAATTTAAATGTGTATTGTTTCCCAAATAAATAATCTTTAGCAGAAAAAGATGCTTCCAAATAATTTTGAAACTATAAAGATACTAGGAACTTTTGTGATAAAATCTCGTCTTATCTTCCTTCATGCATTTTTATGATTACGAAAGTTGAAGTTTAACAATGGAGCAATGTAGGTATCTTCTTGGATTATCTAGTTGCGGTGCAACTGTACAGTCATGGAAAAAAAGTAAACACCTCCTGCTAACTCTGCAACAAGTTATCGTAGAAGAAAGTTACAGGTACCAAATGACTGGAAATAAAGTCTACTTTTAAATGATGTATATAAAATTTGCTTAGAGGGCCAATCTACATATAATAACAAACCCAATTTTTTTTCATTAGCAATACCCAAGTTTGACACCATAAATAAATTCTATACCTTCCAATTAGCCTAAATCCAAATTTTCATGAAATTCGTACGATTAGTTTCCGAGAAATTAATTATTTTAAAATGAGCATATTTTAGGCATTGTATCCAAATAGTAGTTTTATACTCGATTGATGGAATGCTACAAAATGACTATGTCACTTCTATTGATGTATTATTTCTTGTTAATATGACCATTTCATTCGCTTAGTATGTTTCGACTATTGACAGTCCATGTGTTTCAATAAAATGAGTAAAATATATTTTTTTTTCAAATTGTGCTTTTCTGCACATCATAGACGTTAATAATAGTCATAGACACAACTTAAACCACAATTTTCACGTTTTTCAATGGTAATTCGGAACTACTTAAAAGAAAAATTTGGAATTGAGAATTTTGGATAATGTAGGACGTAATAAGTATAAGCCTATGAAAAACATTGTATGTTGCAATTCATATTTTTGTTCGAATATTAATTTGATAATTCATAATTCATATTATAAAAATTTTTAAATTACAAATTCAATGTATTTATGTTTGGGTTTTTTAGTATTATGACCACACACAAAATTATCACATTAGGATTATAATTTCAGACGATATTAATCAAAATATGAAAATGTAATTTAACATTAGGAGCTCAAAATTTTGAATGTTTATAATTCAAAATCTTATCATGCGAATGACTAGAAATTTCGTTTCTAGGCCATATATACATATTGCCAAAATTGAGTGTTGCCATTAAAAAAACCAATGTTAGGTCTGATTGGTACCAGTAGCTTTCTTCTATTATAATTAGTTGCAGAATTAGTAGGTGTGTTTACTTTTTTTTCCACGACTGTACATGCACTTGAACCGTAAGTGACTATCAAAGGCAATAGGGGGGGGCGGGGGGTATCAAAGAAAGAAAAATGTTTAACTGCAGTAAATAGTAAGAGTACATTTTGCTTTCACACCGTAAACTTATCGAAATTAGTTGATAAAGCACGGGAAACCCGATGGGCGCGCATGTGTCTCTTTTGCGAAGAAAAGGATTAAAACGATATCATAATATATTAGCGAGATAACCAGAGTGGTACAGTCGTAAAAATACCAAAAGATAATACGCTGTCGGCAGAGTGCATCTATCTGAGAATGCACGCTATAGCTATGGAGGGTATACGGAGATATACTTCGTAATAGATACACTTCGAGATATACTTCGTAAGATATACATCGTATAAAGCCGTATACACACCACTACAGCCCTAGGTAATGGTATTCAAAGTTACTCGGCTCTCATGCATTTCATTCAGAATAATAGCTAATTAGTAGAACAATCATCTTGCTCATATTTATAAACTTGGTTATTGTTGTTCCTAAATCGAAGAAACTATTGTTTTCAGAGCAAGAATTCTTCTCAAACTCGGTTGAACAAATGAATAGTCTTAGCGCATTTAAGTTCTAAATGCACCACATAACCTTAAATACTGAATAATTATCGCAAATTTAACTTTATATTTTTTTACAAATTTAAAAGATCATGCGTCAAGCATAGATTATGAAACCCTTTGAAACACATTCAAAACACTGCAAATAAGAAAAAAAATCTGCGTCAATAAACGGAAATTTACTCCACTTTTTTGTGCAGTTCTACTACTTCTCTATGAGCTATAGAATTTTAACACACCAAGCAATATCCAAAACAATTAGTTAAATTTTAAACGCTTATCATAAATGAAAACGTGCTTCCAGAAATGATCGTTCTTAGAGGGTAATGTAATATAATTATTTTGTGTGTCCCTGTACATGAACGAAAAAAATGCTATGCACACGCTGTTCTTTATTTATTATCATGTAGTGCACAGTTTCAATTGAACAAATAAAATTAAAATACATTGTAAAAGACTTCTCCCATAGGCCATAATGGGCTTAGATGCCTTATGTTCCCTCAGCCGTTGTTTTGAATTGTTTGGCGATTTTTTGTTGGCGTGTTGGCGGTGTTTATAGATATGGCAACCTCGATATGTGGAACCCAGTGTGACGTGTG
The DNA here is from genome assembly GCA_963932465.1 of Maratus speciosus. Taxonomy (NCBI): domain Eukaryota; kingdom Metazoa; phylum Arthropoda; class Arachnida; order Araneae; family Salticidae; genus Maratus; species Maratus speciosus. Next base: position 497,924,927 of record OZ010794.1, on the reverse strand, counting down.
TATTCTGACGTGTTGTGCTCTGGCAACCCCTGAGAAGTGGTGGATTTTGTGGATGTATTTTGATATTCTGTTGTATCGTTCTGTCTTTTTATTTTTATGTTAAATTTATTGGATGTATTTGACTGACTATGGTTTCTGTAATCCGTTTAAACGCTTTTGTTGAAGTAATTAAGAAATATAAGGAAATTTTGAGAAGAAAAGTAGGTTTGTTTATTGTGTCTCAATGCGTATTCATAAGCCTATTTTGGAAAATGACGTTGGTGTTATGAGAGAGATTTCGTGCTGGAGCTTTCAAGAAAGCAGATATCTGTTAAGGTATGTTGATATTTTATGTATATTTTGCTGCTCTAAGAATTTTTTACATTTTGAGATTGCCAGAAAGCGAGAACTGCTGAATTTTGAGAATGCTACACCGGAAGAACTGCTGAATGCAGTGGTGTTTTTTTCGGTTAATGTGCGCGAAGCCCTCATATAAGATTACTGATTGCCACTTTAGCGAATTTTGTTTATTATTTACATTTTATTTTCGTTAATGAAACATGCGTGTAAACCGGTGCTTGGCGACATTTACTACTTGGCGGAAAAGGGGTTTTAACGCCAAGAAAAATTCCAAGATGGCGGCCGTGGGAACTTATGACACCTGTTCCTCATAATGTAACGGATTTTTTTATATCCCTGTAAATGAATTATAAATGCCTCACACTCAGTTTTCAATATCGGACATGTAATGGTAAATCTTAATCTTTAAATGCCTGATTTTTCAAAAATCATTGTAATAATGTTATTCAGCTTTCATTTTTTAAATAAATCATGGGAAAAATACTTAAAAAAGTCATATTTTGTTTTAAGTATGGTTTACGGCTAAAAAACAGTTTGTTACTAATCGGCAATACTGGTTTTTAATTGAAAAAATATTTCCCTTGACAATATTCTATAATATTAAACATACAAGAATTTTAGGAACTACAATAAGAAATAAATTTTACTTGCTCACTGCAGGTCAAATTAGGGTATTTCGCAAGCTTCCAAACAAAACACAAGGAACAAGTAGCAAGAATTGAAAAAATAAATCTATCTTTATTCGTAAACAGCATAGGTGTTGCCATCTACATGTTGAAAATCGATTTAATAATATTTTCAGTATGTATTTTATTGGCTACATTAGGCATTATAGCTTCAATATCATTCTAATAGCATTTTAGAGCCTAAATTGGGTATGTCGCCGAAAAGCAACACCAGGCATTTAAGGGTTAACAATACATAAAATATATATAGAAACTCTATATCTCAAGTTGAAACGACATATTCACCTTAATAAAATAAATAATTTCATAGATAGATTCCGTAGATAAATATGATAAATCTGGAGTTTATATTATCCCTTTTAAAGTTATTAGCAGTTCAAAATCGCATACATATATAGGCATGACCATTCGCAAATCACTAGAAAGGATTAAAGAACATATGACAGACATCAAAAAGGGTAAGACGGGGTCAGATCTCCCGGTCGCAGGCCCATACGTCTACGAGCGGAAAGACCACCGTTCCAAACCCCGTGGCGCGTCCCGAAGGTCGCCGCCAGGAGTGGCTCGTTAGGGCCGAACCACACGCAAACTCCGGTCAAGCCGGTGCACTGCCCAGCGCACGTCACACCGGTTATTCCCAAGAGGACGAATGGTCGCATGCGACAGATCCCACCACTTAGCTAGAAGAGCCAGATGGTTCTTTCTCTTGGTTCCCGATCCGGGACGCCCCGACAGCCCGCAGGAACCGAGCACCTATGAAGGAGTCGGGCCCACGAACCAATTCGAAGTTACCGAGCCGGAGTTGATGTACGGAGGCCCCTCAAGATCAAATACCATGTCTATCCCGGTTTAAATCAAGATACAGGTATTGATATCTTATTTAAAGAAGTCAAAGTCTTTGCAAATGCATCACAATATAATATTTGCTTAATGAAAGAGTCTTGGTAATTTTAACAAGAGGCAAGGGTACCTGTAATGATGTTCTATACTATTTTATACCACAGATATGGCTCGACATGCTTGGAGTAAATGGTGAATTTGGTTTTGATTAACCTTTCCCCCTTTTCCGGTTTCTATAGCAATCCCTCTATTTGCTTTCCTTCCCAACCTCCTATTTTATTGTTTTTGGTTTCACCCTCTGACATTGAATCAGTGTATGTCTTTCAGTCTGCAGCAGTTCTCCTGATGACGACTAATATTTAGTTGAAAGCACTAGGAATTTTAAGATCTTCTGACACCAATGTTTTAACATCTTGAATGGTTTTAAATGTTTTTAAAACTTGTACATACTTGCACCTATTTAGTAAAAAAATATATTGTGAATTAAGTATTAATGATCTTATTTAACAATACATGTCAATTACGTTGCAATTCGAGTATCTTTAAATGAGTTAGAGCACGGCCAGAGAAACCGAACTAATAAAAACTTTTCAACCATGTAGTAAAGTTATAAAACGTTAGTAAGGAAAACAAGTAGGAAATTGCTCGTCAAACGTGGCAAATGAGGTGCTTTCGTACTATAACTAGCTTTATAAATATGTTTTGCACCCCATATTGTACTGAATGTATATTTTTTTGCACTTCATAAGGGCATAGTCTGTAACATCATTAAAATGCACTTGCAATATTTTTTTCCCCATTGGCCGTAATGTAACGGAAAACTTTTGACTGTCCCTGTAATTGAACTATGCATCCGATTTTCATAAAATTTGAAATGGCTCGACAAATTTTTGCAACAATTATATATTTAAAATTTCAGACCATGCGGAAGGCTGTAACATCATTAAAATGCACTTAAAGAAAAACTTTTGACTGTCCCTGTAATTAAACTATACATCCTATTTTCATAAAAATTGAAATGGCTCGACAAAATTTTGCAACAATCATATATTTAAAATTTCAGACCATTCGGTTGAGTAGTTTTTGCTCTGTTATATGCGGACAGACAGACGGACAGACAGACAGACGGACTGAACGACGACTATAGGTGCTACGTATTTATATCATTACGAACGCACCTAAAAAAGTAAAATATTTTACGAATGGGAGTGGAATGAAGAATGAGTATTAAAATGACTATTTGATCCAACCCGGGCTTCCAGGTTTACAGATCACTGGCGAAATCAGTCTTTTTATGACTATAATAGATATTTTACATTTAATATATATTTTTCAGATTGCGTAATTCTAGGGATGCACCGAATATTTGGTACCTATTCGGCCATGCTACCGAATGTTCGGTTAGGCTGAACATCAAACTATTCGGTATGCAGAATATTCGTCTTGACCGAATATCAAACTATTTGGTATGCCAAACATTCGGTTTGGCCGACTATCGAAATATTGGGCCATACCGAATAGTTTAAAAAAACTTATTATTATTTTTTTAAAACCTTAAAAAAACTTCTATTTTTATCAATTAATAAAGATATTTAGAATAATTACAAATAGAATTATATTTAAATAACAGGGAATTATTTTACATTTTTTATTTGCTATTTAAAAAGTATCAAGTAAGAAAATTAACCAATAATGTCGATTTTCGTCCCTTCCTGACAAATAAACAGCATATGACTGTAAAATATTTCTTACAATTCCTTCAAAATTTCACTTTGACTGTAAAACATTTTATGACCTAAATACATTCAAAAGTTAAGTATTTATCCATTGCTTGCCTCATATTTACAATAAAATCTAATATAGACATTGTTTTGAGTTAAAATACACAATTTGAGATATGAAAAAGTAAAAATCCTATAAATCTTATACTTGCTGATAAAAATGTTGCAATTAAAATAATTTTTTTAGTATGGAATTTTTCCAAAAAAACATTTAAAAAATATATTCCAAATAATCTCAAGTTATTATTTCAAAATGAATTCAGCTCATTTCGATTATGATATTTTAAAAATGATTATCTTAAAAATTCGTTCTTATAAAAGTGTTTTTAAAGTATCTATATTATAAAGGACAAACATATCCGTGAGTAACGCTGACGTCATTTTGCGAATTTCAACACTTGCCGATGAAATTTCGGTTTTGCAATTATCGCTACTGCAATTTTTTTTAAATTAATAAACATCACACATTTTCAAATTTTACACAGTCGTGTAGAAAAATAAATCTAAGAATAAATGCATTTTTTTAGCTATATCTTACATAACTGATTTGTTATGATTTTTAAAATAAATTTCAAGCATGTTTTTTTTTTAATTCTATCTCTATCGCATGCTGGCCCCTTTATCGAATAATAATCCATTTGCACTTAAAGCAATACGAATAGTAAAGCATTTGCTAAAGCTAAATTCCTATAACGAAATAAAAATATCAATTAACAAATAAAAGAATATTGTTTTAGAAAGAAATTTGTTTTAGAATATAAGAAAATTTTATTCATTTGTTTTAATTCAGAGAGGAATACATGAAATTTAAAATTTTATCAACTAAAGAAGATTTTAAATTATCGTCTTCTTAAATAAAAATTCAAAGCATACATCTTTATTGTATGTGCAAAATTTACTTGTAAAAGATCTTGTTTATCAATCTTTAAGTATGTGTGTTAAATATTATGCAAAAGTGTTTTAAAATTTAACTTTTTAATGCTTTCAAACTTTCAAATTTTTAAAGTATTCGGCCAGCCAAATATTCTGCATTCGGTTTACCTGTTGGCCGAATATTCGGTATTGGGCATTCGGCCAAAATCATTATTCGATGCATCCGTACCTATTACTAACACCAAAAGCATTTTTATATCAAACATATCAATAATGTTAAAATAAATAATTATTGTTTAACGTCTGATATACGATTTAAACTTAAAAAAAAATAATGCAATTCATCAGACATACAAGTATAAATTACATAAATACATTTAATACAATTAAAAAGCAAACGTTTCCAGCTAAATTTTAGCCCCTCATCAGTGCAATAAATAACATTCAAATGACAGAAAACTATATATCATGTTTACATTTAAAAGTTACTAGCAGTTAAAATTAAATAAAGTATAAAAATTTCAAAACAATGCTGAGTATTCAGGAGGAAGTGCACTTGATTCATTTATCGGCGACGTTTGCTTACGAGTGAACACACCTTCCAGAAAAACTCTACTTTTAATATTATTGCAACCGGATCTGATAACTTTCATATTTTCGAAATCTGGGATATGGTCGGTATGTAAAGAATGCTGTACAATTTTAGACTGTAGGCTTGCAGATTTGTAGGCACGTTTATGTTCGGCAAGGCGAATGGCGCAATAACGACCAGTTTCGCCGATATATACCGTCTTAGTAAGGAGGCAGTTTTTGGTTTAGATTTGCAAAGTAAATTTTTCAAAACATTTTGTGGCTTGAATGATGTACAGATATTATGAGACTTCAAAAGGCTAGAAATTTTTTCAGAAAGATATTTGTTGTATCGTAGAGATATGTAAATAGCGGGAGCCTTACAAATTACAGAGGATGACACGCGATGCTCAGATAAAATCCTTTTTAACCATCTTAAAGGATAGCCATTTTGAATTAAGCCACTAAATATCTTCTTTTTTTCAAATTGGAAGGCTGCATCAGTATTACAATAACTTTTAGCTCTGTGGATTAAAGTTCTAACGAGTGCGATTTTATGGGAGAGTGGGTTCACAGATTCAAAATTTAGGTATTGCCCAGAATTCGTAGCCTTTCGGTATACAGATGTTAAAGCTTTCTGAAAATCAGTATTCTCTACTCTTTCAACCATAACGTCGAGGAAAGCTAATTTGCGATCAGTCTAAATCAGTCTAAAAAAAAAAAAGAATCGGTTCAATTTACAGTAGGGATGCACAACCTGTGGCCCGCGGGCCAAAAGTGGCCCGCGATGGGGTAACGTGTGGCCCGCGAACTTCGTCAATTTATAATTGGAAAAAATTGCAATTTTTGTCCAAAATTGGCAGGAATAAAATCGTGAAATTCGTCAATTTGCGGCGGGAAAATTTGAAAATTTTGTTGGTCAAATAAGAATCGCGAATTTCGTTGATCGAGCGTGGAAAAATCGCGAATTTCGTTGATCGGGTGCGGATAAACGCGAATTTGGTCGATGAAGCAAGGAAAAAACCGCAAATTTCGCTGATCGGGCGCGGAAAAATCGCGAGTTTTGTTGTTCGGGCACGGAAAAATCACGAATTTTGTCGATCAGGCACGGGAAAATGGCAAATTTCGTTGATCAAGGACGAAAAAAGTCATAAAATTTGAGGATGATGCGAGGAAAAATTGCAAATTTTCTTGATCGACTGCGGAAAAATCGTGAGTTTCGTCAGTCGCAAGAAAATATCGTGAATTTCGTCAATTTGCCGCGGGCAAAATTGCCAATTTCGTCAGTGAGTTAAGATTTGGGAATTTCGTAGATCGGGAGCGGAAAAATCGCGAATTTCGGTGATCAGTTGCGGAAGAATAGCGAATTTTGTCGATAAGACTCTGAAAAATCGCGAATATCATTGATCGGACACGGAAAAATCGCGAATTTTGTCGGTCAGGCGCAGAAAAATCGCATATTTCTTAATCGGTCACCGAAAAATCGCGAATTTTGTAGTTGAAGCGTGGAAAAAAATCGAAAATTTCGCCGATAGGGCACGGAAAAGTCGGGCTAGGAATTCAATTGGGCTAGGAAAAATCGCGAGTTTTGGCGAACGGGCTCGGAAAAATCGCAAATTACATTAGTCGGGCACGGAAAAATCGCGAATTTTGTCGATCAAGCGCGGGAAAATCGCAAATTTCGTTGATCGGGCACGAAAATATCGTCAATATTGTTGATAATGCACGAAAAAATTGCGAGTTTTCTTGGTCGACTGCGTAAAAATCGCGAGCTTCGTAAGTCGTGAGAAAAAAAATCTCGAATTTCGTCAATTTGCCGACGGAAAAAGTTGCAAATTTCGTCAGTCAGTTAGGAATCGTGAATTTGGTCTATCGGGTGTGGAAAAATCGCGAATTTTGTCAATTAGGTGTGGAAAAATTACGTGTTTCGTCTGTTTATCGGTAATTTCGTCCATTTGCCGCGGCAAAAATTGCAAATTTCGTCAGTCAGTTAAGAATTGCGAATTTCGTTGATCGGGATTAGAAAAATCGCAAGCTTCGTCGAACGGACACAGAAAAATCGCGAGTATTGTCAATCGGGCTCGAAAAAATCGCAAATTTCGTTGGTTTCGCACGAAAAAATCGCGAATTTGTCCATCAGGCTCGGAAGAATCGCAAATTTCGTTGTCAGGCACAGAAAAATCTTGACTTTTCACGACGATGCGCGGAAAATTTGAAAATGTCGTTGATTGGCTGCGGGAAAATCGCGAGTTTCGTCATATTATCACGAGAACAACTCGCAAATTTCGTCAATTTACCATTTGAAAAAATCGCAAATTTCGTCAGAGTCAGTTAAGAATCCAAAATTTCGTTGATCGTTCACGGAAAAATCGCGAGTTTTTGTCGACCGGGATCCGAAAAATCGCGAATTTCGTTGGTCGGACACGAAAAAATCGCGCATTTTGTCGATCAGGCGCGGAAAAATCGCAAATATCGTCGATCGGGTGCAGAATAATAGGAATTTCGTCGACCAGGTGCGATAAGATAGCGAATTTCGTCGATCCGGTGCGGAAAAATCGCTAATTTTGTCGATCAGGCGCGGAAAAATCTCAAATTTCGTTGATCGGGGACGGAAAAATCACAAATTTCATTGATCAGGCGCGGAAAAATCTCAAATATTGTTAATCGGCTCTTCCTGCCCCCTTCGTTCATAAAGTTCGCATTTTTTTTCGGCACCAGCCATTTTCATGCCTATGCTTGTTTTTTAGCACTTTTAATAAAACAAAATTTACTCCCCCGAATAAAGTCACGGAAAATTTTCATTCTTTCAAATTAATCCTTGTTATATATACAAAAGTAAACTGTTGATACATCCTTGCCAACTGAATTGGATATGTTGACAGGGTAGGAGAACCTAGATGGGTAACCGCCCCCCCACCACCACCTCCCCGAAATAGAATTCTTTTCGTGTGACTGATGTGGCCCTCGACAACCCGGACATTTTTGAAAGTGGCCCTTCTGCTAAAAAGGTTATGCACCCCTAATTTACAGTATCCCAAATAAAGTTTGTGACTCGGTATATATCGGCGAAACTGGTCGTACTTGCGCCATTCGCCTTGCCGAACATAAACGTGCCTACAAATCTGGAAGCCTACAGTCTAAAATTGTACAGCATTCTTTAGATACCGACCATATACCAGATTTCGCAAATATGAAAGTTATCAGATCCGGTTGCAAAAATATTAAAAGTAGAGTTTTTCTGGAAGGTGTGTTCACTCGTAAGCAAACGTCGCCGATAAATGAATCAAGTGCACTTCCTCCTGAATACTCAGCATTGTTTTAAAATTTTTATACTTTATTTAATTTTAACTGCTAGTAATTTTTAACTGTAAACATGATATATAGTTTCCTGTCATTTGAATGTTATTTATTGCACTGATGAGGGGCTAAAATTTAGCTCGAAACGTTTGCTTTTTAATTGTATTAAATGTATTTACGTAATTTTTACTTGTATGTCTGATGAATTGTAATATATTTTTTAAGTTTAATATCAATAATGTATTAATTTTTTCTAAATTTAAAATGTGTGATATTTATCGCATGTTAGGACTTAAAAACGAAAGCAATCGCCAAAGATTTCGCTAATTACTGCAGCTTTTTTTATTCTGCAATTTCAGCTTTATAAGCGCGTAGTTTTATAACATGGCTGTTAAATTTGTGTTTTATTTATGATATTATTTCTTTCTTTCTTCCTTTATGAAATTTTATTTTCGTTTGGGTACCTTAGTTGTAAACTAATTCTCAACGATTTGCATTGTTTTAAGTACAAACGAATAGATCTATAGTATCGAGCTGCACGCAATAGAGATATGTTTAAAAAAAATTCATTTTTGAACATTATTGTGAAAAGCATAAACTATCAATATATTGGGATACAGTTTTGAAACAAATTTTATTTCAAAGTAGGTATTTTTCCCAATTCGGCTTTGTAAAAATTAAAATTGTTCGATTTCAAATTTCTTAAATTTATGTTTTTAATACAGTATATTCTTTTATTTGTTAATTGATATTTTTATTTCGTTATAGGAATCGAGCTTCAGACAAATGCTTTACTATTCGTATTGCTTTAAGTGCAAATAGATTATTATTCGATAAAGGGGCCAGCATGCGATAGAGATAGAATTAATAAAACCATGCTTGAAATTTATTTTAAAAATCATAACAAATGAATTATGTAAGATATAGCTAAAAAAATGCATTTGAATGGAGATTTATTTTTCTACACGACTGTGTAAAATTTGAAAATGTGTGATGTTTATTAATTAAAAAAAATTGCAGTAGCGATAATTGCAAAACCGAAATTTCATCGGCAAGTGTTGAAATTCGCAAAATGACGCCAGCGTTACTCACGGATATGTTTGTCCTTTATAATATAGATACTTTAAAAACAATTTTATAAGAACGAATTTTTAAGATAATCATTTTTAAAATATCATAATCGAAATGAGATGAGTGCATTTTGAAATAATAACTTAAAATTATTTGGAATATATTTTTTAAATGTTTCTTTGGAAAAATTCCATACTAAAAAAAAATTATTTTAATTGCTACATTTTTATCAGCATGTATAATATTTATAGGATTTTTACTTTTTCATATCTCAAATTGTGTATTTTAACTCAAAAAAAATGTCTATATTAGATTTCATTGTAAATATGAGGCATGCAATGGATAAATACTTAACTTTTGAATGTATTTGTGTCATAAATTAATAAACTGATATCTTGATTTAGCAATAATTGCTCATTAGCTATTTTTCTATCCACTATATCAGCTACTAGCAAAACCCACGGATTTGCTCGCGTAATAGTTGAAATATATCAAGTGGTGTTTGTTTGCCTATTTTTATAAAAGAGAAATTATTCTGCTACGAATAATTAAAAAAATACTAATTAAGCCACAATTTGACTAAAATTTATTATTAGTCTGCATTAGGCGACAATCAGGTTTAAATTAATGAGAACTAAATCTAATTCTAAATAAATTATAATTTAGAATGTATTTTGAAGCATTTATGCAAATTTCAGTTTTAATTTGAAGTTTTGAGTTTTTTTAGAAGCCCTTCTTAGCGCACATTTACATCTTTAAAGTAATCATCATGCCATATTCCAAGCTTCTGGTCTATCTGTCTACTCCCCCCTCATGGTGTTAGTGGCACCAGCATAAGATATAGCACATGTTAAAGTAGGGACTGTCATCTTCAGTTTTCCAACATTTATTTAAAAATCGATTTGGTAATTCCTGAGATACAGCAGAATTCGTAATTAAAAAAATTTTTAAATACTTTTTACTGAAATAAACTCTTTAAATTTCGAATATTTTATAAACTGTTGTGAATAAAAGATTAATACATTATTAAGGCTATTTGTAAGTATATAACTAGAAAACAGGAATTCAGCTTTTCAGAATTTAGTGTCGCGCCCGATAAATATATATATATATATATGTATATATAAATAGTACAAAACATATTTCAATTTTAAGATTTACAACACACGCTTTTATTTTATGTAAAATGACGTCATTCACATCCACTTAAGAATTCCACATTTACGATCCACTCTTAAACATCTACTGTAAAGTAAGCATAGGACGTCACTATCGCGAAATAATACACAAATGCAGCAAAAAGATGCCGTCATTAAAGAAACTCGTCCAAAAAAAGCGGCTGTCTAATGATTCATAGGCCTTCATTTGTTTGTAACATTAATATAGATAGTTCAAATTAAATATAGTTTATAAAAAGCTCCCTGTTTTAACAGAAATTATTCGTTTATATATTTTTCAAAATAGCACGTATTTTAATTACATTTTCTTTCGGTTGTTATGAAAAAATGGCAACAAAAAGATATAATTAATATTTTACAACTATTTTTTCCGTTACTTTCTACAGAAATGGAGTACTACCGTTGCCAATATAAGCAAATGGCTCCAAAAACAACAAAAAAATTTATATTTCAAAAATAATTGGCGATGCAGTTTTCAAATAAATTGCATTTAAAAGTACTTTTTTTTCCAATACGACGGTATAAAAATTGAAAATGTGCGATGCTTAGAAATAAAAAAAATTGCTATAGAGTATTTAATCGTACTGCTTTGTCTTACGGCTGGCTTCTGTAAAGTAACGTTATTTTTTGGAGATAAAATAAGCTGGGAGAAAGAAATAGCATACCGTACCAGGGGCTAATAAGTTAATAACACGCATTTACATTTTACAAGTGTCTACCATGACAAATCTTAAGTTTGTATCTTTAATAAATCAATAGAAATCGTATTTTAGAACATTTTTAGAATGCTTTTCGCTCATTTCACCCTTTTAAAATTCGAATTTTTCCCCAACTGTTCTAATAGAGTATTTACATCTTATAAGTAGCTACCATGCGAAATTTCCAGTTTCAATCTTTAACAATTCCATAGAAATCGAAATTTAGAAAAAATTTAGAACGCTTTTCACTCATTTCACCTTTATAAGTTCGGAATTTTATAGAAACTGTTCTTAGAGAGCATTTATATCTTATAAGGAACTATCATGCCAAATTTCATGTTTCTAGCCACTTCAATACCACAAATATTGCAATTTTCTAATGTTTTTCTTTAAGTTTAGAAACTTTTTTAAGGTAGTGTCACCGAGATAAAATATAACCTATGTTGGAGCAGGGACTGTCACCATCAATCCCCCCCCCCCTATTTTTTTAAAATCAGTTCGGTAGTTCTAGAGATTGCCCGCTATAAACACACAAACAAGCATCACTTCTATATAATATTAGTATAGATTAGTAATAATTTGATTATCATATATTTATTTAAACAAGTAACAAATTTATAATAATGAAGTAAATTTAATAATTTATTTTAATGCTCAAATGTGTACACTTTCAGTTGTAAATGTCCTCTTTACATAAAACATATTAATTACGATAAAATATGAATATATATTTTTTAAATTAAGAAACAACTGAATCGCTTACTAACCGGATGCTTAACATTTTAGGAACATTTTGATTAAACAGGTGACTATTTTTACATTCAACAATATACCACAATTTATATTTAAAAAAAAAAAATCAACAATACCACAATTTGTAATAAGTAAATAAATAAATAAATAAATAAAATGTAATAGATTATTCTTGAAAATATCCCATAAAAAATATATGGCAGAGATTATCTTTCAAAAAGGGGTAGGGATAGAATAAATTAAATAGTAGATAATTGGGACGCATGTGTCCCAATACCGTAATCAAAGGATTAATGTAATGATTTAAATACAAGGATTAACGGGATGGTGGATGTTAAATTGTTTTTTTTTTTTTCATCATAGAAATATAAAGTTTTGTACATATATACATTTTATCATAAGTATATATAAAACCTTAAACATTTTTCAATCTTATTATAATTTTAATATTTAAAAAATAAATAAAATTTTTAAATGGAAATTTAAAATGCTAAGGGCGTCATATTTTTTATTTTGCGTCATAATCTTTCTTTTCATAAAATTGCTTTTGCATTTTAATCATTTAAAACTCTATCACTAACAAATCTAAGCATCGATTTTTTAATCTCTTGTATAAGTAAATTTTTCAGAATATTTTTTCTGAATTTCACATCGAATTTCATCAAAATTGTGCATTTTAATACTTTAAAAATCAAATTTAATTATCTTACTGAAGTCGAATTATGCTTAGTTTCTTTGTAAGCAATATCAAGATTCTTCCTTATCAATTTCATGAATTTTCATCAAAAATTATGACGCATGGAGCATCTTAAAAATCTAAAAACATTGAAAAATCAGTTTTGAGAAAATCATATTTAAAGTATATTAAAGGGCCGAGAAATTGTTTGAATACAAAATTCAAACGCTTGTAACTCTGTGAAAAATAATCGCATCTGCATTCGGTTTTTCGGAAATGGCTCAGAACAAAATGGATAACAATAATATGCACAAAATAATTGTCAATTTTCGGGTCCATTTCAGCTAAAATAAAGGTCCATGGTCCCGTTGATTTTAGCTAGATGTTTGTACCATTTAACTTGAGATAAAAATCATATAAAAAATAGGTTATAGCTGTAAATAGGTTCGAACACATTTATAATAACAAAATAAATAAAAAAATCTTTCTTTTTCTCTTTTTTTTTTTTTTTTTTTTTCAATCAATCTAATCTACTCTGTGCTAAGAGCGAAAGTTTAGGAATTTATCTTTTTTTTTTAATATCCTGTATAAATATTTTCCATAAAGTGAGTACTTTAAATGTTTTTATTTATGCCATAAAATATATTTTATTGAGAATTTAATTTAAAATAAAAATAATTAAACTAACTTTTGAGATGATATGTTAATATATTACATTTTTTATATCAATATGAATTAATTTTACTCATTATGTACTTAATTCGAAAGTTTGGGAACATTACATAGTAATTTTCAGGAATTTGTGCCAAAATATAAACAATTTTATCCTTAATTTCAAATATATTCAACAAGGTTTTAAAGAAATATTTTTTTTTCAATATAATAGCAGTGTTTATTAAGAAGAATGGGGATATACTCTGGCCTCCAAAAGTTAAGGTACAGGGACTGGATGCTTTCGATTGCACACGTTTTGTCGAATATCTACAAAAGTTATTGGCGAATTGTTTTTGAACTTCTGGGATGAAAAGAACATCTTTGATTTCATACTTCTTGGTGAAGATTTAGTCGGGCCGACAATTAGCGGTCTAATAATAAATTTAATAACAAAATAATATTTGCGATCAGCTATGCAACAGAAATTGCTGGAAATGGTTTGTCACTGCGTTAAATGAGTATTTGGGCCCTGTTCGACGTTTGTGTGCATTTGTGTAAGCATAGCACTCATATCCGTGAAGATGTTATTGTGTCTGTGAAAAATGCAAAAGTTTTTTGCTTATAGCATATGAGTTTTCAACCAAATTTAACACAACTTTCCGAAAACTTGCCAAAGAATAGTACCAACAGTATACTGCAATTAAAACATGAATATATTGAATATTTGATGAGATATGGGCATTTTTATGAGATATTTCTTAACTGCGAATGCCGGAATATTTCAGAATTTTTATTCCATAATTTGGTGGACAGTATTTTGGGGCAACTTATATAAAAAGTCGAGTCAAATATCCCGAAAATCCACAAAGATAGGGTCGATATAGTGAGTTGCTTCCTAAAAATAGCTTATTATAAGGGATTTTCCACAACTTTTCAATCAGCTCACTATATCTTTCAAAGTTTTCACAACATTTGACTGTACTTTTTATAAAAGTTTCCCCAAAATACTGATTACCAAATTATGAAATAAAAATTTTGAAATCTTTCGCGCATGCGCAGTTAAAAATTATCTCATAAAAACGCCCATATCTCATCAAATATTCAATATATTCATGTTTTAATTACAGTATACAGTTGGTACTATTCTTTGGCAAGTTTTCGGAAAGTTGTGTTAAATTTGGTTGAAAACTCATATTCTATAAGCAAAAAACTTTTGCATTTTTCACAGACACAATAACATCTTCACGAATATGAGTGCTATGCTTACACAAATGCACACAAACGTCGAACAGGACCCAAATACTCATTTAACGCAGTGACAAACCATTTCCAGCATTTTCTGTTGCATAGCTGATCGCAAATATTATTTTGTTATTAAATTTATTATTAGACCGCTAATTGTCGGCCCGACTAAATTTTCACCAAGAAATATGAAATCAAAGATGTTCTTTTCATCCCAGAAGTTCAAAAACAATTCGCCAATAACTTTTGTAGATATTCGACAAAACGTGTGCAATCTAAAGCATCCAGTCCCTGTATTTTAACTTTTGGAGGCCAGTGTAGTTGAGTACAAATGGTGGAATTAGTTTAAGGAGAGTATAATTCCATACAGTTATCACTTAACTGATTAAAGCATTTTCAGAAGGTCATTACAATAAATACAAATTCAAATTCGAATTCAATAATTATATATTAAACAATTTTAAATATTACTATAGAAAATATTCTTAAAGCAGAGAAAATGAATTTCATCTGAAATTAATGTTCTATTTCGAAAGTTAGAAGTTCTGTGTTGTGCTTAGTCATTTTGTAAAGAAATGATTATACCTACATTTTCCGGCTGTTCATTGGAACTTTACTTCAATTCTGTAATAGTATTTATGTTACAGATGACTATTTATCGATGTAACTTCTTACCTGAAAAAAGAAGAACAATAATAAATGATTTGCCGTTTTATATTTCGAAAATACAATTTACTTAATATGCAATTTTATTTCAAAAAGATTATTTTAAAAATATAAATAATTTAAATCAGTTTTAATTACTTTAATTTTTTTATATATAATTAAGCATTTTTAATTAAAATTTAACCAAACAAGCTATTTAATCGCATTCAAAATCACGTTTGAAAACAATCAGAAAAAAGACAGACTAATTCCACAAAAAAGAAAGAAAGAAAGAATAGAAATGAAAAGAAAAGCATTAGAATAAAATCATCTGCTTTTTGACTTCCATCCTGTTTTTTACATGTAGGATAGTTTTAAAACAAATTTCTGTAAATGGAGGCAATTGTAGGTAATTTGTATATGACTAGATCGACGTCTGTGAACGTACTGCGTCGTATATCTCCACTATAGAATACATAAAGAGAAATTTTAAAGATTTTAGGTGCGTTCGTAGTTATATAACTACGTAGCACCAAAGTCGTTTGGTAAGTTCGTCTGCCCATCTGTCCGCATATTAAGCGCAAAAACTGCCCAAGCGAATGGTTTGTAATTTAATATATATAATCGCTGCAGAATTTTGTCGAATCATTCATTTTTTTTTTAAATCTAATCGAAACTTAAAAAGATATTAATAAAAGTTTTCTTCATTCTATTATATCTTAACAAACGTAATGAATTCAATGATATCCTGTGATAGGTAATGATTCCAGGTTATCATGGTGATGACGTACAATTTAAGGTGGTGTCATATTATTTCCACATTACTGAATTTAATACATGGTATCGTAATAAATTTTGTATTCATGCATTTTTACATAAGAGTGCAACAGCTATTGCACCAAGATCTGAATATTTATAAAACGAGTTATAGTACGAACGCACCTCATATGCCACGTTTGACGTACAATTTTCATCCTGTTTTTTACGTTCAGAATAGTTTAAAAATTTCAATATATGGAGGCAATGCTGCGTCATATATCCCAACTATAGAATACCTAACGAGAAAATTTAAAAGCGTATTTTTTTAATTGTAAAAGTCGTCAAATGGTGGATTAGAAGAGATCGGGTGTTTAATGCATCAACGATAAAATCTCCTTCGAGCATACTCAATTCTTTGAGACCTGCAGCATTGAGGATGTTATCTCGATTGAACCTACATGTGATATTAACAATGACAAACTTTTAGACAGTGTCTAAATTAATTGGAAAGATAGCATAAGAGAAAATTTAGTGGCATAAGGGAAGATTAAATTAAAACTAAGGAAATTTCGTAGGAAAGCCACGGTACTCGAACCACGCACCTAATTATGGATCAGAAGAGTCGAAGCTAATCGCTCATGAAGGCTCTATGAGTAGACAAAACTATGGAACAGAAAGAAGCCAAATTATACATTTTGAATTTTAAAAGCAAGAGAAGCTGAATTACCTGACAAAAAGTTGGTGTTATATAGGTGTATTCAGATTTTTTTATCGTTTTTTTTTTTTTTTTTTTTTTTTTTTTTTTTTTTTTTTTTTTTTTTTTTTAAGAAAGTTACATATGATTTAGCAGTCTAGTAGATTAGTGGCCTCTGCGTCTTGTTAAGACGCTACAGGTCCAGAGTTCGACTGCGGGCTGGGAAAAGTTTTCTCAGCCTTTCATCCTTTCATGCTCATAAAATGAGCACCAAGCTCTTTTGGGAACTAAACACTTGAGGTCCCGCGTTAGTGTTACCATCTAACCGGAACATATGCTGTATATAGCACCATATTCGTAGGGCACACCAGGACCCATGGTCAAGAAAATACAGATATGAGATTTTGATCTCTAATGATTGTAGCGCCACGCAGTTTTAGTTGAGTTTAGTTTAGGTATTATATGATTTAAAACATGTTTTAAGCGATTTTATGTTTATTTTAGATTTTTGCAGCCGTAATAAAACTTATAATACTGTTTTTTTTTTTTTCTTTTTCCACGAAAATTAATTTCTGTAAAAATAATTAACATATCAGTAATTCACTTATTTAGTTTCACGAAATATTAAAAATATCTTTATGAATCTTAATTAATTTTGTGTTTGTTTTAAAATAAATAAATCTTAAACATGAAATATAACAAGGTGCCATTGAAATCTAATCCATAACATTCCAATTGATTGAACTAGATAACAGAAAATATACATTAATAAGTTTTAAAGCAATTTATAATCACAAAATTAATTTCTGTAAAAATCATTAACATACCAGTAATTTACTTATTCAGTTTCACCAAATATTAAAAAATAATGCTTTCTGAATTTTAAGTCTCTACTCGTCTTTATTTTAAAATAAATAAATCTAAAAAATACAATCTAACAAGGTGCTAGTGAAATATAAAACATAGTATTCCAATTGATTGAAATAGATAACAGCAAATATACATTCATAAGTTTTAAAGCATAAACAGTATTTTAAGTAGAATCATAATTAAGGTAACTAATTACAAAAACTTAAAAGATAAATATTTTCGGAGTTATACATATATTAATTAAATTAGAGTAATTAGCAAGTATTAAATTTATTTAGTCTGTTTTGATTACATTCCTTTTACTCTTTATAGTAACGCCTTTTGTGAAGATCCTTTTTGTTTGGATTAAATTAATTCATATTTACTTCCATATATATTTTTAAAATAACGTGTACCATTAGTTTTAAATGATATGTTTTAAAAAATATATTAAATAAAATCGTTGAATAAAACAACAATTTTTAATAATTTTCAACAAGATACATATCTAACATTTCAAATTTAACTTTAATTATTCTTTGAACTTTTCAGTACATATTTAATGATGAAAGTCTTGTAATAAGTTCGGGATTTGCCAAATATTTATTGAGAAAACCCATTCCTATGTACGGAATTAAAAAAACAGAAAAACGTCCATGCATTTCCTGCTGAGAAAATTAGTATTTTCTTACTGTACATTAATTAGTTGTGTTTTTATTTTACTTTTTTCAAATAAATGAATTCTAGACTCATTGAAGAATAAAGATTCAATCTAAATAGATTCCACTAAAGGTCAAATCATTGAATAAAACCCATAACAAAATGAAATATCCGTGAGATTTTGTGTACATAAACAGATTGTATAAATGCATTTATAATGAAAATAATCCGCTTGCAAAATATTAAAAATATATATATTTTAGATATTGGTAAAGTTAAAATTTTGTAGAAGTAATTAATGGGTTTTGAAAAGTATTTCTCGGGCTTTCATTGCATTTAACACTTTCACGCCGGCGCGGTGGGCCATACTCGATTGTCTCAGAGTTGTCAAGTCTCCGGCTTTTTGCCCACCACTGTTATTTTAGAGAAAATGTTGTTCCTTTAAATCGCCCAATTGTTCTAATTAAATAAAACAACATTTTCTGTATTAAAATACTGGTATCCAAAAAGCCGGAGACTTGGCAGCTCTGAGTCAGTCGAGTATGACCCACCGCGCCGGCGTGAACGTGTTAAAGTCATTTTACCCCAGTACTAGTAACTAGTACTGGGGTTATTATAGTATTATTATAGTATTAGTATATTAACTGAGTTAATATTTTAACGCTATATCGCTTTCTGTTGAAGGGTTCATCGTTCGAGTTAAATAAATATATATGCTTTTGCCTTTCATGTGTACTGTCTTGTTCTTTAATCTGGATCAATAACTTTGCAAAAACACATTTTAAACTTTGAAGAATTAAGAAATCCTGTATTTTAATATAATAAATCAAAATGAGTTATTCGTCATATAAATCTAGAATTTCATTGCCACCTTAGTAACAATTATATTAACAATAATTTATTTATTATTTATTAAATATTATTTAATAACATTTTGATAAATAAACTTATGACGAAAATACAATATTCCACTTTAAATCAATCACAAAATACACAATATGAACTTTAAAAAATCACCGTTTTACTGAAAAGGTGACAAAGATAATAATAATATGCATATTACAAGTTTAAATTATATTTAAATATCCTATTACTTTCGGCATGCAATCCCGAGGCCATCGTCATGGAGTATTTTTATTATTTTTCATTAATTGCTGTTCTATTCACTCAAATACGTCACTTCGTTTGAAATAGGAGAGTATATAATTATTAGGGTAGCTGGAAGTAGAAGTAGCAGTGCCTTGTACTGAAGTTATGTAGAGAAAAACATATAACTGCCGTTCCATTTAATTTAATATGTTACCCTCATAATTATACACCCTCCCATTTCAAACGAAGTGACGTATTTGAATGAATGGAACAACAATTAATGAAAAATAATAAAAATATCCCCTGGCAATGGCCGCGGGATTGCAGGCCGAAAGTACTAGGAAATTTAAATAAAATGTATATTTTTAACTTGTAATATCTATATTATTAGTATCTTTGTCACATTTTAAGTAAATCGGCGAACTTTTTAAAGTTCATATTCTGTATTTTGTAAGATTTTGATTATCCTAATTCATAATGATAAGAATCAATTGCTATAAATACTTTTCTAAAAGGAAACTTGCGTTTATCTGCATTTCCATACATAGAATCCATTTTATTAGTTAAATTCGTTTGAATCTATTTTATTAGTTAACTTTGCGTTTGTTTTCATTTACTAATTTCGAAAGATTTGATTTCTATTGATAGATAATATTAACCCTTTCGGGACGGGTGATGCATATATGCATCGTAAAAAGGCGCATGTGGAATTTGTTTTTGTCACTATTAAAAAATAAATGTAATATTTGTCTTTTTTTATTAGATCATTTTTTAGCATTTTATAAGTAAAGGGAACTGTTTAAAAAAAAGCGGTGCCTCCAGAATAAAGTTTTTGTAAGGAATGCCGTTTCGAAAGGGTTAAAATACAAATAATGTTCTATTAATTAAAACAAAGACCATTTACGAAATATTTAGAAGATTTCAAACGTATAAAATCTAAGAAAATGCTAAAGAAAAAAAATGAAAGAAAACTCGTTACTTTTGTAGGCATTGTTAATGTTTCCTTTGAACACAAATAACACTTTGATTATGAATATTATTTTTCCTGTTATTATTATATTGTTGTTTCCCTCATGTTAAAGATATTTAGATTAAGTTAAAATTTTATTTCTAATGTATGCAGTTTTTTCTTCACATTTTTTTCTTTTCATCTAAAAAAATCTATGAGGTTACTAACAATTTTCTAGAAAATTGGGATGCTTAGAACTTGTTGTGTAACTACAAGAAAAGAAATTAATGTAACAGATTAACTTTTGCACTGTAAAAAATCTGTAAGGTTACTAAGAATTTTTAGGAAACTGGAATGCCTAGAATTTTTTATGCAACTGTACCAACAGAAAAAAAAAGTAGTAATAATCCCGGGTTACAGATAAAAATTTTGTAAACATACAAAATTCTGTAGCTTTACAAACTTAGTTTTGTAGATTTACATCTTTTTTTCTGTACAGTGTACAGATAAAATTTTAGTAAACATATAGATTTCTGAAGATTTTACAAAA
Organism: Maratus speciosus; assembly: GCA_963932465.1. Taxonomy (NCBI): domain Eukaryota; kingdom Metazoa; phylum Arthropoda; class Arachnida; order Araneae; family Salticidae; genus Maratus; species Maratus speciosus. Next base: position 497,904,074 of record OZ010794.1, on the reverse strand, counting down.
ACTAGTTTTGTAGATATACATTTTTTAGGTTTTCTTTCATCTCACGAATCCCTTAGAGTCCCGCTTTGTTGTCTGTCCGCCACAACGCTCGTATTCGGAAACTATTTAAGTCATAGACTTCATTTTTTTTCACATAGAGCTGAATACTTCCTGTCATACCCCAAATCATAAAATAGTCAACAAGTCTTATATTATTTTAATTAAATGAATTCGCTCTTTTTCGATTTCAAAACCTAATCTTAATGTCAGAACATGTCGTAGAATGTTCATAGCACAGTGGTAAAGTGTCCATCTTTCCACGCCGTAGGTTGTGGGTTCGAATCTGTCAGGCGGAGCTTTAAAATTTTGATTTTTATATTATTACACATTTTTTTTCAGATGGATTTAATTAAAAGAAAATTCCCTTTTTTGGCCATTTTAAATGCTTACTTTATTTTTATTTTTTTTGCACAGCGGTAATATTTTAATCTTTTTTTTTTTCCAGACAGAGAAAATCTGGTATAAATATTTTTATTTGCTGCTTCCATCCACTGGTCATTTTTTGAAATAATAGACTTGGTCAACTCTATGGGCAACTCTTTTCAATTTATCATTATAAGAATTATTCAGATTTTGAAAGTTTTTTTTTTTTACTTTTTATTTTGAATTTTGAATTTTAATAAATGTTAACATTTTTTTAGCGCAATCTAGTGAGAGTTTGGAAAGTCAAAGCATTAATATGGATTTTTTCTGAATTATTTGAGCATTTTAAATATGCTTTAAACAATTTTTTGCTTTTATATTTTATCTATACCTGCGCTAAATTTTTGAAATTTTTGAATTATTTTATTTTATTTTATTTAAATATATATATTTTTAAATTTTCTTGAATATTTTTAATTTGGTTTAAAAATGTATTTGTAATTATATTAAAATTATAAGTAATGGTCTGCCATTTATGTAAGGATTTAATAATTATAAATTAACAATTTTGATTTATTAATTTAAGGATAAAGGGTTTTAAAAGTGATTTTAAACGACGCATTTTGTGCGATCTGCGATCACACTTATCCACTTGTTTTTTACAGTGTGTGCTTTGAATTTTAAAAGTCAAATTTAAAACACTTAGTACAGTATTTTTAGTATTCCAAATGCAATATTTACTGGAGAATTATTTTGTTTTATCCCGGAAATATTAAAATGCTGTTTTAAAACACTTGGTACAGTATTTTTAGTTAGTCCAAATACAATATTTACTGTAGAATTATTTTGTTTTATTCAGGAAATATTAAAATGCTGTTTTTAAATATATCAAATATAAAATAAAGAATAGTACAGCTTAAAACTTTTCTTATATCAATAATTACAACACAATCCCAGTAATATGCACTTTTTGATATATATCAGTTTTGTGCAATCAATTTTTAAGGTGATATATTTAGAACTGTCTCTGATTTCGATTTTTCACATAAAGTAAACTTAGTCTTTTGAATAGATAGTTAATTGTATTCATATTTACTAAAGTTAGGAACGAAAGTTGGAATAAGACGCCCTGCATTTTTTATTAAATAAGATGATTGCGTCTCTGATTTCCCATACAAAATTTGCTTTTTTAATTGTATTACAACTCCTTACAATTCTGATGACTAATCCTGATGCACCCTACATTGATTTTAAATAATTAAATTTAGAAAAAGTTATGAACCTTTATTACGCTGCATTATAAAAAATAAGAAAATAATTTATACAATCAAGAAAATAATGAATAAATATTATTAATAATAAAATATTTGAAATAAACATTGGACTTCTTCTACATTTTTTAGAGGAAGCACAGTAATGAATTATTTCAAATACTAAAAAACAAACAAACAAGCTTCGATGTAAACTACAAAAAAGATTTATACACTGAAATATGTTCAACAAAAGATATGTGAAATATTTTTTCGATATTTACTTGACAGCCACTATATGAGCATGCTGGAACTTTTCAGAAAAGTTAAATATTTATTTCCACTGCACTTCTATTTTATGTTTTATTTTACAGTAAAAAGACAGAAAAGCTTCTCGAAAAATGTACCTATGTATGCAAATATTTGAATAAAACACAAGCTAAAATATTCACTTTTTATTTTAATAATGCCTCCGCACATTTGCTAATAAGTGAAAAGATTTTCCAAAGCGAAATAGTTGAAAAACTTTGGTTCATAAACAAAGTAATGAATATTAAATAACCTCATTTATATTCTAACAAATCTATCCATACTGTTTACCTCAAATAAAATATATTTCAGTTTAATATTTTAAATGGTTAGATACAAAATAATAGATTGGGTGCAAACAAATATTTTCCAAAACTTTTGCTTGTTGAGATTTTATATTTATTGATCTATGTTAATTTTAGACACAGAAAGAAAGGGATTGTTTCATAAACAAATTATTTTAGTATGTTGTTATTCTACTATAAATTTTCTTAAGTATTCAAATCCCTGCGCATATAAAATGACAATAAATAAATGTAAAGCGAATTTTCAAAGGCATCAACGTAAAATAAAATTAAAAGTAAAAAATAAAATAAGAATTTCCGTTCATTTCAAGATAGGAATGATAAATTTGCGTACGTTTATACACATTCATATTTTATTATCTGAAAATGTTAAGACAAAGGAGCAAAACGAAATGTATGTTAGTATGCGTATTTATCTTCCCTTTTATAAACAGATATTTTCCCCGTCTCTCTATGAAATATATATTTTCATACAGGGTGTCGCGAGTTCATGAACCAAACTGAAAGGGTGGTAAAGTACACATAAAGAATTTTGGTACAGGAACATGTGGTCGGCAATGAAAAATTTTGGCGAAAAACAAGAAATGCGGAGGAAATGAAGAATAACGTTTTATTGACATAACAATTACAGTAAGTACTCAAATGCACCACTGACAGCGTCTAGCTAGTGATTGACGTTTCTTTTCGCAGATCCGAAGTGTTTCTTGAACATTTCCAGCACCGACTGAATTTCTTACAGTGAGGCGCTCATCAGAGTCAACTGGTGTCTCATAGATGAGACATCTGGAACCTTCGAAAGATACACCAATCACTTGCTATACACTGCCAGGTATGTATCGGTGGTGTCACAATTGATCACTTACTGTACTTATTATGCCAATAAAACACTTGCTTTCCTTTTCTCTGCATTTCTTGTTTATATATATATATATGTGTGTGTGTGTGTTGCATTCTAGCAACAATGGATTGGCTTTATCGTTAAAAATGCCGTACTGGCTGTCACGATAGTAGTTGTGGATCACATTCAATGATAATGACGTAAAAGAAGTGGTCAGAACAGATAATTCGAATCTGTTATATTAGTAGTACAAATTGTTGAAATGCAGTTGTCGAGTGAAAACAATAGAATACATCGTTCTGTGAAGTTTCCTCAGAAGAAATTGAAACAACTCATAATATCAGCTAAGCACTTTATTAGAACATCTTGCAAAAAGTGCAGTTTTCACCAAGATAATTAGCCATCTCTCCGTAGTAGTAATTAGGTTTAAACAAAGTTCCAGATAATCGAATAAAATGACGGTGACCAGAAGATTGATGTAAACTGGAAAATCGACTCAAATCTTTTAAAATCAGCTGAAACACAGCGAGTATCAACTTTTTGTTCCTCACGTGTAAGAATACAAATAAGACGTAGGTCGCGCTCTCAAACAATGAATAATTAAGAATGTCATGTGATATAAAGAGTGCGGATAGAGCAAGCGAATGAATTTGAAGGGAAAAAGGATAACCTCAGAAATGGGCGGCAAAGTAAAAATGAAAGCTAAAAGAATAGTCTCGAAAGAAAAAAAAGCTCGGGAATGGAACATTTAATTTAAGAATACTAAAAGCGTAATATTTAAGCGATTAAGACAAATGAGACATTAAATTAAAGGGAATTTAACAAAGTTAACGATAGAGATTATTTAATAATAAAGATTTAGCGAATATAAAGTAGTAATTTAGAATAAGATAAGGAAATCGCGGAATTAGATCTAATAATGTAACACACACACACATATATATATATATATATATATATGGCGGCGTTGTCTGGATAATACGCAATAGCTAATTTTAAAAAATGGGGCATTTGATTTATAACTATGTTGCTAATACTACACATTTTATAATGGATGTTGATTCGATATTTTTATATGTATAATGGTGTAGTTATATTTATCTGTTTACTAATTCATATTAAATTTATTCATATTCATTAATATTCAATAAAGTTAACGATTAACTTGTATTTAATTTTTAGCCTACTCAGGACAATATCATATTAATTTCTAATAGTACACTATCTTGAATGAGAATAAAATGCATAAAGAGTGTATTTGTTGCAGCTAATGCTATTATAGTATGGATTTTAATTTGGTAATTTGTTTTTTTATTTATCCTGTATCCTTTTTAATCTTGTTTCATTTTAAACTTATTGGTGTTCAATGGTTTATTTCCCGGTTTTCTGTGCGTGGTAGTCCCAAATTCATATTATTTAGCTTTTTTGTGGCTAATATGAAGATGAAACCACACACTTTATTTGTGGAACATAAGGCATTTGGGACTTGAAGATTCTGTCTAAGTTCTACAAATATCCATTTTTTTTCTCATTTTATTTATTTATTTTTTTATGTCTGATGGTAATTTGTATTGATTTTTAATAATATATATATATATATATATATATATATATATATATATTATCATTATCAAATAGGAGCTTGGTGCAATATAATAAAAGCGTAAAAAATAGCAACGTTAAAAGCACCAAAATTTTAAATTCTAAGCATACCGGTTTCTGTAGCATATAGCATACCTTCCTCAGTGCTAAGCATGGCGGAAATTTGCTCACATATATAGAAGAGATGGGGATTCCAGTTAAAGGTTTATTGACCAATAGGAAAACAGAGGATTGCAGTCAGCAGCCAACAGGAAAAAAGATGGGAAATGGAACCGAAGTAGTGAGGGGGGGGGGGAAATTAAGAGAAAGATGTTTTTATTTAATATTAATCACTGGCAATTAATACGGTAGATACCCCATGAATTGGATAATTCAATAGTATCTTTGAGTTTGGAGAGGGTGAGTTTATTGGTAGGGACAAAAATTATATTGAAGTCATGTTGTCTAAGAATTTTAGCTATGGGAAAGCTTGATTTAGAAAAGAAGGGTAACACAATGCTAATATTGGAAAGAATAGAAGACTGAGGAGAGTTTGAGGAACGAGGATGCTGAAGTTTAAATAGAGCAGTATCAGTTATAGAAGGGTTGTATCCTCTGTCAATCGCAATGGATTTAATGTATTGAATTTCACAATTAAATGACTTAGAATCAGATCAAACATGTATGGCACGATTTATAAAGGCATAAAAGGCGGACATTTTTTGGCTTGGGGGATGACAAGAACGAGCATGGGGTGGCAAAGAAACAGCGAAGCTTTTGCGATAGACGGAAGTAGTGAAACCGTTTACAGTGCGAGTGCAAGTGTATCCAAAAATGGGAGAGAACTATTATTTTCAGTTTCATAAGTGAATTGAATATTGCTATCAATAGAGTTCATAATGTTAAGGATATTATCAATATTGTGAAGGGAGGTGTCAATTAAGGTGAATGTGTCATCAACATAACGAATCCAGAAAGGGAAAGAAAATTTATTGAAAAGGGAGCATTCAAAATAATGCATATAGATATCTGCGAGGATGAATGACAGGGGAGAGCCCATGGCTAGACCGTCAGATTGCTTGTAAAAATTTCCTTGGAATGAAAATGTAGTTTGAGATAGACACCTGTGAGTAAGGGATATAAGTTCTTGGATTTCAAAATATGAATAATGAAATTCACGAAGTCTCTGTTCAAGACAAGAGAGGGCGCCACTTATCGGGACATTCGTGAATAGAGATTTGACGTCAAGGGAGACCATAGTAAATTTAGTTGGGGATAAATTCTGAATCATTTTAGCAAAGGTGATGGAATTCTTTACAGTGTATAAATTTTCGGACAGGAGAGGAGAAAATATAGTTGTTAGATATTTCGCTAGGCGGCAAGAGGACGTGCCAATATTTGAAACTATGGGACGAAAAGGTATATTGGGTTTATGCACTTTCGGAAGAGCATAAAATCTTGCACAGTTAGCGACTGAAGGCCAAATATAGGTATGTGCCCGTAAGGCATGGTGACGTCACGGCGACGTCATTGTGAAGTCACACTGTGATTTTGTGACCGTCGATGTGACGTCACGTGACGTCGATGTGACGTCATAGTGACTAGAATGCGAGGTCGTTATGGCCGTTTTAGAGGTCGTTTGTGACGTCACATTGTGACCACTCTGTGAAGTCATGGTGTGACAAATTTGTGAAAAGTGTGTCATTTGTGACTATTTTGGCATTAACTTTGTGACTAACCTGTGACGACAGCGACAATGCTTTGACGTCACACTGTGACTAATTTGTGAAATACGTGTCATTTGTGACGAACTTGTCATAAACAATGTGATGATTTCAAATGAAAATCAAATTTCAAATTAATTGCTTAAAAGGGCAAAGGCCAACATAGAGAAAAATATTCCAAGCCGGGACTCGAATCCGGGCCATCAGTGTAGCGCACTGACATTCTACCGATTAAACCACATGGAAGGAAACCCAGCCTGGAAAATTTCTTACTAGTACATGTTGGTAAGGCTACAAACGCAGCACAAGATGGAATATTTATCGTGAGCCGCCAACATCGGGTAAACACGAAACTTAATTAAATCCAGCATCGATTCAAACTATATAAATACTTGGAAATTTTTCCATAGAGAACCATTCGCCTTGGATACAATATTTCAAATAAAAATCAAATTTCAAATTAATTCCTTAAAATGCAATTTTAATTTCAAATTTGATTTTCATTTGAAATATTGTATGCAAGGCGAATGTTTCTCTCTGGAAAAATTTCCAAGTATTCATATAGTTTGAATCGCTGCTGGATTTAATTAAGTTTCGTGTTTGCGCCATGTCGGTGGCTCATGATAAATATTCCATCTTGTGCTGCGTTTGTAGCCTTGCCAACATGTACTACTAGTAAGAAATTTTCCAGGCTGGGTCTCGTTCCATGTGGTTTAGTCAGTAAAATGTCAGTGCGCTATACTGATGGCCCGGATTCAAGTACCGTTGTGGAATTTTTTTCACTATGTTGGCTTTTGCGCCTTTTAAGCAATCAATTTGAAATTTGATTTCCATTTGAAATATTGTTTGCAAGGCGAATGTTTCTCTCTGGGAAAATTTCCAAGCATTAATACTGTGATGATTCTTGTTATAAACACTGTGATGAATTTTAAAGTAAAGTTTTGTTTGAAATATACAATATTATCTTTTTACCGTACTTTTTAGCAATGTATCGCTATTTTGGAGTCCTATTCTTCTAAAATACTTTTAATTTTTACACTGAAAAAAACAATGCTTATCAACTGGCATCCTTTTTAATTAAGTTCTAAGCTTGATCTTGAGTTCAAGCTTTATATTAAGAATGTTTTGTGTGTTGTGATTTGTTATTAAATTATTAAATACGAACATGGGGTCTAACGGATATTAATACATTTCCTATTTAAAGAAGAATAAGATAAGCCATATTTATTTAAAGTTTTTATTCCCGTGTATATTGTATTTTGTTAATATGAGCTAAATAGATTTGGTATGATTTATAGGAAATGACTGATCTGGGAAATAGAAAAAACAAGTAAGAAAAATCATGCGTTAAGCATAGATTATAAAGCACTTTCCAACGCTTCCTGAATGCTTTAACTAGACATCGTAATTTAAGGAAATAACGTAAATAAGATAACTAAGCAAATATTTTAGAAAACGCATAAAACATTTGAAAAACTGATTTCAGCAGTTACCGTTCATAGCCAAATATGTTTTCTAATTCTTTTGAATAGCCCTGTATTTAATCTGTAGGTTGATATATACTAGTATATAATGTGAAAATTTAGTTTAGCAAGAAAATGCATAACTGGTTGAAATTCTCATTCAAAAATTTATACTAATATATAAAAACATACTTGAATACTTTTGTACAACCCTGTAGTTTACCTAGAATCTTTATTACACGCCACTATTTAGTTAAAATTTAATTCAAATTAAAACACTCTTAAAACTGCTGAAATCACATTTCCAGAAATTATAATTTATAGACGGCCATATATCCATTTCCTTGCGTGACCCTGTGTATCATTTTATCTATATTCTACAAACATTTCTTAGTAAATTAAATGCAGTTCAACATAAAAATCCATAAATCATCTAAAAAACACCTTTAAGCAATTTGCGCCCATACCCTTAACTCTTACGTATACTTTTGTGTAGCCTTGTATATGAATTATAGCTTTTATATACACCATATACTATGCATAAATATAGTGGATCATAAAAGCGCATATTATAATTAAAAATGCATTTCCAGCAATTATCGCTAATGAACAGTACAATATTAACTTTTATAAATATCATAAATTATAAATATTTTTTTATAAATATTATAAATATCAAATTTTAAAAAGTATAGTAAAGCAGTTTAATCTATAAACTTGTTATCAGGCATGAAAAACACTTTATTTCAATGCTTAATTGTCATATTTTATTTTTTAATGCGAAGTATCGAACGTGTATCGAAAACGTAGAAAATGAGTTTACAATCGAAGAAAATTTAATAACTGATTCTGAATGTATACAATTAAATGTTTGATTAAAATCACGAACAGCAAAAACGTGCTTACATACAATTTAAAAAAATAAATATACCAATTTGAAAAACACTATATAATTAGTATTTATTATTGTACTATTAAACAACAACAAAGTACAATAGATGAATTAAATGTATTATTAGATTTAACAATTTCTCAAAAATCTCTCCATATGTTACAAGGAATTCCTATTATTTTATAATTTTGGCAAATGTTAAATCTGAAAACATTGATATGAAGATTTAGGATTTTAAATAATAATTTAAAATATTATTAGCAATGAAAAAAAGTCTTTCAAAAGTTTCACTACTATAGTATGTAAAACGGCATTTCCCATTCAGTATAATGTTAATTTCTAATCTGAAAAACAATCCCAGAACAGTCTCTTTCTATAGGTATAATATAAAACTATTTAACTCATCTCACCAAATATACAAAACAGGAACAAACAATTTAAATTAAATAAGACTTACTTTTTGAGCTCCATAAATTAATTATTAATATCCGTGTGTATCCGAAAATGGCGACGTCTTTTTCTTCCATTAAAAAAAGCACACGCAAAAGCTTACATTTTAGACTAGTAACTTACCGCATCTGTTAGAACAAAAAGTTTTCTGTTTACCCTGCGGTATCGTGGCAGACGATTTGGGGCAGGTGTGAGTTTATTTCCTTTTATATAAACAGATATGGAACTTATATGTGCAATCATTTTATGAGACTGTCTGTATTTAAATTTTTGTATTTGAAGAATTTTCCAATGTATTTTACCTTTTCTTTTTATCAGTTTTAACCCCCCCCCCCTCCCTTTTTCTAAGTAAAGATTGTTTCACACAAATACAAAATATCTTCCTAAAAAATAAAAAAATATATAAATAAATATCGAGGAAAAAAAAATTCCTTTGTCAATCGTCATTCTTTTCATGTTAATTTCCTGTAAAATAAAACAATTCGTAAAATAACTTTTTTTTAGAGTCATATCTCTAAAACACAAATTTGAAATACGAATAATAAATTATATCATGGGTTTTGCATAAATTTTGTATTATTTTTATTTATTCGGAAAATGCTAATTTTATTTTAAAAGTCTGAAAGAAGTAGAATTTTTTTTAAAAAATAGTTACAGCCACAAAAGTGTTTCGAATACCAGTGGTCGGTAAAAATAAATTAAAAATTTTCCTTCCTGCAAACTAAATATGTAAAGTGTATATATTTAATATTCCTAATTCTAAATATGTTATCCAAATTGCTCCAGCACGTACCATTTTTCTGAGAAACACTTTTATAATAATAAGAATAAGAGAAGGATTATTATATTAAATTGCAATACTAGATAAAATTGAAATCAGGAAAAAAGTATACTTTCTCACTCTTAGATATCAAATTGATAAAATATAGCATGGAAATCTAGTTTGTTGATACTTGTACCGTGCATTTTCCTTTATATGCCTCCCCCCCCCCCCCCCCGCCATCTTTTCGTGTCTGAATTTACTACTTGCTATACCCACTAATATATTTTCATTCCTTATGCCGCAGTAACGCGGGCCTTTTTAAAACATTTCTCTTCATTTTCAAAGATTTTTGAAGTTCATATTTTTCTCACACTGTGACTTACAATATGGGTTACAATTTTTTACAATTTATTACAATTATTTTTTTGTGAGTGTGTCGTGACCTACGTTACATGCAGTGACATAACAATTCTTTTTTATTGCCAGAAAAATAAAATTTTACAGTAACAACATGTTTTGAAGATTTTTTGTAATTTTTTAAAGTTTTCTAAGAAGTTCACATCTCATTCACAATGTGACATCACTGAGTGGTGGCATTTCGGTCACAGATGTGACGTGACCACAGTGACTCACAGTGACGTCACAACGACGTCACTGTGACCATGCATGCTATGAGGGTGTAGACTTATGTAGAAGAGGACAAGACTTAACAATGGATTTAATTTGTGATAATTCTTTATCGGAAGCGTCCCGAGATAAAAGTTTATATGGGCCGTTTTTAATAAGATTTTCCACTCCGCCAATATATTGCTTTTTTATCAAGGATGACAATCTGGCCACCCTTATCAGCTTTCGTAATTACAATATTCTGATTTGACTTAAGATCTTTCAAGGCAGTTTTTTCAAGAGAGGTGAGATTCGATTTAATATTGGAATTAAAATTAAAATTGCCCATAATGATATGACGTAAATTTTCTTTTTGTATTTCAGTTAGACGACTATTTTTGAATGCTTTTTCAACCGGAGCAATTAGCTCAGGGAAAGAAGCTTTTTTAGAAATTGCAAAATTAGAATTAAGCTTAAGAACTGAATATTGTGTTTCCGAAATATCTGTACTAGAAATGTTGATGACAGCATTCTGATTGATAATAGGAAGATCAGCGGGTGGCAACGAAACTGATGAATCAAGCAGGCGGGTAAATTTAGCATTGAGTTTTTGAGAGTGTTTGCTGGAAAGATTTTCAGCAAGATGCCATGAATTTATATCTATGGACTTGAAATTAGAAAGATTCGCTGCCAAATTTAAATGTAGATCAAATAATTCCTTTTCTATTTGAAAATGGAGAGACGAGTATCTTTAATAACGGCACGAAGAATGGCGAAGTGGGATCTGTATAAAGCCTTTTTGACGAAAAACGAGCTAGAAATACTGCATTTTAAAATTATGAATTTCGGTATGATTCGTTGATGTTTACAGAGGAGAAGGGACCTTAGCCGATTGAGTGACTTCAACTTTTTGGCCCGTAGGCGGAAGAAACGATTAATTAACTTTTTATCCATATGAGGAATGAAATTGCTGAGCAACCCAATCAGCGAAGCCTCATTAGAGGGGGAGATTGGGTCAGCAATTTCATTCCTCATATGGATAAAATATTATAATTAATTTAAATAAATGTTTTTAAATAAATATTAAAAATATTAAAATTTAATTTAACATTAGAAGATCTAAATTTTTAATGTTTATAATTCAAAAACTTATCATCCAAATGACTTGAAGTTTCGTTTCTAGGCATAGTTTGAACCGAAGATTTAAAATATATTATCAACACTGAGTGTTGCCATTGAAAAAACAAAAACAAAATTTGGGCTGGTTTTGATTTGTAGGTGGCCCCCTAATAAAATTTCATATACGTCATTTAAAAGTAGGCTTTATTTTCAATCGTTTGGCACCAGTAACTTTCTACTATTATAATTAGTTGCAAAGATAGTAAGGGGTGTTTATTTTTTTTCCACTACAGTACATAAATTATATCCTTTGGGTCATACTAGAATATGTATACAAGTGTATGATATTAGGAAGAGTACGTAGTCAAAACTTTTTCTCATTAGTAAAATTTAAACGAAGCATCTAATTTTGAGAAGTATATAAAATTTTCGAAATTCTGCTGAAAGTTGTATTGAATGGAGTTTTTAACGAGTCTAAATTGGTAGCATTAATTTATATTATTTCTTTTACATTTTTCACAGCTGAAGGACTCGAGATGTTTGTAAATTACCAAAGGAAAGTTTAATTTCGCTTAATTAGAATTTGAAAATACGCTATACATTTAAATGAAGAACATTAAATGCATATTTATAGTGTTTCAAGAGTGAATTGAATTTCGTAATACTAGATAGCTTCAATTTACTGAAATTTTCCTGGCAGCAGTGCTACCATGATTTTTCCGTTAATTGACGATTATCTGTTATTTTATTCTCCGTTACAGTAGGGCCCCACCAGTGGCTGAGAGGTTCTGCTCTCGAAGCTGGTAGACGGGAGGTGCTGGGTTCGAACCCAATCGCGCCCGTCGGCCTAATCGTTCGGAGTTTTCGTGGTTTTCTTCGAACCGTGGATTCCCATGCGTTAATACGGATTAGGTTCCCTTAGAAAGACCTCCACTGAAGGCACTCCCCTCGGGCCTATATCCCTCGTGTAGATAATTGGCCGTCAACAATCAACCCAACCCAACCCAACCCGTTACAGTAGGTGAAATATATGTCAACTGAAGAAAATTAAAAGTTGATGAGCTGGAATCGAACCAGTTATCTTAGCGTTACGATCCGAGTACGTTAACCCCTGGGCTGCAGTCGTGCAGGAACGGGATACTTTGAAGCAAATATGTTTGTTTCAGATGAGAATTGCTTAATTAATATCTTTAAAAACTTTTTAATTTAGTTAATTTTGGGAAGATTTCGTCATAAATGATATTGTGGCTGAGGTTTTAATGCTGTAGTATTGGTACATGATAAAAGTATGAATTATTTAAGGGGACAAGGGACCTTAAAATAATTTTTTTATATTTGTAAACTTCACCTTAAATATTATTCAAGGGTACATTATATACATTATGGCGTGCATTTATCATACACACACAAAAAATTATTTTTGGGAAAAAAATGAAATTTTACGCGTCGTCTTAGAAATCTTCCCTGTGCATCCCATATCAATGAAAATCCCCAATATTTTTTATAAAAGTTTGGTTTATATATATATATATATATAATAGAGCATCGAATTTTATATATTTGAATTTAAAAAATAATTGAAAAATTTTGAAATTTTTTCGAAAAAATTTCAAAATTTTTTATTTTTTTTTTCAGTTTAATAAAGTAAGTAAAATAAAAAGTAAAGTGCAGTAAAATTCAATTTTTTATCAAAAAAAATATTTTTAGGGGGATAAATGCATGCCATAATGCATATAATGTACCCTTGAATAATATTTAGGTGAAATTTACAAAAAAAAAAAAAAAATAAATAAATAAAAAAAAAAAAATATTTTTAAGGATTTTAAGGTCCTTGTCCCCTTAAAAAAAATTTTAATATAAATATTATATTATTACTCAATATATTTTTTCTTTTATGAGTAAAATCTATTGTTTTCTATTTAATGTTTAAATTAAAATATCTTTTAAATGTGTTCATTTAAAATATATTTAAATACGAATATTTTTTTTATAAACAACTTTATATTCAACTTTTTCAACATAAAAAAATAAATTGTGAATATTTTTGAATGAATGAGAAAAGTAAGTGTTATTTATTCTTAAATTTGATTTTTTTTTCTTTTTTAATTAAATTAGCAATCTTAATTTATATAATTTTTAGTTTTTCCTTTTTAAAATAAATTCGGTTTATAGTGTTAATAGAGTGTATGTGTGCTACGGATGAACGGAATTTCTCCCTCTTTTTCAGACTTTTTGAAAGCATTCACTGGTAAAACATGTTTTCTAGAAGTACGGAAATTACATGTTAAAAAAGTTGTAAATTTCTCGTCAAACGTCGCAAATGAGGTGCCATCGAAATATAACTAGTTTTATAAATATTTTTTGCACCCCATATTGTACTGAATATATACTTTTTGAACCTCATAAGCTCATAGTTTATAACATCATTAAAAATCACTTGCAATATTTTTTTTTCCATTGACCGTCATGTAACGGAAAACTTTTGATTGTCCCTGTAATTAAACTTTACATCCGATATTCATAAAATTTGAAATGACTCGACAACATTTTATAACAATTATGTATTTAAAATTTCAGACCATTCGGAAGGCTGTAACATCATTAAAATGCACTTGCAATAATTTTTACCCATTGCTCCATAATGTAACGGAAAACTTTTGAGTGTCCCTGTAATTAAACTATACATCCGATTTTCATAAAATTTGAAGTGACTCGACAAAATTTTACAACCATTATATATTTAATATTTCAGACCATTCGGAAGACTGTAACATCATTAAAATGCACTTGCAATATTTTTTTCCAATTGACCGTCATGTAACGGAAAATTTTTAACTGTCCCTGTAATTAAACTATACACCCGATTTTCATAAAATTTGAAACGACTCGACAAAATTTTACAACATTCATATATTTAAAATTTCAGACCATTCGGAAGGCTGTAACATCATTAAAATGCACTTGCAATAATTTTTACCCATTGGTCCGTAATGTAACGGAAAAGTTTTGAGTGTCCCTGTAATTAAACTATACATCTGATTTCCATGAAACTTTAAATGGCTTGACAAAATTTTGCAACAATTATATATTTAAAATTTCAGAGCATTCGGTTGGATAGTTTTTGCTCTGTTATATGCGGACGGACAGACAAACGGACTGAACGACGACTATAGGTGCTATGTATTTGTATAATTACGAACGCACCTAAAACTGAGTAAAAAAATTAGTGCGACAAGTTTTTCTAGCAGTGTACTTACGTAATAAAAGAAGTACTAACAAAAAATGTACTCTAAATAATCATTAATTTTAAAAAATCGAGTAATTTCAAATACGCTTTTTTTTTTCTTGTATGAAGCAAAAGAAAAATTTCGTCAAATTAAGTTTCACTTTAATGTATCTTAATAAAAAAATAAAACATAATACACATTAAAGAATTTTCATTAATCATGTCTTTCAAAATTTTAAATTTCGTTGTTAAGTAATGAAGTTTCAAAATATTTTACAAAAAGTTTTAATGTTTAAAATGCAAGTTTAGATTTAGCTTTTTGTAGTAAATTAACATTCAAGGCACATATTTAAAATTTAAGTATATAAATGTATACTTTTAAGATAAAAAATGGGAAATAATATTCAGATTAAAGCTTTTAATATATTTTTAAAATGTTAATTAGATTTTGCTCCTGCAGCACCTTAATAATAAATTCTAAAAATTATCAGAGATTTAATTAATAATCAACAAAGTTAATTTTTTTTAATTTTCACAGAAATGCAAACAACAACAATGAAAAATTCCGTTTTCTTGTCTTCTTAACAGAAAATTCTAAATTCCTTATATATTATTATAAAAATTCTTTAAAAAATATATAATTTATGTAAAAACCTTATGTATTTGAAAATATTTCCAGTATCCGTATTATTTTTTTAAAAATCAATCAATGTAGCGATTCAATATATAATTAACAGGAAAGACATTTGAAATTCACTTTTGAAAGAAATACTAATATAAATTTATTTCCCGTGGGTTATGCCAGAATATATTTACGAAAGGAGGATTAAAAAAATGTAAGTATTCAAATTTTTCCTCGTTAGTAAAGTTTAAAGGAAGTGCCTGTCTTTGAGAAAGGTATAGCATCCAGGTTTTCGGAATTCTGTACAAAGAATTCAATGGATATCACATTTAAGAATTTTAATTTGAAGCATTCCTTTATTTTCTTTTTATGTTCATTTGTTTTAATATAAAGACTCAGGAAATTAGTGAAATATTGAAAATGGTTTTAATTAGACTTTATTATAATTAGAGCATATTCTAATTTAAATGAGAACATTAACGAGCTATTTATAGGATTTCAAGTTTTAATCCTGCTTCCCTATTCCACTTTTCTCCACATAGAAAAGAAATAAATTCCACAATACAGTCTCCAAATATAGTCTTTAATTGTATGGAGACCAAGATATTTTTAATTTGTACACTTACATTTTAACCAGTTAAAGAGAACTCGAGTTTAATATATCTATTTACATTATAAAGGACAAACGTTGTTTTGCGTAACGACGACGTCATTTTGACGATGGCACCAACAGACGATTAAATTTAACTTTTATTAACTTCTATTGTAATTTTTTAAACTTCTGAATAAAGCACATTTTCAATTTTTACACCGTGGAACAGGAAAAATATGTATTTTCAAATGCAATTTATTTGAAAACTATATCGCAATTTGTTTGAAAACTGTATGGAAATTTACGCAATTTTTATTGCTTTCAAAATATTTTTCAAGCATGATTTTTTTCAAATCGTGTGCAGATGATTGCAATAGCTAAATCCGTAAGCACTTAAATTAATATAAATAGCTTATTACTTGTTTTCAGCTTATATTCCATGCCGAAATTAAAACATTCATCAACCAATAAATAAAGCAATAAAATATAAATAAAGCACAAATTTAGGCTATGTAATGCTTAAACCATCGAAATGAACAGAATCAAAAAGGCTGATTTTAAATAGCGATCATTTGGCGATTTCTTCTTATGTTAACTCCTGACGTGAGGGATATCGCTTATAATAAATCTCTTTTAATATAATAAAAATTCTCTGATGAATAGATTCTCATGAAAATATCGCTTTTAATACGTTTTAAAATTTTATTTGAACGCATTATTGCTATTTTTCATATAAATATGATTTTCTGTACTGTTAATTGGCATTCTTAAAAAATATATTAAATGTAAAAAATCTATTAGAGTTATATTAAAAAAAAAATACCAATAGACTCGAGTGAGACTTTCTCGCCGTAATAGTTGAGAGTATTTGCTAATACGTTTTTTTGATTAATTGTAGATTAACTGCAATTCTTTTTTTAAAAATCAAACAACGTGTTTTAGCGATATAATAAGATATATAACGTCAAAACCCGCTTGCGGAATCTTTCAAAAAATACCTCATTCACTGTTGTGCCTTTTAAATTGTGCAGAGAAAAAAAGATGTTAACAGAGAACGTATTCAATTTTATTTTCACTAGTAAAAAATAAAGAAATTGTCTATTTTTTAGAATGATACAACATTGCAGGTTTCGACGCATATTTATGCTAAAGATTTATTTATTTGTATAGAACTTTTATTCGTATATAAATCACTAAATGTAGTTATTGAATTATTAGTAACAGAAAATATGAATGAAATCCATATTTCAAAGACATCCTGAAGTATAAATTTATTTCTCTTGTGATTTGATACTTTTAGGAAAGTATGACATTAATGTTAGTAAGTATTCAATTTAATTTTCATTAGTAAAAAATGAAGAAATTCTCTATTTTTGAGAATGATATAACAGGGAAGGTTTCGACGCATATTTATGCTATATAATTTTTATTTATTTGTATATAAATCGCTAAAAGTAGTTATTGAATTATTATTAACAGTAAAAACAAAATATAAACGAAATCCATACTTCAAATACATCCTGAAGTATTAATTTATTTCTCTTGTATCTGAATGGTTTTACGAAAGTATGACTATAGTAAGAGTAAATATTAAATTTTATCATCATTAGTAAAAAAATGAAGATACGTTTATTTTTAAATATGATAAAAATGCAAAAATGTAAAAATTCTATTCAAAGCACTGAATGAAGTCATGATTTAAAGATTTCATATTCGTAGAAGTAATTAATTTCCTTTTCCTTTACATTAATTTCACTAGAAGAACTCGAGACATTAGTTAATTACTCAAGAAAAGTTTCATTAGACTTCTTTAAAATAAGAACATGTTCTATTAATTTAAATAGATATCATAAACACTCAATTTTGTTGTAAAAATTTCTTGAAAAAGTCTGTATTATATTCTTGTTTTGCTCTGAAAACCAGTTAGTAGACTTTATATAAATAACTCAAATGGGAAATTTAGCAGACAACTAGCACTTCTGCTGAACAAAACCTGATTCAGATGACAAATACTGAAGAAACCGCATTATAATCATAGTTATAGACAGAAAAATAAAGATATATTTTTAAATAAAAGAAAAAAATACACCCCCGTGGAATCAGGTTATGAACACATTTTGCTATTAGGTTGAGCAAAAAGTTCTGGTAAATTTGTGAAAGTTACGTTGTTATGCGCAAATTAACAACAAAAGCAACAAGGTCAATTGTTTAAAGTAGAGACCATCATAGTCCACGACTTTATGCCACCATTCTGCCTGATTCTGGATTTGCTGGCTAAGTTTGTTTCCGTTACCAGCACCTTCATCCTCATTAATCTCATCGACGGCTTTCAGAATCGTTAGGCCTTTTCCCTAATAATGCCGGGCCAACACACGCAAATCATACTGTTCAATAGGCATTTTGGAGCCAATGTTCCCGAACTCCCATAAATATGCCACTAGTACTCCTATATATGATACATATTCTGGTAACTATTAGATTAAAAATTTCCCAGAACTTTTTGCTCAACCTAATATTTTTATGCTGCTGTGGAAGTCGAGGGATAAAATAGCAGAGGGTAAACACTTTGAAGTCTAAGCCAGAGTATAACTCGGATTGCTGTTTTAAAAGCGAATGCAAAACGTCACGTGTTCTGAAGCGAACTAAGCCCGAGAGTATCTCGGGGTAAACTTTTAATTATCTGAGCTATAAAAGTACAGACTGTATACGTTCGTGGCCTTTTCAAATAATATCTACGAACCTTTGATTTTGACAAAATTAATAAATGGCCGCACTAAACATAACTAAGCATATGAAAATATGTAGAATCAAAGCTTAACTCGACTTTATTATGAACCTTGTAGTATTGCTCTTTGTGCAAATCCGTGTTTTAAAATGTACCGCACAAAACCAAATTTCTATAAATAAATTTTATATACAAATAAAACCTATTTTCAGATATTTGTACAACATTTGAGTAAGTTTTTATTCAAAACTATGTAAAATCTCATGCTAAAAAATTAAATTTTCTCATGCGGAACTTTAAAATTTATATAAAACATGTTTTTTTTTATTAATGTCTTATTAAATATTAATTTTTGGTACATTTAAATAACTCCTTCATTATGAATAAGAACATTTTTGAATTAATAATAAAAAAGTATTAAAATCCATACCTGCGAAGTATATTTTAAAAAATCATGAAAAGTACCAAATACTCTCAGTTCAGAGAAAGATATGCGATTGAAATAGCTCAGTCCTAAAAGATTTGTTGAATGTTCATGTGATTTTCCGCGGGAATTGTATTCCTCACTGTCGTTTCTTTGCATCAATAATAACAATAATAATAATAAATAAATAAAAACCTGTAAAAATGTATTCTCTAAACAGTAATTAATTTTATAGAAATCAGTGTATTTTTAATCAATAAACTTATATTGTAACTAGAGTAGGGAAATTCTATTTACTGTATATTCAAAAACTAAAATAATAATACATATTACAGACTTTTTCGTACTTTAAATGTTTCAAAATTTCGCGATTAATGATAAAATTTCCATACTTTGTTTAAGACAAATTTATCTTTCATAACGTAAGCTTAGTTTTAACTTTTGCAACTAAGAAAAATAAAATATAATACAAAGAGTATTTAAGTTTAACTATATAGCTATAGGGTAACTTCGGGAGAGTCGTCGCATCAAGGATAGATGCCGCAATCCTTGTATTTCTTGTATTATCGATAGATGATCTTAAAACGCGCAGTGCAAGTTTGCAATGAGATTATTTTAATCAGTATATAGCGTGAATCCCATTTCAATGTTTACCTGCAGAAGTATAATCCTTATTTTGATATAAGTGCATGATTTCACTGTCCAAACTTTTAAACACGTTATGCTTAAATACTTCTCATGCAGTAATTACTAAATGCATGCATGATTTCGAAGTCAAAACTAAGTGTAGCGTTTGTATAGAGTACTGTGTGTATGGTTTCGCCATTCGCCTTAGCGATGGCAGGTAACTGTGATGGCCGACGTCTGCACCATGTAAAATGAGATACATGCCGCACTGCAATTCCGGTATACATGCCGCAGTTTCTTTTGTACGGGATGATTAAGTGTTATTAACATCAATTCCAAATTCTACTCAAATTTCTCATCTCTCGGACTCAAACTCTTCTCCGCAAGGACAACATCAAAACATGCAAGTACCTTCAACAACTAATCAAATATCATCATCCTTTAAAATAGCACAGATTAATCTTCAAAAGAATAAAAGTGCAACAGCTTCACTCCTTCAATTCTTAATTCAAGAAGACTACAAAATAGCATGCATACAGGACTCCAATATAGTCAAAGGAAGACCACATGGCCTTCCCTCAGGACTTCCTTGCTACTCTTCAAAAAAAAAAAAAAAAGAATTGCCAAATAATAATCATAGATAATACATCGTTACAACATATAAGAGTTCAACAAAATGATAACTCAGTCTTCGTGAATATCTCCTCAACAGAAGGACAAATAACTATAGGCAGTCAGTATTTCGCACCATCGGCTAATTTAAAAGAAGATCTACAAGATTGGGCGAACACGTCGGGTATGAGTTCAAAACTTCTGTTGCTGGGTGATTTGAATGCTCATAGTGTCCTGTGGGGGTATGAGAATGATAACGAAAAAGGACAACACCTCATCAATCATCTCAATATGATGCACTTATTAGTCCTAAATGATCCTTTCTCAAAACCAACATTTGAAACCACGCATTTGAAAGGTTGGCCAGATGTATCACTAGCATCCTTCCCACTGTTCCCAAAAGTTTCCTTATGGACTGTTGAGGATGATATGCACTACGGTGACCACAGGCTGATAACCTTGTATATGGATATCCAAACCCCGAAGCTTCCAAAGCGTAGATATCGGACAAAGAATGTCTCATTGAAAAAATTCAATAGAAAATTATCTAAATCATTGCAAGAAAATAATATAACTTTCCAGGATATAAAAACGACGGGGGCATTCGAAAAAGAGTACGACAACTTTATAAATATAATAACACAAACCTGTGACCATACTTTAAAGAAAAAAAACTCCACATTTAAACCAACAGTTTCTCGGTGGACAGCGGAACTTAGGAAAATGAGAAGCTTTGTTAAAGCACTTTACAGGAAAACAAAACTTTTGTCTGCATCAGAGGAAGACATGATCAAATTAAAAAAGTATAGAGCACTCTATAAAAAGAAAATTCTGGAAGCAAAGAAAACAGCGTGGAGTTCTTTTTGCTCAAATACCAAAGACCCCTTTGGGAAACTAAAAAAGACGGCATTTAGAGATTTTTACAGACAGGAAGTCTACGCTCTTTCTGATTCCACTACAGCAACCCACTCAAGACAATCTTTTTATGCAGAAATTGCCAATTCAATATTTGGTCCTTCGGACTTGCAACCGCATCAAATTCATCCGAGCTCAACCCAGCCAGTTAATCCATTTATACTCCAAGAACTAAAAGCTGCCATCTTCTCGTTCAATCGGAATAAAGCACCAGGTCCTGATAATGTTGACCATCTGATTGTACGAAATATTTACCACTCACATTCATCTCTATTACTGAATCTTTACAATACTCTATTAAACTTAAATTACTTCCCAAAAAGTTGGAAAATTGGAGAACTAGTCTTTTTTCTAAAGGCAGGTAAGGACTCACAATCGGCTCAGTCATACAGACCAATAACTCTACTCCCAATTCTGGGGGAAATTTTTGAAAAATTATTATTAAAACGAATAAATTATCATTTTCGAAATTCGACAGTTCTACAGATTTCTCAACACGGATTCTTAGAGGGTAAATCGGCTGAATTAGCGATACAAAAAGTTCTCTCAACAATTGACTTACTTCAACAAGAAAACAACTACATTTCATTAATATCATTAGACATCCAAAATGCTTTTGACAACTTACCTTGGGACGCAGCAATCCAAGAACTGGAATTTTTGGGGTTGGAGGAGCCATATGTTAATATCCTGAAATCCTTTTTATCTGACAGAGGAGCGAAACCAAATTGGCTAGCACAAGAAATTCATTGGTTTAGGAAGGGGTGCCCACAAGGTTCATGCTTTGGGCCCTTCCTATGGAGAATCTTCCTAAACGCTCTCTTACGCCATTTAAAATCGTTAGGTTACATAATAATAGCTTATGCAGGTGACATTTTAATTATATTAAATGGTAAAACAAGGCGAGAATTAGAAAAATTGGGAAAGGACATCTTAGATTATATTAGTAAGTGGATGTCAAATCACAACATGAAAATATCTTACAATAAATGTAAAGTTCTCCACCTTAGAAGACCAAAATTTTTGAAAAGAGCTCCAACACTCAAAATTGACAACCATTCATTAAAAAGTGAGCCAACTTTAGAATACTTAGGTATCGTTCTGGATAGTACGTTGTCGTTTCTCCCCCATTTACGAAAGAAAAGGCAGGAAATTACACAACTTTCGCAAGACCTATTGAAGTTTGCCTCAGCTTACGGAGGGGTAAACAAATTAATTCTGAAGATTTGGTACAATAGTATCTTGGAGAAGAAAATCACGTATGCTGCAGCAACTTGGTTTCACCGGATAAGCAAAGCCCATGGGCTTCGTCTGATCTCATCAATACAATACCAATGCCTGTTATTAGTTTCACGTGCCTACAGAAAAACTTCGGCGGATGCCCTTTGTGTTTTAACAGGTATTCCGCCCTTGGCACTTCAACTTGAATATATAGCAACAACAGGAAGAGTCTTACGTCTTGGAATCCCGACAGGAAATCAAGAACCAATATTTTACCAACCAAAAATGAAGTCAGATCAAGTTGAACCATTTAAAGAATATTTCTTTCAAATAGATCCAGAAAATAATCCACATGTAGAAATAAACATTTATACGGATGGTTCCAAGATGGAAGATGAAACGGCATATGCCTTCTGTGTGTATCAGAGAGGAGAGTTAATCCACGAGGATCAAACTAAGTTAAGTAAAGAAAATACTGTTTTTCAGGCAGAACTCCTGGCCATAGAAGAGGCTGTGTTGTGGATTAGGAACTCCCCTCATAAAGAAGTATTAATACACTCGGACAGTCTCTCAAGTCTCTTAGCAATAGAAGATGTTTTTTCAAAAAATCTAATCGCAGTACAAATTATCAAACTACTCCAAGAAACAAGAAAAAAGATCTTCTTTAAATGGGTCCGTGGACATGTGGGTAATGTGGGGAATGAGCATGCAGATTCTTTGGCAAAAGAAGCAACCAAAGCCACATCACATGCCAAATACAAATTCTTTCCCAACCCTCCTTCTTACTTGAAGAAGCTTCTAAAATCATCTCTACACGAACAATGGCAGACTCGCTGGGACTATGGTACCACAGGACGGTACACATACGCTTTAGCCCCAAAAGTCTCGGAAAAGAGAATCCTGCTGCATAGAAATCTTTTTCTGTTTGCCACTAACCACGGCCCATTTTCATCATATCTTTATAAATTTGACAGGGTTCCTTCTCCATTATGTGTATGCGGTCAGCGAGCTACATCATTGCATTATATCTTTAACTGTACCCTTACATCATATTACCATATAAGAAAATCTCCAAAAATTTCTTTGTCTCAGTGGTTCTCAGTGGTTTTGTCAAATCCATCATTTTGTCAAAAGATAATT
Organism: Maratus speciosus; assembly: GCA_963932465.1. Taxonomy (NCBI): domain Eukaryota; kingdom Metazoa; phylum Arthropoda; class Arachnida; order Araneae; family Salticidae; genus Maratus; species Maratus speciosus. The sequence goes on along the minus strand of OZ010794.1, from coordinate 497,880,268 downwards.
GAATGTATGAAAGTTTTAGAAAACAACCATTATTTGTTTCAAAATGTTTTGCCATTTATAGATGACTAGCAGGCTACACCCGCTTCGCTGGTCCATTTTCCAAATGATCATTGATCAAACAAAATTATGAATTCGACCTTGTATTTTAAATTAATATGGACCTTCACTGGGAAAATCTTTCCGCATTTGCTGAATACTATGCGAACGCTATTTAGCTATTATAATATCTTATGGGTTAGGCAAAATTCGGACTGTTCAGAAGAAATTCTTTTTACAGTATATATTTAAAGTAGAGGTTGTGAAGAAAATACGGCCGTTGTGATAATCAGAAATGTTAAAATGTTCTCTAGTCACCACACTACTAAAAGGAGAGATAATTACAATGATTGCAGAGAGTGACCACTGAACATTACTTATGTTCGGATTATTCATTTTCGTTTGATAGTTCTTGAACTCCGGGCTTCTCAGCTTGGTGCTATGTGTGGTTCTGGTAGCTTAAATACAATTTCTCTCTACGTTGCATTATATTTTGTAATACACGTCTTCTAGCAGGTCTACTGCAGTTTTCTATCTTCGGATTACAGCAGAGTAAATACGGTAAAAAAAATGTAATAAATTGTTTGCACACAAAACGTCTTTAACTTTCATTAAAAGAAATGTGAATCACATAAAAGTGGATTTTTAAAAATGAAGTGTTTGAATAAAATTAAAATAATGTCATTTTCATTACCATTTCCTTTATATATATATACCACTTGCAATTATGTAACTGTTAACCTGAAAAAAAAAACTCGATAACGCATTATGATAGAAAAATAAACCTCTTGTTTTCATCCAATCAAAATCTTTCCAATCGCCCATAATCGGGTGCACAGCTAAGTTTTACGGCAAACATTAGAAGTGTTTGCAAACTATATGGTTACAAATTTACCAGAGGTAACACACGTAAAACATACGTAATTATGCGTCAGACCACATCCCATTAAATAAAGTCAAATTGCTGTTGGCTGAATTATAGATCTTTCGCCAAAAATACTCTTTGTAAATGACAAATAAAGTGAGTTATACAAAACTTAATAACCTAACACGTTATAATATAACGAAATAATCTTTTTGATGCACCGAAGACCTTTCTTCATTTCTCTAAAGAGTGCAATAACACGGAGAAATAAATACACTTTTTATTTTCAAAATTACATTATTCTTCAGTCTGCAGCCTAAATAAACCTAAAATCGTTAATTTTTTCCTCAGTTTAGCGAATAGGATTGTGCGTCAGAAGAACTTGCTTTATAATGATTTCTATTTTCAATTTTATCTGCATTTCACGTACTTTTTTCTTTTCTAGGCTAAAATGATAAATCAACAAATATTGTTCCACCAGCCACCATTGGAATTTCAAATTTTTTTCCCAAGTATTTATTTTTTAGTGACAGTAAAATAACTGCAAATAAAAATATATATAATACTAAATCTTCTGTTCTCCGTTTGCTTCATAATGAAAAAACATAAATTTACTAATAGCTAAGTACAAATTTCATGTAATCTTCTACAGTCGCGATCACTGTCTGACAATCACTGTCTGATCACTGATCTGACTCTTTCAAATATAAAAGAAACATCTAAATTGTTCAGTAAATACATTAATTAGCAGGTAACCTAATTACGGAAGATTAATCCAATATCAAAAACCTTAAAAAAAAATTGTGGTATTAATAACGCAAAATTGCATAAATTTTCTTAAGAATAATCTTTAGTACTTAACATTTGAAACAGTAGACTTTTCTAAAAGAAAAATTGGCGATATATGTTAAAAAAAAAAGAGAGTGGACAATATTTGTTGATTTGAGTTCGAGGTTATAAAAGTCATAAGTTTGGGGAAAAACAAAATAGCATGCATCCGTAGTAAAGTACGCGAAAACTATTTTAAATATCTGAAATTAAATTATTTATAATATGTGTGTGTGTGTGGGGGGGGGGGGGCAAACGTTTGCATTAAAATTTAAATATTTGACTCCACTTTTATAATATTAACTGCTATTTATGTAATATCATTATTTTTATAATTACATCTGCTAGTTTTTTTCTGTAAGAGATACATAATAATAATAATAATAATAATAATAATAATAATTGTTACTCACAAGGAAGGTCTCCTTAAAACGCATACTCAAAATATTTTGAAAAAGGAAATGCTAATAAAATGACTCATGTATGTAAAAAAGATCGGTAAAAATATAGCGGTCGAATCGCAGTAGAAAATCTGTAAAAAAATATTTTTTCGAGTATTTGGCGCGAACAGACGAACGCTCGACGCTCTTTGGCGAACCAATAGGTTTCCTCACCAAATGCAAGAGATTGAAATGCATTTATAAATTCCTTGTTAAATAAGTAATTAAATGCTTAATGCTCAATGAATCTAAACTTAAACTGTGGATTAGTTTACTATTTTTGCTGTAAGCTATATAATATATGCAAATTGCGTGTTACTTGTATTGAGCTATTTAATTTTATACGGTGTCACCGGCTGGATAGGTTTTAAGGGTATTTTAATTAAGAATGCTATCATTAAACATTTCGATATTAAATTGTTTTTTCCATGGCAAAAAAACTCTCTTGTTGTCTCTGACACTAACAATATCGAAGTCAAATTGCCAATGCTCAGAATCGGGCCTTAATTTGAGTTTGAAACACTTTTAATCCATTTAAATTTCATTGTAAGCGGCATAAATACAATCGTTAAATTTCATTGTTACATATATAAATGTATATGACAAAACTGCAGTTATAAATGTGTATTTATTTAAGTTAAACTTACTTAAACTAACTTCGTATCGAGAGTTGAAAAAGTTTTCTTAAAGAATATTTATCATAGTATTATTCAAAATTTTATCGTGTCGCCATCCAGCGCTAAATCGCAAAAAATGAAATTTTCATTATTTTTTTAGGAATGCTAAATAGAGGTTCTGCCGATTTTTTTATGGATATATATATATTTATGAGAAGAATATTCTATAATTTTTTTCAAATAATGCTGAGCATGCGCTTATGGGGAACTTCCTTGATATCATTTTATCAATTTTCAGATGCATTTTTCTTAACCTGATGCAAAAGATAACTCGCCAAATATTATTTCAATTGCAATATTTCAACTGAGTAATTCTTTAAGTATTACGAACATTCTCTTTCATGTTTAAATTAAATATATTCGTTTTTTAATATTATCACTCATTAAAATGGATTTCTTTTTTTTCTTTTTTAAAGATTTCAAATAAAATTAGTAACAGTTTTTTGTCTTTTATTTTTCTAGGTGTAATAGCCGTTTAAATTTTTTCAACAACAAAAAACTTCGCCAAGAAATAAAATGGTAACCTTATCGTCCAAAATAACAGAACTTTCCGTCATACTTCTATAACTAATCTAGGTAGAATGATGTGTTATAGCTTAAAACCTTCCCTGAAACGATACCTATCTAACGGTATAAGTTCCGTAAAAATCCATGCAGTAGAACTCGAAATCTAGGCGTTCGGAACGAAATTTCCGTTTGGATTTTATATATACAATAGATAATAGAATAGATAATAGATTTTATATCTATATTATAAAGGACAAACATATCTGTGCGTAACGCATACGTCATTCTGCGAATGGCAACACTTTGAAATTTGAAATGAAATTTTGGCTGTGCAATTTTCACTACTGCAAATTTTTGAACTTCTAAACATTTCAGATTTTAAATGTTTACACCGTCGTATACAGAAAAAAATGCGCTTTTAAATGCAATTTGTTGGAAAGCTGTATCTCAATTTATTTTTGAGATATTAATTTTTTTATAGTTTTTAATACCAATATCCTAATCGTGGCAACTGAAGTACTTCATTTCTATTAAAAGTAGTTTTGTTATCTTTATTGATTATATTCTTACTGATGCCATTTTCTCATTACAATTAAAAATATCTTTTTTAAAATTATGAACAGAAAATGACGTTACACTTTATGAAAGATACAATTTCCCTGATGATGCTGTATCCCTAATTTTCATTTCGCTGATATTGAGTTTGAGACAATAGGCAAAATTTTCAGCGACTGAAAATGACCTCATATTTAAAAGAAAACGATAATTTTATTTGATAAAACGAGATATTTCTCCTTGAATACGTCTAAAAGTTATAAATTTCTGGACTTTTTAAACGCAGGTACAGAGATTATACTAAGACCTTAAATTACGAGTGTTAATTTTAACATGGGAAGTTGTAATAGTAGACAAACGTGACTTCAAGCTTGAAAATGTATTTATTAATAACCTATTGTACATTAAAATGCTTTTAAATGGTTAATATGGATGTGAAACGTGGAAAATGACTTGATTCCTTGATTCGGTTTAGATTTAAAGGAGGAGGGGTGATTCTATGATGGTGAAAAATTCTATGTCAAGGTGAAATCCATTTTGCTGATTTTTCATTCCGTAATACCAAGCATCAATTGATAACTTAATCAAAATTACTTATCTTGATTATATGTTACTGATTACGTATATGAATAAAGTTTGTTTTTTCAATAATTTTAACAGTTGAAGTTTATGAAAAAAGTATTTTGTTAATCCTAGGTTAAAATACGTCTTTGGAGAGTTAAACTAACAACTGCAAGATGGATTTTTTTATTGTAATTATTGTTGCAGATGCATTATAAATTTGATGCAACAGTTCCTTTGTAAAATTTTTCTTTCGTCGAAATTCGACGGGTTCCACCTTGTATATATATTAGAATAAATAATAGATTATGTGTTATGAACTATCTCAAAGTTTAAAACAGATCGCAATGTTAGATTTCCTAATTTTAACAATATCGCGTTATGTTAGTTCCACATTCCACCACCAGGGAGCGCACTCTATTCTTAACGAAAGCGTATCTGAACGAAACTCCTTCATTCAACCTTTCCGTAGATACATGAATCGGGAGGGTGGCGGTCTTAACCAATAATGTAAGATAATTGCTGAAATTACTACGAAAAATATTTTAAAGGGGCTCTACGCGGGCCCCTAATAGAGTTAGAGGAAATCGGAAGACGGCAAAATAATCGCGGGGAAAAGTTTGCTTGGGTGCGAGATCTAAGCTCTACGACCAATAGGAGCCCAGATATTTAAGGAAATATGAAGTAACAAAGTCCAAAATAATAGAATTTTCCGTAATAATTCTATAACTAATCTAGGTAGAATGATGTGTTATAGCTTAAAACCTTCCTTGGAATGATACCTATCTAACGGTATAAGTTCCGTAAAAATCCATGCGGTAGAACTCGAAATCTCGGCGTTCGGAACGAAATTTCCGTTTGGATTTTATATATATAATAGATGATGAGAACGTATCTTAACAAATAGACAGATACCACCAATTCAAAATAAACTCTTAGCCACAAACAACACGATTGAACTATAATTGAACTGTTGCAAGAACAATAGACTTTTGAACTTTTGTGTGTGTATATAATTATATAATATTCATCATAATTATTCACTATTTTACCTATTTTTTATATTCTACATTATTTTTAAAATTATGAATCTATTTCTAATTTAGTATACATATACGTAGCTTTTATTGTATTTTTGCAGAACACCCAGCTTTGCAGAGTAATTGAGCTTTTGCCGCTCCAACAAGTTTAAAAATCCTATTATCTATTATCTCATGATCTTATTAATTACAAATATCCAAATTTCTCTCGTATACGCCCAGTAAAAATTGGGCTTTCCATCGTGTATATATTGTACTTATATTGTATTTAATCTTAATATTCTCAATTGGCTTTCCTGTAGGTCCCTTCGGGCCTTTTATTTATTATTATTATTATTATTATTATTATTATTATTATTATTTTGTGTGTGTGTGTGTGTGTGGTGACGGCGGTAGTAGATGGAAACCGCTGGGTGGGGCTTGTGAGTGCTTAAGCCATTTGGTAGGCCTCCCCACCTAGCTGACCCTAATTAAGTGTTATTAACATTTCCTTTTCTTTTTGCATAGCCTAACCACGTTAGGCATGTTATCAAATTTACTAAAATCAAAGAATTCAAAGGGAAAAACAAAAAGTAAGAAGGGCAAGAAAGATGCAAGTCAAGATGATTATAATGAAAAATTGGATAACGCGTAACGCAGACGTTCTTTACAAGGAATGTTTAGAAAACTACTCCAAAAATGAGGAAGTGTAATTGGCTTTGTTGCATCATGTATCAAATGTAGTTACATAAAGACACTACTTTTTCGACACTTTTTGTGTGGATTGTAGTCGAAATGACAGGTCTATTAACCCATTCGGGACCTTAGGTACAGTTTTAGGTGTAGTAAGCACCTTCATAAACAGCACAAAAAATTTGTTTCTTGCACCAGTAAAAAAGAAAAGTAAAATTTGCTTTCTTTAATTAGAGCATTTTCATGATTCTTTAAGTAAATGTAACTTCTTTTAACACTAGAACCGCCTGCTATTTTACTCAATTTTTATAAAAAGTGTTTCACACCACAAATTTTATTTAAAACTATTTAACTTATTTAATTAGCCTATTTTTGCACTTCATACATATAACATATCTTATGAAAAAATTTCTGGTCTGAGCTGACTATTATCAATTTTGGCAGGGGTCAAAATGACCCCTAACGGCTGTTCTAGTGTTAAAAAAGTGGTGTCAACCGACTAAATTTGTGTAAAAGCCGCCTGTCCCGAAAGGGTTAACAAATAAATTATGTAAACCTAATTTTACTTTGCTTTTCCCTCTCTAATACATTGATGTTACGTTGTTGCTGAAATAACAATCAAAATTTAATGTAAAAAAATAAATCGACAATTTTAATAGTGAAAGTAGGCAAACAATCATTAATTTGAATCTACTAATCCGTTTCATTGTACTCCTTTAGTTTCATTTAGTTATTACATTTTTAATTATAGTCCAGATATGGATAGTTTTTTGAATATTTTTATTTATAATTTCATTCTGTTCTTATTACAAGCGCGACATAACTACTGCACAAATACGGCGTCTCGGCCTAAATGTAAGGGTGACGAGCCGCAGTGTATTATTTTAGAAAAAAAAAATTAAAAATATTAATTATTTGTTTTGAATTTTTTTGTCGCAGTTCACGCGTTGTATATTTAACATTAAATAGCACAGCATTATTATTATTTTTTTTTTTTTATGTAGACCATGGAACTTTATGCACAAATTCAAAAAAATATGCGGCATAAATCGCAGAATTACTCTATAATTTAAAAATGAAAATACTTAATGAATTGACAGATTAATTTTTATTTTTATTATTATTTATTTGAAAGATTTTAGTTCTGTAACATCTGGCACATAAGTTTTAAGTATTATTAGAAAATTATATAAATATATTTTTTAACATTTTACCATTGAAATTTGAAACAAATATTAAGAGAAATGATGAGAGATTTTTTACCACTAAAATTTAAAAAATAAACAAATAAATATATAAAAATAGTGGACTTAAAAAAATACTACTTAAGCCGTATTACACAATTTGCTTAATTTTATTAATAAATAGCATTTCTTTAATCCGGTATCTAAAAGGAAATATTACGTATGTATCAACTTGGTGTATACTTATTTACAGGTTGTATTACTTTTATATAAATTATCGTAGGTATCAATATAGTAAATAATTATCAGATAATAAAAGTAAAATCCATGTTTAAAAGAAATTCTGGAATTTAAAATCGCTCTCCTTCCGGTTTCAGTCTGTACAAGTATTAGGAATTTAATTTGCAAATATTGCAGAAGTAACATTTATTATTATTTATTTTTATAGAAAGATTATTTTTCTTAGCGTGTTTTTGCAATATAAGAAATTAAATAGCGATAATTAAATTAGTGACAAAAATGCGATACCATTATCACTGATCGTGATAAGTAATTAGTGATAATTAAATCCCCAAAAATGGTAATATAATAATTTTGATTAAATAAGAATGAAATGAAAAGAGTTTCTATGAAAAAAAATGGAATGAAATGATTTAAATTAAAAGAAAATAATGAAAAAAAAGGAAAAGTGAAGAATGGAAGAAAAACGAAATGAAGAAGAATGAAATGAAAAAGGAAGAAAGAAAGAAAATAAAATACAAAATAAAGAAATTTATAATAAGGAGAAAAAAAAATAAAGGAAATAATAAAGAAAGAAGAGGAGGAAAATAATAAAGGAAGAATAGAAGAAATAATAAAGAAAATAAAAAATAAAGAGAAATAATAAATAAAGAAGGCAAAGAAAATAATAAAGAAAGCTAATTAAAGAAAGATGAAAAGTGCAATAAAAAAGATTTTTATTCAAAACTACTATTCCCTTGCGCGTTTTTGCAATATAAGAAATGTAAGAAATTAAACAGTGATAATTAAATCATTGCCAAAATCTGATAAATAAATCCCTGTCAGTGTTAATTAAATAGTGATATTTCAATCACTAATAGAAATAACAAATACAATTTAATGGTCTGTTTCCCTTTAGAATATTGTAAACTGATAATATCTTCAATAGAAAGTTAAAATTTTAGTGCACAATTCACCTTGATTTATAATTAACATATATAAGATACACAAAATGTAAATATATTGCTTACAGGTGTCAAGTATGATAAAATCGTTTAAAAAACATTAAAGTCATTTAAAATTCATAAGGTTTTCGACCGACACTTACTCGGTCATCCTGAGTGAAAAACTAGCAGTTGTTCTGTCTCCGCGTCTCCAGCCTTGTCCGGAACAGACCATTTCACTTCAAGGGTGGATTGGAAAATAAAGGGGGGGGGGACATAAATGCTATTCTTTTATCGAAAAGTACAGATTTATTAACTATTTATTAATTCTTTCCAGACTGCGTGGATATCATATGATAATATATCGTTACAAACTATTTCTTTATTTGATATTATTTCCAGAGATTCTCTTATGATAGCTTTTTGGTGGTTTATTTTCCATACAAGTAACCACCAAGAAGCTATCATAAGAGAATCTCTGGAAATAACATCAAATAAAGAAATAGTTTGTAACGATATATTATCATATGATATCCACGCAGTCTGGAAAGAATTAATAAATAGTTAATAAATCTGTACTTTTCGATATAAGAATAGCATTTATGTCCCCCCCCCCTTATTTTCCAATCCACCCTTGAAGTGAAATGGTCTGTTCCGGACAAGGCTGGAGACGCGGAGACAGAACAACTGCTAGTTTTTCACTGAGGATGACCGAGTAAGTGTCGGTCGAAATCGTTATGAATTTTAAATGACTTTAATGTTTTTTAAAGGATTTTATCATACTTGACACCTGTAAGCAATATATTTACATTTTGTGTATCTTATATATGTTAATGATAATATCTTTTTAAAAACTTTCTCTAATTTTAGTGAAATCAAATCACAACATTCCTAAAACTTTCATCTATAAATGATACAATAAAATTTTATCGAAAATTATGTGCAGAATTCATCTCCGAATAGAAATATTTTTTGGGGTTATACGAGAATAGTGTTATGGATGGAATGTTAATAGTGCATATTAAAAATTTTGTTATAATTAGAAGAAATATTTATTTTTGAGAATGATATGTCATTGAAGTTTTAACACTTTTTCCCAAATCATTGAAGGAAGATTTAATTTGAGGATTTTAAATTCGTAGTATTAAATTATTTCCTTTTCCTTTTAATATAAAAATTCGAAAAAATCCTAAAATACTGAAATAATATTTAATGATATTTGGAGTTTATTTGAAGCTTAGCATAGCCTGCTCATTAAAATAAAGGGCATTAGTAAACAAAGCGATATAATTAAGCGTCCTATCTTAAATGGGAGAGGTAACCGCAATATTAAAGGCGAGGTCACACCAATCAAGGTCGCACGCCACGTAGCGGACGGGGTTAAACTACAGGAAGATGCCTAACTGTTTTCTTACTCACACCACTAAAATTGTAAAGTTTTTTTCACCTTGATTAATAGCTGAAAGTTGTTTGGCAAGGCGGGGGAAACTTCGTTCTGTTTAGTGCATCTGGACGCCTCTCTCGCTACACCATTATTTTGCAATAAATGCGGTAAACAAAATTCAGTCCCATGAGTGACTAAAGATTATGAAAGTACGCGCAGATGGTAGATATCCTGTCATATATGACGTCACACTAAAAGCTCGCGTATGTGGATTATCACCCCGTCCACAAGATGGCGCAACTGTGTTAATTTACTCCCGATTCCAGAATTAAGTTTGTATGCTTACTTATATCGCTTTGTTAGTAAATTTCATAGAAAAAACCCAGATGAAATGGACAAAGAACATCTTTTTTGTTCTGCTGAATTTTTAGTAACATACACATCTTTGTTACATTTTTTCTTGTCATAAAATCGTACCCTTTTTTTAGAAAACATTGTGACATCTTTATATATCTTTCTAATTAAAAATTCTTTCACGTAAATCTTTATGTATACATATTTATGTTTCATGGATCTATAGTATTATTTTCAAAATTACAAAAAAAAAGTTTGAATTTATAATTAAAAGAAATATATTTGAAATTCTTTTTTAATAGAAATCATGAAAGTTAAATTTATTTCCCCCGAATTCAACAGGATATTTTTACGAATGATTGCTAATAATAGAATAAATATTCAAAATTTCCCTCATTAGTAAAAAATAACAGAATGTGTCTATTTTTGAGAATGATGTAACAGTCACTTTCCGAAATTTTGTCCAAATAATTAGATAACTTTTGGTTTTCTGTTCATGTTCTAGTAACATAACCATCATTGTCACTTTTGTTCGTATTATAAACTCTTACTCTTTGGAGAACATTGTGATAACTTTTTATCTCTTTCTAATTAAAAATTCTTTAACTTAAATCGATTTAACGTAAATCTTTATGGATACCTATTCATGATTCATTGATGTGTAGTATTATTTTGTAAATTACTAAAACAAAAAAGTTCGAATTTATGTATTTGGAATTCTTTTTTAATAGAAATAATGAAAGTCAAATTTATTTCCCCCCAATTCAATAGGATATGTTTACGAATGATAGATAATAATAGAATAAATATTCAAACTATTCCTCTTTAGTAAAAAATAACAGAAGGTGTCTGTTTTTGAGAATGATGTAACAGTCACTTTCTGAAGTTTCGTCCTAATCAATAGATAAATTTCATTTTTCTGTTCACGTTCTAGTAACATTAACGTCTTTGTCACTTTTGATCGTATTTTAAACTCTTGCCCTTTGAAGAACATTATGACCACTTTATATCTCTTTCCAATTTAAAATTCTCTAACATAAATCGATTTTACGTAAATCTTTATGTATACATATTCATAAATAGAATAAACATTCAAACTTTTCCTCATTAGTGAAAAGTAAGATAAAGTGTCTATTTTTGAGAATGATTTAACAATCACTTTTCGAAGCTTTACCCTAATCATTAGAAAAATTTCATTTTTCTGTTCACGTTGAAGTAACATAAACTTCTTTGTCACTTTTGTTCTTTTTATAAACTCTTACCCTTTGGAGGAGATTGTTGCAACTTTACATCTCTTTCTAATTAAAAATTCTTTTACGTAAATCGATTTCACGTAAATCTTTATGTATACATATTCATGTTTCAAGGATGTATGGTATTATTTTGTAAATAACTAAAAAAGGCGTTTGAATTTATAATTAACAGAAATTAATTTGAAATTATTATTTAATAAAATTCATGAAAGTTAAATTTATTTCCCCTCAATTCAATGGGATATTTTTACGAATGATAGATAATATTAGAATAAATATTCAAACTTTTCCTCATTAGTAAAAACTAAGATAAAGTGTCTGTTTTTGAGAATGTATTAACAGTCACTTTTCGACGTTTTGCCCTAATCATTAAATAACTTTCATTTTAATTAATTCAAATTCTTAGCAATTAATTATTTCCCTTTCCTTCGCACTTTATTCTGTAAAAGGACTTAATAAATTAGGAAAATATTGAATAAAAGTTTAATTGGATTTCATTAGAAGCAGAATATATTTTACTGATTTAAATAAGGACATTAATGGCATATATGTATCGCACTTCAAGCGGGAATCTATTTCCTTGGTGAATTTAATTTACATCTAGAGGTAAAAATTACTAAAGAAAAATAGTCCTTATTTTGGTTTAAATACAGGTATTTTCAATTAGTAAACTGATTTTGTAGCTCGCATATGTGTAATTTACTTTCACAGGGATCACAATATACATTAAAAAATTTTGCATGAATGGTGATGTTTGAAAATTTGTCAAAATGTAATTGTAAATTTTCTTTTTTAAATAACAAGATTTCCCTAATTGCTGCAGAAGAAATGGTGTTATGGATACATATTTATTTTTCATGAATCTATGGCATTATTTTATAAATAACTAAAAAAAAAACATTTTAGTTTACAATTAACAGAAAAGGATTTGAAATTCTTATTTAAAATGAATCATGAAAGTTAGATTTATTTCCTCTCAATTCGCTAGGATATTTTTAGGAATGGTTGGTATTAATAAAATAAATATTCAAACTTTTCCTCATTAGTAAAAACTAAGAGAAAGTGTCTATTTTTGAGAACGATTTAACAGTCACGTTTTCAAAATTATGTCCTAATCATTAGATAAGAATCATTTTAAGGAACTCAGTTTCTTAGCAATTACATATTTCCCTTTCCTTCGCACTTTTACCTGTAAAAGAACTTGATAAATTAGTAAAATATTGAAGAAAAGTTTAATTGGATTTCATTAGAAACATGACATATTCTACTGATTTAAATAAAGAACATTAATTGCATATGCATCGCACTTCAAGCGGAAATTTAATTCCTGGGTGAATTTCCTTTACTTCAGAGGTAAAAATTAATAAAGAAAAATAATTGTTAATTTTGTTGAAATACAGGTATTTTTTAATTAGTAAAATAATTCTGTAGCTCGTGTATCTGTAATACAGTCGAACTTGGATAATTCGAAGTTCAAGGGACCAAAAGAAAAGTTCGAAATATCCAAAAATTCGAATTAAATATATTCGCTCAAAAAGAAGAGATAAATAAAAAAAGATTAACTCCACAATGAAATATTTAACACATAAACTTTATCTAAGGATACTGCTACATTTTTTTTTCATTAAATCAAACATTTAGCTTAATTATTCATTACTTTTAAGAAAACAATCAGATATTTTTGATTGCTTTTTCGAATGCAATCTTTGAGTCATAGCATATGATTCCAACTTACCAATTGACACAAAAATAGAATCTTTTACATTGGACTGACCTTCAAAAAAGCGTCGAAGTTCTTGTATATGCATAATAGCTTCTAAGCAACTAGGTAAGGGCTTCTCTTGTATTTCATTGTTCTGTTCATCTTCAGATAGTCCGTTCTCAGCTTGGTTGTTTTCCGCCAGTTGAGCAACAATGTCAGCATCAGTTACCTGGCCACACACAGCCACATTTTGGTCCACGTTGACGTTGTCTTCATACAAGATTGATGGATCCGATTTTACATCTTCCCAATTATCGACAGTAAGTTCAGGATCAATTTCGTCAATGTTTTCCACTACATTTACTCCTTCTGTTTCTTTCTTTACAAATCCCGCCTTATGAAAACATTTCATAATCGTTATCTCACTGACCTTGTCCCATGCCTGCCTACACATTCTTGAAGCATGAAGAACGTTGAGATTCTTAATGTCAAAATCTCCGATGAGGATTCTTTCAACCAACAGACGCCTGTAGAAATGTTTAAGGTTTTTGATGATTCCTTGGTCCATTGGCTGAACCACAGATGTCATGTTGGCCGGGAAAAAAATGACTTCCACATTTTTCATTTTGGGAATGCTGTTGTGAGCCGAACAATTGTCAATAAAAAGGACAATCTGTCGTTTTTGTTTTTCAAATTTCTTGTTTATATTTAAAAGCCATTTTTGAAAAATTTCGGACGTCATCCATGCCTTTGTATTTGAATCGTAGGAGACAGGCTTAGACTTAACATTTTTAAAGCAACGTGGATTAGCCGATTTGCCAATCATTAATAGTGGCAACTTTTCGGACCCGTCCATATTTGCTCCAACAAGCAACGTTACTCGCTCTTTACTTAGTTTTCCACCACTGCATGTTTCTCCTTTGAAAGCAAGAGTTTTATTTGGAGTACACTTATAAAAAAGTCCAGTCTCGTCGACGTTAAAAATATTTTTTGGTTCCTTATTCTGAATAATTTCCCTTAAATGTTTTTTCCACACATCAGTTGCTTGAATATCCACTGCACCACTTTCACCACACACTGCTTTGAAAGAAATATCGTTTCTATCTTTGAAACCATTCAGCCAACCTGTGCTGGCTTTGAAATCTTGAATGCCTAATGCAGCGGCAAATTGTTCAGCTTTGGCTCTCATAATAGGGCCACTAATTGGAATGTTCTTATCTCGCGCTTGTTTAAACCATTTAAGAACACAACCGTTCACAACTGGGTTATCAGGTCCTCTCGTCCTTTTCCTATTTTTTCCTGTGTCATTTTCGCTATTCAAAATTTTATCTTTGTTCTTCAAATATGTCGATAATGTGTTGGGTGGAATTCCAAATTCCTTGGCAATTTCCGATTTCTTTTTAAGGCCTTTTTCCACTTCATTAATCACCGCTACCTTTTGAACTAATGTTAATGACTTATAAGGAGTTATAGCTTTTGACAACGCCATAGTAAGAGAACATAAAAACAATACTTAAAGCACACACACAAAAACTTACAACCGCGTTAAATCATTCACTCACGTGACTCTAAGATAGGAAGAAATGTAGCTGCGCTTCTGGAGAAAAAAAAAGGGGGAGGGGAAGGGTTGGCGAAAATCTGCGATTGCAACACCTAAGCTGCGATCCTTTCAATGCGCAGTGAAATAGATTCCCCAGACGAAAGGGTGCGGCTAAGTCTTGGAATTTTGCCAAATAGAAAGACAATTAAAATAAACTGTTTTACTATTTTAAACCTTAGCCGAAAAAAGTGTCAGGATTAATATTTACCGCAAAATTCGAAAGGCAATCCTACGAAAAATTCGAATTATCCAAAATAAAATTCGAAATATCCACATTTTTTTAACATTATTTTAATACAGAATTCTAGGGACCAAGCAAAAAGTTCGAATTAGCCAGAATTTCGAATTAAACAAGTTCGAATTATCCAAGTTTCACTGTATACCTTTACAATAAAAATATCATAATATATATTAAAGAGCTTTTATGAATGTGATGCTTGAAAATTTGTCTAAATGGTAATTGTTGTTAAATAACGAATTTTTACCTAATTGCTGCAGAAGAAATCGTGTTCATAAGTTATCATTAATTTTAATTTATATCTGAAAATGAAGTACAAAAAAATTCATTGCAGTTATTTTAAGCTTAAGTATATAGAGTTATAAATTTTATCGATAAAATTTAGTCTCTGAATCCTCTGAATCCTTAAATTATCCAATTTTAATATTATAAATATATTAACTATTGTATTCAAATCCTTTTTTTGTGTTTTTCGTGGGCAATCCAAAAAACGTACATAAATTACATGTAAAATGTCTATCAGAGTTTGAGTAAAACCAAAAATGGATTTCACTTATGTACCGTCACCCGGGAAACCAGTTTTGTAAGCTCTAATGTTAATATAAAACGAAATTGTTAATTAATATATATGGTAAAACGAACGTAATTGGAAAGTAACTATCTTCTTGTTTGATCGACAAATACTATTTTATATTTATCAAATGCCAAGAAAGACAGCTGTACATGAGCTCAGTTATGCATCTAACAAGTACTATGCTACATATCTGAATGTAAACTGTGATATTAATTCATAAATGCTGGCTAGATACGGGTTGAAGTGTATTGAATTATTCATGTTATCAATTCTTCTGGTTTTCTCTGGTGAGAGTAAATCTGAAATGAACTCTGATTAAATAGAGAAGTCTTCAATTGATATTCACAAATTTCTTTTTCTAACATTTTTCAACAATATTTTTGCTTAAATTCTGAGTAGTACAGTAATATTTTTTTATTATTATTACTGAATTATTTCATGTCCCATTTGATTCCAATGCAAGATTTATAATCTATTTGCATTATTTCGAATCTTAGCATTGAAACATATTATTCTGGTCTAGGAATCGCATTTCGTCAGAAAAATTGAGTTATTGTAGGTTATGCAAAACATGTCTCTTGATGTCAGTTTTAGGAATGTTGAATTATTCCTAATGTATACTCTTCTACAATCTGGACGAAATTCTATACTAGCATAAACATGGAATAATTCTAACGGATATGTATAAACACAGCTTCAGAGTTTATTTTATTTTCATTATGTTGTTCATGAATGAATGATAAATTGAAATATAAATTTTAATTTTTTCTGAAATTTAATTAATAATATAATAAAATACACCTCACAGTATTTTTTTTTAATTCTTATTAAATTCTGTAAAAATTACAGTATAAAAGCGATGTCCTAAAACCGACATTTTAAAACTATTTTGTTCACCACTGTTACAAACTATGGACGTGGTTGATGTCTACTAGATATCTACCATGGATATTATTGTTTGGAAACATTGGTAGGCAAAAAAGTAAAAAAAAAAATAGTCGTCTCTGGTAGTCCTGTAAAAAGGAATTATGCGGGCAAATCTAAAGACTGAAAATTCGAATTTTGTTGAAATACCAAATTATAAATGAGTTTATTTTACTTTTTGATTTAAATTACAGTACAGCCCCGATTATCCGCGGAATTGGGTGGCAAGGGCACAGCGGATAACAAAAATTGCGGATAATCCGAAAAGAAAATTCAACATAAAAACTATGTTTTAGTGTACAAAAAACATAACAAAATGTTTAAAATACATACATATGCACAGTACAGCAGAAACCTTTGATTTACGTCTAAATCACCAAAATAAAGAACAGTAAACAAGAAACAATGCCATACATAGTGTACAAAAAATGTTGAGTTATACCTTTTTAAAAAAAAAATCAGTTACTTGTTTTTGTTTCTTGCTTTGGAAACACTTCTATCTCAAAAGTGAAGCTATTCTTGATATGCTCCCTTGGAATTTATCATAATACAGTCGAACTTGGATAATTCGAAGTTCAAGGGACCAAAAGAAAAGTTCGAAATATCCAAAAATTCGAATTAAATATATTCGCTCAAAAAGAAGAGATAAATAAAAATAGATTAACTCCACAATGAAATATTTAACACATAAACTTTATCTAAGGATACTGCTACATTTTTTTTTCATTAAATCAAACATTTAGCTTAATTATTCATTACTTTTAAGAAAACAATCAGATATTTTTGATTGCTTTTTCGAATGCAATCTTTGAGTCATAGCATATGATTCCAACTTACCAATTGACACAAAAATAGAATCTTTTACATTGGACTGACCTTCAAAAAAGCGTCGAAGTTCTTGTATATGCATAATAGCTTCTAAGCAACTAGGTAAGGGCTTCTCTTGTATTTCATTGTTCTGTTCATCTTCAGATAGTCCGTTCTCAGCTTGGTTGTTTTCCGCCAGTTGAGCAACAATGTCAGCATCAGTTACCTGGCCACACACAGCCACATTTTGGTCCACGTTGACGTTGTCTTCATACAAGATTGATGGATCCGATTTTACATCTTCCCAATTATCGACAGTAAGTTCAGGATCAATTTCGTCAATGTTTTCCACTACATTTACTCCTTCTGTTTCTTTCTTTACAAATCCCGCCTTATGAAAACATTTCATAATCGTTATCTCACTGACCTTGTCCCATGCCTGCCTACACATTCTTGAAGCATGAAGAACGTTGAGATTCTTAATGTCAAAATCTCCGATGAGGATTCTTTCAACCAACAGACGCCTGTAGAAATGTTTAAGGTTTTTGATGATTCCTTGGTCCATTGGCTGAACCACAGATGTCATGTTGGCCGGGAAAAAAATGACTTCCACATTTTTCATTTTGGGAATGCTGTTGTGAGCCGAACAATTGTCAATAAAAAGGACAATCTGTCGTTTTTGTTTTTCAAATTTCTTGTTTATATTTAAAAGCCATTTTTGAAAAATTTCGGACGTCATCCATGCCTTTGTATTTGAATCGTAGGAGACAGGCTTAGACTTAACATTTTTAAAGCAACGTGGATTAGCCGATTTGCCAATCATTAATAGTGGCAACTTTTCGGACCCGTCCATATTTGCTCCAACAAGCAACGTTACTCGCTCTTTACTTAGTTTTCCACCACTGCATGTTTCTCCTTTGAAAGCAAGAGTTTTATTTGGAGTACACTTATAAAAAAGTCCAGTCTCGTCGACGTTAAAAATATTTTTTGGTTCCTTATTCTGAATAATTTCCCTTAAATGTTTTTTCCACACATCAGTTGCTTGAATATCCACTGCACCACTTTCACCACACACTGCTTTGAAAGAAATATCGTTTCTATCTTTGAAACCATTCAGCCAACCTGTGCTGGCTTTGAAATCTTGAATGCCTAATGCAGCGGCAAACTGTTCAGCTTTGGCTCTCATAATAGGGCCACTAATTGGAATGTTCTTATCTCGCGCTTGTTTAAACCATTTAAGAACACAACCGTTCACAACTGGGTTATCAGGTCCTCTCGTCCTTTTCCTATTTTTTCCTGTGTCATTTTCGCTATTCAAAATTTTATCTTTGTTCTTCAAATATGTCGATAATGTGTTGGGTGGAATTCCAAATTCCTTGGCAATTTCCGATTTCTTTTTAAGGCCTTTTTCCACTTCATTAATCACCGCTACCTTTTGAACTAATGTTAATGACTTATAAGGAGTTATAGCTTTTGACAACGCCATAGTAAGAGAACATAAAAACAATACTTAAAGCACACACACAAAAACTTACAACCGCGTTAAATCATTCACTCACGTGACTCTAAGATAGGAAGAAATGTAGCTGCGCTTCTGGAGAAAAAAAAAGGGGGAGGGGAAGGGTTGGCGAAAATCTGCGATTGCAACACCTAAGCTGCGATCCTTTCAATGCGCAGTGAAATAGATTCCCCAGACGAAAGGGTGCGGCTAAGTCTTGGAATTTTGCCAAATAGAAAGACAATTAAAATAAACTGTTTTACTATTTTAAACCTTAGCCGAAAAAAGTGTCAGGATTAATATTTACCGCAAAATTCGAAAGGCAATCCTACGAAAAATTCGAATTATCCAAAATAAAATTCGAAATATCCACATTTTTTTAACATTATTTTAATACAGAATTCTAGGGACCAAGCAAAAAGTTCGAATTAGCCAGAATTTCGAATTAAACAAGTTCGAATTATCCAAGTTTCACTGTAGTTTTATTTAATTGTTGTTGTGTTTACGTTTTGTTAATAAAATCAAGAAAAGATATCGAGACTTTATATATCTGATATATTAAACATGACAACCGAATCTACAAATATTCTTCTATTACTTTCGAATACATGAATTTTTCTGTTTATAATTATTAATAGGGCTTACTGTATTTTCCTTGCTGTTTGCTTGAATTAAAAATAATAATAATAATTTCGCTTCGCAGATAAACAGCACCGCGGATAATCCGCTCGCGGATAATCGGGCCTTACTGTACTTTATAACTCTGTAAAAGTAGACAACATTTTTAAAACGTCAAATAAAAGCTAATTTAACATTTTATATTCTGAATTTCGAATAAAAAATTCCTCCACCTGAATAATTATTTACGTTAATGTCTAAGATTGCCAGAACAACATATATAATAATAATTTGATTTTTAGATAAATTTTTTTAATTAAGAATGATTTAATAAATCGGTAGTTAGAGCTGTTTTTGCAAATATTTACAAGATTAATCAGATTAATTAAAACAATATTACTGTTATGGAAACCTCAAAATTCTTATAAGAACAGTGTAAATAAATGTATTGTGATCTTATCCGAAACAGGGAAGTGTTTTGTAGTTGCAAGTATTTAGAAGAACATTTTTTAATAGGGTAAAAGCTACACTTACGCAAATGGTTGAGAAAATAATCACATTAAAAAATATTAGGCAGATTTCGTAACAAATAATACTTATTGCAATGTCCCCTATATTGGAATTTTTGAAAAATGTTTGCAGATCTACGCCGATCACGACCCCTAGAAGCCCAAACCAACCCCAGTTAAAAACTTTATATATATATATATATCATATTGGCAAGTTTTTCATAGGACCAACTCTTACAGCAAAAGCAAATTAAACAAAAATAGGTGTTGTCGAAAAAAAATATCGTATTAAAGGTGTACTCAAATCCAAACGGCTTATTTTCTGATTCATTTTTAAATTCATTTTTGCTCTGAAACGCATCCAATTGGCAGGTTCTTTTATTCAGAAACTATATAATGTGCTGTATTGGTCGATTTTTTGATAAAAGCAGAATATATTTCAAAAAATGCTGTCAACGTGGGCATTTTAAACCGAATTTCTCAAAGCGATAGTGCTGGAAATAAAACAAAAATGGTCGTACTAAGAATTGAATGAAAAATAAAAACACAGGTCGCTTATAAATCTCTTCAAAAAATAGCGTCAGCAAGTTTCATGTTTTTACTTTTAAAAGTTAGTCTGAATTTGTAATGTTGAGCGTGGAAAATATTATTCTGAATATCGCCTTAATATGATTACTATAAAACCAGCTCTTACAGAAAAATAAAATTAAAAATTATTCAAAAGCGGCGAGATAAAATTTTTAAACTGGTTTTTATCTCTGATCTTGATTTAGCGTTTGTTGTTGAAATTAGTACTTAATTTCGAAATCTACCTCCGACTGTAGGCCGAGCCGGCAGAGATTTTTTTGACTTCGACTGTTTCACTGTGCTTTATAAACAGGATTGAGAAAATTATTTTATATGAAAAGTGCAATCCACTTTTATTAGTACATGAATTGAATAAAATTTACATTGAATTTCCTTTAATGGTACTTAAAAGTACCGTCAAAATATAAAGGATTAAAAAATATGGATATAATTAAGGATATAGATTTCCTCTCTTGGCAAAATAATTGAAAATAACCAAAATTCATATAGGCACAAATGTTCTTAAGAAATGCAAGAGCTATCAAGTTTTTGCTAAACTGAAATCAATAAATTTCGAATATTTATTTAATAGGTTTTCATAGATATTGTGTATCATGGAACGTCAGATTAAATGGAACTTTTAAAGAGATGAAGTTTAATTTTATTAGTTATTCATATTTATTTACTGTTCTAAACACCTGATAATATCTTACAACATATTGTACATAATATATTACACAACCGGTGATACACTCTTCATTTATGCTAAACTATTGGTAAAATATCGGTTTCGTTGTTCTTTAATTAATTGTGCAGTCTATTAACAAATATACAAGATGTTGCCAAATTTGACGGACAAATTCAGAGGGGTTGATAGTATGCGTCAAGATGATAAAAAATTACCATAGAACACATGAGGTTGCAAGCGACATCAATAATACAGGGTGTTCTACCCTAGTACAAATTGGGTTGAAGGTAATAAAAATCAGAAAACTGAAGTACAGTCGAACCTCGTTATCTCGACACTCTCATGACCAGAAAAAAATGTCATCATAAGCGGAGTGTCGTGGTAACCGGAGGAGGAGAAAAGTATGTTTATAAAAAGCTGTATTTTTAATTAATTTAAAACAATTTTAAATTCATAACTGTTCTTGCATTTTTGAGCATTATTAAACGAAATAAACACAAAAGCAAAATTGAAAAGAACAAAAATCAGATTTTTCTGTAAAGAGTTTTAAACACTACAAATACAGTGTGGAAGTGAGATGTTTGCAGTTCGAATGCGCATTTGCGTATGTGCCACAAGAACAAGTCCAGCGACATTTGCTGTTTTACTTCTCCCACATTCCCTAAATGAATACGTATTGCACCCTCAATGTAAAATACAGGGGGTGAGTAATCGTGTGCGGGAGGGGGGGGGGGGGGTAGAGAACGCATAAGAAGGGGAGAAGAAATCTCTTCTTTACTGAATTAAATGGGTCATTCATTCAATGGGTCATTCAATTTATGTAGGTTTGTTTATTCAGATAAAGGACTGAAATAAAGTTTCTCCTTTATCTCAATGGGTATTTTAGACACTTTTGCGAAACGTTTTGCTAAGACATTTCTTACCGCTTAATTTCCGTGTTTGTAAGATGGATTATGAAAAACGGGCAATTTTTCCAAACTGTCGGGATATCCGGAGTTGAAAATATTTCAACCACGTAAAATCCGGTGTTTATTTACATTAAAATCATATACAGAAAATCGGGACTTTGAAAAACTGACGTGATAAGCGGAGGGACGTGAAAACCAGGTGTCGGGATAACGAGGTCCGACTGTATATTACAATAAAACCTTTAAGATACAAGCTCACCCTTGTTGTAAATGTGATAATATTATACAAAGGGTGGTAGAAGTTTCCATTATACGTATTCACTTGACGCTCCATATTTTGGATAGCGATTACCAGTTCATGCGATATCATCGATTGCTTGACCACCCTGTTTTTTCACAATTTTCCGTGATGATGTAACATTTCACACAAAACAAGGTACATACTGTTCATTTTCATTGCAATGTTTTCATTTTTCTCAAAATTATTACCGCGAACCCGAGTTCAGTTAAGATGAAACACCCTGTATTTGTTAATAAATAAGTGGTTTGCGACCCCATGTTCTAAAGCAATTTTTCTTCCTGCTGATGCCTACTTTTACCTCTCTGAACTTGTCGGTTGAATTCGACAATACCCTGTATATTTCTTAACATGTGAGTGATTATGTAAAATTACATCTGTTGTTATTTATAAAATAGCTTTTAATTTCCACAACTTTAAAAAAAAAGACTTATTCACATTATTTATCTAGTAGTGAAGAATTTATTTTTGAGGAATGTGCTAATTGTCCATTAAATCCAACTAACCATTTGATTACGAGCCATGTCTGACGACAGGGCTTTTTTTTACATTCAAAAGTACCTTAAATTATAAACTTTTGTCGTTCTTGTGGATTTCCCTTGAAAATATCCTACTACTAGAGAACAGGAATTCTGCTTTTTCAGAATTTAATGTCGCCCCGACATTTTCATTGCTTCATTTTCTTCTGGTGGACTGGTGGCTTCTATTATTATGAAACAGCCATTATAAATAAAGCGTTAAAAAAAATTATGGCCATTTTTTTTTCCATTCTACCAGAAAATCAGAGTTCTAACTTTTTACGGCAGCTCTTTCATCTTCACCTAACGCTTCATTTATAACGGCTGTTTCATAATAATAGAAGCCACCAGTCCATCAGAAGAAAATAACTCGGCTAAGCGTGACTCGGATAATCGGGACTCTACTGCAAAACATATTTCAGTTTTAAGACTTAAATCACACGCTTTTATTTTATGTAAAATGACGTCATTTGCATTAATATAGAAACTTAAAATTAAATATAGTTTATAATAGGTCCCTGTTTTATCATAAATCCTTCATTTATATTTTTCTGAAAGTAGCACGCATTTTAATTAATTTTTTTTCAATTTAATTTTTTTAATTAATTTTTTTTCTCCATTTTATGAGAAAATGGCAACAAAAAGATATAATTGCTATTTTTCATAAACTTTTTCTTTACCTTGTACAGAAATGGCGTACTTGAGTTGCCAAAATGAAACAAATGTCGCTAAAAACTACAAAATTTAATATTTCAAAAACAAATAGAGATGCAGTTTTCAAACAAATTGCATTAAAAAGTACTTTTTTTCCCAATACGATGGTATAAAAACTGAAAATGTGCGATGTTTAGAAATTTAAAAAAAATGCTATAGAGCATTTAATTGTACAATGATACATCTACTTTGTTTATTGCTAGCGTCTGTAAGCTAACGTTATTTTTTGGACACAAAATAAGCTGGGAGAAAGAAATAGCATACCGTACCGGAGCTGATAAATGCGTACCAGAGTTTATCTTTCAAAAGGTGGTGTTAGAGCCGACTGCACAAACAATCACTTTATCGAGTTGACGTCTGAAATTCCAGGATTAGATAGAACTCGATTCGCATATCAAAAGGCAACTGGTCTGCCAAGTCATATCTTGGTGGAACCTTCTGCAGATTTGGTTTTAATGCTTGATCGGTAAGTTTATCATTGCTTTCCTGCACCCAAAGATATGAAAACGTGGAGGCCTGGGAGCAGGAAAACACTGCAGTAAACTTACCAGTCAACTACTAAAATCGTGTTTGCAGGTGTTTACCACCAAGGTATTTCTTGGCAGACCAGTTACATTTTAGTATGCGAATCGAGTTTTTGCCATTCCTGGAATTTCAGCCGCCAACTCGATGGTTGTGGTTTGTGTAGGTGTCTTTCGGTCTATATGAAATGAATAAAAAAAGTCCACTTGGACGCATATGTCCCAAGCCGAAATAAAATAAGTAGTTTTCTCCAAATGAGTGAAAAAGTGTCCAGGCGAGACACTTACTCAGAATCTTTGGATTTAATTCCCAAAGCTTTGCGATTTGAGGTATCTAGATGACACCCCAACCAATACAATTCACTCAGACAACCATTTAGAAATGTCATCTGGTCTGGTATTTCAGAAAGTTCGGTAGAGGACCACCGGTAAAGGACATTTCTTTACCAGTGGTTTATTTTGTCGTGCTGACATGTCGTCTTGATAGTTCAATTGGCAAAGTATTGGATTTACAGACAAACGTTCTGTTTTTAAGTCATGATCTAGGCATATTTCAAATCTGTGATAAAAAATTACTACTCATGACAGTTATTTAGAAATCAGTTTGATTGTGTTAAAATAATAAAAACCTAACCAATTCTATCTCGTATGCTATTTCAAATATCTCCCAAAAAATAAAAATTAAAACTATATTCATGGATTACTTTTTGTAATAAATTATTTTATAAATTACGAAGTTAAATAAATTCATCCAATCATAAAATAAGAAGTTATTCTTACTTGAAATGATATTACATTATATGGTGATTTGATAAGCCTTGGGGACAATGTTATTTAAAACAGAAAACTGTCATAATCACAAAGGTTAATAAAAGAATGTAATTTATCGTTTTTTTATTTAAAGTAAAATACTAAATTTCGACTAATCACATCATTAATGAAAATTTTGTGGATGCATAATTTTGCAAGAAAAAAGTAACAAGAATCTTTATTGTAACGAAATACAATTTAAGGATCGAAGTACCTTTGGGTAATTTGTCGAAATTTTTTTTTATATAAAACTGATAACCGATACGAAATAAAATTTTCTACCTGTTATGCATCTTTTTGTTAGATATTGAATTAACTTATTTTGAATAATTCATGTTGTCTATTCTTCGACAAACTTTTTCTCCCATTGAATGTGAATCTCTGTGGATATAAAACTTACCTAATTGTTATTCATTAACTAAACCATTAGTTTTGAGAGATTTCTGATTTTTGCGATATTGTTTGTATAGAAAATGTATAAAGAAAATCTTAATTTATTATATGAATGGTAAATATCTTTTTTTAACATTATTAATCATTATTTTAAGAGAAATAAAAACTCATGCTTCACAATTATTTAAAAATTCATTCGAAATTACTGAATTATGGTACTTTTTGAAAAGAACTCTATTTTTAATTACTTTTTTATTCCATTAGATGAAGCAGATATTTAAATTATTATATATTTAGAAACAGAAATTTGTGTGATGAATTCAATAGGAAAGTTCACAATAGCTATGATTAAGACATCCTAAGAGACATTTATGAGCTGAATTATGGTAAGTACAATTATATTATTATTTCACGATAAAAAGAAAAAAATAACTTATATTCCTTTATAATTATAAACGACTTAAAAAAAACAGCTAAAAACAATTGGCAATTCTTAATTAGGGATGCATCAAACTATTTATTATAAAAAAATGAAAAAATTAATATGCGTGAATAAATCGATATTGTTACACAAAGCAATGTACAGTAGTGGGAAAAAAGTAAAAACTCCCTACTAACTCCTCAACAAATTATCGTAGAAGAAAGTTACTACATATAAATTTGCTTAAGGGGTCATCTACATAATAAAACGAATTAAAACTTCATTTTTTTTTCAATGGTAATACCCAATTTTAATGAGATATTTCAAATTGCCGATTCAAACTATGCTGAGACACCAAATTTCAAGTAATTTGAATGATAAGTTTTTGAATTATAAACATTCAAAATTTAGTGCTTCTAATGTTAAATTACATTTTCATATTTTTATTAATATCTCCTGAAATTCTGCTCCTAATGTGTGTTTTTTTTTTTTTTTTTTTTTTTTTTTTTTTTTTTTTTTGTAACAACAATACCCAAACATAAATACGCTGAATTTGCAATTTTTATAATTTTATGATATGAATTATGAATTATGAAATGAATAATCGAAAAAATTATGAATTGCAACCTACAATATTTTGGATGGATTTAGATTTATTAAGCGCTGCTTTATGGAAATCCAAAATTTCATATTTTTCTTCCAAGTAGGATTCAAATTATGCTTAAAAAACGGCAAAATGATGGTTTAAGGGGCCGTCTGTTATAGAAGTGAGTAGATATTTTGAAATTTATTCTGCTGTCCTGTAATCTAACAGACTTCATTGGCTCCTTGAGTGGAGCTTAAGGTAATATTTTTAGTTATGATTATTTTTATTCATTGAAAATAACAGTAAAAATTATTTTTTTTTTACAAAAATATATTTTTTCTATAGTTAATGAAATAATTTTAGCCTAAGAGTAGTTCATTTTAAACACACATATTTGTTTAGTATCTTTACCAAATTTCATGACAATCCATACATACTTTCTCAAGATATCATGCGCGTAATGACTTATGGAGTAAAAAAAGAGCTATTTTGATTTCAACAATACACAAATTCTGTAAAAGGCTAATAAATTTCTGAAGACAGCATATTACAAAGCACAATTTGTTGAAACAATATCCAAAATTTCATGTTTAGGGGAGACTAGGGAGGCTTGACCCACCCCTCAGTTTTCATATTTAAAAATATTTGAGAGTTTTATCAATAGGTGTCAACCAAAGCTACTGGAATGCTCAAACAGCAGGCTTTGTTTCATACAGCTAATTGAAATAGGTGTGGAAAAACCGATTGTGAAGCGTTTTCAACCTAAAAGTTGTGTTTTTTAGAAATATTCTGTAAGCTTTTTTTAGATAAAATATATCACAGAAATTTAAGTAAGTAGGTTTTAAGTAATGCAGATATATCGAGCTTTCATTCCAGGCATATAAATTGTACAGTAAATTATGTTTAACATGACAATGTGCAATTCTTCATAAAAGGGCTATGTGGGGAGGCTTGGCCAGATGCTCAAGGATCCCTTAATTAAGTGGTTTTGTAAATCTTTTTATTATACACTGTGCATAATGAAAGGTTAATGGTTATACATAAAAAAATAATGTAAATTTATTCTGTAAGACTACAATACACTGGAATGATAGAAAAGAAAATGTTTAAAACTGATTGAAGAAAGATGTGAAAAATTGCTATAGTATCCACTGGAAGAAAAAAATTGATGAAACATAAATGGGAAAAGTTGATAGGAACTGTTCTCCATCTAAATATGACTTACAATTGATAAATAAAAACAGTAGAAAATACTAGAAAGACTAGAAAGTATGAAAGCAACAGTCTTAACCGTTTCAAGGCCAGTGGCATGCTTATGAAACCACTTAATTTTAATTCCCAAATGTCACAATGACACCAGAATTTTGCTAAAATCTTTTCCATTTAATATGTAAGTGAAATATAGCCTTTTTCTTATTTCCAAATAAATCTGTTCATAAATTCCGGTGCTAGTCATTTATTTGTGGCTACAACAGAACATAGCATTGATCAAAAAACTTTTGGAAGTTATGTAGGCAAATCTTACCAGGATGAATACAATGAGATGAAGCCAAATTATGTGGCAACGAGACTTGTCGGATCGAGTGTCACAAAAAGTAGGACAAGGAGACAAAAAAATTCGAGATAGTGGCTCCTCAATCCGGACATAATAATACATGAAACCCTGTGAATACGGAACCTTTCTTTAACGGAATACTGTTTTAAATGCTGAAATTTCATTTCCCCTGCTGTACAATTATACCTGTTCAGACAAAATCATCTTTAAAACAAAAGTTTTCTCTTCTGACTTGCGATTGCGTCAGAAGAGAAAACCGGTCTAAGAGCGTCTAAACCGGTTTATTTAAGCGTCATATTTTCAAAAATATTTTTTTATAATAATTAAAGCATGTAGCATAAAGTTATTTTTCTTTTTTTAAACTAATTTTATTTCTCTTCACAAATATTTCAATATAAAACAAAGTGGGTTAAGCCTCCCATATAGTGAGTCAACCTTCCCATATGTGGGGAGCTTGACCCATTATTTTTTCATGATTAAAATCAATCATTTTTCAAATTTCTTATATATTACACTTATGTAGCAATTTTATTTTGATAACCAATTGAAGAGCTGAGTGGAAGAACATGTAATGCTACATTTTCTTAAAAATTATTTTATCTTTTGGACGAAGGTGTTATCAGGTATTCCATCACATGGTAAAGCTAAAATACCAAAGTTCTATTTAGCCTTGAAGATTTAAGACATTATTCATTAATATTTAATAATGCAAATAATATTAATATTTTTTAATATTTAAAAATTAAATATGAATAAGTTTTTTCGATAGAATTTAATATCACACCTGTTAATATTTTAAACACATGGTATCAAACCGAAAATAAATCATTAAAATTGACAACAAAAACTTTCACATCAAATTTCTTCAAATGTAACTTTTGTTACTTAACATATTCTTCCACTTAGCTCTTCAATTGCATAACGAATAAAATGATATATAAAACTCTATTCTACGTTCAATATTTAAAAAATAAAAAATCATTTTGTAAAAAGTGGGTCAACCCTCCCTAGTCTCCCCTATACATAAAAAAGGTTTCGAAGATAGACTAATTCAAACTTTGAATTTTTTCGTTAAATTTCGTCGCGTTTAAAAGGTATAATATTCCTTAAGTAGAATTCGGTTCATTTTCTGAGTCTTCCCTGAAAGCAGTCTCTGCTTTGCGGTATGGGCGTTGGCTGTGACTGTCATGATCTACCAGTGCAGTCCGTGATTGCGGACGACACTTGTAGCGGGTCTGACACTAGACATTCGCTGATTTTCCTGCGCTGCTCCCAGGGGGGTGTGCAGTGCCCGGGAGCGGGTTCTCGTATGGTGGAATTTGTCAACGCTTGGGATAGCCGCTTATGTGGGATCCTCTGTGCTGGCACGATTTCTCTTAGTTTTATGGTTCAAATATCTATGAAAATATTATAGTAAATATTATTTTTAATTAATAAAAATAATAGAAAAACTCGTTAAAAGTAGTCGATTCTTTTTTATAGATACGGTTCCCAAAGATGAATTACCCATAGCCTCATATTTATCGCCAAGTTAGGCTTTTTAACTCGCCAAACGTTTGCAGTCCTAAACAAACAGCACGTGTGTAATTTTTTTCCATTTTGCTGTTACTTTAATGTTACAGAACTTATTTCGTAAACCACATTCGATTTCTTTTTTAAAAAATCTTTTCTTGAATTTGATTTTAAACACAAAAATATTAATATGGTTTAACATCTTTGTTATGAAAATAGTATGATGAACTTCATATCATTTTTCAATAAATGATATTTTTTATCGAATAATAGTTTTATAAAATTTTCAAAGGAATTGTCATAAAACAAAACAATATTGCCAACACATAAAAATATTGTAAGTTTTGGTATCTTTATTGTTTTATGTTTTTATTCTTATTTATGATGATTATAATGATGATCTCTTATGATGATTACAAGTTCACGGTATGTTCGCAATTATCGAAATTGCTGACGATCTTTCCATAATCGTCAATGCCGTGCACTCTATAAAAATTAAATACCAATAATAGTCAAACTTCTTCGTTTTATTTTCATTTAATATTCTTTTGTTATTAATGATAATAAAAGGAAGGAATAAGAGTATAAAATTTGTTAAAGATCTAAATTCAAACTTCACTAGTGAAGGAGCGTCTACTAGATTTCAGAAAACAATTTACCATATGATACCAACAAATCCAGCTGTGTCTGAAAGCTGACAAGAACTTTGATGAATAATCGGCTGTAGCCTGTTATTTGTATGCAAAAAAAATTCCCAGATGTATATTTAACTGATTTTAAATTATTCATGTTGTCGATTCATCCACAAACCATTTCCTCTGATGATGGTAAATTTGCACAGATGTACAAATATCCGATTTCTTATTTATAATACGGAGCTATTACTTTGGAAAGGTACTTATTAATCATTTTATTTTTATAATCAATAATATATGTCAAGACTTTTTTTGAACAATCAGCAACACTCTGTTTTCGTTTCCAAAAGATATTCATCAGCTACTAATTTAAGTGATTTTGAACTATTCATGTCGTCATTCCTTCAACAAAGCGTTTTCTTTTATTAGGATGGTTTTGCACTGATAAAAAAAATGCACTAATTATTATTTATAATACACAGATATTGCATTGGGAAAATGGACTTGATTTTATTAATTTTATGTTTATAGTCTCTTATTGTTGACAGAAACACTTCTGAAAATCAGCGGTACCCTGCTTTTTGTTTGTAAAACAGATGAATCACTATCGATAAAGTGATTTTGAATATTATAAGTGTTGTCGTTTTTTTCACAAACATTAGCACTGATATAAAAATACACAAATTGTTATTTATTATACGAGCAATTACTTCAGAAATCTACTTTATTTTTTTCATTTTATTTTTCTGCTCTCTAATATCTGACTAGAGCGATATTGAACAATCAGCGGAATCCTGTTATTTGTTTTCAGAAAGTTTCACCAGCTACGAAATTAAGTTATTTTGAATTATTCATGTTCTCGATTCTTCCACAAGCCGTTTATTCTAAAGACGGTGATTTTGGACAAATTTAAAAATACACTAATTGTTGTTTACAGTGGCCTCCAAAAGTTAAGGTACGGGGGCTGGATGCTTTCCATTGTACGCGGTTTGTCGAATATCTACCAACATTATTGGCGAATTGTTCTTGAACTTCTGGGATGTAAAGAACATGTTTGATTTCATATTTCTCGGTGAAGATTTATCGGGGGTACAATTTGGGGACTAATAATAAATTTAATAATAAAATAATATTTGCGATCACCTATGTAACAGAAAAGGCTGGAAATGGTTTGTCACTGTGATAAATGTCTATTTGGGTACTTTTCAACGTTTGTATGTATTTGTGTAAGCATAGCACTCATATTCGTGAAGATGTTAACGTTTTTGTGAAAAATTCAAAAGTTTTTTTGTTTATAGCATACAGAGTTTTCAACCAAATTTAAGACAACTTTCAAAAACCTGACAAAGAACAGCGGAAACAATATACTGCAATGAAAACATGAATATTTTGAATATTTGATGAGATATGGGCACTAGTATGTAATAATTTGTAACTAAGCATGCGTATAAGATTTCAAAATTTTTATTTCATAATATGATAGCCCGCGATTTTGGGTAACTCCTGTAAACAGTCCTGTCAAATATTGTGAAAACTCAGAAAGATATAGTGAGTTGATTGAAAAGTTGTGGAAAAACTCTTATAATAAAGCTATTTTTAGAAAGCAACTCACTATATCGCCCCTATCTTTCTGAAATTTCTCGATATTTGATTGGACATTTTAGATAAGTTGCCCTAAATAGCTGACTACCAAATTATGAAATAAAAATTTAGAAATCTTCCACGCATGCGCAGTTAAAATTATTCCATACTAGTGCCCATATCTCATCAAATATTCAATAAATTCATGTTTTAATTGAAGTGTACTGTTGATACTGTTCTTTGTCAGGTTTTCGGAAAGTTGTGTAAAATTTGGTTGAAAACTCTGTATGCTATAAGCAAAAAACTTTTGAATTTTTCACAAAAACGTTAACATATTTACGAATATGAGTGATATGCTTACACAAATGCACACAAACGTTGAACAGGACCCAAATAGTCATTTAACGCAGTGACAAACCATTTCCAGCATTTTCTGTTGCATAGCTGATCGCAAATATTATTTTATTATTAAATTTATTATTAGTCCCCTAATTGTCGGCCCGACTAAATCTTCATCGAGAAATATGAAATCAAACATGTTCTTTACATCCCAGATGTTCAAGAACAAATCGTCAATAATCTTGGTAGATATTCGACAAACCGTATGCAACCGAAAGCATCCAGTCCCTGTACCTTAACTTTTGGAGGCCAGTGTATAATAAAGAGCCATTACTTTAAGAGTGTAATGGATTTTATTTTTCTAGTTTCTAATATCTGACCAGAATACGGCTGAAAAATCAACGGTATCTCGTCTTTCATTTACAAAATGATTCACCAGATATCAAATTAAGTGATTTTGAATTATTCAGGTTATCGATTCTTCCAGAAGAAAATCTTTGCTCTAAGGAGGGTGATTTTGCACAGATATAAAAATACACTAATTGTTCTTTATAACATATATTTATTAATTTGGGGAAGTACTTGATTTTATTTTTCGAGTCTAGAATATCTGAAACGAACTGTTCTGAACACTCAGAGATATCCTATTTTTTGTATGAAAAAAAGATTCACCGGATATCTATATACGCTATGTTGAATTATTTATATTGTTCCATAAATCATTTTCTCTCATGAGGCTGATTTTCACCGATACATAAATTAACTAACTATTATTTATAATATGGAGCCATATTTTTGCGAATGTACCGTCGAACTTTGGGCCACTTTATCCTGGTTCCACTCATATTTCCATTATCAAAAAAATATTATATGTAATTTTTCAACGTCGAAATGGAGTTGTAAACAACTAACATAAATCAATGAAGAAAACAGTAGGGTTTTAAAGAGGTAATTTTGTATTTTTGTATTTTTGAACTATTTTTAAAGTTTTGGAACAAAGTAGCCTTTGCTAGAGGCTTCTTTAGTCCATTCACTTAGTTTCATATAAAATGAATGCATTTCATATGTAAATGAATACATTTTTATGGAAAACCCTTGCAATAGTATTTGCTAATAAATTAACACTGCAAACCAGATAAACAATTTTTTTTAACAGTTAAACACAATTAACCAATTGCTAATATTAAAGAAACGAGAAACAGTTTACGTCATGTCATCCTCAGCAACTGCAACAAAAACAATTAATGTAAAAAGAGCAAAAGAACTTCTTAAAACACCATCCAAAACTTTAATTGCGCTAGGCCTTTCGAAAGATCTGAGTCTTTCTTCGTCAGGCGCAAAGAAGACGTGCTTCTACTATGAAAGCAGCAGCAAGACTCAAATGCTTTCATAGTAGAAGCACGTCTTTTTTGCTCCTGACGAAGAAAGACTAAGATCTTTCGAAATGCCTAGAGCAATTAAAAGTTTTTTATGGTGTTTTAAGAAGTTCTTTTGTTCTTATTCATTCACAGCAGTTTCAACTTAATTTCTTTCAATTAATGTAACATTTTGCAATAGTAACATTTAAAAAAAGTTCCTTAAAACATGTTTTAAGAGATTTGGTTGTATAAAAGGCATTTCTAAGTAACTGGGTCTATTTTCGGACGAAAACAGGCCTGGCACAAAGTAGCCCGGAAATACTAGTTTTCATGCTAGCTTTATGTAAACGTAAACATTTTCTGCCAAAATAAAACGTTAAAGGGAAAATTATGAACATACATGAGTTACAGGTTACTACAGGTAATATTTTGAGACTTAATTTATTTCTTATCAAGATTGTTTCACAATAGAAAGTTTGGAGTGTTAAAACCTACACACGAAAACAGTTGTTTACAAAAACATTCAGTGTTGCCATTAAAAAAGTTAAATTACCCCTAAACTATTCAAATACCCTATAGTAGGGTATAAGTTATTTTTCAAGGGCAAAAACACTAAATTATCATCTACTGTTTGTTCGATAAAAAGAATATTTTTTTTTATGGGCTGGACCAAAGTAAACCCCCCCAAGGACCAAAGTAACCCCGATCGACGGTACTTGATTTTATTCATTTTATGTTTCTAATCTCTAACAGTGGAAATGAACTTTTCTGAACATTCAACGGTATCCTGTTTTGTGTTTGCAAAAAAGATTCACCAACTATCGATTTAAATGATTTTGAACTTTCGAAGTGTTGTCAATTCTTCCTCAAATGTTTGCACTGATGAGGATGCACAGATATAAAAATAAACTAATTGTTTTTTTTTGTTTTTTTTTTAATACGAGCCATTACTTTGGGAATGTACTTGAATTAATTCTTTTTATTTTTTTAATCTCTAATATCTGGCAAAGAACTCTTTTGAACAGTCATCGGTAACCTATGAATCTTATGCAAAAAGATTCACCAGATATCGCTTTAAATGATTTTGAATTATTCATGGTTGTCGATTCTTCCACAAACTGTTTTCACTAACGAGCTGGAATTTGCACAGATATGAAAATACACTAATTGTTATTCATAAAGCGAAGCCATTACTTTGGGAATGTACTTGATTTTATTTTTCTGGCGTTTATAAAGAGAAATTGAATTTTTTTGAATTAAAAACTAATTTTGTCAGAAATATTTTGAATTTTCTGTAAAAATCCTTAACCCATCAGCACACGCGCTGGGATGAAATCTACCCCAATCACATTTTTTGTTTAAAAAAATGGATAATTTTTTAGGACGCTTCTGGCTTGCTTTGTACCTTCCAATGAATGGTTGAGAAGGGGTAGGTGAAGCAATGTCTTTTCCTCGTTCGCTAGGAAGGGCAAAACATAAATCTCGCGAATGTAGAAACGTTTCATTTCGACACGTTCATTTCTTACGGAATAGCACACACTAAAATACTTTTAAAGAAAGGCTAACTTAAAAGCTACTTATATATATTGATGAAAGGGTATTAATACTAATTAATATAAATTTTGTAAAATAATTCACCTTTTAACGTGTGAAACGAAACAAATCGTTTGCATATTTTCTATTTAAAAAAGAAAAAAAGAAAGAAAAAAAACGTGATTTTTATAGAAACTGCTACAAAATCTGAAAATAAATATGAAAAGCAGTATTTTTCCCTAAAAGAAGTAATACTGATTCATTTTACAATGTAGAGCTGTAGATTTGCTTGTAAAACGTATTTAGCAAAAAATACAATGGGAGACAAAATGGGGTGAGATTTATCCTACGTGTGTAGTAACGTAATGGAAACGGGCAGCATATTTCAGACATGTATATCACTAAAATGATTACAGCTTCTAAGCCAATCAGCGAGCGTCACCATCGCGGTAACGTACACGCCCACAATTTGTTTGACAGCGGAAGATCGATCTTGGTAAGTTATTATTTACATTGGTCCCCATGGAAATGAAAGATTTTATTTATTTTTCAGAACGACTTTGGATTTTATTTACTTCAATTAGAAATTATACTTTTTTATTAACCCAAATCAGACAAACCTTTACAAGTTACATTAATCTTACATTTACAATAAAATAGAATGTAACGGGATAAACAGAACCAGCAACAATAGATGAATCGAATGCTTGAAACAATATTCCAATACCCCCAACAAACGTGTTGGGAGCTCTAAAATCTTTCTCATTAGCTATTTTAGCTGAATATGAACAATATTTTGCCCTGAAGTAGATGCAACAATTTTTTCAAACAATTTTTTCATGTGTATTACAATAACGACAAAATGAAACTGGTACATGATAAAAAAAAAAACTACATTTACGTCCATTTACATACATTTTACGAGCATGAACACTTCTTCCAGAATAACATCCATTTTGCATCTTTAAATTTAAAAGCATCAAACAAAAATAAACAGACAAGAGATTCGACAATTTTTTTTTGTTGTGAAGCCGAAGGAAAACCCTTCTATTTGAGAGTGGACGGAGTAACACGTGAGCATGTTGACATCGGTAACCATCGCTGATTGGCTTAGAAGCTGTAATCGTCTCCGCAATATACATGTCTGAAATATGCAAACGGGCGAGTGTGCCGACTTGTTAAATTGATTTTTTCTCGAGACATACCAGAAAAAAAACGCCAGATTTATTTAGATAACAATTTTTCAATGTGAGCAAATGTAACTGTTTCAAATATCTGCCAAAAACTCTGATAGACAATCAGAAGTAGCATTTCATATGGATGCAAAAAGATTCATAAGTAACCGGTTTAAGCGATTTTCAATTATTCATGCTGCCGGTTCTTCCAAAAACCGTTTTCTTCAACGAATAGGAATTCGCGCAGATAAAAAATACGCTAATTATTATTCACAAAACGAAGCTGTTATTTTGGGTATGTAATTGATTTTATTCATTTTATTTTTCTAATATTTATAGAAAAGAAATCGGAGTATTTTGTGTTGAATGCTAATTTTCTCAGAAATATTTAGAATTCTTACGAATTATCCTAAATTTGATTTTTTTTTCTCTAAAAAGACCACAAAAAATTCCCAGACTTATTTACATACCAATTTTTCAATGCCTACAAACGTAACTATCTGTAATATCAGACAAGAACTTTCCTTAAAAAATCAGCAGTAGCATATTATATGTATGTAAAAAGATTCCCAAGCTACCGATTTAAGTGATTTTGAATTATTCATGTGGTCGATTCTTCCAAAAACAGTTTTCCCTAATGAGGTTGAATTTTCACAGATATAAAAATACACTAATTGTTATTCATAAACTATTACTTTGGCAATGCACTAGATTTTACTCATTTTGTTTATCTAACATTTATAGAAAAGAAATCGAATTATTTTGTGTTAAATGCTAATTTTGTCAAAAATATTTCGAATGTAAAAATCCTAATGTAAATGTAAAAAGCCCAAATTTATTTTTTTTCTCTAGAAATACCCCAAAAATCTCATAGATTTATTCAGATAACTGATTTTTAAGGCCAAAACGTAACTGTCTCTAATACCAGACAAGAACTCTGATAATCAATGAGCAGTAGCCTGTTATATGTATGCAAAACATTTACTAGCTACCAATTTAAATTATTTTAAATTAATCATGTTTTCGATTTTTCTACACACTGTTTTCTCTGACGAAGATTAGCTTGCACAGATATAAAGATACACTAATTATTATTCATAATGCGAAGGCATTACTTTGGTAATATACTTGATTTTATTTATTCCATTTTTCTAGCGTTCATACAAGGGTTCATTAATTCATTTGGGTTATGCTAATTTTGTCAGAAATATTATGGATATTTATGTAAAAATCCTAAATTTGCATTTATCAGTAGAAAAATTAAAAAAAAAAAAAAAAAGGAAAAGAGAAAAAAAAAAAAGAGAGAGAGAGAGAGAGATTTATTTAGATAACAATTTTCCGATTTCATTGAATACAGCTGTCTCTAATAGCTGACAAGACCTCTTCTATGCAATTAGTGGTATCCTGTTTTTCGTTTACAAAAAGAATCACCAGCTATTAACCCCTCCCCTTCCACTATTAATCCCCACCCACTATCAACCCCTCCACTACCAGATTATTGCATCCTAAGTGCGCATGTCAGTGTTGCCAGATAATTGAAAGTCAATTTTCCTAAAATTTCCGAAATTTTCCGCAAATGAGTGTTTTTTCCGAAAAAGTCCCCAACTCAGTTTTTACCCAAAAAAGAAATTTTTTCATTTTCAATTTACAACCATAAAAAATGTTTAACTAATTTAAACTGAAAATTTTCCTCAAATCAAGCCTTTTTTGAAAAAATTCTCCATTTACAAAAAATAACCATTTAAACTCGGCAGAATTTTGCATCCATATTCGCAGCTAATCGAAAAGAGTGAAAGATACATTTTACAACGACAAGTTCTTTAATGCTTGTTTTTTAAATTGATGTCAATGAATGAAGATGGCCTATCATTACATTAGCTCCATCTATGCTTATGTCAATAAGTTTTTCAAGATTTAGACCATATCTAATGAGTTGAATTTTTAATTAATCTGAGAAGGTGCATCTGATTTAGCTTATAAAAGTTTTGTATTTTTTCGTTATATCAATATCTTCGTTATGTTTTTATAAATAATAAAAGAAATATAGCTGCTTTCCAGATATTTAATAATTTTTTTTTTTTTTTTTAAGCGCAGCAAAAGAACGTTGCGGTTAATTCCTGCAAATTTAGTAATGTGAAGGTTTAAGCCGCTTAAGGGACAATTTCAGTCACGCGAAAAGGCCCGTTTTCTAACGCTAATTCTATGGAAGTAATTTTTTAAGATGTCTTGTTTGCATTTCAGTAATTTTAAATGATTGTTTTTTTTTTTTTTTTTTTGCATTGGATAGCCGAGATCGACCTGTACAAAGACCGTTTTTGACTTTTTCAATTTAGTTTGCAGGTTTTGTTTTATTATTATTTATTTTTTTTATGAGGATTCTCTTAAAATCTATGTTTTCATTCGAAACCGGTTCCGAAGTTGAAAGTGTCCTACTAGTTAAAAATACCTGAAAACAATATCCAGAAAGTAAAAAAACGGTAGATGTAGAGATCAATCTCAGCTACCGAATGGAAAAGAAAAAAAATACTTTTAAAAATATTGAAATGCAAACAAGATATCTTTAAAAAATATCTCATTGGATTAACATTAACAAACGGGTGTTTTTGCCTGACTGAAGTAGACTCTTAAGACCACAGAATTATCATTTAAGTTTCTTATAAGGAGAACTAGGGGGTCTGCTGCATTCATTGCGCAATTTCAGTTATAAACGCTGCATTTTGATTGTAGTATGCAATTGCATGTCTTACAAAGAGCTCTACTGTCATTCCATGAAGCAAAAATTAACCAGACTTTAAAAAAAAATTACAAAATTGTTTTTAATTCTGTTTTACAGATCTATACTAATAAAAGAAATGTGTATATGTGTCTGTGGTAGTGGTCCGCGATGACTAGAAAATCTGCCGCACTTATCTAGTGGTCTGGAAAATTGAGTTGGGGATAGTCCAAGGCAGATCGGGATGTCGTGTAAACTGTCATGTTCTAAATATTGAACACGAACACAAGGAAAATGATTTATCTCTGATTTCTGTATTTTAGTTTCGTTTTACCAAATCAAAATCTAGTTAGACCCAGTGTTGACAGATAACTAAAAATTAACTTTAAGTGAAATAGTGAAAAATATTCCCCAAGTTTTTCCCCAAAAATGTTGATAGTCCCCAACAATTTTCCCCTGAACTACCTGTCCCCAAACAATTCCCCTGGAGCTTCAAAATTCTGTAAAATGGGGACAAAATCCCGAATCTAACAACACTGGCGTGTGTTGTTTTTTTTTCTTTCGCCACCAGTAAAAATTAATAGAAAATTCTGCTTTACTCATGTCAATAATTACTCACGATACAGACAGCATTTAAATAAAATAAAAAATTTCTGTTAAAATTTACTGGTTGTAGATTTTCCTGTTTAAAATCAGTCCTTGAATATTATACATAACGCACGCAGCGTACGTCTGGTAGTGAAGGGGTTAATTGATTTTAAATTATTCATATTGTCGATTCTTCCAGAAACCGTTTGTTCTGATAAGGATGATTTTGCACAGATATAAAAATACACTAATTGTTATTTATAATACGGAGTCATTGATATATTAAACAACTATTGACTTAAGCATTTTTTAGTTATTCATGTTGTCGATTCTTTCACAAACCATTTTCTCTAACGGTGTCGAATTTTCACGGACATAAAAATACACTAATTGTTATTCATAAAGAGAAGCCAATAGTTTGGGAATGTACTTGATTTTATTCATTTTATTATTTCTCTAGCGTTTACAGAAGACAAATCGAATTATTTTGAATTAAATGCTATTTTTATCAGAAATATTTCGAATATTTATATACAAGCCTAAATTTGCATTTTTTCTGTAGGAAAACAACACAAATAAAAACCGAGATTTATTTAGAAAACAATTTTCCAATGCCATCAAATGCTGTCTTCTTTAATTTCTAACAAGAACTCTGATGGAAATTCAGCGTAATCTGTTTTTTTCTGTATGCAAAATATTCAAGAACTATTGATTTAAATGATTTTGAATTATTCATGTTGTCGATTCCTACACAAACCTTTTCCTCTAATGATGGTGAATTTGCACATATTAATACGCTAATTGTTATTCATAGAGCGAAGCTATTTCTTCAGGAACGTTACGGATTTTATTTACTTTATTTTCTAGAAATTATAAACAAGGATTTGTATATATGTATAGATTTTTTCAGATAAATGTTAATTGTTTGTGTAATATTTTAAATATTTATGTGAAAAACTTCGGTACATTAAAAAAAAAATAAATTTCTTCTAAAGAAATAGTAAAAGAAGAACAAAAACGAGATTATTTTATATATGAATTTTCTAAAACAAATAAATCACAATTTCGAGTAAATTTAAATTTAGTGAAAAGTAACAATATTACAAACTACCGGGTGTCCTAAAAAGTACTGACTGATTTTAAAATTCAATAACTTGCCAACGGTGATAGATATTTAAAAAATTCTTGCAGGAGGGTTGTGCATAAGGTCAAAAGTTTTCTTACAGTGATTTTCGATTTTAGTTCGAATTACAAACAATAGATGGCGCTGTATGCAATAGGTGCTGAATACAGGCTCGATTTTTTAGCCTTTCTCTTCTTCTATGCGGAAAAAGGAGATGGAAATGCACTGAATGGGTCAAGAAGTACCAAAATTCGAGCCTGAATTTAGCGCCTTTTGCTTACAGCGCCATCTATTGCTTGTAATGCGAACTAAAATCGAAAATAACTAAAAAATCTTTTGACCTCATGCATAACCCTCCTGGAAGATTTTTTTAAATATCTGTCACCGTTTGCAAGTTATTGAATTTTAAAATCAGCCAGTTCTTTTTAGGACACCCGGTATCTACTTAGTGTCTAACTAAGCTACACTGTTACAAATATCGTGAAAAATTACCTCTTTTTTTAAAGGCTATCTATTTCCTGACCAATGAGAATGCTACATAACAGTCCACGAAGCTTTATCATTGGTCAGAAAATAGATAACCTTTAAAAACAGAGTTAATTTTTTACGGTATTTTTAACAGTGTATGTTGATTTGTCTTGCTGGTCTAATCGACCTAGTTTCGACCAATAATGCGAAGTTATGTAATGCGAATTGTCATAGTTTGGACAAAAACTTCCACTATGATCGTACGTACGTATGTCGCCCATACCTTATTAAAACAAAATTCTATTTGAAACTGGACAGATTAAATAAAATTTTGATAAAAATATTTGGTTGTTTTAAAAAACATTTTGTTATGCTGAGCCGTTATCACTAAATCCCGCAAACTAATGTTGCGGTTACATTATGGCGTAACTGTCTAGGATGTCTGGCAATTGTAGGTTTCACAACTATAGAAAAATTAAAGTATGGAAAACATAATTACACTTACATTGACGCTACGCGCTATGTACTTCTACTTTTACTCTCAGAACACCTTTTTGTTTTGAAACAGGATGCCAGGGAATGTTGATTTAAAAATGATTTTGTTATGATTTTAAGATGTGATGTCTACCGTCAATATTGAAAAATAACAGTGGAACATTGAGTCTCTTAGTATTATGATTTTAAACGCTGTTAAGTATGTAAGATAGTTGCAAATAGATTAGTCGCATTGTACGTCTGTTTAAAGAACATTTCAAGAGAAGATTTACTGACTTTTGATTTTATATAGTGATATTTAGTTGTTTGTTTATTACTCAGATTATTTTTAGATGCTTTTGATGTTTGATTCACGACTCGAATTCTGATTATATGAATTTTATTTTCAACAGTATTTGGTTGTTTTAAAGAACATGCTGTTGAGGCGAACCACTATCACTAAATTACGTCAACTAATATTGTGGCTATATTATCGCGTAAATATCTACGAAGTCCACATTAGTTATAGGTTTCACAACATATTTACTAGTGGAATATGTCGCCGCTGATTGGTTGTGTGTTACGACTTAATGCTGAAACACAACGCTTAGGAAGATTGCGCCATAATATAAACACACTCAATGCAGAATTTGAGGGGGTGGAATAACCTCAGTTATTTTGGTGAATAAACGCGGAATTAGGGGGAATATTAGTAATTTTAAGGGTGTTTTGAAAATTAAAAAAAAATCAGCTATTTTCAATTTGATATTTTCAATTTGAAGAAATTTCAGGCACTCTTCTGAAAAGTTTAAGAAGGATTTTAAATTATTAATTCACGAAACTTCTGATTTTGCGCACTAAGATTTTATAATTTATTAAAACTCATTATTTTTAACAATAGCGGCTATGAATTGGCGAGGGTTTGAACGTTTCTTTAAAAATAAAAAAATTGTTTAATTTCTGCTAATTAATTTTCTAGCGATTTGCATTGTATTTTTTCATTGATTTCTTTTACTTTTATTCCTTTCCCGTTTGTTTATAATGGTTGACTTAAGGGGTCTCAAGACTCTTAACCCTCTCGCTGCACAGCCCGAGATATGCATGCAGTTTTCCATCACATTAATAGTATTTAGTTATTCCCATCAGTTATTTTTTAGCGAAAATTTTTTTAGCGAAAAACAAGACATTTTTTCCCGATTACGATAGTAAAACATTTCTACAAAAATTTCTGTACCGGTGATAAACGATTAAAAATTCTGTAAATGACGCTCGTCGCGAAGAATTACTTACGCAGCAAGAAGGTAACAGTTTTTAAATTTTTGAAATTTTGATTTTTTTTGGACGTTAAACTGTTATTTTTTTCTGAACATTTCGATATAATTTTTTCCTTGAAATTCCCATTAGAACAGAAGTTATGGCTGTTAGAATCATACCCGCCCAATAGCTGAAGCTGCGTTTCCGAAATTTTGAAGTGATTTTTCTCCAAATGATATTTTTGGGCATAACGCACATGATATCTCAAAAACTTCTAAATATTTTTTCATGAAATTTTCAAAACATACGTTTCATGTTAGTCTGTATAAACTGAACCTAAAATTTCTTTTTTATTGTTCAAAAAAAAAAATTTTTTTTAGGTGATTATACTGTTAGAATTTTCTAAATTTTGCATTAGCTAAATACAACTTTATATTGCAAATATGGAAATATTTTAAATACAAATTTATTTAGGTTACGTGTAATTAACATCAATCTTAAGTATAAGTAGTCATCAAAATTTTCATTCTAGTTGCAAGATTTATTGTGTAATTCTACGCGTAATCTGTTAAGGCAATTTTTTTGCCCGTAAGTCTGACAGTTTGGAGTCCCCTATAAATGCTAATTCTGCACTTTGCAAATTTTTAAATACATGAAATGAAAGAACATACTTGTAACTTTCATTCCAATAAAAATTGTGCCTTAAAATCAAATACATTGTCAGATAATAAATGTTGAAAATGGTCTTTTTTTTCGTTTTTCCCCATTTTAAGAGTCCTGAGACCCCTTAAAGAACAGAGGTGATGTTTATATCAATGTCAGGCAAGATAAATCTGTCAACTGCTTCTCTCACTTTTTATTTAACAATTATGATATTTTAATTTCTCTCATCTAATATATCGGCAATTTACGCATGGATTTTGTTTTAGTTTTCACGTAAAATGTGCTATTTTTCTACATTTATGTTATTGGTTTCATTTACATTTCTGAGAAACATTTTGTTCACAATGACAAAAATTGAAATCATTAAAAGTAATTAAAAAAAATAAAGTAAAAGTTTCCATGCCTAAACTTTTCTGAAAATTGCCAGGATTTTTTTTTTTAATTTCTCTCGCAAAAAACCCGGTTTATTCCCGGAAATAAACCTAGTTTTTTCACCTTTTCAGGTTTACTCAATGCGCAATAAGTAAAATAAACTATGCTAATAACATGATTGATTTTTTCAGTCAGTTCACGCTATTTGTAGATTAAAAAACACTAGATATAGAATTAAGTGATTTTGAATTATGTTGTTGAATTCTTCCTCAATCCGTTTTTTTCTGATTGGAATGAATTTGTAAAGACATAAAACACACCAATTGTTATTTATAAAACAAAGCCATTGCATTCGGAATGTATTTTATTTTAT
The DNA here is from genome assembly GCA_963932465.1 of Maratus speciosus. Classification (NCBI taxonomy): domain Eukaryota; kingdom Metazoa; phylum Arthropoda; class Arachnida; order Araneae; family Salticidae; genus Maratus; species Maratus speciosus. Next base: position 497,836,139 of record OZ010794.1, on the reverse strand, counting down.
TCTGTTTATTTTTCTAGAATTTATCAAAGCTAATTTGCATTCTTCTGAGATAAATTCTAATTGTTTCTCGAAATCTTTTGAATATTTATGTGAATATCCTCAGTGCATTTCAAAATTTAATTTCTTCTTTGGAAACAGTATAAGGAATTAATTTTGAAATATATAACGTTTTTGTAAAATAAAAAAATACAGTTTTATGAAAATTAAAGTTTAATAAAACATATTTTAAAATAATCTTTTATGCATTTGCTTTAATTCCTGAAATTATCAAAATTCCTGAAATTTGTCGCAGTAATTCTCAAAAAATACCTTATTGAAAAATACGTTATGTATAATTGATTGTATTATAACAATGGACTATAAATGAAATATTTTCAGTTTCGGGTAATACGGCGTGAAAATGCTTTGTTGCATTTATAACTCCCCCCCCCCCCCCCACACACACACAACAAGTTGGAAATTGCTCGTCACACGTGGAAAATTGGGTGCGTTCATTCTATGACTAGTTTTATAAATATGTTTTGCATCGTATATTGTACTGAATGTATATTTTAGTGCACTTCATAAGTGCATATCAATTTCATTCTGTTCGAAAGGCTGTAACATCATTAAAATGCATTTGAAATATTTTTCCCATTGACCATAATGTAATGGAAAACGTGGGATACTGTATATTTCCGCGTTGCCATTTTGGATTTCTTCTTGCCGTGAAAACCCCTTTTTCCGACTGCCGTAAATGTCGCGAAGCAGCGATTTATGCGTATGTTAGGCTTAACGAAAGTTAAATGTAAATAATAAAATATAAACCTTAGGGTTGCTTTATCGACAAAGATCGCCATGAAATCCAAGATGGCGGACGCGGGAATATACAGCAAGAAGCCGAACATTTTTGACTGCGCCTGTAATTAAGCTATGCATCCGATTTTCATAAAATTTGAAATAACTCGGCAAAATTTTGAAACAATTATATATTTAAAATTTCAGACCATTCGGAAGGCTGTAACATCATTAAAATGCCCTTGCAGTAATTTTTTTCCATTGGCCGTAATGTTACGGAAAACTTTTGACTGCCCCTGTAATTAAACTATACATCCGATTTTCATAAAATTTGAAATGACTCGACAACATTTTGCAACAGTTATATATTTAAAATTTCAGACCATTCGGTTGGGTAGTTTTTGATCTGTTATATGCGGACAGACTGACGGACTGAACGACAACTATAGGTGCTACGTATTTATATAATTACGAACGTACCTAAAAAAGGATATTTTGGTTGCATACAATGATCTGTGAAAACGTTAAAGGTTGTAAGAATTTGTTTGAATTTTTGAAATTAAATAAAAATTGGTAAAATTGTTCCCCGTAATTCATATTTTTAAAAAAGCCCTTTATATAATTTAATAATTGATTATGTTATAATAATGGCTATAAATACGATGTTTTCAGTTCTGAGTAAATCGCTATGAAACCGCTTTGTTGTATTCATGACAGAAAAAGGATATTTTCGCATTCAAGACCTACGGAAATGTTCTTCTTTTTAGATTTTGTAATAATACAAATTGTAGTATATCGAATAATGCACTTGAGTATACAGTGAAACATGAAATCATTAAACACAATTTCCATAACTACAGACATACACACATTAAAATTTTTATTAAAAACAATTAAAATATAGTTAAAAATATATATAAACGAACCGTTTTAGCTGAATCGCCAATCAACGAAGCAACCCAAGTTCCTGCTGACTATTTTATCCTACTTAGACCGTAATTTTAACTGTTTTTTCGTTTACTGTGGCTCTTGCTGTTTTGTGACTCTGTTAGTTTACTGATGAGGGCTATGAAAATAGCCGAAACGTTTATATATATTTTTAACTATATTTTAATTGTTTTTAATAAAAATTTTAATGTGTGTATGTCTGTAGTTATGGAAATTGTGTTTAATTATTAAGTAATCCAGACGTAATGTATGTATTTTTAAATGAAATCATTATTTCAGAAATCTTTGTTGCTTTACATTGGTTATTTTAACATTTAAATTACCATAAAGTGCTATTTCAACGTTAAAATGGGTAAAAACCCGTTTTAAAATATGCGTATAATATATTAAAAATAAGAAATATAATAAAATAAAATAGAAAATAAGAAATATAATATAATAAAAAAATGCAAAAAATAAAAATTTTGAGAGTTTTTGCGTATCTGAAATACAGCAAAAAAAAAAAAAAAAAAAAAAATAAATAAATAAATAAATAAATAAATAAAGGGCGGAAAGAAGTAAGGAACTGTGACCTGCACACCATGAAGCAAAATGTAGATTTGTTTTCAATATTTAGTTAGCAATTGCAGCATCTGTCGAAAGAGAACTTTGGAAAACTCGGATATTTATTCATGTAAGCAAACATCATCTGCTTTATCCTTTTGACAAAATTTCCTTGGGAAGTATGAAAAAACTGACTGAATAATTATCTCTGTATGTAACTAGATAAAATAAGTTTTGTTTAAAAGTGTAGTATTTATGTTAATAACATAATGACTGCATTTTTTATTCTGCTAAATTTATCTGTACATTTTACATAAAAAATGGAGCAACAGTTTATTTTACAGGTTTTTAAAACACAAGACCTTCATTAGTGAAAAACTTTGGTTGCAGGTTGATTTGTGTTACCTGTAAAAATCAATCGTTTATTATTTTTAAAGTTATGCAAATTACTTTTTTTAGTAGAATTATTGTCATAGATTTAAGATATTTGCATAAATGTTTAATTTTACTTTTCATTTTCCCTTATTTTCTTTAGAGTGGTTGTTTTAGAACTGATACATTTATTTTTAGTATTTTCTAATTATTTTGAAAATACAGTCGAACTCGGTTATAGCGAGCGCGAAGGGACCGTGATATTTCCTCGTTATAACCGGGTGCTCGTTAAAAACGGGTTCGTAAAAAATTGCACAAATTACTTACTTTATTATACATACTTTATTTATTTTTATTTCTGTACAGTACAAAAGAAATTGGTTAATTTGCTTTGAACTGTCTTATTGTCTCTTTTTTGTGTTATTGTTCTTTGAAAAGGACTCTTGGCCCAAAAAACATCGCCATTTGAACCCCTGGCTTCGAAAAAAGTTTAAATTTTTCTGCACACAATTTCTGTTATTTTCGGAATGTTAAAGGAATTTTTTCAAGAAACATTATCTGAGCTCGAGAGGCGGAAGTCAATAGAAATTTTATGAATCACAAAAATATTGCTCGCTATAACCGGAGTTTGCTCGTTAAAAGAGAGTTATGCTCCCATAGACGTAACATTGTATCAACCAAGTATTTATGATTTCCTCGTTAAATCCGGGTTCTCGTTAAATCAGGGCTCGTTATAATCGAGTTCGACTGAATGATTCTACCAAATTATAAGCGATATATGGAAATATATTTTTAAATATACATTTTCTCCTTAAACGATTACAGCCTAAGATTTATCTTAGTTACTATCTTTGTTACGAAATCTTAGTTACGTTAATTTTTTTTAGAACGATTGTTTCAGTACTGATATATTTGTTTTCAATATTTTCTAACTATTTTGAAAATATGATTGTGCTAATTTTGGGTAGAAAACTAAAATAAGCGATGTATGGAAATAGATTTTTTATCAGATATTTTCTGGTTAAACGACTACAGCCTCTAATTAATCTTCGTTACATAAATTTTTGAACAAAGTTAATATAGGTTATACCCACATAAATATATTTTTAAATACAAAAGAAAATTTGGTAAATATAGAAATTTTGTTTTACTTGAACATTGGTCTAATAAAAATTTTGAGAATTTTTGTACAACTGAAATACAACGGAATGAGGAAGGAAGCATGGCTCTTTAACAGGCACAACGTAAAGCAAAGTGTAGCATATTTTTCAATATTTAGTTAGCAGCTACAGAATAGAACTTTTGAAAACTGGAATATTTATTAATGTAAGCAAACATGAGCCGTTTTATCCTTTAGACAACGTTACTTTGCTAAGTAAGAAAAAATCGAATGAATAGTTAAGTCGGTATGAAACCAGATTAAAAAAAAAAAAGATAAAAATTTATTATTCATGTTAATGAGATAAAGACTGAATTTATTATTTTGTAAATTAGCGCTTACATTTTACGTAAAAGTACAGAAACATTTTATTTTACATGTTTATTAAAAAACAAGACCATCATTGAGAAAGGAAAAATTTGTACTACGTTGATATATGTTTTCTGATAAAATCTATCATTTATTAACTTTAAAGTTATGTAGGTAACTTTTTTTGTTACTGTCCATTGAATTAAGACATTCTAATAATTATTTAATTAAGTTTTAATTTATACTTTTTTTTTTTTTAGTAGGATTGTAACATTATGCTCTGTGTTAATTCAGCGATTTTTTTTTCTGAAATAATGTTTTCTTACCTTTGCTAATTAAAAAAAAAAAAAAATACAAAGAATACTGTTTTCTTTTGTTTAGACTAAAATAAGTTTCAAAATATGCATACAAATGAACTTTATTAGATGCAACTTTTGCAAACACAAAACTTAGTTTTCAAACAACTAACCTACTAAAATAAATAATAAAAAAACTGCATTGCATGAATTTTACAAATTTGTATTCATTTATTTTATTTCTTTTTTGAAGCATTATCACATAACGAGAAGCGGTGTTTGTACAATGTATTGAACAACACATCGGATGTTATGACAAACAATGTAGTTAGTGTACATTTTATTAACTGTGTTAGAAATATCTAATGTATAGGAGATAAAAAGATTAGTTTCTTTATCTGGTTTTCACACATAAATAAATCTGAGGCAAATATTCATTTAAATATTTGAAAACACAAATCTAATAAATAACAGTTTGCGAAGTAACAGGAATACGGTATAGCTATATTTTTATCAAAGTTACCCAGCAAACACATTTCTTTCGGCACACGATCGGCCCGCAGCCGGCAGTGTTGGTTTAGTGTCGGCAAGGGCACAGTGGTTTCGGTGAAGTGTCGGCAGCATGTCGGCAACTGAAACATAAGAATCTGCTTTTTCGATTGCCGGTTACCTTAATCGGTCCCCTTGTGGTTATATATCGGCAAGCGACTTACACCGGCAAGTGACGCAGGACCGATATGTGATTTCCGATAGTGGCCCGACTAGATTTGCCAACATCGGTCCGGATTCGAAATTTTTAGTCTTAGCCGACATTTTTTTTTCTTTTTCTTAATTTTGTTTGAATTTGAGTTTTGATAAGCTGTGTATATTTCATGTATTTCATATGAAATGCTAATAGTAATAAACAAAAAAAAAAATTCAAAAATAGCTTATATATATTTTTCTTAAGTTGTTATTGAATTAATTTTAAAAAAGGCTTACAATTATTTGAATCATCAAAAGAGTTTTTTAAATCGCCCCTTAAAATTATTATTCGTTATAAACTTAATCGTAGAAAAATAAACTTCATAAATTAATTATTTTCTAATTATATATTAATTTTAAAAGCAATAGCTATGTTTCTTATTTTATTTAAAAATAAAATTATTAAAAAAGTGCTTAAAATTATTTTAGAAGCTATAAAAATATAAAAATATATATATATAACTTTTTAACATTAAAATTTAAAAGAAAGATTCAGAAATCTCCCACTTCTAAAAAATTATTTACAAAAAAAAAAAAAAAAAAAAAGATAATTTAATATTTCTATTTTATTTGAAGATTAAAAAATGTTGATAAGTAACAGAATCATTTTTGCTACATAATCATTAAAAATATATTCTACATTAAATCATCAAATGGCAAAAAATGAACTCTTATTCTAATTAAAAGTGATTAATTGCCAACTTATTTTTTATTAAAATTAGCTTTTCTAAGTTACAAATATATATTTCTTGAATTAACACATTTAATTACATTATAATTCCTAAAGATAAAATTGTATTAAGAGAAAAACCTCTGAAAGTCACTTATTTTATTTAATAAGCTTTCTTAAATTTTAAGAAAGTATCAGAAATATCCCCCATTTAAAAGTTATCTTCCAAAAGAAAAAAAAAAATGCAAATTAATATTTTTATTTTATTTTTAAATTAAAAATATTGATACGTGACAAATTAATATTCCAACATACTCATTAAATATATGTTTTACTTTAAATCATCAAAACGACATAAAATTAGTTCTTATTCTAATTAAAAGTTAATAATTACCAACTTTTTATTTATTAAAATAAATTTTTCCATGTTAAAAAAATATATTTTATAAATTAACGCAGCGCATATAATTACATTATAATCCTAATAAGAAAATTTGATTAACTGAACAAGACCTCTAAAAATATTTTTTAAAATACTTAATTATTCTTAAATTTATATCTTTTCTTAATTATTCTTAATTATATCTATATCTTAATTAAACTTAAATTTATTATTAAATTCCTTTGCTTTAACGAATTCACTACGATATTTATTTCATTCATTTAAATATTAAATTAACTTTTAAATAAACGCGCGTAAGACAATTACAAATAAATAAATAAAAAATAAAATCACTTCAAAATTCTAATTTTCACATCTACCATTTACCTCCAATCACAAACCATTACGTCCCATCTACCATTTACCTCCAATGACAAACAATTACGTATCGATAAGACTTCCCCTTATCAACTCTTAAAATCCTCCCCTGATTAAGTCTGAGTGGCCAAGTGGTTAAGGCATCAACATCCTGTCCTTGAGTTCGTTGGATCAAATCCAACCTCATCCAACGCCGAAACACGTTCCTTTCAAATATGCATTCCGCGATAGTTCATAGATGGCGCCATCAAAACAGCTTTTTTTTTTTCAATTGATGCTGGTGTCGGGCTGCGACCGGCATTCGTATGGATAGCTATCGGCGTGCTGTCGGCATAGTGTTTTGCCGATACTGGACCGGCTGTGCGCCCATCTGTCGGGCGTCACTCGCCCGGCGTGTCGAAATAGATACGGAACCGGTACGGCAGCCGGTAACGGCAAAGCGGCTGTCATCCGATTGTTTACCGATAGCTCTGTGTTTGCTGGATGATGGATAAACAGATAAATGTATTGAATCTATTTATTGCATTTTCAAAAAGAAATAGTGGCATTTACCGTAATCGAGTCTTATGCAATGTAGAGATTTCTATCTTTTACGAGAAACACAAACTTAATAAAGTAAAACGTGTAAAGTTGACCACCCTTGTAAGTTGACCACCTGTCTATGTTGACCTCTGTTGTCAGGAACCAAATTTATCCTATACAAAACTATAAGACAAACCCTTTGTAACTTGACCACCTGTCTACCTTGTAACTTGACCACCTGTCTACCTTGTATCTTGACCACTGAAATTATACAAATTTGGCTAGAACTATTATAAAATGCCCATCAAAAGCCTTTATAACTTGACCATCCAAAAAGCTAACAAATCATGAATTTAAAAAAAGTAAATCTCCATGAAATTTTCTGTTTTTCTTTTATTTTTAACTAGAATTTCTAAAAGGGTGAAATAGTTCTTAGCCTGGGAAATGCTTTTAGCAGTGATAGGTGTAGGTAAATAATTCAAGGCTTATATATTCTTACATTGTTGCTCTTGTGGATTTGGCTTTTCAACTCTCCCCCTCCATTCTTTGATGCTAGATTTCTTTCTTCTATTTCCATTCTCTTATCATTCCTTCCCTTCTTTCAATAACACCAGGTGCTACTTGGTAAGCAGAAATATTTTTTTTATGTTTTTTTATAAATTATGTGTAATAACTAGTATAGTTTGAAGAATCACTAATTGGCTGTATATTGATTGACTGTTTTTTTTTAAAATAAATAGTAGTAATACGAATTGATTTTAAAATTGATACAAAACTATTAATTCATTCTTGTAGTTAATCTTTTCTTTTATAAGGTGTTAGAAATATACAAGGTAATACAATATTATTTTAAAGCCTGTCAATAAATAAATTTTTTGTGGGAAAAAAATTATATGGTATGAATATTACGTAAAAAAAAAAGTAAATTTATCATCACCCTTTATAAGTTGACCACTGAAGTACGACACCGCAAGTGGTCAACTTACACAGGTTTTACTGTATGTGCTTATAATGAGTACTGAATAAATATTTTGATGTGTAATGAAAATAACGATAATGATGATGATAATAATAATGAATTATAATGAATAAAATAATTATGATTCATTATTATTATAATCATGAATGGTGACAATGAATGATAATACACTGGTAGAAATTGATTTATGAAAACACGGTTTTTTAGCAAAAACTTCTATAATATTCATTAAAAATGAATGAAATTTCATGGGATATATATAGTATGTATAACAAATGAGTTACAAAAATAAAATTTCATATATAGCATTAAAAATAAACAAAAAGTCAAAAATTGGATTTTCGTAATATGCAAACATGGAAATTGATTTATGAAATATCACATTTCATTAGCTATTCCGAAGTAATGTGACAAAAATTTGAATAAAACAAGGCAACGTGACATGCACAGTAGATATAAAAAATCCCTGCCGGCTCAGGCCTACAGGCGGAGGTAGATTTCGAAGTTAAGTACTAAATTCACCAACAAAACTTAAATCAAGATTAGAGATAAACCCAGTTCCTTCACTAGAATGAGCTCTAGGGAGCTAAACATTTTGTAAAAATTCTAATATACACGAATGCACACATGCATGTATATGGAATAGTTTTAAAAAATAGATAAAGCAAATTCAGAGAACCTCAAAGTGTTAAAATAAGTTAATATTTCCATAATCGGGTTTTTATCATGTTTTAATACGTTTCTTCAAACTCACATGACGTTACATATTCACCTGCTGAGCTCCATTATATTTCCAATATGTCGCATATATATATATATATTTTTTTTTTTAATTCGTCAAACTATTTATTTCATTTCAAGTTTTCATGCGGAAATCTTGCTCTAGAAAACTTATGACGTAATATTCAATTTGTTTTCAATTCGTCAAACTATTTATTTAATTTAATTTTTCACGTGAAATCTTGCAATAGAAAAGCAATTGTTGTGGTGAGAATTTTATTGCTTTTTTTTTAATTGTTGGCAACTGCTATAATGAAAAATATTTATTTTTTTCTGTCATTGTTGTGTAAGAGCTGGTTTTATCAGAATCATGTTAAGACGGTATTCAAAATTTTGAGCCCTCCCCATTCCCATTCCCTTGGGCCGATTTTGCCCATTTTCAATCCCCGCCGAGATATTAACCATCTCAAAGCTGTTGGCGAGTTTGAAGACGATCCGTGCATAATTGCGACTTTTATCGTGCGGACAAATTTTAGTACATACATACATATATATATATATATATATATATGTATGTATATATATATAAACGTTTTAGGTGGGGGTGATTTTGGGTTCCTGGGGTCATATAATGAAAAGTTATGAAGGAATTTTTCAAAAGTCGCACCATGGTAACGATTGCAATAGGTAGTATTTCTTACGAAATCTACCTAAAAGCGTTATACAATAGAAACAATACGTTTCACTCATACTTTTCACGATGGGTAAACGAAAGATTTTACCAGAGGAAAAAAGAGCTAAAAGCGATGCATATCTAGAATGTGGAAAGTCTGTTCCGGAAATTAGTAAATTAATTAAAAGATCAGTTGGTGTGATATATAACTATAGAAAAGATCTAGCAAATTATGGCAAAAATTTTAACAAAAAAGGTAATCTACGATTAAGTAAGTGAGAGAAAAGAGGAATTCTTCAACTTGCATCGAAAGCCGGTCACAGTTCAGAACAGATTTGTGCAGATCTATCCCTTCCAGTCACTTATAGAGGAGTTAAGGAAAATTTTACATTCTTCACGGATCTTGAGATGGTCGAAAATGAAGTCTGGTCTAAAGTTACTTCTGCGCCACAAGCAGATGCGTTTGCAGTATTGCGAGAAGTACATGACAATGGGTGACAATTGGAAGAAAGTCATTTTCTCTGACGAAAAAAGATTTAATTTGGATGTCTCGCATGGTTAGAAGTATTATTGGAGGGATCTCCGAAAAGAACTGAAATCTACATTCAGCAGAAATTTTGATGTAACAGTTTGATGATTTGGGCAGCGATCGCTTATGATGGCAAAAGTGAAATTGTATTTTTAAACGGTCATCAGATATATTTTGATTACAGTATAGTTTTAGAAAATTCATTTCTTCCATTTTCATAGCAATATGACGCTTTATATTTCATCTTCATGCAAGACAATGCTAGTATTCACATTTCAAATGTAATAATAGATTGGTTTGACGAACAGAATATTGTTCTTTTAGATCATCCACCTATTAGTTCTGATCTGAACCCCATCGAAAACGTTTGGGGACAGCGTGCTCGAATGGTTTAGGCAAATGGGATGCAGTACACATCATTTGTAGAATTGAAAGTTCCAATCTGTCAGATTTGGTAATTAATTGATCAGAAATACATCCAAAATCTTCTGTTATCAATACCATCTAGAATAAAATAAACTCTGGTGATTAAAGGCGGATTTACTAACTATTAATTTCAATTAAATGTGATATTTCATAAATTAATTTCCATGCTTTTATGTTACTAAAATCTAATTTTTGACCTTATGTTTTATTTTATTAATATCTATGAAATTTTAGTATTCTAAATTATTTGTTATACATACTATGTGTATCCCATGAAATTTCATTCATTTTTAAAGAATATTATAGAAGTTTTTGTTAAAAAAACGGGATTTCATAAATCAATTTCCACCAGTGTATGATGAATATCATTAATTAAATCAATAAATTATATCATTAGCTAATATGTAATGCAGCAGATATATCATTAATTCATTATTATTACTTATTATAATAATAATTAATAATAATATAAGCTATTTATAGTTTATTCAAAGTAATAACCTGATAAAAGTACTAAATCTATTCATTCCATGTTTCAAAAAGGAATGGCGGCGTTTACTGTAACCGAATCTTATGCAGTCAAGATTTCTGTTTTTTATGAATAAACAAATTCTTAGGCACGAGACACAAACTTATTACGTGCAAACAATGAGTACTGAATAAATTACTTCATTCTAAGCAGTCAGTCATAATTAATTCAGATATGTATAAAGAGATAATAAACTGATGCTAATTATCCAATCCTGAAAATACAGCAAAAAATCCATTCAGAGACATATCTTATCATACACTGTGAATTAACCTGGAAACCTTATTTATGTTTTCTGCTAAATAATGCATAGATAAATGCGCTGATTCAATTTATTGTCTCCAAATAAATGAATCTTAATCTGATTACAATACAGCTCATAATACAACCTTCTTTTAGAACTTCTTCGCAAATCAACTCACATTTACCAGGATACACATGATACAATAATAACATACAATAATAACATATAACAATAAGATAGAATAACTGACTTCTATTCTACAAGAATCTACAAGTTCTTTCATACGAGAAATATCCCATTTACATTTTAATACATTTTTTTCCAACTAAGTTACATTATCTTTATCAGCCAGTTACCATCAGTCTAATAGTTAAAATTATAAATCCTTTACCTATCTTATAGCTGCCGTCAATTAAGACAATTTAAGAAAATCATTCGTTAGAAAATAAATAAATAAATAAATAATCAACTCACTTCCAACTCGTGCGTTAACCTGAAATGATAATTATGTACTAATGAAGATGAACAGATTCAAAAAAGTTTAAATCTGAAGGAGTCTTCCATTTCTTTAACATTTGGATTTAGATTAATGCTTCAGATTTAGATTTTTCTTAAAGCTATTCATATTCATAAATTTAGAAACTCCCTGCTCAACGATTTTTCCAATGTAACATACATCTCATCTTTCTGGGTGGATTTGTTATGTCACGATGCTATTCACTTCATCTCATTGGTTGCTGAAACATTATGGTATTTCTAAGAATTGTTTACAGACATTTGTGTTTTCGTTTTTCGTGCATTTGGAGAGATATTGATTTTACTTTATGCACTAATGATGTGAGTTCCAGTACGCACGAAACGTGTACGTCTGTTTATATTCACAGTGCTTGATTTGTATATGGGGCAATCTCACAATCTTTTGATTTTGGGGAAAAAAATCTGACAAAATTAAACTTGCTAAAATAACATTTTAATCTGATAGACAAATGCCTTAATGATTCAAAATAAGGAAAAAATGGTCAGCGCCGAACAATTTTTTATTTAACTGAGATTTAAGTTAAACTTGCGAGTTTAATTTTTCTTACCATTTTACCCCTATAACTTTTTATTTTCTTCTAAATTTTTACTTATGATGAATTTGCATAGTATCCACAGGACATCTGAACATTCAAAACATCTGAAATGATTTTCTGTATAATTTTAGAAGAGAGATGGTAAGGAATCTAAAACCCAGGGACAGAGTTTAAAAAATAATAACCTAAAAATGTGTGCAGGTTAATTTTTAGCTACATGTTTATATAAAACAATAATTCCAGTTTCAGAAAAAAAATTACATCGAATTATTTTTATTGAAACTATTTTATCCAGACAGCTCCAAACTTAAAAATCAGCATCAGGGACACGGGACGGTAGATAAATTTTCCTGGTATTTGGACCCCCAAAATCGTCCAAAACTTATTTATCTCGTTAATATTGTTATGCAATCATGCACTGGGTTGTTCCCCAGTATATGAAACAAAAAACACACACAAAAAAATTTAATAAAAAAATATTAATCAGGGACATGAAAGTCAAAAGTTTGTGAGAATGCCCCATATATTGTGTGATCAAACGTTGTTTTTATAATGATGCAGATAAATGCACTGAATTAATTTAATTACTGTTGCGAAAAATGTAGTGACACTAATCGTCAATGAAGCAAACTATTTGCAGTAAAATCTCTAACACTTTTTTAAAAAATGAAACTTTCATCTCCGATTACCTCAAGTATGTTAAATTACTCATGAGGAGAAACCAATTCAACGGCTGTATTTTACGAATCTTTAAATTCATATACAGTCTTACTTCAAAAAATCCGGCATCATCAGGACCGGGACTATGCCGGATTATTGAAAATTCCCAATTTTTGGAGGAATGTCAAAAGTAGTAACTAGGAATATCAAAAGTAGTACTATATTCTTAATGGTGTCCTTAGCCATAATTTAATTCATTATTAAGTGATAATTATGTAAGAAAAAAAGAAAATTAAATATAAAAACAAACTTACATTAATAGATATTTTGTATGTTTAAAAAAAAAAAAACTAATAAAGAATGAAATTAATTCTTCTCGTTTAATTTCGGAAACATCGATGTCAATTTTGTTTGCTTCAATTTTTTTGGCCGTTCTTTAACAGGTTTTTCTTGTATTTTATACAAATGGATAATCTTTATTTCAGAAACACAGTCTCTTTCTCTAAAGCAGATATTAATTCTCCAGTAAAATTTATGCACTTTTCTAGTTCACCTTTTCTTCTGCCGGTTCTTTATCCTCGCCTTCTGAGCTACTACAGGTGTTAGCGGCGTTTTTAATTGGCATAGAGTCAGAAGAGAGACCAAAGAAACAAAGAACTTGTGTTGTATACTAATCTCCATGCCGCTGCTGTGCAACAGTGCAGTTCCTAGAAAATATGTTCAGAAAATAATCGCTTCTAGCAAATGAAAAAAAAAAATTCAAATATTATTATTTTTTTGCCTTTTTACTTTCGATCTTTAAGTTTTTTATTCATAAACAACTGCTAATTTCATTGTACTACAACTTGAAAGTGTAAAAGAAAAAAGAAGGAAAAAGATGGTTTGGATGCCGGATTTTTGAATTTCTCAGATTTCTGAATGATGGATTTTTGAAGTCACACTGTAGAACAAAGATAACCTTCTTAAAATTTCACATAATTGAACGCAGTACTGAATAAAATGAATTAGCTCAATCAACCAGTTTTCGTTAACTACAAGGGGTTAAACTCAGCTTCCCGGATCACAGAAAATAGGTGAAAACCCTCATATATATTATTTCTGATGCTGATAATTTTTTAACAAATTTTGTGCAGATCTGCACCGATCATGACCCCTAGAACCCAAAACCACCCCCAGTAAAAAACTAATATATATATATATATATACCTGTGTACCACAAGTGGTACACAGTGAGACAATGTATATATTTTCATAAATCATACATTTTTACGCTCTATCAATAATTTTCTGCAGTTTATGACTTCTAATTAATGTTTCTAGATTAATTTTTTTTTAAAACATGAGCCTCGGGTGAACAATGGCAGACATCGAGCTACCTTCATGCAAAGTTTCAGCCTCTTACCTTTAGTAGATTTCACTACCCATCGCACGTCCCCCAACACACAGATAGAGAGAGAGAGAAAAAAACCTCCTTTTATTAATAAATAACTTTTTTTTACATCAGAACAACACAGTAGATACACAATGAGTCACGTCTCACTGTGTACCATGACTATGTGTCTCACTGTGTACTTTCGTTACGTTGTAACAAAATGGATGCCATATCTGTTTCATCATCAATTTCACAGCTTTAAATGCTTGTGTAGTTTTGTCGACATAGTCTAACATTAGCTATAACTAGGTTTGGTTAAGTAAATATACGCTATAATAAAAGAAATAATTTCTAAAATGGACGTTTATGTAACTTTAATCCCTGTAAAATAAATAATTACTTACTATTTTGTTGAACGAGTAACCGGGGTGCCAAAACTACATCCACGTGTTGCATAAGATGAGGTGGTTCAGTGTGTGTTCCAGCTAAGAGAAAAAGTTATAACTATATTTCAAAACGGTTGCTGTCTCACTGTGTACTCCCCTACCCTATATTTGAATAAATTTCAATAAAATAAATAATTAACTTTTATTAGTTTTTGTTCATTTTTTTCTGTAACTTTTTTTTTATTCCTTTCTTTCGGATGGAATTTTAATGTTTGAATTATATTATAAATAGTTTGCATTTCACACCATAAAAATACAGAAGGTATAGTTATAGAATCCAAATATTAATTATTTAAGGAATGAATATATTAAATGAAAAAAAAATATATAATGCTGAATTTATAATATTTCAATGCAAATGCAGTTACGAAATAGAATTCTCATAAGTAAAGAAACGTAGAAAAAAAATACATTCTCGATGCATATTAATTTCTTTTAATGAAGGAACGTTAATAGTTAATATATAGTTTGAGCATATTTCATATTCAATTGATGCCACATGATAACAAATTTGAAATTAGTGTTTAATGCAAAATGCGTAGTCCATATGATGATGTATACATAATTAATTAAATGGAATTAATTATAAATTTATTCAGTTAATTAAAATCTAATATTCTTTTCAAAAAATGTAAGTAAAAAAATGGGAAAAATTTAAAATAGATTTATGGTAATTTTATCAAGTATTTTATTCTTTATTATTTTCTCGCCCTAATGTCAGATAAAAAAAACTATATTTGATAATCCATTTAAATTCTTTTTTTACACGAAATAAAGAAAAAACTAGTTTAGGGATGATTTTACGGCACATTTCTTCTTGAAATTAAAATTTTGAACTTAAAAAGTACTTTGACTTAGATACTGTAAATTAGTATGTATTTTTTAAGTTAATACTTAACATTATGAACGTTAAACTGTTTGTTTGATTTTGATATGGGACTCCACTTTCTAAATAAAAATCCCACTACTTCAAAACTTATATTAATTTTTAAAGGAGAACCGTATGTTTGTTTGTAGGGTGTAATATCCTGAACTGTCGAACAGATTTCTTTTATTCCCCCGATATATTAATGTTGAAAAGTTTCCAAAATGCGTAGGATATTTTATAACTCTAATTTTAAATTTCGTCCCTTTTTCTTACGTTTAAACATTAGGTAAACGAAACTTAAGTCGTAGTTCTTCACATCAATAGAATTATTTCATCTTCAAAGTTGAAAAAGAAAAACGTGAACCACTTTCGTGATTTTTTGCCTCATTTAAGGAACATGGGGGCGCATTATAATGAACAATGTGTATTTTAATGGGAAAGTTTTTTTTTTAAGAAAACGTTTTAAATGTAGAAAAATGTTTCGGGATTTGTTCATGAAGTTAGGATGTCTCATTATATAGCATTTATTTACGATTTTTGCATTAAGATATTGAGTAGAAGAAATTTGTCTCATTTAGAGGTCGTCACTTTTAGACACTATGAACTTACGTCTATCACACCAATAATATTATATTTTTAATTGTTCAAAATTTCGAATTTTGAGAGATTTGTAAATATTGTTTGTAACTTGGAATAAATCTAAGTTTGAATTAAACAATATTACTAATTATCCAAGTTAGAATTGAGGAAAATCGATTATAAGTAAAATCTTTAAATTCTGAAATATTTCATATCAGCCTTTAAGTAATTAAAAAGCTGGAACTTAAATCTGAAAAATACTACTTTCTAACTTTGATCTACACTGATCTTCTCTTATGAGCTTGGCATTAAATTTACTTTATTTCATAAAATCATTATTTCCATCTATTTATTTCTAGCTTGTGAACTTTCACATTGGATATTATAACCTCTTTGAATTTGAACACTGCCATTTTATCTGAAATCCTCCCCAATATCCCAGATAACTAACTTATCGCTATTGAATGGTATTTATCATTTATCATCCTTTAAAGATTAGTAGGTTGACCTCCATTATCTTGAATCCAGAAAGCAACTGTCATAGACGTATAAATTATAGCTTCCCAGCAAATTCCGTGTATTATTTCTAAGATAGATCGGCAATATTTTCGATTTACATATTTGGATTATTAATTCTATATGTATAATTTTATATGATATATATAGTATTATTATTGTGTGTTTATTTTTATTCTATTTCTATGTATACTAATTTTATTATTCACCTACTGCATAATATAAATAATAGAATACAATAAATGGCTAATTCTATTGCATTTAAATAATTCTATTTCTATGTGCATTAATTGAATTATTTTTTTTACGTATATTAATTCTATTTCTATGTATATTATTATTTGATATATGCTATTGTGTACTATATGCATGTTCTATGAATATGCATAAATATGCACATATATTTTAGAATAAATCCCAGATAACTAACTTATTGCTATTGAACAGTACCTATCATTTATCATGCTTTAAAGATTAGTAAGCTGTCCCCATTATCTTGTATACGAAAAGCAACTGTCAAAGACGTATAAATTATAGCTTCCCAGAAAATTCCGTGTATTGTTTCTAAAGATAGAGCAGCAACATTTTCTATTTACATATTTGGATTATTAATTCTATTTCTATGTGCATATTATTGTATGATATAGGTAGCATTATTTTTGTACGTTTATTGCCATTCCATTTCTGTGTATACTAATTCAATTATTATAGTGCATAGTAAAAATAATAGAATACAATAAATGGTTATTCTATTGTATTTAGATTATTAATTCTATTTCTAAATATATTAATTATATTGTTAGATTTTTATGTACATTATTTCTATTTCTATGTATATTATTATTTGATATACATTATTATAATTTCTATATATATTCTATGTGCATGCTTAATATTCATATATATGTGGGATTGAAAAATATTCTCAACAATGCAACTTGACTAACTCAAGGGTTTATTTAATGAATATGCAATCTTACATGAAATAAAAAATACAACACGAGGAGCGCGGAAAAAAGCTTAAAATGTGTGGCAACGGCTGGATGAAAAAATAAGAAAATGGAAGAGACGTTTATGTTTAGAAGTTCTATAGTTTTTATCGCGACATGAAGGTTGAAGATTCGTTAAACGCCAAATAAAAGATTTGGACAAGAATTCTAACTGAATTCCACTATTTATGTGTACAAATGCATTATATTATTGATGTGGCTGAACTGTTGTGATCTACTAAGTGTATTATTTGCTTGAGTGAATAATAAGTACCGTATAAAATTGATAAACTAATAGATGCATTTATTTGTAGCTACAAGCCAAGGGAATCTTTTAGTGATTTTCAGAATAAATCCTACAAATTTTGGTGGCTCTTTGTCGGGATTTGAATAAAAAATTGAAACGATTACGGAAAAAACACATCATTATGTCGATTTTGAACAAAGCGGGACGAAGCGATTTGATTGAACTATGCGAGGAATGCGGAATAAATATGCCAGAGAAAGTAACCATTCTATCATTAATTGAAACAATAAAAACTTGGGAAAGTTTCGATGAAGACATTATAAAAGACCGTCTTGAAGTAATATTATTGGCTGGTAAAGAGAAAAGAAAGTTAGAACTTGAAGCGCAAGTAAAGAAGGAGAAAGGGCAAAGAAAAATAGAAGCAAAGAAGGAGAAAGAAGAGTAGAGAATAGCGTTGGAAGAAAGAAAGTTAGAACTTGAAGCAGAGGAGAGAATAGAGGAGAGAAGACGGCAGACAGAGATAGGGGAGAAGAAATTGATGTTAGAAATAGAGGATAGAGAAAAAATGAGGGAATTTGAGTAAAAGAAATTGACAATGCAAGCCGAGATAGACTCTCAGAAGGATGTAGAAACACTAGCTCCAAGAACGGGAACAGGTAACGATTTTGATTTGTTGAAGTTACTTAATCGTTTTGATAGTGCAAATGGTGATATTAGTATGTTTTTAACGTTATACGAGAGACAAGTATCTCAAATGAAAAGGGACAAGGATGAATGGGTATCATATCTATTAAGTTTATTACCGTTAGAAATAGCTAGCATAATTACAAGAGAAAAGGAACCAGATGTAAATAATTACGAAAATATAAAAAAAAAATATTGTAAAAATGATTCAAAATGTCGCCGGCAGAATTTAGACAGAGGTTCATGACTCATAAAAAGGAGCCAACAGATAATTGGAGCGATTTCGGTTTTCTGTTAAGAACGTACTTTAATGTACGTGGAATGAATGTAACAACTTTTGATGGATTAACAGAGTTATTAGTAACTGATCAAATTAAGCGAAAAATACCGCCAGAAACCGGAGAACGTTTTATTGAGAAATTTCCAAGGATAAAAGAAGTAGATGTATTAGTGGAAAAACTAGATGATTTTGATACGGCGTTGAGAGGATTTAAAACCGCCAAATCGTATAAGGCGCAAAATAGCGTGAACAGGGAGGAAATAGATAGTCAGTGGGATCAAAATGCTCATCGAAATAATATAAGACGAGGCGAAAGAGCTATTAATTCAAGAATTATCTGCCATCTTTGTGGTTTGCCTGGTCATATCGCCGCCAAATGTACAAATAGGGATCCAATGAGCACACAAGAATATTATGGTAACCCCATTACGAAAACCAATGAGAATAACAAACATAAAAAAAAAGTCATGAACTTATCAAGAGCGCAGAATGACGCCAAATTAGTAACAAAGATTCGTGTAATTCCTATAAATGAGAAACCCACGAAAATTATCATTGACACAGCAAGTGATGTGAGTTTGATAAATAAAGAATACTACGACGAAATAGGAGCACCCGAGTTATACCAAGAAAATATGGGTATATTGATTGGATTGGCGAAGAAGAGACGGAGCCAATAGGATACTTTAAGCACGAAATGCAAGTAGACGGCGTGAAACTGACAGATAATTTTCACGTAGTATCCGGTCTGGAAATTAACATATTGCTACGTGTAAGTGCAATATGGGGATGCAATTTAACAGTCACAAAAGAAGGTGTCAAAATAAAAAATCTCGCCAAGGAAGAAGACGCCAAAGGCAAAACAATTATGTATTGCACATATATTAGGGCTGTAAGGGACATCGATGAAAATTTAAAATATGTGGCCAATGAAATAAATAGAAAAGCAATAATGAGAAAAACGGAAAGATCTCGTGAGAAAAAATTAAATTCAATTAGAAACAAAAATTTGAAGGAAAGAAATGAGGTATCACGAATAGTACGAATGAACAACCTAAAAGAAAAACGCAATTTATGTGCATGCGCGAATGAAAATAAAAATGAAATGAAGAATGTTGAAAAATATTATAAACGAAAAAACACGAGAGAAGAAAGTAATATTGAAGGAGTAAATGTAAATCAATTCAAAAAACCCTTAACGGGTTAAAAGTTTGCGACGCAGCACTTTATCTTATCGCTATAAGATTTTAAATATGGAACTCAAAAATAATGATATCAAATTTTATGTGACGCTATATTATTTATTTCATCTTTTTATTTTTGCTTTATTTATAATTGCATGTGTAAGAATTTTGTTAAATTTAAAAGTATGGATAAAAATTTTTTGCTTGATGCTTTATCATTCATATCTTTCATAAATTCAAAATATGAGTTTTAAAAGATGTGATGTCAAAATTCAAAATTTAAGTGACGCCTTGATGTAGATTTAAACAATTTGTTTTAAAATTCAATTTTAATTGTTTTCGGTTTGGTTAAATATATTTACACACCTAACCAAAACTTTTAATTTTCTAATACACAGTTAAAAATATCACTTTCACTGAACCTATACAATGCAGTGTAATGTATTTATATGAATAAATTGATTTATCTTTTGTGCCATTCTATCCAAAATCAAAAGTAAAATTTATGTAAACGACTTCTTTGCGTCCTTACATCCACGCTCTTTTTGGGTACAATGACGCAAAGAAATCATTTACATAAATTTTACTTTTGATTTTCGATAGCGTGGCACAAAATATAAATCAATTTATTCATATAAATACATTACAGTGCATTGTATAGGTTCAGTGAATGTGATATTTTTAACTGTGTATTGGGAAATTAAAAGTTTTGGTTAGATGTGTAAATATATTTAGTCAAACCGAAAACAATTAAAATTGAATTTTAAAACAAATTGTTTAAAGCTACATCAAGGCGTCACTTAAATTTTGATATCATATCTTTTAAAACTCATATTTTGAATTTATGAAAGATATGAATGATAAAGCATCAAGAAATAAATTTTTATACATCCTTTTAAATTTAACATAATTCTTACACATGCAATTATAAATAAAACAAAAATAAAAAGATGAAATAAATAATATAGCGTCACTTAAAATTTTATATCATTATTTTTAAGTTCCATATTTAAAATTCTTATAGCAATAAAGTGCTGCGTCACAAACTTTTAACCCATTAAGGGTTTTTTGAATTGATATCATTAATTTTTTTAGGTTAATAACAAAAAAAAAAAAAAAAAAAAAAATAAAGACCAACGATAAGAACTCATAATCGTGATTTCCATTCACCTTTAATCCCCCCCCCCCCCCCGCTCAAAAAAGCATACCTCATACTTCAATTGTAAAGAGTGCGGTACTATTTGATTTTTTAAAGAACTTTTTAATAAGATATGTAAGTATTATACAAAATGGTTTTTTTTACGGTTCGTTTCACAGATATAGAAAGCTTTGTTAAATTTCACTATGTAAAAAGTTTACTTTCTTAAGAAAATATCAAGAAATATTACTCTTTAAACCTTTTTATTTAAAATACAATAACATTGTAAGCACAGGAGAACAACGGATATAGGCTTTTCATCACAGAATTTGACCTCGAAAGTAATACTCGTTTTTTGGCGCTAGTTTACCCAGCCTTTTGATCACGTGATCGATTGGATGCAGTTTCGATTTTAAATTATAGATGGTACCATCAACTGCCATTGAATATTTTATTATTTTCTTTTTCAGTCTTAAAAAAGTGTACGATAATTACAATAAATATGAATGAAAATAAGAAAAACAGCCGGTTGATAAAGATATAGGTTTTGCTTTTTTATTTTTTAATTTAAGTTCATAGCAACAAACATAAATTTCTATCAAAATAGCCACATTTTCGAGTAAGATTTAATCTTAAAATTTGTACATAAAAAAAAGCTTTTCTCACTAAAAGTTTAAAAAACATAATGCATTATTTTATGAGTTTTTAATTTTGTTAATTAAAATAGGAATTATCATTTGATTTGTTTATGGCTACTACAAAGAAATTATGTGAACTAAATTTTAAAATAATATTTAAAATACAAAAATTTGAACTGAAAAATGACTTTTTGAAAAATATTAGAATTGCATCGCAAATTTTAAATTTTTCAGTATGGAGCAGGTAAAGATTAAAGTTGCATTGCATTTGTAGCAATAAATATATATATTATAGATTAATTCTATAAAAATTGTTAAAAAATATTTTTACATACTCATATTACTGAATAGAAGACAATTTGTTACGAAGACTTACAAATTATTTTGCTAATCCGAAAATAATTTTGAATTGTTATGCAAAACATTAAACAGCAAATATTCAATGATTTTAATTT
Organism: Maratus speciosus; assembly: GCA_963932465.1. Classification (NCBI taxonomy): domain Eukaryota; kingdom Metazoa; phylum Arthropoda; class Arachnida; order Araneae; family Salticidae; genus Maratus; species Maratus speciosus. The sequence goes on along the minus strand of OZ010794.1, from coordinate 497,813,810 downwards.
GCACCATTTTTCAAACGAAAAAGAAGTACCTAGTCTAAGACATGATATATTCAACATATATAAAAAAAATAAATATGGCAGTTAGTTAATAACCTTAATAAATAATTGGAACAATTTCAAGAGATTCTTGTTTTAAATTACGTTAAGTTTTTTATACTCCTTAATAAAGGAAAAGTAATTTCTGCAGTTTTTTTAACACACACACACACCTTCCCGGACAAAAATGTCTGAATTTAATACTATTTTGGAAGTATTTTAGTTATTTTTTTTAGCAGATATAAAGAACATACATCAGACAAGTAAAGACTGTATTTATTTATATATACATAATTAAATGTGAAAATACTTTCTGAAACAGTTAACCTGAGATTTTTAATTTTTATGTGGAGTTAAGATACATAGTTACAAAATATTTGAAATGCATAGAACAAAATTCATTACTTAAATTTAGATAAAGATTTTTAACGCTGTTACATTTACGAGTTAATAAAGTCAATGCACTAGATATATTTGCTGTGTGATAGTAACACTCTCAAAATATCTAAAGGATTATGAAATAATATTGAATAACATTTTCCAGTTATCGTTATTTAAAAAATGTTAAATGTATATATCTGTACCCTATATGAAATGTTAGAGTTTAGGTTTCTATCCAAAATATAGATGGCGCCACATTTACCAGCTGCAGGAAATGGCACATTTTGTTATTGACATTTATTTAAAATAAAGTTTTGTTTTATTTAGCTTATAATTATAATTGCAATTTTATTTTGTTTAAATTGATAACAATTAAAAAAGTCATAAATTTTATTTAATGATCTAATTGGCAATAAAAAATTACAAAGGAACTCATAAAAAAAATCAAAAGCATCACTGCGGATTGAACCCGAGATATCGCGTCTATAAGAGCAGCGTTCTTAACCGCTCAGCTAGTATTTCGATAGCTAGCTGTTCCCAAAATTGAATAAAAAGAAAGCAAGCGCAAGAATACATTAATAACTTCTTGCGCATTTGCGGTAAATTCTCATAGAATGGCGAAAAAATATAGTCTCATTTTTCATACCGATTATATAACAAACAACAGTTTTTCTGCAAATAAGTGTTATGCTATTCGCTTTATCTCAAACAGATTTATATTATATGTTAATTTTAATAAAATCGCGCAGATCATTTTTGAGGGAAAAAAATTGCGAATTATATAAAAAAAAACAAGAGTTTCCCGGACACAAGTATTATCTCATTCATTTCATCTAAAACAAATTCATATTATATATCAATTTAAAGAAAATCGCCCGGGCAATTTTCCAGAAATGGAAATTAGAACTTTATCCATCGCAAGTACTTTAAAAATGGGTTTCGAGATCTCAAAATATACTGCATGTAGAAATGTAAAAATTTCAGAATGGGATAAGACTGCAGATATAAGTCTGTTTTTAAAAAATCAGAACAATATGTGCTAAACTTGCTGAGTGGCGACTTTGCTATGAAGTGGCGGCTTTTCGCGTTTCCTTTGATCTCGAGTTAGTGTATATATGTGTTCCGCCATTCTTAAGATTTTAGGCTTAAGGCTGCGTCACTGGAATTCTACCGTCTTCCATGATAAAAAGAGTTTTAGCGGAAAATTACAAGCGTGATCACAATGACAAAAATGGAGAAAGGAAGTATCCGAGAGAGAATTTTGTAAATAGACGTCGCAGATATTGTAAACAACATACATTTCGTGACAATAGCCGATTTTTATACGAGAATCAAAAAGAAAGAATACGGGAAAATTTTGAAAGAGAAGAGATTGAACTGTGTAAGAGAAATCTATATATCTGGAGTACTAGTAATCATAGGCAATACGAACAGTACATTTGTTTATGGTGGATATGAAGCTAAATTTAAAATTACATACGATAGATTTCAAAATAGACCCAAACGGTGTAATATTTCTCATGTTTTAAATGCAGATGTGAAGAGAAAAGACAGATATAAATATTCTTCTTATGCAGGAAATAGAAATAATGTAGATGTATAGAGAACATAATGTACCGCGCCAAAAGAAAGCCAACGAATGAAATATTATGTGTTACGTTATTTATTATTTTGTGTAGTGTGTTTTGTGCAAAATTATGTGTGTAAATAGAAAACGTTTCAAATGTGAAATTCAAAGAATAAGTATCTAACCATATGGACGAGAGTTGAAAACACGTCCCGTTGGGTCACCGGACTGTCAGGATGACCGAATGTGGGATTGAAAAATATTCTCAGCAATGCCACTTGACTAACTCAAGGGTTTATTTAATGAATATGCAATCTTACATGAAATAAAAAACACAAACATGTGCGGCTACGGTTGGATGAAAACATAAGAAAATGGAAGAGATGTTTATGTTTAGAAGTTCTATAGTTTTTATCTCAACATGAAGGTTGAAGATTCGTTAAAGGCCAAATAAATGATTTGGGTAAGAATTCTAAGTGAATTACAGTATTGATGTGTACAAATGTATTATATTATTGATGTGGCTGAGCTGTTGTGATCTACTGAGCGTATTATTTGTTCGAGTGAATAATAAATACCGTATAAAATTGATAAACTAATAGATTCATTTATTTGTAGCTATAAGCCAAGGGAATCTTTTAGTTATTTTCAGAATAAATCCTACACTGTAAAAAAAAAAAAAAAAAAAAAAAAAAAATACGATCAGTTTTCCTGTAGGAATCGGAAAAAATAGTTGCCCTTATTGTACCGGAAAAATTTCCGATCCATTTCGGAAAAAAATCCATACAATCGGAATTAAATCTGTAAAACACCGTTTTATTGATTATTTCCTTTTTTTACGAATTTTATTTAGAGCTGGGTCGGAAAATTTTCCGGTACCATAAGGGCAACTATTTTTCCGATTCATACAGGAAAACCGGTCGGATTTTTTTTACAGTGTACATATATATGTTATAATAATATTTATCGTTTATCATCTAGCAAATATTAGTAGGCTGCCTCTATTATCTTGTATCGAGAAAGCAACTGTCAAAGGATGTGCAAATTACAGCTTTCCAGGAAAGATTTTGCTGGAAAGATTTCGCTGTCTTTTGGGATACAAACGGACCATAGTAGGGAATGCCGGATTAGTATCAGCATCGGTACAGTGATATCGGGCAAATGTCAATAAAGTATAGTATAGTCAACTATAGTATAGTCAACTACAGTAAAATAAACTTATACTAAAGATCCATGCTTTTAAAAATAATTAGTACAGCTATCGGTACCTTTACAGCTTTATCGGCATGCGGATTATATCGCCAAAAGATGCTGAACCAATGTTTAATGTATGGTAGGGGTCCGTTCAGATTTACCCACATCGGTCTGAAGTTGGAAAATTTAATCTTAGCCGACACTTTGTCTTATTGGGAAGTATTATTAGATTATTTTGTTATTAATGTTATTAATGTATAATGTTATTAGAAAGTGTTATTAGAATTATTTAAAAATTAACATGTATAATGGTTTTCGAATTTTTCTTCTATGGCTCAGTATAACAAAATGAATAAAATATTACATTTCTTTTTTTTCTACAAAACCGAAAAGTGATGTGGGAGAATAATGATTTAACTTTTTGTAAAATGAGATGAAAAGTACATTTAATACACATAAATTCCATAAATTTATTATAAATACAATACTTCACATTCATTTAGATGACTAATTGGTCATTTATTGTTACAGCAAAATAACAAAAATTGGCGCTCGCAAGAAAAAGAGAATGCAATTCCATTTCTCTAGGTCTAGATTTTCAAATTTTATTATTTACATTTTCTTTCTCTCACAGGATTTTTTAAAAATCTTAATTATATAATTTTATTGGAATCAAACTAAGTTTGAAGCTGTTATATACAGCTGTAGATGTAGTAAAGAAACGGTTTTTATGTTTTATTTCTAATTTCGTTAACATACTACAGCTATACAGTCTGTTTCAAAATTTTAAGCCTACTTAGAATTTCACCTTTTTTCAACAAAGAAAATATTAGTTTGAATTTAAAAATAGTTGAATGAAAAGAAATAACTTTATAATGTTTATTTAGCTCAGGGGGAAAAAGTTTGAATATTTTTTTGTTTCATGCCAAACGATTTTACACAAACTCGCTGTTTCATAAATATAAGACCACTCTTATATTATTTGTAAAGGAGACGATTTTATTTTGAACTCAGAGTTTAACTGTAACCTAAACAATCTGTAAAACTTAAAAAGAAGAATAAAATGGAGAAATTCTGAATTGTATCTGATTCTTTGAATTTATTAGTAAAATGCCCGTCGGAGTTAGCTGTCTGAAATAGAAGTGAGAAGAATGTGGTTCTACAAAGGAAAAAGAAAGTCTGAACGTGAAATAAGTATGATTCTTAATCGTTCTAAAACTGCGATTCATAATGTTTTAAGTAAAAAAGAATTGTATGGAACGCATAAACGATCTGGTCGTAAAAAGAAGTTATCAGATCGTGATAATAGGCGGATTGTCAAACTGGCAACGAAAAAATACCAGTCGACTCGTAAAATAGCGCAACAGATAACAAAAAAGGTATCACATGCAACCGTGTGGCGAAGTTTGAAATCTAATGCTGGTGTTATTCGTCGCAAATTAAAAAGTTAACCACTACTCCTGAAATGTCACAAAGAAGCTCGTCTTAAGTGGGCAAAAAATGTCATGCCCTGGAACTCTGCATGGAGAAATATATTGTCTTCAGACGAGAAAAAATTCAATATTCATTGTCCGGACGGCAATACTTACTACTAGCATGATTTAAGGCAAAGATCTCGCGAGTTCTTCAGCAGACAGATAGGACGCAGTTCCGTTATGGTGTGGGGCGCATTTTCATATGCAGGAAAATGCAATCTCCAAAGAGCAGAAAGGTAAAGGAACTCGGACAGTTACCAACAAAAGTCTGTTACCCTTCGGACCACTTTTAGGAGATGCAAAAGGGAAGTTTCAACAAGATAATGCTCCCAGTCATCCATCGAAATGAACAAAAGAGTGGCTTAAAAGATAAAAAGATTGATATTTTACCTTGGCCAAGTCGAAGCCCTGACCTAAACCCCATAGAAAACTTGTGGGTTTCTTTGTCCCGCAAAGTGTATGAAAATAACAAACAATATTACTCAATATATGAATTAGAAATGGCCATTATGGAGAAATGGGACAACATTCCCGAATCGTTTCTTAAAAAAATTAAAACTCTATGCCAAATCGTGTGTTAGAAGTTATTCAAAGAAATGGTGGAGCAACATCTTACTAAATTTGAGAAAACTGTTATTTTCCACAGGTGGTCCTATAATTTTGTAACAGTTCTTTTTGACACTTTTTTGTTATATTGATGTTTTATTTTTTCCGAATTAATTTCATTTGTGTAAGTTACTACATTTTACTAAAAACTTGATGTACTAACATAAAATATTCTTTATTATGCTTGAAATATTTCTTTAATTACCTAAATAGCAAAATATGTTGTGGTCTTATACTTTTGAAACAGACTGTATTCTACAGCTATACATTATAGCTATGTTTTTAACACTTTTGGTGCAGTGGTGACATTTTATATGATTTATAATAAATGTGAAATGAAACATAGTAACCATTATTTTTAATTCAGCTCTTTATCTTTCAAACTAAACTTCATGACTGACATTCGACAAATAGCTTATAGAAAATGACGTCATTTCCATGTAATAATTGCAGATTTAGTTTTTATGAAAGAAAATACAAGTTTCCATTTAAAATTAATGCAATGAAAAAGAATTTCATTAAACGCTGCACCATTTGGTTGAGCTTTTTGCATTTTGTGTCAGTCATGACACAGCAAATTTTTAAAAATGCTAGAAATGATTTTCTCATGTTGACAGAAATAATATATAAGCTAAATTTGTAGCTTTAGCAATTAAAATTTGTGGCATTAGTAATATATATATATACACTGCATTTTGCTAGATCAAGAAATATTCGTCTTTTCTTACAATTCAGTAAATGATTAATATGGAGAAAATTATTTGGTTTTGAATCTTAACAACATAATTAAAAGTTGATTTCAATTATCGCTTTTAACAATTAATAATTTTTTTTTTATAAACAAAAAATAAATTTTCTGAATTTATATGAATTTCAATTTTATTTGAATTTTTTTATGTAATTTAAAATAATTATATTTTTTAAATCGTAAATTTTCACATATTCATTAATTTTAATATCTAGTAAAAACACAGATAGAACATATATTTCTAACTTTAATCTACTTTTATACACTTTTGCATGTGTGACTATAATTACACTTAATAAAATAAATTATCGCTTCCATCCACTTATGTCTTCCTCGAAACATTTCACTTTTGATATTGAACGTTGCTCTTTGAATGCAACTTTATCTCAAATCAGAGTTATATCCCAGATAACTAGTTTATCCCCTTAGAAATCAATTTATCATTTATCATCTTTTAAAGATTATACCCTGTCCTCCATTATCTGGGATCGACAAAGCAACTGTCAAAGACTTATATAAATTATAGCTTAAGTCTTAGTTACTAGATAACGGCAACAAAGTAAAATAGTATTATTTGATGATTGGTGTCATAGCTAGAAACAATTTTATAAATATTCTTAATAATAATTAACACATAAGTTTCTTTATACAGTTATTAGTATTTATGAAGTTACTAACAACAATATTCAATAAACTACACTGTATGATAAAAATATTCTAATACATTAAAAAATAAAAACTTCAATGTAATATGAAATATATATATATATATATTTATGTTTGTTGACTTTGAATTGAACTTAGCTTCTCCTTCATTTAATTTGTTTTACAAATGAAGATAAACATATTTTTAAGGTTGTAAATTTTCCAATGTTCATTAAGTTAATACCTAGTAAAAACACATATAGGACATACTTTTCTAATCTTTAATTTTGACCTACTTATATCCCCTGTCACATATTTAACACTAAATAAGCTTAATAAGTGAAATCATTACTCTCATTCACTTATGTCTTGCACGTCATATTTTACTTTCGTTATTGACCGTTGTTCTTTGCATGGAATTTATCTCAAATCAGTGCACTATCTCAGAGAACTAGTTTCTCCCCATTGAAAGTTATTTATCATTCATCATGCTTTAATACGTTCAAGCCGGCGCGGTGGGTCACACTCGACTGTCTCAGAGTTGTCAAGTTTTCGGCTTTTTGCACACCACTATTATTTTAGAGAAAATGCTGTTCCTTTAAATTGCCCAATTGTTCTAATTAAATAAAACAACCTCTTCTGTATTAAAATACTGGTATCCAAAAGGCCGGAGACTTGCCAGCTCTGAGACAGTCGAGTGTGACCCACCGCGCCGGCGTGAACGTGTTAAAGATTAGATTCCTGTACTCCATTATTTTATACTAAAAAAGCAACTGTCAAAGACTTGTATAAATTGTAGTTTAAGTATTAGTTACTAGATATGATAACATGATGAAATAGTGTTATTTGATGATTTGTGTAATAGTTAGAAATAATTTTATTAATATTCATAATAATATTTAACACACGTCTCTTTGTAGAATTATTACTATAATAATTATATTTATAAAATATTAATCACGATATACAATAAACTACACTGTATTATTTTGTTAAACTCCTTCTGATATAATGTAATAAAAAAAACATTATAATGTAATAAAAATTAAAAATTATAATATAATAAAAAATTAAATTTTAGAATATTCCTTCCTTTTAAATTGAACTTTGTTTTTCGTTTGTTTAATCTGTTTTATAATGAAAAATAAATATTTTTCTAAGTTGTAATTTTTTTACGTTTTCTTTAATTTGATACCAAGTAAAAACACATATAGAAAATACATTTCTAATTTTGACTTACTTTTATACACTGTTACGTGTTTGACACTAAATAAGCTCAATAAATTTAATCGGTACGCCCACCCACTTATGTATTACTCGTGACATTTTACTTTTGAAATTGGCCTTTGCTTTTTGAATTCAACATTATCTCAAATCAGTGCAATATCCCAGATAAATGCTTTATCCCCATTGAAAGGCATTTATTATTTATCATGCTTTAAAATTTAGAACCCTATACTCCAACTTCTTGTACTAAGAAAGCAACTGTCAAAAACTTAGCTTAAGTCTAAGTTATTAGATATGGTAACATTATAACATAATGAAATATGATATTCAATGATTATTTTAACAGTTAGAAGTAATTTTATTAATATTCATAATAGTATTTAACACACAAGTCTCTTTATGGAATTAATAGTTCCTATAAAATACTAATAACGATTTTCAATAAACTACACTGTATTATTTTTTTAAACTCCTTCTAATATAATGTAATAAGAATATTCTAATGTAATTAAAAATAAAAAAAAATAATATAATAAAAAATGTAATTTTTGTATTATTATCGAATTTGAATTTAACATAGTTTATCGTTTGTTTAATTTGCTTTATAATGGAAAATAAATATTTCTTTTAAGTTGTAAATTTTCACATTTTCATTAAGTTTAAATATCTAGTAAAAACACATATAGAACATTATTTTCTAACTTTGTCCTATTTTGATACTTTCTTACTTGTTTGACAGTAAATATGCTTAATAAATTATATCATTAATTCTGTCCGCTTATGTATTACTACTGACATTTCACTTTTGTTATTGACAATTGCTCTTTGAATGCAACTTTATCTCAAATCAGTGCAATAACACAGATAGCTACAGTTTATCCCCATCGAAAGGCATTTATCATTTATCATCCAGTAAGGATTAGTACCCTATCCTCCATTATCTTGTATCCAGAAAGCAGCTGTCAAAGATTTGTATAATTTATAGCCTAAGTATTACTTACTAGATAACGCTAATATAGTGAAATAGTATTATTTGATGGATTTGTGTAATAGTTAGAAATTATTTTACCAATATCACGATTAATATTTAACGCATAAGTTTCTTTGTAGAATTATTAGTAGTTATGAAATATTAATAGCGATTTTTAATAAACTATACTGTATTATTTTGTTAAACTCCTTCTAATATAATGTAATAAAAAATATTCTAATGTAATTAAAAATAAAAATTCTAATATAATAAAAAGTAAAATTTTTGAATTTTTATAAAATTTGAATTTAACATAGTTTATCGTTTGTTTTAAAATGGAAAATAAATATTTCTTTTAAGTTGTAAATTTACACATTTTCATTAGTTTAATATCTATTAAAGATACATATAGAAAATTATTACCCGCCTGCCAAGAAGGGTTATGTGTTTAACGCTTATCTGGGTATGTGGATTTTTTTATACCCTCGAAACATTCCAACGGCTAGATTTATTTTAATGAATGAGGACTCTATAGATTCGTCTTAGCCGTCCGATGGTTATAGGCTAAGTTTTGTTTTTATAAATTTACAATGGCGGCCGTAAAATACAAAATGGCGGTAGAGACGAAAAAACATTTTTACGCACCACATCGAGTGGCATATCATTGAATAGGTTTTTGAAAATGAAGACGATGTTTCATTGAGTATTTTACAGTCAGAAGCTCCATTTAAATATTACACAACATGGAAGTTGTGTAGGTAGGATCTCTAATTCTACTACAACTCTAACCATCATAGACATCTATAGGCCTCACCAAAACAGTGTTTATAGATAGGAACTAACAATTAAACATAACTTAAAAGTCATCAATACAAGTAAATAAAAAAAAATAGGCAAGTAATATAAAAAATAGCTTCACATGATGAGAAATAATTAATTAGTTCGCTTTCTAAGCAGTCGGGTTATTTGATTTTTTAAAATTTAATTGTTATTTTCTAATTTTGATATACTTTGATACTTTTTTACTTGTTTCACAATAAATACGCTTAATAAATTAGATCATTAATTCCGACCGCTTATGTATTACTCGTAACATTTTACTTTTGTTATTGACAATTGCTCTTTGAATGCAACTTTATCTCAAATCAGTGCAATAACCCAGATAGCTACAGTTTATCCCCATCGAAAGGCATTTATCATCTATCATCCTTTAAGGATTAGTACCCTGTCCTCCATTATCTTGTATCGAGAAAGCAGCTGTCAAAGATTTGTATAATTTATAGCCTAATTCCTAGTTACTAGATAACGATAATATAGTGAAATAGTATTATTTGATGAATTGTGCAATAGTTGAAATTATTTTATGAATATTCGGATTTATATGTAACACATAAGTTTCTTTGTAGAATTATTAGTAACTATAAAAATATTAATAACAATATTCAGTAAACTACACTGTTGTTGATTCATTGTTAAATTCTTTCTAATATTATTTGTGTTGAATGATTTTATTAGACATGTAAATTGTGTAAAGTTTATTAAGATTTTGTATTGTGCTTTTTGTAAACTTTTTAATTTTAATTAAAACTAATTTTTCTTTAAAACACTGCAATAAAACATGCAAAATCGGACATTGCGTATAACAAAATCCTGTCTAAAAGGAAAAATTACATAGTTCTAGCAAAATTACATTAAAATTATTACACACAACGTCTGCAAATACGAAAATCTGTCTAAACTGGAATTTTTTTCTCAATCGCGTACAACTTCATTCTAGCAGGTCTTATTGTATTTATAATTGTAGTATTTTTTTGTTATCTTAAATTTTAAAATAAATTAAAAACATAATTATATTAGTAACTGAATTCCCGTAATATAAATAGTCTAGAAAGTTTTACCAAAAGAAAATTTAACAAAATAAAATTTATTCTTTTCACCGTAAAAATTTCATTTTATTTCTCTCTATTTCTTGAAGAAAAAGTCTGCTGAAATAATCTGAGTGATGAGAACAAAACTAATTGAACATCATTAAAGTTTAGCTTGCTTTTTCCTCTTTTATGCTGCAAAAAATAATAATACATTCATAAAAATTAAGAATCATTTTTTACTTCTGCATAAAATTTTAATGAACCTACACTGAAACGAAATGAGAAATTAAATATAATTCGCATGCTCTTTACCAATTTATTGAACGAGATAATTAATAAATTTTTGGAATTCATTCTTTTTTAATATTATCAAATTAAAAATTATTAATGCAAATTAATTTATAGATTAGGATATCTTAGCCTATTCCAGTTTTTAAGCAATATATCAAAACATTTTATTTAAAAATTCACAAAGAGATCGAATACATTCACAATAAACTCTCAAGTGCGAGTATTACTCGCGCTCAAAGGGTTGCGTACAATAAATATATTAATTATTAACTGTATTATTAAAAAAATCGTTACTAAAAGAAAAATAAGATTTTGTAAAAAAAAAAAAAAAAAAAAAAAAAAAAAAAAAAACTATACAAGGTAGGGTTTGGTATAGCTATATATATACTTGTAAAGTATGAATGGGTATACCGCAAAAGTTCAAAGAGATATCAAGCCTAAATAATATCACATATTGCTATTCTGTATAACTTTTATTTAAATCTTATCCTTATCTGTTTAGGATGAAGTTAATTCGGCACTGACAATAAAAGTAGCGCATATTTGAACTTCATTTGGCATTTCATAAAACTAAATTCAGCATCGTAATAAACTTTTTTTTTCTTCTTCTTCTTCTTACAGTGCAGCTAAAACAAAACCCTTGTTCAAAGTTTCAACATGGCATATGGCTAAACGCACTTCGAAAGGAGATCGAAAGTAGCAACGTCGCCTTGGCTCGAGCGCATTTTTCCAGCTACGGTTTAAATTGACTTACAAACACACGAGAGGCGAATTGAGAGATCTACTCAATGCAATGTAGTGGGGGACACCACAGTATTTATGTGATTAATTCTAATTAAATTAGCCTGTTTTTAACAATTTGTCATTTATTGCATTTATGCTGCTACTGGACATTTTATTACATAAATATGTCCTTAAAAGTTGTTATCTAGGCTTTCAAAGCCGTTGGTACAGAGAGTACGCCGCCCATGCCATTATGTATGTCCAAACCGTCCGTGTCTTTAAGGGTTAAGCAGCCTAAGAGAGACTGCTCAGGGCTGGCTAGGCCTGCCCCTTAGATTTTAATGTGTCTCTCGGTATGTTTCGCGACACATTGGGGCTCGTTAGGTGAGTCCAGCCCTGTCCGGCCGAATGCAGACGCACATACCAAGAGGCGCACGGAGCGACGCCTCGGCTAATTACCGAATATTGTTTTTTCAAAAATAATTATCAACAATGCTTTTACACTTCAGCTACGATAGGTACCTCCAGCACTCCTCAACACATTTGCTGAATACCTGCAAATCGAAATTTGTGTGTAACGGAAAAATGCGCTTTTCTCAAAAACTATGTGACCTAAGGTAATCGCTATACTTTTCCGGCAAGGTTTAAATTAACGTTTACTACCTCTAATTTCAGTAGATTCGGAAATAGATGGGGGAGGGGGAAACATATTTTTGCACTACATTTTCGACGGTATCTCTGAAATACAATACCTAAATATAACATAAATATATTTTTGAGTTCAGCGTTACTAAAGCTTTTACAAGATACCCTACACGGTATACAAAGAGATAATTTTCCTTTTCCAAGTAACTTGATTAGCCCCTCTACATTTTTTTTTTCTAAAAATATTTGTAAATGTTCAATAATCTGCAAATATGTGGGTTAATAGTCTTTATTATTTACCCCAATTTGAACTTTCCACGTCCCATACTTTACGTGTAAAATGGCTGTGACAGACAGACACGGGAATGATCTTATAATGGTTCCGTTTTCACTCTTTAAGTACGGAACACTAAAAACGAACATTTATCGCTTTATTTTAAAAACGTTTAAAATGTTCAAAAATATTTTATTTCTCTAATTATATTTTTAACAATGTTAATTCGAAAAGAGAAGACCTTTAAATTATTAACCATTAGGAAAAATGGTTATTGTCCTCGTCAGGGTAGGAAATCAAAAGCATATCTGAAGCTTTTTATTGGTTGAATCCGCACTTTATTCGTGTTCTGATTGGTCTATACAGTAATCTGTATTTCCCTTTACTTTCAACAGAGATGGATTACTTCTGTTGCCACTATGACAAAAAAGTAATAAAAACTACAAAAAAAATTAATAACTCAGAATAAAGTTGAGATACAGCTTTCAAACAAATTGCATTGAAAAGTACATTTTTTCTCTCTATACGACGGTGTAAAAAGTAATAGTGTGGGATGTTTAGAAGTTTCAGAATGAAATTTCATTTAAAATGAGTTGTCAGATTTCTTGGACAATGAAAAAGCATTTTCCCGAACAACCAATGAAATGCTTGGATAATACGTAAGTTTCAGGTGGATAATACGTAAGTTTTAAGAAATCTGATAGGTCGCAAGCGATTTTTGTCGCTTGCAATTTTTTCGTGTAATAACACTGTTAATGTTTAATTCATGGCGTTCGTAATGTATGATCAACTCCGTGCGATTTGTTTATGTCTTAAATTTTAGTCTTTGAAAAAATCATTTTCCAAATGGTCGTTGTAATTTGTTAAATTGCATTTTTTTTCTTTTTTTTTTTTCTAATATCATTCATAATATAAGGTGTACATAAAGGAATGTTCCAGTTTCAATGGTATATTATGACAATTTAATTCAGACTATTTACAACAAATCATACATCAAACTGAAGCTAAACTAACCTAATTTTTTCTCACAAATGTTCAATATGTGCACATTTAGGTATGCGTCACACATCCAACCTAAAGCCCAATTCTTCCCACAATTTGTTTAATAAGTCCGGAGTAATGGAAACAATGGCCTCTTCAATTTTTTGCCTCAACTCTGTCAAATTATTAGATAACGACGGAACATATGGACAATATTTCAAATGAAAATCAAATTTCAAAGTCATTGCTTAAGAGGTGCAAAGGGCCAACATAGTAAAAAAGATTCCATGGCGGGACTCGAACCCGGGCCATCAGTATAGCGGACTGACGTTCTACCGACTAAACCACATGGAACGATATCCAGCCTTGAAAATTTCTCACTATTATATGTTGGCTAGGCTACAAACGCAGCACAAGATGGAATGCTGCGTCTGTAGCCTTGCCAACACATAATAGTGAGAAATTTTCCAGGCTGGATATCGTTCCATGTGGTTTAGTCGGTAGAACGTCAGTCCGCTATACTGATGGCCCGGGTTCGAGTACCGCCATGGAATCTTTTTCACTATGTTGGCCCTTTGCGCCTCTTAAGCAATTACTTTGAAATGTGATTTTCATTTGAAATATTGTATTCAAGCCGAATGTTTCTCTCTTGAATAATTTCCATGTATTAATATGGACAATCTTTTACAGAGCCCAAAACGAAAAAATCGCATGGCTCTAACGGCTTTTATATCTTCAATCCAGCAATTACGCTTTGTGCTCAAAAGTCACTATTTTGCATATGTGACAATGCAAATGAGTAAATAACAAAGCAGTACTCGCGCATGCGGTTATCTAAAACTGTTTGAGTTACTCCTTATTTGTCACCTTTAACCAACACTCTACAACGCTTACATTTGGTACTATTAAAGTTTATAACTGGGACGTGCTTTTATGACACCTTGCACTTATACCAGCAAAGTCTATTTGTAAATTGTGTGAGGACTAAAATGTAGTTTTCTATTATAAACTGGCACTTATAAGTTACACAAGAGTATCAGTTTTATTTTTACAGTATAATGATTGGTATTTATTGGCGTACAGAAATTTAAACTAATTACAAAATACGTAATCTAGTTGCAAAAGAATTGCAAAATCTCGAGTATTTTCTTACCAAAAGAAAATGTAACTCACAATTAAATTTATTTAATTCACTGTATTAATTGAATTTTGATTATCTTCATTTATTTCAAAAGAAATATTCTCAAATTTGTTTAATGTCGTTATGTACATTAATTAGACGTCATTAAAATTCAGGTTCCATTTAGTTCTTTCATAATCTATACCTATACTAATATTATAAAGAGGTAAAAGTTGTTTATTTGCAGGAGGTAAGCTCTGGAACTACCGAACCGATTCCAAAAGTAATGGTATCAAAATGATGGTGTTAGTCCAACTTAGAACATAGGCTATATCTTATGTTCGTGCCACTGGCAAAAAGGGGATGCAGGAGCAAAAAACGTTCTAAAAATGCGATTTTTGTGTTACTGAAGTGCCTAGAAACATGAAATTTGGAATGGTAGTTACTTATAAGATACTAATGATCTCTAAGGATATTTCTTAAAAAAAAATCGAAATTAAAAAGGGGTGAAAATGCGTAAAAAGCGTTCTAAAAAACGTTCTAATTGGCGATTATTATGCAATTTCAGGAAGTACCGAATCGATTTAAAAAATAATGGTGTCAAAATGATGTTGACAACCCTTGCTCCAACATAGGCTACATTTTATGTCGGTGCCCACTACCCCTAAAGAGGGTGCAAGAGCAAAAAACGTTCGAAATTGGGATTTTTGTGTTACTGAAGAGTCCAGGTACATTGAATTTGGCATGGTAGTTACTTATTAGATATAAATGATCTCTAAGAACATTTCTTAAAAAATTTGAAATTTAAAAGGGGTGAAAATGCGCGAAAAGAGTTCTAAAAAGCGTTCTAAAGGGCGATTTGTACGCAATCTCAGAAATTACCAAACATATTTTAAAAGTAATGGTTGGAAACTGATGATGACAGCCCTTGCTCCAACGTAGGCTCTATTTGATGTCGATGTCACTACCACCTAGGGGTTCCAGACGCAAAAAACGTTCTAAATTGCGATTTTTGTGCTACGGATCCTGAAATTAGGCAGGGCAGTTATTTATAATATACAAATGATCTCTAAGAACATTTCCTAAAAAATCGATATTTAAAAGGGGTAAAAATGAGCGAAAAGCGTTCTAAAAAGCTTTCTAAATTGCGATTTACACGCAATCTCAGGAAGTACAGAACCGATTTTAAAAATAATGGTGTGAAAACGATGGTGACAGCCCTCGCTCCAACATAGGCTGTATTTCATGTCGATGCTATTACCCCAAAGGGGGTGAAGGAGCAAAAAACTATCTAAATTGCGTTTTTTTTTGCAATACTGCAGGAGCTAGCAACTTGAAACTAGGCATGGTAGTTACTTATAAGATATAAATGATCTCTAAGAACATTTCGTAAATAATTCAAAAAATTTAAAAGGGGTGAAAATGAACGAAAAACGTTCTAAAAAACGTTCTAAATTGCGATTTCTACGCAGTCTCAGAAAGTACCCTACCGATTTCAAAAGTAATGGTTGGAAATTGATGATGACAGCTCTTGCTCCAATATAGGTTCTATTTCATTTCGGCGTCACTACCACCTTGCGGTTGCATTTTAAAAAACGTTCTAAATTCTGATTTTTGTGATACTGAAGGAGCTAGCAACTTGAAATTTGGCATGGTAATTATTTATGAGATGTAAATACTCTCTGAAAAGAGCTCCTTAAAAAATTGAAATTTAAAAGGGGTGAAAATGAACGAAAAGCGTTCTAAAATCGGTCTAAATAGCGATTTCTACGCAATCTCAGGAAATATAAACCGATTTCAGAAGTAATGGTTTCAAATTGATCGTGACTGTCCCCGCTCCAACATAGCCTATATTTTACGCTATTGTCACTACCACCTGGGTGTTGCAGGATCAAAAATTGTTCTCAATTGCATTTTTTGTGTTACTGAGGGAGTCTAACATTTTAAATTTGGAATGGCAATTACTTCAAAGATGCAAATGCTTTCTAAGAATTGTCGAAAGAAAATTCCAAATTTAAAAGGATAAAGTGAGCAAAAGCGTTCTATATTATGATTTTTATGCAATCGTATGAAATACGAAACCGATTTCAAACATAATGGTTGCAAATTGATGATGATAGAACCTGCTCAAATATAAGCTATATTTTATGCCGAGGGTTGCAGGAGCAAAAAACTTTCTAAATTGCGATTTCTGCGGTACTGAAGAGGCTAGAAACTTTAAATATAGCGCGGTAGTTACTTATAAAATATAAATATCCTTTAAAAACAGTCGAAAATAAATTCGAAATTAAAAAGGTGTGGAGCGAAGGGAAGGAGCGAAAACCATTCTAAAAGAATCCTAAATTACGATTTCTATAGAATCTCAGGAAATAATAAACCGATTACAGAAGTTATTGGTTGCGAATCAAGGGTTATAGTCCCTGATCCTAAACGGGCTATATTTTATGCCGGTTTCACTACCACCTGGTTGGCAAGAACAATAAGAAAGCCTTTAAAAGCATATAAATTCCGTTATCTATAGAATATTAGGATATACGACCAACCGATTTCAAGGTTAATGTTGGCAAATTAATGGTGACAGTCTTTGTTTCAACATTTTTCAAGACATTCTATTTCAACTCTGTTTCAGCATTTTATGTTGGTGCTACTAACGCCAGAGAGGTGGTAGACTGTTAGACAAGATGATTGGAATTTGACATGATGGTTAATTTTAAGATGTAAATGTGTTTAGATGGTTTCTAAGAAATTCAAAACTTCAAATGAATACTGAAAAGAGCGCATGAAATGAGCATAAATGTCTCAAAATACTTTCTAAATTATCATTTAATTAGAAATAGTTTTACTCCTTCATATTAATTAAAATCTCATTTCTGTCTATTGTTTAGTCAAAAGTTTAGTCAAACTGTGGCTTAATTTCTTATTTCAAAAAGTGTTCTAATAAAATATAGTCATGCAAATATCACTTGGCATATTTAAACTATTACGCGAGCAAAGCCGCGTGGTTTGCTAGTGTAATATATTAATGAAACATTCATAAGAATAATGTCGCAATATTTATATTTGCTTGATATTTTAATGAATATACACTTTCTGAATTCAGAATTAAAAGATAATCCAGACAGGCATTGGCAATATATAAAATGAAGTGAATAAACACCGATGTATCTATTTCTTCTCGAAAATACTTTTATTTTAATAGATAAAAAAGGGAATATAATATCAATTCACTAAATGATCACAAAAAATTGTCATTTTTTGTATCAGTTTATTCTAAAATTAATAAGCAATAAATTTGATGTTTATAAAATTAAGGATAATTGCTTCATCATTAAAAGCTGCAATTTCACAAAACAACAGTTCCACATTTAAAAAATATATATTTCCTTTTTTTTACTTATAAATTTTAACAAAATGTCCATTAGCTACTATGTATTTCAAGATTTTAGTAATGGAAATCTAGTTTCAATTTCGAGTATAATATTGTGGAGTGAAACACTATATCCTTAAGATAATACTCGGTTTCACGAGAATCACTCAGATTTATTGTGCATGACAGGACGATAAAAAACACAGAATACTAAAGACTTACACTTTATCTCATCATCGTTAGGTCTTAATATAGCAGTCTTTGTCTTTATTCAGAGCATTCCACGCTATACATCGTCAAATATTCCATCATATTTTAGCACGTCGTTGAGTTTTTCATTTTATTAAGTCGAAGGCAGAGTTGGGCAAATTTGTAATTCTAATTATCTGCAATATAATTACAGTTTAACTGTGTGTAATTAATTATATTTAACATTGCATGCCATAAAAGATTCTTGCAGTACTGTTGACCAACTCTGGTCGAAGGAACATGCTATTATGTATATACCAGTCGTCGAATTTTTACGGCGGCGTTCTGTTTACCTGCGTTCTCGACTCTTGATCGGCGTCATTCTTTTTAATCTCAAAGCATTCGTTCCTCTTATTACCGCACACGTTGCTAGCGCCGGGTACGTTGTCTCGGAATGCAAATGTAGCTTATGAAGATAGCTCTGAATCCCACAATATGTAAATTATTTGATAAATTATGTTGCACCTATACTGAAAACACAATCCATTAATGACCATGGACTTCAGTTCCCAGCCCTGTTTTCTTGACCATAGGTCTTGCGATCATATACACATTGGTCAGCTTAACTCGGAAACGTCAGTCTTTAATTTCCAAGCAAGATTAGTTCTCATTTAATTGACCATGAAGGGATGAAAGGTTGAGCAAACCTCGCACCGTCTGCAATCCCGAATGGAACTGTGGACCTGTAGCGTGGTAGTGCGAAGCACTGACCACTAAGCTACTGTGCTTTCATACACACTAGTGACCAAAATTATGGGAACCTTTAAAACAAATACTTTTTTGAAGTTTGAAGGCTTAAAAGAGTAGAATTTTCTTAGTAAGGCTATAAAAGCTATATATCACTCAAAGATAATTTAATCAAAATTGTCATGCAATACAACTTGTTCAGTTACAATTATTTTATCAAAGTTATAGCCAAATAATTTTAAAAGGCAAAAAACATGATTATGTTGTTGTGAAATATTTTTATTTTATTTCAATGTAGTGAATGTGCATTACTGTTTGGCGTGTCAGATGATTTTTTTTTTTTAATTTGATGTTAAGGCATTGAAGCCTAGAGTAATATTTCAAGTATTGATATCCCGCATTGATACAGATAAGAGAACTTTTCTTGTGTTTTATCGTTGGTATTAAGTTTTAAAGTTTGTCCTTATATTTATTCGGTTAGTAAATCCTAATAAAATTAAGACTACGTCGTAGATCAGGGGTGTCAAACTGTGGCCCGCCCGATACCACTAAAAGTTTAAAGAAATAGTCGACAAGTTGACTCGCAGGAATTCGACGATTAGATAAGGCAAAGATAACTGTAAAAATTTAGTGGTATCCGGCGGGCCACAGTTTGACACCCCTGGATAGTTGACTTGCAATCCACATAGCGATGTATAACAAAACAATTTTCATATTAATACTATAAAAGCTACATATCACTGGAAAGATAATTTAATCAAAGATATCATGCAATACATTTTCAGTTATACTTTTTTTTTTTAATCTAAAGCAGAGTTGCCAAGTCTCCGGCTTTTTGCACACCATCATTATCTTAGAGAAAACGTTGTTCTTTAAAATTGCCCAAATGTTGCAATTAAATAAAAGAACATTTTCTGTGTTAGAATACTTGTATCCAAAAAGCTGGAGACTTGGCTGCTGTGCTAAAATTTTATATAAAGTTGTAGAATACGAGGGTCACTCTGAAATTTTTGAGACACAACTAGGTTTTTAAAGTTATACTTACAAAATTTTAGGTGTGTTCAAAGTAGTCTCCTCCAGCATCAATGCACTTTTGTAGACGAATTTTCCACAGATTAAATGCCTCAAGCCATTCATTTTTTGGAATAGATGAAAAAATGCAGTTATAGCCACATCAATCTCTTCTTCTGAATGAAAACGACGTCCACGTAAGTTCTTTTTTGGAGTAAAGAATGACCAAAAGTCACACATAGCTTGATCAGGTGAATACGGTGGAAGTTCTATCACTTTAATTCGTTTTTGTTTACGAAACTCAACTGTTAATCCGGCTGTATATGAAGATGCATTGACATGGTGAAGCATTAGTCCCCTAACATTCACTTCTTGTAGAATTTCTGGAAGATATTTATTGGCACACCAGTTTGCTGTTACTGTCTTGAGTCCTTCCAACTTGATGGCTTCGACCAATCAAGTACTTCTGAAGAAAACGACATACATCACTTTTTTCAGTACGCGTTGTCTGTTTACCATTGTCGGCGTGGGATCATCTTCAAAGACCCATACATTTCTTTCTTGACGTGCTGGAACGTCAAAAAAGGTATGTGCGTTTCATTACAATTTTACAATTTTAGAAATGATGCGGTGGCCATCATCATTTAGCAATTTAAGAGTTTCATTACTGATTCTGACACGCTCCTTTTTTGGTGCTCAGTTAGATTATGGGGAACCCAACGGCAAACTACTTTTTTCATATGCAATTCTTCATGAATAATTTTGTGTATGGCTGCAGATCCAATGTTAAGTTCCTTCTGTATCATTTGATAGTTACAGCAATTATCATCCATTAACATTTTTCGTATGGCAGACACATTATCCGGGATTACTGCCGACGGCGGCCTTCCTGTGTGTTCTTCACCCTGAAGAAAATTGCGACATCTTCTAAATTCTTTAAATCAACTGAATACAGTAGCACAAGCTGGAGATTCATTAGCAAATGTTAATTTCAACCGTTGAACGAATTCTTCTTGATTTAATCCTGCTTTAAAATCGTAGAAAATCATAGCGCGAAAATGTTCCCGCGTCAACTCCATTTTCTCTTCTGTTTAAAATTTATTCTACGCTAAACAAGTTGAAGTAAGTCAGTAAAAAATCGTCTGCTGTGTTAAAATACTTTGTATTTTAAATTTAAATCGTTATTTTTATTTTGTAAATTCTCCTCTTTGCGTATCTCAATAATTTCAGAGTAACCCTCGTGATTTAAGGATGCCAGAAATAAAATATAATTCATGTGTTCATTAATAATTTATTGAGTGAAATAGACATTCAATTTCTTTATTAGCTTGTGTTTTACTCTTTGATACTCTAACAATTAATGATACATTGATTCGAATATAAAGACTCAATTTTAACTTCTGCATATAATTGAACTGAATGAATAATTTAAGGACGTCAGAAAGAAAATATAATTCATGTTTTTATTAATAGTTTGTCGGATGAAATAAACATTAAATTTCTTTATTCGCTTGATGAAAATCTACGTTTTAGTACTTGAGATACACCTGTTACAAAAATCGTTAAAAATTTAGCATAGCACTGCCACCTGTTGGACGATTTACACCAGAAACTAATCAGCACCAATTTATATCAGGGACTACCTTAATATAATTTTTTATTACATTCCGTGCATTAGTTCTTGAGATAGAGCGCTCATAAAATTTGTGTCACATGTAGACTACAGAGTCACAGAGTAACAGACTCATAGACTCACATACAGACATTTTCTAAAAACATATTTTTCGGTATCTCTGAACTCTAAAACGTGTAAGTCCGTCAGAAAATGGAAGCAGAAAAATTTCACGAATCCAATACTTTCTTCTTGTAAAGATAGAATAATGTAAAAAATGCATAAAATATGCGATGATTAAAAAATGTATACAAGAAATAAAATAAAATATTGCAAAAATGTATTAAAATTGAATAATTAATCGAAAGATAGATGCAGTTGCTTCATCTTGTATCAAAATAAATAATTGATTAAAATGGTCATAAATTATTAACAGAAGAAGAAACATTTATCGCTACAAATTGTTTAAAATTCCGCGTTCTTAATCTTAAGAATAATTGAAGAGCTGAGTGGATGAACATGTTATGCTACATTTTCTTTTTTTTTTTTTTTTTTGTCTTTTGGATGAAAGCGTTATGAGGTATCCTATCACATGGTGAAGCTAAAATACTAAGATTTTATTTAGTCTTGAAGATTTAAGACATTATTCATTAATATTTAATATTTTACTATTTAATAATGTCAATAATATTAATAATTTTTAAAATTTGATAAATTAAATATGGATAAGTTTTTCTGAGAGAGTTTAGTAGCCTGTTAATATTTTAAACACATGGTATCAAACAGAAAATAAATCATTAAAATTTACAGCAAAAACTTTCACCTCAAATTTCTTGAAATGTAATTTTTGTTACTTAAGATATTCTTCCACTTAGCTTTTCAATTGTTATATCATAGAAAAACTGCAATTTCGATGAAAAAAAAATTCAAGTATTAAAAACCAGTTTTTTTATGCACTTTTAAAAATTTTATTAATTACTATATATTTTAATATATTAGGTAAAAAAATAACTTGTTTCAATTTCTATATTATAATCTTTAAATATTCCCTATATGTACATATTTTCGTGCGCTTAAATATAAAAGTAATTTAGGCCATAATTCTAAAGTTAACTGAATTTTAATAATATGTATTGTTAAATTCTTTTTACCAAAAGAAATTTTAACATATTCATTAAAATTCATTTAATTGATTGTATTAATTACATCCTATTTCAGTGGATTTCTTTCAGCAAAGAATGCTGAAATTAATTAAATAATGATATGAATATTAATTGGCCATCATTAAAATTCTGCTCGCTTAAAATTTTGAGGCTTCATTCTCTGTTATATTTATGATGCATTTATAAAAATAAAGTTGCTGATTTTAATCCTGCATAAAATTTTAACGATTCTATACTTTCAGGGAATCACACTGGATATTTAACTCAGATGTTCATTAGTAAAATGTGAAAAGAAGGGAATAATTTTTCTATGTATTTTCCCAGTAAATTTTTTATATAGGCAAATAAAAAAAAATAATAAATGAGGTAGATTATATATAGAAACTTGACACTTAATTAAAACTGAATTTATATTTTATCGATTGACTTGTCTTTGCTTATCCTACATATTAGTTAGCGAATATTAACCTTTCTCTGCCAGGCGAACACTACGTACGTCACGTTTTCATCGTGCATCCCTACCAAACGTACTACCTCTACGTCATGTACAGAGCTGCCACTGGCCACTATTGTTCTATTTTATTCGCACCAGTATTTAGGGGGGGAAAGCGTATACCTCCCTTTAGCACATACTGTCAAATGTATGTCATAGATTTTTGTTTTTAAAAGGTGTTGTGAAGTAGATTTAAAAAGTAGTAAGACGAAAAAAAAAATGTCCAAAATCTGGTATATGTAAACACTTAGAATACAATAATCTGTACTGGAGGGGTTAATTAGCAGTTAATAAAGCAATTGTAAAAACATCGCAATAGTAGAAATGTTTAAAATTATAAATTATTTTGAATTTCATGTTCATATACTTTATAATATGCTAAATCATAAAAAATACAAAACAACGGCTAGAAATGTCCAAAAGCGTTTTTATTTTTTAATTATGAACTTCAACAAGATTTTATATATAAAATACTAAAAATGATTTATTCTAATTCTTTTTAGAAAACGTTGATAGTAGATTATTAGGATCATTGAGCTGGAAATGTACAAAATGATATCATGAAGCTATTATTATAATAACAACTACAATTCAAAATATGTAATAAAGGAAATGTGATATAGTATGATCAATCCCCATAGTTCATCCAAATGCATACCCTGATGAAAGACAAAAAAAATTAACATGTTAATAATTTTGCATAGAATCGTTGTAAAATAAGATAATTAACTATCAAACACACTCCAATTCTTTCTATGCATTATACGGTGGCAATAGAGCTACATTTTAATATCATTATGAACTTCGTGGTGTAAAAAAAAACCCGCTGACGCATATAAATAAAACTGACTTAAGAAAAATAGTAAAAACAAAATACCAAATACCAAAAGCATGTTCTATTTGATATATGGAAATTTAAGTATTTTCAAAAGTTTTTTAACAGCTATTTTAACATTAATTTTGTTAAATGTTTTGGGATTCTAAAATAAATAAAATAAAGGAATATTATTTATTTTGTTAAAGAACTGCGATTACATTTCTGCGGTTAACACAATAGCATGAACTTGGCAGTGGAAAAATTATAAAGCAATTTTAATGTTTTTATTTGTACATAATATTGATGTTTTTTCTTAATAATTGTAAAACTTTTAATGCTATTTAAAACATACACTGGGTTTCATAATGATATGAACACCTAGCAATTTTGGGATATCCTGGCAAAAATTCATAAATAATTATCAGAAAACTCCATTCTCGAGACAAATACAGTAATTTTACATAAAATATAGCTGTAAAAGAAATATCAAAATTTAAATGCATTGAAAATATGACTTATTTAAAAAACATGCAATATATTTTTTTAAAAGTCAATTCCTACTTAAGTCATTAAAGAAAAATTTAATGTAATCCCTTAAGATAATATTAGTTTTTGTTGCATTAAAATATCTCAATTTGTTGATTTTCTATAAGCAAGTAAACCCTATTGGTTTACAATGGAAGTCTATGGTAATTTTGCGAAATATTAGAGATATCGCCAAGTTGGTGTCACTTTTGGTGTCTCATTTTGGTCACCAAATTTTGCGATATATCACCAAATTGGCGGTATTTGGCAACAGAATAGGGTCCCCCTGTGGTAACCCCTCTTATAAGTATGGAGATGCATTAAATGCTGTCCAATGGCCGCCATTTTTTCTCCCATATAATTAATATTTGAAAACTGTATTAACATCAAGTGCCATCCACTACAAGTTTAAAAAAATGTATTTGAACTTCAGTGGATGAATAATAAGCATTTTATTATCGATTGAAAATTTGAACAAGATATATATAGGGAGAGTGTGAACTAATAGTAGGAATTGAAAAATGGTGTTGCAAAATGATATTAACATTATTCGAAATTACCACTAAACGAGCATGGAAACTGTAAAGGAATACTGAATGCCACTCCGAGAAGAAGAAACCGAAATATGCAGATTAGTAGTATACCATATAAAGATACTTTGCAGACTAGGAAATTTCCAAACCTGATCGCAAAGTGAGTTCTAAAAGTATGGATCGTAAAAGCGCTTTAAGTGGTTTTGAGAAAGGGAAAATTGTGGCTTTTGAGGTTCAAGGATTTTCGGCAAGAGCTATAGAAAAAAAAATTGATAAGATCTCCAGGTGTGATATTAAATTTTCTTTGGTTAAAAGAGGATTATGGAGCAAAAAAATCTCCGAGACACCCGACAAAGCTGTCCAAAAGGCTGAAAAGAGCCATTATAAAAATAATAACAAATGGGAAAGCAACTTTAGGCGTACTTTCAAGAGATCCACTAACAGTAGTGTCAAAAAGTACCTTGTCCAGAGAAGTCAAGATCTCTAAGATGATGAGGTACAAGAAAAGAAAACCCAGCCATATATGACTAAAATGCATCAGCAGAATTGCCGGCGAAAGATCACATGTCCTGGAATTTAGAGTATGAAAGAGTAATATTTTCCGATGAAAAAAAAAATTCTTTTTTGATGGTTCGGAAAGTTTTTCTTAATATTATCACGCAAGAAATCAGAAACGTTTTCAAAACGGCAGCAGGGAGTCGGTTCACTTATGGTTTTGACTGTGTTTGGATTTCATGGTAAAATCAACGTCGCCCTCTGGCAGAATGAGTGCATTAATCTACCAAGATCTACTCGAATAAAACTTGCTGCCATTTACTGAAGAAATTGGCGGACCTTTCTGGATGTTCCAACAAGACAATGCATCCACCCACACGGCAAACAGCACTTAATAATGGTATCTTAATAATGGTGTGCATGTGATTCCATGACCATCTGTTTCTCCTGATTTAAATCCAATGGAAAATGAATGGAGACTACTCGTTAGAGCTGTTTACGCAAATGGAATACAATATTCCACAATTTCAGAATTGAATGTTGCTATCATCTTCCATTGGAATGAAATCGATCAAAATACATTAAAAAGCTTCGTCCATCCCATGCTTGGTCCTATTTCTACAGTAATTAAAAGATCTGGTGCATCCACTGGATATTAATCTATATTTTTGGCCAATGTTCATATCATTATGAAATCCCTCAAAATGGAAAAATGCAGTTTATTTTATACATAAATCTCTGTTTCAATTATATTTTGTTATAAAATGAAACGATTTGTTTTATTTCTAACCCTGATTAGATTTCAGATTGTTTTGTAACCTTTTCTTCTCTTTTATGCTTGAAAAACTGGGTGTTCATATCATTATGAAACCCCGTGTAGTTCTGAATAACATTAATAGTTTCTAATTCAATATTATTTACAATTTTCTTTCTTTTTCTGATAAAACAGATTTGTATTTAAAATTTCAGAAGTACAAGCTGCTATTAATGGCGTTTAAAACACCCTAAAGACTCTAAAATATGATCAAATTCGAAAAAATATGTCTTTATTTTCACGGCTTTATGTAGATTCTATTTTTTATTGCTTCCGCTTCAAATCGCGAAATCCACATGTGTTAGAATTTTTAATGGAATATAAAAAGGAGAAAGACACTTTCACTTCTAAATTCTTTTTAAAGGTAGCAAAATCTTTTACATAAAATGATTTGAAAAGTTTTTAATGATTTCACGCCTTGAAAGAAATTCAGATGTCGTGAACTCAAAATCTTTCCTTGTTAGTTAAAAGTCAATCTTCAAAAGTTTCAAGATTTTTCTAATGATTTCCCTGTCACAAGTTTCATTCAAAAAATGCCTACAATACTGTTGTGTTCATTTAAATTCTATATATATGTAGGCAGGAAATGATTATTTTTCTTTAGAGCTGCGTACTATTGCTTTACACTTTTACGTTATGTAAGAAACTATAATTATTACTGTTCAATGTTATTCCTTTAAAAGAAAATTTAGTATTATTTTTTAATTATAATATTTTGCACATCACTAGATACTAAATAAATTAACATCGCTTAAATCATTTCTAGATGATAATGTGCGGAAATAGGTATTTACTATCATGCTTTTGTAAGAAGATATCTTTGTTACTGTTTCGGCTTTTATTCTCAAGTCCATGTGTCTAAACTTTTCATGGATACAGGAGTGGAAGAGACACATTACTTCTGCATTTCTATTAAAAAAAACGGAATATTTTACGCAAAATGATTTGAAAAGACTTTAATAATTTTCAAGTTTGACAAAAATTCAAATGTCGGGAAATAAAAAAATCTCCTTTTTATTTAAGAGACAATCATATAAAGTTCAAAGACTTTTTTAAAATAATTCTCCTTACGCTGGTCGCTTTCAAAAGCATGTAGACTTATATTGTGGTCATCTAAATTATATACATATTAATAAATAAATAAAACAAGTATGTAGTTCATATAAGAAAAACACAGGCTTTTCTAAAAAGAATGCTATTGGATAATTCGTTCTCTGCCTGCTTTTGAGAATATCTAGTAGATAGTTCTGATAGTCATGATATGATATTATGTTTTAATAAAAATTGTGTTCAACATCAGCCTGCTGCTTTATGAGTTGTAATCTTCTATTGAACTCCGAATTCATTCTATGCCTTGATCCAACTTCAGTACTTTTTTTTTACCATATGATTCCTTCTAATCAAACAAATCTGAGGCTGCAGTGTTTGGAATTTTCTCTTCTATTTTTCATTAATATGTATTATTATGTATTCATAAAAATCAGTACATACGCACACACACATGCGCGCACACACACATACACACGCACATTCATACACATAGACACATGAACCCATACAAAACACACGTATATATATATATATATATGTGTGTGTGTGTGTGTAATATATATGTACAAGGGCTGTTTTTTTTTTCAACTTCCGACGGGCTGTCAAAAAAAAAAAAAAAAAAAAAAAAAAAAAAAAATCAACTTTACATAACACAAGTGAATTAAATTTAAAAAATCAAAAAACCCGACTGCGTAAAAAGCGAACTAATTAATTATTTCTCATCAATGTGTAACTATTTTTTTTTATATTACTTACCTATTTTTTTTATTTACTTGTATTGATGACTTTTAAGTTGTGTTTAATTGTTAGTTCCTATCTATAAACACTGTTCTAATGAGGCCTATAGATATCTGTGATGGTTAGAGTTGCAGTAAATCTACAGATCCTACCTACACAACTTCCAAGTTGTGTAATATTTAAACGGACCTTCTGATTGTAAAATAGTCAATGATACATCGTCTTCATTTTGAAAGACCTATCCAATGATATGCTACTCAATATAGTGCGTAATTTTTTTTTCGTCTCTACCACTATTTTCTTTGAGCCGAAGTCTTAAAATTTGTTGTCAAAATTTTGTGTTGCTATTGAACAAAACAAAGTTTCGTGTGGTTTTGATTTTTAGATGGCCCGTAAGAAAATTTTATATACATCATTCAAAAGTAGACTTTATTTCCTATCGTTTGGTATAAGTAACTTCCTTCAATTATAAATAGTTGCAAAGTTAGTAAGGAGTGTTTCCTTTCTCCTCCCACCCACCCCCAAGTCTGCGTTTATTATATTATTAACGAAACATAACTCGGAACTGTATAAAAAGCCATCTTTCTAGCAATTGAATTCATTATTTGAAAATTTTGAAATCTACAGCAATATTAAAATATAACAAACATATCACTTTTATTTTAAAACTGACACCGTAATTTTTACTTGAAATATATTTAAATATTGCTAGAATTGATTTAAATTTTTTCTTTTAAAAATTGTCTATCTTTTTAGCTTTTAATCTCATTTTTGCGGCTACTAGCCGCGTTTAAACGCTCTTTTTTCTAATGCTCCCATTGCATTGTAACACGATTTACTCTTAGCCTGGATGTAAAGTTGCCAAGCAACTAGGGAATCCATACACCTGCTTTATTGTTCCATTGTTCTATTAATTCGGATGGAAATATTCTTGCCAGTTGTGTTCACGAGAATCGTCAGCTATAGTCAGCAGACGATAAAGTACAAAGAAATTATTCCTGTTCTTTTAGATCTGAGGAAATTTTCTTAAAAAAAAAAAATAAATAAAAAAATCGTAGACAATTACCAGTAACATTATCCAATTAAAAATACGCCCATTCTGGTAGTGATGCCATTTGGTAGATTTCAATATTTTTCACTAGTGTGAAAACCATGTTGGCTCTCGGAAGGGGTTGCCAGTTTGAAGTCCATTTTCATTCGGAAATTCTGAATTCATTCATAAAAATTCCATAGAAGAATTTTCTTTAAATGTAATCAGAAATGTTTGTAAATAGAACAGACATTTCTGAATAAAAAAGGAGGTCAAACTGGTAACCTACTTTCGTACTTTGGTGATCGAAAGATTTTTCAATCTCAAGTTTCCGCATTTCACTAGTGCATAACAAGATTGTCCTTTTAGCCCTTTTATGTAGTTGATAGCAGTGTATTCGATGTAATTATCAAAATAAATTGCTGGAAAGCAATAGGCTACATGCCATTAAACTTTTTTTTCTTCGCATGATGTTGGTTAAGTAAGAGTAATTTCCCCAAATATTAGCTTATAATGATAAATACTAATATTATTTAAGAAAAGATACCTCTTTTATCTTTGTAAAATGTCACATTTCTCAAAACCGCTGCACCAAAGTCTATTAATCTAACTATATCGTTGAATAGAGTTCCACAAGACTTTAACTTCATTTATGAAAATTCAACGAAAGCCGCCTATAAATCATTATAGCTACTACCGCTAAATAAATACTTTAGAGCCCTCTTTGAACTTCGAAGAAATTGGTGTATTTTTATAGTTTTCATTCAGTAACAAATGTGACAAACATCGATGTTATTTTCATTTAAACGTATCTTATATTCAACGAGTAATCGCCTTATTTTGAGAAATATTTAGCATATTTATCTATATAATATATACCTCTAAATTGTGTTTTTGGTACTAATATAAAGATTTACATATATATCTGTAAAAATGCATTAAAAGAAGGCGAGATTTAGGGCGGGGATACTCCCCAGATAGCATGAACAATTCCAGCAAGTTTGATTTTTTCTCGATATTTTCTTGCGACAAATTTGACCGAACAACTTCTCAGGGGCTGCAAGGTAGACGGAACGTGATTGATTGCTCCCTTGCAACGCTAACTTGCTGTAAAACTAATTCAACACTGTCATAAATTCAATGACGCAAGTAAAATTCCCTTTGTTGGGAGAAGAATAGATTTAACCAGTGCGTGTGCGGAAATTTGGCGCTGAAAGACGAAGAAACTTCCTTATTGTATCTCTTGATTAAAGGACTGTTGGTTAGTATTCAAGTAAAAAAAAAAGGCATTTATCATTTTAATTACTCAAATGCGGTTATTTTTTGTGCAGATTTATGTGGTTATTTTATATTTTCCTCTGTAAACTACAGCTTATTTCATACAAAAATTCCGATAAATTAAAAAGTTATATTTATTTACTATTTAACGCTTACGTTTTTCAATAGCTACGTTTTGGGCCATGTTAAACCAATGTTGAGAATTTCAATTTTTAATTTAATTTTTCTCAACTTTAAGGGAGTTTCTAAGATTTCGTGTTAATTAATATTTGCTTTTTTTCCTTGCCATTCACGCCGTTAGAGCAGTGTTCAGACATTCTTCTCTGGAAAAGATTTCAGCAGCGGGAACGATATTTTAGAGATCTGGTGAGGTAATTGCACTTTTGTTCATTAAAAGGCATAAAATCTCAAACCTTTCGGAAATCAATTCCATATTCCGGAGGAAATGCCCCCCACCCCTACCCCCAACGAATGCAACACTGCGTTCGAGTTAATATTTAAGTGGTGGCCAAGAAGAGTCCGCATCACTAAAAAGATGTAAACAAATATTGTTTAATAATTAATAAACCTTCACAATTATTTTTAACGCAAATTTATTTTTATGACATAGCAATGTAACACAGAAAGTATAATAATAGGATGGCAACACGCAAGAATAAATTTCATCTTGTCAAGAAACATGAAAAAGTAAAAGACAGATTACAAAAGACAGATTACCGTGACAGTATCTTTCGCTTTCTTTAATTCAGATGTAAAGTACAGAGTTAGCATAAAAGAATGACTGGATTTAAAATATATATATTTTCACAACTACAGTATTATACATATTACATTAAGTGATATATGCAAATAAAGAAAAACTTTCCAAAATATTTTTCGGGGAAGAATGTTCGATGTGTGAATCTTTTGTAACACGACAAACATCTAATCTGTGTTCAAGTTCGTTCCAATTTTTTTGGAGTTTTACACTGTCAACGGTTCTTAATGCACTAGTGATAGGTTTTTTAAGTTATTTGAGTGTTTTCGGAATGGTTCATAAACAAAATGTCTAATGTAAATACACACACACACAAAACGCATGGCGAAGAATCATTTAAATTTTTATTATCATTTATGTTTGCTTTTGTTTTTCACTATATAAAGGAAGACTCGTGATTTTATTTACCAATTGCTTGTTTTTTAAATTTTTTGCAAAAATATTTGCATGAATAAATATCTTGAGAATATCGCCCTCAAAGCGTATAAACAGATGTCGATCTGAATAAATTTATCTATATGCCTTTTATGTGTAATCTTTTTTTATCAATTAATAGCGATTAATTTCGATGATTTTAAGTGATTTTCATTCATAATTGTAAAACAGTAAACATTTGAGCGGATTTGGAGCTTCCAAGATGTAAAGCTACTGTCGATGAGAATCGGTATAGGTAGTGCTGCACAAGTTTTTTACCAGGAAATTGTTTGCCATCACAAAAAATTTAAAATTAACATTTGAATTATTTAATAGCAAATTTTCTATCAATTAATTAGGAAAATTTTTCTGAATAAAAATACTGGTAACATTGGTGGCCCGCGGGCCATAGGTTGTGCACCCCTAGTATAGAGCATCATACGAAAAAAGGAGAAAAAAGTATAAGTCTAGTGCAAAATAAGCTACTACTAAAAATACGGATAAAGAACGTAATAGATAGCAAAAAGTATAGAGTGGAAGATGTCGACAACCTTGCCAAATACGCAAAGACAAGCAAATAATGCTTTAAGATGGTAAAAAATTACAACACAAGAACAAAAAACATTTTTTAAACTAATTATTCTGATTCAAATTGTATTTATTTGACTTTAAACAAAAGTGGAATGTTAGCAGATATATCAGTAACAAATAGCAAACCGTGTAAAAGAAGGATCGCTCACATCACACTAGAACCACCGTAGCGGTCATTTTGACCGCTACCAAAAAAATATATATTTGGTTATCACCATAAATTTCTTTCTAAAATAAGTTTAAAATGTACCTCGGAGAAATAAGTTAAATAAATATGTTAAATAGTTTCAATTAATAGTCCAAGAGCTAGCTGTTAAACATTTTAGGGAAGGTATTCGAGGCACCCTGAAAATTTGTGCAACACTTCTTTTGTAATGCCTGAATACAAAATCGAATGTCTGGCTGAAGGATCGTGGCCCAAAACCTGTGCCAGACAAAAAATGGCACTTGACACGTGTCTGGCACAGTTTTTGTGCCGACTAAAGTGCCTGTCATTTTCAAAATATTTTTTTCTAAGCATAAACATTATTGTGCCTCAATCTCAGCGTGCCTCAAATACCTTTTTTGGGTAGTCAAAAAATGGCACTTGACACGTGTCTGGCACAGTTTTGGGGCCGACTAAAGTGTCTGTCATTTTCAAAATATTATTTTCTAAGTATAAATATTATTCTGTTTTAATCTCAGCGTGCCTCAAATACTTTTTTGGGGTAGTGTCAAAAAATGGCACTTGACACGTGTCTGCACAGGTTTTGGGCCACGATCCTTCAGTCAGGCATTCGATTTTGTATTCAGGCATTACAAAAGAAGTGCTGCACAAATTTTCAGGGTGCCTTAAATACCTACTCAAAAATGTTCAACAGCTCTCTTACTATAAAATTTCCGGTGTAAAGTATTTTTATAACACTTCAGAAAAATTTCCGGCGGTTCTAGTGTTAAGCAAAGAAAAATTCAACCTTGTTCAAAAATGTGAAAACGAGAAAGACAACTCCTTACATTGTGGCAGCATATTTCGCTTCATTGAATCCTGGAAAGGAATAACCAGAAAGAAAATCATTTATCACAAATAGATTATAAACGTTTTCGGACACAATCAGAATACTGTTGGGGAACTTCACTTTTGTAATACCATAAAAGAAGACACCTAAGTAAACAATTTAGGTAACACATAAAACTTATAAAAACGCATTTCTTATATATATTAGGTGACTGCAAAAGTTATTGTCCTAATTCGTAGTTGGCAGAAACATTCAATTTTAACTGCGCTGATGT
Organism: Maratus speciosus; assembly: GCA_963932465.1. Lineage (NCBI taxonomy): Eukaryota > Metazoa > Arthropoda > Arachnida > Araneae > Salticidae > Maratus > Maratus speciosus. Next base: position 497,780,166 of record OZ010794.1, on the reverse strand, counting down.
TTCTTTTATAACCGTATTATTAACTGACAATAATCGAAATGTGTTGTGAGTGAACATAAAGTTCTAAAAAAGTTTTTCCGAATTAAGTTGTTTGCAAGGTTAATATTCAAAATGGAAAATGAAAAGTTACATTTTCGTCATGTTATGTTATATGTATTTAAACAAGAAAGAAGAATCATGCGTCAAGCATAGAATATGAAACACTTTCCAACACATTCAGTATAATGTATCAAAACTGCAACTTAAAAAAAATTAAAATATTATGTTTAATTCATCCATATGGAAACGCATAACACATTTCAAAACCCAATTTTAGATGTCCCCATCTACTATCGCGAAATTATCCGAACTTTTTCAGCAATCCTGTATATGATATATAGATTTGTATCTATTAACTACATGCATGCCAAATTTAGTTCACTTAAGAAATACATATATTTCAGTTGAAAATTCCCTTTCAGCAATTTCCTCTAATAAGGGGAATGGTACGTGAATAGTTTTGTGCATTCCTATATAAGGTATAGCATTTATATATAACGAGCAATATAGAAAAAAATAAGTAAATTTAAAAGCGCATACCGAATCTTAAACCGTACATTACAGCAATTATTAATCAAAGACTGTAATGTAACAGATTTCTTTTGTGTGCCTCTGTAAATGAATATAAAAATGCTATGAATACTAAAATGCTATGATATGATATCACTATTCTAACGTGATCGTAGTAAAATTCAGTGATTTATATCAGTTTCAATACATTTGAGATATCGCCATGTCATTAAAATACTCTACAAAAGATTTTTTTTTTAACCATATACCATAATGTAATGGAATACTTTTGTAAATGAACTATTAACCCTACATACTTCATGTGCAATAGGGTGGGCCGAAAAAAACTTTTTTTTGATTTTCGATGATGGGTAGTGCGGAAAAGTGGCCACTAGTGGCACCAAGTTCACACAAAAAATTTGAGATTTTTAGGACAATTCCTATATTTGCCGCTTTTGGCTTGAAGTTTTGCTAAAATGCTGATTTTTGAACTTTTTTAGCAAAAATTTTAAAAATGTTAAATTAAACTTATTTTAATCGTATTTACTTGAAAAGGCATATTTAATGTTCCAAATGTATAAATAAGCTCTGATAATGTATTATTTAATTGCTATGTGTATTCTAAATTAGACGATTTTTATAGCCTTTTCTCTTTTAAGTGAACAAAAATTACATGTATTGTTTGAATCTTTCAACGGTTTCTCTCTTTTGTCCTGTTTATGTCCCTTGGTCTTCATTATTTTTTTCGATGCTTTAAGGTTCATATATTTGGGTGATGGACAGCAGAATCTCTCAGAAGCAGATCTGGAAGAAGAGAAGGAAGTGAGGCGAGAACATAAGCGAACGCAGTGACTCATCGCGATGTTGGGGGAGTGAAGGAGGAAATACAAGAGTGGAGAAAGTGCGACAAGGGATGCTTATTATTTTTCAGTGCTCGGTTTCCCTGTGACATTTGTTCAGTGCAAAAGTAAAACCTTTTTCTCGTGCAATACATTGCTTTTTGGATAGAAGAAAATCGAGATATTTATCTTCAACCAGTGGATGATATTATTAAAATGGTAGGTGAAAAAGTTTCCGAAATCTGGATAAAATCTTTCATACCAGTGGTTTCCAAACGAACAATTAACGGAAAGATTAAAAACTATTACAATGAGTGTAGATCATTGGAGAAATCTTGTAATCATACGGGCATAAAAGGCAAAGCGATCTGCGAAGATTTCATACGAAATGCGGAAACCTCTCTCTTTGACATTGCAGCTTGTAACTGAGGCTCTGGATAAAATCTTCCATACCAGTGGTTTCCCAACGAACAATTAACGGAAAGATTAAAAACTATTACAATGAGTGTAGGTCATTGGAGAAATCTTGTAATCATACGCGCGTTAAAGGCAAGGCTATCCGCGAAGATTTCATACAAAATGCGGAAACCTCTCTGACATTGCAGCTTGTAAGTGAGGCTTGAACAATTGTAGCTGCGACATCAGACGTAAAGTTCCACATCGGGAGGTGAACTTCTTGAAGGATCAAAGAACTGTTCGAAAAATGTTTATCGGAAATATTGATTTAAAAACAAGCAAAACTCTTGCAAAGAAAATATCGCGAAAAATGATAAGGGATACAATTTCAACGAGGAATAGTGGTTCTGCGACAAAACCTTCAACGAGTGGAGTTAGATCTAGATGGAAGACGGTTATATTGTTGGAAGATTCAAGTAGTGGGAGCTTTCAAGCAAGCAGCTCGACTGAATCTGAATTTGAACCAGACCCTTTAAAGCCAAACACTCCTAAATGCATATTCCTGTCTAACACAGCGTCTGCCATGTCTCAGGGAAACTGAGCACTGAAAATAATAAGCATCCCTTATCGCACTTTCTCCCCTCTTGTATTTCCTGCTTCACTCCCCCAACATCGCGATGAGTCACTGCGTTCGCTTAAGTTCTTGCCTCCCCCCCTTCTCTCCTTCCAGATTTGTTTCTGAGGGATTCTGCTGTCCGTCACCCAAATATATGACCCTTAAAGCATCGAAAAAAATAATGAAGACCAAGGGACATAAACAGGACAAAAGAGAGAAACCGTTGAAAGATTTAAACAATACATGCAATTTTTGTTCACTTAAAAGCGAAAAGGCTATAAAAATCGTCTAATTTAGAATACACATAGCAAATAAATAATACATTATCAGAGCTTATTTATACATTTGGAACATTAAATATGCCTTTTCAAGTAAATACGATTAAAATAAGCTTAATTTAACATTTTTAAAATTTTTGCTAAAAAAGTTCAAAAATCAGCATTTTAGCAAAACTTCAAGCCAAAAGCGGCAAATATAGGAATAGGCCTAAAAATCTCAAATTTTTTGTGTGAACTTGGTGCCACTAGTGGCCACTTTTCCGCACTACCCATCATCGAAAAAAAAAAAAAAAGTTTTTTCGGCCCACCCTAATGTGCAATACCAAACATGCTTTGGTGACCCCAAGTAACCTTTATCAATTGCATGAAAATCCGAGTATATTTACTGGAGTTAGAGCGTGGACAATCGGACAGACAAACCGAATGCATAAATGCTTTTCAACTTTGTTGGAAAGACTTAACAAAAGAGTGAGAGTTGGACGTGCTACAAAAAATATTCAAGACGTTTATTTGGATCGGGGTCCAACTCTTAGGGCAGTTAATAAGTGGTTTTTGTCGATTTCGAAATGATAATTTCAATCTAAATGTTAATACTCGCCCTAGGCTACCTTCTAGCATTGATTGACTTAATCCATTATTAGTTAAAAATAATCGACGGATTACTAATGAAGAGACTGCTGAGAGACTAAGTATTGACTCTTCAACTGCATTTCTCCATTTAAAACAATTTGGGGACCCTTTGAAACTCGAGGCATCGTAAATCGGGCACGAATTTTTACAATCGCCCCACATTTCCGAAAGTTTTAACGTGAACAGACGGGCAGGCAGATGAAATGAAGTTATAAATATTTGTCGACAATGTTGGAAAGAGTTAAAAAATAAAAACACTTTCCTATGAAAGTAACTGTTAACCTTTTCAAGCGCAGAAGTGCCTTGCCCTTGGAACGGTTAAAACGAAAGTAATGTAGTACGTTTTTTAGAAACTTTAAAATGATATTAAAAAATATTAATAATTGATTTATTTTGGCACCCACGTTTTACCTGTGTTTTAAAATAAGCATTTTTATTTTTATTTTTCATTTCTCTAAAACTCTCAAACAAAAATATAATTTTTCAATTGCTTTTTCAAAAATCTTCAATAAATGTTTCCAAGTCCCAATTTCTCATCATAATATCGAAATAATAAAAAGAAGGCAAGAAAATATTCCTTTATGTCAAGTAAGTTGAAAAGAGGATCGAAAGATTGCACTATGTAGATATTGACACTGTGACAGAATCTTTGCCTTCCTTGAATTCAGGTGAGAAATGAAAATGCTAGATGTAACTTTTTCTAAATCTGTCTTTCAAAATGAAAGAGATATCGACATATTTCTTTGAATTCTTAAAATATGTCATGCTACGCAGCCAGTCATGTCTTGTGAATTATGAATATGATATGTTTTTGATGTCTTGGGATATCTTACATTACAGTTTTTGTAAGATTATAGTTAAGTTACACTATCAATGCACTATTAATAAGATTATAGTTAAATTAAGTGGCATACAGAATTTTTAAATAAATTTTGGTTGTTAGAATGTACTTGAAAAAAAAATGCTTTTAATTATTTCCAAATAAATGTGTTCGTAAATTCTAGTGTCATTCAGTTATATCTTATCGACATTTTAGTAGCAGAAGTGATTTGTGCCTGCAAGGGTTATAACAAAAAAGTATAGTGCGGTTTTTAAAAATTTTAAAAGCCGTCAAGATATTAAAAATAATTAATAATTGATTTATTCTGGCACATACGTTTTAACTGTGTTCTAAAATATGCATTTTTATTTTCTTTTTATTTCTGTAAAACACTCAAACAAAAATCTTCAATAAATGTTTCCCAGAGTCCCAATTCATCACCATAACAACGAAACAATAAAAAGAAGGCAAGGAAATATTCCTTTCTATCAAGTAAGTTGAAAAGGAGATGAAAAGATTTAACTATGTCGATATTGGCACTTTGAAAGTATCTTTGCCTTCCTTGAATTCAGGTTAGAAATCAAAACGCTAGATGTAACTTTTTCTAAAAATGTCTTTCAAAATGAAAGATATATCGACATATTTCTTTGAATTCTGAAAATACTCTATATCATTTTGCGCAGCCAGTAATGATTTGAGAATTATGAATATTAAAGTTTTTGATAACTTGAGAAATCTTACGTTTCAGTTTCTGTAAGACTATAGTTAAATTTCTTTTTTAAATTCATTGAATTATTACAAGTTTTCATTTATCTTGCCTTGAGAGTTCGTTCTGCTTAAATATTGCAATTCAATTTTAATACAATTCCTGTTCTACAATTGACCTAATTTTTGGTAGTTTTAAGAATTTCCGGTAACAATATAAAATTTTGAAAAAAAAAATGAAAATTCCTCCGCCAGAAGAGGTAATACGAAAATAATTTTTGTAATCAGAAAAAAATATAATAGATTTTTAATATATAAAACTAATTTTTTCATGATATGCTACATTGCTCTTCTACTATAATTATAGCATTCTACTCAATTTAACTAATGTATGGTCTCTGAAAATAGTCTTTTTTTTTTGGAGGGGGGTGGGGGCACTCCGGTAGCTTTTTCGCTATCTTTTCTTTTTTGGAACTAATGGAATTTTTCTTTTTCACTATTTTTTTTTCTTTATCATATCATGTAATACTTAAGTACTTTTTAATTTTCTGTTAATCTTTTCTTAACTTTTTAAGTAATTTTAATTTTGTGGCTACCAGCCACGTCTAAACATTATCTTTTTAAGGCTCCCTAATGCCCTTGCAACAAGATCACCTTTCTACTGGATGTAAAGTTTCTACGCAACTAGGTAGTCCATAAAGCTGATTACATTGTTCCATTGATATGCTACATACTTACACCTCTAGGACGTGAATTTGCACTGCAAATAGGTAGCCCCTTGAACTTTCTGCTATACACTGTTCAGTTTCACATATTTCGATTCTAGACGGTTTGGTCGAGGAGCCCGGGGCCACTTGCCCCACATCCCCGTCACATAAGATTGTGCAGGTTAAATGGATAAGCAAATTTTCATAGCTGGTAGCAGTGAGGGCATAAAAGTTAAAAAATCAAACTGGGGAATGGATGGGAAAAGAGCTCACCGAAAAGTAAAAAAGGAAGGAAGAGTCTAAAAGAAAGTTTAAGTATAGCATTACAACAACTAGATATATTTTTGTATTTTCTAAATTTTTTTGATTTTTTATAAGTTTTTTGAAATATATTTTAAAATTTTTATAGTATTTTATATGCTTTTTATAATATAAAGTAAAAAAGTACACTAGAAGAGATGCTGTTAGTATGAGGGGGGGGGGGGAAGGGTAGCCTAGGCCTAACGGCCGGAGAAAGTGTGATTTGGATCCGCTCTGGGTGCCGGAGCATCAATACATTACTTCATATATATAAGAATTTATTATGAAATTATTCCGGGTATAGCTGTATTTTAAACATTTAAATGGGAGTCTTTTAAAAACTTTTTTTTCAGTTATTTTAAAAATTTTCGTGTATTATTCTTATTTTTTTGTCTAAAACTTTGTTTTTATGAAAAAACAATAAAAAAGCTGAATGGGAACGTTTTCATGAAAATTCTGAAATTGCACCCCTTGTCCGTCGTACGCCGCACTTTGGTGACCATTGACCACCACTAAGGAGGTAAAAACATTTGTCTAATATGGTTACGCAGATATTTATTTTATTCAATTGTCCTTCAATTTTTTTTCCTTTTATTAAAAATACACTTAATTTTCAGACTTCTTAATCTATTTCTATATTCTGATTCCCATGTTTCTTGAGAAAAATATATCCTATACACAGTTCATGTGCTACCACAAAGCTAAAGGAAGTACCTAGCCGTCGTTTTTAAAAGTTCCTTTTCAATTGGATATCGGAAATACCATATAGAAAACTGTAATTAAATAAATAAAGATTCATCAAATAATTTTTCTGGTTCGAAACTTCGTTAAACTGGGTTAAATTAATCCCCGCATTACGGAAGATTAGTGCGAGCTTGGCACCTCTGACATACAAATATTAATTGACGATTTTCACGGAACATCACACTTTTCTTGAACATTGAAAAGGGAAAAATAGCAGTCTATATTGATTTCGCTGTTTATGAACTAGGACATCGGGACACGCCCAATTAAGATATTTTGTTAAAAAGATTAACACTTTCCAATGTATAATGTTTTGATTCTGTTATTTAAGAATTTTTGAGAAACATTTCCAATCTCTAATTCATCCTCCTAATATCGTAATGATAAACAGCAAGTCTCATAAAAAAAGATTAAGGATAATCACGCAAGAAAAAGTTCCGCCCTCTCAAGAAAGGTGTAAAAAAGAGAGACCGATTGCAGTAGGCGCTGCCATGGAAATACCCAAGGCCAGATGGCACCAGTTGTGACGTCATCACTAATCGACTGACTTCTCACTGCTCCTGGAAACCGGAAATTTTTGAGAAAATCTATCACTTTAACACATCATAATAACTATTTAAATTTTAGCTCGTGTCAATATCTTTCGCTCCCTTGAAGTCAGGTGAGAAGAATAAAAGAAGTCATCTTGTAAAAGTAATTGTAAAAAAGAGTCAGATAAACATACATTTCTTTGGATTAGTAAATGTTGCCATTTTGGGTAGAAAATAATATATTGGAAATTATAAATATTACAGATTTTGCAAGAAAAGTTTTTCTTATGTTTCGATTTATTTGAAACTTCATGATGATTTCACCATAATTATCGTAAGAAATACTATCACTCGAATGATTGACAGGTACTTTTTTTACTATGTTGAATCGTGTGCGTTTTTAATTAAATTTTATTTCTGTAAAAGTTTCAAAAGGCAACATAATAATTTCATTCCATGCTAAAAAAATTTTCGAAAAAAATGTTTCAAATCTGATTCATCATCACAATATTCCATTGATAAATAGAAAGTCCCATAAAAAAAATAAACATATCACGCAAGATATCATCTGCCCTGTCAAGTAAGGTGAAAAAGACAGAGGCCGGTTGCATTAGGTTGTGTCGTGGCAGTATCTTTCGCTTCCCTGAAATCAGGTGAGAATAGTAAAAGAAGAAATCATCTTGTTAAAGGAGTTTAAAAATGAGACAAATATACACACAATTCTTTGAATTAGTAAATGTGCCCATGTTGGATATGCAAAAACATCTCGGAAATTATAAGTATTAGAGAATTTTCTTAAATAAAATTCATGTATTTGGATTTATTTCCAATGTTGTTATAACTTAATAAATAATACCATTCAGGGTTCGTACGGGCCTTGAATTTCCAGACTAAGAAATTCTTCTACACGAGTATTTTCTTATAGAAAATCTCTCCTTAAATAAGGCGATATTTCGCGCGTTTAAACTAGATTTATTTTTCTATAAAAAATAGTGTAGAGCGCCGATTATCCGAACAAGTCAGGACCGACCATAGCTCGGATAAGCAAAAGTTCGGATAAATGGACACACAATTTAAGGGACGTTCCTGACTATACTAAAACCTTGACACTTTATCCAGGCTTAGGACTGGCAGCACCAGTTAGTGTTAACTGACTGTTTAAAAACTTTTTTTTTAAAATTTTTTATTATTAAAAATTTTCTTATTCCCCTTTTATCGTTTTCTAAACTCCAGAGATTATAATTTAAGAAAAAAAGCTTTCGATCGTTGCTTCCTTCAACGAAGACGTTCTTTCCAATGCTGCCATAATTCGAATTCTTAAATACGTTAGTTGAATAGGATCAGAGTTCTTCTGCGTTCAAGCCATTTCATAGTTGTTTCCAAACAATCAAAGGCTTTGTTATGTGGTGGACCTTGATCATTTTCAGAGCATTCGTTTTCATTTCTTCAATGCCTTTTTCATCTTAAATATCATCCACAATCTCATCATCATTTAAAAAATTTTTGAGAGAAATAGACTATTTGAATAAATTGAAGCTCGGTTTATTATTATTATTATTATTATTTTATTTTATTTTGAGAGAGAGAAATAGGCTGTTCAGTTAATTGAAGTTCCGATAATTGGTTCTCTACTGTATTAATATTTTGTCTTGAAAATAACGTACGAACCCGTACGAACTAGAGATGAGTTCGGGCTCGTTTTTCGGAGCCCGGGCCCGCCCGAGCCCGATGATTTTAAATCCGAGCCCGCCCGAGCCCGAAAGATTTTTTGTCATCAGAGCCCGAGCCCGCCCGTGTCCGATACCACTCTTTACCAATACATCTTTAACTATAATCGATTCCTTTCTCATAACAGTCTTCCGTGATTGACGTGAACCGGAAAATCAACGTAAATTACAAAATTGACACCGTTATCTTAAAGGTCAGATGCCTTCATATTAAAAGAAGAAACACTGACTGATTGCTTCCTACCGGAATAATAAAGTAATTATATTAACTTACGAAGCAAAGTGATCTCGTAAATCTACTACAGAGTCCTTAGCATGAACAGAGTTCATGACAAATTGATATAATACCCAGTAAAGTTATTTTCATATGAAGAATGATTATGACTCATGCGCGAATAAAAGATTAAATAATTTGCAAACCTCAAGCTAATTCTGGTCTACTAGAAATCGAAGAAAACATTCTCTTAGTGTTAGATAACTAAATAAAAAATAAATAAACGATCGGATTAAAAAATATCTTCTGTCACAAACGAAAATCCTAATAAAAACAAATTCATTGCTTGTGTTTGTTTTGATTGGCGCCATATTAATTGATCGTCGTCGAAAATGCCGTACACATAAATCTGAAAACATCACAAATTTTCTTTTGAAACAGCAATCAAATACTAAAATAAATAAACACAATTTTTGTTACCCCTTCATTTTGATCTAAATAACATTGAAAAGACTTGAAAAGTAATTTTAAACGGGGAAAAAAGTTCTTTCAATCTTTTCTATACATAAATAAATATAGTTTTCCGGTTTCAGAAAGAACGAGCCCGAGCCCGCCTGAGCCCGAAGGCTAGAATAAAAATCGAGCCCGAGCCCGTGTCGGACTCGGGCTGAGCCCGTCTCATCTCTAGTACGAACCCTGTAACCTTCCTTAACATGTATTTTTTTCCTATGAAGAAGCTCATTGATTTTTAATAAAAATAAATGGAATAATCAGTAAAACTTTCAAAAGGAAATATAGTATTTTTATTCCATATTTCAAAAATTTTTGACAAGAATATCTCAAATCTAATTTGCAATCGCAGTATTTCAAACAAAAAATAGCAAGTCTGATTAAAAAAAAAAAAAAAAAAAAGAAGAAGAAGAAGAAGATTACCAATTCAAAAGAAAAAGTTCCGCCATGTCAAGAAAGGTGTAAAAGAGAGAGATCGAATGCATTAGGTCGTGACAGTATCTTTCACTTCCTTAAGGGGATCGGGAGAGCAAAATTCAACCAAAAATTTTTTACTTTTTTACATCATTAAATAGTTTAAACTTTTATCTTTCCAACGATGTGTCATGCATGTTTACATATAAAAAAATAAGTGTTGAAATTATTCATTCTTTCTAAGAGTACTTCACAGCTTAATGACCATTTAAATCTTTAATTGACTTTTTCTCAAAACTTGGATTTTTCATGTTTATGTTCCCTTTTTTCAATATCTATTGAACTTAAGAGCTCGGATTTTTATTTAATACTTATGTGACCTGTGGCAACAGTCTGTAAGAGACGACGGCAGCGCCACGAGTCGGCGTAGAAGAATACCCTTTTAGAACATTCGACAGACGCGGGAAAAGAAGGTAAAAGAGGTGGTGGCAAAAACACCGAGCTCTCAACGACGTTTCATTAAGACGCATTAAGACGAATGAGTATTTAATTTCATTAATGTTCTACTTAATTGTAATTGTATATAGTGTAAATAGTTCATTTAATATATTTAATTCTTAAAGTTAGCAAGTGTTATTATTCGAGTATGAGTATCCTTTTCTCCGTCACACTTATATTATGTTAGAGTGTATACTTTAACACAGGGATTTAATGATTTGTTGAGAATTATTTATTTTAGGCAGCTAAATCTTACCAAAAATGCTAATTTAAAAATGACTTTCAATAAATAATTAATAGTTAATTTTGAGTTTCACTTAGAAGGAAAATGGTCAGTTAAAATACGTAAATCATGTTATTCAGACTACTCTGAAAAATCTAGACTTCTATCTTTCACCATTTCTGAGAAAAAGGTACATAAAGTTGGTGAATTTAACACGGCAGAGATAGGGCTTTCCTTGTTCCCTTAACTCAGGTGAGGAGAGTAAAAGTAGAAATCATCTTACAAAAGTGATTTTAAATATGAAACAAATATACACACATTTCTTTGAATTATTATATGTTCGGTAGGCTATTTTCGGTAGGCAATAACACATTGATAATTATAAATATTAGAGATTTTGCCAGAATCGTTTTTCTCATGTTTTGATTTATTTCAAATGTCCTGATGTTATTACCATAATTATATTACAAAATATTATCACTCGTATCTTTGACGGAAACGTTTTTACTATCTTGAGTCGTGTACGTTTTTAATTAAATTTTACTTCTGTAAAATTAAAGGGAAATGTAATATTTTGATTCCGTGCTAAAAATAAATTGGAAAAAAATTGTTTCAATTCTAATTCATCATCATAATATCGCAATGATAAATAGCAAGTTTTGTTTTAAAAAAACAAAAAAAAAACAACTAAACATATCACGCAAGAAAAACATCCACCATGCCAAGAAAGTTGAAAAAAAGAGAGAGACAGATTACATTATGTCGTGTTGTGATAGTACCTTTCGTTTCCTTGAAGTCCGGTGAAAAGATTATGAGTAGAAGTCACCTTGTAAAAGTGACTTTAGTGATGAGCAATATACACACAATTCTTTGAATTAGTAAATGTGGCCATGTCGGTCATACAATAAAAACTTGCAAATTATAAATATTAGAGAATGTGCTAGAATTTTTTTTCTTACGCTTCGAATTATTTGAAATGTCGTGATGATATTATCTATATAACTTTTTTAATATTATCATTCGAATCTTGTACATATATGTTTTTCCTATGTTGAAACTTTTTGTTAATTAAACTTCACTTCAGTAAAACTTCCAAAAGGAATTATAATATTTTAATTCCATGTTCCAAGAAGTTTCGACAAGAATGTCCCAACTCCAATTTATTATCCCGATATCGCAATAAAAAATAGCAAGTCTGATTTAATAAAAAAAAGATTACCGATTCTCAAGAAAAGGTTCCACTCTGTCAAGAAAGGTTTGAAACGGAGAGACCGATTGCATTAGGTCGTGGCAGCATGTTTCGCTTCTTTGAAGTCACGTGAGAAGATAAAAGTAGTAGTCATCTTGTAAAAGTGACATTAAAAACGACGCATACATAAACGTATTTATTGTTATTAGTAAACTGGCTATATTGGGCATAGAATAACAAATCGGAAATTATAAATGTTAGAGAATCTTCAGGAATTTTTTTTTCATGCTTTGATTTATTTCAAATGTCGTGATGATTGAACTATATAATTTATTAATTATTATCATTTTAGATTTTAACAAATAGGGTTTTTCCTATGTTGAAGCTCATGCATTTTTAATTAAACTTTACTTCAGTAAAACTTTCAAAAAGAAATATAATACTTTTATTCCATGTTACAAGTATATTCGACAAGAACGTGCCAATTCTAATTCATCATTGTAATGATAAATAGCAAGTCTAATAAAAAATATGTATATCACGCAAGAAAAATATCTTCCCTGTCAAAAAAGGTGAAAAGGAGAGAGATGGATTGCATTATGTCGTGATAGTATCTTTCGTGTCCTTGAAATCAGATGTAAAGAGTAAAAGTAGAAGTCATCTTGTGAAAGTCACTTTTAAAATGAGACAGGTATTCAAACATTCTTTTGATTTAGTAAATGTTGCCATGTTGGGTATACAATAACGCCTTCGAAATTATAAATATTGAAGATTTTACTTTAAAAGTTTTTCTTGTTTTCGGTTTGCTTCAAATGTCCTAATGACATATTATTTTAAGAAATATTATCACAGGAATCTTTCACAGATACGTTTTTCTGCATTGAATCTCATGAATTTTTAATTAAGTTTTACTTTTGTAAAACTTTTAAAGGTAAATATAATATTTTGATACTGTGCTGCAAGAATTTCCTATGAATAGTTTTCAAATCTAATTTCTCATCATAATATCGCAATGATAAATAGCAAATCTTATTAAAAAAAAAAAAAAAAAAAAAAAAACTAAACATATCGAAAAAAAAAGAAACTAAACATATCAGGCTAATTCCAAGAAAACTTGCCATGTCTGTCACACAGCTGAAAATCTCTATGCTTGTTGGCTACCAATATTGTAGAACGGAAAAATGTGACTTATTTTACTGGAGATATGTTATCAATTGAATAACGCGAAGCAAACTTTTCCAAAATAGCGGTGGCCAACAAGCTTAGCGATTTTCAGCTGTGTGACAGACTGACAAGTTTTCATGGAATTAGCCATTGCGCAAGAAAAAAAAATCCGCTCTGTCAAGAAAGGCGAAAAAGAGATAGAGCGATTGAATTAGATCGTGACAGTATCTTTCACTTCTTTGAGGTCAGGTGAGCAGAGTAACAGTGGAAGTCATCTTGTAAATGTTACTTTAAAAATGGGATAACATACATATAAATAAACGCATTTCTCTGAATTAGTAAATGATGCTATGCTGGACATACAAAAAGACTTCGGGATTATAAATATTGGAGAATTTTCTAGAATATATTTTTTCGTATGTTTTGATTTTTTTGCAAATGTCGCGATGATCTAACTATATAACTTATTAAATATTATCATTATAACCTTTAACAGATATGTTTTCCTATGGTGAATGACATGTATTTTTATGTAAAATTTTCTTCAGTAAAACTTTCAAAGGAAAAAAAATGTATTCCATGTTCCAAGTATTTTCGACAAGAATGTCCCAATTCTAATTCATCATTGTAATAATAAATAGCAAGCCTCATAAAAAAAAGTATATCACACAAGAAAAAATTCTTCCCACTCAAAAAAGGTGAAAATGAGAGATATACCAATTTCATTATATCGTGACAATATCTTACGCGTCCTTGAAATCAAAGCAGTATCGTAAAAATAGAAGTCATCTTGTGAGAACGATTTTATAAATGAGACAGATATTTACACATTTCTTTGATAAAACAAAAGTTACCATGAAGGGTAGACAATAACACCTTGGAAAATATAAATATTGGAGATTTTACTTAAACTGTTTCTCTTGTGTTTCGATTTATTTCAAATGCTGTGATGACACATTATCGTAAGAAATATTATGACTGTCATTTTTGGCAGATTCATTTTAGCTGTATTAAATCTCATTCATTTTGAATTAAATTGTACTTCTTTTTGAAAGTTTTACTTTCAAAGGGAAACATAGTACTTAGATACCATATTCCAAGAATTTTCGACAAGAATGTCCCAATTCTAAATCATCATCTTAACATCGTGTTGATAAATAGCAAGTCCCATAAGAACATACGCATATCACGCAAGAAAAAATTCTGTCCTGTTAAAAAAGGTGAAAAAGAGAGACGCCGATTATATAACGTCGGGATTCTTACTTGAATTCAAGTGAGAAAAATAACAGTACAAGTCATCTTGTAAAAGGGACATTAAAAATGAGATATGAATGACAATAATATAAACACATTTCATTCAGAGGACAAATGTTCTTATAGTTCACCGTTGTTATAGTTATACGCATTACTAATCAGAAAATTTATTTGATGTATTATTATATATTTAAAATCATGTTTATCTATGAAATCCATTTGAATTACTTTCTTTAGTAAATTTCTTGTTCGAAATGTGTTTAACCTGGGTCAATTTAACTTACATTTTAGGGAAGTATAAGGGAAAGTTGGCAAGTATGTCTTAAACACATTTGAATACAGTTAAAATTTTTAACCTTTAGAGTGTAAAACAAATGGTAACGTTCCGCGTATATTCCAGAAATATTTGCTGTTTTCAAGCATTTTTTATAATAATCAAAACATTTAATGCAATATTCTGGTTTTCTATTTTGAAATATTACTTTCAGAACTTCAGTCATTAAATAAGTCACTATTGAGAAATACTGATGATAGTTTTACTCGCTGGTACAGGGGTTCGCCACTCCTAGTATACACAATATGGGTTTCGTTTTCTTAAAATTAAAATGTTTAACACCTTTCGATATGATTTACGATGCAATACTTTTTCCTGCTTTTACTTACTAAAAATAAATAATATATATATTTTTTTCTCCTGCGCAAATGGACGTAAATTGGTGCCGGATGAAAAAATGCGCTCCTATGATACGTGATCTTTCATTTTATATAGAGAATTTAGATTCTCAAATTGCGGTTGTTTGTGGTCTGTTTACATTGTGCTATATATATATATATATATATATATATATATATATATATATATATATATATATATAACTAGAAATATTTATTAAAAATAACTTAAAATTTGCTGATTAATTCTGGAACGTTCTACTGAAAAATCTGTAACCTCGCTTGTGAAATGAACAGGAACATTCCTGATGTTTCACAGGAATATTATTGACATTTCTGCGGTGCTTTTCAGAATTATTCAGTTACGTCCCTCTTATTTCGAACAAATATTCCTTGGAAATATTAGGCAACTCTGCTGCCCATTATTTCCATGAAACATTCCTGGATTTTTTGGTAATGTGTAAGATCACGGATGTTTTGCTTTGAACGGCAAATATGGCGAACCTGCGTGCTAGGTAGCTAATTGTCACCAATACATCGAAGTAATAATTTCCGACTTACTTAAAGCCAGAAGTTCTAATAAAAATATTTCAGAAAAAGAAATTATGTTTTTTTGCCAATTATTTGGTTATTATAAAAAGGTACATAAAGTGAAAAAGTTCCTGTATTATATGCGGAAGTTACTATTTTTCTTACAGTGAGGATGCACCTTTTTTTTTATAGCTCTGTAAAGTTGGAATATTCATTTATGTATTTAAGTATTGTATTTTTCACTATATTTATCATTTATGTATTATATTTTATATTTATTATATTTGAAAGGAAAAAAAAATTCTCCAAATTTCATGATAAGAATTCTCGACAAAAATCTCCTAACTCTAATTCATCATCCTGTCGTAATGGCAAATAGCAAGCGTCATAAAAAAATACCTATATCACGCAAGGAAATATTTCGTTCTGTCAAGAAAGGTGAAAAAGAGAGAGACCGATTGCATTAGGTCATGACAGTAGTATCTTTAGTTTCCTTGAAGTGAGATAAGAAGAATAAAAGTAGAAGTCATTCTATAAAACTGACTTTAAAAGTGGGACATCTATTTATATAGTTCTTACATTTAGTAAATATTGCCATGTTGTGTTATATAATAACAGCTTGAAAATGAAAAATACTACACATTTTGTGCGATGTTTTGAAACTAATAACTTATTAAATATTATCACTCGAATCTTTGGCAGATACGTTTTTTCTATGCTCTACAACAAGTTGTTTTTTCTGCCATTTATATCCTCTTCAGTTCCGAAGCTAAAATAATAATGCAAATGCTTATTCATTGGTTTTTTCCAAACAAAATGACATCGTAAATGACAGAAAAAATATCTTTCTGAAATGGATCCTTTAGGCGCTTAGTAATTTAGGTTAAAAAATATAGATTTAAAACTTAAAACCCCTTTAAAATATCAATTTAATAACCATTAATCTAAATTAACGCTATCACAAATTTAAGAGGTTTACACAAGTAAATAATCTACAAATCCTCAAAATCTTTTATTGAAGAAGATTTAAGTTAAATACAGTAAACTCCCGACTATCCGGCCCTCCGTACTATCCGGCCTAGTAAAAAAAAAAAAAAAAAAAAAAAAAAGAGGAATGTTGCAAGCGGTCAAAGCAGGCAGGTCACGTCCAGGTGCGTTCCAAAACCATGGGAAAAAATTCCAAGTAATTGCAAGGTCTTGGAACATTCTTTTGGACTAAAAAGGTGCACATAAACCCGTGTGGGAAACTGCAATGGATGATGAGAACGATAAGCTTCTATCGTTGCTGAAAAATATACCGGGCTCTGACGATGTCAATGCAGAAGACATTACAGAATGAATGGCAAGCGACGAAGTTAATGTATTAATTGAAAACGGTATTGTAGAAGTGTTGACAGAGGGAGAAATATCAGAAATAAAAGATTAAAAGGATTTCAGGAAAAATCTCATCCCACATTCTTAAAGGTTCAATACGATTGAGGCAGCACTGCTGTACATTAGTCAGCAGGAATCGGCGCCACCTGATATCATCTACTTGCATAAATAGGGGGACATTACATCGCGGAAGAGGACTAACAGGGAGAAGCAGTTCTCTATTAAGGACTTTTTCAAAAACTAAAAACAGTAAGTTTTGACACTTATCTTATGCATAAGTTTTCATATTTGTGCAATCATTTATTAATGAACAGTATAATAAGATTTACTCATTTTTTTAGGAATTAGGATTACGTTTTATGTTAATTTTTTGCTTATTTTGGAACTGTATGTGCTGTATACATAAAATGTATCTTAATATGTGTAACATGTGTTTTTAATATAATGAGGGGGGAGGAAGGCACGAAGTTAGTAAATATTCGTAAAGCTCCGGCCTATCCTGCTTTTTTGTTATCCGGCCTACCCTTCCGCCACATTAGGCCGGATAGTCGGGAGTTTACTGTACTTATGAAAATTTCTCACTTTCTTGGTCATATTGTCTTTTGGGCATTTTTAGACATTTTGCAAACTCAGCTGAAAATAACTTTCATTTTATGCGGGAATCAGCTTAGATGCTGCCATTTATTCGTTTGCTTTGAACGCAAAAAATATTCAGCTATTAACAAGTGATATGAAAATGTAAAAAAATCGGACACTTTAGTTTTTGTAAGGAAATAAACAGAGGTCCCCGTTTCGGGACCCAGGGACCAAAGAGGATATGTATATGATATATTACTATTATTATATTGCAAACCGATTTTTTTTTCTAATTTCATGCTAAGACTTGTCAAAAAAATCTCTTAACTCTAATTCATCATACTATCATAATGGTAAATAATAAGTATCATAAAAAAATATCTGTATCACGCATAAAAATATTTCGTTCTGTCAAGAAAGTTGAAAAAGACAGAGACCGATTGCATTAGGTCATGTAAATATCTTTAGTTTCCTTGAAGTTAGATAAGAAGAATAAAAGTAGAAGCCATCCTAGAAAACTGACTTTAAAAATGAGACATATATTAACAGATTTTTTTTAATTTAGTAAATGTTGTCTGGTTGGTTATAAAATAACCCCTTGAAAATGAAAAATATTGCAGATTTTTCTGAAAGTTTTCCTTATGTTTCGATTTGTTTAACTCTTATAAGCGTCTCGCCCGATAAGTGTAGACAACTTTTTCTAAATACAGAATGTTTGATTGCCACCCCTTTTTAGAAGTCAAAATATTTAAACTTTTTTAATGGCAGATGAAATGGTGCGAGAATAAGGCTAATTATACCATTTTAAAAAAGTGATGGGAATCAAACAATCTGAATTTAAAAAAAAAAAAGGTATCATACACTGTCCGTGAATGTCGCGGGAGCGAGAATTAAGGGGTTAAATTTCATGATGTTCTGTAATTAATAACTTATTAAATATTATAACTCAAATCTTTCGCAGATCATTCTATATTTCAAGTCAAGTTATTTTTTTAAATCACTAACACTGTATGATATACAGTAGATTTCCGTTACAACGAACTCCACGGGACAGCTAAAATATTTCGTTGTAACGATTTTTTCGCTGTTACGGAATGACTCCTATTTATCAAATGAATTACATATACACGTAAACCAATTATGTAAGATAATTTACCTTCCATTATAGAAGATTTTAAGGAAAAACTAGTTAAATTAACATAGAAAAAGTTAGTAAAATAAAATTCAATATTAAAAATACAAAATTACGGTCTATCTTTTATTTAGTTGTACATTATTGCAAAAAGTCTATGATTTTAATTTGTACAAAGGAATATGTAGTTGATGATCATGTTTCATCAAGCTCGAGGGAGCTTCCGAAGCGGTAACTTTTGAATCGTCGGTAACATCAATAGCCTCATCACTTCTTTCGTCATTTTGTCGGTAAAATATAGTTTTAATGGACAAAATGTCATTTCCATCAGACATTTCGGAGCATGTTAGAATATTGTCATAAGAAAACCTCCATATTCACCTGATCAGGGACTGATATTAATTTTTTGGCAGCCTTCAAAAATGTGTTTAACTCAGAGGACTTATCCAAATCTAAAATTTCTGATTCATTTTCTTCGGTCTCAGTTAACAAGGCATATTTCTAACAGTTAGAAATTGTTGTCTGTCTAATTTCTTGCCACGAACCAGAGATCATTTCAATAGTTTCTTTGAGATTTATTTTTGGCCTTTCGCTGTTCTCTAAGCTGCAAAGATTTTTTTTTTTTAGCAAAAGAGTTCTGTAGCCAGATTTTACAGCACGGATGATGCCTTGATCTAGAGGCTGTAGAACAGAAGTGCAATTCGGCGGAAAGTACTCAACTTGGATGCAGACCAATTTGGGGGGATTATTATGAGGCATGCAATTATCAATCAGGAAAAGAATTTTCGGTTTTTTAGATTTCATTTCTTTATCAAATTGCACTTTCCATTCATTAAAGATATCTTGTGTCATCCATGCCTTCTTATTGAATTTATAATCGCAAAACAATAAATGACAGTTCTTAAAGCAACGGGGCTTGCCAGAGTAATCAACAATTAATATTTTTCTCTTCTGGGTTCCAGATCTGTTACAACAAAAGAGTGCTGTAATTCGCTGCTTTGAAGTCCCCCCCCCCCCCAATGCATTTGTCGCCTTTAAATGTTAATGTTTTTCTCGGTTCAAGTTGATAAAATATTTTCGACAGCATTGAAAACATGATCGGAGCTGTATGTCATTATAA
This sequence comes from Maratus speciosus, assembly GCA_963932465.1. NCBI lineage: Eukaryota > Metazoa > Arthropoda > Arachnida > Araneae > Salticidae > Maratus > Maratus speciosus. The sequence continues at coordinate 497,760,454 of OZ010794.1, read as the reverse complement.
GGGCAGATACTTCTCCAGCTCGCCATTCATTTGCAGTCTTTGTACGTACATCACTTGCTTCGCCTCAAATTGATTTCATTACAATTCCATAGCGAGTACGAAAGCGATTGTGCCATCCAACACTGGCTTGGAAATTTTCTACACCAAGCATTGTTCCAAACTCTTGAGCTTTCTGCATTATTAGAGGACCACTTATAGGTACATTGTGTGAACGAACATCTTCGAACCATTTAGACACGGCTTTAACCACATCTTGAAATTGAAACGGTCGCATTCGTTTTTTATGGGAACCAATCCTTGCATTTTGGAATTGTCACTCACTCTTTTCTTTATCTTTTAGAAATGCAGATAAAGTCGATAGTGTTATTTCATATTTTTTGGCCGCATCAGTTTTCAGCAATCCTTTATCAATCTCAGAAATTATGGCTTTCTTTTCTTACAACGAAAATTGTTTTCGTTTCACATAAGCCATTTTATCAACAAACGAAGCAAGAAACACTCTGCAACAGGTACTGGCGATAGAGATCCCAGAAAAAGCACAAGCACTCCTTTCACAGTGAAGTCCACCTACTGTCTGTCACGTGATCATTTTGAAGCATACGGGCTAATGAATGAAAAGGAATTTGGGAAAAGAAGTAGACAAAAGATAAAATAGCAAAGGGGAGAAAAACTGAAATAGCACCTGTCCCCAAAACAACAATGTTATTTTTTTATCTTCGACATTACATTCGAAGCATATTTCATTTCTATTAAGCAATTGAAAAAAAGAGCTCCATGAAAATTTTTCGTTGTAACGGAATTCCTAATAAATTCACTTCGTGAAATCGAAATTTTTAATACATTGTGGTTAAAGCAATTTGAAATGGGGATTTGTCAAATGTCGTAGTAACGGGATTTTTCGTTGTAACGGAAATCTACTGTATTATATTTAGTATATTTCAAAGGGAAAATGTGTTTTTTTTAAATTTCATAATAAGAATTCAAGATAAAAATGTCCAATTCTAATTCATCGTCCTAATATTGCAATAACAAATACCAAGAATTAAAAAAAAAATCATTATGTATCACGCAGCACAAGAATCCAACTTGCCAAAAAGAAAAAAAAATAAGAAGAAGAAGGAAATTAAGAAAATGGGTTAGAACTAGTCACTTAAGCATAAAACACAAACAATTTCTATATATATATGCAAGGGGGGGTCCCCAAAAATAATGCTTGCTCCGGGATCCTAGGTAGTCTAAGTCGGGCCCTGAATATACACCTAAAAGCAGCAAGGATCGGTGGAGTGCTACGGCCGGACTCTGGTTGGCTGCGATTTGGTCGTGAAACTATCATTTGTTAACTTGGATCCAGATTTGAATCAACAAAAGTAGAAGTACCTTTCTACAAAAATAATAGTTTAAATGAGAGAAATTTTAATGTTTGAATTAAAAAATTCAAAATATCACGATATATATTTAATATAAGAAATATTAATAATGGTTGTGTGTAGATGTGTTTTTGTTGTGTTTCAAAGACACTTATATATTATCCGGACAAGGTAGATCCATCGCCAAAAGTGGTTGTCAATCGCCAAATTTGTTTATCGTTGTCAATTGCTAATTGTGTTCAAAATGGTAATCTGATGTCTAATTAATAAATACACAACATGTTTCAAATGATAAATAATATAAGCAAACTAAAATGATACAAAACAGTAATTTAATATACCGTAATTTTTGGCGTATTATCCGCGGATCAAACAATTATGTTTGGACCCAGAATTTTTATTTTAGAATTGTAGTCAAATATTTATCGCGATTTAATAATTTACATTTTTTTAAATAAATTTTCAGGGTCCAAACATCATTCTTTAATCCATGGATTATAAGCCGGAAATTACAACACATTTATTAAATACATAACATCAAACTGATTCCTTTAAACAATATTAACCATAATAGTTGTAGAGAATTATATGTTTTAACGCCAAATGGGCGATAAAGGGATGACAATGGCTCTATTGTTTACGTAGGGTTATTCGCTCCAGGTCTCATTTCTCTCGCTTTTTTTCTGTACGAGGTGGTGAGTGTTGAAAGAATGTTTGAACACGTTTTCGTTTTTACTGTAAATAAAATGTATTATAGTGTATTATAGTTGTAAATAGAGTCCGTCTCATAAATATAAAGACACAGATGTTTTTGAAATTACATTTTATTAATTCAGTTAAAAGAAATTAAATTTTATATCTCATATTAAGAACACTGAAATGAATCTCTTATAGGTGTTTTAATTGAAATAAAATAATTTCGTCTCGAATAATAAAGAAAATAAAAAATTACGTTGTCTCATAAATATAAAGACAAACTTGAAACTGCTTCATATGCAAATTTTTTCGAATGCGCGCGTACAGAATTAATGCGCACGCGCAGAAATACACTTTAACTTACCCAAACGAGCAAAGTTGTTTGACTTGTTTCAATTACAAAGATGCCGTGGAACATTGACATTTCTAAAGATGAAATTTGTAAAATACGTGAATTTAAAGCTAACGGCTTAACAGTTTGTCAAATATGTAAAAAAACTGGGAGAAAACAGCTGTATTTTATAAAATTTTATGAAAAACTTACAATTTATATTCGAGAAAACGATCTGGCAGATCGAGAAAAACTAGTGAAAGACGCGATCGCAAGATCATGCGACTTGTTTCGTCGCAAAAAATGTCACTCCGATAAGTTTCACAACGAGTTTATGGTATGGTCCCAAAGGATACTTTACATCGTCTTATAAAAGAAAGAAAAAACATTGCATGCTGACATACGTGCAGATTTTCTTTACTGAAAAAGGAACACAAAGAACGGAGGTTAATCGGGGTTAAAGATCATATGCACTGAAAGGACGAATAGATGCAAGACATTTTTTCAGATGAAAAGAGATTTAACTTGGATGGCCTAGATGGTTGGTATTCCTACTCGCACGATTTAAGACGTTAATCTTGAACCTTCTTCAGTAGGCAGAAAGGGGTAGGTTCTGTTATGGTGTGGAGTGCCTTCTCTTTTAATGAAACTACGGATATTGCTTTTCTGGAAGGTAAACAGATATCTAAAGAGAATATCGAACTGCTTGATAGTCAGTTGTTGCCAATTGCTGAAACTATTGGTGGTCGGAATTATTTGTACCATCAGGATAATGCATCGATTGACACATTAAGACTCACAAAAAAAAAATAGTTTGCCGATAACAATGTTCATGTCACGGTGTGGCCCGCACATAACCCTGATTTAAATACTGTTAAGAATCTTTGTGGCACTCTCGTTCGCCGTGTACATGTACATGCGTCTAGAAGACAATTTTCAAGCGTCCTTGAGTTGAAAAAAGAAATCGAGCGAAGTTGGTTTGATATAAAGCAAAAATAGTTATACAACTTAATAAAAAGCATGCTAGCTAGAGTATTTTCTGTCATTATTAAGAATGGATTATTTATTGGACGGTAATTCAAAAGTATGTAAAATGTCTTTATATTTATGAGACAGCAAATTTATTTACATTTATCAATAATCGAGTCGAAATTATTTAATTATAATTTAATTTACTGTAAAATCTTTTCTTGGCACATACTTTTCGTTATATGCATAAATATAATTTTGAATACTGAATTAATAAAATATTATTTCGAAAATATCAGTGTCTTTATATTTATGAGACGCACTTTATGTGTCTTCTAATAAAAAGGAAGAGAAAAAATGATATCCCGTGGATTCACTGAGTAAGTGCCAATTGATTTACTTTAAGATAGCGTTAGTTAATTAAGAAATCCACTGAACCAGAACCGGTCGCCACAATAGTTTTATTTTCAGCATTTTTTTTTATTCCCACCAGAGTGAATATATATGTAATACAATAAATATATCGCATATTTGAATATTCTATATGATACCTATCTATACTGTATTACATTATATAGTAATGCATATATAAATACTTATGCCGCTGCTGTTAATATGCAAATTTTACAGGGTGTTGCCGATTTTGACCAACAAATTTAGATTGGTGATAGTAGGCATCAAGACGATGAAAAATTACCATAGAACATTGGGTCGCAAAAAACGTATTTAATCGAAAATACATGGTGTTCTACCCTAACTCATTTTGGATTGATTGTAAAGCTTTTCAAAAAACCGATGTATAGTATAAATAAATCTTTTAATAGACATTCTCATCTTCGTTGTAAATGTGATGATATCAAAGCAAAAAGTGGTAGATATTTTCATTATACAGTATCATAGATTGCTTGAGTACCCTGTTTTTCCAGAACTTTTCGTGATATTGTAATATTTCACACAAAACAGTGTACAGTCCTGGAAAAAAAAGTAAACAACCCTTACTGACTCTGCAACAAATGATCGCAGTAGAAAGTTACAGGTACCGAACGATTGGAAATAAAGCACACTTTTAAATGATGTAAAAAAAAATTTTTTTAGGAGGTCATCTATATATCAAAACGAACCCAAACTTTGTTTTTTTCAATAGCATCACCCATGTTTGACACCACAAATAAATTCTACGCCCCTCAATTAGCCTAAATCCAAATTTTCATGAAATTCGTACGATTAGTTTCCCTGAAATTAATTATTTTAAAATGAGCACATTTTAGAGGCTGTATCGAAGTTCGGTACTCGATTGTTGAAATGCTACAGAATGAACTACGTCATTTCTATGGATGTCTTATTTCTTCCCAATATGTTCATTTTACTCCCTTTATATGTTTAGACTCTTGCCAGCCCAAATACTTCAATAATATGAGTAAATTATATTTTTTCAAGTTATGTTTTTCTGCACAGACCATCATTTTGAAGTTTTTTAACCCATTTTAGGCCAAGTACAGAAATTGTATAAAATGTGCTATTGTTTTAAATGAAATATGCTTAAATTACGTTCATTAAGTCAAAATAAAAGTTTCGTGCATGAAAAATAATATTTTATTTGAGAAATAAAATGCATTCCGCATTTTCTCGCATTCGGTCCATTGTGGGCTAACACACCATTAAATTAAAAATTAATATATTTTTAAAAAATTTATGATATTTATTTTATTATTAGTTTATTTACGGAACTTGTAACTTTAATTCATTATAAAAACATATGATTAATCTCAAGTGGAATACTTATACATTTTCAAAAATTCGAATTTGTCAATAATCGTTAAAATTTTAAAAGACTAGCTATTTTGAAAATTTCTCAACAGAAAGTGTTTACTCCAATTGAATTACAGATATTTTATAAATGTCTTTAGAACTCTAAAAAATTGCAGCAAAATAAAATTAGTGAAAAATATTCGTCACAGTGTTAATAATAAAAAATATATGTATATATTCGTTGAAATGGTGCGTTTACGCACATTTAGCCGAAAATGGGTTAATCGTAATTCGAAAAATACTTGAAAGAGAAATTTGAAATTGAGAATTCGCATAAACCAGGACATAATAAATATACATCTATAAAAATTCTAGGTTGCAATTCATATTTTTTTTCGAATATTAATTTCATAATTCATATTATAAAATATTTAAAATTAAAAATTCAATGTACTTATGTTTGGGATATTTAGTATTATAACCACACACAAAATTATCACATGAGGATTACAATTTTAGGAGATATTAATGAAAATATGAAAATGTATTAGATGTAAATTTCCAACTGGGCGAAAAATGTCCGGACCAGGATGTGAACCCGGGACCTCCCTGGCTGAAGCCGCCAGTGTTCTGCCATCTGAGCTATCCCGGACGATCCTGGTCGAACTTTTTCACCCAGCTAACCTTGATGATTACAGCATCTAATCTGAAACCTGGTTTAGCTCAACAGAATAAATCTCAGGTAATGGAACTCCAGAAATCGCTGGATACGAAATTACACTAGATTAATATTAATCTAGTATGAAAATGTATTTTAACATTAGAAGCTCTAAATTGTGAATGTTTATAACTCAAAATCGTATCATCAAAATGACTATGAATTTCGTTTCTAGGTATAATTTGAACCTAAGATTTAAAATATATTGTCTAAATTGGATGTTGCTATTGAAAAAGAATGTTTGGTATGGTTTTTATTTGTAGATGGCCTCCTAAGCAAATTTTATATACGCCATTAAAATGTAGACTTTATTTCGAATTAATTGGCACGATTTCCCTTCTTCTATTACAATTATTTGCAGAGCTAGTGGGGAGTGTTTATTTTTTTTTTCCACGACTGTTCGTATCGTTTCGTTTTTATTGCAATGTTTTTATTTTTCTCGAAATCATTACAGTTAACCCAAATTGAGTTAGGATGAATTATACTGCATTTTTGACTAAATAAGCGCTTTGCGACCCCATGTTCTATGGCAATCTCTCATCCCCTTGATACCTATTATGACCCCTTTGAATTTGTCGGTTGAATTCAGCAACATCCGTATAATATTAACTATGCAGTTAAAATGAAGAAAGCAACAAAAAATAAATAAAAAATAAATAAAAAAAGCAATTTAACAAATTACAACAACCATTTGGAAAATGATTTTTTCAAAGACTAAAATTTAAGACATAAAAAATCGCACGGAGTTGATCATACATTACGTACGCCATGAATTAAACATTAATAGTGTTATTACACGTAAGGATTGCAAGCGACAAAAATCGCCTGCGATCCGTCAGATTTCCTAAAACTTACGTATTATCCACCTGAAACTTACTTATTATCCAATCATTTCATTGGCTGTTCGGGAAAAGGCTTTTCCATCGTCAGATTTCTTGGAAATCTGACGGCCCATTTAAAATGAAATTTCATTCTTAAACTTCTAAACATCCCGCAATATTACTTTTTACACCGTCGTATAGAGAAAAAATGTATTTTTAAATGCAATTTGTTTGAAAGCTGTATCTCAATTTGTTTCTGAGTTATTTTTTTTTTGTAGTTTTTATTACTTTTTCGTCACAGTGGCAACAGAAGTATCCATCTCTGTTGAAAGTAAAGGGAAATACAGATTACCGTATAGACCAATCAGAAAATGAATAAAATGCGGATTAAACCAATAAAAAGCTTCAGATAGGTTTTTGATTTCCTACCCTGACGAGGACAATAACCATTTTTTTTCCAAATGGTTAAAAAAAAGGGGGGGGGGGGGATTCCGCAATTAATGTTTTCGAAACCATTGTTAGTGCAGTGACTATGTCCTGGCTGTTTCAAAATGTGCACTTTTATTTATACATTATTTTTTTTTATCCCTATTTTAGAAAAGAAATATACTATTTGATTCCGTGTAAAGAGATTTCTACATATATTTTTTCAACTCTTATTCCTCTTTATATCATCGCAGTGATAAATAATACGCCAAAAAGAATTTCACCCTGTCAAATAAAATGAAAAAAGAGAGACAGATTGCATTAGGTTGTGACAGTATCTTCGGCTTCTTTGAATTCAGGTGAGAAATCAAAAAGTTAGATGTAACTTTTTTTAAAAAATTAGTTTCAAATTGAAAAGCATATCGATATATTTCTTTGAATTTTAAAGGATGTCATGCTAAGCCACAGTAATAACTCGAGAATTATGAATGACAGAATTTTTGACAGGTATGTCCTTTAAAAGCTTCGATTTATTTTCAGAATATCTTGAATTTGAAAAATTCTTTGACAAATAATAATAGATGTTCAATTTTGGTAATACCTCCATTTTCAACATGCTTCCTGATATATTTTTAAAAAATAATTCGACTATGATTTTTTTCGCCTATTTTCTTCCTCTGTTTAACTGGTCCAGGGATTGCAAGGCCGCAGTCTGCATTTAAAAAAAAATTAAAGCTTCTACCAGAATTTTCAAATAGTAATTTTCACTCCACTTAACTTAATAACGAAACCTTTTTGATTTTATAAATGGAAAGTTACTATATAAAAATTCCAGTTGTTGGTTTTTAATAAAAGATTTTTGTTAAATAAAGCAAAGGTTACTGATTTATAATTCTGTTAGAATTTAATGAGGTGCGTTCGACTAGTTCTCTAAATATTCAGATCTTGGTGCAATAGATGTTTCGTTGTCATGCAAAAATGCATGAATACAAAAATTATTACGATTCTATATAGTAAATTCAGTAATACGGACATAATATAACTCCTTCTTAAATAGTACGTCATCAACATGGCTACATATAATCATTACCTATCATGGGATATCATTGAATTAATCACATGTGATAGGATTTAACAGAATGAAGAAAACTTTTATTAATATCTAAGTTTTGATTTGAATTTCATAAAATTTGAAATGACTCTACAAAATTCTGCAACGATTATATATATATTAAATTTCAAACCATTCGGTTGGGTAGTTTTTCGCTGTTATATGCTGAAAAACAGACAGACGGTCGGACCAGACAACGAAGATAGGTGCTGGGTATTTATATAATTACGAACTCACCTAAAAAGGGTGGGGTTACTGTAATTAATATTTTCAACGGAATTGGTGGCCAGTGAATATCACCTGTCCTGTATAATACGTCAGTACCGTTCCAAAATATGCACAGTTATTTACTCCTTATTTTTTTATTTCTATTTCAAAAACGAAATATACTATTGGATTCCACGCTCAGGAAATTTCTGCATATATTTTTCCACTCTTATAAATAATACTAAAAAAAATTCCGCCCTGTCAAAAAAAATGAAGAAAGAGCGACAGCTTGCATTAGGTCATGACAGTATATTCGGCTTCTTTGAATTCAAGTGAGAAATCAAAAAGTTAGATGTAATTTTTTTAAAAGTAGTTTCAAATTGAAAAACATATCGATACATTTTTTTTTTAAATTTTAAAGGATGCCATGCTGCGCACCCAGTAATAACTCAAGTATTATGAATGACAGAATCTTTGACAGTTATGTTCCTTAAAAGGTTCGATTTATACCCACTAGCATTTATTTTCAGAATATTTTGAATTTGAAGAAGTCTCTGACAAATAATAACAGATATTCAATATTTTTTGCAAATCCTCCATTTTCGAAATGTTTCCTCATATACTTTTAAAAAATCGACAATTAGTTTTTCTTTTCGTCTATTTCCTTCCGATTGGCCATGTGATTGTAATCCCACAACCAGCATTTTTTTTTAATTCAAAACTTCTATCAAAATGTTCAAAAAATAATCTTTACTTTCTTTAGTCACAAGAACTTTTTTCATTTTATAACACAGAAATTACTATATAAAAAATCTGGTTTCTACTTTGAATAAAGGATTTTTTTCAAGAAATTTGCCAGGTTTTTCGATTGTTTCATTTAATTGCAGAGATTCTTTGATTAAATAAATCAAAGGTTAATTTACTTTCATTCTGGTAGAATTCATTGAATAAGAAAAGCGTTGATCTCATTTCTTAATATGTACTCAAGCCTTAACAAAGACAATAAAATGATTAATTACTATGAGAAAATAAAATTATATTATTTTTATTATTTAATAAAATGTAATGTTATATGAATATAAACATTAAACACTATACAGTGTGTTGCAATTTGTATGCAGTGTTAAATTTGAGCGGATATCGATAGCAAATATCGAAACGAGCATATTGCTTTGTCGTATGCTAAGTCTCGAAATACGGCATCATTGTCAAATGATAACATAACCACCTGCCCTGAATACCAAGCCTGAGTGCTAACAGAAAAATGGCGGATATTTTTTAACCCTTTATCTACTGACGTTACGTACAAGTACCATTAAAATAGCTTGTTATAAAATTCATTTAATACATGGATTAGTAGTAATACAGTTTAGAGTGTTTTAAAGATGCATTGTTTTATCTTGTTCCAAAAGCATTATTGGTTATACAAAACAAAAATAGAAAACAGAAACAGATGTTTTCTTTTGCCTTTGCATCTTTACAGCTTTCTTGGCATGGGGGGGGGGGGGATTTTTCAATTCGAAAATATTTCTAAATTTCTATTGTAAGAACATTATATTTGTACATTTCCTAATTCTACAAAATACTAACAAAAAGATTTAAAATAAAAGATTTGAGTGGGGTTATAAATATTTCACAAAATCCCTATAAATTCAAATTTAATTAATCCTTCAATCCTTCTAAAATCCTTTTAAAATTTATTAAATGATTATGTAAATCTTTTAATGTAGTTTCAAAAATTCACGAAAAATGTTTTAGAAGATAAAATTTTCATGAATTCATAATTCAGTACGTAAAGGGTGTTCAACGTTTGTATGATCGACTGAAATTACACACAGGGTTTTCTAAAAGTTTTCTTTGACTTACTTAATCTGAGAAAACTAATGCCGAAAATACTTGTAGAAATTATTTGTATTCGAAATCAAGGGAACGTACAAACGCGGAAAATAAATCCGACTACGACAGTCGCCCTTTTTCTGTCAGCGTTCGGGCTTATTAGTCAGGGGGCAGTGGTATAAACGGAACGCATGTAACGCAATGGTGTGTCGCATAAAATACACGTAATAAGAAAACTATCCGTGCGCATGATGTGTATTTCATTCGTATAACTAGGTTGGCTACGCCAGTAGTTGATAACCCTTCCAGTAGTTGATCAATTTTTTTAAATACTGCTCCATTTCAGGCAGAAATGAGTTTTACACATGGAACTAGACATAATATCTTTGTTTGAATGTTGGAGCACCGGTTGTCACATTGTTTTCACCTGCCTGCTGTAAGAGAAGCAATTTTAAGATTTATTTTTTTTTAATTAGAAAAATTTAGTCTTTGATTAACTGGAGACAATTACGATAAATTAAAATAATCCACTTCCATCTTGCTTATTTCAAATGGTAGTTTTATATAAATTAGTGTTAATCACAGTCATAACATGTTATTTTAAAAATTAATTTTTGAATTTTCGACTGATTTCTTCAATTGATCAACTACTGGGAAAATGGTAATTAAAGAAACTATTTATTCATAATTTTATTGCTATTTAATTTCAGTAGATTTCATTTTTGCCCACTATTGGACGTTCATTAAGGGTTGTAGCAATCATGTTAGTTTACTTCTAAAACTTGAAAGGAAGGAAATATAATAATAACATCGTAGCACTGACCTTATTTGATCAAATACTATCTCGCTCAACCTATGTGAATGAAAGTATTTGGGAATTATTCTAATTATCTACACCCCAATTTCTAAATTGATTTCTCAACGTATATTCCTTAAAGTAATCAATATTAAACAATAAATTGATAAACGCGTACAGTCATTCAGGGTAACTTTGATCCGCATTTTCTCTATTTTCCCATGCCACACTCTTATTTTAAAAATATTGTTGCAACTAGGGGCATAAAAGAGAAGAAATGATCCTAAATTATCGTATGACTATAAAAAATTAAGGAATAATAATGATAAAACCAATAAAAATGAATTTTTAACCTGTTTCAGAGTTACCCAGCCATTTAGGGTAACTTTGCACCATATGATAAATATTATCTAAAATTATTCATTATAAAAAAAAAGTATTATAGTTAGTACAACTTTGAACCCCCAAAAATGTTTTCAGATATGTAAAGACTCCGAATTTACATTTCCCAACATCACAAGATTTATATAATCTATATAATAAAAGCCGAAGTCATGTGACTGTCATCAATAGTTCCGGGCTGACCATTTCACTTTTTATGTGCCAAACGGACATTTCGGTACTTTTATATTAGTCGGGCGCAGGAAATAGCCAAATATTCTTCCATCGCCATCATTTCATTAAAAATATAAACCTATCACTCATTTCATTTAAAATAAATCTTTCATTTAAAATACATTTATTTCATTTACCTCATTTAAAATACAATAAATAAATAAATAAATAGATACTTTCCAGCATAGGTTCTTGGCGAGAAAAAAAAATTGGCATCGTATTTTCCGGCAATCTATATCCTATTTCATATACATAAGCAATTTTTTCCATATGTATACAATTTATTTAATATAAAGAAGCCAATAATCTATTTTTATATAGAAACAGAAGTAATTTCTATGTAAATAAATATTGTATAATATGTGTAAATAAAATGTTTATACGCAAATAAATACATATAAATAAAAATAAAAGTTCACCAGGTATGTTTTCATAGCTATTTATATATTTTATCAACGTATGTCACGTTCTGAAGCCCGAATTGCGCCAAGCTTTAAAAAAAAAAAAAATAATGCCAAGGCCCCCGTAACGGAAAAGTACCTAAGTAAACAATTAATCGTAATATTAATAACACAAACTAAAATATTTCATTTCAACATCAAAGTATTGTTCCTAATTTACATTCAAATAAATATATATTCCAAGATAATTTCAATTGAAATTAAGTTGACATTTATTTATTTAACTGAATAACAAACATACGACTTGTGTGCTTGACATAAAGCCCGCTTATAAGTCGGAGACAAGATAGCACAAGGAAATATTACAACACAAGAGAAATACACCCTGGGAGTTCCACACAAAGTGTGAGTGCAATGGAACCAGCGGGAATCGAACCCACAAACACCTACGCACAAGCGATTAGCTGACTGGTGCTTTGACCACTCAGATTTCTATTTCACTTCATAAAGTAAACAAACACAAGAGATTCATTCATCATAAAAAGTAGAAAATATTAGACCATGGTGGTAATCATTCGCAAAGCATTTTCCAACATTGAATAGACAATATTCTTATGACGTCATAGTAGGTAAATTGGTGGCGCAAACGTTTGTTAACGGCTTGCATCACGAGGGTATTATTTTCTATTTCTCTTAGATACGTCGCTATATTGTGATATTTATGTACTCAGAAATCAAATCTATAAAAGCAAAAGTATATATATTCATTATTTAGTTATTAAGTAGTGAAAAAAAAATTATAAATGCATGATTTAAAAAATTTTATTAAATTTATTATTACTAAAAAATAGCATTGAAGTAATAGCATGTTTATGTAAAATAAGTTTAATTTAGATAATTTATGAACAAATCTTGAAATTTCACTCATTTTTACAGCTATGGAAATTAAATGGTATTTGTCAAAGAAGACGAAGTACGCATAACAACAAAAATGTATAAAAAGTTATGAAGTTCACAAAGAATTCTTGATTTCTCTATTAGAATCTTTGAACTCGGGGGAAGGATTGAGCAAGTCAATTAGTTTCAGAATGAAAGTAACATGATGCAATGCTTTGCATACATTTAACGGAGACCAAACTGGTCGCCATAGGCGGCTAGTTTATGATAATACAACAAATATTATACATAAGAAAAGTGGAAGAAGATAACCATGAATATTTAGAAATAAAAAATCCTGTTTATTGTCCATATAAAACATAAAAATGCAGTGAAAAACAATTTTCAATGTTTTAACTCAATAATATATCCATAGTTACAGTAATACACAGTAATACGTACTAGCACTAGTATTATTCAAACAAGAATAAAAAAACGTCGAACGTATGAAATGTCAAATTTGCGTAGCTCCACCCCTAATCACGCCTCTAAATGAATTTTATGCATTTTACACATATTTGTGAAAATATTTACATGTTATATCTAATGCACACTTTCGGCATTTATATAAAATATACGTACAAATATGGGGAATTTTTTACAGTAGCACCTATAATCAGTAAACTATAAACATCAGTATAACTTTGAGCCGGCTCAAAGTTACCCTGAAAATGCGGTAAAATGCTAGTGCCTTTTTATTTTACATTTTATTAACTATTAATAAATAAATAATCACAAAATATTAACACATTTACAACATTTAGATGATAGTAATATGTCATATAAATGAGTATATTGTTACTTACTATGAAAATTTAATTGGATTACAACAACATCAAAACAGCATTCAAAATTAACTTGAAAACAGTACTTGAAAACAGTGCTTCACAAAAATAGTTAGATGATGCAATTAATTGCTCATAATGTTGCTAATTTATTTTCTAAAATAAAGAGTAGAAATCCCAGTTTAGAACCTTTCCAACAGAGCACAGTTCTGGAGTTTATTTAGTCTTTTGGAGTCAAAAATATTCAAAATTAGGAGGTGGTGGAAAGTTACACCCCATGGTTCAAAGTTATCCCGAATGACTGTATTTTTTTCCAATATTGAAACTTTGATTTTTGATTTATAATTTAGCCTCATTTTTGCAGTTTCACAAACATTTGGCACTTTTTTGCTAACGTTTATTGGCACTCCATTTAATCCATTGATCCTTCAACTTGTATACAATTGTTTGAGTTACAGATAATATTTACGATTTAAGTATTCATGTAGGGGGCTAACGGAAATATGCCCTGAAATTAATGCATTAAATTATAATTGAATCCTAAAAATATTGAGCGGTCACAGGATCTTTAGGCTTTCAAAAAATCAGTTTTCGGATTTTGTTCTATTCTGACTTTTTTTTTTTTTTAATTTCTCAACAATATGCAAAAAAACCCTGTTCAAAAATCTCCGTTATTTCTTGAATTATAATCATTTATAGGCGGTGGATGCAACTGGAGAGAGTCCGTTCATACTGAAACTTTAAAACGCATTTTCTCATACCAGTAAATTTCGAGTTTGCGCGCACTGTTACTTTCAAACTATATAAGCAATAGCTTTAAAAAATTAGACAAATATACGTTTTTTATAGTCTATAAGCTAAAACAAAACAAAAAAAAAATCAAATTTTTTGGTGATTTATTTTTTTGCGCTTGGAAAACTTGAAAACAAAAATTGAAATTTTGTATTTTTTTTATATTTTGTGCTTTAATAAAATTTCAAACAAACTTTTTTGCATATATTTTGGTTAGCCATGCCTACTTCCACTGTGAACTCACACTCCCTGAAGCTACCGAACGACTCCTGCTGCTTCTAGCTTATCATTAGTCTCGGTCGGCGGTTAGGGTAGGCGGGTGGGTCAACCGTCGCGGCGAACGGCCCCTTTTCGTCCGCAGCCCTTGATTCATCCACTTAGTTCGACTCTTTTGCGGAAGCAAGGTTCGTTGGTCCCCGGCCACGTCCCGAGAATAAGAGACTCTAGCAGAAGCAAGGATTAAAAAAAAACTCACACTTAAAACGCCCGGCATCTCCACCAGAAGGCTGCTCTATAATATACTTACACGCACCCTCCTACTAAACAAACTAAAACACGTCCATAAACACCTTATTGCAATTTCAATACTAACTACGGAGCCTGGGCATGCAACAGTTTCTGCTGCCCCTTGTCGCCAGGTAATTTTGTCGCACACTCATCCGCCCCTTGTCGCCTCGGGGATCTGTTCCCCTGCGGAACAAATCTTGATTTGTAATTTTTTTCGGCTTTCTTCTCTTACCTGTCTCCTGTCGCGTTATTTTTTTTTCTACGTGGCAGGTGCGGCCCTGACACGGGGTTTTATATACATACCGCCCACTGTCGTGATTCTGGTGGTTTGAGGTGTGGCTGAAAACTTTTTTCTTTCAGACCTTAATAAATTCGACCGGGAGGGACACTATGCTCTACAGACTTGGTTTCCTTGTCTGAGCTGTCCCTCTTAGGCAATCAAATATATTTTGGGTTTAATTTAGAAACAGGTGTATTTTGATTCTATTTTGTTCAAAAATTGTTTTCTATATGCATAGTTTACAGTTTTAGCATGCGCGCAGCTCTCAATGATTGTAATTTACGTATTCGTGAAATGAAATTTAAAATTTAAAACTTAAATGCTAATTTTGCACATACAACATTTATTTTTTCTGGATAATATAGCTAAGAATACTTTAGGCAGAACGAGTACAAACATCTGAATTGCATATTATTTGTGTTCTGGTACTTTGAAAAAGGCAAAGTATTTGATCGTTTCGCTAAACCCAAAGGTCCTGTGCCCCCTTAAAATGCTGGATGGTCATCGGAAACGCATCTTTTCACTTGATTTTTATAATCTAGCCTATCAGGAAGTGTGTTACAAATCGATTACAAATTTACATCTTTACTTACAAAAATCTGATTGGGTGTAAAACAAGCACGAAAAATCATGCGTCCAGCATAGGTTATGAAGTACTTTCTAACACATTCAGAATACTGAAACAAAACTTCACAGTTTATTAAGGTAAAAAACGATGCATAAATTAATAATATCAAAACGCATAAGGCAGTTCAAAAACCCGATTTCTGTAAAAGTGAAAAAATACTTTTATTTAGATTGACGCTCATTTCATCGCACAAACGGCGATATTTTCAAAATCATTCATGAGAGAAATATTTTCGAAAAGAAAATTTAAAAAACAATAACATGATAAATAACGTCACGAGACTTCATGCATAATGAAAATCCGTGCAAACATAAAATACAATGAAATTGGATATTTGTGAGCGTGTAAAAACTATTGTTATAGAAACCGCATAGCATCTCTCTTTTGAAATTTTAGGTAACTCAAGGGACACTGAATCATTGCAAATATTCTCGTTGCGTAAAAATATCTCTATTGATTCCCGGATAATGGATGGTAAATAAAATCTTGACGGATAAATTATTCTGCTATTTTTAAAATCGATCTGTAAAGGTTCTTTGCTACATAATCTGCCTAAAGCTGTGGTTCTCCTGTTGTATTTGATGTCTGCTATATGTTTTTTGATACTTGTTTAAAGTTTTCTGCTTGTCATACCAACATAAACTTGCATTGTTCCATCTTCTTTCGTAAAAAATATGTCATATACCCCTGATACCAACTGGTTTGATTCAATTTGATACATTTTCTTGCATATAGTTGCTGATAGTTTAATTGTTTCATTATAAGTGATTAGCATACATATTTCTATAACCCAATTTCTGTTACTGTCATCAATAGTCGGAAAAATATTTGATTATTTTTGTGCAACCTCTGATCTATAGATTTGTATGCATACTACATAGTTTGCTACAAGTTGGTTCAGTTGAACGAATAACACAGTCGAAAATTTCCAAACAATAATTTCCATAAATAAACGGAAATATACTTGAGAAATTTTGCGCAGCCCTGTATATAATCTATAGAATTTATACACGTCAAGTTTTATTTAAAAAATAGTTCAAATTAAAAACGCGTATCCCATCTGAAAACGCACTTCCAGCAATTATTCTTTATATGACTCGATGGATCAATTATTGTTCAATTTCTTCTGCAGCCAAATTATTTTGTGCGACCCTGTAAATTAACGATAAATTCTATGCACACCGTATTCTACAGTAAGCGTCGTGTAGTACACCTCAGTGATATACCTAAATTTCAGTATATTTAAAATTGTGTAATATCATTAAAATACTCCGCAAACGATTTTTTCTCCATAGACCGTAATGTAACGGAATCCTGTCCCCATTCATTTACGGTGTCCCTGTAAATGAACTGTAAATGATACAACTTCATTTTCAGTACTGAACATGCCAAAATGATATCCAATATCATCTATGATTTTCATGGCAATCGGAATATATATACGCGAGTTGGAGTACGGAGAGACGACAGACAGACAAGCACAAATCATAAAAAAGAGTGTAAAAATATAAAATATCCTTTACTGTCTTTATTAGCCACCGGTATGCTATTTTTACAGCGTCTAGAACAGTGTTTCCCAACCTTTTATTGGCCACGCCCCACCAAAACATTTATAAATTCACTACGCATCCCAAACCCTCTTAATTTGTAAATTATATCTCTTTTTATGTAAAAAGTGAACTTTGTTCACACGGTGAAAGCGTAATAGAGTCTTAACAATAATTATTCATTTCACATTTTTAAACTTATAAAAGAGGTGAATTTTCTGTTACAAACGTGTTTTTGATATAATTCTATAAATGCAATGAGGCTATAAATCTTCGTATTTGTTCAAAAAAAAAAGTTTTGTATGTGTTTTCGAACTTAACCCAAAGTTAAAGAAAACTGTAATACAGTCTGCATTTTTATCTTCACAAAATATCTTAAAGAGAGACTGACATTTAGTGTTAAAATTGATAGCATTCACAAATTTTATAATTCATTATTGTAACTTATTGAGAGTTTTTCGAAAAGCTTTGGATAAAAAATCGTAGTGACAAAATTTTCTTTCTATGGATAACACAATACAGAAGAAGCTTTTCAAGATTCTCATCTTTATCAATTTTAACCCTCTGTCTACCAGAAGGGTCCAATGGACCCGACATGTATATTCAAAATATCTATTCAAACCAGAAAATTTCTTCAAAACAAACTAAATGTATAAATCAGACAATAATAAGTTAAATAAACAAATTAAATAGTTTTAAGTAAAAATTCTGGTGTAGAATGTTTATATAAAACTTGAGTAAAATTTCCGGTAGTTCTAGGGTTAAGTAGCCATTATTCGCGTTCACAACACATTTTCTTTGTTTTCCCTTTTCCCAATATCATTAATTGTCTTCCATGTATTATACGATTTTGAAATTTAAAATTCATATGTCATCACCTAAATGTATTTACTGTGTATGATGACTTCACTAGAGCCATAGATATTTGCCATCTACCCATTTCCTTTTCTAATGCTATTTAAGATTTATAAATTTTGTATAGTTGGTAGTACCATGTTAAGATATTTTATATATATTTTGGGTTAATTATGTTCAAGAAAGCCAGATTTATAGATACTTTTAATGGGATTCACTTGTAAAGAGTCTACGTGTGGCATATAGAAGAGAGAATAGAAGTAGAAAGCTCGTTCAATAAATAATCGGAAATGCTACCAAAAATTGCAAACACAATTATAACCACAAAAATTATAAAGATTTTTAATACCATAAAAATAATATCAAAGCAACTTGAAAGCCCATTCGTGTAATCATTGTTGTGCTGATTATATTTAAAAGTTTGACTGGAAACATTTAAAATTCAATAAAAACTAATTTTTTAATTTTGCATTTATTTTTAATCTGAAAAATTACTTTATAAAAAGATAAATAAAATAAAAAACAACAAAAATCGGCAAATCGAAACTAATAACGAATTGGTGAGCAACAAATTTGGAACTGCCCTCCCACTGGGGCGTACTCCTCACGTTGGGAACCATTGGTCTAGAATATATTGTATGGACATCGGCTATCTTAGTAATACTAAAAAAAGTACTAATATATTGGATCCCTTAAATGTCAAAGAATGCTGAAATCTAATGAATCAGCGATATCACAGCGTCACAGCGACACACAATCACAGCGACATCTGTAAGATATTTTCTAAAGCTCCCAGACGGTTTGGTATAGACACTGTAATAATACGATGTTTACTTTGAAATTTGAAAATATATCGCAGATATCGCGGCTATCGGATCCCTGGATTTCAGCATCAATGCGCATTTAAGTGATACGACTTTTTAGCGCTTTTGGAGTTAAATTTTTATACCGTCGTATTGGGAAAAAGGTACTTTTAAATGAAATTTGTTTGAAAACTGCATCTCAATTTATTTTTCAAATATATTTTTTTTTTTTGTGTAGTCTTTAGAGCCATTTGCTTAACATTGGTAACTGGAGTACTCTACTTCTGAAGAAAGTAAAGGAAAAATAGTTGAAAAAAAAAAATAATATATTTTTGTTGCCATTTTCTCATAACAAATGAAAGAAAGTGTAATTAAAATACGTGCTATTTTGAAAAAATATAAACGAATGATTTCTGTTAAAACATGGAGCTATTATAAACTATATCTAATTTTAAGTACCTATATTAATGTTACAAACAAATGAAGACCAATGAATCATTAGATAGCCGTTTTTTGTCGAGTTTCTTCAATGTCGGCATCTTTTTGCTGCATTTGTGCATTATTTCGCAATAGTGACGGCCTATGCATACTTTAATGTAGATGTTTAAGAGTGGATCGTAAATGTGTAATTCTTAAGCGGATGTGAATGACATCATTTTACATAAAATAAAAACGTGTGCTTTAAAATTGAAATATGTTTTGTACTATTAATATATACATACATTTTTTTTCATCGGGGGCGACATTAAATTCTGCAAAAGCACAATCCGTGTTTTCTAATATATAAATATCTATTTGTTTATCGTGAAATATAAATAATTTTGATCATAAATTACATACTTATCAAACCTTACGCGTATTCATTGACTGTTATTACTATATGAAATTCGATTGATTCCAAAGTGAAAATTTAATATGTCACATCGAAACAATTCAATGAAATTTCAATACCGTTGTAATTTAGTTTGAGAGATGACTGTACAACATATTATAGATTATATATATGCATTTTCGATGATCATGCAATTTTGGAAGTATTTCGGAACTTCTTAATGACAAGTGATGACAGTCATTGAAACAACATGTCAAAAATGGAAAGATTAATGAAAAATATAATAAGCTATTTCTGAATTTTTAAATATGATATCTATAATCGGCACGGCAAAAAGAAAAGATAAATGTATTTTTTAAGAGGGCACAGGAATTTTGAGTTTGTCGAAACGATAAAAAACATTTCCTTTTTTAAAGTAACAAAGCGCAAGTAATATGCAATTAAGAACTTTTTTTTTTCTGCCTAAAGTATATATTCTTAACTATATTATCCAGGAAATGTTGTACATACAAAATTAATATTTAAATTTTAAATTAAAAAATTTATCTCATTAATGCGTGAATTAAAACATTAAATATTGCGCGTGTGATAAATCTCTAAATTATGCATATAGGACACAATTTTTGAGCATAATAGAATCATGACACACCTACCTCTAAATTAAAACCAAAATATACACTAAAAGTTTTATTTAAAAATTAATTTTAACACAAAAAAATAAAATACAATAAATTAAATCTTCACAAATTTTTTCAAGTTTTTCAAATGAAAAAAAAAAAAAAAAAAAAAGTGAATTTTTTCGGTTTTAGCATGAAGATTATAAGGAAACTAAGGCATATTTGGTTAATTTTTTAAAGCTCTAGCTTATGTAATTTGAAAATAATAGTTCGCACAAAACTACAAATTTACTAATCTGAGAAAACGCTTTTTAAAGTTTCAATATCTACGGTTTCACCACAGAATTGTACTGACCATCTATAAATGATTATAACTCAAGAAATAATGCAGATTTTTGAATGGGTTTTTTTTTTTTTAAATATTGCTGAGGTATTTAAAAAAAAAATCAGAATAAAACAAAAACTGAAATTTGATTTAAAAAAAATAAAGGTCCTGTAGCCCCTTAATCTAGGAAAATACAATATAACAAACAAGAAAGAAAAAATCATGCTCCAAGCATAGATTATGAATATCATTCCTACACATTTCGAATAATGTTACAAAACTCCACTGTTTAATATGCTGGAATAAGATATCTAACTGAACCATTTGGAAATCGGGAATTTTTTGAGCAGCCCTGTATACGAGGTATAGAATTTATAAACACCGCGTAACGTGCAAAATATTAGTTAAATGTAAAAACGTATACCGAAATTGAAAACGCATTTCCAGCAATTTTTGCTCAAGGATTGTACTATAACCGATTTATTTTGTGTGACCGTGTAAAGGAACAATAAATGCTATGAACGCAATGTTATATAGTAATCATCTTGTAGTGAAATCGAATTAATTATATCAATTTCAATACACTTCAAATAGTGTAATGTCATTAAAATATGCTGAAATTATTTTTCCCAATTCATAATAATGTAACAAAATTCTTTTGAGTGCCCCTGTAAATGAACTATTAATGTTGCACACTTCATATTCAATACAAAACATGCCACTGTAAACATAATTACCATACATCAATTGCATGACTATCCCAGTATATTTATGTAAGTTAGATCGTGGACAAAAAGACAGATTGACAGACGGACAGACGGATAGACAGACAAAGGGACAAACGGAAAGACGGCCAGAAAAACGGAATTCATAAACATTTTTCAACTATGTTGTAAAATTTTAAAAAGGTTGTAAAAATATAAAATATCTTCTACTGTCTCCATATTTCTTTTTTTCTTATGAAATATAAGTGATTTCGTTTATAAGTTACATCATTCTCAAACGCTACCCGTATTCATGGACGGTTATTTTTATATGGAATTCAATTGATTTCAAAATGAAAATTTAATATGTCGCATTGAAATAATTCAATGAATTTTCAAAACGTAGTAATTTAGCTGTGCAACATATTATGGATTACATATATGCATTTTCGATAAGCATGCAATTTTGGAAGTGTTTCGTGACTTTTTGATGACAAGTGATGACAGTAATTGTAAGAACATGTCAAAAATGGTTGATTAATGAAAAATATCATAAACTCTTTACCGATTTTTAAATGCGATATCTATAAAGGACAAATATTTCTTAATCTAGAAAAGTACTAGGGGCAGTGAAACTGTTCACGGTATTTCGTTGTTACTCTATAATATCACAAAATAATTAATTTATTTGTTTACTACTACTATATTTTTACCGAAATTCATAACAGGCAGTGTGGCTCAAGGTTAGAGTGTGTGTGAGACGCCGAAATTCAAGCAGATTTGTTATAGGACTACTTCTTTAAAATTCAGGTCTCTTGTCGGGCACCACTTTTTTGAAATGGTAATATTCGCCTTGTTTAATGACATATTAATTAAGGCGAAAACACGTGGAATTTAATCATTTGAAAAAAGTGATGCCAATCAAGAAATCTGAATTTTAAAAAGTAGTTCACTGTTAACACTGATTTCGAGCAAAATTCGGACATCCAGTTAATGTACAGATTGGCGAAATCTGCTTCAATGACTTTGTTAGCCTTACAAACAGAAGTCAAATCAGTACATTAAGCATAGCAGTTTCTGTCTCATCCCCAAGATCAAAATGATCCTGAAAGTTAACCGTTTTGACATCATAGAAGACATCAAAATCAACACGACGGCTGAACTTCGGTAGATATCAAAACATGACATCCATCGTTGTTTTCAGCAATGGCAGGGGCGGTGCAGCAAGTATGAGTATTTTGACGGAGCCTTCTTTTAAGGCGATTAATTAAATGTGTTCCTGTATTGTGGTAATAAACAGTTACAACGAAATTCCGAACTTCTGACTGTCCCTCGAGCAATATAATAACATACGAAAATATACAATAACCTCTTCCAAGTTACCCATAATT
The DNA here is from genome assembly GCA_963932465.1 of Maratus speciosus. Lineage (NCBI taxonomy): Eukaryota > Metazoa > Arthropoda > Arachnida > Araneae > Salticidae > Maratus > Maratus speciosus. Next base: position 497,737,409 of record OZ010794.1, on the reverse strand, counting down.
CCGAAAAGTACTTTGCATATTCAGTAATCTTAGAAATTAGTGTATATTTTTCATATTTAAAGAAACATTTATAAGAACAAAGATTGATTCCCTGCCACTGATTTTTGGACATGTCTATGAGTAGATTTTACCGTGGATTAATCCATTTTTTTAATCTGTGATGTACAGTCGTGGAAAAAAAAAAGTAAACAGCCCCTACTAACTCCTCAACAAATTATCATAGAAGAAAGTTACTGGTACCGAACGATTAGAAATAAAGTCTACTTTTAAATGATGCATATAAAATTTGCTTAGGGGGCCATCTACATATTAAAACGAATCATAACTTTGTTTTTTTTTTCAATAGCAGTACACAATTCTGACAGCATAAATGAACTCTACACCGTTCAATTAGCCTAAACTAATTTTTATGCAATTCGTACCATAAGTTTCCGAGAAATTAATTATTTTAAAACGAGCGCATTTTAAGGGCTGTATCCAAATTGAAGTTTAGAACTGGATTGTTAACCGACAGAGCTCCCATCTTGATCAAGGCACCTTAAGAAGTCAATAAAGCCTGCCCGATTACAGGATAGCAGAAGAAATTTCAAAATATCTAGTCACTTCTATCATAGACGGCCCCTTAAACCATCATTTTGCCGTTTTTTAAGCATAATTTGAAAACTACTTGGAAGAAAATTGTGAAATTTTGAACTTCCATAAAGCAGGAATTAATAAATCTAAATCCATCAAAAAAATTGTAGGTTGCAATTCATAATTTTTTCGAATATTAATTTCATAATTCATAAATCATATTATAAAATTATAAAAATTGCAAATTCAAAGTATTTATGTTTGGGTATATTAGTATTATTGCTACACAAAAAATTAGCACATTCTGAGCATAATTTCAGGAGATATAAATAAAAATATGAAAATGTAATTTAACATTAGAAGCACTCAATTTTGAATGTCTGTAATAATGTCTGTAATAATGTCTGTAAAACTTACCATTCAAATGACTTGAAATTTCGTTTCTAGGCATAGTTTGAACCGAAGATTTGAAATATCTCATTAAATGTGGGTCTTGCCATTGAAAAAAATGAAGTTTGGATTCGTTTTAATATGTAGATGGCCCCCTAAGCAAATTTTATAAACATCATTTAAAAGTAGACTTTATTTCCAATCGTCCGGTACCAGTAACTTTCTTCTACGATAATTTGTTGAGGAGTTAGTAGGGTGTGTTTACTTTTTTTTTTTCCACGACTGTATCTTCTTTCGTATGATATCAATCCTAACAATCCTGCAAATCCCAACACTCCGACTTTCAAAATCCTAAATCTGTCTGCAAGAAACATTTTATAATGAACACTAGCCGTAAAAAGAAAGAGTCATCCCGGACCTAAAATAAAAAAAAAAAAAAAAAAAAAGGACAACCCTGTCCGATGCAGGACATTATTCAACAATTCCAAGGAGTCCACTGTTCAAAACTTTTACTATATTTGGATATTAAAGAACATATATAGGCATGTCAATTTTTATCTATAAATGATCAAACTGGTATTCTAGATATAATTGTAGTTTACTTTTCCTAATTGCAGTACAGCATGAATTAACATTGTTTTATCTTAGATTTAGGTTAAAGTATTTCGGGTTTGGGTCAGGTTGCGGAACGACGAAAATTATTTTGTTGGTTTCGAGACGGGTTAGATGTCCATGATTTTTTATTTATTTTTATTTATTTATTTATTTATTTTTATTATTATTTTTATTATTATTTTTATTTTTTTTGTCGGGTTCGGTTCAAATACAATCCGACTAGGCAGAACTCTAAATTGAACATTTAACGCAAATTAGTTCTACGCTCTTCATATTTTTACTTTCTTCTATCTTACAAGAAGAAAGCATTGGATTCGTGAAAATTTTCGAATTCCGGTTTTCGTCGGATTTACACGTTTTAGAGGTCAGAGATTTAAAAAAAAAACATCTTTTTACAAAAATTCTGACTGTGAGTCTGTCTATCTGTCTGTCCGTCTGTGTGCCTGTATGTGACACACATAATGTGGGCGCTCTATCTCAAGAACTAATGCACGGAATTTAATAAAAATTTATATTTAGTTAGTCCATGATATAAATTGGTACTGATTTCTTTTTAGTGTAAATCGCGCAACAGGTGGCACTGCTATACTGCATTTTTTTACGATTTCCGCAATCGCTCTATCTCAAGAACTATTACACGGATTTTTATTAAAGTTCAGATTAAGTTATACCTTGATATAAAGTGGTGCTGTTTACTTTTTGATTTAAATCACCCAACAGGTGGCGCTTCTACGCTACATTCTTACGATTTCCGCAAGAGCTCTATCGCAAGAATTAATTCACGGTTTTTCATGAAACTTCAGATTCAATTAGTCCTTGATATGATTTAGTGATGTTTACGTTTTGGTGTAAATCGCCCAACAGGTGTCGCTGCTATGCTACATTTTTCAATATTTCCGCCGTAGCTCTATCTCAAGAACGTGCAGGAATTTTCATCTAACTTAGGATTCAGTAACACGATGACACAAATTGTTGCTGATTAAGATTTGGTGTTAGTAGCCCAATAGATGGCGCTGCTAAGCTGCGTTTTGTAGGATTTTTACTATTTTAGCGATAGTCATATCTCAAGAACTAATGCACGGAATTTCATATCCTTAGAATCCTCATGATGGGAAAAATTGCCATTTAATTTTGGCAATGTGACAGCAAATTTTGAAGTATTAACACGTATGAGATAGAAAAAAGTTTTGGGATTGCCAAATCCGACTAGTGTTTTATTGAATTATTTCAAACTTAGTATGCAAGTTACATTATTCTAAAATATCACGTGTATTTATTGAATACCATATATTACATGAATTTAGATTGATCTCAAAATGAAAATTTAATATATATGTCACTTTCAAACAATTCTATGAATTTCGAATTATGTCGTAATTCGACATGAGAGAATATTCTATAATATATTATGGATTAAATATCTACGTTTTCGATAATCATACAATTTTCTGAGTATTTCGTGACTTCTTAATGACAAGTGATGGCAATAATTATATGAACATGTCATAAATGACAGATTTAGATTTTATATTTCTTAATGTGTACTTTAATAAATAAACTCTAATACTTTATGTAAAGTATTTTTTATAGCGTTAGCTTTTCCAATCTTTATTGCCTCAATTTTAAGCTTTATTCCTAAAATCTATGAGGTAAAATATTTGATAAAAGTACACGAAATTATATTTTTATAATTGAAACGTTAGGGGAAATTGCCATAGATAGTTAAATATAAGTTATTCTTTCTTCTTTCTTCTCCCTGCACTGATTTTCATAACTCTTCACCCTTTATGTCTATCAGGAAATGTTTTTCAAAGTCTTGTGTTAGTTTTGAAGAAATAAAGATGGATTTTTCAATTCCTACTATCAGTTCACAATCTCCCTATATTTATTTATTTATTTATATATCTTGTTCAAGTTTTCAATCGTTAATAAGATACTTATTATTCATCCTATCAAGTTGAAATAAATTTTTAAAAACTTGTACTGGATGACAATTGATGATAATACAGATTTTTCAAATATTAAATTATTAATTAAATTTTAATTTTATATGGGAGACAAAATGGCGACCATTGGTTATTGAACAGTATTTAATGCATCTTCATATCTATAAAGGGGTTACCATAGCGGGGACCCTGTTCTGTCGCCAAATACCGCCAAGTTTGTCGCCAAACTTTGCGATACATCGCCAAATTTGGCGATCAAAATGAGTCGCCAACTTGGCGATATCTCTAATATTTCGCCAAATTCACATAGACTTCCATTGTAAACCTACTTGCTTATAGAAAATCAACAAATTGAGATATTTTAATGCAACAAAAACTAATATTAGCTTAAGGGATTATATTAAATTTTTCTTTGATGATCTAAGTAGGAATTGACTTTAAAAATAAAAATTTTATATTACGTGCTTGTTATTCATTCAGGAATGCATACGGAAAACTTTCATAATTTGAAATTTTACTCTACAAGGGTAGTATATTCTGTTTGTGTTTTATTCTAAAATGGACAGCCCCACTCCACCACAGGGGATTGCAACTTATGTCAACAAATTTTGCATCTTTTTAACGAAACTTTTCAATTGCAAGTATGTGTCTACGAGTAATATCTAAGATTGGTTTCTATCTATTGGATACATCTTTATAAATCACCTGGTATAGAGAATAAGGTAAATATATAGTGTAATGCAATAAAAAACGTTTTGAGCATCAAAACATTTATCAATTATTGGAAACCGGTTTTGGTTCCAATCTTATACACTGTAAAAAAAATTCTGTAAAGTTACTAAAGTTTTTCTAGGAAACTGGGATTCCTAGAAATTTTTATGTAACGGCAACAAGAAAAATTCCTGTTTTTTTTTTACAGTGTACGGTCGTCACTGCCTAAAATAATTAAGTTTTGCCCGTATATATATCGAAGAAACGAATTAGAGAAAGAGGTTTATTGACCAATAGGATTGCAGGGACGTGAACTGAACATTCGATATAAAAGTATTGAAAATGTACATTCTAATCTCTTTATACTTTCCGATTGAGTTATTTATCATTTTAAGTGTAAGTTATACTATAAAAAAACAGTCATTTCTTAGTCTAGGGAAATATAATATAGCTACTAACAAAAAATATACAAAAAGTTCTGCTGAGTTACTCACAATACGAAATAGTGTGGTTTATCTTAAAAAAACTGAGAAACCAATTTAAATTTTATATTTGAAAAGGCATTTATGAAAACAAAATTTATTTTACTGCCACTGATTTTCAAAAGCGTTACCGAGTAGTTATTATAGTGTGTTAATCAGTTTTCTCAAATCGGGTCATAGATTAAAAAAAAATGCTATGTATTCATAAAGAACCATTTTCAGCTGTCTATTTGACTTTATACCTGCAAGAGTCACAAAATAATATTAATCTCATTGTTAATGTTTATGCTATTTATTAATTTATCATGTTTATCTGGAAAGCATATTGGTTGAGTAGAAAAAAACTTTATTTGAGAATGGATAGCATCTGAATAACCTATATTCCGGTTTAAGAAAACTGATAAACAAATTATAAAAGGTACTCGGAAAAGTTTTTGAAAGTTATTGACAGTAAAAGAGACTTAGTTTCAATAAATAATTCTTTAAATATCGAAAATACACTCAGTTGCAAAAAAATATATGCACGCAGAAAAAATGCAGCACGACCATGAAACTCGACCGGCATGTGCATGGTGTTTGCGTAGATGAAAAAATTATTAAAACTCCAGAACTGGAATTCATTTTATTGACTAGCAGTAGCAAAATGTATGTCAATTTTAGTAATTTGTAAAGCCATTCCTTGCAGCAATACAAGCAGATTCTCGGTGGGACACGGAGTCCATTAAGTTACCTATGTCCTTCTGCGGTAGATTCGGCCATAATTATAGCAACTGAACAATTAGTTGTGAGGTATTCCTAGACGGCTGATGTCGTCTTCCCAACATGTTCCAAATTCGCTCTATCGGAGCAAGATCTGGTGACCTGGCAGGTCGTGGAAGGGAATTTTATCCTTGTAGGCATTGTTGCAACAGTCGCGCACTATGTGATAGTGTCTTACTGAAAAATGAGATCTAGGCGACTTGATAGCATAGTCAGTATCACCGGCTGCAAAATGTCGCCAACGTTTCAGCAAGACTAAAGGTGATCGACTGTCCCATGAGATCGTTCCCCAGTAAGTCATGTGTTATGGCAGTATACCGTTCAGTTACAAATGTAGGATTGAGCTACTAATCTCTCTGCCTTCGGATTTCAGTAGCACTGAAGGAAAAGCGGGATTCATCGCTGAAGATTGTCATCAATCAGACGGTGTCAGACGGTCCGAGATTGACACCAATCCATACGACACTTCCTTTGTTGAAGGGTTAGATACAACTGCCATAACGGACGTCGGATATAAGCCCATAGTCGGCAAGTCGTCCACGGATGGTAAGCCTTGCTACCATTGGATCGATGTCAACTGGCAAATGGCGTTGAATAGATGATAAAGATACTTCTAGTGCAGATGTGTCTGCTTTGCTGATTGCTCGATCCTCTGGTGCATTTGTGGGCCGGGGTAGTTCTGAACCACTGAGGCGGCTGAGTGTGCCTTCTCTGATCCCATGCTGACAACACTGTGCATCTATGATATCGCTTCGACCAACATGTTGGCTACTGATACGTATGTTCGACTAACCCACTTCTCTAAAGCTTACGATGCGATCCCTTTCGAAGTTTGACAACTGTTCGCAGAATCGTCGAGTGCGCCTTGAAGGCATCTTTCTTTTAAATCACGTGTATCATGAATAGTAGTTCATTTCTAATTACACTGTAAAAAAAGAATCTGTAAAGTTATTTCCTAGAACTTTTTATGTAACGGCCACAACAAAAATTCATGTAACAGAAACATTTTTGCGCCGAAAATGAAAAAATCTGTAAGGTTACTAAAAATATTTTAGGAAACTGGGATGCCTAGAGCTTTTCATGTAAATGCAACCAGGGTTACACATAAAATTTTAGTAAGATTACTGTAATTTTAGTTACAGATTTCTGTAGCTTTACAAAAACTAGTTTTGTAGATTTGAAGCTTTTCTTGAACAGTTACAGATGAAAGTTTAGTAAGCATGTAACTTTACATCTGTAGAACTACAGATTTTTTTTTCCAGTGTACCCGTGAATTAGAGTACTGTCACTTTTAAATGCTGTCTGTTGTGAAATTTAAATGCGCTTTCCAGAAGTCCCCATTGGTCCTTAGAGCTGAAATGTTAATCATTTACATAACTCATCAAATCACATCAGCATGCATAGTTCTGTAGCTCTGAGTAATTTTTTTCCGGGTAAATAATTTTATTTCCAACAGAGTGTATATTTTTTTATGAAGTTTTTAAAGATAAAGCACGATGTTCGCTATCATCGGGAACACAGTATATTTTAGTTCATGGTTATATTATACCAGATTTCCATAATAAAAGTGCACGTGTTTGAAGGTTTACATAAGCTAATCTATTTGATATATTAAAAAAAGATTTCGTATTTATTTCGTTTAGAGCATGAAAAAAATGTTCTGCAATATAAAAAATTAAGACAGACGGCGCTATATATAATATAGCAATGAACAATCTCCTACGAGCTAAAATTTTAAACTTTTTTAATCGAAAATTTCACATTTAAAAAACAGTTTTTATCAAAATGATCGTAATTATGCCTCAAACGATATTGATTTAAAAAGAGTTATTTTTGTTAATATTTTCGAATAAAACATGTGAAATGTTTAAGCGCCATCTATCGGTAGAATTTAAAAATCATCATTTTTATTGGATAACTCGTTTCTACATACTCTAGCCCTGTAAGTGTTTGGGGCGTAATATTCCGTTCACTAAGCTCCAGGTTTCACAGCAATACAAGCAATATTTAAGATAATGTAATTCTATAGATTTAATGAATTTAAATACATTGAAGAATGATTAATACTCTCAAGGATTACATTCATATTTGTAATTGAGTTTTTTTATAACGTTGAAAGAATCATATTTTCTTAACATTTAAAACAAAATGCAAAGAAAACAACATTACAATTTTACCCTTTTGCAAGACGCTCGGAGGGTTAGAAAGCATAAATACCAAAGCTTTTAAAACTACTACAGATAGTTTAACTTGTAGAGCACTTCAAACACGTGCATTTTAATTATTGCCACCCTGTATTTTCCTTGATTAAAAGCCCAATTGAGTCACGGGATGAAAGAAAAACGCTAATGCTAAGTCTACTTAAGCGTTATTTTCAAATATCTCGGTCAAATGTTAACATTTTTTTTTTTAATGATTTTTTTGCAAAGGATAGCTGTGGGCGATCTACAACCGGGCTAATTTTTACTTTTTTGATTTCAGTTTCAGATTCCTTTAAAAAAATTACTATTACTTTCGGAACCGGTTCCAACCGGTTCCGAAATTGAAAGTATCCTATTATTTAAAAAAAAAAAAAAAAACTATAACAAAATTCGAAAAAGTAAAAACTATCCCGGTTGTAAATCATCCTCAGCTATCCTATGCAAAAAAAAAAAAAAAAAAAAAAAAAAAAAAAAAAATCATTCAAAAATATTAAACTTTGAATATAACGCTGCCATAGACTTGCCATTAGCGTTCGACATTTTCCGAGTGACTAGTGACCGAACCGGTACCACCTGGTTCCGAAATTGAAACTAGCCTAATATTAAAAAAACTGTACTCAAAATTGTTCAAAAATATTAAAATCAAAGCGAAAAATCTGGAAATAACGCTCCCATAGATTAAACATTAGTGCTTCCCTTTCTCCGAGTGACTAGAATGACTCTTAACGCACGGCTGTAGATCATCCTTAGCTATCCAATCCAGAAAAAATCGTTCAGAAACATTAAAATCAAAGCGAGAAATCTGGAAATAACGCTCCCATAGATTAAACATTAGCGCTTCCCTTTCTCCGAGTGACTAGTGTGACTCTTAAGGGAACAAGGGATCTTCAACCTCATTTTTCTATTTCTATTTTTATTTCTCTTTAAATACCATTAATTTTTATTTTAATTAATTATAATTGGTAAAGTTAAAGATAGTTTATTGCAGAAATATGATTCAAAAATGCTGCCAATTCCATAAATTTTAGAAAATATTTTATTTCTTACGTTTTTTTTCGAATATAAAAATTATGAAATGCGCATGGGACATTTAAAAAATTCTTCCTAAAGTTACAAAAATATGGAAAATTCCTTATTTTTCCCAATTATTTTTTTAATTTCTTGTGTGATAAATACCTGGTGAGCCAAAAGCTCGTTACAACTTTAAAAACTCATAAAAAGGAAGAAATTGTGATAAAGGAGTGCGGTTTGCAAAAAGGGCTCACAAGGTAGTCGAATTTTCTTTTAGAAGAAAAAAAAGTTAAAAAATCACATGTAGAGGGCGCTGACGACCCGAAACACAATGAAAAGGACAACAATACGATTCATTCATTTGTTCTTCCAATAACAAATGTACAACATGCAACATGACATCGAGAACGTTCTACGACACAACTGCTGTCCTGTTCATTGTGTTTCAGGGGTCGTCAGCGCCCTGTGCATGTGGTTTTTTATCTATCTATCTATATATATATATATATTTTAGGTGGTAAAAAAAGTCCGACTACCTTGTAAGCAGTCTTGCAAACCACACTCCTCTATCATAATTTCTTCCCTTTTTATGAGTTTTTAAATTTGTAACGATCATTTGGCTACCATAATGCATAAGTGTGCCCTTAAATAGTATTTAAAGTGCAATTAAAATAAATAAATAAATAAATGAGTTTTAAGTTTCCTTGTCCCCTTAAAAACATCTGTATCTACAGGGTACATCATTGCAAAACGCCACATATAATATTTTATGAACACCATATTTATAACATATTCGATGAGATTTCAAAATGAAAATTATATATATGCCACATCGAAGTAATTCTACAAATTCCCAATAACGTCGTAATTCAAGATGAGAGATGATTGTATGACATATTCTAGATTAAATGTCTGCTATTGCTGTGATCAGGCAATTTTGGAAGCATTTCGTGACTTCTTAACGACAATAAATGACTGTTGTATGACTATGCCATTAAGGGCAGGTCAATGGAAAATATCATAAATTATACCTCAGTCTCTTTTGCGACAATTTTTAATTTATGATACTTACGTTCTTGGATGCAGCAAGTGGTAACAAATGCCCTCAATTTTGTTTTTCCTTAACTTATTTTTATTTTAACAAATTATATGCGGGACACATACTTTTGCGTTTTTTGCAGTCTATCACATGAGCGTGGTTTACATAAAAGTATATTTTTAGTATACTTGTACTGGGAAGCTGTCATTTTTAATTCACTATTCTATATTTACCTATAAAAATAATTTCTTTTTTTTTTTTTCTTTCTTTTTTTTCTTTTTTTTTAACAATAAACATAGAACATATGTTTGAGTCTAAAATAAAAAAAAAGTTTTATAAAAAAAGTAGTTTTCGATTTACTGGTTTTTACTGACTGATGAAATTGCCACGAAATTCACAAAAAAATGCCTGCTACACGCATAACTCCACGGCAAAATTTTCCCGAATGCAATATGCTAACACTATTTTTTAACCCCTTAAAAAGGGTTATTTTATGGCAATTTAAATTATTTTTTAAAATAAAAATTTTAATTCTATAATTTTTTTAGGACTTGTGTGTATAATTTAATATATATATATGTATTTTGTGTGGATTATGAGATATCATAAATATAGCTGCCAGTTATACGCTATTTGGAAAGATTTATAAAACTTTTGTCGAATATCTAGAATTTAATTTTACCATTCTAACACATACTTTCAACTATCGAATATCTTGAATTTAATTTTGCTGTTCTAACTCACACTTTCAACTATCAAATCTACAAATTTAATCATATTAATATACATTGAAACTTCTGTACATATTTTGTATTACATAAATTGTAAATATAAATGTGATCATTTTAATTACAATTTTGCATATATATATATATATATCTGTCACATTGTATTATTTGATTTAGAATACTTAATTATTTACAAAATTCTGTATCACAAAATAGTTCATATCCCTAATGAAATCTTACTATAACTGATTACACAGCGCTGAAATTTTCTATCAAGAAACTGCTCATCATGTGAAACTGAAAATGTTCTGTAAAATGTAACTGTAAATGTGAAACATATTTAAACTATTCTTTGATGTTAAATCACTCAAGTGTAAATTGTGTATTTCTGTAAACAGAACTAATTGAATTGTAAAATTGTTTATTTATTAATTGTGCATATTTATTTAAGATAAATATTTAATGTTTGTATATACTGTGTGTCCACATATAACCTGACCGTTAGTCCTAGACGTATACTTCCAATTACAAAAATGGCCAAAATTAGGTGCAGGGTAAAGATAAAAAAAGTTTGAAGCGAAAAAACAATTTAGTAATGAATTACACAATCTAAATTTTTATACGGTCCCCCGGTCCTATAAGTTATACTTAGTAAAATTTCCTTGTTACACTGGCAAATAAGGGAAAAAAATTCCCGTTATTCTACGATTAAAATTGACCGAGTAATAGCTGTTTAAATTTGGAGTATATTTTTTGCTGCATATTAGGTGTCATTCACAAATTTAGTAGAAATATAATTTCGTCAGATATATTAGAGAAATGGTTGAGAGTAAAATTATCATTGCAATATAAATTTGAAATCTTTAATCATTCTGACATATTATTCCAAAATGTACAATTTGTACTGAACATTATAAGAGGATAAAAAAACAAACAGATTTTTTGTTAAATAAAAGGATGAAAACCAACAGCCTCAATTATTTACAAAATGATACATATTTTAAAATGCTGTTAGATTTAGATTAGTCCTTCAAATTTTGCGTTGTGGCATGCTTTTTAGCTTTCGAAAATTGATTCTTATGTATTTTATAGCACTGAATCCGAAAATGACTTTCATTTTAAACCATCACGTCAGGAAGTTTCTCAAATCGCAAATTTCAAAGTTAAAAAGCTAAAAGTTAAAATTGATCCCTCCTCCCCACCGAACCCCATCGGACATTATTTAGCTGTAAGAAACCCAGTATAAGCCAAAAAATCTAATAAATTATTGAATTAAATAAAATTAAACTGAATAAAAAAGTCTTACATCTATTTTCGTTATTTTTTAACCTTGAAATTTACGATTTGCAAAAATTCTTGACATGATGGTTAAAAGTGAAGGTAATTTTTTGATTCAGCGTTAAAAAATACATAAAATGTAATTATAAAAGTTAAAAAACGCAACCATCGCAGGCTTATGTTATATAATCTAAAATTATTTCTTAAACTTCTTGACGGTAATCTATCCGAATTTCTTTTTGCGTTATCATCTAATATAAGTATGTATAAAATAGTAAGAGTAGAAAATCATAATAATATTGCATTGTCATGGGATTTAAGTCAGTGAGTAAAATTTAACTTCGATCGGACATTTGGAAGTAAGTTAAAGTTCGAGTACAAATTTTAAACTGGAAAGGTGACCATTGCAAGTTAAATAAAACCTTATGAAAATAACATAATTTTAGTTAAAAGAAATCATAGCCTCAAATCCTTATAAAATAAAACATATGTTAAAATACTATTATTTTCACTAATCTGAAACTTAACTAATAAAAGTTAATCGTAATATTTGTAATATTTCTTTCAAAGCGCAGATACCTTGAAATAAGTTTAAGTATTTTATACACGACCCCTGAAAGCATAGTCGAAATCATATGCTTTGATATGCAAAAAAGTGGTATAAGTCATGCATTTCAAAGTTTCATAACTCGATCAATTTTAATGTCGAATGGACTTTTTTATCTTAATGTTAGTGTCAAAGTAAAATTTTAATAAATATCACTTATAGGACCGGTGGACCGTATAAAAATTTAAATTACGTAATTTTTTAATAAATATTTTTCTTGGCCCAAATCGCTTTAAAAATAATTCTTTACCTTATTTAAACCATTTTTGTAATTGGAAGTATGCACCTAAGACCAACGGTTGTGAAAATAAAGGTCGGTCAGGTTATACGTAGACACACCGTATAGTTGTAGGTATAATAATGTAAATTGAAAATGATTGATATGCCTTACTAAATGTTATGAGTTAATTGTTTTGTAGTATCATGACTGCCATACGGTTTTTAATGGAAAAAACTTTTATAACTGTAATTTTTTATTAAAAATGTCTATAATAATTTATACAAATTGAATCATAAGTTATATCTCCAATAGTGACTTATTTTGACATTGATAGATAAAGTGTTTAATCTTATATAATTATTAATTTTACCGTTCTGTCTACATACACTCAACTACTCTATCTACAAATTTTATCATATTAATATATTTAAACTTCTGTAAATATTTTGTGTTATGTGACCCATCTTAATTATAATTTTTTATAACTATCTGACACATTTTATTATTTGATTTAGAGTATTTAATTATTAAACTGTTAAATTAAATATTACAGGACACTGAAATACAAAATAATTTATATCCCTACATAAAGAAACACTGCAATAACTGATTACATAGACCTCAAATTTTCAATCGAGAAACTGCTCATCATGTAAAACTGCGTAATAATTAAACTATTCCATGATGACTCAAATGTGAATTGTCTATTTATGTAAAGTGAACTAATAGAATTGGGGAATTGTTTTAACTACATATTTATTGAAGATAAATAATTAATGTTTCTATCTATTTTTTGTAGCTTAAATTAATGTAAAATGAAAATGATCGATATGTCTTTTAATTTTATGTTGCGAGGTAATTGATTTAAAGTATTATAAATAACATACTGTGTTTTTTCTTTAAATAATAAAAAGACTATTGCAACTGTAAACTTTTATTAAACAAGTTGGAAATTGCTCGTCAAACGTGGCAAATGACGTGCGTTCGTACTATAACTAGTTTTATAATTATTTTTTGCACCCTATATTGTACTGAATGTATATTTTTTTGCGCTTCATAAGTGCATAGTCTGTAACATCATTAAAATGCACTTACAATAATTGTTTCCCCATTCCCAGTAATGTAACGGAAAACTTTTGACTGTCCCTGTAATTAAACTATACATTCGATTTTCATAAAATTTGAAATGGCTCGACAAAATTTTGCAGCAATTATATATTTAAAATTTCAGACCATTCGGAAGGCTGTTAAATCATTAAAATGCATTTGCAATAATTTTTTGCCATTGGCCATAATGTAACGGAAAACTTTTGGGTGTCCCTGTAATTAAACTATACATCCGATTTTCATAATATTGGAAATGGCTCCGCAAAATTTTGCAGCAATTATATATTAAAAATTTCAGACCATTCGGAAGGCTGTAAAATCATTAAAATGCATTTGCTATAATTTTTTCCCATTGGCCGTAATGTAACGGAAAACTTTTGGGTGTCCCTGTAATTAAACTATACATCCGATTTTCATAAAATTGGAAATGGCTCGACAAAATTTTGCAGCAATTATATATTAAAAATTTCAGACCATTCGGAAGTCTGTAACATCATTAAAATTCACTTGCAATAATTTTTCCCATTGGCCGTAATGTAAAGAAAAACTTTTGACTGTCCCTGTAATTAAACTATACATCCGATTTTCATAAAATTGGAAATGGCTCGACAAAATTTTGCAGCAATTATATATTAAAAATTTCAGATCATTCGGTCGGGTAGTTTTTGCTCTGTTATATGCGGACGGACAGAGAGACGGACGGACAGACGGACGGACAAACGGACAGACAGACGGACTGAACGACGACTATATGTGCTACGTATTTATATAATTACTAACGCACCTAAAAAGGGGGTATCTTAATTTTTATAAATTGAATCAGAGGAGAGATCTCTAATTGTGACTTGTTTTGACGATGATAAATAAAGTGTTTGATGCTATATAATTATTAATTGTATTGTTCTATTAAATAAACTCAGTCAATTGATTGACAAATTTTACTACATTACGATTAGGATGTGAAAAATTATAATCCTATTATTACAGGGTATTTTGATAAAACGGTAAAATAATTGCTCGACATTATCTAGAAATCTGATAATTCCAAGACAAAATATTTCTATTTATCCGTTAATTGAAAAGATTTATAAAATTTTAGTGAAATATTTGGAATTTTATTTTACTGTTCTAACTCGTACTCTAAACTATTCTATCTACAAATTTAATCATATTAATATATTTAAACTTCGGTACACATTTTGTATTATGTAATATGTAACTATAAGTGTGGCCCATCTTAATTACAATTTTGTATAACTATCTGACACATTTTATTATTTGATTTAGAATATTTATTTATTAAAATGTTAAATAAAACATTAAGAACTCTGAAATACAAAATAGTTCATTTCCCTACGTACTGATATATTAATATAATTGATTACACAGTACTGAAATTTTCAATCGAGGAACTGCTCATCATGTAAAACTGCGTAATTATTAAACTATTCCATGATGTAAAATCACTGAAGTGTGTATTGTGTATTTCTGTAAACTGAACTAATTGTATTCGGCAATTGTTTTAACTAGGTATTTATTGAAGGTAAATATTTAATGTTGGTATACATTATTTGTAGGTTAAAATAATGTAAAGTGAAAATGAGTGATGTGCCTTTTTTTACTTTATGAGTTAATTGTTTTGAAGTATTATGAATGGAATACTGTCTTTTTTAATTAAAAAAAAATGTAACTGTAATGTTTAATTAAAAAGGATTATATTAATTTATATTTATTTACATTTCTGTACAGACTTTGTATTACATAATATGTAAATATAAATGTGACTAATCGTAATTACAATTTTGTATAAATATCCAAAAAAATTTATTATTTGATATAGAATATTTCATTATTTTGCTAAATTAAACTTTACAAAATGTTTCATTTCCCTACATAATGAAATCTTACAATGATTGATTACACAATACTGAAATTTTCAATCGATAAACTGCTCATCATGTAAAACTGCGTAATATGGGTTAAACTATTTCATGATGTTAAATCACTCAAGTGTGAATTTTGTATTTCTGTTAACGGAAATAATAAAATTAAGGAATTGTTTTAAGTACAGTCGTGGAAAAAAAAGGGAACACTCCCTACTAACTCCTCAACAAATTACCTTAGACGAAAGTTACTGGTACCGAACGATTGGAAATAAAGTCTACTTTTAAATGATGTATATAAAATTTGCTTAGGGGTCGATCTACATATTAAAACGAATCCAAACTTAACTTTTTTTTCAATGGCAATACACAATTTTAACGAGATGTTTCAAATCTTTGATTCAAACTATGCCTAGACACCGAATTTCAAGTCATTTGAATGATAAGTTTTTGAATTATAAACATTCAAAATTTAGTGCTTCTAATGTTAAATTACATTTTCATATTTTTATTTATAACTTCTGAAATTATGATCCTAATGTTCTAATTTTTTGTGTAGCAATAATACTAATATACCCAAACATAAATACGTAGTATTTGTAATTTTTATAATTTTCTGATATGAATTATGAAATTAATATTAAAAAATTATGAATTGCAACCTACAGGTTTTTTTGATGGATTCAGATTTATTAATTCCTGCTTTATGAAAATCCAAAGTTTCACATTTTCTTCCAAGTGCTTTTCAAATTATGCTTAAAAAACGGCAAAATGATGGTTTAAGGGGCCGTCTATGATAGAAGTGACTACATATTTTGAAATTTCTTATGCAATCACGTAATCTAACTCGCTTAATTGACTGCTTAAGGAGCCTTGATCAAGAAGGGAGCTCTCTCGGTTAACAATCGAGTACCGAACTTCAATTTGGATACAGCCCTTAAAATACGCTCGTTTTAAAATAATTAATTTCTCGGAAACTTGCGGTACGAATTGCTCAAAAATTTGTTTTTAGACTAATTGAAGGGTGTAGAGTTCATTTATGCTGTCAGAATTGTGTACTATTATTTAAAAAAAGAAAGTTATGGTTCGTTTTAATATGTAGATGGCCCCCTAAGCAAATTTTACATACATCATTTTAAAGTAGAATTTATTTCCAATCTTTCGGTACCAGTAACTTTCTTCTACGATAATTTGTTGAGAAGTTAGTAGGGGGGTGTTTACTTTTTTTTTTTTCCACGACTGTACATATTTATTAAAGATAAATATTTAAGGTTTGTATATTATTGTTTGCAGGTTCAATTAAAGTAAAATTAAAATAATTAATATGTGTTTAATTTATGTTGAAAGGTAGTTGATTTAAAGTATTATAAATAGCATATTGTTTTTATTTTTTAAATAATAATAATAAAAAGACTTTTGAACTGTAAATTTTTAAAGGTCTTTCTTAATTTTTATAAATTAAATTAGAGGAAAGATCTCTAATTGTAACTTGTTTTGACGCTGATAAATAAAGAGTTTGATGCTAAATAATTATTAATTTTACTGTTCTATTAAATAAACTTAGCCAACCGATTGACATATTTTACTATATTAGGATAACGATATGAAAATTTGTAATCTTATTATTTCTGGGTATTTTCATAAAAAGATAAAATAATTGCTCGACTTTATGAAAAAATCCAACAATTCCAAGACAAAATATTTCTATTAATCCGTTAATTTGAAAGATTTATAACACCTTAGTGAAATATTTGGAATTTAATTTCACTGTTCTAACTCATACTCTCAACTATTCCATCCCCAAATTTATTCATATTAATATAGTTAAACTTCAGTACACATTTTGTATTATGTAATATGTAAATATAAGTGCGATTCATCTTAATTACAATTTTGTATAACTATCTGACACATTTCATTATTTGATTTAAAATATTTAATTATTAAAATGTAAAATCAACCGTTAAAGAACTCTGAAATACAAAATAATTCATTTCCCTACATGCTGAAATTTTACTATAATTGATTACACAGCACTGACATTTTCAATCGAGAAACTGCTTATCATGTAAAACTGCGTAATAATTAAACTATTCCATGATGTTAAATCACTCAAGTGTGAATTGTGTATTTCTGAAAACTGATCCTATTGAATTCGGGAATTGTTTTAACTAGGTATTTATTGAAGACTAGCAGAACTACCCGGCGTTGCCCATCTCAAATATGAGGGGTCTTCCGGGTATAAGAAATTTATGAAATAATACAGCAATAATAACCGATATTTGTGCATTTTCGTCCACGAATCATTATAAAAATGATTAGAAATCGCAACGTTTGTATCGCAACCACAGTAAAATCCCTCAGCTTTAAATATCAGAATGCTCGTTTTCTTGGCTGGTGTAACAGTAAAACATATTATTTTCCCGATAAGCCGAAGAAAAAACATCAACCAATTGGCGTAGTATTTAGTAAAGTTCTCGTTGGTATAGCATATATATACATTATAATGTAAAATTTATGTTAGTGAGAAACGTAAATTTTTTAAATCGCACTGATGTTATCAACGACCTAACCCATAAATTGTGCTTCATTGTGATTTTTCTTAACTTCTAAACACGCACAATTTCATTTCTTACACTAAATAGAAAAACATACTTTCAAATGAAATTTATTTGAAAATTGTATCTCAATTTTCAGCTTTTAATTGGTTCTGATTTCAATACTGATCATTAAAAATCATAAAAATGAGATACAATTTTCTGAATTTAATCGATTTTAAATTAATTTTCAAGCAGGATCTTCTTAAATTTGCAACCCAAAATTACAAAAAAAGAACTCATTTGGTCTGAATGCAATATTAATGATCCCCATGTCCACGAGTAACGTTGGCATCATATTTTTGGTGGAAATGACCTAACTCATAAATTTTGCTTTTACTGCAATTTTTTTAACCTCTAAACATCACAGATTCGATTTTTTCAACGTCTAATGGAAAGCAAAAAGTACATTCAATGCTATTTGTTTGAAAAGTGATTTTCATTTTACTGAGTTTTTATGTGTTTTATAGTAATTTTTAAAGCAAGAATATTTTTTTTTAAATATTTGTGCAAACCAATTACAAAAGATGAACCCGATTGCTCTTAAAACAATGTAAATAATACATCATTTGGGAGTTTTTTCGTGCAATATTCCGTAACTAAATCAGCAAACAAATGAAAACCTATAAAAAAATATAATACGAATTTAACAGATTTGAAATTAAACTATTCAAAATTATATTAAACGTTTTACCTTCAAAATATATTTAAATTAAGTTTGTACGTCTATTCAAAGTACGTATGTTAAAGTTTTATTTTAAATATGAAAAATTCAGTAGTTCAATTAAATACCTATTAACTTTTTTTTTTTTTTTTTTTGCTAATTTCTAATTTTGCTATTGAATAATAAACAAAATTAAAAAATGCTGAACTATTTTTATCTTCGTAAGTGCGAATGGGTTAATTTTCGATAATCAGGCTGTACGTGTTTGGCGTACTTTAATTAATGTGACTTAAACCTTTTATGGCATGAACTATTGCTTAAAAATGTATAGCATCGTTCATGCTTTCAGTGAATACTTGACATATGACTCGATTACGGAATATTAAAATGCAATAATGCTTTACCTGACTTTTGTGAAAAGCCTCAACTTGTTTTAATTTAAGACTCGCAAAATTCGAGTTTCTGGATAAAAAACGTCATTTTGACGTAATGTAGTAAAATGTTTCGGCTTTTAAAATCAGAATGCTTGTTTTCTTAGCGAGTGTAACAAAATATTACGATCTCCATGACAATACGCGGAATAAAGCAATAAATACATGCAAATGACCTAACATTTACTGACATTTTATTTCGCGTGGCTTCAATGGATGATAATAACATGGATTAATTTTAGAAGATCAAGAGTTCCCCCTCAGAATAAAATATCATTAGAGAGTGATGTCAGTTTATATTACATATTGACGTGATATCTACCAAACGATTTTTTTTCCTAAATTGTTTTATTGAAATTTAAACGCATGTATTAAAATAGATTTTTTAACTTAAAAAAAATTAAATGAAGATACTACTCATTTGAACAAACGTTTAGGTAAAGTTTTTATTTTATTTATGAATAATGTGCATTTTCTGATTGAATGACAACAATTTCGGAAATGCTAAATTATAACGATTGAGCTTGGATTTTTATTATCTTATAAAAAGAAAGTACTTGAGTTATCAATTCTTTTTATTATTATTGAGTAGTTTTTTAGATGTGTGGCAACAAAAAAGAAACTATTGAATTCGAAACTTTAAAAAGAGATAGTTCTATAATGTTAAATTATGGAAGATGGTAGAAAAAAGGGATAATTAGTGGTCTGATGATTTTTTAAAGTAGACAGTGATCTTTTCCACGGTCTAAAACGTATGTACATGAAGTTTCGTGCAAATCGGCCAAAAATTGAAGATTTGTATAAAGGACATACACACAAAGAACGGCTTTTATATATATAGATTACTAGCAGAACTACCCGGCGTCGCCCGTGTCAATTATAAGGAGCCTTCCAGGTAAAATAAATTAAAACGAAATAATACTGCAATCACAATAACTGAAACTTGTGCATTCATTCCCATCCACAAAACGTTAAAAAGGCAATCAGAAAACATGACGTTATTGTCTGGCAACCATAGTAAAATCCCTGAGCTTTAATAACAGAATGCGCGTTATCTTTGCCGAATGTAAGAGAAAAAATGTGTGATTTTCCTCACAATACGAAAAAGAAAATTCCACCAAATCGCGCGGCATTTAGTGAAATTCTCGTTTGCATGGTATATATATAAAGTACAAACACTATGTCAGTGCCCATAAATTGTGCCCCATAAATTGTAACCCATAAATTGCGCCTTTACTGCAATTTTTCTAACTTCTAAACATCACACAATTTCATTTTTTACAATGTCGAATAGAAAAAAGTTCTTTCAAATGAAATTTGTTTCAAAATTGTATCTCAAATTTCTGATTTTAATGGATTTTAAAGTGATTTTCAAGCATGGATATTTTTAAAGGTACATGCAACCCGATTACGAAAAATGAACCCGTTTACTCTTAATGCAATAGTATAAAGAAAAGACATGTCTATGAGTAACCTGGTATCATATTTTCTGTGGCAACAACCTAACACAATAATTAATTTCCCTTTTACTAAAATTTAACCTCTAAACCTCGTACATTCGATTGTTTCAACGTCTTATAGAAAACAAAAGTACTTTCAGTACGATTTGTTTGTAATGTTTATCTCAATTTACAGATTTTTTTGTGGATTTTAAAGTAATTTTCAAGCATGCATATTTTTTAAATATGCTTGCAATCCAATTACAAAATATTAACTCAATTGTTCAAAAACATTGTAACTAATTTAGAATTTGTTTGTTTTCGTGTAATATTCAATAACTAAATTGGCAAACGAAATTAAAACGCCAAAAATAACATAAAATAAAACACGAAATTAACAGATTATGGCTGTAGTATACAATTGAAGAACTAAACAATATATAGGAGCCATTTATTTACGGCGAGTTGACTACACGTTGAAAAGATTTGATGGAATGTGAGGTCATATCTAGCCTTTTTTCTTGTTCCTAAATTGCTTTCATGAAATTTGACTGTTTGTATTAAAGTAGATATTTTAATTTTAAAAAACAATTAAATTAAGGTGCTACGTCATTTTACCGCTCTTATAGTTGAAGAGTTTTTATTTTATATATAAATAATGTGCGTTTTCTGTTTAGAATGACGTCAATTTCAAAAATGCAAAAATATAGCAACGCGTTATCGTTACTTATTTCACATTATTGTGTCATTTTTTAGGATGTGGCAACGGGAAAGAGGCGATTTAATTAGAAAATTAAAAAGATATATTTCTATAATGTTAAATTACGGAACATGGTAGAAAAAAGGGATAAATAGTGTTCTGATGATTTTTTAAAGTTGAAAGTGCTCTTTTCCACGTTCTAAAGCCTATGTAAATGAAGTTTCGTGCAAATCGGTCAAAAATTGAAGATTTGTATAAAGGACATACACACAGAGAACGGCTTTTATATATATAGATTTTTTAGGGTGTGGCAACGGTAAAAAAGCGATTTAATTAGAAAATTAAAAAGATATATTTCTATAATGTTAAATTACGGAACATGGTAGAAAAGAGGGATAAATAGTGTTCTGATGATTTTTTTAAGTTGACAGTGCTCTTTTCCACGTTCTAAAGCCTATGTAAATGAAGTTTCGTGCAAATCCGTCAAAAATTGAAGATTTGTATAAAGGACATACACACAGAGAACGGCTTTTATATATATAGATAAATATTTAATGTTTATATATACTGTTTGTAGGTTAAAATAACGTAAATTGAAAATGATTGATATGTAAATAAAATCATAAGACGAAACGCAATTGTTCACCTTGATTCAACATAAAATATAAAATGTGAACATTAAAAAGGTCCGCAATTTTACTTAAAAGTCGACTAAAGTAATGAAAAAAATGTTACAATTTTATAAAATGTATATTTTAAACTTGTAACATCTTTTTCATTACTTTAGTCGCCTTTTAAGTAAGATTGTGGTCTTTTTCAATGTTCACATAATTTACATTTTATACTGATATGTATTTTAATTTTACTTTGAGAGGTAATTACTTTAAAGTATTATGAATAAAACACTGTTTATTATTTTTAAATAATAAAAAAACTTTTGCAACTTTAAAATTTTAATTTTAAAAAGGTCAATTTAATTTCTATAAATTAAATCATATGGCAAATTTACTAGATTATGATTATGATGTGAAAAAAATATAATTTCATTATGATAGGGTATTTTCATAAAAAGCTAAAATATCTATTCCAGTTTATGAAGAAATCCGATATTTCCATGACAAATATTTCCACTTATCCGTTAATTGGAAAGATTTATAAAATTTTAGCCGAATATTTTCAATTTAATTTTACGGTTCTAACTCATACTCTTAACTATTCTATCTACAAATTAAATCATATTATTATATTTAAACTTCTGCAAACAATTTGTTTTATGTCATATTAATATAATTAATCTTCTTTACACATTTTGTTTTACATAGTATAAATGTATGTGTCCCTTAAGATCTTAACAAATTGAATTTTTGTATATATATCTGACACAATTTATTATTTGATTTAGAATATTAAATTGCTAAATTAAACGTTTCACAAGTCTAAAATACAAAATAGTTCATTTCCCTATGTAATGCAATCTTACAATAATTGATAACACAGCATTGAAATTGTCTATCGAGAAATTGCCCATCATATAAAACTGCATAATAATTAAACTACTCCATGATGTTAAATCCCTCACGTATGCAATGTGTATTTTCTGTAAACTGAACTAATTGAATTCCGGAATTGTTTTAACTATTTAGATAGTTATTGAAAATAAATATTTAATGTTTGTGTATATTGTCTTTAGGTTAAAATAATGCAAAGTGAAAATGATTTATATGTCTTTTAGTTTTACATTACGAGGTAATTGTTTTAAAGTATTATGAAGAAGACAGTTTTTTTAAATAATAAAAAGACGTTTGCAAGTGTAATTTTTTTAATAAAATATTTTATGACAATTTCTATGAATCGAATCAAAATAGAAGTGTCTAATTGCGACCTTTTTTTTTTTTTTTTACTTTTCTAATTAGAGAACTTGTAATTACTTTTTGCGAGTAATTATGTCGAGGATTACTAATCGGAAATACTGGAATTAAAATCCAAGGACTTATACACTCTGAGATAAAGTGATAATATTTTTCACTTTTTTGTTCTAAAAAATCATAAAAATATTATAAATAATTTACAAAATTCCTGACATATTTTATTGTAGTAAGAATATGTTTAGAGAAATTATAATTTTATTACCATGGGTTACTTCCATAAAAGATTTCATAATTGTTCCACTTTATGAAAAGATAAGATGTTTCTAAGACAAAATATTTTCAATCATCCATTAATTAGTATTTTAGTCGAATATTTGAAATTTAATTTTACTGTTCAAACTCATACTCTGAACTACTCTATGCGAAATTTTACTTATATTAATCCATTTAAACGTCTTTACACTCTTTGTGTTACATAATATGTAAATATGAATGTGACCCATCTTAATTACAATTTTGTATAACTATCTGACTCATTTTAGTATTTAATTTTAAATATATAATTATTAAATTTGTAAATTAAACGTTACAGAACACTGAAATACAAAATAGTTCATTTCCCTACATAATGAAATCATACAATAATTGATTACACAATACTGAAATTTTCTATGGAGAAACTACTCATCGTGTAAAACTGCGTAATAATTAAAATATTCTATGATGTTAAATCACTCAAGTATGAATTGTGTATTTCTGTAAATTGAACTAATTGAATTTCAGAATTGTTTTAACTATATATTTATTGAAGATAAATAAATATGTAATGTTTTTATAAGTTGTTTCTAGGTTAAAATAATGTAAAGTGAAAATAACCGATATGTCTGTTTATTTTTATTTTCCGATGTAATTGTTTTAAACTACTATTATGACTAAGTTACTGTTTTTTTAATAATAAAAAAGACTTTTACCATTGTAATTTATTATTAAAAAAACCTATCTTAACTATAAATTGAATCATATGAAAGATCTTCAATAAAAACTTGTTTTGACATTGATAGATAAAGTATTTTATGTTATATAATAATTCACATTTTTACTGTTCTAGCTACATACACTATTCCATAGACAAATTTAATCAGATTAAAATATTTAATATTCTGCATACATTTTATATTACATGTTATAATGTATAAATTTTGTACAATATCTGGCAGAATTTATTATTTGAGTTAGATTTAGAAACAGCTAACTTAAAAATTGGAAGACAGTGAAATAAATATTAGTTAATTTTACTATAAATTGTAATGTTACAATGTTGATTTCGGGAAGAATTCCATATCCTGTGCTGTTTTTTTTTTTTTTTTTTTTTTTTTTTTTTTGCGAGCTTCTTTTGACATTAATTGAATCGATGTGGTTCCGATCTTCAGCTTTTTTTCTGGAATGGACTTTATTCATATTTCTTTTGTGTAATTTTTTGCATTTACCGTATTTTTTTTTCGGAAAAATTTATAACTTTTGTTTTAATTTTGTTTAATATATAAAATTAAATATAAGTACATAATATTTATTTATAGGTGTATATATTATGAATATATAAGACCTTTATACGTAATATATATACATAAAAATAAAACTATCTGTATAAACATCGTATTTTTTTCTTGTCGTGTGACATATATCGAATTTATTAAATATATATATATGTTTATAAATATTTAAAGAGCGTGTTGTTTTTCCACCATCTTGAAAAATTTCATAAGATGCTAAAATGGCTTTTTGGCGCCGTTTTGGATTCCTTTGCGAATAGGGCCAACCAGCACAGGATATGGAACTCTTCCCTAGATTCCAAAACACTGAAATTTTTTAACGAGAAATTTCTCATGATATACTACTCCTTTATAATTTAGCTACACATTCATTTTAAGTCCCTACAATGAGTATTATGTATTACAATAAACGGAGCTAATTAAATTAGGGAATTGTTTTAACTGCATGTTTAACGAAGGTGATTACTTAAAATCTGTATACATTGTTTTTGCTTCAATTAATATAAAACTGATGATTTATATAATTTTTTACTTTTATGCTTCGTGATAGTTTCTTTTAACCCCTTAATGCTCGAATTAAATTACGGTTGAAAAATTCAAATTGCTTATTGGCACCACTTTTATGAAAAAGAAATATTCGCCTTATTTAATGACAGAAAAAACGATACTAAAATATGCCAATTTCACTATTTTATAAAACTGGTGGGAATCAAACAGTCTGAGTAAAAGACACAGCCCGAGAATATGACGGGAGCGAGAATTTAGGGGTTAAAGTATTTGAAATGAGGCGCTTAAAAAAAAAAAAAAAATGGACTGATTTTGATGAAATTTCGAATCCCTATTCACATATTATGCTCAAGACTTTGGCAGATACTTTTCTGCGACAATTTTTTTTTAATGATTTTAGAGAGCAATAACAATTTTTCAGAAATTTTTCCCAGTAAGATTTTTTTTTTTTTTTTTTGTGAAACTAATTAATTTTTTTTAAAACTATCTGTCACGTGAGATCTTATGTTTATACTCTACCACCAAAAACTTTTTTATCGAAATCGCGCCAGTATTTTAGGAGATAATGAAATTTTTACCTGAAAAGTACGATTTTTCAGGTTATCCCAAAAACTTTGACACTTCTAACTTGTGTGAAGTTCTTGCACAATTTTATCAAACACATGAATTAATGTATACATAAGCATTTGGATAAAATTTGATTACATATAATAAATGAGGTAATGTTTTAACCCTTACTGTTTCTATGTCACTTCCCACGCGAGTTCGGGACCAGCATAACTTACACGAATTTTATTCAGTTGGCAACCCTTTTTCTTAATCCATTCGCTGCCAACCACGAGTATACTCGTGGCTTTAATTTATTGGCAAACGAATTGCAACAAGAAATTTGAAAATTCTTACTTTATAGTTTTGCCAGTGAACGTGTTAAGAAATCCTTGTACGTGTATGATGATGCGAAGACCTTTTGCTGAGGAGGCCGGTACCTATGCTCCACAACACCGGATACTAAACATGTGAGGTTGACTTAGTTGATTTAGTTGACTTAGTTGACAAGTTGCAATTAGTTGAGCAGCAGTATGAAAATAAAGGGGGTGGGGCTAAGATTTAGATTCTGGGGCTTTACAAGGTTCTTCTACATAAGGTTGTTCCATTTGAATGATAGCCAATCAGAGTAGAGCAGGACTGAAACGTCACGTGGCGGACAAGATCGGATATCGACCGGCTAGACCGATTGGAGTTAATTAAATATAAAATATATAATGGTTAAATAATATCGCGATACATTTGTTTACATTCAAATTCGCGAAAAAAATTAAATTTTTAATGCATAAAAGTACAAATGAAAACTTTTAAACAATTGTAAAATAAAATGAATGGATAAATTATATGAATATGATGACACAGCAGTAATAATAAAAAGACTAGAATTATCAAACAGAATAAATTAAACAAAACTTTTAACAATAATCCATTGTCCGATTACTAGATGTAAGTTTTCAAAAGATTTCGAATTGTACTATGCTTATTCAGGATCAAAATCAATATGATTCAAATATCTGTAACAATATCTATACACAGGGCTTAGTTTCTAGCCAAAAAAAAAAAAAAATGTACCGGAGCTCTAATATTCTGCAGTCAGTAATAACAACAAAGTGTATAACCTCCCCCCCCCCCCACACACACACGCATATTTATATTTCATACACTATTTGCAAATTTTAAGGCAATTTCGTCTTCCTCAAAAAGAAATTTTATATTTTTGACACATTTTTAGGCATTAATATATAATAAATTTTAATAAATGAACAGAGCAAAAACATTAAAATCAGGAGTGAGAAATTTTCAGAAAATCCTACTCGTCACTGAGTTCTTTGTGTTGGTGAGCAGTATTTATAAACTCTGGTCTGTTCTGACTAATATTTAAATATTCACTAAAAATAAAGAAGTACTGGAGCTGCGCTCCTGTGATATTCGGAGCAAATTAAGCACCGCGCGGAGCTAGAAAGTTAATCAGAGAGAATAGTTTAAAAACACGAACAAAAAGCAGCGAGTAAATACGGCAGAAACAGTTGTGACTAATTCTGACATTCCTCATCGCCGTTCTGAAACTATTGAAAAAAATCCCTACACAGGGCACATATGTCGCATACGTAAGCGCTTTGGTAGGAAAAAAACGCAAAAGATTTGAGATGGGAGGGAAAGAAATAAAAATTTAGACTTTGATTTTTTAGAGACACTATTTCCGCCGAACTACGGAGTGAGCGCCGGTGAATTCAGACCAATATTTAAATTTCCACTAAAAACAAAGAAGTAACGGAGCTGAGAATCAAAGTGAATATATTAACGACAATATCCAACGGAAATTAAGCACTGCTTATAGGCTAATACTTCAACCCTCCATTTATTTTAATCTTAAATTTCTGCTTCATTTTATTGATCAGAGTAAGACGAACATAATATTTAATAAAATAAATATTATCGTTATTCTGTTTGCGATTCCCCGAGTTAGCTAGATACGAAGCGCATGTCGCTACATCAGCAGCCGATGTACAACAGAACTACGAAAAATCGAGAAAATCGCACAAAAATCGTTATCACAGCGCCCCCTTTCAGGGTTACATATCCATTTTCAACTGGGATCTGGCGTCAATAGGCAAAAATATACGTATGAAGTTTGGTTCAAATCTATGCCTAACTTTGTACGCCTTCCGGTGAAACAATAATGAAAATGGCACAAAAATCGCTATTACAGCGCCCCCTCCCGGTGGAATATTCCCAAATTTAACCTGGACCTGCTGGCCATAATAAAAAATATTTACATGCCTTTGTATACTTTCCGATGCTATAATGAGACATACTTTGTATGTTATTATAGCATACAAAGGGACAACATACGGACAGACAGATATTTTGTAAAAACATGTTTTTCGGGATCTTTGACCTTTAAAACATGTAAATCCGTCGAAAATTGGAAGTCAAATAAAAATTCGATTACAATACTTTCTTCTGTTATAGATAAAAGAAAGTAAAAAAAAAGATAATGCTAAAGCAAGTATTTTAATACAGGATTTTTTTTTTTTTTAAAAGGTAAAAAAAATCCCAATAACAAAAGAAAATTCTTAAAATTTTTATGCAATTTTTGACTGCTTTTTTTTTCTTTTCTTTTTTTTTTTTTTTAAGCACATTATAGTATTAAATCTTGTCATTTTTTCAATAAAGTTTATTCGGAGTTCATGAAAGATTTTCGCATTTTTCTCGAACTTTTTATGCGATTTTTAGAATTTTGAGATTTGTAAAAGGAACTCGATTTCCAACTTTTAGCCAAATATAATAAATTTTCTCCTCTGCGAGTTTTGAACTCCCCCCCCCCACTTCTTGGCGAATTGCCTGCATTTGTGAAAGAAATCTTGTTTTAATCCTTTAGTCTAATATTGTAAATGCTGTCCTCTTTTTTTTCTTTCATTAAAGTTTATTCTGAATTTCTCGCGATTCTTTTATGCAATTTTTCGCGTTCTGCAGAAATTTTTTGACATTCGTAAAAGGAATTCGGTTTTGAAATTTTAGCTTAATATAGTAAATTTTGTCCTTTGCAATTTTAGTGGGGGCTTTTTGCGATTTTCCAGAATAATAATCGCCAGTCATCAAAATGCCCAGATTTTAAAGAATTCCGAAGTCCGGATTTGAGACTCTGTACTCTATTGTTAAATCTGTATACGTGTTCTCCGAGAGTTATTAGAACACGTTGATATAGTGCATTCACTAGATTTTTTTTCAAAAAGGCTGTTAAAATAATATAATAATTAAAATCATTCACAGAAAAAAAAATTCCAACGCAGAACAGCATACAGAATACTATTGAAACGAGCGAAGCGAGGCGAATCTGTCCGCCACATGACGTACTGCGCGAGCAGTTAAGAAATCGTTACAGATGACGCATCGCACGAATGGTACCCCCCTGGGGCTTTATGTGTACATTGACATCATATGCATACTACAAAATATATTTTAAAAATATAGTGGTGTGAATGGAATTTTAAAATAAATTAATATAAAATTTTAACGCAAAATTAATGTGAAAAGACGTTTCGTACTAGTCGTGTCTTCCCTTAAAAGGCCATATAAATATTAAATCCTTATTTTGAATTAAGACATAAACGGCTCATTAAATAACAAAACAAAACAAAGATAGTTAAATATTTGTATAAAAGAAGGAAATAATGCGTTTTCAGTTTATGTTGCACGAAAGATGAAGATGAATTATTATTATTTATTCTATTTGAGATTTAATTTTATCTGAATTCAATAAAAGAGAAAATTTTAACTCATAAATGAATAGTAATACAAATTTGCACCAATTCTTATTAAACTTTTAATAATTAAATCAAGTTGTCTGCTACCAGTACATTTATATAGAAATATTTATCCTTTACATTTCACATAAACGTAATATAAAATAATACTTAAAATCTAACTTAAAATTTCTGGTGCCCAAACCTTAAAATAAGAATAAGAAACACAAATCTAAAAGAATAACTCATGCATTTTAAGGATTAATTCCTTATTGCATAAATCAATGACAGATTTTTTAACATTTAAATAAAAACAAAATCATTAAATCGAAGAAATAATAAATATTTACTTAAGTTATAGTTTTTAAGTCATCATATTTTGAATCGGATATTACAACAAATAATACTAATTAAAACAAATAATTAAAAATTAAATATGTATTTTTTTCCAAACATCAGACATAAATTTCAAAATCGATCATATTTACAAAGCAAAACATAATACATAAAACCTTTTAAAATTGTAATCCCACATCTTCTACTACATTTTTAACTATTTAAAAAAAGAAAATTCATTTATTTAAATCTCATCTTGACTTTTAGCCATCAGTTTTTATTTTAAAATATGTCTTATTCAACATAAGCCGTTAGAAAAACGTAATTTAATTTCCAATTAAAAGTAAGAGCAAGTTAAACAAAATCCTTTATAACAATAACAAAACTTATTGTTATTTTTTATCTATTTTTATTAAATATGTTGTAATTCTTTCCTTTATTAAGTAGATTACATTAGGAATTTTTGCTATGCTTGTTTTTTTTTAATTAGAAATCTTCTCCGTGTTTTATCTCAAAGCGTCCAATTAGTGATAAGAATGATTTTATTTTCATCAATTTTAAAATATGTCTTATTCAGAGGTCAATTTTTTTTTCATGATTTAAAATAAAACGTAATCTGTTTTAGTGAATGGAGGAAATTTGGGTAATTGTTTGATATCGATATAATTAGAATGATGTAAAAAAAAAAAATAAATAAACTTTTAAAATTTTCGTTTCAAGAAGAAAATAATATAAACTACATTTTTATTTTTGCAGAAAAATATTTCAATAAATGTGAAGAAATCTTTTAAGTTTATGCGAAGCGAGTGAAACTCGACCAGATATATTTCACTTTTAAACTTTAACAAGGCATCTTTTTTTTTTCAGATTTTTTTCAGCAAAACTTATCCAGCTTTCTGTATTTTTTAAAACTGCCATATTTAAAATTTTAGTTTTGTTTAATATGATAAATAATTCTCCCGAATTTCATTTTCAATTTTACAAATACTGATGTTGCCTTAGTTTTTAAAAGCCTCAACAGTAATTATTACCTATTGAAAGGAAAACAAGAAAGAAAAATCATGCGCCTGGCATAGCATTTCAAAATGTTTCAAACACATTTCGTATAATTTAAGAAAATTTCACCGTTTAATAAGGTGAAAGTGCATAAGTAAGTAAACAATTTGGAAAACCTATAACACATTTGAAAACCCAAATTCTGCAATTACTATCTATAGTCGGAAAAGTATTCGAATTCTTTTGCGGATTCCTGTATAACATCTATAGAATTTATACACAGCAATTAACATACAAACAAGTAATATAAAAATTTTGTTTTTAAAGTCAATTCGTAATTAGGCCATCAAAGAAAAATTTAATATAATCAAGCTAATATTAGTTTTTGTTGCATTAAAATATCTCAATTTGTTGATTTTCTATAAGCAAGTAGGTTTACAATGGAACCCTATGGGAATATGGCGAAATATTACAGATATCGCCAAGTTGGCGTCACTTTTGGCGACTCATTTTGGCCGCCAAATTGGGCGATATATCGCCAAGTTGGCGACAAACTTGGCGGTATTTGGCGACAGAACAGGGTCCCCCCCATGGTAACCCCTTATTGAAAATACTTTCATTGAACTTCGATAACCAATGGCCGCCATTTTGTTTCCCATGCAAAACTAAAATGAATTAATTAAAATTTAATTAATTAATTAATATTTGAAAAAACTGTATTAACATCAATTGTCACCCAGTACAAGTTTTAAAAAAATTATTTCAACTTGATAGGATGAATAATGAGTATTTTATTAACGATTGAAAATTTGAACAAGATAAATATATAAATATATAACTATATAAATATATAAATATAGGGAGAGTGTGAGCTAATAGTAGGAATTGAAAAACTAGTTAATTTTTAAAACGCTTACCACATGTGACACCGAACTTTCAGCTTTTATTACTCATATACAGGGTCTTTCAATACCAGACCGACAAACTTGCAAAAGGTGTAGACGGCACAGAGATGACTCGAAATCGCATAGCAATGCAGGGTCGGAAATGCAATCCTAACGAGATAGAGGGATTATTATGGTCTGAATCATAGTGATAGCCAATTGACATTTAAAGGCCGTAAGCTTAAAATAAGTCATGACTTACCTGATCCCCAAGTTTTCTGCCTACATGCCTTGTTCTTACCACTTACGGTTTTGCACGTTTGAGGGAGTAGGGACGTTTTGAAATGTCGCATCTTCATTGCTACCGCAAACTTCCGAAACACGCCCGGCGTATTTCAAAACATTCGAAATTCCATGTTACGAATGTTTCATTCACCCATTACGAAACATTAGGCAACTTCATTATCAGGAAAGTCATGACTTATTTTAAGCTTGTGGTCTTTAAATGTCAATTTTCTATCACTGTGATTCAGCCCGTAACAGCCCCTCTATCTTGTTAGGATTGCATTTCTGACCCTGCATTGCTATGTGATTCCGAGTCGTCTCTGTGCCCACTACCCCTCCTGCAAGTTTGTCGGTCTAGTAGTGAAACACCCTGTGCAGTACTGTAATCGAATTATTTTGTTTGACTCTGTACATGACGAATAAATGTTATGTACACCTCTACAATAAGTAGCATATAGTGCGACACAGTGCTGTAGATAAGTTTCAATATTTTTGAAACAGTGTAGAATCGTTAAAATACACTACAAACAGTTTTTTCATATAGACCATAATGTAACAGAATTATTTTGAGTGCCCCTGTAAACGCGTACATATGTTATATTCTTCATTTGCAATAGTGAACGTACAGTGATAAACCTCGATAGATTATATCAAGTTTAGGACAATAGGAGTATATTGACGCTAGTCAGAGCACAGACAGACAGACGTACAGAGAGACACACACACAAACGGCCAGACAAACCAAAATCATAAATACAAATTTAATGGCTGCAAAAACCGCTTGATTTCATACATCTAAATTCAAGATAATTCTCAAATTAAATTGAATTTCGAAGTTCATTTCTATCATCCTGTTTATTCCCTGTGAAATGCGTTGATGATGTTGACAACGGAAGACACTCAACTATGCAGAATACACCCCTTCAGCAAAACTTAGACTGGATGTCTTGAATAATGACGTCCGGTATCTTGCTTTTCCGCTTGTGAAATACGTTATTGGATACAGCTATTGAATTTAGCTATTGAATTTGACAATCAATTAGTTTACAATTTAACGGAAATGTTTCATGCGTTTGTATTTGCAAAAAGAAGAAGACACCAATTTAAATTAATTTCAATTTCAAAAATATTTATATAAATAGAGAATATTAATGTTATATCAAATTTCTGATGTCAATAATTTGATGTCACGCATGATATGCAATACCGAAATTCCGCACGCAGGCTAACTTTAGTTCCTACTTACAAACGAAAAAAATGCATAATTTTAATTCGTCGAAATTTCGGTACTTACGCAGTATTAAATCCCTGAAAATACTGGCATCACCCGACTTTCGTAAGTAATGCGTTCCGTAATGTTTTACATAACTTGAATTTTACGTAAGTCGAATTTGTAAGTTGCTTAGGTAAAATTTTGTAAGAAACTGCAATATTATATAAATACATATATATATGGTTAAAAAAATTCCAAAAGTAATCTCAAACATTACCACAAATTATAAATTTTAAATAAAATACAATATTAACTAAACCGTATTAAATATTAACCGTATATACTATATATATATATATATTATTTACACCGTATTGTTTTATAAATAAAGCATCATGCGACAGTATTTACTCGTATATAAACTATAAAAGTATGAAAAAATATATAAACTAAAGTAAAGAACACATTTCAAATATCTTGTGGAATAGGAGATTTATAAATCTAACACTGATAAATGATTTATAAGAATTTTGAATCTACATCAAACGACTATATAAATAAGAAATATTTAAAGATGACTAATTTAACCTATTCTCCAGGAATTTCTGTTGGCAAAACAAATGAATAGTACTCACAAAATAGAATAATCCTTTATAAGCACAAATTGTATTTATTTTGAGTCAGATGGCAATTACGAATAAATAAGAATACAGATTAAGTTGTTTTGTTATAGATTTGATTGCATATACCAATAAAAATATAACTCTGTCTAATAGATAAACTATATTACGGTTGTAGTTTTTATGTATATATTTTATTTATAAAATAAATAAATAACTAAAGTACGCAACTGTGTATCAAACGCTCTAGTATGTTTACAAATGTAATTTTCGAGATTTATTACGTAACTGCGAATGTACGTAACTCGGGGAATACCTGTAGATCCAAAAAAAAAAAAAAAAAAATTGTCAATTGCTAACCTTGTAAATCGTTGCCAGTCACGTTCAAAACAGTATTTCACATTTTTGGAATCATAGGTAAATAGGAAACAAAGTATTTTATATATTTTTTCTTGGTGTATTTATTTTCGTAAATTTAGACATTTGTCTATTTTACAGTGCACTATTACACAGTAATTTATAATTTTTTTTCATTTATAATTAATATAACATTCCTCAGGACATAACATATTTTCCGTACATCTTTTCAAAAAATCTTTTGTAAATTTCTAGAAATGTCATTTAATTAAAGTATATTTAACCCCTTCGGGACCGGCGGCTTTCACACAAATTTTATTCGTTTGGCACTACTTTTTTTTTTTAAGTTACCTTTACTTAAACAATCGCGAAAATACTCTAATTAAAGAAACTAAATATTACTTTTCTTTTTTATTGTTGCAAAAAACAAATTCTGTATTATTTTTATAAGGGTGCATGGTCTCGAACGGGTTAATTACTTCAATATCCGCTAGATTTCAAACAGTTGAGTTCAAGATTATTCTCAAATTAAAGGGTGTTTGGAACTCCATTTCCTATAAAGCATTTCACTCCTGTTAAAGTCGTCGAAGGTGTGAACAGCGATATTGATGATGACATTCAACTATTCTGGAACCGCCTTCTCAGTAAAATTTAGACTGGATGTGGATGTCTTGAATAATGGCATTCTTATCTTGTTTTACCCTTTTGGAATGCGGATTGGGTACTGCTATAGAATTTGAAAATCAATTAGTTTAACAGGGATGAGAGCGCTCCGACCCAAATGACCGATTACTACCAATAAAATTTAAAAGTATTCTTTGGTTTGCAAAATCTCAGAAATTCTGTCATTGAATAATGCGAGAAGTACTATTAAAATTTAGGGGTATTAATCGGTCATTTGGGTCGGAAAGCTCTCTTCCCTGGTTTAAGAATTTGACAAAAAATCTTCATTAGTTTGTATTTGTGAAAAAAAATAAAAAATCAACTTAACCCTTAAATGCCTGGTGTTGCTTTTCGGCAACAAACCCAATTTAGGATCTAAAATACTATTAGAATAATATTGAAGCTATAATGCCTAATGTTGCCAATAAAATACATTCTGAAGATATTATTAAATCGATTTTCAGCATGTAGATGGGAACACGTGTGCTATTTAAGAATAAAGATAGATTTATTTTTTCAATTAATGCTAATTGTCCTTTTTGTTTTGTTTGGAAGCTTGCGAAATACCCTATTTTTTTCTGCAGTGAGCAAGTAAAATTTATTTCTTTTTATAGTTCCTAAAATTGTTGTGTGTTTAATATTATAGAATTTTATCAAGGAAAATTATTTTTTCAATTAAAGACCAGCATTGCCGATTAGTAACAAACTGTTTTTTAGCCGTAAACCATACTTAAAACAAAATAAGATTTTTTAAAGTATTTTTCCCATGATTTATTTAAAAAATGAAAGCCGAAAAACATTATTACAATGATTTTTGAAAAATCAGGCTTTTAAGGGTTAACTAATTAATAACGGAATATTTAATTTACGGAATAACAAAGTTAAGGTACTTAGACATGTAAATGATTAGCAAAATTTTGTATTGTAAAGCGTTTTAAGTTAAATAATCATGAACATTTCTTACATTTTGGCATTTAAGGGTTAAATCAATATCAAGAATATTTATATAAATAGAAAATATTAACGTTGTTTCAAATTTCTGGTTTCAACAGAAGTTGGTTCCATCTTATGAAAGAAAATAAAATTGCATAATTTTAATTAGTAGAAATTTCGGTACTTAAACATTATTCGTGCCCTGAAGATTAGATTGCCAAAAATTTAGAATGCATTATTACACTACACAGTAATTTATTATTTTTCCATTTATAATTAATATAGCATTCCTCAGGACATAAGTTATTTTCCGTAGATTTTTTCAAAAAATCTTTTGTAAATTTCTAGAAATGTCATTTAATTAAAGTATATTTAACCCCTTCGGGACCGGTGGCTTTCACACAAATTTTATTCATTGGCATGACCTTTTTTTAAAAAGTTACCTTTACTTAAACAATCACGAAAATGCTCTAACTAAAGAAACTAAATATTACTTTCCTTTTTTATTGGTGCCAAAAACAAATTCTATATGCTCTTTTTAAGGGCGCATATATGCACCCATGATCTCTAACGGGTTAATGACTTCAATAACCGCTAGATTTCAAACAGCTGAGTTCAAAGTAATTCTCAAATTAAAGGGTGTTTCGAACTTCATTCCTGTTAAAGGCGTCGATGATGTGGACAAAGATATTGATGACGACATTCAACTATTCTGGATCCGCCTTCTCAGCAAAATTAAGACTGGATGCCTTGAATAATGACATCCTTATCTTGTTTTGCCCTTTTGGAATGCGGATTGGAGACTGCTGTTGAATTTAAAAATCAATTAGTTTAAGAATTTGACAAAAAATCTTCATGAGTTTGTATTTGGGAGAAAAATAAAAAATCAACTTAAATCAATATCAAGGATATTTATATAAATAGAAAATATTAACGTTGTTTCAAATTTCTGGTTTCAACAGAAGTTGGTTCCATCTTATGAAAGAATATAAAATTGCATAATTTTAATTAGTAGAAATTTCGGTACTTAAACATTATTCGTGCCCTGAAGATTAGATTGCCAAAAATTTACAGTGCACTATTACACAGTATTTTATTATTTTTCCATTTATAATTAATATAGCATTACTCAGAACATAACATATTTTTCCTACATCTTTTCAGAAAATCTTTTGTAAATTTCTAGAAATATTATTTAATTAAAATATACCTAATGACTTCAATATCCGCTAGATTTCGAACAACTAAGTTCAAGATAAATCTCAAATTAAAGGACGGAACTTCATTCCTATAAATCATTTCATTCCTGTTAAAGTCGTCGATGATGTGGGCAATGATATTGATGATGACATTCAACTATTCTGGAACCGCCTTCTTAGTAAAATTTAGACTGGACGTCTTGAATCCTTATCTTGTTTTGCATCCTTATCTTGTTTTGCTCTTTTGGAATGCGGATTGGATACTGCTATTGAATTTGAAAATCAATTAGTTTAAGAATGTAACTAAAAATCTTCATGAGTTTATAGTTGGGGAAAAAATAAGAAATCAAATTAAATCAATATCAATTTAAAGGATATTTATATAAATAGAGAATATTAGCGTTGTTTCAAATTTTTGGTGTCAAAAAAAGTACGATAAGCAATAGACAAATACCGTACATCTATAACTTAGTTCCATCTTATGAAAAAAAAAATAAAATGCATAATTTTAATTAGTTGAAAGTTCCGTAGTTAAACATTATTCGTGGCCTGAAGATTAGGTCGCCAAAATGTTTTGCCAATTGCCAACATTTCTCGTTGCCAATCCTGTTCAAAACAGTAGTTAGTATTATTAAGTAATAAATACTACAACGAACTTTTAATGATTTCAGAATATACTAGATTGGATTGTACATGGCCATAGCTATCACAATATAAGCTCTTTTCCTATCACACTATTTTTCAACACAGTTTGTTTTATTTAAACATAAAAAACTGATAGTTAAATTGCCACCACCGCAATCGACTATGTTCGCTCGCAGTGATATAAATATCACATTAAAACATATTTACTCTACCTATCTGGTCATGATTTACTTTTCTTCCTGATTCGTTCTTTTGTAGCATTTTTTTTTCCTAATTTATTTTAAGTGTATTTTTTGTATAAAAAATTACATAAAAAATGTAAAATTTTATTAAATAATTATAATAAATATTCCTTGCTTCTATTGCTTTTAATTGAAAAGCTTAGTGGAAGAAGATGTTATGTAACAAAAATGAAATGACGAGAAAATTGAGTGAAAGCTTTTTGTTGTAAATTTTATTGTTGTTCTTTTCTTCTTGGTAGCATACATTTAATAGGTTAATAGGCATTACTAAACTCTCAGAAAAACTTATACACATTTAATTTTCAAATATATATATATATATATATATATATAACATTAATAATATTTAAATTATTTAATATTAAATGTCAATGAATAATGTATGAAAACTTAAAGACTAATTAGAATCTTGGTATTTTAATTTTATCATGTTATAGAACTTCTAATAACACATTCATGGAAAAAATAGAAAATATTTTGAGAAAACTTAACGTACCATGCTCTTCCGCGAAGCTCTTCAATTGCAATGCTATGTTTGATCTCCTTATCTGGTGCTGGGCTGCTAGTTTAGCCTCCTTTGTATTCAGAAATTCGGATCACATACCAGAAAATACAAATATTATATTTTGCTTTATTTCTTGACAGATGTTTCGCGAATACTTAATGTAAGAAGTCTTCTTTACAAATTATCAGTATAAATTTGACATTCTGAATAAAAACAGAAGGCCAAAATTCCAATCTTCATTTAGTAATTGAGGTTCTTTTTTCTATGAGCTCATTTTTCCCTAG
This sequence comes from Maratus speciosus, assembly GCA_963932465.1. Taxonomy (NCBI): domain Eukaryota; kingdom Metazoa; phylum Arthropoda; class Arachnida; order Araneae; family Salticidae; genus Maratus; species Maratus speciosus. The sequence continues at coordinate 497,698,649 of OZ010794.1, read as the reverse complement.
TCCTATGTGCTTTTATTTATTTTTTGGTAATCAGATAACCCTGTTATCCAGAGTTGCCAGTTTGGCCTCCATTTTTATTTGTAAAATCTGAATTCAGACCAGAAATTACAAATAGCATTTTTTTGTGTTATTTAGTGAAACAGTTCGGCGAAACAGTTCAACAGTATTTGAGGGGTCTCCTAGTAATCAAATACTTTATAGCCAGTCGTGGGTTTGAGCGTCTAAGATGCTTGAGTACATACAAGAGAAATAGTCTAACTGCAGAGAAATCTCTGCGCGTAAGAGGAAAAGTAAAAGTGCAAAATTCAGGAAAAATTTGACTGGACGAGACCCAGAAGCCCCGCCTTCTCAAGATCTAGAGAAGTAAGAATGAATTAAAGACAGACAATAAGTATGTTTTAATGTAAAAGAAGTCTATGAGTTGAATTTGAAGTAAAAAATAGAGAAAGTAAAGTTTTGCAAAAGTTTCTATGTCGGATGGCAAATGAAGTCGCCAAGGCCCCAAGATCTTAACAAACAAAAGCTCTTATCTCTATCTTAAGAACTAATTTACGGAATTTCACAAAACTTTACATTTAGTTAGACCTTGATATAAACTGAACCTGATTAGTTTTTGGTGAAAATCGCCCAACAGGTGGCGCTGCTATGCGACATTTTCACGATTTCTGCAATAGCTATATCGCAAGACCTACTGCACGGATTTTCATAAAACTTCAGATTCAGTTAGTCCAGGATATAGTTTGGTGCTGATTACTTTTTTGTTAAAATCTCTCAACAGGTGGCGCTGCTATGCTGCATTATTCATGATTATCGCAATAGCTTTAACTCAAGAAAAAATGCAGGAATTTTCATCAAACTTCAGATTCAGTTAGTCCCTGATATAAATTAGTGCTGTTAAAGTTTTGGTGTAAATCTCCCAACAGGTGGCTCTGCTGTGCTGCACTTTTTCACAATTTCCGCAAGAGCTGTATCTCAAGAACTATTTCACGGATTTTCATCAAACTTCAGATTTAGTTAGTCCTTGACATGAATTGACGTATAAATTAGTGCTGTTTAATTTTTGGTGTAAATCTCTCAACAGGTGGCGCTGCTGTGCTGTATTTTTTGCGATTTCCGCAATAGCTTTATCTCAAGAACTAATGCTTGGAGTTTCAACAAACTTCAGATTCAGGTATACCTTGATAACATTTAGTGCTGTTTATTTTTGGTGTAAATCGCTCAACAGGTGGCGCTGATATGCTACATTTTTTAGAATTTCCGCTATAGCTCTATCTCAAGAACTAATGCCCGAATTTTCATCCAACTTCAAATTCAGATATACTTTCATATGAATTGGTGCTAAATCGTTGTTATTTCTTGTACTATTTAAATGATTTAATTGACGTGATTTATATAAAAGAAAGTTTTGTGATGGCCACAACATACTAGTTTACATGGGCATTCGGTAAAAAGATGGTCCTCGCTGCATCCTAGACAGCAGGGGTCCATGTGACAATTACGGCTACATGGAAGAATTTTTTGCAGCAATGGCATTGAATTGCCTTTCTTGCGACTGTGAATTTTTCTATGTTTACATGGATTTGCAATATGGTTCTCAGATTGATAAGTGATCACACAGTGATCACCTTAATTTAATTCCAAACTGACAAACGTCAGAAAGAATATTTGAATAGAATTTTGATTTTATTATGAAAGTGCGTAAAAATGCAGATTTTTATTTTCGAAGAAATTGTTTGTAAATTCTGGTGTCAGTCAATAATTTCATCATTTTATGAACAGAAATTTTCTGCCCTTGATGAAGTTAAATAGCAGCGAAAGATTTGTAATATAAATGAAGATGACTTTTCATTCATAAAATTTCGTAGCATTGTAAAACTTCATTTATATTCATTCATTTCAAAACTATACATATGCAAAATACTAAGCGAAACTCACTCCTGTGGAACTTTTAAAGAAAATGTTTTATAAATTAAACATCAGTATTCAAAATATTTCATACAATAGAAGGATCGTTTAAATTCAATCCGTTGGATTGAATGCTGAGTATTCAATTAATCTCCGTCAAAGGCACAAGGAATGCTGTTCGGGTAAGATTTAATTCAAAATCCACTCCGCATGCAAATTTTCGATTTAAGCCACGACTAATGAAATCTTCACACTGCATTACTGCCTAGAAATGTTGAAATGATATTGAATAGAACCTTGGGATGGCTTTCAAGTAAGGAAATGCTTAATAATGAAACGCGAAGCTACACAAATTGAAAAGAATAGATCTATGTATTTTAAAGACAAATGTGTTTTTTAGTCATCTGGTCTAAGCATTAACTGCAACGATTTTGATAATGATTTTTTTCAAATCAAAGCAGTTTATCTGCAGGTAACACTGCACTCGCTATTTTGTGTTTAATAATATCATTTTTATATTTTAAATTTAATTTTAAGATTTCTTTATGAAATTTCTTCATGTTGGTGGCAATCGGGTTACTTTCATTGCTGAAGAGAGAAGGAAAACTGTGGGAATTACCATATCATTACGGATGCCATATTCGCATTACAATAAAAAATATATTTTTAAAATTTTTGAACAGAAAATGGCGTCACGATTAAAAAAAACCGCATTTTTACTCATAAAGTTGTTACATTTCTATATTTTTTGCATTCCGCTGATACTGAGATCAAGACGATAACCTGAGAATTCTTCAGTGTGTGAAAATGACATCATACTAAAAATTGAAATGAGTATTTTCTTTGATAAAATTAATATATTACTACGAATGCAATTTTTGGATTTCTCTGGCTCTCAAATTAGAACTTCAAGTCAAGAAACAAATTCACATGCAACTTTGTAACTGACAAACGTGACAACACGTTTGTGAATATATTTATTAATAATCTATTGTATGTTAAAATATTTATAAAACAGTGAATATGAAATGAAAGTACAAACGACGTTATTTTTAGATATCATTAAAAAAAATTATGTCACAGTGGCGCAATTTTCGCCCATTTTTCATTACGTAATACCAAAGATCAAATCCTCAATTAATAACTTCATAATTTCTTATCTTAACTGCATGTTACTAATTATAAATAGGAATAAAGTTTAATTTTAAAATAATTAGAAAACTTGAAATTAAAGTTTAGCTACAATTAATATTTTTTACGAGTCAGGTCAGCCGGCTTAAGATTGATTATTTATTGTAATTAGTTTAGTGACTTTTTTATAAATTCACTCAATAAGTTCTTTTAAAAATTTTCATTTGGGTTTGGACTCGTGTGAAATAAATATGAACAATTTGCTACTTAAAAAAAATTCCGATTGCTTGATTATCCGAAGCAACCACTTTTTTTAAGATTAAATAATTCAAAAAGAAAGCTAATTTTTTTTATTTTAAATAAGTTGTGGCAACAAGCAAACTAAATAAAAAAAAGTAGCCCACTGGCATCATTGCCCCTTGGGGACGAGCGACCGGTATACATGCCGCAAAATGGGCGCAGAATCCTTGGTTATACTCGCTGGTAAATTTTTATTGTAAATTTTGCCTTATTTGATCAGAGCATTTTCCCGCTTCAATTACGCAAAAAAATTTCTTTTGAAAAACCGTTGATTGTAAAAGACGCTCCACCGAGTAAGATATATTTATTCAGTTAAAAAAAAAAAAAATGTAATCTATACAGTTATTGGTTAAAAAAAAACTGTCAAAAATATATGTTTTTAATAAAGTAGAAAACAATCTTAAGATCAAATTATTAGTGCAAAATTTTATGAAACCCATCATTAAGTATAGATTTCCGATAATAAAACTTTTCAAACAGAAAAATATTGAGAAAACAAATCGATAATATCGAAACTGATTTGTTTTCACACACATATATTTTTTTTTTCTTAAATTGCACATCTGAAAACATTTTGATCTATTTTATTAGTTTTAAAGAAATTATATTAAATTTACCAGAATCAAAAAATTAATAATATTTGCCGGTTGAAAGACATTGTTCAAGGCAATGAAATTCTGACCAGTAGAAATTATTGTATTTTTGTGGATTTACAGCCACATTTGTCATAGTCATTCAGCCTACAACAGTTAGACAACCTCTTTTCATAACACTGATTGGATGCTTCAAGGTGTGTTTAATGCAATTAACATGCAAATCTTTTACGATGTTTCTCCTTACGCATTTTATGCCATCAAAATGAAACAGGGAGATTTTGGTCTAATATTTTGGTTCAAATAATATTTATGTTGGTTCCATTTTCCGCAGTCCAATAAACATTTCGTTTTAACCGAGTTTAATTTTGCCGACCATTATTGATGAGATTAAAATGACTTTTTTTCATGAAGTTCTAGTATTTAACCTTTTCAGGGACATGTAATTGTGTTTTTGTAATGTTAAACTAACACCGTTATTTTCGCAAAAACATTATTTTAAAATAACGGTAAACATTTTTACAGCCTTTTTTTCTTCAACCAAACTTATAAAAATAAAATTTATTTAAAAGTTTCTGGTGCAAATCTTGATTAAAGTACGCCCTTTAAGATGTTAAATCAGTCTGTACGAAACCTACTATCCTTGCAGTCTCTCCCGAACAGTTTTTGCACTCAACGCACATTGGCTTGCACCACTTCACTTTTCATACATCCAGATGATTTTGTTCTGACACTTACGCACTGTATTTTAATTTTTCTAGCATTACTTGCTGCTCTACAATTTTTCCTGTCCTTAAGGGGGACGTGGACCTTTATTTGAGCAAAAATCGACCCAAAAATTGAAATTTTTTTTGTATGTTTTATTACAGGGTGTGTACGGATCAGGGAAAATCACAGTCAAATAAAATAGAAAGTACCAATATTTACTTATAGAAAATTCTTCTTATTTATTCGGGTGATTACACAAGATGAATTTCTCTATAAAAAAATACTGGGATTTCACCCTTTATTTGACTGTGTTTTTCCCTGATCTGTAGACACCCTGTATTATTCATTTATACTGAGTCATTTCTGAAAAACTGCATCCAGATGCGATGATTCTTTTCGCAAAGTTACGAGTGTTTTAATTTTGTACACAAACAATTTTTTGGCCCTTTAATGTACTTCAAATCTGTTTTTCTCAGAAAAACTGATTTTCAACGTTTTCAGATTTTTGAAATGCTCCAGGCATCTTAATTTTTGATCAAAATTCATGAAATTGATAAGGAAGAATCTTGATATTACATACAAAAAAGCTGTGTATGCATTTTAAAATTCGACACCTTTGAGATAATTAAATTTGATTTTTAACTTTTTAAAAGGCAAACTTTTGCTGAAAATCGATTTGGAATTCAGAAGAAATCTCTAAAAAATTAACTATTCAAGGGATTAATAAATGGATACACAGATTGGTTTGTAATAGAGTTTTAAGTGATTAAAATGTAAATTTGAGGAAATATCTCAAAAACTAAGACGCATATAGCATTTTAAAATTTCGTATTAAAATTTGAAATAAAAAAAATCTTAAAATTACAATAAAATTTGAAATTTCTTTTGAGTTGCTCTATATACTTATGGTGAAATGTATATTTGCACAAAATTTCATACCTCTATGATGAACATTAAAAAATAAAAATTTTAACGTCCACCGTAACCACTTTGATTTTCTAGTGACGTAGACTCTTTATACTGCTTGAAAAATTTAGAAATGCAACTCTTGTTACATTGCCACCAAATTGCCTTCTAATTTCTCCATAACTGTAAACTTCTTTATATAATAGTACCAATTTCCATTTTCTATGTGATGGATCAACATTTTGTGACATGTCTTACATTTTCTTTTGTTTTACATCCATCTCTAATATCAACCACATAAAGCACAGACTTATGTTCTCCTCACAGCTCCAAAACATGACAACAACATTTGAATTTTACTGTTACCTGATTGGCTCACAGCGAAAGCTGGATGACACCTGATTGGCTCTCTAAACACGTATGGATACATTCAAATGAGTGAAAGCCACTTTATATTAACCTAAGCAAATTATGCCTTTTTTGTTGTTTATGTGTCTATATTTTTTATAAATTTTAATTAAATGTTAATAATTGAACAAAATTTATTTCATTGTATTACTGATTATATAAAAATATCTATTATTATCTATACTAATAAAAGAACAGATCGCTCTGTGTCTGTCTGTCGGCGATGCCTGACAAAATCTACGGCACGTACGAGGTTAAAAATTTTTGTGAAGAAAGTCCAAGGCCTCTCCTAATGTACCTGGTCCTCAGAATTTTAAAATTCTAATTATTAGCTGAGTAATTAATTAATATTCGGACATCACTCTCATCAAAAGTACGCATTCCCCCCCCCCCACACACACACACGCACACTTACTTTCGGTTGGTTGGTTCATAAAGCATCGCCCATCAAAAATACGTTTCTTTTTTTCCGCTTGCTTTTGGTTGGTTGGTTGCATAAAACTTTCGCAGAAATAATTAAGTAAACCTGGATACAATTAAATAAACCAATTTCAGTGCCTAGTGTTTCAAGAGTGACTGTTTTTTTCAACTAAACATTAAATTTTAGCATGAAGGTGAAACACATGCTTTGAAAATATATTTAATAATAATGAACGGTTAAGATCATAGATTAGTTTCAAATGACGTCACAACCTAGCAACCACCTTGACAACCTGTCAGGCTTTTTGCTTGCTACACGGTTTTCTGTTTTTTCTCTACTTTGATTAGTTGAGCGATAATATCTGCTAAAAAATCGGCGATTTTGGTTGGTTTACGGAAAATTGGAGGTGCCTGTTTGATACTGATCTATTTAGGTAGCAAGAAATGGGTTTTTAAAAAATAAATAAAAGATCAGAATACTCCTTACTGGCTCTTTTACGACTAGAAATTAGAAATTGGCAACAATAAATCCTTGCATTCTAATGCTTTCCGCTGTTGTAGCGAGTAGCAACAGTTTTAATAGAATTTAAATTCTCATTTTTGATACTGTTAATAATATTTTTTTCAGAAGGGTTTTTTTTTTACCCCTTGGGGACGAGCGACACGTATACGTGCCGCACGAAGCCCTCAGAATCCTTGTTTTTCCTCACCAGTAAAATCTTACTGTAAAATTTGCCTTGTTTAATCAGCGCATTTTATCGATTCAAAAAGACACTAATTTCTGTTTTTAAAAAACGGTGACAAAAGATTAAAAATTTCGCAAAAGGCTCCCGTCCCGAAGGGGTTAAAGACATTTTTAAACGCATTTTTTAATTGCTCTTTTTTGTTTTTTAAATACAGAAAAATGTTCCAAATTTATCGCCCGCCTGCTATACAGCGCCGCTTGCAGTGAGGACCCATGTCGGATGTTCGTTCAGAACTTATTGCACTCTTAATTTATGATTAGTGGTTATTTCCATATAGTAATTTTCCACAAATTTATTAAATTTTTATATCATTCCCCTACCACTCGACTAATATATCTACAAATAGGTTTAATAACGGAGTTTCATTCGGATGTAAGTTTGTTAAGAACATAGAGAAGAGACAGGCGTGGAGAGTGCATTTGCAATCCTAAAGTGGGAACCAACATAATAGTCACGTGTTTACAATTGTCACGTGACGTTTACCACCAATGGCTAGCATATGTTTGCGAAAGAAAAATAAACAAATTACCGTATCGTTAAATTAACCTTTAACTGATGTCACGCGGTCTCCCAGACCCCGCGACTCCCAGCTGTGAACACTTTTACAGCTTTTTACTTTTCCGTACTGAAGTTAAATAATATGAATAAAATACTTTTTTCATGCAATTTAATTCACATGCTCCTAAGAGAAGTACAACGATATTGTTAGGACAATCTTTAAGTAAATTCAACCATTTGAGTTATTTTTTTAATTCATTTTATTCGAGGGGTCTGAGAGACCGGATCACATCAGTTATGCGACAAATTTTAGTCACATCAGTTAAAGGTTAAAGTGAGAATCTTCTTTTACTAATTTGAAACATATTTTAAGTTGTTTTGTTTTACTTCGTTTATACAGTAAACTCTGTCTAAGGCGGAATCGGTCGGGACTGAGAAAATTTCCGTGGTAGACAATAATCCGGCTTATGCAAAAAAGCTCCCCTTCCCCCCCCCAAAAAAAAAAAAATCCCTGGAAGATGACGATCTTTTATTGATTCTCCTGACTAGAAAATCGGTTGAAAACTGAAATTCTGAAAGATCCTTTGTCTTTTTAAAGATAAATGAGAAACTTTATTCAATTTCTTAGTACTGCTGTAATACATTCATATTGGAAGTTTATACACACCAAAAAAAAAAAAAACTTCGAGAATGAGAAAGAACGCTATAATTTTGAATTTGAGTACAATCTTAAAGTATAATATATTGTACTTTCGAAAATACGTAATCATTTTCATAAATGTTCATTTTACTAGAAATATTAACTTTTAGATGCAATTTTGCATATGAAAAAATGGCATAAGCATAAATTCCTTAAAATTTAAAGTTTCTGTTCTTTTGAATTAACTTTTTTAAAAGCTTACGGAATTTTAGCTAACATGCTCGACATTGAGTTATTTGACTTATCAGTTTTAAAGTTTAATAAACAAAACGCTTTTCATTTTTAAATTATTCTTTTTCCGCCTTATGCAAAATTTTGGTTTCGGTGGGACCTTAAAATCCTTTCCGTTTCCGCGTCAGACAGATTCCGCCTTATGCAGCATAAATTAATGTAATTTTCTATGGGTTCGCCGGGACTTGAAAAAATTTCCGCGGTAGACAGATTTCCGGCTTATACAGAGTCCGCCTTAGACAGAATTTACTGTATTTTGCACTACTTCACATGCATAATGTGGATGCTGAGTATTTTTATTTAATTTTTTCCACGACCGGAAATAATTTTCAAATTGCCAAGCAAGCGATAACGAGCGAAATCTGGAAACTTTTACAAGAGTAGGGCTGGTCATGTTGATGCCGCTTTTCAAGGGAATTCTCTACGAAAAGCACACTCCACACCCATTTCTTCTCTATGGTTAAGAACAGAGTTCGACCCCTGGAGGCGGAAAGCGGAATTAACATATTTTACGGAGCCTGCACAGAACGCCTGCTATATGGTGAAACATGCAGCAGCCAGCCGTTTCGGAGGTTCTTATAGATCATATTGGGCTCTTAAATGAGTGGTGGTTACCATTATTTCCGAATAAAAATTTCAGGAAATTACTTAAATTCTTATATCTATCCGCACCCTGTCGTGTACCATAACTACGGATAGGTTGAAAATCGGAGTTTCGTTCGGATATAGATTTGTTTACTCAAGAGTGTGCATCCTTGTGGTGGAGAGAGAAACTAAAAGATTTTGCAAAGCATGCGCAGCACGCCTGCTATACCCGGTTGCAGCGGCGATGCCCCGTGGCGATGGAAAGTGGAACTAAAGTACTTTGCAGCACATGCACGGTTAGGATAGTTTGGTTATGGTTAGTGTTCAGTTACAATTTGGTTAAGGTCAGGTTACATTTAGATTAGTTAGGTTGCAGTTAGGTTATATTTAAGTTGCGATTAGGTTACAGTTAGGTTAAGGTTAAGTTGCACTTAGGTTATATTTATGTTATATTTAAGTTACGGTTAGGTTACTGTTGAGTTTCAGTTAGGTTACAGATAGGTTACGGTTACGTTACAATTAGGTTACGGTTAGGATTTTATCAACAGGGTGAACATTACGCTTGTTTTGATTAAAAATATATATACTTAATTTTGTACAATAGCTCTGAAATTAAAATATTATATACTAACCTTTTAGCTAATGATCGAATATCGATTTCAATGGCGTATAGTCGGATTTAAGAGTGACATAATTAGATTAAAATCATAATATTTCACTTAGGATTTCGATGTAAAAAAAAAAAATAAATAGTTACGTGGCTTAATAGTGAATTTTACTGTTAAATACCAATATTTTAGCACGAAAATCACGCAGTTGTCGGACACATATCCCCTGTTTCCCGTTGCAGTCTTTTTTAGCCTTTTTACCGATAATATCAGATTTTTTTAAACCGATTTTACACACAGTCAGCGGGCACGTACTTCACAAAAAATCGAGTTAGAGATAAAATGATACAAATTTCAGGTTCATTTAATATTATTATCACGGGCTCGGGCAGCGCCGGGCAAGTCAGCTAGTTATAAATATTATTGCTATTATTTCTATTATTATCACAGAAAGTATATAATTCGGTGTTGTCACTCTATCGATTTCCGCAAGAAAAAGAAATGGTATATTTGTCTGACTCAGTGTGTTTTTCACTTACCCATCATACGTAGTATAGGGTAAGTCTTGTAATCGTTTTAAAAATCGAAAATTTTTTTGACGGATTTACACTTTTCAGACACTGGAGATTCCGAAAAACATATTTTTAGTAAAAAAAATTGCACGTCCGTCTATATGTCTGTAATCGCTCTATCTCCCGAACAAATTGAGATAGAGACTTGAAATTCGGTGTGTACTTAGGGAGTAGTAATGAAAAGAAGCTTATTGAATATCAGTAACCTCGAATAACCGAAACTATTTTTTTCGGACTCTTGAAATATTCGTTCTGATAAAAGGTATACAAAAATTTTCGAAATTGTTTATTTGAAGGAGTGAATATAAAAGACAATTAAAAAAGATAAATTTTGCATCATGAATGAAGTCGATCGGATGATGAGTTGCCGAGATATTTGTAATTCTATTTTTCACACTCTTCGATTTTTCATGACCCTGTATTTCCTTCAAATTTCAATTCAAAGATATATTTTAATTGGAAATGAGACGCTTAATCCGACGCAGTAAACTGTTAGTTAATAGAATTATAATTTTTCGAGTTATAAGGATTTTTCTTTTACGCAATTCGGTACTATTCGATTATCCCGCCGACCAAAAATCTATTGCCAAACTAGATCATAGACTTCCATTGTAAACCTATTGGGATTACTTGCTTACAGAAAATCAACAAATTGAGATATTTTAATGCAACAAAAAGTAATATTAGCTTAAGGGGTTATATTAATTACATTTAAGGTAGTCCAAATAAATTAAATTATGAATAAAAATAACATGGTACAATTCTTTGCAAATATCACATGTTTTAATTTCATATTTTATATTATCTATATCCATGATGAGTAAGTATTACGGTGGCCCCCAACAACTATTTTGTTGTTGTTTTTATTTTACTTTTTAGGCTCTAACTTTCATAAAATATAGCCTATCTTGAAAACAATAATAGTAATATTACTAAATGTGAATAGTTGCAAAGGTACACAGTACTAGTGTGCATTTGTAGAATAGTCTTTGAATCATGCATTGTTTTGATTTATAGTGACAAATCAAAAATTTCAAATACGATAGTCATTTTCGTGTCAAAATGAGCGACATTGAACACAGTAAGATTACAAATGAATAGGGACAACAATATCACGTTACCACAAAAACAATGTGTCAATCCATTCTACCTATATTACGCCAAGTGGTTCGCAGTAAGTATATATCAGTATAGTAACTTAACCCCTTAACGGTCGCATTAAATTGCGGTTTAAAAATTCAAATCGCTTATTGGCACCACTTTTTATTAGTGTTAATCAAACAGTATGAATAAAAGACACAGCCCGTGACTATCATGGGAGCGAGAATTACGGAGAGCTTGAAGTTAGTTTCTAATTTCCCCCCCTTAAAATTTTTGTATCAGAAGAGAAATTAAAACATTATATTGCATCAAGGTAAAGATTATTACAAATAAATATAAATCTACGAAAACATAAACACTAAATTTAAGGTTAATAAAAATTCATGCTTCCAAATTCAGTAGCCATCGAAAATTTTTCGCAGCATAAACAATGCAAATGGTAGAATAGAAGAAACAGTCGTAGGCTAAAAATAATCGTTTGAATAATTATCATTCCCACCTAATAATTTTAAAAACTTATAAACTTATGTCGGTTTAACAATATAAAAATGTTTGTAAGTTTTGGTTGATACCCCAATCGGAAGAATTATATTTTTTCAAAAATCTGCAATGCCTTTGAAATATTTGAATGTGTATGAGTATATCTGCCTAATTTTACGCTTTTTTCCTACCACTATTTTTACTAAGAAGTATTTTCTTTATTATATCCTATGCTTTCGATGATTAAATACATTAAATTTCTCTGTAAAAAAATTTGTGGTACGATAAAAGCGTAAAACTTGCCATCTTTGGTATGGGCCTAATCAACCAGTTTCTGTCATTTATGTCATTCAATTTGAATCAGAAACTTTGTTATAAAGCAAGGTAAATAGATATACTTTTAGGGAATACAGAGGAGTTAAATATATATCTTAAATAATTTTAAATAAATATTCTGGTATGAAACTGTTTTATCAAGGTTTAGTTAAATTTTAACAGAGTAGCAAAGCTATGTTACATGAAACTTTTCATAATAAATAACAGTCTTAGATTACCATGCATGATATTGATTTCATATTTTGATATGTCAAAGTGAAACCTTAAAAGGTTAGTATTTTACTTTCAAATCATAATAATCTGACAGTAAATATAATCGATGTATACATGTCATGATATTAAGACACGCTCCGATAATATCTTTCTATTCTTTATTGTAATCTTAGCAACTTAAAAATAATATTTTATCCAATAAAAATTTCATATCATCAGCAATATCTGTCAGAACGGGAATTCTTGAAATGGAGAAATTGAAGCATTTCATAAAATGCTTACGTTAGCCAAAGTCATTGATACATTTAGAAGTGAACTGAAAGTTAATTGAAAAGTATAGCAAGAAAAATAACTCGAGATTTTATCACGATACATTTTAGATTAAATTTAGTATGAAGGTAAATTTATAAATTGTGGAAAACTTTGAAAAAACAACTTATATTGCGGAAGTAAAATTGGTGAAATTTATTTAAATCAGGTAATCACTTGATCATAAAGAAGATAATTAAATTTCATATTAATTTTCAATTCTGTCAGTATAATAATTTTATTCTTCGTAGTACGTATAAAAACTTCAACAGGGTAGCAATGCTAAGTTACCTGAAACTTTTCATAGATAGCATTTTTAGATTATCATACATGATATTGATTTATATTTTATTATGTCAGAGCGAAACCTTTAAAAGTTAGTATTTTACTTTTAAATCATAATAATCTGACAGCAAATATAATCGATGTATGCCATGATATCAAGAAACGCTCCGATAATATCTTTCTATTCCTTATTATAATCTTAGCAACTTAAAAATAATATTTTATCCAATAAAAATTTCATATCATCAGCAATATCTGTCAGAACGGGAATTCTTGAAATGGAGAAATTGAAGCATTTCATAAAATGCTTACGTTAGCCAAAGTCATTGATATATTTAGAAGTGAACTGAAAATTAATTGAAAAGTATAGCGCGAAAAATAACTCGAGTTTTTATCACGATACATTTTAGATTAAATTTAGTGTGAAGGTAGATTTATAAATTGTGGAAAACTTTGAAAAAACAACTTATATTGCGGAAGTAAAATTGGTGAAATTTATTTAAATCAGGTAATCACTTGATCATAAAGAAGATAATTAAATTTCATATTAATTTTCAATTCTGTCAGTATAATAATTTTATTCTTCGTAGTACGTATAAAAACTTCAACAGGGTAGCAAAGCTAAGTTACCTGAAACTTTTCATAGATAGCTTTTTTAGATTATCATACATGATATTGATTTATATTTTATTATGTCAGAGAGAAACCTTTAAAAGTTAGTATTTTACTTTTAAATCATAATAATCTGACAGCAAATATAATCGATGTATGCCATGATATCAAGAAACGCTCCGATAATATCTTTCTATTCCTTATTATAATCTTAGCAACTTAAAAATAATATTTTATCCAATAAAAATTTCATATCATCAGCAATATCTGTCACAATGGGGATTCTCGAAATGGAGAAATTGAAGCATTTCATAAAATGCTTACCTTGGCCAAAGTCATTGATAAATTTAGAAGTGAACTGAAAATTAAATTGAAAAGTATAACAAGAAAAATAACTTCAGATTTTATCACGATACATTTTAGATTAAATTTAGTATGACGGTAAATTTATAAATTGTTGAAAACTTTGAAAAACAACTTATATTGCGGAAGTAAAATTGGTGAAATTTATTTAAATCAGGTAATCACTTGATCATAAAGAAGATAATAAAATTTCATAATAATTTTCCAAACAGTTTTCTGTCAATGTAATAATTTTATTCTCCGTAGTGCGTGTAAAGACTTCAATATATTTTTACTTTCTTCAGTCTTTGCAAGAAGAAAGTATTGGATTCGGGAAAATTTCGCACGGATTTATGCGTTTTAGGGGTCAGAGATCCCCAAAATCCTGTTTTTACAAAATGTCTCTCTGTGTCTCTGTGACTCTGTCTGTATGTACGTGACACAAACTTTGTGGTCGCTTTATCTCAAAACTATTGCACCGAATTTAATAAAAATTTATATACAGGTAGTCCCTAGAATAAATTGGTGCTGATTAGTTTTTGGTGTAAATCTACCAACAGGTGGCGCTGCTATGCTGCCTTTTTCGCGATTTCTGCAATAGCTCTATCTCAAGAACTAATGCACGGATTTTCATCAAACTTCAAATTCAGTTAGTCCTTGATATGAGTTGGTGCTGATTACGTTTTGGTGTAAATCACCCAACAGGTAGCGCTGCAATACTACATTTTGCAGGATTTACACGATTGAAATAATACAGTTATCCTTTTTCTGAGAGTGGTATATAAATAGCACAGTGAATGCGACATTTCAGTAAAACTATCCTTTGAAAATAATCGCGTTTCCGATCGAAAGATCACGGAAATTATGTTTTCTGTTTCATACGATTTTAACATCAATGGTTTTAAGTTTTAAAGACCAGTTCATTTGATAACGGAGTATTTTGATGTATTTTTATAAACCTTTTTAGTAAACAGATTTAAATTTTTAGTTATATTAACGTAGGGTGAATGTGTCATTCCACTCTGAACTTGTTCTGAGTTTTCAAGTATTTTGATGTTCAACAATTAGGGTTTACAGACAAACATAATAGATTAACAACATTAACTTTGGCATTAACATTAACCCTTAAATGCCGGGTGTTGCGTTTCGGCAACATACCCAATTTAGTCTCTAAACTGCTATGAGAATAATATTGAAGGTATAATGCCTAATGTTACCAATAAAATACATTTTGAAAATATTATTAAATCGATTTTCAACATGTAGATGGCAACATTTGTGCTGCTTAAGGACAAAGATAGATATATTTTTTCAATTGTTGCTACTTGTTCTTTTTGTTTTGTTTGGAAGCTTGCGAAATACCCTATTTTGTTCTGCAGTGAGCAAGTAAAATTTATTTCTTATTATAGTTCCTAAAATTCTTGTGTGTTTAATAATATAGAATTTTATCAAGGAAAATTATTTTTTCAATTAAAGACCAGTATTGCCGATTAGTAACAACCTTTTTTTAGCCGTAAACCATACTTAAAACAAAATATGATTTTTTAAAGTATTTTTCCCATGATTTATTTTAAAAATGCAAGCCGAAAAACAATATTACAATGATTTTTGAAAAATCAGGCATTTAAGGATAAATATTATTTTTTAGGTGGGTTCTTAATTATATAAATACGTAGCACCTATAGTCGTCGTTCAGTCCGTCTGTCCGTCCGTCCGCATATAACAGAGCAAAAACTACCCAACCGCATGGTCTGAAATTTTAAATATATGATTGTTGCAAAATTTTGTCGAGCCATTTCAAATTTTATGGAAATCGGATGTATAGTTTAATTACAGGGACAGTCAAAATTTTTTCTTTACATTACGGCCAATGGGGAAAATTATTGCAAGTACATTTTAATGATGTTACAGCCTTCCGAATGGTCTGAAATTTTAAATATATCATTGTTGCAAAATTTTGTTGAGCCATTTCAAATTTTATGAAAATCGGATGTGTAGTTTAATTACAGGGACAATCAAATTTTTTCTTTACATTACGGCCAATGGGAAAAATTATTGCAAGTGCATTTTAATAACGTTACAGCCTTCAGAAAGGTCTGAAATTTTAAATATATAATTGTTGCAAAATTTTGTTGAGCCATTTAAAATTTTGTGATAATCGGATGTATAGTTTAATTACAGGGACAGTCAAAATTTTTCCGTTTCATTACGGGGAATGGGAAAAAAAATATTGCAGTGCATTTTAAAGATGTTACAGACTATGCACTTATGAAGTGCAATAAAATCTACATTCAGTACAATATGGGGCGCAAAAAATAATTATAAAACTAGCTATAGTACGAACGCACCTCATTTGCCACGATTGACGAGCAATTTCTAACTTGTTTATTACATGTATAAATTCAGACTGTCAGAAAAATTCGTCTTTATACACTAAATTATTCCTCATTTTTAAACAAATAATTTTCATATTCCTAGAAAACATGCTTTATCCGTTAATTCTTCCCGAAAGTCTGAAAAAGAGGGGTAAATTCCGCTGATTCCTTCTACGCATGCTCAATTGGCTCAATTAAGGATAAAGTTCCAATTTATTTTTTAAATTAACAACCGAAAATTCAGTAAATTAAAATTTCTACTTTATTTAAGAACAAACAAACAAAAATAACTTTTTAGAATTTCATAATGTAGCAAATTTCTCATTCATTTAATAATTATTCGCTATTTATTATTTAGAGTACTAAAAAAATATTGGCATTTATAATATATTCTAAACGAGCACTTTAAAATACATATATAGTAATTCAATTAACTTAAAAAGTTGATTTTACTCCAAAGAGCACACATTTTTCTTGAGTTTAATTAAAAATTTGATATTTTTATTTCACATGTAACAATCACATTACATCTTATAAAAAGTATGACTAATTCACATTTTTACCCTGTTAGTCTATGTGTTTCTATTATTTTTCTACTATTAAAACACCAATCATTATCTCATAATGACAAAATCTCACCACAATTGGTTTAAATTTTCGAACTTTTAGAAAAAGTAAGCTATCAAGCTTTATCCAATCCCCAATTTGATGAAAACTGGTACCTTGATTTTAGGAGAAACCTCAGCCCCTACCGCTGCCCAAGGCCAGAGAAAACGGGTGTGACGTCATCGCTAATCGACCGACTTCTCACTAGTGTTGGAATTCACACAGGGAAATTTTGAATAGCAATTTTCTTTTATGTTATTTGTTGAATACCTATCTTGTTATAAAACAATAATAACTGTTTAACAATAGAACCGCCGGAAATTTTACTGAAGTGTTATAAAAATATTTTTCACCGGAAATTTTAATTGAAACTAC
The DNA here is from genome assembly GCA_963932465.1 of Maratus speciosus. Taxonomy (NCBI): domain Eukaryota; kingdom Metazoa; phylum Arthropoda; class Arachnida; order Araneae; family Salticidae; genus Maratus; species Maratus speciosus. The sequence continues at coordinate 497,681,304 of OZ010794.1, read as the reverse complement.
TTAACTTATTTATTTAACTTATTTCTCCGTGCATTTGTTAAACTTATTTTAGAAAGACATTTCTGGCGATAAACGAAATATTTTTATTTGGTGTGGTCAAAATGACCGCTAAGGCGATTCTAGTGTTAAACCTACTGGTGAGAATATGGAATCCCCCAATAAAAAATCAGCCATATGCGGCAAAATTGTGGCATTCCGCATTTGGCTGAATTTTTATTTAGGGATTCCGAATTCAGACCAGTAAGTTTAAATAGTTATTATTGTTTTATCAGAAGATACATATTCCACAAATAAAAGAAAATAAAGTTGCTATTCAAAATTTTCCTGTGTGAATTCCAACACTAGTGAGAATTCGGTCGATTAGTGATGACGTCACAACTCAAACGATCAGCCCTAGGTTTAGTCACAGAAGAAAGAGTGATGTGCTTTTTCAAAACTCTTTTCTATAAGTAACAGAAAATTTTTGCCCTACAACGGAAAGAAAGAAAGGATTTTTTTTTTTTCAATTGGCGGATATTTTCTTTCTGCCCCAGACAAAAAAAAAAAAAAATAAAATAAAATAAAAAGAAATTATTCAAATAATGAAAATGCTCCAGTATCTCTACTGCCAGGATTGTTTCCGTAAAGTGAAGAAAGCATTTCTGAGGGTGCAATTGAACATATGAAAATGTTTATTTGAAAATATATAGAACATCTTAAGAACCGAACTTACAAAACTTTGTTCTCATCCTAAGAACCGGTATCTCGCTTTCAAAAAACGAATTAATAGAATATAAAACATCTTGGAAACGTTTCCGAATATCATTGGCGGCAGAATAAGCTTTATTTTTATTAAGGAATAATTACTAAATCCTTAATTAATTAATTCAGAAACAATTAAAATGTTTCCGTCTAAATTTTGAATTCATGTAATATGTTCTTCTTCTTCTCTCTCTCTCTCTTTTTTTTTTTTTTTTTTTTTAAATACTGAGGAAACGACATTAATTTTCTTGACTACACCCACACCTTTAAATTTACGAATTGAAAGTATAACATGTTATTTTTTTCTTTTAAACTTTCTTAGATTAAGTCTAAATTGGCTTTTTTCAGTTTTATTTTGCAATATGTACTTTTGAAAACTAACTAAAATTGCATTTTGTTTCGATTTAAAGACATAATATTGAGAGAAAGAAACATAATATTAATATTTTATGTTTATTATTCTGATTATAACAAATAATAGATCTCTCAAGACCTTACTTAGCTTGTAGATTCTATGTTTACATGTTTATTTAAATTTTCTTTTTTAATAAGATTTTTGGAACATTTGCTTTAAAATTTATTTCTTATAAATAAGTATTGCTAATATTTAAAATCGATATTTAGTTTATTCCCTTATCTTTACATTAATAAATAAAAACAGAAACATATATCTCACCAGAGTTATAATTTCATTAAATTCTGTTGTTGATAAAGCTCACCTGAAAAATAAAAGAAACAAATGTAACAAAATAACAATTTAGACGTAGTTTCACATAATAACAGTTAGTTGTAACAGTAATTTGAAAAAATGAATTAGAATATCAAGGCATTTTTTAGGAAGGAACTATCTTTAACTTAATTACGAAGAACATCCTGATTAAACATTTATAAATATTTGCAATTAGAAAGACACATTTTAAAGATATTTTAACAGGAATTTAAAGATATTTCTAAGTTTGCGATTGTTTAGGGGGGAAAATGCAATTTAACAAATTACAACGACCATTTGGAAAATTATATTTTCGTACGCCATTACCTACGCCATGAATTAAACATTAATAGTGTTATTACACGTAAAAATTGCAAGCGGTAGAAATCGCCTGAGACTAGTACGTATTATCCACCTGAAACTTACATATTATCCAAGCATTTCATTGGCTGTTCGGGAAAAGCTTTTCCATCGTCAGATTTCTTGGAAATCTGACGGCCAATTTTAAAGGAAATTTATTTCTTAAACTTCTAAACATCCCACAATATTACTTTTTACACCGTCGTATAGAGAAAAAAAATGTACTTTTAAATGCGATTTGTTTGAAAGCTATATCTAAATTTGTTTCTGAGTTATTAATTTTTTTGTAGTTTTTATTATTTTTTGTCATACTGGCAACACTCTGTTGTCCATATGTGTTGAAAGTAAAGGGAAATACAGATTACTTTATAGACCAATCAGAAAACGAATAAAATGATGATTAAACCAATAAAAACCTCCAGATATGCTTTTGATTTCCTACCGTCAGGAGGACAATAACCATTTTTCCAAATGGTTAAAAACAAAAAAACTTTCTCCGTCCAAGATAATAAAGACAAATGAATTAAATTTACAAAATGCTAGTAATTATAATTCGGGATTTTCAGACTAAAAAGAACTTTAATCAAATGATATTAATTTTAACGAACTTATAACACACAGATATATATACATGGTGATTCGAAAAAAGTTTACAAAATGACATCGCAAATCAGGCATACAACAAGGATGAAAAATCACATAGGAACATAGGGGCGTAAACCTTTTATTTAGTCACAAATACAGAGTATTTCTTCCTAACTCAATTTGGGCTGATGGTCATAACTTTCAGAAAACTGAAGTATATTACTAGAAAAAATGAATTCTGCTTTTTCAGAATTTAGTGTTGCCCCCGATGAAAAAAAACATTTATATATAAATAGTACAAAACCTATTTCAATTTTAAGACTTAAAGCACACACTTTTATTTTATCTAAAATGACGTCATTCGCATCCGCTTGAGAATTCCACATTTACGATCCACTCTTAAACATCTACGGTAAAGCACGCATAAGGATGTCACTATCGCAAAATAATACACACATGCAGCAAAAAAATGCCATCATCAAAGAAACTCGACAAAAAAACGGCTATCTAATGATTCACAGGCATTCATTTGTTTGTAATATTAATATAGACGATTTCAGTCGTGACGTCAGCCATGACGTTTTGGTTGGAAACTGGCTCCAAACAAACGGTTGCTATGTTGTATTTTATATTTTGTTTGTGTGTTGCAGCTATATCTTATATCCATATCTTACATCTAAGTGTTTTATTATTTGATATGTACTAGTAACATTTTCCACAATTTATATTTAAAAAGAAATGACGCATAGCAACCGTTTGTTTGGAGTCCGTTTCCAACCAAAACGTCATGACTGAGGTCACACTGAAAGCGCCTACAGATACTTAAAATTAAATATAATTTATAATAGCTCCATGTTTTAACGAAATTATTCGTTTATATTTTTCCAAAATGGCACGTATTTTAATTAATTTTTCTTTCGGTTGTTATGAGAAAATGGAAACAAAAAGATATAATTGGTATTTTTCAACTATTTTCTTTTTACTTTCTATATAAATGGAGTACTTGAGTTGCCAAAATTAAACAAATGGTGCTAAAAACTACAAAAAAATTAATATTTCAAAAATAAATGGAGATACAGTTTTCAAACAAATTGCATTTAAAAGTACCTTTTTTTTCCAATACGGCGGTATAAACATTTAAAATGTGCGATGCTTAGAAATTGAAAAAAATTGCTATAGAGCATTTAATCGCACAATGATACATCTACTTTGTTTATTGCTGCCTTCTATAAGCTAACGTTATTTTTTGGAGACAAAATAAGCTTGGAGAAAGAAATAGCATACCGTCGCGGCGGCTAATAAATAAACGTTTAACATACATTCTCAGCTTTATTGTAAATGTGATAACACCAAACAAAAGTGGTAGAAGTTTGCGTTATAGACAGCAGTATGCACTTGCCGTCCCACATTTTTGACTGTGTTTATCAATTCATACGGCATCGTCGATTGCTTGAGAAACATGTTTTTGCAGATCTTTTCGTGATGTTATCACGTTTCACACAAGACAAGCTACATATCACTGCATTTCCATTACAATGTTTTTATTTTTCTCGAAATTATTACTGACAACCCGGTTTCAGTCAGGATCAAACACCCTGTATTAGTGAATAAATAAGTGATTTGAGACCCTATATCCCTATGTTATTTTTTATCCTTGTTGTATGCCTGATTTGCCATGTCATTTTGTAAACTTTTTTTGAATCACCCTGTATATGCATGCATTTAAATATCGAAACATAGATACATATATATAATAAGATAAATAGATCAATAAATAATGAAAGACCTATACGGAATTTTTCTAAAATAATGAACAAAATGCTCATGCGTTGTTTTCTACAACAAATGTATTTATTTTACAAGAAACCAAAGAGAACGTCCACTGTTACTCTTGTAACCATTCGTGCGGTTTTTTACAAATACTTGCAATTATTTTACTATAAAATATAATTAAGATAAAAAGTGATATAACCAGTAAAATACTATTGTGCTCCACTCATTTAATATATATCTAATTTGTAACAAAATGTATTTCCCTTGTCTATATAATCAATCAAAATTTTGTTACACTTGTGATCAGAGTGTCACAAGAGTCATTTAACATATACATAAGTATTTTTTTTTATAAATTAGAAATATGTTTGTGTGTGGAACACGGTGGTATTTAGCTGGTTATATCAACTTTTATCTTACTTATATTTTATAATAAAATAATTGGAATTATATATGAAAATTTGCTCTAATTATCATAAGAGTAACGAATGGACTTTCCCCAATGTTGCGATCTATGTATTTCGTCAAAAATAGACAGTATCTGACATCAAGCCGAGGCAAAAATTTCTTTTAAAGCTTTTTGCAGTAAGGACAATAATTCATCAAAGTTTCCACCAAATAAAATTTCAATAATATAACAAAAAAGAAAAGTTTTGTGTCAAGCACAAAGCATCCCGCTATAAAGAAGTTTAAATACTGTAAACTCGCTCCTCACATCATCACAGATGTAAACAATGAAACTTTCAGTTCAGATGTATGGCCAAAATTACGGATATCTTTAGTTTTATATTATTCCGTATATTTTTAATATGTAATTCTCGATAATATGACTGAACTCGTGGTTTTTCATGAAGGAAGTATAAATTTATTTGTGAAAAAAGTCAAGATATTGCTGATATAATTTGGTAATCACAATCTTTTTACTAAATATTAATGTATTATTCAAGCTTTTTTGGTTATAAAGACTGCTAAACCTGAAACAAAACTTCCCTACTTTATGAAATGATGTGAATTAATAGGTTACCTTTATGAGGAATGTTTTACTGAATAATTCAAGGCAAATGTATCTCATCTTTATTATGCATATTTAATTATACATTATTAATTATTTACTTGACCTTCACTTTTAATAATTTAATAATTTTTAAAATTATCTCACTTTTTATCTTTCAGTTTATTACTTAAACAATTTAGCATTTTACTGTGTTGTAAGCATTCATTATAATTTTGATTGCATTATTACAATACGGATTTGAGGGAGTCTACTGCATAACAGAATTTATACACAACGAGTAATGTGCAAAAAAAAATAGTTGAATTTAAAAATCCATAAAATTGAAGTTGAAAATTCACTTCCAGCAATTATTGCTTAAAGATCGAATTATTTTGTGTTTCCTTGTAAATAAACGATAAATGCTATGAACATCATATTATACTCTACAGTAAGCATCTTGAAGTGAATTTCAGTAATGAATAAATTTCTATGTATTTGAAATAATGAAACACAATTAAAATACACTGCAAACGATTTTTCTCTCATTGACCTTAATTCAACGGAATTCTTATGCGTGACCTTGCAAATGAACAATCAACGTTGCATTCTTTATTTTCAATACCAAACATACCTAGATTCCATAACTTATGCCAATTACATGGAATATATATCAATTACTTTGCTATCTGAGTACATTTCCGCGAAATAGAATGCGCACAGATAGATAGCTACACAAACTGTATTAATAAAGATTTTTCCATTATGTTAGAAAGAGTTATTATAAAGCATAAAAGTCCACTTTGTGGATTTTTTCAACTAAAGTAAACATTGAATCAGACAAATATATTTAATGAAGCGTTTCTTGCTTTTAAAGGATTACTCATTATCTTCTTTATTTAAAAACATTTCTAGATTCATTTGATTAAAAAATAAATAAAAAAAAAAGAACTGGAAGAATGGCAACTATAGCAATCTTATGACATCATGACGAGGAGAAAGTGCATTGCAATAGTTTTAATTGTAATTTGTAATTTTTTCATTTTTTAGCAACCAAAAATTACCCCGTGCATGATAATAATGACAAATGATATTAAATTTTACAAAATGCTAGTTATTTCAGTACATGGTTTTCCGAATAGTAAGCACATTTAGCAAATGATACTAATTTTAATCAGTTTAAAAGACACACACACACAAAAAAATTGCATACAATGCATATGTTCACACGTACATGCGTATATATAAATAGATAAGATAAAAAAAATAGATAAATGAAGAATGAAGAAATTTTCTAAAATAATGGAAAAATTTCAGAAATATTTATACTTTCCAAAACAAAAATTTTTTACAGGAAACAGAGTTATAGTCTTCATCAAATAAACTATGTTTAATATAAAAATAATTGTTTTTAACGCGGTTTTTCTTGTACTGAATACCACCTTTGTTTGTTTATTTAAGTCAAGTAAACTTTGAACCAGAATAATTATTTAATCTAGTGTTTCTTCTTTCTTTGGAGTTATTAATTTTATTTTATTTTTATTTATTTATTTATTTTTGCCGCTATGGAAATCTTATGACATCATGAGAAGTGCTTGAAGTGTATTATAATTTGATAAATTACACTGTAAGTTCTGTCAGCTATATTCGAAATCATACGGCATCTAGTTTAATATTGCTTGCAAGAAAATGTCAGATGTTCGAGATGTCATCATATTTATTGGAAACTACTAAATAAATTGAAATTGCCTTTAAAAGATATTCATTATAGTTAATGTTATGCATTATTAAAAAAATAATAATTTTGTATTTTAATATTTCGAATAATTTGTCATTGTTTCAAAATCAGACATGAAAATTTTATAGCTGGAAATATTAGACACAAATTAAATAACTGTATTATTAATTTGAAAAATTAAATTTGGTGACAACAACTTTTTCAATTTTTTTAAGAAGTGGTTTTTAAGAACTTAAATATCATATTTAGATTTAGCCTGGTAAAAGAAATCTGTATCTCTCTATTCTAAAAAAAAGTAACTACCGCTGTCACCGCCGCCGCCGCCGCCGCCGGTTTTGATTTTTTTGTGACCGGATGCCTTTCTTCGTTAATATTAACAAAAATAATGCATACAAAAATATGAAAATCGGTGGTTTTATACAGAAATGTTTGATAAACACGCTGATGCAGACAGTTTTCAAATCGAAGAATTATTTTAAGAGTTATTTAATGCTAAAGTTGGACAAAATCGCTCCACTAAAAAAGTTTTATAGCAGCAAAAACTATACATGGCAGTGTAATCATTTTTAGATCATTTTATGCGTTAGAATTTGCCGGAGTGCAGATTGCATTAATTTTTTTTATTTTGACTCATTTTTTCAGGTTTTATTTCTATTAGGTAGCTTTCTTTACAAAAAAGCTACCTATTGCAGCCGTTCGGAGGAAAGCGATTTCAAAAAATTTTGGTATATTTTCATCGATCATGACCCCCAGACCCCGAAACCACCCTCCGTTCAATATTGATATATATATATATATATATATATATATATATATATATATATATATATATATATATATATATCTGACCTATGTCACACTGTAACTCCCGTAATTATGAACCGATTTCGATGTAATTCGGTGTGTACATAGTACATACCAATGTCTCGACCGAGTTCGTTGGCCAGCTTCATCCGACGTTTTGTTTCAAAATGGCGGCCATTTAAAATTTGTAAAAAACTTTAAAACTTGAAATGTGGTACCAAAAAATTAAAAATGGAAAAATATTTTTTTCTTATGTATTTGACCTTTATACAAAGATTCCGGAGCAGTTTTTGTTTCGTCTATATCTTAAAAAATGGCTGAGTTATAGCATTTTGAATTTCTAGCGTGGCTGACATTTTGAAACATCCTGAATTTTGTCACGCGATAAAAGGCGTATTTATGAACCGATTTGGATGTAATTCAGTGTGTACATAGTACATACCAATCTCTCGACCGAGTTCGTTGGCCAGCTTCATCCGCCATTTTGTTTCAAAATGGCGGCCATTTAAACTTTTTTTAAAAATTTAAAATTAGAAATGTGGTACCAAAAAATTGACAATGAAAAAATATTTTTTTTTATGTATTTGACCTCTATACAAAGATTTCGGAGCAGTTTTTGTTTCGTCTATATCTTAAAAAATGGCTGAGTTATAGCATTTTGAATTTCTAGCGAAGCTGACATTTTGAAACGTCCTGAATTTTGTCACGCGATAAAAGGCGTATTTATGAAACGATTTGGATGTAACTTCGTTTATACATAGTACATACCAATGTCTCGACCGGGTTCGTTGGCCAGCTTCATCCGCCATCTTGTTTAAAAATGGTGGCCATTTAAATTTTTAAGAAAAATTTAAATTTGAAATGTGGTACCAAAAAATTAAGAATTGAAAAAATATTTTCTTCTTATGTGTTTGACCTTGATAAAAAGATTCGGGAGCAGTTTTTGTTTCGTCTATATCTTAAGAAATGGCTGAGTTATAGCATTTTGAATTTCTAGCATGGCTGACATTTTGAAACGTCCTGATTTTTCTCACGTAATAACAGGCGTATTTATGAACCGACTTGGATGTACCATGATGTGTACATAGTACATACAAATATCTCGACCGAGTTCGTTGCCGGCTTCATCCGCCATCTTGTTTCAAAATGGCGGCCATTTAAAAAAATTAAAAAATAAAAAAAATTAAATGAGATACCAAAAAATTGGAAAGTGAAAAATATTTTTTTTGTATGTGTTTGACCTTAATACAAAGATTCCGGAACAGTTTTTCTTTCGTCTATATCTAAAAAAAATGACTGAGTAATAACATTTTGAATTTCTCTTGTGGCTGACATTTTAAAACGACCTGATTTTTGTCACGCGATAACAGGCGTAATTATGAACCTATTTGGATGTAACTTGGTCTGTACATAGTACATACCAATGTCTCGACCGAGTTCGTTGGCCAGCTTCATTCGCCATCTTGTTTCAAAAGGGTTGCCATTTAAAAAAATTAAATTTAAAATTCAAAATGAGGTATTAAACAATTGGAAAATGAAAAAGATTTTTTTATGTGTTTGGCCTTGATACAAAGATTCCGGAGCAGTTTTTGTTTCTGAAAATTTGTTCTTTTGTTTATATCTTAAAAAATGGTTGATTTATAGCACTTTGAATTTCTAACATTGCTAACATTTTGAAACAATCTTGTATTTGTCACGCGATAACACACGTATTCGCCTATTTCGATGTAAGAAGGCATGTGGATAGTATACATCAACACCTCGACCAAGTTCGCTGGCCAGATTCATCAGCCATCTTGTTTCAAAATGGCAACCATTAAATTAAAATGTATATATATATTTAAAGTGAGGTGCAAAAAAATTAGAAATTGAAAAAGGTTTCTTTCTTAAGTATTTGACCTTGATATAAGGATTCAGGAGCATTTTTTGTTTGTCTTTACCTTAAAAAATGACTCAGATATAGCAGTTTCAATTTCTATTGTGAGTGACATTTTGAAAAATCTGATTTTTTGCATTCGACAGCACTCCTATATATTAACCGATTCCGATGTGAGTGAGCATGTGCACAGCAATTACTAAGGTCTCGACCAACTTCACTGGTTAGCATCATCCACCATGTTGTCTTAAAATGACAGGCACTTTAAGAAATTGCCGAATTTGGCAGCCAAATATATGTTACTTTAAAGAAAAGCAGTTTGGATAAAGCTGACTAATTTCACGAAATTCTCATTCATTATATTGATAAAAATTAGTATTCAATCTCCTATATTCAGTTTCCAGTAAATTGAGCTTCGTGTGTTTGAATGATATAATTTGGCTTTTTTTTAAATAAGGATTATGAAAGCTACCTCTTCCTCCCGGCACTGGCCGGAAGGACTTTTTTAAATTCAAATTTTCAGCATTTCTAGAGATATTTTTTACAGATTTCAGAAAATTGTACTAATTTAAACTGTTGCCAACTGTATAAAAAGCGAAAGCAATAATGTTTGCTTCAAATTAAAAATTTATTTACACGTGACTATTATAAACAGGAAAAAATCTTTCAAATTAGAATTAAATAATTACGTATAAAAAGCAGGAACTTATTAAAAATTACGTCATAAAAAGTATACATGTGAATTTTAAAAGAGAAAGGATATTGTAAAATAATAAATTCATTAACATGCGTTACAAGTCTTAGGAGAAATTACGTCATATTTACGTCACATTATAGTTATTACATAAAATGAACACAAAATAATATTGCAAAAAAGTTTAAATTTAGAAATTGCGCTAGACATTTATTTGATATTTTGAGAATTAATTTAAAATGTCTCATTTAAAAGAACTTTCTTTTCGATTTGTTAAAAAATACCAGGAGACAAAGACTCTTTACTTAATTCTTTTTATATTAGCTTATTTTGAAATGTTGTTACACGTGTATACGTCATCAAGTTATTTTTATTTCGACGTTTTATTTGTATTTTTATTAATGTTGTACTAATTTATTTGTTTTTTCGTTATTTAAAATAAAAATTATGTCAATTTGTATATTTTGGCGATTTATATAATTTGGCGAAATTGGTCGATGGGATAATCAAGTAGTACCGCAACGGATTTGGCGTTAAAATTCCCCAATCAAAGAGAAAGGAATAGAAATCCGTTTATAGAGAGATCGCCACTCTTTTTTAAATTATAATTCAATCTTTCGAAATCTTTTTAAAGACGATCAAATTAGCGTGCATTTAGAGTCTGCGGTGTCTGGACGGGGGTTGCCGAGCGTAGCTCGTAGGGGGCCGAGCCCCCTAGTTGAGTTTAAAATCGAATCATTATTTTAAAGTAATAGACAGAAATGTAAACGATATTACTGAAAGTGTAGTAACAAAAATTTTGTAAGTTTGTATTATGCACAAATTTCAGAATCCTCGATTGGTTTTGGCATGGATGAAATGCATTCGATTATTTTTAATCAATTATTTTAAACTGGTAAATGCATCATATATGTGATAGCTTTTCAATTGGGTGAAAACTAATCCAGGGTAGGATTTGAACCAGGAGCCGGTAATAATAAGCTCGACGTAGCAGTAGTTAGCCGGCAGCTTCAGGACCCCGAACCCATCCTTCTTTTTTTCGGTATCTTTAATTTGTAAAATTTCCCTTTTAAATTTGTCCAGTTTCAGTTTTTGATTTTTTTTTTCAATCTGGCATCCGCAAAAGAGTAGGAATAAGGGAGTAGAATAAGGGGCTGCAGACGAAGAGAGGCCGCCCGCCGCAGTGGTAGCTTCAGGGCCTCGAGCCCACCTTCCTGCTCTTTGGTGTGTTTAATTTGTATAATTTCCCTTTTAAATTTGTCCGGTTTTAATTTTTGATTATTTATTTTTTTAAACCTTGTTTTCGCTAGGGTGTCTTTAACTCGGGACGTGGCTGGGGACCTATGAATCTTGCTTCCGTAAAAGAGTCGGGATAGAGTAGAAGAATAAAGGTCTGCGGACGAAGAGAGGCCGCTCGCCGCGGTCTCTCTTCGCTGTTGCTTAAGCTGCCGATGCTTCACCAACTGAGCTGTCCTGAACAAATCTGGCGGGCACAACTCACTCAGAAAACCTTTCGATTAGATCATCTCATTTGCTTTCCGAAACAGTTCAACAGAATAATACAGGGTGAACCGAAAGTCTTACCCTGATTATAATAATTAATTACACGTTAACCGTTTCTATAATAATGTAACTTCTTGTATCATTGTATAGGTCTGATTTAGTAGTTTTTTGTGCAATAGAGGCAGCTCATTTCCGGATCAGTGTATTGGAAGTGGTGGGCTAACACCCTGGCCTCCGCGCTCTCCAGATATTAATCCTCTGGATTTTTTCTTTTGGGGCTATATCAAGGGCAGTGACTTTGCCGCACCAACTGCTGACGTCGAAGGTCTAAAGACTAGGCTATAAGCTGTTGCGTGTACTGTAACAGAAGACATATTAAAGAACAGTTGCGTGAACTACAATACCGTTTTACACATTCTCCGAGCTACCAAGGGGGCACACGTTAAAATTTACTGAGGTACGTGGTCCTTAAAAAAATTATAACAGTACTTACAATGTATCCAAACAAATATATGTCTAATTATAATAGTTTGAGCACAATAAATATTTATAATCAGGGCAAGAACTTTTGATTCACCCTATATAATTTAATCTCCGATGATCGCTGGTTTTAGAAACAGAAAGCATAAAGATAATTATGAAATCACATTGTGGAATATGTTTTATACAAATTTATGCTATTTATATAAATAGCTATTTTAAAATAAATTGAACATACAAATAATTCATCATTATGTAAAGAATCGACTGACATTCTAAGTTTGAAAACACTTAAATATTTATGTATTATCAAAATTTAAACGCTGAAAAATAAAGTTATACTGTATTACAAATTAAGAATTATGATTTCGGAATAACTTAAGAATAACTTTGAGATTTCAACAACTGTAAAAAAAATTAACTTTAAAATTAGAAACATAAAATATATCCATTCTTTCTGAAAATTAAAATCGTTTTAATTAAAAACCTGAAATATACAAAAAAAGTATTTTACACTGTTTAATTTATATACCATCTCACGCTTATTTTACTAGAATTTATAAATTTTAACCAAACTCCTCTATGATAAGTTTTATGTTAAAAATTAAATGTGAATAACTTTATTTCAATTTTCTAGAATTTATATAATCTGGAAACTCTATATTATATAAGAAAAAAATCTCACGTTTCAAGAGCCGTTTGTAGTAAATTAAATCTGCTGAAAAATAAACAAGATTTTTATTTATATGTGAAAAGGTACTGTAAAATTTACAACGAAAATAGTATAGAAGGTAAGCATAGAAGGAAATACTTTTCACGAATCTTCTTTATATAAATTCTCAAGAATTTTAGCTTCTAAAAGAAATTTTTCAGGTTCCGAGGGGTGATAAAATAATCATTTGAAAAGCAAAACCATAAACAATGAAATAAAATTTTATATTCAACCTCACATTTTTTCCGAAAGGAAAAGTATTAAGGTGAACTTTTACGTTGCTTCGAAAATTAAAAATATATATATACATATTTCTATTTTAGTTAACCCGAGAAAATACACACCTATTTTCGAACGCGAGAACTCGCGACGGGTATCTCATACCCTAGTTCATCTCTGCTATTTAAATATGAATTAATACTGCTTATAAGCAAACCTTACACAATTAAATATTACAAAATAATACATTAAAGTATTTTAATGAATTTAATAATACATACCTACATGTTTAAAGACAATTTTGACAAAATACATACTGATGTTCAACAGAGAGAATTTTTTCACTTTTTTGGCATATAAACCTTGATTTTCTGTCCTTATTAGATGGACAAAATGCTCATCGTTTATAATTTGCTTTGCGTTTTTTTTTATGATGATTCACTATTAGGGATTTCCAGTTCCTTACGAGTGCTTGGATAAGTTGATTTCCTTTGAGGCTTACGGTTTACGTGTTGTTCTCAAAGAACGAGTCTCAATGTTTCCAAAAAGAAACGTCTGTTTCTGAACTGTGTGGGAGAATTTTTCGTGGCCATCAACAAAATACTGGCATTAATAGTAGCCACATTAAACATTGAAAATAAAATAACCGTTGTCTAACGATTTAACAGTGAACTTGTTTCTTCTGTTACTCTCTAGACTTCAGTAGAAGAATCGTGATTACTAGAGTATTCTTCATTACCAGAGGCAACATTCTCGTCAGAATATAGGTCCATCATCACAAAAAACACTATCTATAAAGTGTCTAAAATATTTATTTTCTGCATCGTAATTCAAAGAGCGCACTATAATACACTAAACTGACAGAAAAAGAACTAAAGATCTGACTGACGCAAGGACTAGCATGGGTATGACATAACACCGACACCTGTTTCTCAAAATCTATATCTAGAGTAGAACTAGTTTTTCTCCTGCTAAAAGAATGAGGACTTTGAATACTACTTTGACTACTCAAACTTTGACTACTGAAAATTCTGGCCTAATCCGATAAGAACAAAGTAACAAAAACACTGAATGAAAATGAATCGAGCATGTGATACCCGGTGCGAGTTCTCGCTGGTTAAAAATAAAATTTATCAAGATATCAATAAATGAATGTGAACTATGATGTTACACAATTTTGCTACAGAAAAATTTACATTGAACATAGACCATGGTGGAGATTGCTTTGGGGCCTATAGAAACTTCCGCCTCGAATGATCCTTAATATACACAAAAACAACAACAAGCCACAACAATTTTTTATTTCTTTATTCCATTCTATATTGATATAACTACAAATGGACATTCACAATTACAACCATGACTTACCCGAACATTTGAACGCGAGCTCTCGCCGTGGCAGCAGCTGCCGCTACCGAACACGCCACTGGGGGACTTACATCAAAATAAATGTATTCCTTATCTGTCCTATGTCACTTCCTACATGACATCGATACTTTGTTGTCTCGGTCGTATGACACCTGTGAGGCAACAAGATTAACATATTCGGAACCAGTATTTCTTATGCCGATTTTAGTCCATTGGCATCACTTTTTTCTTAAGCACAACTTTTACTTTTACTTTGACAAAATATGCAAGAAGGGAGCGATGTACTATAAAATTCATTTAAAAATATAGTTATCTGTGGAAGCCCTCGCGAATATCCTCTGAATAGAATTACAACCTAGTGGTGAATCATGCATAGAAAGCTAGCGTCCGATAGAGGTTAAAGTGATCCCAGTCAAAAAAATTTAGAAAAAACATTCGCATTTTTAAATTACTCTCTTAAAGTGTTCCCTCTAGTGTTTAGAATAAAATTATGTAAACCGAATAACAATACGATAATTAAACCCAAAACTTATTGCATTTAATGTTGTATGGCTTTTGTTTGGCTTGATCTGTTCCAGAATTTAAATGCACAAGCAGGGATATGCTTGATCAAAATTAGCTTTGTGTTTAACACGATATAATATTCTCATTCTATCATTATCTCTGTATTATTTCTATAAAGCCTGTTATTTTATAACAGTATTATTTACAAAAACAGTCAATAGAAAAACTATGTACGTAGTTGTCTACATTTTGCATTATTTACAAATTAACAACGAAAGGACATCAGTGCAAATTACAATTTGATCTCGACTCTGATTGGTTTAACCATGTATATCCAGTCCTATCAAGAATTTCAAGAAATACCTTCACACTCGGAGAGCCTTTTTTTTCGACAAATATAGCCAACTTTGGCTACATTCTTTCATTTGGCCCCAAGTACGTATTTTGTCATTCGTAATTCTGAAAGTCGATTTTTCGGACAAATGTTGCCAATATGGCGCCAAATTTCGCCTACTTATTGGCTGTTGCCAAATTCGTAGTTTCGAGACCTTGACCCGTAGTGACCCAAAACGACACCACTAATCAAATCTGCTCGAACATGTGACTTAGCTCAAAGGTCTTCTGGTAATCAAAAACGGCAGGATAAAAATTTAGCCAAAATGGTTTACGCAGTTTTGTAAATAATGTTAGATTGACACGCAATGACGCAATACTCTAATTTTCTCTAGCATGTGAGACCAGCCGAGTGGTCTTCTCAAGATCGAAAACGGTACAATGCAAAATTCAGTCAAATTCACTAGAGCCGTTTTTTAGATAAAATTAGCTAGACACGTAGTGACGCAAAAATGACACACTAATCGAAATTTCTCGAACATGACATCTTGCCCAATGATCTTCTCGTGTCGCTTAAACAATTCCATCTTTACATGCAACAAGAAAGAAAAAAATCATGCGTCAAGTATACGCTATGAAACACCTTCCATCTCATCAGAGTAATATAACAAAACTTCGTCGGTTAATAAGTTGAACTAGGATGTCCAATTGAACCATTTGTTAACGCATAAGACATTTATGAAAACCCAATTTATGCAATTGCCGAATTTTTTGCCATTTATGCAATTGCCGAATTTATGCAAATGCCGAATTTTTTGAGCAACCCTGTATATGATATATATATTTGAATCTATAATCTGTATGCATGCAGAAATTTAGTTCAGTTAGGAAATGCATATCACAGTTGAAAATTTCCCTTCAGCAATTTTCGATAATAAAGAGAATGGTACGTGAATCCTTTGGTGCAGCACTGTATACGAGGTATAGAATTTAGAATCAAGGAGTAAATAATTTTAAAAAGGTCTAACACAGCTGAATATTCAACTTTTCAATAACCATCTATAAATGAAATGTATTAAAATTCCTTTGTGAATCCACGTTAATGATCTATAGATTTGATCTCTATACTATAAGCCCATATGTGACCGGCCACTTGCGATTTTTGACGTTTTCTTAAGCATCTAGAAAAATACATGAGGAATTATCCTGAAACTCCAGGTGTGTAAACAGAATAGTACAGGTCATATATTTCCGTGAAGATTTCTTCAAGAAATCCCATAGGGACCGTCAATAAATTGAAAAAGAACGAATATCTTTTGGACAACCCTATAAAAACTAAAGTAGCAAAAGCGTTCAAACTGTAGATTATGATTAAGTGTCTTATTGGTAATAAATTGTGCTCATTTTTATGAGAATAGCATGCATATTCGTAGAGGAATTAAAGTTTTTATAAAAAGAGTCCCAAATTTTGCCAAGTTTTTTGTTTATAAATTACAGAGTTCTTAATATAAAAAATAGTTATTTTCAGAAAGTATGACAAATAACATTGTACACAATACCCTGCAATCAGAATGAAAAATAATAAAAATTGCATAAAAAATGAGCAGTTTTACTGAATAATGATTCACTGCGCATGCCAAAATGTAAACAAAATATAATGTGCATTGTGTTTTAGCTAAATATATAAAGCAATTTTTGTAAAAGTCTCAAAAACATAGCTTGAAAATTCTGAAAATTATCGTTGATAGAATAAGCTCAAAATCCGTTTTCAAAATGAAGCAAAAAGGTGAGGGGTTGTATCCATATATCCAGTGATTAGTGTCAGTATAGCATAAATTAATATTGTACGTACTACTGTGTTTTGATAGAGTCCTTTTTGTTTCCTTTATGGAATAACGGATTTTGAGCTTATTCTATAAACTCTAATTTAAAGACTTTTCAAACTATATTTTTGAGATTTTCACTAAAGTTGCTTATACATTTAGCTAACACATTATGCAAATTATATTTTGTTTACATTCGGGCATGCGCAGCAAATTATTATTTAGTATTATTTAGCTCATTTTTCATACAATTTTTATTATTGTTTTCATTTTGATTGCAGGGTATTGCGTACAATGTTATTTTTCATATTTTCTGAAAATAACTTTTTTTTATATTAAGAACTCTACAAATTATAAACAAAAAACTTGGCAAAATTTGGGACTCTTTTTATAAAAACTTTAACTTCTCTACAAATATACATGCTATTCACATAAAAATGAACGCATTTTCTTACAATAAGGTACTTAATCATATTCTACAGTTTGAACGCTTTTGCTACATTAGTTTTTACAGGGTTGTCTAAAAGACATTCGTTCTTTTTCAATTTATTGACGGTCCCCTATAGGGTTTCGGGAAAACATCTTCACGGAAATATATGACTTGTACTATTATGTTTACACACCTGGAGTTTCAGGATAATTAATTGTGTATTTTTGTAGATATTTAAGGAAACGTCAAAAATCGCAAGTGGCCGGTCACCTTTGGCCATATAGTGTAGTATGCTAAAAATTAATTCAATTAATAAACGCATAAAAAAGTTGAAATTTCAGCAATTTCCATCAAGGACTGAAAATTAATTAATTTTTGAAATCCCGTATATTATCCAAAGAATTTATGCACACCAAGTGATAAACAAAACATTAGTTAAATTTAAAAGTGCATACCGAAATTGAAAACTCACTTCAAGCAATTATTACTCAAAGACAGTACTGTAACAGATTTCTTTTGTTTGTCCCTGTAAATGAACGATAAACGATGCCCTAATCTACAGTAATCATCTTGCAGTGAAATTCGGTAATTTATATCAATTTCAATACATTTGAATTAGCATAATGTCATTAAAATACAACTCAAACGATTTTTCCCAGTTGACCATAATGTAACGGAATTCTTTTGAGTGTCCCTGTAAATGAACTATTAATGCTACTGTTTATTCAATACCGAGCACTGTTTATTCAATACCGAACATACCATGTAAAACACCATTAACATATAATGATTGAATGGAAATTCGAGCATATTTACGGGAATTACAGCGTGGCCAACAGACAGGTAGACGGAAAGATGAACAGACAAACCAAAGACATAAACAATTTTTCAATAATGTTGGAAAGTATTAAAAAATCAGGTTGAATGTAATAACAGAGTGTAAATAACATTTTAAGTGCCAGTAATGAGATTGAATATACTTTCTAATACCAAAATTGTGCAAAATAGTAAAAATTTTATATTCTATATTTAAATTGTTGTCGAAGGTAAAATTGCTAGAACATGCTTCTATATGATGCTTCTAATTTGAAAAAAAAATCATTTTTAGTGAAAAATAAATTTTTAAGCATTTAAAAAACATGGACATGATAATGATACAAAGGTGCGCTTGTAGCAATTTTTTAATTCCATATTCAATTTAATTTAAAATTACATTGAAATTTTTTTTTAAAGGTTAGCAACTGGATTTTGGAAATTAAGAAAGGGAAACTTACTTCATACGAAAATCAGAGTTATTAGTAAAAATGTATTTGTAAACAAAATAATTTAAGTTTTAATATTATATGTTCTATTGACCAAAAATCAATCTTTTTTCTGTATGATTCTACGCTGTTAGTTTAAATAATACAATTATTCAGAAAAATTATAAACATAATGAATCGTTCATGTTTAATGCATATAAATATTTTAGATAATAATGAAAATTAAAAAAATAAAAATTAATTCTTACGATTTCAAAACAAGTCATTTTAGTCTTAAAGAAAAATAACTTCAAAATTTTAATACATTTTTTCCCAATATTCTGAAGAAAAAAAAAAAAGAACACAGATTAAGAATTAAAAAATTTAAAGAAATAATTTCAAACAGTAAGCTTTAGTTACTTAATAAATTAATTTTATTTAAATTTATGCATTTTGTCAAATTTACAGTACGATTCAACTTCGAAGTGAATTGTAAATATATTTATTATATTTTCCAAGCTTATACATAAATAAGACATTTTTTATTACATCCAAAGTTTTTACATTTTATCTACCGTTGCAGTGTAAATAAAGTTGCTATATTGTCCAAGAATTCACATAAGCAAGAAATTTTATGATATAACCAAAGTTTTTAAATTTTATCCAACATTTGATAGCTCTTTGTAGTAAATTAAATCTGGGGGAAAATAATTAAAGTTTTTATGTATATAGGAAAAGAGACTAAAACATCCGACGAAGATGATATTAAAAATAAGTGTAGAAGTAACCCTTTTTTTTTTCGTGTTTTCTTAACATAAATTCTTAAACTTTTTAGTTTATAAAGGAGCGATTCTCAACGCCTGTAGAGGTATTAACTTACTTTTTTCAAAGGCGAAAAATCATAAACAAAAGTATAAAAAAGGACATTCAATCTTACAATTTCTTTGCGAGCGAAAAGTACTAAAACACGATTTTATGGTTCTTTGAAATTTTGATCAAAGTTTTTTTTTTTTTTTCTTACTTTCCAATAGAATTTTTTTTTTCAAAAAATATAATTAAATGAATAATCACGATGGTGATACAAGAGAACATTTATTGTTATTTTTTCATGCTACAAAAACATTTTATATGACAATTTTTTTCGTTGAAAAAACTGCATTTTGTAAATAAAACAACAATAGCTTAGGAAAGAAAGAAAAAATAATAAACATAAAAATGAACAATAAAGGATTTCGTAATTTTGTTGCACTAATATGGTTGTAAAATCTAAGACAGAGGCATAATAGCATAAGGCATAAGAGCCACAAGATACAGAAATAAATAAAAACTGAGTATAAAAAGGTAATCAAAAATAAGATTTAAAAATGAAACAAAGAATATCGTGCTATGACCAACACAAAACTTTTTTCTGCGTTATACTAATATTTACCCTATATATATACATGCATAATGAAACAAACTTATGAAACGACTGATTATGTTTCCCGGCGATTTCTCCAAAAATATGGAATATTATGCGGTGAAATTCACAAGAAAAATCCATATTCATCCGCAGATTTCAAAACTGGTATCAGAATTTCAAAATTTGAATTACTACTTGAAGTTATTAATTTTTTCTGATTTGAATTTAATTTATCTAATGATGGCAACCAAATTACTCCATTTTTGAGGAATAAGACAGAAAACGGATAACGATAGGGATTATTAGATTTATTCTTTTTCGCCATTTTCAAATTAAAATCGAAATTGTCTTTTATTTCAAACGGTAGTGAAGACAATATTGCGATTAAATAATGTTTTTCAGGAAAATTTGATAAATTAAAATATTTTCTCATATTTAAATCGTCAAGAAACAGTTTATTTTATAAACCGAAAATATTCTGTCTTCTTCAACTTTGACATACATTTCATAGACATAAAAAAAATCCATTTTTGCTGGAAAATGACAAAAAAGGGAAAATGAAAGGGATTATTAGATTTCTTTTTTGTGGCAAATTTGAATCAGAACTAAATGATCAGGTGTTAGAAGCGGAAAATAGGGAAAATTACTTCAAAATATTTATACGTAATTATTAAAAATTTACGAAAACCTTAAAATACTAAAATTATTACACGCGAAACGCAATTAAAGGCGGTAATTACGTCATATGTAAAACAGCCAAATATAAATATCATCATATTAAAAGTGCTTAAAATAATTAAATTATTATGTGTGAAAAACCTTTAATGGTGAATATCAGGTCACATTTAAAAAGCCCAAACTATAATATTCCCAACCTCATTTAAATTAAATACGTGCCCGTGTATCTTAAAAGAGAAATAAAAATAAATAAATTATTACACGAGAAATGCATTTGATACCGGCCAAACCCGATTTTAGGCCAAACTAGATTATCCTATCGCGCATCGGATAAACTAGATTTTCCTAGGCCACACTAGTTTATCCTAACGCACATAGGATAAACTAGTTTTTCCTAGGCCAAACAAGTTTTCCTGACGCCCATAGGATAAACTAGTTTTCCTAGGCCAAACTAGTTTGGCCTAATGCTCATAGGATAAACTAGTTTATCCTGAGTTTATCCTAGGTCGATCTAGTTTATCATAGGCCAATTCAATTTGCCGTGATGATATTGATCCCATAAAGACCGCTTCGGCACCAACCTTCTAGTTTATCCTCGGTCAATTCAATTTGACGTGCTTTAATTGATGCCAACCAGTGTTAAGCACGCTCACAGAAAAAAAAAAAAACGAACTAATTTAAACTCAAATTTAATTTCTCAAAAATGAGTGAAGTTCACGCTCAAATTCAAAAATTTTCAAACGAATCCGCTCAACTTAAACAAATCTATATGGAAGTGTTCACTAAAAACTCGTTTATTATTATTATTATTATTATTATTTTTAATATAATAGAAGTTTAGCGTCCAAATTTACAAAATGTTGTGAGCTAGTCTTTCGGTTATTCGATGTAAGGGTCTTTGCGGGCCCACCCAATTTTCCTTCCCGACATTCGGTCCGGGCTTTGATTTGGGGATTACCTTTTTGGAAAGGTTCGGACCAATATGGACCAGGACTCAATTTCTTTCCTCCTTAAGTCGGGACTGACTTGCATTCTTCTTTAGGTCTGCACAGGCAGAAATTTTCAGTCCAGTTTCCATCCCAGCTCATACGAACATCATTTGGACCGGCAGGATCTCTGCTCTGTTCAGTAAAAATATCAGTAATATTTGGCCGGCCCAACTGTTTTCATTGCACGTATTTTTAAATCGCTATTATTCCACAATTAAAATTTATATATTCATTATTTTTTGTAACTTTTGTAATATGCGTAGATGCATTTTTAGGTAATAAAATTAAAGTACGGTTAAACCTGAGGAAAATAATCTGCTTATGACGGAATCCCGTGTTTGACAAAAGAAATATGTTGATCTATGTAAAATGAGGATATTAGTACTTGTAAAAAGAATATAATGCATTTACAACAGACGAGGAACCTTCTGATAAGGGAACCTGCCTATAACGGATTTTTATTCTTTCCTATAAATTCCGTCTTAGAAGATTTTATTTATAAATATTTTTTTTTAATTTTTAAATCTCCAAGCCATAGAATGTGGATTAACGATATTAATGATTCTATTGTAAACTATATTGATTTTTTTAATCTCTATTTGTACGCAAATATCTGAATAATTAGTAATACCATTAATTTTTTTTACACCGCTTTAAGATTGTAAAATCTCAAAAATTTTATATAGAAGAACCTTCTAATTAGGAGAGAAACAAACTTCGTTATAGTTAAGTTCCTTTTTTAGCAGGTCAGTCGTCTCTAGCAAATGTATTATGTTTTTTCAAACGGATTATTATATCCAATTTCCAACGATAAAAAAAAAAAATCCGTTTTAAACAGGATTTCGTCATACACAGATTCTTCTAACAGGTTTTACAGTACTGTATCCCCATCCGTATAAATGTATATGTACTATTCTTTAAAGAGAATTTTAATTGTGGAATAATGGTAGCTTAAAATTATATGTATTTTAGGCCAAACTGGGACCGGGATTTTTTGAAAATTCCAGATTTCTTAAAGAATATCAAATGTACTTTTATATTCGTAATGATGCATTTATTCATGTGAGGGGAAAAAAAAGAAATCTAAAGCAAAAATCAATGTTTTTTTTTTAATATTTTTTTCTGACATAAATATCACTTGGCTTTGAATTATTTATGAATAAATGCGCCATTAAGAATATGAAAGTACAATTGATATTCTTTCAGAAATCTGGAATTTTCAAAAATCCGGCGAAGTCCGGGTCCCATCGATGCCGATTTACGAGGTTATACTATACATTATTAATTCAATCCTCTAAATTGTTCCTCTTCTAAATTTTATGATAACCTCTCATCCCATTCGTTGGTCTTCCAGCACACAATTTGTCATATGGAACTTATTTTGTAACTATCGGCGGCTGTGAAATGGGGAAGATAAGGGGACAATATCCTGTTCCTTATCGAATGAAATATATTATACAAGGTCAATACTGTTTTGCACAAGGTTGGCGCCGAAGCAGTAGTTGTGATCAATAAAAACACGTCAAACTGCATTGGCCTAGGATAAACTAGATCGGCCTAGAATAAACCGGAAAGTTGACTCCCGGGGCGGTCTTTAGGATCAATAAAATCGCGCCAAATTGAATACGCCTAGGATGAAGAGATCATCCTAGGATAAACTAGTTCGGACCAATGAATAGCAGGCTATACTAGTTTATCCTATGAGCGTTAGGCCAAACTAGTTTGGCCTAGGAAAAACTAGTTTATCCTATGAGCGTTAGGATAAACTGGTTTGGCCTAGGAAAAACTAGTTTATCCTATGGGCGTTAGGATATACTAGTTTGGCCTAGGAAAAACTAGTTTATCCTATGCGCATTAGGATAAACTAGTTTGGCCTAGGCCAATCTAATTTGGCCTAAAATCGGGTTTGGCCGGTAACATTAAAAATTTCTTCATATATTAAAACGATAATTTTTAAAACAATTTTTATACCCGAAAATTTTACTATGATGTTACATGGTATAAAATTAGTGCGGCTAGCAAATTTGTTTATATGTTATATCGGGAGGAGTTCCATATCCTGTTCTGGTTTTCTTGGTGAGCTTTTTTTGGTGATAAATGTTTCTATGTAGTTATTGCGATCTTTCAGCATTTGGGGTTGCTTTTCTTATTACTCGACTGCTACTGGTGGGTAAGTAATAATTTTGCCTACATATATTTTTATAATTAATGTTTTATTTTATTTATAATTTTCCTGTTTTTTAAACGATATTTTTCAGTACTTCGCCAATCGCGCCAACCAGAACAGGATCTGGAACTCTTCCCATTATATCACTTGATGCAGCATAAATAGAGGTAAATGTATGCGCAAAATACTTTCTATTTATTTTTACGAATTACTATTCGATAAATATATATTAGATATTTCGGATGTTCTTATTAAATAATCTAAACAATATGAGTTTTAAAAATAACCTGAAAATATGCATGATGGAATATTAAAATGGAGAAAAGTATGCATGAATAACCTATACATGTTCCTGAAAATATCTTAAACCCGATCAAAACATAAAATATAATCAAAAAATTTTAGAACACAGTACTTTTCAATATGCTGTGGTTCTGAAAGTTATTCCCATAAGCAGACGGAGTGTTTAACCTTGAACCTAAAGAAACAACATTGTCCATAGCGTCGTTATAAAAGTCAGAATGTAAGCGAAACTTTTAACCTAAAAATTTTATAGAAGCTTATTTTCAAATGTGCAATTAATCTTACTCATCAAATCCTAAAACAGCAGTCAGTTGTTTAGACAATGATGGATGAGGTCATGGTAAACGAAAAAGGGCCTCATTCAAACGGAAAAGAATGGCAACCCGATTGCAGAATATAGCCACTGGGGTTGGCGCGAGTAGCTCACGGAGGGGCCTGAGCTCGCTGGTACATATATATAAATGTGTCTGAGTTTTTGTTAAAATTACGTGTTAGCTATTGTAATTCTTACTTTAAAAATACACAATTCGTGCGTATATTACTTTATTGGGCGTATAGGAACATCTTTGAACGGAAACCAAAGGCATACGAAATGGTACTCCGGGATCATTTCCAGCAGTCCCGACACCCGGATCTGTGCACAAGGGCAGCTAGTACAAGACTCGCGCCGGCTGTTAGTCTTAGTTTGGCACAAGAAACCCACTTGATGAAAGTACTTTATTGTATAAAATTTTAATTCATCTTTCATTTTATTATCAACAGTGAAATTACCCCTCAAATTATTGAATATTAAATACCTAAATTTTAACATTGCTAGCTAAGGGTATAACTAACACAGAGAAAAATGTCCAAGCCGGGAATCGAACCTGGATCCCTGGAAAAACGTTCTAATAATCTACTTTTTAACTACGATACCAATCCTAGCATCTCTCACTCACATATGTCGGTAAGGCTGCAACCACAGCACAAGATGGAAAAGTCTTCATGAACACACATCCAGAGGTAAACTCGAGACGCAAATAAAGCCCAGCTTAGGAGAAGACATAGCTTTTTTAAATTAATCTTTCAATTCATTTTAAGCAGTGAAATTACGCGTGAAATTTTGTAATATTAAAGACGTGAATTTTCAAATTGCTAACTAAGATTATAATAACAGAGTGAGAAATGTCTAAGCTGAGAATCTAAACCGGATTCTTAAAATCCGGCTTGGACATATTTCACTCTGTTGGTTATACGCTTAGTTAGAAATGTGAAAATACACGCATTTAATATACTTTATTGTATTTTATATCCTCATAGGATTTTTATATTAGATAGATGCGCGAGAATCAATCTTGGATAACTGGATCCTACTTCAGTATATGTTAAATGTCTATGCTGTCCTAGACTTAAAAGTTATAAATATTTGATAATTGGACATGATTTGCACTCTGCTTGAGATTTTAATAGGGATTGATGTAGATGAGAAATAATGGCAAAGTACCGAGGTGTAGAACACATTTAAGGTTCTCAACTGGACTCAGACATATAGAAAGTAGTCTATGTTTTCTAATAGCTACTTAGACCGTCATTACTGTCAGGTATATCTCTTATGAGTTGCTAACTATTTGAAATCAATAATCGTTAAAAGCACAGTGTATCAGCACCACCTTTCGAGTGATGTAATCAGATCCAATTTATAGTAATGCCTGACTAAATATAAAGTTTGGCTAAATTTCGTTCATTAGTCCTTCATATATAATTATCACGAAAATCCTAAGAAAAATTGCGTACACAGTTAAAGAAATGGCAGGAAATTACCCAGTCATTTGTTCATTTATAATGATGATTATTACACAGCGTATTTTTAATTGATCATGGCCATAATACTGTCAATAGTATGGTAATAAAACATTCATAATACAGCTCATATTCAAAATATTAGAATAATTGAGGAAAAGTAACTAGAAAAAATATTTTTTATTTATTTATTTTTGATACTAAGTAAATGAAATGAAATTTCTTACAATAAATTAGGGTTGGGTTGATTTTTGACGGCCAATTATCTACACGAGGGATATAGGTCCAGGGGGGGAAGTGCCCTCCGTGGGGGTCTTTCTAAGGGAACCTAATCCGTATTTACGCATGAAAAATCCACGGCTCGAAGAAAACCACGAAAACTCCGAACGATTAGGCCGACGGGCGTGATTGGGTTCGAACCCAGCACCTCCCGTCTACCAGCTTCGAGAGCAGAACCTCTCGGCCACTGGTGGGGCCTACAATAAATTAGCTATACAGCTTTCTGAAACACATCAAAATATTAGAATAAAATTTGGATTGGTTCAAAATAGTGGAATATTTTATTTTATGCAACAATATTACCTTATGAATATCAAGTGAATCTTAGTTAATAATTTGCAGCACCCCCTTTAGCCTTAATAACAGAGTACAATCGATCTTGCATACTATATACCAGGTGTTTACAAACATTTCTATTAATACTAGCCCAAATAGACTTTATACGTGCCACTAACTCAGTTTTACTTGAAGGAGGATTTTCTTGGAGTTTTTTCTTTATTATATTCCATACGTTTTCGTTAGGATTAAAGTCTGGTGAGTTTAGTGGCCAAGGAAGTACCTTAATGTTGCGTTGGCCGAACCAAGTCTACATTGACATCGAGCGGTGACACTAAATTTTGTTGAAAGATGAAATTATCTTCAAATAAATCTTCTAATGATGGAATCATGTCATATTCCAAAATTTCTTGATCTATCTGAGAGTTAACCTTTTCGTGCACGATGCATAACTTTCCAGATTCTTCTGCACTCATACAACCCCAAACCATGACACTAGCAGCAAATTTTACGGAACGTTTAAGGCATTCTTTATCAAATGCTTCTTACATCATTCTCCAAAGTCGAATACCTTGATTAACATATAAAACACAAAATATACTTTCATCACTAAATAATATATTTTTCTAATCTTTTTCGCTCCGTAAACGTCTTGATTTACACCAATTCAATCTTATAGGCTTTTGCTTTGCAGTCATGAGAGGTTTTGTTTTGGTACACGAGATTCAAACTGAAATTTATGGAGATGGCTTAATGTTGTCAATGTAGAAACTTCAACTCTTTCTTCTTTCCATTTTCGGTGCAAGAATCGTACACTTTTAAAACGGATTTTCTTAACTATACGCTTCAGTTTCCTGTCATCTCCAGCAGATGTTTTTAGTTTTCGGCCGCCAATTGGGCGATTATTTTGAAATTTTCCATTTTTTTAATATTGTGTTAGTATTTTACTAAAGCTTGATTGCGAACAATGTAAATAATTCCCTACATAATATTGATTTTTACCGTTCCGATACAAATCAAACATACGAAGTTTAATAAATTCAGGAATAGCACTCACACTACCCTTTTTAAGACGATAAAAGCAAAGAATCTGCAAAAAGAATACTGATTTTAAATAAAATTGTCTGAATTTAATAAATGATGCCAACAGTTATGAATTGGTGATAATTTAAGGAGAATTAACGTGAAATATTCTAATATTTTGAACCTTTTGAATATTTCTAATATTTTGTTTAATTTATTTAATTTTTCTAATATTTTGACTTTTCAAAATAGTTTTTTTTTAATTAACCTTTTCAAAAATGATATTAATTTTAAGATAATAAATATATTTAACCAACAATATATTCTTAATAAAAATTTCGTTTGCATATTTGCATTAAAAGACATTAAATTACCAAACGATATTCTCAATTTGTAAAAAAAGTAATTATTTTAATATTTTGAATATGAGCTGCATAGTCAAGTAACCGTTATTTGCAAAAACGGCCAAATGACTTTGCAGTTTCCTGTAAATTTCAAACAATGCAGCAGCGTCAGTTATCAGATGATAATCACCAAAATTTTTGATGTCTCACTGAATGATGCATTTTTTTCAGGTATAAATTTGAAAGGAATCATGAAGAAAAACAGCATAGCAACGCCACCTTTAGGCAAAATTCACCAAAACTTAATGGATTACAGTTTACGTCAATGTGTAATTAAGCATACAGTTTGATAAAATTCTGTACTTTTTTTCTTGAACTATAGACATCACGAAAATCACGAAACACACAGAATAGCAAAAACACCTATTCGGCAATGACCTAAACTTAATTCCCTCCAAACTTACGTAAATAACCAATTGAATATGCAGTTTGGTGAATTTCCGCGGATTAGTCTAATGCATTTTAATGAATCCCAAACCTTTAGCAGTTTGATGAGTGTCTGTGCATTGGCTGAATATGCAGTTTGATGAACTTCCGTGCTGCAGTTAAGCGTACATTTTAGTGATTTTCTGTCCACTAGTTGAATATGCAGTTTGATGAATTTTCGTGCATTACTTGAATATGCAGTTTGGGGAATTTGTATGGTATTGTTATTAGGTAGAGTCCCCAGAAAACTTGTGTCACAGGTACACAGACATGCAACTTCCTGTAGCAGTAAACTGAATATAAATCTTTAAGAACGTGAAAATTCTTTAAAAAATGGTAGTTGAAAATGTTCTTGATAGCTATAGTTTTTTCTTTTTCTTATACATTTAAAAGAAAGTAAAAAGTAAAATAATTTTTTGCTTAACAAGGAATAAATCAAGGGAATTCATAAATTGTAATATTTTAATGGAAAAATACTAGAAATAAATAAATTATAACATTAGTAAGCGATCTAAAGCGTAAATGAGAAAATTCTGGGCTGGTACATTTTAAACAAATTTCGAATAAATTAATTGCTATCAAACCAATAAATATAAAGCAATAAATGGCCAAGAAGTGTAATAAAAGTTTTAAATATTAATAAAACCCTGATTTGAAAATAAGTCATTTTTTCTACTTGATAGCTAACATGTTCTTAAATTGTTAGAAGGAAGACAAAAAAAAAAAAAAAAAAAAAGTGTCCAAAAAAGTAAAAAAAAAAATGTGAAAAATGTTTAATCTTTATTAAATCATACACAGAAAAAACTTAAAAATGATTAAGTGCTATAAATCGGTATTGAAATCAATTTAAGTTTTATTTAAACATGTCTAAAAATTTTTTATCAACATTAAAACTTGCAATATCTTATAAATCACCCTTAAAAATTTAAGAACTATTTTTTAATTATGAAATACAGATTTGAAAATGCGACAGTTTTTAACATCTTTTTCACAAACATGCTCATTACACGTATACTTAAAAATAATTATCAATATTGAAACATACAATATTATACAAATCGCCTTAAAGTTTTTAAGAATTATTATTTAATTATGAAAGAAAGATTTAAAATCCAGTCAATTTTAAAATTCTTTTATCCTACATGTATGTTACATGAATGTTTAAAAATAATTATTTATAAAAATTGAAACATACAATATCTCGTTATTTTTTTAAATAATATATGAGTGTTATTATTATTTAATTATAAAACACAGATTTGAAAGGAGCCAATTTTTAACATTCTTTTAACTCACATGTACTTTACTTGTATGCTTAAAAATAATTAATTATCAAAATTGAAACATACAATATTTCATCAATTTCTTTAAATAATTTAAGAGTTATTATTTAATTATGAAACGAAGATTTGAAAAGGGATCTGTTTTTAACGTTTGTTTCCCCATGACGTTTCTGAAATGCAAACTTAAAAACAATATATCAAGAAAATGACTACTTTTTAAACTAGATTAAAATTAATAAAACTCTATAACAAGTTGGAAATTCCACGTCAAAAGTGGCAAATGAGGTGCGTTCGTAGTATAATTAATTTTATAAATATTGTTTTGCACAGCATATAGTACTGAATGTATATTTTAATGTACTTCATAAGTGCATATCAATTTCACTCTATTCGAAAGTCTGTAACATCATTAAAATGCATTTGATATAATATTTTCCTATTGACTGTAATGTAATGAAAAAATTTGACTGTCCCTGTAATAAAACTATACATCTGATTTTCATAAAATTTCAAATGGCTCGATAAAATTTTACAACAATCATATATTTAAAATTTCAGACCATTCGGTTGAGTAGTTTTTGCTCTGTTATATGCGGCCAGATGGACCGACGAACAGACAGACAGACGGACGGACGGGCTGAACGAAGACTATAGGTTCTACGTATTTATATTATTACGAACGCTCCTAAAAAGGAAACTACCAGAATCAATATGGAAGTCTCAGCAATCATTTTGTCCGCCCTATTTTTAGCAACTTCTATAAAAACTAGTTGCCATCGAACCGCTAAATAAAACCAAGCAAAAAAATAAAAGAAAATAAAACAGAGGAAATAAAAGGAAAGGTAAATATTAAAGAAAGATATAACATTGTGTAAAACTTGTTATTTAATGGTGCGTGACAACGTAACGTTAAAGTAGGAAAGCCAGATGCGATGGCAAGCTTAAATGTACTTGAACAGAACGATTTTTGCTATATAATATTTACTGAAGAAACACCCATAAATCTAGCTGTAAACATAAATAAAAGTAAATAATGTAAGAAACCGCAATTTAATCAGTCGGAGTATCTTAACTCTTGCTTTTTCTCAGATATAAAATAAATTTTTCTCGATCAGGTTGTTTGAGGATATAAATTTAGAGATAAAAATCGTGACTGAAAAACATTGAAACACATTTAATTTTTGTGACTGTTTGGAATAAGTAGACAGCACAAATTGATTAAAATTTCAAAACAGGATGGTTATGAAGATTAGCTAAGTAAGAAAGATAAGTAGTAATGTTGGAAGGTCCTATTAGTGACATTCCATACAAAATGCGCAAATCATCTGTGGCTGACATGTCACATATTTTAATAAAAATCAGTATTTAAGTAGATCATATCAAGTTATGAGTAAATGTAAAATAATAGATTTCAGGATTGTTTATTTAAATATTCAAATTTACAGTAAAAGTTGATGTAAAATCGAGGTATTGTCTACATGCTTGAAATATCAATTTTGATTATTACCGTTAGGAATAAAAATATTATATTAAAAATTAATTATAATTAAGAATGAATAATAAATAACAGATCAGCGTAAGTTAGTAATTATATTTTTATTCCTTAATGAGAAAAAAAATCTTTTTCAAATTTTTTGAGGGAAAAATGCAATATTGCTATTGCACGTCTGTATACGAAGGACAGCTCTGACACGTTTACAATTCCTTGACGTTATAACTAAAGGTATATATTTTAAATATCGAAACTTTCGTTCTTGCCTTTTTATTCCTTAATGAGAAAAAAAATAAATAATAAATAATGTTGAGGGTAAAATGCAATATTTCTATTGCCTGTTTGTGCAAAAGCGAAACCTCTTTTAAGTTGTTTAAATTATTCGATATTATTGATAAAAGTGTATATTTTAAACATAGAAACTTTTATTCTTGCTTTCAGTTTATTTTTCGCTATTAATATATTTATTTTAAGCTACAGTAATATATATATATTACTTTGAATAAAAAAATATATATTTAACCTCTAAATAAATAGATGACAGCACTATATTTTTTCCCTTTGAAATCGTGCAATATTTTAAAAAACGCGCGCGGATTCAAAGAAAAAAGCCTTTGGAATGCAAAAAATAGTACTTTTTTAACCCAATTTTGTGACGTTTGGAATCTAAAGGCAATGTTATTTTTTTAGCATATCAAGGACTTATTGATCTTTATGTCTGTGCAATAACTGTAATGTCTGACCTTTCCTTCATTATTTTTTTTTTTTTTTTGCCTATCAATAAGAGGAAAAATTACGATTTTGTCAATTTTTAAAGTTTCTAAATTTTTTTTAAGGTGAACGAAATTCATGGCAACTTAAAAACTTTAGCAATTCGATCTTAATATGTAACACTACATCAGGCATCAATTTCACAGATGTTTTGAATTTCTTTAATTTTTTATATCGTTTTAAATTTTCTCAAAATTGACAAATTTTCAAATTTTACAACAAATTTAAGATTAATCATGACGTTACCAAATTATTAATACTAAATAAATAAGGAGATAATTTTCCAGAGATTACAATATTACAAAAAGATTTAATTTATCTTAAACAGTTTTCAAGATACTGAACTTCAAACTTGCAACTTTTAACGATTGTACACATGACATTCTATGACGATTGTACACATGCCATTCTATGTCACCAGTTTTTTAAGTGCTTAGAACTTTCAATTTATTTTATTTTTTTTCGAAATTTTTCGCAATGCTCTATTTAAATATGAATTGAATCTGCGTATCAAAGTTTATTAAAACCGGTTACTATGCAGCCACGACTTTTTTTAAATTTTTGCTCATTTTGTGTGGAATGACCATTAATTAACTCTACACTACACGGATTTTCGTTTTGGAGGTGTATTTTTTTATAGGGGCATTCCACGTCAAATCAGGCAGTAAAATATCAATATGTAACCCACCATCACAGATTTTAATGAAACTGCGTGTGTTTGTTCTTACTATTAAGATATGATCACCAGTAATTTTTTTTGCTCCTTGGTGAAATAGTTTCTGAGAAAAAAATTGTCAAAGTTTTGAAAAACTGCCGTCAGTTGGCATTCTTGATAGCTCGGTTTTCAAATGTAGCATGTCATATATATAATCATATTTCAATATCTACTCTACAAATCATCTTCAAATAATTTATGCACAATATTTAGGGTACGCAGCTTATGAAAAAAATATATTGTTACGCTTATAACATTTTAAGTGTGTCTAAAAAAATATTTAAACTTTCAAGTCGTGAATTTTTTATGAAAAATAATGCATTAACAAAAAAAGCATTATCAACAAAAGGCGGTATTTTTATTAAATTTATTTTTTATGGGAGATATACTTAAAGGTGTCCATTACCTGATTCTGAAATAAAAATAGTGGGATTTTGGGTGTTTTGGGTAGTATTTCCTATTTAAAAATATTTTGAGGTGCATTTCATATCAAATCAAGCAGAGTCATTCCATGTCAGTTCCCCTAAGCCATTTAATCACTGTCACAAATTTCAATGAAATTGGGTTTGTTTATAGCTTATTTTAAGACGTAATCACCTTTAATTTTCTTGATCCTAAGTAAAATATTTTTTAAGATAAAAAATATCAAAATTTTGAAAAATTGTTTTAAATTTTTTTAATGACAGTTCGATATTTAAAGACTACATAAAAAAAAAAGTCATTTCAATATAAAATCACTAAATAGGTTTCAAATAATGTGTATGTGACAAATAATGTAGGCTGATTATTATTTCTTGTTTTTTATCATGTTTAAACACTAAGAGTGTCTTTTATCTTATGAATTTTTAAAATCAAGAATTTTGTCAAAAATAATGTGTTAATCAAAAATTTATTATTAACCGAAGGCAGGGTGTTATTGCTTTTTTTTAATTGTACGTAAAAATATCTTTTAAATGGTTATAAAATAAAAATAGTGAACATATGAGAAAAAAAATTATCAAAATTTTGGAAAAATGCCACGAGTTGCCATTAATGATTGTTCAATTTTCAAAGGCCTCATTTTATATATAAAATCATATTTCAATAACTAATAAAGAAATCTTCTTCGAATAATTTAAGCAAGGTAAATAAAGTATGTAGATTATGAAAAAAATATTGCTGTAATGTTAAAAAATATTTAAATGTGTCTAAAAAATTGTATAATCTTTGAAATCAAAAATATTTTACAAAAAATAATGAAATTATTAAAAAATCTTTATCAACCAGAGGCGGAGTTTCTATGACTAATTTTTTAATTTTAAATTGTACATAATACTACATTATAACTCGATCTGAAATAAAAATAGTGGGATTTTGGTTGGTTTTAGTAGTATTTAAATCATATTTAAAATTATCAATATTTTCAAATGTAAAACCTATCCAATGTATCATCCCTGGAAATATTTTTATTTATACATTTATTTTATTTTTCAAATTATCTTTTATGTTCGTTTCTTAAGGAAAAAAATAAACAATATTGTTTTTTAGTAAAACTTCTAGGGGGAAGATCAATTATCCCTTTCCAAAAAAGAGAAAAATCACTAGCTCCTCACCGCCCAATAGAAATTTTCAAAATGACAGTCCTAATCTTTAAACTCATATTTGGCTGTTAATATTGAAAATTTAGCATTGAGCTGCTAAAATTGAAAAAAAAAACCAAATTTCACTCTGTTGAAGAAAATTTTGACGTATTGTGCTTTAAATATATGCAAAAAATGCATAATCCATTATATTTATATCTTTCAAATAACTATATCTAAAAAAATATTTAAAACTTAATGAGTTGCACTTTTGTAACTTTATTCAGTTTCTAATGATATGTACCGTAATTTCGGGTGTATAGCCCGCAGATCAAACAATTCAGTTTGGACCCAGAAATTTTATTCAGTATTTGAAGACCAATATTTACTGTGATCTAAAAAGTTACATTTTATTTTTTAAAATTTCTGGGTCGAAACACGATTGTATGATCCGCGGGCTATACACCGGAAATTACGGTAATTTGATTTATTTCATCACAATATTGCTGAAAGATGGATTTTCAACATATATATGTGTGTATGTATATCCCTGTTCTCAAACAAATTGTTTAAAAATTATTCATTTAGGTTTAATAAAGCATATATATATTGTTTATACACTTACAGAAAATACATATAGCAAATTTTATGATATTATGTCAATAATGTCTAAAAGTAAAGAACTTATCTAATAGTATGTAACGAAAAATTTAACATCTGGTGTAATGACAACAAAATTTTATAATTGTTTCACTTAATTTGGATGAATGAAAAAAGCTTACATGTTTATATTTTATTGAAGCACAGGTGAAAATGTCAGAAAGACATACCTCAACAACCACTGAGTATGTCACATTCACACTACAGATGATTTTTTTTTCTTTGGATCTTTCGGGTTTGATTTCAGATGGTAATGAATTAATTAGTTTTGTTAGAAGTGTCATTGCAGTCAGCATATTAGGCTCACTACTTTTTTTTATATAATTTGTTTTGATTGACTCGATGAACAACAATATTTAAAGGGACAATTTCATGACTTTTCAATTAAAAGCTGATTTATAAATTCATCATGTTGTTTAGTTATTATTATCGTCTTAAGATAATAAGTTGATATTAAAATTTTTAAATGCAGTTTATTTATTATTTGAACAGTTGAAAATATTTTTCAATAAGAGTGCGGGCTGTTGATTTTAAGTCGGCTGTTGAGCAATGTAGTGTTGGTAAAGGAACTGGTACTATTTAATTTAATTTTTATTGCTGTAAATAATATTTGTTATTTTAATATTGTATGTATTATATTTAAGCAAGAGTAGAAATACACGATATCGTAGTCATTCTAGTACATCTTAGCATGAAAAGCTTCAATATTTATCATTAAACATTCACATTTTATGAAAATTTTGTTAAAATTGCTCATATTTTCACTATTTTTATTTTATAACTATTGAAAAGATATTTTTACGTACAATTAAAAAAAGTAATAACAGCCTGCCTTCGGTTAATAATAAATTTTTGATTAACACATTATTTTTCACAAAATTCTTGATTTTAAGAATTCACAAGATTAAACACACTCTTAGCATTTAAACATGACAAACAACAATAAATAATAATCTGCCTACATTATTTGTCACATATACATTATTTGAAACTTATTTAGTGATTTTATATTGAAATGACTTTTTTTTATGCAGTCTTTGAATATAGATCTGCCATTAAAAACATTTTTAAAAAAATTTCAAAATTTAGATTTTTTTTTTATCTTAAAAAATATTTTACTTGTAATCACCTTTAATTTCCTTGATCCTGTCTTAAAATGAGCTATAAACATACCCAGATTCATTGAAATTTGTGACAGTGAATTAAATATCTTAGGCGAACTGACATGGAATGACTCTGCTTGATTTGATTTGAAATACGCCTCAAAATATTTTTAAATAGGAAATACTACTAAAAACACCCAAAATCCTACTACTTTTATTTCAGAATCAGGTAAAGGACACCTTTAAGTATATCCCCCACAAAAAATAAATTTAATAAAAATACCGCCTTTTGTTAATAATGCTATTTTAGGTAATGCATTATTTTTCATAAAAAATCACGACTTCAAAGATTAAACATTTTTTTAGACGCACTTAAAATGCTATATAAGCGTAACAGTATTTTTTTCATAAAATACGTACTCTATATATTATGCATAAATTATTTGAAGATGATTTGTGGAATAGATATTGAAATATGATCATATTTATGTCATGCTACATTTGAAAATCGAGCAGTCAAGAATGCCAACTGATGGCAGTTTTCAAAATTTTGACATTTTTTTTCTCAGAAACTATTTGACCAAGGAGTAAAAAAAAATACTGGGAATCATATCTTAATAAAAGGAACAAACACACGCAGTTTCATCAAAATCTGTGATGGTGGGTTACATGCCTGCCTGAACTGACATGGAATGACCCTATACTGAGTTAAATACCACAATAATTTACGTTTTGAGATAATAATATCTACTCTCAGCCATCAAAGCTTTTTTATTCTTCTAGTTTTATGTCTGCTGTCAACCATCGCAGCTTTTTTA
The DNA here is from genome assembly GCA_963932465.1 of Maratus speciosus. Classification (NCBI taxonomy): domain Eukaryota; kingdom Metazoa; phylum Arthropoda; class Arachnida; order Araneae; family Salticidae; genus Maratus; species Maratus speciosus. Next base: position 497,644,293 of record OZ010794.1, on the reverse strand, counting down.
CAGTTCCAGTCGTATGTCTGCTCTTAGACGCACAGCAAAGAACCATACTGATTTTAAATTATAGTAAGTCGACAAGCTTCGTAGATACGTAGAATTCGAAATAATATTTCACAAATTGTCTAACTTTTGCTTCATCTCAGATATAAAATAAATTTTTCTCGATTAGGTAGATTGAGCATATAAATTTATAGCTATAGATTGTGAGTGAATAAGGTTGGAACAAGTTAATTTTCTGTGTCTGTTGGGAATAAGACAGGGCAAATTGATTAAAATTTAAAAATAGGGTAGGTTATAAAAATTAGTTAATTAAAAACGATAATTAGTAATGTTGGAAGGTCCTATTGTTTAAACCTACATTACACGAATTTACCTTTCTGAAGCGTGTGTTTTAATACTGAGTTAAATACCACAATAATTAACGCTTTGAGGTGTTATACCTTCTCTCAGCCACCAAAGCTTTTTTACCGTTCGAGTCTTATGTCTGCTCTTAGCCACCAATGTTTTTTACAGTTCCAGTCATATGTATTCTCTCAACCACTACAAGAACCATACCAATCTTATATTAAGTCGACAATCTTCGAAGATACGTAGAATTTGAAATAATATTTTACAAATTGTGTTTAAGTGTCATTAGGCATTTTCGCTTCTGAAAATATTTTTAAAATAATACTCTAAAATGACAAAAAGAAAATTACAAAGAAGTGTACACTGAAATTAAAAGTAGTGTAAAACAAAGATAAGACATAAGATCTAAAGAGTAAAGATTGTTCTATATGTTCAGAAAAAGTAAGGGTTGTATATTGGAGATTCCTTTGAAAGATACCACACAATGCAGAGCTACAAAATATATTTTTTACATAACATTAAAATCTATTATTGTGTTACTTACAGCTAAAGTTTAAAAAAGGATTAATAAATTTTGTTTTGCTTTCATAATCTTGCATATTATGTATTACTGTTCCTTCAACGAAAATTAATTTCGACGAGCATGACACCTATGTATAAACTTAGTACGACCGCAAAGTGTTAAAGAGTATTTCTTTACCTGAGGTATAAAATAGCTTTTTCTTTGCCAGTTTGAGAATAATTTTAGAAATATAAATCTTCATTGAAAAACAATGAAACACATTTAATTTTTATACCTGTTGGGGATAAGGAGAAAATGGAAATTGAAAAAAATTTCAAAATGCCGTAGGTAGGAATGTTATGAAGATTACGTAAGTAAGAAAGGTAAGTAATGATGATTGAAGGTTCTATCAATTAACCCTGCACTGCACGGATTTTCCTTTTGGAAGTATGTTTTTTTTATACTTATATTTAGGGTTAGATACCACTTTGAAAAATAAATTATTTACCTTATTTAATAGCTGAACAGCGCTGAACATTGCTGAATAGTTGAGCAGCATTGAGGGGTTTCCAAGTTGCAATCAGCTTAACACACAGTCTAATATTGAGATGTCTTATGTTAAAGTGAGCCATTGGGAATAGTAAAAAGTGTATTAAAAACGACTTGTAGAAAAATAAGAATTTTATGGGAAAAAACTTGAAATTTTAAAATTAAGAAAAAAAATTAAAGTTAGATCAACTTAAATCAATTAAGTTAGTAGAAGAGAAATAGCTTTAGGTACAGCTGTAGTTATAAAACTGCTATATAAAAAGAAAAAAAATGAAACAATAAATAAAAGTTAGCACTTGTTCAGATGTCGCTCTCACAAAACTTGGGTAGCAAAAGCTGTAAAGGAAGCGACAAAAGCCACTTTAACAAAAAAGGCACTAATCAGGCCAATATATGTACAGGGTGCAATATGTTATATATCGCCGGCCTTTAATTTCTCAACCGTCGGTCGTAGACATACAGTTCCAATTACAAAAACGTTTCAAATGAAGTAAATATTCATGTTGTGGCATTATTTAAAGTAAAACATCAATTTTAAAGAAATTACGAAATCTAACTTTTTATACGGTCCCCCAGTCCCTATAGTTATATTTAGTAAAAGATTACACATATCATAACAGATATAACTCAAAAAGTTTGCATCTGTACTACAAAAACTGACAGAGTTATTAAATTTCAAAGTTTGAGATTTTTTCGCATGATTTTGTCTTTCAATGAGGTATCGGTTAAAAGATTAATTAAAGTAATTCGGGACCAAAATCGGGGTGCAATGTCCTTTTTACGGCGAAACCACCTTTAACCGGTATCGTCAAATTGGAGTATCACCAAAGAAGGTTATTTCATTTAAAAATTTTAGCTGACTTTTAGGTGTCGTATACAAACCGAAGAATGAAATATTGAAATTAAACTGAAAAATAAATATCAATTTATTATAATATCAGAAAACGGTCTACTATAAAAAATGAATATGTCAGATGACGGAATCTACTAGAGATACTGCTCATAGTGTTCTCCATTGGTGGCAATGCACAACTGAATGCGTGACACTACTGAGTCCTGGACACGTTACAGCTCAGAAGATGTGTAAACTGTTCGACAATCAAGGATGATGCGTTGCTTCAGATAAACCAGAGAAGTGGTCTCAGTCACATAGACCTATGCCTTGATGTAACACTAGAGGTAGAAATCCATGGGTGTCAAGACCGGCGAACATGGTGGCCACTCTAACGGACCACCATATCCAAGGATCTGTTGACCGAATTCGGTGGCCAGATACGCCCGGATGTTTGATGTTTTGTGTGGTGAGGGCTCCATCATGTTGAAACCACACTCGGCATGCATGTCAGAGAGGCAGCTCTTCATACCAATCACGGACCGTGTTTGTAGCAGATGCAGGTGACGATCGCCCGTTAAAATCCCATCATAGAAGATGGGTCCAACAATCTGGGTTCCCCATATACCGTAACACACGTGTCGTACTGCGCAGGCGATGTGGAGGTTTTCCAGAGACTAGTAATCTACATTGTGCACGTTCACAATGCCACCCCGTATAAACATTGACTAATCTGTCACACAGAATGTCACAAAGAAATGACAGATTTTCCTCTAAGATGTTGAGCATGAAATTACAATAAACAAATCGTCGTGCGTGGTCACCCAGCATCAATGCTTCCACCAGTCTCGGATATAATATGGATGCTCATCAAGTGCATGTAACAAATGCCAGACATGCTGACCACATGCCTCGCTTATTTCCGTCGTGCTCAGTTGTGGAATTAAAAGGGCGAATCACAGCACCTCCCCGGTGTCACTCGAACATTACACCTTGCCCGTCTACTTGTTCTGAGTCGTGGTGAAACAACGCCGGTCTCTCTAATATGGTGCAATGCATTATTTATAGTTTCATGCGTTGGATGTACGTATATCCTTAGAGAAACGTTCTGAATAAACGCTCGCAGCCTCTCTGCATTCCTTTGACATTCACCATAAATATGTATCATTTCGGCATATTGCATGCATGCGTGGCTCGCCATCACGATCTCAGCGCTGATTAGCATGTCCACTGCTAGGTGGCTCGTGTTTTATCCCAAACGTGTGGCGATGCGGTATTATTGTAATTTGCATAATCCTAATTTTCATGCATGCTATAGCTCGGCTGGTCGTTTGCATTCCGCTGTCATTTATCTAGTCCTTAGTGAGTATGTTTTATCTTCCGGTTGTCTATTCTACCTACTTTGACGTTTGAAGATTGTTCGACCCATAAAAGTGTTACACAACATTTTGAGCAGTATATCTCGTTGATTCCGTCATTTGACATATTCATTTTTTATAGTAGACCGTTTTCTGATATTATAATAAAGTGATATTTATTTTTCAGTTTAATTTCAATAATTCATTCTTCGCTTTGTATACGACCCCTAAAAGTCGCAAAAATTTTTAAATGAAATAACCCGTTTCGGTGATACACCAATTTGGCAATGCCGGCTAAAGGTGGTTTCGTCGTAAAAAGGACATTGCATCCTGATTTTGATCTCGAATTACTTTAATTAATCTTTTAACTGATCCCTCATTGAAAGAAAAAATCACGCGAAAAACTCAAACTTTGAAATTTAGTAACTCTGTCAATTTTTGTAGTACAGATGTCAAACTTTTTGTGTTATATATGTTATGATATGTGTAAACTTTTACTAAATATAACTATAGGGACTGGGGGACCGTATAAAAAGTTAGATTTCGTAATTTTTATAAAATTGATTTTTTTCTTTAAATAATGCCTCAACATGAATATTTACCTCATTTGAAATGTTTTTGTAATTGGAACTATACGTCTACGACAAACGGTTGAGAAATTAATGGTCGGCGATAGATAACATATTGCACCCTGTATATATATATATACATATATATTTCTTTTTTCCTATATATATATTAATATATATAAAGAAAAGTGTTTTTGTTTTGTTTTGTTTTTTATAGGAATATACAAAAAAGGTTTGCAGACCTCTGTGATTATATAACATGTGTATGTTCATTTAAATATAGTGGTAGTCATGAATGAAATTAAGGTACCTGGGCCCAATATGGCCCACGCCATAAATTTCATTTACTTTCTTTTTAATTCAATGGATGACAGTATACATTCGACCCTCAGGACGATATAAAGTGGGGAAAAAACAATAAAGACTATGTCGTATCAAAAGTGGCTACGCTATTGGAAAAGGAAGTGAAAGTTTCGCCCCCAAAAAAATCGTGTTATTATTTCTTAAAGGTATGGAATACTTTGTATTATTAATATTTGCTAGCATTTAACACAAAGTAAAAATGAATATAATAACACCGCTAATCTAAGATAATATTATCAATAATTTTATCATTACTTCTGACTACATCCGTTTTTGGGGAGCAAAATGAAAAAATGGCGGAGGTTCCCATTGTGGCCAGGGTGGGCTATATGTTTGTAGTGACTTCAAGCCTATATATATATCTTTTTACGAACATAATTTTGTTTCACTTTTGTTCTTCAATTAATACATTTCTTAGTAAAAATAAATAATTTATTAAATTTTGTTTTGGTGTTAATTTAATTTTTTTTTTTTTTGTGATTTTGCAGACTTTCAAAAAATTGCAATTATTATATATAATATATATATATATATATAAATATATATATATACACTGCTCAAAACAATTAGGGGAGCACATGGTTTTAACGGAATTATGCAAATATTTTCACCGATAAGTGACGTAAAATAAAACATCCATAATTTAAAGCGTACTAGAAAGCAGATAAATAAAACATCACATGCAAATTAAAGTTTATGACGTCAAAAACTAGAAAAAGGAGAAAAGTGCAGAAATCGGGATCTTGCAGAAACGTCTGTTTCACTATCTCATTTGTAAAATTCAAATGCTCAGCTTGTGTTTTGAGAAAAGGTAACTTGAAAATATCACAACAATGTGATTTACCGGAATCCATGGCTTGACGTGTTATCAAGACAGTTGAATTTGGAAAAACACAACGAAGTGTAGCGGACGTTGTCGGAGTGGCTAGAAGTATCAATGCGAGGCTGTGGAATCGATTCCAAGACACTTGCAATGGTAGACGTCGACAAGGGCAAGGTCGGCCATGTGCTACCACAGAAACTGATGACCAATATATCCTGTTAATAGCTCGTCGAGACAGAACGGGCAATGCCACTCTGCTGCAAACACAGTTGTTCTTGGCCACAGGATGGAGGGTGTCTAGCCAAACAGTCAGAAATATGCTTCACCAGGGTTATCTCTATGCACGTAAGCCAGTGGTCTGTATTCTGTTGATCTCAAGCAACTGTGCGGCCCAAAGAAGTTGGGCAACTGAACATCGAGTTTGGAGGCAACGTTGATGGAGTCAAATTCTGTTTACAGGCGAGTCCCGATTCCGTCTGGACGTGACATCTGATGTGTTTTGGCAAGGGGAGAAAGAGGCTCTCAAAATAATCCCACATTCGATCCTGAAAGATCACATTACAGACGAGGTGGGTGTATGCTACGGGTTGGAATCATCATAGGTGGACGTACCGGACTGCATATCATTCGGAATGGCACTTTGACGGTCCGAAGTTATACAGACAAGATACTGAGACCTCCTGTCGTATTTTATGTTGCAGCAATTAGTGATTTCTTTTTTCCATGCATTATAATGCCAGACCTCGTGCAGTTCGTCTTATGGAAAACATGCTTGAAGCTAAAACAATACAACGTATGGGATGACCAGTATGCTCCCCTGACCTAAATTCGATCGAGCATGTCTGGGACATACTCAGACGACGCATTGCTGCGACACCAAGGTCTCCTTTTACTGTCTGGGACTTGGAGATTGCAATTCTTGAGCTGTGGAACAATATTCCTCAAAGTCTTATCAATAACCTCATTGCATCCGTGGAAAACAGGTGTGCAGAAGTCTTAGCTGTTCGAGGAAACCACACGCCGTATTAAAAATCTTGCATCATTTCTAAACAATACATTTTTTTTATCATTTACGTGAAACCAAATTGTTGCCCTAAACAATCTATTCATGTTCTTTCCACCTTTCCAAATAACAAAAGCTCCGCTAAAAATTTTTTGCACCTTTTTTCTGTATTGCGCATTGATACACGTGTACTATCCATTTTATGCCCATACATGGTTGTCTTGAACTGTTCTCTTCACTTTTTTGCTTGCTCCACTTATTTTTTTGAGCAGTGTGTATATATATATAACATATAATAATTTGCATTTTTTGTTTCAGTTTTCTAATTTTATTTTCCAGTTTTCTAAAAATTTACAAAGTGGGCCATATTGAGAAATGGGTGTTCCTAATATGTCCCATATGACACTTTTTTACATTTTGGCTTATATAATTTTAAATAGTATAATTACAAGTATAAAGCCTATTCTTTTATTTACCACATTAATCCCTTCTAAGCAATTGCATAAATAGTTTCCATGAAAAATAATACTAACATGGTGAAAAAAGCAATCATATCTTAGTAGGGTCTTATTGGGGCCAGATACCTTATATGTTAAACGTTAAATTTTAATGGATTCATAAATCTTTACTGAAAAACATTGAAACACGTTTAATTTGTGTGTCTGATGGGAATAAGAAAACAGTGCAAATTGAATAAAATTTCAAAATGGGATAGGAAGAAGTATTATGAAGTTTAGGTATGTAAGAAAGGTCAGTAGTGATATTGGAAGGTTCTTTTATTTAACCTTACATTACACGAATTTTTCTTTTGGGAGTGGTATTTTTTAAAACTTAGGGTTATATACCACAATTAAAAAGTAATTATTTACCTTATTTATAAGCAAACTTCTGAGATAACACGACATAAGTATTTTTATTTAAATATAGTGTAAATATTTGTATATATAGTGTAAATATTTGTAAATAAACAGTCTTTTGAAACTCGATGAATCAATTAGTCTAACCCTGTATATTAGACAGAGTTCTTTATAAGTATAATTCATGAAAATATTGATTATCTTTTAAGTTCAACTACATATGTATTATCATCCGTGACTCATTTATATGGCAGTATTTCACAGAATTACATTTCTAATATGGTAAATTGTTCCCATTTACAATCATCAATTTTCAATTATGCATTAATCAAATTTTAAAAGTACTGTAATGGAGATTTTTGTGATGATCTTCTTACAATAAATTAAACAAAAAAGTTAAAAGAGGAATTTTTGTTCAGGTGTGTCGTATGAACATTATAAAACACTTATTGAAAGTTCGTGTCAGGGCTTAATTTTATTTCTTGTGATATTGTCAATGCTATTACATTGTCAGCATATCTGTAGTAGGTAAAAATTTAAAGCGGGTATAAACTTATTGAGACATTCGGTATAGATTTTAGGCATAGCTGCCAACTCTTACGCTTTTTTGAACCTGAAAAATTTAATAGTAAATTTTACTTTTTTTAAATCGCCGTAATCTGTCGATATAAGGCAAAATTTTCTATTAAATATTTGCGGTACAAAAAATGCATAAGCTTTGGCAGCTATGGTTTCAGGTAGAAAAAACATGAATGCATTCATTTCAATATTTTAAATCTGTTGATTTTGTTAAAGCTTTAACGAAATTTATAAAAAATTTCGCGAAACTTGACAAAACGGTTTTTATCTTTGAAACTTTATGAATTAGTGTCAGTTATAAAAAATGTATAACTTGGAGCAATATTTTGAGAAAATAAAATTTCAGAGATATCATATTATAAATAAAAACGTAAACATAAACTTAAATTTGTGATTTTTTTCAATTATAAGCATTTCAAAATATATAATAAAACTTTAATACATTTATGTCAATTTTCGAGTTTAATATTCATTTGTTTTTCACATTTCAATTATAATTTAAAAATAAAACAGTGTGAAAATTAATAATAAATATGATAAAATTAAAAAGAATAAATGTCACATTTTTTTTAATATTACTTAAATTAAAAAGTTAGGAATTTTTATGGAAATTTATTCCAGTTTAATTTATTTTCCGTGTACAGTATACTGTAAAAAAACAGACGCCGTTACAGGAATTTTTGTTGTTTCCGTTACATAAAATGTTCTAGGAATCCCAGTTTCCTAGAAAAACTTTAGTAACTTTACAGATTTTTTTTTTTTACAGTGTACTTTCCTATGTTTTAAGTTACTTATATATATTTTGAAATTTTCTGTTCTAAAGTAAACATTTTAAAAGGAATATTACTCTGAAATTTTTATTACTAAAAAATCATTATAAATAATAATTGTAACTTTTTATAGGCCTTTGAAATATTTTACTCATTCTCATAACTACAAATGAACGTTTCAAAGACAATTTTATATTTTACATTAAATTGATTTAATAATTGATATTTAAAGAATCAAATAAATTATCGTCTCTGTTTAAGTATTTCCTCTTTGTAATTTTTCAATATCCAATACAGTAAATTTGTTTAGCTTGTACAAGTTAGAATGTATTTATTTTAAAATCCTTTAAATTATTCACTTCTTAAACATTTAATAATAAGAACAATTTTATTCCAACGTTAGTTTCTCAAACATTACCTAAATCCTCATGCTTAACAGATGAAAATTATTCCCACAAGTAATTAATAAGTCAAAAGTCAAACTTTCTTTAATGTTTAGAATCGCAAAATTCCATATAACAGTAATCAACGTTAAAATATTGCCTTAAGTTATACAACTGTCTAATGTCAAATTTCCTTTAATGTTTCAAATTTTAACTTCAAAATGATCATTACAAAATGTAGCAACTTTCAAACAACTTTTGGTCTTATAACCCGAAGCACCTGCGTAATTTTTCAAGTAGTTATTCTTGCTCATTTGGTAATGTCGGCATTAGTTTTCTTGTTCAGGTCTTATAATGAAAATTCTATATACGTTTATATCCTGAGGCACCCATATGCATCTTTAAAGAAAGTACTTCAAAATTCTGCATTTTGGAGCGAAGTTCGTAAAGAATAATAACAATACGTTTTTGTTTATCCAATGTAATTAGATTTCCTTTTGCAGAAATAATTATGTAGATCATAAAAAAGGTATTTTTGAATAACGTATGCATTCTTATAAATGAGTGTTTAAAAAAATATATTTTCTAAACGTTAACTATACGGAACACATTTTAATTCAATTAAAGAAGTGATAAATTATAAGCAAAAAAGTGTTTTAAAGAGGAGCTTTTATTTAATGTACCAGAAAAGAAAAAAAAATGTTGATGGGAAATTGAGTGAATAAATGTTATTAAATTTATTAAGCTAAATAATACTATAAAAAGTGATAAAATATATTCATTTAGATTGACGACCATCGCACAAACGGTCCAAACACAAATTTTTAAATTTTGTGAAAGTATTTCTATCATGAATGATTTTTAAAATGTCGCCGTTTGTGCGATGAAACGGTAGTCAATCTAAATAAAGATATTTTATCAATTTTTATAGCATTATTTAGTTTAAATTGATTATAAGTGATTATTATACGTGTTCTTATAAATAAATATTTTAAATGAAGTAAATTAAACTACGTATTAAAGAAATAAATAAACTTTTTATCAGTTTTTTTAATAAAATGGACCTAAAATTTTAAATGCACCTTCCTGACAAGAAAAAAGTCGATTACTGTCATCGTGAGGATAGAACCCACATTAATTCACAGTGGACGCTGAACTTAAAGATGGCACACTTACCAACCATGCCACAGTTCAATCGAGACCGTCAGCTTATTTCTGAATCAATCAATGGCATTTACGTATCCTTGCTGGGCAATTATTTTTGCACCCTGCGGTGTTCCAGAGGCATATTTCAAATATTGTCACGTCATTATCCGTCTATAGTACTAATCCATGAAACAGTTGATACATAAGGTGTATTTTTCTATGCTTGGGATGCTTTAACATAAATTACACGGCGTTTTTGTAACCAAGCTAAAAGGAGACGTTTTTTGTGGAATTCAGAAATAAAGCCATCGTGTGGAACAATAAAAATGTAATAATAACATAATAATATGGATCAATCAATAAAATTCATGCAACAGTTGATACAACAAAGGTATTTTTTCATACTTGACATGCTTTAACATAAATGACATAGAGTGTTTTTTTAAATAAGCAATTAGATCGCTTTATAATACAATCATCATTAATTTGCATTACATTTGCTTTATAATCATACACTATATAAAGTGGTTCAACCTGGCAAATTTATGTTGCAAAAATACCCAATATTTATTTTGTTTTCCGAGAAAATAAAGTCTCCAGTTATGGTCATGTATCACAATTGATATCAATTGTGTCTTTTTTAACAAAATTAGATAAAAAAAGATTTTTTTGTGCGATTCAGAAATAAAAATATCGTGTGGCACACACACACACACAAAATTATATTATGGATTCGTCTACAATCCAAATATCTATGCAACATTTGATACAAAATAAGTATTTTTCCATGCTTGAGATGATTTAACACAAATGATGCAGCGTTTTTTTGTAAGCAAGCAACTCCATCTCTTTATAAAACAATCATCATTAATTGGTTATATTCGATTATAACAGAAAATTTGTACAACGTACCAATATTATAAAGAGGAAACCTTTCTGACGTCATTTTGAGTTTGGAAATACCTAACGTTTAAATTTCGGTTTTGTAATTTTCGCTACTGAGATTTTTGAAACTTCTAATCACAGCAAATTTTTATTTTTACACCGTTATCTACACTGTGAATAATTGGTGTAAAATTGCACCATAAAATTGGTGGCAACATCTTGCCACCAATTTTATGGAGTAATTTAACTGATATAACTGGTGTAATTAAAACTGATGTAACTGATGTAATTTAAACTGATATAACTGGTGAAATTTAAACTGATGTAACTGGTGTAGTATTACACCATAAAAATGTGAATATGTCACAATTCGCATTATTATGGTGTAACATAATACGAGTTATGCAGGCTAAATTACTCCTTAAAATTGGAGGCACCTATGGTGGCACAAATTTTAAGGAGCAAGATTACACTATTTTTTTACAGTTTACAGAATAAAATGTACTTTTAACTGCAATTTGTTGGAAAATCGCATCGCATTTTACTCATTTATTCTGCTTTTTAGCTCACAGGCTGTAAAAGCCTGAGAGCTTATATGCCCGCGGGTTCTGCATGTACATACGTAACGCGATAACTCTTTACAGAAACAACCGATTTGCTTTAAAAAAATTACTAGTTTCATTCTGATATGGCGCTTCCCTGATTAGTTTTGGGGATTCATTGTTTAAGGATATAGGGGAAAAGGGGGGGGGGTTAGTCCTCCTTAATTTAGATAAATGGGTTTTTCATGCAGAAATATTCGATTTGCTCCAAATTTGGTACACCACTTTATTATGTTAAGAAGTTTCAATGATTAGATTTTGAGGTTCATTGCTTAAATATAAAGGGGGGAAAAGGGGATAGACCCCTCCCTTGAATTTGGTAAATGGGTTTTTCATGTAAAATTATTCGATTTGCTCCAAATTCCGTATACCGGTTCATTATGTTAACCCTTTCAGCGTCCTAACCGTGTTTTTCCATCACGTAATTTTGGAATTCAAAGGCTGATTTAACACAAGATTGACATTAATGTACTTTTTTAAATTGCATACGATAAATAAATATGTGAGGTTAACAAATACAAATATTCATACAAATACTTTTCGCAGTTATTATTATATGAATCATTAAACATGAATGAAAAAATCTGAAGGACGCTTAAAGGGTTAAGGACCTGCCTTGATTAGATTTGTAGTTTCATTAGTTAAGTGTATAGGGAGGAGAGGGGGCTAGCTGCCCCGTCTTAATTTAGATAAATCGGTTTTTCATGCAGAATTATTCGATTTGCTCAAAATTTGGTATACCGGTTATTATGTTAAGGAGCTTCCCTGGTTAGATTTGGAGGTTTATTAGTTAAGTATAAAGGGCGGAAAGGGGGCTAGCCTCCCTTAATTTAGTTAAAACGGTTTTTCATACGGAATTATTCGACTTGCTCCATATTTGGTATACCGGTTTATTATGTTAACGAGCTCCCTTGATTAGATTTGGAGGTTCATTAGTAAATTATAAAGGGAGGAAAGGGCGGGGGCTAGACCCCCCCCCCTTTAATTTAGATAAATGGGTTTTTCATGCAGAATTATTCGATTTATTCCAAATTTGGTGTACAGGTTTATTATGTTAAGAAGCTGCCTTGATTAGATTTGGAGGTTTATTGGTTAAATAGAAAGGGGCTAGTCCCCCCTTAATTTATATAAATGGGTTTTTCATGCAGAAATATTCTTTTGTGCTTCAAATTTGATGTACCAGTTTATTCCGAAATGGTGCTTCCTTCATATGATTTGAATTTTCATTGGTTAAGTATAAAAGATGGAAACGGGGGCAAGTCCCCTCCCCTTAATTTAGATAAATGGGTTTTCATGCAGAATTATCCAATTTACTTTATTTTTTTTTTCTAGGTTCATTCTGATAAGGAGCTTTTCTGAGTAGATTTGAAGGTTCATTGGTTCAGCATAAAGAGAGAAATGGGGGAGCTAATACCCTCCTTAATTTACCGAAATGAGTTTTTTCATGCAAAATTATCTGATTTGCTTCAAATTTGGTATACCAGGTTATTATGTTAAGGAGCTTCCCTTTTTAGATTTGGAGGTTCATTGGCGAAGTATAAAGGGGGGAAACGGGGGCTAATTCCCCTTCATTTATTTTTTGAAGGACATTATTCTTTGAAATAAGAGTATAATATACAATTGGCGTGAATAGCCTGTGAGCTCAATGCCATCAGTTTAACTGAGCACTTTTCTTTTTATTTAAATAATTTTCAAGCATGAATTTTTTTAATCTATCAGCGAAGAAAAATAGCAATTATTTATGAATTAAAAACTTCAAAGTTCGAAAGAAATAAATGCCAAAAAAGAATATTTGACTTCTTTTTTCATTTGTCAGAGGTGATTTAGAGGCTTTAGAGAAACAAGTCTGTATTTCCGAAATAGACGTTCTTCATTTGTATAAAATACAAGAAAGACATATTAAAGAACGACCAAAAAATTTGAAGCAAAAAAAAAAATAAAATAAAAAAAATAAAAATAAAATAAAAATGACATCGATGCTTCCGAAATTACACAAGAAGAAATAATTTCACACTTTATTAGATTTTTTTTCTGTAACATAGAAAATATAAATTATTGTAAGTTTTTTTTTAAATTTAATCTTCTCTTTTTCTTACATAATTATTATTTAATAATGAATGGAACTATGGCTGAAGGCACTATTAAAAATTTTGTACTACTTCTGATATCCTTAGTTACTACTTTTTATATTCCTTCAAAAATTCGGCATAGTCTCGGTCCCGAGGTTGCCGGATTTTTGAAGTTATACTCCATAAGTAAAAACTAAAGAATCTAAGACTTCTTAGATATAAAGATTAAAAACATTATAAAAAAAAGGGAAATATATAACTTACAAATTGAACGTTATATTATAATACATGTTACTGCTTATTAATATCTCTTTAAATAAGAATTATAAAAACTTTACCAGAAGATTTTGAGGATATTAATTAAGATTAATCATATTTTATTTTAAAAAAATCTGTGCTTTAACAAGAAGAGAATCGACAAATATTGGACTAGCATGAAGTCTTTTTTCGCAAAATATTTCCTAACGAGATATTTCAAAGTATAGAATGGAAAGGAATCTGCTTAGAAATGTTTTTTTATCGACGCTACTATGATTCAGTTACAAATTACTATAAATACTCCTACGGGTGACAAGAAAATAAAACATTGCTAAAAGATGTTCTATATTTTATTCTTTACAATTTTGTTTTGTGTAGTAATTTTATGGTTGTTTCGTATGATTTCTCAGATTGTGATACTGCGTAAGTAAATACTGGAAAAAATAACTTTGTTTTATTACGTACTTTGTCACAGAGATAAAATCTTTGTATCCGCACTTCGGATTTTCAATTTTCAGTAGAAATAATATAAATTGGAATAGATTTATAGAGAAAAATATTTATATAGTTTAATAATAGCTTTAAAAAATTTAAATATTATTTTAAGTTTTTAATCTTGTTTTTAAACGATATTTCTATTTAGAGATAATACATACCGTAGAAAAATGCAATATAGTATTTTAGAAAGTTTATTATTTGAAACAATAAATTATATTGATTTGACTACAATTTTATCATTGAATTAATTTTCATTTTCAAAGAAAAATCATTTTTTTTCATATATATAGATGCATATTATACAAATATTATTTATCAATTAAATCATTTGTACAGAAAATAAGTTTAATATTTAGACATTAATGGAACGTTAAAGTTTAACTGACGTTTGAGGTGCTATTAAATTAACTTTTAAGAAAGCCAATTAAAATATTTGAATTTTTTGCACATAGTAAAAAAATGCATACGTATAACATTGCTTAAAATATAGAAAAACATCAAACAATCTTTTGGGTTACATTTGCAGAAAATTTCTTTAAAAGCATTACATTTCTAAGCTACAAGAACACAATTATCCAATATCAGAGGCATTTATGTTTGAATATTTATATTGCAGTAGTCTTATTTCACAGAAACTGTATAATGTTTAATTATTGTGTATTCACTCGAATCATGAAAAAAATGACGTGAAGGAATATTCATTACTTCACCTTATAACATTAGTATTATCGAATGTGTTCAAAAGTGTCAAAATTACGAGAATGCTGTTCATGTTTAAGAGAAAAATATTTATGATTTAAAAAACTTAAGTTTTAAAAAGGCAAATCTTAAAAGGTTATAAATTTTTAAGTTTTTAAAGCTTAAAAGTGGAAACATTTTTTTTTTAAATTTGGTATCAAGTGTGCATTACGTAAAGAAGAAGTATCATTCATAATAAAACATCGAAATAAAAATATACCAATTTGAATTATAGTCACTTCAAAGATTGGATACAGTTCACTTATAACATAGGAATAAATAGCTTATTTCCCAAGCCCATCATTAGAGAATATTTTATTAATTAATTGCTGTTTATTTTTATAAATACGTCACATCGTATTGAAATGAGAGAGCCAATGATTATTAGAGTTCAAAGCAGAAGTAGCAGTCTCTAGGATTATATATTATTAACTGCAGTTCCATTTATTTTACTACATCACTCTGTTTCTCATACGCCACTTTCATTAAATGCGTAGATGGACAGTCGATGTCGTGTTTCAGATTAAAATTGCGTAGAACAGAGTGATGTAATAAAATAAATGGAACTGCAGTTAATAATATAAATTTTTCTCTAAGTTCAACCCAAGAGACTGCTACTTTTACTTTCAAATCTACTAATTATTGGCTCTCTCATTTCAAACGTGACGTATTTATAGAAATAGAGAGCAATTAGTCAATAAAATATTCTCTGATGATGGGCTTGGGAAATAAGTTCGAAAGTACTAAGAAGTTTTAAATAAAATGTATATTTTAACTTATAACATCTCTTTTTTTTATTTTAGTCGCTTTTTAAGTAAAAGAGTGGCTTCTTAAAGTTCATATTGTATAATTTATGATTGAATAGAGTGAAATATTGGGTTTCGTCTTATGATTTTATTTGCAACTGTAAACAATTTTCAGTGTACAAATATTAATCAATTGAAAATACTTTCTACCCTCAATTGATAATAATAAGATCCTCTGTTTTTTTCCTAACCTTTCCTTACCATTACAGTCAGTTATGTTTCATATTAAAGAGAAAATCAGAAAAAAAGAAAGAAAAAACACATTTTCATGATCAGTGCAAAGGTGGCCCATTCATGACCATGATCCCCAAAGCAGAATGCTTTGCAATGTTCTGCAACGGAATTTCAGATGATCAAAAATATTCTGCAAGCGCAATTTAGGGAAAAAAGGGGGGATTGGGAACGTTTATATAGGTTTTTTCCGCAATCTTTTGATGAAATTTATGTTTTTTCCGCAATCTTTTCGCGAAATTTGCGTTTTTTCATGATCTTTTGACGAAAGTTGCGTTTTTCCGCGATCTTTTCACGAAATTTGCATTTTCCCACGATCTTTTGACGAAAGTTGCGTTTTCTCCGCGATCTTTTTTCTAAATTTGTGTTTTTCTGCGATCTTTTGACGAAATTTGCGTTTTTCCCGCGATCTTTTGACGAAATTTGCGTTTTTTCCGCGATCATTTCTCGAAATTTGTGTTTTTTCCGCGATCTTTTCATGAATTTTGCGTTTTTTCCGCGCTCTTTTCACGAATTTTGCGTTTTCTCTGCAATCTTTTCACGAATTATGCGTTTTTCCCGCATCTTTTCACGAAATTTGCGTTTTTCCGCGATACTTTGAAGAATTTCGTGATTCTTTGTCGAAAATTGCATTTTTCCGCTATCTTTTCACGAATTTTGCGTTTTTTCCGTGATCTTTTCACGAATTTTGCGTTTTATTCGCGATCTTTTTCACGGAATTTGCGTTTTCCGCGATCTTTTCACGAAATTTGCGTTTTTCCGCGATACCTTGAAGAATTTTGTGATTCTTTTTCGCGATTATTTGTCGAAATTTTCGTTTTTTTTCCGTGATTTTTTTCACGAAATTTATTTTTTTCGCGATTTTTTGACGAAATTTGCGTTTTTCCACGACCTTGTCACGAAAGTTGCGTTTTCTCCGCGATCTTTTCACGAAATTTGTTTTTTTTTCGCGATGTTTTGACGTAATTCGCGTTTTTTACGTGGTCCTTGGGCGAAATTCACGTTTTTTTCGCGATTGCCAGCTTTCAAGCTTTAGTGAAAAACTTTCCCAGCTTCGTTCTTTGCACATGCGCGGAAGGAAACTCCCGTTCGGAAAGAAATCGCTAGTTATTCAGAAAGTAGGTGAAATAGGAGGGAGGGAGAAAGATTGATTGTTGCGCGACATTCCCATTTCTTCCTGAATAGATTCGAACACAACGAAAGTAGTACCCCCCCCCCCCCGAATTCTTTTTGCTTTCACATCAATATGCAATTTTTTTTTTTTTTTTTTACAAAAAAAAAAAAAAAATGTAACTTTTGTCTTGAAATGTTCTGCAGCACATCTCATTGTTCTGCGACGTACGTCGCACTTTTAAGCATATTCTGCTTTGGGGACCATGAAATAGTGGCCCATTCAGCCCCACCTATACTTCTGGAATATATTCAGGCTTTTTTAATACAATAAATTCAAATAACATCTAAATACATCCTAAAATTAGTTTACAGATATGCAAAGACTTGCTAATACACACATCTGCAATGAAATAATAGATACTTTTTAGCTTATTTATTTTACTGAAAAGAAAAAAAAATTACTTTTCAATCAGATTCTTGACCATCCTACTCTAGTGGGAAAATGGCTTGTCCCAAACAACGGAAATTTTGATGAGTTTGGTAGAACAAATAGCTTCATCTATTGGTGGCATCTAAAATAATTTTATGCAAATAGTTTTTCATATTTTGTTAATGACCCATTCATCCCCATGGCCCATTCATTACCACTCTCCCCTACCATGAATGTAGCCAATAAAACTATTTATTTGAATAAAAAGAGAAAATATGTAGAAAATAATATGTGAACTTCTATGGTCTTTTTGGGCCGATGTTTTTCAGGGTGTTCAAGTTGACAAATGTTTTTGATTTTCAAGACTCCAACAACTTCTAGTCCAATTTGGGTGTCAATATGAGTAATATTTTGGGAACTGTCATGTTGACAAAAGTGTAATTTTTGATGTGCAGCCAGAGCTCTGTGCTCTGACAATAATTTTAGTTAAAATTTTGCTCTAATAAAAACCCAGTAAGAAAAATTATGTAATGTGATGAAAACAAAAAAGACAATTTGATGAGTGGTATCTGTGTTAGAGAATGAAATAATCTCTTACTTTTTTCAATCTTGTTTTCTTTCAATAAAAAATATATTTTCATAGGCATTTTATCCCAACTATATAATATACTCACTCATTTAATTTGAATAAAAGATGAAACCAACTGGAAATCAAGTATCTTTAATACATTTTTCTTATAATGTTCTTACTAATTTTGTGTCAAATTTCTTTACCTGGTCTCTTTCTTTCACTCAGCGTGAAATATTCTTTAATCTGTACTCTTGACATTATTAAAACTCAACAGCCGATATGCCAGGTATCAAATTACTAAGCTCATTACGATGAAATGAATGAGCTATTAAAAATAAATTCGCCGCCAAGGTCTCTGATCATTTATTTCTAATCATTAGGACTTTCTAAAAAGAAAACGAAGCAAAATGTCCTACTTTTAGGAATAAGATATAAAAAAATAACAAAAAAAGAGTTCCAACTTTCATAACTAAGATATTAAAAAAATCATATAAAAAAGATATGCAGAAAATGCATATTATAATTTATATTCTAAAAGTGTGTATACAGCCTAATAAATAAATATTCACGATATTTCATTAACATTTTTCATACGCTATATATAATGAACGAAACGAATGAGCGATTAAAATCTAAATTCACCGCCAAGTAATTTTATACCTATACTTGCAGTAATCATTAGGAGTTTCTGAAAAAAGAAAACAAAAAAAATTGCCAACTTCGACAATTGGGATGTTAAAAAAATCATATAAAAAAGATATAATTCTATTGAGTCTCAATAGAAAAATATGTATTATAATTTATATTTTTAAAATATGTGTACAGCTTAATAAATAAATATTCTCGATATTTCATTAAAATTTTCCATTCAGAATATATTATGAACGAATGGAATGAGCGATTAAAATCTAAATTAACCGCCAAGGAATTTGATACATATAATTGCAGTAATCATTAGGACTTTCTGAAAAAAAAATTAAAAAAATTGCCGACTTCCACAATTAAGATATTAAAAAAAATCATATAAAAAGATATAAAATTCTAATGATTCTCAATAGAAAAATAAGTTTTATACTTCATATTTTTAAAGTGTGTATACAGCATAATAAATAAATCATCTGGGTACTTGATTAACATTTTTCACACTGTGTATTGCATGAACAAATCGAATGAGCTATAAAATTCTAATTTTATCGCCAAGAAATCTGATACTTTTACTTGCAGAAATCACCAGGACTTTCTAAAAAAATGTACAGCTTTCACAACTAAGATATTAAAAAAATCATATAAAAAAGATATATTTAAAATGTGTCTCAATAGAAAAATACATTTTATAATTTATATTTTTAAAGTGTGTATATAGAATAATTAATAAATAATCTGGGTATTTGATTAACATATTTTTAAATTGTATATTGTATGAATACGAATTGTATATTGTACGAATTGAATGAGCTATAAAAATTTAAATTCACTGCCAGGGAATCTGATATACTTTTACTTGTAGTAATTATTATGACTTTCAAAAAGAAATGTCCACCATTCACACTTAAGGTATTAATAAAATCATATAAAAATATATTTTTATTGTAAAAATACATTTTACAAATTGTACTTTTAAGTGCACCTACATCACAATAAATAAGTAATCTCGGTATTTTATTAACATTTCTTGATATTTTATATTGTTAAAAATTAAACCTCTTTGTAATAGTATTTAAATAAATTATCTGATAAAAAAACTTTAGAAAAGGTATGTCTAGATATGTCTTCAAAAATTGTTTCCATTATTTTTCTAAAATAATGAAGATAAAACACTTTAGAATTAAAAACTTTCTTTTTGAGTTCCGTAACAGAAAATATCAATCATAACGCGAAATGTCTAAGAAAAGAATTGACAAGGCACTTCTTGAAATGCTTAGCTTCAATTAAATAAATGATTGAATTTGCGGAAAGTTGGAGAAAGTTATATTGGGGATAAAACATGAAAATATGTCCGGAGTTTTATTACTACACGTTAACACGTTGGCGGCTAAGCCGTATGAGGTGAAATCATTCCTCGTGGCTGAAAGTTTTCTTTTGTTAAAATTTATTGTTGAAATATTTTTGTTGAAATTTTGTTGAAATTGTTGCAAAACTCTTTAAGAAGGCTTGGGAAAAATTTAAAGATGTTGCCAGTTGGCTAGACAGATACAGAATGAATTGAAACAGCATTAACAGGTGTCGAAGGGTCGTCGACGGCTGCCATTTGGAGAGGGGCGCTAGTGTCGAACACCCTTCGACACCCGCCGCCAACGTGTTAAAAGAATTATTATGGATGTATGAAATCGGTATTAGTAAATACATTTTGACTAACAAGTAATATTTAAGTAAATACTAAAACTAAACTAAACTCTGTGGCTATACGATCCATGAAGGATCTGGGCCGACAGTGCCCATCTCTGTTTTCTTGACCCTGGGTCCTGAGGTGCTATATTTAAGTAAATATATTGCCTTTATTTATTATAAATCGATCGAATTTTTTTTTCTTTCTTTTGGCAGAGAGTGTTTCTTATGATTACTGGAAAAACGCCTATGAAAAGTACCAGATGTTTCAAAAGTTCAGTGCGAAAGTAAAACGCGATCAAACAACAACAACAACAAAAAAGCAATTTAACAAATTACAACGACCATCTGGAAAATGATTTTTTCAAAGACTAAAATTTAAGACATAAAAAATCGCATGGAGTTGATCATACATTACGTACGCCATGAATTAAACATTAATAGTGTTATTACACGTAAAAATTGCAAGCGACAGAAATCGCCTGCGATTCGTCAGATTTCCTGAAACTTACGTATTATCCACTTAAAACTTACGTATTATCCAAGCATTTCATTGGCTGTTCGGGAAAAGGCTTTTCCATCGTCAGATTTCCAAAACATCTGACGACCTATTTTAAATGAAATTTCATTCTTAAACTTCTAAACATCCCACACTATTACTTTTTACACCGTCGTATAGAGAAAAAAAATGTACTTTTAAATGCAATGTGTTTGAAAGCTGAATCTCAATTTGTTTCTGAGTTATTAATTTTTTTTTGTAGTTTTTATTACTTTTTTGTCATAGTGGCAACAGAAGTATCCATCTCTGTTGAAAGTAAAAGGAAAATACATATTACTGTATAGACCAATCAGAAAACGAATAAAACGCGGATTCAACCAATAAAACGCTTCAGATACGTTTTTGATTTCCTACGCTGACAGAGGACAATAACCATTTTTCCAAATGGTTTACAAGATCTATGGGTCGGAGAGACATGCGGTTTGCAGATAAATATTCAGAATGGTATGGGATTTTGTATGACACCAACAAAAAAATTAGTTCCAAATCTCGACAATAGAGGGCACGGCTCTAAATAGTTCCATATTTTAAAATAGCAATTAAAGCCTTTGTGCAGGAATATTAAAAAGCAGTAAACCAACGTTTAAAATGCACAAATAATGCGTGAAAAGCAGCAAACAGCTGTTTCGAAACAGCTGGTCTGTGTCTTGGTCTGTGATTAAATTGATCTGTCACTTGTAATTCGCTGAGTGTGCGTGTTTCCAGTGTTTCTGGAATGTAGTTCTGCTTAGTCAGGCGCAATCGAACCTGTGCTGATAGTATGTTTGATTCGCTTTCATAAAAACTGCTGATCGCCTGCGTAATGTTAGACTGAGTGTGTTGATAACACCCTGTATATAATGCTACATCCAAAGCAGCTAAATTCACTCGAGTTTTGTGATTTGATGACGAAAATTTTTCTAGACATGGAATCGATGTAGAGCTAATCAAATTAAGAGTATAGACTATTAAAAAGCTAGACAGGCACCTAGAAGCTATCGAAGAGGTGACTCGTATGCTTTTTCAAGAAAATACCAGAATGTTTACATTGCTAAGTATAAAAATTTTGTCATTCCAGAGGCAGTTTTTGATATAGCCTGCTATTCAAGCGAATTCTATTCAATGTTGATCAAACAACACCATGTGTTCGTTGAGTTTGGATCAATATATGATACGACAGAAGCCTACCTGTCCGAATACTTTAGTAGAATGTCTTTGTCTGAAACAAAAGATAAATTTTTATTTAAATTACGCAAAAAAATTTAAAAAAAATTGTGATTTCTTAATAAATCACATTTTAAATTTAGAATGAAGTTTAAATATTGGTTTTGACTAATTAAAAATTGTAAAAATTCATTAAAAATTCATTATAAATGCCTGCATTGTACACAGAACCAATACTCAGCCTGCTGATGACAAATCTGAAAACACCAAAAAACTGGACCTTTCATAGTCCTATCTTGTATTTTAGCATAATAAACTAGTGATCTTGCATACATAACCCCCCCTGATGTTCTAACATGCAGAACCAACTGATCTCGCAATCAAAAAATCAGTGATGTTTCACTATTTCAAAATGCCTGCATTGTACATCACTGTTTCATAAAAGGTGGAGGCGGGAAGCAGTGGCGGTACACCAATGTAGTACTTCTAAGTGTCATGTTGCGTGTGAGTCTCGTCCTGCAGTCGTCCGGTCGAGATCTCCTGTTCCTGGCTGTTCCCATTGGCCCGTATCTGAGGGTCCATGTGATAACGATGACAGCGAGGATGACTTTCTGCCTAGCCCGAAGCGAACCAAATAGCTTGGAGATGTTCGCCCAGTGCTTGCACGTAAATATACCAGTTATTATACAAAGCCTGCTTTTTTTTCTAGAAAAAACATCTGTCGAACAGCTGTACAGCGAGATTCTTCATCAGTGCAAGATAGGGAAAAAAGAACAGCGTGCTAGAAAAAGCAAGGCTCATTTGTGCATTTAAAACGTTGGTTTACTGCTTTTTAATAGTTCCATATTGTTCACACAACGCAAGATTTGGATATAAAACAGAGTACATGCAGTATTCTCTAACGTTTTCGCATTCAATTCTTGTGTGAGCAATGTGGAATTACTCTATGCAATTATCTGCCGTAGCACCTTCTATTGTCGAGAATTTGAACTAATTTTTTGTTGGTGTCATACAAATTCCCGTACCACGCTGAATATTTGTTTTCAAACCGCATGTTTCTCCGACTCATAGATCTTTTTTTTTTTTTTTTATCGCGTTTTACTTTGCACCGAACTTATGAAACATCCGTTATATGTATGGAAATCTTTATATATTTTCCTCAAATAGAATATTTATTATTCATAAATTTTTAACAGTATTTAATGTTTGATATAAAGACTTAAATTTTAAAAACAATTTGTCTTAACAATTCTATTTATTTTTGGTACGATGAGTCACTTGTATACTTGTACTTTATACTTGTATGTACAGTCGTGGAAAATAAAAAGTAAACACCCCCTACTAACTTCTCAACAAATTATCGTAGAAGAAAGTTACTGGTACCGAACGATTGGAAATAAAGTCTACTTTTAAGTAAGGTATATAAAATTAGCTTAGGAGGCTATCTACATATTAAAACGAATCATAACTTTATTTTATTGAATAGCAGTATACAATTCTGACAGCATAAATGAACTCTACACCCTTCAATTAGCAACAAATTTTTATGCAATTCGTACCATAAGTTTCCGAGAAATTAACTATTTTAAAACGAGCGTATTTTAAGGGCTGTATCCACATTGCAGTTCATACTCGATTGTTAACCAAGAGAGCCCCCTTCTTGATCAAGGCACCTTAACTGCTACTCAAGCAGTCAATGATGCCTGCTAGGTTATAGAATAGCAGAAGAAATTTCAAAATATCTAATCACTTCTATCATAGACCATCATTTTACCGTTTTTTAAGCATAATTTGAAAACTACTTGGAAGAAATATATGCAATTTTGGATTTCCATAAAGCAGGACTTAATAAATCTAAATCCCCCTCCAAAAAAATTGTAGGTTGCAATTCATAATTGTTTCGAATATTAATTTCATAATTCATATCATAAAATTATAAAAATTGCAAATTCAGCGTTTTTATGGTTGGGTATATTAGTATTATTCCTATACAAAACATTAGCACAATAGGAGCATAATTTCAGGAGATATAAATAAAAATGTGAAAATGTAATTTAACATTGGAAGCACTAAATTTTGAATGATTATAATTCAAAAGTTTATCATTCAAATGACTTGAAATTTGTTATATAAGCATAGTTTGAACCAATGATGTGAAAAATCTCGTTAAAATTGGGCATTGCCATTGAAAAAATAGAAGTTTGGGTTCGTTTTAATTTATAGATATCCCCATAGGCAAATTTTATATACGTCATTTTAAAGTAGACTTTATTTCCAATCGTTCGGTACCAGTAACTTTCGTCTACGATAATTTGTTGAGGAGTTAGTAGGGGGTGTTTACTTTTTTTTTGTCACGACTGTACTTTGACACTTTTACTTGTATAGCTTTCCATATAAGTTTTTGATTTTGACACCTTTAATCCCCCCTCCCTCCTATGAAAAAGAAAATCCCTAGACATGATTAGTCTTGTTTAAATAAAAGGCAATTATTTCGAAAAGATTGGAGAATGAACCAAAAAATCATTCTAAGGTATACGAGGATGTATCAATATGTTTTTGCCCTCACATAGGAATAATTGAGTGAAATTTATGAAATTGCTACATTGTATTAGTCCTTTTCTGTAAAGTCAGTGTGCACAGTAACACATTTCTGCAATCGGTATTTCAAAGAGATCGGGGAGGATGTATTCCAGAAGGCGTGATAGTAGACCCAAAGGGGGGTATTTTTTCTTAACTTTTGCCGACCCCCTACATGTGACATATTGTTGAAAAGGCCTGTGACAACTTATTTATGCTATGCACTCCCGATCGCCTCCCCCAAAGTTCCCACCCCGGGGGGGGGGGACATGAATGATATCTGCAAAATTTACAAAAGTGCCCGCCAGAGGGCAAATTTAGGGGGAGTTGGAAGAGAGGTGCATAGCATGTATAAGTGATCACAGGCCTTTCCAACAATGTGTCACATGTGGGTGTCGGTAAAAATGAGAGAAATACCCACCTTTGGGTCTACTATCGCGCCTTCTGGAATACATCCTCCCCCCTCTCTTTAAAATACAGTTTGCAGAAATGTGTTACTGTGCACGGTGACTATACAGAAAAAGACTCATACAATGTAGCAATTTCATAAATTTCACTCAATTATTTCTACGTGCGCGCAAAAACTTATTGATAAACCTTCGTAATTACCACATGTTTATGTTTTGAACTAGATGGCAGATTAAATATTGATCTGTATAAACCAGTATGAATTACTAAATTTCATATGCAAAAGAAAAAAAAATCTAATATATATGTAATAATAAAAATGTTCACCCTTTTTTCTTAGTAAAACTATTCCAAATTCTTAATATTTTTCCTTTATTACCTATCTTTAATAATATCTTAATATCTTTTGTCTTTTATTTCATGCATTTAAATTTGCGTATTCTTTTATTATTCTAAAAACCTTAATCCATTCGTCTAATCTTATAAAACCCATTAAATTACTTTTTCATTTTCTTCTAAAACTAAATTATTTTTCTTTCGAATGTTTTTTAATATCATCTGTTCTTTGGTGTTCTATACCCACAATTCCACGCGAACGCCAGCATTTAATGGCGCTTTTATTCTGACGCCGTATAAAGATTTCATTATCGACGTCATTCCCTTCCCATCGAATTGTAGCTTGTTTATTGTCCCAATCCTCCCCATCTCTCTGCTGGCATTGGTTCTCCACTTTTCTGTATCCGTCCGCGTTCTGTTGCTTGTAGTACATATATCGTTGCATCGGCGAGGAGCGAGATAATTTACGTTTTTCCGGTTGTTTAATTAAGCTGCGTCGATTGAAGTGGACGATTCTAATGTGTAGATCCTAATCTTGTAACATCTAAAGTTTTATGAAGCGAATGATCGATTATTGAGAGTTGATAAACCAGCTACTGGGAATGTTCGATATGTTTTTGTCAAAAAAAAACCAGTTTAAAGTTACGATGACTCTATTCATTATGTGATGGGAAATGTCTCAATGTTTATGAAGCCTGTCTTACTCGCCACCCTGACTGCAATCCGATATTTTCATGATAACGGATGGTTGGCCTTGATTGTTCTACTACGTTTTATTTTGAGATGTACTAGTGTCGCCGAAATGTCTGAAAGCCGATAGCAAAATGTCGCATATATATATATATATATATATATAATTTAAATTTCCTTAACCTATTTGTGCCTGAATTTTTGTTTTCTCAAATTGTTGATAAAATCACTTTAAAATGTTGCAAAATAAACTGGGGGAAAAAAAGCGCTATTTTTTTTTTTTTTTTTTTTTTTTTTGCATTTATTTGATAAAATGTAAACTTACTAAATATGGGAATATGCCTAATATTTATAATAGTACAATATCCATAATTATATCTTTTGTCTAAATTTATGTAAAATAGGCTTTCAAATTGTATATTATATACTATAAATAGTATTTGCATCAAGTACTAAAAAAATATGCTATTTTTTTTCTGTACTGAGACTAATAACATTATAAGTATTATTAATAATAAACTAAGAATAAACGTATTTGAGGCATCAAAAAATTATTTCATAATCATCTTGAAAAGGACTTTACATAAATAGCTGTCCTCTAAATTGCTAATAAAAATATGTACCCATTCGTGCCTAGTGCATTATATATTTTGTACGCTGAAAAAATGCATAAAAATAGGCTTCAAGCTTCATTTTTATAATTAAAAAAAATACGCATTACAAAGAAGTCTACAAGTTAAGATTATGAACTTATTTATTTGAATGCTAAATAGAAAAAATACAAATAAACTTACTCTTTACATTTCGGCATCTTGAAAAATGAAAAATCTGTAAACACCTAAAAAATCCTTCATTTAAGCAAATAAATATCCATTTTATGCTGTCATTTAGAGGTAACAGGTAAAGACATTTATAGATAATTATTTCGTACAATTTTAATGTTATAGATAAAGAAGAAGAAAATTATTGCAAAACTCTTTTCGAAATATGATTATTTGAACATTTTAAATACTTTTGAATACTTTGAATGATAAAGTAATATCTTTACTTGAAATTAGAATAATTATTAAAATAATGCGATAACTTTCATATAAAATTATATTTTGTTTTAAAATTAAATTTCGTTATCCACATTGTTTCAATAAAATTTTGTATTCGAATTAAATCTTTTAAAATACAACAAAATTTTCTGATAAAAAAAAAACATATTTTATTTTGCTGTGAAGTGTCTACTTATAAATATTGTTAGTTAAAATTTTCATTTTCGTACCTTTAATAAGAAATATCAGTGAAAATTGTAATTTTTTATGAAAGAAACTGGCAAGAGCTTTTATAAAACTTAACTTCGATTAAATAAATGATTGATTTTCCGAAAAGGAAGTGTTAGTTAAATAGAAGAGTAGAACCTGAAAATTAATCTGGGGATTTTTTACCACACTTTTAAACGGAAACTGGATGGTAAGTACAAAATTGTCTGTGAATCTGTATAAATGAATACATTTTATCTGAAGAAATGGAAAAAAAATTGTATTCTTTAAATTTCCTTAACATTTTGAAGATTTTTTAAGGAATGATTATTTGAATATTTGAAAAATAACATTGAATTTATTTGAAATTTTAACATTTTTCCATAAATTGCAACATATTTTACTAAAGACTGTTCTTAAATCCAAACTGATAACCTTCTGGTAAATTGTTTAAGGGGACAAGGGACCTTTCAAACTAATTATATATATATATATATATATATATATATATATATATATATATATATATATATATATATATATTAATTTCACTTTCGATAATATTCAGTGTACACTATATGCATTATGGCATATATTTATCACAAAAGAAATAAAAAAATGAGAGAAATAAAGGATTTTCTTGAATATTTTAAGTGTCAGGAAGGACTTTTCAAAATACCCTATGCTAATTCCGTATCAATTAACCCTTTGTTGCATACTCTAAAACTGGCAAATCCCCAACGTTAAATTTAGTATTTTCCTACTAAAAGGATCATGCTGAATGAGAAAAAAATTATTTTATGTGTAATAATTTGTTATTATTTGAGTTACAGCTTGTCCACTATAGTGGACACTATGAACACAGAATTGAAATGTAGTGCTGTTAGGAAAATAAGATTTATGATAGTTTTCTTCAATAATATCATATTCTAAAAATAATTGTGGTTAAAATTGAGAAAACATTCATTGATGGTGAAATTTGTAAAAACAATCAGTTTTTACATCGATGCATAGATAAATTTTACATTTTACACATGAATATGTTGGCTTCCTTTTACATAGTTCCATCTTGCTTCGTTGTGCACTTTGGGATGTTTGACGGGGGGAAGTGAGCCACTTTGTCATATCTGGTGTCCTTGTGTACAGAATTTCCTCTTACTGGCAAGTGTCTTATTTGTTTGTCTTCCAGCACATCACATTCTTCAGAGTCTGGAATGAAATGCGGTTCACCAGATTGTCGATTCACTTACTGAATGAGTCCGTTTACTACAGCCAGTTTAAATTTTCCAAATTGTATGTCGCAATTTGGAAACAAGCTTCTGTTTAAAAGCCACGCACTCACAGCAGCTACATCAATTAAATGGAATATAATTAAGTCTTTTATACCACTTCTTGGTTTTTAGGTGAGTTAAGTATAATGCTAGCAACATGTCACATTTATCTACTCCTCCGATATTTTGGTTACAAGCTTCAATCAGAGCTGCTTGGTCAATTTTAATGTATTATTTTGTTTTCCTGTCATATTGCTTTATTTTCCTCTTGGTGTCAACACTGTATATTTGAAGCAACAGTCACCGGTTTACTGTCAAACCATTGACATACTAAGATATTGTGCTCCTTGTCTACCATATAGTCGAACTTCTTCCAGCAATTTTCATATCTTTCTCTGGTTTTAGAGGACAGTGTTCTATTCGATTTTTACGTAAGGTGCAGGTTGCAAATAGACCGATATCTTTCAAAAATACTAAGAGCTTCGGTGAATCAAAGAAATTATCGAAAAAAATATAAGTTCCAGTTGGTACTACTCGTGTAAGACGAGCCACTATTTGGCCTAATTCCCCAATTTCAGGAGGCATATTAGATACCACAGTCTTCTTGTTGGTCACCATAAAATTCAAATTCATGAACAAATCCAGATTGTCTTGCTCTTGTCCACATTTTATATCTCCACCTTGCATGATTTTTTTACCGTATACACTTTTAGAGAATGCTTACCTTGAAAGGTAACATTTTCTCATCCACTGATCGACAGATCTCTCTTTCGGCTACGTCATTGAAATTTTGGTTCAAATGATAGGTCAATTTTTTTGCAAACGGTCAGAGTCAACATCTTTTGGGGATTTCTATAAAGAAGAGCCATATTAATGAAGAACATATGATATATCTTCCCAACGATTTACAGGCATGGCATCTGCTACTAAATGTTGTCGATTTTCTGGAGACAACATTTAGTCGACCGACGTCTAAAGCTTAAATCCACAACAGGCATGAAAAGACTAATGCCTAAAAATACTTCCATTTCATTAACTGTAATTTATTTCATTTTTGTGCGATTTGATAATCTATATCTATTAGACTCAAATGTCATAATTTACAAAATTCGTTATCAAACATTGTCTTGAACATCTGAAGTGGTGTTTTAGCAAGTAAAACCTTATTTTTCGGGTTCAGTATATTTGATAGATGAGCTTGCGGAGCAAGTGTTTTCTTTACACATTCCCATTTCTGAACACGTCAAAATTATATTTTAAAATTTTCTCTGTTCACACTCATGACGTCCACTTCAGTTGACAGAGTACAAATGTCATAATGTTGATGCTGTGCATGACGTCCACTATAGTGGACATTATGTAAAACCTTTCATAAAATAAACAAAAAAAATATTTTTATACTTGTTTTTCAATTGTCTATTAGGACAAGACATCTAAAAGCAATAATTAATGAACAAAGTATAATTTAAATAATATTATTATAGGTTTAGAAACATTTTAGTTCATGCTGAACAACTTACTGGCATTCTGATGAGACATACATAATAATTTTATCTCTAGAAGTAAGTTAACAGTCTTATGGCACCATCTCGATTTTTTCCCTGAAAGCATGAATGCCAAGAAGTAGCATAAGCTTTAAATAGGAACTGTGAATGATATAGGTCGGATAAGAAAAAAATGGCAATTTTGTCCACTGTAGTGGACAGTATGCAACAAAGGGTTAAAATCCCCAATATTTTTTATAGCTGTTTGTCATTGTATATTTCATAAAACTGTGTATCGTTTTATAAAACTGAATATAATTTAAAAAGTTAAAGGTAATTAATTGCAGAAATAGAATGCAAAAATTTTAAAAATTTCATAAACTTTAGAAAAAGTTTTTTTTTTTTTTTTCCTGACCTTTATATTCAAATACAGAAAATTGGATGCACACTTTTATTTGTACACATAAACCAAATTTGCACAAAAAATATTTGGGATTTTAATTGATATGGAATGAACATGGGGCATTTAAAAAAGTTCTCCACAACGCTTAAAATATTTTAAAAAATCGTTATTTTTTTCCAATTTTTTTTTTTTTTTTAATTGTATGATAAATATATGCCATAATGCATATAGTGTGAATTGTATTTAGTGAAATTAAAAAATAAATAAATTTGAAACTCCCTTCTCCCCTTAAATCATTTATGTCCGTAAACGTATCAAGTTGGCTGGCTCTCTTATTTGAAAACTGTGTAATCGAACTGTTTTTCCGTTTTCTGGTAAAGGCAGAAAGTATTCCAGAAATTGTCGTCAAGTTTGGCATTTTTAAACAAATTTCTGGCAGCGACAGAGCAAGAAAGAAAGAAAACTTCCTTCCAAAAAGTATCCTAAATCAAGATATAATTCACTAACGGAAAAAAAAGTGAACAGTGAACTTCTGATTATTCGCCGCTCGATCATCCGCCACACTCTGTTAAACGCCACCTCCCTTGCCTATTTTTTTTTTTTTTTTATCGGAAACGAACAACGAAATTCAAATGTAGATAAATCTGAGTGAGACGGTACTACAGTAGAGCCTTTTTTTCCGAATCTCTTTTAACCGAAACTCTCAGTTTTTTTTTTTACTATCACATTCCTCGTGTGCAAAATCCATTTTGGAAGCTTTTTTTTTTTTTTTTTTTTTTTTTTTTTTTTTTTTTTAAACTATCATATTCCTTGTGTGCAAGCGGATTTTCCGATACGTGTACTTATAAATATTTTTGATCCACTATCTTAGAGTTCCATTTAATTTAACTTGAGCTCCCTTAAGCTGCGTAATGGAGCGAAGAAAACGAACTAAGTAGTAATTCTTGAAGCTTTTAAATGTTTTACAAAAGGTTTGGCATGGCTGGAGCATCAGACAGACTGTGATACTGGTGTAGTAATAATATTTAAAAACTCCGTGATAGAGCTTCAAAGCAAAGAGAATCGAAACTACGACAAACAAAACATTTTTTCAAACCCCTCATGAGTGTTTATAAAAGGTACTTAATTTCAAAACTAAAATTCAGGCAATTTATTCTTGTTTCTATTTTGCTACTACTTCATTTTTATTAAGCACTTGTTACCATAATAATAAATATTCCATATATTTCTCCTTAATCTTAAAATTAAAGCAATCTCGATTATCCAAAAATTTCGATTTTCCAAAAGAGGGTCGGTCCCAATTACTTCAGATAATAGAGGTTCTACTGTTTTTTGAATAAAATTCTTGTCCGACAGCAGGAACAGCAGCTAGAAGATATTTCTGCGGATGAAATCACAGATTGGCTTAATTGTGACAAGGATGATATTGGTTATGGAGAACTAACGGATAACGAAATTATTCAAAATGTTTTGAAACCAGAGTAACTTGGCGATGATCATTTGTGATGAAGAATGATCATCCGGGACGTAGTCATGCAGGCTATGCTCTCTAAATGGAATTTATTCTTGTTTTTATTTTGCTACTACTTCATTTTTATTAAGCACTTGTTACCATAATAATAAATATTCCATATATTTCTCCTTAATCTTAAAATTAAAGCATTCTCGATTATCCGAAAATTTCGATTTTCCGAAAGATGATCGGTCCCAATTACTTCGGATAATCGAGGTTTTACTGTATTTTGAATAAAATTCTTGTCTGACAGCAGGAACAGCAGCTATAAGATATTTCTGCGGATGAAATAACAGATTGGCTTAATTGTGACAAGGATGATATTGGTTATGGAGAACTAACGGATAACGAAATTATTCAAAATGTTTTGAAACCAGAGTAACTTGGCGATGATGATTTGTGATGAAGAATGATCATCCGGGACGTAGTCATGCAGGCTATGCTCTCTAAATGGAATTTATTCTTGTTTCTATTTTGCTACTACTTCATTTTTATTAAGCACTTGTTACCATAATAATAAATATTCCATATATTTCTCCTTAATCTTAAAATTAAAGCATTCTCGATTATCCGAAAATTTCGATTTTCCGAAAGAGGGTCAGTCCCAATTACTTCAGATAATAGAGGTTGTACTGTATTTTGAATAAAATTCTTGTCCGACAGCAGGAACAGCAGCTAGAAGATATTTCTGCGGATGAAATCACATATTGGCTTAATTGTGACAAGGATGATATTGGTTATGGAGAACTAACGGATAACGAAATTATTGAAAATGTTTTTAAACCAGAGAAACTTGGCGATGATGATTTGTGATGAAGAATGATCATCCGGGACGTAGTCATGCAGGCTATGCTCTCTAAATGGAATTTATTCTTGTTTCTATTTTGCTACTACTTCATTTTTATTAAGCACTTGTTACCATAATAATAAATATTCCATATATTTCTCCTTAATCTTAAAATTAAAGCATTCTCGATTATCCGAAAATTTCGATTTTCCGAAAGATGGTCGATCCCAATTACTTCGGATAATCGAGGTTTTACTGTATTTTGAATAAAATTCTTGTCTGACAGCAGGAACAGCAGCTATAAGATATTTCTGCGGATGAAATTACAGATTGGCTTAATTGTGACAAGGATGATATTGGTTATGGAGAACTAACGGATAACGAAATTATTCAAAATGTTTTGAAACCAGAGAAACTTGGCGATGATGATTTGTGATGAAGAATGATCATCTGGGACGTAGTCATGCAGGCTATGCTCTCTAAATGGAATTTATTCTTGTTTCTATTTTGCTACTACTTCATTTTTATTAAGCACTTGTTACCATACTAATAAATATTCCATATATTTCTCCTTAATCTTAAAATTAAAGCATTCTCGATTATCCGAAAATTTCGATTTTCCGAAAGATGGTCGGTCCCAATTACTTCGGATAATCGAGGTTTTACTGTATTTTGAATAAAATTCTTGTCTGACAGCAGGAACAGCAGCTAGAAGATATTTCTGCGGATGAAATCACAGATTGGCTTAATTGTGACAAGGATGATATTCGTTATGGAGAATTAACGGATAACGAAATTATTCAAAATGTTTTGAAACCAGAGAAACTTGGCGATGATGATTTGTGATGAAGAATGATCATCCGGGACGTAGTCATGCAGGCTATGCTCTCTAAATGCATTAATTGGCTTGAGATGCAAGAGGAAGGAGATATAACCCAAGCACTTTTATAACGTAGAATTCGTAATCTTGCTGCAGTAAAAGCGCAAGCTAAACGCAGACAAAAATGTATAATGGATTACTTTGTATGAAACCAGAACTGAAAAAAACGACATTTTTTCAGTACAAAGTACTGTTCATCTCGCGCTCAAACTCGATCACAGTCGAATGTGCTGTAGCTTTCTTTGGTTTCTTGACTATATAAACATGAAAAATACAGTATTTGCATAAAATTAACAGCACAATGTGCTGGCAATTCGGACGCCAGCAGTTTGTGCTGGCAAATCTACAATGTTTTTCTTTCTTTTTTTTTTTTTTAACTATTTGGAAAAAAGGGTTATTGTTCTCGTCAGGATGGGAAATCAAAAGCATATCTGAAGGTTTTCATTGGTTTAATCTGCAATTTATTCGTTTTCAGATTGGTATATACAGTAATCTGTATTTCTCTTTAATTTCAACAACGATGGATACCTTCTGTTGCCACTATGACAAAAAAGTAATAAAAACTACAAAAAAAAAAAAAAAAAAAAAAAAAAAAAAAAAAAAAAAAACCTTAGAAACAAATTGAGATACAGTTTTCAAACAAATTGCATTTTAAAGTACATTTTTTTCTCTATCCGACGGTGTAAAAAGTAATAGTGTGGTATGTTTAGAAGTTTAAGAATGAAATTTCATTTAAAATTGGACGTCAGATTTCTAGGAAATCTGATGATGGAAAAGCCTTTTCCCGAACAGCCAATGAAATGCTTGGATATTTACGTAAGTTTCAGGTGGATAATACTTAAGTTTAATGAAATCTGACGGGTCGCATGCGATTTTATTGGCTTGCAATTTTTACGTGTAATAACACTATTAATGTTTAATTCATGGCGTACGTAATGTAGGATCAACTCCGTGCGATTTTTTATGTCTTAAATTTTAGTCTTCGAAAAAATCGTTTTCCAAATGGTCGTTGTAATTTGATAAATTACTTTATTTTATTTTATTTTATTTTATTTATTATTATTATTATTTTTATTTATTTATTATTATTTTTTTTTACAGTGAGGTACTATATATTTAATATTTATTCAGTAAAATTCTAAATTTATCTGTTAAATAGAATTCGTACTATCAGTTATGCTTTTTATAAACGAAAGTACACAAAAAAATCTTTTAATTATTCTTATTTTTTAATTAACATACAGAAATGTAATTTTAGTAACGGTCTTGTACTGTCTTTCGATTATTCATCTATTTCGTTTATCAGCCACAACGTCGGCCTCGTGAGTGATGTATAATCGGATGTTTACTGTAATGGCTGAAAGTATCATGCATTTAGATTTACAAATAAGTCAGAAAATGGGGCAAATTTCACGTTGTTGACCGGGAAAAAATATTTTTGAGAACCACCTTAAACTGATGTTCTACTTCTCCCACAAATAAATTTCATTAATCGTAATGTTTTAATGTTAGATTTAGAGACTAGATATAATATACAAGACGTTTTCGTATTTGGGGATAATGATTCTGTTTATGTATATTTTTAATTAAATATTTGAAATTTAGTACCTTTCTTAAAGAAAATTTTCATAACTTTATTATTATTATTTATTTGAGGACGCGAATTTCAAAACTCGCATTATCCAAAGTTTTCAAAATCGAGTTTTTTCTATCAATTTATTCCACCGGGAAAAAACATACTTTTGAGAACAACCTTAAACTGATGTTTTATTTTCCCTCAAAATAAATTTCATTAATCATAATGTTTTAATATTACGTTTAGAGACTAGATATAAAGACATCTTCATATTTGGGAGTAATGATTCTGTTTAATGATTTGTTAATTAAATATTTCTTATAATTTCGTTTCTAAGGAATTTCGAATTGTGATTCATATTTCTTAAGAAAGGTACTAGAATTCTGGTACATTTCTTAAGAAATATCAATCACAATTCGAAATTCCTTAGAAAGGAAATGACAATAAATATTTAATTTATCAGCTTCAATTGAATGAATAACTGATTTTCCGAAAATACTAGAGTAAGTTAAATTGGACAATGGAACTTCAAAGATAGTGTATAATTTTATTTAAAGTAAAAATTAGATTGGAATTAGAAAATGGGTCTGTAATAATAAATATGTTTATATGCAAAAACACTTTAAAAAATTATACAATTAAATTTTCTATAAAATCACAAAGGAACGGTCAAGAAGTGATTATTTAAATACTTAAGAAAAAAAGAAAAACGTTATTTATATAAAAATAAGACATTTTTTATAAACAAATCACACCTTATTTACAAAATGATGTATTTTTTTTTTTTTTTTTACAAATAAATTTAATTACTATAAATATTTTGTTAAAATTTAATTTTTGATTTAAAATATAGAACTATTTCGTGATAAAAGGCAATTGTTACTTTGGTGACGTGCGGCTGATTCAAAACTTTCACTCTCATAGTCATCTAACTAATAATTAATATTCATGTATGTAAAAAAAGTATTTTTAATTTATATTTTAACTGATTAAATATATACCTTGTCGCAGTTTGTATTTCTTAAGAGGGTAGACCAAGTTGAACGTTAAAAAAAAAAAAAAAAAAAAAAAAAAAAAAAAAAAAAAAAAATAGTTTTTCAAAAATTGAGCATGGATGCATTCAAATATTACAAATCCACTACAAAACGAATTTCACAAAAATACCAATTAAAACAGAAGGTATCGCTAAAAATATTTTTCATAAAAGCATTTGCTGTTATGCTACAAAATAAACTTTGAAGCCTTTTTTTCTACAAACTTATATTTTGGCATTACGTGTACTCTCATTTAAGAACTAATTATCATAGTAACTAGAAACTTTGCTAATTACTAGTTTTCATGTGTAATTTTATGCTGAACCTAAATTTAATCTATTTTTTGTCGCAGAAAATTGTGTATTAAATATAAACTTTTTGGTAAATTTAGTGAATATTATTATAAAAGCCATAAATTATGCTAATGAACTTGAATCTACTTTCAAATTTAGGTTCAGTGTAAAACAAATAGTATAAGTAACAATATATGAAATATTAAGCGTGTATAATTGCTGCTGTAGAATTTTTTTAATCTTGCGCGCAAAATGAATATTTTAGTATTCATGTTTTTAAAAAGTCATTTTTGCCGTTATGATTTAATTAATTAATAATGCTAAATATTTATGTTTAAATGTTTTTTCTCAAACTATAAGAATGAATAAAAATATAGAAAAAAAGTTGTATTTTATTCATTTGTTTTAAAACTACAGAGATTTTCGTATTGTACTGTAAAAAAAAAAAAAAAAAAAAAAAAAAAAAAAAAAAAAAAAAAAAAAAAAAAAAAAATCTGTAGTTTTACAGATGTAAAGTAAAAGAAATCTGTATGTTTACTAAAATTTTATGCGTACACTGTACAAAAAAAATATGTATATCTACAAAATTAGTTTTTTAAAGCTACATAAATCTGTAGTTTTGCAAAAGAATCTGCAAAAATTACAATAATCTTACTAAAATTTTATCTGTAACCCGGGTAGCAGTTACATAAAAAGTTCTAGGCACCCGAGTTTCCTTAAAAATTCTTAGTAACCTTAAGGATTTTTGTATTCACGGTGCAAAAGTGTATATGTTTCATGAATTTTTGTTGTTGCCTTTACATAAAATGTTCTAGGAATCCCAGTTTCCGAGAATTTTTTTTATAATTTTACACATTCTTTTACAGTGTGCTTTAAATACATGGTTCATTTCCGGTTGCTCAAAGTGATTTTTCCTCTTTAAATTAAAATTTTAAATAAATATAAAACTTATCTCTAGTACCGTAAACACATTCAAGTGAGAGTAGAACAAATCTGGAATTTATCACAGTAAAAAGAAAATCTGTCTAAATCCATTAAATGTTTCTCAGTGTGGCCATTTAAAGTGATCTATAATCGACTCACGATTACGTCAGATTTGTAAATATGAATGTCATGGGGTTTTTTTCCAAGTTTATTCTATGTATTGTTTTTCCTTCTAAATTATAAGACGCATGAAATCATACATGATACGAAATAGAGACTCAATGGTGAAGTGAACTTAACTCAGAATGATCACTGCACCCTTACAATAGGGCATATTTCAGAGCCCGAGTCTGGTGGCCACAATTCTTGATATATATATATATATATATATATATATATATATATATTACAAAATAACCTTTTTAATGGAGCCTGTAACTCACGGCATATCTAGATAATCATTACGGTATATCAAGATCATGATATGTTTGTAACGTCTGCAAATAATTCTTGCAATCTGGGATGGTGTTACATATTTCTTTAAACAGTCCTTGTCAATTAATGGTCCTAAAAGTAAGTAGTGTCAGGTTTTAGACATTGACTTGTCAAAATTTAGGTCTTGACTTCATACATCACTTTGTATCACCTCCATACATAGTGATGTATTCAGTTGTCTGCATACAGCACTTGTGCCTTTAAGCGGTGTCAAAACTCTTAAAGCTTCAAAATTTGCGAATTTTTATTATTTTATTTTTAGATGTTAAATTCCTATCCTTTCTGAGCATTTTGATATAATTTTGTTTCTTGAAAATCTCATTAGAACAAAAGTTATGGCATTTAGAATTATACTCGCTCAATAGCTGAAGCGGCGTTTCTGAAACTTTGATGTAATATTTCTCTAAATGGCGTTTTTTGACATAACGTGCTCGATATCTTAAAAACATTTGAGTATTTTTCCTCATGACATTTTCAAAATATATGTTCCATGTTAGTCTGCATAAACAGAACTTAAAATTTCCTATTTATTGTCAAAAAATATTTTTTAGGTGATTATACTGTTGAAATTTTAAAATATTTGCATTAGCTAAATACAACTTTGTATTAAAAATATAAAAATACTTTAAATACCAATTTATTTAGGTTCAGGGTAATCATTATAATCTGAAGTACATGTAGGCGCAAAAAGTTTCATTCTAGTTGCAAAATTTATTTTGTAATCCTGCGCGTAAGTTGTTATACAAATTTTGTGCTCGTCAAATGTCTGACAGTTTATAGCTTCCTATAAATGCTAATTCGCCATCTTGCAATTTTTCAATACACGAAATGGAAGAACATACTTTTATCTTTTACCTGCAAAAAAATTGTGCTTTAAAATCATAAAAAAATTAAGGTAAAAAATGGACTTTTCTAATTTTTCCAATTTTAAGAATTCAGAGATCCATTAAATGATTTGTAGACCCTCGCAAGGAAGATCATAGATGCACGTTCTTATCTCCTCTTTATATTCTCCCAATTAAATGCCATTTTTCAGAATCCGTCAACGTCATACATGGCTCTAACTAATCCTATAATCATTAAAATTAGAATTCGAAGCATGCCTTTGCACACCTTTGCTTACGACTTCGAGGAACGGTCGCAAAAAATTGTATATATCTATGCCATGAAGATGAATCTCATTGAAGTATGTAACAACGTTGACTTAGATCTACCAACCTGCTGTTTTCATTTAACATAACTTTAGGGGAGAATTTAATTCTCTGGCCTAAATTTTAAGTGAGTTTTATGATTTCTCTATTTGTAAGTCCTAATGAAGGTCACTAATCAATTTAAGAGCGTTAAAATTGAGTAAATTGGATGCTAATGGTGACTTTAAAACAGACATCTGTCAGGTGCACTGGTGCCGAATGATGAATCCCATTGGATTACGTGACAACATTGACTTAGGCCTACCAATCTGCTGCTTTTCATTGCACTTAACTTAAGGGTACATTTTAATTTTTATGCCTAAATTTACGCGAGTTTTACGATTTCTCCATTTATAATTGCTAATGAAGGTCTCTAATTACTTTAAGAACGTTAGAATTGAGAATTAGGTGCTACTGGTGACTTTATAACAGACACCTGTCAGGTGTACTGGGGCCGAATGATGAATCACGAATTTTTGAGTATGTGACAACGTTGACTTAGATATATCAACCTGATGCTGTTTATTGCACCTAACTTAAGGGAAAATTTTACTTATTTGACTAAATTTTAAGTGAGTTTTACCATTTCTCTATTTGTGGTGATGAAGGTCACTAATCCTTTTAAGAACGTTAGAATTCTGTAGGTGCACTTGACGGGATTTTAATTATTTCCAAAAGTGTGTCGCTCTGGAAACGATTTTATATACTTGATCTTTTGGATTTACAACACCGTATATAGGCTCAAAAAGCTACTTCCGTGCACCACTACCACCTCTAACACCATTATCATTCCTTGCAACAGACACGCGATGGCACATCAAAGCAGTACGTTGTTCTTTACGTTGTATAACTTGTTTACACTTCACAAATGAAAGTTTAAATACTATAGTTTAATATTTTACATATACTAGTAAATATAAACTCAAAAGATATTTAAATTCTTTGACTAATATACAAAATAAAATATTCATGAAATTTATATCATTATTTTATTTAAGATTTTATGTTTACATGTTTACCATATCGTCTAACAACTGTTTACATCTGCATGTCGAAAGAAATACATATATGCATGCACTTTAATATTAGTCAGTTATTTTTAATAAGTTTTAAGACAGAATAAAGTTGAATTCTTCTGATTTCCACATACACGGTATAAAAATGCATTTCTTGGCACATTTAAAATTCAACTTAATTCTCTCTTTTTTCGCAACTCTTACCAAGAAATGAGAACATCATAGTTAATAAATACTGTATCATTTGCTTTAAAATATTCAAAATAACAAAATTACGACCAGTAAAATTTCTACGGATATTTAATACCATACTTAATAATGTTTGTTTATGCTTTAAAATTTATCGCTATTTATCCTTCCTATTTCTGGACTAAAATTAAAAATTCAAAGACTCACTCGAAAACTTTTATATCAGTAATGCAAACAATAAATTATCTTACACTTGCTTATGTATACAAGGCAAAGCAGGAAATTTTAATGTATCTTTATGTTTCAGAGTATGTTATATATTTCATTTACATTCATTAGCAGCAATAATTTTTTATACATAAAAACAATACAAAAGTATAGAGATATGGTTTAACATAAAATTATTATTTAAGAGTGCTTCATAAATTTTTAGATTTTACTTTTAATCTTAAAAAAAATACATTTATTCACATATACATAATGGTATTTGTAGTATATAACGCTATTATGTTCCTTCTTATTGCAAAAAAAAAAAAATCATGATACGTTTTATTATTAACGATTCATTATATGTTTCGTTCTTTGAATTATTATATTTTGTGTATTAAGAAATAATTAAAATGTGAATATTGAACTTAGTGCGGTTATAATAAAATAAACAGTCAAGTGGGAGTAGGGGAGACGGGGGCTAGTAGGCGCAGTTTTTAGTTATTGATTTTTATTAATTTTTTATTTAAGTTTTTTATGAAACTATAACTTTACTTTTAAAGAACAGCCATTGGGCTATAAATACCCGAAGTTTTGAGTTTGTAACTTTTGTAGTTTATGTTTAGCGGAAGCCTAAAGTAAAAGGAAAATTGTGCGCCAACATACCCCGTCACGGAGTAAGTTGCCTATACCTATGGGGTAAGTTGGCACACGTTTTATAAAAATTTAAATAAGACTCGCAGTTAAGAGAAATCAATTTCCTTATTACCAGTAGGTTTAATCAATGGCGTTATCACCGTGCAATGTAAATTCTAAACCATACAGACATAAAAATAATGAATAAAACATTAACATTGAGTAACTTCCATCCCACTCGATAACATCATCAGAGTTCAGTTGTCACAAATAAAAAGTCGAGTGTCTCCGTTTGGGCAAACCCCGTGTGCCCAAAATCTTGAATTGCAACAACATTTTTCGGTGTTTGCTGTTTTTCAAGATACCAGCATACACCAGACACCGAGCCAACTTGGTTCGTGTTCAATGCGCCTACTACGCCCATAATAAATTTCTTCACAAAAGGGACACGTAACCATCTAAGCATAAATAATCCGAGTAAATCACATATGGGGTAAGTACAGTTAATCATACACTAAGAAAAATTGCACACGTTAAATCGCAATTATTAAGATAAGTATTAGAAATTAGAAAAAGAATGAAGCAACAAAAAATTACTTATGAGCGCAAAAAACAGAAAAATCGTAATAAATGTCCACTGCACGTAGGTAACGCTGCAAAACTACAATGAGGATTGTAAAACGCAAGAAGAAATATACTCATTGACTGGTTGCACAATCTATCCACAAACAGGCGATTTATGGGGACAGCGCCTACTTACCCCTGTAGCCAACTAGCCCTAGTCTCCCCTACTTCTCACGCACAGAGAGCTCCGTACAATATATATATATTACTTTGTAACAGTATTATAGAGTAAAAATCGTTGCCAAAATGATAATTAAATTTTGTAAAAAACTATACTAAGTAGGGTTGGGTATAGCTATATATTCTAGAAAATCATAATGGATATACCATGAAAGTTCAGAGTATATGAAGCCTAAATTGTATCAAATATTGCTATTCAATATAACCTTTTTTTTAAACTTATACTAATCTATTTATGATAAACTTAATTCGTCGCTGATATTAAAAGTAGAACATAGTTGAAATTCCTTTGGCTTTTAACAAACCCAAATAGAGCGCATTAATAATATTTTCTATTTACAGTGTACCTAAAACAAAACCTTTTGTTCAAAGTTTAAACCTGGCATTGTGTTAAGCGCGATTCGAAAAGAGGTCGCAAAGTTGCAACGCCATAGTCCGTACCGCATTTTTCCAGATATGTTTTAAATTAACTTTAAAAAAAATGTATGTGTCTTGCCACTCAATGCAGAATATGGAGAGCCACTCAATGCAAACTAGTAGCGAATCCTTTAATAATTATGTGATTAATTCTAATTAAATTAGCCTGTTTTTAACAGTTTTGCATTTATTTCTTTTATACTACCACTGGGTTACACAAATATATGATTAAAATTTGTTATCTACGCTTTAAAAGCCGATGGCGCAAGGAGTACGTCGCGTACGTCTCGTCTCTTTATGTATGTCGAAAACGTACGTGTCTTTGAGGATTAAGATCTCGGCTAATTATCGATCGGCTAATTATTATCGGCTAATATTTTTATACTTCTTGTGACGACAATACCTCTAGCGCACCTCAACTTCTTTGCTTCACGACCGCAAATCGAAATTTGTGTGTGAAAGAACAATGCGATTTTTTCAAAAACGATTTGATCTAGGGTAATCGCTATAGCTTTCCTGCAAGGTTTAAATTAACTTCTACTACCCCTAATTTTTTCATGAGTTTAGTTTCAGTAGATAGAGGAGGGGGATATATTTTTGCACTACATTTTCGACGATATTTCTGAAAATATAATATCTAAAATTAAAAGAAATGTATTTTTGAGAAAACTTTCACACAATATGCATACTTGCCAGTAAAATGTGAGTTAAACTGGACCAGATGAAACACGTTTCGAACCAGAATTTTGCTAAAGAAATTGATTCAAATAGATTTCATAGAGAAACATGACCTTGAATGTATAATGATACATGAAATAAATTTTCTGGTTAGTAACGCGTATAACCTGGGTTAATTTATCTCATATTTTACGGAAGTTTAGTTGAATGTTGGCAAGAATGCTATATGCCAAGAAAATATTTTCTTTCCAAGTAACTTAATTAGGCCCTCTACATTTTTCTTAAATATATTTGTGAATAGTTAATAATCTATAAATATGTCGGTCAATAGACTTTATCACTTCAGCCAATTTGAACTTTCCGCGTTCCGTAGTTTAAG
Organism: Maratus speciosus; assembly: GCA_963932465.1. Lineage (NCBI taxonomy): Eukaryota > Metazoa > Arthropoda > Arachnida > Araneae > Salticidae > Maratus > Maratus speciosus. The sequence goes on along the minus strand of OZ010794.1, from coordinate 497,600,552 downwards.
TGTAAAATGGCTGTGGCACAATGACAGACAGACACAGGAATGATCTTATAATGGTTTCTTTTTTACTTTTTACGTATGGAACACTAAAAAATTGACAACTTCATAACAGCACAACTGACAATATGTTTGTAGAAAGAGCCAGACAGCTTTTTCTGAGCTTCGAAAGATTGATCACCAGTGCAATAGTTAACATTACCAGAGAAAATTGTATGAGAACATAGAAGATTGCAAGCAATACAGCTCGCAGACAAGTGCGGTACGTCTTTCATGCGGTCACTCTTGACTCCGCTGTTTCTTTTTTACACTAACTGCCATTTCGCCCATGGCTGCGAGTTGTATTACTTGCAATTTTCTATGTTTGCATACACTTACATTTGATAATTTTAACTATTGCACTGATTAGGAAGTTTTAGATGTTCCGAAACAGCTATCTGCTTCTTTTTTTCATAGATATTGTAGATTCTGCTAACACCACGTTATCGATTTATTTCTTAATATTAAGAAATTGCTGTTACTGTTGAAAATCTCAGGTAATTAGTTTTACCTATTAAATGGCAACAGTATACAATATCTAATTTAAAAAATAAAATCCTTCATTCACCTAGATGCATCCATCTACGGTAGTAAAACTTTTAGACCCTGCAAATTTTACGACAAATGTTATATTTCTTAACTCTCTTTCAAATGCGGCGCGAAAATTTATCAATGTCATTGAAATTCTACAAATGAACTTTTACCTTTTTTGATTACCAATGCATATTTGTGCGTCTATGATAAATTGACTTCCCATGAACGCTGTAATAACTAGATATATAAGCAAACTAATTCACGTTCTAAAGTTTTGTTCCTGTAATAATGTAATTGATATATGTTATGTTGAAATATTAGTTTATTTTAATTATTCAAATGAGAAATATTTTATAGAATTTTTTAAATTGTGACATAAAGTTGGAAGATATTCAATGTATATTCTGCTGGTAATCCAGAAGAATCAGTTAACGGTGAAAACGTTTAAATTAAAACAGATAAAACTACAAAATGACGAAAAAAATTATGGCAAGAGTTTAAAACGAAAAAGTTGTACATTGTGGTAATAATTTCTGGCATAAATAAAATTTTGAAATAAAATGAAATTAAATCATTTTTAACACTTTCCAACATAGTTTAAACTGCTTAAGAATTCGGCTTGTCTTTCCGCTTGTCTAGCCGCGCTGTAACTCGCGTAAAAATTGCTCGTATTGGCTATGGACACATGAATCTCTAAGAATACATTTTTACTGTATTGTCAGTTTTATTAATGTTTATTTAGATACTTTATTTCATTGTATGAACAAAAAGGAAATTTCTTAACAGTATTCCGATAGTGTTGGAAAGTGTTCCGTAATATGTGCTGTGATGCATGATTTTCCGCTCTTGATTTAAAATAATAAGTTTTTTCTGGAAAAAAAATTCTTATTTTATCTCATTGTATTCAAGCGCAGTTGCAGTATTTTTATGAAATAGTTTTTTGTTTTATATTTAGTACTATAAGTGGTACGCGTACTCATATATTTTTGGATGTATTTTTTAGCTTGTATATATTATAAATTTTCTATTGTCGCTAACGGTAATTGTAACCGATTGTTTAATTAATCTCTTTTACCACTATCATGAAAAATCTTGCACTTGTAACCGCGTAACTAAACAAATAAACTGTGTCGTAAAAAGTACGAAGCACGCCTGCTCGTGTGAAATATATTATCGAGGTAAAACACAAATCATGCAAAGAAGAATAAATTTACAACAACAATAAATAATTTTCAAAAGAATAAAGATTTTCACTAACGTTTTTGATGTAAACCTTTACTTCTATTTAACATCGTTTCAAAACTGCTTATCTTTGAGCTTCTTTTGGGGGTTTAAAAAATTATTTAATAACATTTTTTTTTTTCAGATGTTCTGTCAGAACATATCAAGTTTATCATCGAAGTCAATACATATGTTCTTATTACAGACATACAACGATGCGTGTTCTTTCGCCAAACGTATTATGCCATGAAGTTAAAACGAAGAATTTGTGGTGTATGATATCGGGCATTTTTCCTCTGACCAGCAACGAACATGTAGACTGTTTGAACATTAAGACACCACTCATCTTTCTACTTTTACATTTATTTCATTTTCTCAATAAAATGTAAAAAAAAAAAGCTATCAAGATTGAGGATTTAATTTCAGAAAGTTGTTTTCTTTTAAAAGGTGGGTCCTGGTTTTTGCATTACAGAACGAATTCTAGATAAAATATGTATATCTTTCTCTATTAATTATTCACGTTATAGTAACATATTGTTGTAATCATTGAAGAATTTAATAGAAAAACACGTTATGATACATATTCTCAAAAATTGTTTTATTTTATAGATGAATGAGTTATGACGTATTATATCATATGGTAAAACTAAAATACTAAAACTCAACTTAGTATTGAAGGTACGAGACAGTATCTTTCAATATTTAATATTTTTATAGTGTTTAATTTAAATGGTGAAAATAATTTCGAATATTTAATGATTAAATGTTAATATTCCTTTCTAGGAGAGTTTAGTATCATCTATTAACATTGAAACATATGCTACTAAGAAGAAATTAAATAAATAACTAAATTATAACAAAAACTTTCACTTTTTCTCGAATTCTAAATTTTGTTACATAACATATTCTTCCACTCAGGTATTTAGTTGTTTTAGTTTGTTTTTCCCCTTTAAAAAAGTTTACACTACATGTGTCACGATGACTATGAAAGTTAGTGTTACCTGCCTAAACAAAAACTACGGTTTATTTCTAGGTTTATTATACATAGAAAATGCATTTGAAAGTTGATGCAAATATATTAAATTCTAAAAAACATATTTTTAAAACAGAAAAGTACGGTAAGAAACTTTCCTTCTTTATTTGTAGAGCATTTAAAATATTACAAGAAAAACTTGTGCAATACTAAGAAAGAAACAAATATGTTTTTATTATTTCAATAAGATTTTTTAATAACTATCTTCACCCTTTTCAATGTTCCAAACACATAAAAAAATCCCAACTGCACAAAAATGGTTTCCTGAACGATATATTTAATTAAGATTTACACACACATATATATATATATATATTTTTTTTTAATTTCATCTTGGAGAGAATAAATGCACAGTTCTTGTGAAAAATAATATACTTTCACAGTTATATAAGCGGTTATTAAACTTGCAGAGCTTCAAATATTTAAAAGGGAACTGACGATAAAAAACAATTCTTACCTTTATATACATAGAATATTCATAAAGATAGAATAAAAAGATTTTTCAACCAACATAAAATGAATATACGAGCCTGTTAAAAGTTCGCATCATAAAAAGTAAACTTTGAATAACATTTTATAAGTAAGATAGGAAAATATCAGAAGAGACAGAAATACTTAAATATTTGTTTAAGATATTTTGTGAAATTTCCTAGACATTTCGAAATTTACTCTTTTCAAAAAAGATACGAGTTTTATACATAGTTTAAAACATAGTTTGGTAGTAATATTATTGAAAAGTTTAAGAGTTTAAAATGTTCAGATTTAAATATTTTTATATTACACAATTTATTATTTGTATCGTTTACTTCATTTAAAGAAGAACGTAAAATAAAACTTTTATGTCTGTATTTTTACAGATAGATGTTACTAAATAAAATTCTTATTGTCGAAAATATTCCACAGTTTCATTTTTTTTTATTATTAAAGAAATATTGGCAGTTAGGTAAATATTCTTAACGCTTAAAACACCATCATTATTTTCGCGAATATATAATAGTTGTAGTAGCTAAAATGGATTTAAGTGGTATTTCAGGCATTAAAAATGTGCTCTTAGTTACAACTACCCTCTGGCTGAAATTTATCCGATATGCTAAAAGTATACTTTCATTCCTTAACTTTGAGTAGTAAAGCACTCAGAAGTTAAAATAAGAGTACTAATAAGAATTCTGCAATATCTTGTGGGGAGATAAGATTTCTTAAATCGATCACTAAAGTCTTAAAATTAATGTTCGCTTCTTGAAAAGGCTCTAGAATTTGTTATATGGTTTGCAACAAAGCAAATACTCACCAGTAGATTGCTCAAGTGATATACTTCGCAAAAACTTTTAAAATATATGACAATTTTAAGCACTGGGATGCTTTCTATGAGCAATTAATGTTAATATTGTAAGTTTATCTCGAAAGCTTAATTACTCCAGGAAACTTTATTTCTTTCTAGTTAAATTTGAAATTCTCCTATTGAGAAGGTACTAGAATAAGTTATATAACTTGTAGTGATGCAATCCGCATTAATTGAAAGAAACAAAATATGGCAAGGGTAAAAAACTGCCTCATTACCTGATTTTATTTACGCACCAGGAATTCGCACTTGTTAAAGAATTTTTAATTTATAAATTTATAAATCTGTTTAAAAAATTATTTTAACCCATTTGTGCCTGAATTTTTGTTTTCTCAAATTTTTTGGTAAAATCACTTTAAAAGGTTACAAAAAGAACTGGAAAAATACTAAAAAACTAGTTGGATGTGCCAATCCCAAAACTTTCTTCTATCTTATACATCTTAATATTTCAAAACCTAGTTACACATGTTAATACTTCAATACTATTAGTTCAATACTATACCAACTTTGATTTTCATCTTAAATTTCTGCTCAAGTCAATTAAACGGACTAAAAACGAGTTAATCTATATCATGATATTTGTTAAAATTATTAATTTTTCCTTATTCTGTCGTTATCAGCTGTTTGCGAATAGCCGGCTTAGCAGGAAGCGAGTTCCCGCCGCTGCATGAGCCGCCGATGCACAATAGAACTACGAAAAATCAAGAAAAGTATACAAAAATTGCAAGCACGGAGCCCCTTTACCGCGCAATATTTCCAAATTCAAGGAGAACCTGTTGGCCAAAGCCAAAAACAAGCACAAACATTTTGGTTCAATTGTATGCATAATTTTATACGCTGTTCGATGGTACAATAATGAAAGTGGCACAGAGATCGGAATTATAGCGCCCCCTTCTTTCGGAATTTTTTCAAGTTCAGGGAGGACTTGTTTGCCATAGACAGAAACATGCACAAAAAATTTGGTTCAATTATATGGATAACTTCATACACTTTTCGATGGTACAATAATGAAAATGGTACAGACATCGCAATTATAGTGCCCCCTACCGACAGAATTTTTCCAAATTCAGGGAGGACCTTCGTGACATGACCAAAAATAAACACATAAAACTTGGTTGAATTCTATGCATAACTTCATACACTTTTCGATGGTGCAATATTCAAAATCGCACAAAAATCGTTATTACAGCACCCCCTAACGGCGAATTTTTTGCAAATTCATGGAGGACCTGCTTGCCATATCCAAAAACTTAAAATAAAAATTTGGTTTAATTCTATGCATAACTTCATACACTTTTGGACGGTACAATATTCAAAATCGCACAAAAATCGCTATTACAGCGCCCCCCACCGGCGTATTTTTTCCAAATTCAGGGAGGACCTGCTTGTCATAGCCAAAAACTTAAAATAAAAATTTGGTTCAATTCTATGCATAACTTCATACACGTTTCGATGGTACAATATTCAAAATCGCACAAAAACGCATTTACAGCGCCCCCTACCGGCGATTTTTTTCCAAATTCAGGGAGGACCTGCTTGTCATATCCAAAAACTTAAACTAAAAATTTGGTTCAATTCTATGCATAGCTCCATACACTTTTGGATGGTACAATATTCAAAATCGCACAAAAATTGTTATATCAGCGCCCCCTACCAGGGATTTCTTTCCAAATTCCGGGAGGACCTGCTTGCCATAACCAAAAACTTATAATAAAATTTTGGTTTAATTCTATACATAACTTCATACACTTTTTGATGGTACAATGGCGACAGACAGACGGACAGACGGACACACAGACAGACAGACATTTTCTATAAACTTGTTTTTTGGAATCTCTGACCCCTAAAACATGCAAACCCGTCGAAAACCGGAAGTCGAAAAAAATTTCGATTACAATACTTTCTTCTATTGAAGATAGAAGAAAGTAAAAATTAAGCTTAATTTTTTTTTTTTTTTTTTTTTTTTTTTTTGTATTTATTTGATAAATTGTAAAAGAACTAAATATGAGTATTTCTAGTAGAATAATATGCATAATTATATATTTTGCTTATATTTATACTTAAAATGTTTTTAAATTGTATATTATGTACTATAATTAGTATTTTTATGAACTACAAAAAAATATATTTATTTCTTTGCAGAGACTAATAACGTTATAACTATTATTAATAATAAAATAAGAATAATCGTATTGCAGACTTAATAACAATTTATTTCATAAATATCTTCGAAAGGAGATTGCATAAATAACTGTCTCCTAAATTTCTAACAAAAATATGTGTCCATTTGTGCCTAGAACCCTATATTTTGTACATTACAAAAATGCATAAAAAGTAGGCTTGAACATTTAATTTCGCAATTAAAAAAAATACGTATTTCAAAAACGTCCACAAGCTAAGATTATAACTTGTGATTTTGTGTCCATGATAGAAAAAATACAAATAAACTTACTTTTTACATTTCGCATTCTTGAAAATTTAAAAATCTATAAACACCGAAAAAGCCTTAATTTAAGCAAATAAATATCCACCTTGTGCTGTCATCTCTCGGTTATAGATAAAGACATTTATAAATAATGATTTCATGCAATTTTCATGTTATAAAGAAGAAGAAAATTATACAAATGCATTAAAATTTGAAACGTCCCAAAAATGGGACGCTAGGCATAAATGGGTTAAAAGAAGTAATTTCTAAATAAAAAAATAAAGACACTTTAAATGTGCATTTCTTTATTGAAGCGTTCGGGGGAAGAAGGTCCATAAGCCACATCTGTCTTGTTTGGGGAAAAACAGTTTTAAAGGTTTTTGTAAAATTCCGTAATTCGGTATTTTTTTGTTTGATGGATGATTTCATAGAATAATAGTTGTCAGAGTTGTGAATGCGGCGGACAAACTATATCGTTTAGAATGGACTTTTTTGTAATCCAACGTCTGCCGTCGAGCTTAGGCAAAGGAAACTGGCAACGATAAGAGGACGAGTGTCAGAAGAGCTGGAAACGACAGAACGGTTTTGAATGAAAAACATGAAACGTGGAGGTGTGGATTTTATACTTGTGAAATGTGGATAGTGAATTGTAGTGTTAATTTATATGTGTTGTGTTTTAGATAAATGAAATCTGTTAAAGTTAGATCCGCCTGCTCTTGGATGTTTGTTTAAGTGGTAGTTTGAAAGTCTATGTATCTACATGATGGCTATCAGCGTAATGAATTCCAGATTCGTTATGAATCCCTCGATTCAAGAACTTTCGTTAAGCCGAGGCAGCAGCCGAGGTAGCAGACAATTGCGCATGATATCATTATAAAAAAATTTAAATATCTTTTGTAGCAAATTTGCTAATGAATGTTTTTAAAAAATTCGGCTTAGAACACTCTTCATTCAAATTAACTTGTATATTTTTTAGATGCGAAAAGGACACTGTTTATTACAAGTTATGATTTATTATCAATTATTATCAATTGCATCATATCAATAAGTATATATTAGCAAATCAATAAAATTCCTAAATACCTTGGGTTTTTTCTTTCGATTAACCCTTTCAGGGGCAAAGCACTTTTATGCGTAAAATACTGAAATCATTGATTGACACCGGAATTTGAAAACATTTTTGGTAATAACAAATAAATGCTTTTCTTTGCGTACTTGATAAAAGGAAATTTTTTCGCTCCAAAATTCTGGTGCCAGTGTCACATTTAGGATTTAAAATTAAGTGGTCCAAAAATGAATCACCGCCCTCAAGGGGTTAACCGAATTCAAAATTTAAGCTATCACTATCATTCACACATTCTTGTCATCCTGATATACAATTTCTACAACACCTGTTCTGCACACCAAGGTCAGTTCCTACTCTGGTTTGCAGTTTCTCTTTCTGTTCCTCAGATCCCTCAAAAATAGCTAAGTAGAAGCTCTGGCTGATATGAAGTATGTAATGAAGTAGTTTTCTTAAATTGGCAACTTTTTTGTTATTAAGCTGCAGAAATACTTTGTATTTACTGTTCAAGATGTTTAGAGCTATTGGATTAAAAAACAGTTTTGTTTTCTTATTTTCCAACGTTAACTTTCTTAAAAATGTACAATTTTGTAAGGAAAATGGACAGATCTCGTAATGAGAACCAATACAGGTTCTCAACGATAATTCTTAAATCAAAAAGGACATAGGCCACAATGGGAATTTAAATAATTTTCTATATGACATATTTCAGGGTTGCCACGCTTCAGGGAAAATATCAGTATTTGTTCATAAAAAAATAAATGTAGCTTAAACGCACGAAATTTCGCCTTATTTAAGGAGAGATTTTCTATAAGAAAATACTGGTACCGAAGAATTTCCTGGACTGGAAATTCCCTGAAGAGTGGCAACCCTGTATTTATTGTGAACAAATGATGAGATACTATTTCACTGTTTGAATATTTAGCTCGTCGAAACAAATAAAATACACGATAAATATGAAAATTATTTAAAGTAAACATTCGACTATCCGGCCTAATGTAGCGGAAGAGTAGGCGGGATAACAAAAAAAGCCGGATAGGCCGGAGTTCTATAAATATTTAGGGGAGGTAGGGGAGGTTTGATACATAGGGAGGGTTAATACATTGACAATTTTTCTCAACAAATGACATTAACAGCCATTGTAACAGATGTAAATGCTTCTTTTATTAGCAGAGGCCACCATTAGCTGGACTTAGCAGTGAAGAACTGACAACTTTATTTTTTCTTTTAGTTTTGAAGATTTTTTGAATGTCAATGTACATTTTTTAAAATACTGATTTTCTTTCATAACTCTTATTACAGTGAATATAATATTTTGTAATTATTTTTTATTTGGAAAGCACATTGTTAGGATGAGTTTTAGTAGAAAGCAGATTGGCATTTTGCAACTGCATTTATACAAAGTGATGGAGAATCCAATAAGGCATGATAGGGAGAAATGATACATTAGTGCTGGGGAGTAATGATACATTAGTGCTGGGGAGAAATGATACACTTGTATATTTGAAATTTAATAGTTCTTTTTAATCTTATATAGGACTATAATATTCATCTTTGTTTTACAGCAAGAGCTACTGAAACTGGTAAGGAAGAACAAAGAGACTATTCATAAACATTATATAGGTTAGATAGAAAAGCAGTGCGATGATAGATGGTTAGTTCGTTTTGCTCGGCATGTAGAAGGAAAAAAGTTTAAATGGCATGAAAGGGAAAATGTTTCTTTAATTGACGAAGGGTAAATTGAAAAAACATTAAATCTATCCGTTTTACTTATCAAAATGATAGTGTTATTAGCTTTTCTTTTAACCATTTCAGGGGTGGTGGTATGTTTATGAAATGACTTAATTTTAATTTCCAAACGCCACATTGGCACCAGCATTTTTGTAAAATATTTTCCATTTGCAATGAAAGTGAAATATATCCCTTTTCTTATTTCTAATTAAATTTGATGGTAAATCCCGGTGCCATTCATTTATTCAACACTTTAGCATTGAAAATGCTTTGCCCCTGAAAGGTTTAAAGGAATTTTAAATGCCCTAACTTTATGTTACATTGTTTTCAAATAAGCAATGTTCAATTCATTTTTCCTTGCAGCTAGATCTCTGTGGGTTTTTTTTAATATTTATTTTCTAAAAAGTGTGTTAATAGGATTGTTTAAATAATAGCAATAGTTTAAATATTTTTGTAAAAAACATTTTTGAAACAAAAATATGTCAATGTGATTTCGTTTTAAATTTTACTTAAATATTTTAAGATTTATCATAAATGATTGTAAATTGTATGACGCATAATTTGAATTGTCTCCATTTTTTTTTTCAATTTACATAACAATGTATGAAACCTCCCTTGCTAGTGTATCAATCCTCCCCAGTAATGGGAAGATTTGATACCGTAGTATCCATTCAAAATAATTTGGATAAATTTTTTGAATGACTATTTTTTAGATTCACAATATTTTTAATAAATGACTAAAAAGTCACTTTATAAGAAAGCATGAAAAATTTGCTTAAAAATAGCTTTCTAAGGATTGTAAAAAATTAGTAAAAGAAAAGTGTATCATACCTCCCCTACCTCCCCTACTCACTTCAAGCCCTTCCCGCGCCATGATATTAAAAACACATGTTACACATTTAAAATTAATTTTATTTATACAGTACATACAGTTTAAAAAGAAGCAAAACACTACAGTAAAACGTAAGCCTAATTTGTAAAAAAATAAGTAAATCTTCAACTTTACTTTTTATTAATAAACGATTTCAAAAATATGAAAGGTTATACATAAAACAAAAGAGTAAAAACTTACAGATTTTAGATTTTGAAAATGTTATTTATGGGTGACTGCTTCTTCCTGTTAGCCCTCTCCCTATCAGTAATGCCCCTCCATTTACGGAAACAGATGAAATTAGCTGGGGTCGCTTCCTCCTGCTGACTAATGTGCTGCAGTGCTGCTTCAATCGTCTTCAACACTTCTGAATGTGGGATGAGATTTTTCCTGCCATCCTCCTCCCCTTTTTCTTCTGTTACTTCTCTCTATTTCACCATTTCTACAATATTGTTGTCAGTTAATTCATTAACTTCGTCGTTTGCCATCCATTCTGTAATGTCCCCTGCATTGACATCGTCAGACCCCGGTAAATTTATCAGTAATGAAAGAAGCTTATCGTTCCCATCTTCCACTTCAGTTTACCACACGGGTTTATGTCTACCTTTATAGTCCAAAAGAATGTTCCAAGACCTTACAATTACTGCGTTTGGAATTTTTTCCCATGCTTCTGCCACCCACCTTATGACATCTAGCATGTATATCGTTTTCAGAGTGGTTGGTTATGTTTCATGTATAGTCTTCATTATAACCAATCTCTGATATAACGTAATGAGAAGATGCCGTCGATAATGTGCAATTGACGTATGAAAAAAATGAAAAAATAAATAAATTGATTGCCAGTGTTTATCCCTTCTGTCTGGAATCTACACTTTCTACTTTTTTGTCAAATACTATATAAAAAACCATTTCTATGGAAGAATATGAACATTAATTTCTTTACGAAAAACTATTTCGGGAATTCTACACGTTAATTAGGCATTCCAATTTTTCCTTTGTCTTTCGAAGCCATGATCAAAACGAGCACTTCATGTAAGTAACTGTTTCAACCAAATTGTAATTTTACTAGTGTAATGTAACTGCTTATTGAAACAACTCAATCGAAGTTAATTCCGTAGTCCAATGAAACTGATTCTTCCTGTCTCTGAACATGTGAAATACGAGATTTATAAAATCTTCTTCCGATATGAAAAAATATGCAAATGATATATGAAAAAATGAAAATATGAATAACTTGGTTGCAAGTATTTATCCCTTCTGTCTAGAATTTTAAAAAGTAAACACTTTCTACTTTTTTCGCAAATAGAGCTAAAGAAATTACTAAAGAAGAAAACGAACTTTAATTTCTTTACGAAAAAGTATTTCGTCAATTTCTATACTTTGATTAGGGCTTCCACGTTTTTCTTTGTTTTTCGAATTCAAGGACAAAACGAACACTTCATGTAAGTATCTGTTTCAATCAATTGTAGTTTTAATATTGCAATGTAATTGCTTTTTGTAACCATTTAATTGAAGTTAATTTTCAGTCCAATAAAACTGATTCTTCATGTCTGAAATATGAAATACGAGATTTATTAAATATTCTTCTGATATGAAGTCCTACTTTTCTATTGCAAACAATATTCTTCCAAATAGGCTTTGCATGAAGGTACAATGGCATCTTATATACAAAACAAACACGTTCTTTCAGGAGAATCTTTTTTGATTAAAAAAAAAAAAAAAAAAAAAAAACAGGCATTTTTCTCAGACAGTGGAAGATCCCGAATATTCAGTTTAAAATGCCAAGCTAAAACGATAAAATGCAACGATGAACAACAGAAAAAAAATTAAAAAGAAACGTCGAAATATCTTATATAATCGTGAAGAGCATTCAGAATCTTATTTGACCAAACACATTTCTTCAGCTATTTTCATGCGCAGATTTTTAGCACGTTCACTTCCTATTATTGTTCAGGCGGTAACCATAGAAATAACAAGTATCAATCATGCTACCATATCCAAAACTTTAGCTTATATTTCACGCCAAAGATATTTCAATTTCCTTTAATACCCGAGTACCGATAACACTCATAAAATCAGCGGAATGGTTCAGAATGAATTGCTTAAACAGTCTTATCATTTCTCTTATTGTTTGAAAATATCATGTTGATTACGTTAAAAAGATAATTTAAACAACAATTTTTTTCAATAATTATGTTATAAGTTTATTTATTGTGATTTTTATTTACTTTTCTATAAAGTAAAGAATAAAAATATCTAACTAAACATTACAAAGAGCTAAAAAAAATTCAAGTTCCTTTAATATGAGAACATGAAAATCTTAGTCTTCGCCATAAAACTCTGGAAAATGAAACTTTGAATCTTTGAATCAGAAAATGTTTAATAGTAAAAACTCGTCCAAAATTTAAGTATTGGCTGTTTTTTCAAGAGGTATACAAGTTTAAAACGAAATAAGACATAAAAATAATGTTAATGGCCATGACATTGGTTTTATTAATTAAATAATTTTATGCCGTTTGTGTTTAGAAATGATTTCGGACATGTGGGTGCCGCGATTGGCTCATATGAACCGCAATGTGGAAGTCCAATTTTCGACCACTTTGTCGATCTGAGGCCGTATATCAGGAATAACGCGCCGAAAGTTGAATTACAAGTACTCGAACGTCTGTGGTTAATCGGCGTAGATTAGTAACTTCACATATCCCCACAGAAAATAATCCACTGATGTGAGATGACATGACCGTGCAGGATAGTTTACAGGTCTATTAATCGAGGGAGCATCTAAATGCCTTTTATCGCACTAACTGAAAATCGCACTAATTGGAACTGCACTAAGCTATGGATATCTGTATATTGAAATGTGTATGTAAAATGTCATTAATCTTTAAACAGCTTATTTTTGTACACAATCAAAGCTGTAAAAGAGTTTAAAATTTGAAAACGGAATAATTGACAATTCTGTTTAAATTACAACATTAAATTAGAATTAACTTAAAAACATTAAATTACCTTACACCTTAATATATTGATTATTTTGCAAATTTAAATACTCATATTTTTACTTTGTAAGCATAACACTTTCCCGCATTTATGTATATAAATATTTAATAATACAAGTAAATATTCATATAAAAATTATGTTTAAATAAATATTTAGTAAGTAGTCAGACATATATATATATATATATATATATATATATATATATATATAAGATACCTTAAGGAAAAAATACATCAAAATGAATTGTTGACATTCAAAATGAAAAGATATTTAAAATATCGTAAAAATATCGTTTTTTAATTTTCTAGCTATGATTTTATCTGAATTTTCTTGTAGTTAGTGTATGATATTGTCCTATATATTTTCTATTTGTGCTATAGCTTTACATAATTCTGTAGAGATAATCATTTTATATATACATTAATATGGTAGCAATAATTATTTCTATTCAATGATTTAATGTTAATTTGCTTTAGTTTAAATTCATATTACTTTGATCTGAGTAGTTAGTTGGGTAAGCGTTTTGGTTGTCTTTGCATGGTTATAGTTGTTCTAGGATTTGGATGTTATGCGGATCTTTTTAGACTTATTTGTTATAAAATAGTCTAGTGGTTGCTTGATATTATTCATCTACGTTATTTGGGTTATCATAATTTGGTTTTGGATAATTTGAAGATTGTTTCTGCGTTCTGCTTCTATGATTGTAAATATTGTATATATATATTTTTTCATACTCAAGTTTTATTATTTAATCAAGGCTAATTTAATTAAATTATTAATTTTTATTATTAAAATTTCTTATTTTTATGGCAATTATTGCACTTTCCATACATAATTTTTATATGGCAGTTCTTAGTAAACATCTCGATACTGGCAAGATACACTTAGCATCTATGCAGTGTAGTGCCCGGTACAGGAATAATAATTGGGTTGTTCCTGGATCGTCATCCAGCGACCATTTATACTCTCCCCCTCGTCCTTTATTTTTTCGTAAGTGCTATGATTCTCGGTGCAAGACATGTCCATACGCTGCTCAGACACAAATTGTCTCAGATCCTAACTATTCAAGTTTTTGTAAAGCATTTAATGTTATTTATAGTATAACGTGCAACTTATGTAATATGAAATATATTGGTGAAACATCAGGTCCAATTCATAAACGAATCAATCATCATCGATCAGACTCTAATAATAACAAAGCAAAAAATATACAATCTACAGCTGAAATTCAACATTTTCATAAACATCTATTTAAAAATACGACAATTGAAATCCTTCAAATTCTAAAAAATAAATCAGAACGTCTTTATATGGAATCATCATATATGAAATATTATAACACAATATATCCTTATGGACTTAACAGTGAAGTATTTAACAGACCTGTCAAAGTCTTCACATCTATAAATAACAATATTGATTATTCTCCAATTTATCCTACTTTTAATCATAATTTAAATGCTAAAACAACACGTAATAAACGCGGAAAGGGTTCATCATCAGTTGTAGTTTCCAAAAAATCTATCACAAAACAAATTAATGATCTTCAACGAAATTACTTAGAGAATTATAACTGGTTGTTAATTCGTAAAAACATCTTTGCTATTAAAAAGAAACAGCTGGTACAACATTTAAATGTCTTTCTAAGTAAATCTTTCTCTAAACATTTCTCTGATATTTACTTTGACCTTATTATGAGTAGGGTTAATCTTTTAAATATTAATATACAAAAAAAAACACAAAATTCAGAACATGAATACTCAAATGATAATTACTTTTTCAAATCACATTTTTAATAAAATTAATATCAATTCTATAATTAATGATAAAAATTGTTTTTTTCCTATCAATAATCTTCATATATCAAAAACCTTTAAATATCCGAATACAATTGGGAGAAAAATTTTTAACTATAATACATTTTCAAAAAATACATCTGCTGCAAGTACTTTTCCGTGTAACTGCAAAGACCCCACTCTAAAAAAATACATAAACAATGATCATGGACATATAATCACTGGAAATCTTGATATTGTTCATGATTTTAAATTGAAACAACTAATGGGTTATGGTACTAAATATAGACTTCCATCTAAATTTAATGTTAAATCTATTATCAAACAGTTTACATATGATATTGATATTTTTATTTATAAAATTTCTATCTCTTATAATAAGCCTATTGAATATTTTAATCAATGGAAGATATTAGTAATTGAAAAATTAACTATGGTTTTAAAAAATAATATTGCTGATTTGGTTTCTATTAATACACAGCATTATTTCCAACAAATTACTAAATTACAAAAAAACTTCGTTATTACATATGTAGACAAATCTCCTAACAATTATGCTATTATATGTAAATCATATTATCACCAACTACTTACAAATTCTATTTCTTCTAATAAGTCTTTTCAAAAAACTAATGAAAATGTTATTGTAAATAATCGTAAAATTCGAAGTTATTATAAACTTTTAAATATTTTATCTACTAATTTTAATTATCCATATTTAGTTCTTATTCCCAAATTTCATAAAACTCCTATTAAATTTAGGACTGTTACTATTGGTTGTAATACATATAATAATAAAGCCAATACACTTCTCTTAAAAATTCTTAATCAAATATATGAACTTACTACAAACAATGATAATACACATTGTATAAAAAATAGCTATCAACTTGTTAAGATTTTAAAAAATCTTCATTCTGTTTGTAATATAACGACATATGACTTCAAAGATCTTTTTAATAATATAGACCTATTAGATTTACATAAAATTATAAATGCATTATTTAAAAAGTATTATAAAAAACTGGAATTACCATCTTATATAGATATTGCATATTTTAAATCTTTAACTAACTTCATTATCTATAATAATTATATATTGCAAGATAATACTTTATATTTACAGCATGTCGGTATACCACAAGGCGGTTGTACTTCCAGTTTACTCTCAGACTTATACTTATCTCATTATGAACGCACTTTTACTAATAATAATCTACATTTATATCGTTTTATTGATGACATCATTTTAATTGAAACTGATCAATCTGCAATTACTCGATTTCCAGTTGATTATCCCACTAATTTGGAATTAACGGAAAACCTTTTATCTAACAATACAATTAACTTCTTAGATCTTAAAATTACAATAAAAGACAATAAAACAATCACAGATTTGTATGACAAACGTAAAGAATTTAAATTCACAGTTAATACATTTACAAATTTTAAATCTTGTCTACATCATTCTGTATTTCGTAATATAATACTTAATCATTTATATAGTATAAAATGTTTATGTTCTTCTCCTCTAATTAACAATAATATTAAAAAACTAATTTATGATGCATTAAATCATGGTTTTCCAAAAAAATTCATATATTCATTAATATACAATTAGTACTTTTCTTACATGATCTATAAACACAAATTAACACATGCGTAAACAAAATTACAAAAAAATTATAAAATAAAAAAATATCTATAAAAAATTAAAAATTGTAAAATAATATAAAAAAAATATTATAGGTTGGTTGGGTGGGTAGATGTTAGAGTACGGAGGAGGGTGGTGTTGTCTGGATAATACGCAATGGTTAATTATTTATTAAAAAAAAAAAAAAAAAAAAAGCAGGGCTCTTGTATTATTACTATTTTTTTGTTATGTATTTTATGTGGATGTTGATTTGATATTTTATATGTAAGTTGGAGATTTTCATTAATATTATAATTAGCTTAATTATTCATTAACCTAATTTACAATTATTTGTTATTAAATTCTAATTTACTAAGGACAATATCATATTAATTACTAATAGTATGCCACTCTTAGTTTAATGTTTTTGAATGTCCCATATTCATACTTTATGGATTTTTATGGATGTCTGAAAATAATCCACATTCTATATTTGTGCGTTTTAAGTAATGGGATTTTAAGTATTATTTAACCTTCTATATACTTCCACATGTTTGATATTTCCTGTTCATTTTATAAATATCTTATATATAATTCATTAAAAAATAATTTTTAGATAATTTTTAATAATTATTTATATTAATTATTACTGAATTTATTTTGTTTTATAGCATATAGATATATGCTATATATTATCAATGTTCTAACATTATTTAAACTCTTAGTTTAGTTTAAATAATTTAGCTTATAGAACATATTGTATGCTTTTAAATTTTATTAACAATAGTTTTAAATACTTTGTGTGATTTATATTAGGTTTATAATTCTCTATATATAAGGATTTGTTTGGTTTTGCTGTTTAAACAGTTATTTACATTCAAAAGCTTGCAAATTTTTATCCTGCGATAGATGTTTAATATAATTATTAATAGATGGCAGCACTAAAATTGTATCTTTCAGATTGCTCAAATTTTTAATTTTTCTAGCTCCATTTCAGCTATAATTTATACACCAGGGTGTATTTTTAGCTAAATTTTGACGATATTGTTAAACTGTTATCTATTAATTTAATAGTGCATTTTAAATAATGTAATTCATATCTATTTATTTTATATTAGATTAAATTTGTTTTACAAGGTATTTCAAATTTTATTTCAAAATGTATTAACTGCATCCTTTGGTATCATATACTGTGTTTTCTTAACTGTTTTATTCACCTTAATCTTTTTGATATACTGGAAGACATGTGCACATGGATTTTTGTAAAATACTGAAATATTAATCGGTATGGTGTTTATTATTTCTATTTTATATCCTATAAATATTTAAATACGTTTTATTGATTCTTCCATTTCATATTATTTGTTTCTATTCTGCTTTCATTTTTAATCAATTCACTTGATTTTAGTGGTTGTTCTATAATTCTCTATATATAAGGATTTGTTTGGTTTTGCTGTTTAAACAGTTATTTACATTCAAAAGCTTGCAAATTTTTATCTTGCGATAGTTGTTTAATATAATTATTAATAGATGGCAGCACTAAAATTGTATCTTTCATATTGCTCTTATTTTTAATTTTTCTAGCTCCATTTTAGTTATATTTTATACACCAGGGTGTATTTTTAGCTAAATTTTGACGATATTGTTAAACTGTTATCTATTAATTTAATAGTGCATTTTAAATAATGTAATTAATTTCTATTTATTTTATATTAGATTTAATTTGTTTTACAAGGTATTTCAAATATTATTTCAAAATGTATTAACTGCATCCTTTGGTATCATTTACTGTGATTTCTTAACTGTTTTATTCACCTTAATCTTTTTGATATACTGGAAGACATGTGCACATGGATTTTTGTAAAATACTGAAATATTAATCGGTATGGTGTTTATTATTTCTATTTTATATCCTATAAATATTTAAATACGTTTTATTGATTCTCCCATTTCATATTATTTGTTTCTATTCTGCTTTCATTTTTAATCAATTCACTTGATTTTAGTGGTTGTTCGGGCACAGGGGAAAATTAATTTTAGCTTTAGCTTATTTTTCCCACAGAAAACAACCATTTTGCTTATATCATTGAATTCTGTGCCCTCGATAACGTAATTCAATGTATAAGCTTTTCAATTTTTGTCGGTGTCCACTTTTTTCATTTTTCTTCCATAATAATTCTTATAATATTTTTTTAATACTTACAGCTTTAATTCATAATTGACGGTGGCAGGTTATGTTTAATTAATGGTAATATATATATATATATATATATATATATATATATGATATTGCTATAACATTTACACTTGATTTTATAAATAACATTCACAATGTCAGCAGAATTTATCAATAAAATATATAAATTTAATTTTTAAATAATAAATTTATTAAAAATAATATTTTAATTTAAATGAATAAATACATGTTAAAACTTGAAATAAATCTTTGATAAAAATTGCACTTATTTATGTGAAAACACTTTTAAAATCAGCAAAATGTATCGCTACATATTTATTAAACAATTTTATCGTGTTTGAAAGTATTTGAAAATATGATGGTTATAATGTAATGTGAATTTTTCATTTCACAAAATTTAAACAATCATGATTTAAAATCACAAAGTATTATTTATTTTCTTGGAAGTTCAAAGTAATAAAGTCTAAGTGAACATTCTATTAAGGCAAGGAAAATGAAAGTTACTTTAAGAGGAGAACTGGAATATCTTAAAATTTAGCTCATAAAATATTGAAAATGAAACTTTGAATCTTCTATAGGAAGATGTGTAATAATAATATTTTTCCAAATATTTAAGTACTATTTTAGTAGCGTCGACGATATTTTGTTGCAACATGCCTTACAGAATTCAAAATACTAACAAGTAGAAATTGATTTTTAGAATAATTATTCAGAATAAAATACTCCTTCTTTGAACTTTCACATTTATTTAATTTTGTATTCTAGTTAATTTGATACAATTCGCATTAAATTTATTTTGTCTTTATTGGCCAATGAATTTCTATGAATGCTTTCACAAATTTTAGTAACTTCCAACGTTCCGTTATTGTTTGTATTTTAACACTTTCATGGCGGCAATGGCGCGTCTTTGTCCCACCCTTTGCGCCACTCCTCGTAGCGCTAAAATTGAAACAAAAAAATAAATTCATTTAAAACTTGTTTATTTTACTTTGGAAAATAATAATCAATATCATTTCTCACTCTAATGATTTGTTTGTCTTTACAAACATAAAAAAGTAATAAAATGTCGTGTTCGTTTAGGAAAATCAATTTGCACCGCGAAATTCTGCCCGGTAATTATTAGACATTAGATATCGGAATAAATGTCTAATAATTAAATGACAGAATTTTCCGGTACAAATTGATTTTCCATGATGGGTACCTAATATTCCTGGAAGACGAGTTATCTCGTCCCTCGCGTGTTAAGTAAAAAATAAACAAAAACTTTACTTAGAAAAATAAATTATATATGTACCGTAAATTACGCAGGATGTCCCTGTGTTCATAGGGAAAACTGTAAGGAAAGGTAAAGTACGTATAAAGAAGCAATTTTGTGGGGGTGGAAAGGATTACGTTGTTAAAAATGTAGAGCAGGGAAGTAATTCGTCCAACATTTTCGTTAACACAGCATCATAATTCATGCTGTGTTGGCGTTGCAGAAGGTAACGCCAACACAGCATTGGACGTCTGTGTTTGACCTTGCAGAAGGTAAGAATTTTGCTGCTTATTCTTGCTTTCCCAATGGACCATATTCTCCACTTGGGTTCGAGGCTACAAAAATTCGTCTGCTTGGGAATAACATTAATAAAAAACTACTGAAAAGCATTGTGTTTGGAAAATTTATGCGTATATTTAATTTTATACGGAGTTTTAAACCTTTTCAGGGGCAGGTATGGGTTTTACATGAATTATTTTCTCTATTTTAAAGTAATGGAATGCATATTTTTCATTTATTTTATAAAATAAAAATTTAAAATTTTAGTTAATATGTATATATGGATTTTAATTAATATGTATATAAGTATTAATCGAAAATAATTCGTTCAAAATGAATCTGCAGTATTTTACGCATGCATTTATTTGTATTTCTGCTGCAGCAGATGACGCAATAAGGTAAACAAATGTACTGGCCGCTACTTTTACACCACGTGATTCCCACTGTGATGTAACGAGAATACTATCCATATCAGGGGAGCGAGCATTGATTCAGCTCGTAAATAATGAACTAATAGCAACGAAGCCAGGAAGATAGGGTTATTTCAGAAACAAGAAATACTAGCGGCTCTTTCGAAGAATGGCTCACTATGTATCGGAGACCGGGAATCTAGCCTATCTCCTAACCTCGGCTACGATCTGAATTGTAAGAACTACGACCAAACTCGATGCTTCTCTTCCTGATACGACCGTCACAATACCCCCTTAGTTTCGGAATCGTTAAAAGACTGCAGTCGCCGCCAGATGGCGCGAACACCTACTGTATATAATGCTTATTAAGTGTTATTTTCATACATAAAAATACGAAAAACGTATCTGTATATGCGTTATAAAAGGTATAGGTAATATACGTATATTTTCCCCAGTGCTGAATTCGGACACTATTCTCCGGGAGGGATTTGTATGGCTCCGAGGGGGACATTCTAGAGTTTCGGGGGGGGGGGGATTGCACTTTTTTACCATTGAAAACACAAAATCTCAATTCTTCCGGGGAGGACATCTCACTGCTCTGGGGGGAGTGCCCCCCCGGGACACCCCCTTAAATCAACACTGATTTTGCCTCGAGGTTTTTTGTAATGTAAACAGGAAAACTGAAGGATTTGGAGATAAATTAAATAAATACAATGCTTTAAGCATAAGCAACTAAAATATATTAAATAACACGATACTATCACACGGAAAACAAAGATTATAAGTAAATTTCTGCATTTAATTACATTTAAATTATAAATTGCTTGAAACATTGAGAATTCTGACCGTAAAATATACAGTAAAACTTTCCAAAATATTTAGTTTCAAAATATTAAGAAAATTAATCAAAACTTTTAAAACCATTTAATTATTTTTTGCTTCAGACTTCTGATGTAAAATATAAGTATATAAAGTTGATTGCGGACAACTTTGTATAATTGTAAACATTAGGGGTACTGAAAATAACCTGTAATATAATAAGTGTAAAAAAAAGTGTACACGGAAATAGAAAAATAATAATAATTTTAGATTTCTATCATTTTTAGAAACAAAATAAAAAACAATGCAAGTTATAAAATCAAATACAGTGGACCCTCTCTATCTGAACACTCTCTAATGTGAACACCCCGGTATTATGAACACATTCTGACGATACCGGCGAAACTCCATAGACTTAACAAAAGATGAACTATCTGTATTCTGAACACCCGCTATTATGAATGCTAATTTTGGTCCCCATTCTACCCCACCTCTCTATAAACGTGTTTGCAGTCGGAATCAGGAGAATTCCTCTATCATGGGAATTCGGAAAAAATAGTTGCAGAAGAATAAAAAGATTCAATGAAATCGTCGAAAGAAAAACTTCTGTGGCCAGTTTTACGGGTACGAAGCTCAAACCACTTTTGATCGGAAAAAGTGAAAAACCACGATGCTTCAAAATTGTGAAGATCGCTTCATTGCCTGTGCACTATAAATCGAATTGAAAAGCCTGGATGACAGTCAAGATTTTCACACAATGGTTGGAGGGCATTAACGAGTTGATGAAGAGAAGGGAAGAAAAATTCTTCTTTTTGTGGATAATGCCAGATCACATACAAACATGTAGCTAAGCAACGTAAGCCCGAAGTTCCTGCTACCGAACTGTACTTCTGTAATCCAACCACTTGATCAAGGATTAGTCAAGATCTTTATAGTTCACTACCGAAACCATTTTCTGAAGAAAAGGTCTCTAGGGATGGAGGAGTCAACCGAACAAACGAGGAAGATTAACGTCATGGATGCTGTCCATTGGATATTAACGGCTTGGAATGAAGTAACCCCCTACACCATCCACCGATGCTTCTGCAAAGCTGGATTCCCGTGTGAGAATAAGCAATCCACAATAGAGGAGCAAGAATCAACAGCTGTGAGTGATTTTTGGTCAATTCTTCAGGAGCTTCATGCTGAAATTGAACCTGCAGCTTATCTCGAAGTTGATAGAAGCCTTCCGGTTTGCGACAACAACATCGTTGAAGAGGAAGAGGATAGTGAAGAAGACACAGAACCATAATTAACCAATGAAACAAGAAGTATGGTTACCTTCAAACAATACGGCCAAGGAATTCAAGACCTGTTGAAGTATGCGGCAGAACATCACCCGGAAGCCTTTCAACTTCTTAAACAACTAGATAACATCTGCACTGCACAAGCATACACATTAAAAAAACATACTAAAATTACTCACTTTTTTAAGGAATGCACCGATTATGTTTTCAAGTAATGTATTGTATATATGCAATTGTATTTTTTGTAAACCTTTTTTAATAAAATAAAGAAATGACATGGTAGAGCACACATCCCATTGAATTTAATTTGACATTGCCCCAGTCGACAAATCTACACCCATGTTCAAAATTAAAACAAATTGCATATTTTTTCGAATTTCAGAAAAATACCGAAAGGAAGGTGAAACTGTTGCTTCGAAACAGCGATGTAACTCTTTAGTGTGGAATACGTAAGCGTAAACGTGTGTATGAGCGGAACAAGTAGAGAGACAGGCTTTATAAGTGAGCAATTTTTGCTTTTTGTTCGCTGACACACCTCACCGAATAGCTTAGTCTTTTTTGCAACATTCCACGTAATTCAAAAGCAAACAGAAAGAATGAGTAACTAACAACGTTTGGATGGTGGAATGAGAAGGTGAATCGTGGGGAGAATGGAAACAGGGTTGTCTCAAGTGCAAATTCCTAGTAACTTCAATGTAATAATGTGTGTTCTCGACATTTTGGAAACAGTCTAAGGATACTGGATCCTTAGAGAGAAATCTTAGGCAAGGTCGTCCAAGAATCATGTCGTCTAATGAAGATCATTATTTGTCCATTACAGGAGTGCAACAGCTTCTGAGCTCTTTCATGACCTTTATGTGGCCACATGAAGCCGAGTTTCAAAGGTTACTGTTTGCAGAAAGCTACATGGCAGAAGGCTATTTACAATAAGATCTGCTGTTTGCGTCCTGCTCACTTCTGCAGACGGGAGAACCTGTTTAGCTTGGTTAGAGATCTTCGACTTTGGACCAGGTATCAATGGGAAACGTTTTATTCACTGATGAGTCTCGGTTAATCCTAAATACTAATTCTCGACGTATTTTCGTCTGTATAAAACCAGGTATCCTTTCAACGTACGAGAAAGATACTACTATGGCAGAGGAGGTTTGATGGTCTGGCCAGGCATCATGTCTGAAGGGCGCACATCCCTACCTTTTCTTGGCAAAGGCTCTGTGACTGGTGTGAAGTTTAAAGATTATATATCTTGGAATTCCATGTTCAGCTTTTAAGGAATGCAGTTGGCTCTGATTTCATTTTAATGGATTACTATGCGCGCCCAGATAGAACTCATCTAGTCGACAAATTTCTGGAAACTGAGGATATTCACTTTATGGAGTGGCCCGTCAGATCTCTGGACTTAAACCCTATAGAGTATGTCTAGAACGCTCTGGGGAGGATAACTGGAACTCGCTTTCCACCTCCCAGAACTACCGAGAGCCTGAAAACAGCATTTCTGGAAGAGTGAGCATAACTACCACAGATTCTCATAAACTGCCTGATTTCCAGTATAAATTCGTTATGAGAGCTGTATGAGAGCTGTAAGAGAGGACCATACTCCCTATTAACCCATTTTCTAGGTCAATATTGAAAGCTCTGTTTTATATCTTTTGACGCTGATGAGTCTTACGCACGATCATGCGTGTGTATTATAACAGTTGAATGTTTGTTTTTTCATTGTGTTAACCTATGTACATACCTAATTTAATTAAAATCTGTCCAGTAGTTCTGGAGATAATCGAACAAATCTAAAAATAATCTTAACTTTAAACATGAGTGCAAATTCACCACCTCCATCTCAGTAACTGACATAGCTAACCAGGCTTAGTGTTCTATACAGTCTATAAACTCAATACATAGTAGTCGTTTTCAAACTCCCTCTATACTGAACACCCCCATAATCTGAACATTTTTGGTCGGTCCGATGGGTGTTCAGAATAGAGAGAGTCCACTGTATTTGAATTTTAGGCAGTCGTAGAATAGAAAATATAATTAAAAATCATTTACACAATATTAAGAGAATAAGCCAGTTAGGCAGTATGAGAGTACAATCAACTCATAACGAAATATTTTTTTCAGAACATTGATTATTTTTGCACGATTCTTAATTAATTAAAAAATACAGATATATGTACATTATAAACAATTTTCAATAAATTTGGCCATTATATGTGTTGATCTGAATTATTCAAACATGTAGAAAAATAACAAAATTACATATAAAAGTAAATATTCCAACTCTGGACACTCATGGTATAAAACTATACGATACAATTAAATGGATATTTGCATAGTTCATAATATCAACAAAATAAGCATGCCTTTTTGCCAATAACAGACAATCAACTCATATCTATTTTTTTTTTCAAAAGAGGATATTTACATGATTCTTCATTATTAAGTAAATATATATGTCTGTACACTGCAAACAATTTTCATTAAATTTGGCCATTCAGTGATGGAACAATGTAGCAGCAGAGAATCAATTGAAACCGCTTAATTTTAATTGCATTCTTCGTCTTATTTCGGACAGAATTTCTGAATTTTTTTAAGCCGATGAATACTATTAAAATTTAGTGGTGACAATCGCACAACTGCTGCGCCACTGTTCCATCACTGGCCATTATATGTGTTGATCTGAAATATTCAAACATACAGAAAAATTACAAAATTAAATATTAAATTAAATATTCTAATTCTGGACAGTCATAGTATAAAGGTATACGATTAAAATAAAAATGTATTTACGGGTTTCATAATATAAAAAAGCCCAACCAGTGGCTGAGAAGTTCTGTTCTCAAAGCTGGTAGACGGGAGAAGCTGGGTTCGAACTCAATCGCGCCCGTCGTCCTAAGTGTTCGGAGTTTTCGTGGTTTTCTTCGAAACTTGGATTTGCTTACGTAAACACGGTTTAGGTTCACTTAGAAAGACCCCTCCCCCACACACGGAGGGCCTATATACCTCGTGTGGATAATTGGCCGTCATAAATAACACCAACACAATAATATAAAAAGATAAGCAAGTCTTTTCGCCTATATCCTGCAATCAACTCATATCGATCTTTATTTTCAAAGCATGGATATCTACATAATTCTTAATTATTTAGATAATGTGTATATCAGTACATTGCGAACGATTTTTAATAAATTTAACCTTTATATGGGGCTAATCTTAACTATTCAAGCATATAGAAAAATTATAAAATCACATATACAATTAAATATTCTAATTCTGGACAGTAATCGTATAAAACCATACTTTAAAAATAAAAATAAATTTACATGTTTCATAAAAAAACAGGTCTTTTTGAATATGTTCGGCAATCAAATCATATCGATTTTTTTTCCTTTCTTTAAAAAAAAAAAATAAAATAAATAAAAGAAAATAAAACATGGATATTTACACGATTTTTCTTTAGAAAAATTTAGATATGTGTACAGTGTGAACAATTCTCGGTAAATTTAAATATTATAGGTGCTGATCATGAAATACGGGGAAACAAAAAACAAATAATAATAATAATAAATAATAATAATCAGGTTTCGAATCAACAAGTCCCTTTTTTTTCTTTCAACAGTTTGTACTCCAAGTGTGAAGGAAATTCTTGCAAAGAAATTTCTGGATTTATTTTAGTGAATCTAAGTGCAGTATGCAACGCAGCAATGCGCCGGTTTTTACTAAAAAAATCAAAAATTGCAATTTCAGTTAGGTTATATCTAAGAAAACACAAGCGTGCAAGGCGAATTCTTCATTAGACATAGTAATTAAAAGCGCCCCTACAATTCTCCGGAGCGAACTCTGATTCCCGAAAACAAAGGGATTTCGACTTTTTGTTACTGCCGTATAAGGGGAATCGATTTTGGCCGTGGTATGACACATCATTCCACATGTGGTCCTGCCCAAATTTTATATGTGAGGTTATTCAACATCTGTTGATACAATTTCATATTTGATTGTCCTATACCGCGTGCTGCTATGCATTCCATTTTTTTTATCTTTGCGTTGGCATAATTACATATAAAATTCAAATAAACATCTTATTTGTAATTGCATTATTTAAACTAATATAATATGATGATATAGTTATATTTGTGTTATTTATTTATTTGTTTATTAATAATACTAATATTTAAAAAGAAAAATATCACTAATTTAACCCTTCCCACTCCGTTGGCTCCGCTGCGGAGACATTCTTAGTCTTTGCAAAATTTGTTTTTGGTACCAGTAATAATGGAAAATAAAATCCACCTTATTTAATCAGAGCATTTTTGAAATTGTGTACTTGAAGGAAAGTGCTTTTTAAAAAGTGGTACCGATGGAATAAAATTTGTGTAAGAGACGCCGGAGCTTTAAGAGTTAATAAATACCTATAGAGGAAGGAATGCAGACGATATCAACCTGTTTCAAACCTTCATTTCATAAAAATTGTATAACCTCTCGCTGTTCCTCTTTGGTACAACTGCGTAGTGATGTCGCCATCTTTAATCAGCTGTTCCACATCTCCAGTCCTACGTACCGGCACTGCGCCGTACTCCCATCTCGAGAAGACTGCATGGACCGTCTCTGCCAATTTACGACCACCCAGAACGAAAAATGTAATTTTAGTGACATTTTGCGGTTTTCATTTTATCCCCCCTCCCCTTGTATATTGCATAAATGTGTAACGCCAGATGAATAACGTATATAATAAAGGTATTCTCTGAAAACCTTTTTTCCTTCTCAAGATTTTTAAGCATTATTAATAAACACAAATAATTCGTACGATAACTGACTTTAGGCAAGTTCAGCAAAAACAGGCGCAATGTGAAATGAATGCAATATGCAATAACAAAATCCTATTACTGCAATCCCCTTCCTAATTCAATATACTGGGTGGTCCATCTGTTGGAATTATGAATATTTCTCACAAGGAAGGTCTCCTTACTGGGCATACTCAGAATATTTTGAAAAAAATACCAATTAAACTACTTACGTATGTCATAAAGGATCAGTCAAATTTAGCGGCGGAATTACAGTAGAAAGTCTTTAAAAAATAAAATACTTTCGAGTGTTTGGCGCAAAAAGACGAAAGTGTCACGTGATTTGGCGAGTAGTACTTTTTAAGCAAACGATTTTATTGCACCTCAAAAATGTTTGTTAATTGATTTTTAGAATGCGTGTAAAAAAATATTTAATGATTTTAAACATTAACAATGAGAGAGTTCAATAAATACATTTTTTTTCGTATTACATATTTATGTTGCTTGTTATTTAATTATATTACTTTTAAAACAATTTTATACATAAAAATGCTTTCATATATATAAGCGTATTCCAAAATAACGGCAAGATTCATTTACCAGTTATTCATTTCAATATCAAAGAATTCGTCGTTTCCATAGCAACAAAACTGAATTGGCAGTGCTCAATTGGACGTAATTTTGAGATTTTGAAACAATTTTAATTCATTTTAATTTTGTTTTAACACGTTCACGCCGGCGCGGTGGGTCACACTCGAATGTATCAGTATTGTCAAATCTCCGGCTTTCTGCACACCGTAATTATTTTAGAGAAAATGTTGTTCCTTTAAATCGCCCAATTGTTCTAATTAAATAAAACAATATTTTCTGTATTACAATACTGGTATCCAAGAAGCCGGAGACTTGGCAGTTCCAAGACAGTCGAGTGTGACCCACCGCGCCGGCGTGAACGTGTTAATTCATAAAATTTGATAGTTAATTTTCATTTTAAACATATATATATATATACATGACAAAATTATAGTTAAATCAAACTAAAACTGGGAAAACTAAAGTTATTTACATTAAATTTATTTAAACAAGTTCAATATGAAACATTTTTATCTTAAAGAATATTCGACATAAAAAAGCATTTTTCCAAATTTAATTTCATCGCCAACCGATGATAAATCGCCAAATAAACGAAATTTTCATTATTTTTTTACGAACGTTCTATTGAGGTTTTTCCTATTTTTTTTTATAAACTTATATATCCACATGAGAAGAACACTCTGTAATTTTTTCACATTTTTCCGAATATGCCCGTATGGAGACCTTCCTTGTCAGGTTATTTGTGTCACTGTCACGTGTCATGCATGTTTGAACTGTCAAATGTATGCCATTTGTAATTATGGACTCGTTGAGAAAACAACAACGGTAGAACGGAATACACTGCTCACCAAACCATGAACTGATTGAGAAATATCCAGATCGCGTAATTTCAAGAAATTCTGATGTGAATTGGCCGCCAAGATTGTGCGATTTAACACCAATGGATTATTTTCTTTCGGGATTTCTGAAAAGTAAAGAGTACGGCAATGCCACCCCCCGCACAATTAAGACCTCAAACGTAACATTCGGGCTGAAATTTTGGCATTAGATCTGCTCACTCTGGGAAAAGTCATAGAAATTTTTTATGTTCGGATGATGGCATGTAAGCGAAGCCGTGGTGGTCACATGTGCGATATTGTATTCCATACATAAATGGCATAGACCCATCTTCCATGTTCAATAAAGAATTTCAATTTTCACTCATACAAAATGCAATAATCATAATAAAAAAAGAACCAACAGATGGACCACCCTATATGTTTCGAGGATTTTGAATATCACACACCATGGTTTCTATAACATCTGGGAAGTGGATCATATTTTTATGACGTCAGAGTCACGTGGTTTGGGAAACATCGCAGACCTCCTAGGTTGGAATAGTGAGCTCCATAATAGAAATGAGAAATAATTCACGGGTCCACTTTGTACCGTGACCACTTCACACTTTCAATACGCGGAAGTAAGGAATCCTGCATTTTTCTTAAAAATAGAAGGATTTTTTTCAAACTTTTCCGCATACATTTTTTCCTTTTTGGATATTTATACAACTGTTTGATATTTCTATGACCAATACTTAGCAAATTTTTCATTTTTTGTTGGGCGCGCATAAAATTTTATTTTTACATAATACCTAATTAAATATTTGTGAAATTAAATAAATTCTGTAGTTTTTTTCAATAAAAAATATGGGTTATGGAAAATTTTAGCAACTTCTCCAAAATTAAAAAAAAAAAATCTTATTTGAAAATATACACCCAATTGTGAATATATTTTGAAATTTCCCATTTTTCCTCCGAAATCCTATGGCATTGTGTTCATGGGCAAACCGATGGATTCAATATAATACTATATTAACGAATAAAATTAAAGGATTTAAGTTTAAACTCGTATGCTGTGTCTATTACTTAACTTTCAGTAAAAATAATTAAAACTGAAATGTTAGTTTAGTAATTACTATTACATTTTTGGTAATTTTGTGAATGCAAAATGATTTAACTAACTAAACATTTTGTTATTTTTTCAGTATCATTTTATGTGCAATATATGCATTCATGTTGAGTTATACATTCTGGAATTTTCGAGAGTAAATTTATAATCTATTGCATAATTTAAAATATAACCAACTGATCTACACTAGTTTAAATGTGGTTATTTGTAGTTGAATGTTGTTATCTGTAGTTACATAATTTCATTTGCCAAAGAGCAAGCCAGTGAGGTTTATTTACATGAATATATGAATACGAAAATACCTTTCTGAGGTTTCTGTACACAAGTATTACACTACTTCAGACCTCGCAAGATAAATATCTCAAGATTGACATAACCTTAGTTAGCATTACTTTAAATAAATCGATAGTCCATTTCGCATCAGTTCTATAGTACAAATAATGTTATGCATTTTATGAACGGATAAAATAAAGGAATATAAAATCATATTAAATAATTAAATAAATATAATATCGTAAAGGAATTAAAATCAGTGTTATACATAGGCGTGTGTTTTGTCTCATCATCTAAAAGTGCCACTGAACATACGGTTAACAGTTTCAAGAATTCGATATGACTTAAGCGCATTACTGATAGACTTCTCTCACATGCGAGTGAAAACATTTCGCCATCTATCTTGGAGGAAGCCTTAACTTTTAACGTTAATTAATATCTATAAAAAACAAAATTCTTTAGCGTAATTTTAAGTATTATATTGCTTTACCACTTAACGCCTTGAATATGATACCGCTTTTATTTTTTTTGTGTTATCACACACTTAACAGTTTTTGACGAGCACTTCTCGCGCAAAAAAAGTTTGCTTACGTCGCGCGTCGTTACTAAAAGCTTCTGAACGTCATTAATTTTTAACTGTAATTAACACTTTCCAACAAAGTTGAAAAGTGTTTATGCATTCGATTTGTCTGTCGGTATGGCTATCTTGCCACGCTCTAACTCTTGTAAATATACCAGGACTTTCATGCAATTGATAATCTATATTTAGGGCCACCTAACCATGTTTGGTATTGCATATGAAGTATGTGGGATTAATATTTCAATTACAGGGCTGCCCAAAATAATTCCATTACATTAGGGTATGTGGGGAAAAATGGTTTGCAGAGTATTTTAATGACAATACTCTGTTTCAAATGTATTTAAACTGATATAAATCACTGAATTTCACTACGATCATGTTAGAACAGGGCATTAATAGCATTTTTTATTCATTTACAGGGACACACAAAATAAATCGGTTACAATACTGTCTTTGAATAACAATTGCTGAAGTGCGTTTTCAATTTCGGCTTGCGCTTTTAAATTTATCTCTTTTAATCATATACAGAGCTGCTCAAAGTATTCGGATAATTTTCCGATTGTAGATAAAAACAGCTGAAATTAGGTTTTCAAATGTGTTATACATGTCCGTATGTTTGAATCAGACATAATATTTTAACTTATTAAACTATGAAGTTCTGTTACATTATTCTGAATGTGTTGGGAAGTGCTTGACGCATGATTTTTCTTTCTTGTTTTTGTTTTATTAACTGGTAGATCTTTTTCGATTATACAAAGCAGATATTTTAGTATGGAAAAGGTGGTATTTTCTCTCTATTTTTATTTTATTATGTCAAATAAATGAAACTATTAAAGGGTTAATAATGTACCAGTAGCCAGTTCGAGGCTTGCGCATTGCAATTTTTGAGATTATTTTCTGATACATGTTTTATAAATTTATAATTACTGCAATTTTTTTAATGAAACCACTTGTTTGGGTCTGAGAATCTTAAATCTTCAAAACTTTCGAAATTTTAAAATTTTTAGATGTTAAATTCTTATCTTTTCTGAACAATTTGATATAACTGTTTCCTTGAAATTACCATTAGAACAGAAATTATGGCTTTTAGAATTATACCCGCTCAATAGCGGAAGTGGCGTTTCCGAAACTTTGTAGTCTTTTTATCTCCAAGTGACATTTTTTCGAAAACACGCGCAGTATATCTCTAAAACTTCTGAATATTTTTTCATTAAATTTTCCAAACATATGTTTTATCTTAGTATGTATAAACTGAACATAAAATGTCTTTTTTATTGTTCAAAAAATTATTTGTTTTAGGTGATTATACTGTTGAAAATTTCAAAATTTTGTGTTATTTAAATGCAACTTTTTATTAAAAATATGAAAATATTTTAAATACAAATTTATTTATGTAACTTATTTATTTAGGTAATCTATTTATTTAGCTTCAGAGTAATTATTACTATCTGAAGTATAAGTAGGCGCCAAAATTTTCACTCTAGTTGTACTATGTGTTATCCTGCGCGTAAGCTGTTATACCAATTTTCTACTCGTCAAATGTGTGGGAGTTTGGAGCCTCCTGTAAATGCTAATTCAGCATCTTGCAAATCTTTAACTATATGAAATGAAAGGACATACTTATGTCTTTTATACCAATAAAATTGTGTTTTAAAATAATATACATTTCAAGATATTAAAAGTTGAAAATGGTCTTTTTTTTCCAATTTTAAGAGTCCTGAGACCCCTTAACGAGATATGAGTGTCTATGACAAAAATCTGTTAAAAAAAAAAAAAAAAAAAAAAAAATCGAACCTCCATTCATCGTTATGCGTTTTGTATGTACAGTCGTGGAAGAAAAAAGTAAACACCCCCACTAACTCCTCAACAAATTATCGTAGAAGGAAGTTACTGGTACCGAACGATTGGAAATAACGTCTACTTTTAAATGATGTATATAAATTTTGCTTAGGGGCCATCTACATATTCAAACAAACCATAATTTTATTTTTTCAATAGCAGTACACAATTCTGACATCATAAATGAACTCTACACCCTTCAATTAGCCTAAAAACAAATTTTTATGCAATTCGTACTATAAGTTGCAGAGAAGTTAATTATTTTAAAACGAGCGTATTTTAAGGGCTGTATCCAAATTGAAGTCGGTACTCGATTGCTAACCGAGAGAGCCCCCTTCTTGATTAAGACACCTTAAGCACCACTCAAGCAGTCAATGAAACCTGTTAGATAACAGGAGAGCAGAAGAAATTTCAAAATATCTACTCACTATCATAAGACGGGCTCTTAAAGCATCATTTTACCGTATTTTAAGCATAATTTGAAAACTATTTAGAAGAAAAATGTGAAATTTTGGATTTTAATAAAGCCTTAATAAATCTTAATAAGAGGACTTAATAAATCTAAATCCATCAAAAAAAATTGTAGGTTGCAATTCATAATTTTTTCGAATATTAATTTCACAATTCATAATTCATATCATATAATTATAAAAATTGCAAATTCAGCGTATTTATGTTTGGGCACATTAGTATTATTTCTACACAAAAAAATAGCACATTAGGAGCATTATTTCAGGAGATATGAAAATGTAATTTAACATTAGAAGTACTAAATTTTTAATGTTTATAATTCAAAAACTTATCATTCAAATGACTTGAAATTTGGTGCCTAGGCATAGTTTGAACCAAAGATTTGAAATATCTTGTTAAAATAAGGTATTACTATTGAAAAAAATGAGGTTTGGGTTCGTTTTAATATGTAGATGGCCCCCTATGCAATTCATATACATCATTTAAAAGCAAACTTTATTTCCAACCGTTCGGTATCACTAATTTCCGTCTACGATAATTTCTTGAAGAGTTAGTAGGGGGTGTTTACTTTTTTTTTTATCCACGACTGTACATAGAAAAAGGTAGGTTGATATCAGAAATAATATGTATGATAGTACTTAACATTAAAGTATAACAAAAATTCAGGATACAATGTTAGATGCAGGCAGCAAATTCTATCCAGTGATAACTCATTCATCGTTGTGTGGTATAAATTAGTTAAATTCAGTATGCTATATCAGATGTGGGCAAATCCTATCCAATGATACCTCATTCGTCGTTGCATATTTGCTGAGAAAAAGGGATGTTGGCAACAGAAATAATATATATATATTATATATTATTAAAATTAATAAATTATAATCAAGATACTGAAGGGAAAAAAATCTTTTTAACTCCTAAAACTCTAAAACATGAATCCTTCAGTCATCTGAATTAATCTCATCAGAAGATTATTAAATTTAAATTTATTATAAACGAAAAAATTATAGTAAATCGTATATTTCCGAACATACTCAAAAGGCTTGTCAATGATGTAAAATGTCTAACATCTGAATTACAAGCACTATCGAAAGGACTGAAATATATACCATTATCTCTCGCTTGCTCGAAGTTGCACTTTTGCGCTGCAAGTAGCGTTTATTTGGTAAAAACAAAAATTCCATTTAAAATTATTTTAAGGCTTTTTTTTTTTTTTAAATATAAACATTGTACAACTTAATTTTGTTAGCCATGTACTTTCGAGCATCCGACGTGCTCATCATCTGGAATATATTCGCTAAAAACCAGAGGCTGAGTTCATTTATTTATAGGGGAACTCTAGGATAGATGGCCATAGAGTAGAAATGACAAGTCTAAATATATCTAAAACTTGATCATAGATTGCAACATAAATTTGTTCGTATGAAACAGTTCAACTATTTCGTTCATTGCGACGTGCAATTGTGTTTTTCTGTTATTAAAATTAAGCGTAATTTTAACGATTGTTTAATTTAGTGTTTGAATATTTTTTTTTTTTTGACTTAGGTATCTGAATGTTTTGCAGTACGTACATTATATATATTTTTTACTATATGGACATTTAAGGCGCGTATATAATCTAATCTTTAATTCTAAGCCTAAAAGAAAGACCAGCAATGGCTATTGATGCTTTAAATTGGGCAACCATTAGTCCTTCAATTTCAGGAGAGATGGCCACATGAAATCCAGGAGAGATGGCCACCTTTAATCAATATTTCAAAATTTTACGGAGTGAGGATTTTAACTAAATATAATTGAATTTAAAAAATATATATAACGTTTATATTTATAAATATATTAATTGATGCAATTGTTTAAATTTTAACTAATATAAATATTTTAATAATAATAATAATAATAATAATATAATAAGACCTAGCAATATTTTGTTTCAGAAGATATCGAAAAACGTCGGAAACTATCATAACAGAAACTGATAAAGTTGATAAATAAACTAAATCAGCGTAATAAACCAAAAATTAACACACACAAAAAAAAAAAAAAAAAAAAAAAAAAAAAAAACACGGCACTTCCAATAGCAAAGAAAACAAAATACATTTAAAATTATCAGATTTTACAGATTTCGAGTCAATAAAATTGAATTAGGATCACTGTGTTGGTTATACAAAACAATATAGTATCACATCTAAAAAGGATGTCTGGATACAATGCATAAGGTGCCTGAAGCGGTTTCATGAAATGTGTACAAATTATCAAGACCTTTGCCAAACATGCGGTAAGATTTTACGAAAAGTGAAGTATTGAAATTATACTTCAAATTTTGTTTATTTGAGTTTTATTCACTCATTTTTTATCATATAACTGCATCTAGCAAATTGCTATATGTTTTTCATGATTAACTATTTTAAATGTGTTATTTATTTTTCTATTTAACTTCACTTTTTCTTTCTTGTATTCGATGGCCATCTCTACTTTTTGTTTTCAATATTTAGTTATTTTTTGCGCACATATTTTTTGCAATATTATGAGTATATGCATAAGAATTTTATATACGCATAAATATTTCTTGTATTTGCATTCTAAGAATTTTTATTTCAATCTTTAAAAACTATGGCCATCTATCCTAGAGTTATCCTACTACTTGATGGGCTGGTCAAAAATAAAAACCGAAAATGGCGGAAGGTTATATTGTTTGGACTGTTCCAAAATTAAAACTGAAGTGGGGAGGTTTAACCCAGATGATGAGCACGTCAAATGCTCGAAAGTATTTATTTTTGATATTTATGTTGTACTATGTATGTATTTAAAAAAAAAAAACGCACTTAATTAATTTTAAATGGGATTATTTGTTTATAAGAAATAATTTAAACGACTTGTCACAATCTATAGATATATTACGCTATTGTACGTGGCATAGAAATCGCGATTATTTGTTAATTGTTTAATGGCATCGCCCGTATGAAACGCATTTCAATGGTTATTGAATAGCATTTAATGCATCTCCATACCTATAAGGGGGTCACCATAGGGGGGAACCTGTTCTGTTGCCAAATGCCGCTAAGCTTGTCGCCAGCTTGGCAATATGTCGCCAAATTTAGCGACCGAAAATAGTCGCCGAAAGTGACGCCAACTTGCAATATTTCGCTAAATTTACATAAACTTCCATTGTAAACCAATTGGATTTACTTGCTTACAGAAAATCAACAGATTGAGATATTTTAATGCAACAAAAACTAATATTAGCTTAAGGGATTATATTAATTATATTTAAGGGAGTCCAAGTCATTTAAATTATGAATAAAATTAACATGATACAATGATTAGCATGCTTTTCCAAACATAAATTTCAAGAGAGACCAAACTGGTCGCAAAGGGTGGCTAGTAAAGTGAATTAAGGATTCAAGAAAACTGATATAGGTTACATCATTTTCACTTATGAAGTAGGGTTTTTTTCAAGACTGAACGCAAATGTAAGCAACAAGCGGAAACTTTGGCAAGTAATCACTGCTATGTGTTTCAAAGTAACACAAATCACAGGACTGACAAACAAGTGTTTCTAGAATGTCCTGTTTGATTTAAATCGAGCTCATATGCAATACGTTTGTCATTGTCAAAATTACGAGAGATAAATTAACACGTGTTGCGTTCTCAAACGTTTTTCTTCTTGTAAAATCTGTTTATAAGTAAATATCTAATATTTCGTATGCTTGGTTGGTAGGTGTGATATCGTCTTTAGAAATACTAGTAGTATCTGTAGTACTACTAGTTGTATCTGTTGACTAGTATCTGTAATTGTTGTTGAATCATAATACATAATGTCATTTACCAAACTACATGTCTGTGATGCTTCTCTTACATGAATTCATGAATGGTAACAGTAATTTGACAAACTTTAACTTTCCCAAGCTTATCCGGTTGATTGTTATATAACTTGAGATTATCATTGTTGTATACCTCTAAACTAAGAAGACATTTTATATTTTGGATTACAAGTAAAAAAAAAATGTGTTTTAAGAATAGAGATCTGAATGAATAAATGAATAACAGTGTTGTACATAAACATTTGTTTGTCTCATTATCAAAAGATGCAGTTGAACATATATATAACACTTTTATGAACTCGATAAGAACTATGCGCATTACTGAAAGTTTTCTGTGACATGCGAACGAAAACATTTCTGACATTTCTATGTCTTTCTTGAAAAGAACATTAGCTTTTAATGTTATGTAACTCTGAATAGACCAAACTTTTATGAGCATTTTTTTTTTTCAAGAAAACTGTTTTGCCACCAAATGCTGTCAGTAGTACAGCAGTTTTATTCTTTTGTATGCTATTAATAATTCAAGAATTCAACAGAAAATATTTCTTTATTTCCTAAGAGTCTAGGATCGGATTACTGAATATTTTTTACATTTTTTATAAAAGATGTATAAACTGCGGAGTTGTGTTTTCTTTAGAAATGAATAAGATGCATTCGGTTATGTGAAAATTCCCTTTGTGATTTTATGTAACTCTATACAAATAAAATTCTAATGAGCATCAGTTCGGCTTTAAATCAGTTTATTATTTAAAACCTTCATTATGATACTAGTTTTGCAAATTATATATTTTTAATGAATCAAAAATACGAGGGAAAAAGATTTTTTTATGTAATTTAAAGATCGGATTACAAAATAACCGTAATTCTTCGAGAATTCCTTTAACCCTTTATTAACTGAATTATGAATTCATGAAAATTTTATCTTCTAAAGCATTTTTCGTGAATTTTTGAAACAACATTAGAAGTTTAACATAATCATTTAATTCATTTTAGAAGGATTTTAGAAGGAATAAAGAATTTAGAAGGATTAATTAAATTTGAATTTATAGGGATTTTGTGCAATATTTATAACCCCATTCAAATCTTTATTTTAAACATTTTTCTTAGTATTTTGTAGAATTGGGAAATGTAAAATTGTCATGTTCTTACAATAGAAATATAGAATAATTTTCGAATTGAAAATCCCCCCCCCCCCCTGACGAAGCCAAGAAAGCAGAAAAGATACAAAGACGAAATAAATCATCCTTTAAAAAATATTTTTATTTTGAGTAACCAATAATGCTTTTGGAACAAGATAAAGTAATGCATCTATAACTCATTCTAAACTGTATTACTACTAATCGATGTATTAAATGAATTTTATAACAAGTTATTTTAATGATATTTATAAGTACCGTCAGTAGATAAAGGGTTAATCAGAGACAGCATTTAAGCTACCGAATGGTATGATGATGGTAAAATTAACTTATTTAACCGCATTAAAATTTAAGTGTTTTCAATCTACACAAGATTTTCCAGAATTTCCATTATGTAAAATTATTGCAAATACATTAAACATGTGTCTATAATATATTACTGGAATAAATACCGCGTTTCTTACACCTTTTTTTTAATGAAAAATTTTAAAGAAGTGTATTTTGGTCATCTTAACACGTTCACGCCGGCGCGGTGGTCACACTCGGCTGTCTGTCTCAGAATTGTCGTCTCCGGCTTTTTCCACACCACTGTTATTTTAGAGAAAATTTTGTTCCTTTAAATCGCCCAATTGTTCAAATTAAATAAAAAAATATTTTCTGTATTAAAATACTGGTATAGAAAAGGCCGGAAACTTGACAGCTCTGAGACAGTCGAGTGTGACCCACCGCGCCGCCGTGAACGTGTTAAACACACATTTAAACACCTGGTTAAAGTAAAATATTAATGGAAGATAGTTTAACTTACTCAACACACCTTAATTAACTCGTTAATCTTCTAAATGTCTCTCCGCATTTACAGCAATCTGTATGTCGCTATTAGGTACTTATATGGTACTTTAATGGTACTTATAAGTATCGTCAGTAGATAAAGTGTTAACATGTTATAAAATACTTATATTCAAGATATTTTTTATAGGGTATATCTGAATAGATAGGAAACTATTATGTGGTGGTACACCAAACAACTTTTATACAGGAAACCAGGCTGTTTATCACCTTATTCAGTGAAAAATAAAAGACGTTTCACTCCAAAAAGTGCCAGCTCTTTCTATATAGCTTTAATACTACTTGAAATTGGTTAATTAATTGGATAATTACAGAAAATGTCAACAGATTTGTCTTGTTTGTTTAAAAATTATTTTATTTCAAAAGAATTCGCTTAATAATAATAATAATAATAATAAGTTAAGTAAAGAATATTTTTTTAATGATATGGCATACGTTATTCAGTCAAACATTGTAATGTATATTTAGCTTTTTAATGTTATATAGTTTTGAATAATCATTGAAATATTTAATTTATATTATGTTTCTGAATTAATCTGTTTGCACAGTTTATGATTTGTGGATATTCA
This sequence comes from Maratus speciosus, assembly GCA_963932465.1. Classification (NCBI taxonomy): domain Eukaryota; kingdom Metazoa; phylum Arthropoda; class Arachnida; order Araneae; family Salticidae; genus Maratus; species Maratus speciosus. The sequence goes on along the minus strand of OZ010794.1, from coordinate 497,560,778 downwards.
TTACATACAATTACCAAGCGTGTGATTATGCAATTTCAATCAGTTTATAAAAAAAAAAAAAACGTAGGTGATTTTTGAGAACCATTCAATGATTTTTGAAAACCATTCAGTGGTTTTTGAAAACCATTCAGTGATTTTTCGAAACCATTTAGTGATTTTTCGAAACCATTCAGTGATTTTTGAATAAACATTAAAATTGAACAAAACTCACATCAGAGTGTATGTATGTTAGATTGGTAACGGGGATAAACTGGGGCTACCAGAAGTTTTTGCAATCTCGAATAATTTTATGCTATTTGTAGAGACCTCATAATAATATAATAATAACAATTTAAACACATTCTTTAGAGACTGCTTTAGAAAGCAACATAATCGAATATGCATTGAATGAGCAGTGACAAGCAACACAGAATTTCAAACTGGAAAGTATCTCACTTACATTCAACACTTTTGCACCGGATAAGTACAAGATATTACCTGCAATAGAAAATAGTTATATTAATATAAAGTTAATTTATTAGTAATAAAAAATCAGTATTCATACAAATTAACCATAAAATAATGTGAGTTAATTTTTTTTATCTTGTGAAATTGAAAATCAGTTAATTTAAATATATCTTAAATATTAACCAAATTTTTTTTAGATTATTAGCTAAAACATTGGCTGCATCTTAAGATTATAATACCATAAAAATGTATAAAATAAATCCTAGTTCCAAAAACAGCAAATTCCGATATTTATTTAAAAAATTGTATTCAAATACAAATATATTCGTTAATGGTTTTGTTGAAATACTTGTACATCTGATTGTAAAATTTAACTTTCTCCATTAAAATACATTTTGATAAGAAATATTAATTTTGTTTTTTGCATTGTTAGAGAACTTTAATATAACTTTATCTGCAAAACAAAATAGCTGTATTAATATAAAGTTAATTTATCAGTCATAAAAAATCTACATTCTTACAAATTAATCATAAAATAATGCGATTTAAAAGTTTTTTATCTTGTGAAAATGAAAATTAGTTAATTTAAATATATCTTAAATATCAACAATTTTTAAAGTGATTATTCGATAAAACATTGCCTGCATCAAATAACTATAACGGCATCAAAATGTATCATATTAAAAATACATTCCTTTTCTAAAAACACCAAACATCGATATATATATTTAAAAATTATATTTATGTACAAATATATTCGCTAATGCTTTTATGGAAATACATGTAATCTGATTGTAAAAATGAGCTTACTTCATTAAAATATTTACTAAAAGGCTACATTTTGGACGATAATATTAATTTTTGTTTTTGTATTGTTCCACAGTATAAAAATTGTCATAACTTTACTCCACAAAATTGGTGGCAGTATGCTGCAACGAATTTTATGGAGTGTTTAACTGATATAACTATTGTAATTTTAACTGATATGCGTGATGTAACGTTACACCATAATAATGTTATTTCTGATATTTTCACATTATCAGGGTGTAATATTACACCAGTTATATCATTTAAAATTACACCATAAAATTGGTGGCATCATACCGAGCTCAAATTTTTGGAGTAAGGTTATGACAATTTTTTTACAGTGTAGTCTTCCTTAATAAGACTTAAAATTTTATGACCTGTAATGTAAGCTAATGAATAAATTCGTTATCTTTTTTTTCCAAATATTGTTATCATCAACTGACGCTATATGATAACTCTCACTTACAGCATAACTTTCAATTTACTGATAGGTGTCTACTTAGAAGTATATTGAGTGTAACTATAAAATGCTGAAAAATGGTTTAAATAGTTGTCTATTTCTTTCAAAGATTAGCGACTTAAGTGATTTTCGCCCTTGATTATGAATACAAATAGAATTACAACTAAACGTTTTGAAAAAGTTATACGGCCATACGTATTAAAAGTGGTTTATTTCAGTAGGAAATAGAGATTAAATGTAGAGATTAACGTACAACTATGTTATTTATGTTCACATAGTAAAAAGAAAAAACTACACAAACAAAAATTTCAATTTTGGAAATACGAAGCTATGAAAATAATACCTCTACCCTTTTATTTTTCTTGACAAACAACAGAGTGTTGGACATTTTTTACAAGTGTAATTCCCGTGTCCAGGTTTATATATGAGAAATATATTTCAAATAAAAAGAAAATATATGAAAGCATTTTGTTTTGGAAATATGTCATTTTTTTTGTCCTCTCAAAAGATATTACCAACATTTTTTTTAAGCTTTTTTAGATGTTTTAAACTGTTTGTATAAAATGGCTTCATGGGATATTATCTTGTAAATCACACATGTTATGATCTGAAAGAGTAAATGATGTTTATGATCTGAAAGAATATGCGAAAAATTGTATGATTGCGATTCATATCATTATATCCCAGATTGTGTAGTTTAAGAATATTCTTATTTATTTGTTTTGGAAACGGCGCCGATAGAGCAGAAACATGTAAACAGTCAAGTAATACTATTTTTTAATAATACATACTGGAAAATTGCACCAAAAATATAATAAAGAAAGAATATTGCTTATTGGTACACAAAACATTAACTTCAATAAGCTAAAAATGAACTTCTACGTTTCGAGCTGTTTCTACAGCTCGAGTTTTCATTCACGTTTTGGCAGCATAATACTCAGTTGAACGTGGTTTTGTCCATTTTGTGTAGATGACGGCCACTCGTGATTTCTTAAATCGACCTTTTTGATTCATTTGAACTCACTTCATTAATAATTATTTATTTTCACTAGATGGCAACACTACAATTTTGTATTCAAATCATTGGTCAAGTTTCGACTAATTATTTCTTGCACGGGAAGCTTTCGTCTCAGATTCTTGAGCCTTTTTACCATCATATTTTCCTGAAGACGGCTGTAGAATCAGCTAGAAACGTAGAAGTTAATTTTTAGCTTATTAAAGTTCATGTTTTGTGTACCAATAAGCAATATTGTGTAATTTAATACTATTTTTAGATTCTGTTAATCTATAGAATTCTAATACTATTTTTATTTTTAAAGTTCTCATCTTGCACATTTTAGCAGTTAAAATATGTAGTATATTACAAAAAAAGACATTTAAAATAAGAAACCGAAGCTGATGTTTACACGTGTTCTCGTTTAGCTTTGGTTTTCGACTATCAATTGTACTCATGGGGTACTTGTTTAAAACTTGAAACGTCTGGAGTAATTTATTTTATTTTGTGTTATGAATGTGTAATTTAGTTTATTAAAAGCCTGATTTTAAATTCCTTTTTATTTTTCAATTCTGATTCAGGTATGCAATGTAACCTCGAAAATCCAGAATTCGGAAATCTGGCATCAAAATCATCTTCTCCTCTTCCACATGTTGTTTACAATTCCAATTCAAGAGAGAAAGAAAAATAGCAATTGTTTACAAATTAAAAACTCTGTCATTGCAAGTGATGGATTAACGGACAAAGATTTCGCTGACGCTGTGCTAAATAGAACCACAGGTAAAGCTGGTAACAGCTCAGAGGAGTAAGGACGAGAAGCGGGCAGAAGTAAAAGTGTCACTGGAAAAAAGTATAAATCTGACTGAAAATTAATAACTGAATTAGAGAAACAAGACTGCATTTCCAAAATCGATATTCTTCACTTGTATAAAATCCAAGAAAAACTTGTTAAACTTTTTAAGAACTGCTGAAAAAAATTGAAGCAAATAAAATTGACTTTAGTGTTTTGGAAATTACACAAGAAAAAATGACTTCACTTTTTAATAGATAGTTTTTAATAACACAGAGGAAAAGTCAAAGTAGTCAATAATTGCTATAAGTGATAAAAATAAATTTTAAAAAGGGAAAAAATACCTTTATTTATTTAGATTTCGACATGCTTCATTGCATTCGACGGCAACGTTCTCAAGAAAATAAAATGTTGAAAATGTTTTCGCAAAAACTAGTAAACAAAAACAAAAATCACGCAAACACAAGCATAATGAAATTAACTGCAATATTAAAAATTGCGATTTTTGAATGTGAATTATTTTACATTATTGTTTCATTATTCTGTATAGCATTTACTATTAAATTTTAGGACGCTCCATGGATGCTGAATCATTGTAAAAATTCTCATTGCGTAAGAAGACATCTATTGATTCTTTGATGATGGACTGCTAATAAGATCTTGACGGTTAAATTATTCTACTCTTTTTAAAATCTATTTGTAAAGGTTTTCTGTTATATAGTCTGGCCAATATGCCTGTAGTTTTCTTGTTGTATTTTATGTCTGCTACATGTTCTTTGATCCTAATTTTGAGCTTTCTATTTGTCATTCCTTTATAAAATTACACGGTTTACTCTGTATAAATATGTACTGTTGTTGCATAGTTTGTGCCACAGAGAATTTCAAATTAAAATAAGTTTTGTTTTTTTTTAAATATTTAATTGTCTCTTTTTAGTACATAAATATCACTTGCCTATGAATTAAATTATGAATAAAGGCTCCATTAAGAAAATCTTTTTTAGAAATATCTTTCAGAAATCAAGAATTTTCAAAAATTCGGATTAGTTTTGTTTCGAGGTTATACAGTATGTTTACTTATTTGAAGACGCTAAATACCTTAATTTAAAAGCAGCCCACCGAGCCTAAAATTTAGTAGGGGTTACAGTAATTTCATTACTATACTTTTATTTAGTGAGGCGAAATCTATAAGGATCAAACGTTACTTTTAAAGGGAGGATTTGGATGCAGAAAAGTGTTATTTTTATATTGTTAGTATTTGACAGGAGTAATTTTAAGGCAAAATAAGTTCTACAAAAAATAAAACTTTACCAAAATGGAATAAAAATGTTAGGCACGTTTACATTATAACGACGGCCATTTTCCAAAAAAAAAAAAAAAAAAAAAAAAAAATCTATCACCAAACTACTGGATTTAACGTTAAAAATGTATGATCGTGGTGTCACATTCACTTGACGTCAGATGCGTTACACTTGTTTGTTTTGTGATGAAGTGATTTTTAATTTGACGTTTATCTGTATTTTTAATGATATTTTACTGATTTATTAATTATTTCTTTAATTAAAATAAGAATTACGTCCTTAAACGGCAACGCCGTGGTAGGAAGCGAAAAAGTATTTAAAAAAAATTGCAATACTTAACACACAATTGGTCAGTTTCAAGTGGCATCACAAATATTCACCAGTCGATAATTAAAAAAAATAATGTAACTAAATAAATATCCAAAATTTTTTTTCTGTTTTCATTAATATATTGTAAATTTTATTGTTAATAGTTACTGATAGTTGACACTTTAGTGATTGCAGCTTTTAGAAATTCCTGTATTTTTTTATATTCCAATTGCAACGTTCTTTCCTTTGATTATTGCAGTTTGTCAATAATTCTTTCATGGAAAATGGTCGAACGAGATAATTAAGAAGTACCAAAACGTTTTTTATGCTTGATTTGAATTTGAGTAACTAGATTGTATCTTACATTACAAATTTTGTTTTCCACAAAAGTATAACAAGTCTAAAAAAAAACTTTGTTTGTCAGAAACTGAAGACTCAAGAATAAAAACCTGTATCGACTTCTGGTATAAAACCTAGTGTGTGCTTAAATTCCTCCATTTTCTGAAAAGAAATATCCGAGATATAAAAATATAAAAATAAACATTCGCCCGAATTTCCGTGCTGTATTTATATCGATATCGATTTTTCGATTTCGTTTATTCATGGCATATTTTTGGAAAGCTCCAAATTTATTGTGTTTAAACTAATTCTCTTTAAAGCGAGTTCAGTGGAGTTTGTAGGAATTTGGAAAGAAGCCAAAATGTCATAAGAGAAATATAAAGCTGAAAACTGCGAGCCGTAGCTCAATAAATTTCTACACATGCAGACGAAATACAGAATTCGGGGAACATAACTATGATAACTCGCTGTGATTTGGGATATTGCCAACAAGCAACAAGAATTTAGGCCATCAAATACTCTAACTTTAAAATCGATGATTGTTCTAATACGAGATGAAATAGAAGGAATATGACTTATCTGTATGAAATAAATAATAATTTGTTTTTGTATTTAAATAGTGTTTTCCTGCAACAAGCATTTCTGACATAATAAATAAAGATATCAATTTTAGAACACTTTAAAAAAATTACATTCTGTGGCAAAAGTTTTGAGACTGGGTAAAAAAGATTAATGCTGAACTGTAATTAATATTTAGCAAATAGTAACATTACCTTTTTCATTAATGTATTTGACTACTTTTTAAAGTTATTTTTACTTTCATCTATCTTTACAAGAAGAAAGTATTGGATTCGTGAAAATTTTCGACTTTCGGTTCGACTTTCGACGGATTTACACGTTTTGGGGGTCACAGAATCCGAAAAATATGTTTTTACAAAGTGTCTGTCTGTGACCCAAGCAGCAAATAATCCCTGGCCGAGCTTCGCCGTATGTCCTAATTTGACTATGTTTCGCCCGAACGATGTCACCCCTTGAGGTTGGCGGGAAAGGCTTTTTGTCCGCCCGGCAAAGCAGATAAGGAGCATCGCATCCCGATTATTATTGAATCAGTTTTGAAGCTTTTGCCTATTTGTTTTCGATCATTTGGTCAGTAGGTAATCTTTTACCGACAACATTCCAATATCATATGATATTTTGCCGATTAGTTAGTGATATCATAAAGTAAAATTTGTAAGGTGCAAAATAAGTATTTAAATTAACACAATTTGCATAACTACAGACATACACACATTAAATTTTTTTTAAATAATTAAAATATAATTAAAAAAATATATAAACGTTTCGGATATTTTCATAGCCCTCATCAGTAAACGAGCAGAGTCACAAAACAGCAAGAGCCACAGCAAACGAAGAAACAGTTAAAATCACGGTCTTAACTGTTTTAACTGTTTTTTCGTTTGCTGTGGCTCTTGCTGTTTTGTGTCTCTGCTCGTTTACTTATGAGGGCAATGAAAATAGCCGAAACGTTAATATACTTTTTTAATTATATTTTAACTGCTTTTAAAATTTTAATGTGTGTATGTCTGTAGTTATGCAAATTCAGTCAATTATTAAGTAATCCAGACGTAGTTATGTATGTATTTTTAAATAGTATTTAAAAGTAAGAAAGCTCGTTTAAATTCAAAGGATAAGTATTGCTAATCGGCATTATTCTTACAAATAATATGCAAAAATATTTACACGTCGATTACATAACCAATTAAAACGATTTTTAAAAAATGTTTTTGTTTAAAGCTTAAAAATTGCTGTTAAAGGCATTCGATATAAAAATTGTACTTAATTACAATTAAATTTTAAATTGCAATAATTTTCTAGCGTAAAAAGCAAACAAATTATTTTTTAAGGTAAAAATTACGTTTTTACCAATTATTAATACTATTGATGTATAAATATTTTTGAATCTTAGAAAGAAAAATTAATTGTAATTTAAATTGTAATTGTCATTATTTGTAATTTTTATTGTAATACCTTCTAACAGCATTGTTTAGACTTTAAAAAATAGTAAATTTCTTACATTTTAATTAGTTACGCTAGGTAAATATTTTTGTATTTTATAATGGAAAATATTGCCATTTAGCAAAATATATTATTTGAATTAAAACGAACTTTCAGTCATTTAAATTAATTATACAATATATGCATCTTACAATGAAAATTATTCCCACTTAACATTGTTCCCCAACTACATAAATCACATTCTTTAACACTTCTAATTTTATTATGGTTATGTATAAAAATATTTTTTTTTTCAAATCTAAATAATTATTTTAATAAATACTTTATTCAGCCTTTTTTTTTTTTTTTTTTTTTTTTTACTTTTAAAATATTATAAAATTAGATTTTTCATTATGTGGAACACAAAAGATGTTTTACTTCTTTGTAAGACAGTTTAAATAATAACATTTAGAAAAAAATCTCAAAAACTTTCTCAAATTTTTTATGTATCATTACAATCATCTTTCATTTTATTACAGTTCTAGAGTTGTATTTTCTTAATTCCAAATATAAACTTCCAAATAATTAACTTCTAAAGAAGTACCTTTATTTACTCAGAATTTTTAAACTCACAATTTAAAAAATACATTTAGAGCAAATAGTACGTAGTTTTTAATTTAAGATATTTTCTTGTATTTATCTAAATAATAATAAAAAAAGGCAAGTCTTATTATCAACATTTAACAAATATATGAGTTTAATTCATTTAATTTATTAATCAGTTTAAGCTATAAAACTTATCAAAGTATATTTTTATGTACGAATGACTATACGTAACTATAAAAAAGAAGAAGAAGAGAAAATTAGAATTTTTTAAAAAGTTGTTAGATTTCGATTACAGTCTTATATCCAAATATCGTGGAGAATCTGCAAACTTTAAACAGATTAAGGTTTATTGATTTGTGCATAAGGAATTTATTCTCACCATAAAACAATTCTTCGGAAGTATTTTTGACTTCTATTCCCTTCGTTTGTTCACTTAAAAGTGGTGTCTGGTCTGTCCTTGAAACGTGAATAGAGGATTTGAGGGGATACGAGATAAAGATCTCGAAAGGTATTGGTGTGTTTATGTCACGTGAAACATTTCACTACGGGGGGTAGAGTTACCGCCGACGCTCTTAGTAAAATGATTCAATTTTGGTCGGCTGAAAAGATCGGCCGATTTTATATTTGCAGTATGTGCCAATCAATTTCTTTCATACATCAATTCGATATTCTGCCGACGTTAGCATTTGACCTATAACTAGAGGAATCGTCTGTAATGCCGAGAAAACATCTCGTTAATATCTCTATTTGACTACCGTTTATTTGCCTACAATTCTTATAACAGGCCGAATTTTAGCCGATATCTCTTGCTGATGGGGGAGTCTGTGACTCTGTCTGTCTGTCTGTATGTATCTGACACACATTTTGTGGGCGCTCTATCTCAAGAACTAATGCACTGAATTTAATAAAAATTTATATTCAGTTAGTACCTGATATAAATTGGTGCTGATTAGTTTTTAGTGTAAATCGCTCGACAGGTGGCGCTGCAATGCAGCATTTTTTACGATTTCCTCAATAGCTCAATTTCCAGGTCAAATACATAGATTTTCATCAAACTTCAGATTCAGTTAGTCCTTGACATGAATTAGCGTTTTGTGCATTTTAGTGTAAATCGCTCAACAGATGGCTCTACTATGCTGCATTTTTTTAGATTTCCGCAATTGCTCTATCTCAAGAACTAATGTTTGGATTTTCAACAAACTTCAGATGCAGGTATACCTGGATATGAATTAGTGCTGTTTATGTTTTGGTGTAAATCGCTCAACATATGGCGGTGCTATGCAGCATTTTGCACGATTTTCAAAATAGCTGAATTTCCAGAACCAATGCACGGATTTTCATCAAACTTCAGATTCATTTAGACCGTGACATGAATTCACGTTTTATACATTTTGGTGTAAATCGTTCAACAGATGGCGCTGCTGTGCTGCATTTTTTGCGATTTCCGCAATAGCTCTATCTCAAGAACTAAAGCTTTGATTTTCAACAAACTTCAGATTCAGGTATACCTTGATATGAATTAGTGCTGTTTATGTTTTGATGCCAATCGCTCAACAGGTGACTCTGTTATGCTGCATTTTTCAGAATTGCCACTATAGCTCTATTTCAATAAATAATGCTCTAATTTTCATCCAACTTCAATTTCAGATATACTTTTACATGAATTGGTGTTAAATGGATGTAATTTCTTGTACTATTTAAATAATTTAATTGACGTGATTTATGTAGAAGAAAGTTTTGTGATGGGCACAACATGCTAGTTTTGTTAAAAACCCATGGTTTATATTGTTATTTACTCTTTCTCAAATCTCTTGCTACGGATAATTATATTGACACATTTATAGTTAATATACACTCATGCTCATAAATTAAGAATAATAAACAAACTTTTTTCAATTTTAGATGTTTTTCTAAAATACAAACAGAAATGACTGACAAATCATCATTGAACTCCGAGAATGTAAAGAACATGTTTGTATTCAAAATGTTTCTAAGATCATTTATTCACTAAGGAATATAGACATCCAACAATAAATTGAATAAAAATATCATCCCTGCAAAATAAAATGCTCGGCGTGATCTGTCTATATCCTGAAATGACTTTATGTACTCTTCACACTATCTGTATGCATTTGCGTAAAAATGACACACATATGAAGGTATTAGTGAAGATATAGACTTATTTGTAAACAAAGCAACTGCTTTTTTTTGGGTTTAAATGATGTAGATTTATCAACCAAATTTAAAACTACTTCCCGAATACTTGTCAAAGTGCAATAGAAACATTATACTACAACTAAAAGATGAATATATTGAATATTAGATCAGACATCATATGTGGGGAAAAAGTATTATCTGCGCGAAAGATAGATATAAAATATATTTCCATAATTTGGTACTAAGGTACGAGTATATACAGCAACTTAATATTAATTAAAAACGGTTATAATTCTTTAAAATATTGATGATATAGTGTGCTGAATTTCTCTTGCATCCTAAAAATACTTTACTGTTAAGTGATTTTCTACAAATTAATTTTATGTTCACTTTATCGATCATATCTTTCTGATATTTTACGATATCCCATTGCCATTTTTTTGCATACGTTGCCTTATCTATTTGATTAGCAAATTATTATGAAAAGAAAAAAATTGGATGTCATTCGCGCATGCAAGGTTTAAAATTGTGTTATGCAAAATCTCATGCCTCATCAAATATTGACCGAATCCATTTTCTAACTATATGACAATATTCCAAATACAATTTGTAAAGTTTTGGAAAGTGGCATTAATTGTGGTTACAAACTCTGCATGTTCTGAACAACAACAACAAAAAAGTAATGTTTGTACTTTACAAATATGTGTTCTCATCTTACACAAATGTTTCATACAGACGGTGTATAAGGCACACATAGTAATTTGCTACACTGACAGGTTATTTTGAACAATTTATGTTACAGAGTGATTTCAAATATTATTTTTAAGAAACTTATTTTTGGCCACTAACTGTCCTTGTTATTAAATCATGACTGAAAAACGTTAATTCCAGCATGTCGTTTACAATTCCGAAGTTTACCGATGATTCATAAAATATTTCTCTTGATATTCGACCAAAGGCCTAAATTCCAAAATACCCGTTCTTGATTTATGAGAATGGCTATAAATGAAAACACATAAATTTATGATTTTGAAGGATTTAATCCATCTACACTTTTGTTCAGTTCAGCACCCATGCACTCCACACTAGTTCAATTTGGAATTTCTTAACTTCAACTGAGTATAATTACGTAGGAAATATACTGATAATGAAATGTAACACAAGATTCCAATTGTTCCAAGAATTTAATTTGGAATTGATTTGCGATATTTTTTTTTTTATAAAAAAATACTTTGTTAATTAAAAATGAAAATTAATCATTCCGACAAATTTGACTCGAATTTGCAGTAGTCTGGAGTTAATGGATTACAAGAAAATGTCCCTTTATGAAGAATAATGCATGTTTTACAATATTGTTTATATGTAGATAAAATTCAGGTACAATAGTTTAAAAATTAACAAGTTTTACATTCATGAATTAATTGTTCTACCACTATTATAAGAGAGAAGTTAATTGTTTCATGTATAGTTTTATTTTATGCCAGTATAGGCAATACTGGCTGCGATACATCCGGGGTAAAGACAGAATTTTTCAAAACATCCAGAATATAAACACTATTGTTCCAATATTTTGAAGTACGAGGACACAATTCAGTATTTAAAATTAATAATGAGTTTTAATTTTCCTCAAATGCCTTCAATTGCAATTTTTCCTGTAATTGATGAGAGCGAATTGATTGATTTTTTTCTGTAAATACCTTCAGTTTTCGGTAAGTTAAAATAGAAAACGAAAAAAATAGATAAAATACGCACAAAAGAAATAAAGCTTAAAGCGGTTCTTCAAGTCCACTGCTACACAAGCCTGAAGCTTTCTGACACATTTACCGATTCATTTTTACACATAAAGCCAAAAATTTTGCAGGGCTGACTATGTAAGCAATTCGGAATAAAAATACATTTTCCGCTTTTTGATAAACAAATGATTTATCGAGTTATAAGCGATTTTGCGTCACTTGACAACCTGTTTCTCTCCCTTCGCTGACTGTTACTTGTTCTTTGGTCTGAAAATTCTGTTCGAAATACTAATTTTGGCAGTATTTTTTGAAAGATCTTGTGCGTTTACCAAAAAATGGAAAACGTCTTTATGTCATATAGTTTCTAAATGACCTACCAATTTCATGCATTTCTGAACAAAAAGGAATTAAAAGTTGTGTCATAAAGATGTATCTTTGGATTTGGAACAGCCTTAAGGCAATATTAAAATCGAGCCCCTTCAAAACAAAATAACAAAAAACAACAACAATAAAACAACATCTATCAAAGCACAGATTATTTTGAGTAAATATAAACAATACAATATTAAATTTTCAAGTAAAAAATGTTCTCTCTGAAATGTCTAATTTTAAGGTTCCAGGAAATTTTCTTGTTTATTTTATTTAACATAAATAATTGTTTTTACTGCATTATAGACAGAGGTTTGTTTCGACAAGTATTTTGATTGTTATTTAAAGCATTTCCATTTCATAAAGTGAGAAAGACGTTTAAGATAAATCGTTTTTCGTAAATTTCTTTCTGTAAAGAAATTATTAAAAACATAGAAAAATGTTTTGGCAATATTATTTTTTAAGCTCTTATAATAGAAAATAACATTTTTTTATGTTATTAAAATGTATGTAAACAAGTACTTGAATGCAATTTCGTTTGAATCATAATGTGTTTATTTCAAAATTATTATTTTATCCAACATGACTTTTTTTAAGTTCTAATTTTAAAAAATAACTAATCGGATGTGCTAATGTCAAAACTTCCTTCTTTCTCACACATCTTAATATTTCAGAAAAATTTTATACATGTTAATCCTTCAGTGATATTATTTCAGCACTACACCAACTTTCATTTTCATCTTAAGTTACTGCTTCATTTTACTAATCGGAGTAAAGACGAGTTAATCTCAATCATAATATTTAACAAGTGGGTAAGTGTGATTACAGATCGCACAGAGGTTTTCGTTTAATATTCCTTTCAAAACACTTTATCCTTTTGCAAAATCTGTTAGTTATACATTTCGCAACCAGGGGACTCACTCTATCCTAAACAAACCTATATCCGAGCGAATCTCCCTTTTACAAACTATCCGTAGATATATAAGTCGAGGGCATCGATCCCATAGCACCCGAGATAGCTAGGCGTCCTCTGGCGGTAAAAATTGGATTTAAAATGATTATGGTGCATAATATGAAAGCGTGGTCAAAGGAGTGTTGGAAAAAGTTAAAAAAAGTGCACCCCGGGTGAAAAGGGGGGAGGTTAGAAATAATTGCTAAAAATACAGAAGTTACAGCCCGGAGGGGTAAATAATATAAGACTTTTTGAAAAATTTTTGATTTTTCGTATGCAAGTGTTCTGCTATAAGTATGCAAAATTTCACATCTCCAACTTAATCAGGAGCTGAATTAGAAAAATTGCTTAAAATACACAAGTTAGAGCCCAGAAGGATAAATATAAGACTTTTTCAAAATTTTATGATTTGTCGTTTGATGTTAGGTGTTCAGCTTTATGAATCCAAAATTCCAAGTCTCTAACTTATATAGTTTCTTAGAACGGGTTCTGTGACGGACGGACAGACAGACAGAGGAGTGAGACGAATAGGGTTTCGTCAGATGAACGAAACCCTAATAAAATCAATATTTTTCGTTATTCTGTTGTACATCACCTGCATGAGAATCGCCGGATTAGCTCGCTGCGAATTACCCGTCGCTGCATGAACATCCGATGTACAACGGTCAACTAAGAAAAATCTAGAAACATTTCTATTACAGAGCCTCTTTCCTCCAGATTCCTCCCAAATTCACGTGAAACTTGCTGGCCATAGATGGAATGATACAAATGCAATTTCGTTAAATTCTATGCATAACATCATACACTTTTCAATGATACAATATTAAAAATAGCACAAAAATCGCTATTACATCACCACGTTATGGCAGCATATTTCCAAATTTAAGGAGAACCTGCTGGCCTTAGCCAAAAATATACACAATTTTTTTTTCCATTGCATACATAATTTCATACACCTTTCGATGGAACAATGGCGACACACGGACTGACAGACAGACATTTTGTATACAAAAGTTTTTCGGGGTCTTTGACCATTAAAACGTTAACCAGCGTTAACCGTCTGTAAAAGAAGAATTTCTATTAGAGACACAGAGTACAGACACAATATACAGATTTCTATTACACTTTTCAATGATACATTATTGAAAATGGCACAAAAATCGCTATTACAGCACCACGTTATGGCAGAATATTTCCAAATTTAAAGAGAACCTGCTGGCCATAGCCAAAAATAAACACAAAAATATTGGTTCCATTCCATTTCATACACCTTTCGATGGCACAATGGCGACACACGGACACACGGACACACGGACTGACAGACAGACATTTTGTATAAGCATGTTTTTCGGGGTATTTGACCATTAAAACTTTAACCAACGTTAACCGTCTGTAATAGAAAAATTTCTATTACAGAGCCTCTTTCCTCCAGATTCCTCCCAAATTCACTTGAAACTTGCTGGCCATAGATGGATACATACACATGCAATTTCGTTAAATTTATTGTATAACATCATACACTTTTCAATGATACAATATTGAAAATGGCACAAAAATCGCTACTACAGCACCACGTTATGGCAGCATATTTCCAAATTTAAGGAGAACCTGCTGGCCATAGCCAAAAATATACACAAAAAAATTGGTTCTATTCCATACATAACTTCATACACCTTTCGATGGCACAATGGTGACACACGGACACACGGACTGACAGACAGACATTTTGTATGAACATGTTTTTCGGGGTCTTTGACCATTAAAACGCATCCAACGAAAACCGGAAGTTGAAAAAAAAATTCGATTACAGTACTTTCTTCTACCATGGATACAAGAAAGTAAAAAACGCTTTCGAACATTTCAAACCGTTGTTTTGCATTTTTTTTTAATTTATTATTATCATAAAGTTTACGAACATGAAATTCAAAATAAATTAAAATGATAGAAATTTCTACTGTTTTGACGTTTTTACAATTATTTTATAAACTGATTATTAATAAAGGATTAGAAATCACTAAATAAAATTTAGGGTAAACAAAGGCAAGTCAATCGATATACTAAAATATGATAACATAAATTTATCATAGTATGATCTTTATGTAGAAAACTATCAGCAGTGAATTTCAAGGCCTTTCGACTAGTTACAAAACCAAAATTAACCGAAGCAATGAAATCTAAAAGGCTGAAGTGGGCTAGAGCGCATAAAAACAAGCCATTGGAGTATTGGAATCTGTAATTATGAAATTGTCTTTATTTTATTTCTTACTTAAAACATATTTAATAATGTCTTTCCTTAACCATAATATAAATACTACATGTTAACAATTACTTGTTTCAAGTTTGCTTTAGTGAGGAAGGAACTTTTGAAATTTTAACTAACAAATCCCAGTTTGTGCGTCGTCATCTTGGCGAAAAGTTTCATCTAGACTGTATCCTGACAACTGTCAAGCACCCAATAAAAGTCGTGGTTTAATCAGTCATAAGTGGTAAAAGCTCTGGACACCTTTACATACTCAAACGAACTATGAAACGCGATCAATTCAAAGAGGTGTTAAACAATCGGTTTATTCGGGAGCTAACATAATGGTTTCCAAATAGATATCCTTTTGTATTTATGCAAATGGAACTCCTTGTCACCCAGCACGATCAGACAAGACGTACTTAACCCCTTGAAGGGCGGTGATGCCGTCACGGCATCACATAATTTTAATTCCTAATTGCCACATTGGCTCCGGAATTTTATAATGAAAATTTCAGCTTTCTTAAATATGCGAAAATATGCTTTTACTTGTTTACAAATAAATTATCTTGTAAATAATGGTGTCAATGAATAATTTCAACATTTTATAAAGACAAGTACCTTGCCCCTGAAAGGGTTAAAGCAAGAAAATATCCTTGTGTTGAATTAACCGGGTAATTTAGAAGACATGAATCCCATTGAAAATGTTTGAGAGCTGATGAAGAGAGCGTTGAGAAAAGAGGTCATAACCAACAAAATCCAGCTGATAGAAAATATTACCCATGTCTGGAATCATCACCCACGCGTGCAATAAAAAGGATGCCACGACGAATAGAGGCACTGATTGCGACCAAAAATGGCTCTACAAAATATTGCCATTTATCGAATTTGAAATTTGAAGTTTTTCAAGTTCAGTGATTTTTAATTTGATTTACAAAAATAAAGATTTTTAATGTCATTGAAGAGCTTCTTTTTTATTATAAACCTACAATTAATGTTTACAACCATTTTTTACTATTAACACGGTAATATCATCTTTATGAAGCTAGTAATACGATTCCATACAAGTAAAAATGATTTCGTGTAATAATTTGGCCAGGGACTGTATATATAAATATAATAATAATAGAAAATAAAATAAAAACAGACCGAATAGACACACACGTATAAGCATATATTTATATACATCGTCTGAATGCAAAAATTCAAGAAATTAACATATATCTATTCTTCAAATTCTAATATTACTTCCAGTTTTATATTACTTCTTTCAAAACCCGTAACTTAATAAAATACTTTCGTGAAATAAGTATTTGTCCTTAAATTGAATTTGTTGATATGCAAAGCATACTTATTAAGTTTTCCTTTATCGAATTTCATTAGATTATGCTCTAATAGAAGCTCTAATAGCTTGTACGTTAATTTAATTTTCTTGAAATATTATGTTATACTATCATTATACTAATATATTCTATTGAGTGTACTGCAAATAAAATTCTAGAAGTTTCTGCTTGAAAACAGCATTAAACTTTGTTTTGTCTATAATAGAGGGAAAAGATTAATAATTGTTAATAAATAAGGAAACAAAAATCCGTAAAATTTTCAATTACCGTATCACACTTATATTGAATTCTTAATATAGTATATAAATAAATAAATATTGAATAAAAAATTAATGTAAAATTATTAATACTTTTACACTGTAAAAAAAAAAAAAAAAAAAAAAAAAAAAAGATGAATGTTACTCAATCAAGTAAAATAAAATAAAACACCAAACAAACATATACACCAAATTCTTCCAAGTTACCCATAATTCTGTGATGTAATTTTCCCTTTTGGGTTATGGATGTTAAAGCGCCCTCTATTGACAAACATTTTCACTATTTTTTTCTCTTTATAAAAAAATCCCCCCGCATGAGAATAATTTTGAAGCAAACCAAATACAAAGAAACTAATTTTTCAATTTTTTATAAATTTTAAAAGTATTAACGAATTTATGGGATATCCGGTATGTGTATTTATTATTCGTTGTTTCAATAGAAATATCCGAGAAATTAACATACAGTCAAACCCGGTTAAGGCACTCACTATTAATACGCGATCTCGCTAAATACGCGGATTTTATCCGATCCCTTGGCCATCGCCCATAAGGCTAATGTAAAAATATAACGTTTAAGGGAGTCCGGGACATATTTTCAAAAAAATTTTATTTATTGAGTTAAAATTTTGAAATTTTTTGTGATGGTTAACCATATCATTTGTAAACAAAATCAAATGATAAAACTTCTGATAGATTTTTTAAAAATATTTTAATTTAAAATTTATGAGAAAAGTGGTATAACTTGAAATCGTTATAACTCGAAATATTATTTGTAGGATTTAAATTGTTTTTCATTTAAATAAACAGAAATATAAATATTTTAATTTAGAGCTAGCATTTTAAAAAATATTAATTAAAAAAAATTTAAATATTTAACGAAAAAATTACAAAAAAGTGGTGCATTAAAAAAAAAAAATCATATTTTAAAAAGTAAATATTTTTTTCAAATATGCTGGCTCAAAAGTAAAGTAAAATAATTGAAAAAGATATGTTCCGAGTTTCAACCCTGTATCTTTAACGGTTCTCGAGTTATAAGAATTTAAATATGAGAAATTGTGGAAAAACCTATCATGAAGAAAAAAGCAATTTCACAAGAACTCGTTTCCTTGACAACCATAGCTTGAAAGGCAGATTTTGAAAACAAACCAAAACGATAAAATTAATATTTCCTGTTCTAATTAAGATAGAATCATGATTTAAACATCATTTTAAGCAGAAAACGGTAGAGAAAGTTCTAATCCAATAAAAAAAAATTGAAAATTTGAAGATTTTTGTGTCCCGGACTGCCTTAAGGGGAACCGGGACACAATTTAAAATAATTTTTATCTATTGAGTTAAAATTTTGACTTTTTTGTGATAGTTAACCATTTTATTTGTAAACAAAATCACACGATAAAGCTTCTTTTATATTAAAAAAATTTAATTTAAAATTCATTAAAAAAGTGGGGTAATTTAAAATCTTTATAGCTCGAAACATTATTTGTGGAATTTCAATTTTTTTTCATTTAAATAAACAGAAATACATAAGTTTTAATTTAGATTCAGCATTTTTAAAAATATTAATTAAAAAAATAATAATAAAAACAAATAATAAAAAAAAAATGGTGTTAAAAAATCGTATTTTCAAAAGTAAGTATTTTTTTCTAATTTGCTGAATCAAAATTAAAGTAAAACAATTGTAAATTATATGTTCCAAATTTGAACCACTCATCTTTAACGGTTCTTGAGTTATAACGATTTAAATTTGAGTAATGGTGAAAAAAGCCATCTTGAAGAAAAACGCATTTTCACAAGAAATCGTTTTCATGACAATCATTACTTGAAAGCTAGTTTTTGAAAACAGGCCAAAACGAAAAATTTAATATCTCTTGTTCTAATTAAGATAGAAACATGATTTAAACGTCATTTTAAGCAAAAGAAAACAGAACAATTTTTAATGCTATAAAAGTTTTTAGAAAATTTGGAGATTTTTGTGTCCCGGACCCCCTTAATACGCGAATGGTTATTACTGGATCCCGCTGAAAACGCGACATATTTTTGATCTGAAAAAAAAAAAAAAAAAATCACGCTTAAGACGCGAATTCATTCATCCAGATGCGAATTCCTTTTCTCTTCTCGAGTGTTGCCAATTAGCAGATTTCTTTTATTCAGATAAAAAACACTGTTTGAGAATAGTATTATTCACTTATATTTAATTATTTTCTTTATTTAACAACGGATTAATTAAGGTAAAAATTACTAATCGGAAATAGGTGCAGATCTTTTAATAAAACCAAAACCCACAAAACTGTAATTCTTGTTTGATCCCTGCTCCTAAGATTCTTTGTATCTCGCTTCGTGTATGTTTTTACTATAGTAGAATGATATAGACGAATTCATGTTACTCACATACGTCATAAAATTTATCATGATTGGATGTGATCATACCTTTTGTTAGTGAGGTTTTAAGTGTATGTTATATCACTACTATGTTTTATAATGTATACTATAGTAAAAAAAAAAATATCAATAAATAAATAAAAAGAGAGAGAGAGATAAGATCTTAAACAAAACTCGCAAATATTAAGCAAATAAGACAACAAATAATTATTAAGATGCTACTTGGCGCAGAATGATATAAATTTAAAAAGCAACGTTAAAAACGCCAGAATAAGCAAAAATCCCACATACTTGTTTCGGTAGCGTTTAGCGTACCGTCCTCAGTGCAAAGAATAAAGGGAACTTGCTTATTTATATAGAGGAGAAGCGGATTCAACTGAGAGGTTCATTAACCAATGGGGATGCAGGAAAACCTGGGTACCAGCCAATGGGAGAATAGTATTGAGAATAGTATTCATCAGATTGCTGGAAACATTTCATAAAATCCTCTTTTGCTTAATAACTACCATGTTTTCACATTTCTGGTGGCATTACCTTTACTATTCTCCCATTGGCTGGTACCCAGGTTTTCCTCTTTCCCCATTGGTTAATGAACTTCTCAGTTGAATCCGCTTCTCCTCTACATAAATGAGCAAGTTTCCTTTATTCTTTCCACTGAGGATGGTACGCTAAACACTACCGAAACTAGTCTGCGAATTTTTGCTTATTTTGGCGTTTTTTCCGTTGCTTTTTAAATTTATAAATAAGACTACAATTAAATAATTATTTTATGTTTTCTATACTTTTAGCTATGTTAACGATATTTTTTACACAAAGATTATAAAGATAGTTTTTCGTATATAAAATAGAAGGACAGATTTTAATGATACTCATTATTATCAGTACTAAATATCGTTTTAAAAGCTGGGACGTACTTCAAAGATTTAATATAGTTTTTTTTTTCCTTTTGTTAAAAAAAAATAAGCCAAGTACAAAAATTATTTTAGTTGTTTTATTTTTAGTTGCAACATATAAAGGGACAATAAAACTATTTTCGAATCCATGTTTATTTCGAACCATATACAAAGAAACAATGGATTAAATATAATTAAATTTAAATCTAAACATACGTACAGGATACAATTTTCGACCGTAAACATGTAAATAAAAGCCCTAAAGTCCATTTAGACAAATAAATGTGTAAATATGACCAGATTCTGCAACATTTTACAAATCACGTTTAATACGCGATTCCGCTTAATACGCAACTTTTGTGCACTTCCTCGAAACGCATCTTAACCGGGTTTGACTGTATATCTATTCTTCAAATTCTAATATAACTTTCAGTTTTATATTACTTCTTGCAAAGCCCATAACTTAATAACGTACTTTCGTAAAACAACACTTTGTCCATAAATCGAATTTATTGATATGCAATGCATGTTTATTAAGTTTGCCTTTATAGAATTTTATTAGATTATGTTCTATTCTTCCTTGTTATATTAATATTAAATTTAAGAACTTTACTTCTATGTTTATATTTTATTTTCTTGCATTATTATATTATGCCATTATTATAATATTATACATAACTGAGTCTACAGCATCTCAAATTTTTTATTTATGTAGAGTAGACCAGAGCGAAAAACAAAAAAAGTTTGCGAATCGAATCGTAATAGTCCGGAAAAGTTGCTACTCGTCAATACAAGCACAGTGAAAGAAAAATAATTTGAAATCGGACAATATCTTCCGATCGTGTATCGCGTTCAAAGCTTTTGAATTTGAACAAAAATTAAACAGATTGAAGAAAATTCGTAAAAGGTGTAAATTTTATCCGATAGAAATACTTTTTTTGTACACAGCATGGTCTGAAGGTGTAGAATAGAGGAAACATTACCACATATCCCTCCTCTATCCCCTTCTAACCACCTCGACAGGGTGAAAATGGTCAAAATGCGTAGAATTAGCCCATATTCCAGAGGTGTAAATATTGACCAAATTGGCCTGACGTTTTTGTACGTAAGGCAACTTCCAGGCTAAAACTCGAAAACAATAACCCCATCCATCCTTTTTGTAGGAGGGGTAAGAGAGGTCGAAATCTTGCAGCTGCTGGCCCGTCCTTCAAAGGACGATTCAAGACTCACCACGGGAAGGTGGCTGACCCGCCAGTTACACCCACAATCTACCCAACCAAAATGTGGGCGTATAGACTTATCCAGATCCACATGAAGATTGAGGTACAGTGAATTCTGATTTAGCGCCAAGTTTTAGTGTGGTTGCACGAGAAGCGATGTCGGCTCTAATGAAACCACCCCATCGATGCCCATATAGTTTTGAGGAGGCTAATGTTACCAGCATGACACTATGACTATGTATTGCTTGGTATGACATTGTATGTCTGCCAGATTTAAACGAAGTGTGGCTTTTTCCAATTGGAAATCAAGTCTGGAACGTCAGCTGAAGAAATGTTTGCCATAAGAGGTGGACAGGTTATCTTGCTTTCAGACCGATTTATGATGTCATACTAATCATTGGCGTCAAAATGTAAGGCCGGAACTAGAAAATATTTGACGGATTTGCCCTTTGTGGAAGTGTCTTTGGATTTCAGTGTCCCTCGAAGTCCAGCACTCGAACGTGCTGTATATCATCCACTACCATTGAAAGTAGAAAGTTTTCAAAGAAAAATATCTGAATGACCTTCTTCACCACTTTTGCAAGCAGCTGGCTGGTTGCGAATTTTTGCCTGTAGTTTCTTTTAATATAATTGAACGCCACATTCCACACATTGACCCTTAAACCCTGAGTAAATATCAGAGATACCTGCACGACATTACCGTTTCCATTGCTGCTGGGTCTTGTTCCTCAGACTTAGCTAATCAGGATCCGGGACCAATATCTTATTCTCTGTTGGTTAACGACAGCAAACAGGTTATAGAGACTATATTGTATATTTCATTGGAAACCCCACGAGAAAATCTCATCAACATTGTCATGTATATCATGACAGTATGCATACCTCTGCGGTTCGAAATTAAAACAAGATCTTCAATCGTTGAGGGACCTAAACATATTTTTGACTGCATCAAGAAATGCAGAAGCTTACCTGCAAAAGTCTAAGAAGTGGTGAAGCAGGTCAATCACACAAATGCTTTCTTTTCCCATCCAGAAGACCTTCTTCTTTCAATAGTTGTGGATGATATGCAGCATGTTCGAGAGCTGGGACTTCGGCGGGTACTGAAATTTAAAGAAACTCCCACAAAGGGCAAATCAGTCAGAAATTTTCTAGTTCCGGCCATAAATTTTGATGCTAATGATTATTATGATATTATAATAAATTTTTCTGAAACCAAGATTACCTGTCCAGTTCTTTTGGTAAACATTTCTTCAGCTGAAATCGTAGACTTGATTTCCAATATTGAAAAGTGATCTCTTCGAATGAATCTGGTAGACATACCATGTCATGCACAATCCGTAGAACGCAATGTCAAGCTGGTAACATCGGCCTCCTGAAAAGTTTATGGGCATGAGCCACGTGATAGTTTCATAAGAGCCACCCTCGCTTCTCGTGCAACCAAGCTAAAGTTTAGCACTAAATAAGAATTCGCAGTACCTGAATCTGCATGTGGATCTGGATAATTCTCCCCGCCAACATTTTGGTTAGTTGGTTGGTTGGGTAGGGTGTGGGTGGCACTTGCGGTGCAGACAACTGCTGTTCCTGACAACCAGGTGGTAGTGATACCGGCATAAAATATAGCCTGTATAGGATCAGGGACTATCACTCTTGATTCGCAACCAATAACTTCTGCAATCGGTTTATTATTTCCTGAGATTCCATAGATGTCGTAATTTAGGAGTCTTTTAGAATGCTTTTCGCTCCTTTCTTCGCTTCACCCCTTTTTAATTTCAAATTTATTTTCGACTGTTCTTAGAGGACATTTATATTTTATAAGTAACTACCGAGCTATATTTAAAGCTTCTAGCCTCTTCAATGCCACAGATATCGTAATTTAGAAAGTTTTTTGCTCCTACAACCCTCGACATAAAATATAGCTTATGTTTGAGCATGTTCTATCACCATCAATTTGCAACCATTATGTTTGAAATCGATTTCGTATTTCATACGATTGCATAAAAATCGTAATTTAGAACGTTTATAGAACGCTTTTCGCACACTTCATCCTTTTAAATTTGGAATTTTCTTTCGACAGTTCTTAGAAAAGCATTTGCATCTTTGAAGTAATTACCATTCCAAATTGAAAATGTCAGACCCCCTCAGTAACACAAAACACGCAATTTAGAACGTTTTTTGCTCCTATAACCACCAGGTGGTAGTGACAACAACGTAAAATATAAGCTATGTTGGAGCGGGTACTGTCACCATCAATTTGAAACTATTACTTCTCAAATCGGTTTATATTTCCTGGGATTGCGTAGAAATCGCTATTTAGAACGTTTTTAGAAAGGTTTTCGTTCATTTTCACCCCTTTTAAACTTCAAATTTTTAAGGAAATCTTCTCGGAGAATATGTACATCTCATAAGTAATTATCATGCCAAATTTCAAGTTGCTAGCCCCTTCATTATCACAAAAATCACAATTTAGGATGTTTTTTAAAATGCAACCGCAAGGTGGTAATGATGCCGACATGAAACAGATCCTATATTGAATTAAGGGTCATCATCAATTTCATGTTTCTAGGCCCTTCAGTAACACAAAAATCGCATTTTTAGAACGTTTTTAGCTCCTGCACCCCCTTTTGGCCAGTGGTAAGGACATAAGATATAGCCTATGTTCTAAGTTGGACTAACACCATCATTTTGATACCATTACTTTTGGAATCGGTTCGGTAGTTCCGGAGCTTACCTCCTACAAATAAACAATTTTTACCTCTTTATAATATTAAGTATAGATTAATTGATATAATTGTTTAAATTTTAACTAATATAAATATTTTAATATCAATAATAATATAATAAGAACTAACGATTTATTTGTTTCAGAAAATACTGAAAAAAAAAAAACGTCGGATACTTTCATAACACAAACTGATAAAGTTGATAAATAAACTAAATTGACGTAATAAACCTATAATTAACGCGAGAAAAAAAATGGCACTTAGAGTAGCGAAGAAAGCGAAATACATTTAAAACTATCAGATTCTACAGAATCCAAATAAATAGAATTGGATTAGAATCACTGTGTTGGTTGTGCAAAACAATATAATATCACTTCCAAAAAAGATGTCTGGATACACTGCATAAAGTACCTGCAGTGGTTCCATGAAACGTCAAAGCGATATAAGTAAGCGTCCTATCTTAAATGGGAGAAATAACCACAAGATTAAAAGCGAGGTCACTTCAATCAAGGTCATGCGCCACGTAGCGGATGGAGTGTGAACTACAGGTAGATACCTAACTGTTTTCTTACTCTCACCACTAAAATTGTAAAGTTTTTTTCACCTTGATTAATAACTGAAGTACCTTTGATAAGGCGAAGAAAATTACGTAATGGCAAGTGCGTCTGGATGCCCCATTCGCTACGCCATTATTTTGCAATAAATGTGGTAAGCAAAATTCTTTTCCGTGAGTGACTAATGTTGTAGAAAGTATGCGCAGCACTCAAAGCCCGCGTAAGTGAATTATCACTCCGACCACAAGGTGGCGCAACTGTGTTAATTTACGCCTGATTCCAGTATTAAGTTTGTTCGCTTACTTATAACGCTTTGATGAAACGTGTTCAAATTATCAGGACCTTTGCCAAACATGTGTGGTAAGATTTTACGAAAAGTGAAGTATTGAAATTTCACTTCAAATTTTGTTTATTCGTGTTTTATTCCCTCATTTTCCATCATATAACTGCATTTTTACAAATTGCTATAGTTTTTTCATGATTAACTATAGGAAATTTATTTTTTTTTTTTTTTTTTTGCTATTTAACTTCACTTTTTCTTTCTTGTATTGGATGGCCATCTCTCCTCGGCTTTAACGCCTTGGGGACGAGCGACACGTATACGTGCCGCATGAGGCGCCCAGAATCCTTGTTTTTACTCACCAGTAAAATTTTACTGTAAAATTTGCCTTATTTAATCCGCGCATTTTCTCGATTCAAGAGAACACAAATTTCTGTTTTTAAAAAGCGGTGACAAAAGATTAAAAATTTTGAAAAAGGCTCCCGTCCCGAAGGGGTTAAGGAGAGATAGCCATCTGTCATTTAAATTTCAATTTTGTTTAACACTTTTCGTTTTCAATATTTAATTATTTTTTGCATAAAATATGATGAGTATATGTATAAAAATTTTAAATATGCATCAATATTTCTTGTATTTGCATCCTAAGAATTTTTATTTCAATCTTTAAAAACTATGGCCATCTATCCTAAAGTTACCCCATATTATACAATCATTATATAATATATTTAACTGAGTTTACTGCAGCTAAAGTTTTATGTTGAAAAACGCATTTAATTGTGTTTTATTTTATATAGAGGAATTGTTATTAATAATTGTTAAATAAATAAACTGAATTTAAAAGGAAGAAATTTTTAAAACCTCAAAATACCTTACCACACTTAAATAAATAATTATTAACATAGAAAATAAATAAATAAACTAGAAAACAGGAATCCTGCTTGTTCAGAATTTAGTGTCGCCCCCGATGAAAAATAATATATGTATATATAAATAGTACAAAAGATATTTCAATTTTAAGACTTAAAGCACACACTTTTATTTTATGTAAAATGACGTCATTCGCATCCGCTTAAATATTCCACATTTACGATCCACTCTGAAACATCGACAGTAAAATCATGCGTAGGATGTCACTGTCGCAAAATAATACACAGATGCAGCAAAAAGATGCCGTCATTCAAGAAACTCGACAAAAAAAACGGCTATCTAATGATTCATAGGCATTCATTTGTTTGTAACATTAATATAGACGATTTCAGCCGTGACGTCAGTCATGACATTTTGATTGGAAACTCACTCCAAACAAACGGTTGCTATGTTGTATTTTCGTTTGTGTGTTGCAGCTATATCTTATATCTATATCTCACATCTAAGTGATTTAATACTTGATATGTACTGGCAACATTTTCCATGATTTATATTTAAAAAGAAATAACGCATAGCCACCGTTTGTTTGGAGTCAGTTTCCAAACAAAACGTCATGACTGAAGTGACACTGAAAGCGTCTACAGATATTCAAAATTAAATATAGTTTATAATAGCTCCGTGTTTTAACATATTCGTTTATATTTTTTTTCAAAATAGCACGTATTTTAATTACATTTTCTTTCGGTTGTTATGAGAAAATGGCAACAAAAAGATACAATTGCTATTTTTCAACTATTTTCCCTTTACTTTCTATATAGATGGAGCACTTGAGTAGCCAAAATTAAACAAATGGCGCTAAAAACTACGAAAAAATTAATATTTCATGAATAAATGGAGATACAGTTTTCAAACAAATTGCATTTAAAAGTACTTTTTTTTCCAATACGACGGTATAAAAATTAAAAATGTGCGATGCTTAGAAATTTAAAAAACTGATATAAGGCATTTAATCGTTAAATGATACATCTGCTTTGTTTATTGCTTCCTTCCATAAGGTAACGTTATTTTTTGGAGACAAAATAAGCTGGGAGAAAGAAATAGCATACCCGTACCGGGGGCTAATAACATAGCATACTATTAATCCTTAAAATAATAATAGGCCGATAATAAACTAACAATATACCGATAATAAAATAATAATAGACCGAATACGCAAACACATATATATATGTGTGTATTTATATTCAACGTTTGAATAGAAATATTCATGAAATTAACATATATCTACTCTTCAAATACTAATATTACTTTCAGTTTTATATTATTTCTTGCAAAACCCGTAACTTAATAAAATACTTTCGTGAAACAACTATTTGTCCTTAAATTGAATTTGTTGATATGCAATGCATATTTATTAAGTTTGCTTTTATCGAATTTCATTAGATTATGTTCTATTCTACATTGTTATATTAATATTGAATTTACAAACATAGCTTCAACGTTTATATTTCATTTTCTTGTATCATTATATTGTACTATCAATAAATAATACATTTAACTGAGTTTACTGCAGTTAAAATTTTATAATTTTCCGTATGAAAACAAAATTAAAGTGTGTTTTATATATAGAGAGGAAATATTTAATTAATAATTGTTAAGCAAATAAATAAATAAATTTAATTTAAAACGAAAATATCCGTAAAACCTCAAAGCACCTTACCACATTTAAATGAATTATTAATAAAGCAAATAAATAGATAATAAATATTTAATAAAACAATAGCGTAATATTAATCATTCTACACGTTGAAAAAAGAGGAATGCTTATTAATAAAGAAAAATATAATAAAACTGAAAACCAAAATATACACTAATCTCTTCCGAGTTACCCACTGTTCCAAAAAGATTTCTTTATCTTTAGAAACCAATATATTTTCAAGGTTTAACCTATTCATTCTGGAGGTAAACCAAATGGGTATCGTAATTTCCAGCTTATAATCCGCGGATCAAATAATCATGTTTGGACTCAGAATTTTTATTTAATAATTGGATTCAAATATTTATCGCTTTTTAAGAGGATGAAGGGCCTTCAAACTTTTTTTTTTTTTTTACATTTTTAAAATATCCTTTTAAATATATATATATATATATTCTATATGCATTATAAGATGTATTTATCACACAAAAAATAAGAAAACATTTTTTTGAGAAAAATAATGAATTTTCTTGAATAATTTAAGCGTTATGAAGAGCTTTTCAAAATGATCCATGCGCATTCCATATCAATTAATATCTCCAATAACTTTTATAGCTGTTTGTCATTATATATGTCATAAAACTGTGCATCGTTTTTTAACATTTTCCAACAAAGTTGAAAAGTGTCCATGCATTCGGTTTGTCTGTCCGTCTGGACCTCTGGCCGTCAGGCCATCTGTTCACACTCTAATTCCCGTAAATATACTCGGATTTTCATGCAATTGATAAAGGTTATTTAGTGTCATCAACGTATGTTTGGTTTTGTATATGAAGTATGTAGGATTACTAGTTCATTTACAGGGGCACTCAAAAGTATTTCATTACATTATGGTGTATGGGGAAAAATCATTTGCAAATGTTTTAATGACATTATGCTGTTTCAAATGTATTGAAACTCAAATAAATCACTTAATTTCACTACGATAACGTTAGAACAGGACATTCATAGTATTTTTTATTCATTTACAGCAGGCATGTCAAACACGTGGCCCGCGGGCCAAACTTGGCCCGCCGGTAGCTTATCTGTGGCCCGCCAAGTGTTTGGCATTTTCCCTATGTTTATTTCAGCTCATGTTTTATGCAAAAAAATGCAATTTGCATGACAACACGTAACTACAGTGTCGCTATGTAGTACGACGGGGCAACAATTAGCGACTTTTTTTCGATAAAATGCCTACCACTATTTTTGAATAGCAAACTTTATTCAATGAAAGACGTTCCATGATTAAAAAAAGCGGAGATTATAAGCCAAAGATAAAAAGGATCAATTTGGAATAAAAATATTTCACAATCTGGCAACGTTGCCTTGCGTTAGAAGTGACAAACATCATAAAGTACAGTATACGAGTATGTATGTGGTTCAGATCTAACTCATTTTATAATTTTAGCTCCAAGAGATTGTGGATGCAAGAATAACGAATCGGAAAGCTATAACGAACAAATCTTGAATCCAAAAAAAGAAATTCTGTTTATTCTTATGTTTTACGCTCGCCAACTGCGTTCAGAAACCACAGGCTCTACTAAATCATGCTAATTTGCTCTGTTTTAAAAGGATTGCTGAAGACTAATTTATTGTCAAACGACAAGTGGCGATCTTCTGAAATTTAGGATAAAATATATAAGCATTACTGCTAGAAAGATTCAGAATATACCAAAAATTTCGATCTCTGCTGAAATTGATGCGTTTTTTTTTATTAAATATTTCTTTTAAAATTTTCCTGTGGTTATTTTTAGAATTTTTCACATTTTGCTTTTACTGTGTTCCTATAAAAGAAGGCTGTACTTTCATTTAACAAGGTTTTTTCTTCACAAGGTTGTAAAACATTCATTCTGTGCAATAACAATAAAATAAATATACTCTTTTTTTAATGTGGCCCGCGACGTAAACGAGTTTGACATGCCTGATTTACAGGGACACACAAAAGAAATCGGTTACAGGACTGTCTTTGAGTAGTAATTGCTGGAGTGTACGGTTTAAATTTCGTCATGCGCTTTTAAATTTATTTAATCTGTTACATGTTGCTCGTTACATATAAATTCTATAAGTCATGTACAGGGTTGCACAAAAGAATTCACGTACCATTCTCCTTATTAGAGGAAATTACTGAAGGGGAATTTTCAACTGAAGTATATGTATTTCTTAAGTGACCTACATTTTTGCATGCAAGTAGTTAATAGATACAAATCTACATATCGTATACAGGGCTGCTAAAAAGAAATTTGGATAATTTTCCGATTGTACATGGGAACAGTCGAAATTGATTTTTGAAATGGGTTATGGGTTTTCATAGGGTTGAATTAGATGTAATATTTTAATTTTTTAAACGGTGCAATTTTGTTACATTCTTCTGAATGTGTTGGAAAGCGTTCCATAATGCGTTTGGAAAGCGTTTCATAATATGCTTGATGCGTGATTTTTTTTCTTTCTTGTTTTAACTAAATATAATTGGAAAAGTTAAAGGTAGCTAATAGCAGAAATAGGAGTCAAAAATGCAAAAAAATTTATAAAATTTAGAAAATATCTTTTTTCTTACCGTTATATCCAAATATATAAAATTCGATGCACAATTTTATTTGCATATGTAAAACAAATTTGCATAAAAAATCTTGGGGATAATAATTGATATGGAATGCGCATTTTGAAATGTTTGTTATAGCGCTTAAAATATTCAAGAAAATTCCCTTTTTTTTTTTACTTTCAAGTGTGATAAATACTGGGTGTTCCAAAAATGGCTGATGGATTTTAAAATTCAATAACTTGCAAACGGTAACAGATATTTAGAAAATTCTTGTAGAAGGGTTATGTATGATGTCAGGAGTGTTTTTTTTTTTTTTACTGTGATTCTTGATTTTATTTTGAATTTGAAATAATAGATGGCCCTGAGAGCAAAAGGAGCTCAATTCAGATTCGATTTTTTGTACTTCGGAATCCATTCAATACATTTTAGTCTCCTTTTTTCGCATGGAAGAAGAGTGAGGTTGAAAAATCGAGCGTGGATTTAGCGGTTATTACGTGCAGCGCCATCTATCGATGCTATTTGTAATTAAAACTGAGAATCGCAGCATAAAAACTCCTGACATCTTACATAACACTCCTGCAAGAATTTTTTAAACATCTGTCACCCTTTGCAAGTTATTAAATTTTAAAATCCATCAGTCATTTTTGGGACACCCAGTATATGTCATAATACATATAGTATGCTCTTGAATATTTTTTTAAAGTGAAATAAAAAAATGAGTTTGAAGGTTCTTTGTTCCCTTAAGAAGCATTATTTTATGAAATAAAATTTCTGTGTCCACACATAATTGTTTGATCCGCGGATTATACGTCGGAAATTATAGTACTTATATTGCCTTCCTTGTACAATTCAAAATGTTTGAAATTTTTCATATTTATTTTCCTTCTGTATAGCTGAACATATTTTGCTTTAACCCTTTATGTACTGACTTATGAATTCATGAACATTTTATCTTCTAAAGCATTTTTCGTGAATTGTTTAATCTACATTAGAAGATTTTCATAATCATTTAATAAATTTTAGAAGGATTTTAGAAGGATTAATTAAATTTGAATTTATAGGGATTTTGTGCACTATGTATAACGCCACTCAAATCTTTTATTTTAAATATTTTTCTAAGTATTTTGTAGATTTAGGAAATGCACACATATAATGTTCTTACAATAAAAATATAGAAATATTTCCGAGTTGAAAAATCCTCCCCAACGCAAAGAAAGCTAAAAATACGCAAAGGCAAAAGAAATCATCCTTTAAAAAATATTTGTGTTTTGCGTAACTAATAATGCTTTTGTAACAAGATAAAGTAATGTATCTGTAACTCATTCTAAACTGTATTACAACTAATCAATGTATTACTAGGTTGAGCAAAATGTTCTTGGAAATTTGTGAAAGCATTTTGTAACCGAAATTACTGAAGCCCTATAGCAGGGCTCCCAAATGGTCCGCCAACTGAATACCAATATTATTTTAGAAAAATTTTATTTTTAGATTTTCTTTACAAACCGCCCCGTAATCACCTTTGAAAGTTAATTCTAGCGCAAACCTACCATAAAATTTTCTGTTAAAATTTATTTGTACTCACTTGGCGGACCATTGGGGAGCCCTGATATAGTTACAGTACCACTAGTTACAGTACAAATTCTGGTAGCTATTAGATTAAAAATTTCCCAGAACTTTTTGCTCAACCTAATAAATGAATTTTATAACAAGTTATTTTAAAGGTACTTACAAATACCGTCAGTAGATAAAGAGTTAAAACAAAACCATTGAATGTCAGCACTAATGACATTTCCCTCATAATATAAATATTTTCATCCGAGTTTTCAAAGTGCTTTCAAGAGATTGTGGCCAAAAATGTAAGAAATGTTCATGATTATTTAACTTAAAATGCTTTACAATGCAAAATTTTGCTCATTTACTTGTCTAAATACCTTAAGTTTATTATTCCGTAAATTTAGGTTATTAATTAATTAAATGGATATTTTAAAGTGGCTAGTACTTTTATCTCGACTTTTACATCCATATTTGTAAACCTAAATGACCAGTCCTCTAAAATATCAATTTCAGAAAAAGGGATCGGTTTGTCATCTATGTTGTAGTATTTCGTTTGTACGAAAGCAATAAATATATGTTTGTAAAGTTTTTTATATGTTATATTTTATATAATTTATTATAGTAAATTTTTCCCTCTATTAATTTTGAAGTTTAGCTATTCTTAATGCGATTTTGAGAGTTCCGCGGAAATTTTTCTGACATTTGTAAAAAGAATTCGGTTTAATCATTTAGCCCAATATAAAATTTTGTCCTCTATGATTTTTTATTTTTTGCCAATTTATGTGGAATAGTCAATATAGTTTTTAGCGATATTAAGCGCTCCGTGCCGACTTTTTGTCTTTCATGAAAGATTTTGGCTTACAATGTTTTGCCATAATATATTAATTTTTACACTAACAATTTTTAATTTTTTGCGATTTTTCGAGTTTCGTGGTGATTTTTTGATATTCGGAAACGGAATTTAGTTTTAAACTTTTTGCCTGATATAGCAGATTTTCTCCTTCTCGATTTTATCAATTTTGAGCGATTTTAATGTAAATTTTCGGGTTTTACGGCGATTATTTGACATTTGAAAAGGAATTCTGTTTCAAACTTTTAGACTATTATGAATTTTGTTTCAAACTTTTACCCTATTATAGTAAATTTTCTC
The DNA here is from genome assembly GCA_963932465.1 of Maratus speciosus. Lineage (NCBI taxonomy): Eukaryota > Metazoa > Arthropoda > Arachnida > Araneae > Salticidae > Maratus > Maratus speciosus. The sequence goes on along the minus strand of OZ010794.1, from coordinate 497,527,792 downwards.
TTCCACGACTTTTTAATATTAGCGATTTTTAAAGAGATTTTCTGCGTTTCTTCCAATTTCCGAGGTGACGTTTTGATATTCGGAAAAGGAATTCGATTGCGATTTTTGAATTTTTTGTGGCTATTTATCGATCGCGAATTTTAGCATTTTTTCGCGTTTCACGGCGATTTTGAAAAATTCATAAATGGAATTAAATTTTAAAAATTTATCTTAATATATCAAAACTATCGTGATTCTTCGTGATTTTTGAAAATTTTGCATTTTTTACTTTTTTTAGATCTGCGGCGTTGTTTTGATATTTCACTTTTCATTCTAATAAAGTAAATTCTGGTCTTTTTTCTTTTTCAGGAAAGTTTATTCGTATTTCGTGCAGCAATTTTTGAATTTTTCGTGATTTTAATAGTTTTTTCGACATTTGTAGAAGAATTAAAATTTAATCTTTCAGCCCGATTTTTACCTCTGCGACTTTTGATATTTTATTGGTTTTTAGCGATTCGATACGATTTTTTCACATTTGTAAAAGGAATCTGGTTTCAATCTTCTTATCCGATTTAGTAATTCCTTTGTTTGTCTTCACAGTGAAGTTTATTCAGATTCCGTGCAGCAATTTTTTAATTTTTTTCAATTTTTTATTGTTGTTTTTACAGTTTTTTTTTCTGCGTTTTGGGTTATTTTTTGACAGGCCTTGGCAACGCCAGGTGGTTCAACTAGTTTTTACAATAATTCAGGTAATCCTTCATATGGTCTGTAGCTATAAAGGTCATAAGTAGAGTTTTTGATTTGATTATTCATTTAAACTTATTCTGAAAATAACTACAATACAGTTTTTGTAAAGTTTCGAATTATGTGATATAAAATAGTTTTAAACAATTTTTATTTCACTTATAACAAAATTTTCTTAAATATATTTTTGCATCAAATCTTTGGGAATGGATGCTAACGAAATAACGTGAAAAGCGTAACTTTATCAATTTTTACAGACCTTTTTGTAAAAGATATTTAAAGTATGTTTTGAGAAATCAATTTGCTGATCTTTAGGCTGTCTATGATAGCTTCAGGTATTTCATTTTTTAAAAAGAAATAAAAACCACAAAGCTTTAATATAATATGGACATCAATAAATTCCAAAGTATATCTTCCTGGAAAATTACAAAACTGCTTTGAGTGCTTCGGAATAACGTAGATTCAATTATCGTTTGTCTTTGAACTCTTAAAACCATTCTTATTTTCAAGTCAGATGCAAGATTATGCCCTAAAGCGCTTGTTAGTATAAGGTATTTAGTGTGGAGGAATTATTCCTATTTCGTTACACAAATTTGATTGCGACTTTTGATATTTTAGTGTCTTTTAGCGATTCGTTACGACTTTTCAACGTTAGTAAAAATAATCTGGTTAAACTACAATCTGGAAACACGGAAAGCGTAACTTTATTACTTTTTATAGACCTTTTTGTAAAAATTATTTAAAAGTACATTTTAAGAAATCAATTTCCTTGTCTTTAGGCTGTCTATGTTAGCTTCAAGTATTTCAATTTTTAAAAAGAAATAAAAACAACAAAACATTAATATAATATGGACATCAATAAATTACAAAGTATATCTTCCTGGAAAATTACAAAAGTGCTTTCGGTGCTTTGTTATAACGTAGATTCAATTATCGGTTGTCTTTGAACTGTTAAAACCATTCTTATTTTCAAGTCACATGCAAGATTATGCCCTAAAGCATTTGTTAGTGTAAGATATTCAGTGTGGAGGAATTTTTCCTATTTCGTTATACAAATTCTCGATGCTATCAGAAAGTATTGAGGAAGTATGTAGAAATGTACTTCCACAAAATTTCTGGAAGATATATCCAGTAAAAAATGCAGTTGTGATGATGGAGTTAACATATCATCACATATCATTATTTATCCCCTTTTAAAATTAAATTCCCCTTTTTACAATTTTAAATTTAATCAATACTTCTTTTCTTTTTGACAAAAGTATATCTATTTCTTCTTCTCTTTTCCGCGTAATAAATTACATTCACTTTCTATCCCAAGCTTACTCAAAACCGCCAAGAAAATAAATCAAAAACAAATCTTTTTCTCATAGTTAAATCATTACTGTGCGAGCACACTTTCCTTCTGTTAACGAAGATACAAAAAAAAAAGATAATCTTTGGCCATATTCTCCTGTTGTAACAGTAACTTAAACGCGCATTGTTGCATTTTAATTATCCGTTTGATAGTCAATACAAAATGCATTTTCGTCCTGAAAGATATCCTGTTAATATTAAAATCAGCGCCTGGCATCTGCGTTGCTTCTTCTAAAAATATGTTTCTCATTGCCCGGCCTTGGCATATCATATTGTTCGTTAAAATTTCAGTTACGTAAGCTAATGAATCGTTGTGCTGATTTTGATTACAATATTTCCGTTAAGTGGCGTATTCGTTGGTGCTATAATTAGACAATGTTCAAATGTTTGTGGCTCGATGCACTTACAATTAAATCTGTCTGGAGCCATCATTCTATCTCTGAAAGCTTTACTGTAAAGATGTCGAGCACTATTTGTCTCCTGTACCAATTTATTACTTGCTTGTCTTTAATAAAATGCCACATCCATATCTTGTACTTTTTACTGAATCTTCGTATTACCTGAGTTATTCGCGTATATATGCAATGTACTTCATAATAGATCCGGCGAAATGTATTTAACTCAAAATTAATAACTCAAGTTATCCGGTAAATTAAATCTACATTACAGCAGTTTATTCAAGTTTCAGTGTAATTATATTCTTCAAATCTTTTGTGTAAAATATCGGATAAGATACTTCTCATAGATCATAAAAAAGAAAGTTGATAATGATCTCTGTTTTTTTTTTCTCACCAAGAGCAATTATCTTCTTTTAACTAGCACCATTTCCTTGCACGTTAATTTTAAGATCTTTATTTATTGCTTCATTATCTTTAACACAACTATTTTAATTGCTAAATAAAGAAATGCAATTCCTCCAACTGGGGGAAAAGCCTGTATTCGTATCAGGGATTTGTGGCTTACGCTGCCAATGCTCTCCCAACTGAGCTATCCTGCAGAAATCTGGCGGCCACAATTCACCCAGATAACCTTGTTCATTATGACATCTGGGCAGATATTGGATTCAACATAACCGAATAAATCGCAGGTAATCGAACTCCAAGAAAACGTATGAAAATGCTTCCTGAAACGTCCTGAAGTGTACCGAACGTATGAAAGTCCTGAAAAACGAGTATCCAACGTTTTCTTGGATCTCCATTATCTTCGATTTATTCTACTGTGCTGTTTCTAATATCAGACTATATATAGGGTGATCCAGAAATTCCAGAAGTTTTGAAATGTCAATAATTAGAAAACTATATACAATTGAAAGGTGTGGTTTTCACATATATGCTTAGAAAAGTGTGGGATTCTGTTTAATGAAAATTTTAAATACAATTTTTAAATTTTAACAACAGATTGCGCTACCTTACAACATCGAAAGTATCTGTACTATGCGTTATATAAGCAGATGAGTTCATTGCGTATCGTCTTCCCTAAAATATTGTTCAGATTTCGCTTTAAGGGTCGTTTATGTTCTAACGCTTTTTACGAAGGTTAAAGAAATTGCATTTAAAGAGAATTTTGATACAAAATTTGATGTGTAACTGCTATGTTTAGGCACGCTTTCATTGCGATTACAAAGATTTGTTAGTTAAGCTGTTTTTATTTTTAAAAAAGGATGAATTGGCAAGTTTAGCTTTTCTTTCTTATCGTACAATGCGTGGAGTTAAAGCTGGAAAAGGACCGATGACCGTTACAAATCTGAAGGCTACGATGAAAATGTTTGAGGAAACGGGCTCATTGGAGGATCGTCAAAGAAACTGGACGCCCCTAACATCTGTTGCAGTCGTAAACGAGGTGGAACACGACGCTAATACTCAGACCGCTTTTTTATACCATATCAAAATTTCAGCGCTACCTGTTGGCTAAAGTGTAGTTAATATAACATAATTTTCAAATTAAAAAATAAATCCCGCATGTTTTAAGCATTTCTGTGACAACCGCATCTTTCTGTTGCATATAGTTTACTAATTATTATCATTTCAAAACTCCCGGAATTTCTGGATTACCCGGTATTATAATCAACAAGGTTATCTGGGTTTATTGTATCCGACAGATTTTTCCAGGATAACTCAGGTGGCAGAGCATTGGCAGCTTAAACCAAAAGATCCACATTAAGAATCTTGGTCCGGACACTTTTTCACTCAGTTGGAAAAATTAAATTTCGTGTTTTATATTTAATGGTCATATAAATAATTTTTGTCTGAAATTTATTTAAATGCATACTTTAAAATTATAATGGATGGGTTATTTAGTAAATTTTAATGCAATTTGACAAGCTTTATAAGTTAGTTGGATGTCTTTAAATGTTTAAAATATCCCATAATACTACCTGATTTTTATACAGGGTGTCCCGGAAGTAATGGGACAAACTTTAAGGGGAGGTAGGGGACATCACAAGGATTTAGATTTGCATAGCAACCCAGGGTCGGCAACGCTTTCCTGGAGCGGTAGTGACGACACAAAACACAAGAAAGACAGGATACGAATAAGAGGAGACGACACGTTTATTATCCTTAGTACATCAAAAAACTAAGAAGAAAGAACAATAAAGGAACAACGATCGTCATCAAAGTAGGTGTTCGAAATTACGACTTTGGCCCGTGATGCATGGAAGCGCATCCCCTGCGTATGGAAGATCTAATGTTCTCGAAAATACTGGGAGTGCCCCGGACTTCCACAGCAGCTGCCACGATGCGTGCAACAAGTTCCTCAACACTTTCCAGCATTGCCCCGGCATTTTTGCAGTACTAAGACTAATAAACATGTTTTCTCTCCCTGTTCGTGCCCTTTCTTTCTTGTGTTTTGTGTCGTCACTACCGTGACAGGAAAGCGTTTCCGACCCTGGGTTGCTATGCAAATCTGAATCCTTGTGATGTTCCCGACCTCCCCTTAAAGTTTCTCCCATTACTTCTGGGACACCCTGTATATGTTTGACTTTGTGGGGAAATCACCCGTGCAGTTTTGTTTAAAAGAAGGGCATGAAATAAGATTAATAAACAACAACAATGTATAAAACTATATGAATTTCACTTGAATACATCCAACTAAATTAATATTTACTTAAAGTGATAAAATACTTTTAACAAGGCAGAAAATTACCCTTATTTATTCATATTAGACGTATGTTTCATTGCTCCGACGTCAAAATTCCCAATAATAAATATGATACAAATATTTTCGCAAAAATTATTTTAATTTAAAACAGGTAAACAAAAATCCCGTGAACACAAGTACAATTATATTAACTCCTATATTAAAAATGGATATTTGTGAACGGGAATTATTTAAAACTATTGCTTCATTTTTCTGTAGAGCAACTCTTTCAAATTTTAGGCAGTTCCATGGAGGCTGAATCATTGTATATATTCTCACTGTGTAAGAAGATTTCTATTTATTCTCAGATAATGGATGGCAAGTAAAATCTTGATGGATGAATTATTCTACTTTTTTTAAAATTAATCTTTATAGGCTCTTTATTATACAGTCTAGCTAAAGCTGTAGTTTTAATGATGTATATGATGTCTGCTGTATGTTCTTTGATCCTAGTTTTAATAATTTATTTTGAACAATAATTTATTTAAAGTAATAATAATGTCAGTTGGTAATGGAGCGGGCAGATTTAAATATAGATAACTAAAATTAAATGCATATTTAATAATAGATAGGGGGAATACCTTCCCCAAAATTAAATTATATTACTCAACTTAATGCAAAATGTTCTCACTATCCGTTTGCTGGGAGATAACAAAAATTCACTTTAGGCAGTAAAACCTCAACAGAAACACTGTAATCTACGTATATAAAAGCCGTTCCCTGAGTGTATGTTCTTTATACAAATCTTCAATTTTTGACAGATTTGCACAAAACTTGATGTACATACGTTTTAGAAAGTGGAAAAAATCGCTGTCTACTTTAAAAAATCATCAGACCACTATTTATCCATTTTTTCTATTACCTTCCATAATTTAACATTCTAGAAATATATCTTTTTAAATTTTTAAATTCAATCGTTTCTTTTCTGTTGCCACACCCTAAAACGGGACAGTAATTTAAAGAAGATGATATCGCATGTATTTTTTTTTTTTTTTTTTTTTTTGTAAAAATTCAGATTTTTTCGCTATATTTTTGCATTTTTGAAATAAATGACAATCTAATCAGGAAATGAAAAATTTCCCTATATATATGTAAAACTTTTATCTAAGTATGTGTTAAAATTATGTAGTATCTTCATTTGAATGTTTTAAAGTTAAAAATCTACTTTAATACAGGCGTTTGAATTTCCAGAAAACAATTCGGAAGAAAGATAATAATAAAAAAAATCGTTTGCTTTGCTAGATATGAGGTCAATTTCGTCAATATCATTTCAAACTGGTTCTAAAAACCGGCTGCTACAATTTATTTCCTATTTCTTTGTAATGTTGCATCTTTGATTGTATCATTTAGATAAACGTTTTAATACTTGAAATGCAGTGGATTACATTCTACGATTTATATCGAATACGGTTATATAAAGTACGATTTTTCTACTATTTATATTAAATAGAAATTCTAACATAGCTACTATTTTTAGAATAAGCTTTTTTTCTTTTTTAATCCAAATTTTATGACTGACATTACGATTGAACGCTTTTGAAAATTGATGTCGTTTTCGTTTTAACGGCTGTGGATTTGGATTTTATGAATGGAAATATGAGTTTCCATTAAAAAAATTTCGGCAATGAATCTTTGTATACATGTGTTAAAGATGCTTAGTATACTGCCCGTAAAGGGGACCTTTTACATTAGGAGACAAAAAAAAAAGTGCTTTTTATGATTTTTTTTTTTTTTTTTTTTTTTTTTTTTTTGGTAAGAAAACTGCATGATGGATCTTTTTGAATTTTTAACAGTTTATTGTACATATCTTACGGTATACACAAGATTTTTTTTATTAGATTTTGTAGCTTCTACTCTAAGCTATAAACAAATATGTTCAACTGCTTTGGAAAATTTCGTCTGGACGGTGGGCATGATAGCGCCTTGTTATTACTATAAAATGTCAGTTTAAGCACAGTATTATCACTATGAAACGGAACTCGTCGATTCCAATAATCTTTTATTTCCAATGCAAATTGTAATTCTTTCTGCGCTGCAAACAAACAACCAAAAATTCTGAAGAAAAAAAACTGTTAAACGGAAAACTTTGTTTGGACTCAACACAGGATAACTCGACGCTTAAAAGCAGGTTGCGGTTTGGAAATCCAGAGTAATTTAGATGTAAGTGTGAGATACATCTAAATCCACATCTAAATCCTCCGAAAAAAAAAAACCCTTTTCGCAGTATACATAACAACAATACAACCACATATACCCAATTATCATATCATTGCATGAAATAACCATGACAATCAGATTTCCGGAGATCCAGACAAACTTTACGAAATTTAAAGAAATGACAGAATATGTAGTTCATGCACGCACAAATGTTCGAATTCAAGACGTACGCAATCGTACGCAAAGTCTCAAAACTCACTCGACCGCAGAGTACTTTTATAAAAGCAGTAGCTATTGTGCTACAAATTTACAATTCAAATATTCACGTATGTAGTTTATTTTAAGAGAGCTTGTTGTCGCAAAATGTTAAATACAATAAAAGATGTGCATCTGCATTCAAATTTGCGAAATAGCCTTTGATCAAAACATTGCCTATCATATTTAAAAATTCTTGAAAAACAGATGGCGCGTAGAATCATTAAAATAGGATATTAAATTTTATGGAAACATATTAGAAAAAAAAATTATATATTTCAATCCTAGTATAGACCGAATACAGCGTTATCTACCAGTCTTCTATACGAATGAGAAAAATTACAAATGTGAAACCATTTATAATACACCTTTGGAAGTAATTTTACATTTGTATAAGAAAATGCATTTTCCAGGCTATTCAAATTTGCAACTCATTGCTAAAATTACAATCTATATGCGAAATTAGAACAATGAAACTCCAATAAACAATATCAGCAAATTCTAGGTGTTTAGGTCAAAAGTAGAATAATTTATTATTTGTTAAAGAATCGGTAGAAATAATGGATTATTTTGTTCAGACGGTATAAAATTGCTTTTAAGTTCTGCTGAGTAAGCAATTGATTATTGCAGTATTGTTGGAGATAAAACCATCTGATAGATACTATTAAAATATATCACAAATATATTTAGAGTTTTATCTCTTTACAATCAAATCTGGAGGTATATAAAAAAGAAGTATAATGTATTCATAGAATCTTGCACTGTATAGAAAGACAATTATTGTTCCCTTGCTTAAAAAATGTTTATTCACTAAATATTTTGTGTTAACTAAACCAATTCGCTTCAATAATTATTAAAATTTTGAGGATAAATATCTTCGAATTAGTTATATTTTAGTCGCATTTTTTCTAGAAACCATTATGAATATTTGTACAAACATAGTGTGCTATAAAATAATAATAAAAAACCCAAAGAAAAATTTAACCTTTTTAAGATAGAAATTGATGAAAATTTACATTTATTATTACTTTTGATGTTTTTATAGCATTTTTATATTAAATGTTAAAAGAGGAAATATCTTTGTTACTTATTTTCCTTTATTAAAATGTTTGTAAATAATGCAGTATGGTATTCAGATTCATACATAAATATTCTGTGTTTTTCTAAAGCTGAAACTATATATATAACTAAACAAGTTTTTAAAATTATTTTATGTTTATCTGTTTATATGTGAAAATAATTTAATATTCGTATTAAAAAGTGGATTTTCTCGTTTCCAAGCCAGCCAAAATTTTAATAAAAATTTCCATTTTAAATATGAAATAAAAGTAATGACTTTTTCTTGTAACACTATCAGCAAATTCTGGAGAATATTTTCGTCAAAGTTTAAAAAAAAAAACAAAAAAAAAAAAACCTTTTTTCATATTCTTGTCTAAATTTGTTTAGTTTTTGTCTACGAATTGTTAAATATTACAAAGGAATATTTTGCCTTTTACAACCTAAGGCATTAGTTTACCTTTAAACAGTTTTGTTGTGTGCACCACTGATTATGGTGACATTATTGAAAAAATCGTATGTACAAATATCCGACACTATACAAAATTATCGCAAAATATCCCTAAATTTTTACTTTCTTACAGCCACATCTGAAGCCGTATAATCGAGAATTCAGCAGCAAGCATAACGTTCTACAAATATTGCACAAATAAAAAATAAAGAGAAATTCCCGAGGTATTCCAATATCAGATTGAAATTGCAGGATACTTGGACTTAAGGAGGTCCGGGACGCAAAAATCATCAAATTTTGCAAAAAACATTTTATTTCATTAAAAATTCCTCTGTTTTTTTTCTGGTTAAAATGACGTTTAAATCATATTTCTATCTGAATTAGAACAAAAAATATCAATTTTTTCGTTTTGGTTTGTTTTCCAAATCCAGCTTTAGAGCAATGGCTGTCATGGAAGCGACTTCTTGTCAAAATGCGTTTTTCTTCATGATAGGTTTTTCACCCTTTCTCGTATTTAAATTTTTATAATTCGAGAACTGTTAAAGATAAAGGGTTCAAACTGGTAACATATATTTTTCAAAAGTTTTACTTTAATTTTGATTCAGTATATTTGAAAAAAAAATATTTACTTTTAAAATAGGATTTTTTTTTTTTTTTAAAGTTGCACCACTTTAAAAAAAAAAAAAAAAATTCGTTAAATATTTTTAAGAATGCTGAATCAAAATTAAAACTTATATGTTTCTGTTTATTTAAATGAAAAGAAAATGAAATTCTATAAATAATATTTCGAGTTATAACAATTTAAAATTACCCCATTTTTTGATAAATTTTAAATTAAAATTTAAAAAAAAATTATGAGAGGTTTTATCATGTGATTTTGTTTACAAATGATAAGGTTAACCATCACTGAAAAATTCAGAATTTTAACTCTATAAATAAAAATTATTTTAAAATTTGTCCCGGATCCCCTTAAGAAATATTTATAGGCTTCAAACATTATACGCAAAAAGGAAAAAAATATTGTTTTAAAAATTTTAAACAGTTTCTAACGTAGTTGAAATTCTTTTTACCATTTTCCAACACAGTTCAAAAGCATCTATGAATATCGTTTTTTTTCCATCTGATTGTGCTCTAACTAGTGTTGTCAGGTGTTCCGCGTAAATCGAGGCTCTAAATGCTCTGGGAACCAGTAATTTAAGGCTGCTCTCAACTGCTCTGCTCAACAAGCGCAAACGTTTTGACACATTTAAAAATTCATTCTTTAACGAAAAGCTATAAAATTGGAAGGCCTGACTATTGAAGCGATTTGGAATCGAACTGTGTTTTCCATTTTCTGATAAATAAATTACCTATTGAGCTATAAGCGATTTTGATCACGTGACAAAGACGTTTTTCTCCCTTCGCTGACTGGTTTTTCTGCTTTCTTCAGGAACTTCGGCTCAAAACGTCAACTTTGACACTATTTTCTGAAAGGTCTACTGCATTTCCAAAAAACGGAAAAAACAGCTCGATCACACAGTTTTTGAACAATAACACCTGCTAGGTTCATGGATTTCCAACCAAAAAATAAATTTAAACTTATGTCATAAAGTTGCCATTTTGGATTTGAGAACAGCCTTAAAGTAATTTTCTTCGCGTTATCTTATGGGAATATTTTCTGCGATTAAAAAGGGCAAAATAAACTGTAAGAAATTAGTCGTGTCCAGAGCATTTAGAGCCCTGATTCACCAAGAAACCTGGCATAAGAACTGGAAAATATTGTTTTAATTTTTGTAACAGTTTCTAACATACGAAATGAATGCTTTCAAATGAGCGAAAAAATGCCCAGGCTGGGAATCGAACCCAGATCCTTGGCTTGCAAGACCAATGCTGTACCGTTTAAGCTAACTGGGCCGACAACCAGCCAGCATATTTCGCTCAAATAAGATATTACTACCAATAAGGTAGTGACATCTGGTCTGTTATGTAGAGAGCTCAACGGAACAAACCGCAGGTAAAGAAATTCCATGTAAACGATGTATACGTAGATGAACTATTATTTTAACACAATCAAACTGATTGGTAAAGTTATCGGCTTAGATGCATTATATTCCCGGATGGCCGCTATCTTAGATGTTTTTAGATTTCTTGGCGATTTTATGTTGGCGATGTTTATCGATATGTGGAACCCCGTGTGACGTGTGTGTTTGGCATGCCGTATTCTGGCAACCCCTGAGAAGATCATTTTCGGCTGTGGATGTGGTTTGATTTCGTGTTCTTTTTGTTTTTATGTTAAATTTATTGGATTTATTTGACTGACTATGGTTTCTGTAGTCCGTCTAACCGCTCCTGCTGAAGTAATTAAGAAATTTGAGGAAATTTTGACGAAAAAAGGAGGGTTGTTTATAAAGTGTCAATGCGTATTCATAAGCCTATTTTTGAAAATGATGGTGATGCTATGACAGTATTTCGTGCTTGAGCTTTGAAGAAAGCAGATGTCTGTTAAGGTATGTTGATAATTTTATGTATATTTTTTTGCCTTTAGAGTTTGTTTTTTACATTTTTCGATGGCTACACAGCGAGAACTGCTGAATTTTAAGAATACTACCAGCGAGAACTGCTGAATACAGTGATGTTTTTTCCGGTTAATGAGCGTGTAGTGCTCATACAACGATTACTGATTGCCACTTTAGCGAGTTTTGTTTATTATTTACATTTTATTTTCGTTAAGCCGAACATGCGTATAAACCGGTGTTTGGTAACATTTACTACTTGGCGAAAAAGGGGTTTTCACGCCAAGAAGAAATCCAAGATGGTGGCCCCAGGAATTTATGACATCTGTTCCATGTTATCATACGAAATGAATATTTCCAACTGAGTTGTTTGTTCTGTTGAGATGTCTACATGACAGGCCACATGTTACTATCAATAAGGTTATCTGATCGAAATATGGTGGCTGGTTGTCGGCCCAGTTAGCTTAAACTGTAAAGCATTGGCCTTGTAAGCCAAGCATCTGGGTTCGATTCCCAGCCTGAGCATTTTTTTTACTCAGTTGGAAACATTCATTTCGTATCATAACTTTACCAATCAGTTTGATTATGTTAAAATAATAGTTCAGTTTCTAATGTAGTTGAATGAATTGTAATTTACATTCTGATGCAATTCACATTCACGCACAAACAAGCACATCATCCTTTTATTCTACTTAGTTATTACTGTATATATTACCGTTTGTTAATTCATATCTTATCTCTCCTTTTCTGTAAAAATAATTTATAGTTTGTTTTGAAAAATGCATACTCTCGTCTCGAAGATACGCTAATTTGTAACAAGAAATCCAATTTTAAAAGCGAAATAAGAACAATAAAACTTCAGTACAATTTTCAGCAATTTCCAGAAAATATCTGCTACGAAAATTACAAAACTGCCTTAGGTGTTTTTGCCAAGTGTAGCTCATTATTTGTCAAAGAATTACTGGGAATAACAAATGATTTGTTTTGCCTTTCAGAAATGGGAAGCATAACTGTGCCTTTAAACATTTATGTTATGTACACCACTGATTACGGGAGCAATATTGGGAAAGTTGTGGATAGAAATATCCGATATCATAAGAAAGTATCACAAACTATATCTAGAATTTTATTTGTTTAGAATAAAACCTGCATACTCAAAAATTCTAATGTATGCATAGAACTTCATGCTGATTTCGAATGCAAATGATGTTCTGTGTGATTAATAATTTTCTTCTATGAATTTTTTCAGCCATAAATATGAAAATATACTTTGGTTTAGAAATATTTGTATTTTAGTCACATTTTTTTTAAATAAATCATTAATATTATTATGCTGTAAAAAACAGAAATTACAAAGAAAATCTTCAATACTTTTAAATAGGTTTTTTCGATATTTATTGTTTTACTAACAAGTATTATGACATTATATTTTCTAATTGTTGTGTTTGATATTACTTAAGATATTTTTATAGATTTACTAGCAGCCTAACGCCCGCTACGCTGGTCAGTTTTTCTAAAGAAGCCTTGAATCAAACGCAATATATCTGTGAATTTGATCATGCGTTTTAAAGCAATATGGACATTTAACTGGAATGCCCAATCTAATTGGTAAAAACAATATGAACGTTATTACGCTATTATATCTTTTGAGCCATACAAAATGTAGGCTGTTAAGGGCCAATCTCTTTCGTTGATCATTTAGTGTAGTATTCGGTGAAGAACGATAGAACAATATTTAATATACTAAAAGGGTTCATGAAAAATTATCAATGCAAATCTCATCAGAATCTGTTAATTGGACATACTCAAAAGGCTAATCGTTCATAATTTGGTTCGCCTGCTTCTAAAACATTCAGCCTTAATTCTATAATCAAGAAACCTGTTGACCAAGCAACACCAAGCGAATGATATGTGCTTTATACTGAAACATTCACTAAAATATTAACTAACCGAGCAAGTTCCATCAAACTCCACTTAGCAGGATCTTTTAAACTGGAAAATGTACGAAACATTTAATAAAAATAATCTAATTCACAGTTTAAATCCCGTGAAAATTCATTCAGCGGAACCTTAAAAAAAAGCCAATCTTTCGAAATTGGGTTCACCTGATTTAGATCTTTACCCATAATTATTTAATTGAGCAACGTAGAACATTATATTTTATACTAACATCTTTTCTGTAAATTATCTAACTAACAATGTAAGCCACATCAAAATCAATTCAGTAGAAGTAAATTTAAAAGCGGCCGGAATGAAATTTCTCTTTGCATTTTATATACGTTGAGATAGTTAAATATAGCTATCATAATCGCGTTAGTCTGATTATATAGAACTCTCAGGGATGTAGGGGTAGGTATACGTCGCATCATTTCTGAATTTTTAAAGAATGCACACCTTCCATAACTATAGCATTCTAGTATACATCCTTTGTCTGTAGAGTATTATCCTCCAATTTTCTTTACTATACCACAGAGAACTTTTTCCGCATAGCTTCGTAACTAAACAATTTTGAAAGATATGAAAATTATTGAAAAAATCCCTGAAATATTATCTAACTAACTGTGCAACTGTCATTAAAATCCATTCAGTAAAACTTGAAATCTTTCCTAATCGAGTTCACTTAATTTTAGAACTCCCGTAACTATTACTAAGCAACTTGGAACGATGGTTTTAGATTAAACTATTTATAAACCAAATTTACTATCTAATAGTGTAAGTTCTGCAAAATTATGTTCAGTAGAATCTGAGTTATAATCAATCGGAATGAAATAGGAATTTCCGCTTTACATATAGTAATAGAAGCCTCCGCCCGCTACGCTGGTCGGTTTCTCCAAGCGAAACTTTAATCAAACGAAATATATCGGTGTATTTGATCTTGTGTTTTATAGCAATAAATACATTTATCTCTAATGATCATCCGCGTTGCTGAAAACGATATGAACGCCATTACGGTTTTATATCTTCTAATGTCTCAGACAAAATTTGGACTGTTATGAAGCAAATCTTTCAGTTGATTATTTATAATTCAATATAAAAAAGAACGGAAGAACAATATGTAGCACATTAAAATCATCCCTGAAAATTAAAAAATGCAAATCTCATCAAAATCCGTTCAGTAAAACCTTCTAATGCGATTAATTTTTCCTAATCGGGTTCACCAGATAATACAACATTCAGCTATAATTCTATAGCAAAGTAATGTAGAACAATATGTGTTATATACTAAAATCTTTCCTGAAAAAATATCTAACAACAGTGCTAGTTAATTCAGTAGAACCTTTTAAAAAGGCTAATATTTCAAAATAGGGTTCACTGATTAAAGAACTTTCGCACATAATTCTACAACTGAGCAACGTAGAATAATATGTGTTATATATGAAACACTTTCTTGAAAATTTATCTAACAATGCAAATCTTCTCAAAATCCACTGAAAAGAACTCAAGTTAAAGCGGGCGAACCGAAATTGCCCTTTTTATTTTATATTTGAAATTGATAGTTAAATATATCTTTCATAATCAAGTTAACGTGATTGTAGAATTTTTAGGAATGTAGCATAGACTATACGCCGTAGACTTTCTGGTGTTTTTTAGAAACTCTGCACTCCATAGCTATAACATATATACTCTCTAATATCTACCCTCTGCTTGTAGATTTTATCCTACTTTTTTTTCAACTACACCACTGAGAACTTTCCTCATAGTTTCATAACTAAAATGTAGAATAACATTTCAAATATTGCAACAATCTAACTGTGCAACTCCAATCAAAATACGTCAGTAGAACTTTAAATAAAAGGTAATCTTTCACATTCGGGTTCATCTAGTTTTGGAACTTTCTCTTGCAATCTAATTTTCTGCAATCTGATTTGTTGCAAAGTTTGTGCTTCAGAAAAACAATAACCCAGAAGAAAACTTCACTACAGAGAAGTACCACCCATGCAAGAAGTACCAACCATCCACAAAAAATAATCTAACTAACAGTGTAAGTCCCATCAAAATATATCCAGCAAAACTCAAATTATAAACGGGTGGATGGAAAAGCAAATTTGCATTTTTTATATAATTACAGTAGATGTATCTTTCAAAATTTGCCATTCACCTTTCTGTATAGCTTTTCCAATAGCTCTATAACTAAAACTAAGCAACGTAGAACACTGTGTGTATACATAAAAATCGTTCCAAAAACATTACCTAACTAATAGTGGCACATCCTATCAAAATGTTATAAAGAATAGGAATAAAATGCAAATTTCCGTTTTAAATATGTAGTAGATGATGATGATACGATTTTCTGTAATAGAATTCATCATGAAGTTTTCGCTTCATACATAAACGATGCTCTCAACATTGTAATTAATACACCGATTGAAGAAGTATCCGATTACGGAAGATTAACCAGAAATTCCATGAACAACTACCCAGAGAAAGGTGAATATATGGCTTTTGTGATACTTTTATGTTAGCCGGGCGCAAGTAATAAATCAACAAAGATTGTTTCCTTATCTTGCTCTTATTTTATTATTTTCATTCAAAATAAAAACATTTCACTCATTTCATTTATGATACATGCTTTACACTAATGTCATTGATTGGTTGGTTGGTTGGTTGATTGATTGTTGACGGCCGATTATTTACACTAGGGATATAGGCCCGAAGGCGGAGTGCCCTTCGTGTGGTCTTTCTAAGGGAGCCTAACCCGTATTTACGCATGGAAATCCATGGCTCGAAGAAAACCACGAAAACTCCGAACGATTAGGCCGACGGGCGCGATTGGGATCGAACCCAGCACCTCCCGTCTACCAGCTTCGAGAGCAGAACCTCTCAGTCACTGGTGGGGCCTAATGTCATTGAAAAAGATGAAAAGTAAAAACAATAGGAAATAATGTCATAACTTAAAACAAAGAATTGTTTTTAATTTAGATACGCGAAATGTAACTACTGCTATTGGCAATTTTAAAAAAGCTAATGGCGATATTTACATATGGATACGGCTGATATAAAAGTACCCATTTTTTCTTCTTATCCAGGAGCAAGTGATAAATTGCGATGTATTATTTCAATTCCAATTTCTTCCATTAAAAAAAGTAATACTTACGCATTATTCGGACCATGAGATAAAACGCCAAAAATGGTTGACAATTGCCAATCTTGTTTATCGTTTGCCAATTACGTTCAAAAAAGTAAATTAACATTCTTAAATATATAACCTTGTTAAAAAGGGCAAATTGTTTTAAGTAAATAAATAAATAAAATATATAACATAAAACTACATACTATAAACTATAAAAAATAAAAATTATAATAATAAAATTAATTTAAAACTATATTAAATAAACTATCAAATGAACAAAAAATAAGGGTTGCTGTAATTAATGTAATTGCCATGCTTGGCGCAGTTGTATCTGACATGGCCCGGATGTAAGTATCACAAAATTTTTAAAGTCGTACAAACATTGCTTTCATTTTTTAAATATCTCCGTTTTATCATGTTAATTTCTAAGTGGATCGCTTTCTTGTATTTTAAATAAATTCAATATATTTTTTCTTTTTTTCAAGGCGTTTGTATTTATTTATTTTTTTCAAACTCATATAGCCGGTTCAATTCATTAACCAAAAGATTTAACAAAAAGATTTAATTTGAATTTCTTCCGTTGCTACAGTAACGGATGTATAAGATGAATGAATATGGATGAATTATCACTTATAATGTTAGGTATTTCGAGGTTTTGGCGCCAAAGACATCGCCAAATTGGAAATATATGAAATATCTCGCAAACTATTGGACTTAAAAGAATTTAGTTAGTACCATTCGATTCAGCATACAAAAATACACCAAAATATGTTATCAGTTGAAAAATAGCTATAAAATCAGATTTTTAAGGAATTTTTTAAAACTTCGTTCGATTTTTTACCCCCCTTAGGGGTGGAATTTTAGAAAATCCTTTCTTAGCGTCACTCTATGTCATTAGAAGAATTTTTACCCCAAATTTCAAGACATTAGGTTCAGTAGTTTGGGCTGCGCGTTGATTAATACAAAATTCAGACTTTCTTTTATATATATAGATTACATTAAGGGGGCTCAGGGCTTGATCGATACCGAAAAACATGTAAACAGAGCTCTCGCTTCGAATCCATATAAAAACAGAAGTATTGAATGTAACTAATTTAAACTTCCTGATATTTTTAAGGTACGTTTGTAGTCTTATAAAATAATAAAATGAAGTACTTCAATGTAATAAAAGAAAAAATATAGCAAAATCTATATAACACAATTTTCGAAAAAAAAATTTAGGTGTCATATCACCACCGCAAGATATCTTAACGTTGAATTGACATAAGAACTTAATTTTTGCTTTAAAATGATCAGGAAACTTTACTCTATAGAATGAATTAAGGATATAACTATCACTCAAAGGAAACCTTATTAAATAAACTTTCAAATTTGAAAATTTCAAAACCCCTAAAAAATACAAGTTTTTTTCCCTTATAAATACGCAAAATGTTAAGCTATCTAAAATATATTAATTCATGCTGTAGATAATGATGTTATATGCATGCAAAAAAAAAAAAAAAAAAAAATCTAAGCCATTCCATCAAATAGTTTTTTAAATGTTACGGATAGTCGTCAAAAATCAAGTTTCGAGAAAACGCGACTTAAAGTTGCAATTAATCCTTTAAGACCCAACCCGCACGATCGTGCGGGTTAGACATACATGTAAATTTTTGCTTCTGAAACAGTCGTATGTAATAAAACCCCCAATCGAACGATTGTTCTGGTTTGCAAAAAGAGTAAATCATCATTTTTTATCAACGGATCACGGTTGTAGTACATGTTTTACTTTTAGCCGGCATGATTAGCTTTGTTTACAAGTACAACGAAAACAGCTCATCATTTTATCTATCGCAAAAAGGTAATTATCAGTATATTTCTAATTGCTTGGATAAATATTTTTGCTTTAATGTCTAAATAAGTGTAATATAATAAAACACATTAATTATACACTATTTATGTTGCTCATAGGACTTCAGATTTCGTTACCCGCACGATAGTGCGACTTGGGCGTTACGTTAGTCAGTGCTACTGTAAAGGTAAGAGCTTTCTCAATGTTCATTTTGTTTTCTGTTTCAATAATTTTGGTGACAGCCAGAATAAAAACGAAGTATGTTGTTATATAATTAATGCCATATTTTCTTGGGTGTTGTCATGGATGAATTATTTTTTTTTCAATTAAATTTTACTCTTTTTTTCTTTTCAATTAATAAAATTTTCTAAGACTTAAAAAAAAATAATTTGTTAACTTTAAACAAAGCAAAATAAAATACTTTTTCAGATGCCTAAACGGAAAAGAATTCTCACACAAGGAGAAATATTGCAATTGATGAATAAATCAGACTGAATTTACAGGTTGCGGACAAAATATTTGAAGCAGATTTATTAGAAGGATAGTCAAGTTCAGATGGCTCGATGAACAAAAGAAAAAAATATTTCTTTAGAAATGGCAATTTTGGATCATTCTTCCTCATCAAAGTCCCCTGAACTCATTCCTCAAATTTCTATCTCCAAGCCAGTTTCGGCAGAGGCTAAGATAATGAAAAACAACAACAACAACAACAACAACAAGAATAACAAAAAAAAAAAAAAAAAAAACAATATATGTGGGATGTTAAGGAGTTCTTTTCTGTACCTCATTCTGCTCCTTTAGATTTCATGCAATTGCAGGTATGTCTTTCATTTCTTAAATTTTAATTAAAAAAAGTTATAGATTTATAGAAAAAATAAAATCGATATCATAAAAAAATTTTAAAATAAGGCAAACATTTTTAAATTAATTAAAATATGAATTTTTTGAAGTCGATAAGTACAGTCGTGGAAAAAAAAAGTAAACACTCCCCACTAACTCCTCAACAAATTATCGTAGGAGAAAGTTACTGGTACTGAACGATTGGAAATAAAGTCTACTTTTAAATGATATAGATAAAATTTGCTTAGGGGGCCATCTACATATTAAAACGAACCATAACTTTGTTTTTTTCAATAGCAGTACACAATTCGGACATCATAAATGAACTCTACATCCTCCAATTAGCCTAAAAACAAATTTTTATGCAATTCGTACCATAAGTTTCTGAGAAATTAATAATTTTAAAACGAGCGTATTTTAAGGGCTGTATCCAAATTGAAGTTCGGAAATCGATTATTAACCGAGAGAGCCCCCATCTTGATCAAGGCACCTTAAGAAGTCAATGAAGCCTACTAGATTACAATACAGCAGGAGAAATTTCAAAATATCTAGTCACTTCTATTATAGACGGCCCCTTAAACCATCATTTTGCCGTTTTTTAAGCATAATTTGAAAACTACTTGGAAGAAAAATGTGAAATTTCGGATTTACATAAAGCAGGACTTAATAAATCTAAATCCATCAAAAAAATTGTAGGTTGCAATTCATAATTTTTTCGAATATTAATTTCATAATTCATAATTCATATCATAAATTTATAAAAATTGCAAATTTAGCGTATTTATGTTTGGGTATATTAGTATTATTGCTGCAAAAAAAAATTAGCATATTAGGAGCATAATTTCTGGAGATATTAATAAAAATATGAAAATGTAATTAAACATTAGAAGCACTCAATTTTGAATGTTTATAATTCAAAAACTTATTATTCTAATGACTTGAAATTCGGTGTCTAGACATAATTTGAACCGAAGATTTGAAATATCTTGTTAAAATTGGGTATTGTCATTAAAAAAAAATGAAGTTTGGTTTCGTTTTAATATGTAGATGGCCCCCCTAAGCAAATTTTATATACATTATTTAAAAGTAGACTTTATTTCCAATCGTGCGGTACCAGTAACTTCCGTCTAAGATAATTTGTTGAAGAGTTAGTAGGGGGTGTTTACATTTTTTTTTTCCACGACTGTACATCTCCAATATTATTTTTTTTCTCCTTTTTTAGGCTTTAGAGCCAGTAAGGATTCCATTACAGTATTTCAGCCAATACATCCCAAATCATCTTATAAGTAATTATTTCACAGGAAAAGCCCAACCCGTGCGATCGTGCGGGTGTGGCTTCCTTAGAAAAAGCCCAACCCGCACGTTCGTGCGGGTACTCTCCACGCTCCAAGGTGTGATGAAAAAAATTTTAAGTACTTTTTTAAGCCTCATTAGGGTCAGTATAGAGTTAATAACCAGATGAATGTAATATTTAAATGTGAAAATGTTCCGGGTCTTAAAGGGTTAAATGTGTGCGGCTATGAAAGTGATTGTTACATAAATGCTTATAACTCCGTTAAAAATGCAAATATTTTTATGCGGTTTTTTGCACTGTGTTCAGAAGTAATTGAATAATCAAAATAGATACTTTTAAAAAAAATCAATTTTTTGAAAAGTTTTCAAGCCCTGAGCCCCCTTAAAGGAACCGTGGACCTTTATTTGAGCAGAAATTGAGGTTTCTTTTTGTGTGTATTATTATTCTTCAATTTGTAGTGCATCATTCTCGGAAAACCGCATGCAAATGCGATTATTTTACGCAAAGTTACAGGTGCTTTAATTTTGTTCACAAACAATTTTTTGGCCTTTTAATACACTTTAAATCTGTTTTTTTCATAACTGTTGTTTCAGCTTTTTTTTTTTTTTAATTTTTGAAGTGCTCTTTGCCACTTAATTTTTTATCAAAAGTCATGAATCATACAAGGAAGAATCGTGACATTGCTTAAAAAGAAACTGTGTATGCATTTTAAAACTCAACTTCGTTAAGACAATTAAATTTTATTTTTAACATAATATAAGGCAGAATTTTTATGAAAATCGACACGGAATTCAGAAAAAGATCTCTAAAAAATTAACTATTTAAGGGATTAAGAAATCGATATGTAGGAAATATCTAAAAAAGGAAGACGCAGGAAGCAATTTGAAATTTTTTTTAAAAAAATTAATTTTTTAAAAGATTTTAAAATTATATTAAGATTGGAAATTTTTTTAAAGTGTTCAATATACTTATGGGGAAATGTATATTTGCACAAAATTTCAAATCTCTATTATGAAAATTAAAATAATTTTTTTAACGTCCACCGTGCCTTTAAACCGTAAAACTGGATTTATTTTCTTTTATCATTTATTTTCTTATATTTAGATGCACATGAAAATAATTTTAGACGATTGACACGTAATCAACTTCTACCATTCTTGTGCATAAAATACTGATCTTGTATAATTTACCAGTGATAAAAATCTGAAATTTCTAATTTGTTTCTGTTGATTTATGACAGAAATTTTAAGGTTTTCTATTGAAAAGCGCATGATCCCTCCCCTCTAGTGTTTTCAGGCTGGTGCACCGCGTAAATCGGCTCTCCAGATGCTCTGGACACCAGTATTTTAAAGTAACTTTCTTCGCCATATCTAACGACAGGATTATCTGCGATTAAACATTGCGAAATAAACTGTAAGATATTAGTGGTGTCTAGAGCATTCGGAGCCTTGTTTTACGCGAGATACCTGGCAACACCACTCCCCACACTGAAGCTCCCTAACTTTGTAGAAAGAATTCAAAATTTAAATGCAAGATGAGAACAATGAGGCTTTAGTATAAATACCAGTAAATTCCAGGGAAGTATTACCATAAAAATTACAAAAAATTAAAAAAATAAATAAAAATAAATAAAAATAAAAATAAATATGTGTTTTGATAAGATGTAATTTATTATTTCACAAAGAATCGCTGCGTCGTTTATTATTTATATAGATTTAAAATGATTGCCACATATAGTTACCGTATATACTCGCGTATAAGTCGAGCCCCTAACTTTCGAATGCAAATTCTGAAAAAAATCAAAAACCCACGTATAAGTCGACCCCCTAACTTTTTACTTCAATTTTGCACAAAATCAAACCAAAGATTTCACTCTCCAATGCGAAAAGGTAGTAAGTAAACAAAAACAAATCATTGAAATTTTTTAAAATGATAAATTATTATTATTTGTATATTTTATGTATTATTTTTTTATTCATACACATAAAAACCATAATTTTGCAGTATTCGAAGTTTTTGTTTTTGCTTTTTTAACTGACTCGCGTATAAGTCGACCCCCCAAATTTGCTTACCGGAAATTGTCAGAACTTCCTCGACTTATACGCGAGTATATATGTAATTAAATAATTTTTTATTAATATATTAAATTAACAGCACACGTGCTGTTAATTTTACGCAACTACAGTATTTTCCATGTTAATATAGTCAGGAAATCTCAAAGAAAGATACAGCACATTCACTGTGATCGAGTTTGTGCGCGAGATGAACAGTACTTTGTACTGTAAAAATGCCGTTATTTTACCGTGTAGATTGCCATGGTGATTACGTCCTATTTAAGATGGTGCCCTATTACACAGCTATTGCAGCAAGATCTGAATATTTGTAAAACTTGTTATAGTACTAAGGCACATCATTTGCCACTTTTGACGTACAATTTCCGACTTGATATCTTTAAAAAACCCAGAAAACAATATATTTTCGAGATTTATAAAAACATTTATATTAAAAAAAAATTGGTTTTCACTGATTTTTGGAAACGTTTCCGAGTAATTTTTATAATATAGGATAAGTCAAAATGAATATCGCGATTACAAACGGCTATAACTATTTAATGGAAAATAATTTATCGATAATTTTAACACACAATGTAGATGGAACTTCAAAATTTTGTATACATGCGTCATAGATGTTCTGTGTGACTTCCCTTGGTCACACGGACAACATCTAGGCAGTAGTCCATTTCAAGCCATACATTTTGAAGCATTTGTTTAGTCACCGACGCAAGCGCATTACAAATGCGTACTTTGAGTTCTTCAGTTGTTTTGGGCATGGGAGGAAAAAAATCCAGCCATTTTTACCGTCATAAATGGCCATTTTTACTTATGAGACGACCGCAATGAACAGCTTTCTTGTCGTTGCAAAGTTTTAAATCGCACATGCGTAGGTTTCCGCTTTACTGCACCCGTGCCTTACGTAAAGACATTTTGAAGTTCCGTCCACATTCTGTGTTAATCTTATTGATAAATTCTTTTCCATTAAATAGTTATAGCCGTTTGTAATCGCTATATTCATTTTGACTTACCCTGTATATTAACCCTTTACGATCGTATTTAGCTTATATATACGTGTATGGCTGGTTATAATTAATTTTTGTTGAACTAACAGTAATACATAATATTTAAGATCATGAAGGAAGAACAAAATTTATTAATTCTTTTTTTTAAATTTAGATATATGTAACAAAGTAATGTGTTTTAATTTTATGTCAAAATTATTCTTTATAGTTCTCCATCGTGTGGTATCTTTCAAAGTAGTTTTCTATAGGCAGACCTTCATTTTTCTGTTTGAACATACAGAAAAATATTTATTCTTTACATCTTATATCTTATCATTAACACTTTCCAACAAATTTGAAAAGTGTTTATGCATTCGGTTTTTCTGGCCGTCTGTCCGTCAGTCTGTCTGGCCATCTGTCCCTCTGGCCGTCTGTCCGTCTGTCCACGCTCTAACTCCCGTAAATATACTCGGATTTTCATGAAATTGATAAAGGTTATTTAAGGTCACCAAAGCATGTTTGGTATTGTATATGAAGTATGTAGGATTAATCGTTCAATTACAGGGGCACTGAAAAGTATTCCATTACATTATGGTACATGGGGAAAAATCGTTTGCAGAGTATTTTATTGACATTATGTTATTTTAAATGCATTGAAACTGATATAAATCACCGAATTTCCCTACGATCACATTAGAACAGGGCATTCATAGCATTTTTTATTCATTTACAGGGACACAGAAAAGAAATCGGTTACAGTACAGTACTGTCTTTGAGTAATAATTGCTGGAGTGTACGGTTTAAAATTTGATATGCGCTTTAAAATTAATTTTTTGCATCTTACTCGTTATATATAAATCCTATACCTCAAATGCAGGGCTGCACAAAAGTATTCACGTACCGTTCTCCTTATTAAAGGAAATTGCTGAAGGTAAATTTTCAACCGAAGTATATGTATCTCTTAAGTGAACTAAATTTTGGTATGCATGTAGTTAATAGATTCAAATCTATATATCATATACAGGGCTGCTGAAAAAATTCGCATAATTTCCAATTGTGGATGGGAACAGCTGAAATTGGGTTTTGAAATGTATTATGCGTTTCCATAGGGTTGAATTAGAGCGTAATATTTTAATTTTTTAAACGGTGCAGTTTTGTTACATTATTCTGAATGTGTTGGAAACTGTTTCATAATCTATGCTTGAAGCATGATGTTTTCTTACTTGTTTTTAAACTTACTTGTTTTAAATGGCACATTTCTTTCGGTAACATTCTTTTTGGCATTTTAGTATAATTTTTTAAACATATTTTAACCTGTAACTGGAGACGGGAGTCAGAATGAGTCCGCAATTTCCTTTGGCTCTGATTATCATGTGGTTTTTTTTTTTTTTTTTTTTTTTTTTTTTTTTTTTTTTTTTTTTGTCCTTGAATAAAATCATTCCTCAGTACCGACAAGTAGTTATGTTATCATTACATGATTTCCAGAATATATTGCCTTTCTGAGAAAAATTCCAATGCTGTTTACAAAAGACAAAAAAGGAAAATAACATTTTATCTCTGACGCGTGAGAAAATTCATGTCTCCAGTTACGGGTTAAGAAACGAAAATGCCTAATTGGATTTGTAAATGCCTATTTGTAAAATGTTATTTCAAATTCTGCGTGTCTCCGAAGCTTTTCAACTTAACATTGTAAAATATCAGTAAGGTTCTTTGCTGTTGTGGCTGAGAGCAGACATACGATTGGAACCTTAACGGCTTTGGTGGCTGAGTGTATTCATAGGACCACAAAGGGTTAATAATCTTTCTCAGACAGGAATAGAGGTTGACATGAACAGATTAATTCGTTACAAAAATCACTCGGAAACTTTTCCGAAAATCAGTTTCAGCAAAAGAAGTTTTGTTTTTAAAAATATACTTTTTAGGTGCGTTCGTAATTATATAAATACATAGCATCTATAGTTGTCGTTCAGTCCGCCTGTCCGCATATAACAGAGCAAAAACTGCTCAACCGAATGGACTGAAATTTTAAATATATAATTGTGTCAAAATTTGGTGAGTCATTTCAGATTTTATGAAAATCGGATGTATAATTTAATGACAGGTACAGTCAAAAGTCTGCCGTTACATGACGGCCAATGAGAATAAATTATTGCAAGTGCATTTTAATGATGTTATAGCCTTCCGAATGGTCTGAAATTTTAAATATATAATTGATGCAAAATTTCGTCGAATCATTTCAAATTTTATGGAAATCGGATGTATAATTTAATTACAGGCGCAGTCAATTTGCCATTACATGGCGGCCAATAGGAATAAATTATTGCAAGTGCATTTTAATGATGTTATAGGGTCTGAAATTTTAAATATATAATTGTTGCAAAATTTCGTCGAATCATTTCAAATTTTATGGAAATCGGATGTATAATTTAATTACAGGCACAGTCAAAAGTTTGCCATTACATGACGGCCAATAGGAATAAATTATTGCAAGTGCATTTTAATGATGTTATAGCCTTCCGAATGGTCTGAAATTTTAAATATATAATTGTTGAAAAAATTTCGTCGAATCATTTCAAATTTTATGGAAATCGGATGTTTAATTTAATTACAGGGACAATCAAATTTTTCCGTTACATTGCGGCCAATGCGAAAAAATTATTGCAAGTGCATTTTAATGATGGTAAAGCCTTTCGAACAGAATGAAATTTATGTGCGCTAATGAATTGCACTAAAATATACGTTCAGTACAGTATGCAGTGTAAAAAATATTTATAAAACAAGTTATAGTACGAACGCACCTCATTTTCCACGTTTGACGAGCAATTTCCAACTTGTTTAAATCTCAGGCATATATTGGTTTCTAAGGGTTCTAAATTGTAAGAATTCTTTTCAGAATTGGGGTAACTGGGAAAAGGTCATTATATATTTTCAGTAGGGTTGTGTTATATTTTCGTAGATGAAGAAACTTTTTTCTTTACAGTGTATATGTAATATTTTCTTTTTTACTTATACGTTTTACAAACAAAATAAAGATTTTTGTAACGTACAGATCATCACAGTTGTAACGACTTCTTTGAATCCCATTCAATAGAATTTATTAGGATTTGGAATAATGCCAAAGCCTTACAAAAGAAAATATTGCTGAAATCGTTGAACCGAAGAAATTTAATTTTTATATCTGAAGACACAGTACATGGATTGGAAACATAACGAATTTCTCTTCTTGGATTTTGGGAAGAAGCCAAAAAGCAACAAGAACTGTGACTCTCAAATGTCCTTACTTTAAATCGATGAAGTTATAGAAAACATATATTTATTGATTCGCATTTTTATTCATTTGTATATTTATTGATTCGCATTTTTATTGATTTGTATATTTATTGATTTATACATTTGTTGGTATGCATATTTATTAATTGGTATATTTAATGATTCGTATATATTTTGTTTGGAATATTTATTGTTTCATATATTTATTAGTTCGTATATTATTGATTAGTATATTTATTGATTCATATATTTATTGGTACGTATAATTAATTACTCATATACTTATTTGTTCGTGCATTCAGTGATTCACATATATATTGGTTCGTATATTTATTGATTCCTATATAAATTTTTAATATTTATTGGTTCGAATATTATCGATTCATCTAGTTAATGATTTGTATATTTATTGATTCGTATATTGATTTGTATATTTAATGGTACTTATATTTATTACTTCTTATATGTATTGATTCGTATATTTTTTTGGTTCGTATAGTTATTGATTAGTATATATTTTGTTTCACATATTTATTGGTTTATATATTATTGATTGGTATATTTATTGATTCGTCTATTATTGATTTGCTTATTTTTAATATGTATTTGGAATTAAATACAATTAAAGAAAAAGCTGTGACAACTGTTGTATTTAAAAATTTTAAAATGCTCATATGCTTGCATTTATTATTTTATAAATGCTTGAAGAACAGAATTTTTAAAACCATAATATTTACAGAAACAATACTCATAAATTTTGTTAACAATGGTTTAAAATAGGATTCCATGAATATCCTACGTTTTTTTATTCAGATTTCCATACTTACTTTAAATCACTGAGCATATAGAAAACATACATTTATTGATTCTTATATGGAATTAAAATCAATTGAAGTAAAAACAAAGAAAACTGTTTGATTTACATATTACAAAAGTGCCCAAACGTTTGATTTATTATTTTATTAATTATTGAACAAAACTATTTTTATAAACTTAATATTTATAAAAATAGTACTCATATTTTGCTAATATTGTCAAGCTTGTAACAAAACAGAACACTAAGAAATAACACAAGTTACTTCAAACAAATAAGGTTATGCTTTTAATAATTAAATTCAATATGCTTACGTATATGACAACAGCGTCAATAATTTGGACCATAAAGGCATGCGAAAATATTTTCAGCTCATATTGAATATATCTCATGTTATCACAGCGTGCATATAACCCAAAATAATGGCCCGCTATTGTCCGATACATAGGTATAAATTTGCATTTTCCTTTGTTTCTCGTCTTTTATGCTCATTTCGCGGCTGCATATCCTACAACAGAGACACATTTCCCCTATCAGCAGTGTTCTGAACTATTTTTTTCGCGAAATCTTTTCCACCATGGCGTCATTAGTCCCTTTACCAAGTTTAATGCCATTCCGCTTAATAGAAAGAGCTACAGATGCCACTGAATAGTGTCAATAAAACAAAACAAAACAAAAAGAAACATGTATATACCACTAAGATATATATACATTTTAACGTCTGAATTCAAAATATTTAAATTGGAAACAGTAGACAGACTTTAATACAATTACTAAAAACATACAAAACAATTAAAATGAGATAAAATCATATAAAATTATACACTATAAAATAAACGTTTCGCTAAGCACCGCATAGCCTCATCAGTATTCGAATCAACTTACAACAAAACAACGTGCATACACCGGACCCAGTCAAAGTTAAAGTCAATGATTTAAGAAAACAAAATATTCATTCGGAACAGGACTTGATTTATTCAGGGTTAATGGATGCAATTTAGTAAACCATCCCTCCATAAAAATTCTATAATAATAGTCTATGCAATTACTTCTCAAAATTGAAGAATCTGTGAAGGAGGGGGTGGGATCCTTGTCAAGTGCATGTTGCACTAACCTGGAATTTAATTTACCTTTTATAAATGCACAGATGTGCTTCTTTAAGACGAATTTCCATGGATCTGCCGGTTTCACCTATGTAAACATTATCACAATCATTGCATGGAATCTTGTACACAACGCCGCTTAATTTTTCTTTTTCATATTTGAACTTGTGGCTATTCAGGAAGGAACTTCATTTATTTAATGGTTTATAAGAAACACCTACTGTTTCCTATTTAAATGTATATACCAATTGTGATTAATTATAACCTTCCCTCGTATAGGTGAATTGTAGCGTAAAATGTTACTGAAACCACATTTAACTGTTCATTTATCGACACTTTCTTATTTTAAAAACATGTAATTATTAGTATTCTTATATGCAGAGTATGATAGCTTTGAGTCGATTGATAATTAAATTAAGTACACATTCATAAGAAAGAAAGGAACGCATTATTTAGAAAAGAAACTTACGAAATGAATTTTAATAACATGAATACGGATAAAAGAACAGCCATTGCTTCTATTACATTTTCTATAAGATACAACGAGTTTAGTTGTCTTGTAGTAATGACCAACTAATCAATGCATAATGTCATAAGTTCACGTGAGACAAAATATGAATTAACATAAAACATAAACTATATTTTAACAATTGCCAGCAGCATTCGCGTTTGACACGCTACGCACAAACATAAGAACATAAAGTTTGGACATGTATCTGCAATAAAACTATATACCACTCTGACTTTTCTTAGTTTTAGACTTCCCTGGTGTAGAGCAATTGTAGTGTAAAAAATTATTTAAATCAAATTTCATTGGTCATATGTTACCGTTTTCTTCTTTATAAAGACCTCTAATTGCCTACATTGTTCACGTTTAACTCGTCACGATGGACAATATATGAATATAAATTTTGAAAAAAATATCTATTATAAAACTATATACCATTATATGAATATTTTTAGTTTGAAACATTCCCTAGTGTAGTAACATTGTAGAGTGAACATTTGACTCAAATTTATTGCTTCGCGAAAACTGCTGACATACATACATACATAAGTAAAAAAATTAACAAACATACACAAAGTCCTAAAAATAGAATCGTTTAAAAATCGTACGCAGTCAGCTTTGAAAATAATTTGAAATAAGAGGTGAAGGATTAAAATATTAATTTCCTTATTTAAAAAAAAAAAAAAATTTTTTTTTTGCTTCTTATTTCGTGTATTTTTAAAAATAAAATTTAATAATAATTACTTTAAATGCATTTTATTTTCAATAAGCTAACATAATCCCTTTAATATTGTTCAAATATATTATTATCAGAATTTTAAACAAAATAATTAAAATATTAAGTATATTTGCTGATACATAAATTAAAATCCTAAAATTTCTTAACATCAAACAACTAAATACAAAACCTTTATTTTTAAAACGAAATGAAACAAGATGTTAAAACTGAATTCCGCATAAAATAAATTCGAGTAATAAAAAAATAATTCAAGTCTTTCATAGGATTTTCATGTTCATTTCAAGTGATTAAAAACATTTTTCTTTCCTTGAGAATTAAATGAGAGTTATTTTTCTTTCGAATTTCTTGTTATTAAAAAGATAGAGAAAACTGTCTTATTATTTAAATGTAAAAGGACGTGGAAGGGAAATTTGTTGTTTCTTAAACTGCTCTAGATATTATGTGTGTTTAGAAAAAAAAAAAAAAAAAAAAAAACGAAAACATGTTACAAAATTACTTTTAAAATAAATGTTTTCACAGACGCTAAAGTACATCGAGTTTCGAAAAAGATAAGCTTCCCTCAGAAAGCACAGATAAAATAAATCCTACTTAAAATTTAATTACACATTTCTTCTTTTTAAAAATATTTAAAATATGGAAAAGTGTATTTCAGTTAGGAAAAATTGAAAATGTAAAATCTGTTTCAGATCTTAATTATTTTTTGTCTGTTTTCGAAAACAATATTCAGTTATGTAAAGAACAAGGAAGAAGAAATCATACGTAAAGCATAGATTACGAAACACTTTCCAACACATTCAGAATACAGTAGACCGCCGATTATCCGAACAAGTGGTGACCAACCCTAGTTCGGATAAGCAAAAGTTCGGATAAACGGATAGACAATTTATGGGGTGTTCCTGACTATGCTAAAACCGTCACACATTATCCAGGCTTAGGACTAGTAGCACTTCTTTGTGCTGGCGTGTTTTAAATATTTTTTTGTTTACTTTTTTATTATTTAATTTTTTCTTTTCTCTTTTTATCATTTTCTGAACTCTCCAGAGATCCTGCCATTTAAGCAAAAAAGCTTTTGATTGTAGCTCTCTTCAAAGAAGACATTCTTTTAAATGCTGCCCTATCTCGAATTTTTCTTAAATACGTTAGTTGCGTTGTTTTGTTCAATACGTTTATCAGCGTTCTTCTGCCGTTCGAGCGATTTCATAGCTGTTTCCAAACATTCAAAGGTTTCGTTATGTGATGGACCTGTGTCATTTTCAGAGCAATCGTTTTCATTTTCTTTCATTTCAACCCCTTTCCCTAAGACTTTTATTTTATTTTTATTCTCTTGTTACTGCTCCCAATGATACACTAATCGGGGATTAATGCTAAATCTGAAATTATTGCCCCGCATACTAAATCTGAAGCTGGACAAAATTAGAGAAATAGGGAGTTTGGATAATCGGAAGTTCGGTTTAAAAACATTTTGAGAGAAATAGGCTGTTCGGATAATTGGAAGTTCGGTTTAAAACTTCTTTTGCGAGAAATAGGCTGTTCGGATAATTGGAAGTTCGGTTTAAAATTTCTTTTGCGAGAAATAGGCTGTTCGGATAATTGGAAGTTCGGTTAAAAATTTCTTTTGAGAGAAATAGGCTGTTCGGATAATTGGAAGCTCGGTTAAAAATTTCTTTTGCGAGAAATAGGCTGTTCGGATAATTGTAAGTTCGGTTAAAAATTTCTTTTGAGAGAAATAGGCTGTTCGGATAATTGGAAGTTCGGTTAAAAATTTCTTTTGCGAGAAATAGGCTGTTCGGATAATTGGAAGTTCGGTTAAAAATTTCTTTTGCGAGAAATAGGCTGTTCGGATAATTGGAAGTTCGGTTTAAAATTTCTTTTGCGAGAAATGGGCTGTTCGGATAATTGGAAGTTCGGTTAAAAATTTCTTTTGAGAGAAACAGGCTGTTCGGATAATTGGAATTTCGGTTAAAAATTTCTTTTGCGAGAAATAGGCTGTTCGGATAATTGGAAGTTCGGTTAAAAATTTCTTTTGCGAGAAATAGGCTGTTCGGATAATTGGAAGTTCGGTTAAAAATTTCTTTTGCGAGAAATAGGCTGTTCGGATAATTGGAAGTTCGGCTAAAAATTTCTTTTGCGAGAAATAGGCTGTTCGGATAATTGGAAGTTCGGTTTAAAATTTCTTTTGCGAGAAATAGGCTGTTCGGGAAATTGGAAGTTCGATTAAAAATTTCTTTTGAGAGAAATAGGCTGTTCGGATAATTGGAAGTTCGGTTAATTGGAGTTCCGATAATCGGCGCTCTACTGTAATGTAAAAAAAACTCCCTCGTTTAATATGTTGAAATAAGCTGTTTAATTGAGCCATTTTGAAACGCATAACCCATTTGTAGTCCCAATTTCAGCAATTCCAGTTTACAATCGGAACATTATCCGAATTCTTTGAGCAGCCCTGTATATGATATATAGATGTGTATCTATAAACTACATTCATGCAAAAATTTAGATCAGTTGGTAAATACATATCACAGTTGAAAATTCCTCTTCAACAACATACAAAAAAATCAGTGCCGGCTCAGGCCTACAGGCGGAGGTAGATTTCGAAGTTTAGTACTAAATTCACCAACAAAACTTAAATCAACATTAGAGATAAACCCAGTTCCTTCACTAAGAATGAACTCTAGGGAGCTAAACATTTTGTGAAAATTGTAATATACACGAATACACACACGCATGTATATGGAATAGGTTTAAAAATGGCTAAAACAAATTCAGAAAACCTCAAAGCGTTAAAATATGTTAATATTTCCATAGTCGGGTTTTTATAATGTTTTAATACGTTACTTCAAACTCACATGACGTTACATATTCACCTGCTGAGGTACATTATATTTCCAATATGACGTAATACATATATTTTTTTTTAATTCGTCAAACTTTTTATTTCATTTTGAGTTTTCATTCTGAAATCTTGCTCTAGAAAACTTATGACGTAATATTCAATTTGTTTTCAATTCGTCAAACTATTTATTTAATTTATTTTTTCACGTGAAAAATCTTGCAATAGAGAAGCAATTGTTGTGGTGAGAATTTTATTGGGTTTTTTTTTATTGTTGGCAACTGCTATAATGAAAAATATTTATTTTTTACTGTCATTGTTGTGTAAGAGATGGTTTTATCAGAATCTTGTTAATACGGTTTTCAAAATTTTTAACCCTCCCCATTTCCATCCCCTTGGGCCGATTTTGCTCATTTTCTATCCCCGCCGAGATATTAGCCATCTCAAAGTTGTTGGCGAGTTTGAAGACGATCCTTGCATAATTGCGACTTTTATCGTGCGGACAAAATTTAGTACATACATACATACATATATATACATATATACATATATATATATAAACTTTTTAGGTGGGGATGGTTTGGGGTTCCTGGGGTCATATAATGAAAAGTTATGAAGGAATTTTTCAAAAGTCGTACCATGGTAACGACTGCAATAGGTAGTATTTCTTACGAAATCTACCTAAAATTTGATAAATTTAAAAGCGCACACTGAAATTTAAAACGCACATTCAGCATTTTTTGTTCAAAGACAGTAATGTAACATATTTCTTTGTGTGTCCCTGTAAATGGACGACAAATGCTATGAATGCCCTGTTGTATAGTAATCATCTTGTAGAGCAGGCTCGGCGGACTTTTTCACGTGCGCGTGCCAAAAATTCACAATCAATATCTATCAACAATGGAACGTGCCAAACTTATGCAAAAATAATTTTGAAGAGTTCGATGTTTATACGAATTATTGGTTATAAAATCAGTTGCTTTCATGTATTAATAATTAAACTAATATGTTGTGGCCATCACAAAACATTCTTCTATATAAATCACGTAAATTAAATCATTTAAATAGTACAAGAAATAACAACGATTTAGCCCCAATTCATATCAAAGTATATCTGAATTTGAAGTTGGATGAAAATTCGTGCATTAGTTCTTGAGATAGAGCTATAGCGGAAATTCTGAAAAATGTAGCATAGCAGTGCCACCTGTTGAGCGATTTACACCAAAAATTAAACAGTACTAAATTATACGTCAATTCATGTCTAGAACTAACTAAATCTGAAGTTTGATGAAAATCCGTGCAATAGTTCTTGAGATACAACTTTTGCGGAAATCGTGAAAATGCAGCACAGCAGCCCCACCTGTTGGGGGATTTACACCAAAAATTAAACAGCACTAATTTATATCAGGGACTAACTAAATCTGAAGTTTGATGAAAATTCGTGCATTCTTTCTTGAGTTAGAGCCATTGCGATAATCATGAATAATGCAGCATAACAGCGCCACCTGTTGGGCGATTTTCACAAAAAAGTAATCACCACAAAACTATATCCTGGACTAACTAAATCTGAAGTTTTATGAAAATCCGTGCAGTAGTTCTTGAGATAAAGGTATAGCAGAAATCGTAAAAAAATCCGCATAGCAGCGCCACCTGTTGCGCGATTTTCACCAAAAACTAATCAGGTCCAGTTTATATCAAGGTCTAACTAAATATGAAGTTTTGTGAAATTCTGTGCATTAGTTCTTGAGATAGAGCGCCCACAAAATTTTTGTCACATACAGACTCACAGAGTGGCAGAGTGACAGACAGACTCACAGACTGACATTTTCTAAAAACCATCAAATCGTGTTCTGGGCATTCTAAAACGTATAAATCCGTCGAAATTTTTCACGAATCCAATACTTTCTTCTTGTAAAGATAGAAGAAAGTAAAAATATTAAAAATCAAAATGAGATTTTTCTGTATCGGCCATTAAATGAATGAATTTTTAATTCGTAAATATGATTCATTTATGCGGTATGTACTGTAATAAGAGGGGGGGGGAAATACTAGTTTTTATTTAACTAATTTTTAACTTATTATTAATGCAACATCTGTTTTATAATTTTCCATGTTGCATTAAACAATGTGCTAATAATGTATTGGTGAGATTTTTGCTGTTGTACGTTCGATGGAAAATGCTCTATACCTGGTTCATATTTTGTTATTTTTGAAATTTACATAACTAAATGGAATTCATTTGCCATTTTATTGCAGTGACTGTCAGAAGAAATTCATTCGAAAATTACCGCTTTTTAAATCCGCATAGAAAGGTAAAATATATGGCGAAAACGCTGCATAGCATGGCAAGGAACGAAAATTATTCTGATCTGATGTGTTAATTCATGCAAAAAAAAAATGATTGCATTATTTGTGTACTGTCCTTATGTAAAAAAAAATATTCGTTATAACAGACATAAAAAATAGATTTTATCTGTATAACGATTACCAAATTTACATTTTTCGCGTGCCAGGGAAATTAGCTTACGTGCCAACTCTGGCACGCGTGCCTTAGGTTCGCCAACCCTGTTGTAGAGTAATTGAAAAATTTATATCTATATTAATACATTCGAAATAGCAATAAGGAGAATGGTACATGAATTATTTGTGTAGCCCTGTATACGATGTATATAATTTATACACAGTGAGTTACATACAAAAATTCAGTTAAATTTAAAAGCGCATATCTAAATTAACTTGTATGTTGTGGCCATCACAAAACTTTCATCTATATAAATCACGTCAATTAAATCATTTAAATAGTAAAAGAAATTACATCAATTTAGAACCAATTCGTATCAAAGTATACCTGAATTTGAAGTTTGATGAAAATTCGTGCATTAGTTATTGAGATAGAGCTGTAGGGGAAATTCTGAAAAATGCAGCATAGTAGTGCCACCTGTTGAGCGATTTGCACCAAAACACAAACAGCACCAATTCATATTAAGGTATACCGGAATCTGAAGTTTGATGAAAATCGGTGCATTAGTTCTGGAGCTAGAGCTATTGTGGAAATCGTGAAAAATGCTGAATAGCAGCGCCACCTGTTGAGCGATTTACACCAAAACATAAATAGCACTAATTCATATCCAGGTATACCTGAATCTGAAGTTTGTTGAAAACCCAAGTATTAGTTCTTGAGATAGAGCTATTGCGGAAATCTCAAAAAATGCAGCATAGCAGCGCCATCTGTTGAGCGATTCACACCACAAGGGGCAAAATGTCAATTCATGTCAAGCACTAACTGAATCTGAACTTTGATGAAAATCCGTGCATTACTTCTTGAGATTGAGCTATTACGAAAATCATGTAAATGCTTCAAAATGCAGCATAGCAGCGCCATCTATTGGGCGATTTGCACCAAAACGTTACCAGCACCAATTCATGTCAAGGATTAACGGAATATGAAGTTTTATAAAAATCCGTTCATTAGTTCTTCAGATAGAGCTTTTGCGGAAATCCTGCAAAATGCTATATAGCAGCGCCACCTGCAGGGCGATTTACACCAAAAATTAATCAGCACCAATCTATATCAGGGACTACCGGAATATAATTTTTTATTAAATTCTGTGCATTAGTTCTTGAGATAGAGCGCCCACAAAATTTGTGTCACATACAGACAGACAGACGGACAGACAGACAGACAGACGGACAGACAGACTCACAGACAGACAATTTGTAAAAACATGTTTTTTGGAATCTCTGACCCATAAAACGTGTAAATCCGTCGAAAATTTTCATGAAACCAATACTCTCTTCTTGTCAAGATAGAAGAAAATAAAAATGCATTTCCAGCAATTATTGCTCAAAGTCAGTTACTGTAACCGATTTATAATCTGTGCCCCTGTAAGTTAACGATAAATGCTATGAAAGCCGTATTCTATAGAAATTATCTTGTAGTGAAATTCAGTGATTTATATGAATAAATTTAAAATAGCGTAAGTTAACGACAAATGCTATGAAAGCCGTATTCTATAGAAATTATCTTGTAGTGAAATTCAGTGATTTATATGAATAAATTTAAAATAGCGTAAGTTAACGACAAATGCTATGAAAGCCGTATTTCATAGAAATTTTCTTGTAGTGAAATTCAGTGATTTATATGAATAAATTTAAAATACAGTAAGTTAACGATAAATGCTATGAAAGCCGTATTCTATAGAAATTATCTTGTACTGAAATTCAGTGATTTATATGAATAAATTTAAAATAGCGTAAGTTAGCGATAAATGCTATGAAAGCCGTATTCTATAGAAATTATCTTGTAGTGATATTCAGTGATTTATATGAATAAATTTAAAATAGCGTAAGGTCATTAAAATACACTGCACACGATTTTTCCCCATAGACCATAATGTAACGGAATTCTTTTGAGTGCCCCTGTAAATGAACTACTAATGCTACACCCTTCACATTCAATACCGAAGTTGCCTAGGTAAACATAATTAACCTATGTATCAATTGAATTAAAATCCGAATCTCTTTACGCGTGTTAGAGTGTGGGCAGACAGACAGACAGATGGACAGACAAACCGAATTTCCGAATTTTGAATTTTGTTGGAAAGTGTTAAAAATAAAAATTTTGATATTATTATTATTTTATTTTACAAAATAAAAATTTCAAAAAAAAAATATTGAGTAAAATATTTAATATGCAACAAAATTGTGGCATTTTAAGATAAGCATAAACACATATGCAATTTTAATTAATTGCACGTAAACCAACAGAGTGAAAAATGTCCACGACGGGAATCGAACCCGGGCCCCTGGGATAACGCCCCAGTGCTCTACCTTCTAAGCTACGCGGACGATAGCC
This sequence comes from Maratus speciosus, assembly GCA_963932465.1. NCBI lineage: Eukaryota > Metazoa > Arthropoda > Arachnida > Araneae > Salticidae > Maratus > Maratus speciosus. The sequence goes on along the minus strand of OZ010794.1, from coordinate 497,489,960 downwards.
AGCTTGGCCTTTCTCACACATATATTTTGATAAGGTTGCATCTGCAGCTATTGCATGGAATAGTGTTCATGAGTACACAATCCTACGGTGTAACACGAGACACAAATAAAGCCTGGTATCGGTGAATACATATGCAATTTTAATTAATATTTCAACTACTTTTCAGCAGTGAAATTTTCACTCTGTTGGTTTAGGCTTAGTGATAATTTACTTCTTAAATATTCAAGCATAAATACTTTTTCATGAACACTTCTAAGAATGCTTGGTTAAATAATAACGATAACAAAAAAGAAGACTTTTTTTTTTTCCAATAAAATCCCATATGATGTACAATATTCCTTTTAAATTTTTAATAATTTATGAATGTTGCTGGAATATTTTAAAAGAATAATTTGTGACTTACTCAGAATTTTTCTATTTCACCACTGTATTTATTAGTTAAATATTGACATTTATTTTTCCGCTTGCGGTTCCTGAATTATTTTAAATGTTAACAATGAAAAACTGTTTCATTATATTTAGTATTTTTCAAAAAACTTTTACACGTTTAAACAAACTAAAAAATTATGTAGAATTGAAAAATATCATGATTCGAAGTCTGTAAACAAAAGATAAAAAAGCAAAACATTTAAGTGGGAATCGAGTCAAAATATTAAAATTTTATGCGACATAAAATATTCAGTTATAATATAAGATAATATTTTTTTTATATTATGTGTATGTAAGTTCGTTAGGTGTATTCAAATATGATTTATTTTATTCTGAGCTGAAGAGGCATATTTTAGAAGGAAAATTTTTGATAGTTTTTGTTATCCTTTAGAAGCAAAATTACATTTTATTTAAAAAGGGGGAAAAAATACAAGTTAAATATGTTATTTCAAAACAGTTGTAGAAATTGTTCTCATTTTTGAAATATTGACACACAAACAAACACATATTGAATAAATAAGTAATTTTTATTTTTCTAAAATGCTACATAATAATTCAAAACATTACCGTGTTCCATTCAAATTCAATATTTAATTAATTATTTTTTGTGTTATTTTGGTAAAGGATATGTGATGTTTTTTTATGAAGATATATATATATATATATATGACTTCGTGTATCACACGAAGTGATATATATCACTTCGTGTGGCACATTCAGCGTTCTCCACTTCACTTCGTGTGGCACATTTAGCGTTCTCCTCTTTATTTCGTGTGGCACATTCAAGCAGCGACATTTTCTACTCTTTTTTGAATTATTTTTACTGGGGTTGGCAGTTCAAGGGTTCTCCTGTTTGTTAAGCTAGGCATTTAAAACATTTTTTTCGGAAAAAAACTCGATTTTTTTTTGGTATTTTTATTTTGGAGTTTTTCATTTTTAGTCACCAATTTGTCAATACTCGTCAGGTAACATGAAATTTCAGGAAAGAGTTTTTTTACTTTCCTCTAAAGTATGGCTCCTTAACACTGACGGTATTGAATGTATGTTTATAAACAAATGATCCCATGGCATCGAGAATATATATTGGGAAGTTTTCGACCATAAGAAATCTAATGGCGATGAAAAAGTATATGTCTGTATCTATGTTTTTTTTTATAACTTGTATAGTTAATTAAAAATTGGAATTTAAAATATATTATCCAATATACACTGTAAAAAAAAAGACATTTTTACAGTACAAAGTACTGTTCATCTCGCGCACAAACTCGATCACAGTGAATGTGTTGTATCTTTCTTTGGTTTCCTGTCTATATAAACAGGAAAAATACAGTAGTTGCGTAAAATTTGGACGCCAGTACAAACTGCTGGCGTCCAAATTGAAAAAAATTGCCAGCACATTGTGGTGTTAATTTTACGCAACTACTGTATTTTTCATGTTTATATAGTCAGGAAACCAAAGAAAGATACAGCACATTCACTGTGATCGAGTTTGTGCTGGCAAATTTACAGTGGTTTTTTTACAGTGTATGTATGCATGTTATATTTGGGCTTTTAGGAAAACAAAAATTATGTAAAACAAAAATTAATGAAGTATTTTAATTCTTATTCTCCAATTACATCTAAACGACAGGCGTTGATCATTAACATTGCATTTTCCATTTTCCTATTATTTATATATCACTATCATTTCAATCAACATTGATGTTGATGGGAATTTACAATTATTTTGTCATGAGAAAGCTTACATTAATTAGAACTTAAATGACGGTTCCATCGTGCGTTTTTAGGTGCGTTCGTAACTATATAAATATGTAACACCCATAGTTGTTGCCTGGTCCGTTTGTCAGTCTGTCTATCCGTCTGTCCGCATAGACCAGATCAAAAACTACTAAACCGAATGGTTTGAAATTTAATATACATAATCGTTGCAGAATTCTATTGAGTGATTTCAAATTTTATGAAAATCGAAACAAAACTTAAAAAGCTATTAATAAACGTTTTCGTCATTCTATTAAATCCTACCAATTTATAAAAATAATTTAATAATATCCCATGATAAGTAATGATGCTACGTTGCCATGGTGATTATGACTTATTTAAAGTGGAGTTATATTATTTCCGTATAACTGAATTCAATATATATAATTATAATAAATCTTGTATTCGAGTCATTCCATGGTAACTTACGTTACATTTAGAGCAATTTGCTCCAGTAATTTTAGTATTACAACACCAAAAAATATTCCAAAATGTAAAGTTGACATGATTTGTTAATTAAACCTATTCAAAGCTCAATTTAAATGAAAAAAACATAGAAAATGAGAATGAAAATTATATTTTTTATGGTAACTTACTTTTCTTTTTCAGTAATGTCAGTAACATAATAAATATAACTGCCAGATTTCAATAAATAACACCAAAATTAAATTAATTTCATCTAAATTGAGCTTTGAATAGATTTAATTAACAAATTATGCCAACTTTATGTTTTTAATTCTATTTTTGGTGTTACATTACTAAAATTACGGAAGCAAATTGTTCTAAATGTAACGTAAGTTAAGATGGAATGACCCATTTATGCATTTTTGCATAAGAGTGCAACAGCTATTGCATTAAGATATGAATATTAATAAAACTAGATATAGTACGAAAGCTCATCATTTTCTACATTTGACGTACAATTTCCGACTTGTTTTCTTTGACGTACAGATGTCTTACATTGAGCCACAAGGGAAAAATTTAAATATCAACTTTCTCTCTTTTATTAACATTCTTTCTTATATTTCATATTTTCCTATTTGAAATGTTGAATAAATTCTTCAAAGGGTTTCAGGACTCTTAAAGCTTTAAAATTTTCGAAAATTATTTTTTTAGATGTTAACCCTTTCAGTCCCATAAATTACCTGTTTATGCTAAAATTCTGAAATTCATAAAATAGATTACTTTTATGTTCAATATAAGAAATAATAAAAAAAAAAAAATAATTTTTTTCATTTAAATTTTAAATGATTCCAAATGGCATCATTGGGAGTTAAATAACACATCAATCGAAAAAGTTTACGACGCCATTTGGCATCATTGGGACATGACGTATAATAAAATTTATATAAGGAAATTTATGTTGTGAATCAGAGTAGTTTATATATATCATTAAACATTTTTATTGTTAATACAACACTATGGAAATGTTTTCTAATAACAAAAATTCTTAAATTATTTAATAACAACTTGAAGATCAATTTAAATAATATAGTTTAACACACCAGAATATTATACTTATTACATTATTACTTAAAACTTACACATTAGATTACTTATTACACATTACTTATTACATTATTACTATTAAAAAGCATTTCAAACAAAATTTTTCATAAAATATTTATATGAACTATACAAAATAAGTTATTGAAGCATATTTTAATATAATATATAAAAATAAAAACATTTATTAATTATAAAGTTTATAAAAAAGACTGTTATTCATGACTCGTTTTGCGAAATGAACAGAATCTCATATTAGAAATATTAAAACATTTTTTTGCATAGTGCTGCCATCTGTTGAAGACAAACAAAAATATTTATCTATTAGGGATTATATGTAGCGTTTATTTCCGTCATTTGAAATAATATGGGAGAATCCAGATATATAGTAAAAAAATAAAGAATATCATGATTCCATTTGGACTCACTGGGAATGAAAGGGTTAAACTCCTATCTTTTGAGAACTTTTCGATATAATTGTTTCCTCGAAATTCCTATTAGAATAGAAGTTATGGCTTTTAGAATTACACTCACTCAATAGCTGAAGCAGCGTTTCCGAAACTTTGAAACCATTTTTCTCCATATGACGTTTTGGGGCATAACGCGCAGGATATCGCAAAAACTTCTGAATAATTTTTCATGGAATTTTCAAAACATATGTTTTATGTTTGTCTGTATAGACTAAACCTAAAATTTTCTTTTTATTCTTCAAAAAAAAAAAAAAAAATAGGTGACTATTCTTTTGAAATTTTCTAAATTTTGCATTAGCTAAATACAACTTTATATTAAAAATATGAAAAATAATTTAAATACAAATATATTTAATGTTCAGGGTAATTGTTACAATCTGAAGTATATCTGGTTAGAAAATTTATTTTGCAATCATGCGCGAGATCTGTTATGCCGATTTTCTGCTCGTCAAATGCCCGACAGCTTGGAGCCCTCTGTAAATTCTAATTCTGCAACTTGTAATTTTTATAAATGCATGAAATCAAAGAATATACTTATACCTTTCAGGCCAATTAAAGTTGCGTCTTAAAATCAAATATATTTTAAGATATTAAACGTTAAAAATCGTCCCTTTTTTTTCATTTTTTTTTCAAATTTTAAGAGTCCTGAGGTCCCTTAAATACGAAACATGCATTCTGTGTTTTATCATATTGAAGTAACTATTGATATCTATTATCATCATATTTCGCGTTCACTGCCGGTCAGGGAGTTTGCCAGGAAAAACACCAGAATTTTCGTTTGGAAATATTCAATTGATGTGATTAAATAGGACAAATATTTCTGCAGAACAATACTGGATTTCTCCTGAAAATTCCCATGAACACTGGATAACCTGTATTGTTATTCTTAAGGGGGTCTCAGGACTCTTAAAGCTTTAAAATTTTCGAAATTTTAATTTTTTTAGATGTTAAACTCCTATCTTTTCTGAACATTTTGATATGATTGTTTCCTTGAAATTCCTTTTAGAACTGAAGTTATGGCTTTTGCATTTATACACGTTCAATAGCTGAAGCGTCGTTTCGGAAAGTTTGAAGCCATTTTTCTCCAAATGATGTTTTTGGGCATAACGCGCACGATATCTCAAAAACTTACGAATATTTTTTCCTGAAATTTTCAAAACATACGTTTCATGTTAGTCTGTATAAACTGAACCTAAAATTTCCTTTTTATTGTTCAAAAAAATGTTTTTTTAGGCCATTATACTGTTGAAATTTACTTAATTTTGCATTAGCTAAATACAACTTTGTATTAAAAATATAAAAAAAGCTTTAAATACAAATTTATTTAGGTTCAGAGTAATTATTACAATCTGAAGTATAATTAGGCACCAAAATTTTCATTCTAGTTGCAATACTTATTTTGTAATCGTGCGCGTAAGCTGATATGCCGATTTTTTGCTCGTCAAATGTCTAACAGTTTGGAGCTCTCTGTAAATGCTAATTGAATGCATCTGTATTGCTATCATGCTTGTGTATGCATCTTATAATTTTTTAAATAGCTGAAATGAAAGAACATACTTATATATTTTATTCCAATTAAAATTGTGTCTTAAAATCAAATACATTTTGAGATATTAAATGTTGAAAATGGTCTTTTTTTTTCATTTTTTCCAATTTTAAGAGTCCTGAGACCCATTAAATAAAATATAATAAAGGTTACACATATTTTCTGAAAAATATATTCCAACCCCGAAGTTTATTTATATCAAACATACATAATACGTTTTTAACAAACATTTTAAAAGGATATGCAACAAGATAATAAAATAGCATGGAACACAGAATAACTTCGCATTGGAAAACTGCAAGATTTTGCTAATATTTTCAGGTTCATTTAAAGAGATTAATAACTTTATCTTCTGCTAAACAACAGTAACAGAAAATATATAAAAGACAAAGAGAGAGACATATTTTTCCTTCCATTATTTTTTATTAATAAGAATATAAGTCTTGCTTTTTAAAAATATAAAATATAATAAAAATATGTAAGAAAAAAAATTTCTTGTTAAACAACTGTTCTTGGTTAATTTTTGAATTTTAAAAGCATGTTTAAAAGCAGTGTAAACAAATTAAGAAAATTAAAAAAGATGAGATTTTCACCAGACAAGTATACATATGAACTTGTTTATACTTCAAATTTCTCTCTAATTGCTTTTAAAATAAATAATAGATGAAAAATACATTTCCATTATTAAATTTTTAAAAGAAATTAGAATTGCGTTTCAAATGTTGATAGTTTTAGATAAGAAAAGACATGTACGTGAAAATTGATAATTTAAAAATGCTCTTGTTTTAGAAAAAACATAAGCATATTTAAAAATATATTTCTACAGAAATGTTGTCTTCAAAACTAAAACGAATTCGGTTTTGTAAAAGGTAAACTTTTAACAAACATACATCTACAAAATGAATTCTACTTCCAATTTCGTTATGCATTTCTTTCTTTTAAAATCATTAAAATATTGAGAAATACAAGACATGAAATTTTAATTTAGAACAGTTTAAAGAAAGTAAACGCTGTTTCAAATGTTTGTTGTTTTTACTTCGTTTTCGAGAAAACTACTTCGGTATTTTAAAAGAAAGATGTATACAATTTCGGTATTTTTTTAATTAAAAATATTTTAAAATGTAAAATGTTAGAAAACATTTTTTCGTGTAAAAGTTTATAAATTTAACAAAGTTCTGAAATTTTATTTTGAGAAAAAATGCTATTGTATTTGTGATGTAAATGTTATGTAATTCAAAAGTGGAATAGATACGTAAGAAAAAAATTGTTTGCTTCTCTATATATTACAGTTACTTTTAACTTATGGGAACACGATTCAAAAAAACTTTCATAAGAATTTTATTATAAGAATCTGTGCGGAATTCCGTTAAAAAATAAAAGATTCTCAGTGAAAAATAATTATCGAGATACATTACAAATACAAATAATAAAACATTGTATAAATCCCCACAAAACAAAAGAACACACAGGACTCGTTTCGGCCTGGAAATTTTAACAGCTCATCTTCAGCTACTGTAAACACATGCCCATAATGTTACACAATCACAAATGAATAGAAAGAGAAGAGAGAAGAGTTTACAAAGAATGCACAAGTGTGGCTTTCTGAATGTTAAACATCAATCACAGAGGAGCGCACGCAGAAGAGGAAAGTGTTGCAAAAATGATGGAATAAATTAAAAAAATAACAAAATTTAAATAAAATCAAATAAATACATTAAAAAATAAAACAAGGGCAACAAAAGAAAGAAAAGATTCCTCTGTGATTGGGATTTACCTTTCAGTTATCCTCATCTTCTGCATTCTTTGTAAACTCTCCACTCTGTCCTTTCTGTCCATTTGTGACCTTGTATCATTACGGACACGTGTTTGCATTGTCTGATGACTGGCTGTTAAAATTTCCAGACCGAAACGCATCCTGTGTGTTTCTTTTGTTTTATGGTAAAACATACAAAGTTTTATGATCTATTTGTGATTTATCGCAGTTTTTTCGGTGCTTTTACATCTAATGTAATAAGTTCAATTTAAAATTTTTCATAGATTCCTTTTTGGTTTTATATTTTAAAAAAGCAGCGAACCCTGCTGGTTATGTTTAAAATTATTTCTTAAAATATCATTACCTTTCTAGTTAAGTAAACTAATATTTTTTTTTTACTTTGTTTTTATTAAAAACTAAAATAAAATATTTCATTAAATTACAAATAAATATTATTTTAAATTCAAACCTTTCTTCATATTTTAACATAAAAAAAATTCAATATCAAAAATCTTATTTCAAATACAGTCTTTGCATATATGTGCAATTATTTATATAAATAGAAAATACATAAATTTTATGCATGTATGTATTAATTTTAAGTGTGTGAATTTTTTAGGATCAAAGTATTTCTATTATTGTGCTTCTTTAATATATATATATATATATGTTGCATTATTACAACATTTGAAGATTTTTCTAGTTGAAATGAAGTAACTGGCTGTCACGATATCAGTAGTGGATCACGTCCAGCAGTAATAGAGCAGATAAGTTGTCAGAACTGGTAAAATTCGAATCCTGTTGTGCTAGTATAACGAAGACTGGAATCCTGTCGTGTCAAAGACTACGACATTGACGTGATATTATGATTTGGAAATGGTATCAGTCAACGAGTGAAGGTCATGGAGTACAATTTTCCGTTTAAAAGTTTCCCCAGAAATAACTTGAGACAAAACGTAAATTCAGCTCATCATTTTATTTAAACATCTTTCGGCGGCGCAGTTTCCACCAAGAATATTAGCCATCGCTGCTTCATAGTATTAATTTAGGGATGAACAAAGTTTTAGATAATCGCATACGTGGACGGTGACCAGGGGGTAGTATGGAAAATGGAAATACGACTAAAATCTGCTGAAACACAGCGAGCATCGGCTTTTTGTGCGTCAAGTGTAGGAATACATGTATGACGTAGGTCGCGCTCTCAACCATTTAATAATTAAGAATACCACGCCATAGAAATAGTGCTGACCGAGCGAGTGGATGAATTTGATGTTAAAAAGGATAAACCGGAATATGCGTGGGGAAATAAAATGGAAGCTAGAAGAACATAGTAAAAGAAAAAAGAGCGGAAATGGAACATTTAATTTAAGAATACTAAAAGCGTAATATTTTAGTAATTTAGACACGTGATTACGCACACACAATTAAAGTGATACATTAAATTAAAGGGAACGTAACATAATTAACGATAGGGATTATTTAAAATAAGGATTTAGTGAATATAAAGTAGTAATTTAGAAGACGCTATTTTTCTTTAGTCAAAATAACAAGAAGTAATTATTTAAATACAATCATTCATATTCATAATGAAATCGTAGCAATTTTACTTTTTTCCAAGTGGGTTGAAAATGCATCCAGGCCAGGATTCGAACACAGAATATTGCCTCAAGCTGTCAACGCTTTTCCATTCAAGAATAAATCCGTTGAACACATTTCACTTAAACAATCTTGTCCTGGATTTCCCTATAAACGACGTTGTCCTGAACATGCAGAGTCAGCTGGGTACACCAATCAATCTTCAAACCAACAAATCTTTCATTATATCAAAATAAACCTGTCGGAAATTGTACAACAAACGTAGCAAATTAGATACGTTCGTACTATAACTAGTTTTGTAAATATTCAGTCCTTGGTGCAATAGCTATTGCACTCTTATGTAAAAATGCATGAACACAAAATTTATTACGATTAAATATATTAAATTCAGTAATAATTGTACTCCATCTTAAATAGAACGTCTTCACCATGGCAACCTAGAACTATTACCTATCATGGGATATCATTGAATTAATTCCATATGATAGGATTTAATGGAATGAAAAAAATTTTATTAATATATTTTTAAGTTTTGATTCGATTTTTGTAAAATTATAAATGACTCCACAAAATTCTGTAATTATTATATATATTAAATTTCATTCCATTCGGCTGGGTAGTTTTTGCGCTGTTATAAGTGGATAGACGGACAGACATACAGACAGGCTAACCAGACGACGACTACAGATGCTGGGTATTTATATTTACGAACGCACCTAAAAATAATCTTAATACAATTAATCTTTAGTGTGTTGCCCTTTGCAAATTTATTTTTCAAAATTTAAATAATTGTGAAAATGACGGCATTTCAAAAACATAAATTATCTCCATAAAAATTACCTTAAAGTGCTTGTAAAAAAATCGAAAAATAAATTTAAAATATCGCACCTAGTATCATAGAAATTTGATGAGTAAAAATTTGATGAAAAAAAAAATTGCAATACGAATATGAAAAACCAATTTGTAAACCATATAAAAACAAAAGCAAATGAAAATATTCTCAAATTAAACAAGATGTTAAAACTTTGTTCTACACAAATGAAAAACTAATTAAAATTTTTCTTGTGATTTTCATATTCTTTTAAAAGGATTTCAAATATTTTGAAATAAAATCAGTCATATTCTTCGTCTGCATTCCACATTATGAAGAGAGAAAACTGTCCATTTATTTGACAGGAAGAAAGACTTGTAACAGACTTGTAAAAGATTTGTGTTATTTTTAGATTGCTTGAGTTATTACATTTTAGAAAATAATACGGAAAGAAGCTTTTAATAAATATATAAAAAGAAAGTTCTTTAAGAATCTCATTATTAGAAAACTAACAGAAACATTAGGACCATTCCATGAAAAACGGTCAAAACGTCTTTTACGTGAAACTGACATAAAAACCTATATTAGCTTGTACATTTTTAGAATATAAAGTAAAGTGGCAGCAAAAAAAAAAAAATATTAACACTCAAGCCACAATATCAATGTTCGCGCATTTATTAAAATTTTTATGGTGCTTTTAAGATGTTCTTTTAACCTTATCCTTTCACACCAGCTTATTAAATTATTTCCCTCCGAGCGTCTTCGAGGGCTTCCCTGCATTTTCATAAAAAATTCTTATAAAAATAATCTTAATGAAAATTTTCTTTCCCTGTTTGTTTCTAAAATATACTTCATATTCCTTTATTTGATATTACATTTTAAAATATATTTCTGTTTAAAATATTTTTGTCTGCAACAGATTTAAGTTGTTTTTGGGAAACGGAAAAAATCGTCCAAACCGCTCAGAGCGTTAACAACGAAATTATGGCAAAATATTAGTTTTGACAATAAACTTTTGCAAGGTTTTTTATCCTTATTACATTTTTCAATGAGTGTCAAGATTTCTTTTTCGTTGGCACTGTATATATAAAAATTAAATGAACCCTCTAAATTTTCATATTAGCACAGTTGTTTTAATTTTGGGACACAATAGCATTGATAAAACAGCAGTAATATGCACAGTCGTGGAAAAAAAAAAGTAAACACATTCTACTAACTCCTCAACAAATTATCGCAGAAGAAAGTTACTGGTACCGAACGATTGGAAATAAAGTCTACTTTTAAATGATGCATATAAGATTTGCTTAGGGGCCATCTACATATTAAAACGAACCAAAAATTTATTTTTTTTTCAATAGAAGTACACAATTCTGACAGCATACATGAACTCTACACTCTACAATTAGTCTAAAAACAAATTTTTATGCAATTCGTACCATAAGTTTCCGAGAAATAAATTACTTTAAAATGAGCGTATTTTAAGGACTGTATCCGAATTGAAGTTCGGGACTCTATAGTTAACCGAGAGAGCTCCCTTCTTGATCACGGCACCTTAAGCAGTCAATTAAGCATGTTAGATTACAGGATAGCATAAGAAATTTCAAAATATTTAGTCAATTCTATCATAGACGGCCCCTTAAATCATCATTTTGCCGTTTTTTAAGCATAATTTGAAAACTACTTGGAAGAAAAAACGTGAAATTTTGGATTTTCATAAAGCAGGACTTAATAAAGCGAAACAGCACCGAAAACTGGCGATTTGAAGTAATTAAAATAATAAAACTTTGTAAAAAATCACCTGAATCCATGAAAAAAATTGTAAGTTGCAATTCATAATTTTTTTAATATTAATTTCATAATTAATAATTTATATCAGAAAATCATAAAAATTGCAAATTTAGCGTATTTATGTTCGGGTATATTAGTATTATTGCTACACAAAAAAAATAAAACATTAGGATCATAATTTCAGAAGTTATAAATAAAAATATGAAAATGTAATGTAACATTAGAAGCTCTAAATTTTGAATGTTTATATTTCAAAAACTTATCATTCAAATGACTTCAAATTTGGTTTCTAGGCGTAGTTTGAACCAAAGATTTGAAATATCTCGTTAAAATTGAGTATTGGCATTGAAAAAAAACGAAGTTTGTGTTCGATTTAATATGTAGATGGCCCCCTAAGCAAATTTTATATACATCATTTAAAAGTAGACTTTATTTCCAATCATTCGGTACCAGTAACTTTCGTCTGCGATAATTTGTTGAGGAGTTAGTAGGGGGTGTTTACTTTTTTTTTTCCCCACGACTGTACAAAAGCTGTCTCAGACGTGATATGGAATGGCCATTTAATCGGTTTAAAAATGTCCGCAATTTGTACCCTAGACCTAACAAGGAACGTCTCCTTACTGGGCATACCCCATACCAATACCAGTTAAACTATTTATGTATGTAATAAAGGATCAGTCAAATTTAGCGGCGGATATTACAGTAGAAAGTCTGTAAAAAAATAAAATACTTTGGAGTATTTGGCGCGAAAACACAAAAGCGAAACGTGATTTAGCGAGCAGTACTTTTACTCGCCAAAAGCAAACGATTTTAATGCACCTGAAAATTGTTTGTTAATTGATTTTTAGAATGCTTGTAAAAAGTATTTAAAGAATTTAAACATAAACAATGAGAGAATTTAATATATATATTTTTTCGTTTTACATATTTATGTTGCTTGTTATTTAATTTTATTACTTAAAAAACAATTTCATATATAAAAAATGCTTTCATATATTTAAGCGTATTCCAAAATAAATGCAAGATTCATTTACCAGTTATTCATTTCAATATCAAAGAGTTCGTCGTTTCCATAGCAACAAAACTGAATCGACAGTGCTCAGTTGGACTTAATTTTGAGATATTGAAACAATTTTAATTTATTTTAATTTTGTTTTAACTCCTAAAATTTGATATTTAACTTTCATTATATATATATATATATATATGTCGTATATATATATATATATATATACGACAAAACTATAGTTACATTAAACTGAAATTGACGAAACTAAAGTTATTTAGATTAAATTTATTTAAACAAGTTCAATATGAAACATTTTTATCTTAAAGAGTATTCGACATAAAAAAGCAATTTTCGAAATTTCATTTCATCGCCAACCGATGATAAATAAACGAAATAAATAAACGAAATTTTTAAGCGAAATTTTTTTTAAAGCCAAATAAACGAAATTTTTATTATTTTTTTACGAACGTTCTATCGAGTTTCCGCCAAAACATTTTTTATAAACGTATATATCCACATGAGAAAAACATTCTGTAATTTTTTCAGATTCTTCTGAATATGCCCGTATGGAGACCTTCCTTGTAAGCAAGATGCTCGTTTTTAATAGGTTTAAAAATCTCCACATTTTAAATACTAGACCTAAGTAATCTACTTGTTTCAGAGCCATATCATGAAATGCGGACAAAATGTCCAGCGCGTGACACTTACATAAATACCTATATAATTTAACTTATAAGTTGTTAAAATATAAGCTATACATTAAAAATAACAAAAAAAAACTTAGCTTTTCGTATTACCTTAGTTGTTTTCATTTGAGGATATAATAGCATTGTTAAAACAGCAGTAATCTGTAGAAAAGCTGCCCCACACCTGACATGGAGTAGCCCATAACTAGAAAACATTACTTTAAAACTCAGAATACATACGTCAATGGAGATACAGTTTCACAAAAATTCTATTTGACAGTAGATTTATTTTCCTAATCGAGGGTGTTTTCATTTGAGGATATAATAGCATTGTTAAAACAGCAGTAATGTGTAGAAAAGCTGTCCCACACCTGACATGGAGTAGCCCATCAATATATATATTACGCTAACGTACGTGGCACATAAATCACGATTATTTGTTATTGTTTAATGGCAACGCCCGAGAAACGCATCGGATTGGTTATTGTGTAAGAGTCCTTGGCAGAATTTAGGGCGATCCGGTTTGTTTACGCTTCGCTTTTTCGGTGCAATATCTTTCACTGCAATTATGTAGCTTCAAAATATCATTTGAAATGCCCGTAAAAAATCTCGGTCAATGCTTGAAAGTGAAGAAGAAGCCGAATTCAAGTCGAATCGAAATAGATTCCAGGTCGAGAACGCCGTTAAACAATCGCCAAAATAGGTTTAATAACTGTAGCATGGACGCGTTGCTTCTGAAATCCAAATTACTGATTTAAACGTTCCAGGGCATGCATAATTGTGGGTGAAACGTGCAATTTCTGCAAAGCACTGTATTGGAAATGCGAATTAAACAGCAGCAAGATTTGTTGTCATGACGTAAAAAGTAATTTTGTACGGACAGGTAGTTTTGAATGTACGGACCAGCGATACGAATTTCAGGTTCATTTAAGAATATTATTACGCCCCCCCCCCCGCCCCCCCGCCGAGAAGTAAAATATAATAAACCCTGCTTAGATTGAAACGAAAAAAACACCAGTGATAAATTCCGTTTTATGCAGGTTATTTAAATTGATCAAATCATAATAGCATTTTTATTTGGGGGGGGGGGGGGGGGAGGAAGGTCTGGAACTTTTGTTTTCGTTTATTGCAGGATTCCGTTATAAACAGGATTTACTCTATTAGAAAATAAATTTGATGGATGGTACTTAAAAAAAAATCTATATAGTAATACTTGCTTACAATTTGATTATTTCTTTTTCAGTATTACACTTTGTGTTGTATTTGTAATTGCTTCTTCATATAAAGATTTTTAAATAAAAAATTAAATTATTGAAAATATAATTACATTTTAATTAAATTCATCAGTTAATTTAGAATAAAAAAGTTTAAAGTATGAGACATATAAAAATTTAAAAACTTAATCTTTGACTTTACACAGCATTGGGACTGAACAAGAGTCGGGCCTGGTAATTTGCACCGTCTCCACCCGCCCACCTCTGTACGGACCTGCGATAAAAATTTCAGACTCATTTAAATTATTACGGGCCCGGGCAGCGCCGGGCGGGTCAGCTAGTAACTAGAAAACATTACTTTAAAACTCAGAATACATACGTCAATGAAGATACAGTTTCACAAAAATTCTATTTGAAAGTAGACTTATTTTCCTATTCGAGCGTGTAAAAATTGAAAATATGCGATCTTTAGAAGTTTAAAAAATTGCTGTAGCGAATATCGAAAAAGCGAAATTTAGTCGTCAGCCGTTGACAACCTTAAAATGACGTCAGGGTTACAGATGGGCGCAATTGTCCTTTTTGATATAGATAGTTTATATGTCAGTAGATTGAAAGGAAAAAAAAAACAGATTAATATTTCTTTTATCGTACCACTTTAAATGTATGTAAAGGAAAAGGTGTAAAAACGGACACAGGTGTAAATATGGGCATCCCTTCCGAAGTGGCCATTGGAGGTGCTTAAGACTGGCGGCCAGGATTGAATATGATGCCACTTGTTTATATAAGATAATAGAGAGCAGTTGAAACCTTTTTTTTTAAATAGTGCGAATGCAGCGTGAGTTATTGTGCGAATTGGTGTTTGGCAGGTATCTGTAATCGCTTTCTTTAAATGTCCTTACAGTTAGTTTAAAATAATTTCAGAGTGATATTGGGTAACGAAGATCCTAAGCTACTTTTAGAAGCACGCCTTTAGTCATGCACGTCTTTAGGTTACATGTGAAGTTGCCCATCTTTCTTAGTTGGGGTTTGTGTAAATATGGGCACCCTTTCTTTGTGTAAATATAGGAGCCCTCTTTTTTCGAATTATCCTGATATACAAGCACATTTAGCTCTAGCTATACTATTTGATGAGGCCGCTGAAACAACGCAATGTTCCCCGGGAACTTTAAACGTAGTTTCTTCAGATGACATATCTCCTGTCCCCGAAATGAAGAAGAGAACCACTACTCGTGGACGCAAAGTACAAGGTTCAACGTCAACACTGGATCACCATGCAAGGATCAGTTGACCAAGTCGCTTGACAAAAGTGCTCTCAAGAAGACATCCTTGAGTTCTCCCGGAGTAAGGCTGCATACGCACGCGTATTTTGTCTACTTCTCCAGTTTTCTTAGAAAAGCTTTTGTACTGGACCCATCTGCGGTTTATTCACAAAAGAATGAGGGGAATCAACAATGGGTCAGGAGAGAAGGAGCTCGACTCTACTTGAAGGAAAGGTTCCTCTTCTCCCTTTCCTGCTAAAGTCGTTAAAAATCAAAGACACCGCGTCGCCACAAAAAACGAAGCCGACACTGCTAACAGTTAGAAGGATGGTGCTGTCGCAGCTTAAGAGACAGGTCAGGGAGCAGAAGTAGGAAGGCCGAAGGCCTTCAAAGAAAAATAGACCTACGAAAGATACGATTTATCCTATGACTCATCCACTGACACTCCCCTTGTGGACAGTGATGATGAAATGAACATGGATATCAACTAAGGGACAAAACCAGTCTCGAGTGATGCAACTTGCATCTTTTCTGATGGAAAGACACTCGCAGAGAAGTGTGGGTTAAATCTGCTGTGTGCCAAATGTAGGCACACTTAGATTGTGTCGGGCTGAAAGAACCACTTGTGTTTTCGATTTCTGAAAAAATATATTTTTTTTGTAATAAATACTCTACCATTTTGTATTGTTTTATCCTATTTTAAAACATTATAAACTAGTTTTTATGACCTTTTTTGGAGATAGCCCATATTTGCACCCCATTTTTTCTGGTGCTTTTTTCAAAGCTTTTTGTAAATCTTCGTTTTTGAATTGAAATAATTCATATTAATCATCGTTTTGCATACTCTCATTTAGTAAACTTGTTATAGTTGTTGATGAAGCTCAAAAATCTAAAAACAATTTTTAAATGAAAGTCATTTTAAGTCAAAAATAAAAGAAGGTACCTATATTTACACATTTTCCTCTAAATTTTATCAAGTAGTTAATTTGATACATGCGAAAATATTGTCATTTTAACATTGAAAAAAAAAAGAAATTCCGAAATTTTAATTTAGTAAGTAGAATAACATTTCTTTTGCCATTTTTAATATTTTATCAGTGTGTTATAGCGAAATTATGAAAAGAAAATAAAAAGTACAAAAATCAGAAATTGTTTATTTTCACTAGTTAAACTCATTTTCTGTGTTTTAATTTTTAAAATTATTTTGAAAACTTTTAAAATTCATTTCCTAATATTTTTTATTTATACTTAAACATTACTGAAAACTATTTTATATCTTTAAAAATATGTGTGTATAAAGAAAAGAGTAATTGAAAGGGTATTCGCGTTTTAATACAGAAGTAAAAACGAAACAATTAAATTGAAAGCAGTAAAATTATTCTCAGCTCAGTAAAAATTTAATTTAGATCTTTTTTTTTTATGTGTGTTTAATGCGATTATAATGAACTTTCTTTTACAGTGAGCGAAAGAAATGTATTTTAAAAGAGGTTTACTTCACGATGATCAAGTTTAAAGATTGAGAGTTATTATTTAAAATTATAAACACGCAATGAAAATTCGTTGCTTGAAAACTTCTCTTTATATTATGCGTATTTTAGATAAAAATAAAACATATTTCAAAAGATTTATAAAAGTAATGTAAAGGAAACTGACAAGACGTCGGATTTTAAAAAGGCAACATCTCCAGCTTTGATAATTATTTAAATACATAACTAATCCGAACACTCAGAGGTAACATTCTTCGTTAATTGCTATAAGGTGTTAAATAAAAACCAGAGACACAGTAAAAAAAAATTCATAAACTGTCTACATATTTCGGCTTCACCGAATCTTTTATCAAGACAAATAAAAATATTTTACAGTTGATATGATACGGGTGCTCCAAAAGCCCCTAAAACATTTTAAAATGTAATGTAAAATCAAATAATTATCGTACAGGAGTGCCGTTTGGACATAAATGCAAAATGCAAAGGTTTCTTGAAGCAAAAAAAAAAAAAAAACTCGAAACTTCACCCATAGAGCACACTGTACATTAACTTATCGGAAAGATGGATCAGAAACTGAAAACATTCAGTTACAGATTTTTTTTCTTTGCCACGAGTAGTTACAGAGCATTTTTACTATGCAATCCATTAACATATTTCAATGTGTCCCCCCTTTGTAGGTCGAGCAAAATAAATGCTCTGTAACTGCTTCTGACAAAAAAAGTAATTCTAACTTCTTGTGGCAAAATAAATTATCAGTAACTGATCATTTTGAGTTTTTGATACATCTTTCTGATAATTTAAGACACAGCGACACCTATGGTCGAAGTGTGTAACATTTTTTTTAATTATTATTCGCTACCAGAAAACTTTTCAGTGCGAGAAATAGTTTAATCCAAACCGGGCTGTTCCGGTGCGACAATTTCTTGATTTTATTAACCATAAATGGAACTTAAGTAAAATGTCAAAAGTGGGTGTTACTATTTGAAATACAGAATCCGGTATAATTTTTAATATACAATTCCCCTTTCAAATTTCTATCCCGTGTCTAATAACACCTTTAGTGAGACTTTATCAAAAAGGTCTGCGAGTGAGCGAAGGTGTAATGTTTATTACTTTCTTTTATCTTTAAAAGAAGAAAGTATTGGATTCGTGAAAAAATTTCCGATTTTAAAGGCTTCCGGTTTTTAATGGATTTGTACGTAGAAGGTCCTGAACACGATTTCATGCTTTTTAGAAAATGTCTGTCTGTCCCTCGAGTCTGTCTGTATGTCACAAATATTTTGTGGGAGAACAAATGCACGTTATTTCACAAAAAATTAGATTAATTAGACCTTGATATAAATTAGTGCTGATTACTTTTCAGTGTAAATCGCCCAACATTTTTTATGGTTACCGCAATAGCTATACCTCATGCACTAATGCACAGATTTTCATAAAACTTCAGATTCAGTTAGCCCTTGATACAGTTTGGTGCTGAATACTTTTTGGTGAAAATCGCCTAACAAGCGGCTCTGATATGCTGCATTATTCATGATTATCGCAATATCTCTATCTCAAGAAGTAATGCGTGAATTTTCATGAAACTTCAGATTCTGTTATCCCCTGATATAAATTAGTGCTGTTTAGGTTTTAGCGTAAATCGTCCGACAGGTGGCGCTGATACGTTGCATATTTCACGATTTCCGCAATAGCTGTATCTCAAGAACTAATGCATGAATTTTCATCAAGCTTTAGATCCAGTTACTTCCTGGTATAAATTGGTCCTAATTAATTTTTGGAGCAAATCGCCCAACAGGTGACGCTGCTATGCAGAACTCATTTCGATTTCCGCAATAGTTCTACCTCAGAAACTAATGCGCGAATTTTTATCAAACTTCAGATTCAGTTAGAATTTGACTTGTTGATGATTAGATTTTGGTGTAAATTACCTAACCGGTGGCGCTAATATGGTGCATTTTTCAGGAAGTAATAGAATTTATGTGATAGAAGAAAATTTTGGGATTGTTACATCGGATTAGTTTTTATACTGGCTTGCTTTACAATATAGAAAAATGCAAATTTTCAAAAATATTTTTTCCCCGTTTACTAGCGGAATATTGGTATGTGTTAAAATAAAATAAAAAATAAGCTAAATTTTCATTTATATTTGTTTATTTCCTTCAAATTATAGTTTTATTACGTAAAAGTTTTGACACATTGGGGCTGTGCATATATAACGTTATCAAGTGTTTGGAAATTTTGGACCCCCTCCCCCCCTTACGATATCATACGTTATCATTCCTCGAACCCCTCCCCCCCACCCCGGTAATGATATCGTTATCAATGTATAATTTTTTTTTTTTTTGAATTTTTTTTCTTTTGCTTGGAGTAATATACAAATATGGTTGCATTAATTTTTCGCATACTTTATTGATTCAAATGAAGAGAAGTCAATAAAAATGTCACGTTATACATGAAATAACTTTATATCAAATAACACTTAAACGAAATAGTTACTATTTAAAAGTATTCAATAATATATTTTTGTTCCACAATGCATTCAACATAATAATGTCTTCTTGCAACTTTCCCGAAGGAGATAGGTCAGACAAAAATTTTTATCAACAAAACAAGTGGACAACATTCTTTCCATTTGATTTACTAGTAAACACAAGTACCATTTCAAACATACCTCGCATATGGTTTGTCGAACAGCGGATTATATATGCATACAGAAGAACAGGAATTCCAAAGGTTGGGGTTTTCTATATTTTGGAATTAAATAATTTTATAATCACTAAATGATTTTAGTTATAATTTTGTATTTTCATAAAAGTAAATAATAGACTAAAAAAATATAATTGTAACATGTGTTTATCACAATAGTAAAAGATAATCGTAATGAACATACTATTTTAATGTAAAGACAAAGTTACAAATAAAAAAAGAAAATTTTTGTTGGATCAGAAATGATAACGATATCAAAAGTCAAACCCCCCTCCCCCTAGAGATATCTTACGATATCATGTGCCAAACCCCCCTCCCAACTAAAATGATAACGTTATATATGCATGGCTTCATATGAATGTTGTGGAGTTTAAAAGAAATCAAATAATGTTTTCTATGCATGACTTTAAGAATTTTTTATAGTATCGAGAAGTAGAAACATACAAAATATTAATAAATAAATTATTTACATAGAAATAAATTATTTGCATGTAGATATATTTAAATTCATAAATAGAATAAAATTTCTTCAATATTTTACGAATGTTAACGGAGAAGGAAAGTGTGAAAAAATAAAGATTTGCCAAATTTTTACATTTCATTCAAAATTTACACTTTTCCTTTGCTTTTCCTATGTTATTTTGTATACAAATAAATAACATCCGTTTTAGTATAATTTTAATCTAATAAATGAACATTATTTAAATGTATGTTAAATTTGTTCAACTACGAGTAAATATTTAAAAATTAAATATGAAGAAGAAATAAATTTCAGTCACAATTCTAAAAGTCTCTTTAAAAAGAAACATACTCCCAGAATCTTTTGAATACAGAAATTAAACACAATGATAAAAATTTATGCTGCATAGAATATTCTGAGCTGTTTAAAAATCTAATTTAGCGCTCTCGTGGTATCTCACAGTGCGTTTGAAGCGATTGAAATGAACTTTTTTTGTAAAACTGCGAACGAAAGACTATATGTAGAAAACTCCACTTGTTAATATTCTTTATTTTTAAGAAGGAAAATTATGTTTTTATTTAAAAGAGTAAAAAACATAGAAAAGATATTTGTTGTTATCAAATTGCATTAGAATGTTTATTTAAAAAAAAAAAAAGACATGTCGAACAAAGAATATATTTTCCAAAACAATTATTTAGAATGTAAGACGAGAGTTGGGTTTTTATTACAAGCTTTTCATATTCAAATATGTATGGGAAATAATTCGTGCAGAATTTTATTTTTTTTTGTTTTTGTTTTTAAATGATATAAAAATTGTTGTATAGAATGTCTAAAATTTTCAGTTCGGTTGTTAAAGGAAAAGAAATATCTATTCTTTGATGTTGATTTTATTTTTGAAAAAAATAAGGCATGTCGAAAAAAAACTATTTTTCGAAACAGTTATATTTAAAATGTAAGACGCGAGTTTAGTTTTTATTAAAAGCTTTTCACATTCAAATATGAGAAATAATTCGCGTAGATTTTGAACTTTTCTTGCTTCTAAATTATATAAAATTTGATGAAGACAATGTCTAAAATTTTGATTTTAGATTGCTAACGATAGAGAAATATATATTGTTTGACGTTGTAACCGACCGTAGTTCGGTCTTCCCGTTTATGTGTTTAATAAGAGAGAGTATTTCGAGACTGTGTAGATACTATTCTATCATATAACTTGAAACATCTACTACAAATAAAAGCAAAAAGTATTGATCTTTAATTGTATTTTTGTTTTAATATGCATTAATAGCAATATTATTGCATATTGCAATTTGGCTTTTCAATACAAATAAAAGAAGAAAGTTGTGATCTTTAATTGTATGTTTGTTTCATTATGCCAGACATGTTTTTGTTTTTGCTTTTCCTTTTTTTTTTTTTTTTCAAGCTTAATCGTATATTTTCTATGTTTGTTACCGTTTTGTAATCGACTGATGTGTATAGTTCTAGCTAGTTGATTTAACCGGTATATTATATATACCCCTTAATTTTAATTAAAAAGTGCCACATTGGCACCAGATTTTAGGAATTAAATTTTCCTTTGTATACTGTACGCGAAGAAAAGCTTTTACGTACCACCATACAAATTTGTACATAAATCCCGGTGTTATTCAATATTTTAACATTTTAGCAGCAGAAGTCTTGCCCCTGAAAGGGTTGACCCCTTAGTTTTATACAGGAATGGGCTGTGACCGAACACATTACCAAAGCAGCAATGGTTTTTTTTTCTTTCTTACCGTTTATATATTATGATAAACTTAATAGTTACAATTATAAAAATACATCAGTAAAACATCTGCTGTCTAAAATAGTCATGCTTTACACTGAACTAATTTAAATGTAGGAAATTGCTTACATTTTTCCTGGCTATGTAAGTATTAGAGGAAATAAATACACTCAGGATCGTAGAATACATTTTGATTTTTTCTTTCTTCTGTCTTCAATAGAAGAGAGTATTGTAATCGAAATTTTTTTCGACTTCCGGTTTTCGGCGGACTTACACGTTTTAAGGATCAGAGGTCCCAAAAAGCATGTTTATAGAAAATGACTGATGCCTGTTGGTCCGTGTGTCTGTCGCCATTGTACCATCAAAAAGTGTATGAAGTTATGCATAGAATTGAAGCGAAAAATTTTTAAGCTTTTGGCTGTGGCAAGCAGGTCCTCACTTAATTATGAAAAAATCCGCCGGAAGGGGCCGTTGTAATCGCGATTTTTGTACCGTTCTGAATACTGAACTATCGAAAAGTGTATGAAGTTATGCATAGAAACTAACCAAATTTTCTGTGTATGTTTTTGGCCATGGCAAGAAGGTCCTCCTTGAATTTGGAATTATTTAGACAAAAGGGGACAGTATAATAGCGATTTTTGTGTAATTTTCTTGATTTTTTGTAGTTCTATTGAACAACGGCGGATCGTAAAGCGATGGGAAATTCCTATCCTGATAAGAAGACTATTCGCGAATAGCTGATATACAACAGAATAACAGGAAAAATTATTTTAATAAATATCATGATCGAGATTAACTCGTTTTTACCTCGATTAATTGATTGAAGAAGAAGTTTAAGATGAAAGTCAAAGTTGAAATAGTATTGAATAATAAAAAGGAATTAATGACATTTATGAGATAGAAGAAAATTTTGGGATTGCCACATCCAACTAGTTCATTTGTAAATAACAAGTGTTATACCATTGTAAATTTACTACTACATTTTCATAAAAAATATAATTTGAGTATTGATAATTGAGTGTAGAATTTTTCTTATATTTTATATACCATAAATTACCATTTATTCAATTCGGGAAGGAGTTTATTGCAGTGAGTATTCACTAGAATTCTGTTGGATGCAAGAAAGGTCATCTAAAATTCGACCAAAATGAAAGATGAAAAAACTTAAATAATACAGCTGAAAGATTTGGCACGTGTCAACGTTGAGAGAGTTATCTCATTTCTTAATGTTTACAACCACTTAAAAATAAGTGTGTCACACTTTAATCCCATATCCATCTCATATTAGCCTCAGTCGGTGGTACTATTATGAGACAGGGTTTTATTTATTTTTACCTTTATATCTATGACTAGAAATGTATATATATTTAATTAATAATCAGATAAAAAAAGGAAAACAACATAAAAACAATTTTTTAATTAGGCCTACACCAGCGTTTCTCTTTGATTGATCACGCTGCACCAAAAAACATGTCTACCCCCCTCCCCTCTCGTCCACATACACAAACCTCTGAATCTCTTATTATTTTATTTAAAAATTGAACACTTTTAACACTGTGAGGAAGCCTAATAGAGCCTCATTAATAACTATCCATTCCACTTTTTTATATTTAACTTTTTTTACTTAGCAATGAGGTGAGTTTCCTGTCACAAGTATGTTTTTATCATAAATTATAAATGCAATGAGTATATAAATCTTCACCTTTGAGACAAGAAAGTTGTTACTTTCAAACTTACCTCAGTGATCGAGTGTTGTATGATCTGCGTTTTTTCTTCTAAAATTATCTTTCAGAGACTCCCACATTTATCATTAAAATTGATGACATGGGGGTCCCACTCCCCGGACCTAGGCTCTTACAAGCCGATTTGCCCCCGCTCGGAACTACCCGAGAGACAAACCCCGCGACGCGTCCTGAAGGTCGCCGCCAGGCATGCCCCATCAAGGCAGACCTCACGAAAGCTCCGGTCAGACCTCACGAAAGTTGCGGTCAGACCGACGCAATGCCCAGCGCACGTTACGTCGGTTATTCCCAAAAGAGAGATGAATTGGCCGCATACGATAATCCTCAACACCCAGCTAGAAGAGCCAAATGGTCTCTCCCGAAGTTGCTTTACGCAGGACTCATAAGATCAACTACCATTATCCGGCAAACACATATATGCGAGCCAACCGACAGGAGAGGGAGGTGCTCCTAGCTAGTAAGCCCCGGAGGGTCGATGAAAATCCTTCCTGACGCCAAAGACGACGTCTCGCTCAGGGATCATGAAGGTGCTGCTAATGGACACAGAGGAGACGAAGTAACTAGAAGACGAAGTAAGGAGACGAAGACAAAGACATCGCCTCGTTAGGGGTTTTCGCCCAAACTCCCCACTTAACCGATGGAACCCTTCGACGGAACCCTCACGACTGAACGACGGGAATCAGAGAGGCCAGACTAGGTGCCGTTAGCGACCCCAGGCGGACACAGAAAGCTCCAACTAGACGGGATAGACACCGCCTCGCTGGGTGGTTGGACGGTCCGGAGTCCCTTCGGTCGCCCACAACTCTTCTCCACCCGAGGGTGGGGGAGCCCCGGGAGACCGGCAGAAGCCCGGCCCTCAATACCTTACCTCACGGCAGTCGAGAGAATCCAAGCACGAATGCTTCTGACCCCGTGCAATGACCGACCGCTACCTGTTAGTGCGTTCGAAAGTTAGTTTGAGGCACTACTAGATCCTCACCATTGGGCGAGGCAACCTCCAGTAGCGCAAATACACGCAGAATCTGGGTCGGACAAAGAGTTTCTCCAAGTTTCGAAGCGCCGCCGCATTAGTCGGCGAGCCTCCGGCCCGATTCCCTGCGGAGATAGTGTTCAATGGCGGACCTGCCGGTCGACCCCCTCCCAGGGTTTATGGTACTACGTCGGTAAACCAGAACCATACTGGCGTCCGTCTGCGACCGCTCCCTGGTCGATGAGGGCATCACCAAACCGTACCCACCTTACGCGTCGGCTCACAACTGCTCCAGCTGCGAATCTCGGCGGGATGATCCACCTGACGCAAAAGACACACCAGGCTCTGCCCGGAACTCTCACTCTTCGGTTTCTCCGGGAGACCCTGCATGGCGATACCGCGAGCCCCGTCGTCTTTAGAGTCACCGAGACCTTTACTCTACAAAGCCCGCTCTCTCACCTTAGGCTCCCTCTTAGTCAAATGGTGGATGGGGTCCTATCTCTTTGGCTAGTCTTTGTCCAGCGACATCATCCGTTCTAATAGTCTAAGAGCTAGCAACGTCAAAAAACACGTCATTTGATCAAGGCTCATATTTTTATATGTTCTTCCCTTTTATGGTGTAGTACGTTTTCAACCGGTCTGGCAGTCGGGAGACGTTGCGTTTACCAGTGGCAGAAAGGGTTATGCAGGTCAAAAAACTTCAAAATTACGTCATTTTATCAAGGTTAATTTTTTTATATGTTCTTCCCTTTTATGGTGTAGTACGTTTGCGACCGGTCTGGCAGTCGGGAGACGTTGCGTTCACGTGTGGCAGAAGGGGTTATGCAGGTCAAAAAACTTCAAAATTACGTCATTTTACCAAGGCTCATTTTTTTTATATGTTCTTCCCTTTTATGGTGTAGTACGTTTGCAACCAGTCTGGCAGTCCGGAGACGTTGCGTTTACCTGTGGCAAAAGGGGTTATTCAGATCAAAACCCTTCAAAATTACGTCATTTTATCAAGGCTCATATTTTTATATGTTCTTCCATTTTACGGTGTAGTACGTTTTCAACCGGTCTGGCAGTCCGGAGACGTTGCGTTTACCAGTGGCAATGCAGGTCAAAAAACTTCAAAATTACGTCATTTTATCAAGGTTAATTTTTTTATATGTTCTTCCCTTTTATGGTGTAGTACGTTTGCAACCGGTCTGGCAGTCGGGAGACGTTGCGTTTACGTGTGGCAGAAGGGGTTATGCAGGTCAAAAAACTTCAAAATTACGTCATTTTATCAAGGCTCATTTTTTTATATGTTCTTCCCTTTAATGGTGTAGTACGTTTGCAACCGGTCTGGCAGTCCGGAGACGTTGCGTTTACCTGTGGAAGAAGGGGTTATCCAGTTCAAAAAACTTCAAAATTACGTCATTTTATCAAGGCTCAATTTTTATGTGTTCTTCCTTTTTATGGTGTAGTACGTTTGCAACCGGTCTAGCAGTCGGGAGACGTTGCGTTTACCTGTGGCAGAAGGGGTTATGCAGGTCAAAAAACTTCAAAATTACAAACAAAAATCCTGCTAAAATGATGTAACATTTGTTTATACTAACTATTTGTGATATTAATCTATTATTGCCAGACATTGCCAATGTCGCTAAGATCCTGCCAGATCCACATTTATAGATAACTTATTACTCTTTGGCTATCAGACGATCTATAATTAATTTGCAAGATATAATTTCGGTTGCAAAGTCAATGCCAGATGGCATTAATTATGGCAACCGAAGTGCCTGTTTCAAGAGTGGTTTATAGTTAAAAAATTATAAGTTAACTTTACGTCATTTTGTCAAGCTTAAAAATTACAAGATATTACTCTTTGGCTAGCAGACAACCTATAATTAATTTGCCAGACACAAATGCGGTTGAAAAGTTAATGCCAGACGGCTTTAAATACGGCAACCGAAATGCCTGTTTCAAGAATGGTTTATAGTTAAAAAATTATAAGTCATGTTTACGTCATTTTATCAAGCATAAAAATTACGAGATATTACTCTTTGGCTAAAAGAACCCCTATGTTTAATTTGCCAGACACAAATTCGGTTGCGAAGTTAATGCCACTGCTTTAAATATGGTAACCGAAGGGCCTGTTACAAGAGTGGTTTATAGTTTAAAAATTATAAGTCATCTTTACGTCATTTTATCAAGCATAAAAATTACACGATATTTCTCTTTCGCTAGCAGACAACCTATGTTTAATTTGCCAGACACAAATTCGGTTGCGAAGTTAATGCCAGACTGCTTTAAAATTGGCAACCGAAGTGCCTGTTTCAAGAGTGGTTTATAGTTTAAAAATTATAAGTTATCTTTACGTCATTTTATCAAGCATAAAAATTACAAGATATTACTCTTTGGCTGGCAGACAACATACAATTAATTTGCCAGACACAAATTCGGTTGCAAAGTTAATGCCAGACGGCTTTAAATATGGCAACCGAGGGCCTGTTTCAAAAGTGGTTTATAGTTTAAAAATTATAAGTCATCTTTACGTCATTTTATCAAGCATAAAAGTTACACGATATTAATCTTTGGCTATCAGACGACATACAGTTAATTTGCCAGACACAAATTCGGTTGCAAAGTTAATGCCAGACGGCTTTAAATATGGCAACCGAAGGCCTGTTTCAAGAGTGGTTTATAGTTTAAAAATTATAAGTCATCTTTACGTCATTTTATAAAGCATAAGAATTACAAGATATTACAGTTTGGCAAGCAGACAACCTATAATTAATTTGCCAGACACAAATTCGGTTGCAAAGTTAATGACAGACGGCTTTATATATGGCAACGAAAAGCCTGTTTCATGATATTGTATCTTCTGTAGGGATTTGGCTTCATTTAATGACAGTCAATGCTTAATTTTAAACAATAAACCGCTCTTGAATAAGGCACTTCGGTTGCCATATTTAATGCCGTCTGGCATTAACTTTGCAACCGAATTTGTGTCTGGCAAATTAATTATAGGTAGTCTGCTAGCCAAAGAGTACTTGTAATTTTTATGCTTGTATCTTGTAATTTTTATGCTTGATAAAATGACGTAAAGATGACTTATAATTTTTAAATTATAAACGACTCTTGAAACAGGCACTTCTGTTGCCATATTTAAAGCCGTCTGGCATTAACTTTGCAACCGAATTTGTGTTTAGAAAATTAATTATAGGTAGTCTGCTAGCCAAAGAGTAATATCTTGTAATTTTTTTGCTTGCTAAAATGACGTAAAGATGACTTAAAATTTTTAAACTATAAACCACTCTTGAAACAGGCACTTAGGTTGCCATATTTAAAGTCGTTTGGCATTAACTTTGCTACCGAATTTGTATCTGGCAAATTAATTATAGATTTTCTGCTAGCCAAAGTGTAATATCTTGTAATTTTTATGCTTGATAAAAGGGCGCAAAGATGACTTAAAATTTTTAAACTATAAACCACTCTTGAAACAGGCACTTCGGTTGCCATATTTAAAGCCGTCTGGCATTAACTTTGCAACCAAATTTGTATCTGGCAAATTAATTATAGGTTGTCTGCTAGCCAAAATGTAACATCTTGTAATTTTTATGCTGGATAAAATGACTTAAAGATGACTTAAAATTTTTAAACTATAAACCACTCTTGAAACAGGCACTTCGGTTGCCATATTTAAAGCCGTCTGGCATTAACTTTGCAACCAAATTTGTGTCTGGCAAATTAGTTATATGTTGTCTGATAGCCAAATATTAATAGCTTTTAATTTTTATGCTTGATAAAATGACGTAAAGATAACTTATAATTTTCTAACTATAAACCACTCTTGAAACAGGCACTTCGGTTGCCATATTTAATGCTGTCTGGCATGAACTTTGGAACCGAAATTATGTCTTACAAATTAATTTTATATCGTCTGATAGCCAAAGAGTAATAAGTTATCTATAAATGTGGATCTGGCAGGATCTTAGCGATATTGGTAACTTCTGGCAATAATGGATTAATATCACAAATAGTTAGTATAAACAAATGTTATGTCATTTTAGCAGGATTTTTGTTTGTAATTTTGAAGTTTTTTTACCTGTATAACCCCTTCTGCTACTGGTAAACGCAACGTCTCCGGACTGCCAGACCGGTTGCAAACGTACTACATCATAAAAGGTAAGAACATATAAAAAATGAGCCTTGATAAAATGACGTAATTTTGAAGTTTTTTGACCTGCATAACCCCTTCTGCCACATGTAAACGCAACGTCTCCGGACTGCCAGACCGGTTGCAAATGTACTACATCATAAAAGGGAAGAACATATAAAAAAATGAGCTTTGATAAAATGACGTAATTTTGAAGTTTTTTGACCTGCATAACCCCTTCTGCCACAGGTAAACGCAACGTCTCCCGACTGCCAGACCGGTTGCAAACGTACTGCACCATAAATGGGAAGAACATATAAAAAAATGAGCCATGATAAAATCAGGTGACGAAAACGTTGCTAGCTCTTAGACTATAAGACTGGCACTGGGATAGACCTATGGACTGTTGCTATCCGGCTTGACCAGAGAACGCGGTTGCCGGGGGTTGCACTTACTATGAGCCCGAAGACCCTACAACCCATACACAACTTCCGTTACCCATGGCCACCGGACTCGAGGACTTTCGACCGCGAGCCACTCTAGGAGTTAGTGAATCGCCCCCATCCGGCCCCCTCGCATTCGTATACAACGAAATCGGCCGGGCTCCGAATCTCCTCCCCCACTCAAGTGGTGGGCTTCGGACCACCCGGAGGGGCGGCTCACATTAAAATTGATAACATTGGTATTTTATAATTCATTTTATCAACTTATTAGGAATTAGTTGAAAAGCTGTGGAAGCTAAATTTGCTTTCCATGGATAATACAATACACAAGAAGCATTTCAATATACTCATCTTTATCTATTTTAAATAGACATTATTCCCCATCAACGCATATTTCCCTTTTTTGTCTTCCCCATTATGATTTATTGGTTGCCATGCATTATCTGATTTTAAAATTTTAAATTCTTATGCTATCAAACATATAAATTTACTGTGTAGGAGGCCTCCAACCAAAGCCACAGATATTTGCTATTTACGCATTTTCTTTTCTAATGCTATTGAATATAGCTGAAAATACCTCGTTTAGTTATTTCATGTATTTTTTAGATTAATATTAGTTTCACGTGTAAAAGTTTTTTCGGAGAGAATATAATAGAGCGAAACCAAATACAAAACTCTTTCTATAAATAATTGAAAGAGTTAGGAAAAATTGCAAAATATATTAATAACCTCCAAAATTATAGAAAATTTTAAACATGCGGAAAAAAGAGGATATATGTAAGTGTGGAGGAGCAAGGTGTGAGGGAAAGGTTGTCAAAACATTTTTTTAAGTTTGATGCTTTTGGTTTGAAATTTTCATTGAAATCTCGATTTAAAATTCAACAAAGAAAAATTAATTTTATGAGTAAGAAATTTAGAATTGCCCCCCCCCCCCTCCGATGGGGCGTACGCCCTACTTTGGAAGCCACTGGCTTAGAGTCAATAGATCACAAGTAAGTTTAAACCTTTAGAATTTTGCCTCACATTAGCCCAAATTGACACAGTACTGTTAAAGGTTTGCAACCAACTGTTCAGTCATTCGACTGTTTTCATAGAAAACAGTTATATAATCGTTTTTCCGTTACATAATATACTAAGATATGCCTACTAACATAAGTCAAGTAAATGTGGTCAAGAATGATGGTCTTAAGTATCCAGATTTTTAACAGTACACTTTTATAAAATTAAAAAGACATATATCAGTATTAAAATAATAATGATTAAAAAAATTAATATTTTTTGTCACGCTTTAATTAAACGGTGCCTAAAAAATAATAAAACGATAACAGTTTTTGCTCCAAATAATTGATGTTTTTATAACAATCGTCATGTTTTATTGTTAAGAAAAAAGAAAAGAGAATCGCAAATGAAATTATCAGTATTCAGTATATTTCTCTTTGTTTTAAAAAAAAATACAATTTACGTATAATCCTACTTTTTTTCGCATTCGTTAAGTAAAACAACTTTCGAGTAAAAAAGCTAATATGTATGTAAAACAACAGTCCATGGATAATTATTATAGAAAACTGTCCTTGTTCTTTAAATACAATTTTTTTTTCAGAATTTTTTAGAGAGCTTTCTATAATTTAATTATTAAGGATAATTCTAGTCTCTAAATATATATAATAACACATTTCTAAATTAGATTTTTTTGTATTTCCAGAAAATATTTCAATAAAAAATATTCTTATTAAGATAAATCAAGCACTTCTTTCAACAATGCCTTTTTTTCGTTACATAGAGCGTTTTTTCTGTAATTAAGTTACAGAATAAATTGGAATAAAAGTAAAACTGCAATAAAAGTGTATAAAAAATTTTGCGCATATTTTATACGTATCATTGTAATAAAATACTCAGAAAAAATTTGATATTGAAAATTTTTACTAATATGTAAATTGCACAATTATTAATTACACTTTTAAAATAATTATTTTGTGGAATAAAAATTCCAATGTCTATATACCTATATAAAACATGTTCGTGGTGAAATTTTCGTTAATTTTTTACCAGGAAGTATGTTTTTGTATACTATTTGTTAGAAAAGTCACAAATTTACATTTACAATTGCAAGGTATGTGTAACATTATATATATATATACTTATAATACTTTATACTATTTATAATACATTATAAAGTTTTATAATGCTTATAATGATTTATAATACTTTTAATAATTTATAATACTTTATAACATTTATAACACTTTAGAACATATACGTACTTAATTTCATGTTATACGTGATAATAAATAAGATTTTAATACAGTGAATACCCCGATCTATCGTTCCCGCATCTATCGTTTTCCCGCATTGATCTTTTTTTTTCAATGGTCACTGCAGAAATTATATTTAAACTAGCAGGAATGACCGAGCTAAAATCGATCAAAATTAGCTTTGTGTTTATCTCGATATATTATTTCCACTGAATCATTCTTGCTGTTTTAGATGTAATTAGCTTGACCCTGAGTGATTGTGACCCAAAATGACCCACTAATCGAATTCTTTCAAGCATGTGACCTCACACAATGCTCTTCTCGAGCCTGAAAACGATGAAATACAAAATTTAGTGAAAATCGTTAGTCGTTTTCCAGATAAAATAAGCTTGACCCACGTTGATTCTAAAATGACCCACTAACCGAAATTTATCGAACATGTGACCTATCTCCATGGTCTTTTTGTGCAGTGAAACGGTATAATAAGAAAAGAATTGTCAAAATTGTTTGAACCGTTAGCTTGAGCCCGACCCATTATCACCGAAATGACTCACTAATAGAATTTTCTTGAGCATGCGCCCCTGCCCAATAGTTTTATCTTGACCAGAAACGGTGTAATACAAAGTTTTGTCAAAATCATTTGAGCCGTTTTTTAGAGACAGTTAGCTTGATCCTGATCCATTAGGACAAAAAATGACCCACTGATTGTATTTTCTTGAACATGCAACTCTGCACAATAGTCTTATCATGCCCGGAAACTGTGTTATACAAAATTTTGTCAAAATGTTTTGTACCGCTTTTTAAATACAATCAGCTTGACCCTGATCCATTGTGAAGAAAATGACCCACTTATCGAATTTTCTTGAGCATGCGACCCAGTCCAATAGTTTTATCTTGTCCAGAAACGGTGTAATACAAAGTTTTGTCAAAATCGTTTGAGCCGTTTTTGAGATACAGTTAGCTTGACCCTGACCCATTGTGACCCAAAATGACTCACTAATCGAATTTTGTCGAACATGTGACTTAGCCCAATTCTCTTCGCATTCCCAGAAACAGTATAATACAAAATTTGGTCAAAATGTTTTGAGCATTTTTTAGATTAAATTAGCTTGATCCCAATCCATTGTAACTCAAAATGACCCACTAATCGAATTTTCTCGAACATTTGACTTAGCCCAATGGTCATCTAATGCTCAGAAATGGAATATTACAAAATTTTGTGAAAATGTCCTGAGCCCTATTTTTAGATTCAATTAGCTTGACCCTGACCCATTCTAACGCAAAATGACCCACTAATCGAATTTTCTCGAACACATGACTTAGCTCGATGTTCATCTCATGCCTAGAAACGGTATATTACAAAATTTTGTGAAAATGTCTTGAGCCGTTTTTTAGATATAATTAGCTTGACTCTGACCCATAATGACACATAATGGCCCACTAATCGAATTTTTTCGAACACGTGACCCATCCCAATGGTATTTTCGTGCCCGAAAACAATAGATTACAAAATTTCGTGAAAATCGTTAGAGCCGTTATCTAGATGAACTTAGCTTGACCCACGGTGACCCAAAAATGACCCACTAATCGAATTTTCTCGAACATGTGACTTAACCCAATGGTCTTTTCGTAATCCAAAACTGTAGAATATAGAGTTTAGTAAAAACCGTTAGAGCCGTTTTTTAGATAAAAATAGCTTGACCCACAGTGACCCAAAAATGACCCACAAATCGAAATTTCTCGAACATGTGACCTAGACCAATAGTCTTCTCGTACCCGAAAATGGTTATTTACAAAATTTAGTCAAAAGCGATTCAGCCGTTCTTTAGATATAATTAGCTTGACCCTGACCCATTATGACCCAAAATGACCCACTAATCGAATTTTCTCGAACACGTGACCCATCCAAATGGTCTTTTCGTGCCCGAAAATATTAGGGTGCAAAATGTAATCAAAATCGTTCGAGCCGTTTTCAAGATAAAATTTTCATACATACACACACACACACAATTTTTGCTCGGATTATAGTATAAGATATATACTTCAAGAACCACATACAGAAAAAAAGAAGGCAAAAATATTATTGTCCAAGGCGATATTTGAAAAATACGAATGTTTTCTAAGCCCATAGTTTAAATTTGAGAGATAGGAATTTGTGGTCTGACTAACAGCAAGCCATAAATATTCTTGTGCAATGATGAAAAAAAAAGAGCGATAGAACTAAACAAGTAGATCTAAATCTGCCTGTAAAAATGCTACGCAACAACGTAACATCCAGTTAAAAAAACATTAAAAACATTCTGATTAAAATTATCCATAACAAATACCGCAATTTTTTTTTTTTTACACAATCTAACATTTTACAGTTCATTTATACTTCATTTAAATTTCAGCTTGGGTATTTTTCTCCATTAGTAGCAACACTTCAGGCATTTATTGTGAGTTGGGTTTATTACAAAACAATATGGATATCATGGTGTCGCAAGAACTTTTAAGCAAAATTCTATAACCAAGAAAACTAAAATAACATTGAACTAGTCATATCACTAAACTTTTGTTATTACTCAAAACGTACTAAATACACAGAATATATCCAATTAGTATTTAGCGCTATAATTTAGCTACAATCAGTCTCTCAGATTAGAATATTAGAGTTAGACTGGAAACTAGCATACGATAGAAAAACTATAGACAGTATTTGAAATAACATTGAATATAAATGTTAATTAGAATGCGACTGCCTAAGGATACAACAGCACCTGAAACGTGAGAACGCCATTTTAGATGAATTTATGGGATTCTTAGTTATTTTACCGGTATTTTTTCTATAAAATACTGTTTAATATTTGCAGCAGGTTCATTGTATGAGCTATAGAAATTTAAAGAGTTAAAATGGACTCATCTTGACAGTTTTTATTACATACAACGTAACCTTACTATTTTTAATGCAAAACATTATTGCCATTTGAATTATTTATATACGGTATAAGAAGGATAATTTCTGTGATTTTTTTGTCTTTATTACCAGTTATAATGTCTTCTCTTTTCAAACAAAAAATAAAATACACGAAACTTATTCGATAAAATATACCTTATCTCTATGTGATATTTTTGAGTTCAATTTGTTAAGTGTAATATTTAGTTAACTAAACGCATTAGATTAAGTAAGATAGATTAAAATAACACAGCGTTTGTCATTGGAATAAACGTTTTGTTATTTGTGGAAACGAATTAAATACATAGAATATATCCAATTAGTATTTAGCGCTATAATTTACCTACTATCACTTTCTCAGATTATCAAAGCTATATCACGCATTAGAGTTAGACTGGAAACTGGAATGCGAAAGAGAAACTATATATAATGGTTAAAATACATTGAATCATAAATGTCAATTAGAGCTGACCGCCTAAGGATACCACAGCAGCTAAAACGTGAAAGTCATTTCAGATGAATTTGTGGGATTCTTAGTTATTTTATCTATTTGTTTCTATAAAATATTATTTAATATATGTACTATGTTTACTGTATAAGCTAGAGAAAATTCAAAGACTTAAAATGGATAACCCCTGATAGTTTTTATTACACACAACATCATCTTACTATTTTTAATGCATAACATTAATGTCGTTTGAATTATTTATACACGGTGTAAAATGATAATTCTCAGAAAAATTTTAATTTGAATAATAGTTATAATAACATCTTTTTTCAAATTAATATATATATATATATATTACAATATACATTACCTCCTTGTGGTGTTTTAGAGTTCACTTATTAATTGTAATATTTCGTTAAGAAAACGCATTAGATTTAATAAGATATTTTAAAATGACACAGCACTAGTCATTGGAAAAAACACTTTGTTATTTGTCAAAATAAAATAAATACGTAGAATATATCCAATTAGTATTTAGCTGCATAATTTTGCTACAATCACTCCTCAGTTTATCAGAGCTAGACCTTGTATTAGAGCTAGACTGCAAACTAGAATTCCATAGAGAAACTATATATATAATGATTGAAATGCATTGAATATAAATGCCAATTAGAACTGACTGCCTAAGGATTCCACAGCAATTGGAACGTGAAAGCCATTTAAAATGCATTTATGGAATTCTTAATGATTTTAATGATATTGTTTCTATAAAATATTATTTAATATGCAAAATGTTCATTGTATAAGCTAATGAAATTTATAGATTTTAAATGCATAACTCTTCACAGTTTTTATTAGATACAACATAATCTTACTATTTTTATTGCATAATATAACTATCATTTAAATTATTTATATACGATATAAAAAGGATAAATTCTGGAAAAGTTATACTTTTAGTAGTTTTAATAGTGTAACGAACTAAATACACACAATATATCCAATTAGTATTTACCGCTATAATTTAGCTACAATCACTCTCTCAGATTACCAAATCTTGCTTCAGATTTTACCTTGTATTAGAGCTAGACTAGAAACTAGAATTCGGTACAGAAACTATATAGTATACGTTGAGATCAAAACCCAAATCTGTCCAAATCGCGAATTGGCCATCGAGTTCCCGAATTGGCCAAGAGTTCTGGCGAAAACCCGAAATACATGAAATGAACCGATGAACAGCTTATTTCGGGTTTTGTCCGGCCAATTTTCGAATTGGCCGGAAATTCTTGGCCAATATACGAAGGGCATTCAGGGCACGGTCCCAGAGATTTTAAGGGGACCAAAAAAGCCGTTGAAAATTTTTTCAATTATTGTTCAAAATCTATTGTAGTTTTAACATATGATGCAATTTTACATTTAATTCTATATTCTATGGTATTCGTGTTGTATTTTTAGAAAATTGATATTTTGTCTGAAACTTCCATATTTAATTATTTTATTATAGTAAATATTTTCTGTTATCTTTATCACTTAAAAATAAATTGCATTTTTAATTCTCATTTAATTCTATTCCTGTTGTCGTCAAAGTATTTGAGGATTGGTGAGCGTAGCTCTTAGGTGGCTCAGCCCCCTAATATTTTAAATAATTGCAGTTTGATACTGCAAAAAAAAAAAATTATTATTCGTTCCATATTTTAGTCTTCAGATATATGGATTTGAATAGGAATAGATAATCAGCACCAGACTGTTTATTCTAGAACATTCACTCATTTAACATTCATAATCTATGACAATAAAGAAATAAGTTTGTGCGTGTTTGTGTTTATCGGTGATGCTCTGAAGAGACCACTGTATGTATATCTACAAAATGTGGTAGGAATGTACCTCTATAAGCAGTTTTGCACGTCGAAATTCGATCTTTCACTTTTTTTAATTTAATTTTTTTTTCGATTTTTAGAACTTTTTCACGTTTTGAGTCTATTTTTCTACGAACTAAAAAAACTTCTTAAAACACCATCAAAGACTTTTAAATGCGCTAGAGCTTTCGAAAGATCTGAGTCTTTCTTCGTCAGGCGCAAAGAAGACGTGCTTCTATTATGAAAGCAGCAGCAAGACTGAAATGAGAAATAAGGGAAGGGGAACAGGCTGAAGAAACAGCCAATAGGAAATTAAAAATCAACAGCCAATAGGAAAGTAGAATAGTAGAAGACAACAGACAATCACAGAGGAGTAAAATTTAAACAAAGGAACACAGAGTAAAGGGGAATAAGGAAGCAAATTTGGGGGGAAATGTATTTATATAATAAAATGAAAACACAGAAATATTAAAAAATGGGAGCACATGAAATTAAAAAAAAAAATAAATGAATATAATATAAAAAACAGACTAATATTTATTTTTTTATTATTATTATTGATTATCTTTTGCATTTATTAGTCTGTTTTTTATATTTTATTGATTTATTTATTTATTTTTTAATTTCATGTGCTCCCATTTTTTAATGTTTCTGTTCATTTTATTATATAAATACACTTTTCCCCCAATTTGCTTCCTTATTCCCTTTCTTCTCTGTGTTCCTTGGTTTTGATTATACTCTTCTGTGATTGGTTGTTGTCTTCTACTATCCTACCTTCCTATTAGCTGTTGATTTCTAATTTCCTATTGGCTGTTTTTTTAGCTTGTTTCCCTTCCCTTATCTCTCATTTCAGTCTTGCTGCTGCTTTCATAGTAGAAGCACGTCATCTTTGCCCCTGATGAAGAAAGACTCAGATCTTTAGAAAGGCCTAGTGCATTTAAAAGTTTTTTATGGTGTTTTAAGAAGTTTTTTTAGTTCTTACATATCCACACCAGTTTCAACTTATTTTATTTTATTTTTCTACATTAATCGAAAATAAAACTGTTTCAATCTTCCAGCACAGTATAGTAAATTTTGTCTTCTCTTTAATAATAATCAGCCTGAACTTAATCAAGATAATAATAAAAACTAGAAAACATGAATTCTGCTTTTTCAGAATTTACTATCGCCCCCGAAGAAAAAAAATATATATGCATACATAAATAGTACAAAACATATTTCAATTTTAAGACTTACAGCACACGCTTTTATTTTATGTAAAATGACATCATTCGCATCCGCTTAAGAATTCCATATTTACGATCCACTCTTAAACATCTACAATAAAGTAGGCATAGGATGTCACTATCACGAAATACTACACAAATGCAATAAAAAAAAATGCCGTCATTAAAGAAACTCTATCAAAAAAGTCTGTCTAATGATTCATAGGCCTTCATTTGTTTGTAACATTAATATAGATACTTCAAATTAAATAGAGTTTATAATAGCTCCATCTTTTAACAGAAATCATTCGTTTACATTTTTTCAAAATAGTACGTATTTTAATTACATTTTCTTTCGGTTGTTATGAAAAAATGGCAACAAAAATATATAATTAATATTTTACAACTATTTTTCCTTTACTTTCTAGAGAAACGGTGTAATTCCGTTGCCGAAATTAAGCAAATTGCTCCAAAACTTACAAAAAAATTAATGTTTCAAAAATAAATGGAGATGCCGTTTCGAAACAAATTGTACTTAAAAGTACTTTTTTCCCCCAATACGAAGGTATAAAAATTGAAAATGTGCGATGCTTAGAAGTTATAAATTGCTATGGAGTATCTAAACGTACTGCTTTGTTTTACTGTTGGCTTCTGTAAGGTAACGTTATTTTTTGAAGATGACACAAAATAATCTGACAGAAAGAAATAGCATACCGTTCCGGGAGCTAAAAAAACATTAAAAATTTAATCATAACTGAATACATTGGCTATATCCGACATGTATTTACCTATTATAAATTAGACACAATTGCTCTGCCAGATACTCAAAGCTAAACCTAACATTAGAGCTATATGCAATACTGAAAGCTATAATGCTATATAGAAACTGTATATGGTAATTAAACTACATTGAATATAAATGTCAATTAATATTGAGTGCCTGATAGAATGGCAGTTTCTGAAACGTGAAGGCTACTTTATCTGAGTAAATGGGAATGTTAGTGCTTTTCAAGCGATATACTCTCTATAAAATAATATATCACTTTACATAATCAGGCTGATTTCTTTAAAAATCTGCCCACTGAAATGAATCCGTTTATATTTATCTACGTACAATGCAAATCTTGACATCACAATAATATACTAAATACTGAACCAATTCGAAACTAATTGGGACTGTCTACTCACTATGCCCAGTATCTTGAATGAGTACTTTAACGTTTTGATTACTTGCTAGGACTGGCGACTATTTCCATATTTCAATCATACTACAATATACAAAAATGTAATTTGTGGTACATTTCTCTTGAAAATATC
Organism: Maratus speciosus; assembly: GCA_963932465.1. Taxonomy (NCBI): domain Eukaryota; kingdom Metazoa; phylum Arthropoda; class Arachnida; order Araneae; family Salticidae; genus Maratus; species Maratus speciosus. The sequence goes on along the minus strand of OZ010794.1, from coordinate 497,450,432 downwards.
TTTGTATAAGTGTATAGAAGATATTTTGCTTCCAAAATCGACTTATTTCTTCAAAAATCGACTTATTGCAATCCATTTGTTTATATACTTATTTATCTATCACACATATAATGCAAATAATGTGATTTCAATGATATCCAAAATACTGAACTAATTCGGAACTAAGTGGGACTGTGTATTCATTATGCCTGATATTTTGGATGAGGACTTTAAGCTTTTGATGACGTGCTAGGACTGGCGACTATTTTCATATTTTAATTGTACTACAATATACAAAATTTTGTTTGTGGTAACTTTCTCTTTAAACTATCTTAGTATAAGTGTATAGAAGAGATTTTCTTCAAAAAAATGACTTATTGCAATCAATTTGTTTAAATACTTATTTGAGGACATTAACCGTTTGATTACTTGCTAGGACTGGCGACTATTTTCATATTTCAATCGTACTACAATATACAAAAATGTCATTTGTGGTACATTTATCTTGAAAATATCCTAGTACAAGTGCATAAAAGAAATTTTTCTTCAAAAATCGACTTATTTCTTCAAAAATAGACTTACTACAATCCATTCGTTTAAATACTTATTTATTTACCGCATATATAATGCAAATAATGTGATTTCGATAATATCCGAAATACTGATCCAATTCGGAACTAAGTGGGACTGTGTTTTCATTATGCCTGATATTTTGGATGAGAACTTTAACCATTTGATTATGTGCTAGGACTCGCGACTATTTTCATATTTCAATCGAACTACAATATACAACATTTCGTTTGTGGTACATTTCTCATGAAAAGATCCTAGTATATGGATCCTAGATTATGGAAGACATTTTTCCTCGAAAGTGATACCAACAGAATAAAATACTTGTCACTAAAACATGTATGTCCCGACCCCTTAATCAACGGGTTAACCAAGTATGTAGCTCCTACAATCCATTTACAGGGACATACAAATCATAAAAATATGTAGAATTTGTCAACATGACAGCATCAAAAATACTGAACCAATTTGAGACATTTTATTGATCTTGAAAGCATCTTGAATGGGTTTGTTAATAAAGTATGCACCTCTTTTACACTAGATTCATTTTAACACAATAATTCTAATTAGTAAATAAATCACATGAGTTGTAATTTTCCGACTGGTCGAAAAATGCCCGAGCTGCGATTCAAATCAAGGATTTCTTGGCTTAAGCTGCCAATACTCTGCCACTTGAGCTATTCCGGACGAATCTGGAGAACCTAATTCAGTTACCTAACCTTATTGATCATACAGTAGCGCTCAAAAGTATTTTGACAACCTTATATTCTCTCTTATTTTATTTAATATAAAAATGTAAAAGAAAATATATTCCCTATAATTGAGAACACTATGACTGCAGTTATTCAAATGTATCAAGTTTCAACTAGTTTGTTTACATTCGACGCCACCGAAGAAATATGACTCCCACTTAGCTCAAAAGTATTTTGACAATTAGTTTGCATTTAATTGTTGAAGGTTTCAGTGGCGCTATAGCTTAGATTAGTGTTTATATTGACTTATTCTGATTATTTTTAAGGATCAGGAATACCAAAATGTAAAAAATATTGAGGTGATTCTAGAAAAGCCGCTGTAAATGCACTTAAGAAATGTAGACTGCAAGCAGAACTAGCTCGTTCTTTTAACTTGTCTCGGCATTTTTTATTACATAAAATAAAGTTTTTAATAAACAGAAATACATCAAAAATAAGCCTCAAAGTGGCCATCCGAAAAAAAAAAACAACTTACAATGTTGACTGTATTATAATAATGATATCTAACAGTGATTGCCGTAAGTCTGCAGTAATAATAAAAAATGAATTGAAAGAAAATTACGGCATAGACATACACGTTTCATCAGTCAAACGACGCCTAAACCTCTATGGTTTGCATGGCAGAAGACCAGCAAAAACACGTTTGTTATCTACTAATAGGAAGGGTAGAGTTGCATTTATAAAACGGCATAACACTTTTAGGTTGGTTGGTTGGTTGATTTTTTGACGGCCGATTATCTACACGAGGGATATAGGCCCGGGGGGAGTGCCCTCCGTGGGGGTCTTTCTAAGGGAACCTAATCCGTATTTACACATGGAAAATCCACGGCTCGAAGAAAACCACGAAAACTCCAAACGATTAGGCCGACGGGCGCGATTGGGATCGAACCCAGCACTTCCAGTCTACCAGCTTCGAGGGCAGAACCTCTCGGCCACTGGTGGAGCCATAACCCTTTTAGGAGCAAAGCAATTCCATTGCTAAAGTGAGGAAATTAATGATTGACACCGGAATTTGAAAACAAATTTATTTGTAAATAAGAAAAAGCTATGTTTCACACACATAGTAAACCGATTTTTTTAAACCAAAATTCTGGTGTCAATCACTAATTTCAACACTTCAGCAATGGAATTGCTTTGCCCCTGTAAGGGTTATGCCGTTTTACAAATGCAACTCTAGATTTCTTATCACAGTGTCTAGAAGATACAGTGTGGAAAACGGCTACAAAATAGTGCTAAAAAATTGAATCCCATAAATGTACAACGATTCTAAATAACAAGATGTCGATCGTAGCGCCATCATAGTGATTTAAAAACGATAGTCATTCTAAAAGAGACCCTTTAACCTATTTCACGTCATTCCTTAACTAGATTAGCTTATAACAGACCAAAATATCTTATATTTGTAGTTTCCGATATTTAACATTCTATAATTTTTCAAAACACAGTGTTTATATTAAAAAGAGTTACGAGATGGCGCTCGTATCAGCATATTGCCGCTGAGCATTGTTGGAGGTTTATGGGATACAAGTTTTTAGCACTTTTTAAAGCATTATAGGAATAGCCGTTTTCCACACTGTATCTTCTAGCCGCTGTACTTCTTATTCTTAGTAAATTAGATACGTGTTTTTGCTCAACTTCTGCCATGTAAACCATAGAGGTTTAGACGTCGTTTGACTGATGAAACGTGTATGTCTATGCCGTAACTTTCTTTCAATTCATTTTTTATTATTACAGCGGACTTACGACAATCACTTGTTGATATCATTTTTATAATACAGTCAACATTGCAAGTTGCTTTTTTCGGATGGCCACTTTGAGGCTTATTTTCGATGTATTTCTGTTTATTAAAAACTTTATTCCATGTAATAACAAGTTCCGAGACACATTAAAAGTCTGCTTGCAGTCTACCTTTCTTAAGTGCATTTACAGCGGCTTTTCTAGAATCACTTCAATATTTTTACATTTCGGTATTCCCGATCCTTAAAATTAATCACAATAAGTCAATATAAACACTAATCGAAGCAATAGCGCCACTGACACCTTCAACAATTAAATGCAAACTAATTGTCAAAATACTTTTGAGTTAAGGAGGAGTCATATTTCTTCGGTGGCGCCGAATGTAGACAAACAAGTTGAAACTTGATACATTTGAATAACTGCAGCCATAGTGTTCTCTATTATAGGGAATATATTTTCTTTTACATTTTTATATTAAATAAAATAAGAGAGAATATAAGGTTGTCAAAATACTTTTGAGCGCTACTGTATGATCAATATATAAGACATCACTCGTTCGAATCCTGGCCCGTACATTTTCCCCCCAGTTTGAAAATTACATCTCATATGTACCTCTTTTACTTGAAGTTTATTTATGGGAACACCTAAAACAAAAAAAAATATGTAAAATATGCCATCACGATAACGATGACATCCGAAATACTGAACCAATTCGATATTAATTGGGAGAGTGTATTTATCTTGCAAGTATCTTGGGTGAATTAATTAAACAAGTACATATATCTTTCGTTCATTTACAAGGACGCACAAAACGCAAAATTTCTCATCACGATAAAGGTCCAAAATATTTAAGCATTTCGAATCTAATTGGAATAGTGTATTTATCTTGCAAGTATCTTGGATGAGTTAATTAAATAACTACGTATCTCTTTTTTCATTTACAAGGACACGCAAAACGCAAAATTTCTCATCACGATAAAGTCCAAAATACTGAACCATTTCGAATCTAATCGGGGTAGTGTATTTATCTTGCAAGTATCTTGGGTGAGTTAATTAAACAAGTACGTATCTATTTTGTTCTTTTACAAGGACCCGCAAAACGCAAAATTTGTCATCACGATAAATTCATAAATACTAAACCAATCCGAAACTTTGGGACAGTGTATTGATCTAACAAGTATCATGGGTGAATTAATTAATCAAGTATGTATTTCTTTTGTTCTCAAGGACACGCTAAACGCAAATGCGTCATCACGAAAACGTGCTAAAATTTAAACTGAAACTTTAGGATAAATTTAAATCTGAAATTTTGGGATAGTGTATTGATCTTCCAAATACCTTGGGTGAATTCATTAATCGAGTACGCATCTCTTTTGTTCCCAAGGACAAGCTAAACGCAAAATGTATCATCACGATAACGTGCTAAAGAACTAAACCAAACCGAAACTTTAGGACAGTGTATTAATCGTCCAAGCATCTTGGGTAAATTAATTAATCAAGTACGTATCTCTTTTGTTCATAAGGACACGCCAAACGAAATTTTTTCATTACTATAACGTCCGAAATACTAAAACAATTCGAAATTAATTGGGACAGTATATTGAGATTCCAAGTATCTTGGGTGTGTTAATCAAATACGAATCTCTTTTGTTCATTTACAAGGACACGCAAAAAGCTAAATTTGCCCTCACGATAACGTCCGAAATACTAAGCCAATTCGCAGATAATTGGGACAGTGCATTCATCTTCCAAGTATCTTTGATGAGTTAATTAATCAAGTGTGTATCTCTTTTGTTCATTTACAAGGATACGCAAAACGCAAAATTTGTCCTCAATATAACGTCCGAAATACTAAACCAATTCAAACTTAAAAGAAACGTTGTACTGCTCTTGCGTGTATCTTGAATGAATTCGTTAATTAAAGATGTTTCTCACTTAGTTCGTTTATATAGACGCAAGATAGAATTTTCGTTGGCGTTCCTTGAATAGTAAAGAAGACAGACATATTACAGACTGCTTAAACTGAGATTTCATCAATTTTTTTAAAAATATTTATATACTTGATTCATATCTCCTCAATTGCATTTCGTAAGCCAAATTTAAAATTTTCTTCCAAATTACCTTTCTCGATAAAATAGCGTACTTAGAAAGTAGAAACCAGTTTCTTTAACTTATATTAAATCTGATGCATATACATTACAATAAAAAAAGGCTGAGCCTTAAGGATTGATTTTGAGGCGCGTTCGCAATATAAATACGTAGCACCTATAGTTTTCGTCTGGTCCATTTGTCTGACTGTCCGTCCTTCTGTCCGCATATAACAGCACAAAAACTACCAAACTGAATGGTTTGAAATTTAATAGATATAGCCGTGGCAGAATTTTGTCAAGTTTAGGAAAATTGAATCAAAATTTTAAAATATATTTTAAAAGTTTTCTTCATTCTATTAAATCCTATCATACGTAATTAAGTCAATGATATCCCGTAATATGTATTGATTCTAGGTTGCCATGGTGTTTACGTCCTATTTAAGATGGAGTCACATTATCTCAGAATTACTGAATTTAATACGTATAATCGTAATAAATTTTGTATTCATGCATTTTTGCATAAGAGTGCAAGAGCTATTGCACCAAAATCTGAATATTTATAAAACCAGTTACCCACTGGTCATAAAAATTAAAGGATAATGAGAAAAAATATGCTCACTAAGTTAAAGTTGCAACGAATGCCCAATGCTGAATTTATTTATCTTAATTAATTACGATTGAACACAAAATTGCACTTCCGCGCATACGTTAGCTACGAAAATATGCAAATTTGAGGATGCGGTGCCGAATGGACGCATGTTGCAATTCTGCTCTTTAGTGTTGTTAAAAATGAATGTGGTGTCTGAGAATGATTAGTTATGACTCAAAAGCATCATTTAAGTGAAGGTGACAAACACAATTGGAAGCCCCCAAGTTTTGAATATTCCTCAAAGTATCATATCAAGAGCTTGGAGCCGTTTTTAAGATCTGGATCCGATGGTAGACAGCCTGGTCAAGGGCGACCAAGAGCAAAAACTGCATCCTAAGACCGTTTTCTCTCATTGTCGGCTCGAAGAAACCGCGAAGCTACTACAAGACATTTGGTTTCAATTCTTCAGGCTGCCGCAGGAACTCGAATTAGCTGTTCTACTGCTGCACGAAAGCTTTACGTTCTCGGACTGTATACGAGAAAACCAATAGTTTGTGTTCCACTCACTCCAGCTTAAAAAGGGGCTCGTTTAAACGGTACCAGTTCAACGGATTCAACGGGACGGTACCAGTTTAATGGAGCCGTCGTCATGTTCAATGGAGACAAGAAGACTGGACCCGAGCACTGTTTACGGACTTGTCCAGATATAGTCTAAACACAGATTCTACACGTGTTTTGATCTGGATAGAAGTAAGAACACGCAACTTGTCTTCCCTTGCCCGTGAAATATCCTGTTTCCGAAATAGCGGTAATGGTTTTGGAGGGATCATGACAAATGGCCGCACCGAGCTGTTAATCTTTCAAGGAGGTTCTGTAACCATTAAAAAGTATATTGAGGAGTTATTTGAATCCCAAGTTCGACTGTTTAAGGATGCTGGTTGACCAGAGTTTTTGCTAATGGATGACAATGCTTGGCACATCGAGCATATGTGGTGTCAGAATAATTGCAAACAAAATATATCACTCGAATGGATTGGCCAAATTACACACCCGACTTGAACCTGATTGAGCACGTTTGGGATGCTTTGGGGAACCGACTTTCAACGCGCCAAATTCCTACTCGAATCTTCTAGACGCTGAAAAGTGCATTTTTAGAAGAGAAGCGTGCAATTCAACAAGACTTGATCAACGCTTTGGTTAAGTGTATAAAATCAAGATGTGACGTATACATATCTGTCCGAAGGGACTATCTCGTAAGGCATGGTGACGTCACGGCGATGTCGTTGTGAAGTCACACTGTGATTTTGTGACCGTCGATGTGACGTGACGTCATAGTGACTAGAATGCGAGGTCGTTATGGCCGTTTTAGAGGTCGTTTGTGACGTCGCATTGTGACCACTCTGTGAAGTGATGGTGTGACAAATTTGCGAAAAGTGTGTCATTTGTGACTATTTTGGCATTAACTTTGTCACGAACCTGTGACGAAAGTGACAATGCTTTGAAGTCACACTGTGACCAATTTGTGAAATATGTGTCATTTGTGACGAACTTGTCATAAACCTTGTGATGATTTCAAATGAAAATCAAATTTCAAATTAATTGCTTAAAAGGCGCAAATGCGAACATAGTGAAAAAGATAACATGCTGGGACTCGAACCCGCGCCATCAGTATAGCGCACTGACATTCTACCGACTAAACAACATGGAACGATACCCAGCCTGGAAAATTTCTCACTATTACATGTTGGCAAGGCTACAAACGCAGCACAAGATGGAATATTTATCGTGAGCCAAAGACATGGGGTAAACTCGAAACTTAATTAAATCCAGCATCGATTGAAACTATATTAATACTTGGAAAATTTTCCAGAGAGAACCATTCGCCTTGCATACAATATTTCAAATGAAAATCAAATTTCAAATTAATTGCTTAACTCTTTAGATCCCAAGCTCTGAAAAAAAAAATAACCTTAGAATCCCAGCCCGATAGCCGAAAATTCTCCTCTTTTTTCCCCCCTTCTTTACTAGGTCAAGAGTGGAAAAGACGACTCACTGCTTTCTCCCTCTCGTCAAATTTCGACAGGTGGTACTTCCCTCCGTTTATCATCCTGCTTCTTTTACAGATAAGAGGTTTAAGAAAAGAAACACACAGGCTGAAAACTTTCACTGATTACTTTTTTGTTTATTGCATGTTTTTTTCTTACCCTAGAAATTCCAGACAAATATACTTTTCATTTTTATAGAATTGCGCCATTTCTATGTAAATTTTCATCTACTTAGTGATGCTAAAAAAGAGGATTTTGGAACTGTATTTTGAATTTTAAATCATAATTACACAAAAAACCTTTTATTTCAAATAATTATATTTTGAAAATATAGTACTATATATATGAAAATTATCGTAACTTACATGTATATTAACTAAAGAGTTCACATAATTTAAAATGAAAAATAAAATTAAAAATAATGTATAAATTCAGTTACGAAGCTGAAAATGTTTACTTAGAATGGACAGCATTCTAAAAACAGAAATTCCGCTTTTGAAAAAAAAAAAAAAAAAAAAAGAACAGTAAAACTACTCGTTTTCCGAAAATCAGTGCCCCCCCCCCCCCGAAAAAAAGGGCCTTTATAAATCTTGAAAATACATTATTTTTTGAGGTTTCTAAAGATAAAGAACGCTTTTTGGAATCATGTGTAACTAAGAAGTTGATGTATATTTGCTTTTAAGTTTATGTTATATTTTTTAAGTTAAGAAACATTGTCTTTTTTACTTTTAACAAAATATGTAGAATATTAAATTAGAGGTCTCCAGAACTCCGGGTCAAATTTCTTTCATTAGATTTCTTTCGTTTTATTATTTCTTTTAGTCCTTTCCTTCGGTACGGACTATAGTGGTATTTACAATTTTTTCTATAGATCCTTGGGTTTGTCTGGACTGCATTTTTTTGTGGACTGTTGAAAGCAGGAAATTTATTGAATTATTATTTTATTATTAGTAGTCTATTCTATTTTTTTATGAAACTTTTAGAAAATCATAGAAAAGTATTTCAATTTCGATATAGTTCTGCCAGTTTATTATCGTATAAAAATGATAGGGTTTGAAAAATAACAAAACCAGATTCTTCGTAATGTAAAAAAAATAATTAGAAATTTGTTTGCAAAAATAGTATTTAAAAAATAGTAGCCGATAGGTTCTGCTCTGAAAGCTGGAGGACGGGAGGTGCTGGATTCAAACCCAATCGCGCTCGTCGGCCTAATCGTTCGGAGTTTTCCGTGATTTTCTTCGAACCTTGGTTTATCTTGCGTAAATACGGGTTTGGTTCCCTTAGAAAGACTGCTATGAAGGGCACTCTCCCTCGGGCCTATATCTCTCGTGCAAATGATCGGCCATTATAAATAACACCACATGTCAAACTTCCACCAGTAAAAAGAAATACTTTTTTTTTTCTTTATTCATGACAGTGATTTGTTTGAACGTGGCATATAATTGAAAAGAAATTTTCTGTTCAAATTTACTGATGGAAGTTTGCTCCGTCGATAATCAGTCCCTGCCTGATAAGTAGCTTGTTTATTAATTTTATCAAATTTCAGTTCTGTTGGAGGCGTTTTAACTCCTTTGATACCTTACTCCCGAGTGACATTTAAAAGCCCTTGGAATTTCGATTTGGAAGATTTTATTCTCGAATATGAGTAACTATATTAGAAGTGTAACTAAAAGTATTTATTCTATATTTCGGCTGTATAAATTTGAATTAAAATTAAACTTTCAGCATCTGAATTTCATTTAATCAGGTATCGGGAGTTTTTTTTTTATGACAGAGATTTATTATTTATTAATTTTTTTTTTTTTTTTTTTTTTTTTTTTTTTATTGAATCTGTTATTTTGTTTTCTAACAATATAATTTAATGAAAAATATTTTTTTAACTTTAGTAGTGGCTCAGATTTATTTGATAATATCCAAGTTATCAAAGTATCATCATCATTGCCAAATTTAGATAAGAATATCAATATCAATATATTGATATGTTAATTCAGAAAACTATTAATGTCTAATTTTCGAAACTCAGTAATGCCTCTCAAAAACAGCTTTTGCATAAGCATATCTTGCATATGTCACATTCCCAGGAACTCTGTACAGAGTGACCTAATTTAGTCTTTATATCATTTTTTCGGCATTTGATACAGGTTCTTTTGCTTCCACAGATCTTTTTTCTCTGATGATCGTGCTCATAAAAATCTTCTCTTACTGTACTCGCCCGCTTTCTTGTAGAAAAATCTCTCACTAATTGCTCAATTAATTTCAGTTTGAAATCCCGTAATGTCGGTGGTTTTTTTACTAAAGGAAAGTTGGTTACGGACATGATAATGAAAGAATTTACAATTGTCGTGTCAAGCAAAAACCAAAAAAGATAATACCACCATTTCATGGATTTTCTTGCTACGGTATAATATTTTCTTCTCTGATCTGCAAGGTCTACTCCTCCCATGTATTGGTTGTACACTTTGAATGATTCAGGGCAGTTGACGTCATTAATTTCCTTTCCTTTTCTTCGTTTTACCTGAACTATATTATTATTTACATTTGTGGATATTATGCTAATTTGCTTTTTGTCCATCCATGTGCTGCATAACATTTTTTCTTCTTCGTTGCATTGATAAACCAAATATTCTCCTTGCGTTTTTAATTGAAGTTTCTTTACACCTTCTGGAAGCTGCTTCCTATTTTTTAATACAGTTCCGCAAGCATATATTTCTTTTTTAAGCAGGTCACGAAGCAATTTCACACTGCTAAAAAATCTGTCAAAATATAATGTGTGATGTTTTTCCTTCAGTGCTCGAATTAAGTTTATCACAACATCGTATCCTAAACCGTTCTTCGACCGTTCAACAGCATCATTTTTTCCACCATATATATTAAAATTGTATACATACCCTAGGTATGATGTGCCTAGCATCCATACTTTGATTCCTCTTTTCGCAGGTTTTAACGGCATATATTGTACAATCCCCAGCCTTCCTTTATATTTAATGAGAGCTTCGTCAACTGCCATTTCGTTGTAGGGATGAAAATAATTTTGGTAATTTTTCTTTAACTTTTCCATAATCGGTTCCAATTTTTGAAATATATTAAAATTGGAATGATCTCTTCCAAGCTCATTTGCTTTATCAGACAGATGGAAATACTGAAGTATTTTAAAAAAACGATTTCTGGGCATAATTTTTTTTATCATATCATGACCGAGAATATCATTATTCGACCAATAATCTCGTAGTTTACTCATCCTAACTAAACTCATAATGAGCAAAATTGCAATAAATGCCCACATTTCAGAATTCTCTTCTATTGGTCTCCAATCACCATCAGATTTTTTCTTTTTTATTGCCACAAATTCCGCGTACTTATTAGAATTCTGTCGAATTTCATCAATCATTTCATCATTAAGCAGTAACTTAAAATAATCGAATTCATTTGATCCAGGTGGCAAAGTATGGTTAGGCCCTGGAGTCCCTTCGAAATTCTGTCTTTGAACATTTGATATGTTTGTATTCGAATTCCAAGTAAAAGAATCATTATCATTATCACTTTTATCTTCATTATCCGATGCTTCACTATCCGACGATGCCAAATCTGTGTTTACTGTCGGGCATAATACAGATATATCATTATCGGAAAAATTTTCTTCAATATCAATATCTGAATCATCCGAATCCGAATTAAATAAAATAGCTTCAATTTCTTTTTGGGTTAAACCCTTTCTTCTGAAAGCCATTTCAGAAAAAAAAGAAGAATCCAAATTCGCAAAATAAAAATATCTGTACTCCGAAATATGCAGACGTACGAATGATAACTTTCAAGTAAAACTGAAAAAATGCTTGTTTTTCTCTCTGCACTACCCGGAAATTCCAACACCTAACCTCATCCATCAATGAGAGGGACCACCCCCTTGACAGCCATCCCTGCACTTCAGGGGAAGGAAAATCCTTTCAGCTAGAGACGGCTACTGTGGGATTCTAAGCATTCGGATGATTTGGGCTACTATGGGATTCAAAAGGTTAAAAGGCAATTTTAATTTGAAATTTGATTTTCATTTGAAATACTGTATGCAAGGCAAATGCTTCTCTCTGGAAAATTTTCCAAGTATTAATATAGTTTCAATCGATGCTGGATTTAATTAAGTTTCGTGTTTACCCCATGTCAGTGGCTCACGATAAATATTCCATCTTGATAAATATTCCATTTGAAAAACACTAAATAATTAGTATTTATAATTGTACTATTAAACAACAACAAACTACAATAGATGAATTAAATGCATTTAACAATTTCTAAAAAATCTTTCCATATGTTATAAGGAATTCCTATTATTTTATAATTTTGGCAAATGTTAAATCTAAAAACATTCGTATGAAGATTTGGGATTTTAAATATTAATTTAAAATATTATTAGCAATGAAAAAAAAATCTTTCAAAAGTTTCACTGCTTTAATATATAAAAGAACATTTTCCCAATATAATGTTAATTTCAAAATTGAAACAGTTTCGTAATATCATTATAATTGAATATCATATTTAACTCCAAAATATTAATGACGATAAATACTGTGTTTGAATCAGTCTCTGCATCAGCTTTTTTTTTTTTTTTTTTTTTGTTTTTTCTAGCGATGGCAGTTTAAGATATTTTACAGCATGGAATCCGAAAATATCGCTTCTGAAAAGAATCCTAGATCAGTCTCATTGCATATAACATACAACTATTTAACTCGTGATAGTAATCTATCAAACAGGAATAAAAAATTTAAATTAAATAAGACATACCTTTTAAGTTCCATAAATATTTTAATAATATCCGTGTTTTATCCTAAATTGTCAGACATATTTCTGTTAGCTTAAAAATACTGAATTCCCGCGTCAAAGTTTTCTGATCCTCATTTTATTCTGCGGTTTAATCGAGCGCAGACGATATTGAGCAAGCAGGTGCTTGTACTGTATTATTATAATTTTTTTTTATATACAACAGATTTAGAGTTTAAATGCGCAATTCTTTATCTTTATGAGAGTGTCTATGAAAATTTTCTATTTGAATGAAACACCTGCCTTTTTTCTTCCTTTTTTTAAAGTAAAGTTTGTTTTACACGTAATAAATAACAAAATACGTATCTTCTTAATAAATGAAAAGAGAGTATACAGGATAAAAAAAAAATTTTGTCAATCTGTCATTTTTTTCCATATTCATTTTCTGTAGAATAAAACAATTTGTAAAATAACTTTTTTTACAATCATATCTGAATTTGAAATAAGAATAATTATATCATGGGTTTTCTATAAAATTTGTATACATATTTTTTCGGAAAATGCTAATTTTATTTAAAAAGTCAGAAAGAAGTAGAATTTTTTAAAAAAATAGTTATTTAAAATAGTTAAACAATAACAGGAAAAAATATGAGTTGAATGCAAATTCTAAAGCAAGAAATGCATATATGACTAAACTCTGAATCCTCTTTCTACGTGCTCATTAAAAGCTACAGACTTAACTGTAATAGAAAATTTTAGTTTGAAACCACAGAAGTGTTTCAAATACCATTGGTCGACAAGAAAAAAAAAAAAAAAAAAAAAAAAAACCTTCCTCCCTGCAAATTAAATATATAAAGTGTACAGATTTAATATTCCTAATTCTAAATATGTTATCCAAATTGCTCCAGTACGTACCATTTTTCCGAGAAACACTTTTAATAATAACAACAATCAGTGAAGGATTAAATTGCAATAATAGATAAAATTGAAATCATAAAAAAAGTATACATTCACTGTCTTAGATAACAAATTGATAAAATATAGCATGTAAATCTAGTTAGTTGATACATGTACCGTGCATTTTCCTTTTTATGCCCCCCCCCCCTCTTTTTGTGTCCTAATTTACTATTTCCTATCCACTAACATATTTTCATTCCTTATGTAGCTGTAACTCGGGCATGTTTAAAATATTTCTGTTAATTGTCAAAGATTTTTGATGTTCATATTTTTGTCACACTGTGACTTACAATATGGTGGGTTTTTTTCGTCACATATGTGACGTGACGTACGTTACATGCAGTGACATAACAGTGACATCACAATTTTTTTTTATTGCCAGAAAATATAATTTTACATAAATAACATGTTATAAAAACATGTATAATAATCCCTTATAAAAAAATTAAGTTAAATAATGCTATAAAAAGTGATAGAATATTTTTATTAAGACTTACGATCGTTTCATCGCACAATCGGTGACATTTTCAAAATCAATCATAATAGAAAATATTTTCACATAACTTAAAAACTATAATATAGTAAACAATGTCACGAGACATGAAGCATAATGAAAATATTGCAACCATAAAATAAAATAAAAATTAAATTAGCTATTTGCGAGCGTGGATTAATTTTCACATAATTTAAAAACAACATGGTAAACAATGTCACGAGACATCAAGCATACTGAAAAACATTGCAAAACATAAAATAAAATAAAATTAACTTGGCTATTTGCGAGTGTGGATTAATTTTTACTATTGTTTCTACAATTACTTAGTATCTCTTTCCAAATTCTAGGTAAATCAAGGGACACAGAATCATTGCAAATATTCTCGTTGCGTAAAAATATTTCTATTGATTCTCGGACTATGGATGGTAAATAAAATCTTGATGGATAAATTAACTTGCTATTTTTAAATTCAATCTGTAAAGGTTCTTCGCTGCATAATCTGGCCAAAGCTGTGGTTCTTCTATTGTATTTGATGTCTGCTATATGTTCTTTGATTCTAGTTTTAAGTTTTCTGCTTGTCATACCTATATAAAACTGCTTTGTTCCATCTTCTTTGGTGAAAGGTATTTCGTATACTCCTGCTAATTGGTTGGGCTCAATTTGATCTATTTTCTTGCATACTATATTTTTTATTTTCATGGATGGTTTTGCGACTAGGAAGATATTGAATTTATTGAGTTTATATTTTAAACGGTTATATTTTATACGGTAGCGTATTTAGATGTATTATTATTCAAGACGCACCGAGGAATAAAGCGCACTGTGTACAGAAAGCCAATAGCCAGTCAATCCATTATCCCTAATAATGCGCAAGCACCTTTTTCATACAAAGTTTCTGCATTTAGACATTCTATTCAGAGAGCTTTCACAGTTTGTACCCCTGAACATTTAAATAACTAAATAAATAAAATATATGATATTGCAAGAAACAATGGATACAAATAAAGCACCATAGAAAAAATAATTAAGAGCTTGAAGAACAAAAAGGAAAGAAATTTCAAGCCTCAAAATTCCACGTTATCCACTTTACAATATTTTCCTGGTTTCTTCGAACGTTTAAAATATAAACTCAATAAATTCAATATCTTCCTAGTCGCAAAACCATCCATGAAAATAAAAAATATAGTATGCAAGAAAATAGATCAAATTGAGTCCAACCAATTAGCAGGAGTATACGAAATACCTTTCACCAAAGAAGATGGAACAAAGCAGTTTTATATAGGTATGACAAGCAGAAAACTTAAAACTAGAATCAAAGAACATAT
The DNA here is from genome assembly GCA_963932465.1 of Maratus speciosus. Classification (NCBI taxonomy): domain Eukaryota; kingdom Metazoa; phylum Arthropoda; class Arachnida; order Araneae; family Salticidae; genus Maratus; species Maratus speciosus. The sequence continues at coordinate 497,435,143 of OZ010794.1, read as the reverse complement.
AGCAGACATGAAATACAATAGAAGAACCACAGCTTTGGCCCGATTATGCAGCGAAGAACCTTTACAGATTGAATTTAAAAATAGCAAGTTAATTTATCCATCAAGATTTTATTTACCATCCATAGTCCGAGAATCAATAGAAATATTTTTACGCAACGAGAATATTTGCAATGATTCTGTGTACCTTGATTTACCTAGAATTTGGAAAGAGATACTAAGTAATTGTAGAAACAATAGTAAAAATTAATCCACACTCGCAAATAGCCAAGTTAATTTTATTTTATTTTATGTTTTGCAATGTTTTTCAGTATGCTTGATGTCTCGTGACATTGTTTACCATGTTGTTTTTAAATTATGTGAAAATTAATCCACGCTCGCAAATAGCTAATTTAATTTTAATTTTATTTTATGGTTGCAATATTTTCATTATGCTTCATGTCTCGTGACATTGTTTACTATATTATTGTTTTTAAGTTATGTGAAAATATTTTCTATTATGATTGATTTTGAAAATGTCGCCGATTGTGCGATGAAACGATCGTAAGTCTTAATAAAAATATTCTATCACTTTTTATAGCATTATTTAACTTAATTTATTTAAATAACATGTTTTGAATATTTTTTGTAATTTTTAAAAGTTTTCTAAGAAGTTCACATCTCAGTCACAATGTGACATCACTGAGTGGTGGCATTTTGGTCACAGATGTGACGCGACCACAGTGACTCACAGTGACGTCACAACGACGTCACCGTGACCATGCATGCTATGAGGGATATACCATATTAAATGAAAAAAAAATTCCACGAGAAGTGACTTAATTTTCCATCATTTTCCAATTTCCATAAATTTGGTTTTAATTTCAATATTTTGAGAATAATCAACTGCCAAACATCGAAATTTATGTTAATTCTTTTGTACAAATTTCTATTACTAATGTTTCATTAAGTATCAGTTACATTTTATTTCTGTCATTATCCTTTAATTTTGATGACCAGTGTAATAAGAACATTTACTACATTTCACATACAATTTCCATCTTGTTAACATAAGATCAAAAAATTTTTACAGCTTAAATGAATTCTGAACTTTGAAATTGAGTTAAACAAAAAACTTCAATTAAGTGAAAGGCCAATAAAAATCAGTTCTTGATTAAATTTTGAATTTGATAAACTATCTGGATACACCTAATACTACTCTGAGAGAGATTTAAATATGATCCACTTTTTAAACTAATTTTACACGGATTTAAAATTCCACTTGTAACCAATGAAAAAAATGTTCCATGCAAAGTATTTTTCACCTAGCCCTTTCAAATTTCTTTAGCTAATGACACTTTAAATTTTTTTTTATATAAATGGATATCCATATGTAAAACAGGGTTATATTTTACAAAAGCGATATTAATGGCAAATATCTTGATGACTTACCCAATATAAAGAAAATATTTCTATAATTTCAGAAATCATTGATATATATCAAAACGTATATGCAAATATGTGTACTTTTACAAGCTGAATTTAAACGAAAGTAAACATTAGTCTTAAAGCATTTAGAAGTTGCACGGTGGAGTATTACATATGGATTTCTTGTTTCTTATTTCTCTAAAATAGTATTTTTTCATACAGAAAAATGTTTATTACAAAACTGTCGTAAGCAAATAGAAAAAGTTTCAACCATGCCACTTTTTTTTTTTATAAATCTTTAAAATGAAAGCCGAGAATTCCAAACATAAACGTCCATTTTTGCAATTTAAAAAAATCTTATAATGCACAATTACTAATGTTTAATTAGTCATATTTAAAATGTCTGAGATAAACATTAAACACATCAGTTTGAAACATAAATCTTTCCGTATTTAAAAAATAAAACAAATTCACTGAAAACAAAATTTACATTTTAGTTTAAAATGAAATCTCATTCTCATCTCACACTCGTGGAACTCTACGAATAGTTATATACATACATATTTATATATTTGTAATCATTTATACCGTTTTGCTTAACAGAAATCTGGATACAAATTTTATAATTGGATACCTTAAGATTATTTTTAATATCATCATTATCACTTTAAGAATGATACTTCAATAACAAGTTTTAATGTACTCTTTTCTATTTAAATCTAATATACAATCTCTTCATATTAATACATGGAAATTATTCCAGAGAGAAAGATTCGCCTTGCATACAATATTTCAAATGAAAATCAAATTTCAAAGTAATTGCTTAAAAGGCGTAAAGGCCAACATAGTGAAAAAAAATTCCAAGCCGGGACTCGAACCCGGGCCATCAGTATAGCGCACTGACGTTCTACCGATTAAACCACTTGGAACGATACCTAGCTCGGAAAATTTCTCACTATTATATGTTGGCAAGGCTACAAACGTAGCACAAGATGGAATATTTATCGTGAGCCACCGACCTGGGGCGAGCACGAAACATAATTAAATCCAGCATCGATAGAATCTATATTAATACATGGAAATTATTCCAGAGAGAAAGATTCGCCTTGCATACAATATTTCAAATGAAAATCAAATTTCAAAGTAATTGCTTAAAAGGCGTAAAGGCCAACATAGTGAAAAAGATTCCAAGCCGGGACTCGAACCCGGACCATCAGTATAGCGCACTGACGTTCTACCGACTAAACCACTTGGAACGATACCTAGCTCGGAAAATTTCTCACTATTATAGGTTGGCAAGGCTACAAACGTAGCACAAGATGGAATATTTATCGTGAGCCACCGACCTGGGCGAGCACGAAACGTAATTAAATCCAGCATCGATAGAATCTATTAATACATGGAAATTATTCCAGAGAGAAAGATTCGCCTTGCATACAATATTTCAAATGAAAATCAAATTTCAAAGTAATTGCTTAAAAGGCGTAAAGGCCAACATAGTGAAAAAGATTCCAAGCCGGGACTCGAACCCGGGCCATCAGTATAGCGCACTGACGTTCTACCGACTAAACCACTTGGAACGATACCTAGCTCGGAAAATTTCTCACTATTATATGTTGGCAAGGCTACAAACGTAGCACAAGATGTAATATTTATCGTGAGCCACCGACCTGGGGCGAGCACGAAACATAATTAAATCCAGCATCGATAGAATCTATATTAATACATGGAAATTATTCCAGAGAGAAAGATTCGCCTTGCATACAATATTTCAAATGAAAATCAAATTTCAAAGTAATTGCTTAAAAGGCGTAAAGGCCAACATACTCACGATAAATATTCCATCTTGTGCTACGTTTGTAGCCTTGCCAACATATAATAGTGATAAATTTTCCGAGCTAGGTATCGTTCCAAGTGGTTTAGTCGGTAGAACGTCAGTGCGCTGTACTGATGGCCCGGGTTCGAGTCCCGGCTTGGAATCTTTTTCACTATGTTGGCCTTTACGCCTTTTAAGCAATTACTTTGAAATTTGATTTTCATTTGAAATATTGTATGCAAGGCGAATCTTTCTCTCTGGAATAATTTCCATGTATTAATATAGATTCTATCGATGCTGGATTTAATTATGTTTCGTGCTCGCCCCAGGTCGGTGGCTCACGATAAATATTCCATCTTGTGCTACGTTTGTAGCCTTGCCAATATATAATAGTGAGAAATTTTCCGAGCTAGGTATCGTTCCAAGTAGTTTAGTCGGTAGAACGTCAGTGCGCTATACTGATGGCCCGGGTTCGAATCACGGCTTGGAATCTTTTTCACTATGTTGGCCTTTACGCCTTTTAAGCAATTACTTTGAAATTTGATTTTCATTTGAAATACAATCTCTTCTTTTTTTCTTTTTCTTTTAAGTGTAAAATACATTTTCCATTGTATCTTATTATTTTTCTAACTGAATTTGGTATTATAGCGTAGTCGTATTTAATACGTATTAAAAAATAACTTATTATGTTCAATTACAGAAGTATAAATTTGTAACTTATTATGTTCAATTACAGAAGTATAAATTTGTAACTTATTATGTTCAATTACAGAAGTATAAATTTGTAGAAATTATGTTAGTAGATGGACGATGTTGTAAGAATATGCTTTTTATTTCAAATATATGCTTTTTATAGTTTGGGATTGTATCCAACTCAAAAACAAAATATGTACTTGAAGTCAACCGGAACCGATGCGAAACCAATAAAATATTTTTCCACGACACACAACTGGACTCAAACCCGATAGATTTCAACCCAAATCCAAACCGCATCCGAAATGAAATTAAACAAATAGTTTGTTTAGGTATTAATTAGAAGTCTGCATGGGCCCGAGCTTGACCAGGGGACCGTACACGGCCCGGCCGGCAGAATTAGGATAATTTTTTGAACGGACCAGGCCGACAGACAAAATAAACGGGCCGGCAAAAAAATTGAAGGGGTCTGTAGGGACGGGCCGATAAAAAAGTTAATCAAGCCTATCGGCCCGCTATAAGAATTCAAGCGAAGCAGATAAAATTCGAGCCATTTTCAATGAATATGATTTTCTCGAGTAGTATAAATGTGCATCACGAGCCGATGCGAGTTTAACAACATCAATACAGAAATGTAACATGTCCATCGCAGAGATCGGCATCGTACAGTTACTAGATGTCTGACTCCGGATTTAAATTGTTTCAGCAGACTCGTGCCCGGACGGAACTGGTCTTAATCGATCTCAGGATGTGTAGGACAGTCATTGTGTTTTGTAAAAGTATTAATAGTGATAATGAACATCTGTCAACAGTATCTTTGGAAATATACCTTAAGGTGGTTCTCATATCCACTGCTCAACAATGTGAAACTTTCAGACACATTTTCTGACTCATTTTTAAATATAAAGGCTTAAAATTGACAGGCACTATTGAAGGCATTTGGAAACGAATAGATTTCTCCATATTTGATAAGTTACTTATACAGATAACAGAGATTCTTGTCACGTGACTGTACGTTTTTCTCCTTTTCCGTGCTATCGCTTCCGAAAATTGCATTCCAAACGCTAACTTTGGCAGTATATATTACTTTTATCTATGAAACAAAACGGCATTTACATAGTTTCTGAATGAGAATACCAGCCAATCTTGTGCGTTTCCGAAAAGAAATGGATTCATAAATGTGTCGAAATGTAACTCCTTTGGTTGTGAGAAAAGCCTTAAAAATGAGAGAAATATTTTCACAAATTTACTTTTTATTATACAGCTTCAAAAGTTATCATGTTTTTAACCCTTTATTCTGAACTACATTAACCTTTTAATGAATCCTTATTTGAATTTTGAAATGTCTGTAGAGACGTTGACTAAAACACTGTAAATAATCGTTAATATTTATTATTGTGTGTTTTTTGTTCTGAGAATACATAGTAATCTAAAATATACTGTAAAATGTAAAAAACGGATTTTTTAAAATAGAAATTGAGTCGGTGCGGGCCGGGCCTGTTTTCACTGATTTTTGTACGGGTGGGGCCGGGCTCGAACCAAACTTTCAATTTTTACAGCGGGCCGGGTCGGGCCCGGGGAATTCTGGCCCTTGCAGACCTCTAGTATTACTTAAAGAAAACTTTTTATAAATGTTTACTAAATTAGTAGCAACAGATTAATCCACTTAATACTCGTTTAAAATTGGAAAATATATTTTAAATATTCAGCAAGTATCTGCTGATATATGTGAATAAAATTTAAACGTCAGTTATAGCAAACGTTTTTAAAACTTAATATAATAAACCTAATTCATCTGAAACGTAATTCTGCTTATTTTCATTGCTTTGTTTCTAAAATCTCAGGATTTCGACTTGAAAAAACCTAAATCTGACACGCAAGATACAGTCACCCCGACCAGGAAAAGGGAAATTAGGGACAACCCGACCCGATACAGAGGTGTCCGCTACTCAGAGATTATAACATATTTAAATATTAAAGAAAATAGATATGTTCATTTTTCAACATAAAAGATAACATTCCTATTAATGATGTAATTAACCCCTTAACAGTGTGGCCCGAACTGGATTCGAGCAAGAACACTTTGCTTGCCGCATTATTAAAAGCACTTTGATACCACTAATTTGTTACTGTAAATTTACCTTTATTGATTGTCAGATATTTTTCGATTAAGTAAGGTAAATATTTTAGTATGGAAAAAGTGGTGTCCAGCCCCATTTTTAATTTTTTTGTAAGAAAACAAATGTCACTGGGGGTTAAAGTCTACTTTTTACAACTGCAATATAAGATTAATTAAGTTCCTTTCATTTAGTGTTCGGGTTATAGCATTTCGGGTTGAGGTTGAAATGTATCGGGTTCGGCTCGGTTTGCATGCCGTAGGAAAGCATTTTTTTGTGTTAGGATCTGGTTGCGGTTCAATAGAATTTTTCTTCTTGTGTCGGACGAGTATCGGGTTGACTTCAAATATAAATTTCAGATTGGTGTAGAGTTGCATATTGTAGGAATTAATTTTGTCCTTTTCGTATTGGGTTGCGATTCGATAGAATTTTTTTTTATCATGTTCGAATTGAGTTTCTGGTTGATTTCAAATAGAATTTTCAGGTTCGTATCGTGCACAACGCGATATTTAGACAGACAGCTGGCCACTTTCTAATCAGCCTAAATCTGCATAGACTGCTTCAGGCTTCAATGAACCTGAGAAAATCAGTTTGATTGAGAAATAAATGGTCATTTTTCAATTAGCTTAACGCTATGTAGTCTTTTTGAGATAATCCTAAAAAAAACATCAGTCTGATTGAAAAATAAATGGACATATTCCAACTAGCCTAACTCTCCTTATGCTTTATGCAATAGGCTTGAAAAATATCAGCCTGATTGAAAAAAAATGACATAATTCTCAAATTAGCCCGGCTCTTTTCATAAATCCTCATTTCTGAACTAGTCTGCGACATATATATATATATATATATATATACATTACTGTCTATATATGACAATCGCTAGACAAACTTTTTCATTAGTTTTACGTGATTTCCATTTGAATTAAATTTTACTATACTATTAGAATATATACAAAAGTGCAGATAAAAAACACACGGCTGCACAAAATAATTAAAATACATTACGGTAATTACTTAAAGGATTTTTTAACTGTGTATCCTCTAAATTGTCTTTTTATACATATACTTTTATCGTATGAAGTCTCCAAAGAATATTCTGTGAGTGTTCGAAAATAATTCATAATCTGTGCACGACACATGACTTTTTATTTCATCTTTATACTCGTAGAAACAAAAGCATTATACAGGGTTTCCCAGCTAAGATGTTACAACCTCCGAGGGGAGATAGGGTACACCTATACGACTCGGAATCTCATAGGAATTCCAGGTTCGAAACGTTTTCCTGACACAGTTATGGCATTGAAAGTATTGCCAGTGAGCTACTATTTTTAAATTCAGATTCCTTGACTGGGACCATTTTTCTGAAGTGGTAAAATTCCGCTTCTTTTCGCCTTAATTAATAGGTCATTGAATTAATTAAGGCTAATTTTACTATATCAAAAAACTGGTGCTAAACAAGAAATCTGAATTAAATAAAAGTAACCCACTGGCAACACTGGGCATTGAAAAGTCTGGTTCACACAAAGCTGATCTTTGATCCTGGCAGAATTGCCAGTGAGCTACCTTTTTTTTCAATTCCTACTATTAGTTCACACTCTCCCTATATTTATTTATTTATTTATTTATATATATATCGTGTTCAAAATTTCAATCGTTAATAAAACACATATTATTCATCCTATCAAGTTGAAATAAATTGTTTTTATATTTGTACTGGATGACAATTGATGTTAATACAGTTTTTTCAAATATTAATTCATTAATTAAATTTTAATTAATTAATTTTATTTTTACATAGTAGACAAAATGGCGGTCATTGGTTATTGAAGCATTTAATGCATCTTCATATCTATAAGGAGGGTTACCATAGGGAGGACCCTGTTCTGTCGCCAAATACCGTTTGTCGTCAGTTTGTCGCCAACTTGGCGATATATCGCAAAATTTGGCGACCAAAATGTGTCGCCAAAAGTGACGTCAACTTGGCGATATCTTTAATATTTCGCCAAATTCCCATAGACTTCCATTGTAAACCTACTTGCTTATAGAAAATCAACAAATTGAGATATTTTAGTGCAACAAAAACTAATATTAGCTTAAAGGATTATATTAAATTTTTCTTTGATGACATAAGTAGGAATTGACTTTAAAAACAAAATTTTTATATTACTTGTTTAATTGCGATTTCTGGATTGGAACCACTATTTTGAAATGATAAATTTTCCCTTGTTTAATGACATATTAATTAAGTTGAAAACAAAGGGAATTTTACCATTTCAAAAAAGTGGTGCCAATCCAGAAATCGGAATTTAAAAAAAGTAACCCACTGGCAACACTGATTCAATGGTCTGTGATTCAATACGTCAGGAAGTAGTTTAGGACTTGACATTCCTATGTGATTCCGAGTCGCCTAAGTGTACCCTACCTCCCCTCAAAGTTTGTAACATCTTTGCTGGGACACCCTGTATAAATAATACTCTTTCAATAGCAAAATTATATATATATTTTTAAATAAACTGATATTAACATAGATTTATGAGTCTCCCTATAAATAAAGAAAAATAATATTAACTCTTTATCTACTGACGGTACTTATAAGAATCATTAAAATAACTTATTATAAAATTCATTTAATACATTGATTAGTAGTAATACAGTTTAGAATGAGTTATAGATGCATTACTTTCTCTTGTTCCAAAAGCATTATTGGTTACACAAAACAAAACTATTTTTAAAAGGATGATTTCTTTTGTCTTTGCATCTTTTCAGCTTTCTTGACGCTGGGGAGGGAGGGGATTTTCAATTAGGAAATACTTCTACATTTCTATTGAAAGAACATTATACTTGTACATTTTCTAATTCTACAAAATACTAAGAAAAATATTTAAAATAAAAGTTTTGAGTGAGGTTATAAATATTTCACAAAAACCCTATAAATTCTAATTTAAGTAATCCTTCTAAATCCTGCAAACCTTCTAAAATTCTTCTAAAATTTATTAAATGATTATGTAAATCTTCAAATGTAGTTCAAAAAATTCACGAAAAATGCTTTAGAAGATAAAATTTTTATGGATTCATAAATTAGTACATAAAGGGTTAATAAATTATTTATTGATAAAAGCTACTTACAAACATTTATAACATGCAGTAAAATGTAAGATTCTCTATATTTCTGGAGAATTTGTCATAAGCTAAAAATCATATTTTTACATATTTCTTTAATAACAATCGTTAGTTTTTTTCTGGTTAAAATTGGGCGCATACGTATTTCTATATCACAAAATAGGAGAAAAATATTCGAACAACGGATGGGATATTTTTGTACAAAATCCTTTTATAATTGGGGATGTATTTGACAGCTGGATATGTCTTGTTATACCACCTAAGAAAGTTTATAAAGATAAAATTTTTTGAATCAACTGTATATAAAAATGCGTAAGGTATATTTTGTACAAATAAAAGTTTTTTCAAGTTATTTCAGCATCAAAATATCGGTTTCGTGATTTCATTAATGAACTTTCAGAACTTTTATTTAAAGATTTGTAATGTTTTTACAAAGACTCTGAGATACTTGATATGTACCTTTTCTTCATACGAAATCAGACAGTTTAAGAATTTTTAATTTACAATGTGTTTATAATGTAGATCATCTTTATAGAGAGGTTGCACTAATCTTGGAATGTATTTTTTAATATGGGCTCTTTAAAATACAACGGAAGCTTGTTATGCTGTATTGGAGTAAATTGCTATGTGGTGTGAGTATAATGTAAATTCTTGTACAGGGTCGCACAAAAAGCATGTGAATATAATGTAGTCTAATAGTGATAACTGCGAGAGAAATGGTTTGTTGACTTTTTATTTTTCCGAGCTGAATAAAATTTGAGTTTCTTTATATGGTATCTATAAAGATATATGCATCGTATAGAAGTCTCCACAAAAGAATTCACATACAGTAGTGCGTATGGAGAGTAGTTGTTAAAAAAGGAGTTGTTCATCGTGCTCTGGATTTTCAAAACCGTTTATTTAGATATGGGTGGGGCTAGTTGAGTATTATACTTTGGATGGACCTCCCCACCTAGTTAAGCCTCTTTGTTTAAACATCTCTTTTATTGTATGGAAAAAGAAACTGTTTTATACCAATCGTTTCGTAATGTTGGTAAATGTATCTTAATCTGTGTTTCCTAATATGAATGTTATTCTTATAAGAGATTTTTAATCCAACCCTTAATTTTCTCTTTCTTTCAATACGTTATTAATTTTTTTTTCTTTTAATTCTATGCAGTATTAGCCTTTTAGTTGTAGTATCATGTATTTTATTGTGATAAAAGTTTTTTACTCCAACATTTCTCTTTTTTTCACTACGTTATCAGTTTTACCTTAAATCTATGCAGCATCATCCTTGCAGTTGCAGTATCATTTATTGATTTTTTACAACACAATTAGCAACACCACCATTGTGTGATGCATGAATTTTCATTTTTATATACATTGTTACAGATTTTGTAGTGTTTCATGTCTTTTTTCTCATACGTGCGAGAGGCGTGTCAGTGTTTCTCTTAACGCGCTGCTCCCATGGTTTGTGGTTTCAACGTCTTGATCAATGTATGTACGGATTTGGGAGGTCGATATGCATCTGTTTGACAGAGCGAAAATCCAGATTTCCCCGCTTCTCTGAAATTTTCGACAGCCATCACTTTCTTTAGTTTGAAACATATAAGTAGAGCTTCCGCAAATGCAGAAGAGAGCAGTATTATCTGAGCTGTTTTCTTTGCGTGAATAGGTTTGCGATGAATCTTGGCGTTGTGGAGAATATTATTCCTGTGATTTCTAATATTTACGCAATTTGTTACTACTGCTCAGCTGAAAGTTTGAGGTGTTTGTGAAAGAGTGTTTAATTACACTTGTGTATCTTGATCTTTCTAAAGTATTAATAAAATATATATACCGTGACGTCTAAATAATTGTTTTCTTATTGACTATCAATAACATAAATCCGAAGTACATAACATTATACTCATTCAATTTTTTAAACAATTTTTAAAAGTTTATGTAATCGCTTAAAAACGTCATTAATAAACTTAACTGACCAAATTGCTTTAAAAATCTTCGTTTCAAGTTTAAAAAAAATAAAGGCGTCTGTTCTTTAATCATATACAATTAAACAACACGAACACTTTGTTCCATTGCTTTTAAATGAATTCTCATTTATGTAATCTGAATACACATACGTTGAGACACGTATTGAACCGTGATAAGAGTTTTTTACTCTCAAAGTTTATTTTTTCTCTTTCTTTCAATATGTTATCAGTTTTTTAAAAGTCTATGCAGTATGAGCCATTCATGTATTGATTTTTCACAGTACCATTTGAAAATGAGTAATTAGTGTTTCAGAAGAGATAACTTCTAATTGCAAACGCAACATCTCTTCCAGAAGAAGAATTGACGATAATTAAGTTACTGTTCGCACGCTATTTAATTTCTAAAATTTTACATTGAAACGAAAGCAAGCAAAAGACAATTCAATTAAAAAGTTCTAAAATCAGTTGAGAGACTTTGGCATACAGACTTTGTCCACAGACGTTTGTATAGAGATGTATCTTGCGTAAAAAAAAAAAAAATACATTTTATTATAAAACAGGCAGAAAATAAAAAATAAAAACCAGGAAGATTTCCAACTAATTTTGATTTCATTCAACTAAAGTTTCTACTGCTAAATAATTTTTTTCGAGTGCGTACGATTTTGTTAACTGTGTTACACATATTTAAAATTATATCCAGTTTCAACTTTCTATGGTAAAAGTGCAAAAGAGAAATAAAATACTTTTGTAAATCAACAGTAAAAAGGGATGTTTTACAAAAGTCTATTATTTCTCTTTTGCACTTATATGATAGAAAGTTGAATCATGATATAATTTTACAATACCATTAGAATATATCTCTTCTAAAACATATTTTCAGCTGTTTGTATCCAATTATCACTAAATTAGTGAGTTATTACATTTGTGTATGATTTAGTTTCGACAGTGTGTATTAAATTCCAGCTTTAGTTCGCTTTCAATTACGCATTTCATCAAACTTACTAGAATTGCTCCTCGTATTAAAGTTTCGTATAATATTTTTTTTCTAAAATATTTTCCTTTGTAAAATTTCTTCATTTGTTGCACTAAAAAAGGACTCTAATGCTTATATTATGTCCTATGCATGTTATTTACATTTCTTGAACTTTTCCAACCTATCTTTCAGAAGCTAGAGAAATTCCGATGGGGTAATTATTTACCCAAAAGCAATTAGTGACTGTTTTAAATAGAATTCTCACTTATCTCAGGTTTTGCATAATAACTTAAAAACTATACAACAACCACCTGCTTGTAACGTTGGATTGAATAAATCCATTTCTTCCAGTTTACCATAGAAAGTATAACTGAATAAATAAGATAATAAAAGTAAAATAATTTTAAAATAATATAAAAATAATAATTATAGAAAAATAGTGATAAATTGTTTCTTTGGAATTTTCCTAAAAGTTTTAAATATTTTTCTTAGTTTCCGCAATATTTCACTTTTCATTATTGGAACTAACTTAAAATGTGCTAAAAATGATAACAATACATTTACAAGGCAAATAAATACATTTATTTATTCAGATCGACACGTTTTGTCACTCTGATTGGCGACATTCTCTAGGTTTATACTGATACAAATATTTTTCCAAAAAATTTTAAATCGAAAAACTGGTAAACAAAAATCATGCGATCTCATGCATAATGAAATGAACTGCAATTTAAAAAAGGGATATTTGTGAACGCGAATTATTTTATAGTGTTGTTTCATTAGTATGTAGAACATCTCTTTTCAGCAGCTGAGTAAGTTTAATTAAAAACATAGTATGTAAGAAAATAGACCCAATAAAACAAAATCAATTATCAGGGATATATAAAATACCTTTCACGAAAGAAGATGGAAAAGTACAATTTTATATAGGAATGACAAACAGAATGTTTAAAACTGGAATCAAAGAGCAAATAACAGATATAAAATACAACAAGAAAACAACAGCTTTGGCCAGACTATATAACAGAGAATCTTTCCAGATTAATTTTAAAAGTAGCAGTATAATTTGTCCATCAAGATTTTATTTGCCATCCATTATCTGAGAATCAATAGAGATGTTTTTACGCAGTGAGAATATATGCAGTACTTCACCTTACTTGGAGCTTCCTAAAATTTGGAAAGAGGTGTTCTACTGAATAATGAAACAATAATATAAAACAATTCACGTTCACAAATATCCATTTTTGGTGCGTTCGCAATTATATAAATACGTAGCACTTATAGTCGTCGTTCAGTCCGTCCGTCCGCATACAACAGAGCAAAACCTACCCAACCGAATGGTCTGAAATTTGAAATATATAATTATTTCAAAATTTTGTCGAGTCATTTCTAATTTTATGAAAATGGGATGTATAGTTTAAACACAGAGACAGTCAAAAGTATTCCGTTACATTACGGCCAATGGGAAAAAATTATTGCAAGTGCATTTTAATAATGTTACTGCCTTCCGAATGGTCTGAAATTTTAAATACATAATTGTTGTAAAATTTTGTAGAGTCATTTCCAATTTTATGAAAATCAGGTGTATAATTTAATTACAGCGACAGTGAAAAGTTTTCCGTTACATTAAAGCCAATGGGAAAAAATATTTCAAGTGCATTTTAATGATGTTACAGCCTTTCAAGCAGAATGAAATTGATATGCACTTATGAAGTTAATTAAATATACATTCAATATAATATACGGTGCAAAAAATATTTATAAAACGTTATAAAACGTTAGTTATAGTACGAACTCACCTCATTTCCCACATTTGACGAGCAATTTCCATTTTAGTAATATTGCAGTTCATTTTATTATGCATGAGATCGCGGGATTTTTGATTAGCAGTTATTCGATTTATAATATTTTGCAAAAATATTTGTATCAGTATAAACCTTGAGAATGTCGCCGTCAGAGCGATGAAACATGTCGATCTGAATAAATAAATGTATTTATTTGCATTCAAAACATATTTTTATCACTTTTAGCAAATATTAAGCTAGTTCGGAAGTTTGAAGTGATTTCCATACATAGTTTTATTTTCATTATAGATTGTATTAATTCGAATTAAGGAAAATAATTTCAAAGATATTCTATAAATATCTATAAGATAAAAGTAACAATTTCGTGGATATATAAATTCCTATTTAAAAAACCTAAAATCTAAAACAATTTTAATGATATAAAGAAATATTAACAGATATTTATAACAAACACTACGAGACAGTTAAGATTGCTTATAAATATAGCGAAATTATAATAAGCTAAAAATCTTATTTTCTTGTATAACATTTTTTAGTTTTTTTCTAGTTTAAATGAGACATATATATAAATACATATCTAAAAAAGAGCAAGAATTCGAACAAGATGGGATATTTTTTACACGAAATCCTCTTATAATTGGGTTGTATCTCACAGCTTCTTGTACTGTATTTCTTGCGATACTACCTAACAAGCTTTATATATATAAAAAAATCAATAAAATATCTACATAGCAATACTTAAATATATACTTTTGGGAGGATAAATGTTTGTTCTAGTTTTTTTAGCCTAAAAATATCGACTTATATTTTTCGTTAATTGACTTTCAGAACTATTCTACTGCTTCAAAGATGTTTAATTTTCTAAAACAGACGTTAAGTTATTTGTTATTATTATATCTTTTTAGTTTGTATGCTTCTGATATATGCAGTTTAGTTAAGAATTCGGTTTGAAAGAAAATTTAGGCAGTCTTTAAAATATTTTTTTTTCGTATTCTTACTTTTTACTATCTTTACCAGAAGAAAGTATTGGATTCGTAAAAAATTCTATGCTTCTATGTATTCTTGTGATATGATTGAATAACTTCGTTTCTTTCAGTTTACCATTCAAAGTATAACTGAATAAATAAAATAAAAAGTAAAAAGAAATAAAAATAATGACTATCGAAAAATACACTGTAAAAAAAAAATGGTAACGTTCCATGTAAAATCCAGGAACGTTTCGCCTTTTCTCAGGTTTTCAGAATAATTTAGCTCTTTCCTGTGAAATTCTGGTTTTCTTATCTGAAACGTTCCTGAACAAAAGTTGGAAACAGCAAAACGCTGCGGCCGCCATTTACTATTTTTCTGCTATAATCCGTTGCTCGCGCGCGAGTGTCGAAAACGAATTCCTTAAATGAATGTAAAAAAATCAATATGGAATGCAAATAAATCAATAGACGACATAATCCTTTACGTCTCTATTGTCCAGACCATTCAGATGAAAATACAATACCTCTGTGACATCGCTAAGAGATTATCTCTCGTACTTGTCTGTGGAATGTTTAACGAGCGGACCGTGTAAAAAAAAATACACCTATTATTTGGATCTCCATTAACCAGGGGACCATCAAACATGATTCTCACCTATTTTGATTAATTTAAAGTATGTTTTAGAGTTCTTATCTCTAAATATTCTTGTGAAAGGATTTCTTCAAATGGGCCTTAGATTTTCAGAAATTAGATGCCGAGGTTTAGCATATGTTTCAAATACCCATTAGTTTGCAGCTCCCAATGTGTCTTTCGTGGTGTGGACGCAGAAGGCTCGCACGCCGCCTGTACGGCCCGAGTTCGATGCTACCTCTTGACTTTTTTTTTCTTTTTTTATTCATTTTATATTTTAACACTTTACAATTTGATTTAAATTTGATATATATTTGACACTTTGAATTGCTGCAAATTTGATTTTTTTTTTATTTTCGGAAAAAATATACAATTACGTTTAGGATTTTTTTTTTTTTTTTTCATGAAAATTTATATGTATTTTATCTAACTTGTAAACTAACATAATTACTGACGAAAATCCAAAATATTTTATGTCTAGATTTTTTTTCTAATTATTATTTACATTTATATATTTTTATATTTTAAGCAAAGTTCAGAAACAATATATCATATATATATTTACTTTATTGAATTTTAACTGAAAATTTATTTTTTCGTGTAAATTATAAATAATAATTTTGATGTCAATTTCAAAATATTTTTTCATTCCAACAAATAATGATAATAAAGCGAAAATTGTCAACTGGAAATGTAAAAATCGTCTGCGGATCCCGCATGCTGTGAAATGTCAGTAATGTTTTGCTGTCAACAGAAATATTCCTGGTATTTCGCAGGAAACTTACTGGCATTTCTGTAGAATGTTTTTAACATATACAGTAAAGTTCCAGTCATTTTCAAGAAATGTTTCTTAGAAATAATGGGCAACTCAGCTGCCCATTTTTTCCCAGGAACGTTGTGGATTTTTTTTTACAGTGTAATCATAAATTGTTTATTTAGATATCTCCATTTAACCTATGGAAAATTTACTTTTCCTAAATGTTTTCAATTTCTTACTGAACTGTTAATGTAGTTTGAATCGATGAAAATAAGTTCAAAGATATACTTTAGATATCAATATTATAAAAGTAATAATTTCGTGGATATATAAATTTCCATTTAGAAAATATAAAACTTAAAATAGTTTTAATTATTGTCAAAAGGATTTATAACAAATAAAGGACTCTGACAGGGATATTGTATCTCACCAACACTTTTTTAGTTTATGTTGAAGGAACATTGAAAATTTGGAAGGAGTACTGCAAAGGAACGGGACTTAAGGTGAATGGAATGTCAATTTTTACTCTACAATTCGCAGATGGCCAAGTTATAATTTCAAAAAGTGATAATAATTTTGAGAAAATGACGACAAAAATTAAGGATGAATATCAAAGATGGGGATTTTACCCGAATGTTAGCAAGGCCAAATAC
Source organism: Maratus speciosus (assembly GCA_963932465.1). Taxonomy (NCBI): domain Eukaryota; kingdom Metazoa; phylum Arthropoda; class Arachnida; order Araneae; family Salticidae; genus Maratus; species Maratus speciosus. Next base: position 497,418,248 of record OZ010794.1, on the reverse strand, counting down.
CTATGTATAGGAGGATCTAAGATCAGACCTAAATCTAAATAATAAGTAGAAAGCTAAAGTGAAAGCTGTGAGCATTATAGATATCGTCGTGTAAACATTAATAGAGAAAGAAGAGACTCACAGAAAATTAAATACAGAATTTGTCAGGGGAGAAAAGCTGTAAAACTATTACATTCTTTTTAGTAGCGTCAGGAGATGTGTAGGAAAAGAAAGGATACTATGTACAATTCAATTGTGAAAAGCATATTGTTATATGGAACAGAAGGATGGAGAATTATGGAGCCTAAAGAAAAAAAATTAGCGGCAGTAGAAATGGATACCCTAAGAAGATAATACATGATATCAAGAATAGACAGAATAGGAAATGAAAGAATCAAGGCAATGATGAAAATAAAGGGAACCATGATAGATGATATTAAAAAAAATTGTTAAAACAATGAGTGATGAAAGACTGCTCAAAATTACATTCAATTATAAAGCAAATAAAAACAAGTTGGAAATTGTTCGTCAAACGTGGCAAATGAGGTGCGTTCGTACTATAACTAGTTTTATAATTATTTTTTGCACCCCATATTGTACTGAATGTGTATTTATTTGCAATTCATAGGTGCATAGTCTGTAACATCATTAAAATGCACTTTCAATATTTTTTTCCCATTCCTCTTAATGTAACGGAAAACTTTTGACTGTCCCTGTAATTAAGCTATACATCCAATTTTCATGAAATTTGAAATGGCTCGACAAAATTTTGCAGCAATTATATATTTAAAATTTCAGCCCATTCGGAAAGCTGTAACATCATTAAAATGCACGTGCAATAATTTTTCCCATTGGCCGTAATGTAAAGAAAAACTTTTGACTGTCCCTGTAATTTAACTATACATCCGATTTTCATAAAATTTGAAATGACTCGACAAAATTTTACAACAATCATATATTTAAAATTTCAGACCATTCGATTGGGTAGTTTTTGCTCTATTATATGCGGACGGACGGACAGACAGACGGACGGACAGACAGACGGACTGAACGACGACTATAGGTGCTACGTATTTATATAATTACGAACGCACCTAAAATGGAAACGGGGAAGACCACGAAAGAACTGGATGGATGATACTGAAAAGGTGATGAGAAATAGAGGTCTAGAAGAGGAATGGACCCTTGACCGGAAGAAATGGAATAGACTATTGTAGATTTTTCGAATGGCGTCATCTGACTCTATAAACCGAGTTTATATAAATGTAAGAAATAATAACAAATATTTATAACAAACACTACGAGTGAGTAAAGATTGCTTATAAATATAGCAAAATTCTAATAAGTTGATCCAGTTGAATCAGTTGTTATATTGTCTTTTATAACATTTTTGAGTTTTTTCTGGTTTAAATTAAACACATACATATCTCCACATCTAAAAGAAAAAGTCCTTCCGGCCAGTGCCGAGAGGAAGAGGTAGCTTTCATATTCCATATTTTAAAAAAGCCAACTTATATTATTCAAACACACGAAGCTCAATTTAGTGAAAACCGAATATAGGAGATTCAATACTAATTTTTATCAATACTAAATCATTATGAATGAGAATTTCGCGAAATTAGTCAGCTTTATCCAAGCTGCTTTTATTTAAAGTAACTTATATTTGGCTGCCAAATTCGGCGATTTCTTAAAGGGCCTGCCATTTTAAGACAACATGGTGGATGAGGCTAACCAGTGAACTTGTTCGAGACCTTAGTAATTGCTGTACACATGCTCACTTACATCGGAATCGGTTGATATATACGAGTGTTGTCGCAGGCAAAAAATCAGATTTTTCAAAATGTCACCCACATTAGATATTGAAACTGCTATATCTGAACCATTTTTTAAGATAAATACAAACAAAAAATGCTCCTGAATCCTTATATCAAGGTCAAATACTTAAAAAAGAAACCTTTTTCAATTTCTAACTTTTTTGCACCTCACTTTAAATATATAGTATTTTTAATTTAACCCTCTAAGTGTTTGGGGCGTATTATTCCGTTCACTGAGCTCCAGGTTTCACAGCAATACAAGCAATATTTAAGATAATATAATTCTATAGATTTAATGTATTTTAAATACATTGAAGAATGATTAATGCTCTCAAGGATTACATTCATATTAATTCAGTTTTTTTTATAATGTTGAAATAATCATATTTTCTTAGCATTTAAAACAAAATGCAGAGAAAACAACATTACAATTTTACCCTTTTTCAAGACGCTCGGAGGGTTAATGGCCACCATTTTGAAACAAGATGGCTGATGAAGCTGGCCAGCGAACTTGGTCGAGATATTGATGTATACTATCCACATGCCTTCTTACATCGAAATAGGCGAATACATGTGTTATCGCGTGACAAATACAAGATCGTTTCAAAATGTTAGCCACGCTAGAAATTCAAAGTGCTATAATTCAACCCTTTTTTAAGATATAAACAAAAGAACAAATTTTCAGAAACAAAAACTGCTCCGGAATCTTTGTATCAAGGCCAAACACATTAAAAAAAAAAATCTTTTTCATTTTCCAATGTTTTAATACCTCATTTTAAATTTTAAATTTGATATTTTTAATGCAACCCTTGTGAAACAAGATGGCGAATGAAGCTGGCCAACGAACTCGGTCGAGACATTGGTATGTACTATGTACAGACCAAGTTACAACCAAATCGGTTCATAAATACGCCTGTTATCGTGTGACAACTATCAGGTCGTTTTAAAATGTCAGCCACGCTAGAAATTCAAAATGCTATAACCCAGCCATTTTATAAGATATAGACGAAACAATAACTGCTCCCGAATATTTTTATCAAGGTCAAACACATAAGAAAAAAATATTTTTTCAATTTTCAATTTTTTGGTACCACATTTCAAATTTAAATTTTTCTTGCAAATTTAAATGGCCGCCATTTTTAAACAAGATGGCGGATGAAGCTGGCCAACGAACTCGGTCGAGACATTGGTATGTACTATGTATAAACGAAGTTACATCCAAATCGGTTCATAAATACGCCTTTTATCGCGTGACAAACTTCATGACGTTTCAAAATGTCAGCCACGCTAGAAATTCAAAATGCTATAACTCAGACATTCTTTAAGATATAGACGAAACAAAAACTGCTCCGGAATGTTTGTTTAAATGTCAAATACATAAAAAAAAATATTTTTCCATTTTCAATTTTTTGGTACCTCATTTCAAATTTAAAATTTTTTTAAAATTTTTAAATGGCCGCCATTTTGAAACAAAATGGCGGATGAAGCTGGCCAACGAACTCGGTCGAGACATTGGTATGTACTATGTACACATCGAATTACATCCAAATCGGTTCATAAATACGAGAGTTACAGTGTGACAAAGGTCAGATATATATATATATATATATATATATATATATATATGGATATATATATATATATATATATATATATATATATCAATTTTGAACGGACGGTTGTTTCGGAGTCTGGGGGTCATGATAGATGAAAATAGACCAAAATTTTTTGACATCGCTTTTCTCCGAACGGCTGCAATATGTAGCTTTTTGTAATGAAAGCTACCTAAAACAAGCAATTGAACAACGAATGCGATTGTTTTATGCAAAATCCTCTTATAATTGGAGATGTATCTCACAGCTATATATTTCTTGTTATACTACAAAAGAAAGATTACAAAGACAAAAATTACTTTTAAAGAAAATAACTACAGAAAAATACTTAAGATATACTTTAGGGACAATAAAAGTTTGTTATAGTTTTTTAAGGCTAAAAATATCGTATTACAGTTTCCATTAATTAACTTTCAGATCGCATCCATAGTTTCGAAGATGTTTAATTTTTCTAGAAAAATTGTTAAGATATTTGTTAAGACTTTTTTTTCTGATGAAAATTTGCGAGCTTCTGATATATCAAGTTTAGTTAAGAACTTCGTTTGAAAGAAAATTTAGGAAGTCTTAAAAATATTATTATTTTTTTATTAGTTAGCGCCTTCCAGAAAAGAAATCATTAAAATGTAGATGTGGCAAAAAAAAAAAAAAAAAAAAAAAAAAAAAAAAAAAAAAAGAAAAAACGTGACGCATATAAATATAATTATATGACGAATCCACATGTTCATTGAACTAGGAATACAGAGTCATAACAGTCTAAAACAGTTTTATTGATATATAGTAATGATAACAAACATTTATAACACACACTACCGTGAGTTAAGATTGCTTATATATATAGCGAAATTCTAATAAGCTGAAAAACTTATTGTCTTTTATAACATTTTGGGATTTTCTCTAGTTTAAATTAAACACATAAATAACTCGACATCTAAAAGAAAAACAAGCATTCGTACAACGGATGCTATATTTTTAAACAAAAATCCTCTTATAATCGGGGATGTATCTCGCAGTTATATATTTCTTGCTATACTAACACAGTTTTTAAAGACTAAAATTGTTTTTGAGAAAATAACTACAGAAAAATACTTAAAGATATACTTTTTGGACGATAAAAGTTCGTTCTAGTTTCTTTTTTATCCTAAAAATAATCATAAATTGTTTATTTAGATATTTCCTTTTAAGCTATGGAAAATGGAATTTTCCTAAAAGTTTTTAGAAATTTTTCTTATATGCCATAATGTTATACGCACGAATTTTCATAAAAGTAGCAATTTCGTTGCTATACAAATTTCTATTTAGAAAACCTAAAAGCTAAAACAGTTTTAACAGAGTTCGTACGCTTCAAGGACTTTCAAACACCTTTTACCAGTATTTTCGAAAAATAATATTTTGTTTATTTAATGAAAATAAATTCTATCTTCAGATATAGGGACCAGTACTTTATAAAATTCTGTTACTAAAACACTTAAAATCCCCTGAATCCCCTGATGCTTACGAACCTAGTTTAATGATATAAAGAAATTATAACACATGTTTATAACAAACCCTACGAGTGAGTTAAGATTGCTTAGAAATATAGCGAAATTCTAATAAGCTGAGTATCATAAATTCTTGTATAATATTTTTGAGCTTTTCCTCTAAGAAATAGACTTTGATGTTTATAATCTATCCTATACATGTTCCATATATTTCTTGATTTTTTTCCAACGTATCGCTCACACGTTATTTTAAGACAAATTCTGGTTGGCTATTTAGTTAACCAAAATAAATTAGTGATTGTTTTGAACAGTACTCGTACTTTTCTCAGGTGGTGTATAATAATTTAATAGCTATGTAACAGACACCAACTTCTAAAGTTAAATTTAATAAATTCTTTTCTTTCAGTTTATCATCCAAAGTATAATTGAATAAATAAAATAATAATATTAAAAAATATATATATAATATAATAATTATCGAAATATAATCCTAAATTGTTTATTGAGATATTTACTTTCAATCGAATTTACCTAAAATTTTCAATGGAAAATGGAATTTAACTAAAAGTTTTTCAAAATTTTTCTTATTTGCCATAATGGTTTACGTATGAATTTTCCTTAATGCCTATATTAATTAGAATCGATGAAAATAAGCTCAAAGATATTCTTTAAATATTACTCTTATAAAAGTAACACTTTCGTAGATATATAAATTTCTATATAGAATGTCTAAAAGCTAAAATAGTTTTAATGATATAAAGAAATAATAACAAATATTTATAACAAACAATACGAGTGAGTTAATATTGCTTCTAAATATACCGAAATTCTAATAAGCTAAAAATCTTACTGTCTTGTATAACATTTTTGAGTTTTTTCTAGTTTAAATTAGACGCATACGTATGTTTATATCTAAAAGAAAAACAAGCATTCGAACAACGGATGCGATATTTTTATACAAAATTCTCTTACAATTGGGTTATGTATCTCACAGCTACATATTCCTTGTTATACTACCTAACAAGGTTTATAAAGACAAAAATTATTTTTCAAGAAAATAACTACAGAAAAATACTTAAAGATATACTTTTGGGACGATAAAAGTTTGTTCTAGTTTTTTAGCCTAAAAATATCGACTTAAAGTTTTCATTAATTAACTTTCAGAACTATTCCATAGCTTCGAAGATGTTTATTTTTTCTAAAAAAGATGCTAAGATATTTCTTAGATTTTTTTCTTATGAAAATTTGCAAGCTTCTGATACATAAAGTTTAGTTAAAAACTTCATTTGGAAGAAAATTTAAGCAGTCTTAAAAATAATTTCTTTTTGTTCTGTTTGCTAGTGCCTTCCAGAAAAGAAATAATTAAAATTAAGATGTGATAAAAATGAATTAACAGATATAAATATAATTATATGACGACCCCACCTGTTCATTTAACTAAGAATACAGACAAGTATTTTTATTTAAAATTAAGTGTTTTTTAAAAGAAAATTGTTAGGGCAAGTTTGTGTAATTAGAGACGGGGCAAAAACGCTGAAAAATATAATAAATATTTAAAAAGACTTTTTAAATTTAAAAAATACAGTTTTAACTTAGTTGTGTGTACCTTCATTTTGAACTGCTTTTAATAAAATTTAAGACTTTTATAAATAACATTTTATAGTGTAAAACGGGAAAAATGTTTTAGTTACATATTTTCAGCAATGTTTTTTGTTATCCCGTTTTAATTTTTTTTCATGAATTTGCAGTATGTGGTACTAAGCAATATTAATTGAAGCAACTTTAATAACTTCAAAATTCATTTTCACACGATTTTTAAAAGCAAAAAAAGCTCTAAAATTAGAATTAAATGATTACGTTTTAAAAGCAGGAAAATATTGAAAACTACATCAGAAAAATTTATTTACATGTGAATATTAAAAGAGGAAGAAGACTTTAAAATAATAAATTCATTAATATGCATTAAAAGCCGTGAGTGAGGAAATTAAGTCATATTTAAAATGGTCAAATAATAATATTACTGAACAGTTTAAACTTACACAAGACATTTATTTCCTATTTCGAGGTGATCTTTTTAATTATTGTTGCCAATTCTAATACAGCGCAAATTACAATAATCCTTTTCTAACAACAAAATTATTTACGCTTGAATATTAAAAAGAGAAAGAAAACTTTGGTGAAAATTACGTCAGATTTAAAACGATACATTTAAAATTTCTTATTTAAATTTGATTCTGTTGAATTAGTTCATTTTATATTAACTTATTTTCAAATGCTTAAATGATCTTATTGAATCAAACATGGAAACAGTCGTTAGATGTCTTAACAGCAGCTGATTCGGCGTTGTAATTGCCGTTACAGGAAGATCGCCACTGGTTTTTTATTATAATTCAATCTTACGTAATATTTTTAAAGGCGATAAAATTAGCGTATTTTTGGAGTCTACGATGTTTGAATGGAGGTTGACGAGCGTAGCTCATAGAGGCCATGGGCCCCTTAGTAATATAAAAAAAAATACTTTTCGAAAAATAAACATAATTTTTTTATTCAGATATTTCTTTTCAATCTACGGAAAATGGAATTTTCCTAACAGTTTTTCATTCTTATTTGCCTTAATGTTTTACACCAGAATGTTCACTTTGTATATATTAGTTGGAATCGATGAAAATGAGTCCAAATATATTCTTTAAATATCAATATTATAAAACTATCATATTCGTCGATATATGAAATTCTATTAAGAAAATTTAAAAGCTGCAACAATTTTAATAATATAAAGAAATGATAATAAATATTAATAACAAATACTACGCGTGAGTTAAGATTGCTTATAATTATAGCTAAAATCTAATAAACTGAAAATTTTATTGTCTTTTTATAAGATTTTTGAGTTTTTTCTAGTTTATATTGGACATAATACATATCTCCCTATCTAAAAGAAAAGCAAGCATTATAACAACGGATGCGATATTTTTATACAAAATCCTCTGATAATTGGGGATGTATCTCATAGCTATATATTTCTTTTTTATACTACCTAACAAAGTTTATAAAGACAAAAATTACTTTTCTGGAAAATAACTACATAAAAATACTTAAATATACACGTTTTGGATTATAAAAGTCTGTTCCATAAATTAAAGATGAATGTATTAGATTCTTAAAAATTTTCGACTTACGGTTTTCAACGGATATACAAATTTCTATTACGAACATCTGAATGCTAAAACAGTTTTTATGATAACAAATATTTATTACAAACACTAAGAGCGAGTTATGATTGCTTATAAAAATAGCGAAATTCTAATAAGCTGAAAATCATATTTTCTGTTATAACATTTTTAATGTTTTTCTAGTTTAAACTAGGGACATGTATATATCCATATCTAAAAGAAAAACAAGCATTCGAACAACGGATGGGATATTTTTTATACTAAATCCGCTTATAATTGGGGGTGTAACTCACAACTATACATTTCTTGTTATACTATCTAAAAAGTTTATAAAGACAAAAATTACTTATCAAGAAAATAACTACAGAAAAATACTAAAGATATACTTTTGGGGCAATAAAAGTTTGTCCCAGTTGTTGTAGCCTAAAAATATTGACTTTCATTAATTAACTTTCAGAAGTGTTCCATAGCTTCAAAGATGTTTATTTATTTTTTTTTTTTTAAGTTGTTAAGATATTTGTTAAGATTTTTTTCTTGTGAAAATTTGTAAGCTTCAGATGTATAAAGTTGAGTTAAGAATTTAGTTCGAAAGAAAATTCAGGCTGTTTTAAAAATAATCTCTTTTTGCATTATTACTTTCTTCTATCGTTACAAAGTATTGGATTCGGAAAATTTTAACTTCGGAACTTCCGGTGTTCGACGTATATATAAATTTCTATTTCGGAAACCTAAAATCTAAAGCAGTTTTAATGATATAAAGAAATGGTAACATATATTTATAACAAACACTACGAGTGAGTTATGATTGCTTATAAATGTAGCGAAATTCTAATAAGCTGAAAATCTTTTTTTCTTGTATAATATTTTTTAGTTTTTTCTAGTTTAAATTAGACACATATATGTTTCCATATCTACAGTTCATATTCAAAATATTAGAATAATGACTTTTTTTTTTTTTTACAAATTGAAAATATCGTTTTGTAATTTAATGTATATTAATGCAAATATGAAAACGATATTTTTATTAATAACTTACTGTTGATTATACTTATTTATTATCTTAAAATTAATATCATTTTTGAAAATATTAATTGAAAAAAAATTATTTTAAAAAGTTAAAATATTAGAATATTTATTCAAGTGGTTCAAAATGTTAGAATATTTCACATTAATTCTGCTTTAATTATCACCAATTCATAACTGGGGGCATCGCTGATTAAATTCAGACGATTTCATTTAAAATAAGTATTCTTTTTGCAGTTTGTTTGCTTTTTCGTCTTAAAATGTGAGTGATTTTTCCTGAATCTATTAAACTTCGTAAGGTTGATTTGTATCGGCATGGTAAAAATCAATATTATATAGCGAATTATTTACATTGTTCGCACAATCAAGCGTTAGTAAATGACTAACACAATATTAAAAAAAAAAAATGAAAAATTTCAAAATAATTGCCGAAAACCAAAAACATCTGCTACAGATTACAGGAAACTGAGGCGTATAGTTAAGAAAAACCGATTAAAAAATTGTGCGATTCTTGCACCGAAAATGGAAAAAAGAAGGAGTTGAAGTTTCTACGTCGACAACATTAAGACATCTCCATAAATTTAAGTCTGAATCTCGTGTACCGAAAACAAAATCTCTCATGACTGTAAAACAAAAGCGTATGAGATTGAATTGGTGTAAATCAAGACGTTTATGGAGTGAAGAAGATAGGAAAAATATATTATTTAGCGATGAAAGTATGTTTTGTGTTTCATATGGTAATCAAGGTATTCGAGTTTGGAGAATAAAGCAAGAAGCATTTGATAAAGAATGCCTTAAACGTTCCGTAAAATTTTCTTCTAGTGTCATGCTTTGGGGTTACTTGAGTTCAGAAGGACCTAGAAAGTTATTCATCGTCTACGAAAAGGTTAAATCTCAGATATATCAAGAAATTTTAGAATATTACATGATTCCATCATCAGAAGATTTATTTGAAGATGATTTCATCTTTCAACAAGATTTAGCGTAACCGTATACCTCGGTGTCAACTAAGAATTAGTTCCGCCAACGTAACATTAAGGTACTTCCTTGGCCACCAAACTCACCATACCTTAATCCTATCGAAAACTTATGGTATATAATGAAGAAAAAAACTCCAAGAAAATCCTCCTTCAAGTAAAACTGAGTTAGTGGCACGTATAAAGTCTATTTGGGCTAATATTGATAGAAATGTTTGTAAACACCTTGTATATAGTATGCAAGATCGATTGTACGCTGTTATGAAAGCTAAAGGGGATGCTACAAAATATTCACTACCATTTACTTCATATTCATAAGGTAATATTGTTGCGTAAAATAAAATATTCTAATATTTTGAACCAATCTAAATTTTATTCTAATATTTTGATGTGTTTCAGAATGCTGTATACCTAATTTATTGTAATGTATTTTATATTTTGTCAATGTTAAAATCTTATCTAAACATTCCAGATTTAATTTATAAGAAATTTAATTCCATTTACTTAGTATCAAAAAATAAATATATGAAAAATATTTTTTTTCTTATTACTTTTTCTCAATTATTCTAATATTTTGAATATGAGCTGTAATTGAAAAACAATCATTCGAACAACGGATGCAATATTTTTATACGAAATCCTCTTATAATTAGGGGTGTAACCCAGAGTTATATATTTCTTGTTATACTATCTAACAAGGTTTATAAAGACAAAAATTACTTATCAAGAAAATAACTAACGAAAAATACTTAAAGATATTCTTTTGGGGCGATAAAAGTTTTTTTTACAGTTGTTTTAACGTAAAAATATCGACTTTCATTAATTAACTTTCAAAACTATTCCATAGCTTCAAAGATGTTTAATTTTTTTAAAAAGTTGAAGATAGTTGTTAAGTTTTTTTTTTCTTGTGAGAATTTGTAAGCTTCTGATATATAATGTTTAGTTAAGAACTTAGTTTGAAAGAAAATTTAGGAAGTCTTAAATATATATATTTTTGTATTATTAGTTAGCGCCTTCCAGAAAAGAAATAATTGAAATTTAGATGTGACAAAAAAAAATGTGATACATATAAATATTATTATTATGTCTTACATTTACCCCTCCGGGCTCTAACTTGTGTATTTTAAGCAATTTTTCCAACCCCCCCCCCCTTTTTCACCTGGGGGGCCCTTTTCTAACTTTTATGTACTTACATATTTTACATATTGCCTTACATACTTTAGCTCCGCTTTTTACCGTCAGGGGACGCCTAGCTATCCCGGGTGCTATGGCCCGATCCCCTCGACTAAAAATCTAGGCATAGGTTCTAAAACCGAGCTTCGTTCGGATAGAGGTTTGTTTAGAATAGAGTGCTCCCCTTGGTTGCAAAATGTGGAATTAACAAATTTTGCAAAAGGATAAAGTGTTTTGAAAGGAATATTGAATGTAACCCTCTGTGCGATCTGTGATCACATTAATCCACTTGTTTTTTAATCTGTCAAGCTGTAGTTAAAGAACTTTTTAAACGTTTCTTTCCATTCAGAATACGATGATCTTTATAAGAGTGTTAGGAAGCGAATCTCTTATTGCCCCACAAGAGTTAATGTGAGAAAGGTTTCTGAAAATTTAAAAGAAACTGAACACAAAATTTTGGGTTTAAACTTTTAAAAAAATGTTACGTCTTTATAAAAGTTGTGCGGCGAGGTATATTTTTTGCAAAATTCATTTCGTATTAAAAAAAAGAAGTTATTTTTTGTGAATCATAATACCAGCATTTGTTTCTTATTACCTGACTTCCTCTAACTGGTTTTCATAACTATGTGCATTCTTCATTAAGTATTTAAAAAATAAGTTGTAGTTTTAGAAATTTAGCTTTTTATATTATTATCATGTTTCTATACTTATTTATTTTAAATATATAGTATCTGTAAAGGAGGCGTAGTGGCGTAGTGGTTAACACATCTGCCTGCCACAATGCAGTTCGAGAGTTCAACTCCTGGCTGGGCAAGTTTCATCCAGCCTTTCACCTCTGCGGGGAAGATAAATGAGAACCAAGCTAGATTGGGTACTAAACACCGAGAGTCACGCGTTGGGATGACCACCTGATCAAGACATATGCTGTATACCATCTTGAGGCCCTGAGTCAAGAAAACGGTGATGGACGCAGTAGGTGTCCTTATCCTTCATGGATCTCATAGCCTAAGCTCAGTTTCTTAGTATCTAAAAAGTTATTAAAACCACCCAGTATTTCTCTTTCTCCTCTCGTAGACTTTAGTTGCATATACATATATACAGGGTGTCGCCTAATTCGACCGATAAGTTCGGAGGGATGATAGAGGGCATCATATGGATGAAAAATTAACATAGAACATGGAGTCGCAACTAACACATTTACTTAAAAATACAGGGTTTCTTACCCTAATCGAACTTTGGTTGACGGTAATAACTTTCAAAAACTGAAGTACATTATAATGAAACTTTTACCTGACTTGCTCACATTTGTTGTGAATATGATAACAGACAAAAAAAAATGGTAGAAGTGTCCATTATACGCGCCAGAAATATGTACTTGGCGCCCCACGTTTTAGACTGTGATTATCAGTTTATACGGTATTATTGATTGCGTGAGTTCCTGTTTTTCCAGAACTTTTCGTGATGTCATCACATTTAATACAAAACAAGGTACATATCGTTACATTTTTTGAAATATTTTTATTTTTCGCAACATTATTCCCACAAGCCGATTTCAGTTAGGGTGAAACACCCTGTATTTTTGACTAAATACGTGGTTTGCGAGCCCATGTTCTATGGCAGTTTTTCATCATCTTGATGCCTACTATCACTATCCTCTGAATTAATTGACCGAAGTCGCCAACATCTTGTATATATAGGGTAAAGTGCCCATATTTCGTCCCCAATCCTAATTTCGCCCCCCCCCCTTAACTTCTCTGCTTCTGCGAAAGTGGCGCCACTTATGACGCAAGGCACAGGAGACGGAAGGTAAAATAGGGTCAGTGTTGAAAGTTTCCTTCACCAACACGCATACATAAATTAAGGACGACGATTTTCCTATTTTTAGATGACCTGAGTTCTTATTACATCATTTGTAGAACGTTAGTTACTGTACTGTAAGTATTTATTTCTTATTCATTGCATGTATTTTACGTTGGTAAGATGCTGACAGTAACATACAGTGAGTTTTAGGACACTCAGTTCAACTTACGGGAACTGAAGCTCCGTTATTGGGAAGTAATGTGGTCCCAATTTCGCCCCCCTTGCAGAATGCTTTTTCATGACTTTTTTTCAATTTTTTTCCTCATGTTTGGATGGATAGTGTTTTGTTGTTATTCTTCCACTGATTATTAGTACATTTCTTTGTGCCTTACTTTAATTTAAATCTAATTACTTACTCATTTAGAATTAAATTTTGATTTAGTTATAAGTTTAGCCTCTGCATAAGGATTTTTTGGAGGGACGAAATTGGGGGGGTGGGGGTTCTGCATTTTTTAGATACTTTTGAAAAAACAATTTTGCACATTGTTAAAATTTTTTGTATAATATTTGCCTATGTTTCTATGTGCGTAGGTAGTTAGTCTAGGTAAAATCCAAATTTGGTAGATTTTCACTGAAAATTACAGCTTCCAAGGGCCTAAAAGCGACTGGGGGACGATAATTGGGCACCTTACCCTATATACGTACATTTATTTGCGCCAATGTGTGCATGTAGACATGAAGTATATTACAATTTATTATCAGATATTTTTCATTATAAAATAATATACAAGGTGGCCATAATTAAACTGACAGTATTCAAAGTGTTCTGTAGCATGATCTAATTGAGAAAATGACGACAAATTTTGTAAGAAGATTAAACAAGACGGGGGACAAAGGATTCCGCGAAAAAGAAATTTAGTTCCAAAAGTCACCGCTAGGGGAACATGTGGCGCAGTGTAACAGAAAAGAGAGTTTTAAAAAATGCAGAATGAATTCTGAAATAAAATTACCTTCTATTTAGCCCGTTTAACAATTTTAGTATTGATTCTGCATTTTTTAAAAGTCTCTTTTTTGTTACACAGCGCTACATATTTCCCTAGCGGTGGCTTTTGGAACTTTTTTGCGGAATCTTTCGTCCCCCGTCTTGTTTAATCTTTTTACAAAATTTGGCGTCATTCTCTCAATCAGATCGCGGTACAGAATACTTTGAATACTGTCAGTTTAATTGTGGCCACCTTGTATATATATAGATAGATAGATAGATGTAGATGTAGATATAGATATAGATATAGATATAGATATAGATATATAGATATAGACACTTGAAATTTGACTTGACTTTATTTACACTTGAAATCTGCATAAATCTATTAGTTTTCCGATTTATTAAAAAATGCATTTTTTCTAACTTTAATGCAAATTATGTACTAGTAAATCTGCAGATCAGGAGCCTCAACGTCAGCTCTAAAATTCATTGTGTTTAGCGCCCTTTGAGTAATATTAATCTTTCTACAAAAAACGAAATTTAAAGTTTTGAAATTACATAAACATTTATAAAACGAAAAAATATTTCGAAGGTTTCTGACATTAGAAGCGTTAAATTAAACCCCTTGTTATGTAATGGTATTCTGAAAATCTCATGAGCTACTTATTCTGGTAATTTTTAGATAATAAAGTAGATTTCTTCAGGGGGGCTCTGCCCCCCTGAACCCCTTCGTAGTGTAATTTAATTTACATTTGTAATTATCAATTAATTATGTTAATGTCCTTTAGTAAATTCTACCAATAGACGGAAACGTACATGAATTATTTTCTACAGCCCTGTATATTACGTGAAGATTTTTACGCGTCGTCTATAACATTTAAATTTAATGCAGACAAAAAACCCTCTTAAAACTGCTCATATCACATTTCCGGTGATTAGTATGCATAGTGTGCACCATATATCCAGTTTCTGTGGAGTCCTGTATATGGTTCTATTTAAATTCTGCAAACATTTGTTAGTATACTAAATGTAATTGGGCTGGGAAATACATAACTCAAAAAAAAAAAAAAAAAAAAAAAAAAAAAAAAAAACCACTGAAGCAATTTGCGCGCGCTCATTTTCATTTATAATTACGAATTCATTTGTGTATCCCTGTACATGGTCTATACAATATTTAAGCACTACTTATTAAGCACAAATTTACTTAACGTTAAAACGCACACCATAATCGAAAATGCTCTTCAGCAATCATCCCTAATAGACCAGAACTGTATCCGAAATTTTTTATGTGACCCTATAAATGAACGATAAATACGATACAAATCATATTCAAGCTTCTTGTAGTCAACCACAGTAATGTAATTTAATTTCATAGTGTTTGAATTAGTGCAACACAATTAACACACTGATGACAGGCAATTTAATTAAATCTGGGTTTAAAAACAGTAGAAGCTCCTCCCTCTTCTGAAAGTGTCTCGGAAATTGGTTTCTGAAATAAGTTTTTCATGTTTATGCAGCAGTAAATATCTTTCAATGTACGGATGTAATATATAATGTCTTACAATCTATAAAAAATATGGACAACACAATATAAATGTCTTTTCTGTAAGGTAGAAGTCACTCCCTTAGCCAAAGACGTATTCTGAATAAAAACGAGAATTCTCGTTTCCCGTCGCTAATGTGTTAAAATAAGCTGTGAAGAGTTTTTTTCCCCCCGTAGACCACATTTTAATCGACCACTTTTGTGTGACCCTGAAAAAAAAAATATGCTTTGCACCCCATATACTACAAAAATGTTTCAAAAATACATATCAATTTTATTATTTTGTAACAGAGTAACATCATTAAAAAACGCCACAAAAGGATTTTCTTCAAAGATTGTAATATTATGAATACTTTTGAGTTCCCTGTACGCATGCTGTAAGTGCTACACATAACATATTTTATAGTAACCAGGTTCTAGTGCGCCTTAATAAAGTATATAAAATTTCATTACGTTTAAAATTGTGTAACATTATTAAAATACACCGCAGACGATTTTTCCCAAAGACTATAATGTAACGGAATAGTTTTGAGGGCCCCTGTAATTAAGCTATGAATGCTACACTCTTCATTTTTAATACCAAACATACTTTGGCAAACCTCAATAACGTATATCAATTACATGCAATCCCGACTATATTTACGCGAGTTAAAGCACGTAGAGAAACACGGCAGGCGACAGATAGAAAAACTGAAGTCATAAATACTTTTCATCCATGTTGGAAAGTGTTAAAAAGGATTTACATGCCTTTAACTGTACTTTTTTTTCACTAATAGCATGGTTAAACATTAGTTTAAACATCCTAATCCATGCGATAGCAATAACATATTAAAAGCCCCACAAAATATGCATATCTGGAGATCTATAAATCTACTGGAAAATAATTCATTATCGTGCCCACTGTTAATTGCATAAATTGCATCGATTTGGCGCGATAAAATATTTTTTGTGATGGCCTTTTAATAGTACATGCAACAAATTAACGTAATTTACTAACTTCATTCATATTTGAAGCAATGATAGGCTACGAATAACAGTCGCTAGGCAACGAAGAAAAGGAGAAAAAAAAAAGAAATATGTATCATGTAAAACAAGAAAATTAATTTAAAAATTCTTTATATTATTGGAATACATGTATAAATGTCCTCAAAACATTATACACGTAAATAAAAAAAAATCTGATAGATACATTGATAAAACTTCAATATAATAGGAATAATTTAAAACCCTTATTTGGAATGTTAGTATCCATAATTTGACATTTAAATCCATTAATCAAACGTGCCATTTTCTTTCAACAAATGGAAATTTGAAAATCGTCTGACTTGCCGTAGAAAAGCATTATAAAGAAAAATAAAATCTTCCATATTTTCCGAACGAATGAACCAAATTTAACCAAAAACTATACAGCTACGTCCGGGTATCTCACGAATATGCCCAATTAATTTCAAGCTGATCGGGTGTTTTTTGCGGCAGTTATCGCGGAACAGACAGACAGACAGACAGACAGACGGACAGACAGACAAACGGAAATCAAAACTTTTCGTGTCTCCACAGTAAGCCTTCACTGCCGTTTCGGCAATAATCTAATATCAACAAATATCATTTGTAAAGAAAAATAATTTCTATGAAATTCTAAACATTATTTCCATCTAAACGTATTAAATAATTTTTATACATTATCTCTATGTATTTTATAAACCTTATCCGTGTAAATTACGTTTTCTTATTTTCTTTACATCGTCCTCAAAAATTTTTCCCTACACAGTAAATTTTTGATTTATAGAAGACACAATAACTCCTTTTTATACATGCTATTCACTAACATTTATGTAGACGTAAAAATTTCTTTGAGTGTGTATGAAAGAATTGTATAATTTTACATATACGTTATTAAGTTATTTTAGAAAAAATCTATTAATTCTAAAAGAATTTTTATTAAATTTAACGAACAAAATAAATAATCGGTTTTGGCTGTACTGCTAAACACATTTATTCTTTCTCGAAACAGAATTATATAACAGGGCACATTTTATTACTTTTAAATACGTCCTCGTTTATTATCTAACCTTACGCGTATATATGGAGGCTAATTTTATTCTGATAAGAAGTTTTACGCCAAAAAATATCTTTTTGTTTCTTTCAACATGTTATCAGCATTTCCAAAGTCAGTGTCTTTGTACTGTATGCAGCATCAGCTTTTCATGTATTGATTTTTCCCAAAATAATTTGTGAGGGAGTAATTAGCGCTACAACAGAGATAATTTCTAATTCCTAAAGCAACCTCTCTCTCGCCGAGAGAATTGACGATAATTAACTTACTATTCGCACGCTATTCGACCTCCAACATTTTACAAAGAAGTAAAAGCTATTAAAAAGAAAAAGGGAAAAAAAATGTGAATTTGGTGTTTATTTATTTATTCTGTAACTGAAATATGCAAAATGCTTTATAGATTTTGTTAGTATGTACCCGTTTTTAAATTGACATTTTATTGAAATTAAGCAGAAAGTATTAAAAGTAAAAGTAGAATTAGGTTATAAAATATTTTGAAGTAATTAAATAAAATACTCCACTGCTAAATCAACTTATACGGGGTGTTTCTAAATGAATATCGGGGTTTTAATGCTTGGTAGTATTTATTACATAAAACTTAAAATTATTATTAAGGGGTCTCAGGACTCTTAAAATTGGGAAAATCGAAAAAAAGACCATTTTCAACATATAATATCTTAAAATGTAATTGACTTTAAGAGAAAATTTTATATTGGGATGAAAGATATAAGTATGTTCTTTCATTTCATGTATTTGAAAAATTACAAGATACAGAATTAGAATTTACAGTAGGCTCCAAAATGTCAGACATTTGACGAGCGGATAATCGGCATAACAGATTATGCGCACGATTACAAAATAAATTTTGGAAGTAGAAGGAAAATTTTCAGTCCTGCTTATGCTTCACATTGTAATAATTACTATGAACCTAAATAAATTTGTATTTAAAGCATTTTTCTATTTTTAATACAAAGTTGTATTTAGTTAGTGCAAAATTTAAAAATTTTCAACAGTATAATCACCTATAAAGAATATATTTCTGAACAATAAGAAGGAAATTTTAGGTTCAGTTTATACAGACTAACATGAAACATATGTTTTGAAAATTTCATGAAAAAAAATTCAGAAGTTTTTGAGATATCGTGCGCGTTATGCCCAAAAACGTCATTTGGAGAAAATTGACTTCAAAGTTTTTGAAACGTCACTTCAGCTATTGGGCGTGTATAATTCTAAAAGCCATAACTTCTGTTCTAATAGGAATTTCAAGGAAACATTTATACCAAAATGTTCAGAAAAAATAGTAGTTTAATATTTAAAAAAATTAAAATTTCGAAAATTTTAAAGCCTTAAGAGTCCTGAGACCCCTTAATACATAAAATGATAGAGCAACTCAAACAGTTTTACCCACAAGCTTACAAGTGTTCAATGTGAGCACCTTTCATCAAACCTCACGCATCAAGTCGAAATAGCTCAGTTTTTTCCAAACGTTGATTAGTGTTTGTGGGGTCATTGTTGCAACAGCTGCAATTGTCAGCTGGTAGTGGAGGCAGATACACACGATCCTGTATGAACCCCCCCCCCCCCCCCCAGGTAGAAATCACATAGCGTCAGATCGTGTGAGCGCCTGAACAGAACGTCTTTGACAATCAACGTTTGAGAAGAACTAAGCTATCGACTTGATGTGTGCCGTGTGACGAAAGGTGATCACATTGAACACTTGTAAGCTTGTAGGTAAAACTTTTGGAGTTGTTCTTTCATTTTATGAATTAAGGGGTCTTGTACCTTTTAAACGTGTCAAAAATTAACGAAAAACTTCAAAGTTTGAAATAGTCTATCTTCAAAGCCTTTTTATGTATAAACATGAAATTTTGGATATTAATTAAACAGATTGTGCTTTGTAATATGCTGTCACTAGAAATTTATTAACCCTTTACAGAATTTGTGTATTGTTGAAATCAAAATAGCTCTTTTTTTTACCCCATAAGTCATTGCGCGCATGATATCTATAGAAAGTATGTATGGATTCGCATGAAATTCGGTAAAGATACTAATCATATATGTGTGTTTAAAATGATCTACTCTTAGGCTAAAATTGTTTCATTAACTATATAAAAAAAAATATTTTCGTAAAAAAAAAATAAAAATTTTGTATTTTTAATGAATAAAAATTGTCATAACTAAAAAATATTACCATTGTAAATACTTAAAAGTAGATCATTTTAAACACACATATTTGTTTAGTATATTTACCAAATTTCATGACAATTCACACATACTTTCTGAAGATATCATGCGCGCAATGACTTATTGGGTAAATAAAAGAGCTATTTTGATTTCAACAATACAGAAATTCTGTAAAGGGTTAATAAATTTCTAATGCTAGAATATTAAAAAGCACAATCTGTTTAATCAATATCCAAAATTTCATGTTTATACATAAAGAGGTTTTGAGGATAGACTAATTCAAACTTTGAAGTTTTTCGTTAATTTTCGACGCGTTTAAAAGGTACAAGAGCCCTTTATAATTTTAAATTTTATGTAATAAATACTACAAAGCGTTAAAACTCCGATATTCATTTAGAAACACCTCGTGTTTTTAACTTGTTAAGATATTTGCTTTAAAGCATTAAGTTCGCTAATTTTCAAAATTATATTCTAATTTTCATGAATAATTATTTTACAGTATAAGTCAATCCTTTAATGAAACAACGTTTTCTATTATTAAGATGGTGAATTAATACTTGTTTACTATACTTGTTTATGTCAGATACAAGATCTACAAATCAGATACAAGGTTATCATAAGTTTAATACAGTATTATTACATTTGTGATTTTTCATAAGACAGTTCAATATTGTTTTTAGTTTTCTGATTAAAGTCAAAAGAATACACATTTCTAGTTAGCCTCCTATATGCCATTTCTTTCGAGCAGCAATTAAAGTGTCGTCTCTAAAAAATAACATTTTGTATTTTTCTGTACAGTTAAATTCTGATAATCTCTACAGCAATTTTTTAAACTTCTAAACATCGCACATTTTCAATTTTTATACCTTCGTGTAGGGAACAAAAATTACTTTTAACTGCAATTTGTTTGAAATCTGAATCTCAATTTATTTTTGAGATATTAATTTTTTGTAGTTTTTAATGTGATTTATATAATGTTGGCAACTAAATTATTCCATTTCTGTAGAAATTAAAGGGAAAATTGTAGATTGCTATACCTTTTGTTGCCACTTTCTCATAACAGCTGAAAAAAATTCTAATTAAAATTCGTGCTATTTTGAAAAAAATATAAATGAAGGATTTCTTATAAAACATGGAGCTATTATAAACTACCGTATATTTCCGTATAGAAGCGGATCCGCGTATAAGCCGAGTATACGACTTTTCACTAAAAAAATCGTCCAAAATCGGAAACCCGTATATAAGCCGGTGTTTAAAAAAAGGTGACGAAAAATTCAGCGAACGCAAAATTTTCATTTTTATTTATTTATTTATTTATTTATTTATTTATTTATTTATTTATTTGCATAGCTAATACAAAAAAACTGCGCTCTCCGAAATTTCTGATATCTCTTATTAATGTCTTCGGCAGATCACCGGTGGACTTACTGCTATTCTTCAACAAGCGGACGTTTTTCTAATTGAATCATTTAAAGCCAGACTCCGTTCGAAATGGCCTGAATGGATGTCATCTGCGAATGCGGCTGTGACAAATGGGGCAATTTTTAAAAAGTTGACATCGTTGCTATCTCTGAACGGAAAAAAAAGCTTAGCTTGAAGAAATACCATAAGAAATGATCGTCCGATCTTTCAAAAAATGTTACATCAATAATGCTATGGATGGAACTGTGGATTTTGCTATTTTTAAAGAAGATGGCGATGATGATGAATTAGATACTGACGATATTCATCGTGATGTACCAGTGAAAGCAATTTCAAGGAGTTGTTTGAAAATTCTGATAATGACTTGAAAGTATATGATGATTAGTGAGTTTTTCATTGTAAAAGAATCATTGCAGTAGTATTTTCAAAGAATTTTCAAGTCTTTTTTATGTTTTTATACTTACCACTCTTTTTATTTTAGAATATCAAATTTGGAAATTTTCTTCGACTCGTGTATAAGACGGCCCTCTCACTTTGGAGCCAAAAAAATGCTCAAAAAAGTTTCGGCTTATACATGGAAATATACGGTTTATTTAATTTTAATTATCAATATTAATGTTACAAACAAATGAAGGCATGTGAATCATTAGATAGTACATTTGTTTGTCGATTCTTGAATGACGACATCGCTTTTGGCTGGGTCTGTGTATTATTCCGCGATAGTGACGTCATATGCATATTTTTTTTATAGATGTTTAAGACTGGATCGTAAATGTGGAATTCTTCAGCAGATACAAATTATGTCATTTTATATAAATTATAAGCGTGTATTTTAAGTCTTAAAACTGAAATATATTTTGTACTATCTATACTTATATCTACTAGCTGACTCTGGCGACCAGTTTGGTCTTCCTTAAATGTATGCTAAGAATTGCATATGTTACTTTCATTCTTAAATTAATTTACTTGCTCAGTCCTTCATCAAATCAAAAGATTCTGATAGAGAAATGAAGAATTCTTTGCGATCTTGGTAATATTTCATACATTTTTTCTTGTTATGTGTATTTCGTCTTTTTTGACAAATACCACTTAATTCCCATAGCTGTAAAAATGAGTGAAATTTCAAGTGTTTAAACTTAGATTTGTTTACAAATTATCTAAATTGAATTTATTTTACTTAAGCATGCTGTTACTTCAATGTTATTTTTTAGTATTAATAAATTTATTTAAATTTTGCAAATGATGCATTTATAATTATTTTCACTATTTAATAATTAAATAATGTATACATATACTCTTGCTTTTATAAATTGGATCTCTGAGATCATAAATATGACAGTAAAGTAACGTAGCAAATAGAAATAGCAAAATAAAACCCTCGTGAATGCAAACCGTAAACAAACGTTAGCGCCGCCAATTACCTACTATGACGTCATAAGAATATTGTCCATTCATTGTTGGAGAAAAGGCTTTGGGAATGATTACCTTCATGGTTTAATATTTTCTACCATTCATGGTGAATGGTAGAATGCTCCGAAGTCAGAAGCTCCGTTTAAATATTATACAACCTTGAAGTTGTGTATGTAGGATCTCTAGCTTTATTGCAACTCTAACCATCATCAAAACACTGTTTATAGATAGGAACTAACAATTAAACACAAGTTAAAAGTCATCAATACAAGTAAATAAAAAATAGGTAAGTAATATAAAAAAATAGTTTAACATTGATGAGAAATAATTAATTAGTACGCTTTTTTACGCGGTCGGGTTTTTTGATTTTTTAAATTTAATTTTTACTTGTTAAATATTTGAATCTCTAATGTCCGACATTTCATATTATACGATTTAGTTTGAAATAAGGTTTAGTGTCACAAATTTACTTTATTTGGAGATTTTTCTTCTGTTACTCATTATAAAAGTATAAAAGGAAACCCTAAAAATAGTCTTATGCCTCTTGGAATAAATTCTTTCAGAAAAAAATAATTTCTCCTGAAGGGAAAAGGTTACAATTTAAAATGCAGCAGAAAAAATTGTTGAAAATTCATTTAAGATTATGCCTATCTGAAAATTTTATCTTACATAGAAAATATTCTAGTATTTAATAAAGTCAAAATCAGATATCTCTTTAAATACTAATGGGACAAAAATTACTGAAAAATTAAGATACTTTTCCACATTATCAGTTCCTTTCCCTAATATATTTTTTTATTGGCTTTTGCGTGTAATTTCCTGCACTGCTATTGATCAACAAACCTATACCTCAAATTCGCTTCTTCTCTCTATATATGGGAAAATTCCATGATTCTTTGCACTCCAGTGTTAAAAAGCTGCTTAAAACGGTGCTTCATCTACTTGTAAATGCATATTAAAGAGACGTATATAAAAAAAATGTTATAAGAATTTTATTTAAAATAATTTTCTTTTCCTTTATTCGTTTCGATTGGCCTAACTTGTTTGTTTTAGTAAATAAATTAAAAATTATATGTAATCATTTCTTATGTGATATTAGGATATCTAATGCTTTCCCTTTTTAAGTCATAATAATTTTAGTGTGCCGCACAAATTTAATTCTAGTTTTAAGTGCTGCGTCGTGAAGGAAAAAAGGTTGAGAAAGACTGCCCTAGACTCTTGTCCTGAGTAAATTCTTTTCAATACTTTGTAAAACAAATATGCAAGCTTCTTAATCTAGGAAAATATTATGTAACTACAATTGAAAATATACAATAATCTATAGCCTAGTTAATAATGATTCTGAAAGCGTTTTTTACCACTAAAAAACTTTTTTTTTAAAGTAAAGAAACATAAAGAAAAATATTTTGTTGCCATTAATTTTCAGAAACGTTTCTGAGTAGTTTTTTAATATATGAATCAGATTTTCTGCCAGAACATAAGTTGCTTGGGTACGTTTAAATCTCAAAGAAACATTTTCATTTGAACATACATATTTTACGGACAAACCTTATAACAGTATAAACATTGGCAGCATTAATATTAACGTTAAATTTAATATTATTCTGTTACTCTGGCATGTATACATTCAGTTATGCAGCTGAAGTTGTTTAATGGAAAATTACCTGCATCTTAAAAACCCAGACTCCTGTTCGGGAAAACTCTTTTATACACTATAAAACTACTTGAAAAAGTTTCAGAAATTGAGGAAAAGAAACTTTGTTTTTACAAATGATTTTTAAATCTCAAAAATATATTCGTTTGTTAGGTTTCTAATGATAATTTTTTTTTTTTGAATTATTCGCATTTTGTAATTATATTCTATTTTCATGATTAAACATTTGTATTTTTTACAGTACAGTAGCGGTAAAATACTGAATAAAACAGAGACATTATAAAATACAAAATAGATTGATGATTTATATCATATCAGTTACATGTTCTATGTATTATGTGAATTTTTCCATCATATATTTTTATTCATTCATATAGCATTGGCATTTTTCCAGATTGTGTGTAATGGATATAAATATAAATAACAGCTACTATCTTGGTAACGTCGGATTGAACAAAGTCATTTCTTTCAGTTTACCATCCGAATTTGTACTAAAAATGTATAATAAAATAAATAAGATAATGAATTTTGAAAATTAATTCCATGCGAAACAATAAAGGTAAATAGAATAAGAATAAGGAAAATAATAAAAGTGATAATAAATAAAGCAGTAATAATAAAAAAGCAAATAATAAATTAAACATAAGTAAGCTTAAATTTAAAATGAGGTTCATATTGATTTATTATGAATTCAGTAACATTTTTTTCTGTAATTCGGTAATATTTCAATCATTCCTGCAGCAAGAACAGACAATGTCTCTAAATTCAATTGGATTTCTTTTTAGTTCAAATGATAATCAGATGATGCATTTCTTTTCGTTCAAATAATAGCTAGATAGAGGATCTCTTTTTAGTTCAAATGATAATCAGATGATGGAGTTCTTTTCTTTCAAATAATAACTAGATACAGGATCTCTTTTTGTTCAAATGATAACCAGATAGGGGATTAATTTTTCGTCCTACAAATAACTAGATAGAAGATCTCTTTTTAGTTCAAATGATAATAAGATAGTGGACTTCGTTTTCGTTCAAATAATAACATGATAGTGCATTTCTTTTAGTTCAAATGATAATCAGCCAGAATATACCATTAAATCAATTTGGCCATTTCTTTCAGATTACCATCGGATTTAGTCCTAAAGAAAAAAAATAAAATAAATAAGAATGATGTTTTATATAACAAATATTAAAATTAACTGCATGCAAAATGATAAAAATGTAGAGTAGAAATAAGTAAAATGTCCTTAATAGTAATAAATAAAATAGTAATAAACACAAAATAAATAGTGTTTGAAATAATGAATATTGGAAAATAATTGCTTGCAAAATGATAAAGACGAACAGATTAGAAATAAGTAAAATAATATAAACAATAATAAACAAAATAATTATAAGGGCAAAATAAATAGCAATTTAAATATAAACAAGCTTAAATTAAAAGAAAAAATCATACAGTAGCTATTTTTTTCAAAACTTCAGTAAAAATTTCTTTGCCATTTGGTAACATATAAATCCCACCTGTATCAAGAAAAGATAATGTCTATCGATTGGAGTTGATATAATTTTACTTCAAACGCTTACCAGTTCATGGATATCATTAATAAAATTTGTAAATTATTATAAATTGAATCAAAGGAAAGAAAAGCCGTTTACACGCAACTGCTTTCATTTAAAAACCATACACATGGGTAAGCAAGATTGTATGCTTAGCATAATTTATATTTAATATATTAATCTAATTTCTCACAAGTATAATACACCAAAAACAGTATAAATACGTAAGTTTCACCAAAAAAAATTTTAAGTAAAAAATAGGAACTTTTATTAATATGATTTCACTTTAGGATTCGTAAAATTGTATGAAGTAAACATTTAAAAGGACTCTGTAATTCAATCTAATTGAATTTATTAAAGGTGCATAGAGGTACTTTCATTTCGCATGATATTTGTAAATACCTGGTATATTTGAGACATTTGTAATCACCAATTGTTATGTAATGAAATAACCAAAATTTAAACTAGGACCTCTACGCAGCTACATGTACCCTGTAATGTTATGTATAAAATGTCTCTACTAAAGTCCTGTGAAAAAAAATACTGTTGTCGTGCAAAAGCCACTCATTAAAATTCGAACGATCCCTTTGGAATCAACTTGCATTAGAATGTGTCCAATACAGAAAAAAAAAAAAAAAAAAAAAAAAAAAAAATCGGAAATCGAACGTCAAACGTGGCAAATGCGGTGCGTTCGTACTAAAACTAGTTTTATAAGTGTTCAGATCTTGGTGCAATAGCTGTTGCACTCTTATGCAAAAATACATGAATACAAAATTTATGATGAATACACACACACACACACACACACATATATATATATGTATATATATTAAATTCAGTAATACGAAAATAATAGAAGACCACCTTAAATAGGAATTAATCACCATGGTAAGATAGAATTAATACCTATTATAGGATATCATTGAATTAATTATGTATTAGATTTAATACAATAAAGAAAAGTTATATCTTTTTCAGTTTTGATGCAATTTTCGTAAAATTCGAAATGACTCGAAAAAATTCTGCAACGATTATATATATTACCTTTCAAACCATTTGATCGGGTAGTTTTTGCATTGTTATCTTCGGACAGACGGACCAGATGGCGATTATAGTTGGTGCGTATTTACATAATATCGAACGCACCTAAAAATAAAATAAAGGAGCTTTTTGTACTGGAAAAAGAAAATGACTCTGGGATTGCTATTTCGTTGCATGATACACTTATTTCTAATGGCCAACCCACTTAATTTAAATTGATGATTATACCTCGTGCAACTACAAAAGATGCAAATGGAATTTTAGCGACAAAAACAGCATAAGAATTCTACCTATTGGCGATTCTATTGAAAATCGAAATTAATTGCAATATTATAAATGGAATTATTAATTCTTGATTACAGGTAATGCAATACAGTCATTCAGGGTAACTCTGATCCGCATTTTCTCTATTTTCATATGCCACACTCTCATTTTAAGAATATTGTTGAAACTAGGGGCATAAACGAGAAGAAATGATCCTAAATTATTGTATGACTATCACAAATTAAGGAATAATAATGATAAAAGCAATAAAAAAAATGAATTTTTAACCTGGTTCAAGGTTACCCAGTCATTTAGAGTAACTTTGCACCATATGATAAATATTATCTAAAATAATTCATTATAAACAAGTATTACAGTTAGGACAACTTTGAACCCCCAAAAATGTTTTCAGATATGTAAAGACTCCGAATTTACATTTCCCAACATCACAAGGTTTGAATAATTTATGATATTACAACAAATATTAGGCATCAGAAAAGTGAAAGAAGAGAACCATGAATATTTAGAAATAAAAAAAACCTGTTTAATGTTCATATAAATCGTGAAAATGCAGGGAAAAATAATTTTCAATGTTTTATCTCACTAATATACCCATAGTTGCAGTAATACATACTAGTACTAATATTATTCTGACAAGAATAAAAAAATGTCGAATGTATGAAATGTCAAATTTGAGTAGCTCCGCCCGAATAACGCATTTAAATGAATTTTATGTATTTTACACATGTTTGTGAAAATATTTACATGTTATATCTAATGCACACTTTAGACATTTATATAAAATAAGCGTGCAAATATGGGAATTTTTTGACAGTAGCACCTATAATCAGTAAATTATAAACATCAGTATAACTTTGAGCCGGCTCAAAGTTACCCTGAACATGTAGTAAAACGTTAGTGCCTTCTTATTTTACATTGTAGTAACTATTAATAAATAAATAATCACACAATATTAACATATTTACAACATTTAGATACTAATATGTCTGATAAATGAGGATATTGTTACTTACTATGAAAATTTAATTGGATTACAACAACTTCAAAACAGCATTCAAAATTAACTTGAAAACAGTACTTCACAAAAATAATTAGATGATGCAATTAATTGTGCATAATGTTGCTAATTTATTTTCTAAAATAAAGAGTAGAAATCCCAGTTTAGAACTTTGCCAACAGAGCCTAGTTCTGGAGCTTATTTAATCTTTTGCAGTCAAAAATATTGAAAATTAGGAGGTGGTTCAATGTTACCCTGAATGACTGTACCACATAAAATGATTGTTAGAAATACAACATTGGTTTTAATTAACCGATTATGTATATTGCATATGTGTAAAATGAACAGACTGTCCCTCTTTCAGTCAAAGTTCCGCATCTTTTATTTTCAGTTACTTGTACGAGGGTGTATCAATATGTTTTTGCCCTCACATAGAAATATTTGTGTGAAATTAATGAAATTGTTACATATTATGAGTCCTTTTTGGTATAGTCATTGTACACAGTAACACATTTGTGCAACTGATATTTCAAAGCGAGGTGGGAGGATGTATTCCAGGAGGCGCGATAGTAGACCCAAAGGGGATCTTTCGTGGACATCATTCATGCTTCTCTATCAACAAAATTCCATTCATTGGGATATTGTTTGACCTTACACACTTAAACTACTGCAATACAGCCTTGTTAAGCTCGCTAAATTGTTCCTTCTTTTTCCTTTTAATTCCGCAAGATTTGAATTCCTCATACTCTTTTAACAGGAAATCTTTGTTTTTCAACATCTTCTTTATTTGAGATTTGCTACAATAAAACTGTGCCGCAAAGCTGGATTGGAAATCCGTGAAACGGATTTTAATTGTTTATCCCACTTACGAAACTGATTTATTAAGTACTTTCAGATTTTCAAAAATCTCCGCCCTTTTTTTTAAAATTCACTTTCAGCCCCTGCTCCTTCCTCGACAAGCTCCTTTACACTTAAGGTACAAATAGACGTTTCCTTCAACTGTTGGTGTATTTTTTGTGTTTACTTGGTGCGTTTTATGTTTTATTTCTTTTGAAGGATCAAATCGGATCCCAAGGACTGTTTCCTAAAAATATATACAAACTTTGCTGGAGTCGAAAGAGAAATGTCAGCGTACGAGTGTGTACAAGCTTTACGAAGGCAATATTCATCATGGCAAAAAATTCATCGTGAATTATTTTTTTACAAACATATTTCCAAATGAACTATATACGATGTTCTACAACACTACTAGAAAAGATCCGCGGCCAAAAGACAACCCCGATCGGGCATGAAGTCCCAAAAACTCACAAAGTCAAAGTTACAACAGTTGAAACGACTGTTTGACAAAAACGACCGAGTATTAATCCATTCCTCCGCTGTCAAATCCTGTTTATCATCTGGTCACCTACATAAGGCAATCACTAAGAAGCTTAGCATCAAATATCACAAGAAAGAGAAAAGCAAGTGGTTGCTGCGAAAGCGAACTGTGGTCGTTTGTTCAAAACATTCTCTGATAGAGGATTCATCTTGGATGACGAGTCATATTTTATGCTCGTTCACTCCACTTTTAACGATAATGGTAGCTACTACATATCTAAGGTCTCTACGACACAACCTATCATAAGATTCGCTACTAAGCGAAATTCGGAGACAATATCCTTGTTTGGATTGCACTGAGTCCGAAAGACTTGAGTCGTCTGTTCATCCCAAAGTCTGAGTTCGCTGCCAAGGGGCAACAACAATTGAATAAGTGCATTCGCCGTTATATCATCCCTTACATCGTTAGGAATTACAACGGCGTTGATTACGTCTTCTGGCCACACTTGACCAGCAGCTAGTATTTCAAAATCCTTCTCAACAACTTCCGCCAGCAAAACATCACTTTCATAGAGAATTACCACAACCCGGCTAACGTTCCCAAAAATCAACCAGTTGAGTGGTTCTGGGGTTATCTTAAGCCCAAAGTGTATGCTAAAGACTGAAAAGCAAATGCAATCTAGAAATAGATCAATCTAATCAAGTAAATGTCTAAAAATTAGGGATCTAAATTTTGTACAACGTCTAGCAAGTACCACCAAAAGTAAAATCGATAATGTCCGACGAAACGATTTAATTGAAGACCGATAACAGTTTTATAGAGCAATATGCTTATTAAAGTTATTTTACAGTTCCCATTTATGCTCTTTGTCTCATTTTTTCATAGCTTTGCAGGCAAGAAAAAATTGTGCGGATTTCTACGAAACACTCCTTAATCGGCTGGAAATCTTTCCGTCAAATCCATCTCCGCCTCTTTTTATTGTTGAGATTCTCTTTTCTTTTGTCCATAACCTCAGAGCATTTGAAAAAGAAAAGATGATGATCTTTTTATTGCTTGTGAAGAAGAGGGAGCACTTTTTACTTCTGAACGGATCCTTAAGCCCTTTCTGTCTCTTTCTGAATGAACTACACGCTGCCTTTTCATCGGTCTCCTTGTTATCCATAACAGGTATTCTTGGCTCCTCTGACTTCACACTTACCTTCATTTCACAGTTGAAATGGGCTAAGTTGCTTGTTCTCTTTATGATTCTAAGCATTCGATTTTTGTAATTTTAACAGATGCACTGGTGAAGGAGGTTTAAGAGTTCCAAAACAGATGTCTGACCTCATTTTTAGCATCAATAATTTCGTTTTTGCTTTTGTTACGTTGTCTATCTATTTTTAATATATCGGCACAAATTCTCTCATTCAACAATTCAACTCATTCAATTCTCTCAGTTCAACTCTCTCACTTTAATTGATTAAGAAATATCACCTATGACGCAAGCGGGCTGTAAGTTATGTGTAAGCGGGTTGAACGTTTAACTAAAATATAAAAAAGTGCAAAGAATATTGTCGTACTAAAAATATAATAGAATACTGAAAATTGTAAAATAAAAGAAAAAGGAGTAAAATATTAAACTTAGCTAAAATAGAACATAATGTAAGAAAATTGTATCGTTATAAATTATCAGGAAAACACCATATATTTTATATTTTTATCGTAACACCCTTATTAGTTAATTAATAAATATATTATGCAATATTTTCTAGACAAATAAGACAACCGATATGTTACTTTATTCTGTCAATTTACGAAATATAATTTTCAGTAGCAAGTTACTATAATGAAGAAATAATACTGATCAATATTTCATTATTTATCATTTTAGTGTGATTAATTAAAGCAACAACGAAATTAATTCCCTTGCGTTAACATTATCACTTCAGTTTTAACAATGTTTGGAGTTAATTAGCGTGCAGTAGACTTCCTTCTAACTTTTAGTCTCATAATCTGGACATTGTGAAAAGCAGTGACAATGTCGAAATAATGATCAAATTTTTGATATGCTTATTTTAAGCATATTTTGAGAGGATAATTAGTACGAAAATTCGTGTCATAGATGGTATTTCAAAGTAATTGGCAAAATGTAGTGTTTTGGATATATTGTTGAAATTTTTTAAGGGGACACTGTACCTTTTAAACTACTTTTTCGATTTTGAATAATACTGTAATATACTTAAATATAATGTCACTACAGATATTAGGTACTATAAAGCAAATATATTTTCATATAATTTCAAAAAAAAAATCTTGTAGAACAGCCTATTTAACTAAAATTTAAATTTAAAAAAAATAAAAAAAATTTTTAAATCCCTACTACTTTTTTAAATATGAATATTTTTGCTTCAAATTTTTTTACCATATTCCTTAGATTATACTACATAAAACTGTGCATGGATTTTTAGATGTATGGAATATTACATTTAATATCAATATTTTTCTGTTTTGTATAGTAAAAAATCAAAGAAAAATAATTGAAATTCTTAAAAAACTATAACCTTGAATGTAAAATCCATGGACAATTTTATGTAGTATGTTTTTAGGATTATGGAAAAAAATTGAAGCAAAAATATTCATATTTAAAAAAGTAATAGGGATTTTAATTTATTTTTTGTTAATTTAAATTTTAGTTAAATAGGCTGTTCTACAGGATTTTTTTTTGAAATTATATGAAATTATATTTGCTTTATAGTACCTAATATCTGTAGTGACATTATATTTAAGTATATTACAGTGTTATTCAAAGTCGAAAAAGTTGTTTAAAAGGTACTGTGTCCCCTTAATTTACTTTTCGACATACGTTGTTAGAACACAGGCATAAAACAAAATACATTTATTATCTTTTATTATTTTTTTTTTTTACTGTACTGTAAAATGAAAAAAAAAAAACTACATTGATATATATATATATATATGGGCGATTCTCCATGATTTAATGAGAAATACAAATTAAATTGTAAACACTGATTTTTAGAAATAGGTAAGACATGAGGTAGAGAGTGATTGACAATATTCCGCCATAAACAATAAACAGTATATTCAAGGCTGGATTAGCACAGTTGAAGTTTATTCCAACAGACCGCAAAACGTCCAGACCATGAATCGAACCTGAATACTTGGCATGCCGTTCCAATGCTTTACCTGTTAAGCTATATCTGGAAGATACCTATCTGACATAATTCGCTTTTATTTGTTGGACATGGTTACGAATTGCAGCGCTATTTTCATTCATCCGAGCTATAACTATAGCGTTTACATGATGAAAGTGTGTTTTAACACGGAAACTTCTGTATACCATATAATTAGGAGATAATGAAGAGAACGAATATTTTTTTCTAATTAGATTAGATCATATTCAATGCTGGAGTAGCACACTTGAAGTTTCTTCCAACAAAGCGAAAAATGTCCGGACAAGGAATCGAGGTATCCAGGTTCGATTCCTCATCTGGACATCTTTCGCTCTGTTGGAATAAACTTCAACTGTGCTACTCCAGCCTTGAATATGATGTAATCCAGTTGGAAAAAATGTTCGTTCTTTTCATTATGCTTAAACAGTATTTTTCTTTAACCTACCTACCTGTAATAGACCCGTTTTTATAATTTATTGCACCCGATTCGAACATGAAATTTCTTCATAAATTTATTTAAATAAAAACCCCATAGAACTAAGTTCAATAAATTTGTTGAATAAATTTAAATAAAAATTCTGGTGTATATATTTTTAATCAAGTATGAGTAATATTTCAAGAAGGTGGCGAGCTGATGCAATTTCATTGAAAGGGGACAGAAGTAACAGGGACAATAGTGACAAAATTAATATGGTGTTGTTTATGACGGCCAATTATAAACACGAGAGATATAAGCCCAAAGAGGTGGTGCCCTCATTGAGGGTCTTTCTAAGGGAACCTAACACGTATTCACGCAAGGAAATCCAAGATTCGAAGAAAACCATAGAAAACTCCAAACGATTAGGCCGACAAGCGCGAATGGTTCGAACCCAGCATCTCCCATCTACGAGTTTTGAGCGCAGAACCTCTCGACTCCGTGGGGTGACAAAATTAAGAAAATTGCGTCTATCCATAGTAAAGTTCATGGTAAGTTAATCTTAGTAAGATTGCAATAGGATATTTTGAAAAAACTAAAGTAAATTAATCATGACAAAATCCTAAATAAATAATAATAATAACATGGGAAATTTAAGCGCGGGGCTATAGTGACAAGTAAGTAATATATTCTTATATTTCTATTTATTTTGCTGCTTATAGAAGTCCCGATAATTAAAGTTTGTGACTTTCTAAACCATCAAAATTGCTGCTTCTAATAAATGTAACTGTCCTCTAAATTTTAGAAACCTCTGGATGCTCACATGAAAAGTTTTATACAAGGGGACAGATTTGACATAAAAACTAGGGGACAACTTTTCTCTGGGCAGGATAAATATAAAACTATTTCTAATTTACGAAAAAAAAAAATCTTTATTTTATAGTTTAGAATGTAGAGTTTTATGTCTTATAGTAAAATTTTTAAAAACAGTTTATAGTTGCACTTAAATGTGTTCCAGAAGTTCAGTGCATGAAGCGGGGTATAAGGAACAGAAGTGACAATTTTAATATTTAAAGTATCATTGGAGTACAATTTACAGCTATTTTCTTGAAAATTCTTTTCAAAATTGTAAACAGGCATCACAAGATACATTTTATGCTAAATAAAATTATATAAATGATAAAATGTAGCATATAAACCCAATGGGAACAAGTTACCTACTTATTGGAGAATTTCCCATAAGTAGGGGAGACTAGGGAGGTTTGACTCACTTTTTACAAAATGATTTTTAATTTGTTAATTATTTTGTAAGGATTTGAGGCTGCTTCTTTTCATGATTTAACAAAAATTATGTTATTTTTATAAGCTTTTATTTAATTTGAAACGTTCGTATGTATGCATTTCCAGTTCAAAACTTGTACTCAAACTTTAACTCACTTTAAAATATCAGATCGAAGTTAAATTTTACATAATGAAGTAAATACGATGACAGTTTAATATTATTATGGTTTTCAGTGCTTATTTTACAGAAAAACACAAAATATGTTGGATAGGTTGCCGCTAACAAGTTTAAGAAAAAAATTTTCAATTAACAAATCTGCGATGGTTGTGTTTTTTATCTTTTGATGATTTATTTTTATGTACATTTCAGCACTGAATCTGAAAATGACCTCCATTTCTAACCAACACATTAGACTATTTCGCAAGTTGTAAATTTCAAAGTTAAAAATAGTGAAAATCTGATACCATAAAATGGATGTAAAACTTCTTTTATTCAATTTAAATTTATTAAACTCCATAATTTATTCAGACTTTTGGCATATACTTGGATTCTAACAGTTAAACAGTTCAGGGCTCCAATGAGGTGGGGGAAGGGGGAAGTGCTCAATTTTAACTTTGAAATTTTCGATTTTCAAAATATCCTGACGTGATTAATCGACCATCACATTACCTTCGAATTCATCACTACAAAATGCATAAAAATCAATTATCAATAACTATAAAATGTGACACTATTCAAATTTTGCAGGCTAGTGTAATCTAATAGCATTTTAAAATGTGTATCATTTTGTAAAGGATTCATTCTGTTGCTTTACATTATTTTATTTAACAAAAAATTCCATTATTTTTTCCTCTAATATGTTTTGTACAAGTTGTATATTTTGCATTAATATGTTAGAACGTTTATAGATTTCTAAAGGTATAATTCTTCAATGATGATTTTACTCTGAACTATTTTTTAAATATACCTGACGATTATTTACAGTTCTACTAAATTTGTGAATGGCCCCTATTTCGCAGCAAAAAATATGCTCCAACTTTAAACAGTTATTACTCGGTCAGTTTTAATCGCAGAATGGGACTTTATTTATTTATTTATTTATTTTTATTTTTTTTTTGGGGGGGGGGGGCGAGTTTTCCATTTTTTGATAAATAAATTACTGAGTTATAAGGGTTTAGAGATCGACAGGTTTAACACATGTCTTGGGTTTTTGGGTCTGTGAATTTGGTTAAAAACTTCCAATTTGACAGTATTTTATAAAAGATCTTTTGTGTTTGCCAAAAGATCGAAAACATTGACTAACAGCACCTTCCAGTTTCATGTGTTTCCAAAAAAAAAATGAAATAATTTAATAAAAGCTGACTCTCAATATTTTAAGTTATATTATTGAATAGTTATATTAAAAATAAATCGTAAAGCTAAATTTATCTTTTGAATTCGCAGAAATATTTGTATCTTAAGTTAAATATGGATACTTTCTCCTTATTTAATTATATTTTTGATAAAAATGTGAGTTATTTCAAGAGTCAAGAGAAAGTGAAGTTTTTGAATAAATATTATATATTGTTTTTTATAAAATATTTATCCTTGGTAGTCAGTTTAATGCAGTTGTTTTTTAGAATAAATAAATCTGTTAGCTAGAAAACAACAAACTGTTCAAATTTCAAAACGCAAAATAAACGTATAATATGATTAAATATGTCATCCTTTCATGAAATTTACAAAACTTTTTATAAAATCTGTTGTTTGATACAATACAAAAAATAGTCAATGTGTATTTCAAATATGTCAGAAAATATTTCGCATTAAATATATTTTTGTCAAACATTTCAAAATATCTTGCGAAAAAGAAATCTTAGATTTAAATTTCCGGTATGCTATTTATATTTTGCTCTTCGTGCTTCTCTTAAAACTGATGTTTTCCACTTTCAATTAATTTTGAAATACACTAGAAAATAACTCGTAAAATTTACATATTATTTACTATTTTGAACACTCTCCTAAACTCCCCTAATATATATATATAGCTCTATTAAAAGTGAATGATTATGAAAATGATTATGAAAAGAGGGTGCAAAACAACAATAAAAATCCATGAAAATTTATAACGAAAAAACAATAAACAAACCACTCCCTGCTCTTCAGAAAGTGGGAGGAGTGAAAAAAGCAGGTACCAAAACAGAAATTGGATTCTCACGGGTTTCGCAAGATATGGCCAACACACATACTCCAAAAGTATAAAAATAGATTTAAACTTTCAAAAACACAACATAACAAAGCTATCTTAAAAAAAATTTTTAACGAATCAAAACTGCTTTAAAAACAAATATAACCAACCAATTCAAAATCCAAGAAAAACGATTTAGCTTATAAAACGTAAATAAAAATTAATAAAAATTCCAATATGACTAAATCATTAAGCAATTAGAAGTACATACCCCCACCTTTACCCATGAAGACCTGAAAAAAAACTTGCTACCTTTAAAACAATCACTACGCTCCACTTCTTTCCATCAGCAGGAGTTGCAAGCAAGGCCATAATCCAAGTTAGACCAGCGTCCTGAAGCCTTGTCTTTCCATTATCCTCATAATCATTAATTTTCTTTTCAAGTCACCGCAGTTTCTACTTGAAGCACATCAACATGCAGACGTTCTTAAAAAGAGTTTAATCCACACACAAAATACTTCTAATTGCTTAATGATTTAGTCATATTGGAATTTTTATTAATTTTTATTTACGTTTTATAAGCTAAATCGTTTTTCTTGGATTTTGAATTGGTTGGTTATATTTGTTTTTAAAGCAGTTTTGATTCGTTAAATTTTTTTTTAAAGATAGCTTTGTTATGTTGTGTTTTTGAAAGTTTAAATCTATTTTTATACTTTTGGAGTATGTGGGTTGGCCATATCTTGCGAAACCCGTGAGGATCCAATTTCTGTTTTGGTACCTGCTTTTTTCACTCCTCCCACTTTCTGAAGAGCAGGGAGTGGTTTGTTTATTGTTTTTTCGTTATAAATTTTCATGGATTTTTATTGTTGTTTTGCACCCTCTTTTCATAAACATTTTCATAATCATTCACTTTTAATAGAGCTATATTCACTTAGTGCATATAAGAAGCTGCGTTGCGCCTGATGCACTGGGTTGTTTGTTTTTAAAAAAAAATTTAAAGGCATTATATATATATATATACTAGAAAGATAGCCCGTCAAAAATGACGGAAATTTAGATATAAAGATATATACAACTCATGTGCAAGAATATGAGTTTTCTCATTTGTTCCGCAGTGATAGATGAAAATAACACATTTTAAGAACGAAACACATTTATGAAAAACTGTGTACAGTAGAAGACCACTAATCTGCACAATTCCAAGTTTTCTGCAGATTTTTGCGGTCATGTCTATTCAGTCTTTGTTTACATTTTTTTTTTAAATTCATATATTGGACAATTTAGATTATTAACCTTTAAAAATAAATAAATTACACACTTGAAGTAAGGTAAAAACTATTAAATTATCGTATACGATTTCATAAAATGGTATTATATGGTATTATATGTGTGTGCTTCACGATCTTGGTTACGACTTTGGCGAAATTGGCTGCAACTTGTCATAATTCTAATAGTGTGGACCTCTATAACAAAAAAGTAACCAGTTTTTAGTAAAAATTCTGATATAAAGTAGTTTTCAAAAACTTGTGTAAAATTGCAGGCCGTTCTCATGTTATGCCAGTCCTGGGAATAATATTTCTAACACTGAAGAGTTTCCATGTATATGTGGAATTTAGAAAAGCTTCTCCAAAAGAAAGGTCCTGAAATGACATTGTAATTCCTCTAACTTCAAAGTTTAATCGGGCCCTGATGTTGTTTACTGAAATCTAATAACTACAGTTATTTTGAATATTACAACAGAATTAAACAGCTAAACTTATTTAACTTAAACTCGCTGTTACTTCCCGATGTTATTTTTTAGTATTAAGAAAGAAAATTATTTAAATTTTTCAAATCATGCACATTTATAATTTTTTTTCGTCTTTAATAACTAAATAATGAAAAAATATGCTTTTGTTCTGATCTCATAAATACGACAATAAAATAATGTAACTAAGAGACATAGCAAAATTAAATCTTTGTGATTTCAAACCATAAACAAATGATACCGCCACCATTTTACATACTATGACGTCATTAGAATATTGTCCATTGATTGTTGGAGAACTTACTTTGTGAATGATTACCTCAATGATTTAATATTTTTTACGGTTCACGATGAATGAATCACTTGTGTTTGTTTAGGTTTATGGAATGAGATATTAAGCCGTGAACCCAATTTCAATTAAAGTTATCCAAAGATATATGTATTTTTAATCGAAAATAAAAACAATGCTTTAATCTCGAAATAAAATGTTTTAGTTTGTATAATTGGTTATTTCTGTTAATTATTTATTTAGGTACTTTCCCATTATAGCGCATTTTTAAAAAAAAAGCTTGTCGTAATTCGGGCATCAGAAAGTGAGATATGTTGCCAAAAAATACAGCTATGAAAACAAATCTAATGAACTTTTATTTTTGTTTATATATGCACTTATATACGTAAAAAAATCGGGTACAGATGTCATATTCGCCCCATATTGGCGCGATTTTTTTCTGTCGCCAAAATCATATAGGCAACGGGTACTTAACTTGCGCCAAAGGGCTTGATGTGGTAACCCGGATTATGTTGTTTATGCTGTTGATGTTTTCGCCAAATTGGCAACCGAAAAAAATCGCGCCAATATGGGGCGAATATGACATCTGTTCCAAAAATCGTTTCTAAATATATATATTTTTTTTATATACAAATTACGGCACAGATTTCAGATATGAACCGGGATACCTATGTCGCTAAGATGGTGTTATTTTGCCGGCTATTGTTTTTTATTTATTAATAAATTGTTTAGGCACAGATGTCATATTCGCCCCATATTGGCGCGATTTTTTTCCGACGCCGATTTGGCGAAAACATCAACAGCATAAGCAACAACATCCGGGTTACCATATCAAGCAAAATAACGACACTTTGGCGCCGGTTAAGTATACATTGCGTATATGACATTGGCGTCAGAAAAAAATCGCGCCAATATGGGGCGAATATGACATCTGTGCCATTGTTTATTTACTTTTATTTTCTGTTTTTAAATTATATAAACTGTTTTGTTCTATAGTTATTATTCAAACTTTTATTTATTTATAGTTATTTCCTTTTCAAAATGATAGCAAATAATTTAAAAATATATAAGTAACTGATATTCGAAAGCGAGATTTCTGCCGAATTGGCGTCAGAGAAAAATCACACCAACACCGATGCGTATATGACATCTGTGCAAAAAATACTTCTGTTTCTTTATAAAAATGGATAAATAGTTTTTTTTACATTAGATAAATTGTATACATATGCAAAAAATTGCTTGTGAGTATGAAGCAGTAAATAGGTTGTCAGAAAATACGTTGGCAAACTTCTTTCTCGCCAAAAAACTTTTCTCCGAAGTATTGTACGTACATAAGTAATGATTGCTAGAAATGCATTTTTAATTATGATATGCGCTTTTATGTTTCACTACATTTATGCATACTATACCGTGTGTATAAATGCTACAGTTCATATGCAGGGCTACACAAAAGAATTCGTAAGGGTTCCTGAGTATGAGAATAAATTGCTTAAAGGTGGTTTTTAAAGGAGTTATGCAGTTTTACGCTGAACTGCATTTAGATTACTAAGAAATGTTTGTAGAATATAGATAAAATGATATACAGGGTCACGCAAAGAATTGGATACATAACCGTCTATGGATGATAATATCTGGAAATATGATTTCAGTAGCTTTAAGAGTAGCTTAAATTAAATTTTAGCTAAATAGTGGCATGTAATAACGGTACTATTGCTATGGACGGTAACTGCTGAAATCAATTTTTTTAAAAAATTATGCGTTTTCTAAAATGTTTACTTAGTTATCTTATTTACCTTATTTCCCTAAATAACGAAGTTTTGTTAAAGCATTCAGGATGTGTTGGAAAGTGTTTCATATTCTATGTTTAACGCATGATTTTTCTTTCTTCTTTAGTCTTATTTTGCATTTATTTTATTCTTAATTTTTGTCTTATACTGCTTTATAGAAACTTTGGCACAGTTGTCATATATACCCCATATTGGAGCGATTTTTTCCGACGCCAATTTGGCGAAAACATCAACAGCATAAACAACAACATCCGGGTTACCATATCAAGCAAAATAACGACACTTTGATGACAGTTAAGTACCCGTTGTGTATATGACATCTGTGCCGAAACTTTAATATTTAATGTTTAAACTCTTCGCTCCACTCACCTTGCATATAGTATAAACTATAACACAGATAGCGCAAAATAATAGACAGTTTGATACTTTTCCACTGTAGGGGCTTTGGCATTTTTTTAAAAAAAGTTTGGTGTAATTTGGGCATCAGAAAGTGAGATTTGGGTACTTTTCCGTTATGCGGATACCATTGTCGCCAAGCGTAATAGTTGGCGCAAAATGAAAGTCATGTGAATTAAGGCATTTGAAAAATAAAAGAAAAAATGGCACAGATGTCATATTCGCCCCATATTGGCGCGATTTTTTTCGGTTGCCAATTTGGCGAAAACATGAACAGCATAAACAACATAATCCGGGTTACCACATCAAGCTAAATAACGACAATTTGGCGCAAGTTAAGTATCCGTTGCCTATATGATACTGGCGTCAGAAAAAAATCGCGCCAATATGGGGCGAATATGACATCTGTGCCGAAAAAATATTGTCGTACTAAAGTGAGCATTTAAAAAATATAACATTTGAAAATTCCAGACTTTTACGAACTATTTCATTAAATCACAAATATATACTTAAAATAATTGAACAAATAACTGTGGCACAAATGTCATATTCGCCCCATATTGGCGCGATTTTTTTCGGTTGCCAATTTGGCGAAAACATTAACAGCATAAAGAACATAATCCGGGTTACCACATCAAGCAAAATAACGACACTTTGGCGCAACTAAAGTGCCCGTTGCCTATATGATATTGGCGTCAGAAAAAAATCGCGCCAATATGGGGCGAATATGACATCTGTGCCATAACTGTTATAAAATAAAACTCATATTAAACTGCTGGCATAAAATTACAAATATCTTTTAGCATTTTGAAATAATTGGCGCATTAGCATACATGGTACTTTTCCTTTATACGGACAGCATGCTAAAATGTATGCTAATGCGCCAATTATTTCAACCTTGATCGTAGATTTTTATTGTAAACCATGCGAAACATTGTGATTTGTTATTTATGAAACGTGAATCACGTGAATGATTATTGTTTAACCTTAACCTTGGAAAGCTTTTTAATCTGCTATTAATCGAATTAAAAATGTTTTTTTTTTTATAAAGTTGTAGTTTACTTTTACTGCTGATGCTGAGATGGATTTTATCATTTGGAAATTACCAGATGATGAGAAAGTTGTGATAAAACTGTTTCAGGAATTTGGAATTCTGCATAATAAAAGTTTATGTTCACAAAATCATGAAATGAAATTATGGATGAGTTCTGGAAATCCGAAATTGAGTTGTAGCTTACGATCATGCGAAGAAAGCGTAGAAATACGACAAAAAACTTGGTTTAAAGGATCGCGGGTGACTTTTCTTAATGCTTTGAGGTTTATATATTTATCGTGCAAAGAGTTGACATCGATTGAGTTTTGTGAGCTGCAACTTGATATGAACCACAACACAACAGTGGAATGGAATAGTTATTCGAGAGAAGTTTGTGCAAATGCTTTATGTTCTCGACCAAATAATAGGTCCATCGAATCGGTGGACCTAATAAAATTATAAAAGTAGATGAAAGTCGTATTATTTATACAGATTGTTGGAAAGGATATAAAACAGATGAACTGCTAAGTGCTGGTTATGATCATTTCACAGTAAATCACAAATACAATTTTGTCGACCCTAATACTGGATGTCATACTCCAAATGTTGAAAGATTATGGGGCATCGCAAAATGGCGCAACAAAAGACATCGGGAAGCTGTTCGTCATCATTTAGAGTCGTATCTCATAGATTTTATGTGGCTACGCCTTCATTCAAAAAATGAAATGTTTACTGCAATGCTGAAAGATATTTATAATTTTATGGCAGCAGTTTAATATGATTTTTTATTTTATTACTTTATAGTATAACAGTTATTTGTTTCAAATGAAAATCAAATTTCGAAGTAATTACTTAAAAGGCGCAAAGGCCAACATAGTGAAAAAGATTCCAAGCCGGGACTCGAACCCGGCCCATCAGTATTGGGCACTGAGGCGAATGTTTCTCTCTGGAATAATTTCCATGTATTAATATAGTTATTTGTTCATTTATTTTAAGTATATATTTGTGATTTAATAAAATAGTTCGTAAAAGTTTGTAATTTTCAAATGTTATATTTTTAAAATGCGCACTTTACTATCGAGAATGTTTTTTCTTTTCTTTTTCAAATGTTTCAATTCACCTTATTTTCATTTTGCGCCAACTATTGCGCTTGGTGACAATGCTGTCCGTATAATGGAAAAGTACCGCATACATTTTGGCATGGTGTCCGTATAACGGAAAAATGTTGAGAATTGTTGTCAAATCATATAAACAGCTATGAAAACAAACTTGATGAGTGTTTTTTTTTATATGTTTATTTTATATGTATATTATTCATGTTTTTATGTACAAATTACATCTGTTTCTGTATAAAATTAGAGAAACGGCTTTTTTAATCGTATAAATAAATCGTATAAATATCGAAAAAAAATGCATGTGTATATAAAATGAAACAGTGGATAGGTTCCGGAAAAATGTTGCCAAATTTATTTTTTCGCCAAGGCACTTATACTGGAAAAGTACCTAAAGCACATTAAAATCGCGCAGTTAGGAACTCATACAGTACAGCGTCGTCTATTGGCGGTTATTTTATTAGTAGCATCGGGAGGAAGATGTAAAGATGTACTTTAAATTCTCACCCATAGATTTTGAAAAAATATCTTAAAAGAGCGGAGTTTAAATTAAATTTTGGTGACCTCCTTTATGAAAGATTAATAGTTATAAATGGGAATTTCACCAAATCAGCCAGCTATTGCCAAGTTGGCCAACATTTGGCGCTACTGTGGTAACACTGCATTAGTATTTTTTAACAATTACTCATTTCAATGAGGTGGTCCTACCGGAATCGTGAGGGACACACAGAGACTTGGATTTTATATAAATAGATATATATATATATATATACCGGGTGTCCTAAAAAGGACTGACAGATTTTATAATTCAATAACTTCCAAACGGTGACAGATATTAAAAAAATTCTTGGAGGAGGGTTATGCATAAGGTCAAAAGTTTTATTACAGTGATTTT
Organism: Maratus speciosus; assembly: GCA_963932465.1. Classification (NCBI taxonomy): domain Eukaryota; kingdom Metazoa; phylum Arthropoda; class Arachnida; order Araneae; family Salticidae; genus Maratus; species Maratus speciosus. Next base: position 497,374,479 of record OZ010794.1, on the reverse strand, counting down.
CGATTTTAGTTCGAATTACAAACAATAGATGGCGCTGAAAGCAGAAGTCGCTAAATACAGGCTCGATTTTCGGTCCTTTCTGTAGCTCCATGCGGAAAAAGGAGATGGAAATGTATTATGCGGGCCACGAAGTACCAAAATTAGAGCCTGAATTTATCGTCTATTGATCGCAGCGAAATCTTTTGTTTGTAATTCAAACTAAAATCGAAAATCATTGTATAAAAACTTTTGACCTTATGCATAACCCTCCTGCAAGAATTTTTTAAATATCTGTCACCGTTTACAAGTTATTGAATTTTAAAATCAGACAGTCCTTTTTAGGATACCCGGTATATATATATATACTAGTTGTATGAATGTTTAAAAAAGACATTGTGTTATAAAGGTAACGCTGATATTTCTAAACGTTAGAAAGTTTTTTCATTTTTAATTAAATATGTTAGGGTACAGTTTACCTTTTCAACAATTTTGTTTATTTAAAAATATATGGTTCAAATGGTGAACTCACTGACATTTCAATGTTAACTAAAACTACAGTCGTTGGGAAAAAAAAGTAAACAACCCGTACTAACTACTCAACAAATTATCGTAGACGAAAGTTACTGGTACCGAACGATTGGAAATAAAGTCTGCTTTTAAATAATGTATATAAAATGTTCTTAGGGGCCATATACATGTTAAAACGAATCCAAACTTCATTTTTTTTCAATGGCAATACCCAATTTTAACAAGATATTTCAAATCTTCGGTTCAAACTATGCCTAGACACCATATTTCAAGTCATTTGAATCATAAGTTTTTGAATTATAAACATTCAAAATTTAGTGCTTCTAATGCTAAATTACGTTTTCATATTTTTATTTATATCTCCTGAAATTATGCTCCTAATGTGCTAATTTTTTGTAGCAATAATACTAATATACCCACACATAAGTACGCTGAATTTGCCATTTTTATAATTTTACGATATGAATTATGAATTATGAAATTAATACTCGAACAAATTATGAATTGCAACCTACAATTTTTTTATGGATTTAGATTTATTAAGTCCTACTTTATGGAAATCCTAAATTTCACATTTTTCTTCCAAGTAGTTTTCTAATTATACTTAAAAAACAGCAAAATGATGGTTTAAGAGGCCGTCTATGATAGAAGGGAGTAGATATTTTGAAATTTATCCTGCTGTCCTGTAATCTAACAGGCTTAATTGACTGCTTACGGTGTCTTGATCAAGAAGGGGGCTCTCAGGGTTAAGAATCGAGTACGAAACTTCATTATGGATACAGCCCTTAAAGTACGCTCGTTTTAAAATAATTAATTTCTCGGAAACTTATGGTACGAATTGCATAAAAATTTGTTTTTAGGCTAATTGAAGGATGTAGAGTTCACTTATGCTGTCAGAATTGTGTACTGCTATTGAAAAAAACAAAGTTATGGTTCTTTTTGATAAGTAGATCCCCCCCCCCCCCTCTAAGCAAATTCTATATACATCATTTAAAAGTAGACAATATTTCCAAACGTTCGGTACCAGTAACTTTCTTCTACGATAATTTGTTGAGGAGTTAGTAGGGGGTGTTTACTTTTTCTTTCACGACTGTACATTTAAAAAAATAAACTGCATATTTAATTTAAATTTTAAAAAGTTTATATGAATGTTAATTTTTGAAAACCTTTTTACTTTCTTCTATCTTTACAAGAAGAAAGTATTGGATTCATGAAAATTTTCGAATTCCGGTTTTCGACGGAATTACACGTTTTAGGGGTCAGAGATTCCAAAAAACGTGTTTTTACAAAATGTCTGTCTGTGACTCTGTGAGTCTGTCTGTCTGTCTGTCTGTGTGTATGTGACACAAATTTTGTGGGCGCTCTATCTCAAGAACTAATGCACGGAATTTAATAAAAATTGATATTCAGTTAGTCCCTAATACAAATTGATGCTTATTAGTTTTTGGTGTAAATCGCTCAACAGGTGGCGCTGCTATGCTTCATTTTTCCCGATTTTCGCAATAGCTCTATCTCAAGAACTAATGCACGGATTTCGATCAAACTTCAGTTTTAGTTAGTCCTTGATATGAGTTGATGATGATTAGGTTTTGGTGTAAATCGCCCAACAGGTGGCGCTGTTATGATGAATTTTGCAGGATTTACACGATTTCCCCAATAGCTCTATCTTAAGAACTAACGCGCGGATTTTCATCAAACTTCAGATTCAGTTAGTCCTTGATATGACTTGCTACTGATTATGTGTTGGTGTAAATCGCCCAACAGGTGGCGCTTCTCTGCTGCCTTTTTCACGATTGCCTCAATAGCTCTATCAATAGAACTAATGGACGAATTTTCATCTAACTTCAGATTTGGTTTTATGTTGACACAAGTTGTTGTTAATTAGGTTTTGGTGTTAATCACGCAATAGGTGGCGCTGCTATGCAGGAATTTTCACGATTTTCGTTATTGCTCTATCTCAAAAACTAATGTACGGATTTTCTCCAAACTTCAGATTCAGTCAGACGTTGACATAAATTGTTGCTGATTAGGATTTGGTATAAATCACCCAATAGGTGGCGCTGCTAGGCAGCATTTTTCTGAATTCAGACGATTTCAGCGATAGTCATATCTCAAGAACTAACGCACGGAATTTCATATGGTTAGAATCCTCATGAGATGCATAGATTGCCATTTAATTTTGGCAGTGTGATAGCGGATTTCGAAGTATTAACATGTATGAGATAGAAGAAAGTTTTGGGATTGGTACATCCGACTAGTTTAATTGATAGATTTGGCCATTTTTTTAAGATTGTAAAATGTGTATTACACAAGACTGTGCATGGATTTTTAGATACATAGAATATTGCATTTAATATATTTTTTTTACTTAAATATTTATATATGTAGTGTAAAACGATGAAACATCTTCATATACTTTTATCTTTTTTAAATAACAAAAAACCTGAAGTCTAATTCCATGCGCATATTTATTACATATATAATAAAGAGCATGTACAAAATAGTTTAAATATCGATCTAAAATAGAAAAAAACAAGAAAGAAAAATCATGCGTCAAGCATAGATTATGAGGCACTCCCCAACACGTTCAGAATAATATAACAAAACTTCATAGTTTAATAAGTTAAAATATTATGTCTAATTCAACCTTATGGAAACTCATAACACATTTAAAAACCCAATTTCAGCATCCATCTGTAATCGGAAAATTATCCGAATACTTTGAGAAGCACTGTATATGATTAAAACAGTTAAATTTAAAAGCACAAGCCGAAATTGAAAACGCACATCAGCAATTATTACTCAAAGACAGTATTGTAACCGATTTGTTTTGAGTGTCCCTGTAAATGAACGACAAATGTTAATACCCTGTTTTGTCGTAATCATCTTGTAGTTAAATGCAGTGATTTATATCAGTGTTAGTACATTTGAAACAGCGTAAAGTCATTAAAATACTCTGCAAACGATCCCCCCCCCCTTTACCATAATGTAATGGAATTCTTTTGGATAGCCCTGTAAATGAAATATTAATCCCAAATACGTCATATGCAATAACAAACATGGTTAGGTGACCCTAAATATGAATTATCAATTGCATAAGAATCCGAGTATATTTATGGGAGTTAGAGGTGTGACAGGCGGCCATACGTACAGACAAACCGAAGTCATAAACACTTTTCAACTTTGTTGGAAAGTGTTAAAAACCTTAGCATTTTTAAGACATGAAAGTGAAGAAAATATGAACATGGAGAAAAAGCAAACTAAAATTTTAATTTGTGTGGGTAATTGCACCATGTGTATTAACAAAATTTACAATACCTCGCAATATAATTACCGTACGGATAAAAATGAGGTGTTAAAATATTCATAATCAAGCAGACTTTCATTTACTACTAAAAAAGAAAAATCGATTTTTTTGTCCAATTTTAAGGTAAACTTAAATTAACATAAAGTAACATTTATGAACACAATAAAATAAAAAATAGATACATCACCAGATTTCACCTTTTTTATAAACTGATACAAAGAAGCATACCTGAAATGAAAAAAAAAAGTAATAAAATTAAGAATGTGCATAAAATGTTCATAAATTTTTAAAGTAATGAGTAATGAAACTGGTGTTCAATTTCAAAACAAAAATAGAAAAAACTTTGTGAATATATATGAATAATGCTATATTATAAATATAACGTTGGAATTTCTACGAATTTGTAAACCACTTCCTAATTTTTATTAAATATGTATTGTTAAATAAATATGCTGCAAAATTTATGAGGCCGTTTTAAAAACTTTAGAACGAAAAATAAATTGTAGTAATTTTTAGCTTTTACGACAAAAAAAAAGTCTTATTGTTGTATTCGAATTTTTGTAATTCTGTTTCAGTTTTCTTTTTTAAAATAGTTATTAAGAAAATTTATGCATAGTGAGATATTCTACTAAAAAACGACGTACTTTTCCAACAATTTATAAATTTATCACAAAAGTTTTAAATATATATAAATATCTGCAAGTTGTATTGAATAGTTAATTAATAATACCTATTTTTATGAAAAGTCTTACAAGAAAAAAGAAATTGTAATAATTTTTAGCCTTCATGAAAAAAAAAATCTTATTATTGTTGTATTTAAATTTATCAATCCCCATCGTAACACTGTTTTAAATTTTTTTTAACAGTTATTAAGAAAATTTATGCACAGTGTCATATTCTACTAAAAAAACGTACTTTAAATACAATTTATAAATTTCTTACAAATGCTTTAAAAATGCAAATTTCCGTAAAGTGTATTGAATATTTATTTCAAAATGCCTATTTTTTGTTAAATATGTATTGTTAAGTAAATAAGCTGTAATATTTATGCAGCTTTTTTAAAAACTTTACAAGGAAAATAAATTGTAGTAATTTTTACCCTTCACGAAAAAAAAAATCTTATTATTAATGTAATCGAATTTTTGTAACACCCACCAAAACTCGGTTTTAATTTTCTTTGTGAAAATAGTCATTAATAAAATGTACGCATGGTGTGATATTCTACTAAAAAAAAAAAAAAAAAACGTACTTGTAAAACAATTTAAAAGAAATTGACAAATTGTTGTGTCGAATTTTTGTAACTCCCACCGTAACTTTGTTTAAATTTTATTTGTTAAAACAGTTATTAAGAAACTTTATGCTTCAGCAAGGTGTAGTTGAATTTCGTATTTCTTTAATGTATATGCATTTTTATTCTTATTATCAAAATTAATAAGGAGATTATATATATTTTTTTAATTCATGTGGAATAATACATTTATCAGTTTATAGAATTGAAGTAAATGGAATAAGTTTTTGTATAAATTTCAAAGAATGATAATTTTCTGTAATAAGCAAAGTCGTCAGAGTTAATAAGTGTATTAAAATGCCATTTTGCGTGTTAAGAGTATACATTAACACTAAAATAGTCAACATAACACGTTTTTTTCCTTCTTAGTTTAACCTTTATGTACTGAATTATGAATTCATGAAAATTTTATATTCTAAAGCAATTTTCGTGAATTTTTTAAACTACATTAGAAGATTTACATAATCATTTAATATATTTTAGAAGGATTTTAGAAGAATTGGAGGATTTAGAAGGATTAATTAAATTAATATTTATAAATTCACTCAAATGTTTTATATTAAATATTTTTCTATATATTTTAAATACAGTCGAACCCCGTTAATACGCGAATCAAGGGACCGATCAAAATTCGCGTATTAAACGGGTTCGCGTATTAATCAAAGTTCATGGATTTTCGTCCAGTGGTCCATATAATAACAACCTATACGGGTAAAATAGGATTCGTACACATTAGGAGATTCAGGGGATTTTAGGTACTTTAGTACCAGAAATTTCGTAAAGTACTGGTCGCTATATCTGAAGATATATGTGTATATTTTGAATTAAATAAGCCAAATATTCCTTTACTAAAATTCAGGTAAAATGTACTTGAAAATCCTTGAAGCGCACGAATCCTGCAAAACATATCTTTATGAGACTTTTCAGCGTTTTTAAAACATAAAATGATATATACAGTAAACTCTGTCTAAGGCGGAATCGATCGGGACTGAGAAAATGTTCCGTAGTGGACAATATTCCGTCTTATGCAAAAAAGCTCCCCCCCCCCCAAAAAAAAAAAAATAAAAATAAAATAAATATATAAATAAATAAAATAAATCCCTCGAAGATGATGATCTTTCATTGATTTTCCTGACTAGAAAATCGGTTGAAAACTGAAATTCGGAAAGATCTTTTGTCTTTATAGATAAATAAGAAACGCTATTCAATTTCATAGTACTGCTGTAATACATGCTAATTGGAAGTTTACACACACACACACACACAAAATTATAAACTTCGAGAATGATACAGAACGCTATAACTTTGAATTTGAGTACAACCTTAGAGTATAATATATTGTACTTTCTAAAATATATATTTTGATAAATGTTTATTCTACTAGAAATACTAACTTTTAAATGCAATTTTGCATATGAAAAAATGGCATAAGCATAAATTCCTTAAAATTTAAACAGTTTCTGTTCTTTTGAATTAACTTTTTCAAAGTGTTACGGAATTTAACTAACATGCTCGAAATTGAGTATTTGACTTATCAGTTTTAAAGTTTAATAAACAAAATGCCTTTCATTTTTAAATTATCCTTTTTTTCCGCCTTATGCAAAATTTTGGATTCAGTGGGACGTTTAAATCCTTTCCGTTTCCGCGTTAGACAGATTCCGGCTTATGCAACAAGAATTAATGTTATTTTCTATGTGTTTGCCGGGACTTGAAAAATTTTCCGTGGTAGACAGATTTCCGGCTGGCACAGAGTCCGCCTTAGACAGAATTTACTGTATATATATTTTTCATTACTATGTGTTTAATAAGCAGAAACGTTCGAAATCTGGAAATACAAATAAAAGTTATTATCTTAAGAAAAAATCTTATGTCTTTTCAAAATTAGATATTTTATGTACGTCACATAAAATTGAACAAAGCGAACACAAAAATTTGTGCTAACCATGTAAGTTAAAACTAATGTGAACAAAATTTAAATCTTTGTTAGCTATACAGAACAAATAGAGGAAAGTGTCGATAATACTCAAAAGTCGATATAAAAAACAAAAATTTAAAGTTAATAGTCAATAAAACATAAATGTTACTTTTTGGCAAAGCAGCTACGAATTTTGGCCTGTTTGAAATATGGCCGCACTATTAGCATGGTGTTGCCAGTCATATTTAGGTGATGGTATGGCTCTCTTGTCGAAAGGTCCAGCAGGTTGATTCTCTTCTTCCTCCCCATCCGGTTTATCAGGCACTGTTGATGTCATCCAGACTTCTGAGCTAGGAGGCTACTAGATCTTTGTCGATATTAATGCACGTGTCAAAATAGACAAAATCTTCCCCTACAGTTTCTTGTTCGGCAAGCCAGTGTTCTTCAACACCAGAGTGCGAGATCGCCTCTTTACAAATAGTATTCTTGCTACTTCCAATAAACAGACAAAATCTCCCCCTACAGTTTCTAGTTCGGCAAGCCAGTGTTCTTCAACATCAGAGTGAAAGATCGCCTCTTTACAAATGGTATCTTCGCTACTTCCAAAACCCCCTTTTCTAAAACGATATGCAATCGTCATTGGTGAGACATTCTTCCATGCTACAATAAGCATGTGCATAGCGTCAAAGACTGTAATAGGAGGACCTCTTAGCAAAAATGGTTGCTGCCGTGTTCCATTTGGTATTGTCGTATTACATTAATCTTGTAATTTACCTTAGCGCTGTTAATGATTCATTGGTCTTTAGGCTGAGTGACAGTGGACAAATTTGGAGGTAAAAATTCAATTTGTACTTTCTCAGGCCTCCTTTATCTTTCGTATGCGCAGGGCAATTGCCCACAAGCAAACATATGGCGTGATTCTTTTTCCATAGGCCGGTCAATATTATAAACCCATGTTGAAAAAAGGTTGCCCGCCATTCACGCTCTGCGCTGTTTTTCACACAGGAAGGTAACATTTTTGACGTTTATAAAGCATCGCGGGTTGCGTGATTTTCATATGGCCAAATATAGCTTTATATTTTCTGAACCATCATATTTGGCATCGAATGGAAGAGTAAGAGGGTCTTTGATTAGTTTACCCCCAGGACATGCTTTTCCTTTTATAGCCATTGTTTTGTTGGATGTCATTTTGTAAAAAGGCCTAAATTCGCCCACTTTGTAAATACCACGACTTGAGTAATTTTTTACAAGCTGCCGAAGCACATTTGTTTTCCAACAAGCGACGTCTTCGTTGTTTACAGAAGCTGATTCACCGCACACTTTCTAAAATTTTATTCCGTGGCGAGATTTAAATTCATCCAGGCATTCATTTGAAGCATTGAAATCTAACAATACTATTTTTGCTGCGAATTCAGAACCTTTTTCTTGGATTACCATGCTGCTTATTGGGATATTCGCAGAGAGCTCCTGAACAAACCACCCGTGGAGGAATTCTACATGCCCTTAAACTTGGCGGCTTTTTTTCCCTCGTTCTTTAACTACAGCTTTAACGATGACATCCTTAATCTTCCAAAAAGTCCTTAAAATTGATTCTTTATGCCTATTTCTTCGGAGAATGCCGATTTTTTCGGGACAGTCTGGGCATCTTACTGATTTTTTATTTGCAACTTATTAGTGATAGAAAGAGAGCATTTCTTTTGATGTGTTTTGCTTCTTTTGCCACGGTAAAGACTAGAAAGACTTTAAAAGAACACGTGGTTATCGTTGACCAAATTCCACCGGGAGCGACAAGCAACCCTCTTCCTCCGTAACGCAGGCCGCACCCTGAGGCGACAGGGGAAAGACGAAGTGAGGACTTTGGAGGAGAAACAGTTCAAATTAAAGAAGAAAGCTGTTTCAAATATGTTTTAAACCTCTGCGCTGCAGTTCGCAGCCAAGTCCAACTAATAAGAGTGAATTATGTCAGCCAGGTATCGGTCCGGATAGCCTAACAGGTAAGGCATTGGCACGGCACGCCAAGTATCCAGGTTCGATCCCTGGTCTGGACATTTTTCGCTCTGTTGGAATAAACTTCAACTGTGATACTCCAGCTTTGAATATGTTTTAAACCTGTTTTTCCCCTGAAGACAAGCAACATGTTGCATGAGTCGCTTCAGTGTGATAGATATTACAGCACTGATCAAACAACGAATCGGCACTTCTCTAAGTTAGGATGGGGGTAAAATCGTTTCTCAATCGTAGGGGAAAAGTTTGCTTTTCGCTTCTTCATCAGATAAGATTTCTAATGGTTCTTTCTGATCAGGAGGAAAATAACATTTTTGCTTATTTATTGTGCACCCATTAGCAGTAAATTTTTCTCTCTTTTTTTCCTGGGCTGTTTGAATATATGAAGTAATTGGCACCCGGAAAAAATTCTCGATTAAAAGGGAGAGGTTCAAACTGATATTCTTTGTAAAGCTGTTCGTGATTGTATTAAATTTCGACGGAAAAAAGCAATTGTTCGCTTATTAAGAAGGTTTTTTAATGCACTAGGAGGCTCTGCCCCTACGAGCTACGCTCGCCAAACCCTGTTCAGACACCGCAGACTCTAAAAGCAAGCTAATTTGATCTGCTTTAAAAAGATTTCGGAAAATTGAATTATAATTTAAAAAACAGTGGCGATCTCCCTATAAACGGGTTTCTATTCATTTCTCTTTGATTGGGGAATTTCAAGGCCAAATCAGCTGCTGTTAAAATATACAATAGCTGTTTTCGTCTTTGATTAAATAAAATCAGTTAAACACTTCAAAATAAGCTAATATAAAAGGAGTTAAGTAAAAAGAGTATTTGTCTCCAGGTATTTTTTAACAAAGCGAAAACAAAGTTCTTTCAAATAAGACATTTTAAATGAATCGTTTTTAATCTGACGTAATTCTGACCAAACTATTCTTTCTCTTTTTAATATTCACGTGAAAATACTTTTGTTAGAAATGAAGTATTATTTGCTCTGTCCTACCAAAAATAGTTGAAAAGATCCTCTCAAAAGTCTAATAGTGAACTCTAAATAATAACTCTAAAGTGTAAAGATAAATGTAATAACTGTAATGTGACGTAAATGTGACGTAATTTCTCCTATTTAAGACTTCTAACGCATATTAATGAATTTATTACTTTACAATATCCTTTCTCTTTTAAAATTCACGTGTAAATATAGTTTTTATGACGTAATTTTTAATAAGTTCCTGCTTTTTATATATAATTATTTAATTCTAATTTGAAATGTTTTTATCTGTTTATAATAGTTACGTGTAAATAAATTTTTAATTTGAAGCAAAAATTATTGTTTGCGCTGTTTATACAGTTGGCAACATTTTAAATTAATACCATTTTTAAAAATATGTAAAAAATATATCTCGAAATGCTGAACATTTCAATTTAAAATAGAAATAAGACGTCAAAAAATGAGTCAAAAAAATAAAAAAAGAAAGAAAAGAAATAAAGTCTGCACACCGGGAACTTCAAACGTATAAAATGATCTAAAAATGACTAAATTCTCATATATAGTTTTTGCTCCTATAAAACTTTTTTAGTGGAAAGATTTTATGCAACTTTAGCATTAAATATCTCTTAAAATAATTCTTCGATTTGAAAAGTGTCTGCATCAGCGTGTTTATCAAACATTTCTCTATATTACCACCGATTTTCATGTTTTTGTATGCAATATTTTTCTTAATATTAACGAGGAAAGACCTCCGGTCACAAAATATTCAAAACCGGCTGCGGCGGTGGCGGTGACAGCGGTAGTTGCTTTTTTTAGGATAAAGAGATAAGATAGGCGTTTGGACCGAAGAAAATTCACATATTAAACGGTTTCGCGTATTAAGCAGGGTGCGTATTAACGGGGTTCGACTATATTAAATATTTAATATAAAAATTAAATATTTAATATAAATATTAGATGTTTAATATATAATATATTTCTAAATATTAAATATTTAGTATTAGGAAATGTACTAGTATAATGTTCCTACAATAGAAATATAGAAATATTTCTAAATTGAAAGATTCCCCCCCCCCTCCCCCCGCAACGCCAAGAAAGCTGAAAAGACGCAAAGGCAAAAGAAATCACCCATTTTAAAATATTTTTGTTTTAAGTAACCAATAATGCTTTTGGAACAAGATAAAGTAATGCATCTATAACTCACTCTAAACTGTTTTATTACTAATTGATTTATTAAATGAATTTTATAGCAAGTTTTTTTAATGGTTCGTAGAAGTACCATCAGAAGATAAAGGGTTAAATTAGGTATTTGACCTTTTAGAACATTCTGCCAAAACGAAAAAAAAAAGACAGACAGGGAGAAAGAAAAACTCCCGCTGATGTTAATTACGAAAATGCCCGAGAAAGATAGAAAAAGACGAGAGGGTAAGTGTGATCGAAGATCTCGCATATTGTTTAGTTTGATATTCCTTTCAAAACATTTTATCATTTTATTAATAAATCCAAATTAATAATGTCTAATTATTAAATTTTTAACATTTTCAGTAAGAACATAGATGACAGCACCATTAAATTTCATTTTAAAATTTTTACAAGGAGAAGATTTAAAAAAATAAAATAAATGAATAATATTCAAGAACTGTTTTTAAAACAATTGTAACAGCACATGTTTGTACATCTGAAAAACATATTTAATTACATAATTTATTTTTAGCTAAAGAAAAAATACGAAAGTTCTTTTAAATTAATCCATCGGACAATAAGATGTACAGTCAGTTTACAATTTCACATTGTCTCAAAAGAAGAATTTTTGAATAAAAAAAATAATTGCATAAAATGGCAAAAAAATTACAAAAAGTATCTTAAAAAATCTATTATATAGTGAAATCTATTCCTGGGAAAAAAATTTCAAACTCCGACGAGGAGCATCAAATGGGGAACATTTTGATTAGCAGGCTACCACAGAGAAATCTTACGCCTAAGCAAAAAAAAAGACTGAAATTGGGTTTCTATTTAAAAATGTAAATCGCAAAAATTGTCGGGTATCATTAAATTATTTATTTAATTAAAATATTATGTCTTTCTTAAAAAATATAACCTTAGATGGGCTGCCACAGAGATATTTTGTCTGCGCGAAAAAGACTGAAATTAAGGTTCTGGTTTAAAATGTAAATCGCAAAAACCGTCGAATGTCTTTAAATTAATTCATTTAATAAAAATAATATAAGACTTTCTTAAAAATTATAACCTTAGATGTGCTGCCACAGAGACATCTTGCCTGCGCGAAAAATACTGAAATTAAGGCTCTGTTTTCAAATGTAAATTCCAAAAATGGTCGGGGGTTATTAAATGAATTCATTTAATAAAAATAATATAAGACTTCCTTAAAAATTTTAACCTTAAATGCGCTACCACAGAGATATCTTGCCTGAGCAAAAAAGACTGAAATTAAGGTTCTGTTTTAAAATGTAAATCACAAAAATGGTCGGGTGTCATTAAATTAATTCATTTAATAAAAATAATATAAGACTTAAAAAAAATGATTTGTCGTGTGATCACCGGTATTTAGCTATAAGTATACAAAATTTCAAGTCTCTATCTTATATAGTTTCTGAGAACGAAGTATGTGGAGAACAGACAGACAGAGGGGCGAGACGAATAGAATTTTGTCAGATAAACGAAGCCCTAAAAATTAAGTTTAGGATGCCATCTTCATACTGACACTGTAACAAACTCTAAGGTTATCAATACGAACACCCAAATTTGACAGCATATTTACAAGTGTCGCTAAATTATTACTTTCGCATACGAAAGTAAGTTATTCGGTCGACAAGTTCAGGAATTATGATTTAAATTTGAAACTCGTAAATGTTAAATTGCTTTTAATCCTTGCAAAACAAAATGTATTTAGATTTTAAAGCATAACTCAAAAACTGCTTGGAGAAGCTGTAATACTGGATACGCATATTTGAAATTTCTATAAGTCGATTTCTGTTAAAAATTTTATAGGTTACTGTTCACATATTTTACGAAACATAATTTCAGTGTGGTACATAAATTTCTAAAATCAACATTCGAAAAAAAGGCAAATTGTGACATATGATATTTGTAACAGAAATAGATTTTTAGAATCTTTAAATAAACAAATTACAACTCAATCCGACAAGTGTTGTTTTAGCTATGGTTTAAAAACTTCAAGTATTGCAATCTGTTTTGCAACCAATAAAAAGGAATTTCACAATAGGAGTTGTAAAAATAATTTTGTACATTTCTTACATAATAAAAGTATTGCTGCATCTTTATTTCACTCCTTGCTCATTTTTATACAACAGCGCTAGTAACATTATTTAAACGCTAATTTTATTAGCGTTGGAAATAAATTTGATATTCACTTGCATGTCAGATTTATGGTGCGCGTTATATACGAGAAACAAAAGTCGCCCTTTTTTCTTGTAAAGTACGGGGTGCACGGTATGTACGAGTAAATACGGTCTATATATACGTTTAGTCTTCGTCTGGTTCATCCGTCTGTCCGCATATAACAGAACAAAATCTACCAAACCGAATGGTTTGATATTTAATATATATAATCGATGCATAATTTTGTCGAGTCATTTCAAATTTTGTAAAAATCGAGCCAAAACTTAAAAGATATTAATAAAAGTTGTCTTCATTCTATTAAATCCTATCATACGTAATTAATTCAATCATATCCCATAATATGGTAATGGTTCTAGGTGTCCATGGTGATTACATCCTATTTAAGATGGAGTCCTATTATTTCTGCCTAACTGAATTTGGTGTATATAATCGTAATAAATTATCTATCCAAGCATTTTTTCATAACAGTGCAACAGCTGTTGCACCAAGATCTGAATATTTATAAAACTAGTTATAGTAATAACGTACTTTTATTTGTCACGTTTGACGTGAAATTTCAGACTTTTTTCTGATCAGAATAGAGATATTGTAGTAGCAGGCTTTTTCTCTCCCTCTTAAACTTCGTACGTGGAATTTTGATTCTTATTAAATTTCAATATTCCTCTTAATCCGAATATAATCTAAATAAATTATGACGTTAATATTTTATAGGTATCTTTATTATAATTCAGATTTCTTATACTTAAGAGATTGATTATTCTTATCAAATAAAAAATTTCAGCATCATATATTAAAGCACTTCAGTGCTTACATGAATTTGAATTTAAAATATTTATTCATTTAAGTAATAAAATTCAGTGTGTTTATTTCTCAAATCTATTTTGAAATGGGAAAAAAAAATATTTTTTTCCTTATTCCGTGTACAAATGATAAAATGATTTATTTATCTATTACTTTTCTCATTTTAAAGAAAATAGAAGGAAACATATTAAATATTTATGACTATCCATGAGATAAGATAGCTTTTCATAAAACTAATATAATTTTTGAACCTTAAAAAATAAAATGTGTGCTTCTTTCGTTAACATAATTTAAAAGAATGCTACAAATACCAGACATATATTATTTAATTTGTTTTTCAAAACATCTGAAAACCAAAAAAACTTACCTATGAACGGAAAAAATTCTTTGATTGATCAGATATTATTCTCGAAGTTTTTGTAATGTGTTTTTTAATATGGGCATGTAATTGAAATTTAAATAAAAAAAGTTTAAATAAACATTTAGAGTAGGATCCGTTTATGACGCTCATGGTTAATACTCTACAAATAAGGCTGGAAATACCAAACATATATTATTTAATTTGTTTTTCAAAACATCTGAAAACCAATATAACTTATCAATCAGCGAAAAAAATTGATTGACTGCTTAGATATTATTCTCGAAGTTTTTGTTATGTGTTTATTTACATAAGCATATAATTGAAGATATTTAAATAAAAATAGTTTAAATATACATTTCCAGTCGGACCCGATTAACATGCGATCCCGCTTAATATACGGATTTTTTCCGGTAATTTGACATCGCCCATAAGGGTAATGGAAAAAAAAAACCTTTAATATGCGAACGGCTATCACCTGATTACGTTTAATACGCCATAGATTTTCGGTCCTTTGAAACAAACAAACAAAAAACAAAATCACGCTTAAAGCTCCGCTGCACTGAAACTCCCCAATCGCGAAATCCCTTCTTAACATACGGGAAAATTTTGAAGCATGATGACTCATTACCTAATATAAATATTAAAATACAGTTTTCACCAACAGAAAGCAGACGTCAGATGCTCATGATGTGCGTTTTTAAAAATTGCCTACTTAAATTTTAAGTATTTTTAAGACGGTTGTGAAATATATTCAAATGGGAATTTCCAAGTTAATAGGGATTTTTTATGTACTTAAAATTCACGGAGATAATTTTTAAAAACGCACATAATCGGCATATGACCTCTACTTTCTTATGGTGAAAACGGTATTTTAATATTTATATTAAGTAATGAGTTATCGCGCTTCAAAGTTTTCCCATAGGCTAACATAAGATTTCGCGATCGGGGAGTTTCAGTGCAGCGGAGCCTTAATCGAATTTATAGATCAAGATGCGAATTATATCTCTCTTCTTCAGTGTTCCTAATTTAGCAGGGTTTTTGACTTATATAAAAAACACTGTTTTGAAAAAGAAATATACTTTTTTGTTTCGTAACATATTAATTAAGGGGAGCATAACTAATCGGAAATAGTGGTAGATATTTGAAATTTACAAAACCCACTAAATTAGCAACATCGCAATTCTATAACACTTCACAGCATAATTCTAAAGTGTTTACGAATTCAGGTTTGCCTGGTCGCCTGCGTGGCCTTCTGGCTGCCGTGATCTAACTCTCATAAGTATACACGGATTAAAAAGCAGAAAAAAACAACGTTTAAAATGCACAAATATACATGAAAAGCAGCAAACAGCTGTTTCGAATCTACTAGCGAGATTTTTCTTCAGTGCAAGATAGGGAAAATTGAACAGCGTGCTGGAAAAAGCAAGGCTGAGCAAAATCACAGACAGAGACGCGCTGACTTATATACCCTATGCGGTTAGCGATGGCGCCAAAAACAACCAATGAGAGAGAAGCAGTAGAAACGACTGGGTGGACAAGTAGCGACCTCTACCAGAGAAGGAGAGAAAAAGAAACCAAAAAAGCGGGGAATTAAATTAATGCTTTCCAAATACTTGGATTCTTGGATTACTCCTGATTTTCCAATTATTTATTTGCTATTTTTATATACACGGATTGCCATGCAATTTTTATTTGTTATTAAGGATCGCTGTAGAATGTTCCCAATTTAAAATGAAGTGTGCAACATTTATACAGTACTGGTTAAATTTTTATGTTAACAGGAAAATTTACACATAAATCAGCCTAGAAATTATTTTTTGTCTTACATTTAATATATTGTTGAATATAGATACATTACTTACAATGGACATATTTATAGATGTCCACTGATGGCTTTTAGTACTCCGTGTACCCATCTTTAGCAGCTATTAATGCCTTTACGTTTAGGCATCCCTTGCGTGTTACTTCTGAATCAGCCGTTCCATTTCATTACTTTGATGCCATACATGAATTAATCGCTCAATTTGTTGAGTCTTGTGTGTTGTTGCAATTTTGTTGATTATGATCTTCGAGACAACAAAATTGCAGCAACAAGTAAGGTTCAACTATTTGAGCGATTAATTCGTGTATGACATCATAGTAATGTAATGGAAAGACTTGCTTAGAAGAAGGGATGCCAAGACGTATAAAAGCAGTCACGTACTGCTAAAAGTGGATACGAATATATATTTTGGGGGGTAAGAGTGAAGAAAACAAAGTAATTAGTCTCAGATCATGGGATTTACCGAAAATCGTTATTAGCAGTTTCATCTTATATCGAGAATCGGATTTATAAGTTCGGAGAAGGCACTTGGAGGTCTTTTCGAGACCTACATGGTCGTGAATTTTATAAGCGTGTCAAATCTACAAATTCTGCTGTTATTCACGCGAGTTTTTGCTTATGTATTCGTGCTTGCAATATTTTCCAGCAGTGTGCGTAGATGTCAAAATGGAAAGCTTCTTTAACATAATTGAATAATAAGCTTTTGAATGATGTTACGAAACAAGGCTTTGTCTAAAACTGGATGACACTAGCCGCAAACAAAGTAGAGCTGAACAAAGATCGGGAGTTTCTTCTTAAGGTACTTCAGATTTAATGATTGAACGTAATAAATGCCATACCGCGACACAAGGGGTAAAAAAGATATTGAATATAAGATATAAAGTTAGACAAAGAATAGTGCGAATTTTAATTTTAATTTTGAATTTAGAATAGCTTCAGCTCCATACATACATGTATATATATCTAATAATGAAAAAATTTGCCTTTTTATCTTAGTCTTATACTATTATACTTTTTATCTTAGTCTTATACTATTCCAAATTGTTATAATATCTACTTTTTTACCTGTCTTTAATAATATCTTAAATATCTTTTGTCTTTTTATTCTATGCCTGTAATCCAGCGTATTCTTTTATTTATTATTCTGAAAACCTTAATTCGTTAGTAACTACTTCTTATAAAACCCACTAAATTACTTTATTTTTTTCATTTTATTCTGAGAATAAATACTTTTTTCTTTCGAATGTTTATTAAATATCATTTCTTCTACTTGTTCCATATCCCCTAATGCATCGCAAGTTTGCCGCCAGTACCCTGATTACGTTATAAAGCTACCACCAATAGTAATAATTTCTACCAGCAAGTTACGCGTGGAGCTAATCCTATCGCTAGCGTTTTCGGTCGTTCCGTTCCTCCCCTCTTTCCACGGAGTTTGTTCATTGCTATGTAATGTAACCGTTCGCGTCCTTTTTTTTAGTATTTATACCGTTACATTGCTTGGGAGACGAGATTTTATTCGTTTTTCCTTTGATTACTAACAACCCGTCAATTTTTGGTATGACTTTTAATTTGTGAGATTCTAATGCCTTTTAACATCATACAGCTTAATATAAAGTGGTACAGCTAATATTCGAAAGCCGATTGATTGTCTACTGGAATTGTTATGAGATGTGTTTGTCAATAAACACCGTTAAGATTATGATGTCTCTGTTATTTATTGAACCGGAAATTCTACCCAATGTTTCTTAAGTTCTGCCTTCTACTTACCACCACTCTTGTTTTTCGCATGAATGACGGAGGGTTGGTAAAGTTCATTACATGGATTCGTATACCACTTTTACGTAGATATACAGGAGTATCGCAGGAATTTCTCATATATACCGGGTGTCTCATAAATTCGTTAACACTTTTAAAAATAATAAAAAACTGAAAAACTGGTTTCTTTGTATTCGGTTTAC
Organism: Maratus speciosus; assembly: GCA_963932465.1. Taxonomy (NCBI): domain Eukaryota; kingdom Metazoa; phylum Arthropoda; class Arachnida; order Araneae; family Salticidae; genus Maratus; species Maratus speciosus. Next base: position 497,356,159 of record OZ010794.1, on the reverse strand, counting down.
GGCAAAATTATTCTCATGCGAGGGGATTCTTTTTACAAAGAGGAAAAAAAATGGGAAAATTTTTGTCAAAAGAGGGCGCTTAAACATCCAAAACCCAAAATGGAAAATTACGTAAAAGAATTATGGGTAACTTGGAAAAGTTTAGTGTATGTTTTCTTTGTCGTTTTATTTTACTTTACACGATTGGGTAACATTCATCTTTTTTTACAGTGTAAACGGATTAACGCTACGCATTTTTTTAAATAGTTATTTATTTATTTACGATATTAGGAATTCGCTTAAGTGTGATACGGTACTTGAAGATTGTACGGATATTTATTTATTTAACAATATTTAACAATACTCATTAATTAATTATTTAACAATAATTAATATTTTCCCTCTTTATAAACAAAACAGAGTTTAACACTAAAACTACCGGAAATTTTACTCAAGTTTTAGAAAAATATTTTATACCAGAATTTTTATTTAAAATTGTTTAACTTATTTATTTAACTTTTTCTCCGTTGTATCTTTTTAAACTTATTGTATAAAGAAAATACTGGTACGAACGGAAATATTTTAAATTGGTATGCGTGAAATGACCCCTCACGATACGTTTAGTGTTAATTCTGTTTTCAAGCTGAAACTTTTAGAATTGTGTTTGCAGTAAACTCAGTAGAATACATTAGTATAATGATACTATAACATAATATTTCAAGAAAATTAAATAAACGTACAAGCTACGCTTTTATTAGAACATAATCTAATGAAATTCGATAAAGGCAAACTTAATAAATATGCATTGCATATCAACAAATTCAATTTAAGAACAAAGAGTTGTTTCACGAAAGTTTGTTATTAAGTTACGTGATTTTCAAGAAGTAATATAAAACTAAATGTGATATTAGAATATGAAGAATAAAAAATATGTTAATTTCATGGATATTTCTATTCAAACGATAGATATATAAATTCATATACCGGGTATCAAATAAACTCGTTAATATATAAAAAATTCATAAAAAGTAAAAAATAAGTTTATTTGAACGCAGTTTGCGGCTAAATTAATCTCATACGGAAGGGGGAGGGATTTACTTATTTATTTAGTTTAGTATAGAAAAAAATAATGAAATTTTTTGTCATTAGAGGGCGTTAAAAGCCAAATCCAAAAATGGAAAATTATGTCTATTATGGAAGGATACGGAATACCGATGTCTTTGGTATGCCAGATAGTCTGTGTACTTCTCTTCTGCAACTTACCTCCCTCATTTACTGTTTACTTAAAGTGTCCATTTGCGAAGATGCGGCAGAGGAACGGGCTTTTGATAAACGTGGTGTGCCACTGCGAAGTTAATCACAGAAGCTTCCTGCTTCTTCGAAATATTGAACGAAGGAGAGCACTCCAGAATTTCTGTCTACGTTCGAAACCGTCGTAAAGCTTCAATCTGCGATTCCTGACTAAGGTACAACAGCTTCACCATACATCAACGTGAAGATCACATGGAAAAACGTTAGTACCGAGAGAATTCGAAATAAACTATTACACGAGCACTGAGTATTTTATAGAAATCTTATTTGCATATTTCTTGTACTTGAAATTTGTGAAGCGCCACCTATTGAAAAAAAATTCACTATTTTGCTACGGGATTTACCGGTATTAACCGGATTTCCAAGAAGTAATATAAAACTAAATGTAATATTAGAATATCAAGAATAAAAAGTATGTTAATTTCATGGATATTTCTATTGAAACGATGAATATATAAATTCATATACTGGGTATCCATTAAACCGTTGCTACCGAAACACTCAAGGCCTGAGGACACGAGTTGTGACGTCATCACTAATCGACCGACTTCTCACTAGTGTTGGGATTCACACCGGAAAATTTTGAATAGCAATTTTATTTTATTTTATTTGTGGAATATCTATCATCTGATAAAAAAAAATAATAGCTATTTAAACTTACTGGTGAGAATTCGGAATCCCTAAATAAAAATTCAGCCAGATACGGAATGCCTCAGTATTGCCTCATCTGGTGGATTTTTTATTGGGGATTCCAAATTATCACCAGTAAGTTTAAATAGTTATTATTGTTTTATCAGATGATAGTTCTTCCACAAATAAAATAAAAGAAAATTGCTATTCAAAATTTCCCGGTGTAAATTCCAACACTAGTGAAAAGTCGGTTGATTAGTGATGACGTCACAACTCGTGTCCTCAGGAATTGAGTGTTTCGGTGGCAACGATTAAACTCGTTAATATTTTAAAAATTCATAAAACGTAAAAAATAGTTTTATTAGAAAGCAGTTTGCAGCTAAATTAATCTCATGCGGGAGGAAGGGTGGGGGTTATTTATTTATTTATTTATTTTAGTATAGAAAAAAAAATAGTGAATTTTTTTGTCATTAGAGGGCGTTAAAAGCCAAATCCCAGAATGGAAAATTATGTATATTATGGAATGATACGGAATACCGATGTCTTTGGTATGTCAGATATTCTGTGTACTTCTCTTCTGAAACTTACCTCACTCCTGGACTGTTTACTTAAAGTTTCCATTTGTGAAGCTACGGCAGAGGAACGGGCTTTTGATAAAAGTGATGCGCCACAAAGAGGTTAATCACAGAAGCTTCCTGTTTTTTCATAATATTGAACGAAGGAGATCACTCCAGAATTCCTGTCTACGTTCGAAAAAGCTTCGATCGCCGATTCCTGACAGCTTCAACATACATCAACTTGAACATCACATGGGAAACGTTAGTACCGAGAGAATTCGAAATAAACTATTACACGAGCACAGAGTATTTTATAAAAATCTTATTTGCATATTTCTTGTACTCGATATTTGTGAAGCGCCATCTATTGACAAAAAATGTCACTATTTTGTTCTCTTTACCAAAAAAAAAAAAAAAAACCCTCTTACATGATGATAATCTTGCAGCAAACTGCATTCAAATAACCCGATTTTTCAACTTTTTACGGATTTTTCACGTATTAAGAAATTTATGGGACACCCGGTATATACATATATATTTATATATATAGTGTGCATCATCATAAAATTTACAAACATTAAGCTGTGTTAGATTACAGTACAATGAACAATTTAGTGGAAACCAAATTTTTAAACTACTTATTTAGTCAATATGCTTCAATATGCGTCAATATGCGTCAATATTTAGTCATGTGCTTCACTTCAACCTGAGCACCGATTTTTGGTACTAACTGTAACAATGATGATGATAATTCGAAGATTTTAGTAAAAAAATTAACTTTTGTGTAAAGTTCGAAATAGCGAGAAATGCATGAGATGCACAGTGATTCCGTCATTTATGAAATTTAAGGACTTTTACCTTTTGTTGACTTACTCTAAGTGGGATTCTGTATAGTTGTTTTAAACTTTCATTTATTGGTCGTTTTTGTAAAATGTTCATTCCATTTTTACTTACTATTCTTATTCCTTTACAATGCTTCTAACACCTTATTTTATTATATGCCGTAAGAGTAACATATATTTTAAACGGGAATGTATTTCTTGTAAGCACTTCTGTGTTTATAAAAATCTTTATCCATTTACGTAATAAAATTGAAATAAAACGCCCTTGTTTCAAAACGGAAATTTGATATGTGAATTTAATTTGTTTTTCATTTCCCTTTTCTTTCTATTAATGAGAAAATAACTTGGTCTATTTATTACTTTGTACGCTTTTTAGTTTAACAGAAAATAAAAGAAAATATATTAAATATTTACGACTATCTTTTCTGTTAGATAACGTAAAGCTTTTGATGATTTTACGATATTTTAATTATTTTTGAACCTTAAAAAATGAATATTTCTTTCTTAAAATAATTGAAATATCAAGGAAGTATTATTTAATAAGTTATTAAATTATTTATGTAAAATTCATTATGAATTTTTTATTATATACGAGTAAATAAAAGGTTTTAAATAAAAGTACTTCATATGCATATTTGTTTCTCAATATGTTTATTCAATGCTTTACAAAATGATCGATTGGATTTTTAAGGAGGCAGGATACCTTTGAACACGTCGAAAAAGCAAAAAAATATCGCTATGTTCCAAGCTTCAAAACTTGTGTAATAAGTCAAAAAATAAAAATCAAACTTCGTTTAAATATAGAGATCATATTTAAATTTATATTTAAAAATATATGTGTACTTGTAAATTCATAAATAAATATTGAAATGATAAGTTTAAAAATATATGATAACAATAATAAAAAAAATCTTGCGCGCATCATAAAATCTGAAAATATGCATATAAAGAGGAAATTTTGGTGAAAATAAATACATAATAGAGTTATCTTTATACTAACACCAGAATATTTGTAAAAAATATTGACTAAATTAAAAAAAATAACAAAAAAATAAAAAAATTTCACTTTTTGAAAAATATTTTCAAAGTACAAAAACAGGAAAAAAATAAAATTTTACATTTTTATGGTTTTAAGTTGTAGATAATACATAAATGAATATGTGGTAAAAATTTCTTTTGATTGCCATGCATAGTTTTTTAGAAACACTGCGCGCAGTGTCAAAATTCATCGTTTTGAATAAACGCAACACTAAGTTTAATTCTCCTATGTAGTCTTAAGATGTAGTCATAATGAAACTGCCATAATTAGTGAACTAATGGGAATTTTTTAATGCAGTTTTCTGTATATTGTTAAGAAATGATTACGGAATCAAAATATGTATTAAAAATAAAAACGAAAATTTTGATGGTTTAAAGGTATCCTACCACCTTAATTTCATGATACTATTTTTTATACTTAAGTGTTTAAAAAATGAAATGGTCTCCTGTTTATAATATTTTCAGGATTCATTATAATATTGATTATTGAGAGTGTTTCTTATTAATAAGGAATATTTATTGTACTTAATCTTTAATTTCGAAGGTAAAGAAATTAAAATTTGAAATGAGTGTTTCATAAATTTTAAATAATTTTGATTTTCACTATTGTTTACATTCTGCAAATGGATTATTTAAAATGGCTCTTATTCAATGTTACATCATTTTTTAATTTTTATTCTATTTTTTTTTTCTTTGGGATGCAGCTAATACAGTTTCATTCTATAATTTGTTTTTTACACAATAAGTATTTTACGCGCGAACACACATACACAAACTCATACAAACACGTTTATATATTGAAAATGGTTGTTGTTTTTGTTGTTGTTGTTGATGATGATGATGAAGATGATGATGATATACATACACACAGTAAAAATTCTGACTAACGTATAGCGTGGGGTGGGGCGGAATTTTTACGCTATTCGGAGGTGTCCGCTTTTAAGATGTAAAAACATACAAGCAGTAAATGCGTTGGGGTATGAAAAGATGTCCGCTAAATAGAGGTATCCGTTATAGAGTTTTTCTACATATACTATATATATATATATATATATATATATATATATATATATATATATATACCGGGTGTTCAAAAACGGGCTGCCTGATTTTAAAATTAAATAACTTGCAATCGGTGACAGACATTTAAAATAATCTTGCAGGAGGGTTATGCATGAAGTTAAAAGTTTTTTACAGTGATTTTAAATTTTTGTTCGATTTACAAACAATAGATGGCGCAGTAAGCAATAGGCGCTAAATACAGGCTCGATTTTTGGCCGATATCTTCTTCCATGCGGAAAAGGAGATTAAAATGTAATGAGTGGGTCCCGAAGGACCAAAAATTGAGCCTGAATTTAGCGTCTATTGATCGCAGCGCCTTCTGTTGTCTGTAATTCGAACGAAAATCGAAAATCACTAATATAATCGAAAATCACACGCATATTACAAACGTAATGAATTTAAATTCAAAGTTAATACATTTAGTCAAGTCATGTCTACATAATTCAGTATATTTTAACATACTCCCTATTTATTAGACTGAAGTGTTTATGGTCTTCTCATCTCATTAACAACAATATTAAACAGCTAGTTTATGATGTATTAAAACGTGGTTTTTCTAAAAAATTCATATATTCTTTAATATACAATTAGTACTTACATGATCTTAAAGCCCAATTAACACATTACATTAAAAAAATATGAAAACATAAAATAATAATACAAAATTAAAAATACAAAATAAAAATAAGAATAATAAATAATAATAGGGCAGATTGGTGGGTAGATGTTAGAATACGGAGCAGGGCGGCGTTGTCTGGATAATACGCAATGGTTAATTAAGAAAAAGAGGGGGTATCATCTGATAAATATTACATTGCAATAATACATTTTATAATGGATGTTGAATTGGCACATATGTATGAATAATTCTATACTTATATTTATGTAGGTAGTTTAAATTAAATCGATACTTATCTTTAATAATTAATAATGCTAATGTCTAACCCGTATTTAACTTTAAGCCCAATGAGAACGACGTTCCTCACACGTAGTATTTTTATATTCTAAGTGTATAAAGTGCATGTTTTAATTATAGATTTTATCCCTTGTTTTATTCTCTCCTATTATATTATTTATATTAAATTTTAAGAACGTTTGCGAACACATTAAATAAAATTAATTTCAATATTTAAATTCCTTTTTTTTAATACCAAAGAATTATAATTTTGGTTATTTATATTATTATCATTATATTATATATTTATTTAATTGATTAGGATATGACGTAACAATGATTTAAATATTGAAATTTTATAATCTGGTACATTTAATTATGTAAAATATTAATTAATGAGTCATCCATGTCACATTTTACATATTATTAAAATTAATATTTATTAAATCATTTATGTATTTTTTTCTTATAAAGTTATTAATTTATTAAAGTATTTTTAATTATCACTTATATATTTCTAGAAAGTAAACATTATGCTTTAAAGCATCTGTCAATAACAGTTATAAATATATAATTAATTACATATATTACTTTTTATTCCAAAACAAGTTATTTTAGCAATAATAAACTCAACAGATGGCAGCACTTCAGTAATTCCTTGGAAAACAAAATAGAATTCATTTTTAGATGTACTATAGTTGGAGCTAGTCTAATATATTACAGTTTGTACCTGATTATCTTGTGCGTTATTACTCAATGGTCCATTATCTTTTTAAAAACTTTTAAAAAATCATATTTTTAAAAGTTAACATATATTAAATTTTTTCGAAATTTTCCTCACTTAATTTTATCATTTTCCGTCTTTAAAAATACTACTATTATTTTTTTTTAATCAAAAGAACGATATTTTTAAAATGTCAATTTCTTTTCATTTTATCATTGCGACAGAAAAATTTCTATTCGACGTATTTCGAATGCGGAATATTTTTATTTTTCCGGACCATTCTAGCATTCTTTCTTCCCGCGTATTTCGGGAGCCGAATATCTCAGATTTTATAAATCTGCCATCATTCGAAAATCCGAGGCTTTGATTGGATAAAATTCTTTGTAGTGCGAATTTGTGATTTTCTGTGAATGGGTTTAAAATGAATTGCACGACGGTGGAGTGCAAACTTTTCAATGATATCGCCTGTTAAAAATATCCACATCATCGGAAGAATGTCTCTTGATTTTTTGGAGTCTTGGTGTCAACATAATTTTTATAAAATACTATGTTTATTATTTCGATATGGCTCCATTTTTGTGCGACGAGTACTTTAATAGAGCAGCTTTACTCAAATTGTTTTCATTCTATCTCGAAGAAACTTCCAGGATTTATCGACGTTTGCCATTATTGTTTCTGATTCGCTCGATTCTACGTTGGTATGACTGCACTGTTAATACAGTGTACTCTCGATATCTCGCAGTCGGAGGGACGCTAACAAAAAATCGAGATAGTGAGTTTTCGAGATAACAAGGTCATAGCAAGCAAAATAATCACGTAAAACACAAGATACGAAATTAATATTATAAAAATTAGAGTAATGACAGATGAGAATAAGTAAAAATATGTAATGATAGTCGACAATATGTCTAATCACAGGATGATAATTTTAATTTTTAAAGTACTAGAAGAAAATGATTACATTAAATTGAAAAGAAATAGTTAAATGAACTTACATCGCTAAAATTTCTTTAAAAAGTCCTCTATCGTGGCTTAGACGCAAACGAACGGCGATTTTCCCAGAAAATTCATTTTTTTACTTCAAAAAATATTCGACATAACAAGGTTTTGAGTGAAAACTTTTCGAGATAAAAATAAAAATTAACATTAGATGACTATCTAATATCAAGGGGAAAAATAATTCTTCGACATATCAAGGTTTTCGAGATAACGAAGTTCGAAATATCGAGAGTATACTGTATTCGTGGTCTCTCATTTAATAAGTTACACTTCTGTTTTTATTTATGGAATCCACACTCGTATGACAGCAAACATGTATATTCGTAATTTTCCTCTCCAACGTCATTGAATATGTAATTAGGAGTGGATCATCCTTAATTTACTGGCTATATAATATTTTTCATGGCTGCTCGCCGAAATTAAGCAATTCGACTAATTGCCGTACATTACTTAAATGGGGTTATATGCATCTTAGACATACACAAACAATCACATATGTATATGCATATATGTAACCATTATAGAATATTACAAATCATCATCATTTTAAAATAAAATTTTTAATTGGGTAATATATTTAAATATTAAGTTTAATAGAGACCAAGAGACATGATAAATCTGCAGCATCAAATGGAATTTCTTACATAAAGGCATCATGTAACTACATAAGTAGAACATACCGGGTGTCCCAAAAAGGACTGACTGATTTTAAAATTCAATAACTTGCAAACGGTGACTGATATTAAAAAAATTCTTGCAGGAGGGTTATGCATAAGGTCAAAAGTTTTTTTACAGTGATTTTCGATTTTAGTTCGAATTACAAACAATAGATGACGCTGTAAGCAATAGTCGCTAAATACAGGCTCGATTTTTGGTCCTTTCTGTTGTTCCATGCAGAAAAAAGAGATGGAAATGTATTATCGGGGCCACGAAGTACCAAAAATCGAGCCTGAATTTAGCCTCTATTGATCGGAGTGCCATCTATTGTTTGTAATTCGAACTAAAATCGAAAATCACTGTAAAAAAACTTTTGACTTTATGCATAACCCTTCTGCAAGAATTTTTTTAATATCTGTCACCGTTTGGAAGTTATTGAATTTTAAAATCAGTCATTCCTTTTCGGGACACCCGGTATATATATATGTATACATACATATATATATATATATATATATATATATATATATATATATATATATATATATATATATATTTGTGTCTATAATTGAACGACCCTACTTTAAAGTTGTCTACAGACAAAAACATTGTTCATAAAGTTGCGAAATTTTGTGAAAGACATAATAAAGGTATGGGAATTTGCTTAACCTGAAACGATTGTAAATGAAAGTAATTCAAAATTTTGCCACCATAGGGAGTTTTTTAATAAATTACACATTTAGCATTACGATAGTTTAAAAATTTTATTAATTTAACGTTACTCTACAGACAGCTTTTCACAACATTTTCCTAGCTTTTCCCTGAACATACTGCGATCAACTGTGGAAAATGCTATCTTACGATTCCAGATGGTATCTGAACATGATAAAATCATGCAGAACATGTTTGGTTGTAACAAAATTTGTTAAAGCATCGTAAATGTATTGTTAATGTGTAATTCGTTAAAAAATGGCCTCCTATTTTTTTTTCCGCTCACACATATTCCCATACTTTTATTATGTCCTCCATTCTGAACAACAGTTTCGTCTGTAGACAACTTTAAAATAGGGTCGATTAATTATGAACATCCTGTAAATAAAATTTCTAAACAATCTTAATGCTAAATATGTAATTTATTAAAAAACGCCCCCTGGTGTCGAAATTTTAAACTATTTTTATTTATATATATATTTTTTTAGCTTAAGCAAATTCCCATCCCCTTTATTATGCCTTTCCCAAAATTTCACAACTTTATGAACAATAGTTTTGTTTGTAGACAACTTTAAAGTAGGGTCGTTTAATTATGAACACCCGGTATATATATATTATTTCTGTTGGCAACAGACCTTTTTTTGAGCTAATATGTAACGTACAACGATGACTGAGGTATAAATGGATTAAATGGTTTGCCCAAATCTGACATCGCATAGGGAATTTAACTAATATGTAGTGAACACCGGTGAATGAAGTATCATTGGATAGGGTTTTTTTCTACATCTGAAATTGCATATTGAACATTCCAAACACTTTTAGGTTCATTATACATATTAATTCTGATGCTAACATCCCTTTTTCTATACACATATAAAACGCACAACCGTGAATGAGTTATTTTATGAAAGGTTTTCGAACAGACATTTGACATAGTACTCTCATATTTCGTTAACCACTTAACCCTTTCAGGGGCAAGTAATTGTATTTCTGTAATGGAGAATTCACCCAGGAATTTTGGAAAAAACCTATTTCAAAATAAGGAAAAGCATTTTTACAACTTTTTCCCCCACCAAATTTATAAAAAAAAAATTTTGATTCAAATTAAGTGGGATATAATATCGTTCACCAGCAAGAAAAGTGATACATCTCGACAAAAGTAACTTTTACAGGAGAGGCAAAAGGGAATTTGCATGTTTTTACTGTAACATGAAATTATGGCGCTTAGCTCTGCATGCTGGAATGAGAACTTGCATAAAAGAATAAAACCCTAAAAAATGAAAACATGGGATGAGGTTTGTAGGGTTAGGTAATTTTACCTCCCCACATAATCCACCGTGGTCACAAATGGACATGTAGCGCAATAAAGTGATTTCCCGCATAGCTACACTTATGAAACTGTTTGTGCAGCAATGCGCACCTATGACAGACCTATTAGTGGAACAAAACTCAAAACGAATTTTGCGAGATGTGTCACTTTTCTTGCGGGTGAGCGATATGTCCAACCGCCCCTCAAGGGGTTAACGGTCGCATTAAATTACGGTTTAAAAATTCAAATTGCTTATTGGCACCACTTTTTTGAAAAAGAAATTTTCAGCTTATTTAATAACAAGTAAAATGATACCATAATAAAGCTAATTACACTATTTCATAAAACTGGCGGCAATAAAATAATCAGAATAAAAGACGCAGCCCGTGAATATCACGGGACCGAGAATTAAGGGGTTAAAACAAAACGTTTGATTTTTTAAAATATTGATAACTATAAATTAATTTAAAATGTGATAAATAAACCCAAATGCAGTGCGAATGCCTCGCACGGGTCTACTGGTATATATATATATATACTTCAGGCGTAATTGTACACGTTTTATTTAAATTTAAACGTTATCCATTTAAGTAAAAAAAAACTGTTTCACAAAGGAATCTTGAATCGTGAAATTAATTTGTTTTCCTTTTCCCCTTTCCTTCTGCGAATGGGATTTTTTTGTTTGTACTCGTTTATTTATTACTTTTTATGTTTTAAAGATTAAAAGAAAAAAAAAAGCTATATTAAATATTTATGACTATCGAATCTGTAAGATAATGTAATGATACTGTGCAGAAACTTTAATTTAATTTTCGAATACTTTAAAATAAAATGTACATTTCTTTCTTTAACGTTATCGAAATGTGTACTTGAACAATGAAAGAAATATTATTTAATTAGTTTTTTCAAAAGATAAAGAAAACCAACGAGATTTATCCATACGCAATGTATTTAAGTAATTGAAAAGCTGGCGTGTTTTATTTGTTTAGATATATTGTTTTCGAAATACTTGCTATTTGTTTTGTTTTTTATTATCGACATGTTATTTAAGGAATTTAAATAAAAGAATTTTAGATGCATATTATTTAATTAATTTTTTGGTTCTTTTACTGTCATATCATTATGAAATGATCGGTTGATTTGATGATTTTCTTATTCGACCTAAACCAGGGTTCCTGAGTTTCAGAACATAATACCGGTATACAAACACAGGTGAAATTTATTTTTAATTGAAGACTATAAAATTAAAGTCACAAAATATTATAGTCACATCATCGACCTCAGACATGAGGCTTCATAGGAGAATCCAAGGATTGTTGCCGAAATTCGATCGACATATTCAGATGCGTGATAGTGGGCATGAAGATGATCAAAAATTGCAACAGAAAATAGGGTCAAAATCAATTATTTAGTCACAAATACAGGATGATTCGCCCCATAGATTAACATGCAAGATGGGACGCTTCCATAGAGCGCAATGGTAACGCGATTGCGATCGCAGCGCCTTTAGTGACAATGGGGAAGAAACTCCCCATCCTTGTAATATTTTTATTATTGAGTATCTACTGCACTGTAAAAAAAAATCTGTAAAGTTACAAAAGTTTTTCTAGGAAACTGGGATTCCAAGAAAATTTTATGTAACGGCAACAAGAAAAATTCCTGTAACAGACGCTGTTACAGGAATTTTTCTTGTTGCCGTTACATAAAAAGTTCTTGGAATCCCAGTTTCCTAGAAAAACTTTTGTAAATTTACAGATTTTTTTTTACAGTGTGTATTGTAATCTTTCTTTTTTTAATGTTGCATGTTTTCGTTTTCAAAATGATCTTACACCAATACATGAACACAGAATATATATTCTATTTTATATATCTAATATATATTCTACGTTCATGCAAGAATATACTTTTTTTTTTTTTTTTTTTTTTACATGATGAGTAAACGATTTAAGTGTAACGAAAAACGTATTAAAATTTCGTCTTGAATGCTATAGATCAAAAGCAATAATGTAATATAAAAATATACGAAGTATTGTACTCTACAAGTCCCAAAAAATTTCATAAATATTCCCATTTGGCTGGAAAACTTTTATAGCTGAAATTTTATTAATTTATGAAGTTTAACGTATTACACGTTTTCACTTTCTTATAGATAAAATAAAAATATTGTTTTTAATAACGCACAATCAATTTAATAATATATGTAATATTAATATATAAGAAAGTATAATAAAATTACAGATGGGGAAAAATTCCTTTTGACAAATTTTTAGAATTAGATAAATGTAAAAATAAATAAATAAAATAAATAGAGTTACTGAAATTACGCTCGATAAAATTTTATCCAATATGAATTAATTAACACAATACCTGAATTTGATTTTCTACAATTTAATCTCATAAATATGCATATTTACGTTCTTAACAGAATTTTCTAGGGTTTTCCGTTTATATTATTACTCCAATTATCATTTTGTAAGTCAAAGGTGAACGATACAAGTAAAAAAAAAGCAGTTATATAAGTTAAGCATAAATAGAATTTCGTCTGCCTCTGCTTCGTTTTAGGAAATAATAGATATTCAAAACATAGAGCGTAAACACATTTCTTCAACATAGGTAAATTTCGGATGCTTGTTAATTCTCCCCCCTTGTCAATAGTGACGCTAGTACTGTTGCCATTACAGATCTTGCCCTAAATGTATGTTAACGTAATCTTCTATGTTAACATATGTTTCGTCCGTACTGAACTCAGCTTGAAGGTAATAATTTTAATAAAAATATAAATAATGGAATGAAAATTTAATGATATGTACAGTCGTGGAAAAAAATTACACACCCCTACTAACTCTGCAAATAATTTTAATAGAAGAAAGTTACTGGTACCAAATGATTGGAAATAAAGCCTACTTTTAAACAACGTAAATAAAATTTGCTTGGGGAGCCATCTACAAATCAAAACGAAACTAAACTTTGTTTTTTCCAATAGCAACACCCAATTTTGACAATATATTTTAAATATACAGTACGAACAATGCCTGGAAGCAAAATTTCAATTCATTTGGATGATAATGTTTTTATTTATAAGTTTTCAAAATTTAGAGTTTCTAATGTTAAATTACATTTTCATATTTTTATTATTATCTCCTGAAAACATAAATTTAATGTGATAATTTTGTGTGTCGTTATAATACTAAAAAGACTTAAACATAAATACATTGAATTTGTAATTTAAATTTATTTATAATATGAATTATGAAATTAATATTCGAAAAAAATATGAATTGCAACTTATAATTTTTTTGATAGATTTATATTTATTATGTCCTGTCCTCAATTTTAAATCTTTCTTTCAAGTAGCTTTCGAATTATCATTACAAAACATCAAAATGATGGTTTAAGGGGCCATCTATGATGCACAGAAGAACTTAATTTGGAAAAAAATATATTTTACTCATTTTATTGAAATATTTCGGCTGGCAATAGTCGAAAATGTTAAATGAGAGAAATTGTCCTATTGGCAAGAAATGATACACTAATTGAAGTGACATAGTCATTCTGTAGCACTTCAACAATTGAGTACCGAACTTCAATTTGGATTTAGCCCCTAAAATATGCTCATTATTAAATAATTAATATCTCGGAAACTAATCGTACGGATTTCATGAAAATTTTGATTTAGTCTAATTGAAGTGTGCAGAATTTATTTGTAGTGTCAAACTTGGGTATTGCTATTGAAAAAAAAAAAAAAAAAAAACGTTTGAGTTCGTTTTGATATGTAGATGCCCCCCTAAGAGTTTTTTTACATCATTTAAAAATAGACTTTATTTTCAATAGTTTGGTACCTGTAAATTTCTTCTACAATAATTTGTTGTAAAGTTGGTAGCGGGTGTTTGCTTTATCCCCACAATTGTACCTCGTTTGGTGTGAAATGTGATAACATCACTAAAACTTCTGGAAAAATATGGGCCTCACGCAATCGACGGGTAACCGCAGTTCAAAATGTGAAGCGCAAAGTGCTAGAGACTTCTACCACTTTCTTTAGTGTTATCCCATACAACATGTCTATTAAAAGTTCCATTATAATATACTTCAGTTTTCTGAAAATTATTATTTGCAACCCAAGTTGAGTTAGAGTAGAACTCCCTGTATTTTTGATTAAATAGGTGTTTTGCAACACCGTGTTCCATAGCAATTCTTGCTCCTCTATCACCCCTCTGAATTTGTCGGTGGAATTCGTCAACATCCTGTATATAGCATATAAATTGATGTACGTAATTTAACATTATCTTAAAGAACAAATTATTTCGTAATGGAAAAGGTAAAATGATTTCTATTAAATGATTTCTTACCTTATTTAAAACTGAATTACAGTTGATTCGGGTTTATAAAATATTACCTGAAATAGAAGAAATAGGAACATAAGCACAAAAGTAAATACAAAAAAAAAAAAAAAAAAAAAAAAAAAAGCAATAAATAATCACGCATGCACACACATGTATATAAAAATATATAGAGTAAAAGACAAAGAGAATAAGTGTGGGAGGTCGGCGTCAAGATGGAATGTTTATTGAGACTTCGAAAGTTGATGCGAAGTTCCTTTTTCCTTCAAAAACTCTGGTTAACACCTGGAGATGATGAATCAATAATCTTCTTTACCTTCAACTCGAGAATTTTCCCAAATGAATATTCCTAAAAAATGTAAATAAAGTGTGGATAATATCACATTGCTTGCATCATTTATGACTTTTGTCTAAGTTTTTCTTCGCATGACCAACCGGCCAAAACCTGTGCGAATTAATTCGGAAACCCAGGTAAACATGATTTTCGTTAACCTCTATTGTCATTATACCACATGCATATACCGTGTATTCCGCCGCACTTATAACGCTCACTTTAGACTCAAGACTGTATTCTTTTCTTATTTTCATGTATAGTCGACTTATTACGCCCCCCCCCCTCCCCCTATACCCCGCACATTTTTTTTGCAAATAAACTTTCATAGGATTTGTAACATGAAAAAGAAATAAAGAATCTAAAAAAGCACAATAACTATTACAAACAGGAAGGTGATGAGCAGTTGCAATGTGAGGACATAGGCTTGCCAAGCCTATCAGAATGGAGCCTTTCAAAGATTTTGGAATCGTACTCCAGTTTATTCAAACAATAACGTCTTCGTGTCTTGATTTTCATTAAAACATAAATCTCAGTTCCTATGCTCAATTTTTAAGCTTTCATTTTTATACCGGCATATCATGCGCATCTGTAAATTCTCTTATTTAAAATTTGCGCGTTATATGTTGGAATATACGCCATATATATGCATAAAAGTTGCGGGACTCTAATTGTTTTGGAAAAATCTGCTGACCAACGCTTTCTGGCAGCTGACTTTACGTATTAAATTTCTGTCCTGCTCTTTAAGTAACAGCAGCACTCTAAACGGAATACAAACACGGCAGATTTAAAATTGTTTTAATTGTGCCGAAGTAACCCTCTCAAGTGTTCGAGTAAGTTCATGTTATGTTATTTTGTTTTACCTCGAAATAAAACATAGGTAATTTAACTAATCTAACGGTGATCTATGGAGGAAATATTTGGTTAAAATGTCATTAACATCATTATTATAATAAAAAAGTATTAAAAAATATATAGAATGTAAGATGACTAAATATAAAATGCATTCTACTAAAATCTATTTTTTTTTCTTCAAGCCATAACGCAAGAAAAATAAATCACACTTTTGCGAAAAACAATTTTAATGAACTGCAAGGTTCGTAAAATGTTACCAAGAGTTACATTATGACAAAGTCTTTATTGTTCATTTATTTGAGGAACAGTGAATTTCGCTGTTTTTTTATGCAATGACATTGTATTTTCAAAAGTTTATAAAGAACTAAAAAATACTATAACTTACTTATAATTGCTGTATCTGACAAGCAATTACTTTAGTTACCTCGAGGTATTTTTTGACTAATAAGAATAGAAAACTTCGTTAAAAAGACCTCGAGGGAAAATCAATGCTTATCTTAAATTTATCTTCGTAACAATGTTCAAAAACATCTTTTTCAGAAAGGCGTGGCACGCGGTAAGAAAAAATTCATTTACTTTTTAGTTCTTGTATGAAATTCTTACGTTATTATAGTTTCCTTAACGTACGATAGTTGTAAAACTTGCTATTCTTCTTTGTAATAATTTCAAAATATATCAATTGAATTTAGTTGAGTATTAAATAGCAATAACATTAAAATTAAATGATGAAAACCTTTTCAGTGCTTTTTGATTTTATAGAAGATCTTTATTCAACTAGACGTATTTATATTTCGTTGTAAAGAAACCCAAACATATTTTTATTTATGATGACACAGAATACGATTTTTAAAATATGTTAATTTATACTTTGTTTTTATTTTTAATTTTCTTATTGCTGAAAATATGGTTTTACTTCTATGAAATATTTCTTATTAGATTAAAAATATAATGATATGAAATATCAGATTAAAAATATTCCGATTAATAAAGTATAAAATTCCCAAGAGAGCCAAATGTGGCCGTTAAACATTACTTGTGTAAGTCACTAATTCCTAAAATTGGTTCTAAGCGCATGGTGGAAATATAGAAAAGAAAATGACTGAATATAAAATACATTCTACTAAAGTGTCAATTTATTAAATTTCTCCAAACCATAACGCAAGAAAAATGAATCGCATTTTTGAGAAAAACAATTTTAATGAATTGCAAGGCTCGCAAAATGTCACCAAGAGTGCACTTTTATTTTGCTTACAATTTCACAAAGTCTTTATTGTTCATTTACTCGAGGAACAGTGAATTTCGCTATTTTTTAATGCACTGACATTGTACTTTCAAAAGTTTATAAAGAACTGAAAAACATAAGGTATTCACCAGTAATTGATGTATCTGACAAGCAATTACTTTAGTTACCTCGGGATCTTTCTTGACTAATAAGAATCGAAAACTTCGTTAAAAAGATCTCGAGGGAAAATCAATGCTTGTCTTACATTTATCTGCGTAACAATGTTCAAAAACATCTTTATCAGAAAGGCCATGGCACATGATAAGAAAAAATGCATATACATTGAAATATGCCTAAGGCGAACAACTGTCTAAAGCGAAAATATTTCAGACTCCCACATTTTGAAACATAGCGATTTTCGAGAAATCTGTCTAAGTCGGAAATAATCTGTGTAACGCGGAACCGGACGCTTGTTTTGGGGTCCCATGTAGCAAAGTTACTGTTTAAGACGGAATAAAATTCCGCTGAAAATATAAATGGAAAGAAACCTTATCTTTGCATAATGACATGTGTTGTGCAGTCGTATTCCCATACGTCAGAAGAATACCTAACTGATTGATGACTGTCAAACAACAATATTCATTATTTTTTCTAAATAAGTTTAAGATAATAGAATTTTAAGACATTTATTAAGGTAAATATAATTTTTTTTCACTAAAACCTGTAATTTCGATTTATACCAGTGTGTTTGTGTACTAACAATTTGAAGTGTTAATTAATATTACATGTACAAAGTTTTCATGTTAATTTAATTTTTTAAAAATTTAAAAGGTATGTTTTAATTTTTAGCCAAATAAATGTTTAATACTCTGCGAATGGGATATCTATACCGGTTTTCTGTTTAAGCCGGAAATCTGTCTAAAGTGGAATTTTATTTCGTTTCTAAGCGATTCCACCTTTGACAGATTTCACTGTACTTTTAATTCTTGTGTAAAATTCTTACATTATTATAGTTTCCTTAACGTACGATAATTGCGTAAAACTAGCTATTCTTCTTTATAAAAATTTCAAAATATATCAATTGAATTTAGTTGAGTGTTACATGACAATAACATTAAAATTAAATGATGAAAGCCTTTGCAGTGATTTTTGGTTTTACTGAAAAATTTTATTGAACTAGAAGTGCTTATTTGTATTTCGTAGTAAAGAAATCGCCAGACATCTTTTTATTTATGTAGTCAAAGAAATACGTTTAAAAAAATATGTTAATTTATATTTTGTTTTCGTTTTTAAGTTTCTTATTGGTGAAAATGTGGTTTTAATTCACTGAAATATTTCTAATTAGATTAAAAATATAACGATATAAAATATCGATATATTACGATATATATATATATCGATATATACAAAATGTAACGATTAATACAGCATTAAAATTCAAAAGTGGGCCAAATGAGCCTGTTCTCAAATCCAAAAGGATAACTTTATGATATAAGTTTTAATTTATTTTTGCTCGGAAATGCATCAAACTAAAAGGTGTTGTTTTTCAGAAACTATGTAATGGAGCTGTTTTTTTTTTTTTTTTGCCAACGCAATAGATCTTTCAGAAAATAGTGTCAAAGTGAACGTTTTGAACCGAATATCCGCGCGAAAGAAGAATAGTTACTCAAGAAAGGGTGAAAAACGTGTTTGTCATGTGATCAAAAGCGCTTATAACTCAATAGGTAATTTATTGATCCAAAAATGCAAAACACAGTTCGATTCCAAATCGCTTTCATGGTCAAGATTTCCAATTTTATATCTTTCCGTTAAAAAATGAATTTGTAAATGTGTCAAAACGTTTTGCGCTTGATGAGCAGAGCGGTTGAGAACAGCCTTAAATCATACTCGTGTAAGTGTCTAATCCTTAAAATGCGCGCTAAGTTCATGGAGGGTATTTGGTCATACATGAAAACAGCAGTACATGTCACAGTTTTAAAATATATCAATTTAATTTTGTTGAGTATTAAATGAGAATAATATAAAAAATAAATTATGAAAACTTTTGGAGTGTTTTTTGATTTTATAGAAAATCTTTATTAAACTAGAAGTGATTATTTTTATTTCGTCATAAAGAATTCACAAAACATCTTTTTATTTATTTAGTGACAGAATACGATTTTTAAAGTACGTTAACTTATACTTTGTTTTCGTTTTTAGGTGCGTTCGTAATTATATAAATACGTAGCACCTATAGTCGTCGTTCAGTCCGTCCGTCCGTCTGTCCGTCCGTCTGTCCGCATGTAACAGAGCAAAAACTACCCAACCGAATGGTCTGAAATTTCAAATATATGATTGTTGCAAAATTTTGTCGAGCCATTTCAAATTTTATGAAAATCGGATGTATAGTTTAATTACAGGGACAGTCAAAAGTTTTTCTTTACATTACGGCCAATGGGAAAAATTATTGCAAGTGGATTTTAATGATATTAGAGCCTTCCGAATGATATGAAATTTTAAAGATATAACTGTTGCAAAATTTTGTCGAGCCCTTTCAAATTTTAGGAAAATCGGATGTATAGTTTAATTACAGGGACAGTCAAAAGTTTTTCTTTACATTACGGCCAATGGGAAAAATTATTGCAAGTGGATTTTAATGATATTAGAGCCTTCCGAATGATCTGAAATTTTAAAGATATAACTGTTGCAAAATTTTGTCGAGCCCTTTCAAATTTTAGGAAAATCGGATGTATAGTTTAATTACAGGGACAGTCAAAAGTTTTTCTTTACATTACGGCCAATGGGAAAAATTATTGCAAGTGCATTTTAATGATATTACACCCTTCCGAATGGTCTGAAATTTTAAAGATATAATTGTTGCAAAATTTTGTTGAGCTATTTCAAATTTTAGGAAAATCGGATGTATAGTTTAATTACAGGGACAGTCAAATTTTTTCTTTACATTACGGCCAATGGGAAAAATTATTGCAAGTGGATTTTAATGATATTAGAGCCTTCCGAATGATCTGAAATTTTAAAGATATAACTGTTGCAAAATTTTGTCGAGCCCTTTCAAATTTTAGGAAAATCGGATGTATAGTTTAATTACAGGGACAGTCAAAAGTTTTTCTTTACATTACGGCCAATGGGAAAAATTATTGCAAGTGCATTTTAATGATATTACAGCCTTCCGAATGGTCTGAAATTTTAAAGATATAATTGTTGCAAAATTTTGTTGAGCTATTTCAAATTTTTGGAAAATCGGATGCATAGTTTAATTACAGGGACAGTCAAAAGTGTTCCGTTACATTACGGGGAATGGGAAAAAAAATATTGGAAGTGCATTTTAATGATGTATCAGACTATGCGCTTTATGAAGTGCAAAAAATTATACATTCAGTACAATATGGGGTGCAAAAAATAATTATAAAACTAGTTATAGTACGAACGCACCTCATTTGCCACGTTTGACGAGCAATTTCCAACTTGTTAAATTTCTTATTACTAAAACTGCGCTTTTGTTTCGCTGAAATATTTCTTAATAGATTAAACACATATTAATAAAGCATAAAAACTTCCAAGAGAGTAAAATGAGGCTGTTAAACCGATATTTGTGTAAGTCACTAATTATTAAAATTGGATATAGGAATAAAATTCATTTTTCATTTACAGGGACACACAAGAGAAATTGCTTACAGTACAACTTTGAGTAAAAATTGTTGGAAGTAGTTTTCAATTTTGCTAGGCACACTTAAAATTAACTAATTTATTTGGATGTTACTGCTTGTATGTAAATTCTAAAACATCGTATACAGGGATGCACAAAAGAATTCCCGTACTCTATTTCTTATTAGCAGAAATTGCTGGTGGAGAATTTTCAACTGTGGTATGTATTTCCTGACTAAACTAAATTGTTGCATGCATGTAGTTTATAGATACAAATCTATGTATCATATACACGACTGCTCACATATTCTGTATAATTTTTTGAGTGCAGATGGGGATTGCTGAAATTGGGTTTTCAAATGTGTTATGTTTTTTTCCAAATGCAGGGCTTGAAATTCAATTTTTCCCCAGGAGGTGTCTCCCTACCAACATTTATAAATGGAGAGGAGTTGAGCTATTTGGAGGGAGAAAAAATATTTAAAACCAACTGTTATTTTGTGTGCTATTTAAAGGATTTTATTAATACAGATATGACAAAATGCCACTGAAGCGAAATTTGCATTTGTACGCGATCCTTTGATGAAATTTGCGCTTTCTCGCGATTCTTTCTTGAATTTTGTGATCCCTTGACAAAATTCGCTTTTTTCCGCTATCTTTAGCCGAAATTCACATTTTTTTCGCGATCCTTTGCCGAAATTCACTTTATTTTCGCGATCCTTGGACGAAATTCGCTCTTTATTCTCAATCCTCTGACGAAATTCGCGTTTTTTTCGCGATCATTTGACGAAATTCGAGTTTTTTCGCGATCCTTTGATGAAATTTGCGATTTTTCAGCGGCCCTTTGACTAAATTCCCGTTTATTCCGCGATCCTTTGGCGAAATTTGCGTTTTTCCCGCGATCCTTTGTCGAAATTCATGTTTTTTCCACGATGCTTTGTCGAAATTTGTGTTTTTACGCGATCCTTTGATGAAATTTGCGTTTTTGTCGCAATTCTCCCGTGAATTTTGCGCTTTTTCCGTGATTCTTTGCCGAAATTCACGTTTTTTCCGCGATCCTTTGACGAAATTAATGATTTTTTCTGCGAACGATTGAGGAAATTGACTTTTTCCGCGATCATTTGTCGAAATTCGCGATATTTTTCTGTTATATTTTTCTGTCAGAATTTTCGAATTGATGATCGATTTTTCATAATTTTCGGAACCGACTGCTTTAAATTTTCGGAACAGAATTACCTCTGAATTCGCCAATCGGTCGCAGAAAATAACGCGAAACTTGTCAACTGATATCGGGAAAAAATAGTGAAATTTATCTATCGGTCGTGGGAAAAAATGGTAAATCTCAACGATCTTTGGCGGTAAAAAACTCGGAAAATGTGTCAATCGGTCGGTCGAAAATACCACGAAATTCGCTAGGCATTCGCGGGAGTTGACCGTAGTTTAAAAATGCAAACTTTCCGGAAAAGGGGAAAAATTTTTTTGGACGGAAGCCTCCCGCCCACGATATTCTTTTGGGCGGGATTTAAAAGTTTTGGGCGCGAATCCCGCCATCCCGCCCTGAAATTCAAGCCCTGAAATGGTTCTGATGATGTCTAATTGACATTATATTTCAACTTATTAAACGAGTTATTAAAGTTCTGTTGCATTATTCTAAATCTGATGGAAAGTGTTTCATAATCTATGCTTGATGCATGATTTTCTTTTCTTGTCTGCATCTAAAACTAAAGTTTTAAGAAAAAGCCCTTTTAGTATTGATCAGAATTATACGCATGTTTTTTTTTTTTTTTTTCCTTTCTTATTCCATTAATAAAATTGATGTCTCCTGCGGGAACATTCAAATTCGATAAATTAAAATCAGAACTAACATTATTTTAATATATTTTTTATTACTATTGCATGTCATTTAACATAAATTGGCTCCTGTTTTTTTTTAAGGATCATTTAGTTTATTAACTTATCTATGCAAATGTTCTATCGATAGTTTCATTATTGTTCACATTATTACCAAAACTATGTACTTTTCCCATTTTGATGACTTTGATCTCATTTTCATATCTTTTTAATGGCAATATCTCATGCAACATTACATAAAAATGTTCATTAAGAATTCATTTCATTTTGTTTACTTTTTTTGAAGTCGTTAGAAGAAATTACCGACTATAGTAGGAAAAAATGTAATGTCTTTTGGAACCATAAATTCGCAAGAAAATGCATTCTTTTTGAAAATTTTCATTAATTGACGGACAATCTTTCATTGGGAATTGTTTACACAGGAAACACTGCTTAAGAAGATAAATTATAATTTTATATGGATTATCAAGTAATGATAATAGACACGCGAACATGAGAAAAAAAAACAAATTTTTTTTTAGGAATTTTATTTTAAATCTTTAAAAATTAGTTTAGAAAAGGCAAAAATATTTTTAGCTAAACATAGTTGCGACCCCTCCTGCTTTTTAAGTACCACTATTTGCGAATATACATACACTTTTTCTTAAAGACAAAAGCTTCCTATTAAATAAGAAGACTACTTCTATTCAAAAATAGCAATAACCGAAAAAGCGGATGAGTTGGAGGTATGTAAACAGTTTTCTTCAATAATTAAAATATGACTGAACTAAATTGGGGAAGGAAGCACAGGGGACTTGTACCTTATTAATTTTTAGAAGTATATGCGGTAAAAGAATATATTATAGTATTATTAGTGATACTATGTTTTTTTTTTCTATTTCAGTTGCCTACACAATTTATTTTATTATTTTAAAAGTTTTGTAGCATCTTAAATTATTGAAAGAACATATCGCTCGCACGCAAGAAAAGTGACACACCTCGAAAAACTTAATTTTGCGTTTCATTCCACTAATAGGTCTGTCATAGGTGCGTATTACTACACAAACAGTTTTATATGTGTAGTTCTAGGGAAAATCGCTTTAATACGCTATATGTCCATTTGTGACCAAAGAAGAGGTGTGGATTGTGTGGGGAAGTAAAATTACCCAACCTTCGAAACCTCATTATACGTCTTTATTCTTATGGATTTTATACTTTTATGCACGTTTTTATTCCTGCATGCAGAGCTAAGTGATATAATTTCATGTTACAGTAAAATCATGCACATTTTTTTTTTTTTTTTTTTTTTTTTTTTTTTGCTTCTCCTGTGAAATTTACTTTTGTCGAAATATGCCATTTTACTTGCGGGTGAGCGATATTTTTCTAAACTAGCTGTTTAAACTAGCGTTAATTGTATTTTTTCAATTAATTTGACAGTTTTGATTATTAAAATATAGAAGCTGATTTTGATAATAAAATATATTTTACCTTTGAAAACATTTCTGCTTTTCTTTAATTCATATCGATTATTTCTGTTTTAGAATTTATCTTCTTAATTGCATTGTAGAAATAAAATTATATTGAGTAACAAAATTTACAGTTTTCATTTCCTAATATCTTGTACAGTCGTGGAAGAAAAAAAGTAAACACCCCCTACTAACTCCTCAACAAATTATCCTAGAAGAAAGTTACTGGTACCGGACGATTGGAAATAAAGTCTACTTTTAAATGATGTATATAAAATTTGCTTAAGGGGGCATCTACATATTAAAACGAATCCAAACTTCATATTTTTCAATAGCAATACCCAAATTTAACGTGATATTTCAAATCTTCGGTTCAAACTATGCCTAGAAACGAAATTTCAAGTCATTTGAATGGTAAGTTTTTGAATTATAGACATTCAAAATTGAGTGCTTCTAATGTTAAATTACATTTTGATATTTTTATTTATATCTCCTTAAATTATGCTCTGAATGTGCTAATTTTTTGTGTAGCAATAATACTAATATACCCAAACATAAATACGTTGAATTTGCAATTTTTATAATTTTATGATATGATTTATGAATTATGAA
Source organism: Maratus speciosus (assembly GCA_963932465.1). Lineage (NCBI taxonomy): Eukaryota > Metazoa > Arthropoda > Arachnida > Araneae > Salticidae > Maratus > Maratus speciosus. The sequence goes on along the minus strand of OZ010794.1, from coordinate 497,331,150 downwards.
ATTAATATTCGAAAAAATTATGAATTGCAACCTACATTTTTTTTGGTGGATTCAGATTTATTAAGTCCTGCTTTATGGAAATCCAAAATTTCACATTTTTCTTCCAAGTAGTTTTCAAATTATGCCTAAAAAACGGCGAAATGATGGTTTAAGGGGCCGTCTATGATAGAAGTGACTAGATATTTTGAAATTTCTTATGCTGTCCTGTAATCAAGCATGCTTCAATGACTACTTGAGTGTCTCTTTAGGTGCCTTGATCACGAAGGGGGCTCTCTCGGTTAACAATCGAGCACCGAACTTCAATTTGGATACAGCCCTTAAAATACGCTCGTTTTAAAATAATTAATTTCTCAGAAACTTATCGTACGAATTGCATAAAAATTTATTTTTAGGCTAATTGAAGGGTGTAGAGTTCATTTATGCTGTCAGAATTGTGTACTGCTATTGACAAAAACAAAGTTATGGTTCGTTTTAATATGTAGATGGCCACCTAAGCAAATATTATATGCATCTTTTAAAAGTAGACATTATTTCCAATCGTTCTGTACCAGTAACTTTCTTCTACGATAATTTATTGAGGAGTTAGTAGGGGGTGTTTACTTTTTTTTTCCACGACTGTACATTTCAAGATGCGGCAAAACAGCAGCTTTCTTTCAATAAAATGTGATCTCGTATAAAGAGAATGAAATTCATTATTTTTTCCTAGAATAATTTAACTTCTTTGTGTTTTTTTAAGTAATTTCAAATGTTTTATTAGTAGAAAAAATTTAAAGTAAATAGATTTCACCATTATTACAAATAAAAGTATCTGTAATTATAAATGGAGTATCTACAATATTTTGACAAAACTATTTTCCAAACAATCTTTTTTAAATAAGGAATCAAAAACCCATTTCTTTTCTATTCATGTCGTTAGCACAATCGCAGCAAGTAATAAAAATTACAAAATTAGCTTTATGGATCGTAACATTTCAAATAAATGCATTCTATGATAGTGCCAAAGAAAACGATTTTACACTTTTTAAGAAGACAAGGGACCTTAAATTTTTTTTTTTTTTTTTTTTTTTTTTTTTTGTAAATTTCACCTTAAATATTATTCAAGGGTACATTATATGCATTATAGCATGCATTTATCACAAAATAAATAAATAAATAAATAAATAAATAAATAAATAAATAAATAATTTTAATTTTGAGAAAAAAATGGAATTTTACGCGTCGTCTTAGAAATCTTCGAAATGCCCCCTGCGCATTCCATATCAATGAAAATTCCCAATATTTTTTATAAAAGTTTGTTTTATATATATAAATAAAACAGAGCATCGAATTTTATACATTTGAATTTAAAGGTAAAAAAAAAAAAAAAAAAAAAAAAAAAAAAAACTGACTTTTTTCGAAAAAATTTCCAAAATTTTCATTTTTTTTAAAATTTTATCTTAAATATTATTCAAGGGTACATTATATGCATTATGGCATGCATTTAGCACAAAAAAATTTAAAAAAATTTTATTTTTGAGAAAAAAACGGAATTTTACGCGTCGTTTTAGAAATCTTCGAACTGCCCCCTGCGCGTTCCATATCAATGAAAATCCCCAATATTTTAATAAAAGTTTGTTTTATATATATAAATAAAATAGAGCATCAAATTTTATATATTTGAATTTAAAGGTTAAAAAAAAAATTTTTTTTAATTGAAATTTTTTCGAAATTTTTTAATTTTTTTTTTTTTTTTTTTAATTTTTATTTTATGATAAATGCATGCCATAATGCATATAATGTACACTTGAATAATAATTAGGTGAAGTTTACAAAAAATAAAAAAAAATTATTTTTTAGGATTTTAAGGTCCCTTGTCCCCTTAATTCATCGAAAGTAATTATCCATCGATGATGGTTTCAACACAAAAACTCCAAAGCTCTTTTAGAAGATCAATTAAAATCAGAAAGGAAAAAACCATGTAAACAATGGCAATAATCACACAATCATTAAAAATAAAATTTTAAATAAATTTTTAAATAAATTATAGCAAAATTTAAATTTGTAAAAAATACTTTTTAACATAACGTCGTTTCTTAGATTAAAAAAACAACAATAACATAGAATTTTATAGTGACGTATAATTATGCACTAATTGTATTATTATATTATCTTATGTTACTTGTATAAAGAAAAAAATTATTGCTTTTAAAAGTGGTAAATTATTACATAAAAAAAATAAGCACATACAATTTCTAAAATAGCAGTTTATATTAGCATTAATTACCTTTCCAGTTAAATACCAAATTTGCATAATGATTTTTAAACTACAAAAATTGATTGTGAATCGATTAGAAACTGTTTTTTAATAAAGGTTTTCCCGCTTTTCTGAATTTCCTATGGATTATATGTATAGAAATTATCTTTTTAATTACACTGAAGAAACAATGTTATAGAAAGTGCAGAAATTCCCCATATTTTTCTAAAAGTAACTTCTCATTTTCTTGTAGAAATCAATAACTAATAAAATATTTTTCTGGTAAAATGTGATCACGTATAAAAAGAAAGGGAATATTTTTTAGCCCCGGGTATGCTATTTCTTTCTCCCACCTATTAATGTGTCATCTCCAAAAAATAACGTTACGTTATATAAGCCAGCCTTAAAACAAAGCAGATGTATCATTATACGGAATAATCTCTACTGCATTTTTTTTTAACTTCTAAGCTTGCACATTTTCAATTTTTATACATTCGTATTGGAAAAAAAAGTACTTTTAAACGCAATTTGCTTTAAAAATGTATCTCCATTTATTTTTTATATATAATTTTTTTTGTAGTTTTTAGCATTATTTGTTTAATATTGGCAACTCAAGTACTCCGTTTCTGTAGAAAGTAAAAGGAAAATAGTTGTAAAATAGCAATTATATCTTTTTGTTGCCATTTTGTCATAAAAACTGAAAAAAAAAATGTAATTAAAATACGTGCTAGTTTGAAAAAATATAAATGATTGATATCTGATAAAACATTGAGCTATTATAAACTAAATTTAATTTGAAGTATCTATATTAATATTACAAACAAATGAAGCATATAAATAATGAAATAGTCGATTTTTTTTTTGAGAGGGGGGGGGGGGGTCCAGTTTCCTAAATAACGAAATCTTTTTTTTTTTGTGTGTGTGTGTGTGTGTGTGTGTGTTTGTGTGTGTGTGTATTATTCAGCGATATTCATGTCTTATGCATATTTTACTGTAGATGTCGTTTAAGACTCGATAGTGAATGGGGAATTCTTTAGCGGATGCGGAAGACGTTATTTTATGTAAAATAAAAGCGCGTGTTTGGAGTCTTAAAACTGAACTATCTATATTTATATACATATACATATTTTTTCCATCGGGGGCGACACTAAATTCTGAAAAAGCAGAATTCCTGTTTTCTAGTATTTTTTTGTTTGTTTGTTTTTTTCGCTGATTTTTCGCTGAAATAGCATATTTTTTATTGCTAATGTAATTTTCTATATGTATAGATTACACTTACAAAAAAATTAATATATTCATAACAGAATTTTATAAGAACATACATTCTGCTTTCATATAATTCCCATATAATTTTTATAAACCTTATTCCATGCAATCTTTGAAAAAGAATGAAAAATAATGCACCAGGCATAGATTATGAAACAATTTCCAACACTAACTTTATATTATTAACCTATGCTTACCAGACGAGTACAATTGACCCAACAGATATATTCAAAATGATTTTTCTCATGAAAAAAAAAAAAAAAAAATCTGTAAATTTGAGAATTTTTCAAATATGTGACTTTTGTAAATATGTGACATTTTTCTGTACAACTGAAAAAAAGTCACACATTTACAGAATGTTCACTCTTTTTTTAATGAGAAAAATCATTTTGGATGCGCCTGTTGGCTACATTGGGCTCGGCTCATAGGCGTAGGTTTGAGAAATCCAATTTCTTCCTACAGTAAAACGAGGTATCTAAATAAGCACCGCAAAAAAAGCACATAACTTTGTAAAAATCCATTTTTAGCAATTGCTATCCATATCCGGTAATTTAGGAGAAGTATTTTCTGTAGTCATGTATCTGATCTATAAAATTTCTACACGCCACCTAATACACTCAAAATCAGATCAGTTTAAAAAACATACAACAGAGAAAAACGCACTTTTAACAGTTACTACATTGCTACGATCTTTGCTGTGTGACCTTTTTCTGTACAAAGGAGAAAAAGTCACATATTTACAAAATTTTCACTCCTATTTTTAACTAAAAATATCATTTTGGTGTGCCTGTTGGCACATTGGACCATCTGGTGGACGGAGGTTTGAGAAATCTTATTTCTTCCTACAGTAAAATGATATATCTAAATAAGCAACATGAAAGGAGCATATAACTTCGTAAAAAACCGTTTATATCAATTGTTGACAATATCTAGTAATGTGTGAGAAGTCTTTTCTGTAGCCCTTTATCCAATCTATAAAATTTCTACACATCACCTAATACACTCAAAATCAGACCAGTTTAAAAAATCATGCCACAGAGGAAAATGCATTTCCGACAGTTATCGGTCTTAGTCAGTCCTTGAACCGACTTATTTGATGCCTCTCTGTAAATGAAGGAAAAGTGTTACGAAATCAATAATGTATACATAACATGCAGTGCACTTCAGTGGTTTCGTTATGGTTGAAGTATCATAACATCATTAAAATGCACCATAAGCTATATTTCACCGTAGAATGAAATAAAATTCTTTCGTGCATAGTACACTGACAAAAAATGGGTATTCAAAATTTAAAGAAAAATACTCGATTTTAAATACGTCTATATTAATACTTGGAAATTTTTCCAGAGAGAAAATTTCGCCTTGCATACAACATTTCAAATGAAATTCAAATTTCAAATTAATTGCTTAAAAGGCACAAAGGCCAACCTAGTGAAGTCTCGCGCCTTTTAAGCAATTAATTTGAAATTTGAATTTCATTTTAAATATTGTATGCAAGGCGAAATTTTCTCTCTTGAAAAATTTTCAAGTATTAATATAGTTTCAATCGATGCTGGATTTAATTAAGTTTCGTGTTTACCCCATGTCGGTGGCTTACGGGGAAAAATTCTATCTTGTGTTTCGTTTGTAGCCTTGCCAACATGTAACAGTGAGAAGTTCCATGTTGGGTAGCGTTCCATGTGGTTTAGTCGGTAGAATATCAGTACGCTATACTGATGGTCCGGGTTCAAGTTCCGGCATGGAATCTTTTTCACTAGGTTGGCCTTTGCGCCTTTTAAGCAATTAATTTGAAATTCTATTTTTTGAATTTGAATTTCATTTGAAATATTTAAATACGTCACATACTCAAAATAGCAGCTCCGATCCAAAGTACTCGAAATTGAGAAACCCATGTATTCATTTTTAATTCCATGGTTGTGTTCAAGTATGAATCGTTATGTACTGCCCCCTGAACCTACAAATCACAGTAAAAATGTACTGACATTTATTTCCCGTGTACAGTTATTAACAAGAAATGTTTAATTGATTATTTATTAAGAAAAATATCAAAATTATTAGCAAGATATCCAAATCGAATATTTTTATGACAGCGATAGCGATGACAGCGGTGACCACCTCGGGAACTCAGCTTTCGCTTTGGAGTGTTAGTGCAATCCCGAGGGGTAGACCCCTCGGGTAGAATCCACTTCTCCCGACTCTCAACCAGAGTCTGAGAGGGAGCGTCGGGTCCCTGATCAAGCTACTGAGATTTATTTCGGTTACTGTGAGATTTACAATTACAATCACAATTGGTTACCCAATTTTTCTGGGCGAACCGAAGATTTCACATCGCGATATATGACTGTATGTAGTGATTACATGAGGATCATTTCACCTAATGTGATTGCATAATTGTTTACAATTTTCTTGGATATATATACGTCACAGTACATTTAACACACAATATTTAACATGACAATTAGAAACACATTACAACACAATATCAAACACCTACTATTTACATGACTGTATGTAGTGATTACATGAGGATCATTTGAATGTGATTGCATAATTATTTACATTTTTCATGGATTTACAGGGATTTCATAGTACATTAAACACACAATATTGAACATCACAATTAGAAACACATTACAACACACCTACTATTTACAATTTGCACATACTAGAGTTTGGAGAGATGCACAAGATAAAAATTCAAAAGTGATAGAAGTTTCTGGCACCCGCTAATAACCCGTTTCTCCCTCCATGCTACACCCTGGTGATGGAGTCGGACTAGAATGGCTCTGGATTTGAAAAGATGTACTCGTTTGTTTCTATAAACCTCATGCATTGTATGATCTTGTTGAGTAGTTGTGGTTTCTCTTTTACATCCCGCCACCAACTTGCTAAATTTATACGTGTGTGTTTTTTGAGATGATAATGCGATGTTAATGTACAGTATAATACATAGTGTAACGATGTTGACGGCAAGCCACAAATGCATAGTGGAGAGTCTCTTTTGTTAATTTTGTATAAGTGTTCCTGAAAGGGGCCGTGATTTGTTAAAAATATGTGTAAGTATCTGTTGTTTACTTGTGGTCAACCAATGGCAAGAATTCCTTCGTATATCGACCAGTGTCTGAATCCGTCCAGCGTTTTTGCCAATTTTTTAACAGATTCTGCTTTGTCTGTGATTTTAGTGAAGAAGCTGGATATGGTAAAAATGTATGTATTAGTGTTTCATCCGTTACTGCCGATTTTGCCAGTTGGTCAGCTGCCTCATTGCCCTCAACACCTGAATGTCCTTTTGTCCAATTGAAGTATATGTCTTTTACTGTTGTTTGTAATTGTTGAAGAATTTTTAGTATTAAATAGTTTGTATTGTCAAAATTGTTTAATGCTTTTAAACTTGATAGGCTATCCGTTATGATTAAGTATTGAGAATGTTTGTCCGACTCTATCCACTCTAATGCTGAAGAGATCGCGAAGAGTTCTCACTGGAAGACGGAGTTATCCTGGGACAGTTTCGCTCTCCAAGTATAGATTTGCTCGTTTTTTTCGTACACACAAAATGCCGAGGCTGTGCCTTCGGACATTTTGGAACCGTCCGTGTATATTGTAATTTTGCCTACATAGTCGTTTATTTCACAAATTTGTATTTCACTTGTTAGTGGTGTTGTTTTGTATTTTGAGCATTTTGGATAGTATAGTGGAGCAAAAGCCTTTTATGTTGACTTGCCGAGACGAACCGTCCCCGAATACTCCGCCTCCGCCTCCAACTGCAAATCCAGTGGGGGGACACCTGTGAGGACCTGCAGGGCGTTTGTTGACGTATTGCGATATGCTCTCGTTATCAGCAACAAAGCTTTCCTTTGTGCCGAGAGCAAATGTCTACGACCGTGTTAGTGCGCCATACGCGGAAACCAGACAGCACACGCGTAGGCCAGTTTCCTTTGTAAGATCGCCGAGTACCAAATCTTAAAAAATTCCGGAGGGCTTCGACCTGAGATTGATGAAAATTTATAAAGATTTTGAGTTATTTTTCCGATTTCTACTCTCTTTTGTGCCACATGTGGGAGAAATGATAATTGTTTATCTATTACCCCCAGGTATTTTAGTGTTGTTTCTGATTTTATTGATTTATCTTGAAGTTTAAATGTGGGGCCCCGCTTAAGGTGTTTGGGTTTGCCAAAAGTTAATGATGAGGATTTTTCATGTGAAATTTCTATTTTGTTGGTTTCTGCCCAATTCTGAATAAATTTTAAAGCTTTCTGACCTTTTTGTTCAAGTTGCTGTCTCGACTGTGCCCAGATCAGTAATATCACGTCATCCGCGTATGCCACCAGTTCACAGTCCTGTACATCAAAGGTCCCCAAAAGAGTCTCCAACAAAACCAACCAAAGAAAAGGACCCAGACACGATCCCTGCGGGCAACCCTTACTAAAGAAGTACAACAAAAATGGTGCCATCCAGCCCACCTGAGCTCGCCTACCCGAAAGGAAGGAAACGACAAGATTAATGAGTTGTTTAGAAATACCTAGTCTTTGCAATGCTAGGATCACCTGGTCCCAAGGGAGGTTGTCAAATGCTCCTCTGAAATTCAGTGACACCAGTGATGTGTATTGTTTATTTTGTTTGTGTTGTTCTACTAGTGAAATCACTTGCTCCAAAGCCGTTTCCGTAGATTTATTTTGCGTGTAGCCGTGTTGCTTACTCGGTAGGCAATTCGTTTTGTCTAATGCGTGATGTATTCGTCTTAGAATTAATTTCTCTAAGATTTTTCCGAATATTGGTAATACAGTGATGGGGCGATATGAAGAGCTCTCATTCAAGGGTTTTCCCTCCTTTCTAAAATACACGAGCTCTCCCAATTTCCAGTCATCAGGAAAATAGTTTAACTTTAAAAAACTGATGTACATATCCAACAGAATATTAGTAATTTTTGAAAATATGCACCTGACCATCCTGTGATCAATTTGATCAGGTCCTGGCGCCTTGTTAATATTGAATGAGAAAATAACATTTCGCTACTCTCTTTTCGTGATTTTTGCCTGGTCGTGCGAGTTTAGTCACTGTGGTAGTTGCTTTGGAGTTTCATCGCCAAAAATGTCCCTCGTTAGTTTTAAAACGGTTGATGACCTGGAAGTGGGTGACAAAGAATCAAATTGGTAACTGATATGTGAGTCCTGGAATCGCTGGAAGGCTAACTTTTTCGTTAAACCAAAAGGATCCGTCTCTCTGCGACACAGGTTTGTCCAAGCTTTTTCCTTCTCCGATAAAATCTGTTTTTGATAAATTGCCCTTTCCCTTTTGTATTGCTGGTTTATATTTGACTCGTAGTTTGAATTTTTTGCTCTTTTTAAAAGAGCTGCTACTTTATTTCTTTGGGCCCTCAATTGTGGAGACCACCAGGAAATTTTAAATTTCTTGAAGGGGGCTTTCTTTTTAAAGGATTTATTGGCTTGTAATAATATTTTTTGTTTAAAAGTTTCGTATTCTTCGTTAAACTGGTCTATAGTTTCTATGTCATTAAAGTTAATCTGTGAGCATTTTCGAGTTAGTTGTTCGGAAAATTGTGTCAAAGGGATTCCCTTTGTTTTGAATCTTCTTCTTGGTAGTTTGGGTATTGTGAAATTTAGCTCTGTTTCTATTGGGTAATGGTCTCCAAAAAGGGAAGGAATTACTTCCCAGTGTTTTATGTTTGAAAACATAGTCTGCGTGCAGATGGACAAACCGGCTTTCCCAGGTTCTTCCCCGACTCATACGTTGGTGGACTGGATGAAGAGTTTAGAATAACTCGTTGATACGCTATGACTCTATCGATAAGAACTTTTCCCCTGATGTCTTCACTCCTATAGCCCCAAAGCTGACTGTGAGCGTTAAAATCACCGAGAACAAACTGCAATGGGCTCTGATTTTTAGAACCCAGCCAGTTCTCAATATCCTCATCAAAGTCAGCACTCGGGGGGCTATACAGGCTGCCAATGCTTAAGGTTAAAGGCTTAAGGTCTAAATTTATAAAAACTGAGTTATAGTGTTTAGAAGAGAGATTATGTTTTATGTTTTGGTCTAAGATTAAAATATGGGCTTTTTTAGAGCTTGAACTATAGCATGGTGTTGTTCGAGGAAGTGATAGAGGTCTATTTTCATAAAGGTATGCATCTTGGAGACAAACCAGGGAATAGTCCGAGTCTGAGAGGAATTTCATAAAAGCAGCTGTTTGTGATCTGTTGTTCTGTAAATTTTGTTGAATTAATTTGAATTTTTACCTCTATAAGACAATGACGCTAGCGCTTCTTGTTTCTTTCGCTGATACACGCTGCAGGATGTATCGTAAGATGGATGTTTTTCATATAGTCCAGCTTTCCTATGGTCCCCCTTGTAGTAGTCGATCACTTTTTTGCAGTTAAAACACTCTTCTTTTTCTGAGGCACAATCCTTTATGTTGTGGCCTTTGCCACATTTAGCGCAGCCCTCTGCATTCTGGCACACTCTTGCTGTATGCCCTATTTCCTGACAGTGATAACACCTTTGAATGAAGACATACCGTCTTACCGTGCACCGGTTAAATCCTATGCACAATTTTCCTGCCATTAGTTGCAGTGCATCTCTCTCCAGTAGCTTCAACACCAAGTGCGAGGTTTCCTCGCCCTCTCTTCCTTTCAATACTCTTATCAGCTTATATTGCACCTTCCTCCTCAGAGCTCTTTCCAAAGCCGGATAGAGTACTTGTTTTTCATATAGCTCTTGTTGCTCTTCTAAGTTGTTCAGTGAACTGCCTGATTCTCTTTCGACGTTTTTCTGTGTGACTACTGGGGCTTCTGGTGCTCCAAAGACTATCACTCGGGCTGTTTTCGGGTTTGGTTCTTTAATAACCAGTTTTTCCGCCATATGTTCTGTAGTGCAGATTTTATCTTTCACCTGTTCTAGGTCAAATTTGTTTTTACATGTTATTATTATTTCATTTTGTTTAGTTGTTTGGCAGTCTATTGGTGGTAATTCAGCCATATTCATAGAATTGAGAACTTTCTTTATTATTGGCATTTTTGTTTCCTTGTCTTTTGGTGTTAATATTAGTGTCGGTCTTTCTTGTGGGAGCGGTGGAAAATTTGTCATTTCTGCATATGTTGGTCGGTCATTTTCTATTGCTGTTTCTCCCTCTCTATGATTAATTGAGACCTTTCGGTTTTCTGCCTGAAGAGTGGTAACATGTTCGACGAGTCTTTTTTCCATTTGTTCATGGTTCTGTTGTATGATTTTGTTCATATCATTGATCAATTGATCTTCTCTTTCGATTTTATCTTGTTTTGTCTGTTTGATTAACTCTTCTTGGAATTTAATTCTTTCGCTGAGTTTCGTTATTAAGTGATCTTTTTCTTCTGTCTGTTGTTTGAGCTGCTTAAAGTTTTTTATTGCTGATGACATGGTATTCTTTATCTTTACTTCTTTGTTTGACGCTAACTGCGTTTGTAGTTGGTGCATGAGTTCTAGTACCTGGTCTGCAATTTTCGACAACGTGTCTCGTTCTTGGTGTTCTTCCTTCTCAGCCTTGTCGTGTTGTTTTACGCTTTCTTTCTCTATTTCCACCGCTTTCTCTTCCAAAAACTTTCGGTATTTTTGTGCATTTTCATTACTTCCTTTGTCGCGTTTCTTTTGATGTCAAACCATCTGATCTATTAAAACCAGTATCGTCATTCGTGATGCTGTTTCGGCGTCAAATGGCAACAGTTCATCTCCCGGCTGGTAATTTTTGTTTGCTCGCTGTGGTAGCTGTGTTTCTTTGTCGTTAGACTTCACCCCGTCTTCATTTGACTCTGTTATGACAGAGGAATCATTCCTTTACGACTGCAACTCTTTTTCATTTCGCGGATCGCCCTGTTTCATTGTGAATATATATCTTTATAATTTCAGTAGATAAAAATACTTCTGTTTTTCTTTATCAGCTTATGTCTCTATTGTGACTTTTTCGGTCCTGATTATACTGTTTGCACAGCGTTTTCTCTTAGTATAATTAATTCACTTTTTTCAATTGGCCCAGGCATCACCAGGACCCTACCATGCTTTTTGAAGGAAAGGGAAAATAGAAGAGTTTAAAGTAAAAATCAGAGACTTAGATCACCGTAAATGACTAAGATAAAAAAATTAATGATCGGACAGCGGGGGGGGGGGGGGGGGGTTAGTAATCTTATGGGGAAAAAAATATATTTTTATGAGAAGAGCATTATTTGCAAGCACTTTTAAATTATTTAAAATACTGTGCGTAATTTAATATTTACATTACTAAACATCTTTTATGCCGCCGTAAATGAAATAAACCATTACAGCGCACACAATTATAGTTTTGTTTGGGTTTGATATCATGTGATGGATCAAAATTGAGTAAGGATAGGTTCAATTGGGATCCAAACAATACTCAATTGAATTCGAGTACATCGATTTATTCCTTTTTGAGTACTTCATTTTTTTTCAGTGTAAACGAGCTACAAATGCTATCTATTCTATACTCCTGAGAAAGACATGTCAATGTAGTCCTTGTCAATGATGTATATCAATCTCATTGTCCTTGAATTATCGTAACGTTATTAAAATTCATTACAAACGATTTTCCCCTATATGTAATGATAATTGCGTTGTGTGTCTTTGTAAATGAACCAAATAAATGCTACACACTTCAACTTCGATATCTAACATTCTGCAGTAAACCGAAATAACATATAAAAGTTTCATGACAATCAGAGTATGTTTACGATAGTTACAGCACGGAAAGACAGACGACAGAGAGACAGACCGAATTCATAAACACTCTTCAACTATAATGGAAAGTGTTAGTAATTATGTTCGAAAATCTTAAAAAAAGTAATAAAAAGTTTCATTCCTTTTTTTTTAAGTACTAGCATAATTACGGTATATAATAATTTAAAAAAACTATCTTTATTAAATCAAAAACTTGTAAATTATTGCATTCTGCAACAAAGTTTCAATTTGTTTTTTTTAATAATTTTTCATTCAGCGGTTCATTACCCGACTGCCAAGAAGGGTTATGTGTTTCACGTGTATCTGGATATGTGGATTTCTTTATACCCTCGAAACATCCCAACGGCTGAATAGATTTTAAAGAATGAGGTCCCTATCGATTTGTCTTAACGGTCCGATGGTTATAGGCGAGTATTTGTTTTTATAAATTCAAAATGGCGGCCCTAAAATACAAAATGACGGTAGAGAGGAATATATATATATATATATTTTTTTTTTACGCACCGCATTAAGTTGCATTGGATAGGTCTTTCAAAATGAAGACGATGTTTCATTGACTATTTTACAGTCAGAAGTTCCGTTTAAATATCATAAAACCTGGAAGTTGTGTAGGTAGGATCTCTAGCTTTACTGCAGCTCTAACCTTCATATACATCTATAGGCCTCATCAAAACAGAGTTTATAGATAGGAACTAACAATTAAACACAACTTAAAAGTCATCAATACAAGTAATTTAAAAAAAAATAGGTAAGTAATATAAAAAATAGTTTCACATTGATGATAAATAATTAATTAGTTCACTTTTTACGCAGTCGGATTTTTTGATTTTTTAAATTTAATATATTTATTTCACAATTATGTTTTCAATAGGGACATTTTGATGTCATTAGACTAAAAAAATTAAAGACATTAATTTTGTTTCAATAGTTTTATATCATGAGCATGTTCTGTATCATAAGTCAATTGTTGTTTTTCTAAAATAATTTGCCTTACTAATGTATCTATACATGTACAAGTTTTTTATTAATATAGTTTCAAAAATACAGATAGTTATTAGGATTAATAACAGATTAATAACCAAAAAAATTATAACCCTCACTCTGCTATGATACCGATTTCTTTTATTTCTAGTAAACAATATTTCATTAAACCTTAAATAATAATAAAATGAAATAACCAAAAATACCTTTCATTTTTTACTGATATTATTAGAAATATTACTGAATATAATGGAAATAGCAAAATTATCTTTACATACCATTAAATTTGCAAATGAATGATTTTTTCTGACAGAGTTGAAGACATTTTTTTGTGATGTTTTTATTCTTTGAAGTAATTGTTAATCGACAATGATTTCATATAGAGCATTTCAGCGTCGTTTCGGAAGATAAAATTAGGAACGAAAAACGATGTAAAATAATGATAATCGGGCATACTACCGATTAAAAATAAACGAGATAGTGTTAGCATTATCCTTTCTTTCATCATTTGTTTAAGATAGTTATAAGGGTCAAGAAATGTAGAGTGGAAACCACTTATAAAGAAAGGCACGGGAGCATGAATTTTTCAATATGAAAATTTAACTTTATGTTGAAAAATAATAATTAATCATTAATATTGCTATTCCGTAATTTTATCTTATTTGCATACAGAAATATTCTATTGCGTTTGAAAGAATATTTCCACGTTAAAAAAATAATTAAGCGTACTTTTCTTAAATAGTAGTTTATTTCTTTAATTCGTTATGCATGGACTTCTTTTACAACATATTGCGATATAAAGATATTTTCCAAAAATTCTATATATCCGATATTCAAATTAACAGGGTAACTTAACGTATAACTTCAAATTAACAGGGTAACAATAACTTTATTCAGGTTCTGATGAATTTTTCAATATGAAAATTTAACTTTATGTTGAAAAATAATAATTAATCATTAATATTGCTATTCCGTAATTTTATGTTATTTGCATACAGAAATATTCTATTGCGTTTGAAAGAATATTTCCACGTTAAAAAATAATTAAGCGTACTTTTCTTAAATAGTACTTTAAGTAATTTCCCTTAATTACTTTTCCAAATAGTTGCCATACTTATTTTTTAGCACTAAAATACAAAATCTGGAAAACTGATTATGAATTGAAAAACTATTTTTACAATAACAGTTTTCTTCCTTTTCTTAAATAGTAGTTTAAATCACCGTTGATTACTTTTCCAATTAATTGCCATACTTATTTTTAGTACTAAAATAAAAAATTGATTATGAATTTGAAAATATATATATATTAACAATAATAGCTTTTCTTAATTTACTATCGGCTTTTTGTGTTTTAAAATTTATCTTATTAATTGTGTTATTGAAGAAACAATATTATAAGAATAAATGAATGAATTCGCATAAATTTCTAGAAGGAACTTATTATTTTTTAGTATATTTCAAGTATTGATAAAAGAAGCTTTTGCTTTCGGTAAAATATAATTAATTTTAAAATAAATTAAAATAAATGTAACTTCTAATTTATTATTGGAATAATTTAAATTATTGGTTTTCGATGTAATTGCAAATGTTTCACTAATATTTTCATATGAAAATAAAGCGATTTCACTATTATTACGAACTATAATTGTATCATATTTGCTTCCATAAAATTTCTTTTCCGATTAAACGCATAATGCCACGTTAAACAAATTTTTAAATAGTGCAGACCTTTCTTAAATAGTAGTTTTACTCATCGTTGATTACTTTTCCACTTAATTGCCATACTTATCTTTTTAGCACAAAAATACAAAAATTGATTGTGAATTTAAAATTATTTTTACAATAATAGTTTTCCAGTTCTTCTTAATTTACTGTCGGTTTTTTGTGTTTTAGATATTATATTCTTAATTATGTTGTCGAGGGAAAAAAAAATATAAGAATAAGTAAATGCATTCCCATAAATTTCTATAAGGAACTTATTATTTTTTTTTAGTATATTTCCAGAAGTGATAAAACAAATTTTTTCTTTCTGTTAAATACAATTAAATGTAAAATAAATTAAAATAGATGTAACTTCTTATTTTTTACTTGAATAATTTAAATTATTGTTTTTCGATGTAATTGCGAATGTTTCACTAATAGTTTCATATGAAAATAAAGCGATTTCACTATATTTACGAATTATAATTGTATCTTATTTGCATCCATAAATTTTCTTTTCCGATTAAAAGCATGAAGCCACATTAAACAAATTTTAGGTAGCTTTCATTACAAAAAGCTACCTATTGCAGCCGTTCGGAGGAAAGCGATTTCAAAAAATTTTGGTATATTTTCATCGATCATGACCCCCAAACCCTGAAACCACCCTCCGTTCAAAATTGATATACATATATATATATATATATCTGACCTATGTCACAATCTAACTCTCGTAATTATGAACCCATTTCAATGTAATTCGGTGTGTTCATAGTACATACCAATGTCTCGACCGAGCTCGTTGGCCAGCTTCATCCGCCGTTTTGTTTCAAAATGGCGGCCATTTAAAATTTTTAAGAAAAATTTAAATTTGAAATGTGGTACCAAAAAATTGAAAATTGGAAAAATATTTTCTTCTTATGTGTTTGACCTTGATAAAAAGATTCGGGAGCAGTTTTTGTTTCGTCTATATCTTAAGAAATGGCTGAGTTTTGCATTTTGAATTTCTAGCGTGGCTGACATTTTGAAACGTCCTGATTTTTGTCACGTAATAACAGGCGTATTTATGAACCGATTTCGATGTACCTTGGTGTGTACATAGTACATACAAATATCTCGAGAGAGTTCGTTGTCCAGCTTCATCCGCCATCTTGTTTCAAAATGGCGGCCATTTAAAAAAATTTAAAAAATAAAAAAATTAAAATGAGATACCAAAAATTTGGAAAATGAAAAATATTTTTTTCGTATGTGTTTGACCTTAATACAAAAATTCCGGAACAGTTTTTGTTTTGTCTATATCTAAAAAATGGCTGAGTAATAGCATTTTGAATTTCTATTGTGGCTGACATTTTAAAACGACCTGATTTTTGTCACGCGATAACAGGCGTATTTATGAACCGATTTGGATGTAACTTGGTCTGTACATAGTACACACCAATGTCTCGACCGAGTTCTTTGGCCAGCTTCATTCGCCATCTTGTTTCAAAAGTGTTGCCATTTAAAAAAAAAGTTAAATTTAAAATTTAAAATGAGGTATTAAAAAATTGGAAAATGAAAAAGATTTTTTTTATGTGTTTGGCCTTGATACAAAGATTCCGGAGCAGTTTTTGTTTCTAAAAATTTGTTCTTTTGTTTATATCTTAAAAAATGGTTGAATTATAGCAATTTGAATTTCTAGCATGGCTAACATTTTTAAACGATCTTGTATTTGTCACGCGATAACACACGTATTCGCCTATTTCGATGTAAGAAGGCATGTGGATAGTATACATCAATACCTCGACCAAGTTCGCTGGCCAGATTCATCAGCCACCTTGTTTCAAAATGGCGGCCATTAAATAAAAATATATATATATATTTAAAGTGAGGTGCAAAAAAATTAGAAATTGAAAAAGGTTTCTTTCCTAAGTATTTGACCTTGATATAAGGATTCAGGAGCATTTTTTGTTTGCCTTTACCTTAAAAAAAATGGCTCAGATATAGCAGTTTCAATTTCGATTGTGGGTGACATTTTGAAAAATCTGATTTTTTGCATGCGACAGCACTCGTATATATCAACCGATTCCGATGTGAGTGAGCATGTGCACAGCAATTACTAAGATCTCGACCAAGTTCACTGGTTAGCCTCATCTACCATGTTGTCTTAAAATGGCAGGCACTTTAAGAAATCGCCGAATTTGGCAGTCAAATATAAGTTAATTTAAAGAAAAGCAGCTTGGATAAAGCTGACTAATTTCGCGAAATTCTCATTCATTATATTGATAAAAATTAGTATTGAATCTGCTATATTCGGTTTCCACTAAATTGAGCTTCGTGTGTTTGAATGATATAAGTTGGCTTTTTTTAAAATAAGGAATATGAAAACTACCTCTTCCTCCCGGCACTGGCCGGAAGGACTTTTTAAATAGAGCATATTTTTCTTAAATAGTAGTTTAATTCACCGTTGATTACTTTTCCAATTAATTGCCATACTTATTTTTTAGCAATAAAATACAAAAATGGATTTTGAATTTAAAAACTATTTTTGCAATAATAGCTTTCCAGCTCTTCTTAATTTACTTTCGGCATATTGTGTTTTGGAATTTACCTTCTTAATAGTGTTATTGAAAAAAACAGTAGTATTATAAGAATAAGTGAATGATTTCCCATAAATTTGTATAAGGAACTTATTATTATTTTTTAGCATATTTCAAGATGTGATAAGACAAAATTTTTCTTTCGGAAAAATAGAATTAAGTGTAAAATAAATTAAAATAAATTTAATTTCTTATTTTTTAATTGGATAATTTAAATTATTGTTTTTCAATGTAATTTCAAAAGTTTCACTAATAGTTTTCTATGAAAATGCAGATATTTCACTATTATTACGAATTTATAATTGTATCTTATTTCCATCCATAAATTTTCTATTCTGATTGAAATCATAGTACCACATTGCAAAAAATTTTAAATAGCGCATTCGTTTCATAAATAGTAATTTAAATCATCGTTGATTACCTTTCCAATTAATTGCCATACGTAATTTTTTTAACACTAAAATACAAAATTTGATTGTGAATTAATAAAATTATTTTTATAATAATAGTTTTCCAGCTCTTCTTAATTTACTATCGGTTTTTTGTGTTTTAGAAAATATCTTCTTAATTGTGTTATTGAAGAAACAATATTATAAGAATAAGCGAATGAATTCCCATAAATTTCTATAAAGAACTTATAATTATTTTTAGTATATTTCAAGAAGTCATAAAACAAAATTTTTCTTTGGGTAAAATAGAATTAAGTGTAAAATAAATTAAAATAAATGTAATTTCTTATTTTATACTTGTATAATTTAAATTATTGTTTTTCGATGTAATTGCAAAGCTTCCACTAATAGTTTCACATGGAAATAAAGAGATTTCACTATTATTACGAATTCGGGGCTCGTACGGGTCCTTGAATTTCCAAGCTAAGAAATTCTTCGGTACCAGTATTTTCTTATCGAAAAATCTCTCCTTAAATAAGGCGAACATTCTTCCGTTTATACTAAATTTATTTTTCTGTAAAAAAAATAGTGATATTTTGCCTTGAAAATAACGGTACCCGTACGAACCCGGGAATTTATAATTGTATCTTCTTTGCATCCATAAATTTTCTTTTCCAATTAAAAGCATAGTACCACGTTAAACAAATTTTTAAATAGTGAATACTTTTTGTATTAGTACTTTAAATCATCGTTGATTACTTTTCCAATTAATTGCTAGAATTATTTTTTTACCGATAAAATACAAAAATTGATTTTGAATTTAAAAACTATTTTTAAAATAATAGCTTTCCAGCTGTTCTTAATTTACAATCAGCTTTTTTACTTTAAAATTTATCTTCTTAATTGTGTTACTGAAGAAACAGTATTATAAGAATAAGTGAATGAGTTCCCATAAATTTTTATAAGGAACTTATTATTATTTTTAGTATATTTCAAGAAGTGATAAGATAAAATTTTTCTTTCCGTAAAATATAATTAAATGTAAAATAAATTGAAATAAATGTAATTTCCTATTTTTTACTTGAATAATTTAAATTATTGTATTCGATGTAATTGCAAATATTTCACTAATAGTTTCATATGGAAATAAAGAGATTTCACCATTATTACGAATTTATAATTGCGTCTTATTTGCATCCATAAATTTTCTTTTCCGATTAAAAGCATAGTGCCACGTTAAACAAATTTTTAATGGTGCATACTTTTCTTAAATAGTAGTTTAAATCACCGTTGATTACTTTTCCAATTAATTGCCATACTGATTTTTTTTTAGCACAGAAATATAAAAATTGATTGTGAGTTAATAAAGTTATTTTTAGAATAATAGCTTTCCAGCTCTTCTTAATTTACTATCGGCTTTTTCAGTTTTATAATTTATCTTCTTAATTGTGTTATTGAAGAAACAATATTATAAGAATAAATGAATGAATTCCTATAAATTTCTAGAACGAAATTACTATGTTTTTAGTATATTTCAAGAAGTGATAAAACACGTTTTTCTTTCAGTAAAATATAATCAAGTGTAAAATATATTAAAATAAACCCAATTAATTATTTTTTTATTTGCATAATTCAACTTATTGTTTTCTCGATGTAATTGCAAAAGTTTCAATAATAGTTTCATACGAAAATAAAGATATTTCATTATTATTACCAATTGATAATTGAATCTTATTTCCATCCATAAATTTTCTTTTCTGATTAAAATCATAGTACCACGTTGAACTAATTTTTAAATAGCGCATACTTTTCTTAAATAGTAGTTCTAATCACCGTTGATTAATTTCCCAATTAATTGCTATATGTATTTATTTTAAACACTAAAATACAAAAATTGATTGTAAATTTAAAAAATATATTTTTACAATAATAGCTTTCCATCTCTTCTGAATTTACTATCGGTTATTTGTGTTTTAGAATTTATCTTCTTAATTGCATTTATAAAGGAACAATACCTGTGTTTTTGTTGTTATCGTTTTACTTTATAACGTTATATATTTCATAAAATTACCGTATCTAATTGAATCAATTTGTAAAAATTAAATTTAGTGAAATTAAATTTATGAAAACAGAACTATGAAAAATTATCAGAAACCTTTCTAGAATCTAAATGCTAATCTTTTCTTTTCATTTTTTTTTTTTAACACTTTCCAACAAAATTGAAAAGAATTTATGCATTCGATTTGTCTTTCCGTATGTCCACGCTCTAACTCCCGTAACTATACTCGGTCTTTCATGCAATTGATAAACGTTATTCAGGGTCATCAAAGCATGTTTGGAATTGTATATGAAGTATGTGGGATTAATAGTTCATTTACAGTTCAGTCATTAATAGTTCAGTACTTTTCCGTTAGTCAATGGCGAAAAATCATTTGCAGTATATTTTAATGACATTACGCTATTCCAAATGTATCGAAATTGATATAAATCACTGAATGTCACTACAAGGTGATTAAAATACAATAGGGCAATGCAATATATACAGGGCTGATCAAAGAATTCGGATAATTTCCCGATTGTAGACGAGAAAAACTGAAATTGGGCTTTCAAATTTGTAATGTGTTTCCATATACTTCAATTAGACATAATATTTTAACTTTTACACGGTGCAGATTAGTATCATTATTCTGAATGTGTTCGAAAGTGTTTCATAATCTATGCTTGGTGCATGTTTTTTTTTTTTTTTTTTTTTTTTTTTTTTTTTTGATTGATCAGAATCATACGCATTTTTATTCAATATAAAACGTAAATTCTTATAATGCGCATACATGAGGTCAAATCTAATAATATCAGTAAAAATAAAGAAATAATATGGCAATTTTGGATGTTAAATCTATTTCTTACAATGAAATAAACTATTTTCAATTAATTTCAATGCAAAATACTTCTAGTAATTTTAATTTGAATTCAAAATTCCACGAGTAGCTCTGGATATACAAATATTTACAATATTAC
Organism: Maratus speciosus; assembly: GCA_963932465.1. Lineage (NCBI taxonomy): Eukaryota > Metazoa > Arthropoda > Arachnida > Araneae > Salticidae > Maratus > Maratus speciosus. The sequence continues at coordinate 497,310,256 of OZ010794.1, read as the reverse complement.
ACGTGCATACACATTCATTTCGGAGAAATGGCAAATTATATTTCACCAAAGCAATCAAACTAAAATAGAATAACAACATCTAAAAATAAAAGATTTCCAGATAGATAATTCCTTTTTTTAAGTCTAGAGAGCAAATGTAATTTATTTTCTGCATTATATGAGAACTGATTTAAGCATAAAGAAAAGGGATTGAGATTATTTGAGATTATTACTTCTTATGTTAAACAAAAAGCTACGGCTTTAAAATTTGATACACCTTTTAGTTTTCTTAAAAATATGATCATTAAAAACGTTTCGTAATTGTAAGTTAGTTTCAAATTAAATTATTGTGTTACACACATACTGATAAATTTAACAAATTTATCTACTGACGGTACTTATAAGTACAATTAAAATAACTTTTTATAAAATTCATTCAATACATCGATTAGTAATAATACAGTTTAGAATGTGTTATAGATTCATTACTTTATCTTGTCCCAAAAACATTATTGGTTACCCAAAACAAAAATATTTTTAAAAGGATTATTTCTTTTGCCTTTGCATCTTTTCAGCTTTCTTGGCGTTGGGTGGGGGGAGGGGGATTTTTCAATTCGGAAATATTTCTATATTTCTATTGTAAGAATATTACATTTGTACATTTCCTAATTCTACAAATTACTAGGAAAAATAATTAAAATAAAAGATTTGAGTGGAGTTATAAGTGTTGTACAAAATCCCTATAAATTCAAATTTAATTAATGCTTCTAAAGCATTCAATCCTTCTAAAATACTTTTAAAATGTATTAAATGATTATGTAAATCTTCTAATGTAGTTTCAAAAATTCACGAAAAATGTTTTTGAAGATACGATTTTCATAAATTCATAATTCAGTACTTAAAGGGTTAATATATATTGCAGGGGTCGTACTCTTCAGGGAATTTTTCAGAACAAATATCAGTATTTTTGATTTTAAATAGAAAAATAAATCTAGGTTTAACGTGCGAAATTTAGCCTTATTTAAGATTATATTTTTTCTATAAGAAAATACTGGTATTGAAGAATTTCCTGTTCTTGAAATTTCAAGACGTGTACAACCCCCCTGATATTACTTATAAAATATACTCATAATCATTTCCTTTCGCACTTAAATCCTTTGACACTTACCAAGACGGGTCCAATTCGAACCGAAATCAATTTTCGTCCAATTTTGGCATGCGGCCAAATATTGCAAATAATAAAAATAAGTGTCCAATCTTTAGAACATCTACTCTTTTCGTTTCACTCAAATTATGTTGCATTAATCATTACTACATGGATTATAAATCATCAGTTTATTGACATTTTGCTAATTCCATATGTTTACATATGGGCCGAATAAACCCGAGCGGTACTTTTTATACGCTGTTTTATTTTTCTTCGTTTTTATATAGTCCGAAGGTTAAAAAAAGACAAATATTTCTTAATCTAGGAAAATATAGTTCAACTACAAACAATAGTATGCAATAACTTCTACTGAGTTTACCCACAAAACAGAAAAGTTTTCTTAATCATTACAAACTTTAGAAACAAATTTTCGAGATTTAAAAACGTATTTACAAAAGGAAAGTCTTTTTTGCCGCCATTGATTTTCGGGAACGGTTCCAAGTAATTTTTATAGTGCATCAATAAGTTTTCCCAAGTCACATTATAGGTTTTTTATAGGAAGAAATTATTGTATGCATTCGCACGTATTAATATCTAACAAGGGAATTACTTTTAATGAAGCTCCAACTTAGCATTGAAACAAGGTGCATTTTAAAGCCCCATAGGCCAAAATTAGAGAAACGACAAAATTTTAAGGGGTCTTGTACCTTTTAAATGCGTCGAAACTTAACAAAAAACTTTAAAGTTTGAATTAGTCTATCTTCAAAACCTGTTTATGTATAAACATGAAATCTTGGATGTCATTAGAAATTTATTATGTATTGTTGAAATCAAAATAGCTCTTTTTTTTACTCCAGAAGTCATTGCGCGCATGATATCTTGAGAAGGTATGTATGGATTGTCATAAAATTTGGTATACTAAACAAATATGTGTGTTTAAAATGAACTACTTTTAAGTATTTTCAATGGTAATATTTTTAGTTATGACTATTTTTATTCATTAAAAATACTAAATTTTTATTTTATTTTTATAAAAATACTTTTTATTTAGTTAATGAAAAAATTTTGGCATAAGAGTAGTTCATTTTAAACTCACATATATGTTTAGTATCTTTTACCAAATTTCATGACAATCCATAAATACTTTCTCAAGATATCATGCACGCAATGACTTATGGAGTAAAAAAAAGAGCTATTTTGATTTTAACAATACACAAATTCTGTAAAAGGCTAATAAATTTCTAATGACAGCATATTGCAAAGTACAATCTGTTTAATCAATATCCAAAATTTCATGTTTATACATGAAAAGGTTTTGAAGATGCCTAATTCAAACTTTGAATTTTTTCGTTATGTTTCATTGTGCTTAAAAGTACAAGATCCCTTAATTCAAAAGTGAAGTTATCTATATTTGAGATTGTAATGCCTGTATTTATGATTTTCTGTCTACATACCAATGTCAGCCGTTATTTCATACATTAAAGACCTTCTCTCATCCTTTAAAGTATGGAATAATGCCTGAAATTGATATATAAACAGTAAATTGTTAATTGTTAATATCTAGCAAATGAGGGTTAAGTTGAAAAATATGGTGTTACGAATCCAAACATTTGTCTTTTTATTTCTTCTATCGTTACAAGAAGAAAAAACTAGATTCCTGAAAAAAATTCGACTTGCGGTTTTCGAGGATTTATACATTACAGAAGGTCCTGAACATGATTTGACTGTTTTTAGAAAAGAATCATTTTCTAAAATCTGTGACACAAGACTGTCTGTGAATGTGAGTCCGTCTGTATATGTGACACAAATTTTGTGGACCCTCTATTTAAAATAGTAGTGCATGGAATTTAATAAAACTTTAGATTCATTTAGTCCCTGCAATTGGTGCTGATTAGTTCTTGGTGTAAATAGACCAGCAGTGGAATGCTGCATTTAGCATAATTTCCGAAATACCTTTATCTCAAGAACTAATCCGCAGATTTTCGTCAAACTTTAGATTCACTTATACCTTACTGTAATTTCGTGCTGATTAGTTTTCGGTGCCCAACAGGTGGCGCTGCTGTGCTGAATATTTTTTGCGAAATTTTCAATAGCTTTATATCAAGAACTAATGCACGGATTTTCGTCAAAATTCAGATGTTTGGAGGGTAAAACAAAAGTATGTTTAAATCCATTTAAACATTACGATAAATATAATATATTTATTTATTAATAATAAATTATGGAAAAGACGCTTCTATTTATTTATTTTTACATTTGGCTTGAAATGTTTTACAGCGTATTCATGAATTATTGTCAGAGTTGTCTTATCTACTACCTTTTGATTTACGGAAAATAATATTATATAGTCGTAAAGTCCAAACTGAAAGTGTGTTTTAATAACAAAAACAAAGTTACATATGCGTAAAGTCCCAAAATGAAAACTTTATTAATCAAGTAACGATTATAATCAAATATTAATTAATCTTAAAATTTTACCAATTTTATCAAAAAGTTATTAATATATTATGATCAAAAAGTTAGATAGTTTTCTATGATTCCTTTTCAACTCACAGGCTATCGAAGCCTGAGAGTTGATATTCCTGCAGGTTCTATATGTACGTATGTATGTACGTAACCCGATAACTCTTGATTGAAATATACGATTTGCTTGAAATTTTGGATATAGGTTCATTCTGATAAGACGCTTTCCTGATTAATTTGGGGGGTTTCATTGATTAAGTATATGGGTGGAAACGGGGTTAATTTCCTTCTTAATTTAGATAAATGGGTTTTTCATGCAAATTATCCGATTTGCTTCAAATCCGGTATACTAGTTTATTCTTATAAGGCGCTCCCCTGATTAGGTTTGGAAGTTCATTGGTTAAGTATAAAGGGGGAGATGGGGGAGGTAATCTCCCTATGTTAATTTAGCTAAATAGGAATTTTTGTCGATTTCTTCATTTTTCGAGAGGCATTATACTTTGAAATAAGAGTATAATATACAATTAGTCTAAATAGCCTGTGAACTTAATGCTATCAGTTTAACTGGGCACTTATCTTTTTATTTAAATAATGTGATAAAAGATCAATATTAAATATTATTTGATTATTAACGATTTCAGTTTCATCTTTACGCATATGTGATAACCTTGTGTTATTAAAAAAAAAAAAAAAAAAAAAAAAAAAAAAAAAAAAAAAACATTTTGAGATGTACTTTACAAATACAGTCGAACACCGTTATCCCGACACTCTTATGTCCAGAAAAAAGTGTCGTCATAAGCGGAGTATCGCGGCTACCGGAGTTGAGAAAAAAATATGTTTATAAAAAGCTGTATTTTTAATTTAGGGTAATTATACATTCATAACTGATTTTGCAGTTTTAAGCAATAAAACCTTGTTATTAAACAAAATAAACACAACACAAAATTGAAAAGAATAAAAATCAGATTTATGATGACTTATTTTTTTATTGTTACATTAAATATTGGGAAATTAAGGTTTGCATATCCCTAGATGTGCCTCCTGCTTTTGTCAATATTATCGAATGAATAGAAAACAATGTTCTTTTTTTCACAAATGAATGTTAGATAATTTCTAATCGTTTAAATACAATGCAATGCTTTGGTTTTAGTCGGACGAAAAACGCCATGTAACCACAAGGTAGCGCCCCCTGACCAGAACAAAAGAACCGCGACTAGACTGATACGTTTATCTGAAGCTTAAGTGGTCATTCATAGTGCCAGTGGGTTTATTTATTCAGATAAAGGATTAAAGTAAAATTTTTCATTTATCTCAATGGGTATGTTAGACGCTTTTGTGAAAAGTTTGGGTAAGGTATTTTTTACCGTCTTATCTCTGTGCTTATAAGACGGGTTATGAAAAATGGACAATTTTCCTAAACCGTTTGGATATCCGGAGATCAAAATTATTCAACGATGAAAAATACGGAGTTTATTTGCATTAAAACCATATACAGAAAATCGGGACTTTGAAAAACTGACGTGATAAGCGAAGTGACGTGTAAACCAGGTGTCGGGAAAACGAGGTCCGACTGTATTCAAAAATATTTTTCGTCATGTTTTTCAGTGAAAAGTTATAAGGTAAAGAATTCTCGACTATAATTTACGGTCACCCTGTATATTTCGTGCACTAAATACAACGAGAAATGTATTATTTAATACAACAAGAATAAATAGCGAGTGTTTGCGTTTTTGAATATTATAAATAATTCAATGCAATATTTTATGCATTCCGTTTATTTTAATTTAGTTTTAATTATAATTATTAGGAAACAAACGTAATTATGTTTAATTTATAAATGCAATTATTTTAATGAGTATACATCGAGAAAAATACCCATGTCTTCTGAGCTAAATGGAAAATTAAATACGATACAATTTCTTTTAGGTAATATTAATTTTAAAAGAGATGGGTGAAGCAAATTCAGTAACGTAAGTAGAAATTACTTAATTTTAAATCGGGAATCCCACCAACATTAGTAAACAGAAAATATTTATAAATTAATTCAAACGCCTGCCGAGATGTTTATTTCGGCTCAAATTATTATCCCTGAAAGCATGAAAATCGAAATGAAGCAATCATCCTTTAAGAATAAAAGCTGGACTAAGACATTTAACTTTTAGTATTATTTTGTTTCATATTTACAAAATGAGATTTATTCGTTTATGTTTACGTAGAAATGATTTAATAAGAAAAATCAAGAAGAAACGGGAAGCATATAATTATATGTAATTATAGGCTCTTATGCATATTGAAAAACGAAATTATCAGTGTACTGAAATTATTCATATTTATTATCTGATAAATTCAGTAAATTGATTAGTGAGATAAATGTCATTAAAATATCTATATAAAAGTAAATTTTCTGTGTGGGCAAATTCAAATGCCATTATAAAAGCTTAATTGTACTACATAAACGATTTCTATTTTTTTCGAAATTGGTATAGCAGAATGTGAATTTTTAGAATTTTTCGTTAAAAATTCGAAACTCATCGTTTATTTATATCACAATAAATTGCCTTTATACTTACATTTTTTATTGCATATTATTATTATTATTATTATTATTATTATTATTATTATTATTATTATTATTTACATTCATATAGTTGAAAGCATTCTAATACAGGGTGTCCGTAACAGAGTGTTCAAGATTCAATGTTGTATTACAACAGTTTAATTTAGACTATTTGCAACAAATCATACATCAAATTGAAAGTAAACTATCCTGGTTTTCGTTACAAATGTTCAATATGTGCACCTTTAGTTACATACACACATCCAAACATAAATTCTACCCCCCTCCCCCCCACCCACACACACACACTTCGGTTAACAAGTCCGGAGTAACGGACGCTCAACCCTGGCAAATCGTTAGGTACCAGTGGAAAGTAGACACGATCTTTTATAAAGCCCCAAAGGAAAATATCGCATGACTCTAACGGCTTTTAAATCTTCATACCAGCAATAACGCTTTACGCCGAGGAGTCGCCATTTTGCGCACATGGCACTGGAAGCCAGTCAATAATAAAGCAGTACTCTCGCATGCATTTATCTAAAACTGTTTGAGTTAATCTTTATTTGTGACCTTGAATCAACGTTTACAGTTGATAAGGGCTATGCCTATATAACGTTATCAACTTTTTGGTAATATTGCACCCCTCCCCTCCCTTACGATATCATACGTTATAATTCCTTGACACCCCCCCCCCCCGTAATGATATCGTTATCAATGTCTAGAATTTTTTTGATTTTTGGAATTTTTTTCTTTTGTTTGTGGTGATATACAAATATGGTTACATTTGTTTTTTGCATACTTTATTGATTCAAATGAAGATAAGTCCATAAAATATCGCTTTATATATGAAATAACTTTACATCAAATAAAACTTAAAAGAAATAGTTACCACTTCAAAGTATTTATCGTAGCTTTTTGTTAGATAATGCATTCAACAGTCTTCTTGTACTTGAAACCGCACAAGGAGGTGGGAGGGACTGACAGATCTTCTTATAAAAAAAATAGGTGGACAAACAGCATTCTTTCTCTTTTATTTACTACTAAACACAAGTACCATTTCAAATGTACTTCGCATATGGTTTCTCGAACAGCGGGTTATATATGCATACACATATGATAGAAGAATAGGAATGCCAATCATTGGGGTATTCCATATTTTGGATTAAGTAATTGTATAATCATTTAGTGATTTTAATAACAAGTTTGTATTTTCTTAAAAATAGATAACAGACTAAAAAAAGATAACATACTATTTTCATGTAAAGAACAAGTTACAAACAAAAAGAGAAAATTTTGGTTGTATCAAACATAAAAACGATATCAAAAGACAAATCCTCCACTCCCCTAGAGATATCTTACGATATCATGTGCCAGACACCCCACCCCTCCCCCCTAAAATAATAACGTTATATATGCATAGCCCCATACTATTAAAATTGATAACTGGGATATTTGTTATGGACACCCTGTACTATGCACAGTTAAACAGTAATTCTTCCATCGTTTATAGTTTGCCTGCGGACTATTCTGTCCAGATGTCTCAAAACGGAATACCAGATAATGATGCCAGGTGTACAGATTTTTCCGATTTTTCGTGGTGTAGAATTTTTTTTTTCTTTTGGTGCCATGCTGTACGTTACTTTGTATCGAGTGGAGCTTAATAAAGGAACTTCTTTTAAAACAGAACCTGTCTATAACGTAATACTTTTCACGATTCCGCCGAAAGGAATACCGTTCAAATATATCTGCAAAGACAGAATATTTATCAGGTCTTTTATCGATTCTGTTTTCACTGGTTTTACTGTACTTCCTTCAACAAAACCTTTAAACACTACACCTGTTTATAGGGAAATTGTGTCATCGTAAAAATTTTATAGTAAGTAGTGTATGTATACCGCACAATTATATAACTGTTCAGTACGAATTCTTTCAGAACCAGAATTTTGCTTCCGTACCTAGAGATTCGCTTTCAAAGATTTTACTGATTATTCTGTTTATTGTAATACAGTAATTATTGCTTTTATTAGAGCACAATATAAGCTACTAAGACGGAATCTCACATGACCCGAGAAATATTTTACCTTGGACAGTTTTTCGTCTTAAGAGGGATAATTGTACGGTATAAATTACGTAGAGACCAAAAATGTTATCGTTAAGATTTGTTTCGTTTTCATAAAATTTACTGTATTATGTACTTCTGTATTTTTTGGTCTCGATTTAGAAACTACTGTCCCGCTTTTTCTAGCGCGGGATCCGGCAGCACTAAAATCAGATGTCATAGTCAAAAAGGTGTTTAAGGGAACTGTGTCGTGCGAGATTTTGTCCAGGTAGATCAAGAGGTAGTGCATTTCGAATTTAAGCAAGAAATGCCCTGGTTTCGATTCTCAGCCTAGATACTTTTTCACTTAGCATTGAAAATTACAGTAACCGGTCGATTCTCCACCAACCTTTAACTCGCGGTTCAACTCTCAGTTGAGAAACCTTCGGTTGGCAAATACAACCGCCGGTTAATATTTCGAATTCATCGATAACTTTCAAGCCGCGATTAGTCGATCTTAGATTAGTCAACCCTCAGTTGAAATCTGCGTAGTTGATTGGCCAAAGGAATCACGTGACCTAGTAATCGTCTGTGCGAGTTCTGTCCTTCCTTGACACCATCTTTATCTGTTTTTTTTTTTTTTTTTTTTTTTTTTTTTTTCAACAACGAAACTAAAGGCAGTATTGGAAATGCATAATTATCATGTTTAATTTTTAAATAAAAAAAATTATAAATAAATGTGGAATTGCCATTTTGATTTCATGGTTTTGTTCGTTTACAGAACAAAATTTTCAATAAAATTCTTAACAATCAAATTCTTAAAAAATAGTCGATTAAAAAAAATTGATTAAAAAAATAATTTTCTTTAATTTAAGTTTAATAAACAATTATCATATCAAACTAGTAGTATTAACTAGAATAAAAGTAAATAATGCAATAGGTTTATTTATTTATTTATTTATTTTACAACGAATATTATATATGAAGATATTTTCATATATTTATATCTAATGCATATATTTTTTATTTAACAAATATAATTAATTGCAGATTCAATTAAAATATCTTGGATAAAATAGCATGCCGGTCGAAAAAAAAAAAAAAAAAAAAAAAAGACGAGGCCTTTTTAAAAAAATCATGCGTTGATTATTACACGTTTTTAGAGATCATGTTTAATAACTTTAGAAGAAGGCCGAAAACATGTATTAATGTTTCTTAATGTATTGCGAAAATTAAAAAAAAAATCTTATGAAGAAAATGTCTCTTTAAAACAAAAATCATTATTTCTAACTTACTAAGTATGTAATTAAAATAATTATTTATCTATTATAAACAACTGACCACATATACACAATTTAGTAGAAAATTCATGCTTTAAGCAACTATGACTGGTACGGTGATGGAACAAAATTTGGAAGAAAATTTGTTTTCTATTTTTTTTCATTATTATTGAAAAAGAGAGAGAGAAAGAAAGATATTTGAATCATATATTTTTACTAAATTGATATTGAAAAAACATATTTCTATGTGGATTCGTTAGATGGCGCCACCAAAAAAATATTTGTAAATCAATAAAATTTGAAGCTTCGTTTTCGACACACAAATTAATATAATTTTGCGTTCATAGAGCAAAAATATACAAAAAAATGGGAGAAATGTAAGTGACACATTCTTTTATAATACCATCTTTGATAATTAATGCTTTGTTTAATTAATAAATCCCAAACAACTTTGTTAAAAAAAAAGAACCATCACGCAAAATTTAAAATGACCGCCATCTTTCTTTCTACTAGGCATGCGCGGTTCACTAACTTACTTACCAGAGCTTGGTTGAGTTAGTCAACCCCAGGTCAGTATATCCCTGGAATTTCGTCAGGTTGGGTAAACGGTGAATTGGATTTCGCATTCAACCGAGAGTTAAGCTCGAAATGCGAGGTTGAAATTGACGGAGAATTGCCGGATAGCTTTATGGATTACTAGCAGTCCCGCCCAGCTTTGTTTGAGTTAAGCGTATGGACTTTTCGGGTTAAAAAATTGGTATCTTCAAAATACGGTGTTTACAATATAGGAACCATGTGCACTCACATCAATAAATCGTTAAAACGATAATGACAACTGTAAGGTTATTTTTAGGTGCGTTCGTAATTATATAAATACGTAGCACCTATAGTCGTCGCTCAGTCCGTCCGTCTGTCCGTCTGTCCGTCTGTCCGTCCGTCTGTCCGTCTGTCCGCATGTAACAGAGCAAAAACTACCCAACCGAATAGTCTGAAATTTCAAATATGTGATTGTTGCAAAATTTTGTCGAGCCATTTCAAATTTTATGAAAATCGGATGTATAGTTTAATTACAGGGACAGTCAAAAGTTTTTCTTTACATTACGGCCAATGGGAAAAATTATTGCAAGTGGATTTTAATGATATTAGAGCCTTCCGAATGATCTGAAATTTTAAAGATATAATTGTTGCAAAATTTTGTCGAGCCATTTCAAATTTTAGGAAAATCGGACGTATAGTTTAATTACAGGGACAGTCAAAAGTTTTTCTTTACATTACGGCCAATGGGAAAAATTATTGCAAGTGGATTTTAATGGTATTAGAGCCTTCCGAATGATCTGAAATTTTAAAGATATAATTGTTGCAAAATTTTGTCGAGCCATTTCAAATTTTAGGAAAATCGGATGTATAGTTTAATTACAGGGACAGCCAAAAGTTTTTCTTTACATTACGGCCAATGGGAAAAATTATTGCAAGTGCATTTTAATGATATTACAGCCTTCCGAATGGTCTGAAATTTTAAAGATATAATTGTTGCAAAATTTTGTTGAGCTATTTCAAATTTTAGGAAAATCGGATGTATAGTTTAATTACAGGGACAGTCAAAAGTGTTCCGAAAAAATTATTGGAAGTGCATTTTAATGATGTATCAGACTATGCACGTTATGAAGTGCAAAAAATTATACATTCAGTACAATATAAGGTGCAAAAAATAATTTTAAAACTAGTTATAGTACGAACGCACCTCATTTGCCACGTTTGACGAGCAATTTCCAACTTGTTTATGAAAGCACAGTAAACGCGTGTACGTGTTCTTTGACGCGAGTAACAGAAGAGAAATGCAGTTACCCTGACAAAAATTAAGAAAACTCTCAATCGAAATGGCGTAACATTTAATAAAATTCCGTTTTATATGGCTGGATTATTATTATTATTATTATTATTATTATTATTTTTTGATAATGAAAGTTATGTTCAGAAAAGGAAGTTGTGATAAAACATCATTTTTTAATAGAAATGGCCATTTTCCATCTTAAAAACGAAATTTGGAATGATTATAAGAAAAGAATGTCATATTATTATTTTTTTTCAATTAGTGCGAATATACTAATTTGTTTATGCAATAAACCTTTTGTTTCATGGTGATGCCATATTGAAAAAAAAAATTTTAATTGTTATTTGATTTTTTTTTCATTAAAATATCTAAATTATAATTGATATATCAAATACAAGAGAAAAAGTACTATGTCATTTTAACGCACTTAAAGGCTAACGAAAAATTCAGGATGTCGTGGGACGTTCCACTTGTCTCTTTTTATCTGTGCACTGTAAAAATAAATTTAAAAAAAAGATGTAACTCTAATCTGTAGCTTTACAAAAAAAAATCTATTAAACTTACAGTAATCTTACGAACATTTTATCTGTAACCCGGGTTGCAGTTACATAAAAAGTTCTAGGTATCCCAGTTACCTAGAAAATTCTTAGTAACTTTATATATTTCTTTTTAAAGCGTAGTATAAGATGTTATGACTGTCAAGCGAAAAATCAAAAGAAAGGTATATTTTGAAAGGTAGATTTCGTAATTCCTCTTGGCATGTCTAAACCTTTTTCATATAAACGTAATTTGGTGAAAATCAACATGACATCATTGACGTGTCATAATATTATTGGCATTCATATTACAAGTCAATATCATTGATATTGACACGAAAATTATGTCAATGATATACCTTTATATATCATTGACATGATATATAAAATAATCGTATAAGATTTTATAGGAAAATCTTATACTATGAACCACCATGTGCTTAGAAAAAAAAATAATAATAAAAGTAAATAAATAAATAAATAAAATAAAATAAAGGCAGTAAATCAAACTTTAACTATGGTCTAGCATGCTAAGTTTCACCTATATACTCAATTTAAGTTTTGAATTGATATTATTATGCAAACGATTACAAAGAAAATTTCTTCCAGGAAGTAATTCTTTCATAAATTTGTCACGATTTAGGAAAACGCAAATTATTATAGACATTCATCAAAATAGATTATACTCCTATTCGTATACAAATACGTTGTAATTCTATATACAAGTTTCATTGTACTTGCCTTGTTTATTAAATTGCCCTTTTGCAATTAATAATGATATCACCAAATTCTGAAGTACTAATTCATTTGAGTATTCTATACAACAAGAAGTCTCATTTCAAACAGCGTCTGTTTGTAATCAATATTTCAATTATTTGCTTGAAAATTAAACACTGCAAGATATATGTTCTCTTGTTCTCTATTTGTTCGCACTTTTAAATTTTTAGTAATATTTTAAGTTTTGAATTATCGCCGCTGCATCGTAATTTACACTTCAAATATAAGATACGAATTCATAAAGAACACTATTTTTATATAAATGTAAACAATTCCTATATAAAGTAAAATTTCTTAAAATTAACCAGTACGCACACGCGCCTTTTTTTTTTTTTTTTTTTTTTGTAACGTTAGCACACTCGCCTTTTTTCCCTTTTTTTTTTTTTTTTTTTTTTGTAACAAATCTACATGGTAATGTGCATGAGTATTACCCTTTCATCAATATATACAAGTAGCTTTTATATCAATCTTTCATTAAAACTATTTTAGTGTGTTCTATCCCGTAAGAAATGAACGTATCAAAATGAAACGTTTGTACACGGCGGGATTATTTAATCCCAAGTGGTATATTTGTCCTCTGCTAGCGAACAAAGAAGCGACATTCCTTCACCCTCCTCTTCCTTGAATTTGACCTTAAAAGGTACAAGAAAATTCAGAAGCGTCGTCAAAAAATTTATCCCTTTTTTTAGAAGAAAAAGAGTGATTTGGGTGAGAATTACTCTAGGGCGTGTGCTTTCGGTTTGGACAAGTTTTCATTTAAGTACTTTGAAAAACGCAGTCTGAATACAAAATTTTAGACTACATGACTAAAATAGCCATATATCTCTCATATGAAGCAAAAGCATGTCCATGAAACCTGACGTCATACGGACGGTGGTAGCACCTGACCAATAAATTTCGGTGATACCGCATTTTTCTTTATTCTACACATCACATAAACTCAGTGTTTACGAATCGGAAAACAAATGTTTTTTTCAAATTCAGCATGTCTGGAAACAGTTAATTCAAGACATCAATTGACTTAGACATTGATAACTTTTTTTCTTCGAAAAAAAAAGGACAAATTTTTTGAGGACGCTTCTGAATTTTCTTGTAGATTTTAAGGTCAAGTTCAAGAAGAGGAGGATGAAGGAATGTCTCTTCTTTGTTCGCTAGCAGAGGAGAAATATACCTCTTGGAATTAAATAACCCCGCCGTGTACAAACGTTTCATTTCGATACGTTCATTTCTTACGGGATAACACACACTAAAATAGTTTTAATGAAAGATTGACATAAAAGCTACTTGTATATATTAATGAAAGGTATTTAATGTAATTAATATCAATTTTGTGAAATAATTCATGTTTTAAGGTGCAAAACAAATCGATTGCATATTCTCTTAAAATAAATATGTAAAGCATGCTTTTACCTTAAAAATAAGTAATACTGATGCATTTTAATTCATAAGAAACCTCAATTTATGATTTTTTGTGTTTTTTAAAATAATTTTCAAGCATGATTTTTTGTTTAATATATTTCTATCACGTGCGGTCTGATTAGGAATTATTAACCCGTTTGCATTTAAATCAATAACTAGTTTAATTTTTTCTACGCTCTTTATATGTACATAGGAGAAAAAATAAGGTGAAGTGGCCTGTGAGGGCAATGAGGTCATTTTAATTTTTTACACTGTATAGTGCCGTCGCAAGCTGGAACTGGGCAAAGCAGTCGTCAAAAGTTTTAGAGTTTTAAGTAACACCTTTTAGCATTTGATGAGTCGAAACATGTCAACAGTCGAAATAAACGTATTTTTGCTGGTTTTAGAGTTTTAAGTAACACCTTTTAGCATTTGATGAGTCGAAACATGTCAAAAGTCGAGATAAACGTATTTTTACTGGTTTTAAAGTTTTAATTTATACTTTATAGCATTTGATGAGTCGAAAAACGTGAACAGTCGAAATAAACGTATTTTTACTGGTTTGAAAGTTTTAATTTACACCTTTTAGCATTTGAAATTAGTACATTATTACAAGGTGTTAATTTGCTACATATTTATCTTTCTTGTTTAAAAACACAAACATATAGCCCCATTAACGTTTAAATATATAGTTTTTTTCATTTGAAAAATATTCAGAATTTTATTTTATAAAATAGAGTCAACCCGAAACCGACCCGAAATACCATAACCGAAACCGACTTGAACAAAATATGCTTAAAATGTAACCCTTCCGGGCAACGATAAAATAAAGCTCCAATCCGAGCCTAATCCCGAGTTAGAACGGAGGTTGGGTAAAATTGGGTCATTCGACCTGATGCAGCACTCTGTTTCACATGCAGTTTTCTCTAATATGGTAGAATGAAAAGTCCATCAGTTTTCTTTTTCAGTTTATCCATAAAATGTTTTGATAGTTATCTGAGATGATACAATTCACAACATTTTACGGAATTACTCTCTATTTTTTTAATGAAAATTACAAGTGAAATTACTAAAACCCACTAAAAGAAAAGCGACATGGAAATTCATTCATTTATGGAGTGGGAAAAATAAATAACATACGGGAGATACATTTCCCTCTTACACCGATTGCAACTAAACGATGAGGTAACTTTTGATTTTTTCCACTCTTTGTATATATGTAATGTTCCATGTACAAACATCTAAGATATAATTGAAGCAATTCAACTCCTATTAATTTCTTGTTTAGATTTATCCATTAAATATTTTGATAGTCTTCTAAGAACAAAGATCTACATGTTTTTACCGGTCTGCCAAGAAAGGTTATGTGTTTCACGCGTATCTGGGTATGTGTATTTCTTTGTACCCTCAAAACATCGCAACGGCTGGATGGATTTTAATGAATGATGTCTCTATCGATTCGTCTTAACTGTCCAATAGTTATAGGCTAGGTTTTGTTTTTATAAATTCAAAATAGCGGTAGAGACGAAAGAAATTTTACGCACCCTATTGAGTGACATATCATTGGATAGATCTTTCAAAATGAAGACGATGTTTCATTGACTATTTTACAGTCAGAAGCTCCTTTTAAATATTACACAACCTGAAAGTTGTGTAGGTAGGATCTCTAGCTTATATGCAATGCTAACCTTCATAGACATTTTTAGGCCTCATCAAAACAGTGTTTAGATAGGAACTAACTATTAAACACAACTTAAAAGTCATCAATGCAAGTAAATAAACAAAATAGGTAAATAATATAAAATATAGTTTCATATTGATAAGAAATAATTAGTTAGTTCGCTTTTTAAGCAGTCGGGTTTTTTGATTTTTTAAATTTAATTTAAATTTATTAGGGAATTATTTGTAGGAGGGCGAAAAAAGATGATGGAGAAAGGATGAAGAATCCGACTAAATCATACCGGTTAAATGCATACAATTGTCTATTTCAAAATATTTTATTCCCTTTCCTTCATTTCATGCTTTCAAATGTTTTAATTACTTTCTGATATTTCATCTAATATCTTAATTACATTCTCAGTGCATCGATGATACATCAGAATTTTCCTTTTCTTTCAACTAACCCGTATCCTGTATATACGAAATTTTAGGGGTTCATTTATGGGATGGGGAAAACATTAATGAGAAAGAATGAAAAGTCCGCCTAAATTGTACCTGTTAGTTTCGTTAATTACGTACTGGATAATTCCGTTAATTGCGTACTGGTGAATTGCACTATTAAAAAACGTTTATTTTCCTTTCCTTCGTTTCCAGATCTCCCAAAGTTTTAATTACATTCTTACAATTAATCTTATATCTTAATTGCTTTCTCAATGCATCGAGGTCGAATGATGAAGCTAATCAAGAATTTTCAGTTGCTTTCAGCAAATCCATCTCACGTATATAGGAAGTTTTATATCTTATAAAAATATATTTACGACCGTTAATCCTTAGCTACTCTTTAACAGAATGCAAGCAACCTGGATAATTGCTATTTTTTTCATACACCATTTTACATCATTAATCGTCAATAATTAGGCGATGTAGTTCTGTAAGCAGCATCCAGTATCTTAATGAAATGCCAACAGATCTTTTTTGAGAGAGGGAACAATGTGTTATAAAACTTTTTCAATTAATTTTTTTATTCCTTATTTGTTTACTCTCGATAATCAATAGCGAGAAAATGTAGTGTCTGTTTGTGCCTGTTGTAAATGTAATTAAGAAAGTTATTAATAGTTTTCCTTTTTCCAATGGACAGTATGTTAAACAAACGAATGTCAAAGAATTACAAATTTATACTGGTAATAAACAAATTAATTGAACATTAGCTTCGTCAAATATTCTTTTCAAAATTATAGGAAATGGTCCAAAACATGCTACCACTTATATTTTGGTAGCTGTTGGTTTATCTGCTTACTAAAAATGGATATTTTCGGTGTCATTTACTTCTAAAAATAATCCTAAAAATAGAAGGTGATAGTAGAGTCTAAAACATAATTATTGTGAATTGTCATTTTATTCTTTATGAATTTTAAATTTCTTTGCTTTCAGGATTACTTTAAATTTGAAACATTTTCCAGGCACCTAGAGAAAATTCTAGGTCAGTCGAAAACTATTTTTATGTCATCATTATCCTGGAAAATAAAGGAGATGACAATGACAGCAAAACAAGATAATGATGTTTGTTATTTTCTTTGAAGTATAATTGAATTGCACTGTAACCTCTGAATAACGGTTACCAGTGGGATCGGTGAAAAGTAACCGCTCTTCAGAGGTGGGTGTTATTCAGAGGTTTCATTTAAAAAAATCAAAATTAAATAAATTTAAATAGAAATACACAGTTATTTTTTTATTAATCATCATTGTTTTAATACATTAAAATATTCAGTGATTTACAGTTGCTTTGTTTTGTTTTTGTTGAAAATATCTTTCTCCAAAGAAATAACAGTATGAGTAGTTTTGCTATTCAATTCATGATTATGATTTATTGCAAAATTTTGGATTTCACGAAAGTTCGTCAAAATTTTATTATATGTGTTAATGGAAAATTTTGGGCGATTCTATGATCGCTCCCATTTCCCCTTCTTCATCACTTTTCTCTTCTTCTCTCCTGTATTTCACCATTTGCTGTATAGAATCAAATGTGGCAGTAATTGCCAAATCTTTGTGCAGACATATAAACTCGCAGGCCTTCATGTTAGTTATTCCTGCTGTTCTAAGAATATTATCTAAATTTTTCCCATCAGTATTAATGTTTTCATTTTCTATATCCAGTTTTTGAAAAAGGAGAAATTAAGTGACTTTTTGTTGACATGTCAAGCAATTTTTTTTTTTTTTTTTTAATCTGTTTCACATTTCGGTTCGCATATAAATATGAAATTGTACCAGGAGCAGTTATTTGCTTTTCCTCGTGACTTTTGAGCGGCTGTTGTTCCGAATTCCTTGTTTAGAGGTTCGTACTAATGTTACTGTTATGGAACGTGTTTGGTTTCATCAATATGTGCCGGTATTCAAAGGTTTTCGTTGTTTAGAAGTGACCGTTCAAGGAGGTTTCACTGTATATGTAAGTTAAAAGTATAAAACCCAATAATATTGCAATTGAATATGGAATTTTAATTTTGCTTATAATTTTAAGTTGCGTTTTAATAATTATCATAACTTAATGCATTTATTAAAACATTATGTATTGCATCAACAAATCATGTTAATATCCAAGTGCTTAACCCCTTAATTCTCGCTTTCGTCATATTCACGGGCTGCGTCTTTTACTCAGATTGTTTGATTCCCCCCATTTTTATAAAATAGTGAAATTGGCTATATTTTAGTATTGATTTACCTGTCATTAAATAAGGTGAACATTTCTATTACATAAAAGTGGTGCCAATAAGCAATTTGAATTTTTTAACTGCAATTTAATTCGAGCGTGAAGGGGTTAATTAGATTCCAATCTTCAGTATTTTTTATGGGATATATTTTAATTAGCATTAATTATTTTAAAGTAACTAAATTATTTTGTTGGTACAACTAATGTACATTTGAAATTTAATTTTAATTATTCCTCTAAGTTTCAAAAAAATTATTTACTAACAACATTATATTTCTTCAAAAACAAATTAAGATACAAATATTTAATTTTCTTTTAGTTCTCAGTATTTTAATGGAATATACCGGTTGTCCCAAAAATGACTAATAGATTTCAAAATTCTATAACTTGCAAACGGTGACAGATATTTAAATTCTTGCAGGAGTGTTATGTAAGATGCCATGAGTTTTTATGCTGTGATTCTCCGTTTTAGTTACAAATAGCATCGATAGATGGCGCTGCAAGAATTAACCGCTAAATCCAGGCTCGATTTTTCGGCCTCTCTCTTCCTCCATGCGAAAAAAAGAGATTAAAATGTATTGAATGGATACCCAAAGGCCAAAAAATCGGGACTGCACTGAGCGCCTATTGCACTCAGTACCATCTATTGTTTGAAATTCGAACTAAAATCAAGAATCACAGTACAAAAACTCCTGATATCATACATAACACTCCTGCAAGATTTTTTTAAATGTCTGCTACCGCTTAGAAGTTATTGAATTTTAAAATCCATCAGTCATTTTTGGGACACCCGGTATTTTAATTAGCATTAATTTTTTTAAGTACTTGAATTTAATTATTGGCAGAACTCAGGCATTAGATATTTATTCTGAAAGATTGTTCCTTTAATTTATGTTTTATATTATTTTTAGGATAGGAAAATTTATCTCCTAAGTTTCTCCCTTTTGACTACAGCAATCAGAATGGAAAATTATTCAAATTTTAAATGATCCTAAAAGCAAAGAACTTCAAAATGTCATAAAAAATAAAATGGCACCAACAGAGAATAATTATGCTTTAGAAATAATTGACACGGCAGATAAATCGAGAAGTACCAAAAGTGATGGCCAGTTTTCGCATTATTTCCTCTAACGTTGACAAGAATATTTGAAGACGCTAATGCTCACATAATTTGTTTATCTACCCTACATATATAAAATCCTAATGAAACGAATTTATGAAACGGAAGTATGAAACGGAAGTATGAATCGACTGATTAAATAACTGATTATGTTTCACGGCGATTTCTCCTAAAATATGGAATACTTTGCGATGAAATTAACACCAAAAATCAATATTGATCCGCAGATTTCAAAACTGGTATTAGAATTTTTAAATTCGAATTAGTTTTCGAAATATTAATTTTTTTCTAATTTTATATACATTTTTCTAATGATGGCAACTCAAATTTTAATCAAACAGATTTTTCCCCGCGCACTTTTCTCAAAAAATAAATCTTTTCAAAAAATCAATTTTTTGGGGGGTTGCCGGGTGAAATTTTGGTGGGAAGTTACAAATTCGGATTCAACGACCCAAAAAACATAAATTGAGACGAAATACAGAACTAGTATTAATTTTTCCAGGAAAAATCCCCTATTGCCTGGACTTAATAACTTAGTGCACGTAGCGCCGCAGTGCATGTTCAGAGGCAGCCCTCCCCCTCCCCGTTCATCCTACGTCATAATGTCATATATCCTATTTGTTGCAAATTTTGTCTAGTTTCTGAATTTCGTAATGCTTTTCCCCTAAAACAATAAGAAATTTAAGTTAAAAACAACTATTTGGGGGGATTTTCGTGGGGGGAGGATTTTGGGGGTAAGTTAAAAATTCGGATTCATCGACGCAAAAACTTAAAGTAAACCTTATAGAGAAAGTTCAGAGGGGAGATGGGAGGGCGAATGTAAACGTGTGAGTGGTTAAGTGGAATTGCGCAGCTTAGTCCACGCAGTACAACGCGCATGCTCCGAGGCTGATCCCCCCTTCCCCTTCATCCTAAGTCATAATGTCATATATCTAATTTTTTGCAAATTTTGTCTACTTTCTGAATTTCTAGATACTTTCCCCCTAAAACAATAAAAAAAGAAACTAGTTGGATGTGCCAATCCTAAAACTTTCTTCTAACTTATACATAATATTTCAAAAACTAGTTACGCATGTTAACACTTCAATATTTTTAGTTCAATACTATACCAACTTTGATTTTCATCTTAAATTTCTGCTTCAGTCAATTAAACGGACTAAAAACGAGTTAATCAATATCATGATATGTGTTAAAATTAATAGTTTTTCCTTAATCTGTTGTTATCAGATGTTTGCGAATAGCCGGCTTAGCCAAAAGCGAGTTCCTGCCTCTGTACGAGCCGCCGATGGACAACAGAACTACAAAAAATCAAGAAAATCATACAAAAATTGCTATCACAGAGCCCATTTACCGCGCAATATTTCCAAATTCATGTTACCGAAAGCCAAGAACATGCACGAAAAAATTTGTTTCAATTGCATGCATAATTTTATACACTTTTCGATGGTACATTAAAGAAAATGGCACAAACATCGCTATTACAGCGCCCCTTCCGGCATATTTTTTTTTAATTCAGAGAGGACTTGTTTGCAATAGCCAGAAACTTACATACAAAAAATTTGGTTCAGTTCTATGCATATCTTCATACACTTTTGGATGGTACAATATTCAAAATCGCACAAAAATCGCTGTTACAGCGTCCCCTACCGGCGAATTTTTTTCCAAATTCAGGGAGGATCTGCTTGCCATAGCCAAAAACTTAAAATAAAAATTTGGTTCATTTCTATGCATAACTTCATACACTTTTGGATCGCACAAAAATTGCTGTTACAGCGCCCCCTACTGGCGAATTTTTTCCAAATTCAGGGAGGACCTATTTGCTGTATCCAAAAACTTAAAATAAAAATTTGTTCAATTCTATGCATAACTTCATACACTTTTGGATGGTACAATATTCAAAATTGCACAAAAATCGCTATTACAACACCCCCTACCGGCGATTTTTTTCAAAATTCAGGGAGGGTCTGCTTGCCATAGCCAAAAACTTAAAATAAAAATTTGGTTCATTTCTATGCATAACTTCATACACTTTTGGATCGCACAAAAATTGCTGTTACAGCGCCCCCTACTGGCGAATTTTTTCCAAATTTAGGGAGGACCTACTTGTCATATCCAAAAACTTAAAATATAAAATTGGTTCAATTCTATGCATAACTTCATACACTTTTGGCTGGTACAACATTTAAAATCGCACAAAAATCGCTGTTACAGCCCCCTACCGGTGAATTTTTTCCAAATTCAGAGAGGATCTGCTTGCCATAGCCAAAAACTTAAAATAAAAATTTGGTTAAATTCTATGCGTAACTTCATACAGTTTTTGAGGGTACAATGGCGACAGACAGACGGACACACGGACAGACACACATTTTCTATAAACATGTTTTTTGGGATCTCTGACCCCTAAAACGTGTAAATACGTCGAAAACCGGAAGTCGAAAAAAATTTCGATTACAATACCTTCTTCTATTGAAGATAAAAGAAAGTAAAAAGGCACTGATTGAGAATAATTATTCACACAACTTACTAAAGAAATAAAATTTGTTGAAATAGGCACAAAAATAAGGACCTTGCTACCATCTGAAGGGGAGATATTGAGTATAACGTTATCTGCTAGGACAATTTTTTTTCTTCAGTGACACACATGTTAGTATTTTTTTAAATTTGGAAATACGTATGAAATTATTAACCATTTGGAAAAATGGTTATTGTGGGATGTTTAGAAGTTTAAGAATGAAATCTCATTTAAAATGTGTCATGAGATTTCTTGGAAATCTGACGGCGGAAAAGCTTTTTCCCGAACAGCCAATGAAATGCTTCGATAATACGCAAGTTTCAGGTGGATAATAACTAATGAAAATGAAAGAAAATGAATAATAGTTTTGCCAAAGAGTTAATTTTAATTTGTAAGATTTTCATGTGCAAAAGAAAAATGGAATAAGCCAATTAAAAATAACAAAAAAGATAAATAGGACAGGAATGAATACATATAAATATTTCACACCAAATACGAGTCGCAAGCGATTTCTGTCGCTTGGAATTTTTACGTGTAATAACACTATTAATGTTTAATTCATGGCATACGTAATGTATGATCAACTCCGTGCGATTTTTTTAGGCCTTAAATTTTAGTCTTTGAAAAAATCATTTTCCAAATGGTCGTTGTAATTTGTTAAATTGCATTTTTTTTTATTGTTTTCCATCGTATGAAACACGTTATTATTAATGTGTATGTATTAAAATAATTGGTATTGGTAAAGTAGTTTTATTATTAATTTATTCAACATCTAGAACAACATAGATGGATCTTAGGGACAAACCAGGATAATGACTTTTGTACATTTGATATGCATTTTTTTAATTTAATAATATGGATTTGTTTTACACAGAGTCTGGTGTCAGCAATTACGGATTTTTCTTAATCGCTAGGATTTTCTTCCGTGGTACTATAAAATATTATTCCATTCGTATCGGAAAACTCTGATTATCTCAAATTATCATAGCTCCAAAGGGTATATCTTTTATCCCAGTTATCTCGTCGATTGAGAAAAGGAAATTGGTTCTTTTATTTTCATTTTCTTAAAAATGACGGTTTTCGGTTAAGTTCAAATTTTTGATTTAAACAAATCTTCAACTAACGCGTATTTAAGCAAATGCAAAATGTTAGCATACTAAACCATCAAAATCTTTTTTTTTTCTTAAAATTTTACAAAAACTACAAAGTTTCTGCTATAATAAAAACTGATAAACATTTATAGTCTATTAATTTATAGCGTTATCACAGTAACAATCTTCCATGCTGTTTTCAAAACACTTCTTGTCTTGAAATTATGGGAAAAATTACTTTGTCTGCATAGTTTGTATTTTAGTTTTGCTATTTATTTAGTTTTGCAATTTAGTTTTTATGTGGTACTGTGGTACATTGCTGATAAATATTTCCATTATTTGTAATTTATTTTTTCAGTTTAGATATTTTTTTTTCTTCCGACATGTGTTGTATGGTCCGGATAAAGAGTAAATAATGACAAGGAACTGTGTTTCAGCTTTTAAGTAATAGAAATTTCATAAATTGAGTTTTCAAAAACGAAATCATTGCAATTCAATTCTAGAGCTGAAAAATCAATTTAGATTCACTCTCCTGTTTTCGTTGAAATAGAAATAACTTTTTTTTTCTCTTTTTTCTATTTCTTGTTTTTAATTTAGCCCAAGTTCACAGACGTTTAGATTAATGACAAAAATTAGAGAAAAGCTTGAGAGCGATTATTGAAAGATATGGTTTTTTATTAAAAGAGCATCAGATGTAAACATCTGAGTTCATTACAAAAAATAGAATCAAAATCTAGCCGCTTAATCAAAAGTAAAACAATTTTAAGATAAAAGATGTAATTGTAGTTACTTTTTATATTATCTTTTATTAACAGCTAAATATATGAACAAAATTGATATATTTTTTTAAGTTTTACCTTAATTTATTCTTAGTTTAAATAATTTGATAAATTCTATTGCTGAAAAATAAATCATAAGAACGATAAAATCTTTTCTCACAGTATCTTACTTTTTAAAATTAGGTTCCGAGATAAACTAAAATATTTCTTTTGTTAGAAATCTGATTTTGCATTAATCTACAATAATGCTTTATCAAATTTCTAAAATATAAAAATTTAAAAATTTCGCAAATTTCAATATATGACTTTTTTTTTTTTTTTTTTTTTTTTTTTTTTTTTTGCTCAACTTAAAAATCTTAATTAAATCTAAATTAACATATTGTACAGAAATGTAAACTAAATTAAAAATTTTCATCTCCATTCTTTAGCTCAAATAAACTTCAAATTTAATTAATTAAATTCATAAAAAATAATTCTTCCAAAGGCTGAATAATTTCTCTTTCGCACTGTTAGAAAATTATTCGTTAATCTTTATAATCTCAGCATAACATTATTTGGTTATCTTAGCCTTTCTATAGTAAATAACATATTTTTATTTAAATAAATATCATCATCAGTAAAATTTATCGTGTAATTCAATTTTGGAATGTTAGATATATTATTACTTTTTTAAAAGGAAAATAGGGATATTTCAGTAGATAGTAATTTTCTTTAAAATGTTATAGGTTGGCTAAACGGGTAATCGTCTAACAACGAAATTAAATAAAACTGAGATATAATTTCAGTGAATTTAGATTATTTGATAATGATTTTGTGTTTCAATTTTTCACACTTTTAAACTAATATTAAATTCACTAGAATTATTTATTCAGTTTTTCTTTTCGTTATACTTGGAGATTATATTTTAAAATATTATTAAAATTGTAATTCCTTTTTATTCAGTTAATAAAACTATAAAATAATTGATAGAAAACGAACTAGGTAAATAATTTTTATTTAGTTTTTGAAATCAATTAGTGGTAATAACATTTCAGTGTAGATTTTTAGCTGTTTATTTACAATGTAAAAAAAGAAATAGCATGTTGTAGCCATAAAAGAAACTTTCTTCCATGTAAAAAACAGAATTAAATTCGTTCTATTCATACCAGAGTTATAACCAAAGTCGTCGAAAACAGAGCATAGCAGTAACACCTTTTGGGCGGTATGAACCAAAACCTAATAAGGTTCTATTTATGTCAAGGTCTATCAGAATATGAAGCTTGGCGAAATTCCGTGCATTAGTTCCTCAGATATAGCTATCGCTAAAATCGTGTAAAATGTAGCGCATCATCGCCATCTGTTGGAAGATTCACACCAAGATCTAATCAGCGTATATGTATATCAAACTCTAACAATATAGAAAGTTCTATAAAATTCCGTGCATTAGTTAATTAGATATCTCGGAAATCGTCAAAAATACATCACAGCCGCTTCAGTTCTTGGGCGATTTACTGCAAAACCTAATAAGCGTCTATTTATGTCAGGGCTAACAAGATATGAAGTTTAATAAAAATTCGTCATTTAGTTCTTGAGCTATAGCTATTAAGGATCTCGTAAGAAAATGCAGCAAAGCAGTGCCACAAGTTGGGTGATTTACACCAAATCCTATACGGTTCCAATTTATGTAAGTGTTTAGCTGAATCTGAAATTCTATAAAATTCCTGCGTTAATTCTTGAGACAGAGCGTCCACAAAATTGGTGTCGTATACATATAGACAGACAGACTCACGGACAGACATTTTCTAAAAATAGCCAAATCGTGTTCAGAAGTTTCAAAAACGTATATATCCGTCGAATACCAGAAGTCAAAAATTTTAAAGAATCCAATACTTTCTTCTAAAGATAGAAGAAAGTAAAAAAGATAGTGATACAAGTAATTATAAGAAGTAACTCTATAATATAAGACACGGAAGGAAACAATTCAGTATTCCTCCGGAGTGCGGCCAAGGCCAGATATATTTTCAACCAGAAAATGTATTTACGAAAATTTGGTTTTTATGTGATACTTGATCGATTTTACATTTTAAATAAAAGTTCTTGTTCATGTTTAAATTCCGTGAGTTTCCACGTGTAATTACAGGTTAGGTTCCCTTAGAAAGACCCCAGCGGAGGGCACTCCCCCCTTTAGGGCCTATATCCCTCGTGTTGATAATTGGCCGTCATAAATACACCCAACCATGTTTGAATTCAGTCAGGATTCGGAAAAATAATCAAAAATGGAAAATACTGTATTTTCAAATGAAGTTTGTATGGAAACTGTTATTAAATTTACTAATTTTTATGACTTTTTAAATAGTTTTTAACACTGAAGTTTTATTTAAAAACATGTTCTAGATCTTTGGGTCGACTTTTTATAACTTTGAGTCAAATTTTTATATAATTTTTTAAATAGTTTTTAAGTCTGAAGTTTTATTTAAGGGGAAATTCCACATATTTGGGTAAATTTTTTCAATTTTTTTTCTTTTAAATTTTGCATTCTTTTACATCCTTCTAGTATGTAGATTGCTGCTTTAACCCTTTCAGGGGCAAGCAAAATGTGTTTCTGAAATGTTGAATTCACACCAGAATTTTCGAAAATTTTTATTTCAAAAGGAGGAAAACAATTTAAAAAATTTTTTCCACGAAAGTTAGAAAAGAAAAATTTAATTAATAGTTTCTGATGCGAATATTAATACAAATTAGGTGTGGTATCTCAAAGGTTTAACGCGGTTTCCTGATATTTTGATTTCTCACAGTATTTTTTGCTTATTGAACGCAACGCGACTCTTTGAACAAAACGCATTTGTAAAATTTTAAACTCGTTTTTCCCGAAACCTGGCTTCTAAAACTGGGCAACTCTTTTCGTCGGGAATTATTAGACCGATTTCTCCCATTTTTTTAAAGCAAGCTAACCCATTTTGCTGGAACTTATACTACCCAAAATTATAATTTCTATTGACTATATACTTTTTTAAAATTCGCAAACGCTTAAAAAATGGTGAAAAAGGAAAATCTTTTGTTCAAATGACCGTCATTTTCTCAAAAATTAGCTTTTTAAACTAAATGTTGTATAAGCTAATCGTTTGTGCTGGAGTTTATAACTACCGAAAGATAAAATTTTCACTGACTAGACATTTTTAGAACTCGCAAAAATTTCAAAAATGGTGAAAAGTTAAATTTGTTCGTTCAACTGACCGCCATTTTCTCACAAATCAAATTTTTAAACGAAATATTAGTATAAGCTAATCGTTTTGCTGGGGATTATACTACCTAAAAGTATAATTTTCATTGATTAAATATTTTTTAGAACTCACAAATAAAAAAAAAATGGTGAAAAAGTGAAATTTTTTTCGCTGAAATGACCATTATTTCTCAAAAATCAACTTTTTAAACTAAATTCTGTTATAAAATAGTCGTTTTTGCTGAAGTTTATACCATTGAAAACTATAATTTTCATTGACTGAATGCCTTTAGAACTCGGAATTTAATAAAATGACGAAATTTTTTTAATTTTTGTTCAAATCACCGCCTTTTTCAGAAAAATAAACTTTTTAAACCATATGTTGGTATAAACTCTACTCCACAGACTCTTATAATATTATGACAACATTTGTTTCAGATGCTTATGTTCGGAGAAAAACTGTCGCTTTATTGTGGTGCTTGGCTGCAAACGCATATGACATAATATGCATATTTTTTACACACAAAATTTCAATTTATAAGTAAAAAACCAATAAATATAATACAAAAAGTCGAAGGTGACATCTTTTTTCTTTGTAAGCGAAGAAAAAAAAACACGTAAATATGGCGTAAATTTTAGGCAAAAGAAGTAGAAACTCCCCTTATTCTATCTAATCTAAACAATAAGTATTTGAATTTTAAATACATGAATTTTCACATTGCTAACTTAGCGTAAAACCAACAGAGTGGAAAATGACCGAGCCGGGGTTCGAACTCGGATCCTCAGAATAACGCTCCAATGCTGTACCATTTGAGCTACAAGCACGATACCTAGCCTGGTATCACTCACTCACATATATCGGTACGGCTGCAACCGCAACACAATTAGTTTTCATGAACGGGGAAAAAGTTGCGAAAAGTTTTCATGAGCACACAACCCCGCGACGAAACTAGAGACGAAATAAAGAGTAGCATAGGTGAACATATATATGTATAATTTTTAATTAATTAAATTGCGTATTTTTGAATTAAATCGTGTATTTTTGTAAATTGTATATTAATTAATTGTGTATTAATTGAAAAATTAATTAAAAATTATACATAAATAAACATTTGTTTTCAACAAAATGCACAGTAATTTAGGAAAAAGTGTTACCACAGATGCCAATTAATTGCCGATGCATGGGAGTAGCAAATTAGAAAGGACATAAAAAGCATTTTTTTTTAATATTCCATTAACCGTAATTTTGTCCTTACCTGCATGACTACAATGTTAATTAAACTATGAATACCACCCGGTGTTAGTCGCATGCGTATCTGTATGATACAGGCCACCATTTTCCTTTTGTAAGTTTCAAACCACTTGGATAAAGAACCTATGGCTGTTATTTCCTCCCTCCCACCGATATCAATTTGACGTGATTGCTCTCGAACTAACTTAATGCAAACTTATAAGACAAAAATTACAGCTTTCATTGTGGAAATACACATGATACTACATCAGGGTTGAATATTTTTACAAACTCACTTGGGCTCATATTACCTTAAATACGTTATTTGGCTATGGACTCGATTGCGTAAGATTAACTATAAGATGCTGCACTGGGGAATAAAACAGAAATCGCTCGGCAAAAAGGGTGATATATTTTTCTTATGTATAACATAAAATTAAATGGATGTTATGTGGAATATAAAATTAACACAAACTTAAGTTGTTTATGACCACGTTAAGTTATTTAGTCAAAAAATGTGCTGCGTCAAAATATGCTCAGTATAGCCTTTTTTTTCTCTCTCTTTTTTAAGAAAAACATATTTGGATACAGGGGTCAACTGCAATTGGTTGAATGCAACTCCTGTTTACTTAGGAATTTCATTTTTTATTTTATTTTGTAATATTATATAAATATATGAGGATGTGAGTTTCAAAACTCGCATTATTTAAAATTCAAAAATCGTGTTTTCTCTATCATTGTATTCTATTGGTAAACCTGCACCGAAAAAATACAACAACCTGCAAAAAAACTAGTTTCATCCTGTATTTTTGCCATTCTAAAGTCTTGGTTTACAATGAAAACTGCTGGACGCAGTCAGAGCTTTTTCGCGATCTCACAAAATTTTATTTTCTGGATAGGTGATTTTTGAATCTCATGTCCTCCTTTACATATATACATATATATGTATATGAGGATATATATGATATATATGTATATATAACATACAAATACATAAAGGTATAACAAATACATATGTATAGGTATTTGTTTTACCTAATGCTTTGAAAGTAGGGATTTTAATTTGGCAATTTGTTTTTTTTTTAATTTTCCTCTATCCTTTTTAATCTTGTTTCATTTTGAACTTAATTGGTGTTCAATGGTTTATTTCCCGATTTTCTGTGTGTGGTAGTTTTAAATTCATATTCTTTAGCTTTTTTATGGCCAATATGAAAATGAAACCACACATTTTATTTGTGGAACTTTAGGCATTTAGGACCCGAAGATCCTGTCTAAGCTCTACAAATATCCATTTTTCTTTATCTGCACATTTTATTTATTTATTTTTTTTTATGTTTGATAGTAATTTGTATGGATTTTTAATGGTCACACACACACACACATATATATATATATATATATATATATATATATACATGTTTATCTTTTAAACAACAGAGTAACAATATAATATAATAAAACAACAGAAAATAACTTAAAAGCATAAAAATGCAGATATGATCTTGGTCTTAGCGTGTGTGAAAAGATGCACCATCCAGCTTTGGCAGCGAACATGTTATGAAAAAATATGTGTATACAAGGATCAACTGCAATTGCTTATTTGCAATTCCTGATTACTTGGATATTTTATTTTTATTTTATTTTGTAATATTATATATAGTATGTGTGTGTGCATATGAAATATACATGCTTATCCTTTAAATACACACTGAAAAATAAAATGTTAAAATTTCTACATAATATTTGCCTGGAAATTAAATTCGCGTAATGCAGTCGAAGTTAATCTGAATCAAAAGTAATTTAATTTTATACAAAGAATTAAACCTTCAGCATTGAATCGGCAAATATTTATTGTTCCTTTTCCAATTACCTGAACACATATTTATTTCAACGAAATCGAAAATTATAATCCATTGAAGCATTAAAGATGAAATGAAACACCATTGTTTAACAATTCAATTTTCAGTTCAAACAGTTATTGTATGCCATTTTTCATTGTATTTACGAATATAAAATTAATTTATTTTGTAAATGAATTTCAAATCGATATCATTAAAGATGAAGTATCTGTAATTGTAAGCATTAGAATTAACAGACTCTGTGTTAAATAGAATGCGACTTTTTTTTTGATTGATAATGTTTCATAAAAAAAAAAAAGAATTTATTAAATTCAATAACTGGCAACTTTTTATTTTAAAACTTACAATGAAGAAACGTGTCGGAATCCTGTATTGATAAAGATTATAAAATTGATTATTATTATTAATTTCTTTTAGACAAAACTTTATAGAAATTGTACGATAAAATTAAAACTTTTTTGTTATAATTGCGTACACATATATTCTGGAAAACTTTCCAACACACTCGGAATACTATAACAAAACTTGATAGTTTACTAAGGTAAAAGATGATGTTTGAATGGACAAATTAGAAACGCAAAACGCATTTGAAAACCGAATTACTGCTATTACCGTGAATAGTTGGAAAAATATACGATTTTTTTAAAACCCTGTATATGATCTATATAGACTGGCGTGCAAAAATTAAGGACGAAATAGATAAATTTGCATAAAAGTCGAACAAGGCAACAAGACTAAAAGACCAATTAGGAGCTAGACCTGGGACCGATGCAGTAGGGCATGCGCATATAGGGCATATGACGTCAGATGAGGAAGTCGGAAGAGTATATAGCACAGAGTAGGTGCACGCTCAGCAATTCCATGAAATCTATTGCACGGTGTACAGGGATTTTAACGAAGGTTTGTTGCTATTTCTGTGTGATATGGCCAACAGGTAATCCAGACGATGTCATTTGGATGAGTTTATCGGAGGTCGTATCATTGGGAGGTTGGAAGAAGGTCGAAGTGTGACAAGTGCGGCTGAAGAAGTCGGGTCACTCACATCATCGTTTCACGAGCCTGGAGAGTACGTTAAACGACAGGAACAGCTGTCCGAGCGTTCAGCAGTGGTTGCCCACAAACAACAACAACGACAGATGATCGCTATATTGTCCTACAGTCAAAAAGAACCTGGCTGCAGATAGCTGGATAAATTTCAAGGCACATACAACAGATTACTGGTCCTCGGATATCACGTTTAACGGTGCTAGGGGGCTGCACAAAGGTGGTCTATATGCATGACGACCAGTGCGGTGTATACCATTAACGTCTGCTCATCGGAGACGTCTGCGTCTGTGGTGCCAGGAATACTGTGGTGCCAAGAACTGAGCACAATAGAAGTGGGGTCGATTACTCTTTACGGATGAGAGCCTATTTAGTCTCACGAGCGATTCTGGACATATACACATCTGGAAAGAGCAAGGAACACGCAATCATCCCTTTAACGTCATCGAAAGGGCCCGTTTCGGACGTGACAGTGTTTTCCTCTGGGGCGGTATTATGATTGGTAGCCGTAGGAACTTCCACATCTTCCAAGGAGGTTAAGTCACTGATGTCCGCTAGTATAACGGGATTCTCTTTCCTTACGTGCGTCTGTTCAGGGGTACTGTAGGTCCGGATTTCCTCTTCATGGACGACAATGCTACACCTCATTGTGCAGCGGCTGTCGCAGAGCTCGTGGAGAGTGAAGATATTCAACGCATGAATTGACCTGTAAGGTCCCCGGACCTAAATCCCATAGAACACGTGTGGAACCTTCTCGGGAAACGTTTGGCAACACGTGACCAGGCGCCAGCAATGATTTCGCAGGTGCAATTGGCGTTACAAGAGGAATGGGAACCGATTCCTCAACAGCACCTTGACAACCTCGTCCTCAGCATGTACAGACGTTGTAAAACCTGCATCACAGTCAGGGGTGACCATATCCCTTATTAAAGATTGAATTGCACCTGCCAGGTGCCTGTAAGATGGACGTTTATGTCTTCTCTGCAATTATGCTCCAAGTTACCTTTTCAATAAAGTGCCCGTGTATGCTTTTGACTCCTTGTTTAGATGCTTTTGATAACTTGTCCCATATTTTCACATATTGGAGATTTTATGGCATGATTCCAGTCGATGTGGGAAACTTCTGCACGACGTTACATTCAAAAAACTATCTCGTCCTTAATTTCTGCACACCAGTGCATATGTATGTATACTACATAGTATGCAAAAAGTTATTTCAGTTAAGCGCATAGCACAGTTGGAAATTTACATTCAGCAATTTTCGCAAATAAATAGATTTTCTTGATAACTTTAGGGCGACCTTGTATATGATCCATAGAGTTTATAGACACCAAGTAACATTAAAAAAAAAGTTAAATTAGAAACCGCATACCACAAGTGAAAACGCGCTTCCAGCAGCTATTATTCTTAGTCTTCCTGAGTTCAATTATTATTCATTTTTTTCTATAAATGACAAATTCTGTGCACAACATATTCTGTAGCAAGAGTACACCTCAGTGATATATATCAATTTCAATATGTTTAAATAGTGTAATATCATTAAAATACACCACAAACGATTTTTCTCCACAGACCATAATGTAACGGAATTCTTTTGAGTGTCCCAGTAAATGAAACGTAAAAGCTACACACTTCATTTTCAATATTTTAAATGCCATATTAAACCACAATAACATACTCGTATAAGCAATTGGGTTGTGTTTACGCGAGTTAGAGCACGGACAGACAGACAAACCGAATTCATAAACACTTTTCAACTATGTTGGCAAGTTTTAAAAAATACAAATGCTAACATTAAAAATTTATTTTGTCTCATATTTTTCGATAGGTGATATAGAAGATTTATTGAACATAAAATCATAACTGTTCTTAACATGTTACATCTGTTAGAAATATATATTCGGTTTAAATATTTTTACAAATATCAAAAGAAAACAAAAGAAAAGTATTATGAGTCTTTATGTACTGAAACTGATTCTCAAAATACTTTGATTATAAAGTATCCTTTTTTATAGAAATTTCCCCTTTCCGTATTCAATATTTCATCCAACATCATCATAAAAGTAAAAGAAAGATACTTTCAATCATTACTTACTGAAACTGATTTTGAAAATACTTCGTTGTTAAAGTATCTTGTTTTATAGAAATTTCCCTGTTCTTACGACTGCGGTAAATCTCGAGGAAAATATTTCATCAAACATCGTCATAAAAGAAAAAGAAAGATACTATGAGTCATTATTTACTGAAACTGATTCTCAAAATACTTAGTTCATAAAGTATCTTGTTTCATAAAAGTTTCACTGTTCTAAAAGTATATTCATAGTAAATATTTCTATAAAGATCATCATGAAATAAATAAAAAGAAAATATCATGAGTCATTATTTAATGAAACTAATTCTCAAAATACTTCTTCGAAAAGTATTATTTTTATAAAAAGTTCGCTGTTCTAAAGATATATTCGTGGTAAATAATTCATCAAGCATCATCATAAAAGAAAACTTCATCATAAAATAAAAAGGAAATACTGTGTTCCATTATATACTGAAACTGATTCCCGATTTTTTTTTTTTTTTTAATAAACTATCTTGTATCATAGAAAATTTTATTGTTGTAAAGATAAATTCGTTGTAAATGTTTATGCAAACGTCAACACAAAAGAAAAAGAAAAATACCATGAATCATTATTTACTAAAGCACATTCTCAAAATATTTCGCTGATATAAAAATAGTAATCGTAAAATTTTTACAAGCATCACAATAAAAATTAAAAAAATATATTTTTGATCATTATTTGCTTAAACTTATTTTCAAAATACTTTGTTAATGAAATATCTTGATTTATAGAAATTTTGTTGTTATAAATATGTATTTGTGGTAAATTTTTCTGTAAACTTTACCATAAAAGAAAAAGAAAAAATACCATGTGTCATTATTTACTGAAAAAACTTCTAAAAATTCTTTGTTAGGAATGCATCTTGATTTATAGCAATTTCGTTGTTTAAGTATTGTACCAAAAATTTTTGAAAAAGTTGTTTTGAATGGAATAATATTGCGTGTCACATTGCACTAAAATAAATGTTCAGAATGTATATGTACTTCACAAAATGTTTTACGATAATATATGCTTTCTTCTTAATTTATTGCTGTATATGGACATTTCCAGAATGCCGTACCATTGGATATATGCAGTGGATATGGATAATGCAAAAGTTTTGCCCTAGCGGTGTTTGACA
Source organism: Maratus speciosus (assembly GCA_963932465.1). NCBI lineage: Eukaryota > Metazoa > Arthropoda > Arachnida > Araneae > Salticidae > Maratus > Maratus speciosus. The sequence goes on along the minus strand of OZ010794.1, from coordinate 497,275,818 downwards.
CGGTTTTCATAATATACACTCAGGATGTGAAATTCATTGAACAGAACATCAATTCGTATGACTGTAGTACCCAAACGATGCAGAGTATGGAAAAATAGTATACTGCGAAAATTTCGCGTATGAGAAATATCTGTCCTTATCTCTATCTGTATTTGGTTTTTACACTATATATTTTTACCTCAATAATGTTTTTGTACGTGTTTAGATGGAATTTTATAATCAATTTTTAAGGGCACAGTTTCCTTCAAAATTTATCAAAAACCGATTTTTTTTCTGTAATAGGAAATGAAAACTTGTTTAATTGTGAATATTTTGATACATCAGTTTTACCCAACAATTATATCACGAGATATTGTAAATTTTGTCACTACACCCAGCGAAATGACCCACATAAATTAAAACTGTAAATGGCTTTTTCTCCATGTTCATATTTTCTTCAATTTCATGTTTTAATAATCGTAAGGCTTTTTTATGTTTGAGATAGATATTTAAACTTTTTATGCATGTTCTTTACTATACCGGGTGATCCAGAAGTTCCGGGAGTTTTGAAATGTTAAATTAGAAAACTATGTACAATAGGAAGGTGCGGTTTTCACATATATGCTCAGAAATGTGTGGGATTTTTGTTTGTAATGAAATTTTTTTAAAAATAAATAGTTAAATTTTTTAGCAACAGATGGCGCAGCTGTACAACATGGAAAGTATCTGTACCATGTGTTATATAAGCAGATGAGTTTATTTCGCAATATCTTTCCTAAGATATTTCTCAGATTTCACTTTAAGGGTCGTTTATGTTCAAACGCTTTTTTTTAAAGGTTAAAGAAAGCATTTAAAATAAACTGCTATGTTTACACATGCTTTCTTTACGTGACAAAGCTTTGTCAGTTAAGCTATTTTACAAAAAGGATGAATCGGCAAGTTTAGCTTTGCATTCTTATCATACAATGTGTGGAGTTAAAACTGGAAAAAGACCAATGACCGTTATAAATCTGAAGGCTATGATAAAAAGGCTTGAGGAAACGGGTTCATTGGAAGATTGTGAAAGGAGCTGTAAGTCTGTGTGGAGATCCCAAACATATATTGCAGTCGTAAACGAGGTAGAACACGATGCCAATACTCAATCTGTTTTATTATGCCATTGCAAAACTATATTCTCAATTTCAGCGCCACCTGTTGGCAAAAAGTGTAACTAATATAACATAATTTTTTGTTCATAAAAAAATAAACAAATTCCACATGTTTCTAAACATTTCTGTGAAAACAGCATCTTTCTATTGTATATAGTTTTCTAATTATTAACATTTCAAAACTCCCAGAACTTCTGGATCATCTGGTATATGTGATAAATCTGCGCATGGAATTAGCCTTCAGGTGTTTTGTTATTATTTGTTTAAATAAAAGTATATGAAGATGTGTTAGATTTCATAGTTTTACCCTATATATATCATGAAAAAAATTATATTAAATGTAATATTAGATGTATCTAAAAATTCATGCGAACTATTGTGTAATAATACACTTTTGAAAACCTTAAGAAAATTGGGCAAAAATATCAATATTAAAAAAAAAGCAATTTAACAAATTACAACGACCATTTGAAAAATGATTTTTCCAAAGACTAAAATTTAAGACATAAAAAATCGCACGGAGTTGATCCTACATTACGTACGCCATGGATTAAACGATAACATTCCTGGACCCATCATGTACAAATTTTAAAAGAAATTTCACTTTTACAATTTTCGGTACTGTAAAATTTTAAACTTCTACGGAGCTGGTCATACATTACGTACGCCATGAATTAAAGATTAATAGTGTTATTACACGTAAAAATTGCAAGCAAGAAAAATCGCTTGCACTCGTCAGATTTCCAAAAAATCTCACGACCAATTTTAAATAAAATTTCATTCTTAAACTTCTAAACATCCGACAATATTACTTTTTATACCGTCGGATAGAGAAAAAAATGTACTTTTAAATGCAATTTGTTTGAAAGCTGTATCTCAATTTGTTTCGGATTTTTTTTTTTTTTTTTTTTTGTAGTTTTTATTACGTTTTTGTCATAGTGGCAACACTCTGTTGTCCATCGTTGTTGAAACCAAAGGGAAATACAGATTACTGTATATACCAATCAGATAACGAATAAATTGCGGATTAAACCAATGAAAACGTTCAGATATGCTTTTGATTTCCTACCCTGACGAGAACAATAACCATTTTTCCAAATGGTTAAAAAAGGCAGTAAAAACTTTAAAAAAGTTAATTTTTTAAATTTTTTTTTAAAATTTTAATTAAATATGCAGTTAATTTTTTTTTTCGAAATGTACTTTTAGTTGAAGATTGAAATGCTATGAGTCCACCATTTGAACCATAATTTTTAAAATAAGTAAAATTGTTGAAAAGGTATACTGTCCCCTTAACCAACTTCGTCACAGCCTAGAATTACACACTCCTCAAAACAATTAAAGGGTATTGAGGTTGTGGATGGATCTTGCGGCTGGAAAACTGTTTAGATGATTGATGCGTGATTGACAGACATGGTAGTCTACATGAGAAAAACATTACACACGTTTGACAGAAAAAAAGTGCATTGTTTTGAACATTTGGGTACAAAATAAAAAAACATAAATCGTGCATACGAGAAAAAAAGAATAAAAAAAGGAGTTTCCTCTTTAAAAAATTGTTTTTAGTAGCGGGAATAGTTTCCGCGGATGGTCAGTAACGTTAAACACATTTGAGGCATGGAGTCAATGAGGCTATTAATGATGAGCTGGTGTCCCACTCCTCTAGAAGAACTCTTTTCAGTACTTGAAGAGTTTATGGTAGTGGGAAGAAGGCAGCAACTCGTATGCCTAAACATGCTCTATTGGGTTCATGTCCGAAGAACACGCTGGCTATTCAAGTCGTATGATTCCTTCCTCGAAAAAAAAATCATCCACCAACTAAGCACAATGTGGTCTGCAATTGTCGTCCATTAACATGAAGTCATCTCCATTGCTGCAGCGTAAGGGACTACAATAGATCTGATGCTGTCATCCTATATCGCTGACCGGTCTGAGTTCCATGTCGGATGATGTGGAGGTCGACTCGCCCATCAGTGGAGATGCCAGCATACACTATGACGTCCACACCGCCAAATCTGACACAGGATTGTTCCTACACTGTAAAAAAACAGACTAAAAAACGGAGATTCTACTGGTAATCTAGACGCCAGTAGTATTTCTGTATTTATACGGAAAATTTCCCCCATAAATTACAGAAATATTTCCGTTTTTAATCAGAAAAACGGAAATTTTTTGTGATTTATGGGGAAAAATTTCCGTAAAAATACGGAAATAGTATTGGCGTCTAGATTGCCAGTAGAATCTCCGTTTTTTTTTTTTTTTTTTTTTTTTTTTTTTTTTTTTTTTTTTTTTTTTACAGTGTAGTCCCACGTTCCCTCCAGATCAAAATACGCCTATTATCAGGATGAACAGAAAAACGGGAGTCGCCAGAGAAAAGAATATTGCTCTATTTATATCTCCTCCAGTTCACGTGATATGTTTTTTACTCCCTGCGGGCGCCATGGTGCCTTGCAGTTAAAGTAACGCATACGAGTATAAAGACCTACAGCGTGGAACCAGTTTCGGACAGTTTCAGTTTAAACTGTGGTGCCAATAATCGAGCGAAGGTGTTGTTGAAGAAGAGTGGCATTCATATTTCGGTGTCTCCGAGCTGTTAGCGTTAAACATCGAAACTTCATTGGGTGTTGTTGCCAGTCTACGACCTTATCCTGGTCTTCGGCTTGCATTTCCAGTCTCCAAAAAACGGTTCCAGATCCTGGAAATCATACTTTGAGAAACTCCAGTGGCTTCTGCTGTTTCAGCTTGTGTTTGGACCACCTCTAACCAACTAACAACTCTCCAATCTTCTGATTCAGTTAAATGACTTCGTTGAGACATCGCACTCATCGAAACATAGCACTTACGATTATTGCCGATTACTGTATCCCGCTTTGGCTTTTAGTAATTTGAAAGCCAAATTTCATTGGCCGACGATAAAGCGTCGTTTTTAACATCAAACTCAAAATTTGCGTACTCTGAAGTTCGAGAATGGAATAAATTTGCTCTTCTTCCACTTTCTGCAAAACAAATTTAGCTTATACCATTCTTTTATATAAGACTTACAATATCATTGAATTGTTTGGAATATATAATTTTTGCAACATTTCTTTTTTAAAATAGGACATTAGGTAAGAAAAATTAAATATTACTTAAACTATCTGTTAGGATTTCTAAATTGAATTCTCAAAGTATAATCTTAAAATAATATTTATCTACTAATTGATAAAAACGTATTATTTTAAAAATTATACACGTTATTTCTTATTTCGTAGTTACTTTCTAGTTTTTAGCCATTTTTTAGCCATCAGTGTAAAAAAATACGTTGTTTCCGATTATACAACGTTTTAATATTTTTAGAAAGAAAAAAATGTCTCATGCTCCCGAACTCAGTTGCCTTTAACAGTTGCATACGCTGGCACCATACACAAATCCCAGGGTTTAACTTTGTCGAAAATTGCTGTAGGCATTTAGTACACACATAGTTAGTGACACACTTATGATAGTGACACATTTTAGTGACACACATAGTTGTCACTGGGAGCAACTTAGGTCGCTTTAAGTAGAGTTCGCCGTTTAGAGGAAATTCTCATTGAAGTCCCTTTCACAAAGGAGAAGTTCGACAAAATTAAAAGAATGGGGGCACTTGCCGATAGATTAGCGTTTGAGCATTACCTGAGACAACTGACGGTTGAATAAACACTTGAAAATGAAGATTCGAGAGCTGTTATTAAAAACTTACTTTTACATTATTAAACAGGAAATCTGAAAATAAAAAATGTTTTTATTTTAAAATGTTGTCTTTTAAACTTATGCGACTCAATGCTTCGAGATTTTTGCCTGACGGATGCTACTTTTCGAATATAATTATAAGTTAATATATTGATTTTAAGGTATCTTTCAGTTAGCCCGCCACAGGTGATAAATCGCCTAATATTTTCTGCAACCTGTGCAATTGTTTGCGAGTTGAAACAACAATGGATTTAATTATGCGGCACTGCACACTCTAGAAAATATTCCAAATACAACAATGAAACATTTTAAATGGCTAAAAATAAAAAGTAAATTATAAATAAAAAAATGACGTGTATAATATTTAAAATACTACGTTTTTATAAATTAATAGTTAAATATTAATTTACGATTATACATTGAAAATTCAATTTAGAAATCCTAAAAGTTAGTTTAAAAAATATTTCATTTTTTCTTTTGTATTGTCTATTTTAAGAATGAAAGGTACCAAAAATTATATATTTTTTAATAAAATCACTTCCTTGCGCTTTCTACCAAGCGTAAAAAAAGCGGCAAATTTTCCATCATCTAGTTCGGTGCCCAAGGCCAAATTAATGTATTTTAACGCAAAGTTTTGGGTTGAGTTGAGTTGATTTTTGACGGCCGAATATCAATTCGAGGGATATAGGCCAAAGGGGGATTGCCATCCGTTGGGGTCTTTCTAAGGAAACCTAATCCGTATTTACGCATGGAAATCGAAGGTTTCAAAGAAAACCACAAAAACTCCGAAACGGTTAGGCCGACGGGCGCGATTGGGTTCGAAACCATCACCTCCCGTCTACCAGCTTCGAGAGCAGAACCTCTTAGCCACTAGTGGGGCCGCAAAGTTTTGGAAAAAAACATGATTTGAAGTCCTGAAATTAGGCATGATATTCATGATGATCATTGAATGCTAATAAAAGAGGGGTTAAATAAAAAATAACTATATTTACTTTTATACTTACACGGAAAAAAATATTTAGTTAATATAGCCCCAGCCAAATGTTTAGTTGGATTGAACAAATGTTAGTTGGACTAACCAAATTAGTTTGTCCATTCAATAAAATTTTATTGAACTTACAAAATGATTTTGTCTCTCCAACAAAAAAATATTTGGATGGGTCAAAATTTGGTTGGCACAACTAATTTTTTGTTGTTTTAACAAAATCGTTCTTTCCGTGTATTCTTTTTAACAAAGAAATTATTTATAATTTGCATGTGTGTCTGGGAGAAGGTCATGTGTTAGAAATTTCATATGTATCCCAAGACAAGATACTAAGTAGGTCACAAAAGCCAATAAAAAATGGAAACCAAGATACATACTTAAAAGGCATGTATACTTCTCTATATAATCGTAATTTATATTGATACATTTGGGAACAAATGCTGTATATTATCGCGGGCGCCATATTGGGTTTTTTTCTTGGCGTGAAAACCCCTTTTCCCCCAAGTAGTAAATGTCGCCAAGCAGCGATTTATACGCATGTTAGGCTTAACGAAAATAAAGATCGCTAACATTGCCAACAAAAAAATCACCAAGAAATCTCAAAACATCCTAGATGGTGGCCATGGGAATATACAGCATCTAAGCCCACATTTGTCCCATCTCTTCATAAGTTTTCTAATATCTGATGCATAAGTCTTTGGACTTCTCAGCCATCAGTGTACTTCACATTCAACGTCTGCATCAGTCGGCTGTAGGCTAAACCATGTGAACTCCCTGTTGCAGTTGCTAATGATGTCTATTGTTGTTCGTCTGTCAGCTCTAAGTATTTCCTCAACTTTCCGCACAGTTTCTTCTTTCGCAATCTCAAAGGAACGACCACTTCGTTCTTCGTCAACAACTTTTGAATGCCCCGCTCAACTGTTGTCTCATAAATTCGAAACTGACATCTTACAGCTGGACAGTGCTGCCACCTACTGGCATATTTGGAAACAATTTACTACTAATTTCTGACCTCTCATATCGGTTTGTGACCTACTTATTGACTTTCCCTCGTACTATTAATGTCACTGATTAGCGATGTCCTGAGCATTTCGACCTTAGTTATCCTTTGCTTTTGAATCCATGCTAAACATACACGAGTAATATAAAACTAATTAGGTGGATTATGAAAGTAATAACATTATTTTTAGTTTTGTAATTTTTTTATATTTAAAAGAAAGATTATTTTTATATGTAAAGCAAACATTATTTTTATATTTAAAATAAACTTATATACAGAAAATTGCAATTTTTAACACTGGGTAACCAGCAATCATTTCATATAGACCCTTTTTCCAACTGCAACACCAATAAAAAACAACTTTTCAAAAATTGTAACATAGCCAACTCTCTCAGAAACCCTTCAATCAGTGATCAATTTATTTATGAGTATAGCATGTTACATACAAACAATTCCTGTTCATTCAAGATTATAAGATTTTACACTTATCGGATACTACCTTTTTATACATGATTTCGCTTTATATTCTGTTCGCACCACTATAAAATACTTTAAAAAATTAATTTGGTAGTATATTTCTCATAATCTATAAAGTGCAAATTAAGTCTTAAATAAAAAGAAAAGTGCCCAGTTAAACTGAGGGCATTGACCTCACAGGCTATTCACCCTAATTGTATATTATACTCTTATTTCAAAGATTAAGGCTCCTCGAAAAACAAAGAAATAGACAAATAAATCCATTTAGATAAATTAAGTGTTTGAGGGGATTAGCTCCCCCATTTCCACGCATTATGCTTAACAAATGAACCCCAAATCTAATCAGGGAAGCGCCTTATCAGAATAAACCTGTATACCAAATTTGAAGAAATGGGATAATTCTCCATGAAAAATCCATTTATCTAAAGTAAGGGGGTGTTAGCCCCCCTGTTCCCCCCTCTTTATACTTAACCAATGAATACCCGAAACTATTCAGGGAGGAGTCTTATCAAAATGAACATATATCTAAAATTTGAAACAAATCGGATATTTCTATTAAATACATACATACATACGCACACGCAGAACTTGCGGGCACATTAGATCTCAGGCTTTGATAAACTGTGAGCTAATAAAAAGTGCTACCAGCCGAATAAAATTCCTGTAAAAGATGCTGGACCGATGTCACGTAGGATGTGACATAAGACCCATAAGGGGTGATTTTGAATAATAATATATACAAATGGTAACAGTTGAAATTTTGAACTGTTATTATTTATTTACAAATTGAATAATTGCGTTAAAAATTAATCTAATATACAAATGTACACAGGATGATAAATTTATATTTTAATATTTGAAAGTAAATATATATACACTCCCCATATAGAACATATATATATATATATATGCATGAATTCCAATGGTGGCAAATAACATTGATGTAAAAATGAAATTCCCATAAGACATTTGGAACAAAGCTAAACTGCAAGTAATTTATTTTCAAACGACAAATTTCATCGTCAGTACTTAATCAGCAAACATCTGCTATTTCTTTCGATTTACCTGAACGCATATTCATTTCTGCAAATCATAAATTATAATTCAACGAAGCAATAAAACAAATGAAGTATGATCACTTAGGAATGTAATTTTGTGAAAAACAAATATTTGATGTTGTTTTTGATTACAGGTAAGGAGATAAAATTAATGTGCTTTGTATATTGCTTTGAAATCAAGATGATTAATTGGATATGTTATTGAAATACGTAAAAAAGAAGTATATGCCTTGTTTGCTAATTGTATTCAATTTTATTAAACTTTTTCGAGAACATATTAAAACAACTATTTTTTATTAAAATATATAATGACGAAAAATAGTCAGTTCTACTTTTCTAATTTATAATATTGTCATGTCATAATGAAATTAGATAAAAAATACACATCTTCCAAAATCAATAATAATAATAGAGAAATAATTTTATAAAACATTATGTATTATCAGGGTTCTCGATGCCGCTCGCCATTGCGCCAAATTACGACAAAATGTTTCATTTGGCGAGTAAACGGATGATTAGACACGCCTTTTGCTCATCTTTTTTTTGTGTGTGATTTAGTGTGTGTGTATCAGTACATGCGACACACTTATTTACATTACCGAACGATTGCTGCCACTTATCATGTTCAATCGTATTGTACAATTTACAATACTTTTAGGGATACTAGCCCACACCAATTCAATTTAGCTTTAGTCAAAGCCACAGTAAGCAAAAATGTCATTTCAGTATGTTTTAATGTGCGCAATAGGCAACAGTACTATTTTGAAATAGCGTTTGAAGTATGGGCTTCAATGTAAAGCCGAAGAATTTTAGAAAAATAAAGTTTTTGATACATTTCGTTGTTTATTTTTTGAATTTTTTAGAATTCATTGAATGTAATACATTGAGATCCTGAGTTAATTGGGGTTGGAAGTTTTATTTCATAAAGTTTTATTGAGTTAGATCAAATTTTAAATTTTTATTCTTGATTGCGCAAGATATTTAGAATGCAGTTACTTTTTTTTTTTAGTTTCTGTAGCATATAATTAAATTTAGATGAATAACTGATCTATAAACAATTTCAAAAACTTAGGTTATTTCAGAACATATTGAAAAAAGGGGATACCTTCAGGGGTTAACTTTCTTTGTTTCACAACGAATTTATTTTGCTATTTTTTTTTTCATTTGGCGAATGTTTTTTACTTCTAATTAGCCAAATTGCTAACGTTCGTAAAAAGTCAGCGAGGACACTGTGTATTACGCTTTGATTATCATTGCTAAAAGAGTAAATTAATAAAAATGGCATTTTTACTTCCTTTAAAAATAGGAGTTTTTCTCTAGTATGCATTACTGTATTACTGGCAATGTACTGGGTGGTCATAAAAAAACTTCCCCGATATATCTACCCCTAGCGACCTAACCGCTCAACCAAATTTCAGATTTAGTTATTTAAAGATATGCACTCGCGATCGTGATGATTTAAAACAATAGAGCTCTCACGGTGACGATTACAGTGAAAAATTTCGAAATTTTCAAATGGTAACACCCTTTTTTTCCTGTGCAGATTTATCAGCGTATTGAAAAAGAATAGATGGCGTTGGAACGATACACGTATGACTAAAATTGCCGGTGTAATATCGTGGCATTCAATCCTAATCAGTTCCTATGTGACGAAAAATTCAGCACTCTAAAACAAATGATTACATTTTTATTTCCACTATATGACACAAACACAACTCAAAAACACATTTTAAAACAAATCTTACTACATTACTCAGTTCACAACTGAAAAAAAAGAATCGGCTACTGAAAAACATGTCTTGTAGCCACTCTTTCGTTCCTCGCAATGTTTTTTGTTGTTGTTTTTTTTTTTTTGCAAGTGTTTTACGCCGGCAATTTTCACTGTACCTGTATCATTCCAACGCCATTTATGTTTTTTAATATGCTTATGAATTTGCGCATGAAAAAAATGGATTTTGTCATTCGAAATTTTTTCACTGTAACCGTAACCGTGAGAGCTCTATTGTTTTAAACCACCATGATCTCGAGCACATACCTTCAAATAAGTATATCTAAAATTTCTTTTCGATTGATTGAGCGGTTAGGCCGCTAGAGGTTCATATATCGCGGAAGTTTTTTTTTTTTTTTTTTTATGACCACCGTGTATATCATTATTAAATGATTGCTTCAAAATGATTCATGGAAAAATCAAAGAGATAGCTTTTGAATGAATATCATGCTCTTTTCCTTACTATATTTATATTCTTCGGAAACAGAGAAGGGTTCAAATCTCGTGAATTGAATTCTGGACTAGTATAAGGTTAGTTGGAGTAACTGGGCCATGATTTTACCATGTGGCTCTGGAGCTTCTGACAATTCAGCTTCAAAAAGCTAATGTCCATTTGAATTAAAGTCTGAACTTCTGTAACTGTGTTCAGTTAGGTTCCCTCTATCAGACAGAAATGCTCAAAATCACATTTTAATATTTAAAAATATGAAAATATGCATATTTCATCTTTCTTTTCTCATGGGTCCAGTAGCACCCCAAAAATGGGGTAACTGGACCAGGAGGGTCTATGTTCCACACGCGTTTATAATTTTTCATATCGGATATCGAGTCCTGTTTGAAAAAGTGTAAACAACTTAAAAATTTTTAAACCAGGCAGATCATGTAAATTATATGTCAATAAACAGCGTTGTAAGGGAAACCTTTGCTGTCAATATCTCTAAAAAAATCACTAAAAGTGAAAATATTAGATTTATTTATACCAAAAACATAAAACTTACGTACTTTAGTACAGGTAATAAGTATGAAGGTCACATGGGTATTTTAAGGAAAAAAATAGCAAGGTCTATGAACAAACCTATGAACAAACGGCTACGTAAGTACTTTATCTTTATCAAGGAGTCGCATTATATAGGGGAAATTTTATTGTTCCTACCAGAACCCTTAAAGAAAGGTGCGATGAAGATATTATTTTCAAAATAGTGGTAGGAACGATATGTTCCCTATAGAATGCGACCCCTGGTTATAGTACAATTTCAAGGTCTGGCTATCTCACTTTCAGGGGCAAGGTACTTGCATTCGTAAAATGTTGAAATAATTTAATGACACAAATATTTACAAGAGAATCTATCAGAAAACACGTAAAAGTATATTTTCGCGTACTTAATAAAGGTGAAATTTTCATTATAAAATTCAGGTGCCAATGTGGCAAATTAGGAATTAAAATTAAGTGATGCCATAACGGTATCACCGTCTTTCATGGGGTCAAAAAATTTGGTTTGATACCACACAATATGCTTTTTTAAATTTCATTACGCAATTTTAATAAGGTATTCTATCATTTTCTTTATTGTGAGCAAAAAACAATGGAAAAATTTACTTCCCGTAGTAAGAGAAACACAAAAAAATTATTTATAACTATTGGGGTAGCTGGATTTAGCATGGTCCAGTTACACCGGATACATGTCCAGTTACCCCATTTTGAAAAAATTATGGGGTAACTGGGACACCGGGCTTACATTTGAAACATGAAGTAAATATGTATAGATGCCTAATAATGTTAATGTAGTTATATGTCTAATCTTTAAAAAAAAGATTATTATAAAAGTACTTACAGTATTTTAATAAAAAGCCGAGGACGTTCAACCATATTGACGTTGTTTTTAAAAAAAGAAACGTAAATTTTTGACAACCTATCACAGCAAAATGAGAGTTATGATTGAATTGATACACGTTGTTTTAGGAAGTAGAGATTAAGGGGCGTTGTTCACAAAAGCTAAAACTTAAAAAACACCAACAGTTTTTTATAAAATAGCCTATGGCCAGTTACCTCGTGGGACTAGTTATCCCAACTAACCTTAGTTCCAATATATTTCTTGATCCTTCTGACTAGAGCTTCCGAACGATACCACTTAAGTGAAAATCCAGGACTGACAATTAGGGTGGTCCTTAGTGAGAGTTTCTATTATCAAATCTGGTAGCAAGTGGTGCTTGGATCGAACTAGAGATGAATTGGAGCTATTTTCTCTGAGCTCAAAAATTTTAAATCCTAGCTCGAAAATTTTTCCTTCGTCAGAGCCCGGATCCGATAACAAAAGTACTAGTAGAGAAAAATTAAAAACATTTTAAGGGTTGTGTTTTTTCTTGAAGAAACTATTTTCTTCCTGATTTAACAGATGCTCAAAATTAAAGTATATTAACTATATAAAAGAATTGACAAGTGAACTCAAAGTATAATTATATTAAATCTCAATTGGAAAATTTAATTAATATTAAAATATTATTTTTGGAAAATAAGTTATTTTTGTAATAATAAACTTCATGTTCAGCAGACGTTTACAGGTGCAGGATTTTACAGCTTCAGAGGTAGAGGGATGTTTTTCTTCATTTTATTCAGAAAAAAAAAACTACCTACAAATTCTTTATTTTCCATACATAAAAATATATTATTTTCATATAAAAAAGCATTATTTTAAACTGCACAAGACAGTAAATAAATAATTTTGTAATTATTTATACTAGCATCTAGCATGCACATCTCAATGCTGATTCTAAAAGTGTCTATGGGTATGTCAAAATGCTTTTAAACTTTCCTGAAGTTCTGTAGGATTTGAAAGAATTTTTTCCATCTTTTGCATTTATCCATTTTAAATTGAGAAACTGATTGCAGCATATTACTGCTGAAAACTTTTGTTTTGTTATACAATGTTGCATTGTTGTAAGGAAAAAGAGGATTTTTATGATTTTTTTTTATACAGTAATTGTTGTATTATATATTACTTATCTTAATAAAACTGACGAAAATTAAAAACACTCTTTTATTTAAATGAGTTTCATTGTTCTGATTAGTAAATGACCCGTAGTATTTACTACTAGTTTCAAAAATTTAAATAATTTAAAAAATTGCTGGTTAAATTGAAATAGATAACTTTTAATTGATGTTGTGTATTTTGGAAAAAAAAAATTTCTGCATGTAGCCAATGGTTGAGAAGCTTTATACAGGTGTATGATCATGGCTAAAAAAATTATGCAATATTTTGCATATATAATTAATTAAATTTGTATAAGTCTAACAGATTTAATTTACTTAAGGTTATAAGAAGACATTTATTGTATCTTACAAAGTTGAAACTTATATGGTAAATGTTACAGAATAACAGTTTCTTCCACTTGGAAGAAACCTACTTTTTCCAGCGGGTTTTTTCATGGTTTTTTCCCGCATTTTTTTTTTTTTTTTTTTTTTTTTTTTTTTTTTTTTTTTTTTTTTTTTTTCACTTTGGACGAAATTTACCAACTCTGAAATATATTTTCAAGATTAATTTTCTTTTTTAAAAAAATCCCATTTTATATAAGAAATTTTTTTATTCTAATAACTCTAGCATGATAACGTTTCGTGATTTTTATGTCCGAGAAATTATGTTTATAATAGCAAATTCGTTATTTATAGCCAATCACTGGCAGAAATTTTCTGAAAGACACAAGTCTCAATCATTTAAAAAAGTCATTGTACAACTATGTCGGAAAGCCATAAGTTCTGTTTTATAGTAAATCTGAAACAAAAAAAAAAAAAAAAAAAAAAAAGGAAAAAAGACTTCAAACAGAAAAGAAGGATAGGTAAGCGAAATCCCACGCCTTCTTTATGGTACTACCACAACCGTACCAAGGCTTCGGAATTAGATGGAATACCGGTCTTTATATCCCATCAATACCAATTCAGTTTCTTTTAAAACTGATTTTTAGAGGATTTTAAAATAATTAAGAAATTTAAACTACATTGTTGCTCTTCAAATAGCATCTCGAAAGATTTTTTTTTTTCCTTTTAATTTGTGAAAAATAATATTTATTTCCTCACTTTGAGTCACAGTCTGCTGGAGCTCGTCTCATCTCTAGTTTGAACCCTTGTCGTGCTCGTTGGCCTAACCGTTCGAAGTGTTTCGTGGTTTTCTTCGAACCTTGCGTAAGTACACATTAAGTTTATTCAGTTTTTTCGTCCTATATCCTTTACACAGATAACACAAGCCTGTGATAGTTGTGTTTTTAACTTTTAAAAATTGATTTTCATGTATTTTTTAGCGCTGAATCCGAAAATGACCTTCATTTATAACCATCACGTCAGGATTTTTCGCAAACAGTAAATTTCAAACGTAAAAAATAAATTAATAACACAAATCTAATACTAAAAAATAGAGGAGATGGTTGTGTTTCTTAAATTTTATAACTGATTTTTGTGTAATTTTTTCGCACTGAATCTGAAAATGACCTTTATTTTTAACCATCATGAAAGATACTGCGTAAATTGTAAATTTTAAAGTTAATAATTTAAAAAATAGTGAAAATCTGATGCAAAAAATAGATGTGATTATTGTGTTTTTAACTTTTAAAAATTGATTTTTATCTACTTTTTAACACTGAATCTGAAAATAACCTTTATTTTAAACATCACATCAGAAATTTTCGAAAATAGTAAATTTCAAAGTTAAAAAGTAAAAAAATAGCGAAAATCTGATATTATAAAATAGAGGGAAAACTTTTTTTTATTCAATTTAATTTTATTTATTTCAATAATTAAATGAAATTTTTTTTGGCTTATACTGGACATTATTACAGCTAAACAGCTCAGTGGTTCGATGAAGGGAGGATAGGGTTCACATTAAAGTTTGAAATTTTTAACCTTGAAATTTACGATTTGCAAAAAATCCTTAAGTGATGGTAAAAAAAAAAAAAAAAAAAAAAAAAAAAAAAAAAAAAAAAAATGAAGGGCATTTTCGGATTCAGCGCCAAATAAATAAATAAATAAATTATCAAATGTTAAAAAACGCAACAATCACGTGTATTTTATAGTATCAGATTTTCGCTATATTATTACTTTTAACTTTGAAGTTAACAACTTGAAAACGTGATGGTAAAAAATGAAGGTCAGTTTCTGATTCAGAGATACAAATACATAATAATCAGTCATCAAAAGCTAAAAAAATGACACAACCCAAATTTTGCAGGCTGGTGTAATCGATAGTAAAAAACATGAATTATCCAATCAAGTTCAAGTTTCACTCATTCAGTTTTGTACTGAATGCGGCAGCAGGGCTAACTGCGCTTTTTTGTAGTATTTTTAAAAAAAATAAATACAAAAATACTATTTTAATATTTTTATTAAACTATTTTTTACAGCTTATTTTATTAATTCTTTTTAACGTTCGCCCAAGGTTCATTCCGTATATCATCCAAATTTAAAGACTGGATGAGAATAATTTCCAAGCGAAATCGCCCAATATCAAACAGCAGTTTTATTTTAGAGCAGAGAAATTGTTAAAAGAATCATAAAAATGGGAAAATCTTTTTAAAACTTCCAGAAAAAGCCTATTTAAAATAAGGGGAATTTACTACATGGGCTTAAAAAAATTGCATTTTTTTTTTTACTATTTTTTCTTAGATATAAAAATATGACGCTATCTCGTTGTCAAACGCTAAAGCGTAAAAAATAGTAAGGACATTTACAAAATTACCCTAATGAACTGGTAAGAAAGTTTATTGATGATATCTCATAATTTATTAGTTCTATGACGAATCTCAATAAACAGTCAAGAGATAACATGGAAGATTAAAAAAAATTATCACCTTCCTGTCCCTTCATACAATAGGGAGTCAAATATATATCTAAGAATGTATCGGAGACTTATTGATGAAATTTTGAGCAAGTATAAATTCTAAACCTTTACCGTTTTCCTGGTAGCGCTATTTGTTCTTACAGTTAAAGAAGTTCATCTGCAGAAAAACGCTAGGCGTAAGTATACATTTATCCGCTCAGCATGAACAAAGCAATTTATCTATCCATTCATCTAATATATATCAATACATAGGTATTTATGATATTATCAATGTTTCATGTAAATTATTTTCATTTGATTGCAAAATTATATCATATACAGGATGGTTCAGAATTATATATCAAATATGTGAAGGAACGTAGAGGGGGTTCTAAATAAGTAGATTTCATATAGGAATGTGGGTGCGGAAATGTAGCGTTGAGGCAGTAGAGGGCGCTGTTGAGTTTGGTAGATGAAAGTGCTTTGCTCATTTTAATCGCCATTCCTCGCACTGATTTCGAACAATCTGCATCTTTAGACCAACACGGAGCTTGCGGACATGCATGTTCTGTATGAGGCTGCGTAAGGAAATTGTTTACATTCATCGCACGTACAACAGCTCTCGAGCATCTTGAAGGACTATCCCCTACTGTGCATAGCACTGCTTCTTCCACTGCATGAATTCTGCGATAGCTTTCAGTGCCTATATCACGCCTCGAACCATAAAATGGTCCATTCGCGCATAACTCTCGAAGACGACGCTCAAATGTTTGGAGATCCAGCAGATTCTTACCCTGGAATGGTTTTATGTACATCCTTTGAGCAACCGCTCCATTTCCTTGTGCAGCCTCATACATGAAATGCATCTCGGTAGGCTCCGCATTGGTGTAACGACACACGTTGCTCAAAATCCGAGCGAAGAATGACGATTCAAGTCAGCGAAGTGCTTTCATCAACAGCGCACTCCACTGCCTCAACGCTGCATTTCCGTACCCACATTCCTATACGAAACCTGCTTATTTAGGTCCCCTCAACCTGTATTTACATTTTTGGCATATAGTTCTGAATCATCCTGTATACCTAATGTATCGGAGATTGATGAAATTTTGAGCAAGTATAAATTCTAAACCTTTACCGTTTTCCTAGTAGCGCTATCTGTTCTTGCAATTAAATAAGCTTATCTGCAGAAAGACGCTAGGCGTAAATAATCTTTTATCAGCGCAGTGTCAATAAAGCAATTTATCCACCCAGTCATCTAATATATATCAATGCATCGGTATTTATGGTATTATCAGTATTTTATGTAAATTATTTTAATTTGATTGCGAAACTATTCTCATATGCTATTTACCACTGGACAAAAATCAAAACAGAAGATTATTAATTGGATTTCAATTCTTTTTCGAGAATTTATGACTGAATTCTTCTGAATCAGAATGTTTATTAGATTCTGCATTATTGAGGATACTGATATAAATAATTAAATTTATTAAGAATGGGTAATAGTAGGGTAAAAAAGGTAGGAATCTGTAATTTTCTAAGGCATTTTCGTTTCTGCTTTAATAATACAATATATTAAAAACCCTATAGTAAGTTTTATTTATTGCGTAAAAACGTTATTTAAGCAGTTCAATTGCTTAATTAATTTCAATTTACAATATCAACTTTTAGGTTTTACATAATTCGTCTTCTTTCTGATTTGAAAATAAAATCAATGATTTTGCTTTATAATAATAAAATTTTGTATTGATTTATTAACTTAAAAAACAAAATCAAAGATTTTGCTTTATAATAATAAAATTTTGTATTGATTTATTAACATAAAAAATAATTTGATGTTCTGATTTTTCCTAATAAGACTTTTTGAAAATTAGGATATTATATACAATTTTCTTTTCTGAGAGTTTTTTTTTTTTTTTTCTATTCACTAATTTAGTAGCTAAATTCAGAAGCAAAGAAAAAAAAATCTTATGATATATTTATTCACTCAATGATATTTATTTTTATACGCTTGTGAAATAATTATGCAATTTAGTTTGACTTCGGATAAAAACTCGAATTATTAACCCTCCAGCCGCGGGAAACTTTATTTTCGTGTTCCAGAAGGCTACTTTTAGGTAGCTTTCTTTACAAAAAAGCTACCTATTGCAGCCGTTCGGAGGAAAGCGATTTCAAAAAATTTTGGTATATTTTCATCGATCATGACCCCCAGACCCCGAAACCACCCTCCGTTCAAAATTGATATATATATATATATATATATATATATATATATATATATATATCTGACCTATGTCACACTGTAACTCCCGTAATTATGAACAGATTTCGATGTAATTCGGTGTGTACATAGTACATACCAATGTCTTGACCGAGTTCGATGGCCAGCTTCATCCGCCGTTTTGTTTCAAAATGGCGGCCATTTAAAATTTTTAAAAAAATTTTAAACTTGAAATGTGGTACCAAAAAATTAAAAATGGAAAAATATTTTTTTCTTATGTATTTGACCTTTATACAAAGATTCCGGAGCAGTTTTTGTTTCGTCTATATCTTAAAAAATGGCTGAGTTATAGCATTTTGAATTTCTAGCGTGGCTGACATTTTGAAACGTCCTGAATTTTGTCACGCGATAAAAGGCGTATTTATGAACCGATTTGGATGTAATTCGGTGTGTACATAGTACATACCAATCTCTCGACCGAGTTCGTTGGCCAGCTTCATCCGCCATTTTGTTTCAAAATGGCGGCCATTTAAAATTTTTTAAAAAATTTAAAATTTGAAATGTTGTACCAAAAAATTGAAAATGGAAAAATATTTTTTTCTTATGTATTTGACTTTTATACAAAGATTTCGGAGCAGTTTTTGTTTCGTCTATATCTTAAAAAATGGCTGAGTTATAGCATTTTCAAGTTCTAGCGTGGCTGACATTTTGAAACGTCCTGAATTTTGTCACGCGATAAAAGGCGTATTTATGAACCGATTTGGATGTAACTTCGTTTATACATAGTACATACCAATGTCTCGACCGGGTTCGTTGGCCAGCTACACCCGCCATCTTGTTTAAAAATGGCGGCCATTTAAATTTTTAAGAAAAATTTAAATTTGAAATGTGGTACCAAAAATTGAAAATTGAAAAAATATTTTCTTCTTATGTGTTTGACCTTGATAAAAAGATTCGGGAGCAGTTTTTGTTTCGTCTATATCTTAAAAAATGGCTGAGTTATAGCATTTTGAATTTCTAGCGTGGCTGACATTTTGAAACGTCCTGATTTTTCTCACGTAATAACAGGCGTATTTATGAACCGACTTGGATGTACCTTGGTGTGTACTTAGTACATACAAATATATCGACCGAGTTCGTTGGCCAGCTTCATCCGCCATCTTGTTTCAAATTGGCGGCCATTTAAAAAAATTAAAAAATAAAAAAATTTAAATGAGATACCAAAAAATTGGAAAATGAAAGATTTTTTTTGTGTGTGTTTGACCTTAATACAAAGATTCCGGAACAGTTTTTCTTTCGTCTATATCTAAAAAAAATGGCTGAGTAATAGCATTTTGAATTTCTCTTGTGGCTGAAATTTTAAAACGACATGATTTTTGTCACGCGATAACAGGCGTATTTATGAACCTATTTGGATGTAACTTGGTCTGTACATAATACATACCAATGTCTCAACCGAGTTCGTTGGCCAGCTTCATTCGCCATCTTGTTTCAAAAGGGTTGCCATTTAAAAAAAATTAAATTTAAAATTCAAAATGAGGTATTAAAAAATTGGAAAATGAAAAAGATTGTTTTTATGTGTTTGGCCTTGATACAAAGATTCCGGAGCAGTTTTTGTTTCTGAAAATTTGTTCTTTTGTTGATATCTTAAAAAATGGTTGATTTATAGCACTTTGAATTTCTAGCATGGCTAACATTTTGAAACGATCTTGTATTTGTCACGCGATAACACACGTATTCGCCTATTTCGATGTAAGAAGGCATGTGGATAGTATACATCAACACCTCGACCAAGTTCGCTGGCCAGATTCATCAGCCATCTTGTTTCAAAATGGCGGCCATTAAATTAAAAAATATATATATATTTAAAGTGAGGTGCAAAAAAATTAGAAATTGAAAAAGGTTTCTTTCTTAAGTATTTGATCTTGATATAAGGATTCAGGAGCATTTTTTGTTTGTCTTTACCTTAAAAAATGGCTCAGATATAGCAGTTTCAATTTCTATTGTGGGTGACATTTTGAAAAATCTGATTTTTTGCATGCGACAGCACTCCTATATATTAACCGATTCCGATGTGAGTGAGCATGTGCACGGCAATTACTAAGGTCTCGACCAAGTTCACTGCTTATCCTTATCCACCATGTTGTCTTAAAATGACAGGCACTTTAAGAAATTGCCGAATTTGGCAGCCAAATATAAGTTACTTTAAAGAAAAGCAGCTTGGATAAAGCTGACTAATTTCGCGAAATTCTCATTCATTATATTGATAAAAATTAGTATTGAATCTCCTATATTCGGTTTCCACTAAATTGAGCTTCGTGTGTTTGCATGATATAAGTTGGCTTTTTTTTAAATAAGGATTATGAAAGCTACCTCTTCCTCCAGGCACTGGCCGGAAGGACTTTTTAAAATTAAGATTGCTTGATTCCCACCACCTTTTATAAAGCGTATGATTCGGCTTATTCTTACATTATTTAATCTGCAATTAAATAAATTATATTTACTCCAAAAAAGGGGTGGGAATCAAACAATCTTAATTTTAAAAAAGTAACCCACTGAAAATGTCGCCCGCGGGTAGAGGGTAATGAGATTTTTACTTTTCTTTTCATTCTTCTTA
The DNA here is from genome assembly GCA_963932465.1 of Maratus speciosus. Lineage (NCBI taxonomy): Eukaryota > Metazoa > Arthropoda > Arachnida > Araneae > Salticidae > Maratus > Maratus speciosus. Next base: position 497,255,059 of record OZ010794.1, on the reverse strand, counting down.
TTACTTTCTTCTGTTTTTGCAAAAAGAAAGTATTGGATTCATGAAAATTTTTGAATTCTGGTTTTCGACGGATTGGCATGTTTTAGGGGTCGGATGAGCCGAATTTTTTTTTTTTTTTTTTTTTTTTTTTTTTTTTACAAAATATCTGTCTGTGAGTCTGTCTGTCTGTGTGTGACACAATTTTTTTGGGCGCTCTATCTTAAGAACGAATAAACGGAATTTAATAAAACATTAGATTCAGTTAGTCCCTGTTATAAACTGGTGCTGATTACTGTTTGGTGTAAATAGACCAACAGGTGGCGCTACTATGCTGCATTTTTCACGATTTCCGAAATAGCTATATCTAAAGAACTAATGCATAAATTTTTATAAAACTTTAAATTCCATTAGTCTTTGATACAATTTTGTGCTGATTACATTTTAGTGTAAATCGTCCAACAGATGACGCTGCTATGCGGCATTATTCACGATTACTGCAATAGTTCTGTTTCAAGAACTAATGCACGAATTTTACCCCAAACTTCAGATTCTGTTAGTCCCTGATATTAATTAGTGCTTCTTAGTTTTGTGTGCAAATCGCCCAACAGGTGGCGCTGCTAGGCTACATTTATCACGATTTTTGCAATAAATGTATCTCAAGGACTAATGCATGAATTTTCATCAAATTTCAGATTCAGTTAGACCTTGATAGAAATTGGTCCTGATTAGTTTTTAGAGCAAATCGACCAACAGGTGTAGCTGCTATGTAGTTTTTTTTTTACGATTTCTGCAATAGTTTGAATTCAAAAACTAATGCACGGATTTTCATGAAACTTCAGATTCAGCTACAACTTGATATAACTTGTTGCTGATCAGATTTAGGCGTAAATCACTTAACCGGTCACACTGATATGCTTTATTTTTCAGGAAATATTAACATGCATGAGACAGAAGAAAGTTTTGGGCTTGCCACATCCGACTAGATTTCTATTTAAAACAAAATAATAAAAAAAAAGCATTTCCTCGTATTTTTGTATTGCTTTTAGGTAGAGTTAGCTTAGCACCCAGTCGGTTGATTTAATGTCTTACATAATTATTAGCCATTGGGAAAAGAAAAAGTGTAGCTTGTTAAAAACTACATAATAAATAAAAGAAAAAATATTAAGGATAAAAGCTAAAATTAGGAACTTATTTTTAAAAGATAAAAAATTTAAGTTAACTCTTTAATCAAAGTTAAAGTTGGTAGTAGTATAATTAAGTTTAGGTATAGCTGTAGTTGCATGAACTACTATAAAAAGATTTTTAAAAAATGTGAAAAAGAATTAAAGTTAGCACTTGTTCGGGAATGACACTCGCCAAGATAGGGCAGGAAAAACAGTAAAGGAGGCGGAAACGCAGCTTAAAAAAAAGAGGGGCACTAATCAGGGTAATATATTTTTCCCCTATACATATAGAAATATATATAGAGAAGGTAAATTCATTTTTTTTATATAAAAAATTACAAATATATAAAAATTGACAGAAAACAATCTAGATGCGGTGAACACAAAGCTGATTGGGTGTCCCATAATAATAGAGTACTTGAGGAGCTTGCAATGGTGGGGCTCGAAGGCGTCATTGTCTGGTAGCAGTGTTGCCAGATTGGGGACTTTTTTGTACCCAGATTGTTGATTGACACCGCTTTTTTTAAATAGAAATATTCGGCCTATTTAAAAATAGATTAAAAATTCTGAAAAATACCCCGAATTATACTATTTTAAAAAAGTGGTGACAGTCAAATAATCTGAATTAATAAAGTCTCCAATCTGACAACACTGTCTGGTGGCTCTGCTACGATATCGTTAGGTAGATCATATAAGTTACTGTAAAAATTTTTAGCAAGGTTTTTCATGCGCTTTCTTAAAGTAATAGTATTAAGGTCCCTTCGGACGGTAGTGTTGTCGAGGTATCGAGAAGCGTTGCGTATAATGCGAAGATGTTTGTTATGCAGGCGACTGAGATTATCCATGGAGGAGGTGCAGATGAAGCATCGGGAAAGTCTGACGCAGTGTTGCCAGATAGTCGAAAGTCAATTTCCCCAAAATTTCTGAAATTTTCTCCAAATCAGTGTTATTTTTCGAAGAATTCGCCCACGCAGTTTCTATTCAAAAAAGTATTTTTTCAATTTTCAATTTTCCAGTATAAAAAATGTTTAACGAACTTAAACTCAAATTTTTTTCCCCAAATGAAGCATTTTTTAAAAAAAATTCCTCATTTACAAAAAATAAACATTTTAACTCGGCAGAATTTTGCATGCATATTCGCAGCAAAACGGAGGATGAGAGATACATTTTAGAAAGACAAGTTCGTTTACACTTCTTTTTAAATTGTCGCCAATCAATGATGCTGGCCTATCATTACAATAGTTCTATCTACGCTTATACCAACAACTTTCTCAAGGTTTAAACCATCTTTAATCAGATGAGATTTGAATGAATCTGATGTGTGTTGGCATCATCTGCTTCTGTCTGACTTAATGTATAAAACTTTGTTTTCCACTTTTTGCCATACCTACTGAAGTACCTAATCGTAATCAAAGCACCTTCATTGTATCAATCACTGTGCTTTCTTTAATAATGAAGGAAAAATGGCTGCTTTCCAAATCTTTTAAAAAACACGGCAAAAGAACGTTTCGGATAAGACCTGAAGATTTAGTAATGTGAAGGTTTGTTTTGTTTAATACCGCAGAATTTTTTTTTTCTTATAAGGAGAAACAATGGGTCTTACTGCATTCATTGAGCAATGTTCAGTTATAAACGTAGCAATGTGATTCTAGTATGCAATTGCATGTCTTGCAAAAATCCCTACTGTCATTCCATGAAGCATAAATTAACCAGCCTCAATCAAAATAAAAGTTAAATAATTGTTTTTATTACAGTTTTATAAATCTATACCAATAAAAGAAATGCGTATATGTGTGTGTGTCTATCCGCGATGAGTAGGAAAATCTTCCGCACTTAGTGATCTGCAAATTCAGGTGGGGATAGTGCAAGGTAGGTCGTAATGCACCTGTGATACGTGTAAGCTATAATGTTGTAAATGGTGAGCACGTCCACGAAAATAATGATTGACATCTCAGATTTCTGTATTTCATTTTCGTTTTCCAAATCAAAATAGAGTTCCAGTGCTGTTAGATGACTTTCGTAAACTTTACATGAAATAGTGTGAAAAACATTCCCCAAGTTTTCCCACAACAATTTTAATGTCCCCAAACATTTTCCCACGAACAACTTGTCCCCAAACATTTTCCCACGAACAACTTGTCCCCAAAAAATTCCCCTGGAGGTTCCAAATTCCCCAAAATGGGGACGAAATCCCCCATCTGGCAACACTGGTCTAACGACCAATGATAAAATTTCGCACTTATTTTGCTTTAAATTTTTACCGGTATTTCATTTATTTCGCGTCTGAATGCTGGTCAAGTGTCTTGAAAGGCGTATAGTGAGGTTTGATGGGCGCGCGGACGCCTGCTCTGCAAATTACCGCGGTGTTCTAATAAAGTTTGTCATACCAAATTTTTCTGAAATAGCACACAATTTTCTATAAAATGCTCTAAGAGTGATCAGATAACAGTAAAATATTATATCTTTTTAAAAATAATTAGTTTAATTAAACATATTTTCGGCTTGTCAAAACCTAGTCATACGTCGCTCATTTTGTTCGTATCACTATTTACTATCGATTTACATAAAAAAATTTCCATTCCGCGATCGCGAGAATTTCGATGTCACCCGGATTATTAATAAGTTTAGAAAATAAATCACATCAGTTGCTATTCCACACAAAGAAAAAACAAAAATTCTGAATGATAAATAAGATTGTATTTCCTTTTTAAAGAAATAAAAATAGCATATTAACGAACTGGGGAATAATATAGAACATAAAACAAAGAAAATCTCCTTCATTTTATTTCTGACAAATTTTTATCGATGGAACGGCAATTATCTTTATAAATGTTACTCAGATGTAATTTGTTAACTGGTAAAAAAAATGGAAATATGAAATTGTGAATGCGATTTCGCTTCTTTTCCAAAGTATTTTTAGTCAATTAGAACATTAATTTTCTTCTTCATCATTAAAAAAATCATATGCATAATTCAAATTAAAGAATGAGGTACGACAGAAAATGAAAAAAAAAAATTGATGGAATTCATAATTTCGGTGAAAACTTTCGAATTTGTGTGGTTATTGAAATTTATAAAAACATTATATCTTATTTTTTGAGTAAAAAAAGTTTAATAATAATAAAGGACTTTACGTTGTAATATCGATACAAAACAAATAGGTGTTGCTATCCAACGTACAATTTATTCATGTTAAACTTGTGAATAAATTGTACGTTGGATAGCAACACCTATTTGTTTTGTAAAAAAAGTTTATTTTTATTTATTTTCTAAATAATTATAAATTGTTAATAATGATCTGTGTTTTTATTTTTTTATTTAAATTCGTTGGTAATTAATGATTTGGAAAAAAACTTCGCAAATGATAAGAAAATGTTTGCGAATTAATAACTGTTTTTAAATATATATATGTATTTCCAAATAAAAGTACTTATAAAAGTATTTTGTATTTTGCAATGGTATTTTTTTTCTTTGTTAAAAATATATTTATGTACAACTATTCAAAAGAATGTAATTAAAAATGTAGTAGACGATCGAAATGATAAGTTGATTTTTCAGCTAAGCAAGTCCATTTTTTTTTTTTTTTTTACTAATAGCGTGATTTGCATTTGAATGGGAAACATATTCGTAAAAAATAACTTATGAATATTTTAAAACCGATCAAAATTATTTTACATTTTTTATCGTCTTATTTTATGTAAATTTAAAATGCAATAATGGTATGATTTGATTTGATGGCTTAAGAGAGACTGCACAGACCAGAAACTCTAGTCTGCAGAGCATAATGTCCCTTCTGGTACCCTTTAATAAGGTTCAAATAAAAGAAAAGATGTTCAGTCGGCTGAGCGTGTCGCTGTGCGCGAAAAGGGGAGAATTTGAAAATAAGTGGATTTAGAGAAGTCAATAATGCGTACAAATTATGATCAAAGACCAAATCACCTACGGAGTGGCCTTGCCAGGGAAGAACCCTCCAGGAGTTCCCAAACTTTTAGACCAAAGTACCACTAAATAGAAGTTCATACTTCCGCGTATCACCAGTTGACAAACTCAAAGCTAATACAGAAAATCCTGTGTAAACGAAATATGTCTAAAACGAAATATTTTTCCAGTCTTTTGTGCTTCCGTCTGAAGAGATTTTGCTCATTTGCATGATTACGTTATTAAATTGGTGCTTATATTGACATATATAGTGTATTATGACTCTAAACTGTTTTCAGTATCGCCATAAATAAATGGATGTTATTATTCCCGTTCTAATTCTCATCCAAAAGCATGATTTAATTCTGACAGTCGTTAGTTTTTTTAATTACGTTTTTACTTACATATTTATTCGGGTTTTTTTTAATCTATAAATTTAAGTACGTAAAATTAAAGGTTAAAGAAATTCTAGAGAAAATAATATTTAATTTATTAAATTTAAATAAAATAGAAAAGGTTCGATGAAATATTTAATGAAGGGCTCTGCATTCAACGAGCTACACTCCTAAAATCCCTCCCACCATCCCAAGTTTATAAAACGATGGTAATTTGCTCTATTTTAAAAAAGAGGAAAAAATGGCTAAAAATGTAGAAACTCAATAGCTGATTAGAGGAAGGTGATCTAAAATGATCCTAGAGGGCAAAACGTTCCAGACATGTTTTCTTCCAGACAGATCGGGCTATCTGTCGAATAACACATAAACAATTTGTGGCAAGTGACGAAGAAGCAACGGCGATATTCAACCGCTCGCAGTATAATGTGTCTGAATAGAATTCATTGAAAATTTCAGTTTTATAAAATCTTTTATAAGATAAGCACAACATTCACTTTTTAGTGTACATAAATTGTATCATTTTGTGACAAAAATATATATGTAAATATAAAACTACTGCATAGCTTTCTTAAACATGGAAACGAATACACATTTGCAGTCGCCTTGATCGCCAATTTTCTGTTATAGGAATACTACATTTATATCAGTAGTAAAATACGCATAAGAAAATTTAATAAGGGAATAACTTACATAAGAAAGTTACACACCTTCTGAAAGTAAACTGCTTATTAATGAAAGATGGAAGTTCGTTGAAATACGTAATATACACAAATATAATATAGCAATAGAAGAAAACTTTTTTTTCGGAGTGTATGAAAGGTCAACTCAACATCTACCGAATATTAGTGCCATTTATCTAATAATTGTCATTCCAAATAAAATGCAAAACGCTGTCAAACCAGTAACAGGAAGCATACACCACTGAGCCGGTGAACTGACACATCAAGAAAGAGGATTGCACATGCTGTAATTTTTATTTCATTTCACATACCAGTATCAGACTTTCACATACCAGTAAACAGAGCTTCATGTACCAATACTGGTACGCATACCATAGTTTAAGAACCCGTGCTCTACACGACAGGTGGCAGGGACTGAGTGGAAGCTGTGCATTGGGAATTGCAGTAGTAACCAAGGTTTAACAGATCTCATAGAAAAAAATATATATTTTAAGTAGCCTTCTATTAAAAACGTGCCTATGTAAGATATTAAGAAGCAGTTTCTTGGGAGGGATGGCAATCTTCTTAATATTGCACTGCACTGTTTGCGTAATAATGTGATAATGTGATAATAAAGTAACAATGTGAGGGCGACGCCACTGAGCCACACTCGCAAAGGAATATGGCTGTACAGTTAAATTCATCGAGGTATGTTCGACAGGTACCATGCCCGGTGAGAAATGCTGTTGTGTGTGGGAAGAGATTGTAGTGGGTTACTGGTACTTTCGCTATTACAGTATATGCGTGTCATTCTTTGTCGGTTTTGGCCCGGATTAATTGCCTTTCCATGATTATTTTGATTGTAGCGAACGTTTTATGCATATGGACGGAAACGGGAGATGGGGGTCTGTATGTGATTTCGTTATTGCTTCTTTCAGTTGTTGCTTAGTCGCTCGCTATTTCATTGCTCTGAGCGCCGTGTGGGCTGATACGTGCCAAGAGCTACTCTGTTATAGATGGACTTAAGTTTAAATTTGATCTTCAGGATTAGCGGATGTATGGTTCTATGGGCATAGATAGCTTGCAGGCCAGAAAGACTGTCACTATAATGCAATAATGGTTATCTGTGTTATCTGAAAAAAAAACATGGTTTTAATACGTGCCAATGTTCTCGCCTTGCTTTCAAAGGCAATTACTTATTGAAGTTGTTGGGTTTTCTTTATGGAATATAATTTCAATAACAAAATATTGAATATTTTATTACAGGGTGATTTAAAAAAGTCAACAGAATGACTTTGCAAATAAGGCATACAACAAGGATAAAAATTCACATAGGAACATGGGGTCGAAAACCAGTTATTGAGTCACAAATCCAGAATGTTTCCTTTTAACTGAATTTCAGTTGATGGTAATAACTTTCCGAAAACTGAAGTGTATTATAATAAAACATTTAACAGCATTCTCACCTTTGTTGTAAATGTGATAACACCCAAACAGAAGTGGTAGAAGTTTGCATTATACGCGCCAGCAGTATGCACTTGACCCCCCACATTTTTGACTGTGATTATCAATTCATATGGTACCATCGCTTACTTGAGCATCATGTTTTTCCAGATCTTCGTGATGTTATCACATTTCACACCAAAGTACATATCGTTGCATTTTCATTACAATGTTTTTATTTTTCTCGAAATCATTGCAGTCAAACCGGTTCACTTTGAATGAAACACCCTGAATTTGTGACTAAATGAGTGGTTTGCGACTCTATGTTCTTATGTGATTTTTTATCCTTTTAATATATTTTCCTCATTTGCCATGTCATGTTGCATTTTTTTAATCACCCTGTATACATGGTGTGTTCACAAAGTTTTAAGACTTGTCTGAGAATACAAAATTTATTAAACATTTTTGTACAGCGAACTAAAAATTTTTCGAAATATGACCCTTGGGCATCAACACACCGCTGCCAGTGTTTTTTCCATGGTTCATAGGCTCCCTGGAAACTTTCGCGCATGGCTGTTAAGGGACCTCGTCGAAGCTGCCTGGGTCGCTGGAATCACGTCGAATCGCTTCTCTTTCAGGTCTTTCTTGTTCCGGGGGGACAAAAAAATGTCGCTGGGAGCGAAGCCAGCACTGTAGGGGGCACGGCCCTTCAAATGGTAAGCACTCGAGCGTAAAACTGACCTTACCCGGCGCGTCCACCCAGACATCAGAGACGATTGGATTGCGCCTTCTCACACGTCGCTTGCCTGCCGCCGAAGTTTTGGCTAAGTTTAACGTACAACACTCTCGCAAGCCCCCACCAGTCCTGATCTCACTCCCAGCGTCTTTGTTTTGTTCCCTCGGATCAAGAAATAGCTGAAAGGGAAGCGATTCAACACAATTACAAGGATCCAGACAGCTCGACGAGGTCAGTTAACAGACTTGCGTGCGAAAGCTTCCAGGGAGCCTATGAGCAATGAAAAAATCTCTGGCAACGGCGTGTTGATGCCCAAGGGTCATATTTCGAAGAAATTTAGTTCACTTAATAAAAATGTTTAATAAGTATTCTATTATCAGACCAGTCTTGAAACTTTGTGAACACACCCTGTATTTACTTTTTTGTTTTACTTCAATATTTCATTCTTCCATAAGAAATATAGAAAAAAATTGATTTAAAGCGGAAAAAATTAGTATAAATAATAATAAAATATTCTTTTACCAATGGTGCTACTAGAACTATTAAAATCTTATTGTTCTTTTAATACTATGCAGCACATAAAATAATTCCATTCAAAATGGACTTACCTCACTTTCAAAATCAACGCATTTTAAATATCGTTCATCACATAAGAGATTACTAACAAATTTATACTGATATTAAAATATATCTATTTTGAATTGATTGAAAACATAAATTTTATGATTATTTATAATAATATTTTGCTTTAATTAATTTTGTTCCAACATAGCTTTTCTCCGCTCTTTAAAAGTCAACGTATTTGAAATATTGATCACCAAATAAACGATTACTAACACATTTATGCTGGTATTAAAATATATTTATTGTGAATTAATTAAAAATATAAATTTTATGTTAATATGTAATAAGATCTAGCTTTAACTATTTATTTATTTATTTTATTAATTTTTGTAAAGTGGACTTTCCGCACGTTAAAAAACAACGGCTCATTTGATGTTTTTGTAACTTACATTATTATGAAAGCATATTTAAATATGCATATTTTCCTACAAATTTAATTATTTATTTTTATCTTTAAAGTTTTTCTACTTGAATTAATAGCAAATTCAAAGAAGTTGCGGTTTTCTTTAAAAACGCAAAACGGAATTCATTACAGATATGTGTCGAAATCCTCATACACAAGGCATGAGAAAATCTCCTCGGATTAAAGAATAATCTTATCTAAATTTACTCATCATAACTTTAGCTGCTACAGTAGAGCCCCGATTACCCGAGTCCCGATTAACCGAGTTTCCGTTTTAACCAAGTTATTTTCTTCTCATGGACTGATGGCTTCCATTATTATGAAACAGCCATTATAAATGAAGTGTTAGGTGAAGATGAAAGAGCAGCCGTAAAAAGTTAGAACTCTGATTTTCTGGTCAGAATGGGAAAAAAAATGGTCATAATTTTCTTTAAAAAAATATATGGCCATTCTTATCAATTTGAATAGCTTTACTTCGGACTGGATAATAATAGAAAATGCTCTTCATTTAAAAGAGATTTGTTTAAAGTGAAATACGGGATAACCTGCTTGAAAATTACATATTGAGAAATCCTGTTTGCAAAGTTGGTGCTACTGCCCAATACAGTCCACTCATGATATGGCTTGTTCCAAACGAAGAAGCCACTACATTTTAAATTTGGCATTGCTCAATTTGGATTGCATATTTCATGTAGAGAATTACGCAGATTCTAAGTCTGAAATAATTGAAACTGAAATAGTTTTACTTCAGAATGGATAATAATAGAGTATGCTCTTCATTTAAAAGAGGTGTGTTTAAACTGAAATGCGAAATATCCTGCTTGAAAATTACATACTGATTTGCAAACTTGGTGCTAAAGCCCAATACAGTCCACTAATGCTTCTTGTTCCAAACGAAGATGCTACTACATTTGAAATTTAGCAAAGTTCAATTTGCATTGCATATTTCACGTAGCGAATTACGTAGATTCTAAGTCTGAAATAATTGAAACTGGAATGGCTTTACTTCGGATTGGATAATAATAGAGTATGCTCTTCATTTAAAAGAGGTTGTTTAAATTGAAATACGAAATAACCTGCTTGAAAATTACATATTGAGATGTTCTCTTTGCAAAGTTGGTGCTACTGCCCAATACAGTCCTCTCATGATATCTCTTGTTCCAAACGAAGATGCCACTAGATTTGAAATTTGGCATTGTTCAATTTGGAGTAGCTTTATTTCGCAATGGATAATAGTACAAAATGCTCTTCATTTAAAAGAGGTTTGTTTATAGTGAAATACGAAATAGCCTGATTGAAAATTGCATATTGAGAAATCCAGCCTCTTATTATAATTAAATCAGCTGAAAGTAAATACCTACTGGCATTAAACTCACATATGTCCAAGATAGTTTCGGAAGTTTTCTTGATTGTAATCATAGATAATAAAAATTGGTGGCTACATTACTTGCAGTATATTTTTTTATCTTGTTCAAAATAAAGAGTACTACAAACATTTGAAAGTTGAAGTTGTTCAATATGGATTGGATAATCCATGTAAATAAATACACAGCTTCTAAGTCTGAAATAATTGAAACTAGAATAGTTTTGCTTTGGAATGGATGATAATAGAGAATGCTCTTCTTTTAAAAAGGTTTGTTTAAATTGAAATACGGAATAGTCTACTTGAAAACTACATATTGAGAAACCCAGCCTATTGTTATAATTAAAACAGCGGAAAGAAAATACCTAAGAGCATTAAACTCCCATATGTCCAAGATTGTTTCGGAAATATTCTTGACAGTAATCATAATTCATTAAAATTACTGTCTACATTGCTTGCAGTATTTTTTTATGAAAGTGCTTTTAATTTAATATTAAAACTACAAACGCAAATAACTTTGTAAATTATAAGGATTAACTCATTTTTATTTATTCGTTGTATTAAATGTTATAGTGCAAAATCTCTTATCAAAAAGAAAACATATCAAAGATGTAGGGTAAATAATATAACCCTTTAAGCGTGCTAACCGTGATTTTCCGTCACGCAATCTTTGAATTGAAGGACTGATTCGCATAAAATTCATATGAATGTTATTTTTGCAGCGCATAAGATAAATAAATATAAGTAATCATAAACGAATTCTCTTACAAATACATTTCATAGCTATTATTTTATGAATCATTAAACATGCATGAAAAATTCTGCAGAACGCTTAATGGGCAATGTGATTTAAAAAAAAAAAAAAAAAAAAAAACATTCTCTTGTTTCCTAACCCTAAAAAAGTGACAATTTTGCGAATTCATAATTTTCAAAATAGATTTCATTATTTTCAGAATTAATCAAAAAACAAAGTTTCAGTATATTTGCATTAGACGTTGTAGATATGAACCGTTAGATTACAACACATGCAATTTTCATTTGTTATCTTCAGTCTTGGAATGTTTCCTTAATGCCTTCCTCTAAAAGGCATAGTAATTCTATACTAATCTTAACCCTTTAGTACGCAGCTTTGCATATATGCAAACAACACTGTTTTGAATTTAATAGATTTTTTTTATTCGCATATACCTAATTCACACCAGAAAATTAAAATAGCAATATTTACTTTAATTAAAAAACAGACATTCTGTATTTAAATAAAACGAAATTAACCATTGAAACTTTCTGGTGTTAAGTCAGATTTTTTGAATTACGTAATTTCTAGAACGTATTCTATCATGGGAATTAAAGGTTTAAAGATTAAGTTTTATAAAATAAATAATTATATAAAATACGGTATTTGGAGATATACTTATTAAAGTATTTACCAATTTGCATTATTTTAGCGTAAAACAGCCACACGATGGCTGTTTTTACTTGTATTGCAGATGTGCAACTAAAGAAAAGATTGACATATTATATGAAAATATATCTCTGATTTTTTTTTCATTATTTTTCCTGTGTTATAAACCTTTCAGAGTATCATATATCATTTTTTCGAAACAAAATAAAAAATCGCACATTTAAGGGTTAAATTAACATTCAATCATGGACAACTTACATCTACTAAGAAATATTGCTATTTATTATAACCAGAAAAATAAAAATACAAAAATAATAGAATATAACTACTGAATAATGTGTGCTTTAAAACTAATGCAGAATATTATCTATCTATTATATATATAAAATCCAAACGGAAATTCCGTTCCGAACGCCTAGATTTCGAGTTCTACTGCATGGATTTTTACGGAACCTATACCGTTAGATAGGTATTGTTTCAGGGAAGGTTTTAAGCTATAACACATTATTCTACTTATATTAGTTTTAGAATTATGACGGAAAATTCTGCTATTTTGGGCGATAAGGTTACCATTTAATTTCTTGGCGAAATTCATTGTTGATAAAAAAAATTGAAACGGCTATTAAACCTCGAAAAATAAAAGAAAAACTGTTACTAATTTTATTTAAATGAAAAAAAAGAAAAAAAGAAGAAGAAAATCCGTTTTAATAAGTGATAATATTAAAAAACGGAAACATTTAATGAAAACCTGAAAGAAATATTTGTAATGCTTAAAAATTAATTTAATAAGAAATATTACACTTGATACGCAATATTTGGCTCTTTATCGCTTGCGTTAGATATGGAAACGAATCTGAAAATTTGATTAGATGAAATTTTAACGACATTTTCTTTCTGTTCTGTTCTTTTCTTTTTTTTTTTATATCTAATTGTCCCATCACGTGACTTATAGAAGAAACAAGCAGATGTAATTGTGAGTCACATGTGTAATAACTATTTGTTTCTTTACAATTTTTTATTTTTCTTTTGTCGCCAAACAATGTGATTTTAAGCCAAAAATGCATAAGCGTGACATTAGCTTGAGGATGTTCTCACAAATGGTGTTTTTTTAGGTGAAAGAGATCATTTTTTGAGTACATTTTCATATTCAATTGTAACTTATATAGATATCAGTTAATATTTTAAAAATGGAATCGAATACTTAAATTTCAGTGTGAATTTCTGCCACACATACATATTGTAAAATAATTTCATACTTTTTAAAATGTTTTTCGCCGTAATTCCGAAAGCATGTGATATTTATAAACTCGAACTCAGATCAACGGATATTATTCATTTTATTTAAGCAAATATTATCTATTTTCTCAAGTCATATCGCCAATTTCATTTATAGGAAAATTCACAGATTCGAAATCTAGGAAATAAAGATAATTTTTAAGGAAATTTATGTTTTAAAACGTTATTACTATGGAAAAATTCAACATTTTGAAAAAAAAAATTACAAGTCTTTTGTAATTCGTCATTTCTTCTTCGTCTTTCTTCGTACTTTCTCCTCTGTTATGTAATATTTCAAATGATATTGGACTAATTTTCGATCATCGATTCACCGCAAAATCGCATATCTAATATAGTATATAAAATAAAGTCTGGATTAGGGGACTAATTAACGCACAGCGCAAACTACTGAACCTAAAATCTTGAAAATCGTGGTAAAAATACTTCTTATGACATAAACTTCTGCTAAGAAAGGATTTTCTAAAGTGTCACCCCTAATGGTTTTTGCACGGGGAGGGGAAAAAAATCGAATATCAAAATTATGCGTCAAATGATAGCATATTTTAATGTAGTTTTGTATGCTGAATCGAATGCTACCAAATAAATTTTTTATAAGTCCAACAGTTCATGACACATTTCATATTTTTCTAATTTGGCGGTGTCTTTGGCATCTAAACCTCAAAATATCTATCATTACATCCGTTACTCTAGCAACGGAAAAAATTCAAATCAACCCTTTTGGCTAAAAAATAAAAACGGCTCTATGAGTTTGAAATAAAAATGCAAGCATCTTAATTTTTTAAAAAAATAGTGATTTTATGTAAAATAAAAGGGAAAAAATTACTGAGAATTTAGCGTTATAAAACAAAAATGGAAAAGGCACTACTTAGATATTCCGTCGACCAAAAATCTATCGTCAAACTATAAGATTAAATGCCAATAATGGTTGATCGTAAATATCAAATTCACTTGAATTTAAACAAACTACACGTGTTTACGTCATCAAGTGATTTTAATTTCGACGTTTTATTTGTATTTTTATTAATGTTATACTAATTTATTTGTTATTTCGTTATTTAAAATAAAGATTATGTCAATTTATATAATTTGGCGAATGGTTTGGCGATTTATATAATTTGGCGAAATTGGTCGACGGGATAACAAGTAGTACCAATGAAAATATTTAAGTATGAAAGCAATGTTTGTAACGACTTAAAAATTATTTTCATATATATAAACTCGGTTTATGGCGTTAGATGCCGTCATCCGAAGAATCTACAAGAGTCTTTTTCCATTTTTTCCGGTCATAGGTTCCTCAATGAAAGAAATTGGAATTGGAATAATATTGTGCGATTTATAAATTGCTCCTCGATAAAAAGAAAAAATGGGTACATTTATAACAACCGTGCGCACATCTCGCTGATAGCATTTTTAAAATTCCCAGTAGCAGTAGTTTCATTTTGCGTATGTAAATTAAAAATATTTTTTTGCTTTTAATTATGGCATTATTTCCTGTTATTGTTTATCTTTTCAGTTTTTTAAATGAAATTAGTATAAGGCATGCATTTTAAATTAAATGAGTAAAAGGTTTGTGTTTTAAATGAAAATAATAAAATAAGAATATGCTATGAAAACAATCTTTATTGATTTATTACCTGCGCCCGGCTGACATAAAAGTATCACAAAAGCCACATATTCACTTTTCTTTGAGTAGTTGCTCATGAGAATTCAAGTTAACCTTCCGTAATCGGATACTTCACATATTGGTGTATTAGCTTTAATGTTGAAAGCATCGTTTTTGTTTGAAGCGAAAACTTTACTATGAATTCTATTACACAAAATCGCATCATCATCATCTACTATATATTTACAACGGAAATTTGTATTTCATTCCGATTGTTTATAATACTTTCGTAGGATATACCACAATTAGTTAGGTAATAATTTTGGAAAGGTTTTAGTGTATACATATTGTTCAAGGGTACTTAGTTATAGAGCAACAGTAAAAGTTCAAAAATTAAGTGAACCTGATTATGAAAGTTTAGCCTTTTTAAAAAAATCTACAGAACATATTTTGTTACAAGTGGCCCTGTTGCATGACGTTTAGGAATGGTGTTAGTATATACGATTTCATTATATGTTGATTAGTTACAGAGGTATTAATTCCTGTTGTCATAACGGTCTCATTACCCGACCATAAGTGCGCTGTTTATAATCAACTAAAACAATTACTTCTTAATTGCTAAATTTTGTCCAACGCTTAAGATAACATTATATCGCAATGGCGTTCGCATCGTTTTCAGTAATGTGCAAGGTCAAGCTGAAGATCCATATTGTTTAAAATACAAGTTCAAATTCACCATTTAGTTTAATCCAAGGTTCATTTGGAAATATTGACCAGCGCAGCGGGCATAGCCTGCTAGTTAAGTATAAAACAACTGCTGAAATAGCATTTCTTAAAACGAGTTATGCTTTAGGTAAGCAACAATTATCTAAATACAAAGAAGTAATTGAGAAGCGATAAATATGATTTATATAGTACTATTTAAATTAAATGTCTCTTTTCAATTTTTCTGAGCGGAAACAGTGCGCTTTAAAGCATTTAAAGCCCATATAAGACAGTAAAGCAGAAGTATCATTACCGTTACAAAATAAATAAATCTATAAATAAAATAAATGTATAACAAAAGTAAAATACTGATATTATTGGAGCTGTACAGAAAGAAAACCGTATACTTGATGACTATAAAATAATAAAACATTCTTCTAAAACAACTTAGAAACATTGCGCTTTTAAATACATGTATTAGTTTTTATTTTCTTCTATCTTTACAAAAAAGAAAGTATTGGATTCATGAAAATTTTCGAATTCCAGTTTTCGACGGATTTACACGTTTTAGGGGTCAGAGAACCCGAAAAATGTTTTTTACAAAATGTGTGTCTGTGAGTCTATGACTCTGTCTGCCTGTCTGTCTGTATGTATGTGACACAAATTTTGTGGGTGCTCTATCTCAAGAACTAATGCACGGAATTTAATAAAAATTCATATTCAGTTAGTTCCTGATACAAATTGATGCTAATTAGTTTTTGGTATAAATCTCTCAACAGGTGGCACTGCTATGCAGCATTTTTCACGATTTCCACAATAGCTCAATCTCCAGAACTAATGCACGGGCTTTCATCAAACTTCAGATTCAGTTAGTCCTTGACATGAATTGACGTTTTATACATTTTTATGTGAATCGCTCAATAGGTGACGCTGCTGTGCTGCATTTTTTGTGATTTCTGAAATAGCTCTATCTCAAGAACTAATACTTGGATTTTCAACAAACTTCAGATTCAGGTACACCTGAATATAAATTGATGCTGATTAGTTTTTGGTATAAATCTCTCAACAAGTGGCGCTGCTATGTAGCATTTTTCAGGATTTCTACAATAGCCCAATCTCCAGAACTAATGCGCGGATTTTCATCAAACTTGAGATTCAGTTAGTCCTTGACATGAATTTACATTTTATACATTTTGGTGTAAATCGCTCAACAGGTGGCGCTGCTATTCTGCATTTTTTGCGATTTCCGCAATATCTCTATCCCAAGAACTAATGTTTGGATTTTCAACAAACTTCAGATTCAGGTATAGCTTGATATGAATTAGTGCTGTTTATGTTTTGGTGCAAATCGCTCAACAGGTGGCGCTGCGATGCTGCCTTTTTTAGAATTTCCCGTACAGTTCTATCTCAATAACTAATGCACGAATTTTCATCAAACTTCAGATTCAGGTATACCTTGAGTATATATCAGTTAGCGCTGTTTATGTTTTGTTGTAAATTGCTCAACAGGTGGCGCTGCTATGCTACATTTTTCAGAATTTCTGCTATAATTTCTATCTCAAGAACTAATGCACAAATTTCCATGAAACTTCAAATTCAGATATATTTTGATATGAATTGGTATTATGTTGATGTAATATCTTGTATTGTTTAAATGATTTAATTTACGTGATTTATATAAAAGAAAGTTTTGTGATGGTCACAACATACTAGTTTTCCGTATTGTTTATTTATTGGAATGGTACATATGTGCAAGTTGTATATTATTTCCGATTCTTTCAAATTTATAGTCATCGTTTCAAGTATACTTGCATTTTTAACTAGAAAACACACAATATTGTCCACGAATGGTTTTTCTTTTTCAAAATAAAGATACTACGAACATTTGAAAGTTGATATTGTTCAATTTGGATTGCATATTCCATGTAACGATGTACGCAGAAAAGTCTGAAATAATTGAAACTGAAATAGCTTTGCTTTGGAATGGATGATAATAGAGTATGCTCTTCATTTAAAAGAGGTTTGTTTAAATTGAAATACGAAATAGCGTACTTGAAAAATACATATTTAGAAATCCAGACTGTTCTTATAATTAAAACAGCGTAAAGTAAATATCTAATAGCATTAAACTGAGATATGTCCGAGATTGTTTTCGGAAAATTTCTTGACTGAAATATTGATAATTAAAATTATTTTCTATATTGCTTGCAATATATACTATATATATATATATATATATATATATATATATATATAGTCAATATATATATAGTCAATATATATATATATATATATATATATATATATATATATATATATATATATATATATATATACATATATATATATTTCAAAATTAAAGCGCTTTTTATTTAATATTACAACTGCATGCGCAAATGATCCTTCTGCATATATATAAAAAAGTAACGATTTGGAAATGGGTCAATTGATTTATGAAATGGACAATGAAAATCGGCAGAGATACCGCGAAACGCATCTGATTTTTCAGAGTTTTTGTTTTTTCTTAGCGGGAATTGTGCTTGGCGAAAACCATGAAAGCAGAGAATTTAGATAGGATGGGAGGGGAAAGGGAAGAATCTTCTGCATTTCGATAGACTTCTGTTTTTTATTTATTTATTTATTTATTTATTTATTTATTTATTTTTTAAGGGGTCAATGGCAAAAGTGATTTTTACAGAAAGAAGATAATTTCCATTAACTAATGAGAAAGGGGGAGGGGTCATCTGCGTTTGGAATCTAAAAATTGAATGCGTAGAAAATAAGGGATCTCGAAGCGATGCAGAATGGAAACTCGAAACAATTTGCGTCTGGGGTTGGCAAGAAAATAAAGATTGCTTCGCGATACCAGACGGAATCCGGAAGCGATTACGCGGGGGTTTGGCGAGCATAGTGAGCTGGGAGGCAGAGCCCCCTGGTTTTGTGAACGATAGGTATAGACTGATTTAAATTTATTCGTTGTATTAAAATGTTACTGTGCGAGATTTCCTTTCTAAAAGACAACATATCAAACATATAAGGTACATAAATTAAAGTGTGATTTTAAAAAAATCTGTATTGTTTCCTAATCCTTAAAAATTTTCTGAATAAATTAAAATATTTGCAGAATTAATGAAAGCAAATTGATTCAATACATTCACGTCAGATGTTGCGTGCATGAACCGTTAGATATTAATACACATTATTTGCATGTATCATCTTCAGCTGTGGAATAAAGTATCGTCAACGTTTTCCTCCAAAAGGCATAGTAAGTTATAATCTGAAATTAACATGCAGTCAAAAGCATCTTACAGCTACTAAAAAATATCGCTATTTATATAACCAGAAGAATAATAATACAAAAATGATAACATATAATTACTAAATACTATTTACTTTAAGGGGGTCCAAGACGCATTTTAAAATAATTTTTATTTATTCAGTTAAAATTTTGAATTTTTGTGATGGATAACCACGTCATTTGTAAACAAAATAATATGATAAAACTTCTCATAATTAAAAAAAAAATTAATATAAAATTTATTAAAAAAGTGGGGTAATTTAAAATCCTTATAACTTGAAATATTAATTGTAGGATTTATTTTTTTTCATTGACATTTACAGTTTTAATTTTGATTCAGCCTCGTTTCCACGTTTTCCTCCAAAAGGCATAGTAAGTTATAATCTGAAATTAACATGCAGTCAAAAGCATCTTACAGCTACTAAAAAATATCGCTATTTATATAACCAGAAGAATAATAATACAAAAATGATAACATATAATTACTAAATACTATTTACTTTAAGGGGGTCCAAGACGCATTTTAAAATAATTTTTATTTATTCAGTTAAAATTTTGAATTTTTGTGATGGATAACCACGTCATTTGTAAACAAAATAATATGATAAAACTTCTCATAATTAAAAAAAAATTAATATAAAATTTATTAAAAAAGTGGGGTAATTTAAAATCCTTATAACTTGAAATATTAATTGTAGGATTTATTTTTTTTCATTGACATTTACAGTTTTAATTTTGATTCAGCCTTTTTTTAAATATTAATTTTTTAAAAAAAAAATTAAAATATTTAAAGTGAAAAAAAATGATGTGACTTTAAAAAAAATCATATTTACAAAAGTAATATTTTTTTTTCAAATTTTCTGAATAAAAAATAAAGTAAAACAATTGAAAACGACATGTTCCAAGCTTGAATCATTTATCTTTAACGATTCTTGACTTATAACAATTTAAATACGGGAAATAGTGAAAAAACCCATCATGAAGAAAAACGCATTTTCACAAGAAATCGTTTCTATGACAACCATTGCTTGAAAGCTAATTTTGAAAACAAATCTAAACGAAAAAATTAATATTTCCTGTTCTAATTAAGATAGAAACATGATTTAAACGTCATTTTTAGAAGAAAAAATCGAGACATTTTTAATGTATTTAATTTTTTTAGGAAATTTAAAGATTTTTGTGTCCCGGATCCCCTTAAGGCTAATGCTGAAGGATATAGACTTTCAAACCAAGGCTGGAATAGCATTTCTTAAAATAAATGATGCGTTAGGTAAGCGTCAATAATCTAAATACAAAAAAGTAATTGAGAATCGATAAATACGATTTTGGGGTATACTATTTCAATTAAATGATTTATTTCAATTTTACTGAGCGAAAAAAGTTTACTTTAAAGCATTTAAAGCTTATGTAAGATCGCAAACCCGAAGTATTATTACAGTTTAAAAATTAATAAATCAATGAATAAAAATAAAGTTATAATAAAAAGTGCTAATATTGTATAGAAATACAGTATAGAAAGAAAATAGTACATTTGATAACAATGAAAGTGCTTTTAATTTAATATTACAACTGCATACTCAAATGTTTTGTAAATGCTGTATTAAGTATTGACTGATTATTCTATGTATTGTATTAAAATGTTATGCTGCGAGATTTCTTTTCAAAAGGACAACATGTCAAAGATGTATGGTAAATAATTTAAAGTGTGATCTTTAAAAAACACTACTGTTGCCTAATCTCTAAAAGGAGACAATTTTGCGAATTAATAATTTTCTAATTAAATTTAAATATTTGCAGTATTAATAAAAGCAAAAGGTTTCAGTATAGTCAAATGAGACGTTACGGTGTGAACCATTAGACTTCATTACATATAATTTACATTTATTTGTCTGCATTTGTAAAATAATATATCTTCAACGTTTTTCTTATAAAGGAATATTAAGTCCATAATCTGAAATGAACTTTAACTCAAGGACAACTTACATCTGCTTATAAATATTGCTATATATTGACACCAGAAAATTTATAATATAATACACAGTAAATAATAACTAAACGAAAATTTATATTAAGTAAAACGTAATAATATTAATTTTGAAACTACTGCTAAAATAGCACTTCTTAAAATAACTTATGCGTTCTGTAAACACCAATAATTTAAATATAAAGTAGTAAAAGAGAATCGATAAATATGATTTTGCATTGCACTATTTAACACTTTTTCTACTAGTGTCAAATGACATCTTTTTAAATATTTTGATTTATGTTTATTTTTCTCGTAATTTCGAATTTTACACCCATAAAAATCTAATTAATTAATTTAAAATTAATTTGTAATCGTTTCAATCTAAAAATTACAAATGAAAAACCATAAATTGAAATCTTTTAAAAAGTGTCATTTGACATCGGTAGAAATGGTGCTAAATTAAATGACTCATTTCAATTTTATCGCGCGAAAATATTTCGTTTGAATGAATTTAAATCCTATATAAGGTCTCAAAACCAAAGTATTATTACAGTAAATAAATAAAAAAAATCGATAAATAAAATGAAGTTATAATAAAAGCAAGTGCTAATATTTGTTGTGACTGTACAGAAAGAATATAGCATATTTGATGAAAAAAAAATCAAATATTCTTCTAAAATAATATTGCGCTTTAAAAGATATAGATGAGTATTTTTTTTCTACATTCTTTCTTTATTGAAATGGTACGTACATTTTGTATCTTTATTCTGATTCTTTCAAATTTATAGTCATGATTTGTCTTGCTCCATACAAGAATGCCACTGCACTTGAAATTTGGCATTGTACAATTTGGAATGCACATTCCATGTAACGAAGTACACAGCTTCTAAGTCTGAAATAATTGAAATTGGTATAGCTTTACTTCGGAGTGGATAATATTAGAGTGTGCTCTCCATTTAAAATTGGTTTGTTTAAACTGAAATGGGAAATAACCTGCTAGAAAATTACATCTTTAGAAATCCAGTCTGTTGTTATAATTCAAACGTTGTAAAATTAATATATAGAGCATTAAACGCACAAATGTCCAAAATTGTTTTCGGAAATTTTGTTGACTGTAATAATAATTATATAAGATTATTATCTATATTCTTGCAATAATTTTTTCACTTTCTTCTACCTTTACAAGAAGAACGTATTGGATTCGCAAAATTCGACTTCCAGCTTTCTACGGATTCCAATGTTTTAGGAGATAATGAGTGCGATTTGTCTATTTTTAGAAAACGTCTGTTTTGTTTGCCTCTGTGTGTGCCTGTATGTGTGTAAATCTGTATGTGATACAAATATTTTGGGCGCTCTATGTCAAAAAATAATGCTACGATTTTGATAAAACTTGGTGCTGATTAGGTTTTTGCGCAAATCACGAGACAGGTGACGTTGCTGTGTTCCATTTTCACAATTTCCTGTACAACTACATTTCAAGAACTAATGCACAGAATTTCACCATACTTAATATTCTGTTAACATTTGACATAAATAGACACTGATGAGGTTTTGGTATAAAGTACCTAATCAGTTGCGTTATGAGGCATTTTTAATGACGTTTGCGATCTAACGATATCTCAAGAAATGATATAAGGAATTTCATCAAACTTCATATTTTGTTAGACCTTGACATAAATGAACCCTTACTGGTTCTGGGCGTATATCTCCTTACAGATATCGCTGCAGTGTTCTGTTTTCACGATTTTTTCGATAGCTAAACCTCAAAAACGAACAGATTGTCATTTACTTTTGGTTGCAGATAATTTTATTATATAGAAGTAAGTTTTATTATGGCCGCAACAGATTAGTGTCAAAATGAAAGTGCTTTTAATTTAATGTTACAACTGTATACGAAAATAATTTTGTAGTAGAGCCATGTTGGTAGAGCCATGATGTGGGTAATAATCACATAAGTCAGTGTATTCTTTCCTCTTGAAACAATATCTTCTAATTTTCGTTCATTACTTCAACGACATATGTCAGCGACTTAAGTGGCTTTTGATTGCAATACCAGAACTGAAAACTAAAGATGTTTAGGACTTCATGAAATGGTGATCTACTTTATACAAATAAAGCATGTTTGTCAGCAAAATTGTACGGTAAAAGTGTTCGAAAAGAAAAACAAACTCATTTCCTCTTTCTATATAGAAGAGTTTTCACTATGACTCTGATAAAAAACGCACTATCATAACCGAGGAATTATTTGATGGATACAGTGGTAATAAAGAAATAATACGACTCCTTCTTAAATAGAACGTAATTACGATGGCAATCTAGAATCATTACCTATCATGGGATATCATTGAAATAATTACGTATGATAGCATTTAATAAAATGAAGAAAACTTTTATTATTATCTTATTAAATTTTGATTTCCTTTTCATAAAATTTGAAATGACACAATTCTGCAACCATTTTATATATAAAATGTCAAGCCATTCGGTTGAATAGTTTTTGCGCTGCTATATGCGGAAAGACGGCCGAACCAGACGACGAGTATAGGTGCAACGCATTTATATAATTACGAATGCACCTGAAAAGGCTGGAGATGTGCAAGAATAGATTTTTTACAAAGGTGTGTTCTTATGCTTTACAATTTTGTATTAGAAAATTGACAATATGTATGAGAAAAATGCATTCTCTTTTGTTGTTGTTACAGATATGAAATAATTCCTTTTTATCAATATTTTTAAAATTTTCATATTCTATTTTTTATTATTATTTTTACATACTGTATAAAAATTTTCTTCTCTAAATCATTTAGTTTCATATCCCCGTTTGTTGGCTGTGGATTAGACTCGTCATGTATATGCGTCTAGAATATTTTCACGTACTCGAATTTTAGAAATATTGATCTACGGAATAGGTGTCAGTTTCCATTTCCAAATATTAAAACATATACATACCACTGAATTTATTTTAAAACAATTTTTTGACGCATAATATATAAACTTAACTCACTTTTTTACGATTTAAAGAATTAATGTCCTCGATAAATTTTATTTTGCAATAAGAAAAAGCGCTTGAAAATCTAACAGAATACGATACAAGGGCCAGGTATAAAAGTACAGTAAAGCAATAATGGAATAACAAGTCTTTTTGGTTTGTTTTTCTCTTTTTTTCTCTACCATTTCTGATTGATTACTGGGCCATTATCCTAAATTGTTTCTTTCTAAGAAAAGACGCAGAACAAGTGAGTGTAATGCTTTTTCCATTTCTCTTCTGTCTAAGAAATATCTATCTTTTTGTCAATCTTTATTTTAGTTATTTATTTATTACATAGACTGTAAAAAAAGACAAATATTTCTTAATCTTGAAAAATATAATATAACCACGTACTAAAATATACAATAACCTATAATATACAATAACCTATAATATACAATATACCTAAAATATACAATTCCATTTTTCTTCTATGTAAAAATATCTACAGCAGAGGCTGTTAATATTTTTTTTTTTTTTTTTTTTTTTTTTTTTTTTTTTTTTTTTTTTTTTTACATAAATAAAAAAAAGTCGGAAATATTTCTCGTCAGTCATGGCAAATTACTACGTATTGTAACTAGGTCGTAGTATTAACGTAGTAGTTCATAGTATAATGAATAGTACTATAAGTAGTTTCAAATTTTTTCGGAGTTTGATGCTGTAGTGGTTGCACTCTTATTCAAAAATGCATGAATGCAAAATTTATTTCGATTATACATATATGTCGTAGGCTAATTGAAAAATCCAGATCTTTGCAAACAGCCTAGGCTCTTTCCAAACAGCCCAGGCTCTTTGCAAAGAGCTGGGCTGATTGCCGGGCTTTAAATTTGATATACCAGTTTATTACGATATGGCTTCCTTCATTTCATTTGGAGGTTCATTGGTTAAGTGTAAAAGGGGGAAAAGAGGGGAATTTTCCCATCCCCTTAATTTAGATAAATGGGTTTTCATGCAGAATTATCAAATTTAGTTTAATTTTTCTTCAACCGGATCCGAACTTGAAGGTTCCATTTGAAGTCAACCGGAAAACCGACCACAACCAGGTTTCGGGTTGAGTTCAATTAGAACTTTCAGGTTCGGATCGGGTTGCCGGTGAACGGAGATTATTTTGTCTGGCTTGCATCGGGTTATAGTTTTTTGGAATATTTTTGTCGGTTAAGATTTGGTTCGGGACGGATTTCAGGTTGACTTCAAATGGAATTTTTAGGTTCTGGTAGCGTTGCGTGTCCACGGAAACTAATTTGTCTTGTTCGGATCCAGTTATGGATCTTTGGAATATTTTTGTCGGTTATCAGATTTGGTTCGGGATTTCGGGTTTTTTCAAATGGAACTCTCAGGTTCGGGTCGGGTTGCATGTAGACTGAAATTATTTTGTCTTGCTCGGATCGGGTATACGGTCTGTTGTAATTTAATTTTCGGGTTTGGGTAGGGTTATGCGCTAATAAACCTAATAAAAAGAAAATTGTCCAGTTAAACTGATGGCATTGAGCTCACAGGCTATTCACACTAATTGTATATTATACTCTTATTTCAAAGAATAATGCCCCTCGAAAAATAAAAGAAGGGATTATTCCCCGTTGCCCCCCTTTCTACTTAACCAAAGAACCTCCAAATCTAATCAGGAAAGCTACTTAACATAATAAACTGGTACACCAAATTTGAAGCAAATCAGATAATTCTGCATGAAAAACCATTTCACTAAATTAAGGGGGGGGGTATTATATCCCCCATTTCTCCCTTTATGCTGAATCAATGAACTTTTAAATCTAATCAGAAAAGCTCCTTATTAGAATGAACCTAGAAAAAAAATTAAACTAAATTAGATAATTCTGCATGAAAACCCATTTATCTAAATTAAGGAGAGGGGCAATTGCCCCCCTTTCCCCCCTTTTATATTTAACCAATGAACCTCAAATCAAATGAAGGAAGCCATATCGTAATAAACTGGTATATCAAATTTGAAGCAAATCGAATAATTCTGTATGAAAAACCCATTTATCTAAATTAAGGGGACGCTAGCCCATGTCCCTCCTTTATACTTAACCAATAAATCTCCAAATCGAATCAAGGCAGCTCCTTAACATAATAAACCGGTATACGAAATTTGGAGCAAATCGAACTGCATGAAAAACCCATTTATCTAAATTATGGGGGTGGGGTCTAGCCCCCTTTCCTCCCTTTATACTTAACTAATGAACCTCCAGATCTAATCAGGGAAGCTCCTTAACATAATAAACCGGTATACGAAATTTGGAGCAGATCGAATAACTCTGCATGAAAAACCCATTTATCTAAATTAAGGGAGGGGAGGTCTAGCCCCCCTGTCCTCCCTTTATACTTAACTAATGAACCTCCAAATCTAATCAGGGAAGCTCAACATAATAAACCAGTATACCAAATTTGAGCTAATCGAATAATTCTACATGAAAAACGCATTTATCTAAATTAAGGTGAGAGGCAATTGCCCCCTTTCCCCCTTTATACATAATAATGATCTTCCAAATGTAATCAGGGAAGCTGCTTAACATAATTAACCGGTATACCAAATTTATAGCAAATCGCATATTTCTGCATGAAAAACCCATTTATCTACATTACGGGGGGATCGCCCCCCCCCCCTTTCCTCCCTTTATATATAACTAATGAACCTCCAAATCTAATCAAGGCAGCTCCTTAACTTAATAAACCGGTATAGCAAATTTGGAGCAAATCGAATAATTCATCATGAAAAACCGATTTATCTAATTTAAGGGGGCAGACCCCCTTTCCCTCCTTTATACTTAAATAATGAGCTTCCAAATCTAATCAGGGAAGCTCCTTAACACAATAAACCGGTATACCAAATTTGGAGCAAATCGAATATTTCTACATGAAAAACCCATTTATATAAATTAAGGGGGGGGGGACTAGCCCCCTTTTCCCCTTTAGCCTTAACCAATGAACCCCAAACACTAATCAGGGAAGCACCTTATCGGAATGAACCTAGAAAAAAAAATTGAAGTAAATCGGATATTTCTATCAAGAGTTATCTCGTTACGTACATACGTATGTACGTACGTACACACGTACATACAGAATAGGCGGGCACATAAGCTCTCAGGCTTTGATAGCCTGTGAGCTAAAAATATCACCCTCATCGGATAATAAATGGTCATTTTTCAATTAGCTTAACGGTTTCTAGGCTCTTTGCAATAAGCCTGAAAAATATCAGGCTAATTGGAAAAAGGGAGATGGATTCTCCAATTAGCCCGGCTCTTTGCAAAGAGCCTAGGCTGTTTTCAAAGAGCCCGATTTCTCAATTAGCCTACGACATATATATTAAATTCAGTAATACAAAAATAATTTGACTCCATCTTAAATTGAACGTAATCACCATGGTAACCTAGGATCATTACCTATCATGGGGTATCATTGAATTAATTACGTATCATATGATTTAAAAGAATGAAGAAAACTTTTAGTAATATCTTTTTTAAGTTTTGATTAGATTTTCATAAAATTTGAAATAACTTGACGGAATTTTGCTACGATTGTGTATATATTAATTTTCAAACCAATCGGTTGAATAGTTTCTGCGCTGCTATATGCGCTCAGACAGACAGTCAGACCAGACGACGACTATAGGTGCTACGTATTTATATAATTACAAACGCACCTAAAAATTAATGCCTTGAATGAGCTTTATTTTGCAATAAGAAACAATACTTGAAAATCTAATAGAATATAGTACAAGGACCAGGTTTAAAAGTAGCGAAAAGCAATAATGAAATTATAAGTCTTTTTGGTTTGTTTTTCTATTTTTTCTCTACTATTTCTGATTGATTACTGGGCCATTATCCTAAATTGATTTCTCTGAAATAAAAGACGCAGAACAACTGAGTGTAATGTTTTCCCCATTTCTCTTCTATGTAAGAAATATCTATCTTTTTGTCATTCTTTATTTTTTTTATTTTTTTTATTTTTTTACGTAGATTGCACAAAAAGACAAATATTTTTTGATCTACAAAAATCATAGAAACTCGACAGAGTTTCTCACCAAGCAAAAGAAACAACAGTGCAATGAACCGTAAATGAAAGGAATTTCCGCCAATTGATTCCAAACGATTTGCAATTTTGTTTTAGTACTCTGTCAAGTTTATATTTTCCGGACTGACCAAAACGGGATTTTGACACCTCTATAGCTCAAGTTCTATTTATGATAAAAAACAAAATTCTTGTTTCTATGCAATGGGACGTGCCACGTGACTCAGAAAACAAAAGTAAAGTGGAATCCGATGAACAGGTTTTTAGTAAATGCGATTTTAAAAGTGCTGTTTTTTGCACATTTCAAATTCTTGTTCAGACCAAAATCTGTTGACAGGGCTACAGCAATGTGGAATTATCTGATATTTACGCTGTTTACGGCATTTTAATTTTTTTTTTATGAGTAGTTCAAATGAGTAGTTTCTTTAAAATGTCATATAAAAATATTAATTAGTTTTTGATTTATATATAATATAACCACGTACAAAAATATACAATAGCCTACTCCCAGTTACCCACAGTTCCGAAAAACATCATTTATCTTCAGAAATCTCACAATCTAATATTTTTGTGATAATTATAGATATTCAAATGCAGATATAAAGAAACGATGCTTCTTTTATATTACTCTGGCGCAAATCTCGCCGATATTAGCTTTTATATTTCGTGTGAGTAAATTAGAAGGAACACGTTGGAAATATTTTGATGTATTATATTATTTCTTATTTCTTTTTTTTTGCTGTACACCTATAATAAATTGGTTGAAAAGTAAAATAACAGAAACAACCATTGTTTTGCTAAGTGCTAATCTATCACAAATAAAATTGTTACAAAAACTTAACATCCTTAAAGTCGATCAGATATCACAGAAGCAACTCTTGAGGCCGAATATGGTATCAAAAATGACGGAACATCAAACGCAGAAGAATTATGGCTGTTTTAGACAATTATAACCAAACTATTGTTTCCAACATAAACTATATTTGTTTCATGAACTTGTTTATTAAGTTCTTTTTCTTAAATATTAAAACTTTATTTCAGAAACTCGCATGCGGAATTAACGGCTGGCAGGATTGGCACTTATATGAACTTATTATCCAGTATCTATTACAGCACGCACTGTTAAAAATTTTGCAGCATTCTGGCAGGTCATTCGACCGTTTTTTGAAAACACGGTTTCAAAACCATAATTTAACTATATTCTGACCATAAAATGGCCAATAATATGGTCAGAATAGTGTTAAAATTACGGTTGTGTAACCGTTTTCGGAAAAAAAAACGGTCAAGTGACCTGCCAGAATGCTGCAAATTTTTAACAGTGCGCGTTCTTAATTCAATGACAAGAAATTGAACATGGAAACTGCTGTTTTAAATTTAACCATTTGATCCTAACTTTAATGTAAGCAAATGTTTATGCTACATGAAACTTGATTTATGAAACTCTTCAATATGCGCTCAGTTTTTTATATCATAGTATTTGTAAAATCTTTGTCACTGGTAAATATTAATCTAACTTCATTACATTATTAGCTGCAATTATAGTGTTTGATCTTACTTCATTTTACACATGTTAATTTTTAAATTACGAAATTAAATAAGGATATACCTAAATTCTTAAAGTTACACGAAATACTTCCATTGCACATACACACACAGTCAATCCTGTCAAGACGTGATTGCACACTGTTAAAAATTTGCAGCATTCTGGCTGGTCATTTGACCGTTTTTTCCGAAAATGGTTACACTGCCGTAATTTTAACACCATTCTGACCATATTATTGGCCATTTTATGGTCAGAATATAGTTAAATTATGGTTATGAAACCGTTCTTTCAAAAAATGGTCGAATGACCTGCCAGAATGCTGCAAAATTTTTAACAGTGCAAGGAACTGGGAAAAAGTTTGATTGTAGACGTGTTTTCGTTTAAAGAAGTACAATTAATTTTTCTTCTAAGATACACTACCTCAATAAGATTTAGTGTTCGTTTCGTAGGTATACTGAAACTCTACACTGTTAAAAATTTGCAGCATTCTGGCAGGTCATTTGACCGTTTTTTCCGAAAATGGTTACACAACCGTAATTTTAACACTATTCTGACCATATTATTGGCCATTTTATGGTCAGAATATAGTTAAAATATGGTTATGAAACCGTTTTTTCAAAAACCGGTCGAATGACCTGCCAGAATGCTGCAAAATTTTTAACAGTGTACCGTTTGAGACAGGATTCCGTTATAGAAAACATACCGCTTTCACAGGTTTTACTGTGTTTCTAAGTACATTATGAACTGTTAAGATGGAATCGTTAAATAACGGTGAAAATCCCTATTAAAACAGGTTTTCAGCAAATTTAATTGTATGGTAATCCATATCAGGAACACGTAATACTTCCGTTTAAGGCAGGATTCTGTTATAGATAATTATCATTTAGATAGGTTTTACTAAAGTATATTTATATAAATACAGTAAAACTTGTAGCAAGGGAACCTGTTTACAGCTGTCTGTATATAATGGAGTCTTAAACGGGAATATTTCATAACCCCATCGAAAGGCAAAACTATACAACACGAAAAGCTGTTTAAAACGGAATATTTCACCACTTTTAGCAATTTCATCTTGACAGGTTTTACTATATATATATATATATAACCTGAAAGAAAATTTTGGACCCTCTCCGAAAAGAAATCCTGGCTACGCCACTGCCGTTGAGAGGGGATACCCTGTATGGTTAACCTTTAACTGATGTCACGCGGTCTCCTAGACCCCGCGACTCCCAGCTGTAAACACTTTTACAGCTTTTTACTTTTCTGTACTGAAGTTAAATAATATGAATAAAATACTTTTTTCATGCAATTTAATTCACATGCTCCTAAGGGAAGTACAACGATATTGTTAGGACAAAATTTAAGTAAATTCAACCATTTGAGTTATTTTTTTAAATTCATTTTATTCGAGGGGTCTGAGAGACCGGATCACATCAGTTGTGTGACAAATTTTAGTCACATCAGTTAAAGGTTAATAAAAATCATTTTAATATCTGATAGAATTTACTGTAATATCAGGATAAAAATGAAGCTGTGTAAAAAAGAAAATAATTATATAAATAAAACTTGTTTTAAAATTTAGCAGAATTTAATATAATGCCCAGGAGAAAAGAATCTGTATAAGCAATAAGATAATTATCTGTCTTGTGGGTTTACTTCCTATGTTTTTCTTTCTGATTGATTGCTAGAGCATTATCTTAGATTGCTTTCTCTGTAACAATAGATTGGGAACAACAGAAGACAATTGTTTCTACAATTTCTTTTCCCTATAAGCATTTTTACACCATTGTATCTCTTTATTCTAAAAAAAGTAACTTACGCTGCCACCGCCGCCGCCGGTTTTGAATTTTTTGTGACCGGAGGTCTTTTTCCTTTAATATTAAGGTAAATATTGCATACAAAAATATGAAAATCGGCGGTATTATAGAGAAATATTTGATAAACTCGCTGATGAAGACAATTTTCACATTGAAGAATTATTTTAAGAGATATTTAATGCTAAAGTTGGACAAAGTCGTTCTATTAAAAAAGTTTTATAGGAGCAAAAACTATACATCGGAATTTAATCATTTTTAGATCATTTTATACGTTATTATTTACCGGTGTGCAGAATGCATTTAATTTTTTAATTTGACTCATTTTTTGAGCTTTTATTTCTATTTTAAATTCAAATTTTCAGCATTTCGAGAGATATTTTTTGCTTATTTTAGAAAATTGTACTAATTTAACCTGTTGCCAACTGTATAAACAGCGCAAACAATAATGTTTGCTTCAAATTAAAAAAAAAAAATATTTTCACGTGACTATTATAAACAGAAAAAAAAACTTTGAAATTAGAATTAAATAATTACGTATAAAAAGCAGGAACTTCATAAAAACTATATTTACACGTGAATTTTAACAGAGAAAGGATATTGTAAAATAATAAATTCATTAACATGCGTTAGAAGTCTTAAATAGGAGAAATTACGTCCCATTTACGTCACATTACACTTATTACGTAAAATGAACATAAAATAATATTGCAAAACAGTTTAAATTTAAAAATTGCGCGAGACATTTATTTGATATTTCGAGATGAACTTTTCAACTATTTTTGTTGGGATAGCGCAAATAATATTTCATTTCTAACAAAAGTATTTTCAAGTGAATATTAAAAAGCGAAATAAAAGTTTGGTGAAAATTGCGTGAGATTAAAACCGATACTTTTAAAATGTCTTTCATTTATTTATTTATTGAAAAACAAACATACGACTTGTGTGCTCGACATGAGAGCCCGCTTAAAATGTCTTATTTAAAAGAATTTTCTTTTCGCTTTGTTAGAAAACACCGGGAGACAAAGACTCTGTTTACTTAATTCATTTTATATTAGCTTATTTTGAAATGTTTAACTGGTTTTATTTAATCAAAGAGGAAAAGAGTCATAGTATTTTTTAACAGCAGCTGATTTTTCCTTAAAATTCCCCAATCAAAGAGAAATGAATAGAAACCCGTTTATAGGGAAATCGCCACTGTTTTGTAAATTATAATTCAATCTTTCAAAATCTTTTTAAAGCCGATCAAATTAGCGTGCTTTTAGAAACTGCGGTGTCTGAACGGGGTTTGCGAGCGTAGCTCGTAGGGGGCCAAGACCCCTAGTGTTACAAATTTGTGGTATAAATAAACATATAAATGAGCTTCAAAATGAACAAATAAACAAAAGAAATTAGTGTAAAAGTACCGGTCACAAAAAATTCATTTAAAGTGGCGGTAACAGCGTTAGTTACTTTTTTTAGAATAGAGAGATGACTCTTTCGGTATACATTTTATAGATCATCATATACACAGCTGTACAGAAAATAACGAGTATATTTCCCTTTTATTCACGGAAATTGTTGAAGGGAAAATTTAAACTGGGTTTATGCGTTTCTTAATTGAACTAAATTTTAACTTACTATATAATATATATACAAATATATAGGACATGTACAAGGCTGCACAAACGAATTCGGATATTTTTCTGACTACGGACGGAAATTTCTGAAACTGGGTGTTGAAATGTGTTATGCGTTTTCCAAATTGTTTACTATACATGAGAACAAGAGTTTCAAAACTGACCTTATTCAGGAAAGTGAAATTTTGGGAAATCGCGAAAAACCTCTTACTGCATCCATTGGTTTTCATTGTAAACCAAGATTTTACAATGCCAGAAATTCAGGATAAAGCTAGTATTTTTTCAGATTATAGCGTTTTTTCGTAACAGATTTACCAGTAAAATAGATTAATAGATTTTTTTTTTAACTTTGGTTAATGCAAGTTTTGAAACTCGTTTCCTCACATCATCTTATTAAAATGTGAATTTAGGTTACAGTATTCAAAATGTGTTGAAATTTGTTTAATCATTTTTGCTTTGCTAATGATTTTTCGTTCCTTTTTTTTTTTTTTTTCTTTTGTTTAGATTTTTTCAATTCCTACTATTAGCTCACACTCTCCCTATATTTATTTATATATTTATATATTTATCTTGTACAAATTTTCAATCGTTAATAAAATACTCATTATTCATACTATCAGGTTGAAATAAAATTTTTTAAACTTGTACTCGATGACAATTGATGTTAATAAAGTTTTTTCAAATATTAATTAATTAATTAAATTTTAATTAATTAATTTTAGTTTTGCATGGGAAACAAAATGGCCGCCATTGGTTATTGAATTTCAATGAAAGTATTTTCAATAAGGGTTACCGTAGGGGTCGACCTGTTATGTCGCCAAATACCGCCAAGTTTGTCGCCAACTTGGCGATATATCGCCAAATTTGGCGGCCAAAATGAGTCGCCAAAAGTGACGCCAACTTGGCGATATCTGTAATATTTCGCCAAATTCCCATAGAGTTCCATTGTAAACCTACTTGCTTATAGAAAATCAACAAATTGAGATATTTTAATGCAACAAAAACTCATATTAGCTTGATTATATTAAAGTTTTCTTTGATGGCCTAAGTAGGAATTGACTTTAAAAACAAAATTTTTATATTACTTGTTCATACTGTAATTATACAAAGTTTTAGAAATAATATTAAATCAACGCCAAATAATTTTTAATAATATCGAAATCTAGAAAATGCATTCAAAGGAATTGTTCCGTATACCATTTTACGTCATTATTTACTTGTTGAAATTGTAAATGCTACATGAAAATTATTAGTGGAATGTAAATCGATACTTATAATTCTCTTAAGAAGAAGAAAAACGGAGTTAATGAAACTTTTGTAATTAAGCAAGATTTGTTTATCTTTATTCTTGTAGAAAGCAAAGGAAGAAAATTATGAGAACTAACTAAATGCACTGGATACAAAGTAATACTTTGCGTTTTAATGAGCATTCCATCGTCATATTAAAGAAATGCAATAATATCTATTTATAGCTCGCTACTTTGAGGAAAAATACATTCCAAATATCTTTTTTTTGATTAAAAAAAAATCCTGGCTTTCTTTTTACAGAAAAAGGCTACTTTGTGAATTGGCGCTGGTATATAACAAAATATATTTTCGATTTGTAGAGGAGGGTAATCTATCTCTTTCGACTTACTATTGCCATATAATCAAGAACGAAAAATCATGCGCAGAGCATAGATTATGAAGCACTTTGCAACACATTCAGAATACTATAACAAAATTCACAGTTTACTAAAGTAAACGATTATGTCTATCAGACACAGTCTGACAGACATTATGTCTGACAGACACAGTCATCTAGGTGGGGTGATCTACCAAATGACTTAAGCACTTATAAGCCCTCCCCCCCCCCACCCCCATGGAGAATTTGGAAATCGCGTAACGCATTTGAAAGCCCAATTTATGCTATTACCATGAATAGTATAGTCGTTAAAATATCTATATCTATATATATATATATACATATTTTTTGTGTGCAGTCCTGTATATGATCTACAGATATGCATGCTTACTACATAATATGCTAAAAGTTAATTTTGTTAAATGTATAGCACAATTGAAAATTTCCACTCAGCAATTTCCGCCAATAAACGGATGTTGTTGAGAAATTTTGTGTGACCCACTTTATGATCTATAGAATTTATACACACCAAGTAATATTTAAAAAACAGTTACATTTAAAAGCGCATATCGCAATTGGAAACGCGCATACAGCAATTGTTATTCGTAGGCTTTAATAGTTCAATGATTGCTCATTTTCTTCTATAACCAAATTCGTTTGTGTGACCCTGTAAATGAACGATAAGTTCTATGCACACCATATTCTATAGTAAAAATCTTGTAGTACACCTCAGTGATGTATATGTCGTAGGCTAATTAAGAAATCAGGCTCTTTGCAAACAGCCTAGGCTCTTTGCAAAGAGCCGGGCTAATTGGAGAATCATCCCTCTTTTTCCAATTAGCCTGATATTTTTCAGGCTTATTGCAAAGAACCTAGACATAGTTAGGCTAATTAAAAAAATGACCACTTATTTCCCAACCAGAATGATTTTTTAGGCTTATTAACCCATAACCCGACCCGAACACGAAAAATAAATTACAACAGACTGTACCCCGATCCGAGCAAGACAAAATAATTTCAGCCTACACGCAACCCGTCACGAACGTTAAAATTCTATTCGAAAAAAAACCCGGAATCTGAACCGAACCAAATCTGAACCCGACAACAGTTACAATTTTAAGATCTTTTAAAAAATTTAAAATTTTAAAACGAAATTTTTAAAGGCGCCTTGCGTCTTAAATTTTTTAGGTATTTCCTCGATTTTGGATTTCAATTAGGGATTGACCGAATACCGAATAGTTGATTCGGTATTCGGTGGTTCGGCATGTAAACCGAATATTCGGCTTCGGCCGAATACTTTTAAGTATTCGGCCGAATAATTGCAGATAAGTATTTCCTTAGAAGTAGAAGAATTCTCTTTTACTTAGCACTAGAATAGGCTAAACAATGAGTTTCAATATTATGTGCATGAGTTCGAAGGTACAAAAAACAAGTCAAAGGCCATTTTTAATTTAAAAAAAACTTTTTCCTTCCTAAAATAGTCTACATAGGTGTGAAATCAAAACAACTGTCTACAACAGAGAAAAAAAAGGAAGGAAGATGCGCATCTTTCCCTTATCATTTAATTTTATTTACTTCTACATTAGTTTTTTTTTTATTTAAATTTATTTAATGTGTATTTTCTGTAATATACACATCAAATAAGTATATCTAAGGTGTATATTAAAGAAAATACACACATCAAATAAGTATACTCCTATGCCTATCCTATAGCTTTTATAACCATTATATCAAAATCGCTCAAATTTCTTTTCTTCATCACCACAATGTTAAAATATTAATCAAAATATAAATATTCTATCAATAATTTGACAGAAAATAGTTAAATGTACAAATTGATATGATACCTTTTGTATTTTGAGAGCATTTCTATTCAATATGTTTATAATTAGACAATCAGTAAATCAGCTTAATGACAACATTGTTTCTTTGTATTTGAATGAAATTTTGTTTTTCTGACAATCCTTATCCTTAATAATACCCTGTATAGTTTAATACTTTCATAGGTTATTTTTGGGTATTGACTAGTGATAAAATAATAAAAAAGTAAGTGGTGGGTTAATGAATTTGTGAGTGGAAAGAAGTCATTAAACTTTTTTGTGTAATTAGATTTATTTTAAGAATAAAAATGTAACTGAATGTAATTATTGATAATTTAATTTCAATTAAAGCTTATTTAAAAAGCTAATATATGCAAAAATGCATATTAAAAGTTTCAAGTATTCGGTTGCCGAATACCGAAGCTTCGGTATACACTTCGACCGAAGCTTCGGTATTCGGTATTCGGCAAAATTGCTGCTTCGGTCAATCCCTAATTTCAATCATGTAAAACTGTACTACAAATAAATTTGTGAATGATATTTTAATCCATTAAATACTTATTTTTTTAGAGATATTTATGTGAGTTCCATATCGATTTTCATCAAAATTCTACCTCATAATAAGTTAAAAATCAAATTTAATTGCCTTAATAAAGTCGAATTTTAAAATGCATACACAGTTTCTTTTTAAGCAATACCAGGACTCTTCCTTATCAGTTTCATGAATTTTGATCAAAAATTAAGCAGCAAGGAGCATTTCAAAAATTAAGGAAAAGCTGAAACATCAGTATTGAGAAAAACAGATTTAAAGTATATTAAAAGGCCAAAAAAATTTTGTGAACAAAATTAAAACACTTGTAACTTTCCGTAAAATAAATGCGTCTGCATGCCGTTTTACACAAATGACACAGTACAAATTGGAGAATAACAATACACACAAAAAGAAATGTCAATTTTGAAGTCGATTTTTGCTCAAATAAAGGTCTTCAGTCCCCTAAAAATACTCTAATTTCATTAAAATACACGGCAAATAATTTTTCTTTTCAAAAGACCGTAATGTAAAGTAATTCTTTTGAGTGGCCCTGTAAATGAACTGAAAATGCTACACACTTCATTTTCAATACCAAACA
Organism: Maratus speciosus; assembly: GCA_963932465.1. Taxonomy (NCBI): domain Eukaryota; kingdom Metazoa; phylum Arthropoda; class Arachnida; order Araneae; family Salticidae; genus Maratus; species Maratus speciosus. The sequence continues at coordinate 497,217,505 of OZ010794.1, read as the reverse complement.
TGCCATAGTAATAAAAATAATCAAAGAATCAAAGAACATATAGCAGACATCAAATACAACAGATGAACCACAGCTTTGGCCAGATTATATAGCGACGAACCTTTACAGATCGATTTTAAAAATAGCAAGTTAATTTATACATCAAGATTTTATTTACTATTCATAATCCGAGAATCAATAGAGATATTTTTACGCAACAAGAATATTTGCAATGATTCAGTGTCCACAGAATTACCTAAAATTTGGAAAGAGATGCTATGTAATTTTAGTAACAATAGTGGGAATTAATCCACGCTCGCAAATAGCCAAGATAATTTTATTTTTATTTTATATTTTGCAATGCTTTTCATTATGCATGTTGTCTCGTGACATTGTTTACCATGTAATTGTTTTGAAAATTAATCCACGCTCCAATAGCTAATCTACTCTTTTAAATTAATTTTATGTTTACAATGTTTTTCATTATGCATCATGTCGCGTGACATTGATTACTATGTTTATGGTTTTTAAATTATGTGAAAATATTTTCTATCATTGAATGATTTTGAAAATGTTGCCGTTTGTGCAACGAAACGATCGTCAATCTTAATAAAGATTTTCTATCACTTTTTATAGCATTTTTTAACTTTATATGCCATAGTAAGTTAAAATGAATTTATATATGCAAGAGTAGCAACATAATATCAATTTTCATGTTAATGTAAATACTGTTAATTTATCATATTAGACAGTAAAACATAAAAATATTTTCTTGAGAATTAACAGCATCCTAAAATCCTATGTTTTGGTTGAAAAAAAAAACCGATTCATGCACAATAAAAACAACTCGGAAACTGATCGAAAAATCAGTGTCTCCATTCCAAAAGAAAATTTGTCAAGCCGGAAAAAAAGGAAAAGAAACCGGAAATTTTGTCAAACCAGAGTGTACTCCATAGCTCATGAGCGGATGCGGCTCGATAGATCCATTAGGAACATATAGATATTTTTAGTTTATTAAGAGCCATTATTTTGAAAATCAGACAAAGTGCGATAGCTCTATTTTCTGTTTTGCTTGATTTTTTTTATGTTGAAGTAGGTCACATTTAATGAATAAGGCGCAATTTTGAAGCTCTGAAACAATTTCCTGTTTCCTGTAGAAAATCTCAAAGTTCAAGACCATGAATCTCATTTTATATGAAAATTGAAATTCCGGTATGTTTTAATTACTATATCTGTGGAAAGCAACAACATCCCAAAATTATTTTGTCATAAACTGTTAGTATAACACTACATGCTTAGTAAAATTTACTTGCTTCCATGGGGCATTGTTAATTTTCATTGTTATGTTGCCACAAAATGCAATCAAAATGACGTTTTTGCCCGTTTTCTGCACTTATTATCTTAATTAAGCAATACTACCCCAAACTTTTTCTTATAAAATATGAAACTTTACTATTAGGACAAGCTAAGTAATATAGAACTTTACCGGGATATCGATGCTGTTAGCAGATATAATCTGTTAATTATTCAAAAGTTTCAAAATCTGCAACTTTTTAATTAGAATTATCCCAAAACAGCATCACAGTTGAATAAAACAGAATGCATCAAGTAGTAGTTTAACATATGTACAAAAACGAAAAATATGTGGGGTCAAAAAATAAGTAAAAAGCAAAAAAATGACAAACGTTACAAAAAGGCATTGGAATAATCAGGTTTTTCCCCTAGAAGGTGAAAGAGAAAAGGGATGTTCCATTTCCTCATAGGGAAAAGCATAGGAAAGGTAAAGAGAAACGGGGTAAATCATTTTTAGATAGGGAAAAAGCCTGACATTGACACTTCCTTTTTGTAACGTTTGACATTTTTTTTCTGAAAATAGCATGAGACCCCACTTATTTATCGTTTCCATGTTTTTGTACATATGTTCAACTACTACCTGATATATTTTGTTTTATTCAACTGTGATGCTGCTTTGAGATAGGACTAATTCAAAAGTTACAGATTTTGAAACTGTTGAATGTTTAACAGATTATATCTGCTAACAGCATCGATATCCCGGTAAAGTTCTATATTACTTATCTTGTCCTGATAATAAAGTTTCATATTCCATAGGAAAAAGTTTGGGGTACTATTACTTAACTAAGATAATAAGTCCAGAAAATGGACAAAAACGTCATTTTGATTGCATTTTGTGGCAACATAACAATGAAAATTAACAATGCCCCATGGAACCAAGTAAATTTTACTAAGCATGTAGTGTTATACAAGCAGTTTATGACAAAAGAATTTTGGGATGTTGTTGCTTTCCAGGGATGCAACAATCCAAACATAGTGGAATTTCAATTTTCATGAAAAAAGGAATTCATGATCTTGAAATTTGACATTTTCTACAGGAAACAGGAAATTTTTTAGGGCTTCAAAACTGCACAATATTCATTAAATATGATCTACTTCAACATAAAAAAATGAAGCCATTTAAAAAATACAACTATCAAAATATCACTTTTTTGTCTAAATTTCAAAATAATGGCTCTTAAAAGAAGTGTTGGCCGTGAGAAAATATTATCTAGCCAATCTGTTATTTTCAAATCATTTGCAGCCACGTAAAAGATTTTCTGATATTCTGATATTAATTGGAGATTACGTGTTAAAAATCAAGCTAAGATTTTTTTGCAGCTTTCAAAGTAAACTATTATGATCGAATGTAGTTTCAAATGCGATAAAATTAGCTTTACAGCAAAAAATGCTCAACAATGTTAAAATAGAAAGAAAGCAATCTCGGTATTTTTTATTATTTCCACACAACTTCATTAATTAGTCGAAATTACTGCAAAAGCTAAGTAAAAATATAACTTACAGGAATGTTAATAGATTTCTGGGATTCTTAGGGTAAAGGAAACAACACATTTATAAAACTTTTGCAATTAAACGTAATTTGTTTACCGCAGTTCTCTAAGCTGTGAAAGAAAGCGTTGGAACTAATAATAGGATCAATAAAGTGATAAAAATTTGGCTTTATCTTTAAGAAAACATTGAGTTCTTAAATGGATAATGTACAAAATCGTTTATTGTAACAGCTAAATCAAAAATACTCACTCTATTGTTAATTGACTGCTGGGTTTCTATCGGAAAATGAAAATACTTTTCCAGTTAAATAGGATTTATTTACCATGGTTCTCTAAAAAAGCTGCAGAGTAATATTCTATAACTGATAATAGAAACAATAAAGTGTAGAAAATGGTTTTCTCTTCCCGTGAACATTGGTTTATACTGAAGAAGGAAACTACACATTTATAAAACTTTTACAGTAAATAAAAATGTTTTGTTTACCGTAGTTCCCTCAGCTGTGGAAAAAAGTGATGTAACTAACAATAGGATCAATAAAGTGATCAAAAATTGGCTTTCTCTTTCCAAGAAAATTAGGTTCTTTGTTGGATACTGTACAAAATCACTTATTGTTAAAAGTTAAATCAAAAAATGCTTAGAGTTTAGTTATTTCCTTTCTCGGATTCTATTGGAAAATTAAACTACTTTTGCAGTGAAACTGGATTTATTTAACATGGTTCTCATCATTGATTTCGTAGGGAGAAGAAAACTACATATATATAAAACTTTTGCAGTTAAAGATGATTTCTTTACCGCAGTTCCCTAAGCAGGGGGAAGAAAGCGATGGAACTAATAATAGGATCAATAAAGTGATCAAAAATCGACTTTCTCTTTTCGAGAACATTGGGTTGTTTATTGAATAATGTACAAAATCATTTATTGTAAAAGCTAAATGAAAAAACTTACAGGAATGTTAATTTATTGTTCGGCTTCTTGGGATGAAGGAGACTACACATTTACAAAACGTTTGCAGTTAAGATGATTTGTTTACAGTAGTTCTCTAAGCTGGGGAAGAAAGCGATGGAACTAATAATAGGATCAATAAAGTGATCAAAAATCGACTTTCTCTTTTCGAGAACATTGGGTTGTTTATTGGATAATGTACAAAATCATTTATTGTAAAAGTTAAATGAAAAAACTTACAGGAATGTTAATTTATTGCTCGGCTTCTTGGGGTGAAGGAGACTGCATATTTACAAAACGTTTGCAGTTAAAGATGATTTGTTTACCGTAGTTCTCTAAACTGTGGAAGAAAGCGATGGAACTAATAATAGGATCGATAAAGTGATCAAAAATCGAATTTATCTTTCTGAGAACATTAGGTTGTTTATTGGATAATGTACAAAATCATTTATTGTAAAAGCTAAATGAAAAAACTTACAGGAATGTTAATTTATTGCTCGGCTTCTTGAGATAAAGCAGACTGCATATTTACAAAACGTTTGCAGTTAAAGATGATTTGTTTACCGTAGTTCTCTAAACTGTGGAAGAAAGCGATGGAACTAATAATAGGATCAATAAAGGGACTAAAATTTGGCTTTCTCTTTCCGAGGACATTGTGTTGTTTTCTGGGTAATATACAAAATGGTTTATTGTAAAAGCTAAAGCAAAACAACTTACAGTATGTTAATTGATTTCTGGTTTGTATTGAAAAATGAAACACTACTTTTAATGTTAAACATAATTTATTTACCATGGTTCTCTAATTAAGCTGTAGAGTGATATTACGTAACTGATAACAGAAGCTATACAGGGTATGAAAATGGTTTTCTCTTCCCGATTACATTGGTTTCTTATGAAGAAGGAAACAACACATTTACAAAACGTTTGCAGTTAAAGATGATTTGTTTACCGTAGTTCTCTTAACTATAGAAGAAAGCGATGGAACTAATAATAGGATCAATAAAGGGACTAAAATTTGGCTTTCTCTTCACGAGGACATTGTGTTGTTTTCTGGGTAATATACAAAATGGTTTATTGTAAAAGCTAAAGCAAAACAACTTACAGTATGTTAATTGATTTCTGGTTTGTATTGAAGAAACAAACTCCACTTTTGCAGTTAAGCATAATTTATTTAACATGGTTCTCTAAATAATCTGTAGAGTTATATTACGTAACTGATAACAGAAGCAATATTGGGTATGAAAATTGTTTTCTCTTCCCGAGAACATTCGTTTCTTATGAAGAAGGAAACTACACATTTAAAAGACGTTTGCAGTTAAAGATGATTTGTTTACCGTAGCTCTAAAGACTGTGGAAGAAAGCGATGGAACTAATAATAGGATCAATAAAGGGACTAAAATTTGTCTTTCTCTTTCCGAGGACATTGTGTTGTTTTCTGGGTAACATGCAAAATCGTTTATTGTAAAAGCTAAAGCAAAACAACTTACAGTATGTTAATTGATTTCTGGTTTCTATTGAAAAATCAAACTCCACTTTTGCAGTTAAGCATAATTTATTTAACATGGTTCTCTAAATAATCTGTAGAGTTATATTACGTAACTGATAACAGAAGCAATATTGGGTATGAAAATTGTTTTCTCTTCCCGAGAACATTCGTTTCTTATGAAGAAGAAAACTACACATTTAAAAGACGTTTGCAGTTAAAGATGATTTGTTTACCGTAGTTGTAAAGACTGTGGAAGAAAGCGATGGAACTAATAATAGGATCAATAAAGGGACTAAAATTTGTCTTTCTCTTTCCGAGGACATTGTGTTGTTTTCTGGGTAACATGCAAAATCGTTTATTGTAAAAGCTAATGCAAAAAAACTTACAGTATGTTAATTTATTTCTGGTTTCTATTGAAAAAACAAACTGCACTTTTACATTTAAGCCTAATTTATTTACCATAGTTCCCTAAATAAGCAATAGAGTCATATTACGTAACTGATAACAGAAGCAATAAAGGGTATGAAATGGTTTTCTCTTCCCGAGAACTTTGGTTTCTTATGAAGAAGGAAATTACGCCTTTATAAAACGTATACAATGAAAAAAGATTTGAGCTCTAACTTAGCTGAAGAAGAAAATTAAGCGATGTAATTAATAATAGGAACAATAAAGATACTAAAAAAGGCCGCGAGTTTTTTGTCCGAGGGATTTTTGTACGTGGGTTTTTCGTCGGCGAAGATTTTGCCCGCGGGGTTTTTATCATGGGCTTAATTTTTTTTTTATATTTTCGAGAACACTTTAGTTGCTTACTGAAAACGAACAGAAATATTTTTAACCCATAAACATGATTTCAAACAAAAGGAATTTTGAATTAACCGCAAAAATATTTCGAATACTGAAATAAATTTATTCGCATATTAACATACTTTAAATCTAGCTTTCGAAATATTTTTGCTATTTTTTCCTTATTTGCTGCCACCCAAAATATTTCATTATATTCGGATGTTATTAGCATTTATTTCTTGTGTTTATGAATATTAAATGTCAAAAAGACATCTAAGATTATTTCCTAGGTTTGAAAGAAAACTATGTTTGCACAAAGTTTCGGATGGGATAAAATTGGCTTTACCACACAAAATGCTTTACAATGTTTAAATAAAAGGAAAGTAAGCTTGCTAGTTTTTATTATTTCCACCTTACGTCATTACGTCTTACGTCATTAATTAGTCGAAGATATTGTAAAAGCTAAATAAAAAACTAACTGGAGTGTTAATTGATTTCTGGGTTTCTTACGAAGGAGAAAACTACGCTTGCTTAAAAGTTTTGCAATTAAACATGATTTGTTTACCATGGTTATCCAAATAAGCAGCAGAAGAAAATTATCCAATGTAACTAATAATAGAATGTAACTAAGAAAGGTATATTAAGAAAGTAAAATCATGTACCAAAGCATAGATTTTGAAGCACTTTCCAACACTCCCAGAAAACTTTAACAAAACTTTGTCGTTTAAAAAGGTAGAGAAAATATCTCAGCAAATATTTATAAAAACGCATAAAGCATTTGAAAACCAGATTTCAGCAATTACCACCCATAGCGAGAAAGGTACTCCTATTCTTTTGTGCTGCTTTATATATGATCTATAGATGCGTATGCTACGTACAATCGTGTGAAAAAAAAAAGTAAACACCCCTACTAACTCCTCAACAAATTATCGCAAAAGAAAGTTACTGGTACCGAATGATTGGAAATAAAATCTACTTTTAAATGATGTATATAAAATTTGCTTAGAGGACCATCTGCATATTAAAACGAACCATAATTTTGTTTTTTCAATAACAGTATACAATTCAGATAGCATAAAGGAACTCTACATCCTTCAATTAGCCTAAGAACAAATTTTTCTGCAATTCGTACAATAAGTTTCCGAGAAAATAATTATTTTAGAACGAGCGTATTTTAAGGGCTGTATCCAAATTGAAGTTCAGTACTCGATTGTTAACCGAGAGAGTACTCTTCTCGATCAAGGCACCTTCAGCGCCACTCACGCAATCCATGAAACCTGCTAGATTTCAGGATAGCATAAGAAATTTCAAAATATCTAGTCACTTCAATCGTAGACGGCCCCTTAAACCATCATTTTGCCGTTTTTTAAGTATAATTTGAAAACTACTCGGAATAAAAATGTGAAATTTTAGATTTCCATAAAGCAAGACTTAATAAATCTAAATCCATCAAAAAATTGTAGGTTGCAATTCATAATTTTTTCGAATATTAATTTCATAATTCATAATTTATATCATAAAATTATAAAAAATGCAAATTCAGCGTATTTATGTTTGGGTATATTAGCATTATTGCTACACAAACAATTAGCACATTATGAGCATAATTTCGGGAGATATAAATAAAAATATGAAAATGTAATTTAACATTAGAAGCACTAAACTTTGAATTTTATAATTCAAAAACTTATCATTGAAATGACTTAAAATTTGGTGTCTGGGCATAGTTTGAACCAAAGATTTGAAATATCTCGTTAAAATCGGGTATTGCTATTGAACAAAATGAAGTTTGGATTCGTTTTAATATGTAGATGGTCCCCTAAGCAAATTTTATATATATCATATAAAAGTACTTTATTTCCAATCGTTTGGTGCCAATTACTTTCGTCTACGATAATTTGTTGAGGAGTTAGTAGAAGGTGTTTACTTTTTTTTTTTTCCACGACTGTACATTAGGGTGGTCACAAGAAATCAATTTTTGAATTTTTTCCAGGGGACCCCCCAAAAAGTTGCCAATAGACTAGAAAATGAGAATGGCAAAGTTTTAGCTCATTTGGATAATATTAACCCGTGCCTCATTGAGGTTAAAGTTTGAAAAAAACGTGATTTTTCGCAAAAAAAATGCTGTTTATCCTTCATAAAATAAATACAATTAAACCTAGAAACATAATTCAGGTCTCATTTTATATAAAAAAGCTTCGTTTTGAAGAACCACACATCATTTTATTTCTAAAAATGTATAAATTTAGACATATGTGCATTTTTTAGGACCAGACTTCACCCAAATCCTAAAAATTGATTTTTATGAAAATGTGAAAAAAACATTGTAACATTCCATTTCATCTGCTTTCCCCCTTTTGTTTTTCATTTTGTACATGATAAAGTACTAATTTTAAAAAAATTCCCAAGAAAATGAAAAAAAAAATCGAATTTTAAACTGAAAAAATTTAAAAAATAAGGGGGGGGGGGTGCAAAGAAAGTATAAAAATTAGAACAAATATGCTCAAATGCATTTTATTATTAAAGTTGTGTTACAAGAAAGGAAGCATAATAAAGAAAATTAATTATTATCCCTTACAATTGTCACATTAACCCTTTCCAGTACAGAAAAGTTCTGTTCGTAAAATAATGAAATGATTGACTACACCTAAATTTACAAACAAGTAAGTTTGGAATTAAAATTAGGTAGTCTCGACATGAGATCACTGCGCCAGAAAGGATTAAGGTGGTAAATGGCTTAGATAAGGTGGCTTTTGAAGAATCTGGAAAAGTTTTTCTACATTCACATACAACTTTTAGCATATACTGTTTTTATTTTTCGTTTTTTGTTAAACAGGAATTGAAATGTCTGGTTAATTTTCTTCCCCTTTCAGCTGTGTCATTGACAACTTTAAAACCATTCATTGATTTCTTGCTTTCAAATAAGGTTTATTTTCACACTATAGATTGGGATCAGTATTTAAAAAATGCTTATTAATATAAAATCTCTTAAAAATTTTTATACTTTGAGATGAAACAAAAACATTCCCTTCTTTGTTCAATAAATAATCCACTTCGTTGAAAACTTTTGTTGCTTTTAAATTCTTATCATCATCATCATTTCTTCTTCAAATGACATTAATTTTACAGCCATGCTTATGTTGACTTTTTTTTTTTTTTTCAAAGTATCATCTAAAAATGAAAATGCAACTTGATCAGAATTAAGATGCCAAAGATGGTTTATCATTTTAACGAGTGCTTTGTCTACAACCTATTTATCAAATTTTCTGTAGTGAACAAGTGATTTTATTATTTGCATGTCTTGGATTGGGATCCAAAGTGGAAGTGGGAATATTGAAGCACGATTTTACATAAATATTGATTAGAAATAAGCAAAGGTCTTTAATACCTTCTTTTTCTAAATTTGTTATTGAGAGATTATCTATGACAATATATTTTGAGAGAATAAATTGTTTGTGCATCTGACATGATTAAAAGCACCAGGTGCTCTGAAAAAAGTCTTTTATAGGAAGGAGTACTATAAAAATTAAACAAAGTTGGATAAACTCTTTATAATCATCCCTGAGGTGTTAATTTTTAAAAGGTCCTGTAAGAAAACTTGAAATTTCTTCTGAATTAACTATTTATATCTACTATTTCATCTTCAATAGCATTTTTATATTTCCTCTGGTTTAATTTAAACCACCCAATCAGAATTGTTTTTTTAAATATCTGGCTGAGGAGCAGTGATTATTCCCACTTTACAATCAAAACCAGCTTTTAGGATAATTTCTAGATTAGGGTGGCGACATGGTAAATACAGAAGACTTTTGCTTTAATAATTGCTATAGAAGAATGCAGGTTCCTCTGAGGTGACCGTTGTTTACTGCAGTTGTATCAAAACATATTGCCTGGATTTTACCAACTTCCTCCACTCTTCAACTGCTGAAAATACAGCTTTCGCCTGAATTATTCCGATACTATTTTCAAGCTGTGGAACTCGTAGTAACTGTTCTTCATCCCCACAACTAATTAAAACTTCTATCCTCTCTACATTTTCTTTATTCAAAAAATGGTGAAGCAGTTTTCCATCCCAGTGAATAACAGTTCTCTCTAAACCGGAATTTTTAAATCTGTTTTCGATGATCTCAGTTCTTTGTTTACGAAATAGTTATTTGGGGAGTCAATTGCACTTCTACTTAAAATTAAAGTCTCTGGTTAACTGGTAGATGTACTCTAAATCTAGCAGCTTCTCTGGCGTTCAGTTTCATTTTGCGAATATTATAAAATAAAATACATAAAACTCTACGATTACTTGGTAGCTTACTGTCGATGATTTGATGAGACAAGTGGCCAATTAAAAAAATCTTACATTTCTGACATCATATCAAAAGGGGGTGGGCTTTACGGAATGTTTCGTCAATTCTAAAAATAGATAACGATAACAGGTAACAAAAACAGCCTTGTAATAAAAAGAGAAATTCAGATATTCAACTGCAACACAAATCGAGAAGCTCTTTCTTACTAGACACAGAACTAGATAACTAATAATCAATTATAATTCGTGAAATATTTTTAAAGTTGCAAAAATTGTTCATTTATTTTTGCCTATTAATGAAAATAATGCAAAAAAAAAATTATCAAAAATAATAAAATTATTAATTTGTCAATTTGCACTTATGTTTCAAAAATGCAGAGTTTGAGGGTATGGTTCACGAGCTGACCTGAAAAATACTAATATTCATTAAATATAAGTTTTGATGAGAGTAAAAGTTTAAGGCAACAACTGTTTCTATGAAATAAAACAAGAATCAGGTTTCTAAGACAAATAGTTTTCACGTAAAGAAAGAAAAACGGCAATTTTTTGCCAGAAACTGCAAATTTTCAAGACTTCAACCTCGATGAGGCACGGGTTAATGTTATTCATTTCAGTTCAAACTTTGCCAATCTCATTTTCTAACTAATTGGCAACTTTTAGGAGGGTCCCCCCGAAGAAAACGTTAAAAAAAATTTTTCCCATGTTCCTTGTGACCACCCTACTGTACATAGTATGATAAAATTTAGTATAGTAAGAAAACGCAGGAAATACAACTTCAGCAATTTTTACCAATTAACGGAAATGTACTTGAGTTCTTTTGTACAACCTTCAGCATTAGCAACGAAATTTTATACATGCCACATCCACATGTTAAGATGTAATTACATTCAGGCGAAACTCGCTTAAAACTATTAAAATCGCACTTCCGGAAATTACCATCCGTAAGTGCGGATTATCCAGTTTTTTGCATAGCCTTGTATATTATTATATTTATATTTTACAAACATATCTTTCTAAATACAGTTGAGATTGAAAGTGCATAACTCATTGAAAAATAAAACAAAACTTTTATCAATTCACGCTATTCTAAAAAATTTCTGCGAATTCTTTTGCCTAGTCCTGTACACACAATGTAGTATGCAAAAATTTAGTTCAACTTAAAAACGTATACCATAGCTGAAAACACACAATCAGCAATCATGACTAATAGACAATACTTCATTTACCATATGCACAGGGCGGAGCTCGCAATGTTTCCCACAAGCATTGCAGTATTTGATTGGCTTTTGGCGAATGCTTGTGGGGAAAATCGAGAGGCTGATTAACTATAATCGTGACGTTGTATGACGTCAGAAATGCTTGTCGTCCATTGTCTTCAAGTTTAACAGACAATACTATATTGTATAGGATATCTTTTATGTGTACCTGTAAATAAAATTCAATGCGATGCACATCATGTTCTACCGTAAACATCTTGTAGCAAATCTCAGTAACGTATATCAATTTCATCATGTTTGAAATAGTGCAACATAATTAAAATACAGTTTATTACTGTGGAGCATTATGTATACGAACTCTTTTGTGTGACCCTGTAACTGAATGACAAATACTTTGCACCCCCTACAGAAAAAAATTTTAGTGCACCTCATAAATTTATATCAATTTCTTATGTTTGTAACAGAGAAACATCATTAAAATACGCTGCGAAAAGTTTTTTCCCGTACAATATTATGTAACCGAACTCTTTTGTGTGACCCTGTAAATGAATGATAAATGCTTTACAACACCTACAGAAAGCATGTTTTAGTGCACCGCATAAATTCTAATCAATTTCATTACGTTTTAAACAGGGAAACATCATTAAAATACGCTGCAAACGATTTTTCTTCATAGTCTATATTATAACGGAATACTTTTGAGTTCCCATGTGCACATACTGTAAGTGCTATACATAAAAAATTCTATAGAAACCATCTTCTAATGCATCTCAATAAGGTGTTTAAATGGTATTAAGTATAAAACAGTTTAACATCATAAAAATACACCGCAAACGATTTTTCCCTAACTAATGTAACAGAATACTTTTGAAAGCCCGTGTAAATGAAGTATAGGCTATAGACTTTTTTTAAATATAGAACATACCATGGTAAACCTAAATAACATACATTAATTACATGGCAATCCGAGTTTATTTACACGAGTTAGAGCACGTGCAGACAAACCCAATTCTTAAACACTTTTCAACTGTGTTGAAAAGTGTTAAAAAGCTGTCTCTTCCCGAAAACATTAAGTTGCTTAGTAGATAACAAACAGAAACATCTTGAACACAAAAACTGTAATTAAAACCAAAAAAATGGAATTGAACCCAAAATTATTTCGAAGAAAAAAACTAATTAATTATGATAATAACACATATTAAATCTACCAAAGGATCTGTCCAAATATTCCGAAAGATTTCATTATATTCTGATATTAATTGCAGTTATGTCCTCGAGGATCGAAGTAATAGAGAAAGTTTTTATTATTTCCATAAAACGTTTTACGTCATTAATTTGTTGAAGATATTATAAAAGCTAAATCAAAAAACTTACTGGAGTATTAATTAATTTCCGGGTTTCTTACGAAGTAGGAATAGAATACTCTGTAACACTTTTGCATTTATACATGATTTATTTAATATAGTTCTCTAAATAATCTGTAGAAGAAAATTATGCAATGTAACTAATGGTAAGATATAACTAATAAACGGTATAAAAAAGGCTTTCTCTATCCGCGAAAATTGGGTTGTTTACAGGATAATAAGCAGAAACAGTTTTAACCCAAAAACTTGATTCGAAAAAAAAAATCGAACTGAACCTGAAACGATTTCGAAAAATAAAACAAATTAACTATCATAACAGCACGTCTACCGAATGGGCTTCCCAAATATGCCAAAAGATTTTATTATATTCTGATATTAATCGCAGTTATTTTCGAGGTTAAATGCTAAAAAGAAGGTCACACGTGGCAAATGTTCGCACAATAACTAGCTTTATAAATATTCAGATCTTGGTGCAATAGCTGTTTTACTCTTATGCATAAATGCATGAATACAAAATACATTACGATTCTACACATGGAATTCAATAATACGGAAATAATAGGACTCCATCTGAAATACGACGTCATCTCCATGGCAATCTAGAATCATTATCTAACATGGATATCATTGAATTAATCACGTATGATATGATTTAATAGAAAGAAGAAAAGTTTTATTAATATCTTTTTAAGTTTTGATTCGATTTTCAGAAAATTTGAAATGACTCGGCAAAATTCTAAAATGATTATATATATTAAATTTCAAACCAGGACAGACAGACGGACGGGCCAGACGAGGACTATAGGTGCTACTTATTTATATAATTACGAACTATATACGAATGTAATTCTAACGAAAGAGCGAATTTAGAGGCCAAATATACACACCGCCGATCTGCCAGCGTACCAGCAGTTCGGCGTATTAGGAACCCTCAAGTACATCGAAGTGCAGGACGGTTCGAGTTTGAACGAGAGAATCGACACTGTTCTGATCAGATCGGCAAAAGTACCAGCGATCATGAGCAGATGTGCCTGAAACCTACGCTTCCATAATTGTAACGAATATTACGAATATAATTCTAACATGAGAGCTATGAATATGTTCTAACTTTCAAAGAGACCTCCTATGTCAGCACAAAGTTTCAGAAGTGATAAAATTAACCATACAAAATCTTCCACAATGTATAGATAGAAAACATATAATGCAAGTAGTGTTTTATTATTTTCAGACTATATTTTACGAAATTTATTAGTCCCTATATTTGTCAAAGTTTCCTCAAAAAGATAACCGGCGTTTTAATCTATTCGTGGGATTCTTATTAAGAATTTACAGTAGTTCATTGGAACCTTCCCAATTAAGTATAATGTGTTTATTTAAGTTTTCTTAAAAACAGTGCAAGGAAATCCAGCGATGTAACTATAATAAAAATTGTGGTGAATACAATATTGCATTAATCAGGGAATATTGGTTGACTAGTACATACTAAACAATATTTCACTTCCCTAAACTATTAAAAACAATTAAAGTAAGGTGTTGTATAATTCAAGTAACATTTGTTTTGTAGAAATAAAAGGGATCTAATGGTAAAAATGATTTATAAATATCACAGAGGAAAATTGTTTTAGAATAATGCGTTTCATTTACAACAAGTTTGAACAATCTGAAATTTCTAATTTGAAGACGTGAGTTTCAAATCTCGCCTTATCCAAAATTTAAAAAGTTGTGTTTTCTCTATAAATCTATTCTATTGGTAAACCTGCACTGAAAAGACACTACAACCTGCAAAAGAAAAAAATAGTTTTATCCTGTTTTTCTGGCATTGTGAAATCTTGGTTCACAATGAAATTCCATGGAAGCTGTTACAGGGTTCGTACGCTAATATTTGTCTTATTTAACGAAAGCAAATTCTATCTTCAGATATAGCGACCAGAACTTTACGCAATTTCTGGTACTAAAACACCTTAAATCCCCTGTATCACTTGATACTTACGAACTCTGTGTTAGAGGTTTCTCGCGATTTCTATTTATGTTTATTAAAGCTTTAAATTAAAAAAAATCAGCACTAAATAAAATCACTGCTTAAAAAAATTAACTTTTAACCCAAAAACTTGAATTGAAAACAAAAAGAATTCGAATAGAAACCAAAACAATATCTGAAAAAGGAAAAAATTATTTATCAATATTACACATATGAAATTTATCAAAACATTTATGGTTTTTTTCCATATTTTGAAGAGACCCAAAAGATTTCATAAAATTATATTAATCGAAGTTATTTTCTCTGCTCGTCGAGTTAAAATGATAAAAACAGTATTTCATAACTTTCAAAGAAATCTCCCATATTAGTACGGAATTTCGAATGTGATGAAATTTGCTTTACCATACAAAATCGTCGACATTCTTTAGATAAAATAAACGTAATCCAAGTAGATTTTATTATTTCCAGACTATATTTTATGAAATTAATTAGTCCATGTAGTTGTAAAAGCTACTTCGAAAAGCTAACCGGAATCTTAATAGTCTCCTGTGATTTTTACTAAGAAAGAAACTGCAGTTCATAGAACTTTTGCAATTAAACATGTTTTTTTTTTTTTTTTTTTTTTTTTTTTTTTTTTTTATTAAGTACCCTTAATAAGCAGTGGAAAATACATGATTTAAAATTAAGTTCAAAATTACATTTTTTTGCAGAGAGCATTCTTCTGTATACTGAAGTTTAACTATAACTAAAGTTCTTAAATGGATAAGCAATAAAATAGTTTCACTTAAAAGTTCGGTTTTTTGGGTGTGGGGGGGGAGTAGAAAAGATAAACAGAAGATAGAACGTAAAGGGAAATGAGATGTAAAAACTCATACATGCTACCATAAAGCGAATAATCTTTAAAAATTTCTTTTCAGCAATGAGATTTTTTGTTGCATTCTTAACATTTCATTTTATTAAATTATTTTCTTACACTGCTATAAATTTGCAGCAAATTCTGCATGTTTTTATAAAAAAATAAAATAATTTCACTTAACTATTAGCTATAATTGAGGAGGGGGAAATTTGAACAGGAAAAGAGAAGATGGAATGTAACGGAAAAAATGGAAGCAAAATAACGTGCTTCATAAAGCGAATAATCTTTAAATATTTTTTTTTCACTAATTTGATATCTTTGTTGTATTCTTAAATTTTCATTTTATTAAATTATTTTCTTATACTGTTACAAATTCGCAGCATATTGTGCAGTCATTAGACTGTTTTTATAAAAATGGTTACATGACCATAATTCAACTTTATTGTGGACATAATATGGGCAATGAAATATTTTAAATCAAATTTTATGATTCATTTTACTAAAGAAGTGCTAAAAAATACATGAAAAGGTATATTGTACGAGATCATATAGTTGGAAGTGTTTCTTCCTTGAGTTAAAATAAATGCTTTGGTACAAGTGCCAGGACCTTCACTTCGCCTTACTACTTATCCATAATCGAAGAATCACTGGAATTTTTAACTCAAGGAAAAAACACTTGCTCTCCTACAATATACCCCGGATCTGGTATAATGCACTAAATGTCTGGGGCGAATAAAAAAAAAATACCACTGACCATCTCCCCCCTCCTCTTTTGAAATAGAAACATCTCCAGATATGTATTCACGAATAATCACACCTCAGAATTTCTCCTGATGATGACTGTTTGAAAGAGTTGAAAGCGCTTGGATAGCGAGTTTTAACATCTTCGGCAATTTTTATGCTAAAAACAACTCTTTTCATGTATTTTACCACATTTTTAGTAAAAAAAAAAAAAAAAAAAAATCACAAATTTCTATTTAAATTTTTTTTTTATACAATACCACATTGAGCATGACGTTCCAGAAATTATAGATTAAACTACTTTTTTTTATATTAATAAGGGCAATAACATGAATAAAATACATTTTAATTATGGTATTGTAATCGTTTTCAATGAAAACGGTCGAATGACTGTGCAGTGTTCTGCAAATGTTTAATAGTGTAAGGTGCTGAGAGCAAGTATTTGAGCTGATTAAGGTTTTAAATTTTAAACACTGAAAATCAAAGTTGCAAACAATTATTAAAACATTATTTCACCAAGAAAAAAATTAACTAGATGTAGTAAAACAGAAAACACGGTTCAATTAAAGTGTAAGTTTGTGTTCTAATTTTAATATGTAAATAAAACAAAGAAAATACATTTTTTTTTTATAAAAAAAAAAAACATACAAATAATACATCTTCTGTTTTATAGCAAAAATAGAGTAGAGTTAAGATAGTTAAGGTTTTAAATTTTAAACACTGAAAATCAAATCAGCTTTCAAAAATTTCAATAATTTGATATGAAAAGAAAAATAAGAAAAAAGAAACGGAAAGAATAATACATTATTTAAGATTTGAAAGAAAGAGAAATTATAAAAAAATATTACTTTTACCTAAAAATATTGAAAAAACGAGAAAGTATTAAATCCGATAAACACATACATTTTTTCGAAATGTTTTTGGCGTTTTCCATTATTATTAACCATACAAAAATTTAATTACATTATAGTATTTCATTATAATTATAATCCTTGTGCATTGAGTTTAGATGTTCAAGAGAATAAATATTATTTCCTATCTTTCCAAATAAACTACTTATGTCAGAAGCAAGTTTTGGATGAGATAAAATTAGCTTTACGATACAAAATCCTCAACATTGTTTAAATAGAAGAAACGTATTCCAAGTATTTTTTATCATTTCCAGACAATATTTTATGAAATTAATTAGTGCATGTAATTGTGGAAGCTACCTGGAAAAGCTAACTCGAATCTTAATAGTTTCCGATCAATTTGAGTAAGAAAGAAAATGCGGTTCATGAAAATTTCCAATTAAACATGATTTGTTTATTCTAGTACCCTTAATAATCAATGGAAGAATATTATGCGATATAAAGTAAAGGAGGTTTAAAATTACATTTTTCGCAGAGAGCACACTTCTGTATATGAAAATATAACTATAATCAATTTTCTTTCACGAATAAGCCGTAAAATAGCTGCACTTGGGCAAGAAAAACTTTAGAGGTGGACATTACAATGTGAGTAATATGTAGATAATGAGTTAAAAGAACTCAGAAGTATATAAAATATGCATGAAATATCAATGTATTATGGGAAATAAAATGTATGTGACACATAAAATACACATGACATTTCAAATTTTAAAACGGTGTTAAAAACGTCCCGACAGTTTCGGCCAATACCACTTGGCCATTCTCAAGAGATTTAAAAAATTAACTCAAATTGATCGGATAAAACGAAGGCTCGGAATCTCCCGGTCCATTCAAAGCTTTGCCAGTTTAAAACACCTGAAACATGTTAGAAAGTCCATATTTAATCAAACATCGATAAGTTACTAGTATTTAAACACTTTAAAAGTGCACTTTACATGGCGAGTAATATGAGAATAATAAGTTAAAAGAACTCAGAAATATATATAATATATATGTTTTATATCAGCGTATCATGCGAAATGAAATACACATGACATTTAAAATTTTAAAACTATATTAAAAACTGCCCGACGATTTCGGCCAAAACCACTTGGCCATTCTCAAGGGATTTCAAGAATAAATGTAGTTCATTCTTTAAATCCCTTTAGAGTGGCGAAATGGTGTTGGCAGAAACTGTCGAGAAGTTTTTAACATCGTTTTAAAATTTAAATGCCATGTGTATTTTATTTCCGAAGATACACTGCTATAACACATATGTATTATATTTATTTCTGAGTTCTTTTAACTCATTATTCACATAGTTGCATTTAATTATTGGACATCTTTGAAAAAAAAAGAAAAAGTGGTGTAACGAGAAAACGGAATGGAAAAAATCATGCATGCTACGTAAAGCGAATAATCTTTTAAATATTTTTTTCTTATTCCTAATCTTCCCAGAAAGCTGGGATTTTTTATTGCATTCTTAAATTTTCATTTTATCATGTTATTGTCTTAGAGTTCAGAGTGTAATTATGTGATTTTGTAATAGACCGGGAGTTCGCAGCACAGACAATCACCTCATCGAGTTCACGGATTAAATTCTAGGATTATTTACCATTGTGTTTTCCTGCACCAAAAAATATGACAACACGGAGAACTGGGAGCAGAAAAACACAATGGTAAACCTACGAGGCAGCCGCTAAAATCAGGTTTTCAGGTGTTTTCCACCAAGATATGACTTCGCAGACCGATTGCGTTTTAATATGTGAGTCAAGATTTAACGAATCCTAGAACTTCATTCGTAAACTGGATGAGGTGATTGGCTGTGCTGCCGACTCCCGGTCTATAAGGGATTTAAATTTTAAACACTATCAGCAAATAATAATAAAAAATATATTTAATCATGGCACAATTAACTACAAGATATAGCAAAATAGGAAACACGGTTCAATTAATGTTTAAATTTTAATATGTAAAGAGAAACAGCAACAACAAAAAATGTGGAAAGTATTTTCTATGCGTCGAGGAATAAATGTTAAGGAGAGCTAATATTATTTTCTAACTTTCAAAGAAACCGCTTATGTTAGTAGGAAATATCAGATGGTATAAAATTCTCTTTACGTCGCGAAATCTTCGTTAATGTTTAAATAGAAGGAAAGTAATACATTTTTTTATTATTTCCAGACAATATTTTACGAAATTAATTAATCCATGTAATTGTAAAAGCTACCTCGAAAAGCTAACTGGAATCTTAATAGTTTCCTGCGATCTTTAGAAAAGAAAGAAACTGCAGTTCATGAAACTTTCACAATTAAACATAGTTTGTTTATTTTAGAACTCTAAATATACAGTGAAATAATATTATGCAATGTAAAATAAAAAAAGTTCTTGCATTTTTTGCAAAAAACATTTTGCTGCATACGAAAGTTTAACTGTAAGCAATTTCCTTAAAAGAATAAACGATAAAATAATTTCACTTAGTTATCGGACATTTTTGGAAAAAAGAAAAAGTAGGAAAACAGAATGCAAAAAATCATACTTGCTAAGTAAAGCCGATGAGGTTTTTAAGTCATTTTTTTTTTCTCATTTCCAATCTTTCTAGAAAGGCTGAGATTTTTTATTGCATTCTTAACATTTCATTTTAGTAAGTTATTGTCTTAAATTTTGAGTGCTAGCTAAGGTTTTAAATTTTAAACACTGGAGATCAAATCAGCAAATAATAATTAAATCGATATTTAATCATCGCATAATTAACTACAAGCTACCCTTTAGAGGGCATATCAGGGATCTCAAATTAAATAAAGAAACTACAGCCCTAGCAAGGAATAACGTAATAACCCCCCTCCCACTACAGATACAAACTTTAAAAATAGAGAAAATAGCAAATTATGAAATTATACATAATGCTCTATTACGATAAGTAATTGAAATTTGTACTTCTAAAACTGTAGTTTGCAACGATATGACGCACGTTATTATTGACTGTCGATAGATGAAAAAACTATAAGACGGATAAAGAGGAAAGAATGAAGGAAAAATCAGGGAATATATAGATCTTGAAGCATGATAACTAGAGAAACGAAGGCAGTTAATAAGTCAACTGAGGATGCTCCATAACGAGCGAAAACGTTATTGTAATGTATTGTATATTATATGTAAACTCATGAATGTATTTCTTCAATCACTTCACAGGCTGCCCCGAGATAAGTCAGGGGGGGGGTAAAAGCACTGTTTTCCCATACCTGTCGCTGGTGAAGTGGTTAAACGTTACGTTTATAATGTTTTATATATAACAAGCTATAATATATTTTTATAAAACAGACCTGTTACAGATAGTAAAGTTGTTTAAAAAAAAAAAAAAAATATATATATATATATATAAAATGTCTGATAATTGATATGTATGCGGGAAATATATGCAGTAAAACCTCCCTAAAGCGACCACTTTCCGCTCCAATAAAAAGTGGTCGCTCCGAGAGGTGGTCTCTTAATAAACGTCATGCTTAAATCTAGATTTTAATAGTTGGAAAAAGGTAACAATTAATGTTACTAAAACTGATTTTTCACATTAGGCGAAAGTATAAAAATTTAAGTAAAAATTAAGTATAAAAATTTAAGTATATATATATGGGGCATTCTCACAATCTTTTGACTTTCGGGAATAAAAATCTGGTGAAATTAAACTTGCTAAAGCAACATTTTAATCTCATAGACGAATGCCTTAATGATTCAAAATAAAGAAAAAATGGTCAGCAGCGAAATTTTTTTTATTTAACTGAAGTTTAAGTTAGACTTGCGAGTTTAAATTCCCCTTTCCTATTTACTTACGACTATAACTTTCTGTTTTCTTCTAAATTTTTACTTATAATGAAATTGCATAGTACCCACAGGACATTCAAATAAGAAATAATAACAATGTAGTATCTTTAGCACAAAATTTTGGTATAACATTGTCTTAAAGGGGTGAAAAGAAGGGACGGTAACCTAAAAAAGGGGGACGGTATACGAAAAAAGGGAAGAAATGGGGGAAAAAGGGATGGTAAGGAAAATTGCCACCTATCTTAGGTCAATTATGTTAAGACTAAGTGGTAGCTACAATGTTCATTGATTTTTCGAAACAGTTATTTACATTGGATTAAAAAAAAAAAAAAAAATTAATTCACCTCGAAAAGTGCAGGAATAAACGTTTGGGCGGTAAGACTACCAATAAAGCCACGATGCTTGAAGTTGATATTTAAATGCTGATTTAAATTCTGCAGTAAATTTCCTGTCAAAGAATTTTAGACATTCCTTCTCTAGCATACTTCTGCATGAGAAAAAACTCAAAAAAAATTCTGTGGCTGCATCTGAAGTGATTTTATGTATAATTTTAGAAGAGGGACGGTAAGGAATCTAAAACCAAGGGATAGAGTTTAAAAAGTAATAACAACCCTAAAAATGTGTGTGGGTTAATTTTTTGCTACATATTTATATGAAGAAATAGTTTCAGTTTCGGGAAAAATTACATCGAATTACTTTTATTGAAACAATTTTATACAGACAAACTTTCCTGGTATTTGGACCCCCAACATCATCCAAAACTTATTTATCTCGTTAATAATGTTATGCAGTCATGCAATGGGATGTTACCTTGTATATGAAATTAAAAAAACACAAGGACATGTACTAAAATAAAAATTATTATTCAGGGACATAAAAGTCGAAAGATTGTGAAAATGCCCCTATATATATATATATATATATATATATATATATATATATTACTTTTACCTAAAAAGTATTCGAAAGAAAGCAACGTATTAATTCTTAAAATCTCACATATTATTTATAACAAACGATCTTACAAAATATTTGTCTCGTTTATCCACTTCTAACTGCTACTAGAAAAAATAAATTACATAATGGTATTTCATCGTTATTTATTTCTCTGCGCGTCGAGGTTACATGTTAAAGCGTGCTAAGATTATTTCCTATAAAACCTCTTACGGTAATAGGAAATTTTGGATGGAATAAAATTAGCTCTACGTCAACAAAAGCTCCAGAATGTATAAATAGAAGGAAAGTAATACAAATAGTCTTTATTACTTCTACAGAACATTTTATCCCATTAATTAGTGGCTGTAATTGTAAAAGCTACCTGAAAACGCCAACTGGAGTCTTAATCGTGTTTTCGTTGTTTTCAATAAGCAAAACACATTTCATGAAACTTTCGAACTGCACACAATTTATTTAGTTTTCTTCTTAAGCAGCACAGAATAAAATTATACAAAGTAAATAATAACCCGAATGAAAATTAAATGGGACGATTAAAACTTTTAATTCCAAAACAATTTATGATATCAAGTTATCTCTAATTAGTAGATAGTACAATCATAAAAAAAATGACACATATATAGATTAAAAGGAAGTTTCTATTAAGACTTATGATATCAAATCATATATATTAATCTTTTCCCCTTATCATAATTTTATTCACCTGTCCTATCTTATAATAACTTAAAGAAACCCCCCTTTTCATTTATGTAATATGTTCTCTTATTTAATATAAGCTTAATTACATTTCAAGATACGATAAATTATCCCTTTTCATACATACATATTCCCTATTCTTCTTTTCGTAATACATATATGACCCCATCCTAAATTAACCGTTAGAAGCCATATGCCATGATTTTAGTTTCGATTGTGAGCTAGATATTTTCGTGACCATATTTGGTATTCGATGAAAGCCGCTATCAGTTCTTAGTTCTGCTCGCTAATCAAAAATTTATAAACCTTTCCTTATTTGGTTTTTAAACCGCGGTCACAAAATTCCGATATCCCTTCATGAGCCCCTGCTATTGTCTTGACTTAAAATACGTCTACATACAGCTTGAATACAAAAAGTGCGCGTTAAGTATGCCAAAATAGCACAGTTCATATAAAACAAACTTTTCAGAGAAGTACGCCAAATTGCAGTATTATAACCATTGTGGCGAATATATTGGCGATAATTAACGTTGCTCATACGCATATGTTATTTAGCAGACTCTCTCTAGCTTCCTTCTTGTACAAGTCCCATCTGAGGGGCCTCCCATCTCCAACGGAGTTTCAATAAATTTTTAATTGCTTTAAAATGAACCTGGTAGTAGTTATTAACGGCCACTTGTTGTAATGTCATGTTTATTCCTTTTACTGCCATCGCAATATCTAAAAATCATAAGAGTTATCATCACCCTATCCCAAAATTGAAACATTACTACAAGACTGTTATATTTATTTACGTACAGTCGAAAGAATCGGTCTTGCGTTTCAAATATTTGGTGTTACAAAATTCCCGCAAGAAGTAATTTTGATAAAAAACAAATAATTAAAATTTGTAGTGTATTCTGTCTTCCTTATCATTCCCTAAAAATTGGCTAAGTACTATGTTATCCCATCCAGCACTTCGTTTAAAATTAAAACAAATTTTTAGCTTTTCAATGAACCTATATAACAATTAGTTCTACAATATAACATCTTAACTTAAACAGTTGTCGTTTTGGACTTACTATTGCCCTTTGTTGCGTTTATGGCGATCTGGTCTACGACCATAACCCGTAATATCTGTATGTATTTTACTTTTTTTTATGTTTCGCAAAGTCGTACATTGCTCGTTTTTTATTTTCCGGCGATTTGAGTCTATAGACTCACTCGTGTAAGTTTTTTTAAGACCTTAATATAGGTTAAAAAGCCGAAAAATCAACGTTTAAAATGCACAAATAATATATGATAAGCAGCAAACAGCTGTTTCGAATCTATTAGCGAGATTCTTCTTCAGTGCAAGATGGGGAAAAAGGAACAGTGTGCTAGAAAAAGCAAGGCTGAGCAAAATGATAGACATAGACTTATATACCCTATGCGGGTAGCGAAGGCGCCAAAACAACCAATCTTAGAGAAGCAGTGGAAACGACTGGTTGGACAAGTTGCGACATCTACCGGAGAAGGAGCGAAAAAGAAACCAAAAAAGGGGGGATTAAATTAATGCTTTCCAAATACTTGGAAAATCAGGAATACTAGATAAATCATTGACTAAAGAGTGAGAATTTTTAATGATATGGTAAGCTTCCCAAAAAGCTCAGCCTTGCTCAGCCTAGCTTTTTCTAGCACGCTGTTCCTTTTTCCCGATCATTCACTGAAGAAGAATCTGACTAGTAGATTCGAAACAGCTGTTTGCTGCTTATCATATATTATTTGTGCCTTTTAAACGTTGGTTTTTCTGTTTTTTAATATTGTTGCACAAAGGATTTATTTGCTATTTTTATATATTTGCTATTTTTACATAATAAAGGTGTTCGCGATGAACATCTATGCTCTACAGACGTGGTTTCCACGTCTGAGCAGTTCCTCTTAGGCAGTCAATTTTTTTATTGATTCATAAAGTATACAGTACAGACTTATATATGGGACAGCATATCTGATAAATGGCCTCCATGGCTTTGCTGGGTGTCCCAAATTTTATGCAAGATTTGAATTTTGCGCCATTTGTGCCTAAATTGAAAAATATGGATGGGGACGACATATGGTTTCTGCAATACGGTGCCACATGCCCCATAGACCGAGAAATAATTCAATTACAGCATGAGTCATTTCCTGGTAGTGTAATTAACAGGTTTGGCGTCACAATAGGCCGCCCTTATTACGCGACTTAACGCCATTGGAGTTTTTCCTTGGGATTTTTTGAAGTTTAAGTTTTATACCAACAAGTCCACGAACACCTACGCCTTGAAGAAGGAAATTTAGCGCTTCACTGTAAGAAGAAAAAAAACTCTCTTCAATTCACGGAAATTCGGCTGGCAGCAGTGCTGCCGATGTATTTCCGTGAATTGGCGAATATCCGCTTTTAGGTGCGTTCGTAATTATATAAATACGTAGCACCTATAGTCGTCGTTCAGTCCGTCTGTCCGTCAGTCTGCCCGCATATAACAGAGCAAAAACTACCCAACCGAATGGTCTGAAATTTTAAATATATGATTGTTGCCAAAATTTTGTTGAGCCATTTGAAATTTTAAGAAAATCGGATGTATAGTTTAATTACAGGGACAGTCGAAAGTTTTTCTTTACATTACGGTCAATGGGAAAAATTATTGCAAGTGCATTTTAATGATGTACAGCCTTCCGAATGGTCTGAAATTTTAAATATATAATTGTTGCAAAATTTTGCTGAGCCATTTCCAATTTTAGGAATATCGGATGTATAGTTTAATTACAGGGACAGTCAAAAGTGTTCCGTTACATTACGGGAAAAGGGAAAAAAATATTGGAAGTGCATTTTAGTGATGTTACAGACTGCACTTTATGAAGTGCAAAAAAAATATACATTCAGTACAATATGGGGTGCAAAAATAATTATAAAACAAGTTATAGTACGAACGCACCTCATTTGCCACGTTTGACGAGCAATTTCCAACTTGTTTCTCTCTGTTACAGGAGGTAAAATATCCGTCAATTGAAGAAAGTTGGGAAAAAGCAAAAGCCGCAGACGTTGGATTCGAACCAGCCATCCCAGCGTTACGAGACGAGCACGCTAGTACTCAGCTATAGTTGTATAGAAGCGAAACGCTTTGAAGTAAATATGATTGCTTCAGATGGGTGTCGCTTGATCAAGTTCTTTAAAAAACTATTAATTTTAAAGTTCATTTCGGGAAGATTTCGCATTTAATGAGATTGTGCCTGGGATTTTTATACTTTAGTATTAATATAATATAAAAATACGAATTTTTATTCTTACGTAGATTGCTAGATGTAAAATATGAATACTGTATTTTTATTCGATAAGATTTTTTTGAGTAACATCGATTCCATTTTACTTTCTTAATTAAAATATCTTTTAAAAGTATTCATTTAAAGTATATTTTTAATGCGAATATTTATTTATAAAAATCTTTATAAATTCAGCTTTATGTAACTTTATTCAACTTTAAAAAATAAATTGTGAGTACTTTTGAATGAATGGGAAAAGTAATTGTTATTTATTTTGAAATTCGGAAACATTTTTGTCTTTTTTAATTGAATTAGAAATCTTAATTTATAGAATTATTGTTTTTTCATTTTTAAAATAAATTCGGATTCGTTATTAATAGGCCCAATACGCATGAGTGCTTGGAATGAACGGCATTTCTCTCTCTTTTTTAGGCGTTCTGGGAGAATTCACGGCTAAAACAAGTTTCTGGGAGTACGGAAATTATTTGTTAAAAAATGAGGAATAATTTAGTGTAAATTGAGGAGTTTTTCTGACAGTGTGTATCAACGAAATTCAGCCATATTTATGGAAAATGGTCATGGAAATTTTCAACAAAAGAACGGGTGTGTGCAAGCAAAGCCCGGGAGGCCATTTACCCGACATGCTATCAAATGCATAGGTTTATACTGTATACTTTATGAATCAATAAAAAATTTACAATTTTTAGTTATAAACCCATGTTTTCTTTCAAAATTACTTTTTGCGTGATTTTTGAAACGCCGTTTATAAGTAGACTCTTTTCAGTTTAAAAACTCAAATGTCCAAACTGCTGAGATATTAGTCTGACAGACACAACAAATTAAAAAAAATATGTGAAACAGTAATATACTTTACATTTTTATTTAATTCTATTCTAAAAAACTAGTCGTTGGGGCTACCGTAATACTTACCTATCATGGATATGCATAATATAAAATATGAAAATAAAACATGTGTAAACTACCGGGTGTCCCAAAAAGGACTGACTGATTTTAAAATTCAATAACTTGCAAACTGTGACAGATATTAAAAAAAATCTTGCAGGAGGGTTATGCATAAGGTCAAAAGTTTTATTACAGTGATTTTCAATTTTAGTTCGATTTACAAACAATAGATGGCGCTGCGATCAATAGACGCTAAATTCAGGCTCGATTTTTGGTACTTCGTGGCCCGGATAATACATTTCCATCTCCTTTTTCTGCATGGAACAAGATAAAGGACCAAAAATCGAGCCTGTATTTAGCGACTATTGCTTACAGCGCCATCTATTGCTTATAAATCGAACTAAAATTGAAAATCACTGTAATAAAACTTTTGACCTTATGCATAACCCTCCTGCAAGAATTTTTTTAATATCTGTCACCGTTTGCAAGTTATTGAATTTTAAAATCAGTCAGTCCTTTTTGGGACACCCGGTATTTATAAAATGCATTGCAATTCCAAAATACAGTTTAAACGTATATTTAAATATTTTCAACACTTAGTAATACTCTATTACTGAATTACGGGTACTACTTGATCATCCCGTCTACCAGTTTCAACAAATTATATAAATCGCCAAACTTATTGCAAAATTATACAAGTTGACGCAACTTTTATTTTAAATAACGAAAAAACAAATAAATTAGTAAAAGATTAATAAAAATACAAATAAAACGTTGAATTAAAGATCACTTGAAGACGTAACAAACACGTGTAACGGGTTTAATGTCAATTGAATGTGACATTTACGATAAGCCACTGTTGGCATCTAATCTTATAGTATGGCGTTAGTTTTTGGTAAATTGGATAATCAAATAGTACCGAATTGCATAAAAAGAACTTCTCTATAACTCCAATAATAATAATAATAATGATAACTAATAGTGTATTGCGTCGTATTAAGCGTCTCATTTCCAATTGAAATATATCTTTGGAAAATTTATATTTATGCAAAATTTTTGTTTTTTTACTGTCTTTTTTATTGACTCCTTATAATGAACAATTACGAAAATTTTTATATACCTTTTATCAGAACGAATATTTCGAGAGTCCGAAAAAATAGTTCCGGATAATCGAAATTACTGATATACAATAGGCTTCTTCCCATTATTACATACTAAGTAAACACCAAATTTCAAGTATCTATCTCAATTTGTTCGGGAGATAGAGCGTTTACAGATACACAGACAATACACAAGACACAAGACAAGAGGCAATTTTTTGTCTTCTAAAAATATGTTTTTTAGAATCTCCAGTGTCTGAAACGTGTAAATCCGTCAATTTTTTTTTTCGATTTTTAAAACGATTTCAAGACTTACCTTATGCAACGTATGAGTAAGTAATAAAGTATTTTTGTGAAAAAAACTTGCAGAAATACATAGTTTTGTCCAAAAACTTCCTAAATTTGAGAAGATTTCAAATCTAAATGTTCCTCTTTCTTTTAAACAACAAAAGCAGTATAAAACAATAATAATGGAATATGAATCATGGAGTACGTGTCAGTTTTCCCTTTAATTTCATTAGCATTTATTTTATAACATAATAAAAATGCATCTCAGCAGTCTCCATGGATATCAATAAATCAATACATTCTAATTACGCTTCCTATATATTTATAATATCACTCCCTTCCTAGCACAAGTTTAACTGGATTTGTTTATATTATCGAGAATAAATTTGGTTAAACAGAGAGAACTCGAATCATTTACAATTCTAATTTATACCAAAGCATTTATCAGACATATTGATTTCAATTAATTTTGCATGCGAAAAAGAATATAAAAATACACACAATTATGCATTTATTCCACCATTTATCCTACTGTAGAAAATGTTTGAAATTGGTTCGTTATTTTCAAAGTAATCGCTATATTAGATTGATTTTAACGCATTTCACCATTTTAATTTTCTAATTTAAAAAACTGTTTACGTCTTACACGTAACCGCTTTTTCAAGCTTTTAGCTCTAGCACCTTTAAAGCAATCGTGAATTTTGACCATTCCTTGAAAATCATTCTAATTTTTTTTATTTTAATATTTTCTATGCATATCAATGCTGTACATAAAATTTCTATGAAACACATTATTAAATGTGTATCTCTTTTTAACAACTGAAGTTTGTACAATCTCTAAAACACCAATAAACGGATATTATTATCTTATTAAATTCCTTTATAAAGTAATTTAATGACAAAAAAAAGATAATAATTATTAACATAATGGTAATTGCCGTCAAATATGTATTGCATTATAACTTACAAAATATGAATAGACGGATTAAATTTCATGTATGGTAAAGTATTTATTATTTAAGGATAATTATTTTTCATGGAGTGCATTATAATTAATATAATGGTTTGAAACAAAATTATCTTTATTAACGTACTGAGTAAATATTTAATAAATATTTTGCATGCCACCAAGTCACTAAACTGTAATTTCCTTACATCATTCCCTTTTAAAAATTTACAGCAGAAATGAAATTTCCCACCTTAAGTCGTTTAAATATATTTAATATCATATTAATTAGTTAATAAACTTGGTATAGCGAATTCAATTTTTCGAATACCTACAAAATCTGTGAATGCTTTGTTCGTTAATTAGCTCTATGCTATAATAATAAAACATGCCACTTTTAATTTTATTTGCCGAGTGGCAACTTTTCAGGCTTTATATGGAAACAATAGATAGGCTAAAACCACTTAACCACGTTACCAGAACTTTTACAAACAAAACAGTTTAAAGTTAGCAAGCATAGCATACGAGACAAGATAATGCAATAAAAATAGATAATTCTTATATTGTTTGAACGTTGCAATTTAAAAGGTTTAATTATACCTTATATGGTTAAGTATGGATTCCAAGTTATAAAGCTGCATAAAAGTACTAATTTAGTTTTGTGGGGGATTTATTTAAGTTTTTCTTTGTATATGAGTAAGTAATCGATTTTCGATGCTATAACGCTTAAATTTCAACAAGTTGGAAACTGTACGTTAAACGTGGCAAATGTGGTGCGTTCGTACCAGAACTACTTTTATAAATCTTCCGATCTTTGAGCAATATCTGTTGAACTGTTATGCAAAAATGCATGCATACAAATTGAATTACTATTCTATACATGGTGCAATATGTTATCTATCGCCGACCTTTAATTTCTCAACCGTTAGTCGTAGACATATAGTTCTAGCTACAAAAACGTTTCAAATGAGGTGAATATTCATGTTGTGGCATTATTTAAAGTAAAGAATCAATTTTGTAAAAATTACGAAATCTAACTTTTTATACGGTCCCCCGGTTTCTATAGTTATATTTAGGAAAAGTTTACACATATTACAACAGATATAACACAAAAAGTTTGACACCTGTACTGCAAAAATTGACAGAGTTACTAATTTTCAAAGTTTGAGATTTTTGCATTTGATTTTGTCTTTCATTGAGGGATCAGTTAAAAGACGAATTAAAGTAATTCGAAATCAAAATCAGGGTGCAATGTCCTTTTTACGGCGAAACCACCTTTAGCCGGTATCGCCAAATCGGAGTATCACCAAAGAGGGTTATTTCATCTAAAAATTTGAGCTGACTTTTAGGGGTCGTATACAAAGTGAAGAATGAAGTATTAAGATTTAAAAGAAAAATAATTATCAATTTATTATAATATCAGAAAACGGTGTATTATAAAAAAAAAATGAATACTTCAAACTCCGGAATCTGCAAGATCACCAAAGAGGGATATTTCATCTAAAAATTTGAGCTAACTTTTATGGGTCGAACAACATTCAAACGTCAAAGTAGGTAGAATCGACAACCGGAAAATAACACATACTCACTAAGGACTAGATAAATCATAGCGGAATGCAAACGACCAGCCGAGCTATAATGAGCATGAAAATTCGGATTTTGCAAATTACAATAGTTCCGCAACGCCACACGTTCGGGATGAAACATGACCCATCTAGCAGTTGACATACTAGTCAGCGCTGAGATCGTGTTGGCACTACGCATACATGCTATATGCCGAAATGATACTCATTTATGGTGAATGTCAAAGGAATGCCAGAGAGGCTGCGAGTGTTTATTCAGAACGTATCCCTAAGGAACTACATCCAACGCATGAAACTATAACTGATGCATTGCACTATCTTAGAGAGACCGTCTCTGTTTCATCACAACCCAGAACAAGTTGGCGGGCAAGGTGTAATGTTCGAGTGGCACCGGATGAGGTGCTGGCATTCGCCCTTTTAATTCCACAACTGAGCACGGCGGAAATAAGCGAGGCATGCGGTCAGCATGTCTGGCATTTATTACATGTTTTGTTTGTGGTTTGTTCTTGCACATGATGCGCATCCATAGCATCCGACAATGGTGCAAGCATTGATGCTGTGTGACCACGGACAACGATTCGATTATTGTAATTTCATGTTCAACACCTTAGAGGAAAAATCCTTCGTTTCTTTGTGATATTCTGTGGTCAGATGAGTCAATGTTTACACGGGGTGGCATTGTGAACATGCACAACGTGCATTGCTGGTCTCTGGAAAAAACCCCACTTCGCACGCACAATACGACACGTGTGGTGCGGTATATGGGGAAACCGGATTGTTGGACCCATCTTCTACGATGGGACCTTAACGGGCGAACATTACCTGCATGTGCTACAAAACATGGTACGTGACTGGTATGAAGAGCTGTATCTCCGACATGCATGCCGGGTGTGGTTTCAACATGATGGAGTTCTCTCCTCATAAAACATCAAACGTTCGGGCGTATCTGGCCACCGAATTCGGTTAACATATCCTTTGATATCGTGGTCCGGCCGCGTTCGCCGGACTTGACTCCCATGGACTTCTACATCTGGGGTTACATCAAGGCATAGGCCTATGTGACTGAGAACACTTCTCTAGTCTATTTGAAGCAACGCATCATCCTTGATTGTCGTACAGTTTGCACACCTGGTATGCTCTAACGTGTCCAAGACTCAGTACTGTCGCGCATTCAATTGTGCATTACCACCAATGGAGAACACTTTAAGCAGTATCTCTAGTAGATTCCGGCGTTTGATATATTCATTTTTTATAGTAGACCATTTTTTCATATTATAATAAATTAATATCTATTTTTCTGTTTAATCTTAATATTTCATTCTTCGCTTTGTATACGACCCCTAAAAGTCAGCTCACATTTTTAGATGAAATAACCCTCTATGGTGATACCCCGATTTGGCGATACTAGCTAAAGGTGCTTTCGCCGTAAAAAGGACATTGTAAACTGATTTTGATTTCGTATTACTTTATTTCGTCTTTTAACTGATCCCTCAATGAAAGACAAAATCATTTGCAAAAATCTCAAACTTTCAAATTTAATAACTCTGTCAATTTTTGTAGTACAGGTGTAAAACTTCTTGTGTTACATGTGTTATGATATGTGTAAAATTTTCCTAAATATAACTATAGGGGACCGGGGGACCGTATAAAAAGTTAGATTTCGTAATTTTCATAAAATTGATATTTTACTTTAAATAATGCGACAACATGAATATTCATCTCATTTGAAACGCTTTTGTAATTGGTACCATATGCCTACGATCAACGGTTGAGAATTTAATGGTCGGCGATAGATAACATTGCACCCTGTATATTATATTCAGTAATACGGAAATAAAAGATCTCCATCTTAAATCTGACGTAATCACCATGGTAACCTAGAATTATTACCTATCATGGGATATCATTGAATTAATTACGCTGATATTTAATAGAATAATCACCATGGCAACCTAGAAAAGAATTCTGGAACGATCTTATATATTACATTTCAAACGTTTCGGTTGGCCAGTTTTTGCGTTGTTATATGCAAACTGACGAACGGACGGACCAGGTGGCGTCTATAGGTGTACGTATTTATACGAGTATAATTACGAACGCACCTAATAAAAATGGTAAAATAATTATGATTTAACTATAATTATTTTTAGTTTAGCACATTATAATAGGTATAATGGTTTGAAAGAAAGTTATTTTTATTAACAAACTACTTAAATATTTAATAAACAGTTTACATGTCATCAAATTAATTTTTTTTTTTTTTTTTTTTTTTTTTTTTTTTTTTTTTTTTTTTTTTTTACATTTTTATACATTTACAAGCAGTTACCGTAATATAAAAACGAATAATGATGGCATGAATAATTAGTGCATAAAGAAATAAATGCCAAGATCAGTTTTCCGAGACAACATTTGAAATGTTTTATCCATGAAATAAAATTTCCCACCTTAAGTCAATTAAATATATTTCGTCCCATATAACTCAGTTATTTAACTTGGTAAAGTGAATTTAATTTTCGAATCCTTCAGTAATCGCTACAAAATTTGTGAATGCCTCGTTCTTTAAGTGGCTCTATCCAATAATAAAACACGCCACTTTTAATTTTATTTGGTGAATAGTAACTTTTCAGGCTTTATTTGGAAACAATAGATAGGCTAAAACCACTTAAAATTGTTACTAGAACTTCTACAAACAAAACTGTTTAAACTTAGCGAGCATAGCGTGGAAGAGAAGTTAATCCAATAAACGTAGATAATGGGTTTATTGGTTGAAAGCTGTGATGTAATAGGATTAAATCTTTCTTATATGGTTAAGCATACATTCCAACGATATAAAGCCACATGAATGTACACATTCCGCTTTGGGGCACTAAGATCTAGTTACGTTTTTCTTTGTATCTCAATGAGTAATCACATTTTCTTATATACCAGATTTTATCTATTTGTATTAAATGCACTTAATAATGTTTATTTTAGTTTTACGGTCATTTAAATCTATTGCTATGATTTTGCACGATTACACGAATATAAAGCATACACTATACGACCAATGATGATTAGTCACTTGCGATTTTAGACGGTTTGTTAAATATCTAAAAAAATACATGAGGAATTATCCTGAAACTCCTTACGTAAACAGAAAAGTATAGGTCGTATATTTCTGCGAAGATTTTTTTGCGAAATCCCATAGAGGACAGTCAACAAATCGAAAAAGAAGAAATATCTTTTGAATAACCCTATAAAAGCTAATGTAGCAAACTGTAGAACATGATTAAGAGGCTTATTGTAATAAACTGCGTTCATTCTTATGAGGATAGCATGTATACTAGTAGAGAAATTAAGGTTTTTATAAAAACAGTCCAAAGATTTTTTATTATAATTTGCAGAGTACTTAATAAAAAAAAAATATTCCCTTTAGAAAATATGACAATCAGCATTGTACACTATACCCTTAAATCATAATTAAAAAATAACAAAAATTGGATGAAAAATGAGCAGGTTTGCTAAAAAATGTTTCACTGAGCATGCGTAAATGCAATCAAAATGTAATGTGTATAATGTATTATCTAAGTGTGTTGTTCGCAAAGCGAAGCAGAAAGGTGAGGAGCTGTATCCAAATACCTGTTGATTAGTGCCAAGACAGCGTACACAATATTGCATGTACTACTACATTTGGATACAACCCCTCATCTTTT
This sequence comes from Maratus speciosus, assembly GCA_963932465.1. Taxonomy (NCBI): domain Eukaryota; kingdom Metazoa; phylum Arthropoda; class Arachnida; order Araneae; family Salticidae; genus Maratus; species Maratus speciosus. The sequence goes on along the minus strand of OZ010794.1, from coordinate 497,182,895 downwards.
TGCTTCCTTTTGGGAACAACGGATTTCAAGATTATTCTATCGACGATAATTTTCAGAACTTTCAAGCTGTTATTTTGAGACTTTCACAAAGTTGCTCTATATACTTAGTAAATACATTATGAACATAATATTTTGATTGCATTCGCGCATGCGCAGTTAAACATTATTTAGTAAACCTGCTCATTTTTCATCCAACTTTTATTATTTTTTAATTCTAACTGCAGGTTATTGGTACAATGTTGTTTGTCATAGTTTCTGAAAGGACCATTTTTTTATATTTGAACACTGCAATTTATAAGCAAAAAACGAAGCAAAATGTGAGACTGTTTTTATAAAAAACCTTAATTTCTTTACTAATATACACGCTATCCTCATAAAAATGAACATACTTTATACAATAAGCCTCTTAATCTTTTTACACAGTTTGAACGGTTTTGCAACATTAGTTTTTTACAGAGTTATCCAAAAGATATTCCTAATTTTTCAATTTGTTGACGGGAATAAATTTCGAAGACCTATATGAAGTATACTTTTCTGTTTACACATCTGGCGTTTCATGATAATTCCTCATGTATTTTTCTAGATATTCAACAAAACGTCTAAAATCAACCATCTAAAGTGACCAATCATCATTGGCCATATCGTTGGTACCATGTCAAACTATCCAATGTGAAAATAGAGGGCTACTTTTTAAAAATTCATATTTCTTGATCGGCACCACTTTTTTGAAATCGTAAAATTCATCTTATTTAATCTTATTTAATGACATATTAATTAAAGCGAAAACAAAGGGAATGTTACCATTTCAGAAAAGTTGTGCCAATCAAGAAATCGTAATTTAAAAATAAAAGCCCACTATTTTCATATTGGATAGTTTGACATGGTACCGACGATATAGTGTAATAGTACAATGAAAAATGATGTTTTCAACTATGATAAAACATTAAAACACGGTTGACAGTTTCGTTTCCTTTTTATCCAGAATTTCCAAATGCATTATGAGTTACAAAAAATCGATGTTATAACGCTTAAATTTCATACATCATAAAGCAATTATGACCATACGAAAATTATTTTAGGTGGAGTACATTATAATTGATATAATGGTTTGAAACAATGTCAGCTTCATTAACGCACTATGCGTAAATATTTAATAAACATTTTACATGTCATCAAATTAAAAAATTCTATTTTTTTTTTTTTTTTTTTTTTTTTACGTTTTTTCTTTTTAAACATTTACAACAGATTTCGTTACATAAAAACAATAATGATGACATGAATTATTTGTACGTATAAAAATCAATGCCAAGATATGTTTTTCGAGAACACTTTTGAAATGTTTTATACATAGAATAAAATTTCCCACCTTAAATCGATTAAATATATTTTGTTCCAAATAACAAAGTTTAACTTGATAAAGTTAATTTAATTTTCGAATCATTAATTAATCGCTACAAAATTTGTGAACGCCTCTTTCTTTAAATGGCTTTAACCAATAATAAAATACGCCACTGTTAATTTTATTTGCCGAATAGCAACTTTCCAGTCTTTATTTGGAAACAATATATAAGCTGAAACCACTGAACCCCGTTACCAGAACTTTTACAAACAAAACTGTTTAAACTTAGTGAGCACAGCATGCGAGAGAAGATAATCGAATAAAAATAGATAATGGTTTTATTGTGTGAAAGTTATATTGTAATAGGATTCATTGTACTTTATATGGTTAAGCATTTTAAGATCATGCATCAAAGATTTTACTTCAAAAGCGTTATTCAAAAACTCTCTTTAAATGTCTTGAAATTAAATAACAGCATCTGTAAAAATACGGAAAATAACTTGAAAATGAGTCTCGGGATACCCAAAATTGTTCTAAATTACGTTTTCACTGAAGCTTACTTTTTTCATATAATTGGAAATCCGTGACATGAATGTTTCTAAACACTAAAAGGATATTTTCAAAGCTTCTTAAGGAATAAAAAATAGAACATTCTCACTAATACACTTTGAAAGCCAAAATGATAGGATGCCCTAGAGATTGTAACGAATAATAAGGATTGAAACATTGTTTAAAAGCTGAAAAGACTCTTGAAATCGATACACTTTTTTTTCATGAAAATCAATACTGCCTTTTAAACTTCATTTTGCTTTTCGATTTCGTAAAAGAAATTATATAATACAATATGTGAAGAAATAGAATAATTTAAAAAATAATAATTAATCAAGTTTACATCACCAGTTTTTATTTTTAAATGGCATTGTTAAAATATTGAAAAACTTCCAATGCTTTGCTGAGAAATGATTTGAATGAGAACTTATTTACTGAATTATAATTGATTACAAATAATGTTTGTATAAGACTTTTTTTTACAAATAATATTTTAACAATATTTCATATTTTTGCTTATTAAATATTTTATAATTTACCGGTTCTATAGCAAGCTCAGTTCGCGCAAAAATACTTGTAACTTTTACTGCTTTATATTTTACACTGATATTTCTTTTTACTCTTAGCGTTTGTTAGATTAATGTTATACAACAATATATGTATAAATATATTGTTTTTATCTAATAAAAAATTCGTGTATATATATATATATATATATATAACAATTATATAATTACAATTCATCATCTATTTCCAATTACTAAAATTAAATTAATGAATTTAGCTTCAATACATAACACTGGCATTATACAAAATAAAAATGAAACCTATGACTTGTAACACAAAATCAAGCTCAATACCACTAATTCGCTAGCACATTGTGAACGATTAATACAGATAAAATATATGAAAAACCACCAAATTTTGATACAATAACCTATTAAATACAAAAGATACAAAAACCAGCGGAATAATTTTGAGCCATTAAAAGACGTATCATAAACAAATAATAGATCAATTGGATGGATGTATCAGGAAGCTTGTATAGCATTTCACTTCATCGGGGGCACATGGAATACAAATATATAAGCAAAAACATAGTCGATTTCTGTAAAAGAATCCAGGTATAAGCTAAAATTGAATTTCTTTATGTACCCGATCGACTATACTCCAAAAAGTATTAATTTATCATGCCATATAAATTGAAAGAAAGAAATAATTAATCAATGCAAGATCCGTAATAATGAACAACATGAACAAAATTGGAACATGTAAATTAAAGACTTACTCAGCAAGAGAATTGCTATGACCATATCATAATCGCAAACATGTATCCCTTTTTAACACAGCGAAAATCCCGCCTAATTAAATGGTTACAGTTAAAAGCGAATCCTTACGGTTTCAAATCACCAGACGTTGCAGATAATATTAACATTATTATAAATATAATAATTATAATTAATTAAATAGTCTAAATATTAAAAATGATTTTATATGCTATCTTAAGAATCCTGGATTAAATTATTACTAAAAAGTACAAAAAGAAGTAGATGTTTAAAATAAACATGCAATAAATAAGATAAATAATATTATAAAGTATGGCAACATAATTATTTTAGAACTGAATAAATAATTATTTAATGCTGCCATCTACCGAAACTTCAAAAAATTAAAAAAGTTATAAATGTCCATCCGTGTTCACAATCTCAGCTAATAGAAGTAGAAATAATTTGTAGCGGTTCCATCTATCGGAGAATACCAAAAATATCTATGTAGAAAAATTGCATGTTGCAAATATTAGACCAACGATTGTGACTCATTGTATTTTATGTTCAACATGTCAAATAATTTTCATACAAGAATTGGTACACAGTCATACGACGAGAAACATATTTTGCTACTTATGTTTATTATTATTATTATTATTATTATTATTATTATTATTATTATTATTATTATTAACTTTAGGTCAGCTTTTGTAATTCTATTTACAGTTCATCTAGAGATGTTTAACGTCTTCACGCCCTTGGCCACATATGTAGACGTTTAGATTTTATAATTAAAATTGCTGTCAATAATAACTAGTATGTTGTGGCCATCACAAAACTTTCTTCTATATAAATCACGTCAATTAAATGATTTAAATAGTACAAGAAATAACAAAGATTTAGCACCAATTCATATCAAAGTATATCTGAATTTGAAGTTGGATGAAAATTCGTGCATTAGTTGTTGCGATAGAGCTATAGCGGAAATTCTGAAAAAATTTAGCATACCAGCGCCACCTGTTGAGCGATTTACACCAAAAGTAAACAGCACTAAACGATATCAAGGTATACCTGAGTCTGAAGTTTGTTGAAAATCCAAGCATTATTTCTTGGGATAAAGCTATTGCGGAAATCTCAAAAATACAGCATAGCAGCGCCACCTGTTGAGCGATTTACACCAAAAATCAAACAGCATTAATTTATACGTCAATTCATGTCAAGGACTAAGTAAATCTGAAATTTGATGAAAATCCGTGCAATAGTTCTTGAGATACAGTTCTTGTAGAAATCGTGAAAAATGCAGCACAGCTGCGCCACCTGTTGGGCGATTTACACCAAAATTTAAACATCACTAATTTATATCAGGGACTAACTGAATCTGAAGTTTGATGGAAATTCGTGCATTTTTTCTTGAGTTAGAGTTATTGCGTAATCATGAACAATGCAGCATATCAGCGCCACCTGTTGGGCGATTTTCACAAAAAAGTAATCAGCACCAAACTATATCTTGGACTAACAAAATCTGAAGTTTTATGAAAATCCGTGGAGTAGTTCTTGAGATATAGCTATTGCAGAAATCGTGAAAAATGCCGCATAGCAGCGCCACCTGTTGGGCGATTTTCACCAAAAACCAATCAGGTCCAGTTTTTATCAAGATCTAACTAAATATGAAGTTTTGTAAAATTCCGTGCATTAGTTCTTGAGATAGAGCGCCCACAAAATTTGTGTCACATACAGACTCACAGACAGAGTGACAGAGTGACAGAGTGACAGACAGACTCACAGACAGACATTTTCTAAAAACCATCAAATCGTGTTCTGGACATTCTAAAACGTATAAATCCGTCGAAAACCGGAAGTCGAAAATTTTCACGAATCCAATACTTTCTTCTTGTAAAGATAGAAGAAAGTAAAAAGGACAAAAATTTGAAAATAACTTATTCACTACAGAATCCTTCAACAAGAGAAGTACAAATATTATGGTTTGGCTGCGCTGATAATATTATTTCCGATGTACAGTTAGATATACAAAAAAAAAAAAAAAGTGAAGTAATTTTTCGGCAATCGGTGTTGTTGGATTATTTGAAGAAATCGTTAATACCATCAACCACTTTCGGCCACTTTTTCCTGGTTCCACTCACATTTCCACTGTTAAAAAATATTACATTTGATTTTTCAACGTCGAAATGGAGTTGTAAACAATTAACATGAAACTGTATGGTTTTAAAGAGGAAAATTTTTATTTTTTTATTTTTTAATAATTTTTAAAGTTTTGGAACAAAATAGCCCCTGATAGGGTCTTCTTTGGTCCATTCACCTAGTTTCAAACAAAATGAATACATTTCATATGTAAATAATACATTTTTATGGAAACCTCCTTGCAATAGCACTTGCTAATAAATTGACGCTGCAAACCCGATAAACAATTTTTTTTTTTTTACATTTAAACACAATAAACCAATTGTTAATATTAAAGAAACGAGAAACAGTTTTCGTCATGTTATCCTCAGCACCTGAAACAAAAACAATTAATGTAACATTTTACAACAGTAACATTTGTAAAAAAAAATTACTTAAAACTTGCTTTAAGAGATTTGGTTGTTCAAAAGGCATTTCTACGAAATTGGGACAATCGCTAAATCCAGGCTCGCTTTTTCGGCCTGTCTCTTCTTCCATGCGAGAAAAGGAGGTTAAACTGTGTTGAATGGATCCCGAAGTTCCAAAAATCGGGTCTGGACATAACACCTATTTCTCTCAGTGTCATCTATTGTTTGAAATTCGAACTAAAATAAAGAATCACCGTTAAAAAAAAAAAAAAAGCTCCTGATATCATACATAACCCTCCTGCAAGAATTGTTTTAATATCTCTCACCGTTTGCAAGTTATTGAATTTTAAAATCATCGCTTATTTTTGGGACACCCGGTATTTTCTGTTAAATATGATATGCATACCATTTTCAGGGACACACAAAAGATTTCGGATACAGTAATATAACCGAAGTACTGTCTATTAGCGATAATGTCTGGAAGTCCGTTTTCACTTATGATATCCGTTTTTAAGTTTAACTCACTTCTGCATACTACGGGGAATGTATAAATGTTATAGATCATATACAGGGCAACACAAAAAAATACACAAGAATTACTGAATATCTTTATGAATTGCTTAAGTGTGCTTTTGAATTGACTTTCTGCATTTTCAACCTGAACTAATATATTTAGCATATTAAGAGATATTTGTATAAAGCTGTAATATGTTTACAAATAAATCATATCTACACATAATCTACACAAAGAACTAGGTAAATAAAAGCTTATGAATGATAATTTTTTACTGTGTGATTTTCGTTGTTTTAAACATGATTTTTTTTCCTGAATTAAAGTTTAGCTTAATATGTGGCGTGTATAAAAATTTGTAGGTTATATACAGAGCTATACAAAAAAATTCAAGTATTTTTCCGCCTATTCATGAAAATTGCTTATGGTGAGTTTCCACCTCATTATGCTTTTTGTTTCTAAATTAAATTTTAGCATACTACGTGGCACTTATAGAAATGTACATCGCACGTTCCTCTTCTCAAATAATTACAGTAATCATCTTCACACAACAATATTAATGATAAAACGACTGATTTATATGCGTCAGAGTAAAATCCAGTTAAATTGTTTTCAAGATTATACTTCAAATATTTTATCAAAAAAATAAAATTTCATACCTTAAGTGAATTAGAAAATATTTCGCCTCAATTGACTCAGTACTTGGTATGAAAAATTCCATTTTAGAATTCAGAAATGATAGTTACAAACTCTCTGAAGACATTAGCATTAAAGCGCCGGTACCTAATAATGAATCAGGCCATTTTTAATTTCATTTACCTATTAGCTACTTTTCAAGCTTTATTTGGAAACAATAGCTAGACCTTTAGCCACTTAACCACGTTCCCAGAACTTTTACAAACAGATTTGCTTAAACATACCGCGCAGAGCATTAGAGTGGAGTTATCCAATAGAAATAAATAATGCTTTTATTGGTTGAAAGCTGGTGTAATAGGGTTAAGACTAATCTACTCAGTTAATTACGCAAGTTCGCGATATAAATACAAGTCCTCTGTTTTACTTTGGGATACAAGTGATTTATCTCCTTTCTTCTGTCTAAAAGAGTAAGTAATCAAATTTTCTTCATAACATGGAATCCATTTGAATTAAAATGTTATCCAGCAAAATTAGATCATACTTTCACTGGTTTAAACCTGTGACGCAATAGGATTAATTATACTCTAAGCTGCTAAGTGCGCTACGCAGGATATAAATAAAAATTCTCATTTTAATTTTGAAATACAAGTAAATTAATTTATTTCTTCATTGTAAATGAGAACGTAATAAGATTTTCTTAATAATTTCATCGAAAATTACACAATAGTCGCATCTAAATTACATTAAATCATATTAAACATACTCAATACAGGTTATTTTGCTTCAATTCTCATCGGAATAGAAATGTGATTTTGTAGGGATTGACATTTAGTTTTAAGTAATGAGCAATTTTATCCACATTGCTATAACGAGTATGCATTCAGACAGGATTGAATGATTTTTGTAACATTGCGTAAAAATATAATAGCTATTTTCTATGTCATGAAATTAATAACTGGTAAATTCATCGTACATTTCTTCTTTCAAATAATCACAGTAATTATCCTTAGACAAAAATATTAACAACGAAACGAATTATTTATACACATAGTAAAGCCTTATTTAATTTTTTCAACAACATGATCCCAATGAAATCTCAATCCAGGAAATAAAGTTTCATACCTAACTGAATTAGAAAATATTTCGCCTCCAGTAACTCAGTTATTTAATTTGGTACGGAGAATTCAATTTTCGAATCCTGAAATTATTGCTACAAACACTGTGGACTGACATTAAAACACCTATTTCTAATAATGAAACATGCCCCTTTCAATTTTATTTGCCAGGAAGCTACTTTTAAGCCTTTATGTAGAAACAATAGCTACGCTGAAGCGACTTAATCACGTATCCAGAACTTTTACAAACCGAATTGCTTAAACATAGCGAGCAGAGCATTAGAGTGAAATTATCCAATAGAATTAGATAATGCTTTCATTGGTTGAAAGCTGTCATGTTATAGATTAAACCTAACCTATTCGGTTCATTGTACGAGTCCCCAGTTTAAGTTTGGGATACAACTGATTTAGTTCCTTACTTCTTTATAAAAGAGTAGGTAATTAGATTTTCGTTAAAATATGGGATATATGTTGCTTAAAATGTTATCCAATAAAAGTAGATAATGTATTTATTGGTTCGCAATATCAAGATATAAATGAAAATACTCATTTTTATTTTGGCATACAAATAATTTACTTTCTTTCTTTATTGTACAATAGTCACAGTGTCACATAATAAGATTTTTTTAATAAATACATAAAAAATTAGATAATAATTACATTTAAAATTCATCAAATCATATTAAATATACTCAATACGGATTATTCACGTTCAAATCTGATTTGAACAGAAATGCGATTTTGTAGGAAATTACCTTTTTTTAAGCCATGGACAATTTTACCCGTAAATGGTATAACGCGAATGCATTCAGGAAGCACCGATTGACTTTTAAAGCATTGCGTAAACATATAATAGATATTTTCTATGTCATGAAATTAATAACTTGTAAATTTCATCGTGCACTTCTTTCCAATAAATACAGTAATTATCTTTACACAAAAGCATTAATAATGAAACGAATTATTATATACAGTGAAATACGTTTAACACGAAAACACTTAACATGAAAAATCGGTTAACACGAAATGATATAGCGGTCCGGACGGTATACAATGCAATTTAATGCATTTATTTTTCTTTTAACACGAAATAAAAAACGTTTAACACGAAAAAAATTCACTTTCGAGCTAGTTAGTTTCAGTAGAAATTGGTGAATTTTGTGTTAAGACCACTGAATTTTGGGTGAAAATCAGTGAATTCGTGTTTTTTGTAAATTAGCTTATGTTTTATTAGCGCAATGGCTGAGAAATAGATGCGACAACAAACTGCTATTTCGATTCAAATGAAGATGAAGCTACTTAATGCAGTTGATGGAAAAAAAGGACGAAAACAGAAATCTGCAAAGAGTTTGCCATTGCTAATTCTACGTTATACACAATAATAAAAAACAAGGATCCCATTACGTTAAGATTTGAGCGCAGTATGTTTCAGCCAGAGAGAAAGCGCATGAGAACTGCTAAGCACGAAGATTTAGAGACAGCATTGATTATTTGGTTCAAACAAGCTAGATCTCAGAATGCTGAAAAAGACACTTAAAAGAAAGATATCTGACTTTTCTCCAAAAAACAATATTTTTGTTACTTGCTTTTTATCCTAATGGATGCAACTTACTAGTAGTTTAACAGGAAATCGAAATAAAATTTGACGACGTCGAAAATATTTGTAAGTTTTGTTCTTTTTTTACGGATCTCTTAACGCAAAATTCTTTTAACACGAAAAAAACTTTCGTCCCCTTAGTTTCGTGTTCACTGTACATGATAAAGCCTTGTTTAATTTTTCAAGAAAATGCTCCCAATAAAATCCTAATCCAGGAAAAAAAATTCATAGAAAATATTTCGTCTCATGTAACTCAGTTATTTAACTTGGTAAGGAGAAGTCAATTTTCGAACCGTGAAATAATCGTTACAAACTCTGTGAATGCATTAACATTAAAGTGCCTATACCTAATAATGAAACATGCCAGTTTTAATTTTATTTGCCTAGAAGCTACTTTTCAGGCATTATATGGAAACAATAGCTACGCTGAAGCCACTTAACCACGTTTTTAGAACTTTTACAATCAGAATTGGTAAAACATAGCGAGCAGAGTATTAGAGTGGAATTATCCGATGGAAGTAGGTAATGCTGTTATTTGTTTAAAGCTGTGATGTAATGGGATTAAACCTAACCTACACGGTTAAGTGTGCAAGCTCACTATATAAATACAAGTACTCATGTTAACTTTGGGATACAAGTGATTTAGTTCCTTTCTTCTAAGTAAAAGAATGAGTAATCAAATTTTCTTCATAATTTAGAATCCATTTAAATTGAATTGTTATCCAGTAAAATGCTTTATTGGTTAATGCTTTCAACCAATACTTTTAATGGTTGAAACCTGCAACGTAATAGGTTAAATATATCCTAAGCGCAAACGCATGATATACATACAAATACTTATTTTAACGTTAGCACGCAAGTGATTAGGTTACTTTCTTCTTTGTGAAAGAGTAATGTATTTTCTTCATAATATGGAAGGGGTGTGATATAAAATGTTATCTAATAAAATTGGATAATGCTTTTATTCGTTGAAACCTATGATGTAATAAGATTAAATTAATACTACACGGTTAAGTGCAAAATCTCAGGATTTAAATGCAAATACTCATTTTAACTTTGGTGTACAAGTGATATACTTCCTTTCTTCATTGTAAAATAGTACATAATAATATTTTCTTAATAATTACATGAAAAATTACACAGTAATTGCATCTAAATCAGATAAATCATATTAAATATACTCAATGCAGATAATTCTACTCCAATGCTCATCTGAATAGAAATGTGATTTTGAAGGAATTGACATATTCTTTTAAGCAATGGGCAATTTTACCCACATTGGTATAACGAGTATGCATTCAGGGAGGACTGAGAGACTTTTGTAGCATTGCGTAAACGTAGAACAGATAGTTTCTATGTCATGAAATTAATCACTTGTATATTGATTGCGCATTTCTTCTTACAAATAATTACAGTATTTATCTTTACACAAAAGCATTAATAATGAATTAATTGTTTATATACATAGTAAAGCCCTGTTTTATTTTTTCAAGACCATGCTCTATAAAATTTCATACCTAAGTGAATTAGAAAATATTTCTCGTCCAGTAACTCAGTTATTTAACTTTGTACTGAGTATTATATTTACGAATACTGAAATAATCGCTGGAAACACTGTGAATTGACATTAAAACCCCTATTTTGAATAATGAAACATGCCACTTTAATTTTCTTTGCCTTAAAGCTACTTTTAAGACTTTATATGGGAGCAACAGCTAGCATGGATCCACTTAGCCACGCATAGAGAACTTTTACAAACATAATTGCTCAAACATCGAGCAGAGCTTTACAGTAGAATTATCCGATAAAATTAAGTAATGCTTTTATTGTTTGAAAGCTGTGATGTAATGGGAGTAAATCTAACCTACATGGTTAAGTGTGCAAGCTCGCGATATAAATAAAAGTCCTCGATTTCCCTTTGTGATGTAACTGATTTAGTTCTAATCTGCTTTGTAAAAGTGTGAATAATCAGATTTTCTTTATAAAATGGAATTCATATGAAGTAGAATGTTATCCATTAAAATTAGATAATGCTTTTATTGGCTTTGTCATCTGAAGTAATTGGGTGAAATCTATCCTCCGCGGTTAAAACGCAATCTCAAAACATAATCATTTTAACGTTTGGATACATGTGATATCCTTTCTTTATTTATTACAAACGAGTACATAATAAGATTTTCTTAATAATTACATCAAAAATTACATAATAATAGCACATAAATTTAATCAAAATCATATTAAATATATATAATACAGATCTTTCTGCTTGAAGGGTCATTTGAATTGAAATGTGATTTTGTAGGGACGGCCTTTCTTTTAATCAATGGGCAATTTTACCCACATTGATATATCGAGTATTTATTTAGGAAGGACTGAATGACTTTTTAAGCATTGTGTAAGCATATTATAGATACTTTCTATGTCATGAAATTCATAACTTGTAAATTCATATTTATAAAAACTTTTCAAAATAACAGACATTACATTACATTACAAGATAAAAGCACTAAAAACAATATAAAAGGACGTTTCGGATTCATTCTGAATCCCTCATCAGCTAATTCTTAACGTAAAAGTCATACTAGATTTTAAAGTTCAAGAAGTAGAACAATGTGATACATTGTAAATTCATCTTTCCAATAATCACAATACGTAATTATTTTTGCACAAAATCATTAATAATGAAACGAACTATATACATACATAATAAAGTCCTGTTTAATTTTTTCTACAACATTCAACCATTAAAATCTCAATCCATGAAATAAAATTCCATACATAAGTAATTAGAAAATATTTCGCCTGAAGTAAATCAGTTATTTAACTCTGTACGGATAATTCTATTTTCGAATCCTGAAATAATCGTTACAAACTCTAGTGAATGCATTGACAATAAAGTGCCTATATCTAATAATGAAACATGCCAGTTTTTATTTTATTTGCCAAGAAAGCAGTTTTCAGGCTTTATTTGGGAACAATAACTAGGCTGAAGCCACTTAACCATGTTTCCAGAACTTTTACAAAAAGAATTGCTTAAACATAGTGAGCAGAGCATTAGAGTGGAATTATCCAATAGAATTAGATAATGCTTTTATTGGTAGAAAGCTGTGATGTAATGGGATTATTCCAAACTTACATGCTTAAATATGCAAACAACCGATATAAATACAAGTCCTTAGTTTAACTTTGTGATATAACTGATTTAGTTCTTTTCTGATTTGTAAAATATAATGAATAATCAGATTTTCTTTATAAAATGGAATCCATATGAATTTAAATGTTATTCAACAAAATTTGGCAAACTTTTATTGTTTAAATCATCTGATGAAATGGGATTAATCCTAACTTACATCGTTAAGTGTGCAAGCGCGCGATATAAATCCAAGACCTTAGTTTAATTTTGTGATACAACCTATTTAGTTATTTTCTGCTTTGTAAAATAATAAATAATCAGATTTTCCTTATAAAATGTAATCTATGTGAATAAAAATGTTATTCAATAAAATTAGATAATGCCTTTATTGGTTAAATCCTCTGATGTAATAGGGTGAAATCTATCCTCCACGGTTAAAGCACAATCTCAAAATATAAAAAAAATCATACCCATTTTAACGTTTGCATACAGTGATTTCCTTCCTTTCTTCAGTAAACGAGTACATAATAAGATTTTCTTAATAATTACATCCAAAATTATATAATAATTTCACATAAATTTCATTAAAATCATATTAAATATACATAATACAAATTTTTCTGCTTCAATAGCCAGTTGAATTAAAATGTGATTTTGTAGGGATGGCCTTTCTTTTAATCAATGAGCAATTTTTTCCACATTGATATATCGAGTATTTATTCAGGGAGGACTGAATGACTTTTTATGCATTGTGTAAACATATAACAGATATATCATGATAATTTCATGAAATTCATAACTTGTAAATCCATCTTTCCAATAATCACAATAATTATTTTAGCACAAAAGAATTAATAATGAAACGAATTATTTATATACATAATACAGACCTGTTTAATTGTTTTAAGAATATGCGCCCATTAAAATCTCAACCAGGAAATAAAATTTCATACCTAAGAAATTAGAAAATATTTCGCCTGAAGTAAATCAGTTATTTAACTCTGTACGGAGAATCCAATTTTCGCTTCCTGAAATAATATTTACAAACTCTAGTGAATGCATTGACAATAAAATGCCTATATCTAATAATAAAACATGCCACTTTTAATTTATTTGCCGGGAAGCTAGTTTTCAGGCTTTATTTGGGAACAATAACTAGGCTGAAGCCACTTAACCACGTTTCCAGAACTTTTACAAACTGAATTGCTTAAACATAGCGAGCAGAGCATTACAGTGGAATTATCCAATAGAATTAGATAATGCTTTTATTGGTTGAAATCTGTGATGTAATGGGGTTAATCCTAACCTACATGGTTTAGTGTGCAAGCACGCGAAATAAATACAAGACCTTAGTTTAACTTTGTGATAGAAGTGATTTAGTTCTTTTCTGCTTAGAGTAAGTAATCAGATTTTCTTCAAAATATGGAATTCATATGAATAAAAATGTTATCGAATAAAATCAGATAGTGGTTTTATTGATTGGAAGCTGTGATGTAATATGATTAAATCTAACCTAGACGGTTAAATGTGTAATCTCAGGATATAAAATCAAATACTCATTTTTTTGGCGTACAAGTGAATTAATTATTGAAATCGGATGATTGAACTTTGTGCCGATATACCGGATGTCCATAAAAGGATATCCCAGTTATAAGTTTTAATTTTGTTAACTGTAGGCATTGTAGATTGTCGGTTCAAGGTAAAAAATAAAGAGTGACCCTAAACAGTTTTAGATAAACGCATGCACGAATACTGCTTTATTACTGACTAGCTTGCTGTGCCACATACGCAAAATGGCGACTCCTGAGCGCAAAGCGTTATTGTATCTGTGAGGATTAAAAAGACGTTTGAGCCATGAGAATTTTTCCTTTGGGGCCTCATAAAAAGATTGTGTGTACGTTCAGTCTAATAATTTTCCAGAGTTGAGATACAGAATTCAAGACGCTATTGCTTCCGTTACTCCGTACTTGTTAACCGATAAATGTATCGAATAAACAAAATAGAGTTTTCTACTTTAACATATATATAATAATTTAGTGTAAATGGAAATTAATAAAAACTTCGTATTTCTTTAAAACAAATTCCCGAAATATTCTCAAAGTCTGGGCAAGATGCATTTTCAAAATAACGTGAAAATATTCCTCGCCTGATTCAAGCATTAAATTTTATAGATACAATTCTTACCTATAAGCATAAATCAAACACTTTGTGCGAATTTCAGTACAAAAGCAAAAACCTTTAACAACGATTTAATGCAGAAATACGTACAGACACGACACGAAAAGAAAAAATCCATACGATCGTTTCGAGGATTCCCGGAGCCCCTTCCTCAGCGAGAAAAAAAAATGGGTTCGAAGAATCACTCGGTTATAACCCCGAGTACTGGCTTATGGCCTGTATTTATGGACTGTTATATGGATTCATTTTGTATTAAAATTCTTAACTGTAAATAAATTAATACAGAATTAATTATTTTATTAATATTCCCTGTTACTTAAATTTTTACAATGAAAATATTTAGTTACAAAACTATAAAATTTCAGTTATCAAATCTCATATGAATCCATTATTTTGTTCAAACTCAGTAATTAGTATGTGAAGTATATTTAAAGCATTTCATTATTATATTTATCATTTATGTAACAAAAAGTATTTTCCAGTAATTAGGGTTAATATTTCATTTACAAGAAGAGCTAGTTATAGCAGCAGAGGCGTGAAATTTAGCGCTTACAAATTCTTGAATTTTAATAAATTCTTTTAAAAGAAATATGACCACCGCAGAATATTATGCATTCATTTTTTAGAACAAGCATTGACATTCTAAAAAAAAGATGTATGCAAAAAACTAATTAAAATCAAAAGTCAAATTAAAAGAATTCAACGAACCAAAACTGTTTATAATTATCTCATCATTTATAGTGCTCTGAGATACACTTTTTTCAGGTTCAAATGAGAGGTAAAAAGAAAATGAAAAAACTATATAATTACCGAATTATATTAAAATGTATCAGATGACAAGATAATAAAAAATAATAATTAATATATCATAAAAATTGAACTATCTTTCTATAAGTTAAAAACCGATTAACATTAAATGAGTATAAAAATGGAAAAAGTGGCATTACGCTTCCTATTATTGTACGTAATATATTTCTGGAAAATTATAATTGCTTTCAATGAGGTTGTGAATATTTTTACTTTATTTTAACGATAACAGCAGAAAGCATAATAAATCGAAATTTGTTTTCGACGGGTTTGCACCATGGAACTATTAATAAAGAGGAACTGACATATCCTTAAAACAGTGAAACTTCAACTGTAACCGCTATCGCAGAGGTTATTTACCGCCGGTGGAAACTTCCACCAGTATATTTATATAGAAATTTTCAACTTATTTAAACGCCTTATTATTGCAAAATTTCAGTCGTAAATAATGGTAGAAACAGTTTTTAATTTTTACTCCTAGACGATTACTTTAGCGGTAGTCAGGCCCTGCGTTTCCGCCATATTGTGACAACCGGGGATACAAACTGACAGTTTTACAAGACAAACTGACACCAGTAAAAACAAAGAGAAATTTTTACCACATTTGTAAGAAAACATTTCCGTGAATAAGACGCTTAAGTAAGACAAAATTTTCCATTAAATTTTACTGGTGGATGTTTGCCCAGGTGGTAATCAGAAACTGAAGATCCGATTTAAAAACAGTAGCCACCATATTGTGACAACCGCCTCAGTTACTTCACTCGCAGCTAATATGTCTCCTTCTCTTTGTTCATAACTTTATTGTTTACACGCTCGTCGAAAAGAAAAATCACGGTCTAATGGTCAGGGATTCCGTAAAACGCATTTTACAAAATGTCTGTCTGTCTGTCTGTGTGTCTTTGCATTCTCGAAAAGTCTTTGTAGTTAGCATAGAATTCAACCTAACTTCATACATATGCTGTTGGCTATGGCCAGTAGGCCCAGTTAAAATGGCATATTTTCCACCGAAAGAAGGCGCCATGATTGCGATTTTCATTTTGTATCATCGGAAAGTGTATGAAGTTAGGTACCAAATTTCATATACAGTGGGTGATCGGTAACGAACTGTTTGGATTACGAACAGATTGGTTAACGAAAACTTTAGCCAATTATTTGGTTAACGAACACCTCACAAAACAAAGTCAAGGAAAAACAATATTGCGTTTCAGATTTGCCGAGCTACATTTAATTGCATCTATAGTCGACTTTGAAAAGAGTTTAACTGTTGTATGCATATGACCTAATTAATTCATGGATTCGAGACTAACATTTTAGTGCCTCCAAATTAGGATGAACAGATCAGAAACATTAACTTATATATTTTATATCCCTTTTTAAAGAAATATTTTTAATTTCAAGTTAATTATTTTAATTGAAATTTAGTTCACAAATTATTAACTGGCTCTAGGACCCACTTGAGCTTTACAGGACCCTGGAGTAAACAAGATATTTTAGAGAACTAAAGAGTTTTTGAAAGATCAAAGTGACAAATTGAAATCATTTAATACCCAAAATGTCGGTAGAGACAAAAAAAAATTACTCACCCTATTGAGTGGCAGATCATTGGATAGGTCTTTCAAAATGAAGACGATGTTTCACTGACTACAATCAGAAGCTTCGTTTAAATATTACACAACCTGGAAGTTGTGTAGGTAGGATCTCTAGCTTTACTGCAACTCTAACCTTCATAGACATCTATAGGCTTCATTAAAACAGTGTTTATAGATAGGAACTAACAATTAAACACAACTTAAAAATCACCATTACAAGTAAATAAATACAAAAAAAGGTATGTAATATAAAAATAGTTTCACATTGATGAGAAATAAATTATTAGTTCGCTTTTTACGCAGTCGGGTTTTTAGATTTTTTTAATTTAAATTTTACTTAATTTATATGAGCACGATGCGTAAAAAGCCATCAAAATGCGATCTGTTCAAATTTAATAAAGACGTGTCTTAACCTTACTATAAAGAGACGATTTATATTACTTTTATACATTATTTAGCTTTTAAGAACGAATTAATTGAATTCCATTCAAATAAATACAAAATCTATGATCGGTTAACGATCAATTTGGTTAACGGACACTGTTTAGGAACGGATTAAGTTCGTTAACCGATTGTCCACTGTATATGTTTTTGACACAATTTTTTTTAATCTAAAAATAAATAAAAATATTTTAGAAAAACAAAATGACAGTGGTAGACACGGTGTTAAAAAGTAAATTCGTCATGTTTTCTCTCTATTTCGCATACATGTTTCGCATACATGTTTCACATACATGTTTCACTGCTCCCAAACACGAGAGAGGAATGAAACAAAGTTTTCCCAATTTTTAAATTTTCTTGAAATTAAAATTTTGAAATATTTTGCTCATTCATATATATTATTAGTATCGCATTAACTAAATATTATTATATCACAATAGTATCCAGAGTTGCAAAGAATATATTAAGTAAAAAATTACTGTTTTATACTAATCTTCACTATTTTCTCAATTGTATTTGTTTACAAAGTCTGTTTGAAATGCATTTCAATGAGGTATTTTAAAACTTCATGTATGTTAAATTCTTATAAGGAAATTGAAAATGTTTTCTTTTGTATTTGAATGTAATGCTTATATAAACGCAGTAAAAGTTTTCAATTATTATCACTAGTTCCTGAATATATATCTGTTCCTCTAAGTAGAAAAATATTGTCTTCTCATAAATAATAATAGCGCTTTTTTTTTATCGTATCTTCAGTTTCTGATTACCGCTGGGACAAACGTCCCACCAGTAAAATTGAATATTAAATTTCGTCTTATTTAAGTGTCTTATTCATGAAATTTCATTCTCACAAATGTGGCAAAAATTTCTATTTTTTTTTACTGGTGTCAGTTTGCCTTGTAAAACTATCAGTTTGTTTCCCTGGTTGTCACAATATGGCGGAAACGCAGGGTTGACTCCCGCCAAAGTGAAGTTCTACCAGAAAAAAAATGAAAATCTGTTTCTACCATTATTAATGACTAAAATGTTACAATAATAAGTCGTTTAAATAAGGAGAAAATTTCTATATAAATTAACTGGTGGAAGTTTACACCGACGGTAAACAAACCATGCGATACCGGTTACAATTCAAGCTTCAGTATTTTAAAGATATGCCAGTTCCTTTTCATTAATGATATCATGGGTATTTCACATCAGGTGTAACAGTAACGGATATTCGAGAGACGAGCTCTTAAATCGCACAAATGCAACTCTAAGCCATCGCACCCAAAAAATGGCATCCAAGTAATTGCGCAGAACAGTGCTGAAATGGGTTGGCACCTCACGATGCTGAATTCACAGTCGCTTATAGACCAGGAGCGGTAGCACAGACAATCAGCACGCGACGATCTTATCCTGTTCTTCGGCTAACATTTCCAGTTTCCCAAAATCAATTCCATCGTCTGGAAATGACAATTTGCATAATGTTGAACACTTCCACTACAATTGATTGCGTTTGAC
The DNA here is from genome assembly GCA_963932465.1 of Maratus speciosus. Classification (NCBI taxonomy): domain Eukaryota; kingdom Metazoa; phylum Arthropoda; class Arachnida; order Araneae; family Salticidae; genus Maratus; species Maratus speciosus. The sequence continues at coordinate 497,163,686 of OZ010794.1, read as the reverse complement.
ACGCCTTTAAACAACGGATGGTTCCCCAGGTTACCAACCCAGCTCATGTTGTTTACACATTGGAATATGCTGATATCATCTATCATTATAATATCTTTTTTTCCTTTATTTAACATGGCAAATATATATGTAACAATATATCAATATAGTGGCAGATATATCACATGAGTTAGCCAGGAATTTTGTATTTTACCATTTTCTAAAACCCTTTCTGCTTTAGGTCATTTTCAAATCGTGAGAAAAAGTCCATTTTTAATAAGAGGATGTCACATATAAGTTTGATATATCGAAAACTTCATGTAAGAAACATGTTTCGATTTTGAAGCAAAAGATCTTTTCGCCTTAAGCGGGATTTTACGAAATTCTACTTCGTGTAAAACGAAATAATTAATATTGATTGCGAAATTTCGCATTAAGTAATTTTGTGTTAACGAGGCTCTACTGTATGCGGAAAATATAATATAAGCACGTACGAAAATACACATTAACTTCTTCCAAATTAACCTCCTCAGTCCTGTTGTCGCCTGTAACAGACACTAAAATACGCCAGTTAAATTAATATATATGTTTCTAGAATTGTTAAAATTATTTCTAGACTTTTTTAATAAATGCGTGCATGTAATAAGCTTCGATATATAGACTGGTACATAAAATTTTTATTATTATTATTATTTTACAATGTAGGGCAGAAATTATGAATATGAAATATTTTCATAATTTATTGTTTTTTACAACGTTTCAAAATTTGCAATTTAAAAATATGCATCTAGAAAATACAATCAATTCTAAAGAAACAACTTAGATTGTTTTTATTTCGAAGGAAAAGGCAGAATTTATGACAAGGGAAACAAAATCTGAGTATTAAATATTTAAAACTAAAAAATCTTAAATTATTTTGATTATTTGGCATCCATTATTTCACAACGATAATTGTTAAGACGTCTCCTTTGTGGCCCATTCTCGTATATTCAGTTTTATATCTTTATAACAATAATTCTCAATAGCTGTTCGAGGAACGCTTTATCTAATTGGATTGACTTTCTCCTCTTATTATATCAAAGTTTTATATAAGAATAAAAATATGAAACTTATTTAAAAGTGAAAATGTCTTCTTCGCAGTGATGCGGAACTATTGCTTTTAAAGGTAAACATAAATCTTTATTCAAAATATTTACTTGAAAAGTTCTATTTCGAAATCTCATTAAATACTTTAGAAATAAATTGCAACAAATTTCCAAATAAACTTGTTTACGAAAACTTTTTTCAAAAAGAGGCTCGGGACTCACAAAATGCTCATAAATTATGTTTTTTGAGTGCAGCTTACTTTTCTTTATATTGCTTTAAAACCATATTATCAACACTAAAAGAATATCGCTGAAATTTTCTGTTGAGCTGTTAAATATAACAAGCTCTTTATAAATATTGAAATCGAAAACTTAGTATACTCTAGAGATTGAATGAAAAAATAATGATTGGAACTTCATTTAAAACAACCCAAAGGAACTTTAAAATCAATACAAGTTTGTTCATTCTTAAAATTGAAAATCAATGCACACTTTTAAACTCTATTTTTATGCATATTTTTTAAAAAAATTAATGAATTTAAATATGATGAAAAGTTACAGGATATTTTAACAGATTTTTTAAATTTTCTTGAACATTATATAAAGAATATACACTATTCAATCAAAATAATTGTTAAAATGTGTCTTTTCTGGTGTATTTTGAATCATTCAGTTTTCTATCTCTGTAACTCAACAACTCTGCGAAGAATGCATTGTCTAATTGGATTTACTTTATGTCTTTGCTATATCAAAGATACTTATATTTAAATGAAATCCTTTAAATTAATTTAAAAGTGCAAACTCCTTCTTCGCAATTCTGCAGAGCTTAAAAGTTTACTGCTCTTAAATGAATAAATATAAATTTTTATGCAAAATATTTACTTGAGAAGTTTTATTTCAAATTCTCATTAAATATTATGGAAATAAATTGTGATAAGTTTTCAGATAATTTTGTTTATGTAAAATAATTTCAAAAGGAGCCTTGGGGCTCATACAAGGCTCATAAATTATGTTCTTTTAATGTAGTTTATGTTTTTTATATTGCTGTAAAACCATATTATCAAGACTAAAATTATATATCTGAAATTTTCTGAAGGGCATAAAAATATAATTTTCTCTCTAAAAAACTCTGAAATCGAAAACTTAGTACATCATAGAGATTGTATCAAAGAATAGTGATTGAAACTTCATTTAAAACATCCCAATTAACTTTAAAATCAATACAAGTGTTAATTTCAAAATTGAAAATTAATACACATATTTAAGCTCTGTTTTTAAATATAAATTGTTTAAAAAATTGCTACTTTTACCTTAGACCTTACTTTTTTGTACAGCTATAAAACTATGTTATCAACACTAAAAGCATATATCTGAAATTTTCTGAATGACTGAAAAATGTAACATGTTCTCTAATAAATTCTGAAATCGAAAACTTAGTATATCCTGGAGATATATCAAAGAATAATGATTGAAAATTCATTTTAAACAACCCAAGGGAACTTTAAAATCAGTACTAGTTTGTTTCTTAATTGAAAATCAATACACATATTTAAACACCACTTTAAAATTTAAATTGTATAAATAATTGTTGCTCTTACGTTAGACTTTCCCTTTTTTCATAGCTGTAAAACTGTATTATCAACACATAAAGAATATTTCTGATACTTTCTGAAGGGCTGAAGAATATAGCATTCTTTCTAACAAACTCCGAAATCCAAAAACTTAAAAGGACCCTATAAATTTCATCAAATAACAATGTTTGAAGCTTCCTTTAAAACAATCCAATGGAACTTTAAAACCAATAATTATTTTGCAATATAAAAAAAACGTATTTAGATTCCATTTTGAAATTTAAATTGTTTAAAAAAAACGAATGAATTTAAATCTGTGGAAAAGTTATAGCGTATTTTACATATTCTTTTAATTTCTTCGAGCATTATATAATAAGCATACATTATTTCGCCAGAATAATTCTTAAAATGCGTCTTTTGTAGTGCATTCTGAGGCATTCAATTTTATATCCCTATAACTCAATAACGCTACAAGGAGTTAATGCATTGTGTAATCGGATTTACTTTCTGTCCTTCCTACCATTTTCAAGGATATTTAACTAAAAAAAACTAATAAAAGAATGAAGAGACCTTTTTCGAAATGCTGCAGAACTTATAATCTTACTGCTCTTAAAGTAATAAACATAAATGTTTATTCAAAATATTTACTTGAAAAGTTTTATTTGAAAACCTCATTATATGTTTTAGAGATAAATTGCAACAAATTTTCAAATAAGCTTGTTTACAGAAAATAATTTCAAAAGAGACCCTCGGATACACAAAATGTACATAAATTATGTTTTTAGTAGAGCTTACGTTCTCTTATATAGATGAAAAACCATATTATCAACACTAACAGAATATATCTGAAAGTTTCTGAAGGGCTGAAGTATATAGCATTCTTACTGATAAACTACGAAATCCAAAACATTAATATACCCTAGAGACGATATCAAAGAATAATGATTGAAACTTCGTTTAAAACAACCCAAGGGAACTTTAAAATCAATACAAGTTTGTTTTTTCTCAAAATTTAAAATCAATACACGTATTTAAACTCCGTTAAATAAAAAAAAATTAAATTTAAATTTAAATTGTTTAAAAAATTGTTACTCTTACATTAAACTTTACTTTTCTTTTTGTATTTCTATAAAACTATGTTATCAATACTAAAAGAATATTTCTGAAACTTTCGGAAGAGCTAATTAATATTGCAATCTGACTGATAAACTCCGAATTTCAAAAAGTTAGTATACCCAAGAGAATGTATCAAATAACAATGGTAGAAGCTTCATTTAAAACAACTCAAGGAAACTTTAAAATCAATAACTATATTTTTAAAAAGTCCTTCCGGCCAGTGCCGGTAGGAAGAGGTAGCTTTCATATTCCTTATTTTAAAAAAGCCAACTTACATTATTCAAACACACGAAGCTCAATTTAGTGGAAACCGAATATAGGAGATTCAATACTAATTTTTATCAATACTAAATCATTATGAATGAGAATTTCGCGAAATTAGTCAGCTTTATCCAAGCTGCTTTTATTTAAAGTAAATTACATTTTGCTGCCAAATTCGGCGATTTCTTAAAGTGCCTGCCATTTTAAGACAACATGGTGTATGAGGCTAACCAGTGAACTTGGTCGAGACCTTAGTAATTGCTCTGCACATGCTCACTCACATCGGAATCGATTGATATATACGAGTGCTGTCGCAGGCAAATATCAGATTTTTCAAAATGTCCCCACATTAGATATTGAAATTGCTATATCTGAGCCATTTTTTAAGATAAAGACAAACGAAAAATGCTCCTGAATCCTTATATCAAAGTCAAATACTTAAGAAAGAAACCTTTTTCAATTTCTAATTTTTTTGCACCTCACTTTAAATATATATTTATTTATTTAATGGCCGCCATTTTTAAAAAAGATGGCTGATGAAGCTGGCCCGCGAACTTGGTCGAGATATTGATGTATACTATCCACATGCCTTCTTACATCGAAATAGGCGAATACGTGTGTTATCGCGTGACAAATACAAGATCGTTTCAAAATGTTAGCCATGCTAGAAATTCAAAGTGCTATAATTCAACCATTTTTTAAGATATCAACAAAAGAACAAATTATCAGAAACAAAAACTGCTCCGGAATCTTTGTATTAAAGCCAAACACACACACAAAAAGAATTTCATTTTCCAATTTTTTAATACCTCATTTTAAATTTAATTTTTTTTTTAATGGTAACCCTTTTGAAACAAGATGGCGGATGAAGCTGGACAACGAACTCAGTCGAGATATTTGTATGTACTATGTACAGACCAAGTTACATCCAAACCGGTTCATAAATACGCCTGTTATCGCGTGACAAATATCAAATCGTTTTAAATTGTCAGCCACAATAGAAATTCAAAATGCTATAACTCAGCCATTTTTTTAGATATAGACGAAACAAAAACTGTTCCGAAATCTATATTATCGTATAGGTCTATATATGCATATTATAGACCTAATCTATAATCTATAGTATTAAGGTCAAACACATACAAAAAAAAAATCTTTTTCATTTTCCAATTTTTTGGTATCTTATTTTAAATTTAATTTTTTTTTAATTTTTTAAATGGCCGCCATTTTGAAACAAGATGGCGGATGAAGCTGGACAACGAACTCGGTCAAGATATTTGTATGTACTATGTACACACCAAGGTACATTCAAATCGGTTCATAAATACGCCCGTTATCACGTGACAAAGTTCAGGACGTTTCAAAATGTCAGCCACGCTAGAAATTCAAAATGCTATAACTCAGCCGTTTTTTAAGATATAGACGAAACAAAAACTGCTCCCGAATCTTTTTATCAAGGTCAAACACATAAGAAAAAAATATTTTTTCAATTTTCAATTTTTTGGTACCACATTTCAAATTTAATTTTTTTAAAAATTTAAATGGCTGCCATTTTTAAACAAGATGGCGGATTTATCGATTTTAAACGATCTGGACAAAAAACTCGGTCGAGACACTGATATGTACTATGTATAAACGAGTTACATCCAAATTGGTTCATAAATACACCTTTTATCGCATGACAAAATTCAAGACGTTTCAAAATGTCAGCCTCGCTAGAAATTTAAAATGCTATAACTCAGCCATTTTTTAAGATATAGACGAAGCAAAAACTGCTCCGGAATCTTTGTATAAAGGTCAAATACATAAGAAAAAATATTTTTCAATTTTCAATTTTTGGTACCACATTTTAAATTTTATTATTTTTTTAAATTTTTAAATGGCCGCCATTTTGAAACAAAATGGCGGATGAAGCTGGCCAACGAACTCGGTCGAGACATTGGTATGTACTATGTACACAACGAATTACATCCAAATCGGTTCATAAATACGAGAGTTACAGTGTGACAAAAGTCAGATATATATGATGTTAGAGTACGTAGGAGGGTGGTGTTGTCTGGATAATACGCAATGGTTAATTAAAAAAAAAAAAAAAAAAAAAAAAAAAAAAAAAAAAAAAAAAAAATGGGGCTTATGTATTATTACTATATTTTTTACGTATTTTATAAGGATGTTGATTTGATATTTTACATGTAATTGGTGACTTTCATTAATATTATATTTAGCTTAATTATTGTTTTATCTTATTTACAATCATTTGTTATTAAATTTTAATTTACTCAGGACAATGTCATATTAATTACTAATAGTTTGACATTTTTATAGTGATTAATATACATATAAGTATATTTAATATAAATAAAGTTGTACTGTATGTATTAAAATGGGGTAATTATTTTTATTATTATTCCTCTATTCTTTTTAATATTGATCTATTTTCACTTTGTGTTATAAAATTTATTATCGGTTTAATGTGTTTGAATGTCCCACATTCATAGTTTTAGGATTTTTATGGCTGTATGAAAATAATCCACACACTATATTTGAGATTTTTAGGTAATGGGAATTTAAGTATCTGATAATCTTCTATTTACCTCCATATGTTTTTTATTTCCTGTTCATTTTATAATTATCTTATATATAATAGTTTTTATTAACGATTTTTATATTATTTTTAATATATTTTTATTAATTATTATTGAATTTATTTTGTTTTATAGCATATAGCTATATGCTATATATTCTCAATGTTATAGCATTATTTAAATTCTTAGTGTAGTTTAAATTAGTAAGATACAGTCGAACCTCGTTAACGTGAACACGCTTAACGTGAATTACTTTTAACATGAACAGTTCCCATTTTCCCCGTCAAAATGAATACGGATTCTAGTGTTTTTTCTCCTTTTAAGATGAACACGGTTAATGTGAAATTTCGCTTAATATGAACGATTCTCGATGTCCCCATGACAGATTTTGATGCTTAACGTGAACGAAAATTCCTATATAAGTGTGAAAGCTGCCTTTTCCCTGGGGAACAATGGGTCCTACTTTAGAACCCCATGAAAAGGATTATTCTTTAGAGCGATGGAAACGTGTACTATTGCCATTAGAATTTTCTCAATTTTGGACAATGCGTGACACCAGCTACATGTCACCAGTATCAGGGAAAGTTACTACCTAAAGGGAGTATTTTTATGTATTGTTTCTTTCTTCACACGTGCAAAATTTACAGTTTATAGTATTGCAACTTTCATATGAAATGTAGCATGTGTTCTATTAATGAATAAAAAAATATAATAGTTTAATTATTAAAATAGAAATAAGTCTCTCAATTCTAAAACAAAGTTTTTTCCCATTAGACCCTATGTGAAATCCACATTTGTCCATGAATCCTTTACCACTGCAATTAAGCTTATTGTAAATTGACTGTTTATCTCTGGTATGAAATATGATTAAAAATGAACATTGTATAAAAGCTTCATTATAAAAGGTATTATTATTAAAAACTGATTTAATCGTTGATCAAAACAAATATTTATTAAATATAAAAAAAGCTCATTTTGATGCTTAAATATATCTTATTTCCTGCTTTGCAAATAGCTAATGAAAAAAAAAGGGGGTTCAAAGCATGTTCTTAAATAATACTAGAAATGATATTTACTGATAAATTTTGGCTGTTATATTTTACGAGAAAACCCTGTTGTCCCGTTAGCTCCCATGTCCCATTAGCCCCCAGTCTCCCCTGTGTGTTTTTCTCATTTTTTTTTTTTTTTTTTAATCGGCAATTTTTGTTACTGATAGCATGAACTACGGATAACATGAATAAAAATTTCATTCCCCTTGAGGTTCATGTTAACGAGGTTTGACTGTAATAGTATATTTTGTATCCTTTTTTTTAATTTTATTAACAATAGTTTTTAAAAAATATATATAGTGTGGTTTATATTAGGTTTATAATTATCTATATATAAGGATTTGTTTGATTTTGCTGTTAAACAAAATTTTTACATTCTAAGGATTTCAATTGTTTATCTTGTGACATTTGAATAATAAAAATACTACTAGATGGCAGCACCAAAATTTGTCTTTTGACGATAAGATATAACTTTTGTCTTTTGCAACTCTTTTTCAGTTTTAATTTACTACACCAGGTGGATTTTTAAGCTAAATTTTGACGATATTGTTATATAGTAATTAATTAATTTAATAGTGCATTTTAGTTATTTTAAATAATGTAATTACTTTCTATTTATTTTTATTTTATATTATATTAATTTTATTTTTCATGGGTTTTCAAAATGTATTAACTACATCCTTTGCTATCAATCACTGTGATTTCTTAACTGTTTTATTCACCTTAATCTTTAGGATATTTTGGGAGCCATGTGCGTGTGGATATATTGAAAAATACTGAAATATTAATCGGTATGTTGTGTATTATTTCTATTTTATATCCTATAAATATTTAAACAGGTTTTATTGGTTTTTCCATTTCATATTATTTGTTTTTATTCTGTTTTCATTTTAAAACTATTCACTTGATTTTAATGGTTGTTTGGGCACAGGGGTAAATAATTTTTAGCTTTAGCTTATTTTTCTCACAGAAAACAACCATATTGCTTATATCATTGAATTCTGTGCCCTTGATAACGTAATTCAATATATAAGCTTTTCCATTATTTGTCGGTGTCCGCTTTCTTCTTTTTTCTTCCATAATAATTCTTATAATAAATTATTTGGCACTTTTTTTATACTTACAGCTTTAATTCATAATATTACGGTTTTTGATGGTGGCAGGTTATGTTTAATTAATGGTTATATATATATATATATATATATATATATATATGTAAGAAAATTATAAAGATTGGACCTATTGATTAGTTTTTGTAATGAATCGTCCCTCAATTTGGATACGGGCCCAATGACTGATAATCACGGGTTTGGCGGGGTAGCCAACTAATCCATTTTATCGTTAAATTAATAGAAACACATGGCCCTTTTTAAGTGGTAACCCTAGGAGATGAGCAATTTCAGAGATATACCTCTACGCCACTTGGTATCTGAAGTCTAACCTGTAAGCAGCTATGGAAATTGATTGCCACCTTTTTGATTATTTAAATAAAACTTAATAAAGTTAATTTCAGTGAATACTGTCATTTAGTTAAAATGTGACATATATATATATGTATATATATATATATATATATATGTCAATTTTGAACGGAGGGTGGTTTCGGGGTCTGGGGGTCATGATCGATGAAAATTTACCAAATTTTTTGAAATCCGAACGGCTGCAATAGGTAGCTTTTTGTAATGAATGCTACGTAAAAGAAATAAATATATTTAAACTCCATTTTGAATTTAAATTCTTTAAAAAATTGAACGAATTTAATGTGTGGAAAAGTTATAGTAAATGTTGACTTATTTTTTAGTTTTCTCAAACATTCTATAACGAGTATACATTGCTTCACCAGAATAATTGTTAGAATGTTTCTTTTGTAGTGCATTATGATTCATTCAATTTTATATCTCTATAACTCAATAACTCTACAAGAAATGAATGTATTGTCTAATAGGATTTACTTTTTATCCTTACTATGTATGAGATAGTTATTTAAAAAAAATAAATTAAAAAAAAAATAAATAAACAAAGGCCTTTTTTACAAAACTTGTGCTGTTTAAGAATAAAGATAGATTTATATTTTCAATTGTTGCTACATGTGCTTTTTGTTTTGTTTGGAAGCTTGCGAAATACCCTATTTTGTTCTGCAGTGAGCAAGTAAAATTGATTTCTTAAAATTTGTGAGTGTTTAATATTACAGAATTTTACCAAGGAAAATTATTTTTTCAATTAAAGACCAGTATTGCCGATGAGTAACAAACTATTTTTTAGCCTTAAGCGATACTTAAAATAAAATTTGACTTTTTAAAATATTTTTTCCATGATTTGTTTTAAAAAATGAAAGCCAAAACACATTTTTTAAATTATTTTTGAAAAATCAGGCTTTTAAGGGTTAAAGCAACATCACGAGTTTCATTGTTGTAGAAATCGATTTTAATTGTTTTTAGAGAAGAGAAAAAAATGTATGCATAAAACTTCTGTAAATATCCACGGTTTCTTTTTTTTTTTATTCCCATTCTAGGCTTTCCAAGAAAATTTAAACCTAATTAAGAATTTTCCTCCTATTTAGTGACATTTATATAATTTAAATAACATAAACAAAAGTAAAGCTTGTTAATTATTCGATTACTACAACTTTATTAAATTTATCCAAGTGGTGTTAAATACATTTTTCTGAAAGCAGATTCATTAAATGAAAATATAATTTTATTTTTTTCTATACCACTGTACCCCACGCATATCACTTCGCTTAGTACGCCATTTAAATCTTGTTTAAAAACCTAAACACAAAACGAACACGTAAAAGCATTATTTTTATTTTACCGTGTGTACATGTTATGTTTTTTGTATCAAAAATCCTGCATTTTCTCAGCAAATATAATTATCAATATCCACTTTTATAAACGAGAGAATTGCGATATTAGATCATTACATTTGCAAAACAAAAGCAGTAGCATTTTTATAACAGTGATTTTAAATAAGAATTTAAATTTATTAGTTTTAACCAGTTCAACTTTAGGCAATGCACTTATGTTATGTAAGTTTTAATAATGTTCAAAATATTCCTTTTCACTGCTTAATTACAAACTACAAAAACTAAATCCGGAAAGTGTATCTAATCAAGAATCTTCTGGGAACAAAATTTTTAAGAGAAGCATATTATTTGCTTTCGCAACTTCATAAGCGATAAACTTAGTTTCAGAAACGATAAAGTGTGATCATCTGTAAATCGAAGGATAGAAATTTAGACAGTTGTAATTTTTTTCACAAATCATTTACTCCATTAATTACTGAATGTATTTTTTTTAAACTACATCGGGAGTTTCATTGGCGTAAAAAGCGATTTTGGCTGTTATTACTTTAGAGTAAAATGTATACCGTAAAACTTTTCTAATTATTCCTCGTTTGTTACTTTTATTCCCAATCTTGACTTCGCAAGAAAATTTTATAATATCAACCGGATCGTATAGAAGAAGGATATTTTATCTTTCAGTAGAAATTACAGGATAAACTTTTAAATGTAAATATATGGAAAATATTTCAGTATGAACTTTAATACGCATAGTGAATTTTTCTTATGAGAAAAGAAATCCATTTATTACCAGCATCTTTTAAATTAATAATACTTAAAAAATAGTTTTATTAGAATAATTTTACATTTTTAAGGCGTGATTGCACACTATATATTTCTATAGCAAATTTTGTTATGCAAAGAACTTGTGAAAAAAAGCAAATTTTACAAGTTGCAAAAATGAGTTAAACTTTGAGTTAATAACAACTTGAATGATTAGTTAACTCACTCGAGTTAGTGAGTTATTTACTCGATGTAATTTTTACAGCTACATCGGGAGTTTTATTGGCGTAAAAATCGATTTCGGCTGTTATTACTTTAGAGTAAAATGCATAGCGTTAAACTTTTATAATTATTCCTCGTTTGTCTACTTTTATTACCATTCTTGACTTCGAAAGAAAATTTTATAATATCAACCGGATCGTGTAGAAAAATGATATTTTTTTCTCTCAATAGAAATCACTGAATAAACTTTTAAATGTAAATAGACGGCAAATATTTCTGTATGAAGTTTAACTCGCATAGATAAATTTTCATATGAGAAAAGAATTCGATGAATTATTGCATTTAAATTAACAACACTTTTACAAAAATTTTTATTAGAATAATATTACATTTTTAAGACGTGATAGAAAATTGCATATTTCTATAGCAATTTGTATTACGCAAATACTTTGAAAAAAAAAAGCAAATTTTACAAGCTAAAAAAGTAAGTTAAATTTTGATGAGGTTTATCTATATTGATCAACAAATATAAGCCAGTATTAGAGTACTATCGAATATTTGCTTATTCGAACGGCGGAATTATATGAATTATTACATCTTTAAAATTAGCAACACTTTTAAAAATAATTTTATTAAAGTAATATTACACTTTTAAGGCGTGATAGAAAACTGTACATTTAATTATATTCGTATAACTGTAGCAAATTTTTTTAAGCAAAGAACTTGGGGAAAAAAAGTAAATTTTACAAGTTAGAAAGTGAGTTAAATTTTAACGAGGTTTATTTATAGTAATCAACGAATATAAGCCAATATTGAATTAATATTAAAACTTTCCCTATTCGAATGCATACAAATTTAAATTTTTCGATGTTTAGAAGAAAAAAATTGCAGTAAAAGCGAAAATTAATCGTCTTTACTGCATTGCTGTCAATGTGAAAATGATGTCAGCGTTACGCACGAGCATGTTTGCTCTTTATAATACATATATAGCTAACATTGATTATATTATTTTTATTACATTATTTTTATTATATTACTTGGATATGCTATTTTTGTTACCTTAATATTTTAAGTACACCTTTTTTTACATTATTATATACTTATACTGTGTTGTGGGGCAACTAACGTAACAACCCTATGTTTGCATGCCGCGCGGAAAGGTTGAATATGGGCGATTTAAAGTTTTATGTTTCTGTATTATTCCTAAAGCAATATATATATATATATATATATATATATATATATATATATATATATTACCGATATTTGAAATCCTAATAACTGATACGATATAAAAATGTACGTAACTCTTTATATTCGCAATTGTTTATACATGCGCAATTTTTTTTTAAGTGGAAATTTCAGGAAAAAGGCCAAATTCTCGTTATGAAACGACACTTTCAAAAACTATGTATAGTTAACTATTAAGAAATTTAATAAATAAACGTAATGCATGTATATAAATATTTAAACGTATAATAGGTTGATATCCTTATCGAACAGATATTTCTTCGTGCGTTTTTCCCACAGATATTGTGTTCTTAGTTGCAAAAAATATGTTTTAAATATGTTGTAACGATGTAAATTAGGATGTACGTTCCCGATAATTCATAAAATACATATTTCGACAGCGCCAGCGCCCTTTTGAATTCTCTTGATCTGAACTGAACTGAAATAATCTATTGTTGATATTTACTTTCTTGGATATGTTGCGTCGTTCCATGCCGCCAACATATATATACATATATATATTTAATGTCATTAAATGTTAGTTTGAGTAATTTATGCGATAGATTATTCGTAGATCAATACACATAACCACCAATACAGATACAATAATACATATCTCCATAGATATTAGAATAAGTTGAATCGAATTCGAATATAATAGAATATTCCTGATTAAAGTATTTGCATAAAAATACGTTTTTTCTAAAAATTATTACAAAACACTTGTGCAGATTAGCTGGTAAATTATTGATATAAAAGTATCCAGCCTTCATATTCTAAGAAGTGTAATATCCATAATTGTTAAGTCCAAAATTTCATGGCTCAAAACCTGTACGTGAAATATTGAGTTTATTTACATTGTTTACAATTATTTTGTAGAAATGCTGCTATTAATAATATTCAAAAAAAAAAAAAAACTAGATAATGAAAATTAATGTAAATGTATAATCCTAAACAAGAACTGCTGGTAATCACTAAATACTAAAATAATAGTAGAGAATTAAGGATAAATATAATAAATAAATTATCAATAAAAATAACATACATTGTCGTTAAAAACATACTCTGAAATAAAAATGATTTTTAACGCATCAACACACCAGCCAAAATTCCGTTTTACTTTTTTTTTTTTTTAACGAAAACCAGAAAATTTATGTAAATAAATAAAATATGAAATAATCACATAATATGTATACATATGTAAGTATGTGCACAAAATAATCACATGCAAAAAAAAAAAAAAAAAAAAACATTGGCGAAAAAACCATTTCGCCAATGTTTAAATTAAATTTTTATGATTTGTATAAATAGGAAGATAATTTTAGTCATCTATTTAATTAATTGTAATTTCATCGCGTTTAGCGAATGGCGCATTCGTAACGTCTTCGTTTCAGAAAAGTAGTTACACAAGTAATTTATAATATTTACATATATCGCATTAAAATCCAATTTTAATTTTTCAAGATCATGCTTCATATTCTTTAACTAGGAAATTAAATTCCACATCTTAAGTTTAGTATAAGATATTTCGTCTCGAGTAACTGATTTATTTAATTTTGTAAACGGAATTCAATTTTCGAATTTACAATCTCCTTAAATAACTTGCACTTAAAGTGCCTATATCGAAAAATAAAACATGCCGCTTTTAATTTTATTTGCAGAGCAGCTACTTTTCAGACTTTACTTTGGAACAATAACTAGGATGGAGCCACTTAACCACGTATCCATAACTACTACAAATTAAACTGTTTAAATTTAGCGAGCTGAGCATAAGAGATATATTATCCAATAAAACTAGATATTGATTTTATTGGTTGAAAGCTGTGATGTAATAGGATTAAATCTAACCAACACTCTCTTATTCCATGATATAAAGCTGACAACATTTCGTTTACTTTCTTTTCCTTTCTTTCTTTCTTTTCTTTTCTTTTCTTTTTTTAATCAAAAGAAATCTGAAATTTTTTGTAAATAAATAAATTATTAAATAATCTTATATTAAAAAGGAACTGTTCATTAAACTTTTTTTCTGATTTAGTAAAAGTAGATTTTGGTAATGATGATTTGGTAAAGATATTCGGTAAAAAGACCGTTTTAGTTGTCTAATTAATAAATTGTAATTTCATCGCGTTTAGCGAATAACAAATTCATAATATCTGTCTTTTAAATAAAGTATACAATCATTCTGATAATTTAAAATCTTTACATATATCACAATAAAATCCAATTTATTTTTTTTAAGATCAAGTTTCACAAACCTTATCTAGAAAGTTAAATTAAAGTCTCAAGTTTACAATAACCGTTAAAATATCCTTAAATACCTCTCACTTAAAGTGCCTATATCGGATAATAAAACATGCCACTTTTAATTTTATTTGCCCAGGAGCTACTTTTCAGGTTTTACTTTGGAACAATAGCTAAGATGGAGCCACTTAACCACGTATCCAGAGCATCTACAAACTTAATTGTTTAAACGTAGCGATCTGAGAATTAGGAATTATCCAATAGAACTAGATAATGCTTTTATTGGTTGAAAGCTATGACGTAATGGGATTAAATTTAATTAACACTTTCTTATCCCACGGTATAAGTCTAAAACACTAATTTAACAAATAAGTCGAACTACACATTTAAATTCTGAAAAAATCAGGACGAAAAAAGGTTGTTACAAATAGTGAAATATTTGGGTATTAACTGCTGGCATAAGGTCAGTATAAAAGTACCGTTTTTAAAGAGTTTGAAAACTTTATTTGAATATTAAATTCATATTTTCCATATGAAATTCATTTTGGTATTTTTAATTGGCAATATAGAAAAATATAATAAGGATGGAAGGATCAGTCGTAAGGATCATTCTTATCCTTTCCTCGCGGGGAAACGTAAAGACAGATAAAACATGCTAAGCGCTTCAGGGGTCTCAGGACTCTAAAAGCTTCAAAATTTTCTCAATTTAAATTATTTTTAGATGTTAAACTCCTAGCTTTTCTGAACATTTTGATATAATTGTTTCCTTGAAATTCCCATTAGAACAGAAGTTATGTTTTTTTTTTTTTTTTTTTTTTTTTTTTTTTTTTTTTTTTTTTTTTTTTTAAATTATACCTGAACATACCTGTAGCGGCGTTTCCAAAACTTTGAAATCATTTTTCTCCAAATGACGTTTTTTGTCATAACGCGCAGGATATCTCCAAAACTTCTGAATATTTTTTCATAAAATTTTCAAAGCATACATTTCATGACATATATTAATGTCATGCTAATGTTCTGTATAAATTGAACCTAAAATTTCACTTTTATTGTTCAAAAAAAAAAAAAATTATTTAGGTGATTATACTGTTGAAATTTTCAAAATTTTGCATTAGCTAAATACACTTTTGTATTAAAAATATAAAAATGCTTTAAATACAAATTTATTTAGGTTCAGGGTAATTACTATGGTCTGAAGTATAATTAGGCATGAAAATTTTTATTCTAGTTGCAACATTTATTTTATAATCTTGCGCGTAAGCTGTTTTACCAATTTCCTATTCAACAAAAATGAACATTTTGCAGCGCTTTATAAATACAAATTCTGCATCTTGAAATTTTTAAAATACATGAAATAAAAGAACATGGTTATATCTTTCATCACAATAAAATTGTGTTTTAAAATCATATACATTTTTAGATATTAATTGTTGAAAATGTTTTCGATTTTTCATTTTTTCCTATTTTAAGAGTTTTGAGAAAAAGCGTTAAAGTGTTAAAGAATTTGCTGATATGCAACTGAGCATGTTTATACTTTAAAATTCAAATGTCTATTAGTATATTTACTATCATAATTTCGAAAAGTAACATTTAATTACAAAAAACGCAAACTTTTCATTTAATATATGGAAAATTTTCAAAAGGTCGTTTTCGTTAAGACTTTGACTTTATTTGAAAGAAAAAACAAATATGGCTAAAGAACTACCTACAAAATAATCTGAAAAATTGTCTTACCTGAATGAAACTTTAAATGTCATTGATAAAAATTCTTACCTGAAAAAGAATAAAATAGAATTATATCCTTGATTATGACATACAATATAAGTATATTTGGTACTACTTAGTTATCCCGTCGACCAAAAATCTATCGCCAAATTATAAGATTATATGCCAATAAGGGTTGATCGTAAATGTCTCATTCACTTCACTTTAAGCAAGTTACACGTGTTTACGTCATCGAATGATTTTTATTTCGACGTTTTATTTGTATTTTTGTTAATGCTATACTAATTTATTTGTTTTTGCGTTATTTAAAATAAAAAAATGTCAATTTGTATAATTTGGCTATTTATATAATTTGGCGAAATTGGTCGACGGGATGACTAAGTAGTACCGTATATTTTTATATCGAAGTTTATTTACATAAACATAAAAATTATTTTAGTATTCTGTTAACCTTTAACGGTAGAAGTACTGCTCCGAGGCAGAGGTGTCTCTTACAAGAATCTTATTTGGTTGGCACTTTTACTTGTTACTTTGAAAACAATAGAAATTTATTTAAAAAATCACTTTTAAAATATAGTGGTTTAAATGGAATTTAAAATAATATCGTATATATAAAGAAACCTTCCATTAAGGGTTAAATTAAAAGAACTGTAAGAAAATACAGTAACTTATAGTGAGACTGTAAAAAAAAAAAAGAAAAATGTTTTTAATTTATGAAATATAGTAGTATTGTATATATTTATTGTATTGTAAATATAGTATTGTATATATTTCTATATTATATATAGAAATATATACAATAAACACTTCTGATTTCCCGTGATTACTAAAATACTTTTTTATCATTAGAAATATAAGGAATCAATATATTTTCAATATTTAAAGAATATAAATAAAAAGTTTCTTTTGCTGCCACTGCATTTCAGACATGTTTCCGAGTAGCTTTCATAATAGATTAATGAGTTTTCACCAACACAGAATATGGGATTTTAGCATGTTATCAATTCTCAATTACACATATCCATGCTTAAGAAACAAATTTTACAGGCAAACATGATGACTTATCAGTACAGTAGAACATATTTTATCCTAAACTCTTTTAACCAAAACTCTCGGTTAATCGAAATCCATTTTAAAGAGATTTTTTTATTATAACATTTCTTGTGCGCAAAATCCATTTTGATAGCTTTTTATTTATTTATTATTATTTTTTTTAATTATCATATCCCAAGCGGCCCTTTGCGAATCGCGAGTACATATAAATATTTTCGATCCCCTTTCTTAGAATTCCTTTGAATTTAACTTGAGCTCCCCTAAGCTGCGGAGTGGAACGAACAATGAATACGAACAAATTAGCAATTCTGAAGTTTTTGAATGTTTTTCAAAAGATTTGGATTTGCTAAAGCAGCTGAAAGACTGTGATACTGGCGAACTAATAATATTTAAAAACTTCGCGACAGAGCTTAAAAGCAAAGACAATCGATAGTGTCGCAGACAAAACATTGTTTCAAACCCTTGTGGAATATGTAAAAGGTATTTAATTTAAAAATTAAAGCTCTGTTAATTTATTCTTATTTCTATTTTGCTATTGCTTTATTTTTATTAAGCACTTGTTACCGTAATAAGAAACAGTGTGTATATTTCTCTTTAATCTTAAAATTGAAGCATTCTAGATTATCCGAAATCTTCGATTTTTTGAAAGACTCCCCCAAGAAGGTCGCAATTACTTCGAATTATCAAAGTCCTACTGTATTAACATTAGTATTAAAATAATTATTATTTTGTTAATCTTGCAGGTATAATTTCGATTAAAGATCTGAAAATGTCTAATTAAGAATGGATAGCATCCTAAAAACCTATATTCCGTTTTGAAGAAAACTGTTTAATAC
The DNA here is from genome assembly GCA_963932465.1 of Maratus speciosus. Lineage (NCBI taxonomy): Eukaryota > Metazoa > Arthropoda > Arachnida > Araneae > Salticidae > Maratus > Maratus speciosus. The sequence goes on along the minus strand of OZ010794.1, from coordinate 497,145,168 downwards.
TCTATAAAAAATAATCAGAAAAATTTCCGAAATCCGTGGCAGAAAAAAAAAACAAATTTGTTCTTGTAAATGAGTATTGAATCTGGAAAATATCGTGGCTTCTGGGGATTTTAATAATACAGAAGGCTTTTTGGAATTGGAAAAAGAAATTCAAAATATTTTATTGAAAAATAATTCTATCTTTTATGGGTTAACAATAAATAATACTTTTTAGAATAGTAAAAAAAAAAAAGAAAAATGTTGCAGTGTAGTGAATATCTTATATTAAAAATTATTACGCGAGGTGGCAGCACTAGATGACAGTCCCTAATTTTAATGGCTGTCAAATTGATTTCTCCCTTCATTCCATGCGATTAGTTTTCCGGCAGAGTTATACGAAACGCGCGATGATGAATGTGTGCAATGTACGTGTCTTTGCGTTAAGATTTCCTCGCAGTATTGTTCATGAGATTCGGAGGGAAGAAAGTGGTTGTGATGAAGATGTATATGCGTGTGACTGTATTCACGAGAGGATTTCTTCTGTCCTTCCTAATTATGTAAATATGTACAGCCTTCCTGTAAATAGAAGTATGTCTTGCACTACAAAATTTTATTAAACATTCTTTCTACTAAAGTATAGAGTGGCGTGTCCTTTTGAAGTGATGAGTCCATTGTTAAATATAGTGGCCTTTACTTATGGAAAGAAGGTAGCTATAAAAGCATATTTTTTTCGTTTATATATATATTTTCGTAAATTAAGAAACAAATTCTCATTATCTTATCTCATTCTCATCATTCCCTCATTCATTATTCTCATCATTTGAACGTTAAACAATTAACTCTCAACCTAACTGAATTTATCTTTATCTATATATAAGAGTAACAAAAAAAAATCATAATTTTATTGTTAATGTTAGTGCACAGCTAAATATTTTTCCTAATATAATTATTGCTCACTGTACTTTAAAATTATATTACCGAATGAAACATTTTCTTTTTCATAAAAAATGATAATCAATTTGGTATATCACGAACTTTCTTTTGAGTAAGTTATGTGAGAATGCAGATATATATCTAATTATATGGAGAAAACCACAGCACATAAATTCATTTGTTATATAAATAATTTAAAAAATCCATTCATCGACTCTAATAAGATTTTTGGTTGTTCTCTAAGCCTTTTTGTCACAGGCCTGTTCTTCTACACAATATCAATTAGTTTAGAACTATTGAATGCATTTTGTTATTCCCTTGGAAAAAAATATTTTTCTGAAGTTCATTTAGTGTCATAAAGAAATTCATTTATGAATAATAATAAAAGTAAACATATTCGTGAAAATTTCTTTTTATATGTATAATTGTTTAAAAAACTATCAAGTAGTGTAAAAAGGACAATATTTGTCTCACATTAACATTTATAGCTTCCAGAGTAATCGTATTATTAGTTCAATAGAGAACCTTGAAAATTATTCTGTTTTTATATCTTTGTTAATGAACAATAAAAACACAGATATTTACAAATTATTTCAGAATATGTTCTTCTATTATACATTTTCAATAAAGGAAAAAATTACCGACGCTAAAAATATAGTGATTAAACGTGTAGCTATATATATATTTTTTTTGCTTTAGAACAGTACATTTTTCGTTTGTTGAAACAATCTTTTTTTTTTTTTTTTTTTTTTTTTTTTTCATGCGAGATGAAATTAGTTTAGAACTATACAATACATTTTGTAATTCGCTTGTAAAAATATTTCTTCATAAGTTCATTTAGCTAATTCATTTTCTTTATGAAAAGAAATTAAATTATAAATAATACTAATAAAAGTAAACATTTTTCTTAGAATTTTATTTTGTAATTCAGAATTATTTTTAAAAAATCATACAAGTGTTGTAAAAAAGACAGTATTTGTATTGATTAGCATTTATAACCTCCACAGTAATCATATAAGTAGTTCCAGGTAGAACCATCAAAGTTATTCTGTTTTTATTTATTTCTTAATGAATAAGAAAAATATAGATATTTACAAAAGATTGCAAAAAAAAAAAAAAAAAAAAAAAAATGTTCCTTTCTTCTTCATTTTCAATTAAAAAAAAATTACTTAGTCTAAAAGTATAATGATTAAACAAGTTGTAGATAAGATTTTTTTTTTTTTTTTTGGCTTTAGCGTAGCACATTTTTCGTTTGCTGAAACAACTGATTTTTTTTCCACGTAAGATCATATTAGTTTAGAACTATTCAATACATTTTGTTAATATCTTGTAAAATATTTTTCCAGAAGTTCATTTAGCGTCATAAAGAGAGAAAATTACGAATACTAATAAAAGTAAACATTTTCGTCAGAATTTCTTTTTGTGTCTAAGAATTGTTTTAAAAAAATCATACAAGTCGTGTAAAAAGGACAATATTTGCATTGTATTAACATTTATAGTAATTTCCATGGTAATTATATTAGTAGTTCAAGATAGAACGTTCAAAGGTATTCTGTTTTTATTTCTTTTTTAATGAATAAGAAAAACCTAGATATTCAAGGAAGATTGCAGAAATGTTCCTTTTCTTTATTTCAATAAAGGGAAAAAATACTTTTAGTCTAAAAATACATTGATTAAACTAGTTTTAACTAGAACTTTTTTATATTTACCGTAATTCATTTTTCCTTTGATGAAAGACTTTTTGATGTATATGATTTTCACTACCATAATTAAAGGGAAAAAAGTCCCTTTGATTTCTAAGACACGAGTTTTCTTTAAACTGTTTGAAGACAGCTTTCTGAAAATTTTCACACTATCAAATTTTTCCAAATTCCGCTTTTAATTTCTTACACTTTTATATTAAAAACGGTTAAACTTTGCTTAAATAACTTAATTTACTATTTATACTCCCTGGATAACATTTGGCTGGGTCTTCACTAATTTTAAACTCTATTTCAATAAAAACATTGAAATAGATTTCAGTGTTTTTAAATCTTTAAATATGTCTTTTCGGTGTTTTTGACATTTTGACGTTTCCTTTCATATTTGAATAAGTAACGTCAGAATGCAGATTTATATCTCATTATATGGACAAAAATGTTGCATATAAATTTATTTGTTATTTAGTGTAGAAATACTGAATACATTTCATTATTATTTGGTAAAAAGGCTAATTTTTTCAGAAATTCATTTAGCGTCACAAAGAAATTTAATTATGAATGCTAATAAAAGTAAACATTTTCGACAAAATATGTTTTCTATCTCAGAATTGTTAAAAAAAAAAAAATAATACAATCATTATAAAAAGAACAATATTTGTATTACATTAAGATTTATGACTTCCACAGTACTCATATTTGTAGTTCAAGGTAGAAAAAATTCAAAGGTATTCAGTTTCTTCTTCCTTTTTTAGTCAACAAAAGAAACAGATATATTCACCAAAAGATTGCAGAAAATGTTCCTTTATTTTCCATTTTCAATAAAGAAGATAAAAATACTTAGTCTAAAAATACAATGTTTAAACAAGTTGTAACTATGATGATTTTAGCTTTAGGTAGCTGAAAGATCTTTTGATGATAATAAGTTTTACCAACGTAATAAAAAGAAAAATAGTCCATTTGATTTTTTAAACACGAGTTTTCATTAAACTGCTAGAAGGAAGCTGATTGCAAAAAGAACAATATTTGTAGTCCATTAAGATTTCCACAGAACTTCCACAGTAATCATTTTAGCAGTTCAAGGTAGAACCCTATTCTGTTTTTCTTTCTTTTTTCGGAAAGAAGAGAAACAAAGATAGTCACAAATAATTGCAGAAAATTTCAGAAATCCTTCTTTTATATTTTCAATAAAAAAAAAAATATATATACTTAGTCTAAAAATACAACGATTAAATAAGTTGTAGCTGTAATTCTTTATGCTTTAGCGTAGTACATTTCCCTTTTGCTGAAATTCTTTTGGATTGCAGAAAATGTTACTTTTTCTTCTTTTTAACCCCTTGGGGACCAGCGACCGGTATACGTGCAACTTAAGGTGCTCAGAATCCATCATAATTCCCACCAGTTATTTTTTAATTGTAAAGTTTAATTATTAATTACTTATTAATTAATTATTTATTACATATTAATTACTTATTTATTACATATTAATTACTTATTTATTACATATTAATTACTTATTTAATTGGAGCATTTTCGCGGTTCAATTGCAGACAGTTTTCTGTTTTGAAAAATCGGTGATAAAACATTAAAAATTAAGCAAATAGCTCTCTGTCGCTAAAATGTTAATAGAGGAAGGAAAAATAATATTATTTCTAAAAATAATATAATTATTTTTAATACTGCTATAAATGTGTGTGTTCAATGTTAAGTTTAAAATTTATTTATTATTTTTTTTTGTCATATTTCAACGGAATGTCCATGTCATTTCATTAAATATTGATTAACCCTCGCAGTACTAAGATCAAAATATTGCTTAATACCTAAGATTTAAAAAGGGGTGACACTATAGGTGCTTACATAGTTTTGCGAAATGCGCATTCTTCCGTTACACACAAATTTCGATTTTCGGGCATTCAGCAAAGGTATTGAGGAGAACTGGAGGTACCTATCGTAGCAGAAATATAAAAGCATTGTTGATAAGGATTTCCAAAAAAAAAAAAAATCGTGGGTAATTAGCCGATATATAACCCTTAAATACACGGACGGTTTTGACATACATAATGACAGGTGCGGCGTAATATATGTACCTTCCGCATTTAAAGCCTACATAACAACATTTAATGATATATTTGCGTAATACAATGCCCAGTAGCAGTATAAAAGCATTAAACGTCAAATTGTTAAAAACAAACTAATTTAATTAGAATTAATCACATAAATAATACGGGATTCGCGACTAGTTTGCATTGAGTCGATTTCTCAATACGCCTCCCGTGTATTTAAATTTAAATAAAAACATATTTAGAAAACGCCACAGAAGGTGGCTTTACACATTTGCGACCTCCTTTCGAAGCGAACTTAGCACAATACAGAGTTTAAACTTTGAACAATGGTTTTGTTTTAGCAACACTGTAAAATGAAAATATTATTACTACGCTGAATTTAGTTTTGTGAAATTACAAATGAAGTTTAGATATGCACTAGTTTTATTGTCAGTACTGAATTAAGTTCCTCATAAACAGATTAGGATAAGATTAAAAAAAGAGTTATACAGAATAGCAATATTTGATGTTATTTATGCTTCATATCTCTTTGAACTTTTACAGTATACCCATTTATACTTTCCTAGTATATACAGCTATACTTAATCCTACGTTGTATAGTTTATTTTACGAAGTTTTATTATACTTTTAGCAACGATTTTTTTAAATAATACAGTTAATAATTCATATATTTATTGTACGGTACCCCCCGAGCGCGAGTATTAAAACATAACATACTAATAAACTCTGAATCCCCAAAACTTTGGTTCCCTAGAGACTGCACCGACGAATAACGATTGAAACTTCATTTAAAATATCCCAAGAGTATTTAAAATTAATGCAAGTTTGTTTTGTTTTCAATTGAAAATCAATACACATATTTAAACTTAAATTATCTACTTTAGCTACTTTAAAAGAAAAGCCCTATTTAAAATACGAGAAAGAGTTACAGAAAAATGCTACTTAAATTCTAAAGTTACCATAAGGCTTTATAAGATTTATATTTTACTAATGATTTTTCTTTTTCAAATTTAACGAAAATACCAACGCAATATAGTAGAAGATTCCTAAATATAATTAGAAAATCGTAACATCTATACTAAAAGAAAATTTTCATAGCTTTCTGAAAGTATGAAAAATACTAGTTGGATGTGCCAATCCCAAAACTTTTAGGCCCAACCAGTGGCCGAGAGGTTCTGCTTTCGAAGCTGGGAGATGGGAGGTGCTGGGTTCGAACCCAATTGTGCCCGTCGGCCTAATCGTTCGGAGCTTTAGTGGTTTTCTTCTAACCATGGATTTCCATGCGCAAATAGGGGTTAGGTTCCTTTAGAAAGACCCCCCACGAAGGGCACTTCCCTCTTGGGCCTATATCCCTCGAGTTAGATAATTGGCCGTCAAAAATCAACCCAAAACTTTCTTCAATCTCATATATCTTAATATTTCAAAATGTTGTTACAAATGTCAATATTACTTTTTCAATATTATATCAACTTTGTCTTCCGTCTTAAATTTCTGCATCAGTCAACTAATCGGAGTGAAAACGAGTTATTTCCGATCATGATATTTATTAAAATCAATAGTTTTCGTTATTCTGTTGAATGTTCATGGCTAAAAACATACACAAAAAATTTGGTTCAATTCTATGCATAACTTCATACACTTTTCGATTGTACAATATTGAAAATATCACAAAAATTGCTATTACAGCGACCCCTACCGGCGGATTTTTTTCCAAATTAAAACTGCATTAATTTTAAATACTCTTGGGATATTTTAAATGAAGTGTCGATCGTTATTCTTCGGTGCAATCTCTAGGCAACCAAAGTTTTGGGGATTCAGAGTTTATTAGAAAATGTTATTCTTTCTTCTATCTTCAATAGAAGAAAGCGTAAAATGAGAAGTGTGTGAATTATCTTCAACAGAAGAAAGTATTGTAATCGAATTTTTTTTCGACTTCCGATTTTTGACGGATTTACACGTTTTACGGGTCAGAGATCCCAAAAAACATTTTTATAGAAAATGTCTGTCTGTCCGTGTGTGTCGATATTGTACCATAAAAAAGTGTAGGAACTTATGTATAGAAATAGAAGAATTTTTTTTTACGTTTTTGGCTATGGCAAGAAGATTTTTCCTGAATTTGGAAGAATTCTGAAGAACGGGGTGCTGTAATAGTGATATTGTAGTGATATTCATCGAAAAGTGTATAAAGTTATGAATAGAACTGAACCAAATTTTTTGTGTATGTTTTTGGCCATGGCAAGAAGGTCATCCCTGAATTTGAAAATAGTCCACCAAAAGGGTCACTATAATAGCAATTTTTGTGTAATCTTCTTGATTTTCACTTTCTTTTATCTTCAGTAGAAGAAAGTATTGTAATCGAAATTTTTTTCGACTTCCAGTTTTCGACGGATTTACACGTTTTAGGGGTCAGAGATCCCAAAAAACATGTTTATAGAAAATGTCTGTCTGTCTGTCCGTGTGTCCGTATGTCTGTATGTGCGTGTGTTGCCATTGTACAATCGAAAAGTGTATAAAGTTAGACATAGAATTGAACAAAATTTTTGAAAAATGTTTTTGGTTATGGCAAGCAGTTTGTTTTTTAATTGAAAATCAAATTTGAGATATTTAAACTCAAATTTTCTACTTTAGTTACTTTAAAAGAAAGGCACTATTTAAAATAAGAGAAAGAGTTACAGAAAAATGCTACATAAATTCTAAACTTTTCATAAGTCTTTGTAAGATTTATATTTTGCTATTGATTTTTTTTTTCAAATATAACGAAAATAACAATGCATTATTGTAGAAGTCTAAAAATAATCAGAAAACAGTAATGTGTAGACTAAAAGAAAATTTGCAGATTTCTGCAGGAGGAAATATATGACATTCTCATTAATAAACTCTTAATTCCAGAAACTTTGATTGTCTAGAGACTGCATCGAAAAATAACGATTGAAACTTCATTTAAAATATCCTACGGGAGTTTTAAAATTAATGCAAGTTTGTTTGTTTTTCCAATTGCAAATCAATGCACATATTTAAACTCAAATTTTCAACTTTAGTTACTTTAACAGAAAGGCGCTATTTGAAATACGAAAAACAGTAACAGAAAAATGCTGCATAAATTCTAAAGTTTCGATAAATCTATATTAGATTTATAATTTACTGTTGATTTTTTAAAAAAATATAACGAAAATAGCCATGCATTATTGTAGTGGACTTCAGACTTGTGTTAAATTACTTTATAAATTTTGCATGTAAAAGATATTTTCGGTTAATACGATTAAGTCAAAAAAGAAGTTGGTGAACATATTGTTTTCTTTTTCTTAAAATTTATAATAATCTTCATAACTCTTCGATTGCTGTCGCAAGCCTTTCAAAACTGAGAAAATAAAAATAAACGTTTCATAGAATGCAGGAAAACACGGTCAACTACTTTATAGTCATCCAGACTATATTTTTATTTTTTTTTAATTTAAAAAATAATTTCTGTATCGTAAACTAGTTGAATAGTTTCCAGATATTTATTATTTAAAAATAACTGAAGCGGCTTCCTTTATATTTTAAATAGTTTAACGCAAGATGTAATTTTTTTTTTCATATTAATAAACCTTAACTAAAGATAATTATTAAAAAATCTATAAAATTCCACAATAAGCTTTTCAAAAAGAATAACCAATTTGATTTTAAAATGTATATTTCAAAATATTTAATGATTAACTGTTTAGTTTCATCGTTTTCTATCATTCTGCAATTTTTCATAACATGCAAATATTCCATTTCACTCTTTAATTACAAACTATACAAGAGCTAAAACTGAATAGTGAAGCTAATCAGGAATCTCCAAGGAACAAACTTTTTAACAAAAATATCTTATATCCGTTTGAAACTTCAAAAGTGATAAAATTAGTTTTAAGACCGATAAAGCGTGATCATCCGTAAACTCAGGGAAAGCAATTTTAGACAGTTGTAATTTTTTCACAGATCATTTTACCCCATTCATTACTCAGCAAATTTTCTAAGCCTACATCGGGTGTACCAATCGATTTCTGCTATTATTACAGGAGATAGAATTGTAAAGTTTAAAACTTTTGCAATTATCTCTCTTTTGTTTAACTTTATTTTTATTCTGGGCTTTCAAATTAAATTTATATTTAACCCTTAAATGCCTGATTTTTCAAAAATCGTTGTAATAATGTTTTTCGTCTTTCATTTTTTAAATAAATCACGGGAAAAATACTTTAAAAAATCATACTTTGTTTTAAGCATAGTTTATGGCTGAAAACAGATTGTTACTAATCGGCAATACTGGTGTTTAATTGAAAAAATAATTTCATTTGATAAAATCTTATAATATTAAACACACAAGAATCTTAGGAACTATAATAAGAAATAAATTTTACTTGCTCACTGCAGGTCAAAATAGAATATTTCGTAAGCTTTCAAACAAAACAAAAAGAACAAATAACAACAATTGAAAAAATAAATCTATCTTTATTCGTAAACAGCACACGTGTTGCCATCTACATGTTGAAAATTGATTTAATAATATCTTCAGAATGTATTTTATTGGCAACATTAGGCATTATAGCTTCAATATTATTCTAATAGTATTTTAGAGCCTAAATTGGGTATGTTGCCGAAAAGCAACACCAGGCATTTAAGAGTTAATGATTTTCATCATATACGTGGTATTAAAATTATTTTCCTATTTAAATGAAAAATATGATTTCAATTGTTTTGTACCGCAGTATTCCAGAAATATTCACATGCTTTTAATACGACATTAAGATCACATTTTTTAAGAAATCGACAGGGATAGTTTAAAGCATTTTTTGGTGCGTTCTTATTTAAATAAATACGCATCATCTATAGTTGTCGTCTGGTCAATTACGCTAAATTTTTTTTTGTACTTATTTGATAAAATGTAAACTTACTAAATATGGGAATATGCATAATAATTGCGATAGTATAATATAAATAATTACACTGGTGTCCAAAATTAAGGACCAGTCACAAAATGCTATTTTTTAAGTAAGCGAATACTCAAAAGGAAATAATATAATTCAAATAACTACTATCCCTACAGCACAGCTAGTCCATATAGCTATCTCATTCATGTCACACATGGTCACAAGTGTCACAGTCACTACGGTGAAACAAATGTAGGAAATTCCACACGTCTCATTATGAGTCTCAAATGATCACTATATGTGACTCCACTGAGACGTCAATGTGACTGCTGCTTTATGACAAGTTACCAGGTGACTTTACAATGTAGTTACATTGTGACTCTCATGTGACTGTCATTTTTAGACTCAATTTCAAAGTCATCAACGTCACCAAAAATAATAAGTCACCAAATAATATTACAGTATAGCCATATGGTGACTTTTCACAAAAGAGCACAATGGTGACTTCACAGTAATCTCTCTGTCACCTGAAAGTCGACATGTGACTTTAATGTGACATTATTTGGTAACTTATCACAGTGCAGCGTTCACGATGACTTTGAAATTGAGTCTGCAAATGGCAGTCACATGAGAGTCACAATTTAACTACATTGTAAAGTCACATGGTGACTCGTCACAAAGCAGTAGTCACAGTAACGTCTCAGTGGAGTCACATATAGTGATCATTTGAGACTCATAATAAGATGTATGGAATTTCCTATTTTTTGCTTCAACGTAGTGACTGTGACACTTGTGACCATGTGTGACATGAATGAGATGTTATATGGAATAGCTGTGCTGTAGAGATAGTAATTATTCGAATTATATTACTTCCTTTTGAGTATTCGCGTACTTAAAAAATAGCATTTTGTGATTGGTCCTTAATTTTGGACACCAGTGTATATGATTTGTCTAAATTTATATAAAATAAGCTTTTAAATTTGTATATTATACTATAATTAATATTTTTTGAACTACTACAAAAATATTTTTATTTCTTTATAGCGACAAATATCATTATAAGTATTAGTAATAATAAACTAAGAATAATCGTATTTGAGGTTTAAAAACTATTTGATTTTATAATCAATTTTAAAAGAACTTTACATAAATAATTGCCTTTTAAATCGCTAATAAAAATATGTACCCATTCGTGCCTAGCACACTATGTTTTGTAAGTTACAAAAAAAGGTTGGAAAACATAATTTCACAATTTAAAGAAATGCGTATATCAAAAATGTCCACAAGCTAAGATTATGACTTATTTATTTGGATCCTTGGTTGAAAATACATAAATAAACTTACTTTTTACATTTCGCTAAATTGAAAAATGAAAAATCCATAAACTCCGAAAAAAGCCTTCATTTAAGCAAATAAGTATCCATCTTATCGTGTCATCCCCCGGTAACAGATAAAGACATTTATTATTAGTTAATTATTAGTTAATTATTAGTTAATTATTTCATATAATTTTCATGTTATAAAGAAGAAGAAAAATATATAAATTTATTAAAAATCGAACCGTTCCAAAAATGGGAAGCCAGGCATAAATGGGTTAATCTTATTGTCAGGAGAATTTCCGTGAATCGAAGTAAGTATATCTTCGAGTGTAGTAAGAAAATAAAGTCCACACTTACAGCTCTTTTGAGGATCTGAGGCGGTAAAGTGAATCCAATTTTCAAAAAAATATAGAGCTTTGAACTTAAAATTTACTGTTCCGTATTCCATACTAAAACATATTACTCCTAATGTTATTTTCCAAGTAGCAAGTTTTTGAGCTAATTCATAAACATCAGTTATGCTGTAGCACCTTAAAAACGTTTTTTGAGCCTTTACAAACCTAAATTTTGTCGTGTAAAGTTTCTCTAATTATAAATGTTTTTTGTTTTATTAGAAGAAAGCTGCGATACAATATAATTAAAGTTTTGTCTCTATATATTAGACTAACATAATAAAGTTATAAGCTATTCCGTAAACGTATTTACGAAATCTTATTGTACATACGATATATTTTTATGTAATTTATGCAAAGAACATTTAAAGCAACCTAATATAATGTGCAAATTGATAAACAGACCTATTTTACTTAAACGCTACATTGTAAGCTATGCATAAATTGAAGTGCAAACAAGTTTTTTTTTTAAAAAAATAATACACTTTTGAAATAAAAATACTAGCATAATCAAGGAACATGTTTTAAAAACATTCTGAAAGAACAAAATTTTAATTTAGTACAAAAAAGTAAAATTATTTAATGCAATCTTTAAAAAATGAAAATGGATTAAAGCCATCATAATAATACTAAAAATGTTAATGAAACACGCACATTATGTTTTACATAAAATGAATAATCTCATGAATACTGTTGTACATACGATATATTTTCTTATAATTTATGCAAAGACCTTTTAAAGCAACCTAATACAATGTTTTTAAACAAAACTATTTTACTTAAACGCTACATTGTAAGATATGCATAAATAAAGGGCAAAAAACGCTTTAAAAAAATATAATAATGCACTTTTGTACAAAATACTAGCATAATCAAAAGACGTATTTTAAAAACATTCTAAAAGTAACAAAATTGTAATTTAATAAAAAAAAAGGCAAAATTATAGAAAGTAATCTTTATAAAATGAAAATGGACAAAAGATGGCTAATGGTACAAAAAATTTTAATGAAACACAAACATTATGTTTTACATAAAATGTTTACCTTCATTTCTAAATTTGATTTAAAAAAATCATTAGATTCACAACATATATCTTGTTAACCCTTTATATCCCAAATTATGAATTCATGAAAATTTAATCTTCTAAAGTATTTTTCGTGAATTTTGGAAACTACATTCAAAGATTTACAAAATCATTTAATACATTTTAGAAGTATTTTGCTAATTAAAACTAATGAATTAAATTTGAAATTAAAGGGATTTTTTGCAATATATATAACTCCACTCGAATCTTTTATTTAAAATATTTCTTTTGGTATTTTATAGAATTGGAAAATATACAAATATAATGTTCTTATAATAGAAATATAGAAAAATTTTGCTAACTGAAACTTTTCTCCAACAATCTTTCAATGTCAAGAAAGTTGAAAAGATGCAGATGAAACAGAAATCATCCTTTTAAAAATAGTTTTGTTTTGTGGAACCAATAATGCTTTTGGAACAAGATAAACTAAAGTATCTATAACTAATTCTAAACAGTAATACTTCTAATCGATGGGTTAAATGAATTTTATAACAAGTTGTTTTAATGGTATTTTAAAGTACCGCCAGGGCATAAAGGGTTAAGGGTAAAGATTGTACATGATTTAATTTTTAAATGTACTAGAGGATGATTTCATTTTTCGAAATAATATTACAAAAATTTAAAATAAATATATGGATGCGCAAATAGATTAATATTCATAAAATAAAGTTCCATTGTCAATTTGAAGGTATTATTCCTTAAGATAGTACAGCTATTTGTCGCGCTTAATCCTTTAAATACTGACAGTACTTATAAGTACCTTTAAAATAACTTGTTATAAAATTAATCTAATACATTGATTAGTTGTAATACAGTTTAGAATGAGTTATAGATACATTACTTTACCTTGATCCAAAAGCATTATTGCTTACACAAAACAAAAATGTTTTAAAAGGATGATTTTTTTTGCCTTTGCATCTTTTCAGCTTTCTTAGCGTTGGGAGGGGGGAGATTCAATTTGGAAACATTTGTATATTTCTATTGCAAGAACATTATATTTGTGCATTTCCTAATTCTACAAAATAATAAGAAAAAATATTTAAAATAAAAGATTTGAGTGGGGTTATAATATTGCACAAAATTTCTATAAATTCAAATTTAATTAATCCTTCTAAATCCTTCAATCTTTCTAAAATCCTTAAAAAATTGATTAACTGATTTTGCAAATCATCTAACGTAGTTTCAATTCACGACAAATGCTTTAGAAGATAAAATTTTCATGAACTCATAATTCAGGAAATAACGGGTTAAATGACTTAAATTTCGATGCTTCAAGTAACTGTAGAAAATATTTATAGTGTCTTGTGCTTAGATTTAAAGAGCATTTAAAAAATAATGAAACTTGATGCTTCTAATTTTATTTTCCAAGCAGCTAGCTTTATTTGAAAACAATAGCAGGGCCAAAGCTACTTAATCACGTGTCTCGAACATCTACAAACAAAATTGTTTAAACTTGTCGAATACACTTTAAAATAGAAGTTAACCCAATAAAATGAGTTGATAGTTTTATTGAATGAAAGCTTCAAAACAATAGAATTAATCATATTCATTACATACAAGCGTGACGCAGACTATTATATCAGTTCGTCAAGGATGAAATTTTTTGACAAAAAGGCAAAGTTAGTTGATAACTTACAAATATAAGGAATTATTTTACCCAAACTTCAACTTTAATTCATAGACACTCTGAGATGGGTCAGAAGATAATTTTCCCGAGCTCGGTAAAAATTGCAGACTCAACAGTAGGGTAAGGTGCCCTATTATCGTACCCCAGTCTCTTTTATGCCCTTGGAGATTGCAATTTTTAGTGAAAATCTACCAAATTTAGATTTTACATAGACTATCTACCCACGCACATAGAAACATAGGCAAATATTGTACAAAAAAATTTTAACAATGTGAAAAATTGTTTTTTCAGAATTATTTTAAAAATGCAAAAGAAAAAAAAAATGGTCCCAATTTCGTCCTCCCAAAAAATCCAATACGCCGAGGCTTAACTTATAACTAAATCATAATTTATTTCTAAATGCGTAAGTAATTTAAATTACATTAAAGTAAGGCACAAAGAAAAGTACTAATTATCAGTGGAAGGATAACATAACGAAACATTAGCCATCCAAACATGAGGAAAAAATTGAAAAAGATGTCATGAAAAAGCATTCCTAATTCCGTCCCCGGGACGAAAATAAGACCTGCAAGGGGCGCGAAATTGGGACAGCGCTACTTCCCAATATGACGAAGCTTCAGTTCCCGTAAGATGAACTGAGCGTCTTAAAACTCACTGTATACTACTGTCAGCATCTTACAAACGTAAAACACATTCAATGAATAAGAAATAAATACTTACAGTACAGTAAATAACGTTCTACAAATGACGTAATAAGAACTCAGGTCTTCTAAAAATAGGAAATTCGCCATCTTTAATTTATGTATGCGTCTTGGCGAACGAAACCAACACTGACCCCTTTTACCACCCATCTCCTGTGCCTTGCGTCATAAGTGGCGCTACTTTCGCAGAAGAGGAGAAATTAAGGGGGGCGAAATTAGGAGAGGGGACGAAATATGGACACTTTACCCTAATAGAAAAAATTTAGTTTGAAAACGCAAAAATATTTCGAATGCTATTTCAGAATGTTCTATCATTCTGTATCCTTTATGAATTAATCACACTTAATTTTATATGAAAATAAAAAATTCCTTAAATAATCACTTTAATAATATCCTTATATTTTACTTCTAAAATGGCGGACGTCTTTTTCTTATCTTCAAAAAGCGTCGTAGACAAGACTGTTTTGATTGGCTGATGAGTAACATCCATACAGTATCTACTCCTGCTTAGAGTGAACATTCACCCTAAGCAGGCATGAATAGTCACTCTTTCAGAGGAGTGACAATTCACTCTTGAAAAGGAGTGCGCTTTAGTACCAAATCAGCGTAATTTCCATGGTTATATTATGAAATGGAGTTTTTGAAAATTAAGGAATGGTATTCATTTTGGTGGTTTTCATTATTTGACTCCATATACTGGTTCAAAGGTGAACGGAATATTTTTTAGTGTATAATGCCAGGCTTTCCCTATCATCAACGGAGTGACATATTTCACTCTCGACACAACGGAGTGACATATTTCACTCTCGACAATCGAATGACATATTTCACTCCTTACTAGAGAGTGGAAAATCTTTAAGGAATCTCTTTAAGGAGTGTATTTTTATAAAATTCCCTCTAAAAATAGTAAAAATGCCTGTCACTCTTTCAAAGTATGAAATTTTCGCTCCTCCCAGTTTTAGAGTGTAAGTTACCAAGACTTAAATACGGGACTATATACTTTTTATAAATATGCAATTTCTAAATAATATATGAATATATTCAAAAGAACTGTTTATAAGGTTTTTGAATAACTAAAAATATAATTAAATAGAATTACATGACTGTGAAATAATTTATATAGAATGAAAGTAATCTAAAAATAAAATAAACATACCAAACGTTTGATTGAAACATAGACAAAGTACTTAATTATATATTTTTATAAAAATGCTGTAAAAAATGCTATTTTATTTTTTGTTAGATTTACAGTAACTAAGATTTAAAGAATAAAGATCAGTATACAAATATACGTATTGGTTTTAATATGAAATGATTTCTTTTTTGTTCTTGTGTAGGTTTAGATAAAGGTTTAGAAAATGTTTCTAGCAGAGTGAAAAGTATCTTGTCTAGGATTTGAACCTCGGATCTTGACAATATGTCCCAATTCTCTACCCCTAAGCTCCCAAGTTTTCAATTCTAGCTTAGATACTTTTCAGAAATATGTAGATTCAAAATCAAGTGTCAATATATTAACAAGACCTGTTTATAATGGTTTTGAATAACTAAAAATACAATTGAGTAAAAAAAAAAAAAAAATCCAATCAATTAGAATTGCATCACTGTGAAAAAATTTATATAGAATGAAAGTGGTCTAAAAATACCATAAACATACTAAACGTTTCATCGAAACATAGACGAACTACTTTATCTTTTTACATAAATGCTGTAAAAAATCATTTTTTTTATTATATTTACTGTAAATAAGATTAAAAAATATAAAGATGAATATACAAATAGTACGAGGGAGCATTAATAAGTTTTGGCCCTCACATAGAAATAATTGTGTGAAATTTATGAAATTTCTACATTGCATTAGTCCTTTTCTATATAGTCACCTTGCACAGTAACACATTTCTGTAAACGGTGTTTCAAAGAGAGAGGGGAGATGCGCGACTGTAGACCCAAAGGGGGGGGGGATTTCTTTAAGTTTTGCCGATTCCTACGTGTGCCATATTGTTGGAAAGGGCTGTGACCACTTATTCATGTCATGCACTTCCGATCCCCTCAGCCACAAATTTGCCTCCAGGGACATTAATGATGTCCGCAAAATTTAGAAAAGTGCCCCCGGAGGGCAAATTTGGTGGGAGAGTCTCGGGAGGTGCATAGCACGAATAAGTGGTCACAGCCCTTTCCAACAATATGTCTCATGTGGAGATCGGTCAAAGTTAGGAAAAGGCCCCCCATTGGACCTACTATCGCGCCTCCTGGAATGCATCCCCTCTCTTTAAAATACCATTTGCGGACATGTGTTACTGTGCACGCTGACTATATAGAAAAGGGCTAATATAATGCAGTAATTTCATAAATATCATTCAATTATTCCTATCTAAGAGCAAAAATTTATCGATACACCCTCGTACAACTATTAAATTGTATTTGTAATTATTTTTCTGTCTTGCATCTGCTCTGTATGTGTATTTAAAAATAAAATTTGAATTTTATTACAAAATTATTCAGGTGTAAATTTCTTTAGACTATAACAGGGCAATAGTGCTACATGCCTTTATCTAATTCGAAATTATTTCTTTCTAAGATAATGTAGTTATCTGTAACTTAAAATCTAATCTATTTTCGAAACATAAAGTAATTGTAACAAATACTTATATTACTTTTACTTAGAATAAAAGTGATTAGATTCAACAAAAACATGCTATTTTTATTTGTATTTGCCGAGAAGCTAGATTACAGGAGATGTTAGGGAAAAAAAAAACATCAGGGCTAAAGATACTTAATCATCTATCTAGAAAATCTAGAAACAAACTCAGCACAACAAACTGTAATAATACTACAATTATTACATTTCAACATGAAACATAATCCAATAAAATGAGTTAATAGTTTTATTGAGTAAAAGGTTCGATATAATGCAATTTAATGCAAGGTGTATATGTAAGATAAGACATTCAGTAATATGCTTTTATGTAAACACACTTGTAAAATTAGATTATGCCTATATAATGCATTTTCTTATAACTTATGCAAGAACTCGAACTATTAAAATAATTCATCAGTTTGAAGGGATTGAATAAAATAATCGCGTCGCATACATTATTTATGCAAAATGAACTCTAAAGAATGTATTATCAAAAGTAAGTGCAGACTGTTGAAGATAAACAAAACGTTTTAATAAAAAATGCACTTTATAAATGGAATTATTGATATCATCAAGGGATCTGTTTCAAAATCGCTCTTTGAAGTACTAAACAGAAAATGCGCTACAAAATGTTGAATACTTAGACTCAATGCTCTAAAACATAATGCATAAAATAAAGATTAAACACGAACAAAACAATGATGCTAAAAGGTTTCTAAAGGAAAACACTTTTAAATGAAAATATTTATACTTTTTGTATAAATTACATGCAAAAGGAAAATCATTCGAATATCAATATACACCATTTAACAGTGACGAAAAATATATGAAATATATAAAATGTTTTTTATATTTCATATTTACAATGTAATATTTCAATAACATTCGAACACTTTAACTTGAAAATATCGCTGTTTAAATTGACGTATACTTATTCAGAGATTTGTTTAGTCAATATCAAGTATTTCTCCTAAGATTATATATGTACCTAAAATATATTAATAGTATATATGCATCTAAACTGCATTGTGTATAGTAAGTATGAGATGCGTATATATGTATCTAAAACTATATAATTTTTGGCACTTTAAGATATATTTAAAATCACTTTAAATCACTTGCATACAGGGTGTGTTCACAAAATTTCAAGACTGGTCTGAGAATAAAAAATTTATTAAACATTTTTGTACAGCGAACTAAAGTTCTTCGAAATTTGATTCTTAGGCGTCAACATACCGCTGCCAGCGTTTTCTCCACTGTTCATAGGCTCTCTGAAAATCTCTCGTGGCAAGGCTGGTAAATGACGTCCTCAAAGCTGCCTCGATCGCTAGAACCGTACCGAATCGCTTCCCTTTCTAGCCTTTCTTTATCCGGGGGAACAAAAGAAAAAGTCACTGGGAGCGAGTTCGGGGCTGTAGGAGTGTTACTGCCGCATTGCCATGTTAAATTTAGCCAAAACTTCGGCGGCGGCGAGCGGCGTGTGAGAAGGCGCATTACCGTGGTGAACAATCCAAGGAGATATGCCACTAAGCACTTTTTGACATTTCGTTTCAGGATCGTACAGGTAGACCATGTCTCATCACCACTGACAAATTTATTCAAAAAATTGGGATCGTCTTGCAAGTGAATTACCAATTTTCGACGGGGGTCAATGACACTCACTCACTTCTCTAGCGATCTACTCACTCAAACGTCTCGAAGGCAACTGACATGCATGCGCTCCATTAGCTGACACCCCCCCCCCCACTACTTCACCCTGCCTGCGGAAGGGGTTTGCGCAGGCGTCTCTACTCAGGAAACAATAGTCTTGAAACTTTGTGAACACACTCTGTATATCACTAAGCGTAGGTACCGGATACTTTTGAATTGGCGATTTTATTTTGGGAATTTCTAAAATACTGCAGTTTTCACATCCAGTACAAATATATTGAGGGCGGAGTGTGGGAACAGAAAGTCGAAAAAGAGTTTTTTTCCATATGGGTTAGTGAGTCTGGTTTAAATTTATTCACCGCGTGTGCTAATGTTTCACATTTATTTAACATTATGAATCTGGTAGGGTAAGAACGAGAGCAGTAGAGTCTGTGAAATCTTCTAGAAAAGGGTTCACAGACAGTGAAATCGGCAAAGGCTCAGAATCGACTGAAAGTGAACATATTACAGAAATTAAATGTGAAGTGGATTTTGATGACTCAGATTTGAAGGATCGAGAAAATAACGAGGAATTACATTTTTGTAAAGATGAAACTTAGTGGATGGTAAGACCTATCCCGACAAACATGCGAACGAGTGCGTGATACTTGTCTGAAAGAGAACTAGAGGTGCATTTAGATGGCTAAAACTTAATGATCGCAAAAATAATGAAGAATTTTATCTTTGTTAAGATGGAATAAAGTTGATGGCAAGACTAAGACTCACCCAACAAACATGCGAAAAGGTGTGTGAGGTGTCTGAAAGTGAGAGGTCAAAAGGTGTCTGAAAGTAAACGTATTACAGAAAGTTAACAAGAAATAGATTTAGATGACTAAAACTTGAATGATCGAGAAAGTAATAAGGAATTACATCCTTGTAAAGCTGGAACTAAGTGGAAGGCAAGACCTCTGACGACAAATATGCGAACGGGTGTCACCTTGCACGAGATGTAACCTTGTGTCATGCGTAGCGGATGTGAAGACTAAATGGATGTACTTTAGTAGTCCTTTAAATTCCTTTTCAGTTATATTTTTATGATATACTCAGTGTTAATGCACGAATATTTGCATTATTCAATCAAAACCATATTTGCTTGCGGAAAGGATGAATTGCCAATCGACAAAGAAAGAATTACCGTAATTTCCGGCGTATAATCCGCGGATCAAACAATCATTTTTCTACCCAGAAAATTTAAAAAATAAAATGTAACTTTTTAAATCGCGGTAAATATTTGGCTTCAGTTACTAAATAAAATTTCTGGGTCATAACTGATCCGCGGATTATACGCCGGAAATTACGGTAAATATCTCTTTGTTTTGTTTTATGATCTTAGCGTTATGAGAGCTGCAAACACAAGTTCCAAATATGATAGGTCTACAATTGGAAAAGGGGTGAGATTATATTTGGCTACAATGTCAATCAACC
Organism: Maratus speciosus; assembly: GCA_963932465.1. Classification (NCBI taxonomy): domain Eukaryota; kingdom Metazoa; phylum Arthropoda; class Arachnida; order Araneae; family Salticidae; genus Maratus; species Maratus speciosus. Next base: position 497,124,735 of record OZ010794.1, on the reverse strand, counting down.
GTTTCCGCTTTTTCCTTCCATATTTTTGGTATCATGCAGAAACAACAGTCAGCATTTAATAGATTATTTCCAGATGTATTGTATTTAATTATATTATTACTTGATTATATATTTTTACTATTTGAGTATTGTTTAATTTATAAGAAACTAGAACAATTTTGCGGAAGAGCCATTTTCATTAATACATCAAGAACAAACCAACGAAATACGTAGAAATTTGTTTTCATGGTACGAAATCCGCATTATTTAGTCACATAATTTTGAAATTTATAGTGTTCAACCTAGTGAACCTTTTATTTTAAATAAAGATAATGATGTTGTAAAGGGATTTGTTGTTTTAAATACTCAATCTGGTCACAAAATAACTACAAATAATTAGTTAATAAGATTCGCTTTAATCGCAGAACTGCTGGACAAAAGCAATTTCGCAACTGTTGGTACAGTGAGAAAGAAAGAAAGTGGGACTTTTTCACCTCGTAAATCATGGGTCCATACATTTGTAACATTTTGAATTTTACAAAAAGAAAATTGCTTTATCGTCACATGTTCTTAAAAAAGAAAATGTGTTCTAGTGTTATATTTTGAAAGATAAAATTGATTCGATTATGGTTGCTTTATGTAAACACAAAATGATAACATCAACCGAAAATATAAACATGAACCTTCCACAAGCTGAAAAAGTAAGAGATATATAAAGTGGATAAAGATTTCTGCGTCTATAACGGGTCGTCTTTGGTAATTGTCATTATTGTTTGACTTACTATATGTTACAGGTTTACATTCTTTGTCACGATGAAATTAATTTAACGAATTTATTGGCTTAAAAGAGCATCTTGTCTAGAGATGAATAAACAGTACTATATCACTTATTATCAGATTTAATTTGAAAAGGATTCTAAATTTACTAGATGACACTGCGGCGGAACTACCGAAAAAATCTCCAGTTCTCCAAGGATGCACAAAAAAAATGGAATCAAAAGATATCATCTGTTTGCGAAAAAAATTGATAAATCATTGTGTAAAACACATTCTCCCGTTATATGCTCGAATTGACCCATAAATCAATGTCATGCAAAGCATTTAGAGGATTACAAAAATATTGTGCACATAATGAAGAAAAATAAATTAGCTAAATTTGATGGATCAGTATTGAATGCTTAAGGTTTCATTACGCAAAATTTTCCAATATAAACATGATTCCAAACATTGTTTTTATTGTTATTCATAAATCACAGTCATACAAAGCATTTAGAATATGAAAAAAATATTGTGCGCATAACAATATATATATACTAGAAAGGTAGCCCGTCAAAAATGACGGAAATTTAGATATAAAGATATATACAACTCATGTGCAAGAATATGAGTTTTCTCGTTTGTTCCGAAGTGATAGATGAAAATAACACATTTTAAGAACGAAACACATTTATGAAAAACTGTGTACAGTAGAAGACCACTAATCTGCACAGTTTGGTTCCAAGTGTTCTGCAGATTTGGGGATTTTTGCGGTCATGTCTATTCAGTCTTTGTTTACATTTTTTTTAATTCATATATTGGACAATTTAGATTGTTAAGCCTTAAAAATAAATAAATTACACACTTGAAGTAAGGTAAAAACTATTAAATTATCGTGTACGATTTCATGAAATGGTATTATATGGTATTATATGTGTGTGCTTCACGATCTTGGTTACGACTTTGGCAAAATTGGCTACAACTTGTCATAATTCTAATAGTGTGGCCCTCTATAACAAAAAAGTAACCAGTTTTTAGTAAAATTTCTGGTATAAAGTAGTTTTCAAAAACTTGTGTAAAATTGCAGGCCGTTCTCATGTTATGCCAGTCCTGGGAATAATATTTCTAACACTGAAGAGTTTCCATGTATATGTGGAATTTAGAAAAGCTTCTCTAAAAGAAAGGTCCTGAAATGACATTCTAATTCCTCTAACTTCAAAGTTTAATTGGGCCGTGATGTTGTTTACTGAAATCTAATAAATACAGTTATTTTGAATATTACAACAGAATTAAACAACTAAACTTATTTAACTTAAACTCACTGTTACTTACCGATGTTATTTTTTAGTATTAAGAAAGAAAATTATTAAATTTTTCAAATCATGCACATTTATAATTTTTTTCCGTCTTTGATAACTAAATAATGAAAAATGTGCTTTTGTTCTGATCTCATAAATATGACAATAAAATAATGTAACTAAGAGACATTGCGAAATTAAATCTTTGTGATTTCAAACCATAAACAAATGATACCGCCACCATTTTACCTACTATGACGTCATTAGAATATTGTCCATTGATTGTTGGAGAACTTACTTTGTGAATGATTACCCCAATGATTTAATATTTTTTACGGTTCACGATGAATGAATCACTTGTGCTTGTTTAGGTTTATGGAATGAGATATTAAGCCGTGAAACTAATTTCAATTAAAGTTATTCAAGGATATATGTATTTTTAATCGAAATTAAAAACAAAGCTTTGATCTCGAAATAAAAAGTTTTAGTTTGTATAATTGGTTATTTCTGTTAATTATTTATTTAGGTACTTTTCCATTATAGCGCATTTTTAAAAAAAGCTTGGCGTAATTCGGACAACAGAAAGTGAGATATGTTGCCAAAATATACAGCTATGAAAACAAATCTAATGAACTTTTATTTTTGTTTATATATGCACTTATATACATAAAAAAAATCGTTTCTAAATATATATAATATTTTTTTATATACAAATTACGGCACAGATTTCAGATATGAACCGGGATACCTATGGCGCTAAAATGATGTTATTTTCCCGGCTATTGCTTTTTATTTATTAATAAATTGTTTATTTACTTTTATTTTCTGTTTTTAAATTATGTAAACTGTTTTGTTCTATAGTTATTATTCAAACTTTTACTTATTTATAGTTATTTCCTTTTCAAAATGATAGCAAATAATTTAAAAATATATAAGTAACTGGTATTCGAAAGCGAGATTTCTGCCGAATTGACGTCAAAGAAAAATCACGCCAACTCCGATGCGTATATGACATCTGTGCAAAAATTACTTCTGTTTCTTTATAAAAATGGATAAATAGCTTTTTTTTTACATTAAATAAATTGTATACATGTGCAAAAAATTGCTTGTGAGTATGAAGCAGTAAATAGGTTGTCAGAAAATACGTTGGCAAACTTCTTTCTCGCCAAGAAACTTTTCTCCGAAGTATTGTACGTACATAAGCAATGATTGCTAGAAATGCATTTTTAATTATGATATGCGCTTTTATGTTTCACTACATTTATGCATACTATACCGTGTGTATAAATGCTACAGTTCATATGCAGGGCTACACAAAAGAATTCGTAAGGGTTACTGAGTATGAGAATAAATTGCTTAAAGGTAGTTTTTAAAGGAGTTATGCAGTTTTACGCTGAACTGCATTTAGATTACTAAGAAATGTTTGTAGAATATAGATAAAATGATATACAGGGTCACGCAAAGAATTGGATACATAACCGTCTATGGATGATAATATCTGGAAATATGATTTCAGTAGCTTTAAATGTAGTTTAAATTAAATTTTAGCTAAATAGTGGCATGTAATAACGGTACTATGGGCTATGGACGGTAACTGCTGAAATCAATTTGGTACAGATGTCATATTCGCCCCATATTGGCGCGATTTTTTTCGGTTGCCAATTTGGCGAAATCATCAACAGCATACACAACATAATCCGGGTTACCACATCAAGCAAAATAACGACACTTTGGCGCAAGTTAAGTACCCTTTGCCTATATGATTTGGCGTCAGAAAAAAATCGCGCCAATATGGGGCGAATATGACATCTGTTCCATCAATTTTTTTAAAAAATTATGCGTTTTCTAAAATGTTTACTTATTTACCTTTTTTCCCTAAATAACGAAGTTTTGTTAAAGCATTCAGGATGTGTTGGAAAGTGTTTCATATTCTAAGCTTAACGCATGATTTTTCTTTCTTCTTTAGTCTTATTTTGCATTTATTTTATTCTTAATTTTTAGTCTTATACTGCTTTATAGAAACTTTGGCACAGTTGTCATATATACCCCATATTGGAGCGATTGGCACAAATGTCATATTCGCCCCATATTGGCGCGATTTTTTTTTCGGTTGCCAATTTGGCGAAAACATCAACAGCATAAACAACAGTTAAGTGCCCATTGCGTATATGACATTGGCGTCAGAAAAAAATCGGGCCAATATGGGGCGAATGTGACATCTGTGCCGAGCGATTTTTTCCGCCGCCAATTTGGCGAAAACATCAACAGCATAAACAACAACATCCGGGTAACCATATCAAGCAAAATAACGACACTTTGGCGACAGTTAAGTACCCGTCGTGTATATGACATCTGTGCCGAAACTTTAATATTTAATGTTTAAACTCTTCACTCCACTCACCTTGCATATAGTATAAACTATAACACAGATAGCGCAAAATAATAGACAGTTTGATACTTTTCCACTGTAGGGGCTTTGGCGTTTTTTAAAAAAAAGTTTGGTGTAATTTGGGCATCAGAAAGTGAGATTTGGGTACTTTTCCGTTATGCGGATACCATTGTCGCCAAGCGTAATAGTGCGCAAAATGAAAATCACGTGAATTGTGGAGGCATTTGAAAAATAAAAGGAAAAATATTGTCGTACTAAAGTGAGCATTTAAAAAATATAACATTTGAAAATTCCAGACTTTTACGAACTATTTCATTAAATCACAAATATATACTTAAAATAATTGAACAAATAACTGTTATAAAATGAAGCAATAAAATAAAACTCATGTTAAACTGCTGGCATAAAATTACAAATATCTTTTAGCATTTTGAAATAATTGGCGCATTAGCATACGTTTTCCGTTATACGGACAGCATGCCAAAATGTATGCTAATGCGCCAATTATTTCAACCCTGATCGTAGATTTTTATTGTAAACCATGCGAAACATTGTGATTTGTTATTTATGAAACGTGAATCACGTGAATGATTATTGTTTAACCTTAACCTTGAAAAGCTTTTTAATCTGCTATTAATCGAATTAAAAATGCTTTTTTTTTTATAAAGTTGTAGTTTACTTTTACTGCTGATGCTGAGATAGATTTTATCATTTGGCAATTACCAGATGATGAGAAAGTTGTAATAAAACTGTTTCAGGAATTTGGAATTCTGCATAATAAAAGATTGTGTTCAAAAAATCATGAAATGAAATTATGGATGAGTTCTGGAAATCCGAAATTGAGTTGTAGCTTACGATCATGCGAAGAAACCGTAGGAATACGACAAAAAACTTGGTTTAAAGGATCGCGGGTGACTTTTCTTAATGCTTTGAGGTTTATATATTTATCATGCAAAGAGTTGACATCGATTGAGTTTTGTGAGCTGAAACTTGATATGAACCACAACACAACAGTGGAATGGAATAGTTATTCGAGAGAAGTTTGTGCAAATCTTTATGTTCACGACCAAATAGAAAAATCGGTGGACCTAATAAAATTATAGAAGTAGATGAAAGTCTTGTATTATTTATACAGATTGCCGGAAAGGATATAAAACAGATGAACTGCTAAGTGCTGGTTATGATCATTTCACAGTAAATCACAAATACAATTTTGTCGACCCTAATACTGGATGTCATACTCCAAATGTTCAGAGAATATGGGGCATCGCAAAATGGCGAACAAAAGACATCGGGGAGCTGTTCGTCATCATTTAGAGTCGTATCTCATAGATTTTATGTGGCGACGCCTTCGTTCAAAAAATGAAATGTTTACTGCGATGCTGAAAGATATTTATAATTTTATGGCAGCAGTTTAATATGGTTTTTTATTTTATTACTTTATTGTATAACAGTTATTTGTTCACTTATTTTAAGTATATATTTGTGATTTAATAAAATATTTCGTAAAAGTTTGTAATTTTCAAATGTTATATTTTTAAAATGGCCACTTTACTATCGAGAATGTTTTTTCTTTTATTTTTCAAATGTTTCAATTCACGTGATTTTCATTTTGCGCCAACTATTGCACTTGGCGACAATGCTGTCCGTATAACGAAAAAGCACCGCATACATTTTGGCATGGTGTCCGTATAACAGAAAAATATTGAGATTTGTTGTCAGATCATATAAACAGCTATGAAAACAAACTTGATGAGCGTTTTTTTTTATATGTTTATTTTATATGTATATTATTCATGTTTTTATGTACAAATTACATCTGTTTCTGTATAAAATTAGAGAAACGGCTTTTTTAATCGTATAAATAAATCGTATAAATATCGAAAAAAAATGCGTGTGTATATAAAATGAAGCAGTGGATAGGTTCCCGGAAAATGTTTCCAAATTTCCTTTTTCGTTAACGCACCTATACTGGAAAAATACATAAAGCACATTAAAATCGCGCAACGTGGAGCTCATACAGTACAGCGTCGTCTATTGGCGGTTATTTTATTAGTAGCATCGGGAGGAAGATGTAAAGATGTACTTTAAATTCTCACCCATAGATTTTGAAAAAATATCTTAAAAGAGCGAAATTTAAATTAAATTTTGGTGACCTCCTTTATGAAAGATTAATAGTTTTAAGTAGGAATTTCACCAAATCAGCCAGCTATTGCCAAGTTGACTAACATTTGGCGCTACTATGGTAACCCTGCATTAGTATTTTTCAACAATTACTCATTTCAATGAGGTGGTCCTACCGGAATCGTGAGGGACACACAGAGACTTGGATTTTATATAAATAGATGGGGCATTCTCACAACCTTTTGACTTTTATGTCCCTGAATAATAATTTTTATTTTAATACACTTTTTTGTGTTTTTTTCCCCTATACTGGGGAACATCCCATTGCATGATTGTATAGCAATAATAACGAGATAAATAAGTTTTGGACGATGTTGGGGGTCCAAATACCAGGAAAACTTCTATACCGTCCCATGTCCCTGATGCTGATTTTTAAGTTTAGAGCTGTCTGTGTAAAATTGTTGTGAAAAATAAAAGTAATTCGATGTATTTTTTTTTCCGAAACTGGGACAATTGTTTTATATAAATATGTAGCAAAAAATTAACCTGCACACATTTTTACGGTTGACATTTTTTTTTAATTCTGTTCCTGGGTTTTTCATCCTTACCGTCCCTCTTGCTAAACTTATACAGAAAATCACTTCAGATGCAGCCACAGAATTTTTCTCATGCAGAATTACGCTAGAGAAAGAATGTCTAAAATTCTTTGACAGGATTGACAATTTGACAATTTGCTTTGACAGGAAATTTACTGCAGAATTGAAATCCGCATTTAAATTTCAAGATCGTGGCTTTATTGGTAGTCTTACCGCCCCCAAGGTTTATTCCTGCACTTTTCGAGGTCCATTAAAAATGAAAAATAATTTCATCCAATGTTAACAACTCCTTACTGTCCCTTTTTTTCCCATTTCGTCACTTTTTTCCTATACCGTCCCCTTTTTTTACCTTACCGTGCCTTCTTTAATACCCCTATAAGACAATGTTATACCAAAATTTTGTACTAAAAATACTACATTGTTATTATTTCTTATTTGAATGCCCTATGGGTACTATGCAAATTCATTATAAGTAAAAATTTCGAAGAAAATAAAAAGTTTTTGCGGTAAAATAATAAGGAAAATTAAACTCGCAAAGTTTAATTTTCCATAATATAAGTTTAACATAAACCTCAGTTAAATAAAAAAAAATTTCGCTGCTGACCGTTTTTTCTTTATTCTTAATCATTAAGACATTCGTCTATCAGAATAAAATTTATTTTAGCAAGTTTAGTTTCGCCAGATTTTTTCCCCCGAAAGTCAAAAGATTGTGAGAATGCCCCAGATATATAGAGACACACACACATATATATACATATATATGATCCGATATATATATGATCTGAATTTCATGGTTCAGTATTGAATGTCAGTTGGAAAATTGAAATCCTTGCATTTAACCCTTTGAGCTCTGGTGGGTGAATTGCTTAAAAATACTCAAAAGTCACATTGGCAACATGTATTTATCAAACAAAAAATACGGTTTGTTATACACATCCATTAATTTATTTTCCAATACATTTGGTCGAATATTCCAGTGCCGTTGTGACATTTCGAGATTAAAATTATGTGGGAAGAAATTCACCCAGCAGAGTTCAAAAAGTTAAAGTTCTCTATAAAATAATAGACCACGCCTCTTTTGATCTTTGTACATGGGAATAAAACCTGTAAAATAATGTTTGATTTCTTAAATAACTATTTGCCTGTCAATAATTCTGAAACTGTAGCTAGGCTTAATCTGCTTAACCGCATTCCGTTATATATGGAAACTTTTACAAAAAAAAAATTAAATTTCTCGAGTACATTATTAATTATAAATTAATCCAATAGCACTAGTGGTAAAAAAGTAAACACTCACAGCAAACTCTGCAACAAATTATCGTAGATGAAAGTTACAGGTACCAAACGACTGGAAATAAAGCCTACTTTTAAGTGGTGCATATAAAATTTACTTAGGAGGCTATCTATATATCTAAACGAACCCAAAAGTTTTTCTTCAATAGCAATGCCCAAGTTTGACGCTATAAATAAATTCTACATGTTTCAACTAGCCTAAATCCAAATTTTTGTATCCAAATATTTCCAAATTTTGAGCATATTTTAAGGGCTGTATTCAAATTGAAATTCGGTACACGATTGTTAAAATGCTTTAGAATGAATATGTCACTTCTAATAATGTATTATCTCTTGCCAATATGAACATTTCACTAGCTTAATACGTTTAGACTATTGCCAACCCAAATATTTCAATAAAATGAGTAAAATATATTTTTCAAATTATGCTTTTCTGTAAATCATAGACAGCCCCTTAAACTTGACGCTTTTTAATCATAATTCGAAATCTACTTGAAAGAAAAACTTGAAATATATCATTCGCATAAAGCAAGACATAAAAAATCTAAATCTTCTAAAAAAATTGTAATTTTGCAATTTATATTTTTTCAGAGTATCGATTTCATAGTTCATAAATCATATTATATATATTTTTTTTAATTACAAATTCAATGTATTTATGTTTGGGCGTTTTAGTATTATAACGACGCACAAAATTATCGTATTAAGATTATAATTTCAGGAATTTAACATTAGAAGTTCTAAATTTTTAATGTTTATACTTCAAAAACATCGTTCAAATGACTAGAAATTCCGTTTTTAGGCATATTTTAAACAGAAGATGTAAAATATATTGTCAAAATCGGGTGTAGCCATTGAAAAAACTAAGTTTGGTCTGGTTTTGATTTGTAGATGGTACCTTAAGCCAATTTTATATCAATCATTTTAAAGTAGACTTTATTTCCAATTGATTGGCACCAGTAATTTTCTTCTAATATAATTAGTTGCAGAATTATCAGGGGTGTGTACTTTTTTTTCCCACAACAGTACAATTATTTCTTTTTATCTGTTCGGGAATGTTTGTTTAATGTTGACATAAAATTGTCTGCGTATAAATTCATTTATACAGTGAAAAGAAAGTGGTGAATTTTCACAATATTAGATCTTTTCGACAAATTTGTAATAAGATAATATAATTATGCTGTACGGTACATTGAATTGAATTTTTAGAAGTTTTTATTTATTTATTTATTTATTTTTTTACAAACACTAAATACCCTTGACTTAGTGCTGAACGCCATTATCTTCAACAAAACATGCCACTCTAAATTTTTTTTGTCAAACAGCTTCTTTTATAGCTTTATTAGGAAATAATACCTAGGATAAAGACACTTAACCACTCACCTTGAACTCCTGCGAACAAAATTGTTTAAATTTATCGAGTGCAGTTTTAAATGAAAGTTAATCTGATAAAATGATATAATGGATTTATAGTTTCCTGATAATGTCATTAAATTCAGTATATAGGTTACTAGCTTACAACTAATACGATTTTGAAAATTTAGCAAAATATTATCACATTTTAGTAACTGTTTTTTAAAACAACAAAAAAGAAAGTACACTTTCTATAAAATATTACATAATTTATTTTTTAAATTAATAATTTATAATGAATAAATTAGATATAAATATAGCGAGAATTTAAAAAAAAAAACGAAATTACAAAATTACACAGATTTTTCGCTACAAAAATTGAAAAAGTTAAATAAATAAATTATAATTTAATACAATGACAGTTTAGAAGGATTTTCTTAGCATAACAAAAACAAGAATTAAAGTAGACAATACGAAATATTGCTAAGCTAAAAAACCAGAACCATATCCATTTTTTTAATTATGAAAATTATAAAATAAATTACTTTTTTTAAGAATGTGATAGTATATATATGAGTTTAACGGTGAAAAAAATTGCACGATATAAGCCAAGTATTTTTATAAGAAATATCCATTTATGCGATATTCATCTGAGCCTATCTTCCATCTGACTGACCTCTTACTTTTGCCCTTTTATAAGTTAATGCCAACTTCGCTGAAATAGCTAACCTAACTGTTTCGTGAGGCTTTGCATCTAAATGTATTTTGCATACAAAAAGTGACATCAAGGTACAGTCGTGGGGGAAAAAAAAGTAAACACCCCCTACTAACTCCTCAACAAATTATCGTAGAAGAAAGTGACTGGTACCAAACGATTGGAAATAAAGTCTACTTTTAAATGATGTATATAAAATTTGCTTAGGAGGGCATCTACATATTAAAACGAACCCAAACTTCATGTTTTTCAAAAGCAATACCCAATTTTAATGAGATATTTCAAATCTTCGTTTCAAACTATGCCTAGACACCAAATTTCAAGTCATTTGAATTATAAGTTTTCGAATTATAGACATTCACAATTTAGTGTTTCTAATGTTAAATTACATTTTCCTATTTTCATTAATATCTCATGAAATTATGCTCCTAATGAGCTAATTTTTTGTGTAACAATAATACTAAAATACTCAAACATAAATACGTTGAATTTTAAATTTTTATAATTTTATGATATAAATTATGAATTACGTAATTAATATTCGAAAAAATTATAAATTGCAACCTACAATATTTTTGATGGATTTAGATTTATTGAGTCCTACTTTATGGACATCCAAAATTTCACATTTTACTTCCAAGTAGTTTTCAAATTATGCTTAAAAAACGACAAAATGACGGTTTAAGGGGCCGTCTATGATAGAAATGACTATATATTTTGAAATTTCTTATGCTCTCCTGTAATCTAGCTGTCTTCAATGACGATGTCTTGATCAAGAAAAGGGCTCTCTCTGTCAGCAATCGAGTACCGAACTTCAGTTTGGATACAGCCCCTAAAATACGCTCATTTTAAAACAATTAATTTATTGGAAACTTATCGTACGAATTGCATAAAAATTTGATTTTAGGCTAATTGAAGGATGTAGAGTTCATTTATGCTATTAGAAATGTGTACTGCTATTGAAAAAAAAACAAAGTTACGGTTCGTTTTAATATGCAAATGGCCCCCTAATCAAATTTTATATACACCAGTTAAAAATAGACTTTATTACCAATCGTGTGACACCAGTAACTTTTTTCTATGATAATTTTTTGCAAAGTTAGTAAGGTGTGTTTACTCCCCCCCCCCCCCCCTCCTTCACGACTGTACATAGCAATCAGTAACCGAAGCAGAAAATCGGATTTAAAAAAATCCCTGCTGGCTCGGTCTAGAGGTGGAGGTTGATTTCGAAGTTAAGTACTAATTTCACTAACAAAAACTAAATCAAGATTAGAGGTAAACCGAGTTTAACAATTTTATCTTGCTGCTTTTGACGAATTTTTCATTTCCTTTTTCTGTAAAAGCTGGTTTTATCAGAATCATATTAAGGTGAGTATTAAAAAATATATATTTTTACACGCTCAAAACCTCGAAATTTTCTGCACCCTTTTCAGGTTCATTTCTAAGAGCAAAATTCTAAGAAGGAGTTTTTGAAGAGATTTATAAGCGACCTCTGTTTTTATTTTCCGTTCAATTAATCTGAACTTGATTTACAATTATTTTCTCAGTACGACCATTTTTTTTTCGTTTCCAGCACTATTGCTTCGGGAAATTCGGTTCAAAATGACAACTTTGATACATTTTTTTGAAACATATTCTTCCTTTATCAACAAATCGATCAATACAGCACATTATATAGTTTTTGAATAAGAGAATCTGTCAATTGGAAACGTTTAAGAGCGAAAATGGATTTAAAAATGAGTCAGAAAATAAGCCGTTTGGATTTGAGTACACCCTTAATACGATCATTTTTTCGTAAAACCCTATTTTTGTTTAATTTTTTTTTCCAATAAGAGTTGGTCCTATCAAAAACTTGTCAGTATAAATGTTGTAGATAATATAAAGAAGATTTATAATAAGTTTAAGTGAATTTGATATAGTAAGAATTGACGAAGTTGTGAATTTTTTTTCTCCCTAAACCCTATTTTTGCGCCCCTTGAGCCCATTTTTAATTTTATTAAATATCTGTGATACATACATTTTTGGCCCTTTTCCTAGAAGTAATAATACTTTTAAACTTAAGTTATGGGTGTTTTTTGGGTTTTTTCAAAATCTCACTCTATTTGTATCCCCTTACTCCGATTTTGCCCGTTAACGAAATTGACCGAGATTTTCTATCCCTTTATTTTATGTATGAGTTTGGAAGAGATTTGTGCAGAATTACGGAACTTATCGTGTCCATAAAAAAGTGATATATATATAGATAGATAGATAAACTTTTTTACTGAAGGTGATTTTGGGTTCTAGTAGTCATGATCGGTGTAGATCTGTAAAAAATTTTCAGAAATTCCAACATAGGGGTGATCGCAATAGGTAGTTATTTCATATGAAATCTACCTAATGTTTCATATGAAATCTACCTAATTAGACGTTACATGTTTAATAATGTACAGGCTTGGTTATCGTAAGCATTGTACTATGCAAGAAAAATTAGTATAAAAATGATAAAACTTCCTTAAATATATATATATATATATATATATCTTAAAAAATAGAATAAGATTAAAAAAAGAACCCATATAGATGGAATTGACCATCATTACGAAATTCCATCGTCTGACTCAAAATTTAAGAAATATTATATCCAAAGTTACTTTATGAATTATTTTTAAAATGCACAAAACATATATAAATTATTAAAAGTGAATAAACTTAATATTGAAAGAATCGTCTGCAATATATTTTTCGCATATTTTCGAGACTCTATTGACCTTATGGGTTTTTTTCGCTCATAAAGTATAAAAGTACTTCATGTTTACAAAATCTATTTTATCATTTTATAATGTCTCGTATTTCTATTTATATCATTAATTCTACTTATTTTTTGTACTTTAAAGTTTTTTCTTGTAAGCAATTACAAACTGTCGTCTTGATTTAACATAACAAATTATTTACAGTATAAGCAAAGGTGTTAAAAGATGTTTAACCTGATTTTGTAATTTAAAGGGATATAGAAATGTTTTGTCAAATGTTTAAAATAATGTATTCTCTATAACATCGTCTAATGATATTTTAAGTTTTACATACATTTATATATAATATCCTAATTAAGTTTCCTAATGAATAACTTAACGTAAAAATAGTTACATAAAGGTTACTTTTACATGCATTTACTTATGTACGACTCAGACTGAATTAAATGCTTAGATTTAAATGTATTGAAAGCTATTTAGATTCAGATTTTTAATTGAATACTTTTAATCCAAAATGAGGAAACTAATCGTTGCTGCTTGTTTTAAGATTTTTCCCCCGTTTTATACCTTAGGAGCATAAAATGTATTATTACTTGAATGCATTTACTACCTGAATGATTAAGTGTTTCCAACACTTTGAATGGCTGGTACTTTAAATATTTATTTTACTTATAATTAACATTCAGTATCTACTGAATATATTCTACAAAGAAACAATTGACGTTAGTTAAACAGATTTCGAATATTTTGGAATCTATTTAATTTACAAAAGTCGGTTAATTGAAATGATCATTTTACAAAACTTAAAAAACTTTTACTCCCAAGTTGATGCTTTATACAAATACAGTTAACTTTTCTGGTTCAAGTATTATTTCTTGTTCAACTATTCCAGCTAAAATATTATTTGAGACAATATTCTTATATTGCTAATTAGTGTTATCCCCGTTCTTGTTGTTAATCAGTTATTTCTGCGATTATTCTTTATTCCTATTTAAGTGTTAATTGGGGATATTCTACAAATTTTATTCTGGGAATACTTTGTAACTATTGAATTTAAAGAAGTCAGGATAATTCAAGATATTACATCAAGAATAATTCAAGTATTATTTCTTGTTCAACTGTTCCAACTAAAATATTATTTATGATAATATTCTTGTTAAGTTTTCGGGTATTCTTTTGTTACTTTTCATGTTATTCTTCTGTTTTATCCGGTTATACTCCAATCATTTTTCCGGTTATTTTTTTTAGTACATAACAAGTTATTCAGTTATTTTTAAATTACTCTCAGTTATATTGTTATTCAGTGTTATCCACTTTCTTTTTGTTGATCAGTTATTTCTGCGATTATTTTTTATTCATTTTTCCTGTTCAAGTGTAATTTCTTGAATATATTTCCTAGATAAATATTTAATTGTTACGAACACTTTGAATAGCTGACACTTTTAAGAAATGTCTTAGTATGTAAATTTTATAATATACATGAAACGTAATTAACATGCATTAACCTTAGTGTTACTGAAGATATTCTGCAAGTTTTATTCTAGAAATATTTTGTAATCGATGCAATTTACACCAATTAGGATAATTAAAATAATAATTTAATAAACCTCAGAAACAGTGTTATTCCCTGATTACATATATTGCTTTAAAATGCCAGTCATTCAAAGTGTTGGAAATGGTTAATTAGTTAGACGTTTAAGAAATAGAAGATTTTGTGTTCTTACTTGTAAAGCTGGTCAAAAATCAGTTTTCTGGCCAGTTTTACAATTAAGAACTTAAAATCTTCTATTTCCTAAATGTACATCCTAACTAACTAATTATTACCGACACTTTAGATGCTTTACAAAAAACAGTTTCCTGACCAGTTTTACAATTAAGAACTTAAAATGCGCTATTTTTTGAATGTGCATCTTAACTAACTAATTAAATATTACCGACACCTTAGATGATTCAGAAAAACGGTTTTTTGACCAGTTTTATAATTAAGAACTTAAAATCTTCTATTTCTGAAATGCATATCCAACCTAATTAACTTTTACTGACACTTTGATTGATTGGTTTTTGTAAAAAATATATGTAATTAACATTAACTTTAATATTAAAGGAGATAGTCTACAAATTTTATTTGAAAAAAAAATTGGCATTTAAACACTATATGAATATTCTGGAACCTACTGAATTTACGCAAGTCACGTTTATTGAATAGTTAATTTAATAAAACTTACAAACAGTTTAATTCTCAATGAGATTCTTTAGAGAAATTAGTTGTTTTCTGCCCAGTTATATAATTAATAACTTAATTTCTACTATTTCTTAATTTTACTTCATACCTAACTATTACCAACACTTTAAGAGACTGGTGCTTTTATGAAATACACGCAATTAACATGCAGTAATTTTAATGTTACTGAAGTTAGTCTACAAATTTTATTTGAAAATAAAACAAATGTACCATTTAAATACATTACAAACATTTTGGAACCAATTGAATTTACACATGCCGGTTAATTGTATTGCTAATTTAATAAAATTACAAACCGTTTTACTCCCAAGAAGATACTTTGTGCGAATTCAGTTTTCTACTGGAATTCAATTAGTCTCTGATGGATGCAGATTACTGCACCAGAAATTTAATTTCAGTTTTCGGAATAATGTACAAGGTTTTATTTAAAAATATATCTTGTTCCTTGTAGGGCTAATTATAGCTATTATATATTTGCATTGTTACACAATACTCTATATATGATAAATGAATTACATTTCATTTTACAATTCTGGTTTTGTAATAACATTCTTTATATTATCAAATAATCCCCAAAAAATTAATTTTGTTCACTTTACACAGTAATACAAATTTTAGTTTAAAGCTAAATTCGCAGCATTTTAAGCATAATATCATATATTAAATAATTAGGTTGTGTTTCATTTTGCAAAATTAAGTAAACTAAATATACAATTTACAGTATATATATATTACCTCACCAGAAATTTAATTTCTATTTTCAATAGTAATACACAACTACGAAGTTTTCATTTAAAGATATATCTTGTTCCTAAGTGGGGTTGTTATAGTGTTCATATATTTCATTGTCTCACATTACTCTATATGATAAATGAATAACATTTCATTTTAAAAATGTAGTATAATTTAGTTTTAATTTTCCTAAAATTAACAAATTTTTTCAAAGGAAATTTATTTTGTTCTTTTTTACATAGTAATACAAATTTAAATTTAATGCTAAATACACAGCAGTATAAGCATAACCCCATGTAATTATTAGACTGTGTTTTATGTTACAAAATTAAATAAACTAAATGTTCAATTCACAAAAATAAAAAATGTATTAAAATTTTTTAATATTCCAATGTGAATTTCTCCGTACATCTTTGAAAAGTGTGTGTTACATTTTTAAAGCAATAATACTGTTTCACGGGAGTATTTTTACAAGGCACTGTTATATTTTTCAAAAGATTTTGTGGCCTTACAGTAAAATATAAATAAACATTTAGCTAAAAGTTACAAAGTTGTGTTATAGACATTCATGGTTATCTATTACACAGGCCTGCGATGAAAAAAATACAAGGGAATTGATAGCTGACTTTTATTTATTTTTTTTTAGTGCTAATTTCAAAAATAATAATTAAAACTTTCTTTCACGTCACGTTTTCTTGAAAAATTCAATTTTACTTGGATTTCAATTTTACATTCCATCGGCCATACGCCTCGCTGCTCATCGACATGATGTGCCAATGCATTTGCCTCCAACTGAATTGCCAGTTATCTCTTCAGAGTCTTCAGACTCAGAATATCCCGAAGTTCAAGGTTCCGATACTGAATAGAAGACATCTGGAGGCAATTCACCACAGTCCTTCTCAAAGATTAAACTTATAGATCTCACTAGAGCCCATGACCTTTCGAAAGATGCATCTGAATTATTGGTCTCCATATTGAAAGAAAAAAACTTATTGGCCAAAGGAACTTCTTTTTATTGCTACAGGAATCGAGAAAGGAATTTGTTAAGTACTTTGAGGAAGAGGAGAACCTGGTCTATTGTTCTGATGTTTCCTGATTAGTGAGCAAATTTAACATTCCCTACGATAAAGATGAAAGGAGACTGTTTATAGATTTATAGAAAAATGCCCTCAATCTGTCCTCATTTATTTATCTGTATGCATCTTTATGCATCTGTACCAGTTGAAAACTCGTCGCATTTAAAAGAGCGCTAAAAAATCCTGGCTCTCGCCCTCAACAAAATAAATATGCCGACGACAGTTAGACCATTTGCGATGATTTGGAAGTTAACTCCATGCTTCTTGGTCAACAATCCGGATACACAAAGTACCCATGTTCCATTTGTGAGTGGGACAGCCGTAATAAAACTCAATAATGGGTCAAAAAAAGAATAGCCGTAATGACAAAATCTTAAACCAGGCACCAAGAATGTGATTCGGAGCAAATTAGTTGAGCCAAAAAATGTATTGCTACCCCCTTTTCATATAAAATTAGGTGTAATGAAGCAGTTTGTCAAGACAAGAGATGGAAATTATTTCAAATACCTGTGCAAAAAGTTTCCAGATTTATCCGAAGTCAAGTTGAAAGAGGGAATCTTTGTTGGTCCAGATATCCGCAAGCTTATGAAGGATAAAGAATTTGAGACTAGCATGACAACAAAGGAAAACGAAACTTGGGTTGCCTTCAAAGATGTTGTCAGTAAATTTCTGGGTAATTAAAAGGATCCTAACTATAAATCAACTGTAATGAATATGCTGGACAAATTTCAAGTGTTGGTTTACTCCAAGAGTGTCAAAATGTATTTTCTTCACTCACATGTGGACTTTTTTCTCGAAAATTTACGATCAGTCAGCGAAGAATAGAGTGAAAGATTCCATCAAAACATCAAAGATATGGAGCGCAAATATCAAGGAAGATTGGACAAGAACATGCTTGCCGACTACTTTTGGATGTTAACATGAGATGGGCCTGAGATTTAAAATAAAACATGAACGTCAAAAAGAAGTTTCAAAGGAAAAAGTGTATGTACTTAAATAGACACTTTTTTTTTTTTGCTCAGTTTAAAATTTGTTTCAAACTTTCATGTACACATACGTAATATTTGTTCCTGTTGGTCAATCGTCTATTTTATGTAAGTTACCTTACTAAAAACAAATTAAAATAGTATATTGGTGATTTTTTTCTAGAAACAGCACCATAATTTGATGTAATATACTTAAACTCAAGGGAACGTTTTGTTTTTCTCTCGACAACAGGTGGCTCGTGCAATCTGGCAATAGTGGTTTTTATCCATTAAAACCTATAAAAAATAATCGATTGCTGAAAAATCAATTTGCCTCACCAAGAATCGATTATTTTACACGGATTCAAATGGATAAAAGCCACTGTTGCCAGATAGTACATGCAAAATTGTTGGAGAGAATATCTTTTCAAATAGGATTTTAGCAAAAATATCGATATCGATTTTACAAAAAATCCTGATGTGATGCGAAAAAATGGAGGTCATTTTCGAAATCAGCACACCAAACAACAACAAAAAAAAAAAATCAGCGAAAATGTCTCTTGTACTTTTCAAAGCCTTCAATTTCGCAGGCCTGTGTTATTTTACGAACGTTTAACTGAATATAGCAAATAGTTTTGCTTAATATGCATTTAGATACAAAATACTCAATGGTGTTTCTCTAATGAAATATTTATCTTAAAAATAGTTGCATAAATAAAGACTTCTTTCAGATACATATGAATAATTGATTGCAAATGAGATTAAAATATATTTTTTAAAATGAGCGATTAAATAACTTCCATAAATTTTAAACCGATTCAATTCAGAACAATGATTGTTTTTTTTTCTTTTCTTGTAGCAAACAGCAGTAGTCTTATGGTAATAATTCCAAGTTAGCCAATACTGTAAAAAATTGCTGCAATCTGTACAGCCATTCGATCATTTTTATATAAAACGGGTATTTAACCGTACTTTTAATCAATCCTGATAAACATTGTTAAAATTCAGCAGCAAAATTGGTCATTCAACATTTTTTGTAGAAAACGGTTGTAATTCTGACTAATATGAAAGCTATATAATGTGATTAATTAACTGTGATTAATCTGTAAAAATGGTGGAATGTCTGGACAGTCTGTTACATAATTTTAACAGTGAATGAGAATGCTTCCATAATATTGTTAAGTAACCTTTATTTACAAAAACTGTTGAATGGCTGGACAGTTTGACACAGATTATTAACAGTGAATGAGAACGCTTCATAATACCGTCAAGTAACCGTTGTTTACAAAAACGGTGACATGTCTGGACAGTTTGTTGGATATTTTTTACAGTGAATGAGAACGCTTCATAATATCGTCGTAACCGTTATTTACAAAAACGGTTGAATTGTTGGACAGTTTGATACAGATTATTAACAGTGAATGACAACACTTCATAATACCGTCAAGTAACCGTTATTTAAAAAAAAAAAAGGTGGAATGTCCTGACAGTTTGTTGAATATTCTTAGCAGTGAAGGAGAACGACTTCATGACATCCCAGCAAACACATACCTTTCGGCACACGATCGGACCGCAGCCGGCAGTGTCGGTTAAGTGTCGGCATAGGTACAGTGGTTTCGGTGAAGTGTCGGAAGCATGTCGGCAACTGAAACTTAAGAATCTGCTTTTTCGACTGCCGGTTACCGTAATCGGTCCCCTTATGGTTATATATCGGCAAGCGACTTACACCGGCAAATGACGCAGGACCGATATATGATTCCTGATATTTGCCAACATCGGTCCGAATTCGGAATTTTAAGTCTTAGCCGACATTTTTTTTCTTTTCCTTAATTTTGTTTGAATTTGAGATTTGATAAGATATGTATATTTCATGTATTTCATATGAAATTGTAACAGCGATAAACAACAAAAAAAAAAAATTCAAATTTTTTTTTTTTTTATTTATTTTTTTAAGCTGTTATTGAATTCATTTTAAAAAGGCTTACAGTTATTTGAGTCATCAAAAATTTTTTAAATCACCCCTTATAATTATTATTCGTTATAAACTTATTCGTAGAAAAAAAAAAACTTCATAAATTAATTATTTTCTAACTATATACAGTAAAACCTCCCTAAAGCGAATACGTTCCGTTCCAATGAAAATTGGTCGCTCTGAGAGGTGGTCTCTTAATGGAGGTCATGTTTAAATTTAGATTTTAATTGTTGAAAAAGGTAAGAAATAACGTTACTAAAATTTACTTTTCACATTAGGAAAAAAAATTAAAAATTTAAGTATTAAAGCAAAAGTTAATTACATAAGTAAATTACTGTAGAGTTTAAAAAATGAATAAATTGACGTTTGCTCTGATTTTACGGTTTTATCTTTTATAACTTTTATTTCCAAGTCCTTTCGAAGTTCAGTAAATAAATGTAATTTTTTTGGACGGAAACAAATAATGACGATTTCATTAATTTTTCTATTTCTTTCAGAGTTTCCTGACAGAATAGGGCAGGGGAGTTTATTGACTGTCATTCTTAATTTGTCACCAGAGTTAAATTCATTGCCTAAAATGGCACAAAGATGTTATCACACACTTAACAGTTACCGGAATAAAAAAAAAAAAAAAAAAAAAAAAAAAAATTAAACTTAGTTTAGAAGTTTTATGAATAATGAACTCTCTGGACTTATTTTTCTAATAAAGCCTTTTTCAAGCGACCAGAAAAAAACGGAATTTGTTTTTATTTTATTCCAAGAAATGGGTTGCTCATGCAGGGAGTTCAATTGGAATGGTCTCTGAATGGAGGTAAAATTAGTATTGAGTCTATGGGAATAAATTTCGTTCCATGAAAAAATGGTCGCTCAGGGAGGTGGTCGCTTAATGCAGGTGGTCACACAGGGAGGTTTCACTGTATTCATTTTAAAAGCAATAGCTATGTTTCTTATTTTATTTAAAAATCAAATTATTAAAAAGTGTTTAAAATTATTTTACAAGCTATAAAATTATAAAAAAATCTACCCAGCTTTTTAGCATTAAAATTTAAAAGAAAGATTCAGAAATCTCCCACTTCTAAAAAATTATTTACCCCCCCCCCCAAAAAAAAAAAAAACAAAAAAAAACAAAAAAAAATATATATATATATATTATATTCATATTTCTATTTTATTTGATGATTAAAAAATGTTGATAAGTAAAAGAATCATTACTGCTACATAATCACTAAAAATATATTCTACATCAAACCATGAAATGACAAAAAATGAACTCTTATTCTAATTAAAAATGATTAATTACCAACTTATTTTTTATTAAAATTAGTTTTTCTATGTTACAAATATATGTATCTTGAATTAACGCATTTAATTACATTATAAATCCATAATTCCAAAATAATAAGTGAAAATTGTATTAAGAGAAAAACCTCTGAAAGTCACTTATTTTATTTAATAAGCATTCTTAAATTTATAAGAAAGATTCAGAAATATCCCCCATTTAAAAATAATCTTCCAAAAAAAAAAAAATGTAAATTGATATTTTAATTTTATTTTTAAATAAAAAATATTGATAAGTAACAAATTAATATTGCAACATACTCATTAAATATATTTTCTACTTTAAATCATCAAAACGACATAAAAGGAATTCTTATTCTAATTAAAAGTTAATAATTACCAACTTTTTATTTATTAAAATACATTTTTCCATGTTAAAAATATATATTTTATAAATTACCGCAACGCATGTAATTACAGTATAAGAAAATTTGATTAACTGAACAAGACCCCTAAAAATATTTTTTTAATACTTAATTATTCTTAAATTTAAATCTATTCTTAATTATTCTTAATTATAATTTTAATCTTATTTAAACTTAAATTTATTCTTAAATTCCTTTGCTTTAACGAATTCGCTAAAATATTTATTTCATTCATTTAAATATTAAATGAACTTTTAAATAAACGCGCGTAAGACAATTATAAAATAAATAAATAATAAATAAAAAATAAAATAAATACACGTCAAAATTCTAATTTTCCCATCTACCATTTACCTTCAATGATAAACTATTACGTATCGATAAAACTTCCCTTTATTGCCTCATATAATTCCCCCCCCCCCCCCCTGAACACGTCTGAGTGGCCGAGGGGTTAAGGCGTCTACTTCCTGCCCGGGGTTCGTGGGATCAAACACAACCTTATCCAGCGCCGAAACACGTTCCTTTCAAATATGCATTGCGCGTTGGCTCATAGATGGCGCCATCAAAACATATTTTTTTTCAATTGATGCTGGTGTCGGGTTACGGCCGGCATTCGTATGGATAGCTATCGGCGTGCTGTCGGCATAGTGTTTTGCCGATACCGGACCGGCTGTGTGCCTATCTGTCGTGCGTCACTCGCCCGGCGTGTCGAAAAAGATACGGAACCGGTACGGCAGCCGGTATCGTGCCGATACCGTCGGTAACGGCAAAGCGGCTGTCGGCCGATTGTTTACCGATAGCTCTGTGTGTTGCTGGGATTGTTAAGTAACCCTAATTTACAAAAACGATGGAATAGCTGGATAATTTGATACAGATTATTAACAGTGAATGAGAACGCTTCATAACCCCGTCATGTAACCGTTATTTAAAAAAAAAATTGGAATGTCTGGACAGTTTGTTACATATTTTTAACAGCGAATGAGAACGGTTCATATTATTGTTAAGTAACCGTAATTTACAAAAGCGGTTGAATGGCTGGAGAGTTTGATGCAGATTTTTAACAGTTTGATTTACGAAGTATGTATTGTAACCGTATTAACGTTATATGCGTTCGTTATATAACGTCATATATTTTCCGACATAAAAGTTAATTGTTTCCAACTCTTAGAAACACTGAATTTTTTCAAAAATATTATATCTGCAATTAGCATCCAGTATCCAGAATTGTTACTGAATATAATCTAGAAAGTTAATTAGAAAACGAAGCAGTTACGCTATTTAGACATATTTCGAATATTCTTGACTCTGTTAAATTTACGCAGCAAGATATTCAAATGTTAATTTAATAAAAGTTACAAACAGTTGTGCTCCCAGGGAGGTGGTTTAAACAAATTCAATTTTCTCATCACTGTTCAATTAGCCTCTAGTGGATGAAAATTACTATTCAAGAAATTTAATTTCTATTTTCAGAGTTACATTCAATTATAAAGGTGCCTATTAAAAATAAATGTGGCTTCAAAGTGGGGTTCCTTGCAGCATTTAAATATTCATAGTGCAGAAACTCATATATGATAATTTAATTATATTTAATTTTAAAAGCATAATTAAATAATAGTTTTGTAAAAATAAACAAATATTTGCATAATATATATATTTTTTCAATTTGGATGTCAATTTTATTCTCGATTAATTATACTGCAGCTGAATCTTAATATCATATATGTAAAAATTTAAGTGTGTTTATACTTATAAAAATAAAATTATAAAATATTAAATATTGAATATTAAATTTGTAACAAAAAAAGTGATAAATACTCGCAATATTAAATTTGTAACAAAAAAATTGATAAATACTCGCATTGAAATTTCTCTATAAAAGTTCTAAAGAGAAATCCTTTTAACTTTTGAATAAAGGTTGTAATAAGCGTGTTTAAAAAAAAAATAAATTTTTAGGTACCCTTCGCTATTTGATAGATTTTGCAGATGCACTAAATCAGCACTTCAAAATACTACTCCAAGTACAGAGGGCCAGAAAAAACAATAACAGGATCCACATACTCTTTTGTACCCAAATTATAGCAGAGACATGCGAGAGGTACCATTCGACGGGAAAATTGTGCATGCATCCCAAATACGAATGCAATTTCCGAAATACTAATGGTTCGTTTATAAATGTGAAGTAACTCTCTCTCTCTCTCACACACACACACAAAAAAAATATATATATATATATAAAGAAAAAAATGCAACTTAACAAATTACAACGGCCACTTGGAAAATGATTTTTTGAAAGACTAATATTTAAGACATAAAAAAAATTGTACGGAGTTGATCATACATTACGTACGCCATGAAATAAACATTAATAGTGTTATTACACGTAAAAATTGCAAGCAACAAAAATTGCGTGCGACCCGTCAGATTTCTTAAAACTTACGTATTATCCACCTGAAACTTACGTATTATCCAAGCATTTCATTGGCTGTTCGGGAAAAGGTTTTTCCATCGTCCAAGAAATCTGACGACCCATTTTAAATGAAATTTTATTCTTAAACTTCTAAACATCCCACAATATTACTTTTTACACCGTCGTATAGAGAAAAAAATGTACATTTAAATGCAATTTGTTTGAAAACTGTATCTCAATTTGTTTCTGAGTTATTAATTTATTTTGTACTTTTTATTACTTTTTTGCATAGAAGCAACAGAAGTATCCCTCTCTGTTGAAAGTAAAGGGAAGTACAGATTACTGTATAGACCAATCAGCAAACGAATAAAATGCGGATTAAACCAATAAAAAGCTTCAGATATGCTTTTGATTTCCTACCCTGACGAGGACAATAACCATTTTTCCTAATGGTTAAAAAAATTTAGAAGATTAATGCTTAGCGCATCCGATAAGATGATCCGATAGTTTTTTAAAATGTTATTTAATGTCCTATGAATATTTAGTGGATACTTTATTAATTTTAAAACAATTGTTCTAATTGGCAAATACATCACACAATTTGCAATATTCGAACTACATAAAAAAGTGTTCTAGGTAAGTATTTTATGCATTGACTTTTGACCTGAAGTTGCAACTGCTCTTCCAAATGAATTATCCTTGACAAATCTAGTGGCCATACAAATCACTCATAAACCTTATTGATTATGATATCTGATCTGATATTAACTTTAACAAAATTATTTTAATTTATAAATAAATCGCACGAGTTGAAATTTTCCAACTGGGTAAAAAAGTAAAACGTTGGAAACTTACAACACGTGAGATTAATTTACCAATTAGTATACTTGTGTTAAAATTAATCCCGTGTAGTTAATTATAAAAAATTGCTTAAAGTTCCATTAACTGAGTTTTATTCTCTGGAGCTGATTCAGATATCAGACAAGATGTCATAATCAGTACGTTTTTACCCGACTGAAAAGAAGGGTTATGTGTTTCACGTATATCTGTGTATGTGCGTTCCTTTATACCCTCGAAACATCCCAACGGCTGGATGGTTTTAATGAAAATTTCCTCTTTATGTGCATAATTTCAGATTTTATCATGTGCGCAAGTTTTTTTCCCTTATTATCATATATTTTTAACTTTTCATTTCAATATTTATTTACGAATTTACAAGTATATATATATATATATATATATTTAAATATAAATATAAATATGAGCTTTATATTTAAATGAAGTTTGATTTTTATTTTTGACTTATTACACAAGTTTTGAAGCTTGGAACGTCGTGGTATTTTTTCCTTTTTCACCGTGTTCAAAGGTATCCTACCCCTTTAATAGTATCAACTGTAAGCATTGCTGAATGTTGGTTCAAGGTCAAAAATAAAACGTAACTCAAACAGATTTAGATAAGCGCATGCGCGATTACTACTTTGTTATTTACTCGATTTCAATGCCACATACGTAAAATAGCGACTCCTGAGCGTAAAACGTTATTGCTGGGCTGAAGATTTAAAAGCCGTTAGAGCCATGCGATTTTTTCCTTTGGTGCTTTATAGAAGATCTGTCGCTACCTAATGATTTACCAGAGTTGAGACACATAATTGAAGAGTCTATCGCTTCCATTACTCTGGACTTGTTAACCGAAGTGTGGGAAGATTTGAACTTTAGGTTAGCTGTGTGCCGTATAACTAAAGGTGCACATTAGGGTGGTTCATAGACCTATGGAAAAAAATAAACTTTCTCGTACAGACCAGGACACCCCCTCATTCTTTTACAGCAGCCCATACTATTATTTTGGCAAAGTTTCAATGTCCTACTCCTAATAAAAGACTATGCTCAATGACTGTCAACTTTTGAATTTTGGAGATATTTAGGCATTTGTAATTGAATTTTCTAAAATTTGAGGTAAAAGCCAAATTATTTAAATATCTTTTATTTATATATTTACAATATTAGTAAAGGATAACAAAATAGTTAACATTATCAGATTTTTATATTTATTTTTTTATACAACATTAACAACTGATTTTTTTGTTGTCGTCGGTAGGGAAAGTCCTACGGAAGATGCAATGCCTTGCAAAATAAACTGCATGTCATTCTCATCATTTGTTAAAAATTTGCTGAATTCTTGAATCAGCTCTTAGCAGTATAGTTGACCACTCTTAGTCCTTTTACATAGTTTCTACCAATTTTTAAAATTGATATTATCCTTCAATTCTTAAGGCGAAAGTTATAGAAAAGTCATCAATATTCAAACGAGAAAAGAGCTCAACAGTTCTTTTTGTTGCGAAATCTCCAAAGCAATCTGCACCATCTTTCAATAAATTTGAGGAACTGTGTCTGAAAATAGGTAAAAACCAAACAATTCATCTGAAAGGCACAACATGTGATTTCCTAGGACTTTCCTTGCTCCCAGTCCAATCTGAGAATCAATATTCTGATATTTTCTTAGGTCTTTCTATAATTGCAAGTCAACTACAGGAGCTTCAGCTGCAAGTGGAGATTCTATCCACGCTTTGCTGTAGAGAGGAGCACTGAACTGCACAAATCATTGGAGCTGCATTTATTCCCTCTTAGTTAGATTGAAAACTTCTGCATAATCTTGGATTTTGAAACCGCACAGGAGTTTAGCCATCCACTGAGCTTGATGAATAGCACCAGGTGTTGTCCAATGGATTTTCTATGGTGTATTTCCCAAAATAGCAAGTGTCAACTCAATCATCTCTGATGACCACAGATTTATCTACAGGTAAAAGACAGGCAATTGTTGAATCTTTAAAATATTTAGTGCATTTTTTCTTTCCGATTCTGTACCTGAACGTTTGTTTGTTCAATTCCTTGCCAAACATTCGTAAATCTTTTGAATAGTGGAATTTTTGTGAAACTGGATGGTCCAAGGCACAAGCTAAAAGCCTTTGCCAAGATTAATTCCATGGCATGGTGTCGGCAGGCTAACTACAATAGTTCACGGCCAATTTTTTATTTGCAAACAAATGTATACTCTTTTTACATGACCAGAGTTTATACTCATAGTGTCAAAACATAAACCTTGAAGGATTTTCTCTACACGAATCTCGTGTAATAGGTAAAAAATAGAATTCACTATATTTTTTGCTGTTCCACCACCACTGAACTTCCAAGGAGCTTTTCAGTACCAGCTCCCGAAACAAGCACTGGCAAAACTTTCCTAATCCAAGACATACAGGTAAAACTTTGCTGTTCCAATGGAGGACTTAAGGACAATCTGGTTTAAGATCACGAATTTCTGACTCGACATATTATTTTCTAGCTTTTTTTCTTAATCGTTGTATGCTGCTTCTTGAAAGAGGAAGTGGACGAAGATCATGCCTCAGAGCTGATACAATTGGAACAATCGAATGCAGATCTTCACGATCAGATGTCTTGTTACTATCTAAAGCACCACTAACATGAGATGCGAACAGTTATATTTAGGCACATCTTGTTTCTTTTTAGGATTGTAAATAAGGTTTTTCTTTATATTCGGAAGAATATCATCATCTGATTGGGAAGGGGACTCAGAGTTTTCTGAATCAGCCTGCTCTAAACAGCTATTAATGAAGTTTTAACACCTATGACTTTTTCTTTTCGTCGTTCTTCCTGTTTTTCTATTAAGAATTCTCTCTTGCTTTTCTTAAAAATTCTCTATCATTATTACCCAAATACATTTTGGGTCTATCCCGTTGATCTATAAGGAAATCACAATCTTCTATTATTTTTATTCGAATCAAAGCATCAGCATGGGCAATATAAAAAAGGGCCATTGCTTACAAAATAGCGGCTTCTTGTGTCAGAAGTATTGCAACGTTTCCAGATGCATTAGATAGAAAAACCGCTGCTAAATAATTCAACTAAATTTTTTATCAGTTATTAGGAATTATGAAAGCTTAAAACGACCAGCTTTTGTTTAAAATTTTTTAAACACATATAATCAGCAATCTAAAACTATAAAATTGTGTAAAATTACCAAAAAGTGTCAAAATGAAGGGTCATTGAGCACCATCTTCCTGTAGGTGTAAACAGCGACAATTTTAGGAGAGTTATACTACGGATAAATGTAAAAAAAGTAGGGGGTGTCTTTGTCTTTACCTCGAAAAAATTTTTTTGAACCACCCTAGTGCACATATTAAATATTTATAAGAAAAACTAGGTTCGTTAACCATCAATTTGATGTATTATTTGTTGCAAATAATCTAAATTAAGCTGTTATAATATACCATTGAATTTGATACATTCTTTTATGAAAACTCTCTATTATCAGTTCATAGTTTAAACTACACAATAATATGGTTCATCCTGATCAGCGAATCTTGACATTTCCCTTTCTAATGTTTTGGTCCCGTGTGTTACTTTGTTGCTGAAACCAAATAAAGAATACAATTCTTTTGAAGCAATATAACTGAATTTATAAAATATTGAAATTTAAACAAATGTACCAAAATTAAACTACGCTACATTAAGGAACTTGTATATTGTTTGCAGCTATTAAAAGTTACAAATCTTTAAGAGCAGCGTGAAAATTCACACATTGTTTTCATGAAAAATGATTTCAATGTAACTAATTAGTACAAAATTAATCCTTAATTGATTATTAAACCTTTCTTTTCACAATCGTATTTAGGATAATTAATTACTAATTGTAAATTATCCTACATTCAGCATTCAGTATTCATTACACGCACTTTCTAAATTAAATTTAAATAAAAGATAAATGTCTTAGTTTTTCTTCGAATATTTTTTAATCACGATTAAACAAAAAGAAAGGACCAGGGTTCAGTGATATATGCAAATGGATAATATCTTGGTACATATTTAATATTTATTTTCAAAATGTTATGTTTGATACTTTTGATGTAATCAAATATTGGGTATTTATATTATCTTTTTGTTATATCTTACTTTATTTTTAGTTTTCATTTTTGATAAAAGTGAAATCATAATATAGGAAGATTATAAAAGATATCTATTAACATGTATGATTTCAAATAGCAAACCGTTGTACAAGAGTTCTGTATAATCATATGTGTGTTAAAATATATATTTTACTAAATGTTTATTTATATTTTTTTTATGTTTTTGATAGCCTTAATTGCTTTTCAATATTTAAAGTTATTTTGTTAATTACTCTTACCAAAATGATAACTAAACGGAATCAAGAATCTTTTATTATCTTTTAGCAACAACATTACCTATCACTGCGATGTTTAAGATGTGATAAAATTAGCTTTACTACCTATAAAATGCTATCATGTGCTAATTGAAGGAAACCAATCTACATTCCTTTTTTTCGTACTATTTTACCTCATTAATTAGTCGATATAGCTCTAAAAGCTTCAGGAAGAGATTTGATGTAGCGTAAATCGATTCACTTTGCTGTTAGAAAAAAAATGTACTTTCTGAAACTTTTGCAATTAGGCTTTATTTGTTTATCTACATTTTTTTTGTATGGTATGCAACAAACACAACAACATAAATAGTACAATCAGAATAAATACGGTAATCAAAAATAAATCTTTTTTTTTTTTTTTTTTTTTTTTTTTTTTTTTTTTTTTTTTTTTTTAAACAGAATAATTGACTAAGCTACTAAATATTAATTTCAGGAACTCTTAATGAATGGATATGTTCAATAGAAGATAAATTGAATAGATAATAAATTGGTCATTTTGTGAATTATTTAATAGAGTCATTAATCATCTGTCAGATGTTAAAAGTAGTACAACTACATTTCATGTGTACGTTTAAGCAACCTTTCAATAAAATAAGTTTTAAACAGGGATATTTTATTCACAAAAATGTAAATTATAAGTAACTAAGTAGTAACAATTAGCAATTATTTTCTAATTGCTTATGTAATTGCTTATGTAAAATGCTCTTTTCATAATTGTATTAGAAATACTTAAATTAATATCTATCCATAGCTTTAAAAAACGAATGTTTTTTAATCTACGAAAAAATAATATAACCACGAACAAAAATGTACAGTACCTACTTCCAAGTTACCATGATTCTGAAAAGCGTTTTTTATCCTCAGTAACTTCAGAACCCAAAATACAGGCTCTACATAACTAAATGACT
The DNA here is from genome assembly GCA_963932465.1 of Maratus speciosus. NCBI lineage: Eukaryota > Metazoa > Arthropoda > Arachnida > Araneae > Salticidae > Maratus > Maratus speciosus. Next base: position 497,094,262 of record OZ010794.1, on the reverse strand, counting down.
TTATTTTAAAGTTGTCTACAGGCGAAACTATTGTTCAGAAATTTCTTAAATTTACATCGATTCTGTTGTTTGAGTAGAAAAATGCACTTTCGTAAACTTTTGCAACTAGGCCCCATTTGTTTACCTATATTTTTTATAAAGTATGAAACAGCAACTTACAAAAATAATATAACCTAAATAAATAGGGTAATTGAATATAAATCTTTTTCCTCATCAGCACATTTGTCTAAACTGTAGTCCTTATACTTGTAGTTCTAAAACTTCAAGAGGAAATATTCTGTAGTGTATTTCGATTCATTTTCCTGACAGAAATAGAAAAATATACTTTCTCAAACTTTTGCAGTTAGACTTCATTTGTTTATGTATATATTTTGTATGATAGTATTGGTAAAAAATTATGCAAATGCACAACTGTCTCATTATAGGCCAAGATTGCTACTGAGGAATAAAACCACCGATCTTGTAAAAACTCATTCTAAACTTTATATGTTTTAAATAATATTACTATGATATTTTGATTTGTTACAAAGAGCTAATAAAATTGATTTCATTTTATAATTATACTTGCGTGGGTTCTGCAAAATGAACTTCATAGTTATAAAGATGAATGCATGTTAATTTAACCTTAATTCTTACAAGAGCATGTATCAAGCATTTATAGATAAACAGAAGACAACGGAAAATAGGGTAATCAAAAATGAAAATTTTATTTTAAAAAAAGCCATTTTCTAAGTTGTGATCGATATAGATCTAAAAGTTTTGCTGATCGATAATGTGATCGATTTGATAAATCGATTCACTTTGTTGTCAGAAATAGAAAAATGTACTTCCTGAAACTTTTGCAATTAGATTTCATTTGTTTACCTGTACAGCGGAACCCGGTTAAGACGCTCACGGTTAATACACGATCCCGCTTAATACGCGGTTTTTTTCCGATCCCTTGAACCTCGCCCGTAAAACTAATGCAAAAATATCACGTTTAAGACGCGAACAGTTATTACGCGATCCCGCTTAATACGCGATAGATTTTCTGTCCTTTGTGGCAAAAAATTAACGTTTAAGACGCGAATTCCTTCTCTCTTCTCCAGTGTTTCCAATTTAGCTGGTTTGTTTATTCAGATAAAAAACACTGTTTTTGTATACTAATATTTACTTTATTTAATAACAAATTAATTTAAGCGAACATTACTAATCGAAAATAGTGGTAGATATTGGAATTTAATTTAAAAAAAAAACCTCTAAATTAGCAAAACTGCAATTCTTCTTTGCTCTCGTGTCCTAACATTGTTTGTCTCTCGCTTCGTAGATATATATATATATTTTTATTGTAGTACAGAGAGTTACATAGAGAATTCATGATGCTCAGGTAAGCCATAAAATTATTATGATTAAAGATGATTATGCCTGTTGTTAGTTAGTTTTTAAATATACATTATATCACTACTAGGTTTTATAATGAATGTTACAGGGGAAAAAAAGAAAAGAAAAGGAATCTTGCAACAATTAAACAAATACGACTGCGGTTAATTCTTTTATGATTTCTTTACTTTTGCTATGCTTAAAATATTTGTTGCACAAAAATTTATAAGGATAGTTTTTTTCTTAGATTAAAAAGAAGGACAGATTATATTGGTACTCATTATCACAAGTACTAAATGTGATTTTAACAACTGGATTGTGCTTCAAAATTTAATATTTTTATTATTTCTGTTAAAAAGAGAAATTAGTCTAGCAGAAAAATTATTTTTGCTGTTTTATCTTTGGTTGTCACGTATTAACGGCAATAAAGCCATGTTTGAAATCAAGCAATGAATCCATATTTATTTTCAGTTATTATTCCAGTCGGTCCTATAAAAAGATACACTGAGTAAAGTTGGATACAATTAAATTTAAATCTAAATATATGTATAAGACACAATTATCGACCATAAACATATAAATGAAAGCCCTAAAGTTCATTTAGACGATTAGATGTGTAAATAAGCCCAGTTCCTGCAACATTATGCAAATCACGTTTAATACGTGATCCCGCTTAAAACGCCACTTTAGTCCACTCCCATGAAACGCGTCTTACCCGGGTTCGACTGTATTTTTTCTTTGTCATGCAACAACAACAACCTGAATAGTACAGTCAGAATAAATAGGATAATCAAAATTAAATCTTTTTTTTTTCGCAACAGAACCAATGCATAAGCTACTGAATATTAATTTGAAAAGCTCTTAAGGAATTAATATGTTGAATAGAAGATAAATTGTTCATTTTATGAATTATTTAATGAAGTAATTAATCACCTGTCAGATGTTTATGGTAATGCAACCAAATTTCAGCTCTAAGATTAAACAACGTTACAATAAAATAATTTTTAAACAAGGTTATTTTATTCACAAAACTGTAAATTTTAAGTAACTAGTTAGTGTAACAATTAGAAATTATTTTCTAATTGTTTATGAAACCTCTCTTTTCGTAATTGTATTAGGGATACTTAAATTAATATCCATGTGATATCCCTCACCAAATAAAAGGACAAATGTTTCTCAATGTAGGAAAAAAGTAATATAACTACGAACAAAAATGTACAGTAACATCTTCCAAATTTACCATGATTCGAAAAGCGTTCTTTAGCCTTAGTGGCCTCAGTAATCAATATACAGGGTATTCCTAATTAAAGGACCCCATTTTAAAGTTGTCTAGAGACGAAACTATTGTTCAGAAAGTTGTGAAATTTACGTCAATTCACTTTGTTGCTTGAAATAGAAAAGTTAACTTTCTTAAGCTTTTGTAACTAGAACCCATTTGTTTTATCTGTATTTTTTCTAACGTATGAAACGACAACTTATTAACATAGTACAATCTAAATAAACAGGGTTATAGGAAATAAATCATTTTTCTCAACAGAATATTTGTCTAACCTGTAGTCCATATACTCGCAGATCTAAAAGCTTAAGGTAGAGATTTTCTGTAGCGTGTTTCCATTCATTTTGTTGAGAGAAATAAAAAAATTTACTTTCTCAAACTTTTGCAATTAGTTTTCATTCGCTTACGTATATTTATTTCAATGTAAAGCAAAAACAACAACCAAAATAATACAATCTAAATAAAAGTAAAATAAAATTATAGTATTGGTTAAATTGTTCCTTCCAATATTACCGACTTTTTTTCCTTTTACAATATTCGTACTATATTTTTTTTTTTTCTGTAAAAATGATGCAAATGCAAGACTGTGTCTCAATATAGGCGAAGTTTGCTACTAATGAATAAAACCATCAATCCTGTAAAAGCGCATTTTAAACTTTATATATTTTAACCCTTTGAACTCCGCGTTATTTTGAGTATGGGCTACCAGCAACTCCGTGTCGTTACACAAATATTTTATTCGATTGGCACCACGTTTTTAAAAGAAGTTTCCTTCAAGCACATAGTTTTAAAAATGCTCTGATTAAATCGGGCAAATTTTATTTTCCTTTGTTGCTGGTGCCAAAAACAAATTAAGTAAAGAAAGATGATGTCACCGCAGCGGCGACAACGGAGTTTTTCACTTACCTTACCATGTCTCCGCTGCGGCGACAAAGGAGTGCAAAGTGTTAAATAATAATAATATTAAATTTTGATTTGTATCAAAGAATTAATCAGGAGGATTTCATTCCATAATTATACTTCCGTGGGTTCTACAGAAGGAATTTCATAGTTATAAAGATGAGTGGATATTAATCATGCTCAAACATCAGACAATTAGACAAGCTACAAATAAACAGAAACCATCAGAAAATAAAGTAATAAATAGGGTAATCAAGAATAAATCTTTTCTTTTCATAAAAAACATTTTTTAAGATGTAGTCGATATAGTTCTAAAGCTTTGGGAGGAGACTTGCTGTAGCGTAAATCGACTCACTCCGTTGTTAAAAATAGAAAAATGTACTTTCTGAAACTTTTGCAATTAAGTTTCATTTGTTTATCTATATTTTGTCTTTGGTATACAACAAAAGCAACAACCTAAATAGTACAACCAGAATAAACAGCATAATCAAAATTAAATCTTTTTTATTTTAACAGAACCATTGTTTAAGCTACTGAATATTAATTTCAGAAGCTCCTAAGGAATGAATATGTTGAAAAGAAGATAAATTGTTCATTTTATGAATTATTTATTAAAGTAATAAATCACCTGTCTGATGTTTATAGTAATACAACTAAATTTCAGATGTAGTAAGTTTAAAAAACATTATAATAAAATAATTTTTATTATTTGCCTTAAGATCATTTAAAAGTTGACCTCCTGTGAATCATATAAAAAAGAGCTTGAAAAATATAACAAGAGCAAGAGAAAAAAAATAGCAAGAGTATGCATCATGCTTTTACTATTAAACAGAAACCACCCGAAAATAGGGTAAACAAAAATAAATCTTTTAGTTCCAGAAAAACATTTTCTAATTTGTAGTCGATATAGTTCTAAAAGCTTTGGGAAGAGATTTGCTGTAGCGTAAATCGATTCACTTTGTTGTTAAAAATAGGAAAGTGTACTTTCTAAAACTTTTGCAATTAGGCTTCATTTGTTTATCTATATTTTTCTATGGTATGTAACAACAACCTTCTAAATAGTACCATCAGAATAAATAGGGTAACCAAAAATAAATCTTTTTTTTCAAAAGAAACATTGTCTAAGTTACTGAATATTAATTTCAGACGTTCCTAAGGAATGCATATGTTGAATTGAAGATAAATTGTTCATTTTATGAATTATTTATTGAAGTAATTAATCACATGTCAGATGTTTACGGTAATGCAACTAAATTTTAGTTGTAAGTTTAATCCTTAACCGGAAACGTACATGTGTGAGATGTTTGCTTCTACATTTCCTTAATATTTTCTCTCTCCGGCAATCCGAACTTATTTTTATGCTGTTATATTAAAACATTGATCCGGTTAATGCATTACTATTAAAGATTAAACGTTTAAGTTCACGATTTAGTAAATTATTAAGAGTTCTGTTTGTGCACGGGATTTTCGCGTTTCCGGTTAAGGGTTAAACAAGCTTACAATAAAATATTTTTTATTTACTGTCTCATGATCAATTAAAAATTGCCCTACTGCGAATTATATATATGTATATATAAAGAAAAAAAAACAGCGATATTACTTCAGTAGTCTTCGAGAAAAAATGACCAATACCCTCACCTATATGTTTGTTTGGGCAGATTTTCAGTTGAAAATATAAAATCAAACAAATTCCAGCGGTACGCTACTGAAAGCAGCGAGGTCCCCAGCACTGCACCAGGATCATTTAGAAAAATTTTCGTTTAAATATACAAAATCATACATTACTGAATTGAGGTATTTAAGGTTATTATCAAGAGCCGAACGGTCATCTAGTTTGTAATAACAATTAGCTTTAACAAAGGTTTTCAAAAATGAACTTACCCCATTTTAAAAATCAACAGCTTACAAGTATACACAAGAGTATGTACATAATTATTTTACTAAATATTCTGCCATTTTTAATTTTTGGTGATTTTTTTTACTGTTAAAAGAGAAATCGTTGTATATGATTATTAGAGGGATATTATTTCACTTTAGTTTTTGAAATAATAAACTGTTATACAAAAGCTTTGTAAAATTATCTGTTATTTGAAGTACATATTTTACTTAAATATATATTTATGTATATTTTTTAATACTTTTGTATATTTTTGAAAATTTAAGTTATTTGTTAATTGCGTTTACTAAAATGAGGACTAAAAGGAATGAAGAATTTTTTCAGCTTACAACAACAACATCACGTATCAATGCGATGGATGTTTAGGATGTGATAAAATTAGCATTATTACCTTTAAAATGTTATCATGTGCTAATTGAAGGAAACCAATCTACATTCCTTTTTTTTTTCTTCATACTATTTTACCTTATTTATTTGTCGATACAATTCTAAAAGCTTCGGGAGGAGATTTTCTTTATCGTAAATCGATTCACTTTGTTGTTAGAAATAAATAAATATACCTTCTGAAACTTTTGCAATTAGGCTTCATTTGTTATCTATATTTTGTCTTTGGTATGCAGCAACAACAACAATCTAAATAATAAAATCGAGTAATCAAATATAATTTTTTTTTCAACAGAGCCATTGTATATAAGCTAATGAATATTAATTTCAGAAGGTCCTATTTAATCGATATATTCAACAGAAGATAGATTATTCAATTTTTGTGTTATTTATTAAAGTAATTAATCACCTGTCAAATTTTTAAGGTAATAAAACAAAATTTCAGATGTAAATTTAAACAACCTTACAATAAAAGAATACTAAAATAATTTTAAACAAAGTTATCTGATTTATTAAATTGCAATATTTAAGTAACTAATAAGTAATAATTAATAATTATTTATTAATTGCTTATGAAACCTCTATTTTCGTCAATTGTAGTATTAAGGATACTTAATTACTATTCATACGGTATCCTACACGGAAAAAAAGAAAAGTATTAGAAAATTTAACACATTGTGAAACATTGCCTCTTTACTACATAAAATTGGTGGCAGCATTGTTGCCTCCAATTTTATGGAGTAATTTAGCCGATATAACTGCTGTAACGTTACTATAAACGCCACACCATAATAATGTGAATCCTGGTATTTTCACATTATTATGGTGTAATGTTACACCTGTTATATCAGTTTAAATAAGACAGATTATATCAGTTAAACTACTGCATAAAATTTGTGGCAGCATATAGAGTAACGTTACGCAAATTTTTAAGTGTATAACTACGAATGAAAATATACAATAGCATGTTGTGTTTTATCACGATTCCGAAAAACGTTCTTTGTCATTAGTAACCCCAGAAACCAATATATTTTCGAGAGTTAAGGAATAATTTATTGAAACAAAATTTCACTTGCTGCCACTGATTTTCGAAAATGTTTCCGAGTAATTAATACAGAATATTAATCAGATTTATCAAACCGAAATATCGGTTTTTAAGATGCTATCAATTCTAAATTAAACACTTTCAACTGAGCAGTTATATTTAGACATGCAAGAGTAACAAAATAATACTAATTTTAATGTTGTTAATTTATCATGTATGTCTGTAAAACATGTCTGTAGAACATAGAAATGTTTAATTGAGAATTGATAGCATCCAAAAAATCTATCTTCTGAGTTGAGAAAATTGATTAATCCACGGTAAAAACTACTCGGAAATGCTTCCAAAAATCAGAAGCAGCAAAAGGTATTCAGATTTTATAATTGCTTGTTTAAATTTCAAAAATATCTTGAAAAGGTTGATTAATGCACAGTAAAAATGACTCAGAAACGTTTCCAAAAATCAGAAGCAGCAAAAGATATTTAGACTTTACAACTGATTGTTTAAATTTCGAATATACCTAGACAAAACTGATTAATGCATGGTAAAACTTCTTAGAAACATTTTCAAAAATCAGACGCAGAAAAAGATACTTTGATTTTACAACTGATTGTTTAAATTTCGAAAATATATTCAAAAGAATTGATTAATGCACAGTAAAAGCTACTTGGAAACGCTTCCAAAAATCAGAAGCAGCAAAACGTATTTAGATTTTATAATTGCTTTTTTAAATTTCGAAAATATCCAGACAAAACTGATTAATGCATGGTAAAATTTCTTAGAAACATTTTCAAAAATCAGACGCAGAAAAAGATATTTTGATTTTACAACTGATTGTTTAAATTTCGAAAATATATTGAAAAGAATTTATTAATGCACAGTAAAAGCTACTCGGAAACGCGTCCAAAAATCAGAAGCAGTAAAACATATTTAGATTTTATAATTTCTTGTTTAAATTTTGAAAATATCCAGTCAAAACTGATTAATGTATGGTAAAACTTCTAGGGAAAGTTTTCAAAAAACAGAGGCAGAAAGAGATATTTTGATTTTACAACTGATAATTTAAATTTCGAAAATATCTCGAAAAAAAATTGATTAATACACAGTAAAAGCTACTCGGAAACGCTTCCAAAAATCGGAAGAAGTAAAACATATTTAGATTTTATAATTGCTTGTTTAAATTTCGAAAATATCCAGACAAAACTGATTAATGCATGGTAAAAATTCAAAAAACAGAAACGTTTCCAAAACGTCTCGGAAACGTTTCCAAAAATCAGAATCAGCAAAAGATGTTTTGATTTATAATTGTTTGTTTAAATTTCGAAAATATCTTAATTAAATATATTAATGCACGGTAAAAACTACTCGAAATATTTTCCAAAAAAAAGCTTCAGCAAAAAATAAAAAAATTCATTTTTATAACTTCTTTTTTAAATTTCAAAATATTTTGGTTATTGTCGTTTCTAAAAATATAAAAAACACTTTTCTTTATCGTGTGTAAATCGAAATATTTTATTGTATATGATATGTTGTATTTTCCTAGATAAAAAATGTCCTTTTTTTCACAGTTTGGATGTCACAGACAAATAATTACAATGATCCTTTCATAACTATATCTAAAAGTTGTCTAAATGACAAAAATAAATAAATAAATAAATAAGCAATTTAACAAATTACAACTACCATTTGGAAAAAGATTTTTTCAAAGACTAAAATTTAAGACATAAAAAATCGCACGGAGTTGATCATTTATTATGTACGCCATGAATTAAACATTAATAATTTTCACGTAAAAATTGCAAGCGACAAAAATCGCCTGTGACTCGTCAGATTTTCTGAAACGTACGTATTATCCACCAGAAACTTACGTATTATCCAAGCATTTCTTTGGCTGTTCGGGAACAGGCTTTTCCATCGTCAGATTTCTTGGAAATCTGACGACCCATTTTAATGAAACTTCATTCTTAAACTTCTAAACATCCCACAATATTACTTTTTATATCGTCGTATAGAGAAAAAAAATGCATTTTTAATTGCAATTTGTTTGAAAGCTGTATCTCAATTTGTTTCTGAGTTATTATTAATTATTTTTGTAGTTTTTATTACTTTTTTGTCATAGTGGCAACAAAAGTATCCATCTCTGTTGAAAGTAAAGGGAAAACAGATTACTGTATAGACCAATCAGAAAACGAATAAAATGCGGATTCAACCAATAAAAATCTTCCGATATGCTTTTGATTTCCTAACCTGACGAGGACAATAATCATTTTCCCAAATGGTTAAAAAAACTTTCTCTTCTAAAATAGTGAAAAGTCAATTCTCTTTATGTATCTGTTCTTAATATGACTCTTTTCAGAAACTCATTTTGTTGGAATTGAACTTTCTAGAATAAACATAAAAAAGTTTCATGCCTGCTCATGATATACTACCATACATAAGCTTTTATTTTTAACCAGAATTATTACATACCTCATGAAATGGAGAAAATATGTTAACAACACAAAAAACAAACTTATTAAACGCTGTTTAAAAGTTTTCTGTAGACCTAGATAATAATAAATAAAACTTCAAAAAAGTAATTTTTGCTAAAAAGCAGAAAAAACAACGTTTAAAAATGCACAAATAATACATGAAAAGCAGCAAACAGCTGTTTCGAATCTACTAGCGAGATTCTTCTTCAGTGCAAGATAAGGAAAAAAGGAGCAGCGTGCTAGAAACAGCAAGGCTGAGCAAAATGCAAAAAACCAAAAAAGCTGTTTGCTGCTTTTTACGTATTATTTGTGCATTTTTAAACGTTGTTTTTCTGCTTTTTAATATTGTTGAACAAAGGCTTTATTTGCTATTTTTAAGTAATTTTTGCGTTTTGTGAGTAAAACATACATTAAATGTGTCTAAATCCTTGAATATTTATCTAAACATATCTGTACTCTATTCTTTCGTAGACTTATTTTAGAGAAAAACGAATTCGAAAAGTTTAAGTTTGCAAAAACTTTAAGATTTCCATTCTTTATTTAATATATATTACATTTTTCAGCAATGCCAATTCAGGTTTAAAACATATCTCCACTCAGATAGACATCCACATCCATTAGTGGTATATATCTCCACTTGCTTCTGTTGTTATTTTAACTTTAAGTCTTTAGATATTTTAGATATTTCTCCACATTATTTTTCCCCTTTCGTGATTAAATGTTTTAACTTCATTTGCGGAAAAAAGAAAAGCTGACAAACAACTATTAAGATTATCTGCGAATTTTACAGATCAATAATTTATAAATGGCGAGGAAATTTATGATGTCAGTATTATCCTCGATATTCATAGTTCTTGTTGAGCTCAGCATTCTATTCAATTGATAATTACCGCGTAGTTTTCGCGTAGTCAAATTATTATTCAGATGGCAAATAAGCTTTTTGCATTATCAAAATATTTGAACATTTAATTGATAAAAGAAGTATGCCTACACTTTTCCAATATATTTCCAGAAAGAACACTGTTTAAGTCCATTGTGGCTCGTTAATATACTAGATTTGAATTAACACAAGCCAAATTTAGAAGAAACCAGTAATTATACGTTCTTTATTTTGTTTTCCGATGTATTCTGAATATTTGTAACAGCATGATACATGCTCTTATAAAAATTGAGGTTAAATAAATATTCACTTATGTATATGGCAATGAATTTTATTTTCTAGAATCCACGAAAGTATCTATATTATAAAGGACAAACATATCTGTGCGTAACGCATACGTCCTTTTGCGAATGGCAACACTTTGAAATTTGAAATGAAATTTCGGTTTTGCAATTTGAGCTAATGCAACTTTTTAAACTACTAAACATAGCACAGTTTCAATTTTTACACCATCCTATAGGGAAAAAAATGTACTTTTAAATGCAATTTGTTTGAAAGCTTTATCTCAATTTATTTTTGAGACATTAATTTTTTTATAGTTTTTAGTACCAATTTTGTAATTGTGGCAACTGAAGTACTCCATTTCTGTAATAGTAAAGGGAAAATAGTCATGGTTTATTTATTTTTATTGATTATATCCTTATTGATGCCATTTTCACATTACAAATAAAATTATGTTTTTTCTAATTTTTGGACAGAAAATGACATCAGACATAAAATAACACGCATTCTTCTTCATAAATCAAAAGATTGAAGAAGACATTTCAATATTTTTACATTACGCTGATACTGAGTTTGAGACGGTAGGCAAAATGATTCAGTGAGTAAAAATGATGTCATATTTATAACAAAACGATCATTTTCTTTGATAAAAACTAAATATTTGACTAATACTAAATGGCCAATACTATGGCAACAAAAGGAAAATTTCTGAATGGTAAATTTTCGCGGGTACTGAGATTAGAACTTAATGTTAGCGCGAATGTTCACATGAAAAGTTGTATCGGACAAACGTGACTTTAAGTTTTAAATACATTCATTAATAATGTGTTGCGCGTTAAAATACTTTTAAATTGTGAATTTGAGTGGTGCGTATGTAAATTTTGAAAATGTGAAAATAACGTACAGTTTAGATTTTATGGGGGTGGGGTGGGGGGGGGATTTTATGATATAACAAAGCGAAATCCTTTTTACTGATTTTTCATTCCGTAAAAACAAACACAAGAGCCTCAATCTATAACTTCAAGATAATTTCTCATCTTGATTACGTATTCTAATACAGTTTAATTTTTCAATAATTTAAGCAGTTGAAGTTTGTGTAAATAATATTTTGGTAATTTTAGGTTAAAAACGTTATTTGTTTTAAGAGTTAGACTCAATGTAATTTCACACAAAAAAATTAAATACAACGTCCATTACCATATACAGTAATATTTCCATTAAATGTGATGATTCTTCCTTATCAAAGGTGGATTTCCAACCTTTGTATATATTTCTAATCACTTACCACTAGGATTTTTTGTAAAATAAAAAGAAGCAAAAGCATAATTGCCAGCTTTCGTGATTTTTTAATCAATTATTATCAGAAATTTTGAAGATAAAAATAATTGTTACATTTTTGTGGGCTTCTTAAATTAATTCTAATTAAAATGTAAAACATACTTTTCGATACAAAATTTTTGGTAGAATTCAATTTAAGAAACAAACAAAGGTAGGATAATAGGCTTTTGCGCATGACCGAATGATTCATTCGAATAGTAAAATCATTCATTATGTCCATCACTAACTAAATTGTGTAACTTTTCAGTTGAAAGTTACGACCAACAAAAAGTTGGATAGAAAAACGATTACATTAATTTTGAAATCCGATATACCGGGTGAGCCAAAAGTTCGTTAAAACTTTAACCCTTTCAGGGGCAAGGTACTTGTATTCATAAAATGTTGAAATGATTTATTGAGACCAGTATTTACAAGAGAATTCCTTTGTAAACAAGTAAAAGCATATTTTCGCGTACTTAATAAAGGTGAAATTTTCATTATAAAATACCGGTGCCAATGTGGCAATTAGGGATTGCAATTATGTGATGCCGTGACGCTATCGCCGCCCTTCAAGGGGTTAATAACTCATAAAAAACGGAAAAAATATGATGAAGTAGGGCGCTTTGCAAGAAAGGGCTCACTAGGTAGTCGGATTTTTTTTTAGCATCAAAAAATTTTAGTTAAAAAATAACATGTAGAGGGTTCTGATGACCCAAAAAACAATGAACAGGACAACAGTTGTAACGTAGAATGTTCTGGCGGTCATGTTGAATATTTGTTATTGGAAGATCAAATAAATGGAGCATTTTGTTGTCCTGTTCATTGTGTTTCGGTTCGTCAGCGCCCTCCACATGTTATTTTTGTAACTATTTTTTTCTGGCTACTAAAAAAATAAATGCCTTATGAGACCATTCTTGCAAACCGCACTGCTTTATCATAATTTCTTCCTTTTTTATGAATTTTTAAAGTTTCAACGAACTTTTGTCTCACCCGGTATATATATGATGTATCATTTACAAGAAATTAATGTCTTTATATTAGAAAACTGCATTTTTTTAATTATTTTCAGTAAAACAATACATGTTACAAAAAAATTGTATTTTGGTCTAATTTTCTACATTATTCATTTATTCCAATATCAAAGGAAGCTTTGTAATACGAATCTGTTAAACTATGTTTTGTGAATAGAAATTCAATTTAACTAAAATGCACGATCATCTACTCTAATTCTATACGGGAATTCTGAATTAGACATATACAGAAAGCTTAATTCCATACTGCTTCATTTTGGGATTAATAGTAATTGTTTTCATGTCCCTAGAAACCTCATGCATAATGAACTATTTTATCATTATGCAATATTATAGCTAACGTTATAAAGCTCTGTTTAATAAGTTAAAGAATAGAAAACAAATACTATACAAAATTACCATTGACCGAAAAATGAGAAAGGGAATTTCGCATATTTTAAGGGGGAAAAAATCTTAATAATTAAGTCCTATATTCAGGGCTCCCACTTGTCCGTTTTTTTAAACCAGCATCTTGCAAGAAAAAAATCATGATAGCGTGTTTCAACAATTGTAACAAAAGCACCCATCGAGGTACGTGGCTACAGGAATTTATAAAGAATATTTCTCTTTGAAAAAATTGGTGATCAAACGGAATATTGCAGATTTTAAGAAACAAAATGTTCCTATATATATAATATATTCAGGGTTCCCTCTGGTCCGTTTTTGAACAACAGTATCTTTAAAGAAAAAAAATCTTAGTACGTTTTTGCAACAATTGCAACAAAAGCACTCTTCGAGGTATGTTTCTATGGAGTTTATAAAGAATATTTCTCTTTGAAAAAAACTGCTCCTTAAAAAACGGACCGATTGGGAACCCTGTATAATATTTAAAACACATATATTTAATCATTTTATGCAGTAATTATTTCCATAATTACAAAATCCTATATGATTGTTTGTAAACGAACGTTTTTATTTCTGCACTTAAAGAGTTGTTGGATTGTTTATTATTTTTAGTGAAATAGTAACATATTACAAACAAATGACTAAATATATTATGCCCAAACTAAAAAAAAAAAAAAAGAACATTTAATAAAGCTAAAAAACAACACATTAATATCACATTATAAAGTCAATTATAGTAGGCGTTTCAAGCTTGATAAAAGCTCCCTATCAGTATAAATCTCAATCGATTACCGAAGCTGTTGTTTACACATGTTAACGTGTATACTACGTATATTGCATATCAGGCTCGATATTAAAATAATACATCCAACTGCAATAATTTTAACTCTTTCGACGCTGGTTGTTTTCTTAAAGTCCAAAGAAATGAAAACTCTTGTTAACATTTTTTGTTTTTTTTTGCTATTTTGAAGCTAGATGGCGGTACTTGTCCACAAAAAAGTCAAAGTTTAGAATACACATTTGTGATTATTAGGTTTTTACGTCAATGCAAGGCGTTATTTATAGTTTAATGCATTTTAAAACGAGGGAACAGATTTGTGACCACCAGGACCGAAAAGGTTAAAATAACATTTAAAAAAAAATGGTTGATTTTATAGATTACTCTTTAGGCTTTTAGTCAGTCAACTTCCTAATTCCCCTCTCTAATCGTATGTCTATAAGCGTGTGATGCATTCGTATATTTAAAACATATCTTCAGGAAATCAATATGTGTAACATAATTTTTCTGTGTACTCTTCTTGAAGTATGTCTCTTTTGTTTTAGTTCCTAAAATATTTCTAAAGCATATACTTAACTTTATGTGAAGCGTTAAAATCTTAATCACAGTTCATCAGATTTTAACGCATAAAACTATAAATTAGGATTAAACATTAGAAATATTTTAAAAACTAAGAAAAAAAGAGACATCCTTTAAGAAGAGTACAAAGAAAAAAGAAGAACGAAAAATCGTACATCCAGCAGCTCATGAAACTCCAACACATCCAGAATTCTGTAACAAAACATCACGGTTTATTAATGTGAAATATGATGGCTAAATAAACAAGGTTCAACTAGGTGAGGAGGCCTACCCAAGGGCTAAAACTCTATTAGCCCCATCCAGCGATGCACATTATACATCTCCCATCTTATACTGTAGTAAAGTTTTACAAAGTATGTTGTACAGTTGTGGAAAAAAAAATAAACACCCCCTACTAGCTCCTCAAAAAATTATCGTAGAAGAAAGTTACTGGTACCGAACGATTGGAAATAAAGTCTACTTTTAAATGATGTATATAAAACTTCCTTAGGAGGCCATCTACATAGTATAACGAGCCATAACTTTGTTTTTATCAATAGTAGTACACAATTCTGACAGCATAAATGAATTCTACACCCTTCAATTAGCCTAAAAACAAATTTTTATACAATTCACACGATAAGTTTCCGAGATAATAATTATTTTAAAATGACCGTATTTTAGGGACTGTATCCAAATTGAAGTTCGATTCTCGATTGTTGACCGAGAGAGTCCCCTTCTTGATCAAGGCACCACTCACGCGGTCGTTGAAGACTGATATATTACAGGATAGCGTAAGAAATTTCAAAATATCTAGTCACTTCTGTCATAGACAGCCCCTTAAACCATCATTTTGCCGTTTCTTAAGAATGCTTTGAAAACTACTTGGAAGAAAAATGTGAAATTTTGGATTTCCATAAAGCAGGACTTAATAAATCTAAATCCATCAAAAAAATTGTAGGTTGCAATTCATAATTTTTTCGAGTATTAATTTCATAATTCATAATTCATATCATAAAATTATAAAAAATGCAAATTCAACGTATTTATGTTTGGGTATTTTAGTATTACTGCTACACAAAAAATTAGCACATTCGGAGTATAATTTCAGGAGATATTAATAAAAATATGAAAATGTCATTTAACATTGGAAGAACTAAATTTTGAATGTTTATAATCCGAAAACTTACCATTCAAATGACTTGAAATTTGGTGTCTAGGCATAATTTAAACCGAAGATTTGAAATATCTTGTTAAAATTGGGTATTGCCATTGAAAGAAATGAAGTTTGGGTTTGTTTTAATATGTAGATGACCTCTTAAGCAAACATTATATTCACCATTTAAAAGTAAACTTTATTTCCGATCGTTCGGTACCAGTAACATTCTTCTACGATAATTTGTTAAGGAGTTAGTAGGGGCTGTTTACTCTTTTATTCCCACGACTGTACATATTATTTACAGTTATTTTCTTCATAGGAGAATAAGATCATAGTCTGTGGAAGTTGTAATAAACAATTTACATATTAATGAAACTATCAGAACATTTAGTCAATTGACAGCAATACATTTTAAGATATATATTGATTATGCTCAATTAGTCTAACACAATCTATAATTTTCTGAAGTAGATTTGGCTTCTTATATTTGACTTGGTAAACAATTTGTTAAACGCATAACACATTTGAAAACCCATATTATGCTCTCACCATCAATATTTGGAAAAGTATTCGGATTTTTGTGCAGCCCTGTATCTTATCTATAGATTTGCATGTATACTATACATAATAAAATTTTGTTCAGTCAAATGAATAGGACAGCAATTTCCATGAAGGCACGGAACTTGAGAATGTCTGTGCAGTCCTGTATGTGATTCATAGAATTTATATGCACCAAATGATATTTAAAAAAAATAGTCCAATTTAAAAAAGCGTGCCACAATTAAAAACGCACTTGCAGCTAGATTTGTTTATGTGCGTCAATAGATCAATTATTGTTCAATTTCTTCAGTAGACAACTTTTTTTTGTGTGTCCCAGTAAATGAACGACAAATTTTATGAACACCATATTCTGCGTTTACCATATTCATATGAAGCGCCGTGTAGTATACTCAGTGATACATGAGGACCCTAGAAGCCAAGGGGTATAAGTGACAAAATTGAAAAAAATGAACAAAGTGCACAGACGACCTGGAAATGTGCTTTTTACTTTTCAGGTAAAGAAGTATAAGTGAATTTCTAATTATGTGTTTTGTTTTAGAGATCAACCACTTTTGGCGAATGATGATCAATATTGATTAACTATAAATTTAAAGAAAATTGCACTCTACTTTTTTCACATTTATTGAAATAAGAGTTCAAAGACCACTGTGAAACAAGCAGCGGTTTTTTATTTCAATTTAGTCAATTATTATTGATGTTCAACTTTAACGTCAATTATCTTAGAACTCAATTTACTCCAAATCGACATTTTGTCACTTGTTCCCCTTGGCTTCTGATGCCCTCATATGTAAATTTTAGTGCGTTTAAAATAGTATAATATCATTAAAATACACCGCAAAAGATTTGAGATATCGTGCGCGTTATGCCCAAAAACGTCATT
The DNA here is from genome assembly GCA_963932465.1 of Maratus speciosus. NCBI lineage: Eukaryota > Metazoa > Arthropoda > Arachnida > Araneae > Salticidae > Maratus > Maratus speciosus. The sequence continues at coordinate 497,077,103 of OZ010794.1, read as the reverse complement.
TGGAGAAAAATGGCTTCAAAGTTTCCGAAACGACGCTTCAGCTATTGAACGTGTATAAATGTAAAAGCCATAACTTCAGTTCTACTAGGAATTTCAAGGAAACAATTATATTAAAATGTTCAGAAAAGATAGGAGTTTAACATCTAAAAAAATTAAAATTTCGAAAATTTTAAAGCTTTAAGAGTCCTGGACCCCTTAAGAATCGTAAATTTCGTTTATCGTTCGCGGAAAAATTTCGAATTTTGTTGATCGCGAGAGGAAAAATCGCGCATTTTGTCGACTCGGCGCGGAAAAATCGCAAATTTCGTTAATCGAGAACAGAAAAATCGCGAATTTTTTCGATTCTTCCCAATATATCGCAATGTAACGGAATTCTTTTAAGTGTCCCTGTAAATGAGCCGTAAATGCTACACACTTTATTTTCGGTACCGAACATGCCATAGTGATACCGAATAGCAATGAATTTTATGTCACTCGGAATATATTTATGCGAGTTAGAGCACGGACAGACACAGACATATAAACCGAACACTTCTTAACTATGTTGAAACGTGTTAAAAATACTTAAAAATACTAATTTCCTCAGGAATTATTTAAAATATACGAATGCATTCTACGTCCATAGACTTAACATTAGCGAGGGGAATTCGGAAATTGACTGACAACAGCTTTAAGAGGGTCCGGGACACATTTTAAAATAATTTTTATTTATTGAGTTAAATTTTTGAATTTTTTTGTGATGGTTAACCTTATCATTTGTAAACAAAATCACATGATAAAACTTCTCAGAATTAAAAAAATAATAATTTAAAATTTATTAAAAAAGTGCGGTAATTTAAAATCGTTATAACTCGAAATATTATTTATAGAATTTCATTTTTTTTTTCATTTAAATAAACAGAAATATATTAGTTTTAATTTTGATTCAGCATTTTAAAAAATATTAATTTATAAAAAAATTAAAAATATTTAACGAAAAAATTTCAAAAAAAGTGGTGCAACTTTAAAAAAAAAAAAAAAAAAATCATATTTTCAAAAGTAAATACTTTTCTCAAATATGCTAAATCAAAGTTAAAGTAAAACAATTGAAAAATATATGTTCCAAGTTTGAACCCTGTGTCTTTAACAGTTCTCGATTTATAAGAATTTAAATATGAGAGATGGGGAAAAAAACCTATCATGAAGAAAAACGTATTTTTACAAGAAGTCGTTTCCATGACAGCCATTGCTTGGAAGCTAGATTTTGAAAACAAACCAAAACGAAAATTTAATATTTTTTTTTAATATTAAAGACGTGAATTATCACATTGCTAACAAAGCGTAAACCAACTTCGTGAAAAGTGTCCAAACCGGGAATCGAACCCGGGCCCCTGGAATAGATCCCCAGTGCTCTACCACTAAGCCACAAGGACGACGCCCAGCTTAGCATCACTCACTTATATATAAGTCGGCAAGGCTGCTACCGCAGCAATAGATGGAAAAGTCCTCATGAGCACACAGTCTAGAGGCGTACACATGAGACGCAAATGAACCCAGCATCGGTGAATATACAATTTTAATTAATTTTTCAACTATTTTTCAGCAGTTAAATTACGCTAGAAAATATTAAAGACGTGAATTATCACATTGCTACCAAAGAGTAAACCAACTTAGTGAAAAATCTCCAAGCCGGGAATCGAACCCGGGCCCCTGGAATAGATAATAATTATAATAGATCTCCAATATTATTATTATTTTTCTTCTTTTTTAGGCTTTAGACTAGGCCGAGACTAATAATGAGCTCGAGGTAGCTAGAAGTCGTTCGGTAGCTTCATCGCCCCGATCCCTACCTTCCCGCTTTTCGGTGTCTTTAATTTGTGCAATTTCCGTTTTAAATTTGTCCGGTTTCAATTTTAATTTTTTTTTCAATCTTGCTTTCGCTAGCGTGTCTTTCACTCGGGACGTGGCCGGGGACTTAAGAAACTGGCTTCAGCAAAAGAGACGGAATAAGTGGAAGAATAAAGGGCTGCGGACGAAGAGAGGCCGCTCGCCACGGCGGTTAACCCCCCTCCCCCCGTCCGCCCACCCCCAACCGCCGAGCCCCAGCCCTGGTAGAGTACTGGAGATCTCTCCAGTGCTCTACCACAAAGCCACAAGGACGATGCCCCAATTAATTAAAATTAACATTTTTTTGTTCTAATTCAGATAGAAACATGATTTAAATGTCATTTTAAGCAGGGAAAAAACAGAATTTTTTTTTATGAAAAAAAAATTTTTTTGCAAAATTTGAAGATTTTTGTGTCCCGGACCCCTTTAAACGAAGAAGGCACAATTCCACCAGAATAAATATCTCCACTGATACATACACTCTCTGATGTTTTAATGTTTTTGAATGGCATAATCTTGAGCTGCTACATGCATAAACAACAGTTTCGGTTATGGATTGACATTTACACAGATAAAGAAGTTGTATACAGCTTGAAACGACCGCTGTAATTGTTTTTATTATGTGATATTAATTTGTTAAGTCTTAGTTTTATTAAATTTCTTATTTTAGTTGTTTACTATTTAAGTAATTAAAAATATAATTAAGACTTCAATGATATTAAAAAAGGCATATTTTTTTCAGTTTGATCTGTTTAAAAATTAAATAAACGTTCTTATCTAAATAGTCCAGGCGCCAAAGGTAGTTGAGTATGCAAAATGTGAGGACCGGCAACTATGCTCAAATTCTTTTACCTGAGACCCTAAATAATAGAAAATCACATGTTGCCGGCAGCTGTACTGGTCCCTTTCCCTTTTCCCCACCCCTCTCTCCGCTCGGCGCGTTGCTGAGTCATGTCCCTTTCCCTTTTCCCCACCCCTCTCTCCGCTCGGCGCGTTGCTGAGTCATAGCACTCGGAAACGTCAGTAAAAGAGAATTCGTAGCCCATAACGGTTTATTTTTACGTATCTAAGTAATATTATTTAAGTTTTTTTGCAGTTGAGTGTCTTATTAGTGTGTTTTATTTAAATAAAAGGGCGGAAAATGTCACTACAAGTGATAAATCTAAATAAGCGAAAAGTAAGTGAATTGTCGTGTTTGTTTTGTGATAAAACGGGTGATTTAGTGAAAAATCCAAAATTACAGACGTTTACTACTATTCAAAGAGCAGCAGATCGCAGAAAAGATGGCATTAGTAAGAAATTAGAAAGTGATACAGACTTTATTGCCCACAATTGTTCTTGGCATCGAGCTTGTATTGCAACTTATATTAGTGAAGAGAAAATCAGGCGTCGAGAATTAGCATTACTAAAGCAGGAGAATGCCTCTGTTCCCACTTCCTCTACAGAAGCAAATGTTTCAGGTAGCCAAAGGGTTCGTCGGTCATCAAGAATTGAATTAAAAATTGATACAAGTAATAAATGTTTAATTTGTGGTAAACAATCAAGAAATAAGAACAAAACTCTTCTTTTATGTTCTGAAATTTCAGCAGCGGAACAAATTTTAAATATTGCTCGAAAAAAACAAGATGATGTTTTCACTAAAATTAGCATTTGCGAACATCCAGCTGATTTATTTGCAATGGAAGTGAGGTATCATAAACATTGTTATCGTGATTATCTACGGCAACCAAGAAACTCTGAAAATCCAGCAGGCAGACCTTCAAGTCAAATACCACATGGCATCCTTATGGAGGCATTTGAAAAGCTAATCGATGAAATGAAAGATAAATTAACATCTCACTCTTTTGAAGTGTCATTCTTGGGCAAGCGACTAGCTGAACTCACTGAAATAGAAGATGCAATTGTAGAAAATCGCGTTATGAAATCACTGCTCATTGATAAGTATGGTGAAAATGTTTTATTTTCATATCCGAGCGATAGATCAAAATCATCATTGGTGTTTATGGGCAATATACCACTGGATGAAGTCATTGAACATATTCGTACCGTAAATTCAACAAACTACACTGTTCAAGTAGCTAAACAACTTCGAAAAGAAATACTAAATACCAAAGTAATGCCAGATGGGTATTTATGTGATGAAATTTTAATTGAACAGTTTTTACAAAAAGGTCAATTACCGAATAACTGGCTAATGTTTATGCAAGCATTGTTCAGTTCAAAGAATAACAAATTAAGTGAGAATTATAATCGACGAGCGTTATCAGTGTTTTATGATATGTATTTCACGATTACTGAGAAACACACTCCAAAGCATATAGCTTTAGCTCAATCTATACATCATTTGACTCGATCGAAACAATTAATCGTTATATTGAATAAATGTGGGCATAGCATTAGTTACAAAGCATTAAAAAACCTCGATAATGAAGTAACAACGTCAATTGTGTGTGAAGATATAGACAAGAAATTGCTTATTCCTAAAAATATAGTTCGAGATTCATCGTTATTTCTTCATGGAGCTATAGATAACAATGATTTCAATGAAGAAACATTAAGTGGGAAAGGCTCGACCCATGTTACAGCTATGGTGATATATCAAGAAAAAAAATCCACTGACAATGAAGTTAATCTAATTAAAATGAAACCTACAGTAGAGTTGAACGAATTGGATTTAAAATTTTTAAACTGTCAAGCAATTCTTCATTTTCAAGAAAATATGCAGCCTTCAATACCGGACTATAAGGACAGTAGCTGCTTATTAAATAATAATCAAAACAATTTACAATTTGATAATTTGCTCTGGGTCTTGTGTAGACTGCAATATAGTCTATCAATAAATAATTTCTGCCGATCATCTACAAATTCGGTACCAGGATGGACTCCATTTCAACAAATACTATCGTCTGAAACCGCACCTGTTTCTACTGTTGGATTTAGCCCGGTTATACCTCAGCCACCGACTTCCAAAGACGTTGTGTATACCGCTATGAAAAATTATGTCAACGTAAGTCTTGCACTCGGTAAAAAAATAGCAGTACTCTCGTTTGACATGGCTATATATCTTATCGCTAAAAATATTCAGCTAACAAATAAAGAATTTGACAATTTAATATTGAGAATTGGATCATTTCATTTACAAAAAAATTATTTGCGGTGCTTGGGCCAATATGTAGAAGAGAGTGGACTCGACGGTATTCTTATTGAAGCCGATATTTATGGTGAGAATACTTTGGCATCAATTCTGAAAGGTACTCATTATAACAGAGGTATTAGAGCACATAAGCTCTTATACGAAGCCTTAAGAAGCATACAAATTGCCGAATTTATAGAATGCATGAATTATTCTCAAGATTTTTTACAACAGCTAAATATTTGTCTTCAGGAGATAAGAGAAAGTACAGTAGATAAAAATCATTCTGGCGTAATCGAAAAACATGATCAATACAAAAGAATAATTACAGATTTTTTAATGAATTTTTCACATTTTTTGCGCACCATGAGCACTGAAAATCAAGTATTCAAATATTTAAACAACTACTGCGAAATGGTAGAAATTTTGTTAAATTCAGTTATGGCTGATAGAAATAGTAATTATGAATTACATTTGTTAACTACTCGACAAATGTTACCGTTCTTTTTCTCCATGAATCACACGAACTACATTCGTGGAGTCACTCTTTATTTACAAGATATGATAAAACTACCTTTAGAAGTTGAACATGATATGAAGAGAGGAATGGTGTCCGTCAAACGAACGGAAGGTAAATTTAATGCAGTAAGCCCCGACTTAGCATTAGAACAGTCTCAAAACCGATCTTCAGCAGTTACTGGAGGATTGATTGGCATTACTAAAAATGAAGAAGCGATGCAGAGATGGCTGCTCCTTTATCCGTTCAAAAACAGTATTCACGAGGCTTTTTCTTCATATCTCGAAATACAAGCAGACTCTACAAGTGACATTAATTATCATAATGAATGGACACAATCCAGGATCAATAAAGACGAAAAAGATATTCAAAATATAATAAAGTATATTATTGCCTGCAACCCTTATAATGATAACGCGAATTGCGCGCTTCGAAATATTTACACTGGTGAACTTGCTGAAGAATCTTCTGTGCAATGTTTGCTAAATATACAGGAAAATGGAGAGGCTCTGTTAAGAACGTACGAAGATGAGCGATTCGTACTCAAAAGCAAAAAGTTATCTGATCCTATTAAAAAAAATAAATTTAGCAATTTTGTAACTCATTCACAAAAACAAAACAAGAGTACTTCTAATAAAAAGTTACAAGATGCAACAGATGTAAGTCTCATTCAGAAAACATTTTTGTTGGCTAATCAACGTGGATTTGATGCAAAAATTTTAGCATCTTTCGAAATTTTGAATTACTGCAAGTACCTTTTTGACGCTGAAGGGTTTTACAGGAAATCTCCAAAATCACAACTCGCCCTTGAAATTGAAAATAATCATAAGTGTGGTACTAACACGCGGCAGGATATTTTAAATCTACCTTTTTCAAAAATTTACATTGTTGATGGTATGGCACTTGTTCATCGAATCCAATTAAAAAATTTCAGCACATTTGGCGATTTTGCTCAAGCTTTTTTCAATAGAATTCAGAATCTTTTTTCGCAACCAAATGTAAAACGAGTTGATATTGTATTTGACAGATATGATGATATTTCAATAAAATACTTGGAATCAACGTTACGGAGTAAAGGTCAAATGATGAAAAATTTCATAATTTCAAATGAGCACACCAAAATTCCAGCTAATTGTAATAATTTCTTTTCAAGCACTGAAAATAAGTTACAGCTTGTTCGATTTCTATGTACTGCTGCCCCTAGATATGCACAAGTAAATGAAGATTGCGAGTTATATATTTGTGGAGGATTTGAAGATCCAACAAAATGTTTCAAACTGCAAGGTTCTTCATTTTTTGAAGTACCTGACTTGAATTCTAACCATTTAGAAGCGGATTCACGGATGTTTGGTCATATATTTCACGCAGTGAAAATCAAACTTGGCCATATCATAATCATTTGCGCTGATACAGATGTTTTCATTCTCGGAATTTACTTCTGGAACAAGCTTGCACGTCTAGGCTGTTTAGGTCTATGGTTCGACGGTTCCTATAAGAAAAAATTAATTTCAGGATGTCATCTGGCTGCTCAATCCCTTGGAGAAAATATTTGTGGTATTTTGCCAGCATTACACGCTCTGAGTGGTTGCGATTCGACTAGCAGATTCGGCTCGAAAAAAAATGCTTTAAACGCTGCATCGTTGGATTTTGCACAAGAAGCTTTAAAGCATTTGGGAAATCCGTACCTAAGTGTCGAACAGCTAAAAGAATTGGAAAACATTTGCACCTATCTTTTTTCAAAAAAAAATTTCAACGGCTGATGAACTTCGGTATAAATTAATTTCCCAAAATATCGGTTTCGGCTTAAATTTATTAAAAGTTATTTGCACATCAGATGCTCTACATTTACATCTATTGAGAGCTTCAGCACAAACATATGTATGGGTGAATGCTGACCAAACTTTACTACAGCCTATTGATTACACCTTCTTAGGCTATGAAAGGAAAGATGATAAATTATACCCACGACAAATGACTAAGCAACCACTGCCGGAATTGTTGATTCAACCCTGTAAATGTACATCCAATTGTAAAACAATGGCTTGCTCTTGTAAAAAATTACAGATTGATTGTATTGCGTTATGCAAATGCATAAATAACGATTGTCAAAATAAAAAAGATTGATGATTATACTTATTTTTATGATATGTTTGAATTTGCTTTTTTGTATTAAATAATTTTTTTTAACAATAATTTTTGTTTTTATTATTAATTTTTCTGTTCTTTTTCCACTTGACTAGCTATAAGTATCTTTAATTATAAAAAAAAAATTGATATTGCCGTTAATACAATTATTTTAATGATACCAAAGCATATGTTCAGTCCATTTACTTGATGTCTAAGGGGGTGGGGTGTAAAAAAAAATTGGACCAATACAACTCCTGGCAACATTCGAAATCATAATTTGCATGCTTTTCTGAGTTCAAAACCATAAACCGAATGCGGTCCTCACATTTTGCATACTCAACTCCATCCAGCGCCCGGTCTAAAAAAAAAATACCGAAATTTAAACATTCATAATAAAGACAACCTATATATCGGGCATGTAAAACCCGTACCCCACCGAGGGACAAATTAGCATTGTATGTAAAAAAAGTATGCCTCATAAAAAAATACCACATTTATTTCATTGCTATCACACATAAAGAACTTTGTAGATACAAAGCACTACTTTGTTAAACAAAACAAAACATATGAGAAAACAATATAAAATTCTGTACCTAACAATCAGAAAAAGATAAAATAGGCACCCGAAAAATTTAACAGAATCATTTAATAATTGGCGTCTGGTATTGGTTGATCTTCTTATCCCCCCCCCCCCATCAAACTTGTTTTGGCTACTAAATTTTATTAGCCTTCGGTACGGTATGCTATTTCTTTCTCCCAGCTTATTTTGTGTCCAAAAAATAACGTTACCTTACTGAAGCTAGGCGTAAAACAAAGCATTACGATTAAATACTCTTTAGGAATTTTTTTAACTTCTAAGCATCGCACAATTTCAATTTTTATACCGTCGTATTGGAAAAAAAAAGTTATTTTAAATGCATTTTGTTTGAAAACTGTATCTCCATTTATTTTTGAAATATTATTATTATTTTTTTTTTTTTTTGTATTTTTTGGAGCCATTTGCTTAATATTGGCAACGGGATTACTCCATTTCTGTAGAAAGTAAAGGAAAAATAGTTTTAAAATAGTAATTATATATTTTTGTTGCTAGTTTCTCGTAACAACCGAAATAAAATGTAATTAAAATACGTGCTATTTTGAAAAAAAAATATAAACAAATGATTTCTCTTAAAACAATGGAGGTATTACATACTATATTTAATTGTAAGTATCTATGAATCATTAGATAGCCGGTTTTTTTCGATTTTCTTTAATGACGGAATATTTTTGCTGCATTTGTGCATTATTTCGCGATAGTGATGTGCTATGCATGCTTTACTGTAGATGTTTAAGAGTAGATCGTAAATGTGGAATTCTTAAGCGGATGCGAATGACGTCATTTTACATAAAATAAAACGTGTGCTTTAAGTCTTAAAATTGAAATATGTTTTGTACTGCAGGAGAATCCCGCTTAAACGAGTTTTTTTCTTCTGATGGACTGGTGGCTTCTATTATTATGAAGCAGCCATTATAAATGAAGTGTTAGGTGAAGATGAAAGAGCAGCTGTAAAAAAAACAATTATGGCTATTACCCCCTTCCCCCCATTCTAACCAGAAAATCAGAGTTCTAACTTTTTATGGTTGCTCTTTTATCTTCACCTAACACTTTATTTATAATGGCTGTTTCTTAATAATAGAAGCCGAAGTAATGGGAATGTCGGGGGCGACACTAAATTCTGAAGAGCAGAATTCCTGTTCTCTAGTTTTTTCTCTATTTTTGGCTGATTTTTCCATCAGAGGTATGGAATTTGGTTCCCCGGCACTCCATAAGTCTCCCCATCCAAGTCAAAGTTTGATCTTCCTAACGAAATCGTAGCGGAGCTACCGGATTATGACGCTTCTGAGCCCCACCACCGGAAACGCCCCCGGTTTTCAATAATTATGGACACCCATTAACATCTGGGTATACCACGCTAAGATTGCCTCCGTGTATATTTTTCTCTTTTCTTTTACTATTTTTTTCTTATTAAAAAAAAAAAAAACTCTGCTATACAGACCATAAAAATTGTAAAATATAAAAAATGTATGGCCCTGATTAGTCCCTTTTTTTTTCGTTAATGTGTACTTTGCTACCTCTATTTTTCTTGCCTATGCTTGGCGAGAGCATCACTAAACAGTGCTAACTTTTACCTTTATTTAAACCCTTCTAGTAGTTTTTCAACTGCAGTTTGACTATTTATTTAACTTTTTAAGATTCTAATTCACCTTTTTATTCCTCTTAAGTATTAACTTAATTTGTAATTTTTCTTACGTTTTTTAATCTTTATTTTTTCTTAATTTATTTAAATTTCTCTCTTTAGTAGTTCTCAACTACAGTTTAAATTTTCCCAATGGCTCATAATAACATAAGATACTTCAATTCCTAGTCTGGGTGTTAAGCTGTTATCAGCTAGGAAACCCCTTAATGCTACTCACCTGTTTAGCACCATTTTATGTGTCGGGGATGTGGGACAAGGGTTCCAGGCTCCTCGACCAAAACATCTTCGAACCGGTAGAGCGAGGACGCGCTACTGCCCCGTATGATACATTTTTGCAGTGTTGAGCGAGAGATGAGTGGTTCGTTATGAATAGCTTTGTCACTGTTTGAGGCTGCAACATGTCGTCAATGGATGATCCTGATTATATGGAGGATATTCTGAATAATATTTCAAATGGATCGTTAAACAGTAATTTCAAAGAGCAGACCGACAGCATTTCTGAGAATTTTCAGGAGTAGGGGAGACCGGGGCTAGTTGGCTACAGGGGTAAGTAGACGCAGTCCTCATAAATCGCCTGTTTGTGGATAGATTGCGCAACCAGACACAGAGTACCTTTCTTCTTGCTTTTTACAATCCTCATTGTAGTTTTGCAGCGTTACCTGCGTGCAGTGGACACTTATTAGAATTTCTCTGTTTTTTGCACTCATAAGTAATTTTTTGTTGCTTCATTCTTTTTCTAATTTCTAATACTTATCTTAATAATTGCGATTTAACTTGTGCAGTTTTTCTTAGTGTATGATTAACCGTACCTACCCCATATGTGATTTACTTGGATTATTTATGCTTAGATGGTTACGTGTCCCTTTTGTGAAGAAATTTACTTTGGGGCTAGTAGGCGCATTGAACACGGGGCAAGTTGGATCGGTGTGTAGTGTGCGCTGGTAGCTTGAAAAACAGCAAACACCGAGAAAAGTGGTTACAATGCAAGATTTTGGGCACACGAGGCATGCCCAACGCAGACACTCGATTTTTTGTTTATGGTAACCGTAACTCTGATGATGATATCGCGTAGGATAGAAGTTACTCAATGTTAATGTTTTATTCATTATTTTTATATCTGTATAATTTAGAATTTACATTGTACGGTGATAACGCCTTTGTTTAAACTTACTGGCAATAATGAAATTGATTTCTCTTAACTGCGTGAATTATTTGAGCTTCATTTAAATTTTTATAAAGCGTGTGCCAACTTACCCCGTAGGTATAGGCAACTTGCCCCGTGACGCGGTAGGTTGGCGCACAATTTTACTTTTACTTTAGACTTCCGCTAAACATAAACTACAAAAGCTACAAACTCAAAACTCCGGGTATTTATAGCCCAGCTAGTGATGGGCGATTCTGGAAAATTCAGGAATCGATTAAAATCGACATCGTATAAAACTGAATCGATCACAATAAGAATCGATTCCCAAATTCTAGAATCGATACTTGAATCGATATTTCGATAGTCACAGATTCGCACAGATAAGCTCAAAAATATTAATTTCAAAACTTAGCGAATCAGCGGAGCCGTAGCGACCACCTCCCATATCTCACATTTAGAGGGTAGACAAAGTCAGGGGCCCAGTCGTAAGCTATTACAGACCTTTGAGTCAATAATAAAGATTTTAACTTTTAAATTATTAGTTTTAAGATGTAATTTTACTAATATTGTAATTTAGATTTTATTTAAATTTATTTTTTAAGAAAGGTCTCGGTTAAATACAAGTTGGAAATTGCGCGTCAAACGTGGCAAATGTGGGGCGCTCGTACTATAACAGTGCACTTCATAAGTGCATATCAATTTCATTCTGTTCGAAAGTCTGTAACATCCTTAAAATGCATTTGGAATAATTTTTTCCATTGGCCGTAATGTAACGGAAAACTTTTGACTGTCCCTGTAATTAAATCATTGTGATTTTCTTCCAGCCTGAATTAAAATTTAAATTTTCAGGGACATAATTCACGTTGCCATAAGAATCGATTTAGTATTCTTACAATTTGAGTTTAATAATGTAACTAGCAAAGTTTATTAAAGTTCTTTTATTTAAAAAAAAAAATCGTCGCTGCAAGACGTGAAAATTTAGTTTTCTCAGAAGAAATAAAAATCAATTAATTTTACTGTCTTAGGAGGATAGTGGACGCACATGTGTATTGCTTGGAAATCTTTAACATTATAGCTAGTAACTAGCGGGTTCCGCCTAATATGAAATCTCGAAGCGAACGAACCGCGAACCGGGTTCCCGCTGCCTACAGCATCGTATAGGTGTACCCCCCCCCACTTTGCCCACCGGGTCGGAAAAACGCGCTCACCCCCCCCCCCCCACCCACCACCACCACCACCAATTTTTGACATTCATCATTTAAAAAATTTTTATTATGTGTTATAAACTATCTTAAAATTTCAAACAAATCGCCCTGTTATATTTTCTAATTTTGTTCTGCCCCTCCCCTCTATCCCCCCCCCGAAATGTGACGCGCCATTCTTTTTTATAATTTTTTATCATGTATTATAAACAACCTTAAAGCTTAAAACATATCGCATTGTTAGATTTCCTAATTTTAACAAAATCGCGTTATGTTGGTTCCAGATTCCACCACCAGGGTGCGCACTCTATTCCTAACAAAACTGTGAACGAAACTCCGTTAAACAACCTATCAGTAGATATATTACTCAAGAGTGTGGCAATCTTGATAAAAAATTTAAGCTATTTGCCGAAATTACTATTCGGAAATAGTGGTAACTAAACTTTTGACTTTTTTATATTTAATAAGTAGCATTTATCTCAGGACTCCGTCAAAAAACCCCACCTAATACGGTAAGGAACGCTAAGTTTAAAAAAAAAATTCTAGCGGCCTTCCCCCCCCCCTCCTCCCGAAATTTTCGCACCATTCTTTTTTAAACTTTTTCTTATGTGTTATAAACTATCTTTAAAGTTTCGAACAGATCGCCTTATTAGATTTTCTACTTTAAGTGAAATCGCGGTCTGTTAGTTCTATATTCCACCACCAGGGAGCGCAGTCTATTCAAAACAAAAGTGTATCTAAACGAAACTCCTTTATACAACCTATCCGAAGATACATTAGTCTAGGGGGTGGTAGTCTTAAGCAAGAATTCAAGATATTTGTGAAATTACTATTCGAAAATAGTGGTATGAACACTTATAAAATTTTTGATATTGAAAAAGTAGTAATTATCTCAGCCCGCCGTCAAAGAACCGCACGCTAAACGGTAGAAAACGTTAATGCTGCTATAAAAAATCACGTGACTGCCTTTAAAAAAAAGCATTTAATAGAAATAACCAATTAGTGAAATAATAATTAATATCTCAGCATGTAATTAAGATAATATTTTTTCGAATTTCTGAAAGGAGAATTTTTTTTTTTTTTGCATCGCCCTGTCCAAGTTTCGAATTTTTACGCCCCTTACATTCTAAGATGTGGTCCCCTTTTAAAACAGTACAAAATTCTCGGGAATCACTTTGTTTAAATTGTTAAATATATTATTTGAAAAAAAAGGTTTTAAAGCATTTTAGCACGCATTTTCATACCTACACCCTTGAAAAAAATTAATAACATACAGGGGATCCTTTAGTTTCGGAAAGCTCCGAAATTTCATAAAATTCAAAGTATCATAAATCAGTAAGTTTGGTTGTAAACGACTGAATTTTTTATAATACAACTTACACAAACACTTTGACAAACTTACGGGTGAAAATGCGGCTTAACTAACGAGAACCTTGAGTCACGTGGCTTTAAACCAAGAAGGATAAGTTTAAATGGAAAAGAGATGAAATTTGTTATTACCATTTATAAATAGTGCTCACCAAGTGCTGCAGATATAATATCAGTGTTTAGTTGGTAAACAAATGATTCGGGAAGAATGTCAAAAAAGATCCCATTGAAATTGGAAAATAATTAAGAAAATTCGGATCGGGGGGGGGGGTATAGGTGACGAACTGAAAAAGTACAGCTTAATAAACTAGTAACCCAAATAACTTGGCTCCTAAACTAAAAATATTACAATTTAACCTAGAAAGAAAAAGGCTCTTATGCGAAATTTGACAGCAGTTCTGCCTTTAAAACAGTAAATCCGAAAGAATAAATATATATTCCTTTGAAATTACAGTCAAAAATATCAATACAAAAGTTGGAGCACGATTGACCCTTACCAAAAAGAAGGAAGGCTAGAGACAGAAAATAAAAGATCACATTAAAAGCTTTCCAACGATATGTTATACGATATGGTTTGGAAGAAACAAAAAATATCCCCCCCCCCCCCGTGGGAGCAGGTAAGCCCCAAACGGTCGGAGGGGCGACCTCAAAAGTATCTTTGGTCAAGGTTTCAAAATGTGGCTTTATAATAAAATAGAACAAGAATTGGACATTTTAAAAATTGCATGCAAATTTTGAACGGCCCTGTAAATTAAGATTAGCGAGGAAAAGGGGAGAGGGGGGGGGGAGTGGAGAGATTAGAAGGGACGAACTTGAAAAATACAATATAATAAACTAGTAACCTGAATAACTAGGCTTCTAAACAAAAGTATAACGATTTAACCTAGTGTTGAATTCAGGGGTAGCCCGGGAGGACATCCCTCCCGGGACATTGAAATGTCCCTCCGGTAAGTTTTGAGATTTTATGCTTTTTAATGGACAAATGTGCACCCCCCCCCCCCATTACGGAACTCTGAAATCCCCCGCCCCCAATCCCGACCGGAGTCGCATAAATCCCTCCCTGAGAAAAATACCTGCATTCAACACTGATTTCAGGTAGAAAGTAAAAAAATGCTCTTATACAAAATTTTACAGCAATTCTGGCACTAAAACAGCAAAATTGGAAGAATTGATTCAACCCGAATCGTGGATCGACCGCGATGCGATTTGAATTGAAGTAAATCAAAGCATAACGATTCGACATTGCATCTAAAGAATTGAAAGTAAATCAAAATATAACGATTCGACATTGCATCTAAAGAATTGAAGTAAATCAAAAAAGTAACGATTCTGAAGTTCGCATCTGAAGATCGACATCGGCATCGAATCTGAACTGAATCGATTCACCGTTTCTGATCCAAGGGCAGAATCGATGCGTTCATCTTTTCTTGCTTTCTTTTGTCTTTAGAAAAATAAAGTGTTGTTTTCGTGAAAATTTTCGACTTCCGGTTTCTAAGGATTTATAGTGTTAGAACTTCTTGTCTGGAATACGATTTGACTATTTTTATAAATTTTTTGTCTGTCAGTCTGTCTATTTGTTTGTCTCTGACAAAAAAATTGTGAGCGGTCTATTTCAAGAACTAATGCATGGAATCTGTTGAAACTTTAGATTCAGTTAGACCTTCATATAAATTGGTGCTGATTACTTTTTGGTGAAAATCGCTCAACAGGTGGCGCTGCTATGCTGCATTTTTCATGATTTCCTCAAGATTGCTATCGCAAGAACTAATGCACGAATATTCACCAAACTTCAGATTCAGTTTGACGTTGACATAAGTTGTTGAGGATTAGGTTTTGATGTAAATCTACCGGCAGGTGGCGCTGCTATGCTGCATTTTTCCCGAGTTTCGCAATAGCTCTATCTCAAGAACTAATACACGGATTTTCATAAAACCACATTCAGTTAGACGTTGGCATAAATTGCTGCTTATTAGGTTTCGGTATAAATCGCCCAACAGGGAGCGTTGCTATGCTGATTTTATCAGCAGAGTTGAATTCAGACATTTTTCTCCGGGAGAGACAGTTCAGAGGGGGAGGGGATTGGACTTTTGTACATTTTAATGTACAAAAAGCATAAAATCTCAAACTTTCTGGGGGGCATTTGAATGTTGCGGGGGGGGGGGGAGGAATGCTACCCCCCCCCCCCCCCCCCCGGGCCATCCCCTGAATTCAACACGTTTTTCAGGATTTAAATAATTTTAGGGATAATATCTCAAGAACTAATGAACGAAATTTCATCAATTTTTAATGTACAAAAACGTATTGAACTCAGGGGGTGGCCCGGGGGGGTGACATTCTCCTCCCCCCGAAACACTCAAATGCCCCCCAGAAAGTTTGAGATTTTATGCTTTGTTGCGGGGGGAGGAATGTCATCCCCCCGGGCCACCCCCTGAATTCAACACGTTTTTCAGGATTTAAACAATTTTAGGGATAATATCTCAAGAACTAATGAACGAAATTTCATCAAACTTAATATTCTGTTAGACAATGCCATAAGTTATCCATGATTAGGTTTTTGTGTAAATGATATAACAAATTGTGCTGCCATGCTGCTTTTGTCAACAGTTTTGAATTCAGACATTTTTCTCCGGGGGGGGGGGATTTCTATGGTTCTGTCGAGGAACATTCTAGAGTTACGAGGGGGGAAGGATTGGACTTTCGTCCATTAAGCATAAAATCTCAAATCTCCCTAGGGGACATTTCAATGTTCCGGGGGGGGGGGGAGCCCACCCGTATCAGCCCCTGAATTCAACACTGTTTTTCAGGGTTTACACAATGTTTGCGATAACATCTCAAGAAGTAATGAACGGAATTTCATCAAACTTAATATTCTGTTAGTCATTGACGTAAGTTGTTTTTTCTGAGTCTTTCGTGTTAATCATGTAATAGGCTGCGTTGCTATACTACTTTTTTCATGATATTCATGATAGCCATATCTCAAAACTAATGCACGGAATTTAATCAAACTTCATATTCTGTTACACTGTCGTATAAATAGATCCTTATTAGGCTTGGGTGTATACTACCCAGCAGGTGTCGCTTTTATGCCCTTTGAACTGGGATTTTCCGTTGCGGACATCTAAGAGGGTGTGGGCCGAAATTCAATGATTTGTTAGGAAAATGGGATTCTTATATATATTTTTTAAATACACATATTTCAACGAACCTATACTTTTGGATCCTCATGATGGGTATAGGTTATTTAAATTTGACACTGTGATAGCGAATTTTGAAGTTTTAACATTTATGAGACAGAAGAAAGTTTTGGGATTGGACATGCAACTACTTGACCTTAAATTTTTGAAGGAAAATGAAAATGATATGACCTTTAGAGACATCGATTAAAAAAATTATAGTATCGATTAAATCGAGTTGCCCA
Source organism: Maratus speciosus (assembly GCA_963932465.1). Classification (NCBI taxonomy): domain Eukaryota; kingdom Metazoa; phylum Arthropoda; class Arachnida; order Araneae; family Salticidae; genus Maratus; species Maratus speciosus. Next base: position 497,060,091 of record OZ010794.1, on the reverse strand, counting down.
TAGTATCGATTAAATCGATTAAAAAAATCGAAATCGCCCATCACTAAGTCCAGCGCGTGTTCTTTAAAAGTACAGTTAACGTTTCATAAAAAAATAATAAAAAATAAAAACTGCGCCTACTACCCCCGGTCTCCCCTACGCAAGGAAAATATTGTGTGATTTTTTTTGCCTTCACAGACCAATATATACTGGATATAAAAGCTAAGGAATGTTATACTGCATCTTCTTCTGAGCAAGAGGAGGTAAGAAATACTTGCCTTGAGGCATTTTCTTTACTAAGGGAACCAACCGTCGATAATTTGATAGACTCTACCATTTTTAGTTTTTTCTGCTCGATTAAGTATAAGAAAACAGCTCAATCAATTATTGCTAACACCAACCTAAAAAATGAATTTTTCAACGCTGTCAAAAAAGGAGTTAAATGTCCTTTATCAGAGAGAGTTCTTTTTCCCTCTTAGCAATAAATTTAAGAGTATTTCTAATGAAGTTAGTCTAACTGAAAGCATTGATATGGAACAGCCTAATGATAGTGATACTACCGTCCAGAATGCTGGTAACTCCAAACAAAAAACTGCTAACCCATTTTACATCGAAATTGACAATAATTGGACGACGCTAGCCCGCCAAATTGCGGAGTTTAACTCCGAAAAACCTGAAATTGCACTAAAAGGCGAACGCCTAGTTGTTTAATGTAATTCTGACAACGACTTCAAAATAATGCAAAGGTGGTTAGACAAAAATCAAAAGAAATCCACTACTCTTGACTCTAGGGAGTTAAGACCCTAAAAAATCTGCATTGCGGGCCTCCCCTGTTATACTGACATCAAAATCCTCGTAGAAAGTCTTAAAGAGCATGGGTGTGCCGTCACAAGGGCTGCCATGCTCAAGATTAAAAAAAACTGGGCATTCAATGCCATTTTACATGATTAATGTTCTACCGCGTAAGAGTTTGGAGGATATCTACCAAATTAATGTTATACACTATATTTCAGTCAAAAGTGAAGCCTTTGCAAGCAAAAACCGTGTTAAACAATGTTACAGGTGTTAGGCTATGGGTACGCTTCAGAGATGCGTACTTTGATGCTTTGATGGCTTTGATGCCAAATGCGGTAAATGTGGCGATTTACATCTGAGCACAGCCTGCCAGTACAAGGGTCGAATTACCCCCAAAAGTTCCAATTGTGGATTTGGGCATCCCGCAAATTATTGCGGTTGTCCCAAAAAGCCATATAGATTGGAAAACAAAACTAACCATAAATCTTCAAGTAATAGTGTCAGCGATATCTCCAAAGAAACCCAACTTTTTTGCAGATATCCTTAAGGATTTTAGCTATACCAAAAAAACTAAGATCACTGAACCCTCAATTAGTTCTGATATGTTAAACCCTGAAATTACTGATAGCGATACCGCAAATAACCTTTCCTCCCCTACTAAAGATAATTCCAATAACACTAAAAATCCCAAAATTCCTAAAAATTACTCTACTTACATTCACGATATACTCAATACCTTCAATGAAATCAAAGAAGTCCTACAAATTACAAAATTCTTAAGCTGTATAAAAAATAGTTCAACCCAAACTAAAAAAGAAATTATAATCCTATGCAAAAAATTGTTAGTTATTATAACCGAATTCGACAACTCGCTAACCAACTTAACATTAATGAAGATTAAACTCTTCCCCAGTTAAACTTTTTTGCTCTTTTCTATGTTTCTTATTGTCCTGTATGGAAAAAAAAAACCCTTAATCTGTATTTTATTGTTTATTTCACGTATTATATTAATATTTTTATAATTTTTCCAAATTGTTCGCACTGTGTTTAACATTTTATATTATGATAAACTTTAATGTATGGTCTCTGAAAAGAGTCTCTTTTTATGCTGGGGCTTCCCTTTGGTAGGTTTTCGTCTGTTCTCGAACTGTCAGTTTGTTAGGATCATATGGAACTTTTTTTTTCTCATCATGTTATACTAACAATTTTATTATAACTTGTCTAACTCCTAAACTTTTATTTTTTCTTGTGGCCACCAGCCGCGTTGAAACATTGTTTTATGGCTCCCATTGCATTGAAAAACACACTACCTTTATACTGGATGTGCAGTTGCAAGGCAACTAGGAAATCCAAAAATCTACTCACATTGTTCCATTATACCCGACAGCAATGTTGCCAGATTGTGATTTTTTTAAAATTCAAAATAGTTACCAATATCCTTTACTAGTAATTTTCGTTTTATTTAATCACGAAATGTCTGTCATTAAATAAAGTGTGGATTACTATTCTGATATAGAGGTAGATATTTTGAATAAAAAAATTCACAACTGATTCCAAGTCATCAAACATGGCAACATTGCAGCCATGCTTAATGTAGGTATGTTCGTGCAAACTGCACTTTTGAAAAATGAATAAGCGGGACCCACATAAGATATCGGCTGGTCAATTGAGGCCCATAGCCCATGTGTTTGACATGCCTGCTATATATGATACATTTAAATAAAGCTTATTTTTGTTAATATTTTTTTTTAATTATTTTTTAAAGTGCATATCTGCGACATTTTCAGCGGGAAAATTCTTTTGTTCCTGGCTTTTGTTTTACTTTCTTAATGTTTATTTTTATGTGTGTTAATTTCAACAGTTTTGTTTTCTTCAAAGGTATTTAATTTACATAAATTATAAATGAGAAAATCTCATAAAACAACAGCCAGTCTTGCAAACATATGTATGTATATAATAATCTTTGAAAACAAATATAATTTATTATTCCAAATATTTTAGATAAAGCATAGTGAATAACAATTTTTAAAGCATTTGTTATGTATGTAAATTACTCTCATTAGTCAATACATATATCACGGTCATGACACTTATTTTGACTAATGAGACCGATACATCATTATTACTGTCCTTTGTCTTGTATATTTAACCATACACAAAGTCACAGCACTATGTAATGCTAATTATCCCAAAGATCCCTGCACTTATTTAAAATATATGAGGAATTAAAATTGAAAATTCATAGTTAAATATTAGTTACTGGTTTTATGTCTCAATTATACTCTATATTTCTTTCTATGCATGATCAGTTTCAAAATTTGTATACATATTAATTTTACTTTACAAATATTTTGTATTTATTTGTTAAAATTATTTCAGTATTTATTTATCTGGATTTTTAATTGTTTTAAACATAGTATTGTTTTAATAATAAGTTAACAATGTTTATTGAATGTAGATTCTTTTTAATTTAAATGTATTCTATAACGCTATTCGTGAATTACTAAGATCTTTCCTGAAAGCTTAATTTAATACTGCCTCGGTTCAGGATTAATAGTAATTGTTTTCATGTCCCTTGAAACCACACGCATAATGAACAATTTTTTTGAAGTTTTATGCGCTATTGTAGTTTCGGTAATGGAAACGAATACTGCAAAAAAAAAAAAAAAATGCTATTGTGAAAGAAACTATAAGAATCAGTATCAATATTAAAAAAAATTAACTTAATAACATTTTGCAATTATTAGTTTATTCATGTATTTTTAACATTTATTTATTCCAATTTCAAATAGCTTTCTACCTAATATTGATTATATAATCAATTAACTATGTTTAGTGAAACAAATTCTTTTCATTAAAATGTATTCCATAATGTTATCCATGAATTAGAAATTTGCTGAAAGCTTAATTTAATACTGCCTCAGTTCAGGATTAATAGTAATTGTTTTCATCTCCCTAGAAACCATACACATAATGAACTTTTTTTTTTCTTGTCCATTTTTATACACTATTCGTATTAAGCTCTATTTTAGTTTCGGTAATGGAAAACGAATACTTGAGAATAAATGCCATTGTAAAAGAAACTATAAAAGGCAATGTCAAATTCAAAAAATACTCATGATACTTATAGCGTTTACATTATTTAAAAAATACATATTTATTTATTTAAGTATTTTAATTATGATACTTATACTTTACTCATACAGTATTACATTCAACGTATTATAGCTGTAGTAGTACATAAAATATTTATTGCGAAAACACATAGCTAGACTTTTGAGATATATATTAAAGATTACTTTTAAAAACAACAATCTTTTTTAAAAGATGTTGCATCATACATTCCGATGAGTCTAAATTCGAAAAAAAAAGTAATATTATTTTCATAAAATTAAATTAATTTGATGTAAAAATTTATTATAAAAGTAAAAATTTTAAAATTCACTCTTCTTTAATCGTTCAATTTTATCTTGAAAATCACACAAATTCATTATTGAAATTCCTGATTTTTCCAAAACATTTCTGTTTCAGTACGTCAATTTTGGCGTGGGCGCCGAACTCATGTATTGAAATTCCTTCTATTTTTTACACTTGGTAGAAAGCCCGATATAACGAATTTATTAAATATATAAATATATTATTTGCTATGTTTATTCTATATGATATGGCAACAGGAAAAAATATAAAGAATTATTTTAAAAATATTTTTTGGATTTTGAAAATGATTTCTCAACTTACAATCATAATTTAATTAATGTAAAACTAATTATGAATTAAAGTGCATATATTACACTCTATATTTTTTATTAACATTTTCTACGTTTTAATGTTTAAAATATTTCGTTGTCGCAGTTTCAGAACGCTTTGGCTCTTTTTGGACAGCACGGTACGGCTCATCATTAAAACCTTTCTTATTGTAACTCGTTTAGAATTGTAACCATATAAAATATTTCAAAATTTATTACCTGTGGATGACTAACGAGCAAATTCTTTAAAATTAAGTTAATTTATAATTAAGCTTTAAAAATATTGTATAGTCAGGGGAAAAACACCTTTATGTATAATTATTACAATTTTAGCATATAAGGAAGGGAGTTAAAAATTGATTTTAAAATTACATACAAAACCAAGTTGAGTTACAAAAGAGTGTAGTTAGGTCTCAGTTTTGAATTACTACAAAGAATTTGACTACAAAGAATGTAGTTTCTATTCAACATTTTTTGTTAAACTATCTTACAATGAATATCTTATACCTTTTATAGTTGACAAATCGATAATTCGATATTGACGTAGATAAATATGAGCAACATCTATATAAAGTCATTAGCAAAAGTGTCAAACCGCTTGGTGTTTCTGATAACATTTAAGAAAAGTTTCTGTTCGAGATTTCAAAACGCATTTCTTCCTTAAACGCCTAAATACGGTCATGAGGATTACATTTATTTCTACCACAAGCATAGCTGCTTTTTTTAAAGACCTCTGACCAGGCCCTTGCCTGTCGAGTTATTGTCGAACTGAGCAGGTTGAAGTCTGGCAACGGGATAAATATTCGCCAGATCGGCACACGTCGGGTCTCCATCTTGTCGTAGTTGCAATGCTTCAGGTTGCCTTCGTTGCTAATTGATGTTTAGCTGAATCTATTGGGCATTGCGCCGCGTAGCGAAGTCATGCTGAGCTGATGTGAGAAACTGGAGTATTTACTGACCTTCTTTTGGAATCTAATATTTTGGAATTGAATTGTTCATCGCTCCCAGATGGATTTATGATTTGAAACTATCTTCTGTTCCGAAGAGCTTAACTCTTGTCTTGGGGTTGATTATGCTTTGTCAAAGAGATGACCCTGTGAGATTTTAGGATGTTCGCAATTCTTTGCGATTAGCTGTCTTTACCATAGGTAGGTTTCATTTTTATTTTTTTTCCTTTTGTCGCTTAGTAGTTTAACTTGTGACTAATCGTGGTTGTTCATATAAGTCTAAGTGAGGCTTGTTGTCATTAGGTGATTGATTTCAGCTTTGTGATGCATAGGGTGGAACCTGTTACTTGGCCATTAGTTCGTCATGTTTTATTGAAGTATGGTAGTACTATTGTGCCTTTATTGTGCATTTATTGCTTTGACACTTTCTTTATGATATTTAGCTTGGAGGCTATTGGTCCATTTCGATGAAAAGCTACTTTTATTTTCATACCGGGACTCCTAGGCGAACGCAATTCTATTCGCCGTATGACATGCTTGTCTCGAAACTTGTTTGCTCTTGGTTGTATCGATCCCTTCCTTGCAGTAAATATCGCATCTAAAATTAGATGTAAACAACACTGCTGTACATAATGTCACACTATAAAAAGCAAATGTATAAATTTGTAAAATTACACGTTTGACATAAAATTTACAGTCTTGTGGTAAACATTTACCTGTATTTATCTGTGTTTATCGACTTAATGGAAGTGTGTAATTTGTTATCCCTAGAAAAACTAGTGTGCAAGCATAGAAAGTTGTAGGGATTTACCCGAATTGGTGCGCTATTATAAATTTGAAAATTTTGCATATTACACAGATGTCTGTGTAATTTGCATATTACTCCGAAATAAGTGTAATACTATCACACATATATATACGTAAGAACAGGATATTACATAGAAATGTGTGTTCTTCTGAGAACAGAATCAATATCAATGATTGAAAACTTGAGTTGTGTAATAGTAGCTAAATAATCAAAGTGGTGTTTTGGTAATTTGTAGTTCTTTAGTTCGTATCCCGTTTTGGTAAGTCTTGCTTGTTTATTGTAGATTAAATTAAATAGATAATTCCTCCTCTTGATGTAGCTGTATATTTAAAAACTTGTGACTAAATTTGATGGACAAAAATATTCGATAAAATACTGAAATCGTACTGGCGTCACAATTTCTTTATTTTAACAAAATTTTCTTTTACAGTGTATTTCTTTAGATTATACAAGTGTGTACATAAATTGGGCATACTATTTTAGGTCTTCAAAACAACTCTAACAGAGAGATGGCATGCACTAAATATAATTTCAGACCATCTTGTCTCTTGTAAATGAAGGTTACTCTGTTTTGTGATCTTAAAACAAATCTAGTGGAAAGAGAACAAACACACCAAGCGCATGAGTTTGCTCTTCATGCAAATTTGTTTTTAGACAATAAAATATTTAGTTCAAAATTTACATCCCAAACTATATGTTTATGTACTATGTACGCAAAATCCATCGTTTTTGTATATTATGCAAATATATGTGTACTCATGGTCAATTTACACATTAAACTGTGTATTTCAGTGTTATCTGATTACTTTTTACACACTTAAGCAATGTGTTATCATCAAAATGCACAGAACAATGTGTATTTTCAAATTGACGCACCAGACGTGTATTTGGCCAAATTATACGCGACATATAGACAAACCATTTTTGTATCATCAGTATACTTGTTTTAATATGTAAATTTACGTATTTAGTTTTTAGGCTGCATAGTGAAGCATCAAATAGATGTAATATTTACTGCAATCTATATCTAGGCGTTTAAGCACGGAATTTGAATTGTCACGACAAATAGCAAGTATTCTTAAATGTAACCATAAATATAGATTGCTCTTTAAACTCTTCTTAATGACCGTATGAGTAAAAGGATAGAAATTCACTGCAAGAATGATTCACACTTCCAAATTAAATAAATCAAGTATTACCAGTATCAGTTAAACATAGCATTATCGTATGCATTTTATGTTAAGATGTTTATTTTTGTTCTCTCTAATATCTTTTTAACAGTCTCTAATATTAAAACACCAAATAAAATAAACTAAGACAGACTTCAGCACAGTTAAAAACAAAATTTATAATGAATATACTTAAAAACAATTAAAAATACAATATGTAAACGTTTCGCCAAGCGACACGCAAGGCATCATGAGTACAAAAAATATCCATTGCATTTCAAACACCAGAACAAATCAACGTTTCTGATCTACGCAATCAGACGCTTGAAATGCATTGGATATTTTTTGTACTGATGATGCCTTGCGTGTCGCTTGGCGAAACGTTTACATATTGTATTTTTAATTGTTTTTAAGTATATTCTTTATAAATTTTATTTTTTAACTGTGCTCAAGTTTGTCTTAGTTTATTTTATTTGGTGTTTTAATGGTTTTTAAATTCAGACGTTAAATGTATATGTATTGTAAGTCTCTAATATCTTTTTAAGTATTTATGCATTCGGTTGTCTGTCCGTCTGTCCACGCTCTAACTCCCGTAAATATACTCGGATTCTCATACAGTTAATAAAAGCTATTTAGGGCCACCAAGACATGTTTGGTATCGTATATTAAGCTTTTGGGATTAATAGTTCATTTACAGAGGCACTCAAAAGAATTCTATTAAATTATGGTGTATGGGGAAAAATCGTTTGCAGAGTATTTTAATGTGATTACGCCATTTCATATATATTGAAACTGATATAAGTCACTGGATTTCACTACAAGATGACTGCGATAGAATAGGTCATTCATAGCTTTTGTCGTTCATTTACAGGGACACACAAAATAAATTAATTACAGTATTGCCTTTGAGTAAGAATTGCTGGAAGTGCGTTTTAAAATCCGATATGAGTTTTTAAGTTTAACTAATATTTTAGATGTTTCTCGTTGTGTATAAATTCTATGCTTCATATACAGGGCTGCTCAAAAGAATTCACGCACCAGTCTCCGTATTAGCAGAATTTTCTGAAGGGGAATTTTCAACTGAGGTATATGTATTTCTTAACTGAACTAAATTTTGGCATGCATATAGTTAATAGTTACATATATATAAATATATATAATAGACAGGGCTGCTCAAAGAATTCGGATAATTTTCCGATTGTAGATAAGAGTAACTGAAATTGGGTATTCAAATGTGTTATGCGTTTTCATACACTGAGATAAAAATATGGTTCGGGTATCTAGAATCTAAATTGTGGCTCTAGAAAAAATAGTTCCATGTCATCCTTATAAATTCTAGTTCCCTTTGCTAGAGAGTTCTAGAGTCTCCTACTACAATTCAATAGCGTTTCCCTATAGTCCCGTGGTCAAACTTATTTAAAAATCTCTGCAAATAGATGCAAACACAAGAGTTTAGTTTTAGTAACTATAATTCTAGTTACTTAAACCATTCCAGAAATCAAGCAATAATTTCTCGCTACTGGAGCGATTCATTATCGTTTCATCACCTAGAAAATGAGAGACTAGAAATTCTAGATCATTTAGTCTATTCAGCTTAGTTGTTTACCCTATTCGCATAGTTCGGAAATCTATATTTCTAGTTAAGGGATTCAGAAAATGACTACCTATTCATTCTAGGTGAAAGTGGTATATATATATTTTTTTCCCAATGTAAGGTTGAATTAAACATATTTTAAATTATTAAATGGCGCAGTTTTGTTACATTGTTCTGAATGTGTTGGAAAGTGTTTCTTAATCTATGCTTATTGAAGCATGATTTTTTTCTTTCTTGTTAATTCTATTTTAAATACAACAGGCCAGAGGTGAAAATACTGTTCATCTGCATAGGATATAATAATAGATAATGTCAAATTTATTAACGCGGAAATGTGTTCTTACCTTAATCTAGAAATATAAATACCGCATATAAAGTAAATTTAAATATTCACTTTAACTAACTTAGTTATCTATCACAGCAAAGTATATTGAATTACAAACTTAAAAATAATTGCATCAAAGAATCCGTATGCCTTGCACACATAGTTTTAAAGTGTTTGTTAGATAGAAGAATAAAATACCGAGCTTAATTTTATTTGCGAAACTACTTTTTCTATTTTACTGAGAAACAATAGCTTAACGCAAACACTTTACCACGTTTCCGAAACTTCTTCAAACAAGACTGTTTAAACATGGTGCGTAAACACTTAGATAAAAGTTAATCCAATCTTAGAAGCTAATTATTTTATTGCTTGAAAGCTATCATGAAATTGGATTAAATCTAACGCACAATTATACAACCCGGTTACAATGAATTATATTTATGCGTTAATATCTATATTGCAATTCGCTGTGATTTTGAATATTTTAGTCATTTCTGAAATTAAACTGATGTTTCTATACAATTTACTGGAAGATAAAACAATTTTTTTTATGAATTTTGAGTTTAGTAGTTTTATCTCACAAGAATATGTTTGACTGGTCAATTTAAAAGTTATACGGGGGGTCATCCAGTAAGTAATTATCCCACGGCCCGCAAAAAGAAATAAAACATAATTACCTTGAAAGATTTATTGCAAAGATAGAGCATTGTTTCAGCTACTTCTGAACAAAAAACCACCAGAATTGTAGTACTTTTAATAGCATGGTATAAGTTTTTGTAGTCAGAAAACTCTGCCGCATGGGCATGGAACAAGCATGTCACAGTTATCAACCCACGTCTCATCACCCGTAACAATCCTATTGAGGAACGCGTTGCCAACATCGTGGTGTCGCTATAGAAAAGTCAATTCTGCTCCCATGCAATTAGTTTTGTGTTCGATTGTAAGCTTCTTCAGCACCCACCTGCCGCAGAATTTACGAAAGAACAGGTGTTTCGCGATGGTTTAATGCATTGTCGATCTTTTCAGCACTTTTCTGCAGCGATACAACGATGAGGGCAACGAGGATCGTTGGAGCGATGAGACGTGGGTTGACAACTGTGACAAGCTGGCTCTTACACCCAGACGGCAGCTTATATGACACTGGATTACAAAAAAGCACCACACGCTATAACAAGTGCTACAATTTCGGTAGCTCTGATGTTGAGAATACTTAATTAATAGATAACCCTCTTATATTGCATTTAATTTAAATTTTATTTAAGGGAAGGTTCTCCTAATATTTGTTTTTTAGTGCATTTTCGGGATTTTTGTTGTTGCTGTTATTTAAGCAATGCAGATAAAAATAGTTTTTGTCACTGAACATATTATACTTTTATCGAAGTGTGTGAATATTGTCCGATCAAAATTTTGATATTTTAATGGATTTAAAAATCATCCAAAGTTCACTACTCATGTATAGAAGCGATTGCACAAGTAATCATTATTTGAAGCAACGTATTCGCACCTGAACTTAAAATATTATAAATTGGTTGGATGTCCGATCACAAATAAATAAGATAAATCAAATTTTCACAAAATGGAGGTTCTGTTTGAAAGTTGAGGTTAATTTTTGGCACTAAATTTTGATTTTCGAAAAGTTTTAAAAAATCAAAACAATTTAAAATTTAAAATTGTGTGAAGATTAGTCCACTAATTTTACCCTTTCAGAGGCAAGTAATAGTCTTCAATTAATATAATTCTTCGTATTTCTTTAGTGCAGAGGTATATCTAATTATTAATTGCATAACAAAGTTTTAAAATATTACATCAATGTCATAATTTCAAATCTAATTAGAAACTTAATCTAAACAATTTAATTAATTTAAATTGAAATTTATGCATTTCACGTAGCCTAAAATAAGCTTCAATAAAATAAATTTCTAATTTAAATTCTGCTGTCACGCTAAATATTATTTGAAATAAGTTCTTCAAATGAAATAATAAGTTCTTTAAATATTTAAAATATCCTTAACTAATTAAATATTCATTTTACTTTGGATAAATACTTCTTATGAACGATTTTGTACTTGTTCTATTTTCTGTTATTTACAGGGAAGAAATATGATGAACATTGCGTTTTTGGCCTTTTTTAACACTTTCTAACATAGTTGAAAAGTGTTTATGAAATCAGTTTGCCTGTCCGTCTGTCTGTCTGTGCTGTCCGCGCTGTAACTCGCGTAAATATACTCAAATTTTCATGCTATTAGTACATTGTAATGATGTTTACATGACATTCTCCGTATTGAATATCAAGTGTGTAGCATCAATAGTTCATTTACAGGAGCGCACAAAAGAATTCCGTTACATTATGGTCAATAGAGAAAAATCGTTTGCAGTATATTTTAATGACACTACGCTATTTAAAATGCGTTGAAATTGATACAAATCGCTGAATTTCAATACAAGATGATTACAAAATAGGGCATTCACAGCATTTATTGTTCATTTACAGGGACAGAGGAAAGAAATCGGTTATAATACCGTATTTGAGCAATAATTGCTGGAAGTACGTTTCCAATTTCGGTATGTGCTTTTAAATTAATCTTTTTGTATATTACTTGATATGTGTAAAATCTATACCTCGTAAGTCTGATTTTTAAAATCTGATTTTTTTTATTTTTTTTGAGAAATGAGGCATAACCGATCTAGAATTCGGTGTTGCTCGGATATAGCCATTTCTACCTTTATGTCCATACACTTTATTCGAGGCCTTTGTCACAAGTTTGACGCACACAGGAGCCTTGGTGTGACAGGAAAACTTTTGTCTTTCAATGATGAGCATAGTGTCAGAATTAATGAGTGATTTAACATCATCTTCACTTAGGTCCCACAGCATTGACGAAGGATACACTGCACAAGAATTCCAATAATTTCAATGTAGTAGGAGGCTTGAAATTTTACATTCGGTGGTACGACATTTCTAACAGTCATCTTCTTTGGAACGGTTTGTCTTGCTTTTAAGATCCTTCTATAACCAAACTCCCGAGTATGTTCTCTTTCGCCGACAATAATTGACAACAACATTCTCTGGGTGCAATCAACATTATCTGCGTGCTCAAAGAACGCATTTCGTTCTATTACTGGGTCTACAACTTGTAGTAATTCGTTGAATAAATAGCATTATGTTTGGATTGCTTGAAAGACATGTACTGGTCCATCAGTAAAATATTTGCTTATTTCATGGCAAAACACACATGCATGTATGATTTTCAAATAAAGCCAACTATATCTTTTAAGTTTTCGGATGGTTCAGACGATTTTATATACAATTTTATTACTTGGTTACCGTAGTTAGCCATCTGGAAGTGGACAGAGGACCAGGACCCGACTTGCCAAGTTTTCTGGACAATTTCCCAAGGTACATTTGGAATGTCCAACAAATATTATTATTCTTTGCTCAACTAATTCCTGTCTGCATCAGGAATCGAACAACCTACGGCTTCATAATCGACTACAGGGAGTTTTCACAGCTAGTCAGCTGCTGGGCGATTGGTGCACTAAAGATTTAGACCCTGCAGTATGACCGTCAATATTTTGGAAAATGTTGCGAAAAGAAAGCTCATTAAAATTTAGGAGACATATGATCCACTCTAGCGGGCGCTCTGCTTGATTTTCTAGTCGGTAGATGGCACCGTTATTCCATCTATTGGTCGTTACATTGCCATCACAACCTACTACTACTAGTTTTATCTATTGATATTGATAGTTCAGACAAACAAGAAATTGACTTATATAATTTATGAACTCGAGGAAGGATATGCATGTCCAATATAAGTTGATAAAGATTCCTGGATAAGAGATTAGTGTTCTTATTTCACATGCGTGGGAAATTGCTGGGCATTAAATTCTTCTAGGAGCAACGTATCATATTTTTGTTCGTCAAAGAAAAGACTCCAACTTTCCTCAGGGTGAGAGGGTAAATTGGCTTTTCAAATCCACCCTAAAACGACTGTTGTCTCTTTTTACCCGGTTGCCAAGAAGGGTCATGTGTTTCACGCGTATCTGGGTATGTGGATTTCTTTATATCCTCGAAACATCCCAACGGCTGTATGGATTTTAATGAATGGGATCTCTTTCAATTCGTCTTAACCGTCCGATGGTTAAAGGCTATCTTTTGTTTTCATAAATTCAAAATGGCGGTAGTGATGGAAAAAATACGCACCCTGTTGAGTGGCATATCAATGGATTAGTCAAAATGAAGACGATGTTTCATTGACTATTTTACAGTCAGAAGCTCCGTTTAAATATTACACAACCTGAAATTTGTGAGGTGGGATCTCTATATATAGAGATCTCACCTACTCAACAGTAAATCTAAATTAACTGCAGCTCTAATCGTCATAGACATCTGTAAGCCTCATCAAAACAGTTTTATAGATAGGAACTAACAATTAAACACAATTTAAAAGTCATCAATACAAGCAAATAAAATAAAATAGGTAGAAGTAATATAAAAAATAGTTTTACATTGATGATAAATATTTAATTAGCTCTGTTTTTACGCAGTCGGGTTTTTTGAATTTTGAATTTAAATTTTACTTGTTATTTTAGAATTATCACCCACATAAGAAGAATCTGTGTCGGTTATCACCCCAGCGTCTCACTATGACAGCTGTTGGCCAATCAGAAACTCCTAACAGATCACTGCTTAGCGCTGTTGCGTTAATTTGAATTCTCATCTGCTTTTAGTCGATGTACTCGGTTTATACTCATCTTCCTCATTCTCCGAGTCTTCAAAATAACTAAGTTTGTGTTTATCAATTTCCGAGAATTATTACTTACCACTCAGCGCTCGCTGAAGAACTCGAGCTTCCCGCTCAGGGTTCACAGTTATATTTTTGTAACTGTTTTGTCAGTAGATACGATTTTCCTAAATCTATGATTCTTTAGAAGAAATGACCTCAACTAGAGGACAGGAATTTTCTTTGTTTTTTACATAAGCATTTAATTAGGTTTGCACATTGACATGAATCTGATAATTTAATTTCATGTATAAGCCGCAGTCACAATTTCTTGGTTGTTTGTTTAGTGTGTGTAACGTGCAATCACGACCACGTGGTGAGTTCTGGGTCGTTTTGTTCCAGCAAAACGAGCTAAGAGTTCCACGATGAAATTTGCGAAAAATTCACAAATATATGATTTTTCTAAGACGTCATATGTTTACGAAACGTTGCGAGACGCGAACGAAAAAATTTCGATTATTGGTCAATTTTTTTTTTTTTGGGGGGGGGGGGATTTAAACAATAAAACAAGCATAAAACAGTAAATTGTATTTATTTTTAAAGTTTTAATTAATTTAAAAAAATTACAAAAAAAGCGTGATTTTTACATTATTTCATTAACTTTAAGTATGATGCGTGAACGGAAGATGTTAATCGATTTAAATATTTTTATGCCGTTTTTCTTCTTATTAGGTGCTTTCCTAATTATATAAATACGTAGCACCTATAGTCGTCGTTCAGTCCGTCTGTCTGTCCGCCCGCATATAACAGCGCAAAAAACTACCCAACCGAATCATTTGAAATTTAAAGTATATAATTGTTGCATAATAGTGTCGAATCATTTACAAGTTTTATGAAAATCGGATGTATAGTTTAATTACAGGGACAGTCAAAAGTTTTCCGTTACATTACGGCCAATGAGAAAAAAAAATATTGCAAGTGCATTTTAATGATGTTACAACCTTCTAAATCGTCTGAAATTTTAAATACATAATTGTTGTAAAATTTTGTCGAGTCATTTCAAATTTTATGAAAATCGGATGCATAGTTTAATTACAGGGACAGTCAAAAGCTTTCCGTTACATTACGGCGAATGTGAAAAAAATATTTCAAGTGCAATTTAATGTTATCGTAACCTTTCGAACTGAATAAAATTGATAGGTACTCATGAAGTGCACTAAAATATACATTCAGTACAATATGCGGTGCAAAAAATATTTATAAAACTAGTTACAGTACGAACGCACCTTATTTGCCACGTTTGACGAGCAATTTCCAACTTGTTACAGTAGGCAACTTTTCCGCATTAAAGCGTTCCGAAAATAAAAATTTTTTTTTCGACCCATCCTAACATTAAGTGAGGATTTGCTTTTTTCCAGTTGAAAAAATCGATTTCATTTCTTTTTAGGTGCGTTTGTAATTTTATACATGCGTAGCACGTATAGTCGTTGTATAACACAGCAAAACTACCCAACCGAATGGTCTGAAATTTTTATTATATAATTGTTGCAAAATTTTGTCGCGTCATTTCAAATTTTATGAAAATCGGATGCAGAATTTAATCACAGGGACAGCCAAAATTTTTCCGTTACATTACGGCCAATGGGAAAAAATTAATTCAAGTGCATTTTGATGATTTTACAGCCTTTCGAACAGGATGAAATGGATATGCACTTATGAAGTGCACTAAAATATATATTCAGTACAGTATGCGGTGCAAAATATATTTTTAAAACTTGTTATAGTATGAACGCACTTCATTAGCCACATATGACGTGCAATTTCCAACTTTTTTTTTTTTTTTTTTAATTTTTCTATTCTCTATAGTCTACAGATTATCCGCGTGCAATGATTTAGCCCAATTTGAAGTCCTTTCGTAGTTATTGAGTGCTTTAGTGCAACACGTCTGTAGCCTTACACGGTTTTGGAGCACTATAGAAGCATTTTACGCAAAATGACTTACCTCAAACTGGACGGGGAAGGGGAGCGGATCAGAACCTAAAAACTATTAAAACGATCTTGCTGACATTTTTTTTTAAATTAAAGGTGATATAATTTATTGGAGCTTGGACCACTTTCAGCTTCTTTTTTTTTTTTTTTTTCTTAATAAAAAATAAGTATTTATAGAAGCACGCCAAAGTGAGAAAAATGAGTCAGAAATAGACATTTTTTTTTTTTTTTCCAAATCGTTGCCAGTTTCTTGATTTTTAACTTTTTTTATCTCAAAGTGATTGGAACTTAGACAATATTATCTACTTTCATAATACTTAAAGTAAATTGATTGCAAACGACTCTGGGGATCTACTGGATCCCGCCAGATTGGAAATGCTCGGTATGCACGCTAGGGCATCCACCCACGCAACTTGAGCAAAATCATCACTTTTTGAGTTAAAATTTTTTGAAATGTTCTTCAAATGATAACAAATAACATACAAAATACCCGGAGTTAAAATATTTATTCCTATTACAGAAAAATATTTAAAAAAAAACACCCTTTTTTCGGTCTTCTACAGGCAAAACTACCTGTGAATAACGAAAATGTCATTCTCAGGCTCAGTGCAAATGCTTGTTTTACCATCCTTCTACATTTTTCTTGGAAATCTTTTCTTTTGGACCCTTCTGCGGTTTATTCACAAAAGGATGAGAAGAACCAACAATAGGTCAGGAGGTAAGGAACTCAACTGAACTTGACAAAAAGGTTCCTCTTTTGCAGGACACCCGTCCCTTTCCTTTTAAAGACACTAAAGATCTAAAACACCGCATGGTCACAAGAAAAGACGGCACTATGAATAACAGTTAGAAGGATGGTCTATTCGTACCTTAAGATTCATCTATTTAACAATAATACTGCAATTTTCAAATTACTGAATTATAAAAACATGTAAGAAAGTGTTTTTTATGAAATTATGAATTACTGACTAACAATAAAATATAAGAATGATTAAACAAAACTTTTCTTTATTAACTAGCCGCCTTTGGTGACCAGTTTGGTCTCCTTAAATGTATGCTAAGCATTGTATCATGTTACTTTTATTCATATTTTAATTTACTTGCTCAATCCTTCGCCAAATAGGAAAATCCTGATAGAGAAATCTTGAACTTTAGTTTTTCATCTTACAAGGAGAGGGCCAACCTTATTTTAACAGATTTTGATTATATTAATATATGTTGTAGAGTAGAGACCCTTTAGTCTCAGGTTCAAAGGATTTTATCCAACGCTCCTTAGTTCTTGAGAAACCGGGTGGGTGGGGGGGGGGGGGTGCTCTAATAGTAATACACAACTTAAATACTTACTTTGTAGCAAAAAGGATAGGTTGGTCGTAACTCAGTTGTACGGCGTTTGCTGGCTGACCTGCGGTCCCGGGTTCGGTACCCGAACGCGCTACATTAGTTTTTCTCATTTTTTGTTTTATAAATATACTTGTAATTTAATAATTTAAATTAAAAATTTTAATATCATACATTAATTATAATATTATCAAACTTAAATTTATCATTTTTTTTAACTATTATTTCTCATCCTTTAAAGAGGTTTAAAAAGAAATTGGATCTATTATTGAATGATGAAAATTCCAAAATCGTGACAAAACCTGTTGTGGCGGCATTTAGTTATGATAAAATAAAAGAATATTGAAATAAAATAAAAATAAAAGCAGAAAGAAGATAAAGGGGAAAGCAAAATAATTGAAAGTGCAAACATACGTATTACAAATTAAAAAAATTCATATTAAACAAATCGGTTGTAATTTAATTCTGATGCCAATTTTTAATATAATTATGCTTGTTGCTTTAAAAACAGAATAATAGTATTATCGCATTGACTTCTTTTGTTAAAGCAATGCGTAAAGGATGTTCCTTTAAAATCCCGAATTGAAATCACAATTGCTCAATATCATTGCATCGATAAAGAATATATGAAATACATTTTAAAAGGGATTTTTAAAAAATTAACAGTTTTATGATGTTTTATACAACTATTTAGTTAAAAGTAAAAAATTAAATAGGTTAAAATTATAATTTATATACAATATTATAAATTTTAATTGGCAGTGAGATTATTAAGATATACTTACAAATATATTTATAAAACAAAAAAATGAAAAAAAATGTAGCGCGTCCCGGTATCGAACCCGGGCCCGTGGATCAGCCGACAAACGCCATACCAACTCAGCTACGACCAACCTATTCCGTTAGTTACAAAGTAAGTATTTAAATTGTGTACTATTATTAGACCCCCGGGTTTCTCAAGAACTAAGGAGCGTTGGATAAAATCCGCTGAATCTGAGACTAAGGGGTCCCTACCCTACAATATATATTAAAATAATCAAAATCTGTTATTAACAAGGTTGGCCCTCTCCTTGTTAGCCAGGCGCAGAAGATAAATCGCCTTTTTTTTTTTTTTTTGCTCAAACATATTCCCATACTATTATTATGTTTCACAACATATTCCCATACTATTATTATGTTTCACAACATATTCCCATACTATTGTTATGTTTCACAACATATTCCCATACTATTATTATGTTTCACAACATATTCCCATACTATTATTATGTTTCACAACATATTCCCATACTATTATTATGTTTCACAACATATTCCCATACTATTATTATGTTTCAAAAAATTTCACAACATTCTGAAAAATAGTTTCCTCTGTAGACAACTTTAAAATAGGATCAATTAATTATGAACATCCTGTAAATAAAATTTCTAAACTATCTTAATGCTAAATGTGCAATTTATTAAAAATCGCCCCCTGGTGGCGAAATTTTAAACTATTTTTATTTTTATTTTTTTTAGCTTAAACAAATTCGCATCCCTTTATTATGCCTTTTCCGAAATCTCACAACTTTATGAACAGCAGTTTTGTCTGTAGACAACTTTAAAGTAAAGTCGTTTAATTATGGACACCCTGTATTTATGAATGTTTAATAATCTGTAAATATGTGGGTCAATAGCGTTTATTACATTCCCCAATTTGAACTTTCTACGTTCCATAGTTTACGATTAAAACGGCTGTGACGGACAGACAGACAGACACAGAAATGGTCTTATAATGGTGTTGTTTTTAGTTTTTAAGTACGGAGCCCTAAAAAATTTTCTTCTTCCGTACGATTAAGTTGAAACTATAAAATTTTCTTTGAAAGATCAGAATATGAATTTAAGTAATCAAAGAAGGTGTTATTACAAAAGTTTTATGCTATACATTTTTCTCTTCCGTAATAACATCCGAAATCGTTTGATAAACATTGTAACTTCCGATGTAGCTTTAAAAATTCTGTCGAGTAATTAATGGGGCAAAATGGTCTGTGAAAAAATTACAACTGTCTAAATTGCTTTCCTTGAGTTTACGGATGATCACGCTTTATCGGACTTGAAACTAATTTCATCACTTCTGAAGTTTCCAACGGATATAACATATTTTTGTAAAAACTTTGTTGCATGAAGATTCTTCATTAGCTTCACTATTCCGCTGAAGTTCTGTTTGTAATTAAGGAGTAAAATGGAATATTTGCATATTATTAAAGCTTTCAGAAAGTTAGAAAAAATTGAAATTGATGAGTTAAGTTGTATACTATTTAAATATGCAGTTTATAATTATATTTTTTTATAATTTAAAATCACCTGTTTATAATTTATTTTTTATTTATTTATTTATTTATTTATTTATTGTAAAAGATATAGAATATACCTGTATATAAAAATTGCTTTTGTTAATTATATTAGCTGCAACAATAAATAGTGTTGCAATAATAAAAATTTATAAAGTGTTGTTAAATTAAAGAATGTAACAATTCATAGAATGCTTTCCTCATATTCTTCATCTTCCTCCTCCCCTTTATAATACGTGATAAAGTTCCTACAGAAATATTTACTATCTGTTTACATTTAACAGATTATCAAGTGATCTGTATACAAAATATATATATATTCTTCTTCCCTACTATTAAGTTGAAAATATAAATTTTTCTTTGAAAGATCAGAATGTGAATTTAAGTAATCTAACGAGGTAAAAGTACAAAAGTTTTATGCTAATCATTTTTCTCTTCTGCAATATCAGCCGAAATCGTTTGGTGCAACATTATAACTCCCGATGTCGCTTTAAAAATATTTTATATAATTAATGGGGTAACATGATCTTCGAAAAAAATTCAAATGTCTAAATATCTTTCCACGAGATTACGGATGATCACACTCTATCGGTCTTAAAACTAATTTTTATCAAATCTGAAATTTCCAACGGATATAAGATATTTTTGTAAAAATGTTTGTTGCGTAAAGATTCTTGATTAGCTTCACTATTTAGTTGCAGTTCTGTTTTAGTTTGTAATCAAGGAGTAAAATGGTATGGTATACTTGCATATTATTAAAACTTTTAGAAAGTTAGAACAAGTTTAAATTGCATATGAAAGACGTGAATTATCACATTGCTAACTAAGCGTAAACCAACAGAGTGAAAAATGTCCAAGCCAGGAAATGAACCTGGCCCCTGGAATAGATCTCCGGTGCTCTACCATTAAGCCACAAGGACGATGCCCAGCATAGCATCTCTCATTCACATAAGTCGGTAAGACTGCTACCGCAGTTATTAGATGGTCTTCATGAGCACACAATCTAGCGGCGTAACATGAGACGCAATGAAACCACGCATCTCATGTTACGCCGATAGATTGTGAAGACTATTCCATCTAATAACTGCGGTACCAGTCTTATCGACTTATGTGAGCAAGAGATGCTAAGCTGGGCATCGTCCTTGTGGCTTAATGGTAGAGCGCTAGGAGATCTATTCCAGGGGCCCGGGTTCGATTCCCGACTTGGACATTTTTCACTCTGTTGGTTTACGCTTAGTTAGCAATGTGATGATTCACGTCTTTAATAGGCAATAATTTCAAGCGTAATTTCACTGTGGAAAAGTAGCTGAAAAATTAATTAAAAATAGTAAATTAGTCTATTTTTTAAAATAAGCAATTTATGATTATATTTTTTTATAATTTAAAAGCACTTATTTAGCAGTTTTATTTATTTTGTTTCGCAAAAGATTTAGGATATACCTGTTATTAAGAATTGATGTTCATACTAATATTAGCTGCAATACAAATAGCTTTAGTGAGGAACGTAAACTGACCACATTTAATATGTAAATTTGCTTCCAATTGTTTATTTTTTGTAAGAGTTGTTTTATAGATATCATATTAAAAATGTCTATATTTTTAGAATGCAGTGATATTTAAAAGAAATTCAGAAAAATTAATTGAACAGTTTACTTTTAATAACTTGTTTCTAGCTCTTATTTCAATTTAAAGATGCTTAAAATCGCATATTATTTTATCAAAGAACTTTAACATTAAAAAAGGAGATCGCAATGTTAACATATATGTATATATACTTATAAGAAATAAGACACTTATAATGAAAATTATTTTTCTTAAAGCTCTTATCAAATTCAATTAGGATACTTTCTGACACATTTTTAAATTAATTTTTGTTCGGAAACGCATGAAGCTGAGATGTGTTGTTCAGAAGTGTAATCGAAAGACGTTTTCATTTTTTGGTAAACGCAAAAAACGTTCAGTACTCTCAAAATGGGCGTTTTGAAGCGAATGCCCCCCCCCCCTCCAAAATCCGTTTTCTTATGACAAGTCTGCACGAACAATTCGATTCAAAACTCCAGGTAAATCAGAAGTAGATCGGGTAGCGGTTGCCCAGTTGGTAGAGCATCAAACCCGTAGCTGACGGCTGCGGGATCGATGCCTACTGCTGTCCATAATCCGCCATGTACGAAAATGGCGTCTGGTGCATGTAAAATCCGTCGTGGGTACAATGTTCTCCAAGTTACCTAGTAGGTGAATTATACCTCTGAAGGTGCCTTGCCAGGTGAAGGTCTCGTTACCTGACCAAGGTTCAAAATAACAAGATCAACATGAGTAGCAATGTGCAGGTTCCAAACAACAGGGTATAAATGTTAAGGGGACAAAGGACCTTTAAAACCTTAAAAATCAATTTTTTATTTTTTGTAAATTTCACTTTAAATATTATTCAAGGGTACATTATATGCATTATGGCAAGCATTTTTTCACCAAAATATATATATACATATATTTATTTATTTATTTTTTTTTTTTTGAGAAAAAAATGGAATTTTGTCTTAGAAATCTTAGAAAATGCCCCCTGCGCGTTCCATATCAATGAAAATCCCCAATATTTTAAATAAAAGTTTGGTTTATATATATAAATATAACTGTGCATCGAATTTTATATATTTGAATGTAAAGGTTAAAAAAAAATTCAAAAATTTTCGAGATTTTTAAAAAAATTTTAAATTTTAAAATTAAAAAAAAATTGTAAATTTCACTTTAAATATTACTCAAGGGTTCACTATATGCATTATGGCATCTATTTATCACAAAAAAATAAAAAATAAATTATTTTTGAGAAAAAAATGGAATTTTTATATTTGAATATAAAAAAAAAAGAAAAAAAGAAAAATTTTGAAATTTTGAAATTTTTTCGAAAAAATTTCAAAAAATTTTGATTTTTTTTCTTACCTTTATATTCAAATATATAAAATTCGATGCACAGTTTTATTTATATATATAAACCAAACTTTTATAAAAAAATATTGGGGATTTTCATTGATATGGAATGCGCAAGCCGCATTTCGAAGATTTCTAAGACGACGCGTAAAATTCCACTTTTTTCTCAAAAAAAAAATTTTTTTCATTTTTTTTTGTGATAAATGCTTGCCATAATGCATATAATGTAACCTTGAATAATAATGTAACCTTGAATAATAAAAATAAAAAATTGATTTTTAAGGTTTTAAAGGTCCCTTGTCCCCTAGCAACCGACATAACACCACCGTTCACCACTAACCAATATGCACTGCGGATACAGCTAGGCGTTCGTTATGTTTATTGCCGCGGTCAGCCGCTGCGATACGAGGTATCAAACCCGTTCAGCTGGGGCTTCCTGGCATATAGGGGCCTGGTCATCTGTTAGAAAGGAAGAAAGATACCTTCGCCTCGCAAGACACCTCCAGAGGTATAATTCATAGGTAATTTACAGATTTTGCACCCACGAAAGATTTTACATGATCCAGGTGTCATTAGCGTCTGACAGCCAGTAACGAAGTTCGATTCCTGAGAAAGGCGATAAAACAATTGGTGCGTTAATACGGAATACAAACAACTGTTCAGGATAAATGTGCATGCATATATAGAGGAAGATCTGGTATAATGGAATACCATTTACATTTGTATTTGTAGATCAACATAAAAAATTTAAATACTGAAAATTAGTAAAGAACAAAATATGGCTATTTCTTAACACATTTTAAATACGTTTAACTCTTATGTCAATGACCGGGTACCCGAGTACCTTTTTTTTTTTTTCATCCCAATTTCATGGTGTTAATATCAAAATAAACTAAAATGAATTTAGATCCCCGTTATTTCTAGTATTAACTGTCCATTAGTATAATCACTTTAAAATTTGGAATTGTTTTTTAATTACTATTTTGGGGCGTTAAACATTTTTATTCCATGCCTTTAAACCAGCATATTCTTTATTTATTATTCTAAAAACCTTAATCTATTCGTAACTATACTTCTTAACACCCACTAAATTACTTTATTTCTTTCATTTTATTCTGAGACTAAATCCTTTTTCTTCCCATTGTGTATTTCGCATATCATTTGTTCTATTTGTTCAATATCCCATAATGCCTTGCAAGTTTGCCGCAAGCATCCTGATTACCTTATAAAGCTAGTGCCGATAGTAATATGTTCGGTTATCTACGTCACGCATACTCCGCCCTCGCCCCGGAGCTATTCCTATCGGTGGCAAGTTCTGCCGTCCCGTTTCCCCCTCTTTCCACGGAGTTGGTTCATTGCTATTTAATGTAACGGTTCGCGTCCTTTCTTTTAGTATTTATACTGTTACATTGGCGGGGGAACCAGATTTTTTACGTTTTTTGTTTGTTTAATAACAACACGTCACTTCGTGGTATGACTTTTAATTTGTAAGATGCCTTTTTAACATTATAGAGCTTAATATGAAGTGTCACAGCTAATATTCGAGAACCAATTGATCATCTACTGGAATTGTTATGAGATTTATTTGCCAATAAACTCCGTTAAGACTATAATGCATCGGTTATTTATTTAACGGGAAATTCTTCCCAATGTTTTTTTTTTATTTCTGCCTTCTATTTACCGCCGCGACTGCACTCTTGCCGTTCCCATCAATGACGGAGGGTTGGTAAAGTTTATAGCATAGATTCGTATACTACTTTTACTTAGATATACAGAAGTGCCGCAGAAATTTCACACACACACACACACATATATATATATATATATATATATATGTATTACATTATATATTGAACCATATATACTGAAAACGGGGAAATACCAAAACGAATATTTTGTGAAAAAACGGAGAATAGGTGGAAACTTTGCTGCCAATAAAGTTTTCCATTTTTTCATGGATTTTTATTTATTTATTTATTTATTTATTTTACAGCGTAGTAATTTCAAATTTGCTGAGAATTTACTGTTGGAGTGCTATTTAAAAACAATGGGTTGAAATATTTAATCAGTCATTTTACTGGGGAAAAATAATTATAAATTTTAAATAATATAATTAAAACCAATGCGCACTTAAAAGAGAATTCATTATAAATAACTTATTTAACGATAATTTTCTAAAAGCAGATTCATTCCCACTGTAATTGAAAGGGTGTAATTTACATTTAAATTCTATACTTAAGTTTGAAATCACAGAAATAGTTAGTTTGAAATTATTTTAGAATAAAGAAATAACAATAGCAAAAATTGATGATATACTTAAATGAGTTTAAAGATAATTTCCTTTGTGTAATTCAATAATGCATTTGCGACATGTTAAATAAGTTCTTTGTTTCAATATCAAAATAATTGTTTTAAACAATGTGAAATACTGAAGTTTTTCTTGAACAAATTTCTTCGATTTCTACTTCTTAAATCTATTCAAATAGAGAACTTTTCTTAACAGTATTTAAATAGAATTAAAGAACTAAGAAACGTTTGTTGGTGTTTTATTTGACAACAATGGATTGAACTTACTTAATGATATTCATTGACGATATTGAAAATGTTTAAATTAGTCGATTAAAATATATTCTTTGATTTAATTGGTACTGCTAAGCTCGTTTAATGTCTAAAAATAAATTAACAGTATCGTTTCTTCTATATTTAAACATGTACCTTAAGCGTACAAGCTCCAATAGATTTGCATGTCGAATTTTTATTTTGTTTTTTAAATTATAGTATAATATATGTATACATATATATATAAACATTAAATTTTGTTTTAAAATATTTATATTTCATAGAAAGATTTTCAAAATATGTAATAGGGCATAATCTATAACAATAAGAATCCAAAACACGGAATGGTGGATTTTGAAATTTTCTAATTTCATATATGAACGTTTTCTTTTTAAAAGAGTAGAAATCTGTTTGAGGGCGTGAGTCTCAAAACTCGCCTTATCCAAAATTTAAAAAAAAATCATGTTTTACCTAGCAATTTATTCTCTTTGAAAACCTGCACAAAAAAATACAAGAATCTCCAAAAAGAAAGCTAGTTATATCGTGTATTTTTGCCATTGTAAAATCTTTGTTTACAATGAAAACCATTGGACGCAATCTACAGGTTTTTCGCGACTTCCAAAAATTTGATTTTCTGCATAAGGCGAGTTTTGAAACTCGCGTCCTCATATAGACTTTTATTTTTTTATTTATTTTCATTTTTTACAGTGTAGAAATTTCAAATTTTCTGAGAATTTACTGTTGGAGCGCTATTTGAAAACAATGTGTTGAAATATTTAATCACTCATTTTACTGGGGAAAAATAATAAATTTTAAATACTATAATTAAGACTAATGCACACTTAAAACTGAGCTCATTATAAATAACTTATTTAACGATAAATTTCTAAAAGAAGATTCATTCCGACTGCAACTGAAAGAGTGTAATTTTCATTTAAATTCAATACTTAAGTTTGAAATAACAGAAATAATTAGTTAGTTTGAAATTAGTTTAGAATAAAGAAAGCAAATATGATGATATACTTAAATGAGTTTAAGGATAGTTTCCTTTGAGTAATTCAATAATGCATTTTGCGACATCTTAAATAAATTCTTTGCTTCAATATCAAAATAATTGTTTTAAACAATGTGAAATACTGAAGATTTTTGAACATATTTCTTCGATTTCTACTTCTAAAATCTATTCAAATAGAGAACATTTCTTAACTGTATTTAAATAGAATTAAGCAACTAAGAAACTTTTCTTGGCATTTTGTTTGACAACAATGGAATGAACTTGCTTAATGATATCCGTTGACGATATTGAAAATATTTAAAGTAATCGATGAATATATATTCTTTGATTTAATTGGAGCTGCTAAGCTCATTGAATGTCTAAAAATAATTTAACAGTATCGTTTCTTCTATATTTAAACAAGTACTTTAAGCGTACAAGATTCAAGGGATTTGTATGTCAAATTTTTATTTTTAAAATTGTAATATAATACATATGCATACATATATATTGGGAACGTCCACGGCAGAAAAAAATTTTTGCTGAAAAATTTTTTTTAACGGAAATATAAGTATGATACATCAATTTAAAGCTAAAGAGTTGAAGTATATGAATTTGTAAGTTTTAATTTCATAAAAGAAAGTGTTTACTGAAAATGAGCTGGATACTAACAGTATAAAACTACTTTTACATTTGAGCTTAAAGTACAACTTATTGAAATGTATGATTTTTTTTTACTTTTTAGAATTAAATAAAATTTCTATACATTCAAATCAACAAACTATTATCATATCTTTAAGATCTACATAGATAAAATCTTTTAGATAATGTCTTTAATATATTTTTGACTGTATTTAAACGTTAATACTAAATGTCACAAGAGTAACGGACAACATACAAAAGTTTTAATAATAATAAAAAAAAAAAAAACTACTTAAACTTTTTACCCAAAACTTCTAATTCTCTGATTTCGAGGTATAAGACATATTTTACATTAAACATTTTGTTTATGCTATGCATGGAATAGGTTCTGGGGAGTTGTCACAAGAGTAACAAACGTCTGTGTCACAAAAGTAACACATAATAGTTTTGTCGATAGTTTGATATAAAACTGTGTTACAACCAAAACAAACAGAATGCTTAAAATTTTGTTGTTGTTTCTCTGTTATTAGAGCATTTCTTGAAATAGTTTTAGCTATAACTAAGGTTATTTTGTAAATTTTAAGGAAGATAAATTATCCTCATTAGTGTTTTTTGAATGGGTGGATTTATTTTTATTCATTTTTGGTATTACTTAAGATTATAAAATAATCATGACAAGTAATTAAAGATATGATAAAAGAACTCAACTCGTGTCATTTTTGTGTGCTTTATTTTGGTTTGAAGCACATGGTCTTTGATTGGATATTTTATAGGCTTTGTAAAGCTTCGTTTATTAAATTCTACTGTATAACCCATAGATGTTCTTATAATGACTCTTATGGAAAGGATTCTGGTAGTATATTTTAAAGGCAAGATTTTAATACACGCTTCTTATACACGACATTGTTTTAAACAGCAGGAAAAATTCTGCTAAACGCCAAAAATTGTAGAGAAAAAATAAGAATGAAATTGAATATGTTGATGTGAGAAAGAAACAAAACAAAATATATCACGATAAGGTGAAGAAAAGTCTTAGAACCAGCAAAAGCTTCAGCAAGAAAATGGAAATATTAAGAAAAGGAAAAAGTAGAGAACTAGCTAACCTCAGATACTGTAACGGAAAAAAATCTAACTCCACAGCTTTGGAGAATTTTATGTCGATGAAGGTTTAAGAAGAGGTCATTCTTCAGCTAAATCTACGTTAATTAAGTGTGAAAAAGGTCACAGAATTTCATCAATTCTAGGGGACATTTAATAAGATAATACGTTTTCTGTTTAAGGACGCTTTCCTAAATTGAAAAATTGAAGATTCCTTTGCAACTTTAAAGCCTAGTTTCATAAAACAATAGAAAATTAATCATCAGAATATTTCCATTTGTTGCTGTCTCGAAAACATTCAAGCAATTCATAATGTAGTTACAGGTGTATTTCCTGCATTAAACATTTTTGTGATGGATTTAATGACATTGTATGCCGAGATACATGATAATTAGAATTTAGGAATTCAGAATGTCTAATTTGCGGAGATAACATCGAAGAATTATTTGAAACGGAAGTTCATAATACATAACTTCTTATAAGTTATTGTAAATAGCAAAGCGTTGATAGACATTTTGCTATTGACAAAACGTTTATCAACATCTTCTGAATACTGTTACTTTTTAAAAACGTTGATAAACGTTTTGAAAAAGTAACAGTTAAAGTAACCATTTTTGATTGTTTAAAAATTTTCGAAAGCAACTAAATCCATTTCTGTGGCACACATTCATAGAAACTTGTACAAGGGGTTATTTTCGTAATGCCTCTCCCCCCCCACCGAAAATAAAAACATTTCTCAAAGAATAGTTATGCCAGTGGATTTTCTGGAAACTGTTTTATGTTCATACCAAGACGAAATTTTGGTATGAAATACTACATTACTGATCAAATCCACAAGCGACTGTATTTTCAGCTTTTTTTTAGTATGATCCCAATAAAGTAAAATCTTATGCTATTATTTTAGACAATGCAACTCATAATCAAAATTTTGTAAATGCTTTCGTAAGTAAAATTTCAACATTGCATCTTCAAGGGAATTTGTATTTTCCTAAAATGTACCTGTTTTACTTTTTTATATGATGTTTGTGCTTTCCAATTAAAAAAAAAGATAGCTATAACTATGCAAATATGCCTGCAATGAATCAGGCTCTTTTCGCAATTAACTTAATTGGGCATATTTTTTTTTCAAATACTCCTGGTATAGATGCTGTAGATTTATTTTGTGTTGTTGTTGTATAATGAAATATATGAAATGAAGTGCGTGCTAAAAAAGCAATTCTAAGGTATACTGCTTATTGTTTCAAAAGAAATAAAACAATACAGTTTCATTACTTTGCGAGAAAATTTCAACAGCGAAGGGCATTCAACAAATACAATTTGTTAAAACCATGAAAAATGACACTATCTACTACAAACCTCACACTAACATGATTCGTACAAAGAATTTGTGTTTCATTAAGTAAATCATGATACAGGAGAAGTTGTAAGTGATATTATTGATAATGAAGACAATGATTTATTCTGTAATTAGCTGTTAAGTAGCAGAAACTGAGAGGTTGATATTGCTTATAGTGTTTGTTAATTTTAGAGCATTTTACATTATTTTATGTTATTGTAAAATTAAACCATCATTAAAAGTTGTTCTGTTTGGAAAATAATTTTTTAAAACTTATTTTAATTATTTCATTTAGTATTTAAACTGAATTTTTGCTAAAATTATACTATGGACAAAATGTCACAAGAGTAACACTTAGCATTTTGCAAAATCAAATGTAACTAATTCATGTGTTATGAGATGAGTTCAATGATTAATGCTTTTTAAAAAGATATAATTACTCTGCTATATTATGTAAATTTTATTTCTATAGTCTCATATAATTCACAGAATTTCTGCGTCAAACACAATTTTTGAAAATTGCATTTTTTTGTGATCACAAGCGTAACAAAAGTTTCATTTATTATCTAGCCAAGTAAAATACTTTTTGTTACAAATTGTATATGGTATATGAAAATAGAGTACATGTATCTTTAGGAAGTTGCATCAAATTTATCTTAAATATATTTTGTAATAAAAGAATTGGAAATATATATGGAAATTTGCTCTAGTGGTCACAAGAGTAACAGCGGACGTTCCCATA
The DNA here is from genome assembly GCA_963932465.1 of Maratus speciosus. Lineage (NCBI taxonomy): Eukaryota > Metazoa > Arthropoda > Arachnida > Araneae > Salticidae > Maratus > Maratus speciosus. Next base: position 497,030,057 of record OZ010794.1, on the reverse strand, counting down.
TCGAATAAATTTTGTTTTAAAATATTTAAATTTCTTAGAAAAAATTTCAAAACGTGGAATAGAGTATATTCAATAACAATAAGAATAAAAAACACGGAATGGAGGATTTTAAAATTTTCCAATTTGATATATGAACGTTTTCTGCTTTTAAAGAGTAGTGAGATATCTTATATAAAATGTTGTATAAAATTCCTTGTTTCAAACAGGACTAGTAAGAAGTCCATGTACAAGTTATAATTGCTCCTCAAATAAGTTGCTTCTTGACAGAATGAACTCCATATGGGTGCTATAAAATTTTCACAAGAGGCTATCTATTTTTCGCTTAATAAGAGTTCTGGCAGTACATGTCTCGTAATTTTAGAACTCTCAACCTATAAGTACTCAAAATTCGTAGACTTTTACAAAATACTCAAGACTCTTAAATAAACTCTTCTCTTGAATTTACAGCGATATATATATATATAGGGTGTATCTGAAATTATTCAAAAACTTAAAGGGATGATAGTACTCATGAAGATGAACAAAAAATGCAATAGAACATGGGGTCACAAATGACGTTTAAAGGATGAAAATCGAGAAAATGCGTCTGGAAATGGACAAACTGAAACAAGAAAGAAGCATTCTAGAAAATAATTTATTGCACAGAATAGGTACAACACAGCTCGTTATGTCCAGAGAAAACAAGTATTTTACAACAATTGTTCAAAGTGTCAACCGCGACATTATTACTCAGAGTACATCTGCGGGGGAACGACTGGTGGACACGGTCGAAGACTACGTGACTTTGCATACATAGATTCCCACTCACAGATTTGTTTGGCTTTCTTCCAAGTTTTTGTTATCTCTTTCTGACCATCCGGTCTAAAGTGAATGGAAAACCAGCTTCGTGCTACTAGCCAGTTCTGTAGAAAAGCAGCATGCGAGATTTCGATATCTTTATTAGTTTTGCGATTTTCACCCTTTAAACGTCATTTGCGACCCCATGTTCAATTGCATTTTTTGTTCGTCTTGATGAATACTATCATCCCCTTAAGTTTGTTGAATCATATCAGGTATACCCTGTATACATGATGTAAGAGGCCATGTTGGGATAATTCGTTACAAAAGCAGAGAAGGAAGATGTCCCCAAAATGAGCTCCGGAGAGGCGAGTCCTGATCGCCGGACTTTGACCAATGTGCGGGTACTCTCTTTATGTTTTTGTTCACTGTGTCCTGTTTATGCGTACCGTAATTAAATGTGGATGTGAGAGTAACCTGAGAGTCTTCATTTAATGTTAAATACGGAACAGTAGAAATATATTTGAGGGTGTGAGTTTCAAAACTCGCCTTATCCAAAATTTAAAAAAAAAAAAAATCATGTTTCTTCTAGAAATTTATTCTCTTGGTAAACCTGTATAAAAAAAAATGCAAGAATCTGAAAAAAAAAAAAAACTTAGTTTTATCCTGTATTTCCGTCATTGTAAAATCTTAGCTTACAATGAAAACCAATTATCGCAGTCTACAGGTTTTTCGCGATTTCCAAAAATTTGATTTTCTGGATAAGGCGGCTTTTGATACTCGCGTCCTCATGTAGAGGAGGTAATATTTACTAAATTATTGAAACATGATAGTAAGAAGATTAATTTATTATTTATCATTTTCGAGTTTCATATTATGATTCACTGGATATTTTAAATTTACCGGACACTAACGCATTTTGTGATGAAATTTTTATTATAAGTATTCAATTTATATATATTTTTTCCTAGCAATTTATTCTCTTGATTAACATGCATAAAAAATACAAGAATCTGCAAACAAAAACCTAGTTTTATCCTGTATTTCCGCCATTGTAAAATCCTAGTTTAAAATGAAAACCAATTAATGTAGTCTACAGGTTTTTTTCGATTTCCCAAAATTTGATTTTTCTGGATAAGGCGAGTTTTGAAACTCGCGTTCTCATATAGAGCAGGTAATATTTACTAAATTATTGAAATATGAGAATAAGAAGACTAATTTTATTATTTATCATTTTCGAGTTTCATATTATGATCCACTGGATATTTTATATTTACCGAACACATAACGCATTTTGTGATAAAATTTTTATTATAAGTAATTAATTTATATATATATATCCATTAAATTTTGTTTTAAAATATTAAAATTTCTTATAAAGATTTGCAAAATATGGAACAGTGGACATTCTATAGCTACGAGGGTGAGTCGGAAAATAAGTTTCCCCTGGCGACTGTGGACAGAGGTGTGTGTGAAAGACAAAAAATGTAATGAAACATTAAAGATAAGACGTAACTTTATTTTTCTACATAAGTGCCAAGTGAGTTGAGACATTTGTCATGCCCCTTTATAAGCTTCAAAAGGCGCCCCTTGAAAAAATCAGGGCCTAGCATCATTATGTTCCCAGTAGATATGGAGAGAAAGTGCGTTGTGATTTCGTGGTCAAAGGAGGAAGTGAGAGCGGTTGTCCGCTATGAATGGGCACGTGGAGTATCGGTAGCAGAAATCCATTACCGCCACGTAGGAGTCTATGGGCTAGATGTGATGTCGAAACAAATGGTGCTGAGATGGTGCCGCCAATTCTTGAGGGGCGTCAGCAAGTGTTGGACAGACCGAGACCTGGACGGACGTGCACGGCCACTACAGACGAAAGCAATGCTCGACTACTTCTTTGTAAACAATGCTGAAGTCACACAAGCCGTTCAATGCTTCTTTTGTATGCAAAACCCTGTTTTTTTTTTTTCTTGGAGGACTTTATGAAGCTTATAAAGGGTATGGCAAATGTCTCAACTCACTTGGCATTTAAGTAGAAAAATAAAGTTACGTCTTATCTTTAATGTTTCATTACATTTTTTGTCTTTAATACGCACCTCTGTTCATAGTTGCCAGGGGAAACTTATTCTCCGACTCACCCTCGTATATTATTCAAGAACACCGTATGGTGTATTTTTAAATTTTCCAATTTCATGTATGAACGTTATCTTCTTTTAAAGTGTAGAAATTAATATAGAGGTGGTAATATTTACACAATTATCGAAACATGATAATAAGAAGATTTATTTAATTAATAATGATTTTTGAGTTTCATATAATGATTCACTGGCTATTTCATATTTATCATTCACATAATACATTTTGTGATGCATTTATTATTATTTTTTTATATAAATATATAAGTCGTTTTGTCTTAAAGTAAATCAATTATCCATTTGAAGTACGAAAGAATCCCTTAGTGAATCACATACTTAAATATCGAAGATGCAACAGATAACACAATTTTATCAAGACAAATTACTTTAGCTACAAATTATTTTTTGCGTCAATGAATAATATTAGCAAAAATTGGTGAAACAAAGAACCCAAATGAATTTTAAGGTATTTTTCATCGAGTAATTTAGTAGTTACAAACTTGAAATGTTTTAAATTATATTTTATGAATAGAATATCAAAAACAATTTTAACGGTGTAAATAACTGAAAATTTAAGAATAATTATGTTGTTACAATTTTCGTAAGAATGTATTATTTGATTTTTATTTAAAACAATCGGCCAAAAGTAATTACATGGTATTTTTTTGCAATGTTAAAACATTACTCGTATATCTAAAATGATTACGTTAATTTAATAGGAAAAGGAAATTATTTAAACATCAGAAAATAAGCTAGCAAACCTCTTTATACATATTTAAACAATTTTCTTAAAGCTATAAGAGCCAATAACACTATATAATGAATTTTGTATGTTCTAATTTCATATAAGAACGTTTTGTTGTTTAAGAGAAAGATATACATAGAGGAGGTAATATTTATAATATTAGTGAAATATAATGATAAGAAACTTGATTTAAATAATCATTATTGAAGATTTAAATAATCATTCACTGGATACGTTATATTAATCTGATATCTAACGCATTTTTTTGATGAATTTATAAAAATATACGTTCTTTTTTCTCCAGTAATTTAATTATACATTTGGAGTATTTTCAATGAATTCCTCACTTAAATGTCGAAATAACCTGAAATAGATAATAGAAATACAACAAGAAGAATTACTTTAGCTTCAAGTTATTTTAGTATAAATGAATAATATTAAATAAAAATTGTTGATACAAACAGCTCTAGTGAGTTTGAAGATAGTGAACCGTTTTACATATATTTAAACATTTCTGTTAAAGCTGTAAGAGCAAATGATAGTTTATTATGCATTTTAAATTTTCAAATTTCGTATATAAAAGGTTTGTTCTTTAGGAGAGTTGAAATATATAGAAGAGGTAATAATCACAAAATTAACGGAATATGATGATAAGAAGACTTATTTAAATATCAATCATTTTTCGAGTTTCAAATAATTATTCAATGCATCGTTATATTTTTCTGATATCCACATACTTTTGTGATAAATATATAAAAGTATACGTCATCTTATCCTCATATAATTCAATTATACATTCTAAAGATATTCAATGAATTCTTTATATAAATAACATTAAATAGATAACAGAACTGTAAAATAGTGCATTACTTTAGCTTCAAATTACTTTAGCATAAATGAATAAAATTAGCAAAAATCAGCGAAACGAATAGCTCAAGTTAATTTTAAGATATCTTTGATCTAATAAATCAATACTTGACGCATTTTAAAAGAATCGATTCTAAGAATAACAATTGTTACAAACACTGTGTATGACTGAATATTTTAAGGAATAATTCTACACTTAAATAAACTTTTACTAAAATCCTATTCTCGGAGTTTTATTTCAAAACAATAAGATGAACCTAATTAGGTAAAATTCTCCAATAATGTTGAAAACACATGAATTGGTGTTTGAAAATTAGTTCCTGAAAATACTTGAACAATGCTTTTTCTCTAATGTAGTTAAACAAGTTCTTTAAAATATCGAAAACAAATGCTTTGTTTTGCGTACTTGTAATTTCGTAAGTTTATGTATCTGTTAAGCTTTGTTTCAAAATCTTTTCAAATGGAGGAATAGTAAGTATTCAGTTAACTTTTAAAATATATTCTAAATCTTAATTATTAGATAATTATTCTTGAATTCACAATATTAAAGCCCTGAACATTTTATATTTTTAGAGTTATTACAGTTTAGAGAAGTATTTCAATTTAAAAAATACGGACGATTTGTAGTAACATAGAAACACGGGTGGCGTACAGTATACGGTAAGACATTGTAAGACATCACACATAGCAAAATTTAATGATATCCATGTCAAATGCTAGTATAAAATAATAAACATCAATTTGTTAAAAGAAAGACGGTTTGGAATAATATAATGCAACGGCCGGTGGACTTTTAAATACTATAAGACGAGGATATTAATTTCCAGGCCTGCAGCAACAAATATAAAATTGAAAATATTTTGTTAGTAAACGATAGTCACGTATTTGTTCCGTGAGTCTTTCTCGTATTATTTTCTGGTGTTGATACATGCCATGAAATTTTCGTTGTAAAAGGACGATTGTTGAAGTGAAAATAATGGGGCAGAGAATAAACAATTAATTTTGTTTCAGATCGTGAAAACGTGCCAGCAAAACACGTGAAACGTTGCAGCAAGTGTACGGTGATGATTCTTTATCAGGTTCTCGCATTTCTGAATGCTTTCGATATTTCGTGATGGTCGGGAAAGCGTCAAAGATAATCTGCACAATGGACGACCGATATCCACCCGTAGGCTTGAAACGATTGAGAAGGTGGGCGACCTTGAGATTTCTGATCGCCGACAAACTGGGTATTAATAAGGAGGCAGTTCGGCAAATTTTGACGTAAGACCCAGGGAAACGGAAGTTTTGCGCAAGATTCGTTTCTGACTGTTTAATAACAAATGTGAATAGACTGTGTGAAAAACAAAAACAAATGTGAATACAAACTTGTGGTGAAACCATTGACAGCGTTTCCCAAAATGAAAACATCGCTAAAGGGAATAAGATTTCTGGATATTTATAACATCAGGTTTAGGTTCAGTAAGGTGGGGAGGCTTACTATTTGGCTTGAGTTTAACAAGCCACACCTAGTAAGCTCCATATGCCATCTTCACGAAGCCATAACCGAGGGAAGGGCCCACAAAGGTCAACGGGGAAAGATATCTGAGCGTGCCAAAGATTTAAGTACAATTTATGACGATTAGAAAATAAAGTTAATTCTGGGGTTAAATAGACTATAATACAACATGAAGAATAAAACAAATGCTACCCAAATGATCAAAAAGCAAGGATAGATAATATTTACCGTATTCCCCGCATTAGCCGGCATGCCGGAAAAAATCGAGGTACACCAGCATGCCGGAAAAACTTGTATTTACCGGCATGCCGGAAAATATGAGGTTTCGCTACTGACGGACGGGCGGCAAAGATAGATGAACTAAATGGCAATATTAAGGCAACTTCTAAATTCTTCTGTATTTCCAGCTCCTGTGTTCAAGACTGGAATAAACAAAGGGAAAAACTAATGCTGCGTTATGTTCCATCAGACAAGAAATTATTGAAGAAAAGGGCAAAATTCTCAGACATGGAAAGTACACTTATTAACTGGATTCAAAAAGAAAGAAATATAGGTCGATCAGTTATATCTTTCCAAATAAAATGGCAGGCAAAAAAATTCTGAAAAACGATGGAAATGATGAGCCCGTTTATATTAATAAGCATCGAATGGCTGGCTCGAAAGATTCCTTAATAGGCACAACATTATGAGTAGATCAGTAACAAGTATAGGCCAAAAAGTTCCAGACAACGCACAGAAATTGTGCGATTTTTTTTTAAAAGTTTTTTCGAAGATACTGCTAATGATGTGAAAATAAGTTGCATTGGCAACATGGAATAAACACCTATGTTGTTTGATCTACAGAAGCAGAAAACTTGTGACTTTAAAGGCCGTATTATGCAGAACGACTGGTAAGGGAAAACTAGGATACACAGTTGTATTGAGCGCAATGGCCCATGGAACAAAATTGAAACCAATGAAAATTTTTAAAGGCTTAAAAACTATTCCTAAGTCAGATTTCCCAGAGCATGCTGTAGTCACTGTGTCCATGAAAGGATCTATGAATAGTGACTTGATGAATTGTTTTTTAAATCGAAATTCGTCTTAGTAATGGACAGTGCAAATCCCCACCTAAAAACGACTGTTAAATCCAGTTTTAAACAACATTTTAAAACAGATCTTGTAATAATTCCTGAAAGGTTTCACTCTATTGTTACAGCCCGCGGATGTGCATCGGAATAAAACTTTCAAAGCTGAAATGAAGCGTTTATGGAGTAATTGGCTAAGAAATTGAGAACAGGAATTCACGAAGTCTGGTAAATATCGATCTCTGAGTAAAAGCAGCTTGGGAAAAAGTTTCCCAAGACTTAATGAAACAGCCTTTTATAGAATGTGGTTAATCTACGAAAAGAAACATAGACTTTTTACACAATCGTTTGGAAGAACTTATTCAAACGAATGCTATTCCTGATTATGATATCAAAGACGAAACTTCTGGTCCAACAGATAAAAAAAGTGAGTATAGTGATAATGAATGATAAAATATAGAGCAAATTTTGTATTTCTAATTCATTCTTATTAAATAAAACTCTGGTTTTCAGTTAAATTTCAGTTTTTTAAATTATCCTATAAAATTATTTTGATGTAAAGTACATATTTCTCTCTTTATATATTTAGATAATTAGTATATTTTTCTTATTTTATATATAATAAGAATATTTCTGTTCATAGGGATAATCAATTTCTACATTGTAAATATCGGGTGAGTGCTGGGAACAGAGCTTTGTCTGAAATGGAATGACACACATGAAACACGTTTTTATTCTCTTGACTATGTAAAAAAGGTAACTAAATAATAAGGAAAGTGGGAACAAACTCTATATTGTACCCTTCCTCCCCAACACCAGTCACTGCTATTGAATACAGCTAATGAACCTCATTCCTTTCCGTTTGCGAAAATCCTCGCTTTTTCCGGCATTCCGGGAAAGACCAGGGACTAATATTCAAAAATCTGGTCTCCCTCGAATTTTGCGGCATGCCGGCTAATGCGGGGGAATACGGTATGAATACCGCATCGATGAACTTAATGAAGAAAGAGGACTGCAATGTGCAAGAACGTATATTAAGGCTCTTCTCAAATCTAAAAGGGCGACTTTATGACATAAGTATTAATTTATTTTTGTTAAAAAATACATGAAACTAGCCGATGTTGTTGTTCAAAAAGTATGTAATCGGACAGTTTTTCCCGTTTTTTTTTTTTTTTTTTTTTTTTTTTTTTTTGAAAAACGCAATAGATTTTTCAGAAAATATTGTCAAAGTGGTATTGATCCGAATTTCCACGTTAACCCTTTAACAGGTCGTGGTAATATACTTACCAGTTCATTTTTATTGAAAACTGATCAATTCGTACTGGAATTTTTAGTAAAATATTTTGTTTTTGCTATGCTTGCGACATAAACAGGCTTTTCATCGCAAGCATTATAAAAACAAAATATTTTACTAAAAATTCCGGTGCAAATTGATCAGTTTTCAATAAAAATTAAGTAGTAAGTATATTACCAGCGCCCGTTAAAGGGTTAAGGAATAATAAACACTCAAGGAAGGGTGAAAAACGTCTTTGTCACATGATCAAAATCGTTATTTATTAATCAAAAAAGGGAAAAAACAGTTCGATTCCAAATCGCTTCAATAGTCAGGCCTTCCAACTTTATCTCTTTCCGTTGAAAAGGGATTTTGTAAAAGTGTCAAAACGTTTTGTGCTTGTTGAGCAGAGCAGTTGAAAACAGACTTAAGATAGTTATCTCACATGATGTTTCATGTTAACGTTTGATGTTTTCCATGTTTTAGAAAAGCATGTGTTAAAAGATTACTTTTTTAATTAAAAAACTTAATTGAAAAACACAAACAAATTTTGGCAGATAATAATACGATAAAAGAAAGAATCGATCAAATTATTTATTTATATAGATAGTTTATTCAGCTAATAAATTCCGCTGAAGAAATATGCAAAAAACCGTTTAACAGATATTTGCTTGCCTAAGATAAATTGGAAGATAGGTTATTTTGTTTTGTTTTTAATATGCCAACTTTTCGTAATATTTCGTTCATGATTCGTATATATATTTTTTAAGGGTCTGAGGAGTCTTATTTCTCACCTGGCGGTGCAATTTAGCAACATGTCACATTTAATTTTTTTCCCAGTCTCTATAAAACATAAACGCATAACATTTTTAATATAGACAACCTAGGATCGCTTCTGTTTAAAATATATTTTTTAATATTCTATATTTAAATTTTATTTTATCTTTGTTATATTTAATGTTAATAAAAAAAATTAAATTGTGCATGCGCGCAAAGTTTTTCACAAACTAATAAAGCAATTTGCATGAAACTTGGCACATACCTTCATTTTAAGGTAAAAAATAACTTATACTCCAAATTTAGTATTATAATTGCATTGAATATTTAAAATTGGAAATTTTTCAATAAAAGAATGATTTTTTTCAAAATTTTCTAATTTAAATTTAAATTTCTAATAAAATAAATAAATCAATTGCGTACAAATGAAGTATACGTTCAAGATACATTGGTTTTACATTATTATCAATATTTTTGGGAGCTCTTGAACCAATATTTTTACTACAGACTTGCGCGCAGTGCATGTAAGTCAAAAAACAATTTTTAATTTTTAATCAAAATTAAACATAAAAAAAAAATAAAATTTCAATATAGAATATTGAAAAAATTATTGTAAATAGAAGAGATATTAGGTTCTCTATATTAAAAATTTTATGCATTTATGTTGTATAGAGACTGAGAAAATAAAATTAAATATGACACGTTGCTAAATTGCACCGCCAGGTAAGAAGTAAGACTCCTGAGACCCCTTAATTTCTAAGCTTTTCTTTCTAAATCAAATGTGCTCTACAATTTTCGGTAGTATCTCCTATATTTTTCGATATACAGCACCAAATTACGTAATTTACAGTTAGGGCGTTTCCGAGGTATTTATACACTTAGTCACCGTTATCGCCATTTTGAAGCGTATACCTGATCCAGACAAAACCTTCAAGGCTGTAAATTACTCAGTTCAACAGTTATTCTATGCGAAATGGACTTAACCTGTAGGCAAACGACCCTTTTTGTGATAAATGGCATGATATTTTGTGATAAAAGAAGCATGGGATAAATCTCACCCCATGTTGTCTCCCATTACATTTTTTGGCTAAATACGGATTAAAAACAAATCTACTGCTGTATGTTGCAAAATGCACCAGTTCTCGTCATTTTAAAGGACGGGGGAGGGGGGGGGGATCTTGCTTTTTATATTTATATATATTTTTTATAGTAATTTCTAAACAAATCACTTAAAAAAGAAAAAAAATGCTATACTATACCTTTGCAAATGATTTATTTTACACCTTAAAACATTAATGATTTAACAATATTCATATTAATTATTTGTAATACCATTTTATCAATATATACATGTAGCTTTTATGTTACTCTTTCAATAAAATTATTTTAGTGTGTGTTATCCCGTTAGAAATGAATGTATCGAAATGAGACGTTCGTGCACGCCAGAATTATTCAATCCCAAGAGTTCTTTCTCTCCTCCTCACAAAAAAACGATATTACTTTATCTCCCCCCCCACACACACACACACACTTTTCTACATTGACCTTGATAAGTACATAGCGGGTCAGTAGCGTATGCATAAAATTTATCCTTTTTTTGAAAAAATATATGTTTGGGGTGAAATCTACCCCGGCGCGTCGAATTAACAAATCACCCTGTATATAAAAACTCATTAAAATTAACAATGAAAACTTTTTAAAACAACTTGTCATCCAGAAAATGACTTTTCCAATTGAACTATTCTAAAAGTTTTCAAAAGAAATAATGCATTCAGCACCCTTTTCTTTTTGTAAATGAAGAAAATCGGAGTAAAGTTTTAAAAGAGATAATTCTTTGTCGATTCCTGTTTTAATTTGAAAAAAAAAAGTAAAACCATTCGTCGGACTTCTGAAACTTTCAACATTCTTTTAGAAAAATACTTTTGTAAATTGTTGAAATTTTATACTTGATAATATTTTTTTAATCTGTCTAAAAGAAAAGTTCGAAAAAGGAAAAAGAAATCGCATTAATATTTTTTCAATAATTAGCGAAGTTGGAAATATTGTTATCGACAAACACACTGCTTAAAACAATTAGGCGAGCACATGGTTTTAAAAAATTACGCAAATATTTACAACGATAAGCAACGTAAAATACAAAATCCGTAATTTAAAGTGTACTGGAAAACAGATAAAGAAAAGTTCACATGCAAATTAAAGTTTATGACGTAAAAAACTAGAAAAGGCGATAAGTTTAGAAATCGGGATTTTCCAAAAACGTTTGCTTCACTGCCTCAGTTGTAAAATTCAATTGCTCCGCATCTGTTTTGAAAAAAGGTGAAAATGTCACAACAATGTTATTTACCGGAATCCATGGCTTGGCGTGTTATCTGGACAGTTGAATATGGAGAAATACAACGAAGTGTAGTGGATGTAGTTGGAGTCGCAAGAAGTGTCAATGCAAGGCTGTGGAATCGATTCCAAGACACATGGGATGATAAACATCGACAAGGGCAACATCCGCTATGTACTACCATAGAAACTGATGACCGATATATCTTGGTAATAGCTTGTCCAGACGGAACGAGAAAATGCTACTCAGCTGCAAGCACAGTTGTTCTTGGCCACAGGACGAAGGGTGTCCAGCCAAGCAGTCCGAAATAGACTTCATCAGGGTGGTCTCTATTCACGTAAGCCAATTGTCTTATTCCGATGACCTCAAGTAATTGTGCGGTCCAATGAAGTTGGGCAATTTATCATCGTGTTTGGAGGCAACGTTATTGGAGTTAAATTCTGTTTGTAGACGAGTCACAATTCAGTCTGGATGTGACATCCGATGTGTTTTGGAATGGAGAGAAAGGGACACTCAAGATATAGTCCCACATTCGTTCGTGAAAGATCACATTACAGACGACTTCGGTTGATGCTATAGGCTGGAATCAGCATACGTGGTCATTTGGTCCTATATATCATTCGGAATGGCATTTTGACGGTTCGAAGTTATACAGTCGAGATATTGAGCCCCATGTCGTATTTTTTTTGTTGCAGCAATTAGGGATTTCTTTTTTTCCATGCATGATAATGCCAGATCGCATACAGGTCGTCTTCTGGAGAACATTCTTAAAGTTGAAATAATACAACATATGGAATAATCAACGTGCTCACATGACCTGAATACGATCGAGCATGTGTGGGACACACTTGGACGACGCATTGCAGCAAGACTGAGGCCTCATTTTATCGTCCGGGACTTGGAGATTGCAATTCCTGAGGAGTGGAACAATACTCCCGGAAAACTTATCGATAATGTCATCCTATCCATAGAAAACAGGTATGCGACAGTTTTATCCATTGGAAGGGACACACGCTATATTAAATACCTTACATCATTCCTAAACAGTACTTTTTGGTTATTTACATGTAACCAAGTTGTTCCCCCAAACCATCTTTTCACGTTCTGCCCATCGTTTCAAAGAATGAAACCTCTATTGCAAACTTTTTTGCGCCTTATTTCTCTATTGTGCATCTATACACAAGTTACTCTGAATTTTTTGCCCATGCATGGCTGCCTCGTACTGTTTTCTTCGCATTTTTGCTTACTCCCTTATTTTTTTGAGCAGTGTATATATATAGAGGGTATTACCGAATTCGAAAAGCAATTTTAGAGGGGTGATATAGTAGGAGAGCTGTTGAACATTTTTGAGTAGGTATTTGAGGCACCATGAAAATTTGTGAAACACTTCTTTTGTAATGCCTGAATACAAAATCGAATGTCTGGCTGAAGGATCGTGGCCCAAAAACTGTGCCAGACAAAAAATGGCACTTGACACGTGTCTGGCACAGTTTTTGTGCCGACTAAAGCGTCTGTCATTTTCAAAATATTTTTTTCTAAGCATAAATATTATTCTGTCTCAATCTCAGCGTGCCTCAAATACCTTTTTTGCGTAGTCAAAAAATGGCACTTGACACGTTTCTGGCACAGTTTTAGGGCCGACTAAAGTGTCTGTCGTTTTCAAAATATTTTTTTCTAAGTATAAATATTATTCTGTCTCAATCTCAGCGTGCCTCAAATACCTTTTTTGGGTAGTCAAAAAAAATGGAACTTGACACGTGTCTGGCACAGTTTTTGGGCCACGATCCTTCAGCCAGACATTCGATTTTGTATTCAGGCATTACAAAAGAAGTGTTGCACAAATTTTCAGGGTGCCTCAAATACCTTCCCTAAAATGTTTAACAGCTCTTGGACTAATATAGTAGGCATCAAAATGATGAAAAATTGCAAGAGATCATGCAGTCACAAACCACTTATTGAGTCACAAATACAGGGTGTTCTATCCTAACTGAACTTGGGTTGACGTTAATAATTTTGAGAAAAATAAAAACACTGCAAAAAAATGCAATGGTATGTATCTTATTAGACGTAAATTTCCATCTGGGCGAAAAATGTCTGGACCAGAACTCGAACCAGGGATCTCCTGGCTGCAGCCGCCAGTGCTCTGCCATCTGAGCTATCCCGAACGAATCTGGTGGAACATTCTCACCCAGCTAACCTTAATGATTATAGCACCTGGTCTGAAACCTGGTTCAGCTCAACAGAATAAATCTCAGGTAATGGAACTCCAGAAAACGCAGGATACGAAATTACACTAGATTAATTTTAACACATTTTTTCGCCCAGATGTAAATTTACATCTAATATGATTTATTTACCAATTAGAATATGTGTATTAAAATTAATCTAGTAATATGTATCTTGTTTTATGTGAACTGTTATAAAATCTCCAAAATTCTGGAAAAAGCAATCGATGATATTGTATGAACGGATAATCGCAGTACAAAATTTGGAGCATCAAGTGTATTCCTCTGGTGCGTACAATGGAAACGTCTACAACTTTTTTTTATATTATCATATTTACAACAAAGGTGAGAATGTTTATTAAAATTTTTATTATAATATACTTCAGTTTTCTGAAAGATATTACCGTTAACTCAAATTGAGTTATACCACCCTGTATGTTTGATTAAAAACGTGGTTTACGACCCCATGTTCCATGGTAATTTTGGTACTTCTTAGTTATCCCGTCTACCAATTTCGCGAAATAATATAAATCGCTAAACCACTCTCCAAATTATACACATTGACATAACTTTTATTTTTAATAACGAAAGAACAAATAAAGTAGTAAAACATTAATAAAAATACAAATAAAACGTCGAATTAATGGTTTTATTGACAATTATTGGCATTTAATCTTACAATTAATTAATTAATGGCAACCATTATTGGCACTTAATCTTACAATTTGGCTTCAATAATTTGGTCGACGGGATAACTAAGAAGTACCGTAATTTTTCATCTTCCTGATGCCTGCTATCACCCTCTGAATTTGTACGTCGAATTTGGCAACACCCTGTGTACATATTTAAATATTTCCTTTCATCTCGACTTTTCCGTAGTACAACTGACATAACATTAGAAGTAGTAGACTGTAAATAACATTAGAAGTAGCGTGTATAAAAAAAATTCCGTTTTTTATAACGAAAACTTTTATAATGATAACGATAGTTCAATAAAATAAATGTATGAAGTGTTTTTTGAAAAAAAGTTACAGGAGAAAAAGTCACGTTTTCTTATCACAATTTTTCTTAATGCATCACCAAATTGATAAGTATTCATGATTTTCAGTAAAATGTAGTACATACTGTATTCAGTCACAAAAATGGATTTTTTTTATAATGAGAATAGTGCTATAGTGTCTATGTTAGATTATACATTGCTAAAAATATCTCTCTATTCTAAAAGAAAGTACCTTACTCTGTCACCGCTGCCGCCGGTTTTGAATTTTTTGTGACCGGAGGTCTTTCTCCGTTAATATTATGAAAAATACTGCATACAAAAATCATGAAAATCGGCGGCATTATAGTGAAATGTTTGATAAACACACCGATGCAGACAGTTTTCAAATCAAATAATTATTTTAAGAGATATTTAATGCTAAAGTTGGGCAAAATCGTTCCATTAAAAAAGTTTTATAGTAGCAAAAACTATACATGGGAATTAATTCATTTTTAGATCATTTTATACGTTAGAATTTCCCGGTGTGCAGACTGCATTCATTTTTTAATTTCACTCATTTTTTGAGGTTTTATTTCTATTTTAAATTCAAATTTCCAGCATTTCGAGAGATATTTTTTACTTATTTTAGGAAATGGTATTAATTTAAACTGTTGCCAACTGTATAAACAGCGCAAACAATAATGTTTGCTTCAAATTAAAAATTATTTGCACGTGACTATTATTAACAGAAAAAAAACCTTTCAAATTAGAATTAAATAATTACGTGTGAAAAGCAGGAACTTATTGAAAATTACTTCAGAAAAACTATATTTACACGTGAATTTTATAAGGATATTGTAAAATAATAAATTCATTAACATGCGTTAGACGTCTTAAATAGGAGAAATTACGTCACATTTACGTCACATTACACTTCTTATGTAAAATATACAAAAAAGTAATATTGCAAAACAGTTTAAATTTAAAAATTGCGCGAGACATTAATTTGATATTTTGAGATTATATTAATAAGATTAATATTAATTTTATTGAACGCGTTTAGACTGCTTTCGAGCGATCATTGAGTAATCTCTCTATTCTAAAAAAAAAGTAACTTACGCTGTCACCGCCGCCGCCGCCGCCGGTTTTGAATTTTTTGTGACCGAAGGTCTTTCTCCGTTAATATTAAGAAAAATATTGCATACAAAAATATGAAAATCGACGGTATTATAGAGAAATGTTTGATAAATACGCTGATTCAGACAGTTTTCAAATGGAAGAATTATTTTAAGAGATATTTAATGCTAAAGTTGGACAAAATCGTTCCATTAAAAAAGTTTTATAGGACCAAAACCTGTGCATGGGAATTAATTCATTTTTAGATCATTTTATACGATAGAATTTCCCGGTGTGCAGACTGCTTTAATTTTTTTTTAATTTGACTTATCTTTTGAGGTTTTATTTCTATTTTAAATTCAAATTTTCAGCATTTCGAGAGATATTTTTTACTGATTTTAGAAAATGGTATTAATTTAAACTGTTGCCAACTGTATAAACAGCGCAAACAATAATGTTTGCTTCAAACTAAAAATTTATTTACACGTGACTATTCTAAACAGAAAAAAAAATTCAAATTAGAATTAAATAATTACGTATAAAAAGCAGGAACTTATTGAAAATTACTTCATAAAAACTATATTTACACGTGAATTTTAAAAGAGAAAATATATTGTAAAATAACAAATTCCTTAACATGCATTAGAAGTCTTAAATAGGAGAAATTACGTCACATTTATGTCACATTACACTTATTACGTAAAGTGAACAAAAAATAATATCGCAAAACAATTTAAATTTAAAAATTTCGCGAGACATTTATTTGATATTTTTAGATGAACTTTTCAACTATATTTGTTAGGACAGCACAAATAATATTTTACTTCTAACAAAAGTATTTCACGTGAATATTAAAAAGGGAAAGAAAAGTTTGGTGAAAATTACGTCAGATTAAAAACGATATATTTAAAATGCCTTATTTAAAAGGACTTTTTTTTCGCTTTGTTAAAAAATACCGGGAGGAAAAGACTCTGTTTACTTAATTCATTTTATATTAGCTGATTTTTAAATGTTTATCTGATTTTATTTAATCAAAGACAAAAACAGCCATTGTATCTCTTAACAGCAGCTGATTTTTCCTTAAAATTCCCCAATGAAAGAGAAATGAATAGAAACCCGTTTATAGGGAGCTCGCCTTTGTTTTTTAAATAATAATTCAATCTTCCAAAATCTTTTTAAAGCTGATCAAATTAGCGTGCTTTTTTAGACTGAGGTGGCTGAACGGGGGTTGGCGAGCGTAGCTCGTAGGGGGCCGAACCCCCTAGTGTAATAAAAATAAAAAATATTATAAGCTGAAAATGAAGTGTCATCAACAAAAAATATGATTTGAAAGAGAAAAATCTGTGAAGCAGAAAATAAAGAAATTGCTTAAATGGTTTAGTTAAGATTCGTTAACCTTCTGTGTCGTTTCCGTCAAAAGAAGACATTGGTATTTGTAAAATATATTTGCATTTTGATGCAGATTTGCTTATTATATTAGTTTATTTTGAAATGTTTAACTGATTTCATTTAATCAAAGACGAAAACAGCAATCTTTTATCAGCAGCTGATTTTTCCTTAACATTCTCCAATCGAAGAAAAATGAATAGAAACCCACTTATAGGGAGATCGCCACTGTTTTTTAAATTATAATTCAATCTTTCAAAATCTTTTTAAAGCCAATCAAATTTGCGTGCTTTTAGCGACTGCGGTGTCTGAACGGTGGTTGGCGAGCGTAGCTCGTAGGGGGCCGAGCCGCCTAGTACATTAAAAATAAATTAGAAATGTAAAAAAGATAAACTTTTATAAGTTTTTTTTTTTTTTTTTTAAGTTAAGTTATATGAGTAATTCAGAAATATTGTACGAAATATGGCATAAAATAATAATAATGATATTCAATATAATTAAAATCTTAAATTTTAAATATATAGTTAAATATTTTTTAAATATGTACACTGGCCTCCAAAAGTTAAGGTACAGGGACTGGATGCTTTCGATTGCACACGTTTTGTCGAATATCTACAAAAATTATTGCCGAATTGTTCTTGAACTTCTGGGATGAAAAGAACATGTTTGATTTAATATTTCTTGGTGAAGATTTAGTCGGGAGGACAATTAGGGGGCTAATAATAAATTTAATTATAAAATAATATTTGCGGTCAGCTATGCAACAGAAAATGCTAAAAATGGTTTGTCACTGTGTTGAATGACTATTTGGGTCTTGTTCAACGTTTGTGTGCATTTGTGCAAGCATAGCACTCATATTCGAGAAGTTGTTATCGTGTCTGTGAAAAATGCAAAAGTTTTTTGCTTATAGCATACAGAGTTTTCTACCAAATTTAACACAACTTTCCAAAAACTTGCCAAAGAATAGTAGCAACAGTATACTGCAATTAAAACATGAATATATTGAATATTTGATGAGATATGGGCATTTTTATGAGATAATTTTTAACTGCGCATGCACGGAAGATTTCAAAACTTTTATTTCATATTTGGTAGTCAGTATTTTAGGGCAACTTCTATAAAAAGTCCAGTCAAATGTTGTGAAAACTTAGAAAGATATAGTGAGCTGATTGAAAAGTTGTTGAAAATCCCTTATATTAAAGCTATTTTTAGGAAGCAACTCACTATATCGACCCTATCTTTGTGCATTTTCGCGATATTTGAGTGGAATTTTATATAAATTGCCCTAGATAGCTTACTACCAAATTATATAATAAAAATGTTAGGATCTTCCACGCATGCGCAATTAAAACTCATTTCATTCAGATGACCATATCTCATGAAATATTCAATATATTCATGTTTTAATTTCAGTATACTGTTGCTACAGTTCTTTGTCAGGTTTTCGGAAAGTTCTGTTATATTCGATGGAAAACTCAGTTTGCTATAAACAAAGAACTTTTGAATTTTTCACAGACACAATAACACCTTCACGAATATGAGTGCTATGCTTACACAAATGCACTCACACATTGATCAGGACCCAAATAGTTATTTAACACAGTGACAAACCATTCCCAGCATTTTTCGTTACATAGTTGATCGCAAATATTATTTTATTATTAAATTTATTATTAGCCCTCTAATTGTCCTCCTGACTAAATCTTCACCGAGAAATATGAAATCAAACATATTCTTTACATCCCCGAAGTTCAAGAACAATTCGCCAATAATTTTGGTAGATATTCGACAAAACGTATGCAATCGAAAGCATCCAGTCCCTGTACCTTAACTTTTCGAGGCCAGTGTATATAAAGGGAATTATTATTAAAAAAAATAGCTAAAATAAATCACTTCTTCTAATATATTTTCTGATTTAACCGGTTATCTTTTAGTATATTCTTTAGATTTAAAATACTAGTAAATATTAAATTTGGTTTTCTTAGTTTAGCAAATCTTACAAAGTTTGAATTCCTCCCATTTTGTATCCCTGAAGTGAAAATTATTCATTTCTCAAAGAACTAGTCTTATTAATTAAGAGTACGCTTGTTACAATAATACATGATAATGAACTATGTTAAAATCATTTCTAATTGGATTTGCTTATTGTTCTGAATGCGAGTTAGCGTAGTTGAAAGTCGATTAAAAAATACCTGTGCACGATATTAGTATTTTTAGAGAATATTTAAAGCGGATCAGGAATTTAAAGGAACAGATAAACACTAGTATTCACTTAATCACAACGTTTTGCAACAAAATATTACATGTATTTGGAAACAGAGAATCGAGAGCCTCAAAGCGCATAGCTCAGCAACTACTGTCAAAACTGAACTGTAACTCCCCCAAGTACTCCCCTCCTAGACTAAGTATCTGTTCGAATTCGACTGATTCTACCTCTAAAAACTGGGTTTCTATTTCTGGGGTCTAGAGTTTTCTAAAATTTCTGCTTCAACCGAAGCCACGTCCAAATAACACGATTATAACTATAGTGAGCGTGATCATATGTAGGCCTGAGTGCATCCATCCAGGCATAATTCTACACTGGACATTTGGGTTCTTTCGATACCGCTTTGTCACCTACTCCTTAAAAAAATTATCTTTCAAGCCCATATCAACGCATTATACGAGTATTTCTTTCGCGTCTATCCAAAAAAATATTTATCAAGGTATAACTTGACACATTATACGAGGGAAATCTGTTTTATTCAATTCCTACTATTAGTTCACACTCTCTATATATTTATTCAATACCTACTATTAGTTCATACTCTCCCTATATTTATTTATTTATTTATATATCTTGTTCAAATTTTCAATTGTTAATAAAATACTTATTATTCATCCTATCCAGTTGAAATAATTTTTTTTAAAAATTGTACTGGATGACAATTGATGTTAATACAGTTTTTTCAAATATTAATTCATTAATTAAATTTTAATTAATTAATTTTAGTTTTACATGGGAGACAAAATGGCGGCCATTCATTATTGAGGCATTTAATGCATCTTCATATCTATAAGGGGGGTTACCATCGGGGGGACGCTGTTATGTCGCCAAATACCGCCAAGTTTGTAGCCAACTTGGCGATATATCGCCAAATTTGGCACCCAAAATTAGTCGCCAAATGTGACGCCAACTTGGAGATATCTCTAATATTTCGTCAAATTCCCATAGACTTCCATTGTAAACCTACTTGCTTATAGAAAATCAACAAATTGAGATATTTTAATACAACAAAAACTAATATTAGCTTAAGGGATCATATTGAATTTTTCTTTGATGACCTAAGTAGGAATTGACTTTAAAAACAAAATTTTTATATTATTTGTATGTTTTCATTGCATCTCTGCCCGCTCTGCGGTACTGTATTTCGACTTAAATTGAGCCCTTCTGCAGTATATTACACATTCGTTTTTATTTATTTATTATTATTATTTATTTATTTATTTATTTATTTTTATTTTATTTTTTTTTTATTTATATATTTTTTTTTTTGCTGGGACACTGATGCGGAGATAGTGGAAAATTTAAAAGATGAGAAATACTTTCGTGAATGAAATTCAAGTATTTATTGATAAAACTCAAAAATTCCAAAAATGAATGTAGTTCTAATCTAAATCCGTTTTATTTTCGGATTGGTTAATTAATTGTAAATTACAAACAATTATTTAGTTAACAAAAAGTTTAGTTTTGCACACATTTCAAAACAGCTTTACATGTACAGCTAAGCTTATATTTATACACAACAAAGCTGTAATTAAATCACAGGATGATGCCATATGAATATAAGCTTAGTCAACAGACATTTACTTTTAGAAGATTGTTGTCAAAACTCATTTTTCACACACACGGATTATAGATGACAGCATAACTGTGCTGTAAATGATGATAACTGCGTGTTGCGTAAGTTTTCGATTATGTAACTCAAAAATGTTTAACAAATAATGCTGGGATTAAGGAGGCTGCAATAATTTTAATTTCGAATGTCGCGCAATGGTTCAGTTTTGAATTCATAATCCTTTCACGATGTGACGTTGATTTAGGCTAATGTCAGACGAACGTCTTTTTGCACGCTTTTTTCCTTACGTATTATACCTAGACAATGCTAGCGGCATTGCGTAGGGATAATACGTTAGGGAAAAAGCGTGCAGAAAGACGCCCGTCTGACATTAGCCTAAAGGTTTAAATGGTGAAGTGTGATGTGTGATGTGTATTAGACTTTTGCACAGCACATTTCGCTTTAAATAGGTAATGACCTAAAACGCGACCAAAAGAATGTCAGACACAGATTTACATTTTTATCATTTAAACAGAACAGTTTGACTTATATTCTGTTTTAGAATAAGGCCTGAATTTTGTGGAACGTTGTTTTATTTATTTGATATTAATTATTGAAACAAAAATTAGTACATTTGAAATATTTCTGTTGATATTTTTTAACAAATTAATAGATAAAGGTGTTTATCATATTTTTTATCTCAAATTAGTTTTCAAATGTAAATTTTGCAATTTGTTTTTATTTGTACTAAGTATCCTAGACGATATATTTTATTTAAAAACATAGGAAATATTGCCGGTGCATGGAGTACAAATATTTTTTGATAAACCTGAAAATTTTCGAAATAAATATAGTTCTAACCCAAACTTATTTTATTTTCTGATTAGTTAATCAATCGTAAATTACAAAACATCTTCACGGTTTCCTGTTTTGTTTTACAAACATTTTAAATTCAAAATACCTTTACATTTTTGGATAACCTTTAGATTTATACATAACAATGCTGCAGTTAAATTACAAGATGATGCCATACAGGTGCAAGCTTAGTCAACAGACATTTACTTTTAGAATATTCCTGTCAAAACTCATTTCTCACCTCACGGATTACATGATGACGGCTCGTCTGTGTCATATATGATAATAACTGTGAGTTGCGTAAGCTTTCTATTATGTAACTCAAGAAAGTTTAAAAAATAATGCTGAGATTAACGAGAATACAATAATTATAATTTCGAATGTTCAGCTTTGAATTCATAATCCTTTCACGATGACATAGATTAAAGGCTTAAATGATGAAGTGGGATATGTGTTAGACTTTTCAATAACAGATTTGATTTCATTTTTAGATAGATGGTGACTTAAAACGCTTCCTAAAGAAATTCAGACCGACATTTAATCTTTTTATCATTTAAACAGAAAATTTTGCTTTTATTGAATGTTAGAGAAAGGTTTAAATTTTCTTTAGCACACTCTAAAAACGACATTTTCAAAACTGAGCAAAAAATACTCAAACCTGAGTATATCGCATAGTCAAAATGGCTCCGAAACAAAATTACTCAAGTTTGAAAATCGTATATACTCATCTCTGAAAATACGGACATACTCAAATATGAGCACATGATGTTTTATTCTTGAGTGTGGCATGCTCATATTTGAGTACGACCGTGTTTTCAAAAATGAGTATATACGATTTTCAAACTTGAGTAATTTTGATTCGGAGCCATTTTGACTATGTGACATACTCAGATTTGAGTATTTTTTGCTCAGTTTTGAAAATGTTGTTTTTAGAGTGTACGCAACATGGTACATAGCTAACCCTAATTTTATGATAACTTATAAAAATTACGTGTGCGTACAATAAAAATAGGGATAAATATTTCGAAACAACAAAATTATTGAAATTACCTTCAAAATTTTCAATGAAATCTTGCAAATTCCACCTGTGAAGTCTTTCTTTTATCAAGTCATACATTCTTCGGTTTCGAAGGCTAAAAAGCAAACTCTACGCATCTGCGATCACATTAGGAAGGCTTTTGAGTGTTCTTCCGCGATTACGATAAAAATGTAGTTCGCGACATTTCATGAAATAAAATATTATTGAAAGGAGTGTTTCGTTCCAAATCATAACATGTGAAATAATATGAATAAATGCAACTACACTGGTGAGATTTACTACATTTAACGAATGAAATGTAATTTTGCTTGAAACTGAGTACTTCCCGTATTTCAGAATTGAAAGCATTGGGTCGTCATATTTGAAACAAAACGTTTCATAACAAAATGAAAACATCGATTTGCTCAGATTTGAAAGTGTCATTTTTCTCAGTGCATTACTTGTTATATTTGATATTAAATATTGCAAAACATAATAAAACATTAGAAATGTTTATGTTGATATTTTAAACAAATTAATAGAGAAATGAGTTTATCATACTTTTTATCTCAAATTAGTTTTCAAATGTAAAATTTCGCTATTTTTTTTAAGTAAATATTCTAGACCAGGGACGACGAAACTATGGTAGACAGGCCATAACTGGCACGCTGCAAATTATTTTTGGCACTGCATAGATTCAGGTTCTACATCAAAATATAGTAGAATTTAAAAAATGCATTAATTAATCTAGATGTTGCCTTTGTTTATCTCAATTCGATTTTTTCGGTTGGTAATCAATGTCATACAGATTGAAGAAGCTGAAATGTATGTTAATGTATCCCAATCTAGCTCAATACTGGCTCACAAAATTTTAAGAATAAGCGAGAATTATGGGATTATCGGAAAAGGAAGATTAATAGGCATTATATGCAAAAATGCCGAGGATAAACCTTTAAAAACTTAATATTCATTTCCAGACACTAAAAGCTGTAGATTGCTTGCTATTTTGTCATTTTGTTCTGCTGGACATTCTTTTCGGAAATAAATAATATAAAAAAATCAATAAAAACTTCTTGTCAAATGACTAAAATTCAACTTTCATTCTCTTAAAAATAACTAAGTACGAAGCTGATATAAATTATTTGGCATTTAAGATGACACAACAGAAATAAAATTAAAAAAATATTGTTGTAAAGTATAACATCAAACATTACCTATATTTTTTTAAAGCTAAAAACAAAATTTTAAATAATTCTGATTCATTATTATTTGAACCACTAAAATGTTTTATTGCTGGCAGCTGATGATCATGTAAAATATAATTTTGGAAAAATTCAGAAAGTTGACGTGAAAAAGTTCGCCATTCCTGTTCTAAATGATATATTTTATTTAAAAAGTTAGGAAATATTGCCAGTGAATAAAATCAAAGTATTTGTTAATAAAGTTGAAAATTTTCAAAAATAAAAGTAGTTCTAACTCAGTTTTATTTTATTTCCAGATGAGTTAGTCAATTGCAAATTTCAAAACATCTTCGTCAATTTTTTTTCGTTTTACGAACAGATTAAATTCAAAACAGTTTTACATTTACAGATAAGCTACATGTTTAAACATAACAGAGCTCTACTTAAATCACAAGATGATGCCGTATAAGTGCAAGCTTAGCCAAAATACACATACTTCTTGAATATTTCTGCCAATACTCATTTTTCACTCCCGGATTATATAATGACAGCCCGAGAGGGTTGTATATGTTAAGAATTGTAAATTATGTACGTCACTCAAAAATGTTTAATAAATAATCCTGAGATTAACGAGGTTGCAATGATCTCAATTTCGAATGTCGTGTTATGGTTCAGCTTTGAATTCATAATTCTTTCACGATGACATAGATAAAAGGTTTAAAGAAGTGCAATGTAACTTAGAATTTTGCGTAACAGATTTTAATTTTAAATAGATAATGACTTAAAACACGAACAAAAAATTTCAGACCTGTTTTAATCTTAAACTTTAAACATAGCATTTTTGCTTATATTGAGTTTTAGAGTGTTGTCTAAATTTTGTGCAACGTTATTTTTTTGATTTGGTGTTATTATTACCAAGAATAACAAAAAAAAAAATTAGAAATATTTCTATTGATAATTATAACAAATTAATAGATAAATCCGTTCCTCATACTTTTTAGCTCAAATTAGTTTTAAAGTGTAAAATATCTTTTTATATTTACTAAAAATTCAAGACGATGTATTTTTTAAAGAGATATGAAATATTGCCAGTGAATGAAAACCCAGTCTATGTTATAAAAGCTTAAAATATTTTCAAGAAAAGGAGTTTTTCTAATCCGAATTTATTTTATTTCCAGATTAACTAATCTATTGTAATTTACAAATCATCTTTATCATTTTTTTTTTCGTTTTAGAAACATTTTAAATTCAAAACAGTTTTGCATTTATAAATAATAACCCAGTGTTAGGGGGTTGAATTCGGAATTAATTAGGGGGAAGCTGGAAATTGTTTTAATCCCTTCAGTTTATGTCTAGAATGCTATGTTTTCTCTCTCGTACTAGGTGAGCTTTGGGAAATATGTATGGATTTATAGTCAAAAAACACGTTTTTTCACATACCATAACAGTATCTCCAAACAGCTAACTCTGTCAAAAACTTTGTCAATACAAATGTTGTAGAGCTTAAACTTTTGAGTAAAATGAGTACCTACACTTAACATTTTTTTTAGCATTAAGGTCACAATTCCACTTAAAAGTTTTAGACCCATCGTCAGGGGGTTGAAATGAACATAGTACGTTTGTTTTAGACCTAAACTGGAGGGATTAAAACAATTTTCATTTTTCTCCTAATTAATTCTGAGTTCAACTCCCTGATGATGGGTCTAAAATTTTAAAGTGGAATTGTTACCTTAATGTTAAACAAAAATATTAAGTGTAGGTACTCATTTTACTCAGAATTTTAAGCTCTACAACATTTGTATTGACAATGTTGTTGACAGAGTCAGCCGTTTGGAGATACTGTTACGGTATGTAAAAAAACGAGTTTTTTTACTATAAATGTATACATATTCCCTAATACTCACCTAGTACGAGAGAGAAAACATAGCATATTCATTCTAGACCTAAACTGGATGGATTAAAACAATTTCCAGCTTTCCCCTAATTAATTCCGAATTCGGCCTTTTTTTGCTCCCCTACCACTGGGCTATAAGCTTCATATTTATACTTAAGAAAACTCTAGTTAAATCACAGGATGCTGCCGTACAAATGCAAGCTTACTCATGAAACATATAATTTTAAAATTTTGCTGTCAATTCTCATTTTTCACACCCGGATTATATGATGACAGCCCAACAGTGCCGAACATGTTAAGAACTTTAAGTTACTTCAATTTTCGATATGTAACTTAAAAAGTTTAAAAAATAATCATTCTAAGATTAACGTGGATGCAATCATTTTAATCTCGAATGCTACGGAATGATTGAGCTTTGAATTCATAATCCCTTCACTATGACCTAGGTTAATGGTTTAAATAGTGAGGTGTGATCTATCTCAGGCTTTTGCATCAGAGATTTCACTCTTGGATAGATAATGGCTTGAAATGCAAAGAAAATGACTTGCAAAGAAAAATGAAAACATTGGGAATATTTCTGTTGTTATTTTTAACAAATTAATAAAAAATAAGTTTATCATACTTTATATCTGAAATTAGTATTGAAAAATAAAATTATCTGAAACTTTCTTATTTTTATTGAATATCTTCGACGATATATTTTATACGTAATACATTTTACAATACAGTAAAAAATATACACACGTATATAAGTAACAAATATGCAAATATATACATAAATATACAGTAGAGACTTGCATTCGATCAGATATTCCGGATTTACACGAACCTGTCCCGATCCGACATGAATTTCGTTGCCGTTCGGTACCTGTCGGGTTGAACCGATTTTTAAAAAGAAAGTCCTGATTATTTTTCAAATGGCTAAACTATATATTTTAATATTAATAAATGTATAAGGGCTTTTTATATATAAAAAAAGAAAAATAGATATTAAAGATATAATTGTAGGGTATTTTTCTACAGCTGAATTAAAATATGGATTCATTTTAATTCTCGTCGAGTTCGGGGTTCAATGTTTCGGGTTTTGGTTAAAGCGTATCTTGTTTGGGTCGCATTTGGGGTGAATTAAATTTCTTTTGACGTGTTCGGTTCGAGCTTCTGGTTGACTTTAAGCAAAAATTTTGGTTTCGGGTCTGGTTCAAACTGACGTCCAAGACTTTAATATACACTTAAATCAGTATATGTTAGCTCTTCAAAAATGTAGCTAAATTTGACATATTGAAGCAAAAATGAACGTAGTTCTAATCTAAATCCGTTTTATTTTGGGATTGGTTAATTAATTGTAAATTATAAACAATTATTTAGTTAACAAAAAGTTTAGTTTTGCACACATTTCAAAACAACTTTACATTTACAGCTAAGCTTATATTTATACCCAACAAAGCTGTAATTAAATCACAGGATGATGCCATATGAATGTAAGCTTAGTCAACAGACATTTACTTTTAGAATATTGTTGTCAAAACTCATTTTTCACACACACGGATTATAGATGACAGCACAACTGTGCCGTAAATGATGATAACTGCGTGTTGCGTAAGTTTTCGATTATGTAACTCAAAAATATTTAACAAATAATGCTGGGATTAAGGAGGCTGCAATAATTTTAATTTCGAATGTCGCGCAATGGTTCAGTTTTGAATTCATAATCCTTTCACGATATGACGTTGATTTAGGCTAATGTCAGACGAACGTCTTTTTGCAAGCTTTTTTCCTTACGTATTATCCCTAGACAATGCTAGCGGCATTGCGTAGGCATAATACGTTAGGAAAAAAGCGTGCAGAAAGACGTCCGTCTGACATTAGCCTAAAGGTTTAAATGGTGAAGTGTGATGTGTGATGTGTATTAGACTTTTGCACAGCACATTTCGCTTTAAATAGGTAATGACCTAAAACGCGACCAAAAGAATGTCAGACACAGATTTACATTTTTATCATTTAATCAGAACAGTTTGACTTATATTCTGTTTTAGAGTAAGGCCTGAATTTTGTGGAACGTTGTTTTATTTATTTGATATTAATTATTGAAACAAAAATTACTCCATTTGAAATATTTCTGTTGATATTTTTAAGAAATTAATAGATAAAGGATTTTATCATATTTTTTATCTCAAATTAGTTTTCAAATGTAAAATTTCGCAATTTGTTTTTATTTATCTAAGTATCCTAGACGATATATTTTATTTAAAAGGACTAGGGGGCTCTGCCCCCTACGACCTACGCTCGCCAACCCCCGTTCTGGGACACCAAAATCCTAAAAGCAAGCTAATTTGATTGGCTTTAAAAATATTGAATTAAAATTTTAAAAAAAAATTAAAAAATTAAATAATTAAAAAAAAAACAGTAGCGATCTCTCTGTAAACGGGTTTCCTTTCGTTTTTCTTGGATTGGGGATTTTTAAGACCATATCTGCTGCTGTTAAAAGATACAATGGCTGTTTTCGTATTTAATTAACATTCGAACATTAAAAACAAAATTTTAAATAATTCTGATTTATTATTATTTGAACCACTAAAATGTTTTATTGCTGGCAGCTCATGATCATGTAAAATATAATTTTGGAAAAATTCAGAACGTTGACGTGAAAAAGTTCGCCATCCCTGTTCGAAATGACATATTTTATTTAAAAAGTTAGGAAATATTGCCAGTGAATGAAATCCAAGTATTTGTTGATAAAGTTGAAAATTTTCAAAAATAAAAGTAGTTCTAACTCAGTTTTATTTCCAGATGAGTTAGTCAATTGTAAATTCCAAAACATCTTCGTCATTTTTTTTTTTTTTTCGTTTTACGAACATATTAACAATTCACTGCACGATTTTTTCTATTTTTATGAAAAAAAAAATTTGAAATCTACATATCGGTCTAGTTATGGGGGAAATAGTAAAAAAAATAATTTTAAATTTTTCAGCTAAAATTTGATATTTTATGGCGTGTACCCTATGCACACAATTAGTGTTTTAAAATATTGTATTGCAATATTTTACAACTAAATTAGCTTAAATTAATTAAAACTAAATTAGCTTAAATTAAATAATTGTATCTGCTTAACATGCATTTTTTTATATTAATATTTTTAAGTATTCAGTAAAAATAATGAAAGTAAATTTTACCTTAATAGATTGATCGAAACTTTTTTTGTTTCCGAAGAACAAATTCTAATTTTTTGTCAAATGCAGCCATTTGACATGGACAAAATAAGTATTATTCCATTCATTGGACTGTTTTTGATCAGGGATAGAGATCATATTGGCCAAATTCATGGCACATAATAAGAATTACAGTGTTTTTAGGTATGTGCCAGATGTGGCACGTCGTGAAGTGAAGGGTTAAATTCAAAACAGTTTTACATTTACAGATAAGCTACATGTTTAAACATAACAGAGCTTTAGTTAAATCACAAGATGATGCCGTATTAGTGCAAGCTTAGCCAAAATACACATACTTCTTGAATATTGCTGTCAATACTCATTTTTCACTCCCGGATTATATAATGGCAGCCCAAGAGTGTTGTACATGATAAGAAATGTAAATTACGCAAGTTCCCGATTATGCAACTCAAAACAGAAAAAAAAAATAATAATATTATGATCAACGATGTTGCAATACTTTTAATCTCGATTGTTGTGGAATGATTTAGCTTTGAATTCATTATCCTTTCATGAGGACATAAAATAAAGGTTTAAATGAAGTGTGATGTATTTTAGAATTTTGCATAACAGATTTTACTTTCAAATAGATAATGACATAAAACGCGAGCAAAAAATTTGAGACCTGTTTTAATCTTAAACGTTAAACAGAACATTTTTGCTTATATTGAGTTTAGAGTGTTGTCTAAATTTTGTGCAACGTTTTTTTTTTTTTTTTTTTTTTTTTTTTGATTTGGTATTTTTATTAGAATAACAAAAACATTAGAAATAGTGCTATTGATAATTTTAACAAATTAATAGATTAATCCGTTCATCATACATTTTAGCTCAAATTAGTTTTCAAATGTAAAATATCTTTTTATTTTTACTAAAAATTCAAGACGATGTATTTTTTATTTAAAAAGATATGAAATATTGCCAGTGAATGAAAACCCAGTGTATGTTATTAAGGCTTAAAATATTTTCAAGAAAAAGAGTTTTTCTAACCCGAATTTATTTTATTTCCAGATTAATTAATCTATTGTAATTTACAAATCATCTTTATGATTTTTTTTTCGTTTTACAAACATTTTAAATTCAAAACAGTTTTGCATTTATAAATAAGCTTCGTATTTATACTTAAGAAAACTCTAGTTAAATCACAGGATGTTGCTGTACAAATGCAAGCTTAGTCATGAAACATATAATTTTAAAATTTTGCTGTCAATTCTCATTTTTCACACCCGGATTATATGATGACAGCACAACAGTGTCGAACATGTTAAGAACTGTAAGTTACTTCAATTTTCGATATGTAACTTACAAAGTTTAAAAAATAATCATTCTAAGATTAACGTGGATGCAATAATTTTAATCTCGAATGTTACGGAATGATTGAACTTTGAATTCATAATCCCTTCACGATGACCTAAAATTATAACTATATAAAATTCTAATGAAACGAATTTATGAGCGATTTCATGAAACGACTGAAATAAAACGAATTTATGAAACGACTAAATAAACAATTGATTATGATTCACGGTGATTTCTCCTAAAATATAGAATATTTTGCAATGTAATTAACATAAAAAATCCGTATTGATCTCAAAACTGGTATTAGAATGTTTAAATTCGAATTAATTTTTCGAAATATTAACTTTTTTCTAATTTTAAATATTTTCTCCAATGATGGTAACTCAAATTTTAATCATAACAGACATTTTTTTTTCATATTTTAGAAAAGGTTATTATTTTAAAATAATTCGGTGACAGGTTTGGCCTTCCTTAAATGTATGCTAAGAAATGTATCCTTTTACTGTTATTCGTAATTCAATTTGTATTTCATTATCATTTTTTTTAATACAAAACTTTTTAAACTTAAACATTTAAATTAAATGGCTTTCACATCTTTCTTTACTTAAACGAAACGAAATGAAAAATATTAGGCACAGATGTCATATACACAACGGGGTACCTAATTGACGCCAGAATGGCGTTATTTTGCCTGACATGGTAACCCGGCTATTGTTGCTTATTTCTTAATAAATGTTTATTCGAGTTTATTTTCTTTCTATTTACAAAAAAAGTTATAAATTGTTTTGTTTTAAAATTATTAATGAAACTATTTTTTATTCATTGTTATTTCATTTTAAAAATAATAGGAAATAATTTAAAAATACATATGTGAATATATACATATGTGGCATTCGAAAACAAGGTTTTCGCCAAATTGTCGTAAAAAAAGAAAAAAAAAACCACACCAAACTCGGAGCGTAGTATATGACAATGAAACTAATCATTATATTTAATTTCAACTTTAAAGCAATGTTTTAATGGTACTAATTCTCCCGTCGACCAATTTTGTCAAATTATATAAACCGCCAAACAACTCGTCAAATTATACAAATTGACATAATTTTTTTATATTTTAAATAACGAAAGAACAAATAAATTAGTATAACATTAATAAAAATACAAATAAAACGTCGAAATAAAAATCACTCGATGGCGTAAACACGTGTAACTGCCTTAAAGTCAAGTGCATGTGGCATTTACGATCAAACATTATTGGAATTTAATTTTATAGTTTGGCGACAGATTTTTGGTCGATGGGATAACCAAGTAGCACAGTTTTAATTCACCACTCGAAAAATAAAAAAATGCTAACTGGCGAGTTAAAAAGAAGCTATTGGCGAGATCTGTACCCGACTAACATAAAAGTAGCAGGAATTCTTTGCGATCATGGCAACTTTAATACAGTTTTATTCGAAAAAATAATTTTGATTCTTTAATGAAAATGGAAATCTTTCTTATGAAAAGCGAAAGTATCAGCCCGTAATTGTTTATGGCATTTACAGGACTTGAACTATTATAATATAAGTGAAATAATGGTGATAGAGTAGTTTTCGGCGGCTTCTCACACCTGTGGCTGGCTAACATTAAAGTACCAAAATGGCAACCTGGAATACATAAAGTGAAGGGATCCGACCGGAACGGTGAATGATAGTCACATGACTTAGGCTATTATTATCAAAACAGCAGTATGATAAAGGATTAAAAACGTAACCTCTTGAGTTTATACAAAAATAATCCTGTGATTAGAATTCAAAGATTTTAAAAAAGTTCAAACTGCACTAAAAATTATTTTTATTATTGATTTTGTTTATGTAGAGGTGCTGATAAGTTCCTGGCTTTGACTAGAAAGAATATTAAGAAATTACACATTTATTTAACATATTCTCCCATAAGACTTTTACTTGTTAAGTGTTAGACTTGTTACATCGTTGTTGCAGCTTTTCTAGTCTTCTGAAATAAAATTCCTTTGACTGGTCCTGAAATCCTCTCTCAGCAGCCTCTTTGACATCTTCGATGTACTCAAAATGATGACCTATAAGGTGTTTCTTCAAGTTTGATAACAGATAATTGTCTGGACGGGCTAGTTCTGATGAATAGGGATCGTAATTGACCAGTTGGAAGCACAGGATCCTCATTTAGCAGCCACAATATTGGACGTGTGTGCAGGTGCACTGTCATGCAACGAAAAAAATCCCATTGGTCAACTTCCCTCGGCTTGATTCTCTGCTTCAACTTGTCCAGCTGGTTAGTTTAATATTCTACGTTAATACTACACCCCTGAAGTAGGTAGTCCATTAACAGAATTCCGTCTTTGTCCAAGAAAACTGACACAAGGACCTATTTGACAGATTTCTGTGTGCGAAACGTCTTCGGCCGCGAGGACCCCCTATGGCGCCATTCTTTTGACTGTTCTTTGGTTTCTGGATCATAGATGTCATCCAAGTTTCATCCCCAGCAATTGTGACATGTCAGCGTGAACGTTCTTTGCTGACTTCCCCTGAAAAACTTCATGACGCCTCGTAACTCCAAAGACCAAAAACTTTCTTGTGTCCCTGCTATCTCAGCTTTCACCCTCAGCAGAAAAAATTATTTTAATCAGAAACACCTGATAGTATTTGAGTTACATAAGAAGATATTAAACTTTCAAATGAGCTTAATTTTGTTTTTCTAATTCAACTATAAGTAATTGAAGCCAGGAACTTTTCAGCACCCTCTTATGCATGTATTTAAACATTGTTTTAGATAGTAAAGATAGTAATAGATAGTAAAAATAGTTAGAAAGATAGTAATACTCTTTGATGTTCTATAAATTTCTTTTCCATCACACTTGAAGTTATAGTTGTCTATTTTTTTTATTTGCGTTCGTAATAATTTTAATGATTGTACCTATCACATTAAAAATGCTAAATATTTTTTTTTCTGTATTTTGAGAGTGGTATATGAAATTATTTTATTTTTATCTATAATCTGTTAAACTGTTTTTTTTTTTTTTTTTTTTTTTTTTGCATGGTATAAATCCGTTTGTTTTTGTGATAAACGGAAAGGATAAAACTTCATTATTATTTTTTAATTTTGAGAAATTATAAGAGTTTTACTTACTTTACTTTGAGAATTAAATAAAAAAATATAATTTAACATTTTTTGAAATTTATATTTCAACATTAGAGGGCGCAGCCTTCAAACATGTTTGCGTTGGGATAAACATGTCAGATTCAATTTTTCATTTATTTTAATACATGGTATTTTCCTGCAATTGATACACCGCCTGTCCAGGTTATCCAATTCACTGCTGTTTTGATTTTATGGAATGCGGTTTATGTAAGATACTTCAGTAGAAAAGAAATATGTAATTGTTTTATTCTTTTAACGTTTAATCTTTTTCAAACCAATATAACAGATGTCTTAAAGAAAATTAATCTAAAAAAACCCAGATAGTTGGTCAAACCTTCAACATTATTTATTTATTTATTTATTTTGTACAACTTTACAGCTTAATTTTTAAAAAATAAGACAAGATTAAAACGAAAATGAATTAAGGGGGTCTAATATCTTTTAAAATCTCGATCGCCAGTTTTAAATAAATGTGATGTAATTTCAGTTTCTAAAAGGAAATGAATCGGAAAGTAGAAAAAAAAAAGTGAAAAAAAGGAGGAGCTGATAAAAACCATGATGCAAGTCCAATTTCTTATATTATTGTAATTTATCCTTTTTTCATATTCTAAGCCTATTTTTTTTCTTAACCCCTTGAGGGGCGATGGGATATATTTTATCCCACCTACGATAAATGAAGATTTGCACCGGAAAAATTTTACATTGCTAACTTTGGTGGAAAAAAGTAGGAAAATTGCGTTTCCTTATTTTGATTTTTTTTTTCTAAATTTCCGGCGGGTATCCAGAATTTCACAAACGTAATGTCTTGCCCTTCAAGGGATTAATTATTGGGTTTGGATACTTATGGAAGGTTTTTGAAATTTGTATAATTTTCAATATTGTTGTATATGTTTGCATAAAATTTGAAAAACCACCATAATTGCAATTTTTTAATATTTTCGATGGAGTCAATCGGTTCTACAAGAAAACATACATGGTAAAGCATATTGAAACATAAGTTTGGGCTTTCGAACATCCTATGTAGTCAATATCTGTGAAAAAAGCCAATTCGTCACGGTGTTCGCCTGTCCATTTATTGGACCAGTGATCAGTAAGATGCGTGCATTGACGAAGTAAAAGAATTGATAACAATAGATTTTGCATAAAACTCGAAAGATGCTTCATTGTTGCATTTTTTGTTTGCATTTTTAATTGTACCAATCGATTCTACTGGGAAAATACACGACAAGTTCGGGCTTCCGTACATCATACGTACGAATAAAGGCCATTCCGTTACAACGTTCACTGTAAAAAAAAACGGACTAAAATACGGAAATACTACTGGCAATCTAGACGCCAGTACTATTTCCGTATTTTAACGGAAGTTTTTCCCGGTAAATTACAGAAATTTTTCCGTTAAATAAAAAAAAAATGAAATTTTTCTGCAATTTACCGGGAAAAGTTCCGTTAAAATACGGAAATAGTACTGTCGTCTAGATTGCCAGTAGTATTTCCGTATTTTAGTCCGTTTTTTTACAGTGTTCGTCTGTCCACTTATTGCATCTTTCACAAGTATGATGCATTCAAGAAATGAAAGAATTCATAACAAGAGAATTGTGGTCTCCACATATTTTTGCAGACCGCAATTTTTATCAAAATGTTTCAGGTATTTTGGATGCACATTGTAATATTGATAGAGAACCTTTCACATATTTACAGTAAATAATAGGACTAAATATCTTGAATTATATGCATAACTACTAAATATAATTGTCTGTACTTAACAATTGCGCCATCATTAACTGCCAACTACTAACTTACTTTATACCTTTATTTGAACCACTTTATATAATACTCGTACTGCGTGACATTATAATATTAAACAAGTCGGAAATTGTGCATCAGACGTGGTAAATGAGGTGTGTTCGTACGATAACTAGTTTTATTAATATTCAGATCTTGGTGCAATAGCTGTTGCACTCTTATGTAAAAATGCATGAATACAAAATTTATTACGATTATATACAGGGTGTCCCAAAACGACCGCATAAACTCTGCGCATCTAGATTCCTCGTTGGGAGTACATAAAAACTGGCCAAAGAAGCGTTCCTGTACGATCCATAGTTTACGAGAAAAATACGAAAAACAAAGCATGACGTCACGGCCGGTGCAAGAAAACAAAACACTTTATTGGACATATCAACAACAGTATTTTCATATCTTTCCAGACGATAATGTTTAAACACACA
The DNA here is from genome assembly GCA_963932465.1 of Maratus speciosus. Taxonomy (NCBI): domain Eukaryota; kingdom Metazoa; phylum Arthropoda; class Arachnida; order Araneae; family Salticidae; genus Maratus; species Maratus speciosus. Next base: position 496,994,237 of record OZ010794.1, on the reverse strand, counting down.
ATTGGGCACAATTTAAAGTCAGGTCGCAGTAGTCACGAACGGAATACATGGCCACCATACGAAGACTATTGGTAGCTGCAAGATGCAGCCTTTTAAAAATACGAGTTCAACGTTGGCTTAACGTCATTCCATGGCGCACGCGCATACATGACGCGATATGCGCGGCGAACGTTTTAAACATTATCGTCTGGAAAGATATGCAAATACTGTTGTTGATATGTCCAATAAAGTGTTTTTTTCTTGCACCGGCAGTGACGTCATACTTTGTTTTTTTGTATTTTTCTCGTAAATGATGATCGTACAGAAACGCTTCTTTGGGTAGTTTCTATGTACTCCCAACGAGGAATCTAGCTGTGCAGAGTTTATGCGGTCGTTTTGGGACACCCTGTATATATTGAATTCAGTAATACGGACATAATATGAGTTCATCCTAAATAGGACGTAATCACTATGGCAACCTAGAATAATTACCTAACACGGAATATCATTGAACAAATTACGTATGATAAGATTAAATAGAATGAAGAAAACTTTTAATTATATATTTCTAAGTTTTGATTCGAAGTTCGCAAAATTTTAAATAATTCGACAAAATTCTTCAACGTCTACATGTATTAAATTTCAAATTATTCGTTTAGGTAGTTTTTGCGCTGTTATATACGGACAGACGGACAGACAGACGGACGGACCAGAGCACGACTACTGGTGCTACATATTTATATAATTACAAACGCACCTAAAAAACAGTCAAATTAACTTTTTATGTATTTATTGTCAAATGTAATATCCGATATATATTTTTTAATTATATGTGCGTATAAAATTTGCTTACTTCGGTTTTAAATTTTCATAACTAATTTAATACAATTTTTACTAACGATTTCAGATTTAATATCATTCAACCTAGCTTTCAAACACTTTTATAATGAGAAATAACGTGAGAGATTCGATTTTCTTTCATGACGAAAAATGTTATTTTCTTGCAATCGATTCTGTCTGACCATATTTTCTGACTCATTGCATTTTGATTTCATGGAGCGTGGTGTATGTGAGAGCATCAGTAAAAATGATAAAGATAATTGTTTTGTGCTTTTGTCATCTTTATCTTTTTCAAATAAATATAACAAAAGTCTTGTAGAAAAAAAAAAAACTTTCAAATATCACAAATTCGATCATACGTCCGACAATTATGTTTTTATTTGTAATAACGCTTTGATTCTTTAACTCAAAAAGAACTATAGGATAAGACACCAATATAACTAAAATTAAAGATTTTCATAATAAGTGTAAATCAAATTAAGATTATTCAAAAGTTTCTAAATGAATTTTGCGATGAAACGATTTTTTAAATAAGAATTTACTTATTATTGATAAAACTGAAGCAAATATATACCTCCTAATACAGATCCCTCCAAACTTTATTATTATGCAATCCACCAGATATATAGATATTTAGAGTTATTTGAATAATCTGTTCTCAGAAAAGGAAAATTTTGGCAAAAATGTACACACTAAAAGGTAATTGGCAGTACAAACGTGAAAGTAGAGTTATCAAAATCTTTTACTATATTAAAAAAAAAAACTTTTATTAATGAATTGATTAGACAAAAAGCAGTTTAATAATAGATTAATAGAAGTGACATAGTCATTATGTAACCTTTCAACAATCGAGGACGGAACTTCAATTTCGATACAGCCACTAAAATGTGCTCATTTTAAAATAATTAATTACTCTGAACACTGTACGAATTTCATGAAAATTTGTTTTTAGGCTAATTGAAGGGTGAATTAGGTAGGTTTTGTAAGAAATATTACCTATTGCAATCTTCCCTATACTAGAATTTCTGAAACATTTTTGCAGATCTCTTTTGCACAAAATCTACCGACACTGCAGAAGTAATTTCTAAATTAGAAATCCAAAAAACAGTATTTGGAAGTCCATTTCGCATAATCTCAGATAAAGGTCCTGCCTTTACCTCCAAAGCCTTTGAAGATTATTGCGTCAGAGAAAATATTAAACATGTCCCGATTACCACAGGGTTACCAAGCGCTAACGGCCAAGTCGAACGTCTAAATTCTGTCATAATATCTGTTTTGTCTAAGTTATCTGTAGATAATCCTACGAAGTGGTATACACATGTAAGCGATGTCCAACAACTAATAAATTCGACCTTTCAGAGGAGTATTAATACAACCCCTTTCGAGCTGATGTTTGGTACTAAAATGAAGGTAAAAAATAATATCGAGATTACTAGCCTTTTGAACGGTGAAATACAATCTGATTTTATTAATAGTCGTGAAGAATTGAGAAAAGACGCTCAAAAACAAATTTTAAAAGTCCAAGAAGAGAACCGTAAAACTTAAAATCTCAGACGAAAAAAGCCTAACAAATTCAAGCTTAATGATATGGTTGCTATAAAACGCACACAACAAGGTCCAGGTTTGAAGTTGAAATCAAAATATTTAGGTTCTTTCAAAGTCATAAAAGTAAAAAATAACGACACCTACGATGTAATGAAAGTTGGATTTAATGAAGGTCCCATGGTCACTAGTACTTGCGCCGAGTACATGAAGCCGTGGACGGATGAAGCTTGACATAAAAAAAAAGATGAAGAATTTCATCGATTATGACACTACCCCGACTATGACAGACCAACGGACTGACTTTAAACGATTTTGACAAAATTAATACCCGAAGGAACGAAAAAAAAAAGACGAAAAGACGTAAGAAAAAGGAAGACTAAAAAAAGGAAAGACGAAAAGACGTAAGGTAAAAGAAGACGAAAAGATGTAAGGTAAAAGAAGACGAAAAGACGTAAGGTAAAAGAAGACGAAAAGATGTAAGGTAAAAGAAGACGGAAAGACGTAAGGTAAAAGAAGACGAAAAGATTTAAGGTAAAAGAAGACGGAAAGACGTAAGAAAAAGGAAGACGATAAGACGTAAGAAGAAAGAACGACAAAGAGACGTAAAAAAAGAATAAGAAGAATTTTTTTTTCAAGAAATAATATAATAATGATGACTTTTTTTCGGATGCTGCTGTTTTTTTTTCTTTATCTTTCCAGGTGATCCAGTTGCTGTTCCCAGCGGTCCAGGATGCGTTCGAGGACGAATGACTAGAAGGACGGTCGAGCTGTGGGATCCCATTTCCCAAAACCCGACAAAGCTAGTTATCTAAAAGCGCTGCCAGGAGTCGATATCACAACTCCGCACTACTGATGCTGACGCATGCGCGGAACAAGTGACTGTCGGCGGCAGACGTGCTCCGAGGAAGAAACTGAAGTGACTCGAGGAACTTGAGAACATTATTCGAGTGTTGGTGCTGATGTGAGGTGGTGAACGCAAGAAGGTAGTAAGAAAGACGTAGATGTTTAAATCAAATTAAGGTGCATTAACTGTTTTTGTGAGTGCTGTCGTCATGTATCTGTCCTGTAAATATAGTTTTCTCAATATAACTATTTTTTTAAGAGAGAGTCGTAATTTTTTCCTGGTGTTGCATTTTATTCTGATAAAAAGGATGATTCCATATATATATATATATATATATGTAACTTTTTTATGGGCACGATAACTTCTATAATTCTGCACAAATCTCTTCCAAACTCATACATAAAATCAAAGGGTAGAAAATCTCGGTCAAGTTCGTTAATGGATAAAATCGGACCAAGGGTGTGGAAATAGGGTGGGGTTTTGTGAAAACCGGAAAAAACCCCATAACTTCTTAATTATAATAACATATCAAATCAGTTTAAAGTAATTATTACTTCTAGGGAAAGGGCCAAAAATTTGGGTATCACAGATTTTTGATAAAATTAAAAATGGGCTCAAGGGGCAAAAATATAGGATTTTGGGGAGAAAAAAAATCTTCGTCAATTCTTAAGATATCAAATTCACTTAAACTTATTATAAATCTTCTTAATATTATCTACAACTTTTATAGTGAAAAAACTTTGATAGGACCAACTCTTACCGCAAAAAAATTAAATAAAATAAAATAAAAACGAAAAAAATATGGGGGGGTGTTGAAGAAGAAAAAAATCATGACTTCGTCAACTCACAAGATATCCAATCCGCTTAATTTTACTTAATTTTACTATACATCTTCTCAATATTAACTACAACTTTCATATTGGCAAGTTTTTAATAAGACAAACTCTTATAGCAAAAACAAATTAAACAAAAATAGGGATTGAGGAAAAAATTATCCTTTTAAGGGTCGACTCAAATCTAAACGGCTTATTTTCTGACTCATTTTTAAATTCTTTTTTGCTCTCAAACGCATCCAATTGGCAGGTTCTCTTATTGAAAAACTATATAATGTGCTGTTTTAGTCGAATTTTTGATAAAAGTAGAATATATTTCAAAAAATGCTGCCAAAGTGGACATTTTGAACCGAATTTCCCGAAGTGATATTGCTGATATTGCGAAAAATTTATATGCACCATTTAAAAATAGAAATTATTTCCAATAGTTTGGTATCAGTAACTTTCTTCTACAACAATTTGTTGCAGAGTTGGGTGTTTACTTTTTTTCTACGACTGTACAAGTTGGGCAGCATTATTAAATACGATGTCCGAAATTCAACTATTTAACAGGAAATAACAAGATCTAAAAAAGATAGCAAGTCTAATTTACGGTACGTTGTTCAGTCAGAAAATAACATGGAGAAGAGAATATAGACATCTGCCTCGTGAGTCGTCAACTTGGAGTTAGGAACTATCACAATTGCATCACAGCCATGGGTATGGGTGATGGTTTATCCCAGTAATGTTAAGTGCGTACCCACACGTTATAGCCATTTTTTCAGATGAATCGGAATGCAAATATTAATGTTTTTCAGAAACTGAAACAATATGCATTAATAATTTTACGAGCCGGGTCGATATTCATTGAATTTCACGAAACTGAGCAATATTTGCCATAATTTCACGAAACGGAATATCCGTTGTTGTTTTTTCCGGTACATTTCGAAACCTGCCTGCACCTACAGTTTTATGAATGGTCAAAGTTAAAAAGATAAATTGAGAGCACCTTTTTTTTCAAAATTTAAAAGCAATAAACGCTAAACACTTATTTTCTTTAATGTGTTTTACAATAAAATAAATATCCTTTGGATTTCAAAATTTTTACAAGCTATATTATTGAATTTGATAATACCTCACTAATATTTATTTATTTTATTTTTCTAATAAACACTTATTGATGAATCCTAATGTAAAAATGATTTAAGAAAACAACAGGTCGGAAATTGTATGTCAAACGTGGCAAATGAGGCGTGTTCGTACTAAAGCTAGTTTTATAAATATTCAGATATTGGTGCAATAGCTGCTGCACTCTTATGCAAAAATGCATGAATACAAAATTTATTACGATTTATTACATAAACTAAATTCCGTAATACAAAAGTAATAGGGCACCATCTTAAATAGGCCGTCATCACCATGGTAATACATAGAATAATTGCCTATCATGGGATATCGTTACATTCATTACGCATGATAGGATTTAATAGAATGAAAAAAAAACTTTTATTAAAACCTTTTTAATTTTTGATTCGATTTTCATGAAATTTGAAATGAGTCGCCAAAATTCAGCAAAGATTCTATATATTAAATTTCAAACCACTCGTTTGTATAATTTTTGAGCTGTTGTAAGCGGACAGACGGACGGACAAGACGACGACTATAGGTGCTACGTATTTATATAATTACGAACGCACCTAACAACATACAAAACAATGTGTCTATTTTTTTCTTTACATAATAAAGTATCCCTTATAATAGTTAAGTAAAAATAAACATAGTTTATGGCAGTCCACATTAAAAGGAACAAGTATTTGCGTTATGCAATCAGTTGATTGTAAATCTTGGGAAAATGCCTATCGCTATATACGAGACTTTGATCTCTATGCGGATAACAGAAACCTGCAGCTCTTTTAGAATCTTGAGAATGCGCCTGACTGACGCCACTTGAATTTTTATGTTTGATAAAATATCGATGGCATAAAATTTCATTTCTAAAAACTCTTTTTTGTTTCTGCTTTTGTATGTAAATAAGAGGACAGTAGTAAAAGAGCTTTGATTTATTTATGCTTGAATCAAAAGTTTTGATATATGAGTTTTAAAAAGAAAAATATCTGATTTTTAATTAAACTTGTATTATAAATAGGGGATTAAATCTTCACTCCCGGTTAATAGAATATCGGTGAAAACCATTTTATTAAAATTGAAAACGCTAATATATATTTTACATTTACTATATTTTTTACTTTCTTCTATCTTCAATAGAAAAATGTATTGTAATTTAAATTTTTTTCGATTTCCAGTTTTAGACGCATTTACACGTTTTTGGGGTCAGAGATCCTCAAAAACATGACTGTATGTCCGTATGTCCATGTGTCACCATTGTATCATCAAAAAAGTGTATGAAGTTATGCATAGAATTGAATATATATATTTTTTTTTGAGTATTTGGCTATGACAAGCAGGTCCTCCCTTAATTTGGAATAATTCTGACGGAAGGGGTCGCTGTAATAGCGATTTTTGTGCCATTTTAATTATTGTACCATGGAAAAGTGTATGAAGTTATGTATGGAATTGAACCGATTTTAGGTAGATTTCGTAAGAAATACTACCTATTTCAGTCGTTACCATGGTGCGACTTTTGAAAAATTCCTTCATAACTTTTCATTATATGACCCAAGGAACCCAAAACCATCCCCACCTAAAAAGTTTATATATATATATATATATATATATATATATATATGTATATATATGTATGTATGTACTAAATTTTGTCCGCACGATAAAAGTCGCAATTATGCACGGATCGTCTTCAAACTCGCCAACAACTTTGAGATGGCTAATATCTCGGCGGGGATTGAAAATGGTCAAAATCGGCCCAAGGGAATGGGAATGGTGAGGGTTAAAAATGTTGAATACCGTCTTAACATGATTCTGATAAAACCAGCTCTTACACAACAATGACAGGAAAAAATAAATATTTTTCGTTATAGCAGTTGCCAACAATAAAAAAAAAAGCAATAAAATTCTCACCAGAACAATTGCTTTTCTACTGCAAGATTTTCATGTGAAAAATTAAATTAAATAAATAATTTGACGAATTGAAGACAAATTGAATATTACGTCATAAGTTTTCTATAGCAAGATTTCCGCATGAAAACTCAAAATGAAATTGAAGTACTCCGCCGAAAGGAAGCACTGTAATAGCGATTTTTGTATAATTTTCTTGATTTTTTTTTTTTTTTGTATTTTTACTGTACACCGGTGGTTCATAAAGCGACGGGAACTTCGCATTTCGCTTCATCATAAGCCGGCTATTCGCGAACAACTGATGTAAAACTTTCATTTTAATAAATATCCGGATAGAGATAAACTTATTTTTACTCCGATTAATTGCCTGAAGCAGAAATTTCAGATGAAAGACAAAGTTTGTACTTTATTGAACTAATAATATCACCTTATTGACATTTGTAACTACACTTTGAAATAATAAGATGTATTAGATAGACAAAAGTTTTGGGATTGGCGCATCCAAACTAGTTTTAGATTGCACATTAACAACATCGAAAAGCATTTTTCCATGAAATCTCTCGATTATGTATTCAAATAGAGTTTTGAAATTTATTAAAACCAATACTTGCGCATTAGCCACATGGCATGAGTTAATAGACGACGAAATCGCCAAAGATTTCGCTAGTATAGGAGCCTTTTTGTTTCTGATTATTTTAGTGGTTTAACAGCGTAATTCGTTTAGATGTCTCTTAAATTTGTGTATGTTTTATTCTATTTTTCTTTTTATTGATGACTTTTTAATTCCATTACGGGACATTAGATGGAAACAAATGTTGGACCATTTACATTGTTTTTACTGCAAACGGGTTAATCCTTCGTAATCGGGCTACACTCGATTGAGATAGATTTAAAATGAATTCATGCTTGAAAATTATTTTAAAAAACCTTATTAAGTAAATATTGTAATTACAGTAAATCGGGAAAGAGTTGTCAAACAAATTGCATTAAAAAAAACAAAAACAAAAACTTTTTTTTTCTGTAATTGATGGTGAAGAACATGAAGTTGCGAATAAGAGGCCCCATTTATTTATTAAATCTTACATGCACATTTTACATTTTTACGCCGCATATTTATCTTTATTTCTTACCTTACACTAAAATGCAAGGTGGCCATAATTAAACTCAGAGAACTCAGAGTGTTCTGTAAGGCGATCTAATTGAGAGAATGACGCCAAATTTTGTAAGAAGATTAAACAAGACAGGGGACGACGGATTCCGCGAAAAAAAATAGTTCCACAAATCACCGTTGGGGAATGTATGGCGCCAAGTAAGAGAAAAGTGAGTTTTTAAAAATGATTTTTAAAAATGATTTTTAAAAACATGATTTTAAAAGTAAGTTTTAAAAAACGATTCCAAATATCTTCCTTTATCTTTAGTAACTTCAAAAACTAATATATTTTCAAGATTTAAAGAGATTTTATAAAAAAGACGTTTCCAAATCTAGTAGAATATAATATAACCACGAGCGAAAATATAATATAACAACGAACGAAAATATACCATAACCTTTTCCGAGTTACTAACGATTCCACAAATCGTCATTTATCTTTAGTAACTTGAGAAACTAATTTATTTTTAAGATTTAAAGAAGCTTTTATAAAATAAAGAAGTTTCTAAATCTAGGAGAATACAATGTAACCACGAAAAAAGAAAATGTACTATAACCTCATCTGAGATACTAACGATTCCAAGAAGCATCCTCTATCTTTAATAACCTCAGAAACAAAAATATTTTCAAGATTTAAAGAAGCTTTTATAAAAAAGAAGTTTCTAAATCTAAGAAAATATAATATAACCACGACCGAAAATATTCCATAACATCTTCCGAGTTATTTATTATTCCAAAAAGCATCCATATCTTTAGAAACTTCAGAAAACAATATATTTTTAAGATTTAAAGAAGCATTTATAAAAACGAAGTTTCTAAATCTAGGAGAATATAATGTAACCACGAAAAAAGAAAATATACTATAATCTCTTCTGAGATACTAACGATTCCAAAAAGCATCCTCTATCTTTAATAACCTCAGAAACAAAAATATTTTCAAGATTTAAAGAAGCTTTTATAAAAAAGAAGTTTCTAAATCAAAGAGAATATAATATAACCACGACCGAAAATATTCCATAACCTCTTCCGAGTTGTTTATGATTCCAAAAAGCATCCATTATCTTTAGAAACTTCAGAAAACAATATGTTTTAAGATTTAAAGAAGCATTTATAAAAACGAAGTTTCTAAATCTAGGAGAATATAATGTAACGACGAAAAAAGAAAATATACTATAACCTCTTCTGGGATACTAACGATTCGAAAAAGCATCCTCTATCATTAATAACTTCAGAAACAAAAATATTTTCAAGTTTTAAAGAAGCTTTTATAAAAAAGAAGTTTCTAAATCTAAGAGAATATAATATAACCACGACCGAAAATATTCCATAATCTCTCCAAAGTTATTAATGATTCCAAAAAGCATCCATTATCTTTAGAAACTTCAGAAAACAATATATTTTTAAGATTTAAAGAAGCATTTATAAAAATGAAGTTTCTTAATCTAGGAAAATATAATATAACCATATTTTCCGAACAAAATAAAAAATTAAGCATTAAAGAATTAAGGAGTTATGAAACATTTAACTTGTTTATAGTTTATAGAAATAAATACAGTTTATAATTAATACCTAAAACAATAACCAGTATTTAACTATGCATTTTCGAATTGAATTCTTGAGATATTCAAAATAAATGCAGATAGCTTCGGGATAATTAGCATTATGCAGTGCTGTGACTTTGTGTTTGGTTATCGATACAAGACAAAGGACACTAATAATGGTGTATTGGCCTCATTAGTCAAAATAAGTGTCATGGCTGTGATATAGGTATTGACTAATGAGAGTTATTGGCATACGTTACAAGAGGTCTAAGAATAGTTATTCGCTAGACTTTATTTAAAATATTAGGAATTATTTATTATATCAATTTTATAAAATGCTTCTATGCACACGTCTGCTGTTTTTTTTTTTTTTTTTGGTTTTTTTTTTTTTTTTTTTTGGTAAGATTTTCTCGTTTTAAATATATCTAACTTAGAATATTTGCTAAAAATCGGTTGAAATAAAGAAAAAAAACGCATAAAATTAAACATTAAGAAAGTAAAACGATATCCAGCAACAAAATGATTTCTGTTTTAAAAATGTCGCAGATATGCTGTTTTTGAATTCGAAAAAAATATGCATAATAGAAACAAAAACAATCCTTATTTAAAAGCATCATATCTACCTTGTCATTGCTATAAATATTTCAATTTCAGTACTTTTTTAAACATTTATTTTACTTTTTTAAGCGGAAAAAGCAGAAAAAAAGTCGTGTTTTAAATAGCATCAAAGTCTTAATATGGGTAAGGTGCCCAATTATCATCCCCCAGTCACTTTTATGCCCTTGGAAGTTATAAATTTCAGTTAAAATCTAGCAAATTTGGATTTTAGATAGACTAACTACCCATCCACATAGAAACACAGTCAAATATCCTACAAAAAATTTTAACATTGCGAAAAATTGTTTTTTCAAAAGTATCTAAAAAATGAAAAGGAAAAAAATGGTCCCACTTTCGTCCCCCCCAAAAAATCAATACGCAGAGGCTTAACTTATAACTAAATCAAAATTTATTTCTAAGTGAGTAAGTAATTTAATTTACATTAAAGTAAGGTACAAAGAAATGTACTAATTGTAAGTGGAAGAATAACATAACGAAACATTAACCATCCAAACACGGAGGAAAAAAAAAAAATGTCATGAAAAACATTCCTAATTTTGTCCCCTGAACAAAAATAAGACCTGTAAGGGCGACGAAATTGGGACCACGCTATTTCCCAACATAACGGAGCTTCATATACCCGTAAGATGAACTGAGCGTCCTAAAATTCACTGTATGCTACTGTCAGCATCTTATACCAACGTAAAATGCATGCAATGAATAAGCAATAAATATTTACAGTACAGTAAATAACGTTCTACAAACGACGTAATAAGAACTCAGGTCTTCTAAAAATAGAAAATTCACCGTCTTGAATTTATATATGCGTCTTTGCGAAGGAAACTTTCAATTATGACCCCTTTTACCTTCCGTCTCCTGTGCCTTGCGTCATAAGTGGCGACACTTTCGCAGAAGCGGAGAAGTTAAGGGGGACGAAACATGGGCAATTTACACTACATTTTATTATTGATACTTTCTAACGTAGCTGAAAACCATTTATTGCTTTGGATTGGCCATCTGTCTGTCTTGGAGTCTCGCTGTGATCTAACTCTTTTAATCCCTTGCCGCTGACGCCCGAACCCAGTTCTGGTAACGCAGATGCACCAATTTTAGAATGCTCGACCTGAGCTCGGGCAAGAGAAAAATCGGTGTTTGAATTCCATGATGCCCGAACTGAGTTCGTCCAATGCATAATATGTAATTTACCTTCTCAAAATGGCTACACTAATCAGACAATGTTTCCTTTGTTGTCGTAAAACTGATGAAAAGGGAAAGAGAATACAACGCGAGACTCGAGTTTATTGTAAAGACTGTGATGTAGGCTTGTGTGCCGTGCCATGTTTTTGTATATACCATACTGTCTAGGATTTGTGAAATTCAAAGGAATCTGAAAGGCATGTAATTCATTAAAGTTGATATAAATAATAATATTATTGTATTAGTTTATATTTATCTTGAAAATAATGTCATTTGATTTATTTTGCTATAATTTGAGCAAAAATTACTGTAATCCATTAACATTTCCCATATATGTGAAAATATTGAATATAGTAGTTGTTTCGTTTATTTATTTATTTTTTTAATCTATTTCTAACATTTTGATGATAATAACAGACAAAATCAAAGAGAAAAAATAATCCATTTTTAGCACGTTTTTCTTAAATATATTCGATACACTGTAAAAATTTGCAGCATTCTGGCAGGTCATTTGACCATTTTTTTCCGAAAACGGTTACACAAACGTAATTTAACACTATTCTGACCATATTATTGACCGTTTTATGGTCAGAATATAGTTAAATTATGGTTATGAAACTGTTTTTTCAAAAAACGGTCGAATGACCTGCCAGAATGCCGCAAAATTTTTAACAGTGCACTGTTAAAAATTTGCAGCATTGTGCCCAGTCATTTGACCGTTTTTATCGAAAACGGTTACACGACCGTAATTTAACTGTATTCTGACCACATTATTGTTCATTTTATGGTCAGAATATACACTGTTAAAAATTTGCAGCATTCTGGCAGGTCATTTGACCGTTTTTTACGAAAACTGTTACACAACCGTAATTTTAACACCATTCTGACCATATTATTGGCCATTTTGTGGTCAGAATATAGTTACACTATGGTTATGAAACCGTGTTTTCAAAAAATGGTCGGATGACCTTCCAGAAAGCTGCAAAATTTTTAACAGTGTAATTAAATTACGGTTATGAAACTGTTTTCTCAAAAAAACGGTCGAATGACTGGACAGAATGCTGCAAATTTTTAACAGTGTGTAGGTATGACATCGGATTGGCATGTATTTTTTATACAATATTGAAGTTTTCTATAGAATATTTGATATTGAAAATGAAGTGGGTGGTATTTATAGCTTGTTTTCAGGGGCGCACAGAATATTTCCCTAATATTAAAATACATGGGGAAAATCATTTTCCGTGCATTTTATTGATGTTACAATATTTGAAACATACTGAGGATGATATGAATGACTGAATTGCACTATAACATGCATTTTCAGGAGTATGGAATAATAGCATTTACAGTTTATTTACAGGGGCACACAAAAGAATTCCATTATGTTACCATATATGGGGAAAATCGTTTGGGGTTCACTTTGATGATCTTATAAAACTTCGAACATAATGAAATTACTGAAGTTCAATAACACACATAATCTTTATAGATTTTGGAGTACGTGGCATTTATTGTTCATTTACAGAGAAGCACAAAAGAATTCCGTTATAGGGCTGATTAAAATCAATAAACGCTGGAATATGCACTGTAAAACATTTGCAGCTAATTTTTCAGCTATTGGACCGTTTTTAAAGAAAACGGTTACATAACCGTAATTTAACTGTATTGTGAGCACAATATGAGCGATATTATCATCAGAGTACAGTTAAATTACGGTTATGTAAGAGTTTTTTTTATAAAAATGGTCAAATGACTGCAAACGTTGCTGCAATTTTTTACAGTGTGGGTTTCCTTTGTCGTATGCGATTTTTAACTTATCTAATATTTTGTGCATTACTTGATGCGTTTAAATTCATGAGATCATATGTAGCGCTACAAGAAAGAATAAATACATGGGCTACATGCATGTATGTACTACAATTTTTAAAAATGGATTTTTACTCAGTTATACCTTTTTTTGTTTAGCTATTTCTAGATATCTCATTTCATTGTATGAAGAAAATTAAATCTGTTAATAATATGCTATTAGTGATGAAAAGTGTTCCACAATCTGTTCCTCATACATGAGTTTTCATTTTTTAAATACTGAACAACAATTAAAACAAGGAAGAAAAAAATCATGCATCACGCATAGATTATGAAACACTTTCCAATACATTCAATGTAACAAAACTGCACCTTTTAAAAAATTAAAATATTACGTCTAATTTAACCCTATGGAAACGCATAACACATTTCAAAACCCAATTTCAGCTGTTCCCTTGCACAATTGGAAAATTATCCAAATTTTTTCAGCAGCCTTGCATAGGATATATAGATTTGAATCTATTAACTACATGCTTGCCAAAATTTAGTTCACTTAAGAGATACATGTACTTCAGTTGAAAATTTACCTTCAGCATTTTCCTCTAATAAGGAGACGGTACGTGAATACTTTTGTGCAACCCTGTATTTGAGGTATAGAATTTATATATGACGACTAAGATGCAAAAAATTTAATAAATTGAAAAGTGCATACCGAATTTTAAACCGCACACTCCAGCAATTATTTCTCAAAGACAGTGCTGTACTGTAACCAATTTCTTTTGTGTGTCCCTGTAAATGAATAAAAAATGATAGGAATGCCCTGTTCTAATGTGGTCGTAGTGGAATTCAGTGATTTATATCAGTTTCAATAAATTTGAAATATCGTAATGTCATTAAAATACTCTGCAAACGATTTTCCCCCATATATCATAATGTAATGGAATTATTTTGAGTGCCCCTGTAATCGAACTATTAATTCTACATACTTCATATACAATAACAAACATGCTTGTGCGACCCTAAATAATCTTTATCAATTTCATGAAAATCTGAGTATAATTACGGGAGTTAGAGCGTGGGCAGACGGCCAGACAAACCGAAATCATAAACCCTTTTCAACTATGTTGGTAAGTATTAAAAAAAGAATTCCAACGAGTCATGTTTGGGTATGATACGTAATAATGCAATACGGTATATACTTCAGTGTATCATGTATGACAGCTATGTTCCAAAAATAAACTTAAGGTGTCCTACTACATTTGACATCCTTTTTAAAATATAGTAAAACATTGATTTAACATTTATTTTTAAAAATAAATTGGAATGAGAAAAGAGATTTTAATTTGTAAAATAAAGTGTTTTTGTAGAATATTTTTCATTTTTAAAATTTAATAATAATGCAATTTCTCACAAAGACAAAAAATGATAGCTTTTTAAGATGTTTAAAAAAAATATTAATTTTCAGTTACTATGATGTACTTGCAACTAATATAATAAAGCATGATCATATAAGGTTATAATAGTGCAGTCAAATAAAGCTAAAGCATTTTATATAAATATAACATTTAGTTTTCAGAGACAATACATTTTTCGTGTTTTATTATTCATGAAAGTCACGTTTTTTTTTTTTTTTTTTTTTTTTTTTTTTTAAGGAAATGTATTTAAAGATATATTTTTGAAACCTATTTAGAAGTATTTTACTCAAAATGTAAGCATTCCCGATATCTATTGTTGTACTTTCATTAATCACAATAGTAGAAGGTTAGCAGCAATATAACATCAACTTTTGGTTATTTTAATAAACAGTTAAAGTTTGGCAGTGAAAATAATTAGATATAACTAAACTTACAATGATATACAAACAAATACTGTTTTGGATTATTTATTGTACAGACTTTTAAATAAATCAATAAATCAATTATAATATGTGTATGAAATTGGTTGTTTAAATTTAATGGAGTATATAATACTAACGATAGGTCTCAAGATAAAGCAATCCACCGAGAACCTACCGAAATATATTTTTCCTGTTTTTAATTTTTTATTAAGTAAACAACAATTTAAAGAAAATTTACAATGTTTTACTCCAGAAGCTATTTTTTAATTACATATTCGTTTTTCGTTTTTATTCAATCAAACAAAATTAGTTTCAGCAAGCCCAACACGTAAAAAATAATAAAAACCCTTAAAATATTACTTACACCAAAGTATTTCTAGAATGTATTTAAATATAGATAACATTCTAAGAAGTAAATTTGACAACTTTTTATAAGCACTCGATAATAAAAGATTTAGCATACGAAAGTTTGACATGAATATGTATTAACAATTATTATGCTTCAAAATTAACATAAAAAAAGAACGTCTCGCACTGGTCTTTCAGCTTGCAATGCCTAATATATTCATAATGAAGGCAGAGAACTTGCAACTAATTAGCTTGATTTGGAGCATGGCTTTGAATTTGGTTATCGGTACAAGACAAATGACACTAATAATGATATATCGGCCTCATTAGTTAGAATAAGTGTCATGACTTTGATGCACTTATTGATTAACAAGAGTTATTGAGCGCTGCATTTCATTAAGAAGTGTTTTAATAGTACTATTTTACACTGTATAAGAAATTACACGTTATACAGTGTGGGTCAGAACTATATGTCAAAACTGTAAAGGCAGGTAAAAGGGACATAAATAAGCAGATTTCGTATAGGAATGTAGATGCAGAAAGGCAGCATTGAGGGAGTAGAAGGCGTTGTTAAGTTTGGTGGATGTTCGCAACATGTATCTTTACATCAATGCGGAGCATGCCGGCATGCATTTTATGTATGAGGCTAAGCAAGGAAATGGCTCATACCCAACGCACGTCCAACAGCTTTTGAGCTTATCGAAGGACTATCTTCTACTGCACGTAATACTTCTTCTTCTACTGCAGGAAGTCGTAGGTATCTTACAGTGCCCTTATCACGCCGGAAAACATAAAGCGATACACTCGCGCACAATCCCTAATGAATACACTCAAATGTTCGAGGATCCAGCAGAATCCTACCCGGGAATCGTTCAATCTAAATTCTTTGAGCAGCCAAACCATTTCCTTGAGCAATCTTATACATGAAATGCATGTCGGCAAGCTCCGAATTGGTGTAATAATCCATGTTGCTCGGAATCCGTGCGGGAAAAGACGATTCAAGGCAACGAAGTGCATTCATACGCCGCATTCAACAGCGCCCTCTACTACCTCAACACTGCATTGCCACACATAGATTCCTATACGAAATTTGCTTATTTAGATTCCCTCTACCTGCCTTTACATTTTTGACATATTGTTCTGAAATACACTGTATATGTTTCAGAAGCTACATACATAGGTTCTTCTCTTGTAATGGAGGAGTTAAAAACCTAAGTAAATTGTCATTCAAACCCTTGTTTTGAATTAATTGGGTTTGATCTGAATTCGCATTCTTAAGATAACAATTTATTCATTGTCCCAAGAAACCAAATCATAGTTTGAAAATACAGGGGGATTCGAAACTCGTGGCACAAACTTTAAGGGTTCGATGAAGTTAACAATAATTTATTTTAACTGTACAATCATTTATTATACAGGAATGCATATCGGTAGTGACGCGTTGCGGCATAATCACGGTAAAGATATATGAAAGATTTTTTTTATTGACAGCGTCGTTGACAAGTGCTATGTTTACAATAAGTGTTCAAACATGCGACAACCAAGAATAACCTGCAACAGTAACAGCAAGAGTACATATGTTCGAGGGAAAGTCAGTAAGTAGGTCACAAACCGATATGAGAGGTCGGAAATTAGTAGTAAATTGCTTCCAAATATGCCAATAGGTGAAAGCACCGTCCAACTGTAAAATGGTAATTTCGAATTTATGAGACAACACTTGTAGAAGATGAGCAAAGGCGTTCAAATGTTGTTGACGAAGAACGAAGTGGTCGCTTGTCAGCTCTAACCATTTCCTCAACCTTCCGCACTGTGTCTTCTGTCGCAATCTCAATAGGACGACCACTTTGTTCTTCGTCAACAGCTTTTGAACACCCCTGCTCATCTTCTACAACTGTTGTCTCAAAAATTTACATCTTACAGTTGGACAGTACTGCCAAAATTGACATCTTACAGTTGGACAGTACTGCCACATTTTGGCATATTTGGAAACAATTTACTGCTAATTTCCGACCTCTCATATCGGATTGTGGCCTACTCACTGACTTTCTCTCGTATATGAGGACTGCTCAACGTGACGCTCGCCTAGAAAGTTTTCTTGGCGCCCATTAGAAGATCTGCTGTCGCTAACTTAAAAAATAAATAAATAAAAATCCATTAAAAAATGTTTTTTTTTTTATCATTAATTATTTCCATATTTTTTTTTATAGACATGATTCAGGTTTCTGACACCTTCCCTTACAAAGAAATTAGAAACCCATCTGAGAAAAGTAAAATTCCAAGTTCACTATGATTTCTCTTCAAATGATTTTTACATGCAGTTACTGAATTATAGAAATCCTACGGCTACCTGCGAGATTTGTATGCTCCGCGTAAGACGGGTGTGAAT
Source organism: Maratus speciosus (assembly GCA_963932465.1). Lineage (NCBI taxonomy): Eukaryota > Metazoa > Arthropoda > Arachnida > Araneae > Salticidae > Maratus > Maratus speciosus. The sequence continues at coordinate 496,976,322 of OZ010794.1, read as the reverse complement.
CGTAATCACAACTACAGACAGATAATATCCTTGCATGTTTTTTATTATATGAGTAATTCCGCCCTACATTGATTACCATCAACTGATGTACACTCCTGCTTTCTGAAAGGTTAGACAGACATGGTGTATAAAACCTACATGGACCACAACTTCTATTCACTCCCTGCCGTTTTAGTCCAAGAGCTGTTAAACATTTTAGGGAAGGTATTTGAGGCACCCTGAAAATTTGTGCAACACTTCTTTTGTAATGCCTGAATACAAAATCGAATGTCTGGCTGAAGGATCGTGGCCCAAAACCTGTGCCAGACAAAAAATGGCACTTGACACGTGTCTGGCACAGTTTTTGTGCCGACTAAAGTGTCTGTCATTTTCAAAATATTTCTTTCTAAGCATAAATATTATTGTGCCTCAATCTCAGCGTGCCTCAAATATTTTTTTGGGTAGTGTCAAAAAATGGCACTTGACACGTGTCTGGCACAGGTTTTGGGCCGACTAAAGTGCCTGTCATTTTCAAAATATCTTTTTCTAAGTATAAATATTATTATGTTTCAATCTCAGCGTGCCTCAAATATTTTTTTGGGTAGTGTCAAAAAATGGCACTTGACACGTGTCTGGCACAGGTTTTGGGCCACGATCCTTCAGCCAGACATTCGATTTTGTATTCAGGCATTACAAAAGAAGTGCTGCACAAATTTTCAGGGTGCCTCAAATACCTACTCAAAAATGTTCAGCAGCTCTCCTACTATTTATCGCGTTGAGGATTCTTCCCTGGAATAACATTCTAATTTTTTTTCAAATAATTTTTACGTGTAATTTCTGAATCGTAGAAGCCTTATGGCTACAACTGTGAAGTACGTAAGTACCGCATAAGATAGGTGTGCATCGGTAACACTATTACAGTTAGATAATATCGTTGCATGTTTTGAGTTATATAAGTAATGGCGCCTTACATTGATTCCCTTAAACTGATGTGAGCTTCTGCTTACTAAAAGGTTAGATAAGCCTCATGTACAAAATCGACACGGCGCACAACTTCTACTCAGTCCCTGTCAGTTGTCTTGTGAAGGATTCTTCCCTAGAAATACCAACCTATGGTCTATTTGATCATCGACCTTAGTCTGTTTTCATTATGATTATTAATCAAACTCATTTTTCCAAATCGCCTCTTGTCACGTTTACCAGTGTATTTAGTTCGGGATGAACATTATAGTTATTTTCAAGACCATAATAACGGAGTCTGGGAGGAACATTTATGCTCTGCAGACTTAGCTTCCTCATCTGAACAATCTATCAAATTAGGCATCAAAATAATTTCTTTTAGTGCAAATACAAAAAAATAAAATAAAAATTTCATAATTTAAATATACAGTAATAATGAATGTTTTTGCTAAAATAATTGTTTCTAGAAATTAAAAAAGTACGTTAGTATATTTTTTTCTTATATTATTTATAAATAATAATAATAGTTATTGTCTCTGAAACAGGCAGACGATTTTTTACGTAAATTCTTTTACTCAGGATAAAACCTAACACAGGAAAAGGAAAAGAATCATTAGTGTCTGATATCAACGGAATGAAAAAAGATCCGAATCTTAGATTGATATCGATCATTTGTATCACATCAATAATAAAAAACACCAAAGGAAAATAGTTAAAACCAATTTATCTTCCTTAGGATACTACTATATGTTTTATTCAATAATATTACCATGTATATTTTGTCTTAAATTTTACTATGTTATGTAATGTAACTGATTCAGTTTATAAAGGACAAGAATTAGCTATGACTTTGATACTACATATGAATGTTTTTGTAATATATTTATAACACTGATCACAGCATTAATTTTAGTGACGTTTATTTGCAAAATGTAAATTTTGTATAAGATGTTTTCTATATTTTTTCTTCACTATATAATATTAATATAAAATTTTATTATGCAATTATGCTATGCAATTATGATAAAGAATTTATGTTAGAGATTTCGTTCTTGAAAATAAATACATGATATGATTTCAAAGATTTATTATATTACATATGTACGCACATGTATATATATAAATGTGCAAACAGGAACGCAGATAACATGAAAACCTGTTCAAATTGAACTCGTTTCATAGTCTTGGAAATAAATACATGATATGATTTCAAAGATTTATTATATTACATATGTACGCACATGTATATATAAAAATGTGCAAACAGGAACGCAGATAACATGAAAACCTGTTCAAATTGAACTCGTTTCATAGTCTTGGATAAGAAAATGGACAAAATATTGCTAATTGTTTTTGCATAAAAGGAATCTTTTTAACGCTGAAACAGAAAACAGTTATTAAAGATATAATCAAATCCCATATTATGGAAAAATAACAAAATGTTAATGCGGAAAAAAAAATTAAAGAAAAATCGTCCCTTTTCCAGTATAGGGAACTTAACGAGATGGAGAAAGTGGGTTTGATAAAAGAAGAAAAAATTGTATGAATATTCTGGAAACCTATTCACTGCTTCATATACACGACAATTTTTTCAACATTTATGCAATTTATTTAATATTTAACAAGCCATTTATCTATTTTATGTACAAATAGAAGTAAATTATATATATAAAACAATAATAATAATTATATTAGTAAAATTTTTATATATATATTAGACCGAGAAGCGACTACAAAAACCATCACCTCATCAAGTTGACTACTGAAATTCCAGAATTAATTAAAAATCGATTCCCATATTAAAAACAACTGGTCTGTTAAGTCATATCGTGCTGAAAAACACCTGCAAAACCAATTTTATGGGTTCACTGTTAGATTTTCTATTGAATTTACTTACTCCGAATCCTCCATGATTTCATACCTTTTCTGTAGGAAAACATATTGATAAATCTACCGATCAACTACTAAAATCGAGTCTGAGGGTGGTTTCTACCAAGATATGTCTTTGCAGACAAGTTGCATTTTAATATGCTATTCGATTCCTTTCGAATGATGGAATTTCAGCTGTCAACACGTATGAAGTAATAGTCTGTGCAGCCGACTCTTGATCTGTATAGAATACATATATAAACAAGCATAAAATTTCACCAGGTTTGGTTTCATAGGTGTTTATTTCATTTGGCGACAAATCTCACTTTTTAAGCCCGAACTGCAACAAGATTTTGAAAGAAACTTCAAGGCCCATATGCTGGAAATGTACCAAAATTTTTTATTTTGTTCATAACGACAACATGTATTTTAATTTCTTACTAGGTGTTCAATTTGAATCAATACGCAAAATAAATGATAGACAGTTTAGAAATCCTTTAAGGGACCTTTAAGTTTATACCTTTGAACAAGTCGAAAAAGTAAAAAAATATCACTATGTTCCAAGCTTCAAAACTTGTGTAATAAGTCAAAAATAAAAATCAAACTTCCTTTAAATATAAAGCTCATATTTAAATTTAAATTTAAATATATATATATATTTGCAAATTAATAAATAAATATTGAAATGATAAGTTTAAAAATATACGGTAATAAGAGAAAAAAAATTTTCGCGCATGATAAAATCTGAAAATATGCAAATAAAGAGGGAATTTTGGTGAAAATAAATACATAATAGAGTTACCTTTATACTAAAACCAGAATATTTGTAAAAAATATTGACTAAATTGAAAAAATAACAAAAAATTAAAAAATTTCACTTTTTGAAAAATATTTTCAAAGTATAAAAAGAGAAAAAAATAAAATGTTACATTTTTTCTGGTTTTAAGTTGTAGATAATACAGAAATGAATATGTGGTAAAACTTTCTTTTGATTGCCATGCATAGTTTTTTAGTAACACTGCGCGCTGTATCAAAATTCATCGTTTTAGATAAACGCAACGCAAAGTTTAATTATCCTATGTTGTCTTAATATGTAGTCATAATAAAACTGCCATAATTAGTAAACTAATAGGAATTTTTTAATGCGATTTTTTGCATATTGTTCAGAAATGGTTACGGAATCAAAAAATCTATTTAAAAAAATTAGAAAATTTTGATGATTTAAAGGTATCCTACCCCCTTAATAAGATAATTGTGATTAAGAAAAAATGTAAAATACTCTAGAAGTTATAAATTGCGTTAGTATGCAGTTTTGTTTTAAATCTTATGTAAAAAAAAAAAGCAAGGTTCGTAAGCACTAGTGGATTTACGATTTTTAAATGCAAAATTTTCATAAGGAAATGTTCGCCATGTCTAAACACAGATATCTTTTCATTAAATAAGTCAAATCTTACTTTAGGAAAATTCACGTATTTTTTTCCTTGAGGCGCACGAAACCTAAATAAACAGTCAAGTGCGGGTGTTATTCGCTCACAGAGAGGTTCCGTAAAATAAATATATCAATTAGTAACTTTTTTATTACAAAAAATTTGTTGCTAAAATAATAATAAGATTTTATAAAGGAACTATACAACGTAGTGTTGGGTATAGCTGTATATACTAATAAACTATAAATGGATATATCTTGAAAAATCAAAGCGATATGAAGCCTAAATAGTATTAAATATTGCTCTTCTGTACAACGCTCTTTTTAATCTTAACCTAATATATTTATGATGAACTTAATTCCGTGCTGACAATAAAAGCAGTGCATATTTAAACTTCATTTGGCATTTCATAAACTCAAATTCAACGTAGTAGTAGTAAGCTCTTCTTTTTACAGTGTATCCAAAGCAAAAGCCTTGTTCAAAGTTCAAACTTAGCATTGGGCAAAGTGCGCTTCGAAAGCAGGTAGCAAGGTTGCAATGCCCTCTTGATCTGTGCCACGTTTTTTCAGACAGGTTTATAATTAACCTTTAAAAACATGGAACGTAAAATATATAATGTGGACATTAAAAAGGTCCACATTCTTACTTAAAAGGGGACTAATGTAAGGAAAAATGTATTACAAGTTTAAAATATACATTTTATTTAAAACTTTTTAGTACTCTCAAGCTTTCCAGGTTCATCATCAGAGAACATCTTAATAACTAAATGCTGTTTATTTATACAAATACGTTACTTTGTTTTGAAGATGAGAGCGCCAATAATTACTACAGTTGAAAGTAGAACTAGCAGTTGCAGTTTCTTGGATTGAATTTAATTAGAGGAAATATATATTATTATTATTAATTGCAGTTCTATTTATTTTATGACATCACTTTGTTTCTCATACGTCACTTTCTATGGGTGGAAGAAAATATTTAACTTCTGTACTTTAAATTTTATTACGTCATTTTGTTTAAATAAAATATACATTTTAAACTTGTCACATCTTTTTCATTACATTAGTCGCCTTTTAAGTAAGATTGTGGACCTTTTAAATGTTAACATTATATATTTTATGTTGAATCATGGTGAAAAATTGCGTTACGTCTTATAACACGGAACGTTTTGAGACGGTTGCGTATTGAAAGCCATACAATGCAAACTAGTTGCGAATCCCATAGTAATTATGTGATTAATTCTAATTAAATTAGTCGTTTTTTAACAGTTTGACGTTTATTGCTTTTATAATATTACTAGGCATTGTATTACACAAATATATCATTAAAAATTGTTATCTAGGCTTTAAAAGCTGATGGCGCATATAGTACGCCCCACGTGTCTTTATGCATGTCCAAACAGTCTGTGTCTTTAAGGACCAATATCGCGGCTAATTACCCATCTTGTTTTTCGAAAATCATTGTCAACAATCCTTTTATGTTTCTGCATTGATAGGTAACCCCCAAAAATCCTAAACTCCTTTGCTGAACACCAGCAAATCAAAATTTGTGTGTAACGGAAAAATGCGATTTTCTCAAAAATTATGTGACCTAGAGTAATGGCTATAGTTTTCCTGCAAGGGTTAAATTAACTTCTACAACTCTTAATTTTTTCATAATTTTAGTTTCAGTAGATTCGGAGATAGTGTGGTGGATAATATTTTTCCACTACATTTTCGACGATATCTCTGAAAATATAATATTTAAAATTTAAAATAATGCATTTCTGAGTTTGACGTTATGGAGGCTTTCAGAGAACACACCATACGATATACGAAGAAAAGTTTTTTTCTTTTTTTATGTTTCAAGAAACTTAATTAGCCCTTCTATATTTTTCCTAAATATATTTGTGAATGGTTAATAATTTATAAATAGGAGTATGTGGCTCAATAGTCTTTACTACTTCAGCCGATTTGAACTTTCCACGTTCCATAGAGTACGAGTAAAATGGCTGTGACAGACGGACAGGCAGACACAAGAGTAATCTTAAAATTGTTCCATTTTTACTTAACAATAGAAAACAGTTATTGGCGAAATCACTAAAAATCATAATAGGAAAAAATCAAGAAATGTTAATGAAAGAAAAAGAAAAAATCAAAGAAAAATACTATTTTGTTTCTAATGGCAACATTTTCTTTAATTCCTTACAAGGAGTTCATTTTGGAACAATGCATAAAATTAAATGATAGGCAGTTTAGAAATCCTTCCAAATGTAATTTCGATTAAAAAAAATTGCAAAATACGATTATTTTTAAACACTAATAAAATAACCTCTGACGTCACCGGTGCCCAACCCTGTTTTCTTGACCGTGGACCCTGAGATACCATACAGCGTATGTCCAGGTCATGTCGTCAGCCTAACACTTGGCCATCAGTGTTTATTTTACAATTTTGGTATTCATTTTACCGACCCAGATTAAAAGAAAGGCTGAATTAACCTTGTCCCACCTCCCCCCAGAATCGAACTTGGGACCTATTGCGTGGCAGTTAGGCGCGCTGATCACTACGGCACAGGACATTTTGATAATTATTTCTCGAAGTCATAAATTGCGTTAGAATGAAATTTCGTTTTAGCATCTACTTCAGTTAAAAGAAACTGGGTTTGTACGCCTGGGGGGATTCAGGGTATTTAAGATGTTTGAATACAAGAATTTTCAAAAAGTAACGTTCGCCATTTCTAAACACAAAATTTATTTCATTAAATAAGGCAAATCTTACTTTACGAAAATTCTGGTATTCTCCCTTTCAGACGTAGAAACCTGAACAACGCTGTTTTACGTCACATAGAATCTCTGCTGAAGGCAAACGATTTTTTACAAGCAATTCAGGATACTATCTAGCACAGGAAAAGGAAAAATGTCATTAGCGTTCGATATCATGGCAATAAAAAGCTCCGGAGTATTGATTGATAATGATTATTTGTATCGCATCAATAAAGAAACAGAACAAAGAAAAAATAGTTAATGAGAATTTCCCTTCCGTACGATACTGCGATGTGTTTTATTCAATAAAATGTTCTTTAGATTTCGTTTTAGTTTTACGTTTTCTTTGCCTTCTAAAATAAGAAATATAATTTACGGAAATAAACGAAGATTCATAGTTCTACTAAACCTATTATTATTTTTGTCACTGCAATACTACATATATAGCATTAATTATGAGATTGATTAAATAATTAATTATGGAAGAAAAAAAATAGAATATGAGGTAATATATTTTATTAAATATTTAAATTACTCGTTTTTATGTACCGCCGAGTCGTGGTGAAAATGTAAACCCCTCCCACCAATAATTCTGCCACAACTATCTTATAGTTACGAGCGGATCAGGAAAATAATGACTCCAAAAACTGCACATGCGTCGGATGATGGCAGTACTCGGTTCAGATCTAGCGCCGTTCTGATTGGCTCATCCAATTTTGACCACAGTGACTTTTAATGTCTGTGAAGAAGTGATCGACTTCATCACGTAACCCATATTTTTGCTGCACTCAAACTGATTATAGCACAATTTAAGGATGTTTCTGGATAATTAAAAAAAAAAAAATCTACATCAATAATTTATGTTTATTTATCAAATATTTTGTTCAATATTGACAAAAGCAATAAATAAAATTTTGCGCAAATCATAAATGGATCTGAATAAATCGTTGTATTGGAATCGCTAAAGCAACAGACAGGCACAAATTCGTCAATAACTCCGGTTTTCAATTTTTCAATAATTCCGGTTTTAAATTCGACAGTAACTCCAGTTTTAAATTTTTCAATAACTCTGGCTTTAAATTCGTCAATATCTCCGGTTTTAAATTTGTCAGTAATTGATTTGATTATTTTTGTAACTTTTATAAAAAATAAAAAACTTCCACCTATTTTAAATTTCCCTTTCCTGGGACCGAACTAAAGACCTCAGGATTATAGGTAAACGACATAGTACTATGCTAGAAAGCACACGTACTGAAACAGCTTAGAACGAAATTTTAATTAATCAACAATATCACTGCTTGTAAGACATTGAAAACTACTATGGTTTTCGTCATCCAACGCATGGGTAGTGTGTGGAGTCATTACCCCCTGATCCACTTATATTTATGACTTACGACTACTAGGAATGAAGCCTAGTATTAAATGTTATAGATAGAGTGGATCTAGAGACTGTCTACATATTAATAAACGCGCCAATTTCCCATTTTAAAATAGTCCTAACTCCTTGTGACACTATATTGAACTTCCTTAGAACAAATCAAACTCTGCAATAGTTAATGTTTTTTTTGTTTTTGTTTTTTGTTTTTTTGGTTTTTTTTTTAAATAAAATAGTCACACGTTGTACGTTTTACTTTCTTATGCAATATAACAGCTACAATGTATAAAAATTAAAGGCTGGTAATAGTTTAGCAAAATGTATATAGGTGATTTTTTATATATCATATTTGAGCATAGCTTATAAGATTGTTTTAATCATCGTTCAATAAAATAAAATCGTATTGTTTATATAATAAAAACAATTTCTTTAATTATAAGCATAGAGTTAATTTTAGAACAATATATGCCCCCCCCCCCCCCTGCTTCCGCCAAAAAAAATTTAAAAAAATAAAAATAAAAATAAAAGAAAATAAAAAAATAGGCAGTTTAAAATTCATTTTGTGAGGTAAACACGATAAAACATTTATCTAAAATAAATATTTCTTCTTCTATTTTAATAAATTGCGTTATTATAAGATTTTTTATTTTTGCAACACATATTTAACTAAAACAATTTAAAAAAAACCACTCTATTAAAATTCACTAATCTGTTTAAACTATTCTTTTGCTGCAGTTTCACCTCCAGATAGCGTGTTTTGGTGATATTTTGGTTTGGCGCATCATTAACTTCATTGTTTCAGTAACTCGTTAACAATTGTAACTCAAGAGAATATTTGGCGATATATGACCTACGGACGTCTAATGGAAAACATGCATTAAAATTGATTTATTAATTTATAATTAAATTCTAAGAATATTAAAATGACAAATTGTCATCGAAAACAGGGCTGTGTACACGATTTTTATAATCTTTGCATATTAGAATATAACTGAATAATCAATTGTAAAATTCAATCTTTTGCTACAAATTTAGTTAAAGAGTGTAAAAAACAATGGGTTTTTTTTACGCAGAAAGGTTTTAGGTAAAAAACGATCTTTTACTAGCAACAGAGGATACTATTTACTAGAAGAATAGAAAGAACGTCATTGGTGTACGATATCTCGGCAATAAAAAGATACGAAGCTTCGATTGATGAGAACCATCTGTATAGCATCGATAAAGAAAAAGTACGAAAGGAAAATAATTAATGAGAACATATTTTACCTCCAGTGTATTTTATTCAATAAAATACTGCTCTATATTTCATTTTAGTATCAACATACTATCTTAAATTTATAAAAATGCCAGAACAAAAAGTAGATATCAATTATGTAACATTCAATATGCTATTATAGTACCATGTGCAAAACTACTTAAATGATGACAATATTTTAAAAAGATGTTAAATTACTTTAATACCTTAGTACTTTCAGCTATAAAAAGCATAGTCTTCGTCAGACGAATACAAGAAATACTACTGTTATTAACGTCTAATTTTCAAACTCCACGTAGAGGATGACGAAAGGAGTGAAAGTGGAAGTCAATTTTTAGATCCGGGAAACAATGGGAAAATAAAACATGGATTTAGGGAAGTGAAATATATATATCACGGCAATAAAAAGAAAGGAAAGCTTTGTTTGTTAAGAAACATTTCTGTATCTCATCAATAAAGAAAAAGCACGAAAGGAAAATAGTTAATGATAATATATCTTCCTTTGAAAATGTGATGTATTTTATACAATAAAATTATTCTCTAAAGTGTGTTTTAGTATTAACTTATTATATCTATCTATACTAATCTATACTTCTATACTAATATGATAAAGAGGTAAAAAATGTTTATTTGTAGGAGGTAAGCTCTAGAACTACCGAACCGATTCCAAAAGTAATGGTATCAAAATGATGGTGTTAGTCCAACTTAGAACATAGGCTATGTCTTATGTCCGTGCCACTGGGCGAAAGGGGGTGCAGGAGCAAAAAACGTTCTAAAAATGCGATTTTTGTGTTACTGAAGGGATTAGAAACATGAAATATGGAATGGTAGTTAATTATAAGATACTAATGATGTCTAAGGAAATTTTTTTAAAAAATCGAAATTGAAAAGGGGTGAAAATGCGCGAAAAGCGTTCTAAAAATCGTTCTAAATGGCGATTTTTACGCACTTTCAGGACGTAGCAGGCCGATTTCGAAAATAATGGTGTCAAAATGATGGTGACAACCCTTGCTCCAACATAGGCTACATTTTATGCCGGTGCCACTACCTCTAAAGTTGGTGCAGGAACAAAAAACGTTCGAAATTGCGATTTTTGTGTTACTGAAGGGTCCAGATACATGAAATTTGGCATAGTAGTTACTTATTAGATATAAATGATCTCTAAGAACATTTCTTAAAAAATTCGAAATTTTAAAGGGGTGAAAATGCGCGAAAAGAGTTCTAAAAAACGTTCTAAATGGCGATTTCTACGCAATCTCAGAAAGTACCCAACCTATTTCAAAAGTAATGGTTGGAAATTGATGATGACAGCCTTTGCTCCAATAGGCTCTATTTCATGTCGGTGTCACTACCACCTAGGGGTTTGCACAAGCAAAAAACTTTCTAAGTTGCGATTTTTGTATTACTGATGGGCCTAGAATACTGAAATTAGGCAGGACAGTTATTAATAAGATACAAATGATCTCTAAGAACATTTCCTAAAAAAATCGAAATTTAAAAGGTGTGAAAATGAGCGAAAAGCGTTCTAAAAAACGTTCTAAATTGCGATTTCTACGCAATTTCAGGAAATACCAAGCCGATTTAAAAAATAATGGTGTAAAACCGATGGTGACAGCCCTCGCTGCAACATAGGCTGTATTTCATTTCGGTGCCACTACGCCAATAGGGGTGAAGGAGCAAAAAACTATATAAATTGCGTTTTTTTTAATACTGTAGGGGTCAGCAGCTTGAAACTAGGCATGGTAGTTACTTAAAAAATGGGAGTTAAAAATGGGAATACTAGTGCTAGCACATGTACAAAGTAAAAGCTTTCATTGAAGAAAAAAATATCGAAATCGGTTCAGTAGGAAGCTAAACAGCCTTGTTTTTTAAATATATAAATAGTTTAATGTAGTTATTAAAGATGAATGGTTAATTTATTAAAAAGAATGAGAATTTATTTTTGTAACACGATTATTTACCGATGAAAGAAAACCTATATATATTTACATGATATTTCATACGGTTCAAGCCTATCAATAAATAAAACTGTATATTTTTTTTATGATTACATTATGCGAAGTATAATGCACCATACTTATAGTAATCAGTCTTCTTAGCAAAGTTTATATATGTACTCATTAGACATTACTGCTTCATCGACGTCTGAGACTGTCTTCATAAATAATAAAAAAATAAAGACATTCCTCCTTACAGTGGCGTCTGACTGACGCCACTTGTATTTTCATCATCAATAAAATGCATATGGCATGCGATAATGATTGTTAGTGTAAACTTTTATTTAGAAACTTATGTAAATTATGAAAATCTAGAAAGAAAAATATTAGAAAATGTCCTTTGCATTATTCATGTTCAATTTCATATGCTTTATCTTGTCATCAGAAAATATTAATTTTAAATGACAACATTTCTCACTATATCTTAATCATATTATATCATATTCACAGATCATGCGAATTGATAACTTTACTAATCAGTATCATTGTGTTAAAAATAATAATATATTCACAGATCCCATCATTTTTATGGTGAAAACTTTCATTTAGAAACTTATGTAAATTATGAAAATCTAGAAAGAAAAATATTAGAAAATGTCCTTCGCATTATTCGTGTTCAATTTCATTTGCGTTATCTTGTCATCAGAAAATATTAATTTTAAATGACACCATTTCTCACTATATCTCAATCATATTATATCATATCCACAGATCATGCGAATTGATAACTTTACCAATCAGCATGATTGTGTTAAAAATAATAGTATATTCACAGATCCCATCATTTTTTATGGTGTTGCATTATCACAAATTACACACAATATGTATTTGCATGTGTTCGTTAAGATAAAGTTTTAAATATCGTCTTAAAAATTAAAATAAACATGTTTTTGAAACTGAACGTTTGTTGGTTTATGCATATACAGAGTGTGTATAAAAGAATGTCCCAGTTTCAATGGTATATTACAGGATCGGCAAACCTTTTCTCGAGCGCGTGCCGAAAAATCACAAAACAATATTTATCAACAATGTAACGTGCCAAATTTATACAAATTAACTTTAAAGAGGTAAGATTTTTATACGAAGCACTGGTTAAAAAATCAGTTGTGTAACAAATTATTTTATCCATGGTGCATTAATTAATAATAATAAATATTAAAAATCAAAATGAGATTTTCTGTATACTGGAATCAGCCAATAAATAAATTAATTTTTAATTCGTATATAGGATTCATTTATGCGGTATATACTGTTATAAGAAAAAAAATGCGAGTTTTTATTTCACTAACTTTTAACTTATTATTATTGCAACATCTCAGTTATAATTTTCCAAGTTACACTGCATAACATCACAAGAAAAGAAAATTATGCATTAATTCATGCAAAAAATTATTGCATTATTTGTGGCAGTTTGCCCATATGAAACAAAAAATTATTGTTTACAAATGAAACAAAATATGGATTTCATATCTGTATAACAATTACCAAATATAATTTTTTCACATGCCAGAAAAATTAGCTTGCGTGCCAACTCTGGCACGCGTGCCATAGGTTCGCCAACCATGGTATATTATAACAGTTTAATTTAGAATTTTTACAAATCATACATCCAATTGAAGGTAAACTAAGCTAGTTTTTCCTACAAATGTTCAATATGTGTATCTTTAGTTATGCGGCTAAGATGCAATGCAACTTAAAGCTGGACGGACGAACCCAATACATACTTGAATATTATTTTATTATTATTAAATGTCGCTTCGCTTTTGTACCATACTAGAGAAGATATCCTTAATTTCTTAATAAAAAGTGAGAGAATTTACCAGACATGATATTATACAACAATTTTAGATGATTTTTTATTCAACATATGAATTTATCTCACAAGTAATAGTTGTTGACCAAGAATCATTCCTATTTATTCCTCGGTTCGACAATGTATCCATGTTATGTTCTCGGTCATTGTTCGGAATATTTCATTAATTTCGATATAATTTGCGGATAAAATAAATACAGTAACTTAAATCTCAGTATCTCATTTCTTTACATTAATTTCAGAAGTGGGCGGTCCAAGAGCATTAAGAGAACAGGAGACTCGTATTTTTTTTTGTAAAATCTGGGTTTTAAAGAAACTACTAAAACTGGAATTGCCAAATTTTCTAAACAGCGACATGGTATTACATAACAATTTTAGATTATTTTTATTCAGCAGATGAATTTATCTCACAACAACTAGAGCACTATCAACGTAAATAGTTGTTTAGCATGAACCATTCCTATTTATTCCTCTCTTTTCAACTTTGATGGAAAGTGTTAAAAATGAAGTCTGAAATTTTGGGCGCGCTTTATGTGTCGTAATATACCTACGATATATTTTTTAAATCCATCTTATTTTACCTATGCTTCAAAACGTTTTATTTTATTTACCTGTGATTTATCCTTATGCCTATTCAGGATTCATTCAATAGATTTGCAAATTAAAATTTAAAATCAATACACTCATTTAAAATATTTCACCCTAAAATACATGGTAACTAGAACTGTGTTCTAGTTACCGCGCTAAAATCTTTACATCAAACAAAATTGCTTCAGAAAATCTTGTTATATTTCCTAAAAGAAGTTCTAATACAAAATTTAGTTCATAAATTTAAACTATTCCCTTTGTAACAGGAAGGAACTGTCCATAAATCATATTCTAAGGAAATACTGTAATTTTAAATCATGAAGTATTTGCCTGTCAGTAGTTCAAAATATTCTCAAATTGAGAATTGGGCAATTTAGACTAATTAGTTTGATTTCGAATGAGACTTTGTATTTAACTTTCCAACGATGATAAAGGAAAATATAATGATGTACTGGTCTAACTAATGATAAGAGTAACGTCTTTTGCATATTTGTGCATTAGTAAACGTTATAGAAATTGAACTCACATATTTTGAAATAACCCAAGGTTTTGGAAAGTCCAATTAAATTTAAAACTCATTGTCTTCATAGCAAATTCAAAATGAGCAAGTCTAAATAACTAAATATATATATGTTTACAATATATATGTTTCAGTTGATTAAAAGTTAAGATTATAAATATTTTTTTTTCTATGAATGATCTTTTTGTGAAAATTCATTTTAAAATACGCCAAAGAAATATTCCGAGCGATGACTATAGTTTCAGTTCTGATTATTGAAAAATAGTAAAAAAAAAAAAAAAATGTGCCGTTTTAATTTTTACAAAAATTTGTATAATTTTATTTAGTCTATATTTTCATAAGGGTTCATCTACATAATAAAAGAGAAGCTATTTTTAAAAATTCCAATTAAAACACGATAGTGTTATTGCACATTTAAGTTCACCCCCTGCCAAAAAATTTTGTAAATACAAATTGGCATTAATTTTTAATGATAAGTTAGTGAGATATAAATTATTGAAAAATAAGCCAATCATTTTAAACATAATATTATTTAGCAAAGACACAAACAATAAATTATACTATCTGAAGCCCCGGCGTTGCCAGGGATTTTAAGAAGGTTTGTTTTGAAAAACTAATTTCAAAAATAAATTCAATACGGACTAACAACATATTTTTTCTTTCTTTGATTTATTGAAAGCGTTAAAAAATTTTGCTGTTATACCAATATTTAAAAAAAAAAGGGTTCCCTAAACCCTAACAAATATAGTTAGAATTTTTTAGAGAAAAATTGAAAGATAAATAAAAATTCATGTCTTAGAAATAAAATGTCATTCATAGCGTCACTTTCTAATCTAAAAGTAATTTTTTAACTCTTTCAATGACGTCATATTCACCTGCTTACCTTCTGTTCATATTCATTCTCCTCAAATTATTGTCAAATACTTGAAAATTTCCTTTATACTTTCATTATGACGTCATATTCAGTTTCTTCTTAATTCTTTTAATAACGTCAGATTCATCTTCTTACTTTACTTATGTACTCACACTAATACTCCTTGTATAACTGTAATTTTTTTTAAGAAAAACCCGTTATACTACCAATATGACGTCAATTTAATCTTCTTTTTAGTTCTTTTAATCCTTTTAAGTTTCAGAAATAAACTAACATGATTGCCACAACCCTTAATGAATGCCCTATAACGGGCAAAAGGGAAATCTGCTGAAATTAAATAGCAACAAAATTATAAGTAAGTAGATTCTTTAATTGTCTATTTCCCAGTAGTTCACCCAACGAAGAAACCAGTCGAAAATTCAAAAATTAATCTTTAAAACATCATGCTTAAACTGTGATTAACAATGATTCGTATAAAACTATTATTTGTAATAAGCAAGATGGAAATGTATTATTTTACTCTGCGTAATTGTCTCCAACTAATTAAAAATTAAATTTGTATATTTTCTTATTAAAAAAAAATAATCCTAAAATTACTTCTCTGTCTGCTAAAGTAGGCAGCTCACAGCAATGTGTAAACAGGTGCTCCAACATTCAAACAAAAAATCTAAATAAATTTAAAAAATCAAAAAAACCCGACTGCGTTAAAAGCGAACTAATTAATTATTTCTCATCAATGTGAAACTACTTTTTATATTACTTACCAATTTTTTTTTATTTACTTTTACTGATTACTTTTAGGTTGTGTTTAACTGTTAGTTCTTATCTATAAAGACTGTTTTGAAGAGGCTTATAGATGTCTATGATGGTTAGAGTTTCAGTTAAGCTAGAGATCCTACCTACACAACTTCCAGGTTGTGTCATATTTAAACGGAGCTTCTGACTGTAAAATAATCAATGAAACATCGTCTTTATTTTGAAAAAAAACCTATCCAAAGATATGCCACTCAATAGGGTGCGTACATTTTTTTCGTCTCTGCCGCCATTTTGTATTTTACGGCCGCCATTTTGAATTTATAAAACCAAAAGCCAGCCTATAAGAATTGGACGGTTAAGACGAATCGATAGAGACCTCATTCATTATAATCCATCCAGTCGTTGGGATGTTTCGAGGGTATGAAGAAATCCACATACCCAGATACGCGTGAAACACATAACCCTTCTTGGAAGATGGGTAAAAATGTTATGCCTAGTGGCACTTGTGGAACTCATTTCTGCCTGAAATGACGCAATATTTCAAAAATTTGATCAACTACTAGCGTGGTCACCCTAAATTGTTATTTCTAATATAAACGCCTTTTATTCGTTTTCTGATTGCTCAATACAGTAATCTGCATTTTCCCTTTACTTTCAACAGAGATGGATACTTCTATTGCCACTATGACAAAAAAGTAATAAAAACTGCAAAAAAACAATTAATAACGCAGAAGCAAATTGAGATACAGCTTTCAAACAAATTGCATTTAAAAGTACATTTTTTTTTTCTCTATACGACGGTGTAAAAAGTAATATTGTGGGATGTTTAGAAGTTTAAGAATGAAATTTCATTTAAAATGGGTCGTCAGATTTCTACGATGGGAAAGTCTTTTCCCGAACAGCCAATGAAATACTTGGATAATACATAAGTTTCAGGCAGATAATACGTAAGTTTCAGGAAATCTGACGAGTCGCAGGCGATTTCTGTCGCTTGCAATTTTTATATGTAATAACACTATTGAAATCTAATTCATGGCGTGCGTAATGTATGATCAACTACGTGCGATTTTTTATGTCTTAAATTTCAGTCTTTGAAAAAATCATTTTCCAAATGGTCGTTGTAGTTTTTTAAATTACTTTTTTTTTTGCTTTTTTTTTTTTTTTTTTTTTTTTTTTTTTTGCTTTTTTTCTTATTGCTAGTAGGAACGACACATAAATTATATTCCTAAGAAAGACTCACGTAAATATTAAGTAATAATATATTTATATGAGAGAATTCCAAAATATCTTCAACAGAGAAGAGGAAAATTTAGACTAATTAGTTTGATCTTTGTGTTTGTCTTTCTCATTAAAAAAAAGGTAGACATAATGATGTATCTATCTGAATAGTTAAGATAAAACTAATGATTTCTGAGTTTTTAATGTAAGTAAATCTTATTCGCAATGGTATGATTTAATTTTAATGATACTAAAGTCACAAACTCTACACAATATGAATTTTAAAACATTTTCTGTTTACTTAGAAGAGGACAGATAATAATAGTGTAGGTGTTACAAGTTTAAAATATGAATTTTATTTACATTTCCTATTATTTTCAGTCAGCAAACTCCCAGCCATCGTCTGGGATATGGCTGGGAGTAGCCATATCCCAGACATGGCTGGGATATCAATTATATCCCAGATATCCAGAGATTGCTGGGATATCAATTATATCAATTATATCCCAGCTGGCTGGGAATTCCCCGTCAATGAATATTTTCATTAATTGCCGTTATATTAATTTCAAACTGCATTCAAATAAGTCGCTGGCTTGAGTCAGTGCTTTGAAATGGGAGAATCTATAAGTATTAGGGTAACTGGAAGTAGAAGTAGTAGTACTCTGGATTAAAATTTTATCGAAGAAAAATATTTAACTGCTGATTCATTCATTTTAATACGTCACTTTGTTCACATACGTCACTTTCGTTTTTAAGTGCATAGCAGGTCACTAATAGAAATAGTAGTACTCTGGATAAAAATTTTATCGGAGAAAAATATTGAACTGCTGATTCATTAATTTTAATATGTCACTTTGTTAAAATACGTCACTTTCGTTTTTAAATGCGTAGCAGGACACTAATAGGAATAGTAGTGCTTTAGATTAAACGCTTGTAGAGGGAAACAGTTAATTGCATACGAAAGTTCCATTCTTTTTAATACGTCACTTTGCACACATACGGCACTTCACATTAAATGGTATGTAGTTGAAGTAGCTTAGGATTATATTTACGTAGAGGAAAATTATTCGGTGTTTCAAGATATTTAACCATATATGCGGTATACTGATTGATAGTGCATCATTACATATTTGATTGCTTTTACACAGAATTTCCATAGACTCTCTGATAATAAATGCGTAGTAATTGGATGTTGGACGCATAACTTTTGCTTGATCTAAATCTATTGTAATAGTTTGATTTAAATTTAAACGTGATAAAGCTGTTGATTAGCGACGAAAAATTTGTCATTCATATGTATTCTATTATGCTATTTATATCATTTCCAAAATTGATAGCACCATACTCCAGCAAATTCATTTTTCGGTGTTGTGACTATAAATCGGGAAGTGGTAGCTCAGGCAATCACCTCATCGAGTTGGAGGCTGAAATTCAAGAATTAGTTAATAGTTATAACTCGATTCGCATATTTAAACTTAAATTGTTTGCCAAGCCATATCTTGGTGGAAAACATCTGAAAACCCGATTTTAGCGGTTGGTTCGTATGTTTAGTATTGTGTTTTCCTATTCCTAGTTCTCCGTGTTTTCAATACCTTTCGGTGCAGGAAAACACAATGATAAACTTACGAGTCAACCACTAAAATAGGGTCTGAAGGTGGTTTCCACCAAAATCTGATTTGGCAAACCAGTTATATTTTAATATACTAATCGAGTTCTATCTAATTCTGGAATATAAGCTTCCAACTCGGTGAGGTGATTATCTGTGAAATCGCCTCCCGGTCTACTATTTTCGTATAAATTAACTCTTTTAATTTTCTGGGTGGAAAGGCTATTAAATTTAAATTGTGTTTTAGTAATCATATTTTAACTAGGGTTTTGTAAACGCCAATTAAATTTAATCCCTACACTGTAAAAAAAAAAAATCTGTAATTCTACAGATGTAAAATTACACGCTTACTAAAATTTTATCTGTACAATGTACAACAAAAGATATAAATCTACAAAACTAGTTTTTGTAAAGGTACAGAAATCTGTAGCTTTACAAATGCATCTTCTAAAATTACAGTAATCTTATAGTGTTATTGCACGTAAAAATTGCAAGCAATAAAAATCGCCTGCGACTCGTCAGATTTCCTGAAACTTACGTATTTTCCACTTGAAACTTATGTATTATCCAAGCATTTCATTGGCTGTTCGGTAAAAGGCTTTTTTATCATCAGATTTCCAAGCATTTGATTGGCTGTTATTGGCGTCTCGCTTCGTTTCAGGCGTCAAAGACGCGCCGACAGAAAAAAAGTTGCTTGCATTCGAAGCGACTCCACTGGAGTCATAGGATAACATGGAGATACCTGGAATTTGAAGCGACTTTGACCCCTCGTGTAATAGCACTTTCAGTAACCTTACAGACTCTTTGATTTACGGTGCAAAAGTGTATATGTTACATGAGTTATTGTTGTTGTCGTTACATAAAAAGTTCTAGGAATCCCAGTTTCCTAGAAACATTTTAGTAACTTTACATTTTTTTTTACAATGTATCTGTCTTTATAGAAAGCTTCATAAACCATAACAATTACTAAATTCAACGAATATATTTTGTTTACAATATATGTCACATGATTTTATCTTTTTAATAAATAGGATGATAAAATATATCTTTTGCATGATATTTTTGTAACTTAATGTATTGTATTAACAGAATTACACACACTGTTTATAATTGTGTTTGTTTATATGTTCAAGAAACTCTACTGCTTTAATGCAATTTGACATCTTACAGTTATTCCTAAATCATCTAGTGTACTGTGGCCATCACAAAGTTTTCGTCTATTCCATTCTAAAACAGGGCTAATAGACCCGATTTAAAAAAATCATATTTTCGAAACTACTGCACATATTACATACAATAAGTAATACATGAATTTAAAGAGAAATATACCAAGTTTTTTCAGTTGCAAATGTTCGATGTGTGACCCCATTGTTACATGTCATACCTCCAATCGGTAATCCAGTTTGTCCCAAACATTTTGTAGCATCACTCTGTCAATGGTTCTGATTTCTGCACAAATGCGTTCTTTAAGTTCTGACAGTGTCAAATACATAGTTTATGTACCACCGGTGCCGAAAACAAAGCGTTCAGAACATAAAGAGCGCGTTTGTAAAGCTTTCAGAACCATTGACAGACTTATGCTAGAAAATGTTTGAAACGAATTCGATTACAGATTGGATGTATGCCGTGAAACAAAAAGGTAACACATCGAACATTTGTTACTGAAAAAAACTTGAAAAAGTATATTTCTATTTTAATTCATGTATCACTTATTGTAATATGTGCAGTAGTTTCAAACATATGATTTTTTTAAATCGGGTCCATCATTTGTAATAGCCCTGTATATTAATTTATAATAGCATGAGCAATTATGGAGATAAAACAAAGTCCATGTCTTTGAATTTGCCGCGGATTTATAGTGATCAGTGTTTTGTAAAAGATCATAGAAAGCGCCCCCTGTTGGAAATTAAAATTTAAAATTAGAATAGCACATACATTTTTAATCAGTAAACACAAATATCAAATTTCGTGGCATTCTATACAATAGAAAATAAAATACAGCTACAACGTTTTCACAAAAAGAACACAGCTATTTCTTAATCAGGTTCAATGAAGAAACCATGCTGTAATCACATTCACAACCAAAGTAGACGTCAAAAATGAATGTTTATAGCAATGACGCAGATAACAGTTTAAGAAAATTACAAGAATGGTGTGAATAATTTTGCAAAGTAGGCTGGCAAAATTGCATCAATTGATGTTGAGCCCTTTTAAACTTTTTTTAGCTCGTTCCTATATAATATTGCAATGTTCCATCAGCTTTGGTGCATCCTGTTGACTTTTAAGCGGTGCATTAATAATTGTCATTGTTAAACTTTTATGTTTACTGTAATCGCTTTTCGTATAAGTATTTTTATTTTGTTGTACATTTTCTTATTTCATTCAATTTTCATTAGAAGATTACAACAGATCAAGATGTATATTAGAATAATATACTTATTGCATGTTATAAATAAAGATAAATATAATATAATCGTAATTTTAACAACAAAAACAATTAAAAACTAGTCGGATGCGGCAATCCCAAAACTTTCTTCTATCTCATACGTGTTAATACTTCCTGAAAGATACAGCACGGCAGCACCACCGGTTAGATGATTTATACCAAAATCTAATCAGCAACAACATATGTGAACTTCTAACTGAATCTAAAGTTTCGTGAAAATTCGTGCATTAGTTTTTGAATAGAGCTATGGCGGAAATCGTAAAAAAATTATGCATAGCAGCACCACCTGTTGGGCGGTATATACCAAAACCTAATAAGCAACAATTTAAGTCATCTTGGTAACTGTATCTGAAGTTTGATTAAAATTCGTGCATTATTTCTTGAGATAAAACTCTTTCGGGAATCAGGAAAAATGAAGCATAGAAGCGCCACCTGTTGGGCGATTTACATCAAAACATCAAATTAGTCAGCGTCAACTCATATCAAGGACTAACTGAATCTGAAGTTTGATGAAAATACACGCATTAGTTCTTGATATGCAGCGCTTGCGGAAATTGTGAAAAATGTTGTATAGCAGCTCCACCTGTTGGGCGATTTACACCAAACTGTAGTAAACATCAACTCATATCAAGAACTTACTCAATCTAAAGTTTCATAAAAATCCGTGCATTAGTTCTTGAGACAGAGCCATTTCGGAAATTGCAAAAAATTCAGCATAGCAGCGCCACCTGTTGAGCAATTTGCACCAAAAACTAATCAGCCCTAATATATATGAGGGACTAACAGAATATAAATTTTTATTAAATTCCGTGCGTTAGTTCTTGAGATACAGCGCCCACAAATTTGTGTCACACAGACACACACAGAGACAGACAGGCAAGCAGGCAGGCAGACTCACAGACAGACATTTTGTAAAAACATGTTTTTCGGGATCTGTGACCCCAAAAAATGTACATTCGTCGAAAACCGGAATTCGGAAATTTTCATGAATCCAATACTTTCTTCTTATAAAGATTGAAGAAAGTAATAAGGGTTTCGAAATAAAAACACGAAGGAAAAACGCAAGTTTTTTACTGGCAAATGTCTAGCAGGATTTGCCTTGTTGATAAATAATAACAAATGCACTTTCTAAAACTCAGCATTTCTGAGGCATGCTTCTAAACATTTTATTTTTATGCTTTCCTTATCAATGATTTATTCGGTATATTTGATTAACTGAAGTGTGGTGAAATTAGTACAATCCGTTCAAAAGCATTTTCATCTATATATCTACGTAAAATGTTTGAAAAAAAATTGTGATGTTTTCAAAATAATCTGTCTAATCTAATAATTCAATCGTAATAACTGAAATTAGGATGTTATTTATAATTCAAAAATTCAAATTATATTGCTACATTGGAGCCCGGGATCTTACGGGTTATTTATTACATTTAAAAAGAAAAAGTTACTCCTTATATTTAAACGTTCTCTCATTTATCTGTGCCTCAATGACTTACCGTGCATTTCAGTTATTAATGAAATGCATATGGCATGCGATACGATGATTGCTTAATGCCATCGAAATTCTCATGCAAATAAATGAAGAGCGAGAAAGAAATACATTAGAAAGATGCTTTGCATTATTCATATCGAATTTCAATTTCTTGCAGGTTTATCAGAATATATTCAAAATATTGACGTTATTATTAACTTTTCATCATTTTTGTTATAGTTGTGTCGTGTTACGCACGTTAATTTAAGGATTTGCTTTGATTATGAATAATAGTATATGCACTTTCTGCAACTCAGCATTTCTTAGTAATGTTACTAAACATTTTCTTTTTGTGTAATTTTTATCTAAAATTTATTCGATATGTTTGCTTGACTGAAGTTTGAAATTAGTGCATTTTTTTTTCAAAAGTAATGCAATTTCGCCTATACATCTACTTAAAATGTTCAAGAAAAAAATGTAATGTTTTCTAAATGATGTGTCTAATCTAATTATTCAACCGTAATAACTGAAATTATTATCTTATGTATAATTAAAACGTTGGAGTCTTTGATCTTACGGGTTATATAGTAAATTTAAGTAGAAGAAATTCCTCCATATATTTAAATGTTCCCCATTCTATTTCCCTCATTGACATAACGCGTATTTTCATTATTAATGCAATGCATATGGCACGCGAAACGATGATTGGTTAGCATCATCGAAATTTCCATGGAAATAAATGAAAAGCGAGATAGAAATACATTAGAAAAATGCTTTGCATTATTCATATTGAATTTTAATTTCTTGCCTGATTATCAGAACATATTGAAAATATTGACGTTACCATTAACCTTTCATTATTTTTATTGTAGTTGTGTCCTAATACGCTCATTAATTAAAGGATTTGCCTTGTTTATGAATAATAGTGAATGTACTTTCTATAACTCAACAATTCTTAATCATGTCACTAAATGTTTTCTTTTTGCGCAATTTTTATCTATGATTATTTATTCGATATGTTTGCCGGCTGAAGTTCAAAGTTAGTGCAAACGTATCAAAAGTTTTGCAATTTCATCTATACATCTGCGAAAAATGTGCGAAAAAAAAATTGTGAAGTTTTCGAAATAATCTGTCTAACGTACCAATTCACCCGTAATAACTGAAGTTTTAATATTATTTATAATTCAAAATATACTGAAATTTCAAAATATATTCAAAATACATTAGAGTCCAAGAACTTGTGGCTATGTAGTAATTTTAAAAGGAAAAGTTCTAGTCCGCGATCCAGGTACAAATTTCGTTAATAATTTCCTCTCGGCCGATAACTTGTAAAATGCTTCAGAGAAGACTATCACGAAGCTCTGTGAACGTCAGTTGTGGTTTCGTGGGTGGGTTGAGCAGCGATAGACTCCCATATTTGTTGCAGTTACATAAAATGTCTAAGGTATCCCAGCTATCTAGAAAATTCTTATTAACCTTTAGATTTTTTTTTTTTTTTTTTTTTTTTTTTTTTACAGTGTACTAGAAAGTGTTAAATAAAACAGTGAAAATTGTTATATACACACTGTCTACACCTAAGCTGTTTGAAGACAAATGAAAATATTCTACACATCATGCTAATTAGATATTGTATATATTGCAAAATTCAATACTTAATGATACGGCGTCATTTAACGTATCACATTTGTGGATTGGGTTACTCCATTCTCATGAATATGTAGATAATCACCAAAGTAAAAATAAAATAAAATTAGATGAGAGACTGTGAAACACTTGAATGAAGACGTGTTATATTACTGCATTATAGATCGTACATGTATAGAATATTTTTATTTATTTTGTCTTGAAACTGTCTTAAATGAAACCGAAACATGTAGTCAGTTTTTATATAAATCAGTATTTTATTTAACAACTTTAGAAATTGGTGAAGTATATTCAAAAAGTCCCCTTTAAAATTTATTATAAATGTATTTTCTAAATGTCACATCTTTTCGGGGATTTTTTGTAATTAATTTTTTTTTCCGATTTTTCTTTTCTTATGGTAACTCATATTGTTACATTTGTTTATGCAAATAAATCGTTAATTCTTGTTATCAAGTAGGCGAAGTTGAAAGCTGTGGAATATTCGCAAAATAAGTATACTGTAAAGGGGAAAGGGTTGCTTTTCTTTGAATATAAATCTGCATATACCCGAAATGCGTAACATTTTGTTTGCCTAACAAAAAGTTTTAAATTTGTTCAATCATTTGTAAAAATTTGGAATATAGTCTGTATATCTACAGGCAATACTTAAAAAAAGTTTTTTGTTTTCTAAACGAACGTCCTGATGGCATATTTAATCAGTAATAATTAAAATTACCTTCTTATTGATTGTAAAAAATATGCTGCTGAGAATTGTGAGATTTTATATGAATCTATCTACTATAATGATAAAATGAAAATGAGAATTTTGTTCTGGTTACTTATAACTTGTTTTCTACTGAATGGACTTTGACGAGACTTTACTGTTAGTTAAGATACTTTTTCATTAAATGTTTTAGAGTATAACACTGGATTCTACGTTGCTTAGTTATAGAATTTTGAAGAAAAGTTCTATAATAAGACGAATCCTATTAGGAAATATTATCATTCTTAACAGATAATGCTGAATGGATTTCATGACACTTGCACTGTTAGCTAGATAATTTTTCATGTTAGGTTTTAGTAAAACATATCGTTCCATGTTGCTCAATTATAGAATTATGGAAGAAAAATCTATAATCAGATGAACTCGAAATATGATTTATCCGGAAACGTTTTAGAGTATAACATGTCGTTTGGCATTTCTTAGTTATAGAATTATGTAAGAAAAGTAGGTCAATCTAGATTAACTATAATTAGGTCAACTTGATAACGAAATATTAGTTATTTTTTAAAGTTCTGCTGAACGGATTTCGAGGGACATACACTATTAAATAAATTATTTTTTAAATTAAAAATGTTGTGTAAAATTTTCATTTCTAAATGTAAAATTTACATAATACGTCAGCGGAGCCGCGGTCAAAAGATAGTTCTTACATAAAAAACGGAGACGATCTTTCCATATATATTCATAAATTCTTCATTCATTGGCGCCAATCTGACGCAGCATGTATTTCCTTTATTAATGAAAACGGTACAGCGCAGAATGCGATGACAGTTGAACGCCATTATTTTGAAATTCTTATGCTAATAATGGAAAGTTAAAGAAAAGTAGTAGTAAAGTGCTTTGCATTATTCATGTTTAATTTTATTTTTCTCATTACTGCTCGGAAAAGTTTAAAATGCTAACATTTATTATTAGGCTTTTATTTTACACGTACTCACTATTTAACAAAATTTCTGTTAATTAGTATACTTTTTCGAATAACTTTTAAAGCTTTTTATCGTTTATTTAAAACGATTCATCAAGTTAACATTTTGTATGTCTTCACATGTAATAATGATAATAATAATAATAATTGTGTTTTCTAAAACTTATATTTTCTAGGTCATACTTTTAAATACAGTAGACTCTCGATTAACCGGGATGGTCTGAAAATACCTCGTCCTGAATAAGCGAAAATCCCGTATAATCCAATTCGTGCAAATTTTGACGATAAATTTTGGAAAAAGTATAGAAAATGTCAAATTAATGATTAAAAACACTTACGATATTCATCAGCGTACAACATAAATAAAAACTATATGAAAAACATATAAAAAATACACCCAACGTTTCATGCTCTTTCTAATGAGCCATTATCATGGTGGTTCTTGACCTCTACGGAGCAAAGTTACGCACAACACAGTGACTTTCACAAAATCAAACTAAAAATATTTCTGTAACAGGTCATTAAACATCAAAAACAATATTGCATCGGATATGGTGCCATCTGTTGGTAGGCTATAGCACTATTATCAAAACCAGGAAAAACTGAAATTAACTTTACAATTGTGTTTCTTTCAAAACATTTAACCAAACATTACAAACTGAAATGAGAAATTACCATTACGTACTTCGCTTTTCCTCAGACTAATTTCTATAGATTCTCGTATAAGTGCTTTAACAGGGTTGGAATATCTAGAAATAATTTTTTCATCATCAAAACGAACTGTATTAATACTGCCTTTAAACGCTAATCTAGATACAGCTGTAGACTGTTTATTGAATTTTAAATCCCTTTTATGTACTTTAACTAGCCGCCCTTGGCGACCAGTTTAGTCTCCCTTAAATATATGAAGCATTGAATCACATTAATTTTAGACATAATTTAATTGCTCAATCCTTCGCCAAATCCGA
Source organism: Maratus speciosus (assembly GCA_963932465.1). Lineage (NCBI taxonomy): Eukaryota > Metazoa > Arthropoda > Arachnida > Araneae > Salticidae > Maratus > Maratus speciosus. The sequence goes on along the minus strand of OZ010794.1, from coordinate 496,949,130 downwards.
AGATTCTGTTACAGAAATCATGAACTCGGCATTTTTATGTTAGCCGGGCGACGGTGATAAATCACCAAATATTGTTCCCGTCGTATTTTTGGTATCTTATTAATTTCATTTAGAATATAGTACTTATTTAAAACTGAAATATTTAAAATTTACGACTCTCAATTATTGCTTTAAAAAAAGAAAAGAAAAGAGTAAAGAAAAGTAATAAATAATACCAAAAAACCTGATATTTAATTTCAATATCAAAGCTTTGTTTTAATTTGCCACGCGAAAATTCTTTATGACAGTCGCATAAAATGGACTATTATAATACTGATGACATGATGGCGATGGAACAACATTTGGCGATTTATCACCTGCTCCCAGCTAACATTAAATTGCAAAATTGTCCACCTGGCATACAAAAAACAAAGCGGTCAACCAGGAACCGTTGATGACAGTCACATGATTTGAGCTTTTATTATATAGATTGTTTCAAACAGGTATCGTTTTGTCATGCCAATATATGATGTTAACAAACCAGTATTGAGTTGCACAGGGATTTCATAAACAACAGAATGAAATAAAATTGGTGAGGTATTGTACGTTGATGAGTATCGTAAGTGTTTTTAATCATTAAATTTGACAGCGTAAGTCCAAGTTTTTCTTATTACGTCAAATTAGTGTACAGTAGGACTAATAATTTAATTAAAACAAAAGACATTGAATGAAGAAAAATGTTAATGTTATTTAGATTTGCAATTAGTAGAATAAATAAAAAATAGCAATATAATTTACCTCACTGTTTTGTGAAGAATGAAATGATATAAGTCTGAATAAAATATATAATGTGAACATTAAAAAGGTCCACAATCTTACTTAAAAGGCGACTAATGTAATAAAAAAGATGTTACAAGTTTAAAATATACATTTTATTTAAAACTTCTTAGTAATTTCAAGCCTTCCAGGCTCATCATCAGAGAATATCTTAATATCAGAGAATATCTTATATCTTAGCAAGTAAACCCTATTAGTTTACAATGGAAGTCTGGGAATTTGGCGAAATATTAGAGATATCGCTGATTTGGCGTCACTTTTGGAGACTAATTTTGGTCGCCAAGTTGGCGACAAATATGGAGGAATTTGGCGACAGAACAGGTCCCCCCCCTCCCCTATGGTAACCCGCTTCTAGGTGTGGACATGCATTAAATTGGTTCAATAACCAATGAGATGCGTTTCATTCGGAAGTTGCCATTAAACAATTAACAAATAATCGCGATTTCTGTGCCAAGTATGATAGCGTAATATATATATAGATTTTATTTATCACTGCTATCTCCCAATATAGCAGTTATTATAAATTGTTCATAGCATTGTCAACAGGCGGCGATACAGAGTTTATTTTAAACATAAAATTTTTAATTATGACTTGGGCAGTTTCGGATCTTCATTGCAAAAATTTTGTAAAATTTAAAAGGCTTGAGATGTCCAAAAATAGATTTCTTACAAAGATAAGTTAGTATACTTTTTAAATTTATATTATAAAATTGACAGTATTTATGAGAAGTATATAATTGTCTGTTAATTTCAAATGCAGAGTTGAAAAAAGTATATTTTATTTAATAATTTTTTAAGCTCATGTTGTAATCTGTTTACATGCTTAAAATGGTGTATTCTAACTTCTGAATAAATATTTTTTAAATCGGAGTTGTTGACTTACAAATGGTTTAATAAAACTTGTCTTCTCTACACGTTGTCTTTTTAGCAACGTGTTGTCTAACAACTACAATAGACTGTTGTCTAGAGAACAGCAATATTGTCTTTTAGTCAATAATTTTTTATGCTTATGTTGTAATTTGTTTACATGCTTAAAATGATGTATTAAAATTTTTTACATGCTTAAAATGATGTATTCTAACATCTGAATACATATTTTTAAATCGGAATTTTTGAGTTATAAAGGATTTAACCCTCGTTATCTGTTTAGCAAACAAACAAAAAAAAAAATGGATAAAATCACTAAACAAAGATATTTTTGACAAGTAAATTTTTCTATCCCAAAATAATAACGTAGAATATGTGTCACACAATGTCCCAGTAATTAAACTGCATAAAATTATTTTTTCATGAAAATTAATTTAACATAAAACGTATCATATTTACCAGAATAAGATATCTTACTTACAGCTCTGTTTATTGAAGCGCTCATTAAACTGTTCTAGCAGTCATTAAACCGTTATGCATCATTTAAGCTTTTATGCTTTATTGGAGCTTAAGTTTCTTCTTAAATGAGAAAAAGAAAGGAGCTTTACAAGGAATACGCCCGACTGGTGCCGCTTTCATATTCTCTATTGATGAAATGCATGTGACAGAAGTTTCAATGAATGGTAAGAACCTTAATTTCGATATTCTTATGCAAATAATAAAGAAAAACTGGTAAAGAATATATTAGAAATGATTAAGAATCATTTTCACTTTCACCAACTTCTTAAAAGAAAACATTAAGTTAAATTGTTTCCATGTATCATTAACCCTCTGACTGATTATACCGCGATTTCCTAAGACAAGACATTTGTAGAAAAATTTATATAATATATAATTTATAAGCAATTTTGTTTTAAAAATTCTATAGTTAATCGTTAAGAAGGCGAAGGATAAATAAATATACTACATATTTCAAATACACGATGATTTGAAATATGTAATAATAGAGGACATATTCGTCCGTTACATATTGGTCGAAAGGATTTTGAAAAAAAATTCGGAAGTAAGAGGAATAACCTGTTCAGGGGCGGTGGTTTCATAAATATACCACTTAATTTTAATTCTCAAACGGTACAATGGCACCAGAACTTTGATAAAATATTTTCCAGTTAATGTGAAATTGAAATATAGCGTTATTCTTATTTCCAATTAAATTAGTTGGTAAATTCCAGCGCCATTCACTTATTTCAACAATTTAGCATTGAAAATGCTTTGCCCCTGAAAGGGTTAAACCTTTAGTTTACTCTTATTGTGCCGGCCTGTAAATTATGTATTAATATTTATAGTGTTACATTATGATAAATTTAATAAACTTTGTAAAAAATAATAATAGGGGAGACTGGGGATGAAAGGGACACTCAAAATTTCAGGAAGAAAATAAAATGTACAAAGTTCAAACTTTGGCTCAATCAATGACGATACTTGTTCTGTCTTAATAATCCTTATAACTAACATCAGCAATTGTAGCGTTGTAGTTGATGAAAGCGAAACTTGTTTTTGATATAAAAAAGTAAATTTTGATGTTGCTTTTCTTTTTTTCTCTAGAAAAGTAATATTGTGTTTAGCATTATAATATTTATGTTATTTAGCACTGTAAAGTATGCACTTTATGTGAATATCAGTATATTTTGTTAGCTAAAATACTCTCATGCATGAATACATTTTTAATTTCGCTAGGTGGGTATGGGGTTGAAAGGGACACCCCTCAGGTTGTTCCTATCAAGCTTCCTTTAGTGAAGCTCAATAAAAAGAATTAGCTTCAGGTTTGCTCCAAGCACCTAATATCAACTGTGGTTTGACAACTGTACATATGAGTATTGAATTGCTTTGAACTCTTCAAATGTGTGCCTATCTTGGCAAACAAAGAAGCAAGCTGGAATTGATTGGTTCCAAGATTTTATGCAACGAAATTCATTACTTCCTCTTAAGAAACCTATAGCCATTAGTTTAACAAGAAGTATAAGTTTCAACAAAGCTAATGTTGGTATTTTTTAAAAACCTTCAGTTAGTTATGTATCGCTATACATTTACACAGAACATAATATATAACTGTGATAAAACAGGCTTAATGACAGAACACAAATCACCTAGTATAGTAGCAAAACGTATTGCAAACAAATTTCTCACATAACATCAGCTGAACGTGGTAAACTTGTCACACATTTGTTTTTTATTTCTGCATCTGTTCAACAGTATTCGTTTTCTCAAGGAAGAATTCAAATAGTTCATCCTCAGAGGTGCTCCATCCCAAAAATTTGGACTTTCTCATCAGAGTTGGTCAATGACCGCAGAAGTTTTTTAAAGCAATTGTGCCTTAGCTAATAATTCTATTTGTTCCAAAACTGATCCTGCTCTTCTCTTATTTGATTTGTATGAAAACAATATAAATATTAAGACAATAAAATTTGCGAAAAGTAATGGAATAAGTATGGTGATGTTCTGGTCGCACTATAGCCACAAACTCCAGAAAAGTACTCGTAATGAATTCAAAGTACATTTTTTCAGAAAAAAAAAACAGAATAAAACCATATTGTATTTGCTGATATTATTGACATGAATAATGTTAATATTAATGATATTTTGGGGAAGTTACCTAAATCCGTGACTGGTGATGAGACAGTTAGAACTAAATATTTCTTAAAATTTTTGACTGATTTAAAGTTGTTTTATATTAAATAGGCCTAAACATGTTATTTTCCTTGTTTTTATGTTATCATATGTTGTAATATATTTTATTCGTATTTGTGTATAATTATCTTTTATTTTTGAATAATGTAATCACAAGTAAAAAGAAAAAATATTCATAAAAGTGTTTTATTTATGTGTGTCCCTTTCAACCCCGCACAATGTCCCTTTCATCACCTATAATGGGGTTAAAAGGGACACTTCATCCAATTTATAAAAATGGATATATATTTTGAATTACTGTACTTGAGGATAAGAGGTTTTAGAAGTATCAAAGCAAAGGTTTTAGACGAGAAGTAGGCGCAAATTTGAAAGTTATATCTTTTATTGTTATTATTTTATAAGCTTATAAAGAAAAACTGTCCCTTTCATCCCCATTCTCCCCTAATAATAAAACTAACAGAATTTGCCCGCTACGTTGATCGGTTTATTCAAACGAACCATGAATCAAACGAAAGATATCGATGAATTTGACCTTGTGTGTTTAAGAAATATAGACCATTATCTGGAATGTCCTTGAGCATTTCTCAAAATGATACAAACGCCATTGCACTATTATATTTTCTCATATGTCAGACAAAATTTGGGCTATTAAGTACCAATTCTTTTATCTGATCATCTGCAGAAGGTTTTGTAAAGAGCATTAGAATTATATAGAATATACTAAAATCATCATTGAAAAAATTATCTAACTGTGCAAGCGCATCAAAAACCACGTAGGGGAACGCAAGTTATAAGCAGCCAGAATGAAAACCCATTTGTATTTTATATGGATAGTAGATTTATAATTTTTCTAAGCACGGGTTCATTGGGTTAATGTTTTAAATTTATTCTTTTATAATAACAATAAACGTATTTTGTAAAACTTTTCCTTTTTACCTACGCTTCTGTCTGTTTTTTATCAATATGTATATTTCTTATTTAATCTAAAATTTATACAATCATTTAAAAAAATATGTAGTATTGCATCTTCGAGCAATGCTTGAAAAAATAGCTTGTTAAGTTTTATTAACAAACTTCCTATTGCAATATTTCGTTCGCAATAAATAAAATTACATTCTAATTGACAATAGAAATAACACTGCTTCTTTGCTGCCTGATCTATTGCGGGTATTCATAAAAAAAAAAAAAAAAAATAATAAGAAATTTTTCCGTAGGTTTAGAATCTTTTCCATATATTTTCAAATGACAGACTCAGTTTGCTTTTCTATTATAAATGAAATGCATATCTATTTATATAAAATCCAAGTCTCTGTGTGTCCCTCACAATTCTGGTAGGAAAGCCTCATCTCTATAATAATAGGCTAAGTCACGTGACTGTCATCAACAGTTCCGGTTTGACCACTTCACCTTTTATATGCGAGGTGGCCATTTTGGTATTTGACAAAAAAAAAAAAAAAAAAACAAAAAACAAACAAACATGTTAATATAGCAGCTACGGTTCTGAAATTGAGCATATAGACATCTAAGACATTAGGCTTCAATATTCCACATCAACCATCGCAGTATAAATATTGTATACACACTCGGGACAATAATTATTGAACCATCCTCGTAATATGAAATGTTCCACCAGCTTTGGTGAACTTCCTGTGAATTTTGGAGCGATACATTTTAAAAAGGGTGAATTCTTAAGCCTTATGTATACTGCAATCGCGTTTAGCATAAGTATTTTTTATTTTATCCTACATTCTCGCCTTTGATTTAGCTTTCGTCAGTAGATTACAATTGATCGAGATGCATATTAGAATAATATCCTTATTGTTGAAACAAAACCAAAAAAACTGGCTACAAGTAATGATCACAATTAAAATAATAAAACTTTGTATAAATCAGCATAAAATGAAAACAATGCACAGGGTTTTATGAAGGAAAATGTAACAGTTGCTGATGACGGGTTATTATATTTTCCAGCTCAAAACGGATCCTGCGTATTGTTTTCATTTCGTGGTGATTTATATAAAGTTTTATTATTTTAATGTACTTATTGAATGCTATAAATAAAGATAAATAGAATAAAATCGCAATTTCAACAACAACAAAAATTATTTAAAAATAAGGGTTTATAATAAAACGATGTAGGAAATAACGCAAGCTGTTTTAGTGACAAATGTCCAGTTGTTTTGCAAAAAAAAGTAATCCTTACCTTAAATGTTTATCTTTCTATAAATATCTTTATGTTATATATCCATCAAATAACTGTGATCCTCACCTAAAAGAAATAATTTAATTACGCATTAGAAAAGTATTAATTGCACATTTAATTGTACAGAAACAGCATCATATTAGTAAATAGCTCTAAAAATATATGTTGTGTTCGTTGAAATCAAAAATGAAAACAAAAAACTAATATTAAACATAACCATTTAATATTTACAGTTCATTTAACTTTAAATAGTATTGATATTTCATTTTCATTCCCTTTTGTCAGATGTATAACACATCTATGACATTTTATAAAACTTTATATAATTGAAACGAACAGAAATTAAGGATTAAACTATAATTTCTAAACATTCAAAGAATAAAGAAGTTCTGTCTTTTTATTTAATGTTGTAATTTATTTTCATTCTAAGTGCTTACTTTGAGAAAATCTCATTTTCTGATAATGGAGTAAGTCGTATCCGACCGTGCTTTTTATATTATTATTAGTCTTAAACTATGCATTTATCTTTTAAATTTACAATCGTTTGATGAATACGTCTTTTTCTCGTAATAAGTGTAATTACTTGCAACATAGTATTTTGGTGAATAAACAGTTGCTAGAAAATTGAAAATCTCAGAAAGGTGTTCGTTATGTTTGGTCAGAATGATTTATAAATATAAAAGAAAATAACTATATAAGAATATATACAACTATCTTAGACAGAACATAAATACACAATGGCATACTACACATGTTTCGAGCCAAACACTTCATCTTTCGCCAGATATATTATATATATATATATATATATATATATATATATATATATATATATATATACATAAAATCCATCCCTGCCTGCTCGGCCTACAGGCGCAGGTAGATTTCGAAGTTAAGTACTAAATTCACTAACAAAAACTAAATCAAGATAAACCCAGTTTGCAATTGGCCACTTTTGGGGAGTTTTTAATTTCATTTTTCTGTAAGAGTTGATTTTAACAGAATCATGTTAATGTGTTAAATCCCCCCCCCCTTCCTCTTTTTTAATTATTATTATTATTATTGTTATTATTATTATTATTATTATTATTTGTTGTTGTTGTTGTTGTTGTTGTAAGACACTTCGTATGAAAAAGTTCTCAATATAAAAGTTGAATATAATATTAAGAAGATTTATAGATACAGTCTATTTGAAGATACAGTCTATCATTGAAAATCCGGAAACTCTGGGACTCAGACTAAGCCGGATTTTTGAAAATACCGGGTTTCTGAAAAAATATTAAAAATACTTCAGACATTCTTAATGGTGCCTTTAAATAAATTTAAGCGGATTTGATATCTTGTGAACTGACGAAGTTACGAATTTTTTTCTTCCTAACCCCCTCCCCCTTTCCACCCTGAGGCCATTTTTAATTATATCAAAATTCAGTCATACATACATTTTTAGCTCTTATTCCAAAAATATATATCTGTTAAAAAAGATTTTGTTTAAATGATTTCAATAAATATAATCACATTCGCACACACATACACATATATACTATATAATATATAAAACCACTGCAATCCAATACAAAATGGTCATTCACAATTGTGAATATGCAAATTAAGAATGAAGTTTTATCCTTTAGATATATATATATATTTAAATATAAACACACAAGACATCTATTTTGCAGTACATGCATAACCTGTAACACCTGAAACCAAGAAACTACAAAAACACGAAATTTAAAACCAACCACAGAATAAGCAACAGTGAAGATACAGTCTATCATCGAAAATCCGGAAACTCCGGAACTCAGACTACCGGGTAAAATACCGGGTTTCTGAAAAAATATTAAAAATACTTCAGACATTCTTAATGGTGCCTTTTTTCATAATTTAAATCATAGACAAGTGATATTTCTGTATTAAGACGAAATTATTTTTTTAAAACTTACTTTAATTGTTACTGTCAGTGTTACAAAATATATATATATATATATATATATAATAAGCAGTGAAGTCATTTCTTCTGTTATATTTTCTAAAACATCGATGTCAATTTTATTTGCATAATTTTTTTCTGCCGTTCTTTAACAATTTTTTTTTTTTTTAATTTTATTTTATACAAGTGAAGAATATCGATTTCGGAAATACAGTCTATTGCAAATATTCATTTTCCAATCATATTTATACATTTTTCCAGTATCACCTTTTCTTCTGTCGGCTTCTCGTCTTCGTTCATTTAAGCTACTACCAGCATATCGACGGTTCTATTTAGCATAGCGTTAGGGTACTCGCTGTCCGCTAATCCATTACTTTCAATCTCAAAGTTTTTAATTCGTAAACAACTGCAATTTTTCTTGCTTCAGTAAGTTGAAATTGTAAAATGAAGTGGGGATGGAGGCATATATATATATATATATATATATATATATACAGTTTGACCTCAATTTCTTCGACATTCGGAAATCCGGCAACCGAATTTAGCATTTTTTTTCTCTCTGCACTTCTAATTTTGATATCTGTATTCTCATTATTAATCTCGTTTTTAACGTTATTCTACAAATACCTTTGGAATGACTTACAAAATATGTAATGTAATTATAGATTTTAAATTACGTTCCTAAATTATTAAGATATAACTTGCTGCTGATCATAAAATTAAGAGAAATGAAATTTGGCTAAAATAAAAAAGGAAAATACTATTTTCTTCAACTTTTGCGGTTCAAGTTTTTATCTTTCGTAATGAAATTTCGATAGTCTGCACAGATATTTTTTATTCCCATAAAATATTTTTCGAAATTTACATTTAGATGGAATTTTTCCCGTATTTCGCGTTTAAAAAATGTGTTATGATAAATGACCTGAAAAATACAAAAAAGATAGAAACTTTTTATCTCTGTATTTTTTACTTGCTGTTTGGATTGAATCTCCATAAATAAGATCTCTCCTTTTTTTAGATGTTAAAGAATTTAATAAATAAACGTAAAGATATCAAGTAAATTTTTGTTATTAGATTATTCATATTTGTATTTTTTTTTAAATTTCATTATAAAACTGGATAATGCTTTGTAATTAATGATTCTTTGTATTGTTTTTATAAGTAATTTAAGAAAGTTTATCAAAGGTAGACTGAATCATACTAATTTAAAGCATTTATAGGTATATATGTATAAACACTCTTTACAAAAGAATGAATTCATTAAAAAAAAAAAAAAAAATCAAACAAAAAAATTAAATATACATTGTATTTTTACAAATGTGCAGAATGTTTCTCAGACGCATTATAAAGAAATACAATGACGGCGGTGTTTTAATTACGAGTATGAAACAGAATCTATACAAATGAGGCTACACTCTCAACTACTAATTTGAGTCTACATAAATAATATATCTTATATTTTAGATGTTAAAAATTTTATTAAATAATCTTTAAGCAAATTTTTGTTATTATATTAATCATTTTTGTATTTTTAAAATTTTGATAATAAAACTTAATAATTCTTTGTAATTAATGATTCTTAGTATTGTTTTTATAAGTTAAGTTAAGAAAGCTTATCAACGGTAGGCTCAATCATACTAATTTAAAGCGTTTATGTATAAATGTGTATAAAGAATCTTTATAAAATAAATAAATCTATTTGAAAAAAAAATCTTGAAAAAAAATTTAATGTCCATTGTACTTTTACAAATGTGCGGAATGTTTATCAGACGCTGTTTGTAAACTTAAAAACTTATTGACTATCGTCCTCTAAATATCACGGTACATCTCATAAAATACTTCTGCTATTGCTTTTGTTTTCAGAATCACATTACTGTGAATGAATCATTCATTACACTGCCTTAATCTTCAATTTTAATTAAAAAAATATTTATAATAATTTCTTGAATTTGTCCGATTTTGAGAGAACGGGAGACAACATCGTTGTCTCTATAATTGTATATAAAAAAAAAGTATTTGCAAAGAATTGATCTTGGACTCTGTCTGAACTTTTTCTTACTATTTCATTTGAAAGAAGTTTGAGTACGAAAAACGAAGAAAAAAAAGAGTCATAGCAGAAAATTTGATCATAGGACCTTGTAAATTTGAAGGTAATAAAAGTTTAGTATGTTTTTCAATTTAATGTCTTTTCTTGTGTCTTTATAAAGCTAAATTATAATTTTGAACATTTTTTAATGGTCAAATATGGATTAAATGCATGCGCAGTCGCTGTTTAACTACGGAGTATCAAATAGAATCTATCAAACTGTGGCTACACTCTCAACGCTCTAACCATTTTCCCAGCACTAGATTTTACAGAAATGAAAAAAAAAAGAGTTTAACATAATTAACGTTATTGTACTGGCCTTAATTATACGAGATACATATTTCAACATATTTATTACAGCATATTTATTACACAATTTCAACGCTTGAAAAGTACCGATAATACGATGTGTTTGATATTTTTGTATATTAATTTGGTAAACTAAAGTACATACTAGTATAAAATGCTAATGGAAATCTGCGCTAATGTATATTTAAACAAACCTACATTACTTTAAATCAATGGAAAATTTTTGAGGGATGTAAAAGGAACACAGTTTTTATTACATATTTCCAATGATTCAAATGTACCGATAATACGATGAGTTTGATATTTTAGTATATTAATTTGTTTCTTTTGATTTAGCTGGACGCAGTTGCTAAATCCGAAAATATTGTTTCCATCGTCGTAACTTCATTCAATGTATAAACCTGTCACTCATTTCATTTAAAATATATAACTTTCATTCAAACACATACATGTAAATAAAGATTACTACATACTTTTAAAATATGTCTTTCACTCATTTCGTTTAAAATACAAATAAATAAATAAATAAACAATAACATAAATAAAAACATTTTATTTCAACATGAAATTTTTTTTTCTAATTTACACATGTAAAAAATAACAGTTAAGCGAAGGAAAATAATTGTTATTGTCAATATTTGCATCCAGCTAACGTAAAAGTACCATTAATATTATTCTTAAGAAGAATTTAAAAAATAGAATAAGATGTATTTCTTTCGGACTGATATAACATGCTTGCTAGCAAATATTTCGTCTTCGTTTTTTCTTTGTAAATTATCTGTTCGTGTAAAGATATATACTTTGGCACAAAAAATAAATTGTAAGCAATAAACTTAATAATTTCTTTATTATCTAGATCTTCTATATCTACCTGTGAATAACTCGAGCCAAAAATTAAAGTATAATTTACATGCTGAAGGTTGGACTTTAGTATCACAATGAATGAAGAATAAAGTTAACTTCAAATGAAATGTATTAAAATTTGTTCAAAGACCTGGAAGATTAATAAAATTTAAATAAAGCCTTTAAATTTTTCTTTTTCTATGATATGCGAAGAAAATAATGTCACCATACTTTAAACAGATTACTTAAATTGAAATATCGTTCTGCACTTTCTTTTTTATTATAAGCTTTTATTTAGTTTAAAAATGATATAATATATATCAATTTCTTAAGTATCAGTTTCAAATCCGTAAATTCACCTTACAATAACAAGTTTAAAAATTTGCAAACACAAATAGTATTCAAATTACTTAAAAGTTTTTTGTTTTCTTTTACAATACGATGCATTTAAAAACCTAGCACTTTCGAGCATATCATGCTCATCATAGGGATTAAAAATCTGATCATGTCCTGAAACCTCATTATCAGGATTACGATGATATTCTCGAAATTGCTAGGTTTTTAAATGTATCGTATTGTATACAAATTTAAATTAAAAACAGCTTTAAGTAATGTAATTCGAATACTGTTTGTGATTACAATTTTTTTTTTAACTAGCTTTTATTCAATTTGCTATCATTTGTCTGATGTGATCAAATCTTGCAATCAAATTTCTGTGCTACAGTTGCCATAATTTCTGGTAGTGACTATTTCCGATGAAAATACAATATTCTGTGTAAAATATATTTGAAATTTGTCTCCACCAGGTAAGTACATTAATTTCATTGATTGCTTCAAGAAAAAGCTGATATTTTTCGATTGAATCGCGGCTTGGTTGATAGATGCGCCATCTTGCAGCTCTGCGCAAGGTGTGAATGAATATGCGCTCGATCCTCATCAAGCCGTTGATCGTTTTTTTTTTTTTTTTTTTTTTTTTTTTTTTTTTTTTCTATGAGCTGTATTTAATGTTATATATCCATTTTATTTTTGAAAAAAAAAATCACTCACAATTTAATTTATTTCTTTAAAAAAATTTAATTTCAATCGGCTGCCCTTCAACATTTTTGTCCCCTTTTTAGTACATTATAAGAAAAACTTGTCTTTAAAATATTTTTTTCTTATACTTTATTTAAAATAAAATGCTGGTTTTTTTTTTTTTCCTTTGTGATGTGGTTTGATTTTCTGCTCAATTTTCAAGGGTCATCGGTAAAATGTTCGATTGGCGATTTTATGCTTTTGTATGGAATTTTTTAGAAAAAAATTCATAATTAATTTATATTCTTAATTTTTTATTTTATCTATATTTTCTATTTGTTTTTTGTTCTTAACTATTGTATTGTAATGTATAGGTCTGTTATTTTAGCCTGTAAGCCTTAATGGATTAATTTACCATTTATTACGTGCTTGAGCTACCAGCATGAATTTTAACAGCGACGAATTAACCCAGCATTAGACGCCTGTCGGTCTTTTTGCTTCTCCTTCTTCTAACTCATATCTCCTCACGTATACAATACAGAACTACCATGACTTTAAATGTTTCTGCAACTCCATAGTAAAGTAGCAAAACATCTCTGTTTGTTTTTGTTTTGTTTTTTTTTTTTGTTTTTTTTTTCTTTTAAGGATTTGGAAAAATGGTTATTGTTCTCTGTCAGGGTAGGAAATCAAAAACATATCTTAAGAGTTTTATTGGTTGAATCCGCATTTTATTCGTTTTCTGATTGGTCTATACAGTAATCTGTATTTCCCTTTACTTTCAACAGAGATGGATACTTCTGTTGCCACTATGACAAAAAAGTAATAAAAACTACAAAAAAAATTAATAACTCAGAAACAAATTAAGATACAGCTTTCGAACAAATTACATTTAAAAGTACATACGACGGTGTAAAAATTAATATTGTGGGATATTTAGAAGTTTAAGAATGAAATTTCATTAAAAATTGGTCGTCATATTTCTTGGAAATCTGACGATAGAAAAGCATTTTCCCGAACAGCCAATGAAATGCTTGGATAATACGTAAGTTCCAGGTGGATAATACGTAAGTTTCAGGAAATCTGACGAGTAGCAGGCGATTTTTGTCGCTTGAAATTTTTACATGTAATAACACTATTAATGTTTAATTCATGGCGTACGTAATGTATGATCAACTCCGTGCGATTTTTTATGTCTTAAATTTTAGTCTTTCAAAAAAGCCTTTTCCAAATGGTCGTTGTAATTTCTTAAATTGCTTTTTGTTATTATTTTTTTTTTTTCAGGTACTTTGTCACAAGCAAATTTGAAATTGGTGGGAAAGTGTATGCGACGACCCCTAATTTGAGTTCATTTTCACTTTTTCCCTTTATTCTATATCTCATGAATAAAATTTATAATTTAACTACAATTTAATAATATAAACTGCAAATTTATAAATACATTGAAATGCAATATTCGAATATTAAGTAAAAAATGCTTTATAATTTACATTTTCTATGTGAGGGGTCCGGAGGCTAAAAGACCGAACACGATTAATAACGTTTGGGAAAAAGACGCGACTACTCTCGGGTTAATATAGGCTGGTAAATTATTGGAAACTGGTACATTGATACGATTTTATTTCTTTTATTGAATAAGTCTTTTTTTTTTTTTACATACGTGCCATTTACTTTAATTAACAGGATCAAATAGTGTATTTTAATGTTAAAAAAAAAAAAATGATTTAATCTGCTTCTCATTTTAAATGCACTAAACGAATCGTTGATGATAATGATAAGATAATGATAATAATTTAAGAATAATATTGTAAATAATGTTTGAAACTGTTTGAATAAATTTCGTGCAATAATTACAGATTACATCACTAAATCAATAAAAAATATACTTTTTCATTCTTAACTAAAATAACAAGAAAAACATTTCCCTCATTTATGCTGTGTTCGTTTTTATCTCCGTTAATGAAATTTCGATAGTTGGATGGATGACACAGATTTATTTTTTTAGCTATCACAAAATATTTTTTAAATTTACATTTAGTTAAAATGTTTTCCATGTTTAGCGTTCAAACGTGTGTTATGATAAATGACCTGAAATATCGAAAAAAAGTAAAACTTTATTTTACTATTTTTGTATTTCTATTTGGACTGAATTTACATTAAATACAATGTTAAAAAAAATTATTAAATCCGAATAAAAATGCCTTTTCAGAAAACTTGCATTTTAAGAGAAATCATGTTTATAATTTTTTAACGGAACAATTTAAACTAGTATATTGTGGCCATCACAAAACTTTCTTCTATATAAATCACGTCAATTAAATCATTTAAATAATACAAGAAATTACGTCAATTTAGCACCCTTTTACATCAAAGTAGATCTGAATTTAAAGTTTGATGAAAATTCGTGCATTAGTTCTTGAGATAGAGTTATAGCGGAAATTGTGAAAAATGTAGCATAGTAGCGCCAACTATTGAGCGATTTGCACCGAAACATAAACAGCACTAATTGATATCAAGATATACCTGAATCAAAAGTTTGATGAAAATTCGTGCATTAGTTATTGAGATAGAGCTATAGTGGAAATTCTGAAAAATGCAGCATAGCAGCCCCACCTGCTGAGAGATTTGCACCAAAACATAAACAGCAGTAATTCATATGAAGGAATACCTGAATCTGAATTTTGTTTAAAATCCAAGCATTAGCTCTTGCGATAGTGCTATTGCGGAAATCGCAAAAAATGCTGCATAGCAGCGGCCCCTGTTGAGCGATTTACACCAAAATCCATAAAACGTCAATTCCTTTCAAGGACAAACGGAATCTGAAGTTTGATGAAAATCCGTGCATTAGTTCTGGAGATTGAGCTATTGTGGAAATCGTGCAAAATGCTGTATAATAGCGTCACCTGCTGAGCGATTTACACCAAAAACTAATCAGCACCAATTTATAACAGGGACTAACTGAATGTAAATTTTTATTAAATTCCATGCATCAGTTCTTGAGATAGAGCGCCCACAAATTTTGTGTCACACACAGACAGACTCACAGACAGACTCACAGAACCACAGACTCACAGACAGACATTTTGTAAAAACATGTATTTCGGGTTCTCTGACCCCTAAAACGTGTAAATCCGTCGAAAACCGGAATTTGAAAATTTTCATGAATCCAATACTTTCTTCTTCTAAAGATAGAAGAAAGTAAAAACATGAATTTAATTTCACGGGGCTATATATATTGCTTCATTCATAGTATAGGAAAGACACATACAGAGAATTTGAAAGAACACACTCTTTTCTTTTCTTATTTTTGTGATGTGGGTAAAAATCTAAATTATTAGGATTGTGGAATACAAATACGAGAATTTCAATGCAGGATTTAAGCAGTAGAGAAATAGCTCAATACCATATCTCAAATCTTTTTATTTTCTTCTATCTTTACAAGAAGAAAGTATTGGATTCATGAAAATTTTCGAATTTCAGTTTTAAACGGATTTACACATTTTAGGGGTCAGAGAACCCGAAAAACATGTTTTTACAAAATGTCTGTGTGTGTGTGTGAGACACAAATTTTGTGGGCGCTCTATCTCAAGAACTAATGAACGGAATTTAACAAAACTTTTGATTCAGTTAGTCCCTCATTAAACTGGTGCTGATTACATTTTGGTGTAAATCGCCCTATAAGTGGCGCTGCTATGCTGCATTTTTCACGATACACGAAACAGCTATATCCCAAGAACTAATGCACGGATTTCTACAAAACTTCTGATTATGTTAGTACTTGATATAAGTTGGTGCTTATTACTTTTTAGTGTAAATCGCCCAACAGGTGGCGCTGCTATGCGGCATTATTCATGATTATCGCTATAGCTCTATCTCAAGAACTAATGTACGGAATTTTACAAAACTTTATATTCAGTTAGTCCCTGATATAACTGGTGCTGTTTACATTTTGGTGTAAATCGCCCAGCAGATGGTGCTGCTATGCTGATTTTTTCACGATTTCCGAAACAGCTATATCTCAAGAACTAATGCACGGATTTTTCTAAAACTTCAGATTCCGTTAGTCGCTGATATAAATTAGTGCTGTTTAGTTTTCAGTGTAAATCGCCCAACAGGTGGCGCTGCTAGGCTGCATTTATCACGATTTTCGCAGTAACTCAAAGACTAACTCATGAATTTTCATTAAACTTGATATTCAGTTATTACCTGATATAAATTGTTCCTGATTAGTTTTTGGAGTAAATCGACCAATAGGTAGCGCTGCTATGTAGATTTTTTTTACGATTTCCGGAATAGTTCAACCTCAAAATCTAATGCACGGATTTTCATCAAACTTCAGATTCGGCTGCAACTTGACATAAATTGTTGCTGATTAGATTTTGGTGTAAATCACCTAATCGGGGACACTGACATGCTTCATTTTTCAGGAAATACTAACATGTATGAGATAGAAGAAAGTTTTGGGATTGCCACATCCGACTAGTTTAGCATGCAAATGCATTATTTTTCTGAGATTGCATTTGATCCATGTTGCTAATATTTTGTAGAATGAAAGTTTTACTACATATCTGTCAATTATACAAATCACTATTTATTAAAATCTACCACTTTTATAAATAAAGTGACTAAAAATAATGTAAAAATCATCGTTATCAGTGTTCTCGCTGGTTTTTGACCAACATTAGTGATTTGGCGAATAAGAAATTAAAAACAGTAGCCAAATGAAAATAAATGTTAGTAAAATAGGTTCGGCGTGAAACAATGAAAAATCTATCTTTAATCCCTTATTGTATCCATTTTTTGAATATGTTCTAAAATAACCTAATTTTTTGTAATTACTCAAAAAGTAGAAATTCAACTATCCGCTACAGAAACTACAAAAAATAAATACATTCTAAATGCCTCCTAAATGTATAAATATATCAGACATTCTTTTAGCAGTCTGAATAGATGTTAAAAACAGCTATCTTTGATTTACATTTGTGAAAACATACACTAAAAATTGCTATGAGATTTCGACCGATAGAAAAAATTGACCTGCCAATGATACTTTACGTACAACTAATAAATAGCATGGATAATTTCAACACCACATTCCATCAAAACTTTTCAATATTTGGAACTTGATGTAAGTAATTTTGTTTATGTTTTTATCAGAGTGACACCGGCGCTTAGACAGTGATTCACAAAAACCTATCCCATAATCCTTTTTGTGTCTTAGGCTGTTGCTAAACTGAATTGATATTGAGTCTGTATCTCTATAAATCGAGCAATGTAAATGGCACGGTGCGTTTTGACATGTAAAGCTGCACCAATCGTTCAGAAACGCGGATAAGCCTCGAGTGTATTGGCACACACACAAACAGAGCAGAAATTGAGCACTTGCAATTTGGCAAATCCAATTGTTAGTTTACTCGCCAAATGAAACATTTTGTCGCGATTTGGCTCAATGGCGAGCGGCAGCGAGAACCCTGATCGTTATACAGCTTTGTTGCGTTATAGAATCAATCACTTTATCGAACAGACCGGGAAGAGGCTGTACAGATCATCACCTCATTGAGTTGACGGCTGAAATTCACGGATAAGACAGAACTCGATTATCATATTAAAATGCAACTGGTCTACCAAGTCATATGGTGGCAACCACCTGCATACCCGAAATAAGTGGTTGATCGGTAGGTGTTTCTTGCATCCAAATGGGAACAGATGTCATATATTCCCGCGGCCGCCATCTTGGATTATTTCTAGGCATGATGTCGTCAAGCACCAATTTATGCGCATTTTAGACATAACAAAAATAAATTGCAAATAATATAATATAAACCAGAAAAATGGAGGAAACTCCTTACAGTGGCAATTAGTAAATGTAAGTATGAATGCTACACGTTCATAAACTGAAAAAAAAATCACCTGATTCAGCAAACTACTTCTACAGCAATTTGAAAAATGTACGAAACCCGTTAAAGCAGCAGCTACCAAATGCACATATGTTGCTGTGCAGCAATCTAAAAATTGCACGAAATGCATGAGAAATATACAATAAACGGCTAATATAAAATATTACAACAAAATGTGCATAAAATTATTAACATACCTTAACAGACATCTCCTTTTTTGAAAGCTCAAGCACAAAATATCTGCTAATATCACCTTCATTTCAAAAATCGTCCTATGACTACACACTCTAAACAAACCTCCTTTTTCCTTCAAAATTGCACGATATTTCTTAATTACTTGAGAAACAGTGGGTAAACGGACTACAAAAGTCATAGTCAAACATATAAATTCAATCAAAATCACAACATAAAAACAGCGTCACGCACTCACACCACGTAAATTCACGACTGAAGTTATTTCAAAACACAATCTCACGGAAAAACGGAGTTGCCAGAACACGTCACTCGTCGAGGTACCTATGTCGATAAAGATCGCCAACATAAAATCACCAAGAAATCTCAAAACATCCAAGATATCGGCCGCGGGAATATACGGCATCTAAGCCTCCAAATGGATGAAAACATGGAGGATTGGGTGCAGGAAAACTTATTGGTAAACCTTTCGATCAACCCTAAAAACGGGTCTGCAAGTAGTTTCTACCAAGATATGACTTGGCAGAGTAGTTGCATTTTAATATGCGAATCGAGTTTTAACTAATTCTGTAATTTCAGCCGTCAATTCGATGAGGTGAAGATTTGTGCCGCCGCGTCTCGGCCTAGAATGAAACTATTCGGTACAAATGACATTTTATTTCGGTCGTCTGCAGTATAAAAAAGGGCGGAAATGTTGTCTAGAAATTTTCTCTATTTAACAACTCCGCGCTTTATTTTAAAATCTGAAATCTAATCTTCATGAGTGCTCCTAAATTTCATTTTATATTGTAACGCCAATAAAATCTAACTTAAATAACTAATCTTAAAACTTAAATGAGGAGAACTTTGAGTTCATTTTCCAGACATTTATTGACGATACGGAAAACACACAGCAAGCACACATACATTCACTTGACACATAAAACTTAATTTTTTAAATTCTTTCGGAGCGGGCTCGCTCCTCCAAAACGAAACCCGAAAACGACCTTCTTCGGTCACCACCAGAACGCATCACTTCATACACGGGCCCTTCGAGAGTTCAGTCTATCTTAATTGGCAACCCACGCGGTACTCTGATTCATCTTAATTAAAAGTTTCTGTTCTCACAAGTGCCAGGCCAGCACTTCTCAATGTATTTACATCAATAAAATCCGTTTACACTTTACATCTGGTTTTAGTGAAGGCATTGCCATGTGAATTTATAGTTGAGGTATCTGGAGGTCCCAAATAAAAATGTTTATTACTTTAAGTGGTCATCTCGTTTCTGCCTGAGCTCAGATGAAACGTCACAATGTACAGAAGTTTTAATAGGGAGCAAGATGACTATTATACCATGCAAGAAGTTTTCACATTTCTTTACATTAGTAGAACTGTCTTCTTTTTTTCCATGTATGAGTTTAAAACACAAGCATTTATGTACCATCTGCAAGGACAACTTTCGATGACCTAACATACAGTATTAAAACTGTGATGATCTCAGAGACGTAAGATTTTCTTTAATCCTTGAAGAACTATGATGTGGTCCATTTGACCCCATCTGGATATCTTTCAGGTTTTTTTTTTTTTTTTCATTTAGAATATGTATGCTAAAATTATTTTTTAGGAATTCTCAAATAAAGGCTTCCGTCATAAGTCTTTTCAAAAGGAAGTTTCGCACAGTTAAATATTTTTGTTTATTTGTAGAAATTGCGAATGGTGTCACATAGCCAGTGAATAAATCTTTCTGTCATTTATCACTTTTAAAGAGAAAAAAAAACGAAAATTTTTGTCATCCTGCAAATTTTAGTTAGCAAGATGAAGCAATTGGTACAGCGTTTCCATGCAAGCGAGTACAGGCACCTCCATCAATTCGTTATTTCTTGTTCTTCTGTGTAAATTTCTCTATTCAACGGGTGGGTCCACTGTGGCTGAGTGGATAAAGCACCACGCCGCTAATCGCTTGAGAGCGCATGGCTCCGTCGCACACTCTTTCTGGAGCTCCCGGATGTAATTCTCTGGTGTTGTAAATTTCCTTGTGCTATCTCGTCCCTATATATTAACGATGACTTATAAGCGATCCTGGAGGCAAGCACACAAGTCTGATGTATGTGTTCAATTAAACAAAAACAAACATCTATTCAACGAAATGAATCATCGCGGTTTGTATATCGAGGAGGCGCATGCTTTATTATTTGTTGAAGTTTCTGGTCAAAGTACACGATCTTAGACATTTACATGATATTTTGATCTTAGTACCGCGAGGGTTAATACGTGTGAAATGAATCAGCTACCGTCTAGATGTTATAGTAAAGCTATAAAGTTCAGGGTTTCAGAACAACGGGGGGGGGGCGGTTAAGGGCCAGAACGCCACTTAAGAAAAGTACTTTTCATACATAAAGGGCGGATTTGCTTTTTTCGGGTGAAAAAATGGATTTTTCCCCCTCCTATAGTCTGTAGATTATAGCTCTGAAAATTTTGGCCAAATTCGAAGTTCCTTCGTAGTTACTTAGTGCTTTACGCTTTAGTGGGATGCGTTCGTTACGCTGTTTTGGGCGCCGTTTTGGCTACAAGCGCATTTTACGCAAAACGACTTTTTCAAACTGGGTGGGATCAAAATGCAAAAACTATTAAACTGATGTTGCTATTTTTTTTTTTTTTAATTAAAGGCAATATAATTTCTTGGATCTTGGAAAACTTTTAGCCATTTTTATTAAAAAATAAATATTTTTTTAACCACGTCAAAGTGCAAAAAAAAAAAGGGTCAGAAATAGACCTTTTTTTTTTCAAATATTGTTCATTTTCAATTTTTTTTTTTTTTACCTCAAAGTGCTTCAAGCTACTGACAATAATATTTATTTTCATAATACTTAATAAAAATTGATGGAAAATGACTCTGGTGATCCATCTGATTCCGCTTCATTGGAAGTACACAGTGCGCATGTTAAAACATGTACACACGCGACTTGAGCCACATCATGAATTTTTTATTAAAATTTTTTCAAATGTTCTTAAAATAATGGCAAAAAACATGCAAAAAATCCGGAGCTAAAATCTTTGTTTCTTTTCTGGAAAAAATGCTATAAAACAGCATTTTTCAGTCTTCTAGAGGCACCCCCCCCCCCTTCCTTAAAAAATAGAAGAATAATCAGTTCATAAGTATAACATTGCATAAAACCGTGTTTAGCCTTTATCTACTGACGGTACTTATAAGTAGTATTAAAATAACTTGTTATAAAATTCATTTGATACATAGATTAGTTGTAATACAGTTTAGTATGTGTTATAGATACATTTCTTTATCTCTTTCCAAAAGCATTATTTGTTACACAAAACAAAAATTTCTTAAAAGGATGATTTCTTTTGCCTTTGCATATTTTCATCTTTCTTGGCATTGGGGGGGGGGGGGGGGAAGAATATTTCAATTTGGAAATATTTCTATAATTCTATTGCAAGAACATTATATTTGTACATTTCCTAATTCTACAAAATACTAAGAAAAATATTTAAAATGAAAGATTTGAGTGGGGTTATAAATATTGCACAAAATCCCTATAAATTCAAATTTAATTAATCCTTCTAAGTCCTCCAATCTTTCTAAATCGTACAATCCTTCTAAAATTTATTAAATGATTATGTAAATCTTCTAATTTAGTTTAAATAATTCACGAAAAATTGCTTTAGAAGAAAAAAATTTCATGAATTCATAATTCAGTACATAAAGGTTTAATGTGACACATCTAAAATTCCCAGAAGCTTCGAGAAATCTAGTATGGTTATAAATATATATATAACTTAAAAAAAAGAAAACTCGAAACTGTGACAGTCTAGGCTATTAAATATTATATAAAGATAAATTAATAAACAATAACTTGTAGAGCTGACGTTAAGACCCCTGCAGATTTATTGGTTTACACATTCGAATAAGATGGATAGTTCAAAAAATAAAACCGCATAAATCTCGGCACATTACTTAAAACCGCGGGATACTTACAATCCGGATGACTCACGTATATGAGGCATACTCACAATCTTTTGACTTTTTGGAAAAAAAATCTGACAAAATTAAACTTGCTAAAATTACATTTTAATCTGATAGACGAATGCCTTAATGATTCAAAATAAAGAAAAAATGGTCAGCAGCGAAAATGTTTTTATTTAACTGGGGTTTAAGTTAAACTTGCGAGTTTAATTTTCCTTACCATTTTACCCCTGTAACTTTTTATTTTCTTATAAATTTTTACTTATAATGAATTTGCATAGTACCCACAGGACATTCAAATACGAAATAATAACAACGTAGTACTTTTAATACAGAATTTTTGTATAACTTTGTATAACATTGTATAACAGGAAATTTACCACCTATTTTTAGAAAAATCATATTAAGACTAAGTGATAGTCACAATGTTCATTGATTTTTAGAAACAGTTGTTAACATCGGATTAAATTATTATTATTATTATTTTTAATTTACCTCGAAAAATGCAGGAATAAACCTTGGGGACGGTGAGACTACCAATAAAGCCACGATGCTTGAAATTGATATTTAAATGCTGATTTAAATTCTTCAGTAAATTTCCTGCCAAAGAATTTTAGACATTATTTCTCTAGCATACTTCTGCATGAGGAAAAACTCGAAAAAAAATTCTGTGGCTGCATCTGAAATGATTCTCATTTTAGAAGAGGGATGGTAAGGAATCTAAAACCCAGGGACAGAGTTTAAAAAATAATAACAACCCTAAAAATGTGTGCAGGTTAATTTTTAGCTACATATTTATATAAAACAATAGTTTCAATTTCAGAAAAAAAATACTTGAATTATTTTTATTGAAACTATTTAATCCAGACAGCTCCAAACTTAAAAGTCAGCATCGGGGACACGGGACGGTATAGGAGTTTTCCAGATGTTTGGACCCACAACATCGTCCAAAACTTATTTATCTTGTTAATATTGTTGTGCAATCATGCAATGGGATGTTCCCCAGTATATGAAATTAAAAAAAAAAAACACAAAAATGTGTATTAAAATAAAAATTAATATTCAGGGACATGAAAGTCAAAAGATTGTGAGAATGTTTCATATGTAACATTAGAAAGGTGAAAAATGTTTTGTAACTTTCATTTAATTATGAATCATGATTTAATGCATGCATAAAATACATTAAATGAAATTTTTAGGAAAGTTATATATATTCCCATTCAAAATCTCACACATCAGCATATCTTGTGTGCATATTCATAAGTTTATAAATACTAATTTCTGTACATCACCTATTGCTGTTTAAGTAAATTTAAAGTACCTATAATTTACATGTTTATACAAAATATATAACATGCAAATTAAATTTTAAAACTTGCAGAGTAAAAAAGATACCAATAGAACTTATTATACTACATTACTATTCCATTTATTAAGTCAATACGTTAAAAATAAATTCCCCGAGTCATCTAAAAATCTTAAAACCTCAAATTTCAACCAATTACTGATCGGCGCAGTGAAATTTGTTATGTAGATCATAAATAAAATAAACGTGCTGGTCAATAATAAAGAGAGGATTAAAAATGTACTACAGTAAAATGTTGTAAAAAACATTCCGGTAATGCTTTGTACAGTCGTGGAAAAAAAAAAAAGTAAACACCCCCTACTAACTCCTCAACAAATTATCGTAGAAGAAACTTACTGGTACCGAACGATTGGAAATAAAGTCTACTTTTAAATGATGTATATAAAATTTGCTTAGGGGGTCATCTACATATTAAAACGAAACATAACTTTGTTTTTTCCAGCAGCAGTACACAATTCTGACAGCATGTATGAACTCCACACCATTTAATTAGCCTAAAAAAATTTATGCAATTCGAACCATACGTTTCCGAGAAATTAATTATTTTAAAACGAGCGTATTTTAAGGGCTGTATCCAAATTGAAGTTCAGTACTCGATTGTTAACCGAGAGAGCTCCCTTCTTGATCAAGGCACCTTAAGCAGTCAATTAAGCCTGTTAGATTACAGGATAGCATACGAAATTTCAAAATATCTAGTCACTTCTATCATATACGGCACTTTAAGCCGTCATTTTGTCGTTTTTTAAGCATAATTTGAAAATTACTTGGAAGAAAAACGCGAAATTTTGGATTTCCATAAAGCAGGACTTAATAAATCTGAATCCATCAAAAAAATTGAAGGTTGCAATCCATAATTTTTTCGAATATTAATTTCATAATTCATAATTCATATCATAAAATTATAAAAATTGCAAATTCAACGTATTTATGTTTGGGTATATTAGTATTACTGTTACACAAAAAATTAGCACATTAGGATCATAATTTCAGGAGATATAAATAAAAATATGAAAATGTAATTTAACATTAGAAGCACTAAATTTTGAATGTTTATAATTCAAAACCGTATCATTCAAATGACTTTAAATTTGGTATCTAGGCATAGTTTGAACCGAAGATTTGAAATATCTCGTTAAAATTGGGTATTGCCATAGAAAAAAGTGAAGTTTGTGTTTGTTTTAATATGTTGATGTCCCCCTAAGCAATATTTATATACATCATTTAAAAGTAGACTTTATTTCCAATCGTTTGGTACCAGTAACTTTCGTCTACAATAATTTGTTGTGGAGTTAGTAGGGGGTGTTTACTTTTTTTCCCCACGACTGTACATAAAAATAATCTTTGAATGTCGATTGCATATTTTTTATAAAAATTATTTTTGATTCCAAACTGCCGAACGGTTCTTGTAAATTTTAAATGTAATTTTGCCTTTATAGCATGCAGTCTACTCTTGCTACGCTAGTCCGTTTCTCCCAACAAAACTTAAGGGTCCTGTCCCAGCCGGCGAAGACACTCAAGAGCTAATGCTAATCCTATGGGGAGGGATTTTTCTAATATCTCGTTTGCATTTCGACATTTTTAAATATTTTTTTGGATTGGATAGCCGAGCTCCGTCTCTACAGCGCACCTTTTTTACTTTTACGAGTTTGGTCGCAGATATTTTTAATAAAGTTGCTTTCATTTTCAAAACCGGTTCTGAAAATGAAAGTTTCATTCTAAAAAATATCTGCAACCAAAATCGAAAAAGTAAAAAAGGTGCACTGTAGAGACGAACCTTGGCTATCCAATGCAAAAAAAAAATATTTAAAAATGTCGCAATGCAAACGAGATATTAGAAAAATCCCTCCCCATAGGATTAGCATTAGCTCGTGAGTGTCTTCGCCGGCAGGGACAGGATCCTTAATCGAATGAAATATATAAGTGAAATTTACATTATGTTTTAAAGCAATATGGACCTTTAAATGGAAAGTCCTTCTGCATTGCTGAAAAAAATACGAACACCATTGCGCTATTATATTTTCTAATATACTATACAAAATTTCCTCTGAAGGACCAACTCTTTTAGTCGATTATTTACATTATGATTTGATACAGAACAGCAGAACCATACGCAATATACTAAAACGCTGCCTGAAACATGATGTAAAATTGCAAGTCGCATCAAAATCCGTGAAGTAAGCCTTTTTATAAAAGTTAATCTTTCATAAGCAGGTTCACTTGATTAAATCACTTTTCTCCATAATTCTATAAATAAGCAATGTAGTACGATATGCAACATGCTAAAACCTTCATTGAAAAAAATCTGAATAATAGTGCAGGTTCTATAAAAATCCACTCGGCAGAAATCAAGTTATAAGCATTCGGGACAAAATTCTGATTTGCATTTTATATATTTTTCATGTATATTATATACACATGATACAAGGGAATAAACGCGGGCTCCCCGGGTTGGAGAATATAGGTGATTTTTTAAAAAATAATAACAATAATAGATTTTTTACTTTTAATATACATTTTTTTGTCCACTAACATTACCAAAAATCATATTTAAATGAAAAATAGCAATAATGCGTTCAAATAAAATTTTGAAATTCCTTAAATGCGATATTTTCGTATTGGCCTTGTGTTAGGAGTTCAGGGACAAAAAAATTGCTTAAGATAACTATTTTAAATTAGCCTTTTTGATTATGTTTATTCCAATGGTTTAAGTGCGTAGTTCGATTACATATCTTAAATTTGTGCTTGATTTGTATTTTATGCTTTTAGTTTTTCATTGATAAATGTTTCAATTTCGTATTGAAAAAAAAAATGGGAAAAATACTTATTTATTATTTTAAATGCAAGCGGATTTATATTTCGTAATCGTCAGCACTCGTTAGAGACAGATTTTTAAAAAATAATGTTTTAAAATTATTTAAAAAACAATGAAAGTTGAGTAAATAGCGATACATTCTTTAAACAAATTGCGATAATATTTTCAAACAAATTGCATTTGAGAGTGCATTTTTCCCTATTTGACGGTGTAAAAATTTAAAATTTGCGATATTTTGAATTTTGAAAAATTGCAGTTAAAGCGAAATTTAATCATCTGCTGTTGCCACCGTGAAAATAATGCCAGCGATACGGACATTTTTTCGTAAATTCTGGTGACATTTAATCATTTTAACGTTTTAGCAATAAAATTAACTTGCTCTGAAAGATTAAAGTTAGTAATATTTAACCAAAGTAAATTTAAAGTCATATGACAATAACATAAATTTAGTTCATAATTTTATAACTTGAAAGATAAAAATAATAATTTTTCTTTATATATACATAAAAATTTTACTATAAAACAAATTTGTTTAAAATAACTTCAGATATTTATCATACGCTTGATATCACAAAAATTAGAACATTACGTCTTGTCTCACAAAATAAAACATAAGCAACAAATTCAATAATTTCTTCATAATCTCCATCCACCCGCGAACAATACGAGTCGAAAATTGAATTTTAAATTATATTTTTAAAGTTTAGATGGCATAATAACAAAGAAAAGAAATCTTTTCAAAGACTTAAAATCAAATATACTGAAATTTGTTGAAATAAGCAGAGAAATATTACCAGTTACAAATTTCCATTTTCTATTAAACGTGAGGAAAGTAATTTCATCATATGCAGGAAATATTAACTCTAACTCAAATGTTGAATTGTGCTCTTATTTTCAAATCAATACAGTCTTTTTTCTTTTTTATTTCTTTGAGAGTCCATAATACATTGAATTGGCGTGAAAATTTACATTTAGAAAGGAGAATTTATTCTTTGACAATATAAAAGCCAGTAACAGAAGGTACAAAGAGAATTTTTTAGAAAATACAATTCTGTTGGACTTATTTTTGAGTAGTTTTCATTAACAAGAGGTAAGAACCTACATATTACAGCCGTCCAGAAGCAGTAATTTCGGGAAATTTCTTTAAATTTAGAACGATCATTACCCTCAGACCCCAAACGAACCATCAATTCAAATAACTATAAATAGGGCATTCTCACGATCCTATGACTTTTATGTCCCTGAATAATAATTTTTACTTTAGTAGATATTCTTGTGTTTTTTTTTAATTTCATATACTGGGAAATATCCCAATGCATGCTTGCATAACAATATTAACGAGATAAATCAGTTCTGGACGATATTGGCGGTCGAAATACCAGGAAAACTCCTATACCGTCCCGTGTGCCTGATGCTCATTTTTTAGTTTGGAGCTGTCTGTATAAAATTCTTTCAATAAAAGTAATTCAATGTAATTTTTCCCGAAACTGGGACAATTGTTTTATATAAATATGTAGCACAAAATTAACCTGCATACATTTTTACGGTTGATATTACTTTTTGAACTCTGTCCCTGGGTTTTAGATTCCTTACCGTCCCTTTTCTTAAATTATACAGAAAATCACTTCAGATGCAGCAACAGAACTTTTTTTCAAGTTTTTTCTCATGCAGAAGTATGCTAGAGAAAGAATAGCTAATATCCTTTGACAGGAAATTTACTGCAGAATTTAAATCAGCATTTAAATATCAATTTCAATCATCGTGGCTTTATCGGTAGTCTTACCGTACCCAAGGTTTATTCCTGCTCTTTTCGAGATAAATTATTATTATTTTTTTAATTCAATGTAAATAACTGTTTCTAAAAATCAATGAACATTGTGGCTACCATTTAGTCTTAACATGATTTGCCTAAATATAGTGATAATTTTCCTTACTGTCCCATCCTTACAATACCTTTTTGTTCCATTACCGTCCCTTTTTTCCTATACCATCCCCCTTATTTAACCTTACCGTCCCTTCTTTAACACCCATTTAAGACAATGTTATACTAAAATTTTGTACTAAAAATACTACATTGTTATTATTTCATATTTGAATGTCCTGTGGGTACTATGCAAATTCATTATAAGTAAAAATTTAGAAGAAAATAGAAAGTTACAGTGCTAAAATGGTAAGGAAAATTAAACTCGCAAGTTTAACTTAAACCTCAGTTAAATAAAACAATTTTCACTGCTGACCATTTTTACTTTATTTTTGAATCATGAAGACATTCGTCTATCAGATTAAAATGTAATATTAGCAAGATTAATTTCACCAGATTTTTATTCCCGAAAGTCAAAAGATTCTGAGAATGTTATACTGCTATTACTATGGTAGAGCTGATATCAAAGGAAATATTTGAATGTATACAAAGGGTGTTGGCAAATTCGATCGACAAATTCATAGGGGTGATAATAGGCACCAAGTGGATGAAAAATTATCATAGAACATGGGATCAAAAACCACCCATTTAATAAAAAATACAAGATATTCTACCCTAACTCCATTTGGGTTGATAGTAATAAGTTTCAGAAAACTGAAGTATATAATAATAAAACTTTTAATAGACATTCTGATCTTTGCTGTAAATGTGATAATATAATACAAAAGTGGTAGAATTTTCCATTATACGTGCCAGTAGTATGTATTTGACGCTCCACATTTTGGATTGCGATCACCAGCACATATGATGTCACCAATTGCTTGAGCACCCTGTTTTTCAAGAATTTTTCATGATGTTATAGTATTTCGTACAAAACAAGGTATAAAGTTGCATTTTCGTTGAATTTTTTTTTTTTTTTTTTTTTTTTTTTTTTTTTTTTTTTTGTCAAAAATTTTACCGTCAATCTAAGTTCAATTAGGATGAAACTCCCTGTATTTGTGACTAAATAAGTGGTTTGTGACCCCATGTTCTAAGGATCTAAGGCAATTTATCAGCCTCTGGATCCTTAGTTATTACCTCTCTGAATTTGCGGGTGAAATTTGGCAACATACAGGGTGATCACAAAAAAATGCCCCGATATATGAACCCCTAGCGGCCTAACCGCTCAACCAATCGAAAAGAAATTTCAGATATTGTTATTTGAAAGTATACTATCGAGATAGTGAGGATTTAAATCAGTTCTGCTCTCAAGGTTACGGCTACAGTAAAAACAATTCCAATATTTAGTAGGGTAAGACCCATTTTTTTCCTGTGTAGAATTATCAGCGTATTAAAAAAACATAAATGGCGTTGGGACGATATGACGAAAAATGCCGGCGTAAAACATTTGCAAAGAAGAGCACTGTAAAGGAATAATTACTACACAGAGAGGACGTGCATTGACGGAGTTTGCATAATTTACATGGATAGACAGTAGAAGCATAGATCAGAGAACACCATGTGCAAAAACCAAAAAATATGGAAAACATTTAATTAACAGTGTTAGAATATTGTTTCTTCAATCAGGTCTTTGGACGTTCCAGCAAGATGACACAGGGAACGAACGAGGGGAATTTATAAAGCTGTTTTATATGAGCGCACAAAATGATGTGCGAGTTTATCGGCGAAATCATAAGTTACGATGAGGCCTATCTCCCGTAAAAACTGTGTGTGATTTGGAGAAAAATTTTTCAAATTTCCTCCCTGTTGAAGTTGTTGCCGAATTACATAATGCCATTACTACAAGTCCATTGCATACTGCAAGAAGTATTGCATATTTCTCGCAGTTTGGATGTGCCGAAAACCACAGTCCCCAAGATTATGCGCTCTGTTCTGTGCATGTTTCCTTATTGATTGCAGAGCGTTCAAATGTTGCAACAAGGAGACGAGCAACAGCTTTTCGAATTTGCGAATTATCTCCTTATCAGATATGATAAAGGTAGCAGGTAGTCGCTGCCGATATTACGGAAGAAGTAGGCACATTTTTCCTTAACAGGGGGAACGTAATCTCCCTGAACTACGTTCACTGGGCTGCCAAAAATCCTCACGATGTAGCAGCAACGCCTTTACACGAAGCTAAAGCTACTGTGTGCTGCGGCATCGCAAGCACATTCGTTCTGCCTCCGTACTTCTTCGAATAGGTCACTTCCACATGTATGAAAACGTGCTCAATTACAAGGGCTCGGTATAAAACAATGTTGCATAGATTGCAATGTTTCAAGACGGTGCGCCTCCACACGTCGCCACGTGTATTCGACAAGTGCTGCAACAGCAGTTTGTTGATAGAATCATCTCCGGTAACTTTACAGTTTCGTCGCTACCGCTGTCTCCCCGACCTGGCTCATATGGATTTCTGGTTCTGGGGTTATCTAAAATCGAAGATGTACTCATCAAATCCAAGAAATTTATCAAAATTGAAAGATGCCATAAAACGCGTGAAGTTGTACAGATTCCTAATACAATGCTACGTTTCTTATTGTTGTCAACAATCTCCTACATGCAATGCGTTATCGTCTGCGAAATTGGGCACATTGAAAACTGCTAATTCCAACAAAAGTTATTTCCCAAATCTCTCTTGTGTTGTGAATGTACTTTATAATGCTCTTCTTTTCAAATGTTTTACGCCGGCAATTTTTGTTATGCACACATCTTTGCAACGCTATTTATGGTTTTTCAATGCGCTGATTAATCTGTGCAAAAAAATTGGCTGTTGCGATTCGAAAATTTCTAGTTTTTTTTCATTGCAATCGTAACTGTAACTTATTGCCTTCATTCATCATTATTTCGAGCGCATATCTTCAAGTAAAACTATCTGAAAATTCCTTGCGATTAGTTGAGCGGTTTGGCCGCTATTAGTTCACATAACATGAAAGATCTTTTATTACCACCCTGTATATATATATATATATATATATATATATATATGTATGTATCAGAACGTGAATTCCAAAACTCTCTTTATCTCCAAAATTCTCCCCCCCCCCCCCCTCTAAAAAAAAAAAAAAAAATTGTGGTTTCTCTCTTCATCTATTTTCTTCGCAAAACTGCACCAGAAAAGCCTTGTAATATCACGGCTGCCACAGGGGGCAATTTTTTATTTCTACCTCGCACCACGTTTTCAAAACAAAAAACTGTGATATGCCGCTTGACAACATTTGCAAGAGAGATTTTGCAAGAGAAATATAGTACAAAATTTACTTTTTAATAGTATTGTGAATAGAATAGAAAAATAGTCGCCAGTAGTAGCCCTGCAATATGCAATAAAACTAGTTTTATCGTATATTCCTGGCATTGTAGAATCTTGATTTACTTTCAAAATTCGATTTATATACTCTGGATATGGGAACAAATCTTAGTCTACCAAAATTTTCTTCCCAGGATAAGGCAAGTTTTGAAACTCACTTACTCATATATATATAATATATCCACATTTTAGCACTCGTATTTATGAACCGATTTGGATTTATCCCAATATGTGTAGAGGATTCATCCATTTCTCACCGACATCGTTGGTCCGTTTCATGCGCCATCTTGTTTCAAAATGGCTCCCACTTAACCATTTAAAATTCAGAAAAAACTAGAAAACCAAAAAGTTTTTATCCTTAAGTGTTCGGCTTTCTCACCGTATCCTGGAGCAACTCATAGTTTTACCTCTATCAATGGCTGAGTTATACAGTTTAAATTTTTACGATGGCTGATTTTTCCATAAACTGGTTTCATTTTCTGAAAAAAATACTCTAATTTTTTAAAACATTGTTGGAATTATCGTATTCTAAAAATTACCAACCATATCCGCCGGCGTGAAATTCTCGCAAACTTGGCAATAGTTGGCGAAACATCGCCAAATTTGTCGACAAAAATAGGCTGCTATAAATGAAGCCAACTTGGTGGTAACTGACTAATTCTTCAAAATTAAAATTAAAATTCAGTGTTCATGAAAACTAAGAATTTTCTATAATCGAGTTCATCGAGTTCCGCGCATTTTATCTTTATGTTTTTGAGTAATTTTTCGTGTTTACATGTTCAGCTAATTTCGTTTTAAATAAACATAGTTTCCATACCTGATCAAAGACACAGTACAACAGTATAAACTCAACTTCGGTTTCAGTATTCTATAGCTAGCTATTTACAGCTAGGAACATTGAAGATAATAAAACGAGACTATTTTTTTATATGCAAATTTATTGCTTCATAAGTTTTTTTGAAGTATGTTTCTTCCGCTTGATATCACAAACAATATTTGCAAATATTATTTCTACTTCAGAGAACAGCAATGATTTTTTCGCTCCCAAAATAAGATATAAGCAACATATTTAATAATTTCATCATTATATGTATCCGCCCACGAACAAAATGAGCCGAAAATTGAATTTTAAATTATATTTTGAAGTTTGCATTGCTGAATCACAAAGAACTGAAATCTTTTAAAATGCATTAAATCTAGAATCAAATACATTGAAATTTGTTCATAAAGGCTGAAAAATATGATCAGATACAGAAGTAAGTTTAAATTTCCATTTTCTATTATACACCAGAAAAAAGAATTTCATCATATTTAGGAAACGTTTGTCAAACTGGAATATTGTATCGCACGTGTTTTTATCTTTTTGATGAAGTTTGATTTCTTTGAAAATCATGATGCATTGAATTGATGGAAAAATTTACATTTAGACAGGTCATTTCATTTTGTCTTTTGAAAAAAGGTGAAATCTATTAAGAAAATATGCAGAAGAAAAATTGCATTGAAGGAAATTTTGTATATTTTTATGTTATGCATTTAATTGAAATATAGTAATAATAATAATAAGCAAAATTATGTATGTAATACAAAATAAAAAAATATATAATTACTTCCGAATGATAAGAACTACACACCGCTGTGAATGTATTACGTATGAAAGTTATTTACATATTTTCAGAAATAGGAAAAATAGCCCAAAAGAAAATAATTTTGAAAAATTAAATATTGCTATAAACTATATATAAAGATCCCTTGAAATCATCAAACTAATTTAATATTTGCTTAAAGTGATAAAAATACATTTAAAAGGCACAAATCACCTTTATTTATTCAGATTCGACACGTTTCATTGCTCTGACGCTCACATTCTCAAGAATTAAAATGATACAAACATTTTCGCAAAAGACATTTTTCATTGAAAACTGGTAAACAAAAATCAACCGAACTGAAACATAATGAAATTAACTGCAACAAAAAAAATGGATATTTGTGAACGTGAACTATATTATGTCATTGTTTCATTATTTACAAATTTTAGTCATGTCTTTACAAATTGTCATTAAATCATGTCTTTACAAATTTTAGGAAGCTCAACGGAGGCTGAATCCTTGCATATATTCTCACTGCGTAAGAATTGATTCTCGGATGCTATTGATTCTAGGATAACGGATGACAAATGAAATATTGTTGGATAAATTATTCTATTATTTTTAAAATTAATCCGTAAAGGTTTTTGTTATATAGCATGGCTAAAGCTTGCAGTTTTCTTGTTGTATTTTATATCTGCTCTGTGTTCTTTGATCTTAGTTTTAATCTTTATGTTTGTCATCTATACTAATATTATAAAGAGGTAAAAATTGTTTATTTGTAGGAGGTAAGCTCTGGAACTACCGAACCGATTCCAAAAGTAATGGTATCAAAATGATGGTGTTAATCCAACTTAGAACATAGGCTATATTTTATGTCGGTGCAACAACCCTAAAAGGGATGCAGGAGCAAAAAACGTTCTAAAAATGCGATTTATGTATTACTGAAGGGCCTAAAAATATGAAATTTGAAATATTAGCTACTTAATAGATATAAAGGATTTCTAAGAACAGTTCTTAAACAATTCGAAATTTAAAAGGGGTGAACATGCGCAAAAAGCGTTCTAAAAAACGTTCTACATGGTGGTTTCTACATAATCTCAGGAAATATCAAACCGATTTAAAAAGTAATGGCCTCAAAATGATGGTGACAACCCTTACTCCAACATAGGCTATCTTTTATGTCGGTGCTACTACCTCAAAAGGGGTGCAGGAGAAAAAGTTCTAAATTGCGGTTTTTGCGTTACGGAAGGGCCTAAAATCAAGAAATTTGGAATGGTAGTTAGTTATAAGATATCAATGGTCTCTAAGGACATTTCCTAAAAAAATCCATAAAAGGGGGGTCAAAATGCGCAAAAAGCGTTGTAAGAAACGTTCTAAATTACGATTTCTAAGCAATCTCAGGAAGTACTGAACCGATAATAGTGTAAAAATGATGGTGACATATCTTTCTACAAGATAGGCTATATTTTATATCTGTTTCCACTACCCCAGAGGAGATGCAGGAGCAAAATGCGCTAAAAGCGTTCTAAAAACTTTCTAAATGGCGATTTGTCCGCAATATCTCCGGAAGAATCAAACTGATTTCAAAAGTAATGGTAGGAGATTGATGCTGACAGCCTCTGCTCTAACATAGACGCTATTTTATGTCGGTATCGCTATCACCTAGAAGTGTCAGGAGCAAAAAAAGCGTTCTAAATTTTGATTTTCCTGATCGGTAGGGGCTAGCATCTTAAAATTAGGCAAGGTACATATTTATTAGATACAAATGATCTTTAAGAACAGTTTCGAAACAATTGGAAATTTAAAAACAGAGGGTGAAAATGCGCGAAAATCGTTCTAAAAACGTTCTAAATTGCGATTTCTACTCAATCTCAGGAAATACCAAAGCTATAATGGTTGCAAATCAATGTTGACAGTTCCTGCTATAACATGGGTTATATTTTATGTTGCTGTCACCTCCATCTGAGGGTTGCAAAAGTAAAACATGTTCTAATTTGCGTTTTTTGCACGACTGAGGGGTCTAACACTTTGAAGTATGGAATGGTAATTACTTACAAGATGCAACTGCTTTCTAAGAACAGTCGAAAGAAAATTCCAAATTTAAAAAGATGAAGTGAGCGAAAAGCGTTATAAACGACAATTTTTATACAATCTTATCAAATACCAAACCGATTAAAAAAATAATTATGACAATTTGTTGGAACCTGCTCAAGCATAAGCTATATTTTATGTCTGTGCCACTACCGCCAGAGGGTTGCAGGAGCAAAAAAACGTTCTAAATTACGATTACTATGATACTGAAGAGGCTAGAAACTTTAAATATGGCATGGTAGTTACTTATAAAACATAAATGCCCTCGAAGGACTGTAGAAAATAAATTCTAATTAAAAAGGGGTGAAACGATGTGCGAAAAGCTTTCTAAAAAAAGCCCTAAATTACGATTTATAAGAAATTTCAGGGAATATAAACCGATTATAAAAATAATAGTTGCGAATCAGTGGTAACAGTCTCTGATCCTACACAGGCTATATTTTATGCCGATGATTCTACCACCTGGGGTTCACAGGAACAACAAACGTTCTAGAAAAGGCCTTTAAAAGTTTTCTAAATTATGTTTCTGTGGAATATTAGGAAATAACAAACCGATTTCAAAATTAATGTTGGCAAATTAATGGTGACAGTTCCTATTTCAACATAGCCCTTTGTGTTGAGAGAGGTGGTAGGATTTGGAATTTGACATGATAGTTAATTTTAAGATGGAAAAAGATGGTTTCTAAAAAATTCAAAACTTCAAATGAATACTGAAATGAGCGTATTAATTGAGCATAAAAGTTTCAAAATATTTTCTAAATTATCATTTATTTAGTTTTATTTCGTTTTATTAATTTAAGTCTCATTTCTGCCTGATGCAGTGTAATAATGATGTTTAATCAAACTGTGTTTTAAGTAGTAATTTTTGAATTATTCCTAAAAGTAATAAGTACGTTTTAATTAAAAAAAAACCTTTTAATAAAATAAAATATTACCTTTTAATAAAATAAAAATATAGTTAGTATCTTTTAATAAAAATTAGACATATAAATATCACTTGGCACATTTCAAATATTGCGCGAGCAAAGCCGCGGGGTTTGCTAGTATAGTATATATATCAACCTACAGATCAAATACAGGGCTGTTCAAAAGAATTGGAATACATATTTGGCTATGGGCAGTAATTGCTGAAATCAGTTTTATAAATGTTTTATGCGTTTTCTAAAATGTTTACTTAGTTGCCTTATACTTACTTTATTTCCCTAAATAACAAAGTTTTGTTAAAGCATTCAGAAAGTATTGGAAAGTGTTTCATAATCTATGCTTAACGCATGATTTTTCTTTCTAGTTTTATTATTAATTTACTTCTTAGCAATATTTTGAAATCCATTTAAAGTTTTAAATCGTGCTGAAATTTCAATACATATCTGTTCTGAGATATTGAATATTCGTCCCGTAGTAGTTTCACTTCAATCTGTTTCAATTAGCTTAGGACCTTAGAGACTATCATTCTTGATAACTTAAATGCAGTTGCTGTGTTTCTGATAGATGAAAAAAGTTCACTAAAATATCATTGACCTGCTGACTTGTACCTTGAACTTCAAAACTTCTGATCCGCCGTTATCATCATAAATTCATGCTAATGTTGTCATTACTAATGAATGTCATTACTGATAGGATGGGGCTTTTGTAAACTCAATTATACCTATCAATTATCCAGAAATTATCATCCATAGACGGCCATCTATGCAATTCTTTGCGTGACCCTGTATAGCATTTTATATATATATTCTACAAACATATCTTAGTATACTAAATGTAGTTCAGCATAAAAATGCATAACTCACCCAGGTAAAAAAATCAGACACAAACCTTTAAAATTTTTGAGATGTTGCAGCCATTTTGAAGGTTTCAGCGGGTATCTTTAAGGAAAATGAAAACTAAAGGTTCTCTTAAGCGAAGTATACCGCTTTTTAAAAGATTTCATACAGGTTTATTTCTGTAAGTTATCACCTCCAAATTATCTTCAATGACTTAGAAAATTTTCGTGAAATCGCTTGAGATATTTTCAGGGAAAATGAAAACTGTTTCTCATGCAGGTAATATGAAGGTTTTACTTGAAAGTTTTATTATTGCACATTATGGTATCTAAGATTTTGATATGCCTGTGTTTCCTCATTAATAATTTTAATAAATTTCTAAATTAATATTTTAGATAATACACGGAAATCATTAAGTCCAATCATTAAGTCAATGACAAGTCTTCCATCCGTACAATAAAAAAATTTTAACTTCTGAAATTATTACAAGTAACATTACCTCTAACACGCTCAAAAATTTTAATCTCAGAAAATTCCCCCTAAAAAGAAAAACAAATTACAAAGTTATTTCGAAGCCCTTTTTGACCTTAAATTTGTCACAATTTTTTCTAAAATTATAACCAGGAACAATATCACCTCAACTCTAACACGCTCAAAAATTTCAATCTCAGAATATCCCCCTCTATAAATAAAATAATAATCACGAAATTATTTCAAAGTCTCCTTTTTATCCTAAAATTTTTCATAAATTTCTCTTAAATTACCACTAGTAAAAATATTCCCTCAAAACTCTAACGCATACAAAAATTTCAATCAACAAAAATTGTCCCCTAAAAAAAATCTCCAAATTATTTCAAAACCCCTTTCATTAATATTTAAAATCGTATTCAAACACGCACAAAAATATATTTTAGTTAAATTTTAGTATCTAACGATGGATAATGGGGCCCCAATTTCCCCCACCCCCTTTCTGTAAATGTCTTATTTAGTTTTTCATTTTAAGTTTTCCTAAAAGAATAAATTTTACTGCGTTTTTCTAAATCTGTCAAAAAAAAAGAAATTTTAGTTAATTAAATTTCAAAATACAGAAGGAACAATGGCACTCACCCCTCCCACCATGCCGCTCTTTCATCCAAGCGCGACAGTCATAGTTCCTCTTTAAAACCGCCCCACCAGTGGCCGAGAGGTTCTGCTCTCAAAGCTAGTAGACGAGAGGTGCTGGTTTCGATTCCAATCACGCCCGTCGGCCTAATCGTTCGGAGTTTTCCGTGGTTTTCTTCGAACCTTGGATTTCCTTGCTTTCTCTTAGAAAGACGCCAGAGCACCCCCTCCCCTCCCCTTTGGGCCCATATCCCAAGTGTAGATAATTGACCGTCATAAAACACACCAACAACAGCTCTTTAAAAAAGAGGAACTAAGAATTTTGCACATACAATCTATATTACATCTACTATATTACACTATCTACATATATTTGGTAAAATAAAAGAGGCTCTTTTAATTTAGTTACTCGTTAATAATAAATTTTATATTGTTTTTGAAAACATAAAAAAATGATGTCCAGTAAAACCTCTCTAAAGCGACCACGTTCCGTTCCAATAAAAATTGGTCGCTCTGAGAGGTGGTCTCTTAATGGAGGTTATGTTTAAATCTAGATTTTAATTGTTGAAAAAATATAACAATGTTACTAACATTTATCTTTCACATTAAGAAAAAATATAAAAATTTAAGTATCAAAACAAAAGCTAATTACAGTAAAACCTCCTTAAAGCGACCACGTTCCGCTCCAATAAAAATTGGTCACTCCGAGAGGTGGTCTCTTAATGGAGGTTATGTTTAAATCTAGATTTTAATTGTTGAAAAAAGATAACAATGTTACTAACATTTATCTTTCACATTAAGAAAAAATTTAAAAATTTAAGTATCAAAACATAAGTTAATTACTACAAAGTTTAAAAAATGAATACGGTTTTATCTTTTATAACTTATCCAACCAAGTCCTTTCGAAGTTCAGTAAATAAATGCTTTTTTTGGGGGGGGGGTGGGGGGAGCAATAAATAATGAAGATTTCATTAATTTGTATCTATTATTATCTATTTCTTTGAGAGTTTCCTGACAGAATAGGGCAAGGGAGTTTATTGACCGTCATTCTTAATTTGTCATCAGAATTAAATTCATTGCCTAAAAAAGGCATAAAGGGGTTTAAACACTTAAAAGTTACCGGAATAATAATAAAAAAAAATCTAAATTTAGTTTAGAAGTTTGATGAATAATGCGCTCTCCGGAATTATTTTTCTAATAAAACCCTCTTCAAGCGACCAGGAGAAAACGGAATTTGTTTCATTTTCTTCAAACAAATTGGTCGCTTATGGAGGGAGTTCAACTGGGATGGTCTCTGAATGAGGTAAAATTAGTATTGAGCCTATAGGAATAAATTTCGTTCCATGAAAAAAATAGTCGTTCTGAGAGGTGGTTGGTTAATGGAGGTGGTCACACAGGGAGGTTTCACTGTAGTCACTTAAATTTCAAAATCAATGGAGGGGAAGGGACCCTCCC
This sequence comes from Maratus speciosus, assembly GCA_963932465.1. Lineage (NCBI taxonomy): Eukaryota > Metazoa > Arthropoda > Arachnida > Araneae > Salticidae > Maratus > Maratus speciosus. The sequence goes on along the minus strand of OZ010794.1, from coordinate 496,908,955 downwards.
CCCCCCTCTCCTCATTTTGGTGGCGTCTACGATTAAAGCTGAAAAATATAGGTGGGGTTATTGCATGCATAATTTGCCCTTATTCTCTATCAGGCGTGACTTCCAGTTTTTATAAAAATTACTTCTTCAAAAACAAATGAAAAATGTATAATTCGTATTAATTTATTTATTTCAAATTTTCGTTGGAACATTTGATTTTTGATTACAGAGCTCTATTTCTGACTCCATGTCACGGGAGAATGAGAAGGAAGTACCCAACTCAACTCTGAGACCGTGTGTTTACGTTTTAACCGCCATTCGGAAAATTAGCGGGACTAATCGTCACGTTGTCGTGTTGTTGTTGTACTTTTTTCTTTTTGCAGGGAGTTTTTCAACAGTATAGTAGTCGAATTTTAACTAATTTTTAAGTTGATATATATATAGCGTAAGAGGGCTGTATTACACTTCTTTTTAATATTAATATTGATATTCCGCACTTTGTATTCACTACGCATTCGACAAGAATCATGTTCGGTAAAAAATATCGCCACATTAATTTAGAAATGCTGTGGTATGGGGAAAACTTTTCATAAGAAATTTTCGTGTACAACTAAAGATAAATTTCACTATTTTTTTAAATAATAGCGAAAAATATATTCATATATTTCCATTATGTTTAAAAGTGAAAGACTGATTTTACTCCTAAATAATTAAACTTGTAAAAAGTTCAGTTTGAAGGTGGGAATGTTTTGTGAAAGATCCTGTTTGCAGGTGAAAAGTTTGATGAAGGTTCCTTGTTTTGAGGTGATAAAATTTTGTGAAGGGTCCTTTAAAGGACCCAAGTTAATAGATCCATGTATTGGAATACAAATTTTACTAGTAAGTACCTGATTTAGTTTCCTTTATAAATTGAGCAGCTATAATCTTTTTAGGAACATAACTGCTTGATTAATAATGCACAGTGAAGGTGTAATGTCTCTTGCAAATCATTTAGCAGGGCTCAATATCTTTGGCTGCAATATTCGACTCATAAAAATAATTGGTACTTTTCGGTTAGCTGTTTGCCAGTGTTATATATACATACATATATTGCATATATAAATGCATATATATACACATATATATAACACTGGCGCCCAGCTAACCGAAAAGTACCAAATAATTAAAAGAATTTTTATATATTGTAGATTAATTTATTATGTAGCATATGAAATATAGAAAAAATAAGGTACTTTTCGATTAGCCGGTCGCTAGTGTTATATATTACAATATATATGTATATATAACACTGGTGCCCGGCTAACCAAAAAGTACCAAAAATAATTTTACATGTGTATAATTATTTTAAATAAAGTAATTTTTTCATGAAAAAACAGTTAAAGAGAAATTTAAAGCAATATTTTTTTCAGATGAGTGCAGGAGAATTTTTGCAATTTTTTCCCGCAACCAACTGATGAATTTTGCAATATTTTATTTCTACCAATTTGCATTTAAATGTTGCATTTTTTCTTGCACCCAATTGGTAAACTTGTGAGGTTTTTCTTTTTCTTATTTTTTTTTTTTTTTCATGTGATCGCTGGGTGAATTAAGCAATTTTTTCCCTGCTACAACTGAAGAACAATGTGATTTTTTCATGGTAACTGACTGGTGAATTTATATAATTATGCATTCTTTTTTGTTTACATTGATGTTCAATAATTATTATTCAACGATAATATTCAATTGTCACTTAATGTGATTAATTTAGCGATTTTTCGCTATTTTTCTGCAACCGAATGAAGAATCTCATGATTTTTTTCTCACGATTGATTGTCCGCTACATTTCATTATTTTTTCCATAGCAGATTGACAAATTTCACAATATTTTAAAGCAACACACTGAAGAATTTCTCTTTTTTTTTCCCCCCCAATGTCCAATGATTACTGGTGAATTTCTCAGATTTTTTTTTTTTCCCCTGATGACTGAATGAAGAATTTTGCAATTTTTTCTTGTAACCAATTGACGAATTTTGGGGTATTTTACTTGTATTGATTGGCAAATATTGCATTTTTTCTTGCGAGCAACTAGCGGAACTGAATATATATATACATAACAGTCGATTTATGAATTTTGCCGATCTACCCCCCCCCCCCCCCTCCCTTACCTAAGCTGATCAACAGATCTCGTTTTTTCTGATAAAAAGTTGATAAATTTCCATATTTTCCCCCCACAACTTACTAACAAAACATTTTTTTTTCATGCGATCAATGGATGAATTAAATAATTTTTCCCCCCCATGACAATCAAAGAACTGTGTGATTTTTTTTAACTCTTTACTGACTGATAAATTTCTTGGGGTTTTTTTCTTTTTCATATGACCAGTTGACAAGTTTATGATGCTTCCCCCTGACCTAATGTTGAAACTTAATGTTTAAAAATTAGCAAAATTCTTCATTTGATTACGGGAGAAAGAAATTGTGACATTCGTCTGTTGCTTGAGAGGACAATTGACAAATTTCAATCAGTCGTGGGAAAATATCAAAAAATTCTGTTGAGAAATGGGAACATTAAACAAGCCAGTTCCAAATATTGTTTTTTTTTTTTTTTTTGTTTTTTCGTTTCTTTACAAGGTAAAAGTGTGTCCTTTATTAAAAAAATCTGTGCCTGATGGGCACTGACCCGTTTTTCTACAGTAAACTTCTAGAAAAAAGGGCACTCGTATGCAGCGATGTAAACGTAAAAAAAAAAAAAAACAGAGGGTATATTCAGAGTTTCTCCCATGTTTAAAAAAGGGCAGGGTGCTTCTTGTAGGAAAAGGGCACTTTTGGATTCCGAAAGGCATGTTTTGGATTTTTAAGGACACTTTTTTTAATTTTTAAAGGCATCCTTTTGATTTTTAAAATTACTTTTAATATTTAATAGACAGGACGCTATTTTAAAGACAGCAATGAGGCAATTTTTACTATGCAAGTAAATTTTTTAATAAAGAAAGGAGTAAAGGCACTTTTTTCAGCTGGGGGCAACAAGGGTGCTAATGTTTTCCATCAGGGGTAAGAGGGCTGCTGTTTTGTAAACCTAAGGGCAGGCAGGGTGCAGCACCCTCCTGACACTGTCTACGGGAAACTCTGGTATACCTTAGAGTGTATATACAATAGCTTTTTTGAGAAACAGAAGTTAAGCAGTGTTACTGAAAAAGAACCAGAAGGTATACGACATTTACCTCTGTATACCCTCCACGTCTGATAGCAAATTTTTTCTCTCTTTTTTGCGAACGATAATATTTTTTTCTGCTACCGATCGACGAATTTCGCATTCTACTCGTGACAGATCAGTGAAAATTGTGATATTTTTTCACAGTCGAATGATAAACTGTGTCTTTTTTTCAACTGATTGGCCAAATCTCGAGGGTTTTTTTTGCATGGCTGATCGATGAATTTCCATTTTTTCTCTGATCTACTGACGAATTTCGCTTTTTTTTTTTTACCGGTGACTGATTTTTAAATTTTGCTATATCTCTCTTGAACCAGTAAGTATATCTTGAGGCCGATTGGAGAGAGTTTTTTTCCGCTACTAATGTACGAATTTTGCAGTTTCTTCCGTCGATCTACTGACGAATTCCGCGATTTTTTTTTAGCCACGACCGATTTGCAATTTTCTGGATTTTTTCTTTTAACATAGGTGAATTTTGAGACTTTTTCTTGCGACCGATTAGAGAAGATCGTGGGTTTTTTCTGGCGGTGCACTGACGAAGTTTTTTACCTGCAACTGATTAGCAAAAATCATGGATTTTTTCTCGCAACTGTTCGTCGAATTTTGTATGTTTTTCCACAACAGGCTGAAGAATTTCATGATTTGTTCTCCATGACTGATGAACTGTATGAGTTTTTCTCGCGACCCATTGATGAATTTCACAATCTTTTTAATAAAGATGAAAATAAGGAATTTTGCTTAGTAGCCACTGGCCGGTAGGTTGACTTTATTTAGTAGCCAGTTACTAGCGAGTGAGAATAATTTCTTTAGTAGCCAGTAAGTACATTTATGTCACTGAATATTTAATTTATGGGTATATTTTAGGTATGTTTATCCACTGAGTAGTAGGTATGATTCAAAATTGAAAAAAATAGGTTTAAAAAATCTGAAATTTGCAGCAAATTTTCTGAAATGTAAAGGGAGGGTTGGTAGGGGATCCCTCCTGGTACTAATTATGCATTTTTTCCAGATACTTTAACGAAATTCACATTTTTTCTGGATCTATTGGCAATGTTTTCGTTTCTTTGGCGTTCCTTTGACAAAATGTGCGTTTTTTTCACGATCTTTTCACAAAATTCACATTCGTTTTCGCAATTCTTTGGCAAAATTCTCGGGGTTTTTTCTTTTCGAAATTCTCATCTCCCCCCCCTCCCCCGCGATCCTTTAACTAAATTTGTGTTTTTTGATGATTTATTGACGAATTTTGTGTTTTTGCCATGATCCATTGACGATATTTGTGTTTTTTCTTTGCTCTATTGATGATATTTGCGTATTTTCGCGATTCTTTGACGAAATTTTGGATTTTCAGAGATCGTTTGATGAAATGTGTGGGTTTTTTGCGATTCTTTGATGAAATTGTTTTTTTTTTTTCTGCGATGTATTGACGATATTTTTGTTTTTTCCCGCAATCCACTGACCATATTTGCATTTATTCCACAATCCTTTGACGAAATTTCGGATTCTTTGCGATCCTTTGATGAAATTCGGGTTTTTCCACGATCCTTTGACGAAATGTGCTGTTTTTATTGTGATTTTTTGACAAAATTCTCGCTTTTTTGCGATTCTTTGATACAATTCGTTTTTTTGGTGATCCTTTCATGAAATTTACATTTTTTTTTTCGTAATCCTCTGACGAAATGTGTGTTTTTTCGCGATCTTTTGACAAAATTCACATTTTTTTCTTTCCCAATTCTTTTACGAAATTCCTTTTGGAAAATCTTGCGTTTGGCTGGTACTTTCCATATTTTTAATCGTCAGCTTTTCACATTTACTCGTTGAGTGGCGACTGGCGATTGCTTATTTTCATCTTTACTTTTTAAATGAACGATTAGAGAATTTGGTGATTTTTTTTCTAACCAATGAGTGACAAATTTTGCGATTTTTCCTACATTGAATGGTGAATTTTCTTGAAAATGAAAATTTGAAATGTTCTGCAGTGAAATCCGTTGTTCTGCGATGTACGTCGCATTTATAAGCATATTCTGATTTGGGGGATTTCATTATCTCTTACTTTTCGGACTTTTTTTGAAATTGCAGCATTTTCATCGGAGGTTTCCGATAAATATTATTTGTAATATATAAAAATTTCAAAGGGGTGGGGGGGGGGGGGCACAATACTAAAGCCCAAAGTGCGGCACTTTTCTAACTTTTACCAACACCTGTCCCTATCGTGTAACATACAGTTGGAACGGCCTGTGACCACTTATTCATGTTATACACATCCGATATCCATGCTGCCACTTTGCTCCCCCTGGGAGGGGCACTTTTCTAAATTTTGCCGGCACCTCTCATGTGACATATCGTTCAAAAGGTCTGTTGACCACTTATTCATGTTATGCCCCTCCCCCCCCACTTTGCCCCACCGGGGGGGGGGGGGGGCACTTTTCTAAATTTTGCCGACACCCGTCATGTGACATATCGTTCAAAAGGTCTGTGACCCCTTATTCATGTTATGCACCTCTAACGCTCCTCCCCCCCCCACTTTGCCCCCCCCGGGGGGCATTTTTCTAAATTTTGCTGACATCCCTGATGTGTCATCGTTCAAAAGGTCTTTGACCACTTATTCATGTTATGCGCCTCTAATGCCTCTGCCCCCCCACTTTTTCCCCCCAGGGGGGGACTTTTCTAAATTTTGCTGACACCCCTCATGTGACATATCGTTGGAAAGGTCTGTGACCACTTATTCATGCTATGCATCTCTAATGCCCCTCTTTCCACTTTGCCCCCCCCGGGGGGGGGGCACTTTTCTAAATTTTGCCGGCACCTCTCATGTGACATATCGTTCAAAAGGTCTGTGACCACTTAATCATGTTATGCCCTTCCCCCCCCACTTTGCCCCACCGGGGGGGCACTTTTCTAAATTTTACTGACATCCCTGATGTGACATATCGTTCAAAAGGTCTTTGACCACTTATTCATGTTATGCACCTCTAATGCCTCTGCCCCCCCCCCCACTTTTTCCCCCCAGGGGGGACTTTTCTAAATTTTGCTGACACCCCTCATGTGACATATCGTTGGAAAGGTCTGTGACCACTTATTCATGCTATGCATCTCTAATGCCCCTCTTTCCACTTTGCCCCCCCCCGGGGGGGGGCACTTTTCTAAATTTTGCCGGCACCTCTCATGTGACATATCGTTCAAAAGGTCTGTGACCACTTAATCATGTTACGCCCTTCCCCCCCACTTTGCCCCACTGGGGGGGCACTTTTCTAAATTTTACTGACATCCCTGATGTGACATATCGTTCAAAAGGCCTATGACCACTTATTCATGTTATGCACCTCTAATGACCCTCCACCCACTTTGCCCCCCCGGGGGGGCACTTTTCTAAATTTTGCTGGCACCCCTCATGTCACATATTGTTGGAAAGGCCTGTGACCACTTATTCATGATATGCACCTCTATTGCCCCTCCCCCCACTTTGCCCCCCCTCGGGGGCATTTTTCTAAATTTTGCCAACACCCGTCATGTGACATATCGTTCAAAAGGCCTTTGACCACTTATTCATGTTATGCACCTCTAATGCCCCTGCCCCCTACTTTGCCCCCCCTGGGGGCACTTTTCTAAATTTTGCTGACACATCATGTGACATATCGTTCGAAAGTCCTGTTACCACTTATTCATGTTACGCACCTTCGGTGCTTTCCCCCCCCTCCCCGGGACACTTTTCTAAATTTTGCTGACACCCCTCATGTGATATATCTTTCAAAAGGCATGTGACCACTTATTCATGTTACGCACATTCAATGCCCTTCCCCCCACTTTGCTGCACAGAAGGGGCACTTTTCTAAATTTTGCCAACACTGTTCATGCAATTAATTTATTATAAGCATAGTTGATTTCCAGAAACGAGCCTATACAAAGCCATGACATGATACCCCCAAAAGCTAATGTTAAATCAACCAACTTCACAAATTTTTAATTCCATTTGAGTATTTGAAGTTTTTTTTATTAATATGTATATATGTTTTATTAATATGTTTAGTTTATTAATATGTATCAAATCAATGTCGAACTGGATATGTAATCATTATTATGTATTGATCTGATGCTAATTTGCACAGAAGGCTGTCCGCATGCAGGTGCAACGATATAATGTAAAGAGAAGATACAGCTTTTATACCTAAAGGAAAACTGCAGATATTTCTGCCAAAATCGGTGAAGGGAAATAACAGGTTTTTTACCTGAAGGAAAACAGCAGGTATTTGGAACTCAGAAGGTTAAGGGAAAATACATGTTTTTTACCTAAAGGTAAGCTGAAGGTAATTTTAGTTCCAAATACCTTCAGTTTCCCTGAAGATTTTTTTTTAAGGTTTCTTACTGACTTTTTTACCTGGGCATTTTAAAACCACATTCAAGCTATTTTCGTTAGTACTCAGTAACCCTTAAGAATTCTTTTATGTAGACCTGTATATGATCTACAGCATTTATACACACAGCGTAATAACTTGAAAACTCAACTTTATATCACAAATAAAAATGTACTTCCAACAATCATCTATCTACCCTATATATATAAAATCCTAATGAAACGACTTTATGAAACGATTCTTTGAAACGACTGATTAAACAACTGATTATGTTTCACGGCGATTTCTCCTAAAATATGGAATACTTTGCGATGAAATTAGCACCAAAAATCAATATTGATCCGCAGATTTCAAAACTGGTATTAGAATTTTTAAATTCGAATTAGTTTTCGAAATATTAATTTTTTTCTAATTTTATATACATTTTTCTAATGATGGCAACTCAAATTCTAATCAAACAGATATATTTTTTATATATATATATATTTCAGAAAAGGCCCAGGTAAAAAAATCAGAGAAAAACCTTTAAAAATTTTGAGATTTTGCTGCTATTTTGAAGGTTTCAACGGGTATCTTTAAGGCAAATGAAAACTAAAGGTTATCTTAAGAGAAGTATACCTCTATTTAAAAGATTTCATACAGGTTTATTTCTGTAAGTTATCATCTCCAAATTACCTTCAATGACCCGAAAGATTTTCGTGAAATCACATGAGGTATTTTGAAGGAAAATGAAAATTGTTTCTTAGGCAGGTACATGAAGGTTTTACTTTAAGGTTTTATTATTGCACATTATGGTATCTAAGATTTTGATATCCCCGCATTTCCTCATTAATATTTTAAATTTATTTCGAAATTAATATATTAGATAATTCCCGGAAATCTAACGTCTTCCACCGGTTCAGTCAAAAATTCTTAACTCCCCCTCGTTAAAATTTTTAATTAATATTTAAAATTACCATTTTAAATAGCGATATAAAAATCCCATTCTAGAAATAAAAATCTGAAAATTATCTTAAAGTCCCCTCGTTGAGATTTTTAATTACCATTTAAAATACTATTTTTTAATTCCCTACAAAAAGAAAGAGAAATCTCGAAATTATTTTGAAGAGTCTACTAGTTAAAATTTTTAATTACCCCATTTATGAAGTTATTACGACCAACAATTTCACCTCTAACACGCTCAAAAATTTCAATCCCCGAAAATTCCCCCTAAAAAGAAAAACAAATCACGAAATTTTTTCGAAGCCCTTTTTGACCTTAAATTTGTCACAATTTTTTCTAATATTATAACCAGTAACAATGTCACCTCCAACTCTAACAAGCTCAAAAATTTCAATCTCAAAATATTCCCCCTAAAACGAAAAAAAATAATCACGAAAGTATTTCAAAGTCCCCTTTTTATCCTAAAATTTGTCATAAATTTCTCTTAAATTACCACCAGTAAAAATAACCCTTCGAAGTCTAACACGTACAAAAATTGCACCCTAAAAAAAAAAAAAATCTCCAAATTATTTCAAAGTCCCTTTCATTAATATTTAAAATCGTATTCAAACACGCACAAAAAATATTTTAGTTAAATTTCAAAATCTAACGAGGGCCCTCAATTTCCCTTCTCCCTTTTCTAAAAATGTCTTATTTAGTTTTCCATTTTAAGTTTTTCGAAAAGAATATATTTTACTGTGCTCTTCTAAATCTGACAAAAAAAAAAAAAAAAATTAGTTAATTAAATTTCAAAATGCAGGAAGGGATACAATGCACTCCGCTCCCCCCCCCCCCCCCCCTTCCACCATGCCACTCCTGTCGTCCTAGCTCAAAATTCTTAGTTCCTCTTCAAAACCACTCCACCAGTGGCCGAGAGGTTCTGCTCTCAAAGCTGGTAGACGGGAGATGCTGGGTTCGAACCCAATCGCGCCCGTCGGCCTAGTCGTTCAGAGTTTTTTCGTGGTTTCCCAGGTAAAAAAATCAGAGAAAAACCTTTAAAAATTTTGAGATTTTGCTGCTATTTTGAAGGTTTCAACGGGTATCTTTAAGGCAAATGAAAACTAAAGGTTATCTTAAGAGAAGTATACCTCTATTTAAAAGATTTCATACAGGTTTATTTCTGTAAGTTATCATCTCCAAATTACCTTCAATGACCCGAAAGATTTTCGTGAAATCACATGAGGTATTTTGAAGGAAAATGAAAATTGTTTCTTAGGCAGGTACATGAAGGTTTTACTTTAAGGTTTTATTATTGCACATTATGGTATCTAAGATTTTGATATCCCCGCATTTCCTCATTAATATTTTAAATTTATTTCGAAATTAATATATTAGATAATTCCCGGAAATCTAACGTCTTCCACCGGTTCAGTCAAAAATTCTTAACTCCCCCTCGTTAAAATTTTTAATTAATATTTAAAATTACCATTTTAAATAGCGATATAAAAATCCCATTCTAGAAATAAAAATCTGAAAATTATCTTAAAGTCCCCTCGTTGAGATTTTTAATTACCATTTAAAATACTATTTTTTAATTCCCTACAAAAAGAAAGAGAAATCTCGAAATTATTTTGAAGAGTCTACTAGTTAAAATTTTTAATTACCCCATTTATGAAGTTATTACGACCAACAATTTCACCTCTAACACGCTCAAAAATTTCAATCCCCGAAAATTCCCCCTAAAAAGAAAAACAAATCACGAAATTTTTTCGAAGCCCTTTTTGACCTTAAATTTGTCACAATTTTTTCTAATATTATAACCAGTAACAATGTCACCTCCAACTCTAACAAGCTCAAAAATTTCAATCTCAAAATATTCCCCCTAAAACGAAAAAAAATAATCACGAAAGTATTTCAAAGTCCCCTTTTTATCCTAAAATTTGTCATAAATTTCTCTTAAATTACCACCAGTAAAAATAACCCTTCGAAGTCTAACACGTACAAAAATTGCACCCTAAAAAAAAAAAAAATCTCCAAATTATTTCAAAGTCCCTTTCATTAATATTTAAAATCGTATTCAAACACGCACAAAAAATATTTTAGTTAAATTTCAAAATCTAACGAGGGCCCTCAATTTCCCTTCTCCCTTTTCTAAAAATGTCTTATTTAGTTTTCCATTTTAAGTTTTTCGAAAAGAATATATTTTACTGTGCTCTTCTAAATCTGACAAAAAAAAAAAAAAAATTAGTTAATTAAATTTCAAAATGCAGGAAGGGATACAATGCACTCCGCTCCCCCCCCCCCCCCTTCCACCATGCCACTCCTGTCGTCCTAGCTCAAAATTCTTAGTTCCTCTTCAAAACCACTCCACCAGTGGCCGAGAGGTTCTGCTCTCAAAGCTGGTAGACGGGAGATGCTGGGTTCGAACCCAATCGCGCCCGTCGGCCTAGTCGTTCAGAGTTTTTTCGTGGTTTTCTTCGAACCTTGGATTTTTTTGCTTAAATACGGATTAGCTTCCCTTTGAAAGACCCCAGGCACCCCCCCCCCCTTCGGCCCAATATCCTAAGTGTAGACAATTGGCCATCATAAAACAACACAAACAGCACCTCTTTAAAAAAAGAGGAACTAAGAATTTTGCACATACTAACATTAAAGAAAAGAGGCTCTTTTAATTTAGTTACTCGAAAATAATACATTTTATATTGTTTTTGAAAACATAACAAAAAGAAATATCTAGTTACTTAAATTTTAAAATCTAGGGAGGAGCAGGGTCCCTCCCCCCCCTTTCCTCATTTTGGTAGCGTCCACGATTAAGGGGACAAGGGAGCTTAAAATATTTTTTTTTATTTTTTGTAAATTTTACCTTAAATATTATTCAAAGGTACATTATATGCATTATGCCATGCATTTATCACAAAAAAATTAAAAAAAAAAATTTTTTTTTGAGAAAAAAAATGGAATTTTACGCGTCGTCTTAGAAATCTTCGAAATGCCCCCTGCGTCTTCCATATCAATGAAAATCCCCAATACTTTTTATAAAAGTTTGGTTTATATATATAAACAAAATAGAGCATCGAATTTTCTATATTTCAATTTAAAGGTAAAAAAAAAAAAAATTGAAAAATTTTGAAATTTTTTCGAAAAAATTTCAAAATTTCAAAGTTTTTCAATTTTTTCTTTATTTTTTGTAAATTTCATCCTAAATATTATTTAAAGGTACATTATATGCATTATGGCATGCATTTATCACAAAAAAAAATGTAAAAAGAATTTTATTTTTGAGAAAAAAATGGAATTTTATGCATTGTCTTGGAAATCTTCGAAATGCCCCCTGCGCGTCCCATATCAATGAAAATCCCCAATATTTTTTATAAAAGTTTGATTTATATATATAAATAAAATAGAGCATCGAATTTTATATATTTGAATTTAAAGGTAAAAAAAAAAAAAAAAAAAATTAAAAATTTTGAAATTTTTTCGAAAAAATTTCAAAAATTTTCATTTTTTTAAATTTTTTGTAAATTTTATCTAAAATATTATTCAGGGGTACATTATATTCATTATGGCATGCATTTAGTACAAAAAAAAAAAAAAATAAATTTATTTTGAGAAAAAAATGGAATTTTACGCGTCGTCTTAGAAATCTTCGAAATGCCCCCCTGCGCATCCCATATGAATGAAAATCCCCAATATTTTTATAAAAGTCTCTTTTATATATATAAATAATATAGAGCATCAAGTTTTATATATTTGATTTTAAAGTTAAAAGAAAATGAAAAATTGAAAATTTTTGAAATTTTTTCGAAAAATTTCAAAATTTTTAATTTTTTTTTTTTTACCTTTAAATTCAAATATTTAAAATTCGATGCTCTATTTTATTTATATATATAACACAAACTTTTATAAAAAATATTGGGGATTTTCATTGATATGGAGAACACAGGGGGCATTTCGAAAATTTCTAAGACGACGCGTAAAATTCCATTTTTTCTCAAAAATAATTTTTTTTTAATTTTTTGTGCTAATTACATGCCATAATGCATATAATGTACCCTTGAATAATATTTAGGTGAAATTTACAAAAAATAAAAAAAATTATTTTTAAGGATTTTAAGGTCCCTTGTCCCCTTAAAGCTGAAAAATATAGGTGGGGTTATTACATGCATAATTTGCCCTTATCCTCTATCAGGCGTGAATTCCAGTTTTTATAAAAGTTACTTCTTCAAAAACAAAGTTTTCGTTGCAACATTTGATTTTTGATCATGTAGCTGTCATTTGACATCCGAGGTGGAGAATGCTTTGGGGCCTATAGCTACAATGGCTGTCGCCTCGAATGATCCTTATTATACATAGTAACAACAACAAGTCACAACAATTTTTATTTTCCATTATATATATTATAAAACTACAATGGTACATACACAATTACATCCATGTCTTACCCAGGGACTCGAACCCGGGCCCTCGCGTAACAGCAGCCCTCATGTAGATGTATTTCTGACTCCATGTCATGGGAGAATGAGAAGGAAGTTATCAACTCAACCCACAGAAAGCATGTTTACTTTTCCGCCACTCGGAAAAAATGCGGGAGTAGTCGTTACGCTGTCGTTTTGCTATTCTATTTTTCCTTTTTGCAGGGCTCTTTTTATCTGTATATTAGTCACATTTTAATTAATTTTTAAATGGATATACATATAGCCGTAAGAGGGGTATAAGTGAGCCTTGTATTATACTTATTTTTAATATTTTAGCTTGATATTGGCACTTTGTATTCAGCCATTCATGCTGAACATTCGGTAAACCAGATCGCCACGTATAGAAATACTGTGGTATGGGGATAATGTTTTACACGAAATCTTCGTGTATGACTAAAGATGAATTTTTACTATTTTTTAAAATATTAGCGATAAAAATCTCTCCGTTTTAAAAACGGCGTGACACTTCACTTTTCAAATACATCCTAGAGAGAACTATTTTATTTTTTGATCTTTTTATTTTTGTGAAAAATCTAGTCATAATTTTCTGAATTTCAAAGAATCGTTATGTTCAGTTTCTTGTTTATACTTTTAAGGAGATATATGCATATATTTCCATTATGCATAAAAGTGATAGAAGGATTAAATTACTTCTTGATAATTAAACTTGCAAAAAGCTCAGTTTGGAGGTGGAAACGTTTTGTGAAGGGCCCTTGTTTTGAGGGGAAAAAGTTTGTGAAGGGTCCTTTAAAGGACCTAAGTTCTTTCTAAGCAGATCACTGTATTGGAATATCATTTTATGAGTAAGTAATTTGGTTTCTTTAAAAATCAGGCAGCTATAATCTTTTTAGGAACATAGATGCTTGATTAATACTCAGTGGAGGTGTAATATCTCTGGCAAATCATTTAGCGGGGTTTAATGTCTCTAGCTGCAATATTCGACTCATAAAAATTAATTTAAAAAAAATTATATATTGTAGAATAATTTATAATACAGAATTTGAAATATGGGAAAAATAATTTTAAAATTCTTTACATGTGTATAATTATTTTAAATAAAGTAATTTTTTCACGAAAAAACATTTAAAGACAAATTTAGAGCAATAATATTGTTCTACAGTGCGTAACATCATTAAAAATTATATATATAGATTCTTGGGGCCTTTAACAAACAAGGGTCGATGCAAGTTTTTATTCTTGGGTTCCATTTTGTGAAAATTAAAAGTTATTTTTGTGGAAAGTAATATTTTGTAACTATAGTTAAAATCCAGTTACTCAAATTCGGATCAAGAACTTATTAACAAAAACTTCTTTAAATTTCAGTTAAAGTTTTTGTTTCGCATGACCTGGTTTTATTTACTAATTACATATTTAAAATAGTTTTTATGCAAAAGAATGTTATGAAGTGGACCTATTTTATTAAAAGGAATTTTGTGAATGGGCCCATTTTATTAAATTTATTTTTGTGAAGCGGCCCATTTTATTAAATTTATTTTTGTGAAGGGGCCCATTTTATTAAATTTATTTTTGTGAAGGGGCTCATTTTATAATATTTATTTTTGTGATGGGGCCTATTTTATTAAATAGACTTTTGTGAAAGGGCCCTAAAAAAACCCTCAAATTTTGCCTGAATCGACCCCTGTGTTTACCTCCTGTGTGTACAAAACAATTATTAAAAAGGACTGTTCTGTAATGGGTGAGAATCTTCTATGTTTTGAGCAGATTCGCATGTTTTATTGTGTATGTAAATTTTATTTGTGTAATTTTCTCTTTTTTGCATTGTTACTTTTATCATTTACAGGCTTAAAAGAAATAACTGATTTCATTCTGTGCTTGTTCAGTTCATATTGCTTAATATGTTTTTGAGTAGTAAATATTTAAAAAGTCATATTATTCATTGTCAGTTCAGCTTTTGATTTCCTTGGGGGTTCGCTGGGACTGTTCTGTACCACCAGAAATTCAATTGGACCACTAATTTGAAAAATTTTATAATCTGCAGGACCAGTAACTCCCCCCCCCCTCCCCCCTATCTGACAGGTAAACATAAACTTTCTTCTCCCTGCAAAAACTGCAACTAAGCACATATCGCATAACTTTATTTTATTTAAAAAAACAAAGAAAATTCGATTAAATCTTAGATGAAGTAATTAATTGTCACTCAAAGGATTAAAGGGATGAAATAGAATTTTATGTAGCAGACCGGTGATGACTGCGGACAAATAAATTCTCATGGTTACTGTTCCTTGGGACCAGTGGCTTTTTTATGTCAATTCTACTACTGGTCAGTTGGTGTTTTTTAGATCTTTTTGTCAACTTGATTTAATCGTGTAAAAAGTATGCATGTATGCATTTTTATTATGTGCCTCCTTGCTTTTTTTAACATTAATATTACATTACATATGCAGTGTTGACTCTAGAAAAAAGGACTGCCGGGCGGGGAATTTTTCAAAAAGGAAACACCATTCTAAAAAAGGGCACACTTGTACATTATTCACAAAAATATTTTGAACTGGTTTGTTTAGAGTCCCTAGAATTTGCGATATTTTCCCACGATCAGTTGAATTGCCACAGGGAGCATAGGAAGTGTTAAAAAGAGCAGAAGGGTTTAATGGGGCTTTGCCATGCACAAAAAAGAAAAAGGGCTGCCGGCGCTGCGCCCTGCTAAAGCGGCTTAGACAATGCTAATATATATGGATTCATATCATAAAAGGGTGAAAAACAAGATTTCTTTCTTTCTTTTTTTTTTCCTATTTAAGAGGAAGATAATAAAAATGCACACCTGCATTCTTTTTTATATTGAAATCACCTTTAAAAGAAATATCCACAAGCAAATGTAAATAATAATAAAAAAAAAAAATACAAATTCACAATAACACTGTCTTGACAAATTAATTATTCAGAAACATATTAAGCAGTATGAATAACAATAGAGTAGTAATCACTTATTTCATTTTATTCTATAATTATATTAAAAATGCCTTCAACAGTGTGGACTCTAGAAAAAAATTACTGCCAGCTGGACACTTAAAAAAAACACTCAAGAACCTTGTTCACTGAAAATATTTTGCATTTAGTCCTTTTTTATTTTGACCTTTTTAATTTTGTGATATTTTCCTGCAACTGATGAAATTTCTTGATTTTCCTCCCTGTTGACTGACGAATTATGTTTTTCTCCTGTAACTGATTGACGAATTTCACATTTTTTTCTGCAGCCAACGGTAAAATTTCACAATTGTTTCTCATGATTGCCTGCTGAATTTCATGTTGTTTTCCTGTGACCAATTGACGAATTTCACAATATTTTAAAGCAATCGACTGAAGGGTTTCTAGATTTTTTTACCCCCATTAATCGACGGTTGAATTTCTCAGTTTTTTTTTCAGGTGACTGAATGAGAATTTTTGCAATTTTTTCCCCGCAACCAACTGATAAATTTTGTAATATTTTATTTCAGAACAAATGTTTTATAATCCCACATCTGCCATCTTGGATTTTTTTCTTGGTGTGAATTAAAAATTTTTTTAATTAATAGTTAATAATTAATAATAATTATTATATTCCAGTTTTTTCAATGTTATATTAATCTATCAACAATATTTAACCATTGGCGACATTTACTACTTGGCGAAAAAGGAGTTTTCATCCAAGAAAAAAATCAAAAATGGCAAATGTGGGATTATAATACATCTAAACCATACCGATTGGCGTATATTGCATTTTTCCTTGCGGCTGATTGGCAAAACTCGTGTGATTTTTTTCACATATCCGGTTTATGAATTTTGCCGATTTTCTTCCCAGCTAATCAACAAACTTCATTTTTTCCTATAAACAGTTGAATTTTTTTTTCATATGGTCGCTGAATGAATTTCACAGATTTTCTCTGCGGCTGATCAAAGAATTTCATTTCCAAAGCTGAATACTTTGCAATGTTCTGCAATGTACTTCAGCTAATCAAATGTTCTGTGTGAATTTAAAAAAAAAAAAAAGTCACAGGAAAATTTTCTTTATATATGAAGAAGTGCAATTGCATCTTTTATAGAAATGCAAAAGACATTTCATAAAACCCTGACATACTCACACGAATGAAATTATTGGTGAATTTTGTGAGTTCCCCCCCCCCCCTCCTAATCGAATGATAATTTAGTGGGGTTTTTTTCCAATAATCGATTGATGATTTTCGAATTATTTCAGATTTTTCCCTCTGTCAACTGGCGAATTTGGCCTTTTTTCTCTGACCAAATCGTTGAATTTCACAATTTTTCTCCTGCGATTGGGTGAAGAATTTTGATATATTTTCCCCAATTCATTGACGAATTTCGCATTTTTTAACCACGACTGGTGGATGAATTTTGTGATATTTTTCATTGACCTTTTGGAGAAAATCGTAGTTTTTTTTCACACGACTGATCCATGAATTTCATGCTTTTTTACCGAAGACTGATTGGCAAATGTTCCAATTTTTTCTTGCGACAGATTGGAAACAATCGTTGGTTTTTTCCACGACTGATCGAAGAATTTCGTGAATTTTCTGACAACTTCAGAGTTTTTTTTACATGTGACTGATAAGCGAATTTCATTATATTTTCTTTTTACTGATTGGCAAATTTTTTCTCTTTTTCGTGTAAACGTTTGGTAAAAAACCCTTTTTTTTCTGCAACCGATCGACGAATTTCGCATTCTACTGCGACAGATCGGTGAATATCGTGATTATTTTCTCACGGTCGACTGGTGAACTTTGTCGCTTTTCTGCGACTGATTGGCCAAATCTTCATGTTTTGTTTTTTTTTTTTTTGCACGACTGATCGACAAATTCTATTTTTTTTCGATAATCCACCGACGAATTTCGCTTTTTTTTTTCCCTGTGACCGATTTTAAAATTTTGCGATATTTCTCTTGAACCAGTAAGCAAGTCTTGACACAGATTGGAGAAAGTCGTGAGTTTTTTTCCGCTACTGATCTACGAATTTCGCAGATTCTTCTGACAATCTTCACGATTTTTTTTAACCGCAACCGATTTGCAATTTTCACGAATTTTTCCTTGTAACATAGGCAAATTTTGAGGCTTTTTCTTGCGAACGATTAGAGAAGATTGTGGGGTTTTTTTCGCTGTTTCTTCTAGAGGTGCACTGACAAATTTTGCGTTTTTTTACCTGCAACCGATTGGCGAAAATCATGGATTTTTTTCTCGCAACTGTTCGTCGAATTTTGTATGTTTTCCCACAGCAAGCTAAAGAATTTCATGAATTGTTCTCCATGACTGACGAATTGCACAAGTTTTCTTGCGACTGATTGATGATTTTCGCAATCTTTTTAAATGAACGATTAAAGAGTTTGCCGATTTTTTTTTTTTTTTTTTTTTCTTGCCATTGAGTGACAAATTTCGCAATTTTTCCTACAATTGAATGGTGGATTTTCTTGAAAATGAAAATTTGAAATGTTCTGCTGTGAAGTCAATGTATGGCGCATTTATAATCATATTCTGCTTTGGGGAATTTTATTATGTCTTACTTTTCAGATTTTTTTTTTATTGCAGTATTTTCATCATTTTAGATTGAATTTTTTTACAGAGCCTTCCGATAAATATTATTTGTAATATATAAAAATTTCAAAGGGGGGGGGGGGGGCACAATACTAGTCCCAAAGAGGGGCACTTTTCTAACACCTGTCATATAACATACTGTTCGAAAGACGTGTGATCTCTTATTCATGCTATGCGCATCTGATGCCCCTCCGCCTACTTTGCTCCCCCTGAGGGGGCGGTTTTCTAAATTTTGCTGAAACCCCTCATGTGACATATTGTCGGAACAGCCTGTGACTGCTTATTCATGTTATACACATCCGACCTCCCTGCCCTAACTTTGTTCCCCTGAGGGGGCACTTTTCTAAATTTAGCTAACACCCCTCATGTGACATATTGTAGGAAAGGTCTGTGACCACTTATTCATGTTATGCACATTGATGCCCCCCCACCCACTTTGCTCCCCCCTCAGGGGGCAGTTTTCTAAATTTTACCGAAACCCCTCATGTGACATACTGTTCGAAAGACGTGTGACCTCTTATTCATGCTATGCGCATCTGATGCCCCTCCGCCTACTTTGCTCCCCCTGAGGGGGCGGTTTTCTAAATTTTGCTGAAACCCCTCATGTGACATATTGTCGGAACAGCCTGTGGCTACTTATTCATAGTTATACACATCCGATGTCCCTGCCCCCACTTTGCTCCCCCTGGGGGGGGGCACTTTTCTAAATTTTGCTGACACCTCTCATGTGACATATCGTTCAAAAGGCCTGTGACCACTTATTCCTGTTATGCACCTCTAATGTCACTCCCCCCCACTTTGCCCCATGGGGGGGGGGCGCTTTTCTAAATTTTGCTGACATCCCTCATGTGACATATCGTTCAAAAGGCCTGTGACCACGTATTCATGTTATGCACCTCTAATGTACTCCCCCCACTTTGCCCCACGAGGGGGGAGCACTTTTCTAAATTTTGCTGACACCCCTCATGTGACATATCGTTGGAAAGGTCTGTGACCACTTATTCATGCTATGCAACTCTAATGCCGCTCCCCCCACTTTGCCCCCCGGGGGGCACTTTTCTAAATTTTGCCGGCACCTCTCATGTGACATATCGTTCAAAAGGTCTGTGACCACTTATTCATGTTATGCCCCTCCCCCCCCGGGGGGGGGCACTTTTCTAAATTTTGCTGACACCCCTCATGTCACATATTGTTGGAAAGGCCTGTGACCACTTATTCATGTTATGCACCTCTAATGCCCCTCCCCCACTTTGCCCCCCTCCTCGGGGCATTTTTCTAAATTTTGCCGACACCCCTCATGTGACATATCGTTAAAAAGGTCTGTGACCCCTTATTCATGTTATGCACCTGTAATGCTCCTACCCCGCACTTTGCCCCCCGGGGGGGCATTTTTCTAAATTTTGTTAACATCCCTGATGTGACATATCGTTCAAAAGGCCTTTGACCACTTATTCATGTTATGCACCTCTAATGCCCCTGCCCCCACTTTGCCCCCCCGGGGGGCACTTTTCTAAATTTTGCTGACACCCCTCATGTGACATATCGTTCGAAAGTCCTGTGACCACTTATTCATGTTACGCACCTCCGGTGCTTTCCCCCCCCGGGGGGGACACTTTTCTAAATTTTACTGACACCCCTCATGTGACATATCATTCAAAAGGCATGTGACCACTTATTCATGTTATGCACCTTCAATGCCCCTTCCCCCACTTTGCCGCACGGGGGGGGCACTTTTCTAAATTTTGCCAACACTGTTCGTGCAATTTATTATAAGCATAGTTGATTTCCAGAAACGAGTCTATACAAAGCCATGACATGATACCCCCAAAAGCTAATGTTAAATCAACCAATTTCACAAATTTTTAATTTCATTTGAGTATTTGAAGTTTATTTTATGCATAATATGTATCAAATCATTGTCGAACTGGATATGTAATCATTATTATGTATTGATCTGATGCGAATTTGCATAGAAGGCTGTCTGTATGCAGGTGCAATGATATAATGCAAAGAGAAGATACAGGTTTTTTGTCTGGCGGCGACCTTCGGGACGCGTCGCGGGTCTTGCTTCACGGGCGGTTCCTTGCGTCGACAAATGGGCCTGAAAAGGGCCCGGGACCGGAAGATGAACCCCTCATACCTAAAGGAAAACTGCAGATATTTCTGCCAAAATCGGTGAAGGGAAATAACAGGTTTTTTACCTAAAGGAAAACAGCAGGTATTTGGAACCAAGAAGGTTAAGGGAAAATACATGTTTTTTACCTAAAGGTAAGCTGAAGGTAATTTTAGTTCCAAATACCTTCAGTTTCCCTGAAGTTTTTTTTTTAAGGTTTCTTGCTGATTTTTTTACCTGGGTTTCTTCGAACCTTGGATTTTTTTGCTTAAATACGGATTAGCTTCCCTTTGAAAGACCCCAGGCACCCCCCCCCCCTTCGGCCCAATATCCTAAGTGTAGACAATTGGCCATCATAAAACAACACAAACAGCACCTCTTTAAAAAAAGAGGAACTAAGAATTTTGCACATACTAACATTAAAGAAAAGAGGCTCTTTTAATTTAGTTACTCGAAAATAATACATTTTATATTGTTTTTGAAAACATAACAAAAAGAAATATCTAGTTACTTAAATTTTAAAATCTAGGGAGGAGCAGGGTCCCTCCCCCCCCTTTCCTCATTTTGGTAGCGTCCACGATTAAGGGGACAAGGGAGCTTAAAATATTTTTTTTTATTTTTTGTAAATTTTACCTTAAATATTATTCAAAGGTACATTATATGCATTATGCCATGCATTTATCACAAAAAAATTAAAAAAAAAAATTTTTTTTTGAGAAAAAAAATGGAATTTTACGCGTCGTCTTAGAAATCTTCGAAATGCCCCCTGCGTCTTCCATATCAATGAAAATCCCCAATACTTTTTATAAAAGTTTGGTTTATATATATAAACAAAATAGAGCATCGAATTTTCTATATTTCAATTTAAAGGTAAAAAAAAAAAAAATTGAAAAATTTTGAAATTTTTTCGAAAAAATTTCAAAATTTCAAAGTTTTTCAATTTTTTCTTTATTTTTTGTAAATTTCATCCTAAATATTATTTAAAGGTACATTATATGCATTATGGCATGCATTTATCACAAAAAAAAATGTAAAAAGAATTTTATTTTTGAGAAAAAAATGGAATTTTATGCATTGTCTTGGAAATCTTCGAAATGCCCCCTGCGCGTCCCATATCAATGAAAATCCCCAATATTTTTTATAAAAGTTTGATTTATATATATAAATAAAATAGAGCATCGAATTTTATATATTTGAATTTAAAGGTAAAAAAAAAAAAAAAAAAAATTAAAAATTTTGAAATTTTTTCGAAAAAATTTCAAAAATTTTCATTTTTTTAAATTTTTTGTAAATTTTATCTAAAATATTATTCAGGGGTACATTATATTCATTATGGCATGCATTTAGTACAAAAAAAAAAAAAAATAAATTTATTTTTGAGAAAAAAATGGAATTTTACGCGTCGTCTTAGAAATCTTCGAAATGCCCCCTGCGCATCCCATATGAATGAAAATCCCCAATATTTTTTATAAAAGTCTCTTTTATATATATAAATAATATAGAGCATCAAGTTTTATATATTTGAATTTTAAAGTTAAAAGAAAATGAAAAATTGAAAATTTTTGAAATTTTTTCGAAAAAATTTCAAAATTTTTAATTTTTTTTTTTTTACCTTTAAATTCAAATATTTAAAATTCGATGCTCTATTTTATTTATATATATAACACAAACTTTTATAAAAAATATTGGGGATTTTCATTGATATGGAGAACACAGGGGGCATTTCGAAAATTTCTAAGACGACGCGTAAAATTCCATTTTTTCTCAAAAATAATTTTTTTTTAATTTTTTGTGCTAAATACATGCCATAATGCATATAATGTACCCTTGAATAATATTTAGGTGAAATTTACAAAAAATAAAAAAAATTATTTTTAAGGATTTTAAGGTCCCTTGTCCCCTTAAAGCTGAAAAATATAGGTGGGGTTATTACATGCATAATTTGCCCTTATCCTCTATCAGGCGTGAATTCCAGTTTTTATAAAAGTTACTTCTTCAAAAACAAAGTTTTCGTTGCAACATTTGATTTTTGATCATGTAGCTGTCATTTGACATCCGAGGTGGAGAATGCTTTGGGGCCTATAGCTACAATGGCTGTCGCCTCGAATGATCCTTATTATACATAGTAACAACAACAAGTCACAACAATTTTTATTTTCCATTATATATATTATAAAACTACAATGGTACATACACAATTACATCCATGTCTTACCCAGGGACTCGAACCCGGGCCCTCGCGTAACAGCAGCCCTCATGTAGATGTATTTCTGACTCCATGTCATGGGAGAATGAGAAGGAAGTTATCAACTCAACCCACAGAAAGCATGTTTACTTTTCCGCCACTCGGAAAAAATGCGGGAGTAGTCGTTACGCTGTCGTTTTGCTATTCTATTTTTCCTTTTTGCAGGGCTCTTTTTATCTGTATATTAGTCACATTTTAATTAATTTTTAAATGGATATACATATAGCCGTAAGAGGGGTATAAGTGAGCCTTGTATTATACTTATTTTTAATATTTTAGCTTGATATTGGCACTTTGTATTCAGCCATTCATGCTGAACATTCGGTAAACCAGATCGCCACGTATAGAAATACTGTGGTATGGGGATAATGTTTTACACGAAATCTTCGTGTATGACTAAAGATGAATTTTTACTATTTTTTAAAATATTAGCGATAAAAATCTCTCCGTTTTAAAAACGGCGTGACACTTCACTTTTCAAATACATCCTAGAGAGAACTATTTTATTTTTTGATCTTTTTATTTTTGTGAAAAATCTAGTCATAATTTTCTGAATTTCAAAGAATCGTTATGTTCAGTTTCTTGTTTATACTTTTAAGGAGATATATGCATATATTTCCATTATGCATAAAAGTGATAGAAGGATTAAATTACTTCTTGATAATTAAACTTGCAAAAAGCTCAGTTTGGAGGTGGAAACGTTTTGTGAAGGGCCCTTGTTTTGAGGGGAAAAAGTTTGTGAAGGGTCCTTTAAAGGACCTAAGTTCTTTCTAAGCAGATCACTGTATTGGAATATCATTTTATGAGTAAGTAATTTGGTTTCTTTAAAAATCAGGCAGCTATAATCTTTTTAGGAACATAGATGCTTGATTAATACTCAGTGGAGGTGTAATATCTCTGGCAAATCATTTAGCGGGGTTTAATGTCTCTAGCTGCAATATTCGACTCATAAAAATTAATTTAAAAAAAATTATATATTGTAGAATAATTTATAATACAGAATTTGAAATATGGGAAAAATAATTTTAAAATTCTTTACATGTGTATAATTATTTTAAATAAAGTAATTTTTTCACGAAAAAACATTTAAAGACAAATTTAGAGCAATAATATTGTTCTACAGTGCGTAACATCATTAAAAATTATATATATAGATTCTTGGGGCCTTTAACAAACAAGGGTCGATGCAAGTTTTTATTCTTGGGTTCCATTTTGTGAAAATTAAAAGTTATTTTTGTGGAAAGTAATATTTTGTAACTATAGTTAAAATCCAGTTACTCAAATTCGGATCAAGAACTTATTAACAAAAACTTCTTTAAATTTCAGTTAAAGTTTTTGTTTCGCATGACCTGGTTTTATTTACTAATTACATATTTAAAATAGTTTTTATGCAAAAGAATGTTATGAAGTGGACCTATTTTATTAAAAGGAATTTTGTGAATGGGCCCATTTTATTAAATTTATTTTTGTGAAGCGGCCCATTTTATTAAATTTATTTTTGTGAAGGGGCCCATTTTATTAAATTTATTTTTGTGAAGGGGCTCATTTTATAATATTTATTTTTGTGATGGGGCCTATTTTATTAAATAGACTTTTGTGAAAGGGCCCTAAAAAAACCCTCAAATTTTGCCTGAATCGACCCCTGTGTTTACCTCCTGTGTGTACAAAACAATTATTAAAAAGGACTGTTCTGTAATGGGTGAGAATCTTCTATGTTTTGAGCAGATTCGCATGTTTTATTGTGTATGTAAATTTTATTTGTGTAATTTTCTCTTTTTTGCATTGTTACTTTTATCATTTACAGGCTTAAAAGAAATAACTGATTTCATTCTGTGCTTGTTCAGTTCATATTGCTTAATATGTTTTTGAGTAGTAAATATTTAAAAAGTCATATTATTCATTGTCAGTTCAGCTTTTGATTTCCTTGGGGGTTCGCTGGGACTGTTCTGTACCACCAGAAATTCAATTGGACCACTAATTTGAAAAATTTTATAATCTGCAGGACCAGTAACTCCCCCCCCCCTCCCCCCTATCTGACAGGTAAACATAAACTTTCTTCTCCCTGCAAAAACTGCAACTAAGCACATATCGCATAACTTTATTTTATTTAAAAAAACAAAGAAAATTCGATTAAATCTTAGATGAAGTAATTAATTGTCACTCAAAGGATTAAAGGGATGAAATAGAATTTTATGTAGCAGACCGGTGATGACTGCGGACAAATAAATTCTCATGGTTACTGTTCCTTGGGACCAGTGGCTTTTTTATGTCAATTCTACTACTGGTCAGTTGGTGTTTTTTAGATCTTTTTGTCAACTTGATTTAATCGTGTAAAAAGTATGCATGTATGCATTTTTATTATGTGCCTCCTTGCTTTTTTTAACATTAATATTACATTACATATGCAGTGTTGACTCTAGAAAAAAGGACTGCCGGGCGGGGAATTTTTCAAAAAGGAAACACCATTCTAAAAAAGGGCACACTTGTACATTATTCACAAAAATATTTTGAACTGGTTTGTTTAGAGTCCCTAGAATTTGCGATATTTTCCCACGATCAGTTGAATTGCCACAGGGAGCATAGGAAGTGTTAAAAAGAGCAGAAGGGTTTAATGGGGCTTTGCCATGCACAAAAAAGAAAAAGGGCTGCCGGCGCTGCGCCCTGCTAAAGCGGCTTAGACAATGCTAATATATATGGATTCATATCATAAAAGGGTGAAAAACAAGATTTCTTTCTTTCTTTTTTTTTTCCTATTTAAGAGGAAGATAATAAAAATGCACACCTGCATTCTTTTTTATATTGAAATCACCTTTAAAAGAAATATCCACAAGCAAATGTAAATAATAATAAAAAAAAAAAATACAAATTCACAATAACACTGTCTTGACAAATTAATTATTCAGAAACATATTAAGCAGTATGAATAACAATAGAGTAGTAATCACTTATTTCATTTTATTCTATAATTATATTAAAAATGCCTTCAACAGTGTGGACTCTAGAAAAAAATTACTGCCAGCTGGACACTTAAAAAAAACACTCAAGAACCTTGTTCACTGAAAATATTTTGCATTTAGTCCTTTTTTATTTTGACCTTTTTAATTTTGTGATATTTTCCTGCAACTGATGAAATTTCTTGATTTTCCTCCCTGTTGACTGACGAATTATGTTTTTCTCCTGTAACTGATTGACGAATTTCACATTTTTTTCTGCAGCCAACGGTAAAATTTCACAATTGTTTCTCATGATTGCCTGCTGAATTTCATGTTGTTTTCCTGTGACCAATTGACGAATTTCACAATATTTTAAAGCAATCGACTGAAGGGTTTCTAGATTTTTTTACCCCCATTAATCGACGGTTGAATTTCTCAGTTTTTTTTTCAGGTGACTGAATGAGAATTTTTGCAATTTTTTCCCCGCAACCAACTGATAAATTTTGTAATATTTTATTTCAGAACAAATGTTTTATAATCCCACATCTGCCATCTTGGATTTTTTTCTTGGTGTGAATTAAAAATTTTTTTAATTAATAGTTAATAATTAATAATAATTATTATATTCCAGTTTTTTCAATGTTATATTAATCTATCAACAATATTTAACCATTGGCGACATTTACTACTTGGCGAAAAAGGAGTTTTCATCCAAGAAAAAAATCAAAAATGGCAAATGTGGGATTATAATACATCTAAACCATACCGATTGGCGTATATTGCATTTTTCCTTGCGGCTGATTGGCAAAACTCGTGTGATTTTTTTCACATATCCGGTTTATGAATTTTGCCGATTTTCTTCCCAGCTAATCAACAAACTTCATTTTTTCCTATAAACAGTTGAATTTTTTTTTCATATGGTCGCTGAATGAATTTCACAGATTTTCTCTGCGGCTGATCAAAGAATTTCATTTCCAAAGCTGAATACTTTGCAATGTTCTGCAATGTACTTCAGCTAATCAAATGTTCTGTGTGAATTTAAAAAAAAAAAAAAGTCACAGGAAAATTTTCTTTATATATGAAGAAGTGCAATTGCATCTTTTATAGAAATGCAAAAGACATTTCATAAAACCCTGACATACTCACACGAATGAAATTATTGGTGAATTTTGTGAGTTCCCCCCCCCCCCTCCTAATCGAATGATAATTTAGTGGGGTTTTTTTCCAATAATCGATTGATGATTTTCGAATTATTTCAGATTTTTCCCTCTGTCAACTGGCGAATTTGGCCTTTTTTCTCTGACCAAATCGTTGAATTTCACAATTTTTCTCCTGCGATTGGGTGAAGAATTTTGATATATTTTCCCCAATTCATTGACGAATTTCGCATTTTTTAACCACGACTGGTGGATGAATTTTGTGATATTTTTCATTGACCTTTTGGAGAAAATCGTAGTTTTTTTTCACACGACTGATCCATGAATTTCATGCTTTTTTACCGAAGACTGATTGGCAAATGTTCCAATTTTTTCTTGCGACAGATTGGAAACAATCGTTGGTTTTTTCCACGACTGATCGAAGAATTTCGTGAATTTTCTGACAACTTCAGAGTTTTTTTTACATGTGACTGATAAGCGAATTTCATTATATTTTCTTTTTACTGATTGGCAAATTTTTTCTCTTTTTCGTGTAAACGTTTGGTAAAAAACCCTTTTTTTTCTGCAACCGATCGACGAATTTCGCATTCTACTGCGACAGATCGGTGAATATCGTGATTATTTTCTCACGGTCGACTGGTGAACTTTGTCGCTTTTCTGCGACTGATTGGCCAAATCTTCATGTTTTGTTTTTTTTTTTTTTGCACGACTGATCGACAAATTCTATTTTTTTTCGATAATCCACCGACGAATTTCGCTTTTTTTTTTCCCTGTGACCGATTTTAAAATTTTGCGATATTTCTCTTGAACCAGTAAGCAAGTCTTGACACAGATTGGAGAAAGTCGTGAGTTTTTTTCCGCTACTGATCTACGAATTTCGCAGATTCTTCTGACAATCTTCACGATTTTTTTTAACCGCAACCGATTTGCAATTTTCACGAATTTTTCCTTGTAACATAGGCAAATTTTGAGGCTTTTTCTTGCGAACGATTAGAGAAGATTGTGGGGTTTTTTTCGCTGTTTCTTCTAGAGGTGCACTGACAAATTTTGCGTTTTTTTACCTGCAACCGATTGGCGAAAATCATGGATTTTTTTCTCGCAACTGTTCGTCGAATTTTGTATGTTTTCCCACAGCAAGCTAAAGAATTTCATGAATTGTTCTCCATGACTGACGAATTGCACAAGTTTTCTTGCGACTGATTGATGATTTTCGCAATCTTTTTAAATGAACGATTAAAGAGTTTGCCGATTTTTTTTTTTTTTTTTTTTTCTTGCCATTGAGTGACAAATTTCGCAATTTTTCCTACAATTGAATGGTGGATTTTCTTGAAAATGAAAATTTGAAATGTTCTGCTGTGAAGTCAATGTATGGCGCATTTATAATCATATTCTGCTTTGGGGAATTTTATTATGTCTTACTTTTCAGATTTTTTTTTTATTGCAGTATTTTCATCATTTTAGATTGAATTTTTTTACAGAGCCTTCCGATAAATATTATTTGTAATATATAAAAATTTCAAAGGGGGGGGGGGGGGCACAATACTAGTCCCAAAGAGGGGCACTTTTCTAACACCTGTCATATAACATACTGTTCGAAAGACGTGTGATCTCTTATTCATGCTATGCGCATCTGATGCCCCTCCGCCTACTTTGCTCCCCCTGAGGGGGCGGTTTTCTAAATTTTGCTGAAACCCCTCATGTGACATATTGTCGGAACAGCCTGTGACTGCTTATTCATGTTATACACATCCGACCTCCCTGCCCTAACTTTGTTCCCCTGAGGGGGCACTTTTCTAAATTTAGCTAACACCCCTCATGTGACATATTGTAGGAAAGGTCTGTGACCACTTATTCATGTTATGCACATTGATGCCCCCCCACCCACTTTGCTCCCCCCTCAGGGGGCAGTTTTCTAAATTTTACCGAAACCCCTCATGTGACATACTGTTCGAAAGACGTGTGACCTCTTATTCATGCTATGCGCATCTGATGCCCCTCCGCCTACTTTGCTCCCCCTGAGGGGGCGGTTTTCTAAATTTTGCTGAAACCCCTCATGTGACATATTGTCGGAACAGCCTGTGGCTACTTATTCATAGTTATACACATCCGATGTCCCTGCCCCCACTTTGCTCCCCCTGGGGGGGGGCACTTTTCTAAATTTTGCTGACACCTCTCATGTGACATATCGTTCAAAAGGCCTGTGACCACTTATTCCTGTTATGCACCTCTAATGTCACTCCCCCCCACTTTGCCCCATGGGGGGGGGGCGCTTTTCTAAATTTTGCTGACATCCCTCATGTGACATATCGTTCAAAAGGCCTGTGACCACGTATTCATGTTATGCACCTCTAATGTACTCCCCCCACTTTGCCCCACGAGGGGGGAGCACTTTTCTAAATTTTGCTGACACCCCTCATGTGACATATCGTTGGAAAGGTCTGTGACCACTTATTCATGCTATGCAACTCTAATGCCGCTCCCCCCACTTTGCCCCCCGGGGGGCACTTTTCTAAATTTTGCCGGCACCTCTCATGTGACATATCGTTCAAAAGGTCTGTGACCACTTATTCATGTTATGCCCCTCCCCCCCCGGGGGGGGGCACTTTTCTAAATTTTGCTGACACCCCTCATGTCACATATTGTTGGAAAGGCCTGTGACCACTTATTCATGTTATGCACCTCTAATGCCCCTCCCCCACTTTGCCCCCCTCCTCGGGGCATTTTTCTAAATTTTGCCGACACCCCTCATGTGACATATCGTTAAAAAGGTCTGTGACCCCTTATTCATGTTATGCACCTGTAATGCTCCTACCCCGCACTTTGCCCCCCGGGGGGGCATTTTTCTAAATTTTGTTAACATCCCTGATGTGACATATCGTTCAAAAGGCCTTTGACCACTTATTCATGTTATGCACCTCTAATGCCCCTGCCCCCACTTTGCCCCCCCGGGGGGCACTTTTCTAAATTTTGCTGACACCCCTCATGTGACATATCGTTCGAAAGTCCTGTGACCACTTATTCATGTTACGCACCTCCGGTGCTTTCCCCCCCCGGGGGGGACACTTTTCTAAATTTTACTGACACCCCTCATGTGACATATCATTCAAAAGGCATGTGACCACTTATTCATGTTATGCACCTTCAATGCCCCTTCCCCCACTTTGCCGCACGGGGGGGGCACTTTTCTAAATTTTGCCAACACTGTTCGTGCAATTTATTATAAGCATAGTTGATTTCCAGAAACGAGTCTATACAAAGCCATGACATGATACCCCCAAAAGCTAATGTTAAATCAACCAATTTCACAAATTTTTAATTTCATTTGAGTATTTGAAGTTTATTTTATGCATAATATGTATCAAATCATTGTCGAACTGGATATGTAATCATTATTATGTATTGATCTGATGCGAATTTGCATAGAAGGCTGTCTGTATGCAGGTGCAATGATATAATGCAAAGAGAAGATACAGGTTTTTTGTCTGGCGGCGACCTTCGGGACGCGTCGCGGGTCTTGCTTCACGGGCGGTTCCTTGCGTCGACAAATGGGCCTGAAAAGGGCCCGGGACCGGAAGATGAACCCCTCATACCTAAAGGAAAACTGCAGATATTTCTGCCAAAATCGGTGAAGGGAAATAACAGGTTTTTTACCTAAAGGAAAACAGCAGGTATTTGGAACCAAGAAGGTTAAGGGAAAATACATGTTTTTTACCTAAAGGTAAGCTGAAGGTAATTTTAGTTCCAAATACCTTCAGTTTCCCTGAAGTTTTTTTTTTAAGGTTTCTTGCTGATTTTTTTACCTGGGGGTTGATATGGTAACCCGGCTATATTTGTTTATTTGATATTAAAGATTTATTTACTTTTATTTCTTTTTACAAATTATATAAATTATTTTGTTCTATGATTATTAATTATTTTTTTTATATGTTCTTTAGAAAATAATAGAAAATAATTAAGAAATACAGTACTACTTAGTTATGCCGTCGACCAATTTCGTCAAATTATATAAATCGCCAAATTATACAAATTGACATATTTTTTATTTTAAATAACGAAAGAACAAATAAATTAATATACAATCAACCATTATTGGCATTTAATCTTATAGTTTGGCGATAGATTTTTGGTCGACGGGATATCTAAGGATTACCGAAAATACATATGTAACTGGTATTTGAAAACGAGGTTTTCGCCAAATTTTCGTAAAAAAATAAAAATCACACCAAACCTGCGGTGTGTATCTGCCCAAATATTACCACTCGATAAAAAATGCTAACTGGCGAGTTGAAAAAAAAGCAATATTTATAATAGTTTTACTGTTAATGTAGTTTCATTCGAAAATTTTTTTTTCGATTTTTTAATCAAAATGGAAAGCTTACGGTCCCATATTGGCGCGATTTTTTTCTCACCCCAATGCCATATACGGAATGGACACATAACTGGCGCCAAAGTATCGTTATTTTGCTTGATATGGTAAGCCGGATGTTGCTTTTTATGCTGTTGATGCGTTTCTCAAATTGGCGTTGTTAAAAAGTCGCGCCAATATTGGACGTATATGACATGTTTGCCAAACTTTCATATGAACGGCGAAGGGATCAGACCGTATTTGTTTATGGCAGTTGGTGACTTGAACTATTATAATATAGATGAAATGATGGCGATAAAATAATATTTGGCGACTTATCACCTGTGCCTGGCTAACATTAAAGTGCCAAAATGGCACCTAGATTATAAAAAGCGAAGTGGTCCGCTTGGAACTGTTGATGATAGTCACATGACTTAGGCTATTGTTATAGAGATTGTTTTAAAATACCGGGAGACAAAGACTCTGTATACTTAATAGGGTGGGTCGAAAAAACCGAAATATTTATAATCGAAACGTAATAGCGCGGAAAAGTTGCTTTTTGTAAAAAAGATAAAATACGTAAAATATTACACCGATTGGTTAATATCTTTTACCGCCGCAAGAGGTCCAAATTTCGAAAAAATCGCAAAAAACATACTTTTAGCAATTTTTTTTTTAATTATATCCAAACATACTTATTCAATTTCTAATAGAACGCAATAGTCACGCCAAGATATTAGTAATGTAACATTAACGTTTCATTTTTGTGGCATCGTTGCTTTTACCGCCACAACAGGGCCAAAATTTCTAAAAAATGTTAAAAATTAAATTTTTTCATTTTTTCATTTTTCATAACTTTTGTAATGTTTTCAGATTTTTTACATTTCTAATAGGCTGGGAAAGGCATTTTATGTTGTTAATTTCATGCACATTGTTAACCATGATCACTGTAATTCTATAAAAAAAAAATTGCTCAATGATAGAAACCCTGCAGCTGCCTGCACGTAAAATTAATTTATCGCTGCTAGAGGGCCACGTTTCACTTTGTTCGTTTATTTTTTTGTAATGTATTTCTTTTACTCTAAACTTTGATGGCCCTAAAGATAGAAATATCTGCCAGGTTAAAGAGGTGGCAAAGTTTCATCTATGCGAAGTCAAGGAGGAACATATGTCTTTGTACTAGAACTAGGTCTGAATTATTTTCGTCATTTGACCCCATCGTCTGGCAAGGCGACTTCTTTATGCAATGACATTATAGATTTTTTGAAGAAAAATGAAATCCCAACTGGAATAATAATTGCAGTTGAATTTCGCGGAACTGTCTTCAAAACAGGATGCAAAGGTGGTGTTATAGTAGGATTAGTTGAGAACAACATTTAAAAAACCACTTTATTGGCTTCCTTGACCTCACTTCAATGAGCTTCCACTGAGACATCTTTTCAAACATCTCGATGACAAAAAACAGATTCTCTATCATATTGTGGCCCAATTGGTTGATCTCTTGCGATTTGCGAATTATTACAATTGCAAAATTTAAGCCAATTTAATCTGATCACCTGGCTGTTGATAAAGATGATTTGTCAACTGACCAGAAGTATATGTCTGAAATATTGCAAGCTTTTTCAACACGCGTGTATACAATTGACCTTTTTTGCTGAGTACCTGGACAAATATTTCACGCAAGGTGGATCATTACTGCTATTCGAATTTTGAGACTCTACGGTGAAACAAAGAAACCCTCTTCTTAACTTGTCATACTCTTTGAGTACATCTTGAAAATGTACTGCATCAGTTGGTTCACAATTAAAATGAATCACTCATGTTTTCCAGAATCTGTGCACTATAGTTAGTAACTTACGTTTACTTGACAGATAATCTACGAAATATTATAGTTCCTGTATTTTCACGAAATGACTATTTCGCAAATCATACAAATAGCTCTTTGGAATGATAGCATATGAAGAGGAGAACATCAGGGCCCCAGCCAAAAAGAAAATTGCAAAAGCACGAAGTTCTGTGGACTAGAATAGTACCATCCGTCATTTTATCATAGCAGACTTCAACACTGAAGCTTAAAATTGTATGGCTTTAATCTACTGACAAAACTGAAAACTAACGGAACCACCTGTTATGGTTTCTTTATCGACTAAAAACGCTGGTGAGTTTCAAATGTTCGATTAAAGATACCAACTATTATAACGATCCATGTCCCACTCAATCACTAGAAAGATGCGTGAAATTACTCATTGAAGCACTGATAAAGTTTGTTTACTGGAACAGAGGGAGGATCACATCTGATCAGTTTTGGCCTCTCAAGAAATAATGGCTTCATCTGAAAGCAAGTTATATTATAAAATACATTTACATTAAATTCTTCTTCATTTTAAATTTATTTAACCCGTTTCGGTTAAACATCTCTATATTTTAATTAATAAAATACTAAAACATTTTGCTCATTTTATATAATTTTTGTGACATGAATTGGCTGTTATAAAGTAAAACATCAGTAGATGAAGCGATCGTCAATTAAAATGAATGATTAACAATTAACTTTATTTTCAAGTCTATTACAAATAGTTATAAAAAATTATGATATATTAATAGATATAAAGTAAAATTATTTATTTCTAGACATATTATAGAAATTATAAAAAAAAATGAAAAATTGAAAAATTTGAAATTTTTACAAAAAATATGGTTTTTTTGCGGCAAATAAAGATATGATTTCATCATAATGAACATTTACAGGGACATTTCTCATATCTTCATGTAGCTATTGCGTTCTATTAAAAATTGTATTGATATGTTTGGATAATTTTTAAAAAAATGATAAAAAAAAACATATTTTTTGCGATTTTTTGAAACTTTGTCCCCCTTGCGGCGGTAAAAGTTATTAACCGATCAATGTAATATTTTAGAAATTTGTTCTGTATTACAAAAGGCAACTTTTCCGCGCTATTACATTTCGATTATAAAAATTTCGGTTTTTTCGACCCACCCTAATACTTAATTTATTTTATTTTAGCTTCTTTTCAAATGTTTAACTGATCCTCTTTAATCAAAAACGAAAACAACCATTGGATGTCTTAACAGCAACTGATTCGCTCTTAAATTTTTGCAATCAAAGGGAATTGAATGGAAACCCGTTTACAGGGAGATCTGCACAGCTTTTTTCACTATAATTCAATCTTCTTTAATATTTTTAAAACCCATCAGATTAGCGTGTTTTTAGATTTTGCTGTGTCTGAACGGGGGTTGGCGAGCGTAGCTTGCAGGGGGCAGAGCCCCCTAGTCTATTATATATATACTAGAATATAGCCCGTCAGAATGACGTGTTTGCATTTTCAAAAAAATTATATAGCATTGCATTATAAAAAGAATTGTGAAGTAATAAATTTTGTCTTGTCTGATTAATAGGGTCAGGTGGGGTAAAGTAAAAACAGCCCATTTTTCATTGAAATTTAATTGGCAAGAAAATTATTAATTGAATTGGTAAAATACTGATATAAAGTATGCAAATGAACTTCACTCACAAAATTTGAAGAAATATTTTACAAAAACATTCAAATTAGTACTAATAATGTTATTTTAAAACATATTGTCAATTAACTATTTTATCTGATGGTATGTGGTAAAATAAAAGACAATTCCAACAGAAGGTTTATTTGTTTTTATTAATTGCCAAAATAATAATTATATAACTTAAATTTTAAAAAGTTGAACAGAGAAAATCCCGATTTTTTTTAAATATGCATAAAAGAAACATGTAATAAATTTTGATAAATAAAAATCATCTTTTATCACATAAGTAAATCGCAACTGTTAATTACATTAACAATTTATTTTCCCAAATTCTGTTATTAAATTACAAATTTATTTTCCCTACAAAACACAAAATTTTATTTATTATAATAATGCATTGATATATATACACACATATATATGTAATACACGGCAGTACATATTTCTGATATTCTAATTTCATTTTATAAGAAATATTCATTTTTCCCCCCAATGTCTTCAGAATTCAAAAAACATTTTAAAAAGAGAATTTCTTTTTTTAACTACCGACAGATGGCGCAACAGAGCATATAAACGTTTGTTTTAATATTTTAAAAGTTCAAGACGAATGAATCAATTGTTTGTTTACTTTCCTATAGGGATAGATAAAGCTACCAATCTAATTTTAACTCAAGTTATCGCAGCTGAATATTAGATAATTGAATGTAATCTCTTATAAATATTAATTTATTCTGAATAATCTGTCTAAAAATGTAACTTTTGCGAATAGTGAAAAAGAAAGCACGTTTTACTCAACGTTTTAAGATTGAAAATCAAATCAACATTCACTCGTGTGTCGTGATGCCACATGTACAACACAAATTCCAAATCCAGAAGCAGTTGAATGACTCTTTGAGCGAATCATTAAAAAATACGGTCGACATCCGATTTTGCTCTTAAAATATTTGTAAAACCATAATAAAGCTTTTAAATAATTTGAAATACGTTTGTTTTTAGAAAGGAAACGTTAATCCGGTACAAAATAATTCACGGGAATGAATCACCGAATATAGCAATATTCACGGAACACCATAAAGTGTTCTCATTGGTCAGAAAATAGATAGCCTTGAAAAACAGAGGTAATTTTTCGCGATATTTTTAACCGTGTATACTGAATTCAAACTGTAAATAAATGTAAACAAAAGTGAAAAACGTGTTTCAAAATATTAATATGCTTTTGCAAAATATTTTAAGAGCATTTAATGAATAGCTGAAAGAGTCATTCATTTGTTTTTGGATTTGTAATTTGTGCTTATGAATGGCAACGGTAATCGCTTGTATACATCGGAACCCTGTTGTTGGTATCTGGTTATTTTTAAATTAGATCTTAAAGCGTTATAATTGTATACTTTTTGAAGGTTTGAGAAAAATTGAAGAAGAATATGTTACACAACAAATAGATAGACAGATTAAATAAGGCATACGGCATCGGAATACTTAAGCCTAACGTGGCCGCGTTTGGATTATCAGGAAACGGATGAGTTCAACACCGGAAGCGTTATACATTTTGTGTCATTCTATGTATAATAATCCAAACGGAAATTTCGTTCTGAACGCCGAGATTTCGAGTTCTACCGCATGGATTTTGACGGAACTTATACCGTTAGATAGGTATCGTTTCAGGGAAGGTTTTAAGCTATAACACATCATTCTACCTAGATTAGTTATAGAATTATTATGGAAAATTCTTTTATATTGAACTTTGTAACTTCATATTTCCTTAAATATCTGGGCTCCTATTGGTCGTAGAGCTTAGATCTCGCGCCAAAAGTAGCTCCAAAGCACCCAAGCAAACTTTTCCCCGCGATTATTTTGCCGTCTTCCGATTTCCTCTAACTCTATTAGGGGCCCGCGTAGGGCCCCTTTAACATATTTTTCGTAGTAATTTCAGCAATTATCTTACATTATTCGTTAAGACCGCCACCCTCCCGATTCATGTATCTACGGAAAGGTTGCACGAAGGAGTTTCGTTCGGATACGCTTTGGTTAAGAATAGAGTGCGCTCCCTGGTGGTGGAATGTGGAACTAACATAACGCGATATTGTTAAAATTGGGAAATCTAACAATGCGATCTGTTTTAAACTTTGAGATAGTTCATAACACATAATCTATTATCTATTCTATTATATATATATATATAATCTATTATCTATTATATTATCTATTATATATATAAAATCCAAACGGAAATTTCGTTCCGAACGCCTAGATTTCGAGTTCTACTGCATGGATTTTTACGGAACTTATACCGTTAGATAGGTATTGTTTCAGGGAAGGTTTTAAGCTATAACACATTATTCTACCTATATTAGTTTTAGAATTATGACGGAAAATTCTGTTATTTTGGGCGATAAGGTTACCATTTTATTTCTTGGCGAAATTCATCGTTGATAAAAAAAAATTGAAACGGCTATTAAACCTCGAAAAATAAAAGAAAAACTGTTACTAATTTTATTTAAATGAAAAAAAAGGAAAAAAAGAAAAAGAAAATCCGTTTCAATGAGTGATAATATTAAAAAACGGAAACATTTAATCAAAACCTGAAAGAAATATTTGTAATGCTTAAAAATTAATTTAATAAGAAATATTACACTTGATACGCAATATTTGGCTCTTTATCGCTTGCGTTAGATATGGAAACGAATCAGAAAATTTGATTAGATGAAATTTTAACGACATTTTCTTTCTGTTCTGCTCTTTTCTTTTTTTTTATATCTAATTGTCCCATCACGTGACTTAAAGAAGAAACAAGCAGATGTAATTGTAAGTCACATGTGTAATTACTATTTGTTTCTTTACAATTTTTTATTTTTCTTTTGTCGCCAAACGATGTGATTTTAAGCCAAAAATGCATAAGCGTGACATTAGCTTGAGGATGTTCTCACAAATGGTGTATTTTTAGGTGAAAGAGATCATTTTTTGGGTACATTTTCATATTCAATTGTAACTTATATAGATATCAGTTCTTATTTAAAAAATGGAATCGAATGCTCAAATTTCAGTGTGAATCTCTGCCACACATACATATTGTAAAATAATTTCATACTTTTTAAAATGTTTTTCGCCGTACTTCCGAAAGCATGTGATATTTATAAACTCGAACTCAGATCAACGAATATTACCCATTTTATATAAGCAAATATTATCTATTGTTTATTTCATTTTTTCTCAAGTCATATCGCCAATTTCATTTATAGGAAAATTCACAGATTCGAAATCTAGGAAATAAAGATAATTTTTAAGGAAATTTATATTTTAATACGTTATTACTATTGAAAAATTCAACATTTTGAAAAAAAAAAATACAAGTCTTTTGTAATTCGTCATTTCTTCTTCGTCTTTCTTCGTACTTTCTCCTCTGTTATGTAATATTTCAAATGATATTGGACTAATTTTCGATCATCAATTCACCGCAAAATGGAATATCTAATATAGTATATAAAATAAAGTCTGGATTAGGTGACTAATTAACGCACAGCGCAAACTACTGAACCTAAAATCTTGAAAATCGTGGTAAAAATACTTCTTATGACATAGACTTCTGCTAAGAAAGGACTTTCTAAAGTGTCACCCCTAATGGTTTTTGCACGTGGAGGGGGAAAAAATCGAATATAAAAATTATGCGTCAAATGATAGCATATTTTAATGTAGTTTTGTATGCTGAATCGAATGCTACCAAATAAATTTTTATAAGCCAACAGTTCATGGCACATTTCATATTTTTCTAATTTGGCGGTGTCTTTGGCATCTAAACCTCAAAATATCTATCATTACATCCGTTACTCTAGCAACGGAAAAAATTCAAATCAACCCTTTTGGCTAAAAAATAAAAACGGCTCTATGAGTTTGAAATAAAAATGCAAGCATCTTAATTTTTTTAAAAAAATAGTGATTTTATGTAAAATAAAAGGAAAAAAATTACTGAGAATTTAGCGTTATAAAACAAAAATGGAAAATGTACTACTTAGATATTCCGTCGACCAAAAATTTATCGTCAAACTATAAGATTAAATGCCAATAATGGTTGATCGTAAATATCAAATTCACTTGAATTTAAACAAGCTACACGTGTTTACGTCATCAGGTGATTTTAATTTCGACGTTTTACTTGTATTTTTATTAATGTTATACTAATTTATTTGTTATTTCGTTATTTAAAATAAAGATTATGTCAATTTATATAATTTGGCGAATGTTTTGGCGATTTATATAATTTGGCGAAATTGGTCGACGGGATAACAAGTAGTACCAATGAAAATATTTAAGTATGAAAGCAATGTTTGTAACGACTGAAAAATTATTTTCATATATATAAACTCGGTTTATGGCGTCAGATGCCGTCATCCGAAGAATCTACAAAAGTCTTTTTCCATTTTTTCCGGTCATAGGTTCCTCAATGAAAGAAATTGGAATTGGAATAATATTGTGCGATTTATAAATTGCTCCTCGATAAGAAGAAAAAATGGTTACATTTATAACAACCGTGCGCACATTTCGCTGATAGCATTTTTAAAATTTCCAGTAGCAGTAGTTACCTTTTGCGTATGTAAATTAAAAATATTTTTTTGTTTTTAATTATGGCATTATTTCCTGCTATTGTTTATCTTTTCAGTTTTTTAAATGAAATTAGTATAAGGCATGCATTTTAAATGAAATGAGTGAAAGGTTTGTGTTTTAAATGAAAATAATAAAATAAGAATATGCTATGAAAACAATCTTTATTGATTTATTATCTGCGCCCGGCTGACATAAAAATATCACAAAAGCCACATATTCATTTTTCTTTGAGTAGTTGCTCATGAGAATTTAAGTTAACCTTCCGTATTCGGATACTTAACATATTGGTGTATTAGCTTTAATGTTGAAAGCATCGTTTACGTTTGAAGCGAAAACTTTACTATTACACAAAATCGCATCATCATCATCTACTATATATTTACAACGGAAATTTGTATTTCATTCCGATTGTTTATAATACTATCGTAGGATATACCACAATTAGTTAGGTAATAATTTTGGAAAGGTTTTAGTGTATACATATTGTTCAAGGGTACTTAGTTATAGAGCAACAGTAAAAGTTCAAAAATTAAGTGAACCTGATTATGAAAGTTTAGCCTTTTTAAAAAAATCTACAGACCATATTTTGTTACAAGTGGCCCTGTTGCATGACTTTTAGGAATGGTGTTAGTATATACGATTTCATTATATGTTGATTAGTTACAGAGGTATTAATTCCTGTTGTCATAACGGTCTCATTACCCGACCATAAGTGCGCTGTTTATAATCAACTAAAACAATTACTTCTTAATTGCTAAATTTTGTCCAACGCTTAAGATAACATTATATCGCAATGGCGTTCGCATCGTTTTCAGTGATGAGCAAGGTCAAGCTGAAGATCCATATTGTTTAAAATACAAGTTCAAATTCACCATTTAGTTTAATCCAAAGTCCATTTGGAAATATTGACCAGCGCAGCGGGCATAGCCTGCTAGTTCCTATATAAAATTGCACTATTGCATCTCCTTTGGTGAAAGGTATTACATACACCTCTGTTAATTGATTTGATTCTATTGCTGTATTTTCTTACATACTATAATTTTTAATTTCATGGAAGGATTTGCAACAATGGAGATATAGTATTTATTGAATGTATTGAATTGTATTCAATGTACAAAATTCCAAGTCATCCTGTTTACACTGTTTTTCTTGTTTCTTCGAAAGATGAAAATATAAACTCAATAACAAATCCCTGCCAGGTCGGCCAACAGGCGGAGGTAGATTTCGAAGTTAAGTATACTAATTTCACCAACAAAAACTAAATCATGATTAGAGATAAACCCACTTTAACAATTTTATCTGACCGCTTTTGACGAGTTTTTATTTCATTTTTAAATAAGACTGGTTTTATCAGAATCATGTTAAGGCGGTATTAAAAAAAATACTTTTCCATTCTGTATTGGCGAAGTTATAGATTTTTTCTTCTTCAGCTCCTCCTTTTTGTTTCGTTTTTAATTCTTTTGCGGTACGATTTGGCCCTATCCAAAAGTCGTCAATATAAAAGTTGTAGATAATATTAAGAAGATTTTTAATAAATTTAAATGGATTTGATATCATGAGAATTGACGAAGTTATGAATTCTTTTCTGCCTAAAACCCTATTTTTGCACCCCTTGAGCCCATTTTTCCTTTTATCAAAAATCTGTGATACATAAATTTTTGGGCCAATTTTTAGAAGTTATAAAAAATTTAAACTGATTTGATA
The DNA here is from genome assembly GCA_963932465.1 of Maratus speciosus. Taxonomy (NCBI): domain Eukaryota; kingdom Metazoa; phylum Arthropoda; class Arachnida; order Araneae; family Salticidae; genus Maratus; species Maratus speciosus. The sequence goes on along the minus strand of OZ010794.1, from coordinate 496,867,889 downwards.
TGTAAAAAAATTAAGAAGTTGTGGAGTTTTTTCGGTTTTCACAAAACCCCTCCATGTTTCCATCCCCTTGGTCCGATTTTGCCCATTAACGAACTTAACCAAGATTTTATGCCACTTCATTTTATGTATTAGTTTGGAAGAGAATTGTGCAGAATTAGGGAAGTTATCGTGTCCAGAATAAAGTGATATATATATATATATATATATATATATATATCATCATCATCATCATCAACCTTTTTCAATCCACTGCTGGATGTAGGTCTTATAACGACTATCTCGTTATATATGTTTGCATTTTATTCTTCCCCCCCCCCCAGACAGTTTCAATTAAAAGTCTGTTTAATAACTTATTTATTTTGTGCACTATAGTCAAACAGTGCAGCCCCTAAATTAAATTCAACATTTAAAAACTAAATCGATTGTATTAACAGCCCTTCACATTTAAATTGAATTATTCTAAGTACTCATCTCTTTAATAAAATAAAATCAGTGAATCACTCTCCATTTCCACTTTCTGATTCTTTCACACATACGCTTTAACCTTGTACAAAATTCGTTACGGCTGACTGTTAGTTTCAAAAGCATTTTAACTTCGGACATTTCCTTATTTGGGCATGAATATAACTCATCATTTAAAATCACTTTACATGCAATCTACTTATTAGAATTATCTTCGCTTCACACCCTTTTGTTCAGATGTATGGCAATTCTGCATTTTTGTGGTAAAGCGGTGCATCTTTGATCTAACATCTGGTCTAGAAAAATACAGTCTCATGCTTTTTAGCCTAACGAATTCGGTCTGTTACTATGCCCTTTCCAGATAACACTTTTTATTTTTTACATTTAACCGCAGCTGTATCAATGTACTGATGAGTCTCCATCTATCATGACTCAGGAATGTATGCAGCCCACAATCTGCCCCCCCCTACACAATTAATATGGTAGAAGCCTACCGTACATTTTTGGCGAACATACCAGCCAATGTTTCTCTTACCCCCTGTGCATGGCGCAAAAATACTTTTAGATTGGCGATATTGTAGTCCGCCAAGCAAGAAAGTTGTAACTGTATATTCTTCTCATTCCTGCTTTCTCTCTAGCCTCGTGATGACGTCTTAAAAGAGGCTCCTTATTGGTTTTCCCTTGTACCTCTCCCTTCGACTTTCATCATGAAAATAAAATAAGTCTTCGTTTACCGAATTGGAGTTTTTTTAATAGGACCTGGTGTTTTGAATTCTCGCAATCTTATGAACGCAAACGGCCATCTCTTCTAGCAAAAAAAGCCTTCATATAAATTGGTCTCTGTGACCAGCTTTTTTTTCTCCATTAACAAAAAAAAAAAAAATGTAAGGGAGAGGTACTTGCTTCTAATCCTTTTTTTCTGCATGGACTTCTGGCAGCGATGGATTCCTCCCGGCTGTCGCACCGTGCCCGCTACGTGGATTTCATCATGGAGTGAACCTTTCGCCCTGGACGACTGCTCTTCGCCGTAAAGTATCTGTGCCTGCCTGCTCGTCTGCTTTTCCCCTTTGCCAACCCCCGGAGTTGTGGATTCAGCTGCTCGCTTCCCGTCGCCTAAGAAATCTGCCTGCCTTACATCCTCCCGTGCCGAAGAATTCTGCCCGCGTGCATACTTATCTCTCGGACCATTCCCCCGGCCCATCATCGCATCATTCTTGTGAAAGAGTCTACAAAAATTACAAATCAACGGCAAATGTTTCCGCATAATAGCAATATTAGTTATGTCACAACTTCAACAAGTTCCAGACAACAACCTTTCGAATCTGTGTGAAAAAATGTTACAAATTTCGTACCAATTCATCAGTTAAGAGCAGTGAAACACTGATTTCAAAGCAAAAAAAAAAAACCTGAAAATACATGTGTTTGTTGAAAGCACGTCCGAGCGAGTCGGCGATTGAATAACGAAACGACTCTCGCTCTCATTTCTATTTACACAGCCAGCCTCCCCAATAGTCTGAAAAGTGCGTTGGGTTATTTTTTACCATACGACACCACTGTTTGTGAAAGAAATGCATCATCGTTTTTGTTTTCTTTCGTGATTACTCTTGATCAAAATATCCACCCCAATTTGTCCTGCGATCTGCTCAAGTGTGCCATGTGTGTTGTGTTTCAACTTCTCTAATGCTACAGTCAAAATGTGCTTGTTTCTGAAATACTAGTGTGCACGTTTCTGGATTCATTCTAATAAAAGGAGTCAATCAAAAGAATCATTCAAATGACTCCTGAAGTTGTGCTCCATAAATTCTCCGTTGTACACAAAATATAAAAAAAAGGAAATCGTCGAGAGTCAGATATATATGCTCTATTTAAAACTAAAGTTCTCAATCAAAAAAAATAAAAGTGCATTAGTAAAAAAAAAAAAAAAAAAAAAAAAAAAAAAAGTTTCAATAGTGCTAGATTTACTTAAAATGGCACATTTTTAGAGTACGAAAGCATATTTTAATTCCCCATTTAATTGCTTTCCTTTCGCTTAATTTTCTTTTCAGTTAATTCTGGAAACCTTGTTTTAAAATTTTTAAAGTTGTTTCATTCCATTTGTATGCCTTCTTACTCCATAAGTACTCACAAGTACTTCTTAATTGATTTTATTAATATTATTGTGTTTTTGTACAGGATACGAAAACACAGTGATATTGATATTTTTGATTATTTGTGTTGTCTATTATAATATTTATAAATATAATATAAGTAGTTTTTTCCCATTGCATTGAATGTTCCACTATCTTTAGTTATTACGATATACATTCACCTTTGCTTAACTTTTAATGCATATTAAAATATATTAATTTTTTTTTCTCTCTCAAAAAGAGTTAACGAAGATTATATTTTGTCCCATATATTTTTCTGGTTCGCCTTTCGGCTTGAAAATATTTTAATTTGAGAAATATTTTTAATTTCTGTCCTTTTAGAGAAATAAGGACAGATAGCAAGTTTTTTTTTCCCTCTGTTAAAAAGGATAAAATAAGTTTTTATTTCAGTTGCTTGCTCCTACCAGTTTTATTTTAAAAGACTTACATGTTTCATTCTTTAAAAAAAAATAAATAAATAAATAAATAAAATAGGAGCTATTGCGAAATATTTTTCTGTTTCTCTTTCTGTTGCTTAAAATAAGCAACGGTATTATTTTTACTTTGGGAAACACAATTTTGTCCCTGGATAAGTTTTCTTTCTCTGTATTTTTTTTATATAAGGTTTTAAAAAAAATAAGACCTTTTGTTTATTTTTAAGTTGTGTATTAGTTTTTTTTAATGTGATTATTTATGTGATTATTTTATTTCATTATTTTAGTTGCTTTGCATTTTATCTGTTTATGTGTGTTATATTTAGATATGTATGCAGAATTTCAGTAACAATTTTTGATTAGAGAATTTGTGTTAGGTAAAACGTTGACCATGTCCGCTAAACAAGTTCAAATCAGCATTAACCAATTTGACGGAGATCCGGATTTGCTTAAATTCTTTTTTAACCAAATTAGGTCGGTCGCTGAAATTAACAAATACAGCCCTCAGACTACAATTGCTGTACTTGTAGGCAAGTTAATTGGTCCCGCTCAAAAATTTTATGCTCAGAATCCGGAAATTCAAAAAATTAATGATCTAGATACGCTTGAAAAAGAATTTGCCGCATTTTTCTCACCCCTCAGCAAGTGCGTGGCTGGCGTTGAACTTTCGAGCTTATCTCTTCTGCCAGCGGAGTCAATTAAAAACTTGGCACATCGGTTAAACGTGTTAGTCGCAACTGTCTATTCAGATATTAAAGACGAAAATGCCCGTAACACGATTAAACTTATGAAATTTATGGAGGCTGTGCCAGCTAACATACGAATAAAGTTACAAGAAGAAGGCGTGAATGAATATCGTGCTGCTGTTGAAAGAGCACAGATATTACACGAAATTCTGCATAACGAAAAGATTCTACATTCCTTACCCTCTGTCAGTAAATCTCAAAATAACATTGAAGAGCAATTGAAGGAACTCTCGGAAAAAATAAATGCATTAACACTCGCACCGCCTGGACCCAAAACTGAAACTTAAAAAAATGACATGCAAGGTAGCCCAAAGTATAACGCAAATGCGATGCGCTATAGGAAAAATTTCAAAACGCGAAATTTCCCAAAACGTTCTTCCCCTCACAAACTTACACAAAGAAAAGTTGTAACTTGTCAACTCTGTTTCCGCAATGGCCACCAGGCCCATCAGTGTTTTAAATGGAAAAGAGTTAATACACAGAGAAGGGGAAATTTTAACAGACGCAACAATTACCAGGTTCAGGAAAACTAGAACAGAGACACAATTTTTATGCTGATGATTTTGTGTCTCAACCATGTGACTTAACATCAGCAACATTTCCTATTGACCCTACATTACCAAAGATCTCTAAAGAAAGATTAGTCAATTCAACCGGGTCACAAACTTCAGATCACATTAAAATTGCAAGAAATATCACTACTCAAACAGAAAATGAAGGCGATAAAATTGTTCACATCATTTGTAGTGTTAATACGCATTCTCCATCACTCCCTCTTGTAAAGGCCACTATTGCAAACCATAAAATCACCCTATTGGCTGACTCTGGAAGTAGCATTTCGTTACTTTCACAAAATTTATTTAATGAACTTAAACCTGTATTAAAATACAAGAGACTATCAACAGCCATAAATATTAAAACCGTCAATTCGGATGTTTCTTTTTCTTCATGTATTAGAGCATCCATTAAATTAGAAAAAAAATCCTTCTCGCACCACTTTTATATAGTGGATATTCCTGAATCCTCCAGTTTTGAAGGCATTCTTGGTTTTGATTTCATTAGTAAATTTAACATTATCATTGATACTTTCAATAAATGCATTCACATTAACAACAACTTGACTATTCCACTAGAAACATCACACACTAAGTCTAAAGTCAGTGAAAGTAATCAATGTAACACCTTATGTGATGTAGTGACAAATCAAAAAGTTTTCTTAACCCGTAAAGTCATTCTAGAACCCCAAGAGCAAACATGGTGCTCAGTTTACACAAACAATAATATCAAACATGACATAAACTATCTATTTGAATATTTGGCAGATAAAAAAGAATTAGTAGGTCATGATGCCATTATTCAAATGGATAATAAAACTAAACGCAAAAAGAAGCCTGTACAATTAAATCATTTCTTTTCTATTTCACTTACAAATAATTCTGACACTACCATTCATCTCCCTAAACACACAAAAATTGGACATTTATCTGAAGTTGAGGAAATTCTTGACTACCCCTCGGATAATTTGGACAAGCATCATAACTCAGAACAACACTTCCTAAATTTTATTCAGGCATCTAATGAAACATTAAAAAAGAGGAAAGAGGATTTGGCAGCTACCGATTTTGATCTTACACATTTAAGTTCTAATGAAGCAAATACAATGACTAAATTATTACTTAATTACTACCCGGACTTTTCAAAATCATTAAATACACTTGGACATACTGATAAGATTGTACCTGAGTTGAAATTTATTAATGATTACCCTATAAAAACTCTTCGGTACTTTTCGGTTAGCCGGGCGCCAGTGTTTTATATACATATTTATATACATACATATATGTAAATATACATATATATGCATATACATATATTGTATATAAACACATATAGATATATGTAAATATATATCTATAAATACATACATTTATATATACATATATATGACACTGGCGCCCGGCTAACCGAAAAGTACCAACTCTTCCATTTCCCCTTCCTCAATCTTTGCAAAAAGGTACTTTAGAACAAATTAAAGATCTGCTTGATGCCAAAATTATTGAACGCCACTGTTCAGAATGGGCTTGCCCCATGCTTTTAGTCAAAAAGAAACCAGACGGAACTGGTAAACAAAAATTTCGTCTCGCCTTAGATCTTCGAATGGTAAACACTGTAATTCAAGGATCATCTTACCCTCTACCTAAAATTCAAACCATCATTTCAAATCTTTCTCAGTATCGATATTTTTCTTCTCTTGACTTTCATCAGGCATATCATCAAATTGATTTGCCAGAAAAATTCCAAAACCAGTTGACATTTACTACTATGTTTGGTTCTTTTAGATACAAGAGATTAGTGTTCGGATTAAAAAACAGTGCTTCTATTTTCCAAGCTTTAATGGACTCTTTGCTTGATGAGTTACAATTAGATGGTGTATATACATATCAGGATGATTTCATTGTAGGTGCAAACTCTTTTGATGAAATGTGTAATAAATTAAAAAAATTCTCTCTATCCTAAACAAATACAACTTAACCCTGTCTCCTAGCAAGTGTACTTTTCATAGATCTAGTATTGACTATTTGGGATTTCATGTAGAAAATCAGTCCGTTTCCCCGATTCAGTCAAATATCATAAAAATAACATCTTTTCCCACACCTACAACTAAACGTCAACTAAAAAGACTCATTGGTGTCATTACATTTTATAAGAGTCTAATTCCATCCTTTTCTGAGTTAGTACAACCACTGATAAACCTAACTACTCCAAAAGTTAAATTTAAATGGACAGTTAAACATCAAGAAATCATGGACACAATACAGAAAATTTTCTTTAATTCTCCCATGGTTAGATTACCTGATTGGAACAAGACATTTTATTTAAATACAGATGCGTCAAATGTTGCTATTTCTGGTGTTTTATTACAAGAGCATGATCAACAACTTTTACCAGTTGCATATTTTTCTAAATCTCTTAAGCAATCAGAAAAAAAATACCCTGCATTTAAATTAGAACTCATGGCAATTTATAAATCTGTAACCGCTTTCAAATATTATTTATATAACAGACAATTTGTAATTCTTTCTGACAGTAAACCCTTAGAAAAATATAACAAGACTACTAATCCAGCTGATATTATCTCTCGTTGGCTCATGGAGCTTTCAGAGTACTCATACACTTTTAAACATATTCCTGGTAAGAAAAATGTTCTTGCTGACTATTTATCTCGCTGTACTTTTGAAAACAATCAACAAACTCTGGATACTAACCCTGAACTTATCCATGACCCTCAACCATTACCTATTATTGACTATGATACACCAGACAGTAATAATTCGTGTTCAAGTGCCACAAAGAAATAGGTAAACTATCTTGTATCGGGTAAACAAACAAATCCAGATCCTTTATTGGAAATTTCAAATGAAACTTTCTGGGCTGAACAAAAAAATGACACCACCTTGTCCACTGTTTACAAAGATATTCTAAAGAAAGGACCTTCTCAAAAATATCCTAATTACTTCATACACCCTGATTCGAAAGTTTTAATGTTAACCCTCTGTCTACCAGAAGGGTCCAATGGACCCGACATGTACATTCAAAATATTTATTCAAACCAGAAATTTCTTCAAAACAAACTAAATGTATAAATCAGACAATAATAAGTTAAATAAACAAATTAAATAGTTTTAAGTAAAAATTCTGGTGTAGAATGTTTTTATAAAACTTGAGTAAAATTTCCGGTAGTTCTAGGGTTAAAAAAAGAAAATAATCTTAACAACACTTTTTCATATCACATTGTTGTTCCTAACTCTCTTAAAAGCAAAGTTTTAACAATCTCTCATTTATCTCACTTTGGTTTTAATAAAACTTATGAGTTTCTATCATCAAGATATTTTTGGAAAGGCATGTATGTTGACACCTTAAACTTTGTAGCTTCATGTGTCAAATGTCTTCAATGTAAACATCATCAAACCCCTCCTGCACCCTTACAACCCACCTACACGCCCAGATATCCTGGCCATACTATTAGTACAGATCTTGTTGGACCTTTTTCTAATGGTAAACATATTTTAACTATTACAGATCACTTTTCAAGACATGTTGAACTTTTTCAACTTAATGATACATCTGCAGCTAAAGTCGTTAAATGTTTATTCTCTTACATAACCACCTTTGGGAGACCTTCTGTTGTCTTATCAGACTTAGGACCCCAATATACATCTCAAATATACAACATTTTTAATGATACTCTAGGTATTAAGGTACTTCACAGCTCTGTTTCGAGGCCACAAAGCAATGCTCTTTCGGAGAGAATAAATAAATCTATCAAATACTCTGTTAATATACTTTTACAAGAAGGTCACTCATTTGAAAATGCAATATTTATACACAAGTCGCTCTATAATGGTTCAAAACATTCAACTACATTATTCACTCCTAATCTTCTGCACATTGGACGTGAACTATCATTAATTTTTGACACTTTTGATCAGAATAGCAATCAACCTTTTCTAGATAAACATACTGAAATATATAAACTACTTGAAGATTTACACAAAATATATGACAAGGCTTACAATAACATTAAAACAGCACAGGATAAAAGATATAAACATTACGGTCAGAAAGCTAAATTAAGAACCATTTGTCTCAAAGATATTGTGTACTTAAAATCTGTTGATAAATTCAAACCTAAATACACTGGACCATACATTGTAACTTTCAAACATTCACCTGTGTCATTCTCGATCAAGAGATTGTATGCTGCTGATAATACAGCCTTTCGGGTGCACATTGATAGGTTACTTCTTGCACCACCTCGATATGGACATTTATTCGATGCTACAAGTCACTTAAACAATCACAACTTCCCTAATGTTTATCAACCACATACATATAATTTAAGAAACAGAAAATAATATACTTCTGTTTACATTTTTTTCTTATGACATGTATTGTGAAGCTAAGTGTACAACCAGAGGCCTAGGTTGTATGTATGTTGTTTACAACAGAACTTTGACAACATTATGGCTGGCCCATGACTGTTTTCTTCGAAGATCTCTTGTGAACAATATTTTGAATCACTTTACACTCATTTCATTTTACTGTACACTTTTTATGTTATTTACATACACTTAACTATTATTTACAGTTTAACATTTATTTTACATTTCATTCTTTTACGATTACATTTCAGTTAAAACTGATAACTAACACATTTAATAATTGCAGTTATTTAAAAAAAAAAGAAAATTTTTTCACATGTAATTTGATAACATTTTCTGTAAGGCAACCAGTTAGTTACCTTCTAATTATACGACTTGTGCATTATTTAACCTGATTATGACTTTGTCATTTTTTTTATGTCTCTCTTCACTCTAGGATTGTCTACCCCTTTTCGATTTGATATATATGTGAAATATATATCTATTTTTTTTTATTTTTTAATTCTCCCTTTCGAATGTTTTGTTCCCGTTCAAAATTATTGCCCTTAGGGTCCAAAACTTCATTGTGTTGAGAGACAACCCCTTGGAATTGGTGTTCCAATTCACAAAAAATCAATTTTTGCTTGTAAACCGACGTGTTCTCCTTTAGAGGACCGCTAGTGTCTTCGGAGGAGCAGGGACTCATATAAGCGGGCGCTGTATGAGTCTCAAAACTCCCTCCTCACATAAGGCTGAAGCCCTAAGCTGACGCCATAATACTTGTGGTCTACACAAGATTCAGGGTGACACCTTTTTCATGGGCGTGCTTCAGGCACCTCTTTTTTTTGTCATCCTATGCTGCATGCATGAACATTACATTTTTTTTAAAACCATGTCCAATTTCTTTTAAATCATATTACAATTGATTATTAGTTTACAATTACACATTTCACTTATTATTACTTACTCTTTACTTCTAGTGTTGCATTTGTGTTTATATATTATATTTTTATTGTTACTACTTGTGTTTTTTTTCATAAAAATGATCCAAATCAGGATCAATATTTTGATGATGTGCAGCCAAGGGTCTAGTTAAATGCTGCTTAAATATTTGCTGTCAGAGTCGACTCAATTAAAAAAAAATATATATATATACCATGGTATGCAATTTTGAAGAAAATTTTACTGAAGGTGGAGATCCATAAACTTAATTTAGAAAATATTAATTCATAAAATCTCTTAGAACTGTTGAACTATTGATGAAAGAGATTTTTTTTTTGTTTTCATGACAGCAACTTGTTTTAAAAAAAAACTTTTATGTTTTGCAGATATATTTATATGTGTAACTATTTTTCTTGCTGTTTTGCCCATGCACACGGGTCAACAAAAGTTTTTTTTTGCGGTGTCCCAGGTGATATATATAACGACTATCTCGTTATATATGTTTGCATTTTATTCTCCCCCCCCCCCAGACAGTTTCAATTAAAAGTCTGTTTAATAACTTATTTATTTTGTGCACTATAGTCAAACAGTGCAGCCCCTAAATTAAATTCAACATTTAAAAACTAAATCGATTGTATTAACAGCCCTTCACATTTAAATTGAATTATTCTAAGTACTCATCTCTTTAATAAAATAAAATCAGTGAATCACTCTCCATTTCCACTTTCTGATTCTTTCACACATACGCTTTAACCTTGTACAAAATTCGTTACGGCTGACTGTTAGTTTCAAAAGCATTTTAACTTCGGACATTTCCTTATTTGGGCATGAATATAACTCATCATTTAAAATCACTTTACATGCAATCTACTTATTAGAATTATCTTCGTTTCACACCCTTTTGTTCAGATGTATGGCAATTCTGCATTTTTGTTGTAAAGCGGTGCATCTTTGATCTAACATCTGGTCTAGAAAAATACAGTCTCATGCTTTTTAGCCTAACGAATTCGGTCTGTTACTATGCCCTTTCCAGATAACACTTTTTATTTTTTACATTTAACCGCAGCTGTATCAATGTACTGATGAGTCTCCATCTATCATGACTCAGGAATGTATGCAGCCCACAATCTGCCCCCCCCCCTACACAATTAATATGGTAGAAGCCTACCGTACATTTTTGGCGAACATACCAGCCAATGTTTCTCTTACCCCCTGTGCATGGCGCAAAAATACTTTTAGATTGGCGATATTGTAGTCCGCCAAGCAAGAAAGTTGTAACTGTATATTCTTCTCATTCCTGCTTTCTCTCTAGCCTCGTGATGACGTCTTAAAAGAGGCTCCTTATTGCTTTTCCCTTGTACCTCTCCCTTCGACTTTCATCATGAAAATAAAATAAGTCTTCGTTTACCGAATTGGAGTTTTTTTAATAGGACCTGGTGTTTTGAATTCTCGCAATCTTATAAACGCAAACGGCCATCTCTTCTAGCAAAAAAAGCCTTCATAGGTCTCCCCAAGATTTTTCCAATGTTTTCTGTCTAGTGCTTTAGTCATCCAATTTACACCGGTTACTTTTCTGATTCCATCACTCCATCTTACTTGAAGTCGTCTTCTTGGCCGTTTTACATCTATGGTATATCACTCTAGGGTGTTTGTGCTCCATCTATTGCCTTGTCTTCTTGGAATGTGCCCAGCCCATTTCCATTTTAGCCGTTTAATTCTTTCAATGATGTCAAAAACATTCGTCTGACTTCTTATCCAGGTTATTCTTTTTCTGTCTCTTCTAGTTATACCTAGCACACATCTTTCCATACTTCTCGGTGTTGTTTGTAATCTTTGTGCCATCCGTTTTGTTAGCGTCCATGTTTCTGCTCCATAAGTTAGTACAGGCATTACATTGGTTAAATACCTTTCTTTTCAAACAAAGGGGGATGCTACTCTTCAGAATAATATTGTTCTTCCCAAAAGCACTCCATCCATTTCTTATTCGTCTATTGATTTCTTTCATGATACTATTATCCGATGATATTTCCTGTCCAAGGTACACATAACTTTTCACTTCTTTAATTTCAGTGTTGTTGTAGACAATTTTCTTTTTTGATGCAAATGAATTGAACATCACCTTGGTCTTTTCCAAGTTTATTTTTAATCCCACATTAATGCTAGCTTCTGCCAAATCTTTTAGTATATTTTCCAGTTCTTCAGGACTGTTACTGAAAATTAAAATGTCGTTGGCGAATCGGAGATGACTTAAATATTCCCCATTTATTCTAATCCCTTTGTTTTCCCATTCCAGCTTCTTGAAAATATTTTCTAAGACAGCCGTAAAAAGCTTAGGCGAAATGGTGTCTTCTTGTCTTACCCCTCTACCAAGCTTGATCTTTGCTTTTCCTTTGTCCAAGCGGATGGTTGCTGTTGCTTTCTTGTAAATCTTCTTTATAATATTGGTGTAAGGTTTGTCTATACCAATGTCCTCCAGAGATTCTACTACTGCTGATGTGTAGACTGAATCAAATGCTTTTGCATAATCAATAAAGGCAAGGCAAAGAGGTAAATTATATTCCTTATGTTTTTCAATGAGTTCCCTTACCGTTTGGATATGATCCATTGTGCTGAATCCACTTCGGAATCCTACTTGTTCTCTAGGTTGAGCTGAGTCCAGAGCTGATTCAAGTCTTGTCGTTAAAACTTTGGTGAAAATTTTATAAATCACTGATAGTAAGCTGATCGGACGGTAGTTTTTAATGTTTTCCTTCTCTCCTTTCTTGTAAAGTAGCACCATCACAGCATTATTCCAATCTTCTGGTACATCTGACTTCTTGAGACATTTGGAAAACAGTAAGGATAGCATTTTTGCAAATTCTTCTCCTGCTTCTTTGATAAGGTCGATTGTAATTCCATCTTCTCCGGGGCATTTACCTTTTTTCATAAATTTAATGGCTTGTAAAACTTCGTCTGTCATCACTGGGATTAGGGCTTCGGTTTCTGTTAAGTTTTCTCGTGGATCGTATAGGTTGATTTCCCTTTGATCTTCACATTTATATAAATCGTTATAGAATTTTTCGACAATGTGTACTATTTCTTTATTTATTTTAGTGATTGTTCCATCTGCCCTCTTTAGTGCAAAAATACCTTTTCTTCCAACACAAAGCTTGCGCCAAGCTGATTTTAAACTTTTGTTATCATCTAGAATTTTCTTGACAAGATCAGAGTTAAATTTTCTGATATCTTCTGTAACACATTTTCTTACCGTTTTACATAATTCAGCATATTCAACTCTTGATTTAGGATCGCTTTTCTTCATTTTAAATTCTCTGTGTTTCTTCATCAATCTTCTTGTTTCTTCTGTTATTTTCTTTGTCTGCTTTACTTGTGCATCGCCGGCTATCTTCTTTGCAATATCTTGTAGAGTATTGGTTAGTTTCTTGCTCACTACTGTAACATCTTGCTCTTCTTCTAAAGTTGATTGAAGTACTTGGAAACGGTTTTTAAGTTCCAAATGGAATTCTTCTATATGTTTCTGGAGATTCATTATATCAATTGATTTCTTTGAGTGTTGCAAAAGCTTCATTCTTTCCACTGTAGTATTAAACAGCAGTTTGCATCTAAACAACCTGTGATCACTTCCTGTATTGAAGTTATTGAGAACGCTGTAATCATGAATAAGATGCTTTTTGTTTGTTAAGATGTAGTCGATTTCACTTGTTGAGCCATTTGCACAACGCCATGTCCATTTTCTTTGTGGCTTTTTCTTGAAAAATGAATTCATGATATACAACTGTTCACATTCCGCAAACTCAATCAATCTGTTTCCTCTTTCATTTCGCACCCCATATCCATGATTTCCTACTGATAAATCAGCTTTCTCTTTTTCCCCAATTCTAGCATTCCAATCTTCCATTATTAATTTTATGTAGCATTTTCCCTTTTGATGCATTGAAGCTGCTTCTTCATAGAAATCCTCAACTTCTTCATCAGTATAGCTTACTGTTGGTGCATAAACTTGGGTAATTTGCAGCTTTATATATATAGTTTTTTACTGAGGTTGGTTTTGGATTCTAGAGGTCATGATCGGTGTTGATCTGCAACAATTCTTCAGAAATTCCAACATAGGGGAGAATGTAATAGGTAGTATTTCATACGAAATCTACCTAAAATACAGTATCTCCATGCGTGATTTTTGTTTACCTGTTTTCAATTTAAAAATTTTTAGAGAAAATATTTGCATCATTTCAATTAGTGAAAATGTTACGGTCAGAGCTATGAATTATGTCGAATCTGAATAAATCAAGGTATTCTGTGCCACTTAAGTGTATTTTTATTAATTTAAGCAAATATTAAATTAGTTTAAATGTTGCTGTTAAAAGATAATTACTATTTTTTAAATCCACATTTTTTAAAATGTAATATCTTATGCAATTTTATAATATGACAGTGGAAAATAATCAGATAATTAAACCTGTCTCTCAACTACATTAATATTCATCAGTTTAAATTCTGTTAACTATCTCCTTTTCTCATATCATGAATATTATTACAAATATTATTTATTAAAATAAGTTATGGAAACACACAGATAAGCTGATTGCAGACATGAATTAAGCAAAATGTGCTTGTCAATGATCACAACAATATGCATAGTATACGGTGTCTAAAATGTATCTTTACCCTTTAAAAACATTATTAAAAATAAACTAGAGAACAGGAATTCTGCTTTTTCGGAATTTAGTGTCGCCCCGGCATTTCCATTACTTCATTTTCTCCTGGTGGACTGGTGGCTTCTATTATTATGAAACAGCCATTATAAATGAAGCGTTAAAAAAAAATTATGGCCATTTTTTTTTTCCATTCTGACCAGAAAATCAGAGTTCTAACTTTTTACGGCAGCCCTTTCATCTTCACCTAACGCTTCATTTATAACGGCTGTTCCATAATAATAGAAGCCACCAGTCCATCAGAAGAAAATAACTCGGTTAAGCGTGACTCGGATAATGGGGACTCTACTGCAAAACATATTTCAGTTTTAAGACTTAAAGCACACGCTTTTATTTTATGTAAAATGACGTCATTTGCATTAATATAGAAACTTAAAATTAAATATAGTTTATAATAGCTCCCTGTTTTATCATAAATCCTTCATTTATATTTTTCTCAAAATAGCACGTATTTTAATTATTTTTTTTTTTCAATTAATTTTTTTTTAATTGCTTTTTTTTTTCCATTTCATGAGAAAATGGCAGCAAAAAGATATAATTGCTATTTTTCAGCAATTTTTTCTTTACTTTCTACAGAAATGGCGTACTTAAGTTGCCAAAATGGAACAAATGTCGCTAAAAACTACAAAAAAATTAATATTTCAAAAACAAATAGAGATGCAGTTTTCAAACAAATTGCATTAAAAAGTACTTTTTTTTCCCAATACGATGGTATAAAAACTGAAAATGTGCGATGTTTAGAAATTTAAAAAAATGCTATAGAGCATTTAATTGTACAATGATACATCTACTTTGTTTATTGCTAGCGTCTGTAAGCTAACGTTATTTTTTGGACACAAAATAAGCTGGGAGAAAGAAATAGCATACCGTACCGGGGCTAATAAACAATGATTTGCAATTATGAATTTTTAATTTCCATAAAGAAACTATTACAGTTTTTTTTGCAATGTTTTAGCCATCTAGATCTTCAATGTTTTATCCACCAATGTCACATAGATCTCTATACTGCAAATTCGTGAAACACTTTTGAAACACTATCTGAACGTAATAATTTACACTTCTAACTAAAATCGTTATCGATTGTGTTGTGAATGTGTTGTGCCAAATAAAAATATTGTGCAAAAAGTGTTGTTAAAAATTACAAGAGGAGAAAATGTGTTTTCAAAACATTTCAAAGCATTCATTTTTTAAATTGCGTTATAAATGTTTAATAAATAGTATGTTTAAAGTGTGTGTGTGTCATTTTAAAGGCACCATGTAGAAAGTGTTTTGAAAGTGTTTTACATGTGTTGTTTTATAGTGTTCCAAATTGTGTGGTGTTTACAATGTGTTGTTAATTTGGTGACAAAGTGTTGTGCAGCACAACACTATTGTAAGAAAATGTTTTCATCAACACTGTTTACAATACGATTTCAACACAATTAACAACATTATTTTTAGAGCACATTTTTAGATAGCAACACTTTTGCAACATATTAAGAACACATTTCTAGGATAGCAACACTTTTGTAACATATTAAGAACACAATCACAACACAAAAAATATTTTACATACGAAGTTTCCTAATTCACAACACATTAATGTGTTGCTAATTTGGTGACAAAAAGTGGTGTAAAATGTGTTTATTTTTGTTATATGTTGTATGTGTATGTTTTGTTTGTAAATAAATGTGTTTATTTTACATTTTGAGAATGTTCAGTGTAGACATAGCACCTTTGGACTTCTGTTGGGGGGGTGGGGGGAGGTGAAAAACTTTGTTCACGAATCTCTAATTTGTGACACTGTCAATTGAAAGGTCAAATTAAGGCGGCCTACTAGGCTGTTGATTCTGCATTTTCATAGAACCTGGTTACAAATCTCTTATAGGCTCGATTTGATGCTCTCGACTAATGGCACGCACATTGAAATCGTGGAATGAAACATTATAAAAATTTTTTTCTTTATGGATATATATTTTCTTTATGTAAAATGAAAAATCGTAAGAGTATATCATTGTTTGTTTATTAACCATTTGGAAAAATGGTTATTGTCTTCGGTCAGGGTAGGAAATCAAAAACATATCTGAAGCGTTTTATTAGTTGAATCCCGCATTTTATTCGTGTTCTGATTGGTCTATCCAGTAATCTGTATTTTCCCTTTACTATCAACAGATATTGATACTTCTGCTGCCACTATGACAAAAAAGTAATAAAAACTACAAAAAAAATTAATAACTCAGAAACAAATTGAGATACAGCTTTCAAACAAATTGCATTTAAAAGTACATTTTTTTCTCTATACGACGGTGTAAAAAGTAATATTGTTGGATTTTTAGAAGTTTAAAAATGAAATTTCATTTAAAATTGGTCCAGGAATATTAATGTTTAATCCATGGCGTACGTAATGTATGACCAGCTCCGTAGAAGATTAAAAATTTACAGTACCGAAAATTGTAAAACTGAAATTTCTTTTAAAATTTGTTCATGGTGGGTCCAGGAATGTTAATGGTTAATGCATGGCGTACGTAATGTATGATCAACTCCGTGTGATTTTTTATGCCTTAAATTTTAGTCTTTGAAAAAATCATTTTCTAAATGGTCGTTGTAATTTGTTAAATTGCTTTTTTTTATAATTATTTTTTTAAGTTTAAAGATACATTTAGCACACCTAGTCTAAAAGAAAGAGTTTCAAAAGTCTCTCTTATATTTCTTAAACCAATACTTCCACTTATGGGGGTTCTCAAATTTACTGCTCAACAACGCGATACTTTCAAACTCTATTTCTGATTCATTTTTAAATGTAAATGCATAAAATTTCCAGGTTTGACTATTGAAGCGATTCGGGATTGAATGGCGTTTTCATTTTTGGATAAATAAAATATACTTATCGAGTTATATGCGATTATTGTCTCTCGTCCACCAGTTTTTCTCTCCTTTCCCATGCTGTCGCGTCTGAATATTCGGTTCAAAATGCCTATTTTGACAGATGTTCTGCCTTTAGAAAAAATTGGAAAAAGTCATTCCATTACATAGTTTCTAAATAAGAACATTTGCAATTTCATGCGTTTCCGAACAAAAATGTATTCAGAAATGTGTCGTAAAGTAGCTCCTTTGAATTTGAAAACAGCCTTAATGAAATAAGTCATGTAGTAATAACACAGCTGCTGTTACTAAAATTCCAGATCTTGAAAAATACAGAAAATAAATTGAATTTTATTTTCTTGTTTCTAAATTTTATTCTTACTTTTATTTTTATTTTATTTAAAAGATTCTTTCGATATACTCACATATTTTTCTTTACTTGATACCACATTTATTAACCGCAAATATTGTTTCCGATTCGCAAACACTTGAGGCATTTTGCCCCCCCCCCCCCCCCCCTAAAAAAAAAAAAAAAAAAAAAAAAAAAAATCTTTACACGTGTCCACCTGCGAACACTATGAGTCGAAAATTGAATTTCAAATTATATTTCGAAATTTGAAACGTAAATCTCAAAGTAAATAAATCTTTTCAATAACATTAAAAATCAGATCGAAGACATTGAAATTTGTTTACAAAAGGCGGAAAATTATTTTCATCTGCCTTGAAATTTTTTCTTCCACTTTACCCTGCGAAAATAATTTTATTATATTACAAGAAATTGAAAAATTGTATCGCACCTTTATTATCGAATCAAATGCTGACATTTTCTTTTTGATTTCGTTGCGAATTTTAATGTATTGTATCGCCGTGAAAATTTACATTTAGATAGGATATTTTGTTCTTTGGCAAAATAAAATATATTAAAAGAATATGCATACAGAATTCTGTAACAGATAAATTTATGAGTGATTTTTTAATTTTATATGCAAAGGAATTATGATAAAAATTTAAAAATAGTACGATGCGGCCGTCAGAAAACCTTCTTCTACAAAAATCATGTCAATTAAATCGTTTAAATATTACAAGAAATTACATAAATTTAGCACCAATTCATATCAAAGAATATCTGAATTTGAAATTTTATGAAAATTCGTGCATTAGTTCTTGAGATAGAGCTATAGAGGAAATTCTGAAAAATGTGGCATAGCAGCGCCATCTATTGAGCGATTTGCACCAAAACATAAACAGCACTAATTGACATCATTATACCTGAATCGTAACATTTAATTCTAAATTTTATATTATAGCAAAAGACATGAATGTCGGTTCATTTTAAATTTTTCATAAAAATTAGACTTCAGTTTTTTTTTTCTCTCCCGAGATTCTTCACTCTTCACCATAAATGAAAGCCCCAAAAGAAGTGGAAACCTGAAATATTTACACATTGATTTACACAGGATTTCACTTTTATAAGTAATATTTCATTCTTGCCTATAATTCCTCAAGTACAGAAATAGGAAAAATGGGTAAAGAGTGATACCTAAATTCTACTGCTAATATATAGACATTTTTGGAAAATTTATTTTCCATAAAAACAAAATATATTAAAGCAGATATTTTTATTTTACAATTAGTTGTATTCTAAACTATGCTTTTAATTTTTTTAGTTGGAAAAAAATTATTTCAAAATGGCGGCAAAATTGAGCCTGAGAAAACACAGTTTTAATGACCCACGCTTTTCAGTAGATCTATAAATCAGAAATAATATTTATGAACAGTTTTATAATACGAAGGATTACTATTACAGTTGAATCAAGGAAAATAACGTTGTCGTCAGTTTTTGTCGAAATGGCCCTTACCTAAAAAAGTGGACAGCAAAAATAGATATTTTTTTGTGTTTAAAGGGAAGAAAAAATAGATCATATCAAAAAATACCTACTGTTGTCTTTTCCAATCATACCCACATATATACTGAACGATGTCTAAAAATGTTGTTCAGATCGACCAATTTTTTTTTTTTTTTTTTTTTTTGAAATATGTGGCACAAACTAAAAAAAAAAAAAAAAAAAAAAAAAAAAAATTAAATGTGTTTCATTTTTTTTTCCTATTTTACTAATAAACATTGCTTTTTTAAACCTTCTATTAGATATTCTGGGAACACCTTCCGGTTCCTTCAACAAGGTGTTTGTCAATGTTCGCCAGGGAATGTATAAAAACTCCTTAAATCCCATTTTAAAACAAAGCTAAATTTGTAGTGTATAATAAAATGGTGATGAACATCTTTCGCTTGTTTCTTTACATGAGCGTCCGTTATTTCTGCCTCTTAACACGCACATACATATGCATTCCACGAAAAAAAAAAAAAAAACATGCGATATGAACAAAACTTTTGTTACATAAATTTATGTTATGAAAAATATATATAGTAAATGGGGTTTTCATTTTTGTACAAAAATTTTATTCTGGAAATGATATTTAAGAAAAAATACATTCAGATATTTTTATTTCGCTTGATATCACAAAAAAAAGCAACCTCGCAAACATTTTTTGAACAACAGAACCGTTTTAAAACAAATTATAAGCAATAAATTTCTTCAATATTTGCAGCCATCCACTAAAGAAATGGGAAGAAAATTGAATTTTAATTAATATTTTGGTGTTTGGATCTCAGAGTCACTAAGAATAGAAATCTTTTAAAATACATTAAACTTGTTTAATAAAGTGCAAAAGATTATTATTTAAAAAAAAAGCATTAAAAATACTTTTTTTTTCTTTTTTATCATACGCGAGAAAATTATGTTGATACTATTTGGAAAAGATTACTCAAAATGAAATATTTTATGGCAATTATTTTTCAAATAAAGTTCTATTTGTTTTTCTATCTTGTTTATTTAGTTTTCTCGGTGTTCATATTAGTATGAATGTTTAAGAAAGCTTCCCGGATTGGTAAGTAACTCGGACGAGGTTATTTTATATTATCTTTCGCGGTTTTTTAATTTTTTTTTTTTTTTTTTTTTTTTACGAGAAAACATTGCATTTTACTTTCCGTTAATCAGCTTTTCTGGCCGCATCTTCGTGTTCCTTCAAAAAGTTGTTCGTTAACGTGAGCTCGGAAATCTAGAAGACCTCCTAAATCCCCTTTAAAAAAAACTATTTTTGTAGTGTATAATAAAACGGTGATGAACTTATTTCGCCTATTTCTTTAAATAATCTTCCGTTATTCATGTCTTTAAATACACACACATATATACGTTTTTCACGAAAAGGAAATGTGATATGAACAAAACTTTTGTTTCTTTAATAAGCTTCCGTTATTCATGTCTTTAAACGGACACACGCACATATATACGCTTTCCACGAAAAAGAAATCATGTGATATGAACAAAACTTTTGTTACAGAAATATATGTTATGAAAAATATAGATAGTAAATGGAGTTTTCTTTTTGTACAAAAATTTTATTCTGAAAAAGATATTTTAAAAAAATAATACATTCAGATATTTTTCATTCACTTAATATCACAAAAATGACTATCAAACATTATTTTTTGTTCAATTAACAGTAGACCTTTTGGAGTCCTAAAACGAAATATATGCAACATATTTAATAATTTCTTCAATATTTGAAGCCACCAACTAAAGATATGATACAAAAATTGAACTTTTATTTACATTTTGTTGTTTGGATCGTAGAGTCACTAACAATAGAAATCTTTTAAAATGTATCAAACTTAAAATGAAAAAAAAAAAAAAAAAAAAAAAAAAAAACATGAATTTTTTTTTATAAAGTGGAAAATATTATTATTTACGAAAAAATGCATTAAAATTTCTTTTTTTGTGATTTATAATACGGGAGAACGTTATTTTCATTCTATTTGGGAAAGATTACTCAAAATGAAATATTGTACGTCAATTATTTTTCAAATAAAATGCTACAGTAAACATTCTTTAATCCGGCCACGACTTTCGAGAAAAAAATAGTATTTCTTATTCAATCACACCTGGCGTTTATAATCTGTTAGAACGGGGATGAGAAAAAACATTTCAGTGGGTAATTTGCGAAACTGTTGAAATGAAAAGTAAATTTTTATCATCAGAATTAAATACTTCTTCTATTTCAGAAAAGATTGTTCACCTTGAAACGGAAATTGATATCAGTCATCAAATAATAAATAGTGAATGTGGATCATTAGATTCAAGTGTTTGTTTTCTGCGAAAGATAAACAAAATAACTTTGATGAATTTCCGAAGTACATACAAATTTATATCGAACAAAACATACAAAGCTTTGGAATGCGCGATTTATAGACATCGTGCCGGGCATAGTATATCGGCATATGTGTAGGGTCACCACCTGTTACTCCACATCATACGAAATGACTTCCTAAAAAAGGAATAGAGAAGAGTATTGTGTAGACCTATAGTGCACGTTTTCTTTTTATAGATGTGTACATATGACCATGTTG
Organism: Maratus speciosus; assembly: GCA_963932465.1. Lineage (NCBI taxonomy): Eukaryota > Metazoa > Arthropoda > Arachnida > Araneae > Salticidae > Maratus > Maratus speciosus. The sequence goes on along the minus strand of OZ010794.1, from coordinate 496,846,239 downwards.
TACTTTCCATTATTGAGCTTTTATTCTATTCAAACTGTTTCAAGAATAAAAAACATGTTTTACTGTCATTTTTTTTTTGTTTAAATCTAACTTCTACACGTTTTTTCCCGTCATTCATCCTGTAATTCGAAAAATTTCGTAATCCGGTATGCTCCAAGTCCCGAGCGTACCGGATTAGAGGATGTTTACTGTATTTCTTTTTCCTATTTTTTTATTTAGTTTTCTTAGTGTTCTTATTATTATGAATGTTTAAAAACTCTGCTCGAAACAGTGGGAATCGAAATAGTAACTCGAAAGAGATAATTGTATATTTGCTTTCGTGGTTATATTACATTTTCGCCAATGGTAACATTATATTTTCATAGATTAAAATATATTTGTATTTTTATGTAGCCTATCTTTCACAAAGTGACGTTTTATTCTTAATTTTATATTACAGTAAAAGATGCAAACATGAGTTCATTTGAAATTTGTCATCAAAATTAGACTTCAGTGTATTTTAGGTAGATTTCATAAAAAATACTATATATTGCAGTCATTACCATGGTGCGACTTTTGAAAAACTCCTTATCATAACTTTTCATTATATGACCCTAGGAACTCCAAAACCACCCCCCCCCCCATCCACCTAAAAGGATTATATGTGTATGTATGTATGTACTAAATTTTGTCCGCACGATAGCAGTTGCACTATGCACGGATCGTCTTCAAACTCGCCAAACATATTGAGATGGCTAATATCTCGGCGGCAATTGCAAATGAGTAAAATCGCCTCAAAGGAGTAAAAAAGGGTAAGGATTAAAAATTTTGAATACCGAACATGATTCTGATAAAAACAGCTCTTACAGAAAAATGACAGGAAAATGTAAACATTTTTCGTTATAGTAGTTACCAACAATTAAAAAACAGAATAAAATTATTTCCACAGCAATTACTTTTCTATTGCAAGATTTCCACGTGAAAAATGAAAATGAAATAAATAGATTGAGGAATTAAAAGAAAGTGAATATTACGTCATATTGGAAATATAATGGACATCAGAAGTTGGATATGTAACATCATGTGATTTTGAAAAAAACGCATTGAAACATGATAAAAACCCGACTATGGAAATATCGGCATATTTCAGAATTTTGAGTTTCTAATTTTGAATACCGCCTTAACATGATTCTGATAAAACCAGCTCTTACAGAAAAATAAAATTAAAAACTCGTCAAAAACGACCAGACAATTTTTAAACTGTGTTTATCTCTAATCTTGATTTAGTTTTTTTGGTGAAATTAGTACTTAACTCCGAAATGTAGGCCGAGCAGGTTGGGATTTTTTTCTTCCCTCAGTTTCTTCAGTTTTCGTCCGAAGTAAGAGCCCCAAGAGCCGTGGAATTATAAAACATTTCCACATTCACTGCCACATGATATCCCTTTTTTAAAAAAAATATTTTATTCTTGGCTATAATTCCTCATGAGTAAAAATAGGAAAAATAAATTTCACCCCATTTTAAAAAAAAAGACTAAATTCGTTATATATATAATTGAGTTGAAAACCATTCGGTTGCTTCTTTAAATAAGCTTACATTACACCGCATCCTTAACACACCCAGACACTTAATGAAAAAAAATAATGTGATACGAATACAGCTTCTATTATATAGTTTACTTTTTCAAAAATTGAGTTTTCTTTTTTATACATATATTTTATTCTGAAAAAGATATTTTTAGAAATATATTCGGATACTTTTCGTTCGCTTGATATCACAAACATTACTCGCGAACATTATTTCTGCTTCACTGACCATAAAACTGTTGAGAGAACTAAAACAAAATATAAGCAATATATTTAATAATTCCTTCAATACTTACATCAACCCATGGAAGAAAATATAGGACAAAATTGAATTTTAATTTATATTTCGATGTTTGGATTGTAGAATCACTAAGAACAGAAATATTTTTAAATACATTAAACTTAAAATCAAATATATTGAAATTTGTTTAATAAAGTAGAAAATACTATTACTTAAAAAAGAACTTAAAGTTTTCTTTTTTCAACTATACGGCAGAAAATTATTTTCATCCTATTTTGGAAAGATTATTATTTTCATACTTTTAGAATGATTACTCAAATTGAAACATTGTATGACAATTTTTTATCATATAAAATGCTATTTCTTTTCTATTTTATTTAGTTTCATTTCTTTGCCTACATTATTAGAATTCCTCTTTATTTTGTTCTCAAAAAGTCTAAAATATGTCTACTGACAGAAGACGCAGAAAAGTTGCATTAAATGAAATTGCGAATGATTTATTTTTATAGTATATACTGTAAAAAAAAAAAATAATAATAAATAAAAATACAAGTGATTTTTAATTTATGAAAATGGAAAATGTAATATAAAAACGAATCAAAATATACAATAACCACTTCCGAGTTACCTACGATTCCGAAAAGAAATCTTTATTTTGTAAAATTTAACCGATTTATGCCTGAATTTTTGTTTTCTAAAACTTATTAGTTAAATCACTTTTAAATGTTTGAAAATTAACTGGAAAAATACTAAAAAAATTAGGTTAAAAATGTTTTGTATTTATTTGATGAAACGTAAATGCATTAAATATGGGAATACACATAATATTTATAATAATATAATATTCATAATTATATGTTTTGTTTAAATTTATATAAAATAAGCTTTTAAATTGTATATTATATACTATAATTATTATTTTTATGAACTACTAAAAAATATACTTATTCCTTTACAGAGATTGGTAACATTATAAGCATCATTAACAATAAACTAAAAATAATCATATTAGAGGCTTAAAAACAATTTATTTCATAATCATTTTTAAAAGTACTTTATATAAATAACTGTCCCCTAAATGGCTAACAAAATATGTACCTATTTGCCCTATATTTTGTACGCTACAAGAATGCATAAAAAAATAGGCTGAAATATATAATATCACAATTTAAAAAATCGTATTAGAAAGAAGCCTACAAGCTAAGATTATGACTTATTTATTTGGATTCTTGAAAGAAAAATTTCAAAGAAACTTACTGTTTACATTTCGCAGACTTGAAAAATGAAAAATCTATAAACACTGAAAAATAGCCTTCATTGAAGCAAATAAATATCCATCTTATGCTGTCATGTCTCGGTAACAGATAAAGACATTTATAGATAATAATTTCATACAATTTTCATGTTGTAATTAGGAAGAAAATTATACAGATTTACTGAAATTCGAAGCGTCAAAAATATTTTGGAGATTTAAAGGAGTATATGGCCAAAGGTGACCGATCCCTTCCGATTTTAGACGTTTTGTTAAACATCTATAAAAATACATGAGGAATTAACTTGAAACTGCAGGTGTGTAAACAGTATAGTATAAGTCATATATTTCCGCGAAGACATTTTTTTCCCGAAACCTTATAGGGAACCGTAAAAAAATTGAAAATGAACAAATATCTTTTGGATAACACAGTAAAAACTAATCTAGCTAAAGCGTTCAAACTCGAGATTATTAATAAGTGGCTTATTGTAATATACTGTATTCATTTTTATGAGGATAGCATGTATACTCGTGGAGAAATTAAGGTTTTTATAAAAGCAATCCCAAAGTTTTTTGCGTATAATTTGCAGAGTTGTTAATATAAACAAAAAGTTCTTTTTGGAAAATATGACAAACTACTAAAAAATGTTTCACTGCGCATGCGCGAATGCAATCAAAATATAATATGAATATTGTATTAGCTACGTATATAGAGCAACTTTCGTGAAAGTCTCAAAATCATAGCTTGAAAATTCTGAAAATTATCGTCGATAGAATAAGCTCGAAATCCGTTGTTCCCAAAAGGAAGCGAACAGATGAGGGGTTGTATCAAATATTTATTGATTAGTGCCAAGATAGCGTACACAATATTGCACGTACTAATATATTTGGATACAGCCCCTCATATTTTTTGCTTCCTTTTTGGGAACAACGGATTTCGAGCTTATTCTATCGACGATAATTTTCCGAATTTTCAAGCTATGATTTTGAGACTTTCACAAAAGTTGCTCAATGTACATTATGTACATCTAATACATTATGCATATTATATTTTGATTTCATTTGCGCATGCGCAGTGAAACATTTTTTAGTATACCTGCTCATTTTTCATTCAATTTTTATTATTTTTTAAATCCTGATTGCAGAGTATTGTGTACAGTATTGTTTGTCATATTTTCTGAAAAGAACTTTTTTTTTATATATTAAGAACTCTGCAAAGTATAAGCAAAAAACCTGGCGAAATTTGGGACTGTTTTTATAAAAACCTTAGTTTCTCTACGAGTATACACGCTATCCTCACAAAGATGAACACAGTGAATTACAAAAAACCTCTTATTAATAATCTCGAGTTTGAACGGTTTTGCTAAATTAGTTTTTACAGGGTTATTCAAAAGAAATTCGTTCTTTTTCAGTTTGTTGACGGTCCCCTATAGAGTTTCGAGAAAAAAATCTTCGCGGAAATATATGACCTATATTATACTGTTTACACACCTGCAGTTTCAGGTTAATTCCTCGTGTATTTTTCTAGATATTTAACAAAACGTCTAAAATCGCAAGTGGCCGGTCACCTTTGGCCATATAGTGTATAAACAAAATTTCTTTTAGTGCCACTGATATTCGAAAACGTTTCACATAAGATTTCATAGTATATTAATAAATTCTTCAACCAGATATATCGATTTTAGGATGCTACTATTAACGCCCAATTAAGCTTTGTCATCTGCGTAAGTGAATTTATTCATGCAAAAGTATAAAAAAAATATTAATCTTAATGTGATTTTGAATATGAATACTGCATACACTGTAAAAAAAAAAATAATAATGCCAGTTTTCCGGTAGGAATCGGAAAAATAGTTGTCCTTACCGTACCGGAATAATTTCCAACCCATGTCGGAATAAAATCCGTAAAATCGGAATAAATTCCTTAAAATACCGTTTTATTGACTATTTCCTTATTTTTACGGATTTTATTCCGAGCTGGGTCGAAAATTATTCCGGTACGTTAAGGGCAACTATTTTTCCGATTCCTACTGGAAAACTGGCAGCATTTTTTTACAGTGTATTAGCCCCCGAAACGCTATTTCTTTCTCCCAGCAAATAAAGTTCACTGTAAAAAAAATAATACCAGTTTTCCGGTAGGAATCGGAAAAATAGTTTTTTTACAGTGTATCGTGTCTAAAAAATAATGTTTCGTTGTATAAACCAGCTATAAAACAAAGCAGAAGTATCATTGTATTGTTAAATATTCTATTGCAATTTTTTGAACTTCTAAGCATCGCACATTTTCAATTTTTATACCGTCGTATTGAAAAAAAAAGTACTTTTTAATGCAATTTGTTTGAAACTTCATCTCAATTTATTTTTGAGATATTATTTATTTTTGTAGTTTTTAGCACTATTTGTTTAATTTTGGCAACTCAAATACTCCATTTCTGTAGAAAGTAAAGGAAAAATAGTTGGAAAATAGTAATTATGTCTTTTTGTTGTCATTTTTCCACAAAAAACTGAAAAAATGGAGGTAAAATGCGGGCGATTTAAAAAAATATAAATGAATGATATCTGATTAAACATGGAGCTATTATAAACGATATTTAATTTAATTATCTATATTACAAACTAATGAAGGCATTTGAATCATGAGATAACCGATTTTTTTTGTCGAGTTTCTTAAGTGACATCTGTTTTTTTTTGTTTGTTTGTTTGTTTGTTTGTTTTGTGTATTATTCAGCGATAGTTACGTCCTATGATTATTTTACTGTCGATGTTGTTTAAGACTGGATCGTAAATGAGGAATTCTTCAGAGGATACGAACGATGTCATTTTATGTAAAATAAAAGCGTGTGTTTTAAGTCTTAAAACGGAAATATGTGTTGTAGTATCTATATTTTTATTTATTTTTTCTCATCGGGGTCGACACTAAATTCTGAAAAACCAGAATTCCTGTTTTCTAGTTTGTAATATTTCTCTGTAAAGCATGTTTGTTGAATACCAAAATGTTTACTTGGTATTATTAATTAATAGTATCCAAAAAACCTATGTCTGATTTGAGAAAACAGATTAATATATTATAAAAACTTCGTGCAAAGTTTAGGAAAATCCGCGGTGGAAAAAAAAAATTTCTTTTTATAAATTCTTCTTTATATCTCGAATATACATTGGTTTCTGAGGTTTCTAAAGTTAATGAACGCTTTTTGGAAACGTGCGTAACTTAGAAGAGATTATTAATCCCCGTTATGATTTTCCTTTCGGGCAACAATTAAAGTGTCTTCTCTAAAGTATAACCTTCCCTTACATAAGCCAGCCGTAAAACGAAGCAGATGTATCATTGTACGATTAAATACTCATAATATCTACTGCGATTTTTTAAACTTCAAATTAGTTTTCAGATATAAATGTTTTTGTCGTTTTTAAATACCATTTCTGTAATGGTGGCGACCGAAGTAATTCATTTCTGTAGAAAGTAGAGGGAAAATACTAGATCACTATATCTTTTTGTTGCCTTCTTTACGTATCAACTGAAAAAAAAAAATTAAAATTCGTGCAATTTTGTAAAAATATAAGTGAATGCTTTCTGATAAAACATGGAGCTATTATAAATTATATTTAATTTTCAATATCCATATTAAAGTTACAAACATATGAAGGTATATGAATCATTAGATGGCATATTTTGTTTATAGAGTTTACGACATCTTTGCTGGGTTTGTCTATTATTTCGCGATAATGACGTCCTATGCATACTTTTTTATAGATGCTTTTTAAGACTGGCTTCGTAAATGTGGAATTCTTCAGCAGATACAAATGATGTCATTTGTATAAAATATAACTCTTAAAACTGAAATATGTTTGGTAGAAGTGCATCACTTCCAATCCAGCGGCTTTGAAATTCTTCACAGGTGGAAATACTTCACTTTAGAAAATAATGCAATTAGAATCACAACGTGATAATATGCGGAGTTTTACAAAAATTTAGAGTGTCTTTATAAAAGAGCAATGACCTTTAGGTTAAAATAATATTCGTTTAAGAGTTAGACTAACCAATAAAAGATGCATTTTTTTTTTAATGTAACTAATTTTGTAGGTTTATTATAAATCAATGAAGCTTTTCCTTCTTAAATATTTTCTTTCCTCGAAATTCGACGGATTCCAAACATTTTCTTTCGTCGAAATTCGACGGATTGCATCTCGTAATAATAATAATATAGTTTTTCTTCTGATCGAGGGCGACACTATTTTTTGAAAAAGCAGAGTTTCTGCTTTCTGCTAGTTGTATATTTTTGTTCGTGGCAATACTATATACCATTGAATAACACTTACAAGTACCATAAAAATAACTTGTTATAAAATTCATTTAATGCATCGATTAGTAGTAATACAGTTTAGAATGAGTTATAGAAGCATTACTTTATCTTGTTCCAAAAGCATTATTGGCGACACTAATTTTTGGAAAAGCAGAGTTTCTGCGTCCTGCTTGTTAGATATTTTTGTTCGTGGCAGTACTATATACCATTGAATAACATTTATAAGTACCATAAAAATAACTTGTTATAAAATTCATTTAATGCATCGATTAGTAGTAATACAGTTTAGAATGAGTTATAGAAGCATTACTTTATGTTGTTCCAAAAGCATTATTGGTTACACAAAATAAAAATATTTTGAAAAGGATGATTTCTTTTGCCTTTGCATCTTTTGATCTTTCTTGGAAAAGTAACTAAACGTCCGCATTTTAGCAGAATCTTTTTAGAGCATCTAAATAGACCAGATTTACATCATTACAAAATTTACAAAAATTTTGCTAAAAAGTTTGCAAAAATTTCGGAACGTTTAGACGGATAGAAATACATTTTACAAAATAAAATGCGTAAAGATTTGGACGAAATTCGTAAAAGCCTGTTTTCTTCGTCGCGGTTTCACTCCCCCAGTGCACAATTTTAGAGGTACCCAGAAACCAAAAATATTTTCTTAAAGCTGAAAATTTACTTCTAATCGATAGTACAATTAGTTTTAATATGAATTTTAACCTTTTCAAACATACCTACAAACGCAGGTGACTTCGCGCCTCTCGAAGACGATATTTTTTCTACTTTAAATGTAACACAGCGTCCGTATTTTACCACAATCATTTTAGAGCATCTAAATAGACTAGTGTTACATCACCTACAAAAATTTTTAAACATTCGAACGGGTAGAAATGTTTTTTAGAAAATAAAATCTGGGAAAATTTCGACGAGTGTTTCTACGGAGTTTTGTTCGCTTTCGGTAAGCACAGACTCGAAAACAATATTACCCAAGAAATAAAATACTAAATAACATATACTTTCATTTCAATATTTTTTTTGCGATTTTTTAATTTAAGAATATAAAATCAACAAAATATAGCCTATCCTATTAAAATCCGTGCCCATACTTATGTAACCTCAAAAACTCGGAAACTACAGGGCGCAGGGCTACGAAATTTAGCACAAGTGTTGCTGATAGGGGCCCATAAACGATTGGGGCAAAAAAAAAAAAAAAAAAAAAAAAAACAATTTTTTTTAATGTTTTTGACGAATTGTTTCATTTTATGTTCAACCCGTAATCGCGTGAGCTCTAACCAGTTCTCAATATTTAGTGCAATGTGAGATATTCATATTACGTACGCCATGCTGCCATACTAAGTAGCTGTGGCGGTTAGAACGATAATTGTTTTACCTCGCATGCAAATAACTAGAGATTATTTAATTGCGCTTAGTTATTACCTTTTTTAAAAAATAAAGAAAAGCAGTTTATCACAAACATCAACAAAACTTTTTATGCTATTATTCCCCTTATGTCAAAGATATCGTTTTATCGTCTTTTGCCATAGTAACATGATAAATTAAATTTCATTAAAAAAAATCCCAGTAGTAGAAAAATATTTTTCTAAATCGAATAGTTATTGAACATGAACTCCCGTGCGTAGAACAGGTTAAACATCTAGTTAAAGATTTAAAATCATACAAATTTGAGGTTCATTCATCACGGCGCCTGGCGGATCAGCTAATACACAATAAAAACTACTTGGAAATATTTCCGAAAATCAGTGCAGAAAAGAAATTTCGTTTTTATAGATGATTCAGTAAATCTGGGAAATATATTGTTTTTTGATGCTTTCTAAATATAAAGAACGCTTTTCAGTTTTATGTTTAACTCGGGAGAGATTATTGGTTATTTTTGTTCTTGGTTATATTATATCTTCATAGAATTACGAAACATTTTTTTTTCTTACAGTGTAAATTATTTATATTTTCGTATATATTAAGAAACATTTGTCTTTTTTTTACAGTGTATATTTATTATATTTGCGTAGATTAATAAACATTTGTCTCTTTTTACAGTATAGATTAGTTATATTTCCAATTATTCTATATTCGGTCATAGTTATTCTCTTTACACTCAGATTAAATATTTCCCTCCTGCCAAATTCGACAGTTTCTCTTGCTTTTTTTTAGTGACCGAGTCATTGAGGGAAGGTAACTCGGCCACAGTTTATGGGCATATCCTTCCTCATTTTGATTGTATGAGTATGAGTAATAACTGGAAAGTGACAGGAGAAATTCAGCTATTTACGTTGTGCAAAGTAATCATTAATTTACTTGACATGTTGCAATAACTGCAAATCATGCGTTTTATCATACCTTCTTTTTAAATACCTTAAGGAAGAAGATACATTATGCATCATTGTTTATGTAGGCGATATTAGTCCAGGAACCGGCAGTATGTTATCAGATACAAGCAAATAATCTATATTTTATATAAGGGTAGAAATAGGAGAATCAAATTAAACATTGCTGATGAAAAGTTGACTTCTGCCGAAGTCCACTTCTAATGTATTTTCTGAGGCTTATCCTAAGTTATATAAAACAAAAATATAAAATATGGAAAATGTTGTCTTCATCTAGTACTATGATAATTTACTGCTCTGCCTATTTGCAACTGGGGCCAAACGCATATCAGACATATTTTTATCATTATTACAGTAGAAACCTCATCTTTTTTTTTTTTCAAATACACATTATAAAACACGACTGTGGCTATCATCAGCGTCATGCTAATGAAAATTACTGCTATCTATGCATTTTGGTTTGTGAGTGTCGGCTGACTTGCAGAGAAATATTGTCGGGATACATCCTGCCTTGATTCACAGGTTAGGTAAGGGAAAGAAAGAAAGACAAAAACAATCATTGACGGGATACATCCCGCCTTATTGCGCGTGTTAGGGACAGGTTCAGGGCTAGTGGTGAGGCCTACCTAATGGCTTTACCCAACGTATTAGGTAAGAGAAAGAAAGAAAGACAAAATCAATTATGGGTATTGGACCACCAGGAGATGTTTGGAAGATTGCATGTGTTGTGTGGGTTCGCGAGAAAGATAGAATTTCTAAAATGAGAGGATTGCCGACATAGATGTAACTAGGTGTCTGGTAAAGGACCAGAGAGTTTCCTGGAAAGTACTCGGTTAGGCAATAAATTTGTTTAAATCTCTCATAAGTTAAGCTACGAGAGATAGAATTTCCAAATAAATGAGTTTGAAAATTTTGAACATCAGGTGATTTTGTCATCAATAGCGCAATAAACATGTCCTCTGAGGGATTTGAATGTCTGTGGCTTTATTAGTGTGATTAACAAGTTAGCTACAAAACTGTCGAATTTTGGTAACACGGGTTTCAGCTTATGTCATAATAAGGGATTACGATATTAGGGGAGGGGGGGGGGGAATTTCAGACCACCATGATAAAAGCACTGCTATTGAATGAAAATCACATGATAGCGTCGGAAATCAGGCAACGAATGGTGAAGAAGATTTGAGAAAAAAGTCGCCCCTTGGAAATTTTTATAGGGGTAGATGATTTTAGGCGGGATTAAGGAAGAGATGAGAAGAGAAGATAAGAGGGAGATGGAGATGAGTTCTGATTGAAGAAACATCATTTTTGATAGCTGGGGATTTTCTCTGGGCTCCAGCGAAATAATGCGGATTTGATTATGAACTGCAGCAAAACAGTAAAAGTTTTAATTTTTTTTTTAGAATAGTACAATTTAAGGATTATGCCCTGAAATAGATTTGCTTTGACGATGCTGTAGACCAGGAATTTAAGAGGTGAGTAGGAAAGCTTATCAATTCGAGCAACAAAATTACAGAATAGAAAATTAAAGTAAATAAATAAAAATTAGGCATCCTTATTATCTTAGTGTCCCTGTGAATATCTAAACTATAATATATTCCAATTTGTCTATGTATTTCTTTACTGTTAATATTTATATATATATATATATAGGGAGAATTTACTCGAGGCATGTTGTTAATACCTTTGTCGTTTTCGATTTATAAATAAACTCTTGTTTCATCTTCAAAGTTTCTAGAACTTGTTTATTTAAGGATATCCGACTTTCGAACCTGTGAAACTTAAAATAAAGCAAACTAATTGCATTCGAGTTGTCGGAGAATATGAATGAGTATAAAAAACTGCTACTGCTGGACTTTGACATCGAGTGGTGAATAGGCTTTAAATTCGAGCCTGCAATTTTGCTAGGGAAAGTAGAATGCTTTAGATCCTGTGGAAGTCTGCTAAAATTATTCTTATTATTGATAATATACAGAAAGTGAACCCTACCTAACACACACACACACATATATGTATAATACCTTTAAAAAATGTAAGACCGTCGGGTGCAGGCTCCATACAATTGATAAAACCCATTTGCACTTAAAACAATATAAGTGGTTCAGCATTTTTTCCAGCTAATTTTCTATAACGAAATTAAAACTTCACCTATAAATAATTATTAATTAATAATATTATAATAAAACACATATTTAACACATATGAAACTAAGCAACTTTAATTTTTACAGCACCGAATAGAAAAAAAAATTCAAATGTATTTTGTTATCGAATATTTAACATATCTCGTAATCGAAGTACGACCTCACTGCTGAATTTATCAGAAATAAAAAGCCTGCAGTAAGTAGAGAAAGCTCTGGAGATTTCTTCGACTGTTATCTCCTGGCATACGGTTAGTACAAAAAGTATCGCCTTTAATAAACAGAAATTTATTTGAATATATTATCGATATTTTTGATATAAAAATGCTTTTTGATGTTGTTAACAGCTTCCCTTATTATCCCGAGTTATCTCGGTTTCGTATATATTACAATTAATTATTATCCCGAGAATACCCGGGCATGGCATAATTTGTCACTACGATTTTTTTAATCACGTTTTTACTTGGCCTGAAGCTTAAAAAGAAAGAAAGTATTCTATATATAATAGCGATAAGTGTATAACACTTCCGGAGTGAACTCATCCGGATCCGATACTTTGCTTTATCGAATTCCATTCGGCCATTTTTATTCAAAAATTTTTTTTCAAATAAAACTTCATAAAAGTTACATTTTAAAAAGATTATTTAAAATAAATTAACATTTGAGAGAAGACTTGCATTCAATTATGCATATATTCTGAGATAACTTCAGTTGAAATTAGATTGACAGCTCAATCTCTCCCTGCATAAAAGTAAACAATCGTTCCTATCACATTCGTTGTGAACGTGTAGGCTTTGTTGGAGTCATCTAACGGTAGTTAAAATAAAAAGAAGAAATTTTGTTTTAAAATTCTTTTAATTCTAAAGACAATAAGAAAAAAATGAATATTTTTTTTATAAAATGTAATTTGATTTAATTTCACTCTTTTTGTTGGTATTTTGCAATGGCTTTTAATGGTTTTATATACAGAAGATATATATCATTGCAAATAAAATTTTGTATTTTGTAGGGAAAATAAATTTGTAATTTAATTAAAGAATTTGAGAGAAAAAAAAAAATCTGATAATGCAATTAATAGTTGCAATTTACTTATGTGATAAAAGATGATTTTTAATTATCAAAATTTATTACAGGTTTCTTTATGCATGTTTTTAAAAAATCAGGATTTGATCTGAGATAAACTTTTTAAAATTTAAGTTATATAATTATCATTTTGGTGTCAGCTATCGGCAATTAATAAAAGCAAATAAATTTTCTGTTGAAATTGTGTTTTATTCTGCATGTTATCAACATTGTTTCCATTATATATATAATACCGCTAAGTGTATAACACTTCCGAAGTGAATTCATCCGGGTTCCGATAATCTTTTGTTAAAATCTGTCATTCTATTTTAATTTTCAGAGATTTAATTTTTTTTTTCAATAAAGCTGTATTCAAAAACAATGTTTAATTATGAATGTATCCGATTCATTCCTTTGAGATTCCTTAAAATACAGACCATCGAGCTCATTGGCAATATAGCAATCTGAACGAACACCATGCATAAAAACTACATAAAAAATACATAAAAAATGACAATTTAAGGCAAGCGAAGTGTGTATTAAATTCAATATTGTTAGAATTTTTATATTCGAACTGTTTTCACTTTTTCTTCACAGCCGTGAATGATTCTTATTTTTTTCTGATTTATAAGAAATTGAAGGTTAGTAATTCTTTTCTTAAATGGAATGAACGAAGACGAAAGTTAATTGACTATATGTGAATTAAACCAGCCTTATTAGTTATATATATTTGCGCGTTTTTTGTGAAATAGTTCTTCAAATTTTGTGAGTGAAGTTCATTTGCATATTCTATGTCATTATTTTACCAATTCAATTAATCTTTTTCTTGAAAATTAAATTTCAATGAAAAATGGGCTGTTTTTATAAGTATTTAACCCCACCTGAGTCTATTAGTCAAATAAGATATAATTTATTTTTTCATAATTCTTTCTATAATGCAATGCTTTATCATTCTTTTGAAAATGCAAACACGTTATTCTGACGGACTATCTTCTAGTTCTTATATAATAAATAATAATATAATCTAGTTCTTATAATTAATAAATTATATGTAATTAACTTATATAGAATAGTTCATTGGCATTTTTCAAAGTTGTGTAATATGAAATGCAAATGATGAAATGCAATGATGTGATTGCAAAAAATGCGATGGTTTTTTGCAGTTTTTTTTTTTTTTCAAAAAAATTGGTAAAGGCGGCGGTTAATGGTAAATAAAATATGTATATATATATTAAATGTAAAAAAAAAAAAAAAAAAAAAAAAAAAAAAAAAAAAATATCATGTGTTCTGTAATCCAGGAAGCCAGGGTTGGATCAAGTTGTTACAATAATGAACTTATTAAATAATATTTTATTATTTTAAATATAAAAAAAAAAAAACTTAATCGGTTTAATCAGTTTGTTTAAATTAGTGATTAAATTTTATAATTTCATATCATTTTAATATGTCTTCAAATAATAATGGGGGAGTGGGAGAATTTGATGTGGAATTATATACATTATTTCTGTTGCCAATATCCTTTTTTCTATACATCTACAAAACGTGGAACAGTGAATGAGGTAGCATTCGAAAGGTTTTTGAACCGGCTTCTGATCTAGTGCACATTTCGTTAAAACATGTTTTGATTAAAAATGTTATTTAATTAAAAATTAAATCAGCATTGTTTTCATAAATGAAATGAAAGTTTTTTCTCAAATCAATGTTGCCGCAAAAATAAAATTCACCATTATATAACGCTCAACAGTAATTATAAATAAATAGGAATATGATTACAGAAAAATAAATGAATGATGTTATTACAGAAAAATAAATAGCCCACTGATATATATTTTAGTTCCGACGTCAATTTCTTTCTCTTAATGTACATACAAAACGCAAAACGATGAATGAAATATCTTACGACACGTTTTTCAGAAGTTTTTTTTTTTTTTTTTTTTTTTTTTTTTTTTTTATCAACAATGATTATAAATAAATAAATAGTACGATTAAGTTCTTACGACAAGTTTTTCAACAGTTTTTTGACATCGTACACTCAAATTTTATTAAAACAAACTGCTTGATGAAAAACTGCTTTTACTTGAAAATATATGATAAAACTATCGAAAAAATTTCAAAAGTTGCACTGCGAAAGTCTTCCTTGAGTCCAATGGTACTTCTTAATGTATAATTTCGGAGATAAAAGTATAGTTCTATGTATGCAATCACTGAACCCGTAAACTATTTTCTTAATTAATTATTTTCTTTGAAATCACAAAAATAAATCACATCATCTTTATAAAAAAAAAAAAAGATGCAGTTTGATAAATTTTAAGCATTAACCAAAAGACAACTAAATATTCTTTTTCTCTTCGACATTTCACTACAAAAGGAATTTCTGGGACATTAATATTTTCCTTTATCCGGTATACCAGCTCCCTTTCGAGAATCAAAAGAAAAAAGGATTTTCTCGCCCTGAGTAATTTTTGCGGAAAACGTCCGCTACAGTGTAAATGTAAACCCATTAAGCTCTCAGCGAAACCCAATGACAATTTTATTCGCAACCAACAGATGGCGCTATTCAAGAAAGATTCGTGCGTACCACGGTTGCTAAAGGTTCTTTTCTCCGACCTCGCCACTGATCTTGGCTTCACTCCAAAACGCCTCGGAAGTAGGTCATAGTGGAGCGAACTTCACAGAGAACGGGAAATATTGATGTTCGGTAGCATCTAGAATTTTTTCTTTTCTTTATATTTATATATATATACGCTTTACGCGTTCATTTTTCTCTCTTTTTCCAACTTCTGGCTCGCTTTTTGGCGCTTCCTTCTGTGCAAATATGTGAAGAAATTTATAATACTCTGGGAAAAGCAATAAGAAAGAGATTAGCGATATGAAGTTTGATATATTCTAACCTAGAATGCCTGAGTAAGCTTTTTACAGGAATAGATTGTTATTAATAAAAACTATCTTTAAATAATTGAAGCGTTTGGATAAACGTTACGTCAGTTGATTAAAATCTGTGCATAAAAGAAGGCGGGGGGTGGGGGTAGGTTCTAATGCAAAATAATAAATTATTTGATTTTATTGATTTTATTTTATTTTATTTTTTGTCCTTTTATTAAATATTTTTAAAATGATTGTATTAGTTCCTTTAAAACTGTGGAATAGCGCAAAAGAACGCGCGAAAAAGTTAATTGTGATTAGACATATGGGGCATGATAAGCAATGTTGCCACATCTGTTGTTGATTTTATTTAGATATTCCGAATTCTCGCCAGAAAGTTTTATTAGTATTTTTTATATAACATGATAGATATTCTATAAATAAATCAAAAGAAAATTACTATTAAAAATTTACTGATGTGAGTTCAGAATTTCTAAATAAAAAATAACCGTCAGATGCTACAACACTGACGTACTTGTTAATTTCCACTTAAACTTCCATAAAATGTGAGTTAAGGTGACCGAAGTTAAACACGTTTCGAATCAGATTTTTTTTAAAGAAATAATTTCAAATAGATTCCATAGAGAAACATGATATTACATGTATAATGATGCACCAAAGAAGTTTTCTGGTTAGGAAAGCATTTAACCTGGGTCAATTTCACTCACATTTTACGGACGTGTAGATAAAAGTTGGCAAGTGTGGGCTGATGATAAGAGATATTTGATTTCCGGTTAATAATTTTTTTTCATCGGAATAGATTATCAAAATAATAATTCTTTCAGCAATATATAATGCTGATCGCATACAGAGAGAATTTTTATTTTGTATAAACGATATGCACAAAGCATAAAGATACACAAATATATATTAGAGTATATACTTCACGCATGTAAGATTATTTGTTTAAGTATACTGAAGCTAAGTCAAAGTAAAGCAAATTGACAGTGATACGGAAATATGGTTATTTGGCAACTACTAGAATTGTTATTATTATTATTTTTACTGTTACTAGGGGGCTCGGCCCCCTACGAGCTACGCTCGCCAACCCCCGCCCAGACACCGCAGACTCTAAATGCACGCTAATTTGATCGGCTTTAAAAAGATTTCGAAAGATTGAATTATAATGTAAAAAACAGTGGCGATTTCCCTATAAACGAATTTCTATTCATTTGTCTTTGATTGGGGGCTTTTAACGCCAAATCCGCTGCGGTACTGCTTGATTATCTCTTCGACCAATTTCGCCAAATTATATAAATCGCCAAACCACTCGCCAAATTATACAAATTGACATAATTTTTTATTTTAAATAACAATAGAACAAATAAATTCGTACAACATTAATAAAAATACAAATAAAACGTCGAATAAAAATAACTTGGTGACGTAGATACGTGCAACAACATTTCAAAATAAGCTAATATAAAAGGAATTAAGTAAACAGAGTCTTTGTCTCCTGGTATTTTTTAACAAAGCGAAAAGAAAAGTTCTTTTAAATGAGACATTTTAAATTAATCGTTTTTAATCTAACGTAATTTTTACCAAGCTTTTTTTTCTCTTTTAAATATTCACGTGAAGATACTTTTGTTAGAAATGAAATATTATTTGCGTTTTCCTAACAAAAATAGTTGAAAAGATCCTCTCAAAATATTAAATAAATGTCCAGCGCAATTTTTTAAATTTAAACTTTTTTGCAATATTATTTTGTGTTCATTTTATGTAATAACTATAATGTGACGTAAATATGACGTAATTTCTCCTACGACTTCTAACGCATGTTAATGAACTTATTATTTTACAATATCCTTTCTCTTTTAAAATTCACGTGTGTACTTTTTATGACATAATTTTTAATAAATTCCTGCTTTTATACGTAATTATTTAATTCTAATTTGAAAGTTTTTTTTCCTGTTTATAATAGTCACGTGTAAATAAATTTTTAATTTGAAGGAAATATTATTGCTTGCGCTTTTTATACAGTTGGCAACAGTTTAAATTAGTACAATTTTCTGAAATCTGTAAAAAATATCTCTAGAAATGCTGAAAATTTGAATTTAAAATAGAAATAAAACCTGAAAAAATGAGTCAAAATAAAAAAAATCAATGCAATCTGCACTCCGGCAAATTCTAACGCATAAAATGATCTAAAAATGATTACACTGGCATGTATAGTTTTTGCTGCTATAAAACTTTTTTAGTGGAACGATTTTGTCCAACTTTAGCCTTAAATATCTCTTAAAATAATTCTTCGATTTGAAAACTGTCTGCATCAGCATGTTTATCAAACATTTCTGTATAAAACCACTGATTTTCATATTTTTGTATGCATTATTTTTCTTAATATTAACGAAGAAAGACCTCCGGTCACAAAAAATTCAAAACCGGCGGCGGCGGCGGCGGTGACAGCGGTAGTTACTTTTTTTTAGAATAGAGAGATATTATAAATGCTTGGTTCTCTCATTTACATTTTTTCACCGCCTTTCTTGCTTTTTGGCGCTTCGATCTCAGGAAATTTGTTAAAAATATGTATAAACTACATACAAAAATCAGCAAGAAACAAATTAGTGTATCTCCTGCAGCGCTGTGATAAAAGTATGGATGCGCTTTTATGAAGAAGATATTGCTGTTAAAAGATATTTTTTAAATAATCAATTGAAGCATTGTGATACACAGTGTGTAATATGTTATCTATCGCCGACCTTTAATTTCACAACCGTTGGTCGTAGATATATAGTTCCAATTACAAAAACGTTTCAAATGAGGTAAATATTCATGTTGTGGCATTATTTAAAGAAAAAAATCTATTTTAAAAAGTTACGAAATCTAACTTTCTATACGGTCCCCCAGTACCTATAGTTCTATTTAGTAAAGGTTTACACATATCATAACAGATATAACACAAAAAGTTTGACATCTGTACTACAAAAATTGACACAGTTATTAAATTTCAAAATTTGGGATTTTTGAACATGATTTTGTCTTGGATTGAGGGATCAGTTAAAAGATTAATTAAAGTACGTAATTCCAGATCAAAATAAGAGTGCTATTTCCTTTTTACGGCGAAACCACCTTCAGCCGGTATCGCCAAATTGGGGTATCACCAAAGAGGGATATATCATTTAAAATTTGAGCTGACATTTAGGGGTCGTATACAAAGCGAAGAATGAAATATTGAAATTAAACAGAAAAATAAATATCAATTTATTCTAATAATCAGAAAATGGTCTACTATAAAAAATGAATACATAAAAAGTCGGCATCTACTAGAGATACTGATCAAAGTGTTCTCGGTGGTGGCAATGCACAGTTGAATGCGTGACAGTACTGAGTCTTGGACACGTTAGAGCATAGCAGGTGTGCAAACTTTGCGGCAATCAAGGATGACGCGCTGCTTCAGATAAACCAGGTAAGTGGTCTCAGTCACATAGATATATGCCTTGATGTAACCCCAGAGGTAGAAGTCCATGGGAGTCAAGTCCGGCGAACGCGGTGGCCACTCCAGAGGACAACCATATCCAAGGATCTGTTGACCGAATTCGATGGTCAGATACGCCCGGACGTGTAATGTTTTATGCTGAGAGGGCCTCATCATGTTGAAACCACACTCGGCATGCATGTCGGAGAGGCAGCTCATCATACCAGTCACGTACCGTGTTTTGTAGCAGATGCAGGCAACGATCACCCGTTAAGGTCCCAGAGTAGAAGATGGGTCCAACAATCTGGGTTCCCCATATACCGCACCACGCGTATCGTACAGTGAGGGCGATGTGGTGTTTTTCCAGAGACCACTAATGCACATTCTGTGCGTTCACAATTCCAACATTGACTCATGTGTCCACAGAATGTCACAAAGAATGACAAACTTTCCTCTAACGTGTCGAGCATGAAATTGCAATAATCAAATCGTCGTGCGTGGTCACCCAGCATCAATGCTTTCACCAGTGTCGGATGGTATGGATGCCCATCATGTGCATGTAACAAATGCCAGACATGCTGAATAGATGCCTCGCTTATTTCCGCCGTGCTCAATTGTGGAATTAAACGAGCGAACACTAGTACTTCCTCCGGTGTCACTCGAATATTACCTTGCCCGTCTACTTGTTCTGGGTCGTGGTGAAACAGAGCCGGTCTCTCTAAGATGGTGCAATGCAGCAGTTACAGTTTCATGCGTTGGATATAGATACTTAGAGAAACGCTCTGAATAAACACTCGCACTTCTTCTAGCATACCTTGACATTCACCATAAACAAGTATGATTTCGGCATATTGCATGTATGCGTAGCTTGCCATCACAATCTCAGTGCTGGCTATCATGCCCACTGAGAGATGGCTCGTGTTTTATCCCGAATGTGGGGCGCCGCGGTACTCTTGTAATTTGCATAATCCCAATTTTCATGTTCGTTGTACATCAGCTGGTCGTTTGCATTCCGCTACGATTTATCTAGTCCTTAGTGAGTATGTTTTATTTTCCGGTTGCCGATTCTACCTACTTTGATGTGGTTTCGCCGTAGAAAGGACATTGCAACATGATTTTGATCTCGAATTACTTCATCTTTTAACTGATCCCTCAATGAAAGACAAATTCATGCGCAAAAATCTTAAACTTTGAAATTGAATAACTGTGTCATTTTTTGTAGTGCAGATGTCAAACTTTTTGTGTTATATCTGTTATGATATGAGTAAACTTTTACTAAATATAACTATAGGGACTGGGGGACCGTATGAAAAGTTAGATTTCGTAATTTTTATAAAATCGATTTTTTACTTTAAATAATGCCACAGCATGAATATTTCCCTCATTTGAAACGTTTTTGTAATTAGAATTATATCTATACGACCAACGATTGAGAAAGTAAAGGTCGGCGATAGATAACATATTGCACCCTGTATGTAACGACAAATGTTTTAAAATGTCTTTTTAAACCTATTTATAAAAGAAGACATTGTGTTCTAATACAAGATGTTAAAATGTTTAATTTTATTCAGGTCATTTTTTTTTTTTTTTTTACAGTTTGATATAACTTTTTCACTCTATCTTGTAACCAGCTATTTTTTTCTGAAATAAATTTTTCAGCAAAATACAATGAATACAGTTTGGATGTGTGTAGGACAACAAATGGAGGCCAGACCGAACTGAACGGAACAGGTATGAAACGTGGAGAGTTTTTCTTTTATTTGGTGAAAATTTCAGATTTCCATCTTGTTTAGTTTATTTCCTGTGACCGGTTAAATGTGCACCATGACTTTATGGACATAGTGTATACTTGTTCTCGTATGTGCTATTTTTACCCGACTGCCAAGAAGGGTTACGTGTTTAAAGCGTATCTGGGTATGTGGATTTCTTTATACCCTCGAAACATCTCAACGCCTGGATCGATTTTAATGAATGAGGTCTCTATCGATTCGTCTTAACCGTCCGATGGTTACAGGATAGGTTTTGTTCTAATAAATTCAAAATAACGGCCGTAAAATACAAAATGGTGGTAGAGACGAAAATAAAATGTTACGCACCCTATTGAGTGGCATATAATTGGATAGGTCTTTCAAAATGAAGACGATGTTTCATTGGCTATTTTACAGTCAGAAACTCCGTTTAAGTATTACACAACCTGGAAGTTGTGTAGGTAGGATCTCTAGCTTCACTGCAACTGTATCCTTCATAGACATCTATATAGGAACATTTATAGATAGGAACTAACAATTAAACACAACTTAAAAGTCATCAATACAAGTAAATAAAAAAAAAATAGGTAATATAAAAAATAGTTTCAAATTGATGAGAAATAATTAATTAGTTCGCTTTTTATTCAGTCGGGTTTTTTGATTTTTTAAATTTAATACATCATTAAATTATTATAAAAAATAAAGGGCACCATCTAGATATTGATTTTTTTAATATGTGCATTATACGTTCACTTTTCTCTCTTTTTTCCAGCGTCTGGGTCGCTTTTTGGCGTTTCCTTCTCTAAAAATATGCGAAGAAATTTATAATACTCTCAAAAATCAATAAGAAAGAGATTAGGTAGATGTCCCACTGAAGTTCGATGAAAATATTTTACGTAGAATACAAGGATTCGATTTTTTAAAGGATAGATTGTTATTAGAAATATCTTTAAATAATTGAAAAGTTTGGATAATTAAAATGTCAGATGTTTTAAAGTCGTATAAAATCCGGCTATAAGAAAAAGGATTAAATAATAAAGGTTTGTATAAATCATCGTAAAAATATAAACACACACAGGACGCTTTTCGAGCTAGAAAATTAACACTCGTCATCAGCTACTGTAAACACGTGTGCATCAGGAGGAAGGTCACAAATGCACAGAAAGTGGAAAGAGGAGAGATTACGAAGAGTACGACAGGTGGCGCTAGCGGTAAGGCAAACACTAAGGACGAACAAATGCAGAATTGGAAAGTGTTACCATGATGATAGAAAAAATATATATAAAAGAAGAGAGAAAAAGATGTAAAAGAAATAAACAAAATTAAAGAATATATATATAAAGAAGTAAATAAAAAATAGAGAAATAAAATAAATAAATAATAATAATAAAACAAAGAGAGAAAAAAACCTCAAAAGAAAGTTTTTTTTTTTCTCTCTCCCTCTCTCTTTTATTATTATTTATTTATTTATTTACTTTTTTATATATTTATTTTTACTTTTTTCTATTTATCTATTTATTTTTTAATTTACTTCTTTATTTAATTTTAATTTTGTTTGTTTCTTTTATTTCCTTTTTTGTAATTTTTTGTGGATATGGAATATAGGAGTTGCATAACTAAAGAACAGCTAATAAAATCGAACTATAAAAAAAGTTTTTTTCCGATTGAATTTGAATTTTTACTGATTTTTCATGTGTAAGATAAAATCATGTCTATCTAATATATATATTTTTTTTTAATTGCTAACTTATGAATGTCATCTGGTTATTTACAACGAGAATGTTTTAGGCATTGTGTACTGACAGTATTTTAAAGTACTATTTTAATTAATTATCTCTAACGAATTAAATTCCTCACGGGTGAGTATTTTTTATGAATATCCTTTAACCCTTAAATGCCTGGTGTAGCTTTTCGGCAACAAACCCAATTTAGGCTCTAAAATACTATTGGAATAATATTGAAGCTATAATGCATAATGTTGCCAATAAAATACATTCTGAAAATATTATTAAATCG
Source organism: Maratus speciosus (assembly GCA_963932465.1). Taxonomy (NCBI): domain Eukaryota; kingdom Metazoa; phylum Arthropoda; class Arachnida; order Araneae; family Salticidae; genus Maratus; species Maratus speciosus. The sequence continues at coordinate 496,823,237 of OZ010794.1, read as the reverse complement.
ATTTTCAACATGTAGATGGCAACACTTGGGCTGTTTATGAGTAAAGATAGATTTATTTTTTTCAATTGTTGCTACTTGTTCTTTTTGTTTTGTTTAGGGGCTTGCAAAATACCCTATTTTCACCTGCAGTGAGCAAGTGAAATTTATTTCTTATTCTTGTTCCTAAAATTCTTGTGTGTTTAATATTATAGAATTTTATCAAGGTAAATTATTTTTTCAATTAAACACCAGTATTGCCGATTAGTAACAAACTGTTTTTTAGCCGTAAACTATACTTAAAACAAAATATGATTTTTTTAAGTATTTTTCCATGATTTGTTTAAAAAATGAAAGCCGAAAAACACTATTACAATGATTTTTGAAAAATCAGGCATTTAAGGGTTAAGTTTTATTGTAGTAACTGAAAAAAAATTACATGCAAAAAATTACAGTAGACCATGATGCAGTAGATAAAGGGTTAAGAAATAATTGTCTTTTTTACATCGTTACAGATATAGACGTCGACTTAGTTGTTCAAGATGAAACAAAAAACTATGGGCAATTTTTTTTAAATAAAAGAAACAATTTAACAAAATCAGTTTGTTTGATATGTCTGTTAATGTAGTAGTACTATTATCTTTTTCATACAGTTGAAATTATTAGTATAAACATTTTTTTGCGGCAGGTTACGTATCTTTTTCATACTTTATACTGTGTCGTAATTATCTGCCATGAAATGTATAAAAATATATTTAAAACATAGCAGAAAAAAAAACGGGTTTGTTTGAATTTGTTTATTTTATGTACATATATTGATAACAATAGTATTATCAGAATTAATCTATTGAATGAAACCGATATTACTCATTTATATAATACACAAAATTCTTCCTTTGTTTCAGATTTATGACAAAACAATTATTTTAACGAATGCAACCACATTATACAAATAACAATGCTGGTGCAACACGAGATACTCTACGCACATTTACGAACAATACGAATTTGACAATCAAATATTCTGTTTCTGATATCCAGCTCAATATTTCAATTGAAATAAAGAATGGTTGATTGGGATGGCTGCTGCCAACTGTATCGGAAATCTATAAATCTTATATCATGTACGCTTAGAGTTAATGAATAAATTTCCGTTATTTGAAAACTAATTTCAAAATGTTTAAGCTTAAATTAGACAAAGATAAAATAGACGTTTACAGATAGTTTTGATAAAACAATGCTTTATGTTTTATATGCAGAATGAACAAAATTAAAAAAAGCTACGAAAACGGGTTAAAATTTCGATTGAAATTAATGAAATTGCTTTGTGAGCAAAAAAGATTTATTAGCACTTTGTAAATAAATATACTCAATGTAAAAAAATATAATACAATTATATATTTAAGATCGGAATGCCGAAAGAAAAATATTATATACACTAAAATAAAAATGTAGGGTTTTTTAATCGATTTTTGTGATTAGTGTGTATACATGTTTTGGATACAACTACATCTGAAATCCATTATTAAAAATTTAGAAATAGATAGATTTATTTTTCCTCTGATATGGAATAAGCATGGTCTAAAACCTCGAAAAAAAAGTTAACGTTTAAACATCGCTTCTCAATCTGTGGATAAATATATAAAATTCGGAGCTATTATTTATGTTCATGTTTTTTTACACATTTTACCTATGCTAAATGCTAGCAAGTCAACGACATATTTTAGGATACTGCATTTCTTAGTAAATACTCCACCCTCAAACCCATTTTAACAATTTGTTGACGGGCAATTTTGTATGAAATATGATATTTAAACCAGCATAAGCTCCGCCCTCTTCTGAAATTGGTTTTCTAGATAGGTTCCTAAAGTTTATGCGTCATTAAGTATATTTCGATGTACGAATATATAAAATGCCTCAGGATCTATAAAAATTACGGACAACATGATATAAATGCACTTACTCTAAGATAAAAGCTATGACCTTAGTCAGTAATGTTTGGTTAAATAAACACGAACATTCTCACACCCGGAAGCCAGTGTGTTAAATGCTATACAATACGAAAAATTCAGAAGAGTGAGAGTAGGCATCAACAGAATGAAAAATTACCATAGAACATGGGGCCGCAAACCGCGCATTTAATCAAAATTACAGTGTGTTTTACCCTAACTGAATTTGAGTTTACTGCAATAACATTTAGAAAAATGAAGTATTTTATAATAAAAATCTAAATAAACATTCTCACTTTTAGACTAGATTAATTTTAACACAATTGTTCTAATTGATAAATAAATTATATCAGATCTGTAGAATCTGATAATTTAAATGTATTTCGTTTTCTTCGCTTCTGGAATTGTCGTGTTTTGTTTTGTTTTTTCTCGCGTCAATTGTAGGTTTATTACGTTAATTTAGTTTATTTATCAACTTTATCAATTTCTGTTATGAAAGTTTCTGACGTTTTTCAGCATTTTCTGAAACAAATAAATCGTTAGATATTATTGTATTATTATTACTACTATTAAAATATTTATATTAGTTAAAATTTAAATGATTTTATCAATTAATATATTTATAAACGTAAACGTTATATATTTATTTTAAATTTCATTACATTTAGTTAAAATCAACACTAAGTATAATTTTGAAATATTGATTAAAGGTGGCCATCTCTCCTGAAATTGAAGGTCTGATGGTCGCCCAATTTAACACTTTCACGCCGGCGCGGTGGGTCACACTCGACTGTCTCAGAGCTGCCAAGTCTTCGGCTTTTTGGATACCAGTATTTTAATACAGAACGTGTTGTTTTATTTAATTAGAACAATTGGGCGATTTAAATGAACAGCATTTTCTCTAAAATAACAGTGGTGTGCAAAGAGCCGGAGACTTGACAACTCTGAGACAGTCGAGTGCGACCCACCGCGCCGACGTGAACGTGTTAAAGCATCAATAGCCATTGTACGTATTTGTTTTATGCTTAGAAGTAACGATTAGATTATGTACGTCTCTTAAAAGTCCATATAGTAAAAAATATATATAACGTACGTACTGCGAAAAATTCAGATACCTAAGTCAAAAAAATATTCAACCACTAAATTAAATAAACGTTAAAATTTCACTTACTTTTTATAATCAAAAAACACAACTGCACGTCGCAATAAATAAACTCGTTGAACTATTTCATAACGTTTATGTTGCAATCTATGATCAAGTTTTAGATATATTTATACTGGCTATCTCTCATCTATGACCATCTATCCTAGAATTACCTTATGTATATTTCGCGTACTGAACAACTGGCCTCAAATCTTCAATAATACATGAAACTAAAACGGTTAACAAATTGTATATTATGCGGATGATAGCAGATAACTTTCATCATTTCTCTCAGCAGAATAAATTTGTATAATGTTCTAGACTTATATTTAAAGATTTCATGAACATCTGAAAGTCTGTTATTTTTTTTGCATAATCAATACTTTTTCAATATAGTTTGCTTAGAAGCGGACTAAGTTTTCTGTAAATGAAGCGAATTTCCAAAAAATAAATATATTTCCATAATATTGCTTCTTTTAATAATAAGAAAAGGGATTTTAAGTCTGCTACCTTCATTTAGGTGCAAAGTGTGCATAAAACAGGTACAAATGTATAATAAAATTTTCCTGATAAAAAAACAAAATTGCAAGTATTTTAAAAGGCAATGGCTGATTTCTATGTCGGGGATATAATTTTATAATGTTATCATTAATTTAAAAAAAAATTGGTCACAGTAAGGAATTTTTGGAATAAAGCATTTTTTAATCAATATTAAAATAATTTTATAGCAGACACTTAATTTTTATACGAATAATTTCTGCATTTCAAATGAAAAACAAATTTCAAATTTCAAAGTAATTGCTTAAAAGGCGCAAAGGCCAACATAGTGAAAAAGATTCCAAGCCGGGACTCGAACCCGGGCCATCGGTATAGCGCACTGACGTTCTACCGACTAAACCACTTGGAACGATACCTAGCTCGGAAAATTTCTCACTATTATATGTTGGCAAGGCTACAAACGCAGCACAAGATGGAATATTTATCGTGAGTCACCGACCTGGAACAAACACGAAACATAATTAAATCCAGCATCGATAGAAATTATATTAATACATGGAAAGCCTATGTAGCCTTGCCAACATATAATACTGAGAAATTTTCCGAGCTAGGTATCGTTCCAAGTGGTTTAGTCGGTAGAACATCAGTGCGCTATACTGATGGCCCGGGTTCGAGTCCCGGCTTGGAATCTTTTTCACTATGTTGGCCTTTGCGCCTTTTAAGCAATTACTTTGAAATTTGAAATTTGTTTTTCATTTGAAATATTGTATGCAAGGCGAGTGTTTCTCTCTGGAATAATTTCCATGTATTAATATAATTTCTGCATTATAAAGGATTTTCTTCTAAGACTTTTGGTGCGGCATATTGCATCGAAATTTTTTCTATTATTAGAAAAGAAATATCAAAAATTATTCTTTTATGTATATATTTTCTGCATGATACAAGTCTTTAATTCAAAGATTTAATATACAGTGCATTGGAGCCTTTAATCGTATTGCGTACAAAAAACTGGTAGTTAAAGTAATATAGGTTTGTACGCAGAACCACTATTTAATGCAAAAGATTATTTATTTCTTATTTTTCGGCGTACAGGGTGGTTATAATTAAACTTCCCCTATAAACAACGTCCTACAGCGCAGACGGGTGAACTGAACGCAATGAAATTTGGTATATAGACTATACACGGGATGCGCTCACGAAATTTTGAAAAAAAAAAAAAAAAAAAATAGTTCCATATCCATCAGAGTGCGCCTTTTCCAAAAAAAAAAACAAACATTAAGACCAATGTTAGACGGGCGTCTTTTTAGCTGCTTTTTTGCTTTAAGTATTATCCATTCACAATGCTATAGCATTGTCTAAATTTTCTAAATTTAATACAATAAACGGCCAAAACAGTCGGTTTTACACTTTATTACCCATAATTCTTGTTCGGGATTGTTAATATTGTTTCTGTATTTCATTTTGGTCGTTTATTGTGTTAAATTTAATGTTTTTTTTTTTTCGGAAAAGACGCCCTCTGGGGGATACTTTGGAACTAACATTTTTTTTTTTTTTCGAAATTCCGTGAGCGCATCTCGTGTATAGTCAATATACCAAATTGCGTTGCATTCTGTTCACCCGTTTGCGCTGTAGGATGCCGTTTATAGGGTAAGTTTAATTATAACCACCCTGTATTTTGAATTACGACAGTTAAGGACAATATTTCGGAAATCAATTTCTTCGAAATCAACGTCACCGAAGCTTGTTAGATATCAAATGTTTGCATTAATCAGTTTCATTAAGAGTTTTATAATAATGCATTCAGCCTTTTTTTAGTTACTATATATAAATCATTCAAAGAAGGTTATTTATAGAAGAAAATAATTTATTGGTGTTATATTTGTAATAGAAACTAATTTATTAAAAATACTGCATTTTGTGCATCTGTTTTTCCGCAGATTCTGAATTTATTGAAAAAATAATTTAATTGCTTGTTGTTTGTAAGAATTCTTCATCTTCAATCAATTTTTCAATTGAAAACAATTTATTTAAAACTAAAACACTATTTAAATATAAACAGAAACGAAGATTCTTACGTTACAAATCCAGCATTGTTTTATTCAGTTTATTTAAAACTGTTAAAATTTTCCTTAAATATAGCTTAAATTTCTCTTAAATGTATTCATAAAAAATAAACAATATTTTCAATTAACTTCGATAGTTATTTCAACGTATTTTTTTTCTTTTTTACGTAGTTGAATAGTAAGTAAATTTATGACAATTTTGTCGGAACATTTTAATCTATCGTGATAAATAAACAAAGAACATAGTAATTTGTTTGAAAATTATACACTGTTAAAATGAAGAAAAGACATGCACGGTGAACAAGCAGTTTATGTTTGTATGTACAGTGCAATGAAAATTGTAAAACATTTTCCATAAATAACAGTTCAGAGAAATGTTAAAATAAAATTGAAGTACTTTTCATTCTTTTCAACAAAAGTCAAACAAACTGATGTGATATAATGAAATAATATTAAAGAAAATTGCACGTAAAACTCAAAAATATTTTACAATAATAATCGCACAGCTATTATATACGGTAGCATTCATATAATTATAAGTGCAATGAAAAATAAAAATGTGTTAATTACAATTTTAATGTATCATAAATGTAATAATATAAATTTTACAATTTCTTTTTAAAACACTTTATTGAGAAATATTTAAAAAATGTTCTGATCAAGAATGCGTAAAAATATTATTGGAAATAATTTAACGTAGGCAATATTTAGAAATTACTTTCCTAAAATCCAAAATAATTGCTTTAAAAAATAACATTGCTTTAAAAAAAAAAGTCAAACTTACATTTAAAAAACATACTTGAAAATGTAAAAGCAAATCTTTCTAAAAACAGATTAATACGATTATTATGAGAGATTATTATGATAGTTTCTGTTATTAACCATTTGTAAAAATGGTTATTGTCCTCGTCAGAGTAGTAAATCAAAACCATATCTGAAGCTTTTTATTGGTTTAATCCGCATTATATTCGTTTTCTGATTGTACTATACAGTAATCTGTATTTCCCTTTACTTTCAACAGAGATGGATACTTCTGTTGCCGCTATGACAAAAAAGTAATAAAAACTACAAAAAAAAAACATTAATTTTTTTATTTAATTCTTTTTTTTTCAATTAGTAATTAGTATTACACAAAAATTAAATAATACAAAAAAGAATTGCGCAATTTTATTAAAATTTTCAATCTATTAAAAATATTTATGTATTCTACCTTATTATATATATATATATATATATATATATATATATGACACATTCATTTTTTATTTATGAGTGGATAAAATTTACATTCTAAACTATTTAAATGTTATACTAAAATCTATTTCAAGAACATCTGAAAAATTATTAGATTTTCCTATAACAAAACATAAACGTTCTATTTAACTTTAATATAAATTTTTTTTGAACGAAACTATGTTTTTCGTAAACGAAGCCAATTTCCATGAAGTAAAAAATTTTCCGCAATGATTTATTTATTCGTTGAAAAATACATTCAAGAGTATTACCTAAATTTTGTTACAAAGTATACATGAAACATATTAAAAAATTAAATAAGTTCCAAGATAAAAAGAGAATTTGTATATATTTTAAATGAATAACAATTTTATGTGTTGTGCTTGTAATATTGTATTTATGACTTCAATTTTTTTTCTATACAAAATATCCAAAATTTACTACTTTAAAAGAATGCCTTTTTTTATCCGCCATTTTTTGCACATAGAAAATAGTTTTATCGCTGCACACTTTTTTCTACTGACATATTTTCTACATAGTAGGGACATTTCTTTTTAAGCCTTTAATTTAGTATGCTGAACTACAAAACTTGTATTAACTCTAAAAGCCATGTATTTTAAAAGCCATGTACAATCCTTTGTCGAGAAAATAAACAAATTAGTCTTGTTTGTAAGAAAGTATAAACTTTCCAACAGTTAAATAAAGAAATCCTTCCAAACAAATCAATTTGTTTGAAATTAGCGTGGCATTTAAATCAACAGATTCAAAACAAAATTTTGAATTTTATTTATTTTGTTTCTTTGAAAGTTGTATATAAGGTATCTGGTCTTTCTTATCCACTATATAAATCTCTAAAACATTGCATACTATTGTAAACCATTTAAGTCCGTATTCTGGTCTAGAGGCATAAACCTTAGGAATTTTGTCGAAATGGATTAGTTTCATCGTTTTGCAATATATTTATTGATATTTTGAAAATATACCAAAAAAAAAAAAAATTGTAAAATAAAGGAGGTGTTCTTGTTGGCACGATTGTAACCCTTCTGACGACCTAAAAAAATTATAAAAAATATTTCTTATTTATTAAGAATATCGTTATAGTCCCTACCTAAGAGAAAACGGATTTCTCTCTTTTTCTTTTTTTTTTTCAAAAATATTTGCTATGTGCAAAAAAAAAGGGGGGCATTTTTCGATTCTTTCTTTTTTTTTTTCCTAATTTCTATTTTTCTTTAAATCGTAAAAGAAAACTAATTTTGTTCAAAAATGGTAGTGACGATAGAAAGGTATACATTGAAGGCTGGCAAAAAAATTTGAAATAAATCGGTTAAATAGAACTTGAGATATCATGTCAACCATGTTGAGAAAAGTAGTTTTGAGTCAAACGCAGTAATGTAGTGTCGAGAGAAAAATAAATGTGCAGATGAGCAGATCTATACCATAGTGCTCATTTAAAGGATTTGCACTTGGTTCCATTAGTGTCTAATCATGTCATTATAATATTAAAAATGGTCGAATGGCCGGGCTTCGTTTACTATCTGTTGTCCGATTTGCTCCTGCCGGTGTGACGGATTTAGTTGCTGCGTCACTAAAATAGCTATAATTCCGTAAATTATTGGAATTTTAAAAGTTCCTTTCGAAGATATATTCTTAGCAGTGTAAATTTTAAAAATATACAACAAAAAAAAAAAAAAGTTTTTTTTTTTTTTTTTTTTTTTTTTTTTTTTTTTTTTTTTTTTAATGCTAGACCTGAATACCTTAAATGTGGTATTAAAATTTCAAGAACATCTGAAAAGTCAATAAAGTTTAATATAATTAAACATGAACACTCTAACTCTATTACAGATTTTTTAAAACGAAACTATGTTTTTCATAAACGGAGCCAATTTCCGTAGTGTAAACAACTTTCCATGACTCTTCTTTAATGGTTGAAAATTACGTCATACATTTTGTTGCGAAATATGCGTAAAACGTATAAAAAATGTATCAAAAAAAAAAAAAGTTCCACGATAAAAAGAAATTTTGTATGTCTTTTAAGAGAATCACAATTTTATGTGTCGGACTTGTAATATTGTATTTAGAATGCTACCAATTTTTTTTCCACTGTAAAAAATCCAAAATTGACTACTTTAAAAGAATACCTTTTCTATCCGCCATTCTTTGTACATAGAAAGTAATTTATCTCTGCAGACTTTATTTTTATGGACATTTTCCACATAGTAGGCACATTTCTTCAAAAAATACGAATTAATTTTAATCGTTTGGTAAAACAATTTATTTCTCTACTTTAGCGTTTGCAATCTTCTATTAGTGCTAAAGAATTTTGTTATAAAGCACGCATTTAAAATTATTTTAAAGAGGGAAGCCAAAAGAATGATGATTAAACAGATTTTGATCGCAGATTTTCCACAAGTATATTCTTTAAGCATTTAAAATGCCTTGGTTTTAATGAAACATTTATATAAAGTTATAAATCGATTACGGGATACTAATAGCTATGTAAAGATACTTTGGTCTAGTCGTCCACGCTCAGTTCGCAAAATAGAGCGCATCAAAAGAATTCGTGAAAAGGTGTGAAGAAATCCACAAAAATCTGAAAATAAAATGGCTGCCGAACAGAAGGTGAGTCGCAGAACTATGCAAGTTATTATAAATGAAGATCTTGGTTATTACCTTTATCGCAAAAGAAAAATTCAAGGTTTGACTGATGCACAAAGAATAAAAAGATTACAAAAAAGGAAGAAATTGATGAATCGGCATGGTAGGAAAAGTGTTGACAGAATAATAGTTTCCGATGGGAAGCTATTTTGCACTAAACAGTGTTATAATGCTAAAAATGATGTCGTATATTTAGCAACCCTCGAGGATATACCTGAAACCTTTCGAATAGTTAAATGCTTTCAGAACAAGAATTCTGTTATGGTTTGGGCTGCAGTGTCAAACAACGGAAAATTGCCTTTGAAGTTTATCGATAAAGGGATAACAATCAATGCGAATATTACAAACAGGACGTAGCCACATGCTGATAGATTGTATCCCAAAAATAATTGGACATTTCAGAAAGATTCTACACCTTCGCACCGAGCTAAATCAACACAGGCTTGGCTCCCTGTCAATTGTCCGAACTTTATCATGCAAGAAGATTGGCCAGTTTCTTCACCAGATCTAAATCCTTTAGATTATTGCGACTGGGGTATTTTAGAGGCTAAAGTAAATAGCAACAAACATAGAAGTTTGGACTCCCTCAAAGATTCCATATTGCGTGAATGGTACCGATTACCTCTTAAAATGATTCGTGCTGCAGTCGAACAATGGCATAAGAGATTATCTTTGGTAATCGATAAAGATGGCGGTCAATTCGAGTAAAGCTGTTTCCCGGTAAACTTTTATCTTTCATGTTGATTATATTAGTAAGTTATCATTTTCTATTTTATATTTGTAAAATAAAACAACTGAATATTTGTAACAGTATTTAGTAGCCACCCTGTAGTATGCTGCCCTAGAAAAATTATTTTGCTATTTTATTTGTTTTGTCTTGTTTTTTTTATTTTAAAAAATAAAAGCTATATTTATTTCTGTGTACACAAATACTTTGTCGGGTAAATAAACAAATTAATTCTTGTTTGTAAGAATTTATAAATTTTCCAGAAGTTAAATAAGAAAATTCTTCCAAACAAATCAATTTGTTTGATATTAATGCAGCATTTAAGTCAACAGATTCAGAACAATATTTTGTATTGTATTTATTCAGTTTCTTTGAAAATTGTATATAATGTCTCTAGGCTTTTTTATTTACAATATAAATCTCTAAAACTAGGTTATTTTTAAAGTAAGGCATTTTTTATCAAAGTCCTCTTTATGCAAATATATTATTCTACACAGAAAAGGCTTTTTTTACAAATGTGATGTAGCAATATAAAAAATTGATAACACTCTATATGGCTTTATTATAGATTTTTTTAAACGGAATTCTGTTTTTCATCAACGAAGCCAATTTCCGGAGAGTAAACAATTTTTCATAATGCGTTTTAATCGTTGAAAAGTACATCTCAAGAGTATTACCTATTTTTGCTACAAAGTATACATAAAACACATAAAAAATTATAAAAGTTCCAAGATAAAAAGAAAATTTGCATGCATTTTAAATTAATCAAAGTTTTATGCGTCGGCCTTGTAATATTGTATTTATAATGCCATCAAATTTTTTTTCTATGTAAAAAATTCTTATCCGCCATTCTTTGTACATAAAAATTAATATTGTTGCAGGAAGCTTTATTTTTGTGCACATTTTTTGTACATAATAGAAACTCTTCTTTTTAAACCTTTAATGCAGTTAATACAATACTGCCTTAAAACTTTGTTTCTTTTTTATTTAAGGACTCTCAGAACTCTTAAATCTTCAAAGTTTTCGAAATTTGTATTTTTTTAGATTTTAAACTCCTATCTTTTCTGAACATTTTGATACAATGTTTTCCTTGAAATTCCCATTAGAACAAAAGTTACGACTTTTAGAATTATACCTGCGCAATAGCTGAAGCAACATTTCCGAAATTTTGAAGTAATTTTTCTCCAAATGATGTTTTTAGGCATAACGCACAGGATATCTCAAAAAACTTCTGAATATTTTTTCATGAAATTTTCAATACATATTTTTCATGTTAGTCTGTATAAACTGAACCTAATATTTCACTTTTATTGTTTTAAAAAAATACTTTCTTAAGTAATTTTAACGTTGAAATTTTCAAAATTTTGTATTAGCTAAATACAACTTTGTATTGGAAATATAAAAATCATTTAAATACAAATTTATTTAGGTTTAGGGTAATATGTAGAATATGAAGTATAATTAGGCGCAAAAATTTTCACTCTAGCTCCAAAATTTATTTTGTAATCCTGCTCCTAATCTGTAATACCAGTTTTCTGCTCGACAAATATCTGACAGTTTGGAGACCCCTGTAAATACTAATTCTGCATCTTACAGTATTATAAATGCATGAAATGAAAGAATATACTTATGTCTTTCATCCCAATTAAAATTGTGTTTTTAAATCATATACATTTTAAGATATTAAATGTTGAAAATGGTCATTTTTTTTCCTTTTTTAGTCATTTTTTAAGTGTCCTGAGACCCCTTAAAGAAATCAAAGCGATATTTGTTTCAAGGTACACAAATCCTTTGTCGGAAAAATAAACAATCTACACAGTAAAATGAGTCTATGAGGTTACTAAGAATTTTCTAGGAAATTGGGATGCCTTTTATGGAATTACAACAACAACAACAAAAAAAAATCATGGAAAAGTTTCACGTTTGCACTGTAAAATAATATATTAAATAAAAAAAATAAAAAAATCCGGCTGCGTAAAAAGCGAGCTAATTAATTATTTCTCATCAATATGAAACTATTTTTTATATTACTTACCTTTTTTTTATTTACTTGTATTGATGACTTTTGAGGTGTGTTTAATTATTAGTTCCTATCTACAAACACTCTTTTGATGAGTCCTATAGATGTCTATTATAAAGGTTAGAGTTACAGTAAGGGTAGCGATCCAATGTACACAACTTCCAGGTTGTGTAATATTTAAACGGAGCTTCTGACTGTAAAATAGTCAATGAAACATCGTCTTCATTTTGAAAGACCTATCCAATGATATGCCACTCAATAGGATGCGTAATTTGTTTCGTGTCTACCGCCATTTTTTATTTTACGGCCGCCATTTTGAAATTATAAAAACAAAACCTAGCCTATAACCATCGGGCCGTTAAGACGAATTGATAGAGACCTCAGTCATTAAAATCCATCCAGCCATTGGGATGTTTCGAGTGTATAAAGAAATCCACATACACAGATACGCGTAAAACACATAACTCTTCTTTTCAGTCGGGTAAAAAAAAAAAAAATAATAATAATAAAAATCTATAATGTTATTAAGATTTTTTTAAATTTAAGAATTTATTAAGAATTTTCTAAAAAACTGAGACACCTAGAACTTTTTATGTAACTGCAGCAAAAATTATTCATCTAATTATCCCGGGTTACCGGTAAAATTTTAATAAGCATAGAAATTTCCGTAGCTTTCAAAATCTAGTTTTGTAGATTTACATCTTTTTTCTATGCAGTGGACAGGTAAAATTTTAGTAAGTTAAAGATTTCTATAGCTTTTACAAAAACTAGCTTTCTAGATTTATATCTTTTATTTCTTATTTTTTTTACAGAGTTCGATAGTTTATTATGGTAGTTTCTCTTATTTAACTCTTTTTTTTTTCGTTAGTAATTACAGTATTACGTAAAGATTAAATAATGCAAAAGGATCGCATAATTTGATTAAATCTTTCCATTTATTAAAAATATTTAAGAATTCTACTCTATTTAAAAAAGAATATAACGTTTAAAAACACTACATGTGCATCTTCAAGCCTTTATTATTTCGACACGTTCATTTATTATTTATGAGTATAAAAATTTGCATTGTAAAGTAATTAAATGTTATATTAAAATTTCAAAAACATTGGGAAAAGTTATTAACACTATTATTTTTCTTTATTATAGAATTTTTAAAACAAAACTATGCTTTTCACAAACGAAGCCAATTTCCGGAGATAACAATTTTCCATAATATTTTCTTTAATCGTTGAAAAATACATCTGAAGAATATTACCTATATTTTGTTACAAAGTATACGTAAAACATATAAAACAAGTAATATAAAAATTTTGTTTTTAAAGTCAATTCCTACTTAGGCCATCAAAGAAAAATTTAATATAATCAAGCTAATAATGAGTTTTTGTTGCATTAAAATATCTCAATTCGTTGATTTTCTATAAGCAAGTAGGTTTACAATGGGACTCTATGGGAATTTGGCGAAATATTACAGATATCGCCAAGTTGGCGTCACTTTTGGCGGCTCATTTTGGTCGCCAAATTTGGCGATATATCGCTAAGTTGGCGACAAAGTTGGCGGTATTTGGCGACAGAACAGGGTCCCCCCCCCCCCCTTAGGTAACCCTTATTGAAAATACTTTCATTGAAATTCAATAACCAATGGCGGCCATTTTGTTTCCCATGCAAAACTAAAATTAATTAATTAAAATTTAATTAATTAATTAATATTTGAAAAAAAACTGTATTAACATCAATTGATAACAATTGATGTTAATACAGTTTAAAAAAATACAGTACAAGTTCAGTACAAGTTTTAAAAAATTTATTTCAACTTGATAAGATGAATAATGAGTATTTTATTAACGATTGAAAATTTGTACAAGATAAATATATAAATATATAAATAAATATAGGGAGAGTGTGAGCTAATAGTAGGAATTTAAAAATATAAAAGTTCCCAGACAAAAAAAATTCTCATATATTTTAAAATAATCACAATTTTAAGTGTCGAGCTTGTAATATTGTATTTATAATGACAACAAACTTTTTTCTATGAAAAACATCCAAAATAAGCTACTTTAAAGAATGTATTTTTTCATATTGATTGTTTCCTGCCCGTTTGTATTCTTGAAAGTTTTATTCCTAGTGATGGTTTTAAAGATTAAACAAAAACGTTGAGTTTTATTTTATTCACGTTTTTTTTTTTTATTTGACATCATCTTTAAATTTATGAATAATGTCTACGGTGGATAGCATCATCTATTTTGTTTAGAAAATGAATTTGTTTGAAATTAAACAGATTAAAAACAAAATTTTGTATTGTATTTATTCTGTTTCTTTGAAAGCTGTATATAATGCGTCTATGGTTTCTTATGTACTATATAAATCTCTGAAACTAGATTAGTTTTAAAATAAGGAATTTTTTATCAAAGTCCTTTTTATGAAAATACATTATTCTGCATAAAAAAACTTTTCTTTTTACACTTTTGATGTAGCAATATGAAAAATTGAATAGCCCTTTCTATGCTTACATATTCTACGTAATAAAGTCTTTTCTTTTCATACATTTGATGTTGCATCGTCGAAGACTTTGCTTTTATTATACAAAATATTTGAAAATCAAAGCAGATATCTGTTTATTCGCACACCATCTACTTATCGGGAAAATAAGCAAATTAGTTATTTCGGAAAATATTTTAGATTTTGGCAGTTAAATAAGAAAATAATTTGTTTGAATCAAATGTCCTTGTGCAATCAGCATTATCTAGCCTTCATAAATAAAAAAGCGTTGCATATTTTGTCTTTATCCAGTTACATTAAAACTGACATAATGTTCTTTACAATTTAAAATTTCCCATGAATGTAACAGAAACATTAGTTTCTGTTTAAAGGGTGGTTTATTTCTATTCAGTTGGCCTTTTTTATTATTATTTTTGTACAGAACAGTAAGTAAATGCTTCATTATTTGTCCGAAAATTTAAAATTTTATTTCTTTAATAACAAGCAACAAATTCCGAATTTATTTCAAGATAATTTGCTAACAATGGAGATAAGAAGAGGAGGAGAAATATCATGTGGAGTCTATTAGTTGCGAGTAAAGTAACCGAGGAGGTTGTCACAAAATGGCGGCTGATTTTTTACATCGGATCCACAGTTTCTGATTACCGCCAAAGCGAACTTCCACCAGAAAATTCTGAATAAAAAATTTCGTCTTATTTTAGCGGCTTATACATGCAAAATTACTTTCGAAATTATGGTAAAACTTTCTATTCGTTTTACTGGTAGAAGTTGCCCGTCGTATTATAACCTCTTTTAGTGACAATGGCAGAGGGTTGTTTAGGTTATTATAATATGCCGGAGACGCAGGGCCTGACTAACGCCGAAGTAAACTTCTAACAGTAAATATATATATATGCTTTGGACCATAATTCAGACTGAAATTCTGCATTAATAAAGTGTTTAAGTACAGAGAAAAAATTATATTTAAGTTGACTGGTGAACGTTTGCCCCGGCGGAAATGAGGCGCTGCGAAACTGTTTGCAAATGAAAATTCACCATTTTGAGGATATGTTGATTCCGATTTGTTCACTGTGTCATAATTGAAACCAAAGGAATACTAGCTTAAAAAATTAAAATGCTTATTTTCTACCTCTTATCGGCCTTTTCACGTGACATCGGCACCAGCATCTCTTACATGAATTTATTCGGTCTGCACCTCTTTTCGTCAACATGTGCACAAAATTATTTATAAAATATAGTGTTGCAAATAGAAAATAAAAATAGAATTATGGATAAAAAGCTAGCACCAGATAAGGGTTAAATACAGTAAAAAAAGACAGCGTTTTCTTAACCCTACATTCTACCAGTCGGGCACAATGGACTCGATAAGAAGATTCAAATTCATTTTTCTGTACAAATACAAAAAGTCTGAAAATCATGTAAATATGTGGATTTTTCTAAAATGATCTAGTCCTTCTATATAGGGCAGGGGAGTACACAGTGAGACATGGTACACAGTGAGACAGCAGTCATTTTGACATATAGTTATAACTTTTTCTCTTAGCTGGAACACACACTGAACCGCCTCATCTTATGCAACACGTGGATGTAGTTTCAGCACTCCGGTTACTCGTTGAACACAATAGTAAGTAATTATTTATTTTACAGGAGTTAAAGTTACATAAACGTCCCTTTTAGAGTTTATTTCTTTCATTATAGCGTATATTTACTTAACCAAACCTAGTTATATCTAATGATAGACTATGTCGACAAAACGACACAAGCATTCAAAGCTGTGAAATTGATGATAAAACAGAACTGATGATAAACATCCATTTTGTTACAACGTAACGAAAGTACACTGTGAGACACACAGTTATGGTACACAGTGAGACGTGCCTCATTGTGTATCTAGGTATCTACTATGTTGTTCTGATGTAAAAAAAAATATTTACTAATAAAAGAAAGTTTTTTTCTCTTTCTCTCTATCTGTGTGTGTGTGGGAGGTGCAATGGCTAGTGAAATCTACTAAACGTAAGAGGCTGAAAATTTGCATGAAGGCAGCCCAATGTCTGCCATTGTTCTCCCGAGGCTCATATTTTTTTTAAAAAAATTTAATCTAGAAATATTAATTAGAAGTCATAAACTGCAGAAAATTATTGATAGACTGTAAAAAATGTATGATTTATGAAAATATATACATTGTCTCACTGTGTACCACTTGTGGTACACAGTGAGACGATTTTTGATACTCCGTTATTCTGCTTCTGTGCTTTTATAAATAACTTTTTTAAAACCATTTATACATTAATGTTTAGCGTATTTGTGTAGCTTAAAGATGTAGCAAAAATTTTTTCAAAAGAATAAAAATCGTTGCCATTCGTTAAGTAGTAATATTTTTCGTCTCACTGTGTACTACCTTTCCCTATATAAAAAAGTAACGATTTTGAATGGCCCAACAAAAATCTGCCTAGATCTTCCCGGTACACTCCTAGATCAGCATCCTTATTTCTTGTGACCGGGGGCGTTTCTTCGTTAATATTAAGAAAACTGTTTCATACAAAAATATGAAAATTAGTGCTATTGTAGAAAAATGCTTGATAAACACGCTGATGCAGACAGTTTTTAATTCGAATGATTATTTTAAGAAATATTTAATGTTAAAGTTGGTCAAAATCGTTTCATTAAAAAAAATTATATGAGCAAAATCTATACATAGGAATTTAAACATTTTTACATCATTTAATGCATTATAAGTTCCCGGTGTGCAGACTACATTTAATTTTTTAATTTGACTCATATTTTGAGGATTTATCTCCATTTTAAATTCAAATTTTCTACATTTCGAGAGATATTTTTTACATATTTTACAAAAGCGCATTATTTTAAATTGTTGCCAATTTTAAAAACACCACAAAGAATAATATTTCCTTCAAATTAAAAATTTATTTACACGTAGCTATTATATTCAGAAAAAACTTTCAAATGAGAATTAAGTGACTACGTGTTAAAGAACAGGAAAATATTGAAAATTAGTCCTAAAAACTATAGTTACACATAAAATTTAAAAGAGAGAGAAAAATTTCAAATAAATTCATTAGTATGTGTTAAATGTCGCAAATGCAAGAAATTTACGTCATATTTAAAAAAGGTCAAGTAATTAACAGTTGGTAAAACAGTTTAAATTAAAAAATATATTTGCGCAAGACATTTATTTCATATTTTGAGATAATCTTTTCAACGACTATCGTGAATTCTAAGACAGCGCAAATGATATTTCCCGTCTAACAACATAAATATTTTCATGTGAATGTTAAAAAGAGAAAGAATACGTTGGAGAAAACTACGCCAGATATAAAACGATACATTTCAACTGCGGTATTTAAAAGAAATTTCTTATAGATCTGATAAAAAATCGAGAGACAAAGCCTTTGTTTATTTATTCATTTTACATTAGCTTATTTCTAATTTTTAACAATTTTTTTTAATCAAAGCCGAAAACAGCCATTGTATCCCTTAACAAACGCTGATTTCGCCTTAAAAATCTCCAATCAAAGGAATGTGAATGAAAACCCGTTTACAGGGAGATCACCACTGTTTTTTAAAATTATAATTCAACCTTTTTGAAGCCGATGAAATTAGCCTGTTTTTAGAATCTGTGGTGTCGGAACGGGGGGTTGAGCGTAGCTCGTAGGGGGCAGAGCCCCCTAGTCTTTTTATATAAAAAGTGTAGAACCAAAAAGTAAATTTTTTTTCTTAATATTCAGCCATTTTTTTCATGAGAAAAACCATTTTGAATGTACCTGTATATACTAAGAATGTATATACTAACAACGCATGTGCAAATAGATACATTGAAAATATTTTCTATGTACAACAAAGGACTTTGATAAAAATGTTTCACTTAAAAAATGATCTATATTGGATTTTTATATTTTAACAAAAATATAATCCTTGCAGATAAAAGAGTTGTTTTCTTTTAAAATGCTTGTATATTTTCTTTTTTATACTGGAATGATAATTTTACCTGTTTTTATGTATTTTATGTACACTTTGTACCAGGGTTCGCAAAAACCCGGGTTTTTCTGGTAAAACCCAACCCATGTGGGTTTTTCGGGTTTTTTCATGAAAAACCCAATTTTCCCCGGTGAAAATCGGGTTTTTTCAAAAGTATAATATATGCGCAATTAAATTATTGTATACTATATTTTCTATATATTATACACTATACATAAAGAAAATACACTGTTCCCATATATACAATATAATTGTAATGCTATTTTACAAGTTATAAATTGTTTAAATTATATGAATTTAAATTAATTAAATGTCAACGTTTCTCACAAATTAGTTTTAAATATAATAGAAGATATAAAATTGTTAATTTTCTTTAAATCAAATAATGAATATAATATTAAAATTTAAAATGTATAAGTAGGAAGAAAAAGAGGGGTAAACTATTCGAATGTGCCAATTCCTAAAGTTTCTTCTATCTCACATGTTAATAATTCAAAATTCGCTATCACAGTGCCAAAATTAAATGACAATCTATGCCCATCATGAGGATTGTAAAATATAGATTCGTTGAATTGGATGCATTTAACAAGGAGATATAAGTATCACCTGTTGTGCAATTTACAACAAAACCTGATCAGTGCCAGTTTACATCAACATCTAACTGAATCTGATGTTTGATGAAAATCCATGCATTATTAGTTCTTCAGATAAAGCTATTGCAAAAAGTGAGATAAATGCAGCCCAACAATGCCACTGTTGGGGGCGATATACACCAAAAACTAATCAGCACCAGTTTATATCAAGGTCTAACTGAATCTAAATTTTTATTCAATTTCGCACATTAGTTCTTGAGATAAGGGTTATTGATGAAATCGCGAAAAATGCAGCATACTAACACTACCTGTTGGGCGATATGCACCAAAATTTGAATAAGCAACAACTTAACTTGTAACTGAATCTGAAGTTTTATGAAAATCCGTGCATTAGTTCTTGAGATAAAGGATAAAGCTATTGCAAAAATTGAGATAAATGCAGCATATGAGCGCCACCTGTTGGGCAGTATACACCAAAAACTAATCAGCGCCAGTTTACATCAAGGTCTAACTCAATCTAAAGTTTTGTGAAATTCTGTGCATTAGTTCTTGAGATAGAGCACCCACAAATTTTTTTTCCCATACAGACAGATATTTTAAAAAAACCATCAAATCGGCTTCAGGACCTTTAAAACGTACAAATCCATCATAAACCGGAATTCGAAAATTTTCACAAATCCAATACTTTCTTCTGTAAAGATAAGAAGAAAGTAAAAATACATATTTTTTATTTCCATGAATATAGTTGATTTGAATTTTTTATATAAAGACATTCTTATGATATAATCTTTACCTATAATTGTGTACTATGTATGTTGCCTACTAGGTTCTCCAATAGCAGAAAATTCTCCAAGTGTCTGCGACAGATCCTTCAGGGACTGAAAATAATCTGCAGCTAAAATGTTACAAATGAACCTTTAATTAATTAATCATTTACTTTTAATATTTTTAAGCATTTTACTCATTTTTATTAATAATAATCTTAAGCTTTAGTGATAAATAATAAAGAACTAAACATAATATAAAGTTGGAAAAAGATCCAATGGAAAAAAAATCTGCAAAAGGGAAAAGAAAATCTGCGACGCACCTCACCCGTCAGGAACTTTCTGCAACCAGGCTACACTGTAAAAAAAAATCTGTAGTTCTACAGATGTAAAGTTACATGCTTACTAAACTTTCACCTGTAACTGTACGAAAAAAGCTGCAAATCTACAAAACTAGTTTTTGTAAAGCTACAAAAATCTGTAACTTTACAAATGAATCTGCTAAAATTTCAGTAATCTTTCTAAACTTTTATTTGTAACCCTGGCTGGAGTTACATGGAAAGTTCTCGGAATCCCAGTTTCCAAAAAAATTCTTAGTAACCTTACAGATTTTTTGATTTTCGGCGCAAAAGTGTGTCTGTTACATGAAATTTTGTTGTTGCCGTTACATGAAAAGTTCTAGGAATCTAAGTTTCCTAGAAAAACTTTAGTAACTTCACAGATTTTTTTTTACAGTGTAGGTTCTATGTTAGTAAAGTATTTCAATGTGCTGAAATACATTTTTATTTTACTTCAGATGTGTATGTAATGGCTTTTATATATTAATATTTTTTCAAAATTAACTGAAATGACTTAAATTCATTAAATGTATATGTTGTTTAAATTTTTAAATTATTTCTGAAAATTGAAAAAACCCACATTATGGGTTTTTCAATGGGCTTTTTCAAGTGGGCCCATTCTGAAAAAACCCACCGGGTTTTATCAAACTGGGCCCAGCTTTGCGAACCCTGCTTTGTACCAAAATGAAGGTAATAGACACCAGATGAATTTTTTTAAGTTAATTAAATAGATATTATCTTCTAAGGTATTTTTGGAAATTTTCCAGAAATTGGCTTCCTTTACAAAAATCATAGTCCCGTTATTAACAACCTTTTTTAAAAGTAACTAGTCGGATATGCCAATCCCAAAACTTTTTTCTATCTCATGCATGTTAATACTTCAAAATTCTCTAGCGCAGTGCCAAAATGAAATGGCAATCTATGTCCATTATGAAAATTCTAAAGATATGAAATTCCGCGCATTAGTTCTTGAGATAGAACTATCACTAAAATCGTGTAAATCATGCAAAATGCAGCATATCAGCACTACCGGTTAGGTGATTTATACCAAAATTTAATCATTTACAGCTTATGTTAACTTCTAACTGAATCTGAAGTTATACACTGTAAAAAAAAATTTGTAAAGTTACTAAAATTTTTCTAGGAAACTGGGATTCCAGGAACTTTTTATGTAACGGCAACAAGAAAAATTCCTGTAACAGATGCTGTTACAGAAATTTTTGCTGTTGCCGTTACATAAATAGTTCCTGGAATCCCAGTTTCCGCGAAATATGTTAGTAACTTTACAGATTTTTTTTTACAGTGTATGAAAGTCCGTGCATTAGTTTTTGACATAGAGCTATTGCGTAAATCGTAAAAAATTCCACATAGCAGCGCCAACTTTTAAACGATTTACACCAAAACCTAATTAGGATCAATTTATACAAGGGACTAACTAAATATGAAGCTTGATGAAAATCCATGCATTAGTCCTTGAGATACAGCTATTGCGGAAATCGCGAAAAATGCAGCAGAGCAGCGCAACTTTTGGGCGATTTACACCAAAAACTAAGCACACTAATTTATATAAGGGACTAATTAAATCTGAAATTTGATGAAAATTCGTGCATTAACTCTTGAGATAGAGCTATTGCAATAATCATGAATAATGCATCATAGCAGCGCCACCTGTTGGGTGATTTTCAACAAAATGTAATCAGCACCAAAGTATATTAGGTACTAACTGAATCTGAAGTTTTATTTAATTCCGTGCATTAGTTCTTGAGATATAGTTATTGCGTAAATTGTGAAAAATGCAGTACAGCAGCGCCACCTGTTGGATGAGTTACACCAAAAAGTAATCAGAACCAGTTTATATCAAGGTCTAACTGAATCCAAAATTTTGTGAAATTCTGTGCATTAGTTCTTGAGATAGAGCGCCCACAAAATTTTTGTCAGATACAGACTCACAGAGTGATAGACAAACATTTTCTAAAAACGATCAAATCGAAAACCGGAAGTCGAAATTTTTTACGAATCCAATACTTTCTTCTTGTAAAGATAGAAGAAAGTAAAAAAGAATTACGAGGGTCACTCTGAAATTTTTGAGATACAACTAGGTTTTTAAAGTTATACTTACACAATTTTAGGTGTGTTCAAAGTAGTCTCCTCCAGCATCAATGCACTTTTGTAGACGAATTTTCGACAGATTAAATGCCTCAAGCCATTCATTTTTTGGAATGGATGAAAAAAATACATTTATAGCCACATCAATCTCTTCTTCTGAATGAAAAGGACGTTCACGTAAGTTCTTATTTAGATTAAAGAATAACCAAAAGTCACACATAGCTAGATCAGGTGAATACGGCGGATGTTCTATCACTTTAATTCGTTTTTTTTAAGAAACTCAACTGTTAATCCGGCTGTATGTGGAGATGCATTGTCATGGTGAAGCATTAGTCCCCTAACATTCACTTCTTGTAGAATTTCTGGAAGACATTTAGTGGTATACCAGTTTACTGTTACTGTCTTCTGTCCTTCCAACTTGATGGTTTTGACCAATCCCGTACTTTTGAAGAAAACGGCATACATCACTTTTTTCAGTGCGCGTTGTCTTTTCACAATTGTCGGCGTGGGATCATCTTCAAAGACCCATACTTTGCTTTTTTGACGTGTTGGAACGTCAAAAAACGGTACGTACGTTTCATCACCCGTTACAATTTTAGAAATGATGCGGTGGCCACTATCATTTAGCAATTTAAGAGTTTCATTACTGATTATGACACGCTCCTCTTTTTGGTGCTGAGTTAGATTATGGGGAACCCAACGGCAAACTACTTTTTTCATATGCAATTCTTCATGAATAATTTTGTGTATGGCTGCGGATCCAATGTTAAGTTCCTTCTGTATCATTTGATAGGTACAGCGATTATGATCCATTAACATTTTTTGTATGGGAGACACATTATCCGGGATTACTGCCGACGGCGGCCTTCCTGTGTGTTCTTCATCCTGAAGAAAATTGCGACCTCTGCTAAATTCTTTAAACCATCTGAATACAGTAGCACGAGATGGAGATTCATCACCAAATGCTAATTTCAACCCTTGAACGCATTCTTCTTGATTTAATCCTGCTTTAAAATCGTAGAAAATCATAGCGCGGAAATGTTCTCGCGTCAACTCCATTTTCTCTTCTGTTTAAAATTTATTCTACGCTAAACAAGTTGAAGTAAACCAGTAAAAAATCGTCTGCTGTGTTAAAATACTTTGTATTTTAAAATTAAACCGTTATTTTTATTTTGTAAATTCTCGTCTGCGCGTATCTCAATAATTTCAGAGTAACCCTCGTATTATATTTTATTGTGCAAAAAACACTTTTCAAGATGCTCTTGAAAATTTTATATCGTATTATTTCTTTTATTAGCATACATAATATTTTACGACTTAAATAATATACCAATTCAAAATAATTAAAAAAAAGTGACAAAGTAAAAAATGTTAACAAAATTCCCACATTCATTTTTTTAAATATTATGTGAAATGTTTAAGTAAAAGAAAATTCTTTTGATAATTCTAGAAGGCCGGAAAATCTAATTAAATAGATAAGATAATCTTTATCCTCCAGCTGATGATTAATGGCAAACCTTGTATATAAAACCGTTGTGTCGATGTGGGTTTGGATAAACTCTTTCGACACTTAAACAATCACATTTTTAATAAGGATAACACACAAACTATATACAGATTCGCGAAAAGCGCAAAATAACTTTGAAACATACATATTTCCATAAAAAAAAACATCTCTAGATGAGACACATTTCGTACACTCGCCGAAACTCTACTTAAACCCGCGCAATCATCATTACATACATTCACTTCACTTCATCACTTCATGTTTGGCAAAATATCTCAGGATATTTTGCCGACAGTGGCAACAGTGCCATCTATATGCTATAAAAATAAGGGAAGGCAGTCATTCTGTTACAACCTCCCCCTCTGGTTCCGCGGACGTCCCGGTGAGGAACCAGAAACTTTTTTAGGTGGTCTGCCGCGTTTCCTAATAGGTGCAACAGGCACAATGTCAGAGTCATTACACAGTTTCAAAGCTGAAGTATGACATGTAGCAAGAGGTTCATTTGGATTGTCCATGCTTGCTATAACAAATGTGGTGGGCGATTTTTGAGTTAAAATAATGTATGGTCCGTCACGTTTAGGCATGAACTTTGCAGTTTTATTGCTAGAGGCTTTACTTACTGGATGTAAGTCCACCCAAACCTTGTCTCCTGGAGCAAAACAATGTCCTGATTTTCTTTTACGGTCAGCGTATTTCTTTCTTTGATCTTGCTTGCCTTCAACTTTGTCCTTAATGTCTTTCGTGAAGTTTGCAAATTTCTTGAGGTATGGTGTAATTTCAGGTACAAAGTTGTCATTGTGAATTACAGCACGAATGTCGTGTTGAACATCGTCTGTCGTTCTTAATTCTCTCCCAAATTGTAAAAATGCTGCTGTTTCTCCAGTGGTGTCACATTTAGCAGTATTCATTGCAAAACGTATTGTTGGAAGTTTCTCTTCCCATGAACAGTGGTCATTCTCTACTAATATAGCCAATCTCGGCTTGAGATCTCTATTTTTTCTCTCCACAGGGTTTGCCTGAGGATGATATATGGGAGTTGGGTTTTGTTTGATACCTAAAAGAAAACAAAGTTGTTGCATTACACTACTAACAAATTGTGGTCCGTTATCACATATTATACGTCTGGGTAGACCATATCTAAGGATAACTTCTTCGAGCAACGTAGTTGCACACTGTGCTGCAGTAGCTTCTGTAAGGGCAAATAGTTCAACCCATCTTGTTGCACAGTCTTCTACTATGAATATCCATCTTTTACCATTCTTACTTTTTGGTAAAGGGCCAAAAAGATCAATTGATAGAACTTCAAATCGTTGTGAATACACTGGTGTTTGTAACAAACCGGATGGTTTTTGATTAGAAGGTTTATACCTATTACATTCAGCACAATGTTTGACGTAATCTGCAATGTATGAACGCATTCCAGTCCAATAATATCTTTTGGATATTCTATTAAATGTACCTTCAGCACCGTAGTGACCAGACGTAGGTGAGTCATGGTGTTCTTTTAAAATTTTCTCCCTTTCATGTGAGGGGACTACTAGTTGTGCTTCTTCAGATTCCGAACTTGGGGAATACCTGTATAAAACTCCTTGGTTCATAATATAACCACGTTCAGTCCAGTTAGTGTAGTCTAGAGTTTTTTCTTCATCTTCAAAACTTTTAATAATTTTCTTTAATTCTTCATCTTTCATTTGTTCAGCACGTAGATCACTAGGCATTTTAGCAGGGATATCAATCATTATGGTGCAAATATCACAATCTTCTTTACTGATATGATCACACGCAGGAAGAGAAAGCATGTCAGCTATGACGTTCGCTTTACCTGGAATGTATTCTATTTTCACATTAAATTCTTGCAACTGTAAAGCCCATCTGGCAAGTCTTCCAGAAGGGGACTTTAAGCTCATGAGCCATCGGAGAGGCTGGTGGTCGGATGCCACAGTAACTTCTGTTCCGTCAATGTATCCTCTGAATTTATTAAGAGCCCAGACAACAGCAAGAGCTTCCCATTCCGTGGTTTGATAGTTGCGTTCTGCAGGAGTCAGTAATCTACTGGCGTACTCAATCGGATGCTTTTCCGCACCTTTACCCTGGAGAAGTACTGCTCCAAGAGCATAATTGCTTGCATCGGTTCGAATGATGAAGGGTTTTGTTTCATCAGCTTGTTTCAATATTGGTAATGAAACCAGGCATTGCTTCAAGGCTTGAAATGCATTTTCTTCATCGGCACCCCAATGCCATTGCACATTCTTCTTAGTAAGGTTACTAAGCGGTCTGGATATTTCTGCAAAATCTTGTATAAAACGGCGATACCATGAACATGTCTGCAGCAGTTGTTTTGTATTCTTGGGAGGCGGGATCCTCACAATAGCATCAATTTTCCCAGGATCAACTTCTAGGCCATTTGGAGTTATCCTGTGTCCTAAGTACTTTACTCTGGAACATGCGAAGTTGCATTTTTCTCGATTTGCAGAAAGTTTCCATTTGTCTAATCTTTGAAAAACAGCTTCAAGATCAGATAGATGTTGTTCAAAACTTGATGATAAAATAATGAGGTCATCAAGGTAAGAGAGAATATTTACATCTGGGAGTCCGTTGCGAAAGTTATCCATCGTCCTCTGAAACGTTGCAGGAGCGTTATGGAGTCCAAAAGGCATTCTTCGAAAGCGGTATGTTCCGAGAGGGCATACAAAAGCAGTTTTATCACGATCAGGCCCATAGACACTCACCTGATGGTAGCCAGCATTCAGATCCAGAGTGGTCATGAACTGGGCAGTCTTTGCCTGATGTAGAAGATCGTCCATACGAGGGAGTGGATAGGTATCCGGTATAGTCACCTCATTGAGCTTCCTGTAGTCTACACATAGACGTACACTACCATTTGGCTTAGGAATGAGCACGATTGGTGCAGAATATGGAGATTCGCATTGCTCAATAATTCCTTTGGCAAGAAGATCATCAATTTCTGTTTTCAACAACTCTTTCTTTGCCGGTGATAATCCGTAAGGTGGTAATGATATAGGACGATGTTCTCTGGTGTTTATGTGATGTTCGACGACGGGTGTTGCTTCTCCCCCTGGTTGAAAGGTATTGGAAAATTTTTCAAGCAAGTCATTAAGTCTCTTTCGTTGTATTGCAGATAGGTTTTGACCTTCATTTTCTCTTAACATAACTGTGTTAGCTTTGACATTTGGTGTTGAGATTTCAGGTGTCGTTTTGAAAGGATCATCAGCAAAAGGAAATTTATATCTTGGATTGTTCTGGAAATACCAACTTTGGCTTCGCATATCCAACACAATCCCCATTTTATTCAAAAAATCTATGCCTAACAATGTTCTATTTCCGGTGGCTCCGGGTAACGCAAAAATCGTTGTATTAGTTCTACGACCTTCTATTTCAACAGTGATTGTTGCTTGAAGAACGTTAGTTTCTTTTCGTATGCCATCAGCGAGCGTTATGTTTACACTGGTCTCTTCGAACGAAGTTCCTTGGTCACGGAGAAGCTTGAACAACATTTCCCCAGCAATGGAATGTGTAGCTCCGGTATCTGCGCAAGCTACCCCTGTAATACTATTTACCTTTATATACAACATAGGTGTTGCCTGTGTATTAATATAACAAGATTGGAGATGTAGGGAACTAAAATTTGCTGATTTTACTTGCGTAGATGGGGAACAATTAGGACATTTTGCTTTTACAAAACCTTGTTTCCCACAGCCATAGCAGCTTATAACTGGACGCTTATCATCGTTTACAAAGCGTGAATTCGTATATTTTGAGGTAGAAGTATTTTTGAAATTTCCAAAATGTTCGCTAGCTTCATTTTTGGTTACCTGATTTTTCCAGAATTCCTGACCATTTGAATTTTTTGACAAAACATGTTTCTGTGTTTCACGCGATTTTGAATTACTTGCTGATTTTTGAAAAGGGGGTCTAATATTTTCATATATGTCAAGCTTTTCGGCCAACAAGACAGGGTCATTTAGTTTGTCCCAACCATCTAAATAATGATTTTTATATTCTGGTGGGCACTTTTTTTTAATCTGATCAGCGATTATTAGTTCTGAGAGCTTTTCAAATGAATTAACTTCTAATTCGGATAACCAACCTTCAAAATAATTTCTAATTTCAAAGTAAAAATCTTTCCAAGTAGAATTCTCTCTTTTTTGATGTCGGCTAAATAATACCCTAAACTTCTCCGCTGTTAATTTAAATCTTTTTAACAAAATGTCACGAATATGTGCATAGTTTTTGAACATTTCTTCAGGCTCTCTTGCTATAAGTTTAGCAATGTCATTCGGAAGTACGGCGACTAATTGTGAGACCCAAAAATCTTTGGAGACATTTAACATTTTCATTTGACGTTCAAACATTGTCAAGAACAACGACATATTATCTTTTTCCGGATTAAATGGTGGTAGGATGTTTTTAATATCTATACGCATCTGGTCCATTTGATTTTGTGGGACAGTTGTCGCGGTATGGTTTTGAGCTTGCAGCTTAAGTTTTTCTAACTCATAAGCTCTTTCCTCTGCGATACGTTTGTCCTCAACCCTTTGTTCTTCTATGCTCTCTTGTTTTTTCCTATTTTGTTCTTCTATGCTCTCTTGTTTTTTTTCTATCTTCCACGATAGCAATCAATGCCTCTTTTACAAATTGTTCATCGTCTTTAAAAAGGGCGCACTTCATAATTTTTTCACGCAAGACTACTATTTTATCATCTGCATCTACCTGAAGTTCTAATTCGGTAGCCAAATTATATAAATCGATTTTTTTCCTTTAGAAAGAAACGCCATTTTTCCTAAAATCAGTTAAATTTATGCTTAAATTACAAAATTATATGCAATACTTGACCCATTAAATAATCAAATAACAAAATAACTACCTTCCCCTTACAGGTAAATATGCATAAACTTTCATAAACAATTGATGAAACATACAAAATAATTTAACACCATACTAAAATCTATCTCTAATTAAACATGAGCTCATGTAAATATTAATGCAAAAATATTATAATCAGTAATATGCAACTTTTTTTTTCTAATATAACTTACCGTATAAAACTGTCAGAAATATTTAAATCATAAAATTTTAAGTATATGAAATACCATCGATAATTTAATGTGAAAAAATTTTTCATTCACAAATAAATATGAAAGCAACAAAAATATCAAAATAAAGTACTTACTTCTTTAAAATAAACAAGATTCTAAATAATTATTGACGATTACTGAAATCACTTTTCTTTTCTAATATACTACGCTGTGCACAGTTAGAACAAATAATCATAAAATTGACTTGCTGAAATAATATTGCATTGAAGAAAAAAATATTACCAAAAGAAATTATATAAATCTCTTTTCAGAAAATTAATCTTTCATAATACTCAAAAGAACAAACAAAAAAAAAAAACACATACATAAAACAGCATTTAAAAATAAATAAACCACCACTGGCCAGCAATAAACAGAAAAAAAAAATTTCAACTTTTTACCGGTAACAAAACAAATAAAATAAGATTTATCTTTCTTTAGCTAATCACTTTTTGCTGATTCATATGGCGGTTTCAGATTTCTTTTAAACACACAGAATATCGGCGATAGTAGAACACTGAAAGTTATTTCGAAAACATTTTAGATCTGTCTAAAGCTTTTCGATGATCGCAAACAACAATTATGAAATAAACTGAAAGATTTTTTTTTTCACTTTTAACAGCACACTTTCGCCTTGAGAACTTTGAAGCTTGAAGCATACCCACAAATAATTATTCCATAAGGATGGAACTAATTACTTGATTTAATATCAAAAAGAATGCACACATTAGAAACGAAGTGGTTCTTTTTTCCATATACCATATTCTTGAAATGATGATTTCACACAATTACGAATCTAGCTGATTCTTTTTACTCATTTGCAAGGGCGGCAAACACTATAGAAGGAAAACGCTTTTCTTGAAATTAGGGTTTCACATTCACAGAATTGAGAATGGTTTCTCAAACTTTAGAATTTGGAGATTCTTTTTAATCACTTACTTTGTCAGGATGACAAATACACAATTATCCACTGTCATTATTGTCCGGATGACAATATTTTGAACCTGGTATAGCGGTTCCTTTTTATTTCGTTTTTGAAGAAGGAGATTTTTTCACGTTGGGCGTCATTTTGTGTCGATGTGGGTTTGGATAAACTCTTTCGACACTTAAACAATCACATTTTTAATAAGGATAACACACAAACTATATACAGATTCGCGAAAAGCGCAAAATAACTTTGAAACATACATATTTCCATAAAAAAAACATCTCTAGATGAGACACATTTCGTACACTCGCCGAAACTCTACTTAAACCCGCGCAATCATCATTACATACATTCACTTCACTTCATCACTTCATGTTTGGCAAAATATCTCAGGATATTTTGCCGACAGTGGCAACAGCGCCATCTATATGCTATAAAAATAAGGGAAGGCAGTCATTCTGTTACACAGTTGTTTTCTTTTTAAATGCCTGCGTTTTTTCTATTTTATACTGTAACGACAATTTTGTCTGTTTTATGGCTTTTTATGCGCACTTTGTGCCAAACTGATGGTAATAAACAGATTGCAAGTGATTTTACTAAGCTATTATTAATGAGATATTATCTTCTAAGATATTATTGGAAATTTTCCAGAAATTAGGTTTGTTTACAAAAATCATAGTCCAGTTATTCGATTTTTTTTTTTTTTAAAGTGAAAAGGAGTGATTAGATTTTATTTTGCGAAAAAACACTTTTCGAGATGTTCTTGAAAATTTTATATTATATTATATTATATTATATTATATTATATTATGTCGTTTATTAGTATTGATTGTATTTTGCATTTAAATGATATATCAATTCAAAAATAACAAAAAAAGTGACAAAGTAAAAAGAAAAATACAAAATTCCAATATTCATGTTTTTAAATATTATGTGAAATGTTTAAATAAAAGAAAATTATTTTTATGTTTCTAGAAAACTGAAAAAATCTAATTAAATAGAAAAGGTATTCTTTTCCCTCCAGCTGATGATCATGGCAAACCTTGCATATAAAACATTTTTGTTTCATTTTTTTAAATGCTTGTATATTTTCTTTTTTATACTAAACGATAATTTTATCTGTTTTATGTCTTTTATGCGCACTTTGTGCCAAACTGAAGGTGATAAAGAGATGATTTTACTAAGCTATTATTAATGAGATATTATCTTCTAAGATATTATTGGAAAATTTCCAGAAATTAGCTTTGTTTACAAAAATCATAGTCCATTTATTAGCAACTTTTTTTTTTTTAAGTGAAAGAGAGTGATTATATTTTATTTTGCGAAAAAATACTTTTTGATATGTTCTTGAAAATTTTATAAAAGATTATTTCTTTTATTAATATTGATAGTATTTTACATTTAAATGGTATATCAAATCAAAAATATAAGGAAAAGTGACAAAATAAAAAATGTTTACAAAATTCTCACATTCCTTTTTTTAACACTTTCCAAGAAAGTCGAAAAGTGTTTATGCATTTGGTTTGTCTGTCCGTCTGTCCACGCTCTAACTCCCGTAAATATACTCGGAATTTCATGAAATTGATAAAAGTTATTTAGGGTCACCAAAGCATGTTTGGTATTATATATGAAGTATGTAGAATTAATTGTTCATTTACAGGGGCACTCAAAAGTATTCCATTACATTATGGTATATGGGGAAAAAACGTTTGCAGAGTATTTTAATGACATTATGCTATTTCAAATGTATTGAAACTGATATAAGTAACTGAATTTTACTACAATCACGTTAGAACAGGACATTCATAGCATTTTGTATTCATTTACAGGGGCACACAAAAGAAATCGGTTACAGTACAGTACTGTCTTTGAGTAATAATTGCTGGAGCGCACGGTTTCAAATCTGTCATGCGCTTTTAAATTTAAATATTTTTTTGCATCTTACTCGTTATATATAAATTCCATACCTCATATACAGGGCTGCATAAAAATATTCACGTACCGTTCTCCTTATTAGAGGAAATTGCTGAAGGTAAAATTTGTGCTGAAATATATGTATCTGTAAGTGAACTAAATTTTGGCATGCATGTAGTTAATATATTTAAATCTATAAATCATATACAGGTCTGCTGAAAAAAATTGCATAATTTTCAGATTATGGATAGGAACAGCTGAAATTTGGTATTGAAATGTATTATACGTTTTCATATGGTCGAATTAGACGTAATGTTTTAATTTTTTAAAAGGTGCAGTTTTGTTATATTATTCTGAATTTCTTGGAAAGTGTTCCATAATCTATGCTTGACGCATGAATTTTTCTTACTTGTTAAATATTATGTGAAATATTTAAATAAAAGAAAATTATTTTAATATTTCTAGAAAACGAAAAAATCTAATTAAATAGATAAGATATTCTTTTCCTTCCAGCTGATGATTATGGCAAACCTTGCGTGTAAAAGTTTTTTTTTTAGTTTTTTTTTAAATGCTTGTATATTTTCTTTTTTTATATACTGGAACGATAATTTTATCTATTTTACGTCTTTTATGCACACTTTGTACCAAAATGAAGGTAATAGACTTCAGCGGAATTTTTTAAGCTATTACTTAAAAGATACTATCTTCTAAGATAATATTGAAAAATTTCCAGAAATTGGCTTTGTTTACAGAAAAACATAGTCCGGTTATTAACAATCTTTTTATATTAAAGTAAAAAAGAGAGATTAATTGTTTTTGAGAAAAAACACAAT
Organism: Maratus speciosus; assembly: GCA_963932465.1. Classification (NCBI taxonomy): domain Eukaryota; kingdom Metazoa; phylum Arthropoda; class Arachnida; order Araneae; family Salticidae; genus Maratus; species Maratus speciosus. The sequence goes on along the minus strand of OZ010794.1, from coordinate 496,790,398 downwards.
ACTTTTCCAGCTGTGCTTGAAAATTTCATAATATATATTAGTATTTTACTATTTAACTCACACAAATTCAAAAGAAAAAAAAAGGCGAAACTTCCACTTTCATTTTTTTAAATACTATATGAATATTTTAAACTAAAAAGAGTATTTTAATATAGCTAGAAAATAGAAAAAATCTAATTAAATAGATAAGATATTCTTTTCTTTCCAGCTGATGGTTAATGGCACAACGGCTACACTTTCAAGACCAATTATTCAGCACCGATTATCTTCAGGTGGGCAATAACAAAGGGTAATTAAACAATAAACAGAAAATTACACAATTAAACTGATGGCACTGAGATCACAGGCTAATCACACTAATTGTATATTATACTCTTATTTCAAAGAATAAGAAGCCCCTCATAAAATAATTTCAAAGCCCCTCAAAAAATAAATGAAGGGATTAGCCCCCATTTCCCCCCTTTATACTTAACCAAAGAACCAACAAATCTAATCAGGGAAGCTCTTTAACATAATAAACTGGCATACCAAATTTGAAGCAAATCAGATAATTCTGCATGAAAAAACCATTTCGCTAAATTAAGGGGGGTATTAGCTCCCACATTTCTCCATTTATGCTGAACCCATGAATCTTCAAACCTAATCAGAAAAGCTCCTTATCAAAATGAACCTAAAAAAAAAAAAATAAAATAAACTAAATTAGATAATTCTGCATGAAAGCCCATTTATCTCAATTAATGGGAGGGGACCCCTTTTATACTTAACCAATGAACCTTCAAATCAAATTAAGAAAGCCATATCGGAATAAACTGGTATATCAATTTTGAAGCAAATCGAATAATTCTGCATGAAAAACCCATTTATCTAAATTAGAGGGTGGGCTAGCCCCCGTCCCCCTTTATACGTAACCAATTAACCTCCAAATCTAATCAAGGCAGCTCCTTAACATAATACACCGGTATACCAAATTTGGAGCAAATCGAATAATTCTGTTTGAAAAACCCATTTATCTAACTTAAGGGGGGTAGCCCCCCTTTTCTCCCTTTATACTTAACTAATGAGCCTCCAAATCTATTCAAGGCAGCTCCTTAACATAATTAACCGGTATACCAAATTTAGAAATACCAAATCGAATAATTCTGCATGAAAAAACCCTTTATCTGAATTAAGGGGAGGGGATTAGCCCCCCTCTCCTACCTTTATATGTAACTAATGAACCTCCAAATGTAATCAAGGCAGCTCTTTCACATAATAAACCGGTTTACCAAATTTAGAACAAATTGAATATTTCTGCAGGAAAAAGCCATTTATCTAAATTAAGGGGGGGGGGGAGCTAACCCCCTTTCCTCCTTTTATATGGAACTAATGAACCTCTAAATGTAATCAAGGCAGCTCTTTAACATAATAAATCGGTATACCAAATTTGGAGAAAATCGAATAATTGTACATTAAAAACCCATTTATCTAAATTAAGGAGGGGGGTTGTCCCCTTTTCCCCCCTTTATACTTAAGTAATAACTTTCCAAATCGAATCTCAGAAGCTTCTTAGCATAATCAACCGGTATACCAAATTTGGAATAAATTGAACATTTCTGCATGAAAAACCCATTTATCTGAATTAAGGGGGGGAGGGGATCAGCCCCCCTTTTCCGCCTTTACCCTTAACCAATGAACCCCAAAAACTAATCAGGGAAGCGCCTTATCAGAATGAACCTGGAAAGAAAATTTGAAGCAAATCGGATATTTCTATCAGAAGTTATCACGTTCCGTACGTACATACAGAACCGGCGTGCACATAAGCTCTGAGGCTTTAATAACCTGTGAGCTAAAAAAGGGTAAACACATTTTGCAAAGAGGGGTTTAATTCAGCGGTATAAATATGGAAAAGAGTAGGGATGAAAGTGAGCGTCACAAGAAAGCAATACAGTTATCCATGAAGAAGAGGTTTTTTTTTTTTTTATGAAGAAATATGTGGGGTAACCCACAACACATTTGCAAGGGAAGTTAAAAGAGTTATATACAACAGTCTAAAACAGCGAACCTGATTGAAATACTGAAGAAAAGAAAATGCGGACACAAACAAGTTAACTAAATTAATCACCAGACTCATTTTAGTGACTGTATGTTGAATACCAGATATATCAAATTTTCATCAAAAAGTAGATCATGTAATTATTTTTAATTAGATATGACTTATTTAATTACATGTAATGTAAGCGGATGGAATAAAGGCTTATTTACATTATACAAACAGAAATAAGGTTCGAAAAAAACATCAATTACACATGAGGGGCTCACAACCATAGTAGACCAAGTCCGTTTAAAAAACAAAACAAATGATATAGTCCATTTAAGGGGACTTGTACCTTTTAAACGCGTCGAAAATTAACGAAAAACTTCAAAATTTGAATTAGTCTATCTTCAAAACATTTTTATGTATAAACGTGAAATTTTGGATATTTATTAAAGAGATTATGCTTTGTAATATACTACCAACAGAAATTTATTAACCCTTTACAGAATTTGTGTATTGTTGAAATCAAAATAGCTCTTTTTTTACCCCATAAGTCATTGCGCGCATGATATCTTGAGAAAGTATGTATGGATTGTCATGAAATTTGGTAAATATACTAAACAAATATGTGTGTTTAAAATGATCTACTTTTAAGTATTTACAATGGAAATATTTTTAGTTATGACTATTTTTATTCATTAAAAATACAAAACTATTATTTTTTTTTATTACGAAAATATTTTTTTTTATATAGTTAATGAAATAATTTTAGCCTAAGAGTAGATCATTTTAAACACACATATATGTTTAGTATCTTTACCGAATTTCATGTCAATCCATACATACTTTCTCAAGATATGCGCGCAATGACTTATGGGGTAAAAAAAGAGCTATTTTGATTTCAACAATACACAAATTCTGTAAAGGGTTAATAAATTTCTAATGGTAGTATATTACAAAGCACAATCTGTTTAATCAATATGCAAAATTTCATGTTTATACATAAAAAGGCTTTGAAGATAGACTAATTCAAACTTTGAAATTTTTCGATAATTTTCGACGCGTTTAAAAGGTACAAGACCCCTTAACAGAGGCATAAAATCTGTTTTTTTTCCCTCTCACGGGGAACCAAGTCTATAAACAGATGCCATACATGCGAAAGTATGTGAAAACAGACTTGGTTCACTGTGGAAATAGATAAAATAGATTTTATGCTCCTTTCAAATGGACTATCTCACTTTTTTCTCAGAATGGACTCAGAATGGTCTACTATTGTTGTGAGCCCCTCATATGTACAGCTCGTAAGTTTTTCTAGTTATTGATGAATTACATTTAAGCCAGGTAATGTCGAAAAAAAAGGTATGTATGTTTATGCTATAAAGAGCGTACAAAAATCAATCATAATAGAAATTAGTTAGGACAAAGGAAAAAAATATTCTTAGAACATTGCAGTCTGGACTTAAAATAAGGATGCACGCATGTACAGTTGTGAAAAAAAAAAAAAAGTAAACACCAAAACGAATTCCTCAATAAATTATTGTAGAAGAAAGTCACTGGTACCGAACGATTGGAAATAAAGCCTACTTTTAAATGATGTATATAAAATTTGCTTAGGGGGCATCTATATATTAAAACGAACCATAACTATTTTTTTTTTCAATAGAAGAACACAATTCTGACAGCATAAAGGAAATCTACAGCCTTCAATTAGCCTAAAAACAAATTTTTATGCAATTCGTACCACAAGTTTCCGAGAAATTAATTATTTTAAAACGAGCGTATTTTATGGGCTTTATCCAAATTGAAGTTCGGTATTCGATTGTTAACCGAAAGAGCTCCCTTCTTGATCAAGACACCTTAAGTAGTCAATTAACCCGCGAGAACTCGCTAGTGAAAATTTCTCTCACGGTGCCCAATTGCTTTTCTTTTACTTTACATTCGCTTAATATCATTTTTTTTTGCTTGGCTTAGTACTTTCATTCACAAAAAGGTAAAATAATTTTAAAATTTTAATTAAAATGAAAAATTGTTTAAATAAGAGTCTTAAAAAAAGTACTACGGTGAGAGAAAATCTCATGCAGCGAGTTCTCTCGGGTTAAGCCTGTTAGATTACAGGATAGCATAAGAAATTTCAAAATATTTAGTCATTTCTATCATAGACAGCCCCTTAAACCAACATTTTGCCGTTTTTTAAGCATAATTTGAAAACTACTTGGAAGGAAAATGGGAAATTTTGGATTTCCATAAAGCAGGACAAATCTAAATCCATCAAAAAAATTGTAGGTTACAATTCATATTTTTTTAAAATATTAATTTCATAATTCATATCAGAAAATTATAAAAATTGCAAATTCAACGTATTTATCTTTGGGTTTATTAGTATTATTGCTACACAAAAAATTAAAACATAATTTCAGACGTTGTAAATAAAAATATGAAAATGGAATTTAACATTAGAAGTACTAAATTTTGAATGTTTATAATTCCAAAACGTATCATTCAAATAACTTGAAATTCGGTGTCTAGGCATAGTTTGAACCAAAGATTTGAAATATCTCGTTAAAATGGGGTATTGTCATTGAAAAAAATGAAGTTTGGATTCGTTTTAATATGTAGATGGCGCCCTAAGTAAATTTTACACGCATTATTTAAAAGTAGACTTTATTTCCAATCATTCGGTACCAGTAACTTTCGTCTACGATAATTTGTTGTGGAGTTAGTAGGGGATGTTTACTTTTTTTCCACGACTGTACATCCTGGTTTGTTTCGCCAAATGTCCCGCGTAAATCGAGTCTCCAAATGATCTGGACACCAGAATTTTAAAGTCATTTTCGTCGCCTTATGTAATGGCAGCATTATCTGCGATTAAAAATGGCGAAATGAACTGTAAAAATTAGTAGTGTCCAGGGTATTTGGAACCGTGATTTACGTGGAACACCTGGTAACACTAATCTTGGTATTGTAAAAGAAGATTTCATGACGTATGCATGTACAGTCGTGAAAAAAAAGTAAACAACCCCTACTATCTCCTTAACAGATTATCGTAGCCGAAAATTACTGGTACCGAACGATTGGAAATAAAGTCTACTTTTAAATGATGTATATAAAATTGGCCTAAGGGGCCATCTACATATTAAAACGAATCCAAACTGCATTTTTTTTTCAATGTCAATACCCAATTTTAACCAGATATTTCAAATGTTTGGTTAAAACTATGCTTAAACACCAAATTCCAAGTCATCTGAATGTTAAGTTTTTGAATTATAAACATTCAAAATTTAGTGCTTCTAATGTAAATTACATTTTCATATTTTCTTTACAGCTCCTGAAATTATACTCCTAATGTACTAATTTTTGTGTATCAATAATACTAATATACCCAAACATAAATACGTTGAATTTGCAATCGTTATAGTTTTATGATATGAATTGTGAAATTAATATTAAAAAAAATTATGAATTGCAACCTACAGATTTTTTGAGGGATTAATTTTATTAAGTCCCTGCTTTATGGAAATCCAAAATTTCACAATTTTCTTTCAAGTAGTTTTCAAATTATACTTAAAAAACAGCAAAAGGATATTTTGTGTGTGATAGAAGTGACTAGATATTTTAAAAATTCTTCTGCTGTCATTTAACCCTTTGTTGCATACTGTCCACTACAGTGGACAAAATTGGCAATTTTTTCTTATCCAACCTATTTCATTCATAGTTCCTATTTAAAGCTTATGTTATTTTTTGACATTCATGCTTTCAGGGAAAAAATCGAAATGGCCCCGCGAGACGGTTAGCTTACTTCTTTAGGTAGAATTAATATTGACGTCCCATAAGAAAGCCGGTAAGTTGTTCAGCATGAACTAAAACGTCTCTAAACCTGTAATAATATTATTTAAATGAAACTTTGTTCATTAATTATTGTTTTTAAATGTTTTGGCCTAATAGACAATTGAAAAACAAGTATAAAAAACTTTTTTGTTTATTTTATGAGAGTTTTTACATAATGTCCACTATAGTGGACGCCATGCACAGCATCAACATTATGACATTTTACTCTGTCAACTGAAGTGGACGTCATGAGTGTAAACAGTGAAAATTTTAAAATATAAATTTGACGTGTTTTTGTGATTTTAATAGTATGCAAGCATATTTTATATAAATTTTCATCTCTTTCACATTTTTAAAGGTATAATTGCCTGATTTCATTTATTTATGCACAATTTATTAGTTTAAAAAAAATCGCATATGTGTTCTGTTTGAAATAGGTCTGTATGACAATATTGAAAAAACAATAAAATAACAATAAACAATTTTAAAATTGATATCTACAAAACATTAAAAAATATATATTTTTTATTAATTGAAATGGACCAGACAGCTCTAATTGAAGATTCTAACCAAAATATAGGAGGTGTAGATAAATGTAACATGTTACGTACATGATACAGAACTCACCTGAAAACCAAGAAGTAGTATAAAATAATTATATTCCACTTAATTGATGTAACTGCTGTCATTTCGTGACTTTTATACAGAAGCCTGTTTCCAAATTGCGATATACAACTTGGAAAATTTAAACTGACTGTAGCAAGTGGACTCATTCAATCAGTGTCGTGACAATCTGGTGACATTTGATTCCAGAATCTACAGAATATGATGTGCTGGAAGACAAATAACTATAACAATTGCCAGTAGGAGCAAATTCTGTACACAAGCACACCAGATATGACAAGATGGAACACTTTCCCTGTCAAATATCCCAACGTGCACAACGATGCAAGATGGAACTATGTAAAAGAAAATCAACATATTCAAGCATAAAATGTAAAATTTACCTTTGCATCGATGCATAAACGGATTGTTTTCACAAATTTCACCATCAATGAATATTTTCTCAATTTTAACCATAAATATTTTTAGAATATGGTAATATTCAAGAAGAAAACTAACATAAATCTTAGTTTTCTGACTGCACTACATTTCAATTCTGTGTTCATAGTGTCCACTATAGTGGACAAGCTGTAACTCAAACAATAAAGAATTATTACTCATAAAATATTTTTTTTCTCATTCAGCATGATTCTTTTAGTAGGAAAATACTAAATTTAACGTTGGGGATTTGCCAGTTTTAGAGTATGCAACAAAGGGTTAATCTAGCAGGCTTCCTTGACTGCTTGAGTGGTGCTTAAATTGCCTTGATCAAGAAGGGGGCTCTCTCGGTTAACAATCGAATACAGAACTTTTCAATTTGGATACAGCCCTTAAAATACGCTAGTTTTAAAATAATTAATTTATCGGAAACATATGGTACGAATTGCATAAAAAATTGTTTTTAGGTTAATTGAAGGGTGTAGAGTTCATTTATGGTGTCAGAATTGTATACTGCTATTGAAAAAAAAAACAAATTTATGGTTTGTTTTAATAAGTTGATGATTCCGTAAGCAAATTTTATATACATCATTTCAAAGTAGACTCTATTTCCAATCGTTCAGTACGAGTAACTTTCTTCTAGGGGGTGTTTACTTTTTTTTTCACACGACTGTACGTCGTAGTGCTTTATGAGATTAAAATATAGTTAATAAACGGCTAAAAAATAAAGGAACATGATATCAGAGCAAACGCGGTAGCGTTAAGCTATAACACGATTAAAAAATAGAAAAAGCAAACGACTTTCTTAAATTTCTGGCGAACCAGTTGACGTACGACAATGATTTTTCTTTTGAAATATAGAACTCGACGAGACGAATAAACTGATAGCATTTAAAAAATTACTGTAGCTTTCAGTAGTTTTTTATTTAACCTTAAACGAAAAAATGAAGACACAAAATTCAACAAAGTGTAGCTAACGTTACAGTGGGTGGATTAACTTCGTTTTTGTTTTATTTTGATCTTCTTGTTAAAACTTAGAATAGGTTTTTTTTTCATCTTTGTATGTTTGACGGTCGCTGAGAAAATCGAAATTGTCTTTTATAATGTCTCCACAAAATTATAGAAATCTCTCCTTTTCATTTTCTAATTTTCTAATTCAATAACTTATTTCGTGTTGCCACTCCCTAAAAGGCAGTACAATAATTTTAAAAAAAAGGATAACACGTGTACTTTTGTTTTCATAAGTCAATAAAAATTGAAATTCAACTGACAGATTTTTGTATTTTTGAAACCGACGTCAACCTAAGCAGATAATGCATAATATTCATAAATATATATATAAACTTTCTTGATTAATATTTTGAACTGGAGTAATAGACACAATGGAGCACAAACTAGTTGATATGGAAAAAAAAAAACAGGGTAAATCCCAAGCTTCTGTTCAGAAGCTAAATGTAAGTTTTTTTTAATTATCATCATAACATCCTGACTTACACAAGCGATAGGTATGCAGTAATATAAATACTTCACATACTAAGCATACCTTAAAAAATACCATTCCATCTATTTTAAATAAGGAAGAGATGTCATATACGCACCAGAATACATAACTGTCGCGATAATGCATTATTTTGCCTGATACGGTAACTGAGCTATTGTTGTTTATTTATCAATTATTTTTTTATTTACTTTTATTTTATTTATTAAAAGCATATAAATTGTTTGGTTCTATAGTTATTAATTAAACTTTTCATTATTTATAGCTATTTCTTTTTTAAAAAATAGAAAGTAATTTAAAAATATATCTGTAACTGCTATTCGAAAACGAGGTTTTCGTTAAATTGGCGTCAGAAAAAGACCCCGCGCCAAACCCGTTGTGTATATGACATCTGTGCCTTAAATAATTAGGGTTTCGTTTAACTTTAGGTACTTTTGCTTGAGATATTGTCGAAAATGTACAGCAAAAAGATACGGTACTACTTGATTATCCCGTCGACCAGTTTCGCCAAACTATTCGTCAAATGATACAAACTGGCATAATTTTTATTTTAAATAACGGAAGAATAAACAAATTAGTAAAACATTAATAAAAATACTAATAAAAACTTGGGCACAGATGTCATATACGCTCCATATTGGCACGATTTTTTCCGACGCCAATTTGGCGAAAACATCGTTCATATATCACCTATATCCGGGTTACCATATTAAGTAAAATAACGACACTTTGGCGCCAGTTAAGTACCTAGTGCGTATATGACATTGGCGGCGTCAAAAAATCGCGCCAATATGGGGCGTATATGATATCTGTGCCAAAACTTGAATTAAAAATCACTTGATGACGTAACAAACACGTGTATCGTGTTTAATGTCAAGTGAACGTAACATTTGCTATGGTCCATTATTGTCATTTAATCTTATAGTTTGGAGTTAATTTTTTGGTCGACAGGATAATCAAATTGTAACAAGTATGGTACAGATGTCATATACGCACCACGTTCGCGCGATATTTTTTCTATCACCAATTTGGCGAAAACCTCGTTTTCGAATACCAGTTACATATATATATTTAAAAAGAATTAACAATAAATTTAAAAAAGTTTAATTAATAACAATAGAACAAAACAATTTATATAAATAAAAAAAAGAAAAGAAAAGTAAATAAACAATTTATTAATAAATAAACAACAACATTCGGGTTACCATATCAAGCAAAATAATAAAACTTTGGCGATAGTAAGTACCACTGTGCGTATATATGACATTGGCGTCAAAAAAAAAATTCCGTCAAGGTGATGTTCATATGACGTCTGTGGCGATTCAAGTACACTTCGGAACGTTACTCTGGAATCGGTGAGTTTCATCACCAAAATCTTCAAGATGCCTAATGATCATCGCCATCGAATATATAAATAATGCCATATTTGCAAACTTATAGGTCAAAATATAAGGGGAACCTCGGTTCACAACCAACTCTGTTTATGACCAGTTCGGTTTATGTCCAACTTCGATGGTCAAAATTTGACTCAGTGAGCGTGCAATATCTCGGTTCACGACCAAGGCTGCCGAATAGTTCAGTTGGCAACCCTCACATAACTGTTGTTATTAGTCAAGTTTGGAGCAAGGTGTGCATATCAGAGAGCTTTGTGTACCTTTATTACTGTAAAAAAAATTAACTTTTTGTTTTACTTTTACTCAGGTTTGCGCTAATATTAGCTCTCATTGTGGCTTCTAAGAATGAAAAAGTGCTTAGTGATAGCAGTAATAGAAGCTTAAGCGAATTACTGTTCAATAAAAGAAATTGTAGCAAAACATGAGAACGATGTTAGTATAACCTGTCTAGCTAAACGATACGATGTGGACTCAGCCTTCGATTTCCACGATAATCTATATATATATTACGCTATCGTGTCACAGAAATCGCGTTTATTTGTTAATTGTTTAATGGCAACCCTCGAATGAAACGCATCTCATTATTTATAGAACAGCATTTAATGCATCTCCATACCTATAAAGGGGGGGGGGGGATTACCATAGGCTGGACCCTGTTCTATCGCCAAACACCGCCAAGTTTGTCGCCAACTTGGCGATATATCGCCAAATACCTGTAGACTTCCATTGTAAACCAACAGGGTTTACTTGTTTAGAGAGAATCAACAAATTGAGATATTTTAATGCAACAAAAATAATATCAGTTTAAGGAATTATATTAATTATATTTAAGGGAGCCCAAGTAAATTAAATTATGAATAAAAATAACGTGAATTTGATTAAAAAACTCTGAACCTCCTAAAACAGTGTGCATTACTTGGTTAAATAGTGCATTATTGTGCGAAATAAGAAAAAAGTATTGGGAATATTTAAAAGCAACTCAGGTTTATTTATATTCAATATATAATTAGAAAAAAATTAAATGACTAGTATTAAAAAATGCTCTGACGAGCACCAAAAAAGGCTAATATGTTTTTAAGTATGAAAAAGGGCTTGACAAGTGCTTCTAATTGAGCATGAAAAAGGACAAGAAGTCCCTTCTTGGCCGCAGCTCACTGTCAATGCCAACTTTGAAAAAATCATATTTGCGCTTTTTCCATATAAAAAAAATCCGCCTCAGTTACGATAAAAATGTGTAGTGTAAAGACACAGCCAGTAAAGACGCAGCCTGATTAAATATGAACGTAGGGCGACTTAGTACCAAAATTCTTAGTTCCTGCAGCATATCACACTCATGCAGTGCCACCAAGCACGCCAGCAGTGTAGAATTGTACAGAAAACTGATTTGTAGTGCAGTGCAGACTGTTGCAGCACTCTCCACAGGAACAATTCTACATGTGCACGCATAACAGTATAATGCATTCATTGATTGTTGAAATTATGCCCAAGTGACTGTGGCTGTAAGATGTACTATGCAGTACAACAGTGTATATGTAAATTATAAACGAACATTAGACGCATACACCTTTAACACGGAAGTACAAAAGCACAGTGTGAGTGTGCGCTGAGGTTCAAAAGCATAATAGGAATGTACAGTGTAGTATAATTTGTAGAGAAATAATGGCACACAGTGCACTGTACAAAGTTGCATTGCAGACGCATGCGCAGTACAATAGTAGGACAGTGGAATTAAGATGTAAAGCACGGCGGAAAGTTTTACTAAAGTACTGCGAATTTATTTTATATGGAATAAGCGCAAATATGATTTTTTCAAAGTTGGCATTGACAGTGAGCTGCAGCCAAGAAGGGACCCCTTGTCCTTTTTCATGCTCAATTAGAAGCACTTGTCAAACCCTTTTTCATACTTAAAAACATATTAGCCTTTTTTGGTGCTCGCCAGAGCATTTTTAATACTAGTATTAATAATGAAAGAAAGCTAAATTATTAATTATTGAATTAGGAAGAATGCAGAGATAGATACTTAGATTAAACTGGTAAGTGGCTTCAGGTCATGAAGTGTACAGTCTTAAATTAAGCAGCAAACGCCTTCTGTAAATTTTAATAGTCTGACAGTTCATCCATTTGAGTTGCCTGGGCTGTTAATGGTGTTAAATAGATTTGTGGTTTAGTGTCTGTTTGATATGGGAGAGGTGCGGTGTTTTTTTCCGTATGATAGTTATAGTAAATATTTTAAATATAAAAAGTTGAAATTCTCAAATTTAATGATTCAGTCTGCAGAAGGGTCAGCTTGTGTTAATAAAGGAATGGTGTAATTTGATGCGGAGTCTCAGTAAAAAACGTGTTGGTAGTTTTATGTTTTTTATGGTTTAAGCACACATTGAATAGTGGGGAGGGGAGATCGAAGATTTTTTTCCCTTTTTTAAGGATTTTATTTGTGAATCGAGATGAGATTACACGCAGAGACAAATCGTCATCTGTGTCGGTTGATCTGGTCTTAGTGCGGTTGAGAAAGATTAATTTAAGGGTTTTTTTAGTTAAATTTGATGCATCTTTTCGGATGAACCAGTATTGAATTATGTTGCTTAACGGTATTGAATCATGTTGCTTGGCATGAAATTAATACGGGTCGTACTACGTCTCTCACTACAAAACCATATAGTAGATGCATGGTAAAATGGAGTATTATCCATTAACATACTCAGAAGATATTATCGGGAGACATTATAATACCAGTCGAGTCTCTTTTTGCGTCAGCAGTTGTATTTTGTCGTACGAATTATGGAAAAAGCGCGGATGATCCAGAGACATGGCGGTTGGTGATCAATTATAGTAAGTTAAAAGTGATCACGCCGTAGGGGAGAAGGGTGATGAAAGGGACATTTTTTCTTTACAAACTTATAAATTAATGACATTAAAAGATATCACTTTCAAATTTACGCCTAATTCTTGTCTACAATCTTTGCTTCGATACTACTAAGACCCCTTATCCTCAAGTACAGTAATTTAAAATATATACGCATTTTTATAAATTGGAAGAAGTGCCCCTTTTAACACCATTATAAGCGATAAAAGGGACACTGTGCGGGGTTGAAAGGGACACACATAAATAAAACACCTTTATGCACATTTTTTTTGTGATTACGTTATTTAAAAACAAAATATAAATACACACAAATAAAAATATAATATATTGCAACATATGATTCAATAAAAACAAGAAAAATAACATGTTTAGGTCTACTTAACATAAAACAACTTTAAATCAGTAAAACATTTTAAGAAAGATTTAGTTCTAGCTCTGTCACTACCAGTTACGGGTTTAGGTAACTCCACCACAATATCAATAATATTTAAGACAGTCGTGTCAATAGTAACAGTAAATACAAAATGGTTTTATTCTACTGTTTTCTAAAAAAATGTACTTTGAATTCATTACGAGTGCTTTTCTGGAGTTTGTGGGTACAGTACGACAGGAATATTACCATAATTGTTCCATTACCTTTTGCAAATTTTATTGTCTTAATATTTATATTACTTTCATATTTATTAAATAAGTGAAGCGCAGAATCAGTTTTGGAACAACTAGAATGCACAATTGCCTTAAAAAACTTCTGCCGTCATTGGCCAACTTTGATGAGCAAGTCCAAGTTTTTGGGATGGGGAAACTCCAGCCTGAACTCCTTAAATTCTTTTTTGGGAAAACGAATATTGTTGAACAGAGTTGCCTGATGAACAAAACACAAAAAATGTGAAAAGTTTACCACGTTCATCTGATGTTACATGAGAAAATTGTTTTCCATTACATTTTGCTACTATATTAAGTAGTTTGTGCTCTGTCATTAAGTCTGTTTTATCCTAGTTATATATGTGTGCCTTGGGACAGAAAGGGCCAATGTCCGTTTTTCTCAAATGGCAGGTTAATCCCAATTTAAGTTTGAGGAGTTTTAAGAATCTTGCTACGATTTCTGTACTATTATTTTTCAAAGTTGTACCTTTCAATTCAGTAATGTTTTTCTCTCTACAATGTAATGTTACATTGATTTAGTTTTTTTTTTTTTTTTTTTTTTTTTTTTTTTTTTTTTACATTTTAAATTGGCCATTTTTACATTAACAGTAAGTAATATTGGCCTCCACAAAATATTTTTTTTTCAATGATCTAATATTGGGAGGAATTTAGCCCTTTTAACAATTACTTTATATCGCATCCTTAATTCATTCGTGCATTTAACTCAAATTTCTCAATTTTAGACATTGCCCTTTTTTGTTCCAAGGTACATATATTACGTTCTGTCTAAGTTTATAGCGATCCATAAGTAACTAAAGTTTTTTTTTATATATCAATATAGCTTTGTTGAAACTTGTAATTCTTGTTAAAATAGTATGTATAGGTTTCTTAAGAGAAAGTAATGAATTTCGTTGCATAAAATCTTGGAACTAATCAATTCCAGCAGGCTTCTTTGTTTGCCAAGATAGAGACATATTTGGAGTGTTCAAAGCAGTTGAATAGTCACATGCACAGTATTCAAACCATAGTTGATATTAGATGCTGGGAACAAATATGAAGCTATCTCATTTTATAGAGCTTCATTAAAAGAAGCTTGTTAGAAACAACCCGAGTGTTGACCTGAGGGATTGAAAGGGACATATCCCTTTCAACCCCACATAGCGAAATTAAAAATGTATTCATGCATGCGAGTATTTTAGCTAACAAAATATACGGATATTTACATTAAGTGCATACTTTATAATACTAAATAACCTAAATATTATAATACTAAACGCAATATTACTTTTTCAGAGAAAAAAAATAAAAGGAACATCAAAATTTACTTTTTTATATCAAAAACAGGTTTTGCTTTCATTACCTACAACGCTGAAATTGCTGATGGTAGTTATAAATATCATTAAGATGGAACAAGTATCGTCGTCGATTGATCCAAAGTACAAGCATTGTACATTTTATTTTCTTCCTTAAATTTTGAGTGTTCCTTTCATCCCTTGTCCTTTTCATCCCCAGTCTCCCTACTCTCAATTTCCGATCACAATTATAGATCCCCACTATGGAAAAATTTACTAGAAAAATTTTCATGCCGACTTTAGATTTGACATCAGGTTATTTCGAAATTGAATGAAGCCATGGTATATTGCAAAAATTTTATTTATCACTAGTAATAATCGTTTTTCTTTCGAAAGGATGAATTTTGGATTATCGATTGCACCGTCTACTTTACAAATAGTGTCCTTAAATATTTACTAGTAAGGCTGTCTTGGTTTATCTTGTTGGTATTTTTGCAATAGCAGCTAGGTTTTAGGAGCATATGGAATTATTAAGGAAGTTTGTACGTTGTTCCGGAACGCAGAATTGTCGGTAAGGTTGAAAAAATGCAAGTTTATGAGGAAGGACATTAAATATTTGGATGTGAAAATTACGCAAAATCGAATTAAAATTGGTGCACAGAAAATTGAGGCTATTACATCTATGTCCCCTTATAACCAGGGGGCGATATTTTTGGAATGATTGGATGGCTTTCGAAATTCATTCCATATATTTTTTAAAGTTGTATGAGACTTTTTATGCGTTAAAAAGAGGGACGTTTATGTCATCTGCGGCAGCTCAAAAGACTCGTCAGTTATTGACTCAGGCATTAGTGCCTTCAGTCTGTTTTGATTTACCGTAATTATTCGTTGGAGTTCGAAGTCTATTGTGATTCTTGTAGGTGCAGTGTTAGTTTAGAAAGGTAGACTGATAGCATTTGTGCATTTATTATTTTTAATGCAACTGTGAGAAACTAGCAGATTATTGAATGAGGGAGCTCAGCTCCGATTTGGAATTTGAATAGATTTCTTCTTTTTAAACGGCGTTACCAGTAAGAGGTGTTACAGATCCGGTTTGCTGTCTCGTATGGCAAGGTCGAGTCTTCAGTTGGCATAATATAACGTGAGTTTTAAATAGAGGCCTGGTAAAGAGCATGCGGCAGCAGATGCGTTGTTTCGCAACCCGCAAGGGTGTGTAGAGGTGGTGGAAATTACAGTACACTTGAAGGTTTAATTTATGGGCAAGGCAAACTTGAGGGTAAAATTTAAAAAGAAATCTTGCCTTGTTTAATTGATGGTAGCTCAGTGTACTAATATACAAATAATAAATTTCAGTAAAAACACAAACTAACGTTTAATAACATTAACAAAAAACATTAAAAAATATTGGCACCATGGAACGACGCAATATATCTAAGAAACAAAATATCAGCAGTAAATTGTTTCTTTTTAGTTCAGATCAAGAGACTTTAAACGGTGCATGCGCTGGCTAAATTGGTGTTTTACGGCCTTATGAAAATCTTAACAGATCTACCAATTTCGGTCAGATTGGAATGATAGTACTATTGTACTATCTCTTAATCATACTTGGTAGATCTTAATAGATCTACCTATTTCGTACGCACAATCGGCGACATTCGCATGGTCAATAATGATTTAAAAAAAATATTTGTTTACCTGTTTATTTGTTTATGTGTTTATTTCTTTATTATCAATATTGATTTTAATAAAGTCGCTGATTACAAGTACAAAACCAGTAGATCTGTTTATTAAACGTGATTAAGCTTCTGTGTACCGTAGTCCTTTTTAGCATATATATTTTTTATTTTAATGATAATAAGTAATTTTTTATTATATAATTACAGAACGTGTACAATATCCAAACTTTTCAGACAGACGAAAAGTGGTAAAGTTTGAATGAGGCAACCAAAACTTATTTCAGTGAAATAAATGACATATTCTTTCTTTCTCTTTAGTTTCTGCAACGAAGTGAGAAATTGTTGAAAATAATAGTGTTGCACTAAATTCAATTTCCGGCCTTTTTAAAATGTTCTGATTTTTACTTACATTTAAAAAACACTATATATTTTTCCTAAGTAATAATATGCTAGTTGTTTGCAATGCATGTTTCAGAAAGACTGCACAACTACAGAAAACTTTGTCAAAGTCTTTTTTTGTTTGTTTGTTTGTTTGTTTCGGCAGTGAACCATCGCCACAAATGTTTCAAGATCTGGATCCGAAAACCGTTTTCTCTTATTCTTTCTTTTTTAAAGGCTTGCATTATGTGGAACAGACTGGTATAATCTGAAATTAAATAAAGTGAGAACAGTTCAATTCTGTGGGCTAGAACTACTCTACGGACCAAAAAATGTTTCACGATTACAGCCAAATATGGCTGGGGGAATTCATAGCCTTATGACGAGTGTGCTGCAATACAGAAAGATGACTCAAAAGATGAGATGAAATGATTTTTAGGTAGATTTCGTAAGAAATACTACCTATTGCAGTCGTTACCATGGTGCGACTTTTGAAAAAATCCTTTATAACTTTTCATTATATGACCCCAGGAACCCAAAACCACTCCCACCTAAAAAGTTTATATATATATATATATATATATGTATGTATGTACTAAATTTTGCCCGCACGATAAAAGTCGCAATTATGCACGGATCGTCTTCAAACTCGCCAACAACTTTGAGATGGCTAATATTTCGGCGGGGATTGAAAATGGGCAAAATCGGCCCAAGGGAATGGAAATGGGGAGGGTTCAAAATTTTGAATACCGTCTTAACAAGATTCTGATAAAACCAGCTCTTACACAACAATGACAGGAAAAAATAAATATTTTTCATTATAGCAGTTGCCAACAATTAAAAAAAAACAAAACAATAAAATTCTCACCACAACAATTGCTTTTCTTTTGCAAGATTTTTCACGTGAAAAAATAAATTAAATAAACAGTTTGACGAATTGAAAACAAATTGAATATAACGTCATAAGTTTTCTAGAGCAAGATTTCAGAATGAAAACTCAAAATGGAATAAATAGTTTGACGAATTAAAAATATATATATATTACGTCATATTGTATATATAATGTACCTCAGCAGGTGAATATGTAACGCCATGTGAGTTTGAAGAAACGTATTAAAACATTATAAAAACCCGACTATGGAAATATTAACATATTTTAACACTTTGAGGGTCTCTGAATTTGTTTTAGCCATTTTTAAACCTATTCCATATACATGCGTGTGTGTATTCGTGTATATAAGAATTTTCACAAAATGTTTAGCTCCCTAGAGCTCATTCTTAGTGAAGGAACTGGGTTTACATTTAATGTTGATACAAATTTTGTTGGTGAATTTAGTACTTAACTTCGAAATCTACCTCCGCCTGTAGGCCCGAGCCGGCAGGGATTTTTTTTAATTTAAATTCATTAATTTTCCTATCTTAAAATTTTAGAATGGCAGTATTCTTCCATTTCTATAATTTGGCTAAATAGTTTGGCGATTTGTACAATTTGGCGAAATTGGTCGGCGGGATAATCCAGTTGTACCTAATTAACAGATGATCTAAGCTTTCTTTTAGGAAGCGTATTATTTTTTTTTCCAAAATGGCAATATTTATGCAAGTGAAACAGATGATCTAAGCTTTCTTTTAGGATGCGTATTATTTTTTCCCCAAAATAGCAATATTTATGCAAGTGATATTAATTCATAATTGCATAAATATCCGTCAGAATAATCTTGAATTCCGAGTTCCTGAGATGTTGGTACTAACATAAAACTAAAAAAATTAAAGAAAAGAAAAAGCTAAATAGGCAGAAGGAGAGATTGTATATTTTTAGAAGAGTTTATAAAAGCGAAAATATACTTTTATTTGTTTTCAAATAGATTCTCTTGTAAATACTGGTGTCGTTAAATTATTTCAACATTTTACGAATGCAAATACCTTGCACCTGAATGCGAGATAGCCATACCCTGAAACTGTATGATATACAGGGGTCGCAATCTATAGGGAAACTCTTATTGTTTCTACCACTATTTTGAAAATAATATCTTCATCGCACCTTTCTTTAGAATAGAATATGTTAAATAAAATGATCATGAAGGTAACTCATTAAGGGTTTTGGTAGGAACAATAAATTTTTTTCTATATAATGCGACCTCTGGATACAGAAAAAGTACTTAAGTACACTGTTAAAAATTTGCAGCATACTGGCAGGTCATTTGACCGTTTTTTCCGAAAACGGTTACACAACCGTAATTTTAACACAATTCTGACCATATTATTGGCCAATTTATGGTCAGAATATATTTAAATTATGGTTATGAAACCGTTTTTTCAAAAAACGGTCGAATGACCTGCCAGAATGCTGCAAAATTTTTAACAGTGTACTTACGAAGCCGTTTGTTCATAGATTTACCTTGCTTTTTTTCCCCTTAAAATATGCATGTGACTTTTATACTTATGGTTTCCGTTACAATGATCTTTATTGACAAATGACATATGAAAGATGATCTTTTATGAAATTGCTGAAAAATGTACTCTCAGAAGCACTTTCTTCAATTCAAGGAAGTATTTCTGGCAGCACCTTCTGCCGATATATAACAGAGAATTGAAGAAATTTGAATTTTGTTTTTTTCCCGTACTAAGACAGTAATTTTCCGTAATCTAAAAAAGGGAGCTTTTTAAAAAACACGTCTTTCGTTCTTCCGTGGATCTGCTTGGATTTGAACACGGATCCTCGCGTCTCAAATCGAGCGTCTTAACCATTCGGTTAGCGAGTACTTGGCACAACGCGAGTTTAAAATGATGATATGGGTTTCTCAAATGGGGATTAGTAAGGGTTGTTAAATTTCTTGTTCAGAAAGCTGCGAAATTTAAACTTAATTGTAGGAAAATTTCGTCGTTATGAAACGGTTGGTGTCTTAACGCTTATAGAATAATAGAGGATAAAACTATCAAATATTAGTAATATTTTTAAAAAGAAATAATTTGATTGTTAGATGTAAAATATGAATATTATATTTTAAATTAAATTCAAGAAGAAATGTTTGCTTTTTTGAATAAAATCGATTTTTTTTTAACCTGATTGATTGAAGTACTATATATATTTTTAATATGTTCATTTAGTGTATATTTTACATGCGAATATTTTTTTGTACTACTCTAAAAAATAAATTGCAAATAAGTTTAAATGAATGAGAAAATTGCTACTTTATTAAATTTTAAAGCATTACTTTTGTTTGTTTTAAAAATTAGAAATTTTAATGTATCTAATTTTCGGTTTTTCATTTTAAAAAATAAATTCGAACAATGGTGTTAATATAGACAATATGCGTGCGTCCAAGGAATAAACGGAATTTCACCCTCTTTTTCAATTCCTACTATTAGTTCACACTCTCCCTATACTTATTTATTTATTTATTTATATATCTTGTTCAAATTTTCAATCGTTAATAAAATACTTATTATTCATCCTATCAAGTTGAAATAATTTTTTTTAACTTGTACTGGATGACAATTGATGTTAATACAGTTTTTTCAAATATTAATTAATTAATTAATTTTTAATTAATTAATTTTAGTTTTATATGCGAGACAAAATGGCGGCCATTGGTTATTGAAGCATTTAATGCATCTTCATATATATATAAGGAGGGTTACCATAGGGGGGACCTGTTCTGTTGCCAAATATCGCCAAGTTTGTCGCCAACTTTGCAATATATCGCCTAATTTGGTGACCAAAAGGAGTCGCTAAAAGTGACGCCAACTTGGCGATATCTCTAATATTTCACCAATATCCCATAGACTTCCATTGTAAACCTACCTGCTTATAGAAAATCAACAAATTGAGATATTTTAATGCAACAAAAACTAATATTTGCTTAAGGGATTATATTAAATTTTTCTTTGATGACCTAAGTAGGAATTGACTTTAAAAACAAAATTTTTATATTACTTGTTCAGACTTTAAGACGCAAAGAATTAACGGAAAATGCACGTTTTCTATGAGTACGGTAATTATTTGTTTAAAAATGACAAATAATTCAGTCTGTTAAGAGTCTATTTCAGTCAAATGAAAAGACGCATTCACTAATGCTAATCCTATGGAAGAAATTTATAAAGATATTTCGGTCGCATTTCAATATTTTTAAATGATTTCTTTTGCATTGAATCGTTGAGATCGATCTATATGCGGGCAGTTTTTTTGCTTTTTCGATTTTAATTGCAGATATTTTTTATGAGGAAGCTTTTACTTTCGAAACCGGTTCCGAAATTGAAAGTGTCCTCATAAGAAATACCTGTAAACAAAATCGAAAAAGTAAACAACGGCCTTTGTACAGATCAATCTCAACTATTCAATGGAAACGAAATCATTTAAAAATATTGAAATGAGACCGAGATATCTTTATAAATTTCTTCCATAGGATTAGCATTAGCGAACGGGTCTTTTCGTTTGACTGAAGTAGCCTCTTAAGACGAATTTTTCTACCAGTGTAATTAAAACGACAAATATTATTTCGAAAAAATATAAAGCATTTCCTGGTTTATATAACAATATTTTTTATGAACATATTCACAGAACGTATAATGTACGGCGTTAAACTCAAATTTCTTATTGAAAAATACTTATAAACCGTATTTATCAAAAATTCATTTTTAAAATATTCGAATTAATTTAAAATAATAAATAAAATAAGATACAATATGCGCAATATGTTTTTTCAAAAAATAACATTTCTGCAAATCTAAATTTTAATGTGATATCTTATTAATAAAAGACAATCTTATATGAAAGAAAAAATATAGAAATAAAGAAATGAAAGTGTTAAAGTTAATTTATTTCAAAGTATGCAATTCCATTAAACTTGTTTAAAAAATCATAATATATTCATGATAACATCTCTTATTCGAAATGTTTACTTTGAATTCAGAAATTATCTTTATGCGAGATGACAAAAATGAAAGACTAATTCCATTATTTAATTAGATTATTTTCGTTCGAGAAGCATTAATGTATTTTCTCTTCTTTTTTTAAGTATCATATAATGTTCGTAATAAAATGCTGAAATTATCCGTTGCTTAAAAATTTCATTGCATTATATTTAAAAGTCGATCTCTTTTGCAATGTAAGAAAATTAAATTATAATATAATAGCTCATTCTAACATTAGACGTTTTCTGAAGAAGTGCTTTGATTGGGATTTATCATTGTTACTTTGTTAAAAATATTTAAACTGTGTACGAAAGGACAGTTAATAGAAATAATTTACTCGCATCAGAAATTTTTTATGGTATAAAACATATTTTACCATTAAAAATTTTAATAATGCGGTTTAAAATTTCAGTTTTAAAATTAAATATCGTTTGCCCTTGCATTGCATGATATATTATAATACGAACAAATCCTGTGTGTGTCTATGTGTTTGTGTATGTAATATTTGTCTAAAAAACTGCTCTAACGATTTAGATTAAATTTTGTACCCTAGCGTTTAGGGGTACGAGAAGATCATTGGGCTAGGTCCCACGTTCTAGATAATTCGATTAGTGGGTCCTTTTGAGGTCACTACGAGTCAATAAAATGGGAATGAAGGTTGATATTAAGTTGTTGGCAATAAACGAAGTAGTAAAGTTGGCAACATCGCACCAAATTTGGCGATATTTGGCGAAATACTGGCGACATTGACGCAATTTCTGCGGGAAAATCGAGTTTCAAGATTACCAATTCCAAAACACATTCTTGGCGCTAAATGAAAGAATGTGGCAAAATGTGCCAATGTTTAGCGACAAAATGGATTTCATGATCTGAAGAAAGTTTCTAGAAATCCCCAATAAGAGCCGATATACATGATTCAATCGATCATAGTCCGTAGGATGTTCTCGAAAACAGAATTCAACCAATCAGGGTACGTGGAACTTTCTTGCAATTAAGCCTACACCTATGAAACGAAGTTCTTTCGTTGAAGCCTAAAGTCTGTGAGGTTAGACAGGGAATCTTGCGATCTACAAAGAGTTAGAAATCTACCAAACAATTGAAGTTTATGCTCATACTTATCGCTTACTACTGTACGGTGCAGTCTGTTCTGAAGTACCAGAATCGTTTTAATTCTATTTTTGTGAAGACTGCTTTAGACTACCAGAATTATATCCGCTGGACGTCCTACGAAGCAGAAAAAGTTTTAATTTCCAATAGCAAGGAAGCAAGTGAGTGTTTATAGTGAAACCGTGGCGAGTCTTCAACATCTACAAGGTCACTCGAGGAACGAGAGTAAGAAGCATGGGGAAATTAGTTGAAGCTGTTATAAACGTGGATAATCCGAAGAAAAGCTATAAAATGTTCGTTGTTTAGTCCAAAAAAAAAAAAAAAAAAAAAAATAGAAGAGCAACGGAATTGTCGGAAAATCATTCCAACCTTCTGGAAAATTTTCAGATCCAAATAATTCAATGTCGTCGAGCCAATGAAACAGAACAACGCCATCGCCAGTGAGTGGAGGAATAACACAGCGAGAATTTACTCTTGTATCGAGTTGAGTACAAAGCTAATTTTAACCGACCATAGCTCAGTCTTCCCTACTGGTTAATATTTATGCGCTACTGATGTGTACACTACGAATGTATTAATGTATTACATAAAAATCTGTATGATACCCGGTGTCTAATACGTACATTCACTTATTAAAAATACATAAAATTTAACTAAATGTCTTATCGGAGATTGGAACACAATGCTTGTCAAGAAGTCGATATTTTTGAAAATACACTTTGAAATTTTTACCTTAATATTATATGTCCAAGTGAAAATTAATACTTTTTATATAATATCAACATTTAATCAGTCTTTTACTAGCGTCAAGTTTAATAGCAACACTTATTAGTAAAATTTGAACTGTTTTCTTTTATTTGCAACAAACAATCCGACACTTTGAGACACAATGAAGTTACAATATTTCAAATATAAGGAAATTTATATGCATATTGAGGTCCATTGCAAGATGTTTGCTGCAGAATATGAGGTATTTATCGTTCATTTACAGAACCACAAAAAATATTTCTGTTATAATACTATCTATCAACAATTATTGCTGGAAATACTTTTTCATTTGTGGTATGCGTATTTAAGTTGAACTAATTGTTACATGCTACGTGGAATGTATAAACTCTACAGATCAGATACAGAGTTAAACAAAAGAATTAGTAAGCTTTGGTGCGTATCGGCGTGATTTGGAAAAGGGCGATTTTTAACTGAGCCGCATTCATTCCATCTAAACTATATTTGATATACTAAGAAATGTTTTTAAAATGTAGATAAATTCATATACCCGCTTTGGCAAAGAATTCGATACATTACCGTATATGGATGGTATATTCTGGCATTGTGTTTTTAATTAATTTTAGGTTAAGGAGAGGTATGTATAAAAACATTTAGATAACATAGAGGTCATTACTAAAAATTTCGAGTACATTTCCAACTATTGGCAGAAATTGCTGAATGTTAAATTTTCGATGTAATGTGCTTTCTAAATAAAGTAAATGTCAGCACACTGTGTAGAATATAGACAAAGCTATAGATAATATTTAGGGCTGCACAATAGAATTCGAGTGCCTTTCGAACTATGGATAGTAACTACATAAATCAGGTTTTCAAATATAATATGCTTTTTCTAAATTGTTTACTTAGGTATCTTTACTTTTTTAAACAGTAAAGTTTTGAATAAATGCAAACACCTGATAAAAAAAAACAAAAAAAAAAATGCTTAAAGCCACCATCATTTCAATCATCGAGCAATTCTAACAGTCAATATGCGCCTGACATATTGAAGACACAAGAAATATAGTTTCAGAGGCTACTTCACACACTCGAAACCAACCACTAGCTAATATTAATCCCATACGAGACTTGTTTAAAAATATCTCGTTTGCATTACCAGATTTTTGTTATTATTATTATTATTTATTTATTTTTATTTATTCTTTTTTTTCTCATTGGATAGCGCATCTACAGCTGCACTCTAGAACTGCAGATTTTTACTTTTTTATTTTTTTACAGATTTTTTTTTTTAATTAGGATACTTTCACTTTTGGAACCGGTTCCGAAAGTGAAAGTATCCTCATAAAAGGACCTGAAAACATAAATCGAAACATTTAATAACTAGCTATGTGGAGACAAAACTCAGCTATCCAATGAAAAAGAAAATCATTTGAAAACATGGAATCATAAACGATATATAAAAAAATAAATTTCTTACAGGATTAACATTAGCGAGCGGGTGATTTTCGGTAAGTAAAGTAGACCCACGATTCTCGATGCCGCTTGCCATGGCGCCAAATCAAGACAAAATGTTTCATTTGATGAACAAAGGTATGATTGGACTGACCAAATTGCGAATGCTCAATTTTTACTCATCTTTTTTTTTTTTTTTTTTTTGTATGTATGTGTGCTTCAGTAGAGACTATATTCGTATTTACATTACTGAACGATTGATGTCACTTATCTTGTTCAATCGTATTGTACAATTTACAATATATTTAGAGATGCTAACCCAACAACGATTCAATTTAGCTTCAGCCAAAGCCACATTATGCAAAAATGTCATTTCACTATGTTTTAATATGCCCAATAGGCAACAGTACTATTTTGAAATAGCCTTTGAAGGCTTTAATGAAAAGCCGAGCAATTCTAGAAAAATAAAGTTTTTGACACGTTTTGTTGTTTATATTTAAAATTTTTCAGAATTCATTGAATGTAATATATTGAAATGCTAGGTTAACTGGGATTGGAAGTTTTATTTCATAACATTTTATTGAGTTAAATCAGGTTTAATTTTTTTTTCTTGACTGTGCAAGTTATTTCTTTTAGTTTCTGTAGTGGATAGTTAAATTTAGATGAAAAACTGATCGATAAACAGTTTAAAAAATTTTAGGTTATTTTAGAACATATTAAAAAAAATGTGGGGATGCAGTAAGATCTAACTTTCATTGTTTCACAACGAATTAATTTTGCTAATTTTTTTTTCATTTGGCGAATGTCTTTTACTTCTATTTAGCCAAATTGCTAACGTTCGTAGAAAGTCAGCGAGCACCCTGAGTAGACCGTTAATGTTGTTAACAGTGAGGTGCCTCCTTTGACACCGGCGGTGCTGAATGACGGACAACTCATTCAACAGTTATACGCTTACATGTCATTTATAAATGACTTGTCACTTATAAGTCTTTGATAGTAAAACCAAAAAAAAGAGGGAGAGACTGCTATAGATGCATTCGTCTAAAAAACCCCACTTTCTTTTATATCCGTTCGGTGCAAACAGCATCCTTTTAATTTTTTACGTGTACGAATTATTATTATTTTAAGATGTTCTTAAAGCCCGCCTTCTTTTATACCGGTTCAGTGCAAACCGCATCTTTTTACCTTTATTCGTATACGAAATATTCAGTTTTTGAGTTGTTCCTAAAACACATTTTTTTTTCGCCCTTTCTGTGCAAACCGCATATTTTTACCTTTTTACCTTTATTCGTAAATAAATTATTAATTTTTTGAGTTGTTCCTATAACTCACCTTCTTTTACATCCGTTCAGTGCAAACCGCATACTTTTACCTTTAATTCGAATACAAATTATTATTATTTTTTAGTTGTTACTAAAACTCATTTTCTTTTACACGTTTTTGGTGCAAACTGCATCTTTTTACCATTCGTATACGAATTATTAATTTTTTGAGTTGTTCGTATAACCTACCTTCTTTTGCATCCATTCGGTGCAAACCGCACCCTTTTATTTATTCGAATACGAATTATTATTTTTTTGATTTGTTACTAAAAACCATCTTCTTTTACATTCGCTCGGTGCAAACCGTATCTTTTTATTTTTATTCGTATACGAATTATTAATTTTTTAAGTTGTTCCTGTCTTTCGGATCATCCAAGTAAAAGTAAATGCACTATGAACAATTTTATGATCATTTAAATATTTTTTACGAAACCAAATGTATAGAATAAAACAATGCACATCATATAAGATATTTATATTTTAAGAAGTACAAATTTATCAATCCTTTAGCAATGATTAAGTGAAAGCGGCATCTAAATAAAAGTACATTAAGATATCATATTAAGGAAAACATTCTCATTATTTGGTCATGTTTTTAGTGACACGCTGTGATAAATGAGTCCTGAAATGTCTCACAGACACTCCTTAAATATTTTATTACTCTATAAATATTTAACAGAGACTTTCTAAGAAATAGAATGTTCTTTGGATAAACAAAATAAATATGTCTTTGACGATAATGCTTTGAGGAGTTAATGATATGAATCCTTAGAGAACATTTCTTTAGAATAATTTATTATATGTATTAAGAGTGACCCAAATATAAAATAATATTATAGTGACAGATTGTTTAATTGCATAAAATACGTTAGAATAACTTTTTCTAAAGCAAAATAGAGTCCTTTATAAAAAATTCTTTATATGTTTATCTATGAAAATACGTAAATGCGGACGTGATGTTGTATTTTCGTAGTAAATATACAAATAATTAACTTTTAAAGACACTGGCAATTTTTATAAAATAAAGACAAGGATGGGGCACTCTATGTGCCATTGACTTTTAGCCTAAGTAAGAACTTTGAATGATATCATTGTTTAATCCAATATCCAGTAGTACTATAAGGATATTAAGCATAAAATTGTTTTAAAACAAACTACATAATTAGAATTAACACAGTGTTGGTGCAAAAATAAAGAATGATTTTTCCATTCAAACTGAAAACATTATGATTTTTTTCCAAACTAAATATATTTAATCAAAATAAGACCCATTACATTCCACACATTTTTGCAAACGTTAAACGAGCATAGTGATTGCCGCGTCATGAAAGTCTGAGCTTCTGGAGGCGCCAAAATCTTGAAGATGTTTTCGACATCATCCTGATCTGCGAAAAGTTTTTCCCTCAAGAAGTTGTCTAGGTGTTTAAAGAAGTGTTAGTCGATTGGAGAGGGTCCGGAGAGTGGTTGAGGTAGTGTTTCGTAGGACAACGCGTATAACTTTTAGAGGTTCAATTGTGGGATGTGAGTTTGCGTTCAACTCATCGCACCCACTTATCGAGATTCTTCACATTTCCAAATTGCTCTAAGTGGCGAACAATACTGGAATAGCGAACGTTGAGTCCATTCTCAATTTCTCGCGTTGTTTTAGTGGAATTAACTTCGACTACTGCCTTCAGTTGATCATCGTTAACAACAGGAGGACGCCTGCGACCACCCTTCTCTTGAAAGTCGAAATATCCTCGATAAAATTGGAACCAATGCCGAACTGTGCATGCGTTGTGCTTCCCTTGCTCAACCTTCACACGGTTTGTGCTGCCCTGCGACCGAGTCTAAACTCGCACAAATAAATTTGACGAAATCTTGTTTTTACATCTGAGATTCTAAAGTCAATTAATAGCAATAAAAAACATCCTAATTAATTTGCAAAGAATGTACTTAAAATAAGCTTTAAAATGATATATATAATACATACCACTAGGATTAAATTCTGTATACGAAATGCTTATAAAATAAGATGTATTCTAAAAACATGCATTCTCTTTTGTACCAACCTAATATAATACGGACGGTTTGTAGCAACATAAAGACACGAGTGGCGTTCTCTATGTCCCAGCGCCTTTTAAAGCCTAAATATCAGCTTTTGATGATAAAGAAGACCAGCCTCAAATGCAGTGTTTCCCAAACTTTTATTGGCCACGCCCCACCAAAGCATCTGTAAAATCACTATTGCGCCCCCCCCCCCCCACACACACACACTTAATCTGCATGCACCTCTCATTATTTAAAAATTAAGTCTATTCACATTATTAAAGCGTAATAGCGCCTTAACAATAACTATTCATTTCACATTTTTTAACTTATCAAAGAGGTTAATCTTCTGTCACAATTGTGTTTTTAACATCATTTTATAAGTGCAATGATGTTATACATCTTTCCCATTGTGCCAAAAAGATTTCTGTTGTACTTTTCCAACTTACCTCAATGTTGAAGAAAAGTTTTATACGGTCTGCATTTTTATATCTCAACATATCTTGAAGAGAGACTTACTTTTAATGTTAAAATTGATAGCATTCACACATTTTAAAATTAATTTTTGTAACCTATTAAGTGTTGGTTGAAAAGCTTTGGACACTAAATTTTCTTTCTGCAGATAACAAAATACACAAGTAACATTTCAAGAGTCTCATCTTTATCAAACTGAGTTAGACATTACATATTCACCATCTGAACACATTTTCTCTGTTTTTCTTTTCCCAATATCATTAATTGTCTTCCATTTATTATATCATTTAAAATGTATATGTTAACATGTAAGTTTATTTACTGTTCATGATGCCTTCACTAGCGCCATAGATTTTTACGATCTAGCCACTTCCTTTTCTGATGAGATTTGAGATTCTTAGTTTTATAGTAATACTTCGTTCAGATATTCCATATAATTTTTAGATTAAGTATGTTAAAGACAGTCAAATTCATATAATATACTTTTAAGTAGTTTCACATGTAAAAGAATTTTCGTATGACATATAGCAGAGAGAATAGGAGTATAAAACTCATTCAAAAAATAATCAAAAGCGTTAAGAAAAATTGTAAAATTCAATTTTAGAAAAATTACAATAAGATAATACTATAAAAAATATTTGCAAAAAATTATTTTCTATATAATTATTTATATAATTATTCCGGTTTCATAGTTATTTTAAACTTTTCATTGGTAATATTATTTATTTAAATAAACGATTTTTCAATTTTGCTTGTGTTTCATTTATTTTCAGTCTACAACATTACTTAAAAAAAAAAAAAAAAAAAAAAAAAGACTAAAGAAACTGATAGCCAATGAATAAGAAACAAATTTTAAAAATTCCCCCCAGTTGGGAACTAATGCCTAATGTCTAGTAATACTATAAAAGTAACAGATATCGCATTTATACACTGCTCAAAAAAATTAGGGGAGCAAGCAAAAAAGTGAAGAGAACAGAGCAAGACAACCCTGTATGGGCATAAAAAGGATAATACACGTGTATAAATGCGTAATACAAAAAAAAGACGCAAAAAAATTGTAAGGGAGCTTTTATTCTTTGAAAATTTGGAAAGAACTGAAAAGACGGTTTAGGGCAACAATTTGGTTTCATGTAAATGATAAAAAAAGTATTGTTTAGAAATGATGCAAGATTCTAAATATGCCGTGCGGTCTCCTCGAACAGCTAAGACTGCTGCACACCTGTTTTCCATGGATGCGATGAGGTTATCGATAAGACTTTGGGGAATACTGTTCCTCTGCTCAAAAATTGCAATCTACAAGTGCCGGACAGTAAAAGAAGGCCTTGGTATCGCAGCAATGCGTCGTCTGAGTATGTCCCAAACATGCTCGAACGGACTTAGGTCAGGAGAGCATGCTGGTCATTCCATACGCAGTACTGTTTTAGCTTCAAGCATGTTTTCCACAAAACGAACTGTATGAGGTCTGGAATTATCATGGATGAAAAAAAGGAATCATTAATTGCTGCAACATAAAATACGACATGTGGTCTCAGTATCTCGTCTGTATAAATTCGGACCGCCAAACTGCCATTCCGAATGATATGCAGGCACGTACGTCCACCTATTCTGAGTCCAGCCCATAACATCAACCCTCTTCGTCTGTAATACGATATTTCACGAAAGAATGTGGAATTATTTTGAGTGCCTCTTTCTGTCCATGCCAAAACACATCAGATGTCACATCCAGACTGAATCTGTACTTGTATTTAAACAGAATTCGACTCCAACAACTTTGCCTCTAAACTCTATGATCAATTGCACACTTTCTTGCCGCACACTTGCTTGAGGTCAACGGAATACAGACCATTGGCTTACGTGAATGGAGGCCACCCTGATGAAGCCTATTTCGGACTGTTTGGCTGGACACCCTTCGTCTTGTGGCCAAGAACAACTGTTTTTGTAGCAGAGTCACCTTTTCTCGAGTCACCTTTTCTCAAAACACAATCTGAGCAATTGAATTTTGCAACTGAGACAGTGAAACAGACGTTTCTGCAAAATCCCGATGTCTACACTTATCTACTTTTCCTATTTTTTGACATCATAAATTTTAATTTGCATGTGAAGTTTTTTTATCTGTTTTCTACTACTCTTTAAATTATGGATATTTTATTTTACGTTACTTATCGGTGTAAATATTTGCGTAATTTTGTTAAAACCATGAGCTCTCCTAATTGTTTTGAGCAGTGTATATAAAAAAAATAATTACATCAGATAATAGAATACATTACACAAATACATCCGGGTAGCATATTCGATACACCAGTAGTGGCCAATAAAAGTAATGAACAGAAAAAATTGCAAACTTGAACTTTAACTATATGTTGAACATTTACTTCTTCTCGGGCGGCCGTTTATTTTTAAGAGTTTTCGATCCAAACAGCATTTCTTTAGTGCTGAAAATGAATATATGTTCCGTCCTGAATTCGAAAATGCAAAATACAGGGTATCTATGCAAGAATGTCCCAGTTTTAACGGCATATTAGAACAGTTTAAAAAAAAAAAAAAAAAAAAAAAAAAAAACATATAGCAAATTGATGTAAACTAACCTAGTTTTTCTTACAAATGTTTAATATGTACACGTTTAGTTACACGGCACACAGATCAAACCTAAAGTTCAATTCTTCCCAGACTTTGGATAACAAATCCGAAGTAATGAAAGCAATAGCCTCTACATTTCTGTGTCTCAACTATGGTAAATCATTAGGTTGTGGCGGAGCGAAAACACGATCTTTTATAACGCTCCATTGGAAAAAATCGCATGGCTCTAATGGGGATTAAATCTTCAGCCCAGCGATAACACTTTGCGCTCAGGAGTCGCCAATTGTGTTTGTGGCACTACAGGCGAGTCTATAACAAAGAGGTACTTACGTTGTCGCTTTTCTAAAACTGTTAAAGTTACTCTTTGTTTGTGACCTTGAATCTACATTCTACAAGGCTAACATATGATACTATTAAAACTTATAACTGGCACATTCTGTTATGGACTCTCTGTATTTTTGAAAGTAAGGAGTTTTTATGGTACCTACTGATAGGATGGTCGTACATCTAATATGACTTTCACTGATCTCCAGTTTTTTCTAAAATGCGCCCAAGTTTTAAATTTAAAAAATAGTCTGTTAGAAGTGTTATAAATCTATTCTGTTTCCAGGGCTAGTACTGGTCCTAGGTGACATTTCAGGACACACTTTTTCCAAAATTTCAGGACACTTTAAGGATACATTAACTTGACTTACTAGCCAAAGGAAGATTAAATAAAACAGCATAGGAGAAAAAAATAGAAGACATACAAGAAAATACAAGAACTGAAATTTATTGAAAATTAATCCAATCATCTGATAGCTACATATATTCAAAACAATCAATCTATAACAGATACTTTAACGATTCAGTTGAGATGGTTAGGGGCAGGGTTCACTGTTTTTTCTTCAGCCCACGTTCTTACTGAGCTCATATTATCGCCTTCTGATTCGCTGGTCCCATAATAAATGCTATCACTATAATAATCGGAACCATCATCGTCTGACTCAGACATTGAATTCACTGCTCTCAGAATCACTCTCTGATTCCATCAAAAAAGCCATTTTGACGTGAAATAATAAGCTAACGAAATACGACATTACAGAAAATACAAACAAAAATCGTAGGACTTAAAAATAAAATAGTTGAACTAGAGTTATACCATCTCATAACAACATTTACAAATACAAAAAAAAAAAAAAAAAAAAAAAAAATATTACAAAAAATTATCACAGAATCTAACGTAACTTGTAAGAAGGGGCGAATTCATTTTTAAAAATTCAATTTTTACTCTTCTTTCTGCAGAAGAAAATATTGTGAGCGGATTTTTTTTCGACTTCCTGTTTTCCACGTATTTGTATGTTTTAGGGGTCAGACATCCTGAAAAACATGTTAATACAAAATGTCTGCCTGTCTGTCCGTCCGTATATCCTCTTTGTACCATCGAAAAGTGTATGAAGTTATGCGTAGAATTGAACCAAATTTTTTGAGTATGTTTTTGGCTATGTCAAACAGGTCTTTATTGAATTTGGAAATATTCCGCAGGAAGCGGGCGCTGTACTAGCGATTTTTCTCGAGTTTTCATTGTTTTATTTAGTAATTTTGTATTTTCAGTGTAATTATCAGCATATGCATTTCACTTTATATATTCCAACTCTAATATTCAAAAAGTACGTCGTAATTGTTTATGCATGTACAGAACATTGTACAATTCCTGTCAATGTATGTACTGATCTTATCTGTACAGTTCTTATGAGTTTTAGAGTCAAAAAGAGCAAACTGGATTTATTTTTCGTTGCGTTGTTAACTGTTTTAAAATATTGTAAAGGCTGGTCATTGTTAATGTATCTTACCATATACAGTGGATTTGAGTCTTATCCACGGGATTGCACTTATACTCTAAAGCGAAAGCTGGGTTCCCGGGGCGGTCATTCCTGTCATCCCTGCACATCGGCTGTTCATGCAGCGTAATTCGCATCCAGCTAATTGGACGATTCTCAAGCATCTGATGTACAACAGCATAACGGAAAATATTGATTTTATTAAATATTATGGATGAGATTAACTTATTTTTACCCCGATTAGTAAAATCAAGCAGACACTTAAGATGAAAGTCAAAGTTGATGTAATATTCAAGTAATAACAGTGAAGTATTAACATGTGTAATAACTTTTCGGAATATCCGCACGCACGAGAAAGAAGGAGGTTTTCGGATTGGCGGATTCGATCAGTTTCTCTTCGTCGCCTGACATGTGGTGACTGTACGGGCACTAAAAAGCCGAACGTATGACATAGAACGCCGACCAAGACGTTCTTAAAGGAAGTTTGTGAAGAGCGTAAATGAAGCGCAACTGTTAAGCACTTAATTATTTTAGAATTCACAACTGTTTTTTCAATAAGCGCACTCAATAAGCCGGCCGTTTCATTAAAGTTTAATCATTATACAGGGTGTCCCAAAAGTCAGTGACACATTTTAATATTAAATATAAAATCAAGTAATTGTCGTACAAATTTGTAGTTTCTACTAAAATGCTTCTCACGATAAAAAGTTTTCTTCAAGAGAATGGGTATAATTTTTCAAAACTTCGATCACAGAGGACGCCACTTGTCCGTTTGTTTGGTTTCAGAAAAGCGTTTGTTTCTGATTTTCAGATTCGTTTTGACGCTGTGACAAAGACTCCTAGCGAAAAAACTAATTGCGTAGTTTGGTACTTCGAAACCAAATCGCAACTAATCTGAAAATCAGAATGTTTGAAACTACACATATGGACAAATGACTCCATCTATGATCGAAATTTGGAGTTAATTTTTTTATTCACTTGCAGAGAACTTTTCACCGTGAGAAGCATTTTAGTCCAAATTGCACTCCTACACGACAATTTATGACACATGACTTGATTTTATATTGTATTTTAAAATGTGTTGGAACATTTGGGACATCCTGTTTTAAATAAATTTATTTAATTTAAAAGTTTTTAGTAAATAAGGTAAAAGTTAATACTGTAAATACTGTTTCTTAAGCTGACAAATTATGTAAAAATAAGTACAGTAGAACCTCGATTATCCGAAGTATTTGGGACCGACCATATTTCGGAAAACCGAAATTTTCGGATAATCGAGAATGCTTCAATTTTAAGATTAAAGGCAAATATATTTGGTCTGTCTTATTATGATAACAAGTGCTTAGTAAAAATAAAGCAATAGCAAAATAGAAACAAGAATAAATTACTTGAATTTTGGTTTTGAAATTAAGTACCTTTTACATATATCACAAGAGTTTGACACAATGTTTTGTTTGCCGCAGTTTCGTTTGCCTTTGCTTTGAAACTCTATCACGGAGTTTTTAAATATTATTGGTTCCCCAGTATCACAGTCTTTCTGCTGCTCCAGCTATGCCAAACCTTTTGCAAAACATTCAAAAGCTTCAGAATTGCTAATTTATTCGTTTTCTTCGTTCCACTCCGCAGCTTACTAGAGCTCAAGCTAAATTCAAAGGAACTCTTAGAAAGGTGATCGAAAATATTTATAGGTACTTGTAATTCGGAAAGGACTGCTTGCACGAAGGAATATGATAGTTTAAAAAAGCTTTCAAAATTAATTTTGCATACAACGAATGTGATAGTAAAAAAAAAAAAAAAAAATCTTTAAAATTGGATTTTGGTTAATCGAGAGTTTCGGTTAAAAGAGTTTCGGATAAAAGAAGTTCTACTGTATAGATAATTTAAAGGTAAAGCATAATTTTCTACACTTTAATCTGATTCGCAAAAAAAATAAAGCTTTAGAAGTTTTCCAACTAAAAAAAAAAAAAAAAAAAAAAAAAAAAAAAAAAAAAAAAAAAACTGTGTAAAAGTAAGTTTTAAACAATATTTATGTATATACATATCTATAAATCTATCAAGCACGGCTAACAAAGTTTCTCTAAAAATATTTTTTATTTAAAGCTGAGAATATCATATTCTATACTAAATGCAGTATTATAAGAAACGTATTAAATATTTTTCTTTTGTAAGTAATATTATAAAGTAAAAATACTCTTTTGACTAAAATTCGCAGTGAAACATAGCTTTGATGTTATTCGTAACACACACTCGTAAAACAAAACAGCATGTTTTCTTTACATATTATAAAAAAATCTTTTTGTATTTTCTGTTCAAAACTTGTTTTAGGAGATCACAGGTGTTTTTAACATATTGTTATAAAGAAATAAAATTGAAATTTCCAAGAATTATATACTTACAAAATATTTTTGTTATTTACTTTGGACAATGTATGTATCAGTTTCAAATTTTAAAAAACATATATTTATGACGGACGTTTTATCGCAATTTTTCAATTTCTTATTTCTTTTATAAACATTAACACATGGTATAATAAAACTGTATTTGCGAACCGTGTTTTTATTTTTATTTTTAATGAATGATGTTCTATTAAAAATTCGTTGGCATCTTAACTTAAAGAGTTAAATTTTACAAAGTATTTTTTATATGAATTTTTCTAAAACCCTGCGGTACTACAAAATACAAGGTGCAGACAATGGAACACATGTCATATATTCCCGCGGCCGCAATCTCGGATTTTTTCTTGCCGTGAAAGGTGAAAACCCCTTTTCTGCCAAGTAGTAAATGTCGCCCAGCATCGATTTATGCACATGTTAAGATTAACAAAAATGAAATATAAATAACAAACAAAACTCGTTAAAACAGCAATTAGTAAATAAACGTATGAACGCTACGCATTCATATACCAAAAAAAAAAAAATAAATAAATAAAACACTGGATTCAGCAAACTACTTCTGCAGCAATCTGGAAAATGCACGAAACTCGTTAAAGCGGCAATTAGTAAATGAGCGTATGTTGCTGTGCAACAATCTCAAGAATGCAAAAAATGCATCAGAAATAAACGGCTAACATAAAACATTACAACAAAATATACATAAAATTATCAACATACCTTAACAGACATCTCGTTCCTTGAAACCCAACTGTATAAAATGGTCACTTGCCATAATTTCTCAAATTTCAAGTCGTCGTAAAACTGTAATTTAACTTTACGGCAAAAAAAAGAACAAATACTCACAATTTCAATCTAAATCACACAAGAACTTTAACTTGCAATATTGAACATATACTACCAATATGAAACTTCGAGTTACCGTAATTTTAATTTTACAATAAAAAACAAATACAAAATGTCTCCATTCTTCAAAACTTTTCTTACTACAAATTACAAAACATGCGAAGTTGAGTTGTCAAAACACCGCTCAGCTAAATTTTCATTCTCATCATTAATGATACAATACAATACATCATTAATGACGTCAATAAAATTATGTTTTACCAACAGAAAAAAGCAATATTGCAGAAAAAAATACACATAAATAACACTATTTAAGAAATAAATTAGCAAAAAATATATCAAATTCCCTGATATTTCTTAATAATATCTCCCACAGCAGGTAAACAAACTACGGAAGCCATAGTCAATCAAATAAATCCGACGCAAAAGACAATCTCCAAAAAAAAAAAAAAAAAATGGGTTACCAGAACCAACACTCAACGTGGTTGCCATATCGATAAAGATCGCCAAAAGAAAAAAAAAATTGCCAAGAAATCCAAATTAGCGGCCGCGGGAATATACATCATCTAAGCCCAGAAATAAATAACAAGGAATAGGCTATTTCATACAATTTATATAATGAAATGCAAAAGTATGGTCCACAATGTTTTAGGCATTTATCCCATTGTGATATTAGTCACACAGTGCCACGCTCGTAAAATACCTTTGACTTCTGTTTCAACCATTTACGCATGCACTCCTTATCTTCATCGTATGTTTGAAACCATTGTCCCCGGAGCGCTTTTTTGATCTCGCGGAAGATGTGGAAGTCACATGGGGACAGACTGGATGAGCTCATCCACTTTCGCAACATATTGGTCTGGGACCAGCTTCGGCGCTTCGCACACCCCTCTGCTCTTCTTTGGATGACTACATTACGCAATGCTTTTGGAAACGGAATGCATGGACTTGTTAGCTTCTAAGGCTAATGTCAGAAACGTCTTTTTGCACGCTTTTTTCTCACTTCCAGTATCCCGACACCTTTGCTAGCATGTGTAGGGATGCTGGGAGTGAGACAAAAGCGTGCAAAAAGACGTTCGTCTGAAATTAGTCTTAGTTATCATCTTTTATCATTGTTTGCAAGACACGTACCACCACCTAGAGTGAAATTAGCGCGAATCCTTGTCATCTCACGAGCAACTAACTACATTTCAAGCACTTCTCATTTATTCTAAATGCCATACTTATGATTTAAGGGCTCAGCCTCGTTAATTATTGGCTGTACCTAATATTAACGATAGTGGACTACAGAGCCCAGTCCTGTTTTATTGACCATGGCCCCTGAGGTGCTATGCAGCGTATGTTCCGGTCAGGTAGTCAACCTAACGCGGTTACCTCAGTGTTTAGCCTGTTCGGGACGAGCGTCTTTTGCAGTATTTTTAATCTTTTATCACCGTTTTTTTAAGACAGAAATTTTTGCCTCATTGAATCGGGAAAATGCTCGGATTAAATAAGGCAAAATTAACAATAAATATTTACTGGTGAGAACAATCACTGATTTCGAACACTTTACGTGGCACGAATACCGGTTGCTCGTCCCGAAGAGATTAGTTGAGCAAGTTTGGTACTCATTTTAGAGACCCGGAAAGAATGAAAGGTTAAGTGAACCTTGCTCAGTCCGCAGTCTGGAATTGAACTGTGGACCTATAGCGTGGTAGAGAGACTGACCGGTATGCTAGTGAGCTCATGAATTGTCCTACACCGCTATAAATTTTGTGCTGATGTGAATCAGGGTTTATTTCTGTAGTAGATGAGGGAAATCTCGTTCGAACAAAAAGAGCTGTTATGCAACAGAGCCTTCAAACGTTGAAAAGAAATTTCACCAATAAAGGAATGTTAAAATTCTAGTGATAAATTCACCTCGAGTAAACAATTAAAATTCGTCAAGATATCAATAGATCAGGGAAATATATTATACATTTCAAAAAAGATAATTCAGATTTTCTTTATACAGGCCTGAAATTCTCAGATAGAATAAAAGAACATGAAACAGATCTGAGATTAAATAGACCCAATACTGCGTTAGCAAGATAAAATCGAATTCCACGTATTAACGTAGATTTCAATAAATGCAAAATTATCTTTCGTACAAGTAATTACAAGGAAGCTATTATAAGATAATCTATTGATATAATTTCCAATAAAGATATAAATTTTAACGATGCATTGTCATATGACATCCGCAGAATCTGAAAATTCCTACATAGTAGATGAAAGCTTGTTTTGTAAAAAAAAAAAAAAAAAAAAAAAATCAACAGCTTTTCCTTTCAACTTATCTTCCATGCCATCCTTAAATCACAATGGTTTTTCTATGAAGAATAAGCGAAAAGACAAATAACAGCATTAATGATTCACTGACGATGGCGGTGTGAATTTGACTGAAAGCGTTTTGGGATTTTAATTTTATCTTTAATGTATTTTTAAGGTACTATAATACATTAAAAAAATTATATTATATAGGAGCGCCTAAAAGCAATTTTAGTATATTTTATATGTGTTTTTTACGAATTTCAATTAGAAATTTCAATATCATATGGTTGCGGATACTACAGCGCCAAAATTTAGTTCAAATCAACGTGGGTTTTATAACAGTGTACAATTACAACATAAAATTACGCATAATACTAATGCGTGTTTTTATTAGCAGGGATTTTATTACTAAGAAAAGAAAAACTTTAGGAATTCTTGGATTTTTATTACATGAGCAACAGCTAAGTATCAAAGAAAATATTTTTTATCAGTAATATTCGATCATCCTTTATTTAAGAAATTTATGGGCTCAGTTAAACGTCAAGAATTTATTTAAAAACTCAATCTTTTTTTTTACATCAAGAAATATTGTGTAAATAACATTAAATCAGACTTAGAACCTACACTGGTGTGCAAAAAATTAAGGACCATTCACAAAATGCTAATTTTCAAATACGCGAACACTCAAAAGGAAATAATATAATTTGAGTAATTACTATCTCTATAACACAGCTAGTCCATATAATATCTCATTCATGTCACACATGGTCACAAGTGTCACAGTCACTACAGTGAAGCAAAAAAATAGGAAATTCCATATACCTCATTATGAATCTCAAATGATCACTATATGTGACTCCAATGAGACATCACTGTGACTGCTGCTTTGTGACGAGTCACCATGTGACTTTACAATCTAATTACATTATGACTATCATGTGACTGTCATCTGTAGACTCTATTTCAAAGTCATCATGTCATATTAAAGTCACATGATGACTTTCAGGTGACAGAGAGACTACTGTGCAGTCACCATTCTGCTCTTTTGGGAAAAGTCTCCATGTGACTATAATGTGATATTATTTGGGGACTTATCATAATCCAACGTTCATGATGACTTTGAAATTGAGTCTAAAAATGACAGTCACATGAGAGTCACAATAACTACATTGTAAAGTCACCTGGTGACTCGTCACAAAACAGCAGTCACATTGACGTCTCAGTGGAGTCACATATAGTGATCATTTGAGACTCATAATGAGATGTATGAAATTTCCTACTTTTTTGCTTCACAGTAGTGACTGTGACACTTGTGACCATGTGTGATATGAATGAGAAGTTATATGGACTAGCTGTGTTGTAGAGATAGTAATTACTCGAATTACATTATTAACCATTTGGAAACATGGTTATTGTCCTCGTCAGGGTAGGAAATCAAAAGCATACCTGAAGGTTTTTATTGGTTTAATCATCATTTTATTCGTTTTCGGATTGGTCTATACACTAACCTTTACTTTCAACAGAGATGGGTACTTCTGTTGCCACTATGACAAAAAAGTAATAAAAACTACAAAAACAAATTAATTACTCAGAAACAAATTGAGATACAGCTTTCAAACAAATTGCATTTAAAAGTACATTTTTTTTCTCTATACGACGCACAGTGGGGCAGGAAGCCTCCAAAGTTGGCAATAAATAAAATTTACTTTGAACAAAAAAAGCACATCATACATTTTTTTACAGACGTTTCGTAGTAAAACTTAAAACTTTTACATAAGCTATAACGTAATAATTTCCAATGTTTTCTATACAAAAATAAGTTAAAAATAAGATTGTTTTATAGATATTAAATATTTATAAATCATCCATAATATCGCATTAAAAATGCAAAAAACCTAGTTGCAAACACAATTAGTAATTTTAATGATTCTGAAGCACACCCAAAAGTGTATATCAGCGACTCGCTTTGAAGAAGTGAATCCTTCTTTCTCAGGCAAAATTTATGTACTACTATCAAGACAGCAGAAGAAAAACTGTTTCAGCTATCTTAGTAGTAGCACACATTTTTTGTCGGAGGAAGAAGCGTTCGTTCCTTCAAAACACGTCGTTAGTATTGATTGTATAGCTTGTTTTAAAAATTTTAGAATATTTAATCCATACTATCATCTTAGTCATCATCACTGTCACTATCCTGATCACTAGATACATTGAGAGATGGAATTTTTAACAGATGTAGTCCTTCTCGTGGCTGATATCTTAACTTTTTCTATCTTTTCATTTGTTTGCTAGTGATCACTGGATCCGAACTTAGAAGTAAAAAATTGAAAAAATCTCTGTCAATTTTTTCTCGGCTGCACTCTCTAGAGTAGTAGTACTCTCCGTATCTTTTAAAGTCTTTATTCCTGGCTTTTTGTGCTTCCTCAGTCGTCTGTCCTACGGGCAACAGTGTCAAACTTATAGTTTCTGGTCCGTGAATCAAATACTAGTTTAATGTTGGGGTATGTTTTATTATAGATACTTCAAGACAAAATATCTGGATGTATCATGCATAAATACAAAATGCATGCGCAAAGAACAAAATCGCGTAATCGTTTTGTTCATAATCCTTTTGGTCGTTCAGAAAACCCTTGAAACGGAATATGAGGTCGGCCACGTTTGCTTTTCAATGCCGCTTCTGTTTGTTTTTCAAATCGAAGAAATGAAAGCGATTTATCAAGCCACTCCTTATTAATTCTAAAAAACTTTTCCTTGTCTCGACAGGCTTTTGCCCATCGGAATTTATATTGAAATTTAAAACATTTTATATTCTTTTTTAAGACTATAGAACTGTTACGTTCGCAATTCTTTCCTATTCTGGAACTCTTTTACCAAAAATTCATAATGCTTTTGAAAAGTTTTTTTTTTCTTTCGAACGTTTCATGATATGAAGAAGTTCTCTTCCGATAGTATATAATGTATTTAAATTTCTCCCTAAAAAAAACAATATGCAATCATGTTTATGTACGTACACTAACAAAAGATTGAGGATGATTAACTATACAAATGACCATACAATTAAAAAAGGGGCAAAAAAGAGCAAAATTTTCTGACATACTTACCATACTAAAACTCAAACCTAGCAGAAAATATTATAGTTGACACTTAACCTACTTTAACTCATAACTAAAACTTTCAATGTTTGTAGACACTGTTAATTTTTTTTATAAATTTCACTACTATATATTCTAAGCGTCACTTTATCTATAAAAATCGTATTAAAAACAAATTAAAAATTAATGTATTATTGTTACATACCTGAAGTTGAATGTTCCATAGTCAAAAAATATTACTTTAAAATTATTACAGCGTAATTAACAAACGAAAGTTGAAACAAAATTATTCAAAATTTTTTTTGTTTATTATCATCGTGCGATATGCAGTTTAACTGCTTACTGTAATGACGACCAAGATAACTTTGCACACTTTTTAATACAAGGCAGATGTTTACTGACATCTGCTCTATTAAAGTGACTTATGTCGGTAGTTCAAAATAGAATTTCATTTTTTCGATTTTTTGCCAAATATGAAAGTTTCTTGCCCCACTGTGGCGACGGTGTAAAAAGTAATATTGTGGGATGTTTAGAAGTTTAAGAATGAAATTTCATTTAAAATGGGTTGTCAGATTTCTCGGAAATCTGA
The DNA here is from genome assembly GCA_963932465.1 of Maratus speciosus. Classification (NCBI taxonomy): domain Eukaryota; kingdom Metazoa; phylum Arthropoda; class Arachnida; order Araneae; family Salticidae; genus Maratus; species Maratus speciosus. The sequence goes on along the minus strand of OZ010794.1, from coordinate 496,748,155 downwards.
CGAAGGAAAAGCCTTTTCCCGAACAGACAATGAAATGCTTGGATAATACGTAAGTTTCATGAAATCTGACGGGTCGCAGGCGATTTTTGTCGCTTGCAATTTTTACGTGTAATAACACTATTAATGTTTAATTCAGGACGTACGTAATGTATGATGAACTCCGTGCGATTTTTTTATGTCTTAAATTTTAGTCTTTAAAAAATCAATTTCAAATTGGTCGTTGTATTTTGTTAAATTGCTTTTTTTTTCTTTTGAATGTTCGCGTATTTGAAAATTAGCATTTTGTGATGGGCCCTTAATTTTTGCACACCAGTGTAGCTCATTCTAAGAGACACGTTTTCATTCACATCCAAATTGGAAAATAAATATGAGTGATATCGCATGACTAATATAAGTTGTAAATATATAAATCAACAATTGAACGGAGAGAAGTTTTGAGGATGTTGGAGGTCATGTAAAAATGTATCGAAATCTTCTGTTACGGCTTTTCTCCAGACAGCTGCGCACTACGTAGCTTTTTAGGTGCGTTCGTAATTATATAAATACGCACCCACAGTCATAGTCTGGTCCATCCGCCTATCACTCCGCATATAACAAGCAAACACTATCCAACCGAATGGTATGAAATTTAATGTATATAATCGTGTCAGAATTTTGTCGAGTCACTTTTATTTGATTCTATTTTATGAAAGTAGAATCAAAACTTAAAAAGATATTAATAAAAGCTTTCTTCGTTCTATTAAATCCTATCATACGTAATTAGTTCAATGATATTCCATGATAAGTAATGATTCTAGGTTGCCATGATGATTAAGTCCTAATTAAGACGGAGTCATATTCTTTACGCATTACTCAATTTTAGTATAATCGTAATACATTTGGTATTCATGCATTTTTGCATAAGGGTGCAACAGCTATTGCACCAAGATCTGAATATTTATAAAACTAGTTATAGTACGAACGCACCTCATTTGCCACATTTGACTTACAATTTCCGGCTTGTTACTTTTTGTAATGGAAGGTGAATAGAAAAAAGGTTTTGACCTATGTTCTGTAACCCTGGAAGACGAAGTTGTATCCGCTGATAATTTTAACGGAAATATTTTCTGTTCGTTGAAACTCATTAAGTCATTATTGCCTAAATCAAAAATAAAATCATTATTTTAATGAATATAACCCCATACTCTAGATTTCTTCAATAACAAATAATATTGTTAGAATTACGGTTTAGCAGAACGTTATTTTATTTCAGAAAAAAAATCCATAAAACATTTCAATTCACGCACAGAATACGATACATAGCCGTCTGCAAACAGTATCGGAAATCCATATATAAATACACGTTTGTTTGTAAAGTGGTTATACAGATGTCAAGTTATATTCAATGGTGAAAAGAAAAATAAGCTCCGGAAAATATGGTCTAGTAAAATTAAAATAAGCTTTTTTATTAACAATTTCCAACAAAGTTGAAAAGTGTTATTGACTTCGTTTTGTCTGTCCGTGTGTCCGCGCTCTAACTCTCGTAAATATATTCGGATTAATCTGAAAATTTTCGATTTTATTAACGTTTAGCCTACAACGAACCCTGTTTCAAATGAAGTTTGTAGCATGTTTCATTTATTTACAGGGACAGTCAAAAGTATTCCTTTACATTACAGCGAATGGGGAAAAAATCGTTTAAAAAAATGTGAAAGATGTTACATCCTTTCAAACATAATAAAATTGATATGCATTTACGAAGAGCACTAAAATATACATTCTGCAGAATATGCGGTACAACGAATAATTACTATTCATTTACAGGACCACACATAAGAATTCCATTACATAATGGTATAGGGGAAATTGTTTGCGGCGTATTTCAATTATGAAATTTCATGTCTAGTGAAATAGATATACGTCGGTGAGGCTTACTGCAAGTTATTTCATCTATAATGGGAAGTGGATAGCATTTACAGGGACACACAAAAGATTTCAGACAACTACATTCTATCCGAAGTATTGTATATTAGCGATGATGGCAGGAAATTCATTTTTAATTAGGATATGTGCTGTTATGTTTCACTATATTTATGTATACAATATGGTGTGTATAAATGCTATAATTCATATACAAAGCTACCAAAAGAATTCGTAAAGATTACTGAGTATAAGCGTAAATTGCTGAAAGGTGGTTTTTAAATATATTATGAATTTTTATGCTGAAATGAATTTAGTTTTCTAAGAAATGTTTGTAGAAAATAGATAAAATGATATACAGGGCCCGCAAAGAATTTTTTATATGGCCGTCTATAGATGATAAATTCTGGAAATGGGATTTCAGTAGTTTTAAGTGTGATTTAGTTTCAATTAAATTTTACCTAACTAGTGGAGTGCAATAAAGGTACTATGTAAACTACAGTGCTGAACAAAAGTATGTTTCCATCTATTCAACCTGTTATACGTTTTCTTGCTAAACTAAATTTTCTCATGATATAGTACTAGGGGGCTCAGCCCCCTGCAAGCTACGCTCGCCAACCCACGTTCACATACCTCAGAATCTAAAATTACGCTAATTTTGTCGGTTTTTAAAAGATTAGAAAAAATTGAATTATAACGAAAAAACCTATAGCGATCTCCCTGTAAACAGGTTTCCATTCAATTCCCTTTGATTGCGAAAATTTAAGGCCGAATCAGTAGCTGTTAAGACATTCAATGGTTGTTTTCGTGTTTGATTAAAGAAGATGAGTTAAACATTTGAAAAAAATCTAAAATAAAATGAATAATAAGTAAACAGAGTCTTTGCCGACCGGTGTTTTTTAACAGTGTTATAAAACGATTGACATAATACAATTTACTACAATTACTACAATTTACTGCTTTAACCCCTTCAAGGGCGGTGGTTCATTTTTGGACAACTTAATTTTAATTCTTCAATGCCACATTGGCACCAGAATATTGGAATAAAAATTCTCCTTTTATTAAGTAAGTAAACCAAAGCATTTTCGTATTTCGAAATTTGTTTGTAAATTCTGGTGTCATTCACTGATTTCAACATTTTACGAATAGAAGTACCTTGCCCCTGAAAATGTATTAATGTATTTATTATTTTAAAGATTCCTTTCTCTTTTAATATTCACGTGTAAATACAATTTCAAGACATAATTTTCAATATTTTCATGCGTTTAACACGTACTCATTTAATAGTAATTTTGAAGTTTTTTTCTGTTTTTAATAGCCATGTGTAAATAAATTTTTAATCGTTGGAAAATATTATTCTTTGCGCTGTTTTTAGAATCGAAAACAATATCTATAATAATACCCTAAGTCATGTGACTACCGTCAACAGTTCCTTCGCTTTTCATAAGAAAGATTTCCATTTTGATTAAAGAATCAAACTTATTTTTTGAATAAAAGTACATAAAAGTTGCCATGATCGCAAAGAATTCTTGGTACTTTTATGTTAGCCGGGATCAAATCTCGCAAATAGCTTTTTTTTTTAACTCGCCAGTTAGCATTTTTTTTATTTTTCGAGTGGTAAATTAAAACGGTACAACTTGGTTATCCCATCGACCAAAAATCTATCGCCAGACTATAAGATTAAATGCCAATAATAATTGATCGTAAATGTCACATTCACTTGACCGTAAGGAAGTTACATGTGTTTATGCCATCAAGTGATTTTTATTTCGAAGCTTTATTTGTATTTGTATTTTTATACTAATTTGTTTGTTCTTTCGTTATTTAAAATAAAAATTACGTCTACTTGTATAACTTGGCGAGTGGTTTGGCGATTTACACAATTCGGCGATATAATTTGCTTTGAATTTGAAATTAAATGTCATGATTTGTTGCATTATTTAATATTTAACATAAATGTCATATAAAAACCGGGTTTGGCGTATTTTTTTTTTTTTTACGATAATTCGGCGAAAACCTCGTTTTCGAATACCAGTTACATATGCATTTTTAATTTTTCTCTATTATTTTTAAAATGAAATAACAATAAATAAAAAAAATTAATTAATATATATAGAACAAAACAATTCATAACATTTTTTTTTATATAAAAAGAAAATAAATATAAATAAACATTTATTAATGAATAAGCAACAGTAGCCGAGTTACCAAGTCATGCAAAATAACGCCATTTTGGCGCTAATTATGTACCCCGGTGCGTATACGACAGCTGAGCGTTATATTTTTCTTTTCGTTTCGTTTTAAAAAAAGAAAGAAGTGAAAGCCATTAATTTTAAATGTTTCAGTTTAAAATGAAAGTTTAATACAAAGAAAAAAAAAGCACTGTACTTTGTATACATTTAAGGGAGGCCAAACTGGTCACCAAATTAGTTTAAAATAATAACCTTTTCTAAGTATGAAATAAAATATTTGTTATGACTAAAATTTGAGTTGCCATCATTAGAGAAAAGTATTTAAAATTAGAAAAAAAAATTAATATTTCGAAAACTAATTCGAATTTAAAAATTCTAATACCAGTTTTGAGATCTGTGGATCAATACGGATTTTTGGTGTTAATTTCACCGTAAAGCATTCCATATTTTAGGAGAAATCGCCGTGAAACATAATCAGTTGTTTAATTAGTTGTTTCATATAATCGTTTCATAAATTCGTTTCAATTCAGTCATTTCATAATATTCGTTTCATTAGAATTTAACATATATAGGGTAGATATATATCGGTCTACAGATAAAATACAGGGCTGTTCAAAAGAATTGGAATTCATATTTGGCTATGGAAGGTAACTGCTGAAGATCAGATTTTCAAATGTTTTATTCCTTTCCTAAAGTGTTTACTTAATTATCTTATTTACCCTTTTCCCCTAAATAATGAAGTTTATTTAAATATTTCAGGAAGTGTTGGGAAGTTTTTCATAATCTGTGCTTAACGCAGGATTTTTCTTTCTTGTTTCATTCTTATCGTTTTTCTGTAACTTATGACTGTTTTCTATGCAGAATATTGTAGCATAAGTGATAGAAAGTTATAGATGTTATATTATATTTTTATTGTTATATTGTAAAATAAATAACATTTGACGTGAATTTGGCAATAATCCGCCTGAATTGGGCGCTGTAATAGCGATTTTTCTCAATTTTTCATACTTCTCTTGTCCATCGGCTGTTCATGTAGTGACGGGCAATTCGCATCCAACTAACCCGGCGATTCTCAAGCAGCTAATGTACAACAGATAACGAAATATATTCATTTTATTAAATATTATGATTGAGATTAACTGTTTTTTACGACAATTAGTAAAATGAAGCAAAAACTTAAAATTGATGTATTACTGAAGTAATAGCACTGAAGTATTAACATGTGCAAGAACTTTTTGAAATAGTAACATCTTCGTGACATGACATGTGGTGACCGCACGGGCACTAAAAAGCAGAACGTATGACATGCAACGCCGACTACTAAGGTGTTAAATGGTTTTCAAGACCGTAAATAAAGCGCATTTGATAAGCACTTAATAATTTTAGAATTCACAACTGTTTTTATCAATGAGCACATTCATTACGTCGGCCATGTATTTAATGTTTAATCATTACATTATAAATTTATTTAATTTAAGAGTTTTTAGTGAATAATGTAAAATCAATCTAAATACTGATTTTCAATCCCATGTAGATTTCCAACTGTACGAAAAAAGTCCGGACCAGGATTCGAACCAGGGATCTCTTAGCTGAAGCCGCCAATGCTTTACCATCTGAGCTATCCCGGACAAACCTGGTGGACCCTTTTCACCCAGCTAACCTTATTAATAATCAATAAGGTTAGCTGGGTGAAAAAGTTCCATCAGATTCGTCCGGGACAGCTCAGATGGCGGAGCATTGGCGGCTTCATCCAAAAGATCCCTGGTTTGAAACCTGGCCCGGACGTTTTTCGCCCAGTTGGAAATTTACATCTAATTTGATTTACTTATCAATTAGAATAATTGTGTGAAAAAATAATCTACTGCTTTTTACGTTTAGAATTAGGTAAAAATAAGTGTAGATAATTCAAACAGCAAGCATATTTTCTACACTTCAATCTAATTCGTTTAAAAAATAAAGTTTTATAAAAAAGTGTGTAAAAAGTAAGTTTTAAACAATATATATATATAAATCTACCAAGCATTGCTTACAAAATTTCCCATATAATATTTCTTATTTAAAGCTGACAATATCCTATTCTTTACTAAATCTAGTATTATAAGAAATTTAATAAACATTGTGCTTTTATAAGTAATGTTATACAGTAAAAATAATAGTTTATCTAAAATCCTAGTAAAACATTACTCTCATGTTATTCGTAGCAGATACTTGTAAAACAAAACAGCATGTTTTCCTTATTTATCATACATATTATAAAAAATCTTTTCCTTTTTCCGTTCAAATCTTCCTTTAGAAAATCACAGGTGTTTTCAACATATTGTTATAAAGTAATAAACTTTAAAGTTTGAAGAAGTATACATATAAAATATTTTCGTTATTTATTATGGACATTGTATGTATCGCTTTCAAATTTTAGAAAACATATATTTACGACGAACGTTTTATCACAATTTTTCAATATCTTTTTTCTTTTATAAATATTAACACATGGTACGACTAAACTGTATTTACGAACCGTGTTTCACAGTTTAAAAGGTTAAATTTTATAAATGATTTTTAGGTGCGTTCGTAACTATGTAAATACGTAGCATCTATTGTAGTCGTCTGGCCCGTTTGTCCGATTATAACAGCGCCAGAACTACACAACCGAATAGTTTGAAATTTAATATATACATATAATCGTTGCAGAATTCTGTCATTTCAAATTTTATGAAAATCGAATCAAAACTGAAAAAGATATTTATAAAGGTTTTCTCCATTCTATTAAATCCTATCATACGTAAATAATTCAGTGATATTCCATGATAGTTAATAATTCTAGGTTTCCACGGTGATTATTCACAAAACACCGTGTCATACGTAATTAATTCAATGATATCCTATGCTAGGTAATGATTCTAGATTGCCATGGTGATTATTCTATTAAATCTTATCATATGTAAATAATTCAATGATATCCTATGATGGGTAACGATTCTAGGTTGCCATGGGGATCACGTCCTATTTAAGATGGAGCCCTATTATTTCCGTATTACTGAATTTAATATATATAATCGTAATAAATTTTGTATTCATGCATTTTTGCATAAGAGTGCAACAGCTATTGCACCAAGATATGAATATTTATAAAACTAGTTACAGTAAGAACGCATCTCATTTGCCACTTTGACATATAGTTTCCAACTTGTTATTTTTTGTAAAATAAACTACCTATACAAAGTTTTTGACCTGTATTCTGTGACCCTGGAAGCCGGGGATATATCCTCTGATAGGATCAATATCATAATCATTATTTTAATGGATATAACCACTTCCCCTAGATATTTTCCATCACTTATAATATTGTTAGAAACACAGTTTAGCAGAATATTATTTTATTTCCAAAAAATAATCCACAAAACATTTCAATTCATGTGCACAATACGATACAGGGTCGTCCGCAAACCGTATTGGAAATCCATATATAAATACATGTTTGCTTGCAAAGAGGTCATACGGATGTCAAATTATATTGAATGATAAAAAGAAAAATAAACTCCGGAAAGTATTGTCTAGTAAAATCAAAGATAATTTTTTTTATTTCATTGTTTATCGTGTTTTTGTAACTTATGACTGTTTTTTATGCAGAGTATTTTACCATAAAAAATAGAATGTTAGAGGATAGTGTTATAGTAGACTAATCTAAGTAATATTTTAAAGAAGACACCAGCGTTAATCTGTTAATTTATTATATTATATAAATTTTCCAGTTCTAATCTGAACCTTGTCTTTTGTTAATAATTCTCACAATAGTGAATATAAGCACTTTTAAAATTTTCGGTTCAACGTTTCATAAGGTATAAGTGTAGCTGCAACCATAGGATGGTAAAACCTTTCTCCATCCTTTGGTGCATTACTTGAACCATAGTTTGGTTATAGCTTGAACCATGATTTGATAGTAGGTTGAACCATAATTGGTAATAAGTTGAACCAAGGCTTCGTAATAAATTGAACGGTCGTTTGGGAATAGATTTAACCAAAAATTCAATTTTCTTTGAAACATTCTTTGGAAATCGGTTCAACAATAAACTGAATTTTGGTTGAACCATACTTTAGAAATAGGTTGAACCATAAACTCTATTTATGAAACTACTCATACACTTTTATGGAGATAATTGAAAGGATTTGTTTCGAAACTGAAACCAAATAAATTATATATATATATATATATATATATATATCATCATCATCATCATCATCATCATCATCATCATCATCAACCGTTTCCAATCCACCGCTGGATGTAGGTCTCCCCCAGATTTTTCCAATGTTTCCTGTCTAGTCATCCGATTTACACCGGCTACTTTTCTGATTTGATCACTCCATCTTACTTGAGGTCGTCTGCTTGGCCGCTTTACATCTCTGGGATACCACTGTAGGGTGTTTCTGCTCCATCTATTGTCTTGTCTTCTTGCAATGTGTCCAGCCCATTTCCATTTTAGCCGTTTAATTCTTTCAATGATGTCAAAAACTTTCGTCTGACTTCTTGGTTATTCTTTTTCTGTCTCTTCTAGTTATACCTAGTATACATCTTTCCATACTTCTCTGTGTTATTTGTAATCTTTGTGCCATCCGTTTTGTTAGCGTCCATGTTTCCGCTCCATAAGATAGCACAGGCAAAACACATTGGTTAAATACCTTTCTTTTCAAACAAAGGGGCATGCTACTCTTCAGAATAATATTGTTCTTCCCAAAAGCACTCCATCCATTTCTTATTCTTCTATTGATTTCATTCATGATACTATTATCCGATGATATTTCCTTCCCAAGGTACACATAACTTTGCACTTCTTTAATTTCAGTGCTGTTATAGACGATTTCATTTTATGATACAAATGAATTGAACATCACCTTAGTCTTTCCAAGTTTATTTTTAATCCCACATTAATGCTAGCTTCTGCCAAATCTTTTAGCATATTTCCCAATTCTTCAGGACTGTTACTGAAAATTAAAATGTCGTCAGCGGATCGAAGATGACTTAAATATTCCCCATTTATTCTAATCGCTTTGTTTTCCCAATCCAGATTGTTGCAAATATTTTCTATGACAGCAGTAAAAAGCTGAAGCGAAATGGTGTCTCCTTGTCTTACCCCTCTTCCAAGTCCTCCAGAGATTCTACTATTGCTGATGTGTAGAAAGAATTAAATGCTTTTTCATAATAAATAAAGGCAAGGCAGAGAGATAAATTATATTCCTTATGTTTTTCTATGAGTTCCCTTACCGTTTGGATATGATCCATTGTGCTGAATCCACTTCGGAATCCTACTTGTTCTCTAGGTTGAGCTGAGTCCAGAGCTGATTCAAGTCTTGTCGTTAAAAATTTGGTGAAAATTTTATAAATCACTGATAGTAAGCTGATGGGATGGTAGTTTTTAATGTTTTCCTTCTCTCCTTTCTTGTAAAGTAGCACCATCACAGCATTATTCCAATCTTCTGGTACATCTGACTTCTCGAGACATTTAGAAAACAGTAAGGATAGCATTTTTGCAAATTCTTCTCCTTTGATAAGGTCGATTGTAATTTCATTTTCTACCAGAGAATTTACCATTTTTCATAAATTTAATGGTTTGTAAAACTTCAGCTGTCATCACTGGGATTATGGCTTCGGTTTCTGTTAAGTTTTCTCGTGGATCACATAGGTTGATTTCCCTTTCATCTTCACATTTATATAAATCGTTATAGAATTTTTCGACAATGTGTACTATTTCTTTATTGATTTTGGTGATTGTTCCATCTGCCCTCTTTAGCGCAAAAATACCTTTTCTTCCAACACAAAGTTTGCGCCTAGCAGATTTGAAACTTTTGTTATCTTCTAGAACTTTCTTGACTAGATCAGAATTAAATTTTCTGATATCTCCTGTAACATATTTTCTTACGGTTTTACATAATTCGGCATATTCAACTCTTGATTTAGGATCGTTTTTCTTTCTTTTAAATTCTCTGCGTTTCTTCATCAATCTTCTTGTTTCTTCTGTTATTTTCCTTGTCTTCTTTACTTGTGCATCGCCGGCTATCTTCTTTGAAATATCTTGTAGAGTATTAGTTAGTTTCTTGTTCACTACTGTAACATTTTGCTCTTCTTGTAAAGTTGATTGAAGTAGTACTTGGAAACGGTTTTTAAGTTTCAAATGGAATTCTTCTTTATGTTTCTGGGGATTTATTATATCGATTAATTTCTTTGAGTGTTGCAAAAGTTTCATTCTTTCCACTTTAGTATTTAACAACAGTTTGCATCTAACCAACCTGTGATCGCTTCCTGTATTGAAGTTATTGAGAACGCTGCAATCCCGAATAAGATGCTTTTTGTTTGTTAAGATGTAGTCGATTTCCTTGCTGAGCCATTTGCACAACGCCATGTCCATTTTCTTTGTGGCTTTTCCTTGAAAAATGAATTCATGATATACAACTGTTCACATTCTGCAAACTCAATCAATCTGTTTCCTCTTTCATTTCGCATCCCATATCCATGATTTCCTACTGATAACTCACCTTTCTCTTTTTCCCTAATTCTAGCATTCCAGTCTCCCATTATTAATTTTTATGTAGCGTTTTACCTTTTGATTCATTGAAGCTACTTCTTCATAGAGATCCTCAACTTCTTCATCAGTATAGTTTACTGTTGGTGCATAAACTTTGGTAATTTGCAGCTTGTATCTTCTGGATACCTGTATTAGTAACCTTGAAACTCTATCTGATGCACTATCATATTCTACGATGTGATTCTTCCACCTTTTATGAATCAGAAATCCTACACCGCTTGTTCTTCCATCTTCTGTGCCTCTGTTGTATAATATATGTCCGCTGGCAAGATCTATCTTCTCTTCTCCTTTTCTTCTTACTGCACACAATCCTAGAATGTCCCAGTTTATTCTTTCTAATTCTTCTTCAAGTTCCTGTAAACGATTTTCCGAAGATAGGGATCGACCATTATACGTAGCCAAGGTCATCAACTTATGGCATCCTAGCCGAGCCCGGTTATTCTTAGCACCCTCTGTCTTTATGTCTTTCTGATCGCTGCCGTAACCAGGAACATGCAGACAGCCTTGTGAATTCATGCTAAAATAAGGGGAGTAAGTGGCCAAATTCCTCCATGCTGGCCAAGCTGGAAGCCTATCCGCGTTCTTTCCCCATGCACTAGGCAAGGGTACTAACAGGCTGCACCGGTGGAAGGTGCGAATTGGACATTAAGTCTCCGCTCCCAGTCGATTCCTTTAAGTCCTCCTCGAAGGCAATTAAAGGGTCTTCTCCTGGTTAATAAGCAGAGGCTATGTATATGTATGTATATTAACTTTGAACAACTTTATTTTGCAAACCGAAATTATTATTTAAACAGATACTAGAAATTCAGTACTCAAACTTGAGATGAGAATGTAATTTCTGGCATTTGCAATGCATGAAGTAAATCAAGTTTATGTAAGAATATATCTGACCCCCTCTCCACATACGTAACAATTTTTAAAGGCTAAACAATTTTTTCAAGTTTTTTGTGTTGACATAAGCATTGTTCAGATCCCCCCCCCCCCTTATTTCACTCTCAGCAAAAATAAGAAAATCTTGAACCACCTTGAGTGCTTGCGTAATACTTGAACGCGAAGATTGTATTGGCTTTGATAAAAGTTTTAATTATTTTCATTAGTATAAGTTTTGTGATGTATTATTTTAGTTTACGCTAGAGTTTCTCTAATTTCAATACTAACTAGCTAACATATGTTTGATCAAACAACATGCTAATACAACACATTTCAAATGCACGTTAAATGTAAACAGTATTCAAATTCTTCCCGAATCCAAATAATATCATGAGATTAAATTCATGCTCAGTACTTTACAAAGCTTGATTCACAATATCCGTGCTTAATCCAGAAAATACATAATAAAATTGATACATGATACGCAAGATATAAGAAATGAAAATAAATAAATCCAACCACATATCACTCAACTAGGCCTAATACATACAGACACATTCTAAAATTACATTTTAACAACATCACATAAAAATGAAATATAGTTAAGGATTAATAAGGAAGCGCACTTCATTCACAAATTATAGTTAAGAAATATAAATAAATCCTTGTATATCGTTAAGATTAAATGCGACAAAATAAAAATACCTTGCGTTCGCTTTTATCCTACACCTATACGGCAGATTCAATGGCGGACGATCTGTGACTGCCTAGAATATTTTATCATAGGATGGTAAAATGTTAAACCATGCTCGAGGATTCATCAAAAACAAAATTTTTGAAACAGAGATTGAACCATCTTTTGGTACTTTTCCTAAATTTGAACTATATAATGGTCCAACATTGAACGTAAATTTTTGACAGTGTACATGTATTTTCTGTGTATGTGTTCTATTAAAGGTATTTTAATTAATTCACTAAACAAATCTTATATTTTAAGATTTTGAAAAGAAATAACCACAGTTTTTTTATATATATATACAGTCGACAGAAATAAAGTTTTTACGTCGTAATATAAGAAATTTTTTTTTTTCAAATACAAAATATGATTTTTAAAACCATTTTGGAAAAATAAAAATCTTTTCCAAGAAGCTATATATAATTTAAAAATCCAATTGCAGGCTCTTAGTTTCCCGTTCCCTATAAATATAATTAATAATGAATAGTCTTTAATAACATAGGGGAGACTAGGGAGGCGTTGACCCACTTTTTACAAAATGATTTTTTTTTTTTTAATATTGAACCTAGAATAAATTTTTATATATCATTTTATTCGTTATACAATCAGCTATCAAAATAAAATTGCTATATAAGTGTAATATTTAAGAAAGTTTAAAAATCATTGAATTTAATCATGAGAAAATAATGGATCAAGGCTCCCCACATAAGGGAGGGTTGACCCACTATATGGGAAGCTTGACACACTTTGTTTTATATTAAAATATTTGTGAAGAGGAATAAAATCTGTTTGAAGAAAGCAAAATGACTTTATGCTACATGCTTTAATTATTATAAAAAATATATTTTTGAAAATATGATGCTTAAACAAACCTGTTTAGACGCGATTGCAAGCCAGAGGGGAAAAAATTTTGTTTTAAACATGATTTTGTGTGAGCAGGTATAATTGTACAGTAGGGAAAATGAAATTTTGACATTTAAGACAGTATTCCGTTAGAGACAGGTTCCGTTTTCATAGGATTTCATGTGTTATTATGACCGGATTTAGGAACCACTGTCCCCCTTTTTTTGTCTCCTTGTCCTACTTTTTCTGACACTCCATCTGACATCTCTGGTTTTCACATAGTTTGGCTTCATCACACTGTATTCATACTGGTGAGATTTGTCTACAGAAATTCTTAAACTTTTTCGATCGATGCTATGTTCTTTTGAAGCCGCAAGAGTACTTATCTTATCATTAACATCTTTTAACGCTTTCAGTGGCAAAGTACTTTCAGTACTAAAGTGTTGAAATAAATGACTGGCCCCAGAATTTACGAACAAATTAATTTGGAAGTAATAAAAGTGCTATATTTCACATACAGAGTAAATGGAACAGATTTTAGCAAAATTCTGGTGCCATTGTGGCGTTTTATAATTAAAATTAAGTGGTTTAATAACCATCCCACTGCCGCTGAAAGGTTCTATTTACCCGTTATAAGTAATATCTAAATGAAAAAACAAGTTCCTATCAACATTCCCATTTATATTTCATTATATTTTTTCTTGCAGTGGATACTATAGCAATTTTTTACATCTTTCTTTAATCAGTTTTAAACATATTCTTTTCCATCACCCCATTTTACTGTAGCTTTACAGAATAAATGTGCATTTTTTTATATATAACTATTAACCTTTCATTTTTCACAGTGTATAAAAAAAAGATTTCAAAAACCACTTAATTAAGGGAGACTTTAGCATCTGGTCATCCCTCCTTCACATTGACTGGGTCAAGCCTCCCCACATATCCGTTTTCTAAAAAATAGCACATTGTTATGTTAAGCCTAACTTTACAATCTTTATGCCTAGAATGAAAGCTCGACACTTCTGCATTACTTAAAACCTACTTACTTAAACTTCTATGATATATTTTATATGAGAAAAGCTTACAGAGTATTTCTAAAAAACACAACTTTTAGGGTAAAATCCTGTCACAATTGATTTTTTCCACACCTATTTCGATTATCTGTATGAAACAAAGACTGTTGTTTGAGCTTTCCAGTAGCTTTTTTGACACCTTATGATAAAACTCTGAAATTCTTTTAAATATGAAAATTGATGGGTGGGTCAAGCCTCCCGTATGGTCAAAGCTCCCTAGTCTCTCTTATATAACGAAATTGGCCATTACTTTAAAAAAAATTGCCGTTTTTTATACATTTTAAAAAGATTTGATCTCTTGTAAATGGAAATGGGTGAATTCGCATTAGTTATTTTCTTTTTGTGCAACTTAGTACAAAAATTATTTCACTTTTAATATAATTATTATATCTGTATAAAATAATTATGCTTCTTTTGCCACAATTAAAAGAGAATTTTTTACATCGTTTTGTTTATCTATTTGTATATTTAATCTCTATTTTCCATACTCGTATATAAGTGGATTATTTTTATTTGAAAACGAAATAAACAAAAACATTTAATTAGAATTGGCTTTTATCAGACACAAATAGCACACGCTAATAGCACATAATAATACAAAAACTTTTATCCTTTGGGAGGCGAGGTACTTTTTCATTAACGTTATGCCGTTTGAAACTGAGTAAAATACAGCATAATATAGGAGCCAATATTTATAGGAACTAAGAAATTGCACATGAATTAATTTGACCATTCCATCCATAAATGCATTTGTTTATCCTTTCGTGTTATAACTTCTTTAGAAATGATACTGACACTAAATTTATATTATTATGACGATGAAATATAAGACCTGCAGCACGATTTGTGACTAATAGTGTTTATTGTAGCATGCATCGTTTGTAGGTTTGCTTTAGAAACTTACTGTTGACTTACTTCTCAAACGTTTACTTAAAAGTATTTACTTTAGCATACATGATTTAATTATCCTGCATAATTTGCTAACCATTGAAATTGTATCCTTCTGTACCGAAAATGATTTTAAAAATCCACAAATTCTATAATATATATATTTTTAAATTACACTTAATAAATGTATTGATCATATTCAATTTTGTTCTTTATTTCTGAAACAAAATGGCGCGTTTATGGGTAACTGAGTAAGAAAAATTAATATATTTTATATTTACTTAAAAATATTTATTGGAAACAGGCTTAAATACCGCGTATACGTATCTGTTATACGTACACACTGAAAACAAAATTCGTAAAAAAAAAAAAAAAAAAAAACGTAAAAGGTACAGTTAGCAAGTTACAGAAACACCAAGTGATTGGAACAGGATTTTTTTTTTTTTTTTTTTTTTTTTTTTTTTGTTACTTGAAGACATTTCCGTCTTTTGATTGAAGAATTTAAAAAAACTTTGAACTTAACAAATTTTATGTGTTTTCAGATAAAAAAGGACATGCGTAAAAAATCTGTTTCTAATACAAAAAGGACTCCGCAGCACAACTGCCGAAACACCGCTGTAATTTCACGAAAATGCAATTTCAGTTTGCGAAATTTCATGTAATATTTACGTTAGATTTCAGAATTTTATGTAAATCTTTTGAGCGTAAAGGGGGGGGGGGGCAGCAAATCAAAGAACAAATTTTCGTATTTTAACAAAATATAACGGTAAAAATCGCTCGATTCACGATTTTCAAAAAATTATTCTCGTTTATTCTATTCAGATAATTTCATTAAAAACTGCAGAAAAAAACAACTAGATTACGAAAATAAACTTCGGAATCATATTAGTAGCAAGGAAATATAAATGAAATACCTTTGTTTGAAATTGATACCTACTTTACCATGATCTATACAATACAAATAATCATATAAATCACGAGGGAGAGCCATATGCATTAAGATCATATTGATTGCCTCAGAAAGCCGATCAATGGTATTTCCTTCTTGAGGTCATCGGAGAAAACACCTACGGGGGGATTTTTCTACTATTTTGGGTGAATTATTGCAATGCGGTTAAGCTTAAAATTTAATCAATTTCTGTTTTAATATATTTTTAAAAAATAACCATTATATTAAAATGACGCTAATATGACGGCAACATTGAAATTTTTGAAAGTGTGACAGACGCTATGCGCAAAGAAAAAACTAGTCGAATGTAGCAATCCTAAAACTTTCTTCTATCTCATACATGTTAATACTTCCTGAAAATCACAGCATATCACTTCCACTGGTTGGATGATTTACACCAAAATCTAATCAGCAACAACTTCAAACTGAAACAGAAGCTTCGTGAAAATCCGTGCTTTAGTTTTTGATTAGAGCTATGTGCGGAAATCGCAAAAAATTCTGCATAGCAGCGACACCTGTTGGGCGATATACACCAAAACATAATAAGTAACAACTAAATCAACTTGGTAACTGTATCTAAAGTTTGATTAATATCCGTGCATTACTTTTTCAGATAAAACTATTACTTTTGAATCACTAAAAATGCAGGGGAGAAGCGCCCCTTTTGGGCGATTTACACCAAAACGTACTCAGCGTCAACTCATATCAGGGACTAACTGTTTCTGAAGTTTGATGACAATCCACGCATTAGTTCTTGACATAGAGCCATTGCGGAAATCATGAAAAGTGCTGTTTAGCAGCGCCACCTGTTGGGAAATTTACACCAAAACGTAGTAAATACCAACTGTTACCAATTACTAAGTGAATCGGAAGTTTCATAAAAATCTGAGCATCAGTTCTTGAGATAGAGTCATTGAAGAAATCGAAAAAAATGCAGCATAGCAGCGGCACCTGTTGAACAATTGGCATCAAAAACAAATCAGCGCCAATTTATATCAGGTACTAACTGAATATAAATATTTATTAAATTCTGTGCATTAGTTCTTGAGATAGAGCGCCCACAAAATGTGTGTCATATACAGACAGACATTTTGTAAAAACATTGTTTTTCGGGATCTCTGACCCCTAAAACGCCCCTAAAAATTTTCACGAATCCAATACTTTATTCTTGTAAAGATAGAAGAAAGTAAAAGTTATTGATCGAATATTTAAATTTGAACTCCTTTATGTTCGCAGACGATAATTTGCGGCAACAGTAACAATTTAGCTATGGCACAATACATTTTGAAAAGAAAGCAAATGTAGTTTATGTGAGAGCATTATCGAGGTATGATTTCCCATCATTTTAAAGTGGTATTAAATCAAGAAGAATGCCTTCAACGTCTAAAATTAGCACGTGGAAATAAAGCTCCATCCCGTGTCGCTTTATTTATAGTATTTAGAAGAGGTCAAAATTATTTACTGTATAAAGAGCACACAAGAAGACTTTTATCAGCTGTAATCTAAAAAAATGTGTCGACCGTAAGACTAATGTTAATTGATGATAATCGCTGCACCTAACTAATTATGCAGAGGAAAAGTAATATCGACTTTACAGTTAAACATATCCCCGAAGAACTGCATATGAAAAACCTAATTTGTCATTGACAAAACACAAAAAATTAGCCTGTCAGAATCAGTAAGGAAACTCTAAAAATACTTAATGATGTTAGACATCGCTTTATTTCTAAAATCATAACTGGTGTTTAGATATACGTATTTTTTTTTCTTGTTCAATACATCAAGAAAGTAAAGTATGGGTCTTGCAGATACCCAGGCCAAAAATGTTTAAAAGACAATGAGCAATGTAAAAAGTAATGTATGTCGTGTTTTTCAGAAGTACAGTTCTGGTCAAAGCAATGAAGCTAAAGATACAGAAGACAGTTACAACTAACTGGTACAGCGATTCTTCAAAAAGTGACTGTTAGGTGACTCATGTTTCACCATGAGAATACCTCTTTCCATTCAGCAAGGATTACAGCCGCATTTCTTGAAAGAAAACCGCATCAAAGTGATAAAACATCCACCATATTCTCCTGATCATACTATATGTGACATTTGGCGATTTTTTAGCGTTGAAATCTGTGACATTTGGCGATTGGTGAAAATTATCCAGGGCCTGGATATTTTTCACTCTGTTGGTTTTACTCCTTGCTTGCAATGGGAATAAAATTTCACGTAATTAAATAATAAAATATTCTGATTCTGAATATTATATGATTTTAAGAATTTTTTTTTATTATTGGCAATAGCTATCTAATATTAATTAGAGCAATTGTTATTATTTGAAATTTTCATTACCAGAATTCTACCAACCCACAAAAAGTCAAAAGAAATATTTTTCCATTAAACATTTCATATATTTTTAAAAACTATGTCAGTAACGAAATCAGAAGAAGATAAAAAGGCATTTGAAATAAATACGCATTTGTATAAATTTCATCAATATATTTTATACTGATTCTAGAGTTTGTTTATTATAGATTTGAATGAGGCCTATTAAAATAGATGATTTTTGTATGCACAAGCGTAAAACAAAAGATTTTGAATATATTATTAACCAGGATAAATTATTCTTTAAAGTGATTTCAAATGAAGTTGCTATTAGATATTTATATTTTACCTTTTCTTTGTAATCGTTTCACAAAAGGTTTTGAATATTTTATACCCTATAAATTAATATTCTATCCTCAAATGCCATATTTGAAATGTATTTAATTTCTTTTACATAATTAATATATGCTAGCCGGAATTGACTATGAATAAATAAATGAAATATGGCAATGCAAAATATTCGAAATGAAGCAGAAATACTTTAAAATATAAATATAGTATTATAATATATATTTAAATATAAAATATTTTTAAGAAAATTTAAACGTTTTCTAATGGGGATCTACAGGGTGTTTCTACGTTCATAAGACAATCTTGGACGGGTGGTGCAGCTTACTAAAAAAACATGTTTTGTATAGGAATGTACGGGCGGAAGTGACGCGTTGAGGCACGAACACAAAAATAGGACATGAAAAGTCCATCCTATGGAAAAATGTCCTGGTTGTATACATCATATTATCATATGGATAGGACGTTACTTCCCACCATACGTTCCTATACAAAACATGTTTGCTTTAGTCAGCTGTATCCCCCCCTCCAAGTTTATCCCATGATCGTAAAAACACCCTGTATATAATATTATTAGATTAATATTTTAAATTTTGATCACTAAAATTCTTTAATTTCCCCAAAATCTCAAAGAAAATATTTTGCCCTCAAATATTTCATTAATATATATATATATAACCATTAAAAAAACATTACCAACCACCAACATAAACTGTGAAATCACGAATAAAGAGAAAATAACTAATTGACAACAATACAGTTCCCCCAACACACTCAAAGGAGATTCCAAAATCATAGTAAAAAGGAGCAGAAATTTAAAAATGGAAATTTATAGAAACTGCACATAATCGTCAGGTCCCAAATTCCCAGAGTTCCACAAATAAAGTTTGTGGTTTCATTTTCATATTAGCAATAAAATTGCTAAAACATGTGAATTCGGAACAACCACACCCATTAAATAGATGAATATACTACTGAAAAACAAATAAGTACAAAATAAAACAAGATTAAAAAAGATAAACGAAAAAAAAAACAACAAATTACCAAATTGAAAGCCATTCTTCTCTAAGCATTAGTTAGCACAAAAAACAAGCATTAGAGATAACCAGCACATGTTGCCAATATATACATATATATATATATATGCCAAAAACAAAATCACAAGAAGAAAAAGAACGCATTGTATATAATTTTCACTAATATCTTTTGTACTTATTCTAGAGTTCATTTATTATACATTTGAATGCTATACAGTGAAACTCGTTTAAGATACGAATCAAGGGACCGAGAGCATTTCGTATCTTAAGCGGATCGTATCTTATCCGAATTTCATAGATTCTTGAGTAATAATGCATATAAAACCAATGCACATTGCTATTAACGTATTTTAGCCATTTATAACTCTCATTTTACCCCATTTCTAACGATTTTTAGATATTCTAGGAAATTTGAGTTTAAGATTTTGAAATAAAGAATAATTTTATTTTACTCCAAAATTTTATTGAGTTACCGTTTGTACAATAACAAAATTAAAATGCCTTTATTCAATACTCTCAGCCAAATTTAAAAAAAAAAAAAAAAAAAAAAAAAAAAAAAAAGACGATAAAACGAAATTTGTGTTAATCTTTAGAAAACAGAAACTATCAAAATTAAAGTACGTGAGGTAGTTTTAGTTTGTTGAAGAAAAGTCATTTTTTGGTTTGGTGAAAGTCAAGATGGATTGTGGTAGTCGAGATTTTATGACGAAGTTTTCTGCCTTGTGGATGTGGTAGGAAAAAATCTTTTCCAAGACCAGCATCCATCGAAGTGGCGTACATTCGAAGTAAGCTGAACGAGCTCATTACAGATGCGAATGATGGTATGGCTGGTATACCCGTTTCTTCTGATGGCCTAGGTTCATCGGAACTTTTGACGTCCGCGATTATATACGCGATAGAACAAACTTCATTTGTTACTACCTGATCGTCAGTTTTGTCCAACGAGTACCAATCTTTGCATTCTTCTTGATCCTGCTCCTCTTCTGCAATGTCAACGTTTTACAAAATGCCCTGGACGTTAAAGGCTTTACAAGAGCAGTTCTCAGTAGTAGTTGATGTTACGTCTTCCCAGGACGCACTCATGAAATGCATGGCGTATAACAGGTTAATAGGTTTACAAGTTGGGCAGAACAGGACCTTTTCGCGATGATCTATTTGATGTAGATGACGTACAACGAAACAACTTTTGTATTTCATTTTGAGAACATGAATTATGCCTTGATCCATGGATTGAACCACGCTAGTCGCATTGAGTGGAAAAGACTAGTTCGATGTTTTGTAAACTGGGGATATCCTTGGGATGGACGAGACAATTGTCGGCGAGACACAATACTTTCCTAGGCTCCTTTTTCATTCGTTTATCGAATTTGCGGATTCACTTAACGAATATATCGTTTGTCATTCATGCTTTGGCCTGAATTTCATAATCGCAGGGCAGATTTTTAACATCTTTTTTTTTTATCATTTTAAAACTTCGAAGATTCCGAGACTTGCCGATGACGAGGGGTTTTAATTTATCCGTTCCGCTCAGATCTGATCCAACGAGAACAGAGATACGTCCTTTGCTCAGTTTTCCACCATAACATTTCTCACCCTTAAATGTCATTGTTTTATCAGGCATTAATTTTTTTTAAAAAAAGCCCATCTCGTCGACATTGTAAATATCGCATATTGAGTACTTTTTTCAATAGCGGCGCGAGCACGTTATTTTTCCAACAATTGACATCATCTACATTAAAGCTGTCGACTCTCGGCATACCTTCCTATTAAACTATTCCGTATCTTTGTCTGAAGCGGTCTAGCCAACCGTTAATAGGAGTGAAATCCACTCCAAGACGTATAGCAATTTCGCAGGCCAATGGACAATCCGTTAGTTGGGATGTTCGTCAATCAGGTTTTGCGTGAGCCACACAGACTTCTAATATAAGAATAAATATTAGAAGTCTGTGGTGAGCCACTCAAATAAAATCTTCTCCAATTCTTCGTCTGCCATTAATATTCACTTTGCCAGAGCCTCCAGCTGACGCACTATTCTCCAGTTTCTGTCTATTTTTTAACAGAGCTCGAAGCGTTGATTCGTGTATTTACACAAATTTGGCAAAGACAGTCTTGCTTATCACATTCTCGTTGCGTCGTTATTTCCTTAAGACATCCAATTTTTCAGCCAAAGAAAACGCTTTTCTCTTTACTTTAAGTATTAGTACATAAGCCCCATTTCGTATATTAAGAGGTTTTCTTGACATCAAGGGACAGATTTTCTTCGTATATTAAGCGGGATCGTATCTTATGCGTACGTATATAAAGCGGGTAATTTTACACAGGTTTAATAGGCATTTTTCAAGGGACCGAAGATAATTCGTATCTTAAGCGGGATCGTATCTTAAGCGGGCGTATCTTAAACGAGTTTCACTGTATATTAAAATATATGAATTTTATATACACACGCGTACAAAGGGATTTCAATATGTTGTCATCTGCGATTGATTATTCTTTAAAGTGTATTTAAATGAAATTTCAATTATTATTTTTTTTCATTGCTAACAGTTTCACAAAAGATTTTGTATATTTTTGTACCTAGTGAATTAATATTCTACGAAAAACAAGTGCATCATTTTGCAAAATTCTAAGCCACAAATGTCATATTTTAAATGTATCTATTTTTTGTTACATAATTAATATATTCATTGCTGATTATGAATAAATAAATAGGATAAATGACAAAGAAAAATATTTGAAATAAAGCAGAAATATTGGAAAATGTAAATAAATGTTTTAATTGCGTGCATCATGCTTGGCTCAGTAACTCTATTTTGTTTTCTTTATTTACAAAACATCGATAAGTATAAAAATAAAAATACACTGCAAAAAATAAATTGTTTGTTATACACTATTATACTGGCACTAGAGTGCCAGTATAATACTATAAAATCAACAATTATACCTTTAAATAACAGCAATAAACCATAAAATAAACAGTAATATACCGCTATGTAGTAATATGTGGTATATTTCTGTTTTATCACATAAAACGGTACACTACTGTTTATCTAGTGTTTATTACTATTAATTTTACAGTATAATATTGGAACCCCAGCTCCCAGTGTAAAATCAACAATTATTTTTTTACAGTACATTTTTATAAGTACATACTTTTATAAATATTTAATGTTCATTTTGAAAATTAAGCCTAATATTTTTACTGCAATTCATGTTTTTTCCAAAACATTCCCTTTACTATCATTAATTTATTGTGGACATCAAACTGCATTCTAAACTAGTCGGATGTACCCATCCCAAAACTTTCTTCTACCTCATACATGTTAATACTTCAAAATTCACTATCACAGTGCCGAAATTAAATGGCAATCTGTGCTCATCATGAGGATTCTAAAAAAGATGAAATTCCGTGCATTATTTCATGAGATATGGCTATTGCTGAAATCGTGTAAATCCAGAAAAATGCTGCACAGCAGCGCCACCTAATAAGCGATTTACACCAACAGGTAATCAGCATCATTTCATATCAAGGACTAACTGAATTTGAAGTTTGATGAAAATGTGTACATTAGTTCATGAGATAGAGCTATTGTGGAAATGGTGTAAATCTTGCAAAATGCAGCATAGCAGCGCTATCTGTTGGACGATTTACACCAAAACATAAACTGTACCATCTCATATCAAGGACTAACTGAATCTAAAGTTGTATGAAAATCCGCGCATTAGTTCTTGAGATAGATTGATTGCAGAATTCGTGAAAAATGCAGCATACCGCGCCACCTGTTGGGAAATTTACACCAAAAACTAATGAGCTACAACTTATCTCAGGGACTACTTGAATATAATTTTTTATTAAATTCCGTGCATTAGTTCTTGAGATAGAGATCCCACAAAATTTGCGTCACATACAAGACAGACAGACAGACTTACAGACTCACAAACAGACATTTTATAAAAACAAGTTTTTCAGTTCCTCTGACACCTAAAATGTGTAAATCCGTCAAAAAACAAAATTCGAAAATTTTCACGAATACCATACTTTCTTCTTGTAAAGATAGAAGAAAGTAAAAATTCACAGCATATTCTTAAGCTTGGTATAAAGCGCCTGCAAGGGAATTTATTTAAAAAATATGTACTTTTTGCCCCGTTTCTTTTTTAACCCTTTAGCTGCGCAACCCGAGAGTTTCTCGAGCAACGTAAAAGTAGCAAAATTTGCGAGACCCGAGATGTCATCGGGGATGATTTTTTTCCGTCTAATTAACCCGGCTTGATCATTCCCACCAGTTATTTTTTATTGTAAATTTTGCCTTATCTAATCGGAGCATTCTCCCGATTAAATCAGACGAAAATTTTTGTTTTGAAAAACCGGTGGCAAAAGAATAAAAATTCCCAAAAGTCGCTCGTCGCGAAGACGATTTATTACGCGAAGACGTACGCAAATTTTGAAGCTATTTTGATTAAAAAAAAAAAAAACGCAGCGAGAGGGTTAAAAAAGGAAACAGAGAAGAAAAACTATTTAAAGGATATAATCACAGGGGTCTTAAAAAATGAAAAAAAAAAACGTTCGTGAAAAATTCAAAAATTGCAAAGGACGAAATTTAGTGCATCGGACTAAAAGACTGAAACCTGATTCCTTTTACTAATGTCAAAAAATCACGTCGGAACGCAAAAAAAGTTAAAAATCACATAAAAAATTCTCGAAATATTTAAAAATCGAAAAATGCTACTTTACTATATTCGGCTAAAATGGAAAGATGGGTTGAAAATAGATTCTTTTTATGAATGTGGGGAAAAAAGCACGAAACTCGAAAAAATACAAAAATTAGCGTAAAAAATTAAATGAAAAATTTAAATACCTGTTTCGAGGTGCATAACTTCAGGCATTCAGGTAACCTTCTGTCAAATTTTGTCCTGAACAGAAAAACATCTGGTCAGACAAAGAAAAACTTTGGACAGACAAACATGTGTCTTTATTATTAGCTACTAGGAAACCCGTCTTCATTGCCCACAGAAAGATACCTTCTATCCGAAGGTGTTTTTCTTCTTCTTAAATTTCAACTTAGGTGACAATTTTGAACTGGAGAAAACTTGAATGTATGAAAACGACATCCCAAAAGTAATTTTTTTGAATTAGTAAATCTGTACATATATATGTATTTAATAAAAGGCACCAATCCGAGCAGGAAAAAATTGTTATAAGTGAATATTTTCTGCGTAAAGAAAATCTGTCTGGGCCACGCAGATGGCATTGTCAAACTGAAGAGAAAATTGAAAATACGAAAACGACTTCCATATTTTTTATTTATTTATTTTGTTTATGAGCAATACTTAGTGGTTTATAACATTTGTAAAAGGAATTCAGTTTCAAACTTTTTTGCCAAATTTTATCGTCTGCTGTTTTTAAAATTTTCGAGAATTTTTATGTGATTTTTAGCTTTTTTTCACTTTTCTTGTAGTTTTTTTAATATTCATAAAAAATTTAAACCCGGTTTCAATCTTTTAGCTCAATATAAGTAAAGTTTTATCTCTATGCACTTCGAATTTTTTTATGCAATTTTTGGCGTTCTTCTGCGATTTTTTTGACATTTTTTTCCTAAATGGAAGAATTCTCAGTTAAATTTTGCAAGTCCTTTGATTAAATTCACTTTGTTAGAATATCAAATCTGTTCCTGAAGCAACGTGAACGAAATATTGAAAATTTGAATTTAATCTGGATCGAAATAAAAAAATTACAATAATTCTAGGTTCGTATGATTCGAGATCGGAGCGGACATAGCCCCTATGGGTGTACGTTGCCGAAAGCAGTGAAGCCCAACTACAAATTCGTTCAATTTGGAGTTCGTTTTGGAAAATCCGACCAGAGAAACTCTGCTGGTATTGTTATAAAATGGAGCTCGGTTGGAAAATTAAATGTAGATATTTCTCTAAAATCTTAGGGGGGGGGGGGCTGAAAAATATGTTTGGGGGGGCTCTTAAGACCTTGCTACGGCCCTGCTATTATAGAGACGTCTACAAATATTTCTATAGCTCTTGGTGAAACTAGCTGATTGAAAAAAGAGCCATAATTCTATAAGAAAATTTTGTAAGGGGAAGTGCTGGGCCAGCAAAGGAAAGTTGAAATAAAGTTTCCAAACAGTGGCACATTACCAGAGGGAAAATATTTTGTTTTCCTTTTTCGGTAATTTATCAGTCAAAAATTATTTTTTAACATTCCATAAATTTATTTCTATAAGTATTATTTTTATTCCATAATATTTGCATTGTATATTTTTGATTCACTATTTGCATTTAATGTATTAAATGTTTAAAGATAGCATTCAAAAATTGTGTTTTTACTTCCAAAATTGTTTCAAAAATAGTGTCTATTTACTAGTATTCAAAATAGGTGTCTAAACGTATTGAAATCAAATATTGAAATAATTTATTGCACAATTATTTAGTAAATTGATGCCCCAAAAATTGTGTAGATTAAACCTTTTGGCATTCAAAAATACTTATAGCAAAATTAAAATATCAATCTGTTGTTAATTAATCTACTGGCAAATTGTTCGTGTACATTGTAATTGTAAATTCTTTTGACAAAGAGAATATTTATTGTATGCAACAGAATGTAACTTGTTATCGTTAAACTCGGAATATAATTGTATTTTTTTTTTTTTTTTTCGATTGGTACCCTAAAATTTTTTGCAACTTCCCAGAACTACGGATTATGCTGCCCCTTGTCGGACTATTTGTAGCCTAGCTTCGGCTACAGTTTGAGTAAGTTTTTTTTTTTGTAAAAGTTACGTGCCTTCCTTTTCTGGCTGGGCTGGATTTCTGCCTCCGACCCCCTGCGTGTCGGGGAGACCGCTGGGTGGACCGTAAATAAGTCTAAGCTGGATCTCTGATCAGGCGATCTTGCTCCACTCAGGCCGCCAAAATAGTGGCACACATGCGGGTTTGTTAGAAATGTGTTTCTTTATATATGCAACTAATTAATAATTACATATATATGTGTGTGTATGTTTATGTATCTGTGTAGTAAATTTATTTTAAAACAGTTCGGTTTTTGATTTCCTTTTTGATCGAAATTAGGTTTCGTTCTTGAAAACTTCTTCGGTCGAACACTAGCTTCTTGCGACAACACATTATTGATATACACATTCCTTTATAGCGGCAGTTTACTTTGAAAACTATGTTTTAGTTGCTTTTTTTGTTTTGTTTTGTTTACTTTTTATGGATTCACTTGAAATTTGGCAGAATTCTTATAAAAAGACTAAAATACGTATGCACAAAATTTGAAATTAAAGTATTAAAAGTATCTTTAGTTATCCAATTTTAAATACTTTAATACGATAAAAGAATGACAAAATATTCCATAAGAATTTCTGTTGCATGAAATATAATATCATTTATTTATGTCATCATAATTTTCATATATTACAATGGAAGTTGACATGAATTGTAAAAGTTTCCTAAATGTATAAGAAGGGAAAAAAATATTCTTATAATTATGCTTTGGTTTTTACATAAAAAGCAGCTATATATTTCCATATGCACATTAATTCCAACACTAAAAAACCTTGGAATGCGAAGTTTTATGCTAACGTTAGTTTTTTATTACATAAAAGAGAGACCGTGGAAATTTCGAAAGAATCGTATTGTTAAGAATTATTCAAAATTTAAAAATGTGCGAAAGTTTAAATTTGAGAAAGCATCATTTTAAGTATAATTTTTTTATCTATATAAGAACCAAAAGAACTTCTTATTTTGGAAGCAGGTGTAAGATATTTACATAAATGGTGAATTTATAATGTTCTTGTAATGGTGGCCATTTATCTTATATCTATCAAACTAAATCTCGAAATCCGCTTAAAAGAACACTTTCGTTACGTAAACTACCAAGAAACTTTTAAATCTGCTCTTGCTAAACATTCTTAGGATTCCGGACATAGCTTTAATTTTAAAAATAAAAAAAAATATCTTTAATTGCCGAAACGTCAGTGAAGGCTTACTGTGGAGAACCGAAAAGTTTTTGGTTTCCATCTGTTTGTTAGTTTGTTTGTCAGTTAGTTAGTCTGTCTGTCTCGCGATAACTGCCATAAAAAGCATCCGATTAGCTTGAAATTAAGGATGCATGTTGGTGAGGTCCCCGGATTTAGCTGTATAGTTTTTGGTTAAATTTGGTTCATTCGTTTCGGAATATATAGAACATTTTATTTTGCGCCTAATGCTTTCCTATAGCAATTCAGACGATTTTTCCATTTTTATTTGTTGAAAGGAAATGGCTCATATGATTGAAAGATTTAAATGATAAATTATGGATGATGGAATTTCCTAATTGGAACTATACATTATTCATATTAGTTTGAAATTTTGTGTATACATTTGTCAGAGTTTTTAAATTCAAGGAGGGATTTTATATATGTGTTCCAATAATATAAAATATTTCCTTTTATAAATTTCGTTTTTTTTAATGCACATATTTCATTGTCTTAATTTTCTTTTAACTGTTGCCTAGCAACGGAACTACACCTAAAAATATCGGAAATGTGAAAATATGCGTAATTGTTTGAAGTCAAATCAACATCGAAAGGATGAATTAATGATTTTGTGTCTTTACACATAGATGGAATTTACCCCCAGAAATAAAGAAAGGCTATGTTCTATTGATTTTGTTCAAATAATTTTCTTTTAAATTAAAAAGTTCATTATTTTCATAAGGAATAAATTGACATTTTGCTATAAAATTTAACAATCTTTTTTTCTTTTTTTTTTTTTAACCGTTGCCAAGAAAATCCGATATAATCCGATAATAATTTATCCTAAACAGTTAATTTTGATTTGAAAGATTTTCATGTGCAAGAGGAAAATGAAATACAAAAAGCAAATTGATATAAACGTCAAATTTATGCACCGCAAAATTATCGCTGTCGAAAATGACGTCATTGTATCGGAAAATAAATATTTTCATTCTTTAAAACCAAATATTAACTAGATTGCCTGAAAAAATATTTTTTGATGAGTGTTAATTCTTAATACCGCCTCATTTCAGAAAATATGAATGAAAATTATTTTATTTTTAAAAGGAAATTGCATTTTCATTCATAAATCCTAAACTTTTAATATAATCGCGTCAACGTAAATCATTTTCTGTCTACCAGTATTGTAAAATAAGGCTCGGAAGTGTAAAAAGAAATCTAAGATTTACGATAACCATTAGCGCAATCAATAAAAAGTTACATATGTAAATTAATGAGACCACGGGTGGTTCGGACGTACGGAGCCCCCCTGAAGACTTTATTATTTAAAAAATACCAGAATTAGTAGCTCATGAAATTTTCAAAATATCCTTACATAACAATGTTTTTAATTTAACGCTTCTACGTCTGCAAATAACTATACTACGTCTTGCTTCTAACGCTAACGTCTGAAAACTTGGTATTTTTTATTCTTATAAATAATTACATAATTTGAAAACTTTAAATTGCGGTTTACAGTAAATTGAATATTACCAGAGTGTGTCTAAAAACAATGACTTGCAGAACTGACGTTGAGGCTCCTGATCTGCAGATTTACTAGTACAAATAGCACCTACGAATTGGACTTTCTAGAAAATTTATCAATATATCTTAATCGTGAAGTTCTTGTTAATGAAAACACTGATTCCACCATGCTCTCTGCAGCTTGGACATTTTTAGTCCTGTCATTGAATCCTCTCACTGACAAGCCTTTCTTAAAACGTTCACTAAGCTCCAGGTTTCACGGCAATATCAGTAATATTTAAAATAATATCTGTTGATTTAATGGATTTTTAATACATTGAACAATGATTAATACTCTCAAGGATTACATTCATATTTTTAAGTAAGTTTTTTTAACCATTTGGAAAAATGGTTATTGTCCTCTGTCAGGGTAGGAAATCAAAAACATATCTGAAGCGTTTTATTGGTTGAATCCGCATTTTATTCGTTTTCTGATGGGTCTATATAGTAATCTGTATTTTCCCTTTACTTTCAACAGAGATGGATACTTCTGTTGCCACTATGACAAAAAAGTAATAAAAATTAAAATAATAATAATAATAATAACTCTGAAACAAATTGAGATACTGCTTTCAAACAAACTGCATTTAAAAGTACTTTTTTTCTCTATACGACGGTGTAAAAAGTAATATTGTGGGATGTTTAGAAGTTTAAGAATGAAATTTCACTTAAAATGGGTCGATGGAAAAGCCTTTTCCCGAACAGCAAATGAAATGCTTGGATAATACGCAAGTTTCAGATAATCTGACGAATCGCAGGCGATTTTTGTTGCTTGCAATTTTTACGTGTAATAACATTATTAATGTTTAATTCATGGCGTAGGTAATGTAGGATCAACTCCGTGCGATTTTTTATGCCTTAAATTTTAGTCTTTGAATAAATCATTTTCCAGATGGTCGTTTTAATTTGTTAAATTGCTTTTATATATATATACATACATATATATATATATATATATATATATACATATATATATATATAACGTTGAAAGAATCATCTCTCTTTAGTATTTAAAACAAAATTCAGAGTAAACAACATTACAATTTTGTTCTTTTTCAAGACTGTCAGAAGGTTTATATATATATATATATATATATATATATATGTATGTATATATTGTATTTATTAATATTAGTTTGATATTTAATTTTTAATTAATTTGTTAATATATATGTATTTTTTTTTATATTTATATGATTTTTTTATTGTTTATTGTTTATTATTATTTTAGTTTAGTTTATTTGTTATTTTATTTATTTATTTATTTATATATTTTATATTATATTTTAAATTAATAAACTTATTTATTCATTTATAATTATATTTTTATTTAGTTGCATTTTATTCTTTTATTATTATTATGCATTTTATATTTCTGCGTGTTTTCCTTTATTTTTATTCAATTTGCTTCTTACTTTCATTTCTACTGCGTCTTCTTCTGATTGGGTTATGCCCGTTTGTGATTGGCTGTTTCTTTACCTAGTTCTTTATTCTTAGCTTTGATTTCAGTCTTGCTCCTGTTTCCAAAGCAGAAACATGTCTTCTTTACTCATGATGAAGAAAGAGTTATAGTATTTAAACTCTTTCTCAAGTCCTATTGCATTTATATATTTTTATGGTATTTTAAAGAAGTTCTTTTGGCTCTTACTGTTTCACACCAGTTTTTATTTAGATTAGTTTAAATATATTTTTCGTTTACAAATATAAAAGCTATATATATAACATTTTTCAATCGAATTTTGTAAATTTCGAAAGCCTACTCTATCCTTAAAACACCCATCTAAATTCAGCATTGTTTGCAGCATGGCTTGTATTTGACGAATACCACGATCATACATTAAAATTTCATACGTGCCACCGTTCAAAACAAGTCGGAAATTGGACGTCAAACGTGACAAATGATGTTCGTTCGTACTATACTAGTTTTATAACAATTCAGATCTTGGTGTAATGAAAAAATGCATGTCTACAAAATTTATTACGATTCTATGTAATAACTTCAGTAATATAGAAATAATAGGGCTCGATCTTTAATAGGACTTAATGGTAACCTAGAATCAATACATATTACGCGATATCATTGAATTAATTACGCATGATAGGATTTAATAAAAGGAAGAAAACTTTTAAAAATATCTTTTTAAGTTTTGAATCGATTTTCATAAAATATGAAGTGACTCGACAAAATTCTGTAACGATTATATATATTAGATTTCAAATCATTCGGTTGGGAAGTTTTTGTGCTGTTATATGTGGACAGACAGACAGAGAGATGGACGGACCTCAGAACGACTATAGATGCTACGTATTATAATTACGAACACACTTAAAAATACACGATAAGCAAACTTTAAAACGGTGACTGTAAAATAGTCAAGTGTTCCTAATCTATGAAAATCTAATATAACCACAAGCGAAAATACACAACAACTTCTTCCGAGTTACCCGCGTTTGCGAAAAACATTTCTCTATTTTTAAAAACACGAGGAACTAAATATTTTCGGGATTTAAAGAGAAATTTATAAAGTCTCTTTTGCTACCACTGATTTTCAGAAACTTTTCCGAGTAGTTTTTATACTGTATGAATAATTTTATTCAACACCATAATATCGATTTCACGGATGTATTCCATTCTTAAGTAAACATAATTACGTTCAACAAACATGTTTTGCATACGAACGAGAAAAATTAACAGCATTAACATTAACATTAAAATTAATATTATTTTGTTGCTGTTGCATGTACAAATTCAGTTATGCTGCTGAAAATGTTTAACCGACACTTCATAGCCTCCTAAAAACAGATATTCCGAAAACTGAAAATTATGAAAACTGAAGAAGAAAAAATAAGAAGTTAGTAGAAGTAGTAACAGATACTTACAAAATAATCAGAACAAGTTTTTCATCTAAATAAAAGTTTCATGTGTAAAAATTCTTACCTGGAAAAAAAAAAAACAGAATTATTTCTTTGTTTATGGCATTCAAATATTTTTTATACATATAGCATATTTTTATATAAAGGAATCATTCACATAAACATAAGAACGACTCTATCATTTCTTAAATTAAACAAGTCGGAAATTGTACGTCAATCGGGTAAATGAGTTGAGTTCGTACTATAACTAGTTTATTATTGCACATATTGGTGCAATAGCTGTTGCACTCTTAAGCAAAAAATGCATGAATACAAAATTTATTAAGATTCTATATATTAAATTCAGTAATGCGGAAATAATAGGACTCCACCTTAAATAGGAAGTCACCACCATGTCAACCTAGAATCATTACTGATCATGGGATATCACTGAATTAATTACGTATGGTAGGATTTAATAGAATGAAGAAAACTTCTATTAATATCTTTTTAAGTTTTGATTCGATTTTCACAAAATTTGAAATGACAAAATTTCTGCAATGATTACATAATCACCCACCCGCAAGAAAAGTGACACATCTCGACAAAAGTAAATTTCACAGAAAAGGCAGAAGGAAATTTCCATAATTTTAGTGTAACATGAAATTACCGCACTTAGCTCTGCATGCAGGAGTAAAAACGTGCATTAAAGCATAAAACCCTTATGCATGAAGATGTAAGATGAGGCTTGGAGGGTTAATTGCGTTTTCCTACCACACAATCCATATCTCTTCCAGGCTCGGACTGGCCCGCCGGCCCGCCGGCCCGAGGGCCGGTGCGCCCTAGTCAAGAAAAACTTCGCGCCCCCATAAGCCATAAGTGCCTAAGCCGCACCAATATTTTTACCCTCGTTGTATATACTATACTTTCTGACTAGTGTACTAAATTTCGAGAATTCGTTTAGGGAATAATTATTAATTAATAGACAGACAGCACAAGAGAGGTATTTTTCATTATCACAAAGAAATTAAAGATGCATCAAAGAAATTTTAGGATCGAAAATTAAAGTGGGAATGTGATTGAGAGAGAAAACATGCAACCTTGGAAAGCTTTAGCAGCAATGGCGCCCTGGGCTAGTTTTTTTCCCATCACTTCTTTGAATGATATATAATAGATTTTAATTTTAACCAAATATTCTGCATATTTTCATTCCTTTAGTACCTTGCCTTTCCCTCCCCTTTAAAGCCGGCCCTGAATGCACCTATAATTTAAACCGTGCTTTTTGAAAACAAATTTAGAAAAGAAAGAAAGTTATATCAGATGTCAAAAACCTGTTGTGAAAATTTTATTGCTGATTGGAAAACATGATCTTTCTTTTTGAAGAATGCAAACTTGATGACACTTCTGGATTGCAATCCTACAAGCTGGGAAATCCTGCAGCCAGCGCTTTTTCATTCACAAAATTTACACCACAACTTTCGGTTAATGCTAATCTCCTCTTTATTTAATTACAGACTTTTCATGGTTAAATAACTATTAGAAAAACTTTTATTTATTTTAAATAAAAAATTGTTTAATCTAATCACGAAAAATCTATTATCAAATAAAGAAAATATTTTAAAAAAAATATGACAGGTTTTTTTAATTAAAAACTCTGGCTCCGGAATTCTGTAACTTGCATTAACCCGTAACTGGAGACGGGAGTCAAAATGACTCCGCGTTGTTCTTTGGCTCTGATTATCACGTGGTTTTTCTCCTTGAATAAAATCATCTCCTCAGTACCGTCAAGTAGTTCTTTTATCATTACATGATTTTCAGAATATGTTGCGTTTCGAAAATAAATTCCAATGCTGTTTACAAAAGACAAAAAAGAAAAATAACATTGGAGTCTTTTTGACTCTATGTCTCTGATCGCGTAAGGAAATTCATGTCTCCAGTTACGGGTTAAATATTTCCCTTGATTTCTAATTGTGATAAGAATTTTGCGAATCACGGGATGACTGTGCTGAGAAGAGTAAATTTACTCAATTATAGTGATTTTAGACAAAGAGACTTTTTTTGGTGTACTTTAGAAACTTTTTTAAGGATACCAAATGCCTCTTTCTACAAAATACCTGTAAAAAGTAATTGCTTAAAATAAAAAATATCATAGGTTTTTGAAAAAGAAAAAAAATCGCCGGCCCCAGGTTCCTGTAACATGCATATGGAAACTTAAGTATTTCCCATGATGTCTAATTGTGATAAGAATTCTGCAAATCATGGGAAGAGTGTGCTGAGAAGAGTAAATTGATTCAATTATTTTGGGGATTTTATACAAACAAAACGATTTTTTTTTTTTACTTTTTCTGTAGAAACCTTATAATAGAGCAATATAAATTCAGCATTTTATAGATGCATAAAGTCAATTTTAAGGATACAAAATACCTGTAAAAAGGTAATTGTTGCCAGATTGTAACAGAAATTGAGTTTATCAAATTTTAACTGACTTATAACTAATTCATATAATATTAAAGAAATATACTTTAAGAAAAGGATGAACCGTTCAGCAGCACTGCAGCAATTCTATTTGGCATCAGGTGCAAAAAGCCATGTCAGTGTATCTACCTATTGTCTGTGCAACAGTAATGATAAGAGAAATAAAAGTGGTTACCCATTACTAATTCTGTTTAAAACAATCAAACGAAATATATAGTGACCAATCGACTAGAAATAAAGTCTACTACTTATTGAAATGTATAAATTATGTTTCCAAAGTAGTCTACATATTAAAAATTGTACCAACTTTGAATTGTCAAACAATAACACTCATTTTTGATATCTTATTTAAGTTTCTTAGATCGGAACAGCCCGGAAAAATACATTGGTTATTTACATTATCTTAAATCTTGATAGAGTTTGAAGAGTTTAAATTTTCGGATGCTAAAGGAAACCAATTTGAGAAAAATTAATTTATATCTTCATAAAAGTCATCTGATTGATTTTTTATCAATTTGTTTAAGAGATACACTGAATAGAACCAAACATACTACAGACCTTTTCGCGACTTAAAAACATTTTTAAACATGAAAACTAATAATAAATTCATATTAAAAAAATATGAATTATGGTCTATATTAATTTTTGCATACAAAAACCACAATCATTAAAAACATCAATGTGTAAGTTTACAGCTCATTTGAATAATTAGTTTTCGACATAAAGAGAAATTTTGCCCTTCCATAATTTAAGAGGACCGTCTTCTTTTATCAAAAGAGCCAGAGAAAAATTTCGTAGATAAGTACCAGAAACACTTTATAGGATTTGTAAAGTAAGTTTATTGTAAATTTAAAATTCCTGTGTAATTTTACTAGTGACTAATTGAGTGTTTTCGGTACTTTTTATTGTAAGATCATTTTATTTTTCGAAATTTATGGATAAACCCCTAGCACTCTTTGTATTAATACTTAAGAAAAACATATAAACTGTATCTCTTTACCGGCTGCAAAGGAATTGAAATAGAATGTCAAACATGAATGTTACCATTTGAAAAATCAAAGTTTGTGCATTTTTAAATATGTAAACAACACCCCAAAGCAAAATTTATTAATAGCATTCAATAGTAGTTATTATTCTCAATCAATTGGTACACATGTATTTTTATACCAGGGTTTGTACGGATCAGAGAATTTTTCAAGGAAAACTACCAGTATTTTTTATAGAAAAAAAAATCTAGTATAAACGTACGAAATTTCGCCTTCTTTTAAGGCAAGATTTTCTACAAAAAAATACTGGTGCCGAAAAATTTTTTGGTTTCCAAAATTCCAGGAGGCATACGAACCCTGTTATACGGTCATTTTCAGAATTCGTGGAGTACTTTTTATTCCATGACTCTTATAAACTAACTATTGACAAAATAATAATATATGATATCAGTTATCCATTACAAGCTAATCTGTGTTCAACTTGCTGGAACTTTTACATATCACATTATTCGTTTTAGGAAATTACGTAGCATTGTGCAGATTTAATGGAACTTTAAATAAGAACGGAGAATACGGCTAAGTCTTCTATCTAGACTAAGAGATATGATATCAAGCCATTTTCATACTTGGTACTGTGCGAATGTATTAAACCTTGTTAAGCCAGATACAACACAAATAAATAAAATTAATATGAGTTTCTTAAAATTTTTGCGCCCTCTGAAAATCCAAGGTCTGCGTCCTTTTCCCAGGCCCAGTCCGACCCTGATCTCTTCTGTAGTCACAAATGGACAAATAGCGTAATAAAGAGATTTTCCATATATATAATAATATATATAATTCCATATATATAATATGAAACTTTTTGTATAGCAAGACGTACCAACGACTAACCTATTAGTGGATTAAACGCAAAATGAATTTCTGCGAGATGTGTCACTTGTCTTACGGGCGAGTGATATGTTAAACTTCAAACCATTCGGTTGGGTAGTTTTTGCGCTATTATAGGCAGACAGACAGACGGGCGGCCAGATGATGAATATAGATGCTACATATTTATATAATTACGAACGTACCTAAAACGTCATATAAAGCACCGTAATTCGGAGTTACACTGTAAAAAAATACAAATATTTATTAATGTACGAAAATATAGTATAACTACTAACGAAAATATACAATAACCTCTTTTTATTACCTATGTTTTAAAAAAGCATTTTTCTACCCGACTGCCAAGAAGGGTTATGTGTTTCACGCGTATCTGGGTATGTGGATTTCTTTATACCTTCTAAACATCCCAACGGCTGGATGGATTTTAATGAATAAGGTCTCTATCGATTCGTATTAACCGTCCGATGGTTATAGACAAGGTTTTGTTTTTATAAACTCAAAATGGCGGTGGAGACGAAAATTTTTTTTACGCACCTATCCAGAGGCATGTCTCTCTCTCTCTTTAATCTCGCCATATAGTATATGTATTTGGCGAAATTGTGTATGTACGCTTGCCAACACTCGAGCATTTTCGAGAAAATGTAATTGTATCACTTCCTTCGAAGATCTGATTCTGTGAACATAAAAATGTAACTTTCTGCTCCCTTCTCCAACATCGGCCTTAGCCATGTAATTTCGGCTATGTTCGAAACTATCCCGGTGGACAATAAAGACCTTTAGATAATCTCTACCTTAGCAGTTTCTTGCCTTCCTCTTGAAATAAGTAACAGTTAATTTTTCAGCCTTGTATTCAGTATGGAAGCTAAGCAAAATGAACCACCTGTCCAAGACGTCAATCGTCACACCCTCGTGTGACATATTTTTGGAAAGGTCTGTGACCACTTACTCATTTTATGCACCTCCCCCCCCCCAACTTTGTCCCACGGGAGACATTTTTATAAATTTAGCCGGGAACTTTCATGTGGATAGGTCTTTCAAAATGAAGACAATGTTTAGTCGACTATTTTACAGTCAGAAGCTCCGTTTAAATATAACACAACATGGAAGTTGTATAGGCAGTATCTCTAGATTTACTGCAACTCTAACCTTCATAGACATCTATAGGCCTCATCAAAACAGCGTTTATAGATAGGAACTGACAATGAAACACAACTTAAAAGTCATAAATACAAGTAAAAAAAAAAAAAAAATAGGTAAGTAATATAAAAAAATAATTTCACGTTGATGAGAAATAGTTAGTTATTTCGCTTTTTACGCAGTCGTGTTTTTTAGTTTTTTAAATTTAATTAATATTAGAAGTCACAAAAGCCACTATAATTGAAGATTTAAACGAGCACTTATAAAATTATTATCACTTTATATTTTTTTCCGCTACTGATTTTCGGGAACGTTTGGTAGTAGTTTTCATAGTGTGTCAACTCCTTTCGGTCTTATCATAATATTAAATATTTATTTGCTTAAAAGACGTTATAAAAACATATTAAAAACTCTTTATTTACATGTTTCAACTCATTTTCTGAGTCGTCGTCAGAACGTATAATAGAAAATTACAAATGCATAATGAAAAATGACATTCTGACGACGACTCAGAAAATGAGTTGAAACATGTAAATAAAGAGTTTCTAATATGTTTTTATAACGTCTTTTAAGCAAATAGCTATTTAATATTATGATATGGTTAGAAATGGACGTAATTTTGACTTACTACCCGCACTTATTTGCATTTGTCCTTTCGGTCTTATTAATTTTATACATAACTGTCTTGCTTGTCGGAATAAATTTTCGTTAAAGGAACAGTGATACATAATATGCAAGATTATGAAGGAATAACAAAATTTATTAATAGTTTTTTTACTTTAAATATTACACAATAATATGTTTTACTTTTATGTAAAAATTATATTTTACACTCCTCCATCGTGTGGTATCTTTTAAAGCGGTATCTGATTGGCAGCCTTTAACTTTTCTGTTTCAACATACTGAACAATATTTACTCTTTACATCTTATATAATATCTTTTTAACATTTTCTAACAAAGTGGAAAAGTGATTATGATTTCGGTTTGTCTGGCCGTCTGGCCGCCTGTCCTCGCTCTAACTCTTTTAAATATGTTCGGATTGTCCTGAAATTTTTTAATGTTACTGACCCTTACCTTAGCACAATCCCTATTTCAAATGAAGTTTGTAGCAAGTTTAGTTTATTTACAGGGACAGTCAAAATTATTCCGTTACATTACGGCCAATGTGAAAGAACCGTTTCAAATTAATTTTAAAGATATTACACCTTTTCAAACATAAACAAATTGATATGCATTTGCGAAGTGCACTAAAATATGCATTCTGTAGAATATTCGGTGCAAAGAATACTTATTATTCATGTACAGGGCCGCACAAAAGAATTCCGTTATATAATGGTATAGGGAGGGGGGTTGTTTGCGGCGTACTTTAAATATGTTAAACAATTTCATACATAATGAAATTGATATATGTCGTCGAGGGTTACTCTAAGTTATTTCCTATATAATACTAAGTGCATAGCATTTACAGGGACACACAAAATATTTCAGATAGTATATTCTATCCGAAGTACTGTATATCAGCGATGATGGCACCAAATGCATTTTTAATTATGATATGTGCTTTTAAGTTTCACTATATTTTTGCAAACTATATGTTATGTATAAATGCTATAGTTGATATACTGGGCTACACAAAAAATTCATAAAGATTATTGAGTATGGGCGTAAATTGCTTAAAGGTAGTTTTTAACTGAGTTATCATTTTCACGCTGAATTGCATTTAGTTTAGTAAGAAATGTTTGTAGAATATAGATAAAATGAAATACAGGACCATGCAAAGAATTGGATACATGGCCGTCAATGGATGATAATTTCTGGAAAAGGGATTTTAGTAGTTTTAAGAGTGTCTTAGTTTGAATTAAATTTTAGCTAAATAGTAGCGTGTAACGAAGGTGCTGGGTAGATTACAGGACTGAAAAAAAATTAAGTATTCAATTATGTTTTCATCAATTTGTATAAATTTCTGAAAGAGAAATTTCAACCTGTTATGCGTTTACTTGCTAAACTAAATCTTATATAGCATTATATAGTATATATATCAACCTACAAATCAAATATGGGGCTGTTCAAAAGAATTGTAATACATATTTGTCTATGGGCGATAACTGCTGAAATCAGTTTTTCAAATATTTTATCTGTTTTCTAAAATGTTTTCTTTCTTATCTACGTATTTAACTTATTTCTCTAAATAACGAAGTTTTGTTAAAGCATTCAGGAAGTGTTGGAAAGTGTTTCACAATTTATGCTTCACGCGTGGTTTTTCTTTCTGGATTTAAACTACTGTAAATTTTAAGGTACACTTTTTTCGGTAACTTTCTTTTTGCAATTTTAGAACATTATTTAAAAAATATTTTAAGAAGTGCAAATGCCTAATTGCACTTAAGGCCCCACCAGTGGCCGAGAGGTTCTGCTCTCGAAGCTGGTACACGGGAAGTGCTGGGTTCGAACCCAATTGCGCCCGTCGGCCTAATCATTCAGAGTTTTCGTGGTTTTCTTATAACCCTGGATGTCCACGCGTAAATACGGGTTAGGTTCCCTTAGAAAGACCCCCACGAAGGGCACTCCTCCCCCCCCCCCTTTAGGGCCTATATCCCTCGTGTTTATAATTGGCCGTCATAAACACAACCACAAACAACCTAATTGCACTTAAGCACAATTTGTAAGATATTATTTTGAATCCTACGTATCCCTGAAGCTTTTAGACTTAATATAATATAAGATCAGTGAGTTTCTTTTCTAGGGTGGCTGAGGGCAGACATACGACTGGAATGGTAAAAAAGCTGCGGTGGCTGACAGTAGACGTATGACCGCAAAAGGTTAAGCAGTTTTCTAAAGCCAAAATATCAGTTTATAGTATGTTAGCCATTATAAAATATACTTTTTCAGCTGCGAAATTGAATTTATATATTCAAGTGTAGCAAAGTAATATTAATTATTAATGGAAATGCTAATGCTGTTAATTTATCCTGTTTTTCTGTAAAACATGCTTATTGAACACGAAAATGTTTCCTTGATTGATAGCATCCGACAAAAACTATATTCAGAGTTGAAAAACCTGATAAATGCACTATAAAACCACCAGGAAATGTTTTTAAAATTCAATGACATCAAAAGAAATTTGTTTTTATAAATGCTTCGTTAATCTTTAAAATATATTGGTTTTCGAGGTTTTTAAAGGTAAGGAAGGCTTATTGCAATTGTGGGTAACGCGGATGAGGTTATTTTATATTTTATTTCGCGCTTATACTTTATTTTCATATATTGATAAACATTTGTCTTTTCATATACTGTAGCCAATCATGTATTAAAACTTCAAACTTATCTCCGTAGACAGTACACTAAAAGTTCACGATCTAAAACATACAGTAATTTTCGTGTATCTTAACAACATATCAACTTTGAATTATTGAACAATTCAGTATTATGTTAAACAAAAGTACGATTTTCTTTTAATTGGGTTAATTTTTAAATTGCTAACTAGGCGCAGAGTGAAAAATTGTTCAAATTGGGGCTGGAACCCGTGCCACTAACACAGCGCACCAGTGCTTTACCGAATAAGCTAATCGGATGATTTCCAGCCTGCTCCCCTCCCCCTCACTCTTATGTAATGGGAAGACTGCATCCGCAGAACAAGATGGAATATCTTCATGAACCGTAACTCTGTGTGCAATAGGGTGGAGCGAAAAAAACTTTCTCTCGAAATTCACATTACCTGAGTCATAATATGGTGTGAAATTAGCTGGAACCAATTGTCTCCAAATTTCAGCTCAAAATGTTGCCATCTTGAGGTTCCACACCCCAAGTGATTGTTTGTATTGCCTTTTTTTCAAGTTTTTAATGTCTTTTTAGGTTAAAAAATATTAGTTTATTAAATAATTAATTAATTTGTAAATTAATATTAATTAATTACGTTTTCATTAATAAATTGCTTTATTAAAACGTTATTGTCAGATGTCAGTGATAGAAAGGGCGATTCGTACATAAATAAGAAATTTAATTTCCAAAATCTAGTAGATGGCAGCACGTATTCTAAACTGATAACTATTCAGAATGATAACTAAGCAGACACGTGACTTTTATTGTGTTGAATGATTCGATTTTGCGACTGTTTTCTTTGTTCGTTGCTTGACTTCGTTTAAACAACTAATTTGTCGACACTAATACGTTTATTTTTTGGACAGGACAATACGGACTTTTAATTTAAACATGATCTTAACAAGAAGTGAAGTTCTTTGCAGTCTTTTTGGAACTCCAGTGCAACTAAAACAGACAATGTTACCCACGTATGCTGATTTAATGCTAATTTACTGAATTCCTATGGATAAAAAATGATATATTGTGGAAGCAGGGAAACAATAAAGATCCTTCAGTAAAAGATATCAGCGAAATTGTTTCTTGTGACATTGAAAGAATTTGGAAAAAAGCCTCCTTGCCTGTGGTATTTCATCAAGAAATTATTCTTCGTCTTATTAGAAATTACAATGGAAAGTACAAAAATATAAAAAGAATACCGAAACTCGATAGGGGGCTGACAAAATTAGGAAAGAATTTTTTCACCAAGCAAACAGTACTTTCTTTGATATTTCTGTATGCAAATGTTTAAATTACGAACAATGGAAGTGTTCCGTGAAAGATCTAATTATGGAACGGAACTTTTTAGCAGACCAACGGCATGAGAAAAAAATGGCAACAGGATCAATTGTCATTTCTGCAACTCAAAAATCGAAGCGTGTAAGAGATAGGCAATGTAGAAGGGAAAATCAGAAATCTAAAACAAAGGAATTGAAAGATAATGCTTCTAGAATTATTACATATTTAGAAGGAAATGCCGTCTTAGGATCTGATTCAGAATTGGAAGTTATCTCTGAAGATTATAACCATTACGTTTGTCATGAATCAAAATGTCGGAAAACAACTGACAGTGAAACTCCCTCAACCTCCACGACAAGCCAAATAAGAATATCACTGCCAAATTTAGCAGTCGCTTGTGATAGAACGGGAGTATCGGATAGGTCAGCTGCTATCATTCCATTCTCTGTGCTTCGTGATACAGGGATTGTATCGAAAGACACTCCATCTAAAGTTATTTGCAGGAGTAAGCTGAGGAGAAAACTTCGAAAGGTACGATCACAGCTTAATTTGACACCAATAACACGGTCTTTGTACGCTGTCTACTGCGATGGAAGAAAGGACGAAACTTTAATGCAATAAAAGAAAGGAAGTTCTTTACATACGACTGTAGCTGTGGAAGAGCATTGTTCGGTCGTTTTTATGCTTTGCATTTTTGGCAATAACTTTGATCGTCTGCGTTTGTTTATGCGAGTTCATAGAATGTTTTGTTGTGAGAGAAGTAGCCATGAGCCGCTCTTGTCATATTATTTAATAAAA
Source organism: Maratus speciosus (assembly GCA_963932465.1). NCBI lineage: Eukaryota > Metazoa > Arthropoda > Arachnida > Araneae > Salticidae > Maratus > Maratus speciosus. The sequence goes on along the minus strand of OZ010794.1, from coordinate 496,705,180 downwards.
AACAGTGCACTGCAGTTTTGTTATTTTGTGTATTTGTGAGTATTGAATATGAGTTAACAAGCATATTGTTTTGTTGTCAGAACTTCGTTCTGTGTATATAGGACATGTGACTCCGAATTCAGGCTCTAGTGCAGATATTATACAAAGTATCATCAAATTCGTTACGCAGAAAGAGATTACACTTTTGGAACCGGTTGCCGTTGGTTGTGCTGGAACGGACGTCAACGTTGGTAAGAAAAATGGCACAATCAGACGGCTTGAGATGTTTTTGGCCATAAATTGCACTGGTTTGCATGCTTATTGCATAGTAATGAACTACCTCTTCGACGTCTTTTCCAGAAGATTGACGGAAAGAATCTGGGCCACACCAGTTTCCCGGAACAATAGGAAAATTTCTGAAAACATGCGAAACCCTTGCTGTGAAAAGTTTTGTTGCTATTCCAATTACTCTGCCTGAAATTGATAAAAAAGACCCCATTGCAGACCAAAATATCTCTTCGATATTTCTAGGGCACACTGCTAAAAATTTTGCAGCATTCTGGCAGGTCATTCGACAGTTTTTTGAAAAAACGGTTTCATAACCATAATTTAATTATATTCTGACCATAAAATGGCCAATAATATGGTCGGAATAGAGTTAAAAGTACGGTTGTGTAACCGTTTTCGGAAAAAAACGGTCAAATGACCTGCCAGAATGCTGCAAATTTTTAACAGTGCAGTATCCTCGGGAGAGTGCCTTCCAGATTTAGCAAACAAAAGTCCCGGAACGATGTCTCATTCAAGATGGCTCACTACAGCCAACATAATTATGCGACTATATGTGTCAACTGCCGAACGAACAGAAAACTTTAAGATCCTAGTAGAATATGTCATGAAAATTTACGTGCCATCCTGATTTGAAATAAAGAAAATTCATGGAGCTACTCATGTAGTACGTAACCTCACCGGAATGATAAGAAAAATCCCATTCTTGCCAGAAGATTTTAAGTCAATCGTTCACGAAATTATTCAGACGAACTCTTATTTTGGTAACTCTGAAAATATTTTGTTGGCAATGCTGTTAGCTGAACGATCACACATTCGAGAACTTGGCCTCAAAAGAATACTGAAAGCAAGAAAAACTGATTGGAAAGAGAAAATACGCCAATTTGATCTTCCAAATTTAAATTTTGAAGCAGAGGAATATTTAGAGATGATTCATTGGAATAAACCTTTGGACCACCAGCCATCATGAACCTCATTGACGAACACATAGCAAATATGATCGGAAACGGTTCAGAATTTGAAATAAAGAAGCTCCCTTGCCATTATCAAGCAGCAAAGAGGTATGTGCAACTGGTAACACAAGCATCATTGGTAACATGTGGAGCAGAAGCCAGAAATGGATACATTCGCAGTGGAATCAAGTCACGAAATGAACTTCCAAAGTTTGACACCAAAGTTGAAATTTTTGGCTCTTATGCGGAATCCAAAATGAAGACCGATCAAAATAAAATGTTTTCCCGTTTCTTTTTAATAATTAGAAGTGTTTTTTAAGTCAGAAAATAAAGCTATTGTAAACATTAAAATTAAGTAAAAAAATTGATTTTTTTAATTTTTGAGTTAACATTCCTGTCTTTGACACCCTGTGTGGAATCTGAAGATGATGAGTGATTGCGCTGGGATTTTTTTCAGTGTTTCTTTTGCGAAACTGCACCAATCGTTGAATCAGAAAATATTTCAAAAAAATTTTCTTTTTGCCTTTTTCACTCCATCCTAGTGTGCAAACATGAGACGAAATTAATTCCAATACTATGCCAATGACACTCGAAATTTACAATTTTCTTTTTCGTGTTTAACATTGTAAAATATTTTTGCTGACAGTATTTTGTTACTTAGAGACAATACCAAAATTAAAATAAAACCCAATAGTAAAGGAGAAAAAAAATATTAATTTTCAAAATATGTTACGTAGAAATTGTTTTGTTAAGAGAAAGTGACCCATTTACACAAAGTTTCGTTAACTTCTGTAAGCAATTCGGATTTCAAAAAGCAACTAATAATAGGGAATTATATTTTACCCTACTTCATGTGAAATAGTAATATTAAAATATTTGTAACCTATTATTTTTCAGCGTTGGAAGTCTCTGTTGCAGAATTTTTTTTTATCGACAACGTATCAACGTGGTAAGATAAAAAAAAAAAAAAAAAAAAAGTATTATATACAAAGTTTTCTGCGCTTTTATTTCACCGTTGAAAAAATTCTGAATATCTCTTTAACGCTTTAGAAAAGTCTTTCGGCCTTGAACCTTTTATTCATAAAATACGCAGATAAATATATGCCACCCCTGGATCGGCTTTAGAAAATCCATTAATTCTAAGACTTTAAAAGGCCAGCCGGTGGTTTAAAATAAGAAAGATGGGCAAAGAATAATCAATATGCTTATAAAAAGATTTTTCTCATGCAAAACTACATTAAAAAAGTTCCGTATTTCGGGATATGAAATTTATATATTAAAAAGGTAAAATATACGATAAATCGAAAGCCATGTGATTAAATATGTAGCATAGATATTCATTGTTGAAATGGAAATAGGATATAATAAGAATAATAATAATAAGTAATAAAAATAATAAAAATAACAAGAGTAATAAGAAATAACAAGACATATAAAGAATAGCAAAACAAAAAATAAGCAAAAAATGCTCTTAAGTATTTTTAAGACTTACAATAGCTTATAAAGGGTTGCCACGCTTCAGGGAATTTTCCAAACAAAATATCAGTATTTTTTTTTTTACAGAAAAATATATCTAGATTAACTGCACGAAATTTCGTCTTAGAGAGAGATTCTCTGTAAGAACGTACTGGTGCCGAAGAATTTTCAGGTCTGGAAATTCCCTGTAGCGTGGCAACCCTGTTATAGAAAAATAGACGCACTCATGTTTTGAAATATATATCAGTTTTATTTAAGTTTACAACTTATATAACTTAGCTTTACAGATGAGCCTATGATAAAACTGCATGACACAAGAAAGGGGAATACATTTTATGACTATTTATTTATGAGTTATTACTTAATTTATTTATGACTTTGATTAATTTTTAAAGAAATGACAGAAATTTTAAAACAAACTTTTCCTATAGCTGCGCTATTTTCGAAATGTTTCAACTCGACATTTTAATATTTAATGTCGGGTGTTGGAATTGCACAAAGAAATCTTACTATTAAAGGTTTAAAGTTAAATAAACACCAAGTTATTGCCTAAAATTGGTACAAAATGGATTTTACAAATTGTTGTTACTTTATAATATTATAATTATACGAAAATTATTAGTCTGAAGATCCATAAGAAATAAAGAAAAAGAGAAATCGAAAAAATATACAAAAGTGAAAATTACAAGTATTCGCTCAACATTTATAACAATCTCCCATCTATTTATAATACACAATAAAAAATTAATGACCAAAGAAAATTTATAATTTTCTTCACAGAGCATGTACTTTTAAAGCACATACTTTTTTCATAGCACATAATTTTAAGTATGATATTTTTGCTTCAAATTTTTCCTTCAGATTAAGTTAAATAATTCTAATAAGCTATAATAATAAGTAATATATAATATAATAAATAATAAGCTAAATAAAATTCCATGTTATCCACTTTACAATATTTTCCTTGTTTCTTCGAACGTTTGAAATATAAACTCAATAAATTCAATATCTCTCTTGTTGCAAAACCTTCCTAGAAATTAACAAATATGGTATGCAAGAAAATAGATCCAATTGAATGAAACCAGTTATCAGGAATATACGAAATTCCTTTCACCAAAGAAGATGGGACAGTGCAGTTTTATATAGGTATGGCAAGCAGAAAACTTAAAACTAGAATCAGAGAACATATAGCAGACATCAAATACAACAGAAGAACCACAACTTTGGCCAGATTATGCAGCAAACAACCTTTAAAGATCGATTTTAAAATAAGCAGATTAATTTTTCCATCAAGATTTTATTTACCAGGAATGAATAAAGATATTTTTACGCAACGAGAATATTTGCAATGATTCAGTGCCCCTCGATTTACCAAAGATTTGGAAAGAGGTGCCATGCAATTTTAGTAACAATAGTAAAAATTAATCCACGCTCACAAATATCCAATTTAATTTTATTTTATATTTGCACTGATTTTCCTTATGCACGATGTCTCCTGACATTGTTTACCAAGTTATTGTTTTTAAATTTTGTGAAAATATTTCTGTCGTGAATGATTTTGAAAATGTCGCCGTTTGTGCGATGAAATGTTCGTCAATCTAAATAAAGATATATTATACCTTTTTATAGCATTATTTAGCTTAATCTGTTTATAAGTGATTATTATACATGTTGTTATTTTTTCTTCAACTTATTTCGTCATTTTTACACCTTTATATCCCAAAATATCATCCGTACAATTACTTTCCAGTCACTAAATGTATGCGAAAACATAAAAATATTATTACAACCGAACTGTTTAATAGGGGTACGGTTAAAATAAAGACAGGGTTAAAACGAGCAATTTTCACTTTAAGAAAGGGTCATCACTTACTCTTTATTAAGATTTTCACACATTTTATGAGCTAAAAAAAAGAGCGTGTGTCTGTATGTGTTGTTTATGACGGCCGATTTTTTATACTAGGGTTATAAATCCGAAGGTGGGGTGCCCTGCGTACGGTCTTTCTAAAAGTACCTAACCCATATTTCATAATTCTCTTGCTTCTTTTATTAACCAAATTCAATTGTATAAAACCTTTCTAAACTACCATTTGGTAAAAATAAATCTTTTCCGTTAACTGTTTTCCAGGAACAATATCAAAAGGTAAAAATTCTATTTTCATTATAGACAAAGATTACCTCGGAAAAATTCTGTAATTTATTATTAACACTTTAGAAAAGACTTCCGCCCTTAACCCATTGGGGACAAGCGACCGGTATTCGCGCCGCTTAAGGTGTTCAGAATCAGTGATTATTTTCACAAGTAAACTTTTATTGTAAATTTTGCCTTAATTAATCTGAGCATTTTGCCGATTCAATGAGGCAATAATTTCTGTTTTAAAAAACCGTTGATAAAAGATTAAAAATTCTGTAAAAGACGCTCGTTCCGAAGAGATTAAGCCTTTTATTCCTGAAATGTGCACAAAAGTATGCGCCACCTCCGGTTTGGCTTTAGAAAATCCATTAATTCTCAAACCAGCCAGTTTTTTAACACGAGAAAGATGGGCGAAAAAATCAATGCGCTTTATAAAAAGATTTTGCCCATGTAAAGTTTCATTTAAAATTTAAATTTAAATCCATGTAACATTTTATTCCCTGTTTTAGACTTTCTATTTTAAATCGCAAGAAAGGAAAAAAATGCTATAAATTGAAAGCTTTCCGATTAAATAGGTCGCTATCTATAGTTTCTATTCATATATCCAATGATAAAAGTAAAAACTTACAAAATATATTTTTTAAAGAAAAAAATATAACCGACCTCAAGTTCTCCAATTTATTAGACTGATGCGCACTCATCAAATATGAAGCATCGACATCATGAAGAAATGAGTGTAGCCATGTGAAGATAACGCAAGCAATACAGGTAAGAGTTATACAGGATGTTTCACTAATAGACCGACAAACTTGCAGGAGATCGTAGGGATCATAGAGACGACTCTGAATCACATAGCAATGAAGGGTCGAAAATGCCGTAGTGCTGTGCGAGTTATGGTTCAAAGAAGCAGAAAAAAAAAACCAGAAACAGCAGCACATTAATGGGGTAGAAAACATTTTATTGAACGGTTGTACTATAGAAGATGTTCGAAATTACGACCAGAATTCTTCAGGCAGACTTGACAGCGACCCCCTGAAGACCTCGCCACTCGAATATCTGTAGCTAACGGGGGGATACGCGACACGCCAGGAATCTCCCAGAAATTAAGGATTTCCATGCAGCACCGTTGTCTAGCCTGCCAGACGACTTCTTGTCGTAATTTCGAACACATTTTGTAATACAACTTTTCAATAAAATGTCTTCTGTCCCATTAACCCCTTAATTCTTGCTCCCGTCATATTCACGGGCTGTGACTTTTATTCAGATTATTCAGATTTGTTTCATTCCCACTAGTTTTATAGAATAATGTAATTGGCTTTATTATGGTATCATTTTACTTATTAAATAAGTTGAACATTTCCTTTTCAAAAAAGTGGTACCAATAAGCAATTTGAATTTTTAAACCGTAATTTAATGCGAGCGTTAAGGGGTTAATGTGTCGCTGCTCATGTCTTTTGTCTATGCTTCTTTGCGCCATAGCTCGCAACTACGGCATTTTCGACTCTGCATTGCTATGTGATTCCGAGTTGTCTTTGTGCCGTACAATTCCTGCAAGTTTGTCGGTCTGGTAGTGAAACACCCTACATACAATTAATTAATTAGTCGGATGTGGCAAATCCGAAACTTTCTTCTATTTAATGCATGTTAATATATCAAAATTCGCTATCAAAGTGCCAAAATTAAATTACAATCTATTCCCGTCATATAAGATTCAAAAATAGAGAATTCTACTGAAATGAAACTCTATGCCTTAGGTCTTGAAATGTGACTATCGCTAAAATCGTGTAAATTTCAAAAAATGCAGAATACAAGCGCAACCTTTTGGATGATTTACACCAAAACCTTATCAGCAACAACTTATGTCAACGACTAACTCAATTCATAGAGAATCAGTCCATCAGTTTTTGAGATAGGGCTATTGAGGCATTCTTAAAAAAATTCTGCATAGCAGCTCCACCTTTTGCGTGACTTATACCGAAAGCTAATCAGAACCAATTTATATCAGGGACTAACTGATCTAAAGTTTCAGGAAAATTCATGCATTATATCTTAAGGTACAGCTTGCTGAAATCGTGAAAAATGCAGAAAAGCAGCGCCACCTGTTGGACGATTTACACAAAAAGTAATCAGTATCAATTTAAATCGTGGGAAAACCGAATCTGAAGTTTTATGAAAATCCATGTATCAGTTCTTGAGATAGAGCTATTGCGGATTTCGTGAAAAATGCAGCATAGCAGCGCCACCTATTGGGTGATTTGCACCAAAAACTAATCTTCACCAATTTATATCGGGGACTAACTGAAACTAAAGTTTTATTAAATTCTGTGCATTAGTTTTTGAGACAGAGCGTCCGCAAAATTTGTATCATATACAGACAGACACAAAGACGGACATTTTGTAAAAACATGTTTTTTCAAACCACACGATTTCTTTCAAAGCACAGATACCTTGAAATGAGTTTAAGTACTTTATACACGACCCCTGAAAGCATGGTCGAAATCAACTGTTTTGATACGCAATAAAGGTGGCATAAGTCATGCATTTCAAAGTTTCAAGTTCTTGTCTTACTTGTTAGTGTCACAGTAAATTTTTTGTAAATATCACTTATAGGACCAGGAGGCCGTGTAAAAATTTAAATTTCGTAATTTATTAATAAATGTTTTTCTTGACCCAAATCGCTTTAAAAATAATTCTTTACCTTATTTAAACCATTTTTACTTTCTTCTATCTTTACAAGAAGAAAGTATTGGATTCGTGAAAAATTTCGACGGATTTATTCGTTTTAGAATGCCCAGAACACGATTTGATGGTTTTTAGAAAATGCCTGTCTGTGAGTCTATCTGTCACTCTGTCACTCTGTCACTCTGTATGAGACAAAAATTTTGTGGGCGCTGTATCTCAAGAACTAATGCACGGAATTTCACAAAACTTTCATAACATTTTCAAGGACATCTCGAAAAGTGCTTTTTCGCAAAATAAAATGTAATCACTCCTTTTAACTTAAAAAAAAATCGAATAACTGGACTATGATTTTCGTAAACAAAGCTAATTTCTGGAAAATTTCCCATAATATCTTAGAAGATAATATCTCATTAATAATAGCTTAGTAAAATCACCTGAAATTTGTTTATTACCATAAGTTTGGCACAAAGTGCGCATAAAAAGCCATAAAACAGGCAAAATTATCGTTGCAGTATAGAATAGAAAAAATGCTGGCATTTAAAAAGAAAACAACAGTTTTATATACAAGGTTTGACATTAATCATCAGCTGGAGGATAAAGATTATCTTATCTATTTAATTAGATTTTCCCGCTTTCTAGAATTATCAAAAGAATTTTCTTTTACTTAAACATTTCACATAATATTTAAAAAAATGAATGTGGGAATTTTGTTAACATTTTTTACTTTGTCACTTTTTACTTTCTTCTATCTTTACAAGAAGAAAGTATTGGATTCGTGAAAATTTTCGACTTCCGTTTTTCGACGGATTTATACGTTTTATAATGCCCAGAACACGATTTGATGGTTTTTAGAAAATGTCTGTCTGTGAGTCTGTCTGTCACTCTGTCACTCTGTCACTCTGTGAGTCTGTATGTGACAAAAACTTTGTGGGCGCTCTATCTCAAGAAATAATGCACGGAATTTCACAAAACTTTATATTTAGTTAGACCTTGATATAATCTGAACCTGATTAGCTTTTGGTGAAAATCGCCCTACAGGTGGCGCTGCTATGCGGCATTTTTCACGATTTCTGCAATAGCTATATCTCAAGAACTACTGCATGGATTTTCATAAAACTTCAGATTTAGTTAGTCCAGGACATAGTTTGGTGCTGATTACTTTTTGTGAAAATTGCCCAACAGGTGGCGCTGCTATGCTGCATTATTCATGATTATCTCAATAGCTCTAACTCAAGAAAAAATGCACGAATTTTCATCAAACATCAGATTCAGTTAGCCCCTGATATAAATTAGTGCGGTTTAATTTTTGGTGTAAATCGCCCAACAGGTGGCGCTGCTGTGCTACATTTTTCACGATTCCCGCAAGAGCTGTATCTCAAGAACTATTGCACGGATTTTCATCAAACTTCAGATTTAGTTAGTCCTGGACATGGATTGACGTATAAATTAGTGCTGTTTAATTTTTGGTGTAAATCGCTCAACAGGTGGCGCTGCTGTGCTGTATTTTTTGCGTTTTTCGCAATAGCTTTATCTCAAGAACAAATGCTTGGATTTTTAACAAACTTCAGATTCAAGTATACCTTGATATAATTTAGTGCTGCTTATTTTTGGTGTACAGGCTCAACAGGTGGTGCTGCTACGCTATATTTTTCTGAATTTCCGCTATAGCTCTATCTCAAGAACTAATGCACGAATTTTCATCCAACTTCAAATTCAGATATACTTTGATATGAATTGGTGCTAAATCGTTGTTATTTCTTGTACTATTTAAATGATTTAATTGGTGTGATTTATATAGAAGAAAGTTTTGTGATGGCCACAACATACTAGATGTAATTGGAAGCATGCATTTAGTGCCAACGGCTGCGAAAATAAAGGTCGGTCAGGTTATAAGTGGACATACTGTAGATACTAAAAATTAAATATAGATTATAATAGCTCCATGTTTTATCAGAAATCATTCATTTGTATATTTTTTTCAAAATTGCACATATTTTAATTAATTTTTTTTTCTATTGTTATGGGAAAATGGCAACAAAAAGATATAATTACTATTCTCCAACTATTTTTCCTTTACTTTCTGCAGAAATGGAGTAATTCATTTGCCAACATTAAACTAATAGTGCTAAAACTCCCAAAAATTAATACCTCAAAAATTAATTGAGATACAGTTTTCAAAGAAATTGCATTTAAAAGTACTTTTTTCTCCTATACGACGGTATAAAAATGGGAAATTCTCGATGCTTAGATTTTTAAAAATTGCAGTAGAGATTATCCCGTACAATTATACATGTGCTTTATTTTACGGCTGGCTTATATAACGAAACGTTATTTATTGGAAATGACACTTGATGTGCTGAGAGAAAGAAACAGCATATTAGGGGCTAAAAAATTATTATAGAATTTAATCTGTAATAAAACATACAAACAGACGATTTGGACATAGAGTTAATTGCAGAATTTATTGGTTAATAAAAATATTTTGACAGAACATGTATACTAAAAAAATACATTTTACCGAAATAGAATATGAAACGAGAACAATATTAACATTATCTATTTCGTTTCTATCCAAATAACATACAGTTACCTTTAGCAATTTTACAGAAATGTTTTAATTAATGTAACCGCATTCTACAGATTACACTAACCGCAATACAAGAAATACAATGTAACAATACAAATTCCAAAATAAGTACGCTGTTTCAAATAATGTACTTCGTTAAATATATTCATTCCAACAAACAACGTCATAATGGAAAATGATGTGCGAGTACAATATGTGTTTACCGTTGATAAGTAAATTTCTGTTATGCGTCTGTTGCGGTTCAGCTGAATGTCTGAAAAGACTTTTGTTAAAATAAATCGGTAAACGAGGGAAAAAATATTTCTAAACATTCTTTTGTATTAGATATACAGAATAAAAACAGAATAAGGGGGAGAATAAAAGAATGAAATCAAATGACATATTCGAAACTTTATAAATAAATTCAAATGCCTATTATCCATTTAACCTATCTATGCATGAATTTTTATTTTTTCAAATTTGTTTGTAAAATCACTTCAAAATGTTGGAAAATGAACTGGTAAAATGCTAAAAAAAATTACGTTAAAATATTTTTGTATTTATTTCATAAAATGTAAACCTACTAAATATGGGAATATCCATACGTGGAAAAAAGCATAATTATATGTTTTGTCTAAATTTCTATAAATTAAGCTTTTAAATTTTATATTATATGCTATACTTAGTGTTTTTATGAATTATTAAAAAATGAATTTATTTCTTTACCGAGATTAATAACATTATAAGTATTATTAATAATAAATTAAGAATAACCGCACTTGAGGCTAAAAAACAATTTATTACAAAATCATCTTGAAAAGGACTTTACATAAATAACTTCTCCTTAAATGTGTAATAGAAATATGTACCCATTTGCGACTTGCGCCCTATATTTTGTACGTTACAAACAGGCATAAAAAATAGACTTGAACATATAATTTCCAATTTAAAAAAATACGTATTTCAAAGAAGTCTACAAGCTAAGATTATAACTTGGTTATTTGGATCCTTGATACAAAAAACAAAAACAAAATTTACTTTTTACATTTCGCAATCTTGAAAAATGAAAAATCTATAAACACCGAAAAAAGGCCTTTATTTAAGCAAATAAATATCAATCGTATGCTGTCATTTCTCGATAATAGATAAACACATTTATAGACAATTACTTCATATAATTTTCATGATGTAAAGAAGAAGAAAATTTTAAAAATTTATTAAAATTCGAAACGTCCCAAAAATGGGACGCTGGGCATAAATGGGTTTAAACTTTTGAAATGAGTTCAAATTTGACATGTTGAAACTTTTTAAAACAGCTTTTAATACATATGAAATTGCCACTTGCCCTATTTAGATCTCTTTATCCCCGCTGATAAAGCTGGCACAAGCTGGCTATCGTCCCCGTAGCTTAGAACGTAAAGCACTGGAACGCTTTCCCAGGGGGCCGGGTTCGATTCTCGGCATGAACATTTTTCACTCTGTTGGTTTACGCTTAGTTAGCACTGTGATAATTTACTTCTTAAATGCTTTTAATACAGTTTTAGTTTAGCATATATCACTCAAGTATATACAGTCGGACCTCGTTATTCCGACCCACGGTTTTCACGTCACTCCGCTTATCACTTTAGTTTTTCAAAGTCCCGATTTTCTGTATATGATTTTAATGTAAATAAACTCCGGCTTTTACGTCGTTGAATAATTTTCACTTTCGGATATCCCGACGGTTTAGGAAAATTTTCTTATTCTCATTATCCATCGTATAAGCACGGAATGTAAGCTGTAAGAAATGTCTTCGCCAAACTTTTCACAAAAGTGTCTAAAATACCCATTGAGATAAATGAGAAATTTTACTTCTATCCATTATCTGAATAAATAAACCCACACACTATGAATGACCCACTTATAAGCTCCAGATAGACGTATCAGTCTACTCGTGGTTTTTTTTGTTCTGGTCAGGCGGTGCTTTCTTGTGGTTACGCGGCGTTTTTCATCTGACTAAAACCGAAACATTGCATTGAAACGATCAGAAATGATCTAACATCCATTTTTGAAACAACGAATATTGATTACACCCCATTGTATAATATTGAAAAAGGAAGCACAACCAGGATAAGCTAACCTTAATTCATCAATATTTCATGTAACAAAAAAAAAGAAAAAAGAAAGTCATAATAAATCTGATTTTTATTCTTTTCAAATTTGTTTTTGTGTTTATTTTTTTAACAATAATGTTTTATTGCTTAAAACTGCAAGAACAGTTATGAATTTAAAATTGTCTTAAATTAATTAAAAATACAGCTTTTTATAAACACATTTTTCTCTAACTCCCGGTTACCGCGACATTCCGCTTATGACGACACATTTTTCTGGTCATTAGACTGTCGGGATAACGAGGATCGACAGTTTACTTTAGACTATTTCCAACAAATCATAAATCCAATTGAAGGTAAACAAACTTAATTTTTCTCACAAATTTTCAATAGGTGCACCTTTAGATATACGACACACATCCAACCTAAAACCTAATTCTTCCCACACTTCGGTTAACACCCTCCTAGTAAGGAAGCAATAGCCTCTGCAATTCTCAACTCTGGCAAATAATTATGTAGCGGTGGAACGTAGACGCGATCTTTTATAAAGCCCCCCAAGGAAAAACTCGCATGGCTCAAAGGGCTTTAAAATCTTTAGACCAGCAATAATGCTTGACGGTCAGCACTCGCCATTTTGCGTATGTGCCACTTATGCTCGTATTCACCATGTACCTCGACCTAGCAAACCTCGGTCGAACGCTCAAATGAAATTCACGATCACATTTGATTGGACATTATCAAAGAGACGTCCAATCAGTATTAATAGTGCATACCGTTTGAGCGTTCGACCGAGGTTATTGCTATAACTCGGGGCTCGGGGTCGAAGTAGTTGGTGAATACGAGCGTTAATGTTGTAGTCGTAAAAAACTAATTGATAATACAGTACATGGCTCCTCCTCTCTATTAACAAATTCATTTTCCGGACACATCGTTGTTAAAAACAGTAAGCAAACATTCATATGAAATCAACGTAAATTTTTGATTGAACATTATAATCTTTGCATGATGTTTGAGTTAATTTAATGTTCTTTGAAAACGTATATTGAAATATTTTGTATTAGGCAAATTTCGTAAGAAATACTACCTATTGCATTCGTTACCATGGTGCGACTTTTGAAAGATTCCTTCATAACATTTCATTATATGACCCAAGGAATCCAAAACCACCCCGCGTAAAAAGTATATATATATATATATATATGTGTGTGTGTGTGTGTGTGTGTATGTATATATTATGCATGTATGTATGTACTAAATTTTGTCCGCACGATAAAAGTCGCAATTATGCACGGATCATCTTCAAACTCGCCAAACACATTGAGATGTCTAATATCGCGGCAGGGATTGCAAATGAGCAAAATCGGCTGAAGGGAGTGGAAATGAGGAGAGTTGAAAATTTTTAATACCGCCATAACATGATTCGGATAAACCTGCTCTTACAGAAGAAAATAAACATTTTTCGTTATAGCAGTTGCCAACAATAAAATAATAATAATAATAATAAAAATCTCACCACAACAATTATTTTTCTATTGGAAGATTTCCACGTTATAAATAAAAAATATAGTTTTGCGGATTAAAAAAATTGAATATTATGTCATAAGTTTTCTCGAGGAAGATTTACATGTGAAAACTGAAAATGAAATAAATAGTTTTACATAAGGAATTACATTGACGAATTATATATATATATTGCGTCATATTGGAAATATAATGGACGTCAGCACGTAAATATTTAACGTCAGGTGAGTTTGGAAAACGTATTAAATCATGATAAAAACCCGACTATGGAAATATTAACATATTTTAACATTTTGAGGTTCTCAGAATTTGTTTTTGCCATTTTTAAACCTATTCCATATATATGCGTGTGTGTGGTACTCGTATTCATGCATATTATAATTTTCACAAAAAGTTTATGTTCCTAGTGTTCATTCTTAGTGAATAAACTGGGATAATCTCTAATCTTGATTTAGTTTTTGTTGGTAAAATTAGAACTTAATTACGAAATCCACCTCCGCCTGTAGGCCGAGCCGGCGGGGAGTTTTTTTGATTGCGTTTGTGCTTGAAAGTAAAATAGTTAAAAATCAGAAATCCTCTAATAAGGCTAGGTACTATAAAGCTTAAACGAATTAAGGGACATTTCATTTTCTTGGTATATTATCATTTCCAAAGCTAATTAAACCTTTTCTGTGTTAATATTTGGGGATAACTATGGAATCTATTAAAGCGGTGATAAAGAGAGCTAAGTAGAGCAAGGGACAAATAAAATCCGAAGTTTTGGTTGTTCGAAATGGCATACACGTAAATAGGTCAGTCACATAATATTGCATTACAGGGAGAAGTTCTTACTTTATTTCTGTTGTGTTTCTACAAATATTTGTAAATTAATGTTAAGTGAAGGATTTAGAAAATTACGGCGTGATATAAAACATATATACTCCTAATAAACTTACTTTAAATTGTCATTTGTTCTGAACTTTTCTCACCAGAATGAAACAGCGATAAGAGTATGTATGATTTAATATTGTGAAAATGTCTATAAATATTAGATCCAACAATATTTGAATTGTTAATTCTGATATAACACAGTTTGTATCAGAAAGCAGGTTTATATCAGCCAAAACAAAAGGGTTTGTGAAAGTCTCGGTGAAAGTATCGTGACAGTGACGTGAAACTACGGGTAGAGCAGTTAGAGCTTCCGGGAACACCGAGGTTAAGACCAAGGGCCTGGCACTCCTTTGAGCGTCCGGTACAACCAACGTTCTTGGGGGGACACGGAAGTGTGATCTCCGAACCACACGACTTAATCCTTGAGATACTGTCATAGCGACCATGACTTCCATTGGTCTTTTGGGTCAAAGGAGAGTGACGCACGCTGGTCGGTGCTCTCTCTTGAGTGGCAGAAGGTGTCATGGCGGTCTCACACTGGATCACACCAGTCTCGTCTGATAGCTGCGTATTATGGGTACCTGAGTACTTATGTCGGCGTGGCAGATTGCTGTATGGCATGTTAGTTTACAACACAGGTTATTGTCATCTGAAATATTAACGTGGCCTTATATGGTACAGATACCTGTTTAATGACTTCACTATGCTACGACTGGCTGCAGTAGAGGTAGTTTCTTATTTTTTCAATGGAAGCTACCTAATAATTCGTTGAATAAATCAGATTTAAATAGAATATCTTCATTCCAACACTTTCATCTTTAATGAACAATCAATAATCCATTTATAAAAAACAGCCTTATCCATTTAAAACTTTTTCCTGATATATACAATGACATCAATTGCATTTTATACTTACAGAAAAATAATGAAAGAAAAACAAAGAAAGAAAATGTTTAATCAGATTATTGCAGTTTCCATGAAAATTAACCAAATTTTTCTTCGACATTTAAAGCCACGGGGGAAAATTTCTTTGACTCTTTTTCTGTAAACTTTTGTGTTTTTGTCTGTTTTTTGCATGTTAATCCTAATTATTCCAACATTTATTTGCGAATTCTTTTAGGAACTTTTCCATAGAGATTTCGCTTTCGAAGTCTTTTCCAGCCGTTAACATTTTTGCCTAGTGTTTACTAACATGACCATTCTTTTTGGTTTTTGAATGATGTTGTTTTTACGCTGACACTTTCTTACTATTTTTTTCTGCTAAAGAATAACACAACATGATGTTCGTAAGTTTTTCCCTCCTTTCCTTTTTTTACAAAATAAAAGTAACATTCCGGAAAACGAATACTGTAAAAAAAAAAGACAAATGTTTCTTACTGAGAAAAATATAATAAAAAAGTAAAAAAGCAATTTAACAAATTACAACGACCATTTGGAAAATGATTTTTTCAAAGACTAAAATTTAAGACATAAAAAATCGCACGGAGTTTATCCTACATTACGTACGCCATGAATTAAACATTAATAGTGTTATTACACGTACAAATTGCAAGCGACAAAAATCACCTGCGACTCTTCAGATTTTCTGAAACTTACGTATTATCCACCTGAAACTTACGTATTATCCAAGCATTTCATTGGCTGTTCGGAAAAAGGCTTTTCCATCGTCTAAGAAATCTGACGACGAATTTTAAATGAAATTTCATTCTTAAACTTCTAAACATCCCACAATATTACTTTTTACACCGTCGTATAGAGAAAAAAATGTACTTTTAAATGCAATTTGTTTGAAAGCTGTATCTCAATTTGTTTCTGAGTTATTAATTATTTTTATAGTTTTTATTGATTTTTTGTCGTAGTGGCAACAGAACTAGCCATCTCTGTTGAAAGTAAAAGGAAATACAGATTACTGTATAGACCAATCAGAGAACGAATAAAATGCGGATTCGACCAATAAAAAGCTTCAGATATGCTTTTGATTTCCTATCCTGACGTGGACAATAACAATTTTTCCAAATGGTTAATAACCACGGACGAATATACACAATAAACGCTCCGGAGTTACCCACGATTTCGAAATGTGTTCTTTGCTTCTAGAAACTTGAGAAATCTATTTTCTAAATTTAAAGAAGCGTTTATGAAAGAAAGCTTCTTTTCCTGCTACTGACTTTCGGAAACGTTTCAGAGTTTTAAAAATTCCTATTTTGTTATCGCACGATTTTTTAAAGACCACATTTTATGTAATAAGATACTGTAGCCCCCTTTTCATAACTGTGATTTTCCCTGATCTGTCGCCAACATGTATAAAGAAATAAGTTTTTTGTGTGTGAGTGCATGTCTGCTGTGTTCTGAAAAAAAACTTCTGCACATAGAGCTATACGAAATTCGATGTAATTTTTAGCGACATTTAGGGATTTTTGTGTTCATCGTCGAATTTTTGTCATTTATGAAAGAATCCTGATTGCAATCTATTACCCATTTTAGTAAATTTCAACCAGTGCGATTTTTGAATATTTAAAGATTTTAATATAATTTTTAGCATTTTTAGCACATTTTGACCTCAGCTATTTTTAATTATTTATCGATTTTTAATACGATTTTTAATGCGACTTTCCATGAGATTTTTAGCCTTGTTTCTAATCAGCGGCTATTTTTTGACATTCGTAAAAGGAATTTGGTTTCAAACATTTAGCCTAATATAATTAGTTTTGTCCTCTATTTTTTTTTTTTTTTTTTTTTTTTTTTTTTTTTAGCCATTTTTAATATGACTATTAGCGATTTTTTGATTTCCATTGCATTTTTTTTTTTTTACATTTGTAAAAGTAATTTTGGTTTCAAACAATTAGCATACTATAATAATCTTGTTCTCTACGCTTTTTTTAATTTTACCAATTTTTATGGTATATGGGTAAATGGGGTTTTTAGCGATTTTTAGAGATTTTTGGTGTTTTGCGTCGATTTTTTTGTCCTATATAAATCATTTCCAATTATATTGTTTTACCTCATTGTAATATATTTTTACACCAACGATTTTTCGAGTTCTGTGGCGATTCTTTGACATTGGAATATGGAATTTGATCTTTAACTTTTAGTCTAAAGTAGTAAGTTTTCTACTCCTCGTTTTTTATCTTTTTAATAATTATAATGCAAATTTTCGCGTTTCACGACAATTTTTGATATTTGTAAAAGAAAACTGTTTCAAACTTTTAGCTTAATATGAATTTTGTTTCAAACTTTTACCTTATTATATAAAATTTTCTCCTCAGCGATTTTTGAATTTTAGCGATTTTTAAAGTATTTTGAGTGTTTTTTAATGTTGCGGCGATTTATGACATTCGAAAAAGCATTTAATTTTCAAACTTTTAGCTAATATAATAAATTTTTTCTACGCGATTTTTGAATTTTTAGCGCTGTATATCGAGTGTATAATGTATAGCGTTGTGCATTTTACGATGATTGTTTAATATACTTTATTGGAATTTGACTTCAAATTTTCATCCTAATATACTAAAAATTATCCTTCGTGATTTTTCAAGTTCTTGCGATTTTTACGTTTTTTCTAGATTCACTGCGATTTTTTTTATGTAATATAGATAATTCTGCCCTCTTTTCAGTAAAGTTTAATCGGATTTTGTGCAGTAAATTTAGAACTTTTCTATAATTTTTTATGTGATTTTTAGATTTTTTCGTGTTTCGCAGAGATTATTTTACATTCTTAGAAGAAATCATGTTTGTATCTTTTAGGTCGATATAATAATGTTTGTCCTCTGCGATTTTTCATATTTTAATTGTTTTTAAGGATTCGCTGCAATTTTTCCACATTAGTAACAGGAATCGGATTTCAATCTTCTTGCCCAATTTAACATTTTTTTCTCTTTACAGTGAAGTTTATTCGGATTTCGTGAAGCAATTTTTAATTTTTTTGCGATTTTTTATTCTATTTCTTAGAGTTTTTTCGTGTTTCGTTCTATTTTTTGACGGGCCCGGGCAACACCTGGCGGATCAGCTATTAATAAATAAACAAAGAAGCGTTTATATAGGCTGTATACCATTTAATGTTAATCTATTCAGAAATTCTCCAAGGAAAATGTTATTTTACATCCAACACTTTTTAATCACGCACTTTCAAAACAGGCAATTTTACTGAAGAAAAACTAATAATTTTTTCTACAGTCTGTTTTATTTTATTCTGCATATTTTATTTATTTATTATTTTTTTTTTATTAAATCGATTTTAATCCGTTTTCGTATTCAAATGTCTTTTCTTGATTAAATAAAACGGTCTCCATTGATGGGCAAGGTGCACATGGACATGATTAGATGTACCCGAAATTTCGGTCATAAAAACAAACTAAGAAACTTTTATGTAGACTGCATACCATTGAAAGTCAATCTGCTGAAGAAATTCTCGGAAGAATACACTTTTCTGCATCAAACATCATTAAGTCTCGCAATTTCTGGATAAGTTAATCGAATCTACTTAAGTTTACTGAAGAAAAGCGATTAACTGTTTCTACTGTCTGTTTTCATTCTATTTGCATATACTTTTCTATTAAATTGCTTTTAATACTCCTTCTGCCCAAAGAAAACTGTTTTTTTATGATCTGAAGCAATTCCCTCTGATTTATCTATTTTACATAATTCCATTTAAAAAAAGGGGGAATTTTAACTAACATTAAGTTGGGATTTAAATAAATATAATTAAATACAACATCGAAATGCTATGTAAAATAGTATTAGTGATTACTTTTTCTAAAATGAATAGATTATATATATTTAAATCTCATGTGCACTTAACCTTTTAATTCCAAATTTAAAAGAATAAATTATTTGAAAAATAATAACTATAGAACCTGCTTTATGTACAAATCATCTACGTGTTGAATTTAAAATGTTTAGTGTTTAAATGATTTATTTAAATTAGAATGTTTTATACATATATATACGAATGGGATTAAAAAAATGAAAACATAAATAATGTGAGCTTGTAATGAGCAAATTTTTTCTAATTATGTTTCATTTATATGAGCACAATTACAAAATTATTTAAGCCTCTGCACAAATATTTACTGCAATAATGTATTTAATTTTTTCAACGACCATTTTCCATTCAACTTATTTCTGTCTCCGCATAGCTTTTGTAAAAAAACTTTCGTTTGGCATATTTATCTAATAAAAGAAATCACATTAATTTAATATTCAATACACAGTATTTACATGATTATTTTAATAAACGCTTTAAGCTACGTGTCTGGTGGGAATTAGTTTATACGTATTTGATAAATTGTGAGAAGTTTTTAAATAATTAATTATTAAACACCTATTTTCTAAATCACATTAAATAGATAAATAATCTTAAATTAACAAAGAGAGTAATAAAAAAAAAACATGTTAAATAGCGATAAGACATGGAATATAATTATTTGATCATTTAAGGTAAATTTAATAAACTTAATTTTAAAGATTTAATTTTAATTTCTAAATTTTTTCAGAGACTTTTATGCGAGTTTAAAAAACTCATAGTAAATTGCTACATTGTATGTAACACTTTCTTTAATTAAAATATACTTCTCTAATTAAAATACCTTTAAATAAATCTAAAATAATTAAATCAAATTAATAAACATTATTCAATTTGAAAATTTTAGATTTTTTTAAATATATTTATCGATTTATTAATTTTTCTAAAATTCGTAATTATTAAAATTATATTAAAAGACAATTTCAATTTACCCCTAAAAAATCATTAAAAATCATCATAAATAAAATAAAAATGTTAATTTTAATACTTTCCTCAAAATGATAATATTGTTCATCCTAATTAAAATATTTAACCATTTGATATTTGGGCATTAGAAATGAATATAATTTATCAAAATTAAATTCAAATAATTCTTATCTAACGATCTTATGTTCAAACTTTTCTCTTTCTGTGGCATCTATGTAGAAGCCAATGAGAGCGTTTCACGCCATTTTGAATTGGCGTGAAGACGCGAGTTGCATTAAATGTTAGGACGGTTGTGGGAACCGCCCTAATATTTGAGAGTATCCAGATTCTCCGATGTTATTAATATAATACAAAATTATGCAAATTTACATTTTTTGACAAACGTTCCACTAGAAATATAAAATACAAAATATGTCATATCGTGTTCAATTTCATGTTCATTAATATATATAATAGAAATGAAACATGATTTTTCAAGAACAAGAATCAAATATTGAAGATAGGATAAGTCACTAATAAAGTCCTAATTATATGCAATTGTATATGTGGATATGCATTTGCATAATTTGGCTATATTTTCTATAAATGCATATTAGTGCGTTAAATAATAAGTGACATACTAAATGTTTAATAATAAGTGACATACACAGACATTATAAGCATGTGGAAAGGATAACCAAAGTCTTATTTACGGAAAGTAGTATTTTCTTTATTAAAGTACTTTTTCCTCCATATGTCCTAATATAATAGAAATTTTTGTGATTCTCTGTAAACGAACTATAAATGCTAATTACTCTATACTTTATAGAAAGCACCTCAGCTATGCATATCAATTTCATTATGTATCTTAGCTTCAATAAAATTTCCTGCAAACAATTTTTCAAATAATGTAGCGGAATTCTTTTGGCATCCCTGTATAGAAGTTATAATCGCAACAGGTAACAGGATATAACACTCCTTAATAACTTATATAAATATTGTGGAAATCGTAGTGCATTAACGAGAGTTTGAGTGTTGTCAGACAAACAGGCAGACAAACCGAAGTCATAAACACTTTCCAACTGTATTGAAAAGTGTTAAAAAATAAATCATATGGTTAACTTACGTGAGCGTTGTCCTGCTCGTAGTCGTGGAAAAAAGTCAACTATTTATACTTTTGCTAGGGATACTAGGGCTCCAATTTAGGTGAAAAACATTTTTTATAAATATTTTTTTATAAAATTGGTCAAAGTGCATATTTCGTACATTATTCATTTAGTAAATGGATATACAGTGTGCCCGGTACAGGTCGTTATCATCCCAATAATTTCAGAACAGAAAGAGCTATAGCCATAAAAGTAGCGTCTAGGTATAGTAAAGTAACCATACGCTACTGAGTGAAACCATCTAGCGCGCCACCTGGTGGAAAACTGCGGAGTTATCATTCCTATCTCGGAAACAGAATGAGATAGGGGAAAAAGGGTGATTTATAAATTTGTTGAGCCTCATCGATTTAGTACGAAAAGATACCTTGTGAAAATTTATGCGAAGAATAGAACGGTTAAAATGCGCATTTGTTTTCTCGTGATTTCCTACACTGTGAAGTGACAAAACGATCTTATAAAGAAAAAATAAGTAGTAATAACAATATACCTTTATTTGAGATGTTCAAACTTCGCATCGTCAGCTGCAATGCGCATTTGGATGCACATTAGAAAGATCCATCCGAAACATAATCATTCCTCGTCCCGTTCAAGTTTCGTGACATCACGGTATGGGAAATAACAAAAAAAACAAATGCGCGCTTTAACCGTTCTATTCTTCGCATTAATGTCTACGAGGTGTCTCTTTGTACTAAATCGATGATGCTCTACAACTTTGTAAATCCCTTGTTTCCCCTATATCTTTCCGTTTTCAAGATAGGAATGTTAACTCCACAGTTTTCCACCAGATGGCGCCGTAGGCGGTTTCATTGAGCATTGTAACTTTATTATGCCTAGACCCCATTTTTATGACTATAGTGCTTGCCGTTCAGAAATTGTTGGGTTGACAACGGACTTTAGCACGCACACTGTATATATATATATAAATATATAAATTTACGATTTCGAAAATCTTTATAAGTTCCTGGGAGTTGTTTAACGGGTGATTCTGAAACTCGTGGAAATATTGGAAGATATTTTCATCCAACCTCACACGTATTTCATAATCGGAAGTAATTTTCAAATCGCTATATTATCCGAGACTGTAAAAAAATTGAATACACTTGACATGGCTTTCAATGATGCAATTAGAGAAATACAAACGTTAGATATATCGTTAGTCCCCGGAGACATGGTGCAGAAAGTAGAAGAAAACTCAACTAGGTGTTAAATAAAAATTTAGTTTTTTTTCAGTCTTAAACAGATAAATAGTTTCACTAAAAGAGAAGAAATTATTCTAGCAGAAGAAATCGCGCCATTTTTTGTAAATGACTTTAAATATTGCTCTATAACATTAGTGGATATTGAAAAAAAAAAGTTCACTCAAATACAGAATTAATGATCGAAGACAAAATTTCGCTTTGAGTAATTTGAGCAAATGTGTATATACAGTGTGTTCAGGCTATAAGTATCCAAAATTTATGGCTTATTATAACGGAGCTACCCATTAGAACATAGCACGTTCCACCTCCGCGGATTGGAAACCCCTCTGAGATTTTAAATAATTGAACAAATCAAAAACTGAAACTGTCGTGAGTGGAATATATATCCTCATATGCTACGAAACATCTGGGGAGAACTGGATTACCGTTTAGACGTTTGACGTGCTACCAAATGTTTATTGATATTAAAACTTTGTGAGATGCTATTCTTATTTAAATTTATATATATTTTTAATTTTAATGGGTAGTTCCGTAAAAATAAGCCATAAATTTGGATACTTTGAGCCCGGACGAAACAAAAATTATTCTCGATAACGAAAACTATTTTTATTCATTATTAATTTTCGTTCCTTCTTTCTAGCTCATTTAATTATAGTGACGTCCTGTGAAAATTTATTAATGCATATTTTTGGCATATTTGAAAGTTTTAGTATACAGGGTGCAATATGTTATCTATCGCCGACCTTTAATTTCTCAACCGTTGGTCGTAGACATATAGTTCCAATTACAAAAACGTTTCAAATGAGGTAAATATTCATGTTATGGCATTATTTAAAGTAAAAAAATTAATTTTATAAAAATTACGAAATCTAACCTTTTATACGCTCCCCCAGTCTCTATAGTTATATTTAGTAAAAATTTACACATATCATAAAAGATATAACCCAAAAAGTTTGACATCTGTGCTACAAAGATTGGCACAGTTATTAAATTTCAAAGTATGAGACTTTGCACATAATTTTGTCTTTCATTGAGGGATCAGTTAAAAGATGAATTAAAGTAATTCGAGATCAAAATCAGGGTGCAATTCCGCTGCCATTTATCTAGTCCTTAGTGAGTATGTTTTATTTATACGGTTCTACCTACTTTGACGTTTGAATGTTGCTCAACCCATAAAAGTTAGCTCGAATTTTTAGATGAAATAATCCTCTTTGGGAATTCCCCGATTTGGCGATACCGGCTAAAGGTGGTTTCGCCGTAAAAAGGACATTGCACCCTGACTTTGATCTTAAATTACGTAAATTCATCTTTTAACTGATCCCTCAATGAAAGACAAAATCATGTGCAAAAATCTCAAACTTTGAAATTTAATAACTGTGTCAATTTTTGCAATACAGATTTAGAACGTTTTGTGTTATATCTGTTATGATATGTGTAAA
The DNA here is from genome assembly GCA_963932465.1 of Maratus speciosus. Classification (NCBI taxonomy): domain Eukaryota; kingdom Metazoa; phylum Arthropoda; class Arachnida; order Araneae; family Salticidae; genus Maratus; species Maratus speciosus. The sequence continues at coordinate 496,681,113 of OZ010794.1, read as the reverse complement.
CTTTTAATAATATAACTATAGGGACTGGGGGACCGTATAAAAAGTTAGATTTCGTAATTTTTATAAAATTAATTTTTTACTTTAAATAATGCCACAACATGAATATTTACCTCATTTGTAACGTTTTTGTAATTGGAAGTATATGTCTACGGTCAACGGTTGAGAAATTAAAGGTCGGCGATAGATAACATATTGCACCCTGTATATTTCTGCATATTTTTAAAGTTTTTAATGTATATTTTGGGCTTTTTTAGAGAATAAAATCCAGGCTCTATTCATTAACATAAAGGACTGTTAAAATAGGCAATAAACACAAAAATATTCTGAGAATAAATATGCATTTAATGGTAGATTTTAAAATAAAATTGGACTGTAAACATCAGGAACATGGATAAAATAAAATGTGAAAATGAAACACGTGTAAACTATTTATAAAATGCATTGCAATTCCAAAATAAAATTTAAACGTATTTGTTGTCAATTTGTTTGGTAGATAGAGTGTTTAAAATCGTGGCTTGACGATCTCATAAACTTTAAATGCTCTATTACTGAATTAGGTAAAAGAAACATTCTTATAACTCCAAAAATTATAACCATATTTACTAACAGTTTACTGCGTCGGATTAAGCGTCTTATTTCCAATTAAAATATAGATTTGAATTGAAAATTGAATGAAATACAGGGTCATGAAAAATCGATAGGATTATAAATATATCGGCAACTAATTATCTGATCGACTTCATTTTTTATGCAAAATTTATGTTTTTTTATTGTCTTGTATATTTACTCCTTAAAATAAACAATTTCGAAATTTTTTATATACCTTTTATCAGAACGAATATTTCAAGAGTCCGAAAAAAATAGTTCCGGATAATCGAGGTGGATTAAATTCTATAGGCTTCTTCTCATTCTTATAAACTAAATACACACAAAATTTCAAGTCTCTATTGCAATTTGTTCGGGATATAGAGCGTTTACACACATACAGAGAGACGGACGGCAGATTTTTTTTTTCTAAAAATATGTTTTTCGGAATCTCCAGTGTCTGAAATGCGTAAATCCATCATTTTTTTTTTTGAGATTTTTAAAACGAATACAATACTTACCCTATACTACATATGATGTGTAAGTAAAAACAGACGTATTCTCACAGGTAGAAAAATTCAAAAATAAGATACTGAATTCATGTCAATCATTTTATTAAATAGGTTATTAAAAATGACTTAGAACAAAGCTTAAAAAACTAATGTAATGCAAGAAATTTTCTAGCTATGACTAGACTTAAAATCTTTAATGCAATAACATGTCCTGAACCTTTTTTTTTAAATTAAACTTTAATTCTTAATTTTAAATAGCCGAAATAGTGTACAAACAAAATTTTATATCTTGTTATACGATTCTCTAAAAAGAGCAGTATATATATATGCTAACATTTTTCTACAAAAATTTATATTCTGGAAACATCCAGACAATAATATTAGAGAAAAACAACAACAAATACAATCTAGCTATCTAAGCAAGTTAATTTTGTTTTCCAAAGCATTAATGCAATTTTCCTTTACATTTAAAAGAAAACACAACACTAAACCTTTTGATTCTTTGACCTTTAATGCTATACGTTGCTTCTTCCATTGGAAACTAATCTTATTTGCTTTGCGCGCCTCATAAACGCTTTTGAAATCTAATCCCTGGGATTAAAATATGAGGTTTTTTTCCATGAAGTTTATTCATGTAAATATATTCTAAAAAATCATAAAAGGAAACAACTAAGACATAAATAAAAACATTCCATTTTCGCGTGATATTATATGCCCACTCAAAAACAATTTCGTCAGTGAATGTAAAAAATACAGGCAGCAAATTGTTGCAATACCCCTGTGATTTGGAAAAGATTTTTTTTTTCTGTTAAAGCACATATAAAAACGTATGACTTCATTTTTTTTTTATTATTGAAGGTACATATAAAAGGGACGATAAAAAAGAAACGAACCAGAGTCTGGAAAGTGCAAACCGGTGACAGAATGGTAGTATTGTTGCGTTAGTAACAAAGAGGGTATCCGACAAGAGCACGGAAGTCCACATGCCCGCCGCTAGAGGGGCAGAGTGCAAGTCACGTGATACAAAGCTAGCAGAAGCATGCATCAGTCATCCAACGCTCATACGAGTTGTAAGCGACTGGAGATGAGTCTTCGTGTCATCACTTCGAACCAGAATCGAAACGACAAAGTCTCCAGTGGAAACATCGAGAGTCACTACCACCAAGAAAATCCAAGGCCATCCACGCAAGTGCAGGAAAGGTTATGCTGACATCTTCTTCGACCAAGACAGTCCCCTTCGGATAGACTTCCTGCAGCACAGGACAACAGTGAATGGCCAGCATTACTCACAAACCTTGATCACCCTTCGCCAAGCGATCAAATCAAAATGATCAGGCAAGCTCACCCGTGGGGTCATATTGCTCAACGACAATACAAGGCCTCGTACGGCCAACACGATTACGGTACTCGTGCAGAAATTCAAGTGGGAGGTTCTCGGTCACCCTCCATACAGTCCACACCTCTCTCCCAGCGATTACGCCATTTTTGGTCCCAATAAAAAAGGCTCTGAGGGGCACACGACTGACCTCGGACGACGACGTCAAGCAGTACGTGCTGACCTGGTTCACATCGCAGCCCCAGGAATTTTATGAGACAGCCACTCACCGCCTTGTGTCTTAGTGGGGCGAGTGCCTCAACAGCCAGGGCCAATACTTCTGAAATACATGTACTATTTTTATTCCTAGGCCTCCGGCTCGTTACTTTTTGAACGCTCCTAATATTAAGACAGACATGAACACAATACAATAACCCAACAGGAGTGAAAAATCAGCAGGTACCAGGATTAGTGTCCATATCGTACGTCGCTATTGTTTAAACCACTCATTCACCCTGGCGTTTAGGGAATATTTGACATTTTGTTAACAATTTTTTTTGTTAATAATTTTAATAAGTAGAAAATTAATGAATACTGTGCCTTCAGTTCAAAACAACCTTGTTTCGTAAAAATTGAATCGTTATTTTTACTATAAGGTAACAATGTACTATTGTCGTATTTAGGTCATATATGTCGCATTTACGGTAGTGAAATCTTAAATGAGGTGCCCAATGTCCTAACTGTGACAATGTGTAGTTTTTCATTTATTTATTGAACAACAAACATATGACTTGTGTGCTTGGCATGAGTGCCCGCTTATAAGACAATGTGTTTTATACATGTCAGTTCATCTTAAAATATTCATTTAATTGTTGCACGTAGTTTAATTACTTAATAAAGAGTTGAAATACATAAAATTGAAAATTTAATAGAGTATTATTGAACAAATAAATAAAGTAATAATTTAAATTAAAAAGCATATAACGGTAGATAATATTGAATACATTATACTTAAATAATGCATACTTCAAAATATATATTTAACAGACTTTTAACTTTGACCATCGATAAAACAAGAAGTAAATAATGAATGACTGATACAAAAAGTTTTACAAAATGTTTTCCTTTTCAGTTTGCTTTTAACCCTTTGGACTCCGACGTCTCTTAAACAAATTTTATTCGTGCGGCACCACTTTTATAAAAGAAGTTTCTTTCAAGTACACAATTTCAAAAATGCTCTGATTAAATAGGGCAAAATTTATTTTCCTTTACTACTTGTGCCACAAACCCATTTTTCGAAGAAAGATGATGTCGCCGCAGTGGCAACAATAGAGTTCAAATGGTTAATGGATTTTCTATTTTCACCTTCCGTGTAGGCTTCAATTTTTCTTTTTGATTTCTGAATAGTATGAAACTATATACGATTACAGTTATGTTGTTGCAGCTTTACTTCCAAGTTGCTTTAGTAACTGGGTCCAGGTTTTTAATGAATTTTGTTTTTGAATTGTGTTTTTGATTTTTTACGCTTTAATTATTCTCTCTTTTTCATTTTTGACATTGCTTTTGCTTTTTCTTGCCCTGTTTTGCTCTTCGATTTATTCTACTGTTTTTAAACATGCAGCAAAGTTTGATTCTACGCCTTTTCGCTTATTCGTGGGATTTTGAATTGTTTGAGATACTGTTTTTAACAAACAGCTTTCAAACGCAGAAGATGGATTAGCTGGAACGTCCCATGAAAATAACGGATATTTGCGTACCCACGGGCACAATCGATCGAACGTCTGACAATAAGAACGCAGCATCGTATACATTTTTAGTACGCAATTGCTAACTACTGCTGGGAAAGGTACCGTTTGCTATCAAGGAATGCATTAGGACCTGGCAAATGTGACCTGAACAGAGAACAGTGAACAGTGAACAGCAGTGCAGTTCCAGGGGCTACCCATTTGAAGATCAAATCCACGCCCTGTCGATGAGTTGGTGTATAGCACATCATAAGAAAATCAGGAAATGTTAGTAAAAGTGTAGTGAAACACTACTGTGAGAGAGAGTGTCGATAACTCCCAGCTATACTGCCGAGAGTCAAAGACTGAATGACAGAAAAAGAGAGGAAAAAGTCTATTTAAGTAAGTGGCCGGATAGGCAGCCAATACGATAGTAGGAGGCGGGCTTCACTGTTACATGAAGTCCGCAGTAGAAGATCGATCGATAGAGTAAGAAAAAAGATGTTCAAAGTTCATGAATCCGAATAATCGCAAGCCAAGCCAAAAACCTCACCAAAAAAAGACACTTTTCAGTGACCATACATTTAAATAACAATAATAAGAGAAATAAAAGTTTAAATAAGTGTAGGAGCCATAATCTAGCTTATGACTCGCTACTAGAGAGATTAAAATTGCTGTTGATCATCTCGCTGAAGGCTAGAAGTTTAGATATTGGATCTTTTTTAGATCTTATTTGAAAGAAGATAAACATTTTTACCTTAAGGACTCGAAAACAAATGATAAAGTTCCACGTAACAAATGATAAAGTTCCACAAAGAGTTTTGTTCTTTTGAAGCTTTTTTATAAGAATTACAGCATTCTTACATATTCTGTTTTTTTTTTTTTAAATATTAGTTCCAAAATTCTGTCATTAAGTAAATTGCTCTTCAGAAATAGTGATGGCAGTTTATCCACTGGCAACGGGTTCGCTATCCTTGGTTTACAAAATACAGATTCGTTTTATGAAATTTAAAATGTTTAACAATTTTCAAAATTGTTTACGATGTAATAATATAAAAATTTACATTACCACCAGTTTACACTAAAAGCATTGTTCAGATACATATTTCTCATGTGTTCCTGTTCTTATGCTGGTACCGGGTTACAAAAAATTCGCCCATTTTCCGTGAAACCTCATTTTGTAACGCGTTCTGCAACGCGAATTGCGTTTCCTGGGGGTGCATTAGCGTTAAGCTGTATGTCTTTATTTAAAAAAACGGCAGAAATGTTTTAAAAGTAACTTAAAATTTTCTAAATTATTCTGGAACGTTCTACTGAAAAATATGTAAACTTCCTGCGAAATGAACAGGTACATTGGTGGCGAAAGCGCTTGCTAACGAGTTAATTGCCACCAGTGCTTACGAGTAATAGGAATATTTCAGAAAAGAAAATTATAGCTTCTTGAACACGTTCAATGCAAAATTATAAAGTAAGAATTTTCAAATGTCTTGTTGAAAGTCGTTTGCCATCGCAAATTCAGAAAGGCTTACTACATATTATAGAATTTCGCTTTACTAACACAGCGAAATTTCTGCCAATAAATAAGGCATTTTTTAATTTTAAAACAGTGGTGACAGAATAATTAATAAATTAAAGCCACGAGTATTAATGCCACGAGTATACTCGTGATTGGCAGCGAATGGATTATAAAAACTTATGAATAGGGAAAACGATCCCGGAATATACGTGGAACGTTTCCTTTTCTTTTACGGTGCACTGACTGAATTGGAATATGCCATTTTTTAAATAAAAACTTTAAAGATGAGTATTTTTCTATGTTGATCATTTCAAATATATGTTTATGTACGCGGTAAAAGAAAACACTATTGCAAGACCATCTTGAAATTATTAATTTATTGGCTCAACACAACTTATTCAAACACAAATTTTGCTTTAAACATAATTTTAATGTAATTTATGAAAATATTATATAAATTATTTTAGTTAATATCCTAAAAGTCTCTCCTCATTTAGGACATTGTCTTTGTCGCTAATAGGCCACTGAGGAAAACAAGTTACCTAAATGCGTAGAAAACTTTAGAACTCAAATCTGAAAACTTTTCGCGTTTGCCCCACCTAACTTTGCTGGTAAATGAAACTCACATTGCAGCCATTGACGTCCGTAATTTTATTTGATCTCAAAGTTAACAGGAAAAAAACTTGGACCAATTTGGGGAATTTTCGTCGCATTTAGGAGACATGTGGGCGCTTTAAAATGAACGACGCCCATTGGAATTGAATTTTTTTTTAATAGAAAAAGTTTTAAATGTTGATAAATATTTCTCTTTTTGTTCCTGAAGTTCGGATGTCTCACTATATAGCATTTATATACGATCCTTGCCGTAAGATTTTAAGAACAAATATATTGTCGCATTTAAGGGTCATCACACTTAGGCACAATGACCTTATATAATAAATATTTCAAAGGTTGCAAATTTTCAGACCAGCTTTTTTAGTTAAGTAACCATCCAATAGCATAAACAAATATTTAAAAAACTATTTTCTTGTAATTATATAATACTGTTTTACCTGCTTTAAGACCCTAGAAGGGTATTCCCGAAATTACGAACTTTTCCATAATATATACAGCACATTAAAAAAAGTTACGATAGGAGATAAATTAATATGTGCCTTCTACTTCATTTATTTGAAGATGCTGAAAGGTATTGAATAATTAATGGTGAGCGAGAAACTGATTCTGACATCTTAAAATATACAGAAAATCTTTTCTGTAGTTTATAGTTTTTTCTACATGAATATCTTAGCTACATAAATAATTAATTTTCTTGGAGTAACTATATTAATGTATATAAAAAGGTTTTTTTTTTTTTTTTTTTTTTTTTTTTTTTTTTTTTTTTTTTACAGTACATTACATAATACGTAATGCACTATTAGTTATATTTCTAGCAAAGTTTCTCTCTTTTTGTTATATTTTTTCTGCTCTGCATTTATTTTCAGCATTTTATACTGGATATTGCAACTGCATGCCACATTGTTTAAACGAATTTTTTTTAATTCTATTTTCATCTGATGGATGACGCTAATGCATACTCCTTCCTTAATTCATTTTTACTTTTATTCAGATTTTGTCCGATAGGTGGTGCCACTGCACATTGTCTTTCTTATAATTGGTTAAAGCGATAATCGATTAGAATCTAACGAACTTTTTAAATTTAAGACGGATTGGCTTTGTTCTTTAAAACTTTTAAAACAATGTAACCGCTTTTTCATGAAGATGGTCATAGATGATGACCGAAACTATTGTTATATTTTTATTTTAATTTTTCTTTACTTTTTAGCTTTACAACATTTTGTATACACCATTTAAAAACTTGCGTTTTTTTTTTTTTAATTTTCACGTCAATACTGAAATTTTTCTGGTGAAATGTCCAGCTCCTTTATTAACATCATAACTTGTTGCCATTTACATATTATTGAATTTTATGATATTATATATATATATATATATATATATATAGTTATCATTTATAGGGTATCCCAATGCACAATATTTTCAATGTTTTGTATATTGTCTCCTTTAATATTAAATTTATTTGTTCATATGTATAGAATAAATATTTCAAAGGTTTCAGTTTTCCATTCAGGCTTTCTTAGTTATTAGAAGTAACCATCCATTAGCATAAAAAATATATTAAAACAAAAACTGATTTCTTGTAATTATATAGTACTCTTTTACCTGCTTGAAGTCCCTAGAAAGATATTCATGAAATTAGGAAATTTTTGATAATATATACAGCACATTAAAAAAGTTACGATAAGAGAAACTAATATATAAACTTCTACTTTATTTATTTAAAGATGCTGGAAGGTATTGAATAATTAATGGTGGGCGAGAAACTGTTTCTGACATCTCAAAATATCCAGAAAATCTTTTGTGTAATGTATAGCTTTTTCCCCACGAATATCTTAGATACATAAATAATTAATTTTCTTTGAATAACTATATTAATATGAATTTAAAAAAATTTAGTACGTTCGAAAATAGAAATTTTAGAAAGAATTATTGAGAATATCCATAGAATAAATTCACTAATTATTTTTACATTTAATACTTAATATATAACTCTTGTTTTGAATATATTTATTTAAACTGTTAGAAATTTTACACGAAAATATGTTTTACAGAACATTAAAGGCTGGTGAAACATATATTTTACTAATTAGGTATGTCTTGTGCATTATTTCCAGTGTAAAAATATACAGAAATGTAAATTAAAGTTCTATCTTTACTCTCTATAACTAAGCACGAACGGAATAAAGTTATATCAATAGTATTAAATATAAATGAATAAATTTTTGAATACGTTTAAATCAAAGAATAAAAAAAGCTGTATAATCCAATTTATTCCTTTACACAGCGTTGTTTATTTAATATAAAATTATAAGGTACATAATCTAATAAAAAATTACATTTACTTTATTGAAACTATTTCTTCTTACATTACGTATGGTACATGTAATATATTTAGTTCTATTATACATTAAAAACTCTCTTGATAAATATATTATATTCAACGTTGGTGTTAATAAAAATTAAAGTTAAAAAAAACAAATTTTAACTAATTAAGTTTATTTCCTATATAAACATGTATGTCTATAACTAGTTAATCTTAAAATCGCGAATTTAATAAAAGGTTTTCGTTGTTCAACATAAAGTATTCTTTTTCATATGGGCTACGTATATTCACTAGCGTCTATTATGATGGGATAAATATATGTGTGTTTTCTACCTCTTTATTTCATATTCTTTAATCTACAGTAAGATAATTTTATCTATGGCACATGTAATATATTTAGTTCTACTATATATTAAAAACTCTCTTGATAAATATGTTATATTTAACGTTATTTTCAATAAAAATACAATTTAAAAAACAAATATTAACACAGATGACAATCTCAGATTTTACTGCAGATTAGCATTATAATTTATCTCTTACAAGGAACTTCTCTGTGTAGCACTGCACTGCGTACACATATGTAGTAGGGTGGGCCGAAAAAAACTTTTTTTCGATTTTCGATGATGGGTAGTGCGGAAAAGTTGCCACTGGTGACACTAAGTTTACACAAAAACGTTGAGATTTTCGGACAATTCCTTCATTTGCCGCAAGTGGCTTGAATTTTTGCGCAGAAGCTGATTTTTGAACTTTTTTAGCAAAAATTTAAAAAATATTAAATTAATTTTCGCCGAATTTACATGGAATGTTATGTTTAGTGTACGAAATGTTTAAATAAGCTTTGATTATCTATTATTTATTAGATATGTGTATTTTGAATTAGGCGATTTTTATAGCCTTTTCGCGTATAACTGAGCAAAAATTGTAAGTATTGTTTGGTTCGTTCGTCTGTTTCTCTCTCTTGTCTTTATTATGTTCCTCGCTCTTCCTTCAGTTTTTCGATGCATTTAGAGTGACATATTTGAATGCCGGACCGCAGCATGTCTTGACAGCAATTCTGGAAGGCGAGGAGAATGTGGAGTAAAAGCCAATGAAAACGCAATCAGTCATCAAGAGGATGAGGGAGGAAATAGAAGATGGTAGTAATTGCGATATGGGATGTTAATTATTATTTTTCTGCTCTAAAATACAGCTATTGTCAGAAAATTCAAAAAATGGGAACTTTGAATCAGACAGTTCGTCTGAATCAGAATTTGAACCAGGGCCTTCAAAAGCAGACACTCCCAAACGCATATTCCGTTCTTACACAGCGTTTGCCGGATTTGGAACTGATATATCATATAAATAAATTGCGTTAAGAGCTTCATCTGTGCTTCAGAATGCAGGAATTGAGACAACCAGGAGTAAGGATCCCGTCACCAATAAAGACTTAGTCAGGAGATAGAAAAGAAACTTGAAAAGGAAATACAGGAGGAGAAATATCTTGGAGGATGAAAAATTACCACAATATTTTTTTTTATGGTAGAAATAATAACACGATCTTCATAGAAAAAAAAGGGAACAAGCGGCACCGTTGAGAGAAACACGTAAGCACATATTATTATTGGCGTGTGAAAATGTACGTGTCCATTTCTATGAACCTATTCCTGTTTCATGGACATCAGAAATGCAAAAGGCTGAAGATTTGAGTACTCTATTAATCTAGCTCCGTTTCAGTTGGTAAAGGTCTCAGGTCAAGTGGTTCTACCATCTAGTTTAGACAGTTGATGCCAATGTTAGAGTGGAAGCTGGTTCGTATGAAGAATACATATAAAATGTTGCAGTTCTGTTCTTGATTTTTTTTGAAAACAGACTTTATTCTGGCTTAGAAAGTTATACAATGATTATTATATTTCTCACTAGCGACTAGAAGGAGGTGTCAAGTGACCCAAATATTTCGAAACACGTTCAGACAACATGGTGATTGTTTTGTCTTTCTGTCGACGGTGCTGCTAGTCCCCTTTTTTCTATGAAGATCATTTTATTTATTCTACTATCAAAAAAGATGCTTGTAATATTTTTCCTTCCGATACCTTCCTCCTCCTGTATCTTCTTTCCAAGTTTCTTTCTCTGACTCCTGACCAAAACTTTATCGATATCGAGATCCTTATTCTTTGTTGTCACAATTCCTGCAATTTTTTCTCACTTTTAAGTAAAAAAGCTATAAAAGTCATCTTAAAATGCATATAACTATTAAATAATGCATAATCCGAGCTTATTTAAATATTTCGTGCACTAAACATTACATTTCAAGTAAATTTAGCTAAAATAACTTAAATTTAAAAAAATTTAAATTTTTGTTAAAAAAGTTCAAAATCAGCATTTGAACAAAACTTCAAGCCATTTGCGGCAAATGAAGGAATTGTCCGAAAAATCTCAATTTTTTTGTGTGAACTTAGTGCCACCAGTGGCAACATTTCCGCACTACCCATCATAGAAAAAAAAAAAAAAAAATTCGGCCCACCCTAATATGTAGTAACTGTATCAATTCAAACAATTTTTCGTAATGCCTTAATAGCGTAATCACTAAGTTAAAATTCATACAGCGTAAGAAGCTACATACTACGTCACACAGAGGTCCCAAATCTCGATCACGTGGCTAAAAACCATTTCTATATTTTCTAGTGGTTGTATAGGATTTATTTTTGAATTTACAATATTCTAAATGTCATTATATTGTGAATTAAATTTAAATATATTCGGACGAGCTGGTGGGACAAAAGATGTAGTACGTTTTTATTATATTTTTATTTAATCTTTCTAGAAGTCTTTTTTACGTGAGAATTTTCTACTTTTGAGTCTGGTGAATATTTTCTAAAAAAAAAAAAAAAAAAAAAGAAAAAAAAGAAAGAAAGAAATCGAATTCCACCTCCCCCGAAATGTTCATCAAAACCTCCATCAAAATATGCATTTTAAAATCTTATATTTTTGTTTCTCTTTTTAATGATAGTACGAAATAACAATAAAAGATATAAGTAATCAATAAATTATATAAATAGTCCCCCCCCCCCCCGAGCATACCTGTGAAATACCTCCTGCTTCCATTTGCTCCTCTAGCATAGAAAACGTAATAACCTTACAATTTGTAAGTTTTTGAGGTTTGTATTTACTATCAATTAATAATAAATCATTTAAGTAGATTTTTTTCCGAAAATTTTCATACTCCCTCCTCTTGGGCTTCTCTCTGTGACACATTTTTGTAACATTCAATAAATAATTATTTATTTAAATTTTCCCTATCTCTGAAATTTCCGCTTCCCCCTATCGCCCCTCCCCCCTCTCCCGCCATATAATAAGCATAAACAAAGAAAAACTATGTGAAAATAGTTTAATTCGCGTGTGAATGTAACGTATTTCCATTAAATTCAGATCACAGCAAAAATCATTCAAAACTTCCAACTTTGACCAAGCAATGCAAATTTATTTGTGCTTAAAATACCAAATTATTTACCAGTACAAATCTTCAGACATTTCTGAATACTGCGAAATGCATTTTATTTCGAAATACGAAATTTCGATTTTTTTTCTTGTCTATATGATCACGGTTTTTGACCACTATGCGTCACTCCAAATATAATGCAGAAAGGTATTCAAAAAGATTCACTTCACGGATACGTTATCTGAAACGTGCGTTATATATCAATGACCTGAAAATCATTTGCCGTTCAAAAGTTACAAATATTTCTGCTGCAGCATTCCTAAATTTGTCAAGTGCACATTAGCTTAAATTTTAAGAAGATGGTTACGAAGTTTTACAACGTATAATACGTTCGTGATTTTTGTAAATCCGAGATTTTCTTTTTTGCGGTCTTCGTAAACTAAGTGATTAAATTGTATTAAAATGTATGAAAAAATTAATTGCATGAAAATAAAAACTGTGTGTTTAAACGATTCTTTCACAGCAGCGATAAACTAAATTATGCGAGATGTATTCAATATTTTCTATACTCATTAATAAAAATAAAAATAAAGAAAAAAACTATGTGAAAATAGTTTAATTAGCGTGTGAAGGTAACGAATTTCCCTGAAATTCACATCGCAACGAAAATCATTCAAAACTTCAAACTTCGATCTTGCAATATGAATTTAACAGAACAAATCTTCAGACATTTCTGAATACTGCGACTTATATAACTAAACATACCGGGTGTCTTAAAAAGGACCGACTGATTTTAAAATTCAATAACTTGCAAACGGTGACAGATATTAAAAAAATTCTTGCAGGAGGGTTATGAATAAGGTGAAAAGTTTTTTTACAGTGATTTTCGATTTTAGTTCGAATTACAAACAATAGACGGCGCTGTAAGGAATAGGCGCTAAATACAGGCTCGATTTTTCGGCCTTTTTCTTCTTCCACGAGGAAAAAGGAGGTTAAAATGTATTGAGTGAGTCCCGAAGTACCAAAAACCGAGCCTGAATTTAGCGTCTATTGATCGCAACGTCATCTATTGTTTGTAATTCGATCTAAAATCGAAAATCACTGTAAAAAACTTTTGACCTTATGCATAACCCTTCTGCAAGAATTTTTTAAATATCTGTCACCGTTTGCAAGTCATTGAATTTTAAAATCAGTCAGTTCTTTTTAGGACACCCGGTATATGATAACTGATGACTCATGAGGATATTTGATGAACATTATAATAGATGATCATATAATATGGTATGATATCTTATGATAACTGAATAAATTACGTTATCATAAAGATTTTTTCTCACGCAAAGCATAACTGGCCATTCATAAAATTTAATATAAAAATAAATGTAATTTATACCATCCAAGTACAATGTATAGTTTAGGAAATGGTGTCTAATGAAACAGAGTCGATTATTTTAAATCATTATGTAGAAATATGTTTTGTCTATGTATTGTTTTTCTCTTTCTTTGATCTCAAATAATAATATTTTACTCCATTCCCTGCAGGTTATGGTCACAGAAAACGATCAAAAACCTTACACAGAATTGATTTTTCCTGATCATGCTAACATGAAAACTTTTCAAAGTAACATTCAAGTTTCCATTTATTTGCAGCATCCTATAAAAATATAGCATTATTGTTTTTTACTGTTTGAATATCAGAGGGTTAAGTCTAGTTTAGAAAATATAAGAAGCTGTAGATCATTATACAAGGGATTCTTTTCCAGAATACTCCATTGTAATTTAATGCAAATAAGAAACATGCTAACACCTTAATAAGATATGTTTCAGTGTTAAGTAGAACAGAATAAACACAGAAGATATGTAGTAACTTACTTTTAGTTAATGCTAAACATGCGGAACATGTTTTTCTAATAACTGCACTTTCCCTGTAGTTACTTTATAAATTTCGATAAAAGTTTATACTTTTAAATATTTACCCTGCTGTCTCCCTTTCAAATCTCTACTGAACGCCTGCATTTATGACATAAATATCCTAATAAATCTTGTCACAAGCTCAGATTGTTAAAGTAATATCCTGAAAAGTAAATAATGAATTCTTTATTATTACACCATCCTTCTCACATCAACATTGTGCGCAAATAGGCACAATTAAAATCGCGAAACATCCCCTTAAATAACATTTTATTAGAAACACATTTGAATGTTTTCACTAAAGAGCATCTAATATCAAATACTTTAGTAGAAAAGAGCCAATCATTTGCAGTTTTCACGTATACTGAGATAATCTGCATATTTCCTAACCGTTCTACGACTATTCACTCTTATAATGTGATTGCATTGTAAAAGAGGATTTCATTAATATTTTTCAGTTATTGTGATTGAAAAATGTGTTTATATATATATTCACGCATGAATAAAAGAATTGTTGTTTACATGTATATTTCAGCATGCTAAAACAAAACGTTGACAATAAAACTTCGCAAACTAATAATTAAAATTTCACATGATTCAGTGTAATAGACTACACCAGCAGGGAAGACAGAGCTGCGGTCGGTTAAAATTAGCCTTCTGTTCAACTCGATATAACAAAAATTTCGCTCTGTGTTACTGCTGTTAAGAATTTTATTCTATAACAGTATTATTTACAGGAATAATCAATATATAATTATGAATTATGTACATGTTTCTAAATGTTATATTATCTAGATAATTACAACGAAAGGGCATCCTTCCAAACTACATTTTTAGTTGGACTCTGATTGGCTGAATCATGTTCCTTGGATCCTATTGGGAATGTCTAGAAAATACCTTCAGATTCTGAAAGCCAATTATTTCGTCATATGTTGCCAAAATGTCGCCAAATACAGTAGCCTCCCGCTTAACCGGCCTAAACGAGACCCAGTGTTAGCCGGTTAAGAGAAAAACAGCGTGGAAGCAAAAAATTTTTAAATAAGTATCTGCGTAATTTAATTAAACCCGTACGATGCATTTACTTTTCAATTTGTGTAGTTTAAAAAAAAAATTATATGATTTCTATATTTTGTGAAATGAATACTAGTTACAATTAACTGAATAGGAAGAAAAATTATCACTCATAACAAATAATGAAAAATATTTAACACAAATTAAATTGTTGGAAAACATGTCACACACTTTTATACGAAGTTGAAATTGTTCTACATTATGTATATTTAAGTTAATCAACCGTAAAGAAATCAGTGACCTTCTTCTTTTGAAGGCAAGATGCCCGACATTTTGCAGCATAATCTCTCCATTTCTTTAACATCATAAGTTTAACCTAGGAAGCTGTTAGCCTCTGCTCAACATAGTGTAGCGCCAACTCTAATGTTTTTACCCCTTCCGCATGAGGAATTTGAGCAGTGTCAACTTGTTGAGTTCTCGAGGTCGTTATCACTGAATTCTGCCTGATGTTGGGGGAAAAAAGTTGGCCGGTTAAAGCGGAGATCCGGTTAAGAGGAGGCCGGTTAAGAGGGAGGCTACTGTATCACCAAATTTTGTGACAATCTTTCATTTAGCGTCAAGCATGTATTTTGGCATTGGTAATCGAAAACCAATTTTCCCGCACAAATTTTGTCAATGTAGCCAAAATTTCGCCAAATATCGCCAAATTTGGCGAAATGTTG
The DNA here is from genome assembly GCA_963932465.1 of Maratus speciosus. NCBI lineage: Eukaryota > Metazoa > Arthropoda > Arachnida > Araneae > Salticidae > Maratus > Maratus speciosus. Next base: position 496,665,458 of record OZ010794.1, on the reverse strand, counting down.
GCATCTTTGTGACTTCGTTTCTTGCAACTTAATAACTGTTCGCTACAACTCAACAACTTAATGTTACAACCGTCATTCCCACTGAAATGTATTGATCCCTAGTGACGCCAAAATGACCCACTAATCGAATTTTCTCGAACATGTGACCTAGCTCAATGGTTTTCTTGTATTCCAAAACGGTAGGATACAAAATTTAGTCAAAATCGTTACTGCCATTTTTTATATAAAATTTATACACACACACACGTAGACACCCACAAGATTTGCGTAATATAATATAGGATAGATATATGAAAATCTTACAATGAAAGTTACCTTTTAAATATTTATTTTATTTCTCTTTTATTTGATGTTACATGAATAATTTCAAGATTAACATATTATATCACTTCATGCAGAACAAAATTTGGTTTAGAAAACGAGCCTAACTAATAACCGGAACAGCATATGAAACTGTTGAATCGAATAAACAGACAAAGAACAAGTTTTACAATTAAAAGTGGCTGATTTAAGCATTAAAAAGTCTCGATCTCTTGTCTTGGTTTGATATTCTGTAAATAGCTACAAGAATTGATAATTAAATGAACAGATATTAGTTTCATATGACATAAAATAAACGGCAGAATGCATCTGACATCCCTTTAACTTAGTGCCAAAAGAGTTTTAAATTTAATTAAAAAGTTCTTCTCTAAACTTGTTCATTGAATTTAAGAATCTTAAGTATTTCTTTTTAGAATATTTAAGATTGTTGCGTTATTGAGTAAATCAGGTGATGTTTACCGTTGGAGTTAATGCTATTATGACATTTCACACAAATCATTGTACACGGTTTGAAAAACACCTTAACAATGCATTTAACTTTGTAAAATATTTTATCATATGAGAAACTTTCCATGATTTATCGAAATAAGGGGTTATGACACTGATTTCATCGAACTTAACTTCTTTGTTTTAAACAGCATTTCTTCTTTAGAGTTCCGTACTTAAAAAGTAAAAACGGAACCATTATAAGATCAAAAATGTGTCTGTCTGTCACAGCCCTTTTACTCTTAAACTATGGAATGTGGAAAGTTCAAATTGGGGGAAATAATAAAGACTATTGGCCCGCATATTTAAAGATTATTAACCCTCTCGTTGCGTAATTGTTTTATCAAAATAGCTTCAAAAATTGCGCATTTAATTCCTTCACGACGAGCGTCTTTTAAGGCATTTTATTCTTTTGTCACCGGTTTTTCAAAACAAAAATTTTCGTCTGATTTAATCGGGAAAATGCTCCGATTAGATAAGGCAAAATTTACAATAAAAAGTAACTGGTGGTAATGATCAAGGAGGATTAATTAGATGGAAAAAATGCATCCCCGATGAAATCTCGGGTTGCGCAAATTTTGCTACATTTACGTTGAAAGAGAAACTCTCGGGTTGCGCAGAGAGTGGGTTAACATTCACAAATATATTAAGGAAAAATTTAGAGGGGCAAATTAAGTTACTTGAAAAAAAAATATTTTTTTTTCTTTGTATATCATGCGGGGTATCGTGTAAAAACTTTCGTAACACTGAACGCAAAAATACATTACTTTTAATTTTATTTTCAGATATATTTTATATTTTTAGATATATCGTCGCAAATATTATGCAAAAATATGTTCCTCCACCCCTCTATTTACAAATCTACTGAAACTAAAATTATGAAAAAATTAGAGGTAGTAGACGTTAATTTAAACCTTGCAGGAAAACTATAGCGATTGTCCTGGGTCACATAGTTTTGAAGAAAAGTGCATTTTTCAATTGCACACAAATTTCGAAAATATTTCGAAATTTCGAAATTCAGGCATTCAGAAAATGTGTTGAGGAGCGCTGGATGTACCTATCGTAGCAGAAGTATAAAAACATTGTTGACTATGATTTTCGAAAAAAAATCTTCGGTAATTAGCCAAGATATTAACCCTTCAAGATATGGACGGTTTGAACATACTTAATGACAGGGTCGGCGAACTCTATGTACCATCGGCTTTTAAAGCTTAGATAACAACTTTTAATAATATATTTGTGTAATGTAATGCCCAGTAGCAGTGTAAAAGAAATAAACGTCAATTGTTAAAAACAGACTAATTTAATTTGAATTAATCATATAAATACTAGGAGATTCGCGACAAGTTTGCATTGAGTGGATCTGTCAATACGCCTCCCGTGTCTTTAAGAGTTAATTAAAAAGGTATCTGGAAAAATGCAGCACGGACGAAGGCGGCGTTGCATATTTTCAACCTTCTTTCGAAGTGCGCTTAGCACAGTGCCAAGTTAAAATTTTGAACAACAGTTTTGTTTTAGGTACTCTGTAAAAACAAAGGATTATTACTATGCTCAATTTAGTGTTATGAAATGCCAAATGAAGTTTAAAGATACGTTACTTTTATTGTCAGTACCGAATTAAGTTCATGATAAACAGATTGGGATAATATTAAAAAGGGTTATGCAGAATAGCAATATTTGATATTATTCAGGCTTCATATCTCTCTGAACTTTTATGTATACCCATTCATACGTTTGTAGAATATACAGCTAAACCCAACTCTACGTTGTATAGTTTTTACAAAGTCTTTTTATCCCTTTAGCAACGCTTTTTTTAATAATAGAGTTAATCATTCATATATTTATTGTACGGAACCCTCCGAGCGCGAGTAATACTCGCACTTGACCGTATATTTTTTTCTCGTTTGAGCTTAAGGGTCCGCTTCATTGAAACTCTACGATCGGTAAATCCCATGTTAACTTATGCGATAATTTAAAAAGCACAATTACTGGTGAATCCTATCAAAATCTGAAAAGTATTTTAAAAAGAATTGAAATAATTGCATTCTGAACACATTTCAACAATCTTGTAGCACTTTTAATTTCACATGTTATGATCCCATAAAAAATACACATCCTCTTCAGATCCGAAGATAAAATAACACTGCGAATACGCATTCACTAATTTTGCACAAACAAAAAGAAACCATAGATGACAGAAGAAGCCATTTTTCTGAAATTGGTACTTCATGGGGCTGGTAATTTAAGTTCACAAATACGGATCTAAATTACAAACACCCTTAAAATATCAGTTTAATTATCAATAACCTAAATTACGCAGTAACAAATTGAACACGTTTGATCAGTTGAATGATTTACAAATCTTCAAAATTTTTTATTGCAAAGCGTTTAAGTGGCCACACTAGTCACGCGAAAAACTCAAGCACTAATGCTAGGTCTATGGGAGCGTTATTTTCAAATATCTCGCATTCATTTTAATATTTTTGAATGATTTTTTTGCATAGGCTAGCTGAGGACGATCTACAACCGGGCTACTTTTCTTATTTTTTCCATTTTGGTTATATATATTTTTTATATAGGGATAGTTTCAATTTCAGAACCGGTTCCAACTGGTTCCGAAAGTGAAAGTATTTTTTTTTTATCTGAAACCAAAATCGAAAAAGTAAAAACTAGCCCGGTTGTAGATTGTCCTCAGCTATCGTATGCAAAAAAGAAATAAAAAAAAAATCATTCAAAAATATTAAAATCAAAGCGAGAAATTTGATAATAACGCCCCCATAGACTTAACATTAGCGCTTTCCTTTCTTCCCGTGACTGAAGTAGGCTCTTAGGTTAATCAATTTTGAAAATTTCTTAGTTTCTTACACGCACTGTCTGGAATGCATTTTGCTAACTCAGATGAAAATAACACTTATTTTACGACGAAATAAGCATCAGTCATGCCATTTATTGGTTTTGATCCAAAGCCGAAAACATTCAGCTATATAGAAGTAAATTAAAAATGCAAAAAAATCAATTAGTTTAATTTATATCCTCCTCGGTTCGGAAGTATCACATGTGATACTTCAGGACTGAAGAGGTTATGAATGTTTTTAAAAATAGATATGATGTGCAAGGAAGCATAAAAATAAAAGTTGTTTATAGTTCTGCATTTAAAACAAAAAAAATAAAATCCCTCTCATTTTTAAGGCTAAATAATATTAATAAATTTCTGTAAGTAGAAAACATATTAATTTATCAGCTCTTTTGTCTGACCTTTTATATGTTTTTAGTAAGATAAATATATTGCAAAAGAAAGAAAGTGCAAATGCACACTATAAGTGCACACAATATATAAGATGTTTGACAAAAAATATTTATCTTATATACTGATGTTTTTTGCTTTTATTAAGAAAGAAATAGTGCAAAAATATATTAAACAAAATACACTTTTTAGTTATAAACTTTAAAATCATACTAAAAACATTCATAAACTTTCAATTCAACGTATTAAGGGGCATTTTTAAAACATACATAAACTTTGTAAGTGCACGAAACTCAAAATAGAAGTTCTCCATATTTCAGCTAAATACTCTACAGAATATAGGGTGGTTATAATTAAACTTCCCGTATAAACAGCATCCTACAGCGCAAGCGGGTGAACGGAATGCAGCGAAATTTGGTATATAGACTATACCCGAGATGCGCTCACGGGACTTCGAAAAAAAAAATAGTTCCAAAATGCCCACCAGGGGGCGCTTTTTCCGGAAAAAACATTAAATTTAACACAATAAACGACCAAAACGGATCAGAAAATAGTCACTAAATGTTAATATTGTTTCTAGATTCTGTTTTGGTCCTTTATTGTGTTAATTTAATGTTTTTTTCCGGCAAAGACGCCCTCTGGTGTATTCTGGAACTAATTTTTTTTTTCGAAATTCCGTGAGCGCATCTCATCTATAGTCCGGTATCCACCTATAGGCCGGTTAAAGCGGAGATCCGGTTAAGAGGAGGCCGGTTAAGAGGGAGGCTACTGTATCACCAAATTTTGTGACAATCTTTCATTTAGCGTCAAGCATGTATTTTGGCATTGGTAATCGAAAACCAATTTTCCCGCACAAATTTTGTCAATGTAGCCAAAATTTCGCCAAATATCGCCAAATTTGGCGAAATGTTGGCATCTTTGTGACTTCGTTTCTTGCAACTTAATAACTGTTCGCTACAACTCAACAACTTAATGTTACAACCGTCATTCCCACTGAAATGTATTGATCCCTAGTGACGCCAAAATGACCCACTAATCGAATTTTCTCGAACATGTGACCTAGCTCAATGGTTTTCTTGTATTCCAAAACGGTAGGATACAAAATTTAGTCAAAATCGTTACTGCCATTTTTTATATAAAATTTATACACACACACACGTAGACACCCACAAGATTTGCGTAATATAATATAGGATAGATATATGAAAATCTTACAATGAAAGTTACCTTTTAAATATTTATTTTATTTCTCTTTTATTTGATGTTACATGAATAATTTCAAGATTAACATATTATATCACTTCATGCAGAACAAAATTTGGTTTAGAAAACGAGCCTAACTAATAACCGGAACAGCATATGAAACTGTTGAATCGAATAAACAGACAAAGAACAAGTTTTACAATTAAAAGTGGCTGATTTAAGCATTAAAAAGTCTCGATCTCTTGTCTTGGTTTGATATTCTGTAAATAGCTACAAGAATTGATAATTAAATGAACAGATATTAGTTTCATATGACATAAAATAAACGGCAGAATGCATCTGACATCCCTTTAACTTAGTGCCAAAAGAGTTTTAAATTTAATTAAAAAGTTCTTCTCTAAACTTGTTCATTGAATTTAAGAATCTTAAGTATTTCTTTTTAGAATATTTAAGATTGTTGCGTTATTGAGTAAATCAGGTGATGTTTACCGTTGGAGTTAATGCTATTATGACATTTCACACAAATCATTGTACACGGTTTGAAAAACACCTTAACAATGCATTTAACTTTGTAAAATATTTTATCATATGAGAAACTTTCCATGATTTATCGAAATAAGGGGTTATGACACTGATTTCATCGAACTTAACTTCTTTGTTTTAAACAGCATTTCTTCTTTAGAGTTCCGTACTTAAAAAGTAAAAACGGAACCATTATAAGATCAAAAATGTGTCTGTCTGTCACAGCCCTTTTACTCTTAAACTATGGAATGTGGAAAGTTCAAATTGGGGGAAATAATAAAGACTATTGGCCCGCATATTTAAAGATTATTAACCCTCTCGTTGCGTAATTGTTTTATCAAAATAGCTTCAAAAATTGCGCATTTAATTCCTTCACGACGAGCGTCTTTTAAGGCATTTTATTCTTTTGTCACCGGTTTTTCAAAACAAAAATTTTCGTCTGATTTAATCGGGAAAATGCTCCGATTAGATAAGGCAAAATTTACAATAAAAAGTAACTGGTGGTAATGATCAAGGAGGATTAATTAGATGGAAAAAATGCATCCCCGATGAAATCTCGGGTTGCGCAAATTTTGCTACATTTACGTTGAAAGAGAAACTCTCGGGTTGCGCAGAGAGTGGGTTAACATTCACAAATATATTAAGGAAAAATTTAGAGGGGCAAATTAAGTTACTTGAAAAAAAAATATTTTTTTTTCTTTGTATATCATGCGGGGTATCGTGTAAAAACTTTCGTAACACTGAACGCAAAAATACATTACTTTTAATTTTATTTTCAGATATATTTTATATTTTTAGATATATCGTCGCAAATATTATGCAAAAATATGTTCCTCCACCCCTCTATTTACAAATCTACTGAAACTAAAATTATGAAAAAATTAGAGGTAGTAGACGTTAATTTAAACCTTGCAGGAAAACTATAGCGATTGTCCTGGGTCACATAGTTTTGAAGAAAAGTGCATTTTTCAATTGCACACAAATTTCGAAAATATTTCGAAATTTCGAAATTCAGGCATTCAGAAAATGTGTTGAGGAGCGCTGGATGTACCTATCGTAGCAGAAGTATAAAAACATTGTTGACTATGATTTTCGAAAAAAAATCTTCGGTAATTAGCCAAGATATTAACCCTTCAAGATATGGACGGTTTGAACATACTTAATGACAGGGTCGGCGAACTCTATGTACCATCGGCTTTTAAAGCTTAGATAACAACTTTTAATAATATATTTGTGTAATGTAATGCCCAGTAGCAGTGTAAAAGAAATAAACGTCAATTGTTAAAAACAGACTAATTTAATTTGAATTAATCATATAAATACTAGGAGATTCGCGACAAGTTTGCATTGAGTGGATCTGTCAATACGCCTCCCGTGTCTTTAAGAGTTAATTAAAAAGGTATCTGGAAAAATGCAGCACGGACGAAGGCGGCGTTGCATATTTTCAACCTTCTTTCGAAGTGCGCTTAGCACAGTGCCAAGTTAAAATTTTGAACAACAGTTTTGTTTTAGGTACTCTGTAAAAACAAAGGATTATTACTATGCTCAATTTAGTGTTATGAAATGCCAAATGAAGTTTAAAGATACGTTACTTTTATTGTCAGTACCGAATTAAGTTCATGATAAACAGATTGGGATAATATTAAAAAGGGTTATGCAGAATAGCAATATTTGATATTATTCAGGCTTCATATCTCTCTGAACTTTTATGTATACCCATTCATACGTTTGTAGAATATACAGCTAAACCCAACTCTACGTTGTATAGTTTTTACAAAGTCTTTTTATCCCTTTAGCAACGCTTTTTTTAATAATAGAGTTAATCATTCATATATTTATTGTACGGAACCCTCCGAGCGCGAGTAATACTCGCACTTGACCGTATATTTTTTTCTCGTTTGAGCTTAAGGGTCCGCTTCATTGAAACTCTACGATCGGTAAATCCCATGTTAACTTATGCGATAATTTAAAAAGCACAATTACTGGTGAATCCTATCAAAATCTGAAAAGTATTTTAAAAAGAATTGAAATAATTGCATTCTGAACACATTTCAACAATCTTGTAGCACTTTTAATTTCACATGTTATGATCCCATAAAAAATACACATCCTCTTCAGATCCGAAGATAAAATAACACTGCGAATACGCATTCACTAATTTTGCACAAACAAAAAGAAACCATAGATGACAGAAGAAGCCATTTTTCTGAAATTGGTACTTCATGGGGCTGGTAATTTAAGTTCACAAATACGGATCTAAATTACAAACACCCTTAAAATATCAGTTTAATTATCAATAACCTAAATTACGCAGTAACAAATTGAACACGTTTGATCAGTTGAATGATTTACAAATCTTCAAAATTTTTTATTGCAAAGCGTTTAAGTGGCCACACTAGTCACGCGAAAAACTCAAGCACTAATGCTAGGTCTATGGGAGCGTTATTTTCAAATATCTCGCATTCATTTTAATATTTTTGAATGATTTTTTTGCATAGGCTAGCTGAGGACGATCTACAACCGGGCTACTTTTCTTATTTTTTCCATTTTGGTTATATATATTTTTTATATAGGGATAGTTTCAATTTCAGAACCGGTTCCAACTGGTTCCGAAAGTGAAAGTATTTTTTTTTTATCTGAAACCAAAATCGAAAAAGTAAAAACTAGCCCGGTTGTAGATTGTCCTCAGCTATCGTATGCAAAAAAGAAATAAAAAAAAAATCATTCAAAAATATTAAAATCAAAGCGAGAAATTTGATAATAACGCCCCCATAGACTTAACATTAGCGCTTTCCTTTCTTCCCGTGACTGAAGTAGGCTCTTAGGTTAATCAATTTTGAAAATTTCTTAGTTTCTTACACGCACTGTCTGGAATGCATTTTGCTAACTCAGATGAAAATAACACTTATTTTACGACGAAATAAGCATCAGTCATGCCATTTATTGGTTTTGATCCAAAGCCGAAAACATTCAGCTATATAGAAGTAAATTAAAAATGCAAAAAAATCAATTAGTTTAATTTATATCCTCCTCGGTTCGGAAGTATCACATGTGATACTTCAGGACTGAAGAGGTTATGAATGTTTTTAAAAATAGATATGATGTGCAAGGAAGCATAAAAATAAAAGTTGTTTATAGTTCTGCATTTAAAACAAAAAAAATAAAATCCCTCTCATTTTTAAGGCTAAATAATATTAATAAATTTCTGTAAGTAGAAAACATATTAATTTATCAGCTCTTTTGTCTGACCTTTTATATGTTTTTAGTAAGATAAATATATTGCAAAAGAAAGAAAGTGCAAATGCACACTATAAGTGCACACAATATATAAGATGTTTGACAAAAAATATTTATCTTATATACTGATGTTTTTTGCTTTTATTAAGAAAGAAATAGTGCAAAAATATATTAAACAAAATACACTTTTTAGTTATAAACTTTAAAATCATACTAAAAACATTCATAAACTTTCAATTCAACGTATTAAGGGGCATTTTTAAAACATACATAAACTTTGTAAGTGCACGAAACTCAAAATAGAAGTTCTCCATATTTCAGCTAAATACTCTACAGAATATAGGGTGGTTATAATTAAACTTCCCGTATAAACAGCATCCTACAGCGCAAGCGGGTGAACGGAATGCAGCGAAATTTGGTATATAGACTATACCCGAGATGCGCTCACGGGACTTCGAAAAAAAAAATAGTTCCAAAATGCCCACCAGGGGGCGCTTTTTCCGGAAAAAACATTAAATTTAACACAATAAACGACCAAAACGGATCAGAAAATAGTCACTAAATGTTAATATTGTTTCTAGATTCTGTTTTGGTCCTTTATTGTGTTAATTTAATGTTTTTTTCCGGCAAAGACGCCCTCTGGTGTATTCTGGAACTAATTTTTTTTTTCGAAATTCCGTGAGCGCATCTCATCTATAGTCTATGTACCAAATTTCGTTGCATTCTGTTGACCCGTTCGCTCTGCAGCATGCTGTTTATAGGGAAAGTTTAATTATAACCACCCTCTATTAGTAAAATAGTTTTTTTAGAAGTTCTGTAAGTATACAAAATACTCCATTAGCAAAGCTTTTATTTTATTTTTAAACATGAAAAAAGATACAAAGAATAAAAAAAAAACTTAACCCATAAATACAGGAACTACCATCTATACTTATCTTTTAGCTACCATCTAACAAAAGAAGCTTACAAATAAAAGTACATTAAAATGTCATATTGTAAAATACATTGCCATTATTTGGACACTCTTTGCTGGAGGTTTAATGACTTAGTGCAAAAAATTCAAAATTTAAGTTGTCCATATTTCAACTGAATAATCTACAGAAAATTAATAAAATAGATTTTTCTTTTAAAATTCTAAATGTATATAAAATACTCCATTAGAAAATCTTTTATTTTATTTTTAAACACATTCTAAGGAAAAAATATATAAAGCAGAAAACTTAACGCATAAATGTAAGAACTCCCAACTATATTTATCTTTTAGCTACCATCTAACAAAAGGAACATTCAAATAAAAGTACATTAAAGTGTCATATTATAGAAAACGTTTATCATTATTTGGACACTATTTGTTGGGGGTTTTAATGACTAAGTGCAAAAAATGCATCGGAAAAGTTTCCATATCTATTCTTAAATATTTTACCATGGCATAAATCTTTATCAAGGAATTGGAAGAAAAACGTTGCATAAGAAATAAAATGCACAATATACAACATATTTGAATATAGAATTTTATCTTATATACTGATGTTTTTGCTTTTATTAAAAAATTGAAGCATTAGAAATATATAATATATATATATATATATATATATATATATATTATATAATTTTTAATGTTACAGTTTAAAATCCTACTAAACATATACATAAACTTTGGAAGTGCACAAAACACAAAATGTAAATTGTCCATATTTGAAAATAATGCGATATATAAAATTAGTAAAATAGACTTTTTTAAAGTTCTATAACTATACAAAATATTTCGTTAGCAAAGCTTTTATTTTCTTTTTAAATATATTCTAAGGAAAAAAGATAAAAGGCAGAAAAAGAACTTAACGCATACATAGAGGAGCTCCCAACTATACTTATCTTTTAGATACCGTCTAACAAAGGGGCATTCAAATAACAGTACAATAGCTGCCAACTTGTACGGATTTTTCATACCACTAAAATTTTATAGTGAATTTTAGCTAATTGAATCGGCGCATTCAAGCAAATTTAACGTTTAAATAAGTCAAAATTTTCTATTAAATTTTAGTGGTAAGAAAATCCGTACAAGTTGGCAGCTATGCAGTACATTAATGTGTCATATTATGCAAAACATTATCATTATTTGAGCAATATTTTTTGGTGTTTTAATCACTAAGTGCACAAAGTGCATAGGAAATGTTTCCAGGTTTCTCCTGAAATATTTTAACATGCCGTAAATATTTATCAAGGAATTGCAAGATAACAGAAGTCCCTTTAAGTAAAAAAATAAATAACTTGCTGATGTATGTTTTAAGAAGTTAATGAAATAAGTCAGGTACTCATACTCAGGTAATGGAGATGTAAGTATATGTTAGCCTTGTATATGTTTTCAAAAATCTTGCAAAAGAAAGAAAGGCCACAATATATAAGACATTTCTGAAAAAAAATCTTATGTACTTATATTTTTTGCTATTATTTAAAAAGAAATACTACAAAAACATATTAAAACAAAATATAATTTTAAATGATAAAGTTTAAAATCACACTAAAAATATATATTAACTTAAGAAGTGCACAAAAGCAAAATATAAGTTGTACATAATTCAACTAAATACAATGCAGAAAATTAGTAAAATAGTTTTTTTTTTCAAAGTTCTGTAATTATACAAAATACTCCATTAGCAAAGCATGTTTTATTTTTAAACATATTCTACGGAAAAAAAATATATAAAGCAGAAAAAAAATTAAAGCATAAATACAGAAACTCACAACTATACTTATCTTTTAGCTACCATCTAACAAAAGAAGAATTCAAATAAGTACGTTAAAGTGTTATATTATAGAAAACATTATCTTTATTTGGACACTGTTTGAAGGTGTTTTAATGACTAAGTGTCAAAAAATGCATCGCAAATGTTTCCAGGTTTCTTCTTAAATATTTTACCATGCCACAAATATTTATCAAGGAATTGCAAGATAAGAGCAGTCTCTTTAAGTAAAGTAATAAATAACTTGTTGCTGTATCATTTAAGTAGTTAATGAAATATGGATTTTTTTGTAAATCCAAACTCAGGTAATGGGAGTATAAGTATATATTAGATTAGTTTATATTTTTAAGAAATATGATTTTAAATACGTTGCAAAAGAATGAAAGGAAACAATATATAAGATATTTCTGAAAATATATATATCTTATATACTTATACTTTTGCTATTATTTAAAAAGAAATACTACAAAATACAATTTTAAATGGTAAAGTTTACAATCATACAAAAAATACACATTTACTTAAGAAGTGCACACACACAAAAAAATATAAATTCTCCATATTTCAACTAAATACGACACAGATAATTAGTAAAATTGTTTCTTAGCGTTCTGCATTTATACAAACTAGGGGAACGTACCCGGGCTTCCCGGGAAAAAGAATATAGGTGAAATCATTTCTTTTAATTGAAAACTAATAATTTTTTCAGATTAACAACTTACATTAAAAAAACATTTTTCATATGGAAAATGCGAATTATAGAATCAAATAATTTTTTTAAATTTATCAAAAGAGATGTTTTCTTATTAGCCGCATGCTAAGAGTTATTTGCTAAGATTTTTCTACTTATGGCATCCTTTTATATTCTGATAATTTCAGAGCTTATACATGTCTGCTAAATTTGTGTTTTATTTATATTATTTTATTTATTTATTCATAGGGAAGTTTTTTTTAATGAATATTAGCTGTAAGAAAATTATGAACTCTTTAATTTGTTTTAAGGGCAAACGGATTAATCTTCCGTAATCGAGCTCCGCGCGATATAGATAAATTAAAAAAATATTTGATGCTTTAAAACTGTTTTTAAAACCATAGACAATCATTAAACTGAGATGAACTTTGCAAACCAATTCCATTTGAAAAAAAAAATCCTATTTGGTGATCTAAAAATTTTAATTGTACGATTACAAATATGTTAGATTTGTGTTTTTTCAGTATTATTCTGTTATTTGTTTATAAAATAAGTATTAATTTCGTTAATTTGTCTTCACAATAATTTAGATTGGTGGTTTTTTTAATATGATTCTGTGAAAATGACGCACTTCTACGAAACATAATTCAGGTTTAAGAATTAAAATACACGCTTTTTTATAAAATGACGTCATTTGCATCCGCTAAAACAATCCACTTTTACAATACATTCTTAAACTTCGTCTATAGAAAAGTGTGCATATGACGTCATTATCACGGAATAACAGACAGATATTCTTGACATAGCCCATGTTTTAATTTCAACTTTTTTTTTCTGGTTTTATGAGAAAATGGCAACAAAAAGATACAATATCTCCTATTTTCGACTATTTTCCGTTTACTTTCAATGACTTTCAATAGAAATGGTATACTTTAGTTGCCTCGATTAGAAAAATGGTATTAAAAACTACAAAAAAGTTAATATCTTAAAAATAAATTGAGGTACAGCTTTCAAACAAATTGCATTTAAAAGAGCATTTTTTTCCTTATATGACAATATAAAAATTTAAAATGTGTGATGTTTAGAAGTTTAATAATTTGCAGTAGAGACAATTGCAAAACCAAACTTTTATTTCAAATTTCAAAGTGTTGCCACTCGCAAAATGACGTATGCGTTACGCACAGATATGTTTGTCCTTTATAATATAGGTACTCCATTAGTAAAGCTTTTATTTTATTGTTAAACATATTATAAGAGGAAAAATATATAAAGCAGAAGAAAAGAAACGTAACGTATAAATAGAGGAACCCCAACTATACTTATTTTTTAGCTACCATCTAACAAAGGGAGCATTCAAATAAAAGTACATTAAAGCGTCATATTGCAGAAAACAATATCATTTTTTAGACACTGCTAGCTGATCTTTTAATGACTAAGTGCAAAAAAGTGCATCGGAAATGTTTGTAGGTTTCTCCTTAAATATTTTATCCATGCTGTAAATGTTTATAAAAGAATTGCAAGAGAACAATAGTCTCTTGCTGAAAAAAGAACTTGCTGATGTATGTTTTAAGTAGTTCATGAAATAAATATGAGAAAAAAAAAAGTTATCTAAACTCATGTAATGTGGATGTAAGTCTTATACAGGGTGCAATATGTTATCTGTCGCCGACCTTTAATTTCTCAACCGTTGGTCGTAGACATATAGTTCCAATTACAAAAACGTTTCAAATGAGGTAAATATTCTAATAAGATTTTAAAACTGAAACTGTCGTGAGTGGAAAAGCATATCATAGAAGCAATTTGTCAAATAACTCCTCATGTGCTACGAAACATCTGGGGAGAACTGGATTACCGTTTAGACGTTTGACGTGCTACCAAATGTTTATTGATATTAAAACTTTGTGAGATGCTATTCTTATTTAAATTTATATATTATTTTAATTTTAATGGGTAGTTCCGTAAAAATAAGTCATAAATTTGGATACTTTGAGCCCGGACGCCCTGTATGTAACAAAAATTATTCTCGATAACGAAAACTATTTGTATTCATTATTAATTTTCGTTCCTTCTTTCTAGCTCATTTAATTATAGTGACGTCCTGTGAAAATTTATTAATGCATATTTTTGGCATATTTGGAAGTTTTAGTATACAGGGTGCAATATGTTATCTATCGCCGACCTTTAATTTCTCAACCGTTGGTCGTAGACATATAGTTCCAGTTACAAAAACGTTTCAAATGAGGTAAATATTCATGCTGTGGCATTATTTAAAGCAAAAAATCAATTTTATAAAAATTACGAAATCTAACTTTTTATACGGTCCCCCAGTCCCTATAGTTATATTTAGTAAAAATTTACACATATCATAACAGATATAACACAAAAAGTTTGACATCTGTACTACAAAAATCGGCACTGTTATTAAATTTCAAAGTTTAAGATTTTTGCACATGATTTTGTCTTTCATTGAGGGATCAGTTAAAAGATGAATTAATATAATTCGAGATCAAAATCAGGGTGCAATGCCCTTGTTACTGCGAAACACCTTTAGCAGGTATCGACTAATTGGGGAATCACCAAATAGGGTTATTTCATCTAAAAATTTGAGCTAACTTTTATGGGTCGAAAAATATTCAAACGTACCGACGATACCGGCTAAAGATGGTTTCGCTGTAAAAAGGACATTGCACACTGATTTTGATCTCGAATTACATTAATTGATCTTTTAACTGATCCCTCAATGAAAGACAAAATAGTGTGGGAGAATCTCAAACTTTGAAATTTAATAACTGTGTCAATTTTTGTAGTACAGATGTCAAACTTTTTGTGTTATATCTGTTATGATGTGTGTAAACTTTTACTAAATATAACTATAGGGACTTGGGGACCGTATAAAAAGTTAGTTTTCGTAATTTTTATAAAATTGATTTTTTTACTTTAAATAATGTCACAACATGAATATTTACCTCATTTGAAACGTTTTTGTATTTGGAACTATATGTCTACGACCAACGGTTGAGAAATTAAAGGTCGGCGATAGATAACATATTGCATCCTGTATAATAAACATAGTATACAGTAATATGTAAGTTTATCATAATATTTATTTATGAAATGTAACGTATCACAAAAATTTCCGATTCCCCCTCCCACTTATCAAGACACAAAGTATTCGTTCACTGTTTTTAGGTGCGATCCTAATTATATAAATATGTAGCACCTATAGTTTTCGCCTGGTCCGTCCGGCTATCCGCATTTAACAGCGCAAAAAGAATCCAACCGAATGGTTTGAAATTTAATATATATAATCGTTTCTGAATTTTGTCGAGTGAATTCAAATTTTATAAAAATCGAATCAAAACTTAAACAAGTACGTTGCGGCCATCACAAAACTTTCTTCTATATAAATCACGTCAATTAAATCATTTAAATAGTACAAGAAATAACAACGATTTAGCACCAATCCATATAAAAAGTATATCGAATTTGAAGTTGGATGAAAATTCGTGCATTAGTTCTTGAGATAGAGCTATAGCGGAAATTCTGAAAAATGTAGCATAGCAGCGCCACCTGTTGACTGATTTACACCAAAAATAAGCAGCACTAACTGATATCAAGGTATACCTGAATCTGAAGTTTGTTGAAAATCCAAGCATTAGTTCTTGAAAAAAAGCTATTGTGGAAATCGCAAAAATTACAGCATAGCAGCGCCACCTGTTGAGCGATTTACACCAAAAATTAAACAGCACTATTTTATACGTCAATTCATGTCAAGGACTAACTAAATCTGAAGTTTGATGAAAATCCGTGCAATAGTTCTTGAGTTAGAGCTATTGCGATAATCATGAATAATGCAGCATAGCAGCGCCACCTGTTGGGCGATTCTCACAAAAAAGTAATCAGCACCAAACTATGTCCTGGAATAAATCAATCTAAAGTTTTATGAAAATCTGGGCAGTAGTTCTTGAGATATAGCTATTGCAGGAATCGTGAAAAATGCCGCATAGCAGTGCCACCTGTTGGGCGATTTTTGCTAAAAACTAATCAGGTCCAGTTTATATGAAGGTCTAACTATATATAAAGTTTTATGAAATTCCGTGCATTAGTTCTTGAGATAGAGCGCCCACAATGTTTTTGTCACATACAGACTCACAGACAGAGTGACAGAGTGACAGACTCACAGACATTTTCTAAAAACCATCAAATCGTGTTCTGGGCATTCTAAAACGTATAAATCCGTCGAAAACCGGAAGTCGAAATTTTCCACGAATTCAATTCTTGCAAAGATAGAAGAAAGTAAAAAGATATTAAATGAAAGATTTCTTCATTCTATTAAATCCTGTCATACCTAAATAATTCAAAGAAATCCCATGATATTTAATGATTCTATGTTTCCATAGTGATTACGTCATATTTAAGGTGGAGTTCTATTATTTCCGTATTACTTAATTTAACCCTCTCGCTGCGCAACCCGAGATTTCATCGGGCAACGTAAAAGTAGCAAAATTTGCGCAACCCGAGTTTTTCTAGGGCATGCATTTTTCCGTTTAATTAATCCTCCTTGATTATTCCCACCAGTTTTTTTTTATTGTAAATTTTGCATTATTTAATCGGAGCATTTTTTCTATTAAATTAGACAATTTTTTATTATTTTTTTATTATTATTATTTTTTTTTAATCTGTTGACAAAGGAATAAAAAATCTTAAAAGACGCTCGTTGCGAAGGGGTTAAATACGGAATTTTTGAAGGTATTTTGATAAAACAATTAAGCAGCGAGAGGTTACGGGGTCAGGTACACTTCAAAAGGTTCAAAAACTGTTTTTTAAAAATATCTTATACTTAAATATGATTCGTTGAGAACATTTAAAAACAAACCCCATAGAAAAATTCTCATCAGAAGAGAATTTATGTCTAAAACACTTTGAGCTTTTGCTATATGACCAAAAGCTGAATTAAGCTTTGAAGTAAATTTTCTAAAATCAGCGATTTTGATCACTGGGCGCACGATTTCTGAAAAATGGTTACCTAGAATTTCACGAAATTTCCTCTCAATGTATTAAACGTATAGAGGCACATAATGACCTATTACGTTTCTCCAGTAAGAAATTTTGAATTCACGACTACTTTTGTATAAAAAAATATCGATATTTCGAGTTTCTTTAACATTTTTCCCGCTCGGGATCTACAAGTTTTATTTTTCATTGTATGTCATTTTGAAAACGTATTATAAGTGTACTCATAAAAAAAAAAAAAAAAAAAAAAAAAAAAAAAAAAAAAAAAAAAAAAAAAAAATGTTGGTTTGTTTTAGCCATTCAAATGTGCAAAATCCTACGAGCAATGCATTAAAGAATAATTCTTTCATAAAAAATTGTATTATGTATGAAAATAAATTAAAAAACTTTACATATATATGTGTGTAAATTTTTTTAATAACTTTAAATGATAAAATAAATCTATTTTATTATGTATTTTCAATTGTATAATTAAAAGTCAATTAGTTATAGAGAGACTGCAATTTTTATAGAGGTCACTTTTTCATGCATTTTGTTAGTTCAAAGGTACCTGACACCTTTATATATAATCGTAATAAATTTTGTATTAATTTATTTTTGTACAAAAGTGCAACAGTTATTGCACCATGATCTGGATATTTATAAAATTATAGCACGAACGGACTTCATTTGCTCCCTTTGACGTACAATTTCCTACTTGCATGTATTTCTGTGTAAAATAAGACAAATATTTCTTAATCTACGAGAATATAATATAAGTAGGTACGAAACTGTATACAGAGTGTTTCATAAAAGATGGACAAAACGTTAAGAGGAGATAGTACACATCCAAACAAACAACTTTCATCAAAGAATGCATCGTCGGATTTAAAACGCAAAGGGCTAGAGAGCGCCGAAGGTGATGATGTTATACGAAGCAAAAACACACAGATAACGATTAAGTGATAAAAGCAAGGTGGGAAACCGCTCTCCGTACTATCTTTGAACGTCTGAGCCATTTCCATTTGCAGTTCCGTAGATTAAATACATATCAATCTTTTTTCCTATTAGTGAAGTGCAACATCTTCCGATACGTTCCTATCCCACATGATAGTTGCGCATTCTTCTTTTTCCCCATATCACATTTGCATGATACGAGTATTACTGTCGTTCTTCTCCCGATAATTGGCAACCGGAATGGAGCTTTGACGCTTGCATTGATCAAGTTTTCAAATGCGCCAACACTTTTGCGTTTTATTTCCGACGATGCATTCTTTGATGAAAGTTGTCCGTTTGGTTGTGTACTATCACCTCTTAAAGTTTTGCTTATCTTTTATGAAACATCCTGTATAATCTTTTCCGGTATAGCCACGATTTCGAAAAGAGTGTTTTATCTTTAAAAACGATGAAAACCAACTATTTTCGAGATTTAAATAAACATTTTTAAAACATAAAGTTACTTTTGGTGCAATGGGTTTTTGGAAACGGTTCCGACTATTTTTTTTAGATCATTAACCAGTTTTGTCAAACCAGAATATTGGTTTTTAGGATGCTATCCACTCTCAATTAAACATTTTCAGCTGCGTAATTAAATTTATAAATGCAAGAACAGTAAAATAATATTAATTTTATTGTTAATGTTTTTGTTGCCATTTTATCATTTTGTCCGTAAAACATGTTTAGAAATAGGAAATATTTTGATAGCATCCGAAAAATTTCGAGAATTATATTTTCATTTTTCCAAATTATTATTTATTTATTTTATTTATTTTATTTATTTTATTTATTTTATTTATTTATTTTATTTATTTCCTTTATTTTATTTTATTTATATTATTTTTATTTTTATACATTTATTTATTTTTGGAGCAAGGCAAATAAAAATGTCTTGTTTATTTTACACTTTCTGTCTGTAAATTGTATTTTAGAGTTCCGTACTTAAAAAGTAAAAACGGAACTATTATAAAATCACTCCTGTGTCTGTCTGTCACAACCATTTTACTCGAAAACTATGGAACACGGAAAATTTAAATTGGGAGGAGTAAGAAAGACTATTGACCCATATATTTTCAGATTATTAAACATTTATAAATATATTTAGTAAAAATGTAGAGGGGCTAATTAACCTGCTTGAAAAAAAAATCTTTTTTTAAAATATCGTGTGAAAGCTTTCGTAACGCTGAACTCAAAAATACATTCATTTTAATTTTAGGTATTATATTTTCAAAGATATAGTCGAAAATGTATCGCAAAAATATGTCCCTCCACCCCCATCTAATTCCGAATGTACTGAAACTAAAATTATGAAAAAATTAGAGGTAATAGACGTTAATTTAAACCTTGAAGAAAAATTATAGCGATTACCCTAGGTCACATAGTTTTTGAGAAAATCGCATTTTTCTGTTACACACAAATTTCGATTTACGGGCATTCAGCAAAAGTGTTGAGCAGCACTAAAGGTACCTATCGTAACAGAGGTATAAAAGCATTGCTGATAATGATTTTCGAAAAAAAATCGCCAGTAATTAGACTAGATATTAACCCTTAAAGATACGGACAGTTTCGACATACATAATGACAGGGTGCTGTATAATATACTCTGTGCCTAGTTAACAACTTATAATGATATATATGTGTAGTATAATATCCAATAGTAGTATAAAAGTGACAAACGTCAAATTGTTAAAAACAGACTAATTTAAGGGGTCTCGGGACTCTTAAATTTGGAAAAAATGAAAAAAAAAAAAAAAAAAAAAAAAAAAGATCATTTTCAACATTTAATGTCTCAAAATGTATATGATTTTAAAACACAATTTTTGTTGGGATGAAAGATAGTATGTTCTTTCACTTCATGTATTTAAAAATTGCTAGATGCAGAATTACTATTTATAGGGGGCTCGAAACTGTTGGAGATTTGTCGAGCAGAAAATTGACACAACAGCTTCCGCGCAGGATTACAAAATAAATATTGCAACTAGAATGAAAATATTGGTACCTACTTATACTTCAGATTATAATAATTACCCTAAACTTAAATAAATTTGTATTTAAATCATTTTTTGTTTTTAGTGCAAAGTTGTATTTAGCTAATACAAAATTTCGAAAATTTCAACAGTATAATCATCTAAAAAATATTTATTTGAACAATAAAAATGAAATTTTAGGTTCCGTTTATACAGACTAATATGAGATATATGTTTTGAAAATTTTCTGATAAAATATTCAGAAGTTTTTGAGGTACCCTGCACGTTTTCCCAAAAACGTCATTTGGAGAAAAATGACTCCAAAGTTTCGGAAATGCTGCTTCAGCTATTTTCTAGCAAAATTTTGTAGCATTGTAATAATTTAGCTATGGGAATTGAATTTTTTTTATCTGTGAAAGAATTTAAAACACAATGTGAAACATATTTTGTAAATGACAATCAATATACAATATAATATACAATACGTAAATAAACTAGATATACAATATTTGAAAGTCAGTTACAATAACTATAACAATATAAAATTTCATTTTCGTAATTTCAAAGTATTAGGCAATATTTTTTCTATAATAGCGAGATGTGTCTTTAAATTGTTCGTTCAAGTCTACGGCTTATTAGTCCTATGATTATTGATTGTTTGTCATTGTGATTAATTTTATGATTATTGATTGGGTATAGCAAGTTGGGAAAGTTTAATAGTAATCTACCCATTGAAGTTTCCAAAGAAATTAAAAAAGGATGTTTTACTTAAAGTTCATAAATAAATTTACATTAAAAAAATAAACTCGATTACTTTTCAGATTTAATGGGATTAAAACAGTTTAGTCAACCTCACGTATTGTCACAATGATTTTACTCCGCTTTTAAAGTAAACAAAGATATAAAGTTTTAATATAAGCATAAAATACAATTTTCTTTAGAATGCAGAAAGAAGAAATTTATTTTCAAGAGTAATGTGCGCTTGACAATTCACACTGTCAGAAAAACTCGTCAATACACACTAAGTTATTCCTCATTTTTTAACAAAAAATTTCCGTACTGCTAGAAAATATGTTTTATCCACGAATTCTCCTTAAATGTCTAAAAAAGAGGAATATATTCCGTTCATTTTTAGTACGCATGCGTATTGAATATATTATAATAAATCCAAATTCATTTTTAAAATGAAAAACCAAGAATTTTATAAATGAAGATTTCTAATTTAACTAAAAAAGACATAAAAATTTCGAATTTCAAAATAAATAACAATCTTTTCTCATTCATTGAAAAGAACTTACAATTTCTTTTTTAAAGTTGAATGAAGTTAAATTAATAAAGCTGTTTATAAATAAATATTCGCATTTAAAATATACTTTAAATGAACACATTTAAAAGACATTTTAATTAAGAAAATTAAATGGAAAAAAATCGATGTTTCTCAAAAAAAAAAATCTTATCGAATAAAAATATAATATTCGTATTTTACCTCTAGCAATCTACGTAAAAATATTTAAAATTCATATTTTTATACTATATTAATACTAAAGTATAAAAACACCAGCGACACTCTCATTAAAGACGAAATCTTCCCGAAATGAAGTCACCTAATTCAATGATTTATTGAGCGTGTTATTGCATAATTGTTTAAAAATAGCAAAATGAAAATGCTGAATAATAATTGAGAAATTAAAGTTGCCTAAGAAACTAATAGCAGTTGTTAAAGTCACAGGTGCACCTAATTTCCGCTCCTCTTTATAGTTAAAATGATAAAGTATATCGTAGTAACAAGGTAGAATTAAGAACAAAGTAGAAATATGATATAGAAATATGAAAAGAAATTTCTGAAAAATTTAGAAATAATTCAAAAATCATTCGTTCAATTTAATTGTTCATTTTCTGTATGACACTTGATTGAAAACGAAAATTTAAACAAGTCGGAAGAAGCATATCAAACGTGGCAAATGAGGTGCTTCGTACTATAACTAGTTTTATAAATATTCAGATCTTGGTGCAATAGCTGTAGCACTCTTGTGCAAAAATGCATGAATACAAAACTTATTACGATTATATATATTATATTCAGTAATATGGAAATAACATGTCTAAATATGACATAATCTCCATGCAACCTAGAATCATAATCTATCATGGGATATCATTGAATTAATTACATATGATGGGATTTAATAGGATGAAGAAAACTTTAATTACTATCATTTAAATTTGGATTCCATTTTCTTAAAATTTGAAATGACTCGATAAAATTCTGAAATGATTATATATATTAAGTTTCAAACCATTCAGTTGGGTAGTTTTTGCGCTGTTATATACGGACAGATGGATGACTAATCCACGACTATAGGTGCTAAGTATTTATATAATTAGGAACGAACTTAATAAATCGGCTGATCAATAATATACAACATGAAGTTGTCTAACAAACTAACAAAAATATTGCATTTTATCACACAAAATAACTTCTTATTCAGTTAAAAATTTTACATTACCGGGATTAAGGTCTTTTTTCCACTCAAGTGACTATTTCTTTTTCAAAAAAATTTCCTTTGGTTTGAACTTAAAATAATAGAAAAAAATTTAACATAGTAAAAAATCGAAGTGAAAATATGAATAGCTTTATAATCTAGAGAGTAAGTTTACAAAGTTTTTTCCTCTATTCGATAGAATTTAATCTAAAAATACATCCGTGGTAAAAAAGAAGGAATTTTCTTTCGGTCCTCTACAATCTTCTGTAAAGATTTTCTCCGAAAATTGATTGTGTATGTTACTTTATTTGAGTTTAAACAAAACAGAGATGTGCTATCTAAAAAAAATCTGTAATATTTTTTGCATGCTTGCAATATTAAATTGCATGGATGTACAGGTCTGAAACAAATTCAAGTTTCTTATAAGGAAATAGGAATAATGCTACTTTCCGTTTAATAAAATATAACTATTCAAGCAAATCGGAAGTAAACAATACTTAAGATTAATTATAGTGATAAGTTGAAAATGTTGAATCGCAATAAAATCGCAATAAAAATGTTGTCTAAGAAACTAATAAAAAGTCATAATAAACATTGGTATTTCTCTATTATCTCGTCGACCATCTTCTATAACAAAAACCTGTGGGAAAAAACAATGGAATTTAACGCTAATAATAGGAAAGCGTGATGTCACGTTTCATACACTCAGGAACTTTAAAAATAGCGCACCAAGAAGAACTAAACGTACAATCGCGAAACTTTTGCAAATACATACAGTGAGATCCGATATGCTAGAGATCCAAGTTTGGTCGCAATGGCGCATAAACATTTACCTTGCAGTGGCGCTGCAATCAAGAAGTGGGCCCTATATAAACCGGACCATAGTGGGAGATTCATAAACGCGACGATCACATTCCGACTCTTGGAGAAATTTAGTAAGGGAAGAATGCCATGTAGACGTGTGAGAAGACATTTCTCATAGTTGAGCGAGCTTGAGACGGACCTCATGATCGACATCAAAACCGCGGGTTGGTCTACACGTCGTGTTGTTCGCCAGGTCTATCGTTGGTAGCGTGTCGTCAGAACATGTCGGGAGCAGTGGACAGGAGATGGTACACACGTACGGCATACCGGGTCAGGAGCAACCAGGAAGACGACGAAGCGAGAGGATCAAAGGATCGTGCGGAAAGCACAGTGACCCCTTCCGCAATACAATCAGATGTAGGGATGCTAGTTGATCCACAAACCATTTCCAGACGTCTTGCGGAAGCGAATCTACAACCCAAGCGCCCTTTTCGTGTACTACCTTTAACAACGAAATATCGGCGATCCCGTCTACAGTGGTGCCAAGCCAGAGCGACATGGAATACCACATATTGACAAAGCGTGGTATTTATAGTGATGAATCCCGGTTCGTTGTGGCACAAATTATAACCATATACGTGTATGGAGGCTCCTGGTGACCAGTAAAAGTGTACCAACGCTATCGTGCGACACACTGCCGCACAGCAGACGTAATGTTCTGTGGAAGACATAGCCTATGATAGCTGGTCCCCTCTAATTGTGGTAGGTGGAAACTTTACAGGCCAGCGTTATGTTGATGACATTCTTCGTCTCCATGTGGGAACTTTCCTAAATGGTCTTTCAGAAGCAATTTTCTTGCAAGATAATGCTCACACGTATACAGCTAGAGTTGCTGAAGACTTAATACGGCATGTTCCGACTTTTCCATGGCCAGCCCGCCCACCGGACTTGTCCTATGTAGAGCGTGTGTGGGACATGCTGAAACGACAGATGTCGCCGTGTCACTTTGCACATTATTTGGAGGTGGCTGATCAACATTTATGGATCCATCTAACTAAATACAACATGAGACGTCTAATCAACTCAATGCCGGACCATGTTGCGGCATGTATTGCAGCAGGCGGCGGTCCGAATCGCTATTGAATTTGCTCTGTATCTGTCTAAATTTACACAATGTATCAGTTTAATTGTCTTGATTTTGGGATCAGGTGAATCTCACATGTGTATCATTATGTGTATTGAATTTCCCTTCAATCCGATGCTCCCTTCTTGGTGCACTACTTTCAATGTCCCTGATAGTATATATTAGCACCAATACAAAATGTACGTAATGCAATTTTATCTATTTTGGGTATAATCCAGTTTCATTTTTTAATGTAGGATATAAGTTAACTGCGATTCTTCTGTTTCTGTCACATTCTGAAAAAAAAAAAAGATCTGGGATCTTCGATCTACAGAACATGTGGCGATAAGCTATTTTCAAAATTATGTGGTCCTCCCGTCAAAAACAAGCGTACAGTAATGAGCATGATATGAGACTTTGTCTGCAAACGGTAAAATAATGTCGATGTATTGTTAAAAAACTGATGTGATTAGCTAATATCTATTAAAAAAGAAACATAGTTCGACGTTTCTGAAATCACTTCTAATTGCATTAAGGTTTATTTTTCTATGGATTAATTTTTAAAACAATTCTTCAATTGGTAAACAAATCATAGCAGTTGTAAATTTCCAATTGGGTGGGAAAAGTCCGGATCCGGATTCGAACAATGGATGTCGACTGAAGCCGCTAATGCTAAACCAACTGATACATCCCGGACGAATCTGTAGGACTAATTCACCCAAATAACATTTCGGCTTGAGTCAAGACATCCCTGGTTCGGATCTAGGCCCGGACGTTTTTCATCCACTTGGAAATTTACAACTGTTATTTATTGTTGGTAAGATAAGTTGACATCAATCAAGTGATTAAACAACAACAACAACACCAAAAAGTTGGATTTAAGCAAGAGCACAGTGATTGATTGCAATAGTTACCCCTAGAAGTTTGCACATCTAGCTTTCTAGAAATATATTCCGGGAGAATCGGAGGATTAAAAAAGTTTATAGAAATTTAGGTCTTTTTATAAAGCGAAAAATCAGTTTAGTTTGTTTGCTTTTAATTTGCGGTGTTGTACCTCCCCGAGAATATTCGACATTCAATACCACGTATGTACGAGACGTTCGTCCACGGTTATTGTCCAAAAATCATTAAATTGTAACCAATGTACGTAACGATTATGTATTTTGGGTATTAAATACTAAAAGTATATCGCAAAAGCAAAACAGAATCTGCTTAAAAAGAAAACAAATCAAATGTGAATACGTCTATAATTTTAAAATAAATTTACGTATAGGGGAGTCTGGGGAGGTTTGACCCATTTTTGGACAAAATGATTTTTTTTTTAATATTGAACTTAGAATAATGTTTCGTATATCATTTTATTCGCTATTCAATCCATTATCAAAATAAAATGGCGACATAAAAGTACTATATAAGAAACTTGAAAAATGATTGATTTTAACATGAGAAAATACCCCCTCCCCCACACACATATTGGAGGCTTGACCCACTTTATTTTATATTGATATATTTGTTAAGAGAAATGAAATCAGTTTAAAAAAAGACAGAAAAAATTTATGCTAAAAGGTTCAGCTATTATTAAAAAATATTTGGGAAAATGTGATGTTTAAACTAACCTGCTTAGACGAAATTCCATGCACAGGATAAAAATTCCGTTTTAAACACCTACTTTTTTTTTACACTAGTACTGGCAACACTAGTTGCGACATAGTTTGGCTGCATCTCAATGTATTCATCTTGGTTAAATTTGCCTACATACATACCTAGTTTTAGTTAATGTTATGTTCTTTTGCAAAGGAATGAATCCCTAACTTTTCTTGAGGCTGCTGCTTTCATCCATTTTAGTCCTTTCTATTCTTTTTATTTACCTACTATGGGTACTATGTAAATGAAATAAAAGTTCTTATCAATTGTTCAATTTATATTTCCTAAATTTTTTTTCTTGATTCTTATAGCAATTTTTCTCATCTTCATTTAATTAGTTTTAAACATTTTCCTTTCTATCACCTCATTTTACAGTAACTTTACAGAATAAATTTACATTACTTTTTAAATATAACCATTCACCTTCATTATGTACAGTGTGTAATAAAAATATTTCCAAAAACAATTAAGGAGCTTTGACCATCCGGTCAATCCTCCCCACATTGAATGGATCAATTCGCCCCACGTAATCCCTTTTTAAAATATAGCACTTGATTATATTTAGCTTAATTTGTTGTACACTCTTTATGCCTGGAATGAAATCTCAATATTTCTACATTACTAAAAAACCTACTTACTTAAATTTCTATGATATATTTTATCTGAAAAAATCTTGCAAAATGTTTCGTAAAAATACACTTTTTAAGCTGAAAACTCTTCGCAATTGATTTTTCCGCACTTGTTTTAATTATCTTCATGAAACAAAGGCTATTAATACACGGATATTATTCCAGAGAGAAACATTCGCCTTGTATACAATATTTCAAATGAAAACCAAATTTCAAAGTAATTGCTTAAGAGACGCAAAGACCAACATAGTGAAAAAGATTCCATGCCGAACTCAATTTCCCGGGAAATTTTCCAGGCTGCGTATCGTTCCATGTGGTTTAGTTGGTAGAACGGCAGTGCGCTATACTGATGGTCCGGGTTCGAGTCCCGGCATGGAATCTTTTTCTCTATGTTGGTCTTTGTGCCTCTTAAGCAATTACTTTGAAATTATGTTTTCATTTGAAATATTGTTTGCAAGGCGAATATTTTTCTCTGGAATAATTTCCACGCATTAATATAGTTTCTAACCATACTGGATTTAATTAAGTTTCGTGCTTGCCCCATGTCGGTAGCTCACGATAGCTATTCCATCTTGTTCTGCGTTTGTAGCCTTCCCAACATATAATAGTGAGAAATTTTCCAGGCTAGGTATCGTTCCATGTGGTTTAGTCGGTAGAACGTCATTACGCTACACTGATGGCCCGGGTTCGAGTCCCGATATGGAATCTTTTTCACTATGTTGGTCTTTGTGCCTCTTAAGCAATTACTTTGAAATTTGGTTTTCATTTGAAACAAAGACTATTGTTTGAGCATTTCAGTAGCTTTGGTTGCCACCTATTGGCAAAACTCTGAAATTATTTTAAATATAAAAACTGAAGGATGGGTCAAGTCTCCCCAGTCTTACTTTTTTATCAGTTCTTACTTTTTTAATGATGAAATATAAAGGATTCAACTGTGCGTGAGTTATTCTCTTTTCTATACGATAATTTCTGTTGAAGATTGGTATATTTGTAAAAAATGTATTACTATAATGCAGACATTTGTCAAACAATTATTTTCTTTCTTATATAGCGAATAAAACTATAGGACGTGGGAAAAAAAACAAGGGGATAAAATCAATTAACCCGTGTTACAGAATATAGGTAAAAACCTTATTTTTTGTTAACTCTAATAGATTTTTTACATTTAACATATTTTTTTAGAATGTCCACTGAAAATACAGAAAATCCTATTTATATAAAAATAGCAATGAAGCATTAAAATAAAATTTTGAAATCTATTGTATGCAATACTTTCATACTGTAGGGAGATAACATCCAAAACAATCACCAAAGATCGCTATTTTCAATCAGCCTTTTTGATTCGGTCCATTTTAGTGGTTTAAGTCTGTAGTTTGATTATATATCTTAATTTTGTGTTTTATTTGTATTGAATTGTTTTATTTATTGACTGATGAATGTTTTAATTTCGTTTGGCGTACGAACTGGCAACAAATGCTGAGATATTATATTACTTGAAGTGGAAAATGATTTATTTTTCGTAATCGTCTGCATGCGATTGAGATAGACAAAAAAATTTCATGCTTGAAAAGTATTTAAAAAAAAAACAATTAAATTAAAATTGAGAAAATAACGATACATGTTTTAAACAAATTGTGATACAAAGTTGAAACAAATTGCATTTTAAAGAACATTTTTTTTTTCGTATTCGATAGTGTAAAAATTGAAAATGTGTCATATTTTGAAGTTTAAAAAAATTGCAGTAAAAGCGAAATTTAATCGTATGCTGTTTCCACTGTCAAAATAACATCAGTGTTACCGACAGACGGTTTTGTCTTTTGTAATATAGATACATAAAATACAACTTCTTACAAGGAAGGTTTCCATACAGGCATACTCAGAAAAATCTGAAAAAATATAGAATGTTTTACTCGTAAGGATACACGTCTTTATAAAAAAATTTCGGCGGAAACTCGATAGAGCGTCCGTAAATAAATAATGAAAATTTCGATATTTGGCGATGGAATAAAATTTCAAAAAACACTTTTTTATGTCAAATACTCTTTAAGATAAAAATGTTTCGTATTGAATTTGTTTAAATAAATTTAATGTAAATAATTTTATTTTTGTCATTTATAGTTTGATTTAACTGTATGTTATCACACACACATATATATATATATTTATTTATTAAATAAACACCTAATTTGAAGAACAAATTAAAAAAACAAAATTTATTTCCTACATTGTTTAAGCCCAAGAAGAGACAGATATTAAGATATTTCATTCAATTCGTTCTACATTTAATGTTAAATTTTTGTAACAATTAAGTTAAACCAATTGAACAATAAAAAATAAAAATAAAATTCATACAACATGATACTTTAAACACCCTTAAAACTTAGATTCCGTTCAAATGAAATCGAAATAAATCTTAGACGTTTTCCGTTTTTCAGTTGTAAATATCTGTATTGCAGATTTTTGTGTTATTTTTATGATGATTGTACATAAAATGATAAGATACATGCAAAATGCAAAACTTTAAAAAGTCTAAGATTTATTTCGATTTCATTTGAACGGAATCTAAGTTTTTGGGGTGTTTAAAGTATCGTGTTGTATGAATTTTATTTTTATTTTTTAATGTTCAATTGGATTAACTTAATTGTTGCAAAAATTTAACATTAAATGTAGAACGAATTGAATGAAATATTTTAATATCTGTCCCTTCTTGGGCTTAAACAATGTAGGAAATAAATTTTGTTTTTTTAATTTGTTCTTCAAATTAAGTTTATGTTTAATATGTCAAGTTTTTTAATAACTATTGCATTCAGATGAACACATTTCAAAATTAATGGAGAGTATCATTATCAGGCTTTGATTTTGATTCATGCGGTATCGTATCACAATTTGTGATGCAATTTATTTATGTATAATTCAAAATCTTTCACCAGTACAGTAATACAAGTTGCTGTACTTTGGGCAAAAACTTCCAATCTGAACGTAAAAAATCTGTTTGAAAATGTCATTTTTATTTCTACTATGACGCCATATTCAACTTCTTTTTAATTCTTAAAAAAACTATTTCAGTGATTTTTCACACTACGGCTTTGAATTATTAGCAACAATGAAGAAAAAATGCTAAATTTTCTTGGAAAAATGTCCGTTGATTCTCAATGAAAAAAAAACTAAATTTGGAATTATTAAGAAAAATGTAAATAAAAATTAGCCCATGTTACTCTCTGGGTTAAAATTCAGCCATATGCAAAGGCATTTTATCATCCGTTTTGACCCTCACGTCAGGCAAACATTTTCACACTTTAAATTTATAATATTATTATAACTAGTAAATCTGCAGATCAGGAGCCTCAACGTCAGCTCTACAATTCATTGTGTTTAGCACCCTTTGAGTAATATTAATCTTTCTACAAAAAAAGAAATTTAAAGTTTTGAAATTACATAAACATTTATAAAACGAAAAAATATTTCGAAGGTTTCTGACATTAGAAGCGTTAAATTAAACCCCTTGTTATGTAATGGTATTCTGAAAATCTCATGAGCTACTTATTCTGGTAATTTTTAGATAATAAAGTAGATTTCTTCAGGGGGGCAGAGCCCCCCTGAACCCCCTTCGTAGTGTAATTTAATTTACATTTGTAATTATTAATTAATTGTGTTAATGTCCTTTAGTAAATTCTGCCAATAGACGGAAACGTACATGAATTCTTTTCTACAGCCCTGTATATTACGTGAAGATTTTTACGCGTCGTCTATAACATTTAAATTTAATGCAGATAAAAAACCCTCTTAAAACTGCTCATATCACATTTCCGGGTATTAGTATGCATAGTGTGCACCATATATCCAGTTTCTGCGGAGTCCTGTATATGGTTCTATTTAAATTCTGCAAACATTTGTTAGTATACTAAATGTAATTGGGCTGGGAAATACATAACTCAAGTAAAAAAATAAACACACTGAAGCAATTCGCGCTCATTTTCATTTATACTTACGAATTCATTTGTGTATCCCTGTACATGGTCTATACAATATTTAAGCACTACTTATTAAGCACAAATTTACTTAACGTTAAAACGCACACCATAATCGAAAATGCTCTTCAGCAATCATCCCTAATAGACCAGAACAGTATCCGAAATTTTTTATGTGACCCTATAAATGAACGATAAATACGATACAAATCATATTCAAGCTTCTTGTAGTCAACCACAGTAATGTAATTTAATTTCATAATGTTTGAATTAGTGCAACACAATTAACACACTGACGACAGGCAATTTAATTAAATCTGGGTTTAAAAAGAGTAGAAGCTCCTCCCTCTTCTGAAAGTGTCTCGGAAATTGGTTTCTGAGACATGTTTTTCATGTTTATGCAGCAGTAAATATCTTTCAATGTACGGATGTAATATATAATGTCTTACAATCTATAAAAAATATGGACAACACAATATAAATGTCTTTTCTGTAAGGTAGAAGTCACTCCCTTAGCCAATGATGTATTCTGAATAAAAACGAGAATTCTCGTTTCCCGTCGCTAATGTGTTAAAATAAGCTGTAAAGAGTTTTTTTCCCCCGTAGACCACATTTTAATCGACCACTTTTGTGTGACCCTGAAAAAAACATATGCTTTGCACCCCATGTACTACAAAAATGTTTCAAAAATACATATCAATTTTATTATTTTGTAACAGAGTAACATCATTAAAAAACGCCACAAAAGGATTTTCTTCAAAGATTGTAATATTATGAATACTTTTGAGTTCCCTGTACGCATGCTGTAAGTGTTACACATAACATATTTTATAGTAACCAGGTTCTAGTGCACCTTAATAAGGTATATAAATTTCAGTACGTTTAAAATTGTGTAACATTATTAAAATACACCGCAGACGATTTTTCCCAAAGACTATAATGTAACGGAATAGTTTTGAGTGTCCCTGTAATTAAGCTATGAATGCTACACTCTTCATTTTTAATACCAAACATACTTTGGCAAATCTCAATAACGTATATCAATTACATGTAATCCCGACTATATTTACGCGAGTTAGAGCACGTAGAGAAACACGGCAGGCGACAGATAGAAAAACTGAAGTCATAAATACTTTTTATCCATGTTGGAAAGTGTTAAAAAGGATTTACATGCCTTTAACTGTACTTTTTTTTCACTTATAGCATGGTTAAACATTAGTTTAAACATCCTAATCCATGCGATAGCAATAACATATTAAAAGCCGATAGCCTTTTAATAGTACCTGCAACAAAATTAACGTAATTTACTAACTGCATTCATATTTGACGCAATGATAGGCTACGAATAACAGTCGCTAGGCAACGAAGAAAAGGAAAAAAAAGAAATATGTATCATGTAAAACAAGAAAATTAACTTAAAAATTCATTATATTATTGGAATACATGTATAAATGTCCTCAAAACATTATACACGTAAATAAAAAAATCTGATAGATATATTGATAAAACTTCAATATAATAGGAATAATTTAAAACCCTAATTTAGAACTTTAGTATCCATAATTTGACATTTAAATCCATTAATCAAACGTGCCATTTTCTTTCAACAAATGGAAATTTGAAAATCGTCTGACTTGCCGTAGAAAAGCATTATAAGGAAAAATAAAATCTTCCATATTTTTCGAACGAATGAACCAAATTTAACCAAAAACTATACAGTTACGTCCGGGTATCTCACAAATATGCCCAATTAATTTCAAGCTGATCGGGTGCTTTTTGCGGCAGTTATCGCGGAACAGACAGACAGACAGACAGACGGACAGACAGACAGACAAACGGAAATCAAAACTTTTCGTGTCTCCACAGTAAGCCTTCACTGACGTTTCGGCAATTAGTAAAGAAAAAAATGAGTGGCATCAGGGACAAAAAGGTGGGAAGAAAAAATTGAAAAAGTTATGATCTCCATAGGCTTTTCTGTGTTAAATTAACAGTGAGAAGTGACACTGGAAATAAATAAGTATTGCACTGTCGCGCAATACTTAAATATTGAAAGATGACTGTCAAATTTTATGAATCAAAACAAAATTTAAATTAATTAAAATTGTTTCAATCTCCAAATTAAGTCCAATTGAGTACTATCGATACAATTTGTTTGCTATGGAAACAACGACTTTATCGATATTGAAATGAATAACTACAGCATTCTTCATCTTGCCTTTATTTTGGAATACGCTTAAATATATGGAAATATTTTTTATATATGAAATTGTTTTTAAAGTAATAAAATTAAATAACAAGCAACATAAATACGTAATACATAAAAATATATTTATTAAACTCTCTCATTGTTTAAGTTTAAATTTATTAAAGAATATTTACACGCATTCAAAAAATCAATTAAGAAGCAATTTTCAGGTGCATTAAAATTGTTTGCATTTGGCGAATAAAAGTACAGCTAGCCACATCGCGTGACACTTTCGTCTTTTCGCGTGAAATACTTGAAATTATTACTTTTTTTTTACAGACTTTCTACTGTAAATTTGACTGATCCTTTATTACATACATAAGTAGGTTAATTAGTATTTTTTTTTTTCAAAATATTCTGAGTATAACCGGTAAGGAGATCTTCCTTGTTAGTAAGTATTTAATCGATCTTAATATTATTTTCTTTTTTAGGTACCCAATATGCAATGAAGTTCTTTAATCAAATTACCAAATATTTTGTTATTAGCAATTGTGTTCTCGAAATTCAACTTGAGATTTTTTCTTTTCTGAATTAAAAAGCCTTACTTTCCTATTTTCAGCCTTTTTGTTCAGCAGGTTTCTTAAATAAATTTTGCTTCAGATTTTTTTTTGTTTTGTTTGAAGTAACAGAAAGAGAGATCTGTAAGTAAAACTTGTTAAAGAAAATAACAATAGTAATCACCTGCAGGGAGCTTATGTTTTTTCTTCTTTTAAGAAAGGATATTTTGCGTTAAAAAGGAAAAGAATCGAAGACTTACGAACTTATGTGAATCCTTATTTTTTGACAGTTAGGAAAAAGTTAAAAAGTACTGATTTTTTTTTTCCCTTAAAGTGTTTTCGATTAGAATTTATTTATGTACGTGATACAGTTTTTTTCAAAATAAGAAATGAAAATTTCATTTGAAATATTTAAATAAATCATTAACTACTGTACGATCTGTAAAGAAAACAATATTTATATAGAAATTCTTGATCACGCTTTTACATTTTTTTCCCATTTTAGAACATTTGTTTTACATAAAAATAATTCATATTAATCTTACTTTATTAATCTTATAATTATAATTTTTATGAAGAATTAACAGATTTGCCTTTTGTCGTTGTTTAACCATTAAAAATTCCATTTAAACATAAAAAATTTATACATGCTAATGTACCATGAAGACTGGTATGTTTGCGAAAAAAGTATTACTGTAATATAGAAATTAGTCAAACAATTATTAGGTAGCTTTTATTACAAAAAGCTTGTTATTGCAGCCGCTCGGAGGAAAGCGATTTCAAAAAATTTTGGTATATTTTCATCGATCATGATTCCCAGACCCCAAAACTACCCTCCGTTCAAATGTTGATATATATATATATCTGATCATTGTCACACTGTAATTATGAACCGATTTATGAACCGATTTGGATGTAACTTGGTGTATACATAGTGCATACCAATGTCTCGATCGAGTTCGTTGGCCAGTTTCATCCGCTATCTTGTTTCAAAATGGCGGCCATTTATTATTTTTTTTTAATTTGAAATGTGGTACCAAAAAATTGAAAATCAAAAAATATGCTTTTCTTATGTGTTTGACCTTGAGACAAAGATTCCGGAGCAGTTTTTGTTTCGTCTATATCTTAGAAAATGGCTGATTTACAGCACTTTGAATTTCTAGCGTGACTGACATTTTGAAACGACCTGATATTTGTCACGCGATAATAGGCGTATTTATGAACCTATTTAGATGTACCTTGGAGTATACATAGTACAAACCAATGTCTCGACCGAGTTCGTTCACCAGCTTCATTCGCCATCTTGTTTCAAAAGGGCATTTAAAAAAAAATAAATTTAAAATTTAAAATGAGGTATCAAAAAATTGGAAAATGATAAAGATTATTTTTTATGTGTTTGACCTTGATACAAAGATTCCGAAGCAGTTTTTGTTTCGTCTATATCTTAAAAAATGGTTGAATTATAGCACTTTGAATTTATAACATGGCTGACATTTTCAGCCATGACATTTTCACGATCTATAATTTATCACGCGATAACACGCCTATTTATTAACCTATTTCGATGTAAGAAGGCATGTGGATATTATATAGCAATGTCTTGACCAAGTTCCTTGGTCAGCTTCATCAGCCATGTTGTTTCAAAATGTCGGTCATTAAAAAAAAAAAAAATTATATTTAAAGTGAGGTGCAAAAAAATTAGAAATTGAAAAATGTTTCTTTGTTAAGTATTTGACCTTGATATAAGGATTCCGGAGCATTTTTTGTTTTTTCTTTATCTTAAAAAATAACTCCGATATACCAGTTTGAATTTCTAATGTGGGTGATATTTTGAAAAATCAGATTTTTTGCCTGTGACAGCACTCGTATGTATCAACCGATTCCAATGTGAGTGAGCATGTGCACAGGAATTACTAAGGTCTCGACCAAGTTCACTGATTAGCCTCATCCACCATGTTGTCTTAAAATGTCAGGCACTTCAAGATATCGCTGAATTTGGCAATAAAATATATGTTACTTTAAATAAATGCAGCTTGGATAAAGCTGACTAATTTCGCGAAATTATCATTCATAATGAATTAGTATTGATAAAAATTAGTATTGAATCTCCTATAATCTTTTTCCACTAAATTGAGCTTCATGTGTTTAAATAATATCAGCTGGCTTTTTAAAATTAAGGAATGTGAAAGCTACCTCTTCCTCCCGGCACTGGCCGGAAGCACTTTTTTGTTTCTTATCTATCTAATAAATGTATAGGACTTAAAAAATATACATAAATGAGAACTTCTTATTAATTATTTCATTGACTTTTGTCTGATTTTAGTTTTAAGTCTTCTCTATGCAGTGAAATTCTTTGATCAAATTAGCAAACATTTTACGTCAATTGTGTTCTCCAAATTCAAGTGGACATTTTTTCTTTTCGGAATTAAAAAGACTTTCTTTCCTATTTTCAACATTTTCTTCGACAGATTTCTTAAATAAAGTTTGTTTCAAATTTTTTTTCGTTCTGTTTGAAGTAACAGAAAGAGAGATCTGTAAGTAAAACTTGCTAAAGAAAATAACAATAGTAATCACCTGCAGAGAGCTTATGTTTTTTCTTTTAAGAAAGGTTATTTTGTGTTAAAAAGGGAAAAAAAAATGAAGACTTACGAACTTATGTGAATCTTTATTTTTTCGCAGTTAGAAAAATGTTAAAGGGGTGCTTATCTTTTTTCCCTTAAAGTGTTTTCGATTAGAATTTATTTATACATGTCATGTCGTTTTCGAAAAATACAATATGAAAAATTTATTATGACATATTGAAATAAATCAGAAACTACTAAAAGAACTATGAAGAAAATAATATTTAGAATAGAAATTCTTGATCACACTTTTTATTTTTTCAATTTAATATATTTTGAGCTTTTTTTATTCTTAATTTATTAGTTTTATAATTTTAATAAAAGTTGGTTGGTTGTATTTATGACGGCCAATTGTCAACACGAGGGATATAGGCCGTGGGGAGGGGGGGGGGAGTGCCCTCCGTGCGGGTCTTTCTAAGGGAACCTAACCTATATTTACACTTGGGAAACCAAAGTTCGAAGAAAACTCCGAACGATTAGGCCGACGGGCGCGATTGGGATCAAACCCAGCACCTCCCGTCTATCAGCTTGGACAACAGAATCTCTCGGCCACTGGTGGGTAATTTTCATAAAGAATTAACAAATTTGCCTTTTTTATTGTTTAATCATTAAAAATTCCTTTTAAACATTTAAACTTTATATATGTGAGGATTCAAATCTAAAAATACATAGAATAAAACATTTATTTAAACAAGAAAATTCAAAATGTTTTAATTATTTAGCTGTATTTTCAACAAATTTATTTCTTCGAATTACTCAAGGATATTTACACTTGCATTAATAATATTTTACATTAAAAAATGAAACAGAATAATTTATCAATAGAGCATAAGAAAACATAATGAATTATTCCTAATAACAGGTGTTTAATTGTCAAAAAAGCCTTGGATATTTCATTAATCTTTAAAAGAGTTTTGAATATTTCATTTTCTTTAAAAAGGAAATTGTAACAGACATTCATTTATAATGACATTCTTTAGTTTATAAATAATGCATATTTTTAAAAGATTTCTAATAATTTTCTTTCGTAATTGGGTTTATCCAACTAATCAGTAAACCAGTTTGTCATTTTAAAGGTTTTTTTAAACATATTATTACGGCATATTTCATATGTATTGCTCCGATTCCAAATGCGTTATAGCATAAGGGACCTCGTCGAAGCTGGAATCGTGGATCGATGGAAACGTGTCGAATCGCTTCCCTTTCAGGTCTTTCTTGATCCGGAGGAACGAAAAAAAGTCGCTGGGAGCGAGATCGGGGCTGTAGGGGGGGGGGGGCTTGTGGCAGCTTTGCCACGTTAAACTTAGCCAAAACTTTGGCGGCTGCGAGTGACGTGGGAGAGGGCGCATTGTCGTGGTGAAAAATACGGTCGTCTCTGATGTCTGGGCGGACGCGCCGGGTTAGGTCAGTTTTACCCTGGAATGCACCACCATTTAGATTGAGTTCGGCGCGTCCGCCCAGACATCAGAAACGATTTGATTGTTCACCACACTGTTAAAAACTTGCAGCATTCTGTCCAGTCATTTGACCGTTTTTATCGAAAACGGTTATAGAACAGTAATTTAACACCATTCTACCCATATTATTGGCCGTTTTATGGTCACAATATAGTTAAATTATGGTTATGAAACCGTTTTTTTTTTTTTTTCAAAAAACGGTCAAATGACTGGACAGAATGCTGCAAATTTGTAACAGTGCACGACAATGCGCCCTCTCACACGCCGCTCGCCGTCGTCGAAGTTTTAGCGAAGTTTAACATGGCAATACTTCTGCAAGCCACCCTACAGACCCGACATTGCTTCAGCGACTTTTTTTGTTACTCCCGGATCAAGAAAAACCTGAAAATGAAGCGATCCGACGCGATTCCAGCGATCCAGGCAACTTCGACGAGGTCTCTCAACACACTTGCGCGTGAAGACTTCCAGGGAGCCTACGAACAATGCAAAAACGCTGGCAACAGTGTGTTGATTCCCAAGGGTTGTATTTCGAAGCATTTTGGTTCGCTGTACAAAAATGTTTAATAAATTTTGTCTCAGATCAGACTTGAAACTTTGTGAATACACACTATACATAGAATTTGTACTATAGTCAATAAACTCCTCCGTATAAAATATGCTAGACCTTTTTTGAAATTATTTACAAATTATTATTACATGCGTTTAATTGTCAAAAAAGCCTTGAATATTTTGTTAGTCTTTAAAATAGAGTTGAATATTTCATTTTCTTTAAAAAACGGAATTAGGAAAAGACATTCATTTATAATGACATTCTTTAGTTTATAAATAATGCATTTTTTGAAAAATTTCTAATAATTTTCTTTCGTAATTGGGTTTATCCAATTAATCAGTAAACCAGTTAGTCATTTTATCGACTTTTTAAACATACTATTAGGGCATGTTTTATGCATATTGCTCCTATTATAGATATGGTATAGCGTAAGAGCTATATAAAATGTGCATTACAGTCAATAAATTCCTCCGTTAGAGCTTCTTCCATTTGTAATGATTAAATTTGCACAACGTTCAGAATTAAAAGGCATAAATCGATTTTTTAAAATATAACATGAATAATATATCGAAAATAGTTAAAAAAAATATTTAAAACTAATTTTAAATAAAATATCTGTATTAGTATCTTGTGTTGTTCTGTGAAGTACTCAGCGAACATGATGCTGTTATGGTCATTTCCGACAATGACGTATGCAGCGTACGTCATGATATCTGACTGATTATTTCATGAAACAATGCGGATTCTCAGTAGAAAGTTTCTAGCTCTTATTTTTTACTTTGCAAGATGATTGATATTCCATAAAAAAAAAGTAAAAGAAATTTACATTTTTTTTTTTTTTTTTTTTTTTTTTTTTGTGTGTGTGTGTGTGTGTGTGTGTGTGATTCAAAATGTAAGAAAATCTACCAGATGTAGCAACACTGGTGGCTAGTGACATACATCTGCTAACAACACCAGAACAGAGGGGGTTAATATATTTTTAGTGGGAATCGCAATACATAAACTACTATTTTAAGCGTTTCATGAATGGGAATGGCTGGGCTAGAACTTTCTTTTAAAAACAAATTGCTGATACCTTATTAAACAATATAAGAAGAGTTCCAATAACTTTTAAAACTAATTTTAAATGAAATATCTTCATCAATATAGTTTAGTAGGTATTCTCAATGCAAAAAATACTATTTTTAAGTGTTTTATGAATGGCAGTGGCTGGGTTAGAATTTTATTTTGAAAAAAAAAAAACTGCTTATATCTTATTAAACAACGTAAGAAGCGTCCCAATAATATTTAAAACTAATTTTAAATGAAAACTCTTTATTAATATATTATTAAGAGGTATTAGCAATGCGGAAAATACTATTTTTGTTTCAAAAATGGCAATATCTGGGCTAAAATTTTCTTTTGAAAACAAATTGCTGATACCTTATTAATAAATATAAGAAGAGACCCAATAACTTTTTAAAATAATTTCCAATGAAATATCTTTATTAATAATTTTTAGTAGCTATATTAATGCAAAAAATACCATTTTTAAGTGTTTCATGAATGGCAATGGCTGGGTTAGAATTTTCTTCTGAAAACAAATTGCTGATTCCTTATTAACCAATATAAGAAGAGCTTAAACAACCTTAAATCCCAATAACTTTTAAAACTAATTTTAAATGAAATATCTTTATTAATATCTTTTCAGTAGGTATCACAATGCAAAAAATATTATTTTTAAGTCTTTAATTAAGGCCAATGGCTACGTTAGAATTTTCCTTTGAAATTAAGTTGCTGATACCTTATTAACCAATATAAGAAGAGTCCCAATATCTTTTAAAACTAATTTTAAAGTAAATTATTATTTCTCAAAAAATTGTCATTTTTTGAAAAACTTTTGCTATGTAACTCAGGAAAGACATTTTGATGTTATGTCCAAACGAAACAAAAATAATTTTTTTCACTTTTGGTTCAGTGGATAATTAACAAAAATATACTGAGATATAATTTTTTCCGAACAAAATAAAAAATCATTCATTAAAGTGTTAACGTGTGAAAACATAAGCAAAATTATTTCAAGAAAGTTAATTCTAGTATCAAATTTTTATATCATTTTATATAGATATAATAAAGATACTAAATTTATGAAAATCCGGGTGACATTTTCACGAAATCCATCGTGCAGGCTCAAAAATAATTCTTTTAAATAAAATCTTTTAAGGCGAGTTTTCCTTATTTCCGTATCCCGGTGATAGTTAAAGTTTACTTTAGTATAAATTTCGTAATGACAATAAATTTTTTATTGTGATTTCGTTTAATGTATACCAAATTAATGGAATTTTAATATCAGTGATTAAAAATATCTTAAGGGGTCTTGTACCTTTTAAACGTTACGAGAATTACTGAATAAATTCAAAGTTTGTGTTAGTCTATAGTCAAAACATTTTCGTGTATAAAGATAAAATTTTTACTATTGATTAAACATATTGTCCATGATAATACACTATCATTAGAAATTTATTTAACTTTTACAGAGTTTGTGTATTGTTGAAATCAAAATAGCTCTTTTTTTAAATCTATAAATCATACCGCGCATGATATCTGAAGAAAATACGCATGGATTGTCATGAAATTTGGTAAATTTACTAAACAAATATGTGTGTTTAAAATGATCTACTCTTAGGCCAAATTTATTTCAATAAGTATATAAAAAGAAATATTAAAAAAAAAAAAATCAAAATTTTACATTTTTAATGTATAATTACCATTATTACTATTATAGTATATATTATAATGGTATAATATATTATAATAGTATATATTACCATTGTGAATACTTAAAAGTAGATTTTGTTAAACAAACGTATTTATATAGTACCTTTACCATATTTCATGACAGTCCATACATACTTTCGCAGGGT
The DNA here is from genome assembly GCA_963932465.1 of Maratus speciosus. NCBI lineage: Eukaryota > Metazoa > Arthropoda > Arachnida > Araneae > Salticidae > Maratus > Maratus speciosus. Next base: position 496,624,134 of record OZ010794.1, on the reverse strand, counting down.
ATCATGCGCGCAATGACTTATGGAGTAAAACAAAGAGCTATTTTGATTTCAACAATACACAAGTTCTGTAAAAGGCTGATAAATTTCTAATGGTAGCATATTACAAAGCACAATCTGTTTAATCAATATCCAAAATTTCATGTTTATACATAAAAAGGTTTTGAAGATAGACTAACTCAAACTTTGAATTTTTTCATAAATTTTCGTTGCTTTTAAAAGGTACAAGACCCCTTAAGTGCTATAAAATTTATAATACTGAAAACACTAATAATTTTATAAAAATAAGCATAGGAATTTCAAAGAAACACGAAAACAAAATTCTAACTCTTAACATTTCTTTTTTCGTTTAATTTTGAAAGATCTATTTTCTCTTTAAATACTAAAACAAAATAAAATGACTAGTCAAAATGTGATTACTAGGCTTCTTTTGTGAACCTTATTTATTTCCGTTTTTTTTTCATATATTTTAGTTATTTAATATCATATTGAATTCATATAACTTTTAATGTTTCAAATGAAAATCAAATTTCAAATTACTTTTGCTTAAAAGGCGCAAAAGCCAACCTAGTGAAAAATATTCCATGCCGGGAATCGAAACCGGGCCATCAGTATAGCGCACTGACGTTCTACCGACTAAACCACATGGAACGATACCCAGCCTAGAACTTCTCACTATTACATTTTATTATTATTACATTTATTTACTATTACATATTTTCATTTGAAATAATGTATGCAAGGCGAATGTTTCTCTCAGGAAAAATTTCCAATTAATAATGTTTTAATGTTTCCTTTATATAAATAAATTATTATTTATTTATTATCATGAAAACCAATCTCTTTATTAAATATGATATTAATTGTATATAAAACTGGTAATTGTACATAAAAATTGCATATAAAATTCACATTGAATTGTTTATCCATTATTTAAAACATTCTATTTAAGTATCATGTATATTTTAATTTTTGATAAAAATTTATTTAAATAACTTAATTGGAAAATAAAGTTTTATAAATTTAATTAACAAACGGATAACTTTTCTATTTGTTCATAAAAACGGAATGCTCTTAAATTAATGCAAAACCATATTTCATTCAGAAGAACGTAAATTACAGTTTCGAAAGCTTTTCATAAATCATTTTAATATTTTTTTTTCAAAACAGACCTTTCCCGTTTATTAAATTTTATTGAATATAATTATAAATATGTTTAGTTTCAAATTTAAAAAAAGGAAATAAAGACGACTTTTCTGTATTCAACATAAATAAATGATTTTTTTTTTTACATTAAAAAAAAATATTATTTTATGTAATCTTTTCTAAATATCAATAAAGCATAACTATATCCAGAGCTATATAATGCTATGTAAATATCAACTGTCTTTTTTTTTTTGTGTGTGTGTTATCAGGAATTTCCAAACTGAGGATTAAAATCCAAGATCAAAATTTGTTAAACTATATTTAATAAGCTGATAAAGTATAAAAATAAATGTTCAATATTTAAATTTTAAACATATAGATGGATGTTTTATGAATTAATTAATACAACAATGTGTAAAACATTCAACAGACATTAAAAGGATATGCTTGTACATGCATAATATTATAATAGATAACAGAGTTTGATATAGTCATATGTTTATTTTTTCACTAACTTGTTCAAAAATGTTATCTTTTTATGCATTTCTAATTTTAAAATTGTTTTTCATATCTAATAGATAAAAGCTAGAAAACACTATTTTTCAATTTAACATAAGTATTTATTATTACAAACACTAATATAAAATGTATATAATAATAAAAATGTATGTGTATATATATATTTAGGTTTAATACGCATGTCTTCACACTTGTTAGTAGGTTCTAATTTTAAATACATTTAATTCTACTGAAGATGTTTTCATGTGCAAGCAAATTTTGCTAAAATACAGTTCATAGTTAAATAAAATCGATTAATAGTAATATCCAAAAGTTATCGTAATGCGAACTATAAACTCTTTGACACTTTTATCAATTAACGGTATCTATAACTTGGCTGCGGTTGATGAATAATATCAAATGAGAATTTAAATCTAAGGGCTAAGTTGTGCTCGATTTTATGAACAATTCATACTTAATTTTACATTTGTAATTTAAAAGCTGATTTCTTTATCTTTTTTTTTATGCAAAACCTATTATTCTTCGCACGCTGAGTGCAAAAACCTGATATCGATATTTAAAAATATATTAAATTTAAAAAATCATAAAACCCGACTGCGTAAAAAACGAACTAATTAATTATTTCTCATCAATATGAAACTATTTTTTTATATTACTTACCTTTTATTTATATTTATTTGTATTGATCACTTTTAAGATGTGTTTAATTATTAATTCCTATCTACAAACACTGTTTTGATGAGTTCTATAGATGTCTATTATGAAGGTTAGAGTTACAGTAAAGGTAGAAATCCAAAGTACACAACTTCCAGGTTGTGTAAAATTTAAACGGAGCTTCTGACTGCAAAATGGTCAATGAAACATCGTCTTCATTTTGAAAGACCTATCCAATGACTTGAGTAGTAAATAGGGTACGTAAAAAAAATTTTTCGTCTCTACCGCCATTTTGTAGTTTGCGGCCGCCATTTTGAATTTATAAAGACAAAACATATCCTATAACCATTGGGCGGTTAAGACAAATTGATAGAGACCTCATTCATTAAAATCCATCCAGCCGTTGGGATGTTTTGAAGGTATAAAGAAATCCACATACACGATACGCGTGAAACACATAACCCTTCTTTTCAGTCGGGCAATAAAGAGATAAAAGAACAATTTACTACGTTGCATCAAATGCTTCGCAAATTTTATTTTAGACTTAAACGGATAATTAAACAAAAACAGTGATCAGATTAACAATTCCTATAAAAATATTTTCTATTAGGATATAAACGTAAAATTTTAATTCAGTTTTAGTAGATATGCAGTGCAGAATAATATGTTTGTCGTTTCTTTAAAAAGGAATTTAAAAAATCCACATTCAAGATATCCAAAATTTTAAAAGATATGATGATAAACTTGCAAAGTTTGTTTTAATTTTATGAAAGTGTTTGACATACACTTGTTGTATATTAAACCTGGGGGCGGATGCACTGCACAACCATCACCTCATCGGGTTGACGACTGAAATTTCAAGATTAGTTAAAACTCGATTCGCATACCCTTTCATAGTAAGGGGGTTTTCCGGTAATTTTATAAGAATGCTTGTAAATTCCAAGATAAATATATTTATTAAGCACAGTTTAATGCTATAATATTTTCAATATCACTTCTTTCTATATATGGTTCAAAATAAAATTCTGTTTAAAAAATTTTTGTCTACAGCCATTTAAACATGATTTCTAGAAAAGAAACGGAAAAAATCCGACCCAGCCGCTGAAAGAGTCAAAATGTAACTGATCTGCCAGGTCATAAATTGGTGGAAAACACCTGCATCCTATTTCAGTGGTTCGCAGGTAGGTTTTGCATTGTGTTTCCTCGCTTTGAGTCCTCCATGTTTTCATGCCTTTGGATGCAGGAAAACGCACTGATAAACCTTCCGATCAACCACTAAAATCGGTCTGCAGGTGGTTTCCTCCAAGATATGACTTGGCAGACCAGTCGCATTTTAATATGCTAATCGAGTTCTGTCTAAGACTGTAATGTCAGCAGTCAACTCGATAAGGAGATGGTCTGTGCAGCAGTCTATATAGTTTTTTTTTTTTTTTTTTTTTTTTTTTTGAAGAAGATTATTAAAGAGGGAAAAATATGATTGATAAATTACCTTGAAAAGCTAATATAAAGATGTCATCATACTCAACAATGAATCTTTTTTATAAATAAATAAAATCGCTGGGAAAAAGTGAAAAATATAATTTTTGGAATATTTACAAAGTAATAAAAAAATTATGTTTGTTTCATTCCTTTTCAAAAGTAATTATACACTGAATAGCATTTTGTTTAAATAATAAATTACGTTGTTTCATTGAAAGTCAATGGTAATTATTCTACTAATATCAAAATCAATCCTAATGAATATCCTTTGTTTCATATTTTACTTTAAATGAAAAAGAAAAAATTAGAAGTATAATTACAATACAATTCTGTCAAACAAGTATCCATTTTGAGATAATAAATTCAAAAGATTTTAGAGATGATACGCAGAATGCCATATTTCTATGCTTTTACTGAGCTGCATCGGTAATCAATAAATGAATGAGCAGACAGAATATAAATTTTCGGTTTTAAAAGAGTTTGCATTTTGAAAGAAAGAGCAATTAAAAAAAAAAGAGAATTATTTTATATTCCGTTTGTGCTTTTGAACGACGCTTATAATTATTAAATGAACTAGCTGAACGCCCCCCCCCCCCGGCTTTGTCCTCTCCCGTTATAACAATCTAAAATAAAACTGAAGTTTTTATGATTTTATATCGTTGGAAAATCTTTCAAAGGAACCTAGTTTCGAGGGGCCCACTGCCTTCTGCAGCATAGAGTGTTTCGAATGAACTTAGTTTCAGATGTCCCAATGCCTTCGGCATCGTCTACTGTATCCCCAATTAACCTATTTCCGTACGAACCTTGGGTCCCCACTGCCTAAGACAGCGTATACCGGGATTACTCCGTACGCGCCAGGGATAATCTAAAACAAAGCTTAATGAGTGAATTCCTGTAGTAATTGGGTCGATAGAACCCGAGATGGGAATGCGCCCTATGATGGCGGAAGATGGAACTAAAATCGGTAAAACAATCGTAAGTTAAGTTGAATAAACAATTTCCGCAGAAATAGAGCCCATAGAAACCGAGAATATAATGCGATATTAATGTTAGAAAATGGTGCTAAAGGTAAATTTTCATACTATAGAAAGTGGCTGAATCGTAATCTAAGTTGAATAAAGAAATTGGCATTGAAATCAGGCCCATAGAAACCGAGAAAGGAAAGCATCGTTAATGTTCGAAAATGTTGGTAATTGAGATAAATAATAAGATAAACTTTCATAATACAAAAAGTAGCTGAATCGTAAAAAGCAGAAAAACAACGTTTAAAAATGCACAAATAATACATAAAAAGCTGCAAACAGCTGTTTAAAATCTACTAGCGAGATTATACTTCAGTGCAAGAGCCCAGCCTTACTTTTTCTAGCACGCTGTGCCTTGCTCTATCTTGCACTGGAGAAGAATCTCGCTAGTAGATTCGAAACAGCTGTTTGCAGCTTTTTACGTATTATTTGTGCATTTCTAAACGTTGTTTTTCTGCTTTTTAATATTCTTGCACAAAGGCTTTATTTGCCATTTTTATAGCTGAATCGTAATCTAAGTTGAATGAACCATTTCCCGTTAAATCAGGCTCATAGAACTGGAGGAAAGTATGCGCCTCCAACCGGAGCAAGGTGCCCCGCTATAAACTGAACGAGTTACCTTTAACATTAACGCGATACTTCATTTATAGATGAAATCATTTCCCGTTTATAGTTAACCACTTCCCTGAAATACTAAAGCGATTTTTAATTTACGGCTGTAGTGAGTAAACGTAAGTGGACGTCAAAAAAGAAGATTAATATTCGAAAAAAGTGGTAGAAGGAGTATAAGGACATTTTTTAATATTTTTTAAATTATCCGGAGAACTCTAGAACTATGTTAAAGGAAACTTCAAGAGTAAGATCTTTTTTAAAGAAGCTGCAAGAAGGGCCCCAAGAAAGCAATTAATATTCTGAATTGGTGGTAGCTGAAAGCTGAGAAATTTTTTTGTTGTTCAGAGGACCTAAGAAGTTGCTAGAAAAAAAGCTTGTGAATCGGACCATTTTTAAGTGATCTACAGTAGGGGTCTCAAACGGCGCCAAGTGATTTTTGAGAGCAGGTCCTTAAAATGAAAATACGTTATAATGTCCTAGTAAAAAGCACTTTAGATATTAAATTAGTTTAGATTTAGCATAGGGTATGAATTAATTATTAGGTTAAAATGTTAAAGAAATGCGCAAAAAATGGAAGAAATGCTTAAAAAGGGGGCCAAGGGCTTCAATAAAATGTGAGAGTGGTAGCCCGGATAGAGAAGACCAAGACTCAACTTTAAAGTTATGTATTGAGAGGGTGTTATAATTAGGGGGTGAAAAATGCATGGCGCATATAAAGTTCAAGGGGCCCTGGACGGGGCAATAGGGTGTCAAGTTCTCAACTCGAATATAGAAACGGGAAAATAACTAATGGTAAAAGAGCCCCAAATACGAATATCTGATTAAAATATAGCAATTTGTAAACAGTTCTATTGGTTATGTTTAGGGTACATAAACTTCAAGGAGTGCTGCACCGTGCCACAGGGGGCCCGGATCTTAACTGGAATATAGAAAGGAGAGGAAATAACTAAATGTAGAAAAGGTCCACAAAACAAAGAAGATCGGATAAAATGTAGTCACGTTAGTAGCAATTTAGCGCATTAAAACGTAAAGGAGACCAAACGCACCGGGCTTAAATATTAAAAATTTTATCCTACACTACATCAGGACCCATCTTGGACTATCCTTGCACAAATTTTCAGACATCTCCGCGCGGTAGATTTTTCTAGCCATCGCGCACACAGACACACAGAGCGAAACTTTTTTTTATTAGTATAAACAAGTCTTGCATTATACTTTCTATTGAAAGTTTAATTATTTAATAAAGATATATCTACCCTATGTATATAAAATCCTAATGAAACGAATTTATGAAAAGAATATTTGAAAAGGCTGAAATGTAACGATTCTTTGAATCGACTGATTAAACAACTGATTATGTTTCACGGCGACTTCTCCTAAAATATGGAATACTTTGCGATGAAATTAACACCAAAAATTAATATTGATCCGCAAATTTCAAAACTGGTATTAGAATTTTTAAATTCGAATTAGTTTTCGAAATATTAATTTTTTTCTAATTTTATATACATTTTTCTAATGATGGCAACTCAAATTTTAATCAAACAGATATATTTTTTTCAGATTTAAGAAAAGGTTGCTATTTTAAACTAATTTGGCGAGAAGTTTGACCTCCTTTAAATGTATGCTAAGAAATGTATCATGTTACTTTTATTCATAATTTAATTTGTATTTCATTATCATTTTATTTAATACAAACAGAAACATTTAAAATAAATGGCTTTCACTTTTTTTTTAACGAAATGAAAAGAAAAATATTAGGCACAGATGTCATATACGCACCGGGGTACCTAATTGGCGCCAAAATGGCATTATTTTGGTTGACATGGTAACCCGGCTATTGTTGTTTAACTTTGTAAGAACAAAGAAAATAGTATAACATTAATAAATATACAAATAAAACGTCGAAATAAAAATCACTTGATGACGTAATGACGTGTAACTTGCTTAAAGTCAAGTGAATGTGACATTTATCAACCATTATTGGCATTTAATCTTATAGCTTGGTGATAGATCTTTGTTCGACGGGATAACTAAGTAGTACCAAAAATACATATGTAACGGGTATTCGAAAACGAGGATTTTGCCAAATTTTCGTTAAAAAAAAAATCACGCCAAACCGGGTGCGTATATGGCATCTGGCCAAATATTAAATGATGTAACAAACGATGACATTTAATTTCAATTTCAAAGCAATGTTTTAATTTACCACTCGAAAAAAAAAAATGCTAACTGGAGAGTTGAAAAATAGTTATTGGCGAGATTTGCAGCCGGCTAGCGTAACAGTACCAAGAATTCTTTGCGACAATGCTTTTATGTAGTATTATTCGAAAAAAAAAATTGATTTTTTAAAAATCGAAATGGAAAACTTTCGTCACAGATGCCACATACGGTCCCATATTCGCGCTATTTTCTTCTGACGCCAATGTCATATACGCAACGGGTACTTAACTGGCGATTTGATAAGCCGGATGTTGTTGTTTATGCTGCTGATCTTTTCCCCAAATTAGCGTCGGAAAAAAATCGCGCCAATATGGGGCCGTATATGATATCTGGGCCACATTTGCATATGAAAAGCGAAGGGATCAGAGCGTATTTATTTATGGCAGTTACATGACTTGGACTATTATAATATAGATGAAATGATGGCGATAGAATAATATTTGACGACTTATCACCTGTACCTGGCTAATATTAAAGTACCAAAATGGCACCAGGAATATAAAAAGCGAAGTGGTTTGCCCGGAACTCTTGATGATAGTCACATGACTTAGGCTATTTTCATAGAAATTGTTTTAAAATACCTGGAGACAATGACTCTGTACATTTAATTCCTTCTATTTTTAGCTTCTTTTCAAACTTTTAACTGATCCTCTTTAATCAAACACGAAAACAAACATTGGATGTCTTAACAGCAACTGATTCGGCCTTTAATTGTTGAAATCAAAGGACAGTTTACAGGGATATCTGCACAGCTTTTTTCAGTATAATTCAATCGTCTATAATATTTTTTAAACCGATCAGATTAGCGTGTTTTTAGATTCTGCGGTGTCTGAACGGGGGTTGGCAAGCGTAGCTTGCAGGGGGCAGAGACCCTAGTATATATATAAATTTATAATATATGTTTCAGCAATAAATCACGGCCTAAATATTGAATAGATTACTTTCATCTCATGTTTGACACAGGGCTCTGCTTCATAAAGATATTCCATCTTGTGCTGCGAACACAGCCTTGCCAACATATAAGAGTGTGGGGTGTCAGGTTGGATATCGTCCGAGTGGTTCAGCTGGTAGAATGTTGTTGTGACGTTGGTAAAACCAATGACCCGTGTTCCAGTCAGAGCTTGGACAGTTTTTCCCTCTGTTGGCTATACGCCTAGTTAGCAATGCAAAGAATCATGTATCTAGAATATTTAATTATTTAATTTACACAGAGAGCGCTGAAAAGTTCGAAATATGGCTAAATGTTACAATTTGATTTTACCAGCTATTAGAAGTGTTCAAAAACCTACTCTCTCCCCCAAGATCAATGCAAAAAATTTAAGATTAAATGCATCAAGACATACATATCTTGAAATAGATGAAATATATGGTTTTAAAGCCTAGTCAATTTCATCTTCGTAATAAAAACGACACCCACGAACATTCTTTATTAATTACAAAATAGGCAAAAATAAAACGCAGCAAGATCAGGAGAATAAGACAGATGTTCTAACAAATTCATTTTTTTTGTTGTTGTTGTTGTTTAAGAAATTCGACCGTAATCATTACTGAGTCATAAGATGCACTGTCATGGTGAAGCATGTATCCCTTAGCATTTACCTCCTTGAAAATATCTGGAAAACAACACCAGTTAGCTGTCACTGCATTCTGTCCCTTTTAGTTTAATAAATCTAGCTAGCCCTGCACTTCTAAGGAACATGCCATACATTACTTTTTTCACTAGCCGCCCTTGGCGACCTGTTTGGTCTCCCTTAAAATTTATGTTTGGGAAAGCATACTAAGTATTGTGTTATGTTACTTTTATTCATAATTTAATGTATTTGGACTTCCTTAAATATAATTAATATAATTCCTTAAGCTAATATTGGTGTTGTTGCTTAAAAATATTTCAATTTGTTGATTTTCTGTAAAGAAGTAAACTCTGTTGGTTTACAATGGAAGTCTATGGGAATTTGGCGAAATATTAAAGGTATCGCCAAGCTGGCGTCCTTTTTGGCGACTAGTTTTGGTCAATTTGTTCGCCAATTGGCCATATCTCACCTATTTGTCGCCAAACTTGGCGGTATTTGGCGACAGAACAGTGTCCCCCTATGGTATAATACCTCCCTTTATAAGTATGGAGATGCATTAAATGATGTTCAATAACCAATGAGATGCGTTTCATTTGGGCGTTGCCATTAAATAATTAACAAATAATCGCGATATATGTGCCACGTACGATAGCGTAATTTATATATAGATTATTCATTGTTATTGTTTTTAATTGTTCGTTTCACTATTGTTGTTTTGGAATCCTCTTTAAAGTCCCATAATTTAGTTTCTTGACATGTTGGGAAAAAAAAAAAAAAGGTATGTACATTTCCTCACCTGTTATGATTTTAGAAATAATGAGGCCACCACCATCCTTAAGTAATTTTTTTTTGTTTCTTTACTTATACTGACACGCTGAGCTTTTGGTGTTCTGTTAAATTATTGGGATCCAACGACAAACTTAAAATTTCGTATGCAGTACTTCATGGATAATTTTTTGCATACTTGCGTGTCCAATATTAACTGTCTTCTGTATCATTTGGCAGACTGCAACTGCAGATAACAATGCCTTTCCGTATTTTATCCAGGAGAGAATTTCTGCCTATATTAATCTATATTCGGCCTATATTTCGGCTATACTAAATTCCATAAACTTTTATAGTGGCACGAGATATACACTGGTTATCAAAAATTAAGGAAAAGTCACAAAATGCTAATTTTCAAATACGCGAACACTCAAAAGGAAATAATGTATTTCAAGTAATTACTATCTCTACAACACAGCTGGCCCATATAACATCTCATTCAGGTCACACATGGTCATAAGTCTCACAGTCACTACGGGGAAGCAAAAAAAAAAAATAGGAAATTCCATAAATCTCATTATGAGTCTCAAATGATCACTATATGCCACTCCACTGAGAAGTCAATGTGACTGCTGCTTTGTGACGAGTCACCAGGTGACTTTACAATGTAGTTACATTGTGACTCTCATGTGACTGTCATTTGTAGACTCAATTTCAAAGTCATCGTGAACGCTGCATTGTGATAAGTCACCAAATAATGTAACATTAAAGTCACATGATGACTTTTCCCAAAAGAGCACAATGGTGACTTCACAGTAGTCTCTCTGTCACCTGAAAGTCATCATGTCATTTTAATGTGACATTATTTGGTAACTTATCACAATGCAGCGTTCACGATGACTTTGAAATTGAGTCTACAAATGACAGTCACATGAGAGTCACAATGTAACTACATTGTAAAGTCACATAGTTACTCGTCACAAAGCAGCAGTCACACTTGCTTTTTATTGGAGTCACATATAGTGATCATTTGAGACTCATAATGAGATGTATGGAATTTCTTATTTTTTTGCTTCACCGTAGTGACTGTGACACTTGTGACCATGTGTGACCTGAATGAGATGTTATATGGGCTAGCTGTGTTGTAGAGATAGTAATTACTCGAAATATATTATTTCCTTTTGAGTGTTCGCGTATTTGAAAATTAGCATTTTGTGACTTTTCCTTAATTTTTGATAACCAGTGTATTTTCAGCATGTTAATTGTATACGTTGACGACATTTTTCTTATATATATTCTTATATTTCGTTATATATATTTTTCTTATATATTGAGCCCGATAATGCTCACGCGTCAACTCAATTTCCTCTTTATACAAAATTTATTCTCTGATAGCTGAAGTAAAATTGTCTTCACAAATTATCGTCTGCTGGCATAAAATACTCCAAATTCAAGTATCCAACCAATATATTTTTATTTATTTATTTTTGCTAGTATTGTTTATTTATCAAAAATTTTAGTTTTTAGATTCATTATAATTTTATCTATAGTAATTTGATTAACGAAAAGCAAGAAGAATTATATCCTGGAATGGCATGTAAAATCTTTTTATGTACGTTTGCATAAATTTTAATCCTTTATATTTACATTAAGATATTCTCAAAATTTTAAAATCTTAAAAAATATTCATTTTAATTTTACAATCGAAATTAAATTATACACAAATTCTAGTAGTTCTATCTTTTAACAAGTTAAATCTAGAAAATTTGCATCTCTAATTCATTACATTTTGAGTAAGTGTGGATGTTTTTTTAGGTAGCTTTCATTACAAAAAGCTACCTATTGCAGCCGTTCGGAGGAAAGCGATTTCAAAAAATTTTGGTATATTTTCATCAATCATGACCCGCAGACCCCGAAACCACCCTCCGTTCAAAACTGACATATATATATATATATATATCTGACATTTGTCACACTGTAACTCTCGTATTTATGAACCGATTTGGATGTAATTCGGTGTGTACATAGTACATACCAATGTCTCGACCGAGTTCGTTGGCCAGCTGCATCCGCCGTTTTGTTTCAAAATGGCGGCCATTTAATTTTTTTTTTTAATTTTAAATTTGAAATGTGGTACCAAAAAATTGAAAATGTAAAAATATTGTTTTCTTATGTATTTGACCTTTATACAAAGAATCTGGAGCAGTTTTTGTTTTGTCTATATCTTAAAAAATGGCTGAGTTTTAGCATTTTGAATTTCTAGCGTGGCTGACATTCTGAAACGTCCTGAATTTTGTCACGCGATAAAAGGCGTATTTATGAACCGATTTGCATGTAACTTCGTTTATACATAGTACACACAAATATCTTGACCGAGATCGTTGGCCAGCTTTATCCGCCATCTTGTTTAAAAATGGCGGCCATTTAAAAAAAATTTAAAATTTAAAATTTAAAATGAGATACCAAAAAATTGGAAAATGAAAAAGATTTTTTTTTGTATGTATTTGACCTTAATGCAAAGATTCCGGAACAGTTTTTGTTTCGTCTATATATAAACAAGTGGGTAAGTGTGATCACAGATCTCACAGAGGGTTTCGTTTAATATTCCTTTAAAAACACTTTATCCTTTTGAAAAATCTGTTAGTTCCACATTTCGCAACCAGGGACTCACTCTATTCTAAACAAACCTCTATCCGCACGAAACTCTGTTTTTACATACTATCCTTAGATATATTAGTCGAGGGAATTTGGTCCATAACTACCGAGATAAGTAGTCGCCCCTGGCGGTAAAAAGTGGAACTAAAATAATTTCGTAAGGCTATGGTGCATAATATGAAAGAATGGTCAAAGGGGTGTCGGCAAAAGTTGGGAAAGTGCTCCCCGGGTGAAAGGGGCGGAGGATAGAAAAATTGCTTAAAATACACAAGTTAGAGCCCGAAAAAGTAAATAATATAAGACTTTTTGAAAATTTTATGACTTGTCGTGTGGTCTGAGGTATTCAGTATACGTATGCAAAAATCCACGTCTCCAACTTAATTAGGGGTTCTCTTAGCAAGAATTGCTTAAAATACATATGTGGTAGCTCAAAGGGTTAAACGTAAGACTCTTTCAAGATTTTATGATTTGTCGCCTGGCTTCAGGTGTTCTACTATAAGTATGCAAAATTTCAAATCTCCAATTTAATAAGGGGCTCAGTTAGGAAGAATTGTTTAAAATACACATGTGGGAGGCCAAAGGGTTAAATGTGCGACTTTTTCAAAATTTTATGGTTTGGCATTTGATGTGAGGTGTTCAGCTGTAAGTATGCAAGATTTCACGCCTCCAACCTAAATAGGGACTCACTTATAAAGAATTGTTTAAATTACACATGTGGGAGCCCAAAGGGTTAAATGTACGCCTTTTTGAAAATTTTATGATTTGTGATTTGATGTGAGGTGATCCGCTATAAGTATGCAAAATTTCACGCCTCCAACCTAATTAGGCGCTCACTTTGAAAGAATTGTTTAAAATTCACATGGGGGAGCCCAAAGGGTTAAATGTACGACTTTTTCATATTTTATAGTTTATCGTTTGATGTGTGGTGTTCAGCTATAAGTATGTAAAATTTCACTCGTCCAACCTAATTAGGGGCTCACTTAGAAAGGATTGTTTAAAATACACATGTGAGACCCGAAAGGGTTAAATTTACAACTTTCTCAAAGTTTTATGATTTGTCGTTTGATGTGAGGTGTTCAGCTATAAGTATGCAAAAGTTCAAGTCTCCAACATGTATAGTTTCTGAGAACGGGCTCTGTGACGGACAGACAGACAGACAGAGGAGCGAGACGAATAGGGTTTCGTCAGATGAACGAAACCCTAAAAAATGGCTGAGTTATAGCATTTTGAATTTCTATTGTTGCTGACATTTTAAAACGACCTGATTTTTGTCACGCGATAACAGGCGTATTTATGAACCGATTTGGATGTAATTTGGTCTGTACATAGTACATACCAATGTCTCGACCGAGTTCGTTGGCCAGCTTCATTCGCCATCTTGTTTCAAAAGGGTTGCCACTAAATTTAAAATTTAAAATGAAGTATTAAAAAATTGGAAAATGAAAAAGATTTTTTTTATGTGTTTAGACTTGATACAAAGCTTTCGGAGCAGTTTTTGTTTCTGAAAATTTGTTCTTTTGTTTATATCTTAAAAAATGGTTGAATTATAGCACTTTGAATTTCTAGCATGGTTAACATTTTGAAACGATCTTGTATTTGCCACGCGATAACACACGTATTCGCCTATTTCGATGTAAGAAGGCATGTGGATAGTATACATCAATATCTCGACCACGTTCGCTGGCCAGCTTCATCAGCCATCTTGTTTCAAAATGACGCCCATTAAATTAAAAATATATATATATTCAAAGTGAGGTGCAAAAAAATTAGAAATTGAAAAAGATTTCTTTCTTAAGTATTTGACCTTGATATAAGGATTCAGGAGCATTTTTTGTTTGTCTTTATCTTAAAAAATGGCTCAGATATAGCAGTTTCAATTTATAATATGGGCGACATTTTGAAAAATCTGATTTTTTGACTGCGACAGCACTCGTATATATCAACCTATTCCAATGTGAGTGAGCATGTGTACAGCAATTACTAAGGTTTCGACCAAGTTCACTGGTTAGCCTCATCCACCATGTTGTCTTAAAATGACAGACACTTTAAGAAATCGCCGAATTTGGCAGCCAAATATAAGTTACTTTAAATGAAAGCAGCTTGGATAAAGCTGACAAATTTCGCAAAATTCTCATTCATAATGATTTAGTATTGATAAAAATTAGTATTGAATCTCCTATATTCGGTTTCCACTAATTGAGATTCGTGTGTTTGAATAATATAAGTTGGCTTTTTAAAATTAAGGAATATGAAAGCTACCTCTTCCTCCCGGCACTGGCCGGAAGGACTTTTTTAATATTAAATCTGAAAACTTTATGAAAGGTTCTTTTATACTATTGGACATAATGCTTACATAATATAAACGCAAGTTTTTTTTTATGATCATTTACAATTTATTTAATTTACTGATAGTTAACAAATTTTTAGAAAACTGCTTAAATGCTAACTTCTGGAACTGTTTTCTATTGTTTATAGCAACTTTTTTTTTTTTTTTTTTTTTTTTTTTTTTTACTTTTCATATACACCCATTCATTGCATGTTCGTAATAATATGTGTACATATTCGATTCTATGAAAATATTTCTGCTTTAATTATACTATTATTATTATTATTATTTTTATTTATTTATTTTTTTTTACATGTGCGAATTAAATTTTTTTAAGATAATCTCATTATATTTTATATGCTAATAACCATCTGTTTCAAGTGTAAATTTAAATGCATATTTTTAAATATTTTCGAAACTAAATCAAGTGAATTAATGATTATTGAATACATAATTTAATTTTCACAATATTTTTTTATTGAATATATTTTAAACTACACCTTATTAATTTAATACCGCTTTATTTGATTAGTTTATTTTAAAGAAATAATCCTTTTGGTTATTATACAAAACAATTCCAGTTTAATTAAATTTATCATATTAAAACTTAAGTATCAAATATATTTTTTAAAGTTTATATTTTACTAAATTTAAGCTTTGTACATATTTTAATGCATTAATTAATTAAAACAGAAATTACTGAAATTAAACTAAAACAATAATAACATATAATTCGTGATATATTACTTTTTTTTACCAAATAAAGATAAGTATATATTCATTAATAATAAATATATTTATATTATTCTTCTTTAAACGAAAACGTACTGCGGTGTTTCAGTAATATAGTTCGACATTTTGTTTTAAAAAATTTTCAGATATAAACACAAATATTTTCAAATGATCTGAAAATGTGTCAGAAACTTTCGAGTTGTTGAACGGCGAATTTATTTATTTATTTTTTTTTTTTTTAATACCAACTTAATATGATTTGGATAAAACGAACTCTTTCAGAAATATGAAATTAAAAATTCGTCAAAAGCGACCAGATAAAGTTGTAAACTGGGTTTATCTCTTATCTTGATTTAGTTTTTGTTGTTGAATTAGTACTTAACTTCGAAATCTACCTCCACCTGTAAGCCGAGCCGGCAGGGATTTTATTTTTAACAAAATTTCCAGCTTAAGCCAGACAGCCTACAATCAATTTGAATAAATACATTCCAATTTATTTTGTTCTACATACTACTATTACACTAACCTATGCACTGAACTAGCAGTTTTACAATATCTTCAAAAAAAAAAAAAAAAAACTGAAATATTTCAAAATAGGTAAAAAAAATACATAATTTGTATTGAAAATTAACATATTTTATATTCGAGTACCCATAAAATAATTATATTATCACACACAGCTTAGACTCTAGTTCTGAACATAGTGAGTAATATGGAAAGCAACCTGACAACTTTTCACTGAAAATTGTTTAATTGTAATGAAATTTATTGAACATGGAGGTAACGAATAAATTTATTTTCCAAAAATCGCTTCTTCGAAATTTTTCCTTTTACCGAAACTTTGTATTGTGGAACACAGAAGGCATGCGTACATGTTTCCGATTGGTTGCAAGAAGATTTCGATTTATAATGCTTTTTTTTTTGCGTATACATGCTCAATTTTGAAAAAGCTTCTGTTTACAATGTGTTTCTATATATAGGAGGTACAGCCTTAGAAAAAAAAAATACAATAGAACCCGGTTAAGACGAGTTTCAAGGGAGTAGGCAAAAGTCGAGTATTAAACGGGATCGCGTATTAAAAGGGATTTATATAATGTTGCAGGAAATGGGCTTATTTACAACATCTAATTATCCAAATGAACATTAGAACTTTCATTTATATGTGTACGGTCGAAAAATGTATCTTTTATGTATATTTACATTAAAATTTAACTGAATTCAACTTTAACTCATTTTTTTTTCTTTTTATAGAACCAAATGGAATAATAACTGAAAATAAAAAGTGAATTCAAACGGCTTTATTATGGATTAATATGCTGCAACCAAAAATAAAAATGATGAATTCCTGCTAGGCTATTTTTTTTTTTTTTTTTATCAGAGCTAAAAAAAAATATTAATCTTTTGAAGCACTTGTTAAAATGATAGTTAGTACTTTTGATAATGAGTACAATTATAATCTGCCCTTCTTTTCATTATAAGAAAAAACTATCCTCATTAATAGTATTTGTGTAAAAAAAATGTTAGTATAGTAAGGAGTACAGACAGAGGTAAAGCAAAGAGTAAAGAATTAAACAACCGCATTCGTAAATATTTAATCTTTACGTTTTTCATTTCTTTTTTGCCTATAATATGTATTATGAAACATAGTAGGGGTATAACGTACATTTAAAACCTCACTAACAATAGGTATACTAATCTTTAATCATAATAATTTCATGACATATCTGAGTATACTGAATTCGTATATCTCCTTACTACAGTAAAAACATACACGAAGCGACAGACAAAAGAATGTTAGGACACGAGATCAAACAAATATTGTAGTGTTGCTAATTCAGCGGGTTTTTTTTTTAATTCAAATATCTGTCACTATTTTCGATTAGTAATGTTCACATTAATTAATCTGTTATTAAATAAAGTAAATATTTCTATTCGCAAGCAGTGTTTTTTATTTGAATATAAAAGGAAAATCTGGTAAACTGGCATCATTGAAGAAGAGACAAGGAATTCACATCTTGATCAATGAATTCTCGTCTTAAGCGTGATTTTTTGCCTCAAAGGACCGAAAATCTCTCGCGTATTAAGCAGGATCGCGTATTAACCGTTCGCGTATTAAACGTGATATTTTTGCATTAGCCTTATAGGCGATATTCACGGGACCAGAAAAAATCCGCGTATTAAACGGGATCGCGTATTAACCGTGAGCGTCTTAACCGGATTCCACTCTAAACACTCCCTACTATAACTCCTCAACAAATTATCGTAGAAGAAAGTTACTGGTACCGAACAATTGGAAATATAGTCTACTTATAAATGATGTATATAAAATTTGCTTAAGGGGCATCTACATATTAAAATGAACCCAAACTTCATTTTTTTTTCAATGGCAATACCCAATTTTATCAAAATATTTCAAATCTTCGGTTCAAACTATGACTAGACACCAAATTTCAAGTAATTTGAATGATAAGCTTTTGAATTAGAAACATTCAAAATTTAGTGCTTCTAAAGTTAAATTACATTTTCATATTTTTATTAATATCTCCTGAAATTATACTCCTAATGTGTGAATTTTTTGTGTAACAATAATACTAAAATACCCAAATATAAATACGTTGAATTTGCAATTTTTATAATTTTATTATATGAATTATGAATTGTGAAATTAATATTCGAAAAAATTATGAATTGCAACGTACATTTTTTTTTTTTTTTTTTTATGGAGTTAGATTTATTAAGACCTGCTTTATGGAAATCCAAAATTTCACATTTTTCTTCCAAGTAGTTTTCAAAAAAAAAACGGTAAAATGATGGTTTAAGGGGCCGTCTATGATAGAAGTGACCAGATATTTTGATATTTCTTATGCTATCTTGTAATCTAGCGGTCTTCAATGACTGCTTGAGTGACGCTTAATATGCCTTGATCAAGAAGGGGACTCTCTCGGTCAACAACGGAGCACCGAATTAAATTTGGTTACAGGCCCCAAAAAACGCTCCGTTTAAAATAATTAATTTCTCGGAAACTTATCGTATGAATTGCATAAAAATTTGTTTTTAGGCTAATTGAAAGTTGTAGAGTTCATTTATGCTGTCAGAATTGTGTACTGCTGTTGAAAAAAAAAACAAAGTTATGGTTCGTTTTAACACATAGATGGCCCCTAAGCAAATCTTTTAAATTAATGTTTTTACTGAAATTTCTAAATATGTATTTTTAAAGTTTACTTTAGTTTTAATAAATGAAAACAAGAACAATATCTTATTCCAAAACATCAATATCTCATGGCACATCTATTAAAATACATGAGATATACACATTTATTTTTACTATGGTATTAGATCCTTTAAAACGTTTACTCACCAGTGAATTGTTGACACATCCGACGTTTAAACTCTGTTGATAAATTTCAACAGGGCCTTTTGTGATTAAATTCGCTATCGTGCGAAATATTAACTGGTTATCAAAAGATTTATTGCGAATAAATCTTGAATTTATCCATAGAAAATTTGCTTATTTTATTTGCAAAGTATTTAAGATTTAGCTAAAATTAAAAAAGTAAATTAAAAAATAAGGTGCTCCAGCGTTAAGATAATGTATATATATATATATATTGTATTTTGATAATATACAAGATATAGCATTGCTATAGCTATAGAAAATAAAAATAATTATGAGTCAATAATGTCTTCCTATTAGGAATACAGGGCCGCCACAGGCATTAAGTCACAAAGGGTTAATATATTTTCCCTTAGAATCCAAAATTTATCATTCCGTGTGGCAAATAACCTTGAAAAAAGCCAACTCTTAGACACATGATAATAAACTTGCAAAAAAAAAAAAAAAAAAAAAAAAAAAAAAAATCACATTAAAGTTTTTAGATTATAAAATTCACATCATTTTCCAGATTTTCTTTTAAAAATGTCAAATATTAATAATCAAATGAACTATAATTTTAAAACATATGCACAAAAGAAATGCTCCATAATTATTCATAAATTTAAATAAAATGAAACGGAAAACTACAAAAAAGAAATTTCGCATTCATTAACAAATAATTATACATGGTATTTCTGACAATTAAGAGAGTCAATTAAGAAATAAAATCTACAAAATTCTGGCTTTTCATATACATGAATAATAAAATAATATATGAAATATACAAATAAGAAAACTTTACTAAAAAAAAAGTTTAATGGCTTGTTTTTGTTTACTTTCTACTTTCCTCATTTGAAAGTGAAATCTTTGGTTTGATTTTGGGCAAAATTGAAGTGAAAAGTTAGGGGTCGACTTATACGCGGGGTTTTGATTTTTTACAGAATTTGCATTCGAAAGTTAGGGGGTCGACTTATATGCGAGTCGACTTATAGGCGAGTAGATACCGTATATACTCGCGTATAAGTCGAGGAATTTCTGTCAATTTTCGGCAAGCAAATTAGGGCGTTCGACTTATACAAAATGCGAGTCAATTTAAAAAGCAAAAACAAAAACTTTGAATACTGCAAAAATCTGAGTTTATATGTGTATGAGTAATAAAATAATATATAAAATATTCAAATACTAATAATTGATCATTAAAAATTTTTCAATGATTCGTGTTCGTTTATATATTCGTTTTTTGCATTTGAAAGTGAAATCATTGGTTCAATTTTGTGCAAAATTCAAGTAAAAAGTTAGCAACTTATACGCGGGTTTTTGACTTTTTGCAGAATTGACAGTGAAAGTTACGGGGTGGAATAATAACACGCGAGTATATAAGGTGAGTAACAATCAAATTATTTCTGGGACCTGCATCACGCAGCAACTTTCCCCAGACTTGAGAAATTTCACAGTACTGTTAAAAACAGCAGCTTGTAATTTTTACAGCAAGACTGTTGGCAGCTGGAGTGGCAGCATATTTCGTTGTAAAATACAGTGATTTTCCTGCAAATTTTTCAAGCACCGATCCTGTGAAATCGAATTCAAGCAACAAGTTAAGTAAAAATTGCATTATTTCTCTCACTTGATCAACGCAGCCAATTGCAAACTGACTTCACAAGACTTGGGAAATTTTAAGGCTCTCTTAAAGGCAGCAGCTTGCGAATTTTACAGCAACTGTGTTGGCAGCTGGGGTGCCAGCACCTTTTGCTGTAAAATAAATATTTTTTTTCTTATAGTGTACATTACTTTGAAACGTTTGAAGCTACTTTCTAATTTCTTTGAACTATATGTTCCCGTATAAACATATAAAACAAATTATTAAGTTTCTATGTTTTCCATTTTTTTTTAAAAGTTGCATTCGCAAATTCATTTCCTTTAAAATATTCAGATATTTACAGAATTAAAAGTGTAATGTAACTATAGAGAGTAAAACTGACATTCTATTGCCATAGACCGTTAAAAAAGAAAACCTATCATTCAAGTTTTACAGCATATTACCCAATTCATTATTTGATTTTTGTAATGTTCTGTTGTCATTTCTTTCTTTAATAATCAAGAATTACGAAATGCAATCAACTACTCGTATTTTCTCCCAGGGGTTATTACTACATGAATAAAATATTTAAAAAATAAATACAGGGTGATTCATAAAAGATGGGCAGAACTTTAAGGGGTTATAGTACACTTAAAGACAAATAATATTAAATAGGAGACTAAGGGTCCCAGACGTATTCCCAAGGTGATAGGAAGCATTAAAGTTTAGGGTCCGAAATTTCAAATGATTATAAAACATGGAAAAATTGGTCGATTCGTTTGCGGTTTTTGCAAAAAATTTTCTTTATGCCAGTATTTTCTTGAAATAAAATTTTAAAGTTCAATTTCAAAAAATGCCGATAGGGGGCGCTTTAGACTTTGGAGTAACAAACAACTATTTTTTAACGTTATTTTTTGTATTTCTTTAAATGATTTCGAAAGCTTAGACTTAAACTTAAATTTTGATCTAAAAATCTGAGTCCTAACGAGTAGTTAAGTAGCGTAAACTGAAATTTGAAATTTGAAACCCTTCTCCCCCCAGAACAAAAATCAGTTATTCCCGATCTTTGTGTCGTAGATTAGGCTCTAACTACTGCCGCGTTTTGCTAAAATTATTCTTTATGTCAGTATTTTCATGAAAATAAATTTTAAAGAAAAATTTCAAAAAATTCCGATAGAGGGCGCTTTAGACTTTGGAGTAACGAACAACTATTTTATACCGTTATTTTTTGTGTCTCATTAAATGCTTTCTAAAGCTTAGACTTAAATTTTCAGCCCAAAATCTGAATCGTTAGACGTGGTTAAGTTTCTGGGGAGAGGGGTTTGAAATTTCTACTCCTGAGCACAGTTCAGTTTACCATGTCCACACATTGTGTGCTGTGATACGAGGTAAAAAGACACAAATTAGGATTATGTTACCAAAGCATATTTATTAACATGTAATTACAATAAATGTTCAAAATTGTGACCACCAGAGGTTATGCACGCAGAACAACGGCGAAGAATGGAACGGCGAACATTCGCGAAAACATCAGGCTTTTCGAGCACTTCCCCTACAGCGGCGGAAAGTCTGGCGACCAGTTCCTCGGGGGATTCAATGGGTGTCTCATACAAAAGAGCCTTCAATCGTCCCCAAAAAAAGAAATCGAGGGGTGAAAGATCTGGCGAGCGAGCAGGCCAAGCAACAGGACCACCTCGACCAATCCATCTGTTCGGAAATGTGATGTCCAGATAGTTGCGGACGTCTCGTACGTAATGGGCTGGCGCTCCATCGTGCTGGAACCACATGACCCGCCGGATGCGTGGAGGAACAACGTTTAACAGGTCTGGCAGCACATGTTGCAGAAATGTGAGGTATGTTTTACCGTTGAGGCGTTCAGGAAGAAGGTACGGTCCGATTAGGTGGTCTCCGAGGATTCCTGCCCAAACATTGATGGAAAAGCGTCTCTGATGAGCATGTGGATACGTAGCATGTGGATTGACATCCGCCCATACATGTGCATTGTGTGTGTTAAATGTACCTTCACGTGTGAAGGTACATTCATCGGTGAAAAGCACAGTTCGTCCAAAATGTGGATTTAGCGCGTTCTGCTGCAGAAACCAGCGGGCGAATTCAATACGATTTGGATAATCCCCTGGAGACAGTTTCTGGACTCGTTGCACATGAAACGGGAGCAAATGTTCATCCTTCAGTACCCTCCAAGTCATGGACTGTGAGGTATCCACCTGCCTAGCCACTGTTCGTGTACTTGTACTTGGCTGCGCCGCTACTACATCCAGAATGGCTTCTGCAACAACTACTGATTCGTCCTTTTTTGCACGACCTGCATTCGACCGGGAAGCGAGAAATGATCCCGTCTCACACAACTGTCTGTGCAAGCGCTCGAAAGTTTTGCGGTTAGGCAACCGCCTGTTGGGAAATCGCTCTCCGCACATTCGTTGTGCCTCTGCACCATTTCCATCTGTCGCTCCGTAAATTAAATGCATCTCAGCCTTTTCCTTATTCGTGAAGGGCACCATCTTCCGATTCATTACTACAGCGACTTACACTTGACTCACCGTTCAGTGGTTTTTATGCCTGAATCGTGTCGAAATTTTGCATACGTGTTCTTCTTCTTCCCCATTTGACATTTGCATACTTTATGTTTCCTTCTTCACCCGGTGACTAGCGTCAGGAATGGAGCTTTAACGTTTGCATGAGCGACGTTTCCAACTGTGCCAGTGCCTTTATGAGTGAATTCCGACTATGCAGTCCTTGACGAAAGTTGTATTTTTGCATCGTATCACAGCACAGAATCGTTGGGCATGGTTAAGTAGTGCAAACTGAACTATGTTCAGAAGTTGAAATTTGAACCCCCTCCCCTCGCTACTGAACCACGCTCAGCGATTCAGATTTTGAGCTGAAAATTTAAGTTTAAGTCTAAGCTTTAGAAAGCATTTAATGAGACACAAAAAATAACGGTATAAAATAGTTGTTCGTTACTCCAAAGTCTAAAGCGCCCTCTATCGGAATTTTTTGAAAATTTTCTTTAAAATTTATTTTCAAGAAAATACTGACATAAAGAATAATTTTAGAAAAACGCGGCAGTAGTTAGAGCCTAATCTACGACACAAAGATCGGGAATAACTGATTTTTGTTCTGGGGGGAGAAGGGTTTCAAATTTCAAATTTCAGTTTATGCTACTTAACTACTCGTTAGGACTCAGATTTTTAGATCAAAATTTAAGTTTAAGTCTAAGCTTTCGAAATCATTTAAAGAAATACAAAAAATAACGTTAAAAAATAGTTGTTTGTTACTCCAAAGTCTAAAGCGCCCCCTATCGGCATTTTTTGAAATTGAACTTTAAAATTTTATTTCAAGAAAATACTGGCATAAAGAAAATTTTTTGCAAAAACCGCAAACGAATCGACCAATTTTTCCATGTTTTATAATCATTTGAAATTTCGGACCCTAAACTTTAATGCTTCCTATCACCTTGGGAATACGTCAGGGACCCTTAGTCTCCTATTTAATATTATTTGTCTTTAAGTGTACTATAACCCCTTAAAGTTCTGCCCATCTTTTATGAATCACCCTGTATATACGGCTACATTATAACAATAAAGAATATTTGTACGATTAAATTCTAAATAACATATTTAAACATTTCAAATATTTTATTTTTAAAAGATGCATTTTTATGAATCACAATCCAGATAAGCTTTATAATATCGCATTTCAAACGACTTTCAGAAACCCTGTCATTATTACGTAATAGAATCGACAATCAATAAAATGCCTTTACTTTGCCAAATCTTGCACTTTTCGGTTAAAAGCTATGATGCGGACGTTCTTTTTTCGCATCGTATTTATTTCATTACGTATAATATTTTTAGTATCTTACAATATGTCTAATAATTTTAATTGCTTAAAAATTCCATGTATTTTAAAACATAACTGCTATTAACGTTTCTAAAAATCATGAGTAAAATAAATCCTGATAATACAACGTTAAAAAGGGGTTGAACATGTTAATTTTACAGTAAATAACAATTATAATTGTTTTAGAATAATAAAAGTTCATATTTTTTATTTTTTATTCGTATACTTGGGCATGATTGTACCTGTTTTTCGTATTCGAAAAGGAGTTAAAAGATTATCTTTTGTAAATCGAGCAGCTATTCAATATTTTTAAGACCACTCTGTCTTTCATTCTTTCGTTTATTACATCCATAAATTAATATTCCCAAAGATATTCATATATTCTTTAAAATATTATAACTATTACTTTTGTAACTATTATGACTGCTATTCTTACAGCTATTATATCTCTTATTCTTAAAGCTATTATATCTATTATTCTTAAAACTACGTATTGTAACTATTATTCTTAAAACTATTATAAATATTATCCTTAAAACCAAATATTATTCTTTAAACTATTAGAACTATTATATTTTTTATTCTAATACTGTTGGAACTAGTGGAACTATTATAATTACTATACTTACTAATAGAACTATTATTTCTATAACTATTATTCTTAAAGTTAATGTAGTTATTATCCTTAAAGTTGTTATAACTATTAATCTTTAATGTATTATAATTATTATTCTAACGCAAAATAAATTATATCATCGAAACGGAGAATTGCCTGTTCCGTTCTATACAGCAATTTCTTTTTTTTCTCTCCTTTCCTTTCCTTTATTTTACTTTTTTTAGGGCTTCGTTCATCTGACGAAGTAATATTCGCGTCAATATTCTGTCTGTCTGTATGTCTGATTGTAACAGAGTTCGTTCTCGAAAACTACATAAGTTAGACACTTGTAATTTTGCATACTTATAGCTGAATACCTCTAATCACACGCAAAACATAAAATATTTTTTAATTCTTTTATTATTTTAATTAAATGAATTAATTTAATGACAATCGACCATTTCTGTGATTTATATTTTAAAACAGAACCTTAATTTCATTATTTTTTGCGTCGACTAGATGACTGTGCGACAGCGTGTTTGCCTACTATACAAAAAAATCCTTGTTCGAAGCTTGGCATCGGAGTTTAATTTTTTCTCCAAAATAGATTTTATTATCTGATAGATTCAATTTTAGAGTATTTTTGTATTTGTTTTTGTCATTTTAAACCCTGGAAATTAGATCGCTTTTTCAAGTACGGTGGTATATACCAGAGATTAGTGTAAATTTGTATTTTCATCAGTGTTGCCACATCTAGTTTAAATTTGGAATAACTATGTGAATCTCCAAAAAGTTTTATGAAGTCCTGTCCCGTTGCTTCAATGCACAAAAATCGGACTCAGGAACTGATGCATTTTCGTCATCAGTTTCGTAAATAAAATTGTCATTAGTGACATCCACAGCATTGCTAATACCCCATTTTTAAAATTATTTCACAATCTGTCACAATCTCTTGGAATTATCCTCCACGCCTCTTTAACCAACGAGGCAATAAAATCAATTCCCACTTTTTTTTTTTCAAATTACCCTTCTTTGTTTTCTGCACATCTGGCGAACACATCCACACAGTCCAGATTTTTTAAAATCAGTCTTTAAATGATTTATTCACCAAACATCGATTTGCCTACGCCAATCAGAAAGCCCTGTGGCTTAGGACTTTTCTCCCTAAATCTTACACATGTAAAAGAGGGCTTCCACTTTTTAAAAGACAATATTAGGTCAAAATTGTTCAGCTTATATGCGACTATCTGGTATATGGTATTTAATGCCTTTTCAAACCATTTTGTGACCCATTTTATAGGATAAATCACCAAGGAAATCTCACAGAGTATATGTAAAACATATTGTGACTGCAGAATCAAGCATTAGTGGTTTCAGACGTAATGTCTCTAGTTTCAAAACAGGAGGTCGAGTATTGTAATCCAGCCGATCCTATTGTGTTTGAAATTTATAAGAATACAATTCATTTCTTTTTTAAAAAATTAGCGTTTGAAAAGTCGAGTAGAATTACTCTGGATTCAATCAATTATTTCTTGAGTCATTAACACTTACTGATTGAATGCAGCTGCTTTAATTGTCTACTGTGGAATATTTTTTTCAATAATTTATATGCTAGTAAAATTGTAATTATTATGTATCATAGTTGTAACATAACAAATTTACGACGGCTTGAATTTCATCTAGAGCAAGAAATTTCGACTTTTAAAATCCAGTTTAGTTTAAATATAAAAGCGTTTACATTTAAAATCTATCCGGTCTTCAGACGTCTAGATGGTTGATTGAGAGACCAGATCCTTTCTACAGCTCATAGACCGGGCTTAGAACAGCGCCTAGAAAGATTATTCAATATGCTACCGGAAATAAATAACTAAAATACTTTATTTTAAGTTATACGAAAGAAAATAACAGAAATATCAAAAAGTTTGTAAATAAAAATTTCGCGACAAAAATAATAATTTTTTTCATGATCCTGTCAAATATCCTCGCGACCCTTCACGTGCTAATCTAGGGAGAAAAGAGAGCTTTAAGATAAAATAAACAAAAATGGGGCGAACATCGTAAATGGACCTTGTGGGTTTCGTGCCCCATAACTATATTATGGTGATCAATAACGGTACACTGTTTGCTGCTTCGCAGACATTTATCGTTAGTACAACGTTCACTAATTGGCTGATGATATTTGCTTTTATATTGGTTGTTTTCACTACTATTTCCTTCTTGCTACTGCTTTCAAAGCGATTAGCTTTGTTACCACAAACAGTTAAAATGCAGTTTTTTTCTGTTGTTGTTGTTGTTGTTGTTTTATTAGTCGCAAAATTCGAAAATGTATGAGGAAATTTGCATTTAATCAACTTAAAATAAGTTGCGATTTTAAGTATATGTAACATATTTACGTAACAACTTTTACAATTTTTTCTTTCTCCATTTAAGGTATTCGCGCTTTTATTTATTTTTTCAGAAATGTATGCGAACATTTGTCATTTAATCAATTTAAAATAATTTGCTTTTAAGTATTATATATGATTCTTATCTAACAACTTTTAGGGTTTTTTTCTTCTACATTTAAAATAATTATGCTCTTATTTATTTCTGTTTAAAATTTAAGTGATTTCTTCAAGTAGCAGTTTAAAATATTGCTTTTAAAAGAATAAAAAGTTATTCTTCGTCTTTCAGTATCGCGTATACATTATTTAATGTAACGTTTGACCTTTAATGATTTTTTTTTTTTTTTTTTGAACAGAATAAAGAAGTATTTTTCGTTCATACTGAATATCTTTTAACAAGGTTACTTGTTATTATTCAGTAGATACATTAAGATATTGTTTAATTTATTTATGCATTATTTTGGTTTGGCATAAACAATGTGTTCTTGGTTACATTTATTTACAAATATATATTTATTTAAGGTGTCTCAGGACTCTTAAAATTGGAAACGATGAAAAAAAAACATTTTCAACATTTAATATATTAAAATGTATTTAATTTTAAAACACAATTTTAATTGGAATGAAATATACAGGTATGTTCTTCATTTCATGTATTTAAAAAATTGCAAGATGCAGCATTAGCAATAGGGGGCTTGATTGCTAATGCCCCCTATTACTACAAACTATCAGATATTTCACGAGCAGAAAATGGGTATAACAGCTTACGCACAAGATTTAAAAATAAATATTGCAACTAGAATGACAATTTTGGTGCCGACTTATACTTTAGATTGTAATAATTACCTTGAATCTAAATAAATTTATATTTAAAGTATATTTATTTTTTTTAATACAAATTTGTATTTAACTAACACGAAAATTTGAAAATTTAAACAGTATAATCACGTGAAAAAAATATTTTTTTTAACAAAGAAAAAAATGTATGTTCAGTTTATACAGAATAATATGAAATATGTGTTTTGATAATTTCGTGAAAAACATTCAGAAGTTTTTGAGATATTCTGCGCGTTATGCCCAAATACGTTATTTGGAGAAAAATGACTTCAAAGTTTCGGAAACACCGCTTTAGCTATTGACCTGGCATAAGTCTAACAGCCATAGCTTCTGTTTTAATGGGAAATTCAAGGAAACAATTATATCAAAATGTTCAGAAAAAATAGGAGTTTAACATCGAAAAAAATTAAAATTTCGAAATTTTTGAAGATTTAAGAATCATAAGAAGCATAATGTTATTCTAGAAGCTATGGAAAAGTTTTTGTTAAATATTAAATAAAATAATTTTAATTCAGAATTAATTGTCAGCACCGTCTTATTAGGATTAACTATTTAAAAAATACTTTATATCTTAAAGAAATATGTACGTCGTTTTTAAAAAAAAGGGTAAACACTCCCTGTTAACTCCTCAACAAATTATCGTAAAAGAAAGTTACTGGCACCGAACGACTGGAAATAAAGTCTACTTTTAAATGATTTATATAAAATTTGTTTAGGGGGCCATATACATTTTAAAACGAACCCAAACTTCATTTTTTTTTCAATGGCAATACGCAATTTTAACAAGATATTTCAAATCTTTGGTTCAAACTATGTGTGGACACCAAATTTCAAGACATTTGAATGATAAGTTTTGGAATTATAAACATTCAAAATTGAGTGCTTCTAAAGTTAAATTACATTTTCATATTTTTATTAATATCTCCTAAAATTATACTCCCAATGTGCTAATTTTTTTGTAGCAATAATACTAAAATACACAAAGATAAATACGTTAAATTTGCAATTTTTATAATTTTATGATATGAATTATGAATTATGAAATTAATATTCGAAAAATTTATGAATTGCAACATACAATTTTTTTGATGGACTAGGGGGGCACCGCCCCCCTGTTCGCTACGATCACCAACCCCCCTCGTAATCCCTTAGCTATTCCATTCAGTATAGCGAAGCAATTCCTATTTTCTAGCCAACCCCAGATTATTGTTTGTGCTTAAAAATAATACAAATAGTTCAATTAAGCTCTATTCATAAGCTAAAATTAGTTTTTGTTGCATTGAAATATCTCAATTTGTTGATTTCCTGCATGCAAGTAAAATCTATTGTATTTCAATCTTAGTATATGGAAATTTGGCGAAATACTGGAAATAGCGCTAAGTTGGCGTCACTTTTGGTGACAGAGAGACGGGTCTCCCCTTGGTAACCTCCCTTATAGCGTCATATAGGTCTGACCAATCAGTTGCATTTCACGGTATCTACACAGATTTTCATTGTTCCATTTCCAAACCATTACTTTTTGTAAGGCATATTTAGATACTACTACCGGCAGACCGATTTGCGTTTAATGTATGAAGTTGCTCGCCAGAGGACTCTGATACGCTGCCCAAAACAGAAATTTGACTCTGACCGTAACTTCAACGACGAGAACCAATCAAACCGCTCTGGGCAGGGTTCAGAGAATTCCAATGTGTTTACATTTTTTTTTTTTTTTTTTTTTTTACGTATAGATATTATTCAAAAGAGTTTAATAAAAATATTAACTCTAATCATCAAAAAAAAAAAAAAATTGTCATTTTAACAATTATCGGAATAATAAATGGTTCGACCGAAGAATACTTCCAAGGTTGCTACTTAACACCAAGTTAATACTAAATACCAAGGTTGCCACTTTGGCGCATTTATCGCCAGGTTGGAAAGAAGTAGAGTATTCTACGATTCACCCCAATAAATAAAAACATGCATAGTCTAAAAACATCAATGTCACAAATTTATTTGCTATCTTCACTGCTGAAACAATAAAACTAATGGAATTTCTTTTAAATATATTAAAGTACTCATAAAATTCCTTGTAATAATTAATAAATATAATTTATTAAGTATCAAATACACTTACATGATTTAACCAAAATTGCTTGGATAACATAAAATATTGCAACGATATTTAAATCTGAGATCACCAATTCTTTCTATGATTAAAAATAAGAATATTTAATGTTTAAGGAAGATCGTTTTTTTTTTTTTTTTTTTTTTTTTCCTTTTTTTTTTTTTTTTTTTTTTTACTATTATTATTATTATTTAGTTCGAACGATATCAAACACAAACATTTTACGGGTAGCAATAAATTCGTCAAAAATAATTGCTTCAAGCCAGTTATGAGAACTGTAGTTTGATAAAAACCAAATTTTAATTTTAAAACGTGTATATGAAACACAAGCTATTTTTATGTAAATACGAGAGATTCAAAAAAGAATAACAGAATGAACCAAACGATCAAGTAAAGAATAAGTAATTTAGCTAATCTTAAAAGTTTGTGAACACTAAAATACTACAAGCTGTGTAAAATATCCTTTTTAATCGAAGGAAATTGAAGAATATAAGTATTTAATTTATTATTCTGAAAATACGATCAATGATTCTGAAACTTCGACGATGAGAAACAATCCGCTATCTGGGCAGGGTATAAATGTAAACAAAAAAGAGCACGTTGTGATGTTTTGGTTCAGGGTTTGAAGCTGAATCCGACTTCACTTTTTCGACGGTTTTCGGCGAAATGCGTGGGCCGTATATATCACAGTAGGCTATGCTTTTTGGTACTTTTCCGTCATACGGACAGCATTGTCGCCAAGCGCAATAGTTGGCGCAAAATGAAAATCACGTGAATTGAAACATTTGAAAAATAAAAGAAAAACATTGTCGATAGTAAAGTGAGCATTTTAAAAATATAACATTTAAAAATTACAGAATTTTACGAAGTATTTTATTAAATCACAAATATATAATTAAAATAAGTGAACAAATAACTGTTATACAATAAAGTAAGAAAATAAAAAAATCATATTAAACTGCTGCCATAAAATTACAAATCTCTTTGGCACAGATGTCATATTCGCCCCATATTGTCGCGATTTTTTTTTTTCGGTTGCCAATTTTGCGAAAGCATCAACAGCATAAACCACATAGGTACAGATGTCATATACGCCCCATATTGGCGCGATTATTTTCTGACGCCAATGTCATATACGCAACGGGTATTTAACTGGCGCCAAAGTGTCGTTATTTTGCTTGATATGGTAACCCGGGTGTTGCTGTTTATGCTGTTGATATTTTCGCCAAATTGGCATCGGAAAAAAATCGCGCCAATATGGGGTATATGACATCTGTGCCACAACATAATCCGGGTTACCACATCAAACAAAATAACGACACTTTGGCGCCAGTTAAGTACCCGTTGCGTATATGACATCTGTGCCACAACATAATCCGGGTTACCACATCAAACAAAATAACGACACTTTGGCGCCAGTTAAGTACCCGTTGCGTATATGACATTGGCGTCAGGAAAAAATCTCGCCAATATAGGGTGAATATGACATCTGTGCCATATCTTTTAGCATAGCAGTTGTTCGGTCGTTTTTATGCTTTGCATTTTTGGCAATAACTTTGATCGTCTGCGTTTGTTTATGCGAGTTCATAGAATGTTTTGTTGTGAGAGAGGTAGCCATGAGCGGCTCTTGTGATATTATTTAATAAAAAACATTTCACTGCAGTTTTGTTATTTTGTGTATTTGTGAGTATTTAATATGAGTTAACATAATGGTCCGCCGAGCAACGAAGAAGCAGCCTGGGATTAAATTCAACGAGCTTCTAAAATCAAATTTTAAGTTGAGTGAAACGCCGAGATGAATGATAAGTTCTAAGAGTTCCGTGCTACGAAATTCGTCAAAAGATTATTCGAAAAGTAAGTGAACGTGATTTTTCTTATCTTTACTGTTATACATATATTAAACAATGTTTAAAGGTGCAAAAAAAGAGGATTTAAGGCTTATAGCCACTGAAATAAATCTAAATGTTAATGAAAATATGACAATTGCGGATTTAAACGTTATTATTGAAGACAGTGAAATGTATAAAAATAAACCAGATCTTGTGAAAGATATAGCAAACGATATAATTGAAAATCGTAAACATGAAGCGCAAAGGCGTATTGATGAGGAGTAAAGGCGAATTGATGAGGAGCAGGAGCAAAGGCGAATTGATAAGGAGCAAAAGCAATATGATCTGAAAAAAAAAATGAAACTTGAATTAGAACTAGCTAAAATTAAATCTGAAGCTAAATCTAATATTAGTGAGGGTGAAATAAAATTAGAATCGTTAGATCAATTGATAAAAAGTATTCGAACTTTGACTGTAAAAATACCTAGACGTCCTGAAGGATGGGGGTTTTACTTTTCTTCTTTAGAACGAGCTTTTAAGACTAAAAATGTTCCAGAACAATATAAAGCAGAAATTCTGTTAAATTTATTAGGGGATAAAGCATCTAACATATTAACTTACTTACATGATAGTGATATCAAGAATTATGCAAAAATAAAAGAATTAGTGTTAAAAGAATTTCAACCTACACTTTATTTTTACTTAGAACAATTTAGAAAAGCTGTTAAACAACCAAATGAGACTCATGTACAGTTTTCTTCACGTCTAATGACAAACTGGGAATATTATTTAAATTTAAGAAATGTCTCTAATTTCGAGAGTCTAAAACAACTTATAGTATCGGATAAATTATATCAAACATTAGATAGAGAAACAGCTTCCCACATTAGTGTGAGACAAGGAGATAAATGGTTTTTACCAGAAGAGTTTGGACGAGAGATTGATTTATATTTCACATCACGCGGAAAATCTCTTACTGAGAATTTTAGTGTTAATCGTAAATATACTAGCTCCAAAAGTGTAGCTAAAGTATACTTATCAGATGTTAAAACATTAAGTTGTATTTTTTGCCACGAAAATCACACTCTTTCAAAATGCCCGCATTATTTAAAATTATCTGTCAATGAAAGGGTGAACGTTATAAAATGTAACAAGCTATGCTTTAATTGTTTAAATTCACATTCAGTTGCAAATTGTCCATCAAAGTACACGTGCTTTTGTAAAAAACGTCATCATAAAACCATACATTTTCCAAAAACAAATAACAATACATACGTGAAAGAATATGTTTCATCGGAACAAAATAAACAAGGAAAGGTAAATGTGGAAGAATGTTCAGATTCTAGGCCAGAAAATCGTGGCACATCAGTCTTGAACGCTAATGCAGAAGAGTTCGTTCAGAAAACCTTTATTAGTAACTATTCGAATAAAAAGAGCAAAGTTTTACTTTCAACTGTTATATGTTTTCTAATTGATGAATCGGGATGTAAACATAGAGTAAAGTGTTTATTAGATGTAGGCAGTGAGTCTAATTTTTTATCCCGCCATTTAATAGAGCTAATGCATTTAAAAAAAGAGAGAACAAACATCTTAGTGTCGGGTCTAAATGATGCTACCTTAGTAATAAATCATAAAGTTAATGCATCAATATGCAATAGAGATGAAAGTTTTGTGAAAAATTTAGATTTCTTGGTAGTTCCGAAAATAACTGCAGATTTAAGGCCTTCACGTCCAATTGAAATCTCAATACAAGATTTACCTAATGTAAAATTAGCAGATGCTAGTTTCAATATCCCAGAACATGTAGACATGCTCTTAGGAGCAGGAATTTTTTATGAGCTTTTGAGACCGGGACAAATTCGGGTTAATAATTCTGATCTTATTTTGCAAGACACAGTTTTCGGTTTTGTTGTATCGGGAAGTTTTTCGACAGAGAATGAAAACAAAGTTCATTGTGGGTTTATTAAGAAAGAAACCAACCTAGACAAGACACTTAGGAAATTTTGGGAGATAGAAAATATCGAGGTTGAAAAACCAAAAAGTAAAGAGACTTTAATTTGTGAGAAACATTTCGTAGAAAATTATACACGAGACAAAAGCGGTAAATATGTTGTTAAAATGCCCTTAAAAGAGGATCCAGCTATTTTAGGAAACTCAAAACAAATCGCTACGAAAAAATTAAATTCTTTATGGAATCGTCTAGCAAAAGATCCTGAGTACTTAAGATTATATTCAGATTTCTTAAAAGAATATCAACAGTTAGGCCATATGGTTGAAGTTAATGAAAGCGAGGAAGAAAGTGGATCCTATTACATTCCCCATCTTGGAGTGTATAGAGGAATAGAAAAAAGTATATCAACGCCCTTGAGAGTTGTATTTAACGCGTCTTCCTTAACAACTAAGGGAAACTCACTTAATTCTATTCAATATAACGGAGGTGTAATACAAGATGATTTATTCTCAATTATGTTGAGATTTAGAAAATATATCTTCGCTTTCACTACAGACATTCAAAAAATGTATAGAGCAATCTCTATTCATCCAGATCAGAGGAAGCTGCAAAAAGTCTTATGGAAGGAAGGTCTTAACGAGCCAATTAAAATTTTGAATTAACGACAGTTACTTATGGTACTGTTAGCGCACCTTTTTTGGCCATGAGAACACTACTTCAATTGTCTAAAGATGAAGGAAGCAAGTTTCCTTTAGCAGCACCCGTACTGAGAGAAGACATGCATATGGATGACATTCTATCTGGAGCTGATTCTTTGAGTTCTGCATTAGAACTCCAAAATCAATTAATAAAAATTTTAAACAGTGCAGGAATGTTATTACATAAATGGTGCAGTAATGCTCCACAATTTTGTCAAAAAAATGACGAAATATACTCCTTTGGTGATTCAGAAGAATCTAAAGCGTTAGGTGTTTTGTGGAAATCGAAGAAAGATTGTTTAAGTTTCAATGTTAAAATTCATAATGATGTAAATGTCACTAAGAGGCAAGTGTTATCAACTATATCAAGTATATTCGATCCCTTAGGTTTAGTATCTCCTGTTATAATTAAAGCAAAAATATTTATGCAGAATTTATGGTTATTACAATTAAATTGGGATGATTTGCTAACCGAGAAAGAGGTTAAGGAATGGAGAGAGTTTTCTGATACCCTACAATTAATTAATAAATTTGAGATTAGTAGGTGTATTTTATTGAAAGATGCAATTATGATCGAGTTACATGGTTTCAGCGACGCATCTGAAGCAGCCTATGGTGCGGTAATTTACTGCAAATCAGTGACAGAATCAGGTCAAGTGTCTGTAAAATTAGTTACAAGTAAATCTAGAGTTTCTCCCTTAAAGCAATTAACTGTTCCAAAACTTCAGCTTTGTGCAGCAGTTTTATTGACAAAGCTTATGAAACGAGTGATTTCTTCGCTCAAAATTAGTGTAAACCAAATCTTCTTGTGGTCCGATTCCATGATAGTATTATCCTGGATTAAAAAAGAACCATACGTTCTAAAAACTTTTGTTGCGAATAGGATTTCTACAATACAAGAACTAACTCAAGGGATGCAGTGGCGACATGTTCCATCTCAGCATAACCCTGCTGACCTTCTAACAAGAGGAGCTAATCCTGATAAACTATTATCAAATGAGTTTTGGTGGAGTGGTCCATTGTTCCTAAAGGAAAAAGACTATCCCAATACAAATATTCCTGTAGCAGTTAATTCCAATGACTTTTCAAATGAACTGAAAAATATTAATATAAGTGACTTTAAAAGCATATCTATTTTTACAGTTTCTGTTAATTCTTTTGTGCATGATATAATTGATTTAAGTAATAACTATTGTAAAATAATTCGTATTTTAGGATTTATTTTCAGGTTCCTTAGTAATTGTAAAAAGGAAAAAAAAGGAGGGTCCTCTGGACCTCGAAGAGCTCAACAAAGGCAGAAAGTTTTTTGTTAAAAAGTGTTCAACGTGAGTTTTTTGACAAGGAAATAAAATCCTTGCAAAAATCAGGTAATATTAATCATGATAGTCAGTTAAAAAACTTACATCCATTTCTTGATAAAGAAGGTCTTCTAAGAGTAGGAGGTAGATTAGCGAACAGTAACTTAAATGCCAACCAAAAATTTCCAATTTTACTACATAATAAAAGTATACTTATTCAAATGATAGTAAAATATTTTCATAAACGATATTTACGTTTAGGTCCAAAATCTTTACTTTTTCAGTTAAGGGTGGAGTTTTGGCCTTTAAATGGTCGTGCAGTATGTAGAAAAACAATTCATAATTGTTGCATGTTTCGTGTTATAAATATTGTATAAAGTTTTTATATTTTCTTAATGCAATAGGTTTTATAAGATTTATGAGTGTACATATGAAATTAAGCTAATTTCTGCTTGATTGAATGTATTATGTGTTTATCAAAGAAAATATTCATACAAAATGTGTATTGAGAGTGTATATATAATTTGAGTTATATTATTTATATAGAGAGATTATTCATATGAGATATATATTATTCGAGTTATTTAAATGGCATTTATTTTATCCAGAAGGTTTGAGTATATTTTGATAAAATCGAGTGTGTTAACCTTTAAATACTTTAAAATAAAGTATTTCTGAGTTATTTTTAAAATAAAATATGAGAAAAGAAATAAATTCTAGCAGCATTTAAAATTTTATTTGAGTGTTAGATGTCATGAGTGTACATCATTACATAATGCGTGCAGAATTTTAGAGTAGTAAACATTAAAACACCTCTTTGTGTTTTCAAGAGACCAATTTCAAAAATTTGTCTGTTACCCATGGAAAAATGATTATTATCTTTTGTAATTTGTCGATTTATTATTTACTAGTAAATGCAGTATTATTGGTTTAAAATTAAAAGTGTAATAATGTATTATAATTGTGGTTGAATGAAAATCATTCAACGGGGGCCGGTATGTTCGGTCGTTTTTATGCTTTGCATTTTTGGCAATAACTTTGATCGTCTGCGTTTGTTTATGCGAGTTCATAGAATGTTTTGTTGTGAGAGAGGTAGCCATGAGCGGCTCTTGTGATATTATTTAATAAAAAACAGTGCACTGCAGTTTTGTTATTTTGTGTATTTGTGAGTATTTAATATGAGTTAACAGCAGTAAACATTTCATTTTTTGAATGAAGACGTCGCCACATAAACTCTATGAGATACGACTCTAAATGATGACGAACTGTTCCCCGATGTCTTTTGTTGCGCCATTTTGCGATGCCCCATAATCTCTCAACATTTTGAGTATGACATCCAGTATTAGGATCGACAAAATTGTATTTGTGATTTACTGTGAAATGATCATTACCAGCACTTCGCAGTTCATCTGTTTTATATCCTTTCCAGTAATCTGTATAAATAATACTTCCATCAGCTACATTGTTTTCTATTGCCGCCATTAAAGTTTCAGCTGTGCGATCGGAAATAGGAGTAAGGAAACATCCCCGTGTTTCACGGCATAAACCATCTAACCCCCATTGAGGAGGAAGAATACGCCCTAAGTAGCTTTTTCTTCTGGTAAAAAGACTTTCATCTACTTCTATAATTTTATTAGGTCCACAGATTTTTCTATTTGGTCGTGAACATAAAGCATTTGCACAAAATTCTCTAAAATAACTATTCCAGTCCACTGTTGTGTTGTGGTTCATATCAAGTTGCAGCTCACAAAGCTCAATCGATGTCAAATCTTGGCACCATAAATATATAAACCTCAAAGCATTAAGAAAAGACAACCGCGATCCTTCAAACCATGTTTTTTGTCGTATTCCTTCGCATGATCGTAAGCTACATCTCCATTTCGGATTTCCAGAACTCATCCATAATTTCATTTCATGGTTGTTTGAACACAACCTTTTATTATGCAGAATTCCAAATTTCTGAAACAGTTTTATCGCAACTTTCTCATCATCTGGTAATTGACAAAGGGTAAAATCCATCTCAGCGTCAGCAGTAAAAGTAAATTATAATTTTATATAAAAAAAAGCATTTTTATTTCGAATAATAGCAAATTAAAAAGCTTTCCAAGGTTAAGGTTAAATAATAATCATTCACGTAATTCACGTTTCATAAATAACAAATCACAATGTTTCGCATGGTTTACAAGAAAAATCCTTTTCAGGATGAGGGCTGAAATAATTGGCGCATTAGCGTACATTTTGGCATGCTGTCCGTATAACGGAAAAGTACCCTTAATTTTGGCGAAATACTGGAAATAGTGCCAAGTTGGCGTCACTTTTGGTGACAGAGAGACGGGTCCCCCATTGGTAACCTCCCTTATAGCGTCATAAAGCTCTGACCAATCAGATGCATTTCACGGTATCTACGCAGATTTTTTATTGGTCCATTTCCAAATCAAAACTTTTTTTTATATATAGAAGGATTTAGATTTATTATATCATACATTATGGAAATCCAAAATTTCACACTTTTCTTCTAAGTAGTTTTCAAATTATGCTTAAAAAACGGCAAAATGTTGATTTAAGGGGCCGTCTATGACAGAAGTGACCAGATATTTTGAAATTTCGTATGCTATCCTGTAATCTAGCACTCTTCAATGACTGCTTGAGTCGCGATTAAGATGCCTTGATCAAGAAAGAGACTCTCCCTGTCAGCAATCGTGTATCGAACTTCAATTTGAATACAGCACCTAAAATATGCTGGTTTTAAAATAATTAATTTCTCAGACACTTATCGTACGAATTGCACAAAAATTCGTTTTTAGGCTAATTGAAGGTGTTCATTTATGCTGTCAGAATTATGTACTGCTATTAAAAAAAAAAAAAAAAAAAAAAAAAAAAAAAAAAAAAGTTATGGTTCGTTTTAATATGTATATGGCCCTCTAAGCAAATTTTTTATACGTCATTTCAAAGTAGATTTTATTACTAACCGTGTGGTACCAGTAACTTTTTTCAAAGGTAATTTTTTTGCAGAGATAGTAGGGGTGTTTACTTTTTTTTTCCCACGACTCTACATGCTCTGACTTAGAATGTTTATTTACCATCTTTTTAAAAATCTTTTCTTTATTTGACTTAATGTAAGATATCTTAAAGTATACATATTTTTTGAATGAAATGCATTGTATTAATGATAAATACTCATCGGTTGCTACTGCACATTATTTTAGAAGTATTTTAAGCTACATATTTTAAATAAAATTATTTAAAATATTTAAATATTTAAGAATATTATTAACCCATTAAACCCCCTCTAGTGCGAGTTCGCACCGGCCAAAATTGCAAAGGTCCAGGTTTTTTTAAAAACAAGCTTTCCTTAATTTGTATTTTTAATTAACAAAATGAAATTTTTGATAAAAACAAATATCACAGTTTGATTCCTCATAAAATTTAATGCAGGAATCCTGTGTTATGTTTCACTATCACTATATTGCCAACAATGATATACATAGTTGAATTTACGAAATCCCAAATCAGACTAGTGAGGTGTTCGTCAGTTAATATGTGTATAAATATAATGCTTTCTAAAATTCTCTAATGCAAGAATAATTTTGTAACAATACCACTATAGACGCAGTAAAAGAATATCAACTTATTAAAAAATATATAAATATATTTGATATTATTCACTTTTTCAGAACTTGTAATAATCATAATATTTCCTTTTGAGTGAAACATAACATTTCATAACTCAAAGAACACAATTGTCCTAACATATTTATTTCTTGTAGTTTTTACTTAAAGGAAAATGATTACACATAACTTAAAAAAAATGCAATTTATTTCATACCCTAAAAAAATGCAATTTACTTCATACCCTAAAATATTATTTTTTTTGTGCGATATTTAAAATTGTGAGGCTTTTTAAGCTTTCGCTAGAAAAAAACAATCTCGAAGTAGACACTAATTTAGTGAATATTTATATAAGTGTGAAGTAACTTTCAATACATAATCAGCATCCTTCCCTATTACATTAAATTTTCTTTTTACAAAACCACCGTAGGTTTTTTTTTTAATTAAAAAGCATTCAAAATTGAACATATAATAAAACTAAAAAACACAATAAAATCACATAATAAAATCCTTACTATCACATAATAAACCAATAAAAGTTATAAACTCTAGACAAGCCATCATGAACAAAAATTTCAATCGAAGATCAAAACAATTGTTTACGCATATTCAAGTTGAAATTATACTGTTAAAAAATTTAATCTATAGGCGGTACTTAAATGTCACTTAATAAATCGATAACAGTTGACGTTTCAAGCTCTGTACAAGTTCTTCATCAGTACAAGTCAATCGAAAACCAAAGCTGTTGTTTGAACATGTTTACGTTCAAATTATACAGTTAAAAAATTAAATCATCAGGGATTACTTAAATGTCGCATTATAAATCAATAACAGTTGACTTTTCAATCTCTATACAAGCTTCGCATAAGTACAAGTGCTACTAGAAAATCAAAGCTGTTGTTTACACATGTTTCACGTTCAAATTTATGCAATTTAAAAAAAATCAACCAACAGGGTGTATTTAATTGCATAATTTTAAACGCGAACATTGATAAACAACAGCTTTGATTTTTGATTGACATTTGTACTGATGAAAAGCTTGTATAGAGCTCGAAATAGATACTTTAATCAATTTTATTAGATAATATTATCGTGTTTTTAATACTTTTCAACAAAGTTAAAATTGTTTACTAAATCAGCTTGTCTGTCCATCTATTCTGTGTACGCTCTAACTCAAGTAAATATAGCCGGATTTTCATGCAATTGATATATTTTACTACTCTTAACCATCGCATGTTCGGTATTGAATATGAAGTGTGTACCATTAATGGTGCATTTACAGGGATGTTCAAAATAATTCTGCTACATTGTCTGTTACGTTTGCAGAGTATTTTAGGCTAATGTCAGACAAACGTCTATTTCCACGCTTTTTGTTTTAACATGAATAAGAAACACATGGTAGTGAAGGTTTCGAAGGCTGTAGGAAGAAAAAAAAACGTGCAAAGAGACTTTCGTCTAACATTAGCCTTAATGATATTGTACGATTTCAGATGTATTGAAATTGATATAAATCACTTAATTTAACTATATGTTTGCCATATAATAGGGCTTTCATAGCCTTTGTCGTTCATTTATAAGGACACACAAAAGAAACGGTTACACCACTGTCTTTGAGCAAAAATTGCTGGATGTACGTTTTTTATTTCATTATGCGCTTTTAAATTTAACAAATATCTTGCATGTCACACTTTGTGTATGAATTCTGTACCTCATATACAGAGCTGCACAGAAGAATTTAGGTACCATTCTCTTTATTAATGGAAACTGCTGAAGGGGACTGTTCAACTGACGCATGTATTTCCCAACAGAACAAAATTTTTGTATGCATGTAGTTAATAGATACAAATATATATATTATGTATAGGGTTGCTAAAAGAATTCGGTTAATCTTCCGCATGTAGATAGCAGTTTCAGAAATTGGGTTTTCAAATGTGTTATGCTTTATCAAATACAGTTCAATTACACATCCTATTTCAACTTATTAAGCAGTGAACTTTTGTTACATTATTCAGAATGTATTGGAAAATGTTTCATAATGCATGCTTGATGCATGATTTTTCTTTCTTGTTTATTAAGCGGCTAATTTCAAATGTCTTTTTATTTTTAAATTTTCTGATTCAGACTTAATATGTTTAGTTATTTCAAATGATAGGATTTTTCGCGTATTTATGCTTACACGCATCCACGCAATAAGAGGAAGAAAAAGATTATTATGATTGTCACAAACACTATAAAAATTTGCATAAAAGATAATCTACATATTCTACATTTACATCTACACATTATAAAACGAATCGTTCAAAAGGAAATGAAGAAGCGATAATTCAATAATTGAAAAGTATAGACAATAGGATATGATTTTCACAGATGATTTTTATGATTTGCAAATTTTCAGCCTGCCGTCTATTATAAATGAAAAGGCCATTAGGTATGGCATGATCCTTATCACATAATCAAGGGAATTTTTTATTATAATTCCTGTTGCACGAAGTTTATCTATTAACTAGCTATTAATAGGAAGCTGCTTCAGGTGACAACACGTTAACTTTCGTCGACAACTGTGTTAGCCAGATTTTTTTCTTTTTTTCTTCTTTCTAACAGTTTTATTCACAGTTTTCTATAAACACCATTGAAAAGCGTATTTTGATACTATCTACGTTTTCAAATAGTTTAATATTTATTTGTTTAGACGTTATTATGTGCGTTAGCAATTGTATAAATACGTGTAGCACCTATATTTGTCGTTCGGTGCGTTTGTCCATCTGTCCGCTTGTACGCATATATCAGAGCAAAAACTACCGAACAGAATGGTCTGAAATTTTAAATATATATTTTTTGCAAAATTCTCTCGAGTCATTTCAAGTTTTATGAAAATCGGAATTACAGGGACAGTCAAAATTTTCCCGTTACATTACGGTCAATGGGAGAAAATTATTTCAAGTGCATTTTAATGATGTTACAGCCTTTAGAACAGAATGAAATTGATATGCACTTATGAAGTGCACTAAACTATACATTCAATACAATAAGCGGTGCAAAAAATATTTTAAAAACTAGTTATAGTACGAACGCATTTGCCAATTTTGACGTGCAATTTCCAAATTGTTATATTTTTAATCTCCCTGTGTATTTAGAACAAGCTCTTTTTAGATTTCTAAATTGTTCTGAAATATTCAACTTTTGAAGTTACATATTTATTTTATACCTAAACATTCAGATTGTAACGATCTAACAATGGAATATAATTCCGAACTAAAAATGTATAATGTGTAAAATATTCGGCAACACATAATTTAAACGTCCTTTAACTATTTTTAGTAAAAAATAATTATTTGCATTTCAATGAAATTTAATGTTACACTGTTTACATAAGACGGGTAACTGATTTTAAATTATAATATATTTGTGCAGATATTTACAGACCGAAGAATTAACCAGTTGAGAATGATATAAATATTGTCAGGGATTAGAAATAAGGGAATGCTAACAAAATATCGAAATAATTAAATAACGACCAATAAATGCTTAAGATTTACAAAATTTGCATATTATTTTCAAAAATATAATTATTAGACAGTTTTATCATTTTTTTCCAAATGAAACCTCCGTTTCTGTCATAATTTTTTTTCTCTTATCTGTTATTATTATCTTATTTGGAAGAAACTTTCATTGCATTTTAAAAATAGTAATTAGATAAGTGGATATTTTATCTAACATAAAAATGCACAAAAATTTAATTTAGA
This sequence comes from Maratus speciosus, assembly GCA_963932465.1. Lineage (NCBI taxonomy): Eukaryota > Metazoa > Arthropoda > Arachnida > Araneae > Salticidae > Maratus > Maratus speciosus. The sequence goes on along the minus strand of OZ010794.1, from coordinate 496,580,572 downwards.
AAAGATGAAACACAAATTTTCTAGAATAATATTTTCAATTTTAAAATTGACTTTTGCTTTAATACAAACAAAAGCGTGTCGTTGAATATTAATTTATAATTAATTATGCATTTTTGTAGTTAAACATATATTTAATTAAATTTTGTAGCATGACAGCAATTTTCATGTGTACATGGAATTTTCAATTTGAAAGGGATTTTATCTCATCAAATCAATCTAGTGAAAATTTCTTCAAATTTTGTATTGAATATCCTAAGCATGATTTGAAAATGCCATCAAGCCAACAAAATTCAAAATATCGCACTTTCAGGATTTAAATGTATGGATAAAAAAATGTTTAATAACAGGAAGATGCTTTTAAAAGACAAATCTTCCATCCAATGGTATATTAAATGTATTGTTATATCGGTACTCTACTTGGTAAAGGAGATTATCGAAAAAATTACTACAGATCATAAAACAATTGACTTAAAACTCAATTCAATTTTAAAACAAAGCAAATTTAATTTTAAAAAGGTAGATTATGTTCAAATAAATCTATTACATTAGTTCTTCACACGAGAACTCCATCAGCCATAATCCTGACTTTTTCATAACATAGCACTTGCCACGTGCTCATAACTAAACAAAATTAACTATCTGTCCAGTTCGGAGCTCTTACCGAGCACCTCCACGAAGCTCGTTGAAACACGGGCTGACAGCTTTTTCCACATACCACCCTAGCGGTGCTTTTATAAGACTCGTTTTCCCGCCTGGGACCTTCCACGGCTTCTCCCCTATGGGGTGGAAATGGGCTCTTTTGTTCTGTTCTCAAATGTATGAAATTTCGTTATCTGGGGAAAATGCTGCTTCGCTGAGACGTCGTTACAGCTTAAGTATTGATCGGGTATAAAATATTGGAAATGGCGAAGTGTAATCTACAATGTGGAGTTACTTACGAATCTAAGAGTAAATGTTAAATTCATCGAGTATTATTACTTTTATCATAAAAAATAACGTTTTAACACTTTTATTATAGTTAAAAAGTGATTAAAAACTCTGTTTGTCCATATTTCCATACTCTAACTGTCGTAAACGTACTCGGATTGCCATGTAATTTTTATATGTTATTGAGGACTAGTATAGAATGTTCGATACTGAACATGATGTGCATAAAATTTATAATTCTTGCACGGAGACACACAAAAGAATTGCGTTACATTATATCATATGGGAAAAATTCCTTTACGATATTCCAAACAGAATGAGATTGATATGCATGACTGAGGAAGACTGCAAAATGTCTTCGCAGGAATATATAATAAGAAGCATTTATAGTTTGCTTACAGGGACGCATAAAAAAAATTCATTACATTATTATCTATGGCAAAAAATTGGTTGTGGTACATTTTAATGATGTTATTGCAGTTCAAACATAATTAGGTTAAGACAAAAAGGTCGCTAAGATGCACTACAAAACGTTTTTTTTTTTTTTTTCTAGATTATGAAAAACGTTCATTTACAGAGCAGCCTAAAAAATTTAGTTGTAGAACTGACTATCTATATTATGAAATACAAGCTTGTTGTGAGTAACGCTTACGTTACTTTGACAGTGGCAACACCAAACGATTAAATTTAACTTTTACTGTAATTTGTTTTTGAATTCTTTTAAATTTTTGCATTGTCGAATATTGGGGAAGTATATTTTCAGTTGAAATTTCTTTGAAAACCGTATCGCAATTGAAAAATGTAATGCTATTTACTAAATTTTTATTGTTTTTAAAATAATTTCAAGCATCATTTTTATTTTATATCGATATCTATCGCGTGCTGGCGATTACTAAAATAAATCCGTTTGAACTTAAATTAATATAAAGATGCCAACATTCGTTTCCAGCTTATATTACATAAAGAAATTAAAACACTCACCAATCAATAATTAAAACAATAAATTATGCATAAAATACAAATTTAAGACACATGATCGAACTAGGCGCTTAAAATTATGATAAGATTAAAAAAGCCTGATTTTAAATACTGAACTCTGGCAATTCCTTCCGCTGTCAACACCTGGCGCGAGGCCAATACAAAATTGTCGCTAGTAATAAATTTCAAAACTTTATTTAAGCTAATTAATTTTTTTTCATAGTAATGTAAAATATCTATTATAGCTATCACTTAAATAAAGGGTTTTCATCTATATTCTGTAACCCAGGAAGCCCGGGTATATCCGCTTGTGATAGATAATTGCTGGATGTGAGTTTTCCACAATGCAATGTATTTTAAAAGTATTAGTGGGCGTATAAAATTTCTATAGATCATATACATGGGTACTTGAGAGAATTCGCACATATTAACCCTTAAATGGCTGATTTTTCAAAAATCATTGTAATAATGTTTTTCGGCTTTCATTTTTTAAATAAATCATGGGAAAAATACTTTTAAAAAATCATATTTTGTTTTAAGTATAGTTTACGGCTAAAAAACAGTTTGTTACTAATCGGCAATACTGGTGGTTACTTGAAAAAATAACTTGCCTTGAAAAAATTCTATAATATTGAACACACAAGAACCTTAGGAACTATAATAAGAAATAAATCTCACTTGCTCACTGCAGGTCAAAATAGGGTATTTCGCAAGCTCCCAAACAAAACAAAAAGAACAAGTAGCAACAATTGAAAAAATAAATCTATCTTTATTCTTAAACAGCAGAAGTGTTGCCATCTACATTTTGAAAATCGATTTAATGATATTTTCAGAATGTATTTCATTGGCAACATTAGGCATTATAGCTTCAATATTATTCTAATAGTATTTTAGAGCCTAAATTGTGTATGTTGCCGAAAAGCAACACCAGACCGTTAAGGGTTAAGGCTGGTAACCAGTCAATATCCGGATTCCACTGGATAATGTTAATTCTATGCAATGTTTATGGGCGTAGGATGCATTCACATACTTAAAATATCTCAGCGGAAAATTCATATTTTAAACTTATTTTTTCTTTGTTCTCTTCTTAATAGATATGTTCAATTTTTCTTAGTTCTCAAAATAGTTCTAAAATATATGCCTAATACAATATTTTATGTATTTTTTTCTAACCGATGACCAGGCCGCTACCTGCTTGGTATCCCCAGCTAGAGGTCTGCACGGGCCCGGGCTTGGCCCGAGGCCCGTACACGGCCTGGCCCGGCCCGCGGGCCGGGCCGGCGGAATGGAGGAGAATTTTCAAACGGGCCGGGCCGGGCCGGCAGAATTAGGACAATTTTTTCAACGGGCCGGGCCGGTCCGACAGACAAAATAAACGGGCCGAGCCGGGCCGGCAAAAAAATTGAATGGGCCTGCAAGGCCGGGTCGATAAAAAAAATTAATCGGGCCTATCGGCCCGATATAAGAATTTGAGGGGAGCAGATAAAATACGAGGTTATTTCCAATGAATATGACTTTTTCGAGAAGTATAAATGTGCGTTACGAGACGATGCGAGTTTAACAACATCAATACAGAAATGTAACATGTCAATCGTAGAGATCGGCATCGTACAGTTACATGATGCCTGATCCCGGGCTTAATTTTTTCGGCAGACTTGTGCCGGGACGGAACTGGTCTTAATCGTTCTTAGGATGTGTAGGACAGGCATTATGTTTTGTAAAAGTATTAATAGCGATAATGAACTTCTGTTAACAGTATCTTTGGAACCTTTGGTACCTTAAGGTGGTTCTCATATTTACTGCTCAACAATGCGAAATTCTCAGACACATTTTCTGACTCATTTTTAACTATAAAGGCATAAAATTGACAGGCCTGAGTATTGAAGGCATTTGGGATCGAATAGCGTTTCCATTTTTCATAAATTACGTACAGAGATAACAGAGACTCTTGTCACGTGACTGTACGTTTTCTCCTTTCCTGTGCTATCGCTTCCGGAAATTTGATTCAAAACGCTAACTTTGGCAGTATTTTCTGAAAGATATATTACTTTTATCTAAAAAAAAAACGGCATTTACATGGTTTCTGAATAAGAATACCTGCCAATCTCATGCGTTTCCGAAAAGAAATGAATTCATAAATGTATCAAAATGTAGCTCCTTTGGATTTGAGAAAAGCCTTAAAAATGACAGAAATATTTTCACAAATCTACCTTTTATTATAAGCTTCAAAAGTTATCATGCTTTTTAACCCTTTATTCTAAACTACAATAATCTTTTAATGAACCCTTATTTAAATGTACTGTAACACTGTAACACTGTAAGTAATCGTTAACATTTACTATTGTGTGTTTTCTATTTTGCGAACACATAGTATTTTAAAATATACTGTAAAATGTTCCCATAAATATGCATAAGTATTCATTAAAAGAATCTTAATTGTATGTCGAGAAAAAACGGAATTTTTTGTAGAAATTTAGTCGGGCCGGGCCGGGCCGGGCCTGTTTTCACTGATTTTTGTACGGGCCGGGCCGAGAACGGTAAAAATGTAAACGGACCGGGCCGGGCTCGGGCCGAACTTTCAATTTTTACACCGGGCCGGGCCGGGCCAAAATAGCTTTCCTTCGGGCCGGGCCGGGCCCGGGCCTGGAAATTCTGACCCGTGCAGACCTCTATCCCCAGCTGAACGAGCTTGATACCTGGTATCGGGGCGGTGATCGCCTAATCGCCGCGTAGCGCCAATAAATCTGACGAGGGCCTAGTTCTTCATCCTATCGACTGTGCCTACTGGTTAGATGTGAACTTAGTTAAAACGGTTACTTAACATTCTGATCTTGTTGTTTTGTACCTGCGCTTAGCTGCTCAAGCTGGCTTCGCAATTTAGAACCTTGATCAGGTGACGAAACCTTTACCTGGCAAAGCACTTCCGGAGGTATAATCTACAGGTAACTTGGAGAACTTTACACCCATGACGGATTTTACATGCACCAGGCGCCATTAGCGTACATGGCGGACATCGGCTAACTCCAAACCGATGACCAGACCCCTAGCTGCCAGATTTCCCTAGCCGAACGAGTATACCTGTCTGGCATTGCGGCGGTTGTCCGCTTGGTCATCGCATGGCGGCCATCCGGTAGACCAATGCCCCGGCCGACCTAATTGTAGAGCCTTGACGAACTGTTAGTAAGATTTTAACACTTTAAATAAAATTCAGTATTTATTTTAGAAATACTTTGAGACCTAAGTAAAAAAAAAAAAAAAAAAAGACATCCTTTAGGAAGGGTACACAGAAAAAAATAAGTTAAAATTATGATGTTCCTGAGTAGATATTTTAAATATACGAATACATCAAACGCCCATAGACTTAACATTAGCTAGTGAAAATCGGAAGTTCAATAACAACCTTAACATATATGGACAGAAATTCCTGCAAATGAATTTTTACCGACACACATTTTTTTCAAATTATTCACTTAGTTATCTCTTCCTTTGTAAAAAAAAAAAAATGGAAATTTATTAATAATACTCTATTATTATTTCATATTCTAATCTTGATGCATAATTTTTCGTTATTTCTTTTTTGTTAACTAGGGGACTCGGCCCCCTACGAGCTACGCTCGCCAACCCCCTTCCAGACACCGCAGACTCTAAATGCAAGCTAATTTGATCGGCTTTAAAAAGATTTCAAAAGATTGAATTATAATTTAAAAAACAGTGGCAATCTCCCTATAAACGGATTTCTATTCATTTCTCTTTGATTTGGTAATTTTAACTCCAAATCCGCTACGGTACTACTTGATTATCCAGTCGACCCATTTTGCCAAATTATATAAATCGCCAAACCACTCGCCAAATTATACAAATTGACATAACTTTTAATTTAAATAACGAAAAAACAAATAAATTAGTACAACATTAATAAAAATACAAATAAAACGTCGAAATAAAAATAACTTGATGACGTAGACACGTGTAACAACATTTCAAAATAAGCTAATATAAAAGGAATTAAGTAAACAGAGTCTTTGTCTCCTGGTATTTTTTAACAAAGCGAAAAGAAAGTTCTTTTAAATGAGACATTTTAAATTAATCGTTTTTAATCTGACGTAATTTTGACCAAGCTATTCTTTCTCTATTAAATATTCACGCGAAAATACTTTTGTTAGAAATGAAATATTATTTGCGCTTTCCTAACAAAAATAGTTGAAAAAATCCTCTCAAAATATCAAATAAATGTCTAGCGCAATTTCTAAAATTAAACTGTTTTCCAATATTATTCTGTGTTCATTTTATGTAATAACTATAATGTGACGTACATATGACGTAATTTTTCCTATTTAAGACTTTTAACGCATGTTAATGAATTTATTATTTTGCAATATCCTTTCTCTTTTAAAATTCACGTGTATACATTTTATGGTGTAATTTTTAATAAGTTCCTGCTTTTTGTACATAATTATTTAATTCTAATTCCAAATGATTTTTTCTGTTTATAATAGTCACGTGTAAATCAATTTTTTATTTGAAACAAACATTATTGTTTGCACTGTTTATACATTTGGCAACAGTATAAATTAATACCCTTTTCTAAAATAATGTAAAAAATATCTCTAGAAATGCTGAAAATTTGAATTTAAAATAGAAATAAAACCTCCAAAAATAACTCAAATTAAAAAAATTAATGCAATCTGCACATCGGCAAATTCTAACACATAAAATGATCTAAAAATGATTGCATTCCCATGTGTAGTTTTTGCTGCTATAAAACTTTTTTAATGGAACGATTTTGCCCAACTTTAGCATTAAATATCGCCTAAAATAATTCTTCGACTTGAAAACTGTCTGCATCAACGTGTTTATCAAACATTTCTCTATAATGCCACCGATTTTTCATATTTTTGTACGCAATATGTTTCTTAATATTAACGAAGAAAGACCTCCTGTCACAAAAAATTCAAAACCGGCGGCGGCGGCGGCGGCGGCGGCGGCGGCGGCGGTGACAGCGGTAGTTACTTTTTTTTAGAATAGAGAGATTTTATTTCAATTTTAGTGGGATTATGATCTCCTTTTATGAAAATTTACGTATTCTTTTTTACTCTTTTTTCATTTCAAGCTAAAATAAAATTTTAACGTGGTGATATGAATATGCAGCAATACAAATAACTAGAAATATGAATAGTTTTACAATTTGGGAAACTAAAACTCAAACATTTAACATAACGATACGAATATGCAGCAATACAAATAATTAAAAATCAGAATAGTTTGTAATTGGGAAAACTAAAGCTCAAAAGTTTAAATATGCGATACACTGTAATAAATAAATAATTAAATAAATAAAAACTCAAATTGACCGAAAAAAAAACTGTAGATTTTGGAGCTGATATAAACCGTTTAATTTACTGAAAATATTTGTAATTTAAACATTAAAACAGTTTTTTCTTTATAAAATATAGATTTTTTTTCTGTAAAAATTACAAAATCCACATTTTTTACAGAAGTTGTTTTTCTGTAAAGATTACAGGTTTTTTTACTTTCTTCTATCTTTACAAGAAGAAATTATTGGATTCGTGAAAATTTTCGACTTCCGGTTTTCAACGGATTTATACGTTTAAGAATATCCTGAACAGCATTTGATGGTTTTTAGAAAATGTCTGTCTTTTAGTCTGTGTGTCACTCTGTCACTCTGTCATTCTGTCTGTCAGTCTGTGAGTCTGTATGTGGCAAAAATTTTGTGGGCGCTTTATCTCATGAACTAATTCACGGAATTTCACAAAACTTTAGATTAAGTTAGACCTTCATATAAACTGGTCCTGATTAGTTTTTGGTGAAAATTGCCCGAAGGGTAGCGTTGCTATGCGGCATTTTTTAGGATTTTTGCAATAGACTCAAGAACTACTGCACCGATTTTCATAAAACTTCAGATTCTGTTAGTCGAGGATATAGTTTGGTGGTGATTACTTTTTAGTGAAATTCGCCAAGTGATAGTGCTTCTATGCTGCATTATTCATGATTATCGCAATAGCTCTAACTCTAGAAAAAATGCACGAATTTTCATCAAACTTCAGATTCAGTTAGTTCCTGATATAAATTAGTGCTGTTTAATTTTTGGTGTAAATCGCCCAACATAGGGGTGCTGCTGCGCTGCATTTTTCACGATTATTGCAATAGCTACTCAAGAACTAATGCATGAATTTTCATCAAACTTCGGATTCAGTTACTTTCTGGTATAAATTGGTCATAATTAGTTTTTGGTGTAAATTTCTAAACAGGTGGCGTTGCTATGCAAAATTGTTAACAATTTCCGTATTAGCTCTATCTAAAAAACTAATGCACGGATTTTCATCAAACTTCAGATTCTGTTAGAAGTTGTCAAAATTGTTGATAATTAGATTTTGGTGTAAATAATCTAACTGGTGATGCTGATATCCTCCATTTTTCAGAAAGTACTAACATATATGAGATAGAAGAAAGTTTTACGATTGCCAGATCCGACTAGTTCTTTTATAGTGATGAATATAAAACAATACAAATAGTTACCATTATGAATAGTTAAATGATTTTGAAAAGTAAAACACAAAAATTTACCGTAACAACATGAATGTACATCAATTGAAATAATTTAAAACCTGAATAGTTATTTACGTTTGGGAACAATAAAACGCAAAAATTTAACGAGACAATACACTGAGAAAAAAATCTATCCAATTGACGAAAAACAACTGTCAATGTTAGTGTTAGTGGAAAAGCGTTTAATTTACTGAAAATATTTGCAATTTAAACATTAAAACAGCTTTCCCTGTAAAAAATATAGATTTTTTTGTAAAGGTTATAAAATCCATATTTTTTACAGAAGATTTTTTTCTGTAAAAATTGCAGTTTTTTTTATAGTGATGAATATGAAACATTAGACATAGTTAACAATATGAATAGTTTTACGATATGTAAAACTAAAACACAAAAAATTAATGTATGGATAGGAATAGGCAGCAACGCAAATAATTAAAAGTATGAATAGTTTTATAATTGGGAAAACTAAAGCACAAAGGTTTAAAGATGCGATTCACTGTAAAAAAATAAATAAATAAATAAATAAAAACTATGAAATTGACACACACAAAAAAAAGGTCAATTTTGGCGTCGATGTAAACCGTTTAATTTACTGAAAATATTTGTAATTTAAACAATAAAACAGTTTTTTCTGTAAAAAATATAGATTTTTTTCTGTAAAAATTACAAAATCAATATCCTTTACAGAAAATGTTCCAGTAAAAATTACAGGTTTTGTATGGTGACGAAAGTGAAAAAATTGAAATAGTTAACAATGTGAATAGTTTTATGATTTTGAAAACAAAAACACAAAAAATTACCGTAACAGTATTAATTTGCAGCTATAGAAATAATTAAAAATATGAATAGTTTTATAATTGGAAACAGTAAAGCACAAAAATTTAACGGTGCGATAGACTGTAAACTAGTATGTTGTGGTACACAAAACATACTGTTTACACAAAACATTCTTCTATATAAATCACGTCAATTAAATCATTTAACTAATACAAGAAATTACGTCAATTTACCACCAATTCATATCAAATTATATCTGAATTTTAAGTTTGATGAAAATTCGTGCATTAGTTCTTGAGATAGAGCTATAGCGGAAATTGTGAAAAATGTAGCATAGCAGCGATAGATATTGAGCGATTTGCATAAAAACATAAACAGCACTAATTGATATCAAGGCATACCTGAATCTGAAGTTTGATGAAAATTCGTGCATTAGTTATTGAGATAGAGCTATAGTGGAAATTCTGAAAAAGGCAGCATAGCAGCGCCACCTGTTGAGAGATTTGCATTCGTGTAAAGATAGAAGAAAGTAAAAAAGTCTATCAAATTGACGAAAAACAGCTGTCAATTTTGGTGACAGTGGAAAACTGTTTTATTTACTGAAAATATTTGCAATTGAAACATTAAAACAGTTTTTTCTGTGAAAAATATAGATTTTTTTCTGTAAAGATTACAAAATCCATATTTTTTACGATTTTGAAAACTGAAACACAATAAAATAACGTATGGATACGAATATGCAGCAATAAATATACTTAAAAATATGAATAGTTTTATAATTTGGAGACAAAATACATTTTTTGAGAGTGACATACATTGTTCCATTTCAAAGATTTATTAAGTGCATTATTAAATTCTGTATAATTATCAAATCGAGAATGCTACAGAATAATAGAAAAGTTAATTTGGTATAAGAGCCTTACAGAATTTGTTAACGTTACGGTGAATTTTTTACGCACTGAGAAAAAAATATCTTGTTAATATTTTCTTTTCAAATTTAGCGGGATTACTAACTCATTTCACTCAAGTTCAAATATTTTCTCGATTTGCTACTCTAAAGTAAACCTAAAACATATAAGTACAACATGGTAAACAAACGAAGTAGAAAGGCGAGCAGTTTAATAATATACATAGTAAGTTTGCATATAAAGTATTTCTTTCTTCGCAATCCTGATAAAATTTAATCTAAATATACGCTAGCGCCGAGCAGGAAACAATTTCCTTCAGATCCTGTGCAATCTACTTTAAAGAATTTCTAGAAAAGGACATCATGTTTTCTGTTACGTTACTTTGATTTTTTTAACCCAGTATTGCATTTTAAAACATGTAAAGAATTTTTGACCTAGCAATAGGAAATTACGCACGTGTTACTATTACAAATAACTTATAAGTAAAACATTGTTTTAAAGACAAGGTTTTATTATAATTTACTAACAAGTAAAAATTAAATTTAAAAAATAAAAAAAAACGGACTGCGTAAAAAGCAAACTAATTAATTATTTATCATCAATGTGAAATTATTTTTTTTTTATATTACTTACCTATTTTTTTATTTACTTGTATTGATGACTTTTAAGTTGTGTTTAATTGTTAGTTCCTATCTATAAACACTGTTTTGATGAGGGCTATAGATGTCTATGATGGTTAGAGTTGCAGTAAAGCTAGAGATCCTACCTACACAACTTCCAAGTTGTGTAATATTTAAACGGAACTTCTGACTGTAAAATAGTCAATGAAGCATCGTCTTCATTTTGAAAGACCTATCCAACGATATGTCCCTCAATAAGGTGCGTACATTTTTTCTTGTCTCTACCACCATTTTGTATTTTATGTCCGCCATTTTGAATTTATAAAAACAAAATATAGCCTATAACCATCGGACGATTAAGACGAATCGATGGAGATCTCATTCATTAAAATCCATCCAGACGTTGCAATGTTTCAAGGGTATAAAGAAATACACATACCCAGATACGCGTGAAATACATAACCCTTCGTGGCAGCCGGGTAAAAAGTAAGTGAAATGAAAGACAATTGATTGAAATAAATACAATGTAACGTCTCATTAACGAAGTCCCTATTTTACGAAGTTTTCTACTTAACGAAATATTCTACTGAGCCTTGACTTTGAACACCATTAACATGTATATTAATCTTCATATTACGAAAAATATACTCTACATAACGAATTTTTTCCCACTATCACGCGTGTACAACATTCAAATGGATAGGTTGCAGTTACGATGGATGCATGATATTATTTCAGTGGATTGTGTAAAAATGAATTTTTTTATTTATTTGCATTCAAAAGAAGAAATCTTAAGTCCTCGATATAATAAGAAAGGGATTCCAGTTTCATGAAAATCCTACAGATGAATTGTACGGATATTTACAACAGTACGAAAATTTTCATGAACATTGTGTTTTCCTTTTTTCGGAAACGTGTAGAAAATAATATTACAGAATTTTATACTTTAAGGATTGGGAATACTAAGAAAGAAGAGAAATTGTACGTTAAACTTCAGTTTCTGAATACCTGTGTTTTTTTAGACATTATTTCAATTAAATTTTACTCATATGTCTGTTGATTCCTTTTAAAAACTTTACTGCCCGAATTAAAATACATTTTTCCGATATTTCCATTTTATGTGTATTTTCAATTTCATGCATACGTATTTTATTATACAGATTTCCTGAATTTGAGTTTATTTCTATCTAACGAAGTGATTAAATGGAACAATTAGATTTCTTTAAATCGATGTTCAACTGTAATTTTTTAAAAAGAAATAAACTGAATCGCGCGTGATTTTGTTATCTTAAAAAAAAAAAAATTATATGCATTTTTAAATCCAGGTTCTTGGCAGAAAAAAAAAAAAAAAAAAAAAAAAAAAAAAAAAAAAAAAATCGATCAACATCCTCTTGAGAACCCAGGTCTCATTCATTTGCCACTCCGCGGATATGAAAAGGGGCTTATTTATCAACACTACCACGGTCCAATAGACCAACTTCATACTCTTATTCATTTACCTGCATTTTCATAAAAATGATTATAAAAATAATCTTAAAGTAAATTTTCTTTCCCTGTTTGTTTCTAAAATATACTTCATACACCTTTATTTGATATTATATTTTAAAATACAATTCTGTTTAAAATATTTTTTTTCTACAACAGATTTAAGTCGTGTTTGAGAAACGGAAAAATAAGTCCAAACCGCTCAGAGGGTTAAAGCAGAAACGGGTTTTACAGTCACGAAATTCTAATTCATGCTTTTTCACACCCATAACACATTTTATTTTACTTACGGGAAGAGCACATACAGGAAATATGTTTTTCATAAATTTGGTAAAATGTTAATATTAAGTATTATTTGATTAATAAGGTTTTTTAATAACGTTTTCAGTTGTAACTTTACGCAGACGTAATTTTGTTTCTGTTATTGAAATAAACTTTTGAAATTGCACTTACGAATATGTAATAATATACTTTGTCGTAATCTTAAATCTAAGGGTATCAGGTGGGGAATATCAGGCAATAATTAATGAACACCCTTTATTTATTATAAAAATCCATTTATGTAAAAATTTGTATTAATTTATTCGTCTATCATTTACATTGAAATATTCATGAATATCACAGGGACCGCGTTTAAAGCTTTATCCGACCATAGTCTTTACACTTTTAAAACCCTGAGCTAGAATAGGAAAAAAAGCACTTTCTACCACAATCAGACTCTCTTAAAGGAGAAACGAGTTTTACAGTCACGAAATTCTAATTCATGCTTTTTCACACTCATCACACATTTTATATTACGTACGGGAAGAGCACTTACAGGAAATATGATTTTCATAAATTTGGTAAGATTTTAATATTAATTATTATTTGATAACAACTTTTATTTTATTAATAACGTTTTCAGTTGTAACTTTACGCAAATGTAACTTTGTTTCTGTTATTAAAATAAAATTTGGAATTGTACTTACGAATATGTAATATATATTTTTTGTCGTAATCGTAAATCAAAATGTATGCGGTAAGGAATCTCAGGTAATAATTAATGAAACCCTTTATTTATTTTAACCCTTTGTAACTCAAAAACACCGATTTGAAAAATTCTTACACAGATATTAAAATGCGTCATTTTAAGCATGGAAAAAATAATTTAAAAAAATCAGAAAAGAAAAATAAAATTTTATTTGGAAAAATGGGTTTGTTGCATATCTGCAACATCTTGCCAAATGACACAAAAACTGAAAATATTTAAAATTTTAAATAGCACGAAAATTTTTGAAACAATTGTAAGTTTTGTTGTAGCAAAGTCCCACACCCCATTTCTCACAAACAGTTTTTGATTAAAGATTTTACAATTGGGGTATTTACAACGTATTGTTTTTCTGCCCAATATGGCCAGCGCCCAATTTCGTCAAGGCGCACTTGTTTTGGTGGAATATGTTGAGTAGGCGCTCTATGCTTTTTCTGTTGAATTCTATTTTCTGCGAGACCTTTCCCTTTTTTGCTAGTTTTGGACTTGAAGTTAATTTTACAGAGGGGGGGGGGGATCCCTAACTTACCCTGTAGCAATTAAATAATATAAAAACAGACTAATGTTTCTCCTTTTCAATAATTATGCTCTTCTGAAAGAAATGCAACTTAAATAACCATTAGAAGATATTTTCGATGCTGTTTCGATATTTTAAAAAAATCCATTACAAGTGAAGATATGGCGCGTTGTTGCAGATCTGCAACAAACAAAAGTTTACGTTTATCTTATACATATTATAAATTTCCTAGCTCGAAAATGGTCTTTAAATAAAGAATTTAAACTCACGTTTGAAAACAATATAATTGTAGACGTCTGGTGACTTTTTTAACTCCTGTATTTCAAACCTTAATTCAGCAAAAATCACGTGTAGCTGATCAACCGATAAATCAAACTTTGGCGCGAAAAAAAAAATCAATATCGACATTTGTTGCGGATTTAATGAAATAATTATGTTAATAGTAGTATAACAGAATAACAAAAATAAACAAAATCGTCTTTTGAAATTTACTTTTGAAATAACAATGACGTTTTGAGTATGTTGCAGATCTGCAACACGGTGATACAAAGGGATAAAAATCTATTTATGTAATAAATCGTATTAATTTATTGTCAGTAGATTAATAATTTGGCTTTAACATTAATTTACATTAAGTTATTTTTAACACCTATTATACGTATATTATATAATTATGTTCTATACTTACGTATAATGTGCATATTATTGACTAATTTCTTTAAATAATCTTAAATCAATATTTTTTTAGTAATTGTTATGTGACATACTATATTAAATTATTCATGAGTATCACAGGGGCCACTTTTAATGCTCTATCTGACTCTATCTGTCTTTATACTTTTAAATATGTAAGCAGGAAAAGGAAATAAGTTAGAAATTGCACATCAAACGTGGCAAATGAGGTGCGTTCGTGTAGTTTTATAAAGAAATCACAGCATATTGTACAGAATGTATATTTTAGTGCACTTCATAAGTGTATATCATTTTCATACTATTGGAAAGGCTATAATATCATTAAAATGCCCTTGGAATAACTTTTTCCAATTGGCCGTAATCTAAAGGAAAGTTTTAACTATCCCTGTAATTAAACTACACATCTAAATTTCATAAAATTTGAAATGACTCGACAAAATTTTGCAACAATTATATATTTAAAATTTCAGACCATTCGGTTGGATAGTTTTTGCTCTGTTACATGCGGACGGACAGACGGACTGACAGACTGAACGACGACTATAAGTGCTACGTATTTATATAATTACGAACGCACCTAAAAAGCATATTCTATCACAAAAATACTGTGATAAAGGAGAAATGACTTTTACAGTCACGAATCCGTAATTCATGATTTGGTACATCCGTCACACACTTTACTTTACTTACGAAAAAAGCCCGTATGGAAACTTACATTCATATGCTTTTCGATAAAATTTTAACATTAAATATTATTTTATTATAATTTATATTTGCTTAATAACGTTTTCAGCTGTAATTTTACTCGAAAGTATTTTTGTTTTTGTTATTAGAATAAAAGACTTTTTGAATTGTTCTTTACAAATGTGTAATAAAATTTTTTATCATATTCTTAAATCAAAAGTTACCAGGCAAGGAATCTCAGACAATAAATAATGGACAACCTTTATTTATGTAAAAATCAATTTGTTTAAAAAATTTAATTACTTTAGAGACCGTAAATGAATAATTTCGCTGTAGCATAAATTTATATTAAGTTTTTTTTAACACCCACATATTATATGCATATAATTTATTTAATTTCCTTAAATAATTTTAATTGCATATTTTTTATCAATTGTTCTGTAGTATACATTAAAATATTCATGAAAGCCCCACTTTTAAAGACTTAAAACACCGAGATGTAATAAGTAAAAATGATTTTCTACAACAAGGAGACTCTCTTGCAGAAGAAAAGACTTTTACAGTCACGAAACACTAATTCATCATATTTCATATCCACCAAAAAATTTACTTTACGTGCGGAAGAAGATAAAAGTTTATTAATAATTATTATTTGATTATTTCCGTTATTTAATAAATGGCATTTTTAGTTGCAACTTTATACAAATGGAACTTTGTTTTTGTTATAAAAAAATATTTTTTTAGTTGCACTTTACGAATATGTAAAGATACTTTTCGTCGTAATCGTTTAAAAGGTATGAGGTGAGGAATCTCAGACGGTAATTAATGAACAATCTTTATATATTATAAAATTCCATTTTGTAATAAATTGTATTACTTTAGTGTCAGTAAATGAATAATTTAGCTTGTAGTATAAATTTATATTAAGTTTACTTTTACACTACATATTATACACATATTATATATTTAATTTCCTTAAATAATTATAATTGCTTATTTTTTATTAATTGTTCTATAGTATACATTAATATATTCATGAAAGTCACACTTTTAAAGCCTTATCGTTTGACATATTTTTTTTTTTTAACTCTGAGATGGAATAGATGAAAAGCGTTTTCTACCACAAGGAGACTCTCTTGAAGGAGAAAAGTATTTTACAGTCATGAAACTCTAATTCATGATTTTTCACATCCGCCACAAAATTTACTTTACCTGCGGAATGAGTACGTGCTGGAAAGAGATAAAATTTAATTATTAATAATTATTTGATTATTTTCTTAATTTGATTAATTGCGTTTTTAGTTGCAACTTTAAGCAAATGTAACTTTCTTTCTGTCATTATAAAATAAACTTTTTTACTTGTTCTTACCAATAGGTAATAATAGTTTTCGTCGTAATCATAAATCAAAAGGTATGAGGTAAGAAACTCAGATAATAATTAATGAACACTCTTTATTTATTATAAAAATCCATTTATGTAATAAATTGTATTACGTTAGTGTCAGTAAATGAATAATTTTGCTGTACTATCAATGTATATTGAGTGTTATTTTTAATCCATATATTATATGAATATTATAGATTTAATTTCTTTAAAAAATCTTAATTGCTTATTTTTTATCAATTGTTCTATAGCATACATTAAAATATTCATGAAAGTCACACTTTTAATAAAACCATATAGACCATAGTATTTTCACTTTTAAAACTCTGAGATGGAATAGGCAAAAAGCACTTTCCACCACAAGGAGACTCTCCCTAAGGAGAAACGACTTTTACAGTCACGCAACACTAATTCATCATATTTCATATCCACCAAAAAATTTACTTTACGTGCGGAAGAAGATAAAAGTTTATTAATAATTATTATTTGATTATTTCCGTTATTTAATAAATGGCATTTTTAGTTGCAACTTTATACAAATGGAACTTTGTTTTTGTTATTAAAAAATTATTTTTTTAGTTGCACTTTACGAATATGTAAAGATACTTTTCGTCGTAATCGTTTAAAAGGTATGAGGTGAGGAATCTCAGACGGTAATTAATGAACAATCTTTATATATTATAAAATTCCATTTTGTAATAAATTGTATTACTTTAGTGTCAGTAAATGAATAATTTAGCTTGTAGTATAAATTTATATTAAGTTTATTTTTACACTACATATTATACACATATTATATATTTAATTTCCTTAAATAATTATAATTGCTTATTTTTTATTAATTGTTCTATAGTATACATTAATATATTCATGAAAGTCACACTTTTAAAGCCTTATCGTTTGACATATTTTTTTTTTTTTTTAACTCTGAGATGGAATAGATGAAAAGCGTTTTCTACCACAAGGAGACTCTCTTGAAGGAGAAAAGTATTTTACAGTCATGAAACTCTAATTCATGATTTTTCACATCCGCCACAAAATTTACTTTACCTGCGGAATGAGTACGTGCTGGAAAGAGATAAAATTTAATTATTAATAATTATTTGATTATTTTCTTAATTTGATTAATTGCGTTTTTAGTTGCAACTTTAAGCAAATGTAACTTTCTTTCTGTCATTATAAAATAAACTTTTTTACTTGTTCTTACCAATAGGTAATAATAGTTTTCGTCGTAATCATAAATCAAAAGGTATGAGGTAAGAAACTCAGACAATAATTAATGAACACTCTTTATTTATTATAAAAATCCATTTATGTAATAAATTGTATTACGTTAGTGTCAGTAAATGAATAATTTTGCTGTACTATCAATGTATATTGAGTGTTATTTTTAATCCATATATTATATGAATATTATAGATTTAATTTCTTTAAAAAATCTTAATTGCTTATTTTTTATCAATTGTTCTATAGCATACATTAAAATATTCATGAAAGTCACACTTTTAATAAAACCATATAGACCATAGTATTTTCACTTTTAAAACTCTGAGATGGAATAGGCAAAAAGCACTTTCCACCACAAGGAGACTCTCCCTAAGGAGAAACGACTTTTACAGTCACGAAACTCTTATTCATGATTTTTTACATCAGTCACAAATTTTGCTTTATACACAAAAGAATTACGCACATGAAAGAACTTTTCGATAAATTTGATAATTTTTTAAGATTAAATATTATTTTATTATTACTTTTTTTTTATTAATAACGTTTTCAGTTGTAACTTATGAATATGTAATAATATTTTTCGCCATATTCTTAAACATAAATTGGTGTATGGAATCTCAGAAAATAATATATGGATATATTTTTCTTCTATAAAAATCCATTTATGTAATAAATTGAATTCCTTTAGTGTC
Source organism: Maratus speciosus (assembly GCA_963932465.1). Classification (NCBI taxonomy): domain Eukaryota; kingdom Metazoa; phylum Arthropoda; class Arachnida; order Araneae; family Salticidae; genus Maratus; species Maratus speciosus. Next base: position 496,562,086 of record OZ010794.1, on the reverse strand, counting down.
AGTAAACGCATAATTTTGTGTAGAATCAATTTACATTTAAATTATTTTTAACACACACTTATTATATGTATTTTATATGATTAATATTTTAAAATAATCTTTATCTGACGCTAGTCTTTACACTTTTAAACCTCTAAGCAAAAATAGGTAAAAAACGACTTTCTACCACAAGGCGACTCTCCTAAGGGAGAAATAATTTTGTCAGTCATGAAACACTAATTCGTGATTTTTTACAACCGTCACACGTGTTACTTTATGTACTGGAACAGTACGTGTAGGAAAGATCTTTTTGTTAAATTTCATAAAATTTTAATATCAATTACTATTTTAGTATTATCGTTATTTGATTAATAGCGTTTTCAGTTGTAACTTAACACAAATGTAACTTTGTTTGTGTTATTAAGTGAAACTTTTTCAGTTGTTCGTTACGAATATTTAACATTATTTTTCGTGATAATCTTAAAAAAAAGTTCTCAGACAAATATTTATAAACGCTCTTTATGTATTATAAAGATCCGTGTATGGGGAAGACTTCCATATCATGTTCTGTTTTTTTGTGATGTTTTTTCGGAGATAAACGTTTCGATGTGGTTGTTGCAATCTTCAGTACTTGGAGTTGCTTTTTTTTTATTATTGAATGACACTGGTGGACAAGTAATAATTATGCATACATATTTTTTTATAAGAAATTTTTTAAAAGTTATAATTTTCCAGGCTTTTTACAAACGATACTTTCCTGTAGATATAATGTTATGTAAATATAATTTTTGTGCATTTTTATATGTTTTAAGATGTATATGACATTAACCTTTTTAATATAACGTTACGTTTTAATTTTACATGTATAATAAATAAAAAATTATGTACATAAGTATATAACATAGCTGCCAACTTTTACGCTTTTTTCTTACCACTAAAATTTTATAGTAAATGTTATCTTATTTAATCGTCGAAATCTCAAGATTAGGCAAGACGAAAATATCTATTAAATTTTATTGGTAGCAAAAAAGCGTAAAGGTTGGCAGCTATGATATAATGTTTATGTATATAAATTTTATACATACATTACATTATAATTTATAATTATACTATAAATATAAATATTAACATTATAATTTTATACATTAATTGAAGAGCTGAGTGGAAGAACATGTTATGCTACATTTTCTTAATACTTATTTTATCTTTTGTACGAAGTCGTTATCAGGTATTCAAAGCTATGGTATGGTAAAGCTAAACAACAAAATTTATTTAGCCTTGAAAATTTAAGACATTATTCATTAATATTTAATATTTTATTATTTAATAATGTAAATAGTATTAATATTTTTTGATATTTAAAAATTAAATATGAATAAGTTTTTTTGATAGAGTTCAGTACCATACCTATTAATATTTTAAACACATGGTATCAAACAGAAAATAAATCATTAAAACTGACAACAAAAACTTTCACATCAAATTTCTTGAAATGTAATTTTTGTTACTTAACACGATCTTCCATTTAGCTCTTCAATTACATACATAATATATGTAAAAATAATAACAAATATAACGTTTATATTATAAAATATATGTTTATAAAAATTTAAAAAACTTTTTTTTCTGCGATTTTGAAAAATTGGCTAAGATGCTGAAATGGCCTTTTGGCGCCATTTTTTATTCTTTCGCCAATCGCGCCAACCAGAACAGGATATGACACTCTCCCACATTTCTGTAATAAACTGTAGTGTTTATGTAATAACTTTAGTTTCAGTAAAAGAATGTAAATGAATAATTTTGCTGTAACATCAATTTATATGAGGTTTATTTTTTTAACACCCACATACTATATGCATGTTATATATTTAATTTCTTTAAATAATTTTATTTTCCTATTTTTTTATCAATTTTCTTTATAGCATACATTAAAATAGCCATGTATGCAGTCGCACTTTTAAAGCCTTATCTGCTACAGTAATTTCGCTTTTAAAACTCTGAGATGGAATAAATAAAAAGCACTTTCTACCACAAGGAGACTCTCTTGAAGAAGAAACGGCTTTTACAGTAACGAAACACTATTTCATGATCTTTCACATTCATCACACATTTTACATTGCGTACGAAACGGGTAAGTATAGGAACAATCTTTTTGATAAATTTGATAAAAGCTTATTATTAATCATTATATGATTATTTCCGTTATTTTATTAATGACGTTTTCAGTTGCAGCTTTTTATAAATGTAACTATGTTTTTCTTATTAAAAAAGACTTTTTGCGTTGTAATTTAAGAATATGTAATAATATTTTTTCTTCACATTTATAAGCAAAAATTATAAGGGAAGGAAACTCAGACAATAATTTATAGACACCTTTATTTATATAAAAATATATTTATGTAATAAATTATATTACTTTAGTATCAATAAATGAATAATTTTGCTGTAACATCAATTTATATTACTTTTTTTTAACATCCAAATATTACATGCATATTACCTATTTAACTTCATTCAATAATCTTAAATGGAAGACTTTTGTCAAATTTTCTAAATTATACATTAGAATATTCATGAAAGTCGCACTTTTAAATCCTCCACCATAGTCTTTTCAATTTTAAATCTCTGAGATAGAATAGGCAATAAGTACTTTCCACCACAAAGAGACTCTCCTGAAGGAGAAACGACTTTTACAGTCACGAACTGTTATTAATGATTTTCACATCCGTCACGCATTTTACATTGCGTACGAAACGAGCGGGTATAGGATTGATCTATTTCATAAATTTGATAAAATTTTATTAATAATTATTATTTGATTATTTCCGGTATTTAATTAATGACATTTTCAGCTGCAACTTTGCGCAAATGTGCATTTGTTTCTGTTAATAGAAAAATGACGTTTTGAGTTGCACTTTGCGAGTGTGTAATAATAATTTTTGTCATATTTTTAAATCAAAATTTACGAGGTAAATAATTTCAGAAAATAATTTATCAAAACCTTTTATTTATATAAAAATCCATTTATCTAATAAACTGTATTACTTTACTGCCAGTAAATTAATAATTTTGCGTCATCAATTTATATTAAGTTTTTTTTTTCAACACACACATATTATATACATATTATACATTTAATTTCTTTAAATAATCTTAATAACCTTTTTTTATCAATTGTTCTATATTATACATTAATATATTTATGAAAGTCGCACTTTTAATAAAACCTTATAGACCATAGTATTTTCGCTTTTGAAACTATGATTTTTCACATCCATTACGCAATTTGCATTACGTACGAAACGAATACGTATAAGAAAGATCTTTTTGATAAATCTGATAAAATTTTAATGTTAATTATTATTTGATTATTACGGTTATTTGATTAATAACGTTTTTATCTATAATTTTACGCATATGTACCTTTATTTCTTTCATTAAAAAAGACATTTTGAGTTATAATTTAAGAATATATAATAATATTTTTGGTCATATTCCTAAGCAAAAGTTATGAACTAAGGAATTTCAGAAAATAATTTCAGAAAATATTAAATTTACATAAAAATCCATTTGAGCAATAAATTGTATTACTTTAGTTTCAGTAAATGAATAATTTTGCCGTACATCAATTTATATTACTTTTAACATCCACATTTTATGTAATTAAGTTCGGTACTTACGTATTATCCGTAAGAGGTCAGATACAATTGCGCCAATTATACTAATTAAAATAACGCCTATTTTTTGAAAATTATAATGCGTAAAATACCTAATATGAACTTAAAAAGAAATACAGTTTATTTATTTATTATATTTTATAGTTTCTATAATAGTTTATAGTTTATTTTTATTTATTTATTAATTTAATTTTTAATATTTATCATTTTTAACCATGTTATGTATTACATAATGTTAAATTACTGTTTTGAACGTGATTGGCAACTGTAAACAAGGTTAGCAAATGAAATCATTTTTAGCGATCTATCGTGTTACCCAGATAATACGCGAGTGCTTTAAATTCTTTTAATAATCTTCATTGACTAATTTTTTTATTATTTATTCTATGGTATACATTAAAATATTCATATATATCACGGGATCCCTTTTAAATGGTTATGATACGCTAGTCTTTTCACTTTTAAATATCTAATTATGAATTAAAAAAAAAGCTTTTTCTGCCGCAAAGAGACCCTTTTGAAGCAGAAACAACTTTTACAGTCAGGGAACTAATTTATAATTTTTCACACAACTCTCGCAATTTAATCTATCTTAAATGCGAATGATCTTATTTATTAAAACCTTTCGACTGTAGATCAAAAAACTAAAATTTTCAGGATTGCATTACCGGTACATTCGAGTTATAATTTACTCCAGATTAACTTAAAATTTTCTTAAAAAAAAAAAAAAAAAAAAAGTGACAATATTTTTCTTTCAAATATATAGTGTAATTCCAAGTAAACCTCCAAACTATCACTATAAAACAAATACTTAAAATTATTTATCAGTAATAATTTTTGCATTTGTTTCATTTTTATACATTAATAATTGTCGATATAGTGTAATAAATTGCAATAAAAATTTTTTAAGGGCTCTCATATCTTATAAAATCTGCGACATATTCAGAATCTTCGACGCCATTCTAAATGTAATGTAATTTCAAGTTCTCATCTTTCTAAATACTTATTGAAATTGCATAAATATCTGTAATATATTTAGGCCATATTTAAGGCTTTATAAGGTATAAAAATAAGCATAATAAAATATAATAAAAAATGCAGTTCAGTTAATATTACAAAAATATTTTCAGCTGGTATGTTGCAATCCGCACGATAACTTGAGGGGTCTCAGAACTCTTAAAATTGGAAAAAATGAAAAAAAAAAGACCAATTTCAATATTTAATTATTTAAATGTATCTGATATATAAACACAATATTAACTGGGACAAAAGATATAAGTATGTTCTTTCATTTCATGTACTTAAAAATAAAAAGATGCATAATTAGTATTTAGAGGGTGCTCCAAACTATCAGACATTTGTCAAGCAGAAAATTGGTATGACAGCTTACGCGCATGATTACAAAACAAATTTTGCAACTAGAATTATATTTCTTATGCCTAATTATACTTAAGCTTATAATAATTACCATGAACGTAAATACTTTTTTATTTAAAACATCTTTTATTTTTAACATACAGTTGTATTTAGATAACATAAAATTTTGAAAATTTCAACAACATAATCACGTAAAACAATATATTTGAACAATAAAAAAGAAATTTTAGGTTCAGTTTATACAGATTAACATAAAACGTATATTTTTAAAAAAGTATGAAAAAATAGTAAGACGTTTTTGAGATATCCTGCGCGTTTTTCCCAAAAACGTCATTTGGAGAAAAATGACTTCAAAATTTCAGAAAAGCCGCTTCAGCTATTGGGCGGGTATAATTCTAAAAGCCATAACATCTGTTCTAATCAGAATTTTGAGGAAACAATTACACCAAAATGTCCAGAAAAGATAGAAGTTTAGCATCTAAAAGAATTAAAATTTCGAAAATTTTGAAACCCCTGGATTCTGAGACCACTTAACTTAGAATACAGAGGTGTGAAAATTATTAGAATAATTGTGAAATTTACAATAAAATCTTGCTATATTAAAATATAATACATTATTTAGAAAATATTGTTACATTTAATATTCAGTGTACATCCTCTTGTTTTTTATTAAAGATTCGATACGTCTTGGCATACTTTGCATGCGTTTTTGGCAATTAATTTGTATTTCGTTGTCACAAAATTTGGATTATCTTTCTATCAGACCATTCTTGTTTGTGGTGTTTCATTTCTTTAATTTTTTTCTTTACAATGGCCCAAGATTCACTATGGGGTTCATATCTGCACTGTTTCCAGGCCATGGAAATGTTTTCTTTAATTAAAAATTAAAGAAATGCAACAGACGAAACAAGAATGGTCTGATAGAAAGATTCATCCAAATTTTGCAGCATGACAACGAAATACAAATTAATTGCCAAAAACAAAAACTCATACAAAGTATGCCAAGACGCATCGAATCTTTAATAGAAAACAAAAGGATGCACACTAAATATTAAATGTATCAATATTTTTAAAATAATGTATTGTTTCTTTAATATAACAAAATTTTAATGTACATTTCACAAGCATTCTAATACTTTTCACACCTCTGTAGTTATATAAACATAAAACTTATGTTAAAAATAAGCTCTAACCTATATTTTATAGAATGATTTAATATTATTGGGATAAGTAAATATTTTCCTTGGTTTTTTATCATTAATTGTTTTTGTTTTTTTTTACCATTTTTCAAATTTAATTGAATGTTTCAAAAAAGGTTTTGTCAAAGAATTTTGATATAATTAATACGTTCTATAGTTTAATGTTTATTTTATAGTTCATACATCTATTATAAGTTATTGTGCGGATTACGACTTACCGTGTAAAAACATTTCGTACTATTAATTGAACCGTATTTCGTATTATATTATATCATGATTCTTTATTTTTACATTTTATAAAGCCTTATATGGGGCATTCTCACAATCTTTTGACTTTTCTGTATAAAAATCTGGTGAAATTAAACTTACTAAAATAAAATTTTAAACTTATAGACGAATGCCTTAATGATTCAAAATAAAGAAAAAATGGTCAGCAGCGAAATTTTTTTTTATTTAATTGAGGTTTGAGTTAAAATCCGAGTTTAATAGACCTTACCATTTTACCGCTATAACTTTTTATTTTCTTCTAATTTTTTACTTATAATGAATTTGCATAGGATATTGAAGTAAGAAATAATAACAATGTGCTACTTTTAGCACAAAGTTTTGGTATAACATTGTCTTAAAGGAGTGTTAAAGAAGGGACAATAAGAAAAAAAAGGGGGACGGTATAGGAAAAAGGGACGATAAGGGAAAAAAAAGGAATGGTAAGAATAGGACGGTAAGGAAAATCACCACCTATTTTTAGGGAAATCATGTCAAGACTAAGTGATAACCACCATGTTCATTGATTTTTAGAAACAGTTATTTACATTGGATTAAATAATAATAATAAATAATAATTTACCTCGAAAAGTGCAGGTATAAAACTTGAGGACGGTAAGACTACCAATAAAGCCACGATGTTTGAAATTGATATTTAAAAGCTGATTTAAATTCTGCCGTAAATTTCCTGTCAAAAAAAAAATAACCATTCCTTTTCTAGCATACTTCTACATGAGAAAAAATTTGAAAAAAAAAATCTGTGACTACATTTGAAGTGATTGTCTGTATAAGTTTAGAAAGAGGGACGGTAAGGAATTTAAAATCCAGGGACAGAGTTAAAAAAAATAATAACAAATCTAAAAATGTGTGCAGGTTAATTTTTTGCTACATATTTATATAAAACAATAGTCCCAGTTTCGGAAAAAAAATTACATCGAATTACTTTTATTAAAACAATTTTATAAAGACAGCTCCAAACTTAAAAATCAGCATCAGGGACACGGGACGGTATAGCAATTTCGTAGTATATTTGGACCCCCAACACCGTCCAAAAATTATTTATCTCGTTAATATAGTTATGCAGTCATGCAATTGGATGTTTTACAGTATAAGAAATAATTAACAAAAAAAACCAAGAATATGTACTAAAATAAAAAGTATTATTCAGGGACAGAAAAATATAGTAAAGTCAACATTTTGTGAGAATGCCTCATACATGTCTTAAACCATATGATTAACCGTGTCTTAAACTATATGATATTACCAAATTTTATATAATTTCAATAAGTACTTAAAAGGGTATGGAAACTTAAAGACAAATCACTTTTTTACTGGCGACGGAGATTTTAAAAGATGTCAGACACCTTAATGCTAAGATACTATTTTTCTTTCAAATTAATAATGTAATGAAGTTTTCTAATACAAATATTTGGAATCATTTATCAATAATAAATTTAGCATTTTTGAAATTTTTTTACAATAATAATTGTTAATGTAGGTGATACATTCTAAATAAAAGATATTTTAATGCTAACAAATAATTTGATGCTATATTTCTTTCAAATAAATAGTGTAATCCAGTTTTCTAATACAAATATTTTGAATAGTGTATCATTAATATATCTCGCATTTTTAAATTTTTGATACAATCATAATTGTGTCATAAAAATCATCAAAATTGCGTCATAAAAATTAATCATAAAAAAGGCCTATACCACTATTATACCTATGCCGACATAACAAAAGGTCACTTTTTAAGTTATAAGCGTGAAAAGAATGTACACAAAATTTACTTCAGGAAACATTGAAATAATTCAAAAAACTAGTTTTAAATGCAGTTGCAGTAATTGTAGTTAATGTTTACTGCAGTGATCTTTCATATACATTTCATCACGTGGTTTTCTCTAATGCGATTATTTTACACATCAATTTCGTTAAATTGTTGATATTAAATTCGTTAAATTGTTGATCGTCAAATTGAGATAAAATATGTGTTTTTTAAACACTTTGGACTTTTTAAAAGTCATAATAGTTCTTATAGCATATACATTACTTTTATGTAAATAAATTCTTCATTATATATATATATATATATATATATATACTATAGATATAGATATATATGCTTTGTTAAAATATACAATATAATATGTATATATGTAGGTGTGTGTATCAATCTTTCTATACGTAAATATACATATATGTATATGTACATATAGATAATAAATATACGAGTATATATATATATATATATAACAAGATTCTTGAGATACAAGATAGCATTTAAAATGATTTTTTTTTTTTTTTTAATAATTATGATAAAAAATATAAATACTAATTTCTCGCAGCCTAGTAAAGTTTATCCATATAAATACAGATTAAGAAAGTTCTAGATAAATTAAAAATACTTTTATCAGTTATCCTTTTAATTCTTATATTATTTTATAATATTTTTCAAAAAAAGTAGAAATATTGACAGTTTTGTGATACTAAATATAAAAAAATTATTGTGAAAAATAGCATTAGCAATATTTTAACATTCTACCAGTTTATATTCTCAACGGGGAAGATCAAATCGAGAATTTAATTTAAAAACACATATATTTGCTTGAAAATAATGAGGAAAAAAAATGGTTTAGATATTCTAGATTTAAATTATATTTTTGTCAAGATAGAAATGTACATCAAATTATAACAACAACTTTTTTGTCATTTTTTTAAGTGCAAACCTTAAGAAGTCACATAAAATTTAAAAAATGAGGCATCACTTGTAAATCTCTGTAGAGCTACTTAATATCATTGTTATATTTAAAAGTGTGCATGCTATAATAATATAAATAACAAATGTTCTTGTTGTAATTATCTATTCCTCCAATTCAGAAGAAATCATAAAAATAATATCTAAAACAATTACATCCTTTTTAATGACTGAAAACTTTAAATTACAGCATTTGTAATTGAAATCTGAAAATGGGAATAACATCTCATTTAAATCTCTATAGAGATACTTAATATAATTGCATGTTTAAAATTGCACATGCTATAATAATATAAACAACAATTGTTCATGTTGTAATTATCTATTTCTCCAATTCAGAAAAAAATAATAAAATAATATCTAAAATCTTTTTATTCCCATTTTAATGATTGATAACTTTAAACTAAAGCATTTGTAATTGAAATCTGAAAAAAGAATGCTTTTTCATATATCTGGATGTGAATTATATTTTGTTCAGAAAAATAAAAATGTACAGCAAACCATAAATACAACTTTTTAAACATTTTTCTGGGTGCAAAGCAAATGTTCTTGTTGTAATTATTATTTCTCCAATTCAGAAAAAATAGTATAAATAATACATAAAACATTTTTATAACCATTTTAATGATGGATAGCATTCAACTAGGCATTTTTAATTGAAATATGAAAAAAGAATTATTTTTCATATATCTGTATAGGAAATCGCCCATGTTACGTAAAAAAGCAACAAAATGACACACATAAATGAATCCCAAATCAAAAACTGAACGATCACAATTGAAATCTGGATAAAGATTGATTTTATATATATATGGATATGATTTTGGTATGTAAAAGATAAAGAATGGAAATTATATAAATAAATGCATCGCGAATCAAAAAATAAACCACGAAGAGAATGAAAAAAAGTTGGTGCACTGCAGAGAAGATGAACATGTGTACAGCTACATGAAATATTTTATGTAAATGGTTCGCTTCATTCTTTATTGAAGTATTCAGAAATTTCAATGCCCAATTATAATAGTTTTAAAAATGATTATTATTTTGATATTTTTTGCACACATTTTAACTAAAAACATTGTAGTATCAAATATTGTACAAACGCTCTTATTTAATTTCTGATAATTTTCTTTTTCTTTTTAAATAAAGTAAATTGTTGATTTTTTTAACCATGCATATTATTATGTACAATACTAGTAATATTTAATCATTAAAAAATGTATATTTCTTAATTCTAATACCAATACGAATTTAATTGCACTAATATTAAAATCAGTTTATTTATTTGTTTAAAATTGTATTTCATGTCTTCAAGGTAGTGTATTAAATGTGTGATAAGGAAAAAAAAACACTACACAATCAGTAGCTGCACTGATGTCAAATTACGCATCCCTAATGGAATATCAATACGAACGTGTAGTGTCTTGTGAGACTTTCCCATACTTTGAACGGACCGCTAGAAGTCGTTACGACAACAGCTGAGTACATAACTCCCGGCATGCATTGCGTGGACTACTCCTACCCCTTTCTACCCCCAATTTGAACCACGGTAGTTGGTGAGCACACATCCGAGAGATGTTCCTCCACCTCCTTAGTTACAGTTCACAGCATAAATCCACACTCTACTTACAATGCCATTTCCGGATTTTTCCAGAGTTTTCATTTGTCTCTAAGAAAATCACAGAGAAAATTCGAATACACCTACCTTATTAAGTCGATTTCCAGTTCATCCAAAAAAGCAATAAGTCCTGTGGATCACAGTTTTGCAAAACTTGCAAAATTTTTTCACGTGTGCGATTCACAGTTACTGTGAAGACAGTAAGTAAAGCGTGGGCGGGGGTTCTCGATTTGTAGTTAAGCGTTTTTAACCGTTGGCCCTACCGGTACATCGGTCTCGCTCGCCTGACTCACAAGCGACCATCGATTTTTCCGACATGTACGGAGTCAGAAACTGGATGGTGTTCAGCGCCATCTTTCGGCGTAAGAAAAGCTTACGGGACTCAATAGATAATACGAGAATGAGTGGGATTCTACAGAAAATCTGTACAGTGAAACAAAGATAAAAATTTCATTTGACGTAAAGTCTGTTTTGGAATTGAAGAAACCTTCTGCGGAAAGAAAGCGGTTTTAATCTGGACTGAGTGGATATTAAAAAAAGACATAAAAGGTGGAGCTTTCTTGAAAAATACGAAATCTTCTTTTTGCTGAGAGAAACAAAATTTTTCTTTTATCAGAATGTGAAATAAGAAATTACATTCTATTTAATTTCGATAATTTGTAGGAGCAGATATGTTTAATTTGCTTGCAGTTAAGAAATTTTAAGTTTATGTAAATGTGTCATATGTTGTTATTATTTGTCAAATTTAACGCCATTTTTCAGAAATTTCTTTTTTTAATTATATATTCGAATATTTTAATTAAAAAAGTTGAATTTGATAAATAATTATTAGCGTCATAGTATGAGAAATATATTTTAATTTGATATAAGGTATGAAATTTATAGTGATGAAGAAATGTTGTGATTTTAAAATAGAAAATTATTTCTTTTTCATTTATCCGAAACTACTAGTTATTTTTATTATATTATCATCATTATTATTATTTGTATTACTCATGTAACAAAAGTTTACAGCTTTATCTTTTAAAATATTTAGAACTAATTTCCCTAACATAAGAGCTAACTAACAAATTGGAAAAAATAAACAATTAAAACTAAATATAATTGAATTTCATTAGAAAAATAAGAGGCAATTAATGTATCTACATTTTCAAGTATCAAATGAATAATCGCCGAAAGCTAATTTTACGACAAAAACTACTCACCCTTTTTGAGATAAATATATATTTTTTTAAATGTAAAAAATAAAAAATTAAGAGATTTTTTTTAAAGAGAAAATATATTAAGATTAAATGTATTTATATCGTTACATAAACATACATTATTTCAAAACAATTAAAATAAAAATAAAATTTTATTAAAAAATTTGATTTGATTAAAAAAGTTCCATTAAACGATAAAAATTTCGTTTAACGTGAATCTGTTTTAAAATTGTGGTTTTTTTTAAAAAAAAGAAACTGATTTTAAACATTTGTGCCGTGTCCCAAGAAGGCGGTAGCGATGGTCGAGGGTATTAACTTCGAAGGCTTAGCAATTTATATTCTCTTAGAATATGTTAACATGAAATTTATTTTATAACACAATCAAAGATATTCTGGAGTAATAATAAGTTGCTATGTACACAACAATGTAATTCTTGTTGAACTAAAAGTTTATGCATCAATCAGAATAGTGTCTATGAGAAGGTGGCAGTTAGTCTATTAAGTTCACAGGCAATGCATTATATATTAGAAGACGCTTGTCTTGTCTCCGAGATCAAGATCTCTTCTCTGCGATGGCACCCCGGTGCCCTGTCGCCGCTGATTCAGGTATCATTCCCCGGTATCAGGAATCGTAAATCCCGGCCCTCTCGACCTTCAAACTCTTCCACTCCAAAAGTCGCTCTTCCAACTCTAGCCAAAATCTCATCTCTCTTCCGCATCCTCTCGTATATATATCTCAATTATCTTCCTCTAAAAACAATAGTGAGTTTCTCAGCCACTAACTGTCCGTTCTTTTTAAGAACCTCCCAGGGACCTTTACTGTTGTCTCCTGAGTGGACACCTTAAGAAACTCCTCTTTTGCACGTGGTTCCTGCGATCATATGCTCTCGTGAGAACGTATGTGAGTTCTCTTCCCACGCTCAAAGATAAAAAAAAATGCCGGCTGCTCCTTAGCATTAGCAAACTGTCACCGATTGTCAAATGTCCAAGAGCGATGGTGACTGAGTAGTTTCTTTCATCTTGCCGTGCGTCTTACTGGACTTTAACATATTTTTACTCTGTTTTAGAAAACCATTAGTTCTTTCTATATGGCGAATCTGATATAGTTCAGATCTTTACACATTGTTAAGTGGCTATGAAACACATATAAAAATTTAGGAGAATTATTTGAAAAAAAATAAATCACCTTTTTGCCAAGACAATTTTTTTTAAAGTGTGTTAATAAACATAATATTTCATTAACTTTCTATAGTTTAAATTTAAAATAATTCCTCTGGATAACACAGTTTGAAATTAATTTTACCCATTATAAAAAGAGTGCGAATTGGCAGTCTTATGATCATAATAAAAATATCAAAATAACACATAGATAATTTCTGTGACAAAAATATTAATAAGTATAAAATTAAGAAAATATATATTTTTTAATTACACTCTTTTATAAACATACAATTTTTATTTTGAAAATCATGCGTAATTTCATAAATTTGAGACTTTTTTTTTTTTTTTATTGAGAGGAAATATATGAAGCATAAATACATATATTTATATTGTTACATAAGCACTGTTTATTTCAATATAATTAGAATTGAAATAAAATGTAGAAATAATGTTTTTGATTTAAAAAGTTCCTTTAAACGATAAAAATTTCGTTTAATGTGAGTCTGTTTTAAATTTATGGGAACTTTTTGAAAAATAAACTCGTTTTAAACACGGTTAAGTGGTTATTAAACACATATAAAAATTTAGGAGAATTAACTGAAAAAACTAAATAATATTTTTGCCAATATAATTTTTTTCTAAATGTGTGTTAATAAACATAATGTTTTATTAACATTCTATAGTTTAAATTTAAAATAATTCCTCTGGTTAACACAGTTTGTAATTAATTATACCCATTATAAAAAGAGTTAAAAAAAATTTCCAACAAAATTTCTTAAGGCTAAATTTTCTGTGGCCAAAAAACAACAAAATTTGTGGATTTTTTTTTTTTTTTTTTTTTTTTTTTTTTTTTTTTTTTTTTTTTTTTTTAAGAAATATATAGAGACCCGTTGCCGTAGTATATTATTTGCCAATTACAAAATTAAAAGGGTTACAATTCTCTACAACTTTCATATTTACAACGCTTTTATAAACTCAATAGCAAGCGCAATACGCCCTATAAAAAAAACGACATTTTTTTTTACTTTTCTTAAAAACCGTGTAAAACGTAGTTCTGCCCTGAGTATTCAAATGTTTCTCTCGGATTTAATTGTGGATGTCTGTTGTGGTTACTTACAACCATTGCCATATTTTTATTCAATTTAATTTAAAAAATATTTTTATTAATCTATTAATTATTTAATTTTAATATTCGCATTCTAAAATTATTTTAATTCCTTCCATTCTTTTCAAGTTCCCCTGTGAGCTTTTCTTTCTGGCGTAACATTTCGTTTCATTTTAAAATGATAAACGTAGTTTTTAAATCTGTACTTTCTGTAAAAGATTTCTCTGGAACATTCCACAGCCTTCTATTTTTAATATCATTTCCTTTTGTAGCTCCGCACCATAGCCAATAAAATTTAAATCGGTTTAATACGTAATTTCAAAAATTGTAACACTTTACTACTATTTGGCATCTTATTTTCATGAAACATATAAAATTTCCTCTAATTTAAAACAGTTTTTATATGCTTTAGCATTGCATTTTATGCCAACGCAAGGCTCTTGTATGTTTGTTCCTGCCAAATTGGCGAATTTCATTTATTACTGCAACCCTTTCTCCTTTTTCATCGCAATACGTTTTGCGCAGTCAGTTTGGTTCGATGCTCAATGCAGAATGGTGGCTGTCTTTTCCCCCTCTGCTAATAATCTAGTGTGTGCAGCGAAAGCAGTACAATGAAAGAATATTTTTTAAGAAGCAGTGATCGGCTGTATATTTTTCTTCTGTTTGCGCCGAGATTTGACAACGTTTCCTCTAAACGTGATGCTACGACAAGTCTTCAGAATAATATTAAGTGGGTAAAAACATACTGATTGCTGTATAGAATGAGTTACTACTATTTTTCATTCAACTGGTGCTTGCGTCAGAAGTTTTTGAATTCGATGCTAAAAAATCATCTAAATGTCTTGTTTTTTTAGACACTAGGGGGCGCTGCCCCCTACGAGCTACGCTCGTCAACCCCCGTTCAGACACCGCAGACTCTAAAACCACGCTAATTTGATCGGCTTAAAAAATATTTCGGAAGATTGAATTATAACTTTAAAAACAGTGGCGATCTCCCTATAAACGGGTTTCTATTCATTTCTCTTTGATTGGGGAATTTTAAAGCCAAATCAAAGACTTTTAAATGATACAATGGCTGTTTCCGTCTTTGATTAAATAAAATCAGTTGACATTTCAAAATCCTTATAATATTATAAATGTCAATGTGTGTCCGAATGTTTGAATGAAGTCAGCATCTAAACGGATGAATTAATTCTTTTGTATTTTTCTGATATGGATGGATTACAACCCGGAAATGAACATAGGCTATAGTTTATTTAATTTATTCAAATAGTTATCTTAATAATTCAAAATTTCATTCTTTTTCATACAGAATCAATTGACATTTTCCCGATAAATTTAACCATCTTTCTTTCTTGTTGCCAAGAAAAACTAAATCTAGAATAATAACTTCTCCTCTACAGTTAATTAAAAATTAAAATAAAAAGAATTCAAAAGAAAATAAATATGACGTCATACTTGAAACAAAAAATGGGGTATTTTTTATTATGCATGAAGGATGAATATCGGTTACATTAATAAGGGGTTTTCTGCCAAAAATGGTGTCATAATTAGAAGGAAAAAGAATGAAAAAGAATAATATTATTAATAAAATTATTCGATTGGAAAGATATGACGTCAAATTTGAAATAAAACAGGTATTTCCAAATATTCGTTAAAAATACAATGGGCATCAATATCAGTAACTAATGAAAATAGATAAATAATGACGTCATATCAAAACGAATAACAAATATTTTTTACAAATGAACCCTATTCTCGCTTTTGATTCGAGGTTATAATAAAAAAGAAAAATGCCCAGCTAAACTGATGGCATTGAGCTCACAGGCTATTCACACTAATTGTATATCATACTCTTATTTTAAAGAATAATGCCCCTCAAAAAAATAAGTGAAGGGAATTAGCCCCCGTTTCACCCTTTATACTTAACCAGTGAACCTCCAAACCTAATCAGGGAAGCTCCTTATCATAATAAACCGGTATACCAAATTTCGAGCAAATCGAATAATCCTGCAAAAAAACCATTTATCAAAATTAAGAGGGTGGACTACCCCCCCCCCCCCTTTATCCTTAACCAATGAATCCCCAAAACGAATCAGGGAAGCTCCTTAACATAATAAACAGGTATACCGAATTTGGAGCAAAGCCAATAATTCTGCATGAAAAAACCGTTTATATAAATTAATGGGGGGGGGGGGGGCTAGCCACCCTTCCCCCTTTATCCTTAACCAATGAACCCATAAAACTAATCAGGGAAGTTCCTTAACATAATAAACCGGTATACCAACTTCGGAGCAAATGGAATCATTCTGCATGAAAAACCCATTTATCTAATTTAAGAGGGGCGGGCTAACCTCCCTTTTCCCCCTTTATCCTTAACCAATGAACCCCCAAAACTAATCAGGGAAGTTCCTTAACATAATAAACCGGTATACCAAATACGGGGCAAATCGAATCATTCTGCATGAAAAACCCATTTATCTGAATAAAAAGGGGTGGACTAACCCCCTTTTTCCCCCTTTATCCTTAACCAATGAACCCCCAAAACTAATCAGGGAAGTTCCTTAACATAATAAACCGGTATCCCAAATACGGAGCAAATTGAATGATTCTGCATGAAAAACCCATTTATCTGAATTAAGGGGGGTGGACTAATCCCGTTTTTCCCCCTTTATCCTTAACCAATGAACCTCCAAAACTAATCAGGGAAGTTCCTTAACCTAATAAACCGGTATACCAAATTCGGAGAAAATCGAATCATTCTGCATGAAAAACCCATTTATCTGAATTAAGGGGTTGGACTAACCCCGTTTTCCCCCCTTTATCCTTAACCAGTGAACTTCCAAAACTAATCAGGGATGCGCCTTATCACAATGAACCTAGGAAAAAATTTTGAAGCAAATCGGATGTTTCTATCAAGAGTTAACGCGTTACGTACATACGTACGTACGTACATACATACATACATACATACAGAGCGGGCGGGCACATTAGCTCTCAGGCTTTGATAGCCTGTGAGCTAAAAACCGCTATTTTACCAATTGTGACGTCACAGGAATACTGTCCATACTGATTAAAAAGTTTGAATGTAAGTTACGTACAAATGAGAGTTTTCTTTTCAAAATTCACGTTATGATTATCAGGAGAAGATATTTTTGGTGGAAAAAAGGGGAATTAAAACGGATTAATATATTTTTTGACGCTATTTCCTCATTAAAATTAAAAAGAATTGAATTTCAATTAGTATAAATGGTGCAAAAACTTGATTAAATTAAATTTTCCAAAATTGAAAACATATTTACACACATCGAAACTTCATGAATTTATTCCACAGAAACAAAAATCGTCTGTCGACATATTGACGCAACCAAGGAGTAAATATAACTTCTGTGCATTTAAGTGGATAGTTATTGCCCACTATTCATACGAATTAAAATTAAAATCAAGACTCCCTTATCAGGAGGCCTTGATTAAAATAATCATATACTATTTTAATTGATTAATTTTAAAAGATGGCAGTTAAAACATGTCACAAAGGAGTTTTTAGTAAAAGCTTTTATCGGTTAAAAATGATGTAATATTTTTTCATAGAAAGCATTAATTTTAATACGAAAACATTAACATAGATTTATTTTAATTTCGTCAAAGCGATGTCGTCTTCATTACACCAGCTTCGAAAGTTAAAACGAAATCTTAAAATAACAATATACTTTTCAGAAATAAAATTTTACATCAAAAGTCGCATTCTTTGAAAATGAAATTTTAGCTTACATTTTAAATACATTTTCTTACATGAAATTTAGTATATTTAAAAAAATTATTTTTCAATGTTTTTCTAAATGTACAATAATATTGGATTTCATTAATCGGTTTCCCTTTTTTTTAAATAAATTAAAATTCATAGTTTTAAATGATTCATGAAGTGAAAGAATATATATATATATATTTATTTATTTCGACAAGTAACATTCCGTAGGAAAAACTAACCTAGTGTCGTCATATTTTAAATCATTAAACTAATGCCAGGCGGACGTCTTTTTGCACGCTTTTTTCCTCACGTATATGCCGCTAGTATTGTGTAGGGATAATACGCAAGGAAACAAGTTGGAAATTGCTCGTCAAACGTGGCAAATGAGGTGCGTTCGTACTATAACTAGTTTTATAATTATTTTTTGCCCCCCCATATTGTACTGAATGTATAATTTTTTGCATTTCATAAAGTGCATAGTCAGATACATCATTAAAATGCACTTCCAATAATTTTTTCCCATTCCCGTAATGTAACGGAACACTTTTGACTGTCCCTGTAATTAAACTATACATCCGATTTTCCTAAAATTTGAAATAGCTCAACAAAATTTTGCAACAACTATATCTTAAAATTTCAGACCATTCGGAAGGCTGTAATATCATTAAAATGCACTTGCAATAATTTTTCCCATTGGCCGTAATGTAAAGAAAAACTTTTGACTGTCCCTGTAATTAAACTATACATCCGATTTTCCTAAAATTTGAAATGGCTCGACAAAATTTTGCAACAATTATATCTTTAAAATTTCAGATCATTCGGAAGGCTCTAATATCATTAAAATGCACTTGCAATAATTTTTCCCATTGGCCGTAATGTAAAGAAAAACTTTTGACTGTCCCTGTAGTTAAACTATACATCCGATTTTCCTAAAATTTGAAATGACTCGACAAAATTTTGCAACAATTATATCTTTAAAATTTCAGATCATTCGGAAGGCTCTAATATCATTAAAATGCACTTGCAATAATTTTTCCCATTGGCCGTAATGTAAAGAAAAACTTTTGACTGTCCCTGTAATTAAACTATACATCCGATTTTCATAAAATTTGAAATGGCTCGACAAAATTTTGCAGCAATCATATATTTGAAATTTCAGACCATTCGGTTGGGTAGTTTTTGCTCTGTTACATGCGGACAGACGGACGGACAGACGGACGGACAGACGGACAGACGGACGGACTGAACGACGACTATAGGTGCTACGTATTTATATAATTACGAACGCACCTAAAAAGCGTGCAAAAGACGTTCGTCTGACATTAGTCTTAGCTGCTTTTCTTTCAGAAAATATTAGCATTTTATAGCAGTTTTTATACAAAATGGCATGATTTGCACAGAATTTAACAATCGCAAATATATAAGTTTAACATCCTTTTACAGTACAATCTCCCATAACACTGGTTTCAATAAAATTTAATAAATGGCACAGGAAAGTCAACTTAAAAAAGTTTAGCAAGTAATTTCAATTTGAGATTAGGCTTTACATGTGACATCATTTACGTGTACACAAGAGCCAAAACCTTAACTAAGCAATAAATTTGCTTTTCACTTCACACCCCTCTAATGTATAAAGGCACCATGTTTATCGAAAAGCGCAAAGGAAGAAGGGAAATTTTCTTTAGATTTTAAATTATCGAAATCTATAGTTAAAAATCTCTCTGAAACACAATCTATCACTGTTACCCCATTGGAGCATATTCCTGCAAATTTCAAAGCTTTCATAAGCCAAAATACAACACACAATAGATATGAAAATGTTTATTCATAATTGTGGTGCTTTTACATAAGTCGATTTATTCCTCGAGAGCAATAAGTAACTCTATTGCTTTAATAATAAGTATTTAGGCTCAAGAGTCTTTGGAGCGTGATAAACATTTTGATATTATTGGTAGATCTAGAGCTCATAAAAGTGTGGTACCGTGAAATTAAAATGTAATAAATATTTGAAAGTTAAAGATATTTCCCGTGCTCTTATTATTTATTTTTGAACTTTGATTATTTTTTACTTTGAACTTTGATTATTTTATCACCGCGTTTGATTTTTTTAATACCATTTATCTTTTTTTTCTCGTCCAATATGTGATTTTTTGGAATATAACCATAATGGTGCATGTTGATTTTTCGCTTATTCTAATCATATCAAAGTCACGTTTGAAGTGACCTACTAATAACTACTTTCCTTTAAAATTCTTTATTAATATATATCTTTAAATAATATTTTTTGTCTCGAAAACATAAATTAAATCAATATCCATGAACGGAATAAAATATAAATAATAAAATTGAATAACAGAGATGTAAATTTATTCCTCATTTAATCTTAGAAAAGGTGTATGAAATTTCATGCTCACAAAAGAAATTTAAATGGTGATATATGCATAAACAAAAATAAGCAAATTGTGATCATCAGAAGCGTTTCTACTATAAAATGTGATAAAAGGTTAATTATATATGCTTTTAAATATCGAAATTTTTTGCTTAATTGATGAATTTCTTCTTCTTTAAATGTTACGTGAACGCAGTCACGGGTAACAGCTAGTATGCTAATATAAAATGAATTAAGTAAACAGAGTTTTTGCCTCCCGGTATTTTTTACCAAAGCGAAAAGAAAGATTTTTTTTTAATGACACTTTAAATGTATCGTTTTTAATCTGACGTAATTTTCACTAAATTTTTCTTTCTCCTTTTACTATTCACGTGAAAATGATTTTGTTAGAAATGAAATATTATTTGCGCTATCCTAATAAAAATAGTTGAAAATATCATCTTAAAATATTACATAAATGTCTCGCGCAATTTTTAAATTTAAACTGTTTTGCAATATTATATTTTGTTCATTTTACGTAATGTGTAATGTGACGTAAATGTGACGTAATTTCCCCTATTTAAGACTTCTAACGCATGTTAATGAATTTATTATTTTACAACATTCTTTCACTTTTAAAATTCACGTGTAATATGGTTTTTATGATAATTTTCAATGAGTTCCTGCTTTTTATATTTTCTTGTTTATAATAGTCACGTGTAAAATAAATTTTTAATTTGTAGTAAATATTATTATTTGCGCTGTTTATACAGTTGGAAACAGTTTAAATTAATACCAATTTCTAAAATGTGTAAAAAAAATATCTCTCGAAATGCTGAAAGTTTGAATTTAAAATAGGAATAAAACCTCAAAAATGAGTCAAATTAATAAACTGAGTGAAGTCTGCACACCGGGAAACTCCGACGCATAAAATGATCTAAAAATGATTAGATTCCGATGTACAGCTTTTTCTCCTATAAAACTTTTTTAATGGAACGATTTTGTCTAACTTTAGCATTAAATATCTCTTTAAATATTTCTTCGATTTGATAACTGTCTGCATCAGCGTGTTTATCAAACATTTTTCTATAATTCCACTTATTTTCATATTTTTGTATGCAATATTTTGCTTAATATTAACGAAAAAAGACCTCTGGTCACAAAAAATTCAAAACCGGCGGCGGCGGCGGTGACAGCGGTAGTTACTTTTTTTTAGAATAGAGAGATGTGACTCCACACACCCCAAGAGAAAAAATTATAATATTTTCTCTAATAAGAGCGTATAATAAACGTCGATTGTGTATGTTTCATCATAAAAAAGTACATCTATAAATAAGAGGTGTACTCTACGACAATGTTTTTTTATTCAAGAGAATTTTCTTTATAAATAAAAATTCTTAAGTAAAATAATGCTATAAAAAATGATAAAACATCATTTATTAAGACTGACGATCGTTTCGTCGCACCAACGGCTACATTTTCAAAATCATTCACGATAGAAAATATTTTCACATAATTTAAAAACAATAAACATAGTAAACAATGTGACGAGACATGATGCATAATGAAAAACATTGCAAACATAAAGTAAATTAAAATTAAATTAGTTATTGGTGAGCGTGGATTAATTTTCATATAATTTAACAAAACAATAACATGGCAAATAATGTCACGAGACAACATGCATAATGAAAAATATTGCAAAACATAAAATTAAAATTAAAATTAAAATTATCTTGGCTATTTCTTACATAAAAAATATTTTTTTAGTCCTCCCCCCCCCCTTATATATGGAACTACAATCCAATGATTTCTATCTTTAAAACACTAAAACATTAAAACATATGTTACCAATAATTGGTAAATAAAATATACCATTGTAGTGTGGAATAAAATATGCTTTTCGCAAATTTTCAAACCTATCCCATTGATACATGTAAAAATATGTATGCATTATAAAAATTATAAAATTTATTAAATTATTAAAATTAAGCAAGAATTATTCCTTAATTGAAACTATCGTGCCAATAAGTTACTAAATAGGTAAGTATTATTTTAAACAATGCTTTGAAGTTAGTATTGTATACACTTAGGGTTACCATATAAATATGAAAATTGTCTCATTCATTTACACTCTGCCCTTCTTTTAAAATTATATAAATTTATTGAATATAAAATGCCAGTTGTGATGAAAATAAAGACGTGAGTATGCAAATAATAGATAATTTACTGCTACCAATTTTTAGAAGTTGACATACACGATTAGACATACGCGAGGAACATTTGAATATTCGGGGCAAAACTACGTTTTTCACGTTTATTAAGGAAATTGAAAGAAAAATGTCTTTTTGAAATGACCAACTGCGCTTGCTATTGAGTGTATAAAAAAGTTGTAAATATGAAAGTTGTAGGGAATTTTGTCCTCTTTAATACTATAATTGACAAATAATATGCTACGGACACGGGTCTAGAAATATTTAAAAAAATTAAAAAAGTTCCCAAAATGTTGTTGTTTTTTGACCACATAAAATTTCCCCTTAAGAAATTTTGTTAGAAAATTTGGTTTTTCCATGTTGGAATCATTATAAACAAGTCAGAAAAAAAATCTTCTACCCGACCTTTTGCAAGGTAAAATGTACATTTCCCCTGAGTAATTACCACAGGCATTTTATTTTTACGTTTTCAGTTAAAATTATTCTCGAGTTATGTACGCAGATTGAATAAACAAGCCGTAAATTGTACGTCAAACGTGGCAAATGAGAGGCGTTCGCACTATAACTGGTTTTTATAAATATTCAAATGTTGGTGCAATACCTGTTGCATTCTTATGCAAAAAATCCATGAATACAAAATTTATTACGTATATACATATTAAATTCAGGGGATAAGGAAATAATATGACTCCACCTAAAATAGTACGTCATCACCATGGCAAACT
Source organism: Maratus speciosus (assembly GCA_963932465.1). Classification (NCBI taxonomy): domain Eukaryota; kingdom Metazoa; phylum Arthropoda; class Arachnida; order Araneae; family Salticidae; genus Maratus; species Maratus speciosus. Next base: position 496,538,692 of record OZ010794.1, on the reverse strand, counting down.
TGAATCATTACCTGTCTTGGGATATCATCGAAGTAATTATGCACTATAGGATTTAATAGAATGAAGAAAACTTGTATTAATACCTTTCTAAGGTTTGATTCGATTTTCATAAAATTTGAAATGACTCGACAAAGTCGTGAAACAATTATATATATTAAATTTCAAAACCTTCGCCTGGGTAGTTTTTTGCGCTGTTATATGCGTACAGACAGACGGATCAGACGACTACTGTAAGTGTATTAAAATAATTACTAACGCACCTAAAAAAAAAATATGAAGGAAATCATTTTCCTCTTTCTACACTGTAAAAAAAATCCGAACAGTATTCCTGAAGGAATCGGAAAAATAGTTGCTTTTATCGTACCGGAAAATTTTCCGACTCAGCTCGGAATAAAATCCGTAAAAAAAGGAAACATTCATTAAACGGTACTTTACAGATTTTATTCCAATTTTACGGATTTTATTCCGATTTTACTGATTTTATTCCGAGCTGGGTCGGAAATTTTTCCGATAGGATAAGGGCAACTATTTTTCCGATTCCTACAGGAAATCTGGTCCTATGTTTTTTTTTTAACAGTGTATGTTACTAAAGGTAGCTTAACAAATATATCTCTATGATAGTTGTCGGAAGTTATCTGGGCAGACTATATTTTGACTAATTCATTTTGAAAGTCTCTGAAATGTGTTCAGCTCAGAAATAATATTTGCTTACGTTTCTTTTTCTCACACTGGCGAGTTTACAGGCTCGATGTTTCTACATTCTTTGTCTTTAATCCAGAAGTTACTATTAATTAGATCTAACCGTGACTGACGATCCTTACTCCGTCCAAATTCTATTTCGCCGCTTATGTGCTTGGCAGTTTTTCGTGTGTCTACATCTGAATCGGCACTAAACCTTATTCATTTTCATTTACAGCTAAACTGTAAAAAAAAAAAATATTGCCAGTTTTCCGGTAGGAATCGGAAAAATAGTTGCGCTTATCGTACCGGAATAATTTCCGACCCAGCTCGGAATAAAATCAGTAAAAATAAGGAAATAGTCAGTAAAACGGTATTTTACGGATTTTATTCAATTTTTACGTATTTTATTCCGATCTGGGTTGGAAATTATTCCGGTACGATAAGGGCAACTATTTTTCCAATTCCTACCGGAAAACTGGCAGTAATTTTTTTTTTTTTCAGTGTAGGGTTGCCAGGTGTTCCGCATAAATCAGGGCTCCAAATGCTCTGGACACCATTAATTTCTTACAGTTTATTTCACCATCTTTAATTGCAGATAATTCTGCCATTAGATAAGGCGAAGAAAATTACTTTAAAATACTGGTGTCCAGAGTATTTCGAGCCCCGATTTGCACGTATCACCTGGAAGCACTAGTTCTATCTCACTCTGGTGCTATGCAAAATTTTGTAAAATAACGTATTTACTCTACAACATAATAAAAGATCTAAGTATGCTTGCTAGAGATTTGAATTACTATTTTCTTTTATATAATTCTTCAACCTGGATATTCACTATACGACATCGGGGACGAAATCTTTTCCTACAAAACTTTTATTGCAAAACTTCACCATAATTAGTATCGGTCATAACGCTCTCACTCAAAAACTAGACTCTCTTTATAAGAGAGTAGCTAGTCCTCAACAAACTTTTACGAGTTTTTGGTTTGTGATTGGAATTATGTGGCGAAATAAATCATTTTGTACTTATTTTTAACAAATTACTTTTTTTTAACACATTTTATGTTATAAACCTCACTCTGATACGACAATTTGGGGAAATTTCCATGCGTCTTTGAAAACTGAAATTATTTATGGAATTCTCTGAACTGTTTTTATTTTTTGTTGCGAAAAACCCGATTCTTTGACAGGTGTGATTGTGCAAACTGCTGTCCGACACAACAATTTGATAATTCTTCAGAAATTTTGAAATGTGAACGGATTTATAGGATACCCATTATGATAACTTAAATATTTATTTTACACTGTTAGAAAATTTCGTGTATTTTTACATACACGGCTCTGTTAGAAAATTTCGTGTATTTCTCATACACACTTTCAATAAGAAGGCACTAACTACCTATAATATATACAGGGTGTCCAGTCTCAACGGCGTCCAATGTCTAATTCCTAAACCGTTAGTCATAGACATATAGTTCCAATTACAAAAATGTTTAAAATCCGGTAAACAAATATTTTAAAAGCGATTTGGGTCAATAAAAACATTTCTTAAAAAAAATACGAAATTTAAATTTTTATACGGTCTCCCTGTCCTATAAGTTATATTTAGTAAATTTTTCCTTTTACACTAACAAGTAATACACAAAAAGTCCCCTTATTCTACGATTAAAATTGACCGAATAATAGCTGTTTAAAGTTGGAGCATATTTTTGCTGCAAATTGGGGGTCATTCACAAATTTAGTCGAAATATAATTTCGTCAGATATATTAAAAAAGGTCGAGAGTAAAATTAACATTGCAATATAAATTTGAAATCTTTAATTATTCTGACATATTAATGCAAAATATACAATTTGTAATAAACATTTAAGAAGAAATAAAAAAACAGAATTTTTTTAAATAAAATGATGCTAAATTAGCAGCCCCAATTCTTTACAAAATGATACGTATTTTAAAATATTATTAGATTACACTAGCCTGAAAAAGTTGGGTTATGTCATGTTTTTTAGCTTTTGATGATTCTTATGTATTCTGTACCGCTGAATCTGAAATTGACCTTCATTTTTAACCATCACATCAGGATTTTTCGCAAATTTCAAAATTAAAAAGTTCAAAGTTAAAATTGAGTCACCTCCCTCATCTCATCGGACCACTCAGCTATTTAGCAGTAAGAATGCCAGGATAAGCAAAAATATCGAATAAATTATTGCATAAAATTAAATAAAACAAAACAAAATAAAAAAAGTTTTATATATGTTTTATAGTAAGAGATTTTCGCTATATTTTAACTTACACGTTTACGATTTGCAAAAGAAATTGTTACGTGGTGGTTAAAAATGAAGGTCATTTTCAGATTCAGTGCTAAAAAGTACGTAAAAATTAATTATCAAAAGTTAAAAAACACAACCATCTCCTCTAATTTATAGTATACGATTTTTGTTATTCTTTAACTTTTACAATTTATGATTTGCGAAATATTCTGACATAATGGCTAAAAATTAATGTAATTTTCGGATTCAGTGCTAAAAATACATAAAAGTTAAAAAGAACCAACAATCGCAGTATTGTATTATCTAATCTAAAACTTTTTCTTAAACTTCTTGGTGGTAATCTATCCGAATTTTTTTGTGTTACCCTGTAAAATAAGTATAAATGGTAACCACCGAAAATCATAATAATATTAGATTGTTATTGGATTTGCGCCAGTATGTAAAATGTAATCTCGATCGGATATTTAAATGTCAGTTAAAGTGCGAGTACAAATTTTGAACTACTTACGATCGTTGAAGTAACATAAAAACTTATAAAAATAACATAATTTTTGTTAAAAGAAATCATAAAAGAAACAGTCTCAAATCCTGACAAAATAAAACACATGTTATTTTAGCCAATCTGAAACTTAATAAATGTTAACTTAATCGTAATACTTGTGCGATTTTTTTCAAAGCGCAGATACACATGAAATAAGATCTTCGAATACTTTAAGCACTTGATATGTGACCCCTCAAAGTCAAGACGAACTCATTTGTTTTCAGAGCAGAAAAGTGGCATAAGTCATGCATTTTTAAAGTTTTATAACTCGCTCAATTTTTGTGTTATATAAATATGACTTGTTTTGTCTTACTTGTCGGTGTAATAGGAAAATTTTACTAAATATAACTTATAAGACCAGGGGACCGTATAAAAATTTAAATTTTGCAATTTTAAAGAAATGTTTTTATTGACCCAAATCGCTTTTAAAATATTTCTTTATCTGATTTAAAACATTTTTGTAATTGGAACTATATGTCTATGACTAACGGTTTAAGAATTAACCATTGGACACTGTTGAGACCGGGCACCCTGTATGTATATGTTTCAAAGCTCCTTGACACAAATGCAAAATTGTACATAAAACTAAATAATTTTCGTAGGGCAATGCAGTTTGAACTAAAATGCTTCTCATGATGCAACGTTTTCTTCAAGCGAATGAAACTAATCAGTTACAAATTTTGATCATGGATGGCGCCACTTGTCCACATGTTTGTTTACGAACATGCTTTTTTTCTGATTTTCAGATTAGTTTGAACTTAACCCCAGTGGTGTAATCGTAAAAAAACACATAAGGTATACGCTCAAAGCAGAGGGTATATGCTCAAGGCAGAGCGTATACCCTAGAGTGCATATACTATAGCTTTCTTGACAATCAGAGGGTATACGGTGTTCCTTAAAAAATCCAGAAGGTATACGGCGTATACCCCCATATACACTCCACTACATCCCTGCTTAACCCTACTCGATTTTTTCTTTTGGGGTAATTTAAAGGACAAAGTCTTTCTTCTGCTTCCGCGGACATCGAAGTACTGAAGTAGAGAATCACCCTTGTGATCCAGTCTATTCTGCAGTAAATTCTAGCGAACACATGGATTGAACTGAATCTCCGTTTGGATATGGCTCAAACAAAGGGTGCACACATTGAACTATGGTAACGCATTGCATAAATTATTGCTGTGTAACTGCTTTTGACAAAACAAAATGATCTGTAACTGATTGTCTTGAATTTTAGATGGTTCTTTCTCATAATTTAAGGTACAGAGCTATTAATGGGTAAAGTTTGGAACCAATTTTTTTATTTACCTGAAGAACACTTTTCGACGTGAAAATCCTTTCAGTCCAAACCCCACTCTTGTACGACAATTACTTGATTATGTATAAAATTTTAAAGTGTGTCACGGACAATTGGGACACCATGTATACATGTATATATAGTCATGAAATACTAAATAGCCAAATTTAAGCAAGTTTCGCCTATAGTCAAGCAATCAGCAGATTTCGAAAGAAACTACAAAACGCTTTAATTTAATCAAATTGAGTAACCGCAGTATCTTATATATGACGTCTGTATCAATTCGAAATGCACTTCTGTCTGCATTCGTTTTCAGATTGATGCTCAGATTATGAAATGATCTTTAGAAAACTTATATATATATATATATATATATATATATATATATATGTGTGTGTGTGTGATAGAATAAATTCGACTACAGTTAAGTGAAAGTCTATGTTTAACAATGCATTTCATAAAAAAACAGTTAATGTGCAAGAACTGTAATTAACCCATTAATGCCAACTTCGAAATACTCGATCAATTTTGAAATTTTTGTTCATATTTGTTCATCCTATGTCTGTTAAGTGCATCGAACATAAATTTTATTTTTCCCGTTGTATTTACAAAGTTTTTTTAATGGCAGATTTTTGTACCAACCGGCGTTTGTGTAGTATGAAATCACTTTTTTATGCAAATTTTGAACTTATTGTTTGATTGCAATAACAATAATTATTATATTTATAATAATAGTTTCTAGATTTATATACTAGTAAAATATTACTTATACTTGTGTAATAAGGGTTTTTTTTAATTAAAATTATACTTAAATTTTTTAATTGCAATTCAATTTTCAAAAGAAAATTTTGTAAAATATATAATTTACAAATTCTAAAACTTGGAAAAAAAGATTTAAAAATTATAATTACCTTTAAAAAATAGTAACATATTTTTAATGAACTGAATATTTATGCATTAGAATCAACATGATAACTTTTTTGTTATATCCAGACACTAATAAAATATATAGAACACAAGAATATTTTTCTTTGTGGAAATTTTGTGAGTCCAAACCGATATTTATATAGCAATAAAGAATTATGCATCTCATTTCGTGACCCGTATTTATTCATAGACGACTTTTTTTATGCGCCCCTGTATTATAAAAATTCGTTATAACGAGAGAATGGAAGTGGTACAAACAAAACATTTTGCTACAAAAACCAGCACAAACGAATGCCGTAATACAATTTAGATTTCGTTGATTGGGTGGGTCCACCGAAATGGCCGCCCCGTGTTGGAAAAGTGGAAAATTCGTTATATCGAGAAAACCAGAATGGCACAAACGAAACTTTTTACAGCACAACCGACATTTACATAGCACTAACGAATTACGTATTTCCTTTTGTGACACGTATTTCTTTACGATTTTCATAAGTGATTTTCTGTAAGTGACCTTGAATTATGAAAATTCGTTATAACGACATAGTACGGAAGTGGCACAAACGGAACTTTTTGCAGCACAAACCAGCACAAACGTAGAATAAATGAATGCAGTAACAATATTTTGATTTCGTTGCAGGGGCGGGGTGTCGTTTCACTAGCCCTACCCATTCTGTTCGTTATAACGAGAGAATAGAAGTGGCACAAATGAGAATTTTTGCGGCAGAAACCAGCACAAACGAATGGTATTGATTAATTTTCAAAATCAGTGTGGGTCGGGGCCATTAAAATGGACGTCTAATTTTTTTTTTTTTTTTTTTTTTTTTTTTTTTTTTTTTCTGATCGCCCTAAGTAAGATTGAGACTACATATATGCCGGTTGGTACAATTTTCTACCATTAAAAGTAAAAATGAATATACGAAACGAAACGAAAGTAAAACTAACTTTAAATAGCACAATCGTTTAAAGTAAACTATTACAATTGTGATTCCATTTAAAACACAATTAAAATTTCAAAAAAATATACGTAACTTACCTTTTTCTTTTTTAAGGTAGAGACATACTGATCGATTTCGTATTCACTCAGTTTTTACACCTACTACTACGCCCAATTTCTACAAAAATGCGGGAATTCTATTTCTATACTTATTTGTGATTATTTAACCTTTAAATGTCTGGTGTTGCTTTTCGGCAACATACCCAATTTAGGCTTCTAAAATACTATTAGAATAGTATTGAATCTATAATGCCTAATGTTGCCAATAAAATACATTCTGAAAATATTATTAAATCGACTTTTAACATGTAGATGGCAAGACTTCCGCTGTTTAAGAATAAAAATAGATTTATTTTTTCAATTGTTGCTACATGTTCTTTTTGTTTTGTTTAGAGGCTTGCGAAATACCCTATTTTGTTCTGCAGTGAGCAAGTAAAATTTATTTCTTATTATACTTCCTAAAATTCTTGTGTGTTTAATATTATAAAATTTTATCAAGGAACATTATTTTTTCAATTAAAGACTAGTATTGCCGATTAGTAACAAACTGTTTTTTAGCCGTAAACCATACTTAAAACGAAATAGGATTTTTTAAAGTATTTTTCCCATGATTTATTTAAAAAATGGAAGCCGAAAAACATTATTACAATGATTTTTGAAAAACCCGGCATTTAAGGGTTAAGATGTCAAGTACATTGTTTGACAGATTGTGTCATCTAGTGATAATTAATAAAAATAATTCGTTTTAGTAGATTTTTGTACCAACCGGCATTAATGGGTTAATGCTACGAATTTTTTTAATTATTAAAGTAACACTAAATTAAAATATGACGTCTGTATCAATTTGAAATGCACTTATGTCTGCCTTTGGTTTCAGACTGATGCTCAAATAATGAAATGTTCTTTAGAGAATTTATATATATATATATATATGTGTGTGTGTGTGATAGGATAAATTCGACAGCAGTTAAGCGAATGTCACTGTTTAACAATGTATTTCATAAAAAACAGTTAATGTGTAAGAACAGGGACTTTAATTAATGCTGTGAATTTTTTTAATTATTAAAATAACGCCAAATAAAAATTTTATTTAAGCGATAATACAGACATTTTGGAATTAAATGGTTTACTTTAAAGATTTAGGAACTGCATTTGGAATAAATGCCATTGGAAAAAATTATGCCTAAACCAGTAACTTTGATGAAACAGATTAACCATCTACATATTCCAACCCATAAAGTAAAAGGTGTTCATATCATCTGATTGGCTGTAGACCGAAATAGTCCGTTCTGTTTAAAAAACTGTAGATTTTGGTATTATTTTGCTATTTATTTTGTTTTTTAAACTCTTAATTCTCGCTCTCACGAATTTCATAGGCTGTGTAGGCTACTTTTTAATTATTCTCATTGTTTCATTCCAACCTGTTTTTCTTTAATAGAGTAATTGACTTGATTCTCGCATTCTTTTACCTGTCTATAAATAAGGTGAATATTTCTACTTAAAAAAAGTGGTGGAAATCAAACAATCTGAATTTAAAGCAAAGTAGCTTACACATCGGGTGTAACCCTTAACCCTTTAACAGTGTGGTCCGAACTGGATTTGGGCAAAAACACTTTGCTTGCTTCGTTATTAAAAGCATTTTGATACCACTAATTTGTAACTGTAAATTTTTCTTTATTGATTGTCAGATATTTTTCGATTAAGTAAGGTAAATATTTTAGTATGGAAAAAGTGGTGTCCAACCCCATTTTTAATTTTTTTGTAAGAAAACAAATGTCACTGTTAAGGGGTTAAGAAGTTAAACTTCTCGTCAAATGAAAAATAAAAGGTAAAGTGAATGTACAGGGCTATTACAAATGATGGACGGAATTAAAAAAAATCATATTTTCGAAACCACTGTACATATTACAATAAGTGATCCATGAATTTAATGAGAAATATATCAAGTTTTTTCAGATACAAATGTTCGATGTGTGACCCTCTTGTTACATGCCATACGCGCAATCTGTACACCAGTTTGTCCCAAACATCTTGTAGCATAACTTTGTCAATGGTTCTGAATTCTGCACAAATGCGTGCTTTAAGTTCTGACAGTGTCAAAGACATTTTTTATGTACCACCAATTCCGAAAAGAAAGTGTTCAGAACTTAAGGTTGCCCAGGACACAAAAATCTTCAAATTTTCCAAAAGAATTTTAATTTATTAAACATTTGTCTGTTTTTTCTTGCTTAAAATGACATTTAAATCATGTTTCTATCTGAATTAGAACAAAAAAATTAATTTTTTGTTTTGGTTTGTTTTCAAAATCTAGCTTTCAAGCAATGACTGTCACTGAAACGAGTTCTTGTAAAAATGCGTTTTCCTTCATGATAGGTTTTTTTCACCATTTCTCGTATTTAAATTTTTATAACTCGAGATCCGTTAAAGATAAACGGGTCAAACTTAGAACATATCTTTTTCAATTGTTTTACTTTAATTTAGATTCAGCATATTTGAAAAAAATATTTACTTTTGAAAATATGATTTTTTTTTTTTTTTACGTTTCACTACTTTTTAAAAATTTTCTCGTTAAATATTTTTAATTTTTTATAAATTAATATTTTTTTAAATGCTGATTCAAAATTAAAACTTATATAGTTTTGTTTATTTAAATGAAAAAAAAATTGAAATTATCTAAATAACATTTCGAGTTATAACGATTTTAAATGACCCCACTTTTTTAACAAATTTTAAATTTAAATTAAAAAAAAATATGAGAAGGTTTATCATGTGATTTTGTTTATAAATGATAAGGTTAATCATCGCAAAAAAATTCAGAATTTTAACTCAATAAATGAGAATTATTTAAAAATGTGTCCCGGACCCCTTTAAAGAACGCATTTCTGAAGCTTTCAGAACCATTGACAGAGTGATGCTACAAAATGTTTGGAACGAACTCGATTACAGATTGGACGTATGCGTGTAACAAAAGGGTCACACATAGAACATTTGTAACTAAATAAAACTTAGTATATTTCTCTTTAAATTAGTGTGTCACTTATTGTAATATGTGCGGTAGTTTCGAAAACATGATTTTTTTTAATCGGGTCCATGATTTGTAATAGCCCCGTAGATTCGGTTTCTTAAAGATGATACTAATTAAAGTACGTAATAAAACAGCTGCATAAAATTAATACCTTTTTAACACTTTCCAACAAAGTTGAAAAGTGTTTATGACTTCGGTTTGTCTGTCCGTCTGCCCGCGCTCTAACTCTCGTAAATATAGTCGGATTGTTCTGAAATTTTTGGATGTAAGTGACCTCTACCATAGCACGAACCCTATTTCAAATAAAGTTTCTAGCATGTTTAGTTCATTTACAGGGACAGTCAAAAGTTTTCCGTTACATTACGGCCTATGGGAAAAAATCGTTTAAAATGGTTTTTAATGATGTTACATGTTTTCAAACATAATGAAATCCATATGCATTTATTAAGTGCACTAAAATATGCATTCTATAGAATATACGATGCAAAGAATAGTTATTTATCATTTACAGGGCCACACAAATTAAATCCGTTGCAGAACGATATAGGGGTGGAGGGAATTGTTTGCTGCGTATTTTAATTATGTTAAATTATTTCATGTATAATGAAATTTATATGCATCGCTGAGGTTTACTATAACCTATTTCATGTATAATACGAAGTGCATAGCATTTACAGGGACACACAAAAGATTTCAGATACCATATTGTGTCCGAAGAATTGTACAGCAGTGATGATTGCTGGAAATGCATTTTTATATGTGTTATATGCTTTTATGTTTCACTATATTTATGCATAATATATGGTGCTTATAAATGTTCTAATTCTTACACAGGGCTACACAAAATATTTCGTAATGGTTACTGGGTATGATTGCAAATTGCTTAAAGGTGGTTTTTAAATGAGTTATGCATTTTTACGCGGAACTGCATTTGGTTTACTAAGAAATGTTTGTAGAACATTGATAAAAGTATATACAGGGTCACGCAAAGTTTTGGATACATGGCCGTTTATAAATGATAATTTCTGGAAATGCTACTTCAGTAAGAGTGTTTTACTTTGAATTAAATTTTAGCTAAATAGTGGCATGTAATAAAGGTACTAGGTTAACTACACGGCTGTACAAATGTATATAAGTATGTTTTGATCTATTAATATAAACTGCTGAAAGAGAAATTTCACCTGTTATGAGTTTTCTTGCTAAACTAAATTTTCCCATTTTATAGTATATATATTAACCTACAGATCAAATACAGGACTGTTCAAAAGAATTGGAATACATATTTAACTATACACAGTAACTGCAGAAATCAGTTTTTTAAATGTTTCATGCGTTTTCTAAAATGTTTACTTAGTTCCCTTATGTACCTTATTTTTCTAAATAATGAAGTTTTGTTAAAGCATTCAGGAAGTGTTGGAAAGTGTTTCATAATCTATGCTAAACGCATGATTTTTGTTACTTTTTTTTTCAATTTAAAAAAGGAAAAAAAATACACTGGAAAATATTAAATATAAAAAATAAAACTTTGCACTATTGTATGAGTTTTGTTTTTCAGGCTGTTAAAGTTCTTACAGTTGTAAAACTGAAGACTCATATAGTGCTTTTCATAATTTCAATAAGTGAACATTAAGTCGTGTAATTTCCTTCTGTTGTTAGAAATGTTAGTGATGAGTATAATTGAGAAATTCCGATAATCGAATGATTTATGTTCGAGCTATTTTAATAATGTATAATGATTTTAAGTAATCCATTATAGATGCCGTCGATGACAATAATTTTTTATTTTTATAAGACCTTCAAGTATTTTTCGGCCTTTACTTGCCGTTTATCCAGTAGTGACAACTTTGAAAAATATTGGGTGGGCTCAAAATGTTTTGAGTAAAATAACACATATAATAAAACACACATACTACAATATAGATTAAAACACACATGCGCACATAAATAACGCCTACATTCAACAGTTAAAGGTATAATTAAATATTATACAGACATACGTACAATAAATACAATAAATCCAGTTCGGTTTATTGTAATTATTGTATGTATGTCTGTATAATATTTAAAAAATAACACATATTATTTTTTCCCTTAGTGTGTATGTGTGTGGAGGAGAGAGGGGAGGAGCGAATATCAAAATATGATAATTCGAAATTAAATTATGTTTTTCTAAGAAATTTTTAAATTATTGTAATTTACTTAGAATTTTAAAAATAATTATATTAAATTATTTTCTTATAAGTTCTTCCTTATAAATACATTAATATTTATTTAAAATAACATTGGAATTGCTTATTATTGAAAGAACAAAAAAATAAATCTAAAAAAAAAAGCATGCAATTTAGTCACCAAGTGCTTTATCAATTCAAGTCATCAAAACGGATGGCAAAATAGGAAGCAAATTCGTTTTCGTAAGAAATATAACTATACATCCGATGAAGGGGTGTTCGGTGCTCCTGTAATTCTAATTTATGACGTTAATATTTTTCAAACAAACTACTTTGAAAATGTTAATACAGCCGAACCTCTATTTAACGAAGTCGCTAAATCCCGGAAAAAAGTTCGTTATATGAAAAATTCGTTAAATAGAGATTCACCTTTTAAAATGCTTTAAACTACATAAAACAGATTTTAAATTCATAAAACACTAAATATTTTTACTAAAAGTAATTAATCACATTTTTTAAAATAAATTATATCGATTTGTTTTATTTATTTTACCCACCAATATACATCATCAATTCTTTTTTTTTATGTGTTTAAATCTTTGAAATCTGCAAGGAAAACAAAACAGTGTCCGGGAATATACTGTATGTTCTGTTTAAAGTAAATAGTTTTACATTAAAATTAACGAATTTTAATGACATTATCGTATTTATTATTATTATAGCAAATAATTTTAACCATACATTAACATATGCGTCCTTAAATTTAATTTCTGAAAAACTCTGTTAATTTTGCCTGAGTTTTTTATTTAAAAAAGTGCTTTCTCTCATAATACGCCTCGCATCTTTCCAATGCACCCAAAACCCCTTCATGCGTGTTTTCTTCTAACTATAATTCGCGTGGGATTGTTTCAAATGATTTTAGCATTTCATCATACGAAGTTTTGTTAATTCCTGCATAATGACCATTTCCATCATCATCATATTCGTCTTCATTGCAATTCATTGCAATTCATTGCTGCAATGTTTTTATTTTTCACACTGTCGAAAATATCTAATTCGGATAGCGTTTCCGAGGTCTAAATTTCAGAATTAAGTGAAATAGAATAATCTATCAGCACATCATGGTTAATTTCTTCCTTTTTTCTCACTGTTTCCACATTTTTTAAAGTTACTCTAAGGGATTATCGTCTCCGTCCTACGTACTTACCGAATTCTCACTGCTGACAAAGAAGGCGCCTGGTAAAACGAGTTCAAGGCCATTGAACATCATAAAATGTGCTTAAGGAAAGAATAAGTTTGAAATGTCCAGAAATATTTTGAGAAATGGGGAGAAAAAAAATTTTGGTCACAAGAAAAAGTTCGTTAAATAGAGAATGCACTTCGCTATTTAGAGGTTATTTTACGAAGAAATTCGCAAAATATTCTTGATTCAAAGGAAAAGTTCGCAAAATAGAGAAATTTGCAAAATAGAGGTTTGATTGTAAAACGAAATTCCATTTCAGCGATTAAATAATAATAAAAAATAATGGATTAAATCAATCGAACTCGGGTGGGTGGAGAAATGAAATTATTGGGTGGACTCGCGACCCATGGGCCCATATAATTTGGTGCCACTGGTTTGTCACATCTCACATCAGTAATTTAGAATTGTAAGAACTTTTCTGTAAACTTTAAATGTTTTAATAAAAAAATTAATTGAAAGATAGATTTTAAGCATCAGAAAATGTTGATTGTAAAATTATAAGTAAAATATTTCATGAAATGTTTTCAGAAACATGTGCAGTATCAAGTTGCACTTATATAAGCATAAAAATATAATTATTTATCACAAAAGAATTTCTAGTATGTTCTGTTTTTTTTTTCTAATATGGATAAATGTAATAAATTACTTTTTTATTGTATACAATCATTTTCTCTATCCATATTATCGTTAGATCACATGTATGTAAAATTAGAAGATATGCAATCGAAATTTCTTTGCGCTATATTTAAGTAAATTGAAATATTTTGCCTTCATAAGTAATTACATTTTTGCAAGCTATCCCGGTTTTAAGCATTCATCATATTTATTAGTTATGTTCGTAGTTCGAAACAGCTATGTAAAGGATAAAAAGGTATTATTTAGCTACAGTTGATATTTCTATTTTGAAATTGTGATTAAAAATCACAGTAATATGACTAATTTTAGTTATCGGCCAGCCAAACGCAGCGACAGGATTGTCAATACCACTTACTTTCTAAAATGCAGCAGCAGGATTGTCAATACCACTTAATTTCTAAAATGCAGCAATTTGATTACCAGTAAAAATGTTTGCAGTTGAGTGTTTAGTTGGTAAGATGCTGGCCACTGGACAAGAAGTGCAGGGTTCGAATTCCAATCGGCCATAAATGTGTGTTGGGTGTCGGATTGCATTTTAAACGAAATTCCCGGTTTGTTTAGCTCTTGAGTGCCAAACATGACCACACTCTACCAACCAACCAACCAACTGTATGATAATGAATTTACTTTCACGTGCGCCACATGATAATGAAAGACGATCTTTACATTATATCTCTTTAATATTTGCACGTGGTTAAATTTCATCGGAATTTATTTATAATTAATTTGTTTATAATAGGATATGTTAAAAATAATCTCCCATAAACTATAATGTAAAACATTTGCTTTTATAAAATTTAAATTGGATTCAAATACACAACCAAAATTAATCGCTGAATATTTATGGTTTAAACATTTACAGAATGTTGTAAATCCATTATTAAAAATTACTATAAACCTGAAGTTTGTAAGAAAATTAATCTATACAAGAAATCAATTAAATAGATTTCTTGCGATAAACTTCAAACCTTTTATTTCCTCATTTAATTAACATCAAAGACGTTTATCATCATAAATAATGATATTTACAGAGGTTCCTCATAAATTTAATTACACAACGTCTGCTAACGTAATATACTGGTTTGCGCTAATTAATTACAACATATTTTATTCTAAGAAAATGTTGTCGCTATTTATTGTATTATCATACATTGTACTTATTCAATGAAGATCAAAATCAATCAGTCTTGATTAATCAAACTATATTAAATGTGCTAATTAAAAAAATGTTTAAAAAAAACAAGAAATACAAAATCCAATTTAATGTAAGAAAAATACGTTCACTACATCATAAAATCAAAATTTAATTATTTTAATGATTAATTCAAACAAGAATAAATGACTTTTCTTCGACAGATTTGAAGTAATTAAGTCATTAGTTCTTTTAATACAGAAATCTTAATTCTTTTATTCACCAGATGTTACGATGTAATAATACATTTTGATTACGATACAAACAATCATAATGTTAGGTAAATTAATGCTATTTTTTGATTTAACGTCGTGTTAATAACTGTATAAAATAATTCTCAAAACACGCCATTTCTTCTGAAATTTGGTTTATTGATTCTTTGAAATTTATTCTTTAAAACTAACTAAGCATTAAGTATTCAGTTTCCAAAAAAATATTTATATGTATTAAGGACTTCTAGAAAAACCAAACTAATTGAAGCGTTTGATTTTTTGAATGCTTGAAAAAAATACAAAAATGGACATAATATTTTTTCTGCTGTTACGCTTAATAATGATGAATTTAATCTAATATATGAAAATGAAAATTTGTCTGTCTTTCTCTAATTCTATACAAAGCCACAGTTTGGAAGCCAGAATTGTGAAATGTTATGTACATGTGTATTAAAACACGGCCGAGGCAACTAAAATAATCATGAATCGAAATAATTTATAGTTAATTTTAATTAATAAAAAAACACCAAGTTAACAACAATTTCATATCAAATTTAAACACTTTTCGTTATAGCTGTTGCCAAAATTTTAAAATTGACAGCAAAATTTTTACCAGAACAATAACTTTTCTATTGCAAGATTTCCCCGTGAAAAATGAAATAAATAGTTTGACGAATTTAAAAAACAGTGTATATTACTCATAACTTTTCCATTGTAAGATTTCCACGTGAAAAATGAAATAAATAGTTTGACGAATTTAAAAAACAGTGTATATTACTCATAGCATTTCTATTGCAAGATTTCCTCGTGAAAAATGAAAATGAAATAAATAGTTCGAGGAATTAAAAAAAAAGTAAGTGAACATTACGTCATAAGTTTTCTATTGCAAGATTTCCATGTGAAAAATTAAAATGAAATAAATAGTTTGGCGAATTTAAAAAAAAGCTAATATTACGTCCTATTGGAAATAGAATGGATGTACGCAGGTGAATACATAACGTGATATGAGTTTGAAAAAACGTATTGAAACATGATAAAAACCCGATTATGAAAATAGTGGTATATTTTAACATTTTGAGGTTTTCTGAATTTATTTTCGCCTTTTTTAAATATATTCCATATATATACGTGTGTTTATGCATGTATATTAGAATTTCTACAAAGTTTTAAGTCCTTAGAGCTCTTCTTAGTGAAGAGCTGAAATAAATTTTTCAGCTTTTTTTAAAAATAAAATTCCTAGAATTTTTATATTTGCCATTCTTCTTTAATCATGAAAAAAATTATTTAAATAACAAAATACTCCAAAACAACTTTTCATGAAAAGGTTTTAATCTCGATCTCAATTTATATCACAGATTATATTTACTAAGTAAGTAGGTAATCTGTCGTCCGGATTAAACACACACACACACACACCCACACACACACACACAAAAAAAAAAAAAAAAAAAAAAAAGAGGAAGAGAGAGAGAGAGAGAAAAAGTTACGTAAATTAACACGCAATCGTTGATTTTTCAAAACAAACATCCTTAAAATTGCGGACAACGCCGGGTACTTTAGCTAGTATTTAATAATGATAATAATCTTTGTATATTTGTATAAAAATGAAAATTTGTATCTCTGTCCTTTTGTTTCTGCATACAAATTCACAGTTTAGAAGCGAAAAGCGTGAAATTTTACAAACACGCGTTTTACAACACGGCAAATGCAACTAAAGTAACCCGGGATCGAAATATTATCGTTAATTTTTAATTATCCCGAGAGAAGTCATGCGTTTTATCTTATAGTATAATGCGAGCAAAAAATGAGTGTGTATGTATGTGTGTGTGTGTGTGTGTAAATTTTATTATAAAAACGGCTCTGACGATTTTGACGAAATTTTGTATTTTACTATTTTCGGGCACGAGAATACCATTGGGCAAGGTCACGTGTTCGAGAAAATTCGATTAGTGGGTCATTTGGGGTCATAATAAGTCAAGGTCAAGCTAATTATATCTAAAAAAACGGCTCAATCGATTTTGACTAAATTTTATATCCAACCGTTTTTCGGCACGACAAAACTATTGGGCTAGGTCACATTTTCGAGAAATTTCGATTAGTGGGTCATTTTTGGGTCACTATGGGTCACGCCAATTTTATCTAAAAAACGGCTCTAACGAATTTGAATAAATTTTGTATTTTGTCGTTTTCTATTACGAGAAGATCAATGGGATAAGTCACATATTAGAGAAAATTCGATTAGTGGGTCATTTTTGGTCACTGTAGGTCAAGCAAAGTTTATCTAGAAAACGGCTCTAACGATTTTGACGAAATCTTGTATTCTATCGTTTTCGGGCACGAGAATATCATTGGGCTTGATCGCATGTTCAAGAAAATTCGATTAGTGAGTCATTTTGGGTCACAATGAGTCAGGGTCAAGCTAATTGAATCCAAAAAAAGGCCTAAAACATTTCGACAAAATTTTGAAATATACCGTTTCCGGGCATGAGATGACCACTGGACTAAGCCACGTGTACGAGAAAAATCAATTAGTAGACCATTTTCGGTCAAATGGGTCAAGGTCAAGCAAATTATATCTAAAAAACGGCTCAATCGATTTTGACTAAATTTTATATCCAATTGTTTTTTGGTACGGGAAAACTATTGGGCTAGGCCACATGTTCTAGAAATTTCGATTAGTGGGTCATTTTGGGTCACAATAGGCCAGGGTCAAGCTAATTGAATCTAAAAAAAGCCCCAAAATATTTTGACAAAATTCTGTAATATACCGTTTCTGGGCATGAGATGACCATTGGGCTAAGTCACACGTTTGAGAAAAGTCGATTAGTGGGTCATTTTTGGGTCACTGTGGGTCATCAAAGTTTATCTAGAAAACGGCTCTAACGATGTTGACGAAATTTTGTATTTTATCGTTTTCGGACGCGAGAATAGCATTGGGCTTGGTCGCATGTTCAAGAAAATTGGACTAGTGGATCATTTTGGGTCACAATGGGTCAGGGTCAAGCTAATTGAATCTAAAAAAAGACCCAAAACATAACATTTTGACATAATTCTGTAATATACCGTTTCCGGGCATGAGACGACCATTGGGCTCTCACAAGTTCGAGAACAATCAATTAGTGGGTCATTTTTATGTCCCTGTGGGCCAAGCAATTTCTATCTAAAAAACGACTCAAACGATTCTGTCAAAATTGTGTATTATACAGTTTTCGGGCATGAGAAGACCTTGGGCTAAGTCACATGTTCGAGAACATTCAATTAGTGGGTCATTTTTAGGTCACTGTGGGTCAAGGTAAATGTATCTAAAATCGGCTCAAAACATTATGGCCAAATTTTGTATTATATCGTTTCTGAGCATGAGAATACCATTGAGCTAAGTCTCATGTTCGGGAAAATTTGATTAGTGGGACATTTTTGGTCACTGTGAGTCAAGCTAATTGTATTTTTAAAAAAGGCTCAAACGATTATGACAAAATTTTGTATTATAATGTTTCCGGGCACAAGAAGGTCATTGAGTTAGGTCACATATTCAAGAAAATTCGATTAATGGGTCGTTTTTGGGTCAAAGTGGGTCAAGTTAATTTTATCTAGAAAACAGCTTTAATGATTTTGATTAAATTTTGTTTTTTTATCGTTTTCGGGTTCGAGAAGACCATTGGTATAAGTCGCATGCTCAAAAAGTTGTATTAATCAGTCATTTTGGGTCACTATGGGTCAAAGTTTAGCTAATTTTATCTAAAAAATGGCTCAAACGATTTTAACAAAATTTCTTATTACACTAGCACGAGAAGACCATTGGGATAGGTCAGATGTTCGATAAATTTAGATTAGTAGGTCGTTTTTGGGTTTCCGTGGGTCAAGCCAATTTCATCTATAAAATGACTTTAGTGATTTTGACTAAATTTTGTATTCTATCGTTTTCGGGTTCGAGAAGAGCATTGGTTAAGGCGTGTTTTCGAAAAATTTTGGTTAGTGGGTCCCTACCCTATGGCTTAGGATCATGCCAATTTTATCTAAACAGCGAGAATTATACAGTGAGACTGAAATATCGAATTGAACACAAGGCTAATTTTCACGGAGCTTAGCTCGGTCATGCCCACTAGTTAGAACCTTATTTGTCGTGTTCGGTCTTTTTGCCGCCGGACCTTGCTACCAGAAATATTAAAATAACAAACAGTTTTCATTATTTATTCAAGTTATGCATTTCAATGAAATTATAAATTTGTACTTAAGTCAAATAAGCCAGTTTTCTCACGATCAATGAAATATTTGAAAAACATGGAAATGAGTTCTCACAAGTGATTATGCTTCAGTCGTTTTGACGAATTTCTTCATTTCAAGTCAGTACATATTTGGAAAAAAGCTAGAATGCCATGTATCTCCACTACGGTAGAGGAGAAACATTTATGGTGAGCTACATGAAATCCCTCTGTTGTATTTATAAAGGGAGATAGCTCAGAGGACAATAATTATTGTGGACGGCAAAAAGACCCGCAGGCATCTACTGGAAGGTTAATAAAAAAAAATTCGTTCGGGTAATAGAACAACCTATCAGAACACAAAACACTTCTCGATCAGCTTACAGAAGAGCGTCTTGCATCAGATAGAAGTTCTTAAAAATACCAAACTAATTCAAGCCTTTTATTTATTGAATGCTTAAAGAAAATATATAAAAAAGGCATAACATTTTTTGGGCAGTTACGCTTAAAAATAATAATAAATAATAGTGATAATAATCTTTACATATATAAAAAAAATTGTAACTCTGTCATTCTCTCTCTGTCTGTCTTTCTAGACAAATCCAAAGTTTAGAAGCGAGAATCGTAAAATTTTACATACAGTCTAAGGCAACTAAAGTAACCCGGAATCCAAATAAGTTATCGTTAATTTTTAATTAATAAGGAATCAATAGTTTTCGATCGAGGAATATATCAACCAATCAGAACTCACAACATCTAAGTCAGCTTACAGAGAAAGTGTCTTCCATCCTGATAGAACATCTTGAAAACACCAAACAAATTGAAGACTTATGATGTTTGAATGCTTAAAGAAAATGCAAAAAAAAAAAAAAAAAAAAAAGCATACCATTTTTTGTCATAGCAAATTTTGAAATATTAATATGTATGGGAAAGAAGGAAGTTTTAGGATTGATACATCCGACTACTTTTGTTTACATATTACAATTATGTATAGAGATTCAAAACTGCACTGGATCGTATACTAAATGATCATTATATGTTGATCATTATATGTTAATCATTCAAGCTGGCAGGACAGCGGCCAGAAAGGACGAGGGACGACGTTTCTATACCCGAGGCTGTTGTAGTTGTAGAGAATGACATTCATCAGAGAGACATAGTTTTGCAGATATAAGAAAAATGTCTGCAATGTGGATGCGAAGTACATACATCATATGCTGCCTTATCTTTTGACAGGGAGAAGATGGATATAAATTTGAAATCATCCAAGTTATTAGAACAACGGGGCAACTTAGCTAAAAAAGTTTATACTCTGAATTTATATTCTTATAAGCCGATGGTGCGAAACTATGATTTCAACATTTTTGTACTTCGCAGACGACTTTTCCTTCAATTTGTTGTAGTCATGTTGGCAAAAATAGAAGGTAAATAACTATTGTTTATCATACTCAACAAGAAAAAACTCCGTGCAGTTAAGTACATCCATCTCTGAGATGAACATCTATCTCTGAACAACGATACAAATTCTACAAAAGTAAGTCAAATGGTTATTTTGTCCTCAACTTTCACTGAAAGTCCACGTAAAATGCTCAAATACGTACGGGATACTCTGACATATGTGAGGAATCATATGAGATCTATTCTCTTGCTAACTATGACTTACAATCACAGTTGTCCTGAAATTCAGTCAGAATTGATTAAAGTGCAAAAAAAAAAATAAAATAAAATAAAAAAATAAAATAAAAAAAAATGATCGGCATGATTTGAGTGTTACAACAGAAGCTTATACAATTCTTGAACTCCATTACAAGATGATAATACCTTCGGTCAAGCCAGATGTTGGATCGAGTACCTTCACAAGAGAGAAGTCAGGATCTTATGCTACGTAGTTACATATTGAAAAAATAACTTTTGTGTTCCCTAAGAGATAATTTTAAAATATGAAATAAAAATAGACGTTAATTACAACCGATTGCAATCTACACCAGAGGGTTATACAATCACTGAACTCCATTACTAGGTTTCACATATTCGGTTAAGTCTAACGTTGGATAGACTACCTTCATAAGAGAGAAGCCAGGCTCTTTTGCTATATAATTACATATTGAAATAACAAGCTTTGTGTTCATTTTAATACATAGAAATTTCCCTGAAATTTAAATTTAAAATAGCAAATAAAAATAGACCTTTTTGTCAACCGATTGCAACCTACACCAGAAGCTCATACATGGGATATTCTTTTATGGACTTGGACACCCTGTGCTATGAGTTGTGAGGAAAAGCGTTTGCGATGCATTTGAATGATGTCATGATACTTCAAACATGATGAAATTTAAAAGGATCACAGAGGTGCACTTTAACATATATTTTATAGATTATGGAGTGCTTAACGTTTACTCTTCATTTTTAGAGATGTGCAAAAACTTCTTGTAAAGAACTGACTGTGATCGATAATTGCAGAGAGCACGTTTCCCGCTATGGTATGCATTTTAAAACTTCTCTATTTTTTTGTGTTTTACGTGGTACTTAAGACATCTTTAGATCATATATAGGCCTGTACAAACAATTCTTGAGTATGGACATCAAATGATGAAAATATATTTTTAATGAGTTCTGTTTTTTCTTAATTTTTATTTAGATACTGTTGGAAAGGGCTAAATAATATATGCCAAACATATGATTTTGAGTTACGTTCTTGTTTCTTTAACTAAACTGGGCATTCTACTTTCGAGGACTTCTGATATTACTTCATGTTTTCTGAAATTAGCAAGTCATTTATTGAAGCTGTTTACATTTGCATACATATGCAAATTAATTGGTACAAAGTAAAAACATCACTCTTTTTCAAAATGTATTTCTTTATTTACACTAGATAATGCCTGTGTTAGTATGAAGTATATCCTACTTTGATAGAAATTATCTCTTGAATTCGTTTTGGCATTGACTGTACTAATTTATTGCAAATACTTTTGACTTCATCATCGTAGAACCACACTTTTATAGTACAGGTTTAGCTTAAATTAGGTATTCTCAAACTAAGGTACGCGTACCAGTACTGGTACGTAAAACTCTGCTTAGTGGTACACGAAAGTCCAATTCTAGTACGTGAAATGAAATAAAAAAATATAGCATGTAAAATCAAAAATCAGCTCAATCACCATTCCCCGAATCCACTTTCTTGATTTGTTAGTTCATCAGCAACGTGGTGTTTGTTCTCTGTTATTACTGCTTTGACAGCGTTTTGCTTTCTCTTATTTTAATGTAGTTTCGATTAGAATTTTTAGATAAATGGAACTAATGCTTTGGTAGATACTGAGTTGACCTTTCATCCCCCGTCAAAAAAAGAAAAAGCTTTCCTTTTTTACCATAGTGTATGTGTGTATATTATTTATTTCAGCGACTTCGATCTCGAAATAATAAGTAGTTTCTTTTCAGAATGTATGTAAATTTCTTATGTAGGTTATTCACTTATTAAAATTTCTTAAGTGTATTTTACTATTTGTATAAACATGGTATTCATATAGTAAAAAGTTGACGAGCAAGGCGGCACCATATGTGTATTTTTTCCATGTTTAACAAAACTATGAAGTATTTATGTTCTCTATTTAAATACATCAATATTTGTCACCCAAGCGGTACGCTTTATGTTGATAAATACACTATAATACCTGACGGTACGCGGATGTGTGAACTTCTATTTAGTGGTACGTCTATCTAAAAGTTTGAGAACCCCTAGCCTAAATGAGGAATTGAGTTTGTATTTATAGGTACACGACCTACAAAGGCGGGTGATACATGACAGGACACATACACTCACCAAATTTAAAAGCCCACCTCGTGGCTCGAGTGCAGAAACACGTCACTACTGCTGTGACTGACATTGTCAGAAACATGCTATTGAACGTATGGAGGGAACTGAATTACCGTTGGGATGTGTGCCGGGTGACTAATGGATCACACATGAACATTTGTATTATGTACCAGAAACTTCGTACGTATCTTTTCATGTATTACCCGCTTTTGTGCCTCGTATGCTTGAAAATAAAGAGTCTTTTGAACCCAGATGAATTATTTAGGCTAACCCAGTATTTTTATCATGCCCCGTAAGGCATGGTGACGTCACGGCGACGTCGTTGTGAAGTCACACTGTGATTTTGTGACCGTCGATGTGACGTCACGTGACGTGGATGTGACGTCACAGTGACTAGAATGTGAGGTCGTTATGGCCGTTTTAGAGGTCGTTTGTGACGTCACATTGTGACCACTCTGTGAAGTCACGGTGTGACTAATTTGTGAAAAGTGTGTCATTTGTGACTATTTTGGCATTAACTTTGTGACGAACCTGTGACGAAAGTGACAATGTTTTGAAGTGACACTGAGACCAATTTGTGAAATATGTGTCATTTGTGACGAACTTGTCATAAACTCTGTGATGATTTCAAATGAAAATCAAATTTCAAATTAATTGCTTAAAAGGCGCAAAGGCGAACTAGTGAAGAAGATTCCATGCTGGAACTCGAACCCGGGCCATCAGTATAGCGCACTTACGTTCTACCGACTAAACCACATGGAACGATACCCAGCCTGGAAAGTTTCTCACTATTACATGTTGGCAAGGCTACAAACGCAGCACAAGATGCAATATTTATCGTCAGCCACCGACATGGCGCAAGCACGAAACTTAAATCCAGCATCGATAGAAACTATATTAATACTTGGAAATTTTTTCAGAGAGAACCATTCGCCTTGCATACAATATTTCAAATGAAAATCAAATTTCAAATTAATAGCTTAAATGCAATTTTAATTTGAAATTTGATTTTCATTTGAAATACTGTATGCAAGGCGAATGTTTCTCTCTGGAAAAATTTTCAAGTATTAATATATATTTAATCGATGCTGGTTTAATTAAGTTTCGTGTTTGCCCCATGACGGTGGCTCACGATAAATATTCCATCTTGTGCGGCGTTTGTAGCCTTGCCAACATGTAATAAGGAGAAAATTTCCAGGCTGGGTATCGTTCCATGTGGTTTAGTCGGTAGAATGTCAGTGCGCTATACTGATGACCCGGGATCGAGACCCGGCGTGGATATTTTTCACTATGTTGGCCTTTGCGCCTCTTAAGCAATTTATTTGAAATTTGATTTTCATTTGAAATATTGTATGCAAGGCGAATGTTTCTCTCTGGAAAAATGTCCATGTATTAATACTGTGATGATTCTTGTCATAAAAACTACGATAATTTTAAAGTAAAGTTTTGTTTGAAATGTAAAATTTTATCTTTTTACCGTACTATTTAGCAAGATATCGCTATTTTGGAGTCCTATTCTTCTAAAATATTTTTAATTTTCCATTTAAAAAACAATGCTTATTAACTGACATCTTTTTTTATTAAGTTAGCTTGATCTTGAATTCAAGCTTAATATTAAGAATGTGTAATCTTTAATGTGTTATGATTTGTCATTGCTTTTTTAAATACGAACATGGAGTCTAACGGACATTAATACAACTGTTACTTATAGAACTACATGATAAGCCCTATTTATTTAAATTTTTTATTCCCGTATATATTGTATTTTGTGAATATGAGCTAATTAGATTTGGTATGTTTTATATGAAAAGACTGATCTGGGAAATAGAAACAACAAGTAAGATATATCATGCGTTAGGCATATATTATAAAACACTTTCCAACTCTTCCTAAATGTTTTATCAAGACATCGGGGGAAATAACGTAAATAAGATAACTAAGTAAACATGAAAACGCGTAAAACATTTAAAAACTGATTTAGGCAGTTACCATCCACTAAGGTGTAAAAAAATCATAATTTAAAAAAATAAATAAAAAAAATCGTTTTTTTTTTAATTTAAATCAGATTTTTTTTATTTAAATCAGATTTGTATGATTTTTTCCCCAGCGTTCAAATACTGAATAGCTATCATGAGTTTTAGGTTTCCAAAACAATTACACCACTAATTGCTAACATAATCTATGTTTTTTCACTTTAATTGATAAAATTATAATTGTTAGTTTGTAATTACAGAAATGAAAACTGCAAATTAGTAGTTTCATTAGGTAGTATTATACAATAATGTTATATACATTAATATTGTAATAATTATGTAAAACTTTATAAATACTAGAGATACTTAACATTTATGAAAATTATTAACTGCATTTTATACTAAATAGCTAACATTACTTCAAATTAATTATTAAACAATCAACTCTCTAATTAGGAACATATTATACATTTTTAAGCCTTAATTATTAAAATGATAATTCATTAAAATTTATTAAAATCGTTGACACCCTACCATCCACAGCCAAATATGTTTTCTAATTCTTTTAAACAGTCCTGTATTTGATCTGTAGATTGATATATATATACTATATAATGGAAAAATTTAGTTTATCAAGGAAACGCATAACAGGTTGAAATTCTCTTTTAGCAATTTATACTAATATATGGAAACATACTTAAATAATTTTGTACAACCCTGTAGTTTACCTAGAACCTTTATTACACGCCACTATTTAGTTAAAATTTTATTCAAGCTAAAACACTCTTAAAACTGCTGAAATTACATTTCCAGAAATTATAATTCATAGATGGCAACGTATCCAATTCTTTGCGTGACCCTTTATATCATTTTATCTATATACTACAAACATTTCTTAGTAAATTAAATACAGTGCAGCGTTAAAATGCATAACTTATTTAAAAACCTCCTTTAAGCAATACCCAGTAACCCTTTCGAATACTTTTGTATATTCCTGTATATGAATTATAGCATATATATATACACCATATACTATGCATAAATGTAGTGAATCATAAAAGTGTATATCATAATTAAAAATGTATTTCCAGCAATCATCGCTAATGAACAGTACTTCGGATACAATATAGTATCTGAAATATTTTGTGTGTCCCTGTAAATGCTATATACACTTCGTATTATACATGAAATAATTCATAGTATGTAAACCTCAACGACGTATATCAATTTCATTACATATCAAATAGATTAACATAAATAAAGTACGCCGCAAACAATTCCCTCCACCCCTATATCATTATGTATTGGAATTCCTTTTTTAGCCCTGTAAATGAACAATAACTATTCTTTGCATCGCATATTCTATAGAATGCACATTTTAGTGCGCTTCATAAATGCATATCAATTTTATTCTGTTTGAAAGCGTGTAAAATCATTAAAAATCATTTGAAACGATTTTTTTCCCACAAGCCGTAATGTAATGGAATACAATTGACTGTCCCTGTAAATGAAATAACATGCTACAAACTTCATTACAAATAGGGGTCTTGCTATGGTAAACGTTAATAACATCCAAAAATTTTAAATAATTTAATTATCTTTAAATGTCTATTAATTATGTTAATGATTGATGATAATACTTGTCCATATACTTTTATATTTATGCCACCATGTGGTTTTAACCCAATATTTAAATAAGAAAATAAACCAGATTAAAATGCAATTTAAATCACTAATTTTAATAATCTGATCAAAGCTGTTGAAAAGGAAGTTAGATATTTTAACAAAATAAAAAATAAATGTAATGAAATATTTGTGTTCTATAACATGTTTATTAGAAGATAACTGAAATCATTGTAATTAAAAAAAAAAAAAAAAAAAAAAAAAAAAAAAGCAAACAAGGAAAATAATATTTTAGATATTTCAGCAAAATAAAAAATAAATGTAATGAAATATTTATGTTCTACAGCATGTTAATGAGAAACTAACTAAAATTGTTGTAATAAAATAAAAAAAAAGCAAACAGGGAAAATAATATTTTTACATACCTAATTTCATTGACGTTGTACGTGATACTTTGATTTTGGGGAACCAATTAAATCCGATTATAAGTACGATAGCAATGACTTGAATCATCTTCAACAAGTCAAAGCTACCGTAATTTTCTCGGGTTTATATTTTGTTAGCTGAACTAACTTGGATCCTGAGAACGTTCTTGTTTCAGTTTTTAAATCCGTGTCAACACATCTATGCTGTCCAGTGTCCACAGAACTTCAGTGTCCACAGTGTCCACAGAACTGTCCAGTGTCCCGCGTTTATTCTAAAAAGTTTCACTGTTACTTTTATCCGTTATTCTGCGGTCGAGTGGTAACAACTGAAATAGTGCAGATGCAGACGATTTTTAAGTTTCGAAGTTCGAAGCAGATGTTTTTTGGTTTTATTTGTTTTTCTATACCACAGTTTCGGAAGGAAATTAAATGCGTAATAATTTTGTCAATTTGTCTCTAATTCAATTTCCTGTTTGAAAATGTTTTATTGTATTTCATCTTTTATTTTTATCAGTTTTATTGAATTGTAAAGTTTCATTTACGTAAATTATAATAATAATATTATCCATAATTAGAGTTTACTAGATAAAACATTGCTTAAATTTTCAAAATGTATACAAATTAATTTATTGGTAATAATGATGACTCCCTCCTTTTTTTTTAAAGTAAAATTTGTATCACAGGTATCAGTTTGTATCACACTCATCTCTTCTCGATAATCTTGTTGTATTTTTTAAGAAGATATTTTGTATATATATACAAAATATCTTCTTAAAAAATACAACAAGATTATCGAGAAGAGATGAGTTTTTCTTTGTCAATCTGTCATTCTCTTAATATTAATTTTCTGTAGAATAAAACTTGTAAAATAATTTTTAAAGATATATTTTGAAAACAAAAAATAAAACATGAATAATTAATTATGTCGTGGGCTTTGCCTAAATTTTGTACATTAATTTTATATTCGGAAAATGTCAATTCTATTTTAAACGTTTGAAAGAAGTAGAATAAAAAAAAAAAAAATACTTAAAATAGTGAAACACTAAGAGGGAAAAAAATGACTTGAATGCAAATTATAAAGCAAGAAATGTATATATGACTGAACTTTGAAGACGCTTTCTGCGTGCTCATTAAAAGCTGCAGCCTTAACTGTAATAGAAAGTTTTTAGTTTGAAACGACAGAAATGTTTCGACTACTCTTTGAGAAACTTCTAGTATAACAGATGATCATTTACAAAAATCTTTATAAAAGATAAGTCGAGGTCTGCTTACCTAAAACATTTTTTTAATAATATGAAATTCTCATAATTAGGAAATCGTTTTGTGTTGCTGATGAATTAATTACATTTTATGTTATATGAAAATAAAAAGTTTTTGTTAGAGGCACAGATGCAACTTGGACCACGGTTTAAAAAATTTGTTAATCCGGCAGAAAAATATATTTTACAGTAAATAACATGTTTTTAATAATTTTTGTAATTTTTTTAAGTTTTCTAAGAAGTTCACATCTCAGTCACAATGTGACATCACTGAGAGGTGGCATTTTGGTCACAGATGTGACGTGACCACAGTGACTTACAGTGACGTCACAATGACGTCACTGTGACCATGCATGCTATGAGGGGCGTTCTTTAGATATCTAGTTAATTTTTACTATGATTTTTCAGCACGAAAGTTTTGAGCAATTTTGAATTGTGATATGGGGTTGAATGTCTCGTCAAAAGTGTCAACACTAATGTACATAAGGGGCTAAGTGTCCATACTAATACAGCTATTATTCAGTGTCGAGGAATTAACACTTTAAGACGTCAAGAGTTTAGTAGAAATTAAAAGTCTTGATTTTTAACCCTAACCGCCAAAACTATAAGGCTGAAATTTTCAATTTTTCAGCTGAACGTCGTTTGCCACCACAAACTTTGAAAGATAATTTTCGCTGTATATGATCTTAAAATTTTATGTCTTTAAGTAAGGCCATTTTTTTAATTGAAAAATAGTGGTGGGCATTTAGATAACTTAAATAAGTGCTTTTATTTTGTCCGTTGCGTGAACGCAACACTGCGGGTAAAGTGTTAATAGAATTAGGATAGCATATTTATATGTCTACAGACAAGAATTTGTTTAATTGTTATTTAAAATTGCTTACAGTTATTTTAATGAATAACTAATATTTTCAACAAAGAAATAAAATACGTGAACAAATATATTATTTTCATTTTGTTTACTTGTGCAAATACTTTAAGTATTTCGTAGTTTTTTAAAAATATACTTTTATATTTTTAATGTGATTTTTTATAGTCTCAGATTTTTTATTTTAATTAGAATAAGTGTCTACGTAGTAATTTTTTTAGTAACTCAATTTTTTACCCTGATGTTTTAATGTGTTTATATAATGCAGAGTAATTATATAAATACGATTTCCACTGTGAATCTTTGATTGTTTACATATTTAATAAAAAATAAAAATAAAATAAATAAATGAATAATAATAATAATAAACTAAAAAAAAAGTCAATTGGGACTTTTGTACACCATAAAATTATGCTAATTTTAAAATTTATTTACTTTTATTTACATAAATAAGCAGTATTAAGAAATAAAATACGTGAACAAATATATTATGTTCATTTTGTTTACTTATGCATATACTTTAAGAATTTCATGGTTTATTAAAAATATGCTCTTCATAGCTGCCAACCTCACGCTAATCTTCCGTAATACGTGGATTAATTTTACCTCGGTTAACGACGTTTCGAACCAGAAAATTTATTTGATGAATCTTTATTTGTTTAATTTGGGGTTTCTACGTGGAATTTATTTAACTACATTTCTTGAAAAAAATTCTGGTTCGAAACGTGATAAACCTGGGTCAAATTAACTCACTTATTACGGAAGATTAGTTGAAGGTTGGCACCTATGGCTCTTATATTTTAATGTTGTAACAGTTTTCCGCAGAGAGTGTTTTGATACGCACAATGTAGAGGTGTTTGAAATACAAGCTGCTTGCTTGTTTTTTCCCCCCGTAGTTTTGAGAGTCGGGAAAGGATGAATAGTTTTCTTCGAATCAGCGGATTTCTTCTGAAATTCCCAAAGTCTGTACATATGTATTATAAATATATATAATCGTGTTAAATGAATATCCTTGTACCTTTAATAGGCTCTATTAAAAGCTTTGTACTAAATCTTAGAGTGACGGATCTAATTTTGGAGTGATGTGTTCATTTTTAAAGATTGTAGCTTCTACTTATGGAAAGTAAGGTTAGCTATAATGTGATTTTTTTCTAGTCTCGGATTTTTGATTTACTGTGATTCTTCTGTGAAATAAGCTGTTACTCTTAACATAATGAATTTAAATACGGTGAAATAAATTAAAATACGATATACAAAATTAGATCATGCTGCTTTATTTTTTAAATTGTAATTTTTCGATTATCGTAATAATGTATAAGTGTATCGTTTTTTAACAGCTAGATTTTTAATTTTTTTAATCTTGGATTGTTATGGTTATAGTTAAAATAACTGCCTTTGTGCTTAAAATTAGGTTCTAAAAATATATCGAATTGCTGAAAATTGTTATTAGGTAGGCAATAACTATGAAATCAAGAATCAGAAAAAATCCGTCTTAAAATTCAAAACAATATTTTTACAAAATCATGAAATGTTTGAAATATTTGCATAATGATACAAAATAAAAAAAATATATATTTATTCACGTATTAATATCACGTATTTGTATTTATTTTTCTGTGAAAAATAGCAGATTATTCATTGAATTAACTAACTGTAAATAATTTTAAGGGGTCTCAGGACTCTTAAAATTCGGAAAAAAGAAAAAAAAAGACCATTTTCAACATTTAATATCTTAAAATTTATTTGATATCAAGACACGATTTTAAATGGGAATGAAAGATACAAGTATGTTCTTTCATTTCAAATATTTAAAAAATTGCAAGATGCAGAATTAGCATCTACAGGGGGCTCTAAACTGTTAAACATTTGACGAGCAGAAAATCGGCATAACAGCTTATGCGCACGATCACAAAATAAATTTTGCAACTAGAATGAAAATTTTGGTGCCTACTTATACCTCATATTATAATAATTACACTGATCCTAAATAAATTTGTATTTAAAGCATTTTTATATTTTTAATACAAAGTTGTATTTAGCTAATAGAAAATTTAGAAAATTTCAACAATATAATCCCCTAAACCAATATTTTCTTTTTACAATAAAAAGGCAATTTTAGGTTCTGTTTATACAGATTAACATGAAACATATGTTTTGAAAATTTCATGACAAAATATTCAGAAGTTTTTGAGATAACGTGCGCGTTACGCCCAAAAACGTCATTTGGAGAAAAATGACTTCAAACTTTTGGAAACGCCGCGTCAGCTATTGAGCGAATATAATTCTAAATGCCATAACTTCTGTTCTAATGGGAATTACAAGATAACAATTATATCAAAATGTTTAGAAAACATAGAAGTTTAACATCTAAAAACATTAAAATTTCGAAAATTTTAAAGCCTTACGAGTCCTGAGACCCCTTAAATAACAACAAAAAATTTCTGGTCTATGGACATGTAATTTTTTTTTTCTTTTCATTAAATATTTAAACATTCAAAATTTCATAGTTACAAAGGCATTTATATGCTACAAAATATACATTTAATTTATATTGTTCATAAATTTCAATTATTATACATATTTTTCAATTGTGGTTCGAAAATAATTGATGGAAATTTCCGTTCCGAAAAATAAGCCTGAACGGGATTCGAACTGACAAAGAAGAATCTCAAATCCGGTATGCTGACGACCATGCTACTAAGATGATTATAAACTGTACTTTGCGACTTATTTTCTCGAGATCTCTCGGGTTTTGAGCCTTATGCCTGTCATATATTTATATACTAACTATACTGTATCGATTAACAAACGTTCACCATGGTGCGTTCAACCTCAGATACACCTCATAAGTCAGTAAAGCTCAAAAATCTTTTTCGTTTATTTGATATGAAAATTGTTTTTTTTTTTTTTTTTTTTTTTTTTTTTTTTTTTTTTTCTACCTTTCTTTTTAACACTTTCGAACAAAGTTGAAAAGTGTTTATGCATTCGGTTTGTCTGTCCGTCTGTCCACGCTCAAATTCCCGTAAATATACTCGGATTTTCATGAAATTGATAAAGGTTATTTAGGGTCACCAAAGCATGTTTGGTACCGTACATGAATTGTGTAGGATTAATCGTTCATTTACAGGGGCACTCAAAAGTATTCCATTACATTATGGTATATGGGGAAAAATCGTTTTCAGAGTATTTTAATGATATTATACTATTTCAAATGCATTGAAAATGATATAAATCACTGAATTTCACTACGATCACGTTAGAACAGGGCATTCATAGCATTGTTTATTCATTTACAGGGACACACAAAAGAAATCGGTTACAGAACAGAACTGTCTTTGAGTAATAATTGCTGGAGTGTGCTGTTTAAAATTTGGTATGCGCTTTTAAATTGAATAAATTTTTTGCATCTTACTCGTGATATATAAATTCTATACCTCAAATATAGGGCTGCACAAAAGTATTCACGTACCGTTCTCCTTATTAGAGAAAATTGCTGAAGGTAAATTTTCAACTGAAGTATATGTATATCTTAAGTCAACTAAATTTTGGTATGCATGTAGTTAATAGATTTAAATCTATATATCATATACAGGGCTGCTGAAAAAATTTGTATAATTTCCAATTGTGGATGGGAACAGGTAAAATTGGGTTTTGAAATGTATTATGCGTTTACATATGGTTGAATTAGACGTAATATTTTAATTTTTTAAACGGTGCAGTTTTGTTACATTATTCTGAATGTGTTGGAAAGTGTTTCATAATAGATGATTGAAGCATGATTTTTTCTTACTTGTTGTCTATTTGTCTACGTTTTGAAATCGCATTATCTTATTTTGTATCTTTTCTGGAGTAATATCCGTTTTTAGTTACACCAAAGTAAAAAAAAACATCAAAAATTAACATCTACCAACTACACTCAAAAGTTGACAACTAAAGCTAAAGTGATTATCTGCAGTTTACAAACAAGCAAACCACATTCTTATTTTCAAGTTCTAGCATTCATACAACGCCGAGGAAGATAAAGCGGTAAGTTGGTTTAAGATATCAACTGGCAATTGCATTACAATTTTGAGGAAGAAAAAAAATCTTTTTCCAATTAATTTGCATAGTATAATAAATAGAATTTCGTTTCCTCATATAAAACTATTTTAAGTGATAATTGGTATTGATTTATCTCGAGAATATTTAAAAGCCAACTTATAATATTTATCGTAGGTAACGCTGACACTATGGATCACTCAGTTAGAAAGAGAAAAATCTTTTACTTTTTTGTTTATTTAATATGAAAATTAGTTTTTATTTATTTATTTATTTATTTACTTTCTTTTTTTCAAATGTTTTACGTTTTTAAATTACATTATCTGATTCCATAGCCTTCTTATAGCTTTTCATATAAAATACAATATTATTTTCAAATTTATCCAATCGTTGGAATTCAATGTTATCAAAGAATTTCCATGGTGGCACCTCGAGGAAGCTTAATATGAGAGATTTTTTAATTTTAATTGTTTTAAATCTTAATTTAATTACGTGAATTTTTATTCAGATTGCGAACAAGGCGTAAAACCGACAGAGTGAGAAATTATCCAGAACAGGGTTCGAACCCTGGATCTTTGGTTACGCGCACCATCGATCTGTCAACTATGCCACCGGGAAGAACACACGTGGCCTTCACTCAGTTCATCCCCTCCCTTCGAGCGAAGGGTTCGATGTTAGGCGTTTCGTTCCAGGTGGCTTAGTTGGCAGAGCGTTGGTGCGCTGAACCAAAGACCAAGGTTCGAACCCTCGCCTGGATACTTTCTCACTCTGTTGGTTTTACGCCTTGTTAACAATGTGAATTAAATTCAGAATTACTATTTCTCGGGCGTATTTCATCATTTCAATTATTATATATATTAATGATTTTATTATTTAATTATTTATTTATTTTGTTTAAAATTGTTTAATTTCAGCATCTGTGAAATGGGAAAGTTTGCACTGTATTTTCCTTATAAATCCAGAAGATTGCCACTCCTTCTAAACCTTAAAAATATTTGTAGGAATAATTCTTAGAACTGGGTTCTTGATATGTTTTGTGCATAAGTCCTATGCTGTGTCCTATGT
Organism: Maratus speciosus; assembly: GCA_963932465.1. NCBI lineage: Eukaryota > Metazoa > Arthropoda > Arachnida > Araneae > Salticidae > Maratus > Maratus speciosus. Next base: position 496,504,251 of record OZ010794.1, on the reverse strand, counting down.
TTCATATAGACTAATGGTCACATTAAAAAAAATCATCTTATCGTGCACGGAAATATAAAAAAAATCGCTGCATTGCATTTAAATATGTTAAAAGCAAAGAACTGCAAAATACTATTTTATGAAATATTTATCCGCGCAGAAAAAAATAACACTTTTTAAATTTCAACTATTCTCAACTGAAGTTTAATGCAATTTATAAAATAATTTTCATGTGTAAGGCAATGTTTGAAACAGATTGCAAAAAATTAACAAAAAATAAATAAAATAAAGCAGAGACATTTTTATCTGCATATATTTGCCTTTTTCGATTTCAACATATATTTAATTCAATTAAATTAAGTGCCACCAGAACTAAAAACTTAAATTTCTGATTCAGTAATGGACTTTTTTTTTTATCTATCTATATATATATATATATACAGAAAAAACGAAATAAAATGAAAATTTGCAATTTTGTCTAGTAAATGAAATTTTTTGAAATAATATATTTTTTTGTGATAGTATACAAAGAAGACGAGCATAATATATGGTCTCTTTTTAATTTATTCAATCTTGTTAATAATTTTTTTTTACATTAAATATCGTTTTTAAAGAGTAATGAATTACTGTAAATTTATATAACACAATTAAATATATTTTATGAATAGTTAATTCATATCACTCAAATTGTAAATGTTGCATTTAAAAATTGTATTAAAAATATTATTATTTAAAGTTCATCTTATAATTTTTGCGTTTGATAAAATTTGGTTACAGAATATAAAATAATAATTATGATAAAAACAAAATTATGTTATTCAAACAACTTTAATTTTCATCACAAATAATATACTCTTAACGTCCATCAATTATTTTCTCGAAATCTATTTCCAACATAGTTGAAAAGTATTTATGAATTCGGTTTGCTGTCCGTCTGTCTGTCAACACTCTAACTCGTGTAAATATACTCGGAATTTCATGCAATTGATATAGGTTAAGGATGTTTACCATGGCATGTTGGATATTGGGTAGGAAGTGTATTGCATTAATAGTTCATTTACAAGGTCACTCAAAATAATTCCGTTACATTATGGTCAATGGGGAAAAATCGCTTACAGTGTATTTTAATGAAATTACGGTATTTTATATGTATTCAAATTGATATGAATCACTGATTTTCACTTCTAGATGATTATTCTAGGACATTCAGAGCATTTAATGTTCATTTACAGCAGGGGTGTCAAAGTGTGGCCTGCCGGATACCACTAAAATTTTAAAGAAATAGTCGACAAGTTGAATCGCAGCAATTCGACGATTAGATAAGGCAAAGATAACTGTAAAATTTTAGTGGTATCCGGCGGGCCACAGTTTGACACCCCTGATTTACAGGGACTTTCAAAAGTAATTGGTTACAGTGTTGTCTTTAAGAATTAATTGCTAGAAGTGCGTTTTTAATTTCGGTATGGATTTTTGAATTTACTAATTTTTTGCATGTTACTCGCTTTGTATAAATTCTATACCTCGTATACAGGGCTGCGCAAAAGAATTCACGTACCATTCTCCTTATTAGCGGAAAATGCTAAAGGGGAATTTTGAGCTGTGGTATGTGTTTCCTAAGTGAACTAAATTTCTGCATGTATAGAGTTTATAGATACAAATCTATATATCATATACAGGGCTGCTCAAAGAATACGAATAATTTTCCGAGTGTAGAATTTTCCGGCTGCTAAAATTAGGTTTCTAAATGGTTCAATTAGACATCCTATTTCAACTTATTAAGCGCTGAAGCTCTGATAACATTAGAATGTGTTGGAAAGTGTTTCATAATCTATGGTTGGCACATGATTTTTCTTTCTTTCTTTTTTTTTAACCATTTGGAAAAATGGTTATTGTCCTCGTCAGGGTAGGAAATCAAAAGCATATCTGAAGCTTTTTATTGGTTTAATCCGCATTTTATTCGTTTTCTGATTGGTCTATACAGTAATCTGTATTTCCCTTTACTTTCAACAGAGATAGATACTTCTGTTGCCACTATGAGAAAAAAGTAATAAAAACTACAAAAAAAAAAAAACTCAGAAACAAATTGAGATAAAGCTTTCAAACAAATTGCATTTAAAAGTACATTTTTTTCTCCATACGACGGTGTAAAAAGTAATATTGTGGGATGTTTACAAGTTTAAGAATGAAATTTCATTTAAAATTGGTCGTCAGATTTCTTGGAAATCTGAAGATGGAAAAGCCTTTTCCCGAACAGCCAATGAAATGCCTGGATAATACGTAAGTTTCAGGAAATCTTGCAATTTTTATGTGTAATAACACTATTAATGTTTAATTTATGGCGTACGTAATGTATGATCAACTCCGTGCGATTTTTTATGTCTTAAATTTTAGTCTTTGAAAAAATCATTTTCCAAATGGTCGTTGTAATTTGTTAAATTGCTTTTTTTTTTTTTTTTATTTATTTATTTTTTTTTTTTTTTAAGGACATTAATGTGTAAAACCATATTGACAAGTTAAAAGATTCGTTTTTTTCCCCTCGTCTTAAGTAATATTTTTATAAATCTTAATCATATTTTGCTATGAAAAATCGATATCAAAATCGAAAGTGCAATTTTGAATTTATGTAGGTAGAGCGTGTTACTAAACGTCCTGGAGAGGCAAATATAACGAATAAATTTAAACACATTTTCATTTAACAACATTTTCAAATTCGGTGGACATTGTAGTTCCCCCATTTTTCAATTTATCAATTTGATCGTTTTGAAAATAATTTGTTATATATTTTGCTAGTATAATGTATGGTATAGTAATATGTATAGTAATGTGTATAGTAAAAGAGTATAATAAAAATGTAAATTAAAAAATAAAATTCTTTCAATAAAATTCACAAAAATATAGAATATATATATGTATATTAAATGCACTAAAAAGTAGAAATGGACATTTCGCTCAATTAGCCAGTTATCGCCAAGTTGGTTTCACAACTGGCACCTTTTTTTGTCGCCAAATGTGGCGATATTTCAGCTAGCTGGCCAAAATTTGGTGCTATCGTGGTAAGCCTGCCAATAATACTTTTGAACAAATACTCATTTTTGAAGCTGATACTGATTTCTCCATGGGAAATCAACTGTTGTTTACCTGTTTCCCTCTTTAGGGATCGAATACAAAACAAGTAATATAAAAAAATTGTTTTTAAAGTCAATTCCTACTTAGGTCATCAAAGAAAAATTTAATATAATCTCTTAAGCTAATATTAGTTTTTGTTGCATTAAAATATCTCAATTTGTTGATTTTCTATAAGCAAGTAGGTTTACAATGGAACTCTATGGGAATTTGGCGAAATATTAGAGATATCGCCAAGTTGACGTCACTTTTGGCGACTCATTTTGGCCGCCAAATTTGGTGATATATCGCCAAGTTGGCGACAAAATTGGCGGTATTTGGCGACAGAACAGAGTCCCCCCTATGGTAACCCCTTATTCAAAATACTTTCATTGATATTCAATAACCAATGGTCGCCATTTTGTTTCCCATGCAAAACTAAAATTAATTAATTAAAATTTAATTAATTAATTAATATTTGAAAAAACTGTATTAACATCAATTGTCATCGAGTACAAGTTTAAAAAATTTTATTTCAACTTGATAGGATGAATAATGAGTATTTTATTAACTATTGAAAATTTGAACAAGATATATAAATATATAAATATTATGTATATATATAATATGATATATATATAAATAAATATAGGGAGAGTGTGAACTAATAGTAGGAATTGAAAAAATCAAAGTCCATTTCATGTATTGTCCTCAGGAATACATATATATTCCAAATTTCAAAGATTTATGTCAACAGGAAGTGCGTGAAAAAGGAATAACAGGACTTGACTGCCACATACAACCAGAATTATGAGTTAAAAGAAAGCATGTAATATAGGTAGCGCTGCCGTAGCTAACAGGACTATGTCTTACGTAACTTCCTTTTCCTAGCAGATACTTTAGTTATATAAAATGCCAAATAAGAAAATAAAGAAAGAATACCTACTTTTCCATCTATACATTGACATCTCTGACGAATCATGATTTTTGAGTACCACTACCTCCGAAAAAAATGTTATACCCCCTTTATTTCCTAATTACTGTCCTTAAATATAGCATAAATTTCTGTTCGAACATTCGGAATTTTTGACAGCTATACGCGCTGTAATAATCGATAGCGTCTGTTTGCATCAAAAATATTATAACCGTGTGCAATATTTAACTATACATACGTGAAATATATATGTAATATTTACCCTTTAATATTTGCCTAGAGGAATATTTAGATAACGTCACAGTCAGTAATTATTAATAAGCTCATATTTAAATGAAACCGAACTTGCGCCACAGTGGATTAAAATAGATTAACCCAAAGAAATATTTCCCGTTTTATTTCATGGTTCAATAAACTTTAATGACGTTCATTTTACTGTATAAGGGATTGTTCAGTTATTCTTATGAACTTAAATAGATAGCTTCAAATAATTTGTTATACTCATTTATGATAATAATTAGAGACTATTTTATTTGCAGAATATATTTTATTCTTTTATTTTAATAGACATTTCAATTAAAATCAAAGTTATTAAATTCAATGTGGTAAAAATGTTTTAGTAATTAATTTAAATCATTAAAATGAAATGTTTTAGTGAAAAAAAAATCTGAAATAAAGGACCGAAATTATAAAAGACTGCTTGTCATTATTTTATAAAACAGAAATGCAATTGATACTAATGATTACTCTAAACAAGAACAAAGGATTTTATAGTGGTAGATATGCTGTACATATATTTTTAGTTGTGGAATTATAGGACTATCAATTATTTTATTTGATATATTTTGTCGAATTAAAAGTGAATTTTAATTGCGATAAAAATACTCATAATACTATAATAATTGGTAATTGATTTTGTAAGATGAATTTCTCCCATAATACGTACCATCTATTTTACAAATATGTTCTTTGAAAGAGATGTAACAAAAATAATAAAGTTTATAAAAGTATACAATTTAAATTAAGTGAAAGAAATGTTGAAAAAAATATCAAGAAATTTGAAAAAAATTAGTTTTGCAAATTGACTCGAAACAAAACGATAAGGTGTTTTAGTGTTAGACAAATAAGGTTTTTTTCAGTTTATGGTATTAGTTTAAATATCGTTTGGACATGCTTCACTCCTTGAAACTACAACCAAGCGCAAGCTTGGTTGTAGTTACTTAAATCATTTATATACTTTATAATTGTCATTATCATAAATATCATTTACATAGCTGCCAAATTTTACGCTTTTTTCATACCACTGAAATTTTATAGAAAATATTGTCTTACTCTATCGTCGAAATCTCATGATTAAATAAGGCGAAAATCTCTTAAAAATTTTAGTGGTAGACAAAAAGCATAAAAGTTGGCAGCTATGCATTTATATCATTATGTATTTATATCATTATGCAATATGCCCACTAAAGTCCCTTGCCACCCTCTTAACTTCGATACGACTGTTGCTCTATCGTAAAAGTGGTGTCTAGGTATAGTAAAGTAGTCATGCGCTATCAAATAAAATCACCTACGAGACCACCTGGTGGAAAACTGCGAATTTAGTATTCGTATCTGGAAAAAGGAAAGAGGTAGGGAAAAAAGGGAATTACAAAGTTTAGAGCACCATCGATTTAGTACGAAAAGACACTTTGTGGGCATTAGTGCGAATAATAGAACAGCTATAACGCGCGTTTGTTTTTTCATGATTTCCTACACTGTGACGCCACGAAAATTGAACGGAAGGAGAAAGGATTATCTTTCGAACAATTGTGTATTGCAGCTGACGGTGAGAAGATTGGACATCTCGAATACAAGTGTATTGTTATAACAGTTTCTTTTTTTCTTGCGAAGATCATTTTGACATGTCACAGTGTAGTAAATCCCGAAAAAACAAATGCGCGTTTTAACCATTTACTGTAAAAAAAAAAAAAAAAAAAAAAAAAAAAAAAAAAAAGGACTAAAAAACGGAAATACTACTGCCAATCTAGACGCCAGTACTATTTCCGTTTTTAATCAGAAAAACGGAAGATTTTATGTAATTTATGGGTAAAAATTCCCGTAAAAAAACGGAAATAGTACTGGCGTCTAGATTGCCAGTAGTATTTAAGTTTTTTAGTTCGTTTTTTTTTTTTTTTTTTTTTTTTTTTTAACAGTGTTCTATTCTTTGCATTGATGTCCACAAGGCGTCTTTTCATACTAAATCGATAATGTTATACAACTTTGTAAATCTCATTTTCCTATCTCTTTCCGCTTTCGAGATAGGAATGCTAACTGCGCAGTTTTCCACCAGGTGGTTTCATTCAATAGCGCATGCCTAATTTACTATACCTAGACACCACTTTTATGAACGTAGAAGCAGCCGTTCGGAAGTTAAGAGGGTGGCAAGGGACTTTAGTGAGCATACTGTCTAACTTATATCATTTTAACACTATAATTGAAACCTTTTGATTGCTGTTTCGAGAACATTGGGCTATCATTGTGTTGGAATGAGATGCATTGGGTATCCCAAAATGAAAATAAAACTCTGTATGTAATATTTTGTTATTATTTATAGCTGATTACAGCCTATCAAAATGAAGCAACATAAATTAGTCCTTCAAGTGCCGTAGATGAGGACTTTAGATTAAATTAGAATTAACAATTTTCAATTTCGTTTGTGTTTCAAATTTCTTTCTAAATTTCAGATGTCATTAAGAAGGGCCTCATTGAATGAAATTCTAAGAACTTTGAATCGTTCTGAAAGTTCTAATTGCTCCTCGTGTGAACATTGTGAGCAGTGGTTTAAATAACCCATTGGTTCGTCGAATGAATTGCATTCGTATAAGTGTGAAGGATTGCGACATCTTTAAGCTGAAATACAGCTTCAAAGACCAACAGACATTCGGTGCCGAAAATGTCCTGAAGTTTTCTGGTTCAGTTATTCCTAGTGCTTGCAAGAATGCGTTTTTTTTTGTAATAATCTGAATCGCTACAGATACGTGAAATTCAATTCCTTCGCGTATTCTGTTTACATCGAATGTTTAAATTGGACGCTCATCGGACAATATAAAGTCGGTACAAGGACCGAGTCTTACCATTATTCTGTGGGATTCATCCAAGGCTTTCAAGGCACCTCGTTCTTTCTGAACTGGGATTTGGATAATAAATACGTGCCTGCAACTCCTAGTGATGACCGTATATCTAGTGATCCTCATTCAAAAACTATTGTTGTATCTTCCAAGAGACCAAAAGTTTTTCGTTATAATGTGCCTGCTTTGGTTAGCCGCTATCTTGACTGTGCTAAAGTGCTTAATGTATCTACGGACAAAGACGCAGGAGCATTCTTGGAGGAATGCTGTGGCCAAGGCAATTTTAGAGCTCCGAACAACTGATTTGGCTCTTTACGTGATTTGTTTACGAAAGAGGACAAGAAACAAATATCTCAGATATCTGAAGAATTGCCTGTGTAATTTAATTTATATGTTACATGTCATGTAGACTGTACATTTAAAGGGTTCAAATATGATTAAAAATGAAGTATTGTGATATATTTTGTAATTTTAAATTTTGTTTTTTGATAAATTCGTGCTCTTGCACTTTGAAACTTAAAATTTGTGTTTATTTATTGTGTTTTAAAATAAAAAAACAAAATTGAATTCTTTTTTCAGCTTGCTAATATAAAAAAAAAAAATCTTATAATTGGACTTTGTACCGACGCCATCTTGGACGTCCGCCATCTTGGATTTTATATCCCCCGGACGACCAATGTGTTAGATGGCCGCCATCTTGGATTGCATAATCACTGGACGTCCGGCATCTTGGACGTCTAGAGAATCTGATAAGCGTCTTGGACCCCTTCTTCCAACTAAGATTAGTATTACCTTAGTTGGAAGACACCAACGTCCAAGTGACCTTTGCACCGTCCAGATTCTGACGTCACGCCTGCGTATCCCGTCCAATTTTCAGCCTGGTTATCACGTGACCAGACTGGACTTTTTTTCAGATTTATTCGTGACGTAGGCTTCTGCTATTACGTAATCGCGATAAAGGGAGCGAGGTCTGCGGGATAGTCTTGCTGTGTGTGCAAAGTGATCTGGCACTTGTAAATAGCTTACATAACTATACTACACATATTTTAAATGAAAAGGCAGTATTAGCGCATGTATACGATATAAGAAAGTAAAATAGATGGTGTTGCTAAAATGACTTCTAAATTAGAGCAGTTAAAACTAAAATATTATGAATTACTGGAAAAAGAGCGATTTGCAGAAATTGATTCTCAGCTTGATGATATGAAAGTAGACTAAGAAGAAATAAAAGTATGCTTGTAAAAAAGTCTGTTTGAATTCGGTGACTCTTCGTAATCTTATATTTTATTCTGTAAAACTTAATAGCTTACGTAAATTGTATTATTTTATTGATAGTTGGAATAATCTTAAATCATAATTTATAAGTTTAACTATCAATATAGATTCTTTAAATGGTACCGAGATGTTGTTTTATTTGAGTCATTCTCCAAAAAGTGTACCATTCCAGTCAGAAAGCCTTTTTCAGTATTTGACATGAATATTTTTGAATTAATTAATATTTTCTATTGAAAGTGAAAGAAGACTAAATGTGTTGTGTGTATACATTTTTTAATAATTACTTTATATGTTTTATTTCTTAGTACACAGTTTGTGAGATCTCACCTCCGTGTCATGTCACACACCCAATGTTACTAAGGAAAATGTTTGAATACTTATTTAATTGAAAATAAAATAGTTAAATATTTCTTATTCTAGCTACTACTATCTCAAGGGCAAAGTAACTTAGCATAGTTAATTACTTTCTTTGTATTTTTGTTTCTTTTCTGAATGCGAAAAGGAGTGTCATATAATAAATTCTCACCTCCATGAACCAAACATTAAGTTGCATTTTCATGTTAAAAAATGGAAAAATTATCATCAGATTTTGTTTTCCATGATACAAAAGTTAGCCAGTACACTGTAAAAAAACTGACATTTTTACAGTACAAAGTAGTGTTCATCTCGCGCACAAACTCGATCACAGAGAATGTGCTGTATCTTTCTTTAGGTCCCTGACTATATTAACATGGAAAATACAGTAGTTGCGTAAAATTAACAGTACAATGTGCTGGCAATTTGGACGCCAGCAGTTTGTGCTGTAAAAAAATGCGTCCAAATTGCCAGCACATTGTGCTGTTAATTTTACGCAACTACTGTATTTTCCATGTTAATATAGTCAGGAAGCCAAAGAAAGATGCAGCACATTCACTGTGATCTAGTTGGTTGTGGCAAATTTACAGTGGTTTTTTTACAGTGTATGTTTGCTCTTGTTAAATTATGAGTCAGAAATTTGTTTTTATACTCAGGTATTAGATTTTGTTATAAAAAAGCAGCCATGGATATTGGATATTCTCACATCGTGAACTGTAATTCAAGGTGATTAAATCAACACTAAGAAATTTGCTTATATATTGCTTATGTAATTATATCAACAGATGTTGATTTAAAGAAGAAAAAAAAATCTAAAAAAAAAATAAATATGTAGGCTAATATTTGGAGCATGTTACTCACCTCCTTGATTATCTCCTCCATGAATCTCTTAATTTTGAAAATGTATATTTCAAAGAAAAACGCTTAACAAGAATGTACAATGACTGTAATTGTTGTAAATAGATGGTTTCAAAACTTTGACAAGAATTGAATAACATATAAAAAACAGGTGATGAAAAGAAGCTCCAGATGGGAGCTGAAGATTTTCTGTTTTTTTATATTCATTCCAAATAAATTCATTATGCATTCTTATATAGAATTGCTCCTTAGTTATATATCTAATAGAATAAATAGTTTTTTATGCTTTGTCTCACTACACAAACATAACTATAGCATAGTTCACCTCCGTGAATGATGTTAATAAAAAATCGTGTTTCTGAAAAAAATATATATAATATTTTTTAATAGAGGAGAAGGTCCAAATACCGGCTACTAGGTGTTCTGAGAACTGAGCGCAGCGCAGCCTATCGGCGATAGGCAGAGTTTGTTACTTTAATTGGGAGAAGAAAGTTACGAAAAGTACGTCGCTGAAGTCTGTGTCATTTACAAATAGTAAATGCAAAAGTGTTGAATCTACGTAATCTGGTACATCAAAAGTTTTACATTGTTTCTCATTTTTTTAAAATATACTGAACGTATATTGGCTTGAATTGTTGATTAACCCCTTAATCGTCGTGCCTGATAAGAGTCGAATACTTTTTTAAAATTCAGATTGTTTGATTGCCACCACCTTTTTGAAGTTGAAATATTCTCTTCATTTAATGGCAGATAAAATGTCAAGAGATTAAAGCCAATTGCATTATTTAAAAAAAAACTGGTGGGAATAAAACAATCTGAATAAAAAAAAGGAGCCTACACTGCCCGTGACAGTCACGGACGCGACGATTAAGGGGTTAAGTTATTTTCTAGACATATTTAGCTCTCAATTGCCACGCGCACAGTATTGGTATTTTATTATATGAATGAGTAATACCGGTTTTAACTTAAACATAGCAGTGGTCCGAATACCGGCTACCTAGAGTGGTCTAAATACCGGCTAGCCGGTATTTGGACCTCTCTCGGTTGCTCTGTTTGAAGGGGAGGAAAATAAATTAATTTAAATAGTTCCATAATTAATAAATTAATTTAAATGGTTCAGAAATATTCCCCGTCCCATTTCTCAATATGAAAAAAGCAACCATGGTCGCAATTCTTCAGGACCGACACTGGTTACCGGATCACTTTCCAAAAAAGAGCTGTTGGACACTACAAAATTGCCTGTAATTAATGTGAAGAGAAAGAAAAAAAATGACGGAGTAAACCAGGCGAAAGAGGCAGAAATTTGATTTTAACCCTCTCGCTGCGCAACCCGAGTAGCAAAATTTGCGCAACCCGAGATTTCTTCGGGGATGCATTTTTTTCCGTCTAATTAACCTTCCTTGATTATTCCCACCAGTTATTTTTTTATTGTAAATCACCTTATTTAATCGGAGCATTTTCCCGGTTAAATTAGACAAAAACTTTTGTTTTGAAAAACCGGTGACAAAATAATAAAAATTCTTAAAAGGCGCTCGTCGCGAAGAGGTTAAATACGCAATTTTTGAAGCTATTTTGATAAAACATTTACGCAGTGAGAGGGCTAAGAAAGTGAAAAAGGAAAATATCCAACAGAGGAAGATGATAAATTTGTGCCTTCTGCTTGGGTGCTTTCTCTGTGGACAAGAATGGGGGAGGGGATTCTGGGTTCAATATTAAGAATGCGATATGTGGGTTGATAGGGACTATACCGACGCAGAGAGTCATATTATGCTTTTGATTTTTTCGGATAAAATAATTCTCATTTCAATCAGCAAGCTTTTTTTTTGTTTTACACATTAAAAAACAAAATTAGAAACATAATGGGAAGAAAGCTGTGAGGGTTAGTCGTAAAGAATTTTAGAAATTTGACAAAAATACTTATTTATTAAAAATTGCGTATTTTTTCTGTGCATAAGAAATGCTATTAATCAATACAATTTATTAAAATAATATTCTTATTGCTTAATAATTGTCGTTATCTCTATTTGTGTGATCTTTTGGAAAAAACTTAGGTAGCCGGTATTTAGACCCCATTTTAAAAACTCAAAATTTGAAGACTTTCGGAATTTTGCTTCTTATAAACAGAAAACGCCTTTTAAAATGATTTTTTTTTCTCTAAACAGGTGTAAGACGTGTCAAGGTACCCTGCTGTCACTTTTTATTTTATTAATTTTGAAAATTGTATGATCTAGATTGAAAACAAAAGTGGTAGCCGGTATTTGGACCTTTTCCTCTATATAATATATACATATTTTACGGGAAAGACTTGTATTGAAAATGTACACTTTTGAGAGAATGACGCATTTACGTTAAATTTTAAGAATATATAAATACTAGAAGATTCACTTTGTTATTTATTGAAAATGTAAATTGAAAGATCTTCAAAATAAACATTTAATTATAAATACGCATATCTTAAAGATTTTCTATATAAAACAGTTTAATGTGAAAGCTTCTACATGCAATGAAATCCTCAGGATGTAAAAAATGAAACTATGTGGGATTAAAAGAAAGTTGCAAGCAACTAATACAACAAATTTTAATAACCATCATCGTCTAAAAATTCTATAAAGTTTGGAATTGTTTTAAGGTTCGCTGAATGACCTACTAGGAGATGTTTGTTTAAATCTTTAAAGTGCGTTTTCAATTCTTTGAAAAATTGCCAGGGGCTCGGTTTTCTTGACTGAAACGAAAGTTTAAACAAAATGAAAAAAGTAATTTTTTAGTTAATAGAAGCATTAATTTATGTTTTATGTGTAAAAACTCGCATGCTTTACGTAGATTTACCTTATTTTTAAATTTGAGTCATATAGAAAGATTTGACATTGTAAAAAGCATAAACTCTGTTTAAATTCTTTGACTGATTAGAACAATTTCGCAGCATGTATCCAAATATTGCTTTCGTATAATTGTCGTATGTTGTCGTGTTTTCGTATAATGTTTCCGGGAAAACATAATTATCGTTTGTGTAGAAATCAAAGTAATTCGTCGGGTGAAATGTAAGTAACCAATTCCCGCCTGTGAGGAATATTTGGCTTTTTAATTGCCACCATTTTCTAGATTTCTTGTCGCAGAAATAAATTATTCTAAGGCAGAATAAACACCATGCATTAAATAAATATTATGTGTTTCTAACAGCTGTTGATTGGGCTTGTTCACCCCATATAAGGCAATTCTATCGTAACTGACGTAACATTTGATCATCGAATTTCGTTTTCAAATCTATGTAGAAAATTTACTAATAAAGCTAGAACAAATTTTTACAATTTAAATTATGTCTTACTAAGGTCTTAATACTCAAATATCTGCAGATTATTTCAATTTCTCTTTGAGTCCCAAAAATTGCAATTTAAATTCTGTAACTGACGTAACGTAAAATATACAAACACTTTTTCTGCCTTCATTGAAGTGTAAAAATTATCAAAATTCTCCAGTTAAAAAAAGTGATTTAATGTTCTCAACAACACTAAGTAATGCCAAATTACACTGCTCAAAACAATTAAAGGATATTTGAAGTTTTATATAAAATAAAGATATAAACGAAAATTTTTTGCCGAAAATAGAAGAAGAGAATCACAAATGCAAATTTTTCTGGTTTTCAAACTGTGGAGTATGCAAATTTTGAGTTCGACGTCAAAAACGTCGCTTCAGCGGCAGCGAATGAAATTTGACTTTCAACTGGATAAAAGAGAATGAAGACAAGGATGATCGGCATTCAGTGATTGCTTTGTTTCGATGAGTACGATGTCTCAGCGAAGTCATTTGACAGATTCAGAAGCTTTGAGAATTGTTGGTAGGTTAGAAGGGGGCCAAACTCAAGCCGAAGTAGCGCAAGCCATTGGAGTGTCACAAAGTGTCATTTCCAGGATCTGGAACCGTTTTTTGGAGAGTGGATGTGCAGGCCGAAGACCAGGGCAAGGTCGTAGACGGGCAACAACGCCCACTGAAGATCGGTATTTAGCGTTAACAGCTCGGAGACACCGAACCATGAACGCTACTCTTCTCCAACAACACCTTCGCTCGGCTACAGGCACCACGATTTTAACTCAGACTGTCCGAAACCGGCTCCATGCTGTAGGTCTGTATGCTCGCCGACCGATGGTATGTGTTAGATTAACATCAAGGCATCGTCGCGACCGCAAGGAGTGGGCAACCGAGCATGTCAACTGGAGGAGAAATGAATGGAGTAATATTCTGTTTTCTGACGAGTCCCGTTTTTCTGTGCATCCGGATAATAGGCGTATTTTCATCTGGAGGGACCGTGGCAGTAGGAATAATCCTGCGTTCGTGCACAAAAGTGTCAGATTTGGCGGTGGAGGAGTGTTGGTGTATGGTGGCATCTCCATTGACGGGCGCACTGACCTCTACATCATTCGAGATGGAACTCTGACTCGTCGCCGATATAGGGATGAGATCCTCAGACCTATTGTAGTCCCTTACGCTGCAGCAATCGGAGATAACTTCATTTTAATGGACGATAACTGCAGGCCACATCGTGCAAACCTGGTGGAGGATTTCCTTTTCGAGGAAGGAATCGTTCGAATGGAATGGCCAGCGTGTTCTCCAGACATGAATCCAATCGAGCACGTTTGGGACGCTCTAGGAAGACGAGTTTCTGGCCGCCAACAACCCCCACAAACTCTCCAAGAACTGGAAAGAGCTCTTCTGGAAGAGTGGGGCAGAATACCCCAACTCGTCATTAATAGCCTCATTGAGTCCATGCCTCAAAGGTGTTCAACGTTGCTGGCCGCCCGTGGAAACCATACCCCCTACTGAAAATGATTTTCTTTGAAGAAAACACCTTTTCTTATTCTTTTTTCTCATATGCACAAATTGTCTTTTTTTCCTTTAGTACACAAATGCGCAATAAAATGCATTTTTTTCTGCCAAACATGTGTAATTTATTCTCATATAACCTACTATGTCTGTCGACCATGTATCAATCAGCTAAACAGTTTACCAGATACAAAATCCACCTAAAACTGCAATATCCTTTAATTGTTTTGAGCAGTGTATAACAGTCGCTTATTTAATTAATTTATGAATAATAAAAAAGAAAAAAAATGGCATTTACACGTGTAACTGATGTAACTATTATTGCATAACTGACGTAACATTATGACATTACAAAGACAATAATGGCACTTAACTTAGTTTGTAAACTGTAATTTACAATGTCTTTTTATTAGCATTTTTCTATAAAATATAAAAATATCAAGTTTTCCAATCATACGCTTGAATTAAACATATTATAACTTTGATTCCCCACCCCCAAAAATGATGATTTTCTGTGGAATTGCCCTATAAATAATTATATACAGATAAAAAGTACTCCTACCTGGTGGAAGCCAAAGTTGATTTCATAACGATTTATCTCAAAATCCCAAACTACGTCTTCACATATAACAAGACACTAAGCTAGTCGCATGTGGCAACCCCAAAACCTCCTTCTATATCATGAATGTTAATACTTCCTGAGTACCAGCGTATTAGCGCCACCGATTAGATGATTTACACCAAAATCTAATCATTAACAAGTTATGTCCACTTCTAACTGAATCTTAAGTTTGATCAAAATCCGCGCATTAGTGTTTGAGATAGAGCTATTGAGGAAATTATAAAAAATTCTGCATAGGAGCGCCACATTTTGGGCGATTTACATGAAAAATTTAACAGTCCTAATTATATGAGGGACTAACTAAATCTGAAGTTTGATGAAAATGCGTGCATTTATTCTTGAGATAGAGCTGTTGTGATAATCAGGTATAATGCAGCATAGCAGCGCCACATGTTGAGGGATTTTCACCAAAACATAATTTGCACCAAATTATATCATAGACTAATTGAATTTGAAGTTTTATGAAAATCCGTGCAGTCGTTCTTGAGATGTAGTTATTGCAGAAATCGTGAAAAATGTAGCATAGCCGCCTGTTTGGCGGTTTGCACCAAAAAGAAATCAGCAAAAGTTTATAGCAAGGTCTAACTTAATCTAAAGTTTTGTGAAATCCCGTGCATTAGTTCTTGAGATAGAGCTCCCACAAAATTTTTGTCACAAACAGACTCACAGAAAAGTGAGTAACAGACATACTCACAGACAGACATCTTCTAAATGCCATCATCGTATTCAGGACATTCTAAAACGTATAAATCTATCGAAAATTTTCACGAATCCGATACTTTCTTCTTGTAAAGATAGAAATAAGTAAAAAGTAAAAATAATTATTTTATTTATATATTTTCTTATTATCTTTGGCATTACATTTGTTATTTATTCAAACTAAATTTGTAATATATAGTTATTTTTTTGTTGTACTTACTGTATTACCATTGCTGTTATTGAATTGTTACATTTTTTAATAATCTATCTATACTATTAAAATCTGTGCGCGTATGTTTGTAACCACAAAAACTCGGAAACCAAAGGGCGCAGGGCTACGAAATTTTGCGCAGGGGTTGCTGGTAGGAGGCCCATGTACGATTGGGGCGAAAAATTCGAAAAAGCCTTATATTTAACCCTCTGGGCTCCAACTTGTGTATTTTAATCTTTTTGTTCTAACTGAGCCCTAATTAAGTTTAAGACTTGAAATTTTGCATACTTATAGCTGAACACCTCACATCAAACGACAAATCCAAAAATTTAAAAAAAAAGGTCTTATATTTAACCCGCTGGGCTCCAACTTGTGTATTTTAAACTTTTTGTTCTAACTGAGCCCTAATTAAGTTTAAGACTTGAAATTTTGCATACTTATACCTGAACACCTCACATCAAACGACAAATCATAAAATTTTGAGAAAGTCTTATATTTAACCCTCGGGGCTCTAACTTGTGTATTTTAATCTTTTTGTTCTAACTGAGCCCCTAATTAAGTTTAAAACTTAAAATTTTGTATACTTATAGCTGAACACCTCACATCAAACGAAAAATCATAAAATTTTCAAATGTCTTATATTATTTACCCACCGGGTTCTAACTTGTGTATTTTAAGCAATTTTTCTAACCTCCCCCAATTGCACCCGATGATTAGTTTTCTAACTTTTGCCGACAGCACTTTGCCGACAGCCCTCTTTCATGTTATGCACATAGTCTTACATATTTCAGTTTCACTTTTTACCGCCAGGGGGTGCCTACCTATCTCCGGTGCTATAGACCCGATCCCCTCGAATAATATACCTACGGATAGGTTCTAAAACAGAGTTTCGTTCGGATAGAGGATTGTGTAGAATAGAGTGCGCCCCCTGGTTTCGAAATGTGGAACAAACAGATTTCGCAAAAGGATAAAGTGTTTTGAAAGGAATATTAAACGAAACCCTCTGTGCGATCTGTGATCACACTTAACCACTTGTTTTTCAGTGCAAAGAAGAATACAAGAGGAATTTATACTCATTGTTGTCACAACGACAAAGCAATTTTGGAACCGCTTCAACCACATCCAGATCAGATGAGACAACTTATAGATGGCAGTGATAGATCGTCAGCTCACTTTAACGAACACATAAGGTTATATAACAGTGCGTTGTCTTTTGCCTCTATAGATGCTCATGTTATACCCCCCCCCCCCCCCACCAGGTACTGGCCCGTATTGTTTTAGAATCAATGGACAAATTTATCATAATACTTCTCATTTTCATCCATCTGAAGTAGGTCATTGAAAATATGCTCAATTGTATGTATAGGATTCTGATATAGCACTGCGGCAACGTATGAACAGTAGAGAAAGTTTAAAATGTAAAGAAGAAATCATAAGCAAGCTTGACGATGTTATCAGGCGAGTTAACTTTGTGCACATGCTTTTAAAAGGCTTCATGAAATGACAGAACGAGTCATCGCAGAAAAAGGACCTGAAGCAGCTGAAAGCCTGTATATGTATATATGCGATACAAATTTATCAGCGGACCAGCATCGAGGCAGATACAATGCACCAAAGTCAAATGAAATAGCCATGGTTTTCCATAGTTCGGATGGTGCACCACCTACCAATGAGATATCCGAAGGGGAATCAACTGTGTAGAATAAATGCCCTGAATCCTAATTGTGGCCCCATGACTTTTGTTTTATTTTTCACACATGGCGAAAAAGGTTGGAGTGTGGATCCTGGATGTTCTGAACTCCAATTTTACAGTCACAAGCTGTCAGTGAGAAGGAATGTTTTCAATCCAATACATAATGGTGGAAAACTGTTGCAGCAGTATTGCGTCGATGCTTATGTCAAGGTTGAAGGAAATCGTCTGAATTAAATTCGCTTGAATCAGAAAACATTAAGAGTAGAATCTTACTTAGGGTTAGCGGATCACCTTAATGCTCTAGCAGAACAATTTGGTTTGAAACCAGGTGTAATGGTTATTTTGCCATCTACATTCATAGGAAGTCCCAGAGCCATGCAGCAAAATTATCAAGATGCAATGACAATCGTTACAGAATTTGGTAAGCCTGATCTTTTTGTCACCCTAACGTGCAATCCAAATTGGCGAGAAATCAAAGGGGACCTTTTCCCCAGGACAAAAGCTTCATGATAGTCCAGATTTAGTGGCACACGTGTTCGATATGAAGAAGAAAGTAATGTTGAACGATCTTAAAAAGAGCGGCATTTTGGGACGCACTGTCGCAGACATACATGTTATTGAATTCCAAAAGAGAGGATTCCCACACATGCCCCTTTTACTCATTTTAACTGATGATGATAAGATAAGAGATCCAGCCACTATTGACACCATGGTTTATGCTGAATTACCTGATTCCACAATTGAAAATGGATTGCACGAAATTGTCAAGGCTACGATGATTCATGGATCATGTGGCGTCATAAATCCAAACTCATGTTGCATGGAAGACGGTGTTTGCTCAAAAGGTTATCCAAAAGGGTTCGGAAATAAAATGGCTGAGAATGTTGATGGTTACCCAATGTATAGACGGCGTGATGATGGTAGTCACATAATGATAAAGGGAAATGTCGTAGACAACCGTTGGGTTGTTCCTTATAACCCATAACTCACAAAGAAATACAATACCCATGTTAATGTTGAAATATGCAGCTCTGTTAAATCCATTAAGTACATTTTTAAGTATGTATACAAGGATCATGATTGCACAAAAATTGTTTTTGAAAATAACGGTGAGGGATTTGCAGTGTGGGATGAGGTGAAGAGTTATTTAAATGCTCGATGTGTTTCGGTACCAGAGGCAATGTGGCGACTTCTTGAAAAGCCCATGCAGGACAAGTCGCATGTTATTATTAGATTGCCGGTTCATCTACAAGATATGCAATTTATGTATTTTAGGGAAGCTGGAGAACGTGGAACTTTTGAAAGAGAATGTAATAAAGACATCATGCTCACTGCTTGGTTTCTTTTTAACTGGTCAGATCCTTCAGCATACATGTATCTCTACACAGAAATTCCAAAGCACTTTGTATGGAAAGGCAATGTGTGGCAAAGGCGTGTTAGATTAGGTGACTACATAGTATCAAGGATGTATTCTGTAAGCCCAGAGAATACTGAGCGATTCCATCTTCCTATGCTGCTTTATCATGTTCCCGGTGCCAAGTCTTTCGAAGAGTTAAGGACGTATGAGAATACTGTCTATGAAACATTCAAGAGTGCATGCCGTGCTAGAAATTTATTAGAAGAAGATGATGAATGGAAACATTGTTTAACAGAAGCATGTGGTTTTGAAATGTCGCCCAAATTAAGACAACTGTTATCTTTCATATGTGTCTTTGACAATCCAAATTCACCGATTTAATTATGGGAACAATTTAAGTCAGAACTCTCAGAAGATTTTGCTCGCCATCTGCCGCTACAGGAGAGTAGAGATAGAGCCCTTCAAGACATAGCCAATCATCTACGCATACACAACATGACACTTCATAGCCTTGAATTGCCTGAACCCTCAAGCCTGGAGAACTCTGTGGAAGGCGATGTATATGATTTACAATAAGAAAGAGCAGAGGGACAGCGATTGTTAAACATGCTAAATCCGGAACAACGTATAATTTTTGATGCTGTCATTGAAAGTATTCAAATTGATTACGCTACTTCCGCTAAGGTTTTCTGTGTCAATGCTTTTGCGGGATCAGGAAAAACATTCCTATTCAATACTTTGCTGCATTACGTCAGAGGAATGGGACATACTGCTATTCCCGTTGCATGGACAGGCATCGCGCAACTATACTCTTACAAGGTGGAAGAACTGCACGTTTTCAATTTAAATTACCAGTCTCCATATTGGATAATTCAGCTTCAAAAATTCGGCAAAATGCATCTGAAGGAAGATTACTGCAAATTGCTAAGCTCATTATATGGGAAGAAGGTACCATGACACCTATTCATGCTTTGAATGCTGTTGATAGAACTCTGCGAGGTTTGGTTGGCAAGAATGTCCCATTTGGAGGCAAAGTGTTTATTCTTGGAGGTGACTGGAGGCAGATTTTTCCTGTAGTTATTCATGCAAACAAAACACTCATTTTTGAAAACTGTATCAAGAATTCTTCTCTCTGGCCAACATTTTGACAATTCAGTCTGGTTACAAATATGCGAACGGAACCGGAGGAACTTGATTTCGTGGAATGGCTCATTCGCCTGGGGGATGGTCTGTTGACTAATGATTATGAACTCGGAGAAGATATTATTGAAATACCTCCAGAATGTTTAGTGCAGGATTCTATAGTGGATGATATTTTTGATTCGTCTAAAATTGATCTTGATCATCTTTCGGAAAGAGCCATTTTGTGTCCCAAGAATGAGGATTCTTTGAGATCGAATGAGGAGGTTTTATGAAAAGTACTTGTCGAAGTCAAAACTTATTTTAGTGCTGATACAATACTTTGTGACGATGAAGAAGAACAAAATAATTTGCAGATGGATTTCATCAATAGTTTAACACCTTCTGGAATGCCACCACATCAGTTAAATCTTAAAGTTGGCGTTATTGTTACGTTGCTTAGGAACATGAATCCGCCTAGTGGTCTCTGTAATGGAACACGTTTCATAGTCAAAAGGTTGTCGCAAAATGTTATAGATGCAGATGTTTTGACAGGACATAAGAGAGGCACCCGTGTTTTCATACCGAGGATCCTTCTTACTCCGTCGGATACCAGTTTACCTTTCCAGTTACGCCACCATCAGTTTCCACTTAGGATCGCCTCTACTATGACTATCAATAAATCTCAGGGTCAAAGTTTGGTAAATGTCGGAATCTATTTGCCCCATCCTGTTTTCTCACATGGGATGTTGTATGTAGCCTTTTCAAGAGCAACTTCTAGAGGATGTGTGAGTGTTTGGGTCAAGGACGGACCAAAACAAGGAAAACTGTTGTCACAGTCTGATAAGGTACTTACACAAAACATTGTCTTCCGTGAAGTTTTATCTTAAGTCGCAACTATTTTGCTTTATTGTAAAAAACAAACAAACAAAAATAAGTCTACTTCACTTTACCTCATGGAGGACGTGGAAAACAAATCAAAGATTTTTCATTTTAACAGAATTTTTTTCAAAACTTTTTACAGTGACGATGTACATTCCATTCTTTCTTACAAATTTTTGTTTAGTTGTGTAAATATTAACTTCATAACTGATTTCCTAAACTTTAATTTGGTTGTGTAAACACTCACTAAAAAAACGAGTCTACGCAATTTACCTCATTGGTGATGTGGAAAATAGTGCAAAGATTTTTCATTTTAAAATATTTTTTTCCATTTTTTTGCAGTCACGGTGTAAATTTCATTTTTTCTTACAAATTTTTGTTTGGTTGTGTAAATATTGACTTTATAACTGATTTTTATATTCCCAAACTTTAATTCAGTTGTGTAAATACTTACTTTTATTTATTTTTTAATACATAACTGATTTTTTGTGTACATACTTATTTCATATTGGTTTCGTACTTACGGATTTTTAATAGACATAACACATTTATATATTCATAAACTTTAGTTTGGTTGTACTGTTTTTTATTTCTAATTTTGGTTTTAGAATAAAATTCATGAACTCCCGTGCGTAGAACGGGTTAAACAGCTAGTTAAATTATTAAAAGTTGATCCATGTTGCAACATCGGGCTGGATGTTCGCGCCTGATTTGCTGTTTTTAAGTACTACCGTACTACCGAGCTAGTTTAAACCTTTTGACAGCTGTTTCGAAGGTATTGAGTCATTCTTTCTTTTGAATGTGATGTATTTTAATTCGACATCTCAACAAGAAAAAAAACATTTTTACAATACTTTGCTATACTTTATAAATTTAGAATTTAGAATTCATTAAAAAGGAGGAACGAAGAACTTTAATAACAAATTTTGTTTTTCGCAAAAACAAAACTTACTTAATTAATTAATTAATTAAAAATGTGTGTTAAAATTTGAAAAATATCACTATTCACGAGGCAGAAAGAGCATAAAGATAAGTTACGAAAATATGATATAAGTATATTTTACAAAAAGTTTTTTTTTTATAAAAATCATATCTTCCGTAGTCTATACATCTTTAAAATATTACATGCTTATTGCTACTTTTTGTTCTAATTTTTCAATCTTGGTAATTGATACAAAATAATTAATATATATTTTATCCGACAGTTTATAAACAAGTGGGTAAGTGTGATCACAGATCGCACAGAGGGTTTCGTTTAATATTTCTTTCAAAAAACTATCCTTTTGCAAAATCTGTTAGCTCTACAATTCGCAACTAGGGAGTGCATTCTATTCTAAACAAACGTCTGCCCAACAAAACTCCGTTTTAGAACCTATTCGCACTTATATTAGTCGGGGAAATTGGACACATTAAACTTAAAATAGGAAATCCCTCCTGTCCAAGTGGAAATAAAATATGAAAGGCTATTGTGCATAAAATGAAAGAGTGGCCGAAGGGTCGTCAAATGATATATCAGATGAGGGGTTTGGGGAAACATTGACCACCCCTCCTGGAGCCTTCAAGTGAAACTAGCTCGCTGTAGCTTAATTAGCGGCTAAGTTAGAAAAAATGCTTAAAAAACACAAGTTAGAGCCCAGAGGAGTCAATAATATGACTTTTTGAAAAATTTATCATTCGCCGTGTGATCACAAGTGTTCAGCTATAAGTATGCAAAATTTCATATCCCCAGCTTAATTAGGCCTCAGTTAGAAATAATTGCTTATAATAAAGAAGTTGAAGTCCAAAGGGTTAATTATAAGACTTTTTCAAAAATTCATATTTTGTCTTATGATCTGACGCGTTCAGCTATAAGTATGCAAAATTTCATGTCTCCAATTTAATTAGGGGCCCAGTTAGAAAGAATTGATTAAAAACACAAGCTGGAGTCCAAAGGGTTAAATATAAAACATTTTCGAAAAAAAAAAATATTTGTCGTGTGGTCTCAGGTGTTCTGCTATAAGTATGCAAAATTTCATGTCACCAACTTAATTATGGGTCTCATTTAGAAAGAATTGCTTAAAATATATATGTGGGAGCTCAAAGGGTTAAATGTGAGACTTTTTCAAGATTTTATAATTTGTCGCCTGGCCTCAGGTGTTCTGTTATAAGTATGCAAAATTTCAAATCTCCAATTTAAATATGGTCTCCGTTAGAAAGAATTGCTTAAAATACACAAGCTGGAGTCCAAAGGGTTAAATATAAAACGTTTTTCGAAGTTTATTATTTGTCGTGTGATCTGAAGTGTTCAGCTATAAGTATGCAAAATTTCATGTCTCCAACTTAATTATGGGGCTGATTTAGAAAGAATTTCTTAAAATATATATGTGGGAGCTCAAAAGGTTAAATGTAAGACTTTTTCAAGATTTTATGATATGTCGCCTGGCCTCAGGTGTTCTGCTATAAGTATGCAAAATTTCAAATCTCCAATTTAATTACGGGCTTAGTTTGAAAGAATTGCTTAAAATACACAAGCTGGAGTCCAAAGGGTTAAATATGAAACTTTTTTCGAAATTTATTATCTGTCGTGTGATCTGAAGTTTTCAGCTATAAGTATGCAAAATTTCAAGTCTCCAATACAATTAGGACTCTGTTAAAAAGAATTGATTAAAACACACAAGCTGGAGTCTAAAGGATTAAATATAAAACTTTTTCGAAATTTATTATTTGGCGTGTGATCTGAGGTGTTTAGCTATAAGTATGCAAAATTTCATGTCTCCAACTTAATTATGGGGCTGATTTAGAAAGAATTTCTTAAAATATATATGTGGGAGCTCAAAGGGTTAAATGTAAGACTTTTTCAAGATTTTATGATATGTCGCCTGGCCTCAGGTGTTCTGCTATAAGTATGCAAAATTTCAAATCTCCAATTTAATTACGGGCTTAGTTTGAAAGAATTGCTTAAAATACACAAGCTGGAGTCCAAAGGGTTAAATATGAAACTTTTTTCGAAATTTATTATCTGTCGTGTGATCTGAAGTTTTCAGCTATAAGTATGCAAAATTTCAAGTCTCCAATACAATTAGGACTCTGTTAAAAAGAATTGATTAAAACACACAAGCTGGAGTCTAAAGGATTAAATATAAAACTTTTTCGAAATTTATTATTTGGCGTGTGATCTGAGGTGTTTAGCTATCAGAATACAAAATTGCATGCCTCCAATTCGATTAGGAATTCTGTTATAAAGGATTGCTGAAAATACATAAATTGGAACCCAAAGGGTTAAATATAACACATTTTCAAAGTTTTATGATTTGTTGTGTGGGCTCATGTGTTTTACTATAACAATTCAAAATTCCATGTCTCTAACTTAATTAGGGGCTCTGTTAGAAAAAATTGTATAAAATACACAAGTTGGAGCCCAAAGGGTTAAATATAAAACTTTTTTCAAAATTTTATGATTTGACTTGTTGTCTCAGGTATTCAGCTATATGTATGCGGAATTTCATGGCTCCAACCTTATTAGGGGCTGACTTAGAAAGAATTGTTTGAAATACACATGTGGGATTCCAAAGGATTAAATTTAAGACTTTTTCGAAATTTTAGGATTTGTCGTTTCATGTGACGTGTTCAGCTATAAGTACCCAAAATTTCAGGATTTTCTGAGAACGGGCTCTGTGACGGACAGACAGACAGACAAAGGAGTGAGACGAATAGGGTTTCGTCAGATGAACAAAACCATAAAAAGACAAAAATCAAATTTTAAAAAATCTAAATTTGGTAATCTTGCTTTTTCATAGTCTACACTGTAAAAAAATCCGAACAGTATTTCTGTAGGAATCGGAAAAATAGTTGCCCTTATCGTACCGCAAAAATTTTCCGACCCAGCTCGGAATAAAATCCGTAAAAAAAGAAAACATTCATTAAAAAAGTACTTTACGGATTTTATTCCAATTTTACGGATTTTATTCCGATTTTACTGATTTTATTCCGAGCTGGGTCAAACATTTTTCCGGTATGATAAGGGCAACTATTTTTTCGATTCCTATAGGAAATCTGGTCCTTTTTTTTTTTTTTTTTTTTTTACAGTGTACTGTCCCCTTAAATACAGCTATTTTTCATTTATTACCAATAGTAAATCATTAAAAAATATGACACATTTCTGCATAACTGGATACATAGAAAACTTTTGCTGATAGAAGACCTTTAGATATTTTTTTTAAGTATTGCAAATAAATAAATAAATAAATAAAAATAAAAAATGAAAAATAAATAAATTATAATAGTTTTTTATTTTCGTGTCTGATTTTAGAATGTATATGTCCGATATTCGTGAAATGTACACTACTAAATGTTCCATAAACATTTTATAAATTCTTCAACATATCAAAATTTTATAAAATCAATTTATAATTAATAACTATCCATTCGTAAGAATATTTATTATAATCGTTAATGACAGACTCTTACTTTAAAATAATTATAATCATATGTAGTATTTATTGATACACTAAAAACAACACATCCAATGTCTATAATTTAATGTATTCGATATGAAATATTTATATAATCTTAGGGCGTTGCAAACAGATATGATTAACAAGCTGCATTTCAAATGAAAACGAACTTACACAAGAGCGGATTTAAAGAGATTTATTCAAATAAGTTTCTGATGATTTATTCCATGGTTAAATAAACATCAAAGAAGTGCACTTTAATGTAAAAGGGTATTTATAGATAATAAACTGAAATGTACATCTTCTGCTAAGTGTTACGCTCATTGATTACAGCATATTTTATTAAGAAGAAAATATTCTAATGATTTATTTTATGTAAGTACATCACACTATTTCAATTAAAATCATTCAATTTGATAAACACATGTAAGGATCGAAGAATCTCTCTGATTCTGTAGCAGAGGATGGAATAGCAGAGTGAATGAGATAATCAGAAACAGATAGGCCCCACAGGTGGCTGAGATAGGTTCTGCTCTCGAAGTTGGTAGACGGGGTGTGCTGGGTTCGAGCCCAATCGCGCCCGTCGGCATAAACGTTTCGGAGTTTTCGTGGTTTTCTTCGAAACCTTGGATTTTCCATGCGTAAATATGGGTTAGGTTCCCTTAGAAAGACCCACACGGAGAGCATTCCCCCCTAGGGCCTATATCCCTCGAGTAGATAATCGGCCGTTAAAAATCAACTCAACTCAACTCAGAAAAAGATAGATGATAATTATTCAGTTCTTTTCTTGGAAATCGGTCCAATGTAATTGTTATTTATCCTTATTTGTAAACTTTGATAACCAGTTGAACTTTTCGTGATATATAGCAACTTCAGATAAACTCTTAAAAACTTTAAATTCAGCTCTTAAAAACTTTAATCGTGCTCTAGTACGTTGTGGGTAACCGATAAATCCTCCCTATATGTTATTGTACTTATATATAGCTCACAGTAATTAATCTCAAATCTAGCTTAAAACTATATTTATATCGTTCAGAAGGTTTAATATGAACATGGATCTTATAGATTAATATATCAGTTCAACGGTCCTCCTCCGAGTTATGGGCAATGAGCAGGAGTGCTGGACATATAAATTCATTACTACAGCTATTGTTTTGGCCTTTAAGTTATACAGGGTGATTCAGCTCGTCGGTGACAAACTTTAAGGATCGATAGAGCACACCTAGACGAACATTTTTGAATAGGGAATGTAGGGTCCCTGACGCGATGGTAAGGCGCTAGGCGCTTTCGAAAATTTGGGTGCCGAAATTCGAAACGTCATAAAAACTAGGGAAATGGTTAGATTTTCTTGCTTGTTGCGTCGAAATGATTCTGTTTGTTTAGACTTTCTTCAGTACCAATTTGATAAGCGTATCTCTTAAAACATGGATAGGGGGCGCTGCAGACTTTGGAGAGCTAGACAACAACTTTAAGCCCGTTATTTTGATAATTTAACACATGCTCGCCAAAGTTTATACTCTAACTTAAAGTTTGAACCCAAAAGTAGAGCCCTGCAAAAAGCGTAAGAGCCGGAATAAAATGTCAAAGTACAGGGTGGTCGAAACTCAAAGGCTCCTAAGAGATAAACAAACAGATTTCTTGACTTATGGCATGCATTTTCATGATTCTGTTTGCTGGGGCTCTCTGAAACTCAGTTGAACGGTACAAAAAGAAACATCGATAGGGGGCGCTTTGGGCAAAAAACATAATTCGTTGACATTTCGGACGCTAACTGGAAACGGGGCGCTACGATCAGTTAGTAATAATGAAAACACATTTTCTACCTCTGCTCAACACTTCTGAATAAATTTAGACCAAAAACATCAATGATACTGGAAATTTATTTACAAAAAATAACACAACAGAAGATGCTCGAAATTTCGACCTTGGGCCATGATGCAGGCTTCGCACCTCCGTCGCATTGAGGAGTGTGTGTTTCCAACAATGCCAGGAGTATCTCTGATCTGCCCTGCAGCTGCCACAATGCGCGCCACAAGTTCTTCAGCACTGCTGATAGGTGTATGGTATACCTCGGCCTTCAGGTAACCCCAAAGGAAGAAATCCAAGCAGGTGAGGTCTGGTGATCGGGCAGGCCAGTGAACTGGACCCCCACGCCCGATCCACCGCTGGCCATACCTTGCGTTTAGATGGAGACGCACGTCGTTCGTGTAATGGGCCGGAGCTCCATCGTGCTGGAACCACATCTGGCGACGCGAACCTTCGGGTACGTGCGCCTCATCCAGAAGCTGCGGCAGCACTTGATCCAGGAAAATCAGGTAATTTCCACCTGTCAGCCGTTCAGGTAACAAATAAGGGCCAATGAGGCAATCCCCCAGAATGCCGGCCCACACATTTACTGAGAAACGCTCCTGGGCTGCTCGGCTTCTGGTTTCATGTGGATTTTCATCACACCACACATGACTGTTGTGGGCGTTCCACATTCCCTCCCGGCTGAAGGTGGACTCGTCCGTAAACAAAATGCTGTTTACAAAACGGGGATCCCTGGATCTCATCGCCAAGTACCATCTTGAGAATTCCACTCGAGGGCCAAAATCCTGCTCTCTGAGCAACTGCACCCGCTGGATGTGGTAGGGGTGCAGATTCCGGGAACGTAAGATGCGCCACGCAGTTGCTTGCGAAATGCCAACATGTCTGGCGATATCTCTCGTGCTAAGACCTGGGTTGTCCTCAACCAGGTTAAGCACAGCCTCTTCGTTGTCGGGGGTGCTCACTGATCGCTCCCGTTCAGGCCTGCCTCCGTCGAAAGATCCCGTTGTGGACAACCTCTGGTGTACTCGAGCGAAGAAGGCATGGCAGGGGATTTGCCTGTTGGGGTAACGCTCGGCGTACAACCGCTGAGCGGCTCGTCCATTACAACCAGCAGCGCCATACGCCAAATGCATGTCAGCCAATTCAGAGTTTGTGTACCGTTCCATCCTACTACCGATCTGCAGACAAGTAACCCGAAGCTTAAGTAGGTACCGCACGTTCAAAAGACGTGTCTGCGCATACAACTACGTCATCTCGCGTTGTCGTCTACGCATTACGTATCTTTTGCATATCGATATGGTACGATATCTTTTGCATAAATCAGCAAAAAGCACCTTATGTAAATTTTATTGCGCGCATTGTGCATGATTGAAACCAGCTATGTTTGTTAAAAAAAACAAACAAACTGCAGTTTTAATAGCTTCTTATGATAAGTAAATTACTCTCTTGTTTTGTTTCTAACTGATCGTAGCGCCCCGTTTCCAGTTAGCGTCCGAAATGTCAACGAATTATGTTTTTTGCCCAAAGCGCCCCCTATCGATGTTTCTTTTTGTACCGTTCAACTGAGTTTCAGAGAGCCCCAGCAAACAGAATCATGAAAATGCATGCCATAAGTCAAGAAATCTGTTTGTTTATCTCCTAGGAGCCTTCGAGTTTCGACCACCCTGTACTTTGACATTTTATTCCGGCTCTTACGCTTTTTGCAGGGCTCTACTTTTGGGTTCAAACTTTAAGTTAGAGTATAAACTTTGGCAAGCATGTGTTAAATTATCAAAATAACGGGCTTAAAGTTGTTGTCTAGCTCTCCAAAGTCTGCAGCGCCCCCTATCCATGTTTTAAGAGATACGCTTATCAAATTGGTACTGAAGAAAGTCTAAACAAACAGAATCATTTCGACGCAACAAGCAAGAAAATCTAACCATTTCCCTAGTTTTTATGACGTTTCGAATTTCGGCACCCAAATTTTCGAAAGCGCCTAGCGCCTTACCATCGCGTCAGGGACCCTACATTCCCTATTCAAAAATGTTCGTCTAGGTGTGCTCTATCGATCCTTAAAGTTTGTCACCGACGAGCTGAATCACCCTGTATATTATTGTAATTTTATCTTTAAATTTAGATTATTTTATCTTTAAATATTTTTAGTAATTTTTACCTCATATTTCTAGAGGGGCCAGCAGCTGACTGAAAAAAAAAACTCATTTAATTTAATTTAATTTAATTTAATTTAATTTAATTTTTTTTATTGTATTGTATTCTATTGTCTTAAATACTAGAGGGTTTTACAAGTAATAGTACTTTTCCCTGCCCTGGGCTCGGTGTTCAAACCTACCCATAAGCCAAAAGCGGGTTCCCAGGGTGGGTGCTTACTTACTTACTTACCCTTTAAACTTATTTCTAATTGTGATTACAAAAAGTTTACCTTTAATCTTTTTCTGATCAAAAGTTACCAAACGATGGTATGCCTATCAAGTTTACAGATGGCACTGGCAAGTCAAATCGTACAAAAAAGCGGGCTATCATCGTCTTTCACACTAAAAAGATAATAATCACAAGCTGTTACCTATGTTCAACTGTGTTTATAAAAATATTACTATGCCTTGATCCAAGGTTACTAAACGATAATTCTCTCTTAAGATTACAGATGGTACTTGTTATTTACCCTTTAAACTTATTTCCAATTGTGATTTTAAAAAAGTTTACCTTTAATCTTTTCCTGATCAAAAGTTACCAAACGATGATATACCTATCAAGCTTACAGATGGCACTGGCAAGTCAAATTTTACAAAAAGTGGGCTATCATCGTCTTTCACACTAAAAAGTTAATAAACACAAAATGTTAGACGGTAGTTATTCAGTTACCTTCTTTATCCGTCCGTTTTCACCGTTCTTTCCCTTTTGCATCTATTTTCAACTGTGTTTGTAAAAATATTACCTTTACTTTGCCTCAATCCAAGGATACTAAACGATAATTCTCTCTTAAGATTACAGGTGGTACCGGAACTAATATTTTACAAAAAGTTGACTATTATCGATTTTTCTTATGACACTTTAACTATCCACACAGATTCTTTAAAAAAAAGCCATCGTTCTTTCCATCTTATACAGTCGAACCTCGATTATCCGAAGTAATTGGGGCCGATCATCTTTCGGAAAATCGAGAATGCTTCAATTTTGAGATTAAGGTGAAATATGTGCAATATTTCGTATTATGGTAACAAGTGCTTAATAAAAATAAAGCAATAGAGAAATAGAAACAGGAATAAATTACCTGAATTTTAATTTTGAAATTAAGTACCTTTTACATATATCGCAAGGGTTTGAAAAAATGTTATGTTTGTCGCAGTTTCGATTGCCTTTGCTTTGAAGCTCTATAACAGAGTTTTTTAATATTATTACTCCACCAGTATCACAGTCTGTCTAATGCTTTAGACATACCAAACATTTTTCAAAATATTCAAAAGCATCCGAATTGCTAATTTGTTCGTTTTCTTCATTCCACTCCGCAGCTTACTGAAGTTCAAAATAAATTTAAAGAAACTCTAAGAAAGGGGATCGACAATATTTATATGTACTCGGAGTTCGGAAAAGACCGCTTGCACACAAAGAATATAGTAGTTTTTAAAAAAAGCTTTCAAATTAGATGTGACAATTTAAAAAGTCCTTCCGGCCTGTGCCGGGAGGAAGAGGTAGCTTTCATATTCCTTATTTTAAAAAAGCCAACTTATATTATTCAAACACACGAAGCTCAATTAAGTGGAAACCGAATGTAGGAGATTCAATACTAATTTTTATCAATACTAAATCATTATGAATGAGAATTTCGCGAAATTAGTCAGCTTTATCCAAGCTGCTTTTATTTAAAGTAACTTATATTTGGCTGCCAAATTCGGCGATTTCTTAAAGTGCCTGCCATTTTAAGACAACATGGTGGATGAGGCTAACCAGTGAACTTGGTCGAGACCTTAGTAATTGCTGTGCACATGCTCACTCACATCGGAATCGGTTGATATATACGAGTGCTGTCGCAGGCAAAAAATCAGATTTTTCAGAATGTCACCCACGTTAGAAATTGAAACTGCTATATCTGAGCCATTTTTTAAGATAAAGACAAACAAAAAATGCTCCTGAATCCTTATATCAAGGTCAAATACTTAAGAAAGAAACCTTTTTCAATTTCTAATTTTTTTGCACCTCACTTTAAATATATATATTTTTTAATTTAATGGCCGCCATTTTGAAACAAGATGGCTGATGAAGCTGGCCAGCGAACTTGGTCGAGATATTGATGTATACTATCCACATGCCTTCTTCCATCGAAATAGGCGAATACGTGTGGTATCGCGAGACAAATACAAGATCGTTTCGAAGTGTTAGCGATGATAGAAATTCAAAGTGCTATAATTCAACCACTTTTTTAAGATATAAACAAAAGAACAAATTTTCAGAAACAAAAACTGCTCCAGAATCTTTGTATCAAGGCCAAACACATAAAAAAAAAATCTTTTTCATTTTCCAATTTTTTAATACCTCATTTTAGGTAGCTTTCTTTACAAAAAAGCTACCTATTGCAGCCGTTCGGAGGAAAGCGATTTCAAAAAATTTTGGTATATTTTCATCGATCATGACCCCCAGACCCCGAAACCACCCTCCGTTCAAAATTGATATATATATATATATATATATATATATATATCTATATATATATATATATATATATATATATATGACCTATGTCACACTGTAACTCCCGTAATTATGAACCGATTTCGATGTAATTCGGTGTGTACATAGTACATACCAATGTCTCGACCGAGTTCGTTGGCCAGCTTCATCCGCCGTTTTGTTTCAAAATGGCGGCCATTTAAAAATTTTAAAAAAATTTAAAACTTGAAATGTGGTACCAAAAAATTAAAAATGGAAAAATATTTTTTTCTTATGTATTTGACCTTTATACAAAGATTCCAGAGCAGTTTTTGTTTCGTCTATATCTTAAAAAATGGCTGAGTTATAGCATTTTGAATTTCTAGCGTGGCTGACATTTTGAAACGTCCTGAATTTTGTCACGCGATAAAAGGCGTATTTATGAACCGATTTGGATGTAATTCGGTGTGTACATAGTACATACCATTCTCTCGACCGAGTTCGTTGGCCAGCTTCATCCGCCATTTTGTTTCAAAATGGCGGCCATTTAAAAATTTTTTAAAAATTTAAAATTTGAAATGTGGTACCAAAAAAATGAAAATGGAAAAATATTTTTTTCTTATGTATTTTACCTTTATTCAAAGATTTCGGAGCAGTTTTTGTTTCGTCTATATCTTAAAAAATGGCTGAGTTATAGCATTTTGAATTTCTAGCGTGGATGACATTTTGAAACGTCCTGAATTTTGTCACGCGATAAAAGGCGTATTTATGAACCGATTTGGATGTAACTTCGTTTATACATAGTACATACCAATGTCTCAACCGGGTTCGTTGGCCAGCTTCACCCGCCATCTTGTTTAAAAATGGCGGCCATTTAAATTTTTAAGAAAAATTTAAATTTGAAATGTGGTACCAAAAATTGAAAATTGAAAAAATATTTTCTTCTTATGTGTTTGACCTTGATAAAAAGATTCGGGAGCAGTTTTTGTTTCGTCTATTTCTTAAGAAATGGCTGAGTTATAGCATTTTGAATTTCTAGCGTTGCTGACATTTTGAAACGTCCTGATTTTTCTCACGTAATAACAGGCGTGTTTATGAACCGACTTGGATGTACCTTGGTGTG
The DNA here is from genome assembly GCA_963932465.1 of Maratus speciosus. NCBI lineage: Eukaryota > Metazoa > Arthropoda > Arachnida > Araneae > Salticidae > Maratus > Maratus speciosus. Next base: position 496,471,238 of record OZ010794.1, on the reverse strand, counting down.
CACGTAGTACATACAAATATCTCGACCGAGTTCGTTGGCCAGCTTCATCCGCCATCTTGTTTCAAAATGGCGGCCATTTAAAAAAATTAAGAAATAAAAAAATTTAAATGAGATACCAAAAAATTGGAAAATGAAAAAGATTTTTTTTTGTATGTGTTTGACCTTAATACAAAGATTCCGGAACAGTTTTTCTTTCGTCTATATCTAAAAAAAAATGGCTGAGTAATAGCATTTTGAATTTCTCTTGTGGCTGACATTTTAAAACGACCTGATTTTTGTCACGCGATAATAGGCGTATTTATGAATCTATTTGGATGTAACTTGGTCTGTACATAGTACATACCAAGGTCTCGACCGAGTTCGTTGGCCAGCTTCATTCGCCATCTTGTTTCAAAAGGGTTGCCATTAAAAAAAAATTAAATTTAAAATTCAAAATGAGGTATTAAAAAATTGGAAAATGAAAAAGATTTTTTTTATGTGTTTGGCCTTGATACAAAGATTCCGGAGCAGTTTTTGTTTCTGAAAATTTGTTCTTTTGTTGATATCTTAAAAAATGGTTGATTTATAGCACTTTGAATTTTTAGCATGGCTAACATTTTGAAACGATCTTGTATTTGTCACGCGATAACACACGTATTCGCCTATTTCGATGGAAGAAGGCATGTGGATAGTATACATCAACACCTCGACCAAGTTCGCTGGCCAGATTCATCAGCCATCTTGTTTCAAAATGGCGGCCATTAAATTAAAAAATATATATATATTTAAAGTGAGGTGCAAAAAAATTAGAAATTGAAAAAGGTTTCTTTCTTAAGTATTTGATCTTGATATAAGGATTCAGGAGCATTTTTTGTTTGTCTTTACCTTAAAAAATGGCTCAGATATAGCAGTTTCAATTTCTATTGTGGGTGACATTTTGAAAAATCTGATTTTTTGCATGCGACAGCACTCCTATATATTAACCGATTCCGATGTGAGTGAGCATGTGCACAGCAATTACTAAGGTCTCGACCAAGTTCACTGCTTAGCCTCATCCACCATGTTGTCTTAAAAAGACAGGCACTTTAAGAAATTGCCGAATTTGGCAGCCAAATATAAGTTACTTTAAAGAAAAGCAGCTTGGATAAATCTGACTAATTTCGCGAAATTCTCATTCATTATATTGATAAAAATTAGTATTGAATCTCCTATATTCGGTTTCCACTAAATTGAGCTTCGTGTGTTTGCATGATATAAGTTGGCTTTTTTTAAATAAAGATTATGAAAGCTACCTCTTCCTCCCGGCACTGGCCGGAAGGACTTTTAAATTTTAAATTACATTTTTTTTAATGGCAACCCTTTTGAAACAAGATGGCGAATGAAGCTGGCCAACGAACTCGGTCGAGACATTGGTATGTACTATGTACAGACCAAGTTACATTCAAATCGGTTCATAAATAGGCCTGTTATCGCGTGACAAAAATCAGGTCGTTTTAAAATGTCAGCCACAATAGAAATTCAAAATGTTATAACTCAGCCATTTTTTTAGATATAGCCGAAACAAAACCTGTTCCGGAATCTTTGTATCAAGGTCAAACACATACGAGAAAACTCTTTTTCATTTTGCAATTTTTTGGTATCTCATTTTAAATTTAATTTTTTTTTAATTTTTTTAAATGGCCGCCATTTTGAAACAAGATGGCGGATGAAGCTGGCCGACGAACTCGGTTGAGTTATTTGTATATACTATGTACTCACCAAGGTACATCCAGATCGGTTCATAAATACGTCTGTTATCACGTGGCAAAAATCAGGGCGTTTCAAAATGTCAGCCACACTAGAAATTCAAAATGCTATAACTCAGCCATTTTTTAAGGTATAGACGAAACAAAAACTGCTCCCGAATCCTTTTATCGAGGTCAAACACATAAGAAAAAAATATTTTTTCAATTTTCAATTTTTTGGTACCACATTTCAAATTTAAATTTTTCTTAAAATTTTAAATGGCCGCCATTTTTAAACAAAATGGCGGATGAAGCTGGCTAACGAACTCGGTCGAGACATTGGTCTGTACTATGTATAAACAAAGTTACATCCAAATCGGTTCATAAATATGCGTTTTATCGCGTGACAAATTTCAGGACGTTTCAAAATGTCAGCTTCGCTAGAAATTCAAAATGCTATAACTCAGCCATTTTTTAAGATATAGACGAAACAAAAACTGCTACGGAGTCTTTGTATAAAGATCAAATACATAAGAAAAAAATATTTTTCCATTTTCAATGTTTTGGTACCACATTTCAAATTTTAATTTTTTTTTAAATTTTTAAATGGCCGCCATTTTGAAACAAAATGGCGGATGAAGCTGGCCAACGAACTCGGTCGAGACATTGGTATGTACTATGCACACACCGAATTACATCCAAATCGGTTCATAAATACGAGAGTTACAGTGTGACATAGTTCAGATATATATATATATCAATTTTGAACGGAGGGTGGTTTCGGGGTCTGGGGGTCATGATCGATGAAAATATACCAAAATTTTTTGAAATCGCTTTCCTCCGAACGGCTGCAATAGGTAGCTTTTTGTAAAGAAAGCTACCTAAAAAAAAAAAAGATTTAAAAATGGATTTCAAGTAATCGAGAGTTCGGTTAAAAGAGTATCAGATAAAAGAGGTTCTACTGTACTTATTTTCGAATATGTTAAAAGATTAAATTTGATAAAAGGTTATCAAACGATTGTTTGCCTTTAAAGCTTACAGATGGCACCAAAAACTTAAATTTTACAAAAAGTGGACTATTGATGTTTTTCATGGTGAGTCTTTAACTGTCCACACATATTGTTTAAAATACTCCATCATTTTTTCCCCTTTTATACCTATTTTCAACTATATTTTCAAAAAGATTACCTTTACTTTTGCTTCGATCTAAGGTTACTAAAGAATTGAATGTCTCTCAAGCTTACAGTTGACAACTGAACTTTTACAAAAAGTGGACAATCATCGTTTTTAATCTTGACCCTTCAACTTACCACACAGATTCTTTAAATTGTCCCTTTTACCCTAAAAGAAAAAAAGAAAAATGGAAAATAATTAATAAATTTGATGCCCATTGTCACACGTTATGTTCAAGGTAATGTCACATAATATTATGTCATTCCTAGTTGATTTCTGGGTTATCGGACTTACCTACGGACAGTGGCGGCTCGTGACTGGCTTTTTGGGGGCTCTAAATGCATAGCTGCAAAATTTATTCGTCTCTTAACACTATTTATTTAAAAGAAATCGTTACCTTAAATATTTGCAAAATGTTCTATTTTTTTATTGACAAAAATATTGTCTAAAAATTTTATGTAAAAAATAATGGTAATCAAAAAATAAAATTACCCGCCATGCATTTAGTGTCCCAAAATATCATAGTCACGAGCCGCCACTGCCTACGGTGATACGTAATAGAAAATTATAGAAACATATAATAATACAGCATGTGCCAGTACTTGATACGTTTAATACGCCAACTCTGCGTTAAATATTTCTAACATAAAACTCTTAATTAAACAATAATCGCGTAATAGCAAAAATAATTGAAATTTTGGAAATTATGAGGGGTATTCAGTAAAGGAAGATCATAATTTTTTTATATAAATATATCCTAAATCATCGTCTAAATTTTAATGGAGCTTTACAAAGCAGTTCGTATTCAATGCAATGCACTCGTCCCACATTTTTTTACACTTTAAAGAAATGCTGGAATCCACTTTTTTTAAATAGGTCCCCCCTCAAACTCCCCTCCCCCGCCGTCTTCACTAATGCTCGTAATGATGAAAAATACTTTCTACGAAAGTGTTTTTTCACATTAAGGAATTCATTTCACCTTCTTGTAGCATCTTCAATACTGAATAAACTTCCATGCACTGTTAAAAATTTGCAGCATTCTGGCAGGTCATTTGACCGTTTTTTCCGAAAACGGTTACACTACCGTAATTTAACACTATTATCTGGCCATTTTATGGTCAGAATATAGTTAAATTATGGTTATGAAACTGTTTTTTCAAAAAACGGTCGAATGACCTGCCAGAATGCTACAAAATTTTTAACAGTGTGCGAACGTCCTGTCTTTCGGGTATGAGGAGTCTCGGAGCGCACAAAACGTGGGATGTTCACTTTTTACCCGACTGAAAAGAAGAGTTATGTGTTTCACGCCTATCTGGGTGTGTGGATTTCTTTATACCCTCAAAACATCCCAACGGCTGGATGGATTTTAATAAATGAAGTATCTATCAATTTGTCTTAACAGCCCGATGGTTATAGACTAGGTTTTGTTTTTATAAATTCAAAATGGCGGCTGTAAAATACAAAATGGCGGTAGAGACGAAAAAAGAATTACGCACCCTATAGTGTGGCATATCATTGGATAGGTCTTTTAAAATGAAGACTATGTTTTATTGACTATTTTACAGTCAGAAGCTCCGTTAAAATATTATACAACCTGGAAATTGTGAAGGTAGGATCTCTAGCTTTTCTGCAACTCTATCCATCATAGACATCTTTAGACCTCATAAAAACAGTGTTTATAGATAGGAACTAACAATTAAACACAACGTAAAAGTCATCAATACAAGTAAATAAAAAAAATAGGAAAGTAATATAATTCACATTGATGAGGAATAATTAATTAGTTCTCGTTTTGCGCAGTCGGGTTTTTTGATTTTTTTTAATTTATTAGTTATCGATATGTGGGTGGAACTACATGAAAACTTTAATATTTTTAACAGTTCTATATCTAACAATCTCCTCTGACAGTAATAGCGACAGTATTAATGTTGACTTCAGTAAGCGTAGTTACAGAAGCTGTGGGTCCATCTTTCTTTAATGATGATTTTCTTTCTCTTCCTTAACCTGTATATGTCTGACTTTTTGTTTTCTGAAATTTCTTGGTAAAATTACTTTAAAATGTTGAAAAATGAACTAGAATAATGCTAAAAAAATACCCTAAATAGTTTTGTATTTATTTGATGAAATGTAAACGTACTAAATATGGGAATACACATATGTGGAAAAATGCATAATTATATATTTTGCCTAAATTTATATAAATTAAGTTTTTAAATTGTACATTATATACTATAAACAGTATTTTTATGAACTATTAAAAAATATATTTATTTTTTTTACAGAGACTAATAACATAAAAATTATTATTAATAATAAATTAAGAATAATAGTATTTGAGGCTAGAAAACAATTTATTTCAAAATCTTCATGAAAAGGACTTTATATAAATAACTGTCCCCTAAATGGCTAACAGAAATATTTAACCCATTTGCTCCTAACGCCCTATATTTTGTACGTTATAAACATGTATAAAAAATAGTCTTGAACAATTAATTTCGTAATTTAAAAAATACGTATTTCAAAAAATCTACAATCTAAGATTATCACTTATTTATTTGGATTCTTGATAAAAAAAAAAACAAATAAACTTACAGTTACATTTCGCTATCTTGAAAGAGGAAAAACCTATAAACACCGAAAAAAGGCCTTCATTTAAGCAAATATATATAAATTTTATGCTGTCATCTCTCAGTAATAGATAAAGACATTTATAGAGAATTACTTCATGCAATTTCCAGGTTGTAAAGAAGAAGAAAATTATAAAAATTAAAATTCGAAACGTCCCAAAAATGGGACGATAGGCATGAATGAGTTAAACATCTCAAACCATCTTCTAACTATGCTACAGGGAAGAACAGATTCTCCAGAAGTGTTCTTTAGCAAAAGCATTGATTGGCGATTTCTTTAGGTGAGAGCAAATTTATCAGCAGGCAAGAGCATATTGCTCATCTCGTGTTGTGCCCATCGTTCCCGTAACCGATACTGAAAGTATCTGAACTTTCATAGCTGCTTCTGAAGTATTATTGGAAATAAATGAAAAAAGCACGTATTCATTACACATTAAGCAAATAATGGAACATAAATGTACATTTGTGTGCAATAAAATGTGGTAATAAAAATTATGAACATTTTTTATTGAACAACCCTCGTAAAACTCTTTTTCGAAGGTTTTTTTTTAAAACACGCCGAACAATATTTCTAACCCCGGATGGAATTTTTTCCAATTCTGACTATTTCTAGATCCAATTTCTTCACTATATTCTGATCTCAAATTCATAACCTGTTGAGGCCTAATACCACAAAAATACATTAATTGATTTTGCACAATCAAAATATAACTCCATAGATGATAGAAAGAGTCGTTTTTTTTTAAATTGATGCTTCAGGGGACTAGTAATTTAAGTTCACAAATATGGATCTAAAATTACTAATCTCTTTAAAATATCAATAATATTAATTCGCGGAATAACAAATTTAAGACCTTAACGCTTTATCTACTGATGGTACTTATTAGTACCATTAAAATAACTTGTTATAAAATTCATTTAATACGTCAGTGACTTGTAATACAGTTTAGAATGAGTTATAGATTATTAATTTAAAAAGCAGTAGGGGGTAGGATACCTTTGGACACGTCGAAAAAGTAAAAAAAATGTCACTATACTCCAAGCTTCAAAACTTGTGTAATAAATCAAAAATAAAAATCAAACTTCATTTAAATATAAAGCTCATATTTAAATTTATACTTAAAAATATATATATACTTGCAAATTAATAAATAAATATTGAAATGATAAGTTTAAAAATATATGATAGCAAGATAAAAAAAAATCTTGCGCGCATGATAAAATCTGAAAATATGCATATCAAGAGGGAATTTTGGTGAAAATAAATGCATAATAATGTTACGTTTATACTAAAACTAGAATATTTCAAGAAACTATTGACTAAATTAAAAAAATTAAAAGAAAATTAAAAATTTTCACTTAAAAAAAAATATTTTCAAAGTAAAAAAGCAGGAAAAACATAAAATATTACCTTTTTCTGTTTTTAAGTTGTAGATAATACAGACATGAATATGTTTTGAAAATTTCTTTTTATTGCCATGCATAGTTTTTTAGTAACACTGCGCGCAGTATCAAAATTCATCATTCTGAATAAACGCAACGCAAAGTTTAATTATCCTATGTAGTCTTAATATATAGTCTTAAAAAAACTGCCATAATTAGCAAACTAATGGGAATTTTTTAATGCGGTTTTTTGCATATTGTTCAGAAATGATTACGGAATCAAAATATGTATTTAAAAAAACTCGGAAATTTTGTAGGTTTATAGGTATCCTACCCCCTTAAGAATGGTAATTTTTTCTTAATACTAATGAAAGGAAAAAATATTAAATTTTCCTACTAAAATAAAACATAATTTACATTATTGAACTGGGATATAACAACACGGGCAATCCCTGAGCAACATCCTTTGCCAGGAGTGTTCTTCGAACATACCCTTCCTTTAGAGAACCATAAATCATCTTTCTGGCGCCTTAGTCCACTCGTCTATCTCTATTTTACTCTGAAGTGAAAATAGTTCAACACTGGTTTTTTTTCTAAGTTTATCGAAAGAAATGCATCATGAAGCATTGTTGGTCTGATCCTTTTAAGATTTAAATATATAAATTAGGACGATATTAAGATGCAAATATAAGATGAAAACTCATTTATACTATTCCATATCTTTACAATCTCAAAAGAAGTGCAATAATCCTGTTACTCACTTTGAGTGATAATATAAAGTGTAAAACGGCTAGAATTTTAAGTTACATATAATCGCTGTAAAATCATAAATAATGTTAATCATATAATACTTTCCTACAAAATACATAATAAATATTATAATATCACAATTTAGATTACAGATTACACTTCACGAAGAAGCAGTGTTGCTATGTTGTGTAATTTTTTTTTTATTCGAAAAATCTGCCACTTTTCCAAAGTTGTAATCTCCGCCTTATAATGAAAAACATCCTTCGATTTAAAATAGCATAGATTATTAGTCGGGAAAATTGGTAAATATTTTTAAGAAAATAATTCCCCAATCAGACAGCATTGCTAAAAAATGCATTTATACAACAAAAAAATTAATCAGATTGGCTTCATGAAATCATCTGAGAGTTTATTTCACCGCCCTCTAAATACTAGGCCTGACACAAAAATAGGAGCTGCCGTAGGCGGATTTTTTATTCAGCATGCTTACGGTCCCTTGAATTTTCGTACCAGCAATTTTTAAAAGTTTTTACCGCTTTATTTTTCTGAGATTAAACAAGTAAAAAAAAAACTTAAAAAAAATTCTGGTGTCGAAATTTAGGGGACAGTACAATCGTTAAAAAAAAATCCGTCGACAAAAACCGCCATTTTTGTGTTAGCGCTGAAGCCTCTTATTCAGGGGGCGGTGATTTATTCTGATGTTGCTTGGCAAATACAATGGATGCATCGGATATTTGTGGGAATTCTTTTTTAGCTGATTCTATTTTGATTATTATAAAATTTACCCTTATATTATTCTTAGGTATTTTACATCTGCCCTTGGTCTGTTTAATTTTTTAAAAGATCCCTTAAGAGTTGTGATATTTCTGTTAATCTGTCGGTAGATATGCATTCATAATTTAAAGCATCAAGCTATAGATTGTAAACAACTAGTTCTAACATGCGTATCATATTTATCACTTAATGTTTGCCTTAAAAATTCATTGCGTATTGGGTCATCGGGAAAGTTCTGCGTTTTTTTAATGATAAATTTCAATAAAGAAGTACAAAAACGTAAGAAAACTTTATTGAATCATATAAGTACCATTTTGTTCTATGACGTTTTGACATCATTCTTGCAGCTGGGAAATTCCCTTTTTAAAAAAGTCATTAGATTTCGTCGTAAAGAGATGATCAAGATGCTGTTTGACAGGTTCGAAATAAATGAACTCTTGGTCGTTCAGAGAATTTTGAAGTGACCTGAAAAGGTAAAAATCTGAGCGGGCCAGGTCACATAAATATCGTAGGTGACACAAAACATCTCCACCACACTCAATAACACTCCACCACACTCCACTACACTTTGTCTGACATTTCTCGCAATGCGAGGCCGAGTATTATCATTTCGGAACCCAACACCTCGGCGATTGAACAGTTCTGCTCCATTTTCTTTGGTTTTTGCTTTCAAAACTGCTATTTAGGAACAGTATTTTTCAGAATTTATTGTTGAATTCCTGGTAACAGTTCATTATAAATAAATCTAACAAAAACATAGCTGTGAAAAAAGGGAGCCAAGTTCTGTAAAGACAATGGCAAGAAAAGAAATGATATCTAAGTGGATGCCAAGTTCAAATAAAATTCACTCAAACTTACCTACTGAAGTATTATAGCATTTTTTAAATTGTTTAGAAATAAAAATTATTGATAGCATATTAATAATAAATCTAGAACTTGGCAAGTTTTTACCTACGAATCATTTATTTTTAATAATGACATTATTATATCAAATCTTGTTATTTCATGATTGGAAGCCTTAATTTGAGTGAGCTCCTTCCCCTTGAAGGGCGGTGGGATAAAATATAGCCCACCTAATTTAACTGCAAAATGCCACATTGACACCAGAATTCAGGACTAAAAAGTTTAATTTTATTAAATACGTGAAAAGAAGCTTTTACCCATTTTGAAATAAATTTGTTTTTAAATTCTGGTGTGATTCAATCATTTCAGCATTTCACGAATAAAAGATATTTGCCCCTGAAAGGGTTAAAGGGGTGCAGTCTCCAGAGTGGTGACCAAGAACAAGCGTAAGTATATCTGTCTCTTTGTCAGGTATCTTAGTCTGTTTGAATTGAGGTTTCTGGAAGGTGGGTGCTAGAGTGATAACCAAAGACGAGCGGGAGTGTATCTGTGTATTTATTGGTTTATCAAATCTTTAACATGAGTCATTTGTTTATAAAACTACATTAAATTTTTTTTTTGTAATGTCATTGAAATTAATATTATCATCACCATTTTATTAAGACATGAAATTGATAGGCATAACATTTATCAAAAACTTGCCAAGTTCTAGATTTATTATTAATATGCTATCAATAATTTTTATTTCTAAACAATTTAAAAGATGCTATAATACTTCAGTATGTAAGTTTGAGTGAATTTTATTTGAACTTGGCACCCACTTAGATATCACTTCTTTTCTTGCCATTGTCTTTACAGAACTTGGCTCCCTTTTTTCACAGCTATGTTTTTATTAGATATCATTACTGTCCTATCTTGTTTGCGTGGGTATTGATCTACTTAGAAATGGAGACAAGGTTTTAACACGGATGCACATCACTTTACTAAGACAACACGGACATAAATTACACGAATAAATATAACATATTTCACTGTATGCTCAATCGGCATACCACCTAAACATAGCCATATATATAGAATACTTATTCCATAATCTCGTTCACAGTATATTCATAATTTAGCTCGCTCAGGATATTAATAGAAACCATGGAGTAAATGTCACTATTCAGACACCACATCTCCTCCCCCTTTTCAGGTCAAGCTTCTTGGGGTCTTGGGTGGTCTGCGAACTCTCTGAGAACGTCGGGTATCATAGTCGAGCTTGCTTGAATCGGTGGAGCATCTGTCGTAGAAGGTACTGGTGATGAACTATTTGACTGATGGGTTGGGGAAGTCAGATCCTTACTCGGGACATCAGCAGTTGAAGGTGACGCTACAGGTTTGTCACTGGAGATCGGAACAATAATACTTTCAGCATTCAGATGTTCCGGTTCTGAAGAAGTCTCTTTAAACTTTGTCGATGGAGGTCTTCGATATTCATTCGATGTAGAATAATTCTTCTGCACTTGTTCACCTACTGGACGGATTTGGTCAACATGGCGTCTTACGAGTGTACCTTGAACATCGATTGTATAATGAAGGACACCATCTTTATTAATTATTCTTCCAAATTTCCATTTCGAATTTGCCGATTTATAATCTCGTACTGCTACAGAATCACCGATGTCAAAATTTCGATCTCTAAATTCGTATACTCCTTTTCGTACTTTTTCTTGAATCCTCGATTGTAGTTGAGGTAATAGTAAATCAATCCTACTTCGGATATCTCTTTTTAAAAATAACATAGCTGGGCTGTGATTTGTTGTTGCATTTGGTGCTTTTCTGTATTGAAGCAAAAATGTACTCAATTTTTGCTGTATACTTCCTTCATAACTCTGCATGGCTCGCAGCGACTGTTTTACCATATGGACATAGCGTTCAGCTTGTCCATTACTTGATGGTTTAAATGGTGCGGAAGTTTTGTGCTTGATACCATTCCTTCGCACGGATCTCTGAAATTCATCAGACGAGAATTGTGGTCCGTTGTCACTGACAAGAACTAATGGCAATCCAAATCTCGCAAAACTGTCTCGTAGACATTCAATTGTTTTCTTCGCTGTGGTAATCTTCATCGGATATACTTCTAACCACTTAGAGTGAGCATCAACTATCACCAAAAACATGTGCTCAAATAAAGGACCGGCAAAATCAACATGTATACGTTCCCATGGCATGCTGGGATACTCCCAGTAATGAACTTGCGAATATCTCCTCTAATCGTGGCAAAGGGTGTTGTGGTACGATTAAATTAGGATTTAAGGTTACGGAATAATCGGCACATAATCGTATACTGCCATCCGATTTTACGACTGGTACTACTGGTGTTGCCCATTCAGAGCTTTCAACCCTTTCTAAAATACCTTCTTTTTCTAATCTATCTATTTCATCTTCAACTCTGCTCTTTAATGCAAATGGAACTGTTCTAACTCTGCAAAATATGGGTTTAACATCCGGTTTAAGTTCGAGCTTAGCTTCATAATTATTTATTTCCCCCAGTTTATCATCAAAAATATCTTTATATTGTTCCAACAGATCTTTTAAGTTCAGTTTAGTCGTAGCTCTTAATGCCTTAATAGCATTCCAGTCTAGACTAATTTTGTGAAGCCATTCACGGCCAAATATGGTATCCAAGTTCTCCTTAACAATGTATAAGTTCAAATCCGAAATCTGGTTTTTATATTGAACTCTAACTGTAACATACCCCATAGGTTCTAATGATTCACCATTATAAGTTTTAAAAACTATATCAGTGGGTTGAATCTGTTTCTTTGAAATTTTTCTAAAATTACTTATACTCATAACACTGACTGCTCCACCAGTATCTAATTCCATAGAACAAATCTTTCCGTCAAGTTTCAGAGTAATCATTATCGGAGGTCGTTTCGGTTTTTCCTCGCGTAATGTACAATTAGTGGTATTTAAACCAAATAATGGAACCTGGACGTTATTTTCCTTTAAATTTGCTTGTTTTTGTTTAACTGGTCTAGCATTCGCCTTTTTAGCTGCGAAACACGCTTTTTTTATGTGCCCAATTTTTGAACAAAAGTTGCACTTACTCGAAATAAATCTACATTTTTCTTTGACATGATCCGTGCCTGTACATCGCGTGCAAAATAAAGATTTCCGCTGCTTTTCCGCAAAGTTTGTTTTTCTATACCATTGTTTCTTTACTGCATGAACTGCATTTATTTCACGGCCCATAATATCATTTGCCCCCTTAAATGCCTTTTCCATAGCTAAAGCTATTTGCAAAGTTTTATCCAGATCTATATTATCTTCTTCAAATAATCTATCTAGGATTATTTTATCGCGTAATCCACTAACAAAAACATCACGTAACATGATATTTAACACACTTTCATAATCGCAATTAATTGCTAGTGCTCGGAGTTCCGCTATATAATTATTAATACTCTCCCCTTCATGCTGTTTACGATTCAGAAACTTATGTCGGGAAGGTATAATCAATGGCTTTGGGGTCAAATGCTTTTTCAAAATATCTTTCAATTTATCTAAGCTTTGCGCAGAAGGAATTTCTGGAGACAACAAATTTTTTAGTAACTGATACAATTTAAGACTTAGAGAAGAAATAAACACTTTAGCCCTAACGTCTTCCGGGACTTTTTGAACATCTAAGTATGTGAGAAATCTTTCGAAAAAATTATCGAAATTTTCATATTCTTCATTAAATTTTTCAAATTGAACAGTTACTTTATGAGAAACGCTCTCTTTATTTTGAAGAGCAAGAATCAATTCACGATTCTGTTTCAACAATTCTTGTATTTGTTGTTCCATAATTCAATTCAATTAAAAGATGAAAATGAAACTTTTACCTTTAGCCGTCTTCTTACAGATCTATTTTTTATTTATCGTCGCCAGCTGTCCTATCTTGTTTGCGTGGGGTCTACTTAGAAATGGAGACAAGGTTTTAACACGGATGCACATCACTTTACTAAGACAACACGGACATAAATTACACGAATAAATATAACATATTTCACTGTATGCTCAATCGGCATACCACCTAAACATAGCCATTTATATACAATACTTATTCCATAATCTCGTTCACAGTATATTCATAATTTAGCTCGCTCAGGATATTAATAGAAACCATGGAGTAAATGTCACTATTCAGACACCACAATTACTTTTTGTAAAGTTACAATATATTTAGACACTTTACTTAATGCTTTTTAATGTGTTTACATGTGACTATTTTATTCACCAAGCAACATTCAATTTTAATTTTAATTTCCTACAACAAACTAGTTGGCTGTCAATTTGCAGCAGAAATCTATATTTTAATACTGCTACATTGAATGCATGTTTTGAAACGAAATGTATTGATTCGAAATTTTTATTGTTTCTGAAACAACAATTCCTATTAAATTTCTATATTAAATTTTCCTATTAAATTTTTCAATTAAATATCCTATAGCTGGGCCTGCTTTTTTGTACTGAAAGTGAAAAGTAAAGTTATGTGCTTATGCCACACGCTATGTATCATTCATCCATGGTTGCCGGCAAAGAGGCAGTGCAGAGAAAGGACATTGCCTCTCCCTGGATTTTCAAATTTAATTAACTAAATATCCTTTTCTCTGATGATTTTGAAAATAACAAGTGGGTAAAAGTGATCACAGATTGCACCGAGGTTTTCGTTTAATATTCCTTTAAAAACACTTTATCCTTTTGAAAAATCTGTTAGTTCCACATTTCGCAACCAGGGGCGCACTCTATTCTAAACAAACCTCAATCCGCAAGAAACTCCTTTTTACATACTATCCGTAGATATATTAGTCGAGGGGATTGAGCCCATATCACCCGAGATAAGTAGGTGCCCCTGGCGGTAAAAAGTGGAAATAAAATATGTAAGGCTATGGTGCATAATATAAAAGAATGGTCAAAGGGGTGTCGGCAAAAGTTGGAAATGTGCTCCCCGGGTGAAAAGGGCGGAGGTTAGAAAAATTGCTTAAAATACACAAGTTAGAGACCGGGGGAGTAAATAATATAAGACTTTTTGAAAATTTTATGATTTGTCGTGTGGTCTGAGGTATTCAGCTATACGTATGCAAAAAGTCATGTCACCAACTTAATTAGGGGCTCCCATAGAAAGAATTGCTTAAAGTACATATGTGGTACCTCAAAGGGTTAAGCGTAAAACTTTTTCAAGATTTTATGATTTGTCGCCTGGCCACAGGTGTTCTGCTATAAGTATGCAAAATTTCAAATCTGCCTTTTAATAAGGGGCTCAGTTAGAAAGAATTTGCTTAAAATACGCATGTGGAAGCCCAAAGGATTAAATGTACGACTTTTTCAAAATTTTATGATTTGTCGCATGATGGTGTTCAGCTATAAGTATGCAAAATTTCAAGCCTTCAACCTAAATAGGATCTCACTTAGAAAGAATTGCTTAAAATACGCATGTGGGAGCCCAAAGGGTTAAATGTACGACTTTTTCAAAATTTTATGATTTGTCATTTGATGTGAGGTGTTCAGCTATAAGTATGCAAAATTTTACTCCTCCAACCTAATTAGGGGGTCACTTAGAAAGAATTTTTAAAATACACATGTGGAATCCCAAAGGGTTAAATGTACGACTTTTTCAAAATTTTATGATTTTTCATTTGATGTGTGTTCAGCTATAAGTATGCAAATTTTCACGCCTCCAACCTAATTAGGGACTCACTTAGAAAATATTGTTTAAGATACACATGCGAGAGCCCAAAGGGTTAAATGTACGACTTTTTCAAAATTTTATGATTTGTCGTTTGGTGTGAGGTGTTCAGCTATAAATATGCAAAATTTCACGCCTCCAACCTAATTAGAGGCTCACTTTGAAAGAATTGTTTAAAAATACACATAGCGGAGCGCAAAGGGTTAAATGTACGACTTTTTCAAAATTTTAAGGTTTCTCGTTTCATGTGAGGTGTTGAGCTATAAGTATGCAAAATTTCACGCCTCCAACATAATTAGGGCTCACTTAGAAAGAATTGTTTAAAATGCACATGTGGGAAGGCAAAGGATTAAATGTACGACTTTTTCAAAATTTTATGATTTGTCGTTTGATGTGAGATGTTCAGCTATAAGTATGCAAAATTTCACGCCTCCTACCTAATTAGAGGCTTACTTAGAAAGAATTGTTTAAAATACACATGTGGGAGCGCAAAGGGTTAAATGTACGACTTTTTCAAAATTTTATGGTTTGTCAATTGATGCGAGGTGTTCAGCTATCAATATGCAAAATTTCACTCCTCCAACTTAATTAGGGGCTCACTTAGAAAGAATTGTTTAAAATATCTCAATTTTTAAAATATATCAATTTGTTGATTTTCTGTAAGCAAGTAAATCCAGATAAACTCCCAGTAAGTAGATAGGTTTACAATGGAAGTCTATGGGAATTTGGCGAAATATTAGAGATATCGTCAAGGTGGCGTCACGTTTGGCGACTAATTTTGGTCGCCAAATTTGGCGAGATATCGCCATGTTGGCAAGAAACTTGGCGGTACTTGGCGACAGAACAGCGTCCCCTCCTAAGGCAAATTAAAATTTCGTCTAGTAGACGTAATGTTAAAGTAAAAATGGACGCCCCTAGGTGGGTAATTCATCGATTTTCACATTTTTTTTATTTTTTTCCTTAGTTTTATAGTGTAAACGAACTTCGCACCGAATTTGAAGTTTGTAGCTGCAGTAGATATACGAGATCTTTTTGATGAGTGAGTGAGTCAGTCAGTGGTAAAATTATCGATTATCAGACATTTTCAAATGTCATTATCTCGGAAACTAATTATGCGTTATTTATAAAATTTTGGATTTTAGGTAATTAGGGTGGCCTTACTACACATTTCGTATAACAAGTACGTAGGTCTCATAGATTTTCAATAGTAGAACATCGAAATTTGACGAAAACAGCTCGAAATGGTTCGTGTAAATAACACACGGCTATGTCAGGCGAACTTGGCTGACACACTGCCGTGTGTCTAGATCCTTTCTAGTCCCACTACATACAAAACGTTACTCTTTTCAGATGTAACACTTGATGTTATTTGGCGAGTTTCATTTGTCTTACCCCATGATTTTTTCCTTGTAACATTATTGTATAGTATCCATTTCTCATCTCCAGTAAAGAGTAGTTTTAAAAAAAGGAGCCTCTTCATTTCGTTTCAGCGAAGAATCACATGCGGAATCTCGAGCAAGCATATTCTACGGTGATAAAGTATGGGGTAGGCACACATCAACCACACATTACATACCCAATCTTCTTCAAATGACCATGCACTATACTGTTTGGAATATTTAATCTGTGTGGTATCTCCTGAACTGTGTAACATGGATTTTCAGTAGTAACTTCTTTTAAGAGATTCTACTTCGCAGGTTGTGCTCGTCCAGATCGAGCATTAAATTCGAGGCTAAAATTTACTCACTTAAACTTCTCAAACCACCCTCGAAATGTGTCATCTGAAACAACAATTTGTTCATATGCAGCACAAATTTTACGAGCAGTCAGACTAGCATTTTTTACCTTTTTTGAAAGGAAAGAGCATAATATGACAAAAATGAACTTTTTGGTTTTCTATTCTTAGCACTACATTAAAACAAAAATTATGTAACAATGAAAGCCAGAATTATTCATCGCAAACAGAACAGACTGAATCTACATTGCTGAGTAATTCAAGGTCACGCAGTAACAGTAGTAGCAAAACAAGTAATATAAAAATTTTGCTTTTAAAGTCAATTCCTACTTAGGTCACCAAAGAAAAATTTAATATAATCCCTTAAGCTAATATTAGATTTTGTTGCATTAAATTATCTCAATTTGTTGATTTTCTATAAGCAAATAGGTTTACAATGGAAGTCTATGGGAATTTGGCGAAATATTAGAGATATCGCCAAGTTGGCGTCACTTTTGGCGACTTAATTTGGTCGCCAAATTTGGCCATATATCGCCAAGTTGGCGACAAATTTGGCGGTATTTGGCGACAGAACAGGGTTCCTCCAATGATAACCCCCCTTATAGATATGAAGATGCATTAAATGGCGTAAACTTGGTCGCCACTCCTCCTGCAAATCTGAAAGATCTGATTAGTGCCAAAGTGGACCCGATTCCGCGGAATGAAGTTTCTGGGGTATATGTAATTCCAGTGAAAACTGAAGATATTTATCTCGAATACATAGGCATGACTTCACGTAAATTTAAAGTTCGTATTAAAGAACATTTGAGAGATTTAAAGTATAACCGACCTACAACAGCCCTGTCAAGACTTAACCAAAAGCAGAATATACAAGTTAATTCCGAAAACGCAAAAATTATATATCCCTCAAAGAATTATCATGATTTAATTATCCGCGAATCAATAGAAATTATTACTAAAGGAAATACAGTTTGTAATGAGGTTTTATCCTACAATATACCCAGAATTTGGCTCAGTTTGCTTAAAGAAAGAAAAAAACAAGTAATCTTCCACTTCCCTATATCCATGTTTTATTTTATTTTATTTTCCCAATGTTTCCGGATTTATAAATTAACTTCCACTTTCACTCCTTTCGTCACCATCTACGTGGATTTTGAAAATTAGGCGTTCAATCAATAACTGTTGTATTTCTTATATTCCTCAGAAGAAGACTATGTTTTATAGTTGAAAGTATACTAACAAGGGAACCACTTTAGGTGTTGCTCGCACCTAGAATCGAGACCTGGTGCATTTTGTAGCCCTATAAAGTTAGAGAACCGATAAAAATTCTTTGTTAAAATCATATTTTATATATATTTTTTTATTTATAATTTTTTATTATTGGATTTTTATTTGTTAATTTTACACCAAAAGAGAGTTAAGTCGCCAGATATGGCACTTCAAAATTTTCACTAGCTTTACACTTGTAATAGGTTTACGTCCAAACCACTACAACACGGTGCGTAGCGAAAATACTGAGCTAGGGTTGCCGGAAAACTGTACGGGACGAAAAAGACGCCAATCTTTCCCCGCCAAATATGTAAATATAATACTGTATTTTTTTAAAAATCAAATTCGTAGGTTCTTGAAGGAATTTTAAAACTTTTTTCAACATTTTATAGTTATTATTGACTAATTTATATTTTTAACTATTTTTTTTTTTTTTTACTTGTACTTTAACAGCCCGAAAAGTGGTCTCGAAAATTGCATTTTCAGAAAGTTAATCGGCTGTAAAATCAAAAAATATTATTTTAACAAAAAAATTTTATCGATTCCCAAACTTCCTAATATAGAGCTTTAAAATGCACCAGGTTTCAATACTAGGTGCGAGCAACACCTAAAGTGGTTCCCTTCTAAGGTATTAAAATAATTTAACATTTTAAATACTGTGTCATCTTTTAACACTAGAAAGATCGAATATTTTTACTCAACTTTTGTAAAAATATTTCACACCAGAATTTTTACTTTAAATTATTAACTTATTTATTTAACTCGTTTTTTTTTTTTTCTTTGTGTCTTTTAAACTAGCTTTTTAAGAAATTTCTGGTTCGAACCGAAACATATTCATTTGGTAGCGGTCAAAATGACCGCTCGCCGTCTTTCTAGTGTTAAGTAATTTTGCACTTAGTGTAAGTTTAACTTTAACTTTTAAAGATGAATTAAGCATTTGTATTGATTTATTTACTGATGCATTAAATGCTTCAATAACCAATGACCGCCATTTTGTCTCCCATGTAAAACTAAAATTAATTAATTAAAATTTAATTAATGAATTAATATTTGAAAAAACTGTATTAACATCAATTGTCATCCAGTACAAGTTTTAAAAAAATTATTTCAACTTGATAGGATGAATAATGAGTATTTTATTAGCGATTGAAAATTTGAACAAGATATTTAAATAAATAAATAAATAAATAAATAAATATAGGGAGGGTGTGAACTAATAGTAGGAATTGAATAACTAGACAAATCCGAGCAACAATTAAAAAAACCGCAGAACTTTCCGGGTAACCCAATATATCATAACATTGTAGTACAGCTAGCAAACTACACTGAAACGAACGAATTTTTAACAAACTTATCTTGTTACCGAATTGCCTTTACATTAAAAAAATTATATATATATTACTTAACCTCTTTAGGGACGATTTTTTTTATTGAGACAAAAAAAAAGACTTTTTATTTATTTATTACAATTTATTCACTTCATATTAACAGGAAATGAAAAAGAAAAAGAAAAAATAAAGAAGAAAAGAAAAGAAAACAACAATAAAAATTCACAAAATAATAACGTCCACATTTGTGGCCGCTGAGCGTTAATGGTAATTTATGAGTTAAATGATTTCTTATTAAATAAAAACTAATAGTAAATTTCTTTCTTACATTTCTACAAATTACTAAAACTTAATATATTTAATATATCTGATATTATTTTTATCAAATATTAACAATTTGTTTAAATAAATAATCCAACAACACTGACTGACGAAAAATTGCTTCGCGTTTTTTTTCGTATCTCTAACTCTACATCGTTTCAGTCAAACCATATATTTTTTACTTCTCCTCTTGATGGATTCTGTAGTGGTAGGTTAGCATAATTGTTTTTCTTTTTATTATTAGTCCAGGCAATAGAGACCGTATAGGGACTCTATGTAGCAAAATTCATGGTAGTTCTGGAAAAAGGCTTAATATATGTATTTTGGGTCGCTGAATCGGAATTTTTAACTTCCCACCAAAATTTCCCCCCGGCAACCCCCCCCCCCTCCCCACCCACCCACCCAAAGTTTGGTAAAATGCCCCCCAAAAATGGTTTTTATTTAAAAAATCAAATTTTTTTATTGTTTTTGGGGGGAAAATATCTAGAAATTCAGAAAGTAGATAAAATTTTCAACAAATAAGATGCATGACATTATGACGTAGGATGAATGGGGAGGGAGGGATCTGCCTCGGAACATGCGCCGCAGTGCTGCGTGGACTAAGTTGCGCAATTCCACTTAACCACTCACACGTTTACATTAGCCCTCCCATCTTACCTCCGAACATTCCCTTTAAGGTTTACTTTAAGTTTTTTGGGGTTTCTGAATCCGATTTTTTAACTTCTCCCCAAAATCCCCCACCCAAATAGTTGTTTTAAAATTAAATTTTTTATTGTTTTAGGGGAAAAGTATGTAGAAATTCAGAAAGTAGACAAAATTTGCAACAAATAGGATAGATGACATTATGACGTAGGATGAACGGGGAGGGGAAGGGCTGCCCATGAACCTGCCCTGCGGCGCTACGTGCACTAAGTTATGCAAGTCCAGGCAATAGGGGATTTTACCTGTCAAAATTAATACTAGTTCTGGATTTCGACTCACTTTATGTTTTTTGGGTAGCTGAATCCGAATTTGTAACTTCTCACCAAAATTTCACCCGGCAATCCCCCCAAAAAATTGATTTTTTGAAAAAATTTGGTTTTTGAGAACAGCGCGCGGGGAATGTTCTGAGGCAGCCC
Organism: Maratus speciosus; assembly: GCA_963932465.1. Lineage (NCBI taxonomy): Eukaryota > Metazoa > Arthropoda > Arachnida > Araneae > Salticidae > Maratus > Maratus speciosus. The sequence goes on along the minus strand of OZ010794.1, from coordinate 496,450,498 downwards.
CCACTCTCCCCGTTTATCCTACGTGATAATGTTATGGATCCTATTTGTTGCAAATTTTGTCTACTTTCTGAATTTCTACATACTTTTCCCCTAAAACAATAAAAAATTTAATTTAAAAACAACTATTTTTTTTTTTTTGGGGGGGGGGATCGGGGCGGGGGAAATTTTGGGGGGAAGTAAAAAATCGTATTCAGCGACCCAAAAAACTTTAAGTAAACCTTATAGGAAAAGTTCGGAGGGGAGACGGGAGGGCGAATGTAAACCATGTGAAATTGCGCAATATAGTCCACGCAGCACCGCGGCGCATGTTCCGAGGCAGATGCTCCTACGTCATAATGTCATATATGTTATTTGTTGCAAATTTTATCTACTTTCTGAATTTTTAGATACTTTTCCTCTAAAACGATAAAAAAAAATTAACAAAATTTCGGGGACTTGCCGGGGGAAATTTTGGTGGGAAGTTACAAATTCAGATTCAGCGACCCGAAAAACATAAAGTAAGGGGGCATTCCACGTCAAATCAGGCAGTAAAATATCAATATGTAACCCACCATCACAGATTTTAATAAAACTGCGTGTGTTTGTTCTTACTATTAAGATATGATCACCAGTAATTTTTTTTGCTCCTTGGTGAAATAGTTTCTGAGAAAAAAATTGTCAAAATTTTGAAAAACTGCCGTCAGTTGTCATTCTTGATAGCTCGGTTTTCAAATGTAGCATGTCATATATATAATCATATTTCAATATCTACTCTACAAATCATCTTCAAATAATTTATGCACAATATTTAGGGTACGCAGCTTATGAAAAAAATATATTGTTACGCTTATAACATTTTAAGTGTGTCTAAAAAAATATTTAAACTTTGAAGTCGTGAATTTTTTATGAAAAATAATGCATTAACAAAAAAAGCAATATCAACAAAAGGCGGTATTTTTATTAAATTTATTTTTTATGGGAGATATACTTAAAGGTGTCCTTTACCTGATTCTGAAATAAAAATAGTGGGATTTTGGGTGTTTTTGGTAGTATTTCCTATTTAAAAATATTTTGAGGTGCATTTCATATCAAATCAAGCAGAGTCATTCCATGTCAGTTCCCCTAAGCCATTTAATCACTGTCACAAATTTCAATGAAATTGGGTTTGTTTATAGGTTATTTTAAGACGTAATCACCTTTAATTTTCTTGATCCTAAGTAAAATATTTTTTAAGATAAAAAATATCAAAATTTTGAAAAATTGTTTTAAATTTTTTTAATGACAGTTCGATATTCAAAGACTACATTAAAAAAAGAAAAAAGTCATTTCAATATAAAATCACTAAATAGGTTTCAAATAATGTATATGTGACAAATAATGCAGGCTGATTATTATTTCTTGTTTTTTTATCATGTTAAAACACTAAGAGTGTCTTTTATCTTATGAATTTTTAAAATCAAGAATTTTGTCAAAAATAATGTGTTAATCAAAAATTTATTATTAACCGAAGGCAGGGTGTTATTGCTTTTTTTTAATTGTACGTAAAAATATCTTTTAAATGGTTATAAAATAAAAATAGTGAACATATGAGAAAAAATTATCAAAATTTTGGAAAAATGCCACGAGTTGCCATTAATGATTGTTCAATTTTCAAAGGCCTCATTTTATATATAAAATCATATTTCAATAACTAATAAAGAAATCTTCTTCGAATAATTTAAGCAAGGTAAATAAAGTATGTAGATTATGAAAAAAAATATTGCTGTAATGTTAAAAAATATTTAAATGTGTCTAAAAAATTGTATAATCTTTGAAATCAAAAATATTTTACAAAAAATAATCAAATTATTAAAAAATCTTTATCAATCAGAGGCGGAGTTTCTATGACTAATTTTTTAATTTTAAATTGTACATAATACTACATTATAACTGGATCTGAAATAAAAATAGTGGGATTTTGGTTGGTTTTAGTAGTATTTAAATCACATTTAAAATTATCAATATTTTCAAATGTAAAACCTATCCAATGTATCATCCCTGGAAATATTTTTATTTATACATTTATTATATTTTTCAAATTATCTTTTATGTTCGTTTCTTAAGGAAAAAAATAAACAATATTGTTTTTTAGTAAAACTTCTAGGGCGAAGAGCAATTATCCCTTTCCAAAAAAGAGAAAAATCACTAGCTCCTCACCGCCCAATAGAAATTTTCAAAATGACAGTCCTAATCTTTAACTCATATTTGGCTGTTAATATTGAAAATTTAGCATTGAGCTGCTAATATTGAAAAAAAAACCAAATTTCACTCTGTTGAAGAAAATTCTGACGTATTGTGCTTTAAATATATGCAAAAAATGCATAATCCATTATATATATGTCTTTCAAATAACTATATCTAAAAAAATATTTAAAACTTAATGAGTTGCACTTTTGTAACTTTATTCAGTTTCTAATGATATGTACTGTAATTTCGGGTGTATAGCCCGCAGATCAAACAATTCAGTTTGGACCCAGAAATTTTATTCAGTATTTGAAGACCAATATTTACTGTGATCTAAAAAGTTATATTTTATTTTTAAAAATTTATGGGTCGAAACACGATTGTATGATCCGCGGGCTATACACCGGAAATTACGGTAATTTGATTTATTTCATCACAATATTGCTGAAAGGTGGATTTTCAACATATATATGTGTGTATATATATCCCTGTTCTCAAACAAATTATTTAAAAATTATTCATTTATGTTTAATAAAGCATATATATATTGTTTATACACTTACAGAAAATACATATAGCAAATTTTATGATATTATGTCAATAACGTCTAAAAGTAAAGAACTTATCTAATAGTATGTAACGAAAAATTTAACATGTGGTGTAATGACAACAAAATTTTATAATTGTTTTACTTAATTTGGATGAATGAAAAAAGCTTACATGTTTATATTTTATTGAAGTACAGGTTAAAATGTCACAAAGACATACCTCAACAACCACTGAGTATGTCATATTCACACTACAGATGATTTTTTTTTTCTTTCGATCTTTCGGGTTTGATTTCAGATGGTAATGAATTAATTAGTTTTGTTAGAAGTGTCATTGCAGTCAGCATATTAGGCTCACTATTTTTTTTTTTTTATATAATTTGTTTTGATTGACTCGATGAACAACAATATTTAAAGGGACCATTTCATGACTTTTCAATTAATGTTGTTTAGTTATTATTATCGTCTTAAGATAATAAGTTGATATTAAAATTTTTAAATGCAGTTTATTTATTATTTGAACAGTTGAAAGTATTTTTCAATAAGAGTGCGGGCTGTTGATTTTAAGTCGGCTGTTGAGCAATGTAGTGTTGGTAAAGGAACTGGTACTATTTAATTTAATTTTTATTGCTCTAAATAATATTTGTTATTTTATTATTGTATGTATTATATTTAAGCAAGAGTAGAAATACACGATATCGTAGTCATTTTAGTACATCTTAGCATGAAAAGCTTCCATATTTATCATTAAACATTCACATTTTATGAAAATTTTCTTAAAATTGCTCATATTTTCACTATTTTTATTTTATAACTATTGAAAAGATATTTTTACGTACAATTAAAAAAAGTAATAACAGCCTGCCTTCGGTTAATAATAAATTTTTGATTAACACATTATTTTTCACAAAATTCTTGATTTTAAGAATTCACAAGATTAAACACACTCTTAGCATTTAAACATGACAAACAACAATAAATAATAATCTGCCTACATTATTTGTCACATATACATTATTTGAAACTTATTTAGTGATTTTATATTGAAATGACTTCTTTTTTATGCAGTCTTTGAATATAGATCTGCCATTAAAAACATTTTAAAAAAAAATTTCAAAATTTAGATATTTTTTTTATCTTAAAAAATATTTTACTTGTAATCACCTTTAATTTCCTTGATCCTGTCTTAAAATGAGCTATAAACATACCCAGTTTCATTGAAATTTGTGACAGTGAATTAAATATCTTAGCGAACTGACATGGAATGACTCTGCTTGATTTGATTTGAAATACGCCTCAAAATATTTTTAAATATGAAATACTACTAAAAACACCCAAAATCCCACTACTTTTATTTCAGAATCAGGTAAAGGACACCTTTAAGTATATCCCCCACAAAAAATAAATTTAATAAAAATACCGCCTTTTGTTAATAATGCTATTTTAGGTAATGCATTATTTTTCATAAAAAAATCACGACTTCAAAGATTAAACATTTTTTTAGACACACTTAAAATGTTATATAAGCGTAACAGTATTTTTTTCATAAAATACGTACCCTATATATTATGCATAAATTATTTGAAGATGATTTGTGGAATAGATATTGAAATATGATCATATTTATGTCATGCTACATTTGAAAATCGAGCAGTCAAGAATGCCAACTGATGGCAGTTTTCAAAATTTTGACAATTTTTTTCTCAGAAACTATTTGACCAAGGAGTAAAAAAAAATACTGGGAATCATATCTTAATAAAAGGAACAAACACACGCAGTTTCATCAAAATCTGTGATGGTGGGTTACATGCCTGCCTGAACTGACATGGAATGACCCTAAGTCGATTTCCAGAACTACCATTAATTTTGCCAGGTAAAATCCCCTGTTGCCTGTCTATATTGACAGTAATTATAAACTAGAAAACAGGAATTCTGCTTTTTCAGAATTTAGTGTCTCCCCGGATGATAAAAAATATATGTATATTTAAATAGTACAAAACATATTTCAGTTTTACGACTTAAAGCACAAACTTTTATTTTATGTAAAATGACGTCATTCGCATCCGCTTAAGAATTCCACATTTACGATCCACTCTTAAACATCTACAGTAAAGTTTATAATAGCTATATATAGTTTATAATAGCTCCATGTTTTATTATTCGTAGAAATTATTCGTTTATATTTTTTTGAAAATAGCACGTGTTTTAATTTCATTTTCTTTAGGTTGTTATGAGAAAATGGCAACAAAAAGATATAATTGCTATTTTTCAACTATTTTCCCTTTACTTTCTATATAAATGGAGTACTTGAATTGCCAAAATTAAACAAATGGTGCTAAAAACTACAAAAGTTAATATTTCAAAAATCAATGGAGATACAGTATTCAAACAAATTGCATTTAAAAGTACTTTATTTCCCAGTACGACGGTATAAACATTGAAAATGTGCGATTCTTAGAAATTAAGAAAATTGCTATAGAGCATTTAATTGTACAATGATACATCTGATTTGTTTATTGCTAGCTTCTGTAATGTAACGTTATTTTTTGGAGACAAAATAAGCTGGGAGAAAGAAATAGCATACCGTCCCGGGGGCTAAAAACTAAACACATGTCCACATATGTGGCGAAGGCTAAACAAAGGTATAAAAAAAAAAAAAAATGGTTCATTTTCGCGTATTAGGATATCTTCAGACATTTTTAATGAGTTCACGTGCGCAGATCATGATAAAGACAATATATATTATTCGATTAAAGTTAATTAAATCATATATTTTTCAAAAGAATTATTCTAATGATTTATTCCATATGCAAACATCCCCTAATTAAATTAATGTAAAAAACATGATATTTTATCTGATAAATATATTTCATTAATTAAATTCCATTAATATTAAAATCTGTCGAATGAAAAAATGAAATAGGGATTTTACGTAAAACACAAGGCAACGTCTTTAATTACAGCATGAAATTGAATTTTATTTATTAATTAATGATTCATTTAGACCATTTGGACATTCTTTTTTTCAAGTTTTATAATACCTTTCTGTTACGATTATTAAGTGGTTTGGATAAAGAAAACGAATTTAATCAAATGACAATACATTACTTCTGGTAAAATTAAGAGATTTAGAAATTTTTTAAACCTTTCGACAATTTTTAACTTTTTAAAACTTTGGTTTAGCATGTTTTTCTTACATAAGTGTTATATAACGATAGAGAATAAATTGCCAAAAAGTTTATTAGTTTCTGAAATATTAATGAAATGTTATGATGTTCCTAAAATCCAGTAAAATTAGCTAATTTCTTAATACGAATCGCATTCGACAAATGAAATTATGAAAAAAAAACTGATTGACTGAATTTATAAAAATTTCATAAAAATAAATACAGTAGAACTCCGCGAATCTGAACCCCGCTGATCCGAAATTCCGGTTAATCCGAACCGATTTTATTTTCGAAAATTATACTTGAACAGATTAAAAAAGCATAATAAAAATACTCAATATTGTAAAATTAGAACATATCCATATGTACACGTACACAAAATGAAAACGTGCAGTGTAGGCCTACTCGTAGACGCCATCTTAAAAAAACTCTCGTATATCTGTTTGTTTGCTAGTCACTATGAAAATCTTTTTTAAAATGCAAATAGTATTTAATTCAGATGATAGAAAAATTATTTTTCCTTCCAACAGTTTGATCTCTCAAATTATCTACAGAAAACTTTTACTTTTTCTCCCCCCCCCCCCATTGGCGTGGTGATAGAGCTATTTATAGATTCACGATTTTGAACCATTTGTAATGGGTTGTTACGTAATTTCTCATTCTGAAGTTCCATTTGGATTATTAAAAACACCGGGAGTGATTAAACGGGAATACTATTTTTCCCGAAAGTCGTGCCGGATTATGGAGCATGTCAGATATTAGGATGCCGGATTACAGGAGTTTTACTATACTATCGAGTATTCATAACTTACATTTTTTGTGTGGCTTTTTCTACATTGTGTAGTAGTACATCTTTTTCTTTTCTGTTTTTATCAGAATTTCGGGTTAATCCGAATTTTTTATAATCCGAACTGGCAACGGTCCCAATTATTTCGGATTACGGGGTTCTACTGTATAATAATTAACCAATCTTATACTGGCTGACCCAACTCTAAGAACAAGTATTATTTTTAACTACATTTTAATTTTAACTTTTAAAATTAGTGAAAAATGAGACGTAATCAGTAAAATGCAATTAAGATAAGAAATTATAAAGTTATTAATTGAGGCTTTGATCTTTGGAATTACGTAATGAAATTTCAACGAAAATTTTGCCACTATGACACAATTATTTCAAAGAGCACTAAAAATAATATCCTTTTTTTAAAGTGCAATAAATTATTAATAAATATATTCCCAAGCTTGATGCCATGTTTGCCAGTTGCAATTTTACCATCTAAACATTCGCACTCTTGACCTGATTTTCTAATCTGTGTGCCTTCTAAATCCAGAAATTTACCTTTAGACGCATTCATAGTAAAATATTTAGTTTTATCAAAGAAAACACTCATTTCAATTTTTTCATGTCGTCATTTTCACTCTGAGATTAGCGTCTCAATCTCAGTATCAGTGAAATGAAAAAAATATTAAAATGTAACAGCTTTATGTGTAAAAATGCATTTTTAAAAATCGGGACGTCATTTTCTGTTCAAAAATTTTATTAAAGTTATTTTGTATTGTAATACAAAAATGACATTCGTATTGATAAGGTTATTATATACAATATCTGCACCCAAATGTATGAAAACATGGAGGACTGGGTGCAAGAAAACACAATGGTAAACCTACGAGTCAACTGCTATAATTCGGTTTTCAGGTGTTTTCCACCAGACACGACTTGGAAGACCGAATGAGTTTTAATATGCGAATCGAGTTTTACCTCATTTTGGAATTTCAGCAGTAAACTCGATGAGGTCTATAAAGGCAGATGTTTGTCTTTCTAGGAGTGTGTTCAAGAAGCACGCGCGCTAAGCGCGCGAGCTCAGGAGGCAGGAATATGGAGTGGGTCTATATCATGGATGTAGTGTGTTCAGGTAGTGTATTCAGGAACAGATCATGGATTTGATTAATTAAGGTGCTAATTATGAAGATATTTTGTTGCAGATGCAATGTGTGCTAGATGGCCGAATGGATAAGGCAGTGAACTCGAGACTAGGGATTCTGGGTTCGAATCCTTCTGATCCCACATTGTGTTGTAACTTTTTTTTTGTTTTGTTTATTGGTTGTTTTATATTTTTCATAATGAATAAGATATTTTTGATGAAGATATATTTTTTATTTTTATTATACAGAGGCACGTGTATTTTTATTATAATAATAAAATACTTATTTAAATGTGAGAAAATGAGGTATTTCGAGATGAAAGTTTTACATCTGAACGCCTTTTAAATATTCAAAGTTTCGTTTCTAAGAATGTATAATGATATAAACATTAAGCAAATCCAAATGAAAAAATAATATATATCGCACGTAGGATAATTCCTTGATTTTTTTTTTTTTTTTGAGTACTTTACGAGTGAATTTTTATCGAGACTAGGCTGGAAATCATATTTTACTTTGAACATTATAAAAATAAAATGTAATAGTTGTAGATTATTTTAACTAAAAATATCTGTACATATATTTTTTAAAGAGATAAAATATATAGGTCTGCTGTCTAGTTTTGTAGTGAGTAAAGTATGATTAGAATGTTTATAAATTTTCTACTGAAAGTATAAATAAGTATTTTGCTTATACTAACAGAATTTTGAATGCCATTTATTTCTCATGTTTTATGATGTATTTCTGTTATCCACATGGTATTAAAATATGCAATCATAAAATAAGAAATATATATATTAAAACCTTCTCTGAAAAACTGTCTAACTAACAATGCAAATTCCATTGAAATCGATCCAGTATAGTAGATTACAAACAAATCTCATATGTTGATATCACAATCTTGGTTTGCTAACAGCATTTTATTTATCACGGAAGATATAAATCAACTGATAAATCATTTTTAAACAAATAAAAAGAAAATTGTTAAGAAGTTAAAATTTTTAGATCACCAGTTGAATTCTTAAATTGTATCAATCAACCTACCAAACAAAGCACAACCAATAACACATAAGCAGAAAACGCACAATCACGTAATCAAATCGCCCACACAATTTTTTTGAGCAGCTCGCGCGGAGTTTGCGTGCGGTTGGTTAACTAATTTTAAATGCCAAATGGGCTAAAGTAGATAAAGAAGGTCACGTGATGTTTTTCCCGACTATTTTAGATTTTATCTGAGTGAACATAGGCATGTATTCCTGTTACGAAAACCATGTTTTGGAAGAATAAAGAAATATAGTCGTTGGTTTTACCTTTTTTGAACCATAAAAATAATGAAATAATTGAATTATGTTAAAATTCCTTTCTTCGATAAGACCTACTCCATGGCATAAACTTCTGAGCGCGCGCGCGGCGCGAAGTGCACTTCTGAACACGCTCTCCTTCAGTATGTGTGTGCGCGCGCTTTATTCTGTAGGCATAGATGTGCGCAGAGCTAAAAGATTTGACATGAATGTACCTGCATATCTGAAGTTATGCATTTCAGAGCCAGTTTTTTTAATTGGTTTCTTTAACTTAATGAAGGGGAGTGTGAGGGGCATGAAGGAGAGTTGGAAGACCCTATACCTACTGCGTTAAAATAATGTACCTTTTCTCAGAAAATACGAAAGATATTTATTTAAAAAAATTAACATACATAACGTAAATAAATACTAATAAAGTCAAGTCAAATTCATGAACAGATATTCTTTAGTTTTTTTTTTGTTTTTTTTTAAATTTTGGAATAAAAACTATTAGAATCATTTTGAAAAACCGCCTTCAGCTTCTCGTTAAACTGCATATAGTACATTGATAAATATATAGGTAAAGAAAATTCTCCCACCTTGAATTTGTTCACCTGTTTTGTTTATAAGAAGTTATGCTTACACCCGTGCAGGGGGCGAATGCAAGAAGTCAAAATTATTCTTGAATGTATTATGTAACAAAAAGCTATTATTAAATACTTTTAAATAGTAATTATTTCTTTAAAGTGTTATTGGATATAAAGTTATTTCATATATAATAGCGGTATTTTATTAACTTCTTTTCTTCATTTAAATCAGTAAAGTATGCGTATGAGAGATGTACAACCATATCTATATATCATGAGAAACATATAAAAATTGGGAAAAAGGGGAACATTGTAAAAATAAAAATATTTTTTAGGCACTGATAACAATATCATTAGGTTTAGGGGCGGTGATTCGAAAATGATAACATACAATATCCAAAGGTTAGAAAGAGGTCAGAAAGTTAAATATTTTATACATGTACAGTCCCTTAATAATAATAATAATAATAATAATAATAATAATAATAATAATAATAATAATAATAATAATAAAACTCTTACCTCTTTCCTGAACTATGAATGACCTAATTCTTGCTCGGTCTTTGGTAAGCATTCTATAAATTGAAGATTGCGTGTAATGATTTAAATAATTTATTTATATATAAGACTAATACTGGTGCAAACAAAATAATAAATTATTTTTCTAGAGAATCAATAACTGCACTTTATCATTGAACGATCAAACTTCTCAGTTAAAAAGAATAAATAGAACACATAATAAACAAAAAGACCAATATTGGTGCAAACAAAACAATAAAATATTTTTCTAGAGAACCAATAACTGCATTTTATCAATGGACGATCGAACTTCTCAGTCAAAAAGAATGCACAGAACGCTTAATAAACAAAGTTCTTTTCAGTTTAAATCTCTCATTTTTCGTCTGCGCGCCAAAGAGTTTCCAAAATTGTTGGCAATTAAAACATGTACGTTGATTCTGCAGCTGATAATATACAGTACATTATTCATAAAGCTTTTTTAAGCCGTGTCATTAATTATAAAAAAATTGAACATAAAATACATTATTGTGGCATGCACAGTATGTTTTAATAAACATAAAAAGAAAGAAAAAAGAAAGAAAAAACCCTTACCTTTTTTGTGAGCTATGAATGACCTTATTCATGCTCCATGTAGGAAAGAGATAGATGGAAGTGCAGTAAGTTGGATGGGGGTGACACCAAAAAAGTAACCCTAAAATCAGCTACAGCCGGCCCAAATACAAGCACGTTCTTTCCTGAAAATAGAAGAAAACTTTTAGCAATACAGTTTTTAATTCATAATACAATGGAATGCTGCTTTAGAATTCTTAAAAGTAAGCAGATAACTTTTATTTAGGGAAACAAATACACGGGCGATGTCAAAGGATTCGGTCCCTGTTCCAGATTCTTGTTTAGGCCGAGATTTAAATTTGAGCGATAACGCGCATCATATTTCAAACCGTTTTTACGACATACTGCGTCTCCATCTATTTCTTTCCTCCATGTTCAATCTCGATCTTTGGTTAGTATTCTTTAAATTGAAGATTGCGTGTAATGATTTAAATAATTTAATTCCACATAAGATGAATACTGGTGCAAACAAAACAATAAATTATTTTTCTAGAGAATCAATAAATTCACTTTCATCATTAAACGATCAAACTTCTTAGTTAAAAATAATAAATAGAACACTTAATAAACAAAAAGATCTTTTCAGTTTAAATCACTCATTTTTCGCCTGCGCGCTAAAGAGTTTACAAAAGTGCTAGCAATTACAATATGTACGTTGATTCTGTAACTGATGGTATGCAGTACATTATTCATAAAATACATAATGGGAACTTTAAAAAGGAAAAAAAATTAAAAAGTCTAAAAAAAGGTTGTTTTTTATTAGTTGTTATTTATTTATATGGTGCATTTTATTTATTTTATTAGTACATTATTCTTAAAGCTTTTTTAATCCGTGTCATTAACTATAAGAAAATTGAACAAAAATAAATTATTGTGATATGCACAGAAAATTTTAATAAACTTTAAAAAAAAACCTTACCTCTTTCGTGAATTATGAATGTCCTTATTCATGATTAATCTTTGGTAAGTATTCTTTAAATTGAAGATTGCGTCAAATGATTTCTATAATTTAATTCTATATAAGACGAATACTGGTGCAAACAAAACAATAAAATATTTTTCTGGAGAATCAATAACCGCACATTATCATTGGACAATGAAACATCTTACTCAAAAAGAATACATAGAACACTTAATAACCAAAAAGTTCTCTTCTGTTTAAATCCATGGAGGAAAGAGATGGATGGAGAGGCAGTATGCCCTAAAAACAGTTTGCAATAAGATGCGCGTATCGCTCAAATTTAAATGCTGTTATTCGGCCTAAATAAAACAAGCACCTGGAACAGGAACCGAATCCTTTGACATTAACCGTGCATTTTTTCTCTAAATGAAAATGATCTGCTTATATTTAAGCATTCTAAAGCAGCATTTCATTGTACAGTAGAACCTTTTTTATCCGAAACTCAACTCTCGGTTAACCGAAATCCATTTTTAAAAAGTTTCTTTTTCTTTACCATCACTTTCTACTTAAACTACTTTCACACTTGCGCTACTTTCTTGTATGCAAAATCCATTTTTAAAACTTTTCTTTTTTTAAGTATCATATTGCTTGTGTGAAAACGGTCCTTTCAGAACTACGAGTACATATAAATATTTTTTATCCCTTTCTTAGAGTTTCTTCGAATTTAACTTGAGCTCTCGTAAGCTGCGAAGTGGAACGAGGAAAAAGAACTAATTAGCAATTCTGAAGCTTCTGAATGTTTTGAAAAAGCATGACTGGAGCAGCAAGAAGACTCTGTGATGCCAGGGAACTAATGATATTAAAAAACTCCGTAATAGAGCTTTAAGGCAAAGGCAATCGAAACTGCGACAAACAAAACATTTTTTCAAGCCCTTGTGATATATGTAAAAGGTACATAATTTCAAAATTAAAAATTCAGGTAATTTATTCTTGCTTCTATTTTGCTATTGTTTTATTTTTATTAAGCATTTGTTACAATAATAATAAATATTGCATATATTTCACCTTAATCTTAAAATCGAAGCATTCTCGATTATCCGAAAATTTCGATTTTCCGAAAGATGGTCGGTCCCAATTACTTCGGATAATCGAGGTTCTAATATATTATGAATTAAAAATCTGTATTACTAAAATTTTTCTTCCTTTTTTGCGAAAGCACTTCGTTGTGTTTGGACCGAATGCAATGGATTTCAAGGTTACATTTTCGGCGTCACTTCCAGACTTTATTTCTATTCTTTCTCTTTACTCTATGGTTTAAATCGCTTATTTTTCGTCTGCGCTCCAAACAGTTTGCAAAACTGTTAGCAACTGCACCATGTACATTGATTCTTCAGTTGTACATTTTATGATACGTTATTCATGAAGCTAAACCTTTTTCTAATCCGAGTCATTAATTAGAAGAAAATTTTACATAAAATAAATTATCGTGACATGTACAGAAAGTTTTAATAAACTTTCGTCTTTACAGTGAAATGCGCTGAACATTTAAAAAAGAAAAGTGGAAATTTATTTGGTCTAAAGCTTATGCTCAAAAGGAAATCTCCGAATTGGAAAAGTTTGAGTGAATGTTTTGAAATTTCCTTTATTTTAACCTAAGTTGAATTAACTATTTTAACTATTTCATCTATTATAATCTAATTTGACTAAAACAAAATTCGAGAGTAAAGAAATTTTTCAGACTCTTTCAAATTTGTTATTTTTATTCTTTATTTATACTTAGCTTTTTAGTAATTGAATTTTGTTTTAATTAAATCAAGTTCTTTTAGAAGCACAAAACTTAACTCTTCTAAATGAAGGATCGCTGTACTCTTTTTTAAAAGTAATCAAATTAGAAAAAATATTTTTGTATTGTTGTTTCCTGTTTTAAAATATATTACGTTTTGAAAATAAGATTTAGAGATTTTTTTTTTTAGATTTTTTTTATATATATTTATGAAAATTTCAACTTTTATTTTATAAAATGTAGAAATTTTCAATGAACGGAGTTTTTTGCAACAACATAATTTTGGTGGAAGATATAAGGAAATTTTCCAAGTTAAATATATTTTTTGAAACAACTAGCATTTACCAACGTAATTGTTAGCAATTTCCGAAGCGTTTATGATACCGATATGCAGATATGTCTATCACTCTACTTGTATTTCCACGCTGATTTAAATCATGCTTTTTAAACTACGAAACCGATGTATGTATTTGCAAATATTGCAGCATATTCTCTATAAAAATTAGGTGTGCAGCATTTATTCTTCTTTTTCATGGAGACATACATATATATGACAGGCTTAGCATAGATTGATGACCGAATGAAAAAATAAATATTCATTAGATCGGATTTAATAGCTGTTTACATCATTTGGCAACAAATGTTACTTTCTAAAGCAAAGCTTTTAAATAAACCGCTGAGGCATCTATACTGGAAAAGTACATTTAATTCATATAACTAAAGCAATTGTTACCCGACTGGAAAGAAGGGTTATGTGGTTAATGCGTATCTGGGTACGTGGATTCATTTTCACAAAAGTTCCGAAAATGGATATCGAACAGCGAATTAGTAATGGAATCGTGGGAGAAGAACGGGTTTAGTACTTTACCTCAGGCCTTTGAGGAAAATAAAACACATAAGGTATTAAGACTGTTGTGGCAACCTAAACAGGACATGTTGATGATGGAAATCGATAATTTATTAGAATTTTTATGCAAGGCAAAAAATACGAAGAGGTTCGTTCTGCAAGTAGCAGGCAGAATTTTTGACCCCTTGGGTCTCATATCGCCATTTACTATAAGAATTAAACGGTTGTTTCAAGAATTATGGAGTAAAAAATCTAACATGGGATGAAGAATTACCCTCCGATATTTCAAAGCTGTGGGAACAATGGTGTTCCGAGTTACCCCATTTAGCACAACTAAAGATTCCTAGAAATGTGTTACAGTTCCCTGAAGACTCTGAATATAAATTAATACTGCACACCTTTGCCGATGCCAGTCCCAGGGCATACGGTGCTGTCATATATCTACAAACATATTCCAAGACCCAATATTCCATTAATTTGCTTACATCAAAAAGCAGAGTGGCACCTTTGAAAAAGGTGTCATTACCCCGGCTAGAACTTTTAGGTGCGTTACTAGCAGAGCGTTTAACTTGTGAGGTGAAGAAGGTGCTAGATCGCAAGGGACCATCTTCTATGTTTCTATGGACAGACTCGCAGATTGCTCTTTATTGGATCAAGGGATCTGCAAATAGGTGAAAATCATTCGTGTCCAACCGTGTAAAAGAGATACAATCGCTGACAGACCCATCCAGGTGGTTTCACTGTGCAGGGTCCGAGAATCCGGCAGATGTGCTGACAAGAGGTGAAAAATCGGAAAGTCTTATTCAGAATCACAAATGGTGGACTGGTCCAGAGTTTCTGAAGGACTCATTAGATATATGTAACAACGAACAATTATTAGTAGTTCCAGATCAGGAGATCTATTTAAACGAACTAAAAAGACACTCCTCAAACATTACTCATTTACCTTGTCTATTTCCAATAACATTTCCATGATTGAACATATTTTTTCGACTACTAATAATTTTGTGAAATTAATACGCATAATTAGTTTTATTTTTAGATTTATTTTTAATTGTCGTAATCTCCAGAAAAGAAGAAGTGGAGCTTTAAGCCTTGAGGAGGTGAGGCAAGCCGAAGTATTTTTAATTCGGTCGGCACAAAAGGGTGAGTTTCGAGAAGAAATAAAATGCATCGAAAAAGGTAAAAGCCTGTTCCACACAAAAGTAGATTATCTTCTTTAAATGTATTCCTAGGAGATGAAGGGTTAATTAGAGTTGGCGGCCGTTTATCGCATGCCGATTTACCGCTTAACTCTAAATTTCCAATTGTGTTGCCTGCCAATCATAAGTTAACGGAACTTATCCTAAATTATTTCCATTTGAAGTATTTTCATTTAGGCCCACATGCCTTACTTTTCCATGTTAGACAGAAGTTTTGGCCACTTAATGGCAGGAATAATTGCCGGAAAATTGTACACAAATGTGTAACATGTTTCAAAAATAAGCCTGTTGTCAGCTCCCAGTTGATGGCCGATCTGCCAAGGGAACGTGTGACACCAAATTTTGTATTTTCGGTGACAGTTCTGGATTACTGTGAACCCTTTTCTATTAAATTTAAAAATCAAAGGAAGGGCGTATTGAATAAAGTTTATGTAGTAGTGTATATATGTTTATGCACCAAGGCAATACACCTGGACTTTGTTTCAGATCTCACAACTCAGGCTTTTATAGCTAGTCTAAAACGTTTCTTTGGCAGAAGAGGGAAATGTGCAAAAATCCTATCGGATAATGCAAAAACGTTCATCGGAGCTGACATCGAGTTGAAAAAATTACATAAACTGGTTAGTTTCCCAGATGAGGAGTTGTGTAACTTTTTAACTCAGGAAGGTATCAAATGGGAATTTATTCCTCCCAAATCTCCGAATTTTGGTGGCATCTGGGAGGCAGCAGTAAAATCGTTCAAGTTTCATTTGAAAAGGGTAATAGGTGATCAAAAATTAACGTTAGAAGAATTTCTAACAATACTAGCGGAAATTGAGGGAGTTTTGAACTCTCTCCCCCTTACCCCACTATCCCTAGATTTTGAAAATTTTGAAACTTTGACACCATCACATTTTCTTATCGGTAGGCCAATCACTTCGATCCCCGAACCTCAACTAGACGAGATTAATGACAATCGATTAGCCAAATGGCAGAGAATCACCAAATTTAGCCAACAAATTTGGAAAATTTGGAAACGCGACTATTTGAATAATCTCCAACAGAGGGGGAAATGGAAATTTAAAAAGGATGATGTACAGAAGGGAACTTTGGTACTAATAAGGCAGGACAATTTACCTTCCACCAAATGGTTGGTTGGTAGAATAGTTGAAGTTTTTAAGGGAAGAGATAATATAATTCGAACGGTGAATTTACGCTTGTCAGATGGGCGAATTTTTAAAAGAAACGTCAGAGATGTTTGTATATTACCATTTGAGTAACAAATTTCCTTTCTTTTCTGAAGCGAACTCTAAAAAATATTTTATTCTGTATTTAATCTAGTATTATAGTGAATTATTCTTGTATTATTATTGTGTATGTAAGTTGTTTATATCTTATAATTTTTTCTTGTATGATATTTTTTGCAAATTTATGTGTTAATGTATATTGAAACTTGCATTTCAATCCCCGGGGGAGTGTTTCCTCCGTGCATCATAATTGATAGTGAGAGGGCGCTGCAAGCGCTCTGGACTGTAAGGAGCGCAGGCGAAAATTCCCCGCCAGATGAGTAGATGAAGTTGAGTAAGATGTGTTCTTAAGGCGTAAGCGCAGTGTACCAACCACTGCCCTTTGGAATATTTTTTTGTAAATAATAAATGTTTTTGGAACAATCAAATATTTAAAAAACAGCTTGTATAAAATGGTTCGGTTAAAAATGTCATTATCTTTTTTACCTTTATAACGACGCTATGGAGAATATTCTTCCGTTAGTTTCAAGTTTACAAAACTCCGTCAGCTTGGGAATATCTTTCAGAACCACGGCATTGAAACGCATTATGTTTTGAAATTTTTAAGCTTATATTTTATGTTTTGATCGAGTTTTAGATATTTTCAGGAACAGGTATAGCGCATTCCTGAATTATTTTCTTTATTTAAATACACCATTATGCAAATTTCACAATGTATATTGTTTATGTTAATTAATAAGAATACCCGAATTTTCTAAAATTTATTTATCGAACAAAATTTAATTCGTACAAAATAAAACGAAAGTATTTTGCGCATACCTATATTTACGCTGCATGAAGTGGTGTACAAAAAATTGCTAGCTGCTTTACTCTTATACCATATGACGTCACATTAAAATTCAGCGGAATGAAAATAAATTTAAATATATTGTTTTAATGTATGACATAATTTTCCATAATAAATGCGTTTCTCATGTAAAACTGATTAAACATGTAAACATGATTTATTTATTTTAAACTTTTTTCTATTTTAAGATTCACGGGTACATGTATTATTTAATTTAAAAGTGTTTGCAAATATTCTCCTTTGAGCTTTTTAAATATAACATAATAATCACGATTAAAAGTTTTTCATGGGTAATAATTTATTTGTGGCACTTTTAATATGACAATATCGAATATATGTGAATTTTACATATGACGTAATTATCACCTTTAAATGCATTTCGCGTGTAATAATTTTATTATTTTAAAGTTTTCGTACTGTTTTAATATGTACATGTAAACATTTTAATGTAATTTTCAATATTTTCTACTTTTAACACGTGATCATTTAATTCTTAATTTAAAATTTTCTTTCTGTTTTTAGGAATTTCACTTTTCAATTTCAATTTGAAAATGACGACAAAAACAAATCTAAATTTTATTTATTCAAATTTTCCTGAAAAACATAATTTAATCACAATATTGTTTTATTATCGATTGAAATAAAAGATAATTTCTATTTCTGTCTGAAAAATGACGGAAAAGAAGAAATCTAATCCCTGTAGTTTCTTCCTGTTCTCCCCTTTTTTCCACAAAAATAGTTTAATTTATTTGCCATCATTATAGAATGTCATTAAAATTAGAAAAATTTAATATATTGAAAACTAATTCAAATTTTAAAATTATAATACCAGTTTCAACACCTGTGGATCAATACAAGTATTTGTTGTTAATTTCACTGCCAAACCTTCCATATTTTATCAGAAATAGCCCTAAAACATAATCAGTAGTTTCGTAAAATCGTTCCATAAATACGTTTCATTAGGATTTTTATATATCTATGGCAGATAAGGAGAGTATTTTAATAAAAGACAGTGTATAACTGTATCTTACCACTTCCCATTTATCTTAAATCTGGATGTTATCGGGTAAGCTATGTACTGTACATACGATAATCTTCACTGTCCTTTGCTATATTTCTTTGTGTTATAAAAACTCGGGTTTGTATTCGAATTATAATATAGAATTTTACAAATTCGGAATTAAAATATTTAAAATAATTTTGACACTCTCATGAAAGGCACTAGCAAATCTTCTTTATATATACTATTTTTGGTGATGCTTCTAAATAGTTAAGAAAACAGTTCTCTTCTTAAACCATAAGCTGAAAGTCGGCATTTAAAAAATCTTATTTTTGTAAATATCTCCTGCATAAAAAAAAAAAAAAAAAAAAAAAAAAAAAAAAAAAATGTCTAAGTGATAGTATTACTCGTGTACAGGGGGTTCCGTACAATAAATATATTAAATATTAACGGTAATATTACGAAAAATTGTTGCCAAAAGAATAATAAGACTTTGTAAAAAAAGTTCTGTTTTTTACAATTTGACGTTTATTGCTTTTATACTACTACTACTTACACAAATATATCATTAAAGGTTGTTATCTACACTGTAAAAAAAAATCTGTAAAGTTACTAAAATTTTTCTAGGAAACTGAAATTTCTAGAATATTTTATCCAACGACAACAACAAAAATTGATATAACAGATACGCTTTTGCACAGTAAATAAAAAATCTCTAATGTTACTAAGAATTTTTTAGAAAACTGGGATGCCAAGAACTTTTTATGTAACTGCAACCCGAGTTAAAAATAAATTTTTAATAAGATTACTGTAATTGTAGTAGATTCTTTTGTAAAGCTACAAGTTTCTGTAGCTTTCCAAAAACTAATTTTGCAAATTTTTATCTTTTTTTGTACAGTGTACAAATAAAACATTATTAAGCATGCAGATTTCTTTAACTTTACATCTGTAGAATTGTAGATTTCTTATTACATTTCTTTTTACTTCTTTCAAAAGCTGATGGCGCGTAGAGTACGCCCGCCCGTGCCTTTATGTATGTGTAAAACGTCCGTGTCTTTAAAGGTTAATATCCCGGCTAATTACCGACAATTTTATTTCGAAAAATCACTATAATCAATCCTTTTATACTTACGAGACAATAGGTACCAAGAGCGCTCCTCAACTTCGTTGCTGACCGCCCGCAAAGTGAACTTTGTGTGTAACGGGAAAATGCTATTTTTTCAAAACTGTGACCTAAGGTAATCGCCATAGCTTTCCTACATTGTTTAATTAAACTTCTATTACCCTAATTATTTCATAATTTTAGTTTCAGTAGATTCTGATATAGAGGGAAGGGATATAATTTTTCATTACATTTTCAACCATATCTCTGAAAATATATTACCGAAAATTAAAACAAATGTATTTTTGAGTTTGACGTTACGAGAGCGTTCACTCGATCCACACGATATATCTACCCTATCTATCTATATTATAAAGGACAAACATATCTGTGCGTAACGCATACGTCATTTTGCGAATGGCAACACTTTGAGATTTGAAATGAAATTTCGGTTTTGCAATTTTCGCTACTGCAAATTTTTAAACTTCTAAGCATCGCATATTTTTAATTTTTACACCTTCGTACAGGGAAAAAAATGTGCTTTTAAATGCAATTTGTTTGAAAGCTGTATCTCAATTTGTTTTTGACATATTAATTTTTTTGTAGTTTTTAATACAAATTTTGTAATCGTGGCAACTGAAGCACTTCATTTATATTGAAAGTAAGGGAAAACAGTCATGGTTTATTATTTTTATTGATTATATTCTTGATGATGCCATTTTCACATTACAAATAAAAGTAACTTTTTTATCATTTGTGAACAGAAAATGACGTCAGACATAAAAAAAACACGCATTCTTCTTCATAAATCAATTACATTTCAATATTTTTACATTACGCTGATACCGAGTTTGAGACGCTAGGCAAACTGATTCAGTGAATAAAAATGATGTCATATTTAAAACAAAACGATCTTTTTTTTTCTTTTTCTTTTTTTTTTTTTTTTTTTTTTTTTTGTAAAACTAAATATTTGACCAATACTATGACGACTAAAGGCAAATTTCTGAATATTTTTTTCGCGGGTACTGAGATTAGAACTTAAAGTTTGTGCGAATGTTCACATGAAAAGTTGTATCGGACAAACGTGGCTTTAAGTTTGGAAATACTTTCATTAATAATCTATTGCGCGTTTAAATACTTTCAAATTGTGAATTTGAGTGGTGCGTATATAAATTATGAGAATGTGAAAATAACGTACAGTTTAGATTTTATGGGGGAAATTTTTATGATGTCACAAAGCTAAATCCTTTTTACTGATTTTTCATCCCGTAAAAACAAACATAAGAGCCTCAATCGATAACTTTATCATAATTACTCATCTTGATTACCTATTCTAATACAGTTTAATTTTTCAATAATTTAAGCAGTTGAAGTTTGTGGAAATAATATTTTGGTAATTTTAGGTTAAAAATATTATTTCTTTTAAGAGTCAGACAACCAATGTAAGATGGATTTTTTATTGTAATTATTTTTGTAGGTTTATTATAATTTCGATCTGACAGTTCCTTTCTAACATTTTAATTCGTCGAATTTCGATGGGTTCCAACTCGTGTATATAATATCCTAATGAAACGAATTTATGAAACAACGACTGATTATGTTTCATAGCTATTTCTTATAAAATATGGAACGTTTGGATTTCACATTATCATAAATTATCCATATTGCTCCGCAGATGCCAAAAACGTTATCCGAATTAGTTTTTGAGATATTAATTTTTTTCTAATTTTAATGACATTTTTCTAACGATTGCAACAAAATTACTCCATATAAAAAAGCGCATATAATTATACAAAAAAGTACTTTCAGGTGGATTCAAATAATAAAAAGATATTTACTGAAATACATTAAAATACATTAAAAATATTTTAAAATACATTAGAAGAACCCAAAACGTTTTCAGCCAAAACAAAGCCGTCATCAGTGGAATTTAAATGTTATTATTGTTTCCTTTGCGCTTATTCGAGAATTGTCCAGAAGAAAACATTGTAATTTAAAGGTTGTATGTAAGATGAGATGCCATGTAAAGTTATTCAATTTTTCAACAAAACGAGCTTTCATATTTTTTGCAGCGAGCTTCACAACACTCTATGGAAAACGTATGATAGTGCATCGTTACAAGCTCTATCTTTATTAGCAATTATTTCAATTGATTCTCTTATGATGGCTTCCTAAAAATTTACTTGTACGAAAGATAATTTTTGATTTTTTAATGTCTGCTTTTATAGGTTGAGTTTGAGCTAATCTTAATAATGCAGTATGGGCTCTTTTTAATCTGAGATTTTCTTCATATTCTTTAATTCTATTACGAAATTTTCTCATCGTCATATAAGTATCGTGATTTTTATAGTTATTTTAATTATTTAACTCTAGGTGAATATAGCACTGGAATTTTGACTTTCATTTATTAAAATTACTCCATTTTTGTGGAAAAAAGGAGAAAAGGAATAAAAATAGAGACTATTAGATTTTTTTTTTTTGTCATTTTGAAATTAAAATTTAAAAGTGAGATTATTAAAACCAGAAAGAAAATTATAAATAATAATTAAATGATCACGTGTTAAAAAAATTACGTCAAAATATTACACGTACATATAAATAAACGTTCAAGTGAGAGTATTACTACCGCTCAGAGGATTCCGTACAATAAATATATGAATTATTAACTCGATTATTAAAAAAAATCATTGTTAAAAGAATAATAAAAAAGCTAGTGCAACCACATCTACAAAAAAAAAAAAAAAAAAAAAAGCAATTTAACAAATTACAACGACCATCTGGAAAATGATTTTTTCAAAGACTAAAATTTAAGACATAAAAAATCGCACGGAGTTGATCATACATTACGTACGCCATGAATTAAACATTAATAGTGTTATTACACGTAAAAATTGCAAGCGACAGAAATCGCCTGCGACTCGTCAGATTTCCTGAAACTTAAGTATTATCCACCTGAAACTTACGTATTATCCAAACATTTCATTGGCTGTTCGGGAAAAGGCTTTTCCATCGTAGAAATCTGACGACCCATTTTAAATGAAATTTCATTCTTAAACTTCTAAACATCGCACAATATTACTTTTTACACCGTCGTATAGAGAAAAAATGTACTTTTAAATGTAATTTGTTTGAAAGCTGTACATCAATTTGTTTCTGAGTTATTAATTTTTTTTTTTGTAGTTTTTATTACTTTTTTGTCATAGTGGCAACAGAAGTATCCATCGCTGTTGAAAGTAAATGGGAATACAGATTACTGTATAGATCAATCAGAAAATGAACAAAATGCGGATTCAACCAATAAAACGCCTGAGATATGTTTTTGATTTCCTACCCTGACAGAGAACAATAACCATTTTTCCAAAAGGTTAAAAACTGTACAACGTAGGGTTGAGTATAGCTGTATATACTGGAAAAGTGTGAATGGTTATACCATAAAAGTTCAAAGAGATATGAAACCTAAATAATATCAAATATTTCTACTCTGTATAATTCTTTTTTTAATCTTATCCTAATCTGCTACTGATTAACTTAATTCGGTGCTGACAATGAAAGTAGTGATATTTAAATTTCATTTCGCCTTTTATAAAACTAAGTTTAGCGTAGTAATAATCTTTTCTTTTTACAGTGTAGCTAAAAAACCCTCTTGTTCAAAGTTTAAACTTACCATTGTGCTAAGCGCGCTTCGAAAGGTGGTCGCAAAATTGCAACGCCGCCTTGATACTTGTCGCGTTTTTCCAAATAGGTTTTCAATTAATATTTAAAGGCACCGGTCGTATTCAGAGATCTAGTCAATGCAAATGGGCGTGAATCCCATAGTATTTTTGTGACTAATTCTAATTAAATTAGTCTTTTTTTAACAATTTGACATTTATTGCTTTTATACTGTTACTGGGTATTGCATTACACAAATATATCATTGAAATTTTTTATATAGGCTTTAAAAGCCGATGGTACTTAGAGTACGCCGCCCTTGTCATTATATACGTCCAAACCGTCCGTGTTTTGAAGGGTTAATATCTCGGCTAATTATCGACGATATTTTTCGAAAATCAGTATCAACAATGCTTTTATACTTCTGATATCATAGGAACCCCCAGCGCTGCTCAACACCTTTGCTGAATGCCCGCAAATCGACATTTGTGTGTAACGGGAAAATGCGCTTTTCTCCAAAATGTGACCTAGGGTAATCGCTATAATTTTCCTACAAGGTTTATATTAACATGTACTACCTCTATTTTTTTTTCAAAACTTTAGTTTCAGTAGATTCGGAAATAGACGTTGGGGGGGTGGCATATTTTTGCACTACAATATCAACAATATCGCTGAAAATATAATACCTAAAAATAAAAGAAATGTATTTTTGAGTTCCGTGTTACGACAGCTTTCACACGATACCCCATACGATATACAAAGAAAAGATTTTTTTTTCAAGTAACTTAATTAACCCCTCTATATTTTTACTAAATATAGTAGTGAATGTTTAACAATCTGGAAATATGTGGGTCAATAGTCATTATTACTTTCCTCAATTTAATCTTCCCACATGCCATAGTTTGCGAGTAAAATGGCAGTGACAGACGGGCAGACAGACCCTAAAAAAGTAGGAAAACTTTAAAATAATAAAATTATTGCACGCGAAACGAATTGGAATGTGATAATTACGTCATATGTTAAATGCCCATATATAGATAATATGCACGTGATGTCATGCGCTCAAAAAAAAAAAAAAGACATAGGTGTAGGCACAAAGTAACAATTCTCGTAGAGTTAGTAATTTATGACATATTATTTCCTACATATAATACAATACGTTATAAATAACTACATGAAAATTACGAGTATTTTAGCATACTCTCAAGCAATTTTGTTCGAATTTTTTCCTACATTAAGTTGAGTAGTCGCACAACAAGCAAGTTTTTTCACGAACATGCACATTGTCAATTAAATATCGTCATATTTAAGGTGCCTAAAATAATAAAATTATTACACGCGAAATGCATTTGAAAGTGATAATTACGTCATATTTACAAAACTCAAAAGATAATATTCCAAAACTCTTTAAATTAAATAATACATGTTGAATCTTAAGAGAGAAAAAAAAATTAAAATAAATAAGTTATAATATGAGAAATGCATTCAATAGAGAAATTACATCATATATTAAAACGATATATTTAAAGCGATTTTCATGCAAAAGTATTTTTATCTGACGTCACATGGTATAAATGTATGTGCTGTTAGCAAATTTGTTTATATAATACATCACTTGATACAGCATAAATAAATGAATGTGCAAAATACTTTCGATTTATTTTATACGAATTACTGTTCGATCAATACTTATTTAGAAAATTCGGATATTCTTCTTAATTAATATATTAAAATACAGAAAAGAATTCATGACTGAGTTATACCTGTTCCTGAAAATATCTAAAACTCGATCAAAACATAAAATATAAGGATAAAATTTCAAAAAACAATTATTTTCAATACCGTGGTTCCGGCAGTTATTCCAAAGCAGATAGACTTTTCTTAACCTTGAACCTAAAGGAAGAATATTGTCCATAACGTCTTCATAAAAGTCTGAAAGATAGCGACATTTTAACATAACCATTTTGGACAAGCTGTTTTTCAAATGTATAATTGATCTTACTTATCAAGCCCGAAAACAGCCGTCAGTTGTTTTGATATTGATGTATAAGGTCATGCTAGCCCAAAAAATGCCCCATTCAAACGGAAAATCATGACAACCAGAATACAGAAGATAACCGCCGTTATAGTGATAATATCATACAATCTCCCGGAACCTGGTTATATTTTTAAAATATTTTTTACTGTGTTTTTAGAGGCTGCGAATCCTGAACAAAGGTTGGCGAGAGTAGCACGCAGGGAGCTGAACCCCGCAAGTATATATACATACTAGGTATTCAGATATATATCGGTATTCAGAAATATTTATATTAACGGTTTAAATCATTTAACCGATTGACATCAGATAGGGACATTATGAAAGAGGATATGCTTAAATGGCACGGCATTGCTGTGAAACAGGGATATCCCGTGAGTCTGGTTAAAAATATGATGTATAATTATGTAAGAACTTGCAGGAACAGAAGAGAACTGATACCTTTACTCGAAGCGTGTTCTTTACGGAAAGAAGTGGAAACAGATCGCTTTTGAAATTGATTGATTTCGGTCGGTCAGTTACATTTTGTTTTATCTTGATTCTTTCTTTTTTCTATATGATCTCGACAGGTAAATCTGGGGAGTGTTACATGCATAAAAACAGTTTTAACCCTCCATTAGCGTGTCATAAGCCACCCAGCCTGTCTCCATGTTTAGTTAGTAAGTTATTTGTCTTGTTTCTTACGGTTTACTTTGTGCAGATTTAAGTGGGTTATGTTGTGTTTCTTAGAGATAGTTCATTATGTTAATTTTTTTTTAATGGTTTAGTTAATACTGTACTTCAATTAAAGTTTACAGTTTGTGATAGTGTTTTAAATTACCTTTGGAATTTTTTAAATATATATATATATATATATCTTAATATTTTATTCTTAATATATTTATATAAAAATCATTTTATATATTGGGGAGACTAGGGAGGGTTGACCCACTTTTTACAAAATGATTTTTAATTTTTTAAATATTGAACGTAGAGTAAAGTTTTATATATCATTTTATTCGTTATACAATCAGTTATCAAAATAAATTTTCTACATAAGTGTAATATATAAGAAATTTGAAAAATGATCAATTTTATAAATGAAAAAATAATGGGTCAAGGCTACCGACATATGAGAGGGTTAACCCACTATATGGGAGGCTTCACCTACTTTGTTTTATATTTGTGAAGAGAAATAAAATCTGTTTAAAAAAGGCAGTATAACTTTATGCTACATGCTTTAATTATTATAAACAATATTTTTGGATATACGATGCTTAAAGAAACAAGTTTAGACGCAATCGCAAGTGAGAGGAGAAAATTTTTGTTTAGACAGAATTTCGTCTAAGTATACTCTATTCCACCTCAACTTGGCAGCACTGTGGAAGGTAGAAACAGTAACATTCCGCCTTGAAAAGTAGTTCTCCGTTATTTTTTAATCTTAAATGGTGAAAATACATACAAATGTATATGATTATGTTTATAAATTACAAATTTCGGTATTTTGAAGCATGCATTCAATGTAATTTCTCTGTTAAAAGTATTTAATTTAAAAGTATTTTGTATTTAAAGCGAACGTACAAAGTAAAAATCTTGGCGTAAAAAACTCTCCTTTGGCGAGGAGCCAATCTTCAAAGTTAAATATCTGGCGCGCTTTAGTGCTCTGCTACTCCGCGCATTCTTATTGCTCATAAGAATAGTTTTATGCGCTGTTTGCTTTCGCTTTTACTTTTCTTTTTAACGTGTTCATAGTTTTTATTTTTACTGTTAATTAATGTTATTATGTATTCGTTTATCCTGCAAACAAAATCGAAAAGATAAAAAAGGCTATTTGTAGAGATCGACCTCAGCTATCCAACGCAAAAGAAAAAAAATAATTTAAAAATACTGAAATGCAAACGAAATATTAAAAAAAAATTCTTCCTTAGGATTAGAATTAGCAAGCGGGTGTTTTTGCGTGAGTGAAGTAGCCCCTTAATTTTCAGCACTGTTAACAATTTAATATTAAATGCAGTTTTTAATTATTTAAAAATCAGCTTATTTTGATTTTAAAAAATCATGACTTTTTTACACCCAACCGATACATATCGATAATTATATGTACATTAAAAATGAGACGGACTCAGTGTGAGGGCGTCAGATCAAGCCTTTTCCAAATTTCTGCCAGAGGTTTGGTATAAATAACAAATTTTCTGTTTTAAATAGATTTCCGGATAATTTGGTTTTAATCTTTTAACCCAATATACCAGATAATACTGTCCTGTTTTCAGTAAATTTCATTCGGAATTCGTACAGCGATTTTTTTTTAATTTTTTCGATTTTTTAAACTGATTTTTAATTTTTTTTTGCGTTTTGCGGCAATTTTTTGACATTTGTAAGAGGAATTCTGTTTTAAATTTGGAGCTTAAATACAGAAAATTTTGCCCTTCGCGATTTTAAATTTCTTAGACAATTTTCGATGCGATTTTTTTTCCTTCCGATGTGATTTTTTGACTTTAGTGCATGGAATTCGACTTCAAATTTTTAGCTTAAAACAGTAAATTTTGACATTTTTTTCAATTAAGTTTTTCCACAATTCGTGCACTTTTTTAAAAAGTTTTCGCTATTTTTAAAAATTTTCCGCATTTTGTGGGCCGGGCAACGTCGGGCGGATCAGCTAACATAATATAAAATAGTGCTAAAATCAATCTAAAAAATGTAAAAATAAGGAAAGAATAAGAATGCAATTCGTTATTTTAATAGATTATAGTATAATTAATTTCATAGGAACTTCAAAACGTACAGATTATTGCACACGCATTATACTTTCCCGCCAAAATGGCGCTTTTCCTTGGTTACTAGTGATCCTTTGCTCTTCAAGCAAACCCTGGTTGCTACAGTAACGGCTGCGATTCGGCATTCGTAGCTTTACCAACGCTGCCAACTTAAGGTGGAATTAACTATAGGTATAATTGCACAGCAGGGTAAATGAAATTTTAAGATTTAAGACAGGTTCCGTTTTCATAGGGTTTCATGTACAATTATGCCCGGAATTTATAGCCACTGTCCCGCTTTTTTTTGTCTCATTTTCTTACTTTTTATGACACTCGACTTGACAACTCTAATTGTCACATAGTCTGGCTTCATCTCACTGTATTCATGCTGGTGAAATTTGTCTACGTACCTTCCAAAAGATTTTCGATCAATGCTATGTTCTTTTGCAGCCGCATGTGTACTTAACTGATCATTATCTTCTTTATTCCTTTCACTGGCAAAGTACTTTCAGTACTAAAATGTTGAAATAAATGACTGGAACCGGAATTTATTAACAAATTTATTTGGAAATAAGGAAAGGGTATATTTTACATACATATTAAATGGAAAAGATTTTAGCAAAATTCTGGTGCCATTTTGGCATTTGGGATTAAGCGGTTTCATAAGCATACCACTACCCCTGAACGTGTCAAGACTGCTGCTTTCATGCTTTCTAGTCCTTTCTAGTCTTTTACACGGTTTCTATTTACCTGTTGTAGTAATATTTAAATGGAAAAAGTTCCTATCAACTTTCCCATTTATATTTCATTAATTTTTTTCTTGCAGTGGATACTATAGCAATTTTTCACATCTTTCTTTAATCTAAACATTTTCTTTTCCATCACCCTATTTTACCGTGCCTTTACAGAATAAATTTACATTCTTTTTTATATATAATCATTAACCTTTCATTATGCACAGTTTATAATAAAAAGATTTCATCTGGTCAACCCTCCCTCATATTGACTGGGTCAAACCTCCCCACCTAGCCCTTTTCTAAAGAATAGCACATTGTTATGTTAAGCCTAACTTACTGTACAATCTTTATGCCTGGAATGAAAGCTCGATATTTCTGCATTCTTTAAACCTACTTACTTGAATTTCTATGATATAATGAATCTTAAAAAAGCTTACAAAATATTTCTAAAAAACACAACTTTTAGGTTGAAACGCCTCACAATTGATTTTTCCCACACCTATTCCGATTATCTGTATGAAACAAAGAGTGTTGTTTGAGCATTCCAGTAGCTTTGGTTGACACCTAATCATAAAACTCTGAAATTATTTTAAATATGAAAACTGATGGGTGGGTCAAGTCTCCCGTATGGTCAACCCTCCCTAGTATCCCCTATATATATATATATATATATGGAGCAAACATTCAAACCGTGTTTTCTCACAAAAAAAAAATAAAAAATGAGTTATTGTTAGTTTTATGAACTCTGTGCTAAATTACACAGAAATAAACGATATTTTTTACAATGAAAAATTTTCTCCGATTGTAAACCAATTTTAAAACTTGACCATTCAATCAAAGAGTGTTTCCTCCAAAGCCTGCATTCAGTCAAACAGTGATTTCTCCAGTCTGCCAATCGTAGCTGTCACTTAATGCGTACTTTCGAAACCTACCATACATATCACAATTGAAATGGATTGTTTTAGAGAAAAATAAGAGAATTGTTAATGTTAAAGGCTTCCAGAATTATAGATTTCAAGATCTAAGTGAAGAATATGATATAAATCTTCTTAAAAAAGGAGCTACTGTTGCCCGTGTTCAGGGAGTTGTTTTAGAATATCTTCTTCTTAGCCATGCCATATCAGTTGAAAAGAAAAAAGATATTGACAAACTTTAGAAGGTAATGTATGGTGAACAGTGGAGAAATCAACCTGATGATGTCTTCAAGTCGTATAACCAAATGATTTACCATCCTGAAATGAAGAAGAGGGGGGAGTGTGTGACTGTCTAGATGAAGATATTGGTTTTAAAATTTGAAGTGGATTTTTGTCAAACGAGTATTTATTTAGTAAATATTTAATGAATTCTACTAGGTACCGTAATCTGTAATTTTATTTTACCAATAATCAACTGAAGTTCGGTATTTGCTTATATAAAATAATGCTTTTGTATTATTTGTGAGTTAGAACTTATTTCATTCAAAAAGCGTTTTATCCACTTGTCAAACAATCAAAACATGTTTCCTCCTCTGACTTCGGACAAAACGTGATTTCTCCAAACATTAAATGCATTTTATTAATTTGTTTTATGTTTAATATATTATGTATGCTTGCAGTTACCTCTAATAACAAGTAAAAAAAAAATACACAATAAAAATTATAATTAAATACAAGTTATTTTCCAATTTATCTGTTTTATGTGTTTTTTGAAAATTTGTATCTAAAGGAGAAAGCATGGATTGAATGTTTGCTCCACATATCTATATTATGAAGGAAAAACATATCTGTGCGTAACGCATACGTCATTTTGCGAATGGCAACACTTTGAAATTTGAAATAAAATTTTGGTTTTGCAATTTTCTCTACTGCAAATTTTTAAGCTGCTAAACATCACACATTTTAAATTTTTACACCGTCGTATAAGGGAAAAAATGCTTTTTAAAATGCAATTTGTTTGAAAGCTGTATCTCAATTTATTTTTGAGATATTAATTTTTTTGTAGTTTTTAATACCATTTTTCTTATCGTGGCAACAAAAGTACTTCATTTCTATTGAAAGTCATTGAAAGTAAACGGAAAATAGTCGAAAATGGGAGATATTGTATCTTTTTGTTGCCATTTTCTCATAAAACCTGAAAAAAAGTTGAAATTAAAATATGGACTATGTCAAGAATATCGTATGTTATTCTGTGATAATGGCGTCGTATGCTTACTTTTCTATAGACGAAGTTTAAGACTGAATTGTAAAAGAGAATTGATTTAGCGGATGCAAATGACGTCATTTTATAAAAAAGCGTGTATTTTAATTCTTAAACCTGAATTATGTTTTGTAGAAGTGCGTGATTTTCAGAGCCCAGCTGCTTTGAAATTCTTCACAGATGAAAATGCTTCACTTTTGAAAATAATGTAATCGAAATCAGACACTGATAAAACGCAATGTTATACAAAAATTTAGAGTGTCTTTATTAAAGAGAGGTGACATGCAAATAATAGCGATTTATACTACAGAAATTGGTGATTGTCGCCTGGATGGATTTGCTTCGCCGAGTTAGACAAGCAAACAAATAATTCGTGGTTTAAAATAATATCATGTTCCCCAAGATTTTGTCCAAAATTCTCTCGAATAATAAAATTTTAATGCTATTCTGTAGGACATTCTACTATAATTTTATCAAAATAACATAATTTGCTTAATTTAATTTTTCCTAATTTTATATAATCTATATATTTAAAACACAAGTAGGTTTTTTAGTTATCTGCCCTGATCTTTCTGCTGAACCAATTTTATTAATATTTTTTTTTAACTGAAAGCTCTTCATTTGCAGATGTGATCGAACCATCTGTTTTTTTTATATCCTCACTTTTATATTTTAATTTTAAAAGCATTTTATGAAATTTCTTCAAAATGTTGAAAATTAGATAGCTCTCATTATTGCAGACAGGAGAGAAATAATGATGTATTTTTATCTTTAATCATGCTATTTTCTGATAAAAATTCAAAATTGCTGATAAAACTTGTTGTATATGGTTTAGTGTTGCAAAATCCCATTAGGAGCATAATATTATATTAGGGGCATAATAACGAAAAATGACATACTGCTTTTGAAAACACGCATTTTTCCTCATAAATTTTCTATGTTGTTTTTCCTTCTGCATGTGTACTGATACTAAGTTTCAGACACTAGGCAGAATGCTTATATGAGTGAAAATGAAGTCATATTTAACAGAAAACGATAATTTTCTTAGATAAAACCAAACATTTTAACACAAATGCGTCTAAAAAAGATAAATTATGGAAATTTTTACTCCCCGGAATTGATATTAGACTCTCGAGTAAAGAGTGCGTCTGTTCACATAAAAGATGTTGCTGACAATCATGACTTCAATTTTTGAGTTAAAACGATTTTTAAATGATAAAAAAAAATACAATTAAAAAAATGATGAATATGGATATGAGAAGTGCGTAGGGAAATTTTGAGAAGGTGAAAATTGCTGTTTTTCATTCCGGAATACCAAGCATAAGAGCCTAAATTGATAACCACATCCTAATAACTGATCTTAATTTTATTTTACTGATTAATTATCTATATTATAAAGAACAAACGTATCTGTGTTTAACGCTGACGTCATTTTGCGAATGGCAACACTTCGCGATCAAATCTCGGTCTTGAAATTTTCGCTACTGCAATTTTTTAATCTTCTGACCATCGTACATTTTCAATTTTCGTCGCATAGGGGGAAAAAATTACTTTCAAATGCAATTTTTTTAAAAACTGTAACTTAATTGACTGATGTATTATATCTTCTAAAATAATTTTTAAGCATGATTTAAGTTTATCTTATCACGTGCCGGTTTCAATACATAATAAAAATAAACATTTTGCACATAAAGCAACAAACATTTTTCAGCATTTGTTTCTGACTATTTTTGCATAACGAAATTAATACTTCCTTTATAAACAAATAAAATAATAATATTGAAAAAAACATAAATCTAACATATTTGTAATCGTATAATTTAAATTTTTAGATCACCAAATAGGATTTTTTTTTTTTCAAATGGAATTTGTTTGCAAAGTTCATCTCAGTTTACTGACTGCCTGTGGTTTTAAAAACAATTTCAAAGCATGAAATATTTTATAATTTATCTATATCACGCGCAGCTCGATTACGAAAGATTAAACGTTTGCCCTTTAAACAAAATAAAGAGTTCATAATTTTTCTTACGGATAATATCCATTAAAAAAAAAAAAAACTTCCTTATGAATAAATAAACTAGAAAACAGGAATTCTGCTTCTTCAGAATTTAGTGTTGCCCCCGATGAAAAATAAAATAGATATAAATAGTACAAAACATATTTCAATTTTAAGTCTTACAGCACACGCTTTTATTTTATGTAAAATGACGTCATTCGCATCCATTTAGGAATTCCACATTTACGATCCACTCTTAAACATCTACAGTAAAGTATGCATAGGACATCACTATCGCGAAATAATACACAAGTGCAGCAAAAAGATGCCGTCATTAAAGAAATACGGCGAAAAAAAGGGCTGTCTAATGATTCATAGGCCTTCATTTGTTTGTAACCTTAATATAGATACTGAATATTAAATATAGTTTATAATAGCTCCATGTTTTATCAGAAATGATTCGTTTATATTTTTTTCAAATCAGCACGTATTTTAATTACCGTATATACTCGCGTATAAGTCGAGGAATTTCTGACAATTTTCGGTAAGCAAATTTGGGGGGTCGACTTATACGCGAGTGAGTTAAAAAAGCAAAAACAAAAACTTCAAATACTGCAAAATTATGGATTTTTATGTGTATGAATAAAAAAAATAATATATATAATATACAAATAATAATAATTTATCATTTAAAAAAATTTCAATGATTTTTTTTGTTGTTGTTGTTTACTTACTACCTTTTCGCATTGGCAAGTGAAATCTTTGGTTTAATTTTGTGCAAAATTGAAGTAAAAAGTCAGGGATCGACATATACGCGAGTATATACTGTACATTTTCTATCAGTTGTTATCAAAAAATGGCAACAAAAACATGCAATTAATATTTTACAACTATTTTCCATTTACTTTCAACAGAAATGGAGTACTTCTGTTGCCAATATTAAGCAAATTACTCCAAAAACTTCAAAAATATTAATATATCAAAAAGAAATAGAGATGCCGTTTTCAAGCAAATTGCATTTAAAAGTACTTTTTTTCCAATACGACGGTATAAAAATTGAAAATGTGCGATGCTTAGAAGATTCCTATAGAGTATTTAATCGTACTGCTTTGTTTTACGCCTGGCTTCTGTAAGGTAACGTTATTTTTTGGAGGCGACACATAATAAGCTGGGAGAAAGAAATAGCATACCGTACCAGGGGCTAATAAAATAATATAAACAAAACACAAATTTAACAGAGATGTATAAGCTCTGAAATCATCATAATATAAAAGAATGCCATAAGTAGCAAAATCTTGGTCAAATAACTCTTAGCATGCGGCTAATAAGAAAATATCGCTTTTGATAAATTTCAAAAGTTTATTTGATTGTATAATTCGTATTTTCCATATGAAAAATGCTTTTTTAATGTAAGTGGGCAATCGAAATAAATTATTGCATATAAAATAATTATTAGTTTTCAAATAAAATAAATGTTTTCACCTATATTCTTTAACCCGGGAAGCCCGGGTACGATCCCCTAGTATATATAAAGATTTTTTCTTTTCAAGTAACTTGATTAGCCCTTCCTATATTTTTCCTAAATATATTCGTGAATGGTTAAGAATCTGTAAATATATCGTCCAATAGCCTTTATTATTTCTGGCCCACCAGCGGCTGAGAGGTTCTGCTCTCGAAGCTGGTAGACGGGAGGTGCTGGGTTCGAACCCAATCGCGCCCGTCGGCCTAATCGTTCGGAGTTTTCGTGGTTTTCTTCGAACCTTGGATTTCCAAGCGTTAATACGGGTTAGGTTCCCTTAGAAAGACCCCCACGAAGGGCACTCCCCCCCTGGGCCCATATCCCTCGTGCAGATAATTGGCCGTCATAAATACAACCAACCAACCTTTATTATTTCTATCAAATTTGAATTTTCCACGATCCATAGTTTATGAAAAAACGGCTGTGGTAAACAGACAGAAAGACAGATACGCGGGTGATCTTACAATGGTTCCGCTTTTATTTTTGAAGTATGAAACCCTGAAAAAAACCTCTAAATGATTATTTGAAACAAGATGTCAGAAAAGATTTTTTTCCCATTAACACATAAAACTAGTAAATCTGCAGATCAGGAGCCTCAACGTCATCTTTGTAAGTCATTGTTTTTTAACACTCATTGCATAATATTCAACTCCCTACAAATCGCTTTTTAAAGTTTTCAAATTACATAAATATTTATGAGCATACAAGATTCTTCGTAAATTTTCAGAAATTAAAAGTGTTAAACAAGTGGTTGTACATTGATTTTCTGAAATTCTGATGAGCTACTTATTCTAGTAACTTTTTAAATCAAAAATTGCATTTCTTCAGGGGGCTATGCCCCCCTGAACCCCTCGTAGTCTATTTAAATTTACATTCGTAATTTTTTATTGATTGTGCGGATGGTTATAGTATATCTTAGATTTTTTTTACGCTGTGATTTATAAGGATAAGCATATTTTTTTTTTTTTATAAATTAATAAAATTTAAATTTAAAATAAAATATTCATGTTAACCGTACACAGACAATAAATCTTGAAGTGACGCCAAAAATGTAACCCTAAAATCGCTACATTCGGCACAACACAACGACGTCCTTAAGAATTAAAAAAAAAAAAAAAAAAAAAAAAAAAAAAAAAAAAAAAAAAAAAAAAAAAAACGGTTGAAGTCAAAGAATTTGGTCCCTGTTCCACGTGCTTGTTTTGTTTGGGCCGAATGAGGGCATTTAAATATGAGCGATAACGCACATCGTATTGCAAGCTGTTTTTACGGCATACTGCATCTCCATCTATCTCTTTCCTCCGTGAATAATAGTTAATTTTATTTTACCCAAGATCTTTTTATTCCAGCATCTTTGTTTTCGATAAATGACGTCTAATTCACCTGCTATGCGTACTTACTCAAAACTTTTCATCTTGTTATATTAAGAAATACTCGAGAGTTTTCTTTTTATTTTTAATATGCCGCCATATTAATTTTTCTATTCTTAATATTATTTTTCATTTTCCTGTTTCACGACAAAACATTTCAATTGAAAATTATTTAAAAGAAAATATTATTCCGGGTTTTGATTTTCTTGGCAACAATTAAAGAAATATTGGTAAATGTTATGGGAAAATGTTACGTTATTCTCCATGAAAATAATGAACTTTTGTATTTTTAAGCAAAATATTTCAATAAAATAAATGAAATATTGCCTATTTTTAATTCTGGGCTAAAATCCTTCTATATGCAAAGATACAAATGCATTAATTCATCTGTTTTGACGTTGGCTTTACTCAAGCATTATACACTAGGGTGGGTCGAAAAAACCGAAATATTTACAATCGAAATGTAATAGAGCGGAAAAGTTGCATTTTGTAATAAAGAATAAATTCGTAAAATATTATATCGATCGGATAATATCTTTTACCGCCGCAAGAGGGCCAAAGTTTCAAAAAATCGCAAAAAAACTTGTTTTTTTCAATATTTTTTTTTAATTATCCAAACGTACGAATAGAATTTCTAATGCGACGCTATGGCTACATGAAGATGTAAGAAATGTCACGGCAAATGTTCATTATGATAAAATAATATCTTTTACTGCCGCAAAGGGACCATATTTAAAAAACGAATTGTAAACATTTTCAAATTTTCATTTTTTCTATATTTTTGTAATTTTAATAATATGCCTAGAAGTAAATAAATTTACTTTATATCTATTAATATGCCATAAATTTTGTTAACTATTTGTCATAGAATGGAAAATAAAAAAGGTAATCATTCATTGTTCTTTACGATCGTTTCATCTACTGCTGTTTTACTGCATATCAGCAGTTCATATACCACAAATTACAAAAATGATGTAAAATGAACAAAATATTTTAGTATTTTATTAAATTAAAATACAGAAATGTTTAACCGAAACGGATTAAATAAACTTAAAATGAAGAAGTATTTAAAGTAAATGAATTTTATAATATGACTTGCTTTCAAATAAAGCCATTGTTCCTCGAGAGGCTGAAATTGATCATATGTGATCCTCCCTCTGTTCTGGTCCACAAACTTTACCAGCACTTCAGCGACTAATTTCACGCATCTTTCTACTGATTGAGTGGTACAAGGAAAGTTATAATAGCATCTTTAATCGAACATTCTAAACTCACCAGCGTTGTTAGATCGTTAATTGATAGACAAACCGTAACAGGTGGTTTCGTTAGTTTACAGTTTTGCCTTTCGACTAAAGCCATACAATTTTAAGCTTTAAGTTCAAGTCTGGAATGACGAAATGACGGATGGCGCTATTCGTGTCCACAGAACTTCGTGCTTTGGCAATTTTTAATTTTGGCAATCGGCTGATCAGGATGTACTCAATGAGTACATCCTGAAAGTGTACTGCATCAGTTGGTTCACAATTAAGATGAATCCATCATGTTTTTCAGATTTTGTGGACTATAATTAGTAACCCTCGTTACTTGCCATATCATCTACAAAATATTATAGTTCCTGTAATTTCACGAAATGCCTGTTTCGCAAATCATGAAAATAGCCTCATTGGAATGATAGCATATGAAGGAGAGGACATCAGAACCCCAGCCATAAAGAAAATTGCCAAAGCACGAAGTTCTGTGGGCACGAATAGTGCCTTTCGTCACTTCGTCATTTCAGAATTGAACTTTGAAGCTTAAAATTGTATGGATTTAGTCGAGTGGCAAAACTGTAAACTAACGAAACCACCTGTTACGGTTTGTCTATGAACTGACGATCTAACGACGCTGGTGAATTTAGAATGTTCGATTAAACATACCAGCTATTATAATTTTTCTTTCCCACTCAATCAATAGAAAGATGCGTGAAATTATAGTGCTGGTAAAGTTTGTGGACCAGAACAGACGGAGGATCACATATGATAAATTTTGGCCTCTCGAGGAACAATGGCTTTATTTGAAAGAAAGTCATATTATAAAATTCAATTATTTTAAATACTTCTTCATTTTATGTTTATTTAATCTTTTTCGGTTAAACATTTTTGTATTTTAACTAATAAAATACTAAAATATTTTGTTCATTTTATATCATTTTTGTGATTTGTGGTATATGAACTGATGATATGCAGTAAAACAGTAGTACATAAAGCGATCGTCAAAAATAATGAATGATTACCGTTTTTTTTCCCAGTCTATAACAAATAGTTAACAAAATTTACGACAATATTAATAGATATGAAGTAAATTTATTTATTTCTAGATATTATAGAAATTATAAAAATTAAAAAAATAATAAAAATTTGAAATTTTTTCAATTTTTTTAAAAAATATGGTCCTTTTGCGGCAGTAAAAGATATTACTTTATCATAATGAGCATTTACCAGGGCATTTCTTATATCTTCATGTAGCTATCGCGTCCTATTAGAAATTGTATTAGTACGTTTGTATAATTTTAAAAAAATACTGAAAAAAACATGTTTTTTGCGATTTTTGGAGATTTTGGCCCCGTTGCGGCGGTAAAAGATATTAACCGATAGGTGTAATATTTTACGAATTCATTCTTTATTACAAAAGGCAACTTTTCCGCTCTATTACATTTCGATTATAAATATTTCGGTTTTTTCGACCCACCCTATTATACACGCAATTATACTAATATTATTAGGACCAAATACGTTGCTAGGCAACAGAGAATGAAAAGGAAAAAAATGAAATATGCATTATGTCAATTTGATAAAACAAAATCCTTTATATTATTGGAAAACATGCATAAAATTCCCCCCAATATTATAAACCTAATTAAAAAAATCTCGCAAATATATTGACATAATTTATTGGAATAATTTAATAATGTTATTTAAAAATTTCAGCATCAAAAATTTACCATTTAAATCCATTTTTCATATGAGCCATTTCTTTCAACAAATGAAAATCTGAAAATCGTCTGACTTGCCATTGAAAAGCATTATAGAGCAAAATAAAATGTTTCATATTTCCCGAACGAATGAACCAAATTTAACCAAAAACTATACAGCTAAGTCCGGGTACCTCGTCAACATTCCCAGTGAATTTCAAGCCGATCGGATGCTTTTTGCGGCAGTTATCGCGGAACAGACAGACAGACTAACAGACAGACAGACTAACAGAAACCAAAACTTTTCGTGTCTCCACAGTAAGCCTTCACTGACGTTTCGGCAACTAAATATATACTAGTAAATCTGCAGATCAAGAGCCTCAACGTCATCTCTGCAACTCATTGTTTTTATCAAACTTTGCGTAATATTAATCTTTCTACAAAAACAAAATTTAAACTATTTAAATTACACAAACATTTATAAAAGGAAAAAAATATTTCGATGGTTTCAGACATTAAAAGCGTTAAATTAAACACGTTGTTATGTAAGGATATTCTGAAATTCTCACGAGCTACTTATTCTAGTAATTTTTATATAATAAAGCAAATTTCTTCAGGGGGGCTCTGCCCCCCTGAACCCTCCGTTGTGTAATTTATTTTGCATTTGTAATTTTCTACTGATTGAGTTAATGATTACCCTATATCTTAGATTTCTTTTTACACTGCGATTTATAAGGATAAGCAATAATTCGGTCAAGCATTTTACGTTATCCTAATATCCATACAGCAGTATTTACTTGCCTGCTAACCACAAATACCTGTATCTAATGGATAAAGAACTTTTGGAAATGTAAACTGAAACATCTAATTTAGAAATCTAATACCTTTATAAATTTTGTTTATAAAAAAATAATTTTGATTACCATTCTGCAATATTTATATCTAAGATCTAATCTAAATATCAAAAAATGTACTCGATAGCATTAACTTACTAAAATAACCCTAAAGTAGGGGGGCTTCTAAACCTAACAGTTAATAATTCATCATCGTTAAATAGATAAACATGATTTGGCGCCTTTAAGTATTTTTTGTGATTTTCTTTTAATAGTATCTACATTTAATTTAAAATCGTGATGTTACAAATACCGTTGAAATTTGACGCAAACCTATGTTCAGGTCAAATTACGAAAGGTTAACTAACATTTCATTTCCCTTAGCCGGACATTCTGTTTCATTTTTCGTAATAAGGATTATTTTAATAATTTAATTTATTTTACACTCTACAAGCTGTTACACGGACGTTGTTCACGTAGCATTAAAATAGAGATAAATGCATTAAGTAAAACATTTCACTCCCCACCAGACATACCAAGTCTCAAGCTTTTTGCACATCACTATTATCTTAGAGAAAATGTTCTTTTAAATCGCGCAAATGTTTCAATTAAATAAAGTAACATTTTCTGTATTAAAATACTGGTATCCAGAACGCCGGAGGCTTGGCAGCTCTGCTCCTCTTAATAAAAACATATATGATTAACCCCTTGGGGACGAGCGACACGTATACGTGCCGCATGAAGCGCTCAGAATCCTTGTTTTTTCTCACCAGTAAAATTTTACTGTAAAATTTGCCTTATTTGATCAGCGCATTTTCCCGATTCAACAAGACACAAATTTCTGTTTTTAAAAAACGGTGACAAAAGATTAAAAATTTCGTAAATGGCTCCCGTCCCGAAGGGGTTAACCAACACTTTATCACATTTTATAGGAGACAATACGGAATTTCTTATTTGTATGGCCTTACATATATCTCAGTCATAAAAATGTAAAATTTTGTGCCAATTAATGCACGCAATTGCGAAAATGAAATCTCAAAGAATGAGAAAAGGAAGGCCAAGTAAAATCGTGTAAATCGAGGAATCTCCGTAGTGCTGGGAAAATACTGCTACAAAAACTATTTTAGGTGGTATTTGGTGTGAAATGTTTATATGTATTCATTCCTGTCCTATATATCCTTTTTTAGGTAGCTTTCTTTACAAAAAAGCTACCTATTGCAGCCGTTCGGAGGAAAGCGATTTCAAAAAATTTTGGTATATTTTCATCGATCATGACCCCCAGACCCCGAAACCACCCTCCGTTCAAAATTGATATATATATATATATATATATATATATATATATATATATATTTATCTCACCTATGTCACACTGTAACTCCCGTAATTATGAACCGATTTCGATGTAATTCGGTGTGTACATAGTACATACCAATGTCTCGACCGAGTTCGTTGGCCAGCTTCATCCGCCGTTTTGTTTCAAAATGGCGGCCATTTAAAAATTTTAAAACAATTTAAAACTTGAAATGTGGTACCAAAAAATTAAAAATGGAAAAATATTTTTTTCTTATGTATTTGACCTTTATACAAAGATTCCGGAGCAGTTTTTGTTTCGTCTATATCTTAAAAAATGGCTGAGTTATAGCATTTTGAATTTCTAGCGTGGCTGACATTTTGAAACGTCCTGAATTTTGTCACGCGATAAAAGGCGTATTTATGAACCGATTTGGATGTAATTCGGTGTGTACATAGTACATACCAATCTCTCGACCGAGTTCGTTGGCCAGCTTCATCCGCCATTTTGTTTCAAAATGGCGGCCATTTAAAAAAATTTTAAAAATTTTAAATTTGAAATGTGGTACCAAAAAATTGAAAATGGAAAAATATTTTTTTCTTATGTATTTGACCTTTATACAAAGATTTCGGAGCAGTTTTTGTTTCGTCTATATCTTAAAAAATGGCTGAGTTATAGCATTTTGAATTTCTAGCGTGGCTGACATTTTGAAACGTCCTGAATTTTGTCACGCGATAAAAGGCGTATTTATGAACCGATTTGGATGTAATTCGGTGTGTACATAGTACATACCAATCTCTCGACCGAGTTCGCTGGCCAGCTTCATCCGCCATTTTGTTTCAAAATGGCGGCCATTTAAAAAAATTTTAAAAATTTTAAATTTGAAATGTGGTACCAAAAAATTAAAAATGGAAAAATATTTTTTTCTTATGTATTTGACCTTTATACAAAGATTTCGGAGCAGTTTTTGTTTCGTCTATATCTTAAAAAATGGCTGAGTTATAGCATTTTGAATTTCTAGCGTGGCTGACATTTTGAAACGTCCTGAATTTTGTCACGCGATAAAAGGCGTATTTATGAACCGATTTGGATGTAATTCGGTGTGTACATAGTACATACCAATCTCTCGACCGAGTTCGCTGGCCAGCTTCATCCGCCATTTTGTTTCAAAATGGCGGCCATTTAAAAAAATTTTAAAAATTTTAAATTTGAAATGTGGTACCAAAAAATTGAAAATGGAAAAATATTTTTTTCTTATGTATTTGACCTTTATACAAAGATTTCGGAGCAGTTTTTGTTTCGTCTATATCTTAAAAAATGGCTGAGTTATAGCATTTTGAATTTCTAGCGTGGCTGACATTTTGAAATGTCCTGAATTTTGTCACGCGATAAAAGGCGTATTTATGAACCGATTTGGATGTAACTTCGTTTATACATAGTACATACCAATGTCTCGACCGGGTTCGTTGGCCAGCTTCACCCGCCATCTTGTTTAAAAATGGCGGCAATTTAAATTTTTAAGAAAAATTTAAATTTGAAATGTGGTACCAAAAATTGAAAATTGAAAAAATATTTTCTTCTTATGTGTTTGACCTTGATAAAAAGATTCGGGAGCAGTTTTTGTTTCGCCTACATCTTAAGAAATGGCTGAGTTATAGCATTTTGAATTTCTAGCGTGGCTGACATTTTGAAACGTCCTGATTTTTCTCACGTAATAACAGGCGTATTTATGAACCGACTTGGATGTACCTTGGTGTGTACATAGTACATACAAATATCTCGACCGAGTTCGTTGGCCAGCTTCATCCGCCATCTTGTTTCAAAATGGCGGCCATTTAAAAAAATTAAAAAATAAAAAAAATTAAATGAGATACCAAAAAATTGGAAAATGAAAAAGATTTTTTTTTGTATGTGTTTGACCTTAATACAAAGATTCCGGAACAGTTTTTCTTTCGTCTATATCTAAAAAAAAAATGGCTGAGTAATAGCATTTTGAATTTCTCTTGTGGCTGACATTTTAAAACGACCTGTTTTTTGTCACGCGATAACAGGCGTATTTATGAACCTATTTGGATGTAACTTGGTCTGTACATAGTACATACCAATGTCTCGACCGAGTTCGTTGGCCAGCTTCATTCGCCATCTTGTTTCAAAAGGGTTGCCATTTAAAAAAATTAAATTTAAAATTCAAAATGAGGTATTAAAAAATTGGAAAATGAAAAAGATTTTTTTTATGTGTTTGGCGTTGATACAAAGATTCCGGAGCAGTTTTTGTTTCTGAAAATTTGTTCTTTTGTTGATATCTTAAAAAATGGTTGATTTATAGCACTTTGAATTTCTAGCATGGCTAACATTTTGAAACGATCTTGTATTTGTCACGCGATAACACACGTATTCGCCTATTTCGATGTAAGAAGGCATGTGGATAGTATACATCAACACCTCGACCAAGTTCGCTGGCCAGATTCATCAGCCATCTTGTTTCAAAATGGCACCATTAAATTAAAAAATATATATATATTTAAAGTGAGGTGCAAAAAAATTAGAAATTGAAAAAGGTTTCTTTCTTAAGTATTTGATCTTGATATAAGGATTCAGGAGCATCTTTTGTTTGTCTTTACCTTAAAAAATGGCTCAGATATAGCAGTTTCAATTTCTATTGTGGGTGACATTTTGAAAAATCTAATATTTTGCATGCGATAGCACTCCTATATATTAACCGATTCCGATGTGAGTGAGCATGTGCACAGCAATTACTAAGGTCTCGACCAAGTTCACTTCTTAGCCTCATCCACCATGTTGTCTTAAAATGACAGGCACTTTAAGAAATTGCCGAATTTGTCAGCCAAATATAAGTTACTTTAAAGAAAATCAGCTTGGATAAAGCTGACTAATTTCGCGAAATTCTCATTCATTATATTGATAAAAATTAGTATTGAATCTCCTATATTCGGTTTCCACTAAATTGAGCTTTGTGTGTTTGCATGATATAAGTTCCCTTTTTTAAAATAAGGATTATGAAAGCTACCTCTTCCTCCCGGCACTGGCCGGAAGGACTTTTTTATTTTTTATTTGCTTATTCCATTTTTCTTTTGCACGTGAAAATCTTACAAATTAAAATTAACTCTTTGTGAGAAATTGTTATTCATTTTTTTTTTGGCAACAATAAAGTTTATAAAATTTAACAGAATAATGTCTGTTTATTCTGTATGAAAATAACGAACTTTTTCGTTTATAATCAAATAGTTGAATAAATAAATGAAAATATTATTCTATATAGTATATAAATACTATTTTCATTTCTGCGTTTAAATAAATCTATATGCAAATATCTATACAAAGGCATTCATTAATTCATTCCTTTTGCTTTGATTTGACTTCAAAAAACCATACATACTTTCACATTTATGATATTTTTAGATGAGATGCTGTTGCTACGCAACGGTTAAGAGAAAAAATGAAATATAAGTAAATTCATAAAATAAAATGTTTTATATTATTCGAACACATGTATAAAATTCTATCATAAGTTATACACCTAATTTAAAAGCTCTGACAAATGTTTTGACAAAATTGCAAACTAATAAGAATAATTTAATACTCTTATTTAAAAATTTCAGCATCCAAAATTTACCATTTAAATCTATTATTCATATGAGCGATTTCTTTCAACAAATGAAAATTTGAAAATCGTCTGACTTCCCATAGAAAAGCATTATATCACAAAATAAAATGTTCTGTATATTCCGAACGAATGAACCAAATTTAACCCAAAACTATACAGCTAAATCCGGGGAGCTCATCAACATGCCCAGGGAATTTCAAGCCGATCGGATGCTTTTTGCGGCAGTTAT
The DNA here is from genome assembly GCA_963932465.1 of Maratus speciosus. Taxonomy (NCBI): domain Eukaryota; kingdom Metazoa; phylum Arthropoda; class Arachnida; order Araneae; family Salticidae; genus Maratus; species Maratus speciosus. Next base: position 496,405,615 of record OZ010794.1, on the reverse strand, counting down.
CGCGGAACAGACAGACAGACTAACGGAAACCAAAACTTTTCGTGTCTCCACAGTAAGCCTTCACTGACGTTTCGGCAATAAAATAATGCATTTTTTTTTCATGTAATGATTTAAAATCTTAAGCTTTTATTTAAAAAAAAAAAAACTTATTAAATTTGAAACTCAAATATTCTTCAGGTTAAATAAAGTAACTCTTTCTTAACTAAAGAGTAAAGAAACTCTTCAAATTTTGAATAAAAATCTATGTGCCACGATAATGTTATTATATCATATAATATTATTGCAAAAATATTGCCTATATAATGCTGCAATTTGAAAACTTACAATAATATTAATTTTTTTAAATAAATATATAATATCTTTTTCAAAAACCGTTAATCGTATTGAATATGTTGAAAATAACTGAAAAAAAAAAATATCTAAAAGGATTGATATTTAAAAAAAAATCTATATTTTAAGTGCACAAAGAAATAAAAATATGAAGAGCAATTTTCTATCAGACTCTTAAAAGGCACTCCCCGTCTCTCCCACCACAACGCCCCACCCACCCACAAAAAAAAAAAAAAAAAAAAAAAAAAAAAAAGAAGAATAAATTGTATCTTTTTCTATTTATCTCAGTTTTTACTCTGATACTTTATTTAAAATTAGTATCAAAGTCATGTCAATCTTACTTTTATTTTCTTTGAATATAGCGAAAACATATTTTTAAAAGACGTCGTTTAAAATAGTTTACCATTTGCCGCTTAATTGATATTGTAATGGAATCTATTGGGTTGGCAACTAAGTTATTGCCGATTTTAACTAAGAAGGAAAATTCAAATTTTTTGCTTAAAAATATAACTTTATTCATAAAGTATTGTCCATTTTATTAAGTATTCGTCCGTTTTCTTTCGATGATCTTTTGCCATCTTTCAGGCAGTGCCATAATTCCATGTTCATAAAAACTTTTCATTTTTGGCAGCAAAAAACTGAATTACATCATACGCATCATTACAAGTTTTACTATTTAAGGAGTTCTGCATGGAACGAAATAAATGATTATCTAGAGACACAAGGTCAGGGCTATATGGTGGATGTGACCGCACATCTCAACCTAGTTCCATTAATTTTTGGTGAGTGACCAAAGATGTGTGGGAGTTTACATTATCATGTTCAAAAACAACACCCTTATGATTTGCCAATGCTTGCTGCTTTTCTTAGACTGCATCGCTCAGTTTGGCGAGTTGTTGAACTTACACGTTTAAATTAATCGTTTGGTTTCTTGGTAAAAGTTGAAAGTGCAGAAATCTTTTATAATCCCACCAAACTGACAGCATGATTTTATTTTGGTGCATCTCAACTTTTGGTGTCACCTGAGCTGGTTCATCTTGCCTTGCCCACGATCTTTTACGATTAACGTTGTTATAAACTATCCACTTTTCATCGCCAGTTATCATAAGTCGTTTCAGAAATGGATCAATTTCATTGCGTTTCAGAAGCTAATCACAGATGTTAATGCGTTGCGTTAAATGAATTTCCTTAACCCTTAAATGCCAGATTTTTCAAAAATCCTTGTAATAATGCTTTTTGGCTTTCATTTTAAAAATAAATCATGGGAAAAATACTTTAAAAAATCATATTTGGTTTTAAGTATGGTTTACGGCTAAAAACCAGTTTGTTACTAATCGGCAATACTGGTCTTTAATTGAAAAAATTATTTTCCTTGATAAAATTCTATAACATTAAACACACAATATTTTTAGGAACTATAATAAGAAATAAATGTTACTTGTTCATTGCAGAGCAGAGTAGGGTATTTCGCAAGCTTCCAAACAAAACAAAGAAAACAAATAGCAACAATTAAAAAAATAAATCTATCTTTATTCTTAAACAGCACAATTGTTGCCATCTACATGTTGAAAATCGATTTAATAATATTTTCAGAATGTATTTTATTGGCAAGATTAGGCATTATAGCTTCAATATTATTCTAATTGTATTTTAGAGCCTAAATTGGGCATGTTGCCGAAGGGCAACACCCGGCATATAGGGGTTAATTTCTTTTCAATGCATGTGTGCCATACATTGAGCTTCTCTGCAATCTCACGTATATGACGATCTGAATCGATAATGGCCTTGATGTGGGTCTCATCAACTTCAACTGGACGTCCAGATGTTTGCGCATTTTTTAGTGAAAAATCATCAGAACGAAATTTAGCAAACCAATTTGGACACTGCCTCTCTTTCAAAGCTTCATTTCCATATACGGCACATAACTTCTTGTGTGTTTGTCATGTGTTCTGTCTTTTTAAAAAATTGCAATAAAATATGTCTGAAATGCACGTCTTGTACTTCCATTTTTGAACTAGAATAAAAATGAAACTAATAACTAATCGATACAATGTTTTTGCTAAATTAAAGGTGGAAGTCCAAACAAGAAAAAAACAATATAGGTTAGGTGCTTTGAACATGCTGACGTAACAAAAAAGATTGTGCTAACATATATTGACAAAATCCGCAACCACTTAGTTGCCAACTCAATATATAGAGTAGGGATGCACAACCTGTGGCTCGCGGGCCAAAAGTGGTCCTCGATGGGTTAACGTGTGACCCTCGAATTTCGTCAATTTATAACTCGAAAAATTTGAAATTTTTGTCCATAAGTCGCAGGAAAAAATCGTGAATTTCGTCAATTTGCCACGGGAAAATTGAAAGTTTCATCAGTCAGATAAGAATCGTCAATTTCGTTGATCGGGTGCAGGAAAAAAGCGAATTTCTCTGTTCGAAAAACAGAGGAAAAATAGCGAATTTTGTCGATCAGGTGCGGATAAATTGCAAATGTCGTTGACCAAACACGGAAAAACAGCGAATTTTGTCGATTGGACTTGAAAATATTGCGAATTTCGTTGGTCGGGCAAGGAAAATTCGAGAATTTTGTTGATCGGGTGCTGAAAAATAGCAATTTTGTCGATCAAACGCGGAAAATTGCAAATTTTGTTGATCGGGAGCGGAAAAATTGCAAAATTTATTTAATCGGCTGCGAAAAAATTCCTGAGATTCGTCAGTCGCTAGAATAAAATCACGAATTTCGTCAATTTACCGCGAGAAAAATTTGCAAATTTCGTCAATCGGGTGCGGAAAAATCTGCAAATTTTGTCAATTAGGAGCGGAAAATCTCAAATCCAGCGGGGAAATCGCATGTTTCGCCTGTTTATAGCGAGAAAAAATCGCGAATTTCGACAATTTGCCGCAGGAAAAAGTGCAAATTTCATCAGCCAGTGAAGAATCGCGAATTACGTTGGTCGGGCGTGGGAAAATCACGACTGTCTTAGATCAGGGGCGGGAAAACCAAAACATTCGTCGATCGACAACGGAAAAAGCGCGAGTTTTGCCGATCGCGCTCCGAAAAATGGCAAATTTCGTTGGTCGGGCAAGAAAAAAATCTCGAATTTTGTCGTTGATATGCGAAAAAAATAAATTTTGTTGATCGGCTGCGGAAAAATCGCGAGTTTCGTCAATTTATTGCGGAAAAAAATCGCGAATTTTGTCAATTTGCTGCGGAAAAACATTGCCAATTTCATCAATTTGTTGCGGGAAAAAAATTGCAAATTTCATCAGAGTCAGTTAAGAATCGCGAACTTCGTTGATGGGGCGCGGAAAAATCGCGAATTTTGTCGATCAGCCGCGCAAAAATAGCGAATTTCGTTGATCGCCAGCGAAGAAATCGTGTGTTTCGTCTGTTTATCGCGAGAAAAATTGAGAATTTCGTCAATTTGTCGCGGGAAAAAATTGCAAATTTCGGCAGAGTCAGTCAAGTATCGCGAATATCGTTGATCGGGCGTGGAAAATTTTCAAATTTTGTCGATCAACGGTGGAAAAACCGCAAACCTCTTCGATCGGACACTGAAAAATCGCGCGTTTTGTCGATCGGCTCCAAAAAATATCGAATTTCGTTGGCTGGGCGCGAAAAAATCGCGAATATTGTCAATCAGGCGCGAAAAAATAGCGAATTTCGTCGATCGGGTAAGGGAAAGCACGAATTTCGTCGATCAAGTGCTGTAAATCGCGAATTTTGTCAATCAGGTGCAAGAAAATCACAAATTTCGTCGGTCAGGCGCGGAAATTTCTCAAATTTGGTTGATCGGCTCCTCCTCCCCTCTTCATTTATAAAGTTCACATATTTTTCGGTACTAGCCACTTTCATGCGTATATTTGTTTTTTAGCACATTTAATAAAACAAAATTTACTCCCCGGAATAAAGTAAAAAAATATTATATCCTTGAAAATAATCCTTGCTATATCTTTGTTATATATCAGGAGCTTGGAATAGTAAGGGCGAACTCGAAAAATCGATTTTTTGTTTTTTCCGCGCCAGATAGATGTAGGCATCGCGTAGGTAAGCCTTTTTGCCCTGGTACCCCTTAGTATTCTCACAGTATCGAGCTAAAATGGGTAGTACCCTATTGTATAACACTTCTTGCAAAACTTTGAGCTTGATTTCTGAACACCCCTATTTCGAGATTCGACCTTACTATTTCTAGCTCTAGATATTCAAACGTAAACTGTTGCTATATCCTTGCCAACTGAATTGGATATATTGACTGGCTAGGTGATCCTACTGGGGTAAAATTCCCCCTCCCTCTGAAACCATACTTTTTATCTGATTATAGGAGATAGATCACCTCCCCAAAATAGAATTATCTCCGTGTTACTGATGTGGCCCTCGACAACCCAGATATTTTTGTAAGTTGCCCTTCTCTTAAAAAGGTTGTGCACCCCTAATATAGAGTTTTCTTGGCTATGTACTTCATTTTCTCATTACTTCTGAAAACGTTTTCAACATAAAATGCTGCTTTATAATTATTATATAAAGGATATCCGACGAATCCGTTTTTATTTCAAAAACTAATACAAATTTAACATATTGTCACATAGGAATACAGTTAGCAGCATAAGACATGTCAAAAAGTAGAATTTTTCGTGGCAAAAAAAAAAAAGAACAAGTCGGAAATTGTACGTCAAACGTGGCAAATTAGGTGTTCAATAACTAGTTCTATAAATATTAAGATCTTAGTGCAATAGCAGTTGCACTATTACGCAAAAATGCATGAATACAAAATTTATTACGATTCTATATATTAAATTCAGTAATACGGAAATAGCAGGACCTTACGTAGAGGTACGAGGCTACGTAGAGGTCCTATGTAAGATATATCTTACATAGGACGTAATCATCATGACAAGCTAAAGAATCATTTCTTATCATGGGATACTATTGAATTAATTTCGTATGATAGGATTCAATAGAATGAAGAAAACTTTAAATGATATATTTTTAAGCTTTGATTCGATTTTCAGAAAATTTGAAATGACTCAACAAAATTCTGCAACCACTATATATATACTAAATATCAAAGCATTCGATTGGATAGTTTTTGTGCTGTTCTATGCGGACATACGGACCAGACTATGGCTATAGGTGCTACGCACTTATATTATTACAAAAACATCTAAAAAAAAAAAAAACATGAGTTATTTATTTGTTTCCACAAAAATTCTGAGACTTTCACCAGCCTCGCAGTTTAAATGGCACGATACGATAATTTGTTAATATTTTTCCAATTTTTAGTACTTTCGAACATTGTTGAAAAATGTTTGTGATTTCAGTTTGTCTGCCTGCCTACTTGGAGTATAGAAAGGTTACAGATACAAAAGAATTAGTAAGCATCACTCGTATGAGTGTAATTTGCTTTAAGGAGGTTTTTAATTGATTTGTGCACTATATGTGCTTTCCATCTGAACTATATTTATTATGCTAACAAGGGAACCACTTTTAATGTTGCTTGTACCTAGCAACGAGACCTGGTGCATTTTGAAGCCCTATACATAAAAGTTAGAGAACCGATAATATTTCTCTGTTAAAATCATATTTTATATACTTTTTTATACTTTTAATTTTTTATTATTACATTTTTATTTGTTTATTTGAAGCCAAAAGTGAGTGAAGTCGACAAATATGACACTACAATTTTCCCACCCGCTTTATCAAAAGAGTAAATGTGCAGTACATATTACTAGAATTATATCCGATTGCGATTTTTTTTAATAATTGATAGCCTAAGAAACAGGTATTATGTTATCTTTTTTTTTCTATGCAGACGATAAATATATAAATAGTAAATATATTTCTATAAGAGCTTTCAAGATTATTGAAAACTATTTTTTAGTTAAACACAAAATAAGAAAAACTATTTTCTTTTGAAATCGAATGGAATAAAGTTTCGAATGTTTAAAAAGAAATGTTGCTGTATTAAATGGTCCTTTGGTAAAAGTAATTATAAAGTAAAATAATATTTTTACACAATTTAGAAAAAATACTGTGGCTAATTAGATCGGACATTACAATTTCTACTGAAGTCCAAACCACACTTTACACAAGACAAACAGCTAAGACATTTGGCTAGTGTTGCCGGAAAACTCTACTTTTGAAAAAAAAAATCCATCTGTTTCCCCTCCAAAAATGTAAGTATAATGTTGCAATTTTTCGAAATCAAATTCGTGGGTTCTTGAAGGAATTTCTAAACTTTTTTTCAATATTTTATACTTATTATTAACTAATTTTTTTTTTGCTTTTATATGCTTTTCTTTAAAAGAGTTCATTGTTAATAGGCCGATAAATGTTCTCGAAAATTGCATCTTCATAAATTTATGCTGCTGTAAAATCACGAAATATTATTTTAATGGAAAAGTTTTATCCATTCTCAAACTTCGTAATATAGGGCTTTAAAATGCACCAGGTCTTGATGCTAGGTACAAGCAACACCAAAAGTGGTTCCCTTGTAAGAAATGTTTGTAGAATGCAAATAAAATCATATATAAGGCCACAGAAAGAACTGATTGTATGGACGCCAATGGATGATATTTTCTGGCAGCGTGATTCCTGTAGTTTTAAGCGTGTTTCAGCCGGAATAAAATTTTAGCTTAATATATGATATATATAGAAATGTGTAGGTGATATGCAGGGAAGCACTATAGAATTCATGTATGTTTCCGTCTATTGGTAGGAATTGTTGAAGGTGAATTTCAACCTGTTATTCGTTTTCTTATTAATTTGAACCTTTGCATACTTTGTAGTAAATATATACACGGAAGAGTCAAAACGATATGACCTTCTGCACATTTTGCAATGAACTTGCCTGGATGACGTGGAGGGCACGTAATAAGGTTGGAGTGGTGTTAACTGCTGCTAGGGAGTCTAAGGAATCCTTTTTGCTCTTCTGTCTATGATGGGAAACGCCGCTGTTCAAAGCCACTGTGATAGAGGATAGAATTCAATGGCCCGACGGCTCAGAAAGAATACCTCCGAAACTACATGACTCGTGTGTTGTTTGTGACATATCGTTGTTAGTACTTATGAAAAGAGGATAATGACGGTGAAACCATTGGTAGACGCCATGGAATTAGACGTCCAAGCGTTATCAAAGAAAAAAGACGTCGGAGACCGCTTGGTAAAGCAAAATTGGCTCCAGTGACTCGCTCAACTGACATCCCAATACAATACAGTTCATAGTAGAATTTGTTTGGAGCACCCTGTTCAGATGACACTGTTGAATATGAGAGTAAGCAGGAAGCGTCCCGCTCATAGGCATCTGTTGACCAAGCATCATAGACAACTACTCCTACACTATTCCAGGAACCATCATGACTGGGCCATGAATCATTGGCAAAGAGTTGCATGGTCGAAAGAATCACGATTCATCCTTAAACACGTCGATGGACGCGTCAGGGTACGCCGTCTTGCAAGCGAGCTGTTGCTCCCTCATACAGCAGGTCATACACAGAACTGTGACGGCAATATTATGTTTTGGAGAACGTTCTGAAGGGCGTCTCTGGGACCTGTGGTTGTGGTAGAACAGACCACGAAGGCCGAGGACTATCTTAACACCGTTGAGACCAAGTTGCACACTTACATGGTATCTGTCTTCCCAAATGGAGATGGAGTCTTCGAGCAAGACAACTAGGTCACAGGCTCGAATTGTGCTGGAATTGTTCGAGTAACATAATACTGAATTCCCGTTAAAGTCTTGGTCACCTAACTCAACTGATTTTAATCCGATAGACCACATACGGGGTGTCATGGAATGCCAGCTCAGAGCTCAAAAACAACCATGTTGGAATATGCCGTATTTGCATGACTGCTGCATGAACATCTGATACAATCTATCTCCGGCTTTCTACCAAAGACTTGTAGTATCCATACCAAGGCGGATTGCAGCTGATTTGCGGGCCAAATGTGGCCCAACGCGTTATTAGGTAGGTGGTCATAATGTTACGGCTCTTCAGCGTACATCGGCAGCACAAAAGAAATAGGGTATTTTTTCTGCTATAAATGGTAATTGCTGAAATCTGGCTTTCAAATGTGTTATACGTTTTCTAAAATGTTTACTTGGGCCTTATTTACCGTACTAAACAGGGAAGATTTGTTAAAGTGTTCTGGACGTGTAGGAAAGTTTTTTGCAATCTATATTTGACACACGATGTTTATTTTTTGTTTATTTAATTATTGTGAGATTTTTCAGTAATAACGTCCCATTTAAATATCTAATAAGGAAATATAAAAGGTTGCATTTTGAACACAATATAATTACAGAAATGTATAAGGTAAAGCTAGGTCGGTCTGCGCATATTTCAAAAGAATAATAATAAAAAATCTAAATATTAATTTTTTGCTAAACTATGCATGAATAATTTTGACTTTATTTGATTTTTATGCGTTTCCATTGTTATTTCCTTGTTATGCTGTAATTTAATAAAACAGCAGTAATAAAACCAAGAAAAAAATTTTGCGCAATCTCTCCTTACAGGGTTGGTAAGACTGCGCACATGGGTAGGAGAGATTGCGCGCATAGGTAGAAAAGATTGTTATTAATAATAAATATAATTAAATTATTAACAATAATAATTACATTTAATCGACATTGTTGTAAGGTTTTTGTGAGTAAATATCGTTGTATTAGGAGTGAATATTTCAATCAAATGTTTTAATAATAAAAAAAATAAAGAATTTTAACAACAGTTAAATAATTTGAATTTAAGAATAAGATTAAAATATCAGAGAATGCAAGCCCTACAAAGATTACAAAATAACATTAATCTACTTGATAACATGCGAAAATTACTTCATTTTCATTTCCACAGTTTCATTGTATTTTGTTTGCTAACCGAAGTTGTCGTCGTCCAATGCACTTATCATAAATTGTTCGTCTTTCGTGCAATCACCTGCAACAAGCAATACATTGAATCCAGTCACTGGTCGAAGTTGTTTCGTGGTACAGTTCCAGAAATTCAATGCACTCATCCTCATTGACCTTCGTTTTTTTTCGTCAGTTTTTGTACCCCACTTTTTTCTGAAAGCATATTATCTTCAACTGTGTATTTTTTTTTTTTAACCATTTGGAAAAATGGTTATTGTCCTCGTCAAGCTAGGAAATCAAAAGCATATCTGAAGCTTTTTTGAATTCGCATTTTATTCGTTTTCTGATTGGTCTATACAGTAATCTGTATTTCCCTTTACTTTCAACAGAGATGAATACTTCTGTTGCCACTATGACAAAAAAGTAATAAAAACTAAAAAAAAAAAAATTAATAACTCAGAAACTAATTGAGATACAGCTTTCAAACAAAATACATTTAAAAGTACATTTTTTTTCTCTATACGACGGTGTAAAAAGTAATATTGAGGGATGTTTAGAAGTTTAAGAATGAAATTTCATTTAAAATTGGCCCAGGAATATTAATGTTTAATCCATGACGTATGTAATGTATGACCAGCTCCGTAGAAGTTTAAAAATTTACAGTACCGAAAATGTAATCCATGGCGTACGTAATGTGTGATCAACTCCGTGCGATTTTTTATGTCTTAAATTTTAGTCTTTGAAAAAATCCTTTTCCAAATGGTTGTTGTAATTTGTTAAATTGCATTTTTTTTTCTCGTTTTTTTTTTTTTTTTTTTTTTTTTTTTTTTTTTTTTTTTTTTTGTTGTTGTTGTTGTTGTTGCAGTATCCTTCTTAAGGCTTTTTTCATGTATATTTTGTGGATCAGTAGCATTACTTGCACTCTGTTTCTTTTTTGATTTCGATGATATTAAAGTACTTGGAATGGGTGAAAACTTTTCCAAAACATTGTAGGTGTTATTAGAAAATTTATTTTAGTTAACAAAATTAATTTATTAGCAAATTAATTGCTCATAAATTAAAAAATATGTATAAATATTTAATTAATTTATTAACAAATATATTGTTAATTTATTAACAAAAAGAATTACGTAAAATTAATTTAATAACAACTGTACTATTAATTTATTAATAAAATTTTTATTTGCAGAAGTATTTTTTTGCTTAAATTAATGTTGCCAAATTTAGTTTCGATAATTATGTGTTTTTCCAAAATTATTTCAAAATTGATACATTCATATGTTTACATAATTTGCAATTCATGCAAATTTACCAATAAGCTGCGCAATCTCTCCTATCATTAAAGTTTATGGGGAAATACGCAATTTCTCCTAAGTAACAGATGCACTACCTTTCCTATTTTGATAGGAGAGATTGCGGGCCTTTTATTTAAACATGGCCAATTCTAAAATGAATTGTTGGTGTTCGCATCCTTAGTCTAGGTTAGTATCTTATAAGAAATCGTTTAAGTTTAAAATATTTTGTACTACTGAGATTCTATAAAAATTCTGACGAACAGTAATGGAAATTCAAACACTTACTTTGGAAAAACAAAACAAAATAGCAATGCTTTATCCAAGATGCTCGAAATAATCAAGGTGCACATTCATGTAGACACTGCACTAATGCTTCTTCACAGCTATCTGGAATTGCTGCTCGCGCACTCTACTCCTTCCCGTCGAATCTTTTTTTGCGCGATCTCTCCTGCCGCACGATCTGTCCTGGCTTTACCTTAGATTTTTAGTACAATGTATCCTCATAAAATGTACCTCACAAAATTTTATATGGCTCTAATAATTCTTATGCTAACATTTTAAACCTATTTTTTTCATCAAAATTTGAAACAAATGTGCTAAATTTCTAGACGCAGTGAAAGATTAAAAATGAACAATTTACCTCTTTTATGAAATGTTTAATATCTTATGTACTCCCTGCTTATCAATACTTAATTATATTTAAAGCACAAGCATTAAATGATCCAGAAAAATCTGAAAATGATGATTTAATATACAGTTTAAAAGAAAATAATGTTTGTTTTTTAGCGAAAAAAAAATAAATAATAAAGCTCACATTTCTGATGGATATTTTTCATTTTTATCTATTTAATTTCTCAAGATTTTTTTTTTTATGGACAATTATTGAATTGTAAAACTAATTTTTTCTGGTTACTAAATAACTAAATAACACATGGATGAAAGAAAACATAAAATTCTGTATAAAAATGCATGTGTCAAAGTTAGTCTCGTATATTCTTTTATTTTTGTCTTTTAATTGAGTAAAAAATTCTCCTTCAAGAAACCTTAATCCCTAACAATATATTGTGGATAATCGAAAAAAATGTATGTAACATAAAAAATTAAATTACAATGTCTATCTTTTCTGTGCACAAGATGATAAAATCGTGAAAAGCAATTTTCTATCAGATTCACAAAAGCTATTTTCGAAGAAAAAAAATAAACAAAATGTATGCCTTTTTTGTATATGTCAATGTTTGCTACGATACTGTGTGTGGTATATTGTAACATGAAAATGTCATTCTTAATTCTACTTTGATTGGTTTTATCTGAAATATCTATTTAAAGTGAGCGTTTAAAAATATATAATCTTCTCCATTTATGGTTTAAGTTTCATGTTGTGAGAGAAACTATGTACACGCAGTGTTATGCACTATTTAATTTTCTTGTTTTTCTTTATTTTTAAGAACACCTGGTATTTTTTATCAGTCTGTAAAAAATATTGTCTTAATTATTATGTTATCTAATCCAATATATATATATATATATATATATATATACATGTATGTATGTATATATATAGTGTGAATCGAAATTTCGTTTAGGCTGCATTAATTTGAGTTCTGAGTGGACTTTGATAGGACTTGCATTGTTAGATGTTTTTTAGGGAATGATTAATATATCTCATATCATTCTACGTTGTTTTGTTATAGAATTATGGGGAAACTTCTATAATCAGATGAGTCCTAGTATGAAACATTATCCGCTTTAAAAAGATTCCGAAGGAGGGATTCAGTGATATTTGCACCGTTAGTTAGATATTTTTCAGGGAATGTTTTAGTATATTGCACATCGTTACACGTTGTTTAGTTATAGAATTATGCAATGACTTTTTTAAATTAGATGAGCCCTATTCTGAAAGATAATGCTTTTTAAAAAGTTACTATTGGAAAAAGTTACTACTGGACAGATTATTTTGGAACTTGCACTGTCAGTTGGATGATTTTTCACGGTTTTATTATATAACATACTAGATAGTATACGTCAAGTAAATAACTTGAATGTTTCATTATAAAAATTTGTCAATTTTGAAATAGTTGCTTTTAAATTAATTATTGAAATTGTGACAGATTTCTATATTGCATAAGTGATTCCTATTTATTTAAGTCGATAGATGGGGTTGTTAGTCTAACAAACTCAATAAAGTGAAAGTGTTTAAAGTTTATAATTTATAACCAATTATGCTTATTTTTTTAACAGAAATTTACCTAAAAATGTGGGCTAGAGTATTTGCTTTTATTTGCTACGGTCTCTTTTCTTAGAGGGAAAAAATAACAATACTTTTTCTTATTATTATTTACTTTTTCCTTAACTACACTACCAATAAAAGCTGCCATGAATTATATTTTCATCAATCTCACTCTCTAAAAGTCTAAATTTGAAACTTGATGCAGCTGACAACTTATAATATATATTTTTTTATTACTTGAATTTTATTTTACATTTTTTAAATATTAAACCATGGATATCAAGGTAATTTCTTTTGTAGCTGTTATATGAACGTTTTTCTTTTCTTAGGTTTTATTTTTTAGGTTAAAGAATGGAAAACTTTTCTTTTGGCACACATGCGTATATATTCTTGATAATGGCCCGAAAATATAACGAAACTGTAGATCAGCTCAATGTATTTAATTGATAATTACTCGTAATATATTTTAGCTTAAATATTTTAAATATAAAATTAATATATATTTTTTAAACTTTTGCTGAGTGTTAAATTTTATTTAATTACTAGGGGGTTCTGCCCCCTGCAAGCTACGCTCGTCACCCCCCCCCCATTCAAACACCGCAGAATCTAAAAACACGCTAATCTGATGGGGTTTTAAAATATTAGAGAAGATTGAATTATACTGGAAAAACCTAGGCAGATCTCCCTGTAAACGGGTTTCCATTCAATTCCCTTTGATTGCAAAAATTTAAGGCCGAACCAGTTGCTGTTAAGGCACTCAATGGTTGTTTTCGTTTTTGATTAAAGAGGATCAGTTAAACATTTGAAAAGAAGCTAAAATAAAATGAATTAAGTATACAGAGTCTTTGTCTGCCGGTATTTTAAAACAATCTCTTTAACAATAGCCTAAGTCTTGTGACTATCATCAACAGTTACGGACGGAACACTTCGCTTTTTACACTCTAGTTGCCATTTTGGTACTTTAATGTTAGCCAGGCACAGGTGATAAGTCGCCAAATATTATTCTATTGCCATCATTTCATCTATATTATAATAGTTCAAGTCATCAACTGCTATAAATAAACACGGTCTGATCCCTTCGTCTTTCATATGAATGTTTGGCACAGATGTCACATACAGCCATATTGGCGCAACTTTTTTCCGGCGCTAATTTGCGGAAAGCATCAACAGCATAAACAACAACATCCGGCTTACCATATCGAGCAAAATAACGATACTTTGGCGCCAGTTAAGTACCCGTTACGTATATGACATTGGCGTCAGAAAAAAAATCGCGCCAATATGGGGCCGTGTATGACATGTGTGTCGAAAGATTTCCCTTTTGATTAAAAAATAAAAAAAAAATTCGAATAAAACTACATAAAAGTTGCCATGGTCGGAAAGAATTCTTGGTACTGTTACGCTAGCTGGGTGCAAATCTCGCCAATACCTTTTTTCAACTCGCCAGTTAGCATTTTTTTTTCGAGTGGTAAATTAAAACATGGATTTGAAGTTGAAATTAAATGTCATGGTTTGTTGAATTATTTAATATTTGGCCAGGTGTCATATGATATAAAATATGATATGATATGAAAATATGCAGGTTTGGCGTGATATTTTTTTTTACGAAAATTTGGCGAAAATACCAGAATACCAGTTACATATGTATTTTTGGTACTACTTACTTATCCCGTCGACCAAAAATCTATCGCCAAACTATAAGACTAAATGCTAATAATGGTTGATTGTAAATGTCACACTCACTTGACTTTAAGCAAGTTACACGTGTTTACGTCAAAAAGTGATTTTTATTTCGATGTTTTATTTGTATATTTATCAATGTTATACTAATTTATTTGTTCTTTCGTTATTCAAAATAAAAATTAGGTCAATTTGTATAATTTGGCGAGTGGTTTGGTGGTTTATATCATTTGGCAAAATTGGCCGACTGAATAACTAAGTAGTACAGTATTTTTTCATTATTTTCCATTATTTTCAAAAGGAAATGACAAAAAAAAATAATTAATAACTATAGAACAAAATAATTTATGTAATTTAAAAAAAAGAAATAAAAGTAAATAAACATTTATTATTAAATAAACAACAATAACCAGGTTACCATGTCAATCAAAATAATGTAATTTTAGCGCCAATTAGGTATCCCGGTGCGTATATGACATCTGTGTCTAATATTTTTCTTTGCGCTTTGTTTAAAAAAGAAGAAAGAAGTGAAAACCATCAATTTTAAATGTTCCAGTTTTAAGTGAAATTTTTATATTTTAAATAAAATGAATGAAAGGATTATATTTTAAATGAAATTGATGAAATATAAAAAATGCGACGGGAAAAACGTTTGGAGATTTATCACCTGTGTCTCGCTAACATAAAAATACCGAGTTCTTGATTTCTCTATCAGAATCTTTCGATTTGGCGAAAGATTGTTCAAGTAAATTGAATTATGAATAAAAGTAACATGATACATATCTTAGCATACATTTAAGGGATGTCAAACTGGTCGCCAGATTAGTTTAAAATAAGAACCTTTTTTGAAATATAAAAAAATATATCTGTTATGATTAAAATGCCATCATTAAAAAAAAGTATTTAAAATTAGAGAAAAATTAATATTTTGAAAACTAATTCGAATTTAATTATTCTAATACCAGTTTTGAGATCTGCGGATCAATACTGATTTTGGTGTTAATTTCATCGCAAAGTATTCCCAATTTTAGGAGAAATAACCATGAAACATAATGAGATGTTTAATCAATTGTTTCAAAGAATCGTTTCATAAATTCGTTTCATATATCCTTTTCATGAACACGTTTCATTAGGATTTTATATACACTGCTGGCCATTAAAATTTCAACACCAGGAAGGAATGATCTGACGAACGTCAAAATAACATGATAGGTAGAAGAGGTTGGAATATGCAAATTATTAGTATTTCAGCGCATTTAGACGAGGCAGGCGGGAGAAACGACATCTGAAGCACTGCATAAAAGAAAAGTTGCGTAGTGGATTTCTCATTCGGAAAGCGCTTTGGAAGGTCGGCGTTTGCTAAGAATATCGTGTTATGCATCGAATAATAATAAGAAATGTTTACCACTAAGTGTCGGAATTCGATAGACGCAGGATCGTTGCCTGTCGAGAATGTGGATTATCGTTACGTGATATCGCCGGTTGCACTAGTCAAAATACAACCACTGTCATGCAAATATAGAATCAATGGATCATACTGAACGGCATGCAGGATCTCGACGCCCTCCCATGACTAACGCCCGAGAGGACAGACATATTGTGAGGTCGGGCCTGCAAAAACGAATAGCCACATTACGGACTATTAGTCAGGAAATGGGCATGTTTACAGCGCGCCCAGTATCCGCTAGTACGGTGCGACGACGTTTGCAGCAGTATGGACTGTCAGCGCGGCCGCCTGTACTGCGGTTCTTTTGACAATGCAGCATAGAGAGAGTCCGCGACTCTGGTGCGCCGAACGACAAAGCTGGATACAGGACTGGCACAATGTCGTCTTTTCAGACGAGTTCCGTTCTGCGTGCAGTACTCTGATGGCCGTTATACGTGTCTGGAGAGTCGGAGGAGAACTCCTGTCGCTTGCTTGCATTCGATATCGGTATAGAGGACCTGCAACTGGTGCGATGGTTTGGGAAGCCATTGGGTACACGAAATACACATCTCTAGTTCGGATCGAGGGCAATTTGAATGCAAATCGGTACATTTTTTAAATCTTACGTCCAGTGGTTGTGCCCTGTCTTCGAGGCCTGCCAACCGCCATCTTCCAGCAAGATAACACAAAACCACATGTTGCACGCCGTGTTCTGGCATTCTTCAATCCACAGGGTATTCGAGTATTCGATTGCTGTCCTGGCCTGCACGGCCCCCAGATCTGTCACCCATTGAAAACATCTGGTCATGAATTGCTTAGAGACTGGCCCGCCACCCTTCTCCAGCTTATACGGTTGATGAAGTGTGGCATAGTCTTGAAGCAACATGGAATGAGTTGCCCGTTTCTGTCCTCCAAGCCCAGCTCGACTCCATGCCTAAGCGGATAAGGGCCATTTTAGCTGCCAGGGGGAGCAGCTGTTTATACTAATTTCGCACCCCTGTAAACACCCAAACTGTTTACAAATTTGATCATTTTGTTTTCATACCATACTGTTTACGTACAATAAATATATTTTTTGTATTTTCAATATTTCACGGTGTTGCAATTTTAATGGCCAGCAGTGTATATACGGTAGATAAAGCACTTATATAATAACAATAAAAAAAATTTAAATCATATAACTCCTCCTCTTAATAAAAATGTCGTTATGGAAATGAATTATCGTCAAAAATATTACAGAAATCATTTTGCCGGGGTTGGGCTCAAACATGCGTCATCTACAAAAATTTAGAGCTTTAAACTGCTGCTTTAGACCACTGTGCCAGTACGGACACATTCTTCTTTCCTCTAAATTGAAGTGGATCGAAAAAAAAAAATGATGCATGCGCAAATGTATCGATTTGGATCTATTTAAAATTTAAAATTTGCGTTTTAATATATATGATATTCTACGTTGCTTTAGAAATACGGTGGAAAGCTCTACAATAAGGTGAACCCGATTATGAAAAAATATACTTTTTAACAAGGATCTCTGGGACGTAGTTTGATGAGATTTGCATTGTTAGATAATATTTCAGGAATGGTTTTAGTACATTGCATATTGTACTACCGTTTTTTTACTTTCTTCTATCTTTACAAGAAGAAAGTATTGGATTCGTGAAAAATTTCGACTTCCGGTTTTCGACGGATTTATACGTTTTAGAATGTCCTGAACACGATTTGGTGGTTTTTAGAAAATGTCTGTCTGTGAGTCTGTCTGTCACTCCGTCACTCTGTCACTCTGTCACTCTGTCACTCTGTGAGTCTGTATGTGACAAAAATTTTGTGGGCGCTCTATCTCAAGAACTAATGCACGAAATTTCACAAAACTTTATATTCAGTTAGACCTTGATATAAACTGGACCTGGTTAGTTTTTGGTGAAAATCGCCCAACAGGTGGCTCTGCTATGCGGCATTTTTCACGATTTCTGCAATAGCTATATCTCAAGAACTACTGCACGGATTTTCATAAAACTTCAGATTCAGTTAGTCCAAGATATAGTTTGGTGCTGATTACTTTTTTGCAAAATTCGCCCAACAGGTGGCGCTGCTACGCTGCATTATTCGTGATTCTCGCAATAGCTCTAACTCAAGAAAAAATGCACGAATTTTCAACAAACTTCAGATTTTGTTAGTCCCTGATATAAATTAGTGCTGTTTAATTTTTGGTGTAAATCGCTCAACAGGTGGCACTGCTGTGCTGCATTTTCACGATTTTCGCAAGAGCTGTATATCAAGAACTATTGCACGGATTTTCACCAAACTTCAGATTTAGTTAGTCCTTGACATGAATTGACGTATAAATTAGTGCTGTTTAATTTTTGGTGTAAATCGCTTAACAAGTGGCGCTGCTATGCTGTATTTTTTGCGTTTTTCGCAATAGCTTTATCTCAAGAACTAACGCTTAGATTTTCAACAGACTTCAGATTCAGGTATACCTTGATATCATTTAGTGCTGTTTATTTTTGGTGTAAATCGCTCAACAGGTGACGCTGCTATGCTACATTTTTCAGAATTTCCGCTATAGCTCTATCTCAAGTACTAATGCACGAATTTTCATATAAATTTCAAATTCAGATATACTTTGATATGAATTGGTACTAAATTCATGTAATTTCTTTTACTATTTAAATGATTTAATTGACGTGATTTATATAGAAGAAAGTTTTGTGATGGCCACAACATACTAGTTTTGCCTTGTAACTGTAAATGATCAAATAAAAGATTTGGTCCTTAAAATCCGAAATTGTGCCTGTCAGATTAGAAAATATAATAGCGCAATAATGTTTGTATTGTTTTCGGCAATGCGGCAGGACTTTCTTGTTAAAAGTCCATATTGGTTTGAAATACGACGTGAAATTCACCGATATATTTCGTTTCATTCAAGGTTCGTTTAGAGAGATTGTCCAGTTTACTGGCGAAGCCTAAAGTTTTTAATAAAAATAAAAACGAATGATACTCTGTTTAAAATATTATAAAATGGAAATGACAATCTTTGATCTATTTAGATTGGATACGTCAAGAATATGTATTTGAACTTAACGTTTAGAGATATTTAAGCTTCGCCATTTATCTTAAATTTTAGTGTTATGAGAGAAACTACGTACACGTAGTTTTTACTTTCTTCTATCTTTACAAGAAGAAAGTATTGGATTCGTGAAAATTTTCGACTCCCGGTTTTCGACGGATTTACACGTTTTAGAATGCCCAGAACACGATTTGATGGTTTTTAGAAAATGTCTGTCTGTGAGTCTGTCTGTCACTCCGTCACTCTGTCACTCTGTCACTCTGTCACTCTGTCTGTGAGTCTGTATGTGACAAAAATTTTGTGGGCGCTCTATCTCAAGAACTAATGCACAGAATTTTACAAAACTTATTATTTAGTTATACCTTGATATAAACTAGACCTGATTAGTTTTTGGTGAAAATCGCCCAACAGGTGGCGCTGCTATGCGGCATTTTACACGATTTCTGCAATAGCTATACCTCAAGAACTACTGCACGGATTTTCATAAAACTTCAGATCCAGTTAGTCCAGGATACAGTTTGGTGCTGATTACTTTTTTGTGAAAATCGACCAACAGGTGGCGCTGCTATGCTGCATTATTCATGATTATCGCAATAGCTCTAACTCAAGAAAAAATGCACGAATTTTCATCAAACTTCAGATTTCGTTAGTCCTTGATATAAATTAGTGCTGTTTAATTTTTGGTGTAAATCGCCCAACAGGTGGCGCTGCTGTGCTGCATTTTCACGATTTTCGCAAGAGCTGTATCTCAAGAACTATTGCACGGATTTTCATCAAACTTCAGATTTAGTTAGTCCTTGACATGAACTGACATGTAAGTTAGTGCTGTTTAATTTTTGTTGTAAATCGCTCAACAGGTGGCGCTGCTATGCTGTATTTTTTGCGATTTCCGCAATAGCTTTATCTCAAGAACTAACGCTTAGATTTTCAACAAACTTCAGATTCAGGCATACCTTGATATCATTTAGTGCTGTTTATTTTTAGTGTAAATCGCTCAACAGGTGGCGCTGCTATGCTACATTTTTCAGAATTCCCGCTGTAGCTCTATCTCAAGAACTAATGCACGAATTTTCATCAAACTTCAAATTCAGATATACTTTGATATGAATTGGTGCTAAATTCATGTAATTTCTTGTACTATTTAAATGATTTAATTGACGTGATTTATATAGAAGAAAGTTTTGTGATGGCCACAACATACTAGTTTGTATTTCATCTTGTTTTTCTTTATTCTTAAGGAAACCTGATGTTTTTTTAATCAACGTGTAAGAAAATATTACTCCGATACATTTAGTTTGATTCAAGGCCCATTTGAAGAAACAACCAGTGTTGCAGGATAATCCTTCTAGTTTTTAGGTAGATTTCGTATGAAATACTAGCTATTGGGCTCGTTTCTATGTTGGAATTTCTGAAAATTGTTTGCAGATCTACACCGATCATGACCCCTAGAACCCAAAACCACCCTCAGTAAAAAACTTTATCTATCTATCTATATATATATCACTTTCTTCTGGACACGATAACTTTCGTAATTCTGCACCAATCTCTTCCAATCTGATACATAAAACCAAAGGGCATAAAATCTCGGTCAAGTTCGTTAATGGGCAAAATCAGACCAAGGGGATGGAAATAGGGAGGTGTTTTGTGAAAACCGAAAATCCCCCATAACTTCTTAATTTTTGTACATATCAAATCAGTTTAAAGTTTTTATTACTTCTAAAAATAGGGCCAAAAATTAATGTATCACAGATTTTTGATAAAGTTAAAAATGGGCTCAAGGGGCGTAAAAATAGGGTTTTTCGGAGAAAAAAATTCATAACTTCGTCAGTTCTCAAGATATCAATTCCAATTAATTTTATTATAAATCTCCTTAATATTATCTACAACTTTTATATTCACAAGTTTTTGATAGGACCAATTCGTACCGCAAAAAAAATTAAAAGCGAAAACAAAAAGGGGTTTGAAGAAGTAAAAAATCCATAACTCCGTCAATTCAAAAGATATAAAATCCCCATGAATTTATCATATATCTTCTTAATATTGTCTACAACATCTATATAGACAAGATTTGAATCAAATTCATCTTCTATTTATAGATCTTACGAAAGCATATGATAATGTTCCAATCGCAAAATTATGAATGCATTAAATGAAATGGCCATAAATCCAAGTATTATTAGAGCAATTCAAGAACTTTACAGACAATCAAAAACAAAGATTAAAATAGTCCAAAAATTATCAAAAGGTTTTATAACAGATAAAGGACTCAGGCAGGGATGTTGTATCTCCCCAACACTTTTTAAAATTTATGTTGAAGAAGCATTGAAAATGTGGAAGAAGAAATGCAGAGGAATGGGACTTAATATGAATGATATAGGTCTGTCTCATTTCCTCCTATACATAGGTATTTGGTCTTGCGGACGTTCATGTGAAGTCCCCATTTCTCATATTCTTCCTTAATTTTCACCGTCATTTCCTCTAAATCATTTTTACTTTTTGCAATTATAACGTGATCATCTGCGAATTGTAGAGTAAAAATTGACGTTCCTTTCATATTAAGTCCCATTCCTCTGCATTTCTTCTTCCACATTATCATTGCTTCTTCAACATAAATTTTAAAAAGTGTTGGGGAGATACAACATCCCTGTCTGAGTCCTTTATCTGTTATAAAACCTTTTGATAATTTTTGGATTATTTTAATCTTTGTTTTTGATTGTATGTAAAGCTCTTGAATTGCTCTAATAATACTTGGATTTATAGCCATTTCATTTAATGCATTCCATAATTTTGCGATTGGAACATTATCATATGCTTTCGTAAGATCTATAAATAGAAGATGAATTTGATTTCCTACTGCCATTTCCTTTTCAACAATTTGTTTAAGACAAAATATATTATCCATACATGATCTTCCTGCTCTAAATCCACATTGCTGGAACAGATATAAAGAAAAAAATCGAATGCGAAGGAGGAGATGCGTTATTGTCATTCTTCTTGAATCCCCATGAAGCGTTTAGAATTGTACTCTCGTTCAGTAAAATAAACACATCTTCTTGTTATTTTCATTAACCCTTAAATGCATATGGTATCGTTTATGATACAATAATTGTTCCCTATTTATTGGATTTTTTATTCACATATTCCGTATTTCCACCAGAAAAATAAAAAAGAAAATTTCACTCCATTTAATAACAGCCATTTCGTTATTAAATAAACCGAAATTTACCATTTATATTTTCTGGTATGAATTCCGATTCTCTGAATTATGAAATTTCGGGAACGCATTTTACCTTATGCATTTAAGGGTTAATATAAAAATCTCAGTTATTCTGCTTTATTTTTAATCTTTCGTGTTACGTCAGGCTTAAAACTCGCACCTTTAGAATTTGACCAGTTTTTTTGTTTCAAAAGTGCGTATTATACACTGTAAAAAAAATTCCGTTAAAATACGGAAATTGTACTGGTACTCGAGACGCCAGGAAATTTTTACCCGTAAATTCCAGATAAACGGAAAAATTTCTGGAACTTACGGGAAACAATGTCCGTTAAAATACGTATGTTGTACTGGCGTCTCGATTGTCAGTACAGTTTCCGTAATTTAACGAATTTTTTTTACAGTGTACGCCAGAATTTATGGCATATCTCTTTTTTATTTTCACAGTTTTGTGTAACTTTCCTCTATTGCTATATACACTATATGGCCATTATTCACCGAACACATTCAATTTTAGACATTTTGTCGAATATTTAAAGATATATATTTCGGTACTTGTCTGGAACTTCAGATTATGAAGAATATCTTTGACTTCATATTTATCAACGGCGCGGCGATTTGATCAGAAGAACAATTAGGGGACCAACAAAAAGTAAAAAAAATAATAATAATGTTTAGGATACCGCCGTAAAATAAAATGCACGAAATGATCTATCCCTATGGCTTACGAATATATGTATATTGTACAATATATGTATTCATTTGTGGAAGAATAGACCGTATATTCATGTAGTCCAGGGGAAACGTACCAAAAAAAGGGGGGTTACCTTGCAAAAGGTCGGATAGAAGGTTTTTTCTTCTGATTTGTTTATAATGATGCAAACACGGAAAAAACAAAGTTTTCTAACAAAATTTCTTAAAGCTAAATTTTCTGTAGCCAAAAAACAACAAAATTTTGGGACCTTTTTTGATTTTTTGGCAATATCTCGAGACCTGTTGCCGCAGCATATTATTTGTCAATTATAATATTAAAGAAGATAAAATTCTCTACAACTTTCATATTTGCAACTTTTCCATACACCCAATAGCAAGCGCAGTACGCCATTTCAAAAACAGGACATTTTTTTCAATTTTCTTAAAAACCGTGAAAAACGTAGTTCTGTCCCGATTATTCAAATTTTTCCCACAGACTTAATCTTGTATGTCAACTTCTATATATTGGTAGCAGTAAATTACGTGTTTCAGGGTCAAAACTAGCCTTTTTTTTGCACCCGTGGCAAACATGGATTTTGGCGCACCTCCCCCCTTAAAAAGGAAATTTACCACCAGAATTTTAATAAATCTTTAATAGCCGGATTTTGACAATTTTAAGTGTGTAATCATTAAATACGTAATCCTGAACTACGTAATCAGCTTTGTGAAATATTGATTCACTAAAACCTTGAAAACCGAACTGAAAAAAAAAAAAAAAAAAAAAAAAAAAAAAAAACGAAATATATTCTGCTTTAAACATGTTTTCATCTTAGCAAGTATAATTGTTCATATTCTTTCTCTTGAAAAAAATTTTTTTTTTTCTTGAAAGACCGCATTCCGTAGAGATTTCCTTTTCAAAGATTTTACGGTAGTTGTTGTATTGAGGCGTTTAAAGTCACAATTATATGAATTATGTCACTAAATTAGTCACACGAAGACATTCGCAAGGTAATATTAAATCTATGGAAGCGTTCTTGACAAATATCTCGCTTAAATTTTATTACTTTTAATTTTTTTTTTCGTGGGATACCTGAGATCAATATCTAATGTTGCACATTTTCGGGTTTGGTTGCATTCTTTTTTAATGTTTGGACACTTTCATTTTTGGAAAACTGTTTGGAACCCATTGTGAAATTTAAAGTATCTTCATTTAAAAAAAAAAATGCAACCAAATTCGAAAAATTAAAAACGCACGTTACATATCGACCTCAGGAATCATATGAAAAAAAAATGAAATATTGAAATTAAAGCAAGAATTCTGAAAAGTATGCTACCATAGGTTTAACATTAGCGTGCAAATGTTTTCGCGTGAAACTACACTAGTCACGCGAAGAAAGTGGAAAAAAGTGTAGGAAAATGCTGATAAATGGGAAGTATTAGGCTTTATACCTTCACATGATCCAGATATCTGTTTTATTCATGATAAGGATATTCCTTTGAGACATGATGCTAATAATTCTACAACAGTGCCATCAAAGAGAAAAAAATATTGTTAAATAGCCTGTAGATATTATTATTATTAAAATTCACTTTTTTTTTCATTTAGCTTATGCAGTCCTATTGCGTACCTTACTATGTGTACGAAAAGTGAAGTTGAATGAGTCAGGGGATCAATGCGAAAACAAAAAAGTTTATATGGCCTACACCTACAATCACAAATTGGTATTTCGTTTGATAAATGGTATCACTAAGATCATTAAACTGATATTGTTTCAAAACAGTACATAATACAGCAGATTAGAATATTCCACAAAGCATATTTTTCAACAACCAAAGTAAGTTTTTCTGTTTGAGCTTTAAAGCAATTAATAGATAATCTTAAAGTTTTATATATTTTTGCATGCTAAAATGATATAATCTCTTGTTATATTTATTGTTATAAGTGGAGGAAAAAAACTGACAATATTTTTTAAAACTAATCTTTTAAATATTTTTATCAAACTAGTGATCTCATATATTTTATTGAAAGAATTTTTAAATTTTACAAGTGATAAATGCATAACATTAGTTAATGAAATAATCTGTTGTCATTTTTATTGTAGCTATAAGGTAAAAGTATTTCTTACATAAAAGATATTTCTTTTTTGCGTCCCCCCCCCTTTTATATGGAACCACACTCCAATGTTTACTATCTTTAAAACAGTAAAACAATAAAATATATATTATCAATAATTGGTAAATAAAATATGCCGTTGTAGTGTGGAATAAAATATGTTTTCACAAATTTTCATACTTATCCGATTGATACCTGGAAAAATATGTATGCATTATAAAAGTTATTAAAATTATAAAATTATTAATATTATTAAAATTAAACAAAAATTCTTTCTTAATTGAAGCTGTCGTGCCAATAACTTACTAAATATTGTAGTATTCTTTTAAACAAAAATGCTCTGAAGTTAACATTGTATACACTTAAAGTTACTTTCTAAATATGAAAATTGTTTCATTCATCTACACTCAGCTCAACTTTTAAAATTATACAATCTATTGAACATAAAATATCTGTTGAGATGAAAATAAAGACGTGAGTGTGCAAATAATAGATAATTTACTGCTACCTATTTTTAGAAGTCGACATATACGAATAATCTGAGCAAAACTACGTTTTTCGCTGTTTTTAAGAAATTTAAAAAAATGCCTTATTTTTGAAATGGCGTACTGCGTTTGCTATTGAGTGTATACAAAAGTTATAAATATGAAAGTTCTAGAGGATTTTATCTTCTTTAATATTGTAATTGACAAATAATATGTTACTTCAACAACTCTTGAGATATTTAGAAAAAATAAAAAAAAGTCCCAAAATTTTGTTGTTTTTTGGCCACAAAAAATTTAGCCTTAAGAAATTTTGTTAGAAAACTTGGTTTTTCATTGGTGGCATCATTATAAACAATTCAAAACTAGTATGTTGTGGCCATCACAAAACTTTCTTCTATCTAAATCACATCAATTGAATTATTTAAATTGTACAAGAAATTACATCAATTTAGAACCAATTCATGTCAAAGTATATCTGAATTTGAAGTTTGATGAAAATTCTTGCATTAGTTCTAGAGATAGAGCTATAGCGGAAATTCTGAAAAATGTAGCATAGCAGCACCACCTGTTGAGCGATTTACACCAAAACATAAACAGCACTAATTGATATCAAGGTATACCTGAATCTGAAGTTTGTTGAAAATCCAAGCATTAGTTCTTGAGATAATAAAGCTATTGAGGAAATCACAAAAAATACAGCATAGCAGCGCCACTTGTTGAGCGATTTACACTAAAATGTATAAAACGTCAATTCATGTGAAGGACTGACTAAATCTGAAGTTTGATGAAAATCCCTGCAGTAGTTCTGGAGATACAGCTCTTGCGGAAATCGTGAAAAATGCAGCACAGCAGTGCCACCTGTTGGGCTATTTACACCAAAAGTTAAACAGAACTAACTTATATTACGGACTAACTGAATCTGAAGTTTGATGAAAATTCGTGCATTTTTTCTTGAGTTAGAGCTATTGCGGTAACCATGCATAATCCAGCATAGCAGCGCCACCTGTTGGGCGATTTTCACCAAATTGTTATCAGCATCTAACTATATCATGGACTAACGGAATCTGAAGTTTTATGAAAATCCGTGCAGTAGTTCCTGAGATATAGCTATTGCAGAATTCGTGAAAAATGGCGCATAGCAGCGCCACCTATTGAGCGACTTTCACCAAAAACTAATCAGGACCAGTTTATATCAAGGTCTAACTGAATCAAAAGTTTTGTGAAATTCCGTGCATTAGTTCTTGAGATAGAGCACCCACAAAATTTTTGTCACATACAGACTTACAGAGTGACAGAGTGACAGAGTGACGGAGTGACAGAGTGACGGAGCGACAGAGTGAACGACAGACTCACAGACAGACATTTTCTAAAAACCATCAAATCGTGTTCAGGACATTCTAAAACGTATAAATCCGTCGAAAACCGGAAGTCGAAAATTTTCACGAATCCAATACTTTCTTCTTGTAAAGATAGAAGAAAGTAAAAATAAAATCTTCTACCCGACCTTTTGCAAGGTAAAATATACATTTCCCCTGGACTAATGGAGATACATTGATTTTTTTTTACTTTCTTCTATCTTTACAAGAAGAAAGTATTGGATTCATGAAAATTTTCGAATTCCGGTTTTCGACGGATTTACACGTTTTAGAGGTCAGAGAACCCGAAAAACATGTTTTTACAAAATGTCTGTCTGTGACTCTGTGAGTCTGTCTGTCTGTCTGTCTGTCTGTCTGTCTGTCTGTGTGTATGTGACACAAATTTTGGGGGCGCTCTATCTCAAGAACTAATGCACAGAATTTAATAAAAATTGATATTCAGTGAGTCCCTAATACAAATTGATGCTGATTAGTTTTTGGTGCAAATCGCTCAAGAGGTGGCACTGCTATGCTGAATTTTGTATGATTTCCGAAATGGCTCTATCTCAAGAACTAATGCACGGATTTTCATGAAACTTCAGATTCTGTTAGTCCTTGATATGACTTGATGCTGATTACGTGTTGGTGCAAATCGCTCAACAGGTGGCGCTGCTATGCTGCATTTTTATGATTTCCGCAATGGCTCTATCTCAAGAACTAAAGCACGGATTTTCATGAAACTTCAGATTCTGTTAGTCCTTGATATGACTTGATGCTGATTACGTGTTGGTGCAAATCGCTCAACAGGTGGCGCTGCTATGCTGCATTTTTATGATTTCCGCAATGGCTCTATCTCAAGAACTAAAGCACGGATTTTCATGAAACTTCAGATTAAGTTAGTCCTTGATAAGACTTGATGCTGATTACATGTTGGTGCAAATCGCTCAACAGGTGGCGCTGCTATGCTGCATTTTTTACAATTCCCGCAGTGGCTCTATCTCAAGAATTAATGCACGGATTTTCATCAAACTTCAGATTCAGTTAATCCTTGACATGAATTGAAGTTTTGTACAGTTTGGTGTAAATCGCTCAACAGGTGGCGCTGCTATACTGCATTTTTTACAATTTCCGCAATAGCTCTATCTCAACAACTAATGCTTGGATTTTCAACAAACTTCAGATTCATGTATACTTTGATATGAATTAGTGCTGTTTGTGTTTTGGTGCAAATCGCTCAACAGGTGGCGCTGCTATGCTGCACTTTTCAGAATTTCCATTATAGTGGTATCTGAAGAACTAATGCAACAATTTTCACTAAACTTCAGAATCAGTTAATCCTTGATATGAATTGACATTTTGTACATTTTGGTGTAAATCGCTCAAAAGGTGGCGCTGCTATACAGCATTTTTCACGATTTCTTCAATCGCTGTATCTCAAGAACAAATGGACATATTTTCATCAAACTTCAGATTCAGTTACTCTTTGATATGAAATGATGCTGACTACGTGTTGGTGAATATCGCACAATAGGTGGAGCTGCTATGCTGCATTTTGCACTATTTCCTCAATAGCTCTATCTCAAGAACTAATGCACGAATTTTCATCAAACTTCAGATTCAAGTACACCTTGATAAATGTTGATACTGATTATGTGGTTGTGTAAATCGCTCAACAGGTGGCGCTGTTATGCTGCATTTGTCATGATTTGCGCAATAGCTCTATCTTAGGAACTAATGCACGGATTTTCCCCGAACTTCATATTCAGTTAGACATTGACACATGTGGATAATAATTAGGGTCTGGTGTAAATCACCCAATAGGTGGCGCTGCTATGCTGCATTTTGATGGATTTACACGATTTCATGGACAGTAATATCTCAAGAACTAATGCACGGAATTTCATCTTTTTAGAATCCTCATGATGAGCATAGATGCACTGTGATAATGAATTTTGAAGTATTGACAAGTACGAGATAGAAGAAAGTTTTGTGATGGCCACAACATACTAGTTTTAAGTTCAAAAAATTCTTGCATGTTTTTTGTTTATATCATACAGGGTTTTTTACTAAATTTAACGCCAGTTTCAGAAAATTTGAAAAAATGTAGTATAAATAATTTGGTGTAATTCGAGTGTAAAAATAATAAATATTTGATGAAATATGAGCAGTTCATGGAGTATTTTTTATCTGCGTATGCGCGCCTGATATTTTTTACTTTCTTCTATCTTTACAAGAAGAAAGTATTGGATTCGTGAAAATTTTCGACTTCCGGTTTTCGACGGATTTATACGTTTTAGAATGTCCAGAACACGATTTGATGGTTTATAGAAAATGTCTGTCTGTGAGTCTATCTGTCACTCTGTCACTCTGTCTGTGAGTCTGTATGTGACACAAATTTTGTGGGCGCTCTATCTCAAGAACTAATGCACGGAATTTTACAAAACTTCATATTTAGTTAGACCTTGATATAAACTGGACTTGATTAGTTTTTGGTGAAAATCGCCCAACAGGTGGCGCTACTATGCGGCATTTTTCACGATTTCTGCAATAGCTATATCTAAAGAACTACTGCACGGATTTTCATAAAACTTCAGATTCTGTTAGTCCAAGATATAGTTTGGTGCTGATTACTTTTTTGTGAAAATCGCCCAACAGGTGGCGCTGATATGCTGGATTGTTCATGATTATCGCAATAACTCTAACTCAAGAAAAAATGCACGAATTTCCATCAAACTTCAGATTCAGTTAGTCCCTGATGTAAATTAGAGCTGTTTAAATTTTGGTGTAAATCGCCCAACAGGTGGCGCAGCTGTGCTGCATTTTTCACGATTTCTACAAGAGCTGTATCTCAAGAACTATTGCACGGATTTTCATCAAACTTCAGATTTACTTAGTCCTTGACATGAATTGACGTATACATTAGTGCTGTTTGATTTTTGGTGTAAATCGCTCAACGGGTAGCGCTGCTATGCTGTATTTTTGCGATTTACGCAATAGCTTTATCCTAAGAAATAATGCTTGGATTTTCAACAAACTTCAGATTCAGGTATACCTTGATATCGTTTAGTGCTGTTTACTTTTGGTGTAAATCGCTCAACAGGTGGCGCTGGTATGCTACATTTTTTCAGAATTTCCGCTATAGCTCTATCTCAACAACTAATGCACGAATTTTCATCCAACTTCAAATTCAGATCTACTTTGATATGAATTGGTGCTAAATCTTTGTTATTTCTTGTACTATTTAAATCATTTAATTGACGTGATTTATATAGAAGAAAGTTTTGTGATGGCCACAACATACTAGTTTTTCGTGATTTGATAGTGTCTCTATGGAGCAACTTTTAAAAAAAAGCCAGTAAAATATCGTGAAAATTCAGAAAGGTATCGGCAATATAGTGAGTGAATTTTTAGTTGCTCTCTAAAAGCTGCCGAATGAAAAGGGATTTTCTGCAAATTGTCATTTATTATTATCTGACTTTCAACAAATATAAATTTTTAATTAGTAAATGTCATAATAGATTTAGAAGAAATTCTTAGATTTTGATATTTCCTTTTTTCTTGGAATTGGTTCGTTCTGGTGGTTTTCCAAGAAGAAAAGAAACATTAATAAAAAATGAAAATAAAAAAAAGGAAAAATTAATAACGACAACTTATGGAAAACCCCTTAACATTTAGCTGTTTTTAGAGAACAAATAAAAGTCAATTCAGTCTATTGCTGATATTTTTCTGAATTTTCAGGAAATTTGGCGGGCTTTTTTTTAGAACTTGCTCCATAGATTTGACTATCAAATCGTGAAAAAAAAAGAAAAATATCGTGCGCATATGCGCAGATAAAAAATATTTCATCAAATATTTATTTTTTTTGTTAATACCAATTAAGCGATATTATTTGCAATATATTTTATCAAATTTTCTGAAACTGGCGTAAAATTTGGGTAAAAGACCCTGCATGATATAAACCAAAAACATTCAAGAATTTTTTGAACTTTAAAAAAATCGATGTACAGATATCTCCATGAACATGCGATCTATTCTTCCACAAATGAATACATAAATTGTACAATATCCATATATTCATAAGCTGTAGCGATAGATCATTTCGTGCATTTTATTTTACTCGTTGATGCCAAACATTATTATTTTTCTTTGATTTTTTGTTGACCTACTAATTGTTCTTCAAATCAAATCGCCGTTGATAAATATGAAGTCAAACACATTCTTCATAAACCCGAAGTTCAAGAAAAATCCGACAAATATACCTTTAAATATTCGTTAAAAATGTCTGAAATTGAAAGTGTCCGGTGATTAATGGTGAATCATTATTGATACGATCGAATAAGGACATGCGCCTAGAGTGTCCAACCTTTTTTTTTTTTTTTTTTTTTACCCTGGGTCCTCTAAAGCTATACAGTATATGTCCCAGCCATTTGGTCAGCCATTGCGGGACCTTTTTCATAAAGAGTAAATATTTTCGAAAGAAATCTCAAACTTTAAATAGTTCACATTTATCATACGATTCAATGTTAAAAATCTCATTGTTGCCCAGAGCAAAAACTTGTGTAAACCAAAAGTAGGGTAGGTTGCGAGTCATAATATATTAGCAAATTACACATGGAGAAATGTAATCAAGATATAAAAATATGTAATAAATATAATGTAAAACAGTGTGCCCAACCTGTCCCATAATGCGGAGTGTGTTGGGATAGTTGAAAAATCGTCTTTTAATTATATTTTTTCTAAGAGCACTATTTCAGTCACTTGTTCTTCAATAAGCTAAAGCATAAAACAATACTTGGCATGTGTACTGTGTAGGAAAAATATCATTAAATATTACAAAAATCATATCATTGTTCAAACTGTGTCCCAATCTGCCTCGCTCCTACACAGATTAAAATTTCAATTGCAGCAATAATTATGAACGTACAATGGTATCATTTCTGTAAAAACACAGCAATCTCTGTAAATTTACACTAGCTCTCGGCTAAATGCATTCGATTGAGTTCCTCGGTAATCATTGCACAGACATTTCCCTTTTCTTATATCAAATTCAATGTAGGGATACCCATGCTTTTATAGAAATATATTTGTATCTTTGTTATAACGTGTAATTCAAAATACACACTATCCACAATCGCATTGCAGTTGTTTAGTTCACTAGGTTCATGGAGCTTGGTAATAATAAAAGTAAAGTAAAAGTAAAAGTAAAAGTAAACATAAAAGTTAAAGTAAAAGTTAAAGTAAAAGTAAAGTAAAAGTATTTTTACGCTGAATCATAGCAGTCATATTTTGCATACACTCTTAACCGCTCCTATAACTCAGACAGATGTTCATCTCCGATCTAGAGAACTCGGGTTCAAATTCCGGGGCGACTTGAAATGAGTTCTGTCAAAGTTATATGGTAAAGCAGTTTAAATTCTAATTCTACAAAAATTCACCAGTTTCGAAAACTAAATTAAAGTATTATGATTAAAAACAAATAAATGTACTTGTGTATTTTTATCGATGTAAATGTTCATACTCTACTGTAAATTTAACGAATAACTTCTCTATTATTTAATAAAATCTCTGTAATTTTACACAAGACTTAAGATAATACATTACAAGTAGATTCTTTGTAATTTCACAATTTTTTTTTTTTTAACAGTGTAGGGGATATTTCCTTCTTCATAATTCCACTATCCTTTTATTCAAACCATTAGAACCATATATAATATGTTGAGAAATCCCAGAAATGAGAGTCCCAGAAATTTTTAGCAAGCTGCACCTTTTTCCTTTCTTCTATCTTTACAAGAAGAAAGTATTGGATTCGTGAAAATTTTCGACTTTCGGTTTTCGACGGATTTATAAGTTTTAGAATGCCCAGAACACGATTTGATGGTTTTTAGAAAATGTCTGTCTGTGAGTCTGTCTGTCACTCTGTCACTCTGTCACTCCGTCACTCTGTCACTCTGTCACTCTGTCACTCCGTCACTCTGTCACTCTGTCTGTGAGTCTGTATGTGACAAAAATTTTGTGGGCGCTCTATCTCAAGAACTAATGCACTGAATTTCACAAAACTTCATATTTAGTTAGACCTCGATATGAACTGGACCTGATTAGTTTTTGGTGAAAATCGTCCAACAGGTGGCGCTGCTATGTGGCATTTTTCACGATTTCTACAATAGCTATATCTCAAGAACTACTGCACGGATTTTCATAAAACTTCAGATTAAGTTAGTCCAAGATATAGTTTGGTGCTGATTACTTTTTTGTGAAAATCGCCCAACAGGTGGCGCTGGTATGCTGCATTATTCATAATTATCGCAATAGCTCTAACTCAAGAAAAAATGCACGAATTTTCATCAATCTTCAGATTCAGTTAGTCCCTGATATAAATTAGTGCTGTTTAATTTTTGGTGTAAATCGCCCAACAGGTGGCGCTGCTGTGCTGCTTTTTTCACGAATTCCACAAGAGCTGTATCTCAAGAACTATTGCACGGATTTTCATCAAACTTCATATTTAGTTAGTCCTTGACATGAATTGACGTATAAATTAGTGCTGTTTAATTTTTGGTGTAAATCGCTCAACAGGTGGCGCTGCTATGCTGTGTTTTTTGCGATTTCCGCAATAGCTTTATCTCAAGAACTAATGCTTGGATTTACAAAAAATTTCAGATTCAGGTATACCTTGATATCGTTTAGTGCTGTTTACTTTTGGTGTAAATCGTTCAACAGGTGGCGCTGCTATACTACGTTTTTTCAGAATTCCCGCTATAGCTCTATCTCAAGAACTAATACACGAATTTTCATCCAACTTCAAATACAGATATACTTTGATATGAATTGGTGCTAAATCGTTGTTATTTCTTGTACTATTTAAATGATTTAATTGCTGTGATTTATGTAGAAGAAAGTTTTGTGATGGCCACAACATACTAGTTTATTTAATTTTTAGAATGGCCCAATTTATAATTTAATAAGATATATCTCAAGAAATTTAAGAGATTGATTGTCTGGTTTAATAAACTTCAAAATCGTTAGTCTTAGATATAAGGATATTTTGAGAAATTGCTAATTAATTTATCTATCAAAGTACCGTTAATAAACTGAACTTATTAATTAAATCGCTTTTTCTTTAAAGGAATGATGATAGCATTGCTAACATACCATAAAATAAACATAGATCAAACATTTTACTGCTTGAATAAGGATCAAAACTCTATATCGAAGCGATATTTTATCGGAATACCGCAATTCTTTAGGCAAAACATTTCCAGGAAAATTAAAAACAATTTTGGAAATGAACGTAATAAAAGCTCTTTTAATTACAACATAAAATAAAAGCAATTGGAATAAATGGAATTAAAAATTCCTTTTGACAAGGTCCAATTAATTATATCTCGTTTATATGTTTGGACTAATACAAATTTTTATTCGTCAGATGTTGTTTCTCGAAAATTTTGTGAGAATGGTAAAAGGAACATTTCCAATATTATGATAATTGAAATTACTTATTGTTTGAAAGATTTGTTTGCAACTACGTAATTTGTATACAGGGTGTCTGTAAATAAAGGACTCTACTTTAAAGTTGTTTGCAAACGAAACTATTGTTCATAAAGTTGTGTAATATTGTGAAAAAAAAATAATCCCATCATTAAGGGATGGGTATTTGTTTAAGCAAAATAAAATTAGTTCAAAATTTTCCTAGTAGAGGGCGTTTTTAATAAATTATATGTTTAGCATACATTTACGATAGTTTAAAAATTTCATATATTAACATCAAATGATCTTAAATACAGTAATTCACGACATGTTCTAGATTTCGCATCGCTTCCGTTAGATTAATAAAATAAATTGTTATTAACATACTAATTCTCTAAAATCTCAACTGGTTATAAATATAACTGTATCCGAACGACCTTTAAAAATTTCTCTAAAAATATGTATATTTAGTATTGAAAACGTGAGCCGAAAGCGAGTGAAGCCGCGACAAATCTCTCCCTTTTTTACTGATTTCTTTACTAACATTTTTCTTTTTTTGCTGATTTATATCTAAGCGATATTCTATCAAAATACCAGAATTTATAATGCAAACCATTTTGATGAAAATTAAAAACAACTTTAAAAATGAACATAATGAAAGCACTTTTAATTATAACATAAAATAAAAGCAATTGGAACAAATGGAATTAAAAAATTTTATTGAAAAATTTAAATTAATTATATCTCGTTTACATGTTTGAACGAATACAAACTTTTATTCGCCAGATGTCGTATTCCGAAAATAGTGTAAAAGTGGTAAAAGGGATTTTTCTAATATTATGCTAATTGAAATTACTTATAGAATGAAAAATTTGTTTACAACTACGCAATTTGTATACAGTGGCTCTCAATTGTGTACGTACACTTACAAATTTGAATGAAATAATACTACTCTATCCATTAATTAAAATTAATATTTCAAAAGGGTATTTAACAATAAATTCTATAACTTATTCTTAACAAAACTACATATAATATTTTAAAAACAAAGTAAAACTTTAATTTGAAGAAATAAATAATCAAAAATTAACAAAAATTATAATATTTCATATCATAATATTAAAATATTTATTTGCTTAAAAGACGTTATAAAAACACATTAAAAGTAAATTAAAAACTCTTTATTTACATGTTTCAACTCGTTTTCTGAGTCATCGTCAGAATGTAAAATAGAAAATTACAAATGCATAATAAAAAATGGAAAAAAATCATCGAAAATAAACAAGTAATCATGTAACGCGACCTATATTTTCGCGATTGTTCTTGTTCCCTCTATGTAGCGATGCCGTAATTTATCCACCATTTCAGCCCATAAATTCGGGATACGAAAAGATAATGTATCGTTACAAACTTCTGAACTTCTTAAATAAATTTCAATGGACTCTCTTATGAATAATTGTAAATGAAAATTAGACTTGTAGATGATTTTACTCTCGTTAAAAAATATGTCAATGTTCTCTATTTGATTTAGCCCGGATAAAGCAGTATTACCTCTATTGTATTTTATGTCCGCTATATGTTCTTCACATCTGATATTGAATTTTGATTGGGTTATACCTATATAATATTTAATTGCTTTTAATGTGTTTTTATAACGTCTTTTAAGCAAATAAATATTTTAATATTATGATATGATTAGAAATGGACGTAATTTTGACTTACTACTTGCACTTATTTACATTTATAATATTTCGTTAAATTAATGCTTAGTAAGATATCCTTCAACATCCGCAACAGCTTTTTAACTTCTAGGAATAGATTTCACTAGTGTCTTTTGTAATTTCTGCATCAGTGTTCATCCATTCGTCGATCATTAATATTTTTAGTACAATTTTCATTTTACTGTCGTTTCTTCGTACTCTGACCTCCATTTCTCACCAAATATGTTCTATTGAGTTTAAATTCGGCGATTGAGGTGGTGTTTTCAGAAGTTGTGGACAATTATAAAGACACCAGAGGTAAACATTGAGAGACGTGTGCTTAGGATTATTATCTTGATTAAAAAAAAAAAAAAAAAAAAAAAAAAAAAAAAAAAAAAAAAAAAAAAAAAAAAACAATGTTTTTTCCAAGACCAAATT
The DNA here is from genome assembly GCA_963932465.1 of Maratus speciosus. Lineage (NCBI taxonomy): Eukaryota > Metazoa > Arthropoda > Arachnida > Araneae > Salticidae > Maratus > Maratus speciosus. The sequence goes on along the minus strand of OZ010794.1, from coordinate 496,369,288 downwards.
CTGGGCTGATAATTTTAAATTGTCTTTTAAAATATTTAAATAAAGAGCATGATTCATTATACAATAAATAACTACCAAATTACCTAGTCATAATGCTGCCATGCACACACGACACTTCCTCCGCCATGTTTAACTGTTCCAACTGAGTTCTTGCGATTAGGTTCTTAATTTTGTCTTCTCCACATAATTATACGTCCATCTGAACAAAAATGTTAAATTAGCTTTCATCGAAAAATAATACATTATTTCAATACAATTCGTGTTTATTTATCATTGAGTTTGAGAAGGAAAGTGTAAGCTTTCTATTTTTCGCATTAACAAAACATTTTCTACAGTCTGAACACTCATTTAATCCAGCTGATCTCAGCACTCGTCGAACAGTTTCAGATGAAATTTAAGTAGAAAATGTTTCCTTAAATTCAGTAGCAACTTTTACAGTTCTTAATCGTGAACTTGTCGCAATTTTTCTAATTATAAAACTTTGATCACGTTGCGTAAACTTTGACGGGCGACCTTTTCTTACCTTGTTTACGATCAGATTTTCTTCTTTAAAGCGTTTTATCACATACTACACAGTAGAATGGGGCAAATTAACTAGTTTAGAAATATTCCGAACTGATTTACCACTACTTTGATGGAAGATTATAAATTTCGGAATGCTTTTATTTGTTTCTTTACGACTACGAGCCACTTTTAAACAATAAATAGAATAATATGGAGAAAGCCAGCAAAACCCAAAGCCAAACGATTTTTTAACTGTCACCACAATACAAAAATAAAAATAAAACGACAGACAATAATTCTAATTACGTGTTTATCCGAAAATGTCTCTGTGTACGAAGAGTTTTGCGGCGTGTTCGTACTCTACCTCCTTCCGTTTTCAGTTTTATATAAAAAGAAAATCAGTTAGTATTTTAATAAAATGTTGCTTATTATTTAGAATAACAAAGAAATGGTGTGGAACAATATTGGATTTCAAATTCGAATTCAATTCCGGGGTAATTCCTTTTTACTAAAAATATTTTAAATGTACAAACACTTTTGGGAGCCACTGCATACTTTTAAAAAATACTTTTTGTTCAATACCCCGGCATAATTTCTTGGAAAATACACATTCGTTTAACAGCGGCAGTAGAAATGGTGAATTTGGAAGAAATAATTAATTAAAGTTAATTAAATTATAAATTAACCCTTTCGCGTCCAGTTTTGTTTCAACTTCTAGAATAAAATTACTTTTACATTAATAAATTTTAATAGATTATAATGATGTTAATAATAATAAATTTACTGAAATTGAAAAAAATTGTCATCGTCTGAAATGTAACGAATGTAGTTATTTTACGCATTATTCAATTTACACTGATGAGCCAAACCATTATGACGATTCCCACATTTTGCAATGAATACGCCTGGATGACGTGGATTGCAAGTAATCATGTGGGAATGGTATTTAACTGCTGCAGGGAAGTCTGAGGAATTATTTATGTGCCTGTGATGGGTAAAGCTGTTGGTCTAAGAGACTGTGAAGAGGGCAGAATTCAATGGCCCGACGGCTCAGAACGAGTACCTCCGAAACTGTACGAGTCGTGTGTTGTTCGGGACATTTCGTAGTTATTACTTATGCAAAGTGCATGAATGACGGTGAAGCCATCAATAGACGCCATGGCGTTGGACGTCCACGGGCTACCAAGGAAAATGGACGTCGGAGACTCTTCCTCTTAATGAAGCAAAATCAAAGCCATTGACCGTATCAACTGACATCCCAATATAATACAGGTCATAGTAGAATTGGTCCGGAGCACACAGTTCAGATGACACTGTTGAATATGACAACACACAGCAAATGTCCCACCCATGTGACTCTGTTAACCAAGCATCATCACCAACTACTCCTACACTATGCCCAGGAACATCATGACTGGTCCATGGATCACTGGTAAAGAGTTGCCTGATCCGAAGAATCTTGATTCATCCTTCAACACGTCAATGGAAGTGTCAGGGTAAGCCGTCTTCCAGGCGATTTTTTGCTCCCTCTTATACATCAGGTCATACGCAGGCCTGTTGTGGCGATATTATGCTTTGGGGAACGTTATTATGGGCGTCTCCGGGACATTGGTTGTGGTAGAACTGACCATGAAGGCCGCGGTCTATCTGAACATCACTGAAAATACTTTCCACCCTTAAATTGTATCTGTCTTCCGAAATGGCGATGGAATCTTCGAGCAAGACAACGCTCCATGTCACTGGGCTCGAAATGCAATAGAGTGGCTCTAGGAACATAACACTGAATTCCAGTTAAGGTACTGGCTACCTAACTCAAAGGATCGCAATCCGATAGAAAAAATTTGGAGTGTCATCGAACGGTAGCGCAGAGCTGAAAAACAATTTCGTTGGAATATCCCAGATTTGCGTGCACGCTGTTTGAACAACTGGTACAAATTGCTTCGGTTATCTACCAAACACTTGTGGTATCCATACCAAGGAGGGTTGCAGCTATTTTGCGTGCTAAATGTGGACCAACGCGTTATTAGGCGGATGGTCATAATGTTTTGGTTCATCAGTTTATAATCATGGGAGATAATCATGTTGTGAGATGAAATCTCACAGTGTTTAAATTATGTTACTGTTTTATTTATTTGGCCTTTTACATCGATGTTCTTTAAGCTTAAATCCATATTTATTTTTGCGCGGGCGATTTCGCTTCACCGCCCATCCGCAAGTTCGCTGACGTTCGGCTGCGCCTGGCATAGGATGCTTCTCCTTTGAACTTTGTACGATTGTGATGACGTCATCTGACGCAAGCCTGTCACGGCATATGCATTGAATGGATGTTTATCTTTCGGAGGTGTGTCTATTCGCCGAGTGGGGATCAAATAAAAATAAAGCTTTTTAAATGTTTTCTTTCGGATTTGTTTATTAAGACATTACCTAATATTTTAAATTCTCTAATAGATTTAAATCTTTTCTTTCAGTAACTTTTGAAGTCCCCGTATTCTTACTATAAATTAAAAATTTCGTTAATTTTAAATTAGAATCTGTTTTGTTGGTGTTGCTGTCATGACATAGTTTCGTTTTAAAAAGATCGCGGGGCTGCGGGCTCCCATCGGTCTGTCTACCGATGAATGTGGAATCCGGTGAAAAGCTTTTGCGTAAACGATGTCTGCGATTTTAACAACTCCTGTTAAATTATTTCTTGATATCGTGGAAAAGTTTTTAATTACGTTTCTCTTACTAAATTTGATTTATGCTGCACTTTAATTTTTAAAAGAAATATCTATCTTCAAGTGGAGTAGATGCTTTTATTGGCAAGAATTAATTTATGAACGGGGACCAACGGGAAGCCTTTTCTTCTCTTCTAAAAAGATGGAATAAACATGTAATTTATATTGTTATCAAGTCTACTCTTCATTTATTTTACAGACGACACGATCCAAGTAAGAAGTTTCATTTATTTCTATTTTTTTACAATTGCTGACCTCAAAGAACAGAGGGTTTTATTGCAAATATTACACAACGCATGTTACTAAAAAGAACTTCAAATTTAAATTATACCTTTCATATCACGGCTCATTATTAGTAATACCACACATGTGACATCATGATCATAATTAAATTATTATCATTAAAAATAAATAAACTAAATAAATTTACTTGTGTATTTTCATCGATGTAAATTTACGTTGTCTACTGTAAATTTAACGAATAATTTCTCTGCTATTTAAAAGAATCTCTTTAATTTTACATAAGACTTAAAATAATGGATTATCAGCAGATTCTTTGTAATTTCACAAAAACATTTTTAACAGTGTAGGTGTTTTTCCTTATTCATAATTCCACTATTCTCTTAATCAACCAATTAAAACTATGTATAATATTATATACAGAAGTTTATAAAAATCAGCTCCTTTTTTTTAATTTTTAGAACGATTCAATTTATAATTTAATAAGATTTATTTCAAGAAATTTAAGCGATCTATTTTCTGGTTTAATAAACTTCAAAGTCGTTTGTCCTAAATATAAGGATATTTCGAGAAATTGCTAATTAATTTATCTATCAAAGTACCGCTAATAAACTGAACGTATTAATTAAATCGCTTTTTCTTCAAAGGAATGGTGATAGCACTGTTAACATACTATAAAATGAACATCGATCAAAAATTTTACTGCTAGAATAATGATGAAAACACGATATGTAAGCGATATTTAGAAGAATACCCCAATTCATTATGCAAAACATTTAGATGAAAACTAAAAGGAATTTTGAAAATTAACATAATGAACGCATCTTTAATTATAACATATGAGTAAAATAAAAGCAATTGGAATAAAATGAATTAAAAATTCTTTTTGGGAAAGTTCAATTAATTATATCATGTTTATATGTTTCAACTAAAACACATTTTTATTCGTCAGATGATTTTCCCGAAAAAGTTGTGAAAGTGGTAAAAGGAACTTTGCTAATACTATGGTAATTGAAATTATTTATTGAACGAATGATTTGTTTACAACTGCGTAATTTATATATGTTACTAAAAAATACTTTTTTCAAAACACTGGCGTCATTTCTTAGAAAGTACACATTCGTTTAACAGCGGCAGTAGAAGTGATGAATTTGGCAAAAACAATTAATTAAAGTTAAAGGAAATTATAATTTAACACTTTCGAGACCTATTTTAATTGCACTTTGAGAATAAATTACTTTTACCTTAATAACTCTTCGTTCTCGAAGTTAAAATAATACTACAAATATTGATTCTTTGGGTTTAAACAAACAAAATGACATCATAAACGACAATAAAAAAGAATTTTTCGGAAATTAATACTTTAGAGGACTAGTAATTTAGGTTCACAAATAGGGATCTAAAATTAACCCCCACGTAACCCCTTGGGGACGAGCGACCGGTAAACTTGCCGCGTAAGGTGCTCAGAATCCGTGATTATTTTCACCAATAAATTTTTATTGTAAATTGTGTCTCATTTAATCTGAGCATTTTCTCGATTCAGATAGGCGAAAATTTCTGTTTTGAAAAACCGATGATAAAAAATTAAAAATCCTGTAAAAGACGCTCATACCCAACCCGCTCATCAATTTAATTATCACTAACCTAATTCACACAATAACAAATTTAATGTCTTTAAACAAGTGAATGAAAAGCAAATACCCAAAACATTTTATTGTAAAATATTAAAGTTAAGTAAGAATAAAAATATTTCACTTTCATGGCCACACTGTCTTGAAGGCATTTTGCAAACTCAGATGAAAAAAAAAAAACATTTGTTTTATGAGGAAATCAGCATACATGTTGCCATTTATTCGTTTGCTTTTAAAGCAAAAAACATTCAGCTATTAAGAAATGAAATACAAATGTAAAAAAAAAACAAACAGTTTAGTTTATAAGAGGTAAAGTGTAGAGGTCCACATATGGGTTGGTCTGATTTTTGACGGCCGATTTTCAACTCGAGGGATATAGGCCGAAGGGGGAGTGCCCTCCGTAGGGGTATTTCTAAGGGAACCTAATGCGTATTTACGCATGGAAATCTAAGGTTTGGAAAAAAAACACGAAAACTCTGAAACGGTTAGGCCGATGGGCGCAATTGGGTTCGAAGCCAGCACTTCCCTTCTGCTTTGAGAACAGAACCTCTCAGCCACTGGTGGGGCGTCCACATATGGGGATCCAGGCAGTGAAGAGGATAACAGTTGCTATCCAAATAAATTTATTGAAGTTTAAAAATTTGCCATTGTCTGAAATATAACGAATTTAGTTATTTTGCGTACTATTCAATTTACTGTAATCGTGCGACATAGTCATGTGAAATCATGACATAATTAAATTCTTATCATTGAAAATAAATAAACTAAATAAATTTACTAGTGTATTTTTATCGATGTCAATTTACGTAGTCTACTGTAAATTTAACGAATAATTTCTCTGTTATTTAATAGAATCTCTATAATTTTACATAAGACTTAAAATAATGGATTATCAGCAGATCCTTTGTAATTTCACAGAAGCATTTTTAACAGTGTAAAGGTTTTTTTCACATTCAAAATTCCACTATTCTTTTAAAAGCAAACCTTTAAAAATAGGCATAATATTATATACAGAAATGTTTAGCAAGCAGCAAGTTTTTCAATTTTTAAAACGCTACAATTTATAATTTAATAAGATCTGCTTCAAGAAATTCAAGAGATGTTTTTTCTGGTTTAAGAAACTTCAAAGTCGTTAATCTTAGATATAAGAATATTTCGAGAAATTGGCTAATTAATTTATCTATGAAAATACCTTTAATAAATTGAACTTACTAATTTTATCGCTGTATTCTCAAAAGAATTGGGTTAGCACTGTTAACATATGATAAAATGAACATAGATGAAACATTTTACTGCTTCAATAGTGATCGAAACTCTATATCTAAGCGATATTTTATTGAAGTACCACAATTCATTATGCAAAACATTTCGATGAAAATTAAGAAGAATTTTGAAAGCACTTTTAATTATAACATAGGAGTAAAATAAAAGCAATTGGAATAAATGGAATTAAAAATTCTTTTTGATAAAGTTCAGTTAATTATATCTTATTGATATGTTTCAACAAAACAAAATTTTTCGAAAATGTTGTGAAAGTGGTAAAAGGAACATTGCTAATTGAAATTATTTATTGAATGAAATATTTGTTTACAACTACATAATTTATATATGTTTTTAAAAAATACTTTTTTCAAAAAACTTCGTCTCTTAGAAAATATACGTTTTAACAGCGGCAGTTGAAGTGATGAATCTGTCAAAAATAATTGATTTAAGTTAAATACATTTATAATTTAAAACAATATTGAACATTATTCTAATTTTATAATTTATGAAGAACAAAATGAAGCAGTAGAGGAGAAAGAATTTTACCATAAGTGTGTATAGCGCCCTAAACTGTAGTTTAAATGACAAGCTATGTGTTCTACAGTGATAGTCTACAAAAGACTGATATATGAACCGTTAAGTGCACAAATTGATTAACTCCATCAAATGAAAATTTCAGTATAGACAATTAAAGTTATTAAAAAGCAGAAAAACCAACGTTTAAAATGCACAAATAATATATGAAAAGCAGCAAACAGCTGTTTCGAATCCACTAGCGAGATTCTTCTTCAGTGCAAAAGGAACAGCGTGCTAGAAAAAGCAAGGCTGAGCAAAATCATAGACAGAGACGCGCTGGCTTTTATACCCTATGCGGGTGGCGAAGGCGCCGAAACAACCAATGAGAGAGAAGCAGTGGAAACGACTGGGTGGACAAGTAGCGACATCTACCGGAGAAGTAGAGAAAAGAAATCAAAAAAGAGGAGTAATTAAATTAACGCTTTCCAAATACTTGGAAAATCTGGAGTACTAGATAAATCATTGACTAAAGAGTGAGAATTTTTAATGATATGGTAAGCTTCCCAAAAATCAAGATCAAGGTTAGAAGAACATTTTTGGATAATGATGGCTGAGGAAAAATTGAACCTATGTTGAGAAGCCCAAGAATGTTGAGCAATAGAAGAACGTTTGAGCTCCTGATTTTTAACATAACCTTCATGCTCTTTTAAACGAAATCTAAGAGCACGTTTAGTCTGACCAATATAAGAAAGACCACACTGACAAGAGATCTGGTAAATGCCCCAATTATCTAGGCGATCAACGGGGTGTTTGAGATTTGAAAAAGGGATTTTATTAACAGGAGAAAAAATAACTTTAAAATCAAACCTTCTTAGGATTTTAGCAACTTGCTGACTGATTTTAGGAAAAAAAAAAAAAAAAAAAAAAAAAAAAAATTTTTTTTTTTTTTTTTTTTCCTAAAATCAGTCAGCAAGTTGCTAAAATCCTAAGAAGGTTTGATTTTAAAGTTATTTTTTCTCCTGTTAATAAAATCCCTTTTTCAAATCTCAAACACCCCGTTGATCGCCTAGATAATTGGGGCATTTACCAGATCTCTTGTCAGTGTGGTCTTTCTTATATTGGTCAGACTAAACGTGCTCTTAGATTTCGTTTAAAAGAGCATGAAGGTTATGTTAAAAATCAGGAGCTCAAACGTTCTTCTATTGCTCAACATTCTTGGGCTTCTCAACATAGGTTCAATTTTTCCTCAGCCATCATTATCCAAAAATGTTCTTCTAACCTTGATCTTGATTTTTGGGAAGCTTACCATATCATTAAAAATTCTCACTCTTTAGTCAATGATTTATCTAGTACTCCAGATTTTCCAAGTATTTGGAAAGCGTTAATTTAATTACTCCTCTTTTTTGATTTCTTTTCTCTACTTCTCCGGTAGATGTCGCTACTTGTCCACCCAGTCGTTTCCACTGCTTCTCTCTCATTGGTTGTTTCGGCGCCTTCGCCACCCGCATAGGGTATAAAAGCCAGCGCGTCTCTGTCTATGATTTTGCTCAGCCTTGCTTTTTCTAGCACGCTGTTCCTTTTGCACTGAAGAAGAATCTCGCTAGTGGATTCGAAACAGCTGTTTGCTGCTTTTCATATATTATTTGTGCATTTTAAACGTTGGTTTTTCTGCTTTTTAATATTGTTGCACAAAGGCTTTATTTGCTATTTTTATAATTAAAGTTATTGTAACTATAAAAATATTGTATATATATAATCTTGTTTCTCGGGATATTTTGGCTGAACTCATTAATTTTCTTTTAATCAAGGGTAACTTTTTATCACTGTATAAATATACGTACGTTGTACGTTGAACTAGTTGCGGAATGTTATTACTTTGCTTTCAGATGCGAAATTGAAATTGCTTTGTATGTTTAACATAATGGTATACTATATCATGCGTTTGAGCTGTAGAAATTAATTTTTGGAAATTAATAACAGCATTATCAGTATTTTTGGTATTATTAATAATTGAAAAAGATCAGAATTAGACTTAATCAGAATTACTTACATAGATTTTGAATTTGTTCCAATGCAGTGCAACAGAGATAGGAAGAAATAGATTTAACAAGATTAATTTTTTACACTTACTGGCAGGTGATCAGAACTTACTTTATTAATAACAGTAGTAGCGATATGAAGAGGCAAATTTTTAGTTAAAGCAAACTCAATAATGGAGCTACGGACATTAACAGCTGTACCACAAAGTGTAGGTGTGTCAGGTGTGTGAAGAGTAAGCTGATGGTGTGAAATTAGTTTGTGTAGTGATCTTCTACGACAAGTGTTTTATTCACAGATACATCGTCGATTATAAGAATTATAATCACCGGTGATGAAACAGTGCACATTTTAAAAGAAAAGTTGTATGAGGTAGGGTATTTTTGAGAGCGTTTAACATGTAAACAGACGAAATTTTTGCTGATATGTGTCAACTGAAATACATTCGTCGTATTGCCACGAAAAGTAAATATTGAGTTTTGTAAGAGTACAATATGTTAGCACGTGGTGGTGAAGTGCAACACAGTTTGTAACAAGATATATTAATACTGAAATATATTTTAAATATTTAATCAATAAGAATGACGGCAGTATTTGAGATTTAGAAACAAAATGATGGACACGACTAATTTTATTTTAGAGGGTGTTACAATTCCGGGTTGAAACCATTATTCATAGTTTGTGATATTAAGTTCTGTTGGAAATGCATCGAATTCTTTTGATATAACACACATTTTACATAAAAATTAGTACATTTTTTCAGATTGTAGAACTGTTAAAAATTTGTTATACGAAGCATATTTTTAATGTCTTGTTTTAAAAGTATCTTCCACTTCTTTAGTTTACTCACTACTTTAAACAATTGTTATAAGTATGATTAGATTTTGAGGAGCTAACCTCAGCAGGGATATTTGGAGAGCTAATTTTATTTTAATATTAGATAATTTCAGTAAAAGTTTTTTGTTTTATTTCTTGTTGTTTTTTACTGCATTAACCTCTTTTAAAACTTCATCAAACTTTCAAATTTTCTTAAGGAATTCTGAAGTTTGATTTTTTTTAGTTTGATTAATATTAGGTTTAATTTTAGCATGAAAAATGCTTTTAGAACTGCTCCATTAAGGGCAGTGGCTTTTTTTTAATACAATTTGCGCGCTTAAGTACAATTCTAGATTGTTAAAGACTCATTTACTAAAATGATTATCTGCACATTTAAAATATCCGAGGGCTAAATCTACAGGCTTCCGATGACTGAGAGAAGCCCTGACTTCGATAACACTTTTTAATTTTTTAAAGTATTCATTAATTATGCAAATATAATGGATTTCTTTATTATTTTAAATTTCCTGGTATTCTGTACAAAGTTAGAACATTTGCCATTTGTAAAGCATAGGATATCCTATTTTTGTGTTTTTGACCATGTCCACTCTAGTGGCAGTCAAGACATATTTATTTATACTCACAACAATAATTTTGGACTCTATATAACAAGGAAGGCTTTTGATCAAGATTTGCTTTTGTGGCTGATCCCTTCTTTGCAGAGCAATATATTTTGCATTTTGGCATTTTGCTCTAAACATTTTTTCGTAGTCCGGCAGTCATCTTAATTTTACAGGGTGACATTAAATGCTCGCTTTTCAGTATATTAAATCGTATACGCGCCATATAGAAAAGAGAGACACGTATTATTAATTGAATTTTCTCATTTCCAACAATATTATTTTACTTAACCATTAGGAATATGTTCAAACGTTTAAATACATATAAATAGGATATATATATATATAACCAATAATTAAACATAACCTACCACCATCAAAAACCGTAATTATGAATTAAAGCTGTAAGAATAAAAAAAAAAAAAAAGATTAAATTAATTATAAGAATTATTATGGAAGAAAAATAAGAAAGTGGACACCGACAAATAATGGAAATGCTTATATATTGAATTACGTTTTCAAGGGCACAGAATTCAATGATATAAGCAAAATGGTTGTTTTCTGTGGGAAAAATAAGCTAAAGCTAAAAGTTATTTTCCCCTGTGCCCAAACAACCATTAAAATCAAGTGAATTGATTAAAAATGAAAACAGAATAGAAACAAATAATATGAAATGGAAAAATCAATAAAACCTATTTAAATATTTATAGGATATAAAATGAAATAATAAACACCATACCAATTAATATTTTAGAATAAATCCACGCGCACATGGCACCCATAATATCGTAAAGATTAAGGTGAATAAAACAGTTAAGAAATCACAGTAATTGATACCATAGGATGCAGTTAATACATATTGAAATAAATGTTAAATAACTTTTAATATAATATAAAATAATATAAATAGAAAGTAATTACATAATTAAAATGCACTATTAAATTAATTAAAAACCGTAAAACAATATCGTCAAAATTTAGCTAAAAATTCCCCCTGGTGTAGTAAATTATAACTGAAATGTAGCTGGAAAAAGTAAATTTAGAACTTAGCGGGAAAAAAAAACACAAATTGTGGTGCTGCCATCTAGTATTACTTTTATGAATCAATTGTCAAAAGACAAACAGTTGTAAGCAATTGAATGTAACAATTGTTTTATTAACAGCAAAACCAAACATATCCTTATATATAGATAATTTAAAACTGAATATAAACCACACAATGTATTTTTAAAAAACTATTGTTAATAAAATTTAAAAAGCACACAAAATATTCTATTAGCTAACTTATTTAAACTACACTAAGAATTTAAATAATTCTAGAACATCGATAATATATAGCATATAGCTATATGCTATAAAACAAAATAAATTCATTAACAATTAATATAAATAATTATTAAAAATATAAAAATCTTTAATAAAAACTATTATATATAAGATAATTATAAAATGAACAGTAAATAAAAAACATATGGTAGTATAAAGAATGTGAACAGATACTTAAATTCCGATTACCTAAAAAGCACAAATATAGTGTGTGGATTATTTTATACATCCATAAAAATCCTAAAAGTATGAATGTGGGACATTCAAAATCATTAAACCGATAATAAATTTTATAACACTAAGTGAAAATAAATAAATATTAAAATATTAATAAGAATAGAGGAATAATTTCTCTATTCTAAAAAAAAGTAACTACCGCTGTCACCGCCGCCGCCGCCGCCGCCGGTTTTGAATTTTTTGTGACCGGAGGTCTTTCTTCGTTAATATTAAAAAAACTGTTGCATACAAAAATATGAAAATCGGTAGTATTATAGAGAAATGTTTGATAAACACGCTGATGCAGACAATTTTCAAATCGAAGAATTATTTTAAGAGATATTTAATGCCAAATTTGGACAAAATCGTTCCATTAAAAAAGTTTTATAGGAGCAAAAACTGTACATAGGAATTTAATCATTTTTAGATCATTTTATGCGTCAGAATTTCCCGGTGTGCAGATTGCAGTTAGTTTTTTAATTTGAATAATTTTTCGAGGTTTTATTTCTATTTTAAATTCAAATTTTCAGCATTTCGAGAGATATTTTTTACAAATTTTAGAAAATTGTATTAATTTAAACTGTTGCCAGTTGCATAAACAGCGCAAACAGTAATGTTTGCTTCAAATTAAAAAATTATTTTACACGTGACTATTATAAACAAAAAATATTAAAAGCAGGAACTCATTGAAAATTACGTCATAAAAACTATAGTTACACGTGAATTTTAAATGAGAAAGAATATTGTAAAATAATAAATTCAGCAACATGCGTTAGAAGTCCTAAATAGGAGAATTTACGTCATATTACACTTATTACGTAAAATGAACAAAAAATAATATTGCAAAACAGTTTTAATTTAAAAATTGCGCGAGACATTTACTTGACATTTTAAGATGATCATAATATTTCATTTCTAACAAAAGTATTTTGACGTGAATATTAAAAAGAGAATGAAAAGTTTGGTGAGAATTACGTCTGATTATAATTGTCAGATTCAAATTATAATTCAATCTTCCGAAATCTTTTTAAAGGCGATCAAATTAGCGTGCTGTTAGAGTCTGCGGTATCTGTACGGGGGTTGACGAGCGTAGCTCGTAGGGGGCAGAGCCCCCTAGTAATAAAAATAATTACCCAATTTTAATACATACAGTATAACTTTATTTATATTAAATATACTTATATGTATATTAATCACTATAAAAATAGCATACTATTAGTAATTAATATGATATTGTCCTTATTAAATTAAAATTTATAACAAATGATTGTAAATAAGATAAAACAATAATTAAACTAATATTAATGAAATCACCAATTACATATAAAATATCAAATCAACATCCTTATAAAACACGTATCAAAAATATAGTAATAATACAAAAGCCCACATTTTTTTTTAAAAATAAATTAACCATTGCGTATTATCCATACAACACCACCCTACTCCGTACTCTAACATCTACCCACCCATCCAACCTATAATAATTTTTTATGTTATTTTACAATTTTTTTTTTAATAGAGATTTTTTTATTTTATAATTTTTGTAATTTTGTTTACGCATGTGTTAATTTGTTTTAAAAGTTGTAAGACAAATTGTTGTAAGTTGTTGTAAGACAAATACTAATTGTATATTAATGAATATATGAATTTTTTTGGAAAACCATGATTTAATGCATCATAAATTAGTTTTTTAATATTATTGATAATTAGAGGAGAAGAACATAAACATTTTATTCTATATAAATGATTAAGTATTATATTTCGAAATACAGAATGATGTAGACAAGATTTAAAATTTGTAAATGTATTAACTTTGAATTTAAATTCTTTACGTTTGTCATATAAATCTGTGATTGTTTTGTTGTCTTTTATTGTAATTTTAAGATCTAAGAAGTTAATTGTATTGTTAGATAAAAGGTTTTCCGTTAATTCCAAATTAGTGGGATAACCTACTGGAAATTGAGTAATTTCAGAATGATCAGTATCAATTAAAATTATGTCATCAATATAACGATATAAATGTAGATTATTATTAGTAAAATTACGTTCATAATGATATAAGTATAAGTCTGAGAGTAAACTGGATGTACAACCGCCTTGTGGTATACCGACATGCTGTAAATATAAAGTGTTATCTTGCAAGATATAATTATTATAGATAATGAAGTTAGTTAAAGATTTAAAATATGCAATATCAATATTAGATGGTAATTCCAGTTTTTTATAATACTTTTTAAATAATGCATTTATAATTTTATGTAAATCTAATAGGTCTATATTATTAAAAAGATCTTTGAAGTCATATGTCGTTATATTATATACACAATGAAGATTTTTTAAAATATTGACAAGTTGATAGCTATTTTTTATACAATGTGTATTATCATTGTTTGTAGTATGTACATATAATTGATTAAGAATTTTTAAGAGAAGTTTATTGGCTTTATAATTATATGTATTGCAACCAATAGTTACAGTCCTAAATTTAATTGGAGTTTTATGAAATTTGGGAATAAGAACTAAATATGGATAATTAAAGTTAGTAGATAAAATATTTAATAGTTTATAATAACTACGAATTTTACGATTATTTACAATTACATTTTCATTAGTTTTTTTAAATGACTTATTAGAAGAAATACAATTTGTAAGAAGTTGGTGATAATAAGATTTACAAATAATAGCATAATTATTAGGAGATTTGTCTACATATGTAATAACGTAGTTTTTTTGTAATTTAGTAATTTGTTGGAAAATATGCTGTGTATTAATAGAAACCAAATCAGCCATATTATTTTTTAAAGCCATAGTTAATTTTTCAATTACTAATATTTTCCACTGATTAAAATATTCAATAGGCTTATTATAAGAGATAGAAATTTTATAAATAAAAATATCAATATCATGTGTAAACTGTTTGATAATAGATTTAACATTAAATTTAGATGGAAGTCTATATTTAGTACCATAACCCATTAGTTGTTTCAATTTAAAATCATTAACAATATCAAGATTTCCAGTGATTATATGTCCATGATCATTGTTTATGTATTTTTTTAGAGTGGGGTCATTGCATTTACACGGAAAATTACTTGCAGCAGATGTATTTTTTGAAAATGTATTGTAGTTAAAAATCTTTCTACCAATTGTATTAGGATATTTAAAGGTTTTTGAGATATGAAGATTATTAATGGGAAAAAAACAATTTTTATCATTAATTATAGAATTGATATTAATTTTATTAAATATGTGATTTGAAAAAGTAATTAACATTTGAGTATTCATGTTTTGAATTTTATGTTTTTTTTTGTAAATTAATATTTAAAAGATTAACCCTAGACATAATGAGGTCAAAATAAATATCTGAGAAATGTTTAGAGAAAGATTTACTTAGAAATACATTTAAATGTTGTACAATCTGTTTCTTTGTAATAGCAAAGATGTGTTTTCGAATTAACAACCAGTTATAATTCTCTAAATATTTTCTTTGAAGATCATTTATATGTTTAGTGATAGATTTTTTGGAAACTACAACTGATGATGAACCCTTTCCTCGTTTATTACGTGTTGTTTTACCATTTAAATTATGATTAAGAGTAGGATAAATTGGAGAATAATCAATATTGTTATTTATAGATGTGAAGACTTTGACAGGTCTGTTAAATACTTTACTGTTAAGTCCATAAGGATAAATTGTGTTGTAATATTTCATAAATGATGATTCCATATAAAGACGTTCTGATTTATTTTTTAGAATTTGAAGAATTTCAATTGTCGTATTTTTAAATTGATGTATATGAAAATGTTGAATTTCAGCTGTAGATTATATATTTTTTGCTTTGTTATTATTAGAGTCTGAACGATGATGATTGATACGTTTATGAATTGGACCTGATGTTTCACCAATATATTTCATATTACATAAGTTGCACTTTATACTATAAATCACATTAAATGCTTTACAAAAGCTTGAATAATTAGGATCTGAGATAATTTGTGTCTGAGAAGCATATGGACATGTCTTGCACCGAGCATCATAACACTTACGAAAAAATAAAGGACGAGGGGGAGAATATAAATGGTTGCTGGATGACGATCCAGGAACAACCCAATTATTGTTCCTGTACCGGGCACTACACTGCATAGATGCTAAGTGTATCTTGCCAGGATCGAGATGTTTACTAAGAACTGCCATATAAAAATGATGTTTGGAAAATGCAATAATTGCCATAAAAAAAGAAAATTTAATAATATAAAAATTAATTATTTAATTAAATTAGTCTTGAATAAATAATAAATCTTGAGTAAGAATAATATATACAATATTTACAATAATAGAAGCAGAACGTAAAAACAATCTTCAAATTTACCATAACCAAATAATGATAACCCTTATTTCGTAGACTAAAAAATAAGATACCACTGGACCCTTTGATAACAAATAAGGCAAAAAAAGATCCGCATCTAACATCAAATCCCAGAACAACTATAACCTTGCATGACATCCAAAACGCATTCCCAATTAATTTCTCAGATCAAAGTAATATGAATTTAAACTTCTAAAGCATATTAACATTAAATCTATGAACAGAAATAAATATTACTACCATATTGATGTAAATATATAAAATGATATCTCTTCAGAATTATGTAAAGCTATAGCAAAAATAGAG
Organism: Maratus speciosus; assembly: GCA_963932465.1. Lineage (NCBI taxonomy): Eukaryota > Metazoa > Arthropoda > Arachnida > Araneae > Salticidae > Maratus > Maratus speciosus. The sequence goes on along the minus strand of OZ010794.1, from coordinate 496,352,726 downwards.
AATATATAGGACAATATCATATACTAACCACAAGAAAATACAGATAAAATCATAACTATAAAATTAAATAACATTAAATAAAGCTATGCAATGATAGGAATGAAATAATTAATGGAATCCTAAAAAAGGTATCAGATAACTACATAGTAGAAATCATATTGATAATACACATAGACAGTGCGCTATTGCAGCAATTATCTAAGCGTATAATATTTAAAAGATTGCTAAATCATTTAGCGACCTGGGAATATATATGAATATATATAAGATACCAAAAGGAAAAAATACTTCAAAATGAATTATTGACATTCAAAATGAAAATATATTTAAAAACATCGTAAAAAAGCTTACATTCATAATTACTTGCGCAAATGCATCATAGTAATTTGAATGCTAATATATAACCAATAATTAAACATAACCTACCACCATCAAAAACCGTAATTATGAATTAAAGCTGTAAGAATAATAAAAAAAAAAAAAGATTAAATTAATTATAAGAATTATTATGGAAGAAAAATAAGAAAGTGGACACCGACAAATAATGGAAATGCTTATATATTGAATTACGTTTTCAAGGGCACAGAATTCAATGATATAAGCAAAATGGTTGTTTTCTGTGGGAAAAATAAGCTAAAGCTAAAAGTTATTTTCCCCTGTGCCCAAACAACCATTAAAATCAAGTGAATTGATTAAAAATGAAAACAGAATAGAAACAAATAATATGAAATGGAAAAATCAATAAAACCTATTTAAATAGTTATAGGATATAAAATGAAATAATAAACACCATACCGATTAATATTTTAGAATAAATCCACGCGCACATGGCACCCATAATATCTTAAAGATTAAGGTGAATAAAACAGTTAAGAAATCACAGTAATTGATACCATAGGATGCAGTTAATACATATTGAAATAAATGTTAAATAACTTTTAATATAATATAAAATAATATAAATAGAAAGTAATTACATAATTAAAATGCACTATTAAATTAATTAAAAACCGTAAAACAATATCGTCAAAATTTAGCTAAAAATTCCCCCTGGTGTAGTAAATTATAACTGAAATGTAGCTGGAAAAAGTAAATTTAGAACTTAGTGGGAAAAAAACACAAATTGTGGTGCTGCCATCTAGTATTACTTTTATGAATTAATTGTCAAAAGACAAACAGTTGTAAGCAATTGAATGTAACAATTGTTTTATTAACAGCAAAACCAAACATATCCTTATATATAGATAATTATAACTGAATATAAACCACACAATGTATTTTTAAAAAACTATTGTTAATAAAATTTAAAAAGCATACAAAATATTCTATTAGCTAACTTATTTAAACTACACTAAGAATTTAAATAATTCTAGAACATCGATAATATATAGCATATAGCTATATGCTATAAAACAAAATAAATTCTTTAATAATTAATATAAATAATTATTAAAAATACAAAAATCTTTAATAAAAACTATTATATATAAGATAATTATAAAATGAACAGTAAATAAAAAACATATGGTAGTATAAAGAATGTGAACAGATACTTAAATTTCGATTACCTAAAAAGCACAAATATAGTGTGTGGATTATTTTATACATCCATAAAAATCCTAAAAGTATGAATGTGGGACATTCAAAATCATTAAACCGATAATAAATTTTATAACACTAAGTGAAAATAAATAAATATTAAAATATTAATAAGAATAGAGGAATAATAATAAAAATAATTACCCAATTTTAATACATACTGTATAACTTTATTTATATTAAATATACTTATATGTATATTAATCACTATAAAAATGGCATACTATTAGTAATTAATATGATATTGTCCTTATCAAATTAAAATTTATAACAAATGATTGTAAATAAGATAAAACAATAATTAAACTAATATTAATGAAATTCACCAATTACATATAAAATATCAAATCAACATCCTTATAAAATACGTATCAAAAATATAGTAATAATAATAATAATATATATATATATATATATATATATATATATATATATATATATATATATATATATATATATATATATATATATTGGTCTATGAGTTTGAATTACTACTTCTAAACACAGTAGCATAGAACATACAAATTTTCTGGGTTCAAATTTCGAATTCTGATTATTTGGAATAAGAACGGTATGATGGCAGTATAGTAATTAGTAAACGATCGAAAAATCCGCATTTTAATGACATCGTCCCATACATGATAACTCTGTACACTCTAAAAAATAAATGCATTACTTAGTCACTTTTACATAAATATATATGTAAATTTGCAAAATTACACTTGGGTCACAAAATTTACACTCTTGTCGTAAAAATATACATCTATTTATGTGTGGTGATCGGTTTAATAGGAGTGTGTAATTTTTTATCCCTTCAAAAACTCAAACAAGTGTCTAAACGTAGAAAATGGTACGGATTTAACCGAATTGGCGTGTTAATGTAAATTTCCAAATTTCTCATATCACACAAATATCTATGTATTTTGCATATTATACCGAAATATGTGTAAGAATATCGCTCATATATATGCTTAAGAAGAGAATATTAAACGTAAATATCAGTACGAAACTTACAGAGCTATATGTGTAAGAACGTAATATTACACATGATTATGTGTACGAATATTGTACAGAAATATGTGTAAAAACATGATATTACACAGAAATATGTGTACTTATGTTAACACAATAAATATCGATACTTCAAAACTATCTTATATATCAAAATCTTTTTTCAAAAATCAAATTTATCTATCTTTAAAACTATCTTATTTAACAGTGGAAGAATGGTCAGGGTGGTGCTTTCGAAAGTTGCAGTCCCTCAGTTAGTATCCCGTTTCAGTAAGTGTTGCTTCTTTACTGTAGATAGAATTAAATAGAAATTTTCTGCTTTTGATGTACGTGTATCTCTGAAAATTTCCGACAGAAAGTGATGGAAAAGGAATCCGACGAAATTTGGAAATAGTACTGGAGTCACAATTTCGGTACTTCAACGAAATTTTCTTTTACATATTAATTTGGATTATACAAGATCTATTCATAAATTATGCATTCGATTTTAATACTTCAAAATAACTCTAATAGAGAGAGACAAGACATGCACTAAAAATAATTTCAGGTGATCCTGTTTCTTGTAAACTAAGGTTACAATATTTTGTGGTCTTATATCGAATCTGTTGAAAAGAGAACAAACACACCAAGCACATGAGATTATTCTTCAAGCAAATTTATTTTGAGACCATAAAATATTTAGTTCAAAATTTACATCCCAAAAAATAATGTTATTATCCTCTACACAAAATCTGTCATTTTTTAATTTTTTTTTTTTTTTATTACACAGATATATGTGTACTCACGTGCAATTTACAGATTAAACTGTGAATCCAGAGTTATGTGATATTTTTTTGCACACTTAAGCAGTTTAATGTGTTATCACAAAAATACACCGAACAATTTGTATTTTCAAATTGGCACACCGGAAGTGTATTCTACACGCAACTTTACGCATAGAGAAATCATTTTTGCATCATTATTATACATTTTTTAACGTATAAATTTAAGCATTTATTTTTAGAGTGTAGAGATTCTACCGATTCTCTGTAGAGATTTCTGCTAGGGTTTTACATGCCTATTTTGCAAGTATAGAATGCATTTTTGCATTACATATTTTACGTTACATATTCTCTTATAATGCATTATAATTTTTTATATTAATTACTTCAAGAAGAATTTAAATATATAATTGGTTCAATTTCATTAATTATGGCATAAAATGGTTGGAAGAGATGAATTTGTGTACAGCAACGACTTTTACAATAATAGTTTCTCAGAAACAAACTTTTTTACATTGATTTACATGTTAAGTATATTGAAATTTATAATTAAAGATAAAATGAAAATAGCTTAGAATATTAATCAACAGAATGTGCTTATTTGGAATCCTTAATACGACTTAATTAAACATGTTTTATACTTAATTTCCTATATTATTTCAACAAATTCTTATCTTAAAATCTTAAAGATCAAAGCCTCATCATGAATGCAAATATAATATTTTAGTTACAAGAACCAGTATTCATTAATGAAATTTAATTAATTATTATTATATAATGAATCACATTTAATTACCTCATAGAATAAATAGTTTAAATCAAAATAAATTATTTTCCTATTTGAGCTAATATAATTATATTAAAACTTTCAGCATCTTTAAACTAATCCGAAATTGTATATACAAGATGTTTTTTATCAAAACTACCTTCAGATGAAAAACATAATGTAATAACATTATATGTGAGTTATCTTCTAACTTTATAAATTCATTAACAACTATTTAGTTGATCATGGCACAAGAACTTTTTTTTTTGAAGATTTCCATATCTCTAGGGAAGTAACATATATTCGTAATCAAATTCTAAGTGAGAAATTTCGAAAAGAATAATTTGTATAAATTATACGGAGTCTAAAATGCATAAATCTTTCCATCATATTACTCCAGAGGATGTAAGAAAAACAAGTGTAGGAAACATGTGATAGTGTTAGTGGTGATTAGCTAATATATATATATATATATATATATATATACATATATATATATATATATTTACGAGGCGTACTGAATTTCAAATGTAAGACACTAGGGTATTAGCAACATAAGATAAATTTTTCTAAGTGAAATTAAAAGTTGTTTTTGATTAATGTTTTACACAATTATTCAACTGGTAAATAAATCATAATAGTTGAAAATTTCCGAGTGGGAAAAAAATGTTCGTCACAGGATTCGAACCAGGGATGAATTGCCTTGGCCTACTGAGTCATCCCTGACGAATAACGAGGACTAAATCACCCAACTTAATTCACAATCACAGCATCTTTTTTTGTATCTGTATCAGCACAACAGATTAAACGAAAGATATTTTTGAAACTACACTAAATGCTACATGTTTAATTTTATTAGACTAATTTTTAACACAGTTATTCAATTGGTAAATAAATCATAATAGTTGAAAATTTCCGGGTGGGAGAAAAAAGTTCATGACAGGATTCGAACCAGGGGTGAATTGGTTTGGCCGATTGGGCCATCCCGGACGAATAGCGAGGACTAAATCATTCAACTTAACCCTCCGAGCGTCTTGCAAAAGGGTAAAATTGTAATGTTGTTTTCTTTGCATTTTGTTTTAAATGCTAAGAAAATCTGATTCTTTCAACATTATAAAAAAAACTCAATTACAAATATGAATGTAATCCTTAAGAATATTAATAATTCTTCAATGTATTTAAAATTCCATAAATCTATAGAATTATATTATCTTAAATATTGTTTGCATTGCTGTGAAACCTGGAGCTTAGTGAACGGAATAATACGCCCCAAACACTTAGAGGGTTAACTCACAATCACAGAATCTGGTTTGATATCTGTATCAGCACAACAGAATAAAACGAGATATTTTTGAAACTGCACTAAATGCTGCATGCATAATTATATTAGATTAATTTTTAACACAATTATTCAATTGATAAATAAATCATAATAGTTGAAAATCTCCGAGTGGGAGAAAAAAGTTCGTGACAGGATTCGAACCAGGGATGAATTGCCTTGGCCGACTGGTTGGTTGGTTGGTTGGTTGGTTGTATTTATGACGGCCAATTATCTGCACGAGGGATATGGGCCCTGGGGTGGAGTGCCCTTCGTGGGGGTCTTTCTAAGGGAACCTAACCCGTATTAACGCTTGGAAATCCAAGGTTCGAACAAAACCACGAAAACTCCGAACGATTAGGCCGACGGGGCGCGATTGGGTTCGAGCCCAGCACTTCCCGTCTACCAGCTTCAAGAGTAGAACCTCTCAGCCACTGGTGGGGCCTTGGCCGACTGAGTCATCCCTAACGAATAGTGAGGACTAAATCACTAAACTTAACTCACAATCACAGCATCTGGTCTGATATCTTAATCAGCTCAACAGAATAAATTAAATGTTATTTTTGGAACTGCACTAAACTCAGCATGCGTAATTATATTAGATTAACTTTTAAGGTTATAATTCAATTAATAAATAAATCATAATAGTTGAAAATTTCCGAGTGGGAGAAAAACGTTCGTGACAGGATTCGAACCAGGGATGAATTAATTGTCTTGGCCGACTGAGTCATCCCTAACGAATAGTGAGGACTAAATCACCCAACTTAACTCACAATCACAGCATCTGGTTTGATATCTGTATTAGCACAACAGAATAAAACGAAAGATATTTTGAAACTGCACTACATGCTGCATGCATAAATATATTAGATTAATTTTTAACACAATTATTCAATTGATAAATAAATCATAATTGTTGAAAATTTCCGAGTGGGAGAAAATAGATCGTGACAGGATTCGAACCAGCAGTGAAATGGCTTGGCCGACTGAGCCATCCTGGACGAATCTGGCGGACAAAATCACCCAACTTAACTCACAATCACAGCATCTGGTCTGATATCTTAATCAGCTCAACAGAATAAATTAAATGTTATTTTTGGAACTGCACTAAACTCAGCATGCGTAATTGTATTAGATTAACTTTTAAGGTTATTATTCAATTAATAAATAAATCATAATAGTTGAAAATTTCCGAGTGGGAGAAAAAAGTTCGTGACAGGATTCGAACCAGGGATGAATTGCCTTGGCCGACTGAGTCATCCCTAACGAATAGTGAGGACTAAATCACCCAACTTAACTCACAATCACAGCATCTGGTTTGATATCTGTATTAGCACAACAGAATAAAACGAAAGATATTTTGAAACTGCACTACATGCTGCATGCATAATTATATTAGATTACTTTTTAACACAATTATCCAATTGATAAATAAGTCATAATAGTTGAAAATTTCCGAGTGGGAGAAAAAAGTTCGTGACAGGATTCGAACCATGGATGAATTGCCTTGGCCGACTGAGTCATCCCTAACGAATAGTGAGGACTAAATCACCTAACTTAACTCACAATCACAGCATCTGGTCTGATATCTTAATCAGCTCAACAGAATAAATTAAATGTTATTTTTGGAACTGCACTAAACTCAGCTTGCGTAATTGTTGTATTAATGACGGCCAATTATCTGCACGAGGGATATAGGCCCAGGGGGGGAGTGCCGTTCGTGAGGGTCTTTCTAAGGGAACCTAACCCGTATTAACGCTTGGAAATCTAAGATTCGAAGAAAACCACGAAACTCCGAACGATTAGGCCGACGGGCGCGATTGGGTTCGAACCCAGCACCTCCCGTCTACCATCTTCGAGAGCAGAACCTCTCAGCCACTGGTGGGGCGCATGCGTAATTATATTAGATTAACTTTTAAGGTTATTATTCAATTAATAAATAAATCATAATAGTTGAAAATTTCCAAGTGGTTGAAAATAGTCCGGGCCAGGATTCGGACCAGGGCACAGTCGGGCAAAATCCCAAATTGCTGGCCAAAAGTCGAAAAATAAAGTTACTATTTAGGAAATTTTGACTATACAGATGGCTAGAATAATGTTTGGAGGGTCGGAATCTATATTTATAAAAAGATTTTCGTTTTACATTGGCAACCTGTATCATTTCAAATTTGACGCTTGGAGGGTTATCATCTGAGGCGAACGCAAAGAGCAAAATAATGGTTTTTCTAAACATGTGCTACATTTTTTGATATCACCCGATTTTAATGCTTTAACACCGATTTTAATGCTTTTATTTAAAACTACTTAACTTAATTATTTAACTCATTTCTCCGTGGCATAATTTAACTTATTGTAGAAAAAAAAATTCTGGTTCGAATCGAAATATTTTCATTTTGTATCGGTCAAAATGACTGCTATGGCGGTTCTAGTGTTAATAGACATATTAAACAAAATGCTTTTGTTAAATTGTTTCTTTTATTTAAAAATTTTGTCGGTTCTAGTGTTAAAATGGAATCACACGGTGATAGTTTTTGCGCATGTTATAAAAATTGTATTAAGTACATAAAAATTAATAATTTCAGGATTATTTTTGATAAAAAAAATTTTTAAATATATTATTTTTTTTGCTTTCAAACATCAAAAGGTTTATAAGTTCCACGGTGTTCCGCCACGACATATATTGAAAACAATAGCCTGAACTATTACCTAATGAATCATGAAAAAAAAACATGAAAAAACTGCCATTCTGCATTTCGTGCAGGTTTTTGCAACCACAAGTAAAAACATCACATTTTTAGTCACTACAAAATCTATGGCATTTATTACTTTTCACAGTAATTTAGCTGGCAAACATTTTTGAAATTTTTAAATTATTCAGTTTTGTGATAGATTATTATGTATTATATTACAAATAAGTATTACAATGCATATATGAATTTGATAAGCAAGATTAGTAACAAAAAAATGAAAAGAATTCTCTATCATCGATACAACAGAAATACATTTTCTTATCTTTCTAGCTAATAATTTTGTGTATTCTATCGTAATTATAAGAATTATCTTGTCAATTTTAATCTTTGCTAGATCATGCTACTGAACGCATTTTATTAATGCAAACGGAAAAAATTAAGAATTTGACTTCCGAGAACATTATCAATATGAATTTGATTTGTAAGTGGGCATGTGATAGTACAATTGGCCAAAGTACTTTTAAACAAAAGTTTAGAGTTGATGATGGTAGAAATTAGGTTCAAATAATTTTTTCACTTCTCTAGTGCCTCGAGAACTCGTAAGTGTTGCGAATAATTCAGAAATCGTTATGTGGAAAAATTCGAGATCTTCATCTCCTCGAGTTTTGTAGGCCCACCAGAATCCATTTTTTGCACGAAAATGCGGAAGCTACTGTGAGTGAAATGGATTATATTACAGATCAGAAGAGTAAACTTATTCCTTTTAAAACAATCATTGATAGAAAATAAGTAGGCGTTAATTACAAACTAGCTTTAACAATGATTGATTGTAAAATTTTTAATGTCATTACTAGTAATTTGTCAACTCAACGTTGATACCTGTATCAGGCAACTACAAAACAGTTTAATAATCTTGATGATGTTTTCAAACTAAAAGTGAATAAAAATCATTTACAATTTGGGATGTCATTTGGCATACAAACGGGCTCGAATTGTATTCCTAGTTCTATATGCCAACTTCAGTGACATAGAAATAATAGCTTCCTCTTTATTGCCTGTTGGACAAATGCCGGGAGACGCTCAAGAATCGTGCAACAAATTGATCAAAAGGTATCGAGAAGATTTCTTCCTAAAATGCAGTAGGACGTAAACAATGGGATATTTTTTGCGGCTTTTAATGTTATCAGATCCCTTCATTTCAAGCTTACGTAAATTACCATTGAAGAAATTAATGTGTCGAAGAAATAATGCCCCTAAAGGCACAGAAACTTTTGTAAATTATTTCGACACCTCCCCTTCTAAAGAGTCTACATAGTACACTACAGATGATTCAGAAGATGAACTTCAGAATATTCTTTCGTTTTATTTTAATAATATATAGAAATTAAACATTGTAGTGTTTTATTTTTCATTAATGTACTTAATTGTATTTCATAAATAAATATTTATCGTTTAATTTCGATTAAAAATATCTTAGGTCCTTGAAAATACATTGTAACATTTATAACTCGAAACTGTTAAATTTCGAAACACGAAATATTTTATTTAAATCTAATTGTTTTTGTTTTTAATTCGCCATTTTTTTTTAAATTTTAATTTTTTAATCGTACTTAGCATCCTCAAAAGCACCTGTATACGAAATTTCATAGAAATTGAATAACTTTCAAAACATTTTAATTTTAAGTCCGCCATATTAGATCCGCCATTTTGTTTTTTGGAATTTTAATTTTAGAATCGAGATCAACATCCTGAGAAACACCTGTGTACGAAATTTCGAGGCATTTAAATAACATTTTCATATTTTGGCCAGCTTTTCAGGATTTTGCCCCACTGTGCAGGGGTGTATTCACCAATACATCACTGGTTCGAATCCTGCCCCAGACGATTTTCACCCACTTGGAAATTTTCAACTATTATAAAAAGTTGTTGTTTAAAAATTAAAAAAAAACATTTAAAATGACTTAACACATTTTTGTAATGTTTGTAAAATAGGAACAATCCACACATTCGCAATAATTTGCTGAAAGCCTTTGTAATAACATCAAATGAGTCGGAATCCGTCGAATTAAACGGATGAAAATGATTAAAAGAACTGTTCTATGAAATTTATAAAAAACTTGCAAAAATAATTGCAATAAAAAATCGATTTTACTATTGTCTGGCCTATCTATTAAAACAAATCTTATTTTAAAATAAAGTTACCGAACTGCTCTTTGTATTAACTTCAACTTTTTAAATTATTGAAAAATTAAACTTTATTCTTATAAGTAATCACTAACATGTAATCAAGATAAATAATTATGAAGTTATTAATCGAGGCTTTGACCTTTGGAATTACGGAATGAAAAATCAGCAAAAATTGCGCCACTTTGAAACAATCATAAATTTCTCTGAACAAAATTTTAACATGATATCATTTTCACAGTCACAAAACTTACATGCGTACTTTTCATATTTATGTTCAAAATTTAAAAAATAATTTGCTATCCGATAGATTAATAATAAATTTATTTTAAAGCTACATCTTTACTTGTGGACATTCACACTCTTGACTTGAGGTAATAATCTCAGTGCCCGCCAAATGCTGAACTTTATAGTTTTGGACGCATTTATAGTGAAGTATTTAGTTTTACCAAAGAAAATATTAGTTTTCTTTTTACTATGCCGTCATTTACACGCACTACACCGCCCCCTGAATAATAGGCCTGGGCCATAGCTGCCAACTTTTACGTATTTCTCTACCACTAAAATTTAATAGATATTTTCGTTTTCTTTAATCGTGAGATTTAGATGAATGAATAAGACAATATTTACTATAAAATATTAGTGGTAGGAAGAAAGCGTAAAAGTTGGCAGCTATGCCTGAGCACTGACACAAAAATGGTGGCTGTCGTACGTGGATTTTTAAAGTGTTTGTACGGTACCTTGAATTTGAAAACAAATAATTTTTAAAAGATTTTTCCGCTTTATTTTTCTGAGATTAATTAAGTCAAAGAAAAGTTTTTAAAAATGCAGGTGCCCAAACTGAGGAGACTGTACAAAGGTTTGAAAAAATCCGCCTGCGATAACCGCCATTTTGTGAGAGCGCATTCGTGGGTGGTGCGCATTGAAGCATTTTACCTGCTTCTGAGACTAGCATCTCAAAATCCAATATCAGCAGAATGAATAAATTTTGAAATTTAAGAACTTTATGAGGGTTTTTTTTCATAACATAACTTCTTTTTCTGTTTACTTTAAAACAAATTTTTAAATTTTTAATTGTAATGAATAAATGGTATTAGCAAAGATATTAGTAACTCCCATTATCTCCCTTCTCCCTGTAACAATGGAAGTAACACAGCTGCCACCAGTTTGAAGAAATTTCGTAAAAAACTTTAAAATTAAATGACAAAAAAAAAAAAAGAAATATTTAAAAAATAACTGCTGCGGGAACATCTACAAATAATCTCCTTTCTTAAAAAAAAAAAATATCAAAACTCGTTCCGTTTAAAGCTCAGAGCAGATGACTAAAAAAGCAGTCTCGAGTGTTAAATATATATGGATAAATAATAATAAAAGAGCTGGATATTTACACCATGAAAAGTTCAATATTAATGTGAAAATAAAAATCACAAAATTACTGAATGGTGCATAAAAAATAAATTAAAAACTAAATAAACATTAATTTTTTAAAAAAATCTACGTTTCTGTGATCCCCTATGACCATTGTCAGGAAAGAGATTTATATTGCTTTTAAAGAACAAAGCTAAACCGTCTTGAATTTTAAAATTTCGGCATGCTTCTAATCATTTTACACTTTAACCAATCGTAAGAAAGAAAACATATAGTGGCTCCATCCATCCGATAAAAACTGAATAAAATTAAAAACAATATATCAATGAAGAATGCAATGGCACCATCTACCAACAGAAGGCAGAATAAAAGGAAAATCGAATACACGGTATGGTACGCAGTAGCGACATCCATTATAAATTGAATAAAATAAATGCAGAACATAAGAATAGAATAAAAAGAGACAAACTTTGCTAGAAGCATAAATAGTAGTACATTGTCTAACATTAAAAATATAGGATGAATAAAAAATAGCTGCATATGATTATTTTAAGATGTACATCCAAAGTTTAGGGATAATAAATGAAATGCTATCATTACATACTTCATTTCTTATAACCATAATTTCAATGGATTCTTTCTATAGGGCAACCAATGGCATTATTATATGGAATTATTATCTTGGCATTGCTAAAGTCATATTTCGCTCAGATAACCTTATTGGCAGTAACATCTGGTATGTCATGTAGGTAGCTCAACAGAATGAACCGCAGGTAAAGGGACTCCATATAAAAGATGGATACGTAGATGAACTATTACTTTAACACAATCAAACTCATTGGTAAAGTTATCATACGATATTGAATATTTTCAACAGAGCGAAAAAATGCCCAGGCTGGGAATCGAACCCAGATCCTTGGCTTACAAGACCAGTGCTTTACCGTTTAAGCTAACTTATAGTCGTTTAAGTCAACTTTAAGCTATTGGCCTTGTAAGCCAAGGATCTGGGTTCGATTCCCAGGCTGGGCATTTTTTCGTTCAGTTGGATTATTCAATATCGTATGATAACTTTACCAATCAGTTTGATTGTGTTAAAATAATAGTTCATCTACGTATCCATCGTTTATATGGAGTCCCTTTACCTGCGGTTCATTCTATTGAGCTGTCTGCATGGCAGACCAGATGTTACTACCAATAAGGTTATCTGAGCGAAATATGCTAGCTGGTTATCGGCCCAGTTAGCTTAAACGGTAAAGCATTGGCCTTGTAAGCCAAGGATCTGGGTTCGATTCACAGCCTGGGCATTTTTTCGCTCAGTTGGAAATATTCAATATCGTACGGTAATTTTACTAATCAGTTTGATTGTGTTAAAATAACAGTTCAATTGGCCTATAATATTGTAATATTAAGATTTTTCCCTATATGATAAGATAATGACGCAGTTCACAGAATTTTTCATATGTATCTTTTTAACATAATCTGATTTTAATACACATTTTTCAAAAATTCGGTTATTAAAAAAATTGATACACTTTCACTATCCATAATTCATGACACACTTAATCAAATCAATAAAACTTTTTCATTAGAAATTTCAAACAAGTTGTACACGTTTGATTATATATAATGGTCTAGTTTAATAAGATTTGTTTCAAGAAATTCTCTCAAAGATTTATTTTCTGGTTTAATAAATATCAAAGTCGTTATTCTTAAATTTAAGGATATTTTGAGAAATTGCTTATTAATTCAACTGTGAGAGTATCTTTAATAAACTTAACTTATTTTCACTTATTAAAATCACTTTTCTCTCAAAAAGTTATGTTAACATTTTATTTTATTGATTGAATAATGATCAAAACACTACATATAATCAGAAAAAGATATTTATCAACAGATCGTCATTCATTATGTAAATCATTTTAATGAAAGTTAAAAGCAGCTTTAAAAATGCACATAATGAAAGCTCATTTAATTATATAATAAAATAAAAACAATTAGTATTAATATAATTAAATATCTTTTGTGACAGAATTAAATTAATTATAACTCGTTCGTTTCTTGGAACTAATGTTCATTTTTATTCACCAGATGTTGTTTCTTGAAAATGTTCTAACATGTTTTAAAAGATAATTTAGCAATATTTTTCTAATTTAAAACATTTACTGAACGAATGCTTTGTTTACAACACGTTATGTATTTTTTAAAAAGGAATACATTTTCAAAACATTGGTATAATTTCTTATTAAATATACTAAAATGAAACAGCTGCTGCTTTAGTAAATATTTTGTGCACTGCTAATAATTATATGAAATCCTACATTTTCGAAAACATTAAGCATAATTCTAGCTTTAAAATTTGGGAAATTAATATGAAGCTGAGATTGTGGGAAATGTTTAGTTTATATAATTCAAAAACTAAATTTGAGAACAAAGGCATTTTTATTAAAATGACGAATAATGCGTATTTGTCTTAATACGAAAACTTTCACGGCTCTTAAGAAAGAAATAATCCCGACCTGTTCATAGACTAAGAAATGCTTTTTAAAGTTCCCAGATTACAATTCACGAATGATTGCAAATGTAAGCAGATAAAACAACGTTTTAAACACCAGAATTTTTTCACTAATAGCATGTTAGTTTCGCTAGCATCCTGCATATCATCAGGTATGTGAGTTTTTCGCAAGTTAGAAGTGTCCTTATGTTGTCTTAAACATTTACACGCCAATGTTCCATTTTTGGAAAATGCAGATTTGTTATCTAAAAAAAAACAATAAAAATATGTTTTTTTTTTTTTTTTTTTTTTTTTTTTTTTTTTTTTTTTTAGAACTTATGTTCTACGAATTAAATGATATTTTTTAAGTACTCTTACTCAGTTATAAAAACATATGTTAAATTTTGAATATTATATGAGTTTTTTAATTTTGTCCAATGAAAAGTCTAAAAAAAGACCGAAATTGTGATTTTCTCCCTTACATACTATTTATTTTATTAACGTAATATCGACGCCAAAAAATCAATCCACACATTCTTTTAAAATAATTTTTATAGAGCAGTATGAATAAAGTTGTATTTTTCGCAGAATTTTGAAATTGATGTTCCCTTTATGAAACATTGGCGAGTAAAACGTTCCTTTTAAACGCCGCACTATGATTTAAAGATAACATAAGCTATTTATTGGTAAAAATCACATTAAAACTCAAACATGAGCACTATGAGTAATTAAAAAAAAAATTGTATATGATTTATAACATGTTCCAGAAAAGGATCATTGGCGGGAAACACTTAGTTTTTTAACGTTTTTATAAAATATTGTTAACGATATTTAAATTAAAATCTCTATTTCTATCACCATTATTTTTAATTACTACATGTTAAGTTATAAAATTTATTCAGGGATAACAAAGGTTAAGCAGAAAAATAGCGGGGCTTCGCCCGTCGAGCCTTCATTTTGCCTTAGATTCCAGCAAAAATTGTCAAGAAGCGTAAGACATTTTCACAGAAAAAGCTTTATCCCTAAATTAAAAAATATGTATATTATTTAAATGATGGCCAGGAATTACTGCAATAAAAATTACAATTATTTATCAGAATAGTAAAAAAAATTATAAAAACACAATAAGAAAGTAATAATAATGCCTGTACTAAAATTCACAGCACAATAATCATGTAAATGAAAGTGTAAAAAATACAAGGCGAAATAAATAATCTCCCAATTTCAAGGTGCTATTACCTATAACAAGAATTTTTTTTAGCTTTCTAAATTTATTTCTAGGCATTACTATAGAACCAGTTGGGCCCAATAGATCTTCTAGAGTTCTTCAATATATATCTTCTCCGAGAACATGGTGACATCCACTAAACAACAATAACCCAAAATATTGACCTATATTATCTTCATCTACAGCTATAACTTCTCCTTTTTGAAATGCATGGTTGCTAAACGCAGTAGATGTTAGATTAGAAAATAAAAACTTATGAAATATTTCAACTAGAGATAAAGTAACCAACTCAGGAAACATTTCAAAAATATTTGCAATGTTTTTAGTTTTAGAATTTTTATTTGCATTTTTTTTTTCTCAGCGATGTTGGATATTTTTTTTCTTTCTACATAATTTTTCGTTTCAAATTCAGTCTTTTCTTTGACGTTTAAGGTACTTGAGGATCAAATCCGTCTTCATTAGAAATTTCAATGTCATCTACTTTTGTAGAGCTATTTCAATTTCACCACAAGCATTTTCTTGCAGAACAGGCTAAAAAAGTCCTCATTTATATTTTTCAATATCTATTAAACACCCTTCTTCTGTAGGTAGTTTACAAATATCAATGAATTCTTCTTTAGAATCATTCGATAATCCATAAAAGTATGAATGTGAAACAATTGCAGAGGGAAGTAAAATAATAAGAATTTCTTATTTTCCAATATCACCTCTCAAATCATATCTTGGCTCTCAATTTGTGGTCATAAACAACGTCTGACTATCAACAAACTCAAGTGTTTTTCAGCGCCAAGTATGCGCAATCTACTTCAGATCGGAGAACGAGTATGAAAGATGGGGGGGGGGGGGGCAGGAGGGAGGGTGTAAGGAAATAGAAAGTAGGTCAAAGTCGTAAGGAAATAGAAAGTAGGTCAAAGTCGTAAGGAAATAGAAAGTAGGTCAAAGTCGTAAGGAAATAGAAAGTAGGTCAAAGTCGTAAACATATTTCATTGACAATTACTAAAATTCTCGTATTCGGAAGCTTTTTATCATTACTTATATGCAATGTAATCAAAGAACTTTATCATGTTAAAAAAATTCCCTGCCGGCTCGGGCCTACAGGCGGAGGTAGATTTCGAAGTTAAGTACTAAATTCACCAACAAAACTTAAATCAAGATTAGAGATAAACCCAGCTACTTCACTAAGAATGAGCTCTAGGGTGCTAAACATTTTGTGAAAATTCTAATATGCATGAATACACACACGCATGTATGCGGAATAGGTTTAAAAATGGCTAAAGCAAATTCAGAGAACCCCAAAGAGTTAACATATGTTAATATTTCCATAGTCGGGTTTTTATAATGTTTTAATACGTTTCTTCAAACTCACATGACGTTACCTACTCACCTGCTGAGGTCCATTATATTTCCAATATGATGCAATATTTTGTTTGTTTTTTTAATTCTTCAAACTATTTATTTCGAGTTTTCATGTGGAAATCTTGCTCTAGAAAACTTATGACGTAATATTCAATTTGTTTTCAATTCGTCAAACTGTTTATTTAATTTAATTTTTTACGCGAAAATCTTGCAATAGAAAAGCAATTGTTGTGTTGAGAATTTTATCGTTTTATTTTAATTGTTGGCAACTGCTATAACGAAAAATGTTAATTTTTTTCCTGTCAGTGTTGTGTAAGAACTGGTTTTATCAGAATCATGTTAGGACGGTATTCAAAATTTTGAACCCTCCCCATTTCCATTCCCTTGGGCCAATTTTGCCCATTTTCAATCCCCGCCGAGATATTAGCCATCTCAAAGTTGTTGGCGAGTTTGAAGACGATCCGTGTATAATTGCGACTTTTATCATGCGGACAAAATTTAGTACATATATATATATATATATATATAATATATATAAACTTTTTAGGTGGGGGTGGTTTTGGGTTCCTGGGGTCCTATAATGAAAAGTTATGAAGGAATTTTTCAAAAGCCGCACCATGGTAACGACTGCAATAGGTAGTATTTCTTACGAAATCTACCTAAAATAATCCTACTGCCAATACCTTGTACCGAGCTACCAGCAAAATCCTTTGTGCTAGGTATTAAAACTAAAAATATCTAGTATTAAGTGTTAGAGATTGTTTTAAATGTTGATTCCAAACAATATTTGTTTTCTAATATGTTCACTTTGGAAATTTATATATTTGTTTTCACTTATAAAGCGTGAAAGATACATTCAACATTTGAAATCCTGTAATAAATAATGATGTTGAATTTGTTTGTTGATTAAATTTTATGTAGTTTAAATATTTTACAAAAAGCGAGAATGCTGGAATTAAATATAAATAATGTAAGAAGTTTAAGAAATTTTTTTTTGTTTGACCTTTACCCTATTTGTGTTTTAAATTGATGCACTTTTTCTGATTACCATAATATTTCCATTCTCCTTTATTATCAGTCGTGAAAGCGCAGGAGATATCCGTGAAGTACCATTCGTAATGTATGGAACAAATGCATTTTCTTTTCATTAATAGGAGTGCTGAAATCTCAAAGACTTGAATAATGCAATAGGAGACTTTACGATTGCTACATTGGAAATTTGTACTTTACAAAATTAGAGTTTTATGTAAAAAAAATTCAAACATATATTAATTTGAATTTCGAACTCAGAAAGCAAAATAATAAGAATAATAATAAATTAATTAATTGATTTAAAAATGGACTTCTCACAGTTATATTACATTAAAATATATAATTATTTTGTGTTCAGGTTTTTTAGGATTGTAGATATATTTAACCGTTATTTCTCCCTTATTAGCATAAGAAAGTTGAAACAGAGAATATTTACTGAAGTCGTATTTCATGCCATTCGCATAAAATGCAAGTGGCGCTACCCAGACGTGTTTATATATATATATATATATATATAATCTAAGGAACTGCATTTCTCTTTTAATTTGCAAGATGTCAACGAGTTTCATAAAGCCACCAGAATATATTTCTCAATAAGCCGACTGCAGAGAAGAAACACTTTTGCCCTTTAATGTGCATAGCCATAAATTTTATTTTATTTTATTTTATTTTATTTATTTTTTTGCCAGGTCTGTAGTCTTTTAAACGAGAACTGTTAATGCAAAGATTACTTTGTAGGTTTTTCTTAAAATTTGATCTGCGCTATGATTTAGCAAAAAATGTTTACTAGGAAAAATAATTAGGCTGAATTAAAAAATATCAGTTCACTGAAAAAAATGAAGTACTCAAAAATGAGTATATAGATGTACTCATATCGAATTGAGTATGTTTAGATCAAAAATGAACCTATGCTTTCTCAATATTGATCCATCACATGTTATCAAACCCAAATTAAACAATAATTTTGTACCCTGGCATTGTTTATTTCATTTACGGCGACATAAAAGATGTTTATTAATGTAAATATTAATCTATGCTCAGTATTTTAAAATAATTTAAATGTGCTTTCAAATAATTCTCTTGTCATAAAAAAATACTCGATTTGGGTATCTTGTTAATAATTTTGCTATTTTTCTTAATAAATAATAAAATTAAATGTTTCTTATTAATAAATTTGAAAGGGAAATAAATGTCAGTACATTTTTACTTTAATTTGTAGGTTCAGGGGGAAGTACATAGCGATTCATATTTGAACGGAACAATGGAATCAAAAATGAGTACATGTGTTTCTCAATTTTGAGTACGTTTGGATCGGAGCTATTTTGGGTATATGACGTATTTAAAATTGAGTACTTTTTACTCAATTTTGAGTACCCATTTTTTTTTCAGTGTATTATATCTTTTAATTACTTCAAAATCTAGAGGTTATTTTTTTTTCAATGCTAGAATAACACTCGATATGTATTAGTTTCCTATTGATTTTAATTTTGCCTGCACATTTTATTGCAGAGCATAAAGTACAGTTCTAAAATTATTCTAAAGTACTATTAGTTCTAAAGTACAGTTCTGCTTATTTTTAAGAGAAGGAATTTATAATTTTTTAATAAATAAACAGAAAGTATTTTTATTCGTTTAAGCATAAACATAAACACCCATTTTTACATTAGTAATCAGTTTCAATTATTATTACTGATGAATTATGTTACACAAAATGTAGAAATAAAATTAGACGTGTAATATCTTTAAAATTGTTTATTAATACATTTTTTAAATGTTCAACTTTTGATTGAGAAGAAATGCGACAAAATAACGTGGTTCTTGAAATTTTATTTGAAGCACACACTAATGTTGAGTAAAAAATGAAACATTTTTTTTTTCATTACATTTCATTTAAACGTTAAAACCAATATATGCATCTTTTTAATCTCCAAGTTTTATTTGTTTTTTGCAATTTTTTTGAAATTTTAATACTTTTAACTTAAGACTATTAGTCACTCATCTTCTGAATTCCTCTCATTAATGGTAATTCTATGGAGGTGTGATGCATTCATATATTTAAAATATCTTTCCTGTAAACTAATATTTTTATCTTCTTTTTTTATTTGTACTCTTCTTAAATCATCTTTATTTTCTTAGTTCTCAAAATATTTCTAAAATCTATACTTAATTTTATATGAATTGTCAAATTCTTACTCTGTTAAAAATTTTGTGCTATGTTGAACCATCTTTTTGTACTGCAATAGCTGCAACCATAAGATGGTGAAACTTCGTACCAATATTTGGAGCTATGGTTCAACCGGAGCACCAAATGTTAGAACAAGATTTCACCATTTTATGGTTGCAGCTACTGCAGCACCAAAGGATGGTTCAACCTAGCACAAAATTTTTAACATTGTACTCTTAGTTCGTAAACTTTTAACACAGCTGTTAATATTAAATTAAGCTCAGATTTTAGAAATATTTTGAGAACTAAGAAAAATATAAAATATTTTAAAGAATAGTACAAAAAAGCAGTTAACAACAATAATTTCCTGAGTAGATATTTTAAATATACGAATGCTTTCTACATCCATAGACTTAGCATAGTGAGGGGAATTCGGAAGCTGAGTGACTAGCAGCCTTAATGTAAGAAATTTACTTTTTTTCAAACAAATATGAGTATTTAAGTATTTGAAAATATTGTTGTAATGTTATTTTTGATTACGTTTTCGATACCTTGTAAATGGTAAACTTATCAGCATGTTTAATGATAAAATTTAAACTAATGACTTTAATTTCGGAGAACGAGTAATTTTTATTGACATTACATTTAAAATAATAGAAAAAAAACATGAATAGTCATATTTTGTAAATAAAATGTTTATCAGTTCATTGTGACTTCGATACTTAAATCTCTCTTTTGTGCTGTAACTTATTTATTTTTAAACAATTCAACTGGTTTTGCAAAAAAAAAAAGAAAAAAAAATCTTAATGTTGACATACTTATTATTGACTAATAGGTAATTCCTAAACTGCACTCTTTAGAAGTACAGATTATTTGTTAAAATCTATTCTTCTCCATATAGGATTCCATTTTCGTAAAAAAAATATCTTTTTTTAAAGTTAATAAATTCGTTTGCAGTTATATAAATGACTATTAGAAAAACTCTCCCATTCTCTATTAAGTTAGACAGAAAAAAATTCATTCTTCAAGAGCCAAATTCTATTAATATATAGAATTTTATTTTTCGTTTTATAGCAATAAACGTGTAGCGGTTTTTATTTTTTTTTTTTAATATAAATATTTTAACATTAGCTTTTACATAATGAAGATTTGAATGACATTTCAAGAACTTTTGTATTAGGAATTTTACCAATTACATTAACGCTTTTAGTTTTACATTTTCAAAAACTGTTTTTTTATCACCATTTACAATTTACCTTATGTGTACAATTATACACTGGTTATCAAAATTAAAGGATAATGAGAAAAAAATGCTCACTAAGTTAATGTTTCAACCAATGCCGAATGCTGCAATTATTTATGTTAATAAAACACAATTGAAAACTAAATTGTATTTTCACGCGTACGTTAGTGCCGGAAATATGCAAATACGGTGATTGACAATGGGGTGGACATATCTTGGAATTTTTGTCGGTGGTGTTGTTTAAAGTGAATGTGGTGTCTGAGAGTGATCAGTATTCATTAGTTATGGCTCAAAGGCATAATTTAAGTGAAGGTCAAAAGTGGCGAATAATTGGTAGAATCGAGGGAGGTCAAACACAAATAGAGGTCGCTCAAGATCTGGATATCCCTCATTTTATTTTAACGTGTGGATTTCTTTATACCCTCGAAACATCCCAACGCTGGATGGATTTTAATGAATGAGGTCTCTATCGATTTGGCTTAACCGTCCGATGGTTATAGGCTAGGCCTTGTTTTCATAAATTCAATATGGCGACCGTAAAATACAAAATGGCGGTAGAATTGAAAAAAAAAATACGCATATCATTGGATAAGTCTTTCAAAATGAAGATGATGTTTCATTGACTATTTTGCAATCAGAAGCTCCGTTTAAATATTACACAACCTGGAAGTTATGTAGGTAGGATATCTAGCTTTACTGCAACTCTGACCTTCATAGACATCTATAGGCCTCATCCAAAACAGTGTTTATAAATAGGACCTAACAATTAAACTCAATTTAAAAGTCATCAATACAAATAAATAAAAACAATAGGTAAGTAATATAAAAAATAGTTTCACATTGATGATAAATACTTAGTTCACTTTTTACGCAGTCGGGATTTTTGATTTTTAAAATTTAATTTTTACTTGCTTAGCACTGGATTTGTTGATAGAGAGCCTGGTCAACGGCGACCAAAAGCGGCAATTATATCTGAAGACCGTTTTCTATCATTGTTGACTTGCAGAATTCGCGAAGCGACTACAAAAGATTTGGTTTCAGACCTTGAAGTTGCCACAGGAACTCGAATTAGCTGTCCTACTGCTGCAAGAAGTCTTAACAAGCGTGGACTGTATGCGAGAAAAGCAATAGTTTGTGTTCCACTTACTACAGCTTCCATAGGGGCCCGTTTAAACGGGTTCGTCATCTTGTTCAATGGAGCCAAGAAGACTGGACTCGAGTATTGTTTACTGACGAGTCCAGATATAGTCTCAACACTGATTCTAGACGTGTTTTGATCTGGAGAGACGAAGGAAAACGCAACATGCCTTCCCCTGCCCTTGAACCCGTTTCTGAGACCGCGCTTTAATGGTTTGGGGGAGAATCATGAGAAATGGCCGCACCGAGCTGGGTATCTTACAAGAAGTTTCTCATACCACTCGCTGATATATGGAGGAGGTACTGGAACCCCAAGTTAGACTGTGTGTGGGTGCTGTTGGCCCAGAACTAATGCTAATGAACTTTTGCTAATGGATGGCAATGCTCGGCTACATTGATCATATGTGGTGTCAAAATTCTTGCAAACAGAAGATATCACTCGAATGGTTTGGCCATCTTACTCACCCGACTTGAACCCGATTGAGCATGTGTGGTAGGCCTTAGGGCGCCGACTTTCAGCGCGCCAAGTTTCTCTCTGGAACCTTCAAGAGCTGAAAAGGGCACTTTTAAAAGAGTGCCGTGCAATTCCACAAGACTTGATGAACATCTTGGTAAAGTCTATAAAATAAAGATTTGAGGTATGCATATCTGTCCGAGGTGAACATACACCACATGAAAGAAAAACAATTTCCACAAGAGGTGACTTAATTTTTCCACCATTATCCAATTCCCATAAATTTGGATTTAATTTCAATATTTTGAGAATAATTAATTTCCAATCATTGTAATCTAGCTTAACTAATTCTTTTGTCCAAATTTCGGTTAAAATTTTTTCATTAAGTATCAGTTACGCTTTATTTCTGTCATACCCTTTAATTTTGATGAATAATTGAGTTTAGTAGCCTCGTAAAGTGGCACCATTTACCTACATAAACTTATTTTATCTCAGATGATCAACAGTTTGTATGCTCACCCATAGAGAATAAATGAAAGTATTTTTTATGTAACCAAAAGTAAAATTTAAGATCATTAATGGATTTTATTCTTTTTTAACACTGTCCAACAAAGTTCAAAAGTGTTTTGGCATCCGATTTGTCTGTCTGGCTGTTCGTCTTCTCGCGCTCTGACGTCCGTAAAAATACTCGGATTTTCATGCAGTTCATAAACGTTATTTAGGGACAGTAATGCATGTTTGGCATTATATATGGTATGGGATTAATAGTTCATTTAAAGGGGTACTTAAAAGTATATTATTACATTATGTTATATGGGAAAGAATCGTTTGCAGAGTATTTTAATGAGATTACGCTATTTCAAATGTTTTGAAACTGATATAAGTCACTAAATTTCGAAAAAAGATGATTCGATTGAATAGGACTTTCATAGCATTGGTCGTTCATTTACAGGGACACACAAATGAAATAGGTTACAGTACTGTCTTTGAATAATAATTCCTGGAAGTACATTTCCAATTTCGGCTTCTAAACTGAAATAATTTTTTGAATTTTACTCTTTCTATATAAATTCTATGCCTCATATACATGGCTGCACAAAAGAATTCACGTATCATTCTCCTTATTAGCGGAAATGGTTGAAAGGGTATTTTCAACTGAGGAATATATGTATTTTTAACTGAAATAAATTTCGTTATGCATGTAGTTAATGGATACAAATCTATATATCATATACAGGGCTGCTCAAAGAATTTGAATAATTTTCTTATTGTGGATGGGGGCTGAAAATGGGTTTTCAAATATGTTATGCGTTTCCATATGGTTGAATTATAGACATAATATTTTAACTAATTAAACGGGGATGTGTTGTTACATTGTTCTGAATGTGTTGGAAAGTGTTTCATAATCTATGCTTAACGCAGGATTTTCTTCTTTCTTTTTTTTTACTGGTATAAGTTGCTTAATTTAAAAAATATAAAATTACATTAGTTTTTTTTTTTTTTTTTTTTTTTTTTTTTTTTTTTTTTTTTTTTTTAAATTGAAATAGCATTCTCCTAATCCCTTGATCTATCTCCTAATTCCTTCAATTTCTTCGTTTTGCAATAACACACTAATATCAATTTAATGCAATTATCAACAAAAATATCATTAATTGACGAAATCTAAATAAACATTTCTAAATAAAAACAAATATTTTCATTGTGAATAATATATTTATGTACGGGAAATATCACATATAAAACATAATTCCTTTAACAAACATCTAGTTATAGCACCATAAGGATATTTTCCAATATCTGAATCACTTTTTAAAATAACCTATAAAAAATTGAAGAACTGTAATAAAAAATGACATCTTAACTCGGTAACGGGAAACACATATTTTCTTCTGTTCATTTCTCATTTTTTTTTTTAAGTTATAGAAAGCGAAGAATACATTTTTAGTACATTTTTTCTGATTCTATTAGCAC
Organism: Maratus speciosus; assembly: GCA_963932465.1. NCBI lineage: Eukaryota > Metazoa > Arthropoda > Arachnida > Araneae > Salticidae > Maratus > Maratus speciosus. The sequence continues at coordinate 496,327,953 of OZ010794.1, read as the reverse complement.
TCTCCGCGTTCACCAGAAATAAAGAAAGAAAGTTTAAAAATAAAGTTAGCTACTGCAAGAAAGTTTATCAAAGAAAAGAAAACGAAATTCGATATATGCCTTCATTCGTGGAGATTGACGTGAAAATTGAATTTTAAAACGAAAATCAAATAATTATTCAAAAAGTAAATAATTCTTCTAAAGTACTGTAATAACCGAAACGACGCAAATGTGATTCTGTAAAATTGTTAATACTTTAATGATAAGAATAATTATTTTGATAAACTTTAGATTCGTTAAGCTGCTTGCTTAAAGAAAAAATACGTAATTTTAAAGAGAATATGTATATATAATTGAAGGGAACAGGAGAATAATTTTATTAAGTTTTTTATTAAGGGTGTCCGAAGGTCGATAAATCTACAAATTATTAATTTGCTTTGCTAATAAAAGACTACAAAGTTATATAAATAAAAGAAAGCCACGTGGTTCAAAGATAATTACAGTCCAACCCCCCCCCCCCCCCCCAAAAAAAAAAAAAAAAAAATTGACACTTAAGCCACAATTTCAATATTCAGATATTTTTATTTTACTTTTTCTTGCTTTAAATATAAGAGCCGCACGAGAGTTTCTAGCACCCGTTGATCAGGTGGAGCGGTGACCATAGCAGATTCAGATGACTCAACGTTCTCCTTTTTTATTTAGTTCTGGTAGTGGTTTGAAAAGAGGTCTTTTTTAAAATTTTTCGATGACTGTCAAGATTTTTTATTTCTGCCAATATACATCAGCAGACATAAAAATTTTGTATTGTCCTATGAGTCTCGTCTAACCCATGACTAAAACTTTAACCCTTAAAATGCCTGATTTTTCAAAAATCATTGTAATAATGTTTTTCGGTTTTCATTTTTTAAATAAATCAAGGGAAAAATACTTTAAAAAATCATATTTTGTTTTAAGTATGGTTTACGGCTAAAAACTGTTTGTTACTAATCGGCAATACTGGTTTTTAATTGAAAAAATAATTTTCCTTGATAAAATTCTATAACGTTAAAAACACAAGAATTTTAGGAAATATAAAAAGAAATAAATATTACTTGCTCACTGCAGAATAAAATAGGGTATTTCGGAATTTTCCCAACAAAACAAAAAGAACAAGTAGCAACAATTGAAAAAAGAAATATATCTTTATTCTTAAACAGCACAAGTGTTGCCATCTACTTGTTGAAAATCGATTTAATAATATTTTCAGAATGTATTTTATTGGCAGCATTAGGCATTATAACTTCAATATTATTCTAATGGTATTTTAGACCCTAATTTCGGTATGTTGTCGAATAGCTACACACGGCATTTTAGGGTTAAGTTAGTTTTTCTCAAACTGGATTTTTTTTCATAATTTGTTATGTTTAATAGGGTGTATCTAAACTTTCATGTAACATATGCCTGTGAAATTTTGTGCAGACATTCTATGTTGTATTTTTAATGCATTCTTTTCGGAATTTTTAAGTTCATGTGAAAATAACGAAAATGTCTTCAAGGTCGAAATTTGTCTCAAAAGTTACCCTTTTTTACTTTTAAAATTAATTACAAATTTTGTATGAATATTTTTATAAATACGGATAGCAAATTAAGAAGAAACCTTTTGTGCAGACAATAGCGAAAAAAAAAATTGAAATCGGGCAAGCGGTTTATGAGTTATATTAATTTTTAAATAAGCTAAAAGTTTCAAATTATAAATTTGTTGAAAAGAAGTTTCAAAAATACTTTAAATATATAACAAACTAACACCTTGTAATAATATGCTAATTTTAAATGCTAAACGGTGTAAATTGAAACTTTAAAACCAGTAAAAGTACGTTTATTTCGGCTGTTAACGTGTTTCTACTCCGCCCGAGTCATTTTCAAAACAAATAAACAAAAATATTCTAAAATAGCACGGTCTATGAAACGCCATTGTTCAATTTTTTTGCATCGCGTCGCTAATATTAAATATAATAGAAAAATTACAGCCTTAGTAAGATTATAATAAGAAGAAACCATCCAAATAAATTTCAATCAAAGTAAGATATTTTTCCCTTATAAAATAAACATTAGAGATTGTAACACGCAATATGCAATAATGCAGAATAATTTAACTTACCAAAATTATGGCTCGAGTTACACAATGGTTGTCAAATTAGAAATGAACATCCAAATCAGATAAAAACAACAATCCTTATAAGAGAAACCTTAGAGATTGTAACACGTAACATGAAATGGTGCAGCATAATTTAACTTACCAAAATTATGACTCTAGTTACTCAGTGGTTGCCAAAATAGAAATAAACATCTAAGTAAGATAAAAACAGCAAAAAAAAAGAAAGAAAGAAAGAAAGAAAACATGCATGATATGAAATAGTGCATGAAAAAGTGAATTATGGCGTTTCATAGACGCAGACAATGCAATTTTAGAATATTTTTATTTATTTGTTTTGAAAATGACTCGGGTAGAGTTGAAACGTGTATGTTTAAACCTGTATTGACTGTTTTGAAAGTATTAATTTTTACTGTTTTAAAGTATTAATTTACAATTTTTTAGCAGTTAGAATTAGTGGGTTGGGTAGGGTTGATTTTTGACGGCATTTATCTACTCTTGGAATATAGGCCCTAGGGGGAGTGCCCTCCGTAGGAGTCTTTCTAAGGGAACCTAACTCGTATTTACGCATGGAAATCCATGGTTTCGAAGAAAACAACGAAAACTCCGAAACGGTTAGGCCGACGGGCACGATTGGGTTCGAACCCAGCACCGTCTACCAGCTTCGAGAGCAGAACCACTCGGCCACGTCTACCAGATTAGAGAGCAGAACCTCTAAGCCACTGGTGGTGCCGTTAGAATTAGTGCAAAAACAGTTTATTTGAAAAGTAGTCTTTAATAAAGATACATACCGGCGGGAAAATTCATTAAAAACTGCCCATAATACATAACTGCCATGTTAAGTAAAATTTAGGTACACGGACACCTTTAATATTATTATTTTTTCATTTTATACACAAAGCAAATTTCTTTCTCTGCTGATAAATACCAGTTTCTTAAATGTGATTATGACGTTTATTTTCTTATGCAGATATTTTTTATATGAGCGCGACTCTATTAATCGCAAGAATGTAGAAAAATCTCTGAAGATTGTTTCAAATTTATAAAACCAACCAGAAAATAATAACAATGAAAAGAAAATATTGAATGCGTATGAAATATATCAAAAGTCTTAACAGTGTAGAAAATTTTTTCGCGGTATATTTCGTCTTTCTAGTATCGAGTTTATGATAATACGTTCATATAGTCATTACAATTGGCTTTTGTTTTCATTTTGCATTTGCTTGAGACATTTGCTTTTGTTTATAAATTTATTAAAATCTTTTCGTAAGACTCTAAATAAAAGACTGGAAAATATTTGAAAAATCTAATTTTAAAGAAACACGCGTCGCATTTTTCATGCCCGTTACTTACAAAGAAGGTCTCCAATTGTGCATACTCAGAAAGTTTGGAGAAAATATGGAATGTTCTTCTTAAGAAGATATATATGCTTATAAAAACCTCGATAAAACGTCCGTAAAAAAAATAATGAAAATTTCGTTTATTTGGCGACTTATCGCCGGTTGGCGATTAAATAAATTTTCAAAAAAATATACTTTTATGTCAAATAATATTTTAGGAAAAAATGTTTCATGTTGAACTTGTTTAAGTAAGATTAATTTAAATAACTTTAGTTTTGTCAGTTTTAGTTTGTATTAACTATAGTTTTGTCATATATATGTATTTATAATGAAATATAACTACCATACTTTAAGATAAAAAAAAATGATTTACATTGCTGCAAGCTCTAAAATAAGTCTGATTGAGCACTGTCGATTTGATTTTGTTGTAATAGAAACAACGATTTCTACGATATGAAAATGTATAATGACAGCATTCTTCATGTGGACTTCATGTGGATTTTTGAATAAGCGTTTAAATTTTTAAAAACATGGATTGGAGGATAAAGTGAAGGCAAAATTTTATTCAAATCGGTAATATAAAAAAATAAGGGTGAATTACTTATAAAACATTTTAAATGAGTATTATTGCAAATGTAATAATACTCATAAGTAAATATTTGAACATGAAAAACGTAAAATAAACAAATTGAATAATTAAAAATCAAATATCAGCTTGGCTTTAACTTAAAACTGAAATTTTCAACTTGCAAAACATTGAAAATATTTTTTCAGTGATAAATTTAAATAACTACAGCACAAAGCAACATGTATATGTAATAATAAAAAAAAATAATAAATGCTTTCTTAGTTTATGTTTAAATTCATTAAATGCCGCGCATTCTAAAAATCAATTAACAAGCAATTTTCAGATGCATCAAAATCGTTTAATTTTGTCGTGGAAAAATGCTGCTCGCGAAATCACGTGTCGCTTTCACATTTCGCAAAATATTCGAAAATATTTAATTTTTTACGGACTCTCTATAGTCCAGGGAAAATGTATATTTTACCTCGCAAAAGGTCGGGGTAGAAGATTTTTTTTCTAAATTGTTTATAATGATGCCAACATGGAAAAACCAAGTTTTCTAACAAAATTTCTTAAGGCTAAATTTTCTGTGGCCGAAAAACAACAAAATTGTGGGACATTTTTTGGAAATATCTCGAGACTCCTTACCGTAGCACATTATTTGTCAATTATAATATTAAAGAGGATAAACTTTTCTACAACTTTCATACTTACAACTTTTTTATACACTCAATAGCAAGCGCAGTACGCTATTTCAAAAATGGGACAATTTTTTCAATTTTGTTAAAAACCGAGAAAAACGTACTTTTGCCACGATTATTCAAATTTTCCCCGCGGATTTATTGTATATGTCGACTTCTAAAAATTGGTAGCTGTAAATTATCTATTATTTGCACACTCACGTCTCTGTTTTCATCTCAACAGACATTTTATATGCAATAAATTTATATAATTTTAAAAGTAGGGCAGAGTCTAGATGAATGAGACAAGTTTCATATTTAGAAGTGTATACAATGTTAACTTCAAAGCATTGTTTAAAAGATTTTTTCAATATATAGTAACTTATTGGCGCGATAGTTTCAATTAAAAAAGATTTCTTGCTTAATTTTTATAATTTTTATAATGTATACATATTTTCCTGGTATCAATGGAATAGGTTGGTCATTTTCAAAATCTGTCCACGTTTTGGAATAACAAAATCAAATTTTTAGAAATAATCAGAAAGTTTTAATTGTTTGTAAATAATTACCTAACCTCATAAACATTAATATACAAGCATCAGCAGATACCAAATTACTAATTTAACATTTTAAAACTAATTTTTAAATTTTATTGCACTTGGTATAATGACATGATGAGCACGGTAATGACAAATTAAGCAAAATATTTAATTTTTTTCCCAGGCATAAATGACAGCCATTATATCTTCTGGCCCATACAATGATTTTCTATTTCTCATATAATAAAAGCAGATTAAGAAATAAAAGTTCATTTAATTATCAATTAGAATTGGGTAAGGCAATGACTTACAAAAGAATACTCACCAAAACATTCAATGTCTTTGCTTGTTCTATTGAAACTATAAAACTATTTACTCTATTCACCTAAACCTGATAACAAGTTGACTTTTAAGGAGTACTTTTGCCTTGATAAAAGGCATGTGCTGTCCTCTAAAAAAATCCAGAGAAACTTTTTGTCAGAAGCATGGCAATGACATTCTTTCTTGGGACACGGTTTAAAAAATTATTAAGAATTATAGATAAGTTTAATTAATGAAAATAAATATATATTTTTTAATTAGTCGCATGTTAATAAATAAAAATGCATAAAAAAATTATAACTATCTGTTTTAAATAGAACTTTGACAAATCTTTACCTAATAAATTGTTTGTTGGGACAACCTATGACATTTTGACTACAAAAGAATATATTTTTTATTTTTAAAATTTTTATGAATAATAATATATCTGTAAATTATCATTAAAAAGCATAATAGTTAAAATTCAATAATTAAAATTATGATACTTAACTATTTTTCTGTGCAAATGTGAAAGGACAGTAAAACATGAGACTTTTTTTGAATATCACCCAGATATGAAAATTTGCGAAAATCATATTTTTTATTCCCCACTACAATGGTATATTTTATTTACCAATTATTGATAACATATCTTTTAATGTTTCACTGTTTTAAAGATAGCAAACATTGAATTATAGTTCCATATAAAAGGGGAGACTCAAAAAATAAATATATTTTATGAAAGAAATACTTTTACCTTATAAAATAGCTACAATCAAAATGACACCAGATTATTTCAATAACTAATGTTATGCATTTATATCTTGAAAAATTTATAAATTATGTTAATAAAATATTTGAGTTCACTAGTTTTATAAAAAGCATTTAAAAGATTAGTTTTAAAACATATTGACAATTGACGATTTTTTACACTTATATCAATAAATATAACAAGTGATTATATTATTTTAGCATGCAAAAATATGTAAAACTTTAAGATTATCTATTAATTGCTTTAAAGCTCAAACAGAATACTTTAAATTTCAGAACGGGTTCCAAACAGTTCTCCAAAAATGAAAGTGTCCGAATATATGTATATATATATATATATATATATATAAGCAACCAAACCCGAAAATGTACAAAATCACAACATTAGATATTGATCTCAGGCATCCCATGAAAAAAAATATTTAAAAATAACAAAATGCGAGCGAGATATTTGTCCATAACGCTCCCATATGTTTAATATTACCTTGCGAATGTTTTCGTGTGACTAATTTAGTCCCATAATTTATATAACTGTAACTTTAAACGCCTCAATACAACAACTACCGTAAAATCTTTGAAAATGAAATCTGTATATACGGAATTCGGTCTTTAAAGAAAAAGTATATATTTTTTCGAGAGAAATAATATGAACAATTATACCTGCTGAGATGGAAACTACTTTAAAGCAGATTATATTGCGGTTCCTTTCGGTACGGTTTTCAAGGTTTTAATGAATCAATATTTGGCAAAGTTGATTACGTAGTTCAGCATTACGTATTTAATGCTTACACACTTAAAATTTTCAAAATCCGGCTATTAGAGATTTATTAAAATTCTGGTGGTAAATTTTCTTTTTAAAAGAATGGGAGGGGGGGGGGGGGCGCCAAAATCCATGTTTGCCACGGGTACAAAAAAGGCTAGTTTCATCCCTGAAAAACATAATTTACTGCTACTAATATACAGAAGTTGACATACACGATTAAATCCGCGGGAAACATTTGAATAATCGGGACAGAACTGCGTTTTTCACGGTTTTCAAGAAAATTGAAAAAATTATCCTATTTTTGAAATGGCATACTGCGCTTGCTATTGAGTGTATAAAAATTTGTAAATATGAAAGTTGTAGAGAATTTTATCCTCTTTAATATTGTAACTGACAAATAATATGCTACGGCAACGGTTCTCGAGATATTTGAAAAAAAAAAAAAAAAAAAAGATCCGAAACTTTTGCTGTTTTTTGGCCATAAAAAATTTAGCCTTAAGAAATTTTGTTAGAAAACTTGGTTTTCCCATGTTGGCATCATTATAAACGATTCAGAAAAAAAAAATATATTCTACCCGACCATTTGCAAGGTAACCTCCTTTTTTTTGGTACATTTCCCCTGGACTACTACTGGAATTCCGTAGCTAAATTTGGATGTTCCTTTATCAGATACATCAGTAGATTCATTAGCATTTTTTATTATTATTATTCTGAGTATGCGCTGTTTTGAGACCTTTTTTGTTAGTAGTTTTATTATTACATAATCTAAATAACAAAAAAGAAAAATCTTCTTTTCATATGTATTCTTTTCATTTTATTCACAATGCGAAATTTTTGCTCTAGCGATAAACAATGTTTTCCCATGCGTGCTTATGACTTTTCTTTTCACTACAGGCTTTTGTGATACGTGCACATGTCTATTACTTCCAAGAATAAAGTAAATTCTCCGAAGAATTTTTTCAATTTATGAAACCTATCTGAATAAATCTGGAAAATAAATACCGAGGAAAGACTGTGTGGAATTCAAAGAAGAAAAAATTGAAAACCTAAAATATCTAGAGGAATTTCAGATATCTTTTGAACTTTGGTGTCGTGTAAATTTTATATAGAATCTAAATTCTGTATTTTTAAATTTTGTATTTACTTCGTTTGATTCAATTTTCCATTTTAAAATTATTAATTTTTTCAAAACACATTTGTTTATTTAGTGAATTAAATGAAACTAGTTCTAAACTAATAACTAATTTAACAACTAATTTTTCACATTGCATTTTTTTTACATAGGGCGCTTTGAAGTTTTATTTATGTAGCAAAAAACTATCATTGAAATTCAATTATTAGTCATATTTTTTTTTCCATTTGCAGTAGCGATTGTAAGTCTGGCAATGAGGTCCTCAACAGAGTCAACTGTTGTCTCACATATGAGACATCTGAAACCTTTGAAAGAGTACACCAATCACTTTCAAGGTGCTGCCACGTATGTTGGTAGTGGCCCATTTGAGCATCTTACTGTAATGACTATATCAGTAAAATGCTTGTTTTCTTTTCCTCCGCATTTCTTGTTTTTCGCCAAAACTTTTAATTTCCTACACCACCTTGTCATCCCAAAATTACTTCTTTGTATGTAGTTTACTTTACCTTACAATTTGGACCATGAATTTGGCGACACTCTGCATAGTCAAGACTAAAATAAAAAAAATCTTTTCTTCATAGGCTGATCGTTTAAATTTCCAGATTGTATTTATTTTTTATCTGACTGAAAAGAAGGGTTATGTGTTTCACGCGTATCTGTGTATGTGGATTTCTTTATACCCTCGAAACATCCCAACGGCTGGATGGATTTTAATGAATGAGGTCTTTATCAATTCGTCTTAATATGATGGTTATAGGTTAGGGTTTTTTTTTTAATATAAATTCAAAATGGTGGTAGAGACGAAAAAAAAAATTACGCACTCTATTGAGTGGCATATCTTTGGATAGGTTTTTCAAAATGAAGACGATGTTTCACTGACTATTTTACAGTCAGAAGCTCCGTTAAAATATTATACAACCTGAAAGTTGTGTATGTATTGTGGATCTCTAGCTTTACTGCAACTCTAACCATCATAGACATCTATAGACCTCATCAAAACAGTATTTATAGATAGGAACTAACAATTAAACACAACTTAAAAGTCATCAATACAAGTAAATAAAAAAAATAGGTAAGTAATATAAACAAGTAATATAAAAAAAAATATTTTAAATCAATTCCTACTTAGGTCAATAAGAGATTTTTTTCTCCCATTCTTCTTTACTTTTGAGTGGCGCTTAAAATGCCTTGATCAAGAAGAGGGCTCTCTCGATCTTAAAAAACCTTGATCAAGAAGGGGGCTCTCCCGATTATTGAAAATTAATTAGTTTAATTTAATTAATGAATTAATATTTAAAAAAATTGGATTAACATCAAGTGTCATCCACTACAAGTTAAAAAAATTATTTGAGCTTGATTGGATGAATAATAAGTATTTTTTTAACGATTGAAAATTTGAACAAGATATATATAGCGAGAGTGTGAGCTAATAGTAGGAATTAAAAAAAAATTGTTTCACATTGACGAGAAATAATTAATTAGTTTGATTTTTACGCAGCCGGGTTTTTTGATTTTTTAAATTTAATTGTTTATTTAATAAAATCGATTTGACCCTTTTTTTATTAACAAAACTAACATGAAAAATTCGATTCTTAATCATCAACTAATTTTTCCTTTCTATACATAATATACAAGTTTTTTTTTCTCATATAGCATATATATAGTCTCATACATTATTGTAAATTTTATTTTTCGCTGTACATTCTTGTGATACTTGTGAATCTCTATTATTTCAAAGCAAAAAGAAAATCACTAAATAAGGTTTTATCTGTGAAATCAATCAGAAAATTTTTGAAAAAGAAAATAAATTTCATGTGTAATTCAGCTAAAAAATTGTCAAAAATTCTAAATATCTGCAAAAGTTTTGTGAATGAAATAAAACTATTTTAATTAATTCTTAAACTACTTCTCAGCAGTGAAATTACGCTTGAAATTAATTATATAATAAAAGCCTAAGTTATGTGATTGTCATCAACAGTTCCCAGTTGACCGCTTCGCTTTTTGTATTCCAGGTGGCCAATTTGGTAACTTAATGTTAGCCTGGCGCACGTGATAAATCGCCAAATATTGTTCCATCGCCATAATGCTATCAGTATTATAATAGCCCATTTCATGCGACTGTTATAAACAATTTCCCGCGTGGTAAATTAAAACAAAGCTTTCATATTGAAATTAAATGTCATGGTTTATCGTTTTATTTATTACTTTTCTTTTTTCTTTTCTTTTCTTTCTTTTTTTTTTTAAGCAATAATTGAGAGTCATACATTTTAAATATTTCAGTTTTAAATTGAAGTTATGCATTTTAAATAAAATGAGTAAAAGTACTATATTTTAAATGAAATTAATGAAATACGAAAACATACGTCGGGGACAATATTTGGCGGTTTATCACCTGCGCCCGACTAACATAAAAGTATTGAGTTCATGATTTCTGTATCTGAATCTTCGGATTTGGTGAAGGAATGAGAAAGTAAATTAAATTATGTATAAAAGTAACAGGATACAATTTTTAGCATACATTTAAAGGAGATCAAATTGGTCGCCAAGGGCGCTAGGTGAATATTAAAGACGTAAATTACACTGGACAACAGTGTTTTTGTCCTAGAACTAAGCTTAGTTGATTACAGATCAGTTTTTGACGCTGATTCCGAATATAGTTTCCGTTTATCTCTAGGTGGTCCAGGTTTTGAGAAATTTGCATATATAAATTTATGCAAATTTAAGCTTTTTTGTGCTGCTTTATGCAAATTTTAGGTATAATATATGTCACATCTAATTACGTTTTCTAGATAATGACTGCTTGACTATTTGCTTCAGATAAATGTCACGATTTGCATATTCTTAACATATATTTACCAGTTATTAAGACTAAATTTGCATATTTTTCAATGGTGTAATGTTTACATCACTATCAACTTTAAAATAGTTGCCACAGAATTTACGTAATGTTTTTCTAGACTAGATTTTTATGCTGATTTCAAATCATCAGTCTCTTTTCTTATGTCATGTCTAGTTTTTGGGTAAGATGAGTTTCTACTTTTGCGCGGCATAAACACAGGTTTGATGTAAGATGCTGTTTAGGGGCGTGTAATTCATTGACAAGAAGGTGAACAGGGTCAGATTCATATCAGAGACATAAACAAAAATTTATATAATCGAAAAAAAAAGTAGTAGAATCTATCCTAACTAGTTGAAGTTTATTATACAATGTATCATAAATAGCTATTTCTGGCTTTTTTGACCAAAAACTAAAATTTCACTTTTTTCAAAAACTACACGTGATAAAAGAAAACAGATACAAGATTTGAAATCAGTTCAAAAAACTGGTTTAGAAACATATCAGCGTACTCGTTCGGCAGAAATATTTGAGCACCAAGAAACATTATTAGAAAAACATGAAAAATATGCAAATTAGGTACCATATTTCACAGTCACTTGTCAGTATATTCTCAGAAACAACGTTTTTGTGAAGTAAATTAGGTAGTAATCATAACATAAAACAAAAAACCCTGTCTGATATTGCTATATACCTTAAATTTGCAAATAATTGTATAAAATTTACTAAATTTGCATAAACTGAAATATGCAAATATCTCTCAAACTTGACGTGCTGGAGTAAATCTAAAACTGGATTCGGAATCAGCACAAAAAAACAACTAATTTCAGTTTTAGGTCTGAGCAAAAGTTCAATTTTGTTGACCAGTGTTGCTAACTAAGCGTAAAACTAACAGAGTGAAAAAAGTCCAAGCCGGGAATCGAACCCAGACCCCTGGAACAACCGCACCAGTGCGCTACCATTTAATCACGAGGGCGATGTCCAGCTTCGCATCAGTGAGAAATGTCAATTTGGGCATCGTCCTCGAGGCTTAAATTGTAGAGCACTGGAGCGCTATTCCAGGACATTTTTCACTCTGTTAGTTTTACGCTTAGTTAACAAAGTGATAATTCACGTCTTTAATAATGAAATGAAACTAGTTCTGAACTAATAACTAATTCAACAACTAATTTTAAATAATTTTGTCACATTGTATTTTTTACTCAGATTGCTTTGTAGTTTTATTTATCTAATCAAAACTAACATTAAAAATCAATTGTTAGTTATATATTTTTTTCGATCTATACATAGTATACAAGTTTTTTTCTCTTCAGTGATAAACATCAGTGTTTCATATATTATTGTAAATTTAATTTTCAGCTGTACATTTTTGAAATACTTGCGAATCTCTATTAATTCAAAGAAAAAAAAAGGCGGAAATTGTACGTTAAACGTGACAAATGAGGTGCGTTCGCAATATAACTAGTTTTATAAATATTCAGATCTGGTTCAATAGCTGTTCCACTCTTATTCAAAAATGTATGAATAAAAAACTTATTTTCAATAGCTGTTCCACTCTTATTCAAAAATGTATGAATACAAAACTTATTACAATCTTATATATTAAATTCAGTAATACGGAAATAATATGACTCCATCTTAAATTGGACGTTATCGCCATGGCAACCTAGAATCCTTACCTATCATGAGACATAATTGAAATGACTTAACGTATGATACTTATGAAAGGATTTAATAGAATGAAGGAAACTTTTATTAGTATATTTTTAAGTTTTGATTCGATTTTCATAACATTTTAAATTTAAAAGTATTTAATAGTTTAAAAATTTCAACATTCTGCGACGATTATATATATTAAGTTTCAATCCATTCGTGTTGGGTTATTTTTGCGCTGTTATATGCGGACAGACAAACAGAGGGACTCAGCGACAATTATAGGTGCCACGTATTTATATAATTACGAACGCACCTAAAAATAACTAAATACAGTTTTATTTATGAAGCAGAATAATTCTGGACAAGAGAATAAATTTCACGTGGAATTAGGCTATAAAATTGTCAAAAATTCTAACTATCTACAAATATTTTAAAGATGTTTTTGGTATTTCACAATGAAGTGTATTATTATAAAGAACATTTGATGTTACATTTTCCAATACAAAAAGTATATATGCAAATATTTGAAATGTTAAAATACAGAATAAGTTTGAAAAAACGTAAGGATCACTGTTTGCATTGCTGTAACAAGAACGTGAGTCGGGCGTAAACATATTTTAGTACATATTTTTAAATCAGTAATAAATTATATAACATTATCAGTAAAATTTGCATTGAAATAATTAAAAGTAATCACCTTATTTTAAATACCTTTTCTCGTACAAATTTAATAAAATATGTTCATTTTTGCTGTTGTTGAAATGAAATGTAACTAATTTTGAACAAATACACATTGCATTTTTTAATTTGTTTTTTTTGTAGTTCTATTTATATAATTAAAATGTAGTAGAATTTTTATTTTATTTAATCTTTCAATTCTGTTTTATGTTATACACAAAGTACAATCATGGTAAAAAAAAAATTAACACTCCCTACTTACTCTGCAACAAATTATTGTATCAGAAAGCTACTGCTACCAAACGATTGGAAATAAGGTCGACTTTTAAAAATTGCATATAAAATTTTCTTGGGGGGGGGGCTTCTACATATGGGGCATTGTCACAATCTTTTGACTTTTAGGAAAAACAATCTGACAAAATTAAACTTGCTAAAATAACATTTTAATCTGATAGACGAACGCCTTAATGATTCAAGAAAAAAAAAATGGTCAGCGGCGAAATTTTTTTTATTTAGCTGAGGTTTAAGTTAAACTTGCGAGTTTAATTTTCCTTACCATTTTGCCCCTATAACTTTTTATTTTCTTCTAAATTTTTACTTATAATGAATTTGCATAGCACCCACAGGACATTCAAATAAGAAATAATAACAGTGTAGTACTTTTAATACAGAATTTTTGTATAAGATTGTCTTAAAGGGGTGTTAAAGAAGGACGGTAAGGTAAAAAAAGGGATGGTATTGAAAAAAAAAAGGACAAAATGGTAAAAAAGGGGGCGATAAGGATGGAACGGTAAGGAAAATTACCACCTATTTTTAGGAAAATCATGTTAAGACTAAGTGATAGCCACAATATTCATTGATTTTTAGAAATAGTTGTTAACACTCACTGTTAGAAATTTTGCAGCATTCTGGGAGGTCAATCGACCGTTTTTTAAAAAAACGGTTTCATAACCATAATTTAACTAAATTCTGACCATAAAATGGCCAATAATATGGTCAGAATAATGTTAAAATTACGATTGTGTAACCGTTTTCGAAAAAAAACCGGTCAAATGACCTGCCAGAATGCTGCAAATTTTTAACAGTGCTGGATTAAATTAGTATTTTTTGTTTATTTACCTCAAAAAGTGCAGGAATAAACCTTGAGGACGGTGAGACTACCAATAAAGCCATGATGATTGAAATTGATATTTAAATGCTGATTTAAATTCTACAGTAAATTTCCTGCCAAAGAATTTTAGGCATTATTTCTCTAGCATACTTCTGCATGAGAAAAAAGTTGAAAAAATTTCTGTGGCATGATTTTCTGTATATGAAATGATTTTCTGTATGTGTGAAATGATGTATGAAATGATCTTCTGTATAATTTTAGAAGAGGGATGGTAAGGAATCTAAAACCCTGGGACAGAGTTTAAAAAAATAATAACAACCCTAAAAATGGTTGCAAGTTAATTTTTAATTTCATATTTATATAAAACAATAATTCCAGTTTTAGAAAAAAATTACATCGAATTAGTTTTATTGAAACACTTTTATCCAGATAGCTCCAAACTTAAAAATCAGCATCAGGGACACGGGACGGTATAGGAGTTTTCAAGGTGTTTGGACCCCCAACATCGTCCAAAACTTATTTATCTAATTAATATTGTTGTGCAATCATGCAATGGGATGTTCTCCAGTATATGAAATAAAAAAAAAAACACAAAAAAGTGTATTAAATAATAAATTATTATTCAGGGACATGAAAGTCAAAAGTTTGTGAGAATGACCCATATCTATTCAATTAGCCTAAATGCAAATTTACATGAAATTCGTACGATTAGTTTCAGATAAAATAATTATTTTATAATGAAGATATTTTAGGAGGTTGAATCCAAACTTAAGTTCGGTACTCGATTTTTGAAATGCTATAGAATGTCACTTCTATAAATGTGTTATTTCTTCTTAATATGACCATTTCACTCTTTTAATATGTTTCTACTATTGCCAGTTTAAAAAAAAAAATGAGTAAAATATATATTTTTCAAAATATGTTTTCCTGCACATAACTTAAACCATCATTTTCAAGTTTTTTAATTATAATTCGAAAACTACTCAGAAGAAAATTTTTAAATTGAGAATTCGCATAAAGTAGCACATCATAAATTTAGTTTGTAATTCATATTTTTTCGAATATAATTTCACAATTTATATTATAATTTTTTTTAAATTACAAATTCAATATATTTATTTTAGGGGTTTTTAGTAGTATAACGCTACAAAACATTACTGCATTAGGATTATAATTTTAGGAGATATTAATAAAAATATGGAAATTTGATTTCCTATTACAAGCTCTAAATTTTGAATGTTTATAATTAAAAAACGTATGATCCAAATGACTTGAAATTTCGTTTCTAGTCATATTTTAAACAGCCAAACAACAGGATATAACGTTAAGCAACCGGCAAAACAAAGTATACACAAACGAGCAGTAGGCACTGCAGATAGGATGACGATCGAGGCAATGATGTCAGGTTTATTGACGCTTCGCGGCGATTAGGAGGTCATCCGCCCCGATGTCAGGTACTAAACCCGTTAAGCTGGGGCATCCCAGCAGGTAGGGACCTTGTCATCGGTTAGAAAGAAAGAGAGAAAACCGGAAATTAAAAATATATTGTTAAAATTGTGCATTTTGAAAAAAGAAATGACAAGGTTTGGACTGGTTTTGATTTGTAGATGGCCCCATAAGCAAAAGTTTATGAAACGCATTTAATAGCAGACATTATTTCCAATCGTTTGGAGCCAGCAACTTTCTTTTCTTATAATTAGTTGCAGAGTTAGTTTTTTTTTTTTTTTCCTTAAACGACTGTACAATTTTTATTCTAGCGAAAAACACAGGATTCCCATACGTGAATTATGAAATACTTTCTTTTGCATGCTTTGTTATATGCGTCACTGTTACTTCCAAGAAAAGGAAAAATCTCTGGCGAATGCCTTTTTTTTCATAATCAACCAGAATAGATCTGGAAAATAAAGACCATGAAATGGTAATAAAAACAACGTGTAATGCATATATAAAAGGATCAAAAACATTACATATACAGGGTGATTAAAAAAAATCGTTTACAAAATGACATGTCAAATCAGTCATGCAACAAGGATAAAAAAAAAATCATATAGGAGCATACGTCCAAAAACCTCTTATTTAGTCACAAATACAATGTGTTTCAAGCTAAGTCAATTTGAGTTGATGGTAATAACTTGTAAAAACTGAAGTATATAATAATAAAACATTTAACAGACATTCTCACCTATGTTGTAAATATGATAACACCAAACGAAAGTGGCAGAAGTTTGCATTATACACGCAAGCAGTATGCACTTGACGCCTGACATTTTGGACTGTGATTATCAGTTCAAATGGTATCATCGATTGCTTGAGCAACATGTTTTTCCAGAACTTTTCGTGATGTTATCATATTTCACACAAAACAAGGTACATATCATTGCATTTTCATTACAATGTTTTTATTTTTCTCGAAATTATTTACTCATCCCGGGTTCAGTTTGAGTGAAACACCCTGTATTTGTGACTAAATAATTGGTTTGCGGCCGTATGTTCCTATGTGATTTTTTATCCTTGTCGTATGCCTGATTTGCCGTGTCATTAAGTAAACTTTTTTTATAACCACTCTGTATAGAAGAATTTTTAGAATTAACTTCTGTATTTTGGTATCGAACACATTATTATTATTATTATTATTATTATTATTATTATTATTAACCATTTGGAAAAATGGTTATTGTTCGATGTCAGGGTAGGAAATCAAAAGCATATCTGAAGGTTTTTATTGGTTTAATCCGCATTTTATTCATTTTGTGATTGGTCTATACAGTAATCTGTATTTCCCTTTACTTTTAACAACGATGGATACCTTCTGTTGCCACTATGACAAAAAAAGTAATAAAAACTACAAAAAAATTAATAACTCAGAAACAAATTGAGATACAGCTTTCAAACAAATTGCATTTAAAAGTACATTTTTTTCTCTATCCGACGGTGTAAAAAGTAATATTGTCGGAAATTTAGAAGTTTAAGAATGAAATTTCATTTAAAATATGTCATCAGATTTCTTGGGAATCTGACGATGGAAAAGTCTTTCCCGAACAGCCAATGAAACGCTTGGATAATACGTACGAGTCGCAGGCGATTTTTGTGCTTGCAATTTTTACGTGTCATAACACTATTAATGTTTAATTCATGGCGTACGTAATGTACGAAAAACTCCGTGCGATTTTTTATGTCTTAAATTTTAGTCTTCGACAAAATCATTTGACAAATGGTCGTTGTAATTTGTTAAATTGCTTTTTTCTTTTATTATTATTATTATTATTATTATTAATTATTTATTTATTAACCATTTGGAAAAATATTTATTGTCCTCGTCAGGGTAGGAAATCAAAAGCATATCTGAACGTTTTTATTGGTTTAATCATCATTTTATTCGTTTTCTGATTGGTCTATACAGTAATCTGTATTTCCCTTTACTTTCAACAGAGATGGAAAACAGAGTGTTGCCACTATGACAAAAAAGTAATAAAAACTACAAAAAAATTAATAGCTCAGAAACAAATTAAGATACAGCTTTCAAACAAATTGCATTTAAAAGTACTTTTCCTCTATACGAGTATCTTTTCCTCTATACGACGGTGTAAAAAGAAATATTGTGGGATGTTTAGAAGTTTAACAGTGAAATTTCATTTAAAATGGGTCGTCAGATTTCTTGGAAATCTGACGATGGAAAAACCTTTTCCCGAACAGCCAATGAAATGCTTGGATAATACGTAAGTTTCAGGTGGATAATACGTACGAGTCGCAGGCGATTTCTGTCGCTTGCAATTTTTACGTGTAATAACACTATTAATGTTTAATTCATGGCGTACGTAATGGCGTACGAAAAAGTCATTTTCCAAACGGTCGTTGTAATTTGTTAAATTGCATTTTTTTTTCTTTTCTATTTATTTATTTATTTATTTTTACTTGAATTATTCTTAAAAAGTAAGTAAAATCTATTCACAGCATTTTTGCTCATTTTGAAAGAAAAAAGAATACAACTAAATTTTACATAAAAAGACGTACCATATTTCAATTTTTGAATTTGTAGTTCTTAATAAAAGAAAGATGCTTTATCTATGCGTCTGCCTACTTTCGATGGTTAGGGAAGTCTATCGCACGTAGTCGCAGGATAATTTTGATAAGGATTGATGAAGGCAGGTCTGATTGCACTTAAGGCTCTGATTTTTCCTTTTGGATCGTTCCATGGTAATTTACGTTACATTTAGAACAATTAACTTCAGTAATTTTAGTAATAAAAATATTCAAAATGTAAAGTTGACATGATTTGTGAATTAAACCTATTCAAATCTCCATTTAGATGAAATTTACCTAACCTTAGTGTTATTGCTTGAATTCTGGTAGTTATAATTGCTATAGTAACTGGCATTACTCAAAAAGGAACGTAAGTTGCCACGAAAAATATAATCTTCATTCTCATTTTTTAGGGACTTTTCATCCAAATTTACCTTTGGTTAGGTTTAATTAACCAATCATGTCAACTTTACATTTTGAATATTTTTTATTACTAGAATTACTAAAGTTAATTGTTCTAAATGTAACGTAAGTTACCACGGAATGACCCTTTTACGATAATTAGCCGATATACTAATTTTAAACTCTTAATCAACGTTAATGAACGTACATCTATTATAAAGGAAATCTTTTCTGAACATATATGCAGGGAATAATCTGTTTTTCAGGCAGATAAAGCAAAAAACTTTCAGTTTTTCTACATATTGAAATAGCCTGGTCCTTTATGAAGTTACGAAAAAGAAAATAGATATTAATATTTTTGCGGTATCTGCTCAGCTGTAAAGGTATATTTTGTTTAAAATAATGTTGATATTTACGATAAAAAAAATCTTTTCTGAAGGTCAAAATCATTTAGTTTTCACGTTTTCTGTTTTTAGGTGCGTTCGTAATTATTTAAATACATGGCACCTCGTCTAGTCTGTCCGTCTGCCCACATATAACAGTGCAAAAACTAGCCTACCTAATGGTTTGAAATTTAATATACAGAATTTTTGCAGAATTTTGTCATTTCAAATTTTATGAAAATCGAATGAAAATTTCCAAAGATACTAATAAAAGTTTTCTTCATTCTATTAAATCCTATCAGTAATTAATTCAGTGATATCCCATGACAGGTAACGATTGTAGGTTTCCAGGGTGATTAAGATGGCGTTATATTATTACTGTATTGCAGAATTCAATATATATACGTAATCGTAATAAATTTTGTATTCATGCATTTTTGCATTAGAGTGCAACAGCTATTGCACCAAGTTCTGAATATTTTAAACTCTGTTATATTACAAAAGCATCTAATTTGCCACTTTTGACAAACAATTTCCGACTTTTTTTTTTTTTTTTTTTTTTTTTTTTGTTGTTTTTTTTTTTTTTTGCTTGTTTGTTTGTTTGTTTTTTGAACCATTCCCGTTTCCTGAACAACAGAAAAAAATGTATGTAGATTCAAGGCACATTACGGGTTGTAACAGTATCTTTTATTTAAAAATATGCTAATATTTACAATTTAAAATATATATTCTCAGGAAATCGCCGAGGATTTTTTTCTTCTCAGTGATTTCTGAGATATCGCGTTTAAAGAAATTTTCTATGGATCATTTTCGCTTTTCTATCTACATATCATTTCGCGTTAAAAAGATAGTAAAAGATTAGGTGGTAGGATTTTTTTCACTATGTAAAAATTGTCAAATTACGTAATCCAAGATTCATTTGCAAAAAAGAGAAAAAAAAAAGACCCCAAATAGTGTTGCAGACAGTGGACATCATAACTCTAACTTAACCATCTCATAACCATCACTCTAAGAAGAAAGAAGATTATTTCAAATGCGAAAAGAACCAGAATACTTCTAGAAAAATATTTTACAAATAAGTGAAAATGCTGAAATTAAATCTAAATAACGTAAAAAATTTATGCACCCTTTTTCTTTTTGATTTTTCCTATATTTGCGTCTTAAATTAATGCTCTTTTCCCGATTGTCATAGCATATCCTCTCTCTCTTTTATTAATAGTGAAAATGCATTAGATATCCGTGAAATACCATTCTTAATGTATGGAATAAATGCATTTTCTTTTCATTAATTAAAGCGCTGAAAGCTCAAAGACTTGAATAATGCAATAGGAGACACCACAAGTACTACATTGAAAATTGGTACTTTACATTTTACTGTAAAATCACATTTTACTGTAAAATTATTGGATGATAAATTATTTTGAATTTCGAACTCAGAATGAAAAAAACTAGAAACAGCTGAATTAGATTTAAATTAGATTTTATTTCATTTTTAGTATTGTACAGCCGGGGAAAAAAAGTAAACACCCCCTACTAACTCCTCAACAAATTATCGTAGACGAAAGTTATTGGTACCGAACTATTGGAAATAAAATCTGCTTTTAAATGATGTATATAAAATTTGCTTAGAGGGGCATCTACATATTAAAACGATTCCAAACTGCATTTTTTACTCAATGGCAATATCCAATTTTAACAATATATTTCAAATCTTTGGTTGAAACTATGCCAGACACCAAATTTTAAGTCATTTCAATGATAAGTTTTGAATTATAAAAATTCAAAATTTAGTGCTTCTAATGTTAAATTGCATTTTCATATTTTTATTTATATGTCCTGAAATTATGCTCCTAATGTGCTATTTCTTTGTGTAGCAATAATACTAATATACCCAAACATAAATACGCCGAATTTGCAATTTTTATAATTTTATGATATAAATTATGAATTATGAAATTAATATTCGAAAAAATTATGAATTGCAACCTAAAAGTTTTTTGATGGATTTAGATTTATTAATTCCTGCTTTATGGAAATCTAAAATTTCACATTTTTCTTCCAAGTAGTTTTCAAATTATGCTTAAAAAACGGCAAAATAATGGCTTAAGGGGCCGTTTCCGTCTATGATAGAAGTGACTATATATTTTGAAATATTCTTATTCTATTCTGTAATCTAGCAGGCTTCATGGACTACGTGAGTGGCACTGAAGGTGCCTTGATCAAGAAGAGGGCTCTCTCGGTTGACAATCGAGTACTGAACATGGATACAGCCCTTAAAATACGCTCGTTTTAAATAATTAATTTCTCGGAAACTTATCTTACGAATTGTATAAAAATTTATTTTTAGGCTAATTGAATGGTGTAGATTTCATTTATGCTGTTAGAATTGTATACTGTTATTGAAAAAAACAAAGTTAGGGTTCGTTAAATGGCCTCCTAAGTAACATTTATATACATCATTTAAAAGTAGAGTTTATTTCCAATCGTTCGGTACCAGTAACTTTCTTCTGGGATAATTTGTTGAGAAGTTAGTAGGGGGTGTTTACTTTTTTTTTCCCACGACTGTGCATCTATTATAAAAGAAATCTTTTCTGAACATATATGCAGGGAATCATCTGTTTTTCAAGCAGACAAAGCAAAAAACTTTCAGTTTTTCTACACATTGAAATAGCCTGGTCCCTTATGAAGTTACGAAAACGAAAATAGATACGAATATTTTTGCGGTATCTGCTCAGCTGTAAAGGTATATTTTGTTTAAAATAATGTTGATATTTTCGATAAAAAAAATCTTTTCTGAAGGTCAAAATCATTTAGTTTTCACGTTTTCTGTTTTTAGGTGCGTTCGTAATTATTTAAATACATGGCACTTCGTCTGGTCTGTCCGTCTGCCTACATATAACAGCGCAAAAACTAGCCTACCGAATGGTTTGAAATTTAATGTACACAATTGTTGCAGAATTTTGTCATTTCAAATTTTACGAAAATCGAATGGAAACTTCCAAAGATACTAATAAAAGATTTCTTCATTCTATTAAATCCTACCAGTAATTAATTCAGTGATATCCCATGACAGGTAACGATTGTAGGTTTCCACAGTGATTACGTCCTATTCAAGATGGCGTTATATTATTTCTGTATTGCAGAATTTAATATATATACAAAATCGTAATAAATTTTGTATTCATGCATTTTTGCATTAGAGTGCAACAGCTATTGCACCAAGTTCTGAATATTTATTAAACTAATTATAGTACAAAAGCACATAATTTGCCACTTTTGACGAACAATTTCCGACTTTTTTTTTTTTTTTTTTTTTTAACCATTCCCGTTTCTTGAACAAAAGAAAAACAAGTCGGAAATTGCTCGTCAAACGTGGCAAATGAGGTGCGTTCGTACTATAACTAGTTTTATAATTATTTTTTGTACCCCATATTGTACTGAATGTATATATTTTTTAACTTCATAAGTGCATAGTCTATAACATCATTAAAATGCACTTGCAATAATTTTTTTCCCCATTCCCCGTAATGTAACGGAAAACTTTTGACTGTCCCTGTAATTAAACTATGCATCCGATTTTCTTAAAATTTGAAATGGCTCGACAAAATTTTGCAACAATTATATATTTAAATTTTCATACCATTCGGAAGGCTGTAACATCATTAAAACGTACTTGCAATATTTTTTTCCCATTGGCCGTAATGTAACGGAAAACTTTTGACTGCCCCTGTAATTAAACTATACATCCGATTTTCCTAAAATTTCAAATGGCTCCACAAAATTTTGAAACAATTATATATTTAAAATTTCAGACCATTCGGAAGGCTGTAACATCATTAAAATGCATTTGCAATAATTTTTCCCATTGGCCGTAATGTAAAGAAAAACTTTTGACTGTCCCTGTAATTAAACTATGCATCCGATTTTCATAAAATTTGAAATGGCTCGACAAAATTTTGCAACAATCGTACATTAAAAATTTTAGACCATTCGGTTGGGTAGTTTTTGCTCTGTTATATGCGGACAGACAGACAGACAGACAGACGGACAGACGGACGGACTGAACGACGACTATAGGTGCTACGTATTTATATAATTACGAACGCACCTAAAAATGTATGTAGATGCACTTATTCAAGTCACATTGCCGGTTGTAACAGTATTTTTTATTTAAACATATGCCAATATTTACAATTTAAAAAATATATTTTCTAGAAATCGCAGAGAAATTTTTTTTCTTCTCAGTGATTTCCGAGATATCATTTCGCGTTTTAAGGAAATTTTCTATGGATCATTTTCGCTTTTCTATCTACATATCATTTCGCGTTAAAAAGATAATAAAAGATTAGGTGGTAGGATTTTTTTCACTATGTTAAAACTGTCAAATTACGTAATCCAAGATTTATTTGCAAAAAAGAGAAAAAAAAAAAAGACCCAAAATAGTGTTGCAGACAGTGGAGATCATAACTCTAACTTATTTTAAGTGGATTATCATTTAAAATTTTATTATCATTCAAATTCGAGGGTGAGATCTGACAAAGGCACTGGGTCTTCCAAAACCAAGTCCCCCAAGTAGAAAAATGCCTGAATTCAGCACTGATTTTAGGTATATCTAAAGTGATTTTTCCCGAGCCAAGTGTCAGATAATTTATAAGGGAATGAAAAGGTAGAGAAAATCTTCTCTTTAGTGTTTAACTTTTATACGTATACAGGGTGTCTATAATTAAACGACTCTACTTTAAAGTTGTCTACAGAGGAAACTGTTGGTCAGAAAATTGTGAAATTTTGTGAAGGATCTAATGAAGGAATGGGAATTCGTTTGAGAGAAAAAAAAAATTGTTCAAAATTTCGCCACCAGTTGGCTTTTTTAAAGAATTACACATTCTTAAAAGTCTTTACACTTTATTTTTCTCAGATTAAATAAGAAAAATATACAGACCACCCCCTGAAAAAAAAAACAAAGCGTAAAAAGTTTTTTAAATTATTGGTGTTCGAATTGAACGGACCGTACAAACTTCACCAAATCTACCTACAACAGCCGCCATTTTTTTCAAAGAGCTCAGGCCTAGTATTCAGTGGGCGGTGGTTAAATGTGTAATTTATTAAAAAACGCCCTTTCAACAATTTTTGAACAAGATTTTTTTTTCGCTTAAACAAATTCCCATTCCTTTATTATGTTCGACACAAAATTTCACAACTTTTTGAACAATAGTTTCATGTTTCTACAACTTTAAAGTAGGGTCGTTTAATTATCGACACCCTGTATATACTATACACTGTAAAGAAAATTTATATTGGCATTAACACCGCTTTCCCATACGTGATTACGATTAATTTATTATTTTTCAGAAAATTTTTCTGATGAAATTTTTCTTATGTATTACTGTACAGAAAAAAAGAAGATTATTTCAAATGCGAAAAGAACCAGAATACATGTAGGAAAATATTTTACAAATAAGGGAAAGTGCTGAAATTAAATCTAAATAACGTAAAAAATTTATGCACCCTTTTTCTTTTTGTTTTTTCCTATATTTGCGTCTTAAATTAATGCTCTTTTCCCGATTATCATAACATATCCTCTCTCTCTTTTATTAATCGTGAAAATGCATTAAATATCCGTGAAATACCATTCTTAATGTATGGAATAAATGCATTTTCTTTTCATTAATTAAAGCGCTGAAAGCTCAAAGACTTGAATAATGCAATAGGAGACACCACAAGTACTACATTGAAAATTGGTACTTTACATTTTACTGTAAAATCACATTTTACTGTAAAATTATTGGATGATAAATTATTTTGAATTTCGAACTCAGAATGAAAAAAACTAGAAACAGCTGAATTAGATTTAAATTAGATTTTATTTCATTTTCAGGATTGTACTGTCGTGGAAAAATAAAAGCAAACACCCCCGCAAACTCCTCAACAAATTATCGCAAACGAAAGTTATTGCTACCGAACTATTGGAAATAAAGTCTACTTTTAAATGATGTATATAAAATTTTCTTAGAGGGGCATCTACATATTAAAACGAATCCAAACTTCATTTTTTATTCAATGGCAATATCCAATTTTAACAAGATATTTCAAATCTTTGGTTCAAACTGTGCCTAGACACCAAATTTTAAGTCATTTCAATGATAAGTTATGAATTATAAAAATTCAAAATTTAGTGCTTTTAATGTTAAATTACATTTTCATATTTTTATTTATATGTCCTGAAATTATGCTCCTAATGTGCTATTTTTTTTGTGTAGCAATAATACTAATATACCCAAACATAAATACGCCGAATTTTCAATTTTTATAATTTTATGATATAAATTATGAATTATGAAATTAATATTCGAAAAAATTATGAATTGCAACCTAATTTGTTTTGATGGATTTAGATTTATTAATTCCTGCTTTATGGAAATCTAAAATTTCACATTTTTCTTCCAAGTAGTTTTCAAATTATGCTTAAAAAACGGCAAAATAATGGCTTAAGGCGCCGTCTCCGCCTATGATAGAAGTGACTAGATACTTTGAAATTTCTTATTCTATTCTGTAATCTAGCAGGTTTCATGGACTTCATGAGTGGCACTGAAGGTGCCTTGATCAAGAAGAGGGCTCTCTCGGTTGACAATCGAGTACTGAACTTCAATTTGGATACACCCCTTAAAATATGCTCGTTTTAAAATAACCAACTTCTCTGAAACTTATGGTACGAATTGTATAAAAATTTGTTTTTACGCTAATTGAAGGGTGTAGAGTTTATTTATGCTGTCAGAATTGTGCACTTCTATTGAAAAAAAAAACAAAGTTATGATTCGTTTAAATATGTAGATGGCCCCCTAAGCAAATTGTATATACATCATTTAAAAGTAGAGTTTATTTCCAATCGTTCGGTGCCACTAACTTTCTTCTGGGATAATTTGTTGAGAAGTTAGTTGGGGGTGTTAAATTTTTTTCCCCGACTGTACATATTTAAAATCATATTAAAGTGTCAGCTATTTTGAAAACCACAGAATACGACTGTTACTTTAAAAACTATTACACCAAATTTTACAGACTTAACTTAGATTTCATAGAAAATATATTTTATTTGTAGATCGTTTACGATAAAATTACAACAAAGATATCTATAAACTCGGAAAAATCTTTTCTTTCTGCGAAAGGATGAAATTGATGTACATATTAAAAATCGTACCATTTGTTTTGTTTTGTTTTCTTTTTTTTAATAATAACTCCAATTTTTTACACAATATTACACTTCTTTGGATCAAAGCAGCCCGACAAAAGGCATGATCCATGCATTTTTTATTAAATCTTCATAGAATTATGAAAGAAAATATATTAGATGTACATATATACAAAGCTTGACAAATTAAAGTTAGATCTTACAAGAAACAAAAACTATAATCACACCATAAAATTAAAAAAATGTAATCTTTGTATATTTAATTTAAAAAATTATCACTTCCGAAATTTTATTTAAATAAATATATCGCTTGATTTTTCAGATTTCTGTTTACAAATTTCTTATATGTGATTAAAAGGTAGCAGAATACAGTCCCTTTAGATCTTCGAAAAACAAAATTTACGTTAATCGAGCAAAATACGGAAAAGAAGGAACTCTAAATTACACATCCATGTTTTTGGTAATGCCAATTCTGTTTCTCTAAAAGTAATGTTATAATTTATCAATTTTGTATTATGAATTTACTAAAAATTATAGTATTAAAATCAGGATTTTTTGGGTAAAACAAATAACTAGAATATTTGTAATCGTCCAACAGAGCTCATGGAAAATAAACATTTTAAATCGGCTGATTATTTGGAACAGATAAAATAAAGTAGCTTCGTCTAAGTCCATGAAAACTCGATAAAAATACATAACCTATGTAGTTTTCCAGGTTTTTTAAGAAAGAAGTTCAAACAAATTGCCCAAAGTGCGTGTTTCCATTTGAAAAATGAAACTTGGTGGAATTTTTAACATGTAGATGACATCCATTTACAAAACTATTGCAGCCATATTCTAAAAGAATGCGTTATTTCGAGTTTAACCATCTCTGCGCAACCCGAGATATGCTCGGGCATGCATTTTTCTATCTAATTAATACTATTTGGTTATTCCCCCAGTTATTTTTTAGCGAAAACTTTGTCTGATTTAATCAGGACATTTTCCCCGATTACGATAGTAAAAAATTTCTGCTTTAAAGAACCGTTGATGAAAGATTGAAAATTTTGTAAAAGACGCTCATCGCGATAAATTACTTAAGCAGCGAGAGGGTTAATGGCATTTTTGTGATTTTACTGTATGTGGTCTGCAAATAATCTCCAAAAAATGCAAGTTTCTAATTTATTTTATTGTACTCTGCCTAGAAAATACTCAAAGCAAGCATATCAGGTTCATTTAACATCTTTGCAAAGCCACTTGAATTAAAACTGTATAGCGAGTATTAGAAATGACACATTTCTGATTTATAAACCATTTATTTTAATAGAAAAAATTTAAAAAAAAAACATTTAAAAAAAATAAAGGTACATATATTAAAGCAGGCTTGAACACAATTAATACAAAAACCCAACAGGAGTGAAAAATTTGGCAGGGCAAGGATTCAAACCTTCATCCACAGCATACCGTGCTGTTGCTCTAACCACTGAGCTAACCTTTCGGACATCCTAGACCGGCAATTTATCACTAATAAACCATGTTGGGGAACATCATCGTGTGACAATCGCACTGCACGCGATAACAGAAAATAGGATGAAGAAATTAATATCCCATCGATCCCCAATACATATTAAAGCACCTTTAAATATTTTAACTTTATTTAAAACCTTCAAAAACTATCCAGTTAAGTTCTAAATTAAAAATAGGGAAATTGCAATCAACTAATAAACCATTGTACTTCAAGTGGAGGCCAGGGTAGTTCCACCAATCAGAACTGCCTATTTTTAGTATGTGACCTCCAGCATGACGTCAATTGCAACTGCCCTCAGGAGTATTAGGAGGGAAATCAGGAGCTTATGTTTCTTGCTAATTCTTTTGGCGCCAGCTATGAGCAATTAATATGAACAAAGGAACTTTCTGCTGTAATCGTTCTTTTTATAAAATGCATTTTATCAGATTTGAAGGTATTGCATTTAAAATGAATATTTCTTATCAATTATCATTGGAATTGAAATATAAATAATGTATAACACAGTTGTAGAATATATTTTAATTATCTTGCAGATAAAATTATGAATTTTAACTTAGTAAGTTTGCAACGAAAAAAAACAAGTCATAATGCAATTGATAGCAATTTATTTTCAAAAACGATGCAGATTAAAATCATTAAAAAATTGCTGTTGAGCGTAATACAGAATAATTCAAAATTAGTTTGTGAGTAGTAAAATAATTTGTAAGTCACAAAATTAATATAGAGTAAAAAATAATATATAAAAAAACTTCTACTCAGTAATATGAATCTGTAAAATATTCAATAAAATGTTTTATAGAATTAAGCGTAATTTTTCTTATAATATACATACATATATTTGTGTGTGTATATTTATATATATGTATACATATACAGGGTGATTCTGAATTCATCATCAATATTTGGTGGGCAGGTAGGGAATAGGAAAAGAACACTATTTCACATAGGAAAGTATGGACGCAGACGTCATGTAGTAGGGCAATATGAATCCGGTTAAATGATGGAAAGAAAACATAACAAGAAAGTGGTAAGAGAAAAAACATTTATTTGTGCATCTTTTGTACAGACTTACAAGAGGTGCTCGAAATTCTGACCATTTGCTAGAGTACATGCCTCACAACGACGTTGCATGGACAACCGAACTTTCTGGAATATGCCTGGCGTTTCCCGGATGTTTGCGACGGCAACCGATATGCGTGCTACAAGGTCCATAGCACTGGCAACAGGGGTCTCGTACACCATGTTTTTCATGGCACCCCATACAAAGAAGTCTATTGGAGATAAATCCGGTGACCGTGGTGGCCAACAAACCGGTCCACCGCGACCAATCCATTGAGCTCCAAATTTTCTGGTCAGGTAACAACGCACATCATTTGCGAAATGTGCTGGAGCGCCGTCATGCTGGAACCACATTCGCCGGAGAATAACAGCAGGAACCTCGTTCATAAGACCCGGTAACACAGTCTGAAGAAATATGAGGTAGTTTGCGCAATCTAAACGGGAGGGTAGTAAATACGGTCCCAGCAAACAGTTGCCGACGATCCCAGTCCACACATTGACGGCAAAGCGTTGTTGCGCAGCTCTAACTCTCGTACCATGTGGATTCTGATTAGCCCACACATCCGAATTGTGTGTGTTGAAGACACCTTCACGAGTGAAGGACGCTTCATCTGTGAAAAGAACAGACGTTGGGAAACTGGGATGAACGGCTGTTCTCTGCATGAACCACTGACAAAAAGTAACACGCTTGGGATAGTCCTCTGCTTCCAGTAACTGCACTCTTTGCAAATGAAAAGGATGTAAACGTTCCTCGTTTAGTATCCGCCACACTGTTGATTGTGAAACTCCAAACTGGCGAGCAATACCTCGTGTGCTAGAACTTGGCTGTTCTTCGATAGACTGTAGGACATCTTCCTCGACTGAAACTGTTCGTGTTGATCGGCGGCTGCCTCGATCAACATTAATACCAGCAAATGATCCAGTTTCGCACAGTTGTCGATGAACACGTGAAAACATTTGATGCTGTGGCACGCGCCGGTTGGGGTAGCGCTCTGCATACATTTGCCTAGCTCTAAGACAGCTTTCTCCTGCGGCACCGTAAGTTAGATGCATATCTGCAAGTTCTTGAAACGTATACCGGTTCATGTTACTTCTGCGAAGTCACCTTGTCGAATGACGACTCGCTGCACACGGCAGACAGCTATGCGCGTTCATGGGAGATGCGGACACAAAGCGCCCTCTACACCGTCATGCGTTCGTTTGTGCCTATGCTTTCCTATGTGAAATACTGTTCTTTTCCTATTCCCTACCTGCCCACCAAATATTGATGATGAATTCAGAATCACCCTGTATATACATATGTATACATATATATACATATGTAACATATGTATACATATGTTACAAATGCAATGTAACTTTGATCTTTTCCTGCTCCATCCCGAAATATTTAAAATATGATTTTAAACTGTAGTTTACATAGTATCTTTGTTCTAATCATCAAAAATCAAAGGGTAATACTTTTTGATTAAACAAACGTATGAGGAATCTTTTTTTTTCTTTTTTTTTACTCAGAAAAATATATTTTAAAATATTGTTTTGAAGATTTATCATTTAGGTTCCATCATTTTGTCGGGTGTTATATACTAGTTTTTTTTTTTTTTTTATAAAATTCGTAGAAAATATAGAACTTTAAAATGTCATATTATACGTCTTCGAAGATATCGTAATATCAGAGGAAATGGAACCCATTCCGTCTTAACATATTTTGCAGCATTTTTATTTCATTTTATAAATAGCGTTTAAAAAGTATAAAGTAAATTTATATATATATATATATAAACTTGTAAATCATTAGGGGACTTCTTTTATCACAATATTATTATGAGTAACAACCAGTTCTTCATATAATTACCAATGCAGTTACTTTACTCTCATTGTTGTTGCAATCTATTTTGAATACAAATATCACATTTCCATAACTACCAGTTTTTACGCTTCTTTGTCATTTTTTATTTATTATTATTCTTTATTTAAACTCAGGAAATCGCTGCTGAAATAATGCAATTTTAATTTTTAAATTAATGGTAACAAAGCAGCATAAAACTTTGTCACAAAGCATTTCTAAGTGGATAAGTACACTTTAAATTTCAATCACCTAATACCCATGGTAGCAGTTATGCTAGCATTAATTTTGCCTATTTAGAGGAACTTTTAATTAGCTATTTTGGAATTCATATTT
Organism: Maratus speciosus; assembly: GCA_963932465.1. Taxonomy (NCBI): domain Eukaryota; kingdom Metazoa; phylum Arthropoda; class Arachnida; order Araneae; family Salticidae; genus Maratus; species Maratus speciosus. The sequence goes on along the minus strand of OZ010794.1, from coordinate 496,296,736 downwards.
TAATTTCTTAGTAGTAATTTTTTATTTAATGGTAGACATTCTGTGATTTAATATGGCAAAAATTACTATTCGGATTTTCTGAATTTCTAGCATGCATACTTACATGGGCATTAGACGGTTAATATGGTGTCTATTTATTGGCATGGGAAAATATTCTATTAATTCAACTCAGATTAACATAATTTTATTGGTAAAACAAGTTTTTTACCATTTTATGCGCTGAAACAGACATAACATGAATCTTATATTATAATGCGAGCAAAAATTGTGTGTGTGTGTGTGTGTATGTAAATGTTATCTTAAAAACGGTTCTAACGATTTTGACTAAATTTTGTATTTTACCATTTTCGGGCACAAGAAGACCATTGGGTCTTGTGTTCGAGAAAATTCGATTAGTGGGTCATTTTGGGTCATAATGGGTCAGGGTCAAGTTAATTATATCTGAAAAACGGTTCAATAGATTTTGACTAAATTTTATATCCAGCCGTTTTGGGGCACAAGAAAACTATTGGGCCAGGTCACATGTTCGAGAAATTTCGATTAGTGAGTCATTTTTGGGTTACTTTGGGTCAAGCAAATTGTATCTAAAAAACTGCTCTAATAGAGAAAATTCGATTCGTGGGTCATTTTTGGGTCACTGTGGGTCAAGCTAAGTTTATCTAGAAAATGACTCTAACGATTTTGACGAAATTTTGTGTTCTATCGTTTCCGGGCACGAGAATACCATTGGGATAGGTTGCATGTTCAAGAAAATTCGATGAGTGGGTCGGTTTGGGTCACAATGGGTCAAGTGTCAAGCCAATTGAATTTTAAAAAAAGCTCAAACATTTTGACAAAATTTTGTAATATACCACTTCTGGGCATGAGATGACCATTGGGCTACGTCACATGTTCGAGAAAAATTGATTAGTGGGTCATTTTGGGTCACTGTGGGTTAAGCTAATTGTATCTAAAAAACGAATCAAACGATTTTGACAAAATTTTGTATTATACCGTTTCTGGACATGAGAAGACCATTGCATTAGGTCATATGTTCGAGAAATTTCGATTTGTGGGTCATTTTTGGGTCACTAAGTCTCAGGATCATGCCAATTGTATCTAAACAGCAAGAATGATACAGTGAGAATAAAATATCGAATTGAACACAAGGCTACTTTTGACCGAGCTTAGCTCGGTCATCCCTTTCTAGTTACAGATTACTCTCACTTTATTTGAACGGTGCCGCAAGTGAAAGAAAAACCAAAGGAGAAATTATATACAGGGTGTTTCAGCACAGTGGTTACAAACTTTCAGAAGAGATAGAGTACATTTAGACGATGGGGAATTACATAGCAATGCATGGTCGAAAATTCTTTCCTGGCGATATAAACACAAGAAAAGAGGTACACCAACAGGGTGAGAAAACGTGATTGTTATTCTTAGTACGGCGAAACTGCTGGGATGGCATTGGCGTCAAGACACTAGTTTTCGAAACCCCCGTTAACAGTGCTGAGAAACTTGTTGCATGCATCGTGACAGCTGCTGGGGAAGTCCGGGACACCCCCGGAATTTTAGAGAACATTAGATCTTCCATGCGTTAGATATGTGAGACCTGCATTACTAGCCGGGGGTCATAAGTTCGAACACCTTTTTTTATGACGATCGTTGTCTCTTTTTGTTCTTATTTCTTAGTCTTTTGCTGCACTAAGAATTAAGAATATTAAACATGTTTTCTCACCCTGTTTGAGTGCTTCCTTTCTTCTGTTTTGTGTCATCACTTTCGTGCCAGAAAAGCGTTTCCGACGTTGCCTTGCAATGTGATTTCCTATTGTTTAGGTGTAGCCCATCTCTTCTAAAGTTTTGTAACCGCTGTGCTGAAAAACCATGTATACTTCTATATAAATGCCTAGTAGAAATTGATAATTTTTATGGAAGAAGATGAAGAAATTTTATATGATAATAAAAGGTGGGAAGCCCTTATTTAATTTTATTATTCTGTTTACATAAGAAATGTCAAGCAAAAATGTTTACTTGCAGGCACTATCCTATCGGATGAATTTTTTTTTTTTACTAGCTGCCCTTAGCGACCAGTTTGACGTAATACTAAGCATTTAATCATGTTACTTTTATTTCTAATTTAATTTACCTGTTCTATCCTTCGCCAAATCGTTAGATTCTGACAGAGAAATCAAGAAATCGGTACATTTATGTTAGCCGGACGTAGGAGATAAATTGCCAAACATTTTTACCATCGCATTTTTTCGTATCGCATTCATTGCATTCAAAATATATTCCTTTCACTGATTTTATTTCAAATACACAACTTTAATTTAAAACTGAAACATTTAAAATTCACGACTTTTTCTCTTTTTCTTATTTCTTAAAAAAAAAAAAAAAAAAAAAAAAAAAGAAAGAAAGAAAAAGAAAAAGAAAAAAATAAGCATAAAAGGGAAATTTCATGCTTGCTGTTTCTGAAAACACCAATTCATTCTTGAAACTTTTATGATTTATACTGCGAATGTTTATTCTAAGCGGGTGGAAAATTATTTGGCATAACTTATCAATTGGGATTAAAATTTCAAGAATCAATCACTTCACAACTTGTATTAGTTCGTAGAAGAGAACATAGCATAGTAGAAATTTAAAAAAAAATGTAATTTAATAGCTTACAACGACCATTTGAATTTTTTTTTATAAAGCGATTGTAAAACGTCATGGATAGTGGATTGGAGCCCCTCGAGACATGGCCTTTTACTATCAATCGATTAAACATTAGATTGTTTCCTTTTTCGCGTTCGTCTTTTATTCTGTAATCGATTTTCATGGGCTACATAATCAGTTGAAGACCTTGATTTTCATGGCCCACATAACGAGTTGAAGACCTCGATTTTTGCTTTGCAAGATGATTTTCATTTCGGCGTCGCTCTTTGGCTTTGGATTTTTCCATATCTGATAATTTGCGCCTACATTTTCAATTTTTAACGATTTTATGCCTTTCGATTACCTATTCAAATAAAAATTCTTCTAAACGTTGAATTTTGTTTAAAAAAAAAAATAAAATACGACCATCATTTGACCCCATCCTCGAACGAAAACAACAACCATTTCCAAATGGTTAATAAACACTATCATGAACCACGACATTTAATTTCAGAATCAAAGTATTGTTTTAATTTATCACGCGAAAAATTAAAAATGCTAACTGGCGAGTTAAAAAATGTTGTGGCGAGATTTTCACCCGGCTAACATAAAAGTACCAAGAATTGGGGTCATGACATTTTTCATGTAGTTTTAATCAAAAAAATAATTTTGATTGAAAATGACCGCCTTGCATATGAAAAGCGAAAATTGTTAATGACAGTCACATGAACAATTATAATATAGATGAATTGATGGCGATGGAACAATATTTCGCAATTTATCACCTGCGCCAAGTACCAGAGTGGCCGCCTGGCATCTAAAAAGCGAAGTGGTCAACCCGGAACTGTTGATGACAGTCACATGACTTCGGCTTTTATTATAGAGATTATGAAAATGCAAGGCAGATGCGCTTCCCTTTATATCATAGATTTCCTATATTTACTTTTTATTATAAACACGCTCAAAGGCCAAAGATTCAAATGAAGCAATCAGAGATTATGTAAGATGAATGTGGAATTTCTCTTCAAATATATAAGGTTTTAAAATATGTTATATTTTGTAAATGGGGTTAAAAATATAGGTTAGAGGAAAAGAAAAGCGTTTGTTTATTATGATCTAGAACTATGTACATAGTTTAATCATTAAGATGAAATATATATATTGATGTAATGCAATCACATCATCTTATCCAGACAAACTCTACCTGCGGCCTGCGGGTCGCATGTGGCCTGGCGATATTTTATGTGCGACCTAAGACACTTAATCATTAATCTACATTTATAAAATAAATTAAGTCGTACATAAAAAATATTTCTTGAGACCATCACTATTGTTTTACATATTTTCAGAGACAAAATTTGCCCTAATATTTTTATTTCATTTAAAACATCTTAAATGCTGTTTTCTTATTCAAAAATTCTTTTTATATGTACTCCAATTTGTACTACAATGTTGCATGCATTTTTTAATCTTCAACTCTAAATAAACTTTATTCCAAAGTAATTAGATTTGCACTGTATATTTCTACAATTAAAATAAAACGAATTTTTTTACATTGGAGAAAAGATTTATTTATTAGAGAAAATCTGATGATTTTTTTCTTTAGAACTTTGAAATCCTACAATTCCACATTGTTACATTATAACGTTTTATGTGTATTATATAGCTAATACTGATTTTTCGTGTTGAATGTTTATCGCGAAAAAAATTTCCACCAAAATATTTTCACCCTACTATTTCCAAACAACAAACTTCGCAGACTATTTTTACAACATTTGCAATACTACGATCTACCACGAAGTTTATTGTTTGTAAATACTGCTGTTAGATTTTTTTGGAAGCATTTTTTCTCCGCGACAAACATTTAATCCACTGACGATACGAACTTTGTTGTATTGCTCTGTGCGGCCCGCCTAACGTCTTAAACATATGTTTGCGTCCCGCAAGGAAAAAAGATTACGTATGACTGATCTAATAAAAGGATCTTTATTAGACTTAATCCCATCATTTTATTATTCACATTGATTAATGCCAGTGAAAATAAACTTTAAATCAACAACTTCTATTCTAAACATGGGCAATTGAGTTTCGGATAGCAATGAATTTTAAATGTCATGCGGGAAAGTGCAATAATATTTATATATATTTTTCAGCATTTTGTAAATTAATATTTTATCGAATACTTCATAAGTCATTACACCACCACAAACTTGTTTATGATACAGGCATCAAAGATGATCTTTTTTTATAACTCTGAAAACATCAGCCTTAGACAGCAATTAAGGGGACGCTGGACTGGATATATTATTGTTTTTTTTAATTTCCATCATAGAGATATGAATTTTTGTGGAAATAAACATTTCACCATAAGTGAACACCTTAAACTAAATTTTCAATCTTTTTATAATTTAAAATTTAAAGAAAATAATAATAATTTAAAATACTCCACGCGTCATAATTTTTTAGACATATCCTCGATTTTGCCCTTTAATAACTTAACCCTTAAATGCCTGATTTTTCAAAAATCATTGTAATGATGTTTTTCGGCTTTCATTTTTAAAATAAATCATGGGAAAAATGCTTAAAAAAATCATATTTTGTTTTAAGTACGGTTTACGGCTAAAAAACAGTTTATTACTAATCGGCATTACTAAACTTTAATTGAAAAAATAATTTTCCTTGATAAAATTCTATACTATTAAACACTCAAGAATTTTAAGAACTATAATAAGAAAGAGATTTCACTTGCTCACTGCAGAACAAAATAGGGTATTTCGCAAGCTTCCAAACAAAACAAAAAGAACGCGTAGCAATAATTGAAAAAATAAATCTATCTTTATTCTTAAACAGCATAAGTGTTGCCATCTACATGTTGAAAATCGATTTAATAATATTTTCAGAATGTATTTTATTGGCAACATTAGGCATTATAGTTTCAATATTATTCTAATAGTATTTTAGAGCCTAAATTGGGTATGTTGCCGAAAAGCAACACCCGGCATTTAAGGGTTAAAACCCTATTACGAATATATCTGTACATCGATTTTTTAATCCCTTGAATAGTTACTTTTTTAGAAATTTTTTTCTGAATTCCATATCGATTTCCATAAAAATTTGCCCTTTAATAAGTGAAAAATTAAATTTAATTATCTTAATGAAGTCGAAATTCAAACTTCATGCACAGTTCCTTTGTAAGCAACATCAGGATTCTTCCTTATCAATTTCATGAATTTTGAGTAAAAATTATTACTCATAGAGCATTTCACAAATTTGAAAATGTAGAAAAATTAGTTTGGAGAAAAACAGATTTAAAGTATATTAAAGGGCCGAAAAATTATTTGTGTACAAAATTCCGACTCTTCTAACTTTGCGAAAAAATATCGCATCTGCATGCGATTTTTCGCAAATGGTTCAGAACAAACTGGAAAATAATAATATGCACAAAAATAATTTTCAATTTTTGGGTCGATTTCTGCTCAAATAAAGGTCCACGGTCCCTTTAAAGCAACTTTTGCGATATTGGAGACTATGCATAGCAGTCCTCTCAATAGTCAAATCGGCTGGCATCGAAATTTGTGATCGGTGCAGGTACGACATGATGATTTACTGCCAGCTGAAAGGTTAAGGGGGCCGGAAAGCCCTATCTCCGCCATGTTAAATTCACCAAAGTTATGTACCTTTTTCTCAGACATCATTAAAGATAGAGGTCTAGATTTTTTAGAGTAGTCAGAATAACATTATTTACGTATTATAACCGAATTTTTTTTTTCTAAGTGAAACTCAATTTAATTATTAATTATTTATTGAAAATCCTTTTTAAATTAGCATTTTTGTTAAGATTTCACTGCCTAAAATAAATAATTCTCAACAAATCCTTAAATCCCTGTGTTAAAGTATACAATATAACATAATATAAGTATTTAAAAAAATCTGAGTTCTTAAGTTTAATAGATATTGAAAAAAAGGAACATAAACATGAAAAATCCAAGTTTTGAGAAAAAGTCAATTAAAGATTTGAAATGGCCATTAAGCTGTGAAGTACTCTTAGAAAGTATGAACAATTTCAACACTTATTTTTTTATATATAAACATGTGTGACACATCGTTGGAAAAATAAAAGTTTAAACTATTTAATGATATAAAAAAGTAAAAATCGATTTTTTTTGTTGAATTTTGCTTTCTCGGTCCCCTTAAGTGCAGTGTAGCCCAGAGGAATTCAAGGAGCGCAGCCCACATCCTTAAAAGATGAGATGAGTGTGAAACAGGACAATGGTGAAATCTTAGACTGATATCAAACAGTCATAAAAGTTTTGCACTAAAATCCTAAGGTGGGGCTAAGAGAAGAAGTGGCTTTCTCAGCAATAAATATTTTTTAACAATGATTGAACTAATCTGAAAATCTGTTTTCTTTTACGCTAGTGTAGCATTATCTCTTATAAAAACTTGTTATATCCCCTTCAACAGTCAGGAGAGATAAGTGTCCTGAGTAACAGTTAAAACATTGTAGTTATGTTACAGATTAAAATGTTATTTCAGACTTAACTGTCTTATCGGACTTAATAAAAACTTCAAACATGTCTGGAATTTACATCCAAAATTGATGGATAACTCTACTCTGCACAAAAATCTCGGTAACCAGTTCTATTTTACGGTATTTCAAATTGTATAATTTGTTTTAAATAATTGTCACATGGATTTCATGTGTTTTCAAAGGGTTTGGTATTTGCAAAATTTGTATCCTAGAAGAGAATAATTAATCATGCTAAGTTAAATTGATATTGTAATTATCTTTACTGAATGTGTACATGTATTATGTGTACTGAAATTCAAATATTAGAATAAGCAAAAATATTTCTAATATGCCGCTCAACGGAAATTAATTTAAATAATTTAATATGGCCTTGGTTTGTAGCATGTTATCAGATTATGATAATTTTCCCTATGTTTTTATTTTGTACCCGTACATAGTTTTCGTTTCTTCTTACGTAAACAAATGTATCTTAATTAATTCATTCATGCGATAGTGTTTTCCTACATGGAATCATGTGTATTTTATTTTTTAAATAGTCATTATGTACATGTAATAGTTAACTACTTAAAAAGTTCCTTCAGCCTTCGCGCCGAAATCACGATGGGATGTAATTTTTATGTTAAATTAGTTATACTAGTTTCATGTTTAATTTTCATTTCTTTTTAATTAGGATCCATTACGAGTAATGTATGCATACTCGGCAGACTAAACCCCACAGCAACCTATTTAACCCTTTATCTACTGACGGTACTTATAAGTACCATTAAAATAACTTGTTACAAAATTCAGTTAATGCATCGATTAGTAGTAATACAGTTTATAATGAATTATAGGTGCATTATTTTATCTTGTTCCAAAAGCATTATTGGTTACACAAAAATTTTTAAACTGAGGACTTTCTTTTGCCTTTGCATCTTATCAGCTTTCTTGGCGGGGGGGGGGGGGGATTTTTCAATTCGGAAATATTTCTATATTTCTACTCTAAGTACATTACAGTTGTACATTTCCTAATACCTCAAAATACTAAGAAAAATATTTAAAATAAAGGATTTGAGTGTGGTTATAAATATTGCACAAAATCCCTATGAATTCAAATTTAATGAATCCTTCTAAATCCTTCAATCCTTCTGCAATTTATTAAATGATTATATAAATCTTCTAATGTAGTTTCAAAGATTCACAAAAATGCATTAGAAGTTAAAGTTTTTATGAATAATACATAAGAATACTATAAATTATTTAAGATTCTAAAAATAATAGGAATATAATGTAAAACTATTTGGAAGATAAAAAAGCAAAATATATTCAAACTCTCATAAATAGTAATTACTTTATTATAAAATTTTACGTGCTAAAGTACTTTAAATTTTATGCTTATGATTGCCCATGCAACCATAGGCATGATTATATATTAATATATATATAAATGATTATATTCCTAATCATATTATTATGAATGATCAGAATTATTCATATTCATAATCATATATTTATGAATATGAATAAGCATATAAGCATTCATAAGCATAAATATATGTATTTTATGCATATGATTGTGTGCATATATGTGTATATGTGTGGGTATCGTGTATTAAAGAAAAAGAAATTTGAATATAAATAAAGCTGTCTGAAGTAACTATTTCTCTCTATATATATGTATTGAAAATCCGAAATTCATCATAAATAATGCACACACCAAGTTCTTTACCGTTATTTCTCGCTCACGCTGACTCTACAAGAAACAGAGAAGGTTTTTTTTTTAAGTCGTATTTTATGCCATCCGCATTTCATTAAACATAAAAATGCAAGTGGCGTCAGCCAGACGTGTTTTTTAAGATCTAAGGAACTGCAATTCTCTTTTATTTTCGTAAGAGATCAAAGACTTGAATAAAGCGACTGGAATTTATTTTGCAATAAGCCGACTGAAAGGAAGAAAGCTTTTCCTGTTTAATGTGCATAGCTATAAATTTTTACTTATTTTTACATATTTTCTATATCTTATTTCTGTAGCCTTGGAAACAGGAGATGTTATTGCATAGATTACTTTGTACTTTTAAAAAAATTTATTTTGTGTTATAATTCACTAATAAATATTTTATTAGGAAAAAATAATAATGCTGTGTTTCCTTAAATTCAGTATTATATCTTTTAATGACTTCTGAAACTAGATATTCTTTTTAATTATTTTTTCTTTTTTTACAATTTTAGAGTAACAATTTATTAGCTCTGCATTCCTTTTAATATTCTAAGCATGATTTATTGCAAAACATAAATTGCAGAAATTTTCGTAAACGCTACATTTTATTTTACAGATTTTTTTTTTAACACAATTTCTTTTAAGACATAATTTACTAATAAATATTTATAAGGAAAAATAATAACACTGAATTATTTCAAATTCCGTATCATATCTTCTAATTACTTCTAAAACCAGAGGTTTTATTACAATGGTAAAATAACGTTTGATATTTATTAGTTTTATATTACTTTCAATTTTGCAAGTACTATTTATTGCAAAACTTGATTTTCAGTTTAATTTTAGGTAGGTTTCATTACAAAAAGCTACCTATTGCAGCCGTTCGGAGGAAAGCGATTTCAAAAAATTTTGGTATATTTTCACCCCAGAACCCGAAACCACCCTTCGTTCAAATGTTAAAATATATATATATATATATATATATATATATATATATATATATATATATTTATATATATATTTATATATTCATATATCTACCCTGTATATATAAAATCCTAATGAAACGAATTTATGAAACGGATTTATGAATCGACTGATTGAACAACTGATTATGTTTCAAGCGATTTCTCCTAAAATATGGAATACTTTGCCATGAAATTAACACCAAAATCATGATTGATCCGCAGGTATCAAAACTGGCATTAGATTTTTTTAATTCGAATTAGTTTTCGAAATATTAATTTTTTTCTAATTTTATATACATTTTTCTAATGATGACAACTCAAATTTTAATCAAACAGATATTTTATTTTTCATATTTCAGAAAAGGTTGACATGGTAACCCGGCTATCGTTGTTTATTTGATAATAAATGTTTATCTACTTTTATTTCTTTTTATAAATTATATAAATTATTTTGTTCTATAATTATTAATTATTTTTTTTATATTTCCTTTAGAAAATAATAGAAAATAAATAAAAAATACGGTACTACTTACAAGGAAGGTCTCTATACGGACATATGCGGAAAAATCTGAAAAAAATACAGAGTGTTCTTCTCATATGGATATATATGTTTATAAAATTTTTTTGGTGGTGATCTCGATAGAACGTTCGTAAAAAAATAATGAAAAATTCGTTTATTTGGCGATTTATCTTCGGTTGGCGGTGAAATGAAGTTCCGAAAAATACTCTTCTATGCCGAATACTCTTTAAGATAAAAATGTTTCATATTTAACTTGTTTAAATACATTTAATTACCCAACTTTAGTTTTGTCAGTTTTAGTTTAATTTAACTATAGTTTTGCCATATATATTTATTTATTTATATTGAAAGTTAAATATAAAATTTTATGAATTAAAACAAAATTAAAATAAATAAAAATTGCTTCAATATCTCAAAATTAAATCCAATTGAGCGCTGTCGATTCAATTTTGTTGCTATGGAAACGACGAAATCTTTAATATTGAAATGAATAACTGGTAAAAGAATCTTGCCTTTATTTTGGAATACGCTTAAATATATGAAAGTATTTTTATGTATGAAATTGTTTTTAAAGTAATATAATTAAATAACAAGCAACATAAATGTGTAATACGAAAAAATGTATTTATCAAACTCTCTCACTGTATTTGTTTAAATTCATTAAATACTTTTTACACGTATTCTAAAAATCAATTAACAAACAATTTTCAGGTGTACTAAAATCGCTTGCTTTGGCGAGAAAAAGTACTGCTCGCGAAATCGCGTGACACTTTCGTCTTTTCGCGCCAAATACTCAATGTATTTTATTTTTTTACAGACTATCTACTGTAATTCCGCCGCTAAATATGACTGATCTTTTATTACATACATAAGTAGTTTAATTGGTATTTTTTTCAAAACATTCTGAGTATGCCCAATAAAGAGACCTTCCTTGTTAGTTATTCCGTCGACCAATTTCGTCAAATTATATAAATCGCCAAAATACTCGCCAAATTATACAAATTGACATAATTTTTATTTTAAATAACGAAAGAACTAATAAATTAGTATAACATTAATAAATATACAAATAAAAAGTCGAAATAAAAATCGCTTGATGACGTAAACACGTGATACTTGCTTAAAGTCAAGTGAATGTGACGTTTACGATTAACCATTATTGGCATTTAATCTTATAGTTTGGCGATAGATTTTTGGTCGACGGAATAACTAAGTAATACCATAAATGCATATGTAACTGGTTTTCGCCAACGAAAACCAGGTTTTCGCCAAATTTTCGTTAAAAAAAATCACGCCAAACCAGCTGTGCGTATATGACATCTGGCCAAATATTTATTGGCGAGATTTGCATCTGGCTAGCGTAACAGTACCAAGAATTCTTTGCAACCATGACAAATTTTATGTAGTTTTATTCGAAAAAAAAATTTTGATTTTTTAATCAAAATGAAAAACTTACGGTCTCATATTGGCGCGATTTTTTTTCTAACGCCAATGTCATATACGGAACGGGCACTTAACAGGCGCCAAAGTATTGTTATTTTGCTTGATATGGTAAGTCGGATGTTGCTGTTTATGCTGCTGATGCGTTCCCCAAATTGGCGTCGTTAAAAAATCGTGCCAATATATGACATCTGTGCAAAACTTTCATATGAACGGCGAAGGGATCAGACCGTATTTGTTTATGGCAGTTGATGACTTGAACTATTATAATATAGATGACATGATGGCGATAGAATAATATTTGGCGACTTATCACCTGTGCCTGGCTAACATTAAAGTACCAAAATGGCACCTAGAGTATAAAAAGCGAAGTGGTCCGCCTAGAACTGTTGAAAATAGTCATATGACTTAGGCTATTGTTATAGAGATTGTTTTAAAATACCGGGAGACAAAGACTCTGTATACTTAATTTATTTTATTTTAACTTCTTTTCAAATGTTTAAGTGATCCTCTTTAATCAAAAACGGAAACAACCATTGGATGTCTTAACAGCAACTGATTCGCCCTTAATTTTTTTCAATCAAAGGGAATTAAATGGAAACCCGTTGACAGGGAGATCTGCACAGCTTTTTTCAGTATAATTCAATCTTCTCTAATATTTTTAAAACCCATCAGATTAGCGTGTTTTTAGATTCTGCGGTGTCTGAACGGGGGTTGGCGAGCGTAGCTTGCAGAAGGCAGGGCCCCCTAGTATATCTATCTATCTATATATATATAACTGTTCTTTGTCACGCTGGAACTCAGGTATTTATGAACCGATTTGGATGTAACTTCGTGTGTACATAGTTCATACCGATGTCTCGATCGAGTTCAATGGCCAGCTTGATCCACCATCTTTTTTCAAAATGGTGGCCATTTAAAATTTTTTAAATAAATTAAAATTTTAAATGTGGCACCAAAAATTTGAAAATTGAAAAATATTTTTTTCTCATGTATTTCATCTTGATACAAAGATTCCGAAGCAGTTTTTGTTTCGTCTATATCTTAAAAAATGGCTGAGTTATAGCACTTTGAATTTCTTTGTGGCTGACATTTTGAAACGACCTGATTTTTGTCACGCGATAACAGGCGTATTTATGAACCGATTTGGATGTACCTTGGCGTGCACATAGTACATACCAATGTCTCGACTAAGTTCATTGCCCTGATTCATCCGCCATTTTGTTTCAAAATGGCGGCCATTTAAAAAAAATAATTTTAATTTAAAATTTAAAATCAGGTACCAAAAAATTGGAAAATGAAAAATAAAATTTCTTATGTGTTTGATCTTAATACAAAGATTCCGGATCAGTTCTTGTTTCGTTTATATCTAAAATATGGCTGAGTTACAGTTTTTGAATTTCTATTGTGGCAGACATTTTGAAACGACCTGATTTTTGTCACGCGATAACAGGCGTATTTATGAACCGATTTGGATTTAACTTGATGAGTACATAGTACATACTGTCTCAACTGAGTTCGTTGGCCAGCTTCATTTGCCATCTTGTTTCAAAAGGACTGCCATTTAAAAAAAATAAAAAATTTAAATGAGGTATCAAAAAATTGGAAAATGAAAAAGATTTTTTTTATACGTCTGACATTGATACAAAGATTCCGAAAGAGTGTTTGTTTCGTCTATATCTTAAAAAATGGTTGAGTTATGGCATGAGTGAATTTCTAGCATGGCTGACATTTTGAAACGATCTGATATTTACAACGTGATAACACGCGTATTTATTAACCTATTTGGATGTAAGAAGGCATGTGGATAGTATATAACAATGTCTCGACTAAGTTCGTTGGCCAGCTTCATACGCCATCTTGTTTCAAATGGCGGCCATTAAATTAAAAAATATATTTATTTAATGTGAGGTGCAAAAAAAAAAAAAAAAAAAAAAAAAAACAATAGAAATTGAAAAAAGTTTCTTTCTTAAGTATTTGACCTTTATATAAGGATTCCGGAGAATTTCTTGTTTTGTCTTTATCTTAAAAAATGGTTCAGATACTGCTGTTTGAATTTCTAATGTGGGTGACACTTTGAAAAATCTGATTTTTTGCCTACGACAGCACTCGTATATATCAACCGATTCCGATGTGAATGAGCATGTGCACAAGAATTACTAAGGTCTTGACCAAGTTCGCTTTTTAGCCTCATCCACCATGTTGGCTCAAAATGGCAGGCACTTTAAGATATCGCCGAATTTGGCAACCAAATATAAGTTACTTTAAATAAAAGCAGCTTGGATAAAGCTAACTAATTTCGCGAAATTCTCATTCATAATGATTTAGTATTGATAAAAATTAGTATTGAATCTTCTATAATCGGTTTCCACAAAATTGAGCCTCGTGTGCTTGAATAATGTAAGCTGGCTTTTAAAAAATAAGGAATATGAAAGCTACCTCTCCCTCCCGGCACTGGCCGGAAGGACTTTTTTTAAACAAAATATTTTTAAAAGAAAGAAGTTTTAATTCTTTTATATATAAACATAAACCATGACTTTCGTATTTACGTTATTAACTAGTTTCAAAACAACTAGTTAATTTTTATGCAATCAAATAAAAAAATCTCTTTTTTATATGCATTATTTTAATTTCATACAGAATGTAAAATTTTTTCTCTAAAGATAAACACTGTTTTCCCATACGTGCATATCACTTTTATTTCCAATGCAGACTTTTTGGATGCGTTCGAGTCTCCATTAAGTCCAAGAATAAAGAAGTGTTTCCAAAGAATGTTTTGAATTTATGAAATCGACTAGAATAAATAGAAAAAAAAAGACCATTGAAAGAAAAATAAAGACTGCGTGGAATTCAAATATACAAATTTCGAAAATCTTAAATATCTAGAAGAATTTTAAAAATATTTGGATCTTTGGCGTCCTGTGTCATTTTATAGTAACTAAATTCTATATCTCTAAATTGTGGATCTACTTCAGGGATTCAACTTCAAATTTTAAATTTAGGAATTATAGTCAAAACAGATTTGTTTATTTTGGGGGTGAAATGAAACTACTATTTTTTTTTTTTTTTTTTCAATTTTACTTTTTTCAATTATGGAAATTTGTATTTTTATTAATACAGCTAAAACTAACAGGAGAATTTTTTTCTTAATTAATAATTTATTTCTTATCTATTATATATGTAAGTACAAATGGAAATTTCGTTTCGGCTGCTTATAACTCATGTTTTGCTGAATGGGTTTTGATGGAAATTTCACTGTTAGATAGATAACGTTTCAGGGAAGGTCTTAGTGTATAACATATCGTTCTACGTAGATTAGTTATAGAATTATGATGGGAAGTTATGTTATTTTGGATTAAAAGATTATCATTGGTTATTTTTTGCCACCATTATCCTTTATGAGCGAATTGAAATGGCTGCACATCTCGAAAAATACAGGAAAAACTATTACTAATTTTATATAAGAAAGGAAAAGAAAAATAGTTTTGACGAGTGATAATTGTATAAAAAGAAAATATTTAATTTAAACATGGAAGAGCATGTTGGTAACGCCTAAAAAAATATTCAAAGTAAAACATTGCAGTTGAAACAATGTTTGGCGATTTATCTGTTGCGTTAAGTTAAGAAAAATATATCTGAAAATTTCCTAGGATAAAATATGAGTTACAATTTTCTTTTTGATTTCTTCTTTTTATATATATACCTAATTCTTCCATTATGTGACTTACAGTAGAAACTAGCACGTGTAATTTTTAAAATGCCGGTGCTAATGAGTAACATGTTATTTGTTATTTACGATTTTAATTTTACTTTTATCGTCTAACAGTTTGAATTTAGCCAAAAAAGTCATAAGCGTGATATGGCTCCAAACGATGTTCACAATACTGGTGATTTTTCAAGTGCACGACAGCGTTCTTGGGAGTATTTTTTTATTATTATTATTATTCAAACGTAAATTACATAAATAGAAGTTACTATTACAAAAATGGAGTCAAATATTTAATTTTTAGTGTAAATATCTGCCACAAATACACAAATATTGTAAAGTAATTTAATTCCAGACATTTAAAAAAAATTCTACCATACTTTGTTATTGAAACATGTCGGTTTTTTCCCTAATTTGTGAACTTTATAGCCTCGATCTCAATATTGCGCACTTTTTTTTTTTAACATATAGCCAATTTCAATTATAGAAACGTTCACTGCTTTAAATGTGAAGAGCTAAAGATTATTCTTAAGAACATTTATGCAATTATGCGTTATAACAATCACAAAAGAAAACATTTTGCAATAAAAAATGTTTCTGAAATAAATTAAAATTTCCAATATTCATTTTAATTCGTCATTTCTTTTTTTAATTTTTTTGCATGTCTTTTCTACTTTATTGCACTTTTTCGAAAGATATTAGACAAATCTTATGTAATCGGGTCATTCGCCAATTGACGTATTTACTGTATTGTTGGATGTTCTGGACGGCGAGTCCGATTGCAGAAGATTACACAAAATTTGTACTTAGCGATTAGTAAATTAGTTGCTTCTGAATAACCCAAATTTTGTCTAACGAATTAGAGAATATAATAGTGCAATGGCGTTCGCATCATTTTCAGCAAAGGTGGAAGGACTTTCAAGGTGAAGTTTCATCTATACTCCTATTATAAAGAGGAAAAAATTGTTTATTTGTAGGAGGTAAGCTCAGGAACTACCGAACCGATTCCAAAAGTAATGGTATCAAAATGATGGTGTTAGTCCAACTTAGAACATAGGCTATATCTTATGTCGGTGCCACTACCCCAAAGGGGGTGCAGGAGCAAAAAACGTTCTAAAAATGCGATTTTTGCGTTACTGAAGGGCCTAGAAATATGAGATTTGGAATATTAGTTACTTATAAGATATAAATGGTATCTAAGAACAGTTCTTAAACAATTTGAAATTTAGAAGGGGTGAAAATGCACAAAAAGCTTTCTAAAAAACGTTCTAAATGGTAGTTTCTACATAATCTCAGGAAATACCAAACCGATTTAAAAAATATTGGTGTCAAAATGATAGTGACAACGTTTGCTCCAAGATAGGCTAGGTTTTATGTTGGTGCCACTACCCCAAAGGGGGTACAGGAGCAAAAAAGTTCTAAAAATGCGATTTTTGCGTTACTGAAGGGCCTAGAAATATGAAATTTGGAATGTTAGTTACTTATAAGATATACATGATGTCTAAGAACAGTTCTTAAACAATTCGAAATTTAAAAGGGGTGAAAATGCGCAAAATGGCGTTCTAAAAAACGTTCTAAATGGCGATTTTTACGCAATCTCAAGAAGTACCACACCGATTTAGAAAATAATGATGTCAAAATGATAGTGACAACCCTTGCTCCAACATAGGTTACATTTTATGTCAGTGCCATTACCTCCAAAGGGGGTGCAGGAGCAAAAAAAGTTCGAAATTGGGATTTTTGGTGTTACTGAAGGGCCCATATACATGGAATTTGGCATGGTAGTTACTTATTAGATATAAATAATCTCTAAAAACATTTCTTAAAAATTCGAAATTTAAAAGGGGTGAAAATGCGCAAAAGGCTTTCTAAAAAATGTTCTAAATGGCAATTTTTACGCAATCTTAAGAAGTACTAAACCGATTTAAAAAATAATGGTGTCAAAATGAGGGTGACAACCCTTGCTGCAACATAGGCTACATTTTATGTCTGTGCCACTACCCCTAAAGAGGGTGCGGGAGCAAAAAAACGTTCGAAATTACGAATTTTGTGTTACTGAAGGGCCCAGATGCATGGAATTTGGCATGGAAGTTACTTATTCGATATAAATTATCTCTAAGAACATTTCTTAAAAAATTCGAAATTTAAAAGGGGTGAAAAGGCGCAAAAGGCATTCTAAAAAACGTTCTAAATGGCGATTTTTACGCACTCTCACGAAGTACCAAACCGATTTAAAAAATAATGGTGTCAAAACGATGGTGACAGCCCTCGCTCCAACATAGGCTGAATTTCATGTCGGTGCCACTACCCCAAATGGGGTGAAGGAGCAAAAAACGATCTAAATTGCGTTTTTTGTAATATTGCAGGGGATAGCAACTTGAAACTAGGCATGGTAGTTACTTATGAGATATAAATGATATCTAAGAGATATAAATGATATCTAAGAACATTTCCTAAATAATTCTCAATTTAAAAGTGGTGAAAATGGACGAAAAACATTCTAAATTGCGATTTCTACGCAATTTCGGAAAGTACCAAACCGATTTCAAAAGTAATGGTTAGAAACTGATGATGATAGTCCTTGCTCCAATATAGGATCTATTTCATGTCGGCGTCACTACCACCTTGCGGTTGCAGTTTAAAAGACGTTCTAAATTGTGATTTTTGTGATACTGAAGAAGCTAGCAATTTGAAATTTGGCATGGTAATTACTTATGAGATATAAATACTCTCTGAGAAGAGTTCCTTAAAAATTTGAAATTTAAAAGGGGTGAAAATGAACGAAAAGCGTTCTAAAACCGTTCTAAATAGCGATGTCGGCGCAAACTCTGAAATATAAACCGATTTCAGAAATAACGCTTTCAAATTGATGGTGACAGTCCCCGCTCTAACATAGCCTATAGTTTAAATTGTTGTCACTACCACGTGGGTGGTACAGGAGCAAAAAATGTTCTAAATTGCGTTTTTGTGTTACTGAGGGGGTCTAACATTTTAAATTTGGAATGGTAATTACTTCAAAGATGCAAATGCTTTCTAAGAATTGTCGAAAGAAAATTCCAAATTTAAAAGGATGAAGTGAGCGAAAAGTGATCTATAAGCGTTCTAAATTACGATTTTTATGCAATCGTATGAAATACGAAACCGATTTCAAACATAATGGCTGCAAATTAATAGTGATAGAACCTAATCAAACATAAGCTATATTTTATGTCGAGGATTGCAGGAGCAAAAAACTTTCTAAATTGCGATTCCTGCGGTACTGACGAGGCTAGAAACTTTAAATATAGCACGGTTGTTACTTAGAAAATACAATTGTCCTCTAAGAACAGTCAAAAATAAATTCGAAACTAAAAAGGAGTGAAACGAAGGGAAGGAACGAAAAGAGTCCTAAATTACGATTTCTATGGAATCTCAGGAAATAATAAACCGATTACAGAAGTTATTGGTTGCGAATGAAGAGTGATAGTCCCTGATCTTCTACGGGCTATATTTTATGCCGGTATCACTACCACTTGGTTGGCAGGAACAACAAGAAAGCCTTTAAAAACATCTAAATTTCGTTTTCTATAGAATATTAGGAAATACCAACCGATTTCAAGTTTATGTTGGCAAAATAATGGTGACAGTCTCTGTTTCAACATTTTTCTAGACATTCTATTTCAACTCTGTTTCGGAATTTTATGTTGGTGCCACTAACACCAGAGAGGTGTTAGACTGTTAGACAAGAAGCTTGGAATTTGACATGATGGTTAATTTTAAGATGTAAATGTGTTAAGATGGTTTATAAAAAATTCAAAAATTTAAATCAATACTGAAATGAGCGTATGGAATGAGCGTAAAATTCTTAAAATACTTTCTAAATTATCATTTAATTGGAATTATTTTTAGTTCTTCTTATTAATTAAAATCTCATTTCTGTCTATTGCACTTTTATAATGAAGTTTAGTCAAACTGTGGCTTAATTTGTAATTTTTAAATTATTTCAAAAAGTGTTCTTCTAATAAAAATAGTCATGCAAATATCATTTGGCATATTTCAACTATTACGCGAGCAAAGCCGCGGTGTTTGCTAGTATTACTATAAAATTCAAGGTCGAATTCCCCATTTCATTTGATTCAAGGTTCACTTGGAAAATGCACCAGCGCAGCGGGCGTAGCCTGCAAGTACCATATCCGAAATATAAATAAGAACAGTAGGAAGACCCTTTTATTAATATTCATGTTTTTTTTCCTTTTATACACAATGTAAAACTTTTCCTACTAATAAACACCTGTTTATCATACGTGATTATGTCGTGTATTTTCATTTAGACATTTGTGATATGTGCAGTGCACGTCTCTGTTATTCCCAAAAATAAGAAATTTCTTTTTACATATTTAACATATCATACACATTTAAAGTAACATATTTAAACTAATACATACATATAATTACAGATTTAAACTAATCAGATTATGAAGACTATGGGAAGAAAATGTTGGCAGCATGTGTAAAAATATCAGAAACAATAACAATGTAGCAGAATTTCAAGAGGTATAATTTGTCGTTCTAGAGTCCATTTATAATATACGTTCATATCGACATTAAGATTTATTTTTCTATTTATTGCAGATTTACTTTTGTTTTGTGTTATAAATTTAGTAGCCGTTTAATCCATTCTATGGACGGGAGTTCATGAATTTAATTCAAAAACCAAAATTAAAAATAATTATTCGATTAAGTAAAATATATTTATATTACTGTTACCTTTTTTAAATGAAATTTAATTTATTATGTTACTATAGCAGCAGATTATAAAACGATACCATTGGAATAAGGGAATAAATAGAATAAAAAGTTTTGTTGATGTTTGTGATAAAATGTTTGTCTTTATTTTTTTAATGTAATAATTAAGCGGAATTAAATAATTTCTAATTATCTGCATGTGCTTTAAAAGAATTATCGTAATACCCGCTGGAGCTTCTTAGTGTTGTAGCGTGGCGTACGTAACATGTATATCTCTAGTTATTTGCATGTGAGCTAAAAGAAGTTTCGTAATACCCGCTACATCATTTTAGTATTTCGTAAGTACGTGGCGTACGTAATTTGTATATCTCACATTAGTTAAAGAACTCGCGCGATTACGGGTTGAACATAAAATAAAAGGATTTTATTGTGAATTTTTAATTATTGGCAGCTGCTATAACGAAAAATGTTTCAATTTGATAGGAATTTGCTGTTTAAGGGGTGTTTTTTTATTAATTAAAAGTTAACTATAAATTATTGCGATTGCGGATCGCTTTAGTTGCCTCGGCCGTGTTTTAATACATATTTACATAACATTTCACAATTCTGGCTTCCAAATTGTGGATTTGTATAGCATTACAGACAGACAAATTTTCATTTTTATATGTTAGATTAAAATCTTTTGATAACACATTTTTTTTAAGCTCTGGAAATAAATTGAACGAGCTAATTTTAAAGAAACGCTCATTATATATTTAACTATGTCACTTTGTAGTTTTATTTTTGTATAATCAAAACCAGCAAAAAAATTACCTGTTTTACATGTATTCTTTCATTTTGCACGCAATGTACAAATTTCGCTCTGGCGATAAACTCCGTTTTCCAAAGCGTGATTATGACTTTTATTCCCACTGCAGACTTTTGTGATACCTGCGTGATCTCCATTACTTCTAAGAATAAAGAAAATTCTCCAAAGAATGTTTTGAATTTATGAAACCAACCAGAATAAGTCTAGAAAATCAGAATCGTGTTAAGAAAAATAAAGACTGTGTGGAATTCAGATTTAAAAATATCGAAAATTTGAAATAGCTAGATGATTTGCGAACTTTTTTTTTAAAACTTTGATATCGAGAATAATTTTATAACATAAGTAAATCCTATATGTATTTTTTCTATCATTTAGATTCGATTTTAAATTTATTAAAATTTATTCACACCAGATTTGTTTTTGTTGGAAGAGAAATAAAACTGCTATTTCTCAGCAAAGTTGAAATATGTTTCTCACATCGCATTTTTTACTCGCTTTGTAGTTTTATTAACGTAATCAAACCTAACAGTAAAATGTGTCTCGCATGGTCATACATTTTATTTTTCTCTGTAGACTTATTTAATAATTTCGGTTCTCTATTAATTTTAAGTAGAAAAAATATCTCTAAGGAATCTCTATTTATGCTTATACAGTAGATTTATGATTATACTCGCTAATCCGAACTAATTGGGACCGGACATGTTCGGATTACCCGAAATTCCGATAAAAAAGGGGGAAGCTAAAAAAATGTAAGCTATAAGTACACAATAGTACAGTAAACATCCTCTAATCCGGCATCCCAAGGTCTGATATGCTGGATAATTCGGCACGACTTTCGGAAAAAATAGTATTCTTTGTTTCATCACTCCTGATGTTTATAAGAATCCAATGAAATGCAAAATGAGGAATTATGTAAAAACCCATTACAAATGGTTCAAAATCGCGAATCTATAAATAACTCTGTCTATACGTTGAAGAGAGGGGGGTCAGAAAATGAACATTTTTATTTTTTCCGAATATTTTCCGATAATTTCAGAAATCAAACTGTTGAAAGGAGAAATAAATTTTTATCATCTGAATTAAGTACTTTTTGGATTTTAGAAAAGAATTTTATAGTGACTGGCAAACAAACTGATATTCGCGATTTTTTTAAGGTAGCTTCTACGAGTAGACCTACAGTGCATGTTTGCGTTTTATATTAATGTACATATGTTGTACTTTTACATTATGGAGTATTATTTTATTCGGTTTAAGCTGTTTAAAGAATACAACACACGTTTTACTGCCATTTTTTTTTTTAAATTATAACTTCTACACGTTTTTTTCAACATTCATCCGGTAATCCGGAAAATTTCGTAAGTTAATCTTTTCGGTTAATCTGTTCAAGTATAATTTTCAAATTAAAATCGGTTCGGATTAACCGGAATTTCGGATTAGCGGTGTTCTACTGTATCTATATGCATTATTTATTTCTTTATTTATATCTTTATTTATATCTATTTATGAAATGAACCAGAGCAAAACTAGCAAATAATTTTTTTTTTTTTTTTTTTTTTTTTTCTTTAGAGTAAGAATTCTGCTACATTAAATATATGTGCAAAGTTTTGGGGTGTTAGATTTCAGAATAAGTTTAAAGAACTTAAAGATCACAATTTAAATTGCTGCTATAGCATCGTGATTTAATTGAATTAACCAATATCTCTAAATCTAGAAATGTTCAACGACACACATGGAAAAATGACCGTTCATTAATGGTACAAATACAAATGGATAAGTTTTATCTATTAATTCTTTCGTACATTATTTATTTATTTGACATCAATGTGTTTAATTATAAATATCCTGTAGTAAATATATTTAAATTAAAAATAAATTATATAACAATATCATTAAAATATATGTTGAACATCATTAAACTATCACCTTTATTTTGAATATTTTTTTTTCATTTGCAAAATTATTAAAACCTATTCACTTTTGCTTACGTTAAAAAAAAATTAAGATAACTAATTATAAAAAAATCTACATTGCATTTTTTTATTTGTTACTTTGTAGTTTTATTTATATAATAATAAAATATCGGGACATTCGTTTTATTTTCTCTTCCAGTTATGTTACATTTTATACACAGAGTACTGTTGTTCTTCTAGCGATAAACTCAAGTCTGCCTTACGTGATTGTGATTATGATAAGCGGATATCTATTACTTCCAAAAATACAGTAAAATCTTTGGTTAATGTTTTATTTCCGTAATCAACCAGAATAAATCTAGAAAACAAAGGTCTAGAAGGAAAAACCATACTATGCATATAAAAATGTGAAACATATTAAATATACATAGTGTCCGAAAAGTCTTTCCGTGATTACAAAATTTATTTATATGCGTTATATATAAGATAGACATATGAAACGGGTGCCAAATTTTTGGAAAACCAACCGAATATTTTTGTTGTAGGTTTCCGTATTGTGGCTGTTGTGTAGAAGTGTCAGTGTCATGGAAACAGGAAATGATCCCTTTTCAGGAAAATCTGCAAAAATCAGCGCAGAGGAACTTTCGAACAACATATATAGAAACATGCCATCCTATAACAAGAGCATTAAGTCATGGTTGACAAGTTCAAGACCACAGGCACTCTTTATGACGTACCACGAACTTAATGACCATCGACCTCAGTTGAAAGTGTCGAAGAATTGCCACAGAAGACTAAACGCTTTTGAAATCAGCGGACATCTCTCCAGCGCTGCAGCCGCGTTACGGAAAATTTCAACATAAAACCTGGTTAGTTTTCCTGCATTTTGCAACTGGTTTCACATGTCTTTCTTATATAGAGCGAATAGAATAAATTTTGTAATCAGAGAAAGAACTTTCGGACAACCAAAAGGTCATAGAAAAAATTCTTGCGGTAAATTGTAATTTGATATCGAGCTGTTGCAATCACATTATACAATTAGTAAATTTTGCTTTTGAATTTTGCTTAATACTTGAGTTATCCTGTTTTGTCTAAAAATGTTGTTAAAATGTATGCACAACACTTTTTGCTCGTTAAAAAAAAATACAACTACTAATTTTACTTAAAAAACATAGCATGTTTCAATATAACTATTTGTAGTTTTATCTATATTAATAACAGAAAGATATTTGTTCATGTGTCAGTTTATCAATGGCGATAGAAATCTATTGCATGTAGTGGCTTAGAAATTTCGATAAGGTTAGACGATGAGACGTCGGAAAGCACTTCGGTCTCAGAGTTTTCATTTCTTTTGTATAATTAGACGAGATATTAATTATAAACTCTTATCATCACCTCTTCATCATCCAGGAGATCGCTTCTGCGCTGAGCGTTGAAATAGATGAATTTGTCTACAGGAACAAATTTAAAAATATATATATTCTCAGAAACATAATATTTTCCATTTCACTGTATACTGGTTTCCAAAAATCAAGGAATAATCACAAAAATGGGAATTACTCAAAACGTTAAATGAAGATTTTAATAAAACTGAGCCACGATATCCAATACAAAGTAAAGTATAAAATAACGTTAAAAGAAATTACAGACGATAGTGTTTCAGAAATTATCACAATTATAAAATTAACAGAATGTATATGTTTGGTATAGGAAAAGTACCTTTAATATGGAGTATGATTACCCTTAGAAACAATACAGCACATACAACTATTTGTGATACTGTCAATTATGCGATCCATGAGTTCGCTGGGAAGTGCGAGCCATTGCTCTTACAAAGCAGCTGTCAGTTTGGGAAGGTGGGGGGGGGGGTGAGGGCTGAGGAGAGGGCTGAGAACAGCAACAGCTACAATCTTCTTAAAGCATTCCAAACATATTCGAGTGGATTCAAGTTAGGTGATCGAGATGGCCATTCCATGCGCAGAATTGTAGGGTGCTGCAGATAATCTTCCACATTGCAAGCCCTGTGCGGTCTAGCGTTACCATCTTGTAAAAGGAAATCATTAACTATTGCACCGGCATAAGGGCGCACATAAACATCAAGGATTTCATCTCTATAGACGTGAGTATTCACGGTTCCACGTGAAAACAGATGGTCTGTTCGTCCATCCAAAGAGATACCACCTGAAACATAGACACTGCCTCTTCCACGTGAATCTCATTCACGAATGTTTGATGAATTATAACATGTTCCCTGTTATCTCCAAATCAAACAATGCTTATTATTGCTTTGGAAGCTAAAGCGGCATTCATTCACGAAGAGCGTTGACACCAACCTTCTAGCGGCTTGCAAAATGGAGACTCTAAAATGAGATGGGTTGCAGCTCTATTCCTTCGTATAAATAACCTCAAATATCGGTCATCAGCACTTATCGTAGCTGTTGCCCGTCCTTCTGCAGGCTGAACCAGTGGTTTGAAATTGTTGCTAAAGGCTATGAACGACAGAAGGACTCACATTTAGCCATCTGGCCACTTCAGTCATACTTTAACCTGCCACCAATTTCCCAATAGCTATAAATCCCATTTTTGAGGGCATATGATACCTCGAGGTCATTATAATTAATTGGCAATCCCATATTTCTTATCTCACTATCACAGCGATATCTTGTGACTTTCTCTCTAGCGTGCATTTTTATGCTCCTCACAGATGACGCAATCCAATTTCAGTGCCACTATTTTGCATTTTGTAATTTTATTCACAATCTTTTGTTTAACAACGTATGAGGGGCACACAACCATAGTAAATCAAGTACATTTAGAAAAAAAAATTAGATAGACCATTTATAAATTGCATAAAATATGTTTTATCTACTCACAATGTAAACCAAGTCTGTAAACAGATGACATATATGATAAAGGATGAGAAAAATGACTTGGTTCACTGTGGGAGTGTATGAAACAGATTTTATGTACATTTTAAATGGACTATCTCATTTGTTTTTCAATATGGATTGATCTACTATGGTTGTGAGCACCTCATATTCAAATTCCATACGGATTGGTCTCTATTTGAACGAATTATCCCTCTTTTTGTGATTTTTCCTGCATTTTTGGAAATCAGTTTCTGTTACAGATATTCCAGTTTATAATTAAAGATAAGGAAACAGCTAGAACATTAAATTAAGAGAGTGTGCTTATTTGAATTTATTTAAACATGGTTTATATTTTCTTTCTTATATTATTTTAACGAAATTTAGAATTTGTTAATGATCAAAGAAGTCATATTAATACAGATAAAATATTTTTGTTACAAGAACTGTCATCCTCTTATGAAATAATTAAGTATTATTATATAATGATGCGTTAATGTAATTATATCAAACTTAGTAGCATGTTTGAAATAATCCAAATTTGTGTTTACATTTATACTTTTTACATTCATACTTTTGTATTAAAACTATTTTGCTATGAAACACATAGTCAAATAAAATTGTATGTCTGTTATCATCCAACTTTATAATTTTGTTAACAACTAGTTAATTCAACATGTAACAAAAAATATTTTTCGAATATTCCCATAGCACTAGGAGAATAACATATTCTTTAGTAATTAAGTTTTAAGTCATAAATTTAGAAAATAATAATTTGTATAATTATATGGATTCTAAATCCTATTACGTTTTAAGCATTTTACTGCAGAGGATATAAAAAAAGCAAGAGTAGGAAATATGTGTTAGTGTTTTTTTCTGGTTGATTAGCTAATATTCTATTTTTAAAAGCTGCATAAAATTTCAAATATAAGAACGTAGGAGATAGAAAATGTAACAGCATTTTTTCTATGAGGAATAATAAGTTGTTGTTTAAACATTGAAAATATTTAATATGGATTCAAACAAACTTTGCTAAATGTTTCTAAAATACAAAACTACCATTAAGGATAGATCCATTTTGCTATGGAACGGAATGTTTCAGCTTCGTCTCATCACTTATAAAATCTACTCACAAATACACATCACATTACCTTTAAGATAAATTATTAATTTTATTAAAACATATTCAAAAATTATGAATACATTGTTTCTTTGAAGAGTTTAAAAAAAAAAAGTTCTCCGAATGTAGGCATATACGAGTAACTCAACCTCTTATGAGTTAACTAAGTTTCCTATAACAAGCTCCTTAATGTTAAAAACCTGAGAAACCAATATATTTTCGCGATTCGAATATTCATTTACATAAACGTAGTTTCTTTTACTGCAATGATTTTTCGAAAGGCCTCCGAGTAGTTTTTATTCTGTCTCAATCAGATATATAGGTTTCCCGGACGCTATTTATTCTCAAATAAACGTGTTCATGTCCGACAAACGTGTTTTACAGACAAAAATGTTAAATTAACAGCTTTAAAATTAAAATTTATACTATTTTGTAACTCTTGCATGTATAAATTCAATTAAGCAGCTGAAAATGTGAAACAGAATAAGATACTATAAAACACATTGGTAACATTTCTGAAAGTCAGTGGCAACATTAGGAAATTTGTTTTTATAAACACTTCTTTAATACTCGACATTAAAATGGATTTCTCAGGTATCAAAAATAGAGAATGCATTTTCGGAATCACAGGGACCTCGAAAGAGATTATTGTATATTTTCTTTCGTGGTTATATTATATTTTCGCGTTTTATCAAATATTTCTCTTTTTTACAGCGTATATGTCATTTTGTAAATTTTATCCAGGGTGCTGCCAAATTTGACCAACAAATTCAGAGGGATGATAAATGGCATCAAGAAGATGAAAATTACCATAGAACAAGAGGTCGCAAAACACTCATTTAATCAAAAATGCATACGCAAACGCAACTTTGGCTGACGGTAATAACTTTCAGAAAACTGAAGTATATGTATAGTGAAAACTTTTATAGACAAGTTGTCCATAAAATATATTATATGAACTATAAAAAGTTCCCTGTTTTGCTTAAAATGTGACTAAAATAATAAAAGAGATGTCACAAGTTAACTCAGCATTACACGCGCGAGAAAAACGAACGGGATTACTCGCGCTGGGTATTAGGGTGGAGTGAAAAAACCGAAAATAGGAAAATCAAAATGTAATACCTCGCAAAAGTTGGGTATGGCCCTCAGTAATAAAACTGCACAGTATTTTTGAAATCAAATGTTATCTTCCGGTGCCCCGGGGCTCCAAATTTTCGCCAAACTCGTCAAAAACGCCTTGCAGAAGTTATAAATCTAAATAAAGATAACGCTGGAAAATAAAAATTCATACCACGGAAAAGTTGTTTATAGTACCTAGTAATATGTCTACACAGTTTTTCCGAAATAAAGTTTTATCATCTGGTGTCCCGGTCCCTCCATTTTTTTCGAAATTCGTCAAAAATGCCTTGTACAACTTATAAATCGAAATAGATATAAAATTTGAAAATAAAAGTGTCATACCGCGGAAAAGTTTCGTATGGTACGTGGTAATATGTCTGCTCAGTTTTTTCGAAATCACATAATATTTTCCAGGAACCCGGTCATTCGAAATTTTGAAAAGTTTGCCGTAAATTCCTCTTCATCTGCTGTACATGTATGATAGAATCCATCACGCAAGAAGCAAGAGTGTAATAAGAACATTTTGTCTACACAAACAATTAAAGTTTAAGAATGAAAAACAAACATTTAAATCTGTTAAAAACGTTAAAAAAATTTAAAGTTCAATTAAATTGTTTCGTGCTCTTCGAAACAAAAATCTAAAAATCCGAAATGTTTTGGCTTGGTGTTTATTGTTGGTCCTGTTGGAGTTTTGCAATCTTAAATTCCGACTTATTCTCAAAATATGGCATAATGGCTCTTGATTGTAATCCATATCTTATACATCCCTGTTGCTTGCACCACAAACTGTCGCGGCATCTTCAGTGACCGCTAAGACACACATTTCTACACTTTGAGTGTGACATGGAAACTTGGCAAACGAAATTATATCTACACAATCACGTTTGTAAATGTAATTTTTAAATCATTGTTAAATCATCGTATGAAAGATTAGTCAAAATAGGTGGCTACGTAACTTCGACCTTATCCCACTGAATCAGGTCGTCAATATAATCTCCGTGCTAAAATTGATTGCAGGAACTTGGAATTGCCTGACTTCTCCACTAGTGTTCGTACTTCGCGCTTTAAGTATTCTACGAAATCCTAGCTGGCGGAGGTGTTTCCGATCATCAATTACCACCCCAATCAGCAGGTTTTTCGGATGGGCAAAATAGGCATTGTTCTGGATTACTGAGTGAATTACAGCTTTAACTGCCTGAAGCATATCCACGGAAAAATAAACAATTCCCCAAAGATGGCTTGCGCTTAATTGCAAAACATACACATGCGTACACTTTTACTACAAGCTTTGACAATATGTTCAGATTGGACAGTGGTTCCGGGGTTGCCATGTAGATTCTCAAAAGTCTGTTGGCTGTGGTAACCCATCTGCTGTGGAAAGTCTACCAGGAAATCTATTTGTAAGATCTTCCGAACATGTTCCTTTCTTAATAGATAGGATCATTTCCTTCATGTATTTTTGTTCGGTACTGAGATCGTCAATAACTCTTTCGAGGTTATAATTAATGTCGATAGTCTGGAAAGAAACGATGGTAAGAGATTCACACTTGTCCAACGTTTTTCCAATCGGACCACTAACCTGTATGATCCCCTGCCGCACCCGTCTAGCTCGAACTGATTTAATAGAACCTTAAAATTTTTTGACACTTTTAATAGATTTAAATATTCTTTTTCATTATTTAACTTTAAATGTTTGTGTACTTTTCACATATAAAATGTTTGCATAGCACTCCTGTTTCTTGCACGATGCATTCTATTATACATGTACAATAGATAAAAGGGAATTTGCGGAATTTTTTTTTCTTCGAAATTTCGAATAACCGACCCCCTGGAAGATATTACGTGATTTCCAAAAAACTGTGCAGACATATTACTACGTACCATACGCAACGTTTCCGCGGTAGGACAATTTTATTTTACAAATTTATGTTTATTTCGATTTATAAGTTGCACAAGGCATTTTTGACTAATTTCGCAAAAATTAGGAGGACCGGAGGCACTGGAACATATAAAACTTAATTTCTAAAAAACTGTGCAGGCATATTAATACGTACCATACATAACCTTTCCGTGGTATATCATTTTTATTTTCCAAATTTATGTTTATTTTGATTTATAACTTCTACAAGGCGTTTTTGACGAGTTTCGCGAAAATTGGTGCGCCCGGGGGCACCGGAAGATAAAGCTTGATTTTTAAAAATCTGCGCAGTTTTATTACTGAGGACCATACGCAAATTGTGCGAGGTATTACATTTTGATTTTCCGAATTTCGGTTTTTTCACTCCACCCTACTGGATATGTCATACCCATGGCGGTTTCTTCCAATTTTTTACCATAAAATCTATGTAAAAAATAAAACACTAGGAAAAAAGAAGGGATAACAGAGTTTTAAACAGATATTAAACATGTTACTTACATTTATTTTGTACATTCGCTGCGTCTATCTATATTGAATGACGCGCGAGAAAAACTGCCGGTTTTACTCGTTCTGAGTATGTCATACCCATGGCGGTTTCTTCCAATATATTTACCTTAAAATCTACATAACACATGAAACACTACGAAAAAGGAAGGGATAATATAGTTTTAAAGATATATTAAAAATGTTATTTACATTTATTCTGCAAATTTCCTGCGTCTATCTGATTCAGAGCTGTTACAGAAATGTTCGCGCGTGGGTGTAAGATACCCATATGTGGCGATTACGGTAGATCTATATTTCGAATTATTTAACCGCTTTTCCTCCTCTAAGATTATGACCTTCGAGGCAGCTACACAAACACTCATCCATTTCTGAAGAAAGGTTAGCGAGAAAAACTGCAAAAAAGCAGCGCTGGGTGTGACATACCCAGCGCGAGCAAACTCGGGATAAAGATATGCAATTATTTAAAACTTCTTAGTACTTTCAAGCATTTCCAAGCTGACTGAGTCAGACTCTCTCATTTTCAAAACGAAGTTATGTATTTGTATCAATAAACAGTAATTATTAAAATATTCTCTGATGAAGGGCTTGGAAAAGCTTGAAAGTACTAAGAAGTTTTAAATAAAATGCATATTTTTAATTTGTAATATCTCTTTAATATTTTAGTCACCTTTAAAGTCAAACAGTGAACTTTTTAAAGTTCATATAATATACTGGGTCTCCATAATTAAACGACCCTACTTTAAAGTTCTCTACAGACAAAACTATTGTTCATAAAGTTGTGAAATTTTGTGAAAGACATAATAAAGGGATGGGAATTTTTTTAAGCTAAAAATATATAAATAAAAATAGTTCAAAAAATTTCCACCAGAGGACGATTTTAACAAATTACACATTTAGCATTACGATAGTTTAGAAATTTTATTTATTAACTTAACCTTATTCTAAAGGCAGCATTTCACGACATCTTCCTAGCATTTCTCAGAACACACGGCGCTCAACTGTGGAACATGCTATGTCACGATTCCAGATGGTATCTGAAAATGATGAAAGTCATGCAAAACATGTTTGGTTTTAACAAAATTTGTTAAACTGTCGTAAATGTATGCTAAATGTGTAGTTCTTTAAAAAACGGCCTCCTAATTTTTTTTCTCGCTCAAACAAATTCCCATACTTTTATTATGTCCTCCAAAAAATTTCTGAACATTCTAATGAATAGTTTCGTCTGTATAGGGTCGATTAATTATGAACATCTTGTAAATAAATTTTCTAAACTATCGTTGGGCCAAATGTGTAATTTATTAAAAATCGCCCTCTGGTGGCAAGATTTCGAACTATGTTTATTTATATTTTTTTTAGCTTAAACAAATTCCCATCCCTTTATTATGTCTTTCACCAAATTTCGAAACTTTATGAACAATAGTTTTGTCTGTAGACAACTTTAAAGTAGGGTCGTTTAATTATGGACATCTTGTATTTTACATTTGAATGAAAGTGAAATATTGCGTTTCGTACTATGATATTATTTGACACGTTGACCTTTGTTATAAATATGATATCACGAAAAATAGGTGGTAGATGTTTCCATTATATGCGCCAGCAGTATGCACTTGACGCTCCACATTTAGGAATGCGATTATTAGTTCACACTATATCACCGATTGCTTGAGCACCCTGTTTTTACAGAACTTTTTGGGGATGTTATCACATTTTATGTAAAACAAGGTACAGTCGTGGGAAAAAAAAGTAAACACCCCCTACTAACTCCTCAACAAATTACCGTAGAAGAAAGTTACTGCTACCGAACGATTGGAAATAAAGTCTACTTTTAAATGATGTATATAAAATTTGCTTAGGGGGCCATCTACATATTAAAACGAACCATAACTTTGTTTTTTTCAATAGCAGTACCCAATTCTGACAGCATAAATGAACTCTAAACCCTTCCATTAGCCTAAAAACGAATTTTTATGCAATTCGTACTATAAGTTTCCGAGAAATTAATTATTTTAAAACGAGCGTATTTTAAGGGCTGTATCCAAATTGAAGTTCCGTACTGGATTGTTAACCGAGAGAGCCCCTTCCTTGATCAAGGGACCTTAAGCGCCACTCAAGGAGTCAATGAAGCGTGTTAGATTACAGTACAGCAGAATAAATTTCAAAATGTCTACTCACTTCCATCATAGACGGCCCCTTAAACCATCATTTTGCCGTTTTTTAAGCATAATTTGAAAACTACTTGGAAGAAAAATGTGAAATTTTTGAATTTCCATAAAGCAGGACTTAATAAATCTAAATCCATCAAAAAAATTGTAGGTTGCAATTCATAATTTTTTCGAATATTAATTTCATAATTCATAATTCATATCATAAATTTATAAAAATTGCAAATTCAGCTTATTTATGTTTGGGTATATTAGTATTATTACTACAAAAAAAAATAGCACATTAGGAGCATAATTTTGGGAGATATAAATAAAAATATGAAAATGTAATTTAACATTAGAAGCACTAAATTTTGAATGTTTATAATTCAAAAACTTATCATTCAAATGAGTTGAAATTTGGTGTCTAGGCATAGTTGGAACCGAAGATTTGAAATATCTCGTTAAAATTGGGTATTGCCATTGAAAAAAATGAAGTTTGGGTTCGTTTTAATATGTAGATGACCCCCTAAGAAAATTTTATATACATCATTTAAAAGTAGACTTTATTTCCAATCGTTCGGTACCAGTAACCTTCTTCTACAATGATTTGTTGAGGAGTTAGTAGGGGGTGTTTACTTTTTTTTTTTTTTTCCACGACTGTACATATCGTTACATTTTTATTTCACTATTGTATTTTTCGCAAAGTTATTACCGGTAAGCTGAGTTCAGTTAGAATGAAATACCCTGTATTTGTGACTAAAGAGATGGTTTGCAACTCCATGTTCTATTGCAATTGTTCACTCACTTGGTACCTACTATCACTCCTCTGAATTTGTCGGTCGAATTTATCAACACCCAGTATAATAAAAAATAACAAAGATATCCCATTTTTATATGTATTATTTTCATTTTATACACAATGTACAACTTTTGCTCTAGCGATAAACATCGTGCTCCCATGCGTTCTTATGGCTTTTACTTCCAATGCAGACCTTTTGAATACCTGCGCGTATTATGTCCAAGAATAAAGAAAAGTCATCAAAGAATGTTTTGAATTTATGAAACCAACTAGAATAAATCTAAAAAGTAAAGACTACGGAATGAAAAATAAAGTCTGTGTGGAATTCAGATATAAAAATTTCGAAAATCTTAAGTATCTAGAAGAATTTCAAATATCTTTTGAACCTTGGTGTCTTATAAAATTTTAAATACAAACTAAATTTTGTATTTTAAATTTTAACTTTACTAATTCTATTCAAAATACATTTGTTTATTTTGGGAATACAATGTGTTAGCTCTAAACTAATACAACAGCTAATTTTATGCATACTTATACATTCATCGCATTGCATTTTTTATTTATGGCGCTTTGTAGTTTCATTTGTATACTCAAAATTAGAGAAGAAATTCGTTTTTTAATCGGAAGGTACTTTAAATTTTCAGATTGTATTTATTTAGTTAAGGCGATATGAGTTTTTATTTATACTAGTTTAGTGGCAGCTAGATGTGTTGCTTTTGAATTGCATGAGATCATTCGATTCTTTTGGGGAAAATGAAATCTAACTTTCTTATAAATTTAGAAGGTAATTATTAATTAATTAATAATTAATTTTATTAAATGCAATATTTCAAATTATAAATTATACTTACAATTTAAGTCAAAATATTTCACAATAAAAATGCACATATTTTATAAATTTATTTGCAAAAAGGTTTCCTTCTTCCAAGATTTGGCTTTCAATTTCCAAGCTGGTAGAAATGACGTCATTTGGGTGAATTGTTTTGGCGAATTTTTTCAAAAGCAAAGGCTTAGAGAAATATAATTACTTTCGCTAAAACATTTTCTTTTTAACGTCCTTGTGAAAAGTTTAAATCGCCATCTTAAGGAAATAGTTCGAAATCTATTTTCAAAATTTAAATTAAATTATAATATCTACGATACATTTTTTTTCTTTCACGTTAGTGAAATTTATCTCAATATTCCAGTCGACAGATGATTATTTTTCTTCCTAAAATAAAATGATTTCTGAAGCTTAAACATGTGAAAACCAGTTTGTATTTCTGGAAATTTTCTTGAAAAATCCTATTCAATTATAATATTTTTTCCCCTATCTATTCAAATAAAATTTAACTCCAATTTGAAAATGATGTCAAACAAAGAAATCTGAAAATCCATGTCGTTTTCCATTTCCTTCCTTTTATCCACAAAAAAATGGAGCAATTTAGTTGCCACTATTTCAAAAAATGTCATTAAAAATTACGAAAAAATTAATATCTCAAAAACTAATTCAATTTTTTTAATTCTAAGACCACTTTTGATATCCTCGGATACATGCGGATAATTGGCGTTAATTTGATCGTCCAACGTTTTTCATTATAGGGAAGGGGGGGGAGAGGGAGTATAGCTGCAAAATACAAACGGACACTCACTTTTTAATACAATAGATTGATGAAGTTCTAATTCCGTTATAAAAATTTAGCCAGTGGCAAATGCTTGAATATTTATATTGTTTTAAGGGCAAATGGGTTATTTCGTAATAGAGCATGTACGCGATGAGGATAGATTAAAAAAAATTCGTGCTTGAAAATTATTTTAAAAGCTCATAACAAATCAGTCAATTAAGATAGATTTTTCAAACAAATTGTATTCGAAAGTATATTTTTTCCTATATGACAGTGTAAAATTTGAAAATGTGCAATGTTTAGAAATTTCAAAACGTGCAGTAGTAAAAATATCAAAATCGGAATTTCATCACCTAGTAATTCCATTCGCAAAATGACGCCCGCATTACGCAAGGACACGTTTGTCCTTTATAATGTAGATAGTCAAAACTAATTGAAAAATATCTTTCTAAATAATAAAATTATTTCTCATTCTATATATAATATGCAAGTAGTTTTACGTTAATAAAAAACTTTAGCGTCATTTTCAGAACTGTTTGCTAGTATTTTTTATTGTATATTAACACAAAATATAAGTTTTTCAGATATTAAATAATCTCAAGTAATCATTTTTATTAAATAAATAATCATTGTTTAACGTCTGACATACGATTTAAAAAAGAAA
This sequence comes from Maratus speciosus, assembly GCA_963932465.1. Taxonomy (NCBI): domain Eukaryota; kingdom Metazoa; phylum Arthropoda; class Arachnida; order Araneae; family Salticidae; genus Maratus; species Maratus speciosus. The sequence goes on along the minus strand of OZ010794.1, from coordinate 496,261,071 downwards.
CATATTACAATTCATCACACATACAAGTAAAAATTACATAAATACATTTAATACAATTAAAAAGCAAACGTTTCGAACTAAATTTTAGCCCCTCATCAGTGCAATAAATAACATTCAAATGACAGAAAACTTACAAAAAAACAAAAAACCATACAACAAATATCTTTCTAATAAAATTTCTAGCCTTTTGAAGTCTCATAATATCAGTACATCATTCAAGCCACAAAATGTTTTGAAAAATTTACTTTATAGATCTAAACCTAAAATTCCTCCCTTACTAAGAATCGGTTAAATTTACAGTATCCCATGCAAATATTGCGATTTGCAAAGATTGGTTTGAGAAAATGGAATAACATACAATAAAAACTATTCGAAAACTTTCTGAAAGTAAGTGGCAGCAAAAGAAACGTCTTATTACCCGACTGAAAAGAAGGGTTATGTGTTTCACGCGTATCTGTGTATGTGGATTTCTTTATACCCTCGAAACATCCCAAAGGCTGGATGGATTTTAATGAATGAGGTCTCTATCGATTCGTCTTAACGGCCCGATGGTTATAGGCTAGGTTTTTTTTATAAATTCAAAATGGCGGTAGAGACGAAACATAAATTACGCACCCTATTGAGTAGCATATCGTTGAATAGGTCTTTTAAAATGAAGACGATGTTTCATTGCCTATTTTACAGTCAGAGGCTCCGTTAAAATATCATACAACCTGGAAGTTCTGTATGTATTGTGGATCTCTAGCTTTACTGCAACTCTAACCATCATAGAAATCGATAGACCTCATCAAAACAGTGTTTATAGATAGGAACTAACAGTTAAACACAACTTAAAAGTCATCAATAGAAGTAAATAAAAAAAAATAGGTAAGTAATATAAACAATATTAAAAATATATATTTTTTTAAAGTCAATTCCTACTTAGGTCAATAAGAGAATTTTTTTTCTCCCATTCTTCTTTCCTTTTGAGTTGTGTTTAAAATGCCTCAATCAAGAAGAGGGCTCTTTCGGTCTTAAAATACCTTGATCAAGAAGGGGGCTCTCTCGATTATTGAGACTGAATTAATTTAATTTAATTAATGAATTAATATTTGAAAAAAAACTGGATTAACATCAAGTGTCATCCACTACAAGTTTAAAAAAATTTATTTGAGCTTGATTGGATGAATAATAAGTATTTTATTAACGATTGAAAATTTGAACAAGATATATATAGCGAGAGCTAATAGTAGGAATCGAAAAAAAAAAAATAGTTTCACATTGATGAGAAATAATTAATTAGTTCGCTTTTTACGCATTCGGGTTTTTTGATTTTTTAAATTTAATTGTTTATTTATAAATGCTTTCCATAAAACTCAAAAATACGATGATTTCTGAAGTTTCTAAAAATAAAAAAAAAACGCTGTAGGTAACTCGAAATATAGGTAATTGTATGTTTCGTTTGCTGTTATATTTTATTTTCGTAGATTATGAAATATTTCTCATTTCTTTCTACAGTGTATGTCACTCTGTAATTTTTATTTAATGGAAAATAACAAGAAAATAATTTCTTTTTTTTTTACATTTTTTTTTCATTTTATACACAACGTATTTTTTTTCCTTTACAGATAAACATCATTTTCTCGTACGTGGTTATGATGTTTATTTTCCTCATCAGATATTTGTGATACGTGCGCGCTTGTATTATTCCCAAGAATAAAGAAAAATCTCTGAAGAATGTTTGAAATTTACAAAACGAAATCGAGAATAAAGACCATGAAAGAAAATGTTGAACGCATTCGTAAAAATTGCACAAATATTAACAATGTAGAAGTATTTAAAGAGGCATTTTTTGTCTTTGTAGTGTCGAGTTTATTATAATACGTTATATCGTTATTAACCCATTTAAGACTGACGTTGCATTTTCTCAATATTACGTTTGTAATTCTTTTATTTTATTGTGAATATTTTTTTCAACAAATTTAGTATCACATATTGTATATGAGATTTTTATTTTCAAGAAATTTTCTTTTCTTAATTCGAGTTGTCAATAAGAAAGAAAAAATCAAGAATAAATTATGAAACACATTCCAACATATTCAGAATAATGTAACAAAATTGCACAGTTTAAAAAAACTAAAATATTGCGTCTAATTCAACCCTATGGAAACGCATAACACATTTCAAAACCCATCTGTTTCCATCTACAATCGGAAAATTATCCGAATTTTTTCAGCAGTCCTGTATAGGATATATAGATTTGTATATACTAACTGCATGCACACCAAAATTTAATTTCTCGCAGCATGTCCCTATAGGGACTTTGCGCCATAAAACCCCATATAACCAACCAACCAAAATTTAATTTCACTTAAGAAATACATATACATCAGTTGAAAATTCTCTTTCAGCAATTTACTCCAATAAGGAGAATGGTGCGTGCATACTTTTGTGCACGCAGTTAATGAGGTATAGAATTCATATATAGTGAATTCTATACCTTTATGTGAATTCGTGAATTAGTGAATTCTATACCTTTGCATGTCATATATATTCATATATAACATGCAAAAACTTAATTAAATTTAAAAGAGCATACCGTATTTTAAACCGTACACTCAAGCAATTATTACTCAAAGACAGTACTGTAACGGATTTATTTTGTGTGTCCCTGTAAATGACTAAAAAATGCTATAAATGCTCTGGTCTAATGTGCTCGTAGTGAAATTCAGTGATTTATACAAGTTTCAATACATTTGAAATATCGTAATGTCATTAAAACACTTTGCAAACAATTTTTCCCCATATACCATAATGTGATAGAAGACTTTTGAGTGCCCCTGTAAATGAACTGTTAATCCTACATACTTCATGTACAGTACCAAGTATGCTTTTCTGATCCTAAATAACCTTTTCCGTTATGGGATTTTGCACAATAAAACCTCATACAACCAACCAACCTAAATAATCTTTATCAATTGCATGAAAATCCGAGTATATTTACGGGAGTTAGAGCATAGGCAGACGGACAGGCAAACCCAATGCATAAACACTTTTAAACTTTGTTGGAAAGTGTTAAATAGTAGGCATATGAATGAAATAGTACTGAATGTTTTCAAAATTTTTATTGATAAATTTCGGATTATGTTCATAGATGTATTAAAAAAAGTGAAATAAAATTCAGCAATTCAAGATACAGATATTATAGAAGTCGAACTATAACTATGTGTAGAAAATGTAATGTAGCGCTAAATAGTAAATGCTTCAAAGTTGTTCATATGACAAGAATGTCCTTGATTTGTACGTTGAGTTTTAAAAACCTGTCAAGTCTCACATATAAATATTATTATTTGTAATGTCGCTTTTTTTCTCTTAATTAGGCATTAATAATTATAAAACTAGGGGGTCTCTGCCCCTCTGCTTGCTACGCTCACCAAACCCCCCGCTTAATCGCTTCACGATTCCGTTCGGTATCGCGAAACAATCCCTATTTTCTAGCCAACCCCAGACGTAATTGTTTCGCGTTTTCATTTTGAAATACTTTATTTTGTATACATTCAGTTTTTAAATTCCAAACACAGATGACCCCAATGGAAATTACCTTCTTTCTGTAAAAATAACTTTTACCATTGACCCCTAAACCCCCCCCCCCCCAAAAAAAAAAACAGAAATTTATCGAAATGCAAACGATTTGCCATAGTATATATACTACAGGAAACTGCGACAGAGAAATAGGACACATGCAAAGAATACCATTGTAAACAACCAATTGCAAAGAGACGAGTGGAAAAGAAAAAAGATTTACGGATGTTAAAAAGTCCCTTTCCTCGCCCATCCTATCTAAATTCTCTACTTTCATGGTTTCGCCAAGCACAATTCCCGCTAAGAAAAGCCAGAAAGCTCTGACCAATCAGATGCGTTTCCCGGTATCTCCGCAGATTTTCATTGGTCCATTTCCAAATCTTTTGGCCCAGTTCCAAATCGTTACTTTATTTTATATGTAGAAGGATAAAATTTTATTTCATTTGTGTCAAGTATAAGAAGATGTGGTGCTTTAATGGGTTAATATTTTCTTTTGTCTTAATTTTAGCTTTAATTTTGGTTTTTGCTCATAAATTTATTAAAATCTTTTCATTACTTTTTTTTTTCCTTCTGAAAAATAAGTCAAACAGTTTAGCTTAAAGAAACGCACGTAGCACTTTTTAAATATATCGAATTGTATTTGCAATATACATACATTTAACGTTTAAATTTGAAACTTTTAAAAGACTGAATAAACTGAATAAAATAAGACATACTTGAATACAGTTTTAGTAAAAACATTAAAAATACATGCAGCCAAAGTTTCGCCAAGCAACCACAAGGTCTCGTCAGTACAATTTAACCATTGTAAGAACAAACAACAGAACAAATCAAGTACAGTTAAAGTTAAAGTTATTTTTTTAAAGCACTAGGGGGCTCGGCCCCCTACGAGCTACGCTCGCCAACCCCCGTCCAGACACAGCAGGCTCTAAATGCACGCTAATTTGATCGGCTTTAAAAATATTTCGAAAGATTGAATTATAATTTAAAAAACAGTGGCGATCTCCCTATAAACGAATTTCTATTCATTTCTCTTTGATTGGGGAATTTTAACGCCAAATCCGCTGCGGTACTACTTGATTATCCCGTCGACCAATTTCGCCAAATTATATAAATCGCCAAATTATACAAATTGACATAATTTTTATTTTAAATAACGAAAGAACAAATAAATTTGTACAACATTAATAAAAATACAAATAAAACGTCGAAATAAAAATAACTTGATGACGTAGACACGTGTAACAACATTTCAAAATCAGCTAATATAAAAGGAATTAAGTAAACAGAGTCTTTGTCTCCTGGTATTTTTTAACAAAGCGAAAAGAAAGTTCTTTTAAATGAGACATTTTAAATTAATTGTTTTTAATCTGACGTAATTTTTACCAAGCTATTCTTTCTCTTTTAAATTATAGCGTGAAAGTACTTTTGTTAGCAATGAAATATGATTTGCGCTTTCCTAAAAAAAATAGTTGAAAATATATTCTCAAAATATTAAATAAATGTCTAGCGCAATTTCTAAATTTAAACTTTTTTGCAATATTATTTTGTGTTCATTTTATGTAATAACTATAATGTGACGTAAATATGACGTAATTTCTTCTAACGCATTTAATTAATTTATTATTTTACAATATCCTTTCTCTTTTAAAATTCACGTGTATACTTTTTATGACGTAATTTTTAATAAGTTCCTGCTTTTTATACATAATTATTTAATTCTAATTTGAAAGTTTTTTTCCTGTTCATAATAGTCACGTGTAAATAAATTTTTAATTTGAAGCAAACATTATTGCTTGCGCTTTTTATACAGTTGGCAACAGTTTAAATTAGTACAATTTTCTGAAAACTGTAAAAAATATCTCTAGAAATACTGAAAATTTGAATTTAAAATAGAAATAAAACCTGAAAAAATGAGTCAAAATAAAAAAAATTAATGCAATCTGCACTCCGGCAAATTCTAACGCATAAAATGATCTAAAAATGATTACACTGCCATGTATAGTTTTTGCTGCTATAAAACTTTTTTAGTGGAACGATTTTGTCCAAGTTTAGCATTAAATATCTCTTAAAACAATTCTTCGATTTGAAAACTGTCTGCATCAGCATGTTTATCAAACATTTCTGTATAAAACCACTGATTTTCATATTTTTGTATGCATTATTTTTCTCAATATTAACGAAGAAAGACCTCCGGTCACAAAAAATTCAAAACCGGCGGCGGCGGCGGCGGCGGTGACAGCGGTAGTTACTTTTTTTTAGAATAGAGAGAAACAATTTTCACCAGAAATGGAACAGGCTTCATTCACAGTTGGCGAACGTAATTGAGTAAACCAGTCTTCTAGAAATACACTGTAGTTTTCACATTATATCATATTGTAGTAATCGCATTGTAGTTTAAGTTTTATATAATCAGAAAAAGCAATAAAATCCATTTTTTAAAGCTATTCATTGCATTTTATACTCAATATGCAATTTTTTCTCTAGCGATAAGCTCATTTTTCCCGTACTGGTTCAGTACAGCCATATTTTCTATACGTGCGTGTCTTACTCCCAGGCATAGAAAAAATCTGCGAAAAATGTTTTGAATTTATAAAAATAACAAGAATAAATCTCGAAAATAAAGACGATGAAAAGAAATCAAAGACTGTTTGGAATGTAGATATAAAAATTTCGAAAATCATAAATATCTAGACGATAGTACGACTTTTGAAAGCTCACCGCTTTACTTAAAAGACGACAAAGAAAATAATAATATAGATGTTACAAGTTGAAAATTACATTTTATTTAAATTTCCTCGTACTTTCGGCCTGCAATCCCGTGGCCGCCATCATGGAATATTTTTATTAATTGCTGTTCCATTCATTCAAATACGACACTTAGTTCGAAATAAGCAGGGGAAATGTCCCTAATATGCACCATTGCCTTATATCGCACCCCTCATTATCTGGTCTAATAGGTGCTGCCACCTAGCCGAAACTGGCTCAACTAGTTTCTAGAGGTAAGGCGCCAATCGTATGAAGGTCTTAGTTAAATACGCAGTTGTGTTTAGTCTCTGTTGTTTTTGTTTTTTTACCCGACTGCCAAGATGGATAATCTGTTTCACGCGTATCTGGGTATGTAGATTTCTTTATACCCTCGAAACATCCCAACGGCTGGATGGATTTTAATAAATGAGGTCTCTATCGATTTGGCTTAACCGTCCGATGGTTATAGACTAGGTTTTGTTTTTATAAATTCAAAATGGCGGCCGTAAAATGCAAAATGGCGGTAGAGACGAAAAAAATTGTTACGCATCCTATTGAGTGTCATATCATTGGATAGGTCTTTCAAAATGAAGACGATGTTTCGATGATTATTTTACAGTCAGAAGCTCCGTTTAAATATTACACAACCTGGAAGTTGTGTAGGTAGGATCTCTAGCTTTACTGCAACTCTAACCTTCATAGACATCTATAGGCCTCACCAACACAGTGTTTATAGATAGGAACTAACAATTAAACACATCGTAAAAGTCATCAAATCAAATAAATAAATAAAAAAAAAATAGGTAAGTAATATAAAAATGGTTTCAAATTGAAGAGAAATATCTTATTAGTTCGCTTTTTACACAGTCGGGTTTTTTGATTTTTTAAATTTAATATTTACTTGGTATTTTTTTTTAAAGTATTGTGCAAAACAAAAGTTTTTGGCATTTTATCATACAGAGAAGAATCATTTTCAAAGAAGGTGGTGTTCTTAATTATTTTAACGTAAATATAACCACATAATCATGTAGTTTAACTGGATATGTCTGTAACTCTTTTTCTATTCTTAGTTTTATCCATAGAGTCGTCCGGATTGCTATGTTTCGTTCTTTCTAATATCACACCCCTACTGTAGTCTTAATATCGCAGTGTGCGATATTACACAAACTATTTTATATAATGGTCTATATGTCAACTTATTTTTATTTATGACGTAATTTTTAAGACTTTTTTATGAATGTACTATCCATTAGAATAGAAACTTATTCCAAATCATTAATTTGCAGTGTTTGGCTCTACTGAGACTTCATACCAACAAGAACATCCAAAAGTATCCGTCTATCCATCATTAGCATGTTGCCAGCTGAAACAACTCAAATTAGACAGGAACAACCCGAGTGTTAGCCTCTATCTAATGGACTCGAACCACCTGTAAACAAGAATGACAAGTTTAATCGAAAACAGTCCAGCTGTGTATCTTTCTCTCATCAGCAAAAATTGGCAGAGTTTTTCTGATGGATAGAAGCCCTTTCCCATATCTGAATGAGAAAAACTTTCAAGTAAAGAAAAGACGACATCCAAGTTGCCCATCAACGGTTCTGGCAAGTACTCTATATAAAGTAAAACTTCGTGAAGATCTTGCTAAAAAGAAAAACACTAATATTGAATCAAATATACCCCCCCCAAAAAAGGCCAACCCCCCCCCCCCAAACAAAATCATACCTAAGAAGAAATGAAGAAATAAATTTAAAAAATCAAAAAACCCGACTGCGTAAAAAGCGAAGTAATTAATTATTTCTCATCATTGTGAAACTATTTTTTATATTACTCACCTATTTTTTTTATTTACTTGTATTGATGACTTTTAAGTTGTGTTTAATTGTTAGTTCCTATCTATAAACACTGTTTTGATAAGGCCTATAGATGTCTATGGTGGTTAGAGTTGCAGTAAAGCTAGAGATCCTGCCTACACAAATTCCAGGTTCTGTAATATTTAAACGGAGATTCTGGCTGTAAATAGTCAATTAAACATCGTCTTCATTTTAAAAATTCCTATCCAATGATATGCCACTCAATAGGGTGCGTAAAAAAAATTTCGTCTCTACCGCCAATTTATATTTTGCGGTCGCCATTTTGAATTTATAAAATCAAAACCTATCCTATAACCATCGGATGTTTAGGACGAAACTATAGAGACCTCATTCATTAAAATCCATAAAGCCGTTGGGATGTTTCGAGGGTTTAAAGAAATCCACATACCCAGACACGTGTGAAACACATAACTCTTCTTTGCAGGCGGGTAAAAATAAGATGAAACGTCAGCCATTATGAGAGACATCCTCAGAATGAGATGAAGATCATGATCAACCGTTAACAGTGTCTACTGACGACAAAGTCCGAGAAAGTGATTGTGAATGTCCATGGTCCGACAAAGCCCGGGCACCAGGCCGTCCGGGCGATTAAAATTTCCTCTTGGCGACTAACTTTTTTACCTAATCATTAATTTAATTTTTTTCCCCTTTAACCAAAAAAATTCCATGTGAGAAAATATTTATTTGTAATAGCGCAATTATTTGCAGTGGAAGAAAATAAATACATTGTACCGGCGCAGCAACTCTCCCTAATTTTTCAGAAATCGGAGCTTTTGCTAAGCCAAACTAAAGTGCATGTTGAAAGAGCACTGCTTAGATTAGAAAACCTTAAAAATACTCCAGCAGAAATTGAAAAAAAATTAAATGATGTTTCATTAAATGGAATGTACCAAAATGTGCAGTTGTCTGACATATCTCACGAAAATTACAAATGGACAAATGATATTTCAAATCAAATTCTCAAAGGCATTGTTGATTTATGTATATAATTTCTTGTTGGGAATTAAATGTAAGGATATTAATTGTCTACTGTTTTAATGTTTAATTTCATAGTTTGTTTCTATTTAATTTCAACAATGTAAAAGTGGTATTATCTTAAAGTTTTTGCTGAGTTTGATTTTTTTATTGAATAGTTAACTTGTTCACTTCAAAATGACACATAGATCACCCAAAAATAGCCGAATACGATTATGAGCAGTCAGTGTTCCATTTTGCAGTGAATACATTAATGTCAGAAAAATGATTCTTCAAGCTGGCTCTTAAGAATTTTTCCTGGCGCTTAAGAATTTTCAACTTTTGTCAGTCCCTGTGAATGTCTTTTCTGCAACCATCCTTATTCAACTGACAGTCGTGGAGAAAAAGGGACCATTTGTATTAAATGTCGCATTTGGTGTCAAACAATGTCTGTAGCTACTAATTACAAAATCTACAATTCTGTTTTCTGTTTAATCAGCTAATTTTCATTCATATAATATACAAATTACAATTTATCAACTGACCTCTTTGTAAAATATCATAATCCAACAAATATGAAATTTAAAAATTTACAAAATTTATTAAATACAATATAAAACGTCCTATAAATTCATTTGTCTTCCATATTGCATTTATTTACTACTAGAAAATGTATCCCTAATATCGCCCTGTGCAATATTAGGATCACACATGGTGCTATATTAGAAAAACGTTTTTCCAAACTTCCTAAATGTACCTTTTGTGGTTTTGCATTTTTTATTTTCTCATTATTTGAGCTATTGAACTGGCTGCATGTATGTGGTATGAAGAATCAATAAAGCACCTTTGAAAATCACGTGAAAGTTATTAGTTAAATTGAAATATACCAAAAATATATAAATTTTTTAAAAGGGGTACTATTTTACGAACATTACCACTATAACAATAGTAAAACATAAGTTCAATCCAAGCTAATGCTACTTCTACTTCCAGCTACTCTAATAATTATAAACTCTCCCATTTCAAACGAAGTTACGTATTTGAATGAATGGAACAGCAATTAATAAAAATACTCCCTAACTATGACCGCGGGATTGTAGGCCAAAAGTACTAGGAAATTAAATAAAATATGCATTTGTAACTTGCAACAGCTATATCATTTTTTTCTTTTCGTCGCCTTTTAAGTAAAACCGTGAACATTTAAAGTTCCTATTGTGTACCGGTTCCCAGCTCCGGCTTCTTTGTTTTTAGTTGATATTTAGATGCTGGTCGGAATTTATCAGCACCCTTAAAAACTGCGCTCCAGAGCCCAGCGGAACATTACTTCCGAAAAATGGAAGCCTAAATTACCTTTTCATTTTCTTCCATTCACAAGCCTCTGTGTCCTTTTCCACCAAAGCGCTTATATATCTGACGTAGCGTATCGCTCACGTTAGAACAAATTCCAATTTAGAGCTTGCAAGTGCATACTCAAATATTTTATGTCTCCATAGTTTCCGAACAGCGACGAAGAATGCCAGAATTAACTGCAACCGTTTATGCCATGTTTACTAGTGGTCGTATCATGTTTACTTGCTCTTTTTTGTTCGTGTTTATAAAACATTCTAACTGATCAACTTTTTACCTCCACGTTGTGTCTAATTTGCGCCGAAGTTCAACGGAGCGCAATTTCAGTACTTCTTTACACTTAGTGAGTATTTAAAACCTTTTTTATGTGCGTTTGTTCATTCCTTATGTATCATTATACAACAACACAAAATAAATCTACAGCATCTATACCAGGAGTATTTGAAAAAAAAATATGCCCAATTAAGTTAATTCAGAAAGGAGTCTGATTCATTGCAGGCATATTTGCATAGTTATATTTTTGTTTAAATTGGAAAGCAGAACCATCATATAAAAAAGTAAAACAGGTACATTTTAGGAAAATACAAATTCCCTTAAATATGCAATGTTGAAATTTTACATACGAAAGCATTTACAAAAAATTGATTATGAGTTACATTGTCTAAAATAATAGCATAATATTTTACTTTATTGGGATCATACGAAATAAAAAGCTGAAAATACAGTCACTTCTGGATTTGAAAAGTAATGTAGTATTTCATACCAAAATTTCGTCTTGGCATGAAAATACAAGAGTTTCCAGAAAATCCACTAGCATAACTATTCTTTGAGAAATGTTTTTTTTTTTTTTTTTTTTTTTTTTTTTTTTTTTTTTTGCATTACGAAATTAATCCCTTGTACAAGTTTCAATGAATGTGTGCCACAGAAATGGATTTAGATGCTTTCAAAAAATTTTAAACAATCAGAAATTGTTTCTTTAACTGTTACTTTTTCAAAATGTTAATCAACGTTTTGAAAAAGTAACAGTATTGAGAAGATGTTGATAAACGTTTTATCAGCAGCAAAACGTCTATCAACGTTTTGCTATCTACAATAACTTATAAAAAGTTCTGTATTATGGACTTCCGTTTCAAATAATTCTTCGATGTTATCTCCGCAAATTAGACATTCTGAATCCCTAAATACTAATTATCATTTATCTCGGCAGACAAAGTCATTAAATCCATCGCAGGAATGTTTAATGTAGGAAATACACCAGTTACTATATTATGAATGGCAGCAACAAATGGAGATATTCTGATGACTCATTTTCTATTGTTTTATGAAACTAGGCTTTAAAGCTGCAACGGAAGCTCCAATTTTTCAATTTTGGAAAGCTTCTTTAAACAAGAATTAATGAAATTATGTGACCTTTTTCACGCTGAACTAACGTAGATTTAGCTGAAGAATGAACTCTTCTTAAATTTTCATCGACATAAAATTCTCTAAAGCTGTGGAGTTAGATTTTTTTTCGTTACAGTATCTGAGGTTATCTAGTTCTCTACTTTTTCCTTTTTTTAATATTTCCATTTTCTTGCTGTAGCTTTTGCTGGTTCTAAGACTTTTCTTCACCTTATCTTAATATATTTTATTTTGTTTCTTTCTCACCACAACATATTCAATTTCATTCTTATTTCTTCTCTACAATTTTTGGCGCTTTGCACAATTTTTCCTGCTCTTTAAAACAATGTTATGTATAAGAAGCAATATCAAATCTTTCCTAAAAACTATCAGAAACATTTCCATAAGAGTTACTATAAGAACCGCTGTAGGTTATATAGCAGAATTTATTGATCGAAGCTTTGCGAAGCCTATAAAATATCTAATCAAAGACCATGTGATTCAAACCAAAAGAAAGCACACAAAAATGACACGAGTTGAGTAGTTTTATTATATCTTTAATTACTTGTCATGATTAGTTTATAATCTTAAGTAATACCAAAAATGAATAAAAATAAATCCACCCATTAAAAAAAAATAAAGATCATTTATCTTCCTTAAAATTTACAAAATAACCTTAGTTATAGCTAAAACTATTTCAAGAACTGCTCTAATAACAGAGAAAAAAACAACAAAACTTTAAGTATTATGTTTGTTTTGGTTGTAACGCAGTTTTATATCAAACTATCGACAAAAGTATTATGTGTTACTGTTGTGACACAGACGTTTGTTACTCTTGTGAGAACTCCCCAGAGCCTATCCCATGCATAGCATAAACAAAATATTTAATGTAAAATATGTCTTATACCTCGAAATCAGAGAATTAGAAGTTTTGGGTAAAAATTTTAAGTACTTTTTTTTAATTAAAACTTTTGTATGTTTTCCGTTACTCTTGTGACATTTAAGTACTAACGTATAAATACAGCCAAAATTATATTAAATACATGATCTAGAATTTTTTATCTATGTAGATCTTAAAGATATGATAATAATTTGTTGATTTGAATGCATAATAATTTTATTGACTTCTAAAAAGTAAAAAAAATCACACATTTCAATAAGTTGTATTTTAAGCTCAAGTGTAAATGTAGTTTTATAGTGTTAGTATACAGCTCATTTTCATTAAACACTTGCTGTTATGAAATTAAAACATACAAATTCATATACTTCAACTATTTAGCTTTAAATTGATGTATCACACTTATATTTCCGTTGAAAAAAAAATTTCTGCCGTGGACGTTCCCCTATAAATCTAGTTATAGTAGGAACGCACTTCCTTTGCTACATTTGACTTACAATTTCCGGCTTGTTTTTATATATTGACAGAACTAGAATAAAAAATTCAATTCTTAACCATCAATTAATCTTTCATTCTGTACACAATATACAAGTTATTTATCTTCAGTGATATCCATTACTGTCTCATACATTATTATAAATTTTATTTTCCTCTGTACATTATTGTGACACTTGCGAATCTCAATTAATTCGATGTAAAAAAAGAAAAAATAATAATACTAATAAGTAAGAAAAATCAAGCGTTAAGCATAGATTATGAAACACTTTCCAACACTTCCTGAATGCTTTAACAAAACTTCGTTATTTAGGGAAATAAGATAAATAAGATAACTAAGTAAACATTTTATAAAACGCATAAAACATTTGAAAAACTTATTTCAGCAGTTACCATCCATAGCAAATATGTATTCAAATTCTTTTGAACAGCTCTGTATTTGATCGGTAGGTTGATATATATGCTATATAATTGGGAAATTTAGTTTAGCAAGAAAACGAATAACAGGTTGAAATTTCTCTTTCAGCAATTTATACTAATTGATGGAAACATACTTGTATATTTTTCTACAACCCTGTAATTATTAACCTAGCACCTTTATTGCACGCCACAATTTAGATAAAGTTTAATTCAAAGTAAAACACTCTTAAAACTACTGGAATCACATTCCCACAAATTATCATTCATTGACGGCCATGTATTCAATTCTTTGCGTGACCCTGTACATAATTTTATATATGTTATACAAACAATTCTTAGTAAACAAAATGCAGTTCAGCGTAAAAATGCATAACTCATTTCAAAACCACCTTTAAGCAATTTACAATCATACCCAGTAACAATTACGAATTGTTTTGTGTAGCCCTGTATATGAATTACAGCATTTATACACACCATATACAATGCATAAATATAGTGGAACATAAAAGCGCATAACATAATTAAAAATGCATTTCCAGCAATCATCCCTGCAGTACAGTACTACGGACACAATATAGTATCTGAAATCTTTTGTGTGTCCCTGTAAATGCTATGCACTTCTTATTACACATGAAATAAGTTATAGTAAACCTCAGCGACGTATATCAATTTCATTATACATGAAATAATTTAACATACTTAAAATACACCGGAAAAAATTCCCTCCACCCGTATATCATTATGTAACTGAATTATTTTGTGTGTAGGTAGGATCTCAAGCTTTACTGCAACTCTAACCTTCATAGGCATCTGTAGGCCTCACCAAAACAGTTTTTATACATAGGAACTAACAATTAAACACAACTTAAAAGTCATCAATACAAGTAACTAAAAAAATAGGTAAGTAATAAAAAAAATAGTTTCACATTGATGATAAGTAATTAATTAGTTCGCTTTTTACGCAGTCGGGTTTTTTCATTTTTTAAATTTAATATTGGGTTTTTTTTATAAGTTTTGTGCAAACCAAAACTTTTTGTCAACTTTATCATACAGCGAAAAATCATTTTCAAAGTAAGTGATGTTCTTAATTATTTTAACGTAAACACAACCACATAATCATGTAGTTTAACTGGATCTGTCTGTAACTCTTTTCTATTCTTACATTTATCGGTAGAGTCGGCCGTATTGCTATGTTTCGTTCTTCCTAATACCACATCCCTAATGTAGTACTAATCGCAGTGTGCGATATTGCACAAACTATTTTATTTAATGGTCTATATGTCAACTGTTTTATTTATGAAGTAATTTCAGACTTTTTTATGAATATTTTTATGAATAAGACTTTTTTATGAATGTATTATCTATTAGAATAGAAACTTATCCCAAACCATGAATTTGCAGTGGTTGGCTCTACTGAGACTTCTTACCAACAAGAACAACCAGAAGACTCCGTCTATCCATCACTAGCATGTTGCCAGCTGAAACAACTCAAATTAAGCAGGAACAACCCGATTCTTTGCCTCTATCCAGTGGACTCGAACCACCTGTAAACAAGAATGACAAGTTTAATCGAAAACAGTCCAGCTGTGTATCTTTCTCGCATCAGCAAATGAGGCAGAGTTTTTCTGCTGGATAGAAGCCTTTTGCCACATCTGAATGAGAAAAACATTCAAGTAAACAAAACAGGACGTCCACGTTGCCCATCAACGGTTCTGACAAGTAGTCCATATAAAGTAAAGCTTAGTGAAGATCTTGCTAAAAAGAAAAACACTAATATTGAAACAAATATAACCCCCCCCCCCTAAAAAAAGGGACGGCCTTTGACCAGATGGTGCCCCTACACGCACGCCGATACACGATGTCCGGCACGACGTTTATCCCTCGCTCCTTCGATGTTTTGCGATCGATATAAATTTTCATTTTTTTACGAAAGACGTTCCGGATTATCCAGCATGCCGGACCTTAGTATGCCGGATTAGAGGATATTTACTGTATTTAATTTGATTTGATTTCGTTGATTATAGTAAATATCGATTCGAAAGAAAGCAGAAATATAGATAGAAAAGGTGCGAAATTCGCCGAAAACCATCAATTATTCTTTGAAAAAGTGTTCATTTTCATTTAAGAAAACGACGTTAAATGCGGGAAAGACATCAGAATGAGATTTTAAAAGCGGGTTTTTATTAACATTGTTACATTGTTGGTATAGGAAATTGGTGGGACCAAGCTGAAACGACGTTAAAAACGGGAAAACGTTATATGCGGGAAGCGGTAAATCGGGGTTCCACTGTATATTCAAAAATTGCAGAACCTTTATTTTATTTAATCTTCCAATTTTGCTTTATTTTATTCACAAGTTTCTAATACGTGATTATGGCGTATTTGTTTGCTACAGAATTTGTTATAGAGGGGAGTAGCCGAATTTGGACAACTTCAATTATTTTCTGTAGTAACTCGCTTAATTTTTGGAATATCTGCAAAACATCTCTACACGGGGTCAACCTATTCATTTACTAACTAAATAAAGCTTTAGATCAATTTCTTTTTGAAAATATTAAGTTTTATTTTAATTTTTAAAAAATTGTCAAAAGTGGTCCAAATTCAGAAACTAGTCCCCTAAATTAGACCTCCAGTCTCCTAAATTGGACCAAACTATATCAGGTTGTTTTAATGACTAATATAACAAATTTTATTAACAGCAAAATTTGCGATTAATGAAACAATCAATCTAATAAAAGCAATGAAATTTAATGAAATCAAATACTTGAAAATAAGAGTAATTGTTTTAAGTTAAAATGTATTCAAAATGCAAACCAAAGTTATCAGTAATAAAGAACAGAAATTATAAAACTAATTGCCAGTTACTTGAATATCATGTAAGAAGTTATGCAAAACTTACATATGAATTTCGTTTATTCATTTTTTATTCCAGCGCACACAACATGGAACCGTAATTGGCAATCTGAACACTAAATCATCTTTGCTATTTTATTTTTCTTACAAATTAGGCAAATACAATCATCTGTGTCTAGATTTTTCGTTTTAGATTCTGAATCGTTAGATATTTTTTTTTTTTTTTTTTTTTTTTTTTTTTTTTTTTTTTTTTTTGCAACAGAAGTTTTCTTTACATTATGTTTGTAGTTCTTCCCTTGCATCATTTTCTTTCCAATTGCATCACGCCTATTTTATAAAACTTGATGTTCCATTTGTTTTTGTGTTGTGAGAGCTTCCCTTTTGTCGTTTCTTTTCATTTCAAGGTTTATTATATGGTGAAGAAATTAACAAAACTGGTTTTATTTCCTTCCTCTGTACTTTGATTTAACAGAATTTAGAAAGGGAGATATCATTTCTAGCCATTCTTTGGCTTTGGGGTGGGAGGGGGGGGGGAGATTTGTAGTTGCAACCTTCTTGCAGGTCGATTTCTTCACAACTCACTCTTTCTTTTTCGTCTCCTATATTTTTAACATATTTTGCTGTGACTGGTGTTTTTCTTCCGGACAGTTTGTCTGTATCGTTTGCAACATTTTTCAATTATATTAAAAAGGTGTTTTAAAAATATGTTCTATTGAAAAAAATACGCTACGATTAATCAAACGTAAAACATTATTATATTCAAACAGTGTTGAATTCAGGGGTCTCTCTCTGGAGCTTAGAAATAACCATTCCCCGAGAAGGTTTGAGATTTTATGCGTTTTAATAGCAAAAAAGTGTAATAAGACTCTCCAGAACTGTGAAAAGTCTGCTTCCCCCTGTGAAAGCGCCTACCTTCACATATTAATATTAAGACCTTTTCTCTTCCCCCCCTTTAAAATTACATTTTTTTTTTAAATTCTTAAATTTAATTATCTGTCTGCATTCGGATTCAATCTGTTTTTAGCGCTCTTTTCCCTTCATAAATTAAGCATTCAATTCTCAGTCTCTTTAATATTTTAACCGAAGCGCAATGCAGTTAAAAGAAAAGAAATCATTTCCTTTTCTCGCCTAATAACTGGATTCTAATTTTCATCCTTCTGCCTTAGTTTGATGATATGCAGAAATTAGTCAGACATATTACTTCTACATTTTTAGCCGTTGGTCCAGATGTAAGATATTAGTCATTTCAGTTATTAACCCTGTCTTTATTTTGTTTTGTTTATTAACGGGCGCTTCGGCCGCTTCAATCCCATGAGAACTTTGGCAAACCCTATCGAATGTTCTTTTGCGGTTTATGTGCTATAATTACTAAGTAATCATCTGGCGTTAAATATTTCTTATTAATCTTTTACATTCCCCATTCAATTTCAATTATTGTACTTTGACCACATGTCTTTCTCTCTCTCTAATCTCGCCATATAGTATATGTATTTATCGAAATTGTGTATGTACGCTTGCCAACACTCGAGATTTCGAGAAAGTGTATTTTGAGGCAGACTAGCTTCTGAACTCGCATGATGTGAATAAAAAGAAATGTAACTCTTCGCTCCCTTCTCCAACACCGGCTTTCGCCGGATAATCCAGGCGTGGTTGAAAGAATCCCGGGGTATAATAAAGGCCTTCAGTCATCATACCACTGAATCCACTTATTTTTAATGCTTCTTGTCTGATTACTCATAGTAATTAAAAATTGATTTCCAGCCTCTTGATGTGTTTGACGTATCAACAAAAGGAAACATCCTACCACAAGAACTTCTTCTTCATACCCCCCCATCACGGAACCGCAAATATCCTCCAGGTGGAAAATGTTTGAATTCGACACTGTAAGTCAGATATGCATTAGGAATAAAGAATTCAAAGCTAATACAAACACATACAAGATAAAACAAATTGCTAACAAATTTATGATCGTATATCTAGTTCAATTAACGCAACTTAAATGGGCTCAATTTGGGCAACTTAGCCATTTTTTAAAACAGGTAATTACAAGTAGCCCACTGGTTAGGGAGTTGAATTCGGAAATAATTAGGGGAAAGCTGGAAATTGTTTTAACCCCTTCAGTTTAGGTGTAGAATGAATATGCTAAGTTTCCCCCCTCGTACTACGTGAGCGTTAGGAATTATACATTGATTTATAGTAAAAAAACACGTTTTTTTTAAATACCATAACACTATTTCGAAATCACTACCTTTTCAAAAACATTGTCAATACAAATGCTGTAGAGCTTAAATTTCTGAATAAAATAAGTACCTACACATAATACTTCTGTTGAATATTAAGGTCACAGTTCTACTTTAAAATGTTAGCACAGTGGTCAGAGGGTTCAACTCAGAATTAATTAGGGGAAAACAGGAAATCGTTTTAATCCCTTCAGATTAGATCTAAAATGAATATTGTATGTTTTCCATCTCGTACCGGGTGAGCGTTAGGAAATATGCACGTATTTACGTTCGAAAAACATGTTTTTCCTTAATATTTCTAACAATATCTCTAAATAGTTAATTCTATCAAAAACTATGTCAATGCAAATCTTGTAGAGCATAAAAGTTTTAATAAAATGAGTACCCATATTAATATTTTTGTTCAAAATTAAGGTCGCAATTCCATTTCAAAATTTTGCCTTCATCACTAATCAAGAGCTTAAAGATAGGAGAGACCAGATTACCTTAACAATATCTCAAAACAGCTAACTATATCAAAAAATTGCCTATACAGATGTTGTACAGATTAAAATTTTGAATAAAAGAAATATTCACATTAATATTTTTGTTCAAAATTAAGGTCGCAATTTTAGATATTATTAAAAATATTAAAGAAAAACGTGTTTTTCGAATGTAAATGTGTACATATTTCCTAACGCTCACTTAGTACGAAGGGAAAAACATAGCATATTCATTTTAGACCTAATCTGAAGGGATTAAAACGATTTCCAGTTTTCCCCTAATTAATTATGAATTCAACCCTCTGACCACGGGGCTAAAACTTTAAAGTAGAATTGTGACCTTAATATTCCACAAAAGTATTAAGTGTATGTACTCATTTTATAGGAATAAACCTCGGGACGGTAAGACAACCAATAAAGCCACGATCCTTGAAATTGATATTTAAATACTGATTTAAATTCTGCAGTAAATTTCCTGATAAAGAATTTCAGACTTTTTTTTCTCTAGCATACTTCTGCATGAGAAAAAACTTGAAAAAAATTCTGTGGCTGTATCTGAAGTGATTTTCTGTATAATTTTTGAAGAGGGACGGTAAGGAATCTAAAACCCAGGGAAAGGCTTAAAAAATAATAACAACCGTAAAAATGGTGCAGGTTAATTTTTTGCAACATATTTATATAAAACAATAGTCCCAGTTTCGGAACAAAATTACGTCAATTACTTTTATTGAAACAATTTTATACAGACAGCTCCAATCTTAAAAATCAGCATCAGGGACACGGAACGATATAGGGTTTCCTGGATATTTGGACCTTCAACATCGTCCAAAACTTATCTATAATTTTATTATTTTATTACTTATCTATCTCGTTGATATTGTAATGCAGTCAAGCAATGTGTTGTTTCCCAGTATTTGAAATAAAAAAACACAAGAATATGTACTAAAATATAAATTATTATTGTTATGCAGGCATGCAATGGGATATTCCCCAGTATTTGAAAAAAAAAACACAAGAATATGTACTAAAATATAAATTATTATTCAAGGATTTAAAAGTCAAAAGATTATGAGAATGCCCCGTAAGTCCGTTCCTCTCAAATATTGCAATCCAATCTTTAAAACACTTCCTGTGCCACAGTTAACCTAATATTTGGTAATGTAAACGTATTTTTGGTGACAATAGAATTTTCTACAGAATAAATATTTTAAATTTGATCCCGCCACCCTTCAGATGAAAAAAACATTTATCCCATAAATGTCATAACGTATGTGATCAAGAAAATATCATTCATTGCCTCAGAAATAAGCTGATATTCTTATATTAGACCGTGGCTTGCTTTGTAAATGCATCCTCTTTTAGTTCAGAGCAAACGTGAAAGAATGAGGGTTTAATCTGCAAGCGTTTGTTGATGGGGTTTTTTTTTTTTCTCTCAGAAATCTGGATTTAAAATTGTTTAACCATTTAAAAAAACAGATAACAATTAGTCACAATTTAATTTATTTCTTTCAAAAAAGATATTTATCTTAATCAATTATCCTTCGACTTATTTTCGCTAACTGTACATTGTAATAAGAGTTTGTTTTAAATACATTTTTTTTTCTTATAATTTATTTATTTTTCCCTTTTTAATATTTTAAAATATAAACATGTAGTGCATGTTAAGTAAACATATTTTTAAATAAACATGACAAATGAAATTTCAAGCATGAACATCAATTAAAAAAATCCTTGAAAATTCCTCAAATTTAATACATCAATAGAATACTTACTTACAATCAAGTCTTATTTAAAAAAAAAATCCTTGCGATTTTTTTAGATATTGTAAGAGAATATAACAGTTCACTGGTTCTTTCAATTCTTTTATTACTTCAGATATACTCTGATATAATACACACTTATACAAAATTGGTGATTAGAAAATTTAGAGCACTTTCACTGTTATCCACTCACTATCCACTTAATCAAATCATTAAAAGTTTTCCGCCAGAAATTTCAAATAAGGTGTAAACATTTTATTATACATAATGGCCTAGTTTAATAATTTTGTTCAAAGAACTTCACTCAAAGATTTATTTTCAGGTTTAATAAATATCAAAGTTGTTAATCTTAAATATTAGAGTATTTTGACATATGGGAAAGTTATTAAATTGTCAGAATACCGTTAATAAACTGAATGTAAGACAGTGTGATACATTAAGATCTAAAACAACCTTTTAAAAACACCATAAAAATACAGAAATACACAAAACCTTTAAAACGAACTTACTATTCCTTCATCAGGCGCAAAAAACAGGTGCTTCTACGTTAAGTCTTGTTACTGCTTTGAAAGTGTGCACGTGCACGTGCGCTTTCCGCCTTACAAAAAAAGTTTTTTTTTTCTTTTTTTTTTTTTTTTTGAAAGGCCTTGAGCACTTATGAAATTTTATTGTATTTTCAGGAAGTTCTTCTTGATCTGAACATATTTTCGGTGGCCAAATTAACTTTTCTCTCAAAATATTATCTAAACATTTTATTTTACTGCTTTAATAATGATCGAAACACTACGTGGGTGGTTCAATAATTATTGTCCCTAGTGTATATAAAATACTTGTACTGCGTTGGTTGTTGTGCAATATTGAAGCCTAATGCCTATATTCTCAATTTCAGAACCGTAGCTACTATATTCACATAGTCTTGGATAGAGGAGAGAAGGGGGGAGTGGTGGTGAAAGGCTGATTTTTGGCTTATGGGGGCTAGATTTGTGAGAGGGGATGAGACGTAACTACTGTCGTTTGGATTCGGCATCATAGTGACGTAGCCACATCTCACCCATTGTCACAAATGTAGCCTCATAAGCTCCAAACCAGCATTTCACCCTCACCACCACCCCCTCCTTAAAAACTCTCTCAAAACAGGTCTTTAAAACTTCACCTCTCCCGCCAAATCTATGTTAATATAGCAGCTACGATACTGAAATTGAGCACATAGGCATTTAAGACATTAGGCTTCGATATTTCACATCAACCTTCGTAGTACAAATATTTTATATACACTAGGGAGAATAATTATTGAACCACCCACGTACATATAAACTGAAAAAGATATTTATCAACAGACCGTCGTTCATTATGTAAAACATTTTATAATTAAAGTTAAGAATATTTTTCAAAATGATAATAATGAAACCTCTTTTAATTATATCGTGAAATAAAAAGAATAAGTATAAGTGGAATTAAATACCTTTCTGACAGAATTAAATTAATTATAACTCTTTAATTTCTTTGAACTAATGTAAATTTTTATTCGCCAGATGTTGTTTCTGGAAAATGCTCCAGCACGTTATATATATATATATATAAAATGCTTATATTATGCTAATTTAAATAATTTACTGAATGAATGCTTTGTATACAACACGAAATGCAGAAATGCATCTTTTAAATGATACATCTTCAAAACACTAGTATAATTTTTTATTAGATATAGTAACGCTGAAACAGCTGCTGTTGAAATGGTGAATTTGGTGAACGCTCATAGATATTATGTGAAACGATATCTATTTGAAAATATTAAGCATATTCTAGCTTTACAATTTTCTGAAAATTAAAATGAAGCGGTAAACATGGGAAAATTTTTAGCTCAGATAAGTCAAACATTAAATTTTTAAGCAATTTCATTCTAATTTAAATGGTGAACAACGCGTATTTTTGCATTTACAAAAATTTCTCATGGTTTGCAAAAAGAAACAGTCATGTGCTGTTCATAGACTAAGTAATGATTTTTAAAGTTATAAGACTACAATTGAAGAATGTTTACTAACATAAGAGTACAAAAGAGCTCTTTAACTAATTGTAGTCTAGTTTCGGTAGCATTCAGAATGTAGTTATCAGTGCAAAGAACAAAGGAATTTCGTCCAAATATATGGAGAAGAAGCATATTCCAGAGATTGGTTTATAGACTAATAGAATTGAAGGAAATTATAGGGAACAGCCAATCGGAATACGTATTGTTAAAGGAACTGCTAATATGGAGAAATGAGAATAGAAATGAAGAAAAACAGGTATTTTTATAATATTTCTATCAGCGGCGGCCGGTCCATTGGGGCCACTGGGGCACGGCCCTACCAGTATTTTCTCTTCATAAAAAAGAATATATATTCATATTTTTAATTTAAATATTAAAAAAAAGAACTGTTTACTGAAAATATATTGCAAACAAACTGCTTCTTACATCGCTCCCACTCATCCGTTATCGACTCTCAGCATCTATGCTTTTCTCAGAGGCAATAAATCACTTTACTGACCACTACTTCCTCCCGAAACCAAGGTTACTTTAACTGGGCACGAGACATTTGTGCCCATATGGCGCGTTAATTCGAGTATTTCCCTCCCTCACGTATCATTCAATTTTGGCGATGTACTGCTCTTTTAGAGCTAAATCTTCCGTATTTTTTTGCAATTTGGGGCACTCGGCGCGTTTGCCCTTGATGCAAAGTAAAGAAAGGTGAATGGGTTTCTCTTAGAATACGGGGATTCTCAAAAATATTTGGTGACATTTGTATTACTATTGCTGGTTATTCGTCAAATTACTCGATCTTTGAGTACTCTCTTTAAACGGAGACGCATGTTATTGTTAAGTTCTTGAAATAAAAAAAAGAAATGAATTCTGTAGACGATTTATTACGAAAGCCCTTTTCAACAATGAATTTGGAAGAAAAGCTTGAAATTAAACGCCTGGGACCTTATCAACCGAAGAATTTAAATGCAACAAAAAGATGGGAAAAAACTGCGCTATTTCTCTACACAGTGGTTTGACAAATTTCCGTGGATTTCAGCGAGTGAAGAAAAAAAATTATTGTTCTGTTTTTATTGTTTATTGTTTGGAGGGAAAAAATTATGGAGTATGGCTGGCTGTACCGATTTGAAGCATCTTTCTGAAAGAGTAAAAAAACATGAAATGAGTACTACTCATTTAAATAATGCTATCAACTATAAAACCTTCGGAACTGTCAATATTGTAGCGCAGTTGGATGAAGGTTACAGGATTTCATTAAAAAAACATAATGAAATGGTTGAGAATAACAGGTATGTGCTAAATCGTGTGATCAATTGTTTGAAATTCTGTGGATTTCATGAAATAGCTTTAAGGGGTCACGATGAACGTAAAGATTCTTTAAACCGAGGTATATTTTTAGATTTGGTCACATACACCTCAAAACTGGACACTATATTGGAAGACCATTTAAACAATGCTACAGTATCTAAAAATACTTCAAAAACTATACAGAATGAGCTGTTGGATTGTATATATGAAACGTATATGCATGAAGTTAAAAATGAGATTTCTGCTTCTAATTTTGTAGCATTACAAGCTGACGAAACTACTGATGTAAGCTGCACTTCGCAATTTGTTATCATTTTACGATATATAAAAAACAACAAACCCGTGGAAAGGTTTGTTCAATACATTGATGTCCATGACAGAACAGCAGAGGGACTTACTAAAATCTAAACTGAAAATTTAGAACAATTTAATTTAAAAGATAAGCTCGTTGCGCAAGCATATGACGGTGCAGC
Organism: Maratus speciosus; assembly: GCA_963932465.1. Classification (NCBI taxonomy): domain Eukaryota; kingdom Metazoa; phylum Arthropoda; class Arachnida; order Araneae; family Salticidae; genus Maratus; species Maratus speciosus. Next base: position 496,236,264 of record OZ010794.1, on the reverse strand, counting down.
TGTTATGAGCGGGTGTCATACTGGGGTTCAAGAGCGAATGAGAGACAATTTTCCTCATGCAAAGTACATCCATTGCTATGCCCACCAAATGAATTTAGTGCTGAAGAAAGCTTGCACTAATATTAAATCTATCAGATTATTTTTTGCAAATGTAAATTCATTTTCTACCTTTTTTTCGGCATCACCTAAGCGTAGTGATTTATTTCGTGAAGTATGTGCTAAAAGAATTCCCGTACCGTCAGAAAACAGGTGGAACTTTCATTCACGTATCATCAGCTTCATAGAAGAAAATAAGTCCGAACTATCAGAGTGTTTTGATAGAATTCAGTATGAAGTGCAGTGGGATGACAGAACAATCAGTGAATCGCATGGTTTGCACAGAATTTTAGAAGATGATGATTTTCTCTTTCTCCTTTATTTTTTCAGTTCGATATTTCAACATGTAAATATTTTATATAATGTTGTTCAGATGAAAAATACAACTTCATTAAATGCATTGCAAGCTTTCAAGAGTTTTACAGATACCGTTAATGAAATCAGAGGGAAAATCGATGTTCATCAAACTGCTGAAAATTATGAAAATACTTGCAAAAGGAAACGCATGAAATTCAGTGGCTATAACACAATAAAAATAAATGCCAAAGAAGCGTGCTACATTATAATATCCGAAATGAAAAACAGGTTTGAAGAGCAGGAGACTCTTAATGCGTTTGCAGCACTGGATCCAAAAAAAAATCAGTTTATTTAAGGATAATTTCCCTGAAAAAAACATTTCTATTATCGCAGAAAACTACAATATGATTGATACAGGAAAATTAATAAATGAACTTCGTGTAATATATCATAATTCCACTTTTGAAAACATTCAAACAGTTTCGAGCCTGTTAACATTTATGAAAACCAATAATCTTTCCGAAGAATTTTCTGAGCTTTCAAAGGCACTTGAAATTGTCCTGGCGACACCAGTATCGACAGCAGAAGCAGAAAGGTGCTTCAGCACACTTAAAAGACTTAAAACATTTTTGAGAAACTCCATGGAACAGGAACGATTAAATGCCCTTGCTGTTCTTTCAGTCCACAAAGATTTTATTAGTACAATATCAGAATTTAATGTAAAAGTAATTGAAAGATTTGCTCGTCGAAAAAATCGACGTGCATAATTTCTATTTAAATGATGCATTAAATTTTAATTTGTGAATGGATTAAATCTCTGCAAGAAAAGTATGTATTTTTTTCTATTAAATTATGAGATAATTATTTTTCCTTTGATTTGTGAATTTGTTTTTTAATTTAATAATATTTGACCAGAGTAAGTTTGATGTAAACAATGGTAATTAAATTTAATGTAAAGGAAAGATTTGCGCAGCTAAAAACATACCGAATTTTTATTTAAATAATGTACTAAATTTTAATTTCTGAATAGTTTCAATGTCTGCAAGTAAAAAGTTTATATTTTTTTCGGTAACGTTGTGAGATTATTATTATTATTATTATTATTATTATTATTCATGATTTGTATATTTGTTTTTCAATTAAATAACGATTGATTAGAGTATGTTCAATGCTAATAACGGCAATTAATAGTATGTTAAAAATTATAATTAATTTGATAAATTTGAAATTAACGTTGATTACTTAAAAAAATAATTAATTTTTTATCTCCAGAAGTAAGATTATTTTTTCATTTTATTCTTAAATAATTTGTTTTCATGTTTAAACAAGAAACATTAATACATAAAAATTTACAATATGTTATGAGGACCGGGCCCCACCATTGAAGATTGGCACGAGCCGCCACTGATTTCTATTAATATGACAATGGCGGAATTTGGTAATTAACAAATGGTTGTCCTGAGCGAATATTGTGTTGACTGAATTGTGGTCCATATGGCTCAATTGGCTGAGCATTGGCAATTGAAGCCAAAGGTTGTGGGTTCGAGTCCCAGACTGGACACATTTTCGCTCAGAAGGAAAAATTACTGTTTATATGAATTATTTACCAATCAGTTGATTGTTAAGGCGTAATTACTCATGCATAGCTTATTGGAGTTCCTTTACCTGCGGTTTATTCTGTTGACCTATTACGAATAAGTTGTTTAGTCCAAAAAAAAAAACAATGTTGTAACGATTTTTATAGATATGAAATGCTTCAAGAAAGTTAAGTTAGTCAAGAAAGTTTAGTTATTTTTTTAATATTACTTGTGTTGTTTAAATATGTATTTATTATGTTCTTTATTTTATCTGCTTGTATTGTACTGTTCCAAGTATCATCTTAATTTGTCACGTTTGCTAATACCAGCTTTTTAAGTTAAGCGTGATTCAAATTTTATAAATTATAGCGGTACCTCTTTTAGAAAAGGCAGTTCTTTCCGGAAGAAACATGTCATTTAATGTCCAATTAAAATACAATCCGACTGCATTATTTTAGAGCTCTCACCAATAAAACATTTGTTAGCCAATTCCAAATTATCTAGCTGTGACAAACTAGTCGAATGTGCGAATCCCAAAACTGTCTTCTATGTCATACATGTTAGTTCTTCAAAAAGCACTCTTCGGTGCACGAGCAACTGACGTGAAACACAACTACGAAAAATCAACGAAATCGCGCAAAATCGCTATCACAGCGCCTGCTTCTGCATGGATATCCTGATTTTCAACTGGAACTTGACGTTTATAACAAAAAGTATATACGTAAAGTTATTATATGATAAAGTATATAGTATATTCAGTTCTAGCAATAACTCCATACACTTTCCTATGATAAAAAGTGAAAGTCCACTGTAAAAAAAACGGAATAAAAAACAGAGATTCTACTGACAATCGAGACGCCAGTACTATTTCGGTAATTTAACGGAAAATTTCCCATTAAATTCCAGAAAAACGGAAAATTTCCTGTAGTTCATGTGGAAACATTTCCATAAAAATACAGATTTCTAGAATTTATGGGGAGGAAATATCCGTTAAAATACGGAAATAGTACTGAAGTCTAGGTTGCCAGTGGAATCTCCGTTTTTTAGTCCGTTTTTTTACAGTGTTGTCCAAAAATCGCTGTCACAGCGCCCACCCCCTTTTTTTTGTTCTTCCGGGTGAATATTCCCAATTTCAATTGGGACCTAAGTGCCGTAGTTAAAAGCATATATATGGAATTTGATTAAATTCTGTGCAAAACTTCGTACATTTTTTGATTATACAAGATGGAAAATAGCACAAAAATCGATATGACAGCAGCACTTCCGGGTGAATATTTCCATTTACAACTGGGACCACCTGGCCTTAGCCAAAAACATATACTATATGAAGTTTGGTTCAGTTCTATGTATAACTTCATACACTTTTCGATGATTACAAAGAGGATACTTTGTAAGTATTTGTCCGTGATACATGGACAGACAGACATTTATCTTAAAACGTGTTTTTCGGGATCTCTGAACCCCTAAACGTGTAAATCCGTTGAAAACCGAAAGTCGAAAAAAAATTCTATTACAGCACTTTATTCTAAAGGTATCCGCACACCTTTGGAAGTGATTTTTTGAAATTTTTGAAATTTTCTCTTGTTATCCATTTTTTATAATGACATTTACTTTAGAACTTTGAGAAAAATATAAACATTTTAGAAATTACACAGAAATAATTTTTTTAAAGAGAAAAATAATCAGAATTTTGTCAAAAATTGACATTTCCGCTAAATTTGATAACTCAAAAATAAAACAATGTATTGACATTTTGTAAATTACATAATAAACAGAATAACTTTCTCTGGGACTTAGACTACACACATTAAAATCGCATCTCTATCTCAGAAGATATGGCAGTTAAAGTACTAATCTAATGAAAAATTCGTAAAATTTGTCTCACGTTTGACATTTATACCAGTGTAAATATAAAACTATTTAATATATTATGACGAGTGTAGTCGATTCCCTCAAAAGACATTTGTGAAAGAAGTACCGTAAATTTCGTGGCATTTCATGCATGATTTTTTGTTTTAGGATGTTTTGCATATAGTAAAAATCAGATAAACTTCATTTTGAGAAAAAGCTAAAAATAACTTTTAAACGCAATTCAAAAGCCCTAAATAGCTGTAACTTTAAACAGCTGTAACTCGGGTTCTATGTTAGATACAGACAAAATTTAAGCAGATTTTGATAGTTAAAAGATTCAATTTTAATATTATTGGAAAAATGAAAAATCGATATTTTGAACAAAAATTAGGTTTTAAAGGTGTTCGGATACCTTAAGATAAAAGAAAGTATAAAGCATCAAACGAAAACTTCGTTAGCCAGAAAATTGGATAACAGAGGCATTCGTAAACCGAGATATGACTCTAGTTTTAATTTAAAACACAGTTTTGTCTGATGTATTCTAATTTATATACATTTTAAATATATAATCTCAAAATAGAACATTTAAACACACGAACATACATGTCTACAGCCCTCTTTAAAATAGTAAAATGTTATAATTCTAATTGTTTTCGAAAGAATAATCTGTATAAGCATTTATAAACCTACTGCGGCGTTTTGTCAATAACTTCCATCTATCAATATCTTCGTCGGAGTTGTAGCACTTGCTTTAACTAATAACGGCAATATATCATTATTATTATCATTTGTTTTGTGTCCATATACAAAGTCAAAATGCGTATCATACTTATTAGCCAAAAGCTGTCTCCTCTTATTTTGGATATATTAGAAATTAAAACTAAAAATAATTAGCAATAAATGTTAGCGATTGTTTTAATTGTTGATAAAAAAGCATTTTTTCCCGAATATATGTTTATTTTGAAAATTTATTTATTTATTATCACTTATAAATCGTGAAGATACCTTCAAAATTTGAAATCCTGAAGATACCTTCAACATTTGAAATCCTGTAATGAGTAATAAAATTGAACTTGTTTGTAGCCTAAATTTTATATAACTTTAAATATTTTACAAATAAGCGAGAATGCTGAAATTAAAAACAAATAATATAAAATAAATAATAAATAATAAATAATATGCTATTAAAACCTAATTAGCTAATATACGAATAAATAAATAATATAAATACTAACAATATAAATACTATTCTTAATGCATGGAATAAATGCATTTTCTTTTTCTTAATAGAATTGCTGAAAGCTCAACGAGTTGAATAATGCAATAGAACACTTTACGAATGCTGCATTGAAAATTGGTACTTTACGAAATCACAATTTTGTGTAAAAATAGTTGATGAAAAATTATTTTGAATTTTCAACTCGAATTTCTCATGCCATTCTGAACTCTCTTGCAGATTCTAAAAAGCATCAAACGAAATCTTAGTTAACCAAAATATTTGATAGCAGAGACATTCATAAGTGGCGGTATGATTTTGGTTTTTTAAAAAGCAGATTTATGTCACATGTATTGTAATTAACATACATGTAAAACATGTAAAACCTCAAAACATCTAAACTTGTAAATATGCCTGGTTATAGCTCTCTTCAAAGTAGATATAATGTGTAATTTCTAATATTTTTATTTAAAAAATATAGTGTATGGGGCATTCTCACAATCTTTTGACTTTTGGGGAAAAAAATCTGACAAAATTAAACTTGCTAAAATAACATTTTAATCTGATTGACGAATGTCTTATTGATTCAAAATAAAGAAAAACTGGTCATCAGCGAAAAATTTTTTATTTAACTGAGGTTTATGTTAAACTTGCGAGTTTAATTTTTCTTACCATTTTACCCCTATGGCTTTTTATTTTCTTCTAAATTTTTAATTTTAATCAATTTGCATAGTAACACAAAGACATTCAAATAAGAAATAATAACAATGTAGTGCTTTTAATACAGAATTTTTGTATAACATTGTCTTAAAGGGGTGTTAAAGAAGGGAGGGTAAGGTAAAAAAGGGGGATGGTATTGGAAAAAAGGGAAGGCAAGTATGGAACGGTAAGGAAAATTACCACCTATTTTTAGGAAAATCATGTTAAGACTAAGTGATAGCCACAATGTTCATTTATTTTTAGAACCAGTTGTTAACATTGGAATAAATTAATTTTTTCTTTAAATTTACCTCGAAATGAGCAGGAATAAACCTCGGGGACGGTAAGACTACCAATAAAGCCACGATGCTTGAAATTGACATTTAAATGCTGATTTAAATTCTACAGTAAATTTCCTGCCAAGGAATTTTAGACATTAATGATCTAGCATACTTCTGCATGAGAAAAAAGTTGAAAAAAATACTGTGGCTGCATCTGAAATGATTTTCTGTATAATTTTAGAAGAGGGATGGTAAGGAATCTAAAACCCAGGGACAGGGTTTAAAAAATAATAACAACCCCAAAAATGTGTGCAGGTTACTTTTTAGCTACATATTTATATAAAACAATAGATGTAGTTTCAGAAAAAAATTACATCGAATTATTTTTATTGTAACAATTTTATCCAGACAGCTCCAAACTTAAAAATTAGCATCAGGGACACCGAACGGTATAGGAGTTATCCAGGTGTTTGGACCCCCAACATCGTCCAAAATTTATTTATCTCGTTAATATTGTTGTGCAATCATGCAATGGGATGTTCCCCAGTATATGAAATAAAAAAAACACAAAAAAGTGTATTAAAATAAAAATTATTATTCAGGGACATGAAAGTCAAAAGATTGTGAGAATGCCCCGTATATGCATTTATAAACCTATGGTAACACTTTGTCAATAACTTCAATCAATCAGTCTCTTCCTCGCATTTATAATTTATAACTAATTATAACTTCTTTGACTAATGACTCCAATATATCATTTTACTATTGTTTGACTTGTGCATATAATCATATACAAAGTCAAGATCCTATCACAGTAATTAGTCAAAAGCTCTCTCCTCTTATTTTGGATATATTAGATCTTAAAAATAAATAGCTAACATTAAATGTTAGAGATTGTATTAAATGTTAATTGCAAAGCATATTTATTTTTCTAATATATGTTCACTTTGAAAATGATATATCTGTTTTTATTTATAAAGCAGGAAAGATACATTCAATGTTTGAGATCCTGTAATAAATAATGAAATTGAGTTTGTTTGTTGATTAACCTTTATGCAATTTAAATATTTTAAAAATAAGCGAAAATGCTTAAATTAAGTATAAATAACGTAAAAAGTTTAAGTGCCAATTTTCTGTTTGAAATTTCTCTATTTTCAATAGAAATTGTTGCTGTTTTTCATGATTATCATACTAACATATCCTGTCTCCCTTTTATTAATCGTGAAAACGCAAGATATATCCGTGAAATACCATCCTTAATGTGTGGAATAAATGCATTTTCTTTTCATTAACAGAAGAGCTGAAAGCTCAAAGGGCTGAATAATGCAACAGGAAACGTTACGAGTGCTGCATTGAAAATTGGTACTTCACGAAATCACAGTTTTATGTAAAAATATTCGATGATAAGTTATCTTGAATTTCGAACACGAAAAGAAACAAAAAAGGCCTGAAAACATCCGAATTATATATAAATCTAAAATTTCCTTTTGTTTTTGTTTGATTTGAGTTGAATTTCGTTTGAACGTTTGAGCATTCTGGATATTTTCAAGCAAATTAAGAAGTTTCCAATACTTTTGAAACGATAAAGATTAGTGAAAATTTTAGCTGGCTGTTTTAAAAATTAGGTTCAATTTTACACACTCATAAAAAAATTTCGCTTTTATTTCGTTAAAACACGAACATTTCTGGTTTGACTTGCCCATTTTCCTCAAAAATACAGAAAATTCACCAATGTAAAGTAAAAGTTGCCTAAAATTCACCAATCTATAGCTAGAGTTTCGTCAAATCACTGGAATGTGCCGACAACTGTGCTGCATTGTACTTTTACGTATTATAAATTGAATTTGTACGCGTCTTTTTTCTTTAAAACGCGAAACAGTTGCGTAACGAAGTTCAAAAGCTAATCATAACAATTACCTCTTATACTAGAGCACTTTCTTTACTACAATATTGTTGCAATTTATTCTGAATAAAAAACATTACATTTACATAGCTGCTAGTTTTTATAATTCTTTATTTCCATTATTTTTGAACAGTAAATCATACCTTATCTGCTCGTGTAAAATGTACAGATAAATAATGTAAATTTTAATATTAAAATAGTAGTAACAAATCAACGTAAAAATTGGTAGTATGCATTTAAATATTACATAAGTACGCTTATAATTAAAATTTTTTAATACCATTGGTAGCATATACACTAGCATTAATTGGTCTAGCATTAATTTAGAGGATTACTTTTATTTAGATATTTCTAATTTATAACAAATTTACGAATAAAGATTTTTAAATAATGACAGATATTACTTGACTAAAAAAGCAAAAATTACTATTCGGAATTCCTTGCATATGAATTTGAAATTTTGAGCAAACGTGCTACGATGGGCATTAGTCGGTTATATCTGCGTTTATTAACAAAAGTTAAAATGTTATTCCACTGATTGAACTCAGATGAAATATAATTTTATTAGTAAAACAAGAATTTAACATTTTATATGCTACAACATGCCTAATTTGAATTGCAGATTAATCCCACTTTATTTTGACGGTAACACTTCATTTTTTGTAAGTGAAATAAAAACCATACGGAAGTGAAATAAATTATATATACATATTTCTACTAAGTGCCTAGTAGTAAATGAGAATGTTTGTGGGGAAGCAGATGAAGAAGTTTTATTTGATAATTTTAATATTATAAATAAAAGATAGGGAGACCTTTTTTACATCAGAAATGTCAAATAAAAAAAGGTTACTAGCAGGCCATTTCTTATCATATATTTCTTTTATTTTTATGAAAATGCAAGTGGCGTCAGGCAGACGAGCTTCTTTTTATGCCATACATATATTTTCTTTTCTTCATAAAGACACTGAGAGAGTCAAATGTAGCAATAAAAAATTATACAAGTGAAATGTGGGATTTCTCTTTCAAATACGCGTGATTATAAAATATGTTATATTTAGGAAACTGGGTTTAAAAATTGGTTAGAAGCAAAGATTTATTGATTACAAACTAGAACTATGTATAGTCGTGGAAGAAAAGTAAACACTCTCTACTACCTGTGCAACTAATTATAATAGATAAAAGTTACTGTGACCAAACGATTGGGAATATAGTGTACTTTTAAACGATGTATATGAAATTTGCTTAGGGGGTTATCTACAAATTAAAACCAGACCTAACTTTGCTTTTCGCAATGGCTACACCCAATTTTGACAATATATTTTTAATCTTCGGTTCAAACTATACTTAGAAAGAAATTTTAAGTCCTTTGGATAATAAGGTTTTGAATTATGAGCATTCAAAATTTAGAGCTTCTAATGTTAAATTACATTTTCATATTTTTATTAATATCTCCTGAAATTTTAAACCTAATATAATAATCCTCTATGTGGTTATAATACAAAAAATCCCAAACATAAATATGTTGATTTATTTTATTTTAAAAATGTTATAATATGAATTATGAATTATGAAATTAATATTCGAAAAAATATAAATTGCAACCTTCAATTTTTTTGACAGATTTATACTTATTATGCTCTGCTTTATGCGAATTCTCAATTTCAAATTTTTCTCCCTAGTAGTTTTCGAATCATGATTAAAAAACGTCAAAATGATGGTTAACGTGGCCGTCTATAATGTAGAGAAAAGTATAATTTGAAAAAAATATATTTTATTCATTTTATTAAAACGTTTGGGCTAGAAATAGTTGAAACATACTAAACTAGTGAATTGATCATGTTGGCAAGAAATTATACATTAATAGAAGTGACATAGTCATTAGGGTGGATCGAAAAGTATACGATTTTTTTTTTTTTTTTTTTTTTTTTTTTTTTTCGAAATTACTTTTGGGCCGAGGTGAAAAAGTTGCCTTTTATGTAGTCTAGTTAACACCTTTTTTTTAAAATTAAAATTCATTCATATCTTCTTTTGCCCCAAGCGCCCCAAAAATAGTTAAAAACTGCAATTTGTATGAAAATTTATATATATGTATATATATTTTTTTAATTTTTTTCTTAATTAATTTTGGCGCGGGGTGCGAAAGTTGTCTTTGATGTATATTAGTTTACATGATTTTTTTAAATTGAAGTCCATTTATATCTACTGGTGTCCCAAGCGCCCCAAAAATAGTTAAAAAATGAAACTTTTATGAAAATTTATAATTGTTTTTATTTTGTTTTATTTATTTATTTGTTTATTTTAAATTACATATAGTTGTGTATTGGGCGCACTACATAATTGTGTAATTTCGGTAATCCTATACCTAAATCCATTCATATCTTCAGGTGTCTCAAATATAGTCAAAGATTATGATTTTTAAGAAAATGTATTACACATTTTTAATTTACAAAAATTGCTTACAATTCTGGCAAAGTGTTTAGTTAATAAAGAACAAACGTATAAATAATAATAGTTTATAATATTACATGAAGTATAAATTTAAAGACAAAAGTACTAAATCATACAAATTATAAAAATTGAACTTATTTAGAAAATTTTTTCATTCTGATTTTGAAGATTTACATATTTCTGAAGTTAGTAATAATTTTTTGTGTTAAAATATTTGACATGATTTCTTGATGTTATTCTATTCGATATGAAATCTCATCTCTTTTATTGTCCAGATACTCTTTCTGATGCCTCAGACATTAGGCGAATGCATCTTTCAACAGCGTGGGTATGGCATGGATACATTGACAATTCCTCCGTTTTACCTACTTTTACCATGGCCTCAATTTACTCGCAAGGCACATTCATCAAAAGAGGTGGTTCAAAACGTCCAACTCGTTGCCAGTAAATAACTCCATAATAATTCTTTGCTTTGAAGTGTATTTTTGGCTCTTGAAAAATCCTTAATTCTGGTGTTCCTCTATTTTCATGTATAGCACAAATTAGCATTCATATTGCTAAAGACCTGATATCCTCTCTGTTATCTGAGAGTATTGAAAATAACAAATTTTTAGGATGACAAAAGATGCTATAGCGTTGAACAACATCGTCTACCATCTTTCTTAGATTAGGTTCAGAATAATCTAGAAAACGGAATAAGTTTTCAAATATGCCGAGCTCATTTTGTTATGAAGGACTTTGTTTTGATATGGAACCATACAGGGGCATATACCTCCATAATATATGTCATAAGAATAATGTGATTCTTAAATGTATTTTCTGTGGCCACATACAACCTTAAAATTTTACCTGCAGTTGTCAGACATTTTGAGTGAAAAACTGGACCTGGTTTCTTTTTTTTTTAAATGCCGGGTCAGAACCACATTCACCAGGTGATATTGCTATGCAAATATCATATAACTTTTGCCGATCATTGCTGAGAACCATTCTATCTATGTTATCTGGTATATACTCCACACTTATTGAAGAAATGGAAATTACAGGTAGCTCCTCGCAGATTTTGATTGCTGTACCAATTGGTCCAAGAAGGTCTGTAGAACCAGTTATTGCATCATGTAAAGAATTTAGTAAATGTCGTAAAGGCTCAATTATATCATTTGTATAAAGTAGAGATGGGCAACATCGTTCCTTTTAAGGAATCGTTCCAGCCGGAATCGGTCACCGAAAGGAACGAGTTCATTGGAGTCGTTCCTTTCGGAATCGTTCCGAAAAAAAGGAACGAATCCGAGAAAAAGGAACGATTCCGAGAAAAAAGGAACGATTCCGAGAAAAAAGGAACGATTCCGAGAAAAAAGGTACGATTCCGAAAAAAAAAGAACAATTTTGATAAATAAAGGATTCCAAGGGGAAAAAAACACTTCCGAGATAAAGAGAACCACATGCAATCCATAATATTTTTTACTAATTTATTTTCTTATGTACCCATCCATTTTCTTAGGCATCCAGTCGCTTTAATTTCGTAATGTTTTGGACAGATGATTTTGTTTTTAAGAGCTGATTTCATTGATCAGCGTGTGCAATAATTTGCAGTTATTTCTAACTTTATGATTTATGGTATAAAGCATAATTCCTCTTGGAAATTTAAGGGCGGTGCAAGGTCTATTCGATTTTCAGTGTAATCATTGGTTTCTCTTGAAAATATGTCGTCAAATGACCGTCCATTTATATTATTATTTTATATAGTGTGTCTTTACTCTCAAGGGTGTTCAGTGGCTAAGTCCTAAACCGTTAGTCATAGACCTATAGTTCCAATTACAAAAATGTTTTAAATAAGGTAAAAAATTATTCTGAAAGTCGTTTGGATCAATAAAAATATTTCTAAAAAAGTTACGAAATTTAATTTTTTATACGGTCCTCCGCCCTATAAGAGATATTTAGTAAAAATTTCCTGTTCTCTTAAAAGAAAGACAAAAAAATTCATCTAACACTAAAATTCATGAAGTTATACGAAACTTTGAAATGCAAGACTTATGCCACTTTTCTGCATCCGACTACACATGAGTTTAGCCATGCTTCTAGGGGTCGTAAACAAAGTGCTTAAAATATTTGAAGGATTTATTTCATGTGTAGCTGCGCTTTGAAAGAAATCGTATTACGACAGATTTTTGTAAGGATTTGAAGCTGTTTCTTTTCATGATTTTTTTAAAAAAACTATGCTATTTTTATAAGCTTTTATTTAACCTATTAACCGCCAAAACTATAAGTAGGAATTTTCAAATTTCTTGTTGAAAGTCGCTTGTCACCACAAATTCAGAAAGGTAATTTCCGCTTTATTAAAATATCAAAATTTCTGCCAATAAATAAGGCAATTTTTTTAATTGTAAAATAGTGGTGACAAAGTAATTAATGTAAGCATGAGCAATTATTTTGACCGTTGCGTGAACGCAACACCAGCGGGTAACGGGTTAACTTGAAACGATCGTATGTATGTCTTTCCAGTTCAAAATTTGTACTCGAAATTCAACTCACTTTAAAATATGCGATCGAGGTTAAATTTTACATATTGACGTAAATCAGATGACAATGTAATATTATTATGATTTTCAGTGCTTACCATTATGTACTTATTTTACAGGGTAACACAAAAAATTTCGGATAGATTACTGCCAACAAGTTTTCTAAAAAGTTTTAGATTAGATAACACAAGACTGCGATGGTTGTGTTTTTTTATTTTTAAAATTATGTATTTTTAAAATTATGATTTTTATGTATTTTTTAGCACTGAATCCGAAAATTATCTTCATTTTTAACCATCACGTCAGAATTTTTCGCAACTAGTAAATTTCAAAATAGTAAATTTCAAAATTGAAAAAATAGCTAATACTATAAAATAGAGTCGATGGTTGTATTTTTTAACTTTTACGACTGATTTGTATGTGCTTTTTAGCACTGAATGTAAAAATTACCTTCATATTTAACCATCATGTTAGACTTTTTTTGTAAATGGCAAATTTCAAAGTTAAACTAGTATGTTGTGGCCATCACAAAACTTTCTTCTAAATAAATCACGTCAATTAAATCATTTAAATAGTAAAATAAATTACATCAATTTAGAACCAATTCGTATCAAAGCATACCTGAATTTGAAGTTTGATGAAAATTCGTGCATTACTTATTGAGATAGAGCTGTAGGGGAAATTCTGAAAAATGCAGCATAGCAGCGCCACCTGTTGAGCGATTTGCACCAAAACACAAACAGCACTAATTCATATTAAGGTATACCGGAATCTGAAGTTTGATGAAAATCGGTGCATTAGTTCTGGAGCTAGAGCTATTGTGGAAATCACAAAAATGCAGCACAGCAGCGCCACATGTTGAGCGATTTACACGAAAAGGTACAAAACATCAATTCATGTCAAGGACTAACAGAATCTGAAGTTTGATGAAAATCCGTGCATTAGTTCTGGAAATTGAGCTATTGTGGAAATCGTGAAAAATGCTGCATACCAGCGCCACCTATTGAGCGATTTACACCAAAACATAAACAGCACTAATTCATATCCAGTATACCTAAATCTGAAGCTTGTTGAAAACCCAAGCATTAGTTCTTCAGATAGAGCTATTGCGGAAATCTCAAAAAACGCAGCATAGCAGCGCCACCTGTTGAGCGATTTACACCACAAGGGGCAAAACGTCAATTCATGTCAAGCACTAACTAAATTTGAAATTTCATGAAAATCCGTGCATTATTTCTTGCGATTGAGCTATTACGAAAATCGTGTAAATGCTGCAAAATGCAGCATAGCAGCGCCATCTGTTGGGCGATTTGCACCAAAACTTTACCAGCACTAATTCATATCAAGGATTAACGGAATCTGAAGTTTTATAAAAATCCGTGCATTAGTTCTTGAGATAGAGCTTTTGCGGAAATCCTACAAAATGCTACATAGCAGCGCCACCTGCAGGGCGATTTACACCAAAAACTAATGAAGGTCATTTTCGGATTCAATAGTAAAAAATACATAAAAATCAATTATCAAAAGTTAAAGAAATAACAATCACATCTATTTTATACTATCAGAATCAGATTTCCTAAAATTTTTCACTTTTTAGCTTTCAAATTTACGATTTGCAGAAAATCTGTACTTTGTGATAAAACATGAAGGCCATTTTTGGATTCAGTGTGTAAAGAATCGAGGCTGTTGCTTTTCAACATTTTATTTAACGAAAATTCTATTATTTTTTTCCTGTTATATGTTTAGTACAAGCTGTATATTTTGCATTAATATTTCAGAATGATTATAGATTTCAAATTTATAATGCAATGTTAATTTTACTATCAACTATATTTTTTATATATCTGAAGATTATTTATATTTCTAGTAAATTTGTAAATGACCCCTATTTCGCAGCAAAAAATATGCTCCAAGTTGAAACAGCCATTACTTCAGCCAGTTTTAGTCGTAGAATAATAGGACTTTTATTTGTCTTACTTGTAAGTGTAATAGGAAAGTTTTACTAACTATAACTTGAAGGACCGGGGGATCGTATAAAAAATTAAATTTCATAATTTTTCAAGAAATGATTCTATTGACCCAAATCACTTTTTAAATACTTCTTTACCCCCATTTAAAACATTTTTGTAATTGGAACTATATGGCTATGACTAACGGTTTAGGAATTAGCTATTGGACATCGTTGAGAGTGGACATCCTGTATAGGAAATTTTATTATTGCTCTGATATTTGTCACCAGGGTCTAGGAATTTTTAGTCTCATAGATTCCTCTTCAAAATCTACCTCTAGGTAATCTTAATTTCATTTTTCATTCTGAATCTCATTTTTCATTTGGATGGCTCTACTGGTTTGGATATGTAACTAGTTAAAGCAGATTACATTTTTGTTCAAGTTTCCGTACTTTCAATAACTTTATGCCCTTTATCGTCTTTCTCCTCAGCTCCCTCACTTTACGCACACAGGATATTTCGCATAATTCATCAACATTATTATCACCGCCTTCAGGATCTGGTTCAGAAGTGAAACACCCTATTCTATAGCAATCATCTTGTCGTGCAATTCAGTGGTATATATCAATTTTAATGCATTTGAAATAGCTTAATGTCATTAAAATGCGCTGCAAACGATTTTTTCCCGTTGACCATAATGTAACGAAATACTTTTGAGTGCCCCTGTAAATAAACTATTAACGCTACACTCTTCATATTGAATACCAAACATCCCATGGTAAACATCATTAACATATATCAATTGCATGGGAATCCGAGTATATTTACGGGAGTTAGGTATATGACACACTGAGACCACACAACGACACAAAGCGCAACATGAAGTGCAAAAACCGGTCGAAACAAAGAACGAAGTTGTTGCAAACTTGTTTTAAACCAGTTTTTCTAGCGAATTCAAGCGACATGTCTTATGTGTCGCCTTAGTGTGTGACTTGCCTTAGAGCATGAACAGACGGTCTGACGGACAGACAAACCGCATTCATAAACACTAACTTTATTGGAAAGAGTTAAAAAGTAAAGCACGTTTTTGCACACTGTCTTTCCTGAGTGACTGATGTATGTCTTGTCTTTTACCCTAACATCGCTATTTGTGAACTGCTGTTAACTACGCAGAATTTCAATAAACTTACAACTCTTTTTGAATCTCCAATTTCACGAGAACCTACCGGAATTTCTCTAATTTCACACCCTCATCCGCCGTCACCCTCTCTCCACTTATATGATACAGAACCCCAGTTCGGTGTGAGTGAATTGCAATGCTAATATGTTTGTTTGGATTGGGATCTTTGGAGCTTCATAACTCATGAAGTCATGGAACACTTGTGTTACACGAAAGGGTAGAAGTTCCTTCAGATGATTTGTAAACAGATTCATTAGCAGGGCTATGGCTAGTGATATTTATAAGATAATATTATATGCATTAATATTATAATATATATATATATATAGTAATATATATGATTTTATTCATATATAGTACATATTATCTCCGCCAAAAGATATAGTGATTCACTAAACTTCAAAGTTCTATTTCTTTAAATTTGAAATTTGCTAACATTTTAACTGAAAAACGGTTTATTGGTTTAATTAAATTAAACAAATTAAAAGTATGTCCATTATTATTACAGAGTGTAGTACTATATAAAGAACTATCCTTTTGACGATGTTTCGGCCGTTGAATGAAAGATATCTGTTGTAAATGTATTATAGATAATACCAACCTTAATTTTTTGAGAATTTAACTATTTTTTATTCGGAGTTAAACTTTTTATTGTCAAAACACATTTAAAATAGATAAAACATTTTGTTAAATTCGAACTTTTCAGAAAACTTTATGTAATTTAAGAAAAAAAATAAAATAAATAAATAAATCTTCTAAGTGAAAAGAATAACAATAAGAAAGGAAAATACATAAAATTTAGTATCGTATTTGCAGTAAGTTTTACCTCAATAAAAACGGAAATTTGGTATTAGGCTTGAAACATTAAATTTAGTTTAGCATGAAGGGAGCCTTGATTTGCTCGAAATTAAACTCAGATATGTATTATCCATCACCACAGTAACAGGCATTAATCGTGGCATTGATTTCGAGATTTACGAGTATCAATAACGATCAAGAAATCTGAATTATTATAAGAAATTATTACGATAAACGATTTTTTTTTGCTTTTATTTTACGTTGAATTAAAACAAAGTCACAGTTATTTAAATTCTAATTATTTAGCAAGAAATAGAAGTAAAATAACAATTGAAAAAACTGTACAAAATCACAACGTGCATTCTTTGGAAACCAATAATTAAATTCGTATATTGTAAAACTTTTTAAATGCAATATTAACCTTCCGCATACCAGACCGGTGCAACAGACCCGATAGATACATTCAAATTGATTTTTGACATTTTAAAAAATGAAAATTTTGTAAATATGTGACTTTTTCTGGAATGTTCTACTCAAAAGAATAGAACATCCCAGAAAAAACCCATATTTACAGAAATTTCAGTTTTTAAAATAAATTAGAAATATCATTATAAATGTACCTGTCGGGGCCATTGAACCCCTCTGGTAGGCGGAGGGTTAACATAAATCTATTAAACCGAAACAAGCATAAAATATGCAGCTTTATATATGTCGCAGTGTTGGAGAAAGTCCGATAATCTATATGTAGCACGTGATTTTTCTTTCCCGTTTTTATACTCAAAACGGCCATTAAGAGAGCGAACCGCGGTTAAATTATTTCAATCCCACCCACCACTATTACTGTTATCTTATTATTATTATTAGACATTATGCTTTTTGAAATATTCATTATCTTAAGAAAGAAAGAAACGTTTTACAAAAATTCCTTGTTCTAACAGATTTTACGCTATGTAATAAACCTCAATGTAAGTAAAACAACAATCTTAGGGAGTTTCGAGATGTTTTTAATCATCTTCTTCAGGAGAGAAAAACAAGACACCAAACTGTGGAAATAAAGTGGTACTCGAGCGCTCGTAGCTGGTCATATATTTATTTTGATAAAGAGGATTCTCAAATTGAAATTATGTTTGAGGAAAAAACATGAAATAGTGAAATATGCATGAAAGTGCGTAACTCTACAATTATTAAAATAATTGAAAATCAGTTATTATCATCCTATTAAAATGCAATTTTTATGGCCTAGTGATATATTTCTTACATTATTCAAAACTGTTTCTAGTCAGATTTAAAAAAATATTTTTCACTAGTAATTAAACAAGCATTTTCTTTGTATTTCTCAAGGCTGTTCTTAAGTGATCTGCTCAACAAGCGTAAAACGTTTTGACACATTTACAAATTCATTTTTTAACGGAAAGATATAAAATTGGAATGTTTGACCATGGAAGCGATTTGGAATCGAACTGTGTTTTCCATCTTTTGATCAGTAAATTATCTATTGAGTTATAATCGATTTTGATCACATGACAAACATGTTTTTCACCCATTTTTGAGAAATTATGCCTCTTTCGCGCGGAAATTCGGTTCAAAACGCCCACTTTGACACTATTTTCTGAAAGGCCTATTGCGTTTGCAAAAAAACGAAAAAAACAGCTCGATTACATAGTTTCTGAACAACAACACCTGTTCGTTTCATGCATTTCCGAATAAAAATAAATTAAAACTTTTGTCACAAATTTATCCTTTTGGATTTGAGAACAGCCTTAAGAATTCATTTAGAAAAAATTCATTTCGTATGATACATTTACCAATTAGAAAATGTATTAGTGTATTAAAGTACACATGGTGTTCCATTACCCTCGGGGTCCAGGTACTCAATCGGTAAAGCACGTAAAGTTTCTGGGTTCGAATCCCATCTCGGGCACTTTTTCTCTCATGTGTAAAAAATCCAATTCGTATAAAATATTTTTTTTAATTATTTCTTTCAGATTAATTTAGCACAAGAAGATGAAATAGTAATGTTTATTAAACGCCCTACTCCGCCCCGCACTTCAATTTCTTTTTTCTTTCTTTCTTTACTTTTCTTTTTTTTTGAGGATGGGGGGGGGGGGTGGCACGCACATTAGAAGGATATTTTGGCAATAAAGCCAGCTTTAATAGAATCAAAATCTGTTATTTTGAAATAAAATAGCGTATTTTGATTTATTAAAACTGGCCAGTCTACAAGAAAAGAACCGATTCCCGAGGAATCGGTCCTTTTCGGAACGGTTCCTCGGGTTCGGTCCTTTTTGGAACGGTTCCTCGGATTCGGTCCTTTTTGGAACGATTCCGAAATGGACCGACTCCGAGGAATCGGTCCTTTTCGGAACGACTCCGAGGAATCGGTCCTTTTCGGAGTCGGTACATTTTGGACCGATTCCGAGGAATCGTTCCGAAAAGGACCGATTCCGAGGAATCGTTCCGAAAAGGACCGATTCCGTGGAGTCGTTCCTTTTCGGAATCGTTCCAAAAAGGACCGATTCCGAGGAACCGTTCCAAAAAAGACCGAATCCGAGGAACCGTTCCAAAAAGGACCGAATCCGAGGAACCGTTCCAAAAAGGACCGAATCCGAGGAACCGTTCCAAAAAGGACCGAATCCGAGGAACCGTTTCAAAAAGGACCGAATCCGAGGAGTCGTTCCAAAAAGGACCGAATCCGAAAAGGACCGATTCCTTTTTACAGAATGGAATCGTTCCTTCAGTTTCACTGCCGGAATCGTTCCTTTGGAGTCGTTCCTCAACAAATGACACATCTCTAGTATAAAGCAAACAAATGATTACTGGAAGAATCTATTGAGTCCAGCTCCATCCGGGTAATAACTCATCCTTTGTGCCCAATATTAACATTTGTTCCGTCGCATCCAATTACTGGAAGCCCATATAATTGTATGCTATTTGATAAAAAAATATATATTATTGATTTTTTTATGGCTTTAAATTCTCCTGTTGCAACTGAAACGTGTCCAATATACTGAGAGTAAGGTTCTTTACAAGAGTATAATTTTACTCCTTTGTGGTTTTTGTGTCAAATTGCGTGCCCTTCATCACTTGCATGTTTGTATAATCTTTTCAGTAGTATAAAAAATAGTTTTATTCTTTTAATAATAAACGATAAATAAGTTTTCATTTTTTATAGAGAGTACTTTTTACGCTATACAGATGATTTTTTAACTCTTATTTTTTTGTCCAAAATTTGCGTAAAAATCGAATTTCGGCAAATATTTAAGTGTCTTGGGACACCGGAAGAAGTTTATCGAATTTGAAAATTTTTGCATGTATGCTAGTATGCTTAAAAGACAACTTTCGTACCATGCGCCAAAGGTAAATTAATTAAAAAATAAATAAAAACAAAAAATATAATTTTTCATAAAAAAATTCAATTTTTAACTACATTTGGGACGCTTAAAGCACCAGAAGATATGAATGGATTACAATAAAAAGTATGTAAACTAATATGCATAAAATACAACTTCCGCACTCCGCGCCAAAAGTAGCACTCCAAAAGTAGTCAAAGCAAGTAAACGAAATTAAAAAAAAAAAAAAAAAAAAAAAAAAAAAATTACGTTTTACTAAAAATTTCAATTTTAATCTATTTTTGGGGCACCGGAAAATACAAATGGATTTTAATATAAAAAAATACATATAAACTAGTACACATAAAAGGCAACTTTTGCACACTACGTGCTGATTCGGTTATCCACATTTCGATTTTTCGATCCACCTAATAGTCATTCTGTAGCATTTCAACAATCGAGTACCGAATTTCAATTTGGGTACAACCCCTAAAATATGCTCATTTTAAAATAATTAATTTCTCTGAAACTAATCGTACGATTTTTATGAAAATTTATTTGTAAGCTAATTGAAGGGTGTACAATTTATTTATGGTGTCAAACTTGGGTACTGCTATTGAAATAAAAAACAATTTTGGGTTCGTTTTGTTGCTGTATCCCCCCCCCCCCTATGCAAATTTTATATGCATCATTTAAAAGTAGACCAATCGTTTGGTACCAGTAACTTACTTCTACAATAAAATAATAATTCGTTGCAGAGTTAGTGGGGGATCTTTACTTTTTTTTCCAGGAGTGTACTTGATTTGTATCATTAAATATATATGTATATATATATATATATTATCTCTCTCTATATATATATATAGAGAGAGAGAACGAGAGAGAAATTATTTAAAATTAGAAAAATAATGTATGTAGTAAATCTTTGCTAAGGAACCGTATAAGAAATGTTTTGTACATGAAACAACACTGTTAAAAATTTGCAGCATTCTGGCAGGTCAATTGACCGTTTTTCCCGAAAACGGTTACACAACCGTAATTTAACACAATTCTGACCATATTATTGGCCATTTTATGGTCAGAATAGAGTTAAAATATGGTTATGAAACCCTTTTTTCAAAAAACGGTCAAATGACCTGCCAGAATGCTGCAAAATTTTTTAACAGTGAACTTTATGTTACATTAGCAAGATAAAATGGTAAACTAATTTGAAAATCGCATAGTTAGTAATTCCTTTAGTATAAAATTTAACGTGCTAAAGTGCTTTAAAGTTATGCTTATGATTCTGCATTCACTCATCAGCATAATTATATATTTTATGCATATAATCATTCATATTCATAAGTGTATGATTATTTATGATCATAATCACATCATTATTTATGTTCAGAATCCTATGATTATGAATGATCATAATCATTCATATTCATAGCCCTATATTTATCATTATGAATAAGCATATACTTATTCATAAGTATAAATATATATTTTTTTATGGTTATGATTGTGCATACACGCATACATGCGAAATCCTTATACATGTATGTGTGTATGTGAGAGTGTGTGTTGTAGCAACACAATAAAAATGTGTCTAATGTATATATGTTTATTTATGTTTGAAAATCCGAAATTCACGATAAATTGCACACACAGAAAACTCTTTTCCGTTATTTATCTCTCTTGCTGATTCTCCCTTATTAGCATAAGAAAGTTGAAACAGGCGAGGTGTACCAAAGTCATATTATATGCCATCCGCATTTCATTAAAGATAAAAATGCAAGTGGCGTCAGCCAGACGTGTTTTTTAGAATCTTAGGAACTGTATTTCCCTTTTATTTTCTTAAGAGATCAAAGACTTGCATAAAGCAACCGGAATTTATTTTGCAATAAGCCGACTGCAGAGAATAAACGCTTCTCCCATTTAACGTACGTCGCCGTAAATTTTATTTATTTTTAATCTTTTTCTTTTGCCCTTATTTTTGTAGTCTTGGAAACAGGAAGTTACGATGCATAGTACGTTTGATACTATGTAGGTTCTTTCTTAAAATTTCTTCAGCATTATAATTTACTAATAAATATTTATTAGTGGAAAATAATAATGCTGAATTTTCTCAAATTTAATATTATATCTTTTATTTAGGGGAAGGAAGTGTAAAGTGGCCGGTCGCAGACGATTAGCCGAAAACCAAATAGCCGACAAGACATTTAGCAGACAGCACTTAGACGACAGGACGTTTAGCCGACAAGTACATTTAGTCGACACGTATATTTAGCAGACAGGACATGTAGCCGACAAGTACATTTAGCCGACAGGACAAATAGCCGAAACGTACGTATAGCATACAGGACAATTAGCCGAAAAGGACATTTAGCAGACAGACAATTGGACGACAGGCAATTGGCCGAACGTGACAATTAGCCGACAGGACATTTAGCAGACAGGACAATTAGCAGACAGGACAATTAGCCGACAGGACAATTAGCCGACAGGACAATAAGCCGACAAGACAATTAGCCGACAAGACAATTAGCCGACAGGACATTTAGCCGACAGGACAGTTAGCCGACAAGACATTTAGCCGACAGGACATTTAGCCGACAGGACGATTGGCCGAAAGGAGATTTAGCCGACAGGACGATTAGCCGACAAGAAAAATTAGACGACAGGATATTTAGTTGAGAGGACGATTAGCCTAGTTAGGTTATGGTTAGGATACTTTTAGGTTACGGATAGATTATAATTAGTTTACGGTTACGTTAAACTTAGGTTATAGTTACGTTACGGTTGGGTTACAGTTAGATTACGGTTACGTCACAGTTATGTTAATTTTAGGTAACAATTAGGTTACGATTAAGTTACAGATAGGTTAAGGTTATGTTACGGATAGGTTACAGTTAGATTATGGTTAAGTTACGGATATGTTACAGTTAGATTACGGTTAAGTTACGGAGAGGTTACAGTTAGATTACGTTTCTGCTACGATTAGGTTACGGATAGGTTACAGTTACGTTACAGTTTGGTTACAAATAGGATTACGGATAGGTTACAGTTAGATTACGGTTAGGTTCCGGATAGGTTACAGTAGGTTACGGATAGATTACAATTAGGTTACGGTTAGGTTACCGCCGGGCTACAGTTAGGTTGCGGTTAGGTTACAGTTAGGTTATAGTTACATCACAGTTAGGATACGGTTAGGTTATAATTAGGTTACGGTTAGCGTACCGTCATGTTACGTTTATTTTACAGATAGATTAGTTAGGTTGCAGTTATTTTACAGTTAGGTTATCGTTAGGTTATAAGTAGGTTACGGTTACGTTACGGTTCGGTTACAGTTAGATTACGGTTAAGTTACGGATAGATTACAGTTAGGTTACGTTTCTGCTACGATTAGGTTACGGATAGGTTACAGTTACGTTACAGTTTGGTTACAAATAGGATTACGGATAGGTTACAGTTAGATTACGGTTAGGTTCCGGATAGGTTCCGGATAGGATACAGTAGGTTACGGATAGATTACAATTAGATCACGGTTAGGTTACCGCCAGGCTACAGTTAGGTTACGGTTAGGTTACATTTAGGTTACAGTTAGGTTACAGTTAGGTTATAGTTACATCACAGTTAGGATACGGTTAGTTAATAATTAGGTTACGGTTAGCGTACCGTCATGTTACGTTTATTTTACAGATAGATTACTGTTAGGTTACAGTTATGTTACAGTTACACTGTTAAAATTTTTGCAGCATTCTGGCAGGTCATTCGACCGTTTTTTGAAAAAACGGTTTCATAACCATAATTTAACTATATTCCGACCATAAAATGGTCAATAAAATGGTCAGAATAGTGTTAAATTACGGCTGTGTAACCGTTTTCGGAAAAAACGGTGAAATGACCTGCCAGAATGCTGCAAATTTTTAACAGTGTAGGTTATGGTTAGGTTATAAGTAGGTTACGGTTACGTTACGGTTAGGTTACAATTAGGTTATGGTTAGGTTACGTTATGTTCCATTTCCGTTACAGATAGGTTACGGTTAAATTATGGATAAGTTACAGTTATGTTACGGGGGATCTATGTCATTTAGACGAAAACCAAATAGTCGACAAGACATTTAGCAGACACAAATTAGCTGACAGGGTGTTTAGCCGACAAGTACATTTAGCCGAAACGTACATTTACCCGACAGGACATTTAGCCGACAGGTCAAATAGCCGACAGGACGTTTAGCCGACAGGACAATTAGCCGACATGATATTTAGTCGACATGACAATTAGCCGACAAGTCAAATAGCCGACATGACAATTAACCTACAGGACAATTAACCGACAGTTCAAATAGTCGACAAGTCAAATAACCGACAGGACATTTAGCCGACAGGTCAAATAGCCGACCTGACAATTAGCAGACGGGTCAAATAGCCGACAGGACAACTAGAAGACATGACAATTAGCCGACAGGACAACTAGCAGACAGGTCAAATAGCCGACATGATATTTATCAGAAACATACATTTTGCCGAAAGAATTTAGAAGACACATTGATATGGGTCGGTGATATACCAACAATGTCAACCTCAATAACTCGTCAGCATCATAATTCAACTTTTAGCTCAGAGGCTATCAAAGTCAGAGAGCTGATGTGCCCGCCGTTCTGTATGTATGTAAGTATGTACGTACGTATTCACGTAACGAGGTAACTCTTGATAGAAACATCCGATTTGCTTCAATTTTTTTTTCTACGTTCATTCTTGAAAAGTGCTTCCCTGATTAGTTTTGGGGTTTCATTGGTTAAAGATAAAGGGGGCTAGTCCCTCCCCTTAATTTAGATAAATGGGTTTTTCATGCAGAATTATTCGATTTGCTCTAAATCTGATATACCGGTTTATTATGTTAAGGAGCTTCCCTGATTAGATTTGGAAGTTCATTAGTTAAGTATGAAGGGAAAGAGGGCTTCCCCCCCCTTAATTTAGATACATGTTTTTTTCATTCAAAATTATTTGATTTGCTCCAAATTCGGTATACGGGTTTATTATGTTTAGGAGCTTCCCTGATTAGATTTGTAGGTTCATTAGTTAAGAATAAAGGGGGGATAGGGGAGTTACACCCCACCCCTCAATTTAGATAAATTGGTTTTTCATGTAGACTTATTCGATTTGCTCCAAATTTGCTATACCGGTTTATCATGTTAAGGAGCTGCCTTGATTAGATTTGGAGGTTCATTAGTTAAGAATAAAGGGGGGAAAGGGGGCTACCCTCTATTAATTTAGATAAATGGGTTTTTCATGCAGAATTATTCGATTTGCTCCAAATTTGATATACCGGTTTACTATGTTAAGGAGCTGCCTTGATTAGATTTGGAGGTTCATTAGTTAAGAATAAAGGGGGATAGGGGAGCTAGTCCCCCCACCCCTTAATTTAGATAAATGGGTTTTTCATGCAGAGTTATTCGATTTGCTCCAAATTTGCTATATCGGTTTATCATGTTAAGGAGCTGCATTGATTACATTTGGTGGTTCATTAGTTAAGAATAAAGGGGGGAAAGGGGGCTACCCCTATTAATTTAGATAAATGGGTTTTTCATACAGAATTATTCGATTTGTTCCAAATTTGGTATACCGGTTTACTATGTTAAGGAGCTGCCTTGATTAGATTTGGAGGTTCATTAGTTAAGAATAAAGGGGGATAGGGGAGCTAGTCCCCCCACCCCTTTATTTAGATAAATGGGTTTTTCATGCAGAATTATTCAATTTGCTCCAAATTTGGTATACCGGTTTACTATGTTAAGGAGCTGCCTTGACTAGATTTGGAGGTTCATTAGTTAAGGATAAAGGGGGATAGGGGAGCTAGCCCCCCACCCCCTTAATTCAGATAAATTGGTTTTTGATGCAGAGTTATTCGATTTGTTCCAAATTTGCTATATCAGTTTATCATGTTAAGGAGCTGCATTGATTAGATTTGGTGGTTCATTAGTTAAGAATAAAGGGGGGAAAGAGGGCTATCCCTCCTTAATTTAGATAAATGGGTTTTTCATGCAGAATTATTCGATTTGCTCCAAATTTGGTATACCGGTTTAATATGTTAAGGAGCTGCCTTGATTAGATTTGGAGGCTTATTGGTTAAGCATGAAGGGGGGACGGAGGTTAGTCTCCCCCATTAATTTAGATAAATGGGTTTTTCATGCAGAATTATTCGATTTGCTTCAAATTTGATATACCGGCTTATTCGGGTCTATGTCATTTAGCAAACAACCAAATAGCCGACAAGACATTTAGCAGACAGCAATTAGCCGACAGGACGTTTAGCCGACAAGTACATTTAGCTGACACGTACATTAGTACCAGTAGTACCAGTTGACAAGACAATTAGCCGACAGCGACAGTTAGCCAACAGAGACAATTAGCCGACAGGACATTTAACCGACAGTACGTTTAGCCGATAGGACATTTAGCCAACACTTAGGTTAAGTTAGGTCACAGATTACGTTTAGGTAACAATTAGGTTACTTTTAGGTTACAATTACGTTACAATTAAGTTATGGTTATGTTACGGTTACATTACGGATAGGTTACAGTTACGTTATAGTTAGGTTAGGGTAGGTTATAATTAGGTTACTATTACAGTTAGGCTATAATTAGTTATAACAAACAAATTTTAAAAAAAGTAAAATTTTCTACAATAAATATTGTTTGAAATGGGGTTTTTTGACGGATAACTCCGAAAAATATTATTTTTTAAATATAAGAATTTAAAAGAGGGGATGCATGAATTAAGAGTGTATTCAGGTGGCGAAAGAATGGACCCACAGGGGGCAATTTTCAAACTTTTTTCGGACCAGTTATGTGATATATCACCGGAAAGATTACTTTTTCATGTTATAATTATTTCTTCTCCCCTCCCCGCAATTTAGCTCCCCAGGGGGCACTTTTCGAACTTTTTGAAATCGTAGCGTTTTCATCATTTTAGATTAGATTTCTTTACGGAGCCCTCCTATAAATATTATTTATAATATATAAAATTCCAAAGAGTGGGGGGTTATTGCAGAGGGGCGTGAGAGTTGGTGCACCGGTGGCGCTTTTCCAACTTTTGCAGACACCCCTCATGTGATATATCATTGAAAAACACTATAGCCACTATTTCATATTATACACCTCCCATGTTCCACACCCCCACACACACACTGCTTTGCCACCCCAAGGGGGAGGGATTATTGAAATTTTTTGAAATCGTAGCGTTTTCATCATTTTAGATCGGAATTTTTTTACGTAACCCTCTGATAGATAATGTTTATAATATATAAAAAATTCAAAGAAAGGGAGGGTCTATTCTGAGGGGCGCGACTCCCTGGAGGGGCGCTTTTCTAACTTTTGCCGACACCCCACATGTGATATATCAATGTGATAAAGCACTGTGGTCACTTTTTCATATTATACACTTCCCATGTCCTTTAACCATCCATAAACTTTATTGATAATAAATATTAAGAAGTTCTTAAAAAAAAAAAAAACGCTCAACTTTCCAAAACTTTCTAAAATATTCATGGAGACATTTTTATGCATAAAAACATCAAAATAAAATCCTTTATATCTAACTTCCTTTTATCAGTAATTTATTTATTTTGTTATTTATTTTTGACTAGATAATCATAAATTTAAGAGCTGTTTATTTTTATTCCACCCTAACATTATTTATTCCAGACAGTGTTGCGCCAACATATGCGTATTTGGCGGAAGCATGATGCAACAGTTGAAAGGAGAAATCATGTTTGGTCATTTCTTTATTCATTTCATTTTCTTCGGTTACTAACGAAAAAGAGCTATTATTTGATACCAATTTAGACGTGCTAATAAGTCTATTTTATACAAATAAAGCATATTATGGCATTAAACTGGATTATTCCTAATTTTCTCTTATTGATCAAGTTGAATTTAGACACTTTACTCCGTGAAGGATTGGATTTCTGTAGCTCCGGGGTGGGGGTGGGTGTGGAATTTATACTTTTTGACCATTGAAAACGCAAAATCTCAAATCATCCATGAGGACATTTATTCTCTGGGGAGAATGTCTCCCCCGGGTCACTGCATGAATTTAACACTGTTAATGATTTTTTAAAAAAATTAGGACTCTTTCTCTTTCTGATTTAATTAAGAAATTTAAACATTTAAACACGGAATGTAAAAAATTATTTTGGAGAAACTATTATTTGTATAATGAATGCCATTGCTGGATCATATACACCTACGTTTACAAATGAACTGAAAATTTAATAGAATAATATTAAACTAGAGAACAGGAAAACTGCTTTTTGAGAATTTAGTGTCGCCTCCGGCATTTCCATTACTTCATTTTCTTCTGATGGACTGATGGCTTCTATTATTATGAAACAGCCATTATAAATGAAGTGTTAGGTGACGATGAAAGAGCAGCCGTAAAAACTTTGAGCTCTGATTTTCTGTCGGAATGGGGGAAAAAATGGCTATAATTTTTTTTTTTTTTTTTTTTTTTTTTTTTTTTTTGAGGACTGCTTTTTCATCCTCCCCTAACACCTCATTTATAATGGCTGTTTCATAATAATAGAAGCCACCAATCCATCAGAAGAAAATAACTCGGTTAAGCGGGACTCTACTGCAGTACAAAACATATTTCAATTTTAAGACTTAAAGCACACGTTTTATTTTATGTAAAATGACGTCATTCGCATCCGCTTAAGAATTCCACATTTACGATCTACTCTTAAACATCTACAGTAAAGCATGCATAGCACATCACTATCGCGAAATAATGCACAAATGCAAAAAAATATTCCGTCATTCAAGAAAAAAAAAAAAAAAAAAAAAAAAAAAAAAAAAAAAAAAAAAAAAAACGGCGATCTAATGATTCATAGATACTTACAATTAAATATAGTATATAATAGCTCCATTGTTTTAACAAAAATCATTCGTTTATATATTTTTTTTTCAAAATAGCACGTATTTTAACTACATTTTCTTTTGGTTGTTACGAAAAAATGGCAACAAAAATATATAATTGCTATTTTAAAACTATTCTTCCTTTACTTTCTACAGAAATCGAGTTCTTCCGTTGCCAATATTAAGCAAATGGTGAATTAAAAACTCCAAAAGAATTAATATTTCAAAAATAAATGAAGATACAGTTTTCAAACAAAACGTATTTAAAAGAACTTTTTTTCTCCAATACGAAGGTATAAAAATTGAAAATGTGCGATGCTTAGAATTTTAAAAAATTGCTAAACAGTATTTAATCGTAATGCTTTCTTTTACGGCTAGCCTCTGTAAGGTAACGTTATTTTTTGGACACAAAATAAGCTGGGAGAAAGAAATAGCATACCGTACCGCAGGCTAATAACATTTTGTTTTAAACGTGATATATAATTTTAATTGTTTCACCAATATTCAAGTTTATTGAGAACTTTTTACGTTTCATCCTTATTCCTCTATTTGTATTAACTTAATTTTTCAATAACGGTTTCTTTATAATCAATAATACTCTAAAGTTAAAAAATATATGTTGAGAAAATTAAAAATATTTTTTTTCAAATAATTCTAATTTAATTTGATATTCAAAATTTAAGAAAAGCATTTATCGAATTAGATATATATGGTAAGCATATAGAATTTTTCTTTAAATTTGAAGCTAGGTTCTCCTTTATATTAATAAAATTGGTTCTTATTTAATATTATTTTTTTCATTCTTGTTAATAAAGTTTGCATTTTTAGTCGTAGAATGTATCCAGCCTCAGCTAGGGATCTAACGAATTTCGTAAAGTATTAAGCAGAATATTGTAGATATTTAGAGGAATAAAATCAGGGTAATACATTTTTAGGTAGATTTCGTAATAAGAAATACTACATATTACATTTTACCAACATTTTTGCAGATCTACGCCGATCATGAAACCATAGAACACCAAACCACCCCCAGTTCAAAACTTTATCTAACTATCTATCCATATATATCACTTTTTTATGGACACGATAACTTCCATAACTCTGCACAAACCTCTTCCAAACTGATCAAGGCCATACCATACAATCAAGGGGCAGAAAATCTCGGTAAAGTTCGTTAATGGGCAAAATCGACCCAAGGGTATGGAAATAGGGAAGGATTTTGTGAAAACAGAAAAAAACAATAACTTCTTAATTATAATGCATATCAAATCAGTTTAAAGTTATTATTACTTCTAGGAAAAGGTCCAAAAAATTATGCATAACAGATTTTTAATATCATTAAAAATGGGCTCAAGGGGCAATGAAAATAGAGTTTTAAGAAGAAAAAAATTCATAACTACGTCAATTCACAAGATATAAAATCCACTTAAATTTATTATAAATCTTCTTAATCTGACCTACAACTTTTATATTGAGTCTTTGATAGTACCAACTCTTACAGAGAAAAGGGAGAGGCTTAAAAAGAAAAAAAATCATAACTTCGTCAATTCACAAGATATCAAATCCGCTTAAATTTATTATAAATCTTCTTAATATTATCTACAACTTTTATATTGGCAAGATTTTGATAAAACCAACTCTTACACAAAAAAAGGAGGTTCAAGAAAAAAATATCGTATTAAGGCTGTTCTCAAATCCATAGGGCCAACTTTATGACATAAGTTTTAATTCCCTTTTCTTCGGAAACGCATGAAATTGGAAGGTGTTGTTATAAGGAAACTATGTAATTGAAAGACATTTTCCGTTTTTTTTGTAAACACAATAGATGTTTCAGAAAATACTGTCACAGTTTGAACCAAATTTCCCAACAAAAGGAAAAAAAAAACACTGAACGAAGGGAGAAAAATCCCTTGTAGTAGGTCTGCCAATTTTATACAATTACGTTAAAAAATCTGTACGTCATTGTGTCAGAAAATATCAACCTTGTTGAGCAGTGTAGTTGAGAACACAGCCTTAACATGATTCTGATAAAACCAGTTTAGAAAAATGAAATTAAAAACTCGTCAAAAGCGACCAGAAAAAATTGTCAAACTGTGTTTATCTCTATTCTTGATTTAGCCTTTTTGGTGAAATTAGTACTTAACTTCGAAATCTACCTGTGCCTGCAGGCCGAGCCGGGAGTGATTTTTTTCTCTTTCTTTTCTTCCTTTTTTTTTAAATGATTTTCTCAAATCCAAATTGGCTATTTTCTAACGCATTCATATAAAACCATTTTTATTTCTTACAAGCACAAAATGTACAGCTATTTTCATTCAGATACTAAACAATCAAATTTAATTTTTTAGTGTGAGGCTATTTTAAGAATCCATAATCTGCTTATTTGTCATACATTTTTATAATGAGGCTCCTAAAACTTCGCTTATCGGTGAGAATTTTAACTATTTTTTTTCATTTTGCACAAAAATATCATTATTTGATAAATTTTATAGCACAAATAATGTTCCGATACAACAGTTTGTTGAATTTTCATGATTTTTTTGAAAAATAAACGGATATTTGCAATTGGCATTTAAAAAAAAATATTTTATGAACTGAGATAAGGATTACTACTGCAATTTGTTTATGTAGAAAAAGGTAAGTCATATAAACAATGTTTTTTTTTAACAAATAATAATCTCTTTGTGACGTTTCAACATATTATATTAAACGTATAAAACAGTTAGACTTATGAATAACGAAATCTATATCGAATTAAAAATAAAAAACAAACTGTGCGGTATGAATTATTTGCTTGCTTTTTTTTAGTTCCCTACGTTACAACCAAATTTTATACAATGCAATTTTATATCACACTAGCTGACCCACCCGGCGTTTGCCTGGTCCATCATAATAACCTTAAATAAAACTCAAGTTTGTATGATTTTATATCCTTTGAAAATCTTTTAAATGAACCTAGTTTCGGTTGTTCCATTGCATTCCACAGCGTCTCGTATGTTTCCAACAAACGTCTTTCCGAACGAACCTGTAATCTGAGTCCTCGCTACCTAACACAGCATGTGCCGGAAGTGCTCCGCACGTATCGTAGACAATTGAAAAAAAAGTCTAATAGTGAGCCAAACTTCGTAGTAATCAAGCCCATAGAACCGGAAAAACGAATGCATCATTAATGTTCGAAAATGTCGTTAACTGAAGTCTAAGATAAACTTTCATAATCACAGAAAGTAGTATTTTCACAGAAAGTAGCCGAATTGTAATCTAAGTTAAATAAACCAATTCCCGTTGAAATTGGGCCCTTATAGCTCGAGGAAACAATTTATCCTTACGCGGTGGAAAGTTGCCTCCCTCCTCCTCTGTAAATTTCACGGTCTACTTTTAAAATTAACACGATATTATTTAATAAACGGATGAAATCCCTTTTCTAAAATTACCTTTAACCCTTTAATGCGCAGGGACAAAGAACAGTTTTTTTATGCAAAGAACAGTTTTTTTAAATTTAATAGATTTTTTTTATTCGTATATACCTAATTCACACCAAGAGATAAAAATAGCAATATTTGTTTTAATTAATAACAGACATTCCGTATTTAAAAAAAGCGAAATTAACCATTGAAACTTTCTTGTGTAAAGTCAGATTCTCTGGAGTACGTAATTTCTTGAACGCATTCTATCATGGGAATTAAAGGGTTAAAGGTTAAGTTTTATAAAATAAATAATTATATAAAATAAGGTATTTGGAGACATAGGTATTAAAATATTTACTGATTTGCAATATTTTAGCGTAAAACAGCCCCGTAACAGTAGTTATTATTTGTATTGCAGATGCGCAACAGAAGAAAAGAGTTCCGTATTATATGAAAAATGTATCTCTGATTTTTTTTTTTTCATTATTTTTCCTGAGTAATAAACCTTTCAGAGAATCATATATAATTTTTTCGAAGCAAAATAAAAAATCGCGCATTTAAGGGTTAACGTAACGCGATTTTTATTTTTAATTTACGGATGTAGTGAGTAAACGTAAGCTGTTGCCGAAAAAGGAGATTAATATTCGAAAAAGGTGGTAGCTTGGGTATAAAGAAGGACCGGGCCCAGGAGGCAGGATATTAACTGGAATGTAGTTGGGTAAAAGGAAAATTTTTAATAGTTTTAAAGTAGCTGTAGGACGCAAGAACTATGAAGTAGAAAATTGTAATAGAGTAAGATCGTTTTTAAAGAAGCTACAACAAAGGCCCCAAGAAAGAGATTAATATTCAAAATTGGTGGTAGCTGAAGTGAGAAATTTTTTTGTCGTTCATGGAGTTGCTAGAAGACTTAAGAAGTTGTTAGAAAAAAAGGCTAATGAATCGGGTCATTTTTAAGGGAGCTACAATAAAGGGCCCAAAAGAGGCCAACTGATAGTTAAGAGCAGGGCCCTAACATGAAAATATGTTAAAAGGTCTTAGATCTTAAATTATTCAAAATTAGCCATAGAGTTATGAATTATTCCTTAGAATAATAATTTAAAGAAATGCGCCAAAAATTGGGTTGGTCCTGGGAGAAGTGTCCAATACTTAGTTTTAAAATTATGCACTGAGAAGGTGAGAAAATTAGAGGGTGAAAAATGCATGGCGCACAAAAAATTCAAGGGACCTACGGGACCCTAGGAGGGAGAATGGAGCAAGGGTCTTAACTAGGGTGTAGAAATGGGAGAATAACTAAATGAAAAAAGGATACCAAAAATGAAGATCGGATTAAAAGGAAGCAATTTATTAACAATTTAGGGCGCAAAAACTTTAAGGGGTGCTGTACCGGGTCCCAGGCTGCCAAGGTCTTAACTGGAATGTAGAAATGAGGGAATAACTAAATAGGGAATTGGCCCCAAGAACGAAGAAGATCGGATATAAAGGGAGTAAGTTATTAACAATTTAGAGCATAAAAACTTAGAGGCACAGGGGCCCCGACCCTTAAAAAAAGAAAAATCTGATTGTCAGGTGCATCAGGACATGTCTTGGACTGTTCTCACCTAAATGTTCAGACTTCTACGTGCGGTAGATTTTGCTAGTCATCAAACGCAGACACACAGACACTCACACACTCACATACACACAGACAGAGCGAAACTTTCTTTTATTGGTATACGTATTATTCAATTTTCCCCACTAAAAACTGGGTTGTCGTTAAATCCGATCTCGCTGAAAACTTATGCTACAGTTAAATACAAACACACTCTTAGGAGCTGACGAGTTATTGAGGTTTTAATGCATATGTATAAAATATTAATGATGATTGAGTAAAAGCACTGATTTATGAAATTGATGAGCTATCGATATTATAGTGCCCCCATATCAGTAACAAATAAATATTACTTCTTTCAACAAAAACAAAGGTTTATAAGGCTGGCGAATCACTGATCTTTTAATATATAAATTAAATAAATTCGATGCGCAAAAAGACAAATTTCTGAGAATGTCGTTATCAAGATTGGATATATATAATTCATTAATGACATTCGACTTAATAAAATCACAGATGATTAAGGATGACGACTTTTCGAGGTTTTTTGGAAATCATACAGAATTTATATCAAACTGATTGAAATATAAATTTAAAGAAATGGCGAAGTAACTAGGTTTTTCGTTTAGAGAGATCGTTTGGGTTAACTTGTTATTTTGATTTTATTGCGGATGTTAAGAAAATTAATTAGATTCTATTGCATAGAAGCACTGCTTTATGAGGATACAGAGTTTTCAAGGTTTTAATCACAATGACCAATGATAATTGTTTAAATAAAAACATAGATTTATAAGCTTGAGGATTCATCAAGGTTAAACCGTATAACTTGTATTCGATTTATAATAAAACAGATTAATGAATCTTCAAGTTATCCAGTTTTTAGAGCAAATGTATAAATAGTAATATTAACTAAATACACTTATTTATGAGGATGTCGAGTTATCGAGGCTTTAACATATAAGCGTGATAATAATAACATTTTATTAAACTAGCTGGCTTCGCCCTCTAGCGTGCTCATAATTACATCGGGGCCTCTAATTTATGCTAACATCGAATAAAACGAATGTCGAATTCATATGAAAATTTTCGTTAGGTGCAGTAGCGTAGCTAAGTTGTTTGCCGCCCGGGATTTCATCCGTTTATTAAATAATATTGCGTTAATTTTAAAAGTAGTCCGTGAAATTTACAGAGAGGGGGGGGGGGGGGGTGGCGGTGCAACCTTCCACCGCTTAGGGGTGTATTCTTTCCTCGGGTTCTAGGGGCCCGATTTCAACGGGAATAGGTTCATTTAAGTTAGATTATAATTCAGCTACTTTCTGTATTATGAAACTTTATCTTAGACTTCAGTTACCAACATTTTCGAACATTAATGATGCATTCATTTTTCGGGTTCTATGGGCTTGATTACAACGAAATTTGGCTCACTCGACTTGGTTTTCGATTATCTGCGGTACGTGCGGAGCACTTCCGGTACATACCGCTTTAGGTAGCGGAGACCCAGATCACATGTTCGTTCGGAAAGAGATATGTTGGGAACACACGAGAGGCTGTGGAAGGTAATGGGACTTCCGAAACTAGGTCCATTTAAAAGATTTTCAAAGGATATAAAATCATACAAACTTGAGTTTTTTTTAAGGTTATTATGATGGGCCTGGACAACGCCGGGTGGGTCAGCTAGTGTGATATAAAATTACACTGTATAAAATTCGGTTGTAACCAGGGCTTAATTTGCGACGGAGCCCACCATAGCCCGGCTCCGGTACATCTCTGTTTTTAGTAAATATTTAAATATTTTTCGGAATTCACCGGAGCTCATAAATACAGGGCTCCGGAGCCCAGTGCAATAGCGCTTCCGAAAAACCGAAGCTTAAATTACCTTTTCCTTTCTTTCCCATCTCCAAGCTTTTGCATTCTTTTTACCAAAACACTTATATGTGACCTAATGTGTCACACGCGTAGGGGATGGAGATGAAACATACTCAATTTTTATATCAGTTTTTAGGCTTAGACTGACTCGAGCTCAATCTGTATTACATTTAAAATTTTATTTATTCATGTATTGAAAAAAAATCTTCTTTTAAAATTACGTATTATATTCCACTTCAAATCATTTTAATGCTATTTTGATCAGAATGAAGGGGAAACAGAAATCGTGTTTTTCTATTTCAAATTTATATCGGCGACGTGTTGATACGGCGCCACTCAAGAGAGTGAACAATAAATTTGCTTTCAGTTCGATTTTCTTTTGTGACAGTAGGATAATTTTTTATTGGCTGGGTTTTCTTTTTTTATTTCGATATCTAACCTGAAAAGAATATTTTCTGTTTTATCCAACAAGCATCAGCTTGACGTTTTGTCTATTCGAGGTTTTTTGTCTTCTATTGCGTACGAGTATAAAAATCACGTTAGTGATTTTTCTATTTATTTTGTATCATGAACAGTACCCGCGCTAAGGCTCTGTGCACCTATACGAAGTCACTTTCCTTTGTAAGTAGAATAATTACCCTGTATTTTTATTCTGATAGAAAGCAATCGAGCAGTGTTTCCCCTTTTTCTATAAAAGCATAGATTCTTTCCGATAACGTTGTCACATTTTTAATTTTATCTGATTTTCAGGGACTCGCCGCAAAAGATTGTTATGCGGAAGGAAATGATTATAGCTTAAGATATGCACATTTACAGGAAATTGTAAAACATTGTTCAATTCTTCAGCATATAAATATTCATTTCTGTAAATTTCATTCATTTATTCTTAAAATTGCATAGCTGCGAACTATCTCTTTATTGTGTTAACACCATTTTCTAATCATAATCGTTACCCTATTTAATCGCAGAATTCTGCAATTAATTAACATAAAAAATAGGCACTGATTTTTACTATTCAGAAGAAGTGATAACTAAAAAGTTGAATAGTTGACAGCTAAGTATATGCTGATAGATATATTTAATTTTTTTTATTTTGCTAAAGAAAAAAAATGTTTTAAATTTTGCAATTAATGTACGAAATATAAATATGCAGATTACAGTGGCAGGGGGGAGGGGGGTGGAACGGTACAGTTGTTGTACCGGTAGCGCAGAATATTAGGGCTCCGGAACTTTTTTTGTTAGAATTTAAGCCCTGGGTGCAGTAATCTAATTGTAACGTAACCTTAATCTAACTCTACCATAAACATTACCTAACTGTACCCTAGCTGTAATATGTTACATAACCGTAACCTAACGGTAACCTAACAGTAACATACCTTCAACCTAACTATAAACAAATTATCACCTAACCGTAACCCAACTGTAACCTAATTGCAACCTAACCTTAATCTAATTATAACATAACCGTAACCTAACTGTAACGTAGCTATAAACTATCGGTAACTTAACCGTAACTAATTTTAAGCTAAATGTAACGTGACTGTAACCTACCTGTAACCTATCCATAATCCAACCGTAAACTATCTGTAACGGAAATGGAACATAACCGTAACCTAGCCGTAACCTATCTGTAACGGAAATGGAGCATAACCGTAACCTAATTATTACCTAACCGTAACGTAACCGTAACCTACTTATAACCTAACCCTAACCTAACTGTAACATAACAGTAACCTAACCGTAATCTATCTGTAAAATAAACGTATCATGACGGTACGCTAACCGTAAACTAATTATAACCTAACCGTATCCTAACTGTGATGTAACTATAACCTAACTGTAACCTAACCGTAACCTAACTGTAGCCTGGCGGTAACCTAACCGTAACCTAATTGTAATCTATCCGTAACCTACTGTAACCTATCCGGAACTTAACCGTAATCTAACTGTAACCTATCCGTAATCCTATTTGTAACCAAACTGTAACGTAACTGTAACCTATCCGTAACCTAATCTTAGCAGAAACGTAATCTAACTGTAACCTATCCATAACCTAACCGTAATCTAACTGTAACCTATCCGTAACCTATCCGTAACCTATCCGTAATCTTAATTGTAACCAAACTGCAACGTAACTGTATCCTATCTGTAACCTAATCGTAGCATAAATGTATTCTAACTGTAACCTATTCTTAACCTAACTGTAACCTATCCGTAACCTAATCTTAACCTATTTGTAACTTAAACGTAACCTAATTGTTACATAAATTTAATCTAACTGTGACGTAAACGTAATCTAACTGTACCTAACCGTAACCTAACTGTAGCCTGGCGGTAACCTAACTGTAACCTAATTGGAACCTATCCGTAACGTACTGTAACTTATCCGTAACCTAACCGTAATCTAACCGTAACCTATCCGTAATCTTAATTGTAACCAAACTGTAACGTAACTGTATCCTATCTGTAACCTAATCGTAGCATAAACGTAATCTACCGTAACCTATCCGTAACCTAACTGTAACCTATCCGTAACTTAACCCTAATCTAACTGTAACCTATCCGTAACCTAACCTTAACCTATTTGTAACTTAAATGTAACCTAATTGTTACCTAAATTTAATCTAATTGTGACGTAACCGTAATCTAACTGTAACCTAATTGTAACCTAACTGTAGCCTGGCGGTAACCTAACCGTAACCTAATTGGAACCTATCCGTAACCTAACCGTAATCTAACTGTAACCTATCCGTAATCTTAATTGTAACCAAACTGTAACGTAACTGTATCCTATCTGTGACCTAATCGTAGCATAAACGTAATCTAACGTAACCCATCCGTAACCTAACTGTAACCTATCCGTAACTTAACCTAATCTAACTGTAACGTATCCGTAACTAACCTTAACCTATTTGTAACTTAAATGTAACCTAATTGTTACCTAAATTTAATCTAACTGTGACGTAACCGTAATCTAACTGTAACCTAACCATAACCTAACTGTAGCCTAGCGGTAACCTAACCGTAACCTAATTGGAACCTATCCGTAACGTACTGTAACCTATCCGTAACCTAACCGTAATCTAACTGTAACCTATCCGTAATCTTAATTGTAACCAAACTGTAACGTAACTGTATCCTATCTGTGACCTAATCGTAGCATAAACGTAATCTAACGTAACCCATCCGTAACCTAACTGTAACCTATCCGTAACTTAACCCTAATCTAACTGTAACCTATCCGTAACAAACCTTAACCTATTTGTAACTTAAATGTAACCTAATTGTTGCCTAAATTTAATCTAACTGTGACGTAATCGTAATCTAACTGTAACCTAACCGTAACCTAACTGTAACCTAAGTTTAACGTAACCGTAAACTAATTATAACCTAACTGTATTCTAACTGTAACCTATACGAAACCTAACAGTATCCAAACCAAAACCTAACTGGGCTAATCGTCCTGTCGGCTAATTGTCCTGTCGGCTAAATGTCCTGTCGGCTAATTGTCCTGTCGGCTAATTGTCCTGTCGGCTAAATGTCCTGTCGATTAAATGTCCTGTCGGCTAATTGTCTTGTCGGCTAATTGTCCTGTCGGCTAAATGTCTTGTCGGCTAATTTTCTTGTCGGCTAAATGTCCTGTCGGCTAATTGTCCTGTCGGCTAATTGTCTTGTCGGCTAATCATCCTGTCTGCTAAACGTCTTGTCGGCTAATTGTCCATGTCGACTAACTGTCCTATCGGCTAATTGTCCTGTCGGCTAATTGTCTCTGTCGGCTATCTGTCTTGTCGGCTAACTGTCGCTGTCGGCTAATTGTCCTGTCGACTAAATGTACGTGTCGACTAAATGTACTTGTCGGCTAAACGTCCTGTCGTCTAATTGCTGTCTGCTAAATGTCTTGTCGGCTATTTGGTTGTCTGCTAAATGACATAGACCCTAAAGTGGCCACTCTAACGTCTGGTGAATTTTTATGATACATTTTTACTCATTAAAGTTCTAGAAACAAATACCAATAGTAACTATCATATCTATAATAATAAACACACATGCTACAATATATATTAAAACACACATTCACACATAAATAACGTCTGCATTCAACAGTTAATGGCTAATTTTTCACTCCAGTTGGGTTTATTGTATTTATTGTATGTATGTCTGTAAAATATTTATATATACCATTATCATATCTGTAGTTTCAATTGTTATTTTACTTTTTTTGTAATTCTTTTAAGATGTACCGGTTACTTTAAAGTTTACGGGTTCGATTTAGTTTCAATTTTGAGAAAAAAAAATTATCTTTACGTTAATAATGTTAATGGTAGCTATCCAAAAATATTTAATGAAGTTTAACTTGTCATTGTCTGAAAACTAACGAAAGTAGTTATTTTGCGTACTCAGGGGAGTAGATAAAAATATTTTTCGGGGAGGGGGGAGGGGGGGGGGAATTAAAAAATTTTCCAACTTGAAACAAATTGCTTCCAACTAAAATGATATGTGCAATGTGTGTTTAATGATAATGATACTTATGCATAAAAAAAGTTCTTTCCAAAGAAAAATACAGAAACTAAAAACAGAAAAATTATAATTATTGATTCATTGAATAAAAGTTTTTGTCTTATATTATGTACGAGTCATAATCGTACTTCATATGAAAATAGCCTAACGATATTTTGGAGATTTTTGAGAAAGGAAGAAATTTTTGGAGGAAATAGATTAGAGACACTGCTGATACAAGAGTAGGGAAATTCAGGTCTGGTAGATATATGATATTTTCGTAGCACAGAAAAACACAATTGCAAATTGAGTCTGGCTGCTTTTTGTATTTCTTTTGAAATTTTAACTAGTTTACTGTTACAGAACTCAGAAAGGTAATCAGCAAAACAATAAAAATTCCTTTTTTTTTTTTTTTTTTTTTTTACTTTTTTTTTTAAAAAAAGAAAAAATATTTTAAAAAATCTAGAATTTCCAAACTTTAAGCTTAAATTTCCCAAGTTCACATATATTGGAGGGGAAGGCTCCCCCCCCCCCATGAACCCCCATCGCGACGCCTCTGTGCGTACTGTCCAATTCATATTCATATGACAATAGTCTAAGGAACAGTTTTTGGAGAAGTTTGAAAAATATCATATCACAACTGCATTTAACAGATATTAAAACTTTCTAATAGTTTTTGCGTTTTATCACACATAGTTTGTTCAGAATTGCAACCGATGTTTTAAATTTAAAGAGCGGAATATATGCTCAAAATTAAAAAAATCATCAACGGTACAAAGAGAATTAGCGAAATTTTTATTATTATTATTAAATGCCAAACCATAAATGAATTTATAATAAGAAATATATAGCGAGGATGGTTCAATAATTATTTTCCCGAGTGTGTATAAAATATTTGTACTGCAATGGTTGATGTGGAATATTGAAGCTTTATGTCTTAGATGCCTATATGCTCAATTTCACAACCGTAGCTGCTATATTAATATATATATATATATACATTTATATTTATTCGTTTTAGCTGGAGAGGTGACGCCTAGCTTGAAAGGGGGTGTTGGGAGGAAAAGCTGGTTTGGAGCTTATGGGGTTCTGTGATAGATTTGTGACAACGTCTCATCTACTGTCACAAATCTATTACCCAACTGCTTCAGGTCATTGAGAATTCAATACTTAAATGTCTCTTTTGTTCTATAATACATAACTTCCTTATTTTCAAATTATTTTACTAGCACTTCAAAAAAAAAAAAAAAAAAAAAAAAAACCTTAACGTTGACATTCTTATCAATGACCAATAGCTAATTTCTAAATTGTAAATTTTTAGAAAAATTGATTATTTGTAAAAATGCTTAAATGCTGTTCTTACTCATATGAAATTCCATTTGGGTCTAAATAGTTATAATTTTTTAAAGCTAAGAATGTTAAATTTATTTGCAGTTCTATAAGTGACAATTAGAAAAACTCTTCTGTTTTCTATCAACTTAGACAGAAAAAAATTAAATCTTCTTCAACGAAATTCTCTTGAAATTTTGAATTTTATGAATTTCAAGTGTTTTCTGGCTCTAAAACAAGTAGTTTTTCTATTTTTTTTTTTTTTTTTTTTTTTTTTTTTTTAAATATAACTATTTTGGCAAAAATTAATTTTCAGTTCAGGATGAACAATTTTCAGCAGTGAAATTACGCTCGAAATTATTGAATATATAATACGTAATTTATCACATTACTAACTAAGCGTTGAACCAACAATGTGAAAAATGTTCAAGCCGGGAAATCGAACCCGGAACCTTTGGAATAGTGATCCAAGTGCTCAATGAAAATTTTGGTGCCTACTTACACTTAAAACCCTCAATAATTACTCTCAACTCGAATAAATTTGTACTTAAAGCATTTTTATACAATAAATACAATGTTGTGTTTAGCTAATGCAAAAT
The DNA here is from genome assembly GCA_963932465.1 of Maratus speciosus. NCBI lineage: Eukaryota > Metazoa > Arthropoda > Arachnida > Araneae > Salticidae > Maratus > Maratus speciosus. The sequence continues at coordinate 496,193,943 of OZ010794.1, read as the reverse complement.
TTTGAAAAATTCAAATGTACAATCACCTGAAAAATATTTTTTTGAACAGAAAAAAGGAAATTTTAGGTTCAGTTTTTAGAGACTAACGTGAAATATATGTTTTGAAACTTTCATGAAAAGTTATTCAGAAGTGTTTGACATATCGTGCGCGTTATGCCCAAAAACGTCTTTTGGAGAAAAATAACTTTAAAAGTTCGGAAACACCGTTTCAGCTGTTTATCGGGTATAATTCTAAAAGTTATACCTTCTGTTCTAATGGGAATTTCAAGGAAACAATTGTATCAAAATGTTCTGAAAAGATAGGAATTTAACATTTAAAAAATTAAATTTTCGAAAATTTTGAAGCTTTAAGAATCCTGAGACCCCTTATCAAAAATGTCTGTTATGGAAAACTCACAATTCTTACAAGAACAGTGTAAATAAATGTACTGTGATCTTATCTGTAACTGAGAAGTGTTTTGTAGTTGCAAACATTTCATAAAACTTATTTCAATAGGAGAAAAGCTAAATCCATGTAAATGGTTTAGAAATCAACCACATTAAGAAATATTTAGTTTTGACTGTTTCGCTGTGCTTACTGAATATGATCCAGCAAAGTATTTTGTATGAAAACTACCGTATACTTTTATTAGTTGACGAATTAAATAAATTTTATAATTCATTTTTAAATGGAAGTTAAAAGACTCGTCGGAACGTAAAGGGTTAAGGATATTTCCCTATATCTGTAACTCTTCATAAAACTCACTTAAAAAAATTGAAGCATCTCTATAATAATAGCCTAAGTCATGTGACTGTCATCAACAGTTCCGGGCTGACTGCTTCACTCTTTATATGTCAGGCGGCCATTTTGGTATTTGAATATTAGCCAGGCACAGGTGATAAATCGCTAAATATTGATCCATTGCCATCAATTCATCTATATTATTATAGTGAAAGTCCTGTGACTGGCATAAACAATTACGTGCCTTGTTTTTTCATATGCAATGCGGCCATTTTTAATCAAAATTATTTTTCAGAATAAAACTATATAAAAGTTGCACGATCACAAACAATTCTTGTTATTTTTGCGATAGCCGGGCGTAAATCTCGCCAAAAGAATTTTTTTACTTCCCAGTTAGCATTTTTAATTTTGCGCGTGGTAAATTAAAACAATGCTTTGATGCTAAAATTAAATATCATGGTTTATGGTATTATTTATTGCTTTTCTTCATTTTTTTCTTTTTCTTAAAAAAAAAAAAAGAAATAAATATCAATTTTAAATGTTTTAGCTTTAAAAAGGGATGTATTTTTAATAAATTGAGGGAAAGGATTATATTTTAAATGAAATTAATTGAATACGAAAAAATGACGCGGGAACAATATTTGGCGATTTATCAACTGCGCAGACCTAACATAAAATACAAAGTTCTTTATTTCTCTGTCAGAATCTTTCGATTTGGTTACGAATTAAGCAAGTAAATTGAATTATGAATAAAAGTAACATGATACAATGCTTAAGCATACATTTAAAAGAGACCAAACTGGCCGCCAAGGGCGGTTAGTTGTTAAGAGTAAATGATAACTTAATATCTCGATCACACACAACTATTATTTTCTTCTTTTCATTTCTTATGTTTTTCAAAAAGTTATAAAAAACGGCAAATACCTACGGTTATTATGTTTCTTAACTGATTCTAATGGACAATCCACTGCCACCAGAAAGAAAATGTGGTGAATCGGAAAATATGATAAGGCACCAAATCTATCTACCCTATCTATATTATAAAGGACAAACATATCTGTGCGTAACGCATACGTCATTCTGCGAATGGCAACACTTTGAAATTTGAAATGAAATTTCGGTTTTGCAATTTTCTTTACTGCAAATTTTTAAACTTCTAAACATCGCACATTTTAAATTTTTACACCGTTGTATAAGGAAAAAAATTCTCTTTTAAATGCAATTTGTTTGAAAGCTGTATCTCAATTTAATTTTGAGATATTAATTTTTTTGTAGTTTTTAATACATTTTTTGTAATTGTGGCAACGGAAGTCCGCCATTTCTGTTGAAAGTCATGGAGGGTTTAGAGGGAAAATAATCCCCGAGTAAAGAAAATAATATATTACTGTAGCTTTTGTTGCCGTTTTCTCATAAAAACTGAAAAAAAAATTGAAATTACAATGCGTGCTATGTCAGCGATTTTTTAAGTTTCCAATTTAAAGCCATTTTCAATTTTTACACCGTCAAATAGAGAAAAAAAAATCTACTTTCAAATGCAATGTGTTTGAAAATTGTATCTTAATTGACTGAGTTATTACGGTTTTTAAAATAATTAGCTGCCCGTGGCGACCAGTTTGGGCTCCCTTAAATGGAATGCTAGGCATTATATCGTGTTACTTTTATTCATAATTTAATTTACTTGCTCAATCCTTCGCCAAATCGGAAGATTCTGATAGAGAAATCAAGAACTCGGTATTTTTATGTTAGTCGGGCACAGGTGATAAATCGCCAAACATAGTACCCGTCGTATTTTTTCATATTTCTAAAGAAATATGAAATATTAAGTTAAAATATAACCCTTTCACTCATTTTAAAATGGATAACTTTAATTTAAAACTGAAACATTTCAAATTCACGAATTTCAATTAAAAAAAAATCTTTAAAAAAGGAAAAAGTAAAGAAAAGAATAAATGCCATAAACCATTTAATTTCAACATCAAAGCATTGTTTTAATTTACACCTCGAAAAATAAAAAATGCTGCTGGCGAGTTAAAAAATGCTATTGGCGATAATTGCGCCCAGCTAATATGAAAGTACGAACTTTTTGCGATTATAGCAACTTTTATGTAGTATTATTTGAAAAAAATATTTTAATGAAATAGGTTGCCATAAAATATGTTGCCAAATTTCTTTTCTCGCCATGGACCTTTTCTCTATTTCGCCAAGTACCTATGCTGGAAAAGTACCTTCATTTATTTATTTATTTGTTGTATTTTAAATTAGATGAATAAAAGACGGCACAGGTGTCATATACGCACTACGTTGGCGCGACTTTTTTCTGACGCCAATGTCATATACGCACAGGGGTACTTAACTGGCTCCAAAGTGTCGTTATTTTCCTTGATATGGTAGCCCGGATGTTGTGTTTTATTTATTAATAAATTGTTTATTTACTTTTATTTTATTTTTTTAAATTATATAAATTGTTTTGTTCTATATTTATTAATTAAACTTTTTTTTATTTATTGTTATTCCCTTTTTAAAAATGTTACACAATAACCAATGAGATGCGTTACATTCAGGTGTTGCCATTAAACAATTAACAAATAATCGCGATTTCTGTGCCACCTACGATAGCATAAAATATATAGATTTTCAAGCATGAATTATTTTTACATTTATCTATCCCGTGTAGCTCGATTACGAAAGATTAATCTCCCTTAAAAAAATGTAAAAAGTTCGGCATTTGTCTCTGTCTAATGTTGCATAACAAAATTAAAACTTCCTCTATAGAAAAATTAATAAAATAATGTAAATAAGAAAACAATTTAACAGACATGTGATTGAACCACGTGCTTAAAGCAATGAAATGATCGGAAAATCTGCCGTAAGTCGTAAAATCTTGGGCTAATAACTCCTAGCATGCGCTGACATGTGAAAGTATCGCTTTTAATAAAATTTAAAACTTTATTTGATTGCATAATTGATATTTTTCAGATAAAAAATCTTAGTGGGCAATCTAAAATATATATTACATGTAAAAAAAAAAAAGAAAAAAGAAAAAAAAGAAAAGAATGGTTTTCACCTATACTCTGTAACCCGAGGAGCTCGGGTTCGATCCCCTAGTATATATAAAATCCTAATGAATCGAATTGAAACGAATTTATTCTCCTAAAATATAGAATACTTTGCGATGAAATTAACACCAAAAATCCGTATTGATCCACAGATCTCAAAACTGGTATTAGAATTTTAATATTAGAATTAGTTTTCGAAATACTAAATTTTCTAATTTTAAATACTTTTTTTCTAATGATGGCAAATCAAATTTTAATCATAACACATATTTTTTTTTCATATTTTAGAACAGGTTATTTTAAATTAATTTGGCGACGAGTTTGGCCTCCCTTAAATGTATGCTAAGAAATGCATCATGTTACTTTTATTCAGAATTCAATTTGTATTTCATTATAATTTTATTTAATACAAAACTTTCATTTAAAATTGAAACCTTTAAAATAAATGGCTTTTACTTCATTCTTTTTTTTAAACGAACCGAAAAGAATAATATTAAACACACATGTCATATACGCAACGGGGTACCTAATTGGCGCCAAAATGGCGTTATTTTGCCTGACATGGTAACCCGGCTATTGTTGTTTGTTTATTAATAAATGTTTATTTGAATTTATTTTCTTTTTATTTACAAAAAATGTTATAAATTGTTTTGTTCTATAGTTATTAATTATTTTTTATTTATTTATTGTTATTTCATTTTAAAAATAACAGAAAATAATTTAAAAATACATATGTAACAGGTATTTGAAAACGAGGTTTTCGCCAAATTGTCGTAAAAAAAAAAATCACGCCAAACCCGGTGCGTATGTGACAATGCAACAAATCATGAGATTTAATTTCCACTTCAAAGCAACGTTTTAATGTTATTACTTCTCCCGTCGACCAATTTCGCCAAATTATACAAATTGACATTTTTTTTTAAATAACAAAAGAACAAATAAATTAGTATAACATTAATCAAAATACAAATAAAACGTCGAAATAAAAATCACTTGATGGCGTGAACATGTGTAACTTCCTTAAAGTCAAGTGAATGTGAGATTTACTACCAACCATTATTGGCATTTAATCTTATAGTTTGGCGACGGATTTTTGGTGTCGATGGAATAACCAAGTAGCACCTTTTTTTTTTTTTTTTTTTTTTTTTTTTATTAACCACTTGAAAAATAAAAAAAAATGCTAACTGGCGAGTTAAAAAAAAGCTATTGGCGAGATTTTCACCCGGCTAACATAAAAGTACCAGGAATTCTTTGTGATCATGGCAACTTTTATGTAGTTTTATTCGAAAAAATAATTTTGATTCTTTAATCAAAATGGAAACCTTTCTTATGAAAAGCGAAGGAATCAGTCCGTTGTTTATGGCAGTTACATGACTTGGACTATTGTAATATAAACGAAATAATGGGGATAGAATAATATTCGGCGACTTATCACACCTGTGGCTGGCTAAAATTAAAGTGCCAAAATGGCCGCCTGGAATATAAAAAGCGAAGGGATCCGCCTGGAGCTGTTGATGATAGTCACATGACTTAGGCTATTATTATAGAGATTGTTTTCAATTCTAAAAACAGCGCAATGAATAAGATTTCCTAACGATTAAAAATTTATTTTCACGTGACTATTAAAAACAGAAAAAAAAAACTTTAAAATTACTATTAAATTAGTACGTGTTAAAAGCAGGAAAATATTGAAAATTATGTCCTGAAAATTGCATTTACACGTGAATATTAAAAGGGAAAGGAAACTTTAAAATAATAAATACATTAATATCCAGAATTTACAAACAAATTTCGAAATACAAAAATGCTTTTGTTCACTTACTTGATCACCCGACCGGAGCACCAACCAAAGAATGGCATAGGATGTAACGCTCCGGTGGAAAATCCCCACAACAATCACCGATGCCGGACATCGGAAAGCACCCAAAATAACAAGGAAAAAGTCACATATTCTGACGAACTTACATAGTAAATCGTAAATTTACAAAACAATTGATGTTGCTTTCATCATAATAATATAAATAAAAACAAAAGTGAAGTGACTTAAATGTATAACAAAAGTTAAGACTATAAATCCTTGTTCAAGATTATGAAGTATAAATGTTCATAAAAGTTCACTGTTCACTAATGTTCAAAAGAGTTCAGTGTTCGAAAGAAAAATGTAAAATGTTGTTCACTTACTTAATAAAAGGAAAATTTTCATCACAATATTCTGATGCTAATGTGGAATTTAAGAATTAAAATTAAGTGGTTCAAAAATGAACCACCGCCCTTGAAGGGGTTAAAGTAGCAAATTTTAGTAATTGTATTATGTCAATCGTTTTATAACGCTGTTAAAAAATGGCGAGAGACAAAGATTCTGTTACTTAATTCATTTTATTTTAGCTTCATTTCAAATGTTTAACTGATCTTCTTTAACCAAACACGAAAACAACAGCAACTGATTCTACCTTAAATTTTTGCAATCAAAGGGAATTGAATGAAAACCCGTTTACAGGGAGATCGCTACAGGTTTTTTCAGTATAATTCAATCTTCTCTAATCTTTTTAAAAACGATCAGATTAGCGTGCTTTTAGATTCTAGAGTGTCTGAACGGGGGTTGGCGAGCGTAGCTTGCAGGAGGCAGAGCCCCCTAGTAGAATGATGAAGTTTGTGTAAGAAAAAAATCCGAAGCATTCCGAAGATCCGAAACTGAGCCATATAAAACCTGAGTTTCAAAATAAATATCAAATATTTATATCAGATATCTAATTTGCACAATAAAAAAAAACAAGCCCAGTGTGATCTGTAAAGTTTTTAATCATTTAATACGACGCTGTATCAATAAGTTTTGGCCTGACATAGAAATAATTGAATGAAATTGCAACATTTTATGAGTCCTTTTCAATATTGTCTGAGTGCACATTAACACATTTATGCAACCGGTATTTCAAAAAGAGGGGGGGAGGATGTATTACAAGAGGCGCGATAGTAGTAGACCCAAAGGACATTTTTCTAATTTTTGAAGACCCCACACATGAGACACATTGTTGGAAAGTCGTGCGACCACTTATTCATGTTATGCACCTCCCTCCCCCATTCCCAAATTTGCCCTCCAGGGGCACTTTTCTAAATTTTGAGGACAACATTCATGTCCCCGTGGGACAAAATTATACGGAAGGGCTCGGGAGGTGCATAGTGTGAATAAGTGGTCATAGGACTTTCCAACAATATGTTGCACTTGGGGGTTGGCAAAAGTTAGAAAAATGCACCCCCTTTAGGGTCTACTATCCTCCTGGAATATATCCTCCTCCCTCTTTTTGAAATACCTGTTATGCAAATGTGTTACTGCTGTGCACATTGACTAGATAGAAAAGGACTCATAAAATGCTGCAATTTCATAAATTTCACTCAATTATTTCCATGTGAGGGTAAAAATGTTTTGATACACCCTCGTAATAATAATAAGAATTTCGTTGATAAACTTTAGATTGAATAAGGGAACGATCACTGTCACTCTTGTGACCACCACAGCAAATTTCCATATATATTTCCAATTCTGTTACTACAAAATATATTTAAGATAAATTTGATGCAACTTCTTAAAAATACATGTACTCTACTTTCATAAACTATATACAATTTGTAACAAAAAGCATTTTACTTGGCTATATAATAACAAATGAAAATTTTGTTACTCTTGTGACCACAAAAAAATGCAATTTTCAGAAATTGTGTTTGACGCAGAAATTCTGTGAATTATGTGAGACTATAGAAATAAAATTTACAGAATATAGCAGAGTAATTATGTCTTTTTAAAAAGCATTAATCATTCAACACATGAATTAGTTACATTTGATTTTGCAAAATGCTAAGTGTTACTCTTGTGACATTTTGTCCATAATGTAATTTTAGCAAAAATTCAGTTTAAATGCTAAACAAAATGATTGAAATAAGTTTTAAAAAATATTTTCCATACAGAACAACTTTTAATGATCGTTTAATTTTAAAATAACATAAAATAATGTAAAAAATTCTAAAATTAACAAACACTATAACCACATAGCAACCTCTCAGTTTCTGCTACTTAGCAGAATAAGACATTGTCTTCATTATGAATAATATCACTTGCAACTTCCCCTGTATCATGATTTACTAACTGAAACACAAATTCTTTGTACGAATCATGTTAGTGTAAAGTTTGTAGTAGATAGTGCATTTGTCATGGTTTTAACAAATTGTATTTGTTGAATGTCCTTCGCTGTTGGTATTTTCTCAGAAAGTAATGAAACTTTATTGTATTATTTCTTTTGACAAAATAATCAGTATATCATAGAATTGCTTTTTCAGCACGCACTTCATTCCATATATATTATTATACAACAACACAAAACAAATCTACAGCATCTATACCAAGAGTATTTGAAAAAAAATATGCCCAATTAAGTTAAGTTAGAAAGGAGTCTGATTCATTGCAGGCATATTTGCATAGTTATATTTATTTTTTTAATTGGAAAGCACAACCATCATGTAAAAAAATAAAACAGGTACATTTTAGGAAAATACAAATTCCCTTAAAGATGCAATGTTGAAATTTTACATACGAAAGCATTTACAAAAAATTGATTATGAGTTACATTGTCTAAAATAACAGCATAAGATTTTACTTTAATGGGATCATACTAAATAAAAAGCTGAAAGTACAGTCCTTGTGGATTTGACCAGTAATGTAGTATTTCATACGAAAATTTCGTCTTGGTATGAAAATAAAACAGTTTCCAGAAAATCCACTGGCATAAATATTCTTTGAGAAATGGTGATTTTTTTTGGCATTACGAAAATAATCCCTTGTACAAGTTTCAATGACCGTGTGCCAGAGAAATGGATTTAGTTGCTTTCGAAAATTTTTAAAAAATCAGAAATGGTTTCTTTAACTGTTACTTTTTCAAAATGTTTATCAACGTTTTGGGTAAAAATTTTAAGTAGTGTTTTATTTATTAAAACTTTTGTATGCTTTCCATTACTCTTGTGACATTTAAGTATTAACGTTTAAATACAGCCAAAAATATATTTAAGACATTGTCTAAAAGTTTTTATCTATGTAGATCTTAAAGATATGATAATAGTTTGTTGATTTGAACACATAGTAATTTTATTGAATTCTAAAAAGTAAAAAAATCATACATTTGAATAAGTTGTATTTTAAGCTCAAATGTAAATGTAGTTTTATATTGCTAGTATTCAGCTCGTTCTCAGTAAGCGCTTTCTCTTATGAAATTAAAACTTACAAATTCATATACTTCAACTCTGAATTGATATATCACGCTTATTTTTCAGTTTAAAAAAATTTTTCAGCAAAAATTTTTTTCTGCCGGTGACGTTCCCATAATATTTTTGCTTGAAGTACAAACTTACAATTTCAAAGAAAATCTACATGATTTACAGTAGCAAGAAAAACCTTTTACTAAAATTAATTTTTTATGCACATTGTGAAACTTTTTTTCTCCACTGAAAAAAACGACTCTCATACGTGATTATGAAGTTTAGTTTCTTCTGTAAGCATTTGTGATAAGTAAGTGTCTTTGTTATTCTCAAGAGTAAGGAAAAATCTCTGAAGAAAGCTTTAAATTTATGTAAGCCAACCAGAAAATCAAGAGTACGAAAGGAAAATGTTAAATGTGTATTAAAAAATGTCAAAAACCTAACAGTGTCATACGTGATTATGACGTTTATATTTTTATGCAGACATTTGTGAAAAGTGCGCGTCTTTGTTATTCTCAAGAATACGGAAAATTTTCTGAAGAAAACCTTAAGATTTTGATGCCAACCAGAAAATCATAACTTCGAAAGGAAAATGTTGAATGCATATATAAAAATGTCAAAAAACATAAAAATCTAAAAGAATTTCAAGAGGTATATTTTGTCAGCCTAGAGTCGAATTTATTATAATACTTTAAAATTTACATGAGTTTTAATTTTGCATTTACTTCACACTTTTGTCTTTTGTTATAAATTTATTATTATACTTTCATAACACTTGTTTTTCATTCTGGAAAAGAATGGAACCAGCTAATTTTAAAGAAGGGTTTATATCTCTTTTTAAGCATGTCATTTTGTAGTTTTATTTTTATGTAATTAAAAATGGCTAAAAGAAACATTTTTATATATTGTTTTCAGATGTAGAAAAAAAGTAAACACCTCCTACTATAGGTGCAGATTCCCAAAATTTTTAAGGAGCCAGTGGTTCCTAAATCCCAAAAATCCAGTCGCCACTTTGGCTCCTAACCAAATTCTAGTGGCCACATTGCGAACCAACTCAGAAAACAATAGTTTTTATATGGAAAAAACTTAACATAAAAAATCAGGAATTCAAAATGAAAATTATTTAATAAATACACATGTAGAACAAAACACAAACTAATTGCAACAAATGTGTATATTTAATTTAATCCTAAAATTCTTGAAACTTTGATATTAAAAAAGTATAATATAAATCTGAAAAGATCAGAAGATAAAGTTGGAGAAGATACAATTGAATAACAAAACAGGTTTTGGCTAAGCAGTCATGATAATGGGAAATATTAGGGAAACTTTGTTTCTTATTTTGATTTTGTCATATCAAAGTATGCATATAAAAAATTTTAGGAATGTGTAAGATTATTTTGAACTATAAAAATCTCGCACTTGGAGAAAACATTTAAAGAGCAAGAATATACCTCGCGTTAAATATTTTTTCGTGCAATTTTCTTTTCCCCTTTGTTCTTTTTTCATCAGAATTCGGAATCTTCTATCCTTTCGACTCCATGATCCAAAGCCCTTAAATAATCTCCATCGCATCGGGAACTTTGGACTATCTCGTGAGCCGCTCTGCAGTAGAGGAGTATTTATTTCAACTCTGGATTTCGGAAGAAAACTTCGAAGAAATACTTGCTTTCGCTGATGTCCAAAGGAGAAGCTTTACTATTAGCACGCTCATGTGTCGAGCTTCGCAACTGCTAAGCTTTGTAGTGGAGCGGATTTGCGCAGAATTATATTAGAGCATAATGTTCGGCAAGAAAGCAGTACACCGCGAGGCATCGTTCACGACGGTAACGGAGATCGCAAAAATTCCCTGACTTTTCATCAAGGTCGTACTTGATCTCGGCCAGTGAAAAGAGCAGGTGCTTTTCTATTTGCAAAAGAAAAAAAAAATCAAAATTCCGCGACGGGGATTGGGAACACTAAGAAACAAAAAGTTAGTCGCCACAGAAAAAAATTTAGTCGCCACGTGGCGACTGGCGACCGTAAATCCGCACCTATACCTTCTACTATTTCTGCCATTAATTATAATAGAAGAAAGTTACTGGTTCCAAACAATTTGAAATAACGTCTACTTTAAAATTATGTCTATAAAGTTGTATCTATTAGAGTCTAGTTTTAAATAGGTACATAAAATTTGCTTAGAGGGCCATCTACAAATAAAAACTAGACCAAAATTTGTTTTTTTTCAATAGCAGTATAGAATTTTGATAATATATTTCAAATCCTTGGTTCAAATTATGAGTAGAAACGAAATTTAAGTCTTTTAGATGATAAGTCTTTGAATTATAAACATTCAAAATTTAGAGCTTCTAATATTAAATTACATTTTCATATTTTTGTTAATATATCTCTTGAAATTGCAATAATTATGTTATAATTTTTTGTGTGGTTATATTACTAAGCAACTCAAAAATAAATACATTTAATTTGTAGTTTAAAAAGTTTTATAAAATGAATTATGAATTATAAAATTAACATTCGAAAAAAATATGAATTGCAATCTGCAATTTTTTTTTCATTGATTTATATTTATTATGTCTTGCTTTATGCGAATTGTCAATTTGAAATTTTTCTTCAAAGTATTTTTCGAATTAGCAAAATAAATAAATAGAATTCTAAATTCATCTTTAATGCACTGGCCTCCAAAAGTTAAGGTACAGGGACTGCATGCTTTCAATTGCACACGTTTTGTCGAATATCTACAAAAACTATTGGCGAATTGTTCTTGAACTTCTGGGTATGAAAAGAACATGTTTGATTTCATATTTCTTGGTGAAGATTTAGTCGAGAGGACAATTAGGGGGCTAATAATAAATTTAAAAATAAAATAATATTTGCGATCACCTATGTAACAGAAAATGCTGGAAATGGTTTGTCACTGTGTTAAATGACTATTTGGGTCTCGTTCAAAGTTTGTGTGCATTTGTGCAAGCATAGCACGCATATTTGAGAAGATGTTAACGTTTTTCTCGCCTCCGTTCCGTAATCTTTTCCCCGATAGCAGCCGTAATTAGCGGCGCGTCACTTACGGTACAGTATTGTTTGGCTACAAATGGCCTTAGCTCACGTTGACCGCAACGAAACAGCCATGCGGCCCGAAGTCGAGTGTTTGTTGGGATAACTTTCCGAAAACTTGCTAAAGAATATTAGCAAAAGTATACTGTAATTGAAACATGAATATATTGAATATTTGATGAGATATGGGCATTTTTATGAGATAATTTTTAACTGCACATGCGCGGAAGATTTCAAAATTTTTATTTCATAATTTGGTAGTCATTATTTTGGGGCAACATCTATAAAAAGTCCAGTCAAATGTTGTGAAAACTTAGAAAGATATAGTGAACTGATTGAAAAGTTTAGGAAAATTCCTTATAATAAAGCTATTTTTAGAAAGCAACTCACTTTATCGACCCTGTCTTTGTGAATTTTCGCGATATTGGACAAAACGTTTTATATAAGTTGCCCTAAATAGCTGACTACCAAATTATATAATAAAAATTTTAGGATCGTCCACGCATGAGCAGTTAAAAATTATTTCATACAAATACCCATATCTCAACAAATATTCAATATATTCATGTTTGAATTGCAGTATACTGTTGCTACTGTTCTTTGTCAGGTTTTGGAATGTTGTGTTAAATTTCGTTGAAAACTCTGTATGCTATAAACAAAAAACGTTTGAATTTTTTCACAAAAACGTTACAATCTTCACGAATATGAATGCTATGCTTACACAAATGCATACAAACGTTGAACAGGACCCAAATAGTCCTTTATCACAGTGACAAACTATTTCCAGCATTTTCTGTTACATAGGTGATAGCAAATATTATTTTATTATTAAATTTATTATTAGCCCTCTAATTGTACCCCCCGATAAATCTTCACCGAGAAATGTGAAATCAAACATGTTCTTTACATCCTAGAAGTTTAAGAACAATTCGCCAATAATGCTGGTAGATATTCGACAAAACGTGTACAATCCAAAGCATCCAGCCTCTGTACCTTAACTTTTGGAGGTCAGTGTAAGTTAAACTTAAAATTACACTATGTGTAAAATACTTAAAAGATGACAAAATATTTAAATTTTAAAAACACCATATTTATGAAATTATTATTTAACAAAATATTTATGATTAAAAAACATCGAAATGATGGTTTAAGGAGCCGTCTATGGTACGCAGAAAAGCATAATTTGAAAAATATATATATATTTAATTCATTCCATTGAAACATTTGACTAGCAATAGTCCAAACACATTAACCCCTTGGGGACCAGCGACACGTATACGTGCCGCATGAAGCGCTCAGAATCCTTGTTTTTTCTCACCAGTAAAATTTTACTGTAAAATTTGCTTTAAGTAATCAGAGCATTTTCTCGATTCAACAAGACACAAATTTCTGTTTTTAAAAAACGGTGACAAAAGATTAAAAATTTCGTAAAAGGCTCTCGTCCCGAAGGGGTTAAGCGAGTGAAATGGTCATATAGTGAAGAAATAATACAGTAATAGAAGCGACATAGCCATTTTGTAGCATTTCGACAATCGAGCATGAAACTTCAATTTCGATACAGCCACATAGGCTCATTTTAAAAAAATTTCTGAAACTATTCATACTAATTTTCAGAAAATTTATATTTAGGGTAATTGGAGTATGTAGAATTTATTTATGGTGTCAAACTTGGGTACTGCTACTGAAAAAAAAAAGTTTGGTCTGGTTTTGATTTGTAGGTAGACCCCTAAGAAAATTTTATTTACATCATTTAAAAGTAGACTTAATTTCCAATCGTTTCGTCAGAAAATTTCTTCTTCAATAATTTGTTGAGAAGTTAGTAGGGGCTGTTTACTTTTTTCCAAGACTGTACAACCTTTGCTCGATAAACAACTTTTTCCCATGTGTTCTTATAACTTATATTTCCACTGCACACTTTTGCGATACGTTTTTATCTCTATTACTTCGAAGAATAAAGAAAATACTCCAAAGGATGTTTTGAATTTATGAAACCAAGAAAAATAAATCTAGAAAATAAAGACCATGGATAGAAAAATAAAGACAGTGGAGAATGCAGATATAAAAATTTCGAAAATCTTAAACATCTAGAAGAATTTCAAATATCTTTTAAACTTTGGTTTCACGTACAATTTTATATAGTAATTAAATCCTGTACTTTTGGTTATATTTGATTCATTCCGTTTTAAATTTTATGTGCTTATTTTATTGAAAACACATTTGTTTATTTTGCGTATGAACCGATACTTTTATTTTGCTACAACTAATTTTAAATATATTTTTTACATTGCATTTTTTTTTACTTATTGCGCTTTGTAGTTTTATTTATACAGTCAAAACTAACTAGAAATTCGTTTCTTAATCATCAATTTGCTTTTATTTACTAATCATCAATTTGCTACAATTTTTTTCTCTTCAGTGTCTCATACGTGACATAAATATTACTTTCCTCTTTGCGTTTTTGTGATTCCTACACATCTCTATCAGTTGAAATCAAAATTAAAATTTTCCAAAGAATTCCTTACTTATGAAATCACCCAGAATAACCCGGGAAAAGAAAACAACTTCATGTGGAATTAGGATATAAAAATGTCAATAATCCTAAATATCTTCAAATATTTCAAAGATATTTTTGTTATTTCACAATGAAGTTTATTATAATAAATTACGTTTTTTTTTTTTTTTCTTTTTTAAGAAACATAATATGGAAAATTCTGGAATGTTAAATTTCAGAATAAGCTTGAAAAAACTTAAAGTTTACAGTCTACACTGTTAAAAATTTTGCAGCATTCTGGCAGGTCATTCGACCGTTTTTTGAAAAAACGGTTTCATAACCATAATTTAACAATATTCCGATCATAAAATGGCCAATAATATGGTCAGAATAGTGTTAAAATTACGTTTGTTTAACCGTTTTCGGAAAAAAACAGTCAAATGACCTGCCAGAATGCTGCAAATTTTTAACAGTGTACATTGCTCTAACAACACCGTGAGTTAACAAAATTGACAATGACATTTAAACATAAAATCTAGATATTATACATCTTTATCATCATATTTATTTATACAAATTCATGTTGTGACGTTCGTGTACGCCCTCTCAATTCTAGCAGCGCTCTCTTTTGTAAAAAGAGGAGAAACAGAGCAGAACGTGGGATAGCTTCACCCAAGAAGGTGAACTAAAAAGTCTGTAAACGACTGTGGCCACTGCCAGTCTTAAAGAAACAAAATGGAACCCATATACGAAATATTGATAATTATAAGTGTCATTCATTGTGCTAGTATATGTCCACATTGTCGTCCACTTCGTGAAATAAATGTGTCGTGTTCTAGAAAGAATTGGCCACTTTTTGATTAAAAGCCCACACGAACGATCATACGGCCGTTTACACTGGTGACAGAATTAATGTGGGATTTGGCCAATACTACTGCTAAGTTAAAGTAAGTTGTGGAGTTCTTATTTAAGTATTGCGCGGCAGCGCAATATTTATTTATTTCCAGTGTCACTTCCCAATGTTAATTTAACATGGAAAAGCCTATGGAGATCATAACTTTTTCATTTTTTCTTCCCACCTTTTTGTCCCTGATGCCACTCATTTTTTATTCTTTACTAATTCTAATGATATTATAAATTTAAAGTGTAAAAACGTTTGCCTGACGTCAGGGTCAAAACGAATGGTAAAACGCCTTTGCATATGGGTGAAATATAACCGAGAGAGAAACATGGGCCAATTTTTTTTAGATTATTCAAATATTTTTCTTAATAATTCCAGTTTTCGCTTTTTTCATTGAAAATCAACGGACATTTTTCATAGAAAATGTAACATTTTTACTTCATTGTTGCAAAAATTTCAAAAGCCGTAATAATAATTTCTTTCTTTTTAGTTGAAAGATTTTCACGTGAAATATTAAATAGAGCTAGTTTTTTTTTTCTTAATTAAAATGTTGAATATGGCGTCATCTCTCTATTCTAAAAAAAAGTAACTACCGCTGTCACCGCCGCCGCCGCCGCCGGTTTTGAATTTTTTGTGACCGGAGGTCTTTCTTCGTTAATATTAAGAAAAATAATGCATACAAAAATATGAAAATCGGTAGTATTATACAAAAATGTTTGAAAAACACGCTGATGCAGACAGTTTTCAAATCGAAGAATTATTTTAAGAGATATTTAATGCTAAAGTTGGACAAAATCGTTCCACTAAAAAAGTTTTATAGGAGCAAAAACTATACATCGGAATTTAATAATTTTTAGATCAGTTTATACGTTATAATTTCCCGGTGTGCAGAATTAGTTTATTTTTTTAATTTGACTGATTTTTCGAGGTTTCATTTCTATTTTAAATTCAAATTTTCAGCATTTCGAGAGATATTTTTTTCTTATTTCAGAAAATTGTACTAATTTAACCTGTTGCCATCTTTATAAACAACGGAAACAATAATGTTTGCTTCAAATTAAAAATTTATTTACACGTGACTACTATAAACAGAAAAAAACTTTCAAATTAGAATTAAATAATTACTTATAAAAAGCAGGAACTTATTGAAAATTACTTCATCTATAATTACACATGAATTTTAACAGAGAAAGGATATTGTAAAATAATAAATTTATTAATATGCGTTAGAAGTCTTAAATAGGAGAAATTACATCACATTTACGTCACATTACAGTTATTACATAAAATGAACACAAAATAATATTGCAAAACAGTATAAATTTTAAAATAGCGCGAGACATTTACTTGATATTTTGAGATGAATTTTTCAACTTTTTTTTTTTTTTTTTTTTTTTTTTTTTTGGACTGCGCAAATAATATTTCATTTCTAATAAAAGCATTTTCACGTGAATATTAAAAAGGGAAAGAAAAGTTTGGTGAAAATTACGTCAGATTAAAAACGATATATTTAAAATGTCTTATTTAAAAGGACTTTCTTTTCGCTTTGTTAAAAAATACCGGGAGACAAAGACTCTGTTTACTTAATTCATTTTATATTAGATGATTTTGAAGTGCCATTGTATCTTTTAACAGCAGCTGATTTTTCCGTAAAATTCCCCAATCAAAGAGAAATGAATAGAAACCCGTTTATAGGGAGATCGCTTTTGTTCTTTTAATTATAATTCAATCTTCCAAAATCTTTTTAAAGCCGATCAAATTAGCGTGCTTTTAGAGACTGCAGTGTCTGAACGGGGGTTGGCGAGCGTAGCTCGTAGGGGGCCGAGCCCCCTAGTGGTGGAAATAAAAAGGATATTTTCGGAATAAGTTTTTGCTTTGGTCAAGTTTATATTTCTCTCTATTCTAAAAAAAAGTAACTACCGCTGTCACCGCCGCCGCCGCCGGTTTTGAATTTTTTGTGACCGGAGGTCTTTCTTCGTTAATATTAAGAAAAATAATGCATACAAAAATATGAAAATCAGTGGTTTTGTACAGAAATGTTTGATAAACACGCTGATGCAGATAGTTTTCAAATCGAAGAATTATTGTAAGAGATATTTAATGCTAAAGTTGGACAAAATCGTTTCACTAAAAAAGTTTTATAGCAGCAAAAAATATACATGGCAGTGTAATCATTTTTAGATCATTTTATGCGTTAGAATTTGCCGGAGTGCAGATTGCATTAATTTTTTTTATTTTGACTCATTTTTTGAGGTTTTATTTCTATTTTAAATTCAAATTTTCAGCATTTCTTGAGATATTTTTTACAGATTTTAGAAAATGATATTAATTTAAACTGTTGCCAACTGTATAAACAGCGGAAACAATAATGTTTGCTTAAAAGAAAAAAAAATATTTATACGTGTAATAAATTAAAAATTTATTTACACGTGACTATTATAAACAGGAAAAAACATTGGAATTAGAATTAAATAATTATGTACAAAAAGCAAGAACTTATTAAAAATTACGTCATAAAAACAATAATTACACGTGAATTTTAAGAGAGAAAGGAATTTGTAAAATAATAAATTTATTAACATGCTTTAGAAGTCTTAAATAGGAGAAATTACGTCATATTTACGTCACATTACAGTTATTACATAAAACGAACACAAAATAATATGGCAAAACGGTTTAAATTTAGAAATTGCGCTAGACATTTATTTGATATTTTGAGTGGATACATTTAAACTATTTTTCTTAGGAAAGCGCAAATAATATTTCATTTCTAACACAAGCATTTTCACGTGAATATTAAAAAGAGAAAGAATAATTTGGTCAAAATTACGTCAGATTAAAAACGATTAATTTAAAAGAACTTTCTTTTCGCTTTGTTAAAAAATACCGGGAGACAAAGATTCTGTTTACTTAATTCCTTTTATACTAGCTTATTTTGAAATGTTGTTACACGTGTCTACGTCATCAAGTTATTTTTATTTCGACGTTTTATTTGGTATTTTTATTAATGTTGTACTAATTTATTTGTTCTTTCGTTATTTAAAATAAAAATTATGTCAATTTGTATAATTTGGCGAGTGGTATGGCGATTTATATAATTTGGCGAAATTAGTCGACGGGATAATCAAGTAGTACCGCAGCGGATTTGGCGTTAAAATTTCCCCAATCAAAGAGAAACGAATAGAAATCTGTTTATAGGGAGATCGCCACTGTTTTTTAAATTATAATTCAATCTTTCGAAATCTTTTTAAAGCCGATCACATTAGCGTGCATTTAGAGTCTGCGGTGTCTGGACGGGGGTTGGCGAGCGTAGCTCGTAGGGGGCCGAGCCCCCTAGTTAGTAAAAAGTTTCTAATGGATAGCTATATTTACACAGGTAGCTAACCTAGGGGGGGAATTACATAATTTGAATTTTAAAATGTATTTTTTTCCGAGATGAGAACTATTTATATCCCAAGTTAAACTTAGGTAATAATTTTCTGATGTGTTTACATCACCCCTTGGGAGAGAATAAGGTTTAAAAATTTAAGTAAAACTTTTATTTTTTATTTTTTTACTGTATCGCAGCTATAATATTGTTAAATATTAGCAGTAAGGATTCAACAAAATTTACATTTACATTCATAGCGTTCCTGAGTGGGAAATAGAGTATCTAAATTCAAGTGAAGTTAACTTTTTATGTTTTGATTATAGATTTTTTACGTTCAGATTAGAAGTTTTTGTCCAAACTACCGCATCCTGCATTACTACAGTGGTGAAACATTTTGAATTACACATTGGTAAACTGCATCCCACATTGTGATGCAATACCGCATACACCAAAGCCTGATGATGATACTTTCTATTAATTTTGAAATGCGTTCGTCTGAGTGCATTAGTTATTAAAAAACTTGACATATTGAACAAAAACATAATTTGAAGAACAAATTAAAAAAGCAAAATTTCTTTCCCACATTGTTTAAGCCCGAGAAGGGAAAGATATTAAGTTATTTCATTCAATTAGTTTTACATTTAATGTTAAATTTTTGTAACAAATTAGTTAAGCTAATTGAAGATTAAAAAATAAAAATAAAATTCATACAATATGATAGGTACTTAAAACACCCTAAAAAATTAGATTCCGTTCAAATGAAATCGAAATAAATCTTTGACTTGTTTTTAAGTTTTTTATCTTCCATGCATCTTATCATTTTATGCACAATTGTCATAAACATAATACAAAATCTGCAATACAAATATTTTCAATTAAAAATGTAAGAAGTCAAAGATTTATTTCGATTTCATTTGAAAGGAATCTAATTTTTTAAGGTGTTTTAAGTATCATATTGTATGAATTTTATTTTTATTTTTATTTTATCTTCAATTGGCTTAACTAATTTGTTACAAAAAATTAACATTAAATGTAGAACTAATTGAATGAAATAACTTAATATCTTTCCCTTCTCGGGCTTAAACAATGTGGGAAATAAATTTTGTTTTTTTAATTTATTCTTCAAATTATGTTTTTGTTTAATTGGATTATTATCCTTTTACGGAGGTAAGACTATTTAGATCCTTTTAAGTATTGTGAACATATTATCCAAATTAAAAAAAGCTCGCGGGGTAACATCTATAAGCTGATATGACATCAATAAGCTCTATAACATCAATCATTAAGAAAATTGGAGAGTTGTGGGTGTCCGATCTACCAAATTTAGGCGAGCTTGAGGAAAATTCAGTTCGAACAAAAAAGATTTGATTTGAAACAAGAGGGAAGTGACAGTTTATCGTTAATGGATGATTTATCTGAAGTGGAAAAAGATTCAAAAGCATCGTCGGAGTATCACAAGAAAATAACACTTAGGAAATTTATAATTAATAAGAAACTAAAACAGAATGACAAAAGAAGAAATCCCCCTGTATGCCCCGCAAATAATAAGTTTGTAGAAGTTTCGAGCACAGTAAAACTATTGACAATTGAGAAATATTATGGAGATATTAACCTTTTCCAGAATTTCTGGAATTCCCTTAAAATCGCAGTTCATGATAATGAACACCAGTCAAACATTGAAAAAATAAATTATTATCTAGTTATTTAGGTGGGAGCGCGTATAATTCTATATCGGGTTTTGCGTTATATGACAGAAAGTACACAGAAGGTACTGAAACAGCAGTTCGGTCGAAAAGATTTAATTATTACCAGTCATATTAATACTCTTTTAACTTTAAGACCGGTAAAGAAATCACATGACATCACGTCATTACGTAAATTATATGATACGGTTCAAACTCAAATTCAGTCTCAAATCATTAGAAATGGAATCAAATAGTTTCAATTCCCTCTTAACCCCCATAATTCTAAAAGCTGTGACCCTGTGGCATGTCTCTGGAATACAATAAACAATGTGTCAAAAATTCCGATGAATCCATTTACAGTGTTGATAAATTATTATCATTTGTCTGAAATGAATTAGAGGGCAGGGAAAAACAGAATCAAATAGTTAATGTGTTTTCTGATTTTTCAAGGCCAAAGCAATCATAAGATTTATTACCCGAATTTAGACAAAAGATTAATAAGATAGCTGGCGTCGATTTATTCCAAGTGTCTGCTAGAGAAATTGTTTGTACATTTTGCAATGTAGTTAATGAGCATTTAACAGAAAATTGTGATGAATACTCCATTGAAGAAAAAGTTAATATACTGAAGACGGAGGGGAGATGTTTTTCTTGCTTGAAGCGAAAACACCTAATTAAAGATTGTATTGCAAAAACTAAATGAAAGCTGTGTTTAAATTACATCGCGTCTCAATTTGCAATTATTTAGTTGGGAAGGGCGATAAATAAAAAAAAAGATACGAATGAAAACGCTCTGTCAGCGAGAATAATGTCTAGAAATGTATTTGATTTAGGGCGGTTGCGAGAAAAGGAAAAATTTATTGAACCTCTTCAAATGACTAATATAGAAATCGAAAATAAAATATACGAGGCGTGATTGACAGCGGTATTCATATTTCAATTATAAAGACTGATTGTGTACCAGAGTATTTTAAAACACCGTGTGGTTCGATTATACTTAAATCGGCTTTTCGACATCTGTTAAAAGCACTGTTAATAAATATTCCACTAAGCATAGTGGCTGATAAATTACAATGCAGGGTGTTCCCAAAAATGACAATAACATGCGCGATGGCTGATAATTTAATCACTGATTTACTGTTGTCTTTAAATGCACATAAAAAATTAAGTACGATAAACGGATATAACAAACCCGATACCGCAATAAATCATTGTAGTACAATAAATTTGTCCCGTACGAAAGAAATCAACGAGGTAGGGTTAGCTTGTACAGTTTACGGAGTGCGGGCAAATTGAAACGGGAAATGCAAGCGAGAACATTGATCACGATGGTAGTAATAATACCGGCAATTTCACGAACGATTAGGAAAAATTTAAATGGGAACAGAAAAGCGATGCATCGCTAAATCAATGTAGGACTGATGCTAAAACTGGTTCTAATAATTATTTTGTCTATGACAATCTGCTACATCATCGCGACAAATTATTGGGAGAAACGGTACATCAATTGCTCGTATCCGAGCCACGTAGGAAGCAGTTGCTAGAACTCGCACATTGAAGTCCTTGGGGTGGTCATTTAAGGAAAAAAAACACTACGCAAAGATTAACATATTCTTTTTTTTTGGCCTGGTATAAAAAAAAAAAAGATGTGAGCTAGTTTTGCGGAAAATCTTCGTCCTGTCAGCTTCGAGCGAAACCAAATAAGTTCGATAATGTACGATAACCCAAGTTTCTCGTCCTGACGAGGCGATGCAGATTATTAATGTAGACATTATAGGCCCAATTGAACACGCTAGTGGAGGATACAAGTTAGAGATCTGCACGGTCCGGGCCGGCGGAATGAGGGCGAATTTTCCAACGGGCCGGGCCGGCAGAATTAGGACAATTTTTTCAACGGGCCGGGCCGACAGACAAAATAAACGGGCCGGGCCGTCAAAATTTGAACGGGCCTGAAGGACCGGGTCGGGCCGATAAAAAAAATTAATCGGGCCTATCGGCCCGATATAAGAATTCAAGCAAAGCAGATAAAATACGAGCCATTTTCAACGAATATGATTTTCTCGAGAAGTAGAAATGTGCGTCACGAGCCGATGCGAGTTTAACAACATCAATACAGATATGTAACATGTCTATTGTAGAGATCGGCATCGTACAGTTACAAGATGTCTGATTACGGGTTTAATTTTTTTCAGCAGACTCGTGCCGGGACGGAACTGGTCTTAATCGATCTCAGGATGTGTAGGACAGGCATTATGTTTTGTAAAAGTATTAATAGTGATAATGAACTTCTGTTAACAGTACCTTTGGAAATATACCTTAAGGGGTTCTCATATTCACTGCTCAACAATGCGAAACTTTCAAACACATTTTCTGACTCATTTTTAACTATAAAGGCATAAAATTCACAGGCCTGACTATTGAAGACATTTGGAAACGAATAGTTTTCGCCATATTTGATAAATTACTTACAGAGATAACAGAGATTCTTGTCATGTGACTGTACGTTTTTCTCCTTTTCTGTGCTATCGCTTCCGGAAATTCGATTCATAACGCTAACTTTGGCAGTAGTTTCAGAGAAAGATATATTGCTTTTATCTGTGAAAAAGACGGCATTTACATAGTTTCTGAACAAGAATACCTGCCAATCTTATGCGTTTCCGAAAAGAAATGAATTTTCAAATGTGTCGAAATGTAACTTCTTTCGATTTGAGAAAAGCCTTAAAAATGAGAGAAATATTTTCGCAAAACTACTTTTTATCATGCAGCTTCAAAAGGTATCATGTTTTTAATCCTTTATTCAGAACTACATTAACTTTTTAATGAATCCTTATTGGAATTTCGAAGTGTCTCTAAAGACGATGACTAAAACACTGTGTAATCGTTAATGTTTACTACTGTGTGTTTTCTGCTTTGCGAACACATAGTAATCTAAAATATACTGTAAAATTTTCCCATAAATATGTACGTAGTATTCATTAAATGAATCTTAATTGTATGTTGAGAAAAAACGGATTTTTTTTGTAGAAATTGAATCGGGCCGGGCTCGGACCGAACTTTAAATTTTTACAACGGGCCGGGCCAAGATAGCTTTCGTTCGGGCCGGGCCGGGCCCGGGCTCGGAAATTCCGGCCCGTGCAGACCTCTAATACAAGTACGTACTCACTTCGATAGATCAGTGAACGCTTTGGCCGGAAGCGGTCTGTTTACGAAAACTTTTCGCTAAATCTACGTGCGATGCCCTTATACAGATACTATTTTCAGCGACCGGAATTCTCAAATTAATAGCTAGCGATCAGGGTAAAAACTTCACTTCGGCCCTCATGACGGAATTTGTGCAATGTTTAGGGGCGACACCGCGTTTTTCCGTTCCGGGATACGCACAATCAAACGGATTACTCGAAAGATGGAATGGCGTGCTTAAAGTAATGATACACCATGATATGAGAGAAATTACCACAAGTTGGCATAAACACATACTCTTTTTCTTGTGAGCATACAGAAAGGTTCAAAATGCTATAACGGCCGTTAGTCCATTCCAGATATTGTATGGTAGGCGCCCAACTGGTCCTTTTTCCATATTAAAGCCATCATGGACTAATGAAACACCTTTACCAATTGGTCAATTAGGTAAGTTACCAATTACTTAAATGACCTGAAAATAAAGTTAGAAAAATCAGCTGAACATGCCCGAATTTCTTGCAAGGATAAACAGCAAGTTTACGCTTATTATCATAACAGGAGAGCTAGATATAAAGAATTTAAATCGAATGATCAAGTTATTGTATTAATTCCAGACAGTAATCACAAAACATACGCTAGGTGGACAGCACCAGCTACGATACTCGAAAAGAAATCTCCCTATAGTTATTTAGTACAATTGCCAGATAATAGTATAAAGCATTTACACGCGGATAAAATCAGAGAGTTAAAAGCTCAAACAACATACATAGGTGTCATCTATGATGATGATATCGATTTTGGTGAAATTTAAAATGTACCGAGGATTACCAAATATGATCTGAATAATCTCGATAAAAAATTACACCTAGATCATTTAGCAGATAATGAGAGGGAACAACTAATTAATGTATAACTTAGACACTCTAACCTTCAGTCGGGAATCCCAAAAATCGCAAATGTAGGGGAACCTCGAGTTAAATTAAAACCCGACAACAAACAAAACGGCATAAACCCTACAGAATCCCAGAAGCACTTAAAAGTGAAGTCAGCAGGCATATTGAAGAACTATTAAGTTTAGGACTAATCGAACACTCACCCTATAGTATGTGTATGCAAAAAAATTCCTCAGTCAGATTGTCCGTTGATTATAGATATTTAAACTCCCAGACAGAAGTCGACCCATTTCCTATGCCTAACGCCACTGACTTACAATATAAGGTCGCTCAAGCGAAATTCATTTCTCTGTTGGGTTAGTATAAGATTAAGTGAAGATTCTAATATTTAACATCTTTCGTCACACACCGAGGACAGTTTTCCTACGTAGTCATGTCATTCGAACTACGTAACGCGGCCGCCACTTTTCAAAGGTCCATGAATCACACTTCAGTCCAACATAAAGAATATGCAGAAACATATATAGATGACGTGTAGTTTTTCTGATAACTGCACCGATCATCTTAAGCTTCTAGAGGCTGTACGGACAACTCTGGAAGAAGCAAACTTGATAGTAAAATTTAAGAAATGTGTGTTTGCAGGACCCCAGATTTACTAGGGCATGTGGTGGGATGAGGCAGGCATGCTCCTGATACAGAAAAAGTAGCAGCTATCCAAAATTTAGAAGTGCCAACTTCCAAGAAAGATGCCAGAAACTTGTTAAGTGTTCTGTCTTATTATAAATCTGTATTCCTACTTCTCTGAAATAGCTCGCCCTTTGATTGAGTTAACCAAATACGTGCTCCTAACGAAATTACATGGACCAAGCAGTGTGAAACGGATTTCCGTGATCTGAAGCAGGCAATCAGCCAAACGCCAATTTGTTATTCACCCAACTTTTAGAAGCCCTTCATATTTCATGCAGATGCTTCATCGTACGCGATAGGTGTTTGCCTGTCCCAAAAGGATGAAAATGACCAAGAACATCCCATCACTTTCATTAGCAAAAAACTTTCGAAATGCCAAGAACGTTATGCCACTTTAGAGAATGAAGCATACGCGCTAATCTTCGCTCAAAAAAAATTTGAGCATTATATATATGACTCGCAACTGACTGTTGTGAGTGACCACAAACCTTTGAAATTCCTGGCAGACTGTGCATCCCAAAGTGCGCGCTCCAAAGGTGAGCTCTGGCATTGCGTCGGTTTCAAGCCCAGATATCCTATCGATTGGAAAATTACATGGTAACGCAGATTCTTTGAGTAAACTATATGCTTCCTACAGGACTTAAAACGAAAGAAACTTTCCCTTTCAAAATCTCACCAGAAACTTATTATTCATTTTGTTTGTGATCGTGTGTTACTTTCAAGACTTTTCTGAATATGACTTTATTGAACATTATTTGTTTGAACTCTAAAATATTTACTCTAGAACTCTAAAGAATAAATATTACTATTACAGTCTCATATTGCATAGTATCTTAGTTATCCTTTTTAGTTATCTTTATGGTAAGTAAGTATTGTCATTTTGATTTTTATTAATAATGTGTTTTACTAAAATGTTTATAGATGTCCACTAGATTTTGATTAGTCTCTAAAGACTAAATCAAAACTTCGAAAGTGGGAGTTGTTGCATGCTCTCTCTCCTCTAGTAACGCCTTCTTTTGTAAAAAGAGAAGAAACAGAGTAGAACCTGGGATAGCTTCACCTAAGAAGATGAACTAAAAATTCTGTGAACGACTGTGGCCACTGCCAGTCGTAAAGAAACAAAATGAAACCCATATAGGAAATGTTAATAATTATAAGTGTTATTCTTTGTGCTAGTATATGTCCACAGTGTCGTCCTCTTCGAGAAATAAATGTGCCATGTTCCAGAAAGAACTAGCCACTTTTTGATTAAAAGCACAAACGAACCATCATACGGTTAAAGGTATATATAAATATTTTACAGACATACATACAATAAACACAATAAACCCAACTGGAGTGAAAAATTAGCCAGAGCTAGGAATCGAACCCGGGACCACTGCACTCCAGGCAGTCGCTCTAACCACTGAGCTACTCCGGCCGATGCCTGAGTCTGCAACTTCTCACTAATAAACCATGTTGGGGAAGTCACCAGCCATTTACAACAGCCTTGGATGTATATTGTAGTATGTGTGTTTATTATTATATTTCGTAGATCGGTGTAATAGTAAAATCTATTCATCGTTGTCCGGTCATCCAAGGCTATTGTAAATGGCTGGTGACTTCCCCAACATGGTTTATTAGTGAGAAGTTGCAGACTCAGGCATCGGCCGGAGTAGCTCAGTGGTTAGAGCGACTGCCTGGAGTGCAGTGGTCCCGGGTTCGATTCCTGGCTCTGGCTAATTTTTCACTCCAGTTGGGTTTATTGTGTTTATTGTATGTATGTCTGTAAAATATTTATATATACCTTTAACTGTTGAATGCAGGCGTTATTTATGTGTGAATGTGTGTTTTAATGTATATTGTAGTATGTTTGTTTATCATCATACGGTTGTTTACAACACATGTAAAGGTTTTTCTTTTGTGTATCATTTAGTAATTTTATGTGTTTTTATGAAAACATTCTAATTTAAAAATGTAATTTATTATAATAAACTCCATGTGAAACACAAAATGAAACTTTAAAATATTTGCAGATAATTAGAATTGTTAACATTTTTATAATCTATTTCCACTTGACATTAGATTTCTTTTCTAGAATAACTCTGGTTTATTTCATAAATAAAACATTAGATTCGATGTTTTAGTTCACAATCTATATCAGGGACCCTACGTGTTTCTGTGGCAGAGGCGAAAGCTCCATTAGACGTTGTTTATATGGGTGCGCAAACTGGAAAACAGTGCGTGATAAATTTTTCCCATGGAACTTCCGGAATCCACCGCGCCGCGTCTTGTGTCTAGATGGCTACTGCCGGAAGGGAATACAACTCTTAGTAAATGACCTACTCCTGAAGACACTTGACCGCAACCTGGGTCGCAGAAGGGCAAGTCGTTTTGCCAGAACCTACCGTGACCTCAAGCCGCGATCGAACGCAATTGTGCCTGCCCGGGGCTCCCACGGGCCAGGCGGGAGTGGTGCATGAGCGAGTGGGTCAGAGACATTGTCTCTCGCACCCACGCTCTCTCTAAATGCAAATAGGTAAAAGGTTTTGGTTCCCTCTTGGTTGTATATTTGTACATAGTGATTTATGTTAGTTAATATTTAATCAAGCTATATTTACCCTAGATATTTTATTCGGAAACTCATGCCGTTCGGAGTCCCCTTAGGGTCTCGTTCGGGCGGGGTTTGTGCATATTCATGTTATTTTGTAAATAGTAGTTATTTTGTGCATAATTATAAGTTTTTGTAACTTTGTTTTGCATATGTTTGTATGTATTTATGTATGTCATGCTCGAACGCAAAGACCCAGGGTTTCCGGAAGGGGGGTGGGGGTCACACTTGGGAGATGCCGATCGAGGTAGATGCCGATCGAACGGGTAGTAATGCGGTTCATCCGCCTACTCACGTTTTCAGCCTATCAGCCCTCGGCGGCTGCTCTCCGGTGGGGAGGGGGGGGGGGGATTGGGCTTGCGCCGGTCTCTCCCGCCGCCCTCGCCCCCGGACGGGGTTCGGAGGGCGGGCCT
Source organism: Maratus speciosus (assembly GCA_963932465.1). Taxonomy (NCBI): domain Eukaryota; kingdom Metazoa; phylum Arthropoda; class Arachnida; order Araneae; family Salticidae; genus Maratus; species Maratus speciosus. Next base: position 496,165,661 of record OZ010794.1, on the reverse strand, counting down.
GGTGAGACTCCAGGCCCTCTACCTTCGGCTGTTCCTCAAAAAATGTCTTTGCCGGATAATGGTATTTGAACTTGAGGAATTTCCTTACAGTAACCCCCCCGTAGGGATCCTCGGCATAGGCTCGCGGGGTCTCGACTCCTATATAGGTGCTCGATTCCTGCGAGTCGTCGGGGTGAACAGCGAAGGGACCAAGAGAAGGAACCATCTGACTCCTCGGGCCGGGTGGACTTTCTTTCGTTTCGGCCGGACATCCAACCCTTGGGCGCAGGGCTTCGTGCCGTGCGCTGGGCAGCGCGAAGTCCTTGGGCGACCGCGCACTGTCGGCGGGTGCACGGTGAGGAAACTCCTTTAGGTGTATTTTCGCTCCGTGTCAGTGTGCGCAAGTCTGGGCCCCGAGTGGCCTATATCACCGGACGAAGGCTCGCAGGTTCGCTGCGAGAGCTAGTTTACATCCGCTATACAAGCATTTATTGGGTAGGATTTTTATGTTATACAAGACGATTTAAAACCGAGGATATTCGAAAGGTTCAAGAGTTGGTTCGCATTGGAAAATCGCTTGGCAGTATGAAATCGCTTATTAAGGTCAACCATACTGTACCGTCTATGTTAATGGGAGCTTGAAAGATCACAAGGTAAATTTCCCTTTCAGACTCATAGTTTCCCGCTGTGTCGCTGTCCTGCTGTGTCCACGCATTTCTTAACAAGAAAGAAAAATTCATGCGTCAAGCATAGATTATGAACCCCACACATTCAGAATAATGTAAAAAAATTAACACAGTTAAAAGTTTTAAAATATTACCCCAATTCAACCATATGGAAACGCATGACACATTTCAAAACACAATTTCCACCTACAATCGGAAAATTATACGAATTTTTTCAGCATTGTATAGGATATATATATTTGTATCTACTAACTGCATGCACACCAAAATTTAGTTCACTTAAGAAATACATATACTGTAGGTGAAAACTTCCCTTCAGCAATTTCCTCTAATAAGGCGAATGGTACGTGAATACTTTTGTGCAGCCGTTTATATCTGGTATAGAATTTATATATAGTGAGTAAAATGTAAAAAAATAATTAGATTTAAAAGAGCATAACGAATTTTATACAAGCAATTGTTATTCAAAGACAGTATTGTAAAGAATTTCTTTTGTGAGTCCCTGTAAATGAATAAAAAATGCTAGGAATTCCCTGTTATAACGTGATCGTAATGAAATTCAGTGTTTTATATCAGTTTCAATGCATTTGAAATATCGTAATGTCATTAAAATACTCTGCAAACGATATTCCCCATACACCATAATGTCATGGAATACTTTTGAGTGCCCATGTAAATGAACTATTAATCCTACATTCTTCATATACAATATCAAGCATGGTTTGGTGACCCTAAATAACCTTAATCAATTGCATGAAAATCCGAATATATTTACGGGTGTTAGAGTGTGGACAGACAAACAGACAAACGGAATGCATAAACAATTTTCAACTTTGTTGGAAAGTGTTAAAAAAGCATTCGTGATTTTCTTGAAGTCGATACTACCCATTTCAAACTTTGCTGTTGAGTGTACAAAAAATTTTATCGATAAAGTTAAACAATATCCGATAATAACAAACACAATTATAACAATATAATAAAACACACATACTACAATATATATTAAATCACACATACACACATAAATAAAGCCTGCATTCAACAGTTAAAGGTATATATAAATATTATACAGACATACAATAAACCCAACTGGAGTGAAATATTAGCCAGAGCCAGGAAACGAACCCGGGACCACAGTATACAAGACTGCTGCTCTAACCACGGAGCTATTCCGGCCGATGCCTGAGTCTGCAATTTCTCACTAATAAACCATGTTGGGGAAGTCTTGTATACTGTGGTCCCGGGTTCGATTCCTGGCTCTGGCTAATTTTTCACTCCAGTTGGGTTTATTGTATTTATTGTATGTATGTCTGTATAATATTTATATATACCTTTGACAATTATGACAAGTTTGGACGTAATATACTTCCATCCATATGCATAACGCTATGTATTTTTGAACAAGTACAAATTGCAGTTTTTATTTTGTTATTTTTTGTAGCTTTATTTATATAATCAAAAGAGCAGACTATTCACAATCTTCCAATTTTGTGTTATTTTTAAAACAAGTACAATTTTTCTTTTAGAGATAAACACAAATTTTCCGTACGTGATTATGACATATTTTCTTCTACGGGATTTGTTTTATGCACACGTCACTATTACATGTAAGAAAAAAGAAGAAAAATCTCTGGTGAGTGCTTTATTTTTATAATAAAACAGTATAAATCTGGAAAATAAAAAACATGTAACGGAAATAAAGACTATGCGGAATATACACATAAAAGTTTCAAGAATATTACATATGGAGAAGTATTTTTAGAGGGAACTTTTGTATTTTGGTATGCAGCTTGTTGCAATAAATCATGCTCTGTAAGTTTAAGTTTATTGCAATAATTTGTTTTTATTTTGAATTTTGATTTATATTTCAGTTATTATGTATCCACTTAAAAAAATCATACAGGGTGATTCATAATGAATGGGCCAAAAAGAATAGCGCAGTGTGACTGCCGTAATTAATTTATTCAGCTGAAACAAATTTATTCTGCAACTACAATTATACAAGTTTTATTTTGCAACAGGGAAAAATCATCGAATGACGAACTCGCCGCTAGAGGCGCTGTTAAACAAAATGTCTCCATGCAGGAGAAAGCGTACTGCGTTTTCGAATAGGGTAATTCCGAGATTTATGCCGCACATATTTTTGAAGTTGTGTATAAAGTCCCATGGTGGACATAAAATAAAAAAAAATCATGGTGTGCTACTTAATGTTAAATATACAATGCGTGCACTGCGACAAAAAATTTCAAAACAAATTATTAATATTTTTTAACAATTTTTTTCTAAAACATTACACTGTGGCGCGTCACCCGTACATTCAGGCTGAGACGCCGCACTTGTGCAGTAGTTATGCCGCGCTTGTAATAAGAACAGAATGAAATTATAAATAAAAATATTTAAAAAAATATTCATATCTGGACTATAATTAACGATGTAATAACAAAATGAAACTAAATGAGTACAATGAAACGTATTAGTAGATTCAAATTAATAATTGTTGCCTACTTTCACTATTAAAATTATCGACTTATTTTTTTACATTAAATTTTAACTGTTATTTCAGCAACAACGCAACATTAGTGTATTAGAAAGTGAAAAAAAAGTAAAATTTTGTTTACATATTTTATTTGTTAACCCAATCGGAACCGGTGGCTTTTACACAAATTTTATTCGGTTGGTACCACTTTTTTAAAAGAAGCTACCTTTACTTAAATAATTATAAAAATGCTCTAATAAACAAAGCAAATATTACTTTTCTTTTTTACTGGTGCCAGAAACAAACATTGTAAGTTCTTTATGAAGGTGCTTATATGCACCTATGGTCCCGAATGGGTTAAAAGACCTATTTTTTCGACTACAATCTACAGAAAAAGTGTCGAAAAAGTACAGTCTTTACGTAAATACATTTAATCGCATGATGCAACGAAGCCAATTACACAACCTCTTTTTTTTTTGGAGTAGTTTTCTAAACATTCCTTACCAAGAACGTCTGCGCTACGCGTAATCCAATTTTTCATTATTATCATCTTGACTTGCATCTTTCTTGCCCTTCTTACTTTTTATTTTCCCCTTTTTCTCCTTTGGTTTTAGTAAACTTGATAACATGCCTAACAAGGTTAGTCTGTGCAAAAAGAAAAGGAAAAGTTAATAACACTTAATCATCCTGTACAAAAGAAACTGCGGCTTGTGTACCGGAATAGAAGTGCGGCATGTAACCCATTTTGCATGGTGCAGACGTCGGCCATCACAGTTACCTGCCATCGATAAGGGGAATGGCGTAACCATACACATAGTACTCTATACAAACTCTACACTTAGTTTTGACTTCGAAATCATGCATGCATTTAGTAATTAGTGCATGAAAAGTATTTAAACATAACGTGTTTAAAAGTTTGGACAGTGAAATCATGCCCTTACGTCAAATTAAGGATTGTACTTCTACAAGTAAACATCGAAATGGGATTCACGCTATACACTGGTTAAAATAATCTCATTGCGCACCTATACTGTGCGTTTGAAGAACATCTATCGATAATTACAAGGAATACAAGGGGTGCGGCAGCTATCACGTATGCGGCGACTCTCCTGGAGTTACCCTATGCCAAAACCTCCTCGGTAACTGTTGTGCATTACATTTTCGCACGAAATTTCGTGAACAACTACCGCATCAGCATAACATAAGTGGTGGGTGAAGCAGTTCCAGGATACCGGCTGCTTATGCAAGAACAAAAGCCCAGGACGAAAAGAAACAAAATCCGAAGTGGTTGAAAGAATTCGTGAACGCCCTGTGATTTTTTTTCTCTGGGGTTTCGTTAAAGACAAGGTGTTTGTGTCTCCACTTCCTCAGGACTTAGAGGAACTGAAGCAGCGTATAACTGCAGTGTTGAACTCAATTACAGGGGACATGCTATCACGAGTTTGGCAGGAGCTAGATTACTGTGTAGACATTTCTCGTGTCACCGGAGGGGTACATATTGAACACCTGTAGAAACTTGAATAAATGTAGTTTTGAGGTAAATTTGAATTTTCTAAATATATTAATTACAACGTTCACAATCATGTTTTCTTTTTGTCCCATTCATTATGAATCACCCTGTATAATGTATTCACAATCTGTTTGCACATTTTGAAAGAAAAAAAATGACTATTAATTTTACATAAAAAGATATAGTACGTTTAAATTGTCCACTTGTGGTTCTATCTCTATTAATAAATGAAAGATGCTTTCTATGTTTCTGTCTAAATCTATCTCATATAGCGGTCTGGAAATTTGAATAATGATAGACGAAAAGGGGATGCGAGAACTTATTTTTCATTTTTCGATAAATAGTCGGTACATTAAATAAAAACCCTAATCATTAACGCTAAAACCGCCGGAAATTTTACTCAAGTTTTATAAAATTATTTTACGCCAGAATTTTTATTTAGAACTATTTAACTTATTAATTTAACTTATTTCCCATGTTACATTTTTAATTTATTATAGAAAAAAAATTCTGGATCGGATCGAAACATTTTAATTTTTTTACCGGTCAAAATGACCGCTATGGCGGTTCTAGTGTTAAGAAGCTTCCTCTGACCCGGAGATCGTTTCTGCGCATGTTCGGGGAATCATTAGTTTTTCAAGCAGACAATGTGAAAAAATAGTTAAGTTTTTTAAAGTTTTGAAATCACAATCCCCTATAAACTTTCAAAAAAAAAAAAAAAAAAAGAAAAAAAAAAGAAAAATACGAACAATTTTGCGGTATCTTCTCAGTTGTAAAGGTATCAAATAGCTTTAAATAATGTTAATATTTACTATTTCAGAAAAGTATATTTTTTGGATGTCGAAATCATACTTTTCTTCGTGTTTTCCTATCACATTTCCTGGACCGAAACACATACTCACACCCACATTTATATGCCCACATATTCAAGATAAATTCCAGGTTGCAGCATTATTTTTTAAAATATAATAACGCTTACTATTTAAAACATTTTTCCCTTAAATTATTTTACGTAATCGCCGCGGATTTATTTTCTCAGTGATTTTAAAGGCATCATTTTGCGTATGTTTATGACAGTTATATTTTGTTTACAGAGACATACAAAAGAGTCCCATTATATTACGATCCAAAGAAAAAATTGTTTGCGGTGCATATTAATAATGTTACGATGCTTGAAACATAAAGAAAATAGCATGGATTACCGAGATACACTAAAAAATGTTTATTTGTCAAGACATGTTTTATATTGAAAATAAAGTTTTGTAGCATTTATAGTTCATTTACAGGGATACTCAAAAGAATTCCTTTTCATTACGGTAAATGGGAAACTTCGCTTTCAGAGAATTTTAATCATGTTACATTATTTAAAACATAGTGAAATTAATATACAGTAAACTCTGTCTAAGGCGGAATCGATCGGGACTGAGAAAATTTTCGGTGGTAGACAATATTCCGTCTTATGCAAAAAAGCTCCCCTCCCCCCTCCCACCAAAAAAAAAAAAAAAAAAAAAAAAAAAAAAACTTTAATTTGATGATTTTCTATTGATTTTCCTGACTCGAAAATCGGTTGAAAACTGAAATTCGGAAAGATCTTTTGTCTTTATAGATAAATGAGAAACGCTATTCAATTTCTTAGTACTGCTGTAATACGTGCGAATTGGAAGTTTACACACACACACATACAAAAAAAAAGACTAACAAATCCCCCTCTCAGTAAAATTAGAGAATGAGACAGAACGCTATAACTTTGAATTTGAGTACATCCTTAAAGTATAATATATTGCACTTTCGAAAATATATATTTTGATTAAATGTTCATTCTACTAGAAATATTAACTTTTAAATATAATTTTGCATATGAAAAAATGGCACAAGCATAAATTCCTTAAAATTTAAACAGTTTCTGTTCTTTTGAATTAACTTTTTCAAAGTGTTACGGAATTTAACAAACATGCACGACATTGAGTATTTGACTTATCAGTTTTAAAGTTTAATAAACAAAATACCTTTCATTTTTAAAATATCCTTTTTTCCGCCTTATCAAAATTTTGGTTTCGGTGGGATCTTAAAATACTTTCCGTTTCCGCGTTAGACAGATTCCGCCTTATGCAGCATGAATTAATGTAATTTTCTATGGGTTCGCCGGGACTTGAAAAATTTTCGCGGTAGACAGATTTCCGGCTTATACAGAGTCCGCCTTAGACAGAATTTACTGTACATTACTCAGATGGATCAAAACATGCTTTCTATATATAGAGTGAGTAACTATTAGAGTTCGTTTACAGGAAGGGACAAAGTAATTCCTTTTCACTATCACCAATGGAGCAATATCGTTTGCAACATATTTTAATAACGTTGCGCTATTTCAAGCACAATGAAGTTGATTTTGCATTACTTGGAAGTGCTATTACACACAAAAATATTTTCAAAGCGACAAAAATTGCCTGAGACTCGTCAGTTTTCCCGCAACTACTGTACCACTTTTTTCGTTTCCTAAGTATTTTATTGGCTGTTGGGATAAGGTTTTTCCATCTTCAGATTTCCATGCATGTGATTGGCTGTTACTGGCGCATCGCTTCGTTTCAGGCGTCAAAATCGCTCCGATACAAAATAACGGCTTGCTTTTCAAACGATTCTCTTGAAATTATAGGTTAAAATTTAGTCGTTCGAAATTAGAAGCGACTTTGACTCCTCGTATTTTAGCATTTTTATGTGTATTTTAACATATTTTCTATGGAATTTTAAGCTTATGGTTATTTTACATTTATGGTTCATTTCCAGAGAAATGCAAAACATTTCCGTTACAAGAGAAACATTTATATATAATTGTACATGTAAATTAGGGGTTTTTTAAACAACTAATAGCTAAGATTTGGGATGGACTTCATTTTGGCACTAGATATGAAGATCCGATGAGTGCCCCCCCCCGCCCCCCCCCCAAAAAAAAGTTGTTTTACCATGTTTTGGAGGACATTTTTAATTCTGTGAGGGGGGTGGGATCAAAATTTATTAAATAGTTCAAGTTGGGTACCGTTTATTATGTTTTTGTTTTAATTATGTATCGAATAAGACTATCCGCTAGTCGACAGGATAATTTATTACAAAGTTACAGCACGTTTTATTAATACAAATTCGAAAATTTTGCTGCAGATAAAATAATTTTCACTGCAACAGCTGATGGTCATTCATGAAAATTTGGGAGGAACTTCGTTTTGGTACAAGAAATGAACATCCGATCAGTCCCACAAAAATAAAGTTGTTTTGTTGGGGCAAAAGGGGTGAGGGATTTTAAAAAAGGGGGGGGGGGAGAAATTAATATTTTTAAATACGTCAAGTAGGGTATAATTTATTATGATCTTTTAATTCGGAATCGAATGACACCGTCCGAAAGTCAATACGACCTTTTGCCGTCCCCCCCCCTCCAAAAAAAAAGAAAAAAAACATAGTAGAAATAAAAATCCAATCAATCCCACAAAAATAAAGTTGTTTTGTTGGGGCAAAAGGGGACATTAAAAACAGGGGTGAGAAATCAACATTTTTATATAAGTCAACTAGGGTATAATTTATTATTATTTTTTTTTAATTCGGAATCGAATGACACCGTCCGAAAGTCGATTCGACCTTTTGTCGTCCCTCCCCCCCTCCCCCCCCCCGAAAAAAAAACTTAGTAGAAATAAAAATCCAATCAGTTCCACAAAAATAAAGTTGTTTTGTTGGGACAAAAGGGGTGAGGGATTTTAAAACAGGGGGGAGAAATCAATATTTTTAAATACGTCAAGTGGGGTATAGTTTATTATGAATTTTTAATTCGGAATGAAAATACATCATCCGAAAATCAATACGACCTTTTGCCTTTTTTACCACCCAAAACATTGTAAAACAACTTTATTTTGGGGAGGGGACGCATCGGATCTTCTCTTCTAATGACAAAAAGGGATTTTTCCTAAATTTTGGAGAATGGCCACGAGTAATCGTATATTACTCAATTTTTGATCGATTTTACATGTACAAAATTGATGGAAGTGCGTTTTTAGCTATGCATTTTTAAGGGGTCTCAGGACTCTTAAAGCTTAAAAAATTTCGAAATTTTATTATTTATATGTTAAACTCCTATCTTTTCTGGATATTTTGATATGTTTCCTTAAAATTCCCATTGGAACAGAAGTTATAGTTTTTAGAATAATTCCCGCTCAATAGCTGAAGCGGGGTTTCCGAAACTTTGAAGTTATTTTTCTCCAAATGACGTTTTTGGACATAATGCTCAGAATATCTGAAAAACTTCTGAATAGCTTTTCATGAAATTTTCTAAACATATGTTTCATGTTAGTCTGTATAAACTGAGCTTAAAATTTCCTTTTTATTGTTAAAAACAAAATAATAATAATAAAGATGATTATGCTGTTGATATTTTCAAAATTTTGTATTAGCTAAATACAACAACGTAGGCACCAAAATTTCCATTCTAGTTGTAAAATTTATTTTGTAATCCTGCGCGTAATGTGTTATGCAAATTTTCTGCTCGTCAAATTTTTGACAGTTTAGAGCTCCCTATAAATGCTTATTCTACATCTTGCAATTGTTAAATCCACGAAATGAAAGAACATACGTATATCTTTCATCCCAATGAAAATTGTGTTTTAAAATCATATACATTTTAAAATATTAAATATTGAAAATGGTCTTTTTGTTCCAATTTTAAGAGTCCTGTGACCTCTTAAACTTAACTAAATTTTATTGAAATACTTGGTGCACATACATTTTATAGAAAACACCTGCGCATACCATTTAGCTCGTATGGATATTCACATCAATCACTGGAAATGTATTTTATGATAATCGGCTGTGATTCTTGTGATTAATTGTGTATTCAGATATCTCATGGTGAAAAAATGAAATTTCTGATCAATATTCTATTAGTGTTGAAAACTGTTTCATAATCTAATCTTGATGCATGATTTTTAGTTCTTGATTCATCGAAAAAGGGAGGGACTGAACTTTATATTTTTACTTTTAAAACCTAAAATAACATGATTTTTTCTCTTTTTCATATTATGAAATATATAACTATAGATTTTTCTATATTTTTGTTTTATTTATAATACACGACAGGATAAGAAAATTAATTTGCAGAAAATAAATTTAAAACTTTGTTTTGTAACTTTTCGAAAATTTGAATAAAAAAACCATATTTCTAAATTTCTGAAATCTAATAAACTTGTTAAAATCATATTTGCCTAAGGCTTATAAAATACACGCCTATAAATTTTTTGTTTCTTCCATATGTACTGCATGCTTAAGAGAAAAATGCATTTTTAGAAAAAAAAAATATTAGAATGCTTTTGCACATGGCTTTCTATATCTGAAAATAGATTAAAGAATAGCAATTGGATTTCCAAATTTCTGAATTGAATTTCCAAAATTTGAAATTCCAAAACCAAAAAGCTTAATGATTCTGTAGAATTCATGTTTTTCTCTTCTCTCCAGGGAAAAATTGGACAGAACTTTATATTTTATGCTTAATATACGATAAAACGTCTGAGCAGATGTTACAGGCATATGTTTCCTAAATCGTAAATCATTTAAAAATATATAAAAGACCAATGGACGAATAATTATTAGGATACAACATAAGTTAGTAAACATAACAACGAATTGTAAATTGTTGAAAAAGAACATAAAAGTCCAATGAACGAATAATTATTAGGATACAACATAAGTTAGTAAACATAACAACGAATTGCAAATTGTTGAAAAAGAACATAAAAGTTCAATGAACGAATTATTATTAGGATGCAACATAAGTTAGTCCACATAACACCGAATTGTAAATTGTTGAAAAAGAACATAAAAGTACAATGGACGAATAATTATTAGGATGCAACATAACAACGAATTGTAAATTGTTGAAAAAGAACATAAAAGTCCAATGGACGAATAATTATTAGCATACAACATAAGTTAGTAAACATAACAATGAATTGTAAATTGTTGAAAAAGAACATAAAAGTACAATGAACGAATAATTATTAGGATGCAACATAAGTTAGTCAACATAACAACGAGTTGTAAATTGTTGAAAAAGAACATAAAAGTTCAATGAACGAATTATTATTAGGATGCAACTTAAGTTAGTCAACATAACACCGAATTGTAAATTGTTGAAAAAGAACATAAAAGTACAATGGACGAATAATTATTAGGATACAACATAAGTTAGTAAGCATAACAAAGAATTGTAAATTGTTGAAAAAGAACATAAAAGTCCAATGAACGAATTATTATTAGGATGCAACATAAGTTAGTCAACATAACAACGAATTGTAAATTGTTGAAAAAGAACATAAAAGTCCAATGAACGAATAATTATTGGGATGCAAAATAAGTTAGTAAACATAACAACGAATTGTAAATTGTTGAAAAAGAACATAAAAGTCCAATGGAAGAATAATTATTAGGATACAACATAAGTTAGTAAACATAACAACGAATTGTAAATTGTTGAAAAAGAACATAAAAGTCCAATGAACGAATTATTATTAGGAGGCAACATAAGTTAGTAAACATAACAACGAATTGTAAATTGTTGAAAAAGAACATAAAAGTCCAATGAAAGAATAATTATTAGGATACAACATAAGTTGATAAACATAACAACGAATAATTATTAGGATATACACTGCTCAAAACAATTAAAGGATATTTGAAGTTTTATATAAAATAAAGATATAAACGAAATTTTTTTTGCCGAAAATAGAAGAAGAGAATCACAAATGCAAATTTTTCTGGTTTTCAAACTGTGGAGTATGCAAATTTTGAGTTCGACGTCAAAAACGTCGCTTCAGCGGCAGCGAATGAAATTTGACTTTCATCTGGATAAAAGAGAATGAAGACAAGGATGATCGGCATTCAGTAATTGCTTTGTTTCGATGAGTACGATGTCTCAGCGAAGTCATTTGACAGATTCAGAAGCTTTGAGAATTGTTGGTAGGTTAGAAGGTGGCCAAACTCAAGCCGAAGTAGCGCAAGCCATTGGAGTGTCACAAAGTGTCATTTCCAGGATCTGGAACCGTTTTTGGAGAGTGGATGTGCAGGCCGAAGACCAGGGCAAGGTCGTAGACGGGCAACAACGCCCAATGAAGATCGGTATTTAGCGTTAACAGCTCGGAGACACCGAACCATGAACGCTACTCTTCTCCAACAACACCTTCGCTCGGCTATAGGCAACACGATTTCAACTCAGACTGTCCGAAACCGGCTCCATGCTGTAGGTCTGTATGCTCGCCGACCGATGGTATGTGTTAGATTAACATCAAGGCATCGTCGCGACCGCAGGGAGTGGGCAATCGAGCATGTCAACTGGAGGAGAAATGAATGGAGCAATATTCTGTTTTCTGACGAGTCCTGTTTTTCTGTGCAGCCGGATAATAGGCGTATTATCATCTGGAGGGACCGTGGCAGTAAGAATAATCCTGCGTTCGTGCACGAAAGTGTCAGATTTGGCGGTGGAGGATTGTTGGTGTATGGTGGCATCTCCATTGACGGGCGCACTGACCTCTACATCATTCGAGATGGAGCTCTGACTGGTCGCCGATATAGGGATGAGATCCTCAGACCTATTGTAGTCCCTTACGCTGCAGCAATCGGAGATAACTTCATTTTAATGGACGATAACTGCAGGCCACATCGTGCAAACCTGGTGGAGGATTTCCTTTTCGAGGAAGGAATCGTTCGAATGGAATGGCCAGCGTGTTTTCCAGACATGAATCCAATCGAGCACGTTTGGGACGCTCTAGGAAGACGAGTTTCTGGCCGCCAACAACCCCCACAAACTCTCCAAGAACTGGAAAGAGCTCTTCTGGAAGAGTGGGGCAGAATACCCCAACTCGTCATTAATAGCCTCATTGAGTCCATGCCTCAAAGGTGTTCAACGTTGCTGGCCGCCCGTGGAAACCATACCCCCTACTGAAAATGATTTTCTTTGAAGAAAACACCTTTTCTTATTCTTTTTTTCTCACATGCACAAATTGTGTTTTTTTCCTTTAGTACACAAATGCGCAATAAAATGCATTTTTTTCTGCCAAACATGTGTAATTTATTCTCATATAACCTACTATGTCTGTCAACCATGTATCAATCAGCTAAACAGTTTACCAGATACAAAATCCACCTAAAACTGCAATATCCTTTAATTGTTTTGAGCAGTGTATTTTTAACACTTTCCAACATAATTGAAAAATGTTTATGAATTTGGTTTGTCGGGTAAATAAACTTGGATTTCCATGCAATTGATATCTGTTAATGATGTTTAACATGCCATGTTCTAAATTGAATATGAAGTGTGTAGCATTTATAGTTCATTTACAGGGGCACTCAGACGAATTCCATTACTTTATATTCAACAGGGAAAATTCCTTTGTAGTATATTTTATAGCCATTACGCTATTTAAAATGTATTGAAATTGACATAAATCATTGAATTTCGCTACGATTACTATAAAATACGACATTCATAGCATTTATCATTCATTTACAAGGACACAGAAACGAAATAGGTTACAGTACTGTCTTTGCGCAATAATTGCTGGAAGTATGTGTGCGCTTTTTAGTTTAACTCTTTCCGACGCAGTATGCCCCGGTCGGGATACCTAATTTTAATTCCAAACTTACAAACCGCACCATGAATATTTTAATAAAATTTTGCATTAACAATGACAGTATAGAGTAACAAGTTTTTAATTTTTAATGAAGTCGCATGTAAATTCCGGTGTCAGTCGATAATTTCATCATTTTACAATAAAATTTTTCTGTGCTGGAAAGGGCTACTAGCATTTTGCATGTTATATGATGTACAGTAAACCCTCGATTTAACGGACCTCGGTTCAACGGACTTCGGATTCAACGGACTAATTAAAAAAAAATTAAAATTAAACAAAAATTAAAGTAAAACAAGTGGGTAAGTGTGATCGCAGATCGCACAGAGGGTTTCGTTTAATATACCTTTTAAACACTTTATCCTTAAATTAACAAATCAAAATCGTTAATTTAAAATTATTCCCCTCTCCCTAACCTGAAATTCAACGCCCGTATTTCAAATTTTTATATTTGACAAATGTCAAATATTTATTTATCACTATTATTTACTGTAAGCCTCCATGATGAAACAACTTCTAAAACGATGAAACAAGCTTCGAAAAAATTATTAAATGTGCATTATTAAAAGTAATGTATTGTGTTTATATATATATATATAATATACAGTAGTATATATGTATATACAATATATATTTATGTATATACATATATTGTATATATACAATACATGTATATACACTGTATATATTGTATATATATACTAGCAGTCTACACCCGCTTCGCTGGTCCATTCTCCAAATGATCCTTGATCAAACAAAATTATGAATTCGACCTTGTATTTTAAATTAATATGGACCTTCACCGGGAAAATCTTTCCGCATTTGCTGAATACTATGCGAATGCTATTTAGCTATTATATTATCTTATGGGTTAGGCAAAATTCGGGCTATTGAGAAGTAACTCTATTTTTACAGTATATATTTAAAACAGAGGTTGCGAAGAAAGTACGGCCGTTATGATAATCAGAAATGTTAAAATATTCTCTAGTTACCACACTACTAAAATGACAGATAATTACAATGATTGCAGAGAGTTACCTTTGAACATTAATTATGTTCGGATTATTCACTTTCGTTTGATAGTTCTTGAACTCCGGGCTTCTCAGCTTGGTGCTATGTGTGGTTCTGGTAGCTTAAATACAATTTCTCTCTACGTTGCATTATATTTTGTAATATACGTCTTCTAGCAGGTCTACTGCAGTTTTCTATCTTCGGATTACAACAGAGTAAATACGGTAAAAAAATGTAATAAATTGTTTGCACACAAAAACTCTAACTTTCATTAAAAGAAATGTGAATCACATAAAAGTGGATTTTTAAAAATGAAGTGTTTGAATAAAATTAAAATAATGTCATTTTCATTTTCATTACCATTTCCTTTTTTTATATATACCACTTGCAATTATGTAGCTGTTAACCTGAAAAAAAAAAAAAAAAAACCTCGATAACTGATTATGATAGAAAAATAAATCTCTTGTTTTCATCCAATCAAAATCTTCCCAATCTTCCATAATCGAGTGCACAGCTAAGTTTTACGGCAAACATTAGAAGTGTTTGCAAACTATACGGTTACAAATTTACTAGAGTTAACACACGTAAAACATGCGTAATTATGCGCCAAACTACATTCCATTAAATAAAGTCAAATTGCTATTGGCTGAAATACAGATCTTTCGCCAAAAATAGTCTTTGTAAATGACAAATAAAGTCAGTTATACAAAACATAATAACCTAACACGTTATAATATAGCGAAATAATCTTTTTGATGTACCGAAGACCTTTTTTCATTTCTCTAAAGAGTACAATAACACGGAGAATTAAATACACTTTTTATTTTCAAAATTACATTATTCTTCAGTCTGCTGCCTAAATAAACCTAAAATCGTTACTTTTTCCCTCAGTTTAGCGAATAGGATTGTGCGTCAGAAGAACTTGCTTTATAATGATTTCTATTTTCAATTTTATCTGCATTTCAGGTACCGTTTTTCTTATCTAGGCTAAAATGATAAATCAACAACCAGTCACCACCAGTGTTCCACCAGTCACCATTGGAATTTCAAAATTTTTTTCCAAGTATTTATTTTTTAGTGACAGTAAAATAACTGCAAATAAAAATATATATAATACTAAATCTTCTGTTCTCCGTTTGCTTCATAATGAAAAAACATAAATTTACTAATCGCTAAGTACAAATTTCATGTAATCTTCTGCAATCACGATCACTGACCAGAGACTCTTTCAAATATAAAAGAAACATCCAAATAGTTCAGTAAATCCACTAATTAGCGGTAACCTGATTACGGAAGATTAATCCAATATCAAAAACCTTAAAAAAAAAAAAAAAAACTGAAAAAGCGATGACGAATTAAAAAGATAATCGAAAGTTTATTTCAGTAAGCAATTTTTATTGTAAAATATTTTCTTTTGTGGTATTAATAACGCAAAATTGCATAAATTTTCTTAAGAATAATCTTTAGTACTTAACATTTGAAACATTAGACTTTTCTAAAAGGGAAATTGGCGATATATTAAAAAAAAAAAAAAAAAAAAAAAAAAAAAAAAAAAAAAAGTGGACAATATTCGTTGATCTGAGTTCGAGGTTATAAAAGTCATAAGTTTGGGAAAAAACAAAATAGCATGTTTCCGTAGTAAAGTACGCGAAAAATATTTTAAATATCTGAAATTAAATTATTTATAATATGTGTGTGGGGGGGAGGGGGGGGGAACGTTTGCATTAAAATTTAAATATTTGACCCCACTTTTATAATATTAACTGCTATTTATATAATATCGTCATTTTTATAATTACATCTGCTAGTTTTTTCTGTAAGAGATACATAATAATAATAATAATAATAATAATAATAATAATAATAATAATAATTGTTACTCACAAGGAAGGTCTCCTTAAAACGCATACTCAAAATATTTTGAAAAAGAAATGCTAATAAAATTACTCATGTATGTAAAAAAGATCGGTAAAAATATTGCGGTAGAATCGCAGTAGAAAAAAAAAATTTCGAGTATTTGGCGCGAAAAGACGAACGCTCCATGCTCTTTGGCGAACCAATACGTTTCCTCGCCAAATGCAAGAGATTGAAATGCATTTATAAATTCCTTGTTAAATAAGTAATTAAATGCCTAATGCTCAATGAATTTAAATTTAAACTGTGGATTAGTTTACTATTTTTGCTGTAAGCTTATATAATATAAGTAAATTGCGTGTTATTTGTATTAAACTATTTAATTTTATACGGTGTCACCGGCTGGATTAGTTTTAAGGGTATTTTAATTAAGAATGCTATCATTAACCCTTTCGATATTAAATTGTCGTTTCCATGGCAATAAAACTCTCTTGTTGTCTCTGACACTAACAATATCGAAGTCAAATTGCCAATGCTCAGAATCGGACCTTAATTTGAGTTTGAAACACTTTTAATCCATTTAAATTTCGTTGTAAACAGCATAAATACGATCGTTAAATTTCATTATTACATATATAAATGCATATGACAAAACTGCAGTTATAAATAAGTATTTATTTAAGTTAAACTTACTTCGTATCGAGAGTTGAAAAAGTTTTTCTTAAAAAATATTTATCATAGTATTATTCAAAATTTTATCGTGTCGCCATCCGGCGCTAAATCGCAAAAAATGAAATTTTCATTATTTTTTTAGGAATACTAAATAGAGTTTTTTGCCAATTTTTTTATGGATATATATACTTATGAGAAGAATATTCTATAATTTTTTTCAAATAATTCTGAGCATGCGTTTATGGGGAACTTCCTTGATATCATTTTATCACTTTTTCAGATGCATTTTTCTTAACCTGATGCAAAAGATAAATCGCCAAATATCATTTCAATTGCAATATTTCAACTGAGTAATTTTTTAAGTATTACGAACATTCTCTTTCATGTATAAATTAAATATTTTCGTTTTTTAATATTATCACTCATTAAAATGGATTGTTTTTTTTTAAAGATTTTAAATAAAATTAGTAACAGTTTTTTGTCATTTATTTTTCTAAGTGTAATAGATGTTTCAATTTTTTCAACAGCAAAAAACATCGTCAAGAAAAAAAATGGTAACCTTATCGTCCAAAATAACAGAACTTTTCGTCATAATTATATAACTAATCTACGTAAAACGATGTGTTATAGCTTAAAACCTCCCCTGAAACAATACCTATCTAACATTATAAGTTCCGTCAAAATCCATGCAGTAGAACTCGAAATCTAGACGTTCGGAACGAAATTTCCGTTTGGATTTTATATATACTAGGGGATCGAACCCGAGCTCCTCGGGTTACAGAGTATAGGTGAAAACCATTCTTTTTTTTTTTTTTTTTACGTGTAATATATATTTTAGATTGCCCAATAACATGAAAAAGAATTTTTATCTCAAAAATATCAATTATGCAATCAAATAAAGTTTTAAATTTTATTAAAAGCGATACTTTCACATGTCAGCGCATGCCAGGAGTTATTAGCCCAAGATTTTACGAGTTACGGCAGTTTTTCCGATCATTTCAGTGCTTTAAGCACGTGGTTCAATCACATGTCTGTTAAATTGTTTTCTTATTTACATTATTTTATTAAATTTTCTATAGAGGAAGTTTTAATTTTGTTATGCAACATTAGACGGAAACAAATGCTGAACTTTTTACATTTTTTTTTAAGGGAGATTAATCTTTCGTAATCGAGCTACACGGGATAGATAAATTTAAGAATAATTCATGCTTGAAAATCTATATATTTTATGCTATCGTAGGTGGCACAGAAATCGCGCTTATTTGTTAATTGTTTAATGGCAACACCTGAATGTAACGCATCTCATTGGTTATTGTGTAATATTTTTAAAAAGGGAATAACAATAAATAAAAAAAAAGTTTAATTAATAACTATAGAACAAAACAATTTATATAATTAAAAAAAATAAAATAAAAGTAAATAAACAATTTATTAATAAATAAACAACAACATCCGGGCTACCATATCAAGCAAAATAACGACACTTTGGGGCCAGTTAAGTACCCCTGTGCGTATATGGCATTGGCGTCAAATAAAGTCGCGCCAACGTAGTGCGTATATGACACCTGTGCCGTCTTTTATTCATCTAATTTAAAATACAACAAATAAATAAATAAATGAAGGTACTTTTCCAGTATAGGTACTTGGCGAAATAGAGAAAAGGTCCATGGCGAGAAAGGAAATTTGGCAACGTATTTTCTGGCAACCTATTTCATCAAAATATTTTTTTTCGAATAATACTACATAAAAGTTGCTATGATCGCAAAAAGTTCGTACTTTCATATTAGCTGGGCGCAATTATCGCCAATAGCATTTTTTAACTCGCCAGCAGCATTTTTTATTTTTCGAGGTGTAAATTAAAACAATGCTTTGATGTTGAAATTAAATGGTTTATGGTATTTATTCTTTTCTTTTCTTTTTCCTTTTTTAAAGATTTTATTTAAGTGAAATTCATGAATTTGAAATGTTTCAGTTTTAAATTAAAGTTATCCATTTTAAAATGAGTGAATGTGTTATATTTTAACTTAATATTTCATATTTCTTTAGAAATATGAAAAAATACGACGGGTACTATGTTTGGCGATTTATCACCTGTGCCCGACTAACATAAAAATACCGAGTTCTTGATTTCTCTATCAGAAT
Source organism: Maratus speciosus (assembly GCA_963932465.1). NCBI lineage: Eukaryota > Metazoa > Arthropoda > Arachnida > Araneae > Salticidae > Maratus > Maratus speciosus. The sequence continues at coordinate 496,146,680 of OZ010794.1, read as the reverse complement.
CTTCCGATTTGGCGAAGGATTGAGCAAGTAAATTAAATTATGAATAAAAGTAACACGATATAATGCCTAGCATTCCATTTAAGGGAGACCAAGCTGGTCGCCACGGGCAACTAATTATTTTAAAAACCGTAATAACTCAGTCAATTAAGATACAATTTTCAAACACATTGCATTTGAAAGTAGATTTTTTTTTCTCTATTTGACGGTGTAAAAATTGAAAATGGCTTTGAATTGGAAACTTAAAAAATCGCTGACATAGCACGCATTGTAATTTCAATTTTTTTTTTTCAGTTTTTATGAGAAAACGGTAACAAAAGCTACAGTAATATATTATTTTCTTTACTCGGGGATTATTTTCCCTCTAAACCCTCCATGACTTTCAACAGAAATGTCGAACTTCCGTTGCCACAATTACAAAAAATGTATTAAAAACTACAAAAAAATTAATATCTCAAAATTAAATTGAGATACAGCTTTCAAACAAATTGCATTTAAAAGAGCATTTTTTTCCTTATACAACGGTGTAAAAATTTAAAATGTGCGATGTTTAGAAGTTTAAAAATTTGCAGTAAAGAAAATTGCAAAACCGAAATTTCATTTCAAATTTCAAAGTGTTGCCATTCGCAGAATGACGTATGCGTTACGCACAGATATGTTTGTCCTTTATAATATAGATAATAGATAGAATAGATAATAGATTATGTGTTATGAACTATCTCAAAGTTTAAAACAGATCGCATTGTTAGATTTCCTAATTTTAACAATATCGCGTTAGGTTAGTTCCACATTCCACCACCAGGGAGCGCACTCTATTCTTAACGAAAGCGTATCTGAACGAAACTCCTTCATGCAACCTTTCCGTAGATGCATGAATCGGGAGGGTGGCGGCCTTAACCAATAATTTAAGATAATTGCTGAAATTACTACGAAAAATATTTTAAAGGGGCCCTACGCGGGCCCCTAATAGAGTTAGAGGAAATCGGAAGACGGCAAAAAAATTGCGGGAAAAAGTTTGCTTGGGTGCTGCGGAGCTACTTTTGGCGCGAGATCTAAGCTCTACGACCAATAGGAGCCCAGATATTTAAGGAAATATGAAGTAACAAAGTCCAAAATAATAGAATTTTCCGTAATAATTCTATAACTAATCTAGGTAGAATGATGTGTTATAGCTTAAAACCTTCCCTGGAACGATACCTATCTAAGGGTATAAGTTTGGTAAACATCCATGCGGTAGAACTCGAAATCTCGGCGTTCGGAACGAAATTTCCGTTTGGATTATATATATGTATGTGTAATTTGCACTGTAATAATATATGTAATTACAAGTACGTAATAATATATATATGTACTATAATTATAACAAAATAATATTATAAATAGTACTTTGCGATTTAACGGACTTTCGATTTAACGGACACATCTTAGTCCCAATTAGTCCGTTAAATCGAGGGTTTACTGTATATGAATTTTATACATCTTACACAGGGCTGCACAAAAGAATTCAGGTACCATTCTCCTTATTAGCGGAAATTGCTGAAGGGGAATTTGTTGGTATGTATATCCTAACTGAACTAAATTTTCGCAATTTTCGCATGTATGCTAGATGTAGATACAAATCTCTATATCATATACACGGCTGCTCAAAGAACTACGATAGTTTGTCCGCTGTAAATGGGAATTGCTGAAAGTGAGTTTTCAAATATGTTATGCGTTTCCAAATGGCTCAATTAGACGCCATATTTCAACTTATTTAAAGATGAAGATTTGTTACATTATTCTGAATGTGTTGGAAAGTGCTTCATAATCAACGCTTGACGCATGATTTTTTTTCTTGTTCTTTCATTAAAATATTTTAATTTACGAATGCTGTCACTACGAGTATTATGCAAAAAAGGAAATCTTCTGATTACGAAATTGCTATTCTTTACTGGATTAATTCTATTTCGATATTTAATTATTTCTTTTATTTTAATCCCATAGAAGGGAATGAAATTTTGATGTTATATAAGAAGTTCTTGAAATTTTTAATTGATTCGTGCCAAATATCGTTGAAAATATACTTCTTAAATAAATTTTAATACAGAATTGTCTTCTATCGTACTGAGCATGATAAAATACTGGGCGTGCACTTGTCCAATGGGTAATTCCTAAACTGTTAGTCAGAGATATATAATTCCTATTAGAAAAATGTTTTAAATGAGGTAAAGAAGTATTTTTAAAGCTATTTGGTTCGATAAAATGTTTCTCAAAATATTACGAAATTTAAATTTTTATATGGTCACCCGGTCCTATAAGTTACTGTTAGTAAAATTATCCTTTTACACTAAGAAGTAAGACATAAGTCCCATTTTGCTGCGATGAAAATTGACCGAGTAATAGCTGTTTATAGTTGAAGCTTCTGTTTTATTGCGAAATAGGGATCATTCACAAATTTACTAAAAATATAAATAATTTTTAAAAATATATATATGAGTTGGGAGTGAAATTAACATTAGAACATAAATTTGAAATCTATTTTCATTCAGATATATTACAGCAAAATATACTACTTAGTAAGTAGCAAATTTTGCTGTAATATGTCAGAATGAAAATAGATTTCAAATTTATATTGTAATGTTAATTAGGATAATTTGATGTAATTTGTCAGAATGAAATCAGATTTCAAATTTATATTGTGATGTTAATTAGGATATTTTGATGTAATTTGTGAGAATGAAAATAGATTTCAAATTTACATAATAATCACTCTCAACTATTATTTTTTTTAATGTGACAATCATTTATATTTCTAGTAAATTTGTTACTTGGACCAAAAATATAAGTGAAAAATTAAAAGATGTTTTTTAAAGAAAGTCATGAAAAGTAACAGCTTTATTTCCTTACAAATAAAAATATAGATTAAAATACAGTACAATTATTTCATTCAATCTGAAACTTAATTAATAAAAATTAACACTATCTAAAGTACTAAAAGCTATTAATTTTCGTACTTAACTTTGTAACTTAGACTTTAGTACTAAAGTCTACTAACACTATCTAAAGTAATGCTTGTACGATGTGACTACTTTTACAGTTGAAGTGCGGTTACACGCGAAATAAATTCTTCTAATACTTTAACCAATTTGTGTACGACCCCTGGAAGCATGGCTCAATTCATCTCTGTTCAGATGCAGAAAACTGGCATAAGTCATGCAATTAAAAGTTTCATAGCTCGGTTAATCTTAGGGTCAGGTGAATGGAACATTTTCGTCTTACTTGTCAGTGTAATAGGAAATTTTTACTAAATATTACTTAGTACTGTGGGACCGTATAAAAAATTAAATTTCATAACTTGGAAAACCTGTATAAAAGTTGTGAAATAATTTTAAATACACAGTCCTTATTAGAGTGTTTTTAATAAGCTCAAACATACTTATTATACACACAAACTTTCTCTTACGTTGCTTATTTTACATGTCGTTTATTACTAATGACTGATGGTTTGAACTTTCCCTGTACAGATTGACGTTGCATTAAAAATTTAAATTTGCATCTATCTTACTTAGACTTTAAAATATGTCCATTTAGTTAATTGAAGAATCTATTAATTTAACATTTTAGCGAAGACATACAAATTCTAAATTATTCTGAAGGTATTCATAAGTAGGGTTAAAGATAAAAATGATAGAAATTATAAAAGTGAATTGATATGTATCATGCAACGCAAAATATTAAAAAGATATGCAAGTTTATAGTTCAAAAGGATGGACATGAATTATTTAAAATTTATTTTTTGTCTGTTTGCACAGAAAATAAAACAATGTTTTCATAATGCTAGTATAGCTAAAGCATAAATAAAAAATAATCAATTTCATGTTTCTTAAAATAAACTTGCTTATAATGCAATATCTTAAAAGTATTTAATAGTAAATTTATATTATTTTTTGTTTCTTTAGATATAAGTGACGTCTCTTTAAAGTTAACACAAGACACAAGAATCACTTGCCCACTCCCCAACGAAACACCTGTAAAAGGACGATGTTTCAACTACCTCTCTGTAGCATATATTTCTTATGAGTTCAAATGTAGAATGTATTAGCATGGAGGAAGACTAACAGAGTCTCAAGAACTATTCATTTCAGATTTTTTAACATATGAGAGATGTAAATTTTTGGTCCCAAATTTGTTTATATCCCAATTGTGTCATTAAACCCAATAATATAAATTCAACGAGGCTATAAATTTTCGCCTTTATATTAAAATTTGTTGCTTTTAAACTTACCTCCGTGTTAAACATAAGAGTTATATGGTCTGAACTTTTATCTTCACAAACTATTTGAAGAAACTGTCACATTTAGCATTAAAATTGATAATATTGATGGAATTTATTAAGGGTGTAGGATACCTTTAAACCTGAAAAATTTTCGAATCATTTCTGAACAATATGCAAAAAACCGCATTGAAAAATTGCTATTAGTTTAATAATTATGGCAGTTTTATGAAGACCATATATTAAGGCTACATAGGATAATTAAACTTTGCGTTGCGTTTATTCAAAATGATGAATTTTGACACTGCGCGCAGTGTTACTAAAAAACTATGCATGGCAATCAAAAGAAATTTTCAAAACATATTCATTTCTGTATTATATATAACTTAAAACCAGAAAAAGGTAATATTTTTTTCGTGTTTTTTTACGTTGAAAATATTTTTTTAAAGATTGAAATTTTTTTCAAATATTCTGGTTTTAGAATAAAGGTAACACTATTATGTATTTATTTTCACCAAAATTTCCTCTTTAAATGCATATTTTCAGATTTTATCATGCGCGCAAGATTTTTTTCTCTTATTATCACATATTTTTAAACTTATCATTTCAATATTTATTTATGAATTTACAAGTATGTATATATTTTTAAATATAAATTTTAATATGAGCTTAATATTTAAAAGAAGTTTTATTTTTATTTTTGACTTATTACACGAGATTTGAAGCTTGGAACATAGTGATATTTTTTAATTTTTCGACGTGCTCAAACGTACGTTTAGTGGAAAAGTTTTGAACTACAAATTTTTTTCAGGGATAACACAATAGATAAGTATAATTTCTTCAACTTTATGAACATGAAGTAGCCATTATTCTCCATCAAAACCTCTTTCTCTGTTTTCCCTGTCCAATTATTGCCCATGGTCTGCAATGAAAGATAAGATTTTAAAATTCAAAATGAACGTGCCATACATTTACTGTGTAAGAGTCCCGTACAAGAGGAAAAAGACATTTAATATTTACTCATTTCTTTTCTAATGTCATTTATGATTTTTAATCTATATTATTAAGGACAAACCTGTCCGTTAGTAACGTTGACGTCATTTTGACGTATGCAGCACCTGACGCTTTCGCTTTTACTAAAACGCACATTTTCATGTTTTACACAGTCAAATAGGGAAAAAAAAATATTCTTCCAAATTCAATTCAGTTAAAAATCAATCGCAATTTACTGATTTTTTATGTTTTTAAAAATAATTTTCAAGGATGACTTTTTTTTTATTATTATTTCTATCGCATGCTCAAGATTACGAATTATGAAACCGTTTGTACTGTAAACAATATAAATAGATGAGCATTTGTTTCTGGCTATTATTCTATAACGAAATTAAAACTTCATCAATGAATAAATAAAATACAAATTTAACAGACATGTAATTGAACTACGTAATTAAACCACTAAAATTATCAGAATCAAAAAGACTAGTAGTATAGCGAATTTTTTGGCGATTGTTTCAATAATTAATTTCTCTGGCATACAGCCAATACGAATGTTTTTCGTTAAATAAATTTCTATTCATTGTTTGAATACATTATTGATACAGTTTATATAAAATGTACATTTTTGTGTTGTTAATAGGTAATAAAATAATGTACATTAAATGCAATTAGAACTATAAGAATTTTCAAAATTTTTTTTAAATGTGGTTTTCAAGTACAATCAGTATCCCAGGAATGCCAGGTTAGATGACTTAGTTTTTATAAAGTTGGTAGTACCTCTTTCAGATATTTCAAATATTTTTTAGGTTAAGGGTACCGGGAAAGCCCTATCTCCGCCATGTTAAATTCACCAACTTTGTATACCTTTTTCTCAGAAATGGTGAAAGATAGAGGTATAGATTTTTATAATGGTAGATAGAATAACATGTTTTACATACTTTAACAGATCATTTTCTTAGTAAGTGAATTTTTTAGGTTAAGGGGACCGGGAAAGCCCTATCTCCACCATGTTAAATTCACCAACTTTGTGTACCTTTTTCTCAGAAATGGTGAAAAATAGAAGTCTAGATTTTTTTATGGTAGTTAGAATAACATGTTTTACATACTTTAACAGACAATTTTCTTGGTAAGTGAATCTGAAAAAAAAATACTATTAATTTTTTATTGAAAATAATTTTTAAATAAATAGCAGAAATAAAGGAGAGAAGATGGATTTTAAATTACTTTTAAAGAATGTTCATAGAATTATTCTGGTTTACATCTTTGAAAAAAAAATAATTAAAAACTTTTGCTTGAGAATTTTTTTTCAAATTCAGCAAATGAGCACGCGAATTTTAAAACACGTCTTATCAAAATTTAAAAAATCGTATTTTCCCTATCAACCTATTCTATTGGTAATCCTGCATCGGAAAAACAAAACAATCTGTAAAAAAAAAAACGAATTCCATCCTGTATTTCTGACATAGTAAAATCTTTGTTTAGAATGAAAACCAATTAACGCCGTCTACAGGTTTTTCGCGATTTCTCAAAATTTGATTTTCTCGATAAGGCGAGTTTTCAAACAAATGTCTTCAAATACACTTATATTTTATTTTAATTTTGCATGTATTACCTTTATTATTAGGCTACAACATTACATAAAATAAATAATAACAATAATCATAATAACAATAACTGACAGTAAATGCTTGAGACCCTAATTCAGAAATACCCTCTGTGGACGTACGTCCCACGTTGGGAGCCACTGCTCTAAGGGGACTTTGTGCCATTGAATCCTATACAATCAACCAAACAACCATTAATGAAAGAAACAGACATGCTCATTTATAAAATGCATCGTCGTCGTTAAACGCTTAATATGACACATTTTCAGCTACTTGTTCAGCACATCTGTAGCCATTTTTTTTTTCTTCAGAAGAACGCAAAACGTTGGTTTGCGTTATTCAACCTTTATTTCATGATGTAATCACAGTCTCCTACAAACACATTACTTACAAAATCACCACCAGAACAACTCTCGATTTTCGCCAAAGAATAACGCCAGTCTATTTTTTCTTAATTATACGAAATATGTAAATAATGTATCAGTTTTATATTACCTTAATATGCATTTTAATCAGCAGCGTATATAGGGTGTGTAGTCCAAAGGCCGTGATTACCACTACTTGAAATAATTATTTTTCGCCTCATCTAATCGCAGAATTTCCCGCTATTAAACAAGCCAAAAATAATTTTACGAAATTAGAGGTATCCATAGCAATTGGTTCCATACTCTGCTTACGCCACTGATTTTAACGTACCTAACAACTCATAAAAAGTATCTCGTTCAATGAAATTGTCTTCCACAAATTCAATTAAGATCAATGAAAGTCTCTTCATAAATCAACAATGTTTTATCGAACAATCGATATTCACGAAGAAAAATATTTTAGAGAAAACTCTTAAGCGCAGTTTTAAATAGGAAAACAGACAAAATATGTTAATGATCCAATTAAGTTAATACAAATAATAAGAGATTTTTACATTACTTTTCCTTTGTGTAATGGCGATATTAAATCAAATATCATTTGGATAAAGATAATGCAGACGATAATTGTCATAATTTAATTAAAGGCAGTAACATTTGTTTTTATGATCAGTTTCGAGTTACTTTTTATATTTAAGGATTGTTTTTATGTATACATTTCATCACCTTCTTTGGTGCTTTCCTAATTATATAAATATGTAGCGCCTATAGTTCGCATCTGGTACACCAATCCGCCTATCTGTCGGTCTGACCGCATATAACAGTACAAAAACTACCCAACCGAATGGTTTGAAATTTAGTATATATAATCGATACAAAAATGTGTCGCTTCATTTAAAATTTTATGAAAATCGAATCAAAACTTAAAAAGATATCAATAAAAGGTTTCTTCACTCTATTAAATCCTATCATACATAATTAATTCAATGATATTCCATGCTAGGTAATGATTCTAAGTTGCCATGGTAATTATGTTCTATTTAATATCTAGTCCTATTGCTTCCGCATGACTGAATTCACTGTATATGATCGTAATAAATTTTGTATTCATGCCTTTTTTATAAGAGTGTAACAGCCATCGCACCAAGATCTGAATATTTATAAAAGTAGTTATGGCACGAACACACCTATTTGCCACGTTTAACGTATTATTTCCGACTTGTTCTTTATTATTGTGGCTATTTTTTGTTTTCAGATTGAAAAAACCAACAATCAATTGTAACGGAATAAACATGAATGTAATAATTCGTAATGTTATAAAATAATAAGTTGAAAGATGCAATGTATTTAGTACTCCCTCGTCCCAAATAAGTTGCTACATTAGATTACTTTTGTACTGATTACTGATACTGATGATTTGATGATTTTGTTTGAACATTTTTCAGAGATTTCAAGGTTTTGTGCTATCAATCAACAATATTTACTTACCAAGCATTACCTTAGTCTCTCCTTAAATAACTATCAAATTAGTTTAAGAAATCCAGGTTTCGCACAGTTAATTCTTCAGGAAGAAAATGATCTTTATGGTATACTGGTGTAGAGTCTTTCAGGCACTAGCGTCTAAATCGCGCCCCTCACAATGGTTCTTAGCACAAATGCACCCGAGAATTTCCCTAGCACGGCGCGCTGGCTCATACGATGCTTTGTTTACTTTCCGCTTAAAAGCGGAGCGTTGCGTATTCTATCTTAATAGTTTTTGAAATAAAAAAAAAACAGAAAACAGCTAACAAATATCATTCATCTACAAGTTAAATGAGCTTTATTTAAAACCGGATTTAAATTGCTTGATATCATCATTTATTTTATTATTATTATTATTTTTAATCTGAATAAAATCAGTTTATTTTTTCCTTTGGATTCATTTTTACTGGAGACGGGATTTTTTATTTAATAATGGTCAATAAAGAGAAATTAAATCAACATTACAGACAATTTAAACATAATGAATGAGGTAACATTTAAAAAAATTCTGTCTTTTAGAAAAGAGAAAAACCCGCTATTATTTTATGAAAGTAAATACTAGAATACATTAAAAAAAAATCTGCCTTTTAAGTATTGATGCGAGATACAATATCCCAAAAATAGAAAGTATGGCTAAATGTTCTTTTTAAAAAACTGCTTCATTTCCTAGTTAGAGGATCACTTTATTTTTGTAAGAATGTAACTAGACTGATGTGCGAATCCCAAAACTTTATTCTATCTCATACATGTTAATAAGTCAAAATTCCCTATCACAGTGCTAAAATAAAATGACAATCTATTTCCATCATAAGGATTGTAAAGGTATATACAGGGTGTCCCAAAAAGGAGTACCTATTTTTAAAAATGAATAATTAACAAACAAATAGGGTTATTAAAACAATTCTTGCAGGAAACGAATGTGTGAAGTCTGGCATTTTTTTAGAACGCTTTATTATAATAGTTCAAAATCTAACCGACAGATGGCTCTACAGCACATTTTGGTGGCTATATGAACAAACGGAACATGCATGAAGACCAGACAGAAGCAGACGTGGTCAGTGAAAGTTCTATATTAATACATGGAAATTATTCCAGAGGGAAACATTCGCCTTGCATACAATATTTCAAATGAAAATCAAATTTCAAAGTACAAAGTTACTTTGTACTTTGAAATTTGATTTTCATTTGAAATAGTGAAAGTTCTGTAGTAACTATTTCAACGGAAACAGTAGTTCTCGTTGCGTAAATTCTTCAAAAGGGTGTATTCATTGGCCATATAGCCACCAAAATGTGCTGTAGCGCCATCTGTCGGTCAGATTTTGAACTATTATAATAAAGTGCTCTAAACAAAATTCCAGACTTCACACATCCGTTTCCTGCAAGAATTTTTTAAATAACTCTATTTGTTTGTTGATTATTCATTTAAAAAAATAGGTACTCCTCTTTGGGACACCCTGTAGGTTCGTTGAATTGGATGCATTTAATAAGAGGATATAAGTGTCGCATTGTTTCAAACAAATCATTGAATTTCGGAACCCGACGTCTTAGATTTCCGCAACCAAAATTCCAACCCAAAGTATATAAAATCAACACCTCTTGTTCAATATACACCCAAATCTAATAAGGATCTATTTACGTGAAAATGTAACAGAATACTAAGTTTGATTAAATTGCGTGCATTAGTTTTTGAGATATAGCTTTTGCGAAAATCGTGAAAAATTCAGCATAACAGTGTCACCTGTTGTGCGATTTACACAAAAAGCTAATCAGTAATAGCTTACATCAACGTCTAACGGAATATGAAGTTTGATGAAAATCCGTGCATTAGTTCTTGAGATTGAAATATTAATTACTCAAAAATCGTACAGAAAGCAGCACAGCAGCGCCACCTGTTGTGCGATATATACCAAACACTAATTAGCACCAGTTTATATCAAGATCTAACTGAATCTATAGGTTTGTGAAATTTCGTGTATTAGTTATTGAGATAGAGCGTCCACAAAATTTCTGTCACATACAGACAGACTACCAGACAGAGTGACAGACAGACATTTTCTAAATACCATTAAATCGTGTTCGGTATTTTCTAAAACGTATAAATCCATCGAAAACCGGAAGTACAAAATTTTCCCGAATCCAACAAATTTCTTCTTGTAAAGATAGAAGAAAATAAAAATGGGAAACATGGATTTTTCATTTACAATTTTTATTTGTAATTAAAATCTGTACAAAAACCCTCAACGGTTTAAAACTTTGTGTCACAGCACTTTACCTTATGGCTCTAAAAATTTTAAATGTAGGTCTGGAAAATAATATCAAAATTTGGGTAACGCTATGCTATTAATTAAAGGAAAAATATATCAACATTTATTTTTTCTATTTATATTCACAAGTGCAAACAGTATTTTCAACGGCAATTGATATATATACAATTTATTCACTAATGCTTTTTCATTCAGGTCTGTCATAAATTCAAAATATGTGTTTTAAATGATATGATATGAAAGTTTAAGTGGCGAATTTACAGGACTTTAAAAGGTTTGTTTTAAAATTCGATAAAATTTATTTTTGATTTGTCTTTTTAAATATATTTTCACATCCAAACGACATTTTTAATTTTCCAGTACACTGTTAAACATGTCACATTTTCACTGAGCTATATCATACACTGAAATGTATTTATTTCAATCGATTGAGTTATATTTTGTGTCAAGCTACCCAAAAATCATAAGTAAAATTTATGTAAATGTTTTGTTTGCGTATAGTAGCCAAATTAAAGAAAAAATCTGCAAACCGATAACGCGACACAAAGAAAACCCGATAGATTTTTTAAATTCTTTATTTAAAGAAAATAATCTGTAACATTTGCTGTTCAGTAAAAAGAATAAATAAATAATTACTGTTAAGTTTGCAGCTTTTAATGAGCACGTGGAAAGCATGTTCAAAGTTTAGTCATATATGCATTTCTTCACTTTGCACTCACATCTGGGGTCCCTGATGACTGATAATTATAAACGGTGAAGCTCATAGCAATAAATGAAGAATGTCTCATTTAAGCCGATACAGCTCAAATTAATGAGTAATGTGGAAAATTTCCGAAGAAACAAACGAATTTTTAGAAATACAGAGAGTTTCGGCCGAATTTTCAGCAGCATTTTCCCCGAAAACGAATGTTTGTCGGAACTCAGATTTTGGGCCGAAAACGTAACGAATATTTCTGTCGATCTACACTTAACGTTACTAAAACTTTTAAATCTATTATACGCAACTCGTTAATAAGTTATTCTCTGATCTCTAATGCAAATATTTAAGATCTGATTACTTAGGTTCGTTGAATTGGATGTATTTAATAAGAGGATATACACTGTAAAAAAATACTGCCAGTTTTCCTTTAGGAATCGGAAAAGTAGTTGCCCTTATCGTACCGGAATAATTTCCGACCGAACTAGGAATAAAATCCGTAAAAATAAAGAAATAGTCAGTAAAACGGTATTTTACGGATTTTATTCCGATTTTACGGATTTTCTTCCGAGCTGGGTTGGAAATTATTCCGGTACGATAAGGGGAACTAATTTTCCGATTCCTACCGGAAAAATGGCACCTTTTTTTTTTTTTTTTTTTTTTGCAGTGTAATTGTCGCATTGTTTCAAAGAGATCATTGAATTTCGGAACCCGACGTCTTGGATTTCCGCAACCAAAATTTGAACCCAAAGTATATAAAATTAACACCTGTTGTTCAATATACACCCAACACTGTAACAAAAATACTGCCAGTTTTCCGTTAGGAATCGGAAAAATAGTTGCCCTTATCTACTGGAATAATTTCCGACCCAGCTCGGAATAAAATCCGAAAAAATAAGGAAATAGTCAGTAAAACGGTATTTTACGGATTTTATTCCGATGTTACGGATTTTATTCCGAGTTGGTTTGGAAATTATTTCGGTACGATAAGGGCAACTATTTTTCCGATTCCTACCGGAAAACTGGCATTATTTTTTTACAGTGAAGTCTAATAAGTATCTATTTAAGTGAAAATGTAAAGGAACACTAAGTTTTATTAAATTGCGTGCATTAGTTTTTACGATATAGCTTTTGCGAAAATCGGAAAAAATTCATCATAGCAGCGCCACCTGTTGTGCGATTTACACCAAAAACTAAACAGTAACAACTTACATCAACGTCTAACTGAATATGAAGTTTGATGAAATCCGTGCATTAGTCCTTGAGATATACCAGCTATTAATTCATCAAATCGTACAGAAAGCAGCACAGCAGTGCTACCTGTTGGGCGATATACACCGAAAACTAATCAAGCTAGTTTATATGAAAGTCTAACTGAATCTAAATTTTTATTAAATTCCGTACATGAATTCTTGATAGAGTTATTGCTGAAATTGGAAAAAATCAGCATAGCAACGCTACCTATTGGGCGTTATACACCAAACACTAATTAGCACCAGTTTATACCAAGGTCTAACAGAATCTATAGGTTTGTGAAATTTCGTGTATTAGTTATTGAGACAGAGCGCCCACAAAATTTTTGTCACATACAGACTCACAGGCAGACATTTTCTAAAAACCATTAAATCGTGTTCAGGATTTTCTAAAACTATTAACCCATCGAAAACCGAAAGTCGAAAATTTTCCCGAATCCAATTAAATTCTTGTAAAGATAGAAAAACGCAAAAATGGGAAACATGGATTTTTCATTTACAATTTTTATTAGTAATTAAAATCAGTACAAAAACCCTCAACGGGTTAAATATTTGTGACACATCACTTTACCTTACTGCTCTAAAAATTTTAAATATAGGTCTTAAAAATAATGATATCAAAATTTGGGTAACACTGTGCTATTAATTAAAAGAAAAACATATCATTTTCTTTTTTCTATTTATATTCACAAGTGCAAATAGTATTTTGAACATCAATTGATATATAAACAATTTATTCACTAATACTTTTCATTCAGGTCTCTCATAAATTCAAAATATTATATGAGATAATATAAAAATTTGAGTGGCGAATTTATAGAACTTTAAAAGGTTTGTTTTAAAATTCGATAAAAATTATTTTTGGTTTGTCTTTTTTGAAATATATTTTCACATCCAAACGATATTTTTTTTATTTTCCAGTACATTGTTAAATATATCACATTTTCACTGAGCGTATATCATACATTGAAATGTATTATTTCAATCGATTGAGTTATCTTTTGTGTCATCTTTTTGTGTTTTGAGTTATCTTTGTCTGTCTGTCTGCCTGTCTGTGTGTCTGTGTGTGACACAAATTTTGTGGGCGCTCTATCTCAAGAGCTAATGCACGGAATTTTATAAAATTGGCGATAACATCTGCTGTGACATGTAGACAGCTTAACAGAATAAGTCGCAGGTAATGGAACTCCATTTAAATGACAGGTACGTAGATACACTCTTATTTTTAACTCAATCATTTACAGATTGGTATAGTTACCATACGATTTAATTAATTTTTATCGACAGAAATCATTCTTTTTTATGTCCGTATTATATTTATACTTATCCTATACCATCTGTTCAGGCATTATAATCCTATTACCTATAACAGTATAGCCATTTTCCATTATCTGTTACATAAAATTTCAGTTATATAAAAAAACATGACACAGATATTTTTGCTTTAAAAAAATTATTTATCTTGTTTGTATACTTTAACATTAAAATCAATTTCTATAAGATATATTTCGTTATTTTTCATTAAAAACTTTAACACATATTTCGTTATTTTTCGTAAAAACATATACTACCAGGTTTAAAGTATGCTATACAACAAGTATATTATTGTGCAATGCATCGTCTATACTTTCCAGCTCCTTTCCAAACAATAACGTTTTCAGCCCTCTCCGGAGTCATCCTCAGTTGAAAGGATGTTGTTTTGCAGCTCGCATGAGAAAGAAGGGAAGCTGTAAGATCTCATGCAAGCTGCAAAACAACATCATTTCAACTGAAGATGCCTCCGAAGAGGGTTGAAAACGTTATTGTTTGGAAAAGAGCTGGAAAGCATAGACGATGCATTGCACAATAATATACTTGTTGTATAGCATACTTTAAACCTCGTAGTATATGTTTAAAAAAAATAACGAAATATGTCTTAAAGTTTTTAATGAAAAATAACGAAATATATCTTATAGAAATTGATTTTAATGTAAAAGTATACAAACAAGATAATGAATTTTTTTAAAGAAAAAATAAATGTGTCATGTATTTTTATATAACTGAAATTTTATGTAACAGATAATGGAAAAAGGTCTATACTGTGATACGTACTACGATTATAATGCCTGAAGAGATGGTATAGGATAAGTATAAATTATACGAATTCAATTTTTTAAACTGAGCGAAAAAATGCCTAAGCCGAGACTCGAACCCAGAAGCCTTGACTTACGTTATCAATGCTCTACCGTTTGAGCTACCTGGGCTAACAACCAGCAGGCATATTTCGCTCAGATAACCTAATTGACTATAACATTTGGTCTGCTATGTAGACAACAGAACAAAAATAAGCCGCAGATTTATCGCTCAGTTGGAAAAATTGAATTCGTAAGATAACTTTCTGTAACAGTATGATTGAGTTAAAGATAATAGTGAAATTTGTGTGTGTTTGCAATAAAAATTGTGTGTGTTATTCCTCAGATCACAGAGTAATACTGTATACATATAACTTATAGAACTCAGGGACCGTACAATAATTTAAAAACTAACTTTATGAAAATTAGTGGCAGGAGTATTTCATGAGACTAATCATAAAGCCTAACATCTTTTGAACACTTTTGCAATTTATGTATCTTCAATACATAAAAAAATGCGCGTTGTCATTTTTAAAACAACCTGTACAAATGTACAGTCGCGGAAAAAAAAAGTAAACACCCCCCACTAACTCCTCAACAAATTATTGTAGAAGAAAGTTACTGGTACCGAACGATTGGAAATAAAGTCTACTTTTAAATGATGTATATAAAATTTGCTTAAGGGGCCATCTACATATTAAAACGAACCATAACTTTGTTTTTTTCAATAGCAGTACCCAATTCTGACAGCATAAATGAACTCTACACCCTTCAATTAGCCTAAAAACGAATTTTTTTGCAATTCGTACCATAAGTTTCCGAGAAATTAATTATTTTAAAACGAGCGTATTTTAAAGGCTGTATCCAAATTGAAGTTCCTTACTGGATTGTTAACCGAGAGAGCCCCTTCCTTGATCAAGGCACCTTAAGCGCCACTCAAGGAGTCAATGAAACGTGTTAGATTACAGTACAGCAGAATAAATTTCAAAATGTCTATACTCACTTCCATCATAGACGGCCCCTTAAACCATCATTTTGCCGTTTTTTAAGCATAATTTGAAAACTACTTGGAAGAAAAATGTGAAATTTTTGAATTTCCATAAAGCAGGACTTAATAAATCTAAATCCATCAAAAAAATTGTAGGTTGCAATTCATAATTTTTTCGAATATTAATTACATAATTCATAATTCATATCACAAAATTATAAAAATTGCAAATTCAGCTTATTTATATTTGGGTATATTAGTATTATTACTACAAAAAAAAAAAAAATTAGCACATTAGGAGCATAATTTCGGGAGATATAAATAAAGATATGAAAATGTAATTTAACATTAGAAGCACTAAATTTTGAATGTTTATAATTCAAAAACTTATCATTCAAATGACTTGAAATTTGGTCTCTAGGCATAGTTTGAACCGAATATTTGAAATATCTCGTTAAAATTGGGTATTGCCATTGAAAAAAATGAAGGTTGGATTCGTTTTATTATGTAGATGACCCCTAAGAAAATTTTATATACATCATTTAAAAGAAGACATTATTTCCAATCGTTCGGTACCAGTAACTTTCTTCTACGATAATTTGTTGAGGAGTTAGTAGGGGGTGTTGACTTTATTTTTTCCACGACTGTACTTGTACATGCAGGTAAAAAGGTGCGTTCACAAATATTAGTGATAAAATGACAAACTATATTGAACAGCATTAAAAAGATTAACGACTAGTGATTTAAGGGATCTCGGGACTCTTAAATCTTCAAAATATTTAACATGTTAAGCACCACGTCAGTCACCGATGACTGACACTAAACTTTCCGTTTATAATGAGTCATTCACTGATGACTGACGATTAAAATATGATATAAAGCTAAATATATGTAATTCATTGATATGTTAAACCCCTATCTTTTCTGAACATTTTGATAATAATTGTTTTCTTGAAATTTCCATTAGAACGGAAGTTATGTCTTTTAGAATTGAAGAGCTAAGTGGAAGAACATATTAAGTAACAAAAATTACATTTGAAGAAATTTGATGCGGAAATTTTTGTTGTCAATCTTAATGATTTATTTTCTGTTTGATACCATATGTTTAAAATATTAACAGGTGTGCTAATAAACTCTATCAAAAAAACTTATTCATATTTAATTTTTAAATATTAAAACAATATTGATAGTATTTGCATTATTAAACATTAAAATATTAAATATTAATGAATAATGCCTTAAATCTTCAATGCTAAATAGAACTTTGGTATTTTAGATTTACCATGTGATAGAACCCCTGATAACACTTTCATCCAAAATATAACAAAATTTTTAAGAAAATGTAGCATAACATGTTCTTCCACTCAGCTCTTCAATTAATCTCAGTGAGAGTTTAAACGGTATTTCCCAAACTTTATAGTCATTTTTCTTAAATACATGTTTTTGAGCATAACGCGCGGGATATCTCAAAATCTTCTAAATATTTTTTTACGAAATTGTTAAAAAAAATTCACGATATTTTCATATTAGTCTGCATTAACTGAACCTAAAATTTATTATTCTTGCTCGAATAAATATATTTTTAAGGGACTATACTGTTGAAAGTTTCAAATTTTGTGTTAGGTAAATACAACTTTGTATTAAACATATAAAAATACTTTAAATGCAAATTTATTTAAGTTCAGAGTAATTATTATAATCTGAAGTATAATTAGGCATGGAAATTTTATTCTAGGTGCAAAATTTATTTTGTAATCCTGCGCGTAAGCTGTCATACCAACTTTCTGCTCGACTAATATCTGACAGTTTGAAGCCACCTATAAATATTAATCCTCCATCTAACAGTTTTTTAAATGTAGGAAATAATAGAACATACTTATATCTTTCATCCAACAAAAAAATTGTGGTTTAAATTCATATACATTTTAAGATATAAATGTGTGAATTGGCCATTTTTTTTTTCTTTCTTTCCAATGTTAAGAGTTCTGAGATCATATTAATATTTAAAAATTGACTCACGTGCATTCTTCTTTTATAAAAATAAAACTTAATTCTAAATTATTTGCGTATTTAGATTAGAATACTCCTTTATAGAAAATTATTATCTATGTCTCTGTTTTTTGATTACATTCTCCATCATCGTAATTTTCCGAAGAAAAAATGTTTCGCTGAATGAAAGTCAATTTTGTTTCGAATACGTGAAAAGTTTTCCCCAAATCTAATTGTAAAGAACAGAAAAGTAATATAAGCTGTTCTTTACAAACTTCATCCATTTTGAATGATTCATTTTTTTCCTTGTTACTTCATAAGTTTTCAGTAATAACAACAATCTCTTTTCTGACAAAGTTTTGCTATATAAAGCCGCCTGTATTGTTTTGGAGCAAGAAGCTTAAAAATTTCGAAAAAGCGTGTTATTTAGAAGATAGTTTAGAGAAAACTACATACTTGAAAATAAGAGATTTCAGTTTATTTCTTCAAAAGAAATAAAGATAACTTCTGTCAAAAATGAAACGTTAGGAAAATCTTGAGTTTGATCTTTTCAAACAGTCGAGCACGATTAAAAGATTAGTCACATTTTGTAATGAATAAATATTCTATAAGTTAAATATTGGATTATCCGGGATCGCATTATTTCACCTACAATTTTACAAGTAATCAAGAAAAAAAATTATCTATCAGTAACATTTAAAGTGTTCTAATTAACAAAGAAAAAAAAAAAAAAAAAAAAAAAAAAAAAAAAAAAAAAAAAACCTTAGTATTCAAGAAATAAGATTAATTATGTAACTTTTATAGACGTGTTGGTGAAAAAAAAAATCACTCACCAACACCCATTCAAAAACAAAAAGCACATCATTTTATCGTCTCTGTACTTTAGTGCAGATCGACTTTAGCTCGAGAAAAACAAAATTGAGATAATTTAGAAGACACTCGAGTACCAGCGTACACATTAGTTCATCATCGCACACGACGAAGCTTATGCACTGTTATTCTCAGGTTTCACCACGCACACGGGGGAAACATACAACTTGCCTCTTGCTGACATAGGAGTACCGCACACTCCATTATTGGTTATAGCATCGTGTCAAACAAATTCCGGAGCACCTATGTATCCTTAGGAGTCCCGCACACTCCAAGAGCTGATAAAAACAGGTAGATCACGATGAACTTCACACATCCGAGACCGAGTGATCATCGAGAGAGAATCAGGATCAGGAAAGACGGATTGAGATCAGGGACTAGAGTAGCAGCAACAGTTATCCGCGACATGGGAGCAGCCGATAAAATGCATGACCATCAGTACAGCAGCAGAAAAGATTCGAGACCAGGAACCTCAGAGCACTTAGGAACAGCATGAGTACCCGGTAACGGGCAGCCTCCGTATATTATCAGGAAGCTTTCGAGACCATCAGGATCGCAGCAAACAAACATCGGGACCACCCAATCGTATTAAAAGTTTAAAAAACGTTCGCAGACAATAAATATCACGCACCATATTGTGTGAAGGTGGTATACACCCACCCATTTTAAATTAAAGATTTGGGCAGTGATGTACGAGTGACAGTACATTGATGTACGAGTGACAGTACATTTTGTTTTGAGCTCTCATCCCATTATTGACTGCAAACAGATTGTGAAAGAAAAGATGAAATTTTATTGAAACTTTCTTGACACAATATAATGATGGGGTGGGCCGCTAGACAGGCATGTCTTTACAGTCTCAGAATATCTGGCCGAATGTCCCACTTACATATACAGTGGTGGTCAAAAGTTTCCGGCCAGTATAAAACTTTTGGTTAATTTGTAAGTATACCATATGAAGAGGAATCTCAAAGTGATACTTATACACTTTATTGACATAATAGATAGAAACTTATTTATAGAATAAACAATAAATATTAATAAATTTAATTAACAAAATTAATTGCAAAAGAAAACGCATGTTCTCAAAAGTTTCCGGCCACCTTGGCAAGTTTGGAAAAAAATGGTATTATAACAGAAAATAACAGTGATCAACAACATTTATAATTAGTATTTTGTATTCATACATTTAGCAATAAGTACTAAGGCGCAGCAACGTGACATCGATTCAATGAACGGCTGTAGATCGTCAAGTTTTTTCCACGGTTCTTGCATTTTTTTTTAAATGCTGCTGAATTGTAATATTTATAACTCCACACACGTTTTCAAGTTAGTTTCAAAGATTTTCTATCGGATTCAGATCGGGTAATTGGGCTGTTCATTTCAAAAGCGGAATTATTTTGTGCGAAAGCCACTGCTTGACGAGCTTGCCTGTGTGTTTTGGTCGTTATCGGGAAGAAACAAATAACTGCGACCGCAATTTTTCCTCCAATAAGGCAGCAAATGTTCTTGCAAGATATACTTATGCATTGCGCTATCCATCTTGCCGCGGATTTCAAATAACGGACAGGCACATTTTCCAGAAAATGCTCCCCACAGCATAACGTTCCTCCGCCATGCTTCATTGTAGGAATACCATATATCGAATCTTACCTTTCGTTTTTAGGTCGTCGATTGTAGTATCTGTTATCACTTCCAAAAAGATTGAACGTCGATTCATCGGAAAATAGTACATTTTTCCAGTTTTCAGTTGACCAGTTTTTGTATTCCTTGGCAAACGCCAGTCGGGCCCTCTGATATTTTTTACTTATGAAAGGTTTTTTTAACACCGACTGTTCCATAAAGAGTGACGTCACGTAAGTGTCTTGACATGGTAGACCGACTTATTTAAGCAATAATTTAACACCGTAAATCGCTGGGAATTGCAGCGACATTTTTACGCTTGTCATCAACTGCTTTTCTCCTGAAAATTCTGTCCACAAGAATAGTCGTTTTCCGGGGTCCCCCGGAACATGGCAAATTCAAAAGGCCTTTACCATCTTTATATTTTTTTTAAATATCGCTCACAGAAAACTTTCCTATCGACAACTTCGCCGCAATCTCACGAGCGGATTGTCCCTTTAGCGACAAACAAATCACTCGTTTAGGAACAATAAATTGTTCAACTTCTCATTTTTGAATTTCAAATACGTTATTCACGTTGATTAATTGACAAACACGGCAAAAGAAAAAAAAAAACTTTACCGATAGCAAAAACTAACGGATGACGAATGGCTTCTGCACACGCGAATTTCGAATTCCTCCAGTTTGCATCAAGTATCTTCAGTATCCAATCAAAATGATCACGTGGTCAGAGGTACTTTGCTTATTCCTAACTTTTGCAGCAATTGTGCTTCTTCTTCGCTGAAACGTTCTGCCAAACAAATCAAAGAAACTAACTGGCCGAAAACTTTTGACCGTCACTGTATATCGCACGCCAACATCCAGTGGAATAGAAAGCCAATATGAGAGTTTAAACAAACGCCAAAATTATCCGTTGCATAGTTAAACAATGGGAGAGAATTTAAATTATTGGCGAATAAAATGATAAAGATAAAATCGCGAAAATAACTTAAACAACCCTATAGACACATCTACAAAACGTTAGAATCTATTTATATTACTGATGACATATATCATTTATGTTTTTAATTTATTGCCTGAATATGATGCAATAAATAGATAAATACCCTTGTTAATAAAATTAATAGCTTTCTTTTATAAACTGAACAAAGAAATTACCCACACTAATCATATAAATAAAATAGATTAGTATTAAATTTCTATCGAATATGATAGGAATGTAATTATCGTAAATATTTACATATAATTTAAGTTGTTGAATTGCAGATATAGATTAGCGAAAAGCAAAATGATAATAAATAAATCCGTTTAATGTTTATTATATAATATTTTACTTCCGCATGAAAGAAAAGAGAAATAAACATGAAAATGTATTTCACCATGAGATTATTTTTTTAAAGAATACTGCTATGACTCTTTGTATAGAAGGAAAGAAAGGGTAAACTTTAATTTAAAAATAGAATAAAAGAACAATATATGATGCATCATCATAACAATAGATGAATTAAATGCATTATTAGATTTAACAACTTCTCAAAAGTCTTGCCATATGATTTAAGAAATTCCTATTATTTTAGAAATTTGGTAAGTGTTAAATTTGAAAAAAATGGTGTGAAGATTTAGAATTTTAAATAATAATTTAAAATATTATTAGTAATGAAAAAAAAATATCTTTCAAAAGCTTCACTTCTTAAATTAAAAAAAATGTGATATGTAAAAAAAACGTTTTCCCTGTATAATGCTATTTTTCAGCCTGAAAACTTTTTGTAATATCATAATAATCGAATATCATATTTCACTGCAAAATAATAATAACGATAAATACTGTAAGAGTTTATAATCGGAAAACAGTAAAAAACCGCAAAAAATCCAAGAACACACTTTTAAAATACATTTTCAACAAATCTCAAATCACTAAAAATTAATGGATACTGTAATCTGCATGAATCATCATGCACTAGCATCATGAATCAAGATATATCTATGTGCTCATTCAAATGTCAGATATACCATATTTTGTTTCTGTATTCGATATTCTGTATATCGGAAAACTGTAAAAAAAACGAAAAAAAACCAAGAACACACTATCTAAAAACATTTTCAACAAATCTCAAATCACTACAAATTAATGTTTACTGTAATCTGCATGAATCCTCATGCACTAGCATCATGAATCAAGATATATCTATGTCTTCATTTGAAATGTCAGATATACCACATTTTGTTTCTGTATTCGAGCGATGGAAAATTAAAATGTTTTACATCACAGTATCGAATAGGAAGAATAAAATATTGACACTAATTTTTTTTTTTATTCACAAATGCCAAACCAATGAAGTTCTGATTTGCATTGTTTGGTAGCTTTGTTTGTTATTCAATTGTTTAAACAATTATATTCCAAACTGCAACATGTAAAAGAAATATAAGAGACAATCGCTTCTGAAATCTGGAAAACAATTCCAGGTCAATCCTTTTCTATATAACATATAACATACAACTATTTAACTCATAATCATAACATACAAAATCTACAGGAATGAAAGATTAAAATTAAATAAGACTTACCTTTACGTTCCATAAATAATCACTTTATTAATATCCGTATATTTTAATCCTAAAATGGTGGGCGTCTTTTTCTTATCTTCAAAAAAGTGTCGTAGACAAGACTGTTCTGATTGACTGATGATTAAAACCGATATATACAATACTCGCTTCTGCTTAGAGTGAATATTCATTCTAAGCAGGAGTAAATAGTTACTATTTCAGAGGAGTGACTATTCGCTCTTGAAAAGGAGTGCGTTTAGTACCAAATCAGCGTAATTCCCATGGTTACGTTAAGAAATGGAGTTTTTGAAAATTAAGTAGCGACATATTTTGACGCTTTTCATTATTTTACTCCACATATTGGTTCAAAATTGGACGGAATGTTTTAAAAATGTATAATACCAGGCTTTCAGACAGACGGACGAGGCGAAAACTGTAGGTTCTTCGAATTTATATAATTACCAACCCACCTAAAAATATATTGATTTAGGCACAATACTTTTATTCACATAAATATATTTTGTTTTCCTTGGTATTATTTTTTTATGAACCAAAGACAAAATAACATATTAGATGTAAATTTCCAACTGGGCAAAAAATGTCCGGACTAGGATTCGAACCCGGGACCTCCTGGCTGAAGCCGCCAGTGCTCTGCCATCTGAGCTATCCCGGACGATTCTGGTCGAACTCTTTCACCTAGCTAGCCTTGATGATTACAGCATCTGGTCTGAAACTTGGTTCAGCTCAACAGAATAAATCTCAGGTAATGGAACTCCAGAAATCGCCGGTTACGAAATTGCACTAGATTAATATTAACACAATTATTCTAATAGGTAAACAAATCATATTAGATGTAAATTTCCAACTGGGCGAAAAATGTCTGGACCAGGATTCGAACCCGGGACCTCCTGGCTGAAGCCGCAAGTGCTCTGCCATCTGAGCTATCCCGGACGATTCTGGTCGAACTCTTTCACCCAGGAGGTCCCGGGTTCGAATGCTGGTCCGGACATTTTTCGCCCAGTTGGAAATTTACATCTAATATGATTTGTTTACCAATTAGAATAATTGTGTTAATATTAATCTAGTACAAAATAACATGTCAGCAAGTAATTAGATTCTAAACTGCGAACGTTTCTTTTTCTGTTGCGAATACGAATGAAGATCTCATGAGTAATAACTAAGAGAGGAAATAAAATTAATGCTTATAGTTTTTGTTGCTAAAATAAATATCTAAGATCAACCTCAATAAAACAGCTCTGCACCATAATTTGCGACCTTTATAAAAGCTTTCTACATAATCAAATATTGCCAGAAGAATGGTTATACTAAAAGTGTTAACGTACATAGTGTTATTTTTAAGCAGTTTTTGTTAGATAAAATGTATTCATCTTAGTTACTTATAATTCAAAAAGGTTTCATCAAAATAGTGCACGAAATTCCAATTATTTGTTTATATTTAGATGGTTAATTTGGTTATTTGATTATTTGGTTAATGTTAGATTATTACGCAAATAATAATAATCTATATATGTATATTACGCTGTCGTACGTGATCAATATATATATTACGCTATCGTACGTGGTACAGAAATAGCTATTATTTATTAATTGTTTAATGGCTACGCCCGAATGAAACGCATCTCATTGGTTATTGAACAGCATTTAATGCATCTCCATACCTATAGGGGGGCTACCGTAAAAGGGACCCTGTTCCGTCGCCAAATGGCGCCAAGTTTATCGCCAACTACGCGATATATCACCAAATTTTGCGACCGAAATAGTCTCCAAAAGTGACGCAAACTTGGCGGTATCTCTAATATTTCGAAAATTCCTATAGATTTCCATTGTAAACCAGTAGGGTTTACTTGCTTACAGAAAATCAACAAACTGAGATATTTTAATGCAACAAAAACTAGTATTTACTTAAGAGATTATATTAATTACATTTAAGGGAGCCCAACTAAATTAAATTATGAATAAAAATAACGTGATACAACTTGCCCAAATATAAGTTTTAAGGGAGACCAGACTGGTCGCCAAGGGCGGCTAGTAATAATAATATTTTGTAAGGTTATGAGGGAAAAAATAATTATTTTTGGCATGATACTTACATCCACTTGACTATCTTTTTTTAGGTGCGTTTTTAATTATATGAATACTTATCACCCATAGTCGTCGTTTAGTCCGTTCGTATTTCTGTCTCTCCGCATATAGCAGCGCAAAAACTACTAAACCGAATGGTTTCAAATTTAATACATGTAATCTTAGCAGAATTTCGTTGAGTCATTTCAAATTTAGTGAAAATCGAAAAAAATAGTAAAAAGATATTAATAAAATAAATTATTATTAATAAATTCTTTTCTTTATTCTATTAAATCCTATCATATGTAATATTAAATTAATGATATCCCATGATAGGTAATGATTCTATGTTGTTATGATGTTTACGCCCTATTTAAGAGAGAGTCATATTATTTCCATATTACTGGATTTAATATATATAATCGTAATAATTTTTGTATTCATGCATTTGTGCATAAGACTGCAACAGCTATTGCACCAACATCTAAATATTTATAAAACTAGTTATAGTAAGTACAAACGCACCTCATTTGCCCCCGTTTGACGAACAACTTCCGACCTTTTTTCTGTTATTCTTTGAGGAATTAAATACGAAATAGTATATCAGCATGTAATTAGATGAAAAACGATTAAAAATGCATCTTTTGATGTTGCGAATACGACAGTTGGGCTCATGAGAAATAATTAAGATACTAACTAAATTTATGCTTGCAGCTTCTGTTGATAAAAATAAATATCTAAGATAAACCCCGTTAAGGGGTCACAAGACTCTTAAAATTATAAAAAATGAGAAAAAAGGCAATTTTCAAAATTTAATATCTTAAACTTTATATGATTTAATAGCACAATTTTTACTGGAACGAAAAGATATAGTTATGTTCTTTCATTTTATATATTTAAAAAATTGCAAGATGCAGAATTAGCATTTATAGGGGGCTACAAACTGTCAGACATTTGACAAGCAGAAAATTGGTATAACAGCGTACACGCAGGATTACGGAACTAGAATAAAAATTTTGGTGCCTACTTATACTTCAGATTGCAATAATTGCCCTGAACCTAAGTAAATTTGTATTTAAAGCATTTTCATATTTTTAATACAAAGTTGCATTTAGCTAATGCGTTTATTATTATTATTATTATTATTATTTTGCACAATTACCTAAAATTATTTTTTTTGAACAATAAACCGGAAATTTTAGGTTCAATTTATATAGACTAACACGAAACATGTTTTGAAAATTTCATGAAAAAAATATTCAGAAGTTTTTGAGATATCATGCGCGTTATGCCCAAAAACGTCATTTAGAGAAAAATGACTTCAGTGTTTCGAAAACACCGTTTCAGCTGTTGAGCGGGTATAATTCTAAAAGCCATAACTTCTGTTGCGATGGGAATTTCAAGGAAATATGTATATCAAAATGTTCACACAAGATAGGAGTTCAACACTCATACAAATAAATAAATAAATAAATAAATTTCCCAAAATTTTGAAGCTTTAAAAGTCCTGACACCGCTTAAAATAGATCTGCCCGACAATTTGCGATTTGGATAATAATAAACTACAAAAACTCAACTATGGTCCAGGAAATGTTTATTAGTAACATTAACGTGTATATTTTTATTTTTAATGATACATTATGTGTGTTAAATATATTCAGATTAAATATTTGAATTTGGTTAAATTTCGTTCAACTATAGTATTCAAAATTTCTACTATATGCTTAATACTATGATCATTATATAAATTAAGGAATCCAACTCAATCTTTCCAGGTTAAATATTATGCGCGAAAGCTTTTTTAAAAAATGAAAACACTTATTCATTTGTATATATTTGATATTGCGCAATAACAACAGCAAAACATATTTTTGTTTAAAAAATATGAATTATGCGTTCAAATAAAGATTTGGAATTCGTTAAAATCGAAAACATCTGTATTAGCCGCAAACGTGAAGATCATCTCAAATAATTTCAAAGGTTTAAGCGCGTTGTTGTATTACATGTCTGTTAAATTTGTGTTTTATTTATGTTATTTTTTAATTTTGCCTATTGACTGATTAAGTTTTAATTTCTTTATTGAATATTAGATTAAATACAGATCTTCACAAAAGAATTAGAATACTATTTTTACTGCGGACGGTAATTACTAAAATCTGGCTTTCAAATGTGTTATTCGTTTTCTAAAATATTTGCATAGATATTTTTTATATCATTAAAGGGAACATAAATATTTTTTTTATATCATTGAGGATTAAATTATTTTATTTTATATCTGAAAGGGAATTTTTAACCTATTATGCATTTTCTTTCAAAACTAAGTTTTAGAGTAGTATATAGAACATATACCTTCAGATTAAATACAGATTTTCTCAAAAAAATTAGAATACTATTTTGGCTGCGGACGGTAATTACTAAATCTGGCTTTCAAATGTGTTATGCGTTTTCTAAAATATTTGCATAGATATTTTTTATATCATTAAACAGCGAAGTTTCGTTAAAGAATTCTGAAGTCTTAGAGAGTGTTTCATAATCTATGCTTTAAGCATGATTTTTCTTTCTTGTCTTACAAAACCGCTATTATATGTTTAATTTTATGATGTATCCAGTTTATTATTTGAAATAATTCGAAAAATTCTACTTAAAATTAGCAGAGTTTTATTTTTGTCAACACTTTTGCGATGAGTGTACTTTACAGACGAGTATACTTTTAATCATTTTTCACCAGTAATTTAAAATAATATTTGCTGTCTAATTGTAATGCAGAAATACTGTGATTAAATAAGGTAAAATTTATTGGTTGGGATAATCAAGGATTCTGTTCATCCTGTAAGTCACGTTGTTCAGTGAATATGTGTATTATGCCACGTATATATACGTGACGCAAATCTGTTTATCATTTATGTTATTAAACATAAATACATAACGCCGAACACATTAACATAGTTCTGCACCAGATTTATATAGCACTTTTCTCCGTAATTAATCATTGCTCTGAAAATAATATTATTTACGTCTACGCATGGAATGTTATATCTACCAAATATTAACAATGAATATTAGTTCTTTTTATTTTTCACAATAATTCATTTTACTGCATTCAATGCACTCTGATAAATTTTGTATAAAATAAAGATATTAGCATATTGAATAAAATAAATCTTTTATAAAATATTATGTATTTCTTTATATTCTATTTTGATTTGAAATTGAAACTTTTTAAAAATTTATATAATAATAAAC
The DNA here is from genome assembly GCA_963932465.1 of Maratus speciosus. Taxonomy (NCBI): domain Eukaryota; kingdom Metazoa; phylum Arthropoda; class Arachnida; order Araneae; family Salticidae; genus Maratus; species Maratus speciosus. The sequence continues at coordinate 496,118,284 of OZ010794.1, read as the reverse complement.
GTTTTGAATTATTTTTTCATACAACAGCACATTCTGCTATTGATAAAAGTTTGTATGAAATTTCAACATGCTAGGGGGCTCTTCCCCCTACAACATAAACTCGCCAATCCCCATTCGGACTCTAAAAATCCGTTCATTGATCAGCTTTAAAAAGATTACGGAAGATTGAATTATAATTAAAAACCAGTGGCGATATCTCTGTAAACGAATTTTCATTCATTTCTGTTTTACTGGGGGATTTTGAGGTCAAATCAGCTGCTTTCAATTGATGTTTTCGTGTTTGAATAAATAAGATTAGTTAAACATCTGAATATTAGCTAATATAAAATTAACTAGGTCAACAGAGTCTTCTTTTAATAACGCTATAAGAAAGCAAGTAGGTAAGTGTGATCGCAGATTGCACAGAGGGTTTCGCTTAATATATCTTTCAAAAGGTACCGCGTTACGTATATACATATGTACAGTCGTGGAAAAAAAAGTAAACACACTCTACTAACTCCTCAACAAATTATCGTAGAAGTAAGTTACGGGTACCGAACGATTGGAAATAAAGTCTACTTTTAAATGATGTATATAAAATTTGTTTAGGGGACCATCTACTTATTAAAACGAACCATAACTTTGTTTGTTTGTTTTTTCAATAGCAGTACACAATTCTGACAGCATAAATGAACTTTCCACCCTTCAATTTGCCTAAAAACAAATTTTTATGCAATTCGTATGATAAGTTTCCGAGAAATTAATTATTTTAAAACGAGTGTATTTTAAGGGCGGTATCCAAATTGAAGTTCCGTACTTGGTTGTTAACCCAGAGAGCCCTCTTCTTGATCAAGGCACCGTAACAGCCACTCAAGCAGTTAATGAATCCTGCTAAATTACACGACAGCAGAAGAAATTTCAAAATATCTAGTCACTTCTATCACAGACGGCCCCTTAAAACATCCTTTTGCCGTTTTTTAATCATAACTTGAAAACTACTTGGAAGAAAATTGTGAAATTTTGGATTTCCATAAAGCAGGACTTAATAAAACCAAATCCATAAAAAAAAACTGTAGGTTGCAATTCATAAATTTTTCGAATATTAATTTCATAATTCATATCATAAAATTATAAAAATTCCAAATTCAACGTATTTATGTTTGGGTATTTTAGTATTATTGCAACACTAAAAAATAGCACATTAGAGCATAATTTCAGGAGATATAAATCAAAATATGAAAATGTCATTTAACATTAGAAGCACTAAATTTTGAATGCTTATAATTCAAAAACTTATCATTTAAATGACTTGAAATTTGGTGTCTAGGCATAGTTTTAACCATAGATTTGAAATATCTGGTTAAAATTGGGTATTCCCATTGAAAAAATGAAGTTTGGGTTATTTTTAATATGTGGATGCCCCCCTAAGCAAATTTTACATACATCATTTAAAAGTAGACTTTATTTCAATCGTTTGGTACCAGTAACTTTCGTCTACGATAATTTGTTGAGGAGTTAGTAGGGGGTGTTTACTTTTTTTATCCACGACTGTACATACAGAACCTGCGCAAGCATTAGCTATCAAGCTTTGATAGCCTGTGAGCTAACAAATAAATTCTTGAAATTAACAACCCTAGATGCACTACAGCAATATCACCGAATTAAATGAGAAAAGAACTCAATTAGTGAACTCAAAACATTTTAACGAACTATTTTTAACTTAATCTTTCTTTCATGTATTAATGACGGCTATTTCACCGTTCAGAAGCAATTTCTGAAACAGATGTATATTAAAGAACTTTACTAGGCTATTTTTATATTTTTATCTCGTGGGAGATGTTTCTCGCCCGCTTGGATGTTCTCTTAGTATCTTATAATGTAATACATCTAGATAGACGGAGCTGTTTTAACTACTACTTTAATATTATTCAATAGAAGCTTTTTAACTCAAAAAATGAGTATTTTCTCTTTCCATAAGTACACAAACAAACCACATATTAGATATTCCAAAAGATATGGATAATACATGTTGTCCTTCTAACATTCACTTCAATATTAAATATGTTATTCACATAACAAATAAGGATAATTCGATGAAAGAGTGACTGTCACCAATCCATGGGCATACTGCATACTGACGTTGACAAATCCCGAGCCGGTATGAGATGTATTACAGGTAAGCGTCTTTTACTTACCCCTATAATTGTACGAGCAGCATGAAGCCACCCTGAAAGTATTTTCTTGTTGCGTTTATTCATATGAGAGCTAGTTTTTTGCTATCGAGTGTTAATGGCTCAAAACGCGAAACATTTCCTACATAAATAGTAAAAAATAAGCTAAAAGACAATGTATGTAATTAATAAATAGACGTAACCAAATGCGTAAAAGTTTTTTTTTTAATTAAATTAGCCGTTTTTTGATGGAGCCCTCGTTTACCCCTCCCCCCCCCCAACAAACATTCAACTCACCTTAAATTATTAAATTCTTATTATGTGTTATAAATTATGTCAAAGTTTAAAAGCGATCTATTCTTTAGTTTTCCTAATTTTAACAAATTCCCGTCAATTGTCTGTGCGAAAAAGCATCTGTTTTATAAGTTTAAAAATCAATTTTTTTTTTTAAATCGGAAAGCTGTGGTCCGATTTTTTTTTTTTTTTCATTTAGATTCTATGAGTCAGCGTACGAAATAACATCCGGATGCAAAAGAACCAAATTTGTAAAGTCAATAGTAAAAAAAAAAAATTGTACTGCGATTATCAAACCCTAGTATAAAAATTTATCCCTTTTTCTTTCAAGTGGCTTAACGTGGAAAAAAAGCAATTCTGGAATTGATTGTCCAAAAATTAATTATCTTCGCTTCCGATTGTTGAAATTGAAAAAAAAAAAAACACGTATTCTGAAAGAGAATTTGGTCCTGTATATAAATGTTGAGTCCGTTTCTCACCTGTCTTTTATTCTCTCGTTATCGCCGAAAATTCAATGTCATCAGACATCTATCGCGTTCACAAATAAAGGGGAAAAAATTTTTTTTCTTGATTTTTAACGAATTCTCGAGTTTTTATGGTACAATCGAGATAATATTTAGAATTTCTGAAAGCTGATTTTTCCCCGTCTTGTGGTACTATTTTCGAATTTCTGGGATACGTAGAGGAAAAGTAATCGTACCTTAAAGAAAGCGCCAGCCCTTATCTGCCTTTAAAATGACACCTGTTTTTAATCAGTGGAAGAGCTCGTTTTTGTAATTTGATAAAAAATCCATACATTTTTTGAATTATCAATGCCTTTCTGATCTTTTAATTGGGGCTTTTTAATTAATAACGTCCGTTAATTACGACGTTTTCGACATTTTATAATTTTTCGTTTGATGTGTGGTGTTATAAGTATGCAAAAGCAGCTATAAGTATGCAAAATTTCATGTTTCCAACTTAAATACAGTTTCGGAGAAAGGGCTCTGTGACAGACGGGCAGACAGACAGAGGAGTGAGACGAATAGGGTTTCCTCAGATGAACGAAAACCTAATGATTTTAAATCACACGTTTTAAATCTGACCAACCTTTTCATTTTTTAATATTTGTTTTGTTAGAAAGGAAGTATTATTTGCGCTGTCTCAGAATTGGCAACAACAGTTAAAAAGATTATCTTGAAATATGAAATAAATCTCTCATGTACACGTAAATATATATTTTAATTTAAACTGTTTAGCAATATTATTTGGCTATTTGAAATAGGACATAATTTCACCCGCATTTACTGCTTTTAACACGTATTAAATAATTAATTATTTTACAGTTTTTTTCTTTTTAAATATTCACATGTATAAACAATTTTTACGACGTAATTTTTAATATTTTCCTGCTTTTAACACACATTTAATTCTAATTTCATAGGTTCTTTCTGTTTCTAATAGTCACGTGTAAATAAATTTTTAATTTAAAAGAAATATTAATATTTGAGAAGTTCTTACAGTCGGCAATACTTTAAAATAATAAGCTTTTCTAAAATATGTAAAGCATATCTCTAGGAATGCTGAAAATTTGAATTTAAAATGGAATTATACCCTTAAAAAATAAGTCAATGTAGTCTGCACAACGAGAGCTTCCAATGAATATACTATAAAAAATGGTTAAAATCCTATGTATAGTTTTTGCTTGTATAAAACTTTTTTAATGGAACGTTTTTGATCAACTTTAACATTAAATATCTCTTAAAATTATTCATCGATTTAAAAACTGTCTTCTTCAGCTTGTTTATCAAACATATCTCTGTAATACTACCTATTTTCATATTTTTGTATGCAGTATTTTTCTTAATATTACCGAAGAAAGACCTCAGTCAGCGGCGGTGGCAGCGTTTGTTATTTTTTTTAGGATAGAGAGCTACAATGTTTGTATTTAAGAAATATAAGCTGTAAATATTTTTGAAATATTTTTAACACTTTCCGTTATAAGTTGAAAAAGTTTATGACTTCGGTTTGTCCGTCCATCTGCCCGTGTTCTAACTCTCGTGAATATATTCTGATTTTTCTGTAATTTTAATATGTCACTGACATTTTCTATAGCATGTTACTATTGAAAATGTAGCATGGAGTATTAATAGTTCATTTACAGGTGCAGCTAAAAGTATTCCATTAGATTGCGGTCAATGGGAAAACATCGTTTCAAGTTCATTTTAATTATGTTGCACCATTTCAAACATAAACAAACTGATATGCATTTATAAAGTGACTTATGTATTATGTGGAATATGGGGTACAAAGCATTCTATATCCATTTATAGGGCCACACAAAATAATTCCATTACATAATTGTATAGGGGGAAACATTGTTTGAGGAATATTTTAATTATGTTACACTATTTCAAATATAATGAAACTGATATATATTACCGAGGTTTACTAAGTATTGCTATATATTTTACCATATATATATTGCTATATATTTTTATAAATTTTACTAGATATTTGCTATAAAATATGATATGCGTATCATTTATCGTTCGTTTACAGGGACACGAATGGTGCAGTATCGAGGTAAAGTCTACTAGCGATAATTGCTGGAAGTACCTTTTTTAGTTTAACAAAATTTTGCATCCTACGGGTTATGTATAATTAGTGCAGATCATATACAGGGTTACAAAAAAATAATTCATAAGCATTATGAATATCAGCGTAAATTGTTTAAAGGTAGTTTATAATTGAAATATGCACTTTTTTCAAGCTGAACTATATTTAGTATACTCAGCGATTTTTGTAGAATATAAATAAAATCATATACATGGCCATACAAAGAGCTCGATAAATGAACAGTTATGGACAATAATTTTTAAAAGTGTGATTTCACTATATTTAAGTGTGTATTTTACATGAATTAAATTTTAGATTAATACGTGGCGCGTATAAAAAGGTGGAGGTAATTTACAGGGTTGAGCAAAAGAATTCAAGTATTTTCAGCCCATTAATTAAAATTGCTGACGATGAGTTTCCACCCCATTATGCGTTTTGTTACAAAACTAAAATTTAGCATGTACATAAATTCGAATGTATATAAATTTATAGATAAGATACAGGGTTGCACAAATCATTTGAAGTACTTTTCCGGCTATATACGGTAATTGCTAACTTCTGTTTTTCAAATAAGTTATGCGTTTTCTAAAATGATTACTTAAGAATCTTATTTAATAAACAGCGAAGTATTGTTAAAGTATTTTGGAAGTGTTGGAAAATGTTTCATAATCTATGCTTGAGACAATATTTTCCTTTATTGTTTGTTATTGAGATTTCTTGAACTATAACCCACGAAGTATGTATTATATACTAAATGATGTGATTATTACTTAACCCATAAGTGCCTGAATTTTTTTTCAACTCAATATTGTGCTTAATTATAGTAAATGGTGTAAAATGAACGTAAAAAATAATAAAAAAATTCTCTTTGAAAAAATATTTATTTAACATATAAAAATCTAAACGTCCCAATTTTGGGACACTAGGCACGAAAGGGTAGGAGTTTTCTCCGTTACTGTCTAAGCATTATATCTATGTTTTAAGCCATTTAATATGTTTCAAAAAGGTTATATATCATTCGGGTTATTATTTGACTATAAAATTTTATTTATTATTACTATAAAGGAGGGGGAGGGTTGGGGTCGGCTCAAGAACAAGACCCCCTTCCTCCTCACCATTACCCATTGGCATAGTAAAAATCTATATAGTAAAAATTTATAACAATCAATAATTACTAATAGGGTATATATACCGTATATACTCGCATATACGCTGACCCATTAACTTATGAATGCAAAAACTTGCGTATATTAACCCCCTAACTTTTTACTTCAATTTCGCACAAAATCAAATCAAAGATTTCACTTACTAATGCGAATAATTAGTAAGTAAACAAAAACAAATCATTGAAAATTTTTTAATAATAAATTATTATTATTTATATATTTTATATATTATTTTATTATTCATATACATAAAAAATCAGACTTTTGCAGCATTCGAAGGGGTTTTTTTTTTTTTTTTGACTTATGTAATTGTATGAGTTTACCCACCAATTTACTTGCAGAAAATTGTCAAAAATTCTTCGTTTTACACACGATTATGTATGGTACAGTAGAACTCTGATTATCCGACCCTCGTGTAACCGAAACTCTCTGCAAACCGATGTCGATATCCTGAATTTTTTCCAACATTTTTTTTTTTTTTTCACATTTTTTGTGTATGCAAGTGTTCCCTTCCAAACCACGAATAGAGATAAGCATTTTGGTTCCCCTTTCTTGGAATTCCATTGAAATTAGCTTGAGCTCGAGCAAGATCCGATCCCGTGAAGATTATCCCCCCCCCCCCCCCCGTGTACACGTCCCTGTTCTAAACAAATAAAATTATTTTCATGTATAATTTAAATTTAGATGTTTATTAAGCAGTTTAAATATATTTAATAGCAGTTCGATGACGATGTTGCATATTAAACTAGATGATTATTGATAAATTCTCGATTATCTGGAAATTTGATTATCCGTTGCCGGTTTGGACTCATTTACGGCGGATAATCGAGGTTCTGCTGTATATATTTTAGTAACCTCGGGATGTAAAATACTTAACTAAGTACAAAACATAAGGTATAATATAAATTTTTACTAAGCCAATAGCTAAGGGTAGGAAGGGGTGGGTGTCTTGTTCTTGAACAGAGCCCAGCCCCCGTTCCCCTATAGTAATAACAAAGAATAGCCAAATAATAATCCGAATAATAATTTTATAATCAAATAATAATCCGAGTGGTATGTAACCATTTTGTAACTAAATAAATGGCATAAAACATACATTTAATGCATAGACAGTAACGGAGAAAACCCCTACCCATTCGTGTCTAGCATCCCAAAATTGGGACGATATATAAAGGTTCAAATTCGAGCAAAAAAATAGAAATCTGAAAAAATGCAAAAATACGTATTCTAAAATAATGTTTCATCTTATAAATAATACCACTTATAAAATGATTAATAAAAAAATAAAACAAATATCTTACCTTTTCTTACGCGCCATTTTATTTCAAGGAAATCCAACTTTGCGTTACAACAAACATTTATTTCACCTTTTTATTCTTAAAAATGCACTGCTATTTATAGATAAATATTGAAAACAAATACTAAGGATATATTTTACTAAGTTTTGAAATGATATCATAATTCAGTTTATAATGGGGATTTTTTTAAGAAAGCGTCCCGAAATTAGGACGCCAGGCACAAATAGTTTAAATAAGATTTAAACCATAGTTCTCAAATTCTATGTTTATGTTGTAAAAGTGGACAGTTGTAATGTACATTATTTTTATTTAGAAAAAGTTTAAATTAACATTTAAAAAACTATGTTGTTTGCATAATATTTATATCCAAATAACTATATTCTATTTTTCATATTATGCTTTCCTGAATCAGAGACAAAATAATATATCAGAACGTAATTAGCTTGAAAACTACGAACAATGTTTCTTTTCCCGTTGGGAATGTTGCGAATGTTGAATGAAGACAGAAAAATAAACGAATTCTTGCAATTTTAGTTGTTAAAAATAAATATCTAAGAAAAACCTCATTAATACAGCTATGCTCTGCGCCATCATTTGCGATAAGAATAGAATATTTCTTCAAAATCAAATAATTCTCTAGAAAATTTATGAGATATATTTATGTATAAATGTGATATTTATTAAATATTAACAATGGCTATTAGTGTGGATTATTTTCCGAAATAATTATAATTTGATGAAAAGATACAATTTTCATAAAAGAGATATATTAAAATGTTCAGTGAAAAAATCCTTTTTGACATTATTTATGTATTTATAGTTTATTGAAATATATTAAAGATATGCGTTTGTTCAGAATTTTAATTGAAATTATAAACGGCTGCAATTACTTTGAATGTAATAGAAATTTCATATATTTGAAAAAAAAAACGACATTTTAATACAAAGAATATTTAAAATTTATAATGGGGAAAAAATCGATAATTTGACATTTTGCGTATGTAGTAGATTTTGTTAACTATCTTCTATAACAAAAAGCAAGCAACTACTTATTGCAGTTTTCCGGTCGAAAGCATTTTCGGAAAATTTCGGTATATTTTCTCCGATCATGGCCGCATGTACTTAAGGGTACTGTGTTCGTTTAAAAAAATGTCTTTTAATTTTTATATTCCAGATTTGAAATTTTGAGCAAATATACATTTAGCCATAAGTATACAGAACACCTTAAAAGAAATTTCTAATCTTATTATAATTTTAAGAACTTTTAAAAAAAAATTAAATTTTAAAACGAAATTTTATAATGCTTTTTGCGTCTTACTTTTTTAGATATTTCGTCGATTTTGGATTTTAATCACGTAAAACTCTATTACGAACAAATATGAGTATCTATTATTTAATCTCTTGAGCAGTTAATTTTTCAAAGATATCTTTCTGAATTTCGTATCGATTTTCATCAAAATTCTGCCTTATAGTATGTTAAAAATCAAATTTAATTGTCTTAATAAAGTCGAATTTTAGAATGCATACACAGTTTACTTTTAAGCTATATCATGATTCTTCCTTATCAAATTCATTAATTTTGATCAAAAATTAAGTAGCAAGGAGCATTACAAAAAAAAAAAAAAAAAAAAAAAAAAAAAAAAAAAAAAAAAAAAGCTGAAACATCAGTATTGAGAAAAACAGATTTAAAGTATATTAAAAGGCCAAAAAATTGTTCATGAACAAAATTAAAACACTTGTAACTTAGCGTAAAATAATCGCATCTGCGTGCGGTGTTCCACAAATAGCGTTGTACAGATTCGAGAATAACAATACGCACTAAAAGAAATGTTGATTTTGGGGCCACGCACCCGTTAACAAGCCCCCTCCAATTCAAGTCTTGATTTATATATGAGGACGCGAGTTTCAAAACTCGCCTTATACAGAAAATCAAATCTTAGGAAATCACGAAAAACCTTCTAACGGCGTCCATTGGTTTTCGTTGTAAACCGAGATTTTACAATGCTAGAAATAAAAGATAATAATCACACGAAAAATGTTGATTTTGGGGCCGCGCATCCCTTAACCCGCCCCCCTCCAATTCAAGTCTTGATTTATATATGAGGACGCGAGTTTCAAAAATTGCCTTATCCAGAAAATCAAATCTTAGGGAATCGCGAAAAACCTCTAACTGCGTCCATTGGTTTTCATTGTAAACCGAGATTTTACAATGCTAGAAATAAAAGATAATAATCACACAAAAAATGTTGATTTTGGGGCCACGCACTCCTTAACCCGCCCCCTCCAATTCAAGTCTTGATTTATATATGAGGACGCGAGTTTCAAAACTCGCCTTATCCAGAAAATCAAATCTTAGGAAATCGCGAAAAACCTCTAACTGCGTCCATTGGTTTTCATTGTAAACCTAGATTTTACAATGATAGAAATAAAAGATAATAACACGCTAAAAGAAACGTTGATTTTGGGGCCACGCACCTCTTAATCCCCCCCCCCCCCTCGAATTCAAGTCTTGGTTTATCAAATCTTGGTTAAGAAAATCAAATCTTAGTGAATCGCGAAAAACCTCTAACTGCGTCCATTGGTTTTCATAGTAAACCGAGATTTTACAATGATAGAAATAAAAGATAATAATCACACAAAAAAATATTGATTTTGGGGCCGCGCATCCCTTAACCCGACACCCCCCTCCCTCGAATTCAAGTCTTGGTTTATAATTGAGGACGCGAGTTTCAAAACTTGCCTTATCCAGAAAATAAAATCTTTCGAAATCGCGAAAAACCTCTAACTGCGTCCATTGGTTTTCATTGTATACCAAGATTTTACAATGATAGAAATAAAAGATAATAACACACACTAAAAGAAACGTTGATTTTGGGGCCACGCACCCCTTAATCCCCCCCCCCCCTCGAATTCAAGTCTTGGTTTATATATGAGGACGCGAGTTTTAAAACTCGCCTTATCCAGAAAATCATATCTTTGGTAATCGCGAAAAACCTATAACTGCGTCCATTGGTTTTCATTGTAAACCGAGATTTTACAATGCTAGAAATAAAAGATAATAATCACACAAAAAAATATTGATTTTGGGGCCGCGCATCCCTTAATCCAACACCCCCCTCCCTCGAATTCAAGACTTGGTTTATAATTGAGGACGCGAGTTTCAAAACTTGCCTTATCCAGAAAATAAAATCTTTCGAAATCGCGAAAAACCTCTAACTGCGTCCATTGGTTTTCATTGTATACCAAGATTTTACAATGATAGAAATAAAAGATAATAACACACACTAAAAGAAACGTTGATTTTGGGGCCACGCACCCCTTAATCCCCCCCCCCTCGAATTCAAGTCTTGGTTTATATATGAGGACGCGAGTTTCAAAACTCGCCTTATCCAGAAAATCATATCTTTGGTAATCGCGAAAAACCTATAACTGCGTCCATTGGTTTTCATTGTAAACCGAGATTTTACAATGCTAGAAATAAAAGATAATAATCACACAAAAAAATATTGATTTTGGGGCCGCGCATCCCTTAACCCGACACCCCCCTCCCTCGAATTCAAGTCTTGGTTTATATATGAGGACGCGAGTTTCAAAACTTGCCTTATCCAGATAATCAAATCTTTGGAAATCGCGAAAAACCTCTAACTGCGTCCATTGGTTTTCATTGTAAACCAAGATTTTACAATGATAGAAATAAAAGATAATAACACACACTAAAAGAAACGTTGATTTTGGGGCCACGCATCCCTTAACACCCCCCCAATTCAAGTCTTGATTTATATATGAGGACGCGAGTTTCAAAACTTGCCTTATCCAGAAAATCAAATCTTTGGAAATCGCGAAAAACCTATAACTGTGCCCATTGGTTTTCATTGTAAACCGAGATTTTACAATGCTAGAAATAAAAGATAATAATCACACAAAAAAATATTGATTTTGGGGCCGCGCATCCCTTAACCCGACACCCCCCTCCCTCGAATTCAAGTCTTGGTTTATAATTGAGGACGCAAGTTCAAAACTTTCCTTATCCAGAAAATCAAATCTTTGGAAATCGCGAAAAACCTCTAACTGCGTCCATTGGTTTTCATTGTATACCAAGATTTTACAATGATAGAAATAAAAGATAATAACACACACACTAAAAGAAACGTTGATTTTGGGGCCACGCACCCCTTAACACCCCCCGAATTCAAGTCTTGATTTATATATGAGGACGCGAGTTTCAAAACTTGCCTTATCCAAAAAATCAAATCTTTGGAAATCGCGAAAAACCTATAACTGTGTCCATTGGTTTTCATTGTAAACCGAGATTTTACAATGCTAGAAATAAAAGATAATAATCACACAAAAAAATATTGATTTTGGGGCCGCGCATCCCTTAATCCCCCCCCCCCCCTCGAATTCAAGACTTGGTTTATATATGAGGACGCGAGTTTCAAAACTTGCCTTATCCAGAAAATCAAATCTTTGGAAATCGCGAAAAACCTCTAACTGCGTCCATTGGTTTTCATTGTAAAACAAGATTTTACAATGATAGAAATAAAAGATAATAACACACACTAAAAGAAACGTTAATTTTGGGGCCACGCACACCTTAACCCCCCCCCCCAATTCAAGTCTTGATTTATATATGAGGACGCGAGTTTCAAAACTTGCCTTATCCAGAAAATCAAATCTTTGGAAATCGCGAAAAACATATAACTGCGTCCATTGGTTTTCATTGTAAACCAAGATTTTACAATGATAGAAATAAAAGATAATAACACACACTAAAAGAAACGTTAATTTTGGGGCCACGCACACCTTAACCCCCCGACCCCCCCAATTCAATTCTTGATTTATATATGAGGACGCGAGTTTCAAAACTCGCCTTATCCAGAAAATCAAATCTTAGGAAATCGCGAAAAAACTTTTAACTTCATCCATTGGTTTTCGTTGTAAACCGAGATTTTACAATGCTAGAAATAAAAGATAATAATCACACAAAAAATGTTGATTTTGGGGCCGCGCATCCCTTAACAGGCCCCCCTCGAATTCAAGTCTTGATTTATATATGAGGACGCGAGTTTCAAAACTTGCCTTATCCAAAAAATCAAATCTTAGGAAATCGCGAATAACCTCTAACTGCGTCCATTGGTTTTCATTGTAAACCGAGATTTTACAATGCTAGAAATAAAAGATAATAATCACACAAAAAAATATTGATTTTGGGCCTCGCATCCCTTAACCCCCCCCCCCCCCTCGAATTCAAGTATTGGTTTATATATGAGGACGCGAGTTTCAAAACTTGCCTTATCCAGAAAATCAAATCTTTGGTAATCGCGAAAAACCTATAACTGCGTCCATTGGTTTTCATTGTAAACCGAGATTTTACAATGCTAGAAATAAAAGATAATAATCACACAAAAAAATATTGATTTTGGGGCCGCGCATCCCTTAACCCCACCCCCCTCGAATTCAAGTCTTGGTTTATATATGAGGACGCGAGTTTCAAAACTTGCCTTATCCAGAAAATCAAATCTTTGGAAATCGCGAAAAAGCTTCTAACTGCGTCCATTGGTTTTCATTGTAAACCAAGATTTTACAATGATAGAAATAAAAGATAATAACACACACTAAAAGCAACGTTGATTTTGGGGCCACGCACCCCTTAACAACCCCCCCCCCCCCCAATTCAAGTCTTCATTTATATATGAGGACGCGAGTTTTAAAACTTGCCTTATCAAGAAAATCAAATCTTTGGTAATCGCGAAACGCCTATAACTGCGTCCATTGGTTTTCATTGTAAAACAAGATTTTACAATGCTAAAAATAAAAGATAATAATCACACAAATAAATATTGATTTTGGGGCCGCGCATCCCTTAACCCCCCCCCCCCCCCTCGAATTCAAGTCTTGGTTTATATATGAGGACGCGAGTTTCAAAACTTGCCTTATCCAGAAAATCAAATCTTTGGTAATCGCGAAAAACCTATAACTGCGTCCATTGGTTTTCATTGTAAACCGAGATTTTACAATGCTAGAAATAAAAGATAATAATCACAAAAAAATATTGATTTTGGGGCCGCGCATCCCTTAACCCGACCCCCCCTCGAATTCAAGTCTTGGTTTATATATGAGGACGCGAGTTTCAAAACTTGCCTTATCCAGAAAATCAAATCTTTGGAAATCGCGAAAAACCTTCTAATTGCGTCCATTGGTTTTCATTGTGAACCCAGATTTTAAAATGCTAGAAATATAAGATAACGCTGCTTTTTTCCTGATTATTGTACTTTTCCTATGCAGATTTACCAGTAGAATAGATTGATGTAGAGCACATGATTTTTTAAATTTTAGATAAGGCGAGTTTTGAAACTTACATATATACATGGTGTATTTGAATTGATATTCAGAATTGTAAGGGATAGTAATACATGTCAAGTCAAGCAAATTTCATGCATGAAAGCAAGTCGCAATCCTTTTATTAAATCAAAAACACAGGGTTTCTCGCACCAAGATAAACACAAATTTTCATTCACAACTGCAATAATAAGGAATTATTTTAGTGAATTTTTTAGCACTGTAATTTTGTTTTCATTGAAACGTCGGTCATGTGATTTAGGAAGTTAATGGAATAACACTGTAATTTAATCAGTGCCATGGTATATATTGTCCGGCGCTGTGAAAAGTCATCATTTTTATAGAAACGTCTAGATCAGTATTAATTCTAGACTTCAAGCAGTTTATGAGTTTCCATCATGTTTCATAGGAAGTAAAGCAGCAATGTTGAACATATCACTTAAATTTTTTCATTATTATTAGAGATATGAACGGAAATGTGGATTTGTCTTGATGTGAAGCACCCTCTATTTTTTAATTAATAAGTGGATTGTAACCCCGGTTTCCTATACAAAATTTGCTTTTCTTGATATATATTACCAACTGTTACAGTTCTGATGTTTGATTGAGATACCCTTTGCCTATACTGGGTGTTTCAAAAGTTCGGTGCGAAAGTAAAACGCGATCAAACAAGATCCATGGGTCGGAAAGGCTTGCAGTTTGCAGATAAATATTGAGCGTGGTAAGAGATTTGGTATGACACCAACAAAAAAAAAAAAAAATTCAAAATCTTGACAATAGAGGGCGCTACTCCAGAAAATACCATGGAATAACTCCGTATATTTCATACAACGTAAGATTTTTATACAAAAAGTGTACATGCAGTATTCTCTAAAATTTTTTATCCAAAATTTGCGTTGTGTGAACTATATGGAATTATTCCATGGAACGTCATGCAGTAGCGCCTTCCATTGTCTAGATTTTGAACTAATTTTGTTGTTGTTGTCATACAAAATTCCGTACCTTGCTGAATATTTATCTGCAAAACGCATGTCTCTCCGACACGTAGATATATATTTTATTGTCTTTTACTTTCGAAACACCCGATATATCTAATTTATGTCATGGTGCCGCACTCGTATTTATGAACCAATTTGGATTGGAATGAGCACGTGTAGAGGATTTACCAAGATCTCGACCGAGTGCATTGGCCAGCTCAATCTCCATCTTGTTTCAAAATAGAGGCCAATTAAAAATTTCAAACCAATTTAAAAAAAAAAAAGACGTACACAAAATTAGAAATTATAACATATTTTACTCTAAAGTGTTCGGCCTTGATACAGGAATTCAGGAGTTTTTTTTTTCACCTTTATCTTATTACATGGCAGTTTTAATTCTGGGGTAGCTGAAATTTTGAAGCAATCTGTTTTTAGGTGCGTTCGTAATTATATAAATACGTAGCACCTATAGTCGTCGTTCAGTCCATCTGTCTGTCCGTCTGCATATAACAGAGCAAAAACTACCCAACCGAATGGTCTGAAATTTTAAATATATGATTTTTGCAAAATTTTGTCGAGACATTTCAAATTTTATGAAAATTGGATGTATAGTTTAATTACAGGGACATTCAAAAGTTTTTCTTTACATTACGGCCAATGGGAAAAATTATTGCAAGTGCATTTTAATGATGTTACAGTATTCCGAATTGTCTGAAATTTTAAATATGTTATTGTTGCAAAATTTTGTCCAGCCATTTCAGTTTTTATGAAAATTGGATGTATAGTTTAATTACAGGGACAGTCAAAAGTTTTCCGTTACATTACGGGCAATCAGAAAATAATTACTGCAAGTGCATTTTAATGATGTTACAGATTATGCACTTATGAAGTGCAAAAAAAAAATATGCATTCAGTACAATATGGGTTGCAAAAAATATTTATAAAACTAGATATAGTACGAACGCACCTCATTTGCCACGTTTGACGAGCAATTTCCTACTTGTTGCAATTGTGATAACATTCGTAATTATCAATCGATTTGGGTGAGACTGGGCATGCGTACAAAACTTACAAAGATCTCGACAGAGTTGGTTAGACAACTTCATCCGCCCTTTTGTTTCAAAATGGTGGCAACTTAAAAATTTCAAATTCAAAACGATGTACAAAAAAGTAGAAATCCAAAAAGCTTTTACTTTTAAGTGTTCGGACTTGAACAGGGATTTCAGAGCATTTTTGGTTTTGACTTTTCATGAGATCTGACGTTTATAATTTGAAATTTCAGGGTGGCAGCTTTTTACATAATCAGAATTCATTAATGGCATTATTTTTTAAAATGCTATCAAAATATTTTTTAGTTTATAACGTCTTGATTTATTTTTATTAACCTTCTGTATCGGAACAGCTTCGATTTCAAAATTATTTACTCAGATATTAGAATACATTAATTCAAGTACCTTAAATATAATTTTTAAAAAATACAACACAAAAAAATAAAGATTTATTCACAAACAAAGAACCAGTTTTATACCCGAAAGAAACAGAAAATGGCACATTTATCATAAATAATGAAAGTTTCGAAATGCAAAATTGTAAAGTATGTTAACTTTCCTTTGTGAAAAATATATTTCTGCATGTCTTCGGTTCTTTTAAATTTATTAAGTTCACAGTTTCAGCAATAACCACGTGAAATTTCTCAAGTGTTAAATTAAACATTCGTGTGAAAAATTAACTCAGTATTGCTGTTTGTTGTAGACGATTTATATTAACTACAGAGTTGAAAGATAGCAACAGTCCAGGTAATAGTCTTTTAAAGCTGTGGAAATAACGTAGACTTTTGTGTATCTTTTAGATACGCAACGTGATGATACAAAGGATTAAAATAAGAAGCTATAGGAAAAGTGATTGAAAAAAGAATAAAAACAGTTGCATAATGCAGTAAAACCTCTCTAAAGCGACCACGTTCCGTTCCATTAAAAATTGGTCGTTTCGAGAGGCGGTCTCTTAATGGAGGTCATGTTTAAATCTAGATTTTAATTGTTGAAAAAAGGTAACAAATTTGTTATTAAAATTTATTTTTCACATTAGGAAAAAATGTGAAAATTCAAGTGTCAAAGTTAGTTACATAAATTTATTAGTGCAGAGTTTAAAAAATGAATACAGTGACGTTTGCTTTGGTTTTACGGTTTTATCTTCAATAACTTTTATTTCCAAGTCCCTTCGAAGTTCAGTAAATAAATGCATTTTTCTTTTGACGGAAACGAATTCTGGCGATTTCATTAATTTATATGTTTCTTTGAGAGTTTCCGGACATAATAGGACAGGGGAGTTTATTGACCGTCATTCTTACTTTGTCATCAGAGTTAAATTTATTGCCTAAAAAGGCACGAAGGGGTTTAAACACTCAAAAGATACTGGAATAAATAAAATAAATAAAAATTGTAACTTAGTTTAGAAGTTTGTTGAAGAATGCGCTCTCCGGAATTATTATTCTAATAAAACCTTCTTCAAGCTACCAGGGAAAAAAACGGATTTATTTAATTTAGTTTGTAGAAATTGGTCGCTCATGGAGGGGGTACAACAGGTGTGGTCTCTGATTAGAGGTAAAATTAGTATTGAGCCTATGGGAATAAATTTCGTTCCATGAAAAAGTGGTCCTTCAGGGAGGTGGTTGTACGGGAGGCTTCGCTGTATTCATATCTACTTAACTTCATTCTTTTTTCCGATGTAATTATTTCGTGCAAGAAAGAAATAAATTAACATGTCTGCAGGTAATTAGCATTAAAACTACTTACAACACTTCTTTTCATATGAATGTTGAGCACAGGAACTACAGTGAAGGTAAGAGCCTAAATTATTGTTTCAATTTCTGCTTGAAAAAAAAAATATCCTAGGTCGATCCCATTATTATAGCTCCCAAAATTTGAGACTTGGATAAAAGTTTTCTACACTATCAAATATTACCTTAAATGTTTATTAAAAATACTAACGTATATTTTGTTATTTTTAAGCCGTTTTATGAGATATAAATATATTTAAATTAAATTTAAAAAATCAAAAAACCCGACTGCGTAAAAAAGCGAACTAATTAATTATTTCTCATCAATGTTAAACTATTTTTTATATTACTTACCTATTTTTTTTATTATTATTTAGTTGTATTGATGACTTTTAAGTTGTGTTTAATCGTTAGTTCCTATCTATAAACACTGTTTTGATGAGGCCTATTGATGTCTATGATGGTTAGAGTTGTATTAAAGCTAGAGATTCTACCTTCACAACTTCCAGGATGTGTAATATTTAAACGGAGCTTCTGACTGTAAAATAGTCAATGAAACATCGTCTTTATTTTGAAAGACCTATCCAATCATATACCACTCAATAGGGTGCATAAAAAAACATTTTCGTGTCTACCGCCATTTTGAGTTTATAAAAACAAAACCTAGCCTATAACCATCGGACGGTTAGGACGAATCGATAGAGACCTTATTAATTAAAATACATCCAGCCGTTGGGATGTTTCGAGGGTATAAAGAAATCCACATATACAGATACGCGTGAAAAGATAATCCTTCTTGGCAGTCGGGTAATTAGTTACTTTACTTCAGATAAGTTTTTTGAACTTTAGTGTAAGAAATTCCCACTTTATGTTTAAAATTCAGATTATTATGTGAATATCATTACTTTTTTTTCGGTAAAGGTCTGCGAAAACACGTCACGTTGTTGTCACGATATTCATATCGATATAACTATATTATTTATTTTTTATCTTATTCTTTCTTGTACCAATGTATATGTGCTATATATGTATGTAATTATGTTTAAAACTGAGAACCAATGATTTCTTTTATGTTGCAAATGCGAATATTCAGCCCATAAATAAGAATTATGATTGGAAACTAAATTAAAGCTTACAATTTCTGTTGGTAAAAATAAATAAATAAGATCAACTTCATTAAAATAACTCTGCACAATGAGTTGCGATTTATGTCATATTTTTCTAAAAAAAAACTCAATTAAGAGCCTGGAAATGTTTATTAATAACATTAACGGGTATATTGATTTTTTTTATATAGAATTTCTCAGCTATAAATATATCCAGAATAAATATTTAAACTTAGCTAAGTTTCGTTGAACTATAATATACAAAACTATTACAAAACTATTAATATAATAATTATTACTTAACCACTTCGGTCCTTGGGTCCCCAAACAGGGACCTCAGTTCAAATCATTATAAAAACTAAAATTTCCGATTTTTTTTTACATTTTCAAATCACTTCTTAATAGCTGAATATTTTCTGAGTTCAAAGCAAACGAATAAATAGCAGCATCTAAGCTGATTTCCACATATAGTCCAGGCAATAGAGACCGTATAGGGACTCTACCTAGCAAAATTAACGGTAGTACTGGAAATCGGCTTTCTAGATGTTTTTTGGGTAGCTGAATCCGAATTTGTAACTTCCCACCAAAATTTCCCCCGGCAACCACCCCCCCCAAATTTTCGTAAAAAGCCCCCAAAAAAGGTTTTTATTAAAAAATTCCATTTTTTATTGTTTTATGGGAAAAGTAGCTAGAAATTCAGAAAGTAGACAAAATTTGCAACAAATTAGATATATGATATTATGACTTAGGATGAAGGGGAAGGAGGGATCTGCCTCGGAACATGCGCCGCAGTGCTGCGTAAACTAAGTTGCGCAATTCCACTTAACCACTCACACGTTTACATTATCCCTCCCATCTTCCCTCCGAACTTTCTCTGTAAGGTTTACTTTAAGTTTTTTGGGTCGCTGAATCCGAATTTTTAACTTACCCCCAAAATTTCCCCCCCCCAAATAGTTGTTTTTAACTTAATTTTCTTATTGTTTTAGGGGGAAAGCATTACGAAATTCAGAAACTAGACAAAATTTGCAACAAATGGGATATCTGACATTATGACGTAAGATAAACGGGGAGAGAGGGGGCTGCCTCGGAACATTCCCCGCGCGCTTTTTTCAAAAACCAAATTTTTTCAAAAAATCAATTTTTTGGGGGGGTTGCTGGGTGAAATTTTGGTGGGAAGTTACAAATTCGGATTCAGCGACCCAAAAAACATAAAGTGAGTCGAAATCCAGAACCAGTATTAATTTTGCCAGATAAAATCCCCTATTGCCTGGACTTCAAAATTTGGTGCACGCAGCGCCGCAGTGCATGTTCAGAGGCAGCCCTCACCCTCCCCGTTCATCCTAATTCATAATGTCATATATCCTATTTGTTGCAAATGTTGTCTAGTTTCTGAATTTCGTAATGCTTTTCCCCTAAAACAATAAGAAATTTAAGTTAAAAACAACTATTTGGGGGGAAGGGGGGGTTCGGGGGGAAATTATTGTGGGAAATTTAAAAATTCGGATTCAGCGACACAAAAATCTTAAAGTAAACCTTATAGAGAAAGTTCGGAGGGGAGATGGGAAGGGGAATGAAAACGCGTGAGTGGTTAAGTGGAATTGCGCAACTTAGTTTACGCAGCACCGCGCGCATCTTCCGAGGCAGATCCCCCCTTCCCCTTCATCCTAAGTCATAATGTCACATATCTAATTTGTTGGAAATGTTGTCTACTTTCTGAATTTCTAGATACTTTTTCTCTAAAACAATAAAAAATGGAATTTTTTAATAATTTTTTAATAATTTTTTTAATAAAAACCTCTTTTGGGGGGCTTTTTACCAAAATTTGGGGAGGTTGCCGGGGGAAATTTTGGTGGGAAGTTACAAATTCGGATTCAGCGACGTAAAAAACATCTAGAAAGCCGATTTCCAGTACTACCATTAATTCTGCTAGGTAAAATTCCCTATTGCCTGGACTATAATAGTTATTTTCATCTGAGATTGCAAAATGCCTAAAAATGCTCAAAAGACGGTATGACCCAAAAAGTGAGATATTTTCATAAGTATCTAACTTAAATCATTTTCAATAAAAAAGTTTGAAGTTTTGTAGATTATTTGCTTGTGTAAAACATTTAAATTTGTGATTGCCTTAATTTAGGTTAATGGTTATTAAATTGATGTTTTAAGGGGTTTGTAGTTTTAGATCCATATTTTTGAACCTAAATTACTAAGTGCCTGAAGGACCAATTTCAGAAAAGATAGTTTTTCTGTCATTTACGATGTCATTTTGTTTGGAAAAAATCAATGAATACGCATTTGTAATATTATTTTACTTCGGAACTGAAGAGGTTAAATAACATTTAAACCATTCTTACTTGGAAACACCGTTAAGAAGAAAATTCAAGAAATTACGATTGATGTCACACAGTTGTCATATATCAATAAAGTAAATTCTTTTATTTTAAATTCTACGTTTATGACAGTATACTTCAAAACGTAATCAGCTTAAACACTACTTTTTTTTCTTTTATTGGTGTGTGTTTGGAAGTGAGGGATTCGAGCTTATGCGTAATAATGAATATAGGAAACTGAAATAATGCTTACAGCTTCTAATAGAAAAATAACTGTCTAAGGCATATCTCATAGCACTAGTCTATAATTTGATTTTTGTTCACTTTTTCTACAAAAATCATGTAATTCTCGAAAAATGATTATGCAAGGATATTTTTTTATTTTCAAGAAGTAATAAATTTATATTATAACTGTAAAAATAAACACTACTTTTTTGTGTGTAGGGAAGGGGGGGGGGTGTTGAAGGGATTCGAGCTTATGCGTAATCATGAAGATAGGAACCTGAAATAATGCTTACAACTTCTAATAGAAAAAATAACTGTCCAAGACAAATATCATGGCACTACTCTATAATTTGAATTTTGTTCACTTTTTTTACAAAAATCGTGTAATTCTCGAAAAATGGTTATGCAAGGATATCTTTTTATTTTCAAGAAGTAATAAATTTATAACTGTAAAAATAAAAACTACTTTTTTTCTTTTTTTATTGTCTGTATGTGTGTGTGTGTGGGGGGGGGGGGGGGGGAATTCGAGCTAATGCGTAATAATGAAGATAGAAAACTGAAATAATGCCTATAATTTCTAATAGAAAAAAATAACTGTCTAAGGCAAATCTCATAGCACTACTGTATGATTTGATTTTTGTTCACTTTTTTCTACAAAAACCATGTAATTCTCGAAAAATGAATATGCAAAGACATCTTGTAATTTTCAAGAAACAATAAATATATATTATAACTGTAAAAATAATCTGAGTAATTAATTTAATTGCGATAAAGCCCATTCACCTAGAATGTACCATATCCTGTTGAGATCCAAAGTTAAAATAACACTACAAATACACATTCATTGCTGCTTTCGCACAAACAAAATGACACCATAGAGGACAGAAAGAATCTTTTTTACGGTTTCGTTCATCTGACGAAACCCTATTCGTGTCGTTCCTCTATCTGTCTGTCCGTCAAATAGCCCGTTCACAGAAACTATATATTTTGGAGACTTGAAATTTTGCGTACTTATAGCTGAACACCTCACATCAAACGGCAAATCATAAAATTTTGAAAAAGTCTTATATTTACCCCTCTGGGCTCTAACTTGTGTATTTTAATCTTTTTGTTCTAACTGAGCCCCTAATTAAGTTGAAGACTTGAAATTTTGCACACTGATAGCGGAACACCTCACCTCAAACGACAAATCACAAAATTTTGAAAAAGTGTTATATTTACTACTCTGGGCTATAACTTGTGTATTTTAATCTTTCTGTTCTAACTGAGCACCTAATTAAGTTGAAGACTTGTAATTTTGCATGCTTATACCTGAACACCTCACATCAAACGGCAAATCATAAAATTTTGAAAAAGTCTTATATTTACCCCTCTGGGCTCTAACTTGTGTATTTTAATCTTTTTGTTCTAACTGAGCCCCTAATTAAGTTGAAGACTTGAAATTTTGCACACTGATAGCGGAACACCTCACCTCAAACGACAAATCACAAAATTTTGAAAAAGTGTTATATTTACTACTCTGGGCTATAACTTGTGTATTTTAATCTTTCTGTTCTAACTGAGCACCTAATTAAGTTGAAGACTTGTAATTTTGCATGCTTATACCTGAACACCTCACGTCAGACGACAAATCATAAAATTTTGAAAAAGCCTTATATTTACCCGACTGGGCTCTAACTTGTGTTTTTTAATCTTTTTGTTCTAACTGAGCCCCTAATTAAGTTGAAAACTTGAAATTTTGCATGCTTATACCTGAACACCTCACATCAAACGACAAATCATAAAATTTTGAAAAAGCCTTATATTTACCCGTCTGGGCTCTAACTTGTGTATTTTAAGGATTTTTTTTTTCTAACTGATCCCCTAATTAAGTTGAAGACTTGAAATTTTGCATACATTTAGCTTAACAACTCACATCACACGACAAATCATAAAATTTTGAAAAAAGTCTTATATTTCTGGGCTCTAACTTGTGTATTTTAATCTTTTTGTTCTAACTGAGCCCCTAATTAAGTGGAAGACATGAAATTTTGCATGCTTATACCTGAACACCTCATTCTAACCTCCCCCCATAGCACCAGGTGGGTACTTTCTAAATTTTGCCGACACCTCTTTGACCACTCTTTCATAATATGCACATAGACTTACATCTTTCAGTTCCACTTTTTACCACTCGGGGGCGCCTACCTAACTTGGGTGCTATGGGCCCGATCTCCTCGACTAGTATACCTACGGATAGGCTGTAAAACGGAATTTCGTTCAGACAGATGTTTGTGTAGATTAGAGTGTGTCCCCTAGTTGCGAAATGTGGAACTAACAGATTTTGCAAAAGGATAAAATGTTTTGAAAGGAATATTAAACGAAACCCCCTGTGCGATCTGTGATCACACTTACCCACTTCTTCTGAATTTGATACTTTAGGGAGCTGGTAATTTGGGTTCACAGATGCGAATTAAAAACTAGTAAATCTGCAGATCAAGAGCCTCAACGTCATCTCTGCAACTTATTGTTTTTATTAAACTTTGCGTAATATTAATCTTTCTACAAAAACAAAATTTAAACTTTTTAAATTACACAAATATTTATAAAAGGGAAAAAAAAATATTTCGATGGTTTCAGACATTAGAAGCGTTAAGTTAAACACATTGTTATGTAATGATATTCTGAAATTCTTACGAGCTACTTATTCTAGTAATTTTTATATAATAAAGCAAATTTCTTCAGGGGGGCTCTGATACCCTGAACACCCCCCCCCCCTTGTGTCATTTATTTTGCATTTGTAATTTTCTATTGATTGAGTTAATGATTATCCTATATCTTAGATTTCTTTTTACGCTGCGATTTATAAGGATAAGTAACAATTTGGTCAACCATTTTACGTTATCCGAATATCCATACAGCAGTATTTACTTGCCTGCTAACCACAAACACCTGTATCTAATGGATAAAGAACTTTTGGAAATGTAAACTGAGACATCTAATTTAGAAATCTAATACTTTTATAATTTTTGTTTCCAAAAAATAATTTTGATTATCATTCTGCAATATTTATATCTAAGATCTAATCTAAATATCTAAAAATGTACTCGATTGCATTAACTTACTAAAATCACCCTAAAGTAGGGGGACTTCTAAACCTAACAGTTAATAATTCATCATCGTGTCCACTTCCATTTGACTAAATAGATAAACGTGATTTGGCGCCGTTAAGTATTTTTTGTGATAGCCTTTTAATAGTATTCACATTTAATTTAAAATCGTGATGTTACAAATACCGTTGAAATTTGACGCACACCTATGTTCAGGTCCAATTGCGAAAGGTTAACTAACCTTTTATTTCCCTTAGCCGGACATTCTGTTTCATTTTTCGTAATAGGGATTATTTTAATAATTTAATTTATTTTACACTCTACAAGCTGTTACACGAGTCGTTGTTCACGTAGCATTAAAATAGAGATAAATGCATTAAATAAAACATTTATCTTTCCACCAGACATGCCAAGTCTCAGGCTTTTTGCACAACACTATTATCTTATAGAGAAAATGTTCTTTTAAATCGCGCAAATGTTTCAATTAAATAAAGTAAAATTTTTTGTAGTAAAATACTGGTATCCAGAACGCCGGAGGCTTGGCAACTCTGCTCCTCTTAACAGAAACATATATAATTAACCAACACTGTATCACATTTTATAAGAGACAATACGGAATTTCTTATTTGTATGGCCTTACATATACCTCAGTCACAAAAATGTAAAATTTTGTGCCAATTAATATACACAATTGCGAAAATGAAATCGCAACCATTGAGAAAAGGAAGGCCAAATAAAATCGTGTAAATCGAGGAATCTTTCTTCGCAGTGCTGAGAAAATACTACTACAAAAATTATTTTAGGTGGTATTTGGTGTGAAATGTTTGTGTATTCATTCCCGTCCTATTTATTTTTTTATTATTTGTAATTTGCTTATTCCATTTTCCTTTTGCACGTGAAAATCTTACAAATTAATATTAAGTCTTTGGGAGAAATTGTTATTCCCCCTTTTTTTTTTGGCAACAATAAAGTTTATAAAGTTTAATAGAATAATGTCAGTTTATTCTGTATGAAAATAACGAACTTTTTCATTTATAATCAAAACAGTTGAATAAATAAATAAAAATATTAGTCTATATAGTATATAAATACTATTTTCATTTCTGCGTTTTAAATCAATCTATATGCAAATATCTATACAAAGGCATTCATTAATTCATTCCTTTTAACTTTGATTTGACTTTAAAAACCATACATACTTTCACATTTATGATATTTTTAGATGAGATGCAGTTGCTACGCAACGTTAAAAGGAGAAAAAATGAAATATAAGTAAATTCATAAAATAAAATGTTTTATATCATTCGAACACATGTATAAAATTAAATCATAAGTTATACACCTAATTTAAAAGCTCTGACAAATGTTTTGACAAAATTGCAAACTAAAAAGAATAATTTAATACTCTTATTTAAAAATTTCAGCATCCAAAATTTACCATTTAAATCTATTATTCATATGAGCCGTGAATAATAGTTAATTTTATTTTACCCAAGATATCTTTTTATTCCAGCATCTTTGTTTTCGATAAATGACGTCTAATTCACCTGCTATGCGTACTTACTCAAAACTTTTCATCTTGTTATATTAAGAAATACTCGAGAGTTTTCTTTTTATTTTTAATATGCCGCCATATTAATTTTTCTATTCTTAATTTTATTTTTCATTTTCCTGTTTCACGACAAAACATTTCAATTGAAAATTGTTAAGAAAATATTATTCCGGGTTTTGATTTTCTTGGCAACAATTAAAGAAATATTGGTAAATGTTATGGAAAAAATGTTACGCTATTCTCTATGAAAATAATGAACTTTTGTATTTTTAAGCAAAATATTTCACTAAAATAAATAAAATTATTTTTATTTCTGGGCTAAAATCCTTCTATATGCAAAGATACAAATGCATTAATTCATCTGTTTTGACGTTGGCTTTACTCAAGCATTATACACGCAATTATACTAATATTATTAGGACCAAATACGTTGCTAGGCAACAGAGAAAGAAAAGGAAAAAAATGAAATATGCATTATGTCAATTTGATAAAACAAAATCCTTTATATTATTGGAAAACATGCATAAAATTCCCCCCAATATTATAAACCTAATTAAAAAAATCTCGCAAATATATTGACATAATTTCTTGGAATAATTTAATAATGTTATTTAAAAATTTCAGCATCAAAAATTTACCATTTAAATCCATTTTTCATATGAGCCATTTCTTTCAACAAATGAAAATCTGAAAATCGTCTGACTTGCCATTGAAAAGCATTATAGAGCAAAATAAAATGTTCCATATTTCCCGAACGAATGAACCAAATTTAACCAAAAATTATACAGCTAAATCCGGGTACCTCATCAACATGCCCAGTGAATTTAAAGCCGATCGGATGCTTTTTGCGGCAGTTATCGCGGAACAGACAGACAGACTAACAGAAACCAAAACTTTTCGTGTCTCCACAGTAAGCCTTCACTGACGTTTCGGCAATTACTAGCCCTCAGACAAAAAAAAAAAAAAAAATATATATATCAATTTACTTACCAATAACCAAAATTCACACAATAAAAATTTAAAGTATCTAAATACGTGAATAATCTACAAAACCTCAATTTTTTATTGTTAAGTTTCAAGTTAAAGAATTATGAAAATTGCCAACTTTCTTGGCTGCACTGTCTTGAAAGCATTTTGAAAACTCGGGTGTAAATAAAATTTATTTTATGAGGAAATCAACATTGGTGTTGCCATTTATTGGTTTCATTTTAAAGCAGAAACATTCAGCTATGTATAAGTGGGGTCAAAACGAAGAAAAATCAACCAGTTTAGTTTTTATCAAGAAAAGAATCAAGGTACCCATTTGGATACTTAGGACTGAAAAGGATATCTAAAATATGTTTAAAAATTTTATTATTAATTAAATAAACATTCAAACGATTTTTATTTGTTAAAAAAAAATAAAAGTTCAAGTAAAGATTAAAGACAGGAAAATAAATTTATGCTTACAAATTCTGTTCATAAAAAATAAATATCCAAATCCAATTTCATTAGCATAGCTCTGCTCATAATTTTATATTTGATTGGCATGTTTTTTCCAGTAAAGTTGTACATTGAAAATGTATCTTGTTAAAAAAAGAGATTGTTACATTTAAAGAGTATTTATTATATATAAGTGTATTAAGATTATTTATCTGAATCCAGGTAAGTTATATTGAACTAGAAATTTCGAAATTTCCACGGTATGTTTCATGTTGAGAATATTAAGTAAATTACATTCAAACTATTATTGTGCATTGTGTAGAGATATGAGATGAAAAGCAGTGATTGTTGATGGCATGATAGCCATATGCACTTATCTATCTTCTATTTAACCCCCGGTACGGTATACTATTTCTTTCTCCCAGCTTATTTTGGTGCCGTTTTCAAAAAATAACGTTACCTTACAGAAGCCAGCCGTAAAACAAAGCAGTACGATTAAATACTCTATAGCTTTTTTTTAACGTCTAAGCATTGCACATTTACGATTTTTATACCGTCGTATAGGGAAAAATGTACTTTTAAATGCAATTTGTTTGAAAATTGTATCTCCATTTATTTTTGAAATATTAATTTTTTGTAGTTTTTAGCAACATTTGTTTAATTTTGGCAACTCAAGTACTCCAATTCTGTAGAAAGTAAATGGAAAATAGTTGAAAAATAGCAATTATATCTTTTTGTTGCCATTTTCTCATAACAGCCGAAAGAAAATGTAATTAAAATACGTGCATTTATGTGGATGTGGCTTGCGGTTCCCAAAACAATCTAAACCACGTCCTGACCACAGCTAAAATCCCATGAGAACTGACAGAGTGGACAAATTCTATAAGACAATAAACCTGATGAGTGAGTAATTCCGAACCGCAGCCTGAGAGCTAAGATTCGATGTAACGTCAGAGTTGTTCTGCGGACTGACCTGGTAAGACGTACCCGGTCAGGCTTCCGAAATATATTGAATGCCGCTAAACTGCCGTAAGAAATTCCCCCTCATCCCCCTAATCCCTGTATATAGTTAATGTGCTCTGTAAATATATTCTATGCTTTAATCAAGACATTAAAACGTGATTATTTCTATACTACGAGTGTTCAATCAGAAGCCTTTATCACCAAAGTTTGACCACAGTCCATCCCACCTATTCTACATTTATTTTCGGTTATAATTTTGAAGAAATATAAACGAATAATTTCTGTTAAAACATGGAGTTATTATAAACTATATTTAATTTTAAGATAATGTTACAAACAAATGAAGGCCTATGAATCATTAGATAGCCTTTTTTTCGTCGATTTTCTTTAACGACGGCATCTTTTTGCTGCATTTGTGTGTATTATTTTGCGATAGTGACATCCTATGCCTGCTTTACTGTAGAAGTTTAAGAGTGGATCGTAAATGTGGAATTCTTAAGCGGATGCGAATGACGTCATTTTATATAAAATAAGAGTGTGTGCTTTAAGTATTAAAACTGAAATATGTTCTGTACTATTTATATATACATTTTTTTTTTTTTATCGGGGGCAACACTAAGTTCTGCAAAAGCAGAATTGCTGTTTTCTAGTTTTCATGTTATTTTTTCATGAACCAAATTCAAAATGAATGTCAGAACGTAATTAACTTAAAAATTAAAAACAATATTGTTTCCTGCTTGTGAATACGGATAAAGGTTATACTTGGTAGTGAGTAATAATGAAAACAGGAAATATGATTTATGATCAAAATTCCTCTTAAAAATAAAAGTCAAATACATTTCTATATTTTAGTACCATTGTACGGGTATCGAATTACATTTTTTATGCTAAATGAATAATTCCCAGTAACCGCTTGGAAAAAACTCTAAAATATTTATATTAGAGAACATCAGCTGTTACTACACTCTTGATTTAAATGCATTTTGTTTGACGAAACTTCCACTTTTTGCTAAACGTTATCACTTTTATTTTGAATACATTCAAAAAATTTCACTTAAAACTTCTAGACTTTTATTATTCTTGTTCTCAGAGGAACAAGCATACTGTACAGATGTTTTAATCTTTCCCAATGTTTAATTCAAAATAGAACTTTTTGTCTAATTCAATCGCAAAAAAAGTTGTGATTAAATAAGGAAAAAATTATTATTAACTTTTACTGGCTGGAATAATCAAGGATTCTAATCACCTTGTACTTGTTGCATACATAAATCTCGTCGCAAATGAGTTTAGAGTAAAAGTTTTTATAAAAGAAAATTCAAGCTACACAAAATTATACTGGCATGATATATGTATTCGGTCAACTATTCTCTTTCTTTACTATTACTCTTACATGAACCGACAAAGCATCACGTCAGCTCATAATTAGCTAAAAAACTACGAACAGCGTTTCTTTTCTGTTAGGAATTCGAATGTTGAACTTAAGAGTAACTAGTCGGATGTGCTAATCCCAAAACTTTCTTTCATGCCAAACATGTTAATACTCGAAAAATGCTCTGAAGTGTGTGTAATTTATCCGATTATGTACTAAAGCTGACATGGATGACTTTCGGGCTTGTTTTTGCAAATCCCCTTGCATATTTCACTTTATCCTTGTCTTATTTTTATCTACTGACTATACTCTATCAATGCACAAAGGGTCGTCGCATTCTGTGTCCCCGACCTCGGGTCCTCTCCTTGTTAATAGACTATACCTGTGTCATAAAAGGGCTCCTCCTATGACTCATAATATTCTTTATCAGCAACCTGTTGTGCTCGTGTAGGATTGAGAACAAGTTTCACAGTGCTAGAGATACCGCATTCGGCATTCTGGACACCGTAACTCCTGGCTTTACGAGCAACTGAAAATCCAAAAACGTTCATTGTTCTTAATAAATAAAATCTTCTTTCATTAAGTAAATTTGCAGCTATACATGGTGTATCACGATTGATCGTTCAAATTTGGTGTGAAGATAGAAAATAGCAAAGAAGACAATCTCACATTGGAAAGTATAAGCGCAAATGAACGCTTGACTTTGTAGAATGAGCTGTGTATTCACAACTTCTGATCACGGGCAAAGCTTTCTGACAAGTTCAACCTGTTGTCGTCCAAACAAGGTGATATTGCAGAACAAACATGAATCATTATACATTAAAGGGATATACAGATATGCAACTAACTTACGGTGCGGAAGGGGAAAGTGGTCGGAGAGTGCGCAATTGTATGCAGAACGCTAGCTACTCCAACCGGCGCGGTGTAAACCTCAGCATCAAATGTTTGCATGTGTTCATCAACAAATGAAAATGAACAGAAACGTTCCTCGTTCAGTATCCGCCACACTTTTGAATGCGAAACACCAAAGAGGTAAATAATGCCTCGTGTGCTGAAACTTGATTCTTCTTCTACAGACTGTAAGATAGCTTCCTCGATTGGAGTCCGTGTCGATCAGTTGCCTTCGATATCATGACAGGTACTGTAACCAATTCAGTTTCGCACAGTTTTTGATGAATATGAGTAAACATTTGATGTTGAGGTTTGCGCGAGTTGGGGTAGCGTTCTGCGTACTTTTGAGCAGCTCTTCGACTGCTTTTACCTGCCGAACCGAAAAGTAGATGTATATATGCATATGCATTTAACACATAATCATTCATGGTACTTCTACAAAGTAGCCACCAAATTTGAATGATCAATCCTGACATACCCTATGTATATAGCGATATGCACAGTTTTATATCCTCGTCCCACCTTTTCGGCCGAAATGCCAATACGTTTGACAGGCTGTAGCAACATAAATAATGATAGGATTAAAAATCTTTTTCAGCAGCATAGTCTTCATAAAATGCAACAAAAAATCGATTTTTTGCAATTAATTAAAAGTAAATGTGGCTTTAATTCATTTTAATGCATTCAATGTACATTGATAAACTTTGTTTAAAATGAAGGTATTGCCTTATGTATTAAAACAGATCGTTTATAAAATATTATGCATTTATTTATATTCTATTTAGACCTGAAAGCTAACAACTTTTTTATGCCTTCATAAGTTTTCTGTTACGCACTCCTACAAGAATCAAATAATGTTCTTGATAAAAATTTGGATGAAACTATAAAATGTATAATGTTATTATCTAAAAAGTATTAGATGTAAATATTTTGTAAAATAATTTTCAGAATTCTGATAAGCTTCATTTAACTAAAATCTACTATATATTTATTGCACGCTTGAAGCTGTGAACATTACAGAAGTTACATTGAAACATTGTAATTTGGAAAAAGAAATAAAACATACAAAAAACTATGTTGTTCATAATATTTATATCATTATATATGTATTCTATCGCTCTTAGTATGCTTTCATGATTCAAAGAAAAAACAATACATCCTTTCATAATTAGCTTCAAAACTACAAACATTGTTTCTTTTTCTGTTGGGAATACGAATGTTGAATAAATACAGGAAACTAAACGAATGCATGCAATTTTAGTTTTTAAAATAAATAACAACCTTATTAATAAAGCTCTGTGCCATAATGTGCATTTTGAATAGAATGTTTCTTCAAAATCAAACAATTCTCTAAAACATTTATCAGATATACCGCTGCATATAACGTTAAATTTATTAACAATGTCTATTAGTGCTGATTATTTTTCAAAATAATTATACTTTGATGAAAAGATACAACAGACATTGTGTATGTTTGCATTTATTTATATTTTATCTAAATACATTAAAGTTAAGAGTTCGGTGCATTTTTTAATTTATATTATAAACGGTTGAGTTTACCTTGAATAGAGATTTCATGAATAGATTTTTATAATAGAAATTTCAATGTTTGATCAAAAATAAAATTTTAATTTGGCATTTCGTGCATTTGGAAGTTTTTAGTTTAATTGTATAGCTTACTTTATAGTATGAAGCACACATAATTTTCTCAATTCATATAAAGTCCTTTATAGGTGATTTTATTTTTAAATGCATGTAAATTAAAATAACATTCTTGTTAATATAATAAGAAGCTAAAATTATTGTCTTTTATCCTGTTAGACACACACGATTCAGTAAAAGTTTTAAACAGAAGCATAAAGGTTACCGATTGTATCGGAATAACAAGTTTTTGTCAATACTGACATTTAAAACACAAATTCCCTGTACCAATTTCCAAGTTTGTTTGACTTTATAATATTTCCTTATAAGGGTGGAAAAACTGTTTATCTTTTTCGAGACCGTAAGGCTGTATAATATATTTTGATTAGTAACAAAAAATATTACTCGAAGGGTTTGTATGATTGAAAACAACGTAAGATATATTGTATCACTACAATAGTATAATCATGTTTTAAGAACAACGAAGTGTTTCAGAATTAATAAAATTACGAGTGGCTCCCGAAAAACGATCTTGTTAACTTTTAAAAGTACAGCAGAGCGCCGATTATGGACCGACGCTTGTTCGGATAAGCAAAATTTGGGGTAAATGGACACACAATTTAAGGGATGTTTCTGACTATACTAAAACCTTCACACGTTATCTAAGCTTAGAACTGGCAGCATCAGTTAGTGCTGGCATGTTTATTTATTTACTATTTTTTTGTCTTTTTAATTTTTTTTTGTTTACGTTTTTATAATTTCCCCCCCCCCCCTTTTTTTTTTTTATCATTTTCTGAATTCCAGAGATTATAACTTAAGCAAAAAAGCTTTTGATTGTTACTTGCTTCAACGAAGACATTCTTTTCAATGCCGTAATATCTGTAATTCTTTTTAAATACGTTAGTTGAATAGGATCAACGTTCTCCTGCATTTCGAGCCATTTTAAAGCTGTTTCCAAACATTCAAGGGCTTCGTTACGTGATGAGTTATTTTCAGAGCATTCGTTTTCATTTTCTTCAATTTCTTTTTCATCATGAATTTCATCCCCAATCTCATTTAAAAACTGATATTCAGATTCATGCACTTTACTATTTAACCACTCTTTAATTTCATTTTCTTCATAGCTTAGGATTCTTCCCATCTCCTTTATTGTTTTAAATTCCTCATATTCTGATACTTTATCATTTTTTTACTTATTTAAAATTTTATTCCAAGCCAATAGATAATTGGGAGTTCGGTTAAAAAAATTTTTTTGGGAGAAATAGGCTGTTCGGATAATTAGAAGTTCAGTTAAAAAAGAAAAAAAATTCGGAGAGAAATAGGCTGTTCGAATAATTGGAAGTTCGGTTAATTGGAGTTCCGATAATCGGCTCTCTACTGTAGAACAAAAAAGTAACTGGTTAGAAATTTACTCGATCTGCTGATAACCCTGACGAGAGCAAATTGCCAAAGCATGCGGGTTATACAGGGTGTCCAGAAACGAACGTTTCACTTAGAATGGTATATTATAACAGTTTAATTTAGACTATTTACAACAAATCATACATAAAATTGAAAGTAAACAAACCTAGTTTTTTTTACAAATGTTCGATATGTGCACGTTTAGTTATACGCCCGACCTAAAGTCCAATTATTCCCACACTTCGGTCAACAAGGTCAGAGTAATGGAAGCAGTGGCCTCTACAGTTCTATGTCTCAACTCTGGCAAATTGTTAAATAGTGGCGGAACGTAGACACGATCTTTTATAAAGCCCCACATGAAATTTTTTCGTTAGAGTACGCTTCTAAATCTTCGTCCCAGCAATAACGCTTTGCGCTCAGGAGTCGCCTTTTTGCGTACCTGGCACTGCAAGCGAGTCAATTACAAAGCAGTACTCGCGCATGCGCTTATCTAAAACTGATAGAAATAGAGCAGAGTTATGAAAACGTAGGGTTTACGGTTTTGGGTGTGGCGTCAAGTATAAAGCTCATTGATCAGACAGTTCAATTTAAAAATAACAGTTACATTTATTAATTCAGCTTGAATTTAAAACTTAAATAATAAGGACATCTACATGTACCTCTAGTCTTTCCTGGGAACTTGGTTACATTAACATATTACTAACATAACTGCTATATAACTTCAGCAAAGAGTAAGGTTAAACTCATCAGTTCAATCATCTTTCCATCACAATCTATGGATTTGTTTCTCGCAAGATGTACTTACTCAGTACATCAAACTGGAACGGAACCATTTACGACCGAAATGGAGAAAGAAAAACCGGTTTGGAACGATATCACTTCTGAACAAACCACACGACAAATTGAGGGAGACACAAATTGTTTGAGTAACTCTTTATTTGTGACCTTGAACGAACTCTCTACAACGCTTACAGTTGCTACTACAGTAAACTCCCGACTATCCGGCCTAATGTGGCGGAAGGGTAGGCCGGATAACAAAAAAGCCGGATAGGCCGGAGTTCTACAAATATTTACTAACTTCGTGCCCTTCCCCCTCCATGATATTAAAAGCATATGTTATATACATATTAAGATAAATTGTATATATACAGTACATACAGTTTCAAAATAAGCAAAGCATTAACATAAAACGCAATCCTAATTCGTAAAAAAATGAGTAAATCTCATTTTACTGTTTAATAATAAATGATTGTACAAATATAAAAGTTATGCATAAGATAAGAGTCAAAACTTACAGTTTTTAGTTTTTGAAAAAGTCCTTAATAGAGGACTGCTTCTCCCTGTTAGCCCTCTTCCGCGACGCAATGTCCCTCCATTTAGGCAAGTAGATGATATCAGTTGTCGTCGATTTCTGCTGACTAATGTAGTACAGTGCTGCCTCAATCGTCTTGAACCCTTACGAATGTGGGATGAGATTTTTCCTACAATCCTTTTAATCCTTTTCTTCTGATATTTATCCCTCTGTCAACACTTCTAGAATATCGTTTTCAATTAACTCACTGACTTCGCCGTTTGCCACTCATTCTGTAATGTCTTCTGCATTGACATCGTCAGAGCCTGGTATATTTTTCAGCAATGGAATAAGCTTATATTTCTCATTTTCCATTGCAGTTTCCAATAAGGGATTATGTCTACCTTTTTGGTGCAAAAGAATGTTCCAAGACCTTACAATTACTAAGTTTGGAATTTTTTCCCATGCTTTTGACACCCACCTGGATGGGAACCTGCCTGACTTGGCCGCTTGCAACATTCTTCATTTTTTTAATAGGCCGGATAGTACGGAGGGCCGGATAGTCGAGAGCCGGATACTCGGAAGTTTATTGTATTAAAAGTTATAACTGGGACATTTTTTTAAGTAATGCTGTATATAAAGACAGTTAGGTCTATGATATTCAGTTCTTTAAAGAAGAAGCAGTTTGTCATATACACACATGTAAGCCAACATAGCAAAATATACGTTTTTAACGAACATTAAAGGAACACATAACCTCAATAAATGCATGTGCCATGTATAAAAGTTTGAGCAATAGTCTTTAAAAGAAGTACGTTTCTGAGAAAATATATGTTCCAATTGTATATTATAACGACATGAAACTTTGAAACTTAACAGCAGACCAAAGATTTACTTTATTTTTATATTTTATTTTAATAAAAATACGAATGAAATGAGTAATAAAATAGAGATAAAAGACATTAATTTTGCAAACATCATTTACAGATAATAATACAGATTTTTTATATATTTTTTTTTTATTTATTTTTTTTTTTTTTACACTAAATAAAATCTAGGATAATAAAGATTAAATTTATAGAAAATAATATAAATATTTAAAAACTACGGAACGTTAGAAAAAGGAAACATATGTTTATATGTCACTCCGAAACCACAGCCCTCTATGACGATCATTGCCTTCGAACGCGGCATAGAGAAATATTTTCACACTTCTTAGTTGTCACGTGATTAAGATAGGCTGGTTTTTACCAATTGTCGAACTACCGTTTGATGAAGGTAGGCTGAAAAGTATCTGAAATCAGTGAAATATCGCGGCATGTCCCTTTCTACGCGCATGTTTCATGTTTAAACTATGTAAGCACTCAAACTTGTAAATTTAATAAATAACAAAATATTTAATGGACTGCAAAAAGGAGTTGTTAGTGAAAGTGAAACAGGATTTAAACCAACGAAATTAAAGCTCAAGCAAAAATATAAATTGACAATGAAAGTAGCTTTTCGGTAACCATCAGTTTGACACTTTTTATTTCCGTAAAAGAAATGCCAAACCTTTCTCCGACTTTTAAAGCACATAAATGCTTCTGAAATCACAATAACTCATGGAATTCAAAGGAACTGTGAGTCTAAAATAATTTTTTATTGTAGAATGAAACCTTGTAAATTCTCATCAAACTGGAATCTCAATAGAGTAGGTGATCGGTTAACGAACTGTCCGGCTTACAAATAGATCGATTAGCGAAAATTTTCGCGAGAGAATTTTATGTTCGATAACGAACACCTCACAAAACCCCACAAGAATAAGCAATGCTGTGTTTCATATTTACTGAACCGTATTTAATTGCATCTATTGTTGCCATTTTAGTAGTTGTATAAGTATGGCCTAATTAATTCTTTAGCTACCGGGGGTTCGAGTCCTACATTTTAGGATCCACGAATTAGAATGAACAGATTATAAACATTAATTTTTATATTTAGTGTTCATTTTAATGAAATATTTTTAATTGCAATTTAATTATTTTAATAGAAATTCAGTTCAGACGTTATTAACAGGCTCTAGGTTCCACTTGAGCTTTATCGGTGTTTGCAATAAACACGATATTTAAGAGAATGAAGAAGTTTTTAACCACTTCAACGGCGAAAGGTATAAGAAACAGTGCTTTGCTTTTACCCCCGAGATATCTCGGGGCAAACGTTGAAGTGGTTAAAAGGTCAAAGTGAAAAATTGATATGATTTAATGCTGTAGTCAAGGAATATAATGTTAAAAGTTTTTATATAGGACATGTCATTTATTTATTTTTTAAATACGCCACGATATGGACAAAGCCATCAAAATACGATCGGTTCATGTTAAATAAGAACGTAAAAAATCCTATTATAAAGGGCGGATTTATATTATTTTTATATATTATTTAGCTTTTACGAATGAATTAATTCAATTCCCATACAAATCTATATTAAATATATTATCGGTTAACGAAAAATTCGGTTTGCGAACACTGGTTTGGAATGGATTAAGTTCATTAACCGATCACCCACTGTAATTAGTAATTGCTCGCTCAGGAACTAAAGCAACTTCTTGTAACGACTCATAAACCACTTGAATCGAAATTTTAGAAAAATGTCTACTATCTCATGAAAATACATTATCTAGCAATTAAACAACCATGGTATAAAACTGCATTATCGTATTACGTAATCTAGTTAAAAATCCACTTTATCCCGAGCGCAATAACAAATTCCAAAACATAGAGATCAAGGGGATAATATCGCTCCTTCAAGTACACAGTGGCGTTTGATAAAACGTTACATTCAATTTCAGGAGAAACATTTATAACTCAGGTGCAAACGTCTCCTTCAGAGATTAAAAACACCCATAAGAAAACCATTTATTTATTTATTCTGAAAAATATATGCCTTCCTTAAAGTTAAACATTAAAAGAACAGATGCATTATTTTTTTCTAAGATCAAAATTTTTTTTCAAGCGACAATTATTCAAATTACCCAGAATGAATGCCATGTCCCAGGGTTACTTTTGTTTGTGCAAACTCAGATTTTGATTTTATAAAAGTTTCTTTCACAAAACTCACATTAGAATTTAACAAATATTTTGTTTATAGAATGAAATGTATGTATATATATGTGTGCGTGTGCGTAAAAAAAATCTTTTTTTCAAATGTGGTAACTTTTCCGGTAAAAAACTAGCGTGCAATAGAAAATCACCAGAATACATTTCAAATGAAAAAGAAACCAAATAAAAAAATGGGTTTTCAAATATAATGTACTAAAGTAAATAGTGTTTTCTGAAATAATGTCCTTAATTATCTTTGCAATTTATCAAGGTACCGATAAAATAAAACGTAATTAACGCAATAAAAAAGAAATTTTTTGATAAGATTTTTTTTTATCTCGATGCAATAGCGGAAAAAAATCTTTACCAATACAAGTCTGACGTTTTCCGCCATTATGCCACTTTTTTATTAAATAAATTTAGACTAATCGCAGATCTTAAGTTTTTTTATTGTATTATAAAAAATAAAAACATCAATCAATGCTTTTTATAAATTAAATGCCAAAGAAGAAAGAAAAATTCTTTCACTTATTTAAGCCCGAATAAACCAGTTTAAACATATTATAGAACTTAGAGAAAAGTTCGAAAGTATTTATACATCTAAATGACTAAAAATAATTCCATTAAATAAAAGGTGAAAAAAAAAATCTATCCCGATATATGACCACCTAGCTGTCATACCGTTCACAGAAACTAAATGAAATTTTGGTTTAAAGTATTTTGAGACATGCTGCCAAGAATAATATGAAAAACAAATTTTAATCTCTTTTAAATACGGTTACAGTGACAAAATTTGAAAATTTTAAGTGGTGAAACTTATATTTTTATTATATTGCGATCTCCACAGTGAATAACCATACATAGTATTGCAGCACGAAAATCACCGGCTTTAGATAGAGTAAAGTGAAAAGGTAAAACAACCAATAAGGACACAGAAGCAACAGAATGCAAACCATTTTATTGTGAAAAAATGGTTTGTATTTTTTAACGCCTCGCCATTGTTTACCATGTTATTGTTTTGTTAAATTATATGAAAATTAATCCACGCTCACAAATAGCTAATTTAATTTTATGTTTGCAATGTTTTTTATTATGCATCATGTCTCGTGACATTGTTTACTATGTTTATTGTTTTTAAATTATTTGAAAAAAATATTTTCTATCATAAATGATTTTGAAAATGTCGCCGTTGGTGCGACGAAACGATCGTCAATCTTAATAAAGATATTTTATCACTTTTTATAGCATTATTTTACTTAATCATTTTATTGTGTTTCATAAATTTTCCACGTGACCTCCTTCACACACGACGATGCTTTGCATGTGGCAGATAGTGTATAGCACTAAAGCACGTACTATGGCAAGAGGAAGCTGTTAAATCTGACGTGTGATGGGCGTTTTCAAATCAGATGCAGTTTGCAGATTAAATGCAAACAGTTTGTATTCCAGGTATCCCTACAGCCAAAAATCCATTGAAGTGAGATCGGGGGTATTATTGGCCACGGAAACGTGAAATGGCGGATTTTAACCCTGACACCAACATTGTTGTGTAAAGAAACGTTTGACAGAAGACCCGACATGTAGGGGAGCGCCATCTTGTAACCATACGACGTCAGATTGAGAATTTTGCTGTTGCAAATATGGAATTATGTAATTAGTCAACATTTCTAGCTAGCATGCACTAGTTACGTATGTCACTCGAGCACTCGTTATACAGGGTGTTTCAAAACTGTAAATCAGAATTATAAAGGTAGGTAGAGGGGACCAAAATAAGCAGATTTTGTGTAGGAAAGTGGGTTCGGAAATGCACCGTTGAATCAGTAGAAGGCGCTTTTGATTTCGGCGGGCGAAAGCAGTTCGATCACTTGAATCGTCATTCTCCGCGCGAATTTCGAGTAACATGCATTGTTACACCAATGTGAGCTTGCCGACACGTATTTTATGTAAGGGGCTGCGAAAGGAAATGGTTCCCACCCAACAGCTCTCGAGCTTGTCGAAGAAGTATCATCTACGGTGCATACTACAGCTTCTTCCACTGCATGAACTCTGCGATATCTTCCAGTGCCCGCTTCACGCCTCGAAGCATAAAATGATTCACTAGCGCACAACCGCCAATGAAGATGCACAAATGTTCAGCGATTCGGCAAATTCCTACCTGGGAATCGCTCTATGTACATCCTTTGAACAGCCTCTCCATTTCCTCGGATAGTACCATACATGAAATGCATGTCGGCAGGTGACGATGTAGGTCGTTCGGAATCCTTGCGCAGAATGGTGATTCAATCCAGCTATGTTCTTTTATTCACCAAACTCAACAGCGCTCTCTACTGCCTCAAATATGAGTTCTGCACCACATTCTTATACGAAATTTGCATAGTCCCCTCTACCTGCCTTTACATTTCTGACATATAGCTTTGAAACACTTTGTATGTGTCATCCATAAAGTTATACATTAAAAGAACAATTGCATTATTTTTCTTCTAAGATCAGAATTTTTTTTTTCAAACTATAATAATTCAAAATACCCCGAACGAATACTAGAAGATGATGTTGCTTTTGCTAGCGCAAATCCTGATTCTGAACATTTTATAAAAGATTCTTTCACAAGAATTACATTAGAATCTAACAATTATTTTGATTACAGAATGAAATATATGTATATATACGTGTGTGTAATAAAAAAAAAAAACTTTTGCAGACGAGCTAACTTTTCCTGAAAAAAGAAAGCGTAGAACTGAAAAAAAAAAACATTACAAATGAAAAAGAATTCAAATGAAACTAATATGTTGTAGCCATCACAAAACTTTCTTCTATCTCATACATGTCAATACTTCAAAATTCACTATATCAGTGCCAAATTAAATGGCAATCTGTGTTCATCATGAGAATTCTAAAAATATGAAATTCCGTGCATTAGTTCTTGAGGTATTACTGTCACTGAAATCGTGTAAGTCCAGAAAAATGTAGCATAGCGGCGCCACCTATTGGGTTATTTACACTAGAAACTAATTATCACCAACTTATGTCAACGTCTAACTGAATATGAAGCTTGAGGAAAATTCGTGCATTAGTTCTTGAGATAGAGGTATTGCGCAAATCATGACAAATACAGCATAGAAGGGCCACCTGTTGAGCGATTTGCAACAACACATAATCAGCAGCAAAATTAATCAAGTTATACTTAAATCTGAAGTTTGATGAAAATTCGTGCATTAGTTCTTGAAATAGAGCTATTGAAGAAATAGTTAAAAATGCAGCATAGCAGCGCCACCTGTTGGGCGATTTACACCAAAACGTAAACAGCATCCATTCATGTCAAGGATTAACGGAATCTCAAGTTTTATAAAAATTCATGCATTAGTTCTTGAGATAGAGCTTTTGCGGAAATCCTACAAAATGCTACATAACAGCGCCAACTGCGCGGCGATTTACACCAAAAACTAATCAGCACCAATCTATATTATTAACTACATGAATATAAATTTTTATTAAATTCCGTGCATTAGTTCTTGAGATAGAGCACCCACAAAATTTGTTTCGCATACAGACAGACAGACAGACAGACTCACACACAGACAGACTCACAGACAGACATTTTGTAAAAAAATCTTTTTGGGAATCTCTGACCCATAAAACGTGTAAATCCGTCGAAAACTGGAATTCGAAAATTTTCATAAAACCTATACTTTCTTTTTGTAAAGACAGAAGAAAGTAAAAATGAGTTTTCAAATTTAATTTTCTAAAGCAAATGATGTTTTCTAAAATAATGTCCTTAATTATCTTTACAATTCATAAAGGTATCTATTAAATATAACTTAATTAACGTAAAGAAAAGAAACTGTTTTGATGCCAATTTTTTTTTTATCAGTATGCAGTAGCGAAAAAAAAAATACCTTACCAATAGGAGTCTGACATTTTCTGCATTTATGTCTTTTTTTATTAAATGAATTAACAAGAATCGTAGTTTTTAATGTTTTTTATTGTATAGAAAAAATAAAAGCAGCAATCAATGACTGTTTTAAATTAAATGTCAGCGAAGAAAGAAAAAATTCTTTCTTTTATTATGACCGAATAAATCAATTGAAACATCATTTTAAAGGATTTAGAGAAAAGTGAGAAAATATTTGTATATCTAAATGATTAAAAAATTATAATTTAAATACAGTGCAATAATACGAACACTATCCCGATATATTAGTCCCTAGCTATCATACCGTTCACAGAAACTGAATGAATTTTTGATTTAAAGTATTTTCAGATATGCGCTCAAGAATAATATGAAAAACAACAGTTAAACACTAACAGTTACGGTTACAGTGACAAAATTTTAAAAACTTTCAAATGGCAAAACCTACTTTTTTATTGGAATGGTATCTCCATAGGGAAACTAGTATATTGTGGCCATCACAAAGTTTCTTCTATCTCATACATGTCAATACTTCAAAATTCGTTATCACAGTGCCAAATTAAATGTCAATCTATGTTCAACATGAGGATTCTAAAAAGATGAAATTCCGTGCATTAGTTCTTGAGATATGACTGTCGCTGCAATCGTGTAAATCCAGCAAAATGCAGCATAGCAGCGCCATCTATTGGGTCATTTACACCAGAAACAAATTATCATAAACTTATGTCAACGTGTAACTGAATATGAAGTTTGGGGAAAATTCGTGCACTAGTTCTTGAGATAGAGCTATTGCGCAAATCATGACAAATGCAGCACAGCAGTGCCACCTCTCGAGAGATTTACACCAACACATAATCCGCAGTAATATTAATCAAGGTATACTTGAATCTGAAGTTTGATGAAATTCTTACAGTAGTTCTTGAGATAGAGCTATTGAGGAAATAGGGCAAAATGAAGCACAGCAGCGCCACCTATTGGGTGATTTACACCAACACGTAGTCAGCATCATTTTATATCAAAGAGTAACTGAATCTGAAGTTTGATGAAAATGTGTCCATTAGTTCTTGAGATAGTGCTATTGCAGAAATCGTCAAAATCCTGCAAAATTCAGCATAGGAGCGCCACCTGTATGGCGATTTATACCAAAACATAAGCAGTAGCTATTCATGTTAAGGACTAACTAAATCTGACGTTTTATGAAAATCCGTCCATTAGTTCTTGAGATGCGGAAATCTATTGCGGAAATCGGGAAAAATGGAGCATAGCAGCGCCACCTGTTGAGCGATTTACACCGAAACCTAATCAGCACCAATTCATATAAGGAACTACCTGAGTACAATTTTTTATTAAATTCCGTGCATTAGTTCTTGAGCTAGGGCGCCCACAAAATTTGTGTCACATACAGACAGACAGACTCACAGACTCATAGACAGACATTTTGTAAAAACATGTTTTTTGGTATCCCTGACCCCTAAAACGTGTAAATACGTCGAAAACTGGAAGTCGAAAATTTTCACGAATC
The DNA here is from genome assembly GCA_963932465.1 of Maratus speciosus. Classification (NCBI taxonomy): domain Eukaryota; kingdom Metazoa; phylum Arthropoda; class Arachnida; order Araneae; family Salticidae; genus Maratus; species Maratus speciosus. The sequence continues at coordinate 496,074,908 of OZ010794.1, read as the reverse complement.
CAATACTTTCTTCTTGTAAAGATAGAAGAAAGTAAAAACCATAAATAGCGTTGGAACGGTACGCGTCGCACGAAAATCGCCGGCGTTAGACAGACTAAGGAGAAAAGAGAAAGCAACTAATAAGGACAGAGAAGCAACAGGAAGCAAAACATTGTGTTTCACAAATTTTTGAAAGGGCTTCCTTTACACACGATGACACTTTGCATGCGAGACAGATGGTGGATAGCACTGAAGCACGTACCATGGCAAGAGGAATCTGATAAACCTGGCGTCTGATAGCTGATTTTTCAAATCAGATGCAAATTGCGGATTAAATGCATACACTTTGGATTTCAGGTATACCCATAGCGAGAAATCTATTGGAGTGAGTTCGAGGTCCTTGCCGCTCACGGAAACGTGAAATGGGTGGAAATAGCTCTGTCGTGTTAAGAAATGCTTGACAGAAGACCCCGCATATGGCGAAGTGCCATCTTGCATCCATACAACGTCAGATAAAGCATTTTGCTCTTGCAAATTGGGAATTAGGTAATTAATCAACATTTCTAGATAGCGTGCACTCATTACCAAAATGCTTTTAGACCTGCGGCAGTAACCTTTTTAAAAAAGTATTGGCCGAGGATAAATATGTTTGTTACATCGAGGATGAACATGTTGGTTATACCGAGGATGAATAACCCCAGTGCATACAGCTCTTTGAATTAATGTTACCACTCAACGCGAAGTGGGCCTCGTTCATTCACAAAATGCGTAAAGAACAGCTGTCATCCTCATCACACCGGTTTCGCTTATCGTCTCATCGACTTCTGCAACAGTTTCGACAGTGACCGAAGTTCGTCCAGGCCGAGATAGATCGCATGTGCAACTAATTTCTTAAAATTTGCGTATAAAGTACGGCACAGCTATCTTTAGAGTACGCGGACCTCAGCCTAGCCTTTGGTTCCTGTGACAAACACGTAATGCTTCTGTGGCATTTTATCCATTCGGGTAATAAATATTTACAATTTCTCCACGTTCTTTCCATATAAGCGGCATGTTGTTCAGAGTACAAGAAAGCGAGATACCGGCGCTCATTTCACAATGCCTTTTCTTTCACTTGTTAAGAAATGCTTGACAGAAGACCCCGCATATGGCGAAGTGCCATCTTGCATCCATACAACGTCAGATAAAGCATTTTGCTCTTGCAAATTGGGAATTAGGTAATTAATCAACATTTCTAGATAGCGTGCACTCATTACCAAAATGCTTTTAGACCTGCGGCAGTAACCTTTTTAAAAAAGTATTGGCCGAGGATAAATATGTTTGTTACATCGAGGATGAACATGTTGGTTATACCGAGGATGAATAACCCCAGTGCATACAGCTCTTTGAATTAATGTTACCACTCAACGCGAAGTGGGCCTCGTTCATTCACAAAATGCGTAAAGAACAGCTGTCATCCTCATCACACCGGTTTCGCTTATCGTCTCATCGACTTCTGCAACAGTTTCGACAGTGACCGAAGTTCGTCCAGGCCGAGATAGATCGCATGTGCAACTAATTTCTTAAAATTTGCGTATAAAGTACGGCACAGCTATCTTTAGAGTACGCGGACCTCAGCCTAGCCTTTGGTTCCTGTGACAAACACGTAATGCTTCTGTGGCATTTTATCCATTCGGGTAATAAATATTTACAATTTCTCCACGTTCTTTCCATATAAGCGGCATGTTGTTCAGAGTACAAGAAAGCGAGATACCGGCGCTCATTTCACAATGCCTTTTCTTTCACTTACTGTGACGGCGTCAGTCATGACGGTGTCTTACGTCGAATCAGGAAATATACATAACTTGCTCTCTTCTCGTTTAGAGAGAAATTCGGTAGTTGGGATCCGAGGTAAAGACAGAGTGTGAAATCTGACTTCATTAGAAAAGAAAGTAGTGCTCTGGTTAGTGCCACAGTTGTTTGCTCTTAGTCTGTCTAGAGACAATTTTCGTGTTACAGGTACCGTTCCGACGCTTTTTATGGTTTTTCAAAATGAAGATCAGATTCCATTAAAAAAATAGTAGGTGCTGCTATTTGAAATTTTTGAAATAAAAAGAAATATATGCTATTTTAATTAATATTTTTAACAGATGGTAGTTAAAAAAATATTACAAAGGTGTTTTTAGTAAAATGTTTTATCGGGTAAAAATGATGTAATATTTTTTCATGTAAAGCACTCATTTTAATTAGAAAATATTAATATATAATCGTTTAAATTTCGCCGATGTGGTGTAATATTCATTTTACAAGCTTCGAAATTAAAAATGTAATTATATAATGTCGCAAAGTGTATAACGCTTCCGGAGTAAACTCATCCGGATCTTGATAATCTTTCGTTAAAATCAACCATTTTATTTCGGCCATGTTAGGCTTAAACATTCCGATGCCGTATTATAAGTCGAACAACTGTCTTATTTATATACGTTATATAACATCTATCCTTCTTCAGTTTTTTTAAAATCTTCAAAGACTATAAAATCATCATATATATTAAGACGAAAAGGTAAAGTTTTATGTAGACCCATTTCGGGACATCTGCACATGCATCAACCATGTTCAATTTAAAGGAATTGAGAACGAGTTCTCGGTGGCTGAGCGGTCTAAAGCAGCAGTTTAAGGCGACGATATTTTGTAGTGGATAGCAGGTTCGAACCCAATGCCCGGCAAAATGATTTCTGTAATATTTTTCGCGACAAATTATTTCAGTAATGACATATTTTATTAGAAGGAGAAGTTACACGATTTTTATTTTATTATTATTATTATTTGAATGCTTTATAATTAAATAAAATTTAACGCTGAACAGTATTTAAAATAATAATAATAATAATTTTATATTTAAAATATTTAAGCTAAAGTATTTTTAACGCAATTATCAATTAAATAAATTGAGCTGATCTACATTTTTTGTTATATCTTCTGACCATTATCAAGAATATATGTGTGTGTGTGTCAGAAAGAAAAGTTTGTCCTTCTTATCCTTAAAAAAAGAAAACGGAAAGAAAGAAAGATATTCATATAAGAACTATTAAAAAAATTACCTTGCCATCCATTGTTTAATATTTAAAAATATATAAAAATGTAAAATAAAAATCAAGTAATAAAAATTATATGCTACACCAAGTTTCAAATTTGGTCTTTTAGAGAATGAGACTGATAAAAATAAAATTCATGGCAGCTTTTAATGGTCATCTAGTTAAAAAATCATAATAAATAAATAAAAATAAATACTGTTATTTTTTCGAAAAAATGAGACCATAGTAAATAAAAATAAATGATCTACCCACGATTTTTAGTTAAATTTTTGGAAAAAAGAAGCATAATTAGTTGTAAATTATAAAGTTAAAATTCTGTGACTTCATTGAATAGGTTTGGCTGACTGTACCCTCTATCGCTTTAAAGAAATAGCAATCACTTATGCAATATAGAAATTTGTCACAATTTCAATAATTAATTTAAAGCAATTCATTAAAAAAATCAAGAATTTTTCTAATGAAACATTCAAGTTATTTACCGTCAAATCTTGACGGGTACCATCTAGTATTAAAATAATAATGTCCATTTCAGAAATAATGTTTTGCATCAAAAGTCACATTATTTCAAAATGTAACTTTAGCTTACATTTTAAATACATTTTCGTACATGAAATTTAGTAAAAATAAATTTCAATATACTTTCTAAAGTACATGCACAATAATATTGGACTTCATTAAGCGATTTCATGTTTTAATTAAGTTAAAATGCATAGTTTTACAAGATTCATGAAGTGAAAGAATATATATATAATATATATATATTTATCTCGACAAGTATTATACCGTACGAAAAACTAACCAATTGATACCATGATATTTTAAATCTTTAACCAGTTTTCTTTCAGAAAATATTATAGACTGAGAGTCGGCAGCACAGACAATCACCTCATCGAGTTCACGGCTGAAATTCCAGAATTAGTTAAAACTTGATTCGCATATGAAAACGCAATCGGTCTGCCAAGTCATATCTTGGTGGAAAACACCTGAAAACCCGATTTTAGTGGTTGACTCGTACGTTTACTATTGCGTTTTCCTGCTCCCAGTCGTTCTCCATGTTTTCTTACTTTTGGGTGCAGGAAAACACAATTGGATGCAGGAAACACGTAGGTAAATCTACCAGTCGACCACTAGATTGAACACTTTTAAGGAGTTTTCCACCAAGATATGACTTGGCAGACCGATTGCGTTTTAATATGCGAATCGAGTTTTAACATATTCTGGAATTTCAGCCGTGAACTCGTTGAGGTGATTGCCTGTGCTGCCAGCTCCCGGTTTATTAGCATTTTATAGCACTTATAAAAAATGGTTTGATTTCCACAGAATTTACCATTCGCAAATTCATGTTTGACATCCTTTTACCTTAAAATCTCCCAGAAATTCCATGAAAGAGAGTTTAGCAAGTAATTTTAATTAGACATTATGCTTCACATATGACATCCTTTACATGTAAAGAAGAGGTGAAATAACTAATTAAGCAATAAATTCGCCTTTCACCTCACATTCCTTTAATTTTTAAATGCGCCATTATTATCGAAAAGCGAATGATAAGAAGGGAAATTTTCTTTCGATTTTAAAATATCTAAATGTATCTAAATCTAAGTTAAAAAATCTCTGAAATACAATCTTTGTCCACCATTGGAGCATATTCCCACAAATAACCAGTTTCCATAATCAAAAATTACAACACAACAATCAATATGAAAATACTTAGCCGTAACTGGGCTGCTTTTTCCATAAATAGATTTCTTCCGCGATTGAAAGAAATAAGCAACTATATTGCTTAAATAATATTTAGGCTTCGAGATTGGTAGATCTACAGCTATTAAAAATGTGGTACCATGAAATAAAAATGCATAAACATTTGAAAGTTAAATATATTTTTCGTGCTTTTATTATTTATTTTTGACTGTTGATGCTTCACCACATCTGATTTTTTTAATACAATTTATCTTTTTTTTTTTTCTTTTCCAAGATGTGATTTTTTGGAATAGAAACATAATGTTGTATGGTGATATTTCAAATATTCTAATCAATTCAAAGACACGTCTGAAGTGATCAGTTAATAATCACTATTTACTAATGTATGTCTTTAAATAATATTTTTTGTCACGAAATCATAAATCAATATCCATGAACGGAATAAGTATAAAATAGAATAAATATAAATAATAAAATAAAATAACAGAAGTGTATATTTATTCTTCATTTAATCTTAGAAGACGAATATGAAATTCCAAGCTCACGAAGGAAATTTAAATGATCCTATATATATAACCAAAAATAAGCAAGTTGGGATCATTAGAAATGTTTTTACTATAAAATATGATAAAAGGTTAATTACATATGCTGTTAGTTATGGAAAATTTTTGCTTAATTGATGAAGTTATTTTTCTTTAACACGTTCACGCCGGCGCCGTGAGTCACACTCGACTGTTTCGGAGCTGCTAAGTCTCCGGCTTTTTGGATACCAGTATTTTAATACAGAAAATGCTGTTTCATTTAATTTGAACAATTGGGCGATTTAAAGGAACAACATTTTCTCTAAAATAATAGTGGTGTGCAAAAAGCCGGAGACTTGACAACTCTGAGACAGTCGAGTGTGACCCACCGCGCCGACGTGAAAGTGTTAAATGTAGCAGCTAATACGGAAATATATATATAATAATAATAATAATAATAATTTTAAAAAAAGGAATCATTTTGTGAAAAAATGGAAACTTTTCTGGAATTTACGGAATTTTTGTTGTTGTTGTTGTTAACATACGGAAAGGGTACTGGCGTCTACGGACATGGTACTGGCGTACATACGGAAAGAGTACTGGATTGACAGTACGATTTACGTATTTTAACGGAAATTGTTTTTACAGTGCAATATTTTGTATTACTATGACTTAGAAAAAGCGAGAATTTATATCTTGTATATCTAAATTATTAAAACACATATATTTCTAAAACGAAAAATATGGTTCCCAACCTTCTTTTAACCCCGTCCCATTAAAAAGGATTCACGAAATCTCAAAAATGATTATACCCCTCGCACTTCTCCATGTAACATATAATTGTATTAAGTAATACTAGATGGATGTGCCACTCCCAAAACTTTCTTCTATCTCATACATCTGAATATTTCAAAAAGTAGTTAGAAATGTTAATACTTCAATATTATTGGCTCAATGCTGGACACTTTTGGAAGTTGGTTCGCCATCTTCCCTTATGACAATTTTGTTTTGAAGTCCAGGTGGCTCCAAACTTGCCCGAGGATCTCTATGATTTTGTGCGGAGCGGGGGATTTGCAGACATTACATTTTATTGTCTGTGAGTCCTCCTCCCTTTTACGCCCTGTCCCGTTTAGGACCAAAGCAATAAGCTGCGGTCATATTCCTTGTAATGATATGGTGCAATTTAAGGGGAGATCATTTTTTTCTTCGATGCCACATGTGCATCATTTTTCTATCTCTCCTGTGCGAATTGCACGAACATTACATTTATATTTTTCATACTTTTTGTATATAGTTTTGTGTTTAATATTTCATTGTATGCATACATATATTATATTTTGTGAATGTCAAGTATTATAATACATATTAGAAAATGCTTGTTTATGCTAGCAACAATTATAACAAACAAAGATTTGTTTAAGTCCTTATTCAGAATTACACATTACCTGTTAAGGACAAATGACTTTTTTATTAGATCAGATTATTGGATATCAGAAAGAATTTAATGCAAATTCATATTGAGAATAGTCGACTATTTAAAAAGAACAATACGAAACTTATCAAAGTTTTGATTGATGAACAGTCAATTTTATCACGTGATATAGACATTGTTATTAACATTCAGATCTGTGAATTTGTTTTTCAAGAAGCTTCTATTTACTTATTTTCAAAAGCAAAAAAAATGTGTATAAAAAATGTAATTTTAGTACCTTATATATTGATTAAGTAAAGTCTTTTTGTGTATATTTTTATGTTATTTTTGAAATCAAGTCATGCCGAGAGTCAGCAATTTTTGCGTGCAGGGGGTGATAATATATGATGATGCATTATATATTATTTTTTTATTCTATTTTTAAATTAAAGTTTACCCTTTCTTTCCTTCTATTCAAAGAATCAGAATAGTATTCTTTAAAAAGTAATCTGATGGTGAAATACATTTTCATGTTTATTTCTCTTTTTAAGCGGAAGGAAAATATCTAATAAACATTAAACGGATTGATTCATTATCATTTTGCTTTTCGCTAAGCTATATCTGCAACTCAACAACTTAAATTATATGTAAAAATGTACGATAATTACATTCTATCATATTCGATAGAAATTTAATACTAATCTATTTTATTTACATGATTGATGTGGATAATTTCCTTGTTCAGTTTATAAAAGAAAGCTATTATTTTTATTAACAAGGGTTTTTATCCATTTATTGCATCATAGTCAGGCAATAAATTTAAACAAAAATGATATATGTCATCAGTAATATAAATAGATTCTAACGTTTTGTAGATGTGTCTATAGGGTTGTTTGAGGTATTTTCCCGATTTTGTCTTTATCATTTTATTCGCCAATAATTTAAATTCTCTCCCATTGCTTTACTATGCAACGGATAATTTGGCGTTTGTTTAAACTCTCATATTGGCTTTGTATCCCATTGGATGTTGGAGTGCGATATATATGTAAGTGGGACATTCAGCCTGATATTCTGTAACTGTAAAAACATGCCTGTCTAGTGGCCCACCCCATCATTATATTGTGTCAAGAAAGTTTCAATAAAATTTCATCTTTACTTTCACAATCTGTTTGCAGTCAATAATGGGATGAGAGCTCAAAACAAAAATGTGTCCTGTTGTTTCGTTGCGATGCCAAAAAGCGTTGCGATATACTGTCACTCGTACATCACTGGCCAAATCTTTAATTTAAAATGTGTGGGTGTATATCACCTTCACTATTGTAGTTTGTTGTTGTTTAATAGTACAATTATAAAATACTAATTATTACTTGTAGTGTTTTTCAGATCGGTATATTTATTTTTTTTTAATTGTATGTAAGCATTTTTCTGCTGTTTATGATTTAGTCAAAACATTTAATTATAGACATTCTGAATCAGTTATTATATTTTATTCTATTGTAAATGCATTTTCTACGTTATGATACACGTAATTATTGGCACTAAAAAATAAAACATGATATATAAGCATTGAAATAAAGTGGTTTTTTATGTCTGAAATGAAGTTTATAGATAAAACTGCTTTAGTATATATTTTTTTAATTCATATTATCACTCTACATTACACAAATAACTTATTTACATTAAAAACGTTTTTAAACAATAAGAATTGTATTAATGCAGTCATTTATTTTCTTTTTATATTTCCTTCATTTTGCTATTTCCTAGATCAATCTTTTCTTATAAAACATACGAAATCTATTTAGCTCATATTCACACAATACAATATATACGGGAATAAAAAAATTAACTCAAATATGGCTTATCATGTCGTTCCATACATAAGCGTTGTATTAATATCCGTTTTTTAGCATTAGCGAAAAAAATTTTGAAATCATGATTAAGTTAAGAAATGTGTTTAAAAAAATTTATACATATTACAGATAATATTAAAATCTAGACTACATGTTCATATTTAATAAAGAAATGACAAATCACAACACACAAAAGAAAAATCTTACACATTCTTAATATTTAAATCAAGCTTAAAAATTATTAAAAAAAGATGTGAGTTGAAAAGCATTATCTTTTAAGTGGAAAAATTAAATAAAATTTTAGAATAATAGGACTCTGCAAAATAGCGATACTTTACTGAAAAGTGTGGTAAAAAGATAAGATTTTATATTTGAAACAAAAATTAAAATGAAATCATACGTTGTTAAGCATATAACATCCACCTATTATACAGTTACTAATAAAATTTAAAAGTAACTAAAATACAGTAGACAATAACGTTTGATTAGATTTAATTTCATTAGCAATGAATACCTCAGATCTAAATGTTTAAAACTTGAGTTACACTTGAAAAAATAACATAATTAACGTACATCACGGGAATTATTAAAATATTATGTACAACTTAATGGGTATCTGAAAAGAAAGAAATAATATTAACTGATTAAGTTTTTGGTTAATTACTTGCCCTTATGGGCATTTTAAAACTATCATACATTTAGAGGACATTCAGTGAAAGCAAACACAAGGGATAAGATTCGAATAAAATATTTTAGTTTACTTCTATCAGTAATCTCATTAGGATTCGCTTCGCTCATCCTCTACTACGCTACTCAAATTACATTTTGTCGTACACTTTCAGTATTTTGACTTGGAATTAAACATAAAAATAAATTATGGTGTGTAGATTTGCACAATATTGTTTCTTTTTACAGAATAACCTTAAAAAAATTATTATTTTAATTAATTTATTTTACATGATTTTCTATTACGGACGCATTTTTGCAAATAAAATTGAAACACGTATATTCTCTGAAGAAAAAATAAATCATGGAGTTAGTCAGTAGAAATAGAATCATGATTAATTAAATTGTTTTACGATTTCTTTTATGAAATCTTTACAATATATTTTTTATGAAAATTATAGCATATTTTTAATGATTTAAAATTTGCGAAAATTCAATTATTTACATTCAATTATAAAAGTATTTTTCAGTGTTAAGAATTCAAATACACAATTTATTCTTATTATGTGCAGTCATTTACGCAGACGATACTTACGCCTTTTAAAAGAATTATATTATATTATGTTGTTTTTTTTGTAAAGTGGCAACAAAAGAATTGTAAACAAATAAAATTAATTGTTAAATTCCTTATATCATAAATAAACAATTCCGAGGAAATTTTTAGTCATTTGGCTGAATTTATATTTCTAAAATTAAAATGCGCTAAAACATAAGATAACGTTTTTGCTTAATAAAAATGCAAAAATAACATTTAAAAATATTGTTATTTTCAAATATTTATATTATTAAATAATGCTTTGCGAATCCAAACAAAGCATGGCTATTGCTAATTTAATTCATATGTAACTTTAATTCATTTTTTCTTTGAAGTTTAATTAGTGTTACAAACTATGAATTAAATAAATATTGCTAATAAAGTATTTTATTCCAACTTTTACTATGCTTGAATGCGTGCTGTAAAAGGTGTGATTCTTTTAAAATGTCCATAGAAGCAGCATAAAAAAAGAATTCACTTAATAAAAAATGAACATTCACCCCATGGAAAAGAGAGTATTCACTCTTACCAGGGGTGAAGAAACGCACTCCTTTAACAAGAGTGAATAGTCACTCCTCCTAAAGAGTGATTATTCACCCCCAGAATAAATATTCACTTCTCATGAATGAGTATTCACTCTTTCTGGGAGTTAACAATTCCACTTTTGCTGAGAGTGAATAGTCGCTCTAAAGAGGTTGGGAATATTTTGACTCTGCGATAGAGTGAATTTTTACTCTTCCGGATTGAATATTCACTCTGATTGAATAGTGCAGTTATCAAATAAATTATGAATAAAGGCACCATTAAGAATATCGGATGCACTTTTGATATTATTTCAGAAATCCGGAATTTTTAAAGTCCGGCTTAGCCTCGGTCTCAACAATACCGGATTTTCGAGGTTTTCGAGGTCTGTCATTTATCTCGTCAATACTTCTTAAATATTCACGTTAATATTTTTACTAAACATTAGCCTGGTGATATAATTATGTAGAAAATTGTTATCCCGATCGCAAATTATGGTGTAGAGCTATTTTAATGAACTTGATCTGAGTTATTAAAATTTTAGCAACAGAAAATCTCACTCCTACTTTTCACTTGCCAGGAAGGAGTATTCACTCTTTCAGAGAGTTAACAATTCCATTTTTTCTCAGAGTGAATAGTCACTCTAAAGGGGTTGGGCATATTTTGACCTTGCAATAGAGTGAATATTTACTCCTCCGGATTGAATAGTCACTCTTTTTTTATTTAGAGTGTAACTATAAAATAAATTATGAATAACGGCACCATTAAGAATATCGGATGCACTTTTGACGTTATTTCATAAATTTGGAATTTTTAAAAGTCCGGCTGAGTCTCGGTCCCAACGATGCCGGATTTTCGAGTTTACACTGCATTTATACATATAAATACTTCATAATTATGCACGTTAATATTTTTAACACATTCGCTGCCACTAAAAATATTTCCATCCTAAGAAGCCGGATTACAAAACAGTAGTTTAATGGTTTGAAATGTTCCTTATTTTTACTAGTAAAACCAGATAAACGAAAAAAAAAATATTTTCATGTTTAGTGCGGTCCATGCTTTACTAACGTGCCTAAAAAACCTCTCCGTTCAACTTCCAAAGCCACACTAAAAACAGAGCATACAACTCATCATACTCGATCGACGCTCCAGAGTGTCGCCGGCATAGGAAGAGGTGCTGGTTGGGCTCGTCAGCGCCTCGGTGGCAGCGAACGTGTTAATAAACATTGGCCAGGTATAGTTATAACCTTATAATGATAGGTTACTTATACTGAATTTAATATATATAATTGTAATAAATTTTGTATTCATGCAATTTTGCATAATGATTCTAGGTTGTCATGGTAATTATTCTATTAAATCACATCATATGTTATTAATTCCATGGTATCATATGATATGTAATGATTCTAGGTTGCCATGGTGATTACGTCCTATTTAAGATGGACTCTTATTATTTCCGTATAACCGAATTTAATATATATAATCGTAATAAATTTTTATTCATGCATTTTTGCATGAACATGCGACAGCTATTGTGCAAAAATCTGAATTTTATTAAACTAGTTAGGTACGAACGAGCCTCATTTCCTACGTTTGACATACAATTTCCGACTTTGTTTAATTCTCTCATTAATTTCTCAAAAAGATAAATTAACTGTTATTTGCCTAATAAGCTCCACTTCAAACATATAGCGGGAGTTTCGTACACTCGAGTTCACTAAAACTTATCTGAATTTACGTAACTAATATGAGTATGTTCATATCGAATGACAACTCCTTAAAAATAACTTTCTAATTGTTAACATTTAAATATATATATATATTATTTTATTGTGTAGAAAATTGTTATCCAAGTCACAAATTATGGTGAGAAGCTTTGATAATGAGATTGGCCTTTAGTTATTTATTTTTCCAGCAGAAAATTTAAGCAGTAATTTAGTTTCTTGCCTTCCTTATTGTTCAGGAACTCACATTCTTATTCCCAATAGAAAAATAAATATTACTAGTAGTTTTAATGCTAATTACGTACTGACATGTAATTTTATCTTTGTTATGTGAAAGAATTATATCGGAAAAAGAAGATAGTAAAGTGAATATGAATATTACGGAACCAGAACGTATTATTTTTTAACGTCTTTTCTTAAAGCTTCTTTTTTTTTATAAATATAAAATTAAGAGAGCTATCAGTTAAAAATTCTTTGAAAGTATTTCAAGTAAAAATGTGAACATTAATGGAAATCAAAATTTCTTCACCTAATAATCTCCACATGAAACATATAACGGGAGTTTTGCTCTCTCTAGTTCACTAAACCCTATCTGAATTAGAGTGACTAATCTGAATATATTTATATCGAATAACAACTCCTTAAAAATAACATTCTAACAGTTAACATTTTAAAAAATGTGCATATTATTTGATTATGTAGAAAACTGTTATCAAAGTCAGAAATCATGGTGGGGAACTTTGGTAATGAGATTGGCCTTTAGTTATTTATTTTTCCAGCAGAAAATGTAAGCAGTAATTTAAGTTCTTGTCTTCATTATTGTTCAGGAACTCACATCTTATTCTCAATAGAAAAAGAAATATCGTTAGTAGTTTTAATGCTAATTATGTTCTAACATGTTACATTATCTTTGTTGCATGAAATAATTATATCAGAAAAGGAAGATAGTTAAGTGGATATGAATACTAAGCAATCTGAATGTATTATTTTTTTTTATTTCTTTTCTTAAACCTTTTTATTTTAATAAATATAATATTAAGGAAACTATGAATAAAAAATACTTTGAATGTATTTCTAGTAAAAATGTGAACATTACGGGAAATCAAAATGCATTCACCTAATAATCTCCACATCAAACATATAGTGGGAGTTTTGTACACTCTAGTTCACTAAATCATATCTGAATTCAAGTAACTAATCTGAATATATTTATAAATAATATCAACTCCTTAAAAATAACATTCTACCTGTTAACATTTAAAACCTATACATTATTTGATTATGTGGAAAACTGTTTATCCAAGTCACAAATTATGGTGGCGAACTTTCATAATGAGATTGGCCTTTAATTATTTATTTTTCTAGCAGAAAATGTAAGCAGTAACTTAGATTCTTGTCTTCCTTATTGTTCAGGAACTCACATTGGTTTTCCCAATAGGAAATAGGAAAAGAAATAGCGTTAATAGTTTCAATGCTAATTACGTGCTGACATGAAATATTATCTTTGTTGATTGAAATAATTATATCATAAAAAGAAGATAGTTAAGCGGATATTAATATTATGCAACCAGAATTTATTATTTTTTGAACATCTTTTCTTAAATCAATTTATTTTAATAAAGATAAAATTCAAGAAGTTATCAAGTAAAAACAGTTTGAAAGTATTTTAAGTATTAATGTCAACATTAGAGGAACATAGAAAATATTATTTATATTATTCAACCAAGAAGTTCTTCAGACACAATTCTTTCTCAACAAAGAAATACCGCTCGTTTACACGGATGCTCAAAAAAATCCGTCACATTGTGGTCTTCCGAGAAACTCGTTTGTAATGTATGTATCTGTATTTTAAAGGACAAACGTGTCTATGCGTAACCCTGACGCCATTCTGCGAATGGTAAGAACGGACGATTAAATTTAACTTTTATTATCTTTTATTGCAATTTTTTTTTTTGCTTTGCTAATTATGTAAATACGTAGCACATATTGTCTTCATCTGTTGGTCTTTCTGTCCGTCTGTTCACGTATAACAGAGTAAAAACTACCCAACCGAATGGTTTGAAATTTAATGTATATAATTCTTGCAGAGTTTTGCCGTGTCATTTCCAATTTTATGAAAATCGAATCATAATTTAAAAAGATATTAATACAAGTTTTGTTCATTCTATTAGTCCTATCATACGTAATTAATTCAATGATATCCCATGATAGGTAATGAGTAGAGGTTGCCATGGTGATTATTCTATTAAATCCTATCATACGTCATAAGTTCAGTAATATCCCATGATATGTAATGATTCTATGTTGCCATGGTGATAATTTAATAGATACATTAGAAATAAATTCTGTATTCATGCATTTTTGCATTAGATTTTAATAGATATTACATCAAGATCTCAATATTTATAAAACTAGTTATAGTGCTAACGCACTTTATTTGCCGTATTTGACGTACAATTTCAAATTTGTTAAATTATCTCATATCTTCTCAAAAAGATAAATTGAATGTTATACATATAATAAGCCCCACATCAAACAGGTAGAGGGAGTTTCATATACTATAGTTCACTGAAGCTTATCTGATTTCAGAAAGGTAATCTGAATATATTTATATCGAATAACATTCTAACATATAAAAAATATATATTATTCGATTATGTAGAAAGCCGTTTTCTAAGTCATAAATTATGGTGGAGTTGTTTGATAATAGTATTGTCCTGTGGTTATATATATAGATTTTTTTCCAGCATAAAACGTAAGCAGTAATTTACGTTCTTGTCTTTATTATTGTTCAGGAATACACATTCGTATTCCCCATGGAATAAGAAATATTGTTAGTAGCTTTACTGCTAATTACGTGCTGACATGTAATTTTATCTTGGTTGCATGAAAGAACTATATTTGGAAAAAGAAGATAATTAAGTGGATATAAATATTAAACAGCCTGAATGTATTATTTTTTTAACGTCATTTTTTAAAGCTTCTTATTATAATAAATTTAAAATTAAGGAAGCCATTGATTAAAAATACTTTGAAAGTATTTCAAGCAAATATGTGAACATTAAAGGAAATCCAAATTTATTCACCTGATAATCTCCACATCAAACATATAGTGGGAGTTTTGTACACTCTAGTTCACTAAATCGTATTTGAATTTCAGTAACTAATATGGATATATTTATATCGAATAACAACTCCTTAAAAGTAACATTCTAACCTTTAAAGTTTTTAAAACATATATATTATTTGATTATGTGGGAAATCAGTATTTGTAGAGTTCTTTTCCCATGCGTTCCCTGTTACATTTTTACTTTTTATGCCCTCGCTGCTACCAGCTATGAATTTTGCTATTCCATTTAACCTACACCGTCTTATGTGAAGGGGATGTGGGGCAAGTGGTCCCAGGCTCCTCAACCAAATCATCTTCGAACCAGTTTATCCAAGTCACAAGTTAAAGTGGAGAACTTTCATAATGAGATTGGCATTTGGTTATTTATTTTTCCACAGAAAATGTAAGAAGTAATTCACGTTCTTGTCTTCATTATTGTTCAGAAACTCACATTCGTATTCCCAATAGGAAAAGAAATATTGTTAGTAGTTTTAATGTTAATTATGTGCTGACATGTAATTTTATCTTTGTTGCATGAAATAATTATATCTGAAAAAGAAGATAGTTAAGTGAATATGAATATTATGCAACCAGAATGTATTATTTTTTGAACGTCTTTTCTTAACCCCCTCACTGACAAGCCCCTGTTAATACGTTCACTAAGCTCCAGGTTTCACTGCAATACAAGCAATATTTATAGTAATATAATTCTATTGATTTAAGTTTTTTTATAAATTGTTGAAAAAATAATTTTTTTTAGCATTTAAAACAAAATACAGAGAAAACAACATTAGAATTTTGCCCTTTTCCAAGACTGTCAGAGGGAAGCTGTTTATTTTAATAAAAATAAAATTCAAGAAGTTATCAAGTAAAAACAGTTTGAAAGATTTTATGTAATAATGTTACCTTTAGAGGAACATAAAAATATTATTTATTGTTTATATTATTCTACAAAGAAATTCTTCACACACACTTCCCATCTTATCAACGAAATACCGTTTGTTCGCATGGAAAAGCAAAAGAATTCCGTCACATTGTGGTCTTCCGGGAAACTCGTTTGTAATGTATGTATATATATTATAAAGGACAAACGTGTCTGTGCGTAACGCTGAAGTCATTCTGCGAATGGTAACAGCAGACGATTAAATGTAACTTTTATTATCTTTTATTGCAATTTTTCGGTGCGTTCGTAATTATATAAATACGTAGGACATGTAGACGTCACCTGGTCCGTATGTCAGCATATAACAGCGCAAAAACTACCTAACCGAATGATTTGAAGTTTAATATATATAATTGTTGCAGAATTGTGTCGTGTCATTTTCAATTTTATGAAAATTGAATCATAATTTAAAAAGATATTAATAAAAGTTTTCTTCATTCTATTAAATCCTATTATACGTAATTAATTATATGATATCCCATGATAGTTAATGACTCTAGATTGCTATGGGGATTATGTCCTATTTTAGATGGAGTCCAGTTACTTCCTGTTACTGAATTTAATATATGCATTAGTAATAAATTTTGTATTCATGCATTTTAGAATAAGATTTTAATAACTATTGTGCCAAGATTTCAATATTTATAAAACTACTTATAGTGCGAACGCACCTTATTTGCCGCGTTTGACGTACATTTTACGACTTGTTAAATAATCTCATATATTCTTAAAAAGATAAATTAAAAGTTATTTACCTAATAATCTCTACATTAAACATATAGTGGGAGTACACTCTAGTTCACTAAATCGTATCTGAATTCAAGTAACTAATTTGAATATATTTATATTGAATAAGAACTACTTAAAAATAACATTCTAACATTTAAAAATATATATATTATTCGATTATGTAGAAAACCGTTATCTAAGTCACAAATTATGGTGAAGATCTTTGATAATGAGATTAGCCTGTAGTTATTTTTTTTTTCCAGCGGAAAATGTAAGCAGTAATTTAGGTTCTTGTCTTCATTATTGCTCAGGAACTCACATTGGTATTCCCAATAGAAAAAGAAATATTGTTAGTAGTTTTAATGCTAATTACGTGCTGACATGTAATTTTATCTTGGTTCCATGAAATAATTATTCTTGAAAAAAGAAGATTGTTAAGTGGATATGAATATTATGCAACCAGAATTTTATTATTTTTTCAACGTCTTTTCTTAAAGCCTCTTACTCTATTAAAAGTAAAATTCAAGAAGTTAGCGAGTAAAAATAGTTTGAATGTATATTTTAAGCAAAAATATCAGCATTAATTATATATAAAAAATATTATTTATAGTTTTCAAATAAGAATTTCTTCAAACACACTTTTTGTAGCAGCAACTGAATGCATATTGATTTATATACACTCAAGTTGCATTATGGTCTTTAGGGAAATCGTCTGTAATGCATTTTAATAATGTTATACTATTTCGAAAATATTGAAATTGATATCTCACGTAGGTGCACTACAAGATACATGCTTTTGAATAGGGTGTCATAGTATTTCTTGTTTGTTTACAGGAACACACAAAACAGTTAGGTTACAGTATTGTCTATGAGCGATTATTGATGTAAGTGCGTTTTCAATTGTAATATGTGATTTTTTTATATATTACATGTGGTGTTTTTTTTTTCTATAGATCATAAACTAGTTTCCACAAATAAATTATTTTTTTTTATTGACAGAAATTGCGGAAAGCGACATTTTCAACTATGTTATGCATTTCGCAATTTAACTAAATTTTAACATGCTATATAGTATATATATATATATATATATATATATATATATATATATATAATATATAGATCTATAATTATATATATATATAATATATAGATCATGTACAGAGCTTCTGAAATTAAATTTAGTACAATTTAATATTTTTCGACTATCGATGGCAATTTTTGTAACTGGGTTTTCAGATGTGTTACACGTTTGTCAAATTGTTAATATAAATATCATCTTCAACCATATTAAAAGTGAAGTTATGATGCAGTATTCTGGAAAGCTTTTCGTTTCTATGCTTGGCACATTATTTTTCTTTCTTGTTTTTCCTTGACTACTCATTAAATATGTGAATTTTGAACAGAAATTAAAGCCCATGATGATATTAAAATCTACTGTGAAAAATCCGGAGAAAAATGCATTTGAAATACATTGTGATATGTTATTTTTATTACTTCCGATGAAGAAGTACCATAATAAATTTTACATCAAATATATGGAAATTTATTCGTATTTTTTCTTTTTTAGTTTTTGAGAACTTAATAACACAAAAATATAAAGTCGTATTTTCGGTTCGTCTTTTTTCTTATCGGATTTCACATTCCTCTTCATAAAATTAACACAAAAAAATTTTAAATTAAAAAGTGGTTTGAATGTCTCTCAAGTAATAATCACAACATTAAGCATATGAAATGAATTTTAGTTTCGTACAACAAAACCGATCTGAATCCAGTTATTAAATTTAATTAGTTAACATCTAAAATTCAGATGTAATAATTTTTAAATAAATATGCACAGTAATAATTCTTACAAAGTTTTACAAAAAATTAATTAATTACTCTCGAGCAGCGTTTCCAATCCTTTTAGTTTTAACGTACCCCATTTTTAAACTTTTAATCTCGAAGTACCCCCATTTTTCAAAAACGCGCCCCATTTCTCCTCCATTCAGCATGCTTTTTTTATTCATTAGTAATCATATCACAACCATATAATAATTCGATCTAAATCGCATTTGCATTTTAAAGTTAATATTGTTTTTTTATAATATTAGCCAAACATTAAGAAAAATCAAAGTAGCATTAAAAGAAAATTTGACAATCATACCATAATTATTGATAAAATATTTTTATAAAGGACATTAAAATCAGGAAATCTGATGTGATTTAGACGATCTGAATTTAATATTAAACACAGAAGAATAAAAAAGTGGTTAATTGAAGTTTTTGGGAAGATGGGGGGGGGGGGGGGCATAATAAGTATTCATGCAATATGCTTATCAGTGGGCGGAGCTACTGTCATTGGCTATTCAATTAATTATTAACCCTCTCGCCGCGTAATTGTTTTATCAAAATATCTTCAAAAATTTTGTATTTAAGAATTTTTATTCGCTTGTCATGTGTTTTTCAAACCAAAAATTTTTGCTAATTTTAAGTATAATGAGTCATTTACCTTATTTTGAGTGTAACATATGGGATTTTGTCTCATGAGAGTAACTTAATAATCTAAAACTATCAATTTTCCTTATGTGTTGTTAGTTAAACCATTTTTGTGATTTCCGCCATTACCGATATTATTTTCAAGTACCCCTATCAGTCTCGACACATACCCAAGGTTGAGAACCGCTACTCTAGAGTGATTAAAACACACGTTATATCTCACAGATATAAATATGAGTACGGCAACTTTTGTTACTTTTAGGGAAAATGAATGCAAACATTGCGTTCATTTATGGTATTCGTTACTACTTAAAAGCTCAGCATTTGTTTTCTCAACAGAAAATGTAATACCGTTTGTATTCTTTATCTTAATTGTCCTGATTTTAATATCTTATCTTAACACGTTATTTTGCCTTTCGTTGTTGAAATGAGAATACCGATAAATATAAATATAAATATATATACATATTTAACATGCTTTCATTAAAGTTCACAAAAATATAGAAAATATATATGTTTTTTAAATGCACTAAAAAGTAAGTCTTGAAAAAAAAAAAAACCCTTAAATGCACGAAGTTTAAATTAAATTACGGTGAGCTCCATTATAAGAGATCAATGGATTTAAATAAAAATTATGCCAAATTAACTAGTTATCACCAAGTTGGCTCCATATATGTTAACTTATGTTTGTCGCTAAATTTGGTGATATTTCGCCAAGTTGAGCAAAGTTTGGGGCTATTGTGGTAACCCTTTCATTAGTACTTTTCAACAAATACTCGTTGTGGAATCTAATACTGATTTCTCCATAAGAAATCAAACATAACCATTAAGAAAATATGCCCCCCGTTGTCCCCCTTAAGGTTCGATTTTTTTTAAAAATCAATGTCCAATTCATATATTGCCCTCAGGATTACACATTGCATTCAAAATTTTAAACCTCCGTGTTAATAAGAAGTGGGTGAAAAATAAGTCACAAGATTTTACTGCCACACACAAACAGAATTGTAAGTTAAAAGAAAGCATGTAATAAACTAAAATTGTTATGTGTATTATCATGTTACGATGTAACAACAGGAATCATTGTTCTTTTATTTTTTTTTAATTATTTACAAAGAAAAGGATTTAAATTTAATTTAAATAATAGTAAGACAAAAAGATGAAGTTTCATAGCGTGTACTTTAATAAAATCAATTCTACAAATTAATCTGAATATACAGGGCGTTCACTCACAACGGTGTCCAATGGTTAATTTCTAAACCGTTAGTCATAGATAAGTAGTTCCAATTACAAAAAAGTTTTAAATGAGGTAAAAAAATATTTTAAAAGTCGTTTGGACCAATAAAAACATTTCTTAAATAGTTACGAATTTTAAACTTTTATTCGGTCGCCCGATCTTATAAGAGATATTTAGCAAAACTTTCCTATTACATTAACAGGGAAAAGGGGGAAAAAAGCCCCATTCAACTAAAACTAAAATTGACCGAGTTATGAAATTTTTAGTAGCATGACTTACGCGAATTTTCTGCATCTGAACACAGATGTGTTTGGTCTTGCTTCGAGGAATAGTACACAAAGTGTTTAAAGTATTAGAAGGATTTACTTCGCGTGTATATTTCTGCATTGTAGAGGAAGGGAGTCACTTAAAGCAAGTTTTAGAATAACTTTAATTTTTCTTAATTAAGTTTTAGATTAGATAATCTAATAGCACTTTAAATTCTACCCTATTAAAATCCGTGCACGTATCTATGTAACCTGAAAACTCGGAAACCACAGGGTGCAGGGCTACGAAATTTGGCACATGGATTGCTGGTAGGGCATCCATGAACGATTTGGGCAAAAAATTCGAAAAGTTTAAATAGCATTTTTTATTTTATGTTTTTGACGAATTTTTGTCTTTTTTTATGTTCAACCCGTAATTGCGCGAGTTTTAACCACTTCTAAATGTTTACTGTAATGTGAGATATACATATTACGTACGCCACGCTGCAATACCGAGAAACTGTAGTGGGTATTACGATAATTCTTTTACCTCGAATGCAAATAATTAGTGATTATTTAGTTGAGCTTAGTTATTACCTTAAAACTAAATAAAGATAAAACATATCACAAACATCAAAAAACTTTTTATTCTATTTATTCCCTTATTCCAATGATATCGTTTTATCGTCTGCTGCCATAGCAACATCATAAATGAAATTTCATAAAAAAATTCACAGTAGTAGAAAAATATTTTTCTAAATCGAATAGTTATTCAACAACTCAACACTTTAGCAGAGGAATTCTTATTTCTTATTTAGATATATTTAATATGTTTGCTTTCATTGCGTTTTTATGCTAATTTTCGTTTCATTTTCGATTATTATTATGTCTATTTGATAGGAATTTTTTATGTACTACTACTTTTTTCTACGGATTTTGATTTTAAACTCCCGTGCGTAGAACGAGTTAAACAGCTAGTATACATTATTTTCTAAAGAATTGCGACTGCTGCTTTTCATCATTTCATTTAACAAAAATTATATTATTTTTAAACTTATATTTTTAGTACAAGTTAAAATGGATTAAAATAGATCTCAAATTTATATTGTAATGTTAATTTTTCCTCAATTATTGATTTTTTTTTAATATCTGAAGATCATTTACATTTCTAGTAAGTTTGTGAATGAGCCTTATTTCGCAGCAAAAAAGATGCTTCAACTTTCAAACAGCTATTACTCGGACAGTTTTAATCGTAGATGAATGGGGATTATTATTATTATTATTTTTTTTTGTCTTACTTGTTAGTGTAATGGAGTATTTTTTATGAAATATAACTTATAGGTCCGGAGGACTGTATAAAATTTTAAATTTCGTAGTTTTTTAAGAAACGTTTTGTAACCCAAATAATTTTAAAATTACGCATATTTTTGTAATTAGAACTATATGTCTATGCATGACGGTTTGGGCACAGTTGAGGGTGAACACCTTGTACATTTCTAGTTAATGCTAATAAAAAAAGGGCTACATCTGTTGCAGTTTCTGATAAACATTTCTCAGGCGTGTTTAATAAAATAGAGTAATTTGGCCCAATACGCACATTATGCTATAATGGCAGATATGAGTTTGGCCTTACAGGGTCCGAGATTGGTCTCACCAAATGCGATGAACATTTGTGTATCTTAAGTATGTGTGAGTATAGTTAGTATATAAATATATGCGCCATAAAGCGCAACCCCACAGTGGTCTTGAGAAAATAGGTCTAAATTTCTTCCTTTGGCAAGCGGCTCAGTAGCACGATCGGCAGCACGCTAGATTTGAGGTTTTTTGGCCCGGGTTCAAATCTGACTCGGACTTGTTTTTCGGAAAGAGAATTTTTATCAATCATTTTCGAACTACAGTTCAAAAAATAAGTATAATAATTGAAATTTACGAAAAATATGAATTCAATTTATGTTTTGTAGCATATAAGTGCTTTTGTAACTTCGAAATTTTGCATGTTTAAATATGTAATGAAAAGGAAAAAAAAATCACATTTATATGTCGATAGACCAGAAATTTTTTTATATTATTTAAAATTATTTTCAGTTATTTCAAAGAATACCAACAATTTTAAACAGAGAAATAAAATAAGTCAACAAGTACATTATTATGTTTCCAGAGGCTGCTACTAGCGTCTAAACCGCGCCCCTCACAACGGTTCATATCACAAATGCACCCGTGAAATTCCCTATACTACTGATAAAGTCCCTATTTAAAGGGAAAATATGGTTTTTCTTTTTTATCTGCGGAAACTAGTTAAATTCAGATGCTTTTTTTTTTCTTTTGTAGGTGCGTTCATAATTATATAAATACGTAGCACCTATAGTCGTCGTTCGGTCCGTCTGTCTGTCCGTCCGTCCGCATATAACAGAGCAAAATCTACCCAACCGAATGGTCTGAAACTTTAAATATAAAATTGTTGCAAAATTTTGTCGAGTCATTTCAAATTTTATGAAAATCGGATGTATAGTTTAACTACAGGGACATTCAAAATTTTTCCGTTACATTATGGCCAATGGGAAACATTATTGCAAGTACATTTTACTAATGTTACAGCCTTCCGAATGGTCTGAAATTTTAAATATATAATTTTTGCAAAATTTTGTCAAGTCATTTCCAATTTTATGAAAATCGTATGTATAATTTAATTACAGGGCCAGTCAAAAGTTTTCCGTTACATTACGGTCAATGGGAAAAATTATTGTAAGTGCATTTTAATGATGTTACAGCCTTTCGAACAGAATGATATTGATATGCACTTATGAAGTGCACTAAAATATACAATACGCGGTGCAAAAAATATTTATAAAACTAGTTATAGTACGAACGCACCTCATTTGCCACGTTTGACGAGCAATTTCCAACTTGTTTTGCATGCGTGCCCGTGTGTGTGTGTGTTGTTGTTGTTGTTATTGGCGTGGGGAGCAAAATGATTTTAAATAGATACGACAGTAGTGAGATTAAAATTTTATTTATTGATTCTGAATAAAATAAACAGATGAATTTTTTTTACGTATCAAATCTCTGGTTGTTTCAGTATTTAAAGGAAAGAGAAAATAGTACATGAATATTAGTTTTTAAAATGGCTTTCATGTAAGCAGTCAGATCTTAAATATCTGGCATTAGAGATCAGAGAAGAAGCGACTAGCGAGTTGGGAATAATGGATTTAAAAGTTTTAGTAACTTTAAGTGCAGATCGACCGAAATATTAATTACGTTTTCGGCCCAAAATCTGAGTTTCGCCAGACATTCGTTTTCGGGCAAAATGCTGCTGAAAATTCGGCCGAAACTATCTGTATTTCAAAAATTTCATTTGTTTCTTCGGCAATTTTCTTACATTACTCATTGATTTGAGCTGTACTGGCTTAAATGAGACTATCTTCATTTATTGCTAAGAACTTCACTGTTTATAATTATCAGTCATCAGGGACTCCAGATGTGAGTGCAAAGTATAACGCAAGAAATGCATATATGACAAAACTTTGAACACGCTTTCCACGTGCTCATTAAAAGCTACAAACTTAACACTAATTATTTATTTATTCTTTTTGTTGAACAGCAAATGTTACAGATTATTTTCTTTAAGTAAAGAATTTATTAAAACTATCGAGTTTTCTTTCTGTCATGTTATCGATTTGCATATATTTCATTTAATTTGGCTACTATGACGCAAACAAAACATTTACATAAATTTTACTCATGATTTTTGGATAGCTTGACACAAAAGATAACTCAATTGATTGAAATAAAACATTTCAACGTATGATATAGACTCAGTGAAAATTTGACATACTAGGGGGCTCGGCCCCCTACGAGCTACTCTCGCCAACCCCCATTCAGACATCGCAGACTCTAAATGTACGCTAATTTGATCGGCTTGAAAAAGATTTTCAAAGTTTAAATTATAATTTAAAAAACAGTGGCGATCTCCCTATAAACGGATTTCTGTTCATTTCTCTTTGATTGGGGAATTTTAACGCCAAATCCGCTGCGGTACTACTTGATTATCCAGTCGACCAATTTCGCCAAATTATATAAATCGCCAAACCACTTGCCAAATTATACAAATTGACATAATTTTTATTTTAAATAACGAAAGAACAAATAAATTAGTACAACATTAATAAAAATACAAATAAAATGTCGAAATAAAAATAACTTGATGACGTAGACACGTGTAACAACATTTCAAAATAAGCTACTAGAAAAGGAATTAAGTAAACAGAGTCTTTGCCTCCTGGTATTTTTTAACAAAGCGAAAAGAAAGTTCTTTTAAATGAGACATTTTAAATTAATCGTTTTTAATCTGACGTAATTTTGACCAAACTATTCTTTCAATTTTAAATATTCACGTGAAAATACTTTTGTTAGAAATGACAAATTCTATGATTATATATTCTAAATAGAAATTTTTGTTAGGAAAGCGCAAATAATGAAATATTATTTGCGCTTTCCTAACAAAAATAGGTGAAAAGATCCTCTCAAAATATCAAATAAATGTCTAGCGCAATTTCTAAATTTAAAATGTTTTGCAATATTATTTTGTGTTCATTTTATGTAATAACTGTAATGTGATGTAAATATGACGTAATTTCTCCTATTTAACTCCTATTTGACTTCTAACGCATGTTAATGAATTTATTATTTTACAATATCCTTTCTCTTTTAAAATTCACGTGTATACTTTTTATGACGTAATTTTCATTAAGTTCCCGCTTTTTATACGCAATTATTTAATTTTAATTTGAAAGTATCTTTTCTATTTATAATAGCACGTGTAAATAAATTTTTAATTTGAAGCAAACATTATTGTTTCCGTTGTTTATACAGTTGGCAACAGGTTAAATTAGTACAATTTTCTAAAATAAGTAAAAAATATCTCTCGAAATGCTGAAAATTTGAATTTAAAATAGAAATAAAACCTCGAAAAATGAGTCAAATTAAAAAAATAATTTAATTCTGGACACCGGGAAATTATAACGTATAAAATGATCTAAAAATGATTAAATTCCCATGAATAGTTTTTGCTCCTATAAAACTTTTTTAGTGGAACGATTATGTCCAACTTTAGAATTAAATATCTCTTAAAATAATTCTTCGATTTGAAAACTGTCTGCATTAGCGTGTTTATCCAACATTTCTGTATAATACTACCGATTTTCATATTTTTGTATGCATTATTTTCCTTAATATTAACAAAGAATGACCTCCGGTCACAAAAAATTCAAAACCGGCGGCGGCGGTGACAGCGGCAGTTACATTTTTTTTAGAATAGAGAGATTTAACATTGTACTGGAAATTTTAAAAATATCGTTTGAATGTGAAAATATATTTAAAAAGACAAACGAAAAATAATTTTTATCGAATTTTAAAACAAAGCTTTTAAAGTCGTATAAATTCGCCACTCAAATTTTCATATCATCTCATTTAAAACCCATATTTTGAATTTATCAGAGAAATGAATGAAAAAGCCCTAGTGAATAAATTGTATATATGTCAATTGATTTTGAAAAAACTGTTTGCACTTGTTAATACAAATATAAATAGAAAAAAGAAAATAATGATATATTTTTCTTTTAATTAATAGTATAGCGTTACCCAAATTTTTATATCATTATTTTTAATACCTATTTTTTAAATTGTTAGAGCCATAAGGTAAAGTGCTGTTTCACAAACGTTTAACTCGTTGAGGGTTTTTGTACGGATTTTAATTACTAATAAAAATTGTAAATGAAAAATCCATGTTTACCATTTTTGGGTTCTTCTATCTTTACAAGCGGAAATTAGTTGGATTCGGGAAAGATTTCGACTTCCGGTTTTCGATGGATTTATACGTTATAGAAAATCCTGAACACGATTTAATGGGTTTTAGAAAATGTCTGTCTGTCACACTGTCTGTGAGTCTGTTTGTATGTGACAAAAATTTTGTGGACGCTCTATCTCAATAACTAATACACGAAATTTCATAAACCTATACATTCAGTTAGACCTTGATATAAACTGGTGCTAATTAGTGTTTGGTGTGTATCACGCAACAGATAGCGTTGCTATGGTGATTTTTTCACGATTTCAGCAATAACTCTATCAAGAATTGATGTACGGAATTTAATAAAACTTTAGATTCAGTTAGAACTTTATATAAACTAGCTTGATTAGTTTTTGGTGTATATCACCCAACAGGTGGCGTTGCTATGCTGCTTTCTGATAAATTAATAGCTATATCTCAAGAACTAATGCACGGATTTTCATCAAATTTCATATTCAGTTAGACGTTGATGTAAGCTGTTACTGATTAGATTTTGGTGTAAATTGCACAACAGGTGGCGCTGCTATGCTGATTTTTTCCCAATTTTCGCAAAACTATATCTCAAATACTAATGCATGCAATTTTATCAAAGTTAGCATTCTGTTACATTTTCACGTAAATAGATCCTTATTAGACTTGGGAGTATATTGAACAATATGTGTTGATTTTGACACTTTGGTTTAGAACTTTTGTTGCGGATTTGATAAAAATTAATCTATTACATTTTCCCCAATTTTTTTAGAATAAAAATCTTTTCATTCTCAAGTTGAAAAGACATATAAAACTTTGTATTAAAAAATTGTGATCAAACAAAGTAGGCTATACCTATTACTACTTGGAAAAACTTCAAAATATTGGTTTATGCATAGAAATTGCTGCCATGCTTCTCTAGTACATTAGTTGAGAGGAATAAATTCTTTAATCATTGTAGTTTAGAAAAACATAATAATGAGGTTAATTTTTTTTTAAACCTTGTTTGTTTCTAACAAGCAAATAAACATTAATTTGTTTTCTGTACTTCATTATTACTGATTAGCCTAGGGCTTGCATTTTGAAAAGAAAAAAAGCAGTTTGGATTTTAGATAATGAGAATTCTGTGTTCTGCTAATGAAGTTGTATATTAAAGAGATAATAGATACTCTATTGTCTTCAAAAAGCAATTCTGGAGTAATGCTGAATGTTTCTCATCGTTTCGTAATTGAAGTGTCCTTTTTGCATATAAATGATAATAATTATAGATGAATGTTCTTTCAAAATATTCAGGAGAATCTTTTCACTTCACAAATTGTTTCTAAAATAATGATTTTATATTCATTCATTAAATTATATATATTTTTTTATTTTGAAATATATCATAATATAATGGTCTAATTTGTTTATAGAAGCTTCTGGCAAGTTTTACGAGGTTGAGCAAAAAGTTCTGTAAAATTCGTGAAAGTTGCGTTGTTATGCGCAAATTAACAACAAAAGCAACAAGGACTATTCTTCAAAGAAGAGGCCATCATAGTCCACGACTTACTGCCATCATTCTGCCAGATTCCAGTTTGCTGGAAGTACTATGGCGGCTTCTTGGAATCGAAAAACTCTTGACATACTTCTTCAACTTTATTAAAAGATTCAAATGGACTGCCCTTGAAAATGTATACTGATCGAAAGAGGCCATAATAGGATGGAGCCACGTCTGGAATATGGGTGATGTGTGGTAGAATTTCGACGCAGTCCAACTGTGCAAACTTGTCCTTGGTATTCTGGGCCACGTGCCGTTTGGCACTGTCCTGCTGAAACAAAATGCGCTTTCGGTGAACTAATCTTGGATACTTCTGCACCAACTTGTCGTAGACGCGATCCATCTGCTGGCAATAGAGCTCGGCATTGGTGGTACGACCATCATATGCGATAAAAATTCTGGTAACTATTAGATTACAAATTTCCCAGAACTTTTTGCTCAACCTAATAATAAATGAAATGTAAGTAAGGCAATAACGGAAAAAAACTTTACATAATATTTAATAAACTTTATAATATTATTCAAAATAATAAATTTTACATTACACAAAATATACTATGTAGAAAAAAATTATCTATACATATATTACGCTAACGTACGTGGCACAGAAATCAGGATTATTTGTTATTGTTTAATGGCAACGCCCGAGAAGCGTATCTCATTGATTATTGTGTAAAAGTCATTTGGCAAGATTTAGGCAGAGGTAAATCTGATTTATTTACGTTCTCTCTTTCGCAACAATTGTGGAACTTCACAATATCGTTAGAAATGTCCGTAAAATATTTCGGCGAATGCTTGAAAGTGAACAAGAATCACATTAAGAAGAAAAAATTGAAATAGATTGGATCCAGAATGGCGTCAAACACAGAGCACAAGCGATCGCCAAAATAGGCCAAATAATCGTCGCATGGGTGAACGCGTTGCTTCTGAAATCCAATTTACTGATTTAAACGTTCCGGAGCCTAAATGTGGATATATAGTTGTATTGTCGTGGTATGTATATGACATATGTGTCAAATAAATATTATTCAGTGTTTTTTTTCTGCCCGGGCAACGCCGGGCAGTCAACTAGTTTAATACAATTTCTGATAATATATTCTCGACTTTATACTTAAAACTATCAACAAGTAAGTAAACTTTTTTTAATATAAATAATAATCACAAAATATTTCCAGTTTCTTTAACATTTAATTATACATTATAAAATATTTTGATTTAAATTTTTAACAGTTTCGTGCTATATAATATTTCATATAATATTATACAACGTCGCGTTACATAAAATATTAGAATATTTCTAATAAAATTTTTTGAATATCTATATAGAAAATTTTCTTCAAAAATAAATGTTAATTTTGTATGTAATTTAAACAAAAAGCATAAACAAATTACTGAGTATACATTATAAAATGAAAGTAGAACTATGAAACATTAATTGATTAATTTTGTATAGTTTCTGCCTCTTAATTTTAGCCCCAAAGTAGGGTAAAGTGTCCATATTTCGTCCCCTTTCCTAATTTCGGCTCCCTTAACTTCTCCGCTTCTGCGAAAGTGGCGTCACTTATGGCGCAAGGCACAGGGGACGGAAGGTAAAAGGGGTCAGTATTGAAAGTTTCGTTCGCCAAGACGCATACATAAATTAAATACTCCGAATTTCCTATTTTTAGAAGACTTGAGTTCTTATTATGTCGTATGTAGAACGTTATTTACTGTACTGTAAGTATTCATTTCTTATTCATTGCATGTATTTTAAGTAGGTAAGGTGCTGACAGTAGCATACAGTGAGTTTTAGGACGCTCAGTTCATCTTACTGGAACTGAAGCTTCGTGATATTGAGAAATAGCTTGGTCCCAATTTCGTTCCCCTTGCAGTTCTTATTTTCGTGCCGGGGACGAAATAAGGAATGCTTTTTCCTGACAATTTTTTCAATTTTTTCCCTCATGTTTCGATGGCTAATGTTTCGTTATGTTATTCTTTAACTGCTATTTAGTACATTTCTTTGTACCTTACTTTAATGCAAATTAAATTACTTACTCATTTAGAAATAAATTTTGATTTAGTTATAAATTAAACCTTGGCGTATTGGATTTTTTGGGGGGACAAAATTGTCACCTTTTTTTTCTTTTGCATTTATTAGATACTTTTGAAAAAATACTTTTTTGCATTGTTTAAAATTTTTTGTACAATATTTTCCAATGATTCAATATGCGTGGGTAGTTAGTCTATGTTAACTCCAAATTTGGTAGGTTTTTACTGAAAATTACAACATTTACAGCCTAAAAGTGATTGGGCGGACCAAATATGGGCACTTTACTCTATACGATATAAAGGGAAATATAATTCTTGAAATCGGTAAGGCAAATAATAAATACATATATGCAATATATTATTTTCTTTTCATTTCTACTAATATCAAGCAGTTAATCCGAATGTTTACACTCTAATTCATACACCGGATATTTCAAATATTTTTGACGGCATTATTTATTTCATTCCTTTTTATATCTAATATTTGTTCAACATCCTTACATGTATATTCAAAACACATGTTTTTCAATTCTTTTTAAAGCTTATTTTTCATAGAACTGATAGCTTTTGCTGATCCTTCACAAACAAACTAGTGAAAGAAGATAAATCCGTCAATGATGTGCACTTGAATGTCAACATGATAACTGAAAAAAACAATTATTACATAAAGAGAAAAGTAATTCTTGAAATCAACAAGACAAATACAAAATACAAATACACAATATACTTTTTCTTTTCATTTCTACTTATGTCAAACAGATAAATCTGATTGTTTATCCTCGAATTCGTACACGGATATTTCTAACATTTTTGACAGCATTATTTATCTTATTCCCTTTGATATCTAAGATTTATTTGATATCCTTACAGTTGGATTCTAAATACTTTCTTTTCTAATCTAGTGATTTTTTTTAAACTGCCATAGACAAAATGTTTCTTAGATATGTATTTTTAACTTTTTAGTGACAGTAACTTCTTGAGAAACAGTTATATTATATACCCCCCCCCCCCCCCTAAAAAATTAAATAATTGATCGAAGTCAAAAATACCCGATATGTAATTTCAGACATTCTATTATGAAGATAGATTGTAAAACATATTATTTAGACAGAAAAAAAAACTGTTTTCATTAATCTGTAGTTTTATTTCCTTCTGTCTTTTTTTTTTTTTTTTTTTTTTTTTTTTTTTCAATTTATAATACTATAAACCACTTCTTGTAATAAATATAGATTTTTTTATTATTTATTAATTTCTGTTTCGTAAATAACTTAAAAGCTTTTAACGCATATTTCCAAGCTTATTTTAGTATTTTATTAATTTCTATTTCGTAAACAATTTAAAAGCTTTTGACATATATTTCCAAGATTATTTTGGTCTTTATTTGTAGTATATAATCCGTTCTGTAATTATTACACTGAAAAATGAAAAAGGACTTTTTTCGTACATAAATTTAATTTTTATTATTTACTAATTTCTATTTCGTAAATAATTTAAACGCTTTTTACACATATTTCCAAGCTTATTTTAGTGTTTATTTAGAGTATATAATCCGTTCTGTGGTTATTGCCCTGAAATATAAAAAAAAAAAAAACTTTTTTTCGTACATAAATTTTAGATGATGAAATTTTGAACAAGTGATATTAGTTGAATTATGACGTATGCAGCCAGAGAAGGGTAGGATAAGGTGCCCTATTATCGTCCCCCAGTCACTTTTATGCCCACGGAAGATGTAATTTTCACTGAAAATCTATGAAATTTTCGATTTTACATAGACTAACTACCCATGCACATAGAAAGATAGGCAAATGTCGTACAAAAAAAAATTAACAATTCGAATTTTTTTTTCAAAAGTATTTAAAAATGCAAAAGAAAAAAATGGTCTCAACTTCGTCATACCCCCCCCCCCCCCCCCCAAAAAAAAGAAAAAAAATCCAATGCGCCGAGTCTTAACTTATAACTAAATCAAAATTTATTTCTAAATCAGTAAGTAATTTAATTTACATTAAAGTAAGGCACAAAGAAATGTACTATTTATCATTGGAATAATAACATAATGAAACATAAAACATCCAAACATGAAGAAAAAATTGAAAAAAATGTCATGAAAGGCATTCCTAATTTCGTCCCTAGGAAGAAAATAAGAAGTGTAAAGGTGACAAAATTGGGACCACGATACTTTCCAATATGACGGAGCTTCAGTTCCCGTAAGATGAACTGAGTGTCATAAAACTCATTGTATGCTACTGTCAGCATCTTACCAACGCAAAATACATGCAATGAATAACAAATAAATACTTACAATACAGTAAATAACGTTCTAGAAACGACGTAATACTAACTCGGGTCTTCTAAAAATAGGAAATTCGCCGTCTTTAATTTATGTATGCATCTTATCGAACGAAACTTTCAACACTGACTCCTTTTACCTCCCGGCCCCTTTGCCTTGCGTCACAAGTGGCGCCACTTTCGCAGAAGCGGAGAAGTTAAGAGGGACGAAATATGGGCACTTTACCCCATATTTCACAGAAGACGGAAAAGAAAATTAGCATGATTTTACTGAAAACATGAAATGATATCACTTAGCTCTAAACACAGGAGTAAAAAAGTGCATAAAAGCTTAAAACCGATAAGAATGAAGATGTAGGATGATATTTGGAGGGTTTGATAATTTTACCTCCCCACACAATCCACCCCTCTTCTGTGGTCACGAATGGACATATAACGTAATAAAGTGATTTTCTGTATAACTACGGTTATGAAAGTTTTTGTATAGCAAGACGCACCTAAGACAGACCTATTAGCGGAATAAAACGTAAAATAAAATTTTTCGAGATGTGTCACTTTTCTTGTGGGTGAGTGATGTGTATTAATTGTTTTTATAAAAAAAGTCTGAAGTTTCATTTCATGTTCTTTTTCGTTATTTCCCACTCCATTAAAACTTTTCTGTTTTTGTTCTAAATATTAAAACTACCGCATTCCCTTCCCGCAGTAAAAAAAAGCCCACGTATTCAGCATAGGTATCCGCTACTATAAAGACTATTCCGCTACTATTATAGAGCATCTTTGGTTTTAAAAAATATTGCTCTTTAATATTTCAAAAACAAAAATATTCTTGGAGGTGGATTCGCATTCACTTTCGTCGTTGCTGTTTTTAGGTGCGTTCGTAATTATATAACCTATAGTCGTCGTTCGGTCCGTCCGACCGCATATAACAGAGCAAAAACTACCCAACCGAATGGTCTGCAAATTTAAATATATAACTGTTGTAAAATTTTGTATAGTCTTTTCAAATTTTATGAAAATTGAATGCATAGTTTAATTACAGGAACAGTCAAAGTTCTTCGTTACATTACGGCCAGTGGAAAAAATTATTTCAAGTGCATATTAATGATGTTACAGCCTTTCGAACAGAATGAAATTGACATACACTTATGAAGTACACCAAAATATGCATTCATTACAATATGTGGTGCAAAAAATATTTATAAAACTAGTTATAGTACGAATGCATCACTTTTGCCACGTTTGACGAGCAATTTCCATCTTGTTTCTACAGTGCCGTTTTGTCTGACAAAAGTACAAATAAAACACTCACATATTCTTGGTACGTGTCCGGTTCTAGCGATATCTTTGGTTTAAAAAATATTAACATTCACTGTTTACAAAAAAATATTTTATTGAAGTAGTATCAAAGATTCGCAAAAGACGTCTTTTTTCACTGTGTGCTCTTGAAGATATCATTTCCTGTTTTAAATGTGCATTAGAACATTTTAAGAGGATTTGTTTTCTGAGCATCTTCCAGTAAACCTTTAAATTTTCAACCCAAGCTGTCAATACGCTTGAAGATACCGTTTCCTTTTTTAATAGTGTATTAGAACATTTTAGGAGATTTTTTTACTTTGTAACTTCAGGTAACCATCTAAATTTTCCCCACAAGCTGTCAATATGCTTTAATACCATTTCCTGCTTTAATTGTGCATTAGAACATTTTAGGAGGCTTTTTATTTCTGCGCATCTTCGGGTAAACCTCTAAATGTTCGACACAAGCTGTCAATACGCTTTAAGTTATCATTTCGCGTTTTAAAAACGTGAAAAGTTGGACCTAATTTTTTATTATTTATTGTTTACCCGGTACTTTTGGTGAGAATTGAGTGTTTAATGTCTCCGACAAAATCTAAACAGAAATGCTTATACATAAAATATTATTTGCATATTTAATAATGATATTGTTAAACAGCATTATTTTACGTCTCAGTAAAATTTCATAAAATTATAGCTTCTGTAGAAACTAGAAAATTTCAAGAAGAAATTCTTACAGAAATTGTAATCTTATATAACGCAATAAATGTTTATAAAAGTTTACTTTTTGTTCTCATGTCTTATTCAAATGAAAATAATAAAATTTTAACTTTATGGAATGTTAATATTTGAGATAATCTTCCTTGTTCTGTTACATAATTAAATATAGTTAACAGAAATGTGAATAAGAAAGTTGTGAAAACATTCTTTTAACACAATGATCCATTTTTCATCCTATTTACGTCCACAGATTAACATAGAGATTTAAATGAAGCGATAAGATGCATTCCGTTTCGTGTTTAAAATTATTATATTTAACTTTATCTCACAATGACAATTAACGGATACAAAATTAAAAATGCTTAGCATGTATTCATTAGATTATATTATTAACACTCATATTATAAAGAAAAAACATTCGTTTTTAGAGGGTAAGCTCGAGAACTACCAAACAGAATTTAAAAATAATAATGTCAAAATGATGGTGACTGTTTTTGCTCAACCGTAGGTTAAATTTTACAATGGTATTACTACAACTACTTGGAGAGGGTTCAGGAGCAAAATCTTTCTAAAATTGCGATTTTTGTGAAACTGAAGGGGCTAGAAATTGAATATATAAGATAGTTATTTAAAAGCTCTTCAAGAACAATTTATAAAAAAATCAAAAATTAAAAGAGAAAAAAAGCAGAAAATGTTCCAAATTTCGATTTTGTTTTTGGAAATGTTAGGGAAGAAACTTGAAATTCGGCATGGCTGCAACTTTTAAGTCGTAAACGTTCACTAAGAATGATTTCCGAAAAATTCGAAATATAAAAAAATTGAGATGAGCATAATACTTTCTAAATTACTATTTTTATTGAATTATCAGGGATAGAAACGAGAAATCTAGCATGACCGTTACGTTTAATACGTAAATTCTCGCACAGAACAGTTTTAAAAAATCGAAATTTGACGTCTTTATTTCGCATTTTAATGCTTTTATTAAAATTATTTATGTTTTATTAAAATTTCAAACATAAATTCTTACTGAAAGATACACAATCTTATATAAGACGGTAAATATTTATCAAATGTTGACCTTTTACTCTCGCATAATATTTGAATTAAGACAATAAAAGATTAACTTTATGGACTGTTAAAATTTGAGATAAGCTTCAA
This sequence comes from Maratus speciosus, assembly GCA_963932465.1. NCBI lineage: Eukaryota > Metazoa > Arthropoda > Arachnida > Araneae > Salticidae > Maratus > Maratus speciosus. The sequence continues at coordinate 496,039,287 of OZ010794.1, read as the reverse complement.
TTTTCTGATGTATAGTTAAATATAGTTAAGAGAAAGTTGAATAAATAAGGGGCGAAAACATTGTAACACAATGATCCATTTTTCATCCTATTTCGATCTCAAGATTAACATAATAAAGTGATAAGAAGCGCCCAGCTTCGTGTTTACAATTATTATAGTTAACCTAATCTCCCTATGGTATCCCTAATCTCCTAAAAGGGTGATAAGTTATAGCTTAGTTATAAGTCTTGTGTTAATAGTTAAAAGTTGTAATATTAGCATTTAGTTTCTCCAGCTTCTCTGCATCGCGGCCCCATCCCACTTAAATTCAAAACGCGCTACTCATTTGAGATTTTTTTTTCCCCCTAGGTGCCACGATGCACATCATAGTAAAGCGTAGTTCTCCTCAATGGGTAGAATCAACTAGCAGTTTAAAGCAAAAAAGCCAACGCATAATAAAAGTATCAAGGTCAAATATTAAGTCTCATTATAAACACCAAGTTAAGTGGGTAAGAGTAGTTAGAAGTACGTTATAGTATTAATATTTCTAATTGATTAAGTATTAAGATTAAGTAAGTTGATTATAAGTAGTAAGATTAATAAGTATTACACTTTAGTTCATTTAATGTAGTAATTGTATTAATAAATATATCATGGCTAACAAACCATTCTCTTCCAGCTTCCCCCCAGGCCCTCCCGGGCGGCCGGCCAGGCCGACCACTCGGGGGAGCATTCTCCCCCCTTTTTTTTCTTTTCTTTTTCTTTTTTTTTAGCTCGCCTCTTTATTAGGTGCAATAGGACTCTGTCCGCACGAGCTACCGGACCCGCTCCAATGGGACAGCCCACGGAGCCAGTTTTTCCCCAGTGGGGTATGGTAGGAAGGCAAAGCGTAGTCTCATGTCCCTTGCAACGTTAAGTTTGCCTAACAATTCGGCCCCAAAAATTAACACATGGTGCAATTTGTCTATCTGCGGAGCCCCATCCTTTGTTTTCTCTATCCCCCCCATTTAAAAGAAATAATCATTTTAATTTGACAAGTATGCATCAACATTTAGGCTTCAAAAATTCCATGCAATCCCATTTAGTTCGGGCAGCGGTGGGCAAGCTGGTAGAACATTATACTCGTAGCCGTTGGTCACAGGACCCAGGCTAACTGCCGGCTAAAATTCCGTCATGTACGCTAATGGCGCCTGGTGCATGTAAAATCCGTCGTGGGTGCAAAGTCCTCCAAGTTACCTGTGAATGATACCTCTGGAGGTGCCTTGCCAGGTGAAGGTCTCGTCATCTGATCAAGGTTCTAAATTACGAGATCAACTTCATTAGCAATGTGCAGGTACCAATCAACAGGATATAACGTTAAGGAACAGGTAAAACAAAGTAAACACAAACGAGCAGTAGGCACTGCAGATAGGATGACGATCGAGGCAATGATGTCGGGTTTATTTCCGTCTCCCTCTGCAGCGATTCGTCTACCTTGCAATTCGGCCCAAAATTATCCCTACAGCGGTAAATCTTAGCTTTTCGGCCATTTTAATTTTAATTTTCCCTCAAAATTGCCCTCTTCTACAGCTAAGAAGTTTACCACCTTTTAGGCATAAAAAATAATCCATCCCTTTTCCAACTGGCATGGCAAGTACGTGGTGTGCGGCAACAATCATAGTTTTGCAAAGTGCAATAAACAACCTAGACTCATCAACTTGGTTTAGTACAGTCGGCCCGGGTGCTTGCTGGTGTGGTCCTCCGCCTGCGGCGATCTGGCGTATGTACTCACAATGCATCGCCCTGCTTTCCAGGCAATTACAAACCCGTTCAACTGGGGCCGGTACGTAGGGGCCTGGTGAGTAGTCTCCGTGTCTCCGAGGAGGCGGGTGCAGGAGCAAAAACGTTATAAAATTGCGATTTTTCTGATACTGAAGGGACTAGAAACTGAAAATTTGGCATGTTAGTAACTTAAAAGATTTAATGCTCTTTAAGAACGATTTGTAAAAAAAAATTGGAATTTAAAAGGGCGAAATAGGCAGAAAACGTTTCAAAAATGTTCTAGAATTTCTATTTCTATGGAATTGTTAGGGAAGAAACTTGAAATTTGACAAGGCTGTAACTTTTAAGAGGTAAATGTTCTCTAAGAATGATTTTTGAAAAATTCGAAATATAAAAAGGTTGAAATGAGCATGAAATTTTCTAAAACCTTCTTTAATTACTATTTCTATTAAATTATCGGGTTAGAAACGTGAAATTTAGCATGATCATTACATTTAAGATGTAAACTCTCGTACAGAACAGTTTAAAAAGAAAATCGAAATTCGATGCCTTTATTTCGAAATTTAATGTATAACGTATTTATTAAAATTTCAAACATAAATTCTTACTGAAAAATATATAATATTATAGTAAATATTTATCAAATGTTGACTTTTTACTCTCGCATAATATTTGAATTAAGATAATAAAAGATTAACTTTATGGACTGTTAATGTTTGAGATAAGCTTCCCTGTTCTGATGTATACTTAAATATAGTTAAGAGAAAGTGGAATAAATAAGGTGTGAAAATATTATTTTAACAAAATGATCTATTTTGCATCCCATTTCAGACTCGACATTAACATAATAAAGTGATAAGAAGAGCTCAGTTTCGTGTTTACAATTATTATAGTTAACCTAATCTCACTATGATAAATAACGGATACGAAAGTTATAATAGTTAGCACGTATCCATTAGATTCTTTATCTTTACTTGTATTTTAAAGAAGAAACGTTTGTTTGTGTGTTTGTTTGTAGTGAGTAACCTTTGGTTCTATCAAACCTATTTTTAAAGTAGTGATGGTGAAATGATGATGCCTGTCTCTGCCACAAAGTAGATTATATTCGTATATTATGTCGGTACCACGACCCCAAGGAAGGAGAGGATGGGTGTAGGAATAATAACGGTCTAAAATTGCGTCTAGAAACTGAAAATTCGTCATGGTAGTATCTTACGGTATGTGCCTACATTTGGGGCACTTTTTTTGAAAAATATGAATTTTTTGTCAAACACATATGCTTTTAGTTAAAACAGGTAATAAAATTATGAATTCATATACATTTTTAATGGAATTCTAATTAACTTTTCAAATTTAGGCAATATTTAGTCAAATTTTAGTAAAGAAATGCGTTAATGCCAAACATTCTATAACAAAATCTATTCAATATATTTCACTTTTTTTCTCAAGAGTATATTAGAAAACCACTTACCAGTGTTATGAAGCAAAAGATTTGCAATACCTCTTAAATTTACTAACATATACCAAATTTTGTATACAAAACATTATTATTAAAAAATAGTGTATTTTTTTCAATAAAAATAGCTCTTAAATTAATATATACACACTTACAAGTGATATTATGCTTCATAACATACCAACAGATAAGCAGAACCTTGTTACAAAATTTTATTTCAATAGTTTAAAAACTTAATTAAGAAATCATGTTTCTCGTAAACGTACACAATGAAAAACGCAGTTTTCTAGAAAATCAAATAATATTTTGATATAGTACAAAAAATATGTATAAATTTTATAACTTTAAAGTCCGCCATATTTATAAGTTTTTATATATTTTTGTATATATTATATAGTATACCAAATTTATACAACATTTGTGTATTAAAATGAATTGTTTACCTTTCTGTGGCTCTTTAAATGGTCCCTTTCGGTTTCAGAAAGTTTATTTCCAGTTTATATTTTGGGCTATAATTTTGTTTTTAATTATCGCTGAACCAAAAGTAAGGCATTTTTGGAATCCGAAGTGTTTGAAGTTTAAATTAAAATAATTTAAAACAAATAATATAAAATTTTGTTTTTAAAGTCAATTCCTACTTAGGTCATCAAAGAAAAATTTTATATAATCCCTTAAGCTAATATTAGTTTTTGTTGCATTAAAATATCTCAATTTGTTGATTTTCTATAAGCAAGTAGGTTTACAATGGAACTCTATGGGAATTTGGCGAAATATTAGAGATATCTCCAAGTTGGCGTCACTTTTAGCGGCTCATTTTGGTCGCCAAATTTAGCGATATATCGCCAAGTTGGCGACAAACATGGCGGTATTTGACGACATAATAGGGTCCCCCCTATGGTAACCCCTTATTGAAAATACTTACATTGATCTTCAATAACCAATGGCCGCCATTTTGTTTCCCATGCAAAACTAAAATTAATTAATTAAAATTTAATTAATTAATTAATATTTGAAAAAACTCTATTAACATCAATTGTCATCCAGTACAAGTTTTAAAAAAATTATTTCAACTTGATAGGATGAATAATGAGTATTTTATTAACGATTGAAAATTTGAACAAGATATATAAATATATAAATACTAGGGGGCTCTGCCCCCTGCAAGCTACGCTCGCCAACCCCCGTTCAGACACCGCAGAATCTAAAATTACACTAATTTGATCGGCTTTTTAAAGATTAGAGAAGATTGAATTAAAATGAAAAAACCTATAGTGATCTCCCAGTAAACGGGTTTCCATTCAATTCCCCTTGATTGCGAAAATTTAAGGCCAAATCAGTTGCTGTTAAGACATTCAATGGTTGTTTTCCTGTTTGATTAAAGAAGATCAGTTAAACATTTGAAAAAAAAGCTAAAATAAAATGAATTAAATAACAGAGTCTTTGCCGACCGGTATTTTTAACAGCGTTATAAAACGATTGACATAATACAATTTATTACAATAACTACAATTTACTGCTTTAACCCCTTCAAGAGCGGTAGTTCATTTTTGGACCACTTAATTTTAATTCTTAAATGCCAAATTGGCACCAGAATATTGGAATGAAAAATTTCCTTTTATTAAGCAAGTGAACAAGACGACTATTTTGGGTGCTTTCCGATGTCCGGCATCGGTGATTGTTGTGAGGATTTTCCACCGGAGCGTTACATCCTATGCCATTCTTTGGTTGGTGCTCCGGTCGGGTGATCAAGTAAGTGAACAAAAGCATTTTCGTATTTCGAAATTTGTTTGTAAATTCCGGTGCCATTCACTGATTTCAACATTTTACAAATAGAAGTACCTTGCCCCTGAAAGGGTTAAACGCATATTAATGTATTTATTATTTTAAAGTTTCCTTTCTATTTTAATATTCATGTGTAAATACAATTTTCTAGACATAATTTTCAATACTTTTCTGCTTTTAACGCGTACTCATTTAATAGTAATTTTAAAGTTATTTTTTCTGTTTTTAATAGGCATGTGTAATTAAATTTGTAATCATTAGAAATATTACTCTTTGCAATGTTTTTAGAATTGAAAACAATCTCGATTATAATAGCCTAAGTCATGCGACTATCATCAACAGTTCCTTCGCTTTTCATAAGAAAGGTTTCCATTTTGATTAAAGAATCAAAGTTATTTTTTCGAAAAAAACTACTTAAAAGTTCCCATGATCGCAAAATATTCTTGGTACTTTTATGTTAGCCGGGTTCAAATCTCGCCAATAGCTTTTTTAGGGATTTTTCCGTTATACGGACACCATGCCAAAATGTATGCTCATGCGCCAATTATTTCAACCCTGATCGCGAAAAGGATTTTTATAGTAAAACATGCGAAACATTGTGATTTGCTATTATTTGCTATACTTTATTGTATAACAGTTGTTTGTTCATTTATTTTAAGTATATATTTGTGATTTAGCAAAATAGTTCTTAAAAGTCTGTAGTTTCCAAATGTTATATTTTTAAAAGACTCACTTTACTATCGACAGTGTTTTTTCTTTTTTTTTCAAATGTTTCAATTCACATGATTTTCATTTTGCGCCAACTATTACGCTTGGCGACAATGGTGTCCGTAAACGGAAAAATACCCTTTTTTTTAACTCGTAAGTTAGCATTTTTTTATTTTTTGAGTGGTAAATTTAAACGGTACTACTTGGTTATCCCATTGACAAAAAATAAATCGCCAGACAATAAGATTAAACGATAATAATGGTTGATTGAAAATGTAACATTCACTTGACTGTAAGGAAGTTACACGTGTATACGCCATCAAGTGATTTTTATTTCGACGCTTTATTTGTATTTGAATTTTTATACTAATTTATTTGTTTTTTCGTTATTAAAAAAAAAAAAAATTACGTCAACTTGTATAATTTGGCGAATGGTTTGGCGATTTATATAATTTGGCGATATTGGTCATTTGCTTTGAATTTGAAATTAAATGTTATGATTTGTTGCTTAATATTTAACACTGATGTCATATAAGCTCCGGGTTTGGCGTGATTTTTTTTAGGACAATTTGGCGAAAACCTCGTTTTCGAATACCAGTTATATATGTATTTTCAAATTATTTCTCTATTATTTTTAAAATGAAATAACAATAAATAAAAAAAAATTAATAACTATAGAACAAAGCAATTTATAACATTTTTTTCTTAATTAAAAAGAAAACAAATGTAAATAAACATTTATTGATGAATAAGCAACAATAGCCGGGTTACCATGTCAGGCAAAATAACACCATTGTGGCGCCAATTAGGCACGCCGGCCGGTGCGTAAATGACATCTGAGCCTAAAATTTTTCTTTTCGGTTCGTTTAAAAAAAAGAAAGAAGTGTAAGCCATTAATTTTAAATGTTTTTTTTTTCTTAAGGAAAATTTTGTATTAAATAAAATGATAACGAAAAAAAAAAAAGCATTGTTCTTAGCATAGATTTAAGGGAGGCCAAACTTGCTCGCCAAATTAGTTTAAAATTATAACCTTTTTTGAAATGCGAAAAAAAATATCTGTTATGATTGAAATTTGAGTTACCATCATTAGAAAAATTTATATAAAATTAGAAAAAAATTAATATTTCGAAAACTAATTCGAATTTAAAATTGTAATACCAGTTTTGAAATCTGAGGATCAATATTGATTTTTGGTGTTAATTTCATCGCAAAATATTCCATATTTTAGGAGAAATCGCCGTGAAACATAATCAGTTGTTTAATCAGTCGATTCATACTTCCGTTTCATACTTCCGTTTCATAAATTCGTTTCATCAGGATTTTATATATACGAGTTGGAACCCGTCGAAATTCGACGAATTATCATGTTTATAATGGAACTGTTAGATCGAATTTATAATAAACCTACAAAAATAATTACAATAAAAAATTCATCTTGCATTGGTTGTATAACTCTTAAAACAAATAATGTTTTTAACCTAAAATTACCAAAATATTATTTCCACTAACTTCAACTGCTTAAATTATTGAAAAGTAGACTGTATTAGAATACGTAATCAAGATGAGTAATTATGTTGATGTTATCGATTGAGGCTCTTATGTTTGTTTTTATGGGATGAAAAATCAGTAAAAAGGATTTCTCTTTGTCACATCATAAAATTTTCCCCCATAAAATCTTAACTGTGCGTTATTTTCACATTTTAAAAATTTACATACGTACCACTCAAATTTACAATTTAAAAGTATTTTAACGCGCAATACATTATTAATGAATGTATTTCCAAACTTAATGTCACGTTTGTCCGATATAACTTTTCATGTGAACATTCACACAAACTTTAAGTTCTAATCTCAGTACCCGCGAAAATTTACCATTCAGAAATTTGCCTTTAGTTGCCATAGTATTGGTCAAATATTTAGTTTTATCAAAGAAAAGGATCGTTTTGTTTTAAATATGACATCATTTTTACTCACTGAATCATTTTGCCTAGCGTCTCAAACTCAGTATCAGCGTAATGTAAAAATATTGAAATATCTTCTTCAATCTATTGATTTATTAAGAAGAATGTGTGTGTATTTTAATGGCTGACGTCATTTTCTTTTCAAAAATTAGATAAAAGTTACTTTTAATAACACATACTGGTTACTTTTACATACTAGTTACAGTTACTATTATTTGTAATGCGAAAATGGCATCAATGAGGATATAATCGATAAAAATAAATGAAACATGACTATTTTCCCTTTTTTTCCCTTTACTTTTAATAGAAATGGAGAACTTCAGTTGCCACAATCACAAAATTACTACTAAAAACTATAAAAAAATTAATATCACAAAAATAAATTGAGATAGAGCTTTCAAAAAAATTTCATTTAAAAATACATTTTTTTCCCTATACGAAGGTGTAAAAATTGAAACTGTGCGATGTTTAGAAGTTTAAAAATTTGCAGTAGCGAAAATTGCAAAACCGAAATTTCATTTCAAATTTGAAAGTGTTGCCATTCGCAGAATGACGTATGCGTTACGCACAGGTATGTTTGTCCTTTATAATATAGATAGGGTAGATATATAGGGAGAGTGTGAGCTAATAGTAGGAATTGAATAAATATAGGGAGAGTGGGAACTAATAGTAGGATTTGAAAAATGAACATCTTCGCAAAACAGCGATTTGAGGGTAGGCACATACCTTAAAAGATGGTCTCTTTAAGAACGGTTAATAAAAAAATCGAAATTTAAAAGGTCGAAATTAGCAGACAAATTTCCAAAAATGTTCTAAATTTCTATTTATGTGGAATTGTTAGGGATATAAATTTGAAATTTGACATGGTTGTAAACACTCGCTAATAATGATTTTTAAAAAATTCGAAACATAAAAGGGTGAAATGAGTAGAACATTTTCTAATAACGTTCTAAATTACAATTTCTATTGAATTGTCGCGGACAAATCTTGAAATTTGGCATGGCTGTTACGGTTAGTATGTAAATGCTTACACGCAATAGTTTTCTTTTCTTTTATTGACAATTTAATATCTAATGTTTTTATTTTATGTCAAAATAAAATTTGTTAAATTTATAGCTTCTATAAACTTTAGAAAATTTCAAAAGAAAATTATTGCAGAAATAATAATTTTATTTAAGGGGTTCGGGTAAGCTCTATCTTGTTAAAATATACCAACTTTACGTACCTTTTTCCCAAAAATGGTGAAAGATAGAGGTCTAGATTTTTTAGAGTAGTTTGAATAACGCACTTTACGTATTTTAACAGACCGTTTTCTTTCTAAGTAAAATTGAAAATTGATTATTAATTATTTATTGAAAAACATTTTTAAATTAGCATTTTTGGTAAGATTTCACTGCCTAATATAAATAATTCAATTAAAATAATTAAATCCCTGTGTTAGAGTATGCACTATAACATAAGTATTTAGAAAAATCTGAGTTCTTAAATTTAATAGATATTGAAAAAAAAAAAAAAAGAATACGAACTTGAAAAATCGAAGTTTTTAGAAAAGCCAATAAAAGCTGTGAAGCAGTGTTGCCAGTGGACTACTTTTTTAAATTATGATTTCTTGATTAGCACCACTTTTTTGAAATAGTAAAATTCGCCTTATTTAATAACATATTAATTAAGGTGAAAACAATGGGAATTTTAGCACTTCAGAAAAGTGGTGCCAATCAAGATATCTGTATATAAAAAAAGTAACTCACTGCTGTGAAGTTCTTTAATAGAAAGTATGAAAAAAGCCAATATTTTTTTTATATATAAACATGTGTAATACGTCATTGAAAAGATAAAAGTTTAAACTATTTAATGATAAAAAAAAATAAAAATCGATTTTTTTGCTGAATTTCGCTTACCCGGTCTCCTTAACCTCGCTGCGCAACCCGAGAAATACTCGGGCATGCATTTTTCCGTCTAATTAATACGATTTGGTTATTCCCACCAGTTATTTTTTTTAGCCAAAACTTTGTCCGATTTAATCAGGACATTTTCTCCGATTACGATAGTCAAACATTTCTGCTTTAAAGAACCGGTGGTAAAAGATAAAAAATTCTGTAAAAGACGCTCATCGCGAAGAATTACTTAAGCAGCGAGACGGTTAAGTCAGTAAACCTTTATCAAATGTTTACATTTTGTTGTCACATATTATTCGAATGAAAATAATAAAAGATTAACTTTATGGACTGTTAATATTTGCGATAAGCTTTCCTTTTCTTTTATATAGTTAAATATAGTTAAGAGAAAGGTGAAAAACTAATGTTTGAAACCATCATTTAAACACAATGATCCATTTTTATCCTATATCCGCCTAGCGATTAACACAAAACTTTGAATTAAGTGTTAAGAAGCGCTCCGTTTCGTGTTTAAAATTGTTATATATAAACTAATCTCACTATGATAATTTACGAATACGAAAATTTTAAGCGTTAGCACGTATCTAATATTACAAAGAAGAAAAATTTGTGTGTTTGTTTGTAGTGGATATTCTCTGGATCTAACAAACCGATTTTTAAAATAATGATGGCAAAATGATGGTGCCTGTCTCTACCCTAACATACTCAATATTTTATTTCGGTACCACTACACTAAGGAAAGAAGAAGGTGCAGGAGCAAAAAAGTTCTAAAATTACGCTTTTTATGATACTGGAGTGGCTAAACTGAAAATTCGGCATTTACATAAATCGAACATTTACTTAAAAGATGAAAATGCTCTTTATGAACGATTTCTAAAAACAAATCGACATCTGAACGCACGATATAAGGCGGAAAACGCCCCAAAAATGATCCACATTTCGATTTATATGGATTTGTTGGTGATAGAAACTTGAAATTTGACATGGATGTAAAATGCTCCCTAAGAATAATTTTTGAAAAATTCCAAATAAAAAAGGTTGAAGTAAGCAGAAAATGCTCCAAAAACGTTCTAAATTACGATTTCAATTGAATAGTAATTCAATTGAAATTCTCTGAATCTACCAAACCGATTTTAAAAATAATGAAGGTAAAATAATGGTGCCTGTGTCTGCCCTAACATAGGCTATATTTTTTGTCGGTACCACTACCTTAAGGAAGGAAGAGAATGCAGGAGCAAAAACGTTCTACAATTATGATTTTTGTGATACTGAAGGTGTTAGAAAACGAAAATTCGGCATGTTAGTTACTCAAAGATGTAATTGCGCCTTATGAACGATATCTAAAAATATCCGAAATTTAAAAGGGCGAAATAAGCAAACATGTTGTAAATTTCAATTTCTATGGAATTGCTACGGATAGAAACTTAAAATTTGACATGGCTGAAACTTTTAAGTCGAAAATGCTCGCTAAGAATGGTTTCTTAAAATGCGATATATAAAAGGTTGAAGTGAGCAGAACATGATCTAAAAACGATTTGAATTGCGATTTCTATTGAATTGTTGCAGGGAAAAAAATAGCATGGCTGTTACATTAAACATTGTTCGTACACTTCAAGGATTTTTACCAGAATTTTCGTAAAGTGATATTTGGCTTATTTACACTCTAAATTAAAATGTCTGAAATTCAGACACTTAAGTGTCTGAAATGGAGTGTTCAATTTTCAGACATTTTAAAATGTCTGAATTTTTTCAGACACTTTTTGCGTCTGAATTTCAGACACTTCAAACGTCTGAATCGCATCCATTTTTTTGTAAGCATCATACGTAGCCATGTTTGACCACGTTGAATCCTGGAAAAATATTTGGCTGTGGTCCTGCCCCCCCCCCCCAATACAGCCTGATTTTTTTGGTGCTCTCAGTTTTGGTATACAATTTTCGTTACGTTGATAATTTAAATCATTTACGACATTGTACTGATTATAATCAATATCTTGAACTTCAGGAGTAGAACAAGATTAAAAAACAAAAAATATTTATCTAAATATTAGATTTTTTTAAATTTATTTTGTTTTTAACCTTATTTTACTTTAAAAGTTCAAAATATTGATTATAATCAGTACAATTTCGAAACAGATTTAAAATATAAGCTTTACAAATATTGCACATCAAATTTGGGGGCACTACAGTCGTAGGGGGACGGGGCACTTCCCAGTTTGCCCTTCCTTTAATCAAGAAGTACTTTTGCAAAAAACGCAACCCTGCATTATAGTTGTCTAAATTGAGATGTCCGGTATTCGGGAGTATCCGTTGTGGAGGTTAATGGACATTCTCGAATAGCGAACACCTCTATTTAACGAATACTTTTTTAATCAGCAGACATACATATTTGTATATTTTTACCTCAAAAAAGTAGACATCTCCAATTATCGGACAAATTCCGCGGTCCCGAAGTGTTCGCTATTAAGGGCTTTTAAGGTACATAGATAAATATATATATATATTTTATAATCTTGTCCTACTCTAAAAGTTCAAAATATTTATTATACTCGGTTGAATGTGGAAAAAGATTTAAAATATCAGATGTACGAAAATTGCAAAAATCCCCCCCCCCCCAAAAAAAAATGAAAATATAAAAAAATATATTGCCACATAGGCAATTTTACATATACATCACTTGATAATCACAACAGCCATTTAACTATGAATAATGAAAATAAATAAATAAATATTCTACTTTAATAACATTGGGGAAAAAATGACTTTGGTATTTTGTTAAATATATTTGCGTTTTTAAACTTGTCCTACTCTAAAAGTTCAAAACTTTCATTATAATCATGCAAGATTTAAGATATCAGCTTTACAAAAATTCATGCAAAATCCCCCCCTCCCCCCCCAAAAAATGAAAATACTTATTTAAAAATTATGTTTTTAAAAAATTTATATTTCCACATGGGCAAGTTTTTATGTAGATCAGAGGGTACTCACAAAAGCTATTCAACTATCAATAAAAACAAATAAGTACATATTCTATATTAAAAACATGAGGAAAAAATAACTTATGATTTCCAAACTTCTTTCATCTTAAATATATACAGTAACATCTGTCATTTTTGTATTTTTCGTATAAGTGCATATAAATAAAGTTACCACAATTTTAAATACGAAATCTAGTTAGAGGTTTTTACTTTTTCCCATTATAAATTTCAAATTACTTTTTTATTAAAAATAATAAAAAAATCAGTATTAGAGTTGATTGCAAATCAAATACATATGTATATTTTTACAGGCAGCTTCATATAATAGACCAGTCTCATTTACTTTATTTATCTTTTCTTAATCTGCGGTTTTATGCCAGGAAGTAAGAAAGCATTAGGTCATCTTTCAAAGTTTTTTTTTTCTTTACTTCCTTGTGGCCGTCATTTACTGCGAGATAAAAATTATCCATTGAAACTAAGAACTGACATTCAATATATAATTCGTAATAAAAAAGAACGTCATAAGTTTAAAAATATATACTTCTAGAATTAATGGGGTTTTTTGCGAACAGATTCAAAACTAATTAAATTTCATGCAGGATTTTGTTTAGTACAATAAATAAAATCATAAAATACACTAATTTTACTACTATAAAGAAACTTACTTGAGTTGCTGCAAGAGGTAAGAAATTTTCCTCGGTTTGAAATTTTAAAAACTACCACAACCACAGTGAGGGAGAAAGACTTTCATCAGTTTAAAAGGTAATCCCATAATACATCCGACTAGCCATATTTAAAGAATGAGATGTTTCATGCTAAAAACAGGACCCGCCAGACAAAAGTTTCTTTTTTTTTTGCCAGCTTCGACAGGACGAAGATGAATAACACAATATTATTGATATAAATTGATACGAGTTAACACTAAGCCCATTGCACACGCTTTGTAGAATTTCCGGGTGTAATCTTCAACCGTCGTCTACTTCTGTTCTGTGTCTATCCCGCCCTTGTATCGACGACAGCTTCTAAGAGATATTTGATGTCGAGCACACACGTCAGATGTATGTATTCAATAAATAAATAATCCAAGTTAATACGAATTAAAATCACAGTACTTCACATTTCGCAAAAAACGATTTAAAATACACGCGTACATAAAAACAAACTTTGTTTGAATTACAACGTATACCACTTCGAACGAAGACATCTAAAACGCATGCGCAACTGGGAGTGCTAGTGCCCCCTGGTGGTTATTGCGTCGGAAGAATCAAAACGTCTTAAATTAAGACACGTTTAAAGCAATGAAGTGTCTTAAAATAAGACGTTTGCGGATATTTTAGACATTATTCTCAGTTCGTTTACACCATGGTCATAGTAAGACGCTTATGTATCTTAAATTAAGACATCTATAGTGTCTTAATTTTCAGATTAAGACACTTAAGTGTCTAAAATTCTTTTTCAGTCACATATGTGTCTAAATTTAAGACGCTTCTATTTGCAGTGTAATGAAAACGAATTCTACATTTTGATATATCGACAAGTACTTTACGAAATTTCGGGTTGTAAAACACCTATAATGCCCTGAATCCCCTGATGTGTATGCTCTGTTAAAGACGTAAATGCTCGCATACAAGATTTTTTTTTTTTTTTTTCGGAATTTAATGTTTAATATTTTATTTTACATCAAAGTAAAATTTGGTACAATTATAGCTTCTGTAAAACAATAGAAAATTAATATATATATATATATATATATATACTAGGAGTCCCAAAAATGACTGATGGATTTTAAAATTCACTAACTTCCAAACGGTGACAGATATTTAAAAAAATATTTCAGGAGTTTAATGTATGATGTCAGGAATTTTTGTACTGTGATTCTTGATGTTAGTTCGAATTTCAAACAATAGATGGCGCTGAGAGCAACAGGCGCTCTGTCCAGATCCGATGTTTGGTACTTCGGGATCCATTCAATACATTTTAATCTCATTCTTTCGCATGGAAGAAGACAGAGGTCGAAAAATCGAGCCTGAATTTAGAGGTTATTGCTTGCAGCGCAATCTATCGATGCTATTTGTAACTAAAACTGTGAATCGCATCATAAAAACTCCTGACATCTTACGTAACACTCCTGCAAGAATTTTTTAAATATCTGTCACTGTTTGCAAGTTATGGAATTTTAAAATCCATCAGTCATATTTGCGACACCTGGTGTATATATATATATATATATATATATATATATATATATATGCTGTAAAACCTTCTTTGTCCGAAACTCTTTTAACCGAAACTCTCGGTTAACCGAAATCTATTTTTAAAGCTTTTATTTTTTATTTATTTATTTTTTTTTTTTTTACTATCAAATTTCTTGTGTGCAAAATCCATTTTGAAAGCATTTTTTTAAACTATCATATTCCTTGTGTTCAAGCTGTCTTTTTTGAACTACGAGTACATATAAATATTTTAGATCCCCTTTCTTATAGTTCCTTTGAATTTAACTTCAGCTTGCGTAAGCTGCGGAGTGGAAAAAAAGAAAACGAATAAATTGGCAATTCTGAAGATTTTGAATGTTTTGCAAAAGGTTTGGCATGGCTGGAGCAGCAGGATGTATAGGACGCATGTGTGATACTCGTGAACTAATAATATTAAAAAACTTCGTGATAGGCTTCAAAGAAAAGGCAATCGAAACTGCGACAAACAAAACATTTTTTCAAACCCTTGTGATATATGTAAAAGGTACTTAATTTAAAAATTAAAATTCAGGTAATTTATTCTTGTTTCTATTTCGCTATTGTTTTATTTTTATTAAGCACTTGTTACCATAATAAGAAATATTGCATATCTTTCTCCTTAATCTTAAAATGGTTGCATTCTCGATTCTCCGAAAATTTAGATTTTTCGAAAGAGGGTCGGTCCCAATTACTTCGGATAATCGAGGTTCTACTGCGTATATATATATATAACCATTAATTAAACATTACCGACCATCATCAAAAACCGCATTTTTGTGAATTAATTGACAATAAAAATGGATGCCACAAACCTATAATATAGAACTGTAGGTATAAAATAAAGTATCTTATACTTAATTACAAGAATTAATAAGGAAGAATAAAAAAAGAAGAATATGGATTCCGAAAAAATTGAAAAACTTATATATTGAATTACGTTTTCAAGAGTACAAAATTCAATGATATAAGCAATCGGTTGTTTTCTGTGAGAAAAAAAAGCTAAAAGCTGTAAAAAAATTTTCTCCTGTACCCGAACAACAAACAGAACCAAAAGAATAGTCTCAAGATGAAAACAGAACATTATCAAATGGTATGAAATGGAAAGAAACACTACAACCCATTAAATATTTAATTTATAGCAATAGAAATCTTACACAACTTACCGAATAAATTCCCAGTAGATTTTCAAAATATATTCCCGCACATGGAATCCACAAGCATGATAAGATTAAGGTGAATAAAACAGTTAAGTTAACACAGAAATTAACTTTTACGCTTTTTTACTACCAATAAAATTTAATAGAAATTTTCGTCTTGTCTAATCATGAGATTTCGACGATTAAATAAGACAATATTTACTATAAAATTTTAGTGGTAAGAAAAAGGCGTAAAAGTTGGCAGCTATGCCTATGGATTCAGTTAATTCATTTTGAAATACCGTGATAAATACAATTAATATAATATAAATAGAAAATAATTACATTATTTAAAATACCTAAAAACAATTTTAATTTGTTTAATATCAATTTTACAATATTGCCAAAAGCAGCGTTAAATACCACATGGTGTAAAAAATTAAAATTATTACTTTAATAGAAGCTTTAAAAGGACAAATTTTTTTGGTGCTGCCATGCATTATTTTATTTTAAAACTATTATCATTATTCAAATGTCACAAAAAGAAGAACCTAATAGAAGCTAAAGAAATAAAAACATATCAACTGCATTACTACACAAATCCTAATATAAAAATACCATACTATATCATTATTAAAAAAAAATTAAATAAATTAAATGTTAATAATATGCTTTCAATATATTCTATTACCAAACCCATTTAATCTACAATGAGAAATTAAAAAAAAATTAACATTGATAATACATAGAAAATAGCTATATGCTATAAAATAAAATAAATTATATATAATAATAATATTAAAAAAACCTTAATAATTACCATTACATATAAAAAATGAGCAGGAAAGAAAATAAATAAATAAATAAATAAAAAATGGATGTTTATAGAAGATTGTCAGGTTCTAAAATTCCCAATATCCTAAAGATCACAAATATAGTGTGTGAATTATCTTCATATTAGCCATAAAAAAGCTAAAAAAATATGATTGTGACAATCAAACAAATTAAACCGATAATTAATCGTGGAATACAAAGTTGAAAATAAAACAATATTAAAAAGTATAGAGGAATAATAATAAAAACTATTTACCCAATTTTAGTACGTACATTTATACATTAGTTATATCAAATAAACTTATATGCATAATATTCACTAAAAAGATGGTATACTATTATTAATTAATATGATATTGTCCTGAGTAGACTAAATTTTAAAAACAAGTTAATATTGAATTTGATTAAATAAGTTAAATTTAATATGGATTGAAATAAAAAGAAAAGTCACCAGTTACTTATAAAACATCAAATCAACATCCAATAAAATTCGTATAAGAAATGTAGTTATAATACTAAAGCTCCATCTTTTTTTTAAATTAATCATTGCGTATTATCCAGACAACACCACCCTCCTCCGTACTCTAACATCTACCCACCCAACCATCCTATAGAAATTGTTTATTATTATTTTACAATTTTTAATTTTTTATAAATATTTTTTATTTTATAAATTTTGTTGTAATTTTGTTTACACATGTGTTATTATTATTATTATTATTATTATTATTATTTTTTAAAGATCATGTAAGTACTAATTGTATATTAATGAATATATGAATTTTTTTGGAAAACCATGATATTTAATGCTTCATAAATTAGTTTTTTAATATTATTGTTAATTAGATGAAAAGAACATAAATATTTTATTCTATATAAATGATTAAGTAGTATATTTCGATATACAGATTGATGGAGACAAGATTTAAAATTTGTAAATGTATTAACTTTGAATTTAAATTCTTTACGTTTATCATATAAATCTGTTATTGTTTGGGGTTCTTTTATTGTAGTTTTAAGATCTAAGAAGTTAATTGTATTGTTAGATAAGAAGTTTTCCGATAATTCCAAATTAGTGGGATAATCAACTGGAAATTGAGAAATTTTAGATTGATCAGTGGCAATTAAAATTATGTCATCAATATAACGATATAAATGGAGATTATTATTAGTAAAAGTACGTTCATAGTGATATAAGTATAAGTCTGATAATAAACTGGATGTACAACCACCTTGTAGTATACCGTCGTGCTGTAAATATAATGTGTTATCTTGCAATATATAATTATTATAGATAATGAAGTTTGTTAATGATTTAAAATATGCGATAATATTAGATGATAATTCCAGTTTTTTATAATACTTTTTAAATAATGCATTTATAATATTATGTAAATCTAATAAGTCATTATTAAAAAGATCTTTGAAGTCATATGTCGTTATATTATATACACAATGAAGATTTTTTAAAATATTGACCGGTTGATAGCTATTTTTTATACAATGTGTATTATCATTGTTTGTAGTAAGTATATATAATTGATTAAGAATTTTTAATAGAAGTTTATTGGCTTTATTATTATATGCATTGCAACCAATAGTTACAGTCCTAAATTTAATTGGAGTTTTATGAAATTTGGGAATAAGAACTAAATAAGTATAATTAAAGTTAGTAGATAGAATATTTAATAGTTTATAATAACTTTGAATTTTACGATTATTTACGATTACATTTTCATTAGTTTTTTGAAAAGATTTATCAGAAGAAATACAGGTTGTAAGAAGTTGGTGATAATAAGATTTACATATGATTGCATAATTATTAGGAGATTTGTCTACATATGTAATAACGTAGTTTTTTTGTAATTTAGTAATTTGTTGGAAAAAAAGCTTTGTGTTAATAGAAACCAAATCAGAAATATTATTTTTTAAAGTCATAGTTAATTTTTCAATTACTAATATTTTCCATTGATTAAAATATGCAATAGGTTTATTGTAAAAGATTGAAATTTTATATATAAAACTATCTATATCATATGTAAACTGTTTGATAATAGATTTAACAGTAAATTTAGAAGGAAGTCTATATTTAGTACCAAAACCCATTAGTTTTTTTCAATTTAAAATCATTAACAATATTAAGATTTCCAGTGATTATATGTCCTTGATCATTGTTTATATATTTTTTTAGTTTGGGGTCATTGCATTTACACGGAAAATTAATTGCAGCAGATGTATTTTTTGAAAATGTATTGTAGTTAAAAATCTTTCTACCAATTGTATTAGGATATTTAAAGGTTTTTTATATATGCAGATTATTAATAGGAAAATAACTGTTTTTATCGTTAATTATAGAATTGATATTAATTTTATTAAATATATGATATGAAATAGTTATTATCATTTGAGTATTCGTATTTTGAATTTTATGTTTTTTTTTTTTTTTTTTTTTTTTTTTTTTTTTGTAAATTAATATTTAAAAGATTAACCCTAGTCATAATGAGATCAAGATATATATCAGAAAAATGTTTAGAGAAAGATTTACTTAGAAATACATTTAAATGTTGTACAATCTGTTTCTTTTTAATAGCAAATATGTATTTTCGAATTAATAACCAATTATAATGCTTTAAATATTTGCTTTGAAGATCATCAATTTGTTTAGTGATACATTTTTTAGAAACTACAACTGATGATGAACACTTTCCACGTTTGTTTCGTGTTATTTTACAATTTAAATTATGATTAAGAGTAAGATAAATAGGAGAATAATCAATAGTGTTATTTATACGTGAAGACTTTGACAGGTCGATTAAATATTTCACTATTAAGTCCATAAGGATAAATTGTGTTGTAATATTTCATGTATGATGACTCCATATAAAGCCGTTCTGATTTATTTTTTTAGAATTTGAAGGATTTCAATTGTCGTATTTTTAAATTGACGTTTATGAAAATGTTTAATTTCAGCTGTAGACTGTAGATTTTTTGCTTTGTTTTTATTAGAGTCTGAACGATGTTGATTGATACGTTTATGAATTGGACCTGATGTTTCACCTATATATTTCATGTTACATAAGTTGCACTTTATGCAATAAATAACATTAAATGCTTTACAAAAATTTGAATAATTAGGATCTGAGACAATTTGTGTCTGAGAAGCATATGGACATGTCTTGCACCGAGCATCTGAACACTTACGAAAAAGTAAAGGTCGAGGGGGAGAGTATAAATGGTCACTGGATGACGATCCAGAAACAACCACATTATTGTTCTTGTACCAGGCACTATACTGCATAAATGCTATGTGTATCTTGCGAGGATCGAGATGTTTACTAAGAACTGCCATATAAAAAATTTTTTTGGAAAATGCAATATTTGCAAAACATAAGATAATATAATAATATAAAAATCAATAATAAATGAAATTAAATTAGTCTTGATTACATTTAATATTAAATATCTTGGGTATGAAATATAAATTTATATACAATATGCACAAAACAGAGAAGCAGTACTCAAAAACCATCTTTAATATTTCCAAAACCAAATAATGATTACCCTAAATGCATAAACTAATGCATGAAACCACTGGACTTTTTAGAACAAATAAAATAACCGCATCTAAAATCCAAAACCTAGAACTACAATAACCATGCAAAGACGACGAAAAACGCTATCCCAATTGACTTCTCAGATCAAAGTAATATAAATATAAATGACTAAAGCTTATTAACATAAAACGATTATTAGAAATATATATTGCTACATATTGATGTATATATATAAAAAGAATATATCATAATGAATAAATTTATGAAAAGCTATAGCAAAAAAATTAATCTAATAAATTGAAAATATATAGGACAATATCATACAATAACAACAAGAAAATACATATAAAATACATAGCTAGAAAGGTAAAAATCATAAAATGAAACTTTGCGATCATAAGAATGAAAAATTTAATGGAATTTCCTAAGGGAGGTATCAGATAACTACAAAGTAGAAATCACATAGTAATACACAAAGATTATGCGCTTTTGCAGCAAAGATCTAAGCGTATAATATTTAAAAGATTGCTAAAACATTTAGCTACCTAGGTATATATATATATATATATATATATATATATATATAAGATACCAATTAAGGAATAAATAATTCAAAATGAATTGTTGCATTCAAAATGATAAGATATAATAAAAAAAACATCATGAAAAGCTTACATTCATAATTACATGCGCAAATGCTGCTTAATAATTTGAATGCTAATATATAACCATGTATATATTATATATATATATATATATATATATTACAGAAATAATAATCTTATATAAGGCAGTAAACCTTTGACAACTGTTTACTTTTTGTATTCACATATTATTCGAATGAAAATAATAAAAGATTAACTTTATGGTCTGTTACTGTTTCAGATAAGGGACATTCTCACAATCTTTTGACTTTCATGTCCCTGAATAATAAATTTTATTTTAATACACTTTTTTGTGTGTGTTTTTTTTTAAATTTCATATACTGGGGAACATGCCATTGCATGATTGCACAAAATATTAACGAGATAAATAAGTTTAGGATGATGTTGGGGGTCCAAACACCTGGAAAACTCCTATACCGTCCCGTGTCCCTGATGCTGATTTTTAAGTTTGGAGCTGTCTGGATAAAACTATTTCAATAAAAATAATTCAATGTAATTTTTTCCTTAAACTGGAACTATTGTTTTATATAAACATGTAGCTAAAAATTAACCTGCACACATTTTTAGGGTTGTTATTATTTTTTTAAACTCTGTACCTGGGTTTTAGATTCCTTACTATCCCTCTTCTAAAATTATACAGAAAATCATTTCATATGCAGCCACAGAATTTTTTTCAAGTTTTTTCTCATGCAGAAGTATGCTAGAGAAATAATGTCTAAAATTCTTTGGCAGGAAATTTACTGTAGAATTTAAATCAGCATTTAAATATCAATTTCAAGCATCGTGGCTTTATTGGTAGTCTTACCGTCCCCATGGTTTATTCCTGCACTTTTCGAGGTAAATTAAAAAAAATAATAATAATTTAATTCAATGTTAACAACTGTTTCGAAAAATAAATGAACATTGTGGCTATCGAATTATCACTTAGTCTTAACATGATTTTCCTAAAAATAGGTGGTAATTTTCCCTACCGTTCCATCCTTATCGTCCCTTTTTTTACCATTTCGTCCTTTTTTTCCAATATCATCCCCCTTTTTTTACCTTACCGTCTCTTCTTTAACACCCCCTTAAGACAATGTTATACAAAAATTCTGTATTAAAAGTAGTACATTGTTATTATCTCTTATTTGAATATCCTGTGGGTACTATGCAAATTCATTATAAGTAAACATTTAGAAGAAAATAAAAAGTTAAAGGGGTAAAATGGTAAAGAAAAATTAAACTCGCAAGTTTAACTTAAACCTCAGTTAAATAAAAAAAAATTATCTGCTGACCATTTTTTCTTTATTTTGAATCTTTAAGGCATTCGTCTATCAGATTAAAATGTTATTTTAGCAAGTTTAATTTTGTCAGATTTTTTTCCCAAAAGTCAAAAGATTGTGAGAATGCCCCATAAGCTTCTCTTTTCTGTTATATTATTAAATATAGTTAAGATAAAGGTGAATAATTAAGGTTTGAAAACACTATTTTAACACAATGATCCGATCCAATTTTCATCCCAATTCCATCACAGGATTAACATAGAGCATTCAATTAAGTGATAAAATGCGCTCCGTTTCGTGTTTAAAATTATTATATTTAACCTAATCTCAAAATGATAATTAACGGATACAAAATTTATAATAGTTAGCATGATAATTGTTGTGTATTAGATTCTTCATAATTTATAATATGGAAACATCGATTTTATGATATGTATGTTCATAGAAAAAAAAGTAAACACCCCCTAACTAACTCTTCAGCAAATTATTGTAGAAGGAAGTTACTGGTACCAAACGATTGGAAATAAAGTCTACTTTTAAATGATGCACATAAGATTTGCTTAGGGGGCCATCGACATAACAAAACGAACCCTTTTCTTTCAATAGCAGTACTCAAATTTGACATCATAAATAGATTGTACATACTTCAATTAGCCTAAATCCAAATTTTCGTAAAAATCATATGGTTAGTTTCAATGAAATTAGTTATTTTAAAATATGCATATTTTAGAGGCTGTATCCAAATTGAAGTTCGGTAATTGATTTTTGAAATGCTACGGAATCACTATGTCACTTCTATTAATGTATTATTTCTTGCCAATATGAACATCTAACTCGTTTAATATATTTCGATTATTGCTAACCCAAATGTTTCATTAAAATGAGTAAAATATGTTTTTTTCAAATTATGCTTTTCTGGACATCATAGACCTTAAACCGTCATTTTAATGTTCTTTATCCCTCTAAGTGTTTGGGGCGTAATATTCCGTTCACTAAGCTCCAGGTTTCACAGCAATACAAGCAATATTTAAGATAATACAATTCTATAGATTTAATGAATTTTAAATACATTCAAGAATGATTAATACTGTCAAGGATTACATTCATATTTGCAATTGAGTTTTTTCTTTATAATGTTGAAAGAATCATATTTTCTTAGCATCTAAAAGAAAATGCAAAGAAAACAACATTACAATTTTACCCTTTTGCAAGACACTTGGAGGGTTATTTATAATTCGAAAACTACTCGGAAGAAAAATTTGAAATTGAGAATATTCATAAAGCAGGACATAATAAATTTAATTCTATCAAAAAAATTTTAGGTTACAATTCATATTTTTCTTTAATATTAATTTCCTAATTTATAACTCATGTTATAAAATTTTTAAAATTACAAGTTCAATGTATTTTTGTTTTACATATTTTAGTATTATAACCAAACATACAAATTATTACATTAGGATTATAATTTCAAAAGATATTAATAAAAACATGAAAATGTAATTTAACATTAAAAGTTCTAAATTTTGAATGTTTATATATCAAAAAATCATAGAAATGACTTCAAAGTTCGTTTCTAGGCATAGTTTGAACCGAAGATTTAAAATTTCTTCTCAAAATTGGATGTTGCCATTAAAAACACGAAATTTAGCATTGTTTTGATTTTTACAGATGACCCCCCCCCCCCCCCCTAAGCAAATTATATATACATCATTTAAAAGTAGGCTTAATTTTAATCGTTTGGTACCAGTAATTTTTTTCTATTATAATTAGTTGCAGTGTTAGTAGGTGGTGTTTACTTTTCTTTCAACAACTGTGCGAATTGTTTTAAAAACATATTTATTTATTTTATATTACATATTATTACATTATATTTTACATTTATCTAATTTTGTGCAGTGTACGGCTGTATATATGTCTATTAAGACAATATATACAGTCACGCATTAAAAATGTATAAGACAATTTGTAAATATCATTACATCTAGTGCCGGTGAAATTTATTTTTTGATAAAATTTGATTGTGGTTAGATCGAAACATGGTCATGACCACATATTTTCATTTGTGCTATTGAACAATAAGTACCATTAAACCCTAATGAGTATAAAAGTATACCACATGTGAGGTTTACCTTTGTACAAGTATACATACCTTTACGAAGTTATTTGTAAATAATGTTTAAGATTTGTTTATTATATTTAGGATTTGTTTATTTAGTACTAGCTAAACCGAATGGCGTGGCTTGGGACCGAGATAATGACCTTCAATACATCTAAAACTAATGTTGAATGATTTTATATATTTAAACGAAATTCTGCCCTAACGATTCTAACATGGAAGACTTTGACTATAGTCATCCAAATTTTCAGATTTCTAGATTTTCCTAGTTATCATACACAAACAAATATCTCTCTTTTATTAGTATAAATACTCGTATTTAGGAAGTACATTCGATATAATCAACTTTAATGAAAATATATTTATACAAATAAAAATTCTATCTTCTTGCAGAGACATGAACACAAAACATTTCATCGTTATACG
This sequence comes from Maratus speciosus, assembly GCA_963932465.1. NCBI lineage: Eukaryota > Metazoa > Arthropoda > Arachnida > Araneae > Salticidae > Maratus > Maratus speciosus. Next base: position 496,014,543 of record OZ010794.1, on the reverse strand, counting down.
TGATAATTATCTTAACTATTATCATAATTTCTTAAACTAAAATGTAAAATGTTTTAGATTATGCATCTTAATATAAATTACATTTTATGAGAATTTGAAATAGGAATGACTTCAATTGTATGGTTAATTTATCACTAATAAATAAATATTTAGTAGTTTTTAAAAGAGGCGTTGATATGGTAGAGTCAAAATTTTATTTTGACTCGTAATATTTAAATAATATAATCGTTAAAATATTTTTTTTTTTATTTTCTGTATTTTAAAATTATTTGTCTAAGAGATGTCTCAGAAAAATGCTGGCAAACAATTTAAGATGAAAAAAAAAAATTAAATGTACTACCGCAATTGAATTCGGAATTTGTGATTAAATTATAAAAACTGATAATTAAATTTTATGATTAATCTTTTCTTTTATCAAGTATATTTTTAAAATTAATATTTATGTTAACTACTGTTACTTGAAACATATTTATTATCGGATTTATTTCAGTCTTTGACGAATGATACATATTTTATGTTCTTTCGTACGTTATTGTTTGTTTAAATCACAGCTTCATTTAATCAGTAGATTTTTTTCCAACTGACTAGGGAACACCCCCAACTATCAGTTGCGGAATTTGATGAGAGGGGTATCGTTCGAAAGCTCTTACTACAATGTTCAAGAAATGCATAGGAACTATACTCCCAAATCCAATAATTCTCGACCTATAGGTCCCTTTCTGTTTAAGAAGAAGCAAAATAAAGAAGGGGAAAATAAAATAAGATTAATTTAAAAGCTATCAAGAGCAGGAATCTTGTTTTATAATAAATCATGATTGTGAAGGAATTTAATGCTCACACATTTTAAATTAAAGGTTTGGCCGGATGTAAAGATGGTAAGTACATTGCAATGCTTCGCAGAACCCATTTTACTTTGAGCTCTTATCCAATTAATTGACTGCATACACTTCAAAGGTTTATGATGTTGTTTATTGGAACTTTCGAGAAAACAAATTTTGATGGGGTAGTCCATTAGACAGGCATGTCTTTACAGTCTCAGAATATCAGGCCGAATGTCTCTCTTACATATAAATCGCACGCCAACATCCAATGGAATACAAAGCCAATATGGGAGTTAAACCAACGCCAAAATTATCCGATGCATAGAAAAGCAATGGGAGAGAATTTAAATTATAGGTAAATAAAATGATAAAGATAAAATTGCGAAAATACTTCAAGCAACTCTACATAAACATCTACAAAACATTAGAATCTATTTATATTATAGAAGACACATATCATTTATGTTAAAATTTATTGCCTGACTTATAATGCAATAAATTGATAAAAACCCTTGTTAATAAAAATGATCGCTTTCTTTTATAAACAAAGTATATCACTGTGTACAACACGGATAGATTAGAGAACGGAATTGTATGAATATAGAAATAGTAAGTAAAACAAATAAAAATAATTTCATTATCACTTACTGCAGTTTGTTTATTCGTGTACAAATGTAATGCACAATAATTACTTATTTCTACCCTTTCTAATGATCCAATCTCATGCTCTACCTTATTCACAGCAACGATTTCATCTTATCTCAAATTGGTATATTTGAAAAATAAATAAATAAATAAATACAAAATAAAAATACAAAATAAAAATACAATACATCATATATCTTTTTTAGATTAGCATTGCACAGCTAAGGCAGTAGCAAAATATAAATACCATCACCAAAAAAAAAAATTTAAAGAGGAATTTAAAGATTTTAAAGAGGATTTTTTTTATTTTTTAACTATTTTTAAAGTTTTGGAACAAATTAGCCCCTGCTGGAGGCTTTTTCTTCCATTCACTTAGTCTCATATAAAATGAGTACATTTGATATATAAATGAATACATTTTTATTGAAACCCCTTGCAATAGCATTTGCTAATAAATTAACACTGCAAATTCGATACATAATTTTTTTAAAATTTAAACACAATAAAGCAATTGTTAATATTAAAGAAAAGAGAAACCGTTTTCGTCATGTTATCCTCAGCAACTGAAAAAAAAAAAAAAGCAATTAATGCAACATTTTGCTACAGTAACATTTGAAAAAAATGTTACTTAAAACATGTTTTAAGAGATTTCGTTACATAAAAGGCATTTCTAAGTAATTGGGGTTATTTTCGGGCCAAAAAAGGCCTGGCACAAAGTAGCCCAGAAGTACTAGTTTTCAAGTTAGCTTTATGAAAACGTAAAAATTTTCTGTCAAAATAAGAAGTTAAAGGAAAAGCTATGATCACACATGTTTGGTTACATAAAAGGCATTTCTAAGTAATTGGGGTTATTTTCGGGCCAAAAAAGGCCTGGCACAAAGTAGCCCCGAAATACTAGTTTTCAAGTTAGCTTTATGGAAACGGAAACATTTTCTGTCAAAATAAGAAGTTAAAGGAAAAACTATGATCACACATGGGTTACAGATTACTATAGGTAGCAATTTGACACTTATCTTATTTGTAGCTCTTATCCAGATGGTTTCACTATAGAAAGTTTGGAGAGTTAAAATTTACTCATGAAACCAGTTGTTTACAAACACACCTAGTGTTGCCACTAAAAAATTAAATTACACCCAAACTATTCAAATACCCTATAGTAGGGTAAAAATTATTTTTCAAGGGCAAAAACTCGAAATTATCTTGTATTGTTTGTTTAATAAAAAGAATAAAACCTTTTTTATGGGATGGACCAATGTAACCCCGCAACGACCAAAGTAGCCCCGGTTGACGGTACCCCCACTTTTAAAGTTTCCTACATGCAGATCACAATTAACCGAATTTACCACAAGGACATCAGATGCAATCACTATTACTGCTATTTCTGGATTCACCGCTAGGCACAGTGTGTATCTTCACACATCTTATCACTTTCATAAATATTAATTTTATCATGAAATTCCTGTCACTTTGAAACTTTTAATAACACCTACAAAGATTACGGTTCACGAGTTGAGAATTTAAGCATACTGACACTGGTAGTCCGCGTTTGTTTCTCAAGTTATTATACTGGAATCATGCATCTATTGAAGGCATATTGGACAATTAATGACGACCTCTAATAGCTGAAAGTTTTTTCGTCATTCTTTCAGGTATTGTTACAAAACAGCAGTCAAAAACTCCTACATGCAGATCACATTTAACCAAAGTTACCAAAAGCACATTAGTCATTGTCAATATAACTTCTGTTCCCGGTATTATCACTAGCATATGTATACCTTCATGTATATTATAACTTTCATCTTACACCTTATGACTTATATACACTGTAAGGGAAATAAATCTCTATTTTACAACAAAAGGTGCTGGCACAATTGCTCTAAATTTTATAAGCTGCAGCCTTTAACAGTTCTGTAAAATTTTTGAAGTCGGGTGAAAATCGCGTTGCTATTGGCTGTGGGATATACGTAACAGAAACAATTCGATTTGTACACCACTTGTCTCTTTCACAACATCGGTGCTTTAAAAGATACAACATAGAGCGCATGAAAATAACATTTTTTTTAGTGCACATATTTACTTTTACCCATCACACTCTCAGAAATACTTTCCTCAATTTACGAAAATATTCTTGGCAGCAGTAATACCGGTATATATCCGAGAAATGAAGAAATTTACATCCTAGGACCAAAAATTTCCGTAAACTGAAAAAAGGAGTCTTTTAAAAAATACGTCTCTTGTTCTTCCGCGGATCCCCTTCACTTTGAACTTAATTAAATTCATCGGACAATTAAATGTAAAAAATTAAAATTTTCATCTTCGGCCGACATTCTACGCACACGGGACCTTTCGGTTAGAAATAATACACTCTAACATGGGACTACCGAGTTCACGAAAAGGTGGTTGAAATTAAGATTGTTTTGAAATCGCAAAAATGGTGAGGTATCATTACATTAATTTATTTAATTATAAAAAACATAAATTTTACAAAATTGTATGATTTTGGGTATGACAGGGAGTAATCTATGTGAAAAAAATGAAGTATGTAGCTTAAATAGTTTCTGAGGATGAGCGCTACACATTGGGTGATTTACCAATTCTAACTGGTCAAAAGTCGACTTTTAAAAGTTTATCCTAGCATAATTTATTTTTTGCCTGTTATAGATCAATAGTTAGGGCGTTGTACCCTGCTATTTGTTTCGATATAAATATAATTGTATGGTCCATAGACTAGCTCAAAGTTGATGTTTCTTAGTTGGGAATGAATCAATCAATTTGAGTATAGTTGTTTAATCTGTTACTTGAAGCGGAATAAAATATACAGCTCGATTATTGACACTTTCAAACAAAATATGAACTTTGTTTTATCGGAATTACGTGCATAAAGTTTGTTCATATCAGCAGTTATTTCATATTTAATATCACAAAAAACTCTGTATATTTTTTACAATTTTTCAGTGTTAATATAGAAAATGTTATGTGATAAAGCACGATTAAGCACAATTTTTTATATTGTTAAATAGTTTAGATTATTACATTTTCGTTCCAATGAAATTTGTCTGCACTTAGGTGCCCTCCAACTTTTTAAAAATGTTTTTAGCTTACTAAGTCTAAATAATTTTTTTTTTAATTTTTGTCAAGTACAATATTCATTTTATCAAAGACAGCAGAATTTAAGTTAGTCACGTAAATAAACTTTTACACCATTATGCAACGGCAAAAAGATTTAAAATTTAACGAAAATGTGAATTTTGTTGAAAATATTTTGTTTATAGAAGAAAATTACAATGAAGAGCACATGAAGTTTTGCAAGAGCGAAATGTTTAAATTTATGATCAAATTTGGACGAAAATTGCCAATTGTATGTAGTTATCTCAGGCCAAAATGATTTAAAATATATTACTTGGGTGCAAATTTCGAGTGGTTACAAAACTGATCCAGACAATTCCTCCAAATTCAGATTTGATACAATGCAAAACATAACGTAGGCATTTTCTCATGATATCTTTTGATTCCCATTCTTTACACATAAGGTTCGTCTGTGCAGAGATAAATATATACAACAGAATATACAACACGGCAATTTGCTGTCGAATGTTTGATCCGTATCTTAAATTTTAGAAAGAGAAATTTTAGGATTTGTTATAATAATACAAAAATAGTTTTTTTCTCTTTAGCTTCCATGCTATTAAGAAAGTATCATTAAAATTATCAAGAAGAACGTAAATTCATGTGTGAATCAGATTATGAAACATTTTTCAACTCATTCGGACTACTATAATAAAACTTTATTGCTTAATAACGTGAAAAACGATGTCTAAGTAATAATTTGTAAAACATATAACACGTTTGAAAACACATTTTCGACGAAAGTCGAAAAAAAAATAGGTCAAAATTTTGCCCGTTCCTCTATATGATTTATCATATAATTCACAATATGTTAAAATTTAGAACAGTTAGTGGACGTTTAGCACAGTTAAAAATTCCTCATCAGCAATTTCCGTCAATAAACAGAAATGTACTTCAGATGTTTTGTGCAACCCTGTATATGATTTATAGAATTTATACACGCTAAATAGTGTGCAATTTTTATAATTTAAAAAAGTGTTCCACAACTGAAAACGCACATCCATCAATTATTGTTCATACAGAGAAAAATTTAACTGATTTATTTTGCGTGCTCCCTGTATATGAAAGATGAATGGCACATCATATTCAATAGTAAGCATCTTATAGAGCATTTCGGAGATATATATCAATTTAAATACTTTTGAAATAGTGTAACATGAACAAAATATGCCACAAACAATTTTTCTCCATAGAGCATAGACCGTAATGTAACACATTTCTTTTTAATGTTCCTGTAAATAATCGATAAATGCTATCCATACCAAATTCTGTAGCAATCATCTTGTAGTGCCTTTGAAGATATGTATATAAATTTCGAAGTGTTTGAAATTATGAAACATCATTAAAAAACACCGCAAACGATTTTCCCCCATAGTCCGTAATGTAATTAAATACTTTTGAATGGGACTGTAGGGGAATTATGACTACTACACGCTACATTTTGTAATACCTAACATTTAATAGTGAATATTAATAACATTTTTGGATTTCATGGCGATGCGAGTATATTAAAGCTAAAAATATTATTGGCCAGCTAGAATCCGTAAATCACACACCGTCCGCTGTGACGGACAGAGGGACAGACAGAGAAGGGAGACTACAGGGGTTTCGTGATATGAACAAAACCCCCAAAGACATTTTTAGTTTTTTCCAGGGAAATCTGCAATTTCAATTCGAATCAGGATGTTCCGTCAAAAGACAAAAATTTCACATAAAATAACGTGTAGGGTAATTCCGAGATTTATGCCGCACATTTTTTTGAATTTGTGTATAAAGTCCCATGGTGGACATAAAATTTAAAAAAAAATCATGCTGTGCTATTTAATGTTAAATATACAACGCGTGTACCCCGACAAAAAAATTGAAAACGTATTATTAATATTTTTTAACAATTTTTTTCTAAAACAGTACACTGCGGCCCGTCACTCATACATCCAGGCTGAGACGCCGCACTTGTGCGGTAGTTATGCCGCGCTTGTAATAAGAACAGAATGAAATTATAAATAAAAATATTTAAAAAAATATTCATATCTGGACTCTAATTAACGATGTAATAACAAAATGAAACTAAATGAGTACAATGAAACGTATTAGTAGGTTCAAATTAATAATTGTTGCCTACTTTCACTATTCAAATTATCGACTTATTTTTTTTTTTTACATTAAATTTTAATTGTTATTTCAGCAACAACGTAATATGAATGTATTAGAAAGGGAAAAGAACAAAAAGTAAAATTGTGTTTATAATTTGTTTGTTAACCCTTATGGGACTGATGGCTTTTACACAAATTTTATTCGGTTTGTACCACTTTTTAAAAAGAAGTTACCTTTACTTAAATAATCATGAAAATACTCTTAATTAAACAAAGAAAATGTTGCTTTTCTTTTTTACTGGTTCCAGTAACAAATTTTGTAAGCTCTTTATGAAGATGCTTATATGCATCTATGATCCCGAATGTTTTAAGAGACCTGTTTTTCGACTACAGTCTACAGAAAAAGTGTCGAAAAAGTACAGTCTTCATGTAACTACATTTAAACACATGATGCAAGGAAGCCAATTACACTTCCTCTTTTTTGGAGTAGTTTGCAAAGAACGTCTGCATTATGCGTAATCCAATTTTTCATTATTATCATTTTGACTTGCATCTTTCTTGCACTTCTTACTTTTTATTTTCTCCTTTGGTTTTAGTAAACTCGATAACATGCCTAACATGGTTAGTCTGTGCAAAAAGAAAAGGAAAAGTTAATAATACTTAATCATCCCGTACAAAAGAAACTGCGGCATGTACACCGGAATAGCAGTGCGGCATGAATCCCGTTTTGCATGGTGCAGACGTCGGCTATCACAGTTACCTGCCATCTCTAAGGGGAATGGCGTAACCATACCATACACACAGTGCTCTATACAAACGCTACACTTAGTTTTGACTTCGAAATAATGCATGCATTATTAATTAGTGCATTAAAAGTATTTAAACATAACGTGTTTAAAAGTTTGGACAGTGAAATCATGCACTTACGTCAAATGAAGGATTGTACTTCTACAAGTAAACATCGAAATGAGATTCACGCTATACACTGGTTAAAATAATCTCATTGCGCACCTATACTGCATGTTTGACGATCATCTATCGATAATTACAAGAAATACAAGGGGTGCGGCATCTATCCCGTATGCGGCTACTCTCCCGGAATCACCCTATACATTCGAAATATTTTCTTACAGACTACTGTAAAACTCGGAATTTGAAAGCCGTGTACCGACGCATGTTTGTAGCATAGAACCTTGAATGAAAGCTTTTAAGTAAAAGTACATATTATACGTAAAAAATACTACAGATTAGTGTCGCCAAATAAATATTATTACGTTTTATAAGCACATTCTAGAAACCATTTCAGCAGCGTAACTTTTAAGCAGCTTTTCAAATTATAGTAAGTTATTTCCACTTCGAATTCATGATAAGTAATTTTAAATATATACAAATTCTTATTGCTGTTATTTTCCTTATTTCTTGCTAGTACTTTTAAAGATTATGTTTCTAAATTTATGGCATATTAATATTTTAAGATTACTTTGAAATGCAGGGCGATATAATACATTATCATCAAACCAATTAAACTTTCTACTCTTCGATTAAAATCTCTTAAAATCTATGAATTCAAACACCACTGATTTTATGACTTTAGTTATTATACATAACGTTATTGTATTTGTGACATATTTATGTTGAAAGAGCCATTAAAGTTGATTACAATATTATGCATTATCATCAAATCCATTAAACTTTCTACTCTTTAATGAAAAGGCTCTTATAATCTATGAATTTAAGCATCACTGACTTTATGATTTTTGCTATTATATATAAGATTATCGTATCTATGACTTATTTATTTCAAAGAACCATGCCATTAAAATTGATTAAGATATTATGCATTATCACTAATAATTAAACATTTTATTTCTGGATATATTTTTGAAAATATTTTGAAGCCCATAACTTCACGTATGACTAGTTTTATGACATGAATAGCATATGATATTGAATAAGATTTGCTGTGCAGCATTCCCCTTCAGCATCTTCTTAAAAATATTTATAATATATATATTTAAATAAAATTATTATTTGTGTTATAATATGAATTTTAAGCACATTTCAGTTGGATCCCAGACATTAACAGCTATGTTTTCACTCTACAGTTTCACTGGCGACCGATAGTGACAGCATGTACAGTCGTGGAAAAAAAAAGTAAACACCCCCTACTAACTCCTCGACAAATTATCGTAGACAAAGATTACTGGTACCGAACGATTGGAAATAAAGTCTACTTTTAAATGACGCATATAAAATTTGCTTATAGGGCCATCTACATATTAAAACGAACCCAAACTGCATTTTTTTCAATGGCAATACCTAATTTTAACGAGATATTTCAAATCTTTGCTTCAAACTATGCTTAGACACCAACTTTCAAGACATTTGAATGATAAGTTTTTGAATTATAAACATTCAAAATTGAGTGCTTCTAATGTTAAATTACATTTTCATATTTTTATTCATAACTTCTGAAATTATGGTCCTAATGTTCTAATTTTTTGTGTCGCAATAATACTAATATACCCAAAGATAAATACGTTGAATTTGCCATTTTTATAATTTTCGGATATGAATTATGAATTATGAAATTAATATTAAAAAAATTATGAATTGCAACCTACAATTTTTTGATGGATTCAGATTTATTAAGTCCTGCTTTATGGAAATCCAAAATTTCACATTTTTCTTTCAAGTAGTTTTCAAATTATGCTTAAAAAACGGCAAAATGATGGTTTAAGGGACCGTCTATGATAGAAGTGACTAAATAGTTTGAAATTTCTTATGCTATCCTATAATCTAACAGGGTTAATTGACTACTTAAGATGCCTTGATCAAGAAGGGAACTCTCTCGGTTAACAATCGAGTACGGAACTTCAATTCGGATACAGCCCTTAAAATACGCTCGTTTTAAAATAATTAATTTCTCGGAAACTTATGGTACGAATTGCATAAAAATTTGTTTTTAGACTAATTGAAGGGTGTAGAGTTTATTTATGCTGCCAGAAATGTGCACTGCTATTGAAAAAAACAAAGTTATGTTTCATTTTAATATGTAGATGGCCCCCTAAGCAAATTTTATATACATAATTTAAAACTAGACTTTATTTCCAATCGTTCGATACCAGTAACTTTCTTCTACGATAATTTGTTAAGGTGTTAGTAGGGGGTGTTTTCTTTTATTTTTCCACGACTGTTCATGTACAATGCTATGATAACAAAATTTTACAACAGGGTAATTTAAAGTAATAAAACAGTCCTGGCTGATTTTTATAGCTGTTAACCTTTAACCTGAAGAAGGGAGCTACATAATTTGGTTAAGTAGATGCATATGGGAACTATGTTGACCAAAGTTTTAGAAGAGCGACACGCCCTTTTAGAAAGCAACAGCCAATGAAGCTGAAACGATTTGAGCCTGGCTTACCGAGACTGAAGGGGCCTTAAAAGAAATAAATATGTTTTATATGAGAATAGTCGAAGTCTCCAAGATCCTCTGATGTAAAATGCACAAAGGGCCGCAGCTACCGAAAATGCGTGAGGAGCCCGAACCTGAGATAAGTTCATGTCGCCCCCAAAGGACCCTTCTGCCGGTTTCCCAAAAGAGTTCTCGATGTATCCGAATGCCCATACCAGAATGCCTCGAATCCTAATCAACCCGATGGAGAGGTCTCCAAGGAGTCAAAGGTACTTTTACCACAACATAATTAAACTGGTATTTTAAATAAAATAATATGAATTTAAATAAAAATTATGGGTATAATCGACGACTGGGATCTAAAATAAATTAGCTATTCTAGCAATTGAAAAGTAGTATATATATAATATTTTTAAAATCTAAAAACCATAGAAATTCATGCTCTCGATAAAAAGAAGTAGAGAGTAAAATAAATAAAGTGATTTTGTTTATCAATATGATAAAAATCTAAAATATGATTGAAAACAATGTACGCTATATTTTTAAATTTACAAAGTTTATAAAAACTATCATAATGTAAAATCAAGCCTCCATATTGAACACGTATAAAATCGCAGTTTTAAATCTGCTTGTTTCTTTAACTTCATTGATTTTGTAAATATGTTTTTTTTTATCAATTTGTAAATAAATATAATTAGTCAAGATATGGGGCTTTCTCACAGTCTTTTGACTTTCATGTCCCTGAATAATAATTTTTATTTTAATACACTTTTTTGTGTTTTTTTTAATTTCATATACTGGGGAACATCCCATTGCATGATTGCATAATAGTATTAACGAGATAAATAAGTTTTGGACAATGTTTGGGGTCCAAATACCAGGAACCCCCCTATACCGTTCCGTGTCCCTGATGCTGATTTTTAAGTTTAGAGCTGTCTGTATAAAATTGTTTCAATAAAAGTAATTCGATGTAATTTTTTTCCGAAACTGGGTCAATTGTTTTATATAAATATGTAGCAAAAAATTAACCTGCACACATTTTTACAGTTCATATTATTTTTTTTAACTCTGTCCCTGTGTTTTTCATCCTTACCGTCCTTCTTACTATACTTATACAGAAAATCACTTCAGATGCAGCCACAGAATAGTTTTCAACTTTTTTCTCACGCAGAAGTACGCTAGAGAAAGAATGTCTAAAATTCTTTGACAGGAAATTTACTGCAGAATTTAAATCAGCATTTAAATATCAATTTCAAGATCGTGGCTTTATTGGTAGTCTTACCGTCTCCACGGTTTATTCTTGCACTTTTCGAGGTAAATTAAAAAGAAAAATTAATTTAATCCAATGTTAAGAATTGTTTCTAAAAATCAATGAATATTGTGGCTATCACTTAGTCTTAACATTATTTTCCTAAAATAGGTGTTAGTTTTCCTTACCGTTCCATCCTTGCCGTCCCTTTTTTCCTATACATTCTCTTTTTTTTTTTAGCTTACCGTCCCTTTTTGAACACCCCTTTAAGACAATATTATACCAAAATTTTGTACTAAAAATACTACATTGCTACTACTTCTTATTTGAATGTCTTGTGGGTACTATGCAAATTCATTATAAGTAAAAATTTCGAAGAAAATAAAAAGTTTTACTGATAAAATGGTAAGGAAAATTAAACTCGCAAAATTTAACTTTGCATAACATAAGTTTAACATAAACCTCAGTTAAATAAAAAAAATTTTCGCTGCTGACCATTTTTTCTCTATTTTGAATCATTAATGCATTCGTCTATCAGATTAAAATGTTATTTTAGCAAGTTTAATTTCGTCAGATTTTCCCCCCAAAAGTCAAATGATTGTGAGAATGCCCCAGAGTTATTTTAATTCTTTTCTTAACTCGCGTTGCCCTATGACTAGTATTTCTTTTTGGTGTACGATCACAATAATTTGTTTATTAATGTAAATTAAGATGTACCAACGTGAATTTTTAGAGGTGTTAGGCAATATTGGACAGGCTTTATTAAAGAATTACCAGTTATAAATAGTGTGTCATTTTTGTCCAGCAACACAAATGCTCCTTTTTTTTCTACATTTTTAAAATAATATTAAAAATTCAGTAAAACATTAGCCGTTACTAGCTAACTAATCCAGTTTCTTAAACTTAGTTATAATGGCTCCTAGAATATTTAGAGTTAAGTATGCTTTATTTCTTATTTCGGTAAAAAAAAATCTATCTCATATTAGATGTAAATTTCCAACTGGGCGAAAAATGTCCGGACCCGGATTCGAACCCGGGACCTCCTGACTGAAGCCGCCAGTGCTCTGCCATCTGAGCTATCCCGGACGATTCTGGTCGAACTTTTTCACCCAACTAACCTTGAAGATTACAGCATCTGGTCTCAAACCTGGTTCAGCTGAACAGAATAAATCTCAGGTAATGGAACTCCAGAAATCGCTGGATACGAAATTACACTAAATACGAAATTACACAAGTGTAATTTCGTATCCAGCGATTTCGTATCCACTGGCGGCTTCAGCCAGGAGGTCAAGGGTTCGAATCCTGGTCCGGACATTTTTCGCCCAGTTGGAAATTTACATCTAATATGATTTGTTTACCAATTAGAATAATTGTGTTAAAATTAATCTAGTGTAATCTATCTCATGTTCAGCAAATGTACAAAATATATAACAAAACTGTAATGTGTACCAATAACATATAAATATTTAAATAATCGTTAGTCCTAAAGCATTTTTTTAAATAAATGAACAATAGTTATAAGAAATGTAACTTTAAGTCTTTATGAAATGTAAAATTCGAACTGTGCGAAAAATACCCGTGCAGGATTCGTACCAGGAATCTCTTGACTGAAGCCGCCAATGCTCTACCATCTGAGCTATCCTGGTAGATCTGGTAGATCTAATTCACCCAGCTAACCTTATTTATTATAGCATCTGGTCTGATATCTGAATCAGCTCAATAGAGTAATCAGAGGTACTGGAACTCCAGAAAACACTGGATACATAATACATACCTGGTAGACATACATACCTGGTAGAATCTGGTAGATCTAATTCACCCAGCTAACCTTTTTTATTATAGCATCTGGTCTAATATTTGAATCAGCTAAATAGAATAATCACAGGTACTAGAACTCCAGAAAACACTGGATACATAATAGATACCTGGTAGACATACATACCTGGTAGAATGTGGTAGATCTAATTCACTCAGCTAACCTTATTTATTATAGCATCTGGTCTGATATCTGAATCAGCTCAATAGAATAATCACAGGTACTGGAACTCCAGAAAACACTGGAAACATAATACATACCTGGTAGACATACATACCTGGTAGAATCTGGTAGATCTAATTCACCCAGCTAACCTTATTTATTATAGCATCTGGTCTGATATCTGAATCAGCTCAATAGAATAATCACAGGTACTGGAACTCCAGAAAACACTGGATACATAATTACACTACATTAATTTTAACACAATTATTCAAATTGGAATAATTGTGTTAAATTTAATCTATTTAAAGTCTTTAATTACTGAATCTGAACAACTTTGATAAAAACAACGAAATCCTTTTAACGAGACACCGAGTTTTGCAATTTGTTATGCCTGGTGTTTTGATAATTGTAAATGCAATAAAATTTTATATGGTGTATTAACCTAAATAAACTAAACATAACAACGATAAAGAATTGTGAAAAAATTCAAATTCAAAGGAAAATTCCGTTTTTTTGTGGAAATTTAGAAATTACAATTATGTATGTCATTTACGTAATTTTCAATGGTGTTTAAAATTTTGTAAACTCTTAGCGATTACTATTTAACTACTTTAATATATGTGATATTATATTGCTCTCTCTCTCTCTCTCTATATATATATATATTGGACTGGCAAATATCACATGTGTAGGTATTAGCCAATGGAACAATTTAAAAACACTACATGTAGCAATAAACGAGATTATTATTAATTATAAATAATATTTATAAAAATGTAATTTAATGTCTACGGCTGTAATTATCTAAATCTAAAGTGCTATGATAAGAATTATGCATACAATCAAAAGCACTCTAAAACTTTATAAAGAGCAATCATTTTATATTGTCCTTTAAAATTGCGCAAAATATTATGCGTTACAATCAAAGCAATAAAGTTTTTATTATTTAGGAGAAATTTCCTAAAATGCTTTTATATTAATGTACCTGATTCTATTTTGTACTATAAATGCCATAAAATTCACATCAATGATTTTTATGGTTCAACATATTAAAGAAATTTTAGTAAAGGATTTTCAAAATAAATTTCAAACAAATTGATAAGAACAATTAAATCTTTTAAATGAGTTATCGAATTCTGTAACTTCTTGTCATTGGCAATAAACGAGATTATTGTTATTCATAAATGATATTTTTAATTTAATGTCTGTGGTCGTAATTATTTAAATCAAAAGCTCTTAGATAAGAATAACTATACATACACTAAAAAGCACTCTTACAGTTTTTAAAGAGCGATTATTTTATATTGTCTTTAAAAAATCAGCAAAATATTATATGGTACTATCAAAGCAATTAAGTTTTTATTTATTCAGGCGAAATTTTCTATTTTATTTATGTGAAGGTATCTGACTCTATTTTATACTATAAATGCCATATAATTCACATCAAGGTATATTATAGAGGAATATATTAAAGAAAATTTAATAAAAGATTTTGAAAATAAATTAGAAACACATTGACAAGAGCAATTAAATCTTTTGAATGAGTTATTTATCAAATTCTGTAACTTGCTATCATTAGCAATAAACGAGATTATTGTTAATGATAAATTATATTTATAAAAATGTAATGTAATGTCTGCGGTCGTAATTATCTAAATAAAAAGCAATCTGATAAAAATAACTAAACATAAACTCAAAAGCACTGTGACACTTTTAAAAAGCCATTATTTTACATTGTCTTTAAAATTCAGCAAAATATGATGCATTACTGTCAAAATAATTAAGTTTTTATTATTCAGGAGAAATTTCCTAAAATGCTTCATGTTAATGCATCTGATTCTGCTTTATTCTATTAAATGGCGTAAAATTCACATCAAGGAGTTTTGTGGAGCGACATATTAAAGAAATATTAGGAAAAGATTTTGAAAATAAATAAATCTTTTAAATGAGTTATCGAATTGTGTATCTTTTGTCTTCCTGTTTTGAAAGTTGATAACTTCTTCAGGCCTTTGGCCAAATATGGGGACGTTTAGTTTTTACCCGACTGCCTAGAAGGGTTATGTGTTTCACGCGTATCTGGGTATGTGGATTTCTTTATACCCTCGAAACATCCCAACGGCTGGATGGATTCTAATGAATGGGGTTTCTGTTGATTCGTCTTAACCGTCCGACAGTTATAGGCAAAGTTTTGTTTTCATAACTTCAAAATAGCGGCCGTAAAATACAAAATGGCGGTAGAGACAAAAAAAAAAAAAATTACGCGCCCTATTGCGTGGCATATCCTTGGATAGGTTTTTCAAAATGAAGACAATGTTTCATTGTGAATTTTACAGTCGAAAGCTTCATTTAAATATTACACAACCTGAAAGTTGTGTAGGTAAGATCTCTAGCTTTATTTTAACCCTAACCTTCATAGACATCTATACGCCTCATCAAAACAGTGTTTATAGATAGGAACTAACAATCAAACAGAACTTAAAAGTCATCAATACAAGAAAATAAAAAAATAGGTAAGTAATCTAAAAAATAATTTCACATTGATGAGAAATAATTAATTAGTTCGCTTTTTACACAGTCGGGTTTTTTTGATATTTTAAATTTAATTTTTACCTGTTTATAATTATATTTACTATCAATAATAAAAACAACAAAAGTTTGATGATTACTTATTAACTGCAGAACCCCTCAACAAGAGAAGTAAAAACTTTAAGGTTTGGCTGCACAGTGGTAGAAAAAAAAGTAAACACCCCTGACTAACTCTGCAAAATAGTATCGTAGACAAAAGTTACTGGTACCACACGATTGGTAATAAAGTCTACTTTTAAATGATGTATATACAATTTTCTTAGGGGGCCATCTACATATTAAAACTAACCCAAACTTCTTTTCTTTTTCAATAGCAGTACACAATTCTGACAGCATACACCCTTCAATTATCTTAAAACCAAATTTTTATGCAATTCGTACGATAAGTTTCCGAGAAAAAAATTATTTTAAAAGGAGCGATTTTTAGGGGCTGTCATCGAAATTAAAGTTCGATACTCGACTGCTGACCCAGAGACTGCTGCCCTCTTCTTGATTAAGGTATCTTAAGCGCCTCTCAAGCAGTCATTGAAGACTGCTACAGATTACAAAATAGTATAAGAAATTTCAAAATATCTAGTCGCTTCTATCCTAGATTGCCCCTTAAACCATCATTTTGTCGTTTTTAAGCATCATTTGAAAACTATTATGGAAGAAAAATGGTAAATTTTGGATCTCCATAAAGCAGAACTTAATAAATCGAAATCCATCAAAAAAATTGTAGGTTTAGATTCATAATTTTTTCGAATATTAATTTCATAATTCAAATCATAAAATTATAAAAATTTCAAATTCAGCGTATTTATGTTTGGGTATTTTAGTATTATTGCTACATAAAAAACTATCAAATTAAGAGTATATAATTTCAGGAGATATTAATAAAAATATGAAAATGTAACAAACAAAAACTGTCTATCTATATGTATCTAACTATGTCTATCTATTCAGAAAATTACTATAAAAAATTATCGAGTTGATATTATTTAAAGAATCTTTCTTTTCAAAATGCAAAAAGTTTCATATGGAAAGTATGTAAAAAGGAACATGCGTAATGGTATGGATAATCGAGCAAAAACACCATTCTTTAATGCAATCTTTAAGTTTATTTTATATATTCTGTTTTTCGTTATATTTTGTTTAAAAGCTGTTGGGGTTATTTAAAGTAACCTAAAAGCATACACTTTGTCAAGAATTCTGTGGTTTTCAATTAGTTTTTTCTGGCAAAATGCACTAAAGACACATTTAACACTTATACTATAACACGCTAAAAAATGGTTGTTTTTTTAGCATTAAACTTTAGATAAATGCAGGGCTCTAAAACAAATTTTAATAAACTAAAATAAATATTTATTTATATTTTGTGTAATGAAATGTTAAGATTAAACAAATCGATAAAATTATGACTGCAAATCTATTACAATAAAATCACACGAAATGCGTTATTAGACTCGGAATATTATCTGTCTTCACAATATGACTGCGATTTAAGAAATAAAGGTCATCTACATACATAAAATATAGATGAAAATAATTAATAAGAACATACAATAGAAACAAAATGTATATAATCCCATGTATGATATAAAAAGAAAACTTTCTGTCTGACAATAATTATCTAATTTTGTCTATCTAAGAATAAAATTAAAAAAGTATTTATAAAATAATTTGTCAAATAGATACTATTTATTGAACCTTCCATTTCAAAATGCAAAAAGTCCATATGAAATGCAATTAAAAAGAAACAACTGTAATGGTGAAGATTGACAAAAAAATATTTAGCACAGTGCAAAAATACCACTTTTTAATGCAGTCTAAGTGTTTGTATATTTTATTTATCGTTATATTTTGGTTAACCCTCTGAGCGGTATGGGCGTATTTTTCAGTTTCCCAAACATAACTTTAATCGGCTGTAGACAAAAATATTTTCAACAGAATTGCATTTCAGGATGTCTGTCAAATAAAGGAGCATGAAGTTTATTTTAGAAACAAACAGGGAAAGAAAACTTTAATTAAAATTATTTTTATAAGCATTTTTATGAAAATGCAAAAGCTCTTAGGATCTTTTAAAGTAACCTACCTTACCTAATAGTTAAATAGTTAATTTAAACACTTTGTCAAGAGTTGCGTGGATTTTCTATTCGTGCATTAGAACTACATAAATATTTTAAGCATCCCGAAAAGTTTTCGCTTCCTAAAGAATTAATAGGTATTTTAAGTAAAAGGAAAATAGAAGATTAGATAATGTCATTTCAGAAGATATAAAAATGGACAAGATCTTATATGCGATGTTTTTTACCGAACTGCCAAGAAGGATTATGTGTTTCACGCGTATCTAGATTCTAGGTATGTTGGTTTCTTTGTACCCTCGAAACATCCCAAAGGCTGGATGGATTTTAATGAATGAGGTCTCTATCGATTCGTTTTAACCATCCGATGGTTATAGGCTGGTTTTGTATTTTATGAATTCAAAATGGCGGTAAAGACGAAATTCATTCATGCACCCTATTGAGTGGCATATCATTGGATAGGTCTTTCAAAATGAAGACGATGTTTCAATGACTATTTTACAGTCAGAAGCTCCGTTTAAATATTACACAACCTGGAAGTTGAGTAGGTAAGATCTCTAGCTTTACTGCAACTCTAACCTACATAGACATCTATAGGTCTCATCAAAATAATCTTTATAGATAGGAACTAGCAATTAAACACAACTTAAAAGCCATCAATACAAGTAAATAAAATAAATAGGTTAGTAATATAAAAAAATAATGCCACATTGATGAGACATAATTAATTTGTTCGCTTTTCTACGCAGTCGGGTTTTTGGATTTTTTTTAATTTAATTTTTATTGTTGTTGTTATTGATATGCATTTTAAGTAAAAGAATCCTGTATGATTAAATGGCGTCATTTCTGAAGATAAAAAAATGGATAAAATCTCATAAGCTTTTTTTTTGTTGTTGTTGGTATGAGAACTTGAGTTTCAAAACTCTATCGATCTATTCTATTGGTGATCCTGCATTGCAAAAACACTACAATCTGCAAAAAACTAGTTTTTTCGGGTATTTATGGGCATTGTAAAATCTTGATATATAACTAAAACCAATGGACGTAGTCAGAGGTTTTTCGCGATTTCCCAAAATTTGATTTTTTGTATAAGGCGAGTTTTGAAACTAACTTCCTCATACGTATTCTAAGTAGAAGGAACATGTAATACTATATGGTGCCATTTCAGAAGATAGCAAAATATATAAAATATCAATTATATAAGCAAAAATATTACGTCTGAATTCCATCTTTAAAATATTTACATTAAAATCACAGACAATACATAAAAAAATTAAAATTATTACATAAAAACACTAAAAACATATTAAAATTGGGACGTTTCGGATCATCACGATCCCTCCTCAGCCAATTATAAACGTTAAGTCAATACTATCAACAGTTACAAGAAAAACACAACAGAAAGTCATCAATTTCAGGTTACAGTTAAAATAAAATAGAATACTCGGCCGGCACAGATGCAGCTTCGTTAATTGCTAAATCCTTGGTTTTAGTATGCCAGGCCTCTAAAAGCACTCTCCCTGCGTAATTGTCCGACCATTTTCCAGATTATAATAAAGGTTTTGTGATCCGATCCGGCTTCAACAATTACGCAGGGAGAGTGTTTTTAGAGACCTGGCATACTAAAACCAAGGATTTAGCGATTAACGAAGCTGCATCTGTGCCGGCCGAGTATTCTATTTTATTTTAACTGTAACCTGAAATTGATGACTTTCTGTTGTGTTTTTCTTGTAACTGTTGATAGTATTGACTTAACGTTTATAATTGGCTGAGGAGGGATCGTGATGATCCGAAACGTCCCAATTTTAATGTGTTTTTAGTGTCTTTATGTAATAATTTTAATTGTTTTATGTATTGTCTGTGATTTTAATGTAAATATTTTAAAGATAAAATATCCTATACAATGTTTGTTTTTTTTAACTGTAATGTAAATGCGTGGTGTAAAGCATTTAAAAAATATATTTGAAATTCTTTCGTGCATTGAATTTTAGATAAAAGCAGATCTTTAAAACATGTTTCAATAAACTAAAATAAAAAAATTAATTTTGCATTCGTTAAATTATTTTAAACATACGGTCAATAATAAACTTCTTAGAAGTGCCAATTACAAAACTTTTTTCTGTCTCATACATTTTAATTGTTCAAAAAATAGTTACAAACTTCAATATTATTAGTTCAATACTATATCATATTTGATTTTCATCTTAAATTCCAGCTTCAGTCAATTAATCGGAGTAAAAACGAGTTAATATCCATCATGCTATTTATTAAAATATCATGATGGATTCAATAGATTTCGTTATTCAGTTGTACATCAGCTGTTTGCGAATAGGCGACTTAGTAGGATGCGAAGTTCCCGTCGTTTTACGAGCCGCCGAACTACAATAGAACTACGAAAAATAGGGGGGGAAATTATAAAAGTCGCTCTTACAGCGCCCCCTGCCGGCGGAATATTTCGAAATTCAAGGAGGACCTACTTGCCATATCCAAAAATATAAATATGAAATTTGGTTAGACTCTATGTACACTGTAAAAAAAAAAAAAAATCCGTGGAGTTTTCCTGTAGGAATCGGAAAAATAGTTGCCCTTATCGTACCGGAAAATTTTCCGACCCAGCTCGCAATAAAATCCGTAAAAAAAAGGAAACATTCATTAAAACGGTATTTTTTGGATTTTATTCCGATTTTACGGCTTTTATTCCGATTTTGCGGATTTTATTCCGAGCTGGGTAGGAAAAATTTCCGGTACGATAAGGGCAACTATTTTTCCGATTCCTACAGGAAAGCTAGTCGGATTTTTTTTTCACAGTGTATAACTTCATACATTTTTCAATGGTAAAACAATGAAAATGACCCAAAAATAAATGTTACAGCGATATCTTGCTGCGGAATATTTGCAAATTCAAGAAGGACCTGCTGATCATAGCCAAAAACATTTGCAAACCATTTTTTTTCAGTTCTTTGCATAACTTCATACACTTTTTGATGGTACAATGGCGATGCGCGGATAGACAGACATTTTATATAAACATGTTTTGGGGGATCTCTGACCCCTAAAAAGTGTAAATCTACTGAAAACAGGAAATTGAAAAAAAATCCGATTATCGCACTTTCTTTTATTGAAGGTAAAGTAAAATAAAAAATTATCGATACATCTGATTTTATTCGCAGAACGTGTACGGTAAAAGCACAGCAAATGTGTCATTATATTTCAGATATTGTCTTCCTTTAGAATATGACAATTTTTTAAACAAATGTTGTCTACATATAAAAAAGTACACTAATTTTGTGTTTTAAATGGTAACATCCACTTTTGACACCATATTGAGTTCATTGCATCAAAACATGCCTTAAAAAGATATCTAAATCTTCATCTATTTTAATATTATTAAAAAGGTGTAACGTTTGTGTGATTGTTTGTAGAAAGTAATTCAGGAACTACCAAATAGATATCAAACATTATGGTGGCAAAATGCTGGTAGCATTCTTTGCTCTACCGTAGGCTTTAATTTCTGTCTGTACAACAACCCCTAAGGAAGATGCAGGAGCAAAAATGCTTTAAAATTCCGATTTCTGTAATAATGCTCGGGCTAGATATTTGAAATTTGGTGTGGTGGTTACTTTTAAAATGTAAATACTTGCTACAAGTAGTTTCTAAAAAATTAAAAATTTAAGGGGGTCCGGGACTCAAAAATCTTCAAATTTTCAATTTTTTTTTATTGGATTAGAAATTTCTCTGCCGTTTTCTGCTTAAAATGATGTTTAAATCATGTTTCTATCTTAATTAGAACAGGAAATATTAATTTTTTCGTTTTGGTTTGTTTTCAAAATCTGCCTTTCAAGCTATGGTTGTCAAGGAAACGAGTTCTTGTGAAATTGCGTTTTTCTTCATGATAGGTTTTTTTCACCATTTCTCATATTTAAATTCTTATAACTAGAGAACCGTTAAAGATACAGGTTTAAACTCGGAACATATCTTTTTCAATTATTTTATTTTACTTTTGAGCCAGCATATTTGAAAAAAATATTTACTTTTGAAAATATGATTTATTTTTTAAAGTTGAACCACTTTTTTTGTAATTTTTTCGTTAAATATTTTTAATTTAAAAAAAAATTAATATTTTTTAAAATGCTGGCTCTAAATTAAAAAATATATATTTCTCTTTATTTAAATGAAAAACAATTTAAATTCTACAAATAATATTTCGAGTTATATCGATTTTAAGTTATACCACTTTTTTCATACATTTTAAATTAAAAATTTTTTTAAAAAAGCTATGAGAAGTTTTATCATTTGATTTTCTTTACAAATGATATGGTTAACCATCAGAAAAAAATTTAAAATTTTAACTCAATAAATAAAACAATTTTGAAAATGTGCCCAGGACCCCTTTAAGGGATGAAATAAGCGGCAAACGTTCTTCAAACGCTGTAAATTAGGATTGTTGTGGAACTGTTAAAACTATAAACTTAAAATTTTACACCGTTGTTTCTTTAGGGACATAAATATTTGAATTTGGAAAACACATAACACATTTGAAAACACAATTTCAGCATTTACAGTTTACAGTCCAAAAATATCCGAATTCTTATATGAAGTCATGCATATGATCTCTATATTTATATATACCAGGGGATCGAACCCGAGCTTCTCGGGTTACAGAGTATAGGTGAAAACCATTCTTTTTTTTATTATTGTAATTATTTTTTTACATGTAATATGTATTTTAGATTGCCCACTAAATTCAAAAAGAATATTTATCTGAAAAATATCAAATAAAGTTTTAAATTTTATTGAAAGCGATACTTTCACATGTCAGCGCATGCCAGGAGTTATTAGCCCAAGATTTTACGACTTACGGCAGTTTTTCCGATCATTTCAGTGCTTTAAGCACGTGTTTCAATCACATGTCTGTTAAATTGTTTTCTTATTTACATTATTTTTTTAATTTTTCTATAGAGGAAGTTTTAATTTTGTTATGCAACATTAGACGGAAACGAATGCTGAACTTTTTACATTTTTTAAGGGAGATTAATCTTTCGTAATCTAGCTACACGGGATAGATAAATTTAAAAATAATTCATGCTCGAAAATCTATATGTTTTATGCTATCGTAGGTGGCACAGAAATCGCGATTATTTGTTAATTGTTTAATGGCAACACCTGAATGTAACGCATGTCATTGGTTATTGTGTAATATTTTTAAAAAGGGAATAACAATAAATAAAAAAAAAGTTTAATTAATAACTATAGAACAAACAATTTATATAATTAAAAATAATAAAATTAAATTAAATAAACAATTTATTATTAAATAAACAACAACATCCGGGCTACCATATCAAGCAAAATAACGACACTTTGGCGCCAGTTAAGTACCCCTGTGCGTATATGACATTGGCGTCGGAAAAAAGTCGCGCCAACGTAGTGCGTATATGACACCTATATCTCTTTTATTCATCTAATTTAAAATACAACAAATAAATAAATAAATGAAGGTACTTTTCCAGTATAGGTACTTGGCGAAATAAAGAAAAGGTCCATGGCGAGAAAAGAAATTTGGCAACGAATTTTGTGGCAACCTATTTCATCAAAATATTTTTTTCGAATAATACTACATAAAAGTTGCTATGATCGCAAAAAGTTCGTACTTTCATATTAGCTGGGCGCAATTATCGCCAATAGCATTTTTTAACTCGCCAGCAGCATTTTTTATTTTTCGAGGTGTAAATTAAAACAATGCTTTGATGTTGAAATTAAATGGTTTATGGTATTTATTCTTTTCTTTTCTTTTTCCTTTTTTAAAGATTTTTTTTAAGTGAAATTCGTGAATTTGAAATGTTTCAGTTTTAAATTAAAGTTATCCATTTTAAAATGAGTGAAAGGATTATATTTTAACTTAATATTTCATATTTCTTTAGAAATATGAAAAAATACGACGGGTACTATGTTTGGCGATTTATCACCTGTGCCCGACTAACATAAAAATACCGAGTTCTTGATTTCTCTATCAGAATCTTCCGATTTGGCGAAGGATTGAGCAAGTAAATTAAATTATGAGTAAAAGTAACACGATATAATGCCTAGCATTCCATTTAAGGGAGACCAAACTGGTCGCCACGGGCAACTAATTATTTTAAAAACCGTAATAACTCAGTCAATTCAGATACAATTTTCAAACACATTGCATTTGAAAGTAGATTTTTTTTTCTCTATTTGACGGTGTAAAAATTGAAAATGGCTTTGAATTGGAAACTTAAAAAATCGCTGACATAGCACGCATTGTAATTTAACTTTTTTTTTTTCAGTTTTTATGAGAAAACGGCAACAAAAGCTACAGTAATATATTATTTTCTTTACTCGGGGATTATTTTCCCTCTAAACCCTCCATGACTTTCAACAGTAATGGCGGACTACCGTTGCCACAATTACAAAAAATGTATTAAAAACTACAAAAAAATTAATATCTCAAAATTAAATTGAGATACAGCTTTCAAACAAATTGCATTTAAAAGAGCATTTTTTCCCTTATACAACGGTGTAAAAATTTAAAATGTGCGATGTTTAGAAGTTTAAAAATTTGCAGTAAAGAAAATTGCAAAACCGAAATTTCATTTCAAATTTCAAAGTGTTGCCATTCGCAGAATGACGTATGCGTTACGCACAGATATGTTTGTCCTTTATAATATAGATACTACATAGTATGCCAAAATTTATTTTAGCTAGGTAACGTATAATATAGTTGAAAAATCTCACTCAGCAATTTCCCTCAATAACCGAAAATATACTCGAATTCATTTGTGTAGCCTGTATATGACCTAAAGTACCTCCCTATATACACACCAAATACTATGCAAAAAATTACTTCAAATTAAAAAAAAAAAAAAATGTATACTAGGTTTGAAAACGCATTTGCAAAAATCATTACTCATAGGCAGTGCTATAACCGGAATATTTTGTGTCTCCCTGTAAATGAAAGAAAAATACTTTGCACGTTACTCCATAGTCAGGTTTTTGAAATTCACTGACGTGATGTACAGGTGGTTATCAAAATAATGGAAATACTTGTGAATGAAAGGGACATTTAAGAATTCCCTTCGTAAGCATTAAAATATAATCTTAGCTACCAGATTTTTTTTAATATATAAAGTACATGTATTAGGTAGTATGAGAGAGCTCTAGAAGAGTTGTCTACGTTTTGATTTTTTTTTGTCAGAAGCGTAAAAAGTCAGACCTCACAGATTTTCAAAGAGGCCAAATTGTAGGAGCCCGACTAGCTGGAGCAACGATGACCGAAACATCCCAGCTTATAGGCGTTTCTATAGGTACGGTGTCTAAAGTCATGACAGCATACACACAGCGCGGAAAGACAAGCTAAGCAAAGCAAAATAGTGGACGGAAGGAGAAGCTGAGTGAAAGAGACCGACGGGTATTGAAGCGGATTGTAATGTCTAAAAAGAAAACAACTGCAGCCAAAGTGACCGCAGAGCTCAATCAGCATCTGGATTCTCCAGTGTCAACAATTACAGTTCGGAGATACCTTCATAAAGAGAACATTTACGGCAGAACAGCAATTCCCAAGCCACTTGTCACAGATGCTAATGCCAAACGTCGTGTAGAGTGGTGCCACAACCACAAAACCTGGTCGATTGATAAGTGGAAGACTGTTATATGGTCAGACGAATCATCTTTCACATTGTTCCCCACAACAGGACGGATACATGTCTGAAGAACACCTGCACAAGCGCATGATCCTGATTGCCTCCGTCCAACTGTCAAGAATGGAGGTAGATCGGTCATGGTATGGGCAGCCGTGTCATGGTTTTCTGCTGGTCCAATCGTAACCCTGAAAGGAAGGATCACTGGGGAGAAGTATAGAGAAATTTTAGCTGATCAGGTCCATCCCATAATGCAAATTTTGTTTCCTGCAGGAGATGGAATTTTCCAGGATGATAATGCCCCTATTCATGCAGCCAGAGTTGTCCAATCATGGTTTGATGAACATGAGGATGAGGTGGAACATCTACCTTGGCCCGCACAGTCCCCAGACCTCAACATAATCGAACCGTTGTGGTCTATTTTAGAGCTTTCAATCCGGAATCGATATCCTCCACCGGTATCTCTCACGGAACTTTCACAATATCTCCATGAAGAATGGTACAATATTCCTCTAAACACTATTCAGAATTTGTATGATTCGATTTCCAGGCGAATCCAAGCTGTATTACATGCCAAAGGCGGTCCTACGCCATATTAATAAAGAATTCCTTCAAAATCTAGGGTGTTTCCATTATTTTGATAACCACCTGTATATTCACAATGTAACGGCATTCTTTTGACTGCCCCTGTCAACGAATTATGAATGCTACTCACATTATTTTCAATAACAAACATGGTATAGAACATTTACATGGTTCCGACGCATATTCACAATGTAGCGGCATTCTTTTGACTGCCCCTGTCAACGAATTATGAATGCTACTCACATTATTTTCAATAACAAACATGGTATTGAAAACTTACATGGTTTCGACAATACTGACGTGAGATAGACCACGGACAGACGGACAGACAAACCGAATTTATGAACACTTTTCAACTATATTGGAAAGTACGAAAAAAAGAAATTCTGCCCCCCCCCCTGTATATAATTTGTCTGGTTGCTACTTTTGAATTTGTTATATGCGATACAACGGTAGTAGAATA
The DNA here is from genome assembly GCA_963932465.1 of Maratus speciosus. Classification (NCBI taxonomy): domain Eukaryota; kingdom Metazoa; phylum Arthropoda; class Arachnida; order Araneae; family Salticidae; genus Maratus; species Maratus speciosus. The sequence continues at coordinate 495,987,858 of OZ010794.1, read as the reverse complement.
TGGCCCGTCAGACCTTTGAAAAGAAAAAATTCGGTATATCTTAATTACTTCCATTTTAAAATTTTTATGCATATAGAACATTAAATAACAAATGACTGTTTAGAACTAAAACTATAATAAATTAGAGGATTTAATTACGACACATCATTAGTCAAAATGTTCCGTAATATCACATTTGTTATTTAGCAAATGTAGCTTATTAGTAATTTTTCTGCTTACCTATAAACACTTTATGAAAATTTATTAGTTTTGTTAAATTAATTGCTTTTCTCTGACAAAAATACGTTTAGGTAATAATAGGTTGCATAACTCATTCATTAATATTTATTTTCATTCGTAAATAAAATTATTATCATATACCGTTATGAGTAATTGTATTTAGCATAGAAGAATTTGTAATGTACTTCGTAGTAAAATTTAGAAATCACTTTCAATTTGCTAGAAAAATAAATAAATCTCAATATCAGAAGCATTTAAATATAGGGGAGACTGGAGAGGGTTCACCCATTTTTTTACAAAAGGTTATTTTGTTTTTTAATTATTGAACCTACAATAAAGTTTCATATATCATTTTATTCATTATACAACCAGTTATCAAAATAAAATAGCGACATAAGTGTAATATATAAGAAACTTGAAAAATAATTATTTTTAATCAAGAGAAAGTAATGAATCAAGGATTCCCACATATGGGAAGCTTAACCCACTTTATTTTATATTGAAATGTCAGTTAAGGGAAGTAAAATCTGTTTTAAAAATAAATTTATGCTACATGATTTAGTTATTATTAAAAATAATTTGGGAAAATGTGATGTGAGATAAACCCTGATTTGAATAAATTCAAGGCACAGGAGAAAAATTCCATTTTAAACACCCATTTTTGTGCTTCATATACACCATGCCTGACAATACTAGTTACCACATAGTTTGGCTTCATTTCATTGTGTTTATGTTAGTAAAATTTGTTTACATATCTTCCTAAAGTGTTTTGACCAATGTTATGGTCTTTTGCAGAGGAACACTTAATATTTCTTAAGGCTGCTGCTTTCATCCGTTCTAGTCTTTTCCATTCTTTTTATTTACCTACTATGGGAACTATATAAATGAAAAAAAATTCTTATCAACTTTGCAATTTATATTTCATTAATTTTTTTTTTTTTGCTTCTATAGCAAATTTTCATATCTTTCTTTAATCAATTATAAGCATTTTCTTTTCTGTCATCCCATTTTACAGTAGCTTTACAGAATAAATTTACATCATTTTAGAAATATAACCATTAACCCTTCTTTACGTACAGTGTGTACTAAAAAGATTTACAAAAAAACTTAATCCTTCACATGGATTGGGTCAAGCTCCCCACTTAGCCACCTTGTAAATTATAGTACAGGGTTATGTTTAACCTAATTTGCTGCACAATCTTTATGCCTGGAATGAAAGCGCAGTATTTCTGAATTACTTAAAACCTACTTACTGAAATTCCTAAGATATATTTTATCTGATAAAATCTTACAAAATGTATCTAAAAAATACACTTTTTAAGCTGAAAACCCTTAACAATTGATTTTTCCACACCTGTTTCAAGTATATGTATGAAACAAAGGCTATTGTTTGGGCATTTCAGTAGCTTTGGTTGCCAACAATCGGTAAAACTCTGATATTCTTTCAAATATGAAAACAGTAGGGTGGGTCAAGACTCCCCTATGGAGAACCATCCCCAGTTTCCCCTACACAAGTTCCATATCCCTAGTTTCTAATAGTTAACATTTACTTTTCAATAAATATAATCACTAATATCCACATTACATTCATAACCTTCCAGAAATAATTACACTGCACAATTTCTTGTAAAACGGACAAAATGTCCTGCATGTGACACTTACATAAATACCAATATCTATTAACTTATAAGATCTTAAAATAAACCATATAGTAATAATAACAAAAAATCCTAGATTTTCAGATTAACATAGTTGTTTGAATTTCAGGGTACAATAGCATTGTTTAAACAGCAGTAATAGGTAGAAAAACTTTCCCGCACGTGATATAAAATGGCCCTCTAATAGGTTTTAAAACCTTCACATTTTTACCCTAGATCTAAGTATTCTGCCCATTTTTAAAAGGTTTAAAAATCTTCACATTTTAAATCACAGACCTTAATAATCTGGCCATTTTGAGGCATTCCGTGAAAAACGGAAAAAATGTCCGGTGCGGGACACTTGCTTAAATACCTATATATATATAAGCTTATAAGTTGTTAAAATATAAACTATACATTAAGACATACAGACGAAAGTTAGCAGCTGGATCCTGAATCCTGCGAAGGAGTCATCTCATCTTCAAGTAAATGCAATAAAGCACTACTACAAACCAACCACAGATCCAACCGTCTACTGATGGATCCCGAACCGAACCAGGCGTGGCACCAGCTTTCTGTGTCATGAGGAGGTGACCCATCAGTGGGCTAGCAGGATTGGAAATCTTAATACCGTATAGCATGCGAAGCTTCTGGCAATCCTGCGGGCACTGGAATGTATATCCTAGCAGTCTCTTCCATTCGTTAGGGTCTACAGCAGTGGTTCCCAACGTGGGGCGTATGCCCCACTAGGGGGCAATTTGACCTTATAGGGGGGCAATTCCAAATTTCTTACTCACTCATTCACTATCAATTTCTTTTGTCCTTTTGGGGGAAAAGTAGTGAAGTAGGTTAAAAATAAATGGAATACAAGCAAAATTTAAGAAATCTGTTTTTTATTGAATTTTTTAAATGTTCCCTATTGAAATTTAAAAATAGATTTAACACGTGAATAATTATGCGAATAGTCTTTTTAAATATTGTGGTAACTTTTAAATAATTAAAACATTATATAATTTTTCTGGTGGTTCATTAAATTATTTTTTGTAACGCTTTCGATTATTTATTGGATGAGTTTTGTACTTCTATTAGCGAAAACAATTAACGATATTGGAAAAGAGAAAACAGAGAGAATGTGTTATGCGGAATAATGGCTACTTAATCTGATAAAGATGGGAATATTGAAATACTTCTTGTGTATTGTGCTATCCATAGAAAGAAAAGTCAGTGTCCAAAGCTTTTCCACCAACTTTTAATAAGTTACAAAAATGTTTTATAAAATGTATGAATCTATCAATTTTAACGTTAAATGTTATGTGTCTATTTAAGATATTTTCTGAAGATAAAAATGCAGACCTTATAACACTTTTATACGTTAAGGTGGAAAATTACAACAAAACTCGTTTTGACATATATGGAAGGATGTATAATCTCATTGCATTTATAAAATTATGTTAAAAACACATTTGTGGTAGAAGATTCACCTCTTTGATAAGTTAAAAAATGTGAAATGAATAGTTATTGATAAGGCTCTACTACACTTCCATCATGTGAAGAGAGTACATTTTTTAAATAATGATACATAATTTAAGAATTAAGAGAGGGAGGGGGACATAATGACTTTACAGATACTTTGGTGGGGCGTGGCCAATAAAAGGTTGGGAACCACTGGTCTACAGTGAGAGTCTCTCCAGCATACAGGCAATATTCGCACACCGCACCAAGCCACAAGCACCCAATAGTCTAAAAAATAAAGCAACATATCCTATTACAAATCCATAAAACCCTCTTGGTCATGTATCGGCCCAAATTTGGCATTGAGGGCAATGAACGGTCCGATGTTCTGGCCAAGGCAGCTACAGAAAACCAGGCAATAGATTTTGAACTCCCAGTTCTCCCGTCGCATGTCAGACGAGTCCTAAAAGACGGAATACTTCCAGCAAGGCAGGCTAGATGGGACGACTCTGACAAGGGACTCCACACACACATACTTCATACCTAAAGTCTCTAGGAACTTGTATCAAATCCTGTATCAAATCTCTCAATATCCACCACCGTATTTCCGACGGCTCACAGCCCTTTCAAAACTTACCTAAAAAAATTCCAGTGCACCCCCCCATCTCTCTGCGAATGCGGAGAATCAGGCACACCAGATCATAGCTACTATCACTGTACCATAACGGAAATCTGATTTATGAAATATCTCAGCTCCCCCCCCCCCAAATCCTGGCTATTAAACATACTCTCAAAACCGACATTGCTGTCAAAATCTGCACGTCTATCAATTTCAAAAAGAAATTTGTGTTCTCACTTCCTGGCAATCATGCGTCGGAAGCAAACAAAGTATCATCTCAACCTTCCAAATCTGGACTTTCTGGACTTACAGTGTGTTCCAGCACACGAAACACTGCCACAGCAGCAAAAACACCTCCTTTTCCACCTGCTGTCTGTGGCGTGGGGACACCTTACCTCAGCGGGTGACGCCTAAGTCAATGTTTTTCTCCTGCTCTCTGTCGCGTAAGGGCAGTCTGTGTCCCAGCGAGCAGAGTTTATACTGTGAATATTTATCACCACGGAATTTATGGATATACCGTCCATTGTCACGATTTTGGCGGCTTCAGTTATGGCTGAAAACTGTATTTTTTAAGACCTTAATAAAGGCGACCGGGAGGGACACTATGCTCTACAGACATGGTTTCCTTGCCTGAGCAGTCCCTGTTAGGCACTCAAACTATACATTAAAAATTACAAAAAACTCTAGATTTTCCTGTTGACATAGCTGTTTTAATTTGAGGATATAATAGCATTGTCAAAAAAGCAGTAATGCGTAGAAAATTAGTCCGGCGCGTGATCATGGAAGGGTCCCTAACATCTTGCGTCCTCTAAATGCAAGTATATTCTTTAACTCTATTTCTATTTTAAATCACAAATCTGACCTAGGTTTCTTTCATCCCATTTTGATGACTTTTTTTTTTATGACCTATGCACGCCTTGACTTCAAATGCTCGTAATTTAAATGTCCCAAAGGGAGAAAGAATAAAAAAAACGATCGTTTTTGCTAGAATATAGTTATCACAAAAAAAAAATTAGAAAAATCAACAGTTGAAATACAGAAATAATTGCAAAAATTTGAAATAAAAACATGCATTAACAGCAAATACAGGTTTATTAAAAAGAAAAATTAAAGGAAGAAAGAAAAATAGTACGTCAAGCATAGATTATGAAATTTTTTTCAACACTTCCAGAATATTATAATGGAACTTTACCGTTTAATAAAGTGAAAGATGATATCGTAAATAAACAATTAACTGAAGGCACAAAAACTGAAAATTTACTTTCAGAAATAATCATCCATTAATACATGGAAATTATTCCAGAGAGAAACATTCGCCTTGGATGCAATATTTCAAATGAAAATCAAATTTCAAAGTAATTGCTTAAAAGGCGCAAAGGCCAACATAGTGAAAAACATTCCAAGCCGGGACTCGAACCCGGGCCATCAGATTTCCATCTTGTGCTGCGTTTGTAGCCTTGCCAACATATAATAGTGAGAAATTTTCCGAGCTGTGTATCGTTCCAAGTGGTTTAGTCGGTAGAACGTCAGTGCGTTATACTAATGCCCCGGGTTCGAGACCCGACTTGGAATGTTTTTCACTATGTTAGCCTTTCCGCCTTTTAAGCAATTACTTTGAAATTTGATTTTCATTTGAAATAATCATCCATTGTCGTCCATTTATTCATTTTATTGCATAGCATTGTATATGATTTTGTTTTATATTTTACAAACATCTGTTACTTCACTAAATGTAGTTCAGCTGAAAAAAGCATAACTCAATTGAAAACACCCTTAAATAATTCACGCTCATGCACAATAATCTTACAATGTTTTTGTGTAGCCCTGTATATGATCTATAGAATTACTACACCACGCAGTACGCAAAAAAAATTTGTGAAACATGAAACCGCTTATCTAAACTGAAAACTCACTTGTAGGATTTATCGATCATAAACAGTATTAAAAAAAAAAAAAAAAAAAAAAAAAAAAAAATTCGTTTTATGATGTAAATGAACGATAGTTGCTACGCACGTCATATTCTACAGTAAGAATATAACCTCAATAATGTATATAAACTTCATTATGTTTGAAATAGTGTAACAATATTAAAATATGCGTCAAACAATATTTCTTGCAGACCATTATGTAACCGAATTTGTTTGCGTCATCCTGTAAATGAACAATAAATGCTACACACTTCATTTCCAATGCAACAGTGTATGCCACAGTAACATGCCACACTAAACCTCAATAATATATACAGGGTGGTCATAAAGTCTTTCCCTGATTATAAACAATTATTAAGAAATAACCATTCAGTGTAATACTGTAAAATTTTTATTATGGGAATGTCATGTTCTCAAGTTTTTTAGTATATTAGATGGCACCACTTTTGCAGAAATTACAATCCATTGTTATCAAAATGGCGTCGCAGCAACAAAAAGCTCAATGCGTTCTTTGGCTCCACGATTCCAAGTCTGCAATTACTGTTCAGCGAAAATTTCGAAATTGTTACGGACGAACATCTCCAGACCTGAAATCAATAAAAAAGGGTGTGAAAAATGTAAATTCCTTGATGACAAATTTTCTGGAAGATGGATCGATTGGAATGGATCAACACCATGGCGTCCTCACTCACCCGATATTACTACATTAATTTTTTTTCTTTTGAAGGTACATACAGGACAGTGTGTTTGACACACCAGTAAAATGTACTGAAACACTCAAGGTCAGAATCACAGATGATGTGTCTAGTGTGACACCTGAAATGTTGAGAAGTGTCGAGAAATGGAATACCGCATTTACATTCTTCGAGCTATCAAGGGTGCTCAATCAAAATTTACTGATGTAAGTACTTGCATTAAAAATTTCATAAATGTCTTTACTATATATTGCAACAAGCATATGCCTAATTATATTAGTTTTTTTTTTTCAAAAAAATATTGTAATAATAAAACTTCGTGACCACCTAATATCAATTATATAGAAATCCGAGTACATTTAAACGCGTTAGAGTAAGATAGACACACAAACCGAAATCATAAACACATTTTACTTATTTTAGAAAGCATTAAAAAGTATCAATTTAATAATTTGAAATGTGTAATCAACAGAACATTTTTCACAAAATTGCACAAAAAATCGTGTAATGATTTTATTAATAACTAATAATTACTGCTTGAATAATTACATTTATGAACAGTACAGTTCACCATATAACTCAGATTGAGATGTTAATTGTGAACTCTTGTTAAAAATGCGAAAATGCTATAAATACCATCCGATTTCCGGCTCTTTTTCTTATGTTATGATAGTCTGAGGGACTGTTACAGTACTCATATCTGTCTTTGAGAAATCCGTCTGTCGTTGACAAATGTAATTAATTTGCCAATAAAAGTTCTGTTTTTGAGAAAATGGTTTTTATACATTTCTATGAAAACAGGATCTATACAGTTCTAATTATTTAAGTTTTATTTTACCGTTTACTCGAATTTTATAAACATATTTAAGTATTTTACAGTAAATGATGTTAACTTTCATGTTTCTGAAAATGTTGACATAAATATTACTGAACTATATGCTGGCGTTTGAAATTGAGACAATGAATTATGTAAAAGATACATAAGACATAAATTTTTTATTGCATATTTGTGTTCAGCAGTACATGAAAATGACGAAAAATGACTTAAAATGTGTTGTAAAGGTTATATAAAAAAAACAACAAAAAAAATGATGTAGTGTTTACTCTTATCCAGTATTTTTATTGTTACGTAGTAATCATTAGTTTTCATTCAAAAAACTTCGCAATAATTTACCTGCACACAATTTCACTCTCAAATAATTTCTAGCAAATGAATGTACGACAGTTCATTATCATTCACATTTTTTTTTAGATTTTGCATCTGTTGAGTATTTTCTGTTCCATAAAGCCTTAAAATCTCTCTTTTAAATTCATTATTTTGGAAAGACTGAAAATGTTCATAAAATATAACAAATGACCTAAACTACGTCGTCATTGATTTTACTATTTTGATGAGATTTTTGCAAGGCCATTATGCACATTTTGACTTCTTTCAAAAAAATTAGGATGACATGGCAATTTCGTATTGATAATGGGTTTTTAATGTCAAAATAGGTTGTTTCTGGAATTGTCTGAATTTTGAAAAAAATAAATAAATAGCAAAATTCTACGAAAATATGAAAAGCATTTGCCACTTTACATGCACGTATTAAATTTTTTTAAATTAAAAATTATTTTTTTGTTATTAAAATCTTTTATATTTTATTGAATCAGTTTACCTATAATTTTACCATATTTTTCAATACAATTTCTTGCCTTATTTAACAACGAAAAATATTACAAATTGCGTGAATAAGAAAAGTAATTGCGAATTTTTCCGATACTAAATAGGCAATTTATTATTTTAAAAGCAATGGCAAACTTCTTGGATATTACAAGAAGTTTATGAACCTTGTGTACACTCTAACACAGTGTTGCCAGTGGGCTACCTTTTTACAATTCAGTTTTTCTTGTTTGGTACTACTTTTTGAAATGGTAAAATTTCCCTTGTTCTCGCCTTAATTAGTGTGTCATTAACTAATTTGAATTTTACTATTTCAAAAAAGTGGTGCCAATCAAGAAATTTGATTTTTTTTAAAAAAGCCCACTGTCAACACTGCTCTAACATCTCTAGTGATGCACTATTCACGGATACTTCCTTATTTTTTTCTTGTCAAATTAACTAAATGTATCTTTAATTTTTATATCCATGTATGTGACATATCGTTTCCAAAATCATAATTATAAAAAAAAAACCTTTAATTCAATTTCAGCATTTTCCATCTTCAAAGCATTTCATAATGGCATGGCCACCTTATTAGTTTTTAGAATGGAAACAAAAAAAAAAAAATGTCACTTGATGTAAATTCTACATTTTATTTCAAAAAGTGGGTTATTACCTTTTTCAAATCAAAATAAACATATCGGAATGTAATACATAATTGTTCATACATTTAATAGAAAATTTACAGTTTCATTATTGTTACTGTTATAATTGTTACAGTATTTATTACAGTTTCATCGTTATATCCAATTTCCTTTAATACTTCGTCATTTGACATTTGAAGTCCACCGATGTGGAGAATGCTTTGAGTCCTATCGCTACAATGGCTGTCGCCTCGAATGATCCTTATTATACAGAAGCAACAACAAGTCACAACAATTTTTATTTTCCATTACATATGTTATATAACTACAATGGGACATTCACAATTACATCCATGTCTTACCCAGGGACTCGAACCCGGGCCCTCGGCGTGACAGCAGCCTCCGCTTACTGATCACGCCACCGGGCGACTTAATACTTCGTATACGCAACATAATTCTGAATAACAACAAAAGTACTGTTAAGTGCTACCGGTATTTTGGCAACACTTTAGTGTTGTTTTGCATTGGCGTACAGTTATCACAGTTGCTGTAAAATTTATAAGCTCCTGTTTTTAACACTTTAATGTCTGATTTATTTCAACCACATATCTCCCTCTGGACTGAGGGTATTTGATACTTTTCATCATTAAAAAAAAAAAAAAATACTTGGATACGGATACTATGCATTTTATTTTTATTTTTAATTATAAACTTTAATCTGTTCTTATTCATAATCATAGAACTATTTAATGCGCTAAATATTAATATTTAATGAGAAATTATTGAAAAAAGCTTGTTTTGTATTTTTTAAAAATGTTCCGCATATGCAAATATCATTTTTAACCTAAAACTTTACCCAGACTTGAATACAAACTTACCCAAATGTTGTACAAATATCTCAAAATATGTTTTATTTGTATATAAACATTATTTAGTATGTGGGGCATTTCAAAGCACAAAGAGCAACACCGCAAGTCTCACAATAAGTTCGCATTAAGCTTTGATTCTAGATAGTTTCATGGACTTACTTCCGTTTACTGTTACCATGTAATTTTTTTCACAATAAAAGCTTCGTAGACAATATATGAAAAGATATCGAACGTATATAGTATGTATTTTTATAGCTCAGAGAGTTAAAAGTTGACACCGAGAGACTCCCGGGCTTAGTTCGCTTTACGGAAAACGGCAATTCGAGTGTCACCAACTCCCCCTACATATTTCAGAAAGCGTTGTCACGCGTCACGAAAACGTCACACAAAGTAGGCAAAACAAAGAAACAAGTCATTCATTGGCTCGTGGATATCCACGAGTCAATGAAGGGTTTTTCGGTTGTTATTTTGCCTGCTTTGTGTGACGCTTTCGTGACGCGTGACAACGCTTTCTGAAATATGTAGGGGGCGTTGGTGACACTCGGGCTTAGACATCAAAGTGTTAAGAGTGCTGTAAAATTTCTCCAGTCTGGGGAAAGTTGCGTTGCTATTGGCTGCGTGGTGCACACGATAGGAAGAATTGGATTTTTACTTCACTTGTTGCTTGAATTTGATTTCACACTATCGGTGCTTGAATTCGATTTCACAGCATCGCTGCTTGAAAAATTACAAAATAAAGGGCAGAAAAATCACGATTTTTTTTTTTTTTTGAGTGTATCAAACTAATAAACTCCAAACATTCTCCATGGGATTTAAATCGGGTGCAACTGATGACAACACATCATATGAATCACATGATCCATAAGCTGTACCTAAGTACTATAAACCCTACGTATTGAAAATATCAATTTATTTCCTTAACTTATATAGTATAGATTTTTGTTTATTATACATTTTCAAAAAGAGGTAATAAAATCTCTTGAAAAATCGTTTACCCGGCCTTTTGGAAACATAATAATTGTTTTTTCCTTATTCATGAAGTAAGTACAGACCATCACCAAACCACTTATTGGATCGATCGGAAAGTTCTGTCGTTTTGGAAAAATCAATTCGTACCGGATAATTCTGCCCAGTAATTACTAGACATCGGTTCGAAGACTGTTTGCTCAAGGAGCCTGGGACACTTAGTCCACATACCTGACTCATAAGATGATGCAGGTTAAATGGTATTGATAATTCATAGCTGGTAGCAATGGAAAGGGTGGGCATAGTAAGTAAAAAATATAACAGAAATTGGTTATTGGACATTAGATATCAGAATCAATGTCTAATAACTAAATGATAGAATTTTCCGGTACAAATTGATTTTCCCAATACGTCACGACTTTCCAATTGACCCAATACTTTGAATTTTAGAGATAAATCCGGGTTCTTTTCTTGGGTCATGGCATAAAAAAATCACATCAATCTGGACCATCTAAATTTAATTTCTTTTCATCAAAAAACATAAATCATTCAAATTTAGACATTCAGGAATTGTTAGGACCCACATCAACATTTAAAGATTGTGAATTTCAGTCACTCTCAGCTTGATATTATCTTTAAGTATATTAAATTACCAGGATTTGTAATTGTTTGATATACGGCTGTTGGCGAAACAAAAATATACGCTTCACTTGAAATATGTCAAATTGTATATTTTTTGTTGCGAAATGTATTTTAAGGTATGTGAATGAAGTACTCAAAACAATGAATTACTCAAAAATGAGTAAATCAATGTACTCATATAAAATCGAGCATGTTTGGATCAAAAATAAACCTATGCTTTTTCAATTTTGAAACATCCCATGTTATCAAACCCAAACAAAACGGTACTTTTGTATTCTGTAACAGTTTATTTAATTCATGGCGGAATGAAAGATGTTTGAATGTAAATACTAAATTATAGACAGTATTTTAAAATAATTTAAAAGTTCTTACAAATAATGCTCTTGTTTTATTCAGTTTGGATATCTTGATAATAATTTTGCTATTTTTCTTAATAAATATACAATTAAACGTTTGTTATTAATAATTTAGAGCGGAAAATAAATGTCAGTACATTTTTACTTTAATTTGAAGGTTCAGGAGGGCGGAACATATTGATTCATATTAGAACACAACCATTGAATCAAAAATGAATACATGTGTTTTTCAAATTTGACTACATTTCGATCGGAGCTATTTTGAGTATGTGACGTATTTAAAATTGAGTACATTTTGCTCAATTTTGCGAACCCATTTTTTTAAGTGTTTTTTTTTTCTGTCTTCAAGTAAGTTTTTATATGATCCATGTGACGTTAAAATATTTAACAAGCTGGTGTGATATAATAAATAAATAAATAAATAAATAAATAATCTAAAATATCATAAAAATAAAGAAATGCACTAGGCCTTTTGTAAGAACTCGGTCCTTCTTCAAGCTCAAAGAACATGTGCTACCACTTTGATAGCAAGATCACGAACGAAAGGAAATGGAAGGGAAAGAGTCATGTTAAACAAACAGCCAATAAGAAAGCAGAAGGCATCAGCCAAGCATAAAAGAGCATTACCGAATAATAAGAGCATTTAGCATTTTTACACTTTATTACTTACCAAGCTTAAAATTTTTCAGCTTCTTCTCTTACTAAAATACCACATTCTTTGTAAGGATTCTCCACGGTTATTTAAAATCATTTCGCTTGGCCATCATGTTACGCGGAGAAAATGATCACCTGGAAGATAACACTCCACTTTATAAATGTAGTTTTATAAGCATAGCTCTAACAAGATTGGCAGCAATAACATCGGTCAGGTTTCTAGAGTTTTAGCCATATATTATAAAATACAAACAAATCTTGTATGCATATGTGTATTTGTGTGTGTATATATATATGCAAATTTTATCTAAAAAAACGGTCTAACGATTTGGACTAAATTTTTTATCCTACCATTTTGGGGTACGACAACACCATTGGGCTAGGTCGCATGTTCAAGAATATTCAATTATAGGGTCATTTTGAGGTCATTACAGGTTAATGCATTTGAAAAGGAATTAAGATTGAAACAATTGTTAAGTTGTTGAAGAGTTGGCAATAAACGAAGTTGCAAAGTTGGCAGCATTTCACAAAATTTGGCTATATTTGGCTATGTTAAATATGACTACATTATATTTGGCTATAAAACAAAGTCAGTTTTTACCGAGAGTAGCTTTGTCTTTCCCGATGATGGTATTATAAAATTAAACTGTGAATTAGTTATTATCATCATGTAACACTTTTACTTATGGGGGGGGGGGGGTCGAAGTACCTATAACCACCATGTTAAATTAACGTACTCAGAAACTGTTAAATTAACGTACTTTTCTCAGAAACTACCAAAGATATTCAATTAAAATTTTTTATATACATAATATAAATAATTCCTAACAAAGTTAAGTCAAATTTATAAACAGATATTCTTTACTTATTTTACAAAAAAAAAATCTGGAATAAAACCACTTTTAAATAGCATTTCTCCAACGAAGAACTTTTTAATGAAATTGTTGAGTATATGTTAGTAGCAAATGATCACTCCAGATTTATCAGGGATATGTGTAAAATATTCAGGCATTATTACAGACAATAATATGTAGAAGTTACTGTAAAAAAGTACACAGAAGTTCAAAAATCAACATTTTGCGAAAGTTTAATTTAAAGTTTATGTATGTAATGTTTATGTATGATATAAACAAACTGAGTTATTTCAAAATTTTAACTTATGTACGATATAAACAGACTGATTTACTTCAAAATTTTTAACTTCTCGCTGCCGTAGAAAGAAAACTAATAAACGATTCGAAAGGGGTTATGAAGGAATCAACATATTACAAAATAAAAGATTTTTTTCCACGGATTTGCCTTCCAACTGCCTTTAACCCCTTTACGATCGCATTAAATTACGGTTTAAAAATCAAATTGCTTATTGGTACCACTTTTTTGAAAAAGAAATATTCACCGTATTTAATGACAGGTAAAATGATACCATAATGAAGCCAATTACAGTATTTTCTAAAACTAATGGGAATCAGTCTGAATAAAAGACACAGCCCATGAATATTACGGGAGCGAGAATTAAGGGGTTAAGTAAGTTTGATTTCTTTTACAGTATTGATATTGTGCAATTATCTTATGAAATATCGTTATCATTCAGTTGCAAAACATCAGAACTTCTATACTGAAAATACTATGATGTGATCTACACACTCGTTATCTCTTTGTTCATAAGAAAATACATACTAGTCATATATGTATGAAATGAAATCGGATATTTTTTATCTTTCTTACGTTAATAAATGTAGTCACTGCTAATGTATGTAATATGCTTATAATCAAATTATAAATTTCATTAACATCTCCTGTCACTGAATGGAAATTATTTATCATTAAGTTAAGAATCATATGAATTTATGTCTTTTACGGGTGGGGAATCTCTTGTGAAGCAAGAGTTTAGAATATCCGTTTTTATCACCAAAGGAGACATAAAACTACATTCTTAACAAGGAAACAATGTCGCGTGTAGCAGCAATAATCTAATTAAAACCCTTTTTATAGAAGAATTTTTAATCTGTGAAGCAATTAGTTTATAAAATGTTCAATTTAATGTAATTAACCACTTTAATGAAACTTTTCTTGGTGGTTTTTACCATAAAGAGTTTAGAAAGATAAATTTTATATAGTTTGAACAATGTTGAATTAAATATTTCTAAATATTTCTGAAAATATAACACAAAGTGACATTAAAAATTAAAAAAAAAAGTGCTTTGATTATCTAATTTATAGACCGCACAATTTCCTACGCTGAAATTAAAAAAAAAAAAAAAACCAATTAAAATTAACCTGAAAGATATAACGCAGTTTTTTTCTAACTAAAATTACAGTTCCTTTCTTATAAATATATACACCTACTTTTGTTCATGAATCATCTGTGATACAGTTATATCTACAGAGCATTAGTTTCCGCATGCTGTAAAGAAATCAGAAATTGTACATCAAACGTAGCAAATGTATACGTTCGTACTATAACTAGTTTTACAAATATTCATATCTTAGTGCAATAGCTCGTGCACTCTTATGGAAAATCGCATAAAGACAAATTTTATCACCATCATACTATATATCAAATTCAGTAAAACGGAAATAATATGACTCCATAATAAATAGGAAGAAATAAAAATGGTAACCTAGAATCATGGCCTATCATGGGATATCTTTGAGTTAATTACGATTTAGGATTTAATAGAAGAAAAACTTTTATTAATATCTTTTTCAGTTTTGATTCGATTTTCATAAAATTTGAAATGACTTTACAAAATTCTGCAACGGTTATATATATTAAATTTCAAATCAATCGCTTGGGTAGTTTTTGCGCTCTTACTTGCGGACAGACGGATTGAGAGGCAGACAGACGGACGAACCAGACGACGACTATAGGCGTTACGTATTCATATAATTACGAAAGCACCTAAAAAGACAAATGTTGCTTAATCTAGTTAAATGTAATATAAACGCGACAGAAATATGCTGTAACCCATTCCGAATTAACCACGATTCCGAAAGACGTTTTCTATTTTTAGAAACCACAGAAATCAATATATTTTGGAGATTTACAGCGTTTATAAAGATATAGTTTCTTGTGCTGCCACTGATTTTTGAAAACTTTTCCGATATGTTTTCTAGTGTATTAATCAATTTTTTTTTTTTTTTTTTACCCGGAATATAGTTTTTTTATATAATACTATTGGAGTAAACATTTTTTTGTTCACCAAACATGATTTACACACAGACAAGATAAATTAAGAGCATTAACATTGATATATACACAGACATAATAAATTAAGACCATTAACATTGATATTAATAATTACACAGGCCTGCAAAATTTAACTTTGTGAAAACTTTTTTAACAATTTATGGTGGTTTTGCAAAATTTTGGGCTGCTAATTCCAAAAATGAGCTCTTTTTTGTTCCATCAAGTACAGTTTTCCAGCATTTTGTATTAGAACATTTTCTACTGATGCAATATGTATAATATGCGAAAAGCAAGTTTAATTAATATTAATATTTGCAAAACGCATAGAATATTTACCACAAATGTAACAGAAAGTATCCGGAGAATTAACTCAATCACGTGTAGCAATAATCATATCACATTTCACCATAATTAACCCTTAACGGATCATAGCTTTAAATACATGATTTTATTGTTATATTCTATTCGCACCACTGTATTTTAAAAGTAAATGTTTTAGTAACTGTCTCTTGTACATTTTCCCAAAGTACAAGGAAAGGTGTATTTTAATAAAAAGTGGTGTCAAGCGAATAAATTTGGTAAGGGTGCCAATGCCGCTTCTATGGCGGCATTGGTCCGTTAAGGGTTAAATGAAAAGTTTAAAATTAATTTAAAAGATACAAATTTACAATAAAACTACACATCAATGAAATGTAAACAATTGTAGCGGCAGCAAACAACCTATCGTTGCCGAACTCAAATTACAAAGATTAAACCATAGTCAAATGTACTGTACTGCTGTACTGCATACTTGACAACTTTCCCTTCAACTTCCGTAAAATGTGAGTTAAATTAACCCAGGTTAAACACGTTTCGAGCCAGAAATTTACGAAAGAAATTAATTCAAATAGATTTAATAGAGAAATATGATTTTAAATGCATAATGATACAGCAAATAAATTTTCTGGTTAGTAACGTGTATAACCTAGGTCAATTTAACTCACATTTTACGGAATTTTAGTTGAATGCTGGCAAGTATGGTACTGGTACGTGCTTTCATACAGTACAGAAAAATCGAGTTACAGAAAAATTGGTATGGGATACGCAATTTTTAGCAAGATTTTGGTGTCCTGCGTTCAAAATTACATAAGACACATTTAAGCTTATAAAAAAGGTTTTTCCAATGCAGGTATGTATCATATTTTCGAAGTTTTGAACGAAAAAATTCAGTTACGCATCTGAAAAGGTTTAATTGAGAATTAATACTATCTGAAAAAAAAAACAGTATTCTGGTTTGAGAAAACGGGTGAATACACTATCAACCCTTTCTGGCACAATGTGCCCGGGTTGGGATACGGGGCATTCCACGTCAAATCAGGCAGTAAAATATCAATATGTAACCCACCATCACAGATTTTAATGAAACTGCGTGTGTTTGTTCTTACTATTAAGATATGATCACCAGTAATTTTTTTTGCTCCTTGGTGAAATAGTTTCTGAGAAAAAAATTGTCAAAATTTTGAAAAACTGCCGTCAGTTGGCATTCTTGATAGCTCGGTTTTCAAATGTAGCATGTCATATATATAATCATATTTCAATATCTACTCTACAAATCATCTTCAAATAATTTATGCACAATATTTAGGGTACGCAGCTTATGAAAAAAATATATTGTTACGCTTATAACATTTTAAGTGTGTCTAGAAAAATATTTAAACTTTGAAGTCGTGAATTTTTTATGAAAAATAATGCATTAACAAAAAAAGCATTATCAACAAAAGGCGGTATTTTTATTAAATTTATTTTTTATGGGAGATATACTTAAAGGTGCCCTTTACCTGATTCCGAAATAAAAATAGTGGGATTTTGGGTGTTTTTGGTAGTATTTCCTATTTTAAAATATTTTGAGGTGCATTTCATATCAAATCAAGCAGAGTCATTCCATGTCAGTTCCCCTAAGCCATTTAATCACTGTCACAAATTTCAATGAAATTGGGTTTGTTTATAGCTTATTTTAAGACGTAATCACCTTTAATTTTCTTGATCCTAAGTAAAATATTTTTTAAGATAAAAAATATCTAAATTTTGAAAAATTGTTTTAAATTTTTTTAATGACAGTTCGATATTCAAAAGACTATATTAAAAAAAAAAAAAAAGTCATTTCAATATAAAATCACTAAATAGGTTTCAAATAATGTATATGTGACAAATAATGTAGGCTGATTATTATTTCTTGTTTTTTATCATGTTTAAACACTAAGAGTGTCTTTTATCTTATGAATTTTTAAAATCAAGAATTTTGTCAAAAATAATGTGTTAATCAAAAATTTATTATTAACCGAAGGCAGGGTGTTATTGCTTTTTTTTAATTGTACGTAAAAATATCTTTTAAATGGCTATAAAATAAAAATAGTGAATATATGAGAAAATATTATCAAAATTTTGGGAAAATGCCACGAGTTGCCATTAATGATTGTTCAATTTTCAAAGGCCTCATTTTATATATAAAATCATATTTCAATAACTAATAAAGAAATCTTCTTCGAATAATTTAAGCAAGGTAAATAAAGTATGTAGATTATGAAAAAAATATTGCTGTAATGTTAAAAAATATTTAAATGTGTCTAAAAAATTCTATAATCTTTGAAATCAAAAATATTTTACAAAAAATAATGAAATTATTAAAAAATCTTTATCAATCAGAGGCGGAGTTTCTATGACTAATTTTTTAATTTTAAATTGTACATAATACTACATTATAACTGGATCTGAAATAAAAATAGTGGGATTTTGGTTGGTTTTAGTAGTATTAAATCATATTTAAAATTATCAAAATTTTCAAATGTAAAACCTATCCAATGTATCATCCCTGGAAATATTTTTATTTATACATTTATTTTATTTTTCAAATTATCTTTTATGTTCGTTTCTTAAGGAAAAAAAATAAACAATATTGTTTCTTAGTAAAACTTCTAGGGCGAAGAGCAATTATCCCTTTCCAAAAAAGAGAAAAATCACTAGCTCCTCACCGCCCAATAGAAATTTTCAAAATGACAGTCCTAATCTTTAAACTCATATTTGGCTGTTAATATTGAAAATTTAGCATTGAGCTGCTAATATTGAAAAAAAAACCAAATTTCACTCTGTTGAAGAAAATTTTGACGTATTGTGCTTTAAATATATGCAAAAAATGCATAATCCATTATATTTATATCTTTCAAATAACTATATCTAAAAAAATATTTAAAACTTAATGAGTTGCACTTTTGTAACTTTATTCAGTTTCTAATGATATGTACCGTAATTTTGGGTGTATAGCCCGCAGATCAAATTCAGTTTGGACCCAGAAATTTTATTCAGTATTTCAAGACCAATATTTACTGTGATCTAAAAAGTTACATTTTATTTTTAAAAATTTCTGGGTCGAAACACGATTGTATGATCCGCGGGCTATACACCGGAAATTACGGTAATTTGATTTATTTCATCACAATATTGCTGAAAGATGGATTTTCAACATATATATGTGTGTATATATATCCCTGTTCTCAAACAAATTATTTAAAAATTATTCATTTATGTTTAATAAAGCATATATATATTGTTTATACACTTACAGAAAATACATATAGCAAATTTTATGATATTATGCCAATAATGTCTAAAAGTAAAGAACTTATCTAATAGTATGTAACGAAAAATTTAACATCTGGTGTAATGACAACAAAATTTTATAATTGTTTTACTTAATTTGGATGAATGAAAAAAGCTTACATGTTTATATTTTATTGAAGTACAGGTGAAAATGTCACAAAGACATACCTCAACAACCACTGAGTATGTCACATTCACACTACAGATGATTTTTTTTTTCTTTTTGATCTTTCGGGTTTGATTTCAGATGGTAATGAATTAATTAGTTTTGTTAGAAGTGTCATTGCAGTCAGCATATTAGGCTCACTATTTTTTTTTTATATAATTTGTTTTGATTGACTCGATGAACAACAATATTTAAAGGGACCATTTCATGACTTTTCAATTAAAAGCTGATTTATAAATTCATCATGTTGTTTAGTTATTATTATCGTCTTAAGATAATAAGTTGATATTAAAATTTTTAAATGCAGTTTATTTATTATTTGAACAGTTGAAAGTATTTTTCAATAAGAGTGCGGGCTGTTGATTTTAAGTCGGCTGTTGAGCAATGTAGTGTTGGTAAAGGAACTGGTACTATTTAATTTAATTTTTATTGCTGTAAATAATATTTGTTATTTTATTATTGTATGTTTTATATTTAAGCAAGAGTAGAAATACACGATATCGTAGTCATTTTAGTACATCTTAGCATGAAAAGCTTCAATATTTATCATTAAACATTCACATTTTATGAAAATTTTGTTAAAATTGCTCATATTTTCACTATTTTTATTTTATAACTATTGAAAAGATATTTTTACGTACAATTAAAAAAAGTAATAACAGCCTGCCTTCGGTTAATAATAAATTTTTGATTAACACGTTATTTTTCACTAAATTCTTGATTTTAAGAATTCACAAGATTAAACACACTCTTAGCATTTAAACATGACAAACAACAATAAATAATAATCTGCTTACATTATTTGTCACATATACATTATTTGAAACTTATTTAGTGATTTTATATTGAAATGACTTTTTCTTTATGCAGTCTTTGAATATAGATCTGCCATTAAAAACATTTTTAAAAAAATTTCAAAATTTAGATATTTTTTTTATCTTAAAAAATATTTTACTTGTAATCACCTTTAATTTCCTTGATCCTGTCTTAAAATGAGCTATAAACATACCCAGTTTCATTGAAATTTGTGACAGTGAATTAAATATCTTAGGCGAACTGTCATGGAATGACTCTGATTGATTTGATTTGAAATACGCCTCAAAATATTTTTAAATATGAAATACTACTAAAAACACCCAAAATCCCACTACTTTTATTTCAGAATCAGGTAAAGGACACCTTTAAGTATATCCCCCACAACAAATAAATTTAATAAAAATACCGCCTTTTGTTAATAATGCTATTTTAGGTAATGCATTATTTTTCATAAAAAAATCACGACTTCAAAGATTAAACATTTTTTTAGACACACTTAAAATGTTATATAAGCGTAACAGTATATTTTTCATAAAATACATACCCTATATATTATGCATAAATTATTTGAAGATGATTTGTTGAATAGATATTGAAATATGATCATATTTATGTCATGCTACATTTGAAAATCGAGCAGTCAAGAATGCCAACTGATGGCAGTTTTCAAAATTTTGACAATTTTTTTCTCAGAAAATATTTGACCAAGGAGTAAAAAAAATTACTGGGAATCATATCTTAATAAAAGGAACAAACACACGCAGTTTCATCAAAATCTGTGATGGTGGGTTACATGCCTGCCTGAACTGACATGGAATGACCCATACCTTATTTCAATTCCAAACTCACAAGCGACACCAAGAATATTTTAATAAAATTTTGCATTAACAATGAAAGTGTAGTAACAAGTTTTTAATTTCTAAAAAATTCGTATGCAAATTCCTTTGTCAGTCGAGGATTTCATCATTTTACAACAAAATTTCCCTGTGCCGGAAAGAGTTAAGTTGACTTTTACATTAGGAGACAAAAAAAAACAAACACTTTTTATGATTTTTTTGTAAGAAAACTGGATGATGGATCTTTTTGAAATTTTAGCAATTTATTGTGCATATCTTAAGGTAAACACAAGAATTTTTTAATTAGATTTTGTTGTTTCTACTCTAAGATATAAACAAATATCTTCAACTGCTTTAGAAAATTTCGTCTGGACGGTGGCCATGATAGCGCCTTGTAGAATTTTCTGAAACACAAAAATATTTTTTTTCATGAACTTCGTGAGTATAGATTCTAGTTTAATTAAAGGAAACTATAAATTTATTTTTTAAAAGTTATGTAATCGCTGATTAAAAAAATATATTGTTAAAAAATCGTTCTTATTTGTTAATAGCTTTTTTTTAAATAATTTTAGTAAAAGCTTTAATTCATATCGAAGGCAATTAAATAAGCTTTAATTAAAAAAAATCAAGATGATCCATTGAGTAATTTTTTTTAAATCTTGCCCATTATGTCAAAAAATGGGGTAGAACATATTTGTTTATAACTAGAGTAGAAGCAACAAAATCTAATAAAAAAATTCTTGTGTATACCTTAAAATATGTACAATAACCTGTTAAAATTTCAATAAGATCCCTCATGGGGGATAACAGAGGGCTTTTTTTTGCTTCCTAAAGTAGAAGGTCCCCTTAAAAACTACTAGGTAACGTCTCAAGAAATCAGTAGCAGGACAAGAAAGTTTTCGTTTCTCAAATGTTTCTTTAAATCTCGAAAATATAATGTTTTCTGGGTTTTTGTTGTATTTTAAAAAAGATCCTACCTTCAATGAAATTGTACTTTTTCTTACCATTACTAAATTAAGATTCCGTTGTAAAAACCATCGATTATCTTAAATATAAATATTCTCTTCAAAAAAGCAAAATCCTAAAAGACACTCTTTAAGGTATTCACATTTTATGTGTGTTTAGTTAAAATATTTCTTTAAAACGTTTTAGAGAAATGCATGCATTTTAATATGAAATCTGTCAACAGGATTATTTAATATATATTAATAATTTCCAATATATTTTTATTTTATGTATATATTTTTTTACATTTTTATTCTTTAATTGAATTTCCGTGTCCTTCATATACATAAAAAATATACTTGCTTTACATTTTATCATAGTTTGATTTCAATAATTCAGTTTCTCATTAAACCTCAAAAATCTACACTAAACTCATGTTACACAATTTTTATCGATGTATTTTCCCCCAAGAAATTGATTAAATTTCAAAATAATTGGTTACTTGTTAACAGATAAAAGGCTTATCGATTGATGTTTTTTCTTAAACAAAGTTTCATTAATGTGGGTAGTTTCTGTGGAGTTCTTTAATGGTGTTTTATACTTTAAAATAGAGGTAATTAATTTTAAATGCATTGAAGTAATGTAAGTAAATGCAAATTAATTTTAGAATCAACATCTGAAAAAGTATTAAATAAAATACCTTCTGCGAAAAGTTAATTCAAATCAATCAAGACAAATTTTAATTGATCTTTCTTCTTTAATATATATATATATATATATTTTAAAAACTGTGTTATATATCTGTTAAAAAACACTGTTTATTTTATAGAAAAAAAACTGGTAGCCAATACAAAACTGTTTATCTTATCATAAAGAAAAAAGAACTGGATGAAATTTATTTTATTACAAAAGTTTATAAAATAACAGAATGTTTGTAATAAAGACTGAATTTTTTTTCGGAGGAAGTCAGTAAACTCCTTATTTTACGTGCAAAATGTACCAATATAGGTTATTTTCGTTAAAGAAACTGTTTTTTACTGGCGACTGGCTACCTGTATTTTTCTTTAACACTAGAACATCCGAAAATTTTACCCAACCTTATTAAAAACATTTTAACATCAAAATTTGTATTTAAAACTATTTCACTTATTTATTTAACTGAATTTTCTGCATTTAAAATTTAACTGATTTTACGAAAAAAATTCTGGTTCGAATCGACATTTTATCATTTGATTGTTGTTAAACTGACACCAGCTGGACGTTCTAGTGTTAAAATCAACAGTTTTCGTATTTTGTACTGAAAAACGAATTATTTATGTACTTTATTTTCTCCTGTTATATTTTTTAAATAATGCTTTACAAAATAAACCTAGCAGTCGGAATATCATTAAAGATTTTATCTCAATTTTTACCCAGATGTTTAGTTGCATTTGATGTATTCTACTTTGATGGCTTTTTTTCTCTCTACAATATCAGAAGATTTTTTTTCTTTTAGTGTAGACAAAACACTTGAAAAACTATCGTGGGCATAAGTTTTTTAAATGACTCGATAAAGGCTCTATATACAGTTCTTAATGTTTCGGTTCGGTTTAGAAATTAATTATAAATCATTTTTTTTTTCATTAAAGAAAGAAGTTCACCACAGATGAGCACTTGAATTTTATTTTTATTGTTTATATAAGTTTTTGAAAACTGAAAATGCAACCAGAATGAGGAAAGAAATTTACTTTTTGTGTGGAAGCAAATGACATACAAATCTATTGAGAGCATTTTAAAATAATCACCGCTACAGCAATTTTCACATGGCAATTAAAAATATATGTATATTAATTTAATTTCTTGTTTGTTTCGTTTTTGTAGAATCAGATGTACTTTGTATTTCATAAACATAGTAGCTAGTTTTCTTCTGCCATTTCCCGTACAAAGAATTATAAAATACGCCAACTTTTTGTGTCTTCCAGATTTCCCTGATATTGTAAAACAAAATCGCTTTAAGTGATCTTATATGCTAACAAAATAAATATTTCAAAATTCAGTAAAATATATAGCAAAGTCTTCACATATTCAAATAAAATTGTATTGTTACTGTTTCAGAATTTTTATTCTGTAATATTTTATAAATAAAATTTTAAGTTTTTAAAACAATTTTCAGTGTATGATTAAGGGTGATGGGGGGAGGGGTAGCCGAATTTGAACCACTTCACTTATTTTCAGGTGTAACTGACTTCATTTTTGGAATATCTACAGAATTTCCCTAGACGTGGCCAAGAAGTCATCTACTAACTAAATAAATCTTTAAAACTATTTCTTTTTGAAAATCTTAAGTTTTAATTTAATTTGAAATTTGTTTCAAATGTGTTCCAAATTCAGCGGCTGGTCGCATACGTTGGACCCCCAGTCACCTAAATTGGACCAAACAATATTAGGCTGTTTTAATGAGCAGGGAATATTTTATTAAAAGCAAAGTTTGCAATTAATGAAACAATCAAACAAAACAACAGCAATGAAATACAATGAAATCAAATGTCTGAAAGTAAGAGTAGTTGTTTTAAATCAAAATATATTCAAAATATAAATCAAAATTATAAGTAATTAAGAATAGAATTTTTGGAACTAATTGTCAGTTACTTGAATATCATGTATGAAGTGATGCAATGCTAACACATAAATTTCTTTTGTTCATTTTTTATTCCAGCGTACACAAAATGGAAGCATATTCGGCAACCTGAACACTGAATCATATCTGCTGTTTCATTTTTCTTACAAATTAGACAAAACCAATCATTACTATCTTAATTTATCTTTTTAGATTCTGAATCATTCCACTTTTTTTTGCAACATAAGTTTACATTATGTCTGTAGTTCTTCCCTTTAATAATTTTCTTTCCAATTGAATTACGCCGATTTTTTTAAAACTTGATGTTCCAATTGCTTTTGTGCTTTGAGAGCTTCCTTTATGTCTTTTTTTTTTTTTTTTTTTTTTTTTTTTTTTCATTTCAAGATTTACTTTATATGGTGAAGATGTTAACACAGCTGGATTTGGCTCGCTTTATACTTTGACTTCATTGATAATGGTAAGGGAGACAACATTTCTAACCATTCTTTGGCGTTTTTGAGGGATTTTGTATCTGCAGCCTTTTTGCGAGTCTATCTCTTCACAACTTACTCTTTCTTTTTTGTTTCCTATATCTTTGACAACTTTTGATGTTACTGATGTTTTCTTTCTTTCTTTTCAAATTTATGATTGTACATGAGTGTATATCTCGTCCAATTTAAGCATCTCAAATTGGTCCAATTACGGTAACTGCCCAATTTTTCAAACAGATAAACTCAAGACTAAGAACAAAAACGCAAGCAAACAAATCCGCGTACAAAAATTATTACAACACACGAATTATATATACATGAAAACATAACAACTTACTTTAGTTTTAAAGCATTCTCTTAAGTTTAGTAGAAAAATATAGATCAAAACAGCTAATTTTAGTTTGATTTTTTTAATTGTCTGAAAACCGCACGTGGAATGCGCGTGCTTCTTCTAATCATAAGTGATGTCATTCTCATGAGTAAGATTTCAGCGGTAGATGGCGTCTCTATCTGTATTTAAGGATATAATTACAATGGTCCATTTAAATTGGCAGTCGAATTATGGCTACTCTTCCCTATATTTTTAAATAAATCCAATCCAATGCATCTCTACAAAGCATTGAATTTAAAATCCGTAAGTTATAAAAACTCCTTATAAAGATCAAAATATTATTTTTTGATTTACTGAAATAATTTTATAAGAGCTAGTGAAATGTACAGAAAGTTTATATTTTTATTGAACTGCTTTATCTATTGCAAATTAAGTTATAAATTTATATTTAGAAATGAAATCATTTTTAATTAGCCATATAGTGATACTATCATTACTGTTAAATTATCCATTAGTAAGGTGTTTTTGGATTTTACATTTACTATGGTTCATACACTTAATTATATTTCCTTACGCTTATCTGTAAATGCACCTTGAAAACTATTATTATTTAAGACTTTTAATTGTTTTTCACGAGTATAGTTTTATTAGGCTCCTATTTTATGACCCATTTTGCCATTATTATATATCAATGTGCATAAATGAAGTAAGTAATAAATAAAGTTATTATTACTGCGATTAAAACAATTAACTATGTATATTTTTGTCGTATTGTCTTCTTTTCATGAATCGCTGACTAAATATATTTATAAATGTATGTATTCATAAAAACATATTAAATTGCTAAATGTACATGCAACAAGAACTTTTATATGAACTTGTATAAATAGATATAATCAGTGGTGGGATTCAAAGAATTTAACAACCGGTTCGCTGCCCGAATAATTTTTGATGTACAAAAATGAAGCATCACACATAGATTATCAAACACTTTCCAATATTATAAGAACATTGTTAAAAAAAAACTTTGATTATTTGATACACTGAAAAAAATCCTGAAACATGTTACCCTATAAAAGGACGTTAATAAATATCCGGCAATCATGAAACCCTGATCACAATTTCTATCAGAAAATGCATCAAAACAATAAACAATATAATATAAAAATAGCAGAAATGTAAATTTAAGAATTGCCCATGTTCATGACCTAAAGTTGTATATAACATATTTAGAAAAATATTATCCATGCTATAGCTAGTGAGGCAAATTTTTGCACGTCCAAAGCTTCTCGAGTTATGACAATTAGAAAATCTAGGAATTTTTACCATTTCTTAGTATATATATATAAAAAAAAAAAACAGGTCAGATAACGCTGGAAATTTGTAAAATATAAAGTATCATGATTCGGCAAGTTTATATCATACAATGTCTTTTCATTTGTTAGAGCTGGAAAAATATTTTTCTAAATATAAATTATAAGACTATAAGATTTTTCCGCGCCCGATCAACGAAATTCGCGCTCCTTAACTGACTCTCACGAATTTTGCAAATTTTTCCGCAGTAAATTGACGAAGTTCGAGATAAACAGACGAAACACGCCATTTTTCTGCAGCCGATATTTGAGATTTTTCTGCCCCTAATCGACAAAATTTGCGATTTTTCAGTACCCGATCGACGAAATTCTTGATTTTTAATTGACTGACGGAATTTGCAATTTTTTTTTGCCACGACAAATTAACGACATTCGAGATTTTTTAATCGACGCTGACTCACGATTTTCCCGCAGCCGATCAACAAAATTTGCAATTTTTTTCGCGCATCATCGACAAAATTAACGATTTCTTCGTGTCAAATAAACGAAATTTCCGATCTTTCGTGCCTGATCGACAAAACTCCTGGTTTTTCCTTGCTCGACCAACGAAATTCACGATTTTTACGAGTTCGATCGACAAAACTTGCAATTTTTCCGTGCCCGATTGGCGATGTTAGCTATTTTTCCGCGCCTCATCTTACAAAATTCGCGATTTTTCCGTGCTTGATCAACGGAATTTTCGGTCTTTCCGCACCTGATCGACAAAATTCGCGATTTTTTTTAGTCCGATCAACCAAATTCGCGATTTTTCCGAGCCTCATCGGCAAAATTCGCCGATTGTCCGCACCCGATCAACGAAATTCGCGATTCTTAACTGCCTGATGAAATTTTCAATTTTCCCGGGGCAAATAGACGAAATTCACGATTTTTTCCTTCGACCTAAGGACAAAAATTCCAATTTTTTCCAGTTATAAATTGACGAGATTCGCGGGTCACACGTTAACCCATCGCGGGCCACAGGTTGTGCATCCCTAATTTAAAGAAAACAAATTAATGTAAAAGCGATTTTCGCATTTGAAGTATCATTTTAACAACCAGTTCGCCGAACTCAACACAAATTAACAACCGGTTCTACCGAACCGGTGCGAACCGGCAGAATCCCACCACTGGATATAATGTTAAGAACATAATATCTACGTTTCGAACTACGAACTAAAATAACTTCTTAAAACACCATGAAAACCTTAAATGCGAAATTTAAGGTTTTGATGGTGTTTTAAGAAGTTATTTTAGTTCGTATTAATTCACACCAGTTTCAACTTATTTTCTACGTTTCGAACTGCTTCTGTAGTCGTCCTCAGGATAAAATAGGTGTTTGAAGTGATTTAAAAGTCTAGAAACGAAAGTCCCCAGTGTGAGCGACAATTTATTCAGTCTTGACAAATTACATGATTGGAAAAATGCCGTGGGGCTATCCAATGAGTAATTCAAAAAATTTTAATGAAATAAGTTGGAAATGAATGGAAACTCCGATTGAAAATTATCAAGTGTGACCATCTATGAACGGTTCTACGGTTTACATTTAAACAAGTTCATGGTAAAAGTGAGGCAGATTGAAATATCTCAAAAAAGATAAAAATTAGGATTTTATAAAAGTATTATGCAAAGAAAGATCCTATCTTCTGATATGATATGCCGAATACAAAAGAATAAATATTTAAACAAAATTTAAGATGATTAATATAAAAAGCATTTTAACTTTTAAATATAAACGTTTTAAGAACATTTATATTTTGTATATCAATATGAATTAGCTTTATTCTAAATTACAATTACAATTCGTCTTAATATCCTTATAAATATAAAATTGATCAGCTTTATAAAAGCTCCTACATCAAAGCAATCTATACCATTTTAATTTTCAAAGATAATTCATTCAGTGCTATATCTAAAGTACTTTTCTGAAAACTAACATATATTAAGAATAATATCCCTTAAAATCTTTTTTTAAAATTAAACTATGAATTTGATATTAGTTTTATTTTAACTTACTTTATAATTGTGTTACTTGATTTTTTTTTTTTATTTTACATGTATTTTCTTAAAATTCAATTTTATAGTCCATTCTACATGAGTTATTCAATCCCTCATTTATTATCAAATCCTTGTTCCCAAAATAACTTTTCAATTAAACTTTCATACTATCTTGTTGACGTATTATTTTTATATAAAATTAATTGAATTTCAGAGAAATACCTCACTTGTTATATAAAGGAATAGACTCATTAATTAAAGAACTTTACTTTGACAGATAATACATTTTCGAGGTAATTTCAGTGATATTTCAATGTTAAAATGGCAATTAAAATCTTTTATTTGAGATAGAGTTTTATTAATGCAAAAAAGATCTTCAAAGCACAGATTTATAAAACCGTATAAATTTATTTTTTTATTTGTAGGAGCAAGTGCAATCGTCTCTATAAGAATAAGAATTTAGTTATTTCTTAATATAAATTAATGTATTTAAAATCACAAAAAGAGAAAGTTCCTATCTTCTCTATGCCGATGACAAAAGACTAATATTTCAACAAATTTAAGATAATTAAAAAAAAACATTTTAAGTTTCAAATATAAATGTTTTAAGAATTTTTAGATTATGTATCTCAATATGAATTATTTTTATTTTAAATTACAATTACGATTCATCTTAATGTCCTCATATATAAAAAAGTAAAAGATTTGAGATCAAAGCACCGAAAATCTATACTTTATAAATTTATAGTGTTTTAAGATAATTCATTCAATGCTATATCTAAAATATTTGATAAAAGGAACGTCAATTAAGCAAAATATCTCTTAAATGCATTTTTTTAAATAAATTATGAATTTGCGATTAGTTTTATTTTAACCTACTTTATGATTGTGTTCCCTGATTAATTCTTTATTTTTCATGTACTTTCTTAAAATTCAATTTTGTAGTCCATTCTACATAAGTTATTCAATCCCTCATTTATTATAAAATCCTTGTTCCCCAAAATAACCCTAGAATTAAATCTCCATACTATCTTGTCAATGTATTTTTTTTATAAAGTTAATTGAGTTTCAGAGAAATACAGGGTGTCCGGGCTATAAGTATCCAAAACTTATGGCTTATTCTTACCAAACTACACATTAGAATATAATAGGCTTCACCTCCATGGTTTGGAAACACCTCGGAGATTTTATTAAAAGTTGTAAATATTATCTACTAAAAAACAACTTTTCAAAAGTAAAAAAAAAGCCAAGAAAAAACAAAAGAAAAGAAAAAGGGGAAAGTTGTGGCTAAAAAACAGTGTGATATCAAATTTCCAAGCTTATATTATGGTACTTATCTAACATTTTTTATTAAACATTTACCATACGCAAGTCGAGTACCTAAGTATGCGTTGATAGAAAGCCTTTTCTCCTTTACTAAATACATCATAACGTGTTTCTGAAAATTATTTTTTTTAATTATGCATGATGGGCTTGGCGGCCATCTTTCCATATTTTACACAAATGTCTAAGCACACATGTACATTGTTAATATCGGAAATTCGAAATTGTTGCTAAAGCAAACATTTTATGCTTTTAATTTATGGAAATGAGTGCCTAGAAATTTGTGTCTTAAAATAAAGTTGATGTAACTTCAGGTTTCATCTTATGATTCTTTTTTTTTTTCGGAGGGTGTTAATTAGTTAAAGCAGTAAAAATCAATTTTTTTTTCAAAATAAAAGACTTTCTTATTTTATCTATCTGTAACCAAAACTAGTTCAAAATTCTTAATAATGCGAACATATTACGAGCTTGTCTGCTTAGAAATTTGTGTAAAATATGGAAAGATGTCCGCCAAGCCCATCATGCATAATTTAAAAAAAATTAATTTTCAGAAACACGTTATGATGTATTTAGTAAAGGAGAAAAGGCTTTCTATCAACGCATACTTAGGTACTCGACTTGCGTATGGTAAATTTTTAATAAAAAATGTTAAATAAGTACCATAATATAAGCTTGGAAATTTGATATCACAGTGTTTTTTAGCCACAACTTTCCCCTTTTTCTTTTCTTTTGTTTTTTCTTGGCTTTTTTTTTACTTTTGAAAAGTTGTTTTTTAGTAGATATCAGTTCTTTTTTTTAAACAGATTATATATAATTGAAATAATTCTACTCGCTAAAATTAGTCCTTGTATAGCCTTTAAAAGCAGGGAACAAACACAATAGTATACATTATCTATCATTCATTTTTTAGAGTAATTAATAATTTAAAAGTAAGGAAAGTCAATTTCTTCTTTCAAAGTATCAGTCTTTCTCAATTTATATCTCCTTGAAATTTTCTATGAAGGATGAAAATTTAATAAAAATTAAATAGAGTCAAAATAAAATATATATTTACAGTTAGTCTGTCAGTTAATTGTTTGTTCTAACTTTTTTTTGTTGACGGTTTTGCAAAATAAATTTACCTTTACAAATACCTACGGATAATCCGAGAATGAAGCTTCGCAGGCATCTAAAGAATCGAAGATCTGCCTACAGAAGTAAATTTAGCAATTCTAGACATAATGATGAAACATTTTTGATAAAAAAATCTAAAAATTTAAAGATATAAACTGTACATATAACTTCATCTTCATTTAGATCGTGTTATAGAGAAGGAAGAATAAATATGTAATTTTACTCAAGTCTGTTTATCCATACCTATTTGCATAAATGTGAGAATATAATTTCGTATAAAAATTCCCGTAAATATTTATCTTTAATAGTCTATTATTAAAGCCGCATAAACATTAGAATTAAATTTTTTTCAGTTAAAAATTGCCTGAAATCTATAGTCTTATCGTTCGTCAAATTTGTTTTATGTTTTTTTTAATACCCAGACACCTTTTCTAAACTCTGACAAAAGATCACAGAAATACTGAAGTTATCCAAATACTTATACCTTTCTATCTTATTCCTTTTTTTTTGGGGGGGGGGGGGTGAAGAAGAGCGCAACTTCGTTTTGTTCTTAGAATTCTGAATTAATCATTAAAAAGATCTACCGTAAGTCTTGTTGCAGAATTTTCATTAGCTAAGAGTTGCATCAACTTATACATCATGCGAATATATTAAATTACTTTTGTAAAATACTAGATGGAAGCCATTGATATTGTCAGAGCATTTGCCTACATTTTAAACTTAAGTAATTTACAACTATTCATTAATTTTTTATACGAATTAGAGAAGTCGTTGTTTCCATGGCAACTGTACCTTTCACTATTGCTTGTTTGTTTGTTTTATTGAACACATATATATCACATATATATCAGATCACGTGGGGCCTCCGTGGCCGAGTGGTTAAGACACCACGCTGCTAATCGCTTTAGATCGTAGGAGGCTTGTCGGGTTCGACCCCCGCCTGCTCCTTTGCACACTCTTTGTGGAGCTCCCGGAAGTAAAAATTCTCTGTGTTGTAAATTTCATTGTGCTATCTTGTCCCTGTATATCAACGATGACTTATAAGCGGGCCTTGTTGTCAAGCACACAAGTCTGATGTATGTGTCCAATAAAACAAACAAACAAACAAACAAACATCAGATCACGTGGAGATCACGGCGGGATTCGAACCCGCCCCACCTACGCTTTCAAGCGATTAGCGGCGTGGTGTCTTATCCACTCAGGCACGGTGGGCCACTAGTGCTTTCTCTAATACCCAGATACTCAAATTTAACCAGCTGCAGTTAGAATCATGCTCATAACAGAGTAGATTTATATGTAAGAGTGGTGACATATGCACAAGTCGTGTACTCATATTCAAGTTTTTGTCCAAAGTACAGTAACTCAATTTTCAGTAATAGACGTGGAAGATTTCGATTAAACTAACCAGAAAAGTTAAAAAACATTGGCTTTCTGATTTGATTTTTTCAAAATCGTCTTAACCAACTTAAGTTAATGTCCGGGATCCAGATAAATTTTTCTCTGTTAGTAAAATTAGATTGACCAATCAGTAGCCTCCATCCCTGCAGGCTTTTCGGTGTTTACTGCAAACATTAAAAAGTTTTCAAAAATGCACTCTTCTGATTGATCAATCTCATCTCGCTAATAGCGTAAAATCTATCTTGATCCCGGCCTATTTAACGCCCTTTAAATATTCGAGAAAGCCTTGACACGCATCAGGAAAATATCACACAAAGCAGGCAAAACAAAGAAGAAAAATCATTCTTTGGCTCGTTTATATCCACGAGCCAATAAATGATTTTGTTCCTTTGCTTTGCCTGCTTTGTGTGATGTTTTCGTGACGCGTGTCAAGACTTTCTCAAATATCTAGGGGGCGTTGGTTTATTTCACCATCATGAAGCTATGAAAGGAGAGGAGCAGACATATCAATCTTCCCGTGTGAAAAACTACATACCAAAAAAAAAACGAATTCTTTCCCCCTCTTCTGCTCTTTTCTCTCTTGATTTTGACCGATAGCAGCCCATTTGGTAGTCTCCAGTGCAAGATGCCGCTATATATGGCGGACGCAAGGGGGAGGGTGTTTGGATCATCTTTACACGGTGATTAGTACAAAGCGGTGCGCCGATGTTTTTGTATCCATTGCCGTGTACAGATGCGAAATTTGACTTTCCATAAGACTTTTAGCATTAGTTCGAAATCCGACAATTTCATTAGCTGTCGGTGAACCGAACTTCTTTCCCTGTAAGGAAGAAATCCATTTTACGAGTAACAGCGCTGCTACTCTTTTCATCAAATGTATTTTTTGATAATAATAGCTTGATGCATTAAAAAAAGCTTATGTATGTCTCATACTGAGCACGGTATCAATTATTATACAGTTAATAACATAATATATAATTAATTATTAAATTTGATATAATTTTCTAGTAAGAAAATTATTAACAATTCTAAAACAACATTGACTTAGTTAAATTATGATAAAAAAAATGAGATTGTTATAATAAGCTGCTTAGAACTTTTTTATTTTTATTTATTTATTTATTTTTTTACTCAGATGTTTGCAATCAGTATTAAAGTTCTAGCAGCTTAACTAAAAATAAGTAATTGAAGTTCCATCTAGCTATATAAAGCCATCAAGCTATGTCAGTTTAAAAGATACTATTATTACATTTAAATAGATGTTTTATTTTAATTATATAACATTACCTCCTAAGTGGTATTATGTAGTAAAATTTAATCACAATAATATATTTCGAATAAAAATTGTAAAGCTACTGATAATAAATTAATAAAGATATTTAATTATTTAAATTTATTTTAAAAAATCTAATTGACAATTTTTTTTTTCAAAGGAACTGGTGATAAAGATCAACTGATTTTAACTAACTGACTTAAGGGTGTTCTCAAATCCAAAAAGGCAACTTTCTGGCATAAGTTTTAATTTATTTTTGTTCGAAAATGCATGAAAGTAGCTGGTGTTGTTGCTCAGAAACTATGTAATTGAGCTGTTTTTCCCATTGTTTTTTGCAAACGTAATAGATCTTTCAGAAAATAGTGTCAAAGTGGACGTTTTGAACCGAATTTCCGAAAGGAAGGAAGAAAGAGCACTGAAGAGCGGGCGAAAAACGTGTTTGTCACGCGATCAAAATCGCAACTTTCTGACATAAGTTTTAATTTATTTTTGTTCGAAAATGCATGAAAGTAGCTGGTGTTGTTGCTCAGAAACTATGTAATTGAGCTGTTTTTTCCATTTTTTTTTTTTTTTTTTTTGCAAACGCAATAGATCTTTCAGAAAATAGTGTCAAAGTGGACGTTTTGAACCGAATTTCCGAAAGGAAGGAAGAAAGAGCACTGAAGAGCGGGCGAAAAACGTGTTTGTCACGCGATCAAAATCGCTTATAACTCAATTTGATCAAAAAATGGAAGAACAGTTCTATTCCAAATCGCTTCCATGGCCAGGCTTTCCAATTTTATACCTTTTCGTTA
Organism: Maratus speciosus; assembly: GCA_963932465.1. Classification (NCBI taxonomy): domain Eukaryota; kingdom Metazoa; phylum Arthropoda; class Arachnida; order Araneae; family Salticidae; genus Maratus; species Maratus speciosus. Next base: position 495,953,283 of record OZ010794.1, on the reverse strand, counting down.
AAAAATGAATTTGTAAATGTGCCAAAACGTTTTGCGCTTGTTGAGCAGAGCAGTTAAGAACAGCCTTAAGAAAATATTATTATTACTCTTTAATTATTAAAGAAATTTATTTATTAGAAAAATACCGTATAAGTCTTATGAATTTTAAAGTTTAATTCAATTATCTGTATAACATTTACAATAAAAAAAATAGTAATCTAAATAACAGATAAATTTAAAATGATCAGAACTTTATAAAATTCTAACATGAAAATACTTTTAATGTAACCCTAGGAGATTTATTATTGCATTTTAATAAATGCTTACTTTAATTATTAAAAAATAGATTAAATGAATTTTTTAATTTAATTATTTAAATTTATTTAAAAAAATCTAATTGACAAAAAAATTACAACGGAACTCGTAATAAAGATCAACTGATTTTAACTAACTAACTTAATAAAATATTATTATTACTCTTTAATTCAGTGTTGCCAGATAGTCAAAAGTCAATTTCCCCAAAATTTCTGAAATTTTCCCCAAATCAGTGTTTTTTCCGCAAAAGTCCCCAACTCATTTTTTACTCAAAAAGGGAATTTTGAAATTTTCAATTTACCACTATAAAAAAATATTTAAGTAATTTAAGCTAAAAAATTTTCCCCAAATCAAGCCTTTTTTTGAAAAAATTCCCCATTTACAAAAAAAACAAACTTTTAAACTGGGCTGAACCCAGTATAAAAGTTATAATGTAGCCCATATTCCGTAGCTACATTAAGAGAATGAGAGATATATTTTGCAGTGACAAGTTATTTTACGTTTGTTTTTAAAAGTATTGTCTAACAATGTTGGACTATTGTTACATCAGCTCCCCATAGCTTTAGACAATCTCTTATCAGTTGGGATTTGAATGAATCCGAGATGGTACGCTATTTTAATTTTTTTGTCATCCCTATACTGAAGTACATAATCATAATGCAAGGTATTTTTGCTGTATCAATCGATGTGCTTTTATATCATAAGAGAAAAATAGCTGCTTTCGACATATTTAAATTAAATTTCTTTAAAAGTACGGCGAAAATTTTTTTCGTATAAGTCCCTCAGATTTAGTCACATGCAGGTTTAATGTGCTTAAGACTTTAGAGTCTGATGCATCTGCAATACGTGTAAACTGTAATGTAGTAAACAACGACCACATCCAAGAGAATAATGATTGATATTTCCGATTTCAGGATTCTGTTTTCGTTTTTCAAATCAAAATTGAGTTCGAGACAGATCCAGTTTTTCTGCAGTACTAAAAGAAATCTTAACGAAAAACAGTAAAAAATCCCCAAGTTTTTCCCCAAATTTTTTTGTAATCCCCAAAAATTCCCCACGAACTACTTGTCCCCAAAAAATTCCCCTCGAGCTTCAAAATTCCCCAAAATGGGGACAAAATCCCCAATCTGGCAACACTGCTTTAATTATTAAAGAAATTTATTTATTAGAAAAATACCCTATAAGTCATGCGAATTTAAAAATTTAATTATCTTTATAATATTTACGGTAAAATTATTTCAAAGCAACCTAAGTAACAGATAAATTTAAAATGATCAGAACTCTATGAAGTTCTAACAAGGAGATTTATTATTGCGTTTTAATAAATGTTTACTTTAATTATTAAAAAATAGATTAAATGAATTTTTTAATTTAATTATTTAAATTTATTTAAAAAAAATACAACGGAACTCGTAATGAAGATCAACTGATTTTAACTAACTGACTTAAGAAAATATTATTTTCACACTTTAATTATTAAAGAATCTCTTTATTAGAAAAATACATTATAAGTCCTATGAATTTTAAAATTTAATTTAAATATTTGTGTAATATTTAACATAAAAAATTATAAAGTAACCGATCATAAATTAATAAAGATTTTTATATCTCAAAGGTAATTTTAAAATAAAAAACCTTTAATATATTAATTCTGATAATTTCGCATTTATCTGTTACTATAGTAACAGACAAATTTAAAATGATCAGAACTTTATAAAGTTCTAACATGAAAATACTTTTAATGTAAGCCTAGGAAATTTATTATTGCATTTTAATAAATGTTTACTTTAATTATTACAAAATAGATTAACTGATTTTTTTAATTTAATTATTTAATTTATTTTAAAAAATCTAATTGCTAAAAAAATTTACAAAAGAACTGGTAATGAAGATTGACGGATTTTAACTAACTGACTTAATAAAAATCAAAACAGAACACGCAACTTTAGTATTACAAATGCAAAATCTTAACCAGCCCAGTGGCGTGGCGTGAAAATTTTCGGTGGTCATCGCAATTATTTAAGTTTGTGGTGAAAAATTATTAACTCTAAAATTCAATGGTTGAATGTTCAAAAAAGAAACTTTAAATCTTACCTTCACTTATACATGAACTCCAAATGTTCTGCTAAAACTGGATCGTAGAGTTTTAAAAGCTTATTAAGAGTTTTAAAATATTGCTTGGTCATCGCCGCATCCAGCGATGACCGGACGCCACACCACTGAACCAGCCCTAGTTTTGACCACTGGGCTAGATCATTCATACATTTGACATACCAAAATACCATGTGCCGGCTTTACACAGTATTTAACTCTTATACTAGTCCTTTCAGGGAAAGAAGTCCCGTTCAATTTCATTGGTTATCGGTGAAGCGTCAGCCAATGAAATTTCAGGATTTCACACTAATGCTAAAAGTCTTATGGAAAGTCAAATTCCGCTGTACATATAATCAACTCCGTGTAACATGATGAGCTGGCCACACTTTAGGAACAGCTTCAAATGACGTCATCTATATCTACTTCGAGGAAAACTAAAAAGACAGGCTACCGCGGTGCTACAGCGTCTAGAATATATAGTGTGGAAATCCAATCAGTCGATCACAGCGATATCTGCAGTATATTTCCCAAAACTCCAAGACAATTTGGTCTAGACGCTGTAACATTTTCTTTTACATTTTATTAACATATATCTGACCTGTGTGCTTGGCGTCAAACCCGCTCTGATAATACGATGTTTACTTTGAAATTTGAAAATATATCGCAGAGTCGCTGCGATCATCTCCCTGGATTTCAGCGTCAGTGCACATTTAAGGGATACACTTTTTAGCGGTTCTTGGATAGCAAATTTCCACATTAGGTATTCTAGACGCTGTAGCGGTGTATTACACATGTCTCATTCTTCTTTAAAAAATATCCTGCAGATGTCGATGCAAATGACTGTTTGGAATTCGACATCGTTGTACATTTAAGGGATTCAATACTTTCCTGCTTTTTTAAGTATTGCTGGGATAGTCGATTTCTACCATATATAATCTAGACGCTATAACGGAGCTATAGTTTCTAGAAGATATAATTTAAAAATCTGCTTATTAAAAATGTGCCAAAAAATTGTATCCCATAAATGTTGAACGAGGCTGAACGACAAATGTCGATTACAGAGACATATGGTAATTCCAACGTAACTATTTCAAAAGAAAACGTTTCGCTCAGAGAAGATCTAGAAAATGTTGCTCCTATGGACATTTGTCATTCAGTATTTTTCAATATTTATGGGATTCAATTTTTAGCACTTTTTAAAGCATTAATGGAATAGCCGGTTTCCACACTATGACCGTGGTCTAGGTAGATTTTTATCTGTTATCGTAACGAGATTGGCCAATCAGAAGCCAGAATTTTTGCTAACTTTTCACTGTTTGCAAAAATGTAACAGGATCCCGACCTATATTTCTAGACGTTATAACTGAGCTCAGGAATAGTACAGAAAGCAAACTCCGTATTTTGATACATTAATGCCGGGATCTAATGGAGGATATTCCATCTCCGTTTTCATCACGTGGTGAAGGTAAAAACTTCCAAAGTAAAGAAGGGAAGGTTCCGTAGACGTGTAATGTAAATCCCCGCTAGCCAATGAAACAGTTCATGAGGCAAAGCAGTAGTATCTTCCCTTCTTATCAGTTAGAAGTTCCTTGGGTAAATTACAGGTATCACGTGACTTTTTTCAGACTCGAACCCATATTTGGAATATTTTCCATTAGGAACAAGTGTGTCTCTGTAACGAAGTAGCGACATACGGCCAATAAATGTTTATTGGTAAAAGTGATAAAAACAAATCGTTAAATTTTTTTGCGAGCATACCATTATCGTCAGGCTAATGCATGCTGAATTATTTCCCTAGTCTAATAGAGATCGTCCATGCGCATACCTTCTAATGGAGGATATTCCAAATATGGGTTCGAGGCTGAAAAAGTCACGTGGTACCGGTAATTTACCCAAAGAATTTCTAACTGATAAGAAGGGAAACAGGAAACTACACTGTTAAAAATATCGTGAAAAATTACCTCTGTTCTTAAAGGTTCTCTATTTTCTGACCAATGAGAACGCTACATAAACGCCTATGAAGCGTTCTCATTGGTCAGAATACAGATAGCCTTTAAAAACAGAGGTAATTTTTCACGATATTTTTAACAGTGTACTACTGCTTTCTCCCATGAACTGTTTCATTGGCTAGCGGGGATTTACATTACGTAGACGGAGCCTTCCCTTCTTTACGCTAGACGTTCTTGCCTTGACCATGTGATCATAACGTAGATTGAATATCCTCTATTCAAGAAAGCGGATTGCCGTACTTTCGACAAAAACTTGAAATGAGCATGCCTCCTGTGCATATATCACCACTCTTATGTATAAAGGCTCTCTGTTATGGTGTTGTTTCTGATACAGCGCCTAGAATACCTAGTGTGGTAATATGCTATCCAAACAGTTCTAAAAATTTGTATCCTTTAAATGTGCGACGATACTGCTAAAATTTCAAGTGTCGATCGCAGCGACATCTGCGGGATTTTTGTATTACTATTATTACATTGTATAGACTAGCAATTTCTTGCAGTTGTAGAAAATATCCTGCAGATGTCGCTGCGATCTGCATATTGCAGCAGTATCATTGCACATTTAAGGGATACAATATTTTAGCGCTTTTTTAAGTATTACAGGGTTAGCTGATTTCAACACTATATATTCTAGGCGCTATAGTTTCTGAGCGCTGTTGGTTAAAGTTCGATATTTGTGTTTTAGAGTGAGCAATAGAGAAAGGAACTAAAACTATTGAAACAACAACTTCTTTAATATTGAAATGTATAGCAAAGGAGTTCAGAATCAATGCCTTATATAGTTTCGAATATGCACTGTTGTTATGACATCAATACCCTTCCTGGATGTGGAAATACAAAATTGTGTTCAACATAATTGGCCGCAATCTAGATAGATTTTTCGCTGTTAGCGAAACGAGATTCATCAATCAGAAGCTTGCACTTTTGCGAACTTTTCGCTGTTTGCAGCAATGCAGGCTATTGATTGGTGAATCTCGTTTCGCTAACAGCGAAAAATCTATCTGGATCTCAACCTATATTTCTGTAAACATTGCACATCATCCATGGCACTAAGAAACTGACTCAAAACATTTATGACATAGGCCGTGATCCAGAAACAGCAAAACTTCTCAAACATTCTGGCTTATGATTGGTCAAACTCATTTCGCTAACAGCGAAAAATCTATCTGGATCTCGGCAATAGTCTTCTTCGATGAAATCAATGCAAAAGGATAATATAGAAGAATAGTATAAGACATCTAAAATGGTTTGGCGGGTTTATCGCTGTTTGGCATAATTTATAAACTTTGGAATAAATTAACAGTTTTTCGCTAATTAAGAATAGAAAATTTGTGTTTTTAAAACTGAATTTTCTATAAGCACGTAGATCGAGTAAATATCTGTCCAAAAATTTAATCCTTACTTTTTTCTGTCCATTATTTAAGTCTTTACCTCGATTGAAACATAAGGTGTGAGGAATAAAAAAAATCTGTCATTTTCAGTATCTCGACATTATTTTAAAAAATCTATATCTCTGTTTATAATTAATTTATGAGGATGTATTTGGTCTCAAATTGAAGATCTTTTCCATTAGGTCCTCCTGGTTTTGGTTTTATTTTTCTGCGATGTTTGATTCTTTTGATATGGGAAATTTTACGTTGGCATGTTTGGTCGATTTAACATGGAGAAGCTGTCTTCAGTATAATAAGCAGTTACGGTGTCTTGCGTTTTATTCTTGGCGTTTGTTTGTTTGGCGAGGTTAGCATTATTTTTTTCAGCTTGGGTTGGCAGAACGACCGTCCTGCTTGATACTTAAAAGTTGATTTTATAAAAGTTGTAAATATTATACTTATAAATATAAAGTTAATAAGATAAATTTAATAAGATTAATAAGAAAGAAATTTTAATTTTAATTTTAATTTTAGTTAAAATAAATTTAATAAGATTTTATTATAAGTTATTCAATCCCTCATTTATTATAAAATCTTTGTTCCCCAAATAACTCTAGAATTAAACCTTCATACTATCTTGTCAATGTATTTTTTTAAATAAAGTTAATTGATTTTCAGAAAAAAACAGGGTGTCCGGGCTACAAGTATCCAAAAGTTATGACTTATTCTTAACAAACTACCTATTAGAATATAATAGACTTCACCTCCGTGGTTTGGAAACACCTCGGATATTTTATTAAAAGTTATGGCTTATGAAGTTAAAGTAAAATATAAAGTTAATAAGATAAATTTAATAAGATTAATAAAAAATAAATTTTAATGTTAATTTTAATTAAAATAAATTTAATAAGATTTTATTACAAGTTATTCGATCCCTCATTTATTATAAAATCCTTGTTCCCCAAATAACCCTCGAATTAAACCTTCATACTATCTTGTCAATGTATTTTTTTAATAAAGTTAATTGAGTTTCAGAGAAATACAGGGTGTCCAGACTACAAGTATCCAAAAGTTATGGCTTATTCTTACCAAACTACCCATTAGAATATAATAGACTTCACCTCCATGGTTTGGAAACCTCTCGGAGATTTTATTAAAAATTGTCGCTCATAAATATAAAGTTAATAAGAATAATAAGAAAGAAAGTTTAATTTTAATTTTAATTAAAATAATTTAATAAGATTTTATTATAAGTTATTCAATCCCTCATTTATTATAAAATCCTTGTTCCCCAAATAACCCTAGAATTAAACCGTCATACTATCTTGTCAATTTATTTTTTTAATAAAGTTAATTGAATTTCAGAGAAATACAGGGTGTCCGGGCTATAAGTATCCAAAAGTTATGGCTTATTCTTACGAAACTATCCATTAGGATATAATAGACTTCGCCTCCGTGGTTTGAAAAACACTCGGAGATTTTAAAATATTGAAAAAACAATAAACAATTAAATTTAAAAAATCAAAAAACCCGACTGCGTAAAAAGCGAACTAATTAATTATTTCTCATCAATGTGAAACTATTTTTTTTTTCAATTCCTACTATTAGCTCACACTCTCGCTATATATATCTTGTTCAAATTTTCAATCGTTAATAAAATACTTACTATTCATCCAACCAAGCTCAAATAATTTTTTTTTACTTGTAGTGGATGTCACTTGATGTTAATCCAATTTTTTTTTCAAATAGTAATTCATTAATTAAATTAAATTAATTAAATTTCAAAAATCAAGAGAGCCCTCTTCTTGATCAAGGTATTTTAAGACCGAGAGCGCACTCTTCTTGATCAAAGCATTTTAAGCGCCACTCAAGAAGAAAGAAGAATAGGAGGGAAAAAAATCTCTTATTTACCTAAGTAGAAATTGACATAAAATATTGTTTTTTATATATTACTGGTTTATATTACTTACCTATTTTTTTTTATTTACTTGTATTGATGTTTTTTAAGTTGTGTTTAATGGTTAGTTCCTATCTATAAACACCGTTTTGATGAGGTCTATAGATGTCTATGATGGTTAGAGTTGCAGTAAAGCTAGAGATCTTACCTACATAACTTCCAGGTTGTATAATATTTTAACGTAGCTTCTGACTGTAAAATAGTCATGAAACATCGTCTTCATTTTGAAAGACCTATCCAAAGATATGCCACTCAATAGGGTGGGTAAAATTTTTTTCCGTCTCTACCGCCATTTTGAATTTATAAAAACAAAACCTAGCCTACAACCATCGAGCCGTCAAGACTCATTCATTAAAATCCATCCAGCCATTGGGATGTTTCGAGGATATAAAGAAATCCACTTACAAAGATACGCATGAAACACATAACCTTCCTTTTCAGTCGGGTAAAAAACTGAAACTGTGGATGAGGGGAAAAAGCGTATCATAGAAGCAATTTGTCTAATAACTCCTCATATGCTACGAAACATTTGGGGAGAACTGAATTACCGTTTAGGCGTTTGTCATGCTACCAGAGGTGTACACATCGAAGTCTATTGATATTAAAATTTTGTGAGATACTATTTTTATTCACTTTTTTTTTTAAATTATTATTCTAATGGGCAGTTCCGTAAAAGTAAACCATAACTTTTGGATACTTTTAGCCCGGACACCCTGTATATCACTTCTTAAATATACGAATAGACGCATTAACTAGGGAACTGCGCTTCAATAAGTAAGATATTTCCGCGCACTTTCAGTGATAGGTTAATGTTAAAGAACAATTAAAATCTTTTAGTTGAGAGAGAGTCGTATTAATGCAAGAAATTTCTTCAATACACAGTTTCATAAAACTGTATACATTTTTTTTTTCCAGAAGAAAGTACAATCGTCTCTATAAGAATAATAATATAGTTATTTCTTAATATAAATTAATGTATTTAAAATCACAAAAATAGAAAGTTCTTATCTTCTGTATGCTGATGGCAAAAGACTAATAATTAAACAAATTTTGATTATTAACATAAAAAACCTTTTATGTTTGAAATATAAATGTTTTAGGATTTTTTAGATTATGTATCTCAATATGAATTATTTTTTATTTAAATTACAATTACAATACTTCTTCATGTCCTCTCTAATAAAAAGAAAGAAGATTTGACATCAAGGCTAAGAAAATCTATCCTTTATAATTTTCTGGTATTTTAAGATATTCCATTCAATGCTATATCAAAATCCTGTTCTGAAAAGGAGCATCAATTAAAAATAATATCGCTTAAAAGTACTTTTAAAAAATAAATTATAAATTTTCAATTAGTTTTATTTTAACTTACTTTATAATTGTGTTCCTTGGTTATTTTTTTAATTTTAAGCGTTATTTCTTAAAATTCAATTTAGTAGTCTATTCTACATGAGTTATTCAATCCGTTCATTTATTATCAAATCGTTGTTCTCAAAATAAAGCTTTAATTAAATTTTCATACTATCTTATCAACATAATTTTATATATATATATATATATATATATATATATATATATATATATAATTAATTGAATTTCACAGAAATATCTCACTTGTTATATAAATGAATAGACTCATTAATTATGGAACTTCGCTTAAGTAAACTCTTTGGCAAATAATATATTTTCGACATACTTTCAGTGATGTTTTAATATAAAAAGCTATTAAAAACATTTGATTGAGATAAAGTTGTATTGATGAATGAAAGTTTTTCCAAGGACAATTTCATAAAATATATACATATACATTTATTTATTTTTATTTACTTATATGATATATATTTATTATTATATATATTTGTATCATTGCACATATTTGTTTTTATATTTCTACTCGGGAGTATTACCATAAAAACAAGGTAATGTTAAAATATTTTTATAGTGGCATACTGAAGTTCTATGAAGTCCTGTGTGAAGACTTCGCATTAAAATCTTTGGGATTGTATGCAGATAAGTTATTTCATTAAATGTTAATTAATTACAATATTTTAATAAAACAGTGTATTCTAACGGAATGTGAGTTTACTATGTCAAAAGCTGTTCAGAAACCTTTCGAATGATACCTGTTTCGTCATTGTGCATTTTGCGTAAGCATAAAGAAATTTTAAACTATGAATTTGAGATTAGTTTTTAACCATTTGGAAAAATGGCTATTGTCCTCGTCAGGATAGGAAATCAAAAGCATATCTGAAGTTCTTTATTGGTCGAATCCGCATTTTATTCGTTTTCTGATTGGTCTATACAGTAATCTGTATTTCCCTTTACTTTCAACAGAGATGGATACTTCTGTTGCCACTATGACAAAAAAGTAATAAAAACTACAAAAAAATTAATAACTCAGAAACAAACTGAGATACAGCTTTCAAACAAATTGCATTTAAAAGTGCTTCTTTTTCTGTATACGACGATGTAAAAAGTAATATTGTGGAATGTTTAGAAGTTTAAGAATGAAATTTCATTTAAAATTGGTCGTCAGATTTCCAAGAAATCTAGAAAAGCCCCTTCCCGAACAGCCAATGAAATGCTTGGATAATACGTAAGTTTCAGGTGGATAATACGTAAGTTTCAGGAAATCTGACGAGTCGCAGGCCATTTTTGTCGCTTGCAATTTTTAAGTGTAATAACACTATTAATGTTTAATTCATGGCGTACGTAATGTATGATCAACTCCGTGCGATTTTTTATGTCTTAAATTTTAGTCTTTGAAAAAATCATTTTCCAAATGGTCGTTGTAATTTGTTAAATTGCTTTTTTTTACTTTATAATTGGGTTCCTTGATTCATTTTTTATGTTACGCGTACTTTCTAAAATTCAATTTAGTAGTCCATTCTACATGAGTTATTCAATCCGTCGTTTATTATCAAGTCATTGTATCCAAAATAAAGCTTGAATTAAATTTTCATACTATCTTGTCAACATATTTTTTTATGTGAAATTAATTGAATTTCAGAGAAATATCTCACGTGTTATATAAATGAATAGACTCATTAATTATGGAACTTCGCTTAAATAAACTCTTTGGCAGATAATATATTTTTGACGTACTTTCAGTAATGTTTTAATGTTAAAAATCTATTAAAAACTTTTAATTGAGATAAAGTTGTATTGATGAATGAAAGTTCTTCAATGCACAATTTTATAAAACGGTATATACCGGGTGTCCTAAAAAGGACTGACTGATTTTAAAATTCAATAACTTGCAAATTGTGACAGATATTTAAAAAATAGTTGCAGGAGGGTTACGCATAACGTCGAAAGTTTTTTTTTACAGTGATTTTTGATTTTAGTTCGAATTACAAACAATAGATGGCGCTGTAAGCAATAACTGCTAAATACAGGTTCGATTTTTTGTCTTTTCTCTTCTTCCATGCGGAAAAAGGAGATTAAAATGTATTGAGTGGGTCCCGAAATACCAAAAATCGAGCCTGAATTTCGTCTATTGATCGCAGTGCCATTTATTGTTTGTAATTCAAACTAAAATCGAAAATCACTGTAAAAAACTTTTGACCTTATGCATAACGCTCCAGAAAGAATTTTTAAATATCTGTCACCGTTTGCAAGTTATTAAATTTTAAAATCAGTCAGTCCTTTTTAGGACACCCAGAATATTTATTTTTATACTTCTAATCTATAGCATTACCATAAAAACAATGTAATGTTAAAATATTTTTAAAGTGGCGTACTGAAATTCTATGAGTCCTGTGTGAAGTCTTCGCATTGCAATCTTTGGGATTGTATGCAGAAAAGTTTTTTTCAGTAAATGTTAATTTACTGCGAGGTTTTAATACAACAGTGTGTTTATCGGAATGCGAGATTACTATGTCAAAATCCTGTTCAAAAACCTTTCGAATAATACCAGTTCCGTCATTGTGCATTTTGCGTAAGCATAAAGAAAAGGAAATTCCACATAAATAAATTTTTGACAGAAATCATACATATGAAACTAGATAGTAGCACGTGAATTACAAAAAGAAAAAATACGTAAAATAATATCAAATAAATAGTCAAATCAATAACAATAATATCAGTAATAGTAATATCAATAATAATATCAATTAAAATTGTTCTCATTTATAATCAAACTTATTACACTCCAAACTCATAAATATAGTCATTATTATAGATATGACATTGCAAACTTAGAAATATCTTCATTATTATAGGTATAATCTTGCAAAACCTATTAAACCTTCATTATTATCGTGCAAATATATAAATATCTTTCATTATTATAGTTATGACCTTGCAAGCATATAAATATCTTCATTATTATCTTCCGAACTTATTTCTTTATCGAATTAATTGCATTTAAATAAGAAAAAAGAAACTGTCTATTAGTAAAAAACAAAACTTTGATTGAAGTGTGATTTTCCATTTGAGGGCTGATGCCGGTGTAATTTTTTTAAATAAATTTCGAAAAAATACTTTTAGCGTATAAAATTTTACTATTTTGTCCGTTTCTAAGAGCTCCATTATGCAAATCTCCCATTCTTACGTAAATAAAACTGCGCTTTCGTTCTAACAATTTTTTCTTCCAAAACATAAAAATGCGTTTTTCTCAAAGTGATAATTATTGAAGAAAAGGGTGTTGTAAGAAACTTAGTAATTAATTTAAGCGACTGCGAATCACCAGCGAAGGTATGAGTTTATCTGACGAACAATTCAATTTGTGTTTATATTTTCTTCATTTTTCTCTTTTTTAATATTTTATTGATACTGTAGCTATTAAAAAAATAGAGTAAATTTTAAAAACTTCAGAATTGGATGATTTTTATGATTTAAATTTTTAATAAATGCTGTTCACACTTACGTTTAAATATTTGCGATTTTTTTTTTAATTTTATTGCATTGTTACCGTTTGAGATAACACTCTTCAACTGGTTTTCAACACTGTTATATTTTTTACCATTTATTGGCAATGCCGTAATTTATCCAACCATTCAACCCATAAATTCAGGATACGAAAAGATAATGTATCGTTACAAGCTCCTCAACCTCTTAAATAAATTTCAATGGCCTCTCTTATGAATAATTGTAAATAAAAATTAGACCTGTAGATGATTTTATCCTCGTTAAATGTATGTTAATGTTCTCTATTAGTATCTCTAAGGATTTCTTTTGAAATAAATCTGGGGGATGAATTAGAGAAAATTAAACGTATTGCTAGTGATAATGGATGTCAGGTAAAATTAATTAACAAATTGATTCAGAGCTCCTTTGATACTTCTAAAAATAAAAATAAAACTATTAATGAAGTTACTATGAAAAGGGTTGTAGCAAATTATTTCCGGGGTTTCTTTGAACATATATGAAATCATTTAAGAAATTTTGGCTTATGTTTGATCACGAAGCCGCCTCCGAAATTAAAGATGCTTTTCAATACTAAAATTGATTAATAGAGATGACCTGTCAGGAGTTTATATGATTCCATTTATTAGGGAGGGAGGAATCAAAAATCATTATATAGGTATAACCCAACGGAAATTCAATATCAGATGTAAAGAATATATAGCGGACATAAAATACAATAGAGGTAATACTACTTTATCCCGACTAAATCAAATAGAGAACATTAACATACATTTAACGAGAGTAAAATCATCTACAAGTCTAATTTTTATTTACAATTATTCATAAGAGAGTCCATTGAAATTTATTTAAAAGGTTCAGGAGTTTGTAACGATACATTATCTTTTCGTATCCCGAATTTATGGGTTGAATGGTTGGATAAATTACGGCATCGCGACATATAGGGAACACGAGCAATCGCGAAAATATAGGGCGCGTTACATGATTACTTGTTTATTTTCGATGATTTTTTCCATTTTTCATTATGCATTTGTAATTTTCTATTATACATTCTGACGACGACTCAGAAAATGAGTTGAAACATGTAAATAAAGAGTTTTTAATTTACATTTAATGTTTTTATAATGTCTTTTAAGCAAATAAATATTTTAATATTATGGTATGATTAGAAACGGACGTAAATTTAACTTACTACTCGAACTTACTTGAGTAAAAATTTCAAAATTTGAAGTGACTTTCTAGTCCAGGCAATAGAGACCGTATAGGGACTCTACCTAGCAAAATTAATGGTAGTACTGGAAATCAGCTTTCTGGATGTTTTATGGGTCGCTGAATCCGAATTTGTAAATTCCCACCAAAATTTCCCCCGGCAACCACCCCCCCCCAAATTTTTGTAAAAAGCCCCCCAAAAATTGTTTTTATTAAAAAATTCCATTTTTTTTATTGTTTTAAAGGAAAAGTAGCTAGAAATTCAGAAAGTAGACAAAATTTGCAAAAAATTAGATATATGACATTATGACTTAGGGTGAAGGGGAAGGGGGGATCTGCCTCGGAACATGAGCGCAGTGCTGCGTGGACTAAGTTGCGCAATTCCACTTAACCACTCACACGTTTACATTAGCCCTCCCATCTTCCCTCCGAACTTTCTCTATAAGGTTTACTTTAAGTTTTTGGGTCGCTGAATCCGAATTTTTAACTTACCCCCAAAAATTTTCCCCCCGAACCCCCCCCCCCCCCCCCAAATAGTTGTTTTTAACTTTAATTTCTTATTGTTTTAGGGGAAAAGCATTACGAAATTCAGAAACTATACAAAATTTGCAACAAATAGGATATATGACATTATGACGTAGGATAAACGGGGAGAAAGGGGGCTGCCTCGGAACATTTCCCGCGCGCTTTTCTAAAAAACCAAATTTTTTTAAAAAAATCAATTTTTGGGAGGGGGGTTGCCGGGTGAAATTTTGGTGGAAAGTTACAAATTCGGATTCAGCGATACAAAAAACATAAAGTGAGTCGAAATCCAGAACTAGCATTAATTTTGCAGATAAAATCCCCTATTGCCTGGACTTCATAATTTAGTGCACGTAGCGCCGCAGTGCATGTTCAGAGGCAGCCCTCACCCCCCCCCCCCCCCGTTCATCCTAATTCATAATGTCATATATCCTATTTGTTTCAAATTTTGTCTAGTTTCTGAATTTCGTAATGCTTTTCCCCTAAAACAATAAGAAATTTAAGTTAAAAACAACTATTTGTGGGGGGGGGGGGGTTCGGGGGGAAATTTTTGGGGGTAAGTTAAAAATTCGGAGTCAGCGACCCAAAAGTCTTAAAGTAAACCTTATAGAGAAAGTTCGGAGGGGAGATGGGAGGGCGAAAATAAACGTGTGAGTGGTTAAGTGGAATTGCACAACTTAGTTTACGCAGCACCGCGCGCATGTTCCGAGGCAGATCCCCCTTTCCCCTTCATTCTAAGTCATAATGTCATATATCTAATTTGTTGGAAATTTGTCTACTTTCTGAATTTCTAGATACTTTTTCTCTTAAACAATAAAAAAATGGATTTTTTTAATAAAAATCTTTTTTTGGGGGCATTTTACCAAAATTTGGGGAGGTTGCCGGGGGAAATTTTGGTGGGAAGTTACAAATTCGGATTCAGCGACCCAAAAAACATCTAGAAAGCCAATTTCCAGTACTACCATTAATTTTGCTAGGTAAAATTCCCTATTGCCTGGACTATTCGTTTGATTGCTTCTTGGCTGCTGACGTTGTTGTGTGTGAAGGGAATTAAGACACATTATTGTTAAGACACAAGTGGCTTTAACAGTTACGCCATCGACTGGAAAGTTTCAAAAGTATGGCGGATGGGCTAACGTGCCTCTATGGCCAATATGGCCCGGTCTACCTACATAGTTTAAATATAATTGAGAGATATTACACCTAAAATAGAACAAAGTAAAGAAAGTGTTTTTTTTTTTTAATTGCACAGTTTAACTGTTGAAAATGAAGTACGTAGGTTTAAGAAAGTCAAAATAAAGTCATTATTATTTTATGGAGAAATCTAAATGGAGTTATTCACATTAAAGCAAAGTACTTGTGTCCGTTTGAACCAGATCTACACATTCTACATTACAATACTTCTTGCGCTTCAACATAGATGCATATTTAAGACACGATTCTGTTTGCCAAATGAAGCAATACCTTATTATAGAACTTCTGTTTTTCACATATTTCCCTTTCAAACACAAAAAGCATTAAAAATATAGCATATATTTTAATATTCATTCAATTTATCATTAAATTATAACATACTTTATGCAAATTTCGTATATTTCAAACAATAATTTACACTTTTTTTACAGGAATGTTTACTTATTATTTTCAACAAGGACGTGTCGAAAGACTCAGTGTTCCAAAACTGACGACAGAGCGAGAATCGGTGATGCTTCAAAATATTCGCACATGGCACGGGCACAATAAACTGTCAGGTATGAGATACCATATGTTGACTCAAGACCTTTCTCTACAAGATATAAGCTGGTGGTCTTTAAAACAACATGGTCTTATTTGGTAGAAGTACCTTATAAGAAAAGAGAAACAGCAGCAAGAATCGGCGATGGTTGAAAATATTCGCACGTGTCATAAGTACAATAAACAGTAATGTGTGAGCTGTAATATGTCAAGTCCTTTCTCTACACGATATAAGCTGGTGGCGTTCTAAAAAAGATGACCTTATTTGGTACAAGTACCTTATAAGAAAAAAGAAACGGCAGCAAGAATCGGCAATGGTTGAAAATATTCGCACATGTCATAGGCACAATGAACTGCCGTGTACACTGTAATAAAAGTCCGACCAAGTTTCCTGTGTGAGACGGAAAATTAGTTGCCTTTATCGTGAAGGAAAATTTTCCGACCCAGGACGGAATAAAATCCGAAAAATACCATTTTAGTTACTATTTTCTTTTTTTTTTTTTACGGATTTTATTCCGAGCTGTTTCGTAAAATTTTCCGTTCCGAGAAGGGCAACTATTTTTTCGTCTCCTACAGGAAATTTGGTCGAATGTGTTTTACAGTGTATCATCACGATTAAATTATTCATTTTATATATTTTAAACGGGAACTCTAGAGCTATTAGACCTCCTTTCACGAGTCTTCGAAATAACGAAGTGCGTTATATTTCTATCGTATATTTTAAAACTACAATACGCAGCAAAACGCTAAATGACCCCTTCCTGTCTTCGTGACTATCACACAGTACACTGTAAAAAAATGCTACGAGATTTCCTGTAGGAATCGGAAAAATAGTTGCCCTTATCGTACCGGAAAAATTTCTGACGCAGCTCGGAATAAAATCCGTAAAATACCGTTTTATTGACTTTTTCCTTTTTTTTACGGACTTTATTCCGAGCTGGGCGGAAAATTTTCCGGTACGATAAGGGCAACTATTTTTCCGATTCCTACAGGAAAACTAGTCGTATTTTTTTTTATTTATTTTTTTTTTTTACAGTGTAGTTTTTTTTTTCTTGTCATAATAACGTTAGAAATATCAATACTACAACAATAGAATTGTAACTATTCAGAAAAATGCTTGAGCTGTGCAGAAGCATTCATTATAATCCTTATCGTACCAGTAATTGAAAAAATATGTTTATATTAACATCCAGAAACGAATTCTAAGACTAGACAGAAAAGACAGACGCGCATTTTGACTTTGCGATACTTTGATCTGCGTTTTATATAGATTTTAACGTGAAAAATATTTTGAACATCCTTTTAAAAAATCTAGTCTACCTGAACCTGACCTTCAAGAGTCAAACAGCCAACTCGAAATCGACCCGAACCCGAAACAATTAAAGACAACCCGATCTGCAAAAACAAAGTTGATGTCAACTCGATCCCCACAAAAAAAGTTGAAGTCAACCCGACCGGCAACGAGGAAATAAAGCACCAACCCGACCCGACTCGACACGCGGGTGGATCGGAAGCGGGTAAAATCGGGTAACCCGATCTGATGCAGGACTCTACTGTCAGGTATAAGCTGTCATTTGTCGGCTCTAGACCTTCATCTACAAGATAATGACATTCTAATGATCATGGCCTACAAGTATCTACTTATAATAAAAGCTGAGTGCACGTGATCGGCGGAACGATGCCGATGCGAACCACTCTGGTCTGCGAAACGACCGTAGCTAAACGCCATGTTAGGCTTAATGAAAAACATATCTTAACATATGACAGATAAATGATAATTTTTTCTACTTAAAATCATGTCTGTTCAGCATATTTTCATATAAAACATGTGTATCATATCCATTTATAATGTATTAAGTTCTAAATTAAAATTAAGCTATTAGAAATCAAATCTAAACAAACGATACTGTTGCCATTCAGATTCAAATTCCAGCAAATTAAGAAACAAATGAATGACTCTTTGACGATTCATCAAAAAAAAAAAAATACGGCTAACATCTGATTCTGATTTAAATGTATTTTTTAAAGCATATTAAAGCCTTTAAGTTTTTTGAAATGCGTTTTTCATTATAGACACTTTGCATTGACGTCACGTTGCTATTAGCAACGACTGATGCTATGGCAGCTGGAGCACACACGTGGAGCACAGAACTGCATTTTTGCCGTTAAAAGCACGTGTTATCTTTTTGTTTAAATTAGATCTTCCTTATTTTTATTATTATAGAGCAAATAAGTCTATTAAATCAAATGGAGAGCACCATTTTGTCTTATATTTGGGCGCTATACGAAGCAATTTCAAACATGTGACGTCATGTGCAACCCGTCTATTGTTTACATTTATAAGCAGCAATTTTATTTACGACTGTTTACATTTACAAGCAGTCAGTTTACGACATACATATGAAATATTACGTAGTTTATTGAATAAATATTTTAAAAAACATTATTTAATGATTATTCATCATTATTCATATGAATCATTCATATGAATATTGATTCATATCTATGATTCATGTATTTCACTTTTCTGTAGTGGCAACAGTGAAACGCTGTTTCTTTAGGAAAAACAGAGGGATAAACGTGATGATTTTTCGCCACTACTCGCTTTCATCTGTCAGTAGTTATTTTTGAATGTTTTAAAAGTTTTCTTAATTTTTATTATGGACTTTCGGAAAGAAGGCGCCAATTGACCAGGAAAAGAATTGCGCGATCGCGGCAATCAACGGATTTCTCAGTTTGCCTGATAAACTCAGCTGAGTTTACACCGAACAGAATTAAACACCCATACGCACAATTTTTTGTTTATTTTTTATCTAAACTATGCATATTTTAAGTTCATGTTCATAAAGTGTTTATCACTCACAGGAACGTTTCATTATAATAAAGATTTAAAAATCAAAATTACATTTTTTTTTAAATTTTACTAAATTTTTGTACCGTTAAAAAACAGCTTTTTGTATGTGTATTACTTTCAATGATGCACATAATGGTGTTTTAGTTTTGGCCAAATATATGAATCAAATTTTAAAGTTTCATCTAAAATTAAAAAATAAACATCTGATTTTTTAAAGAAATGCCATATGTTTTTTGTTTTATTTTTAAGTTTCTTATTTCACCTATGCTGCATTTTTTAAGCTGAATTTAATATATTTCTGTGAATTATTTTTTGCTGTTTGAAAAATGCAACAGCTTTTTTTTTTTTTTCAACTATGCATATATTTTTAAAAGCATTTACAGGCATGCCACTTTCCAGCGAAAACAGGGAATTCCATTTTTTCGGCACAATTTATCATCCCTGGGATTGTTGCAAATCACTATTATAATTTGTTGACATTTTTAGGACGAGAAGGGGGGTGGGTGGTAGCAGAATTTGACAAAATAAAAATGCGAGTACAAGCAGCTGCAATTTGAGTTTATTTCTAATCCTTTCCCATGACCTACTGTGCATTTAGTCCATGTATAGAAACAAACAGCATGAAAAAAACATATAGCCAGGAGCTTGCAACTATCATCTATCTGCTTTCCCCGAAGGATTGCAAAAATCATCAAAATATCGTAGAAAAAGAGTGGTTTCATCAAACGAATATGAATTCCATCAAAGGATCGCAGAAAAAAGCACAATTTTTCCCAAAGGGTCCTTTAGAATGCATGTTTCGTCTAAGGATCATGAAATATGTGAATGTCGCCAAATAATCGTGGAAAAAACATGAATTTCATCAGATGACTGCAGAAAAAATGCATTATTTGATCAAAGTATCGCGAAAAACGTGAATTTCGTCAAATAATCACAGAAAAAATGTGTTTTTTGATTAGAGGATCACAGAGAAAACGAGATTTTCATCGAAAGGTTGCAAAAGTGCAAGTTTCAACATAAGATCCTAAAAAAATGTAAATTTTGAAATCGGGGAATCTTGAAGTTTATTGGTTCATCAGTATCAGGTGAACCGTTAGTCAGCTAAATTTTCTGTTACGTAACTAATTTGCTGCATACATTCGGATGCACCCGTGCTTCTGTCAACGTATTTTGATTGTAAGGTAAGTCTCGCTTGCTCTGCTGTTTATTTCTTTTTTTTTATTAGGATTTTTGCATTAGCTGTTTAAAATGCAGCCTTTATTGGTGAATATATCGATTTTTACATGGTTTACCGTTTTAGAGACAGACGATTCAGCCAACGGCTGCCGAAAAAATTCAGAGTCTGAAAACATCGAGGGTGTATTACCAAACATCCATCAAAATTTAAATTTAATTCAGTTAGAAGAGAAGTACCATACCTTGACGATGTTTCAGACCCTGTCTAGGATCCCTTTTTCTAAACATTAAATTATTGATTTTTTTTTTATTTTAACTGATTGTTTGTTTTTTATGTAAATATTTGAAATTTTTTTTGTATGAAATTCCCCCTTTTTTTTATGAATCGCCGTCTCATTTATTGGTATTTCTTTATATTTATCCTTTTACTTTTATTTTATGTTTAATAAATTTTTTGGCAGTTGTGAGCGAGATTTTACCTGCATTCGTAACAAATTTTTCAAGATGGCAGTAAAACTTCGTTTTTAAATCTTTATGTTACTTATAAATCATGTTTTTACATCATTTTCTATTTTTTTGTGCAAATCATTGATTTATAAATAACATGAAGATTTAAAAATTGAGTTTTTCCGTCACCTTGAAAAGATTTTTGGCACAATTTTTTTCGCCAAGCGGCACAGGATGCGGAACTCTTCCCTGAATTTTGTCAAAGAAACGTGAGAGGTGTAATTCGTCAAAAAGGCGCAGGAAAAACGTGAATTTTGCAACAAATCCCGATAAAAACACTCATTTCGTGAAAGGATTGTGTTAAAAACAGTCATTTTGTCAAAAGGCTGCGAAAAAAACATGAATTTCATCAGAGATGTGCAGAAAAAACGAGAATTTCACCATAAACATTAAATTATTGATTTTTTTTTGTTTGTAAATTTTAACTGATTGTTTGTTTTTTGTGTAAGTATTTTTAGTTTTTTTTTATATATTTTTTTCTGTATGAAACTCCCCTTTTTTCTGAATCGCCGTCTCATTTATTGGTATTTATTTATATTTATCTTTTTATTTTATATTAGTAAGTTTTTTGGTAGTTGTGAAGAAGATTTTACCGGCATTCGTAACAAATTTTTCAAAATGGCGGAAAAACTTCGGTTTTAAATCTTTGTTATTTATAAATCCATGTATTTACATCATTTTTTATTTTTTGGGCAAAATCATTGATTTATAAATAACAAAGATTTAAAAATGATGTTTTTCCGCCATCTTGAAAAGATTTTTGGCAAGATTTTTGAACATTTTTTTTTTTTTTTTTTGCCAAGTGGCTCCCTGAATTTTGTCAAAGAAACGCGAGAGGTGTAATTCGTCAAAAGGGCGCAGAGAAAAAGCAAATTTTTCAACAAATCCCGATAAAAACATTCATTTCGTCAAAAGGCTGCGAAAAAAACATGAATTTCATCAGAGATGTGCAGAAAAAACGAGAATTTCACCATAAACATTAAATTATTGATTTTTTTTTTTGTAGATTTTAACTGATTGTTTGTTTTTTGTGTAAGTATTTTTAGTTTTTTTTATATATTTTTTTCTGTATGAAACTCCCCTTTTTTCTGAATCGCCATCTCATTTATTGGTATTTATTTATATTTATCTTTTTATTTTATATTAGTAAGTTTTTTGGTAGTTGTGAGCAAGATTTTACCGGCATTCGTAACAAATTTTTCAAAATGGCGGAAAAACTTCGGTTTTAAATCTTTGTTATTTATAAATCCATGTATTTACATCATTTTCTATTTTTTGGGCAAAATCATTGATTTATAAATAACAAAGATTTAAAAATGATGTTTTTCCGCCATCTTGAAAAGATTTTTGGCAAGATTTTTGAACATTTTTTTTTTTGCCAAGTGGCTCCCTGAATTTTGTCAAAGAAACGCGAGAGGTGTAATTCGTCAAAAGGGCGCAGAGAAAAAGCAAATTTTTCAACAAATCCCGATAAAAACATTCATTTCGTCAAAAGGCTGCGAAAAAAACACGAATTTCTTCAAAGATGTGCAGAAAAAATGAGAATTTTGCCATAGGGTTGTTGGAAAAAGCTCTTTTTTTCCCCCGCATGAGGTGGTTCATATTTTCTTCATTTGAAGGTTGACTTTTACAAACACTATTTTTTTAATGCTTTTGAGGACTTGCCACTATCTGAATAATCATGCATATCAATCACCTGTTTAATTGAGTCTGACTTAATGTTGTAAACTTACAATGACACTTTCCCGTCATTTTTGACGGGGCCATATGCTAGTTTTACAAGAAAAAGAGAAACAGCAGGGAGAATCGGCGATGTTTGAAAATATTCGCACGTGTTACAAGCACAATAAACTATTTGGTGTGATAGGTCATATGTTGGTTCAAGACTTTTCTCTACAAGATATAAGCTGATGGCTTGCTAAAGAGTATGGCCTAGTTTGGTACAAGTACCTTACAGGAAAACACTAACAACAGTATGAATCGATGGTGGTTGAAAATATTAGCACGTGTCATAGGCACAATAAATTCTCAAGCATGAGCTGTCATATGTCAGCTCAAGAATTTTCTCTACAAGATATAAGCTGATGGCTTTCTAAAGAACATGACCTTATTTGGTACAAGTATCTTATAAGAAAAGAGAAACAACAGCGCAATTCAGACAAACTAAAAAGTACAATGCATAGTTTGTAAATAAATAATATTCTTTAGTGATATGGCTATGTGCTTATATGATTCACTTTTCGTCACTTTTTGCGGCAAAGCTGTTATGGCGTTTTAAATAAATCGATTGGCATACTTTTTAAAAGTATTTCGTTAGTTTTCTTTGAGTCCTTTGATAGAAGTAAATCTCTTAAGTATTTAGAAAAGTTTTCCTTTTCCAAATAGTTAAGATATATTCTATCTAAAAGGAACATACAAAATTAGATGATCTCGCTCACAAACATAGGCACACAATCATGTTATCGTAATCCATTCAATAATGAAATCCAAATGAAAAGTTATTTCTTGCATTAAATTTAAAATTAAAGCAGGGCTATAAAATTTGTCTTTATAAACTGAAATAAATATTTAAATTTTGTAGAATTTAAACTAGATTTAATGAAGCATATATAAAATGCAATCTTTTTTTTTCTTAGAATTTAGAATAAGAAGTGTACATTTAAAATTAAGGCCCTAATATACTAAATAATTCTAATTACAAAATACAAAGTATCATTAGTTAGTTGTATTGGAGTTTCATATTTATTACTCAACAAATGTATCTCGTTAGTCTTTCTTCTATTTATTTATAAACATATTATGAAAACAATTGGTTTTATCCAGTTAATTTATTTTGTCTGATAAAAATTTTCTGGGTTCATAATGTACTGCACAGCTCAGTCATTAATATATATTGTCATTCAAAAATAGATTTATTTTAATACTTCAGTTACAAATTCAATTGTTTTTGTAAATTTAGAAGACATTTTTAGGCTTATAATCTTTTTGTAACAAAAGTTTATAATAATATTCATAGCAAAATTTAGAATATTAAATCGAGTTTTCTTTATAAGTGGCAATTACATGTCAAGTGGCCTAAATTTAAATAAAGTACCTGCTCGGCCCCCTTAAATTTTACTTCAATCGAAAGAGAACATACATATGGATCTAAGATGGTCATCTGGATATACCACTAGAATCAGAAGAAGTATAATTGTGCCAACAGATGTCCTTCTGGCCAAGTTCGCTACTTCCCAGTCACAGATAAAAGATTAAATCATCATGTTTTTAATCTTATTTCTCATGATACAAGAAACTTTACTTATTGAAAATATAATCTGGTACACCTTTTTGTTATTAAAACATGATTTCAGTATTAAGGATCAAAAATCAATATTTTCATCATTACTTGCCTTAAAGTAGGCCATACGGATTGTCGCGATGAATTTATACTTATTTTAACAAGATATAACTACTGTAACTACTAAACAATTTACTCTAGATGTTTGTCGCTTTACCAATTGATTACTTATGAAGATATTATAGAGCTGTTGGAGTTGTTTCTCTCCTGCTTAAATATTCATTGATTTATTAAATTTTGAAATTCCGTTAATAAAATTCATTCATTCAACTCCATTTTTCAGAAGCGTAAATCTTAAAAGAAACATTTGTGTATTGATCACCGTTTATAGAAATGGATTAAACACAACTTAATTAAAATGAATACTTCAGTTTCACTTTGGCCTCTGTGGTATAAGGTGAATAAAGCAAAGTTAAAAACGTGCTTTTTTTGAGATTTGCAATTATATCCATCAAAAAAATTGATTCTAAAACTGTCTCTGTAAGTCTCTGGAAAATTGAAAATACTACAGTATTGAAAGCATAATACAAAAAAATATATGCGGGGAATAGAATATATGAAATACAAATTAAATTTAAAAAATCAAAAAACCCGACTGAGTAAAAAGCGAACTAATTAATTATTTCCCATCAATGTTAGTTAAATATTAGTTCCTATCTATAAACACTATTTTGATGAAGCTTATAGATGTCTATGATGGCTAGAGTAGCAGTAAAGCTAGAGATACTACCGACAGAACTACCAGGATGTGTAATATTTAAACGGAGCTTCTGACTGTAAAATAGTCAATAAAACATCGCCTTCATTTGGAAAGATCTATCCAATGATATGCCACTCAATAGGGTGCGTATTTTTTTTTCGTGTCTACCGCTATTTTGTATTTTACGGTCGCCATTTTGAATTTACAAAAACAAAAACTAGCCTATAATTATCGGACAGTTAAGAGGAATCGATAGAGAGCTCATTCATTAAAATCCATCCAGTCGTTAGGATGTAATTCGAGGGTATAAAGAAATCCACATACCCAGATACGATGAAACACAAAACCCTTCTTGGCAGTCGGGTAATTATGAAATAAGCGGGACATTCTGTATCAACTGGCTAACTATCGAAAGGGCAAAAAACTAAATGTCAAGAAAAACATACTAGTTTAGTCACTAACTGCTTTATCATTTCAAGACATTAAACAAGATGGCAAAATATGCAGGAAATTTCTTTTTGAGACAAATTTAATTATACAGCAGCTGAGGGGCCTTTCAGTGCTCCTGAAAGGTGGTTAAAACGCTCAATGCTAGATGAGGACATTTTTGTCCCTATCTCAACAAATATGAGAGATAGCGAAAAAAGGTTGATTACAAAAGTTTAGAGCATCCTCGATTTACTACAAAATGATGTCTTACATGTAAAAATAACTGTATTAGATGTTCTGGAATGTTAGTTTTTCGATAACCAATCGCCGGCTTGTATGCGACACTAAACGCTGCGAGAATTTCGTCGTGAAATATTTGCTGGAAACAAGAAATGAACTATTCATATTGTTCTAAGTGCAAACGGATTAGTATTTCGTAACCAGGCTGCACGCAATAGAGTATAATACATTTTTTTAAAAATTATATTTATACGATGTAAAATTCGAAATTGGGCCTTTGAGATCAATGACATCAATGAGACGTATGCTACATGTAAATTATTGTATAATTAATTTTATTTTCTTTGTGTATTTTATTTATAGGTATATCATTATCTACGTACATGAGTTATGAGTATAGTTTCTTATCTATGGGATTAAAATGAGTAGATTGTATGAAGGGAATACCAAAGGACTGCTTTTATCTACCGGAATCTGGATAAAATAATAGGAAGCTAGGTATCTGAGAAGATAGAGTTGATGAACAAAAGATAATCAACTGTGATAATCTGTCGAACAAAAAGCGACACGTGTGGGCTGCCCTTGGAAATAGAGGTGAAAACCCCGAAGAGTCTGGATCGAAGAAAGAAGACGAGAGTCAGTTTGAAGGGACAGTTGAAAAGTTTTAGACATGCTGTGGACAGGGCTTTTTTTTTTGTTGTTAGAAGTGTACGTATGTGTCAAGAATTCGGGCAGACATGTGGGGCTTATCGCTGGATGATTCTAGTTAAGTACGCTCAAAAGAGACGGGAATTGTGTATTTATAGTAATATAACCCAGTCAGTAGATAATACTCTATAGAGTATTTTAACTTGGGGCAGGATCTGCTGTATTCGGACCTATAAATTAAAATATTCTGTTTTAATCTAAATATTGAAGTATCTGATTAAATATTTCAATTATTATTATTTAAACTATCCTGGTGACTGATTTCTAAGCTTCTTTTATTATGTCCGGTATTATTCACCTATACCGCGGGGTGGCAGCATGTCAATTAAGGAATATATATTTATATATTCACATGTATTAGATTAAAATCGGAGTGATAATTATCACGAAGTTGCCAGCGTACATTACAGTTTTTATGGTACAAAGTTAAGCAATTTGCAGGAATTTATTGGTTGGATGTTACCGCTGTCAATATGACGTCAGTGTGTTACTCATGGATATATTCTTGCTTTATAATGTATATATTGATTAGTTAATAAGCTGAATTGTTTCATTTTGAAGTGTGACAGTGTGAGAAAATTAATATGGTAACACGAATGGCGAGACAAAGTTTTATGTGTCTCGGAATACAAACAACTTTGAACTAATTCACGACGAAATAAATTTCAATGTAAACGTAATTTTACAAAATTTAATGTATAAGAAAAGATAAATGAGGTTCAAAGTTTGTAGAAATACCCATTTATTAATAAAATGTTTGAAAATGGAAACTCTAAACTCGACGTGTACGTTTAAGGCATTAGAAAAATAAGGTAAAAGGTAGTAGGCACGTACCAGTTGTAGGCCACTAATTTTTAAAGTTAAAAAACAAGCACAAAATGTATTTCTGAAAACTGACAGAAATAAACCCGATTGCCAAACATCCTTAAAGGTTAACTCTACACAAAATGTTTGCAATAATTGCCTTTTTCTGCTGGTAAATTTGTTTATTTTCTGGAATGTCTTCAAAATCAGATTTTTTGGCAAATTATTAGAAATTTCATGAAGAGTTAAGTTTTTTATTGAAAAAACTGTTTCTTTTTAATATTATGTTTTGTTTTAACACGTTCACGCCGGCGTGGTGGGTCACACTCGACAGTCTCAGAGCTGGTAAGTGTCCGGACTTTTGTATACCAGTATTTTAATACAGAAAATATTGTTTTATTTAATTAGAACAATTGGGCGATTTAAAGTAACAAAATTTTCTCTAAAATAATGGTGGTGTGCAAAAAGCCGGAGACTTGACAACTCTGAGACAGTCGAGTGTGACCCACCGCGCTGGCGTGAACGTGTTAAATTAAGCTACAGGCATCCCCCGACTTACGTATTACGCGATTTACCTAAATTCGCAGTTACGTAATAAATCTCGAAAATTACATTTTTGTGAACATCTTATCCCGTTTGATACACAGTTGCATAATTTTTATATTTATTTTATAACTAAAATATATAAATATAAACCACAACCGTAATATAGTTTATATATTAGATAGAGTTATATTTTTATTGGTAGGTATATATAATTAAATCTGTAACAAGACAATTTAATCTTTATTGTTAGTTATTCATAGTAGTAATCTAATTCATAATAAATACAGTTTATGCTTGTCAGGGATTATTTTATTTTGTGAGTGCTATTCATTTGTCTTGCCATCAAAATTCATGACGAATAGATTAAATTAGTCTTCTTTAACTATTTCTTATTTTTTATAGTCATTTGATGTAGATTCAAAATTGTTATAAATCAATTCATCAATGTTAGATTTATAAATCTCGTATTCCACAAGATATTTGAAAAGTGTTCTTTAAGTTTATTTTTATATTTTTTCATACGTTTATATATAAACGTATGGAAAAATATAAAAATAAATTTAAAGAATACTTTTCGAATATCTTGTAATTAATGTCGCATGATACTTTATCTATAAAATAACACGGTGTAAATAATATACATATCTACCCTATATATATAAAGCCCTAATGAAACGATTTTATGAAACGACTGATTATGTTTCACGCGATTCCTCTTAAAATATGGAATACTAGAACTACAATTAACACCAAAAATCCGTATTGATCCACAGATCTCAAAACTGGTAATAGAATTTATTAATTTGAATTAGCTTTCGAAATATTAATTTTTTTCTAATTTTAATTGCATTTCTGTAGTGAAAATCTGTAATGTCAACTAAATTACTCTTTTTTTTTTTTTTTTTGAAAAAAGGAACAACAAGAAAAACTGTAGGGATTATTAGATGTCTTCTCTTTCGTCAATTTCAAATTGATAATTGAAATTATCTTTTATTTAAACCGATAGTGAAACAATATTATGATTAAATTATGTTTTTCAGGTAAATTCGAAAAAATAAAAGTCAGATTAGTTTTCTGTCGTGAAAAGGGAAATTATTAAAATAAGAAAGAAATTTTAAAATAAGAATTAAATGATCACGTGTCAAAAGCAGAAAATAAGGAAAATTACGTCAAAATATTTGCACGTAAGTATTGAAAATGCACGAAAACTTAAAAAAAAAAAAAAAAAAAAAATCATATTCGAAATGCATTTAAAGGAGATAATTACGTCAAAATTTTCAAATATTATAATTAAAGTGAATGGACCATACTCTTCCATTCAGTTCGAGGCTATAAAAACACCATTTTACCAAATGTGATGTCGCAGGAATGCTGTCCATTATAACTTTTAATGTTGAATATGAGATTATATTTGAAAAGCTCATGTAATCATATTTCTAAACACTTTTAAATTAAATAATATATGTGCCCGTGAATCTTAAAAGAGAAAAAAAAGTTTAAAAGAAATAAATTATTAAATGAGCAATGCATTTAATATTGAAAATTGCGTCATATATTAAAACGATAAATTTAAAACGATTTTCATTCCAGACAATGTTAATGTGTCGTCAGATTGTATAAATGGAGTGCGACTAGCAAATTTGTTTATATATTACATCATTTGAGGAAGCGTAAATAAAGGGAAATGTATGCGCAAAATACTTTCGTTTTATTTTGTTTGAATTACTATCTATAAATACATTTTAGAAAATCCGGATATTCATATTAAATAATATATACAATATACATTGTAAAATATGCATGATGGTGTATTAAAATAAAGAAAGAATTTATGAATAAGCTATATCTGTTACTGGAAATATCTAAAACTCGATCAAAACATAAATTATAAGGTTAAAAATTTAAAAATACAATGTTTTTTAATACCGTGGTTCTGAAAGATACTCCCAAGCTGACGTAGTTTTTTGACTTCGAAACTAAAAGAAGGATATTGTCCATAGTGTCGTTATAAAAGGCAGAAAGATAATGGCATTTTAAACCTAACCATTTTATGCTAGCTGATTTTCAAATGTGCAATTGATCTTACTTATCAATCCTGAAAACCGCCATCAGTTGTTACGACAGCGATGGGATGAGGCCATTGTAATAGAAAAATACCCCGACTCATACGGAAAGAATGGCAACTCGATTACAGAAGATAACCACCACTATATTAATATCATTCAATCTTCAGTAACCTAGTAATATTTTTTAAATAGGGAACATTAGCGTGTTTTTGTAGTCTCTGAAGCCCGAACAGGGGTTGGCGGGCGTAGCTCGCAGGGGGCAGAGCCCCCTAGTATATATATAATAAATATTGTAGTTTCTTAGAAAGTATTACCTAAGCAACGTCCAAATTCGACTTACATAAAACTTTACAGGACGCAATACTTACGTAAGTCGGGGGATGCCTGTACTGTTGATATATTCTGTTACTTGTAAATAATTTGTTAGACAAGACGAAAACTTAAAGATTCGTGTATCAGAAATTTATTAGGCCCCCAACTGGTGCATAGAGGAAGGTAAAATGTTTTTCCGAAGGATATATTTTGAAGGTTATTCTGATACATGAAGGTTAGGACTAGCCTAAATATATATATATATATATATATATATATGGATGTGGCTTGCGCTTTCCAAAACATCCTGACCGCAGTAAGAGGGTGCAGCTAATTCTCAGGAGAACTGACAAAGCTTGCAATTTCTAAAAGACAATAAACCTGATCACTTAGTGATTTTTGCCTCTGTAGCCTGAGAACGAAGGCTAAAATTAACTTCAGAGTGGTTTTGCGGGCTGACCTGGGAAGACTCCGATAGCGCGCCAAAGTATTGAAGGCCGATACATTGCAGCAAAAAACCCCTTTTATCCCCCTAAAACCTGTAAATAATTTGTATGTGTCCTGTAAATATAAGTCATAGTTTCTCCAAATATTAAATCGTGTTATTTCTACACCCTCGAGTCATCAATGAGAAGTCTTTATTACCAAAGTCAATGGCAGTCAATACTACATGGGGTCCTCGACCGGGGCTGCAAATCCAACCATTTTTCAAACCCTAGACACCACTGAAGTCCTGCTTGTGAAATATCGAAGTTCTTTCGAAGATTCTATCTGATACATAAGAGAGAAAGAAGAAGACGTCACGAGTAATACTGACCTATATTTCTCTTATCGGGCCGACATCTGTCTTTCTCGGTGATTACAAGAGTCTGTTCTTTTTTTTTCTCCTAAATGGATATCGTTGATTCATGCAGCGTTCTTTTTTTTAAAGGATATCACAATAGAAGTAAGCCTTTAATTATCTTTAATTAAGCATGTTTTTGCAAGAAATACTTCCAGTCTTAGCCCAGGTTAATTCGGCACGCGCCGAATGAATTAAACTCTTACATACCCTTAAATTCGGTTCTGATGAAAATAGAAATAATAGGAAAAATTTAGGGAAGTTTGAGGGTTTTGAATTTCAAATTGGGGATAGAGAATTTGACGACAAAGTAACGGAAACAGCTAAAAACTTCCCCTTAGCCCAACTCATTTCAGTGTCAAATTTATTATGCCTAGACATCAGTGGTAACGAAGCTGACATATCCCGACGTATTATTGAAGCACTGTCGGATCAACCACAATTTCAGCCCTCCATTGCAGCCCAATCTGATTCAGAACTTGAAATTCCCGGTGATAATGATTCTCGCAATATTTTGCAATTCAATTCATTATCAAATTTTTCCAGTACTGCTTTGCAACACACTGCCGTAATTTCTCCCCATTTTGTACCGCGTCAATAGATTTCCTTTACCGATTTCGAAAATTTAATTACACCTTTTTCTGGCAAGCCAGTAGAAAATATTTTACAATGGTTCGAAAGTTTTGAAAATTTAGCTATAACATTTCAACTGTGACGAGTTACAAAATTTCTTTTCGCTCTCAAAAGTACCGCGTTACTATTCGTCCGCAGTGAGCCAGAATTAACAAACTACGAAACATTAAAACAAGCTTTAATGCAAGAATTCGCGCATATTTCCTCTCCCGCCTTAATACATGAAATGCTAGCTTTACGTACTTGTAAGCCCAACGAAAAAATGAGTGAATATTTTCTCGTGATGAAGAAATTGCCCAACGATGAAATTAGACGATGCATCACTCATGCATTATGTTATAACCGGCATTAGAGATACACCTAATAATAAAGCAATTTTTTTGGCTGTCACACTCTCACTGAATTTAAAAGTAAACTTCAAATTTATCAGCAAATTTGCGATCAAAGTCCCCACCATCGCCAGTCACAGCCGCGGCCTATAGATGTTAGTATTAAACCCCTACAAATCGAAAAAGTGCCGAAAATGATCTGTTTTCTTGCGGGAAAACCGGACACCTTGCGAAAAATTGTGTACATAAAAACGAAGGAAT
Source organism: Maratus speciosus (assembly GCA_963932465.1). Classification (NCBI taxonomy): domain Eukaryota; kingdom Metazoa; phylum Arthropoda; class Arachnida; order Araneae; family Salticidae; genus Maratus; species Maratus speciosus. Next base: position 495,921,479 of record OZ010794.1, on the reverse strand, counting down.
TAAATGTTTCGCGTGAAATCAATTTGGACACAAGAGTTACGAATGCACTCAGACCACCCATCGTAAAGTTTTAAACTCAGACACCTCTTCCACCGCAATTCGCATAGTGGAATTAGATTAATCGCGTTAAAACATGACAAAATTAGTGAAAATTGCAGATAGATGGGTTGATGGATACCGGATATTACCGCCGTCAGAAAAGATTTGTTCCGCTTACTCGGTTCCCCCACCCTAAATAAAGCAAACTTACAAATTGCAGGATTAGGCAAATTGCAGGAAATACAAATTGCAGGAATGTCACACCATTCGGGTCGTTCAGCACAACCATCTATATAGATGATAATGCGTATACCACCACAGCTTATGTCATAGGCTTTTCTCGCATGAACATTCCTCTCATAATCGGAAGAGGTATAATTTCCCAGGGAACACTCACATGTGATCAGAACGGCATCTCATTCCGAAAACCACCTCCAGCCGAAATATCTGTCAATTGTATAACTGTTTGTGGTGGTGTAAGCAACGTAGATTTAGACCACAGACAAGAGAATGTCGTATAAAAGAACACAGTTTCCAGTATCCAATATATAGTGAGGACTTGCCTTCTCAGAACCTACCATCTTCTAATTGCCCGCGTGACTACACACCTATACAAATGACGTTCGCTGCTCCAAATTTCCTTGTGATTGTACTATGCTTTTTACTCATCATGTTATATTCCGCAAGTGAATCACGTACCTGTGTTACTGATATAGAAACTGTCGCCTATTTTCTTGAAGCATATTTCATACTGTCTATAACGGCATATTTTTATATCTCAGGAGTGTCAACTTTTCCCCATACCAGAAAACCGAAATCACGTCGCCGAAAGAAAAGAAACAAACACCATTTACGCACAATATATTGGGTGACTGCAAAAGTTCTGCCCGTTTTTTAGTGAAAATAGAAAGGCGGAGAACACAAAAAGTTAAGCACCTATGAATTCACGCATGCACCATAATTATGTATGACCTCTTGCCATCTGTCTGGAAGTAAGTGAATCTTACGCCGATAAAACACCTCTGTTTTAGAATCAAAATACTGTTGCAACGCCGTTTTCATAGTCTCCACATCATTGAAAGTTTGGCGAGCGAAAGCGTTGTGTAACGATCAAAAAATGCGATAAATCGCAGGCTCAAGGTCTGGGCTATACGCCTTGTGAGGGAAAACTTTCCAACTAAGGTCCAGTAATTTTTGCCAAGTTCTTAAAGCAACATGAGGATCGAGATGAAAGAGAACCCCTATGCGATTGATGAGTGCTGGCCTCTTAGACGTGAATTTTGGTCACATTCTGTCCAGTTGTTGGCAATAGAGGTCTGCATTGATCGTTTGGTTTAGTGCGAGGACCTCCTACTTAGTTATTCCCTTGGCATCCTGTCATACACTGAGCAAAACATTTTCGGGATGAAGTCCTGCTGTTTAGGTCAGTGGGGTACCCTCTGCAACATCGGCACACGGTCCTTCGACGCTTCACATTACGGCACAGTATCCCACTTCTCATCATCCGTTACAATTTGGTTCAAAAATGGTTTCCTACTGTTCCAGGAAAGCAAAGAAACACAGGTGCCGATCCTCTCTTCTCGTTGCTTTACTGTAAGATGGTGTGGTACCTACTGATCGAGCTTGGTGATGAAGCTAATCGAATGCATCAGTCTTTCGACTGTTACTCTGTGTACCGAGAAGGTTTCCGCTAATTTTTCGACTGTTGGATGTGAGGAATTTGTTATGGCTGTGTCCAGATTGCCCTCAGAAACCACTCACGGGAGTCCAAAACGGGAATGAATTTTTCAGCTCCTGTCTCAGTCCCGGAATTTCCTAAACCATCGGCAGCAGGTGCTATCGTCCTTGGCATCCTCCCCATACACTTGAGAAATGCTGCGGCAAGCAGCGGCTGCTGTAACGGCTTTGTCACTCTCGTACAGTAAACAATGTCTGGTGTGGTCTTTATTTCTTGCCATGTTGTTTCCCGTTCAACATGAGTTTTTCTGACAAATGTTGTGCCTATGCATACTCTACTGCTTTACGCATTATAGGTCACTTTCCTATCCTCGAAACATAAGCTGTAACGTCCGTACTCCACTTGACATCTGCATATCTTCAAAACGGGTAGAACTTTTGCACTCACCCAATAGCTTCGAAAAAAAGAGAAGAAAAGTGTTTTTTTTTAAGTGTGCTTTCTTTTTATGTTGTTTTTTCACCGTGCTATCCTGTTGTGTAAAAGAAGTTTTCGCGTTGCGGAATTGTGCTTTTTTTGTTTAGTCGTAATTAAGTGTTCATTTTCTTCAAAGTGATGTCAACCAGCTAATTACTACAACTGTGATTCTCCTATATCAGTGTGCATATTTTTTTATTTATCTCACGAAAGGTCCAAGTATCATTTGCTTATTTATGGACACCCTCTCAAGACTACATCTCGCCTACTTATATTTATTTGTGCTCCATGATTCATACAGGACTGAGCGTCATCAACGTAAAGAGAATTGAATCCTTTTTTTTTTCTTCATCCTATTAGCGTTTGCAGTGAACTCAATAGACAAACCATATTTATCTTTTTTTATTTAATTTCTCAAGGGTGAATCGCGATTAGACACATTTGGTTTCTCTTTTTCCCGTGTGTCAAGGACTTATCTTGTAATAAACAGCTGACTGTATTTACGGAACTCTACTGCAATATAAGAACAGTTTCATCAAGACCTTTTTTTTCTCTCTAAACAAATAAGCTACGTAATTAAATTAAGATGGAATAAGTGTTTTTTTATTTTTATTCCATCGCATGTTTGTGAAATATGTACGGATTTTCGAAGATATTTTTTTCCTTTTTTTTCACACACTATTTCAAGAAACTATTTATTTTAACATCTTTCTGTTTAATGTGTTTTAATGTTTAAACGTCACTGATATGAATAAGTCTTGTTATTATGCATCTGTATTTTTATATATTTGGTAATGTTTGATATATTTTGAAATGTTTGATTCAAATAATTGTTTAAATTATCCGTATATATACCCCCCCTCCCCCAAACTGACTGCTGCAATACACAAGACGATTTTTTTTTTCTTTTCTTATGCTGAGATTTTTTTTTTCTTTTTCTCCACTAAGACGAATAAATCGGAGGAAAAACTATTTTAAAGACGTGAAGTTCTAAAGCAGATCTTCTTAAAGACGAAAAGACGGTGCATGTTCACATGGCATACACGCCGTTTTTTAACTTTCATTCATTTTTTCTTTCTTCGAAGACTTTTTTTTTCTTCTTCATGCAGTGTTAGTGCACGTAGTGTCATGTAGTGTCATGTAGTGTGTTAAGTTTTAGTTTGCACTTTTCCTGCTGCTTTTGGTCTTACGTGTGCAGTGGCGCACACATGTCAAGATGCTCGAGTGTGGATGTGGCTTGCGCTTTCCGAAACATACTGACCACATCCTGACCGCAATAAGAGGGTGCAGCTAATTCTCATAATAACTGACAAAGCTTGCAATTTCTAAAAGACAATAAACCTGATGACTTAGTGATTTTTGCCTCTATAGCCTGAGAACGAAGGCTAAAATTAACTTCAGAGTTTTTTTGCAGGCTGAACTGGGTAGACGTCCTATCAGACTCCGATAGCGCGCCGATGTATTGAAGGCAGGTAGATTGCAGCAAAAGCCCCTTTTTCCCCTAAAACCTGTAAATAATTTGTATGTGTCCTGTAAATATAAGTCATAGCTTACTCCAGATATTAAATCGTGTTATTTCTACACAATCGAGTCATCAATGAGAAGTTTTTATTACCAAAGGTCAATTGCAGTCAATTTCACATATTTTTTCTTGGAATTCACTAACACTTTAATAATAATTAAATAAATGTACTTGAGAGGGCCACTACTGGCGCGTTTAACTTACCAGTTTGTAATTCAAATGATTCAAGAAGCCATCAAGAAGTTTTTTTCGATGCATGTCACTGCATTTCAGAGAACTTTAATCAGAAAATTTCTCTATGATAAAGGAAAAAATCTTCGAATATATTATTTCTCAGTTACATATCTGCTTGAAAGAATTAAACTTCTATCAATTTATCAGACTAAATATATTCAAATTTTATGACGTCATGCATATTTTTCCTAAACATTTTTTTCTTTTTTGTGAATGAAATGCATGCGGTAATCTTCATCTTGCGCACTTAAATTCGTAATGTACATTTTTCGTATCATAAATCCACGAATAAGTCACGGCATTGTAAAAATAAATGTTCGTACGAAAAATAAGAAAAGCTTAAAGAGATTTAAAATTTATTCTTGAAATGTGTTCACTTTTTTTCTGTATACTTAAAATTTTACTTCGAAACTCTTTCGTGAAATATATGCGGTTTAATAGGATACTTTTATAGTGTTATTTAACATATATTAAGTACTACTTGTTTATATACGTTAAGTACTGCTTTCTTTTAGAATGATGTTTAATTGCATTTCCCTGTTCTTCACATAGTTAAAAAAATTGATTCGAACTTTTAATTCTATTAAAGCTTATAACTTCCGTTATTTTGCTTTACAATATAAGCAGCTTGCAAAGGAAATTTCAACTGAATATGTGTTAAAGCTTTTACGTCAAAGACTTTTTTTTCTTTAAGATATTAATTAAACTTCAAAGTAACTGGTTACTTGTTAAGAAATAAAAAGGTTCATTGATTATTGGAGTTCTCTCGAACAAAGTTTTTCATTAACATGTACGCTTTCTGTGGTCGGTGACTGATGTTTTATCCTTTAAAATAGAAGTAAATATCTTAATAGCATTAAAGTAATCGATGGACGAAAAATAACCCAAGAAGTAGTATTCATCGTTACATAAAATATCTTTTAAGATATATTCATCTAAAGCAAGATAAAAGTTAATTAATCCTTCTTCTCAAAAGGGAAAAAAATGTTGGAATTATGGTATACATACAATTCTAGAAAGAAAGGGCTTGATTATATACCTTTAATATGAAAATTCAATAAAGATTTTAAGAACAGTTGCAAATTACATCAATTAATTAGATTTTCAAAGTAATGTTTCTTCTAAAGAAATATGTTACTCATATACACTTAAAGTTTTATTTTTCTTCTTATAGCTAATTTTCTGAGAAAGGAGTCCTGCAGAAAGGGGAAAAAATATCTGTTTGAAAAATAAAGAATTTCATTGAAAATTTTGAGAGTCTTCTGAAAGAAATTACTGCTACAGACATTTGTATTTGCTAATAAAAAAATACGTTATTTACAGTATTATTTTGTTTAATTTTCTTAGAATCAAATGTGCTTCGTAATTCGTAAGCATACTAGGTACTTTCCTCTTACCAATTTCTATAGAAAGATTTCTATAAGACACATACTATGTGTTATTAATCACATTTTCCTAAAATTGTACATAAATTTGCTCGAAAAACATATTTTATTATAGTTCCTTGAAAACCTCAACGGAATTAATGTTGAGTAATTTTGATCAAGGCATTTTCTTTTTCCAATAAATCAATAAAATTTTTTAAATAATTGGTTATTTGTTAACAGATAAAAGGTTCATACATTATTAGATTTCTATTAAACAAAGTTGTTCTTTAATATATAAAACCGATGTTTTATTATTTAAAGTAGAAAGTAATAAATAGTTGCATTAAATTACTCGATGGAAGAAAATTAACCCAAAAAATAGTATTCATCGTTACTGTCTTTTGATCCCATAAAAGGTAGTGGATATATTATATCCAATCTAATTTAAACAAGATTCGTACCAGAAACTTTTAACTAAATTTAGTATTTTTAACTTTGGGGCGAAAAACTGAAAAAATACTTTTACTTATTTAAGAAAAGTTTTCAATTATTCCGGTGAGAATTCAATATGACAGAGACATTATTGCTTGCCACTCAAACGGTTAAAATATGTCCATTTAAACCAAGATAACATTTAATTAATCCTCCTTCTAAAAAAAGAAAAATGTTAAAAAAAGGGAAAAAATACATACAAATAAAAAAAAACATGCTTGATTCTTTACTATAAAACTTAATAACGGTTTTAAGTATGGTAAGTACAAAACTTGTGTGGAAATATGAATTACATAAAAACAACGTTTAAACACACAATAAAATACATAATTTAATTTTCAACAGACGTATACGTTTCGTGGGTTCAGGGACTCACATCCTCAGAGTATAAAATCTATAAAAACAATATCCACCCCCCAACTACATGTACGCTGAAAACACAAATGTGAAAACACAATACCAAAAGACCATCAAGATCCAACAGCCGATGAAATTAAAGCGAAGTGAAGTACCGTGACACAACAAATCCACCCAAGAAGTTGAGATGTGTGGTACACTAGACAAATCATTAACCAAGGGGTTTTTAAATCTATGGATATGAACCGCTTCAAAAAAGTCTAAATCCAGAGGAGTAATGCATTTCTTGATAATGGTAGCTGAGTCAAAAGTGAAATTATGTCCCTCCCTCCAGCAATGAGATGCGATAGAGGATTTCTGCAGTTCTTTCTTCTATACATAGTTTATGTCTTCTTTCACTCTGTAACGGAGTTTTCGTTTAGCTTGTCCAATATAGGACAAGCCACATTGGAATTAAATGTTGTAAACACCCCAATAATTTTGAGGAGGAATTTGATCCTTAAGTTACGAAAAAGTTAATTTATTAACTGGTTTAAAAACCACATTAAAATCATAATGTCTTAAGATATTACCCAACTTAAAACTAATACTATCATAAAATGGTAAGAAATGAAAATCGCAGTAACATAAAAATCAAGATTATTAACACATTTATTAAGACTATGAAAAATTAAATTATTGATATAAGATAAACTAAAACCATGATTGATAGCCACAGATCTGATGTAATTTAATTCTGTAACAAGTGAATTGTTATCTGAACAAATTAAGCGAGCTCTATTAATCAAATAAAGAAAAGCGGAAGCTTTTTGGGAAGGGGGTGACATGAAATGAAATGAGAGTGTGACAGCAAACAGTTTACGGTAAACGCAAGTGTTAAAGTTGTTAAGCTGACGAGTAACCAACACATCAAGAAATGGTAATTTATTATCTATTTCAACTTCATAAGTAAATTGAATAACTGAATATATTGAGTTCAAAATTCTTAATATATTTTCAACAGAAAATTAAGAAAGGTCCAAAAGCGCAAAAGAATCATCTATATATCTCCAATAAAATGGGAAGTTGATAAGGTTAAACATTTTAACCTCAAAGTAACGCACATTTAAATCTGCTAGGAAAGGACAATAGGGATTACCTATTGCTAAACCATCTGTTATAAAATAATATTGATTTGAAATTTGAAATGAATTTTGTTTTAAACAAGTAATGAATAACTCAATAATGTGATTGATTTTTATAATATGTGTAATGAAACTCTTTTAATGTAACAGTGAGACTTTGTAGTGCACCTTGAACTGGAACATGGGTGAACACAGAAGTAACATAAAACGAAACCATGCGTAAAGAGGGGGGAGGGGGTAAAGTTTTTAATGCGATTTACAAAAGAACTAGAATTCTTAGGAGTGTAAATATTAGAACTTGAAAGGAATGAAAAGCGTTTAACTAAATATTTAGCAAGAGGGTATGAGGCAGAACCGATTTTTGATACGATAGGACGGAGGGGAACACCAATTTTATGAACTTTAGGCAGAGCGTAAAAGCGACTATAGTTAGCAATAGAAGGAATTAATGACATTTTAATATTGTCATCAATACAAGGAGAGGTTTTTTATAAGTTTTCTAGTACTTATTAGATCACTGTCAGAAGGATCAGGTTTTAATTTAATATATGGGCCGGATTGTAAAAGATTCCGCAATTTATCCGAATACACTGTTTTATACTGTAACACTATTTGCTCTCCCTTATCAGCTTTAGAGATAACAATGTCATCGTTAGATTTTACACAACATAAAGCTTCTTTAAGATCCTTTGTTATGTTTGGTTTTAAATTCGTATAATTGTGATCAAGTGTGTTTTTAATGAGAACACTAATGGAATTGAGAACTAGATAGTTTGCTAAATTTGAAACATCTTTCAATTGGAGCAATAAGATTAGGTAAGTCTGGACGTTTGGTAAAAGAAAATTTATAATTACGTTTCAGAGCTTTCTCTTGTGTAGGTGACAGTTGTGAAGTTAAAAGGTTTACAATAGCATTACTGTTGAATTCTGGAAGCCAAGGAGGGGTGTAGCAGCATGAGAAGGTAAATTTGAAAGTTTTTTTACCAACGAAAGTTTATGAAAAGCAGAGAACGTGAAAGATCGGTACCATGATAATGGATCAAGTGTGTCAAAATTTGACACTGAGTTTCTAAGCGAAAGATGTAAATGAAAAAGTTCTTTTTTTTTCAGTAAAAGCCAGCTTGCTACGAGTATCCTGAATAATGGCGCGAAGTAACACTAACTTATAGGTGTGTAAAGATTTCGATAGACGTTTAGCCAATTGAAATTTAAAACCCAAGCGAATAAAACCAGGAATAACACCACGACGTTTACAACTACAAAAAATTCAAATGATTCAAAACTTTTTCTTGTCTTAACCCAAGTCTATAAAAACGATTAAGATCAAATATGATAAAAAACCCCAAATAGGTCCGTTGCAACCAAAGATAGTAAGTACGAAACGTATGTGGAAATATGAATTACTTAATTATTTTAATAATATTTACACTATTAAGAATTCCACTTCTTTTGTAAAACGTATTAATACTAGAAAGACAGCGAGCGGTCATTTAGACCGCTACCAAAGGAATAAATTTATTTTCGAGCCAGATTATTTTTATATATATAAAACTGGTTTAAAATGTTCAAAGAAAAAAAACTAGTTAAATAAATAAGTAAATAATTTAAAATAAAAATTTTGGTGGGAAATATTTCTATAAAATTTGAGTAAAATTTCCCGTCTTTCTAGTGTTAAAAACTTCAGCCCCTCCCCCTGTTTACGCATGGTTTCATTTGATGTTACTTCTCTGTTCATCCATGTTCCAGTTCAAGGTGCACTACAAAGTCTCACTGTTACATTAAAAGAGTTTCAGTACACAGATTATGAAATCAATCACATTATTGAGTTATTCAGTATTTGTTTAAAACGAAATTCATTTCAAATTTCAAATTAATATTATTCTATGACAGATGGTTTAGCAATGGTTAATCCTCTTAGTCCTCTCCTAGCAGATTTATATATGCATTACTTTGAGGTTAAAATGTATAATCTTATCAACTTCTCATTTTATTGTATATATGTAGATGATTCTTTTGCGCTCTTGGACCTTCCTCTTTTTTCTGTTGAAAATATATTAACGATTTTGAACTCAATAGATTCAGTTATTCAATTTACTTACGAAGTTGAAATAGATTATAAATTGCCATTTCTTGATGTGTTGGTTAATCGTCAGCTTAACACCTTTAACACTTGCGTTTACCGGAAACCTTTTGCTGTCACACCCCCTTCCCATTTCAATTCCTGTCACTCCCTTCCCAAAAAGCTTCGGCTTTTCTTTATTTGATTAATAGAGCTCGCTTAATCTATAACTAATGTCACAGAAATTGTCACATAACAAGTGTGAAGCGGTCTGTGAGACCGCTGCAACGAAAGATGAATAAAAGGCACTATTAACTCATAGGATGGTGTTTTTGTACTAAACTTTTTGCACAGGACTGTTATAATTAAAATTCACCTATTTAAAAGTCTCTGGTGATAGTACTAAGGTTCTAAACGGAACAAAATGTCGGTAGTGTTTGTAGTTAAACTGAAAATTGCAAGTTAAACTATAAAAATTGAAAGAAGCCGCGGTCTGAGAGACCGGTAACATCAGTTAAAGGTTAATTTGTCCAGATAACAATTCACTTGTTACAGAATTAAATTACATTAGATCTGTGGATATCGATCGTGGTTTTAGTTTATCTTATATCAATAATTTAATTTCTCATAGTCTTAATAAATGTGTTAATAATCTTGATTCTACTGTTACTGCGGTTTCCATGTCTAACCTTATCATTTTACCATTTTATAATAGTATTAGCTTTAAGATGGCTAATATCTTAAGACATTATTATTTTAATGTGGTTTTTTAACAAGTTAATAAATTAACCTTTTCACAACTTAAGGATCAAATTGCTCCTCAAAATTTTTGGGTGTTTACAACATTCCACGCCAGTGTGGCTTGTCCTATATTGGACAAACTAAACGAAAACTCCGTTACAGAGTCAAAGAACACATAAACTATGTAAAGAAAAAAGAATTGCAAAAATCCTTTATAGCCTCTCATTGCTGGGGGGAGGGACATAATTTCAATTTTGACTTAGCTACCATTAACAAGAAATGCTTTACTCCTCTGAATTTAGACTTTTTTGAAGCAGTTCATATCCATAGATTTAAAAACTCCTTGGTTAATGATTTGTCTAGTGTACATAAATCTTAACTTTCTGGGTGGATTTGTTGTGTCACGGCACTTCACTTCCGCTTTAATTTCATTGGCTGTTTGAACTTGATGGTCTTTTGGTATTGGGTTTTGATATTTGGGTTTTCACCGTACATGTAGTTGGGGAGATATTGTTTTTATAGATTTTATACAATGAGGATGTGAGTCCTGGAACTCACAAAACGTATACGTCTGTTCAAATTAACTTATGTATTTTATTGTGTGTTTAAACGTTGTTTTTAAGTAATTCATTGTTTTAAGTATGGTTGCAAGTTACAGCAATTAATTACATTTTCAGAGGGATATTTCTTGTAAAGAAATAAGTTACCCATACATAAACACTCAAATATTTATTTTTTTTCAATTTCTAATTTTCTGAAAGCGGAATCCTGCAACAAAATAGAAAAAAAAATCATAGCTGTTTTAAAAACAAAGAAATTCAAAGAAAATCGTTAGAGTGTTCTTAAATGAATCACTGCCAGAGCCATTCGCAATCCTTAATAATACTAGTCGGATGTGGCTATCTCAAAACTTTCTTGTACCTTATGCATGTTAATGCTTCCTGAAAAATTCACCATATCACCGCCACCGGTTATGAAATCTAATCACCAATAACTGATGTCAAATTCTAGATAAATATGAAGTTTGATGAAATTTTTCCATTAGTTTTTGAGATAGAGCTATTGCGGAAATCGTAAAAAATTCTGCCTAGCAGCGTCACCTGTTGGTCTATTTACACCAAAAACTAATTAGGAGCAATTTATACCAGGGACTAACTTAATCTGAAGCTTGATGAATTTAATTCATGCATTAGTTCTTGAGATACAGTGGAAATCGTGAAAAATTTAGCATAGTTGAGCCACCTGTTGGGAAATTAACACCAAGAACTAAAGAGCACTAATTCATATCTGAGACTAGCTGAATCTGAAGTTTGATGAAAATTCGTGCATTAATTCTTGAGATAGATCTATTGTCATAATCATGAATAATGCAGCAAAGCAGTTCCACTTATTGTGTGATTTTCACCAAAAAGCAATCAGCACCAAATTATATCAAGGAATAACTGAATCTGAAGTTTTATGAAAATCCGTGCTTTAGTTCTTGAGGTATAACTATTGAGGCAATCCTGAAAAATGCTGCATAGCAGCGCCATGTATTGGGCGATTTGAACAAAAAAGGAATCAGTACTTGTTTATATCAAGGTCTAACTGAATCTAAAGTTTTGTGAAATTCCGTGCATTAGTTCTTGAGATAGAGTGCCCTCATAATATTTGTCACATACAGACGCACAGAGTGACAGACAGACATTTTTGTCACATACAGCCTCACAGAGTGACAGACAGACTCACAGACAGACATTTTCTAAAAATCATCAAATCGTCTTCAGGTCGTTCTAAAAAGTATAAATCCATCGAAAACCGGAAGACGAAATTTTTCACGAATCCAATATTTTCATCTTGTAAAATAGAATAATGTAAAAATACATTATTTACAGTATTTGTTTATTTTACTTATAATAAAATATGCTTCGTAGTTCGTAAACATAGTAGATCTCTTATCAATTTCTATTCAAAGACTTCTATAAGAAACATACTACGTTTTTTTAATCACATTGCTCTAACATTTTACAGTAAAATTGTACATAAATTTTTTCTAAAGCCATACTTAAAGATACATACTTTAAAAATCAAATTCCTAATTTACGTTTGATTATAATTCCTTGATAATCTCAACAAAATTCATGTTAAATATTTTTGATCAAGGCATTTTCTTTTTCCAAGAAATTAATCAAATTTCACAGTAATTGGTTACTTATAAATATGTAAAATGTTCATTGATTATTGGATTACTCTTAGACAAAGTTTTTAATTAATATGTACGCTTTCTGTGGTCTGTCACTGATGTTTTATTCTTAAAAGTAGAAATAAGAAAAATACTTGCATTAACGTAATGGATAGATTAAAAATAGTTCAATAAACAGCACCAAATCCTGACATAAAATATCTTTTGATGTATATCTATTTAAAGAGGATAAAAATTAATTAATGCTCCGTCTTAAAAAATAAAAAGCTGAAATTGCGATAGGGGAGACCGGAGATAGTAGGCGCAGTTTTTAGTTGTTGATTTTTATTAATTTTTTGTTTAAGTTTTTTAACAACATTTAAGTGCACTTTTAAAGCACAAACGTTTGGCTATAAATACACAGTGTTCTCAGTTTGTAGCTTTTGTAGTGTATGTTTAGCGGAAGCCTTAAGAAAGAGAAAAAATGTGTGCCAAACTATTCCGTCGCGGGGCAAGTTGCCTACACCTATGGGGTATGTTGGCACACACTTTATAAAAACTTGAATAAAACTCAAATAAGACATGCAATTAAGAGAAATCAATTTTATTATTACCAACATGTTTAATCAAAGGAATTATACCCGTGCAATGTAAATTCTAAATTATACACACAGAAAAATAATGAATAAAACATTACCACTGAATAACTTTTATCGTACTCGATATCATCATCAGAGTTACAGTTAACACAAATATAAAATCGAGTATTTCCGCTTGGGCATAGGCCTTATGGACCCAAAACTTGCAGTGCAGTCACTTTTCTCTATAATATATTAAAACACACATACACATATAAGTAACACCTGTATTCAACTGTTAAATGTATACATAAATATTATACAGACATACATACAATACATACGATAAACCCAACTGGAGTGAAAAATTAGCCAGAGTCAGAAATCGAACCTGCGACCGGGGCGTACTAGGCAACAAAGTTAGAGCAACAGCCTAATACGTTGTGGTCCCAGGTTCGATTCCTCGCTCTGCTTTGTTTTTCACTCCAGTTGCGTTTATTGTATGTACGTCTGTATAATATTTGTGTATACCTTTAACATTTCTCTACGTTTGCTGTTTTTCAAATTATCAGCACACACCACACAATAACATTCCTCATCATCTAAGCTACTGTTATTATTCGAGTTTTTCTCAATTACACTAAACTCTGCCTAAGGCGGAATCGTTCGGGATCGAAATTTTTTTTCCGTAATAGACAATATTCAGCCTTATTCAAATTTAACTCTATGTCTATGGATTCGCAGGGACATGAAAATCTTTCCGAGTTAGACAGATTTCCGTCTTACACAGAGTCCGCCTTAGAGAAAGTTTACTGTACAAGTTTCCTTTTTTTTAATGTGGAAACAAAGTATCTTTTATTATGTCATTACCTTTGGTAAACTTTTACTGTTGGCGTTCTTATCTTCTTTTTTTGTACTTCATCTTTTTTCCTCTCTAAAGCTTACCTTTCCTCTTACAATGCCTTTAGATTTGGTGATCTGTCGATATTCCCGTGGTTCCATTTTTCCTATGTCTATTTTGCCCTATTTTCTTTTTTGATTCTGTCTTTTTTAATGGTCTAACATCCCCAGAATTTAATGATTCAATAGCCTAAGCCGAAATCATAGGTGTCCTGTGAGTGCTGGAGATACAACCTTAAAAAGAATCTTTTGAACTCTATCTTGAATCTTTTGAACCTCTAGCTTCTTGCCTATAATAGGTGAGTTATGAACACCGTCACTCGGTGGTATTTCATTCTGCATAATTTGGCAATATTGGGTTAGGCTTCTCGAAGAAATATAAAAGATTTAGAAGTTTGTCTAAAAGATCATCCGTTAATTAATACGGCATTCACAGCATTTCTTATAACATTCTTCGGTGTTTTAGCCTGTTTTGTTTTTATTTGATAATTACGCGTGCTTTTGTAGAAAAATATAATTAATTCATCAAACGGGATGGAATAGCAGAAAATATGACAAAACAATGTAACGGGGTTAGTTGGCACACCGAGCCAACTTGCCCCGTGTTCAATGCGCCTACTAGACCCATAATAATTTTTTTTACAAAATGTGAGACTGGAACATCTAAACATAAATAATCCAAGTAAATCACATATGAAGTAGATAAAGTTAATCATACTCTACGAAAAACTACACAAATTAAATCGAAATTATTAAAATATGCATTCGAAATTAGAAAAAGAATGAAGCAACTAACAATTACTTATCAATGCAAAAAGAAGAATAATCGTAATAAATGACCACTGCACGCGGGTAATGCCGCAAAACTACATAGGGGATTGTAAAAAGGAAGAAGAAAGGCACTCTGTGACTGGTTGCGCCATTTATCCCAAAATAGGCGAATTTGATGACCTTAGCCCTGTAGACAACTAGCCCTGGTCTCCCTATACATCTCTAAAAAACTGATTGATTATACATATTTATTATGACAACTCAATATAGGTTTTAGGAGCGGTGGCAAGTTATATCAATTTATTATCTTTCATAAAAGAGATACTTTTACTAAAGAAAGGTTTTATGCATACGTGTACATGTACAATTAAATACTTATTTTTAATGGTGTATCTAATTTTCTGAAAACTGAAAACTAAAGCAAGAAAAGGAAAGACATTCATATAATAGATTTTTGAAAAACAAAGAATGTCATTGAAAACATTGAGTGAATTCCATTGCTAGAGCAATTCGCATATGCCAATAATAGAAAAAAACATTATTTATTGTATTTGCTTGTTTATTTTTCGCAGAAGCAAGTGTGATTTTCAGTTCGTAAACATATTTCATACTTTATTTATTTATTTATTTATTTATTTATTTTTCCAACGTTTGCAAAGACTTCTGTAAGACTTTTACGACGTTTTGTTTATCAAGTTTCCCTTAAAAGATACATAAATTTGCTCTAAAGACATGCATTTTATTATCGTTCCGTGAAAATCTCAACAAAGTTCATGTTAAATACTTTTGATCAAGGCATTTTCTTTTTCCAAGAAATAAATTTCAAAGTAATTGGTTACTTGTTATCAGATAAAATTTTCTTTGATTATTAAATTTCTCTTAAACATAGTTTTTCATTAATATGTACACTTTCTGCGGTCTGTCGCAGCTGTTTTATTCTTAAAAGTAAAAACTAAAAAAATTACTTACATTAAAATAATCGATAGATGAAAATAAGTTCAAGAAATATCCCAAATCCTGACATAAAATATCTTTTAACATGCATCCAGTTAAAAAGATAAAAATTAATTAATACTCTGTAGCAAAAATAAAGTTGGAATTTTGGTGTACATACAATTCTAGAAAAGAAATGCTTCATTATATATCTTTAATATTAAAACTCAATAAAAGTTTTAATAACGGTTGAAAGTTACAACAATTAATTACGCTTACAAAATTATATTTCTTCTAAAGAAATAAGTTACCTGTAGATATACAGGGTGATTCTGAATTCATCATCAATATTTGGTGGGCAGGTAGGGAATAGGAAAAGAACACTATTTCAAATAGGAAAGCATAGGCACAAACGAACGCATGACGGTGTAGAGGGCGCTTTGTGTCCGCATCTCCCATGAACGCGCATAGCTGTCTGCCGTGTGCAGCCAGTCGTCATTCGACAAGGTGACTTCGCAGAAGTAACATGAACCGGTATACGTTTCAAGAACTTGCAGATATGCATCTAACTTACGGTGCCGCAGGAGAAAGCTGTCTTAGAGCTAGGCAAATGTATGCAGAGCGCTACCCCAACCGACGCGTGCCACAGCATCAAATGTTTTCACGTGTTCATCGACAACTGTGCGAAACTGGATCATTTGCTGGTATTAATGTTGATCGAGGCAGCCGCCGATCAACACGGACAGTTTCAGTCGAGGAAGATGTCCTACAGTCTATCGAAGAACAGCCAAGTTCTAGCACACGAGGTATTGCTCGCCAGTTTGGAGTTTCACAATCAACAGTGTGGCGGATACTAAACGAGGAACGTTTACATCCTTTTCATTTGCAAAGAGTGCAGTTACTGGAAGCAGAGGACTATCCCAAGCGTGTTACTTTTTGTCAGTGGTTCATGCAGAGAACAGCCGTTGATCCCAGTTTCCCAACGTATGTTCTTTTCACAGATGAAGCGTCCTTCACTCGTGAAGGTGTCTTCAACACACACAATTCGCATGTGTGGGCTAATCAGAATCCACATGGTACGAGAGTTAGAGCTGCGCAAGAACGCTTTGCCGTCAATGTGTGGACTGGGATCGTCGGCGACTGTTTGCTGGGACCGTATTTACTACCATCCCGTTTAGATTGCGCAAACTACCTCATATTTCTTCAGACTGTGTTACCGGGTCTTATGAACGAGGTTCCTGCTGTTATTCTCCGGCGAATGTGGTTCCAGCATGACGGCGCTCCAGCACATTTCGCAAATGATGTGCGTTGTTACCTGACCAGAAAATTTGGAGCTCAATGGATTGGTCGCGGTGGACCGGTTTGTTGGCCACCACGGTCACCGGATTTATCTCCAATAGACTTCTTTGTATGGGGTGCCATGAAAAACATGGTGTACGAGACCCCTGTTGCCAGTGCTATGGACCTTGTAGCACGCATATCGGTTGCCGCCGCAAACATCCGGGAAACGCCAGGCATATTCCAGAAAGTTCGGTTGTCCATGCAACGTCGTTGCGAGGCATGTATTCTAGCAAATGGTCAGAATTTCGAGCACCTCTTGTAAGTCTGTACAAAAGATGCACAAATAAATGTTTTTTTCTCTTACCACTTTCTTGTTATGTTTTCTTTCCATCATTTAACCGGATTCATATTGCCCTACTACATGACGTCTGCGTCCATACTTTCCTATGTGAAATAGTGTTCTTTTCCTATTCCCTACCTGCCCACCAAATATTGATGATGAATTCAGAATCACCCTGTATACTTAAATATTTATTTTTCTTCTTGTGTCTAATTTTCTGAAAACTGAATCCTGCAATATAAAAAAAATCATAGCTGTATGAGAAACAAAGAATTTCACGGAATATCTTGAGAGTCTTATTACAGGAATTACTGCTACAGCCGTTTGCACTTGCTAATAAAATAATATACTTTTTATAGTATTCTGTTGTTTATTTTTGTTATAATAAAATGCGAGTTGTGTTTCATAAAAATAGTAGATACTTTTCTCTCACCAAATTTTATACATAAGACACATACTACGTTTTGTTAATCACATTTCACTAAATATTGTACAAATATTTGCTCTAATGCCATACATTTTATTATAGTCCCATGATAATCTCAACAAAATTCATCCTAAATATTTTTTATCAAGGCATTTTCTTTTCCAAAGAAATTAATAAAAATTTCAACATAATTGATTACTTGTTAACAGATACAAAATTCATTGATTATTGGATTTCTCTTAAACGAAATTTTTCATTAACATGTACGCTTTCTGTGGTCTGTTACTGATGTTTTATTCTTTAAAGTAGAAGACATCCTAATTGCATTAAAGAAATCGATGTATGAAAATTAACCCAAGAAATAGTATTCATGGTAATATCTTTTAAGATACATCCATTTAAAGTAAAATAAAAGTTAATTAATCCTCCTTCTCAAAAAGAAAAAAATGTTGGAGTTGTGGTATACATACAATTCGAGAAAAAAATGCTTGATTATATATCTTTAATATGAAAACAAAATAAAGGTTTTAAGTACGGTTGAAAGTTACAACAATTAATTACGTTTTCAAAGTGATGTTTCTTTTAAAGGAATAAGTTACCTATAGATACACATTTAAATATTTGTTTTTATTCTTATACATAATTTTCTAAAACCTGAATCCTGCGCCAAGAAAAAAAAATCATAGCTGTTTTAAAAACAAAGAATTTCATAAAAAGTGGGGAAGGATTGTACTTTGTGCCAATATATTAAGAAAAAGAAACAACGTATAAAGGCACAAATAAAATGTGTTTAAAAGCATACAGCTGTTTCAAAACCTCTAAGGTTTCCTCATCAGTGCTTAAAATAAAAGTTAAATTAAAACTAAAACATTGTGTAAAAAGGGAGAGGTGGACAGAGAGTCAGAAAAGCGTACCTTTCAGCTCTACTGCCAACGGTGAAATGTGGCCGTTGGCAGTAGAGCTGAAAGGTACGCTTTTCTGACTCTCTGTCCACCTCTCCCTTTTTACACAATGTTTTAGTTTTAATTTAACTTTTATTTTAAGCACTGATGAGGAAACCTTAGAGGTTTTGAAACAGCTGTATGCTTTTAAACACATTTTATTTGTGCCTTTATACGTTGTTTCTTTTTCTTAACAAAGAATTTCATTGAAAAGCTTGAGAGTGTTCTTAAAGGAATTACTGCTGGAGTCATTTGCATTTGCCAGTAAAAAAAATACATTATTTACAGTATTTGTTTGTTTATTTTTCTTGTATTCAAACATGCTTTGTACTTCGTAAACATAATAGATAGTTTTCTCTTACCAATGTCTGTTAAATATTTTTGATCAGGACCTTTCATTTTTCCAAAAAATTAATTAAATTTTTAAATAATTGGTTACTTCTTAATAGGTAAAAAGTCCATTGATTATTAGATTTCTCATAGATACACCATAGATATGCTCTTAAATATTGATTTTTCTTCCTCTAAAAAATTTTCTGAAATTAGAATCGTGTAGCAAGGAAAAAAAAATCATAGCTGTTTAAATGACTAAGAATTTTATGGAAAATATTGAGAGGGTTCTTAAAGGAATTACTGCCACAGGCATTCACATTTGCCAATAACAAAATACATCATTTACAGTATTTGATTGTTTATTTTTCTTCTAATAAAATATGTTATGTAGTTCGTAAACATAGTAGACATATTTCTCTTACCAATTTCTATACAAAGGCTTTTAAGACGCATACTACTTATTGTTAATTACTAGCCGCCCTTAGCGACCAGTTTGGTCTCCCTTAAAATTTATGTTTGGGAAAGCATGCGAAGCATTGTATCATGTTACTTTTATTCATAATTTTATTTACTTGGACTCCCTTAAATATAATTAATATAATTCCTTAAGCAAATATTAATTTTTGTTGCATTAAAATATCTCAATTTGTTGATTTTCTGTAAGCAAGTAAACCCTATTTATTGGTTTACAATGGAAGTTTATGAGAATTTGGCGAAATATTAGAGATATCGCCAAGTTGGCGACAAACTTGGTGGCATATGGCGACATAACAGAGTCCTCCTATGGTACCCTCCCCCCTTATAGCTATGGAGATGCGTTAAATGCTGTTCAATAATCAG
Organism: Maratus speciosus; assembly: GCA_963932465.1. Taxonomy (NCBI): domain Eukaryota; kingdom Metazoa; phylum Arthropoda; class Arachnida; order Araneae; family Salticidae; genus Maratus; species Maratus speciosus. The sequence goes on along the minus strand of OZ010794.1, from coordinate 495,901,887 downwards.
TGAGATGCGTTTCATTCGGGCGTTGCCATTAAACAATTAACAAATAATCGCAATTTCTGTGCTCCATGCGATAGCGTAATATATATATATCTATAGCTATTTATCTAAAATTGTTTCTTGTAATTTTCTCTAAAAACATACAATTTATTCTAGTCCCATGAAAATCTGAACGAAATTCACGCGATTTTTTTTTTTTTTTTTTTTTTTTGATTAAGGCATTTTCTTTTTCCAAGAAATTAATTAAAGTTCAAAGTTATCTGTTACTTGCTAATAGGTAAAAAGTTTATTGATAATCGGTTTTCTCTTAAACAAAGTTTTTCATTAATTTTTAAGCTTTCTGTGGATGTCACTGCTGTTTTATTCTTAAAGATACAAGTAAAAAAAAAATAATTGCATTAAAGTAATCGATCGATGAAAATTAGTTCAAGAAGCAGCACAAATCCTGACACAAAATATCTTTTAAGATATATCCATTTAAAGAAGATAAACATTAATTAATACTCCGTCGCAAAAAGAATATTGGAATTGTGGAGTACGCACAATTCTAGACAAAAAATGCTCGATTATATATCTTTAATGTCAAAATTGAATAAATGTTTTAACTACGGTTGCAAATTGCAGCAATTAATTACACTTTCAAAGTGATATTTCTTCTAAACAAAATAAGTTACTCGAAAATATGCACTTAAATACTTATTTTTCTTCCTATACCCAATTTTCTGAAAACTGAATCCTGCAGCAAGAAAACAAATCATAGCTGTTCAAAAAAAAAAAAGAATTTAATAGAGTCTTCTTATAAGAATTTGCCATTTGCATTTGACAGTGAAAAAATACATTATTTACGTTATTCTTTGTTTATTTTTTCAAAAGCCAACGTACAGTGAAACTTCCCTGTACGACTATCTCCATTAAGCGACCACTTCCCTGATCGACCATTTCTTCACGGAATGCTAATTTTATCTCCATTCAGAGATCATCCCAGTTGAACTCCCTCCATGGGCGACCAATTTCTTTGAAGGAAATAAAACAAAGTCCGTTTTTTCCTGGTCGCTTGAAGTAGATTTTATTAGAAAAATAATTCCGGAGAGCGCATTATTCATCAAACTTCTAAACTAAGTTTATATTTTTATTTTATCCCGGTAACTTTTAAGTGTTTAAACCCCTTTGTGCCTTTTTAGGCAATTAATTTAACTCTGATGACAAATTAAGAAGGACGATCGATAAACTCCCCTGCCCTATTCTGCCAGGAAACTCTCAAAGAAATAGATAAATTAATGAAATCGTCATTATTTGTTCCAAAAATAAATTGAATTTATTTACTGAACTTCAAAAAGACTTAGAAATTATAAAAGATAAAACTGTAAAATCAAAGCAAATGTCAATGTATTCATTTTTTAAACCCTGCAATAATTAAATTATGTAATAAACTTTTGTTTTCATACTTAACTTTTATATTTTTCCATAATGTGAAAAATAAATTTTAGTGACATTAATTTTTACCTTTTGTCAACAATTAAAATCTAGATTTAAACATGACCTCCGTTAAGAGACAACCTCTCGGAGCGACCACATTTTATTGAAACGGAACGTGGTCGCTTTAGGGAGGTTTTACTGTACTTTGTAGTTCATAAACGTAGTAGATACGTGTATCTTACCAATTTCTATACAATGAATCCTATAAGGCACTTACTATATTTTGTTAATCACATTTTCCAAACATTTTACAGAAAAATTGTACATAAATTTGCTCTAAAGCCATACTTAAAAATACATAATTTAAAATAAAAGATTACTAATTTATATTTTATTATAGTTAAGGAAAATCTCAAGGAAATTCGTGTCAAATATTTTTAAATGAAAGCATTTTCTTTTTCCGAGAAATTAATTAAATTTCAGAATAATTTGTCGCTTGTTAATACATAAAAAGTTCGTTGATTATCAGATTTCTCTTAAACAATGTTTTTCAATACTATGCACGCTTTCTGTGGTCAGTGACTGATGTTTTATTAAAATAATAATAATAATAATAATAATAATAATAATTGCATTAAAGTAATCAATCGATAGAGGAAAATTATTTCCATATACATCACACATCCTGACATAATTTGTGTTTTAAGATATATCTATTTAAAGAAAATAAATATTAATTAATACTGCGTCGCAAAAAAAGTTGGAATTGTGGTATATATGCCTAGAAAAAATTAATTCGCTGTACATCTATAATATAAAGACTCAATAAATGTTTTAAGAGAGGTAACAAGTTATAGCAATCAATTACATTTTCAAAGAGATATTTTTACTTTAGAAAGAAGCTATCTATACATGTACTTGTACACGTACATAATTTATTTTAAAAAAAGTAGCTAATTTTCTGAAAAAAGAAAACTAAAGCAAGAAAAAGGGAAAAAATCATAGATGTTTGAAAAACAAATAATGCCATTGAAAACATTGAGAGTGTTCTTAAAGTAATCAACGCTACAGCTTTTCGCATTTTCCAATAAAAAAATACATTATTTATGATATATGTTTGTTAATTTTTCGTAGAATCAAGTGTAATTTTCAGTTCGTAAGCATAGTTCATGCTTTTCTCTTACAAAATTCTATACAGAGATTTCTAGAACGCACCTACTATGTTTTATTTTTCACATTTCCCTAAAAATGTGCATACAATTGCTGTAATGATAAACTTAAAAATTTACACTTTAAAAAAGTTATTGCTAATTTGCATTTTATTATACTTGCCATGGAAATCGCAACCAAATTCATGTTAAATACTTTTGATCAAAGAATTTTCTTTTTAAAAGAAGGTAATTAAATTTCAAAGTAATTGGTTACTTGTTAACAGATAAAAGGCTCATTGATTATTGGATTTCTCTTAAACAAAGTTTCTAATTATTTTATATACTTTCTGCGGATTTTCACTGATGTTTTATACTTTAAAGTAGAAGTAATTAATTTTAAATGCATTGAAGGAGTATCAATAGATGCAAATTAACTTTAGAAACACCAATAATATCTTTCATTCAAATACTTTTTCAAAGATATTTATTCAAATCAAGATAAATTTGAATTAATCTTCCTTCTTAAAAGATATTTATTGTTCAAACTTTGATGTGTACACAATGATGGAAAAAATTTTATGCTTTTACATTGTTAACAGAAAAACTCTATAAAGCCTTTCTGAACAGTTCTTAATGTTTTGGTTAAGTTTTATTTATCGAATTGATATTTTTATTAAAGAAAGAAGTTATCCACAGATGAATACAAAAAGTTAATTATTGTTTCGTTAATTTTCTGAATAGATAGAATTTCTGAATAAACATATACTTTCTTCTAATCACTATCCGTACAAAGACTTCTAGAGAACACCTACTATGTTCATTATCCCTTTATTCCTAATATTGTATAAAAATTTGCTTCAAATATATATCTTACATAACTTTCCCAAATATCAGTTATTCTATCCCTGATATGTTATTAAAATCCTTTTTCCCACAATATTGCTCGAGTTATGTTTTCATATTTTCATCTAAATTTACCTTTCCTATCAAATTAATGGATTTTAAGAGTAGTACCTCATTTCTTATATAGAGGAATAGATTCATTAATAAAGAAACTTTTCTTAAATACAATCTTAGGCAGGTAATATATTTTCGAGGTTCTTTCACTGATGTTTTTCTGTTGAAAATCCAGTTAAAAACTTTTAATTGCGATAAAGCCGTTTTAATGAATAAAAACTTCCTCAAAGTAAAGATATATAAAATCGTACATAAAGATAAAGTACAGGATGTTTCAAAATTATTTACACAATTTAAGCGATTGTTAACACTTTTATTTCTATTTTCGATAATGCCAGAATTTACAAAGATTTTTCTTTCTGGTAGATCTCCGTTCCAATTATCCTAGTGTAAATGTATGACCAAGATTATTTTTGAACAAGAACGAAAAATTATGCATCCAGAATAGAATATGAAATTCTTTCCAACACATTCAGAATAATGCATATCAATAGTTGGAAAAACATCAGAATTTTTTTGTTCACCCCTGTATGCTTTGTTCATCCCTGTATCTATAGCTTGGTATTTATCGTGCATCTTATGCTAAAAGTTAGTTCAGTTAACCCTTTCGGCCCTGATTTTTTTTTTCATTTTGGGGTAAAAACCACTTTTACGGTAATAAAATTAAAAGTAACTAACCAAATCACAGAAGTTAGGTTTTACTGAAATTTAACGAATATTTTAGTTTCTGAAACCTAACGAATGTGGTTATTTTGCGTTCTTTGCATATGACAATAGTCGAAGGAAGAATTTTTGAAGACGTTTGGACAATTTCGTATTACAACAGGATTTAACAGACATAAAAACATACGAGTATTTTTTATTGTTTATCACAAATTATTCATTCTGAAAATTATTCCCTAATTTAAGTTTAAACCCTTTTGGCAATGACTTTTTTCTTAAAATCCAAAAAAATTAAATATTTTGTGAACTTTTTTTTTTTACTATTTTAAAGCTAGATGACACTACTTGTCCACTAAAAAGTCAAAATATAGAATGCACATATGTCATTATGAGTTTTTTACGTATCTAAAAGGCATTATTTATAGTTTAAAGCATTTTAAAAATAAGGGACACATTTGTGAATGCGAGGGCCGAAAGGGTTAAACGCATAGCACAGTTTAAAATTCCCATACAGCAGTTTCCGAATTCAGGGAGGATCTTCTTGCCATGGCCAATAACATACACAAAAAAATTGTTTCAATTCTATGCATAACTTCATACGCTTTTCGATGGTACAATAATCAAAATCAACAAAAATCGCTATTAATGCGCCCCCTACAGCGCACACGACCTGCTTGCCATAGCCAAAAACTTAAAAAGAAGTTTGGTTCAATTCTATGCATAACCTCATACAATTTTTGATAGTACAAAGGCGACACACAGACATACGGACAGACGGACATTTTGTATAAACATGTTTTTTGTTATCTCTGACCCCTAAAACGTGTAAATCCGTCGAAAACCGGAAGTCGAAAAAAATTTCGATTACAATACTTTCTTCTATTGAAGATAAAAGAAAGTAATAAACAGCAAAAAACGAAAGAAATGTTAACAGATTCAACAGGAACAAGAAAATAAAACCAAAAAGCTATGATCTCATCGGCAGTGGGTATTTTGTAAAAACACAGCTATGTTTCATAATAAAGACTGCATATAATAAATTGGAGCAAAAGTGGCAGTGGGTTTCGGCCAGAGTGTCGTAATGTATAAATGAAATGCACAGAAACATTTGAAAGCATATCACAAACACTCCTCCACCGGATCCCACTTCACAATAAACAGTATATGTCTCAATCTGTGGCTAAAAGTGCAAAACCACTTACGAATTGGTGAACTTCTGAAGAAGAAATCACAATATGCAAATTTTTAGCGCGTGTAATTAAAATTGATCGTAGAACGTTTTCTGTTACAATTGCTTCATTAAAATTTTAGTTACATTTTATTAAAATTTTCTTATTTTTTTTTATCGTAAATAAAGTGACTGTTAAGAAATTATAAGACCACCTGCGGAAATTACCATATTATACGTCACATCAGAATTATTATAAAACGTACGAGTTTGTATATCGTGAAAGTATTCCTGAGAAGCAAAGGTGCAGGTTTAGATAGTGCTATTGCCGATGTATTTGAAGATGCCGCGAGTTGTCTGCGACGGAAGTACGAAAAATTTGGTTGTATAAGGGTGTTGTTAAATTTGAACAAGAAATATCTCGGATTAATGAAACGTTATAAAATGCCATTCACAATGCAATTATTAGAAAAAATGATTCAAATAAAATTACACGATCTCGACATTAAAGCACGGAATGATCGACAAATATTTCGATTATCAACTCAAAAAGGTCTTTCAACTCGGGAAATTTCGAGCCGTTTCAGCAATTGTTATATGATCATTTCATACCGTTTGGAACTATTCATTTGGTGCTAACTGGATGTTTCAGTAGGACAATGCTTCTTGCCATGTATCTATATACACCCAGCAATGGTTTAAAAAAGAAAAAAATCATGTTTTGTCATGGCCAAGTCGAAGTCCAGACTCGAACCCTATGAAAAATCTTTGAGGCGTATTAAGTCGCAAAGTTTATGCTAATAATAAACAGTTTATATCTGCCAATGAGCTAGAAGAAGCCATTGCAAAAGAAAGGCACAATATATCTGAATCTGTACTTAATCACCTGGTCACTTCTATGAAAAACTTCTGTGAGTATTTGAGGTTATAAGAAAAAATGGAGGACCAATATCGTATTATCGTATATACTCGTGTATTATTTGAAGAATTTTAGAGAAAATTTGGGAATTGAAAATGGGGGGTCGACTTATACACGAGGTCGTAAAGAAAAGAAACTTCATAGATAATCATCGAATGGGCAAGTAATCATATGAGCGATAAAAGGGGACAATGGTCATTTCCCTGTGATTAACAATAACAAAAAAAAGCCCAGAATTCCCTTCAATACAGGGGCATTCCTTTCAACATTTTAATCCCCTTTTTAAAAAGAGTTCAACTTGAGAATGCTTCTAGATATCCCTCCTAAAAGTCCTACAATACAAAGAAATACTATATTTTAGCAGTCTAGGAATTTGTTTACCCTTGTAAATAAGACTTGAATAGATTTGTGAAAGAATTTCTTCTTTTTAAGTATAATTGAGTTGATGTGAATAGGTTTTAGAAAAAATTGAGCTTTTTCGGTTTTACATAATTATACAGTTTTAAAAGGTTCTATTTAAAAAAAAGGTCTGATTAGAAACGTAAAAAAAATTACTTTATTTAATGAAAATTTATTAATTTTTTTTTATCCTCGATAACAAATCATTTTTCTACATACTACCAGAAATGTGGTTCGACTTATACGCGAAGAATTGGGGGGGGGGGGGGCGTCAACTTATACACGAGTATATACGATAATTTATATATTATTTTTGTTTTTAGACAAGTGGTATTATAATTTGTTAACGGTGTATTTTTCAATCATTGCATATATTTTTGTTAACATACTTATTTATTGCATTATTCAAAATTATTGCAAACTAATTTTAATAAATATGTTGTATTTTGATATCTTATGTGTTTAAACTATAATTAGAACCTTTATTTACTTCATAATTTTCAAAATCAAAGTGGTCTTATAATTTCTTAATGCACTGTATATAATAAAAGCTTTCCGAAAGAAGTTTCTAACTGTCAGTGGAAGTCCCAATTAAAATCAATTCAGCAGAACTCAAGTTCTAAAGAAGTCGGAATGAAAATGCCCATTTGCAGTATATATAAAAATTAGATAAATTTGTTCGGCATTAATATCCTGGAAACAAGGTACTTTCGAAATATATTTAGAACATTAAAGACGCATTTATTATCAAGCTTATTATCTTGTAAAAGTATTATTATCTTCATTGGTATAATTATTATCATTTAAGATCAATTTGTTTTAATAAAATTAAATGAATTTTACAGAAATATTTTACTTGAAAGTGTTTAAAAATCAAATAAAACTTTTTATCTTATTTCAAATGCAAGATACTTATAAAAATTATCTGATTTATTCCTCCGCGCATGCTCGGAATCAGCTATTAAATTTGTAAAAAATTATATGAATCCAGTAATAAAACAATGGCTGTTTGATTTTGGATATTTCTAACTTTATATCTGTACAATATTTTTAATTGACCTTGAAATTCAAGGTAAGTTATAAAAATTTAATATTCTCGTGACTCATTTGATTTTAAAAACGGCTATGTTTATTTATTATTTTTTTAAGATCATGCAATATAAAGGCATTTAAAACTAATTTAATTTTTTTTAGATTTTCTTAAACTAAGCGATGCATAATATATCACCATCAAAGGAATTAATTTTATTATTATTATTATTATTATTTATCTTTCAAAGCAAAATCTTATAAAATCTTGAAATTTTAAAATGCCTGATTTTATGACTTGCGTGACAAATAAAATGCGATAATATTAATTTGTCTACAAATTCTGCTTATTTTAATAATCCCTTTAAAATTCAGTAAAAGGTTATACGTTACTGTAAAAGAAATTAACTTTTATTCTACAATTTAAATTCCGTTGATGTCTTTTGAGTTATTTCTTATTAAGATCAAAATGACGTGAACTGCATTTTAAATAGTGTTATCTAAAAAAATATCAAAGCAATGGCTATAAAATATTTTGGAAGTAAATGGCAGACAACTGAGAAATATTAAGTGTACGTATCAATTTCTAAACTAAAGCATGTTGGTAACAGCACTTTTAAATCTTTAAATAGACCATTAAACGCACCAATTTCTTTCTGCTCAATGTCTTGAAAATACAGTTAATCTATTTGAATTTTATTCAATTCCTACTATTAGTTCACACTCTCCCTATATTTATTTATTTATTTATTTATTTATTTGTTCATATATCTTGCTCAAATTTTCAATCGTTAATAAAATACTTATTATTCATCCTATCAAGTTGAAATAATTTTTTAAAACTTGTACTGGATGACAATTGATGTTAATGCAGTTTTTTCAAATATTAATTCATTAATTAAATTTTAATTAATTAATTTTAGTTTTACATGGGAGACAAAATGGCGGCCATTGGTTATTGAAGCATTTAATGCATCTTCATACCTATAGGGGGGGTTACCATAGGGGGACCCTGTTCTGTCGCCAAATACCGTCAAGTTTGTGGCCAACTTGGCGATATATCGCCAAATTTGGTGGCCAAAATGAGTCGCCAAATGTGACGCCAACTTAGCGATATCGCTAATATTTCGCCAAATTCCCATAGACTTCCATTGTAAACCTACTTGCTTATAGAAAATCAACCAATTGAGATATTTTAATGCAACAAAAACGAATATTAACTTAAGGGATTATATTAAATTTTTCTTTGATGACCTAAGTAGGGATTGACTTTAAAAACAAAATTTTTAGATTACTTGTTTTTACATAATAATGATTAAATCTGTGTAACTACAATTAAGATAACAATTTTATCAGGAAAGTTTTATGATACTGTGGATCACTTTTTTATTGAAGCATATTAATATAAAGTTTGCTTCACTTAGTGCACCATACATAATTTTACCATTACTATAAGGTACAGTCGTGGAAAATAAAGAAAACACCCCCTACTAACTCTGCAACTAATTATAACAGAAGAAAGTTAATGGTACGAAACAATTGGAAATAAAGTTCTACTTTTAAATGTTGTAATATAAAATTTACTTAGGGGGCCATCTACAAATCAAAACCAGGCCCAACTTTTTTTTTCAATAGCAACACACAATTTTGACAATATATTTTAAATGTTCGGTTCAAACTATGCCTAGAAACGAAATTTCAAGTTATTTGGATGACAAGTGTTTGAATTATAAACATTCAAAATTTAAATCTTCTAATGTTAAATTGCATTTTCATATTTTTACTAATATCTCCTGAAAATATAATCCTAAAGTGATAATTTTTTCTGTGGTTATAATACTAAAAAACCCAAACATAAATACTACATTGAATTAATAACTTTAAAATTGTTATACTATGAATTATGGAGTTAATACTCGACAATAATATGAATTGCAACCTGCAATTTTTTTGATAGATTTATATTTATTATGCTTTATGCGAATTCTCAATTTCAAATTTTGTTTCCGAGTAGTTTTTGATTTATGATTAAAAAGCAGCAAAATGGTGGTTAATAGGCCGCCTGTGATGTACAGAAAAACATAATTTGGAAAAAAATATGTTTTACTCATTTTTTTTTTTCAACATTTAGGCTGGGAAGAGTCGAATCATGTTAAGCGTGTGAAATGATCGTATTGGCAAATAATATATAAATAGAATTGACATAGTCATTCAGTAGAACTTCAACAATCGAGTACCGAACTACAATTTGAATACAGCTCCTAAAATATGCTCATTATAAAATAATTAACTTCTCTGAAACTAATGGTACGAATTTCATGGAAATTTGTTTTTAGGCTAATTGAATGGTATAGAATTTATTTATGGTGCCAAATATGGTTATTGCTATTGAAAAGACAAAGTTTAGGTTCGTTTTGATATGTAGATGACCCACTAAGCAAATTTTATATACATCATTTAAAAGTAAACTTTATTTTCAATCTTTCGATACCAATAATTTTCTTCTACAATTATTTTTTGCAGAGTTAGTAGGGGTATTTTTTCCAAACGACTGTACATGTACCAAATCAGGCTACGTTAAGGTTTCATATCACAATTAACTGTGTTATATCTCAATTGACATTTTAAGTGTTGTTGGATATAATAGCTATACATATTTTTACAACATTAAATCATTCATACTCTTGGCGCTGTTTAATTGTTTCGAGAAAAGTTTAAAACAAAACACTCTAAGTGGTTTTATTAGGAGAATGTATTTTAAATGACGTCATAATGTTTTAAATAGATGATTAAACGTTAATTAACAGATGTTTTGGAAGTAACGGGTGGCCATAATTAAAACACTCCTACTTTGACCCTCAACATATTGAACAACTCAGCACATGAACTTCAAATTTTGTGCACATGCTGTTCAAGACATGTGGAAACGAATTACGAGAAAAACATTTATTTCAGAAATTACCGAAAGATGGGGCTGTACAACTGGACATACGCTAAAAAGGTGTATCTCTTGAAACTTTATTTGAACTTACCAAATTTTCACGGAACAACGGCCTTGTCTAAGCATTGAATGCTGCTCAATATGATTTCCTTAGTGAAGATGTAAAATCTGAAGTCTGTGGACATCTTACGTTTTTTAGTATACAACTACAATTCTTAACATCGGGAAGACTTGTCAATGGTGATTATACTGAGCTAGCCTTTTTACCGACTCTGGCGTTGTAGGATTTCCATACAGGGAGATATAGCGATGAGTTTGGCGCGCAGAAAATCCTTTTCGGATTTAATTTTTATTATTTATTTACTACTGAAGTATACTTTCGGATATTCAAGCTGTTTATCGTTGTTAGGAAGAATAAATTTGCGCGAGTTGGTGTTACCAATTAATTTGTTTTTTTTTCCGATCCACGTAGATTTTTTTTTTTATATTCCTGAAAGAATTCCGGTTGATGATAGAAATCCAAAATACATTTAGAATAAAGTTATTAAAAAATGAAAAATCCCCTTTAGGGGCCAGGAATGGCCACCACCTCTCTCTGGATTTTGAAAATTAATTTTAAACGAAACTTTCTTCATTTCTGATTGTTAAAAAATGAAAGATAAAAAATTGCCTTGCTTTCCTCAACCCCTACCGTGGCAAAGAATTTTTAATTATTTTTCTTTAATTTTCTTTTTACATTCACGTGTTTTTACCAAAAGGGAGAGACCCTGTGGCGGGAATTTTTTTTCAATTGTCTATTTTGTTAAAAGTTGGTAGAAATCTAATTTTGAATATTTAATATTTCTTAATTGTTGTATTACTTTATTGCTTCTGAATATGTTTAAAAATTGTCTTAAATGGAGAATTCTGTCAATTTTTTTTTTGTAATTTAGCTTATTTCATACATACATTGTGCAGCGGGCGAATGTAGACCATGGACCTCAGTCATCCAAAAAAATAAATAAATAAAAACAAAAATGTGTAAATGCAAAGGAGATATTAGAAAAGAACCTTCCCATTGGTTTAGCATTAACTCACCTGCAAAGCTCTTGAGGTGAGGCTTTCTCTATATTTAATAGTTTAAGAAAAGAAACCTTTGATTGGACATCGAAAATCTGCAATCTCTGATAATAAGAGGAGACTATACCTATTGATCATCACCCCACAGAACTCTATGGGGGTCTAAGGTTACTAGCCATTTGCTTGCACAACGCCAAATTCTCGCAAAAATCGTTCCTTGCGAATAAATACATTTCCTTGATTATTATTAAATATTTATCAAAAAAATGAATATTTGTTAAGCTCAATCGATTTTGATTAATATGTCAATCATTTTTCATATGAAAATGTGGGGAAAAAAGAGATTTAATATGCCATTTCTTTCAAATTCAGTACAGAACTATTTATTGTCGCGGACTTACACTTCTCTCTAGTATAATCTCCATTGACAACTAAGGTCTTCCCCATGAGTAGTCGACTGAGTTGCTTCTCAGAAGTAGAGTGATACCTTCTTTCTGGTATGCCAAGTTTTATAGAAGTCGTCGATAAACAATAAATGCCCCCACTGCAAAAAAAAAAAAAAAAAAAAAAAATCACACGGATTAAATATTAATGTAGAATATTACAATAAACCTTCTAAAACATCCTTAAATTCGTCATTGACATCGTGTAACTATTGTAAAATTCAATCAATAATTTAGATTGCCTTCATAGGAAAGTTTACTCACTGAGTTGTTCGAGGACGAAGGTCGATATCGGTTGTGGTTCAAACTATCCGCTCATGTCAAGTACGTATAAACTGTTAGATATATGCTGTCTTTTGTTGGATCGAGACTGCTTCCTATAAAATATAAGTTGATGGGTTTACTAAGAGCACGGCTTATTTGATAGACCTTAATTTATATAATAAGATTTTTTTAAACTCTGCATACATCAAATTAATCTAAGAAAGCCTGGTGTGAGACAGTAAGAACCAAAAGAACTTTTTAATTCACTATAAAAAAAAAAAAACCTGCCGGCCCGGCCTACAGGCAGAGGTAGATTTCGAAGTTAAGTATACTAATTTCACCAACAAAAACTAAATCATTATTAGATATAAATCCACTTTAACAGTTTTATCTGTCTGCTTTTGACGAGTTTTTCTTTCCTTTTTATAAAATAGCTGGTTTTATCAGAATCATGTTAAGGCGATATTAAAAAAATATTTTTCCATACTCAACAACTCGAAATTTTCGGGCACATTTTCAGATTAATTTTTAATAAAAAAAAAAAAAAAATGAAACATACCTGACGTGATTTTTTAAAAGATTTATAAGCGACCTGTGTTTTTATTTTTCTTTCAACTAATTAAAACTTGATTAATAAACAATTATTTTCTCAGTAGGACAATATTTTTCGTTTCTAACACAATCGCTTCGGGAAATTCTGTTCAAAATGCCCACTTTGACATCATTTCTTGAAATATATTCTGCCTGTATGAAAAAATCGATCATTACTGTACATTATGTAGTTTCTGACATGAGAATCTAGCAATTGGATGCGTTTGAGAGCAAAAATGAACGTAAAAATGAGTAAGAAAATAGACAGTTTGGATTTGAATGCTCCCATAATAAGATGATTTTTTTCTTCAACCGCTATGTACTTTTAATTTGTTTTTGCTTTAAGAATTGGCCCTATCAAAAACTTGTCTATAGAAATGTTGAAGACAATATTAAGAAGATATATGATAAATTCATGGAGATTTTATATCTTGTGAATTGACGGAGTTATGAAAATTTTTCTTCTTCAACCCCCTTTTTTGTTTTCGTTTTTAATTTTTTTGCGGTACGAATTGGTCCTATCAGAAACTTGTGAATATAAAAGTTGTAGATAATATTAAGGAGATGTATAATAAAATTATTGGATCTGATATCTTGAGAATTGACGAAGTAAGGAATTTTTTTCCCCAAAAAAACCCTGTTTTTTGCGCCCCTTGAGCCTATTTTAAATTTTATCAAAAATCTGTGATGCATGAATTTTGGCGCTATTTTTAAAAGTATTAAAAACTTTAAACTGATTTGATATGTACAAAAATTAAGAAGTTATGGGGGTTTTTTGGTTTTCACAAAACCTCTCCCTATTTCCATCCCCTTTGTCTGCTTTTGCCCATTAACGAACTTGACCGAGATTTTATGTCCCTTGATTTTATGTATCAGTTTGGAATAGATTTGTGCAGAATTGCGGGAGTTACCGTGTCCAGAAGAAAGTGATGACATAATTGATTCGGGAAATTCCGTTCAAAATGTCCACTTTGGCATATTTTTTTTAAATATATTCTGCCTCTATCAAAAATCGATCATTGCGGTACATTATATAGTTTCTGAATAAGCGAATCTATCAATTAAATGCGTTTGAGAGCAAAAATGAATTTAAAAATGAGTCAGAAAATAGGCAGTTTGGATTTGAGTGCATCCTTAATGCAATGATTTTTCCAACACAATCCGCTTCGGGAAATTCGGTTCAAAATGCCCACTTTAACAGCATTTTTTTAAAATATATTCTGTCTCTATCAAAAAATCGACCATTACGGTACATTATATAGTTTCTGAGTAAGAAAACATACCAATTGGAAGCCTTTGAGAGCAAAAATGAATCGTAAAATGAGTCAGAAAATACGCAGTTTTGATTTGAATACACCCTTACTTAGATGATTTTTTTCTTCAACCGCTATGTATTTTTAATTTGTTTTTGCTGTAAGAATTGGTCCTATCCAAAACTTGTCTATATAGATGTTGTAGACAATATTAAGAAGATATATGATAAATTCATGGGGATTTTATATCTTTTGAATTGAAGGAGTTATGGATTTTTTACTTCTTCAAACCCCCTTTTTGTTTTCGTTTTTAATTTTTTTTTTGCGGTACGAATTGGTCCTATCAAAAACTTGTGAATATAAAAGTTGTAGATAATATTAAGGAGATTTATAATAAAATTAATTGGAATTGATACCTTGAGAATTGACGAAGTTATGAATTTGTTTCTTCCAAAAACCCTATTTTTGCGCCCCTTGAGCCCATTTTTAACTTTATCAAAAATCTGTGATACATAAAATTTTGGCCCTATTTTTAGAAGTAATAAAAACTTTAAACTGATTTGATATGTACAAAAATTAAGATGTTATGGGGGGTTTTCTGTTTTCACAAACCCCCTCCCTATTTCCATCCCCTCGCTCCGATTTTGCCCATTAACGAACTTGACCGAGATTTTATGTCCCTTGATTTTATGTATCAGATTGGAAGAGATTTGTGCAGAATTGCGTAAGTTATCGTGTCCAGAAGAAAGTGATAACACAATTGCTTCGGGAAATTCCGTTCAAAATGCCCACTTTGACATAATTTTTTGAAATATATTCTGCCTCTATCAAAAAATCGATCATTGCGGTACATTATATAGTTTCTGAATAAGCGAATCTACCAATTAAATGCGTTTGAGAGCAAAAATGAATTTAAAAGTGAGTCCGAAAATAAGCAGTTTGGATTTTAGTGCATTCTTAATGCAATGATTTTTCCAACACAATCCGCTTCGGAAAATTCGGTTCAAAATGCCCACTTTAACAGCATTTTAAAAAATATATTCTGCCTCTATCAAAAAATCGACCATTACGGTACATTATATAGTTTCTGAGTAAGAAAACGTACCAATTGGAAGCCTTTGAGAGCAAAAATGAATTGTAAAATGAGTCAGAAAATACGCAGTTTGGATTTGAATACACCCTTACTTAGATGATTTTTTTCTTCAACCGCTATGTATTTTTAATTTGTTTTTGCTCTAAGAATTGGTCCTATCCAAAACTTGTCTACATAGATGTTGTAGACAATATTAAGAAGATATATGATAAATTCATGGGGATTTTATATCTTTTGAATTGAAGGAGTTATGGATTTTTTACTTCTTCAAACCCCCTTTTTGTTTTCGTTTTTAATTTTTTTTTGCGGTACGAATTGGTCCTATGAAAAACTTGTGAATATAAAAGTTGTAGATAATATTAAGGAGATTCATAATAAAATTAATTGGTATTGATATCTTGAGAATTGACGAAGTTATGAATTTTTTTCTCCCAAAAACCCTGTTTTTTGCGCCTCTTGAGCCCATTTTTAACTTTATCAAATATCTGTGATACATAAATTTTTGGCCCTATTTTTAGAAGTAATAAAAACTTTAAACTGATTTGATATGTACAAAAATTAAGAAGTTATGGGGGGTTTTCGTTTTTCACAAAACCCCTCCCTATTTCCATCCCCTTGGTCCGATTTTGCCCATTAACGAACTTGGCCGAGATTTTATGCCCTTTGATTTTATGTATCAGTTTGGAAGAGATTGGTGCAGAATTACGAAAGTTATCGTGTCCAGAAGAAAGTGATATATATATATATAGATAGATAGATAAATAGATAGATAGATAGATAGATAAAGTTTTAACTGAGGGTGGTTTTGGGTTCTAGGAGTCATGATCGGTGTAGATCTGCAAAAAGTTTTCAGAAATTCCAACATAGGAACGATCCCAATAGGTAGTATTTCATACGAAATCTACCTAAAATACATAAATGCACTAGGCCTTTCGAAAGAACTTAGTACTATATTCATCAGGCGTAAAGAAGACGTGCTTCTACATTCGAAACAAAAGCAAGATTGAAATGAAAGCTAAGGAAAAGGAACAAGTTGGTAAACGAAAGAAACAACATTAATTAATATTAGTTTGGTATTTAGTTATGTATTATTTTTTAATATATATGTACTTTGTTATACTTATATGTATTTTTTATTTTTATTTTATTTCGTTTTATTTTTCTTGTTATTATTGTTCTATTTTATTATTTACTTATTTTATGTTTTTGCTTATTTATTTATTATTTATTATTTTATTTTATTTTTAATTTTTTTAATGATTTTTTTTTATGTTTTCTTTTTTTATTATTAACTATTTTATATTTTCAAGTGTTTTTCTTTATTTTTTACTATGATTTTATTAAATTTACTTCATAACTCTCCTTTCACCCTGTGTTTTTCCGATTGTGGATATGATCGTGTGTGAGTGACGGTTTCTTCCTGCCTTCCTATTGGTTGTTTCTTTAACATGTTCCTTTCTCTTATCTTTCATTCCATTCTTGCTCCTGCTTGGAAAATAAAAATACGTAGAAGAGAGACAAAGTTCTTTCAAAAGGCAAAGCGCATTTATATGTTTTTTATGATGTTTTAAGTAGTTCTTCTGTTTTTTTCTTCATAAATCATCATCAAAAGAATTAAGATTTAAAAAATATTTTTTATCCTTCTATGCAAAGTCTTATAAAATTTTAAAATATAAAAACACCTGATTTTATTACTTATGTGACAAATGAGAAGCGATATTATTAATGTGTCTAAATCTTTGTGTTTATTTTAAAAAGTCCTTTAAAATTCAGCAAAAGATTATATGCATTATTGTAAAAGAAATGAACTTTTATTAAACAATTCAAATACCCTTATGTTTAAATACCCTTAATGTCTTTCAAGTTAAATACATTTTATTTCTTTTTAAGATCGAAATGACGTGAATTGCATTATAAATAGTTTTAACTAAAGAAATATTAAAGCAACCGCTATAAAATATTTTGAAAATAAATAAATAACAGTCAACTGAGAAATGTTTTCTTTAAATGTCGATTTCTAAATTAAAAGCATGTTGTTAAGTGCAGTTTAAATCTTTGAATCAACCGTTAAATTCAGTAATTTGTTCTGCTCAATATCGTTAAAATCTACTTAAAAGGCTTTAATTTTGAATGCAGATATTAATGATAAAATCTTTCTAAATACAATTAAAATAGGAACTTTATTCAGAAAATTATATTTGAATAAGGAACTCTTTTTTATCGAAGAATTAATGTAAATCATGTTTCACTTTGTGTATATTACATATAATTTTATCATAACTATATAAACATTATTCGCACGTAATGTACAGTTTTTAACACTTTCAAAAATAGCTGAAGCAGTTTAACAGTTCTGTTTATCGGCTGTCCGTCCGTGCTCTAACTCGAGTAACTATATTCAGATTGCCTTGAAATTTCTATATGTTTTCGAGATTTAGTATGGCATGTTCTGTTTTGAAAATAAAGTGTGTAACACTTATGGTTCGCTCTAAAGAATTCCGATATATTACAAGACAGGGAGGCGGTCAATCACGTCATCGAGTTCATGGCTGAAATTCTAGAATTAGTTAAAACTCGATTCGCATATTAAAACGCAATTGGTCTGTCAAGTCAGATCTCGGTGCAAAATACCTGAAAATTCGGTTTTAGTGGTTGACTCGTAGGTTTATCATTTGTTTTCCTGCACCCAAAGGTACACTGTTAAAAATCTGGGGCATTTGCTGCATCGTCACTCCATCGCTTTTATAGGAAACTGTAACTTGACTATATTATGGGGCATTCTCATTGGCCAGAACAGAAACATTCTATAAAAGTGGTGAAGTGAGTATGCAGCAATTGCTGCATATTTTTAACAGTGTATGAAAACAGGAAGGAATGGGAGCAGGAAAACACAACGGCAAACCTACGAGTGAACCGCTAAAATCGGGTTTTCAGGTTTTTTCCACCAAGATATGACTTGGCAGACCGATTGCGTTTGAATATGCGAATCAAGTTTTAACTAATTCTGGAATTTTAGCCGTGATCTCGACGAAGGGATCATCTGTGCTGACTCTTCCCGGTTTATACGGCTTAAGGGAGGAAAACCGTGTACGGCGTAATTTAGTAGTGTTAAACAAACATATTCAAATTAATATAAACCACTGAGGTGCAATAAAAGGCGCTCACTGTAGAATATATGTGTGCATAGAATGTATCGTTCATTTAAAGTGACACACAACAGAAGATGCTAACAATATTGAATATAGTCTATGAACTATACAAGGTGTACCAGGAGTAATCATTCAAATTTGGTGAGGAGGTAGAAATTAGCAAAAGAAGATAATTTCGCATAGGAAAGCATAGGCGCAAACGGATGCATGAAGTTGTATACCCACAATTTCGGCTCACGCGCAAAGCATTCTGACAATACCAGCCGGTCGTCATTCGGCAAGGTGAATTTTCAGAAGTAACATGAGTCATTATACGTTCAATGAATATGCAGATATGCATCTAACTTATGATACGGCAAGGGACAGTAGTCTAAGAGTTATGCAAATGAATGGCAGAACGCTGTTCATACCACAGATTAAATGTCTCATACAGATATGACTCTTCCATAAGCTCAATGGTAACCGAATCGCAACTTCAGAGTCTCTAGTGACAACAGTCGCAAACTTTTCGGAAGGGTCGCAACAGGTAGTTGTTACTTTTAGTGTCTTATTTGTATATTATCTATCTTTTGTTGATGCGTCGCTAGACGTTTCTGTATTTGTTTACGTTTTAAAACCCAAGACATGTTTTATATTATCAAGCAGATACTAGGAATTAAGCAAATACCCTCTGAAAATATGCACTTACACGTTTCTTCTTAAAGATTTAGCTTTTTTATACTCATTTAAACAGAGACTTTTTCAGATATTTAAATGATTTCAAACTATCAAACTTTTCCACAGGTAAACGTGACAGTGACAGTTTATGTTTATAAAATTCCGCGCTCACGCATTTTGTTCCCGCCTGTGCTCAGTAGTGGCGCTAGAATCGCCCGGTAGGGGTTTTTGCTCCTGTGTCACATCTGTGTAAAATACTTAATCTGTGGCTCATACTGGCACAAACCTCAGAATTAAATGTTTGCACGTGTTCATCAACAACTGGGCCAAACTGGATCGGTTACCAGTACCTGTATGATGTCGAATCATATATCCATATAATAATATACTCAAAGTTAAATTGTTCCTAAAATACATTCCGTTAACTTATTTATCCTCTCATAAATCTTGAAGTTTATTTATTAGCTGTTTAATATAATTTGATTTCTTATCTCATTTAAAAAGCTCTCTTTCTAGATAAAAGTAAATATATCTTGCAACAATTGACTTTATTAATAATAATTTACATGTATTCATAATATTATTTGTTTCCTGGCTAAAATAAATATTTTCGTAAGTTAAATGTGACTTTGTTTTCGCTAATCTTTGTATAAATTTTATAAGAGAAATTAAATATGTGTCAGTAAATATATAAACAAATAAATTATACGTTGACGGTTGACTGATTAAATTGTAATCTAGCGCAGGTTTAAATAAAGAACTTAAAGGAGTAAATGCTCATTTCTTTAATTATTATAAAAGCATTTTTCATCCGTGATTTACCGCCAGAGTGACTCCATTAAATTTTGAATTTTATATGCAGAAAGCTAACGGATCTTTTTGAGTTAACTTTTTCGTGGCTCGGCAGATATATTTCTCGGGGACTTGGCAACCAGTCGTAGAAGTGTAAGGTAAAAAAAAAAAAAAAAAAAAAAAAAAAAAAAAAAAAAAAAAATCTTGCTCGTGTAGGGGATCAACTCACGATGGCTTGTTGGCATCAAATAAAAGATTTTCCATGGATTTTACGTGTCTTCAATATACCTTTATCCTCGGTATTTTATTTACAAGAAACGGGTGGTTTTTTTGTTCATCAAACGCAATTTATTCACTATTGCCTCATTATAGGTCAACGACCTTACTGTAAACAAAAAATACCGTTAAAATACGGAAATTGTACAGGCAGTCGAGACGCCAGTACTATTTCCGTATTTTAACGGATTTTTTTTTCAGTAAATTCCAGAAAAAAGGCCGTTTTTTCACAAAATTTACGGAAAACATTCTGTTAAAATACGGAAATAGTACTGGCATCTCGATTGCCAATGCAATTTCTATATTTTGACGCATTTTTTTTTTCTTTTACAGAGCTTTACTTAACCTAATATAACCAGCAAAATGCCTTTAAATGAATACAAATATATTAATGACACCATAACTTGTAATAATAGAAGAGGCAACCGATCGACACAGACAGTTCTAATCAAGGAAGCTATCTTCCAGCGTTCTGCATACATCTGTGCAGCTCTCCGACCATTTATCTGAATCGCACCGTAAATTAGAGGCGTATCTGCATATTTAATTAAAATATAACGACTCGTGTTATTCCTATAAAGCCACCTTGACGAATTACGATTGGCGGGACTTGTCAGAGAGCTTTGCGCGTGAGTGCAAATTGTGGATGCACAGCGACCTCTACTACGCCATACATTCGTTTGCGCCCATACTTCCCTATGTGAAATTGTCTTCTTTTGCTATTTTCCACCTCCCACCAAATTTGAACGATCATTCCTGATACATACTGTATAATTGCTGGCTTCTGTTTTCAGTTGAGTTTCACGTTTTTCAATGTAACTGTTTTTTTTTCTTGTTTTTTTTCGCATTACTTAGTATATATAAATTGTAAATCATGCACATGGCTGCTCAAAAGATCTCAAGTACATTTCCGTTTATTGACGGAAATAATCCTTTTTGTCTACTCTACTCGTCATTTGTACAACTTTTACAGTTTCAAATCCTTTATTAAAAATTTCTTGTTCGATGTTTTTTTACACGATTTGGGGAGACCTCTGATTCCAAATTTAAGGAGCGCAATGGTGTCTGGCACCACATAAAATTGATATCTGTGCTCTTTAAGGTATTCAATAAGAATAAAATCAGTGAGATTTGAGTAAGCTTCAATGTTTTCTTTAAAATTTATGGGACTATCAACTATAAATTCATTTCGGAAATCGTCTCAGAATTGGAGATTTCGGATTGGTCCTCGCTGATAACGTCATCAGTGGACATCTTAATTTTGAACTTAGCTTTGTTGCTGTCATTTTTGGGTTTTTTGCAGTTAGGTGCAGCTACATCAGTTGTTTCAGACTCATCTTTAGTTTCCATTTTACGCGAATTTTTAACTTTTGGAGGGTAGAGCTTAAGCAAAGCAATACGGTTCTCTATACTCTGTTTTTTGCCAGATTTCCATTTTTTCTTATAGACTATTTTAAAGTGATTATCCGTGAAATTTCCCCCACTATCTATATCTTTTAATTCACAATCGGGAATTTCGAAGATATCTTTTTGCTCCAAAATTAGTTTAAGTGCCAAATCATTATCCGCTGGGATAGGTTCCAAATTAAATTTAAATTTGAGCAGGCCATCGCTATCAGGGCAATATGAAGATATATTACCTTCGGCCGACTGTTGGTTGGTCTCATTTGTTGACAGGTTAGGCTCCGAGGAGATTCCTTCATTTATCGGCATACCATTAGTGGCATACGTAGCTCTGACAAGAGCTTTTCACGATATACCGATACAGTGTCAGGCACTGGAAAGGTGATGTCCTGGGGATGTCGATCTAACCTCGACAAAAACCCGCTCGGGAGCGGTGTATTTATTGATGCAGGGAGAAATGGGAGGAGCTTAGCTTACAAAGAAGAAAAATTATTGGCTAAGAGAAGTTTATCGTAGAATCTTAAGAGTTTGTTGAGCAGAGACAAGGCAAAAACAAAGTTTAAAAATACAGAAATAATATTAAAACTTAAGAGAAATTAAAAATTTAAAAATTAACTTAGAAGATATCGATTTGTGTCTTATATTTAAAAAAAAAACACTTTTTAATTTTTCCGGTTTAAGAAAGATTTTTTTTTTATAATTTCATTGGTAGTCAAACATGACTTAAATTGATCGAGATTAAGTAAACGTGCAATTCTGTAAAATACAAGTTTAAAAATCTGCACCTTGCGCAGTGATTATGGGACATTTCACAGCAAAAATTAAGAGAATTAACTGAATTTTTTAAAAGAGGAAATATTTTCATTGCCGTAGAATTTAAAACACCAAGAATAAGAATACACACAGCGAATCCTGGTATATCGTAAAATTTGCATCAAAATTATTCCAAGTATTTGTAGAATTAACCTGTTCGGGCATAATTTTTTGTTTTCTCAAATAAGTTGGTAAAATCACTTTAAAACGTTGGAAATTGAAATGGAAAAATGCTAAACATAATAACGCTAAAATTTTTTTGTATTTATTTGTTAAAATGTAAACATACTAAATATGGGAATACGCATAATATTTGTAATAGTATACATAATTATATGTGTCTCTAAATTATATGTGTTATCTAAATTTATATAAAATAAGCTTTGAAATTGTATATTACATACTATTATTAGTATTTTTATGAACTACTAAAAAAGTATATTTATTTCTTTACAGAGATACATAACATTAGGAGTATCTATATTATAAAGGACAAACATATCTGTGCGTAACGCATACGTCATTTTGCGAATGGCAACACTTTGAAATTTGAAATAAAATTTTGGTTTTGTAATTTCTCTACTGCACATTTTTATACTTCTAAACATCGCACATTTTAAATTTTTACATCGCCGTATAAGGAAAAAAATGCTCTTTTAAATGTAATTTGTTTCAAAGATGTATCTCAATGCAATTTTAAGATATTAATTTTTTTGTAGTTTTTATTCCTTTTTTTGTAATTGTGGCAGCTTCATTTCTGTTGAAAGTAAAGGGGGGAAAATGAAAATAGTAGATTGCCGCCATTTTTGTTGCCATTTTCTCATAAAAACCGAAAAAAATTGAAATTAAAATACGTGCTATGTCAAGAATATCGTCTGTTATAAAACCCAGTGAGTTTTGGCTTTATTTCGTTTTTATTTATCAATTAAATGATTTTGCCGTGCCGGCTCCATTGCGAAATATTAATAAGCAATTTGCGCATAAAGAAAGTTCAGAATTTCACTCCCGCTAATTTTCTACAACGAAATTAAAGCTTCATCAATAAATGAATAAAAGAATAATATATTAAAAAGCATGAATTTAACATATATGTAATCGAACAAGTTAAATTTTTAGAGCCGAATTGGGAAAAATATGTGCTTTTAAATGTAATTTGTATGAAATAGAGTTGCTAGACAACTGTTAAAGTAAAAGAGAAAAAATAATCTATATATTGAAAACACAAGATATCTTTTTTAGACATCTTCCCTGAACTTTCTAATGTACCGATTTTGCTAATAATTTTTTTTTTTAAATGAAAGCTGTTCATTTGTAGCTGTCTTCGCACTAGCTATTTTTCTAAATATTTCCACTTTTATATTTTTAATTTAATTGAAAAGGTTTTTTTTTTTTTTTTAATTTCATCAAAATGGTAGCAATCGTATTATTTCCATTGTTGCAGAAAAAAAAGAAATATTGGGGTTTATTTATACTTATTGATACCATTTACTCATTACAATTAAAAATAACTTTAAGTCTGAACAGAAAATGACGTCACTATTTAAAGAACATTTTCGCTCGTAAAGCTAATGTTACAATATATTTTCATTCGGCAGATACCGAATTTGAGACACTTGGCGTAATACTTCAGTAAGTGCCATATTTAAAAGAAAACAATTCTTTTCATTGATAAAACTATACATTTTACCACGAATACATCTAAAAGACATCATTTTCTGGAATTTGTACTTCGCGGTACTGAAATTAGAACCTCAAGCCAAAAGAATACATTTTCACATGCAAAGTTTTAGCTGACAAACGGAACTTCACCTTTGAAAATCTATCTGTATTATAAAGGAAAAATATGTCCGTGCGTAAGGCTAACGTCAATTTGAGAAATGGCAACGCTTGACGATTAAATGTCGGTTTTGCAATCTTTGCTACAGCAATTTTTTGAATTTCTAAACATCGCGCATCTTCAATTTTTACACCCGTTATATAGGGAAATAATATCTACTTTCAAATGCAATTTGCTTGAAAACTTTATCTTAATTCATTTATTTATTATGTCTTTTTAAATAATTTTCAAGCATAATGGTTTTTAATCTATATCCATTGCGTACAGGCTCATTTACGAAATAAGCCATTTGCACTTAAAATAATATAAATAATTCAGTATTTGTCCCTAACTAATTTTTTATAGCGAAATTAAAACTTCATCAATCTATTATATTAAAAAGTGACTGTTCGTTTGTATTTCACAGCTGTTCCTCTTAGAATATGGAATGTTGGGTGATCAAATTAACGCCAGTTATCCGCATGGGTACGAGGATGTTAAAAGTGGTCGTAGAATTTTAAAATTTGATTAGTTTTCGAGATATAAATTTTTACGTTATTTTTAATGACATTTCTGTAATGATGGAAACTAAAATTGCTCTATTTTTCTGGATAAAAGAGAGCAAAGGGAAAATTACAAAGATTATTATACATCATTGTTTGAAATCATTTTTAAATTGAAATTAACGTTTATTTGAATAAATAGCGAAAAAATTATTGTAGTTTTTAAGAAAATTTCACGAAATACACACACATATTCAAGCTTCAGGAATCCGTTTACTTTAGAAACACAAATTCGACCCTCGACTGGAACATTGAGATAAATTCTGTTGATGTTAAAAAGAAAAAAAAACATCGTACGCTATTTTCATTTAATTTAAAGTCGAAAAGTAGATTTTCAACTATTGCATTAGGATGGCTAATAAAACATTTCAGAAGCGGACATTAAAAATTAAATGTTACAGCGAGAAAAATAATAATTCTCTAAATATTTATTTTAATTCATAAATATAAAATGCTTCTGAATAAATTCGTCCAAACAAATTCATTTTTATATAAGTTGACCCAAATGACATCATTTCTGCCAACTCCAAAATTCGAAGCAAAATCTTGGAAGAACGAAAAGCTCTAGACAAATAAAGTTATAGAATATGTGCATTTGTATTGGGAAAGCTTTTGAATTAAATTGTAAATATAACTTATTATTTGAAATATTGTATTTAATAAAATTAATATTGTAATGGCTTTCTAAATTTACAATAAAGTTAAGATTTCATTTTTCGCAAAAAGATCGATTGTCTCATGCAATTCGAAAGCAACACAACGGGTTGCTATGCAACTAGTTATTAATAATAAACCAAGAATAATCGTTTTTGAGGCGTGAAATCAAGTTGTTTCATAATAATCTTTAAAACGACTTTACATAAATAACTGTCCTCTAAATGGCTAATAAAAATAGGTACACATTCGTGCCTAGCGCCCCATTTTTTGCACGTTACAAAAATGCATAAAAAATAGGCTTGAACATATAATTTCGCAACTAAAAAAACTAAGTATTTCAAAGAAGTCTACAAGTAAAGATTATAACTTTTCTATTTGGATCCTTGGTAGAAAAAACAAAAATAAACTTGCTTTTTACATTATGCCATCTTGAAAAATGAAAAATTTAT
This sequence comes from Maratus speciosus, assembly GCA_963932465.1. NCBI lineage: Eukaryota > Metazoa > Arthropoda > Arachnida > Araneae > Salticidae > Maratus > Maratus speciosus. The sequence continues at coordinate 495,875,968 of OZ010794.1, read as the reverse complement.
AAACTCCAAAAAAAGGCTTCATTTAAGCAAATAAATATTCATCTTATGCTGTCAGCTTTCGGTAACTGATAAAGAAACTTACAGACAATTTTTTCTTATAACTTTTAGGTTATAAAGAAGAAGAAAATTATAAAAAAATATCAAAATTTGAAGCGTCCCAAACATGGGACTCTAGGCATAAATTGGGTTAATGAAAATTATAAAGTGATGATACAGGATACTGAAAAGATTTTGTGGAGCGTCTAAAAAGTCATTATCTAATGAAATTACTAAAAATGTGCCTTTATAACTGTACAGTCGTGGGAAAAGAAAAGTAAACACTTTTCTTTCCCCTACTAACTCTGCAACTAATTATAATAGAAGAAAGTTACTGCAACCAAAAAATTGGAAATAAAGTATTTTTTAAAATGATGTACAGTGAAACCGCCTTGTGCGACCACCTCCATTAAGCGACCACCTCCCTGAACGACCATTTTTTAATGGAATGAAATTTATTCCCATAGGCTCAATACTAACTTTACATCTATTCATAGACCATCCCAAATGGACTCCCTCTATGAGCGACCAATTTCTTTGAAGAAAATTCCGTTTTTTCCTGATCCCTTGAAGAAGGTTTTATTAGAAAAATAATTCCGCAGAGTGAATTATTCATCAAACTTCTAAGTTAAGATTAGATTATTTTTTTATCCCAATAACTTTTAAGTGTTTAAATGAACTCCCTCTATGAGCGACCAATTTCTTTGATGAAAATTCCGATTTTTCCTGATCGCTTAAAGAAGGTTTTATTAGAAAAATAATTCCGCAGAGTGAATTATTCATCAAACTTCTAAGTTAAGTTTAGATTATTTTTTTATCACAATAACTTTTAAGTGTTTAAAACCCTTTGTGCCTTTTTTAGGCAATGAATTTAACTCTGATGACAAATTAAGAATGGCGGTCAATAAACTCCCCTGCCCTATTCTGTCGGGGAACTCTAAAAAATAGATAAATTAATGAAATCGTCATTATTTGTTCCTGTCCAAAAAAATTGCATTTACTTACCGAACTTCGAAAGGACTGGGAACTAAAAGTTATAATAGATAAAACCGTAAAACCAAAGCAAACGTCAATGTATTTATTTTTTAAACTCTGCAGTAATTAACTTATATAATTAACTTTTGTTTTGATACTTGACTTTTTATATTTTTTCCTAATGTGAAAAATAAACTTTAGTAACATTGTTACCTTTTTCAATAATTAAAATCTAGATTTAAACATGACCTCCATTAAGAGACCACCTCTCGGAGCGACCAATTTTTATTGGAACGGAACGTGGTCGCTTTAGAGAGGTTTTACTGTATACGAAATTTGCTTAGAGGGCCATCTACAATTCAAAACCAGACCAAACTTCGTTTTCTTATGGCAAACCCAATTTGACAATATATTTTAAATCTTCTGTGCCAAAATTTATAGTCATTTGGACGATAATTTTTTTGAATTATAAACATTCAAAATTAAAAACTTCTAATATTAAATTACATTCTCATATTTTTATTATAATGTCCTGAAATTACAATCTTAATGTGATAATACTTTGTATGATTATAACAGTGGTTCCCAAACTTTTTGACTCGCGGAGCCCTTTTTAGAAAGAATTTCTTAGACGGAGCCCCTGAAGCCTACTGTACATTATCTTACAAGTTATCTTACAAGTTTTTTAGGTGCATTTCTAACGAGCACAGAAAGAAGCTACAAATAGTAATCTAAAAAATTGTGCATTGTCCCAGAAATACAATCATATTTTGAAACTTTAACCGTAATACTGAATTTATTTTCTATTACCATCAAAACAGGTGGAAGATAAATATAACAACAGTATCGACAATAAATCTTACATTATTATAGTGACGATCAATAACGCATAAAAGTTTAATGTGATTGGATTGTTCAGTACAAATGTCTAAATTCCGGGACTTCTGTATTTCGTTTTGTGGCTGCGTTAGTCCAAAATCTTGCTTCATAGACATATGTTGTTGAGAAACGCAACAAAACGAATTATGCTGTCTTAGACAAAGTTTTAAATTCTTCTATCATATAAAATCAAAAATCTGATAGACTTTGGTCTTAAAGTAAGATCTTTAACACTAAATATACCAGGAATTTTACCCAAGTTTTATTAAAAATATTTCAAACCAGAATTTTTATTTAAAATTATTTAATTCTTCTTTTTTTTTTAATAACTTATATCTGTTTAATTTTTATTTTATTTATTTTATGAATAATTTCTTGTTCGAATCGAAATATTTTTATTTGATACCACCATATAACCAGCTATTGGTATATTCAGTAGTATTAACTTGCTATCCGATGCCAAGTCAACGTGGATCTCGTGTTTCATTGAGTTTAAGCTGTGTGGTTTTCTTTATAACGCTGAGCATTTTTAGTATAGATTTTAAGTCGACCAAAGCCTTTTGTATTCGGCTACTGAAAAGAGTTTTTTAAACAAGATTTTCAGAGCAATAGGATGCCCCTGAATACTTATTTGTACTTTGTTTTAATGTCGTATTGTTAGCATTAATTTTTAACAAGATGCACATAATCGATATCATTATTTCCCCCAGAATTCGAACAATACGCGTTTCATCTTAAAAGAAGACATGTTTGGTAATTACATCGGAAATTGTGACACATTTTCATTGCATTTATTTCATTTTGCTGAACATATTGACCAAATATGCCATTAGCATTCACAAGCTTCATTAATTAAAAGTTTTGCCTGTTTAAAGTTATGGTTCTTCTAATATCACCTCTGCACTTGCAAAAAATCGTGTAGGCGGTCTTCCTCGACATGACCATCTTACTTCGGTATGCAGTAGGAGGGAGAGTGCAGGCTACCAATAACTTCACACTTAAGTTTAAAAAGTTTGCTTTTAAGAGTTCGTGATTTTATATAGTGTATCATTTTAATGGCACCATTCATCTTTTCCATAAGCCATACTTCAGTGAGGGGAGAGGGAGCAAACGTAAAAACAGTAATTTGGGGTGAGGTGTAAAAAGACAGATTTAGACTGATTATTTATTATTATTACAATAAAAATAAATTGAATAGAAAATATATAAAAAATAATTCTTTTTTTCTTTTATTTATAACTCAAAGTTTGAAATTTGCAATACTTTTTAAATTTTAAGTTAGAAGCCTGTACGGTAAGAAATCTTCAAGCCTGGGCCAGACCTGTTGAAGAAAATTATTAGCCTGGCCCGGCGTTATCGCAGCTAAAAGTTCAGCCTGAGACCTTCCTGAGACATTTTTTCGGGGACAGCGTGTATCTGTAAAGAGTACAATAGATGGTGCTATAGTGCTTTGCTATCTCTTTAATTTTTGCAATTGTTCCAACATTGTGAACCATCATTGCTTTCGCATCATCAGTGCATTCATGTCCACATGTTTTTCCCATGTAGTCATCCAAAAATATTTCATCCCTTAGTTTGTTGATGTGTAGTTATCTGCAAACAATATGATCCTGATAAATTTGTGAAACCTGTTTCGGGCTGGCGTTACTTAGGCACTTAATTTTAATCAAGATAATTTTCTGAAACACCATAGTAATAGAATGTCAAATCTAGTTCCGGGTGCCCGTTTCAAAAAAGTAAGTTCAGTACATTCATGAATTTGTGGTGAAAATTTAGTACATCGGAAGAGGGTGTTAAGTATTCTTTTACGTCATTAGTCATATAGTTAAAATTTTTAAAAAATGTTGTTATTTGACAAGGGAATATTGGACACTAAATTAACAACTTTTCATAAAGCAAATTCTTGACAATATCAGTTTTACAAGGTTTATTAACAATATCTGCAAGTATATGATCTTCGCGAACTCAAGTGGCTCGTAAAACTATCAGGTAGGTGCCAGGGGGTCATAGAAGCCGGCTTAATGAGGCGACAAGTTCAAACCAATCAAACTTCCATCACTAATTTCAGAACATTATTTTTGTCGTAATGAATCACAGTGATTAAGCAGGACAAAAGTAAAAAATTGAATTAGTGGTAGAAGTATATATTTTTGCCTATTTCGTCCCCGTGAAGTCTGTGGTTATGTCCAGGACATTTCATATTTGCTTTAACAAGTATTGTGATAGTTTCTTTTGAAGCATGCATACGTTACATTGCCCTTAATATTGGAAAGAAAAATCAGGAGGTTTATCTTTCAAATCAGAATGGTTTCTTTCCAAATAATGACGCAGTTGAGCATGAAATGTAGAGTTATTGGATAACACTTCAACTCAAGCCACACTGCGGGGAATTGAAATAACCACATTTTCTTTCAGAATACAATTTCTCGCTTTCTTGTATTAAATCTGCGTTTGTTTCTCCATTTATCGCTTTTTAAAAAAATTAGAAAACGTAAAAATAGAGTACTAGTCAAAACTAATATTTGCACCCGATATTTTTTTTAAAGAAAATAACACTTAGTTTATTAAAAGAGTTCAAATAGTTGACAATAATTATCAATGTATAAGTATTTTTGTAGCTAAAAAAATCTGTTCACATTCTTGAAAAAAAAAATAAAACATTTTTTTAATTGTGTTGGTTTCATTCAAATTTTCTTTATTTTCCTAAAGCTCGGCGGAGCCCCTGGAAAGTTCACACGGAGCCCCTAGGGCTCCGCGGAGCACAGTTTGGGAACCTCTGGATTATAATACTAAAACTCCCAAACATAAATACATTGAATTTGTAATATGAATCATCAATTATGAAATTACTGTTAAAAGAATTTGAATTGCAACCTACAATTTTATTGATAGATTTATATTTATTATGTCCTGCTTTATGCGAACTCTCAACTTCAATTTTTTTCTCCAAGTCATTTTCGAATTATGATTTAAAAACATCAAAATGATTTTGGTTATAGTTTTTATTATATTACGATAGTATCAATTTCAGAGCCGGTTCAAACTTGTTCCGAAAGTAAAAGTAATTTTTAAAAAAATATGAAACCAAAATCAAAAAAGTAAAAACTAGCCCTGTTGAAGATCGTCCTCAGCTATCCTATGCAACAAAAATCATTCGAAAATATCAAAATTCAAGCGAGATATTTGAAAATAACTTCCCCATAGGATTAATATTATCATCCGGGTCTTTTTGAGTGACTAGTGTAGGCTCTTAATACAAGTGACGTAGTTATATTGTAGCATTTCAACAATCGAGTACCGAACTTCAATTTGGATACATTCTCTAAAATATGCCCTTATAAAAATAATTAATTTCTCTGAAAGTAATTATACGAATTCCATGAAAATTCGTATTTAGGCTAATTAAAGGGTGTAGAATTTATTCATAGTGTCAAACTTAGGTATTGCTTTTGAAAAAAAAATTAAGTTATTGTTCGTTTTGATATGTAGACAGGCCTCCTAAGCAGATTTTATATACATCTTTTAAAAGTAGACATTATTTCCAGTCGTTTAGTACCTGTAACTTTCTTCTACAATTATTTGTTGCAGAGTGAACTAACTCTGCAACAAGGGGTAGTAGGGGTGTTTTTTTTAGTTTTTTTTTCATGGCTGTACATGTTTTTCTACTCCCAAAAACATGAATCAATAAAACTACAATAAATCAGAAATATAAACATTTTCACATATATTTATATGTTCAATTCCAAACAATGTATACGATAGAAAGCAATTTTGTCTAAATTGAAGTTTGTTTTCTATACATTAAAATATTTTCACTAAATATATTCAAAAGAAAACTCGTAAATATTTAATTTTTGACGCTTCTTTCATATTTTAAATGCAAATACTTTTACGGAGTTTTTCGCAAAGACTTCTCTCGCTTTGAAATTTGAATATTTCAGAGTGCTTTACATTTCATCTATGATTTTTTCTTTTACGAAAATACTTCGAAAGAAATGAAGGTAAAAAAAAAACTAATGATATTAAAACTGCAAATTTTCCATTTGCCACAAAATCTTCTTTTTTGGATAAACGAAATCATTTTCTTTGTTCAATAATTTAGTATTATTTCTTGCATTACTTTACAAAATAAATTTTGTGCATCATGTGAAAATGTAGTATATAGTTTTGGAATTTGAGTGCAGCTTGAAATAATTTATTAAAAGATGAAATAATTGATAAATTAAAAGTTTTTATAAAATCTTTATATCAATCAAGTATTATATATTAATTGCATTCATGTATATAAAGTTAGTGTAACAAGTCGGAAATTGCACGTCAAACGTGACAAATGACTTGTGTCCGTATTATAATTAATTTTATAAATATTCATTATTTTGGTGCAATAGCTGTTACACTGTTATGCAAAAATGCATGAATATGATTTTTTTTTACGATTATACATAATAAATTCAGTGATATGAAACTATTATGAGTCCATCCTAAATAGAACGTCATCATCGTGATAACCTAAAATCATTATCTATCATGGGATAGCATTGAATTAATTACGTATGATAGTATTTAATAGAATGAAGAAAATATTTATTATTGTCTTTTTAAGTTTTGATTCGATTTTTCTAAAATTTGAAATGACTCGACAAAATTCTGAACCGATTATATGAATTAAATTTCAATCCATTCGGTTTGGTATTTTTTGCGTTGCTATAGGTAAACAGACGACGACTGTAGGTTTTATGAATTTATTTAAGATACACCTTCTGTTATTATCAGACCGATGCTAACGAAAAAGACAGGCTACCGCGGTGCATCCTACGAATATTTTTTTACAGCTTGCTAGAGTGACGTGATCCTCTCTTCGTACACTTGGATTCGTACATTCGAGGATCACGTGACTCCAGCGGCCTGTAAAAAAAGATACGTGGAATGGACCGCAGTAGCCTTTCTTTTTCTTTCGTCTCATCGTAGACCGTTTACGATAAAACACACCACAGGTGTCATTCGACTCGGAAAAATGTTCTTTCACAATATGAAAGCAACTTTTGAAATATGGGTCGTTTACCTAAATAAAATTGCATCACCTTGGTTTTTGAAATGGTAATATCCCCTTTTGACACTTTATTTGCGTCGCTTGAACCAAGTCAGCCCAAAAATGTATATAGTTTATGTATTTTAATTATACTTTCAAAGAGCTAAAATACATTAAAATATGAGTATGCTAAAGCTAAATTCACTCGGCAAACTTTAATTTCTTTCTTCCAAATAAATCTTCTGATTTTAAATTTTTGTTTTCCTTATGACACATTTAATGGACTCAAACACATTCTAGGCAACTTTTTTTAGCCCAAAGCCATTATTTTAATTATGAAAATTATTAATACGTTTATATTAAACAATTATTATTAAACAATTACCTGTGTCAAGTTTTACGTTAAAAGAATGAGCATCGGCATAAACAGAGCTCAATAAATTTATAATTATTTCTAATTATAATTTTTCGAGATACTGGCAAATTTTAGTCTTCGAAAGTATAAAGACGCCCGGACGCATTCTACTGCCGTTTTATCACTCATAAGAAAATCGAAACAAAATACCAGAAAATTTATTTCAAAAAAAATTATAAAATTTAGTATATGATGATAACTTTCAATCAATTCAAACAATTCCTTTTATTTTTCACCATTTTCCTTATCCATATTGAAAGAACTGTATTTCATCTTTTATTTATAAATGTCTGGCGCCTTTAAATGGCCCTTTTATGTTTTACTACTGCCCCCCTCCCCCCCACCTCCGCATTTATGACGTGTCATACTTCGGCTGTGACTTGAATTGCTCTATGATACTTTTATCTACTACAAGTCAGGAGATTACTCCAGGGACTTTGGCAAAAATTTTATTTAAAATTTTAAGATTATCTTCAATTTATTTTTATATATAATTCAATTCTACAATTTTACTAGTTGTAATCTGGAAGTTAGTTTTCTTGTGAGATATTATTATTATTTTTTTTAATGTGTGTACATATCCCTAATATATATAGTTTTATAACTGTATGATGTTTTAATATAAACCTCCCACTAATCCTCAGTAATATGTGGGTTACTTTGACCCACTTGAATACGTTACAAATCAAAAAATGTATTTGATGAATTTTTATTTATTTAATTTTAAGGTTCTACGTCGAATTTATTTAATTTTATTTTTCAAAACAAATTCTCGTTTGAAACGTGTTAAAACCTGTGTCAAATTAATCCACATATTAATGATGATTAGTGGGAACTTATACACTTAGGTAAAATGTATATGAAAAACACCTCTTTCCGGGTTGCCTTAATGCAAGGAACTGTAATATGGTGCCAAATATAAGTATAATAAAAGGTATCATTTTTTTTAAAAAGTTAAGTTTCTGCATTTTTTACTCTGTAGACGACCCCTATTTCAAAACTTGCGTATATATTTTGCAAAAAAGACATTTTTTCGAGTACAAAGACACTTTTTCTGTGGTTTTATTGTAAGCAATATGCAAATAAAGGAAGATAAAAATCCCCGTGGACGACTTCATCTGTCACGGTGGCAGTGCCGTATTCAACTCCCGGTGACTTTATTCTACATACGAGTACATAGTGTGGAGTTCCAAGCTGTATTTGTGTCGTCCTGTGGTTTATCTGTAATAGGGCTATTCCATGTCACGTGTGGGTAAGCTTTTCTACAGATTACTGTTGTTTTACCAATGTTATTATGGCCTGAAATTAAAACAGCTATTCTAATATGAAAATGTAGGGATTTTTTGTTATTTTTAATGTATAGTTTGTATTTTAACCACTTATAAGTTAATATATATAGGTATTCATATAAGAGCATCAGATTAATTTTAAAACAATTATTCTAATTGGTAAATAAATTATATCAGATGTAAATTTCCAATTGAGCGAAAAATGTCCGGACCAGGATTCGAACCAGAGATCTCTTCGCTGAAGCCGCCAATTTGTCCCAGTGCTACACGACCAAAATAAGGTGAAAACTGCAAATCGTGATAAGAATATACCGCTTGGTGAGTATCTACTTTATGTTAATACAATGCAATTCAGAGGGGGAGGCATCGCGAAAAGTTGTGGGTATTCAAGATGGCGGCTGTTATTCAGGATGGCGTCATTTTCTGAATTTTCTTACTATACATCATATAAATGTGTGTTTCAGGTCGATTTCGATTGTTTTAACGTCAAAAATTTCTTTTTAACACTTTCTGTCCTAGTTGAATGGGTTTATGATATCAGTTTGTCTGTTTGTTTGTCTGTCTGTCTGCTTGCCGTTCCCTGCTTAAACTCGCTTAAATATCGCTACTCGCTTAAATTCACTCAGATTGTCATGTAATTTATATGTCATTGAAGTTTACAATAACATGTTCGGAAAAAAAATTGAAGTGTATAGCTTTTACAGTCCTTTTACAGGACCCTCAAAAGAATTCCATTACGTTATTGTCTATTAGTCCGGGTGCTACGGCTGAGAAAACAGCAAATTGTGATAAGAATATACCGATTGGTGAGTATCTACTTTATATTAATACAATGCATTTCAGAGGGGGAGGCATCGCGAAAAGTCGTGGGTATTCAAGATGGCGGCTGTTATTCAAAATGGCGTCATTTTCTGAATTCTCTTACTATCCATCATATGAATGTGTGTTTCAGGTCGATTTCGATGGTTTCAACGTCAAAAATTTCTTTTTAACACTTTCTGTCATAGTTGAATGGATTTATGATATCAGTTTGTCTGTCTGTCTGCTTGCCGTTCCCTGCTTAAACTCGCTTAAATATCGCTACTCGCTTAAATTCACTCAGATTGTCATGTAATTTATATGTCATTGAAGTTTACAATAACATGTTCGGAAAAAAAAATGAAGTGTATAGCTTTTACAGTCCTTTTACAGGACCCTCAAAAGAATTCCATTACGTTATTGCCTATTAGTCCGGGTGCTACGGTTGAGAAAACAGCAAATCGTGATAAGAATATACCGATTGGTGAATATCTACTTTATATTAATACAACGCATTTCAGAGGGGGAGGCATCACGTAAAGCCGTGGGTATTCAAGATGGCGGCTGTTATTCAAAATTGCGTCATTTTCTGGAATTCTTGCAATTTTCATACTATTCATCGTATAAAAGTTGTAAAATTCTATGCTTTTAAGATTAAAAATGTCATTTATAACACTTTCCAACATTGTTGAAAAGTATTTATGAATCCTGTTTATGTGGCCGTCTGTCTGGCCGCATAATAGCGTATATTTGCTTAAATATACACGGATATCCATGAATTTAAATATTTTCTCTATATATGTGTTATTTATATATGTAATTTAAATATGTGGTACACAGCAAAATGTTCTATATTGAAAATGTAGTGTGTAGCATGTATAGTTCGTTTACAGCTGCACTCAAAAGAATTCCATTACATTATGATCTATGAGAGAGAATCATTTTCAATGTGTTTTAATGATATCAAACTCTTTGATACACATTGAAACTGATATACATTAATAAGGTGCAGTACAATATACTTGCTGTAAAACATGATGTGCATAGCATTAACGTTCATTTACAGGAGCTCAAAAAAGAAAAGGGCTATAGTACTGTTTATAACCTATGTGCTTTTTACTTTCTTCTATCTTTACAAGATTAAAGAAATGGAAATTGTTCCTGAAAATTTTTGACTTCCAGTTTTCGATGGATTTACACGTTTTAGGGGTCAGGAATCACAAAAAAAACATGTTTATAAAAAATGTCTGCCTTTCCGTGTGTCACCATTCTACCATCGCAAAGTGTATGAAGTTATACATATAATTGAGCCAAAATTTTTGAGTATAGTTTTGGCTGTGGCAAGCAGGTCCTCTTTCAATTTAGAAATATTTTGCCGGAAAGTAGTAGCGATAGTAGTATCGATAGTTGCGTAGAGTAGTTGCGCTGTAGTAGCGATTTTTGTTTCTTTTTCAATATTGTATTATCCAAAAGTGTATAAAGATATTCAATAAATTTGTGGCATTAAAAACATCCAAATGGACCTGAAACACACATTTATATGATGTATAAGTAAGAAAATTCAGAAAATGACGCCATTTTGAATAACAGCCGCCATCTTGAATTCCCACGGCTTTACGTGATGTCTCCCCCTCTGAAATGCATTGTATTAATATAAAGTAGATACTCACCAATCGGTTTATTCTTATCACGATTTGCTGTTTCCCAACCGTAGCACCCGGACTAATAGACAATAACGTAATGGAATTCTTTTGAGGATCCTGTAAACGGACTGTAAAAGCTATACACTTCAAATGTTTTTCCGAACATGTTATTGTAAACTTCAATAACATATATAAATTACATGGCAATCTGAGTGAATTTATGCAAGTAGCGATATTTAAGCGAGTTTGAGCATGGAACGGCAAGCAAACAGACAGACAAACAAACACACAAACTGAATTCATAAACTCATTCAATTATGACAGAAAGTGTTAAAAATATATTTTTGACGTTAAAATTATCGAAATCGACCTGAAACACACATTCATATGATGGATAGTAAGAGAATTCAGAAAATGACGCCATTTTGAATAACAGCCGCCATCTTGAATTCCCACGGCTTTTCGCGATGCCCCCCCCCCCCCTCTCTGAAATGCATTGTATTAATATAAAGTAGATACTCACCAATCGGTATATTCTTATCACGATTTGCTGTTTTCTCAACCGTAGCACCCGGACTAATAGACAATAACGTAACGGAATTCTTTTGAGGGTCCTGCAAACGGACTGTAAAAGCTATACACTTCAATTTTTTTTCCGAACATGTTATTGTAAACTTCAGTAACATATAAATTACATGACAATCTGAGTGAATTTAAGCGATTAGCGATATTTAAACGAGTTTAAGCAGGGAACGGCAAGCAGACAGACAGACAAACAAACAGACAAACTGATAGCATAAACCCATTCAACTATGACAGAAAGTGTTAAAAATATATTTTTCACGTTAAAACCATCGAAATTGACCTGAAACACACATTCATATGATATGATGTATAGTAAGAAAATTCAGAAAATGACGCCATTTTGAATAACAGCCGCCATCTTGAATACCCACGACTTTTCGCGATGCCTCCCCCTTTGAAATGCATTGTATTAACATAAAGTAGATACTCACCAAGCGGTATATTCTTATCAGGATTTGCAGTTTTCTCAACCGTAGCACCCGGACTAAATGCTCTATCATCTGAGTTATCCCAACGAATGACCTGATACTTATAATTTTCGGATACTTACAAAAATGCAAAAATTTTTATGAACGGCGTATTTTTTATAAGAAACTCGTACAAAGTAATATTGCAGACTTTTTTAAATTTAAGGATTGAGAATACTGAGAAAAAAGAGAAATTGTACGCTACAATTCAGTTTTTGTTTACTTCTCTTTATTATGTATTTTTTTAGGTCTTGTTTTAATTCAATTTTTCTCATATCTCTACTTTGCATAAAAAAGTTACTTCCCTAATTAAAATACATTTTCCCATTTTTATGTGTATTTTTCATTTTATTCTTGTGTATTTTATTATACAAATTGCATGAATTCGATCTGATTTCTATTTAGCAAATTTTCTTCATAACGAAGTAATTAAAAGAAACGGCGAGACTTCGTTAAACGGAAGTTTCACTGGATAGGTTTTTTTTAAATATATTGTTTATATTCTAACAACTTATAAGTTAATAGGTATAGCTATTTATATAAGTGGCAGGTACAGATCCTTTTATCCGTTTTTCATGGAATAGCCCAACAAGGCTGTCATCTAAAGTAAGCTTTATATTTATTTATTTATTTATTTTCCTTGGTAGTATATGCTCAAAATGCTAACACTGGCTGTACTAAACTCTCCAAGAAGCACTTATTGACACTTAATTATGAAATATTAACAAGTATTGCTGAATCATCACGGAAAAATTGGCGATAAATGAGAATAAAATTATAAAACTTTGTATAAATATGAACAACATATCAAAACAACACACAGGAAGCGTTTCGAAATGGAAAATATAATAGCTCGTCATTAGCCAAAGTAAACACGTTTCCGTATTCGGACAAGTCATAAAAACATATGACCTTGTCTCCCGATACCTTTACGGTCACATGTTTACCAGGGGCGCCATTTTAGGGGTGCTGGGGGGGGGGGGGGCAACAGCCCCCTCCCCAAGGAATTAGATATTTCAGAAAATTTATCAACCATCAAATGTAGGGATGCACCGAATAATGATTTTGTCTGAATACCGAATATTTGGCCTGCAGGTAAATCGAATACCGAATATTCGGCCAGCCGAATAGTAACAATTAGGTTGAATACCGAATCGTATCCTACCTATACCAACCTAATAGTATCTATTCGGCCGAATACGGAATATTCGGTTAGTCAAATACTTTTATATCTCAGTGTTTAACGTTAAATAGTTAAATTTTAAGCAATTTTTTATAATATTTAGCACAGATACTTCCATTTTGACAAAAAAGACTATTTTTATAAGTAAATTTTGTACTAAAAAAAGCATGTTTTGAGTTATTATTTAAGAAGAGGATGGTTTAAAACATTTTAAATAACAAAATTTAAATTCCATGACTACAATTAATTCAAACAAATGAAAATAATTCTCTCATATTGAACAAGAAGTAACATAGCATTCCACCTCTTTCATCAAAAATGAAAGGTGTACAAGCCGTAGCAGAATTTTCGTTTATAACTGTATAAAAATGAAGATATTTTAGCGAAATTTGCATCACATTAATTTGCTTGTATAGAATGTGATGATATCCTTGGAACAGACTGGATTTTGGCCAGCGGTACAGTATAAATATTGTTAGCTGCATTCTTAATAAAATATTGTCTAGATATGAATCTGTTTAGATATGAATGTTTGCTATTTCCAGCACATCTCGTCATGTTATCATATTTCACAGAAATTAAAGTAACTCTGTTGACAATATAGTTACAATACTTTCATTATTGTTAAAGTAACAAAAGAGAATTAAAGTTTGACTTGGGGATACACTGTATTTCTGACTGAATAAGTGAATTGCGATCCTGATTTACTGGACAAAAAATTGCCTGTTTTGATGCCTATTATTACCTCTGAAATGTTCTTCCATTTTGTTTAGAAACACCCTGTTTGCGAAAAAGCAAGAAACGGATTATTTACCAGACAATGCTGAGTAACTTGCATTTCCACATTTATTAATTCCCATGAACAAATGACATGTCATTAATGGTTAATTTTTTTAAGTAACATTTTTAAAACAACAAATAAATAATATAAAATCATTCTATTTTATTTAAAGATTCTAATTATTCTGAATATCTCTATTAATTGACAGTTAAAAGTAGAAGTTGTGTAACGTTTTAAAAAATATTTTTAAGAGGATTTTTAAGTATTCGGCAAACCGAATAGTTTGGTATTCGGCCTAACCGAATATTCGGTAGTATGGCCGAATACTGAATAGGTACCGAATATTCGGTGCATCCCTAATCAAATGTCAGACTCAAACAAATATTAGAAAATTGCTCAAACTCTAAAATAACTTATCAGATTTTATTGCAATAAAAACATATGCATTAAATAAATGCTTATGTTTAGAAATTAATAATTAATCAAAAAAATTTCCTAAATCCTTACTATTCGAACTCCCTCAAGGTGAGACATATATCTTTAATGAGTACTTTGATTAATTTTAAAAATACACGTGAAATTTTTTTTTATCAGTTGCTTCTCAGCTGTGTACAAATTGATCATGGGAAAACGCGACAAAATCATTGACACAACAATCACAATGATTTTCTTCTAGCCAATTCGCGAATAAGCGCAAAGAAAACCGATCCCACTGATGACGGTCTTGTAGTGACTGAAAACGTTCTGGGTTTTTCTAACGCGTTTTAAATAATTTTAAATTATATGAAAGTAATTCTTGTGCATTTATCTGTGCTTTTTATATGAATATTAATTATAAATTTTACATTTTCTGTAGAAAAATGAAGACATATACACATAGTATTCATTAATGTTCAAATGTGTAGTTTTTTTATCTGAAAAATATTCAGAGTTTCTTTGAAAAATTGGATTAACATGAAACCATCTCATAATAGTGAAAACTCAATTCGATTAAATTAACGCTTTACCTTCACTTGCAGAAAATCACTAACGAAAATTTTCTTATACTTACAGATCACAAAATTTGCAAATTTCGTGACCTATTCATGACGTTCGTTGGCTAATTATCTCATGACTGATTGAATTTCATGATTTTTTTTTTCGCGATCATCTGACGAAATTTGCGATTTTTTCCGCGATGGATTCACGATTTTTTTTTCTGAAAGCATTATACGAAATGGATTTTTTTCGCGCGAGCACTTGCCGAAATTCCCAATATTTTTCCGCTACCAACTGATGAAATTCGATATTTGTTTTCGTGATTTTTTTTACAAAATTCACAATTCCCTATCCCTATCATTTATTGAAATTCGTGATTTTGTTTCTGCCACCGACTAATAATAATTGAAATTTTTTTGCCCGAGAGTTAGACAAAAATTTGGACCTTATTACGCGATCGTTTGACGAATTTCTTCTCGATTTTATTGCGCGACTGTTCGACTAAATTTTCGTGAATTTTTGCGCAATCTTTTGACAAAATTCGCGATTTTTTTCGCAATGCTCTTACGAAATTCAAGATTTCTGTTTGTGCAATGATTTGACGAAATCTGTATTACTTTTCGCGATCTCTGATGAAATTAGCGATATTTTCCACGGTCGTTTGAAGAAATTAGCGATTTTTTAAGCGACAATTTTGAGACTTTTTTCTTTCAAAATATCCAAGATTCGCGATTTTTTCTGCGACCATTGACGATTTTGCGGATTTTGAAAGAAAGAAGAATCGCGTACTTTCACGAAAATTAAAAAAAAAAAAATTGTGGAATAATCACATGCTTGTGAAAGAAGTTATGGAGACAAAATCACGTAGAACATGTTTTATTTTGCGGGATTTTTTTTTCTGTGTGATTTGTGTAGTTCTGCAAGTTGTGCAATTTTCCACGTTCCCCGTTCCTCAAAGAAAAATTTTCCTTGTCCTTCGTCAGGAAACTCATGAAATGGCGCCCCTATAACTAAAACTTCGAAGGAGACTAGAAAAAAGCTCCATTTAAACAGGTTTCCGTCTTAGCAAGAATAATTTTAGATCTTTCTTTCAACGAAATTTGATTTTTTCCCCTTCTAGAAAGAAATCTGTTATAGACAGGTTTCGTTTTCACAAGTTTTACTCCAATGCATCTCTTTTCAGAGCTATAATATAGAGCGGATGGTTTAACAGTCAGTCAGGATACCTGTAAAAGTGAAACTTGTCTATAATAGAATCTTGCCTAAAAAAAAAAAAAAAAAAAAAAAAAAAAATGTCAAATATATTAAAATTTGACTTTCTAAAACGGAAACCTGTCTAAAACGAAATATTTCATTGGTTCTGAGTTTCCGTATTCGAAGTTTTTACTGTTATTGTAAGCATAAGTCAGTAAACGTTTCTCATCCGGGGGGGGGAGGGGGTGACCCCCTGGATCCTACCCTTAGTTATATAGCATCCCTCAAAAATGTTTGCCCCCCCCCCCCAAGAAAATTCTGAAATGGCGCCCCTGATGTTTACTCCGGCTGATGACGGTCTTTTATAGTTTCCAACCAGAAATGCGTCCCGTATCTTGTTTTGATTTTATGGCGACTGATACAGAGTTTGACAAAAAAAAAAAAAAAAAAAAAAAAAAAAAAAATATATATATATATATATATATATATAGGGCATAACATTCTTTTCTCAGCATGTTATTCTATTATTTTTTATGCCTAAACGGGATTTTAATAATTACAGTCGGACCTCTATTTAACGAACTTCTATTTTGCGAACTTTTCCTTGGAACTAGAACACTTTGCGAATTTCTTCGTAAAATAACCTCCAAATAGCGAAGTGCATTCTCTATTTAACGAACTTTTTCTTGTGATGTAAATTTTTTTTTCGCCCCATTTCTCAAAATATTTCTGGACATTTCAAACTTATTCTTTCTTTAAACACATTTTATGATGTTCAATGGCCTTGAACTGGTTTTACCAGGCACCTTCTTTGTCAGTAGTGAGAATTCGGTAAGTACGGAGGACGAAGACGATAATCCCTTAGAGTAACTTAAACAAATGTGGATACAGACGAGAAAAAAAGAAGAAATTAACCATGATGTGCTGACTGATGATTGTATTTCACTCAATTCTGAAATTGAGACCTCGGAAACACTATCCGAAATGGATATTTTCGACAGTGTGAAAAATAAAAACAATACAGCAATGAATTACGATGAAGACGAATATGATGATGATAGAAATGATCATGATGCAGGAATTAACAAAACTTCGTATGATGAAATGCTTAAATCATTTGAAACAATCCGACGCGGATTATAGTTAGAAGAAAATTGTATTGCAAAGATGCGAGACGTATTATGAGAGAAAGCACTTTTTAAAAGAAAAAACTCAGACAAAATTAACATAGATTTTCAGAAACTAAATTTAAGGACGCATATGTTAATGTATGGTTAAAATTATTTGTTATAATAATAATAAATACGGTAAGATCATTAAAATTCGTTAATTTTAATGTAAAACTATTTACTTTAAACAGAAAATACAGTGTATTCCCGGACAATGTTTTGTTTTCCTTGCAGATTTCAAAGATTTAAACACATAGAAAAAATGAATTGATGATGAATACTGGTGGGTAAAATGAATAAAACAAATCGATATAAATCATAAAAAAATGTGATAAATTACTTTTAGTAAAAATATTTAGTGTTTATGAATTTAAAATCTGTTTTATGTAGTTTAAAGTATTTTAAAGGTGAATCTCTATTTAACGAATTTTCCATATAACGAACTTTTTCCCGGGATTTAGCGAGTTCGTTAAATAGAGGTTCGACTGTATTACCTAATTATTACCCAATGTTAAGCCAATAAATATTACCCAATCCTAATTAATAATTATAATCTAATTCCTTTCGTGTTTTGATTTATAATGTGTCTATGATACAAGTACTCTTATGTAAGTTTTCAATGCTATGCAACGAGGTGATATTTTGTCTAAATTTAAGTAAGTTTTAAACACATATATTCATTGCGTATATTCAAAAGAGATTTCGTGAATATTTAAATTTTCAGCCTTCCTTCATTTTTGAAATTCAAATACTTTTACAAAGTTTTTCGCAAAAATGTACTTATTTTTTACCCGAATGAAACGAAGAGTCACCAGTATCTGTGTATGTGGATTTCTTTATACCCTCGAAACATCCCAACGGCTGGATGGATGTTAATGAATGAGGTCTCTATCAATTCGTCTTAATGGCTCGATGATTATAGGCTAGGTTTTGTTTTTATAAATTCAAAATGGTGGCCGTAAAATACAAAATGGCGGTAGAGACGAAAAAAAAAAAAAATTACGCACCCTATTGAGTGGCATATCATTGGATAGGTCTTTCAAAATGAAGACGATGTTTCCTTGACTATTTTACAGTCTGAAGCACCGTTAAAACATTATACAACATGGAAGTTGTTTAAGCAGGATCTCTAGCTTTACTGCAACTCTAACCATCATAGATATCTATAGACCTCATCAAAACAGTGTTTATAGATAGGAACTAACAATTAAACACAACTTAAAAGTCATCAATACAAGTAAATAAAAAAATAGGTAAGTAATATAAACAAGTAATATAAAAAATATTTTAAGTCATTTCCAACTTAGGTCAATAAGAGAAATTTTTTTCTGCCATTCTTCTTTCCTTCTGAATGGCACTTAAGATGCCTTGATCAAGAAGAGGGCTCTCTCGGTCTTTCAAAACCTTGATCAAGAAGACGGCTGTCTCGATTATTGAAAATTAATTAATTTAATTTAATTAATGAATTAATATTTGAAAAAACTGGATTAACATCAAGTGTTATCCACTACAAGTTAAAAAAAATTATTTGAGCTTGATTGGATGAATAATAAGTATTTTATTAACGACTGAATATTTGAACAAGATATATATAGCGAGAGTGGGAGCTAATAGTAGGAATTGAAAAAAAATAGTTTCGCATTGATGAGAAATAATTGATTAAAGGTATATATAAATATTATACAGACATACACACAGTAAATACAATAAACCCAACTGGAGTGAAAAATTATCCAGAGACAGAAATCGAACCCGGGACCACAGTATACAAGACTACTGCTCTAACCACTGAGCTACTCCGGCCGATGTCTGAGTCTGCAATTTCAGACAGATGATAGATAGATGATGGACAGATCATAGATATTTCCATAAATGTTTTTAGAAAGGTCAATTATGCATTTTCTTAAGATGGTCGTGTTGAGATTTCTACCAATATAGGTATAATAATATACAGTAGAACCTCGTTACCAAGACACTCTAATGACCAGAAAAAAGTGTCGTCAGAAGCGATGTGTCGCGGTAACCGTAGTTGGAGAAAAATGTGTTTATAAAAAGCTGTATTTTTAATTAATTTAAGACAATTTTAAATTCATAACTAATCTTGCCGTTTTAAGCAATAAAACATTATTATTGAACAAAATAAACACAAAAACAAAATTGAAAAGAATAAAACACAGATTTATTTTATTTATTTATTATCAGACAGATGTTTTTTTTATTTTTTCAAAAAATATTGATGAATTAAGTTTTGCTTATCCCTAGATGTGCTTCCCACAATTCTTTTTTCAACATTATACAATGAATTACAATCAATATTCGTTGTTTCAGAAATTGCTATGCTATGCAATGCTTCGGTTTTAGCCGGATGAAAAACGGCGTGTAACCGCGAGAAAGCGCCACCTGTCCAGAACAAAAAGATCGCGAGTGGACTGATACGTCTATCTGGAGCTTAAGGGGGCCATTCATACTGTTTGGGATTATTTATTTAGATAAAGGATTGGATAAATTTATCTCAATGTTTATTTCAGACACTTTTGTGAAAAGTTTGGCGAAGACATTTCTTAACGCTTAATTTCAGCGTTTATAAGAAGAATAATGAAAAATGGACAATTTTCCTAAACCGTCGGGATATCCGTCGTCGAAAATTATTCAACGGCGTAAAATCCAGAGTTTATTTACATTAAAATCATATACAGAAAATAGGGACATTGAAAAACTGACGTGATAAGCGGAGTGACGTAAAAACCAAGTGTCGGGATAATGACGTCCGACTGT
Source organism: Maratus speciosus (assembly GCA_963932465.1). Taxonomy (NCBI): domain Eukaryota; kingdom Metazoa; phylum Arthropoda; class Arachnida; order Araneae; family Salticidae; genus Maratus; species Maratus speciosus. The sequence goes on along the minus strand of OZ010794.1, from coordinate 495,855,772 downwards.
ATAATTGGTGAATAAAATTAAGGAAAAGCACTACAAAATTTTAAGATATAAATTTGGAATTCTAGAACAAAACCCGACAAATTTGAAAATACTGGTCTCAATCGAACCCTAATGCGAATTTTGTTCTCTACATTAAAAATAATAAAAATAGTTTGAAAAGATGTACCTTTCATAACCATATCATAAAATAAATTGAACAACATCCACATCGAAAAGGTACTGAAATAGATGCTCCATAATTAAGAATGTACAATCGGACCTCGTTATCCCGACACCCGGTTTTCACGTCACTCCGCTTATCACGTCAGTTTTGCAAAGACCCGATTTTCTGTATATGATTTTAATGTAAATAAACTCCGGATTTTACGGCGTTGAATAATTTTCAACCCCGGATATCCCGACGGTTTAGGAAAATTGTCCATTTTTCCTAATCCATCTTATAAGCAGTAAGAAATGTCTTAGCTAAACTTTTCTTAAAATTGTCTAAACTACTCATTGAGATAAAGGGAAAAATTTACTTCAATCCCTTTATTGAATAAATAAACCAAAACACTATGAATGAACCACTTAAGCTCCAGATAGACGTATCAATCTACTCGCGGCCTTTATGTTCTGGTCGGCGCTTTCTTGTGGTTAATCGGCGTTTTTCATCCGACTAAAACCGAAGCATCGCATTGCATTGAAACGATCAGAAATTATCTAACATTCATTTCTCAAACAAAGAATATTGATTAAAATTCATTTTATGTATTGAAAAAATAATTGTAGGAAGCACATCTAGGGATAAGCAAATCTTAATTCATCAATATTTCATGCAACAATAAAAAACAAGTCGTCATAAATGTGATTTTTATTCTTTTCAATTTTGATTTTGTGTTTATTTTGTTTGATAATAATGTTTTATTCCTTAAAACTGAAAGAACAGTTAAGAATTTAAAATTGTCTTAAATTAATTAAAAATGCAGCTTTTTATAAGCATACTAGGGAGCTCTGCCCCCTGCAAGCTACGCTCGCCAACCCCCGTTCAGACACCGCAGAATATAAAAACACGCTAATCTGATCGGTTTAAAAAATATTATAGAAGATTGAATTATACTGAAAAAAGCTGTGCAGATTTCCCTGTAAACGGGTTTCCATTCAATTTCCTTTGATTTCAAAAATTTAAGGCCGAATCAGTTGCTGTTAAGACATCCAATGGTTGTTTTCGTGTTTGATTAAAGAGGATCAGTTTAAACGTTTGAAAAGAAGCTAAAAATGAAAGGAATTAAGTGTACAGAGTCTTTGTCTCCCGGTATTTTAAAACAATTTCTATAACAATAGCCTAAGTCACGTGACTATCATCAAGAGTTCCGGGAGAACCACTTCGATTTTTATATTACAGATGCCATTTTGGTACTTTAATATTAGCCAGGTACAGGCGATAAGTCGCCAAATATTATTCTATCGCCATCATTTCATCTATATTATAATAGTCCGAGTCATGTAACTGCCATAAATAAATACGCTCTGATCCCTTCGCTTTTCATATGAAACTTTGGCCCAGATATCATATACGGCCCATATTGGCGCGATTTTTTTCCGACGTTAATTTGGGGAAAAGATCAACAGCATAAACAACAACATCCGGCTTATCAAATCAAGCAAAATAACGATACTATGGCGCCAGTTAAGTACCCGTTGCGTATATGACATTGGCGTCAGAAAAAAATAGCGCCAATATGGGACCGTATGTGGCATCTGTGCCGAAAGTTTTCCATTTCGATAAAAAAAAAATCAATTTTTTTTTCGAATAATACTACATAAAAGCATTATCGCAAAGCATTCTTGGTACTGTTACGCTAGCCGGGTGCAAATCTCACCAATAACAATTTTTCAACTCGCCAGTTAGCATTTTTTTTTTTTCGACTGGTAAATTAAAACATTGCTTTGAAGTTGAAATTAAATGTCATCGTTTGTTACATCATTTAATATTTGGCCAGATACCATATACGCACCCGGTTTGGCGTGATTTTATTTACGAAAATTCTCGTTTTCGAATGCATATGTATTTTTGGTACTACTTAGTTATCCCGTCGAACAAAAATCTATCACCAAACTATAAGATTAAATGCCAATAATGGTTGATAAATGTCACATTCACTTGACTTTAAGTAAGTTGCATGTCTTTACGTCATCAAGTGATTTTTATTTGGACGTTTTATTTGTATATTTATTAATATTATACTATTTTCTTTGTTCTTTCGTTATTTAGAGTAAAAATTATGTCAATTTGTATAATTTGGCGAGTGGTTTGGCGATTTATATAATTTGGCGAAATGGGCCGATGGAATAACTAAGTAGTACAGTATTTTTTAATTATTTTCTATTATTTTTTTTTTAAGGAAAATAACCAAAAAAATAATTAACTATAGAACAAAACAATTTATGTAATTAAAAAAAAAGAAAATAAAGTAAATAAACACTTTTTATTAAATAAACAACAATAGTCGGGTTACCATGTCAACCAAAATAATGCCATTTTGGTGCCAATTAGGTACCCCGGTGCGTATATGACATCTGTGCCTAATATTTTTCTTTTCATTTCGTTAAAAAAAAATAAAGAAGTGAAAGCCATTTATTTTAAACGTTTCTGTTTGTATTAAATAGAATGATAATGAAATACAAATTGAATTATGAATAAAAGTAACATGATACATTTCTTAGCATACATTTAAGGGAGGCCAAACTTCTCGCCAAATTAGTTTAAAATAGTAACCTTTTCTAAAATCTGAAAAAAAAAATATCTGTTTGATTAAAATTTGAGTTGCCATCATTAGAAAAATGTATATAAAATTAGAAAAAAATTAATATTTCGAAAACTAATTCGAATTTAAAAATTCTAATACCAGTTTTGAAATCTGCGGATCAATATTGATTTTTGTGTTTATTTCGTCGCAAAGTATTCCATATTTTAGGAGAAATCGCCGTGAAACATAATCAGTTGTTTAATCAGTCGATTCAAAGAATCGTTACATTTCAGCCGTTTCATATATTCGTTTCATAAATTCGTTTCATTAGGATTTTATATATATAGGGTAGGTTTTCTCCAACTCCTGTTACCGCGACACTCCGCTTATGACGACACTTTTTTTCTAGCCATTAGAGTGTCGGGATAATTAAGAATACGACATTTTATAAACATATTTTTCTTCAACTCCGGTTACCACGACACTCCGTTTATGACGACACTTTTTTCTGGCCATTAGATTGTCGGAATAATTAAAAATACGGCTTTTTATAAACATATTTTTCTTCAACTCCGGTTACAACGACACTCCGTTTATGACGACATTTTTTCTGGCCATTAGAGCGTCGGGATAACGAGGTTCGACTGTAGTTTATATTCTAACAACTTATTAGTTAATAGATATAGCCATTTATATAAGTGACAGGTGCAGAACATTTTGTCCGTTTTTCATGGAATAACCCAACAAGGCTGTCATCTGAAGTGGGCTTTTTGTTGAAATTTTATTTATTTTCCTTGGTAGCATATGATCAAAATATTAATACTGGCTTTACTAAACTCTCCAAGAAGCACTTATTGACACTTAATTATTAAATATTAACAAGTATTGTTGAATCATCACCGAAAAATTGGCGATAAATGAGAATAAAATTATAAAACTTTGTATAAATATGAACAACATATCAAAACAACACACAGGAAGCGTTTCGGGTTGGAAAATATAACAGCCCATCATTAGCCAATGTAAACACGTGTCTGTATTGGGACAAGTCATAAAAACCTATGACCTTGTCTCAATCGAACTCTAATGCGTATTTTGTTCTCTACATTAACAATAATAAAAATAGTTTGAAAAGACTTACCTTTCTTTTTTCTGAAATGGAACGATATCATAAAATAAATTGAACAACATCCACATCGAAACGGCACTGAAATAGATGCTCCATAATTACAAATGTATTTGATATTACACATGGTGTCACTGATCAAAATACTACTGTGCATTTCCAGCTCTTTACCTGACGACATTGCATTTCACAAAAAGCTAGGTAAGTGTGTTAAACTGTTTTTGATATCGTTAAAGTTATCAACAAAAACCCGAGTTCGGAGTGGAATGAGACACACCGTATTTTTGACTGAATAAATACAGTGTACTCTCGATTATCCGTGTGCGGATTATCCGTGCTGATTCTAGACTCGCAAAAAAAAAAAAAAAAAAAAAAAAAAAAAAAAAAAAAAAAAAAAATTGTAGACAACATTTCCACGCTTATCATGCATGTAAAATCGATGTTGATGTGAATTAGAATCTTTTCCAGTTTAATACGTGGAAATTATTCCAGAAAGAAACATTCACCTTGGATACAATATTTCAAATGAAAATCAAATTTCAAAGTAATTGCTTAAAAGGCGCAAAGGCCAACATAGTGAAAAAGATTCCAAGCCCAGACTCGAACCCGGGCCATCAGTATAGCGCACTGACGTTCTACCGACTAAACCACTTGGAACGATACACAGCTCGGAAAATTTCTCACTATTATATGTTGGCAAGGCTACAAACGCAGCACAAGATGGAATATTTATCGTGAGCCACCGACCTGGGGCTAACACGAAACATAATTAAATTCAGCATCGATAGAAACTATATTAATACGTGGAAATTATTCCAGAAAGAAACATTCGCCTTGGATACAATATTTCAAATGAAAATCAAATTTCAATGTAATTGCTTAAAAGGCGCAAAGGCCAACATAGTGAAAAAGATTCCAAGCCGGGCTATCAGTATAGCGCACTGACGTTCTACCGACTAAACCACTTGGAACGATACACAGCTTTTCCGAGCTTTTTCCACTATGTTGGCCTTTGCGCCTTTTAAGCAATTACTTTGAAATTTTATTTTCATTTGAAATATTGTATCCAAGGCGAATGTTTCTTTCTGGAATAATTTCCATGTATTAATATAGTTTCTATCGATGCTGGATTTAATTATGTTTCGTGTTAGCCCCAGGTCTGTGGCTCACAATAAATATTCCATCTTGTGCTGCGTTTGTAGCCTTGCCAACATATAATAGTGAGAAATTTTCCGAGCTGTGTATCGTTCCAAGTGGTTTAGTCGGTAGAATGTCAGTGCGCTATACTGATGGCCCGGGTTCGAGTCTCGGCTTGGAATCTTTTTCACTATGTTGGCCTTTGCGCCTTTTAAGCAATTACTTTGAAATTTGATTTTCATTTGAAATATTTTCCAGTTGATAATATTTAGATGTACATAGTGGTAAAATCGAACGCTCTATAACCTATTTGACGGGTAGGGTTAAAGGGGATGGGGGTGGGGAAATGTGAGCCTGGCTTCCAGCATTTGGCAGATGAGGACATCGTTTCTAACTGTGTTGTTAAATCTAATAGTGATGATAGTACTGATGCAGAAGATGTACTAAGTGAGGGAAATACAATTTCTCATTCTACTGCTCTACAATCTGTAGAAACTTTGTTAGACTATATGGGAGAAAGAGAATTTGATTACGGTGACATTACTGCGGTCCGTAAAGTATCTGTTGATATAAGACAAGAGATGAACAAATAGCAGAAGCAAAGATGCATTACAGTTTTTTTTTAAGCAGGAAATATTAAAAGGAAAATTCCTAGTTTGATGTTATCTAGCATGCAAATGTAAGTAATTTTATATGTTTGTACTGATGTTGATTTTTTCTTTAATAAAAAGGAATTTTCAGCTTATCCGTGTTTTTCGATTGTCAGTGCTACTTCTCCCGCTGATTAACCCAGATAATCGGGAGTGCACTGTAATTATTACTCTGGTTTTGTATACGTGTTAAAAAATACAGGGTGTCCTAAAAAGGAGTACCTATTTTCAAAAATGAATAACTAACAAACGGATAGATTTATTTAAAAAATTCTTTCAGGAAACGAATGTATGAAGTCTGGAATTTTGATTAGAACGCTATATTTTAATAGTTAAAAATCTCACCGACATATGACGCTACAGCGCATTTGGGTGGCTATATGAACAAACAGAAGACCAGACAGAAGTAGACGTGGTCAGTGAATATTCAGTAGTAAATATTTCAAGGGAAACAGTAGTTGTCGTTTCGTAAATTCTTCGAAATGGTGTATTCGTTGGTCATATAGCCACCAAAATCTGCTGTAGCGCCATCTGTTGGTCAGATTTTGAAATATTATAATAAAGCATTCTAAACAAAATTCCAGACTTCACACATCCGTTTCCTGCAAGAAATTTTTTATAACTCCATTCGTTTGTTAATTATTTATTTTTAAAAATAGGTACTGCTTTTTGGGACACCCTATATATATATATATATAGAGAGAGAGATATATTTCTTAATCTACAAAAATATAATATAACAGTCAGCGAAATATAACATTACCTCCTCGGATATACTCAAGTTGTCGAAAAGCGTTCCTTTGTTCACTGGTTAACAACACACTCATCCTCAAAATCCAATAGATTTTAAAAAATTAAGGCCAAAATCTAAAAGGGCAACTTTAACTTTATGACATAATTTTAAATTTATTTTTGATCGGTCATGCATGAAACTGACAGTTGCTGTTGTTCAGAAACTGTGTAATCGAGCTGTTTTTTCCGGTTTTTTTGCAAACGCAATAGATCTTTCAGAAAATAGTGTCAAAGTGGACGCTTTGAACCGAAGTTCCTGAAGAAAACTGAAAAACCAGTCAGTGAAGGGAGAAAAACGTCTTTGCCAAGTGATCAAAATCGCTTATAATTCAATAGGTAATTTGTTTATCAAATAATGGAAAACACAGTTCGATTCCCAATCGCTCCCATAGTCAGGCCTTCCAATTTTATATATTTCTGTTAAAAAATGAATTTGTAAATGTGTCAAAAAGTTTTGCGCTTGTTGAGCAGAGCAGTGAAGAACAACCTTAAGGAAGCATTTCTAAAAAGAAAGGTTCATTTGCTGTCCATAATTTTCGGATAATATTTTTCGAATAATTTCCGATATATCCGTTAATAATCCGAATAATTTCCGAATAACACAACCTCAAAAAACATTTTAAAAATTTAAGGAAGCATTTTAAAAAAGAATGGTTCTTTTGCTGCCCGTAATTTTGGGAAACGTTCCCGAGTAATTTTACAGTGTATAAATCGGGTTTCACGATGGGAAATGTCGGTTTTTCAGATGCTGTCAAATGCCGAGTAAACATTTTCTACTGCGTAACTCAATTTATGCATGCAAGAGCTGCAAAATAACGTTAAGATTAATATTAATGTTATTTTAGTATTTTTGTTTGTTAAGCATGGTTGTTGAACACGAAAATGGTGACATGATAATTCATAGCACCTAAAAACTTCTATGCAGTGTTCAAAATTCTAATGAATACACTGCAAAACTACTCGGAAATGTTTCCGAAAATTACGGGCGGAAAAATAAACTTTATTTTTTTATAAATGCTTTTTTTTTTAATCTCGAAAATCGATTGCTTTCTGCAGTTTCTAAAGATAAAATAATGCTTTCGAGATCGTGGGTAACACCAAAGAGGTTAAGAAAGTAAAACTATGTTAAAATCACCATAAAATACAAAATAACACACAAGACGCGTTTCGATAAGGAAATTTTAACAACCCGTCTTCAGCCAAAATAAATACGTGACCGAAAGGGAACAGTTCGCAAATGAACAGAAAGGAGAACATGCAATGAATACGACAGGTGACGCTAGTTCAGGGATGACGAACCTATGGCACGCGTGCCGAACTTGGCACGTAACAAAACTTCTCTGGCATGCGAAAAAGTTATAGATTATACTCAGTTTATGGAGAACAATACATTTTATGTTTTTTAAGAAAAAGTATAGTTTGTGTAGCAGGTATATAATTTACTTTAAAATAATCCGTAAATTTTGAATGAATTGAGGTATTATAAATTTCAATGAAAGCGCCTTGTAGCGTCATTTTCTCGGCAAACCATTCAGCATATAGTGTTTTCCAAATCATTTTGCTTCTTTATGAAATTTCAAAGCTTTTTGAAAATTGAATTTTTAGATATAGTTTGCATAGTAATATACCTAATTGACACTCTTCTACTTCAGATTAGGTATTATTTCATTTAGGTTTAAGGTTTTAAGTAATTTTATGTTTTATTATATTTAAGTTATAATTTTGAAAATTGAATTTTAACTGTTAGTGTAAATAATATGTATATACTGAACCTGTTTCTACAACTAAAATGGTCTGATTCGGAAGTATACAGTAAAAGAAAAACTTATTTATAGATTATTAACGCGGAATTCTATGCGATATGGCTATATTATTGAGTAAATACAGCATGATAAATAACTTAGGAATCGAATTTAGTGTAAGTGTAAAAATATTTGAGTAAAAATTCTATAAAAATTAATTATTGAATTTTATAAGTTAAAATGATTCTGGCACGTTAGAATGCTGGTGCACAATAATTTTGAAATTTTTGGCACGCATACTCAAAAAGCTTCTCCATCCCTGCGGCTAGTTAAACGAAAAACATCAATCGCAGAGTAACACATGTAGACAAGGAAAGTTTGCTAAAATGAAAGAAAAAATTAACAGAAAAGAAAAGACTAACGGAAATAATAATAAAAAAAAACACTCATGTGCTCCTCTGTGATTGGTGTTTTTCTTTCAGCTAGCGCCACCTGTCGCATTAATTGTAAGTTCTCCTCTTTGCTCTTTCTGTTATCCGATTTCGGGCACATTTTTATTTTGACTGATGACGAGCTGTTAAAATATCCAAGCCGAAACGCGTTCTGTGAGTTATTTTGCATTTTTTGGTGAATTTAACAGAGTTTTATTTTTCTAATTGTGATTTATGGTCAGTTTTTCGGTGCTGTTTCATCTGAGGTTACTTTATAGTTTCGTTTATAGCTATATTATCTTTTCGTAGATTAAGAAATATTTGTCTTATTTTGATGTGTACAAATAATATTTCTTTAGACGTGTTTCCTTAAATGTCTCAACTCGTTCTGGTTCACCCTGTTAATGACCTATTGAAATTTAAAGTTTTGAAACACCCTGTATGTAGATAAACTGTTCTCATAAATACTTATAAGAAACTCATGAAACTTTTTTCTTAACCCATATTGACCACACCGATTAAATACTTTTGAAAATTTTTAAAACTTCAATTATATCATTAATATGGTGTAATTAAGTAGATAGTAGCAAAATTTTGAAAAAAAGTTTTTAATTTTTTAAGTAACTAGTTGTCCTATAAACAGGATATATTAGTAGGACACATAGTAAGGATATATAAAATGCATACATAAACTAATTTTATGAGCAAATATTTTATTTTACTTTAAAAATACTGTTTATGTTGTACAAAAATACTCTATGATTTCTCCAATAGAAATATAATAATAATGGTAAAATTCTAGATTACAAGATCACAATTCTTAAAGAATTTTTTAAATAGATTTTTTTTTTTTAATTTAATTGGTTTTTAAATTTTAATTGGTTACTTGTTTTTTTGTTTATATGTTATACTTTTATATATTTTAAAGACGTCATAACAAAATGCATCCAAAAAATCCTTACCAATTTTATTTAAAAAATGTTTTATTAGCTGTTCTATTTATGGGACAGCGGTCCAATATGGGTTAAAAGTACGGAGTAATGACTTATATAAATTCGGAAATCTTCAAATTCTTTCTTTCTAACATAAAATATATTTCTTTTGTGAAAAAAAATAAGCCCTCTACACATGATTACAACTGTTATTTTCTGTAACAAGTTTTAGTTACTCACCTATCACATTTCAAACAAAAAGGAAAAAGTCTTGAAAAGTACTTTAAGAAATCTTTGAAGGACAAGAGTTGAAAATAGACAAGAAACGCTTGTTAATTCAGCTATAAAAATGTCATCAATAATTGTGGTGATTTTTTTGTCAGTTTGACCAAAGAATTTCAATTTAACCAAGCAAGTTTAAAATATCAGACAGACGAAGATCGTTGACAAATTTATTACAAATTAAAACAGTAATATATCACTGTATTTCTATGATTTTTCATTCTTAACGTCTTTAGCTTATAAAAAACTATCCTCCATCACTAATGTTTGAAGTGTTAAATAAAAACCGAGGCATAAGATATAAAGAAGGCATATTCATCTAATGTATGAAGACAATCACTGGAAGGCGTTGCAACTTACAATTGAAATTCTGATCAATCGTGCAAGCGCTAAACTAAAATTAAAGTCTGATTGTGACCAATCCGCTGCCTGCTTATGGTAGAAATTAGCTGATTCAATGGTAATTTGTGCAGGGTTTGTGTTAAACCACGTGGTTAAACCTGGCTACGCTTTGTGTGCGGTTTTCGGAGAACTGAATTCGTATTTTAATAATCACGAACGCTACGATAAAAAGATCATTGTAGAATGGCAAAGTAACTATGGTAAGAATAATAATTTATTAAAATCAACAACGGATTATTCGGTGAAAGTGGCACAGATTTTAAGTAATCAAACTTGAAAACGTTACTAAAATAATTATTTCAAGTAGGACTAAACTAACAAGCAAAGTAGTAAAACTGATACTTTGAACGTAAATAGTTTCCTAATTTGTGTAAACTTTAAAGATGCCTAGGGCAGAAATTTTGAACACTGTCATAAAAACGAAAAGAAAGAAAAGCATGCAACTGTCAAACTTTCACTATCTCAGTACTGTAGAACTGTAGATTTAAAATCGATATTTGTTGGAGATTCTATAACTTTAAGGGGATTGTTTGACGCCTTAAAATTTCAGGACTTTGGGGTTTTCTCTACGAAAAAAATTCGAAGTGTTTATAAGAATTAATTTATACTAATTTATTATTTATGTATTAAAGTATAGTAATAGCCATAATAAATTATTTTAATATTCGTATGAATTATTCGGGACAGCATAAAAGCGTAGCTGTCAACATCCATATTCATTTTAATCCATTAAAATCTCACAGTTTGGGAAAAAATGAATAAAATAAGCAGTCATATAATAATATGCACTTAGTTTAATTATTTTTTTAGGTACGTTTAATATAATAGTCACCGTTATCTGATAACATAAGGAATTTCAACATTGCACATGTCAATAGTTGATTGCATTGTATGTGTCGAAATATCACATAATAATAAGAAATTTGGCAAACAATTTTTTATGCGTTATAATAGTCATCGTTATCTGGTGACATAAAAATCTTAACATAGCACATGTCAATAGTGATTGCTTTGTACGTGTCGAAATATTACACACATGAAATATAATGCTACCTTTATTATCGGACACCGATCTTATATGATCATTTAACATAAATTAAAATAATAAAACTTTGTATAAATCTCCATCAAATCAAAACAAATCACAAAACGCGTTTCGAATTGAAAATATAACAAACAGCCCGTCATTAGCCAATATAAACACGTGTCTATAAGGGGAATAAGGCCACAAATGAGCAGAAAGGGGACAAAAAATGCGACAGGTGGCGCTAGCTGTAAGGTAAACACCAATCACAGAGGAGCAGATGAAGAAGAGGAAAGTGTTACCACAATTATACAAAAAAATCTTTTGACTTTCTTTATAAAATTAAACGCCTTTCTCCTGATTAATGAATTTTAAAATGGTCTAATTCGATGTTAAATCTCTTTTTACTAACGTTCCGATTCAAAGGACAATTAATTGTTTGGAAAGAGGGCTACGAGTATTTCATTATTCTTCCATTCAGATTGATGAATTCCTGAAATTAGTTATTATTTGTCTCGAGCAAGCCGACTTCCTGTTTAATAATTTTTCCCATTCTCAAACTGATGGTTTAGCCATGGGTAATCTACTTTCTCCTCTTTTATGTGATACTTTTATGCATTTTATTGAAGAACAACTTTTCAGTTTCTATAAATATACTTTCTGGTTTAGGTATGCTGATGATACTTTTATTTTCATTCCTCTGACCTGGATCTTTCTAATATTCTTTCTTTTGTTAATTCTGTTGATACTTGTATTCAATTTACTCTCGAAGTCGAAGAGAAGAAGTCTCTTCCTTTCTTTGATGTCTTGGTTTCAAAACACCCAGATTGGTTCTCTATTACATCTCCCTTCTCATGCTTATTTAAACCATCCTCCTCGACAAATAAAAAAAAATGGCGTCCCATTATACTTTTGTTTTTAGGGCGTTACGCATTTGTTCTCGCTCTTCTACTCTGAATAATGAAATCAAATATCTCAAATACCCTGCCCTTTCTGGTGGTTATAATCCCTCTTTAACTGATAAAGCTCTGAATAATTTTAATAATCCTAAACGTCTTCTGTCTGACTCAAATAATCCTTCTGATTTTAGCTCTATCGTTTTGCCATTTTATTCATCTCTGTTTGAAATTTTCTAAAATCCTTTCTCATTTCAATTTCAAAGTTATCTTCAGACCTATTAATAGAATTAAATTAACTTCTCTTAAAGACCATATTCGTGCTGAGAACCGGTGGGGCGTTTATTTTATTCACTGTTCTTGTAATATAGATTATACTGGTCAAATTAAGAGTGCATTAAAGTTCAGATTAAGTGAGCCCCAGCAGTATATATCAAATCAAGAAATCTCTAAATCTTAGATTGTCTCTCACTGTTGAACTGTCAGTCTCTGCTTCAATTTCTTCATGGTCAGAATTATTTCTTCTCCTGTCTCAACCACTTACTTGGATTTTCATGAATCTTATTTCATTTTTGAAAATTCCGAGAAAAATTGCTAAGGTCTCTCGTCGTCTCGTTTTCTCTCTTCAGCTTGGAAATAACCTTCGTAATTCTTTCTACCCTTTTATTGTCTCTTATCATTTTGTTATGGTTTAAAAAAATCTTTATTTCTTTTGTGTCTCTCTCTCTCTCTCTTTTTTTAACTCTTATTATTTTTTATTTATATCTTTGTTTTTAATTAATTATTCTTTTTAACTCTTTTATTTTAATTTTGTTTATTCCTTTTATTTCCTTTTGTCTTCTCTTTTCTATTAATTTTCTCTATCATTGTCGCAATACATTCCTCTTCTACATGTGCTTCTTTGTGATTGGTGTTTATCTTACAGCTAGCGCCACCAGTCGCACTCTTTGTAAGCTCTCCTCTTTCCCCCCTTTCTGTTCATATGAGACCTTGTCCCCTTACGGATGCGTGTTTACATTGGCTGATGACGGGCTGTTACAATTTCAGGCTCGAAACGCGTCCTGTATCTTGTTTTGAGTTTATGGTAAGTTATACAAAACTTTATTATTTTAATTGTGTCTTATCCATAGCTTTTCGGCACTTATTCAGCATGGTACATGACGTTTTTGACTAAAAAAATTTGCTCTGTTAGAAATTCCACGTCATCTCCTTACGACATTTTCCAAATTCCATGTTTTCTAATGATTAGTTTTTGCTGTAGCCCTGTCGCAATTGTGTTATTTAACTATGGGTACCTTTTGGATTTTTTAAGTGTGAACTTTTATCATTGCAAACATTTTCTCACAAATTTACCAATGCATCTATGTATTTAATAATGTATGGTTAGCATTATAATAAGTTACATAAAAAAATAAAGAAAAGCATGCAAAAAAATTTTTTTTTTCGTTACAAATATTCGAAGTGTGAACCTTTCGTAATACAACAAACATCGAATCTGTAATCAAGCTCATTCCACGTATTTTGCAGATTTACACTGTCAACGGTTCTTAATGCATCACTGATGCGTTCCTTCAGTTCTTTGAGTGTTTTTGACAAAGATGGTTCATAAAAAATATGTTTGGGGTAAGCTCATAAAAGAAAATCACATGGCGTAAGATACAGAGAACTTTTCACTGTCATTGTTGCCATTTTTAGGTGCTTTCGTAATTATATAAATACGCAGCATCTATAGTCGTCGTTCGGTCCGTCTGTCTATCTGTCTGTCTGTCCGTCCGTTTGCATATAACAAAGCAAACACTACCAAACCGAATGGTCTGAAATTTTAAATATATAATTGTTGAAAAAAATTGTCGAGTTATTTCAAATTTTATGAAAATCGGATGTATAGTTTAATTGCAGGGACAGTCAAAAGTTTTCCATTACATTACGACCAATGGGAAAAAATTACTTCAAGTGCATTTTAATGATGTTACAGCCTTTCGAACAGAATGAAATAGATATGAACTTATGTAGTGCACTAAAATATATATCCAGTACAATATGCGGTGTAAAAAAATATTTATGAAATTAGTTATAGTACGAACACAGCTCATTTGACACGTTTCACGTACAATTTCCAACTTGTTTATTTCAATTACTGCGTTCTACGAAAGAGTTGTCATCTATTGAACAACTAAAATGAATTTGGAATGTTTTCTTTATTTTTATATATCAGTTATTATAATATGTGTAATAGTATTTAAAAAAATATATATTTTTTTAATCTGGTCACTGATTTTTTTTAAATCTGTACACTGTAATTTTTATTACAATGACACAAAATCTTAAAATGCAAAATTCATTCTTCTAACATTTTAAATATATTTGATGAAGCGTTCATGTAATGAATTGCCTTTCTTTCAAAATCCGCACCCATTTAGAATGCTAAATAACAAATGTATGTTTAGAATTAAAACCATAATATACTAGCGAGATCTAATTACGACGCATCATTAGTCAAGCTGTTTCGGGGTTTCATATTTATTACTCGACAAAGGTACCTCGTTAGTCTTTCTTCTGCTTATCTGTAAACACTTTATGAAAATTTATTGGTTTTGTTCAGTTAATTGCTTTTCTGTGATAAAAATACTTTACTATGTATTGCAAACGCCATTCATTAATATCCATTAATGTGCACAAATAAAGTTCTGTTATGAATTAAAGTGCCATTTGTAAAGCTAGCAGATTTGTTGGATATTTAATATTTTTTTGTTAGTGTTTTCATCATGCTATTTTATGAAAATAAGGAATTACCCGTTTTTTGTAAAGAAGGAGACGTATAATCATATTAAAAAGAGAGAACCAACGTTACAAAACACAAATATAGATAAGTTTAAAACGCATATAGCTATTTCGAAGCCTCTAAAGCTTCATCATCAGTGCTTAAAAATTAAAGATAAAATTAAATTAAAACTGTGGAATAAAAGAGGTGGGAGACAGAGCCAGATAGGTGTACCTCACATTTCGACCGTCAACGGCAAAATGAAACTCACTATTGACAAACAACCACGGAGTCGGTCTCACGAGCACACAGGGAGACCAGTAAAAAATACCCAGATGTTCCGAGAGAGTTCAAACAAAGAGGAGAAAAAAAAGGGGGTGGGTGGGAAGAGGACGAATTAAACAAATTGCAACCATATCTTTGAAAAATTGGGCGTGCTGGACAAATAGTTTACTAAGCTTTTTGAATTTTTCCATTTGTGATAGGCTTTCCAAAAATCAAGATCGTAAACTGATGAGCATTTCTGTATTATTGAAGCTTCGGAAAATTTAAAATTATGATTGTTGGACCAGCAGTGATTAGCAATAGCGGAACGTTTGATGTAACAAATTTTAAAATAAGTTTTATGCTCTCCTAAACG
This sequence comes from Maratus speciosus, assembly GCA_963932465.1. NCBI lineage: Eukaryota > Metazoa > Arthropoda > Arachnida > Araneae > Salticidae > Maratus > Maratus speciosus. The sequence goes on along the minus strand of OZ010794.1, from coordinate 495,840,231 downwards.
GACCTTAAAGGGTCGGTTCGTTTGACCAATGCACATTTTATTGCATTCGTAAGACATCTTGTAAATACCACAATGTGAAAAACTGTCAATTGGATGTTTCAGATTTGTGAACTGAATTTTGTTAAAAGGAGTACAAACTATCTCGAAGTCAAATTTTTACAAGATTTTATAAATTTGATGGCTTATTTCTGGAAAATATGGAAGTTTAATTAAATGTTCATTGCCGACAGTATTAACTTTGTAGTGAGTACGTTTACTTAGTTTATTATTAATTGAATATATTATTTCAACTGTAAAACCTCGATCAATGGCAATGGATTTAATGTGATCTAATTCAGCTTTTAGTAAACTGTCGGAAGAACTAACATTTAAGCCCCGACATACATAAGCGTTGAAGGCAGCCATCTTTTGATTAGGTGGATGGGATGACAGACGATGAGGGGATAGATACTGCGAATGGTTTACGCTAAACAGTAGTGTCAAAGAATTTTTTTTGCGAAAAAACATGACATCAAGGAAGGGCAAACAACTGTTCTTTTCGAGTTCAGAAGTGAACTGAATATTTTCATCTATAGAGTTTATAGTATTGAGAATATTAGAAAGATTAAGACCATTAGAGTTCAATAATGCAAAGCAGTCGTCGACATAGCGGATGCAAAATGGAAAAGATAATTTAATTTCTTGAAAAGGTTTGATTCGTAATAGTGCATGTAAATGTCACTGAGGATGGAGCTGAGGGGGGGGGGGGGCATGGCCAAACCATCAGTCATGCAATAAAAATTACAATTAAAAATTAATGTGCTTTGTAATAAACAAATGCTAGTAAGATGTATAAGCTGATCAATTTCGTAATACGTATAATGAAATTCTTGTAGGCGCACTTTAAGATAGTTTAAAGCACCTTGAGCCGGCACGTTATTAAATAGGGGTTTTACGTCGAATGAAACCCGACTATTGTTTTGCGTACCATCGAAACTACGAAGCTATTTAACTAACTCATAACAGTTCCTGCAAGTGTAAATGTTGTTATAGAGCAGGGGGGAGAAAATAGAGGTTAAATATTTCGCTAATTTATAAGAAGAAGTACCAATGTTCGAAACTATTGGTCCGAAAGGAATGCCTAGTTTGTGGACCTTCGGGAGCATATAAAATCTTGTGCAACGTGATACTGAAGGAATGAGGGACGATTTAGTATTGTTGGAAATGAGGGGGAATGCTCGATAACAGGATTAATAGTTTTCAATTCTTTTTGAGAAGGGTCAGATTTGATAATTTTATAAGAACACTCACCTATCAAATCCTGTGTTTTGGTCAGGTAATCAGACTTGTCCATTACAACAATCTGGTCCCCTCATCTGCTTTGCTAACTATGTCAGTATTGGATTTGAGATTTTTATACAACTCAATGCAGCTTTGTTAATATTTGATTTAGGCAGGTTATTATTCAAATTCACATTGTTGGCAATTATGTGTCTAATTGAATCCTTCTGAGAAGGAATTAAAGCACTAAACTTGAACACTCTTTCGATGGGGGCAATAAGATTAGGAAAAGACGGTTTATTAATAAGTGCAAAATTATTATTTAATTTAAGATAATGGATTTCATCCTGAGTAAGGTTATGCGTGTTTTTGATTTAAGGGTCTGTGTTTTTGATTAGTCTCCCTGTGTGCGCGTGAGACCGACTCCATGGTTGTTTGTCAACAGTGAGTTTCATTTTGCCGTTGACGGTCAAAATTTGAGGTACGCCTCTCTGGCTCTGCCTCCCCCCTCTTTTATTCCACAGTTTTAATTTATCTTTAATTTTTAAGCACTGATGATGAAGCCTTAGATATTTTCGAAATAGCTATATGCATTTTAAACTTATTTATATTTGTGTTTTGTAACGTTGGTTCTCTTTTTTTAATACATTGACACAAAGTACAATCCTCCCCTCCATTTATATAATCATATATTTAGTGAACATGCATATGCGCATAATACAAAAGTATTCGAAAGGGTTATTAAGTATGAGCTTAAATAGGTTAAATATTTTTTTAATGAGATATCATTTTGTACGCTGAGAAACATTTAGTATACTAAAAGATGTTTATCGAATATAAAGAAAGATATACAGGATCATGCAAAGAATTGGACGCATAGCTGTCTATGGATGATAATTTCTGAAAGTGTGATTTCATTCTGAAATAAATTTTAGCTAAATAGTGGCGTGTATATAAAGGTAATAGGTAAATTACAGGGATACACAAAAGTATTCAAGTATGTTTCCATCTAATGTTATAAATTGCTCAAAGTGAGTTTTAAACCTATCATGCGTTTCCTTTCATTATAAAATATGTATGTCAACCTATACATAAAATACAGGGATGCTCATAAGAATTGGAATACATATTTGGCTATGGAGGGAAATTGTTGAAATCAGACTTAAACTTACACTATGTGCAAAATTACTTAAAAGATGACACAGTATTTAAAAATGTTAAATTATAAAAATACCTTAGAACATTCAACTATAAAAAACATAGCCTTCTTCAGAGGAATATAAGAAATACGCCTAATTTTCAAAATCCACGTAGATGGTGACAAAAGGAGTGAAAGTGGAAGTTAATTTATAGATCCGGAAACATTGGAAAAATAAAACATGGATATAGGGAAGTGGAAAATTACTCATTTTATTATTCTTTAAGCAAACTGAGCCAAATTTTGGGTATGTTGTAGGATAAAACGTCGTTACAAACAGTATTTTCTTTAGTAATAATTTCTATTGATTCGCGAATAATTAAATCGTGATAATTCTTTGAGGGATATATAATTTTTGCGTCTTCGAAATTAACTTTTATATTCTGCTTCTGGTTAAGTCTTGACAGGGCTGTTGTAGGTCGGTTATACTTTAAATCTCTCAAATGTTCTTTAAATACGAACTTTACGTTTACGCGAAGTCATGCCTATGTATTCGAGATAAATATCTTCTGTTTTCAGTGGAATTACATATACCCCGGAAACTTCATCCCTCGGGATCGGGAACCGACCACCCAATTCCTCTGTTACTTTCACCACAGACTTTTACAAGATAAATTAACCTATTCATTTCTTCAAAGACCTTTTTCACAGCAGCTTATTCATCAATTTTCACAGTTTCCATTTATTATTTATTTAAACTTTTCTTATTTATTTTTGAAAATTCCGGATTTCTGAAAAATGTCAAAAGTGCTTCCAATATTGTTAGTGGTGCCTTTAGTCCTAAATTAATTCACAATCAAGTGATAATTATGTGAGAGAAAGAGAAAATTAAGTATTAAAGAAAGTTTTAAAAAAACGTTAAGTATTACAAAAAACGTTTTGTAACTTTTTTTAATCGCATCGATTTCAGTTTTATTTGCTTAAAAATTTTTTGGTCGTTCATTAACAAGTTTTTCTTGTATTTTACACAAGTGAAGAATATCTATTACGAAACGACAGTCTTGTTTCTCTAAAGAAATTATAATTTCTTTAGTCAAATTTATGCACTTTTCCATTGTTAGATTTCCTTTTGCCGCTTCCTCGTCCTCGTCTTCTGAGCTGCAACTACCGTTATCTGTGGTTCCATTTAGCACAGCGTCAGCGATCTCACTCTCCGCTACATGTTCATTTTTAAAAATAAGTATACAATTGCTTTCAACAGACAATTTTCTTTCTGTCATAAGTTTGAAGTGTAAAAAGGGAAGGAAGAGGAGATGACTTTGATGCCGGATTTTTGAGGTCACACCGTATATTGATTTTACAGGGGGAAAAAAAGCTGTCAGTCAAACTGTTTCTTTATCAGAAATAATCTGTACTTATTACGAAATTTATGTTATTTTAAAAGAGTTTTTCCATTATTTCGTAGCAAATAAAGATTATTTCTGTAAAATAATCGGTTTTTCACTGGCGCTCTGGTCCATTCGTTATAAAAAATCTGTATTTAGTATTAACTAATAGGCAAAATCTGTTAAAATAACAGAACATTCTTAGTAAATACAGATTATTTCCAAAAAATAAACAGTTATTAGGGTTCTGTGCTTAAAAAGTGAAAACGTAACTATTATAAGATCCCTCGCGTGTCTGTCTGTCAGAGCCTTTTTCTCATCAATTGCGGTACGTCGCAAGTTCAAATTTAGCAGAAATATTAAAGGTTATAATACTTATAGGTTATTAATCAATCACAAATATTTTGGAGGGCTAATTAAATTACTGGAAAATAAAAATCTTTATCTTTATATCTTGCGTCGTATTATGGTAAAGCTCTTGTAACACCGAATTTAAAATACATTTGTTTTAATTTTAGATAATATATTTTCAGAGATCTCGGCGAAAATGTAATGTGAAGATATGTTCCTCCACCCTCTATTTCTCAATCTACTGAAACTAAAATTATTTTAAAAATAGGGGGAGTAGAAGTTTATTTAAAACTTGCAGAAAAACTATAGCGATTACTATAGGATTTTTTTGTTACACACAAATTTCACTTTGCGGGCGCTCAGCAAGAGAGTTGAGGGGAACTCGAGGTACCTACCGTCGCGAAAGTATAAAAGGATTGTTGATACTGATTTTCGAAAAAAATTGTCGGTGTTTAGCCGAGATATTAACCTTTAATGACACGGACGGTTTGGACATACCTGGGCGTACCGTATGCGCTATCAGCTTTTAATGATATATTTATGTAATGCAATGCCCAGTAATAGTATAAAAGCAATAAACGTGAAATTATTAAAAACAGACTACTATTTAGGCTTCATATCTCTCTGAACTTTCATAGTACATCATTTATACTTTTCTAGTATATATAGCTATGCCCAAAACTATTTTGTATAATTTTTCACAAAGATTTGTTATTTTTTTAGCAACGATTTTTTGTAATATTATACTTACTATATACTAATGTACGGATACCTCTGTGTGCGAGTAAAACTCGCATTTGATCGATTATTTTATTAGCGTTCTCGCTAACAACTTTTTTCTGTAAAATCAACAACATATATATATACATATATTTATATATTCAGTTTTTGTATCTCCAATAGATAAAAAAGAATGCACGTATTAATCTTCTTTTGGGGGGGGGGGGCGGTGGTGCACTTTGTATTTCATCTAGAAATTTTCTTTAAGAAATACCTGCTTGTATAGCTATCCGATTTCCATGAAAATAGGTGCCACAATTGTTAAAAATGGACTCATCACTTCAAATAGGAAACGCCACTCTATACTTTAGTACAAAGAAATGTTTAATGAATTTCTGTACTACAAGACATATTATTTACAGGATTACTGTACATATTTACATCGCAAAGCTCAGAAGAAATCCGCTGATCTGGAAAACATTTTATCATTTCCCGCCTCTCAAAACTCCTGGGGAATTAAAAAGCAAGACAGCTTGCATTTCGAAAACTGTCCATTGCGAGTCTCAGAATTCTCTGCGGGAAAGCTAATCCGCATGGAATCATGGGAAAAACCTATTTGCAGCCCGCTAAACTGTCGCGTGCTGCCATCTAGTGTATTGGTATTTAAATATTTGTTACACTTGTAATTTAATTAATGCATTGCTCTACTATAGCTTTTATTTAATATAATAAGTTTTTGTTGTTTTGTTATAAAATTTTGTTCACATTTGTGCTTTTTAATTAAAGATTCCTCATCATAACATATTTTTAAAACATGAAAGTTTGAACTTTTTCACCCAGCAGCCTTAATGATTATAGCATCAGGTACGTATCCAGCGATTTCTGGCGTTCCATTACCTGAGATTTATGCTGTTGAGCTGAACCCGATTCTATAATCATTAAGATTGCTGGGTGAAAAAGTTCCACCAGATTCGTCCGGGATAGCTCAGATGGTAGGGCACTGGCTGTTTCAGCCAGGAGATTCCTGGTTCGAATCCTGGTCTGGACCTTTTTCGCCCAGTTGGAAATTTACATCTAATATGATTTATTTACCAATTAGAATAATTGTGTTAAAATTAATCTAGTGTATGAAAGCTTGGTTTTTCAATAAACTAGAATCCCACTTGTGTGATAGTGATTCATATTATTAACAAGTTGTATCGAAAATGTCAGATGAATTAATGAGCCATATTGTTGAAAAAACGGATAACATAGATAAATGTAAGTTTTAAAAAGAAATTAATTTGATCTCATAGTAATTAATTATCTGTTAACTAATAAAGAGCTAACTATATTATGTGGTTTCTCTTTTTAAAAACTTATACATTTTCTACAGCCTTTCATTGATGTCTCAGAACATCAATTAATTAATTCAATTGACATATTAATTGATGGATTTTAAATAAAATAATTAGATTGATCAATGGATTTATTTCAACAGTATGGACTTCAAAGAAATTAATTACCTTCAGAGTAATTAATTATTTTTTAATTTATAAAAAGCTTAAGCAGTTTTCTCTTTTAAAAAAATTGTACTTTTTCTACAGGCTTTCACTGATGTTTCAAAATTTCAAATCATTAATTCAATTGACATATTAATGGTTGACATTTTTAATAAAATAAATCTATAGAACAACAGATTTATTTCAACAGTATCAACTTCAAAGAAAATAATTTAACTTCAGAGAAATTTATTATTTGTTAGCTAATAAAAAGTATTATTATATATTGTGGGTTTTGACCTTTTTAAAAAAACTTACACATTTTCTGCGATTTTGTATTGATGATTCAAAACTAACGTGCTTGTGCGTAACACAGATGACATTTTGTATGCGGCAACAGCAGATAATTAAATTTAACTTTATTAACTTTTATTGCAATTTTTTTAACTTCAAAGTACCACTCAGTTTTAATTTTTACATCGTCGAATAGGGGAAAAAATGAATTTTCATATGCAATTTGTTTGAGAACTTTATCGTAATTTTCACAATTTTCATTGTTTTTAAAATATTTTTCAAGCATTATTTTTTTCTAATCTATCTCTATAGCGTGAAGATGATTACGAAAAATAAATCAGTTTGCATTAAAACTAATATAAATAGCTCATCCTTTGTATCCAGCTCAAATTCCATAACGAAATTAAAACGTTCATCAATCAATAAATAGATTAATAAAATATTAATAAAGCGCAAATTTAAGACTTGCAATCGAATTTACCACTTAAACTACTGAAATGCACATAATTAAAAAAACTGTTTCAAAATAGCTATATATACTTCATATACAATACCAAATATGCTTTGGTGACCCTAAATAACCTTTAATTGCATGAAAATCCGAGTACATTTACGGGAGTTAGAGCGTGAACAGACGGACAGACAAACCGAATGCATAAACATTTTTCAACTTTGTCATAAAGTGTTAAAAACGAAAATATACTGATAATCGAGACGCAAGTATTATTTCCGTATTTTAACAGAATTGTTTTTCCCGTAAATTACAGAAAAACGGAAATTTTTCTGTAATTTACGGGGAAAAAATTCCGTTAAAATACGTAAATAGTACTGGCATCTCGATTTCCAGCATAATTTCCGTATTTTGGTAAGCATTTTTTTACAGTGCAGCGCTATCGCTTCGGAAAAATCGGTTCTAGTTCTAAATGTCCATTTTAACAGCATTTTTTGAAATATGGTCTGTCTTTATTAAAAAATAGACCAGTATAGCACATGACATAGTTTCCGAATAAGAGAAGCTGTTGTATGCATTTAAGAGCAAAAATGAATTTAAAAATTAGTCAGAAAATAAGCCATTTGGATTTTAGTACACCGGTAGCACGATAATTTTTTCGTCAATCCCTATTTTTGATTAATTTGTTTTTGCTGTAAGAATTGGTCTAATCAAACACTTGTCAATATGAAAGTTGTAGATAATATTGAGACGATGTATAATAAATTTAAGCGGATTGTATATGTTATCGTGTATATGTGTATAAAAAAATACTCAATAATGTACAAGTAGAACATATGTACACGAATATAAAATGAAAACGTGCACTGTAGGCGTACTCGTAGAAGCCATCTTAAAAAAATCTCGAATATCTTTTTTTTTTTTTTTGCCAGTCACTGTAAAATTCTTTTCTAACATACAAAAGTATTTAATTCAGATGATAAAAATTTATTTTTACTCTCAACAGTTTGATTTTGAAAATGACCTACAAAAATGTTTTTTTTTTCTTCATCCCTCGTCGACGTGGTGATTGAGCTATTTATAGATTCGTGATTTTGAACCATTTGTAATAGGTTGTTACATAATTCCTCATTCTGAAGTTCCATTGCACTATTATAAACACCGGGAGTGATTAAACATGAATATGATTTTTTTTTCGAAAGTTGTGCCGGATTATCCAGCATGCTGGACCTTAGGATTCCAAATTACAGGATGTTTACTGTACTGAGTACTTATAACTTAATTTTTTATAGCACGCATCTTTTTAGGTGCGTTCGTAATTATATAAATACGTAGCACCTATAGTCGTCGTTCAGTCCGTCTGTCTGTCCGTCCGTCCGTCCGCATATAATAGAGCAAAAACTACCCAACCGAATGGTCTGAAATTTTAAATATATGATTGTTGTAAAATTTTGTCGAGCCATTTCAAATTTTATGAAAATCGGATGTATAGTTAAATTCCAGGGACAGTCAAAAGTTTTTCTTTACATTACGGCCAATGGGAAAAATTATTGCACGTGCATTTTAATGATGTTAAAGCTTTCCGAATGGTCTCAAATTTTAAACATATAATTATTGCGACATTTTGTCGAGCCATTTCAAATTTTATGAAAATCGGATGTATAGTTTAATTACAGGGACAGTCAAAAGTTTTTCTTTACATTAAAGCCAATGGGAAAAATTATTGCAAATGCATTTTAATGATGTTACAGCTTTCCGAATGGGCTGAAATTTTAAATATATAATTGCTGCAAAATTTTGTCGAGCCATTTCAAATTTCATGAAAATCGGATGTATAGCTTAATTACAGGAACAGTCAAAAGTTTTCGGTTACATTAAGGGGAATGGGAAAAAATTATTGCAAGTGCATTTTAATGATGTTACAGACTATGCACTTATGAATTGCAAATAAATACATATTCAGTACAATATGGGGTGCAGAAAATAATTATAAAACTAGTTATAGTACGAACGAACCTCATTTGCCACGTTTGGCGAGCAATTTCCAACTTGTTCTTTTCTATTTTTATCAGAATTTCGGGTAATCCGATTTTTTTGTAATCCAAATTGGCACCAGTCCCAATTAGTTCGGGTTAGCGGGGTTCTACTGTATATGTGTATATATATACACTAGTTGTAACTAGTTGTCTTTATATATGTATAGATTTCAATAATGGGTATGTCATTTACACGTAAGTATTATTTAACAAAGAAAAAACACAGTTTTTTATATTTTTACAGGAGTGTTTTCTGTCACAGCTTTCTCGTAATTGTTTATTTTTTGTAAAATTTCGAAGCCAAATAATATATATATATATTAAATTTTCTTTTTTTTTTTTACTGCAAATTAATATTCATTACATTATAATTTAATATTCTTTATAAATATATTAATAATTTATACTTAAACTGCCATGTGTGAAAAACTATTAAATTCAAATATCTAGAAATATATTTTCTCAGTATTAAATTACAAAAGGATGTCTGAAGAAGATTAAATATTTAAAATAATCTGACAATAAAGCGAGAAAGTAACATTAACTGCTAATAAAAAGTTAAACAATGTAAAATTTTCTATTTAAAATATTAATTACTTTAAATTCACCACTGTTAGTTTTATAACTTGTATCAAATGCAAAATAACATTCGTTATTATGCCTATTCAGTTAATTTTGAATATTTAACTAGTTTAACTATTACTTTCTGAGAACAATTGAAAGATATCGCTTATTTCCATACTCTGGGGAATTTTAAATTTACTTTTCTCTATTTTCGTTTTATTTATTTAAAGTCTGATTGTGAAAGATTATTTCAATGTTGCCGTTCCGAAAAAAAAAGAAATTTTATTTTTATTTTTTTCTCAAAGTAAATGAAAGTTTTAGTTGGATTACGATTATCTAAAATAATAAAAGCTAATTAGAAAATGACTACCTGTTTGTCCAAACAGCCTAGTTTAATACAGGTTTATTGCAATAAGTCTAAAGTAGAGAATGTTTATGCATACATTTAGTAAAATAAAATAAGAACAGGGACATAAAATAAATGTATTTTTTGTGAAAAGCCGAATTTATAAGTTAATCTACTACATATCGCTCACCCGCAAGAAAAGTGACACATCTCGCAAAAATTCATTTTGCGTTTTATTCCATTACTAGTTCTATCATATGTGTGTCTTGCTACACAAAATGTTTCATACCTGTAGTTACACGGAAAATCACTTTATTACGCATACGTCCATTCGTGACTGCAGAAGAGGGATGGATTGTGTGGGGAGGTAAAATTACCCAAACCTCCAAACCTCATCTTACGTCTTCATTCTTAAGTGTTTTAAGCTTTAATGCACGTTTTTATTGCTGTATGCAGAGCTAAGTGTTGTAATTTCATGTCACAGTAAAATCATACAATTTTTTTTGCCTCTCCTGTGAAATTTACTTTTGTCGAGACGTGTCGCTTTTCTTGAGGGTGAGCAATATGTACCGCAATACTTTTTATTTTTAACGTGTTCCTCCAATTTGGCGAATGGAAATACGGGTATAAAAATTAAAAAAAAAATCTTTTACGCAGCTATTACATATAAATAATCATTTTTATGTTGCAAATATTCATAGTTGTTTTATAAACAATTAAAAAAAACTAATATCTATATTTGTTTTAAATGGAGGAGATTATATTCTCTCAAGTAGGGGCCTCTTTTGAAAATCCTTGGTGGTAATTTTTTTTCTCAGTGAGGCATCGTCTAAAAAATAAAAGTAAAAATATTAAAAAATATATTGCTAAAAATATAAATATGTAGCATACGTACTTTTTTCCCTTTTATTTATTTATTTATTTTGTAGAAATGACAGTTGTTTGAAAAAAAAAAAAACCTTTGATTTTTATCAAAATTTCGATATTTAAAAAAAAAAAAAAAAAAAAAATGAACGCGTCGGTCAAAAAAAAAAAAAAAAAAAAAAAAAAAGAATGCTATGATACAGCTTAGATAATATTATAAACAATACGTGGTTTACATTTCACCAAAATCTGTGAAGCAGATATTGAGATATCTTGTACATCAATTAAAAAAAAGAAAATGTTTAAAACGCAAAAGTACCGCGTCAGCGAAACAAAATGTATTTTTAAAACCTTAATGGACCAATGCCGCTGTTGCGTTTTATCGCTGCTCCCATGGTCTTAATTTAATCGTTCTTATTTTGCGCATCGCGCAGACGATATTTTTTTGTTGACAAATGAATGTTTTTTTTTTTTTTTTTTTTTTTTTTTTTTTTTTAGAACTTTATGAACTGAACTGTACTGTAGCTACGAAATTTTAGGATGTAAGATTTTTTGAAACGAAAGTATGTTCGCGAAAAGTTATGTGTTTTTTGTGTTTGTGATGTTAAAATATATTGTTGTTATGTCTACAATTTGTCTCTGCCATTACTCCTTACACAGAATGAACTTTTATTTCGAAGAAATTTAAATTAGCCTTTTATCTCCCGATAAGTTGAACTTAGGTAAACCTAATCATGTCGCATGATTAAATAGTTATATTTTTAACTGTGAAATGAATATTGATAATTAAATATCAGTATAATAATATTGAACATAAAATTTTATAAACAGGGACTAGAATCAATAATATTTGGCATCCAACTGCTGGGATATTATATTATTTAAGAAAGTAAAATAAGATAATGGAACAAATTAAAAAATTACGCACTCCATTAAGAATCGCTTTTACGCGAATTGCTAATTTACTTGAGAACAAATTAAATGATGAAGATAAAGATACCGAAGAAATTGAGATTTTATATGCTCAATTAGATGAAAAATGGTGCTGATCTAAAAGCAAAAGAAAGAGAAATTTTAGATCTTCTTTTAAACGATCAATCGTGTTCTCAAGAAAATTATGATAAAGAATACGAAAGTTTTAGCATGTATGAAGAGAAATTTATTAAGTTAAAAATTAAAGTTAAAAATTTCTTTAAGGTTTCCGAGACACAAAGTATTACGAAACGGAAGTTTAGATTTCCTAAGATAGAATTTAAATTATTCGGGGGAGATTGGTTGGTCTTTTGGGCTCAGTTTGAAGAAATACAAAACGATTCTGAAATCGCGAAAGAAGATAAATATCAATATTTGTTGCAAGCAACATTAAAGGGTTCAAGGGCTAGAGAAATTGTCGAATCGTGCCCCGCTACTGGTGATAGTTATGAAAATGTCATTGAATGTTTAAAGGATCGTTTTGGTCGTACTGATATGTTAATAGAAGTTTATATAAGAGAAGTGCTAGCTTTAACGATGAATAATGCAACGGTAAAAGTTCCAAGAATTTCTCTTTTTAAATTGTACGACAAAATTGAAACATGTTTAAGATCCTTAAAAATGTTAGGTCAAGTGAACATTATTCTGCAATTATTTATCCATTGATTGAATCGTGCTTGCCGGTTGAAATATTGAGAATTTGGGAAAGAAATTTAAATTCCATTACTTTAAATTCAAAAGATGAAAGTAATAATAAGTTAGATTGCTTGATGAAATTTTTACGGCACGAAATCGAAAGCGAAGAAAAAGTCCGTTTGGCGAGAAGTGTGTTTAATCTAGAAAATGTAAATAAAAATATTTATCCTGCGTCAACTAGGCGAGAAAGAGACATTCCAATGGCTACGGAATTATATAATTCATCGAAAATGAAAAGGGAAACGTGTGTTTTTTGTAATAAGTCACATTTAACTACGGAATGTAGACATGCTAATGGCTTATCTCATGAACAGAAAAAACAAATATTAATGAAAAAGGGTCTAAATGGGTTTAAATGTTTAGAGATAAGAAAACACATATCCCGGTTTTGTAAAACGAAAATACCACCCTGTGATTGCGGTAGATTCCATTTCAAAATAATGTGTCCAGCAAAAAATAATAATGAAGACCCGATTATGGAAAAGTCAGATATCGAAATTAAAAAAGACACTGTTTTATCCAATAAAACAAGTACTTGCCACGTACTTTTACAAACGCTTATTGTCCGTCTTAGATGTAATAATAAGATGAAATATATAAGAATATTAATTGACTCAGACAGCAATAAATCATATTTATCATCTTTTGCACTGGCCGAAATGGGATATGAATGCATAGGGAAAGATAAATTGACACATAGTTTATTCGGTGGCACAGAGACTGTATCATCGCATAAGAAGTATTTGATCAGTCTGAGCGACTTCTTTGATAATTATCGCTGTCGTGGCGAAGTGTTAAAACAAGAAAAAATTTGTTCGGACATTCCTAAAATTCTTCGTGGCACATTTATAAATGAAATTAAGAAACAAAAAATCTTTCTCTCTGATTTGAATAACCAGGTTGAATTGCTATATCAATTTTCACCTAACGAAATTCGTGCGCTTATAGGGGCTGATGTAGCAGGAAAGTTGTACACCGGAAAAATAAAACAACTGATTTCTGGTTTAGTATTAATGGAAACACGTCTTGGTTGGACTATGATGGGAAAAACTGGCATGTTTAACTTATCCGATAGCACGAACAGCGTTATGTAACTACATGTAAATGATGCAAAAATTTCAGATTTATGGCGGCTAGACACACTTGGAATTCTCGATCCTGGTGAAAGCGGAAACAAACAAGAAATCGAAAAAGCAACCGAAGAACATTTTAATAGAAATATAAAAACAGATGCAGAAGGAAAGTATGAAGTGAGCCTTTCATGGATTGAAAACCACCCTCCATTGCCAACTGCTCCAAAAATCGCTGAACAACGATTAGGAAGTTGTGTTGAATCATTAAAGAAAACGGGAACGTTACAAGAGTATGAAGATATATTAAAAGAATGGATACGAGAAGGCGTTATTGAAGAAGTTAAGGACTCATTTAATGACGAAAGTGAGCATTACTTGCCACACAGAGCTGTGATTAAAGAAGATTCTACTACACGAGTTAGACCAGTCTTTGATGGTTCAGCAAGACAAAAAGATTCACCTTCAATTAATGATTGTTTAGAGAAAAGTCCTAACATTTTAGAACTCATTACGACTATTTTAAATAAATTTCGATCGAAGAAAATTGGCGTGATTGCGGATATTCGAAGAGCCTTTCTACAAATTGCTTTGAATGAGCGAGATAGACGATTTCTGAAATTTTTATGGTGGGAGGAAGGTGACCCCGAAAAGTTGAAAATTTTCCAGCATAAAAGGGTTGTGTTCGTCCTTACATGTTCGCCTTATTTGCTTGGTGCAACTCTCCGATATCATTTGAAGAACGTACCTTCAAGATTTAAAGAAACAGCAGATAAGTTGTTAAAGTCTTTTTACATAGATAACTGCGTCCCTAGTGTAGAAAACCATGAAGAGCTTGAAAAATTTATTGAAGAATCCAAAGTTATTTTCCAAAATGCTAAATTTGATCTTCGAGGGTGGGAGTATAATCTCCATAAAACAGAAGCAGAAAACTTTCGGTTATTAGAAGACAATAATGTTCCAGTTTTGGGACTAATGTGGAATTTGAAATCTGATACTTTGAAAATAGATCTACGAAAAAATTTTGAAGACTGTACTATTGTAACGAAAAGAACAATTCTGAGTGTTCTCCATAGAATTTTCGATCCCATCAGATTCACGTGTCCTGTCACCTTGGGGCCAAAGATTCTTCTACAAGAATGTTGGAAATTGCAAGTTTCATGGGATGCTGAATTGCCTGAATCTATTGCGAAGAAATTTGAAAAATGGCGAAAGGATGTCTTTAAATTAAAGGGAATAGAAATCCCTCGTTGTATTATTTCCAATTATGAAGCACCAGAAAATCTGTCTTTGTACATATTCTGTGATGCAAGTAAGAATGCCTATTCTACATGTATATTTTTAAGATGTGCGACTGAAAATACAATATCTTGTCAGCTAGTACAGGCTAGGTGCAGAGTTGCTCCTATGAAAACCATTTCTATTCCTCGATTGGAACTACTTTCCTGTAATATAGGAGCTAGACTAGCACAGAGTGTGATACACGATCTTCAGTTGAAACATATCCCGAAATTTTTCTAGTCTGATTCAGCAAATGTTCTATAATGGATCAAGGGAACTGAAAATTGGGCTCCTTTTGTTTTCAATACAGTTAAAGAAATCCGATCATTGACAGAACCTGAAAATTGGTATCACATCCCTGGATCATTAAATGCAGCAGACCTCCCTTCTCGTGGTTGTAATGCAGAAACTTTAGCAAAATCTAAATGTTGGGAGGGTCCGGAATGATTGCGAAGACCGGAAGAAGAATGGCCAAAATCCAACGTTGTTCCTGATTTCAACATAGTATATTCCGAAAAGAGAAAAACTGTTATTAGCACAACGAATCATGAAGAATCAACTGAAAAAAAAATTATAACACATTTTCGTCATACGACAAACTGATCAGAATTTTTGCTTGGATTTCTAGATTTTTTACTAACTGTAAAGTGGAACGTGCCAACCGGATTTCTGGACTCTTAACTCTAGAAGAAATAGAGCTGAAATAGCTTTGTTAAAAATAGTACAAGAAGAATCATTTTTAGGAACTGAAGATAAACGTTTAAAATCACTTCAGTGTTATGTAAACTCGAATGGACTACTTAAAGGGAAGACTCGTATTTTGATGAGAGAAGATAAAAGAAATTTCCGATTTCCGATACTGTTACTCAGTAACCATCCAATTGTGGAAATACTTATTCAGACAAGACATCATAGTTTAAATCATGCTGGTACCCAGATATTGATGAGTAATTTAAGAGAAGACTTTTGGAGTTTGAAATGCAAGAAGACTGTTAGAAAGGTAGTTAAAAGCTGTGTATGTTGTAAAAGATTTAATTCAAGACCTAAACCGATTATAGAAGCACCACTTCCGGAATATCGTATAAAAGAAGCTGCAGTATTCGAAGTTGTAGGAACTGACTTCGCCTGTCCTTTAATTCTTTGAGGAGGTCAGAAAGCTTGGATAGTTATTTTCACATGCGCTGTCTATCGAGCCATACATTTAGAGATACCCACATCTTTATCGACTGACAACTTTGTGCAAGCTTTTAGAATATTTATAGCCCGAAAAGGTAGACCTGCAATAGTATATAGTGGTAATGGGAAAAATTTTACGGGTGCTGAAAATTTGCTTAAGAAAATCGATTGGGATGTCGTTTCTCAGTATAGCGAAGCTAAGAAGATCACTTGGAAGTTTAATCCTCCATCTGCACTGTGGTTGGGTGGATAGTGGGAACGTTTGATAGGCTTAATCAAAGGGATCCTTCGAAAAGTTTTAGGACGAAGCTCTTTGAACTTAGAAGAAATGCAAACTGTTATTTGCGATACTGAAAGTATTGTTAATCAGCTGCCTTTGACCTATGTTTCAGAGGAAATTGATGATTTAATACCACCTACTCCTTCTATGTTTTTACAAGACATTAGAGAATCAGGTGTTCCTGATCTTGACATTTTGGATTCATCGTCTATTAGTAAGAGGCATGCCTATAGACAGCGACTAAAACAAGATTTGAGGAAGATCCTCGAGATTTGAGAAAAATCAGAGACCTGTTCAGATTGGTGATGTTGTTCTAGTGTCTAGTAAGAATGTTAAGAAACTTGAATGGCCACTTGCCAAAGTTATTGAACTTTATCCTTCTAAAGATTGATATGTACGATTAGTGAAGGTAAAAATGAAAGGTGGCGAATTTCTACGTCCTGTCCTCAGATTGATACTTCTAGAAGTAACTCATGAAAGAGGTACTGAACTGAATTCTATAGCTCAAAACTCAATATCTTCCGAACAGACTGTTCAACCGAATGGTAAAGAGTGTCCTTTATATCCTACTTCTGCTAAACCGATGATAAAACTGACTGGTAAAAACTGTTCTTCAGACACTGTGACAAGTAAGCCGATGATCCAACATTCTGTTAAACACTGCTTTTTAGATACTGAATCTACTGAACCTATTTTCCAAAAAGGTGTTGCTGACTCTCCTGTGGTGACTGTACCTGAAAAGCGATTCAGATGTGGTCGTGTATATAAACCCAACGTGAATTTTGAGTTTCATTGAATTTGAAACTCAAAGGTGGGAGTGTGTTGCGTTTTATCGCTGCTCCCATGGTCTTAATTTAATCGTTCTTATTTTCCGCTTCGCGCAAAAGATTTTTTTTGTTGACAAATGAATGTTTTTTTTCGATCTTTATGAACTGAACTGTAGTTGCGAAATTTTAGGATGTATTTTTTTTTAAACGAAAATATGTTGGCGAAAGGTTATGCGTTTTTTGTGTTTGTGATGTTAAAATATATTGATGTTATGTCTACAATTTTTCTCTGCCATTACTCCTTACACAGAATGAACTTTTATTCTGAAGAAATTTAAATTAGTCTTTTATCTCCCGATAAGATGAACTTAGGTAAGCCTAATCCATTTGCATGATTAAATAGTTATATTTTTAACTGTGAAATGGATATTGATAATTAAATATCAGTATAATAATATCGAAGATAAAATTTTATAAATAGGGACTAGAATCAATATTATTTGGCATCCAACTGCTGGGATATTATATTATTTAAGAAACTAAAATAAGATAATGGAACAAATTAAAAAATTACGCACTCCATTAAGAAGCGCTTTTACGCGAATTGCTAATTTACTTGAGAACAAATTAAATGATGAAGATAAAGATACCGAAGATCAGTATAATAATATCGAACATAAAATTTTATAAATAGGGACTAGAATCAATAGCCGCCATATAAGCGGCATTAGCACCGTTAACCAAATTTATTCACACGACACCACTTTTTTTTTTCAAAAGAAAAAAATTACCTGTACTTTGACAACATGTGCAAGAAACATTTACTATAAAAGCTAGTGGGGCAAATAAAATATAAAAATAGAATCACGTATTTAAAGCTACTGTCCGTAAAAGCCTTTTGATCTCTGGTGGGTGAATTTCTTCCCACTTAATTTTAATCTGCAAACGTCAAAATGACACCGGAATATTCGACCAAATTTATTTGAAAATAAATTCAAATGTTTTCTCGTGTACATAATAAACCAAGTGCTTTGTCTGCAAAATACTAATGCCAATGTGACATTTGGGTATTTTGAATAAATTCGCCCGCCAGAGCTTAAAGGGTTAAGGGTTATTTGTCTTCAATCTGACATTCCTGGTCCAACGTCCCTTCAATACTAGGGCTGAGCGCTGACAGAAAAAATGGCAGCTACCGAAGGCGAATTTTTTTCAGCGTGACTACGGTTCCTCAAATAAATTTTCTTTCGTAAACCCTGGTATCATTGAATAATTTCCAAATTTTAGCAACATAAGTTTTTTGCCCCTAAAATAATAAAAATTTGTTATTAATCTTCTTCTTTACTTTTCTATAAACCATAAATTTTGTTACAAAACACTTTTAGTTTAATAAAAATATAAAAGCAAAGAACCTAAAAATGTAAACCAGTAAAATGCTTAGTAGTCTTTTTTAAATTTTTCTAAACATTTAAGTAATTTTATACAGTTGCAAATTTCAATTTACTACAACGAAACATAGTGGAAAATGGATTATATATCAATATTTTGAATACTTTGAAATAATTCAATATTGCAAAATAAGTAACGATTACTACTCAGTTATTTAGATATCATATACAAGGTGTCCCAGAAGTAATGGGACAAACTTTAAGGGGAGATAGGGGACATCACGAGGATTCAGATTTGCATAGCAACCCAGGGTCGGAAACGCTTTCCTGGCGCGGTAGTGACGACACAAAACACAAGAAAGACAGGATACGAATAAGAGGAGAAAACATGTTTATTATCCTTAGTACATAAAAAAAATTAAAAAGAAAGAACATTAAAGGGACAACGATCGTTATCAAAGTAGGTGTTCGAAATTACGACCCCGGGCCGTGATGCATGGAAGCGCAACTCCGGCGTATGGAAGATCTAATGTTCTCGAAAATACTGAGAGTGCCCCAGACTTCCCCAGCAGCTGCCACGATGCGTGCAACAAGTTCTTCAACACTTTCCAGCATCGTCCCAGCATTTTTACAGTACTAAGAATAATAAACATGTTTTCACTCCCTGTTCGTGTCCTGTCTTCCTTGTGTTTTGTGTCGTCACTACCGGTCCAGGAAAGCGTTTTCGACCCTGGATTGCTATGCAAATCTGAATCCTTGTGATGTCCCCTACCTCTCCTTAAAGTTTGTCTCATTACTTCTGGGACACCCTGTATACTGGATGTGAAGTTGCCCGAAACTAGGAAATCCACGAACCAGCTTACATTGTTCCATTGTACTTTTACTTGTTTTCAAATAGATTCTCATGTAAATACTGGTGTCATTAAATTATTTCAACATTTTACGAATGCAAGTATACCTTGACCCTGAAAACGTGATAGCCAAACCTTGAAATTGTACGATACAGGAGTCGCATTCTACAGGGAATCTTTTATTGTTCCTACCACCATTTTGAAAATAATATCTTTATTATACCTTTCTTTAGAATATGTTAAATAAAATGATCATGAAGATAACTCATTAAGGGTTCTGGTAGGAACAATAAAATTTTCCCTATATAATGCGAACCCTAGATACAGATAAAGTACTTAAGTACTTACGTAGCGAGTTTGTTCATAAATTTACCTAGCTATTTTTTTCCTTAAAATACACATGTGACTTTTAACTTATTACCTATTCTAAAATACATAAGTATTTACTTAATTTTTATGTTTTTGGTATAAATAAATCTAATATTTTTACTTTTAGTGCTTTTTCTAGACACATTGATAGCAAAGTTCTCCCTTACAACGCTCTTTGTTGACAAATAATTTACATGATCTGCCTGGTTTAAATTTTTTTAAGTTGTTTACACTTTAAACAGGACCTGATATCCCATATAAAAAAAATAAACGCGTCTGGAACATAGACCCTTCTGGTCCACTTACCCCATTTTTATGGGGCAACTGGACACATGAAGAAAGAAAGACGAAATATGCATATTTTTATATTTTTTTAGATAAAACTTAGACATATAAAAATCACTTGGCATATATCAAATATTACCCGAGCAAAGCCGCGGGGTTTGCTAGTAATTAAATAAAATTTAATGCAGAACAATATTTTTTAAAATAATATTTTCTTATTTAAAAATGTTTGCACATAATTATCAATTAAATAAATTAAGCTTATCTACAATTTTCGTTATATTTTCTGACCATTATCAAGTATACATATCTGTGTGTGTGGCAGAAGGAAAAGTTTGCCATTCTTTTCCGTAAAAAAGAAAGCAGAAAGAAAGAAAAAATATTCATATGAGAATTATAAAAGAAATTACCTTGATATCCATGGTTTGATATTTAAAAAAAATGTAAAATAAAATTCAAATAATAAGAAATATATATTATAAATCGTTAGCTGCATAAAGTTTCAAATTTAGGTTTTAGAGAATGAGACTGATAAAAATAAAATTCATGGCATATTTTAATGGATGTGCAGTTTAAAATAAATAAACAAATAAAAATAAATACCGGTATTAAAAAAAGCCGTAGTAAGTAAAAATAAATGCTTTACCCAGTATTTTTAGGTAAATTTCTGATTAAAAAGCAAGCGTAATTGGTTGTAAATTATAAACTTAGATTCTTTCACTTTATTGAATAGATTAGACTAATAGCACCCTCTATCGCCTTAAAAATGAGGAATCACTTAGGCAATACAGAAATTTGAGACGATTTCAATAATTAATTTAAAAGCAACTAATTAAAAATTCAAGAATTTTTCTAATGGAACATTAAAGTTATTTTCCGTCAATAATATTTTCTTATTTAAAATATTTTGCATGTAATTATCAATTAAATAAATTTTAAATCCAAACTTACAAACAATACCGACTATTTTTAATAAATAAATTAAGCTGATCTACAATTTTTGTTATATTTTCTGACCATTATCAAGAATATATATGTGTGTGTGTGGCAGAAAGAAAAGTTTGCTATTCTTTTCCGTAAAAAAAGAAAACGGAAATAAAGAAAAAATATTCATATGAGAATTATAAAATAAAATACTTTGATATAAATGGTTTGATATTTAAAAAATAAATAAAAATGTAAAATAAAATTCAAATAATAAGAAATATATGTTATAAATCATTAGCTGCATAAAGTTTCAAATTTAGGTTTTAGTGAATGAGACTGATAAAAATAAAATTCATGACAGCTTTTAATAGTTGTGCAGTTTAAAATAAATAAATAAATCAAAATAAATATTGGTATTAAAAAAAAAGAAGAAAAAAAGGAAAAAAGAAAAAAAGAAAGAAAAAGCCGTAGTAAGTATAAATGCTTTACTCAGTATTTTTAGGTAAATTTCTGATAAAAAGCAAGCCTAATTGGTTGTAAATTACTAACTTAAATTCTTTCACTTCGTTGAATAGGTTAGAGTGATAGCACCCTCTATCGCCTTATTTAAAGAATGGGGAATCACGTAGGCAATATAGAAATTTGTCACGATTTCAATAATTAATTTAAAAGTTACTAATTAAAAATTCAAGAATTTTTCTAATGGAACATTAAAGTTATTTACCTTCAAATCTTGACGAGCACTATCTAGTTATTACGTTAATGAGTAATTATCATGTAAACGATCCGTTCTGATTCTTTTAATTGTGTCAAACCGAAACGATGATTAAAACTATCAAAACTATTTAAATTGAATTGTATGGGTTTACTCACTTGTGAAAATATTCGACCTTGTTTAATGGTGCCTTTGTTTCGAAAAGATTTGGATCATTAACGAAATTAGCGGGAACTGCTGATAATACTTGGAAGAATACATTATTGAATTTATTTAATAAAAATATAAAATTATTTATTAAACTTTCGCAATGTTATATACACTTGAAGTAAGTGTAACTAATTATTATCGCTTTTAGTTTATATTTTTACACTTTTCTAATCACTTTTACTTAAAAATGTATTAATTAAAATAACGATGCACTAATTAATTAATCAGTGAGAATATGAGCGACGATATGTTTTAATTTTTATTTATTTTGCCTCTGAAAATTTCATTTAGAAATAATTGGTGTATTTTTAATATTCGTTGAAACAATCTTTATCTATCGATCAAACAAAGCTTAAAGTTTTAATTAGCTGTTGCCGTATGCTAATTTGTGTAATATTTTATGAGCGTTCTTTTAATTTATTTTTTAACTATATAAATTTCGTGAATGAACGAAAAATACATATTATATTTCTCTCATTTAAAATTTTCTCTTCATTATCATAAATATAAAAATACTGAAGTAAAATTGCATAGACGATGAATTCGAGAATGAATAATTTGTGATTTAATTTTTGTATATATTTATTAATTGATTTTCTATATTTTTATAAATATATTTTTTAAATTTATAAATAAATATATTTTTAAAATTTATAAATAAATAAATAAATTATAAGTAAAAAAATAAATAATAAATTGTTTAGAAATTTAGTTAACAGGCTCTTCCTCATGCAGCATTTCAATGCAAATATCTGTACTTTCCGCACACTCGCGAGTTTCAAACATGTACTTAATTCATGCCTTGATGGAAACATACGGTAATCTACACCAATAAAGAATTTAAAAGTTTTGCATTTAAAAAGAGTTTTAAGAAATTTAAATTATGCATGGTCGTAATTTTAAATTTTGTGTCATTATATATAAGTTTAAATTCAAAAGAATTCACTGTAAATGTTTTCATAAAGTAAAACATAAGAAATAAATTTGATTTGAAATGTAGTTAGCCCTTATTCCCAATAGCGGTCGGCAACATAAAAAGTCCCTTTTAAAATCTTCGATATGCAATTTTCCACCAATGGTACTACCACTATAAAAAAAACCTATTTGCGAAAAATGTTATAAAATCATAAATTTGACAGCGGCAGAGCTTATATTAAAGTTTTTTTTAAATATTTTTTTATAAATAAATAAAAACCATAAGTGGGTAAATGTGATCAGAGATCGCACAGAGGGTTTCGTTTAATATTCCTTTCAAAACACTGTGTCCTTTTGTAAAATCTGTTAGTTCCACATTTCGCAACCAGGCGACGCACTCTATTCTAAACAAACCTCTATCCGAAAGAAACTCCGTTTTACAACCTATCCGTAGATATAATAGTCGAGGGGATCGGGCCCATAGCACCCGAGATAGTTAGGCGCCCCCTGGCGGTAAAAAAATAGAACTAAAATATGTAAGGCGACGGTGCATAATATGAAAGAGTGGTGAGAGAGGTGTCTGCAAAAGTTAGAAAAGTGCCCCCGGGTAAAAAGGGTGGAGGTTAGAAAAATTGCTTAAAATACACAAATTTGAGACCGGAGGGATAATTTTAAGACTTTTTGAATTTTTTATGATTTGTCGTATGATCACAAGTGTTCACCTATAAGTATTAAACATTTCAAGTCTTCAACTTAATTAGGGGATCAGTTAAAAAAAAAGGTTAAAATACACAAGTTAGAGCCCAGACGAGTAAATATAAGACTTTTTCAAAATTTTATTACTTGTCGTTTTATGTGAGGTGTTCAGCTATAAGTATCCCAAATTTCAAGACTTCAACTTAATTAGGGGCTCAGTTAGTAAAAAAAAAAGCTCAAAAATACACAAGCTAGAGCCCAGACGGGTAAATATAAGACTTTTTCAAAATTTTATGATCTGTTGTTTCATGTGAGGTGTTCAGCTATAAGAATCCAAAATTTTAAGCATCCAACATATATAGTTTCTGAGAACCGGCTCTGTGACTGACAGACAGAAGAATTAAACGAATAGGGTTTCGACAGATGAACGAAACCCTAAAAATGGTTATAAATACATAAATTTGACAATCGTCTAAGCTTATTCTGAAGAATTAAGTGAAATTCGTACATGAGATGTGAGTTTAAATACATTCGAAAAGTCAGTTGGAGACATTTTTATACATACAGGATGTTCCAGAACTTCATGTACAAAGTTGAAGAGCAGGTTGAGAACATCGTTAGGAACTGTAATAAATTACATAGGAAAGCATGAGCGGAATCGTCAGCCTGACGCGATAAAGAGACACAAAGACACAGTAAAGACACAAAACAGAAAGCAGTGTAAACAGTTTTATTATACAGAAAAATATACAATGTATGTCTTACAAGTACAGGCATTACAGGAGGTGTTCGAAATTTCGCCCATTGACATGGATGAACGCATGACACCTACGCGATATGGATTGACGAACACTTTCGAAGATACCCGTTGTTTCGCTGATTGTAGCCGCAGCGATGGAGATTCGTGCCACCAGATCCATTTCAGAATTTAAAGGCGTGTCGTACGATAGATTAACATACAAGATCGGACATTTACGGCTAAATCTGAAATGGCAACAGTACTAGCTTCACCACTGACAAGGGGGAAGAATTAACAACCCTCCGAAATTTACCTGCGTTGAAGAATTGAAGCCTACGCTCTATGTTTTTAATATCTATTCTTTCCTAAAGCGAAGCACAGGTAGCGAGAGAGGCAGGCGATTTATTTATGTTTATTTATTTAGCTGATTTTTTTTATTATCGTACCTGTATCGTTCATCTTTAACTTACAAATGGATAATTAGTGTAATAATATAAAAGAAAAACCCTAAGTCTATGAGATTAAATTGTAAAAAATCAAATTCAGGTATTGTGTCAATTTATTCATATCGAATAAAGTTTTATTGAGTGTAATGTCAGTACCTCTATTTATTTTTAACTTTTAGAGTTATACAATTCTAAAAATTTGTTGGAAGGAATTTCTCCCTATCTGTAATTTTATTATTATTATTTCTTAAGTGTTAATATTATAAATATTATTGAATTGATTGTACGTTATTTACATTAAAAACAAAATTTTTATTTTATCTGTAAGAAAATGAAACTGCGTAAATTTTAAAAGATTATTGTAACGATTGTTTAATATGTTACTTCATAACTTAATAAAACATGGACTATAAAAAATTTCCTACCAAAGGGAAATAGTTATGAAATTTTCTGGAACTTCTAGAGTGCAACATTTCGTATATTTTTATATTACACCATTGCTTTTGATATATAACATTCAAGACGAAATTTTTACCTTGTTTTTCGTTGCACTTAAATCGTTCACTCATCATGTAAAAAAAAAAAAAGCGTATATCCGTGCATGAACATAGAATAGACATTAGATGCATAAAATAGAATATCTATTCTATGTTATGTATTCTATGTAAGATTCTATTGAAAACGTAAACATGCAACATTAAAAAAAGAAAGATTACAATAAGGTACAATAAGGTAGATACTCAATAATAAAATTGCTACAAGGATGGGGTATTTCTTCCCCATTGTCAGTAAAGGCGCTACGATCGCATATCACATTACTATTACGCTCTATGGGAGTGTCCTATCTTGTATGTTAATCTATGCGTCGTACATAATAGTCTTCATGGTAACCCAGAGAAAATATTCAAAAGGAGACAAATCATGTGATCTGGTGGCCATGCGACGGGACCTCCACGCTCACTCTAATTGTTTTTAAATTGCTGTTCCAAATTGTCAGTTACTCGCCTTGTTTATGAGATGGAGGCCCATCATGTTAAAACCGTATTCCGCGTCAAACATCTGCGGGGACATTGTTAAGAATTTCCAGAAGAACTTCCTATTCAAAGAAGATATACTTACGAGCGTCCAGTTGAGGTGGTAAGATGTATGGCCCCACTAAATTGCCCGCGACAATACCCGTCCACGCATCAACAGTGAAGCGTTCTTGTGCGGCTCGTGGTTAGGTTCCGTGTGGGTTGTTTTCCATTTATCGAACTCAGTCGACGTCTACAATGAGGAAGCCACACGTGCCGACCTTGAGAGTTCGCCTACAGCGCCACCTATGTTTTTCCGCCCATGCTTTCTTATGTAATTTTGGTTACTTAACAATGTTCTCCACCTCTCCTCCAAGTTTGTACACGAGCTTCTGCCACATCCAGTAGATATACATGAAGCAACATAAGGGATAAAAGTCATAGAGATAGTTCATTCGACGTTAATTGGCGATAAAGTGTAATGCATCCGATTTCTTTCGTGTTGTCCTGGAAATAAAATACAAATTTTACACCCCATATTTTAAATGAAGAGCATGCCGTAATCACCCTTAACGACACATACAAATTTTGTAGAGCTTCAAATAACATACTGGCTCCAAAATTTATTTTATGTAATTACTGTCTACAGACATTGATTCTTTTGGGCGGCCCTGTAAAATAACTATAAATTCTATACACGCTCTTCAGGGAAATCTTACTGCAGATCTACTGTATTGTAGACGTACTTACTGTAAACGTAACAACATATTATAATTACATTACCAACAACGTTCTTCAAACCCAATATTTAAATGTTTCAAAAAAGTTTCAGAAAATTGTTTCATAAAGCCATTTTCTAAAATTGTTAAGAAAAAAAAGGGGGGGGGGACGGGTACCATACCTTTGTTTATAATTAATTACAACCTACCACTAAAAATACAGCAAATAAAGCCATGGCTGTAATCTTCAACGCCAAAGCTATTGAAATTCAGCCAGTTTGTAAACTTAACACTATGCCGTCCGGCGACACCACAGTGGTGTCGTGCGCAAATTAGCTGCCAACGGCCGGCGACACTACAGTGGTGTCGTGTGCATAGCATTGTAACGACCGAAGAAAAACTCCGAGACCTTTCTGATTCTGAGTTGCCGGACTAGTTTTGGCCCAGCGTTTGTCCACGCCTAGAATGGTCAATTGATGATCGCCTGTTCTTGCCTTACATCTTGGAGACTGTTTTGCTGCGTACCATACGAAAGAGAAATACTAAGTACCAAAGAAAATGCAAATAAACAAATATATAAAAGAAACAAATTTTGTATTTATTTACATATGTATATCTTCAAAATTTCATGAAAGTAGGGAAACAGGGTTTAGAACTTATGAGAACTAACGATGAGATTAGTAAAACAATTTATAATCTCCCAATAATGTCAAGAACGGCCGGCGACTAGTCAACTGATCCGAATTAGCGCTGCCGTAGCCAAGCGAATAAATATTTACGAATCGTGCGGACGGCAAATTGTTAATAAATTCAAGTAAATTTTTAAGCATCGAAACCATTTTATTTAATTTTGATTTTGTGAGTTAGACCCTTGCAAAAATCGCAAACAAAACCATCTTCATAATTAGTGTTAAATTCGCTAAAGACATCGTGGGCAAACACTTTGCAAATTGACCTTCCATCTCTACTTGGTGCATTGTACATAAGTTGGTTGCAATGCATACATGAATCATCACCATCCTCATCTTTGTCGGTCAAATGCAACAAGTCTTCTTCCTCCTCAGAAGACGAGACCTCTATCCTTTTCTTTTCCTTCTTCCCTTGTCATCTTCCTCTTCACTTTCTTTTTCTTTATGTTTTCCTTTCTCCTGACGGCGTTTTCTGTCCTTGGTAGACTTGGTTATTGCATTAAGCAATTTTGATTTGTACGGGAATTAAATTAAAATGTCTTTAGAACTTCGGTTTCGGCTGATTTTCCTCTTCTTTTTTCCTTTTTCTTTTGGAGGAGGCCAGATGTATACCAGGAAGAATTGAAAGGACGATCAACTGCTTCTAGATATGGAAGTAAAAGTTTCAGGTAGTGTTAGGGTAGAACCGGATACCATCCAGCTTTGCCCTTCCGCTATCGATTATGCCACAGAGAACCTCTCTGACTAAACATAGCCTCAACCGAAACGAGAGCAACTTATAAGGCGCCACAAAAGTATGAAAACCTAGTAAATTAACCTCTCAAACATTGCATCACTTACTTTGAAAATACAGCAAAGCAGTAACTATATACTGGGTGTACCCCAGTGGTTTTATAAAACATAAAATGTTTCACTTTTGTGAAGAATACGTTTACATTGCTGCAAAGTGTCGTTTTCGATCGGTAAGCAACATCACGCTGCTAGACATGAACGATTGGTTCTTTTTCAAGTGTCAGTCTACATGTGACAGCACCCATTCTATATAACATATAAATAAAATCATATACAGGGCTATACTAAGAATTTGATACGTGGCACCCATGGATAGTAAATCCGGCAAGTGTGATTTCATTAGTTTTCGGCATTATTTTGTCTGAATTAAATTATATCTTAATATATGTGTGTGTGGGGGGGGGGGGATGGCGTGTAAAAATCTGTATGTAATATATAGGGCTGTACAAAATAATTCAAGTAAGTTTCCTTCTTTTTCTAGAAATTGCTTAAGGTGAATTTTCAACTGTGTTACACGTTTTATTACTAAGTTAAATTTTAGCATATTATGTAGAATCTGTACAAATCAATAGATCATATGCAGAGTTTCGCAAAAGTACTAAAGTACCTTTTGGCTATAGGTTGTAGTTGTTAAAATTTCGTTTTAAAATGGTACGTTTTCTAAAATGTTTACTTGAGTATAGTCTTTACCTTATTAAACAGCTATGTATTCGGGAGGTGTTAGAAAGTGTTTCATAATCTATGCTTGACGCATGAATTTTCTTTCCTCTTTAAATTTTCTATTGGTTATTATGCAAATAAAGTTTTATGCAACGAAACATTTCTGCTTTTTTAGGGTTCCATACTTAAAAAGTGAAAACAGAACCATTATAAGATCACTCCCGTGTCTTTCTGTCACATATATTTTACTCGTGAACTATAGTATGTGCAAAGTTCAAATTGGCTGAAGTAATAAAGACACATATTTACAGATTATTAACCATTCACAAATACATTTAGGAAAAATATATAGGGGCTAATTAAGTTACTTGAAAAAAAAATATTAGCTTTGTGTGGGTCGTGTGGATTATCGTGTGAAAGCTTTCGTAACGCAAAATTCAAAAATACAATTCTTTTAATTTTAGGTATTATATTTTCAGAGATATCGTCAAAAATGAAATGCAAAAATATGCCCCCCCCCCCCTCCATCTATTTCCGAATCTATTGAAACTAAAATTAGGAAAAAAGTAGTGGTAGTAGGCTTTACCTTAAACCTTGAAGAAAAACTATAGTGATTAACCTAGATCACATACTTTTTGAGAAAATCACATTTTTCTGTTTCACACAAATTTCAATTTACGGGAGTTTGACAAAGGAGTTGAGGAACTCTGTAGATACCTATAGTCGCAGAAGTATAAAAAGACTGTTGATATTGATTTACGAAAAAATTGTCGGTAATTAGCCGGGAATATCAACCCTTAAAGACACGGACGGTTTGGAAATGCATAAAGACACGTGCGGCGTATTCTATGCGACATCAGCTTTTAATGGCCTAGATAACAAAACTTAATGATATATTTGTATGTATAATGCAATGCCCAGTTGTAATATAAAAGCAATAAATGCGAAACTGTTAAAAACAGACCAATTAATCACAAACATACTATGGCATTCACGACTAGTTTACGTTGATTGGCTCTCTCAATACTCCACTCGTGTCTTTAAAGTTTAATTAAAAACCTATCCGGAAAAACGTGGTATGGACCAAGGTGGCGTTGCAACTTGCAACCTCCTTCTGAAGCGCGCTTAGCACAATGTCAAGTGTAAACTTTGAAGAGGGGTTTTGTTTTAGTTACACTGTAAATCTTAAAGATTATTACTACTCTTAATTTGGGTTTATGAATTTCCAAATGAAGTTTAAATATGCACTATTTGTATTATCAGAACCGAATTAAGTTCATCATAAACAGATTAGGAAAAGATTAAAAAAGAGTCGTACTTGATATTATTTACGCTTCATATCTCTTTGAAATTTCATGGTATATCCATTTATACCTTTCTAGTATATATAGCCTTACCCAACCCTACGTTGTACAGTTTGTTTACAAAGTTTTATTATTCTTTTAGAAAGGTTTTTTTTTATATAATAATACAGTTACTAATTAACATAGTTATTGTACGGAACCCTCCGTGCGCGAGTAATACTTGCCCTTGACCGTTTATGTAAGAATTCTAAAGTAAAAAATATATAAAAAAGATAAATCTGATAATTTATCATAATTATTTAATTTTTTTAATTTATATTTATTTAATTTTGTGCTGGCAACGATACATCTTAACAGAATTATCGTTTCAGCAGGTTAAAAATATATATTTTTAGTGCGTAAACTATAACTATATTTATACTGAATTTATTTAGAATTATTATTATTATTATTATTATTATTATTATTATTATTATTATTATTTATATGTGTTTGAATCTGTATAATAAAAAATATGTGATCTCATATATATATTCATGTAAGCAAGATATAATGTTTACGAAGAAGGTACAGACAGATGAAGTTATCTCAAAAGGGGATCTTTTACCCAGAGCCAGAATGTCTATAGTTTAACAATACGTTTGACACTACAGTCAAAATGATATTTACAACAGTCTCATGGATATTTTATGAGGAGTTATAAAAGTGGCCACCCAGGGTATGGGGGTAGGGAGTTCTCCCTCTCCGTGCGCCCCTGGTCAAGGGTGGGGCGCGTCCCATCCCATATGGTCCAAGTACGAATCAGGGTTGCTGCTGGCCACGGATTGAACGAGAAGCTTCAGGTCCGTCCCCCTCATTGTGACAACTGTGTCTCTTACGTAAGAGAGTAAAAGATATTGTATCATTATTCCTTCAGTTTTCATGGAATGAACTTCTGCTTCTAGAGTTCGTAATGTAAGCATCTTTGCTTCTTGAGCTCTCATGTAATAATGACTTCTCCTAGAGCTCTCGCGAGTATCACTACTTCTTCTTAAGCTCTCGCGAGTATCACTACTTCTTCTTAAGCTCTCGCGAGTATCACTACTTCTTCTTAAGCTCTCGAGATGATGAGCTCTCCTAGTAGCATAAAACGTTTATGTCTCTCTCTAAGTCTTTAAGGACTGAAGTATGAATTGGAGCGCTGCTTAAAGACAGCTCATATTATGCTCCCATACACTTATCGTAATCGGGTTTTCACCGGGCTTCATTTACCCGTGTTAGGGTACCTAATTCAACGACAATCTTAGAGACTTGTTAGTGCCTAAAGGATTTAAGTGCTCGTACATCCTGATGTATTCATCTGTGACTGTTCTAGAGTGATGTCAGCGATTTTTGATGAAAGAGATATGAGTTATTATTATATTTGTTCCCATATTTTTATTGTGAATTTTATGATGAGGATATATATTGTATCAATTGGTACTCAAGGATTTAAGTATATAAATAATGAATAAGTTTTAAATTAAAAGAAAATTAATATGATTGGTTTTGTTTTATCACCTAAATCATACGTGTCGTTTGACACAATATTCTTAACTTGTAAATATTTTTGTGTAAATAAAAATACTGTTAATTATTAAGCTTTGGTTTATATCTTTCATACACCATGAGTCTGTTAATTCAATTTAATATTAGCTTCTGTTTCAGGTTTAATTCGAAAACTTAATGTTCATTAGATGCGCGAATTTTATAAACGTAATTGGGTTACTTACTGGGTCTAAACGCTACTTATTTCACAAAAAAGTACACAACGTAATTGGGGATGTTTTTGGAGATATGTTCTCGCCCCTTTCTTTGGATAATTATGTATCAATTATGCCATAAGCTAGCCAGGACCGTTTTAAACGATGACAAATTTTTAGTTTGATTTTTTTCAATTAACACTATGGACTTCTTCAGGTTGAGTAATTAAGGGGTGATGGCCTTATTACTCCGGGGTTTTGGGAATAGGGTATTTGTTGAGCCCCCCCCCCCCTCTCTTCTTATGTTTGTATTATTAGTTTCATTTTTGTACCTGTATATTTTAAAGAATACGAATTATTTCCTCCAATTAATAATCCCAAGTATCCCCCTTTACCAAAATCTGTATGCTGGGGTTCTTAAAGCTGGTTACCGTTATATGGACCTAGTTCTCTCCAACATTTTGTATGGCTGCAAATTTCATTTCATTAATAACGAGATATAGTGAAAAATGTTTAAGGGTGTTTACCTTTATTTGTGAAAAAATCGACCCAACAATCAAAATCTCTTTTTGTGAGTATTACTAATCTCCAATTTGTACCTGGTCATTTGAGAAAAACAGCATATTAAATCTCTTTTTATAAATGCTGGTTTTTCTAGGTTTTTGGATTGTTGAAAAGCTCCATGCGACTTAATTTTTGATCAAAATTCATGAAACTGAAAAGAAAGAATCCTAATTTTGCTTACAAAGAAACTATGTATGGAGATTTTAAAATTCGACTTCGTTAAGATAATTAAATTTGATTTTTAACTTATTATAATGCAAAATTTTGAGGAAAATTGATACATAGATTTAAGTGAGTTTTAAGTGATTAAAATGTAAAATCTCAAAAATTAAAACGCGCGGAGAATTTTAAAATTTCGATTTAAAATTTTAAGTAAAAAACATCTTCCAATTATAATAACATTGAAAATTTCTTTTAAGGTGTTTTACATACTTATTGGCGAAATGTATATGAGCACAAAATTTCGCATCTGTATTGATGAAAATTCAAAAACTTAAATTTTATCATCCACCGTCTTCTTAAATATAATTTCTGCAGCTTATTATATGATCCAATGTTGCATAATAAATTAAGATTACTGAGCTATTCGGACCGCATTAAATTAACGGATAATTAGAGTGTAAAAGGAAATCCTTTCTCATTCTTTCAATTGCGTTAAACGTAATCCATAAAACCGAAATACCATGTAAATTGAAGACTAACGGTTTACTCGGTGTAAAGCTGCTCAAACCAGTTTAACGGTTCCTTGATTTCTAAAATGTAAAGATCGTTAAGACAATTACTGAGAATTTCTCGTAAATCTTCGTAGATTGCACAATTGAATTTATTTGATAGAAAAAACGAAAATAGTTAATTCATGTTCACGATATATATATAACATATTTTTTGAAGTATACATTGATTTCCTGTATCTTTTATATGATGTCATGTTGCATAATAAATTAGGATTATCGAACTATTCGGTCTGTATTAAATTTCTGATTTTCAAACTTCAAAATATGCAAATTTTGACTTTCACGTCAAAAACAATGCTTTAGCGGCAGCGAATAAAGTTTGGCTTTCAACTTACTGAAAGACAAAGTGGAAAACAATAATCGATATTAAGTAAGTGATTTGTTTCGATAAGTGCGATGTCTCAACGAAGTCATTAAGCGAATCAGAAGCTTGGACAGTTGTTGCCCGGTTAGAGTGGGGGCAAACACAAGCCGAAGTAGCAGAAGCCACAGGTATTTCACAAAATGTGATTTCCAGGATCTGGAAATGTTTTTTGGAGACTAGAAGACGTGAAGCAACGCCCGATAAAGATCGATATTTAACTCTAATGGCTCGAAGACACCGAAATATCAGTACCACTCATCTTTAACAACACCTTCGCTTGGCTACTGGCATCACAGTTTCAACTCAAACTGTCGGAAAGCGGCTCCACGCTGTGAGTCTGTATAATCCCAGACCAATGGTATGAGTTACATTAACAGCAAGGAACCGTGGCGCTTGCAGGGAGTGGGCAACAATTCTTGTGAACTAGAGGAGAAATGAATGGCGCAATATTATTTTCTCTGCCAAACTCCGTTTTTCTGTTTATCCTGATATTTTCACGTGGAGGGAATGTAGCATTAGAAACAATCCTGCGTTCGTGCAAGGAAATGAGAGATTTGGCGGTGGGATAGAATGGTCTATGCTGACATCGCCATTGATGGGCGCACCGGCCTCCACATGATTCGAACATACCTTTTTTTTTTTCAAAGATTAGTTTGTTTTTTTATTAAATTGCCAACGTTTGTTACATTCATATTTTTGTAATTTTCTAATATTAAGTAAGTTAACAGCTTTAGTATGTCTAAAATATTATAGTTACATTTATTCGTCCCATTATGTGTTACACTGCTTCACGAAAATTATTATTTGCATTGGAACTTCAGAAGGTATCTTACCCATAAATAGTTGGCCATCTTACCCCAATCTTAGAGTAAAATGTCGAAATACACAAAATTTTCGTTGCTTTCTATAATGTCTATAAAATGAAATATGTTTATAAATCGTACATCAAAATACAAATATTAACAAGAAATCTATGAATAACAAATAAAAACAACAGGCGTTTTTTAAAGCAATCAAGCCAAAAATTTCTGCATTTTCGCCCAATCTACACTATTGTTTTCAAATAATATTTTTCTCAACAAAAACATGCATTTAAAGAATGGCAGATTAATTGATTAGGTTATAAGAAAATAAAATACGTTACGTTTTTATTTGAATTTGTTATGCATTTAAAACATTTATTATTATTGTTATTATTAGCATATACCCGAAACCTAGATATTGTAGGTATGTTAGTAATAATCATAAATAAACTGTAAAGTCAACTTCAAACACGTGATCAAGCAAAACATAAAAAAAATATAAATATAATTAATTGTTGCTGTATTTTCATTCGAGTGTGTGTATTTTTTCGTAAACTGTCTAAAATTTCAAATGTCGGTTTTATTAATGTGGTTTAATTGGGTGGTTAATTATTAATACGGTTATTTATTAAACATGGTTTTATTTATATACATTCTTCCTTAAAAGTTTAAATTTTTGATTAATATACATATCACATTTCAAATTCCACATTAAATTTAGTATAGAATAACGTATTGAATTTCATTATCATTATATTGCAAGCAAATATCATACGGATAAGAAGTTATCGAATCCAAAATCGCTCAAGTATAGACGAGTGCTGAACCAAAGTATCAGGCTACGGTTTAAAAATACTAAAGGAAGAATATTGAAAATTGAAAATCTGAAAATTTATGGTAATCACATTATTATCCTTATTATTTAATTAATTGTGTACAGTTGCAAATTTCATTTGATTAGAAACAAAATAAAATAAAGAATGGTTAAATATAATTTCTGTTAGAAAAATAAAACTTTAAAATTGTTTAATAAAAAATTTTTTGTTAAAATCACCATAAAATATAAAATAACACACAGGACGCGTTTCGGATTGGAAATTTTAACAGCCCGTCACCAGCCAAAGTAAACACGTGTCCGAAAGCGGTTTAGGTAACAATTGAACAGGATGGGCAAAAAAGAGAACTTATTAAGAATGCGACAGGTGGCGCTTGAGGAAAAGAAAACACCAATCACAGAGGAACACATGCAGAAAAGGAAGGTGTTGCCAAAATGAAGGAAAAAGTAACAGAAAAGAATAACGAAAATTAAAATAAATAAATAAATGAATGAATAAATAAATAAAAATAAAAGTAAAAAGAGAAAATACAAGAACAAAAGAAAAATATTTTTTTTTATCTTTTATATATATGTTAGAGGGCTCTGTTCCCTGCGTGCTATGCTCGCCAACCTCCCTTTCAGGCCTCACAGACTCCAAACACATGGTAAGATTAAAAAGGCAAGATTAAAAAAAAACTTCTTAATGGATCATCTTGATTTTTTTTAAATTAAAGCTTATGTAATTGCCTTCGATATGAATTAAATCTGTTATTAAAATTATTAAAAAAAAAAGTTATTAAGAAATAAGAACGAATTTTTTTAACAAAAAAAATGTTTTTTTTAATCAGCCATTGCATTATTTTTTTAAATAAATTTATGGGTTCCTTTAATTTAACTAGAAGCTATACTCACGAAGTTTACGAAAAATAATTATTTTTGTGTTTCATATAATTCTACAAGGCGCTATCATGCCCACCGTCCAGACGAAATTTTCCAAAGCAGTTGAACATATTTGTTTATAACTTACAGTAGAAGCAACGAAATCTATTTTAAAAAAATTCTTGTTTAAACCTTAAGATATGTACAACAAACTGTTAAAATTTCAAAAAGTTCCATCATGTAGTTTTCTTACAAAATAGGATAATAAAAAGTGCTTTTTGTTTGGTCTCCTAATGTAGAAGGTCCCCTTAACGCGTGTAGACGATTGTGAAAGATAAATCCGTTTGCACTGAAATTAATATAAAAAGCTCATCATTTGATTCCAGCTTTTATTCCATAATAGAATTAAAACATTCATCAGTCAATAAAGAAAACAATTGGATATAAATAAACACAAATGTAAGACGTAATCGAACTTAAAAAAAGGGCTGAAGAAAATAGTAGGAGAGCTGTTGAACATTTTTGAGTAGGTATTTGAGGCACCATGAAAATTTGTGCAACACTTCTTTTCTAATGCCTGAATACAAAATCGAATGTATGGCTGAAGGATCGTGGCCCAAAAACTGTGCCAGACACGTGTCAAGTGCCATTTGGCACTTGACAAGTGTCTGGCTCAGTTTTTGTGCCGACTAAAGTGTCTGTCATTTTCAAAATATTTTTTTCTAAGCATAAATATTATTCTGCCTCAATCTCAGCGTGCCTCAAATACCTTTTTTGGGTAGTCAAAAAATGGCACTTGACACGTGTCTGGCACAGTTTTTGGGCCCCGATCCTTCAGCCAGACATTCGATTTTGTATTCAGCCATTACAAAAGAAGTGTTGCACAAATTTTCAGGGTGCTCAAATACCTTCCCTAAAATGTTTAACAGCTCTTGGACTAAAAGCAATAAAAAAGACTTATTGTAAAGAGTGATTTTTGATAATTTCTTCTGTTGTTACCACTTGACGTCAGTCCAATGCGAAAGTATCGCCTTTAACCAATTTAACATTTTTTTAAATACATCATTGCTATTTTTCATACAAATATGATTTTTGGTATTATAGTGAGCATTCTAAAAAATATAAATTAAATGTAAAAAATTTATTAGTTATACATTTTTATAAAAAAGGCTTTTTACTTATATTCTGTAACACGGGAAGACCCGTGTCAATATAATAAACGAAAATAAGTATTCAAACTTTCTGAGGAGAATTTAGAATTCCTTAAACGAAATAAAGTGAAAAATAGTTTAATATAATTTCTGTACCTTTTTATGTAATGCAATGTTTCAGAATAAATTAAGATCACTGAAGTATTAGGACTGTATTAAGTTAACGGATAATTAGCCGTGTAAACGGAAAACTTTTATCATTCTCTCAACTGCTTTAAACGGAAACCATGAATCCCTAATAGCATGTAAATTGAAGACTAAGGGTTTATCCACTTGTGAAACTGTTCAGTCCAGTTTAACGGCTCCTTGATTTCTAAAATGTAAAGATCATTAAGGCAATTACTGAGAATTTCCTGTAACACTTGTCAGGTCAGACAATAGAACTTACTAGATAGAAATAATAAAAATAGTTACTTCATTTTCACAATGCAGAACAAATTTCTTGAAGTATAAATAAATAATTATATAATCAGATCTTTTTATTTTTATTAGTAGGGGGCTCGGCCACCTACGAGCTACACTCGCCAACCCACGTTCAGACACCACAGTCTCTAAAAGCACGTTAATTTGATTGGCTTTAAAAAGATTTTGAAAGATTGAATTATAATTTCAAAAACAGTGGCGATCTCCCTATAAATGGGTTTTCATTCATTTTTCTTCGATTGGAGAATTTTATGGAAAAATCAGCTGCTGTTAAAAGATACAATGGCTGTTTTCGTCTTTGATTAAAAAAATCAGTTAAACATTTCAAAATAAGCTAATATAATAAGCAAATCTGCATCAAAATGCAAATATATTTCACAAATATCAATGCCTTCTTTTGACGGAAACGACACAGAAGGCTAACGAATCTTAACTAAACCATTTAAGCAATTTCTTTATTTTCTGTTTCACAGATTTTTCTCTTTCAAATCATATTTTTTGTTGGTGACACTTCATTTTCAGCTTGTAATCTTTTTTTATTTTTATTGGATTACTAAATAATCGCTCGAAAGCAGTCTAAACGCGTTCAATAAAATTAATATTAATCTTTTTAATATAATCTCAAAATATCAAATTAATGTCTCGCGGAATTTTTAAATTTAAAATGTTTTGCAATATTACTTTTTGTTCATTTTGCTTAATAAGTGTAATGTGACGTAAATGTGATGTAATTTCTCCTATTTAAGACTTCTAACGCATGTTAATGAATTTATTATTTTACAAAATCCTTATAAAATTCACGTGTAAACATAGTTTTTATGAAGTAATTTTCAATAAGTTCCAGCTTTTCACGCGTAATTATTTAATTCTAATTTGAAAGATTGTTTTTCTGTTAATAATAGTCATGTGTAAATAAATTTTTAATTTGAAGCAAACATTATTTGCGCTGTTTATACAGTTGGTAAAAGTTTAAATTAATACCATTTCCTAAAATAAGTAAAAAATATATCTCGAAATGCTAAAAATTTGAATTTAAAATAGAAATAAAACCTCAAAAAATGAGTCAAATTAAAAAAGTGAATGCAGTCTGCACACCGGGAAATTCTAACGTATAAAACGATCAAAAAATGATTAAATTCCCATGTATAGTTTTTGCTACTATAAAACTTTTTTAATGGAACGATTTTGTCCAACTTTAGCATTAGATATCTCTTAAAATAATTATTCGATTTGAAAACTGTTTGCATCAGCGTGTTTATCAAACATTGATCTATAATACCACCGATTTTCATATTTTTGTATGCAGTATTTTTCTTAATATTAACGGAGAAGGTCATCCTGTTACAAAAAATTCAAAAACGGGAGCGGCGGCGGCGGAAGTGACAGCGTAAGTTACTTTTTATTAGAATAGAGAGATTATCCCTTTGAACTAATATTTCGCTCAACAAAAGCATAGATTAAATTAATGGCAGATTAATTCATCAGGCGGTAAGAAAATAATAAGCGACAAGTTTTAATTCGTATTTGTTATGCATTTAATGCATCATTTTAGGTAATGCAATGTTGCAGAATAAATTAAGATCACTGAACTATTAGGACTGTATTAAGTTAAAGGATAATTAGCGTGTAAATGGAAATCCTTTCTCATTCTCTCAACTGCTTTAAGGGGAAACCATGAATCCCTAATACTATGTAAATTGAAGACTAAAGGTTTAACTACTTGTGAAACTGTTCAGTCCAGTTTAACGGCTCCTTGATTTCTAAAATGTAAAGATCGTTAAGGCAATGACTAAGAATTTTCTGTAACACTTGTCAGGTCAGACAATAGAATTTACTAGATAAAAATAATAAAAATAGTTACTTCATTTTCACAATGTAGAACAAATTTCTAGAAGTATAAATAAATCTACCCTATATATATAAAATCCTAATGAAACGAATTTATGAAACGGATATATGAAACGAACTTATGAAACGGATGTATGAATCGACTGATTAAACAACTCATTATGTTTCAAGCGATTTCTCCTAAAATATGGAATACTTTGCGACGAAATTAACACCAAAACTCAGCATTGATCCGCAGATCTCAAAACTAGTATTAGAATTTTTAAATTCGAATTAGTTTTCGAAATATTAATTTTTTTCTAATTTTATATACATTTTTCTAATGATGGCAACTCAAATGTTAATCAAACATATATTTTTTTTTCATATTTCAGAAAAGGTTGACATGGTAACACGGCTATTGTTGTTTATTTGATAATAAATGTTTATTTACTTTTATTTCTTTTTATAAATTATATAAATTATTTTATCCTATAATTATTAATTATTTTTTTTATATTTCCTTTAGAAAATAATAGAAAATAATTAAAAAATACGGTACTACTTAGTTATTCCATCGACCAATTTCGCCAAATTATACAAATTGACATAATTTTTACCTTAAATAACGAAAGAACAAATAAATTAGTATAACATTAATAAATATACAAATAAAAAGTTGAAATAAAAATCACTTGATGACGTAAACACGTGTAACTTGCTTAAAGTCAGGTGAATGTGACATTTACGATCAACCATTATTGGCATTTAATCTTATAGTTTAGCGATAGATTTTTGGTCGACGGGATAACTAAGTAATACCAAAAATGCATATGTAACTGGTATTTGAAAACGAGGTTTTCGCCAAATTTTCGTAAAAAAAAAAAAAAAAAAAAAAAAAAAAAAAAAAAAAAAAAAAAAAATATTCACGCCAAACCTGTTGTGCGTATATGACATCTTTCCGATTATTACCACTCGAAAAAAAAAAAAAAAATGCTAACTGGCGAGTTGAAAAAAAGCTATTGGAGAGATTTGCATCAGGCTATCGTAACAGTACCAATAATTCTTTGCAACCATGGCAAATGTTATGTAGCTTTATTCGAATTTTTTTTTTTTTTTTTTTTTTTTTTTTTTTTTAATCAAAATGGAAAACTTACGGTCCCATATTGGCGCGATTTTTTTCTGACGCCAATGTCATATGCGGAACGGGCACTTAACTGGTGCCGAAGTGTCGTTATTTTGCTTGATATTATAGAACGAATGTTGTTGTTTATGCTGTTGATGCGTTCCTCAAATTGACGTCGTTAAAAAATCGCGCCAATATGGGACGTATATGACATCTGTGCCAAACTTTCATATGAACGGCGAAGCGATCAGACCGTATTTGTTTATGGCAGTTGATGATTTGAGCTATTATAATATAGATGAAATGATGGCGATAGAATAATATTTGGCGACTTATCACCTGTGCCTAGCTAACATTAAAGTACCAAAATGGCACCTAGAGTATATAAAGCGAAGTGGTCCGCCTGGAGCTGTTGATGATAGTCACATGACTTAGTCTATTGTTATAGAGATTGTTTTAAAATACCGGGAGATAAAGACTCTGTATACTTAATTTATTTTATTTTAGCTTATTTTCAAATGTTTAACTGATCCTCTTTAATCAAAAACGAAAACAACCATTGGATGGCTTAACAGCAACTGATTCGCCCTTAAATTTTTGCAATCAAGGGGAATTGAATGGAAACCCGTTTACAGGGAGATCTGCACAGCTTTTTTCAGTATAATTCAATCTTCTCTAATATTTTTAAAACCCATCATATTAGCATGTTTTTAGATTCTGCGGTGTCTGAACAGGGGTTGGCGAGCGTAGCTTGCAGGGGGTAGAGCCCCCTAGTAATTATATAATTAGATCTTTTATTTTTATTATTATCACTTTGAACTATTATTTCGCTCAACAAAAGCATCGATTAAAATAATGGCAGATTAATTCATTAGGCGGTAAGAAAATAATATGCAAGAAGTTTTAATTAGTATTTGTTATGCATTTAATGCAGACAATTTCATGCATGTTATGCATATTTTTATGTAATGCAACGTTGCAGAATAAATTAAGATCACTGAACTAGTAAGACTGTATTGAGTTAACGGAAGATTAGTGTGTAAACGAAAATCCTTTCTCATTCTTTCAACTGCTTTAAGCAGAAACCATGAAACCCAAATACTATGTGAATTGAAGACTAAGGGTTTATCCACTTGTGAAAATGTTCAGTCCAGTTTAACGGTTATCTGATTTCTAAAATGT
This sequence comes from Maratus speciosus, assembly GCA_963932465.1. Classification (NCBI taxonomy): domain Eukaryota; kingdom Metazoa; phylum Arthropoda; class Arachnida; order Araneae; family Salticidae; genus Maratus; species Maratus speciosus. Next base: position 495,798,733 of record OZ010794.1, on the reverse strand, counting down.
AAAGATCGTTAAGGCAATTACTGAGAATTTCCTGTAACACTTGTGAGGTTAGATGATAGAATGTACTAGAAAGAAATAATAAAAATGATTAACTCACTTTCACAATATAGTAGAACACATTTATTGAAGTATACATAACTAACTAGTAAATCTGCAGATCAGGAGCCTCAACGTCAGCTCTACAATTCATTGTGTTTAGCACCCTTTGAGTAATATTAATCTTTCTACAAAAAACGAAATTTAAAGTTTTGAAATTACATAAACATTTATAAAACGAAAAAATATTTCGAAGGTTTCTGACATTAGAAACGTTAAATTAAACCCCTTGTTATGTAATGGTATTCTGAAAATCACTTGAGCTACTTATTCTGGTAATTTTTAGATAATAAAGTAGATTTCTTCAAGGGGGCTCTGCCCCCCTGAACCCCTTCGTAGTGTAATTTAATTTACATTTGTAATTATCAATTAATTGTGTTAATGTCCTTTAGTAAATTCTACCAATAGACGGAAACGTACATGAATTCTTTTCTACAGTCCTGTATATTACGTGAAGATTTTTACGCGTCGTCTATAACAGTTAAATTTAATGCAGACAAAAAACCCTCTTAAAACTGCTCATATCACATTTCCGGGGATTAGTATGCATAGTGTGCACCATATATCCAGTTTCTGCGGAGTCCTGTATATGGTTCTATTTAAATTCTGCAAACATTTGTTAGTATACTAAATGTAATTGGGCTGGGAAATACATAACTCAAAAAAAAAAAAAAAAAAAAAACCACTGAAGCAATTTGCGCTCATTTTCATTTATACTTACGAATTCATTTGTGTATCCCTGTACATGGTCTATACAATATTTAAGCACTACTTATTAAGCACAAATTTACTTAACGTTAAAACGCACACCATAATCGAAAATGTTCTTCAGCAATCATCCCTAATAGACCAGAACTGTATCCGAAATTTTTTATGTGACCCTATAAATGAACGATAAATACGATTACAAATCATATTCAAGCTTCTTGTAGTCAACCACAGTAATGTAATTTAATTTCATAATGTTTGAATTAGTGCAACACAATTAACGCACTGACGACAGGCAATTTAATTAAATCTGAGTTTAAAAACAGTAGAAGCTCCTCCCTCTTCTGAAAGTGTCTCGGAAATTGGTTTCTGAGATATGCTTTTCATGTTTATGCAGCAGTAAATATCTTTCAATGTACGGATGTAATATATAATGTCTTACAATCTATAAAAAATATGGACAACACAATATAAATGTCTTTTCTGTAAGGTAGAAGTCACTCCCTTAGTCAATGATGTATTCTGAATAAAAACGAGAATTCTCGTTTCCCGTCGCTAATGTGTTAAAATAAGCTGTGAAGAGTTTTTTTTTCCCAGTAGACAACAATTTAATTGACCACTTTTGCGTGACCCTGAAAAAAACATATGCTTTGCACCCCATATACTACAAAAATGTTTCAAAAATACATATCAATTTTATTATTTTGTAACAGAGTAACATCATTAAAAAACGCCACAAAAGGATTTTCTTCAAAGATTGTAATATTATGAATACTTTTGAGTTCCCTGTACGCATGCTGTAAGTGCCACACATAACATATTTTATAGTAACCAGGTTCTAGTGCACCTTAATAAAGTATATAAATTTCATTACGTTTAAAATTGTGTAACATTATTAAAATACACCGCAGACGATTTTTCCCAAACACTATAATGTAACGGAATAGTTTTGAGTGCCCCTGTAATTAAGCTATGAATGCTACACTCTTCATTTTTAATACCAAACATACTTTGGCAAACCTCGATAACGTATATCAATTACATGTAATCCCGACTATATTTACGCGAGTTAGAGCACGTAGAGAAACACGGCAGGCGACAGATAGAAAAACTGAAGTCATAAATACTTTTCATCCATGTTGGAAAGTGTTAAAAAGGATTTACATGCCTTTAACTGTACTTTTTTTTCAGCATGGTTAAACATTAGTTTAAACATCCTAATCCATGCGATAGCAATAACATATTAAAAGCCCCTCAAAATATGCATATCTAGAGATCTATAAATCTACTGGAAAATAATTCATTATCGTGTCCACTGTTAATTGCATAAATTGCATCGATTTGGCGCGATAAAATATTTTTGGTGATAGCCTTTTAATAGTACCTGCAACAAAATTAACGTAATTTACTAACTTCATTCATATTTGACGCAATGATAGGCTACGAATAACAGTCGCTAGGCAACGAAGAAAAGGAAAAAAAAAAGAAATATGTATCATGTAAACAAGAAAATTAATTTAAAAATTCTTTATATTATTAGAATACATGTATAAATGTCCTCAAAACATTATACACGTAAATAAAAAAATCTGATAGATATATTGATAAAACTTCAATATAATAGGAATAATTTAAAACCCTTATTTGGAATTTTAGTATCCATAATTTGACATTTAAATCCATTAATCAAACGTGCCATTTTCTTTCAACTAATCGAAATTTGAAAATCGTCTGACTTGCCGTAGAAAAAAAAGCATTATAAAGAAAAATAAAATCTTCCATATTTTCCGAACGAATGAACGAAATTTAACCAAAAACTATACAGCTACGTCCGGGTATCTCACAAATATGCCCAATTAATTTCAAGCTGATCGGATGCTTTTTGCGGCAGTTATCGCGGAACAGACAGACAGACAGACAGACAGACGGACAGACAGACAAACGGAAATCAAAACTTTTCGTGTCTCCACAGTAAGCCTTCACTGACGTTTCGGCAATTATATAATTAGATTTTTAATTTCCATTATTATTCTTTTCAAATAATATTTCGCTCAACAAAAACATACGTTAAAATAATGTCAGAATTATTCATTAGGTAGTAAGAAACTAATATACGACATAATTTAATTTGTACTTGTTATGCATTTAACCCCTTAATTCTCCCTCGCGTGATATTCACGGGCTGTGTCTTTTACTCAGATGTTTGATTCCCACCAGTTTTATAAAATAGTGCAATTGACTTTATTATGGTATCATTTTACCTGTCATTAAATAAGGTGAATATTTCTGTGAATTATAGCTCTGGAGGTGCCTTGCCAGGTGAAGGTCTCATTTCTTGATCAAGGTTCTAAATTACGAGACCAACTTGAGTAGCAATGCGCAGGCACAAAACCACAATATCAAAATGTTAAGTAACCGGATTAACTAAGTTCACATCTAAGCAGTAGGCACAGCCGATAGGCTGAAGGACTAGGCTCTTGTCAGATTTATTGGCGCTACGCGGCGATTAGGTGGTCACCGCCCCGATATCAGGTATCAAACCCGTTCAGCTGGGGCGACCCAGGATGTAGGGGCCTGGTCATCGGTTAGAAAGAAAGAAAGGTGAATATTTCTTTTTCAAAAAAGTGGTGGAAATGAGCAATTTGAATTTTTAAACCGTAATTTAATGCGACCGTTAAGGAGTTAAAAAATCCATTTTTACTTAAATTAACATAAATAGCTAATGATTTGTTTCCAGCTTATATTCCACAAAAAAACTAAAACTTTCATCAATCATTAAATAAAATATAAATAAAATGAAAATTTAGGACATGTAATCGTTTTAACTACTGAAATGAACAGAATCAAAAAGGAGGATTTTAAATAGAGAGACTTGGCGATTTCTTCGGATGTTAACTTCTGAAATGGGTTCCAATATGAAAATATCGCTTTTAATACGATTTAAAAATTTATTTGAACGCATTATTTATATTTTTCATATAAATATGATTTTTCGTTTTGTTAGTCAGCATTCTAAAATCATATTAAATGTAAAATTTCTATTAGGGTTATTAGTGATAATAAAAAAAAAAATCGTAAAGCCGTTCGAATTTTTCTAGCTGATATCTCTGAGAGTATTTGTTGATACGTTTTTTCATTTATTTTTGATAAACTGAAATTTTTTAAATCAAAAAACGAGTTTTAACCATGCAAAAGTATGCTAATGTACTTTCGAAAAATTTCGCATTCATTGCTATGCTTTTAAATTGGGCAGAGAAAAAAGGATGTTAATTATATATATATATATGTGGTTTTCCGCCTATAAAGGCGAAATAAAGTGAAAAGTGATTGAATATAATTCCTGTATATTTTTATATAATGCAATGTTGCAGAATAAATTAAGATCATTGGACTATTAGGACTGTATAAAGTTAAAGGATAATTAGTATGTAAACGGAAATCCTGTCTCAATCAAGTTAATACCATGTAAATTGAAGACTAAGGATTTATCCACTTGTGAAACTGTTCAGTCCAGTTTAACGGTTCTCTGATTTCTAAAATGTAAAGATCGTTAAGGCAATTTCTGAGAATTTCCTGTTACACTTGTCAGGTTAAACAATAGAATTTACTAGATAGAAATAATAAAAATACTTAATTCACTTTCAAAATAGGAAAAACTTCTAGAATTATGCATAAATAATTTTATAATTAGGTCTTTTTCTTTTTATTATTATCCTTTTGAAGTAATACTTCGCTCAACAAATGCACACATTGAAATAATGGCAGATTAATTAATTAGGCCGTATTTGTTATTCTTTTAATGCTTGCAATTGTCATGTATACTATGCATCTTTTTATATAATGCAATGTTGCAGAAAAATTTAAGATCACTGAACTATTAGGACTGTATTAAGTTAACATTTAATTAGTGTATAAAGGGAAATCCTTTTACATTCTCTCAATTGCTTTAACCGGAAACCATGAAACCCAAATACCATGTAAATTGAAGACTAAGGGCTTATCCACTTATGAAACTGTTCAGTCCAGTTTAACGGTTCCTTGATTTCTAACATATAAAGATCCTAATGGTAATTACTGAGAATTTCCCGTACAACTTCGCACGTTACACAATAGAATTTATTTGATAGAAAAATTAAAATTAGTTAATTCATAAGGAAGAGAGGGATTTTTTTTTTCTATTTGCTGTGACGTACATAAAGTTTTATGTAACGAAACATTTCTGCTTTTTTTAGAAATCCAAAGCAAAAAATATAAAATAGATGAATATGAAAAGTTATGATAATTATTTCAATTTTTTCTTTTTTACTTAATTAATTTTGTATGGTTGCAAATTTCATTTCATTAATAGCGAGATATAGCGAAAAAATGGTTAAACGTAATTTCTGTATCATATTATATCATGTAATGTTGCAGAATAAATTAAGATTACTGAATTATTCGGATTGTATTAAATTAACGGATATTTAGAGTGTAAATGGAAATCCGCTCTGATTCTTTCAGTTGCGTTAAACGTAATCCATAAAACCCAAATAGCATGTAAAATGATGTCAAAGGGTTTTCTGTATCATATTATATAATGCATTGTTGTATGATAAGTTAAGATTACTAAAGTATTTGAACTGTAATAAGTTAACGGATAATTAGTGTGTAAACGGAAATCCTTTCTCATTCTCTCAACTGCTTTAACCGGAAACCATGAAACTCAAATACCATGTAAATTGAAGACTAAATGTTTATCCACTTGTGAAACTGTTCACTCCTGTTTAACGATTCGCCGATTTCTAAAATATAAAGATCGCCAAAGCAATTAGTAAGAATTTCCTGTATAACACTTGTCAGATTAGACAATAGAATGTACTACATAGAAATAATCAAAACTAGAAACCACGAACTCTTCTTTTTCAGAATTTAGGGTCGCCCACAATGAAAAAAATACATAAATATTGATAGTACAAAACATATTTCAGTTTCAAAGTTTAAAATACACGCTTATATTCTATATAAAATGACGCCATTTGCATCCGCTGAAAAATTCCACATTTAACATCCTGTCTTAAATAATATCTATAGAAAAGTATTACATATGACGTCACTTTATTTTAAAAAGAGGATATAAGTCACACAAATATATTTTTTAAATATATTATTATACAAGACGATATTCTTGTCATACCAAGTATTTTATTTGCAATTTTCTTTCAGATGTTACGAGAAAATGTCAACAAAAAGATATAGTAATCTACTATTTTCCAACTAATTTCTCTTTACTTTTTACAGAAATAGGTACTTAATTTGCCATCATTACAGAAATGGCATTAAAAACTATAAAAAAATAATTTTCTCAAGAATAAATAGAGGTGCAGTTTTCAAACAAACTGTAGTTAAAGGTGCTTTTTTTTCTAATATATGAAGGTGTAAAAATTGAAAATGTGAGGTGCTTAGAAGTTAAAAAAAAATTACAGTAGAGATTATCAGTATTTAACCGTACAATGATACATCTGCTTCGTTTTACGACTGGCTTATGTAACGTAACGTTAGTTTATAGGGTCGACACTTTAATTGATGCCTCCAAGAAACAGCTTATCTGAGGCTAATAGTTAATTTACTTTCACAATGTAGAACACATCTCTAGAACTATACATAACTAATTATAAAATTAACTTTTTCAGTTTATGTAATTTTCTTTGTAAATAATATTTTTTTTAAAAACAAAAGCATAAATTAAAATAATAGAAGAGTAATTAATCATATGGTAAGAAATGAGATATGGCGTATTTTAATTTGTAATTGTTGTTTTATTTATTTATTTTAATTAGCATATTTTCAATATACCTTAAAACAGCTTCAAGCATGTGATCAAACAAATCTTTAAATAAATTATATGCATATAAGATAACTATATTTATTTATTTATTAAGTTAACATATTTTCAATATCTCTTAAAACAGCTTCAAGCATGTGATCAAATGAATCTTTAAATAAATTATATGCATAACTAGCTGTACCCGGCCACGCGTTGCTGTGACTCAGTTTGGCTAAATGGAAAAGAAAGAAAAGAGAAAGTGCACGTTTCTCATATGTTTAATTTCATGATGCTCGTGGATATACAATATTTTTTGTTGTTACATTGTCTGTGCAAATATAGAGATTGTCTGGTTTGCCGATTCTAGAACACAAAACATATAATTGTCCGTGCGAGAAGCAATCCGTGTCTAGATCTAAACCGCAGAATTCTAAAGCTTGGCCCTAAGGTTTGTTGATGGAGATTGCAAACGCCAATCAAATTAGTAATTGCAATATCTCAGATTGAAATGGCAAATCCATTGGAATCAAAGGAATGTGAGGAATGAGGACATCCTCACCTTTGAAAGGTCCTGTCAAGGTTGTTGCTTCTACGATGTTGCTCATTATTATTTTACTGCAAGCCGCATGACGTTGCAAAGCTTTGGCTAATAGATATTTTGCAACATCATAATTGGCACACCGATTGTCAATTGCAGTACGTGCGGTGGCGTCCCTAGCAGATCAAGAGAATTAAAAAGACGAGTGCCCAGTTAAACTGATAGCATTGAGCTCACAGGCTATTCGCAAAAATTGTATATTATACTATTATTTCAAAGAATAATGCCACTTGAAAAAAAAATTAAGAGGGGATTATCCCACATTTCTCCCTTTTATACTGAAACAATGAACATCCAAGTCTAATCAGGGAAGTGCCTTATCAGAATAAACCAGTATACCAAATTTGAAGCAAATAGGATAACTCTGCATGAAAAACCCATTTATCTAAATTAAGGCGGGATATGCCCCCGTTTTTCCCCTTTATACTTAATCAGTGAACTCCCAAAACTAATCAGAGTAGCGCCTTATCAGAATGAACCTATTCACTAAATTTGAAGCAAATCGGATAATTCTACATGAAAAACCCATTTATCTAAATTAAGGTGTGTAGTTAGGACCCAGTTTATCCTTTACATTTAACCAATAAAACACCAAAACTAATCAAGGAAGCACCTTATCAGAATGAACCTATTAACAAAATTTGAATCAATTCGAAAATTCTGTATGGAAAACCCATTTATCTAAATTAAGAAGTTGATTAGCGCCCCGTTACCTCCTTTATACTTAACCAATGACTCCCAAAACTAATCAAGGAAGCGTCTTATCGTAATGAACCTACTTATGATTTTTGTACGTACGTACATACAGAATCTGCGGCCACATTAGCTCTCAGGCTTTAATAAGCCTGTGAGATAAAAAGGAAAAACACGAACTAAAAAACAAAGAAAAATCATAAAAATTACTGACGAAAGACTTCAGTAAAGTGCCACCGCCGGGGCCAAAGTGATGGGAGGGGGGAGGGACGGGAGGTGCATAATATGAAAAAGATGTCAAAGGGCTTTCCAACGATATACCACATAATGGGTGTCGAAAAAAAATTAAAAACTGCACCGGATGGGGAAAAATTGCGGAGCGGGGCAAGTCAGTTTCATAATTGGTATATTAAAACATGTGCGCATTCAAATGTAATGTCCGTGAATTTCAAAGCAATCGGTGAAGAACTTTCGGAGCTTTAAGATTTTGTACAAACGAACATTTACATTTTTATTTATATAAAAATATGCCTTCTCGGGGGAATGTGAAGGGAGTGGGAGGGAGGTTCATAATATGAAAGAGGGGTCAGAGCGTTTTCTAATGATATATCACATAATGGGTGTCGGAAAAAATTAAAAAAACTCCCCCTGGTGGGATCGTGGGGAATGACAAACTGGGGGAAGGGTGAGCAAGGTTAATATTAGGTACATAACAACACGCTCGTATTCGAAAGCAACACAATTCGTGATTTTCAAAGCAATCGCTGAAGAACTTTCCGAGATTAGCGATTTTGTACAAACGAACATTTACGTTTTTATTTATATAGATTACTTGTCGCACTGCTTCCGCTCCGCCAATACGACGACCTTCTGCGAGATTCATCTTCTGCGATGAATTATTTGTTTGAACTAAAGCCAATCGATTGCACGAAAAAAGAAGAAAGAGTGTTATAATAAAAGCATATAAAATTGCAAAAATTAAATTAAAAAGAAAAGTGCCCAGTTAAACTGATGGCATTGATCTCATAGGCTATTCACACCAATTGACCACACGCAATGGGCGGAGCTCGCAATGTTTCCCACAAACATTGCGATATTTGATTGGCTTTTGGTAAGCGGTTGTGGGAAAAATCGAGAAGCTGATTAGCTATAATCCATCGTGACGTTGTGTGACGTCACTAATGCTTGTGGTCCATTGTATATTATACTTATTTCAAAGAATGGCCTTTGAAAAATAAATTAAGGTGGATTATCCACCTGTTTCACCCCCTTTATACTTAACAAATGGACCTCCAAATCAAATCAGGGAAGCGCCTTATCAGTTTAAACCGGTGTACCAAATTTGAAGCAAATCGAATAATTTTGCCGTAAAACCCCAATTATCTAAATTAAGGGGGATTAGTCCCGTTCCTCCTTTTATGCTTAATCAATGAGCCCCCAAAACTAATCGGAGAAGGGCCTTTTCAGAAAGAATTTATTCACAAAATTTTAAGCAAATAGGATAATTCTAGATGAAAAACCTATTTATCTAAATTAAGGGGGGAGGATTTAGCCCCCAGTTCCCCCTTTACACTTAATCAATAAAACTCCAAAACTAATCAGGGAAGCACCTTATCAGAATGAATTTATTCGCAGAATTTGAAGCAAATCGGGTAATTCTACATGAAAAACCCATTTATCTAAATTGAGGGGGGGAATTAGCTCCATTCCCCCTTTACACTTAACCAATAAAACTCCACAACTAACCAGTAAAACTCCAAAATTATTCTGGAAAGCACCTTAAAAAAATATGTATATAGTTTAGAAAATATTGGCTCAATGTCAAAATTATTAAATTTCTCCATCTTACCAATATTTTCTTTTGGGGAGGCCGGAGTAATATGTTGTGGTTACTTAGAACCACTGCCATATTTTTATTTAATTTCATTTAGAAAATTTTTTTATTAATCTTGTATTCATTTAATTTTAATATTCGCATTCCAAAATTATTTTAATTCCTTTTTTTTTCAACTTTCCCCTGTAAGTTTTTCTTTCTGGCATAGCATTTCATTCATTTTAAAATCATAAACGTCGTTTTGAAATCTATACTTCCGGTAAAAGAATTATCTGGAAAGTTCCATATCTTTCTATTTGTGAAGTCATATCCTTTTGTAGTTCCGCCCCTTAGCCAATAATATTTAAATCAGTTTAATTCGTAATTTCAAAATTCGTAACTCTTTACTACTGTTTGGCATCTTATCTGCAGTGAATTCTATCAAATTTCCTTTTTTTTAAAGCAGTTTTTTATATTCCTTAGCATTACATTTATGCCAATGCAGTGCGCCTGTATGTTCGTTCAGCCAAAGTTGGCGTGTTTCAAGTATTATAGCAACCCCCATTTACTCCTCTTCTCGGAGAGCTCGTGCGCATTCACTGCAGGTGAGTTGGGGTTCCAATACAGAATGGCTGCCCTTTTGCCGTTCTGCCAAGAATTATGTCCGAACCTGCATGACTGCTCTGTCAACGAACGCAGAGAATGGGTGGATGCCTCTTTCCCTTCTACAAAAAAAAAAAAAAAAAATAAATAAATAAAAATAAATGGATTTTTCGTATCTACAGTAAGAAATATTAAAAGTGCAAGAATATTTCTTTATGATTGAGTAATCGGCTGCATAGTTTCGTCTTTTTTTTGTGGCGAGATTTTTTGATCAGTTACTTCTTATTCTTCAGTAGTATGTGGATAAAAATTCTGTTGACGACATTATTATTATTTTTATTCAAATCATGCTTTTATTTCGAGTCGTAGAATTGTGATGCTAAAAAAATCATCTAAATGACTCTGCCTCCATACTCCCCAAAGGAAAGAAATTATTTCATTTTCTTTAGTAAGAACGTAGAATGAACGTAGATTGTATGTGTCCATCATAAAAAAAGTACATCTAAAAGAATAAGAGGTGTACTCTATGATAATGCGCTATGTTCTGCAAGAAAAATTGCTTCATAAATAAAAAATTTTCAAGGAAGATTTGTCTTCTGTTTATTTCCTTTCTGCAAATGTCTCCATCATTTTCTGTTCTTTCTTGTCAATGCAAGTAATCCTTTTACCTTTTACTTTTTTATTCTCAATTACCAAATGTATGATAAGTGAATTCAGATTTTATTTATATTAATGGCTGTTATGTCAAAGCTATCTTTCCTGGTACCGTGAACCTTTAGACACCTTTAAGACATGACAGTTATTAAGTTATATTTTGATATGAAAATTTGTTTTAGTGTATTATTGAAATATTTGATATTTAGAAAAAGTGGCTTTCTTAATTTTTTATACAATCTTTCTAAAAAAAGAGAGAAAGAATTCATGTAATATTTACAGTTTATTATTAAGGAAAAATGATTGCTTATAATATTATTTACAAAAAAAGATGAGTTAAGAATAATTTTCTTACTTATAAGTAAATGATTGATTTATTGATGCCATTTTGTTTTGATAATATGTCGAGAACAGTTATTAAATTATTCTGTTGAATTGACATTATTTTTAAAAGGTGACTTCATATGAGATTAATTTTTTTACTTCACCACATTAATTTAAAATTTATTCGGATTTGTTTTGAAATTTGTTCAGAATATTTTTGAAATTTGTTCAAAATTGTTTTGAAATTTATCCCCATGCCTCCAAAATCAAAGTTAAACCTTTCTATCCAAACTTTTTATGGAAATACTCAGACTGTCGAATTTTTCTTCTACCAGTTAAAAGTTTTTCATATCGCCTGGCTAAACAGCTTCGACTTGCTATTCCTAAGTTACAACCAGCTGCTCTAGATTCTTTGAAATTTACTCATTTTCTTCAAGCTTTGCAACACTCAAATAAAGTCATCTGTGATACAATGGCTTACCAAGGATTTGATGTTCCAACTGCTTTAAAAATCCACCAGTCCATATATAAAGCTACACCTCATCCAGCTACAAAATTCACTCAAAATTTTCTTCATTTTGGAAGGGAGGTGAATAATAGTTATGCTAATTATAAAATCCATCCTTCCTTTAAAATTCAAGAAAAAAATTTCCACATTTGAATTAACTCTTGAACGAGCACAATTTTTACAAGATAGCTATGATTCACCACCTCTTCAAAATCTAATCAACATTATTATCGAGTTTATAGCCTGAATAATGGAATAGTGGTGAAAGTTCAAAACTTTCTGATAGTTTTGCTAAACAATAAGGTTCTTGTACATGTACACCTTATATGGTAAAGAAAATAATTTCACCTGTACTTATTCAAATTCAAGATTGCAATAATAATCAAGCATCACCTGTGTTAATTCATACTAACAGAATCTTGAAACTCCAGAAAAGAAATAAAGCATTGCTTCATCCTTCTGATTCATCTAGAAGTGCAACACATGATCAAACGACTGTTGATAGTGCATCTTCTTCTCCTGTGAAACGACATATGCCTACTCATACTACTAATTGTGATTCTCCTCAAATTCACACCACTTCAAAGTGCCAACAAAAATCTTCGCACATACTTCAGTGCATTCTCAAGCATCTGGTAGTAAAACTTCCGCTACAGTTCTAAATAAATCTACTCAAAGTAAAAAAAAAATATGATCTTCGTCCTCGCAGTCATAAACACTATAAAATATAAACTAATCATCATTTTTATTTAGGATGCCTTTACCATTGTAAAAAATCTCATCTATGCTAGCTGGATTGGATTGTCAAACACGAAGACTGACTGTTTATTTTATTTCTTTACTTCTACCAAAGCTGCAGGCAGCATTTGTGTATTTTTTTATATTTATTTTTTTTTAAGTTGCCTTCGCCTTGACACTGTGGAATTATCATCCTGCAAAAGTATGTAAATCTTATTTTTGTTTACTATGTTGCTCACTGAAATATTTTCTTCAAAACCTTATTCATTTTTTAGAATTTATCTGTATTGTAAAAAAAATGTGCTGATAACTCAGAATTTTTAATTTCAGTATTTGATTTAAATAATAAGAAAGATTCTTAGAAAAATCAAATCAAATGTTTATAATTCAGTATTTTAGTTGCAAATGAAATATCATTGATTGCTTTATTTTGATTTGGTATTTATCTTAAAAAGTAAATTGTTATTGACATAAAATATAATATGAGTACGTATGTCATCACTTTCCCTATTGTGACTTTTAGAGTAACTCAAAATGTTACTTTGTTCTTAATTATAATTCATGCATGTTCTAACAACTAATCTCTTTCTAACATCTAAAATAATAATAATGAAAGTTATGCATGCTAATATTTATATTGTTATTATTGGTGTATTATGTAAAGTGGTTGAAAATACATTAAACTTTTTAAGTGTTTGAAAGTTCACAAATTAAAAAAAAAGATATTTGTGTAGTGTATATGAAAATTTTGTAATTTGGATCCAAAGATACTCTCCAAAGATTATTTTAAGTCTGTACAAAAAGAATACTTATATATTTTACATGAAAAAATGTAACATGTTTATACTTACAAAAATTGTTTTAGGTCTTCACATAGAAAATACTTATGTATTTTACATAACAAAGAAATAGTCACATATCTATTCTTACAGATGTTTGAATTAACATAATTCAATAAGCATTTCAGAATATGTAGTATAAATATTTTGTGTGATAATTTTTTGTAAGACAAATGTAATTAAAGTTATGTGGTACTACATTTATGAGAGCTTAAAATCCTCTCTTTGCATTTATTTTCTTTGAAAGTATTATTATTGTTCTTGTAGAATAACACGATATTAGTTATTCATCTAAGAAAAGTTGATTAATTAAAAAGTGCTATATTTATGTATAGATATTTTTAATGAGAGTGTAAATATTCTCTCATGACTATTTACTTACATTTTGAATTTATGTTATGGAAAATTCTCAGATGAGTAATTTATTGAAGAATTGATAGAAAAATTGAAATATAGTTCATCGACTGTGACTTGAAATAGAATTGTGATTTAAATGTAGTACTTTAAATTATTGCTATTTTCTTTTTCTTTAAAAATAGAAAGCTTTTATTACTAATGTTGTATTATACTGAATGATGCAAAGTCATCATTAATATGCATGTCAATTTGTATCATGCAATATTATTTGTCTATGTGTACATTATTACAATTTTTACCCACTCTTTTAATATACACTGATCTTACTTTACAGTGTTGTATTTGATATTTCACATATTAGTGAATGAACTTTTAGCAAACTTTTTTGAAAGACTTTGTGTACCTTTTGTCAGAAGAATGTAACCGATTATTATTTTTATTTTGTTTCTCATTATTTGAAGTTATATGCATATTGTTTATATATATAGTTTAGAAAATATTGGCTCAATGTAATTCAAAATTATTAAATTTCTCCATCTTACCAGTATTTTCTTTTGGGGAGGCCGGAGTAATATGTTGCGGTTACTTAGAACCACTGCCATATTTTTATTTAATTTCATTTAGAAAATTTTTTTATTAATCTTGTATTCATTTAATTTTAATATTCGCATTCCAAAATTATTTTAATTCCTTTTTTTTTCAACTTTCCCCTGTATGTTTTTCTTTCTGGCATAGCATTTCATTCATATTAAAATCATAAACGTCGTTTTGAAATCTATACTTCCGGTAAAAGAATTATCTGGAAAGTTCCATATCTTTCTTTCTATTTGTGAAGTCATATACTTTTGTAGCTCCGCCCCTTAGCCAATAATATTTAAATCAGTTTAATTCGTAATTTCAAAATTCGTAACTCTTTACTACTGTTTTGCATCTTATCTCAGTGAATTCTATCAAATTTCATTTTTTAAAGCACTTTTTTATATTCCTTAGCATTACATTTATGCCAATGTAGGGCGCCTGTATGTTCGTTCAGCAAAGTTGGCGTGTTCCAAGTATTAAATGTTCTTTGGAATATTGAAATCTATGCACACTAAATTCAATCTACAGTGCTCAGCAAAAGTTTAGACAATTATCGATTATGCTTCTGTACTGAGAAGTATGTAACGAATTGTTGTAATTCAACTGTCATATATTACTGGGGACTTATCTTTCATACACAAACAATAAATTTTAATTTATACACTTTACATAATATATAATGACCAAAAAACAAATTTAACATTGTTGCAAAAGTATAGACAATCTGTCTGTTAACAGAAAAATATTCATAAATTAAAATCGAACTGCACCTACATTGTCTGCTATTAATGCAAAAATGTGACTTTCCATCGAAAAAACTAAATCCTGCATCACTTGGGGGTCTATTTCGTACCATACACGTTCAACATTTGATCGAAGTTCATTTACAGAGGAGTATTGTTAAAAAATTGCATAAACCGTATGAGATATGATGCCACAAAAGTTTTCGATTGGATTCAGATCAGGGCTACACACGGGCCAGTTGAAAATAGTAATATTTTGAGAGTTAAACCAATTTTTTGATTTGTATGCAACATTATAGACGCATTATCTTGCTCAAATACATACTTTGGAAGAGGTAAAAGTTCACCAAATGGCTGTACATTTTTTCCAATGTATGTATGTAGTCTTATGCTGCTTGTCGACCATTGAGAAACTCGAGAGATACTTGAGAATTAAAACAAAGTGAGGCCCAAATCACCAACCCTTTCGAGGGCAAAGGACACCTAATTTTAATTCCAAAAGTGACAAGAATATTTAATCAAAATTTTCCTTTTATAATATACTAGCAAACACCGCGGCTTTGCTCGCGTAATAGTTGAAACATGCCAATTGATATTTGCATCAATATTTTTCATTAGAACACTTTTTGAAATAATTCAAAAAATACAAATTAAGCCACAGTTTGACTAAACTTCATTATAAAAGTGCAATAGACAGAAATGAGATTTTAATTATTAAGGAGAACTAAAACTAATTCCAAATAAATGATAATTTAGAAAGTATTTTGAGACTTTTATGCTCATTTCATACGCTCATTTCAGTATTCATTTGAAGTTTTGAATTTTTTAGAAACCATCTTAACATATATACATCTTAAAATTAACCATCATGTCAAATTCACAGCTTCTTGTCTAACAGTCTGCCACCTCTCTGGTGTTAGTGGCACCAACATAAAATGCCGAAACAGAGTTGAAATAGAATGTCTCGAAAAATGTTGAACCAGAGACTGTCACCATTAATTTGCCAACATTAACCTTGAAATCGGTTGGTATTTCCTAATATTCTATAGAAAACGGAATTTATATGTTTTAAAAGGCTTTCTTGTTGTTCCTGCCAACCATGTGGTAGTCACACCGGCATAAAATATAGCCCGTATAGGATCAGGGACTATCATTCTTGATTAGCAACCAATAACTTTTGTAATCGGTTTATTATGTCCTGAGATTCCATAGAAATCGTAATTTAGGACTCTTTTAGAATGCTTTTCGCTCCTTCCCTTCGCTTAACCCCATTTTAATTTTGAATTTCGACTGTCCTTAGAGGACATTTATATTTTATAAGTAACTACCGTGCTATATTTAAAGTTTCAAGCCTCTTCAGTACCGCAGAAATCGCAATTTAGAAAGTTTTTTGCTCCTGCAACCCTCTAGGGGTTGTGCCACCGACATTAAATATAGCTTATGTTTGAGCAGGTTCTATCACCATTAATTTGCAACCATTATGTTTGAAATCGGTTTCGTATTTCACACGATTGCATAAAAATCGTAATTTAGAATGCTTATAGAATTCTTTTCGCTCACTTCATCCTTTTTTATTTGGAATTTTCTTTCGACAATTCTTAGAAAGCATTTGCATCTTTGAAGTAATTACCATTCCAAATTTAAAATGTTAGACCACCTCAATAACACAAAAATCGCAATTTAGAACATTTTATGCTCCTGTAACCCCCAAGTGGTAGTGACAGCAACGTAAAATATAGGCTATGTTGGAGCGGGGACTGTCACCATTAATTTGAAACCATTACTTCTGAAATCGGTTTATATTTCCTGAGATTGCGTAGAAATCGCTATTTAGAATGTTTTTAAAACGCTTTTCGTTCATTTTCACACCTTTTAAATTTTAAATTTTTTGAGGAACTCTTCTCAGAGAGTATTTACATGTCATTACACTCTGTCAAGTAATTATCATGAGAAATTTCAAGTTGCTACCCCATTCAGTATCACAAAAATCACAATTTAGAACGTTTTTTAAAATGCAACCGCAAGGTGGTAGTGACGATGACATGAAATGGATCCTGTATTGGAGCAAGGGCTTTCATCATCAATTTCCAACCATTACTTTGAAATAGGTTGGGCACTTTCTGAGATTGTGTACAAATCGTAATTTAGAACGTTTTTCGTCCATTTTCACCCCTTTTAAATTTTGAATTAGTTAGGAAATGTTCTTAGAGATAATTTATATCTTATAAGTAACTACCATGCCTAGTTTCAAGTTTTTAGCCCCTGCAGTATTACAAAAAACGCAATTTAGATCGTTTTTTGCTCCTTCAACCACTTTGGGGTAATGGCACCGAAATGAAATACAGCCTATGTTGGAGCGAGGGCTGTCATCATCGTTTTCATACCATTAATTTTTAAATCGGTTCGGTACTTCCTGAGATTGCGTAGAAATTGGCCATTTAGAACGTTTTTTAGAACGCTTTTCGCGCATTTTCGCCCTTTTAAATTTCGATTTTTTTTAAGAAATGTTCTAAAAGATCATTAATATGTTATAAATAACTACCATTCCAAATTTCATGTTTCTAGGCCCTTCAGTAACACAAAAATCGCATTTTCGAACAAATCTTTGCTCCTGCACCCCCTTTGGGGGTAATGGCACCCACATAAAATGTAGCCAATATTGGCGCAATAGTTTTCACCGTCAATTTCTAACCCTTGCTTTTGAAATAGGTTGGGTACTTTCTGAGATTGCGTAGAAATTGGCCATTTAGAACGGTTTTTAGAACGCTTTTCAAACATTTTTACCCCTTTTAAATTTCGAATTTTTTAAGAAATGTTCTTAGAGATCATTTATATGTTATAAATAACTACCATTCCAAATTTCATGTTTCTAGGTCCTTCAGTAACACAAAAATCGCATTTTCGAACAATTGTTTGCTCCTGCACCCCCTTTTGGGGTAATGGCACCCACATAAAATGTAGCCAATATTGGCGCAAGGGTTTTCACCATCATTTTGACACTATTATGTTTAAAATTGGTTTGGTACTTCTTGAGATTGTGTAAAAATCGCCATTTAGAACGTTTTTTAGAACGCTTTTTGCGCATTTTTTTCCGCTTTTAAATTTCGAATTTTTTAAGAAATGTTCTTAGAGATCATTTATATCTAATAAGTAATTACCATGCCATAATTCCATGTATCTGGGCCCTTCAGTAACACAAAAATTGGAATTTCGAACGTTGTTTTGCTCCTGCACCCTCTTTAGGGGTAGTGGCACCGGCAGAAAATGTAGCCTATGTTGGAGCAAGGCTTGTCACCATCATTTTGACAGCATTATTTTTTAAATCGGTTTGGTGCTTCCTGAAATTACGTAAAAATCGCCATTTAGAACGTTTTTTAGAACGATTTTTGCGCAATTTCGCCCCTTTTAAATTTCGAATTTTTTAAGAAATGTCCTTAGAGATCATTAGTATCTTATAAGTAACTACCATTCCAAATTTCATGTTTCTAGTCCCTTCAGTAACGCAAAAATCGCATTTTTAGAACGTTTTTTGCTCTTTCACCCCTTTTTGGCCAGTGGTACGGACATAAGATATAGCCTATGTTCTAAGTTGGACAAACACCATCATTTTGATACCATTACTTTTGGAATCGGTTCGGTAGTTCCAGAGCTTACCTCCTACAAATAAACAATTTTTACCTCTTTATAATATTAGTATAGACGTGAAAATAAGCAATTTCATATTTTGTAATAACTTCGTTTATAAATTCTGGTATCAGTCCATTATTTCACCAGTTTATAAAATGAATTACTCCGTGACAGGAAAGGGGTCAATTTGTTGTGAGATTTCAAGGCTGGTTGTTTCATCATTTTCATGTAAACTAATGTACATCTTTCTTTAATGTATCTACGAAATTATCCGTTGACACAGAAAGCTCCGACTCACTTTTAATGCGATTAGAAGTCATCATTTGTCTAGATGCTAGTTTATGGATCCTTCTATAATCTTGTTTTCTGGCCACACGAGTCCTTCCAGATCTATGTTTTGCTTTGACAGAGTCACCCTTAGATAGTACTTAATAGACAGACTTCTTTGGCCGTTTCAAAGTAGCTGAAATTTCTGCAACAGTCCTCTCTTTCGATTTCAGCTTCCATGCTTTAATTACTTCATCTGACTGAAAATTTCTTGCTCGCGGTATCTTCACTAACCGATGCTATTGCGAGGTGCACTTAAATACTTCATGCATGTGACGTCGTAAGTTTGAAATATGCGTTTTTCCGTGAACAAATGCCAAAAAATCACAAAAGTGTCTAAACTTTTGCAATATGCAAATTTAACTTTTTTCAGTTAAATTAAATAATATCCTACATTAAAACCGTTATTTCTGTCCTAAAACGTTTAAAATATATTTAAAAATAAGTACAGTCATTTGTATAACCCAAGAGTTCGTATTATTTATTTAAAGGTTAAAAATCACCAGTGTCTAAACTTTTGCTGAGGACTGTATTACATGTAATTAATTATATTTATGGAAAATTGAAATGTGCGTTGGAAGATTGAAATCTATACACGCAAAATTCCATTTATTACATGCTTGCAATTATATTTATGGAACATTGAAATGTACTTTGAAATATTTAAATGTATACAAACAGAATTTCATTTATAACATGCAATTATATTTATCGAATATTGGAATGTACTTTGGAACAATAAGCATATACGAGCAAAATTCCGTTTCTGACATGCAAGTATATTTAAGGAATATTGAAATATACTTTGAACCATTCAAATGTATAAACACAAACTTCCATATTTTACATGCAATTATATTTATGGAATATTGAAATGTTCTTTGGAACACTGAAATATATATACACACAAAATTCCATTTATAACATGAAATTATATTTATCGAACATTGGAATGCACTTTTGGGCATTAAAATATATACACACAAAATTTCATTTCTAACATGCAATTATATTATATTTTCAAATTGTCAATATGGCCAATATAAATAGAGAAATTCCGGGATTTATGCCGCACATTTATTTGAATTTGTGTATAAAGTCCCATGGTGGACATAAAATAAAAAAAATTATGCTGTGCTATTTAATGTTAAATACACAACGCGTGTACAGCGACCAAAAAATAAATTAAAAAAAATAATTGATATTTTTTAACAATTTTTTCTAAAACATTACACCGCGGCGCGTCACCCGTACATTCAGGCTGAGACGCCCGGTAGTTACGCCGCGCTTGTAATAAGAACAGAATGAAATCATAAATAAAAATATTTAAAAAAATATTCATATCTGGACTATAATTAACGATATGATAACAAAATGAGACCAAATGAGTACAATGAAACGTATTAGTAGATTTAAATTAATAATTGTTTGCCTACTTTCACTATTAAAATTATCGACATATTTTTTTACATTAAATTTTAATTGTTATTTCAGCAACAACGTAACATCAATGTATTAGAGAGGGAAAAGAAAAAACGTAAAATTGTGTTTACATAATTTATTTGTTAAGCCTTTCGAGGCCTGTGACTTTTACCAAAATTTTATTCGGTTGGCACCATTTTTTTAAAAAAGAAGTTACCCTTATTTAAATAATCATGAAAATACTCTAATTAAAGAAAGCAAACATATATTACTTTTCTTTTTTTCTGGTGCTAGAAACAAATTTTGTATGCTCTTTATGAAGGTGCTTATATGCACCTATGGTCCCAGTTGGGTTAAGAGACCTGTTTTTTCGACTAGAATCTACAGTAAAAATGTCGAAACAGTACAGTCTTTATGTAACTACATTTGGCACATGATACAACGAAGCCTATTACACTTCCTCTTTTTTGGAGTAGTTTTCTAAACATTCCTTTCAAAGAACGTCTGCGTTATGCGTAATCCAATTTTTCATTTTTATCATCTTGACTTGCATCTTTCTAGCCCTTCTTATTTTGTATTTTTCCCATTTTCTCTTTTGGTTTTAGTAAACTTGATAACATGCCTAATATGGTTAGTCTGTGCAAAAAGAAAACGAAAAGTTAATAGCACTTAATCATCCCGTACAAAAGAAACTGTGGCATGTATACCGGAATTGCAGAGCAGCATGTATCTCATTTTGCATGGTGCAGACGTCGGCCATCACAGTTACCTGCCATCGCTAAGGGGAATGGCGTACCCATACACACCAGTACTCTATACAAACGCTGTACTTAGTTTTGCCGTCGAAATCATGCATGCATTTAGTAATTAGTGTATGAAAAATATTTAAACATAACGTGTTTAAAAGTTTGGACGGTGAAATCATGCACTTACGTCAAAATAAGAATTGTACTTCTACAAGTAAGCATCGGAATGGATTTCACGCTATACACTGGTTAAAATAATCTCATTTCGCACCTATGCTGTGCGTTTGACGACCATCTATTTATAATTACAAGAAATACAGGGGGGTAAGGCATCTATCCCGGATGCGGCGACTATCCTGGAGTTAACCTAATATCGGCCCAAAATAGTATCTTGTTATTACTGATTTTGGGGTAATATTCCGATACTACATCATAATAGCTATATCTCAAGAAATAACGCATGAAATTTCATCAAATTTCATATTCTCTTTGACCCAGACTTAAATAGATCCTCATTATTGGGTAATTGCAAAAGTTAGCGTCGTATTTTATAGATGGCTGAAACTTGCAATTTTGACTGTGCTGATGTTTCTTTTATCTATCCTATTCAAATACGTGCGCGAATCTATGTAACCTCAAATCTTGGAAACCACAGGGTGCAGGGCTACAAAATTTGGCTACAAAATTTGGGTTGTTGATGGGGGCCCATGAACGATTGAGGCAAAAAATTCAAAAAATTTAAATAGATTTTTTTATTTAATGTTTCTGACAAATTTTTGCCTTTTTTTATGTTCAACCCGTAATCACGCGAGTTCTAACCAGTTCTAAATGTTTACTGCAATGTGAGATATACATATTACGTACTCCACGCTGCAATACTAATAATTTGTAGCAGATATTGCGATAATTCTTTTACCTAGCATGCAAATAATTAGTGATTATTTAATTGCGGTTAATTATTACACTTTAAAAAAAAAAAAGAATTTTTTTTAATCACAAACATCAACAAAACTTTTTATTCTATTTATTCACTTATTCCAACGATATCGTTTTATCGTCTACTGTCATATCAACATGATAAATTAAATTTCATTAAAAAAAATGCACAGTAGTAGAAAAATATTTTTTCTAAATCGAATAGTAATTGAATATGAACTCCCGTGCGTAGAACGAGTTAAACAACTAGTAAACCTATTCTAGATTAATATTAACACAATTATATACAAACATAATTGTGTTAATATTAATCTAGTGTAATTTCGTATCCAGCGATTTCTGGAGTTCCATTACCTGAGATTTATTCTGTTGAGCTGAACCAGGTTTCAGACCGGATGCTGTAATCACCAAGGTTAGCTGGGTGAAAAAGTTCGACCAGAATCGTCCGGGATAGCTCTGATTGCAGAGCACTGGCGGCTTCAGCCAGGAGGTCCCGGGTTCGAATCCTGGTCCGGACATTTTTCGCCCAGTTGGAAATTTACATCTAATAGTAAATCTATTATTAACTGACAGTTATCTGCATGTGTCGTGAGTGAACATAACGTTAAAAAAGAATTACTTTTTGTGCAAGGTTTATGTTCAAAATGAAAAATGAAATGTTACATTTTCGTCGTAATCTGTTCATGAGTTTAAATGGCGTAAGAGTTAAACGTGTTACAAAAAAAATATTTAAGAATTTTTTTTTTTTTGATCGTGCGCCTGCTCTTAAGACAGTTAAAAAGTGGTTTTGCCGATTTTGAAGTGGCGGCTTTAATCTAAACGATAATATTTGCTCTGGGCGACTGATAATGATTTAATCCGTAATTTAGTGAAAAATAATCCACGGATTACTACTGAAGAGATCGCTGAAAGACTAAATATTGACAATTCGATTGTAATAAAATAAATAATGTGAACATTAAAAAGATCCACAATCTTACTTTAAAGGCGACTAATGTAATGAAAAAGATGTTACAAGTTTAAAATATACATTTTATTTAAAACTTCTTAGTACTTTCAAGCTTCCTGGATCATCATCAGAGAATATCTTAATAACTAAATGTTGTTTATTTATACAAATACGTCACTTTGCTTTGAAAATGAGAGGGCCAATAATTACTAGAGTTGAAAGTAGAAGTAGCAGTAGCAATTTCTTGGATTGAATTTAATTAGAAGAAATATATATTATTATTATTAATTGCAGTCACCGACGACCGCTTTTGCGTCGAGCTCCTTATTCGTAATACTAATTCGATAATAATAATATATATATCCTCTAGTTAAATTCAGCCCAAGAAATTGCTACTGCTACTTCTACTTTCACTGCAATTAATAATAATAATATACATTTCCTCTAATTAAATTCAATCCAAGAACTTGCTACTGCTACTGCTACTTTCACTGCAATTAATAACAATAATATATATTTCCTCTAATTAAATTCAATCCAAGAAATTGCAACTGCTACTTCTACTTTCACTGCAATTAATAATAATAATATATATTTCCTCTAATTAAATTCAATCCAAGAAATTGCTACTGCTACTTCTACTTTCACTGCAATTAATAACAATAATATATATTTCCTCTAATTAAATTCAATCCAAGAAATTGCAACTGCTACTACTACTTTCACTGCAATTAATAATAATAATATATATTTCGTCTAATTAAATTCAATCCAATAAATTGCTACTGCTACTTCTACTTTCAACTCTAGTGATTATTGGCTCTCTCATTTTCAAAACAAAGTAAGGTATTTGCATAAATAAACAACGTTTAGTTATTAAGATATTCTCTTATGATGAGCATGGAAGGCTTGAAAGTACTAAGAAGTTTTAAATAAAATGTCTATTTTAAACGTGTAACATCTTTTTCATTATATTAGTTGCCTTTTAATTAAGATTGTGGACCTTTTTAATGTTCACATTATTTATTGTATGTTGAATCAAGGTGAAAAATTGCGTTTCGTCTTATGATATTAATTCTGTTGTATTTCGCCATTTAAAACAACTTGGGTTCACTTCGAAACCCGATATCGGGCACGAACTTAACAATCACCCAAATAATTTCGGGTGTATACCGCCGAAGAAGTGTCACTGTTATGCTCAGATTTTCATTATATCCGCGATATTGATATATCAACAGCGAATAGATTTTTATTTAATTTAGACTGTAGAAGATTTGATTAGTATAGAAAAAAAATTGTGATGTCCACAACTAGTGCTTCCAGGAGTTCCGCGTAAATCGGGGGCTCCTGGATCAAATTGCTCTGGAAACCAGCATTTTAAAGTAATTTTCTTCCTCTTGTCTAATGCCAGAATTATCGGCGAGTAAAAATGGCAAATTAAACAGTAAGAAATTACGACTAGTCTAGAGCATTTGGAAACTTTATTTACATAGGGCACCTGACAACACTACCCTCAACATACTAATTTGAATCAATCTAAGTCATCGAGTTCAACTCAATCCCGGCAATCAATTCAACTCTATCCACTCAACCAAATCAATTCAATCCAGTCAACCAGATCAACTCTATCCACTCAACCAAATCAATGCAATCCAGTCAACCAAATGAGCTCAAACCAGATCACTGTGGATTAGCAGAAAATAGTATTATTGTGATTTTCAATCCGTGAAAGATCATTCCATAATTAATAGAATTTTACAAAAAAGCAGTCGCAATTTTGAAAAATATTCCATACTGCAAAACATAAAAATGAGTTCAAAATTAAATATTTCAAAAACAGAGATCAATAGAATTACGCGGTAAACGGTTTGTTTATTAGTTAAGCTGTAAAAATGTTATACAGAAGTTTCAAAATTTAGTTGCAAAAACCGTTAACAAATGGTGCTGTAATCGCAGTGCTTATAAATTGTGCTTCGAAGTCCAGAGCACTAGCGTCTCATTCCTGGATGTCTCCCTGTCGAAGGACGAAAAGTGGGAAGTCAGCTTCTTAGTTGGGGTGATGTGCAGAAGCGGAGCCACGTGTTGACGGAATTGAGATTTGTTTCAAATTTTGATATAAGCTATTTCGGTCTGGATACCAGTATCTCTGTATGTCTTTTCTCTCCTAATTGGTAGATCGTGGAATCGAATCCAAGCAGAGGAGGATTTGGAAAAAAAATGGAAATCTTTACTTTTTAATATTTATTTAAATTGTGAAAAAAAGTTTTAATAAAAAAATCCAAAATTTCTAGTTTAAAAATTTAATTAAGCTAAAAGAAAACCTTTTTTTAAAATCATTGAGCATTTATAATAATGATTCATAAATCATTTTTTTACTGTAGAAAATAGCTTGAATGAAAAAAAATACAAAGTTTCTATTTTAAAAAACTTAAGTTTAATTAAAAAATATTTTTAATTTTAAAACCTCATTTTCATTTTTTTTATCATTGAGTACAGAAGTATGGTGCAGCTTCCAGCGATATGATCCGAAGTTTTGGAAAGGAGTGCTGCCTCCAAAATACTTTTGCTTCGACGTTGATGATATGATTTATCATCAATTCCTTTAAAAAATGAAATAATTTAATGCACAATTTCTGTCCCTAAAACTTTGTTTACAAAGAAAAGAAATATATGTGTTGTGCGAAAACCAAAATATTATGCCGTAAAAATATAAATGAAAAGTGCAAAATTATATTTTATTTATAATTATTCAGATATAAACAATAATACAAAAATATTATACCGTAATTTAAAAACATAAAAAATAAATAAAAAGTACAAAAATTTTTTTTCTAAATGTAAGCGTTTTGATTTAAATAATTATAAGGCATTAAAAATTGAATTTAATAAAATATTTTAATAAGTTCTTATATAGTAATTTCTAAACTTTTTATTATATCATTGATATCATTCTATATAATTTTATAATCCCAAAAAGTATGGTATTTAAAAAAAAAAGAAACGTATTTTTTCCTAATGATAAATACATGAATATTGTATAAGATGTTTCATAAATAATAAAACATCTCTCGCTGTTAAATTATTTTATATGGAAATCCTTTTTTATGGACTTTCTTACAAAATGTGAAACCTATTTGAAATTTTTGTTTGAGTTTCTTTTTTTTTAATTTATACACAGAAAAACAAAAGGTCACAATAAAAATGAATTAAAAATTAAAAAGGAAAGAAGGTTCGCTAAACGTGGAAATGTTCTTCAACTTGCAAATGACATTTATTGTTTTCCGAAGAACATGTCCCTCGGATCATAGTTATTGTCGTTAGAAGAAACAGAAATAATGTTCTCAAAAACAGTGTTATTAAGTTGAAACATGTAACTTTTAAGTACTAAAAATAATTCTTCCTGAAATGGTGTTACCAGCAAAGAGGAAATTGCTGGCAAGCAGCAAGATAGGTGCTGGCAATGATGGAGAAGTGCTGGCTAATGTGCATGACCACTACTGCACAGCTTCAGTCAACTGTGCTGTTGGAAATCATCAAATAAAATTCTGGTGGACTTCCGTTTTATGCCCTGCGCTGGCCCACCACTACATAGAAGTACACGAACTTTTGCAGTATTATTGCTGGGAACCCTTGCGCTATGTTGCGTTGCGAATATCGAAGACATTGAGTATTTGAACACAAATCCGAAATGAATATCTTAACACAATTTAAGCTATGAAGCTAATTTTTTTTAAACTGTAAATAATATAGCACCACTTCCACTAACAAAATAAATAAGTAAATGAATAAATAAATAAATTCTTTATTTTAACGTACTTTTTTTTCTCCTTAAACCTGGTTTTACTAAGTTACAAAGTATTTCGGTTTTCATAATTTACACAGTTGAAAATCAATAATAAAAAAAAGCGTATAAAATATGTAGGATTTCTATACAATTCAATAATTTCTATAGCAGATTAATGATTGGGAATGTAAATCAGAAAAGAAACAAACTTGAAATAGTGTAATGAGAACTTGAAAACTACGAGCGGTCGTAGAATACGCTGAAAGTACTTGTTCATGTCCAATCGCGAAAACCAAACAGCACCAAACGCGGTTAGTACTTGTGAGGTTGACCACAAGGAAACCCCTGCAAGTTCAAATATTTCTATTACAGACACTTCTACAGATATTTCTATAGCTCTTGGTGAAACAAGCTTATAGAAAAATGGCCATAATTCTATAATACTTTGTTTTTTTATATAGAATTCAATAAGAAATTTTTGTAAGGGAAAGGGCTGGGCCAGCAAAGGAATAGCAGTAGGATAGGTGCTAGCACTGCAGGAAAAGTGCTTGATTGAAGTAATGTGATGGCATACCAATGCTGGCCTACTTTGGCCACCACTGATGGGTCAGCTGCATTCCGCACGGACACTTTTGTTCTGGTTTAAGTAATGGCACAATTGCACTTTACCGCTTATGGCAGTGTTGGCTGCCACCCTTTTTCAGCTGATGGCCCACTGTTTCTTTCTTTGCTGGGTAAGTAATGTTTTTGAGAGTTACGTGAACTCATATTCTGGACAACAATAGAAGCTTCATACTTTACTGTATTTTCAGTATATTTCATAAACTCTGACAAAACACATAGATGTATCCTGATTGTTCCCATAAACTTATTGAATTTTCAGGTTTAACTTACTAGCGCATATCCATAGTAAACAATGCAGCATCTCTGTTAAAAGACAAGTCTGAAATTGTACGTGAAACGTGGCAAATCAAGTGCGTTCGTACTATAGTTTTATAAATATTTAGATCTTGGTGCAATAGCTGTTGCACTCTTAGGCAAAAATGCATGAATACAAAATTTATTACGATTATATATATTAAATTATTAAATACTGATATATGGGAATCCCTTTTTATGGATTTTCTCACAAAATTTGAACCCTATTTTAAGTTTTTGTTTGAGTTTCTCCATTTAAATTTATACAGAGAAATTCAAAAGGTCACAGTAAAAATGAATTCGAAATTAAAAAGGAAAGAAGGTTCGTTAAATGTGCAAAATTTCTTAAACTTGTATATGACACTTATTCTTTTTTGAAGAATATGTTCCTCGGATCATCATTATTGTCATTAGAAAATTCTCATAATCTTGCTCAAAAACAATGTCATTAAACTGAAACATATAACTTTTACGTATTAAAAATTATTCGTTCTGAAATGATTTTAAGTAACGTTTTTCAGATTTAAGTGAACTGAACAATAATAGAAGATTCGTGTTTTCGCAGTATTTTCAGTATATTTCATAAATTGTGGAAAAACACATAGATGTATTCTGAGTGTTTAAATAAACTTATTAAATTTTCAGCTTTATCTTAGTATACATAGTAAGCAATGCAGCAAAAACATATAATTGTCAATAATTGTGTTTTCCCTGGTAGTACTCTCAAATGAATGGGCTTAGACCAAGATTTTAAAAATATTCCTGCAGTTCATTTCTAGTATATTGTTTCTGAAGTTGACATTGAAATCACCTGAAATAATTAAATTTTGGCATAATATTTCTTGACCTATGTTTTTAAATATGACATTATTTATACTAGGGGATCAAATCCGGGACTCCCGGGTTAAAGAAAACAGCTGAAAACATTTTTTTAATTGAAAACTAAATATTTTATATATGCAATACATTTTTTAGATTGCTCACTAACAATAAAAAAGCATTCATATGAAAAATATGATTTATACAATCAAATAAATTTTTGAAATTTGTCAAAAGCGATATTTTCTTATTAGCCGTATGCACCCATTAGTTATTGCACTAAGATTCTGCTACTTTAAATTCTGATAATTTTAGAGCTTTAAGCGCGTAGTTTAATTACATGTCTGTTAAATTTGTATTTTATTTATTTATTCATACAGAAAGTTTTTTTTTTTAATGGAATATTAGCCGTAAGAAAATTATGAACTCTTTATGTTGTTTTAAGAGCAAACAGATTAATCTTTCGTAATAGAGCTCCTAGCGATATAGATAAATTAAAAAAAAAATATTTCATTCTTTAAAATTGTTTTTAAAAACTTAGATAATCAGTAAACTAAGATGCACTTTGCAAACTAATTCCATTTGAAAGTTTTTTTTTTTCCTATTTGGTGATCAAAAAGTTTAAATTGTGCGATGATAAATATGTTACATTTATGTTTTTTCAATGTTATTCTTTTATTTATTTATAAAGGAAGTATTAATTTCGTTATGCAAAATTAGTCAGAAATAAATGCTGAAGAATTTTTTTTTTTTTTTTTTTTTTTTTTTTTTTATCGTGAAGTGTTACCATTCGCCAAATGACGTCAGCATTACGCACAGATACGTTCAGGGCCGAAACTAAGGAGGGGGGGGGGGGGGCAGAAGGGGCATGTGCCTCGGGTGCCAGATCGAAGGGGCGCCAAATGAAGATTTTGTTTCTCGATTTTTCTCACATCTTTGTTTAGCACGGTATTGTTAAAATCATCCTGTGCTGGGTTATGCCAAATCATAGAAGAATCTAAAGACGATATGGAATAAGGATACTGTATAAAGCAGATTTTTTTTTTTTATTATTCTGTTTTCAAGATTTTAATGAATCAATATTTGACAAAGCAGATTACGTAGTGCAGTATTACATATTTTAAATTTTAAAATAAGTCGACTTTTAGAAAGTTAGTAAAATTCTCTTTGAAAACATAATTTGCGGGGGAGGGGGGGGTGCCAAAATCCAAAGAATTTCAAAGCAGCTGGAGTGAAAATGACGCATTTCTACAAAGCATATTTCAGTTTTAAGAATTAAAATACACAATTTTTCATACAATGACGTCATTTGCATCCGCTAAAGCAATTCACTTTTACTGTCCAATCTTAAACAACATCTACATAGAAGTATGCATATAACGTCATTATCGCGGAATAACAGACGATATTGTTGACATAGTTGTACCTTGTTGTACTTTAATTTCAATTTTTTTTCAGTTTTTATTAAAAAATGGCAACAAAAAGATACAGTTATCAACTCTTTTCGACTATTTCCCGTTTACTTTCAATCGAAATGAAGTACTTTTGTTTTCACGATTAGAAAAATGGTATTAAAAACTACAATAAAATTAATATCTCAAAAATAAATTGAGATACAGCTTTCAAACAAATTGCATTTAAAAGAACATTTTTTTCCCTTATACGACAGTATAAAAACTGAAAATGTGCGATGTGTAGAAGTTTAAAAATTTTCACTAGCGAAAATTGCAAAACGAAAATTCATTTGAAATTTGAATGTGTTGCCATTCGCAGAATGACGTATGCGTTACGCACATATATGTTTGTCCTTTATAATATAGATATTCAATGGTGATGTTTATTAAGCATCTTCGTGATGTATAAAATTCAGAGTAGTCATACTCTTTTTTTTTTTTTTTTTTTTTTTTTTTTTTTTTTTACAGTGTACCTAAAACAAAGACCTTGTTCAAAGCATCTTATTCTAAACTGTTTATGATGAACTTAATTCTGTCCTGACAATAAAAGTAGCGCATATTTGAACTTCATTTGACATTTCATAAAACTAAATTCAGCCCAGTAATAATCTTTTTTATTACAGTGTAGCTAAAATAGAACAATTGTGCAAAGTTTAAACTTGGCATTGTGCTAAGCGCGCTTCGAAAGGAGGTCGCAAAGTTGCAACTCCGCCTTAGTCCTTGCTGCGTTTTTATAGATAGGTTTTTAACTATCCTTTAAAGACACGGGTGGCGTATTGAGAGCGCCACGCAATGCAAACTAATCGCAAATCCCAAAATAATTATGTGATTAAATCTAATAAAATTAGCCTGTTTTTTTACAATTTGACGTTTATTGTTTTATATTACTACTGGACATTGCATCACACAAATAATTCATTAAACGTTGTTATTTAGGTTTTAAAAGCCGATGACGCATAGCGTACACCGTGTTTTTAAGTATGTCCAAACAGTCCGTGTCTTTATATATGTCCAAACCGTCTGTGTCTTTAAAGGATAACATCTCAACTAATCACAGACATTTTTTTTAGAAATCATCATCAACAATCCCATTATACGCCCGCGACGATAAGTACAGTCGTGGAAAAAAAAAAGTAAACACCCCTACTAACTTTTCAACAAATTATCGTAGAAGAAAGTTACTGGTACTGAACGATTGGAAATAAAGTCTACTTTTCAATTATCTAAATAAAATTTGCTTAGGGGGGCATCTACATATTAAAATGAACCATAACTTTGTTTTTATCAATAGCAGTACACAATTCTGACAGCATAAATGAACCCTACACCCATCAATTAGCCCCAAAACAATTTTTTATGCAATTCGTACCATAAGTTTCCGAGAAATTAATTATTTTAAAACGAGCGTATTTTAAGGGCTGTATCCAAATTAAAGTTCCGTACTCGATTGTTAACCGAGAGAGCCCCCTTCTTGATCAAGGCACCTTAAGCGCGGCTCAAAGAGTCAATGCAGAATGTTAGATTACAGAACAGCAGCGTGAATTTCTAAATATCTACTCACTTCCATCATAGACGGCCCCTTAAACCATCATTTTACCGTTTTTTATGTATAATTTGAAAACTACTTGGTAGAAAAACGTGAAATTTCGGATTTCCATAAAACAGGACTTAATAAATCTAAATCCATCAAAAAAATTGTAGGTTGCAATTCATAATTTTTTCGAATATTAATTTCATAATTCATAATTCATATCATAAAATTATAAAAATTGCAAATTCATCGTATTTATGTTTGGGTATATTAGTATTATAGCTACAAAAAAAATTAGCACATTAGGAGCATAATTTCAGGAGATATAAATAAAAATATGAAAATGTAATTTAACATTAGAAGCACTAAATTTTGAATGTTTATAATTCAAAAACTTATAATTCAAATGACTTGAAATTTGGTGTCTAGGCATAGTTTGAACCGAAGATTTGAAATATCTCGTTAAAATTGGGTATTGCCATTGAAAAAAATGAAGTTTGGATTCGTTTTAATATGTAGATGCCCCCCCCCCCCCAAGCAAATTTTATATACATCATTTAAAAGTAGACTTTATTTCCAATCGTTCGGTACCAGTAACTGTCGTCTACGATAATTTGTTGAGGAGTTAGTAGGGGGTGTTTACTTTTTTTTTTCCACGACTGTTCCTCGAAATCAATTGAATTGCATTGCTGAGGGTCTGCAAACAAAAATTTGTGTGTAACGAAAAAAACGCGATTTTCTTAAACAGTGTGTGACCTAAGGTAATCTCTGTAGTTTTCCTGCAAGTTTTAAATGAACTTCTACTGCCCCTAATTTTTTTCATAATTTAAGTTACAGTATATTATACAGTATAAATAGAGGGGGTAGGGACATGTTTTTGCATTGCATGTTCAACGCTATCTCTGAAAATTTAATACCTAATATTTAAAAAAATGTTTTTTTTGAGTGAGTGAGTGAGGCGTTACGAGAGCGTTCACACGATACCCCACAAGATATATATATATATATATATATATATATAAAGACTTTTGTTTTCAAATAATTTAATTAGCCCCTTATATTTTTCCTATATATATTTGTGAATGTTTAAGAATCTATAAATATACGGTCAATAGCCTCTATTAATTCTGTCAGATTTGAACTTTCCACGCTCCAGAGTTTACGAGAAAAATGGCTGTCACACACGGACAGATCGACACACGAGTGATTTTATAATGCTTCCGTTTATACTTTTTAAGTACGGAACCCTAAAAACTAATCAGAAATGTTCCTGGGAATCAGTGGCAGCAACAGAAAAGTGTTTTTATATATACTTCATTAAATCTCGAAAATGTTTTGGTTTCTGAGTTTTCTAAAGACAACGAATGCTTTTCTGTATCATGAGTAACTCGGAAGAGGTTATTGTATGTTTTTTCATTATAGTTATATTATACTTTCGTAGATTAAGAATCATTAGTCTTTTACAAAGTATTGCTGCATTGGTGACTATAGTAAAACCAGGTGAATTAATGATTAATATATATATGTATTTTTAATGAGTAATGATAAAGAGTTTTTATAATGATGTTGAAAGTTTATGTATTAGTTTTGATATTTTTTTAAACTAAAATAATGTATATATTGTGACTTGCAATATCTTAAATATTGTGTTATTAAGTACGAAATATTTATATAAAATCAAGTCAAACTTTTATAAATGTTTCAGACTATTGAGCATTGAAAATAATATTTTACCTTTTACCTAAGAATCTTTTATCTTTTACGTAAAACTAGAGATTTTTTAAATTTCAAAGTAAAAGCAAGATATTTCAATCAAATTTTTATTTTCTGCAATTCTTGGATGTATGAATACCTTTTAAGATAATTCTTAAATAATGAAGTCTCTCACGCTGTTAGGTCATTTGTTATGCAAATATATTTCTTATGGAATTTTTACAGAAAATATGAAACACATTTAAACTTTTTATTTCGGTTTCTTTTATTATAATTATTATTCCTACATAGAAAAGCAAAATAACAACGTAAAAATGTGTTCAAAAGGAAAACAAAAAGAAGATTCGTTAAATATGTAATATTTGTTTTCTTTTTTTAATCAAACAAATGATTTTAGTTTTAAATTTCTCTCGCGTCTTCTTCATTGTCGTCGGAAAATTCTTATTACAATTTTACTCAAAATAATGATCTTAAATTGAAATAAGGAAAATTTATTCACTAAAAATAATTCCCACTGAAACTTTAAGTAATTTTGTTCAACTTTTATTTAGAAAAATAATAAAAGAATAACAGAAGTATATATATTTTTATTGTATTATCAGCATATTCCGTATATTAAAATTTTGTATGTTTTTCGATGATGAAAGAAAGATAAATATTTTTTAGAAGAAAGATTTTTAAACAAATCACAAACTTGATGTTAAAAAAAATACATGTTGTAAAATAATATAAATTAAAAAATATTTGGTTGTTATTTCGGTTATTTTTCGTGAATCTATGGAAAATTTTCTATGGAAATTAAGGAACCCTTAAATGTGTAATGATAGTGCTTGATTTCTTATTCCGGAAATTTGGGTCAGCATTTTGAAAGGGCTGGAATGTTTCCATGTTTTTCCAGCCCTCCCTTCTTTTATTAATTTTGAATAATAGATGACGTCACTGGAATTTTCTAAAAGGATTTTTGAAGTTTCAGTTGCTTTGAATATAATTTTTGATGATGTAGCATGTAGATAGTTTCCTGACGATTTGTGTTTTTGGAATATTTTACTCTTGAATATGGTTTTGAAGATTAAACTGAAACGTCGAGTTTTAATTTACTCATATATTTTTATTTTGACCTCATCTTTATATTTATGAATAAAGTATACGTTACATAGCAACCTCTATTTCGTTTATAGTTCTGTTGATTTCTACTGAACCGGAAATCGATCAAAACTGGAGCTGTAAAAATTCGTTTACCCGATATCATGTAAAAAATTAGAGGTAGTAGACGTTAATTTAATCCTTGTAGGAAAACTACAGCTATTACCCTAGACCACATAGTTTTTGAGAATAGCACATTTTACCGTTACACACAAATTTAGATCTGCGGGCATTCAGCAAAGGTGTTGAGGAGCGCTGGAGGTACCTATCGTATCAGAAGTATAAAAGCTATATTGATAATTAATTTTGAAAAAAAAATCGTTGGTAATTAGCCGAGATATTAACCCTTAAAGATACGAATGGTTTGGACATACATAACTACAGGGGCTCCGTACTCTTGTACCATCGGCTTTTAAAGCTTAGATAACAACTTTTTATGATAAATTTCTGTAATGTAATACCCACTAGTAGTATAAAAGCAATAAACGTCAAATTGTTAAAAACAGACTAATTTAATCAAAATTAATCTACTATGCTTAGTTTAGTTTCATGAATGCCAAATGAAGTTCCAAATATGCACTACTTTTATTGTCACTACCAAATTAAGTTCACATAAACAGATTAGGATAGCTTAAAAATAGAGTTATACAGAATAGCAATGTTTGTTATATTTTAGTTTTCATATCTATTTGAACATTTATGGTATACCAATTCATATTTATCTAGTATATACAGCTACGCTATACGGCCATTACAGAACGGCAACTTTCAATTTTAGACATTTTGCCGAATATTTAGAAATATACTTGGTAGATTCTTCTGGAATTTCAGAATTAAAAAGAACAGGTATGACCTCATATTTAGCAATGTTGATTTGATAAGGGGTACAATTATGGGGACAACAAAAAATCAAAGAAAAAATAATACTTGGGATCACCCTGTAAAATAAAATGCACAAAATGATCTATCGCTACAGAATATAAATAAACAGACATTGTGCAATATGTGTATCTATTTATGTAACAATAGCACGTATATTAAAAAAGATATAGCGATTTACTTAAAAAAA
The DNA here is from genome assembly GCA_963932465.1 of Maratus speciosus. Taxonomy (NCBI): domain Eukaryota; kingdom Metazoa; phylum Arthropoda; class Arachnida; order Araneae; family Salticidae; genus Maratus; species Maratus speciosus. Next base: position 495,763,239 of record OZ010794.1, on the reverse strand, counting down.
AAATTAAAAAATTCTTGCATGTTTTTTGCTTATAACATGCTGGGTTTTCAACCAAATTTACCGCCGGTTTTAGAAAAATTTATAAAGTATAGTTGAAACAATATAGTGTAATTGGAATATAAATATATTAAATATTTAGGAAATATGAGCAATTGTATGAAATAATTTTAATCTGCGCATGCGCGAACGATAACAAGCAACATTTTACATAATTTAAGTCAACTCTATGGAGCAACTTATTAAAAAAATCCAGTCAAATATCGTAAAAAATCAGAAAGATATCAGTATTAGAGTAAGCAAATTTTTAATTGTTCTCTAAAGGCAGCTGAATCGTAAGGGATTTTCCCCAATTTGTCATTTTTTATTAACTTACTTTCAGAAAAAAGTCGGTATTTAGTGACTATCAACGAGTAGATTTGGAAAAAATGCATCGATTTTGATGTTTCTTTTTATCCTGGTATATGATCGTTCTGGTAGTTATCCAATAAGAACTAAAGCATCAATGAAAAATGAAACTTAAAAAATTTTTAAATTAAAATTGACAACTAGTGGACAATCCCTAGTCATTCAGCTAGTTTTAGCGAGCAACTAAAAATTAGCTCACTTTAACGTCGATATCTTTCTGAATTTTTACGATACTACATGGCTCTGCCCCCTACGAGCTACGCTCGCCAACACCCGTTCAGGCACACCAAAATCCAAAAAGCACGCTAATGTGATCGGCTTTAAAAATATTGAATAAAAAAAAACAAACAAACAACAACAACAAAAAAAACAATACCGATCTTTTTGTAAACGGGTTTCCATTCATTTACCTTGGATTGGGGATTTTTAAGACCAAATCTGCTGCTGTTAAGAGATAGAATAGCTGTTTTCGTATTTAATTAAAAAAATTAGTTAAACATTTGAAAATAAGCTAATATAAAATGAATTAAGTAAACAGTGTCATTGCCTCCCGGTATTTTGTAACAGCGCTATAAGATAGTTCTTTTAAATAATTCATTTTAAATGTATCGTTTTAAATCTGACGTAATTTACATCAAAGTTTTATTTCTCTTATTATTATTCACGTGAAAATACTTTTGTTGTTAAAAAGAAATATTACTTGCGCTGTCTTCAAATTCACGATAATAGTTGAAAAGATTATCTCAAAATATCAAATAAATGTCTCGTGCAAATATATTTTTTAATTTAAATTTTTTTGCCATATTTTTTAGCCATTTTAAATATGACGTAATTTCCTCCATTTACAAGTTTTAACGCATAATAATGATTTTTTTTTTATTTTAACATTTTGTTTCTCTTTTAAAATTCAAGTGTAAATATGGTTCTTATGACGTAATTTTCCTGCTTTTAACATGTAATCACTTAATTCTAAATTTAAAGTTTTTTTTTGTTTATAATAGTCACGTGTAAATAAATTTTTAATTTGAAGCAAACGTTATTGTTTGTGCTGTTTATACAGTTGGCAACAGTTTAAATTAATAACATTTTCTAAAATAAGTAAAAAATATCTCTCGAAATGCTGAAAATTTGAATTTAAAATAGAAATAAAACCTCAAAAAATGAGTCAAATAAAAAAAATAAATGCAATCTGCACACCGGGAACTCATAACGTAAAAAATTATCTAAAAATGATTAAATTCTCATGCATAGTTTTTGCCCCAATAAAACTTTTTTAAGGGAACGATTTTGTCCAACTTTAGCATTAAATATCTCTTAAAATAATTCTTCAAATTGAAAACTGTCTGCATCAGCGTATTTATCGAACATTTCTCTATAACACCACCGATTTTCATATTTTTGTATGCAACAGTTTTTTTTTAATATTAACGAAGAAAGGCCATGCTTAAGCATCAAATTGGATGCCGATTTACCGGGAATACGCAGCCATTTCTACGCAGGTTTTCATTGGTCCATTTCCAAATCAAAACTTTTTTTTATATATATATAGAAGGATTTGACTGGATATTTTTAATGAGTTGTTCAATAGAGTTGACTGTTAAATTATGTAAAATGATCCTTGTTATCGTTCGCGCATGCGCAGATAAAAGTTACTTCATACAACTGCTCATATTTTCTAGAATATTTAATATATTTATATTCCAGTTGCACTATGTTGTGTCTAGTACATTTTGTCAATTTTTCTGAAACTGGCGTTAAACTTGGTTGAAAACCCTGCATGTCATAAGCAAAAAACATGCAAGAATTTTTTTTATTTAAAAAAATCGCTATATCTCTATTAATATAAGTGCTATTCTTACACAAATGAATACACATATTGCACAATGTCTCTTTATTTATATTCTGTAGCGATAGATCATTTCGTGTATTTTATTTTACATGGTGATCCCAAGTATTATTTTTTCTTTGATTTTTTGTTGGCCCCCTAATTGTTCCTCTTGTCAAATCGACATTGATAAATATGAGGTCATAGCTGCTCTTTTTAATCCTGAAATTCCAGAAGAATGTGTCAAGTATATTTCTAAATATTCGACAAAATGTCTAAAATTGAAAGTTGCCGGTCATTAATGGCAATATAGTGTACACCCAACCTGATGTTGTATAGTTTTATACAAAATCTTACTATTCTTTTAACAACGACTTTTTTAATAACACAGTTAATAATTTATATATTTATTTATATAAATTATTATAAATTTGTGAGATGAAATCTCACAGTGTTTAAATTATGTTACTGTTTTATTTCTTTTGGTCTTATACATCGATGTTCTTTAAACTTAAATCCATATTTATTTTTGCGCGGACGATTCGTTTCGACCGCACACCGGCAAGTTCTCCGATGTTCCGCAGCGCCTGGTATCGGATGCTTCTCCTTTGAACTTTGTACGATTGTGATGACGTCATCGGGGCAAGCCTCTCACGGCATATGCATTGAATGGATGTTTATCTTTCGGAGGTGTGTCTATTCGCCGTGCGTGGAGCAAATAAAAATTAAGCTTTTTAAATGTTTTCTTTCGGATTTGTTTATTAAGACATTAGCTAATATTTTAAATTCTCTAATAGATTTAAATCTTTTCTTTCAGTAACTTTTGAAGTCCCCGTATTCTTACTATAAATTAAAAATTCCGTTAATTTTAAAATCAGAATCTGTTTTGTTGGAGAGCTGTCATGGCTTAGTTCTTGTTTTTAAAGATCGCAGGCCGCGAGCTTCGGCTCCGGTCTATCTGTCTGCCGATGGATGTGGAATCCGGTAAAGAGTTTTGCGAAAACGATGTCTACGATTTTAACAACTCCTGTTAAATTATTTCTTGATACCGTGGAAAAGACTTTAATTACGTTTCTCATCAATACTAAATTTCATTTATGCTGCACTTTAATTTTTAAAAGAAATATCTACCTTCAAGTGGAGTAGATGCTTTTATTGGCAAGAATTAATTTATGAACGGTGACCAACGGGAAGCCTTTTCTCCTCTTCTCAAGATGAAATAAAAGATTGATTTATGCTTAAAAGTCTCCTCTTCATTTATTTTACAGACGACACGATCCAAGTATGAAGTTTCATTTATTTCTATTTTTGCTGACCTAAAAGAACAGAGGGTTTTATTGCAAACATTACACAACGCATGTAACTAAAAAGAACTTCAAATTTAACTATACCTTCAAATTAACGCCACATTATTAGTAATACCACAATATTTATATATAAATATTTATATATTATATACAATACGATTATCCGCGGAATTGGGTGGCAAGGGCACCGCGGATAACAAAAATCGCGGATAACCCGAAAAAGACAGAAAGTTGGGTGCAAGCTCGAAAAAAAAAGAAAAATTCAACATGAAAACTATGTTTTAGTGTTCAAAAAACATAATAAAATGTTTAAAATACATACATATGCACAGTACAAGCGAAACCTTTGCTTTACGTCTAAATCACTAAAATAAAGAACAGTAAACAAAAAACAATGCCATACATACTGTACAAAAAGTGTTGAGTTACACCTTTTTTTTAAAAAAAATCAGTCATTTGTTTTTGCCTCTTGCTTTAGAAACACCTTTTATATCTCAAAAATGAAGCTATTCTTGATGTGCTCCCCTGAAATTTGTCATAATATTCTTAGTTAATTGTTAAATATTTTAATAGCTGTGATTACGTTTAGTTAATAAAATCAATGAAAGACATCAATACATTATAACTGATATTTTAAACATGGCAACCGAATCTCGAAATATTCTTCTATTACTTTCGAATACATGAATTTTTCTGTTTATATTTTTTAGTAGGGCTTACTGTATTTCCCTTGCTTAAATTTAAAAATTTGGCTTAAATTTGGCTTAAATTTAAAAATTTAACTTAAAATTTGGCTTAAATTAAAAAAATATATATATATTTCGCTTCGCGGATAATCGGGGCTCTACTGTATTTACATATTTATATATATAAATTATTAACTGTATTATTAAAAAAATCGTTGTTAAAAGAATAATAAGACTTTGTATAAAACTATACAACGTCAGGTTCGGGTGTACACTATATGGCTATTAATGACCGGCAACTTTCAATTTTAGACATTTTGTGGAATATTTAGGAATATAAATTGTACGGAACCCTCTGAGGCCGAGCAATACCCGCATTTGACCGTTTTTTTTCCTTGGGCTTATCACCTTAACAAAGAAGCTTCAAAGCAATGTTTTTACTAAACAAATTTACAAATACAAATGTTCTGGTAATTTGAGGACTTTTAGATGATACCACGAAGCATCAAATACCTGGATTAAAATTATACCTATGCACACACGTTCTTTTTTTTTATTATCCCTGTATAGTTTTTTTTTTCAAAATCCTTCGAGTCTTTACTATGAAAAGCAGATTGAACGATTGAACCAATGTCGTTTGATGCAAGATATAAAAGAGAAAGAATATCTTTCGTTGTACCTGTATCATCGCTCTCCATCCTGTTATTTCTTTGTAGTACCATTATTTCTGAATGGTAATCTTTGTCAAATGTAATCATAAAAACTCTGCCTTTAATTCAAACTAATATTTATATTATGAAATAATAATACAAATAATGACGAAGGGTTAGCAGGCATCTAACTCTTGAATTTTGAACATATTCTTCTCAATATTTTCGAAATGCTGCTATACTGGGTGTATTTGAAAAGCTTCAACAAACTTAGAGGGATGATAGTATTCATGAAGACGAACAAAAAATGCAATGGAACGTGGGGTCGCAAATGTCGTTTAAAGGATAAAAATCGAGAAAATGCGTCTGGAAATGGACAAACTGAGACAAGAAAGAAACACTCCAGAAAATTAATCAATGCACATAATAGGTACAACACAGCTCGTGGTTTCCAGAGAAAACAAATATTTTACAACAATTGTTCAAAGTGTCGACCGCGGGCATTATTACACAGAGTACATCTACGGAGGAACGACTGGCGGACACGCTCAAATTTGCATACGTGGATTCCTGCTCATAGATTTGTTTGGCTTTCTTCCAAGTTTTTGTTATCTCTTTCTGACCGGATATGCACAAAGTGAAAGGAAAACCAGCTTCGTTCTACTAGCCAGCTCTGCAGAAAAGCAGCATGTGATATTTCGATATTTTTATTAGTTTTGTGGTTTTTTATTAGTTTTTTCATTAGTTTTTTTATTAGTTTTTTTTTTTTAAGCGTCATTTCCTACCCCATGTTCCATTGCGTATTTTGTTCGTCTTGATGAGTACTATCATCCCCCTAAGTTTGTTGAAGCATTTCAAATACACCCTGTATACTATTGATTTCTAAAACTACCAATACTCAATTAAACATTTTCTGTCAGTTAACGATTTAACGATCGCTTAATTTTTATAAAAACTATAAAAATAGTACATATTTTTCCTATTGCAAAAGTCGAATAATTATAAGGTTTCTAAATAAAATATACTTTTACTTCTTTGTTTGAGGCGAAAAAAAACGTGTTATAGAACATTTTCACATTTCCAGAAAACCCGTCATATGCGGAACTTTGGAGCTTTAATGTTTGTTTTACAACATACTAATTAGTACGAATTAGATTGAATTATTGCAGGAATGTCGTCTGATGCAAAATATAAAACAGGAAACAGTATCTTTCATTGTACCTATATCATAGACGTCCATCCTGCCATTTTTTTGTAGTACAATTATTTGTGAATAGTAATATTCAACCTATTTAATCAGCAAATTCTGTCTGTAATGGAAACTAATATATTTATATTGTAAAATAATAATACAAATAAAGTCGAAGTGTTATATCAACTATCTAACTCTTGTATTATGAATTTTTTATTCCCAATGTTTTTGAAATACTATTACAATATACATGTTTTGCTTGTTTTTGACACAATAAAATATTTTCTTTTCTTTATAATTTATCACATAATTTAAAATAAAATATTTACGGTGAATAAAACAAGTATTTACAGCCATCTATTTTATGCCTTTCTGAATATTCCTTACTAAAGAGTTTTCTAAATAAAGAAGAACGCATATGTTCAATGAACATAGGTAACCATTAAATCTTCTTCAAGCATAAATTCATTTAAATAAAGCATCAAAAGCCTTTATTAGGACAAAAGTGACTGTCTCATTTCCCGAAAATACTTCGTCATTTTGCTTGTTATTTAATAATGTTCAACAACAACTCCTATAAATCACATTTATGTTGTTTTCAGTACATAGTAATGATTTTATATTGAATCGAAATTTATGACTAGCATTATTTACTAAAGAATTTACTAGTCACCAAATGCTATAAATTTTCTAGAAGGTATTTAGGAGGTTGTATTAGATGTAGGCAATAAATATTGCATTAATTAATGTTTGATTCAAGTAAAAATATATACAAGTATACATTAAATATTTCAAACTGTTACCAATTTATTTCAGGCTATAATATTTCATTAAAATTTATTTGTGCTAAGTAATTTTAGTTTAAATCATACTGTTGATAAGGAAATTAATTTTTTTATGTTACATACAAATTGACAGTTTGCATCAGTTAACTGTGCTGTGAACCCATATTGGTACCACATTTATTATTTTCTCAGATGTTTTCATATTATCAAGATTATGACAATACAGAAATAGCAAACCTGTATTGGTGCAAATCAGTATCTTGGTTTTATTGAGGCCAATATTGCGCAAATATTTTATTCATCTGATATATTCAATGTAATATAAATGTCGGTTAAATACTGGCTGTACCTTTAAAAAAATTTCTTTTAAATGCCACTGTTGCTACATAATTATGTTTATAAGTAAATATTAGTAACAAAATATTTTATGCCGATATATACAGGGTGCAATATGTTATCTATCGCCGACATTTAATTTCTCAACCGTTGGTCGTAGACATATAGTTCCATTTACAAAAACGTTTCAAATGAGGTAAATATTTATGTTGTGGCATTATTTAAATTTAAAAATCAATTTTACGAAAATTACGAAATCTAACTTTTTATACGGTCCCCCAGTCCCTATAGTTATATTTAGTAAAAGTTTACACATATCATAACAGATATAACACAAAATGTTTGACATCTGTACTACAAAAATTGACAGAGTTAGTAAATTTCAAAGTTTGAGATTTTTTCGCATGATTTAGCCTTTGAATGAGGGATCAGTTAAAAGATTAATTAGGTAATTCGAGATCGAAACCAGGGTGCAATGTTCTTTATACGGCGAAACCACCTTTAGCCGGTATCGCCAAATTGGGACATCACCAAAGAGGGTTATTTCATCTAAAAATTTTAGCTGACTTTTAGGGGTCGTATACAAAGCGAAGAATGAAATATTGAAATTAAACTGAAAAATAAATATCAATTTATTATAACATCAGACAACGGTCTACTATAAAAAATGAATATGTCAAATGACGGAATCTACTAGAGAATCTGCTCATAGTGATCTCCATTATTGGCAATGCACAATTGATTGCGTGAGAGTACTGAGTCCTGGACACGTTACAGCTCAGCAGGTGTGTAAACTGTGCGACAATCAAGGATGATAAGCTGCTTCAGATAAACCAGAGAAGTGGTCTAAGTCAGATAGACCTATGCCTTGATGTAACCCTAAAGGTAGAAGTCCATGGGTGTCAAGTCAGGCGAACGCGGTGGCCAATCTACCGGAGCACCATATCCAAGGATCTGTTGACCGAATTCGGTGGCCAGATACGCCCGGACGTTTGATGTTTTGTGTGGGGAGGGCTCCATCATGTTGAAACCACACTAGGCATGCATGTCGGAGAGGCAGCTCTTCATACCAATCACGTACCGTGTTTGTAGCAGATGCAGGGGACGATCGCCCGTTAAGGTACCACCGTAGAAGATAAGTCCAACAATCTGGGTTCCTCATATACCTCACCACACATGTCGTACTGCGCGGGCGATGTGGAGGTTTTCCAGAGACCAGTAATTCACAATGTGCATGCTCACAATGGCACCCCGTATAAACATTGACTGATCTGTCACACATAATATCACAAAGGAATGTCGGATTTTCCTCTACGTTGTTAAGTATGAAATTGCAATAAACAAATCGTCATGCTTGGTCACCCAGCATCAATGCTTGCACCAGTGTCGGATATGGTATGGATGCTCATTAATTGCATGTAACAAATGCCAAACATGCTGACCACATGCCTCGCTTATTTCCACCGTGCTCAGTTGTGGAATTAAAATGGCGAATCCCAGCACCTCCTCCGGTGTCACTCGAACATTACATTGCTTGTTCTGGGTCGTGGTGAAACACAGCCGGTCTCTCTAATATGGTGCAATGCATTAGATATAGTTTCATGCGTTGAATGGATGTAGATCCTTAGGGAAACGCTCTGAATAAACACTCGCAGCCTCTCTGGCATTCCTTTGAAATTCACCATAAATAAGTATCATTTCGGGCTATTTCATGCATGCGTAGCTTGCCATCACGATCTCAGGGCTTACTAGCATGTCCAATGCTAGATGACTCGTGTTTTACCCCGAACGTGAGGCGCTGCGGTACTATTGTAATTTGCATAATCCCAATTTTCATGCTTGCTATACATTGTTAAAAATTTGCAGCATTCTGGCACGTCATTTGACCGTTTTTTCAGAAAACGGTTACACAACCGTAATTTTAACTCTATTCTGACCATATTATTAGCTATTTTATGGTCAGAATATAGTTAAATTATGGTTATGAAACCGTTTTTTCAAAAAACGATCGAATGACTTGCCAGAAAGCTGCAAAATTTTTAACAGTGCAGCTCGGCTGGTCGTTTGCATTCCATTGCCATTTATATAGTCCTTAGTGAATATGTTTTATTTTCCGGTTGTCGATTCTACCTACTTTAACGTTTGAAGGTTGTTCGACCCATAAAAGTGTTAAACAATACTTTGAGCAGTATCTCTGGTATATTCCGTCATTTGACATATTCATTTCTTATAACAGACCGTTTTCTGATATTATAATAAACTGATATTTATTTTTCAGTTCAATTTCAATATTTCATTCTTCGCTTTGTATACGACCTCTAAAAGATAGTTAAATTTTTTAAATGAAATTACCGTCTTTGGTGATACCCCCATTTGGCGATACCGGCTAAAGGTGGTTTCGCCGTAAAAAGGACATTGAACCCGGATTTTGATCTCGAATTACTTTAATTCATCTTTTAAATGATCCCTCATTGAAAGACAAAATCAAGCGAAAAAATCTCAAACTTTGAAATTTAATAACTTTGTCAATTTTTGTAGTACAGATGTCAAACTTTTTGTGTTATATATGTTATGATACGTGTAAACATTTACTAAATATAACTATAGGGACTGAGGGACCGTATAAAAATTTAGATTTCGTAATTGTTGTAAAATTGATTTTTTACTTTAAATAATTCCACAACATGAATATTTACCTCATTTGAAACGTTTTTGTAATTAGAACTATATGTCTACGACCAACGGTTGAGAAATTAAAGGTCGGCGATAGACCATTAAATATTCTTCAAGCATAAATTCATCTAAATAAAGCATCAAAAGCCTTTATTAGGTCTCAATTCCCAAAAATGCTTCGTCATTTTGCTTGTTATTTGATAATGTTTAACAACAACTCCTATAAATCACATTTATGTTGTTTTCAGTACATAGTAATGATTTTATATTGAATAGAAATTTATGACTGGCATTATTTACTAAAGAATTTACTAGTCACTAAATGCTATAAATTTTCTAGAAGGTATTTAGGAGGTTGTATTAGATGTAGGGAATAAATATTGCATTAATTAATGTTTGATTCAAGTAAAAATATGTACAAGTATACATTAAATATTTCAAACTGTTACCAATTTATTTCAGGCTATAATATTTCATTAAAATTTATTTATGCTAAGTAATTTTAGTTTAAATCATACTGCTGATAAGGAAATTAATTTTTTTATGTTACATTCAAATTAACATTTTGCATCAGTTAACTGTGCTGTGATCCCATATTGGTACCACATTTATTATTTTTCTCAGATGTTTTCCGTATTGGTGCAAATCAGAATCTTGGTTTTATTGAGGCCAATATTGTGCAAATATGTTATTCATCTGATGTACTTTCAATGTAGTATCAATGTCGGTTAAATACTGGCTGTACCTTTGAAAAAATTTCTTTTAAATGCCACTGTTGCTACATTATTGTTTACAGGTAAATATTAGTAACGAAATATTTTATGCCGATATATATATACACTAGTGTGCAAAACTTAAGCAACAGTCACAAAATGCTTATTTTTGAATACGTGAATACTCAAAAGAAAATTCTATAAACAGCAAGTGTAGAAAATAGATACTAGCCTAACGGCACAGCCAGTCGACTGGAACTCCTCTTGACACCACAAATGGTCACAAGGGTCACAGTCACGACAATGAACTGAAATGTGATATATTTCATTCGTCGCATTCTTACATTCACTTTATCACTACATTGAGATGTTACTATGAGTGCTGATTTGCGAAGAGTCATGAGGTCGCTTTACCATGAAGTTAACTTGTGACTCTCGTGTGACTGTCATTTGGAGAATCCTTTATAAAGTCCTCGCGATAGCTGCTTTATGACGAGTTCCCAAGTGACAGAAAATGAAATCATCTGGTGACTTTTCCCAAAAGAGTGCAATGGTTACTTCACAGTAGAGTCTGGGTCACCTGAAAGTCACCACGTGACTTTAGTGTCTTTATTGTGATACTATTTTGTGACCCATCGTAATGCAATGCTCATGATAACTTCAAAAATGACTCTTCATATGACAGTCACATGAGAATCACAAGGTGACATCAATGAAATGTCACCTGGTGACACATCACAAGTAATAGTCACGGCGATTTCTCAGCGGAGTTACCATACGACGCTCATTTGAGAGTAATAATGAGACGAATAAGAGATGCCATGTTTTATTTCACCTTTATTGACTGTGACACTTGTGACGTGAAGAAGATGTCACATCGACTAGATCTGCTGTAGGGATAGTTCCTATTCGAATAAAATTGTTTTCTTTTGAGTATGCACATGTTCAAAAATAAGCATTTTGTGACTATTGCTTAAGTTTTGCACACTAGCGTATATATGCACAATTGTCAAATTACAGGGTGTTCATAAGAGAGTCCCCGTTACAATGGCATATTATAACAGTTTAATTCAGACTGTTTTCAACAAATCATACATCCACTTGAAGGTAAACTGACCTAGTTTTTCTTGCAAATGTTTAATAGGTGCATCTTTAGTTATACGACACACATCTAACCTAAAGTCCAATTCTTCCCACACTTCAGTTAATAAGTCTGGAGTAAGGGAAGGAATAGCCTGTGTCTCAACTTTGGCAAATCATTCGATAGCGACGGAACGTAGACAGGATCTTTTATAAAGCCCTAAGGGAAAAAAAAAGGCATGGTTGTAACGGCTTTTATCTTCAGCCAAGCAATAACGCTTTTCGCTGAGGACTCACTTTTCCGTATGTGGCACTGCAAGCGAGTCAATAACAAAGCAGTACTTGCGCATGCACTTATCGAAAACTGTTTGAGTTACTCTTTATTTGTAACTTTGAAGAAACGCTCTAGAATTCTTACAGTTGATATTATTAAAATTTATATTTGGGACATACTTTTATGGACATCCTGTATAAACATATCATTAAGGAGTAATATTTCGTTTCCTAAGAAATAACCAATACAAGAAATATTGACTTAATAATGTTTCGCTACTGTTGTAGTAATGTAAACGATATAAATTGCAAAGTCTCTATCATTTAAAAAAATGACTTATAGCACTTAAATATGAATTATAGCCCTTAAATGTCCATTACAGTTTCTGTATTACATTGTGTTATTATACCAATGGTTTTCCACTAACTCAATCACGGTCCGCCCAACTATCACTTTTTTTCATAAAAAAATATTTAATTTAACTATATTATTTAATTGCTGAAATTTATTTTAAACTAGCAGACTCGCCCTGCGTTGCCCGGCGTTTGTAAATAATAACCTTAAGTAAAACTTAAGTTTGTATGATTTTATATCTTTGGAAATTCTTTTAAATGAACCTAATTTCGGAGCCCCCATTGCCTTCCGCAGCGTCTAGTGTGTTCCCAGCAAACTTCTTTCCGAACGAACCTGTAATCTAGATCCCCACTACCTATGGCAGCATTTACTGCAAGTGCCCACACGTGCCGGAGACAATCGAAAACCAAGTTAAGTCAGCCAAACCTCGTAGGAGCATTCGGATCATTTTTAAAGAAGCTTCACCAAGGACCCAAGAAGGCGATAAATATTCAAAATTGGTGGTAGCGGAAGTCTGATTATTATTATTATTATTATTTTGTCGTTCATGTAATAGCTGAAAAACCTAAAATGTTGTTAGAAAAAAAAAAGCCAGTGAATCGGACTATTTTTAAGGATGTTATAATAGGGGTCCCAAAAAGGGCCAACTGATAGTTGAAACCAGGGACCTAACATAAAAACATGTTAAAACGTTTTAGTATTTAGCGTTTTAGATCTTTGATTAGTCAAGATTAAGCATAGGGTATGAATTAATCATGAGAATATAATTTGAAAGAAATGCGCTAAAAAATGGGAAAATGCTTAAAATAGGGCCCTACGGCCCCACTAAAAATATGTGAGTGTTGGTCTAGGGCGAAGAGTTCAAGACTCAACTTTAAAATTATGCGCTGCGAAGGTTGGAAAATTAGGGTGTGAAAAACGCATGGCACACAAAGAATTCAAAGATTCCATGGTCTTAACTGGAATTTAGAAACTGGAGAATAACTAAATGGAGAAAGTATCCCAAAAATGAAGATCGGATAAAAAGGAAGTAATTTATTAACAATTTAATGCAAAAAAATCATAGGGGCCCTATACCGGGCCCCTTGCAAGGGTGCCAGGGTCTTAACTGAACGTAGAAATGAGGTAGAATCTGAAAGGAGAATTCACCCCAAAAACGGAGAAGATCGGATAGAAAAGAGACATTTTATTAACAATTTAGTGCACTAAAACTTCAAGGGGTCCTGTACTTGTCCCCTTGCAAGGGGGCCAGTGTCTTAACTGAAATGTAGAAATGGGGCAGAAACTGAAAGGAGAATTCACCCAAAAACGAAGAAGATCGGATAAAAAAGAGGCATGTTATTAAAAATTTAGTGCACTATAACCTCAAAGGGCCCTGTACTGGATCCCCTGCAAGTGTCCCAGGGTCTTAACTGAAATTTAGAAATGGGGCAGAAACTGAAAGGAGTATTCACCCTCAAAATGAAGAAGATCGGATAGGAAAGAGGCATGTTATTAACGTTTTAGTGCATAAAAACTTAAAGGGCCCCAGGGGCCCCGCCCTTAAAAAATTAAAAATCCGAGCTTCAGATGCATCAGGCCTTGTCTTGGACTAATCACACCTGAATTTTCAGACTTCTACGTGCGGTAGTTTTCGCTAGCCATCGCACACAGACACACACACAGAGCGATTTGTTATTTTATTAGTATAGATTATGATATTTAATAAGGAAAATATTTCGAGAAAAAATTACTGGTATATTTGCGGTTCGCGATTGAGTTATTGGAAACCCCTGTTCTACAAGACTAAGCAACGTTATTAAGAAATATGAAATAGTAAACTATGATTTAACACAGATTTGAGGAACTGACATATTCTTCAAACAGTGAAGCTTCGACTGTAACCGCTTTCGCAGAGTTGATTACCACCGGGGAAAATTCTACCAGTAAATTTAAATAGAAATGTTCTTTTTATTTAAGCGCCTTATTAATGCAGAATTTCAGTCATAAAGTATGGCAAAAACATATGTTCATTTTTACTGGTGGAAGTTTAATTCGGCGGTACTCAGGTCCTGCGTTTCCACCATATTGTGAGGACCTAAACAACCTCCTATCAGTGTCAATGAAAAAAATTACAATACAGGGGCAAATTGCTACCAGTAAAAACAAATAGAAATTTTTACCATATTTGTGAGAGACATTTTATATAAATAACTAACTTAAATAAGACGAAATTTTCTATCCAAATTTACTGGTGGAATTTTGCTCCGGTGGTAATAAGAAACTGTTTATCCTATTTAAATAAACAGCCGCCATCTTTTGACAATCTCCTCAGTTACTCCACTTGCGACTGGTAGACAGTACTGTATGTCTCTTCCCCGTTATTCATAACTCCATTTATAATTCCCCAAAATAATTTCCAGCGACAATCGCGGAAGGATACAGTGGGAATAGTTTTTGTTAGCATTCGTGGCAAAATATACTGTTTATCGTATTGCTTTACATGATTAGAGGAGCGTAACTTAATTAATTTTGCATAAATTAGGATAATTGTAAATGGGAGCACTAAATTCGTCTAACAGTGACAACGCGGACTATTTTGTCGCTTTGCTCTACAAGGTTCACCGAGGTGTAATTCGACTGTCGAGTTCCGTCTCCTGTTATATATGGTGATAAGTGGGAGAATGTTTTCTGTACGTGCAGTGGATATAATGAACTGAAAATTTACTTTAAAATCAGATAAAAGTAGATTTTAGTAAATCCAAATTCTTTCGTACAAATAATTAACAGGAAGACGTTATAAGAGAATCTCTTGAAATAATTTCTAATAAAGATATAGTTTGTAGCGGTGCAATGTCACATGACTTTCATGGAGTCTGGAAGGAATTGCTACAGAATAGAGGAAGGTTTGTTTTGTTAGAAAATTGAATACCTTTCCTGTCACCTTTTCTTCCGTACCACCCTTAAATTACAATGGTCTCTCGTAGACGAGTAAGCGCAAAGAGAAAGAACAACATTTATATAACCACTATTGATGCTGATACCCTTTGAATTGGCTGAAAACGTTTTGAGTTTTTATTGGATTTTAAATGTATTTCTAAGGTATGTTAATGCATTTTAAGTAGTTTTATATTATATGTGTTCACCTGCAAGCAATTTTAATACGTTTTCTTTCTGCTTTTTATATGAATTTTAAAATTATGACTTTGTAGTCGAACATTTTAACGTGGGGTTCAATTTGTATAGACTGATGACTCTCTACTACATTTCAAACCCAAACAATATTGCAAAGGACTGTCTATGAATTAAAACGGTATAATTGTTTTGATGTAGAATACCTCTCATATTTCGAAATCGGTTTGCCTTCTTGAATTTGCGAGTGCCGCGAAAAATGTTGATAGGGAAATATTTAATAACATTAAATCAATTATTCACAGACTCATGAACGAAGTCACATTTAAAAGAACATTAAACAAAACTTGTTAAGGAACTGATTGGCCTTTCACTAACTTCATCAGTGCAGGAAAGTTTTAAAACTTTTTCTTATCGTTTGATGCGAAGTTTTATGTTGATACAAAATGTAAAATTTTCGATTAATGATCTTTTTATGAAAAGATGCATAATGCTCGCTTTTTGGATGATGGTTGGTTTTGTAAATGGAATATTTTTCGTTTTTCATTTTTCCTATTGATGGTGTTTAGATAAACATTAGTCATCTAAACAGCTCATAACTTCAATCCTAAATCATTTGGTAATTTAGTGAAAAACCTTATGTCATGTTTATGAAACAGAACATTTAATTAATTTATTGCTATAACTGTTTGTGTTAAAAATACAATTCATATCTTTAATGAAATAACTCATCATCATTCAATGCAATAATTCAAAACTGTTTCTAAATTGCTACTTAAAAACATTATCTTTCATTTGCTTCTCATTCTTTCTTTCATTCACTCTTGTGATATGTTTATTAATATCAAGAACATTTTCCAAGGACACTTCCTTGTTCAGACTGATTTTCAGTGGAACTGCTCAGATGTAATTCAGATTATGTTCTGTTCACATAACCGCACCAGCTCCTTGTTTTTGCTGGGAAATCTTCACTTGAGATCAGGCATTTCATACCTGGCTATTGTTGAACTTTAAATAGAATTACTCATTCATATATCCGTTCAGGATTGTAACCAAGTGAATATAGAATTTTATCCATCTCCTGGTATTTATTCTCAACTTCTACATACAGTCAATACACAAGCCCCTACAGATGGTTTTGGAATGATCAGTTGATGGAACATTTAACTTTTTTTATAAGTTTGCAAAGTTATGAGTTCACCGAAAGTTTAAAACAATATTGACGATTAAACATTTTAGCAAAAGATTAGTCACGAAAACCAATTCGTCAGCGCACTTTAGTTTAGTTTAGCTGCAACTTCTGTTATGTTAGCACAGCGTCTATATATCGTTTATTTTTTCTTTATCGTTTGCCATAAAATATTTTATAAATACAATCTCATTATTTAATATAAGTTTATTTGTTTATATTAACCTTCGACATGGTTTAAACCGAACGTCCGTGACATAAGACCGGGCAGTCTATTTTTTCCTTTGTTTCAATTGGAAACTGTAACATCCTATTTTATTCTCACAAATGATAGTAGCTTAATGTAATTTTAAATAGTAGTATAAAATAATTTTTAGATTTTAAGAATTCTAAAAGCTAGAAAATGTTTGCAAGTTATTTTTTATTGGAACTTCAAGCTGGTTAAAGAAACATATCCGAGATAATTTATTTATATACTAGTATCTATATTTGCTATTATTGGAAATTAATATCCTATTATTGGATAATTTCGTATTATTGGAAATATTGGAAACTAAAGCATTCTATTTTTTTGCACTGCAGATAATAGTTAATATATAATTTTTAGTAGTAGTTCAATATCAGTTTTAGATTTTAAGAATTCTAAAAGTTAGAAACATTTGCAAATTATTTTTCATTATAACTCCAAACTGGTTAAAAAAACCTATCCGAGGTAATTTATTTATATACTAGCATCCATATTGCTTTCAAAAACATTCATAAAGAAAATAATGATATTCTTTTAGGGGGATATGCATGTGATAATCGGAAAATTTTTAGCTATTTAGTAAACATAAAAAAATGCTAATGTACAAAAACGAAAAAGTGTCACATTAGCTGCAATGATTTATTGATTTTGTTCAGCGAGTGTTATACTCTTTTTTATTTTAAAATTTAATTTGAAAATATAGCAACAGCATTATTTGTTAAATATTTTAAAAGCTATCATGTTTTTTAAAAAATGTAAGCGTACCTCTTAAGGGAGCATCGAAAGAAAAGAGGTTATTGGATATTTAAGAAAAAACTACTTGTCACATAGAGGTGCATTATTCAGATTGTAGGTTAAATTCTTTAGTTTTTTTAATTGTTATGGATTAGAAGTAATTTTATTTTGATTTAAAATGCATAGTCTTAGTGACAACATTTATTGATGTCCATATGCTACATATATATAAAGCAGTTGGTAAAATTTGAAAGCATTCGCTTCAGTTTGGTTACTCTTATGACATTTGATCATAATAGTTTTAATTTATCATACTAGATGGCAGCACCAAAATTTAATTTGCATTTTGTCTGTAGCTACTATTAGAGTAATATTTTCAATTTTCAACACTAGGTGGTACTAAATGCTGGTTATTGGCGATATTGTAAAATAATAGTTTTGGGATTTTTTACTTTAGTTAAGAAATTTAAAAGTGTTAATAGGTATTTTAAATACTAATATTCTAATTATTTTTTATTTATATTATATTAATTGCATTTATCACGGTATTTCAAAATGGATTAACTGCAACCATTAGGTTTTAATATCTGTGTTAACTTAACTGCAAAAATAACCTTAAACTTATCGTGCTTTTGGATACCATGTGCAGGAGCGTATTTGGATTAAATAAAACTGGGATTATATTAGGTATGTTGGTAATATTACTATTTTACATTGCTATAAATTAAATATTTAAAGGTTGTATTGCTTTTTCCATTTCATGGCATTTAATATTATTCTGTTTTCATCTTGAAACTATTCCTTTGGTCATATTAGTCGTTTGAGTAGAGGAGAAAAAAAATTCAGCTTTTAGCTTTTTTTCCTCGCAGGAAACGACTATTTTGCTTATATAATTGAATTCTATACTCTTGATAACATAATTAAATATATAAGCTTTTCAATTATTTTTATCGGTATCCATATTTTTCTTTTTCTTAATTATGTATATTTAATTGGTGATGTTCACATGAAACGAAAAAAAAAATTAACAAGTAAAAATTAAATTTAAAAAATCAAAAAACACGACTGCGTAAAAAGGGAACTAATTAATTATTTCTCATCAATGTGAAACTATTTTTTATATTACTTACCTATTTTTTTTCTTTACTTGTATTGATGACTTTTAAGTTGTGTTTAATTGTTAGTTCCTATCTATAAATACTGTTTTGATGAGGCCTATAGATGTCTATGAATGTTAGAGTTGCAGTAAAGCTAGAGATCCTATTTACACAACTTCCATTGCGTAATATTTAAACGGAACTTCTGACTGTAAATAATCAATGAAACATCGTCTTCAATTTGAAAGGCCTATCCAATGATATGCCACTCAATAGGGTGCGTAAAATTTTTGTTCGTCTCTACAGCCATTTTGTATTTTACGGCCGCCATTTTGAATTTATAAAAACAAAACGTAGCCTATGACCTTCGGACGGTTAAAAGGAATCGATAGAGACCTCATTCATTAAAATCTATCCAGCGTTGGGATGTATCGAAGGTTTAAAGAAATCCACATACCCAGATACGCGTGAAACACACAACCCTTCTTGGCAGTCGGCTTATTGGCAGGTTGATACAGCATAACAGATACAGCTGCTAAAGATAATGCAATCCGTTGTACTTAAAAATTAATTCTATACAAGAGGGTTTTTTGTAGTAAGTTAAAAAAATCATATTTTAAACCTTTTCACATCAAAATTACCACTCATACACTGTAAAAAAAATGGTAACGTTCCATGTAAAATCCAGGAACGTTTCGCCTTTTCTCAGGTTTTCAGAATAATTTAGCTCTTTCCTGTGAAATTCTGTTTTTTTTTTATCTGAAACGTTCCTGAACAAAAGTTGGAAACAGCAAAACGCTGCGGCCGCCATTTATTAATTTTTTGCTATAATCCGTTGCTCGCGCGCGAGTGTCGAAAACGAATTCCTTAAATGAATGTAAAAAAATCAATATGGAATGCAAATAAATCAATAGACGACATAATCCTTTACGTCTCTATTGTCAAGACAATCCAGATGAAAATACAATACCTCTGTGACATCGCTAAGAGATTATCTCTCGTACTTGTCTGTGGAATGTTTAACGAGCAGACCGTGTAAAAAAAAAATACACCTATTATTTGGACCTGCAATAACCAGGGGACCATCAAACATGATTCGCACCGATTTTGATTAATTTAAAGTATGTTTTAGAGTTCTTATCTCTAATTATTCTTGTGAAAGGATTTCTTCAAATGGGCCTTAGATTTTCAGAAATTAGATGCCGAGGTTTAGCATACGTTTCAAATACCCATTAGTTTGCAGCTCTCAACGTGTCTTTCGTGGTGTGGACGCAGAAAGCTCGCACGCCACCCGTACGGCCCGAGTTCGATGCTACCTCTTGACTTTTTTTTTTCTTTTTTAATTAATTTTATATTTTAACACTTTATTACAATTTGATTTAAATTTGATATATATTTGACACTTTGAATTGCTGCAAATTTGAATTTTTTTTTATTTTCGGAAAAAATATACAATTACGTTTAGGTTTTTTTTTTCATGAAAATTTATATGTATTTTATCTAACTTGTAAACTAACATAATTACTGACGAAAATCCAAAATATTTTATCTCTAGATTTTTTTCTAATTATTATTTACATTTATATATTTTTATATTTTAAGCAAAGTTCAGAAACAGTATATCATATATATATTTACTTTATTGAATTTTAACTGAAAATGTATTTTTTCGTGTAAATTATAAATAATAATTTTGATGTCAATTTCAAAATACTTTTTCATTCTAACAAATAATGATAATAAAGCGAAAATTGTCAACTGGAAATGTAAAAATCGTCTGTGGATCCCGCATCCTGTGAAATGTCAGTAATGTTTTGCTGTCAACAGAAATATTCCTGGTATTTCGCAGGAAACTTACTGGCATTTCTGTAGAAAGTTTTTAACATATACAGTAAAGTTCTAGTCATTTTCAAGAAATGTTTCTTGGAAATAATAGGCAACTCAGCTGCCCATTTTTTCCCAGGAACGTTGCGGAATTTTTTTTACAGTGTATATTGATGGCTTAAATGCAGTCTTTTTTTTTTCATTTCTGGTCAATAGCATAAATTATTTTTATTATGGGTACGCAACCTCATTAAATTATTTTAATTAGTTTCAAAGAAATCTTTTAAATATGATTCCTTTATTTACATTTAAACTTGCATTTTAAAATTTAATTATTTATTCTTCGCATCTTTTATGTCATATATAAATAAAAATTTAATTTGCAACAATCATATCTATATAAATAGCCTACAAACAAATAAATTCTGTTAAATTTCAAAGAAGCATTTTGAAATAATATACTACAATAAGTTCAGCGGAAATTTTCTAAATACAATACTTATAATTAATAAGTTACCCCATTATCCAAATTTAGTAATTTTTTACAAAAAAACAAAAAAATGGATATTAGGAAATTGTTATTTAAGTTTATAATATTTTTAAACAATATATCATAGAAAGCTAAGTATGTTTAATGGAAAGTTTGCATTCCTGAAATGTTTGTGTAACTGTAATAAAGATGAAATAATTGAAGCAGAATATTGAAGTTATAATTACATTTACATATTTTACATATTAATTCAAGTTTCAGAATTGAATAGAAATTTCTGAATAAATTTAAAATAAGTAAACATTTTAATTAAATAAGTTTAGAAATATTTTCAAAGAATGTTATGTTAGTAGTCATGTAGGAAGAGTTTTGATGAAATAATTTTGGAATAAATTACCTTGAGAATTTTAAATGATATCTAATAAAATATTTAATTAAGCATATTTATATGCACGTGTACATTAATGAATTTTTACAATCGTATCTATACCCAGACTCTTTTATTTCATGCAGCTAAACCATATGGAGTGAAAAGTACCGGTGATAGCAATAAAATAAACTTTTCTTTTTTACAACGATCGATATTACTCTGCAAAACAAATTCCTTCATGGACGATACAATTATTTCAATGGTCTTCAAAAGTGTGGATACGTTTCGTATACAGACGTGTGAAAATTATTAGAATAATTGCGAAATTTACATTAAAATCTTGTTATATTAAAGAAATTAAGAAATATTGATACAGTTCATATTTAGTGTGCATCCCTTTATTTTATATTAAAGATTCGATACGTCTTGGCATACTTTGTATGAGTTTTTGGTAATTATTTTGTATTTCGGTGTCATGATGCCAAATTTGGATGAGTTTTTCTATCAGAACATTCTTGTTTGAGATGTTGCATTTCTTTAATTTAATTAAAGAAAACACTTCCATGGCCTGGAAACAGTCCAGATATGAACCTCATAGAGAACCTTTGGGCCATTGTAAAGAAAAAAATTAAAGAAATGCAACGTCACAAACAAGACTAATCTGATAGAAAGAGTCATCCAAATTTGGCATCATGACAACGAAATACAAATTAGTTGCCAAAAACTCATACAAAGTATACCAAGACAAATATGCCATCATTTCTTTTATAAAAAACAATGTGATGCACACTAAATATTAAATGTATCAATACTTTCTAAATATTTCTTTAATACAACAAGTTTTTATTGTAAATTTCACAATTATTCTAATAATTTTCACACGTCTGTAGTATAATTTCTCAAGGACTCCAAAATACGTGTCAGTTTCACATTGAACATCCTCATTTGACGCAAATCTCTCTCTCTCTCTCTCTCTCTCCCCCCCCCCCCCCCTTCGAGCCAACTTTTCAAGTTAGGAAAAAATAAGGCTGCGTTTAGAAAGTAAATGTGCTCCCTCACATTCTAAAAATATAAAACCTTTCTTTTCCAACCCCATTTGTGGTTTTTAACAAAAAGTCGGGAGATTTAACAATGGATTCAACAATGAAAAGGAGATAAGACGATTAGATCGAACTTGAAGGAAACTCTTCCCTCCTGCAGTATGTACGTCAGTTTCCTTTTAAAGTCATTAAATGTGAAAAACACTGCGTGACCACAAAAAAACGCAGCCTGGCCAGAACAAAGAGACAGCGAGTAGCATGATTCGTCTCTCTAACGCTTAAGAGTCTCTGTGAACCAGATCTGAAGTATACGGGTAAAAGGAGGGGGGAATTCTTAGATGAATTCATTCAAATTCCATCGCTGTCATTGATGCGAAAGCCGGTGCGTTGCCTTGGTTAAAAAGCACTTTCATCTTTGCCATATGTGGCTTATACTTCTTGATTTCTTTTTTCAAACGATCCAATAATATTGAAAAAATGCTCTCCAGTGACTAATTTTCTTTTCTCGAGACAATCGATGAATATTATGCCATGTACATTCCAAAAAATACTTTTAATCACATTTCTAGCTGATTGTAATATCATTCTTCGATTTGGATGGCTTTTGCCTGATTCCAACCAATCAGCTAGCTGCTTATTAGACTGAGGTCTGTAGTAATGTATACATATTTGATTCATTGCTACGAATCGGTGATACACTCATTTTTGGATTACCGCAATATTTGGGAATCACCTTTGCGAAATTTTTTAATCACCGAAATGTTGATGTCTGTGGTCGATTGTTACAAAACGCCGCATCCATTTTTCAGAAAGCTTTTTCATATGCAAATGGTGATGCAAAATATACATCACTCATTCTGTCGATATTTTGTTCGATGCCACTAATCTCTCCCATTTCACTCACTATGCGTCCATTCAAAACAATTCGGTGGATTTTTTAAAAAAAATTTCAAGGAATGATGACTCAATTGAGCGCCGAGAATGCGGAGTGTTGTTTCTTCTTTGTATGCCGTATTTAAATCCAGTAAACCATCGATAAATGGTTGTTTCTTTTGTAATATTTTTCACAGCATTGTTGTATTTCAACTGTGTTTGTTTTTGCCAAACACCTATGTTGAATTAAAACTCGAAATTCTCTAACGTTCATTATTTTCACAAAAGCAAAAGTAACTTCACTGTTATGTCTACAATTCGCAACGAAATAGCCGAAATGGCCAGTAAAGTTGAGGGGTAGGGGAGGATGTATTCCAGGAAGCGCGATAGTAGACCCAAAAAGGGGCATTTTTCTAACTTTTACCAACCATCGCATGTGACATATTGCTAGGAAGGTATGTGACCACTTATTCATTATATGCACCTCCCGAGCCGCTCCCTCTAATTTGCCTCCTGGGGGCATGAATGATGTCC
The DNA here is from genome assembly GCA_963932465.1 of Maratus speciosus. Lineage (NCBI taxonomy): Eukaryota > Metazoa > Arthropoda > Arachnida > Araneae > Salticidae > Maratus > Maratus speciosus. Next base: position 495,739,449 of record OZ010794.1, on the reverse strand, counting down.
GCAAATTTTAGAAAAGTACCCTCCCGGAGGGCAATTTTGGGGGTGATCAACCACAGAGTGAAGACAAATCCTATATGAAAGAGAACTTTATTGAGATCAAACAGCATCGAAAAACTGGTGATAAATCACATTTAAGTAATAAAAGTTTGTATGAATCCCATAAACCAAAAAGACACACAGGATGCGTTTCGTAGTGTAAATTTTAACAGCTTGTCAGCAGCCAAAGTAAACACGTGTCCGTAATTGGAAAAGGTGACAAATGAACAGTATCGACAGCGAGGAAAGCTTACAAAGAATGCAATAGGTGTCTCTAGCTGAAAGATAAACACTAATTAGATGGAAAGTGTTGCCAAAATGATAGAAATAATTAACAGAAAAGAAAAGCTTAAAGGAATAAAAAGAAATACACAAATTAAAGTGAACAAAATGAAAAAAGAAGTAAATTAAGAAATAAAACTAAAAGAGAAAACGCAAGAAAAACATAAGAAATAAAATAATTTCATTTGTTTTCTTTACTCTTTTCTTTCCTGATAATTTTTTCTATCACTTTGGCAAGATTTTCTGCACTGTAAAACATTTGTGTAAGTTTACTCTGGATTATGAGTGGAACATTACACAAATTCTGGAGTAAACAATTTTGACATTTTAAAAACTCACATTATTGGAGTTTTCTTTCACAATGGCTGTGGGACCTCCCATATCAGACATAAAACTCGACATCTCCGGGCTGAAAACTGGTTTCAACTTAGTCGCATACGTCACGTGAGATCTATTGGCGAGGATTTCTTTCACTCTTGCAACTTGCAACCTTCTAGCACTCTGTGGTCTGCAATTCACCCACATGTCGAAGCAAGAATAACACGTGTTTCTTGAGATTTTAATGTTATTTTTCTTATTAAAAAATGACCAAAAGTACACATACGCCGCCGTCTTGTGTGATATATGGATGTCATTCTAATTAGAAGAATGGAGGGAAACACAAGGCGTATTTTTTTACGTTTGACTAAACAAACATCATTCCCAAAAATGGATATCATTAATAAACTCTCAAGTACAGTAAGGTAGGAAAACATATAGTTAATTTATTTTTCAAAGTATTATATATATTCAATTTTTCATTTATTAGTTTTTATCGCATTATTTCTTTAAAAATTAAATATGGAAAACGTTTTGTTTTAGCATAGTATATAATTTTTTATAAAATCCATATTTACACAGAATATGTAAAGCCTGAAAAATAATGTATATATAACTATGTGTGTGAATTATATTTATTCTTGTAGATTACATTCTGTAGAAAATACAGTATATTTTTATTCGAATAACAAAAAAATATATAAATTATTTTAATTATTATTATTTAATATATAAATATTTTAATAACTAGGTGTAACTATTTTAATTTTTATTTCTTATTATTTAAAGTGTTATATATTCAATTTTTCATTTTAACCGGTTTATTTCATTACGGTTTAAATGAAGTAACATTTAAAGAATGTTGTTGTTGTTGTTTTTTTTCTCTTATGAAAACACATTTTATTTTAGTATAGTAACGTAGTACAGTAATAGTAAATAACCCTTTATAAAATCTATGTTTACAAAGAATATGTAAATTATAAGAAAATTATACATACGAATTATACTTTGTATACTATATGTTTCAGAAATCTATTTTTTAAATATAAGTAATAATAATTAAGTGAAACAATTTTTTTACTATTTTTTGTTAATATTATATAGTCGAGTGTTTTACTTATTCCTTTTTATTACAACATTTCATTACAAGTTAAATGAAGCTTATTTTAAAAAATCATTTTTTAAGAATACATTTAGTTTTAGTATAGTAAATTAAATAAGCTTTTATAAAATTCACATTTACACAGAAAATGTAAAGTAAGAAATAATATACATATATATATATATATATATATATGATACGCGTGGGAATTACATATGATTGTATAATATTCTGTAAAAAAATGTAGCATATTTTTATTTCTGAATAAAGAAAGGATACATTATTTATTTTAATTTTTAGTGTATTAATATTTAATATTTTATACTTATGAATATTTATAACCAAGTAAGATTTTTTAATTATTATTTTTTATTAATTGAGGTAGCAATATAAGTTTTTAAAATTTTTAAATTTTACCTTTTTCTAAACAAAATAAGTATAAAAAAGGAAACACGTAATGCTTTAAATTAAAATGAATATATATAATACTTTAAATAATTAATAATATGTTTTCTTATTGTATTGTACTTTGTGAATTTATAATTTGTACGATGAGTGCCATTCATCCACTTTTGATAATGATTCAGAAACTCCAAAGCACTCAAAAGAAAAAAAAAGGGAGGAGGAAGAGAAGGGAGGTGGGGTGGAGATGTAATTTTTGTGAAATTCTGTTCTATTTTATCCTTTCATCAGATTGATACAAAAACTATATTAAAATACTTAATTCAGAAACACAAAACTCTTCGGGAAGTACAAAAGAGAGTCGCAGGGGGGGTGGGGAGATTTTCTGTGGAAGATTTTAATTTTAGATGTTTATAAGTGTACTTTACTACATAGTTCTCATTTTGAGTGCTAAATTTTTCCTGCACCTATTAACGATCTTCTGGTATTAAAATATTATTTACCTAAAATAGGGGTGCACAACCTTTTTAAGAGAAGGGCCACTTACAAAAATTTCTGGGTTGCTGAGGGCCACGTCAGTAACAAGGAGAGCGTTCCAATTTGGGCAGGTGATCTTTGGCCTATAATCAGATAAAAAATATGGTTTCAGAGGGGGAAGTGAATTTTACACCTCTCTGTTCCCCTTACCCTGTCAACATATCGAATTCAGTTGGCAAGGATATATCAACGTTTGTATATAGCAAGGATTATTTCGAAGGAGTAATAATATTCCTTGACTTTATTCGGAAGAATAAATTTTGTTTTATTAAAAGTGCTAAAAAAAAAAACATAGGAATGAAAGTGGCTAGTGCAGAAAAAAATTACAGCCGACTTTATGAATGACGGGGGAAAGGGAAAGCCGATCAAAGAAATTTGCGATTTTTCCTCTCCTGATCAACAAAATTCGCAACTTTTATGAAGCCGGTCGACAAAATTCGCGATTTTTCCTCGCCTGAGAGACAAAATTCGCTATCATTGTGCACCTGAATGGCGAAATTCGCTATTTTTTTGCACCCGATTGACGAAATTTGCTATTTTTCATCTCCTGCTCAACAATTCGCGATTTTTTCGTCCCAGACCAACGAAATTCGCAATTTTTTGGAGCCCGATGGACAAAACTCGCTGTTTTTCCGTGTCCGATCTACGAAATTTGCTATTTTTCAACTAATATATATATATATATATATATACTATTATAATACTATATATCAACTAAATTCGTGATATTTTCGCCTCTGATCAAGGAAATTCGCGATTATTAACTGACTGATAAAATTTGCAATTTTTTCCCTCGGCAAATTGACGAAATTCGCGATTTTTGCCCGTGATAAACTGACGAAAAGCGCGATTTTTATGCAGCCGATCAGTGAAATTTTGAATTTTTCCGCGCATCATCGAGAAAATTCGCAATTTTTCCGTGCCTGATAAACGAAATTTGCGATTTTCCCGCTCTTAATCGTTAAAATTCGCGATTTTTTTCGTAACCGAGCAACTAAATTCGAGATTTTTCCGGAACCCTATCGACAACACTATCGACGAAATTTGCGATTTTTCAGTGTCGGATCGACGAAATTTGCGATTTTTTCCGTACCTGATCGACGAAATTTGCGATAATTCTGCGTTCGATCAACGAAATTCGCGATTCTTAAATGACTGACGCAATTTGCAATTTTCCCACGCGACAAATTGGTGAAATTCGCGATAAACAGTCGAAACGCGCGATTTTTCCGCAGCCAGTCAACTAAATTTGAGATTTTTCTGCATCCAATCGACAAAATGTATGATTTTTAACTGATTTTTCCCCAGCCGATCAACAAAATTTGCAATTTTTCCGCGCATCATCAACAAAATTGACGATGTTTTTCGTGCTCGATCAACGCGATTTTTCTGTGCTTGGTCAACGAAATTTGCAATTTTTCCTTGCCTGATCGACAAAATTCGCGAATTTTTTTGTGTTTGATCAACCAAATTCGCGATTTTTCCGCACCCGATCAATGAAATTCGCTATTCTTAGCTGACTAAAGAAATTTTCAATTTTTCTCGCGGCAAATTAACGATTTGTTCCTGCGACCTATGGACAAAAATTGAAAAATTTTTCCAGTTATAAATTCACGAAACTTGCGGGCCACACGTTAACCCCTCGCGGGCCACTTTTGGCCCGAGGGCCACAAGTTGTCCATCCCTAACCTAAAATAATTTTTTTACAAAATAGTAACAGCTTTTAAAAGAAAAAAAAATTATTCAGAACACATTTCACTAAAAATTAGTATGTATTAATAAACAAGTCTTTAAAAGCACGCTTTTTATTTATTTTGCTTCAATAGATATATATTTTTCAAATTTTGAAATAACAATTTAGTGTTTTTTTTACAAAGAAAATTTATAGAAAAAAACATTCTAAAATTGTAAATTTAACCCAATTTTTAGGCAGTGTTGACAAATGAATAATGTATGTTGAAAACGTACATCTAATAACGTGTAGTAACATTCCAGGAAAGCTTACCCCTACTACCTTATACAGAATTACTGTGTAAGGTTAAATTTGAAATAATATATATATATATTGAAGCAAAAAAAAGTGTACTTTTAAAGGCTTGTTTATTAATAAATACTAATTTTTTGTAAAACGTGTTTTTAATAATTTTTTTTCATTTAAAAGCTATTACTATTTTGTAAAAAAATTATTTTAGGTAAATAATATTTTAATACCAGGTGATTATTAATAGATTCAGGAAAATGTAGCTATTCCATCAAAGCTTACGCCTACTGATGTGTAACCTTACACACAATTACTGTGTAAGATTACAGACAAATGTGGTGAAAACTTACACCTAATAATTGGTAACCTTCCAGGAAAAATAGGTGAAACCTTACTTCTACTGATGTGTAACCTTACACACAATTACTGTGAAAGCTTCCAGGCAATTGTGGTGTAACCTTACACAAAAATTTGTGAAATGTTTCACAAAATTACGGTGTAACCTTACACAAGAGCTGTGTAATGTTACACCAGTTATATCAGTTAGATACCACCATAAGATTGGAGGCAGCAATGCTGCCTCCAGTTTTATGGAGTAACGTTACACCAAATGTTTTACAGTGTGTTTACTTTGACCGATGACGAACTGTTAAAATTTCCAGTCCGAACGCATCCTGTTTGTGCTTTTGTTTTATTGTGATTCATACAAAGTTTTATTATTTAATTCAGAACTTTATTGGCTCAAATATTCTTAGTGATTTAAGTTATCAAGTGGAATTTACTTAGACCAATGAAGAAACGCCTTAAACATTGACCTTCTATTGACTATTCTTATTTGGAACAATTATCCCTTTCTGAAAGGAGCAGTCCTTAACAGTTTGGAATTCCAAAAGAGGTATTTTTTATATTTATATGAAAACTAATTTTTGTGTACAAAATTACAGCTGAAAGCGCATCCAACCATATTATCTGAATGACATGTATTGAAAACTTTTTTTTCATATTTTAGCCATATTTACAGTAAATATTACAAAAATAACTTTGCTGGTAATTTACAGCTAAACTTCTAGCATCTAAATTACGAGGAACCTGTTATTTTTTTTCCCTTATCGTATCTGTTGCCGAAAGGGGGATCGAATGCCTAAAATATATTTTACGAGAAAAACACTTTTAACACCTTTATGTACTGAATTGTGAATTCATGAAAATTTTATCTTCTAAAGCATTTTTTGTGAATTGTTTAAACTACATTAGAAGATTTACATAATCATTTAATAAATTTTAGAAGGATTTTAGAAGAATATTTATGATGATTTAGAAAGATTAATTTGAATTGATAGGGATTTTGTGCAATATTTATAACCCGCTGAAATTTTTTATTTTAAATACTTTTCTTATAATTTTGTAGAATTAGGATATGTACAAATATAATGTTCTGACAACAGAGATATAGGAATACTTTTGAATTGAAAAATTCAACCCCCGTCTCCCAACATCAAAAAAGCTGAAAAGAAGCAAATGCAAAAGAAATCATCCTTTTAAAAATATTTTTGTTCGGTATAACCAATAATGCTTTTGGAACAAGATAAAGTAATGTATCTTTAACTCATTCTAAACTGTATTACAACTAATCGATGTATTAAATTAACTTTATAATAAATTATTTTAATAGTACTTATAAGTACCGTCCGTAGATAAATGGTTTTAATGTCCGGCACAGATTCAGCTTTGCGTAGAATGGGAAAAATGGTTGTTAGCGCATCATTTTCTATATTTCTTCTTCTCCGTCGTCTACTTGTATCTTTCTTTCAGTTTACTTTTTTTTTTCTACGCTATATTTTATATTCGTATACGTTTGAAATATTTCTCTTTTCCCAAATGTCCAAATTAAAAAATATTGATGATAAACAGAAGGTTAAAAAAATTTATTGAATGGAATTATGAATTAAACTTTAACTGATGTGACAAAAATAGTCACATAACTGCTGTGAAGCGGTTTCTAAGACCGCTCCATAGAAGGATGAATTAAAATCGCTATTAACTTATAGGATCGTGTTTTTGCACTAAACTTTTTGTACAGGACTGTTATAATTAAAATACACCTATTTAAAAGTCTCTAATGATAGCACTAAAGTTCCAAACGAAACAAAATTTCGATAATGTTCATAGTTAAACTGAAAGTTACAAGTTAAACTATAAAAATTGAAAAAAGCAACGGTCTGTGAGACCGGTAACATCAGTTAAAGGTTAAAAAACATATATAAAATAAAATTTTTAAATAAGTTTTTTATATCGAGTTATAAATTCATAAAATTTATAAAATCTTTTATCATTAAATTATTTTTTTATTAAATGATCTGCAAGTAACCTGGCAATTGTACCCACACAAATAAATAAGGCCAGTTTGCACTAATTCGACAAATTTATTCTTAAAATATACATGAGAATACACAGCCAAAAATATCTACATTGAAAAAGGCAAAAGAGTTAACTAGTTATTTTAAGGTCTACGTTTCTTTTTTTTTTCTTTTTTTTCTTTTTTTTTCAAGGGGAGATGGGGGATACGCATTCTGTACATTTATAATTATACATCCCCATTTGCTGTTTTAATAATAAAATTACCATCCTTTCCAACCGAGAAATTTATTTTGTGGGAAGATGGAAATAAGTGTTAGATTATATTTACAAAAGAAATATTCAATTATAACATAACATAAAAATCTATTTTCTAGGTATTCTACCATTTTTCAGTCACCATCACATATAATTGAAACTGTTACAGACAGACAAAAACTCTTTTTCAATTACAGAGTACCAAAAAATTACAGACGTAGTAAATGCATCATTTGACAGCAGAAACCATTTCTTTAAAAAATATTCTATAAAAGAAAGCACGTTATAATTGCCTTTTGTTACTTTAACACTAACTTTTTAAAAGACCTTTTTTATGTAGTAAAAACATTTTAGGCAAGACATAATTTACTCTTTCATAATCATCCAAATCTTTAATCAACGTCCGAAAAGACAGCGAAATTTCTTTCAATTGGAATTTTCAGTTTTTATTTGCACGTCAACACTACCAACGAAAAATGAAAAAGATCGAAAAATTGTATTACTTTCTTAACATTCATAATTTACATCAAAAGCAGACATTCCTGTAGTGAATTACTGTCTTTTTTTCTTTGATTTGGAGATTTATTTTTCTTCCAATTATTTTGTTAGAGCTAAGAAAAGAGGATTAATTATATAAAAGCATTAAATAAATTACTTAGAGAATTTTCATTTGATAGTATTTTGATCTTTAATTTGGTCAAAATTTTGATTGGTTTTCTGCTAACATATAGATGTAAAAGGTAGGGGCAGAATGGGGATGAAAGGGACATTTTGTCTTTATAAGCTTATTAGATAATAACAATAAAAGATATCACTTTAAAATTTGCGTCTACTTCTCTTCTAAAACCTTTGCTTTGATACTCTTAAAACCTCTTTTCCTCAAGTACAGTAATTAAAAATATATATCCAGTTTTATAAATTGGAAGAAATGCCCCTTTAAACCCCATTGTAGAGGATGAAAGGGACACGGTGCGAGGTTGAAAGGGACACACATGAATAAAACACTTTTATGAACATCTTTTCTTTTTATTTGTGATTACATTATTCAAAAATAAAAGATAATTATGCACAAATAAAACATATTGCAACATATGATAACATAAAAACAAGAAAAATAACATGTTTAGGCCTACTTGACATAAAACAACTTTAAATCAGTCAAACATTTTAAGAAAGATTTAGATCTAGCTGTCTTACTACCAATTACAGGTTTAGGTAACTTCGCCACAATATCATTAATATTCACGTTATTCATTCCAACAGTATAAGTAAATACAAAATTCTTTTATTCCATTTTTTTTTCTGAAAAAATGTACTTTGAATTCCTCACGAGTACTTTTCTGGAGTTTGTGGCTACAGTGCGACCAGAATATCACCATAATTATTCCATCACCTTTCACAAATTTTATTGTCTTAATATTTATATTGCTTTCATACATATCAAATAAGAGAAGAACAGGATCAGTTTTGGACCAACTAGAATTATTAAATAATGCACAATTGCTTTAAAAAACGTCTGCGGTCACTGACCAACTTTGATGAGCAAGATCAAGTTTTTGGGATGGGGCACGTCGGAGAATGAACTCTTTCAATTCTTCCACAGATACTTTAAAACAATTTCTGTAAAATAAATAAACCTAAAAAAAGACATGAGAAAGACATTCAAAAACATAATTTTTTTATTTTATTTTATTTTGTTAAAGGGGGGGGGGGGGGGTATGCCTTTCGTACATTTTTAGTTATACACCAATCACTATTTGCTTTTTTTTTATACTAGGGGGCTCTGGTCCCTAATATCTACGCTCACCAACCCCCGTACAGACACCGCAAAATCTAAAAGCACGCTAATTTGATAGGCTTAAAAAATTTTTTCGGAAGAATGAATTACAATTAAAACACATTGGCGATCTCCCTGTTAACGGATTTTTCTTCTTTGATTAAATCAGAGTGTAAAATCAGTTGATAAAATCACATGTGAAAATAAGCTAATATAAAATGAATTAAGTAAAGAGAGTCTTTGTCTCCCGGTGTTTTTGAACAACGCTATAAGAAAGTTTTCTTAAATAAGACATTTTAATTGTATCGTTTTAAATCAGACGTAATTTTCATCAAAGTTTTCTTTCTCTTTTTAATATTTGCGTGAAAATACTTTTGTTGTTAGAAAGGAAATATTATTTGCGCTGTCTTAGAATTCTGAACAATAGTTTAAAAAGATCATCTCAAAATATGAAATAAATGTCTCGCTCAAATACATTTTTTAATTTAAATTGTTTGGTAATATTATGGTTTGGCAATATTAAATATGACGTAATTTCCTCCATTTACGACTTTTAACGCATATTAATGAATTTATTATTTTACAATTTTCTTTCTCTTTTAAAATCCACGTGTAAATATAGCTTTTATGACGTAATTATCAATATTTTCCTGCTTTTAATACGTAATCATTTAATTCTCATTTGAAAGTTTTTTTTCTGTTTATAACAGTCGTGTGTTCATAAATTTTTAATTCGAAGAAAATATTATTCTTTGCGTTGTTTAAAAAATTAGCAATAATTTAAAATAATACCCTTTCCTAAAAGTTGTAAAAAATATCTCTCGAAATGCTGAAAATTCGAATTTAAAATAAAAATAAAACCTCCAAAAATGAGTCAAATTAAAAAAAAAATAAATGCAGTCTTCACACTGGGACCTTCTAATGTATAAAATGATCTAAAGATGATTAAATTCCATAATCTATGTATAGTTTTTGCTCCTCTAACATTTTTTTAATGTAACGGTTTTGACTAACTTTAACATTAAATATCTCTTAAAATAATTCTTCGATTTGAAAACTATCTGCATCAGCGTATTTATTAAACATCTCTCTATAATACCACGGATTTTCACATTTTTGTATGGAATATTTTTCTTAATATTAAGGAAAAAAAGACTTCTGGTCACTAAAAATTCAAAACTGGTGGCGGTGACAGCGTTAGTTACTTATTTTTTTAAAATAGAGAGAAATTTAACAATTTTTTTCCTACTAATAATTTATTTCGTAGGAAGATAGAAATAAGTGAATAGATTATATTTACAAAAGAAATATTTAATCATAATATGAAAATGTATTTTCTAGGTATTCTACCAGTTTTTATTCACTGTCCTATATAATTGATACTCCTAGTAGATAGACAAAAAACTCTTTTGAAATTAAAAACTAGCAAAAAATGGCAGGCCTGGTAAATACACCATTTGACAGCAGGAACTAATTCTTAAAATAAGATCTATAACAGAAAACATGTTATAATTACTTTTTGTTACTTTAACACTGACTTTTTAAAAAGCGTTTTTTTCACAGTTAAAAGATTTTACACTACACATAATTTACTCTTTCATAATCATCCCATACTTTAATCAACATCCGAAAAACAGCGAAATTTCTTTCAATTTGAATTTTCAGTTTTTATGTGCGCGTCAACACTATCAACTAAAAATGAAAAAAGGTCGAGAAATTTTATTATTTTCTTAACAATCATAATTTACATCAAAAGCAGACATTCTTAGAGTGAATTACTCAAATGTTATCTTTAATTTGGAGATTTATTTTTCTTTCGGAAAGTTCCAGTTATTTTGTTACAATTAAGAAAAAAAGATTAATTCTATAAAAGCATTTTAAAAAATGATTTAGAGAATATTCATTTGATTTTATTTTGATTTTTAACACTAGAAAGGCTGGAAATTTCATTCAAGTTTTATAATTAATATTTTACACCAGACTTTTTCTTTAAAACTTTTTAACTTATTTATTTATTTTTTTCTTCTTTGTAATTTTAAATTTATTTTATAAAGAAAATCCTTGTTCGAACCGAAATATATTCATTTGGTAGGGGTCAAAATCACCCCTCACAGTCATTCTAGTGTTAATTTGGTCGCAATTTTGATTCTTTACTGCTAACATCGCATAATGAACCTGGTTCATCGCTATAAAAGCTAACATCCAAATTCAAAGCCAGTAATATACTTTTTTTTTTTTTAAGTGTGTATAAATCTTCGCCTCCAGCAGACAGGTAAACAACGTTATCTTTTTTTTTTTTCTTTTTTTTTTTTTTTTTTTTTTTCCCTTAAGAAAAAATATATTACTCACGGAGGAAATAGGAAATATGGCACAAGAATAAAAACATTAAAAAATCTTTGAAAAAAAAAAACACCTTAAACAATCACCATTAGTGAATAAACACTAAAAAACCATGCCTGGCAATTTGAAAAACGCCATATGTGTCATTTTGAAAATCTGTCCATGTTTTGGAATAGTAAAATCAAATTTTTAGAAATAATCAGAAAGTTTTAATCTTTTGTAAATAATTACCTTACCTCAAAAACATTAATATAGAACCAAAAGCAGAGACAAAAATTACTAATTTAACATTTTTAAACTAATTTTTATATTTTAATTCACATGGTAATGAGATAAGTCAGCACGGTAATGACATCTACGGTAATGACAAATTAAGCTAAATACGTTTTTTCCCCAGGCATAAATGGCAGCCATTATATCTTCTGCCCCATACAATGACTTTCTACTTCTTATATAATAAAAGCAGATTAATATATAAAAGTTCATTTAATTATCAATTAGAAGTGTGTACGGTAGTGGCGTACAAAAATATACTCAACAAAACATTCAAAGTCTTTGCTTGTTTTATTGAAACTGCAAAACTATTTACTCTGTTCACCTAAACCTGATAACAGGTTGACTTTTAAGGAGTATTTTTGCCTTGAGAAAAAGGCACGTGCTGCTCTCTAAAAAAATTCCAGATGAACTTTTTGTCAGAAGCATGGCAATGACACTTCTTCTTGGGACACGGTTTAAAATAATTATTAAGAATTATAGATAAGTTTAATTAATGAAAATAAATATATATTTTTTTAATTAGAAGCATCTTAATAAATAAAAATGTATTAAAAAATTATAACCATCTGTTTTAAAAGGAACTTAGTCAAATCTTTACCTAATACCCGTACTATCTTTTCCAATACCGTAGGTTGTTGGAATAACCTACGGTAATGACATTTTGACTAAAAAAGAATATACAGTAGAACCTCCTATATCCGAAACTCTTTTAAGTGAAACTCTCAATTAACCAAAATCCTTTTTTTTTCTTTTTTTACTGTCACATTCTGTGCAAAATCCATTTTGAAAACCCCCCCTTTTTTTAATATCATATTCCTTGTGTGCAAGCGGTCCTTTCCGAAATACGAGTACATATAAATATTTTGGATCCCCTTTCTTAGAGTTCCCTTGAATTTAACTTGAGCTTCCGTAAGCTGCGGAGTGGAACGAAGAAATCGGACAAATTAGCAGTTCTGAAGCTTTTGAATGTTTTGCAAAAGGTTTGGCATGGTTGGGGCAAAGCAAACACAATCGAAACTGCGATAAACAAAACATTTTTTCAAACCCTTGTGATACATGTAAAAGGTACTTAACATCAAAACTAAAATTCAGGTAATTTATTCTTGTTTCTATTTTGCTATTGCTTTATTTTTTTAAGCACTTGTTACCATAATTCGAAATATTGCATATATTTCTCCTTAATCTTAAAATTGAAGCATTGTCGATTATCCGAAAATTTCCATTTTCCGAAAGAGGGTCGGTCCCAATTACTTCGGATAATCGAGGTTCTACTGAATTTCTTATTTAATTTTTTTTAATAGCAATATATTTTTAAATTATCATTTAAAAAACGTGATATTTAAAATGCAATGATTATAATTATGATATTTAACTATTATTCTGTGCAAATGTGAAAGGACAGTAAAACGCGACACTTTTTGAAAATCATCTATATAATCATATTTCCAATCAAAATATTTTCAAGAAAAAAATTAAATTTATGTCACATAACAGTGAATATTGAACAAGTTTCAGAATCTTCGAGTTGCTGGGCAAATCCACGCCCTGTATGTAAGCTATGGTATATAATATCATGAGTCAAAGAATTTATAAAAAAAAAAAGGATTTCAGTAGTGCAATGCATTACAATTAAATTAAGGATAGGCAACTTATGTAAAGGATAGATAATAATAAAACTAGAAAAAATGTCGACAGCCCTGCAAATTGCAAAAAACAGACAAATGCGGTAACGGTCAACTTGGTCTTGAAAAAGACCGAGCCCACCGATATACATATCCGAACTTTGTAAACACCTGGAGAAATTGAAGAATTAGGAAAAAAATAATAAGAAGAAGAAAGTGTGTATTTCATGGAACTATTAATAAGGAGGAACTGACATATACTTTAAATAGTGAAGCTTCACCTGTAACCAATTTCGCAGGGGTTGATTACTGCTGGGGAAAACTCATACAAGTAAATTTAAATAGAAATATTCTCCATTTTTACACTCATTAATAATGCAAAAATTGAATCATAAATAATGTTAAAAAGTAGTAAACCAACTTTTAAAATGCACAAATAATGCGTGAAAAGCAGCAAACAGCTGTTTCGAATCTGCAGCGAGATTCTTCTTCAGTGCAAGATAGGAAAAAAAGAACAGCGTGCTAGAAAAAGCATGGCTGAGCCTGAAGTTTACTTTGCCGGTAGTCTGTGCCTGTGTTTCCGCAATATTGTGACAACTTAGAAAACCTCAAGTCAGTGTCAATGGAAATGATTATATTACTAGGGCAAACTGACACCAGTAAAAAGAGATAGAAATTTTCACCAGATTTGTGACAGATTTTCCCCATGAATAATTCACTTAAATAAGACGGAAATTTTCTATTCATATTTATTGGTGGAAGTCCGCTCCGACGGTAACCTGAAACTACTAATCCGATTTAAAAAAAAAATAATAATAACAGCCGCCATCTTGTGACAACCTTCTTAGTTACCTCACTCGCAACTGGTAGACAATACACTATATGTCTACCCCTCTTTATTCATAACTTCAATATGTATTTAAGCTGTTGGCTGAGCGAGGAACCAATCCGAAAATAGAAGGGCGGAGCTTCGTCAGAAATGAGAAATCCGCAGAGAAAAGATGGAAAAAGTTTATGAAAAGATTTTTTAAAATGGTGTGGGGGTATCTAACTGCTTAAAAAATAGCAAAAGTCAAAGGAACAGACATAGTCGGAAAAATCCCTTTAAAAAAGACAATCTACCTAAATCATACATTTTACGTCTTACAAAAAAAAACATAATAATTGGGATGAATTTACATAAAAGTAAAATAAATAAATAAATAAATAAATAAATAAAGGGGAAAACTTAAGACTGATTGGTATTTAATTTGGTATTTACGATCATGTCGCTGAAGGCGAGTGGTGTATGTTAAGAAATTACTTATATAATATTGAATATAAATTCTGGTCCAAAACATATTTATGTGACTTAAATTAACATTGCACATGCGCCCGTTCTATATCTAAAAGAAAGATTAATTAGATTAGAAAATCGCATACGCCACACTTTTTATTCAAAACATTATGTACTGCACCATTATTGTTCCAGATTTTTTTTATATATTAATAGTCTTTAAAACCTTCCTCCATATTTCATATTTATGTATTAAACGTCTGAAAAAGGCAATGGGGATTTTTCTAATTTTAATTTTCCGCTTTTATATGCAACTTATTTTTTTTTTAAGTAAAATAAAAAAGTCTAGATAATTTATATCTTTCTTAATATATATTATTTACATCAAAAGCAGGCTTTCTTAGAATGAATGATTGAATTTTTATCCTTAATTTTCAGCTTTCTTTCTTTCGAAAATCTCCAGCAATTTTCTTAGCTTTAAAAAATGTGTTAATGGCATATAAGCGTTCAATAAATAATTTACAGTTTGCTTTTTAAGCTTTACTTTTACTTATTTTTAAGATTAGAGGAATGATTATTCTGATGTATTCAATTTAATTTCGCACAAAGGGAGAATAATAATAATAACTAAAGAACAGGAATTCTGTTTTTCAGAATTTAGTGTCGTCCCCGAGGGGGAAAAATGTACAGGGTGTCCATAATTAAACGACCCTACTTTAAAGTTGTCTACTTACGAAACTATTGGTCAGAAAGTTCTGAAATTCTGTGCCGGACATAATGAAGGAATGGGAATTTGTTTGAGCGAAAAAAAAAGTTAATTCAAAATTTCGCCACCAGTGGGCGTTTTTTAATGAATTACACATTTAGCCACTGCCCACTGAATACTAGGCCTCAGCTCTGAGAAAAAAAAAATGGCGGCTATCGTAGATGGAGTTTTTTTTTCATAGTTTGTACGGTCCGTTCAATTCGAACACCAATAATTTTTTTAAGTTTTTACGCTTTATTTTTTTCAGGGGGCGTCCTGTATATTTGTGTTATTTAATCTGAAAAAAAAAATGAAACGTAAAAAAATTTTTTTAAGTGCAATTTCTGAAAAAACGCCCCCTGGTGGCGAAATTTTGAACTTTTTTTTATTTTTATTTATTTATTTATTTATTTTGCTCAAACAAATTCCCATTCTTTCATTATGTCCGTCACAAAATTTTACAACTTTCTGACCAATAGTTTCGTCTATAGGCAACTTTAAATTAGGGTGGTTTGATTATCGACACCCTGTATATATATATAAATAATACAAAACATATTTCAATTTTAAGACTTGAAGCAAACACTTTTATTTTATGTAAAAAGACGTAATTCGCATCCGATTAAGAATTCCACATTTACGATCCACACTTAAACATCCACATTAAAGCATGCATAGGACGTCACTATCGAAAAATAATACACAAATGCAGCAAAAAGTTGCCCTCATTAAAGAAACTCGACAAAAAAGGGCTGTATAATGATTCATAGGCCTTCATTTGTTTTTAACATTAATATAGATACTTAAAATTAAATATAGTTTACAATAGCTCCATGTTTTAACAGAAATCTTTCGTTTGTATTTTTTTCAAAATAGCACGTATTTTAATTACATTTTCTTTCGGTTGTTATGAGAAAATGGAAACAAAAATATGTAATTACTATTTTAGAACTATTTTTCCTTTACTTCCTACAGAAATGGAGTACTTCCGTTGCCAATGTTAAGCAAATGGCTCTAAAAACTACAAAAAAATAATATTTAAAGAAGAAAAGGAGACACAGTTTTCAAATAAATTGCATTTAAAAGTACTTTTTCCCAATTCGACGGTCTAAAAATTGAAAATGTGCGATGCTTAGAAGTTTAAAAGATTGCCATAGAGTATTTAATCGTACAATGATACACCTGCTTTATTTTACGGCTGGCTTATACAACGTAACATTATATTTTGGAGACGACACAAAATAAGCTCGGAGAAAGAAATAGCATACCGGGGGCTAACGAGTAGGAAGCAAGAATTCTGCTTTTTCAGAATTAAAAAGGAATTGTTTCATTAATACATGGAAATTATTCCAGAGAGAAAAATTTGCCTTGCATACAATATTTCAAATGAATATAAAATTTTAAATTTCAAAGTAATTGCTTAAAAGGCGCAAAGGCCAACATAGTGAAAAAGATTCCAAGCCGGGACTCGAACCCGGGCCATCAGTATACTGATACCTAGCTTGGAATACTGATAGGATACTGGCCCCACCAGTGGCCGAGAGGTTCTGCTCTCGAAGCTGGTAGACGGGAAGTGCTGGGTTCGAACCCAATCGCGCCCGTCGGCCTAATCGTTCGGAGTTTTCGTGGTTTTCTTCGAACCTTGGACTTCCAAGCGTTAATACGGGTTAGGTTCCCTTAGAAAGACCCCCACGAAGGACACCCCCCCCCATTAGGGCCTATATCCCTCGTGTTGATAATTGGCCGTCATAAACACAACCAACCGATAGGATACTAGCATCAGTATACTGATGGCCCGGGTTCGAGTCCCGGCTTGGAATCTTTTTCACTATGTTGGCCTTTGCGCCTTTTAAGCAATTACTTTGAAATTTAAAATTTGATTTTCATTTGAAATATTGTATGCAAGGCGAATTTTTCTCTCTGGAATAATTTCCATGTATTAATATAATTTCTATAGATGCTGGATTTAATTATGTTTCGTGTTTGTCCCAGGTCGGTGACTTACGATAAATATTGCATCTTGTGCTGCATTTGTAGCCTTGCTAACATATAATAGTGAGAAATTTTCCAAGCTAGGTATCGTTCCAAGTGGTTTAGTCGGTAGAACGTCAGTGCGTTATATTGATGGCCCGGGTTCGAGTCCCGGCTTGGAATCTTTTTCACTATGTTGGCCTTTGCGCCTTTTAAGCAATTACTTTGAAATTTAAAATTTGATTTTCATTTGAAATATTGTATGCAAGGCGAATTTTTCTCTCTGGAATAATTTCCATGTATTACTATAATTTCTATCGATGCTGGATTTAATTATGTTTCGTGTTTGTCCTAGGTCGGTGACTCACGATAAATATTCCATCTTGTGCTGCGTTTGTAGCCTTGCCAACATATAATAGTGAGAAATTTTCCGAGCTAGGTATCGTTCCAAGTGGTTTAGTCGGTAGAACGTCAGTGCGCTATACTGATGGCCCGGGTTCAAGTCCCGGCTTGGAATCTTTTTCACTATGTTGGCCTTTGCGCCTTTTATGCAATTACTTTGAAATTTAAAATTTGATTTTCATTTGGAATTGTTTCATTAATTTATATTAAACCTACAAAATTATTTACAATAAAAAAGGTATCTTATATTAGTTAAACTCTCAAACAAATATTATTTTAACCTAAAGTTCACTGCTCTTCTATAAAGACACTCTAAATTTTTCTAAAACTTTGCGTTTTATCAGTGTGTGATTTCAATTGCGTTATTTTCAAAAGAGAAAATTTCCACTTGTGAAGAATATCAAAGCCACTCGAGCGAAAATATACGCTTTTTTATTTTATATAAAATGACGTCATTTGTATTTTCTGAAGAATTTCACATTTACGATTCAGTCTTGAACAACATCTACAGAAAAGTATGCATATGACGTCACTATCGCGGAATATTACACAAACACAGCTAAAGGCAGTTTTTCGAAAGGTTCTGTAAGCAGTTTTTGATGTAGTATCAGGGTTCGTACCGGTCCTTGAATATCCAGACTAAGAAATTCTTCGGTACCACTATTTTCGTAAAGAAAATATCTCCTTAAATGCTAAATTTCACGCGTTTAATCTAGATTAATTTTCTATGGAAAAAAAAAACATACTGATATTTGGCTTTGAAAATAACGGTGCCCGTACGAACCCTGCAGTATATTTGAATATCATTAAAACATGTGGTTTCATTAAAAGAAAATGCAATTAATAAAAAATTAATGGAAAAATGCATCAGCAAATATTCTCAGATTGCGGGTGGCCTACTGCTGTTTTTTCTTTAGCTTTAATAGATTTTCAACATTAAATATATTTTTTAGCGGGCACTTAAACAATATTAAAAATCATACTTATATGAACAATAGGAACAATGCGTTAAAAGAAAGTTTTGAAACTTATAAAAAGTGATAATTTCGTATTGGCCACGCCACAGTATTTAACACCCGGAGAAATCGCAAAAGGTTACTATTTACAATGATCCTTTTTGATTATGTTCATTTCAGTGTTTACATGCCTAGTTCCATTACATGTCTTAAATATGGTTTTTATTGTTTTGTTTATTGCTTGATGAATAGTTTAATTTCATTTTGACATATAAGATGGACACAAATGCTGAGTTACGTATATTAATTTAAATGCAAAAGGATTTATATTTTGTAAATTGAAATCGTCTTCACGCAATAGAGATAAATTTAAAAAAAATCATGCTTTAAAATTATTTTAAAAACAGTAAAAAATGAGTAAATTGCGAACAGTTTTTCAAACAAATTGCATTTAAAAGTACAATTTTCGCCCAACTGAATGGTGTAAAAATGGTAAATGTGGAATATAGAAGATTAAAAAGTTGCAGTAATTTAATCACCTGCTGTTACTACAGTCAAAATGACATCAGAGTTACGCATAGACACGTTTGTCCTTTATAATATAAATATGGGATGGTAAGGAAAAGTAAATTATGTTTTGTGTACATAATTTTCTATTTTTAACTATGAGGCGATCCATAAATGATGTCACACTTTTTATAAATATTTTTGTCATTCCTCCCCCCCTTTGTCACAAAGTGTCACAATTCATCATACCCCCTCTCCCCCCATTGTCACATGTCACGCTATATTACATAAACATATACTTGCAGTTCAGAAACAAAGCACTACGTTATAGATCGTATTTCAAACTTTATTTTTAAACTTTAACTATGTGTTTTAACGGCATTTATGAGGATAACAATAAAAATGATTCATGTACTTATTTTGTATGAAATAAGATTAAAGTTTATAACAAAAACATAATTAATATACAATAGTAATAAAATATTGAATCGAAAGAGCAGTTGAAAATAGATGTATTTTGGAATTTGAAATGGAATTTAATATATTTGGCTTTAAATCTACTTTATAAACGCAAAATACTTTAATTTCAAAATAACTTCGAAATTTAATCTGCTGATTTTTAATGCTTTTATTTTGATCAAAATGTGTGATGTCACATTTCTTTTTACCCCCTCCCACCCCCTTGTCACAAACTGTCACAATTTCACGAACCCCCCTCCCCTCCTCTAAGAGTGACATCGTTTGTGAAAGACCCCTATGTAAAAAAGATCATTTAAAAAGTTATTGTTAAAGTAATAAAAGTAATTATGACGTTTTTAATTTGATAGGACTTTCTTAAAGAATGAGCTCCTACTGTCGAATGGTGCATTTAGTGGGCTTGCCATTTTTTCGATTTTGTGTTTTATTTTTATTTTATAATATTTTTTGTCAGCCTGCAAGCAATTATATGTGCAATTATATGTGAAAGTGACTAAAAAAATGGTACTTTAAGCCTAAAAAAAACGATTTTTATGTTTCGATTGTTTTAATGGCATTGAAAATGTTTTTTTTTTTTTTTTTTTTTTTTTTTTTTTTTTTTTTTGCAACGTATCACATATCTCTATCTTTTCTAAAAAATAAAGTTATAAACTGTAACTGGTATTATTTAAAGCACAAAAACAAAAAAAGGATGTAAAATTAGAAAGGTAGAGTAGAGTACAAAATAAAACTAGTATGTTGTGGCCATCACAAAACTTTCTTCTATATAAATCACGTCAATTAAATCATTTAAATAGTACAAGAAATTACATGAATTTAGCACCAATTCATATCAAAGTATATCTGAATTTGAAGTTGGATGAAAATTCGTGAATTACTTCTTGAGATAGAGCTATAGCGGAAATTCTGAAAAATGTAGCATAGCAGCGCCACCTGTTGAGCGATTTGCACCAAAACTTAAACAGCACTAAATTATACGTCAATTCATGTCAAGGACTAACTAAATCTGAAGTTTGATGAAAATCCGTGCAATAGTTCTTGAGATAGAGCTCTTGCGGAAATCGTGAAAATGCAGCATAACACCGCCACCTGTTGGGCGATTTTCACAAAAAGTAATCAGCACCAAACTATATCCTGGACTAACTGAATCTGAAGTTTTATGAAAATCCGTGCGGTAGTTCTTGAGATATAGCTATTGCAGAAATCGTGAAAAATGCCGCATAGCAGCGCCACCTGTTGGGCGATTTTCACCAAAAACTAATCAGGTCCAGTTTATATCAAGGTATAACTAAATATGAAGTTTTGTGAAATTCCGTGCATTAGTTCTTGAGATAGAGGGCCCACAAAATTTTTGTCACATACAGACTCACAGAGTGACAGAGTGACAGAGTGACAGACAGACTCACAGACAGACATTTTCTAAAAACCATCAAATCGTGTTCTGGGCATTCTAAAACGTATAAATCCGTCGAAAACCGGATGTCGAAAATTTTCACGAATCCAATACTTTCTTCTTGTAAAGATAGAAGAAAGTAAAAACGAAAAAAATAAAACGTACTTTTAATAGCAAATCTTTATTATTTTTATAACATAATGCTCCAAATCATTTGTTGGAACTATTTGTGCACTGTTCAGATCAATGATTTCTTTTATGAATTAAAATTGATGCTGTGATGTCCATATAGTAGAAAGTTACTGCTGTGAATTATTTTTTAACAGATTTATTTAACACATTTTTTTTTCAGCTACAATTTTTCTTTACAAATATTTCTACACTTTCTTCATCAAAGAAAATGTTGTTTTTGTTGTATATATCGTTTTTTAAAAGTTTAAATAAAAGAATGCTGAATTTTCTAAAGGAATGTGATGATACTAAAAACAGGAAAGAAAGTTGCTTTAAAAAAAGTATAATGCATGCAAAATGCAATTTTTTCTCCATATAACTAAGTTTTAACTATTCTATAATTATATTTCTAAGGTGTATCACATAAACTGAAAAATAATATAAATATATATATGTATGATTTTCTCGTGAGTTAAGAAGTTTGTTTGGAAAACCATGGAATGAAACACAAAAGAATTACAATAGATTAAAAAAATACAAAAATAAAAATATTGAATAGTGCCTAAATGAACATATTTATTTCTGTATACCATTTTTACAAGGCGTACAAAACTTTTCAGATATGAAAAAACCTTAATATGTGTCAAGCATACCATGACTTCAGTACATATTACATATTAGATAATACATATTACTTTTATACATACTAAATATTAGATATTATATATTACATATTATAGCCGCAAGCCATTACTAATGCGAGATATGTAAAAAATAATGTTTAATTCGTGCAATTACTGCATCAATTAAATATAATAATTTGTTTATTTAGTTAAATTTTAAACGTTAAATATTTGTAAAAAAACAATTTCTAAATATATAATATAAAAAAGAAATATTTATTAATTTATTTTTATAAAATCGACGAGTAAAGAAACAAGCCGGAAATTTTACGTCAAACGTGGCAAATGCTGCTCGTAGTATAATTAATTTTATAAATATTCAGATCTTGGTGCAATAGCTGTTGCACACTTATGCAAAGATGCATGAGTAGAAACTTTATTACGATTCTATATTTTAAATTCAGTAATGTTGAAATAATATGACTCCATCTTCAATAGCAATTCATCATCATGGAAACCTACAATCATTGCCTATCATCGTATATCAATGAATTAATTACGTACGGTAGGATTTAATAGAATGAAGAAAACTTTTATTAATATCTTTTTGATTCAATTTTCATAACATTTGAAATGGCTCGACAAAATTCTTCAACGATTTATTTCAAACCATTCGGTCGGGTAGTTTTTTCGCTGTTATATGCATACAGACGGATGGACCAGGCGACGACTATAGGTGCTATGTATTTATATAATTACGAACGCACCTAAAAACGTTTAAGGCAAACTCCTTGTTGTAAATTGTCAACCTTTATATTTATTTATATTCTCTCTTAATTTTGAATGAATGTCAAGTGAAAAGATTTAAATTTCAAGTTACATGCTTTAGGTGTCTCGGTAACCTTTGAAATACGGTTTTGAGTACAGAATCTCCCACTTATACGTCGGTGGAAAGGACCGACTAAAAACGACGCATAAATTAAATTTTAAAAATCAAAAAACCAGACTGCATAAAAAGCGAACTAATTAATTATTTCTCATCAATGTGAAACTATTTTTTATATTACTTACCTATTTTTTTAAATTTATTTGTATTGATGACTTTTAAGTTGTGTCTAATTGTTAGTTCCCATCTATAAACACTGTTTCGATGAGGCCTATAGATGTCTATGAAGGTTAGAGTTGCAGTAAAGCTAGAGATCCTACCTACGCAACTTCCAGGCTGTGTTATATTTATACGGAGCTTCTGACTGTAAAATAGTCAATGAAGCATCGTCTTCATTTTGAAACACCTATCCAAAGATATGCCACTCAATATGATGCGTAAATTTTTTTTCGTCTCTACCGCCATTTTGTATTTTACGACCGACATTTTTAATTTATAAAAACAAAACATAGCCTATAACCATGGAACGGTTAAGACGAATCAATAGAGACCTCATTCATTAAAATTCATCCCGCCGTTGGGATGTTTCGAGGGTATAAAGAAATCCACTTACCCAGATACGCGTGAAACACATAACCCTTCTTGGCACTCGGGTAACAAGAGCGACGCATAAATGAAATTCAAGTAAAAATAAAGTGTGAAGCACATTTTAAGACAATATTAAACTGTAAATGGTTCGGTAACGAGCAGAATAATTAAAAAAAGAACACAATTTACTTTGATTGTTTAAGTTTTACTAATTCAAATCTAAAATACACTGACGGAAAAAAATATCCCAACACCAAGAAAGACTTGTGTTAGATAAACGAAATTTGGTAGGCGTGTTTATACATCTGAAAGATGACATCGATTGAAATTTCACGCTTAGCGCATATAAGTATGGCGCTAGTGGCGCCACGCAGAACTTGCAGATCAGGTTTACTTTAAATGCATGCTGTAAAGTTCGTGGGCGTTATTTAGCTTTGAAATGTGACGTATTGAGTTGATGTTAGCCAAGAATGCCTTTAACAAGACGAAGAAGCCACTGTCAACAGCTCACCGAGTTGGAAAGTGGTCGCATATTCGGGCTACGAGAATGTGGATATTCTTTCCGCGATATTGCAGAAAGACTTGGCTGGAATGTATCCACTGTGCATGATTGTTGGAAGCAGTGGTTAAGGATGGTACTGTCTCAAGAAGACCGGGTTCCAGGCAGCCACGAGGCACTCCTGAGAGGGAAGATCGCCGTATTCGGCGTACGACTCTGGAGCATCGTACTGCGTCTGCGGCAGAAATTCGAGCTGCATTTGGTACCACAGTGACACAACGAACTGTTAGAAATCGGTTACTTCAAGGACAGCTCCGTGCCAGGCGCTCTGTAGCGTGCATTCTACTGACTCCAAGCCATTGCCGTTTGCGACGCCATTGGTGTCAAGCCAGAGCTCATTGGAGGACGGAGTGGAGATCTGTTGTGTTTTCTGATGAAAAAGAAACACAACAGATCTCCACTCCGCCCACCAATTAGCTCTGGCTTGACAGGAATGGCGTCGCTAACGGCAATGATTTGGAGTCAGTAGAATGCACGCTACAGGGCGCCTGGCTCGGAGCTGTCCTTGAAGTAACCGATTTCTAACAGTTCGTTGTGTCACTGTGGTAGCAACTGGAGCTCGAATTTTTGCCGCGAACGCAGTATGATGCGCCGCAGTCGTACGCCGAATACGGCGATCTTCCCTCTCAGGAGTGCCACGTGGCCGCCTGGAACCCGGTCTTCTTGAGGCAGTACCATGCCTTGACCACTGCTTCCAATAGTCATTAACAGTGGATACATTCCAGCCAAGTCTTTCTGCAATATCGCGGAAAGAAAATCCACCTTCTCGTAGCCCGATTATGCGACCTCGTTCCAACTCGGTGAGCTGTTGACAGTGGCTTCTTCGTCTTGTTAAAGGCATTCTTGGCTAACATCAACTCAATACATCACATTTCGAAGCTAAATAACGCCCACGAACTTTACAGCACGCATTTAAAGTAAACCTGGTCTGCAAGTTCTGAGTGGCGCCACTACCGCCACACTTATGCGCGAAGCGTGAAATTTCAATCGATGTCATCTTTGAGATGTATAAACACGCCTACCAAATGTCGTTTATCTAACACTAGTCTTTCTTGGTGTTGGGATTTTTTTTTCCGTCAGTGTATGCATACCTCAAAATTTTAATTTCATATCGTATTCTTTTATATAGTTTAAAATTGAAGTGGTTTATGAATAATAAAACAAAAAATATATATATTTTTTTTTTAAATCCCGACAAATAAGATTAATAAATAGACAGGCTCTTAATAATAGGAAAACATTGTTAAAAATTGTGACTCACTAACCTAACTAAAAGACATTCTTTTAAGAAAAATAAAGAGACAAACCGGAAAATAAATATAATTAAAAACTATGTGAAATTAGCGTCTTTAAAATATTTTCAAGCTGCATTAAAAAAAATAAACCTGCCATTTACTTTCTTTCCTGCATTTTAATAATTAAGCTTGTGTATGTTAATCTTTCGCAGACAAACTTTACATGCTACAATGTTATTCTTAAAAGGAAAATGAGACGCTAAAGATTTCTCCCTTATTTTTAATATTCTTTGAGCATGTTAATTATGAAATGAAAACATTCCCTTAGGAATAGAAAAATAAGTATTTTTCAGTAATAATGGCTATTGCTGGGAAACCTTTAAACTTCAAGTTTTGTATCGATGTTTTTAAGATAATGATTTTATATGGTAACTAAAGTTAAGTTTTATTGAATCACTCGTGTTATAAGAAGACTTAAAAGCATAATAGAAAAATAATTAACGGTTTAACAGATACATTATTGAACTCCTCGATTAAACATTGAAAAAAAAATCAAAATTAAGTTGCTA
Source organism: Maratus speciosus (assembly GCA_963932465.1). Lineage (NCBI taxonomy): Eukaryota > Metazoa > Arthropoda > Arachnida > Araneae > Salticidae > Maratus > Maratus speciosus. Next base: position 495,713,805 of record OZ010794.1, on the reverse strand, counting down.
TACGTAGTGATATCTTTCCTTCACTGATGATTTCTATGATTTCTTTGACTATGAACCGATGGAATTAGGCTAATACAAAATTTCAGTTTTTAATCGATTACAAAAACTTATTTTAATAATTGAAAATTTTCACATAAAAATGCTCTGTTGATACATAACAAGTCGGAAATTGCACGTCAAACGTAGCAAAGATGCATTTGTACTATAACGGGTTTTATAAATTTTCAGATATTGGTGCAATAGCTGTTGCACTCTTATACAAAAATGAATGAATACAAAATTTAATACGTTTGTATATATATTAAATTCACTAATACTGGAATAATATGACTCCATCTTAATGAGGACGTAATTACTATTATCTATCATGGGATATTATTAAATTAATTACATTTCACAAGATTTAATAGATTGAAGAAAACTTTTAATAATATTGTTTTGAGTTTTGTTTCGATTCTCATAAAATTTGAAATGACTCGAGAAAATTGTTCTGTTGCATAGTTTTTGCGCTGTTATATGTGTACAGACGGACAGACAGATGGACAGACGAGACGACGACTATAGATGCTAAATATTTATGCAATTACGAATGCACCTAAAAATCACTCTCATGGTGCTTATCGTAACAAAAACTTGTACTTCTGAATAACTCAAAAAACTAATTTTTCGAAATACTGACAAAGAATGTAAATAAATAAACAGGTTCTTAATTCAAGAAAAACAGCGTTAATATTTATCACTCACTAACTTTTACTAAAAGGCATTTTCTTTTAAGAAAAATAAAGAGACAAATCAGAAAATAAATACAAAATTAAACTATGTAAAGTTTGCGTCTCTGAAGTATTTTTAAGTTGCATTAAAAGAAAAATATTTCTGCCCTTTACTATATTTCCTTCATTTTAATAATTAAGCGTGTGCATGTTTATCCTTCGAAGACACACTTTCCATGTTACATTTTTAAAACAGAAAATGAGACGTTAAAAACTACTCGCTTATTTTTAATATTCTTTGAGCATGTTTATTATGAAATGAAAGTATTCTCTTCGGAATAGAAAAATATCTATTTTTCAGCAATAATGCTCTTATTGGGAAACCTTTAAACTTTACGCTTGTTATCGTTTTTTTTTAAGATAATGATTTTATAGGGTAACTAAAGCTAGGTTTCATTGAATTATTCGTGTTATCAGAAGGTTTAAAGATATAATAAAAATAAAAGGTCAAGTGCCAGTATTACTCACGCTCAGAGGGTTCTATGCAATAAATATATGAATTATTAACTGTATTATTAAAAAGATCGTTGCTAAAAGTATAATAAGACTTTGTAAAAAACTAGACAACGTAAGATTGGGTATAGCTGTATTTGTATATCTAAAAAAGTATGAATGGGTATACCATAAAAGTTCAAAGATATATGAAGACTAAAAAAGTAGCAAAGGAAATGAAAGAAAGAAAAAAAATAGGTAAGTAATATAAAAAAAAAATACAATTTAATAACTTACAACGACCATTTGGAAAATGATTTTTTCAAAGTCTAAAATTTAAGACATAAAAATCCCACGGAGCTGGTCATACATTACGTACGCCTTGGATTAAACATTCATATTCCTGGACCAATTTTAAATGAAATTTCATTCTTAAACTCCTAAACATCCGACAATATTACTTTTTACACCGTCGTATAGAGAAAAAAATGTACTTTTAAATGCAATTTGTTTGAAAGCTGTATCTCAATTTGTTTCTGAGTTATTAATTTTCTTTTTGTAGTTTTTATTACTTTTTTGTCATAGTGGCAACAGGAGTATCCATCTCTGTTGAAAGTAAAGGGAAAATACAGATTACTGTATAGACCAATCAGAAAACGAATAAAATGTGGGATTCCACTAATAAAACGCTTCAGATATGTTTTTTATTTCCTACCCTGACCGAGGACAATAACCATTTTTCCAAATGGTTAATGATATCAAATATTGCTATTCTGTAGAACACTTTTTTTAATCTTATCCTAATCTGTATATGATGAACTTAATTCAGTACTGACAGTAAAAGTAGTGCATATTTATACTTCATTTGGTATTTCATAAAACTAAATTCAGCTTAGTGTTAGTCTTTTCTTTTTACAGTGTTAGCTAAAACAAAACCCTTGTTCAAAGGGTTCGTTTGAATATATTTTGCTCTGTTATACGTGGACATACGACCAGACAGACGCACCAGACGACGACTATAGGTGCTACATATACATACAGTGAAACCTCCCTGTACAACCACTTCCATTAAGAGACCACCTCCCTAAACGACCATTTTTTTCATGGAACGAAATTTATTCTCATAGGCTCAATACTAATTTTACCTCCATTCAGAGACCATCCAAGTTGAACACCCTCCATGAGTGACCCATTTATTTGAAGAAAGTGGAACAAATTCCGTGTTTTCCTGGTCGCTTGAAGAAGGTTTTATTAGAAAAATAATTCCGGAGAGCGCATTATTCATCAAACTTCTAAACTAAGTTTAGTATTTTTTTATTATTATTCCGGTAACTTTTAAGTGTTTAAACCCCTTTGTGCCTTTTTAGGCAATGGATTTAACTCTGATGACAAATTAAGAATGACGGTCAATAAATTATTCTGCCCTATTCTGTCAGGAAACTCTCAAATAAATAGATAAATGAATGAAATCGTCATTATTTGTTCCCGTCAAAAAAAAAATAAATAAAATAAAATAAATAAATAAAATGCATTTATTTACTGAACTTCGAAAGGACTTGGAAATAAAAGTCATAAAAGATAAAACCGTAATATCAAATCGAACGTCAATGTATTCATTTTTTAAACTCTGCACTAATTAACTTATGTAAAATTAACTTTTGTTTTGATACTTAAATTTTCATATTTTTTCCTAGTGTGAAAAATAAATTTTAGTAACATTTATTGTTACCTTTTTTCAACAATTAAAATATAGATTTAAACAACACCTACATTAAGAGACCACCTCTCGAAGCGACCAGTTTTTAATGGAACGGAACTTGGTCGCTTTAGGGAGGTTTTACTGTATAATTACGAGCGCACATAAAAATCACTCTTATAGTGCTTGTTGCAATGAAAACTTGTACTTCTGAATAACTTAAAAAACTAATTTTTCGAAATCCCTACAGTTAGGATAAATAAATAAACAGATTCTTAATAATAGAAAAACAGTGTTAAAAATTATCACTCACTTACTATTACGAAAATACATTTTGTTAAAAAAAAATAATAAAGAGACAAACCCGAAAATAAATACAAATGCAAACTATGTGAAATTTGCTTCTCTAAAATATTTTTAAGCTTCATTGAATGAAAAATATTTTCCCCTTTAGTATATCTCCTGCATTTCAATAAGTAAGTCTGTGTATGTTAATCCTCCGCAGACAAACTTTGCATGTTCCATTTTTTAAAGGAAAATGAGACGCTAAAAACTTCTCGCTCTCGCTTATTTTAAATACTCTTTGAGCATGTTAATTATGAAATGAAAATATTCCCTTGGGAATAGAAAAATAAATATTTTTCAGCAATAGTGCTCTTGCTGGGAAATTTTTAAACTTTAAGCTTTTTTATCGTTGTTAATAGGATAATGATTTTAAATGGTAACTAAAGCTAGGTTTTATTAAATTATTCGTGTTATAAGAAGGCTTAAAGACATAATCAGAAATAAATTAACGCTTTAACATATAGTTATTTCAATAATACGGATATAATACGACTTCATCTTAAATGTGATGTAATCACCATGGCAATTTGGAACCATTATCTGCCATGGGATATCATTTAATTCATTACGTAGGATAGGATTTAATATATACATATATAAACTCGGTTTATGGCGTCAGATGCCGCCATCCGAAAAATATCTTTTTCCATTTTTTCCGGTCAAGGGTCTATTCCACTTCCAGCGCTCTATCCCTCATTGCCTTTGAAATATCATCCATCCAGTTCATTCGTGGTCTTCCCCGTTCCCCTTTTTTGTTTGTTTCATATTTGAATGTGATTTTGGGTAGTCTTTCATCATTCCTTCTTTTGACATAACCATACCAGATTACCGTATATACTCGCGTATAAGTCGAAGAATTCCTGACAATTTCGGTAAGCAAATTTGGTAGGTCGACTTATACGCGAGTCAGTTAAAAAAGCAAAAACAAAAACTTCGAATACTGCCAAATTATGTGTATGAATAAAACAATATTATATAAAATATACAAATAATAGTAATTTATCATTTAAAAAAAATTCAATTATTTGGTGTTGTTTACTTACCACTTTTTCGCATTGGCAAGTGAAATCTTTGGCTCGATTTTGTGCAAAATTGAAGTAAAAAGTTAGGGGGTCGACTTATACGCGGGTTTTTGATTTTTTCCAGAATCTGAATTCGAAAGTTAGGGGGTCGACTTATACGCGAGTCGACTTATACACGAGTATATACTGTAATTGCTTTATTTTAATATCATCTAATATGGTTCCCTTTATTCTGTCATTTCTTATTCTTTCTATTCTTTATATCCTGCATGATCTTCTTAGGGCGTCCATTTCTACTGCCGCTATTTTTTTCTTTCTGTCTCCATAATTCTCCATCCTTCTGCTCCATATAACAATATGCTCTTTACAATAGAGTTGTATATATTATACTTTCTTTTCTTAGAGATCTCTTTACTCCGACAATACATAAGGATTTAATAGAATGAAAAAAAACTTTTATTAATATCTTTTTAAGTTTTGATTCTATTTTCATAAAATTTGAAATGACTCGATGAAATTCTGCAGCGATTACATATATTAAATTTCAAACCATTCGTTTGAATTTATTTTGCGCTGTTATATGTGGACAGACGAACGCACACACAGAGGCGGACCAGACGACGGATGGACCGGACGACGACTATAGGTGCACATATTTATGTAATTACGAACGCACCTAAAAATCCTTCTCGTAGTGCTTGTTGCAACGGAAACCTGTACTTCTCAATATCTCAAAAAACCACACCGGTGTCCAAAATTAAGGACCAATCACAAAATGCTAATTTTCAAGTACGCGAATACTCAAAAGGAAATGATATAATTCGAATAATTACTGTCTCTACAGCACACCTAGACCATATAACATTTCATTCTTGTCACACATGGTCAAAAGTGTCACAGTCACTACGGTGAAGCAAAAAAATAGGAAATTCCATACATCTCATTATGAGTTTGAAATGATCACTATATGTGACTCCGCTGTGATGTCACCGTGACGAGTCCTCATGTGACTTTACAATATAGTTAGATTGTGACTCTCATGTGACTGTCATCTGTAGACTCAATTTCAAAGTCATCGTGAACGCTGCATTGTTATAAGTTACCAAAAAATGTCACATTAAAGTCACATGATGACTTCCAGGTGACAGAGATACTACTGTGAAGTTACCATTGTGCTCTTTTGTGAAAAGTCACCATGTGACTATAATGCGATATTATTTGGTGACTTATCATAATGCAAAGTTCATGATGACTTTAAAATTGAGTCTAAAAATGACAGTCACATGTGAGTCACAATGTAACTACACTGTAAAGTCACCTGGTGACTCGTCATAAAGCAGCAGTCACATTTACGTCACATACAGTGATCATGTTGTTTCACCGTAGACACTCTGACGCATGTGACCACATGTGACATGAATAAGATGCTATATGGACTAGCTGTGCTGTAGGGATAGTAATTATTTAAATTATATTATTTCCTTTTGAGTATTAGCTTACTTAAAAATTAGCATTTTCTGACTGGTCCTTAATTTTGGACACCAATGTAAATTTTCAAAATCCCGACTAATAAGATAAATAACCTCTTCAGTTCCGAAGGTAAAATAATAATACAAATGCTTATTCATTGGTTTTTCCCAAACAAAATGTCATTGTAAATGACAGAAAAAAAAATCTTTTCTGAAATTGATCCTTTAGGCGCTTAGTAATTTAGGTTTGAAACTACAAAACCCCTTAAAAACATCATTTTAATAACCATTAACCTAAATTAACGCAATCACAAATTTAAGATCTTTAAACAAGTAAATAATTTACAAATCCTCAATTTTTTTTATTGGAAAAGATTTAAGTTAAACACTTATGAAAATTTCTTACTTTCTTCGTCATGCTGTCTTTTGGGCATTCTTAGGCATTTTGCAAACTCAGATGAAAATAACATTTATTTTATGCGGGAATCAGCTTAGATGCTGCCATTTATTCGTTTGCGTTGAACGCAAAAGCATTCAGCTATTAAGAAGTGATGTAAAAATGTAAAAAAAATCGGACATTTTACTTTTTATAAGGAAAAGAACAGAGGTCTCCGGATGGGGACCCAGGGACCGAAGAGGTTATATAAACAGGTTCTTAATTCAAGAAAAACAGTGTTAAAATTTATCTCTCAATAACTCTTACTAAAAGATCTCTTAGGAAAAATAAAAGAGACAAACCCGAAAATAAATATAAATGCAAACTATGTGAAATTTGCGTGTCTAAAACATTTTTAAGCTATATTAAAGGAGAAATATATCTGCCCTTTACTATTTCTCCTTCATTTTAATAATTAAGCGTGGGTATGTTAATCCTGCGCAGACAAACTTTACATGTTCCATTTTTAAATGGAAAATAAGACGCTAAAAACTTCTCGCTTATTTTTAATATTCTTTGAACATGTTAATTATGAAATTAAAATATTCCATTGTGAATAGAAAAAGAAGTATTTTTTAAGCAATCTTTAGGATAGAAAATCTTTAAACTTCAAGCTTTTTATCGTTGTTTTTAAGATAATGAATTTATATGGTAACTAAAGCTAGGTTTTATTGATCATATTACAAATTAATCGTGCTATAAGAAGGCTTAAAGACACAATAAAAAAAAATATTAAAGGTTTAACAGATACGTGATCAAACTCCGCGATCTATGCGTAGTTAAATATTTGGTGATTCGTTTGACTATGAACCGCTGGCATGAGGTTAATACGTTTTAAATGGGGATTTATTTTATTAGTAAAATACACATTAACAATTGTACTACATTAAAAGAAAAATCGATTTTGTAATTTTTTTTTTTTTAATGTAAACCAGTTTTTTAGCTCAATAAAGTGTATGTGTTGCATGTGAACGAAATTAACTTTTTATCAGTAATAAAATTGTCTAAAAGTAAACATAAGAAAAAATACAAAAAACACAATAAAAACTACAAAACAAAAACACAAGAAAAACACTAGAAGGCTGGTTTACTCAATTACATTCGCCAACATTGAATGAAACCATTTCCATTCCTGGTGAATGTTGTTTGTTTTTGAAAAAATAATTTTAACATTAACTGTACTTGATTTGTTCTGTTGTTTGTTTTTAAAATTGTAAATTTTTACTGATGATGTCTTGCGGTTTCTTGGCGAAGCATTTACTGAATGTATATTTAATGTTTTTAGTAAAACTGTATTCAAAACTGTCTTCTTTTATTTATTTTATTTAGTCTTTTACAAGAAAACTTTTTTAACAAAAAAAAAAAAAAAAAAAACTCCAAAAAGTGTTTCTTTCTATCAAGTTAAAATACGACCCTAAATCCAAGACGAAAAAAAATAATATTCCATCTTTTAATGAATAAATAAATAAAAAAAACTCTATAATTTCGGGGTTCACAACCATAGTAGACCAAGTTCGTTTTGAAAATGGATTTGATAATGATAAATGAGATAGTCCAATTATAAGGTGCTTAAAATCTGTTTTATCTTCACCCACAGTGAACCAAGACTGTTTTTACATACTTTCTCATGTATGTAATCATGTATGTGTAATCATGTATGTGTCATCTGTTTACAGACTTGGTTCTCAGTGGTATTGAATAAAATCCATTTTATAAAACTTCTAAATGGAATATATCATTACTTTCAAAATGGACTATGGTTGTCTACTATGGTTGTGAGCCCCTGAATTATATCTTTTCTATCGCTTTTATCTTTTATGTAGAAAAATGATTACATAAATCTAACCTATATATATAAAATCCTAATGAAACGGATTTATGAAACGAATTTATGAAACGGATATATGAAACGACTGATTAAACAGCTGATTATGTTTCAAGTGATTTCTCCTAAAATATGGAGTACTTTGCGATGACTGCACCAAAAATCAGCATTGATACGCAGATCTCAAAACTGGTATTAGAATTTTTCAATTTGAATTAGTTTTCGAAATACTAATTTTTTCTAATTTTATATACATTTTTCTAATAATGGCAACTCAAATTTTAATAAAACAGATTTTTTTTTTCATATTTCAGAAAAGGTTGACATGGTAACGCGGCTATTGTTGTTTATTTGATAATAAATGTTTATTTACTTTTATTTCTTTTATAAATTATATAAATTATTTTGTTCTATAATTATTAATTATTTTTTTTTTTATATTTCCTTTAGAAAATAATAGAAAATAACTAACTGGCGAGTTGAAAAAAATGCTATTGGCGAGATTTGCATCCGGCTAGCGTACAAGTACCAAGAATATTTGCAACCATGGCATATTTTATGTAGCTTTATTCGAAAAAAAAATTTGATTTTTTAATCAAAATTGAAAACTTACGGTCCGATATTGGCGCGATTTTTTTCTGACGCCAATGTCATATACGAAACGGGCACTTAACTGGCGCCAAAGTATCGTTATTTTGCTGGATATGGTAAGTCGGATGTTGTTATTTATGCTGTTGATGCGTTCCCCAAATTGGCGTCGTTAAAAAATCGCGCCAATATAGGACGTATATTACATCTGTGCCAAAATTTCATATGAACGGCGAAGGGATCAGACCTTATTTGTTTATGGCAGTTCATGACTTGAACTATTATAATATAGATGAAATGATGGCGATAGAATAATATTTGGCGACTTATCACCTGTGCCTGGCTAACATTAAAGTACCAAAATGGCACCTAGAGTATAAAAAGCGAAGTGGTCCGCCTGGAACTGTTGATGATAGTCACATGACTTAGGCTATTGTTATAGAGATTCTTTTAAAAGACCGGGAGACAAAGACTCTGTTTACTTAATTTATTATATTTTAGCTTCTTTTCAAATGTCTAACTGATCCTCTTTAATCAAAAACGAAAACAACCATTGGATGTCATAACAGCAACTGATTCGCCCTTAAATTTTTGCAATCAAAGGGAATTTAATGGAAACCCGTTTACAGGGAGATCTGCACAGCTTTTTTCAGTATAATTCAATCTTCTCTAATATTTTTATACTGGCCTTCAACAAAATATATTCTTGTCGAACAAGATTCAATTTGGGTGTAATCGAGCTACGCAACCTGGTGAAAGACTAGTGAAGATTCATTTTAAATCTCAATTCTGTCAATCTCGCTGATTTTCCCGAGCAACAGGTGATGATATGTATTCAGATTTTTATGTACACCTGCAAAGAAATGTTAAACGATACAATGACTACTTTATAAACGGCAAATAGTACTGTGCATCTTAACACTATAATTAAACTTCGTGACAATTGGTCAAAGTTAAAACCATCACAGCAAAAAAAAAAGGACAACAAAAAAATAGACAAGCAAGCATACTATATTTACATACTAACTAGAAGATAGCACGTCAGAATGACGTGTTTGCATTTTTAAAAGAATGATATTGCATTGCATTAAAAAGAATTTTGAAGAAATAAATTTTATCTTGCCTGACTAATAGTGTCAGGAGGGGTAAAATAGTTATAAAAGCAGTCCAATTTTCCTTCAAAACTTAACTTTCAAGAAAATTATTAAATTGAATTGGTAAAATAATGACATAGAATATGCAAATGAACTTCACTCGCAAAATTTGAAGAACCGTTTCACAAACATGCAAATTAGTACTAATAATACTATTTTCAAACATATTGCCTTCTTGCAATGAGACTTTCGCCTTTGCTCATTGCATTTAAAAAAATCTATAACCTTCAATTTCTTATAAATCAAAAAAAAAAAAAAAAAAAAAAAAAAAAAAAAAAAAACTGCATAATTTTAATTCCTAATAAAATTGTTAGCTATTAGTGTAAAAAATCACCCGTTATAAGATTGAAAAATCAAATCTAAACAGTAAACATTCACTCGTGATGCCACTTGAAAGAATATATATATATTATTAGGAATAACAAAGGAGTCATTTTCAAGAGCCATTCAGAGCTGTGAACAAAAATTTTAAAAATTACAAATATAAAAATTCTAACAATATTGCATTTAATACACACCTTCGTTTGCATAAAATTGGTATTTTTTTAAAGAAAATTTTAATGTATGGAGTTCGTTCAGATCGCTATATTGCCAATGATCACTATGGTCTATATTTTAATGAATCTCAAAGGAATGAATCGGAAACATTCATAATTATTGCTTTTGAAATGGTGCAAGGATTACAAAAAGCTGTGAAATGTTTTTAGTTTCGTATATTTTATATTGCCATTGAGCAAAATTTTTGCATTCGTGGTCTACATTTTAATAAATCTCAAAGGAATGACTCGCATATTATTTGCCATCGCTGATTGCTGGGAGATACAATTTTCAACGCAAGATATATCAGAAAACATACATATTTCGATGATTTCATCAATCAAATTGCTTTCTTTTTCACAATTTTTCTAAAGAGGTTAATCGTATGCAGCTCTATCGAAAAAATTAAACATCTGACAATAAAAATAAAATGGCTGATTTTAACGAAAGAGTATCGGAATCCGGAGGAGTTCACTCCGGAAGTGTTACACACTTAGCGCTATTATATATATATAATGAAATTCGAATACGACCATCTGCAGGCAAGTCTTTATTGCAAATTAGGCAAACTTCGAACTTTTTAAAAAAGAAATTTTGTATTGTTTAGTCGCATAATTCTGTGATGAAACAACACGAAAAACTACAAAAAATTTCGCGGAGTTTTGCATAGGAGGTAATCGGACATTGTTGCAGACGAACCAAATATATTTACCAACCAAAAAAAATATATATGTATTAAAACTGTAGAATCCGTTCAAAAATTCTTCTAGGACATACGAACATTGAAAACAAATAAATGATGAAATATTAAAAGAGAAAATTTGTTTTACATGTAAGAAATTAACACCGAGAAATGCAGACAATTGGAGTTTTTTAATACATACCTTTCACTTAAATGTTTATAAATAAATACATTATAATATTTTTATATTATTATATCATTATTTTTTTTATCTTACAATGTTTTGTCTAGTTATATCACTTTTATTTAAAGATTTTTTTTTTTTTTTTTTTGCACGTTTAATAAATTTACGAGATCCTCAAATTTTTATTCATCTCTAAAAGAACCCCTATATCATTGCATAATTTAAATTTTTAAACATATTATCTACATGAAATAAAGTTGTTATTTTATATTCAAATAACCAACCCAGACGTTTTTATTAAAAAGTAAAAAAATAAATAAACATTCGAAATAAATATATTTTTTAAAAATCTACCGACTATTTTTTAAACGAAAAAAATAGCATACTGTATATATTTTAACATAGCAAACATTGCGTAATTAAAATGTTTAGATGGCCCGTTAAAAGAAAAATATTTGCCTGAAAAAATTATTCTACATTACTTAAATATTAATGCGAGATTAAATATTGATCTAAGTGTAAAAATTTAAATGGTGTCGTTATTTTTAAAAACGTGAAACATCTTATACTTTTACAGAAGTTGAGATTCAGAATACGTGCAGTATTAAAAAATCCAAGTACGTTTTTGATAGTTTTAACTAAGGCGATATTTCAGATAGGTAATTTTTAAGTAATGATAGCTAATGGGAGTTTTAAAAGGAGGGGGACCTTTCGGGACCCAATTTTGCTGATTTAGTATACTTTCATAATTTACACTTTTTTTCAATTCAACATAAATAAATAAATTTTGCATATTTTGCAGTGAAATTGTTAATCGTAATGTTTTAATTATCACTAGGAAATAATTGAGATAGAAACTTATTTTTTTTTAAAATTTCCAAGACTATATAGTTTTTTCGTTGAACAAAAGAAAATGGAAAATCAAAGTCCATTGAAAATATACAAAAAATACGAGTAGCCGGCAGTATGGAGACGTTAGAGGCTCTCAGTGTGATTAAGTTTCTGCATTTGAAAGGTTACAGTGCCCGGCAAACCCACAATGAATGTTGGATGTTTATGGAAGTGACAATCCATCATATGACACTGTTGTTAGATGGAAAAGTAATTTTCAAACTAGCCATATGTCCCTCACGACGATCCAAGATGTGGAAGACCATCATTCACTCTTCCACAGTGATGAAAGTTGAAGACTTTATCCTATTACTAGCAGGCTATGCCCGCTGCGCTGGTCAATAATTCCAAATGAACCTTGGATTAAACTAAATGGTGAATTTGAACTTGTATTTTAAACAATATGGATCTTCAGCTTGACCTTGCACATTACTGAAAACGATGCGAACGCCATTGCAATATAATGTTATCTTAAGCGTTGGACAAAATTTAGCAATTAAGAAGTAATTGTTTTAGTTGATTATAAACAGCGCACTTACGGTCGGGTAATGAGACCGTTATGACAACAGGAATTAATACCTCTGTAACTAATCAACATATAATGAAATCGTATATACTAACCCCATTCCTAAAAGTCATGCAACAGGGTCACTTGTAACAAAATATGTTCTGTAGATTTTTTTAAAAAGGCTAAACTTTCATAATCAGGTTCACTTAATTTTTGAACTTTTACTGTTGCTCTATAACTAAGTACCCTTGAACAATATGTATACACTAAAACCTTTCCAAAATTATTACCTAACTAATTGTGGTATATCCTACGAAAGTATTATAAACAATCGGAATGAAATACAAATTTCCGTTGCAAATATATAGTAGATGATGATGATGCGATTTTGTGTAATAGAATTCATAGTAAAGTTTTCGCTTCAAACAAAAACGATGCTTTCAACATTAAAGCTAATACACCAATATGTGAAGTATCCGATTACGGAAGGTTAACTTGAATTCTCATGAGCAACTACTCAAAGAAAAGTGAATATGTGGCTTTTGTGATACTTTTATGTCAGCCGGGCGCAGGTAATAAATCAATAAAGATTGTTTTCATAGCATATTCTTATTTTATTATTTTCATTTAAAACACAAACCTTTCACTCATTTAATTTAAAATGTATGCCTTATACTAATTTCATTTAAAAAACTGAAAAGATAAACAATAACAAAAAATAATGCCATAATTAAGAGCAAAAAAATATTTTTAATTTACATACGCAAAATGTAACTACTGCTACTGGGAATTTTAAAAATGCTATCAGCGAGATGTGCGCACGGTTGTTATAAATGTACCCATTTTTTCTTCTTATCGAGGAGCAATTTATATATCGCACAATATTATTCCAATTCCATTTTCTTTCAATGGGGAACCTATGACCGGAAAAAATGGAAAAAGACTCTTGTAGATTCTTCGGATGACAGCATCTGACGCCATAAACCGAGTTGATATATTTGAAAATAATTTTTAAATCGTTACAAACATTGCTTTCATACTTAAATATTTTCATTGATACTACTTGTTATCCCGTCGACCAATTTCGCCAAATTATATAAATCGCCAAACCATTCGCCAAATTATATAAATTGACATAATCTTTATTTTAAATAACGAAATAACAAATAAATTAGTATAAAATTAATAAAAATACAAATAAAACGTCGAAATTAAAATCACTTGATGACGTAAACACGTGTAGTTTGTTTAAATTCAAGTGAATTTGATATTTACGATCAACCATTATTGGCATTTAATCTTATAGTTTGACGATAGATTTTTGGTCGACGGAATATCTAAGTAGTACCTTTTCCATTTTTGTTTTATAACGCTAAATTCTCAGTAATTTTTTCCCTTTTATTTTACATAAAATCACTATTTTTTTTTTTTAATTAAGATGCTTGCATTTTTATTTCAAACTCATAGAGCCGTTTTTATTTTTTAGCCAAAAGGGTTGATTTGAATTTTTTCCGTTGCTAGAGTAACGGATGTAATGATAGATATTTTGAGGTTTAGATGCCAAAGATACCGCCAAATTAGAAAAATATGAAATGTGTCATGAACTGTTGGACTTATAAACATTTATTTGGTAGCATTCGATTCAGCATACAAAACTACATTAAAATATGCTATGATTTGACGCATAATTTTGATATTCGATTTTTTTCCCCTCCCCGTGCAAAAACCATTAGGGGTGACACTTTAAAAAATCCTCTCTTAGCAGAAGTTTATGTCATAAGAAGTATTTTTACCACGATTTTCAAGATTTTATGTTCAGTAGTTTGCGCTGTGCGTTAATTAGTCCCCTAATCCAGACTATATTTTATATACTATATTAGATATGCGATTTTGCGGTGAATCGATGATCGAAAATTAGTCCAATATCATTTGAAATATTACATAACAGAGGAGAAAGTACGAAGACAGACGAAGAAGAAATGACGAATTACAAAAGACTTGTAATTTTTTTCTTCAAAATGTTGAATTTTTCCATAGTAATAACGTATTAAAACATAAATTTCCTTAAGAATTATCTTTATTTCCTAGATTTCGAATCTGTGAATTTTCCTATAAATGAAATTGGCGATATGATTTGAGAAAACAGGTAATATTTGCTTAAATAAAATGGGTAATATTCGTTGATCTGAGTTCGAGTTTATAAATATCACATGCTTTCGGAATTACGGCGAAAAACATTTTAAAAAGTATGAAATTATTTTACAATATGTATGTGTGGGGCAGAAATTCACACTGAAATTTAAGTATTCGATTCCATTTTTAAAATATTAACTGATATCTATATAAGTTACAATTGAATATGAAAATGTACTCAAAAAATGATCTCTTTCACCTAAAAAAACACCATTTGTGAGAACATCCTCAAGCTAATGTCACGCTTATGCATTTTTGGCTTAAAATCACATTGTTTGGCGGCAAAAGAAAAATAAAAAATTGTAAAGAAACAAATAGTAATTACACATGTGACTCACAATTACATCTGCTTGTTTCTTCTATAAGTCACGTGATGGGACAATTAGATATAAAAAAAGAAAAGAACAGAACAGAAAGAAAATGTCGTTAAAATTTCATCTAATCAAATTTTCAGATTCGTTTCCATATCTAACGCAAGCGATAAAGAGCCAAATATTACGTATCAAGTGTAATATTTCTTATTAAATTAATTTTTAAGCATTACAAATATTTCTTTCAGGTTTTGATTAAATGTTTCCGTTTTTTAATATTATCACTCATTAAAACGGATTTTCTTCTTCTTTTTTTCTTTTTTTTTTTTCATTTAAATAAAATTAGTAACAGTTTTTCTTTTATTTTTCGAGGTTTAATAGCAGTTTCAATTTTTTTTTTTTTTTTTATCAACGATGAATTTCGCCAAGAAATAAAATGGTAACCTTATCGCCCAAAATAACAGAATTTTCCGTCATAATTCTAAAACTAATATAGGTAGAATAATGTGTTATAGATTAAAACCTTCCCTGAAATAATACCTATCTGAAATATACCTCGAAATCGGAACGAAATTTCCGTTTGGATTTTATATATATAATAGATAATAGAATAGATAATAGATTTTATATATATATAATAGAATAGATAATAGATTATGTGTTATGAACTATCTCAAAGTTTAAAACAGATCGCATTGTTAGATTTCCTAATTTTAACAATATCGCGTTATGTTAGTTCCACATTCCACCACCAGGGAGCGCACTCTATTCTTAACGAAAGCGTATCTGAACGAAACTCCTTCATGCAAACTTTCCGTAGATACATGAATCGGGAGGTTGGCGGTCTTAACCAATAATTTAAGATAATTGCTGAAATTACTACGAAAAATATTTTAAAGGGGCTTCTACGCGGGCATCTAATAGAGTTAGAGGAAATCGGAAGACGTCAAAATAATCGCGGGGAAAAGTTTGCTTGGGTGCTTCGGAGCTACTTTTGGCGCGAGATCTAAGCTCTACGACCAATAGGAGCCCAGATATTTAAGGAAATATGAAGTAACAAAGTCCAAAATAATAGAATGTTCCGTAATAATTCTTAACTAATCTAGGTAGAATGATGTGTTATAGCTTAAAACCTTCCCCGGAACGATACCTATCTAACGGTATAAGTTCCGTAAAAATCCATGCGGTAGAACTCGAAATCTCGGCGTTCGGAACGAAATTTCCGTTTGGATTATATATATATAATAGAAGGTGTCTTGTACCTTTTAAACGCGTCGAAAATTAACGAAAAACTTCAAAGTTTGAATAAGTTTATCTTCAAAACCTTTTTATGTATAAAAATGAAATTTTGGATATTGATTAAACAGATTGTGATTTGTAATATGCTATCATTAGAAATTTATTCGCCTTTTACAGAATTTGTGAGTTGTTGAAATCAAAATAGCTCCCTTTTTTACTCCATAAGTCATTGCGCGCATGATATCTTGAGAAAGTATGCATGGATTGTCATGAAATTTGTTAAAGATACTAAACAAATGTGTGTGTTTAAAATGGACTACTTTTAAGTAATTACAATGGTAATATTTTTAGTTATGACTATTTTTATTCATTAAAAATATAAAATTATTATTTTAATTTTGTTTTACAAAAATATTTTTTTATATAGTTAATGAAATAATTTTGACCTAAGAGTAGTTTATTTTAAACACACATATATGTCTAGTATCTTTACCAAATTTCATGACGATCCATACATACTTTCTCAAGATATCATGCGCGCAATGACTTATGTAGTAAAAAATAGAGCTATTTTTATTTCAACAATACACAGATTCTGTAAAAGGCTAATAAATTTCTAATGACAGCATATTACAAAGCATAATCCGTCTAATCAATATCCAAAATTTCATGTTTATACAGAAAAAAGTTTGGGAAATAGACTAATTCAAACTTTGAATTTTTTCGTTAAATTTCGTCGCGTTTAAAAGGTACAAGACCCCTTAAATCGAAGGGTAACCATAACAAATGATCATGAATGAGACTCATCTTAGGCTGCACACAGACGCTTGATTTGCCATCCTTCTCCAGTTTTCATGGAAATCTTTTGTTCAGGACTCTTCTGCGGTTTATTCACAAAAGAATGAGGGGAATCAACAATGGGTCAGGCGATAAAGAGCTCAACCCTACTTGAAGGAAAGCTTCCTCTTTCGCAGGATATCAGTCCCTTTCCTTTTAAAGCCATTGAAAATCAAAACGCCGCGTGGCCACAAGAAACTATGCCGACACTGATAACAGTTGGAAGGATGGTGCGTTCGCAGTCTTAGTTGCGGCACTGTGTGGAAAATTATTCACGGAAAACTGCACATGTCAAAGGTTTCAGCACGCTGGGTTCCCAGATTGCTGACCCCTTTTTTAAAAGCAAACTCCGCGCGGCCTGTCAAGGGAAATGTTGAATCTTTTGGAACAAAACAAAGAGGTTTTTTTTTTTTTTTTTTTTTTTTTTTTTTTTGTCGCCTAGTAATTATGGTTAAAACTTGGATCTATCACTATGACTCATATTTGTAGATTTGATACCACAAATGATGTCATTCAATGTCAACAATGGCTTTCAACCCTATATGCAGAGTACTTCAATGACGGCCTTCGAAAGGTTAAAAAACGTTGGGAGAAATGTGTAACTCTGGATTGTGACTACATACAGAAGTCTTAGAAATAAAAAAAAAAGTTTCTGTCTCAATTATTTCCTAGTGATAATTAAAACCGACAAGTTTCCAGAATAATACTCAAGCTCTAAAAACGTGCCACAACAATTGCAATTTACATAGTATATATATTTTTAACAATATATAATGTATACACAAAAGTAAAATAAAAATTATCTACTTACCTTTCCTTCTTACAGTATAACTTTTGAAAAATATATAAGAGAAACTAAATTTTTACATCAAATTGAAGCCAAATATCACCTTTATTTTGTAAACCTAAAACATTGAACTTATAAAATGTTTTAAAATATTTTTTATTAAAATAAAAAAAAAAAAAAAAATATATATATATATATTTAATTTTAAGCATTTATATGATACTAAATTTTTAATTTACAAAAATATAAAACCTTTGATAAGATCAATGTTTTAGGTTTACAGAATAAAAGTGATATTTAGCTTCAATTCGGTATATATATATATATATATATATATATGTTTTAAAGTTGTATTGTAAGAAAGAGAGGTATTTATATAATTTTTCTTTTACTTTTGTGTATACATTATATTCGTATATTGTTAAATCTACCCTATATATATAAAATACTAATGAATCGAATAGAAACAAATTTATGTAACGATTCTATGAAACGACTCATTAAACAACTGATTACGTTTCACGGCGATTTCTCCTAAAATATGGAATACTTAGCGATGAGAGAACTTAACACCAAAAATCCGTATTGATCCACAGATCTCAAAACTGGTATCAGAATTTTAAAATTAGAATTAGTTTTCGAAATATTATTTTTTTTTCTAATTTTAAATACTTTTTTTCTAATGATGGCAACTCATATTTTAATTATAACAGATATTTTTTTTTCATATTTTAGAAAAGGTTATTTTAAATTAATTTGGCTACGAGTTTGGCCTCCCTTAAATGTATGCTAAGAAATGCATCATGTTACTTTTATTCATAATTGAATTTGTATTTCATTATCATTTTATTTAATACAAAACTTTCATTTAAAATTGAAACCTTTAAAATAAATGGCTTTTACTTCATTCTTTTTTTAAAACGAAATGAAAAGAAAAGTATTAGACACAGATGTCATATACTCAACGGGGTCCCTAATTGGCGCCAAAATGGCGTTATTTTGCCTGACATGGTAACCCGGCTATTGTTGCTTATTTATTAATAAATGTTTATTCGAATTTATTTTCTTTTTATTTACAAAAAATGTTATAAATTGTTTTGTTCTATAGTTATTAATTAAGTTTTTTTATTTATTGTTATTTCATTTTAAAAATAACAGAAAATAATTTAAAAATACATATGTAACAGGTATTTGAAAGCGAGGTTATCGCCAAATTGTCGTAAAAAAAAAAAATCACGCCAAACCCGGTGCGTATGTGACAATGCAACAAATCATGAGATTTAATTTCCACTTCAAAGCAACGTTTTAATGTTATTACTTCTCCCGTCGACCAATTTCGCCAAATTATATAAATAGCCAAATTATACAAATTGACATATTTTTTTTTTAATAACAAAAGAACAAATAAATTAGTATAACATTAATAAAAATACAAATAAAACGTCGAAATAAAAATCACTTGATGGCGTGAACATGTGTAACTTCCTTAAAGTCAAGTGAATGTGACATTTACGATCAACCATTATTGGCATTTAATCTTATAGTTTGGCGACAGATTTTTGTTGATGGATTAACCAAGTAGCACCGTTTTAATTTACCACTCGAAAAATAAAAAAAATGCTAACTGGCGAGTTAAAAAAAAATCTATTGGCGAGATTTTCACCCGGCTAACATAAAAGTACCAGGAATTCTTTGTGATCATGGCAACTTTATGTAGTTTTATTCGAAAAAAAACATTTTTTAATCAAAATGGAAACCTTTCTTATGAAAAGCGAAGGAATCAGCCCGTTGTTTATGGCAGTTACATGACTTGGAATATTATAATATAAACAAAATAATGGGGATAGAATAATATTCGGCGACTTATCACACCTGTGGCTGGCTAACATTAAAGTACCAAAATGGCCGCCTGGAAAATAAAAAGCGAAGGGATCCGCCTGGAGCTGTTGATGATAGTCACATGACTTAGGCTATTATTATAGAGATTGTTTTCAATTTTAAAAACAGTGCAAAGAATAATATTTCCTAACGATTAAATATTTATTTTCACGTGACTATTAAAAACAGAAAAAAAAAAAAAAACTTTAAAATTACTATTAAATGAGTACGTGTTAAAAGCAGGAAAATATTGAAAATTATTTCTTGAAAATTGTATTTACACGTGAATATTAAAAGGAAAAGGAAACTTTAAAATAATAAATACATTAATATGCGTTTAACCCTTTCACGGACAAGGCACTTCTATTCGTAAAATCTTGAAATCAGTGAATGGCACCAGAATTTACAAACAAATTTCGAAATACAAAAATGCTTTTGTTCACTTGCTTAATAAAAGGGAAATTTTCATTTCAATATTCTAATGCTAATGTGGCATTTAAGAATTAAAATTAAGCTGTCCAAAAATGAACCACCGCCCTTGAAGGGGTTAAAGCAGCAAATTTTAGTAATTGTATTATGTCAATCGTTTTGTAACGCTGTTAAAAAATACCGAGAGACAAAGACTCTGTTTACTTAATTCATTTTATTTTAGCTTCTTTTCAAATGTTTAACTGATCTTCTTTAACCAAACACGAAAACGACCATTGGATGTCTTAACAGCAACTGATTGTACCTTAAATTTTTGCAATCAAAGGGAATTGAATGGAAACCCGTTTACAGGGAGATCGCTACAGGTTTTTTCAGTATAATTCAATCTTCTCTAATCTTTTTAAAACCGATCGGGTTAGCGTGCTTTTAGATTCTACAGTGTCTGAACGGGGGTTGGCGAGCGTAGGTTGCAGGGGGCAGAGCCCCCTAGTATACATATATTATTTAAATTGCAAATGTTGAGGGAATTTTTTAGACCTAGGGTATTATTCATGAAACTGTAACAATTTCACTCCGAAATATGCAAAACTTACCGTGTTTATTCGGATGGTATCTCTTGGGATAGGTTTGAAGTTGCAGTCTTTAGAAAAGTGATCACCACCGCATCCTACACATCTGGAGCTTATATGGCAGTTTGCGACGTGTAAAAAGAATCTGACAGAGATTAGTGGCCTTTTTTAGTTGGTCTATTTTTTCTATTTCTATTCTAAATTTGAATGTGGATCTTATATTAACTTTCTTTGTATGTTTATGTTTTAGAGAGTTTCACAAGGAAAAAGGGAACAGTTTACCGTTCCTTTTGATTTTCATCTAAAAAATTATTCAATCCTCTGTATGTTACTATTCCTTTCATTAAATAAATATCTGCAGATCTTGGCAGCCCTCTAACGACAACTGTAATAGGAATTTCCCTATTGGAAAAAAAGGAACTTTGTCCAGTATCTAATTGCTCTGGTACAAAACTTTTGTATTTATGTATACATTTATAAATACGTTGATCGATGAAAAAAACTTCACTAATCAATGTCATACAATTCGCCATCTGAAATATTTGTTATCTAATTTCTTAATTTGCTTTTAATGAGGTTCCGGAGTGCTCTTATAAACAGAGATGGTAGAGATGACTGCCCCACGATTCCAGCTTTCGCTTTAGAGTAGAAGTGCAATCCAGCGGGAAGACTCAAATCCATTGCTGACATTAAGGTATACTAACAATACGCCAAACGTATAGGACTAGCTTTTAGAATGTAGTACAACAGTTAATAATATAAAGCAAAATAAATGGGCGACATATCTAGCTAATAAGCAGGCCACGGAAAAAGCTGTATGTGTTTTGCTGACAAAAAGTCTTACACATTCCTTGCAACATGCGGGTGGGTAATATCATGTTGAAAGATAGTTCTAGGAATGATGTTCCGTACTTGTAATCTCATTGTAGCATCGCCCTTGGCGACGGAACAACACTTCCGCATCTGTGCCAAATGGCATCCATTCTTGTAACCCTTTTTTATGCAACCTAGTTCATGTATTTATTGCGTAGTTATTTTTTTGAAGAAAAAACAATCTCAAAATGGCAACAAGCCATTCTCTAAACTTTGTAGAAAAATTAAAAATTGGCAACTAGCCATATTTTCTTTCTATCTTTGAAAAATAAAACTTTGTTTTTGTTAGTGAATTACAGTCCGCTTAATTTTCTTACTGCACCTCCGTACATAATGGTCCTAGCGACGCGGAGATTAAACCAGCGTAATTAGAATTTACTATATTGTCAACAAGACATTTAAACAAAACAAAAAATGTGCGACGCGGACATAACAGCGCTCAATAGAAGACGTGGAAACATAAAGGCGCAAGTTACAAAAATTTTCAATGCTACAGATGGCAAGACTCTTTGTGTTTCAGAACTGAAAGCTGAACTAGAAAAATCGAGAACAAATATGAATTGATTAAGGAGGAATACTACAAAATTGTAGATGAAGAAAAGAACAGTGAAGTAGAAGAGCAGATTTCACAGACGGATGAAGATATTCAAAAACTAGAGGTAAGCTTACAATCCTCTATTAATAAACAGTATGAAGAAAAAAATGCTAAAATTAACATTTCTGAGTTTAAACTGTCTAATAATATAGTGATATTACGAAAGGAATCAGCTTAAAGCTCCCTAAAATCCCTCTGCCAACTTTCAATGGCAAGTTTGAAGAATGGTCAGTATTTAAAACGACCTTCAAAGAAATAATCATTGATAATCCCGCTTTAAAGGATAATGAAAAATTGTTTTATCTCCGCGGTGCGTTAACGGGTGAGCGCAGAACGTTACAAACCGCTTATGATACTTTCACTTCCCTCTTCAACGCATTAGAACAAAGATATGAAAACAAAAGAATTATAGTAGACTGTCATATAAAAAATATTTTGAATATATATTCAATGAAACATGAATCGGCCAAAGATCTCCGTAATTTATTAGACAATTTAAAGAAGAATTTAAAGGCTCTAAAAGTCTTAAAATTTGAAAGAGACACATTTTCAAACGCAATTTTGCTAAATATTGTACTAGATATGCTTGACCGCGAAACTCGGAAACAATACGAGTTAACATTAAAGGACAATGAAGTTCCCAATTTCGACCAAATTTTGGAACGTAGACATCGAATTTTAAGCAGCATTAATTCTAGCATCGCTACAAAATCCACTAATAAAGCATTATTCGTTAAAACGAATAAATCTCAAAATAAATTGTGTATTGTATGTAAAACCGAAGATCACCCACTTTATCACTGTGATAAATATAAAAACATGAAGTTAATTGATCGAATAAATATCGTTAAGAAAAACAAACTTTGCTTTAACTGTTTGGGATGGCATTTATTTGGCAAATGCAATTCAAAAACCACTTGTTTTGCTTGCAAATCGAACCATCACACGTTACTCCATAATTACTAATAACCAAACACTAAAATTGACTTTCAACAAATAATAAACAATCCATTATCGGAAGAATCAATGAATAGAAATCCTCTTTCAGAGGCGCAAAACGAAACTGCAATTCATTCATTTTTTTGCGTACGGCTGTAAATCAGTCTTGATAAATACAGCCATAATTTATTTGAAAGATAATAATGGCATAAATCGTCCATTCAGAGCGATTTTAGATTCAGCCTCGGAAAGTAATTTTATCAGTTTCGATGCAGTTAAATTACTGGGATTGTAAAAGGAATCAATAAACATTCCGATTAGCGGGATAAATAATTCTCTCATATGTCTGAAGTCAGAGGTCAAGACATGTTTATCTAATAAATCTGGCGAATTTCAACGAGTAGTTGAATTATTACTAATTCCAAAAATTATTACTGCGCCTCGTCTGGAATTATCTGCGTGTTTGCTTCTTGCTAAACTAACCTGCAAGGTCTTAGACTGTTTAAAGCTTCAGATCTATGATGTTCGATTGTTTTCAGATTCTACTATAGCGTTATCCTGGATAGAAACTGCTCCAAATCTATTAAAGACATTTGTTGGCAATCGCGTTATGCAAATCAAAGAGCTTTCAAAGAACTTTCAATGGTTTCATATCCTTTCTCAACACAACCCTGCTGATTTAACAAGTAGAGGACTGGATGTGAGAAACTTTGCCTCCAGTGAGCTGTGGTGGAGGGGTCCTCTACTTAGTGTTCTTAATAACTGTTTAACAGAAACTTTTCCAAACATTAACTTTGAAAATGAACATTATTCCCAAGAACTCAAGACTGTTCGCAATATAACCCTGTATATTAATTCTAATGATTTTTTGATGATTTAATTGGTCTTACCAATGATTTTCAGAAATTAATTAGAGTAGTAGCTCATATTTATAGGTTTTCTTCAGCTTGTAAAAATCAAGGAATTACAACAGGCCCCTTGTCAATTGAAGAGCTGGAGAGAGCAGAAATGTGCATTATTAAAATTGCACAGGTAAGCTATTTCTCTAGTGAAATTTCTGCTCTGAAAAAGGGAAATATAGTAGATAGCTCAAGTAAGTTAAAATTCTTGAGTCCATTCTTAGACAATAACAACATTTTAAGGGTATGAGGTAGACTCAAGAAATCGAATTTAAACTTCGATCACAAACACCCAATGGTTTTACCAGCAAATTGCCGCTTAACTAAATTGATATTTAAATCTTATCACGAGAGAAATTTTCATGTCGGACCTCAAGCTCTGCTGAATACTGTGCATCAAAAATATTGGTCACTTGGCGCAGGAATATTGCGCGTAAGGTTGTACATGAATGTGTACGATGTTTTAAATTTAAGCCCATACTGGCTAACCAAATGATGCGGGATCTTCCTCCCGAAAGAATAGTACCTAACTCCCCATTTTCAAATGTAGGTTTAGATATTTGTGGTCCTTTCGAAATAAAATATAAGGACCAAAGAAAGGGCATTTTTCAAAAAATCTACGTCGTTATATTTGTGTGTATGGTCACTAAGGCCGTACATTTAGAATTTGTCTACGACTTAATGTCTGAAGCTATAATAGCAAAAGAGATTCTTCTCGCGTCGCGGTAAAAGTTCGGTAATTTTTAGCGACAATGCTACTAATTTTGTCGGGGCTTCAGCAGAATTGAAGCGTTTGCACAAACTTGAAATAAGTAATGAAGTATCAAATTGTTTGGCCTCAGAAGGCATTAATTGGAAATTTCCCCCTCCTAGAGCGCCCAACTTTGGTGGCCTTTGGGAGGCAGGAGTTAAGGCCTTCAAATACCATTTCAAAAGGGTAGTGGGCTCAACTCGCCTTACTCTAGAGGAATTTCTAACGGTAATTACTCAGATCGAAGCAATACTAAATTCGCTACCACTTTCTCCGTTATCTACGGATGCAAACGATCTTCAAGTTCTGACCCCAGGCCACTTTCTGATAGGAAAACCGCTTAATTCAATTCCCGAACCTAATTTGCTTGAAGTAAAGGAAAATTTGCTAAATAGATGGCAAAGAGTTCAAAAAATTGTTCAAGTTATCTGGAGGCGCTGGCAGAATAATTACTTAAATAATCTTCAACAAAGAAATAAATGGCTATTTAAAAGGCCAAATATTCTGCCAGGCATGTTAGTTTTGATTAAGGATTCCCAACTCCCCCTTTGCACCTTGTCTCTAGGTCGCATTACAAAGGTATTCCCAGGTGCAGATGGAATGGCTAGGGTTGCGGAATTACACACCGCTAAAGGCATATTTAAACGGCCTATAACTAAATTAAGTGTTTTACCAATTAGTGATAATTTGTCAAAAAACTGAACTTTAATTTATTTTTCTTATGTATTAGTGCTTATATGATTCTCATAATTTGTACTATTATATGTCTCTTTATTATTCATGTTGCATTTTGTATTTTGAAATATAATATTTCAACGCCGGGTGGGATGTTCCGTACTTGTAATCTCATTGTAGCATCGCCCTTGGCGACGGAACACCACTTCCGCATCTGTTCCAAATGGCATCTATTCTTGTAACCCTTTTTTATGCAACCTAGTTCATGTATTTATTGCGTAGTTATTTTTTTTAAGAAAAAACAATCTCAAAATGGCAACAAGCCATTCTCTAAACTTTGTAGAGAAATTCAAAATTGGCAACTAGCCATATTCTCTTTCTATCTTTGAAAAATAAAACTTCGTTTCTGTTAGTGAATTACAGTCCGCTTAATTTTCTTAGTACACCTCCGTACAAATGCCTTGAAGGAAAGAAACGACTTTGGGCTCCAGTACTTCACTGACGTATCTGTTGCTGTTCAGATTACCCACAATTCGTAGCAACTGCGACCGTCCATGACGCGCAATCGCATCCCAGACCATAACTCCCTGTGTTCGTTCACTATGACATTCGATAATGCCCTCTGGAAGTCAGCGTCCACTGGCATAGCGTTTAACAGGAAGATGGCCATAATGGTACCACAAATTAAAGCAAGATTCGTCATATAAAATAACTTGTTGCCAGTCTTTATGTTCATGAGCACATTGCAGCCGCAGGCGTAGATGGTTTGACGGAAGCGGGATCCTGTATAAAGGAGGTCTTACACGCAGTTTATGGTGTAGCAGACGTCGACGAATTGATGATGCAGGTAGTGATACATATGTAGCAGTTGACCAATGTGTTGCCAACTGTCTAGATGAAGCTGTACGGTCCGTCATCGCCATGCGGACCATGCGTCTATCATCGCAAATTGACGTTATCATTCGGGGTCCAGGCTAACGAAAATGTCTTTATTTTTACAGACCGCTAGAGTGACTTGATGGTCTTTTCGCACACCCTCATTGGTACATTCGAGCATCACGTGACTCCAGTAGTCTGTAAAAAAGATACGTGGAATGCACCGCGGTAGCCTGTCTTTCTCGTTATCCTCGTTCGGGTTCCACTCTCAGATTTCCAAGTTGTCCGATCCTCGTCGGTCTACTGCTTCCAAACTTGGATCACTCGGCTCCTATCACGCTGCATACGAGCTGCTATTGAACGATAGAAAAATCCTTCTTCAAGAAGGCCGACGATTCTCCCCCCAGTTGTTGAAATGCTGCCCTCTTTCATCGAAGAGGCTTAGTTACGTGTCACCTAATGTTTAACATTAAAAAAATAACCATAGACAATTCACAACGTCTCGCTACAGACCTCTATTCATACGGTTTCAGCAGCAGTCCAGAGGGCGCTGCTCAGCTCACGCATGCGTGGTGACTTTGAAATTGGAATCATTTGCATTACAAACTATACTTTGCATTCTCTGAAATTTTCAGCTCAATCGCATCATTCCTGCATGGTGTTGCAATTTTCAGAAACATGAGTGTATATATACATAAAGTTTTCTAACAAAATCCTCGAGTACCTTTTTAACTGATGTAATGTATCAATCTTTAAAATGGTGTAGTTTACCAATAGTACTTTATAAGTGGGTTTCACAGCATCGTAAAAAACGATATTTAGATTTTAAAGGGCAAATTGATACACTATAAAAATTCGGAAACGTTTCGAATATATGTGATAGGAAAATAAACTGTGTTTTTATAAATGTTTATCTAAAATTCAGAAATATATTGGTTAGTGGGGTTTCTAAAGATAAATAACACTTTTTAAATTCTGAATAACGCAGAAGAGCATATTGTATGTTTTTCACAGTTATACTGTAGTTATGAAGTTTAAGAAACCAATTTGTCTGTCTATTTTAAGTGTAGTGTATTGCAATGTGAAGGTAAATTTAATTTTTCATCTGGAGAACAGTTTAAAAGCATTTCTCTATTTATTTCTACTAAACAAATTTTTATAAAAAGTTGGCCACAATGCGTAATTTCAGCCAAAATATTCAATTAAAAATAAAAGCGAAAAATGTGCAATAAAATAATATTGTTCAAAGTTATACCAAAATCATGATGTAATTTTTCTCTTTTTCCATTACATAATATCACCGGAAATAATAATTTTTTTTCTTCGAAAAATTGCATGCATTTATCAGCATAACATTTTAAATAATTGCCGATAAACGTGAGATAAA
This sequence comes from Maratus speciosus, assembly GCA_963932465.1. Classification (NCBI taxonomy): domain Eukaryota; kingdom Metazoa; phylum Arthropoda; class Arachnida; order Araneae; family Salticidae; genus Maratus; species Maratus speciosus. The sequence goes on along the minus strand of OZ010794.1, from coordinate 495,686,028 downwards.
ACTAATAAAATAATTATAAAGTAAAAAAAATAACCTATGGACAAAGTTTTCTCATTTAATGGTATAATTTATTCCGATTTTAATATATAAAGACTTTACATTCTACTGTTTATGTCAGAAAATATCATTTTTATCCATTTTTAAATTTTAAGAGCTCTGAAACGCCTGTAACAACATTTTAAACTCTAAAGCATCAATCAGCGTACATGATAAGAAAAAAACTTAATGCATCTGAGAATATGTTAAAGAGGAAACTGGTAATTGCATAATCGATTACATCATTAACATCTAATGAATTACCCGGATAATTACATTCTTACAGTAAAAGAAGAAAAAAAAGGCTTTTAACTAAAAGTTTTCAAATTTAATTTAACTCAAATTTCGATAACTATGCATTAATAATAAATGATTGGCGAGATATTCAAAACTGAATTTTATTTTTAATGGTATACATGACAGTATTAAAATTTACGAAATGTTCTAATTGTTAGTAAAACTAATAAAAATTTTTAGCAATATACCAACGTAATTGATTACATGCTTTATATGGATATTTTCATTAATGAAATTTTTTTTTCGACGAAAACATCCTTATAAAAATTTAATAAGCAAGGTTTACGTGACAGTCTGAAAATTTAATCTTCAAATAAATATGCTAAAAACTTTGTTAATATATCAAGTAAAAAGGTTTTTCAGGATATTATCTCGATAATTGATGTCTAAATATGTGTTTAAATATGTGATTGGAGTTATTTTGATAAAATGTTAATGGATCAGTTTTTATTTATTTTATTTTATTTATTTATTTATTTATTTATTTTTTTGTATATAAAACTGAACAAAATATAAAGCAATTGTTATTTTAAAGAAAGCTTGTAAAAAGTATGTAAATACTTAATTCATCATTTTGAACAAATTTTATTAAATCAACATTGCACGTATTTGGTGTTTGTACTTTTGTGGTATGTAGTTAATAAGGAGATCTATTATTTCGAACAAAATTTTATAGAAGAAACGTTTTAAAAGATTGTAACGACATCGGCAAGGCCGTTACATAGTAATTCAGTCATTTTCAATATATAAGTTTTAAAACACCTTTATTTAAAACTAAATAGGGCAAGGGCATGATAGAGATCCTTCATGATTTAGCCTAAACTATGCGGCGGATAAGCAAGTTAAATAACTATTCCAATAACTTGGAAATATTTAACTAATTTTTATTGACAGAAATCACTGTCTTTTTTTATTGTCTTTTTAATGCCCGTGTTATACTTATACTATACCATCCCTTCAGGTAGTAAAATCATAGTAGCTATCACAGTATAGACATTTTTCATTATCTGTACATAGAATTTCAGTTATATAAAAAACCATGACACAATTATTTTTTCATAAAAAAAATTCTTTATCTTGTTTGTATACTTTTACATTAAAATCAATTTAAGACATATTTCTTTATTTTTCATTAAAAACTGTAAAACATATTTCGTATTTTTCTTAAAACATACATTATAACAGGCTTAAAGTATGCTGTATTACAAGCATATTATGTGCAATGCAGCAGCGTCTGTACCTTCCAGCTCCTTTCCAAAAATAACGTTTTCACCCCTCTCCTGAGGTGTGCTCAGTTTGAAATGATGTTGTTTTGCACTCACATGAGATTTTACAGCTTCCCTTCTTTTTTCCTCTTTTCACTTTCGTTTTTCCTTTCCTCTAACATTCTCCGCCAACGATAGGTTGACTCCGCCAACGATAGGTTGACTCCGCCAACGATTAGTTGAAAGTGTACTGTCGTTGCATATATTATGCTTTCTAGGCTCATTTCTATGGCTTCCCTCTTTAATGTGTTATGGAGGTTTTCGTAATTGGCTATTTTTTCTATTTTAATTGACTGTGGTTTCAAGGGGACTTTTTGCTCATGAAAGAGCGGTTGCTTGGCTATTTTATATAAGATCGCGAACTAAGAAATATTTAAACTTCAACTTACATAAAACATCTTCGTTACTTCACGTCGACAGCCACTTCTTTGAACTACTATACTTCTTTCAGCTACAAAGCTAAACGTTAGCAGAATTTTCAATACAATAACGTGGACAAGCCGTGTTTGACGAGAAAATCTTTACTAACCATTTAATTCTCGTGATATTCACGGGCTGTGTCTTTTACTCAGATTGTTATATTCCCACCAGTTTTATAAAATAGTATAATTGGCTTTAATACGGTATCATTTTATCTGCCATTAAATACGGTGAATATTTCTTTTTCAAAAAATGGTGCCAATGAGCAATTTGAATTTTTAAACCGTAATTTAATGCGACCGTAAAGAAGTATTTCAAAGTTGAGAATTTTTTTTAGCAAAGGCCAACGATGCTAATAATAAGCTCGACGCAGCAGCGGTCATTCGATAGCTTCAGAATCCCGAGCCTTTTCTTCTCGCTTTTCGGTGTCTTTAATTTCTATAATTTCTCTTTTAAATTTGTCTGGTTTTAATGCTTGATTTTTTTTTCAACTTGGCTTCTGCTAGAGTTTCTTATATTCGGGATGTGGCTGCGGATCTATGAACCTGGTTTTGGAAAAAGAGTCGGAATAAGCAAAGAAAAGCTTAAATGACCACGGACGGAAAGAGTCTGTGGCATGTGTCACAGTGCACGTTTTACGGCACGTGGAGGACACACCGACTATAAATCCTCCAACCCAAGGTTTAGATCACTCAAAGAGCTAGATACGACTCAAATCCAAAGACACACTCTTTCGCTGCGACTTATATACTCCGCAGACCGAGCGACGAGCTCAGTTTGCATAAAAACAGAGGAAACAAGCAACCGTAGATTCCAAGAGATCCAAACATACCTTGGAAAATTAAATTAAAATAGAATAGAGAGGTCTGTGTTGCGCCACACAGGTTAAATGTTCGATGTCGCACTTGCATTCAAAATATTAGAGACCCTTTATAATCCAGTCGCTAGTCCGCCAGAAAATCAGTAGCAGCAAAAGAAACATTGTTTTCATAAATGATTCTTTAATTTGCTACAATAAAGAGCTCTATTCGGAATTGCGGATAAAATAGGAAAAGTTTTTTGCGTATTTTAGTTCATGATAATAATACATTTTCGGAAATTAAGAAGCATTGCCTTTTCTTAAAGTGTACCACTTTCGTATTTTTTCTTTTGTTCTTTCTTTTTTCTTTACATTAAAATTACATATTTGGGAACAAATCAAGTTCTTTAGCTCAATGAATGCAATCTAGATTAAATGATCATGTATCATTTTATTAAACTCTGTCTTTCCTTCTGTCTTTCTGATATTTTTATTGTATTAAAAAACATATTCGGAAATAAATTATGTATGTTTTCTTAATAAAATGAATGAAATGCAGATTAAATACTTGTATATACTACTTGTATATACTATTTGCATATACTACGTGATATAAGTACGTGTATGTATAACTTTAATGAATTTTTTTCTTACTACCATTATTTTACAGTTTTTTAACACTTTCCAACATAGTTGAAAATTGTTTATGAATTCTGTTTGTTTCTCCGTCTGGATGTACCCTAACTCGTATAAATATAGTCGTAATGCCATGTAATTAATATATGTTATTGAGATTTGTTTTTGGATGTTCAATATTGAAAATGAAGTGTGTAACATTCATAATCCGTTTACAGTGCCACCCAAAATAATTCCGTAACATTATGGCCTATGGAGTAAAATCGCTTATAATGTATTTTAATGGTGTAATACTGTAACAACATGTGACCAAAGAAGATGGAACAATGCAGTTTTATATAGGTATGACAAGCAGAAAACTCAAAACTAGAATCAAAAACATATAGCAGATATCAAATACAACAGGAGAACCACAGCTTTGACCAGATTAGGCAGCAAAGAACCATTACAGATCGATTTAAAAAATAGCAGAATAATTTATGCGTCAAGATTTTATTTACCATCCATTATCTGGGAATCAATATTTTACGCAATGAGAATATTTCCAATGATTCAGTGTCCCTTGATTTACCTAAAATTTGGAAAGAGATGCTACGGAATTTTAGTAACAACAGTAAAAATTAATGCACGCTCACAAATATTCAATTTAATTTTAATTTTATTTTATGTTTGCACTGTTTTTCATTACGCATGATGCCTCGTGAGTCGTGATATTGTTTACCAAGATATTGCTTTTAAATTTTATAAAATTATTATCTTTCATGAATGGTTTTGAAAATGTCGCCGTTTGTGCGATGAAACGTTCGTCAATCTAAATAAAGATATTTTATAGCATTATTTACCTTAAGGTGTAATACTATTTTAAACTACAAAATGCTTACTGTTGAATATGGTATGCATATTATTTATGAACTATATACAGGGGCACACAAAAATTTCGGTTTTAGTACTGTCTATGAGCGATAATTGCTGGAAATGCGTTTTCAGATGTGGTATGTGTTTGTAAATTTAACTATTATTTGCGCATAATTTGGTGTGTATAAACTATATAGATCATATACAGGGCTGCACAAAAACGATTCGATTACATTTCTGTTTATTGTGGAAATTACTGAAAGTTAATTTCTAACTGTTTTAAGCATTTCCTAACTGAACTACATTTTAATATAATTTGTACTATACAAATATATAGAACATATATAGGGATTAACAAAACAAAAATTGTATTATTTTCTGACTATAGATGGTAATTCCAAAAATTAAGTTTTCAAATTGTTTCTTAATTGTTTCCAAATTGTTTACTTCTGTACATATCAGCTTTCATCATATTAACACTTTATGTACTGAATTATGAATTCATGAAAATTTTATCTTCTAAAGCATTTTTCGCAAATTTTGGAAACTATATTAGAAGATTTACATACTCATTTAATAAATTTCAGGAGGATTTTAGAAGGATTGAAGGACTTAGAAGGATTAATTAAATTTGAATTTATAGGGATTTTGCGCAATATTTATAACCCCACTCAAATCTTTTATTTTAAATATTTTTCTTAGTATTTTGTAGAATTAGGAAATGTACACACATATGTTCTTACAATAGAAATATAGAAATATTTCCGAATTAAAAAATACCCCCCCCCACACACACACACACACACAAAGCCAAGAAAGTTGAAAAGATGCAAAGGCAAAAGAAATCATCCTTTTAAAAATATTTTTGTTTTGTGTAACCAATAATGCATTTGGAACAAGATAAAGTAATGCATCTGTAACTCATTCTAAACTTGTATGACTACTAATCCATGTATTAAATGAATTTTATACGATGTTATATTAATGGTACTTATAAATACCGTCAGTAAATAAAAGATTAAACAGGGAATTTTTTAAATAATATTCTGAATGTGTTTGAAAGTGTTTTTTAATCTATACTTGAAGCAGGAATTTCTTTTCTTGTTTTTCGTTTAAAAAAAAATCAAGATCCTGTATTTCAAATAAAATACTGACTGTCTGATCTCTTGATTAATTTGGTTTAAATGAATACGTAAATTTAAAGGGCAAACTATTCAGATATCTGATTAAATGTTTATATATCTACGATACTTCGAAGAAAAATGCGCTTTGCTAAATATGTTTCAAAATCAAAATGAGGAAATTTCCAGTTAGTAACAGAATTTTTATTTCGCATTCTTATCTAGTACTTCTTCATATCTGAGATGAATTTCAATAAACTAAATTATCTACAAAAAGAGGAAGGATACTTTTTTGATTTCCTTAGACGATATGTAGATGTATACAGTGAAACCTCCCTGTACGACCATCACCATTAAGCGACTATCTCCCTGAACGACCATTTTTTCATGGAACGAAATTTATTTCAATAGGCTCAATACTAATTTTGCCTCTATTCAGAGACTATGCCAGTTGAACTCCCTCCATTGTTCTTTGAAGTAAATGAAACAAATTCCGTTTTTTCCTGGTCCCTTGAAGAAGGTTTTATTAGAAAAATAATTCCGGAGAGCGGATTATTCATCAAGATTCTATACTAAGTTTAGAATTTTTATTTATTCCGGTAACTTTTAAGTGTTTAAACCCCTTTGTGCCTTTTTAGGCAATGGATTTAACACGATGACAAATTAAGGCTGACGGTCAATAAATTCCCTTGCCTTATTCTGCCAGGAAACTCTCAAAGAAATAGATAAATTAATAAAATCGTCATTATTTGTTCCCGTCCAAAAAAATTGCATTTATTTACTGAGCACCGAAAGGATTTGGAAATAAAAGTTATAAAAGGTAAACCTGTAAAATCAAAGCAAACTTCAATGTATTCATTTTTTAAACTCTGCAGTAACTCTGCGAAACTGGTATCCTAAAAAAAAATGTGCGATGTAATGTGACTACCTCCTCTACCACCTCTTAAAATCTGTAAACGTTATACTGAAACACTCCGTATAAAGCATACTTTGTATCATTAACAAGAACACAAATGTGGTTTTAAAGTTTCTGCTTTCAGGGATAGCAAGTGGCAAAGGTATGAATTTTTTGCACTTTTTATAATTTAACAGTCGTACACTGTAAACAAAATTCCGCTAAAATACGGAAATTGTACTGGCAATCGAGAAGTCAGTACAATTTCCGTATTCGAATTGAAAAAAAATTTCCGTAAATTCCAGAAAAACTGATTTTTTTCTGGAATTTGCGAGGAAAATTTTCGTTAAAATACGGAAATAGTACTGGCGTCTCGATTGCCAGTACAATTTCCGTATTTTAACGGAATTTGTTTTACTGTGTATGTTCCATTATTCTGCATATTGCTCATCAATACCGTACCATTTGTTTAATTCCAATTCGTTTCAACAGAAAAAAAACTTAAGAATAGAAAGAAAACTTATGTAAGTAACTTTTTTTTTATACTTAAATTTTCACATTTTTTCCTAACGTGATAAATAAATTTTAGTAACATTGTTACCTTTTTTTCAACAATTAACATCTAGATTTAAACATGACCTCCATCAAGAGACCACCTCTCGGAGCGACCTATTTTTATTGGAACGGAACGTGGTCGCTTTAGGAAGGTTTTACTGTATATACGTGTAAACAGAATTCAAAATACCAATTCAGAGGGGTGATAATGGACATCAGCAAGATGAAAAATCACCATAGAACATGGGATCGCAAATCATCCATTTTATCAAAAACACAGGATGTTTCATCCTAACCCAACTTTGCTTGACTTTGACAACTTTCAGAAAACTGAAGTATATTATAATGAAAATTTTAATACGCATGCTCATCTTTGTTGCAAATATTATAACACTAAAAAATTTGTAGAAGATTCCATTATACGTGCCAGCAGCCTGCACTTGACGCTCCACATTTGGAACTATTAGTTTATATGGTATCATCGATTGGGTGAGAATCCTGTTTTTCAAGAACTCTTGGTGATGTTATCACATTTCATACCAGAAAGGTGCATACCAAAGCGTTATAAGTAAGCGAACAAACTTAATGCTGGAATCAGGCGTAAATTAACACAGTTGCGCCACCTTGTGGACGGAGTAATAACTCACATACGCGGGCTTTTAATGTGGCGCGTATTTTCTAAATCTTTAGTCACTCATAGTCATAGAAATGAATTTTGTTTGCCACATTTATTGCAAAATAATGGCGTAGCGAGAGGGGCATCCAGATGCACTTGACACCACGACGTTTTCTGCGCCTTATCAAAAACACTTCAGTTATTAATCAAGGTGAAAAAACTTTACAATTTTAGTGATGTGAATAAGAAAACAATTAGGTATCTACCTGTAGTTCACACTCCATCCGCTACGTGGCGCATGACCTTGATTGATGTGGACCTCGCTTTTAATCTTGTGGTTATTTCTCCCATTTAAGATAGGACGCTTACTTATATCGCTTTGGATGCATATCATTACATTTTTATTGCAATATTTTTATTTTTCGTAAAATTATTCCGTCAAGTCGACCTCAGTTATGTTGAATCTCCCTGTATTTTTGACTAAATAAGTGGCTCTACGGCAATTCTTTGTCCTCTTGATGCCTACTATCACCGTTCTGAATTTGTGGGTCAAATTCGGCAACAGTCTGTGTATACAAATGTATGCTATTGTGAAATTTGGAGGATTTTGTGTGTGTGCGCATTAGGGCTGGATTATTTATCAGTATATCGACAAATATTTATATTTCTTAACTAACGCAATAACAATATCGAAACTTTGACTCTGTTGATATATCCCAATAAAATAACAGTGTTTAGCAAACACTGCAATTACAAGCACGAGCCCCGAAAAAAATATTCTCAAATATCTCAAAACTCAATAAAATAATAAAGTTCTGCGCTCACCGCCAGAGTCCCAAAAAAAAAATCCATTCCAATGTCTTCAACCTCCTGCCTCATCCAAAACAGAAAATCTACCTCGATAATCCTTTTTTCCGCTGATTATCTACTTTTGAAATTATCTCAATCATTGCAATACTTTCCTCCACTGTAAACCTAGATTTCGTTCGACTGTCTGCGTAAAACACTGAATAATACTTATCGCCCTTTCTTCTCTCCTAACTGTGATTGGCCAACACGTATTGCAATAATTCCAGATATCGATACCTTATGAATAATAAAATGAGCACTGGTTATTCGTTGTCGCGTTTTGATACAGAAGGTAGCTGGTTATCATCGAGTCTATACCTGAGGAGCTGAAATGCTCAGTTTGCGAGCAACCAATCAGCGAGTCCGCTAATGGGAAAGTTTAGCTTTTTACGACCAAGTTGGTGAAAAGAACAAGGTCAAAGCTGCAATGATTGGCTGCTTTTAAGAAGAGCTTCCCAGTTAGCAATGCTTATTCATACTGTACTTTCTTTTTTCTTCTTTGTGGTTTGTCGTACTTTCGTTAGATCGAAGTTTTCTGGAGTGAATTTAATATATCCTGTCTAGATATTTTTCAGCTATGAATAGATATTTATCAAAAACAAAATTTAAATTACCATAAAACTATTCCGAAATGTGATTTGAGTAATTTATATATTTTTAAAAAGGTTTCAATGTTGTTTTCTTGTAGTAAATAGGAAGGAAGATATAACAACAGTGATTTTTTTCTATTAAGAATGAATTGATTCGTTAGAGAAAGATTGAAATGCAACGTTTATGTTGCATCTATCATCCACTGAAACCTATTTAGTAACAAGTATATTAGCGTGACATGTAGCATTAAATTACTTTTAGTTTTTCCTAGGCATCCTCTTTTCCTCTGTTAGTTAAAATAAGATCGTCAACGTCCTAAATTTGAGAATACTTTATTTTAGTTTGTAATTTATAATTTTCTCATTCACAATGTAATTAAATAGTTAAAATATTACTGATAAATAATGCATTGAGTAGGAAGATTAGGAAACATACTATTTTTGAAGGAAAATACTTTGAAACAAATGGTATAAGTGTAAACAGATATCAAATATTGGTTTATTTTCTAAAATACTTTTTATATAAATATATATACATATTTTAATGACGCTTTGTGAACATATAGGTATGAGACGTTGATTCGTTGCTCTCTACATCTCTTTTTACTTAAATTGCTATTATTTTACCATTTATGTTTCCAAATTAGAAATATTTCTATTTTTGCATAATTTAAGGTAGTTATCGCGATATATCACCAATATCAATATTAACTCGTTGATATATTGCGATATTAAGTTTCTGATATCATCTAGGCCTAGTGCTCATGCTCCAATCTCTATATATTGCATTTATAACATATTTATTTTTAAAAAGCTCTCACTTTTCTTAATAAAGTATTTAATGACAGTTTAATGCAAGCTTCGTTTAAAAAAAAGAATTTTGTTTAGAATTTGCAATACGAATATACAAAATTACCACAGATGCAACAAACATACAACTACAATATATGCTATACACATAAGAAACTCACATTTAACAACAAAAACTAATCGGCCCCTCATAAGGCGTATTCAGATTAAGCAATCTTCCATCAAAATTCAAATAAAACTTCCAAAATATCATTTAAATCGAGAAATCTTATATAATTGAAGCCGTCTAATATTTTTATAACCATGTTTTTATCTACCTAATACATTTTTTAAAGTCTGCCATTGAACAAAATCTTGTAGCGGAAGCACATGATTCTATGCAGAAAAGAAAGTCACAATTTTATTTTCCTACAGTACAAGATTTTTTTATTATTGCTTATTTAAACACTAGCCGCCCTTGGCGACCAGTTTCGCCTCCCTTAAATGTATGCTAAGCATTGTACAGTGTTATTTTCATTCATAATTTAATTTATTTGCTCAGTCCTTCGCCAAATCGGAAGAAAAATCAAGAACTCTGTATCTTTACGTTAGCATGACGCAGGTGATAAATCGCCAAACATTGTTCCCCACGCATTTTTTTGTATTTAACGAATTTCATTTAAAATACAATCCTTTCACTCATTTTATTTAAAATACATAACTTTAATTTAAAACTCAAACATTTAAAATTCATGACTTTCAATTCTTCTTTCTTAAAATAATAATAATAAATATTAATAACATAAACCATGACATTTAATTTAAACATCAAGGCATTGTTATCATTTACGACGCGGAAAAAGAAATGTTAACTGACGAGTTAAAAAATGCTATTGGCGTCATTTGCGGCCGGCTAACATAAAAGTACCAAGAATTCTTTGCGATCATGGTAACATGGAAAAAATAATTTTCACTAAAAAGCGGTCTTGGCGGTCTTGCATATGAAAAGCGAAGGGTCCGACCGTAATCGTTTAAGACAGTCACATGACTTGGACTATTACAATACAGATGAAATGATGGTGATCGAACAATATTTGGCTATTTATCGCCTGTTAAAGAAGCAAAATAGGCGTCTGTGGCATATCAAAAGCGAACGATCAGACCGGAACTGTTGATGACAATTACATGACTTAAGCTATTATTATACAGATTTATTTTAAACATATTGGCAACAATTGTATTTATACTTCAAAGTTTACATTTATTTTAAACACATTGTTTATAGTTTAAACCATCTTTATCTTTTCCTTACGTTCATAGTCGGTTTTCTTTGTTCTTTTATCATAAAAACATATTTGATAAAAAATCAATATCTCTCCATGAAACTGTTGACTTTGTGATTGATTGATTCACTTAGTTCAAATTGAATATGTAAATTTTTTTGTGCAAATTGTTTAGATATCTGATTAAATATTGATATTTTGATGACACTTTGATGAACATCTCTGAATATATAGGGGATGTTAGTACACAGTGAGGCAAAAATTATTATTACTTAACAAATGGCGACACTTTTTATTCTTTTGAATTTTTTTTTTTGCTACATCTTTAAGCTACACAAATGCGCTACACATTAATGTATAAATAGTTTTAAAAAAGTTATTTATAAAATCACAGAACCAGCATAACGGGGTATCGAAAATTGTCTCACTGTGTACCACAAGTAGTACACAGTGAGACAATGTATATATTTTTATAAATTATACATTTTTACACTCTATCAATAATAATTTTCTGCAGTTTATGATTTCTAATTAATATTTCTAGATTTTCAAAATATTAAAAATATGAGCCTCGGGTGGACAATGGCAGACCTTGGGCTACCTTCATGCAAATTTTCAGCCTCTTACGTTTAATAAATTTCCCTAGCCATCGCACGCCCACTCACACACAGAGAGAAAAACCTTCTTTTATTAATAAATAATTTTTTAACATCAGAACCAGATAGTAGGTATACAATAAGGCACGTCTCACTGTGTACCACAACTGTGTGTCTCACTGTGTACTTTCGTTAAGTTGTAACAAAATGGATGCCACATCTGTTAAATCAATTTCATCGCTTTAAAAAGTTTATGCCGTTTTGCTGAAATAGTCTATTATTAGATATAGCTAGGTTTAGTTAAGTAAATATATGTCATATTGGAGGAAATAAACTCTAAAATAGACGTTTATGTAACTTTAACCACCAGAAAATAAGGAATCATTTACTATTTTGTCGGACGAGTAACTGAAGTGCCGAAAATACATCCACGTGTTACATAAGATGAGGTCGTTATGTGTGTGTGCCAGCGTGAAGAAAAAGTTACAACTATACGTCAAAGTGGCTACGGTCTCCCATTGTACCATGTGTCACTGTGTACTCCCCTGCCCTACAGTTTGCTCTGAAAAAGTTTTTTAAAAATCAAGGTTTGGAAAATTCCATTTAGCAGAGGAAGGTTTTGTTTTGGTTTTGACTATATCCCTTACTCATGTTTGAGTTAAATTTCAATAAATTGAAACAATTATCTGCTAAAAGAAAAAGAGAAAATGTCTACATATCTTTGAAGAAATCGCAAACAAATGTTCGGCAAATGTCGATTTATATTTTCATGCGCCCTTATGCTATGTATTTTTATTATATTAATACCTCTTTTTAAACACATTCGCTAATCTTTAAAAGAATTTCACAGAAATTGTAAGCAAATTTCATGAAAAATCCTTCTATATATAAAAAAAAGTAACGCTTTGGAAATGGACCAATAAAAATCTGCGTAGATGCCGTGAAATGCATCTGATTGGTCAGAGCTTTATGACGCTATCAGGGAGATTACCAAGGTGGGAACCGGCTCTGTCGCCAAACTTCAACAAGTTTGCCGCCAACTTGGCGATATATCGCCAAATTTGGCGACGGAAATTAGTCGCCAAAAGGGACGCCAACTTGGCGCTATTTCCAGTATTTCGCCAATTTTCCATAGACTCCAATTGAAATATACAATAGGGTTTACTTGCTTGCAGGAAATCAACAAATTGTGATATTTCAATGCAACAAAAACTAATATTAGCTTATGAATAGAGCTTAATTGAACTATTTACATTATTTTTAAGCACAAACAATAATCTGTGGTTGGCTAGAAAATAGGAATTTCTTCTCGATACCGAATAGAGTCGCTAAGCGATTACGCGGGGGGTTGGTGAGCGTAGCTAGCAGAGGGTCGGTGCCCCCCTAGTTAAATTAAATTAAAATTAAGCAGATATTTTATCATTTGCATATAAATATTAGAAATAAAAAATAAATATGATAATTCTTACGCTGTAAAAAAAGACAGATGTTTCTTAATATAGGAAAATATAAGTATAACTACAAAGGAAATATATACAACATTTTTTTCTGAATTAAACTTTATTCCGAAAAATGCTCTTTCTCTTTAGAAACCACAGTAAATAATATTTTCTTAGCTTTATATATATCACTAGCAAACTCCGCGGCTTTGCTCGCGTAATATTTGAAATATGCCAAGTGATATTTATATGTCTAATTTTTATTAAAAGGTACTAACTAAATTTTTATTTTATTAAAAGGTAATAATTTATTTTATTAAAAGGTACTTTTTACTTTTAGGAATATTTCAAAAATTACTATTTAAAACACAGTTTGATTAAGCATCATTATTACACTGCATTCGGCAGAAATGAGACTTAAATTAATAAAACGAAATAAAACTAAATAAATGATAATTTAGAAAATATTTTGAAACTTGTATGCTCAATTAATACGTTCATTTCAGTATTCATTTGAAGTTTTGAATTTTTTAGAAACAATCTTTTTATATCTTAAAAATAACTATCATGTCAAATTCAAAGTCCTACCACATCTCTCAACAAAAAGGGCTATGTTGAAATAGGAACTGTCTCCATTAATTTGCCAACATTAATTTTGAAATCGGTTTGTTATTTCCTAATATTCTACAGAAACGTAATTTAGAAAGCTTTTAAAGGCCTTTTTTAGAACATTTGTTGTTTCTGTGAACCACAGGTGGTAGAATCATCGGCGTAAAATATAGCCTGTGTAGGATCAGAGACTGTTATCATTGATTCGCAACTATTACATTTATAATCGGTTTATATTACCTGAAATTACATAGAAATTGTAATTTAGGACTTTTTTAGAATGCTTTTCGCACCTTGCCTTCGTTTCACCCATTTTTAATTCAAATTTATTTTCGACAGTCCTCCGAGGGCATTTATATTTTATAAGTAACTATCATGCCATATTTAAAGTTTCTAGCCTTTTCAGTATCACAGACATCGCAATTTAGAATGTTTTTAGCTCCTGCAACCCTTCTGATGGCAGTGGCACAGACATAAAATATAGTTTATGTTTGAGCAGGCTCTGTCACCAACAATTTGTCATCATTATTTTTTTAATCGGTTTCCTATTTGATAAGATTGCATAAAAATTGTAATTTATAACGCTTTTCGCCCACTTCATCTTTTTAAATTTGTAATTTTCTTTCGACTGTTCTTAGAAAGCCGTTGCATCTTGTAAGTAAATACCATGCCATACTTGCCATACTTCAAAGTGTTAGACCCCTTAGTTGTGCAAAAAACGCAAATTAGAACATGCTTTGCTTTTGCAACCCTAAGATGGTAGTGACAGCGACATAAAATATAACCTATGTTATAGCAGGGACTGTCACCATTGATTTGCAACCATTACTTTTGAAATAGCTTTGGTATTTCCTGAGATTGAGTAGAAATCGAAATTTAGAATGTTTTTAGAAGGCTTTTCGCGTATTTTCACCCCTTTTTAAATTTCTAATTATTTCGAAACCGTTCTTAAAGATCATTTATATCTAATAAATATGTACCTTGCCTAATTTTAAGTTGCTAGCCCCTACCGATCACAAAAATAGAAATTTAGAACGCTTTTTTGCTCCTGCAGCGTCTAGGTGATAGTGATACCGACATAAAATAGTGTCTATGATATAGAGCAGAGGCTGTCAGAATCAATTTCCTACCATTACTTTTAAAATCAGTTTGATTCTTCCTGAGATATTGCTGACAAATCGCCATTTAGAACGTTTTTAGAACGCTTTTCGCGCATTTTGGTCCTGCATCACCTCTGGGGTTGTGGAAACAGACATAAAATATAGCCTATCTTGGAGCAAGATCTGTCACCATCATTTTTACACCATTATATTTGAAATCGGTTCAGTACTTCCTGCGATTGCATAGAAATCGCGATTTAGAATGATTTTTACAACGTTTTTTGCGCATTTTGTCCCCCTTTTAAATTTCGATTTCTTTTAGGAAATGTCCTTAAAGATCATTGATATCTTATAACTAACTACCATTCCAAATTTCACGATTCTAGGCCCTTCCGTAACGCAAAAACCGCAGTTGAGAACGTTTTTCTCCTGCATCCCCTTTGGGGTAGTGGCACCGACATAAAACATAGCCTATGTTGGAGCAATGGTTGTCATCATCATTTTGACGCCTTTATTTTTTAAATCGGTTTGGTATTTGCTGAGTTTGTGTGGAAAGCACCATGTAGAACGTTTTTTAGAACGCTTTTCGTGCATTTTCACCCCTTTTAAATTTCGAATTGTTTAAGAACTGTTCTTAGAAATCCTTTATATCTAGTAAGTAGCTAATATTTCAAATTTCATATTTCTAGGCTCTTCAGTAACGCAAAAATCGCATTATTAGAACGTTTTTGGCTCCTGCACCCTCTTTCGGGTAGTGGCACCGACATAAAACATAGCCTATGTTGGAGCAAGGGTTGTCACCATCATTTTGACACCATTATTTTGTAAATCGGTTTGGTATTTCCTGAGATTGTGTAGAAACCACCATTTAGAACGTTTTGTAGAACGCTTTTCGCGCATTTTCATCCCTTTTAAATTTCGAATTGATTAAGAACTGTTCTTAGAAATCCTTTATATCTTATAAGTAACTAATACTCCAAATTTCATAATTCTAGGCCTTTCAGTAACACATAAATTGCATTTTTAGAATGTTTTTTGCTCCTGCACCCCCTTTGGGGCAGTGGCACCGACATAAAATGTAGCCTATCTTGGAGCAAGCGTCGTCACCATCATTTTTACACCAATATTTTTTAAATAGGTTTGGCATTTCCTGAGATTATGTAGAAGCTACCATTTAGAACGTTTTTTAGAACGCTTTTTGTGCTTTTTCACTCCTTTTAAATTTCGAATTGCTTAAGAACTGGGCTTAGAAATCCTTTATATCATATAAGTAACTAAGATTCCAAATTTCATATTTCTAGGCCCTTCAGTAACGCAAAAATCGCCTTTTTAGAACGTTTTTTGCTCCTGCACACCCTTTGGGGTAGTGACACCGACATAAAATATAGCCTATGCTGGAGCAAGCGTTGTCACCATCATTTTGACACAAATATTTTAAAAATCGGTTTGGTATTTCCTGAGATTGTGTGGAAACCACCAGGTAGAACGTTTTTAGAACGCTTTTCACGCATTTTCACCCCTTTTAAATTTCGAATTGTTTAAGAACTGTTCTTAGAAATCCTTTACATCTAATAAGTAGCTAATATTTCAAATATCATATTTCTAGGCTCTTCAGTAACGCAAAAATCGCATTTTTAGAACGTTTTTTGTTCCTGCACCCCTTTTGGGGTAGTGGTATCGACGTAAAATATAGCCTATGTTCTAAGTTGGGCTAACACCATCTTTTTGACACCATTACTTCTGAAATCGGTTCGGTAGCTTCAGAGATTACCTCTAACAAACAAAAAAAATTTACTTTATAATATTAGTAAAGATTTAAAAAATGAACGTTTCTTATGCTGTCACCGTAATTCTGTTTATGTATGCAAGAGTAAGAAAATAATGCTCATTTTTAATGGCGGTTTTAATGCGGTTTATTTGTCATCGTTGTCTGTAAAACATGTTTTTTACTTTCTGCTTTCCAAAAAAGAAAGTTCTGTAAATCGAAAATTTTTCGACTTCCGCTTTTCGACCGATTTACATGTTTTAGGGGTTAGATATCCCGAAAAACATGTTTCTACAAAATGGTTGTCTGTCCGTCCGTATGTCCGCTTTGTATCATCGAATAGTGTATGAAGTTATGCACAGAAATGAACCAAATTTCTTGTACCTATATATTTTTCGCTATGGCAAGCAGGTCCACCTTGCGTTTGGAAATATTCAGATAGAAGGGAACGCTGTAAGAGCTATTTTGGTGTATTGTACCATCGAAAAGTGTATGAAGTTATGCATAGAATTTAATCAAATTTCTTGTATATGTTAAATATATAGAAAATCTATATATAAAAGAACGTCAAATTGACCTTAAAACGTTAATCAAAAACATGAATACATCAAATGATTCATAGTTTCTCTCTATTCTAAAAAAAAGTAACTACCGCTGTCACCGCCGCCGCCGCCGCCGTCGCCGCCGCCGCCGGTTTTGAATTTTTTGTGACCGGAGGTCTTTCTTCGTTAATATTGAAAAAACTGTTGCATACAAAAATATGAAAATCGGTAGTATTATAGAAAAATGTTTGATAAACACGCTGATGCAGACAGTTTTCAAATCGAAGAATTATTTTAAGAGATATTTAATGCCAAAGTTGGACAAAATCGTTCCATTAAAAAAGTTTTATAGGAGCAAAAACTGTACATAGAAATTTAATCATTTTTAGATCATTTTATGCGTCAGAATTTCCCGGTGTGCAGATTGCAGTTAGTTTTTTAATTTGAATAATTTTTCGAGGTTTTATTTCTATTTTAAATTCAAATTTTCAGCATTTCGAGAGATATTTTTTACAAATTTTAGAAAATTGTATTAATTTAAACTGTTGCCAACTGTATAAAAAGCGCAATCAAAAATGTTTGCTTCAAATTAAAAATTTATTTTACACGTGACTATTATAAACAAAAAATATAAAAAGCAGGAACTCATTGCAAATTACGTCATAAAAACTATAGTTACACGTGAATTTTAAATGAGAAAGAATATTGTAAAATAATAAATTCAGTAACATGCGTTAGAAGTCCTAAATAGGAGAATTTACGTCATATTACACTTATTACGTAAAATGAACAAAAAATAATATTGCAAAACAGTTTTAATTTAAAAATTGCGCGAGACATTTACTTGACATTTTAAGATGATCATAATATTTCATTTCTAACAAAAGTATTTTGACGTGAATATTAAAAAGAGAAAGAAAAGTTTGGTGAAAATTACGTCAGATTATAATTGTCAGATTCAAATTATAATTCAATCTTCCGAAATCTTTTTAAAGGCGGTCAAATTAGCGTGCTGTTAGAGTCTGCGGTGTCTGAACGGGGGTTGACGAGCGTAGCTCGTAGGGGGCAGAGCCCCCTAGTTATTACTAAAATAGGAGTAAAAACAATTAAAAGGCTTTAAGACATTAAAACCAATTTACAGATGTTAAATATAAAAGAATTAGCTGGAGCCCGGAGCACTTTCGACCAAACCCTGGCCATCATCAAGGGAATCAGCAAACTTCCAGAATGCACACTGGTTTAAATATTTCAGAGCGAAACCAAAATTGAAAAAAAAGGGGGAGGTAGGATGTGATGGATGAGTCCATGGAGCGACGTAGATCATTCTAAACCAAATACGCCATTAACATCAAGCAGACTAAACAAAATGTGCGAAATATGGCATGATAATGTATCGTTACATGAATTCCTTTCTCTAGCCAACATCTCTATAGACTCCCGCAAAATGCATGTGCTATAATAATTTATTTGTGCGATGATCTTTGTATTGCTGAAAAAGATGCCAATATGTGATTTTAAATTTAAACGAAATAAAGTTGTAGATTGTTTTCTTTTTGCTATGTCTGTCATGTGTTCTTTCAATCTTTCCTGCAATTTCCTGGTTGTCATTCCTATGTATGTAATTTTTATTAGCCCCCGGAATGCTATTTCTTTCTCCCAGTTTATTTTGTCTCCAATAAATAACGTTACCTTGTGTACGCTAGCCGTAAAACAAAAGCCGGTGTTACATTGTGCGATTAAATACGCTATAGCATTTTTTAAAGCTTCTAAGTATCGCACATTTTCAATGTTTATACCGTCGTATTGGGGAAAAAACGTACTTTTTAATGCAATTTGTTTGAAAACTGTATCTTCATTTGTTTATGAAATATTAATTTTTTTGTAGTTTTTAGCGACATTTGTTTCATTTTGGCAACTCAAGTTCTCCATCTCCGTAGAAAGAAAAAAATGTTGAAAAATAGCAATGATATCTTTTTGTTGCCATTTTCTCATAAAAATTGAAAAATAATTAATTAAAATACGTGCTATTTTGAGAAAAATATAAATGAATGATTTATGATAAAACATGGAACTAATATAAACTATATTTAATTTTATAAATTTATAATTAATGCAAATGACGTCATTTTACATAAAATAAAAACGTGTGCTTTAAGTCTTAAAATTGAAATATGTTTTGCAGTAGAGTCCCGATTATCCGAGTGCCGCTTAACCGAGTTATTTTCCTCTGATGGACTGGTGACATCTATTATTATGAAACAGCCATTATAAATAAAGCATTTTTTTTTTTTGGAGCATTTTTCAAATGGCGATTTTTTTTTTCATTCTGACCAGAAAATCAGAGTTCTAACTTTTTGCGACTGCTCTTTAATCTTCACCTAACGCTTCATTTATAATGGCTGTTTCATAATAATAGAAGCCACCAGTCCACCAGAAGAAAATGAAGTAATGAAAAGGCCGGGGGCGACACTAAATTCTTAAAAAGCAGAATTCCTGTTCTCTAGTTATTATTCTCATTCTGTTTTCCTTGTTCTTTTATTTAAAAACATATTTGTTAAAACAAAAGAAATAACTAATTAAAACAAGTAAGGAAAAAATCATGCGTCTAGCATAGATTGTGAAACACTTTATAACACATTCTGTATTTAATAAATACGTATAATTAATTAATAATTATGCATATTTATGTATGTTTTAATTACTTTATTACATACAATTTAATTACTTAAAAAAATTGTTTGGACATTTTCGTTTTCGGTCGAAAATAAGAAGATCACCGAAAATCGGTTTCGGTTTGAGTTTCGACCTTAAAAACCTGTTTCATTCTATCATTAATTTTAATATATTATGCTTGTCTGTAAAATATTATTGTAGAACATGAAAATGTTTATTTGAGAATGCATAACATCCGAAATACCCATATTTCGGGTTTAAAAGAAAAACATTAATGTACTCAAAAACTCAGAAACGTTTCCGAACATCAGAAGCAGAAAAGGAATCTTTTTTTGTAAACGTTTCTTAAAATATCAAAAATTTATTTTTTTTTCTTAGCCTTTCTACGACAAGGAAAGTTTTTTCTTAACCATGGGTGATTCGGAATATGTTATTGTATATTACTTGCCCATCATACGCAGTATAGAGTATTTCTTGTAATCGGTTTAAAACTGATAAAATAATTTGACGAATTTACACGTTTCAAACACTGGAGATTCCAAAAAACATATTTTTAGAAAAAAAAAATTCCCCTAAGTCTGTATGTGTGCCTGTGTGTGTGTCTGTAAACGTACAAACTGAGATAGAGACTTGAAATTTGGTGCATACTTAGAACGTAATGATGGGAAGAAGCCTATTGAATATCAGTAACCTCGATTATTCGAAACTATTTTTTTCGTAATCTCGAAATATTCGTTCAGATAAAGGTACATAAAATTTTTCGAAATTATTTATTTTAAGGGGTGGATATAAAATACAATAAAAAAAACATAAATTTTGGATATAAAATGAAGTCAATCGGATGATTAGTTGCCGATATATTTGTAATCATTTTTCCACAATCTTCGATTTTTCATGACTCTGTATTTCATTCAAATTTCAACTCAAAGATATATTATAATTTGAAAGGAGACGCTTAATCCGACGCAGTAAACTGATGTTAGTTAATATGATTATAATTTTAAAAGTTATAAGGTTATTTCTTTTACGCAATTCAGTACTACTTGATTATCCCGTCGACCAAAAAACTATTGCCAAACTATAAGATTAAATGTCAATAATTGCTTATCGTAAATGTCACATTCACTTGACATTAAATACGTTACACGTGTTCGTTAGTCATCAAGTAATTTTTAATATGACGTTTTAGTTGTATTTTTATTAATCTCTATTAATTTATTTGTTCTTTCGTTATTTAAACTAAAAATTATTCCAATTTGTATGATTTTGTGAGTAGTTTGGCGATTTATATAAACGCTCGAAACTGGTCGACGGATAATCAAGTAGTACCAGCAATTCAGTAACAGAGTATTTCTATGTAATAAAAATATTTAAATATACGTTTAAATTTTATTTTTGAATTACAATGCATTTTATAAATAGTTTACACATAAAAACAAGTATAAAAATCACTTATAAACAGATTAAGTAAAATAATGCTATAAAAAGTGATAAACTATCTTTATTAAGATTGACGATCGTTTCGTCGCACCAACGGCGACATTTTCAAAATCATTTATGATAGAAAATATTTTCACATAATTTAAGAACAATAAACATATTAAACAATGTCACGAGACTTGATGTATAATGAAAAACATTGCAAACATAAAATTAAATTAAAATTAAATTAGCTATATGTGAGCGTGGATTAATTTTCATATAATTTAACAAAACAATAACATGGTAAACAATGTCACGAGACAACATGCATGATGAAAAACATTGCAAAACATAAAATAAAAATAAAATTATCTTGGCTATTTGCGAGTGTGGATTAATTTTTACTATTGTTATTAAAATTCCATAGCATCTCTTTCCAAATTTTAGGTAAATAAAGGGACACTGAATCATTGCAAATATTCTTGTTGAGTAAAAATATCTCTATTGATTCTCGGATTATGTAGGGTAAATAAAATCTTGATGTATAAATTAACTTGCTATTTTTAAAATCGATCTGTAACGGTTCTTCGCTGCATAATCTGGCCAAAGCTGTGACTCTTCTGTTGTACTTGATGTCAGCTATATGCTCTTTGATCCTGGTTTTAAGTTTTCTACTTGTCAAACCTATATAAAACTGCTTTGTTCCATCGTCTTTTGTGAAGGATATTTCGTATACTCTTGATAATTGGTTTGACTCTATTGGATCTATTTTCTTGCATACTATATTTTTTAATTTCATATTTTTAATTTAAATTCAATATCTCCCTAGTCGCAAAACCTTCTATGAAATTAAAAAATATAGTATGCAAGAAAATAGATCCCATAGAGTCAAACCAGTTATCAGGAGTATACGAAATACCCTTCACAAAAGAAGGTGGAATAAAGCAGTTTTATATAGGTATGACGAGTAGAAAACTTAAAACCAGAATCAAAGAACATATAGCAGACATCAAATACAACAGAAGAACCACAGCTTTGGCCAGATTATGCAGTGAATAACCGTTACAGATCGATTTTAAAAATAGCAAGTTAATTTATACATCAAGATTTTATTTACCCTCCATAATCCGAGAATCAATAGAGATAGGTATTTTTACGCTACAAGAATATTTGCAATGATTCAGTGTCCCTTGATTTACCTAAAATTTCGAAAGAGATGCTATGTAATTTTAATAACAATAGTAAAAATTAATCCACACTCGCAAATAGCCAAGATAATTTTATTTTTATTTTATGTTTTGCAATGTTTTTCATTATGCATGTTGTCTCGTGACATTGTTTATCATGTTATTGTTTTGTTAAATTATATGAAAATTAATCCACGCTCGCAGATAGCTAATTTAATTTTAATTTAATTTTATGTTTGCAATGTTTTTCATTATGCATCATGTCTCGTGACATTGCTTACTATGTTTATTGTTTTTAAATTATGTGAAAATATTTTCTATCATAAATGATTTTGAAGATGTCGCCGTTGGTGTGACGAAACGATCGTCAATCTTAATAAAAATAGTTTATCACTTTTTACAGCATTATTTTACTTAATTAGTTTACACATGTTTTATTTTCATTTTTAATATTATGCATATCCATGATGGGTAATTATAATGGTGGCCCCCAACAACTAGTTTTCATTCGTGGTTAAAGGTTATTTTCCTGGATTAAAAAAAAAAAAAAAAAAAAAAAAAAAAAAAAAACTTTTCTATTTTTTGTAGTGTGAAAGCAGCTGCACATGATTCTTGTATGCAGTAAAAAAACTACTTTCTTAATATTTATTTATCTACAGAACAAGTCTTTTTACTCCTCTTTTTACATTTAATTCCAATATATTGAAATGACTTGCATTTATTTTTCAAAATTTCAATACAGATTAACCACATTATTGATAATTTTAATAATCTTTCTTTTTTTCTTACTACCATTACTGTTTTCTTTGTTCTTTTATTAAAAATCATATTAGATAAATAGAAATAAAATTTCTCTCTTTGAAACCATTGACTTTGTGATCCCCTGACTTACTTAGTTCAAATTGAATATGCATATTTTCTGGGCAAATTATTCAGATATCCGATTAAATATTGATATTTCGATGATACTTTGCGAAAGTCTCTAAATCAATACAGTTTGCTAAAGAAGTTAAAAAATCAAACCGTGGAAAATTCCAGTTAGTAGCGGACTGTTTGCTCTGGATTCTTCTATATCCGTTTTCAAATCTGAGTTTAACTTCAATAAACTGAATCATCTGTTAACAGAGGAAGAAAATATATTTCGATCTATTTGAAGAAATCTCACATAAGTGCACGGTGGATTTATATTTCATATTTTTTTGCACACTTACATTACGTGTTTATATATATCACTTTAAGACCCAACCCGCACGATCGTGCGGGTTAGACATTCATTTAATTTTTTTTTTCTGAGTCGTATGTAACAATAACTCGAATCAAACGATAATTCTGGTTTGCTTATAGAGTAAAGTATCATTTTTTATCAACAGGTAGCGGTTGCAGTCCATGTTCTAATTTCTACAGGCATGCTTAGCTTTGTTTACAAATACATCGGGTCTTAAAGGGTTATATATATATATATATATATATATATATATATATATATATATATATATATTAATGCCTATTTTTAGACATTCTCTTTAATCTTTTAGAGAAATTAACAGAAATTGAATGCAAGTTTCATAAAAAAAAATATTTTTTAGTTATCATTTGCATATATTTATTAGAAAATTAAAATAAATATGCTGATTACTACACTTTTAAAAAAGACAAATGTTTTTCCATCGAAGAAAATAAAATATAACATCTTTCAAGTTACACATTATTCCGAAAAGCGTTCTTTATGTTATGAACACAGAAACCTTTTCATTACTATCTCTTTTTAAACAAATTCACTAATCTTTTATTGATTTTAACAGAAATTGAATACGAGTTTCATGAAAAAAAATAGTTTATTTTTTATAATTTACATATAATTATGGGAAAAATAAAATAAATATGCTAATTACTACACTTTTAAATGAGACAAATGTTTTTTCCCGGAAGAAAATATAATATAGCATCTTTTTTTGAGTTACCCACTATTTCGAAAATTGTTCTTTATGTAATGAAACATCAGAAACGTCTTCATTAATGCCTATTTTTAAACATACTCGCTAATCTTTTAAAGAATTTAACAGAAATTAAAAGTGAGTTTCATGGAAAAAAAAATCTTATCATTTACACATAATTATTGAAAAAATAAAATAAACATTCTAATAAATATACTAATACTTTTAAATAAGACAAGTGTTTCTCTATCGAAAAAATAAAATATCTTCTTTCGAGTTACATATTATTTCGAAAAGTGTTCTATATGTTGTGAAACCCCAGAAACATTTTCATCAATACCTGTTTTTAAACATACATGCAAATTTTTTAGAGAATTTAACAGAAATTAAATGCGAATTTCATGAAAAAAAAGTTTATTTTTTTTTATTTACATATAATTGTTAGAAAAATAAAATAAATATGCTAATTACTACACTTTTAAATGAGCCAAATGTTTCTCCATTGAAGAAAAAAATAATATACCATCTTCTTTCAAGTTACCCCATTATTCTGAAAAGCGCTCTTTATTAAATATTTTTAGTAATACATCTTTTTAAATACATTCATTAATCTTTCAGAGAATTTAACAGAAATTGACCGCGAGTTTTATAAAAATAAAAAATAAAATATTTTTTTAACATTTACATATAATTTTTAGTAAAATAAAATAAATATGCTAATTACTACACTTTTAAATGAGACAAATGTTTCTTCATCGAAGAAAATATAACACCTTCTTTCAAGTTACGCATTACTCTGAAAAGCATTCTTTATGCTATTAATCACCAGAAACATTATCATTAATGCCAATTTTTAAACATACTCGCTAATCATTTAGAGAATTTAACAGAAATTGATTTAGAGTTTCATGAAAAAAAAGGAGCTTTTTTTTTTATTATTTACATACAATTATTAGAAAAATAAAATAAATATGCTAATTACTATACTTTTACATAAGACAAATGTTTCCTCGTCGAAGAAAATATAATATAACATCTTCTTTTGATTTATACGTTGTTCCGGAAAGCATTCTTTATGTTATGAAATTCAAGAAAAATTTTCAGTAATACCTCTTTTTAAACATACTTACTAATCTTTTATGGATTTTAACAGGAATTGAATGCAAATTTCATAAAAAAAAGCCTTTTTTTTTTTGTCAGTTTCATATAAATATTAGAAAAATAAAATAAATATGCTAATTACTACACTTTTAAATTAAGAAAAAGTTTTTTTATCGAAGAAAATAAAATATTACATCTTCTGTCGAGTTACACATTATTCCGAAAAGCGTACTTTATGTTATGAACTCAAAAACATTTTCATTAATATCTCTTTTTAAACATATTGGCTAATCTTTTAGAGATTTTAACAGAAATTGAATGCGAGTTTCATGAAAAAAAAAAAGTTTGTTTTTTTATAATTTACATATAATTATTAGAAAAATTAAATAAATATGCTAATTTACTACACTTTTAAATAAGACAGAGGTTTTTTCCCGAAGAAAATATAATATAGCATATTTTTTCGAGTTACCCATTATTCCGAAAATCGTTCTTTATGTTATGAAACATCAGTAACGTCTTCATTAATGACTAATTTTAAACATACTCGCTAATCTTTTAGAGAATTTAACAGAAATTGAATGTTAGTTTCATGGATTTATTATTATTATTATTATTATTATTTACACATAATTATTGAAAAAATAAAATAAATATACTAATAAATATACTAATACTTTTAAATAAGACAAGTGTTTCTCTATAGAAGAAAATAAAATATATTCTTTCGAGTTACATATTATTTTGAAAAGCGTTCCTTATGTTATGAAACCCCAGAAACATTTTCATCAATACCTGTTTTTAAACATACAAGCTAAATTTTTAGAGAATTTAAAAGAAATTTCATGAAAAAAAGTTTATTTTTTATAATTTACGTATAATTATTAGAAAAATAAAATAAATATACTAATTAGTACACTTTTAAATGAGACAAATGTTTCTCCATCGAGGAAAAAACTTCTTCTTTCGAGTTACCCCATTATTCAGAACAGCGCTCTTTATTAAATAAGGTAAAGCGAGGATAGATCGCGCACAAAGAGATTCGACGGGAAAGAATAGAGTGCACGCGTAGCCACTCCAGGTAGTAGTACAGCAACATTAGTGCAGTGTCTACATGAATTTGCACATTGATTGTTCCAAGCGTCTTGGATAAAGCATTGCTCTTTTGTTTTGTTTTTCGAAAGTAAGTGCTTCAATTTTCATAACTGTCCGTCAGAATATTTATAGAATGTCAGTAGTACTAAATATTTTGAACTTAAACGATTTCTTATAAGATACTAACCTAGACTAAGCATGCGAACACCAAAAATTCACTTTAGAAGTGGCCTTTTTTAAATAAAAGGCCGCGCAATCTCTCCTGCCAAAATAGGAGAGTTTACGCATATGCTACTTAGAGCATATGCTACTTAATAAAATGCAAATAGGTACTATCCCTACAGCACATTTAGTAGATGTGTCATCTTCTTCACATCGCATATGGACACATGAATCACAGTCACTACAGTAAAACAAAATATGGGATCTTTCATTCATCTCATTATTATAGTCTCAAATGATCGTCATCTGATGACTCCACTGAGAAGTTACAGTGACTGTTGCTTTGTGATGAGTCATCAAGTGACATTACAACGAAGTCACTTTGTTATTCTCATGTGACTGTCATTTGAAAACTCAATTTTTATGTTATCGTGAGAATTGCATCATGATAAGTCACCAAATAATGACACAATGAAGTCACATGGTGACCTTAAGTTGACCGAGACTTTACTCTGAAGACACAATTGCACTCGCTTGTGAAAAGTCATCAGATGATTTCATTTTCTGTCACTTGGGAACTCGTCACAAAACCGCTATCATACAACTTTTCAATGGAGTCTCCAAATGAAGGCAACATGAGAACCACAAGGTATATTCTAAAGACACCAGTTGATTCTTCACAAAGCAGCAACCATTGTGACTTTTTGGTCGAGTGACCAAATGAGAGTGAACTAATGAAATATATTACATTTTGGTTCACTGTAGTGACAGTGGCACTTGTAACTATTTGTGACGTCAAGGAGTGTTCGCATCCACTGGCTGTACTGTTAGAGTAGTACCTATTTTCTACACTTGCTGTTTATAGAATTTTCTTCTAAGTACTCATATTCAGAAATTAGCATTTTGTGATTGTTGCTTAAGTTTTGCACACTACACTGTAAAAAAAAATCTGTAAAGTTACTGAAATATTTCTAGGAAACTGGGATTCCAGGAACTATTTATGTAACGGCAACAGCAAAAATTTCTGTAACAGCATCTGTTACAGGAATTTTTCTTGTTGCCGTTACATAAAAAGTTCCTGGAATCCCAGTTTCCTAGAAAAATTTTAGTAACTTTACAATTTTTTTTTTTACAGTGTAGTGTACTTTATGCAGAAAGAGGGGAAAAAGATCTTAATTGCATATTATTTGTGTTTTGGTACTTTGAAAAAGACAATGTTTTTTATCGTTTCGGCAAACTCAAAGGTACTGTGCCCCCTTAACTAAAATACGTTTTATATAATATTTTAACAGTCATCCTTTTGGTGACAAGAAAGATAATAATTTTTTTCACCTTTAAAAAATTTTAAGAGGCTATCTCAAACTAAACTTCTTAGAAAAAATATGTACACAAGCCACAGGCTTTTAAAGTATTTGTATAGGCTAATAAACAAAGAAAATTCTCTTCTTAATTACGCTCGTTCTTTTAAATATTTAAATTACACAAGTTTATCTAAGGAAAATAAACTTTAAAGGCGTCTTCCATTAAACAAAAAAGAAGAGTTAAATATTCTTTCCCTTAAGTGATGCTCTGGAAATAAAAATGCGGTCAAAAGCAAAATACATACTTTTAGTATTTAAAATTTGCAATTTTTCTATGCAGGTATATTTTAATAAAACAATTGAATCGTAATTTTTATTTCAGATATTCAGATGCATAATGATTTTAAAATCTGACAATAAACATATTTTCTTTGAAAATACAATCCATAAAAGCATAATAATCGATAAAAGTCGTTTGGTCATTTGTATAAAATGCTATGACTCCATATGCTTTCTAATATAGGTTATACATACAAGTGATAGTATTCATATTTGCATAAAAATTAATAAACGATCTATAAACGAACTATGTCAGTTAGTTATTTAAAAGAAAGAGGAAATGTTTATCAAAAATATCATATCATATTTAAACTGTAGGGGAAAGTCGGTAATGCCGCTCACTTATGGGAAAACATGAATAGCCAGTCCAATTTACACAAAAAATCAATATTTTATTAACGCATTATAAGTCCAAATCATAAGGAACAGTTTGAAATCAACTAAAAGTAACTCTTACATAAAAGTTTTAGGAAATTTTTTTTATCGTTTTATGCCCGACATGGTAGGGTAATGGCGCTCAAAATTTGAATGCAACATTTAAGTACGAGAAAAGTCACATATGTAGTTGTGTGGGCTATTCACACCACAACAGACTCTATGCGACCACTTTCCACATATTGTGCATCGAAACCACGCCCCACCATGACGGAAAGGGTTAAAGAGGTAAGCATTTGTTCCTGGTTTTCATCCTGCAGCACTTCTGGTGAGTGTTGCCAGTGGGCAATTTTTTTTTTTTTTTTTTTTTTTTTTTTTTTTTTTTTTTTATCGCAGGTTTTTTGATAGTCACCACTTTTTTGAAATCGTAAAATTCGCCTTGTTTAAAGTCATATTAATTAAAGCGAAAACAAGGGGAATTTTAACATTTCAAAAAAGTGGTGTCAATCAAGAAATTTAAATTTAAAAAAAGTAGCACACTGGAAAAACTGCTTCTGGAATTCCTCGTGAGCGCCATTACCCTTCATAGCCACGTTAGACTTTAATGCATTATATTTGGCGTAACAACACACTACAAAAATATATAAAAGCATGAGCATACAGCTAAATGTATGTATTTTGTAGACATAATGAGTGAATTAACATTTGAAAATAAGAGTGTACACTTACCTTCAAGTTAGATGTTGTATCAATTTATAATAAAACAACTGCAAACTAGTAACGTGTGAGGACGCAAAAATACTTTCCTTCAGACGCACTGTAAATTAAAATGTCTGAAATTCAAACACTTAAGTGTCTGAAACGGAGTGTTCAATTTTCAGACACTTTTTGCGTCTGAATCGCATTTTTTTTTTTTTTTTTTTTTTTTTGTAAGCATCATACGTAGCCATGTTTGACCACCTTGAATCCTGGAAAAATATTTGGCTGTGGCCCTGCCCCTTCCACCCCATACAGTTTGATATATATATATCTACATATATGTATATATATATATATTTTTTTTTTTTTTGTGATCCCAAATTTTGATATGCAATTTTCGTTAAGCTGATAATTTAAATTTTTTACGACATTGTACTGATTATAATCAATATCTTGAACTTTAGGAGTAGAACAAGATTAAAAACAAAAAATATTTATCTAAATATTAGGTTTTTTTTTTTTTATTCATTTTACCTTTTCATCTTATTTTACTTTAAAAGTTCAAAATATTGATTATAAGCAGTACAATTTTGAAACAGATTAAAAATATAAGCTTTATAAATATTGCACATCAAATTTGGGGGCACTACAGTTTTAGGGGGATGGGGCACTGCCCAGTATGTCCATGCTTTAAACAAGAAGTTTTTTTTGCAAAAAATGCAACCCTGCATTATGATTATCTAAATTGAGATGTCAAGTATTCGGGAGTATCCGTTGTGGAGGTTAATGAACATTCCCGAATAGCGGACACCTCTATTTAACGAATACTTTTTTAATCCGCTAGACATACATATTTGTATATTTTTTCCTCACAAATGCAGACATTTGTATATTTTTACCTCACAAATGCAGACATCTACGTTTATAGTAGATATTCCGCGGTCCCGAAGTGTCCGCTATTAAGGGCTTTTAAGGTACACGGATAAATAAATAAATAAATAAATAAATAAATATATATATATATATATTATAATCTTGTCTTACTCTAGAAGTTCAAATTATTTATTATACTCGATTGAATGTCGAAAAAGATTTAAAATATCAGATGTACGAAAATTGCAAAAAAATCCTAACCCCACCCCCCAAAAAATAAAATTAAAATTCATATAATTTAAAAATTAGATTTAAAAAAAATTATATTGCCACATAGGCAATTTTACATATATATCAGATGATAATCACAACAGATATTTAACTAATGAATAAATAAATAAATAAATAAATATTCTACTTTAATAACATTGAGAAGAAAATTACTTCGGTATTTTGTTAAATATATTTGCGTTTTTAATCTTGTCCTGCTCTAAAAGTTTAAAACTTTCATTATAATCAGTGCAAGATTTAAAATATCAGCTTTACGAAAATATCATACAAAATCCCATCCCCTCCTCGAAAAAAAAAATTAAAATCCTTATCATTCAAAAATGAGATTTTTTAAAAATTTATATATTGCCACATGGGCAAGTTTTTATGTAGATCAGAGGGTAATCACAAAAGCTATTCAACTATCACTAAAAATAAATAAATACGTATTCTATATTAATAACATGAAGAAAAAATAATTTATAGTTTCCAAACTTCTTTCGTCTTAAATATATATAGTAACATCTAACTGTCATTTTTGTATTTTTCGTATAAGTGCATGTAAATAAAGTTATTTTAAGTGCAAAATCTAGTATAGCTTTTTACTTTTTCCCATTATAAATTTCAAATTACTTTTTTTATTAAAAATAATCAAGGGCATTTCCACGAGCACTTGTCGTGTAAGTCACGTACTATGATTTTCACTACCAGTATTTTAGAACGGAAAAATGTGACTTATTTTATGGTAGATATCTCATTAATTGAAAAAGGCGAAGCAAACTTTTATAAAATAATGGTGACCAGCGAGCATAGTATGTGACTTACACGACAAGTGCTCGTGGAAATACCCTCAAAAAATCAATATTAGAGTTTATTGCTAATCAAATACATATGTATATTTTCACTGGCAGCTTCACATAATAGACGAGTCTCATGTACTTTATTTATCTTTTTTTAATCTGCGTTTTTATGCCAGGAAGTAAAAAAGAATTAGGTGATCTTTCAAAGCTTTTTTTTTTTTCATTATTTCCTTGTAGTCGTCGTTTACTGAGATATAAGAATTAGCCATTGAAAATAAAAACTGCCATTGAATATATAATTTGTAATAAAAGACAACGTCATAAGTTAAAAAATATATACTTCTAGAATTATTGTTTTTTTTTTTTTGTTTTTTTTTCCCGAACAGATTCAAAACTAATTGAATTTCATGCAAGATTTTGCTTAGTACAATAAATAAAATCATAAAAGACACAAACTTTAGTACTATAAAGAAATTATGGCAGTTACTTCAATCGCTGTTTGCAAGAGGTAAGAAAATTCCCTCGATTTGAATTTTAAAAACTACCACAGTGCGGGAGAAAGACTTGCACCATTTTAGAAGAAAATCCCGTAATATATCAGACTAGCCATATTTAAAGAATGAAATGTTTCATCCTCAAAATATAACCCGCTAGACAAAAGTTTCTTTTTTTTCCCTAGCTTTGACAGGACGAAGATGAATAACACAATATTATTGATACGATACAAATTAGCACTAAGTCCATTGCACACGCTTTGTAGAGTTCCCGGGTGCAATCTTCAAGTGTTGTTTACTTCCGTGTCTATCACGCCCTTATATCGACGATAGCTTATAAGAAACATTTGGTGTCAAGCACACACGTCAGATGTATGTATTCAATTTATAAATAAACTAAGTGAATACGAATCAAATCATAGAACTTCACATTCCGCAAAAAACGAATTAAAATACACGCGTACATAAAACAAACTTTCATTTTGAACTACAACGTATACTGATTCGAACGAAAGACATCTAAAACGCATGCGCACTGAGAGTGCCCCCTGGTGGTTATTGCGTCGGAAAAATCAAAACGTCTTAAATTAAAACACGTTTGAAGCAACGAAGTGTCTTAAAATAAGACGTTTGTGGATATTTTAGACACTATTCTCAGTTCGTTTACACCATGATCATAGTAAGACACTTATGTATCTTAAATTAAGACATCTATAATGTCTTAATTTTCAGATTAAGACACTTAAGTGTCTAAAATTATTTTTCAGTCACGTCAATGCAACACAATTATTTTTCAGTCAGTTTTATGTATCTAAATTTAAAACGCCTCTATTTGCAGTGCGGTAACTATATCAGGGCTCCCAAATGGTCCGCCAACTGAATACCAATAAATTTTAACAGAAAAATTTATGGTAGGTTTGCGCTAGAATTAACTTTCAAAGGTGATTCCGGGTCGGTTTGTAAGAAAAATCTAAAAAGAAATTTATTTCTAAAAAAATATGGGTATTCAGTTGGCGGACCATTTGGGAGCCCTGCTATATCCTTACTATGAAATTCGCTAGGTGCCGGTACCGATCGCACGTTTTCAATTTTTTACTGTTTAGAGATATTTGAGTGAGCGAGATTACCCGCTGAGCGTCATTACCCTACTTTCCCCTAATCTAAAGAATACTCTTTTTTTTTTCAAAATTCCAGATTTTAAATAATAGAAGAAAACTATGAACGCATTTTAAGTAATAATTTGGTTGCGTTCAAAGTTTTGCACTACATAGTATTAAATTGCACTTTAAGCATTATCAGTTAATATATAAGATAGAATATATTTTCGCAATTCTTTGGGCGACAGTGCACAATGATTTACATACTTTAAACAAACAACTTTCAACAAATAACATAGTGTAATTATTCTTAACAGCATATCCGTATTTTTTTTCTACATTAATAGTTATATCACAAACTGAGTTTTTAATTTATTTTTCGGTTTCCTCTATAGAGATGATCACATTTCAAAAAATAAAATTACAATAGAAATGACCAACTATCACAAAACATAAATATCAAACTGTTCCTTATTACATTTTAAAATGCCTAAAAAGAAACTAATACCTATTAAAGTATAGCATAAAGCAGGGAAGGATTAAGACAACTTTTTACAAAAAAAAAAGTATTTATATAATCTTTATAATTTTATTACATTGAGGGGGGAGGGATTATTTTAAATAATTGAGCAGATATCTGAAACTTAGCATGTTAGAAAAAATATAAGCCATGTATTATTAAAGTACTTTTACGAACCATTAAACAAAAATATTTCTCTTCATTATTATGCTCGGTTTTCTTTTTTTCTTTTTTTTTTTTTAAGTAGATTTAAACCTGTCAAGTTTTATTGAGAAATTGGCCGCACCTTTCAAATTAGACTGAAGAAACATAAATATGCATTCAAGACCAGAAATTCAAAGTTCAAAATATTTGCCTACGATCTAGACGCAGATCACATCCCGGATTTTTCGAACTCTACCATAATTAAACAGAATTGCAATACATGAGTAGGGGAGACCGGGGGAAAGGCGCCACTCGGGGTTATGCCGCCACCCCGCCTAGTTTAAAAACTAACGGCAGTTTGAGATAGTGATTGCGCCTGAACTATAGCGGCCAACAATAGAAACAGTGCCTAGAGTGCGAAGGGTTTTGTTGTACGTTGTTCACTTGTTCTAGTGAAATTTTAGTTTTCATCTATTTGCTTCTTATTTAAGAGCTTCAAATAAGTAGAGGTAAACAACTTTTATTTAAACATTAGGTACTTAAGATAATATTACCCGTAATCTACATGCATTCGCCGACATTTTGGTGCAATTTGTTGAACAAGTTCGGTTCTTCTTTCGACTTTGCTTGGGGTTTTCCACTATATTTTCCTCTTGGGGTAATGCCGCCACCATGGCAAAGGATGATTTTTCCAATTTGAGTTAAAGTGTAAGTTTAGCACATTAATAAATCTAGCTTAAGTAACATTGTAATTATTCATTATTTTGATAAATTATTGCTTTCTAAACATTTTTAGTATGTTATGTATTTCCTAGTATCCATTTTATGTATTTACTAGGTCATTAAAGATTGGCGTCATTACCCCAGTATCCTGGGTAATCACGCCACTGTACAGAGGTTGAAAGAAATTTCTTTTTATGTGTGCTTACTTTACAGTTATGATTACGGTTAAATTTAAACAGATACTAAAGATAATGATTCAGCTTTAGAATTTTTACTATTAAAATATAAACATTTTTTTGAGGTGAAAAAAATTAAATTCCCTTAAGTTGTCTCCATTCCCCCGGTCTCCCCTAAGCCGCATTTTTCTTGACGCCTGCTACACAAAATTAGAAAGTTCACTCTTGAATGAAACAGGCCAAGTTCCGGTTGAGACGGTTTTGTTATGACTTTAACTTCGATTTTGATTGTTTTGACATAGTCCTTTCTGCAAGTTGTTTTAATTTCTTCTTTCATGATTTGCACGATTTTATTACACGGAAGAGTGACTAATCTCACAGGCCTGCGATGAAAAAAATTCAAGGGAATTGATAGCTGATCTTTATGTATTTTTTGGTGCTAATTTGAAAACAAATAATGAAAAAATTCTATCACACTGTAAAAATAAACGACATTTTTACAGTACGAAGTACTGTTCATCTCGCGCACAAACTCGATCACAGTGAATGTGATGTATCTTTCTTCGGTTTCCTGACTATATTAACATGGAAAATACAGTAGTTGCGCTAAATTAACAGCACAATGTGCTGGCAATTTGGACGCCAGCAGTTTGTGCTGTAAAAAAATGCGTCCAAATTGCCAGCACATTGTGCTGTTAATTTTACGCAACTACTGTATTTTCCATGTTAATATAGTCAGGAAACTAAAGAAAGATACAGCACATTTACTGTGATCGAGTTTGTTCAAGCAAATCTACAATGGTTTTTTTACAGTGCACGTCAGGTTTTCTTGAAAAATTAATTTTAGTCGGATTTTTATGAACATTCCATCATCCATACGCCCCTTTCCTCATGGACCGGATGTGCCAATGCCTTTGACTTCAATTGAATTGCAAAGTCATCTTTCAGGGTCTTCAGACTCGGAACACCCAGAGGTTCAAGGCTCCGATAATGAATATAAGCCCTCTGGAAGCGATTCACCTAGGTCCATCTCTCAGGTTAAACTTAGTGATCTGACTAGAGATCCGTGCCTTTTGAAAGAGGCAGCAGAATTATTGGGCTCCAGATTGAAAGAAAAGAAACTTATTGGCCAAAGGAACCATTTTTTATTGGTACAGGAATCGAGAAAAGGAATTTGTTGAGTAGTACTTTGAGGAGGGGGAGAACCTGGTCTAGTGTTCTGATGTTCCCGGATTGATGAGCAATTTTAATATCACCTACGATAAAGATGAATGGAGGCTGTTTATACATTCATCGAAAAGGAGCCTTAAAGCTCTCCTTCTTCATTACGGAAGCCAGTATGCATCTGTACCAGTTGGATACTCGATGCATTTAAAAGAACGATATTAAAACCTGGCTTACGTCCTCGACAAAATTAAATATGCCGACCTCGGTTGGACCGTTTTCGGTGATTTGAAAGTTACCTCCATGCTTCTTGGTCGACAAGGAGGATACACAAAGTAGCTATGTTTCATTTGTGAGTGGGGCAGCCGTGATAAGACTTAATATTGAGTCAAAAAAGAATGGCCGAAAAGACAAAATCTTAAACCAGGCACTAAGAATGTGATTCGGAACAGTTTAGTTAAGCCAAAAATTGTATCGTTTCAAATGATTGCGATTTTTTTTAAATGATTGCGATTGTTTCAAATACCTGTGCAAAAAGTTTCAGGTTTATCCGAAGCCAAGTTGAAAGAGAAAATCTTTGTTAGTCCAAATATCCGCAAGGTTATGAAGGATAAGGAATTTGAGACGGAAAAAGAAGCTTGGGTTGCCTTCAAAGATGTCGTCAGCTAATTTCCGTGTAATTACACGAATCCTGACTATAAACCAATTGTAATGAATATGATGGACAAATTTCAAGCGTTGGGTCGCTCCATAAGTGTCAAAATACATTTTCTTCACTCACATGTGCACTTTTTCACACCCAAATTTAGGATCAGTCAGCGAAGAGCAAGGTGAAAGTCTCTATCAAGACATCAAAGATATGGAGCGCTCAAAAGAAAGATGGGATAAGATCATGCTCGCCGTCTACTGTTGGATGTTAATACGAACACGAGATAGGCCTGAGATTGAACATAAAAGAACAACATCAAAAATAAGTTTCATAGAAAAAGAGTACGTACTTAAATAGAAATTTTTTTGTTTTGTTGTGTTTTTTTCTCATTTTACAATTTGTTTGAAACTTTCATGTACACATACATAATATTTACTCCTCTTGGTCAGTTGTCTATTTTATGTACGTTGCCTTAATAAAAACAAATTAAAATAGTATGTAGATGATATTTTTCTAGAAACTGTACCATAATTTGATGTAAAAAGTTTAAACTCGTGGGAACTTTTTGTTTTATCCTCGACCAGAGGCGGCTCGTGCGATATGTCAACAGTTGTTTTCATCCCCTTAAACCTATTAAAAAGTAATAGATTACTGAAAAATCAATTTGCCTCACCGAGAATCTATTATTTTACATACATTTACATGGATAAAAGCCACTGTGGCCAGATAATAGATGTAAAATTGTACCAGAGAATTCGTTTTAAAATAGGATTTTAGCAAAAATATCGATATCGATTTACAAAAAATCCTGATGTGATGGGACAAAATGGAAGTCATTTTGGAAATCAGCACACCAAATAACATCAGAATCCGTGAAAACTACTCTTGTATTTTTCAAAAACTTCAATTTCGCAGGCCTGTGTGTTTAGCCGAAACGTCTACAGGGTTTTACATTTTTTAAATGTGATTTTATTTTGCTGTTTTATTAAATTGTCAGCATTTAAAATGTTAATCTTAAACGGGGCTGCAGAGTCGGATTCAGGCCCAGTTTTGAGCGAAGGAGTCGGAGTCGGATCCGTTAAAATTCTAGGAGTTGGAGTCGTCCATTTTACAAGCAAGGCTGCGTTGTCGGAGTCGGATTCAGGCCAATTTTTGCCACCGACTCCGCAGCCCTGATTTTAAAATAATTAATTTGGTCAGATGTGTTATGTTATCTCAAAT
Source organism: Maratus speciosus (assembly GCA_963932465.1). Classification (NCBI taxonomy): domain Eukaryota; kingdom Metazoa; phylum Arthropoda; class Arachnida; order Araneae; family Salticidae; genus Maratus; species Maratus speciosus. The sequence goes on along the minus strand of OZ010794.1, from coordinate 495,648,552 downwards.
TGGGCATATTTATATATTTTTTAAATGTGATTTTATTTTGTTGTTTTATTAAATTGTCAGCATTTAAAGCGTTAGTTTCAAAATAATTAATTTGATCAGACTTGTTATGTTAACCTATCTCAAATTAGGTATATTTTTATATTTTTTAAATAAGATTTTATTTTGTTGCTTTATTAAATTGTCAGCATTTAAAGCGTCAGTTTCAAAATAATTAATTTAATCAGACGTGTTATGTTAAACTATCTCAAATTAGGTATATTTATATATCTTTTAAATGTGATTTTACTTTTAAGTTTTATTAAATTGTCAGCATTTAAAGTGTTAGTTTAAAAATAATTTGATCAGGCGTGTTATGTTAAACTAGCTCAAATTAGGTATATTTTTATGCGAAAAGCACAGTTTAACTTCTCTGCTACTGAAAATTAATGTAATACAGTGTAACTTATGAATAACAATTACCCGTGGGACCCGTAAAAAGTGACTGCTCTTCAGAGGTGGGTGTTATTCAGAGATTTCATTTAAAAAAATCAAAATTACATAAATTTAAATAGAAATACACGCAGTCGTTTTAATTAATCCTCATTGTTTTAATATAAGAAAATCAGTGATTTGCAGTTGCTTCTTTTTTTTTTTTTTTTTTTTTTTTTTTTTTTTTTTTTTTTTTTTGTGTGTGTGTGTGTTCTGCAAATGTCTTTCTCCAAATAAAAAAATATGACTTGATTTGCTATATAACTCATCATCATTATGATTTAATGAAAAAATTTTGGATTGCACGAAGGTTCATCAAATCTTCAGTATATCTGTTTATACTGGAAATTGTGTGCAATTCTATAATCTATTTTCTCTTCCCCTCTCCTGTCTTCCACCATTTGCTGTACAGAATCAAATGTGATAGTAACTGCCAAATTTTTGACCAGACATATAAACAAGCTGGCCTTTATGTTAGTTATGCCAATGTTCTAAGAACATTATATACAATTTCCCCATCATTATTAATGTCTTCATTTTCTGTTTGTTCACATATCAAGTACATTTTGTTTGATCTGCTTCACATTTCGGTTTGCAAATAAATATGAAATTGTACCAGGAGTTGTAATTTTTTTTTGTGTGACTTTTTACTGACCGTTGTTCAGAATTCTTTGTTTAGAGGTTCGTACTAATGTTAATGCTATGGAACGTGTCTGGTTCCAACAACATAGGGAGAGTATTCGGAGGTTTTCATTGTTTAGAGTTGGTTGTTCAAGGAGGTTTCACTGTATATTGATTATGACTGAATTATGTTTTCTGCAATTTGATTTTAGAGCAAGAGTTTTAATCTATCCACATTATGTAGAATCTTAGATTTCGAAAATATCATTGTGAGATCGAAATTGAAATTATGTTCTAGTATCATTAATAAAACTATAAATAAGGGAGGTCCAGATATGTAGACCTCGAGATTAAATCGGTTAAAGGTTCTTTCGAACAAAAGAAGAACGTTAAACTTTTTTGTCCTGAGAAGAAACCGGTGTACCAAATTTGAAGCACATCGGATAATTCTGTACGAAAAACCCATTTATCTATATTAGGGAGGGGGGGGGGGGGTTAGCTACCCATTCCCTTCATTTATACTTAATCAATGAAACCCAAAAGTAATCAGGGAAGCGCCTTATCAAAACAAACCTATATACAAAATTAAAAGGAAATCGTATATTTCTATCAATAGTTATCGCATTACGTACATACATACATATATACGTACGGCCATACAGAACCTGAGGGAACATTAGCCCTGAGGCTTTGATAGCCTGTGATCTAAAAAAAGGGACATAAAACTAAAGATTAAAACAATATCTACGAAAAAGTTTATATAAGCTTTAAAATTGTATCATCACGCATTTATAAAAAAAATTAGTAATTATAATAGCGATTTTTTTATGATAAAATTAAGCTGATATCCGAAACTAATCTTTAAAAAATATATATAAGCCACGCATTGTTAAAGTATATTTATAGACCATTAAACAAAAATACTTTCCCTTGTGATTTACCAACATTCTTTTAAATGTTTAATCCTACGCATGTTTCTATAAGGGAAAAAAACTAACAAATTTAAAAAAAGAAAGTCTTTACACATTTTTCCTTTATTATTGACATTCCACGAATAAAATGAACTCTTATTAATTAAAAATAAGCTGTTTTCTATAGGAATATTTCAAGCAAAGGATATGATCTTATTTTTTTATATAAGTTATTCAGTTACAGAGCGTTTATTATAAGCTTTGGCGTATCTATCAGGGCAGTCACGCAAGATTTCCACGTGAAAAATGAAAATGAAATAAATAGTTTGACAAATTAAAAAAAAAAAAATTAATATTACGTCATGTTGAAAATATAATGGACGTCAGCAGGTAAATATATAACGTCATATGAGTTTGAAAAACGTATTGAAACATGATAAAAAGCCAATTATGGAAATAAGGGAATATATTTTAATATTTTGAGGTTCTCTGAATTTCTTTTCGCCATTTTAATATTTATTCCATATATAAACGCGTGTGTATGCATGTACATTAGATTTTTCGCAATAATTTAAGTCCCTAAAGCTCATTTTTAGTAAAGAAAGGAAATAAAGATGGCTTTATGGCTTTCTTTTACTGTGTATTTTATACTGTATGTTTAATTTTGAAATTAAGTTTTCAAAACAAACATTCTTAAAATTCCTGGCAACGCCCGCTACTTTATCTAGTGCACTATTTACAATGATGGTTAATAGCGAGAATATTCATCCGAAATCCTCTGTGCGACTTTGTGTAATGATTTACATAATTTAAATCACTTTCAATAAAACACATTATAAAGTTACTTATGAGAATCACTTAAAACCCATCAAACTATGCTAATAATTTATAAAAGTGATAAAAAACACACTTAAAAGGCATATAAATCTATCAACCAAACCATTTATCAGATCTATATGAAATACCTTTTGCAAACTAGTCGTTGGGGGTCACCGTATAACACTTACCCATCATGGATATAGATAATATAAAATATGAAAATAAAACATGTGATATTTTCTAAGCATTGTACAATGTTACTATTATTCATAATTTAATTTATTTGGACTCCCTTAAATATAATTAATATAACCCCTTTAGCTAATATTACTTTTTGTTGCATTAAAATATCTCAATTTGTTGATTTTCTGTAAGCAAGCAATCCCGATATGTTTACAATGGAAGTCAATGGGAATTTGGCAAATATTAGAGATATCGCCAAGTTGGCGTCACTTTTGGCGACTTATTTTGGCCGCCAAATTTGGCGATATACCGCCAAGTTGGCGACAAAATTGGCGGTATTTGGCGACAGAACTGTGCTTCACCCCCCCCCCCCGCCTACGGTAGCTCCCTTATAGGTATGGTAAGGCATTACATGCTTGACTTATAGTTTGGCAATAGTTTTTTGGTCGGCGGGATAATCGAGTAGTACCGAAATGCATAAAAGAAACATCCTTATAACTCGAAAAATTATAATCCTATGAACTAACAGTTTACTGCGTCGGATTAAGTATCTCATTTCCAATTAAAATATATCTTTGAATTGAAACTTGAATGAAATACAGGGTCATGAAAAATCGAAGAGTGTGAAAAATAAAATTACAAATATCTCGGCAACTAATTATCCGATCGAGTTCATTCATGATGCAAAATTTATGCTTTTTTATTGTCTTTTATATTCACTCCTTCAAGTAAACATTTTCGAAAATTTTTGTATACCTTTTATCAGAAAGAATATTTCAAGAGTCCGAAAAAAAAATTCCGCTTAATCGAGGTTCCTGATATTCAAAAGGCTTCTTCCCATTATTACTACCTAAGTACACACCGAATTTCAAGTCTCTATCTCAATTTTTTCGGGAAATAGAGCGTTTACACACACACAGACATACAGACGACCGGACAAATTTTTTCTAAAAATATGTTTTTCGGAATAAGTGTCTGAAACGTGTAAATCCCTCAAAAAATGTTTTTTCGATTTTCAAATCGATTACAAGACTTACCCTATACTACGTATGATGGGTAAGTAAAAATGACGTAACAATGGAATTTTATATAGGTATGACAGACAAAAAACTTGAAACTACAGATAAAGAACATACAGCAGATATGAAATAGAACAAGAGAACTACAACTTTGGTCAGATTATGTAGCAATGAAACTTTACATACTGATTTTAAAAATAGTAAAATAATTTATCCATCTAAATTTTATATACTATCCATTATCCGGGGATCAATAAACATCTTTTTACGCAGTGAGAATATTTGCAATGATTCAGCATCCATTGAGTTACCTAAAATTTGGAAAGAAATGCTCTGCAGAATAAGAAACAATTGTAGAAATTAATTCACGTTCACAAATATCCTTTTTTATTTTATTTTATTTTAGGTTTGCACTTGTTTTTTGCTATACATGTGGTTTCGTGTTTTTTTTTTTTGTTTGTTTTGTTTTTTTTGTTTTGTTTTTTTTATTCGAAAATATTTGTATCAACAAAGATCTTGAGAATGCCGCTATTTAAGCGATGAAACGTAAGTCGACCTAAATAAAGGTATTTATCTGCTTTATAGCTCACAGGCTATCAGCTACAGGGCATAGAGCTAATGTGCCTGCTGATTCTGTATGTATGTATGTTGTATGTACGTACGTAACTCTTGATAGAAATATCCGATTTTCTTCAATTTTATTTTTCTATATTCATTCTGATAAGGCGCTTCCCTGATTTGTTTTGGGGGTTCATTGGTTATGTATAAAGGGGAACTGGGGGCTAATCCCCTCCATAACTTAGGAAAATGGGTTTTTCATGCAGAATTATCAGATTTTCTTCAAATTTGGTATATCGGTTAATTTTGATAAGCCGCTTACCTAATTAGATTTGAAGGTTCATTGTTTCATTCTAAAGGGGGGAACGGGGGGTAATACCACCTTTAATTCAGATAAATGGGTTTTTCTATTCGATTTGCTTCAAATTTGGTATACCGGTTTATTCTGATAAAGCGCTTCTCTGAGAAGATTTGGAAGTTCATAGGTTAAATATAAAGGAGGGGAACGGGAGTTAATACCCCCTTAATTTATATAAAGGATTTTTTCTATCGGGTTTGCTCCAAATTTGGTATAACGGTTTATTTCGATAAGTCGCTTCCTTGATGACATTAGGAGGCTCATAGATTAAGTATAAAGAGGGGAGGGGGGATCCCCCTTAATTTATTTTTCCAGAGGCATTATTTTTGAAATAAGAGTATAATATACAATTAGTGTGAATATCCTGTGGGCTTCAGATGTCTTCAGTTTAACTGGGCACTTCTCTTTTTTATTAAGAGTATTTTTTGTCAATTTTATCAATTATTAGCTTAGTTTAAAAGACATAATGTAGTTAATTTCAAAAGCATATCCTTATAGATTTCCTACAGTAATATTTATACAAAATTTGAAAACAGACAGACAGGCAGATAAACAGAAATTATAAATATTTTTCAACTAAAAATATTGGTTTTACATAACCGGAGTATTTGGAAAAAATAAATTTTAATACAGATCACCACGTATCATAAATTATAGAGATTAAACATTTTTTCCTGCCGAAATATCTCGCATAAACTATCTATAAAAAGGACATAAAAATGAAGGATTAAAAGAATTTTTACGAAAAAAAATTATGTAAGCTTTAAACTTTTCTCAACACGAAATTATGAAAAAAAAAATAATTGTAATTTTTTTCAGTAAAATTAAGCTGATATCTGAAACTAATATTGTCAGAAAAAAAAATATCAGCTACTCATCATTAAAGTATATTTATAGACCATTAAGGAGTCCGGGACACATTTTCAAAAAATTTTTATTTATTGAGTTAAAATTTTGAAATTTTTTGTGATGGTTAACCATATCATTTGTAAACAAAATCGCATGATAAAACTTCTCATAATTTAAAAAAAATTTAAATTTTAAATTTTGTTAAAAAAGTGGGGTAGTTTAAAATCGTTATAACTCGAAATATTATTTATGGAATTTCAATTTTTTTTCATTTAAATAAACAGAAATATATAAATTTTAATTTAGAGCCAGCATTTTAAAAAATATTAATTTTTAAAAAAATTAAAAATATTTAACGAAAAAATTACAAAAAAAGTGGTGCAACTTTTTTTTTTTTTTTTAATCATATTGTCAAAACTAAATATTTTTTTCAAATATGCTGGCTCAAAAATAAAGTAAAATAATTGAAAAAGATATGTTCCAAGTTTCAACCCTGTATCTTTAATGGTTCTCGAGTTATAAGAATTTAAATATGAGAAATGGTGAAAAAATCTATCATGAAGAAAAACGCAATTTCATAAGAACTCGTTTCCTTGAAAACCATAGCTTGAAAGGCAGACTTTGAAAACAAACCAAAACGAAAAAAAAAATTAATATTTCCTGTTCTAATTAAAATAGAAACATCATTTAAACATCATTTTAAGCAGAAAACGGCAGAGTAATTTTTAATCCAATAAAAAAAAAATTGAAAATTTGAAGATTTTTGTGTCCTTAAACAAAATACTTATCTTCTGAATTAACCTCATTATTTTAAACAGTTAAACCTACTCATGTTTACCTAAGGAAAGAAACTTTAACAACTTGCATTTAAAAAAAATTAAATTATACATTTTTTTCCTTTTATTAACCCATTTGTGCCTGAATTTTTGTTTTCTCAAATTTGTTGGTAAAATCACTTTAAAATGTCTCAAAATTAATTGAAAAAAACTCTAAAAATATATGCTAAAATTTTTTTTGTATTTATTTGATAAAATGCCATTGTATTAAATATGGGACATGCATAATATTTTTAATAGTATCATATGCATAATTAAATGTTTTGTCTAAATTTACATAAAATAAGCTTTTAAATTGTATATTATATACTATAAATAGTATTTTTATGCTACTAAAAATACATTTATTTCTTTACAGAGACTAATAAAATTATAAGTATCTCTATAATAATAGACTAAGTCATGTGACTGTCACCAATAATTCCGGGATGACCGCTTCACTTTTTATATGCCAAACAGCCAATTTGGTAATTTAATGTTACCCGGGCGCAGGTGATAAATCGCCAAATATTGTTCCATCGCCATCGTATCATCAGTATTTTAATAGTCCAACTCATGCGACTGTCTTAAACAATTTTTCGCGAGGTAAATTACAACAAAGCTTTGATGTTGAAATTAAATGTCATAGTTTATGGTATTATTTATTACTTTTTTTTTCTTTTTTTTAAAGAAATAAGAGAAAATTGAGAATAATAAATTTTAATTATTTCAGTTTAAATTAAAATTATGTATTTTAAATAGAATGAGTGAAAGCATTATATTTTAAATGAAATTAATGAAATAAGAAAAAATACGACAGGTGCAATGTTTGGCGATTTATCACCTGCACTCGGCTAACATAAAAATACCGAGTTCATGATTTCTGTATCAGAATGTTCCGATTTGGCGAAGGATTGAGCAAGTAAATTAAATTGTGAATAAAAGTAGCACGATGCAATGCTTAGCATAGATGTAAAGGCGCCCAAACTGGTTGCCAAGGGCGGCTAGTTATTAGTAATAAACTAAGAATATAATTGTATTTAAGGCTTAAAAACAATTTATTTCATAATCATCGTGAAAAGCACTTTATATAAATAACTGTTCCCTAATTGTCTAATAAAGATATGTACCCATTCGTGCCTAGCGTTCTATATTTTTGTACGCTACAAAAATACATAAAAAGTAGGCGTGTACATATAATTTCACAAATTAAAAAAATACGCATTTCAAAGAAGTCTACAAGTTAAGATTGTGACTTATTTATTTGAATCCTTGACACAAAAAATACAAATAAACTTACTTTTTACATTTCACCATTTTGAAAAATGAAAAATCTTCCAAAATAAACTTTCATTTAAGCAAATAAATATTCATCTTATGCTGTCATCTCTCGGTAACAGATAAATACATTTATAGATAATTATTTCTTAGAATTTTCATGCTACAGTGAAGAAGAAAATTATACAATTTTATTAAAATTCGAAGTGTCCCAAAAAGGGACGCTTGGCATAAATAGGTTAATTAAAAATAAGTATTCTTTTATAGGGGTATATTTTAAGAAAAAGATTGAATTTATTATTGTTGTTTACAGTGACGCTTCCACCTTTTCAACGGAATACTATCATTCAATTCATGTCCATCTCGTTATACCGAAACCTATCGGAGTAATTCTCGCACCTTTTTAAACCTTTCAGTATATTTACGTCTTTTATCCTACAGAAATATTTACATAGAAATGTGTTCCCTCCATGAACATAGAATATAGAAGGACTTCTCACGAAATAGGTTTTAGAAGAAGAAAACAGTTCCTTGAAAATTTGTCTAATAGATGGCGCTGTGTCGCACGGTTGTACTCGGTTTCGTCTGCTTCAATACGCTCTACCAATAATTTCTTTGATCATTGAGATCCAGCCAATGAACGTTGTCCGCTAGAGGCGCTGGTATGTACACGGTTGTATTCTAACCGTTGCCATACCCTCATTTAAGACCAAAATCGCGACACGATATTCACATATTTCATGAGAAGCCCTTCTCTATTCTATGTTCATGGTTCCCTTTATAATTTTAAATACAAGTACCGCAGTTCTCAACAGAGAGAAATAATCAACGGTACTCCATGTAAAGAGTGTGACGCAATTTACAGAGTGTCCATAAAAAATGTCCCATTATAAATTTTAATATCAACTGTAAGCGTTGTAGAGTGTCGTTTCAAGGTCACAAATAAAGAGTAACTCAGTTGTAGAAAAGCGCATGCGCGAGTACTGCTCTGCTATTTACTCGATTGCAGTGCCACATACGCAAAATGGTGACTACTGAGCTTAAAACCTTATTCCTATGCGCTCCACGTTCACCTGATATAACATCGTGCATTTTTTTGCTTTCGGGCTTTATAAAACATGGTGTCTACGTTCCTCTGCTACCTAATCAGTTGCCAGAGTTGAGACGCAGAATTGAAGAGGTTATTGCATCCATTAATCCGGACTTGATAAAGGGGTAAGATAACTTTAAACAACCAAAATTTTCAAATTTTTTTTATACATATTTTGATTCCGTAATCATTTCTGAACGATATGACAAAAAACCGCATTAAAAAAATACCTATTAGTTTACTAATTATGGCAGTTTTATTAGGACTACATATTAAGACTGCATAGGATAATTAAACTTTGCGTTGCGTTTATTCAAAACGATGAATTTTGACGCTGCGTGCAGTGTTACTAAAAAACTATACATGGCAATCAAAAGAAATTTTTACCACATATTCATTTCTGTATTATCTACAACTTAAAACCAGAAAAAAGGTAAGATTTTTTTTTCTGTTCTTGTACGTTGAAAATACTTTTTAAAAATTGAAAAATTTTAATCTTTTGTTAATTTTTTTAATTTAATCAATATATTTTTTTTTTCAAATATTCTGGTTTTAGTATAAAGGTAACACTATTATGTATTTATTTTCACCAAAATTTCCTCTTTATATGCACATTTTCAGATTTTATCATGCGCGCAAGATTTTTTTTTCTTATTATCATATATTTTTAAACTTATCATTTCAATATTTGTTTATGAATTTACAAGTATATATGTATTTTTAAATGTAAATTTAAATATCAGCTTTATGTGTAAATGAAGTTTGATTTTAATATTTGACTTATTATACAAGTTTTGAAGCCTGGAACATAGTGATATTTTTTACTTTTTCGACATGTTCAAAGGTATCCTACCCCTTAAGGGAAGTACGAGAAGAATTGAACTTTAGCCTCGATGTGTGCCACATAACTAAAGGTGCACCTATTGAACAATTTTAAGAAAAACTAGGTTAGTTTACTTTCAATTTGATGTATGATTTGTTGTAAATATTCTAAATTAAACTGTTATGATATACCATTGAAATTGGGACATTCTTTTAATGACAGCCTGTATAACGTTGTAATCATTTTATTTTCTTAATAAATACTGGTGGAAGGAAGAAACTATAAAAGTCATAGGTTGGAAATTTTATGCGGACTGGATCTGCATATTAACTAACAACATTACATTAGCTGATAATGACATCATTTAATAAAAGTGTTCATATTAATATGTAACATAAAAGAAAAAGTAATAGAAGAAAAACAATATATATATATATATATATATATATATATAATCTAAAAGCCGGACTACTTTTACCCAAAAATAGCTTTAAGAGACGAACAATTTAATTTTCATAAGTTACCTTACTATGCACATAAAATGATATTCCGAAATAATTATTTTTTCCGATCTTCTGCAGAAAACTGAAATATTTAATTACCTTCATACTGACATATCTTTGCAAGTTTTTCTGTGTGCACCAAGCGTAAATGTTAAAGAGAGTCAAGAGTATTTGCTTCCGTTCAAAGAAACCTCTTATGTTAGTACGAAATTTCGGATGGGATTAAAATAGCTTTTCGACGCAAAATGCTCGACAATGTTTAAATAAAAAGAAAGCAATGGAGTAATTTTTATTATTTCCATACACGTTTTACGCTATTAATTAGTCGATAGTTATTGTAAAAGCTAAATCAAAAAACTTACTGCACTGTTAAAACATTTTAGGTGAAATTACAGAGAAACTATACTGCTAATCCATTATCTCAAGTCTTATGTAAAATTACAGAGATTAGAAAAAGAGAGATTCTGTTAAATAACAGAGAAATTATTCGGTAAACTTACAGATTGTTAACCGAAGTGTGGGAAGAATTTGACTTTAGATTGTTTGTGTGCCGCATATCTAAAATTGCACCTATTGAACATTTGTAAGAAAAACTAGGTTAGTTTACCTTCTATTTGATGTATGATTTGTTGTAAATAGTCTATTTTAAACTGTTATAATACACCGTTTAAACTGGGACATTTTTTATGGACACTCTGTATATTGGAGAGTCTAGCCGTACCTTTGGGATACGATTAAAAAAACACAAGAATGCCTTTACTTCAAGAAACTTCAAGAAACTCTAAAATTGTAGCCCACGTCATAGAAAGCGATCATTTTCCAGATTTTGATATTTTACCCTTTATGTACTGAATTATGAATTCATGAAAATTTTATCTTCTAAAGCCTTTTTCGTGAATTTTTTAAACTACATTAGAAGATTTACATAATCATTTAATAAATTTTAGGAGGATTTTAGAAGGGTTGAAGGATTTAGAAGGATTCATTAAATTTGAATTTATTGGGGTTTTGTGCAATATAATTAAAATAAATATTCATTGTTTAACGTCTGATATACGATTTAAAAATAAAATTTTTTTTTTAAATTCATCAGACATACAAGTAAAAATTACATAAATGCATTTAATACAATTAAAAAGCAAACGTTTCGAGTTAAATTTTAGCACCTCATCATTCGTAATAATCAATAATTAGAAACAATCAATAGTCATCATAGCTAATAATTTTAACTGTAAACATGATATGTAGTTTTCTGGTCATTTGAATGTTATTTATTGCACTGATGAGGGACAAAATGTAGCTCGAAACCTTTGATTTTTAATTGTATTAAATGTATTTATATATTAAAAACAGAAAAACCAACGTTTAAAATGCACAAATAATATATGAAAAGCAGCAAACAGCTGTTTTGAATCTACTAGCGAGATTCTTCTTCAGTGCAAGATAGGGAAAAAGGAACAGCGTGCTAAAAAAAAGCAAGCCTGAGCACAAAAAATCAGCAAAATTCTGCAAAGATTATATACATTAAATTTCAAACCATTCGGATGGGTAGTTTTTGTCCTGTTAAATGCGGACGGACGGATAGGTAGACAGACGATGACTATAGGTGCTGTATATATTTTTTATAATTCGGAAAGTATGATGATGACTAAACCTTCTTTTTATTCAAAATAATTAAACCAGCTGATGCAATGTGGGGAAAAAAATATAACAAAAACTGTCAAGGATTAAAACAACTATACTTTTATTAAAATAAAATTTATATAAACTATTTTGTATTTTCTTAGTACACATTTAATGAGATAAAATAATCTCCATTTTTTTTTCTTTTTTTTTTAAAACATTAAAAGCATATGTGAAACTAAGCTTGTTAGAAATATATATAAACTGGGCATTATTACGAACCATTAGAGAAATATATTTATTTTCTTAATTATCTTCCTTCTTTAAAATATTGAAACCTAAGTATGTTTCTCTATGTAAAGCAAAATTTCAAAGGCGTCCTTTTTCAAACAAAAAAGAAATAGAAGTTAAACATGTTGCCTTTATTAGTGGTGCTTTGCAGAAAAATGCGACAAAAGAGGAATGTAGTTTTTCTAATTAAAAATAAGACCTTTTTTAATGAGGTATATCTTATGGAAAATATGATTTTATTTTTTTTAATTGAAGATATTCAGATACAGGTCGGTTTTAAAAACTGGCGATAACCATTTTTTGTTAAGTTGTCAATTTATTTATTGACAAAAATATAATAATGCAAGAATGATATTATTTAAGGGGGTTCCCCCGTGTGATGGGTTCGCTCCGAACGGCGCACGAGTGGCGTTGTGAAAAATGCCAGATTGGAAGCAAGAGCAGAGAAATCCGCATTGAAAGACCTCCAAGAGGAAGAGAAAGGAATGCTTTATGGACCAGGCATCGCAGATTGATGGTAAGTTGAGATTTTCATCGTTTTAACCGTACTTGAAACTTTAAACGCGTTTTTATCAAAACGGTGTTTTCAAATTTTCGTCCATCATATCTCGACAACGAAAATTCCCTTGAAAATTTTAGAATAGACTCAGCACATGCAGACGCACGGAGTGAACAAGGATCATCCGAAAACTCTGAATAGTTCTATTTTTTTCGTGACGAAAAAATAAGAAAAAAATCTTGAAATTTGGAATTTTTTTTTCAAAAGTCAGCCAAAGACCCAATTTTCAATATTTTCAAATGATTCTAGTTCATTCGATGCATTTAGGCTTAGAGATTAAAACGCCGTTTTTTTTTTTCTTTCAAATATGCCAATCAGCCGAAATTGTGGGGGAAGTGAGCGTCCTTTTTTTGGAAGCATGTGTCTTCAGAAGGATGTAACTTATGTTCTAATAAAGATTTTTGCTTGAAATTTGTTTTACATATTCTTGAAATAGCAATACATGTATAATAAAAACTCGAAGTTCTATTTTTTTTTTATTTGTCGTCAAAGTAAATTCCCAAAAAATGCTTAAAATACAGGCCATCACACCCTTAAGGATTTCTTTAAAATTCCTCCGACACCATCTATTTCCAAATATTGTATATAGGCGATTCTCCTATACGTGTGTGATTTGTGTCCCTTGGGGTTATATGCTACATTTTATGGTTTACAAAATTAGCATAAAACGTGTTCTGAAATGCCTTTCTATAGTTTCGAAAAGAATTTGCAATAAATAAATAAATAAATAACTGTAAATTTTATTTCAATCTAATATATAAAAATGAAAATTTATCTGTCTGTCTGTCTGTAATGCTATACAAATCGACAGTTTGGAAGCCAGAATTGTGAAATGTTACATACGTGTGTATTAAAACACGGCCAAGGCAACTAAAGTAATTTGGAATCGAAATAATTTATAGTTAATTTTTAATTAAAGAACCCCCACTAATTTAACAGCAATTTCCTAACAAATTGAAACATTTTTCGTTATAGCAGTGGCCAACAATTAAAATCCACAGTAAAATTATTACTACAACAATTGCTTTTCTACTGCAAGATTTCGTCGTGAAAAATGAAAAGGAAGAAAATAGTTTGCCGAATTAAAATAAAATAAAATTAATATTACGTCATAACTTTTCTATTGCAAGATTTTCACGTGAAAAAAAAATGAAAATAAAATAAACAGTTTGACGAATAAAAAAACGAGGAACATTACATCATATTGGAAATATAAAGGACGTGGTGAATATAGTATAACGTCATATGACTGTGAAATAACGTACTGAAGCATGATAAAAATCAGATTATGGAAATATTGCCGTATTTTAACATTATTGCTCCAACGATGAATTGAAATAAATTCATTTATAGCGGTATTTTTTGCGTCTATTATATAAATTTATGTATTTTTATATTATGTTTTCATTTGATTCTTGTGTACAGCACTTCGACTGTTTTTTTTATGTTTGTTTTATATTGTATGTTAAATTTTGAAATTGATTTTTCAGAACAAGCATTCTTCGAATTCCGGGCAACGCCAGTCACTTTATTTAGTAATATATTAAATAGTCAAATTGTCGTTTTTGTCCCTTGTCCCCCACGTCACGCACTCATCTTCAGGAACAAATTTAAGTGCAATAACAAACTATTTTTAGAAATATTACTGTAATAAAAATTTGCATGCTAAAATTTAAAAGAAAGATTATTTTTCTAAGTTATAAATAGTTTTATCTTTATCCTCTTCGGTCTCTGGGGCCCCAAACGAGGACTTTTTAAAAAAAATCGTAAAAAATAATAAATAGCATTTATCTGTTTTAAAAACTAAAGAGTCCATTTGGGAAAGGCTTATTTTGTAGAATTATCAACAGATGGTAGTACCGTATTGTGACTGTAAAGATAAAAACAGATTCAAAATGGCAGAAAAGTGAGAAAGAGCGTCTCGACCTACTAGATGTGAGAATTTATCCTTGTTTACCTCAAATAAAAAATATTTTAATTCATTCTTTCATTTTTTGGTTTAATGATAATCATTTAATATGATGAATGTCAATTTTAATATAATATTATATATATTGTCTGAAAATTTGAACTTTGAAAATGTAGTACCCATTCGGGGACCTTGGAATTCAAACCACCATTCAACCCTTTAAAAATTTCTTGTCAGTGCGCTACTTGACTCAAGAAGAAATTGAAGCACTTCTTGATGGAGATCTTTCGTATTTTGACGATCCAGAACTTGATGATGAAAAACATTCTGAGAGTGATCCAAATGTGGGATTGACAGAAAGTTATGATCAATCGAATAATTTACCACATCAAAATGACTGAAGCGAAAACGATCCGAGTGGAAAAATATGGAGTAAGTGCTTTAGTAATCCTTTTTTAATTATGTACTTTTAACGATTAGGGATACAATAGTTGTGTAAAAATGTTACAATATTTATAAATGTTTACAAACTGCATATGCAGTGTAAAAATTTAAAATAAGTTTTATCTTGTAGTGCAATACATAGATTGTAAAATTGGGAAAAAGTATAGTAAAGAAGAAAAACCCCTTTAATTTATTAGTTATAATTTATTCTTTACCATTTTATTAATTATTCAATTCAATATTCTTACATTTATATGTAATATTAATTCTAAGTAAACTAAAATGTTATTTTAATTTTTTTTTTTTATTATTTTCTGTGTAGGTTTCTTCAAATTGGAACTTCAAATTGGAAGACTTACTAGAAGCACCTGATGATGATTCTTTTGATGGACAGACTCGTTCACCAATGGAATATTTTTGTGAATACTTTCACGAGGAATTTTGGAGCCTGTTAACGCACATCCCCCAAATAAGATTGTATTGGTCTAAGTGTTGGGATGTTCCTATGATAATACAACATATCGAAATAAATGGATTTTTGAGCTTAGGTACACATTGCATTTTGTTGATAAGTTAATTCAAACGGAGGAAAGGAAAAAGGACAAACTTTTTTTTAGTCAGGCCATTGTTAGATTATTTTAGAAAGCGCTGTTTACATTTACCTCGAACCGAATGTTTGTCCGTTGATGAACAGATGATTCCGTTTTGTAAAATATGCCCAGCAAGACAACATGTTCCCTCGAAATCGAATCCTGTTGGGTTAAAAAAAATGTGCTTGCTGCACAAGATGGACTTATATTAGATTTTGTAATATACACAGGAAAAATTACTGTTCCATAAACGGATACAGATTTTTATGGTCTAGGAGGCTCCTTAGGTAAGCATTTGGTTGATACAGTCCCTATTGTGTCCAAGCTAACCCTACTGTTTACTGACAGATACTTTACTGGTCTGAAAATACTGGACTATCTGATAGATAGAAATATTTTTTGACGGGCACATTTATGACAAAAAGAACGGAAGGAGTGGCTGCTACTTTACTGAGAGATACGGAAATGACAAGAGGGACATCAGCTTCCAAAAAAAGAAAAGTTAATAAAGCTTGTTTGGTCAAATGGAAGGATAAAAACGTCTGTAGTTCTTTCAAAAGTACATTTAGAGTAAACCCAGAATCTTCTTGTAAAAGGTGATCAAAGGAAGAGAAATACAAGATATGTGTTCAATAACCATCTATAGTTAAAACCTATAATAAATATATGGGGAGAGTTGATTTGATGGATCGGCAAAACTATAGAATTTCAGCGTGGACAAAGAAGTGGTCAATAAGAATATTTGCCCACTTCTTGGATATGGCAATCTGCAATTCCTTGATTTTACACACCAGGTATAACAGAAAAAATGATATATCTCAAAAAAGATATCTTGCCTTTGCTTGATTTTAAAATGTTCATACCGGAGAGGTCAATTCGAGCTGACAACTTCTGCCGAGAATATACAGGTGAGAACCCTCAGATATGTCAAAAGACTATTCCCATTCTTCTGAATGGCATGAGATTTGATAAAGACGGACATATACCTGGGCAGACAAAAATTAAAAACCACATGAAGTGTCGCAAGCCGGGTTGTAAGGATAAATCCCGTGTCAAATGCATGAAGTGCAATTTGTTCTATTGCCTCCAAAATGGAAATTGTTTTTATGAATTTCATACTAAATAAATTCGAATTATACTTTTCATATGTAAATAAATATAATATTCTATCTTTGAGTAGTGCAATGTTAATGTTTTAACAATATTTCTACATTAAAATCTAAATCTGCATTTAAATTTTAATGTTTCAGTCCAAGGTATACAATTGGGTACTTTATCATTCTTTCACATTTAGTACCAAAGTCCCGCTTTGGGAACATCTAATTTGCATACTTAATTTTCGAAGGAGAAAATTTCCCGCATATTAATTTTAATACCTATATTAAAATAAGACAAACCCTAAATTCTTAGAAAAAAGTTTGTTTTAAAAGCTGGGAACTGAAGAGGTTATTCCAGCAAGAAACATTTTGCCCCCTAGTTTTTATGTCATTACTGTACCCTTGTATAAAACTGCTCATATGATCATGAAGAGATCAGATAAAATTTGGAGAACACCTACACTTAGTAGAAGCAGCAATCTTGATTGCTGAGTTTTGTAATGGTTCACATGGTTTCTGTAATGCCTTTCTGCAATTTCGAAAAGAATTTTCAAAAAGAGAAAAAAAATAATAAAAAAATACTGTAAATTTTACTCCAATATTATATTAAATAGTCAAAATGTCACTTTTGTCACTTGTCCCACACGTCATGCACTTATCTTCAGGAACAAATTTAAGTATAATGACAAACTATTTTTAGAAATGTTACTCTAATGAAAATTTGCATGCTAAAGTTGAAAATAAAGATTTTTTTTTATAAATTATAAATAGTTTTATATTTATTCTGGCGAGAGAAATGTTGCGCCCAAGTTTTTATGTCACTACTGTCTCGTTGTGTAAAACTGCTCATGTGACCATAACGAGATCAGATAAAATTTGCAGAAGACCTACACTTAGTAGAAGCCGCAATCTCGATTGCAGTGTAAGTCGCATGGTTTCTGTAACACCTTTGTTCTGTAATGCCTTTCTGCAATTTCAAAAAGAATTTGAAAAAAAAAAAACTGTAAAATTTATTCCAATAATATATAAAATAGTCAAATTGTCACTTTTGTACTTAACCCCCACATCATTCTCTTATCTTCAGGAACAAATTTAAGTATAATGGCAAATTATTTTTAGAAATTTTACTGTAATGAAAATTTGCATGTTAAAGTTTAAAATAAAGATTTTTTTTATAAATTATAAATAGTTTTATATTTATTCTGGTGAGAGAAATGTTGAGCCCTAGTTTTTATGTCACTACTGTCTCGTTGTATACAACTGCTCATGTGACCATGAAGAGACCAGATAAAATTTGAAGAACACCTATACTTAGTAGAAGCAGCAATCCTGACTGTTGAGTAAGTCACATGGTGTCTGTAATGCCTTTGTTCTGTAATGCCTTTCTGCAATTTCGAAAAGAATTTGAAAAAAAACTGTAAAATTTAATCCAATAATATATTAAACAGTCAAATTGTCACTTTTGTCACTTGTTCCCCACGTCATGCACTTATCTTCAGGAACAAATTTAAGTAAAATGACAAACTCTTCTTAGAAATGTTACTCTAATGAAAATTTGCATGCTAAAGTTTAAAATAAAGATTTTTTTTTATAAATGATAAATAGTTTTATATTCATTCTGGCGAGAGAAATGTTGCGCCCTAGTTTTTATGTCATTACTGTCTCGTTGTACAAATCTGCTCATGTGACCATGAAGAGATCAGAAAAAATTTGCAGAACACCTAAACTTTGTAGAAGCAGCAATCCCTATTGCAGAGTAAGTCAAATGGTTTCTGTAATACCTTTGTTCTGTAATGCCTTTCTGCAATTTCATAAAGAATTTGCAAAAAAAAAAATACTGTAAAATTTACTCCAATAATATATAAAATAGTCAAATTGTCACTTTTGTCACTTGTTCCCCAAGTCATGCTCTTATCTTCATGAACAAATTTAAGTATAATGGCAAACAATTTTTAAAAATTTTACTGTAATGAAAATCTGCATGCTAAAGTTTAAAATAAAGATTTTTTTTATAAATTATAAATAGTTTCACATTTATTCTGGCGAGAGAAATGGTGTGCCCTAGTTTTTATGTCACTACTGTCTCGTTGTATAAAACTGCTCATGTGACCATGAAGAGATCAGATAAAATTTGGAGAACACCTATACTTAGAAGAAGCAGCAATCCTGATTGTTGA
This sequence comes from Maratus speciosus, assembly GCA_963932465.1. Lineage (NCBI taxonomy): Eukaryota > Metazoa > Arthropoda > Arachnida > Araneae > Salticidae > Maratus > Maratus speciosus. The sequence goes on along the minus strand of OZ010794.1, from coordinate 495,629,567 downwards.
GTAAGTCACATGGTTTCTGTAATACACTTGTACTGAAAAAAAAATACTGTAAAATTTACTCCAATAATATATTAAATAGTCAAATAGTCACTTTTGTCATTTGTCCCCCACGTCATGCTCTGTATGGGGAGAGTTGATTTGATGGATCGACAAATTTCTTACCATAGAATTTCAGCGTGGACATAGAAATGGTCGATAAGAATATTTGCCCACTTCTTGGATATGGCAACCTGCAATTCCTTGATTTTATACACCAGGTATAACAGAAAAAATCATATCTCTCAAAAAAGATATCGTGCCTTTACTTGATTTTAAAATGTCCATACCGGAGAGGTCAATTCGAGGTGACAACTTCTGCCGAGAATATACAGGTGAGAGCCCTCAGATATGTCAAATGGTTACTCCCATTCTTCTGAATGACATGAGGTTTGATAAAGACGGACATATACCTGGGCACACAAAAATTAAAAACCACATGAAGTGTCGCAGTCCGGGTTGTAAGGATAAATCCCGCGTCTACTGCCTATAAAATGGAAATTATTTTTATGAATTTCATACTAAATAAATTCGAATTGTACTTTTCATATGTAAATAAATATATTATTCTATCTTTGAGTAGTGCAATATTAATGTTTTAACAATATTTCTACATTAAAATCTAAATCTGCATTTTAATTTTAATGTTTCAGACCAAGTTATACAATTGGGTACTTTATCATTTTTTCACATTTAGTACCAAGGTCCCCCATTGGGAACATCTAATTTGCATATTTAAAATTTTCGAAGGAGAAAATTTCCTGCATATTAATTTTAATACCTATATTAAAATAAGAAAAACCCTAAATTCTTAGAAAAATGTTTGTTTTAAAAGCTGGGAACTGAAGAGATTATTCCAGCAAGAAACATTTTGCCCCCTTGTTTTTATGTCATTACTGTCCCCTTGTATAAAACTGCTCATATGTCCATGAAGATATCAGATAAAATTTGGAGAACACCTACACTTTGTAGAAGCAGCAATCTTGATTGCTGAGTTCTGTAATCGTTCACGTGGTTTCTGTAATGCCTTTCTGCAATTTCGCAAAGAATTTGCAAAAAGAGAAAAAATAATAAAAAATTACTGAGAATTTTACTCCAATATTATTTTAAATAGTCAAATTGTCACTTTTGTCAATTGTCCCTTACGTCATTTATCTCCAGGAACAAATTTAAGTATAATGAAACTATTTTTAGAAATGTTACTCTAATGAAAATTTGCATGCTAAAGTTTAAAATAAAGATTTTTTTCATAAATTATAAATTGTTTTACATTTATTCTGGCGAGAGAAATGTTGCGCCCTAGTTCTTATGTCACTACTGTCTCGTTGTATAAAACTGCTCATGTGACCATGAAGAGATCAGATAAAATTTGGAGAACACCTAAACTTAGTAGAAGCAGCAATCCTGATTGCTGAGTAAGTGACATGGTTTCTGTAATACCTTTGTTCTGTAATGCCTTTCTGCAATTTCGAAAGGAATTTGCAAAAAAAAAAAAAAAAAACTGTAAAATTTACTCTAATAATATATTAAATAGTCAAATTGTCGCTTTTGTCACTTGTCCCCCACGTTATGAACGTATCTTCAGGAACAAATTTAAGTAAAATGACAAAATATTTTTAGAAATGTTACTCTAATGAAAATTTGCATGCTAAAGTTTGAAATAAAGATTTTTTTTTATATAAATTATAAATAGTTTTATATTTATTCTGGCGAGAGAAATGTTGCGCCCTAATTTTTATATCACTACTGTGTCGTTGCATAAAACTGCTCATGTGACCGAGACGAGATCAGATAAAATTTGTAGAACACCCACACTTAGTAGAAGCAGCAATCCCAATTGCAGAGTAAGTCGCATAGTTTCTGTAATACCTTTGTTCTGTAATGCTTTTCTGCAATTTCAAAAAAAAAATTGCAAAAAAAAAAAAAAAATACTGTAAAATTTACTCCAATAATATATAAAATAGTCAAATTGTCACTTTTGTACTTAACCCCCATGTCATGCTTTTATCTTTAGGAACAAATTACAGTATAATGGCAAACTATTTTTAGAAATTTTACTGTAATGAAAATTTGCATGCTAAAGTTTAAAATAAAGATTTTATTTATAAATTATAAATAGTTTTATATATATTCTGACGAGAGAAATGTTGTGCCCTAGTTTTTATGTCACTACAGTCTCGTTGTATAAAACTGCTCATGTGACCATGAAGAGATCAGATAAAATTTGGAGAACACCTATACTTAGTAGAAGCAGCAATCCTGATTGTTGAGTAAGTCACATGGTGTTTATAATACCTTTGTTCTGTAATGCCTTTCTGAATTTTCGAAAAGAACATGAAAAAATAACTGTAAAATTTACTCCAATAATATATTAAATAGTCAAATTGTCACTTTTGTCACTTGTCCCCCACGTCATGCACTTATCTTCAGGAACAAATTTAAGTAAAATGACAAACTCTTTTTAGAAATGTTACTCTAATGAAAATTTGCATGCTAAAGTTAAAAACAAAGATTTTTTTTTATAAATTATAAATAGTTTTATATTTATTCTGGCGAGAGAAATGTTGCACCCTAGTTTTTATGTCACTACTGTCTCGTTGTATAAAACTGCTCATGCGACCATGACGAGATCAGGTAAAATTTGCAGAAGACCTACACTTAGTAGAAGCAGCAATCCCTATTGCAGATTAAGTCAAATGGTTTCTGTAATACCTTTGTTCTGTAATGCCTTTCTGCAATTTCGAAAAGAATTTGCAAAAAAAAAAAAAATAATAAAAATAAAAATAAAAATAAAAATACTGTAAAATTTGCTCCAATAATATATTAAATAGTCAAATTGTCACTTTTGTCTTTTGTCCCCCACGTCATGCTCTTATCTTCAGGAACAAATTTAAGTATAATGATACGTATTGTTAATTAGTTGTATACGTATTGGTAATATAGTTGATAAGTATGTCAGGAACAGTTTTATATTTATTCTGGCGAGAGAAATGTTGTGCCCTACACTGTTAAAACTTTTGCAGCATTCTGGCAGGCCATTCGACCGTTTTTTGAAAAACGGTTTCATATTCATAATTTAACTATATTCTGACCATAAAATGGCCAATAATATGGTCAGAATAGTGTTAAATTACGGTTGTGCAACCGTTTTCGGAAAAAACGGTCAAATGACCTGCCAGAATGCTGCAAATTTTTAACAGTGTAGTTTTTATGTCACTACTGTTGCGTTGTATAAAACTGCTCATTTGACCATAAAGAGATCAGATAAAATTTGGAGAACACCTATACTTAGTAGAAGCAGCAATCCTGATTGTTGAGTAAGTCACATGGTTTCTATAATACCTTTGTTCTGTAATGCATTTCTGCAATTTCGAAAAGAATTTGTAAAAAAAAAAAAAAAATACTGTAAAATTCACTCCAATAATATATTAAATAGTCGAATTGCCACTTTTGTCATTTGTCCCACATGTCATGCTCTTATCTTCAGGCACAAATTTAAGTATAATGACAAACTAATTTTAGAAATTTTACTATAATGAAAATTTGCATGCTAAAGTTTAAAATAAAGATTTTTTTTAAAAATTACAAATAGTTTTATACTTATTCTGGCGAGAGAAATGTTGCTCCTAGTTTTTATGTCACTACTGATTCGTTGTATAAAATTGCTCATGTCATCAAGGGTTCTAAAATTTGGTGGACACCTACATTTAGTAGAAGCAGCGATCTTGGTTGCTGAGTAAGTCACATGGTTTAATTATCTAAACTTCACAAGAAGTTACAAGCTGCAAAATAGATAGAAATATAACTAGTATGTTGTGGCCATCACAAAACTTTCTTCTATATAAATCACGTCAATTCAATCATTTAAATAGTAAAAGAAATTATATCAATTTATTCATATAAAAGTATACCTGAATTTGAAGTTTGATGAAAATTCGTGCATTAGTTATTGAGATAGAGCTGTAGGGGAAATTCTAAATAATGCAGCATAGCAGCGCCATCTGTTGTGCAATTTGCACCAAAACACAAACAGCACTAATTCATATTAAGGTATACCGGAATCTGAAGTTTGATGAAAATCCGTTTATTAGTTCTGGAGCGAGAGCTATTGTGGAAATCACAAAAAATGCTGCACAGCAGCGCCACCTGTTGAGCGATTTATACCAAAATGAACAAAACATCAATTCATGTCAAGGACTAACTGAATCTGAAGTTTGATAAAAATCCGTGCATTAGTTCTGGACATTGAGCTATTGTGAAAATCGAGAAAAATGCTGCATAGCAGCGCCACCTGTTGAGCGATTTACAGCAAAACATAAACAGCAGTAATTCATATCCAGGTATACCTGAATCTGAAGTTTGTTGAAAACCCAAGCATTAGTTCTTGAGATAGAGCTACTGCGGAAATCACAAAAAATGCAGCATAGCAGCGCCACCTGTTGAGCGATTTACACCACAAGGTGCAAAACGTCAACTCATGTCAAGCACTAACAGAATCTGAAGTTTGATGAAAATCCGTGCATTATTTCTTGAGATAGAGCTATTACGAAAATCGTGTAAATGCTGCAAAATGCAGCATAGCAGCGCCATCTGTTGGGCGATTTGCACCAAAACGTTACCAGCACTAATTCATATCAAGGATTAATTGAATCTGAAGTTTTATGAAAATCCGTGCATTAGTTCTTGAGATAGAGCTAGTGCAGAAATCGCGAAAAATGCAGCACAGCAGCGCCACCTGTTGGGCGATTTACACCAAAAACCAATCAGCACCAATTTATATTAGGGACTACTTGAATATAAATTTTTATTAAATTTCGTGCATTAGTTCTTGAGGTAGAGCGCCCACAAAATTTGTGTCACATACACACAGACAGACAGACAGACAGACAGACTCACAGAGTCACAGACAGACATTTTGTAAAAACATGTTTTTTGGAATCTCTGACCTCTAAAACGTGTAAATCCGTCGAAAACCGGAAGTCGAAAATTTTTACGAATCCAATACTTTCTTCTTGTAAAGATAGAAGAAAGTAAAAATGGGTTTATAAGCTGTCACTACTATCCTATACTTAAATTTATCTTATTATTATAGTTATTTAGTTATGATTTTGTCATAATGTAACATACTTTTGCTTAGTTCAAAATATCATATTGCAGACTTACTAAGATTATGTTACTATGACCACAGACGCAATTTTCTTAACTTTGTTACTCCTGTCCCCTTTCAACGAGATTGGATTAGCTCGCTACCTTCAAATTTTACTCAACCTTGATTATACACCAGATTTTGTGTTTAAAATTGTTCAACATATTCATTGAGCTCTCTTTGTGGATTTTATTTAATTAACTTTATGGGGATATTTATGGTTTGAATCAAATGCAATAAATTATGGACAAGTTGGAAATTGCTCGTCAAACGCGGCAAATGAGGTTCGTTCGTACTATAACTAGTTTTATAAATATATTTTGCACCGCATATTGTACTTAATGTATATTTTGGTGCCCCTCAAAAGTGCCTATCAATTTCATTCTGTTCGAAAGTCTGTGACATCATAAAAATGCACTTGAAATATTTTTTTCCCATTGGCTATAATGAAACGGAAAACTTTCGACAGTCCCTGTAATTAAACTATACATCCGATTTTCACAGAATTTGAAATGACTCGATAAAACTTTGCAACAATTATATATTTAAATTTTAAGACCATTTGGAAGGCTGTAACATCATTAAATTGCTCTTGCAATAATTTGTTGCCATTGGCCGCAATGTAACGGAAAAAATCTGATTGCCCCTGTAATGAAACTATGCATCCGATTTTCATAACATTTGAAATGACTCGACTAAATTATACAACAATTATATTTTTTAAATTTCAAACGATTCGGTTGGGTAGTTTTTGCGCTGTTGTATGCGGACGGACTGAACGACGACTATAGGTGTTACGTATATATATAATTACGAACGCTCCTTAAAAGGGTCTATTAGAGGTAGGTAAAATAAAGGAAAATGCTGTTTAAAGTTAATGTAAAATTAGTATAAAAGAATTTTAACATTCTGTGAAACATAAAATAAGCAAATGTAAAAGTTTATGTAAAATTAGTTATAAGAATGTTAACATTGTTTTTATTATCTATACTAATCTATACTAACATTATAAAGAAGAAAAAATTGTGTGTATGTTAGAGGTAATCTCTGGAGTTACCGAACCGATTTCAAAAGTAATGATATCAAAATGATGGTGTTAGTCCAACTTAGAATATAGGCTATATTTTATGTCGGTGGCACTACCCCAAAGGGGGTGCAGGAGCAAAAAAATTTCTAAAAATGCAATTTTTGTGTTTTGGAAGGGCCCAGAATCATTAAATTTGGAATGGTTGTTACTTATAATATATAAATGATATCTAAGATCATTTTCTAAACAATTCGAAATTTAAAAAGGAATGAAAATGCACAAAAAGCGTTCTAAAAAACGTTCTAAATGGTGGTTTCTACACTATCTCAGGAAATACCAAACTTACTTAAAAAAAATAATAGTGTCAAAATGATGGTGTCAACCCTTGCTTCAAGATAGGCTATATTTTATGTCGGTGCCACTACCCCAAAGGGGGTGTAGGATCATAAAACGTTCTAAATTACAGTTTTTGCGTTACTGAAGGGCCTAGAAATATGAAATTTGAAGTACTAGTTACTTATTAGATATAAAACATTTCTAAGAACAGTTCTTAAAAATTTCGAAATTTAAAAAGGGGTGAAAATGCGAGAAAAAAGTTCTAAAAAACGGTCTAAATGGGGTTTTCTGCCCAATCTAAGGAAATACCAAAGCGATTTAAAAAATAATAGGGTCAAAATGATGGTGACAACCCTTGCTCTAACATAGGCCTTTCTCCAAGATAGGCTATATTTCATTTCGGTTCTACTACCCCAATGGTGGTGATGGCGCAAAAAAGTTTTAAAAATGCAATTTTTGCATTACTGAAGGTCCTAGAACTATGAAATTTGAAATATTAGTTACTCCTTAGATATAACGGATATCTAAGAACAGTTTTTAAAAAATTCGAAATTTAAAAGGGGTGATTTTGCACGAAGAGGGTTCTAAAAGACATTCTAAATGGTGATTTCTACTCAATTTCGGGAAGTATCAAATCGATTTCAAAAGAGATGGTTGTAAGTTGGTGATGACAGACATTGCTCTAACATGGCTCAGTTTTATTTTTGTATCACAACCACCTTGGGTTTGCATGAGAAAAAAACGTTCTAAATTGCAGTTTTGTTTTATGGAAGGGCCTAGAATCATAAAATTGGAATGGTAGTCACTTATAAAATATCAATAATCTCTAAGAAAATTTCCTTAAAAAAAAATCGAAATTTAAAAAGGATGAAAAGGCGCTAAAAGCGTTGTAAAAACATTCTAAGTTGCGATTTCTATACAACCACAGGAAGTACTGAACCGATTTCAAATATAATGATGTAAAAATGATGGTGACAGCTCTTGCTCCAAGATAGGCTATATTTTATGTCTGTTTCCACTAACCCAGAGGAGATGCAGGAACTAAAAACGTTCTAAAAATGCGATTTTTGAATTATGGAAGGACCCAGATTCATGAAAGTTTGCATGATATATATGTATTAGATGTAAATGATCTCTAAGAACATTTCGTTAAAAAATTGAAATTTGAAAGGTGTGAAAATGCGCGAAAAGCGTTCTAAAAATTTTCTGAATGCCGATTTGTGATCAATCTAAGGAAGAATCAAACAGATTTCAAAAGTAACGGTAGGCAAATTGATGCTAACAGCCTCTGCTCTAACATAGACGCTATTTCATGTCAGTGTCACTATCACCTATAGGTTTCAGGAGCAAGAAACGTTCTAAGTATCGATTTTTGTGATCGGTAGGGGCCAGCAACTTGAAATTAGGCAAGGTACATATGTATTAGATATAAATGATCTTTATAAACAATTTCGGAAAAATTGGAAATTTAAAAGGGGTGAAAATGTGCGAAAAGCGTTCTAAAAACGTTGTAAAACATTCTAAATAGCGATTTCTACCCAATCTCAGGAAATACCAAACTTATTTCAAAAGTAATGGTTGCAAATTGATGGCGCCAGTCCTTGCTCCAACATAGGCTATATTTTATGTTGCTGTCACTACCACCTCGGTGTGCAAGAGCAAAACATGTTCTCATTTGCATTTTTTGCATAACTGGGGGTCTAACATTTTGAAATATGGCATGGTATTTACCTAAATATGCAACTGGTTTCTAAGAACAGTCGAAAGAAAATTCCAAATTTAAAAGAATGAAGTGAGCGAAAAGCATTCTAAATTACAATTTTTATGCAATCATACCAAATACCAAACCGATTAAAAAAATTATTGTGACAAATTGTTGGTGATAGAACCTGCTCAAACGTAAGCTATATTTTATGTCTGTGCCACAACCACCAGAGGGTTGCAGGAGCAAAAAAATTTCTAAATGCGATTTCTGTGATACTGAAGAGGCTAGAAACTTTAAATATGGCATGGTAGTTACTTATAAAATATAAATGCCCTCGAAGAACTGTCGAAAATAAATTCGATTTAAAAAGTGGTGAAGCAAAGGAGACGTGCGAAAAGCATTCTAAAAAAGTCGTAAATTACGATTTTTATGCAATTTCAGGGGATATAAACCGATTATAAAAGTAATAATAGCGAATCTATGGTAACAATCTCTGATCGTACACAGGCTTTATTTTATTAAGATGATTCTACCACCTGGGGTTCACAGAAGAATAAACGTTCTAAAAAAGGCCTTTAACAGCTTTCTAAATTACATTTCTGTGGAATATTAGGAAACAAGAAACCGATTTAAAAATTAATGTTTGCAAATTATTGGTGACAATTCCTATTTCAACATAGCCCTTTTGACATGATGGTTAATTTTAAGATGTAAGAAGATGGTTTCTAAAAAATTCAAAACTTCAAATGAATACAGAAATAAGCGTATTAGCGTTGAAATAAGCGTTGAGCATAAAAGTATCAAAATATTTTCTAAATTATCATTTATTTAGTTTTATTTCTTTTTATTGATTTAAGTCTAATTTCCGCCTAATGAAGTGTAATGTTGAAGTTTGGTCAAACAATGTTTTAAATAGTAATTTTTGAATTATTCCTTAAAGTATAATTTATTTTAATTAAAATTAGACATATTAATCTAACTTGGCATATTTCAAATATTATGCGTGCAAAGCCTCGGGGTTTACTAGTAAATTATAATGTATTATTTTGACTTTCTTTAGCTCTGAAAGAGCATTTTGTTTGTGTTAGTAAATAAACTATAAATTACATAGAGCCGTTTCATAATGTTTTTTCATCATTATAATTTTGGTTTTCCATCCAAGTATGACCACGGGTTTAAATAAGCCGTTCGTTAAAAAAATTGAGAAACCTTGCTATGTATCATTGACTATATTCCTGTTAAATTTAATGGAAGTGGAAATTTTTAAAGAATCTGAGGATTGTGCAATTTTATGATTCTGCAATAAGCTTTAAATAGCATTCAAGTATGGAAGTGTTTATTCATAAGTATACATCCGTTTTATATGTTTTGAAAAATATGAAGATTACATAAGCTTTTCTTCTTTCTTTAAGCTATAGAAAACCACAATTATGTATGATAAATTCTAACGAAAACTGCCAAAGACAATTTTACAAAAATGAGTTTTTTGTATTTTTTAAAGACACATTGATGAGAAAAAAATAGTTTCATTTTTTAAAAGTCTTTTATTATTACTATTTAAAAGCGGATATCTGATACTAAGCTCGTTAGGGAAAAAATATATTTAATCCGCGCGTTATTAAAGTATTTTTATAGGCCATTAAATAAAAAAATATCCTCTTCTTAATTACACTCATGCTTTTAAATATTTAAACCTACGCGAATACATCTAAAAAAAAACTTTAAGGGAGTCTCCTTTCAGTAAAAAAAGTTATACGTTTTTGTATGTAAGTAAAAACGCAACAAAACAAAATGTGCATTTAGTAATTAAAGTTAAGATTTTAAAAGAAGATATATTTTAAATAAAGAATGTAATCATTTTTTTATGTAAGCTATTTAGTTACGGAGTGGTTATAAAAATTTGCGATAAATATACACTGCTGGCCATTAAAATTGCAACACCATGAAAGATTGAAAATACAAAAAAACTTATTTATTGTACGTAAACAGTATGGCATGAAAACGAAATGATTAAATTTGTAAACAGTTTGAGGGTTTTCAAGGGTGCGAAATTCGTAGAAACAGCTGCTCCCCCTGGCAGTTAAAATTGCCCATACCCGGTTAGGCATGGAGTCGAACTGGGCTCGGAGGACAGAAACGGGCAACCCATTCCATGCTGCTTTAAGCCTATGCCACACTTCATCAACCGTATTAGCTGGAGAAGGGTGGCGGGATAGTCTCTAAGCAATTCATGACCAGATGTTTTCAATAGGTGACAGATCTGGAGGCCGTGCAGGTTAGGGCAGCAATCGAATACCTTGTGTATCGAGGGAGGTCAGAACACGACGTGCAACATGTGGTCTTCCGTTATCTTGCTGGAAGATGGCGTTTGGCAGGCGTCTAAGATAGGACACAACCACTGGACGTACGATGTCAAAAATGTACCGATCTGCGTTCAAATTACCAGCGATCCTAACTAGAGATATGCATGTCGTGTACCCAATGGCTGCCCAAACCATTACGCCAGGTGCAGGGCCCCTATGCCAATATCGAATGCAAGCAGGGGACAGGCGTTCTACTCGGTGCCTCCAGACACGTATACGGACATCGGAATACTGCACGTAGAACCGGGACTCGTCTGAAAAGACGGCATTATGCCTTTCCTGCATCCAGCTTTGTCGTTCGGCGCACCTGAGTCGCCGACCCTCTCTATGCTGAATTGTCAATTGAAGCCGCAGTACTGGTCGCCGTGCTGACAGTCCACACTGCTGCAAACGTCGCCTCACCGTACGAGCGGATACTGGCGCGCTGCACACATGCCCGTTTCCCGACTAATGGTCCGTGATGTGGTTGTACGATTTTGTAGGGCCGACCTCACAATATGTCTTTCCTCTCGGGCGTTAAAATGGGAGGGCGTCGAGATCCTGCAAGCCGTTCAGTATGACCCTCAGCAATCCATTGATTTCATATTTGCATGACAGTGGTTGGATTTCGACCAGTGCTGCAGTGCTTCAGATGTCATTTCTCCCACCTGCCTCGTCTAAATGCGCTGAAATACTAATCATTTGCATATTCCAACCTCTTCGTCATTTCATGTTATTTTGACGTTCGTCAGATCATTCCTTCCTGGTGTTGCAATTTTAATGGCCAGCAGTGTACTTAACAACGCATTCATGTTACATTGTATAAAATTATAACAATGACAATATTTGGTGGTTTTTAAAGTTCTATTACTCTTACTACCTTTAAATATAAGCTACAGTCTATGAAAAGTTTTAGACATACATGAGAATTGTGAATATACATGCTACAACAACAAATTTTAATTTATTAAATTAATAATAAGGTTTTTTTGGTACTTTTCCAGTATAGGGACCTTGGCGTATTTTTTAAAGATTGGCGTAATTTGTGCTTCAGAAAGGGAGATTTGTTGCCAAATGCTATAAACAGTTATGAAAACAAACTTAATGAACTTTTCATCTTGTTTATATACGAATATATAATCAGATTTTAGTAATTAAAAGTAAGACATTTAAAAACAGATATATTTTAAATAAAGAATGCAATCATGTTTTTTTATGTAAGCTATTTAGTTAAGGAATGGTTATAAAAATTTGCGAAAAATATACTTAACAACGCTGTGATGTTTGCGCACGCCCTCTACCCTATAGAAGTGCCCTCTGTGGCCGAAAGAGGAGAAACAAAGCAGAACCTGGAATGGCTTCGCCTAAGAAGGTGGTCCATAAGTGCTGAGAACGTTTTGGCTACTGCCAGCCGTAAAGAGTCAAGATGCAACTATAAGATTTGCTCAATATGATTTAATGTCATGTGCTAATTTGTTTCTGCCAGTCTTTGTTCATCGTGCCGTCCTATGTGTATAATAAACCTTTGTGTTGTTTCGATAATTGGCCATACTTTATAGAGAAAAGCCAACACGAGACCATCTGGTCGTCATTACACTGGTGCCAGAAAAAGGGGATTTGGCCAAAGTGAATTTAACGTGCACTACGGATACCTATCGGATTATCTTTTTACGGAGGTAAGACTTTATTAGATTATTTTAAAGAGGGCAGATAAGCTGTCAAAATTAAAAAAGCTCGAGGCATAACTAAAAGTTCTATAACGTCAATAATTTAAAAAATCGAAGATAATTACGTGCCCGACACGCCAAACTTAGATGATCTGGAAGAAAATTTGGTGATGTTAGAACAAAAATCCAGTGATTTAAAACAAGAGGACAGCGAAATTTTATCATTAATTGATGATTTATCTGAAGTTGAAAAGGATGCTAAAGCTTCGTCAGAGTACCAGAAAAAATTATACTTTGGAAGTTCAGAGTAAATAAGAAACTCAAACAAAAAGATCAAAACGAACCCCCCCCCCCCCCCCCCCCTGTATGTCCCACAAATAATAGGTGCGTAGACTTTCCGAACACGGTAAAACTACCGACACTTAAAATTGAGAAATATTATGGAGATATTAAGCTTTTCCAGAATTTCTGGAACTCGTTTAAAACAGCAGTACATGATAATGGACACCTGTCAAATATTTAGAAAATGAATTATTTATTCAGTTATTTAAGTGGGAGTGCGTATAATTCTATATCGGGTTTTGCGTTATCTGATAAAAATTACATAGAAACCGTCGACGTACTTAAAAAACAGTTTGGTAGAAAAGATTTAATTATTACCAGTCATATTAATACGCTGTTAACTTTAAAACCGGTCATAAAATCGCATGTCGTCATGTCATTACGTAAATTATATGACGCCATTCAAACCCAGATTCGCAGTCTCAGGTCATTAGAAATGGAAGCGGATAGTTTCGATGCACTTTTGAGCCCATTAATTTTAAAAGACTACCATATAGTTTATCTCTGGAATTTAATAGAGAAAGTGTCAAAAACGCAGAATCAAATTACGGTGTGGATAAATTATTATCATTTATCCGAAATGAATTGGAAAGAAGAGAAAAACATGGTCAAATAATTAATGTCTCTTCTGATTATTCAAGGCCAAAGCACTTACCAGAATTATTACCCGAATTTAAACAGATTAACAAAGCATTTGGCTTCAGTTCATCTCAAATGTCTGCTGGTGAGAGGGTTTGTTTATTTTGCAAGGCAGTTAATCATTTAACTGAAAATTGTGACAGATTTTCAATTCAGGAAAGAATTAATAAATTGAAAACTGAGGGTAGATGTTTTGCGTGCTTGAAGCGAAAACACGTAATAAATATTGTATGGAAAAAACTAAATGTAGGCTGTGTTTCAAATTACACCACGTGTCAATTTATAATTCTTTAGTTGGGAAGGGTAATAAATCAGAAAAAGATACGAATGAAAACGCTCTGTCAGCTCGAGTAATGTCGCGGAATGTATTTTATTTAGGGCGGGGGCGAGAAAAGAGAAAGTTAATTGAACCACTCCAATTTATAGACTTAGAATTTGAAAATAGAATTTTGCGAGGAGTCATCGATAGCGGTACTCAGATTTCAATTATAAAGAGTGATTGTGTACCGGAGCATTTTAAAGTACCACCAGGATCAATTATACTTAAATCAGTTTTGGACACCAGTTAAGAGCACCGTTAATAAACATTCCACTAAGCACAGCGGCTGATAAAGTACATTGCAGGGTGTTATAAAAAATAGTAGTAACGTGCGCGATGGTTGATAATTTAATTAATGATTTACTGTTATCTTTAAATGCTCATAAGGAATTAAGCACAATAAGCGAATGTAACGAACCCGACACCACAATAAATGATTTTAGTACTATAAATTTGCCCCGTACGAGAGAAAACAATGCGGTAGGTTTAGATTTAGTTTGCACTGCTACGGAGGCCGGGCAGGTTAAAATAGCAAATGCAAACGAGAATATTGATAACGATGGTAATGAATATACCAGTAATTTCACGAACGACTCGGAAAAATTTAAATGGGAACAAAAGAGGGATGCATCACTAAATCAATGTTGGACAGATGCTGAAAACGGGCGTAATAATTATTTTGTTCAGGACAACCTGTTATATCATCGTGACAAGATATTAGGAGAAACGCTATATCAATTGCTCGTACCTGAGCCGCGTAGAAAGTAGTTGTTAGAGCTCGCTCATTCAAGCCCCTGGGGCAGACATTTAAGAAAACGAAAGACCACTAAAAGATTAAAATATTCTTTTTTTTGGCCTGGGATTAAGACATATGTGAGCGAGTTTTGCGACAAATGTTTATCCTGTCAGCTTCGAGCGAAAGCAAATAAGTTCGATAATGTACCGATAACCCCAGTTACTCGTCCCGACGGGGCGACGCAGATTACTAAAGACGATCCGAATAATCTCCACCAGAAATTACACCTAGACCGTTTAACAGATAAGGAGAAGGAAAAACTAATTAATGTTGTGGGCATACAGGGAGGTGCCGAATGGTACAGGGAGGTGCCAAATGCTACGACGGACGTTAGTCCAGTACAGATGTTGTATGGTAGGCGTCCAACTGGTCCTCTTTCTATATTAAAGTCACCATGTACTAATGAGACACCTTTACCATTTAATCAAGTAGGCTCAGTTACCAATTACTTAAATAACTTGAAAGTACAGTTTTGCCATTTTTGCCAAAAACATTTGCGCGATAATGAAGTCCTAGAGTATAAAGCTCAGACAACACCTATAGGCGTGAGATATGCTGAAGATAATAATTTTTGTGAAATTGAAAATGCCCCTAAGATAACTAGAAATGATCCGAACAAACTGAAACATGCTCCTGATCCAGAGAATGTAGCAGCGATACAGAATATAGAAGTTTCGAAATGCCAAGAACATTATGCCACTATAGAGAAGGAAGCCTGAGCGGTTATTTTCGCTCTAAAAATTTTTTAACATTATATATACGGCTCGCAAGTGACTGTTGTGAGTGACCACAACCCTTTGAAATTCTTGACAAACTGTGCATCCCAAAGTGCACGCCTTCAAAGGTAGGCTCTGACATTGCAGTGATTTCAAGCCCACATAGCCTATCGACGTGGAAAACTCCACACTAATGCTAACTCTTTACCACTTCACCGGCGAAGGGTATGGGGAAACAGTGCTTTTACCCCCGAGTTATCTCGGGGCAGCCGGTGAAGTGGTTAAGTAGACTTTATGCCTCACACTGGACTTAAATGAATGAAACTTTGCCTTTCAAAAAACTTACCATAAAATTTTGGACTTATTTTGTTTATCATCATATGTACCTTCAAGACTTTTCTGAATATGATTGTGTTGGACACTAATTGATTGAACCTTATCATTTGAGCTTTTAAATATTTATTCTAGAACTTTAACGTATTAATACTAGTATCATAATCTTATATTGCATAGTATCTCAGTTATCCTTTTTAGTTATCTTTATGTTAAGTAAGTATTGTAATTTTGATTATTATTAATAATGTGTTTACTAAAATGTTTATAGAGATCCACTAGATTTTGATTAGTCTTTAAAGACTAAATCAAAACTTCGAATGGGGGAGGTGTGATGTTTGCGCACGCCCTCTGTGGCCAAAAGAGGAGAAACAAAACAGAACCTGGAATGGCTTCGCCTAAGAAGGTGATCCATAAGTGCTGAGAACGTTTTGGCTACTGCCAGCCGTAAAGAGTCAAGATGCAACTATAAGATTTGCTCAATATGATTTAATGTCATGTGCTAATTTGTTTCTGCCAGTCTGTGTTCACCGTGCCGTCCTATGTGTATAATAAACGTTTGTGTTGTTTCGATAATTGGCCAATCTTTATAGAGGAAAGACCACACGAGACCATCTGGTCGTCATTACAAACGCATTCATGTTACATTGAATAGAAATACAATAATGAAATAACATGGCGATTTTTGAAATTATATTGCTCTTACTGTACCTTTAAATATCAGCTACAATGAAAATATTGAGACATACATGAGCACAGTGAGTATTCATGTTACAATAACAAATTTTAATTTATTAAATTAAAACTAAGATTTTTGATACTTTTTCAGTATAGTGGCCTTGGAGTACTTTTTAAAATTTGGCTTAATTTGGACATCAGAAATTGCGATTTGTTTCCAAATGATATAAACAGCTATGAAACAAATTTATTTAACTTTTAAGCTTGTTTATATACAAATTTATATAACCAATAAACATTATATATATATATATATCATTATTGTTTTTTATAAACAATTTACCTCTGATTATGTATAAACATAGATAAAACGCTGCTTTATACTAAATAAATTGTATAAATATTGCAAAGCTGCTTGTTTATATGAAACAAGCCATTTTCTCAGTCTCCCTAAGGGCCTTATAATGGAAAAGTACCGTATTTTTTACAAACATATTTTAATAAAAGAATTAAATATTATCTTTTATTTAAGATATTTAATTATACAGTCAAGCCATAGTAGTTTGACTATGAATCCATTTGTTTTTAATATTACATATGTTGGATATGTTAAATGTACTTTTAAATAGCATGAGTTAATAAAGTGAATATAAATCTGAAATTATTCATGCGATTTTGCAGGATGATTTACATATTTTAAAGCAACAGATTTCAATAAACACATATTGTAGCTAATTCCAACAGCATAATATTATTTTTAATACTTTAATATTTATCCGACAAACTGAAATTATTAATATTTTCCGACTAACTCAAAATAGATAATGTCAAAAATAAAGTATAATACAAATATATAAACTATATATAGTCTATCACAAAACATGAATATTACAAAGACGTTTTTGTTATATTTTAAAGCACCTAAGAAAAGTAATATCTATGAAATGTAACAAAAAACATTGAAAGATTAAAACAACTTTTAAAAACAAACCTCGTATGCTGGGTTAGCACAAGTCTTTCTTCTATATAAATCAAATCGCCTGAAATCAAAATTAAATGACACTAGCCGCCCCCGGCGAACAGTTTGGTCTCCCTTAAAATTTATACTAAGCATGCTAAGCATTGTATCATGTTACTTTTATTCAAAATTTAATTTAATAATTTACTTGGACTCCCTTAAATATAATTAGTATAATCCCTTAAGCTAATATTAGTATTTAAAATTTGCATTAAAATATCTCAATTTGTTGATTTTCTGTAAGCAAGTAAACCCTACTGGTTTACAGTGGAAGTCTATTGGAATTTGGCGAAATATTAGAGATGTCACCAAGTTGACGTCACGTTTGGCAACTAATTTTGGTCGCCAAATTTGGCGGCATTTCTCGACAGAATAGCCCCCCCATGGTAAACCCTTATAGGTATTGAGATGCATTAAATGCTGTTCAATAACCAAAGAAATGCCTTTCATTCGGGCGTTGCCATTAAACAATTAACAAATAATCATGATTTCTATGCCACGTATGATTGCGTAATAAAGATAGAGATTGTATTCGTTCTTGAGTCGCAACTTTGGCGGAAATTGTGAAAAACAAAGAACAGCAGCTGCACTTGTTAGTCCACATACACCCAAACCCAATAAGGTTCATAAAAGTTGTAATTTTCAAATCATGCAAAAAATGTCCACGCTAGGATTAGAACTGGGGATCTCGTGGCTGAAGTTGCTAATGCTTTGCCAACTGAGCTAATACTGGATGAATCTTGAGGACCCGATTCACCCAGCTAACCTTCTTGATCATAGCATCTGGTCTGATACGTGAATTAGCTCAACAGAATAAATCGCAGCTAATAGAAACAGCTGTAAATTCTGGGTACGCAATTACACTAGATTAATTTTAAGACAAATATGCTATTAATTTTAACACAATTATTCTAAGAGGTAAACTAATTGGTAATCTAATTAGTAACCTGCGATTTATTCTGTTGAGATGACTCATATATTAGACCAGATTCTATGATCAATAAGGTTAGCTGGATGAATTAGGTACTCCAGATTCACTCGGGATAGCTCAGTTGACAAAGCATTAGCAGCTTCAGCCAAGAGATCCTTGGTTCAAATCCAGACCCGGACATTTTTCATCAAGTTGGAAAATTAAAACTCATACGATATATTTCCCAAAACTAAGTCTAGTCTAATTCAGTTTGTCTAATAGAATATGAAGTTTGGTGAAGTTCCGTCCATTAGTTCTTGGGAGATAGCTAACGCGGAAATGCAGCATTTTAGCGCCAATCATTGGGAGATTTACACCAAAACCTAAACAGCGTCTGCTTATGTCAAGGTCTAACAGAGTAAAAAATTTAATAAAATTCCTTGCATTCGTTTTTGAGATATAGCTATCGCGCAGATCGTGAAAATGCAGCATTTCAGTGCCATCTGTTGGGCGATGTACGTCAAAACCTAATTGGCGTGCATTTATACCATGGATTAAATTAATCTAAACTTTATGAAATTCCGTGCTTTAGTTTTTGAGATAAAATGCCCACAAAAGTTGTGTCGCATACAAACAGACAGACTCGTGAGCATACATTTTATAAAAAATAGTCAAATCGTACATGGACCATCCAAAATGCATAAATCCATCAAAAACTGGAAGTCGAACTTTTGCACGATTCCAGTACTTTCTTCTTGTAACAATAGAAGAATTTGAAATATTTTACAAACTTTAGAGTTTTCTACATACACCAAAGAAAACAAATTATCTTTTATTTTAAAATTTTAAGGGAATATATGAAACTAAATTTGTTAAAAGAAATATAAGCCACGTATTTGTACCTTTAACAGACCATTAAAATAAAATATTTTTCTTCATAGTTACACTCGTTCTTATAAATATTTAAATTACGCATGTTTATTTAAGGATGGAAAATTTTAAAGGCGTCCTATGTCAAGTAAAAAAGAAATGTTAGACATTTCTTCCTCATTAGTGACTCTCTGTGAATAAAAATGCGACAAAAACAAAATGCATGTTTAGTAATAAAATGTAAGACTTTAAAAAGTTATATTTTGAGCAAATAATTGAATCTTACTTTTTATTTAAGATATTCAAATGCAGAATGTTTTTAGAAAAAGATGATACACATATTTTATTTCATTGGTAATACATTTGTGTTAAGTTCTATAAAAACATAATAATGAAGTCATTTGATTAAAGTTTTGGGGCTTCGCTATTTTTAAATATATGTAAGGCAGTACTATGCAATTGTTTTAGCGCTGCACCTCATTTCTGTGCATGTGAGGGGTCTGTGGTAACTGGATATATAGCTAGTACTGTGGTTATTGTGAATCAGTCGTTTCAACTGCCTGTGTAGGTAAAGCTCGTGATTTAGACGATTTAAGTCGCGGACAAATAATAGGCAACTCAATTTTCGAAATATGTAGAGAATTAAAATTTTCCCCTTCGACAGTCTCAAGAGTATATCTAGAACACACGGATGGCGAAAAATAAACTAGCAATCGGGCAAACTTCAAAGGAAAATTAGCATTGAAAGAGCGTGATAGTAGACCGCTCAGACGTATTGTTTGTATCCAGCGAAGCCAAACATAAGCTCAAATTATCCCACAGCTGAGTAAGGGTTCCAGCCATACAATCAGTAAATGGACTGTTCAACCATGTTTTTGTGTGATTTTATTATTATTATTGTTGTTGTTTGTTTATTATCATCAGGAGGGCCCGACTAAGGCTATGGGGCGGGGGGAGGCGGGGCAAGTATCATTTGGAGGGGCCCCCTTTTATATGTCTATAGAATTCGTTTGGAATAATGTGGAAGTGGCTAGAACAAAACTTCATACTATTGTATGTATGCATAAATTTTAATTATTCCTTGTGGCTTAGTGGTACAGCTCTGGAGATCTATTCCAGGGGTCCGGGCTCGATTCCCGGCTTGGACATTTTTCACTAAGTTGGTTTACGACTTGTTAGCAATGTGATTATTCACGTATTTAATATTGCATAAATTTTGTACCCGGTACCGCTCCCATCTGTAAACAGGGTATCACAAAATATTGTCATAATAAAATTTTAATCATTAGTTTTTTAATCATATAGTTTGTTTTTTGCATGTGTGCAGGGGGTACTGGAAGTAGAGAGGGGAAGAGGGGCCGCACTTCATCCTAAATGTTTGAAAATATAGGAATTTTAGTCACTTTTGGATAATTTTAATCATTTGGCACCTTTTAATGAAAATCCTGATTACTCTTATGGGGCCCCCGGGCAGCTGCACCGCATGCCCCTGCGTAAGTCGGGCCCTGATCATCAGAAAATGTATTAAGTTTTGGATAGGGTTGAAACAAACTTCTACGTTTGACTATGGACGTCGGATCCTAGTTGAAAAAGATATATTCCTCAAGAAGCTGGCGTTCTGATAGCAATTTTCGTGACATTTTCTCGATTTTTCTTAGTTGTGTTGTACATGGACTCCTCATGAAGAGAAGGGTGCTTCGCAACGAGGGATCCCGGCGATTCGCAAGCAACTGACGTTCAAAAGAATGAAGGAAAATATTTATTTTATTGATCAATATGATCAAGATTAACTCAGTCACTCCGATTAATAAAATAAAGCATAAATTTAAGACGAAAATCAAAGTCGGTATAGTTGTGTTTAGCTTTTTGAAGTTTTAACATGTATGAGAACGAAAAGTTTGTAACGAAATGTAAACGAAAGTTTTGGGATTGGCACATCCGAGTACTTTCAAAATAAGTGCATTTGAAGCATAGATTTGAATCCTGTTTTACATTTAACCCTTTGTCTTCCATATTATGATGTAATGAAAATTTTAACTTCCAAAGCAATAGTTGAAAGTAAGAATACTTGGGCAATAATTTAATAAATTTTGTAAAGATTTTATCTATGAAAATTAATATACTAATTCGGTTTTTATTGGCAGTTTGTGAGGTACTTGTGATTTTATTAAAATATTTCTTATATTGTCTTTAGTATTATATACAATTAGGACAGCTGCAAATATAATTGTTTTATAATAAATAATACACAAATTTTCATAACAGGATCTTTTGATTCCAGATTTTTCAACGTCAAGAAACCGAATATACTGGGATTTCATATTCAACGTGTAGAGACGAGCATGGTGACAATGTGGATTTCCTTTACTTGCGGTTCCTTCTGTCGAGCTTTCTCGAATAACAAATCAGATGTCTTTGCCCCAAAGATGGTCTGAATGAATTTTCCCTAGAAGAGCACAGCAGTGGGTGCGGCCATGGGAACCAAAAAATCTCCGTGTCAAAGGAAAATAAATACCAAATGGATTAGAGAAGATCGCTACTTTTCGTGAATATATAATTCAATCTTCCGCAATGGTGTAATCTTTTTAAAAAACAGAGTAATTCACCGTGTTTTTGGAGTCTGCGGTTTCTGAACGGGGGTTGTGTGAGAATAGCACTGTAGGTGGCACATCCCCTAAGTGTTTGAAAAGGAAATATTAAAATTGCACTTCTTAATTCTTGCAGACATATACAGAATAAATATAACCATAATGACCAGTCATACATGGAATCCAGATTAACTTATCAAAATATCAGCATTTTTATCCACTCAGTGGCCATTATTAGCATTCTTAATTTATTATTGTATTTTATGTGAACAAACCCGGAAGCAAAGAGCCTCATTTCAACTTCTACGGATTCAGCTCTTGTTATATTTAACATTTTGGCATTATTTTGTTTTTAATCCTTATATATTATTTTATAACAGCTATTTAGCAAACGTTATAATTCTTACATTATCCGTTATCACCAGTTTGCTTATTTGTGAGAATAAAATGTGAAAATAAAACAACCATACTTTTATCCATAGAAATTTATTATGTTTATTGCGCTTATTTTTAACACTTTCCAACATTTTTCCTGGAAAGTGTTTATGACTTCGGTTTGTCTGGCCGTCTGTCAACGCTCTAACTCTCGTAAATATGCTCGGATCGTTCTGAAATTTTTGGATGTGAGTAACCTCTACCATAGCACGTTCCCTATTTCAAATGAAGTTTGTAGCATGTTTAGTTCATTTACAGGGACAGTCAAAAGTTTTCTGTTACATTACGGCCAATGGGAAAAATCCGTTTCAAATGATTTTTAATGGTGTTACTCTCTTTCAAACATAGTAAAATTGATATTCATTTATGAAGCCCACTAAAATATGCATTCTGTTGAATATGCGGTGCAAAGAATAGTTACTGTTCATTTACAGGGCCACACAAAAGAATTTCCTTCATAATGGTATAGGGAATATTGTTTGCGGTGTATTTGAAAAGATTTCAGATACTATATTGTATCCGAATTACTGTATATTAGTAATGATCGCTCGAAATGCATTTCTAATTATGATATCCGCTTTTTTAGGGTTTCGTTCATCTGACGAAACCCTATTCGTCTCGCTCTTCTGTCTGTCTGTCCGTCTGTCACAAATCCCGTTCTCAGAAACTATACATGTTGGAGACTTGAAATTTTGCATGCTTATAGCTGAACACCACATATCATACGACAAATCATAAAGTTTTGAAAAAGTCGTACATTTAATCCTTTGGGCTCCACATGTGTATTTTAAACAATTCTTTCCAATTGAGCCTTAATTAGGTTGGAGGCGTGAAATTTTGCATACTTATAGCTGAACACCTCACATCAAATTACAAATCATAAAATTTTGAAAAAGTCGTACATTTAAGCCTTTGGGCTCCCACATGTGTATTTTAAACAATTCTTTCTAAGCGAGTCCCTAATTAGGTTAGAGGCGTGAAATTTGGCATACTTATAGCTTAACACCTCGCATCAAATGACAAACCATAAAAGTTTGAAAAAGCCGTACATTTAACCCTTTGAGCTCCTACGTGTTTATTTTAAACAATTCTTTCTAAGTGCAAATTTTAATTAATTTTTCAACTACTTTTCAGCAGTGAAACTACGCTTGAAATTACCGCCTTACCGACTTGTATATGTCAGAGATGCCAAGCTGGGCACCGTCCTTGTGGCTTAGTGGTAGAGCACTGGAGATCTATTCCAGGGGTCCGGGTTCGATTCCCGGCTTGGATATTTTTCACTAAGTTGGTTTAAGCCTTGTTAGCAATGTGATAATTCATGTCTTTAATATTCTTTCTAAGTGAGCCCCTATTTAGGTTGGAGGCGTGAAATTTTGAATACTTATAGCTGAACACCACAAATCATAAAATTTTGAAAATATCGTACATTTGACCCTTTGGCCTCCCACATGCGTATTTTAAGCAATTCTTTCTAACTGAGCCCCTTATTAAATTGGAGATTTGAAATTTTGCATACTTATACCGGAACACCTGAGGCCAGGCGACAAATCTTAAAATCTTGAAAAAGTCTTAAGTTTAACCCTTTGAGCTACTAAATATGTATTTTAAGCAATTCTTTCTAAGAGAGCCATTTATTAAGTTGGAGACATGGATTTTTGCATACGTATAGCTGAATACCTCAGATCCCACGGCAAATCATAAAATTTTCAAAAAGTCTTATAATATTTACTCCTCCGGGCTCTAACTTTTGTATTTTAAGCAATTTTTCTAACCTCTGCCCTTTTCACCCGGGGAGCAGGTTTCCAACTTTTGCCGACACCCCTTTGACCATTCTTTCATATTATGCACCATAGCCTTACATATTTTAGTTCCACTTTTTACCGCCAGGGGCGCCTACTTATCTCGGCTGCTATCGGCCCAATCCCCTCGACTAATATATCTACGGATAGTCTATAAAACGGAGTTCCGTTCGGATAGAGCAGTGGTTTCCAACGTGGGGCGTAAGCCCTACTGGGGGCAATTTCGCTTTTCAGGGGGACAATTCCAAACTTATTATACTCTCATTCACTATAAGTTTCTTTTGTCATTTTGTTTTGGAAAAGTGAGTCTGTAGAGTAAAAATAAATGGAATACAAGCGAAATTTAAAAAAAAAAAATCAGCTTTTTTATTGAATTTTAAAAATGTTCCCAATCAAATGGTTAAAATATAATCAACACCAGAATAATTATACGAATAATCATTTTAAGTATTTTGACATCTTTTTGTAGAATTAAAAATTTTTATAAATTTTTCTGGTTATAGTTGTATTTCAAACTTTTCGTAGTGGTTACGATTAATTATTGAATGAGCTTTCTATTAGTTCTGCTGTATGTCACTCGAAGCATCTTTTATACACAAAGCTACTTGAAAGTATATGTAAATCTGACTGTCTTGAACATATTTAATCTAAAAAATATACGAAATATCTAAATGAGGTACTACTATATAAAATTTATATAACATTAGAAAAAGTAATGGGTAGATAATAAACATCTACGGCTTTAGTGCAGGTCTTCTACACAGTAAAGAAATTTACATGATGACATGTACATTTTAATTTTTTAAATCGGTTAATACATATGGGAGACAGTTAACGATACTGGGAAAGGTAAAACAGAGGAAGTATGTTGTGATGGGGAATAACATCTACTTAAAATTGTTAAAGATCAGGATTTTGAAAAAGGGGAGAATCTTGCATTGTGTTATCCATAGAAAGAAAATTTAGTGTCCAAAACTTTTCCTCAAAATCTTAATAAAGTACAAAAATGAATTATAAAATTTTTTAATGTTATCAATTTTAATGTTAAATGTAAGTCTCACTCCAAGATATTTTGTGAAGATAAAAACGCAGACAGTGTAACACTTTTCTTTAACGCTGAGGTATGTTTCAAAAGTACAACAAAAATTTTTTGGCACGAAAACGAAGATATATAATCTCATCGAATTTATAGAATTATGTTAAAAAAGCTTTTGTGTCAGAAGATTCACTTTTTTAAAAGTTATAAAACGTGAAATGAATAATTTTATTTAAGGTTCTATTATGTTTTCACCGTGTAAATAGAGTTCATTTTTTAAAGAAAAAAAGATGTAATTTACATAATGAGGGAGGGGAGACATATGGATTTTACAGATACTTTGGTGGGGCGTGGTCAATAAAAGGTTGGGAACCACTGGGATAGAGGTTTGTTTAGAATAGAGTGCGCTCCTGGTTGCGAAATGTGGAACAAACAGATTTTTCAAAAGGATAAAGTGTTTTGAAAGGAATATTAAACGAATCCCTATGTGCGATCTGTGATCACGCTTACCTACTTATTCACTATATTTATGCATACTATAAAGTGCGTATAAATGTTATAGTTTATACACAGAGCTACAGAAATGAATGCGTAAAGGTTACTGAGTGTGAGCTTAAATTGCTTAAAGGTGGGTTTTAAAGGAGTTATGCATTTTTACGCTGACCTGAGTTTAG
Organism: Maratus speciosus; assembly: GCA_963932465.1. Classification (NCBI taxonomy): domain Eukaryota; kingdom Metazoa; phylum Arthropoda; class Arachnida; order Araneae; family Salticidae; genus Maratus; species Maratus speciosus. The sequence continues at coordinate 495,604,155 of OZ010794.1, read as the reverse complement.
TGTACTAAGAAATATTTGTAGAATATAGATAAAATAATATACAGGGCCACGCAAGGAATTAAATACATACCGTCTATGGATGATAATTTCTGGAAATGTAATTTCAGTAGTTTTAAGCGTTTTTAATTTGAATTAAATTTTAGCTAAATAGTGGCATGTAATAAAGGTACTAGGTAAACTACAGGGCTGTACAAAAATATTTAAGTATGTTTCCATCTATTAGTATAAATTGCTGAAAGATGAATTTCAACCTGTTATGCATTTTCTTGCTAAACTAAATTTTCCCATTATATAATATATATATCAACATACAGATCGAATACAGGGCTGTTCAAAAGAATTGGAACACATATTTGGCTATGGGCGGTAGCTACTGAAATCAGATTTTCAAATGTTTACTTAGTTATCTTATTTACCTTATTTCCCTAAGTAACAAAGTTTCGTTAAAGCTTTCAGAGAGTGTTGGAAAGTGTTTCATAATCTATGCTGTACGCATGATTTTTCTTACTTGTTTAAATAAAAAAAGTTAACAATTTAATTAATTTAAGGATGTTATTATGGCAATGTGACTTATTATATTTTAACTTTAATGAAATGTTTTGTATGTCAGAAAAAAACATTTATTTAAAAGTGTTTTTCCTTATTTTATTTAAAAGTTTAATGGCTTACAACATCTTGAATTTTTCAATAAATATCTTTTTCACTACTCAAGGATTTTATACAGTTAAGAATATTTTAAGTATTTAACCATTTTAAAATTCAAATTATTTCCGGAGTTATAGCACTTTGATTGTCCGAGAATTTAGATTTTCAGCGAGTATATATAGTCAATATGAAAGCCCAACAAGAGACTAAAGAGTTCAGAAAATTTTTAAAAGTTGGAAATTGTAAGTCAAATGTGGCAAATGAGGTATGAGTTCGTACTATAACTAGTTTTATAAATATTCAGATCTTGGTGATCAGCTGTTGCACTCTTATGCAAAGATGAATGAATACAAAATTTATTACGATTCTATATATTAAATTCAGTAATACGGAAATAATAGGACTTCATCCTAAATAGGACGTCATCACCATGGCAACCTAGAATCATTACCTATCTTGGGATATCACTGAATTAATTACGGATGATATGATTTAATAGAAGGAAGAAATTCTTATTAATATCTTCTTAAGTTTGATTCGATTTTATAAACTTTGATATGACTCGACAACATTCTGCAACGATTGTATATGTTAAATTTCAAACCATTCGGTTGGGTAGTTCTTGTACAGTAATATGCGGATAGACGGACGGATCAGACGACGAATATTGGCGCTACGTATTTACATAACTACGAACATACTTAAAAAGCAAATATCATTGATCCTTTATTCTTTTTCTACAATTCTTCTAAATTTGATGTAGTATTTTTTCTTCTAATTCATTGAAGTTACTTGTTCATTCGAATCCTCAGCTTCTACATCAGAGTTGCTTATTGTTGATGCATAAACTTGAATAATTTCCATTTTTATATTCTTGATACTTGTATAACTAACTTTGAAATTGTGTTCTATGCACTATCGTAATTCACGGTTCCTTTCTTCTTTTTCCACAATGTTTCTGAATTTGATGTAGTATTTTCTCTTCTAATTCATTGAAGTTACTTGTTGATTCGAATCCTCAGCTTCTACATCAGCTTATTGTTGATGCATAAACTTGAATAATTTTCATTTTTATCTTCTTGATACTTGTATAACTAACTTTGAAATTGTGTTCTATGCACTATCGTAATTCACGGTTCCTTTCTTCTTTTTCTACATTTTTCCTGAATTTGATGTAGTATTTTCTCTTCTAATTCATTGAAGTTACTTGTTCATTCGAATCCTCAGCTTCTTCATCAGAGTAGCTTATTGTTGATGCATAAACTTGAATAATTTCGATTTTTTATCTTCTTGATACTTGTATAACTAACTTTGAAATTGTGTTCTATGCACTATCGTAATTCACGGTGTGAATCTTCCGCCTTTTACGAATCCGAAATCCTACTCCATTTATTTTTCCACCTTCTATGTGTTCACAGTATGTGACTCTTCGTGCGATCAAACTTCTTTTCGCCTTTTCTGCGTACTTCAGATAATCCTAGGAGGTCTCAGTTGATTCTTTCGATATCTGGAAGCAGATGCCGCGTGCCAAATTTGCTTAAAAATTATTTTACGTGACCATGACGTGCCAACTAATAACTAAAAAACAAATTTAGTAGGTGGAAAAATAATGCATTAAAATTCCTTAAAATTTTCTGTTAACATTTTTAAAAATATGAGGCACATACATGTAGGTATTACACTATAATAATTATGGTAACAAATATGTTTTAGAAATTAATTTAAAAAATAATTAATGCTATGTAATTTGATTTCTGTTGTCTCAATATCAGGTTAATTTTAATGCAAAAAATACGCTGGATTAATCTGACAAGTGCTTTCAATACGCGTTTTGATATTATTCATTCGTGAAAACAGTGACTTGAAAGCATAGATAGACAGAAAAACTGTTAAAATGGCAAACACTATTTTTCTAAAATAGCTCTGAAATAAATTCAAAGTTGTAATAACTTTATAATTAGAACTTTGTAATGTCTAATAACCAATTCTTGTCGATAGTTTTCAAATATCATCTTTGTTTGAAAAATTTTTGAGACTATAGTTAATGAGATTAAAATATAATATGCCACATTTAAAATTTTTCAATTTCCATTTAATCGAATTTAGAAAAGATCAGTCGCAATTTTATGTAATCTCACTTTATTTTGATTTAGAGCCTCAAGCAATGCCGTGCCAAAATCATTCTTAAGCGTGCCAAAACTGGCACGCGTGCCATAGGTTCGCTGTCCCTGATCTAATAAGTCTTCAGAAGGTAAGTCTTGACCTATAATCCACCGATAGGAACTTTCAATTCTGCTTTTGTACTCAGCAAATTGACCAGAGTAACCTAATTTGCATAAAGCTACAGCGAAAATTACAAACCTGTAAAAGATTTTCGAATGTAGTTATGTAACGTACCGTCAGATCCGCCACATTGAATTTAAGACTAATGATGTCTCAAATTCAATTTGGTTACCCTGATGAGTACATTACATTCTTATCTTCAGATTTAAAGTTCAGTCAAGTTCAGATTTAAAAGGCTGTTTATTTAAATCATAGTAGGAAGGATTGCGATGGAGTACTTAATTTAGCCTGTACTACACTGAGATTAGCAGTAATTTTGTCCCTATAACAACTCTCAATAATACAATAACTACAAAATTACAAATTCAAAACTTACTTACGTATAGAAAACTGATGGTTAAACGACAATCCCTAATAGCTTTGATACCAACCATGGCTTTATCTGCAAGTATATATTAGCTCAATTTCAGTAACCATACAAATTTCACTAAAACTAGAAACCTCCGTTTGGCGATCAGACTTATTGAGTGCTAACCAAATTTTATTTTTAACAAAACTAGCAACTTCTACTCAGCTAAATTCTACACTTTTCGATCTCTCAGAGCCCCACCAGTGGCTGAGAGGTTCTGCTCTCGAAACTGGTAGACGGGAAGTGCTGGGTTCGATCCCAATCGCGCCCGTCGGCCTAATCGTTCGGAGTTTTCGTGGTTTTCTTCGAACCATGGATTTCCATGCGTTAATACGGGTTAGGTTCCCTTAGAAAGACCCCCACGAAGGGCACTCCCCCTCGGGCCTATATCCCTAGTGTAGATAATCGGCCGTCACAAAATCAACCAACCAACCATCGATCTCTCAGAACGCGTAGTGTATTTTACTTCAACTACAGTCGACAGGTCTAACAAGCCTTCAGAAGGTACTTACTTTCGATCCTGCTTTCATATTCAGCATATTGATCAGTTTAACCTAATTTGCATAAAACTACAGCGAAACTACTAACCTTAGATTTAGAAAGCCACAGACACACTTCAAGTGAAAGGAAGGATACTCTTTTGCTCACACAGCTTAATAGAGCAATTCACATCACGTGACTTTTGCCGTAAAAGGTTGAAAAAGCTGTACGCAATAATGGAGGATATTCCATCTCCGTTTTGATCACGTGGTCAAGGTAAAAACGTCTAGCGTAAAGAAGGGAAGGCTCCGTAGACGTGTAATGTAAATCCCCGCTAGCCAATGAAACAGTTCATGAGGCAAAGCAGTAGTATCTTCCCTTCTTATCAGTTAGAAGTTCCTTGTGTAAATTACCGGTATCACGTGACTTCTTTCAGCCTCGAACCCATATTTGGAATATCCTTCATAGAAAAAGCAATGATAAAGGTACCCATAGTTGCCTTACAGCAACACTGAAAACCTGTTCGTGACGTCACTTTGCACATCTCTATATCGACAGAAAGTTTTAATTCCACAAACTAGACTCTCTTTATAAGAGAGTTGCTAGTTCTCGTCAGGGATTATCTTTCATTCGTAACCAAGGTCGCCAACTTATGGCAGCCATGCCGAACCCGGTGATTCTTAGTACATTTGTGTCTTTATTTCTTTCCGATTTCTATTTAAAATTTATTAAAATAATGACGATCTGATCCCAAACTGTATATATGAACAAAAAACGTAAAATAGTGAAGGATTAAAATAATTTTTACGAAAAAAAGTTTTATATAAGCTTTAAAATTTCTCCATTTTTGTAAAAAAATTTAATACTTTTTTTACTGTTTTATGTTAAAAGGTCAGACAGATATCTGAAACTAAGCTTATTATAAAAAGAAATACATAAGCTGCACGTTATTAAAGAACTTTCATGAACCATGAAACAAAATATTTTTGTTCTTAATTACCCTCTCTCTTCTAAATATTTAAATCTACGCATGTTTATCTAAGGGAGGTAAACATTAAGGGCATCTCCTTTCAAAGAAGAAAAAGTTAAACATTTCTGCCTTATTAGTGGCGCCCTGTGGATAAAAATAGTACGAGCGAAATTTACTTTATAGAATTAAAAGAAAGTCTCTTTTAAAAACGTGTATTTCAAGCGAAAAATTGAATCTTATTTTTTATTTAAATTATTCAGATACAAAGAAGTTTTAAAATCTGTTCATAAATATGTATTATTTTACTGACAACTGCTTAATGTTTCATTAAAACATGAAAATTGAATTATTTAGTAATATAAATACAGGATGTGTACAAGTTAGTTGGGCAAAAAGAATGATTTATTAGCTAGAATTTACAGGGAAAAAATAAAGTCATATTGCTGTAAGATAGAAAAATAGTTCAAGTTTACCGCTATCACAAATATTCGATGTTACTTTCTTTCGTGACTCTGCAAATGTCCCAACAGTAAATAATTTCTTGCCACAGATTTGTCTGCATGTTACCGTCGATCAAATTATTAGTCTGAATTTCAAATAGCAAATTTCATTTAATATTTCGGACAGTTCTTAACTTACGAAATTGCCCAACTAATTTGTACACACCCTGTATAAAATTCTAACATTCCAACTAAATTCAAAAATCAATTTCACACGCCAGTGAAAATATCCATACGTACAAAATAGCAGGTAATAAAAGTGCTACAAATGGAAACTGTACTTTAGTTAACGCTGAGAGCTTTTAGCTCACAAGTTATCAAAGCCTGAGAGCTAATGTGCCCGCCGTTTCTCTATGTCTCTATGTATGTACGTAACGCGGTAACTCTTGATAGAAACATCCGATTTCCTTCAAAAAAAATTTCTAGGTGCATTCTGATAAGGCGCTTCCCTGATTACTTTTGGGGGTTTATTGGTTAAGTATAAAGAGTCGAAAGTGGGCTAGTCCCCCCCCCCCCTTAATTTAGATAAATGGGTTTTTTATGCAGAATTATTCGATTTGCTCCAAATTTGGTATACCGGTTTATTATGTTAAGCATATTCCCTGATTAGATTTGGGGGTTCATTAGTTAACAATAAAAAAGGAGAAATGGCGATAGCCCTTCCCCCCCCTTCCTTCATTTAGATAAATGAGTTTATCATGCAGAATTATTCGATTTGATCCAAATTTGGTATACCGGTTTATTATGTTAAGAAGCTGCCTTGATTAGATTTGGAGGTTTATTAGTTAAGTATAAAGGGGGGAAAGGGGGCTAGATCCCTCCTTCCCTTAATTTAGATAAATGGGCTTCTTTTCATGCAGAGTTATTCGATTTGCTCCAAATTTGGTATACCGGATTATTATGTTAAAGAGCTGCCTTGATTAAATTTGGAGATTTATTGATTAAATATAAAGAGAGGGACGTGGACTAGTTCACCCCCCTTAATTTAGATAACTGGGTTTTTCATGCAGAATTATTCGATTTGCTTCAAATTTGATATACCGGTTTATTCCGATATGGCGCTTTCTTCATTAGATTTGGAGGTTCGTTAGTGCAGTATAAAAGGGAGAAAGGGGGCAAGTCCCCTCCCCTTAAATTAGGTAAATGGATTTTCATGCAAAATTATCTAATTTACTTTAATTTTTTTTCTATTTCCATTCTGATAAGGAGCTTTCTTGATTAGATTTGGAGGTTCATTAGTTAAGTATAAAGGGGAAAGGCGGGGTTACCCCCCCCCCTTAATTTAGCGAAATGGTTTTTTCATGCAGAATTATCTGATTTGCTTCAATTTTGGTATACCCGTTTATTATGTTAAGTAGCTTCCCTCATTAGATTTGGAAGTTCATTGGTAAAATATAAATGGGGGAAACGGGGCTAATCCCTCTTCATTTACTTTTTTAGGGGCATTATTCCTTGAAATAAGAATATAATATACAATTAATGTGAATAGCCTGTCAGCTCAATGTCATCAGTTTAACTGGGCACTTTTCTTATTATTTTAGATATACTGTAAGCCCTTAACGTTAGCGAGTTTTGATTATTCGCAAAATAAAAAAAAAGCAAAGAACATTTCAACATTCCCGAATACTTAACTTGGTTATTCGCGCATTTTGTTTTATAAGGAATACTTTTTTACAATATAAACTCGTATTGTTTTACCAATTCCATAAAATATTTGACACTAGACAGCTGCGGTGTACTGTATAATCTAAGTTCCGAGAATTTCAACCCTTGTATTGAGGCAAAATATAAATAGGTAATTCAGAGATGCCGAACATATAACTTGATGCTAAAAAAAAAAAATCCTAAATTTTTCAAACTTCAAAATTTTTATTGCAAGTAAAAATTTTTCTGCAAAAATTGTATGGGAAATATTAATGCTTCAACAATAACTTGTTGAGAAAGCAATAGAATGAGATCCTTAATTGATGAGAAGTCTTAAATTTAAAAGAGAAATTGAAGCCAAAACTTTTTCTTATATGGAAATACATAAATAAAAAAACAAACCATCACATATCAAAAAGGTTTTCAGCCATCAACTAGCAACTAAACTTGAACAATATGTTTATAATTATTCAAATTTATTTAGTGCATGTATTTTTTAATGCTTACTAAATATATTTTTAAGTTTCAATTCATTTTTTCCATTTTAAAAAAGTCATAAACATAACCACCTTTTATGCACAGGAAGATCTGCGAACATAACCCTCGCGAATGTTAAGGAATTACTGTATTGGGTTTTTCTGCGATCGTGGTACAAACTTTATTTATTTATTTATTGAATAAGAAACATACGACTTGTGTGCTTGACATGAGAGCCCGCTTATAAGTCGGAAACAAGTAGCACAAGGAAGTATTACAACACAAGAGAAATACACCCTGGGAGTTCCACACAAAGTGTGTCTGCAATGGAACCAGCGGGAATCGAACCCACAAACTCTTACGCTCGCAAGCGATTAGCAGACTGGTGCTTTGACCATTCAGCCACAGAAAAACAGCCAATGAAATTAATGCGGAAGTGAAGTGTCGTGACACAGCAAATCCACCCAGAAAAAAACACCCATTAAAATTATAAGGTTAGAAATGGAAACCGCAGTAACTGTTACTGCGGTTTCCATTTCTAACCTTATAATTTTACCATTTTATAATAACATTAGCTTTAAGATGGCTAATATCTTAAGGCATTATGATTTCAATGTGGTTTTTAAACCAGTTAATAAATTGACATTTTCGCAACTTAAGGATCAAATTCCTCCTCATAATTTTTGGGGAGTCTACAACATTCAATGCCAGTGTGGTTTATCTTACATTGGACAAACTAAACGAAAACTCCGTTACAGAGTCAATGAACACAGAAACTATGTAAAGAAAAAAGAATTACAGAAATCCTCTATCGCCTCTCATTGCTGGGGGGAGGGACATAATTTTGATTTTGATTCAGCTACCATTATCAAGAAATGCATTACTCCTCTGGATTTGGACTTTTTTGAGGCGGTTCATATCCATAATTTTAAAGACTCCTTGGTTAATGATTTATCTAGTACACCATACATCTCAACTTTCTGGGTGGATTTGCTGTGTCACGACACTTCACTTCCGCATTAATTTCATTGGCTGTTCGAACTTGATAGTCTTTTGGTATTTTGTTTTAACATTTGGGTTTTCATCGTACATGTAGTTGGGGGGATATTGTTTTTAAAGTTTTTACACTGAGGATGTGAGTCCATAGTACTCACGAAACGTATATGTATGATCAAATCAACTTATTTTATTTTGTGTTCAAACGTTGTTTTTAAATAATTTATATTTCCACACAAGTTCTGTACTTACTAACAATTAATCTTCGGGCAAACCTTAGTTGTCAATGGTGATTATACTGAGCGAGCCTTTTTACCGACTCTGGCGTTGTAGGATTTCCATACTGGGAGATATAGCTATGAGTTTGGCACGCAGAAAATCCTTTTTCGGATTTAATTTATATTATTTGTTTACTGCTAAAGTATATTCTTGGATCGCCAGGCTGTTTATCGTTGTTTGGAGGAATAAATTTGCGCGAGTTGAATTTACCAATTAATTTGGTTTTTTTTTTCGTTCCACGTAGATTTTTTTTATATTCCTGAAAGAATTCCGGTTGATGATAGACAGCCAAAATACATTTAGAATAAAATTATATATATAAAAGAAAAAACGAAAAATCCCCTTTAGGGACGCCGGCTGGGGAGGGACCAGGAAGGGCCACCGCCTCTCTCTGGATTTTGAAAATTAATTTTAAACGAAACTCTCTTCATTTCTAATTGTTAAAAATGAAAGATAAAAAACTGCCTTGCCTTCCTCAACCCCTACAGTGGCAAAGAATTTTTAATTATTTTTCTTTATTTTAATTTTAATTTTTATTTATTTATTTATTTATTTATTTATTTATTTTTTTTTTTTTTTACATTCACGTGTTTTTAATTTATCCAAAAGGGATCAGAAACCCTGTGGTGGGAGTTTTTTTTTTTTTTTTGAATTGTCAATTTTGTTAAATGTTGGCAGAAATCTATTTTTGAATATTTAATCTTTCTTAATTGTTGTATTATTTTATTGCTTCTGAGTATGTTTAAAAATTGTCTCAAATGGAGAATTCTGTCAATTTTTTTTTTAATTTAGCTTATTTCATACTTACATTCTGCAGCGGGCGAATGTAGACCATGGACCTCAGCCATCCAACAACAACAACAACAAAAATAATTTAAAAATGTGTAAATGCAAACGAGATAGTAGAAAAGAACCTTCCCATTGGTTTAACATTAACTCACGTGTAAGGCTCCTGTCCCTACAGGCGAAGACACTCGCGAACTAATGCTAACCCTATGGGGAGTTTATTTTCTAATATCTCGTTTGCACCTCGGAATTTTTAAATATTTTTTTGCATTGGATAGCTGAGGTCGATATCTATAACGCTCCTTTTTTTTTTTTTTTTTTTTTTTTTTTTTTTTTACTTTTTCAATTTTGGTTGCAGATATTTTTTATTAAGTTACTTTCACTTTCGAAACCGGTTCCGAAAATGAAAGTATCATTCTAAAAAAATATCTGCAACCAAAATCGAAAAAGTAAAAAAAGGAGAGATGTAGAGATAAACCACAGCTATCCAATGCAAAAAATAAATAAATAAAGCTAAATTAAAAATGTCGAAACAAGTTTTTAAAAGGAAGAAGTCCTTAATCAGAAATTTGTATTCGGGTATGGGTTGAGGAACGGTGAAACTTTGAAACGAAAAAAAAAAATGTATGTACTTTCATTTTGAAAAAACATTCTCGATATGTATATCTATAATTTCTTGTAACAATCAAAATAAGATGTTTGTGTTGGTAGTCGCGCCCCTCAATCTCCGCGCCTGGGACGACTGCCCCCCTTCGCTCCCCCCATTTCGCACGGGCCTGATTGATTTATGTCAAGTTAAATTATAATTTTACTTTTCAAATCAAATTAACTTACATTTATGCATAAAACTGTAGCATGCATTATGAATAACTGGTGAATTTTTTCTTGTTTTTTTGTGTCTAAAATACTGTTAAAATATTGAATTTATACTTTTGTTTAAAAGACAAATTAATTTAACTGCTGATCAATTCTTTCTATGTAAAATAAGAATAGTTTAAACTTCTGTTTGCGGAAAGATAGAAATTATATCGTGAATGTACTTAAAAAAAGCCGCATGTAAAAAAAAAAAAAAAAAAAAAAAGAAAAAGAAAAAAGATTAGTTTTAATTTACACAAAAAAGAAAATTCTTGTTATTTTACATATTCTTTCCATGTGCTTCATATTTACTTGAGTTGAAATTGTCTAATCCACCAAAATTTTCTATCCACCGCGATTGTCCAGTAAATTAAAGAAATAAAAATGCATTCTTAGATAACAATTGCTTGTAATTAATTTACCGGAAACAAAGAAAAACTGTTCGATTTCAAATCCCTTCAAATATCATGCCTGCAAGTATCCTGTTTTTACGTTTAAAAACAAGCCCTAAAATAAAAAGTTTCCGGTTCTTGGGCGGGGAAAAATAGTTTTATGAGAACAGTCAAAATAAAGAGCTTCTTTTATTCGTTTTAATTTGAAAAAGAAATTTTTCTTTGATATTTTAAATCTCTCAGCCATATATTGGGTATGTACTTGGGGTGAAATTTTCCGAAAAATTCGAATCCACCGAAAATTTTTCTCTATATTTAATAGTTTAAAAAAAGAAACTTTTGATTGGACATCAAAAATCAACTATCTCTGATAATAAGGGAGGCTTTATCTATTGACCATCACCCCACAGATCTCTGTTGGGGGTCTAAGGTTACTAGCCATTTGCTTGCACCGCGCCAAATTCTCGCCAGAATCTTTCCTTGCGAATAAATACATTTCCTTGATTATTATTAGATATTTATCATAAAAATGAATATATGTTAAGCTCAATCGATTTTGATTAATGAGTCAATCATTTTTCACATAAGAATGTGGAAAAAAAGAGATTTAATATGCCATTTCTTTCAGATTCTGTACAGAACTATTTATTGTCGCGGACTTACACTCCTCTCTAGTATAATCTCCATTGACAACTAAGGTCTGCCCCAAGTATAGAGTAATAACTCAAATGTACCATTGTCAGTAGTTACAGGTGCAGATTTACCGTCGCCAGTCGCCACGTTGTGACTAATTTTTTTGCTTTGGCGACTAATTTTCGGCTTCCAAGTAAGCCAACCTTTGGCGAATTGTGTTTTTTTTCTTGCAGTCTGCTGACGAAATACGCTTTTTTGCTGCAATCTGCTCACGAAATTTACGTTTTTTCTGCGATCCTTTAATAAAATTAGTATTCTTTTCCACGATTATTCGGCGAAGATGGCAATTTTTCTGCGAAGATTGGCGAAATTTGTATTTTTCCTGCTATTCTTAGACGTAAAACGCCGTTTTTTTCGCGATTGTTTGACGAAATTCGCGGTTTTTTCGAGATTCTTTGATGAAGTCACATATTTCCCTGATCATTTGTCGAAATGGGCGTCTTTTCTAAGATGACTGTCGAATTTTGTATTTTTCCACGATTAGTTGATGAAATTCGCGCTTTATGATGGAACGCACGTGTTTTTTGTGATCCTTTGACGAAGTTCGCCCTTTTTTTCTACTGCCGGTTGACAAAATGGATTCTTTTCGGGGACTATCTGTCGAAATTCTCGATATTTTTTCAGTGATATATTTTTGTTTCCGAATTTTCGGAACGGGATGCCTTAAATTTTCGGAAAGTTCGGAACAGAATCACCCCTGTAATAGTCTATGATAAGATTTTTTTAAAGATACTTTTCCTTATGTGTTCTGAAAAAACAATTGTTTGAATTGTATTGTGATATTTATAGTGAAAAATAATGTAAGACATTTCCATTTTTTTTTTAAATATGTACTCTTGTGTGACAAAATGAAAATAAGAAATTTTTCTTTTTCTAATATTCCCCACTACCATGACTTCTTTGCTTATACTTATAGATATATTTTTTTAACGTCTATCTCGGCCAATTTTATCTTCTGACTGCACATAACTAAAGATTTATATTATACTTAATTTATATCCAAATTAAAATAATTGTGTGATTAAATGAAATATACACATTTGATGTAGTCTGTGTTTCTTTTGTACATGTATAGATTATTTTTCACTATGAATTCCTGAATTTAATCCCTATATAAACGCTATTGTTTTTATGTATTTCTTTCAGAATGTGGCGACTGGATTATTTGAGTCTGGAGCCAGTAGCTCATTTAAAGTTTTGGGAATCTGCATCTATACTGTCAGCGTCTAACAAGTGATTGGAATACCTTTTTGCATATCTCAAGTGTCTCACGAACATTTGCAACAATGATTGAAAGTCTTGCAATGAGATCCTCATCAGAGTCAACTGGTGTCTCAAAAATGAGACATCAGGAACATACAAAAGGGTACGCCAGTCACTTGCTAGACTATATATCGATGTTGGTGGTGCCACATTTGACTATTTACAGTAATTGTTATGCCTATTAAACACTTGTTTTCATTTCCTCCGCATTTTTTGTTTTTCATCAAAACGTTTCATATCCGACCCCACATTGCTATACCAAAATTTCTTCTTTACGTGTACTTTACTTTCCCTTAAAGTTTGCCCCAAAGTCGTAGAAATACCCTGTATTTTAATAAAAATGCATTCTTAGATTTTATTTAAAATATGCAAGTAATTTGACCTAGAATGTTCAATGAAATAGTTGTTTTGTATGGTAAAAAAGTTATGACTCCATCCATCGGCTCATATTAGTTACACATAGCCAGAAAAATATTCATACACACAAAAAGCATTATTTTTCATATACATTTTGAGTAATTGCATGATAAGACGACTGCATTGTATAAAATATTGTAACAAAGTCCACTCATCGAAATTTGACGTAAAGAATATTACATATGATATACAGGATATCTTGAAAAGGTCTAACACATTTTGATGTTTAATAATTAAAAATAATAATGAAGATTGTTTTAAATTAATAACATTAATTATTAGATAGATTAAGAAAGTTATATGGCCCTTGATCAAAGCAAGTTTCGTCGAAGAACATTATGCGATTAAGAAATTCAGCAGCATCCCGTAACCTCTTTAGTATGTCTGTTGCAAAGTCAATACTCATAAGCCTATTGCCCGGTTACAAGGCTTGAACAATTTGAATTTTATAAGCACACAGTCTTAACCTTTTCCCAAGAACCTTGCGCACAGTCGAAACTGACATATCTAATCCTCTTGTCTCTGATCTCACAGATCTTCTGGGACTGTGTAAGAATGTCTTTTTGACACGCTCAACATTAGCCTTTAAAGATAGAAGCTTGAAATTTGGCATGGTAGTTATTTTTAAGATATAAATGCTCTCTAAGAACAGTCGATTTTTTTTAAAGGGTGAAGTAACCGAAAAGCGCTTAAAAAAATATTCTAGATTACGAATTCTATTGAATTGTAAAGATAGAAACTTAGAATTTGGCTTCTCAGATACTTATAAGATTCAAACGCCCTCTAAGTACAGTTACTTAAAGATTTAAAATTTAAAAGGGCAATATGAGCGAAAAGCATTCTAAAAACTTTTTAAATTACGATTTCTATGGAGTCTCATTAAATAAAAAACTGATTTCAAAAGTAATGTTGGCAAATTGATCATGAAAGTCCCTGCCCCAACATAAGCTGTATTTTGTTTGGAATCACTTCCAGAACATGGGTGTAAACCAATAGACTAGAAGTTTGGAATATGGCATGATGGTTACATTCAGAATGTAAATGCTTATTAAGATAGGTTTCTAAAAAAATTAAAACTTCAAATGAAAACTGATATGATCATAAAAGATTCAAAATACATTCTAAACTTATCATTTTACAATTAGTTTTCGTTCTTCTCATTCATTTAAATCTTATTTTTCTTAATGCACTGTGATAATGAAGTTTATCTAAAGTGTAGCTTAATTAGTAATGTTTGAATTATCCGTACAATGTAATTTTTTCTAATAAAAATAGGCACAAAATATTACTTGGCGTAATTCAGTTATTACGCGAGCAAAGCCGCGGGTTTTGGTAGTAATTATTAATTTAACTCTTTCACGGCATATAATGCTTTGCCTCTATACATGAATCCGCACGTGCCGTCTTGTCCACGAAAGTTTTAACCAGCCAACCACCAGTCTCACTTCCATGTGACCTTTTTTTGAAGGAATTTCTAGGTTTAGAATTTAAGTGAAGACGTACATGATGCCTTTATTGAGATCTGGAGGAGTTTATCTAATCATAAAAAAAAGTACCATATTTCTTTGATTTTCTGAAATGACAAAATAATCTTTCAAAGGTTTTACCTGATCCAAACAGGAAAGATTTCATTTGGTCTATTTTCTTGAGAAAAATGTCAAAAAATGTTGAAAGTTCCTCCTTTTTTTGCCTCAATATTAAAGTTAATTTAATATTGAACTGAAAGTTGTAGGATTTCAGATATTTGAGTAATTTTCGTTGTTGTGATGCGATCTTGAATTTGTGTGTCACTTACTTTGTGACATGTACTTTAGATTAAATATTTTTTATTACTCTTTTTTAAATAACATAATACAACCAATAAATTTTAAAAACAAAATATGCATATTTACTTATAGGCATTAACAGGTTGCTTACAGTACTAAAAATAGAGGAATATACATCGTACAAACGTTAGAAATACCAAGGAATAGCGCAGAAAAAAAAACTGTACCTTCATTGTGCAAGACGTGCCTTATTTTAAAGATAAATAAATTATGAGTAAAAAAAATGTTTTAAAGACAAGCTTTGAAACATTGCTAAAAGGAAACAAAAGTTGAAGGATAATTGAATGAAATAAATACTTTCTTTAACCGTTAAGTGGTGAGGTGATTTTTCTATAACGTAAATGGTGAGGTGGAGTGTATGTAACCCCAAATATTTGATTTCTTGTGCACTCCTCAAAATTTAGTGAATTAAAATAAGAAAATTTCTTGTGAATTTTGCATTATTTAATTGTATAAAAACAATTAAAAAGTACTCTAAGTGTACATACATAAGTAAGAGAACAGTCCATATAGTAATGTAAAATGACAATGTTTCAGAATTTAAATTTCCCTTCGGTGTAAAACACCCCACCTCACCAGTTAAGGGTAAAAAGTAATAAATTAATTTGCTAGGGATTTTCATTACCAGTTTATAAAACAATAATAATAATAAACGGATATACAATTTTAAATCCAGCTTTCTGGTAAGAAAAAAAATCAATCAATACCCTCCTGAGTATCGAACGTACATTCATTCAGCCCCTTCACGGAACTGAAAGCTGGCTCATTTACCAACCATGCCATGGTTCAATCGAAGAACATCAGCTTATTTCTGAGGCGATCAATGACATTTACGTGATGTCATTTCCTAACATTAGCGCTTTGACATTTACTCTGCCACCCCGAAGGGGCAAATTTCAAATATATTTCTTAGAGAATATTCTATTTTCACCGGAAATAAGTCACTACCAAAAATCACGTCAAGCACAGGAATTGTGTCAAGATTAGATTGCAAGATTTTAGTCGAACAGGCAGACAAGCCTAGTTACATAAATCCTTGTAAAAAGTGCATCTTCTATTCTACAGAATACTATTCTACAGAAATAATGTAGAATTTCTATAGAAATTTCTGTAGAATTTCTATTCTACAGAAAAATACCGGGTGTCCATAATTAAACGACCCAACTTTAAAGTTGTCTACAGACAAAACTATTGTTCATAAAGTTGTGAAATTTTGGGAAAGGCATAATAAAGGGGATGGGAATTTGTTTAAGCTAAAAAAAATATAAATAAAACTAGTTTAAAATTTCGCCACCAGAGGCCGATTTGTAATAAATTACATATTTAGCATTAAGATAGTTCAGAAATTTTGTTTACAAGATGTTCATAATTAATCGACCCTATTTGAAAGTTGTCTACAGACGAAACTGTTGTTCAGAATGTTGTGAAATTTTTTGGAGGACAAAATAAAAGTATGGGAATATGTGTGAGCTAAAAAAAAATTAGGGGGCCATTTTTTAACGAATTACACATTTAGCAAACATTTACGATAGTTTATTAAATTTTGTTATAAGCAAACTTGTTCTGCATGATTTTCATCATTTTCAGATACCATCTGGAATCGTAAGATAGCATATTCCACAGTTGGCCGCAGTATGTTCTGGGAAAAGTTAGGAAAATGTCGTGAAAATCTGTCTTTAGAGTAAGGTTAAGTTAATAAATAAAATCTTAAACTATCGTAATGCTAAATGTGTAATTTATTAAAAAACTCCCTCTGGTGGCAAAATTTTGAATTACTTTTATTTACAATTTTTTTAGCCTAAACAAATTCCCATCGCTTTATTATATCTTTCATAAAATTTCACAACTTTATGAACAATAGTTTTGTCTGTAGACAATTTTAAAGTAGGGTCGTTTAATTATCGACACCCTGTACTTTAACATTTAATCATTTAATATTTAGCCATTTTAATATATATTTTTAAAAATATATAAAATGTATAATATGTATATACTAATTCATATATAATGCACCCTATTTTAAAGTTCATATAAGCTATATGTCATGCTTTATCATAAAATCTAAACTGAAATCGTGCGAAAAGCTAAAGGCTACACAAAAAATATATGTGGAAAAATATCATCAATTCAGACTCTACTTCAAGAAATGATAAAAACCTAAATGTCGTGAAGGGAAAACAGTTGCCCAAGTGCAAAATTTATTCATGACAAGGGATTTCAAAATATTACACAGCTGTAAATTCCTTGCCAAGAATTTACCACGCAGACAATATTTTTTTTCCTAGTAAATAAAAATTTATCACTGTATTTCTTACATATTAGGAGGCCTTTTTATTTTCTTTACGGATTTCTTTCATCATATTTTATAACTGTACTTTCAACTAAATATGATCTATCCTGGTTAACAAATTTATAGTACGACTTTCAATGTAAATTCAGTAGAATGAGTGGGAAATTAATTAATTTATAAATATATGAATTGATAACACATGCATTTAATACTTTTATTTATTATATTGAACTTCTAGAAAGTCATATTAAGGAAATAAAGAGTACTTTTTCCTTACCCATCATACGTAGTATAGGGTAAGTCTTGTAATCGTTTTAAAAATTGAAAAAAAAATTGACGGATTTACACGTTTCAGACACTGGAGATTCCGAAAAAACTTATTTAGAAAAGAAAAAAATTGCCGTCCGTCTGGGTGTGTGTGTGTGTCTGTAAACGCTCTATCTCCTGAACAAATTGAGATAGAGACTTGAAATTCGGTCTGTACTTAGGAAGTAACAATGGAAAGAAGCCTATTCAATATCAGTAACCTCGATTATCGTGAACTACTTTTTTTCGGACTCTCGAAATATTCGTTCTCATAAAAGGTATACAAAAATTTTCGAAATTGTTTATTTCAAGGAGTGAATATAAAAGGCAATAAAAAAACATAAATTTTGCATCATGAATGAACTCGATCGGATAATTAGTTGCCGAGATATTTGTAACCCTATTTTTCACACTCTTCAATTTTTCATGACCTTGTATTTAGTTCAAATTCCAATTCAAAGATACATTTTAATTGGAAATGAGACGCGTAATCAGACTCAGAAAAACTATTAGTTAATATGGTTATAGTTTTTCGAGTTATAAGGATGTTTCTTTTACGCAATTCCGCACTACTCGATTATCCCGCCGACCCAAAAACTATCGCCAAATTATAAGATTAAATGCCAATAATGGCTTATTGTAAATGTCAAGAATTTAATGCATCTCCATACCTATAAGGGGGTTTACCATAGGGGGGACCCTATTCAGTCGCCAAATGCCGTCAAGTTTGTCGCCAACTTGGTGGTATATCGCCAAATTTGGCAACCAAAATTAGTCGCCAAAAGTGAAGCGAAATTGGCGGTATCTCTAATATTTCGCCAAATTTCAATAGACTTCCATCGTAAACCGATAGTGTTTACTTGCTTACAGAAAATCAACAAATTGAGATATTTTAATCCTTCTATATATAAAAAAAAGTAATGCTTTGGAAATGGACCAATGAAAATCTGCGTAGATACCGCGAAACGCATCTCATTGGTCAGAGCTTTCTGACGCTATAAGGAGGATTACCTATTGGAGGACCCTGCTCTTGCGCCAAACGTCGCAAACCTGGCGATATGTCGCCAAATTTGGCGACCAAAATTAATCGCCAAAAGTGACGCCAACTTGGCGCTATTTCCAATATTTCACCAAATTTCCATAGACTCTCATTGAAATCCAATACGGTTTACTTGCTTTCAGAAAATCAACAAATTGAGATATTTCAATGCAATAAAAACTATTATTAGCTTATGAATAGAACTTAATTGAACTATTTACATTATTTTAAGCACAAACACTATTTACAATATTCGTAATACTATATATATAATTTTCGGCATATTTAATAATTCTTATAATTATGAAAATCTGTAAGCTGATTATATGCTTGGAGATAAGGAAGTAAAATTGTCAGAAGTTGAGGAAGAGCCCGTTTTTACCAAGTGGAATCTAAAATTGAATGCATAGAAAATAAGGATCGCAAAACAATCCAGAATTGAAACGCGAAACAATTACGGCTGGTGTTGGCTAGAAAATAGGGATTGCTACGCGACACCAACCGTTGGCGATCGTAGCGAGGCAGGGGGGCGGACACCCCCTAGTGCAACAAAAAGTAATATTAGCTTAAGGGATTATATTAATTATATTTAAGGGAGTTCAGGTAAATTGAATTATGAATAAAAGTAACATGATACAATGCTTAGCATGTATCACATGTTTTATTTTTATATTTTATATTATGAATATCCATGATGGGTAAGTATTAACGTGGCCCCCAACGACTAGTTTCTTTGAGAAACAAAATTATCTTTCAAATTTCCAGATACACCTTTCAGTTCTTATTTATTTATTTACGCTTTGTTTGTTAGAGTTCAAATTTTGACTGTTAGCCGCCAACTGTTGTACTTTCTTGTACCACAAAATATTGAAAGAATTTTCGCTTCATTTAATATTAAATTTTATTGAACAATCAAGGCAATATTTACTACTGAATTTTAGTCATAATAGAAAAAAGTTAAGGTTAGTTCTTACTTAAAAATTACCAATGCAAATAAATACACTGGCAGAAAAAAAAATCCCAACACCAAGAAAGACTTTTGTTAGATAAACGAAATTTGGTAGGCGTGTTTATACATATGAAAGATGACATTGATTGTTTCTTTTTCATCAGAAAACACAACAGATCTCCACTACGTCCTACAATGAGCTCTGGCCTGACACCAAGGGCGTCGCAAACGGCAATGGCTTGGATTCAGTAGAATGCACGCTACAGGGCGCCTGGCTCGGAGCTGTCCTTGAAGTAATCGATTTCTAACAGTTCGTTGTGTCACTGTGGTACCAACTGCAGCTCGAATTTCTGCCGCTGACGAAGTACGATGCGCCACAGTCGTACGCCGAATACGGCGATCTTCCCTCTCAGGAGTGCCACGTGGCCGCCTGGAACCTGGTCTTCTTGAGGTAGTACCATCCCTTGACCACTGCTTCCAACAATCATGCACAGTGGATACATTCCAGCCAAGTCTTTCTACAATATCGCGGAAAGAAAATCCAGCTTCTCGTAGCCCAATATATGCGACCTCGTTCCAACTCGGTGGGCTGTTGACAGTGGCTTCTTCGTCTCGTTAAAGACATTCTTGGCTAACATCAACTCAATACGCCACATTTCGAAGCTAAATAACGCCTACGAACTTTACAGCACGCATTTAAAGTAAACCTAATCTGCAAGTTCTGAGTGGCGCTACTAGCGCCACACTTATGCGCGAAGCGCGGAATTTCAATCGATGTCATCTTTCATATGTATAAACACGCCTACCAAATTTCGTTTATCTAACACAAGTCTTTCTTGGTGTTGGGATTTTTTTCCGCCAGTGTATAAGAACAACTAGTTGGATGTGCAAATCCCAAAACTTTCTTCTATCTCATATATTTTACTATTTCAAAATGTTGTTATAAGAGTCAATATTTCATTTTTATTACTTCAATACTATATCAGCTTTGACGTTAATCTTAAATTTTTGCTTAAGTCAATTAATCGGAGTAAAAACGAGTTAATCTCGATCATGTTATTTATTAAAATCACGAATAGTCGCGAATAGTCGGCTTATCAAGATGGGAAGTTCCCGTCGATTCACTAACCACTGGTGCACAATAGAACTACGGAAAATTAAGAAGATTACACAAAAATCACTATTACAGCTCCCCCTTCCGGTGGAATTTTTCCAAATTCAGGGAGGACCTTCTTGCCATAGCCAAAAACAAACACAAAAAATTTGGTTCAGTACTATGCATAACTTCATACACTTTTCGATGGTACAATATTCAAAATGACACAAAAATCGCTCTTACAGAGCTTCCTTCAGGCGGAATTTTTCCAAATTTAGGGAGGACCTTCTTGCCATGACAAAAAACATACACAAAAAATTTGGTTGAAATTTATGCATAACTTCATGCACTTTTCGATGGTACAATATTCAAAATCGCACAAAAATCGCTATTACAGCGCCCCCTACCGGCGGTTCTTCCAAATTAAGGAAGGGCCAGCTTGTCATAGTCAAAAACTTTAAAAAAATTGGTTAAATTCTAAGCATAACTTCATACACTTGTTGATGGTACAGTATTCAAAATCGCTCAAAAATCGCTATTACAGCGCCACCTACCGGCGTTTTTTTAAAAATTAAGTAAGAACCTGCTTGCCATAGCCAAGAAATTAAAAAAAATTGGTTCAATTCTATGCATAACTTCATACACTTTACGATGGTACAATATTAAAAATCGCACAAAAATCGCTATTACAGCTCTCCCTTCCGGCGGATTTTTTTCCAAATGAAGAAAGGACCTGCTTGCCATAGCCAAAAACTTAATAAAAAATTTTGGTTAAATTCTATGCATAACTTCATACACTTTTTGATTGTACAATGGCGACAGACACACGGTCAGATAGACACTTTCTATAAACATATTTTTGGGATCTCTGACCCCTAAACATGTAAATCAGTCGAAAACCGGGAGTCGAAAAAATTTCGATTACAATACTTCTTCTGTTGAAGATAGAAAAAAGTAAAAATTAGATATATGTAAAAAAAAATTGCTTTAGAACCGATTTTTTCCAATATTTCCTTAAAATTCACGGATATTGTGTTAATAAAAATATGATTAAATGAATTTAATATTTCATGTCATTAAGTTACGTAGATCGATATGGAATATTATGATTCAATTATTTAACAAATCACTGATAAATTAATCATGAATACTCTATCATTAAAATATTGATGACTGGATGTCTTTTGACCTATTTTATTATCCATACTGAGATGTTTTAAAACTAGTCCAATCTAATTCACTATATAGCTTTTTCATGTAGTAAAATTTAAACAGTTTCTTTCCCACTTGAACTGCTATATTTCACGAAAAAATTGACGCCAGCGCATTATATTGTTAAGAAATTAGACTCAAATGATAGCGCATGTGATACTTAATACAATAAATCAATAGGACGCATAAACATACGTTCGGGCAATTAGACACCGGAATGGCAGATTTCGGACAGCAGAATACAGAAATTGTTTCTGGGTAAGTTCTAACATACATTATTTTTTCAAGTAATGATTTTAATCATAGCTGCTAACTTTTACGTTCTTTTCTTACAAGTAAAATTTAATATTTTTAGCCCCCGGAATGCTATTTCTTTCTCCCAGATTATTTTGTCTCCAATAAATAACGTTACCTTGTATACGCTAGCCGTAAAACAAAAGCCGATGTTTCATTGTGCGTTTAAACACTCTACAGCATTTTTTAAAACTTCTAAGAATCGCACATTTTCAGTGTTTATAACGTCGTATTGGAAAAAAAAGTACTTTTTAATGGAATTTGTTTAAAAATTGCATCTCCATTTGTTTTTCAAATATTAATTTTTTTGTAGTTTTTAGCGACATTTGTTTCATTTTGGCAACTCAAGTTCTCCATTTCTGTAGAAAGTAAAGAAAAAATTGTTGGAAAATAGCAATTATATCTTTTTGTTGCCATTTTCTCATAAAAATTGAAAGAAAAAATTAATTAAAATACGTGCTATTTTGAGAAAAATATGAATGAACGATTTATGATAAAACATGGAACTATTATAAACTATATTTAATTTAAGAATCTATATTATTGCAAATGACGTCATTTTACATAAAATAAAAGCGTGTGCTTTAAGTCTTAAAATTGAAATATGTTTTGCAGTAGATTCCCGATTATCCGAGTCCCGCTTAACCGAGTTATTTTCTTCTGGTGGACTGGTGGCTTTTATTATTATGAAACAGCCATTATAAATGAAGCGTTAGGTGAAGATGAAAGAGCAGTCGTAAAAAGTTAGAACTCTGATTTTCTGCTCAGAATGGGGAAGAAAATGGCCATTTTTATTTCCATTCTGACCAGAAAATCAGAGTTCTAACTTTTTACGACTGCTCTTTCATCTTCACCTAACGCTTCATTTATAATGGCTGTTTCACAATAATAAAAGCCATCAGTCCACCAGAAGAAAATGAATAATGGAAATGCAGGGGGCGACACTAAATTCTGAAAAAGCAGAATTCCTGTTCTCTAGTTTATTTTTTCTTTTTGAATCGCTAAAATTTACAAGTAAAGATATTATTTACGAAAATATAATACAACAACAAACAAGAATGTACAATAACATCCCCCGAGTTATCCATAATTTCAAAAATCATTCTTTATCTTTAGAAACATTGGAAAATAAATAATTTCTAGATTTAAAGGCGAATTTGCGAAAAAAAAAGTTTCTTCTGCTGCACTGATTTTCGGAAACGTTTTCGAAAGGGTTTTAGAGTGTGTTAATTAGTTTCTTCAACACGGAATATAGGGTCTGGGATGTTGTCAACTCTAAAGTAAACATTTCCATGTTCAACAAACACATTGTAAAAAAACCACTGTAGATTTACCAGAACAAACTCGATCACAGTGAATGTGCTGTATCTTTCTTTGGTTTCCTGACTATATAAACATGGAAAATACAGTAGTTGCGAAAATTAACCGCACAATGTGCTGGCAATTTCTACGCCAGCACAAACTGCTGGCGTTCGAATTGCCAGCACATTGTGATGTTAATTTTACGCAACTGCTGTATTTTCCATGTTTATATAGTCAGGAAACCAAAGAAAGATACTGCATATTCACTGTGATTGAGTTTGTGCGCGAGATGAACAGTACTTTGTACTATAAAAATGCCGTTTTTTTTTTTTTTTTTTTTTTTTTTTTTTTTTTTTTTTAACAGTGCATTTTTTACATTTAAACATAATGAAATAACAGTATTAAAATTAACACTGAAATTAATATTATTTTGTTACTTTTGCATGTATAAATTCCGTTACGCAGCTGAATTTGTTTAATTGAGAAGGAGAATGGATTGCATCCTACAAACAGACATTCCAATTTTAGAAAAGTAATTAATGCGCAATATTAACTACTCGGAAACCTTTCCGCAAAAGCACTTTGTTTTTATAAATGCTTATTTAAATCTCGAAAATGTATTGGTTTCCGAGGTTTCTGAAGATAAAGAAACCTCTTCGGATACGTAGGCAACAAGAAAAAAGTTATTCGATTTTTCTTTACGTTGATATATTATATATTCAGAGATTAAGAAACACTTGTATTTTTTTTACAATGTAGTTGTAAAAAAAGCCTGCTTTCTACTCGTGAAAGTGTTTTACTTGAACGATAACTATACCGCGGTAGTTCTGAAGAAGATCCCGACTTTAAAGTGTGTGGAAAACGGCTCTGATCAGAAATCTGCTGACGTTCGAAATAAACGATTTCCTTGGAAGTGAAACCTGGCAGAGGGAGGAAACCAATTCCTTCGACGGCAGTAGAAGATGTGACTATAGCATTGCACGAAATGACGAGCAATGGTAGGAGAAGCTGTAGTATCACCGGAATTTCCTGCTCGTTAGACATGCCTGTAAGCACGATGCATAAAGTTTTACAAAACACCCTGCATTGCTATCCATTCGAAATTATCCATGTTCAGGAGTTCCATCCAGCTGACCTGCTAATACGACAAAGTTTTGTTCTAAAATTTCTTTCTCTCATGGCAGTGGACAATGAATGGCCATGGAACATTTGGCGGACAGACGAAGCCCAATTTCCATCTCCAAGGGTATGTCAATACTGAGAATTGCGGAATATCGGACACGGAAAATATATTCGGACTTGAGTGCGTAACTCTACTTTCTCAAATGTAACTGTGTTGTGCTGATTTACGGCATCGTTTATCGATGTTCATTTTTTTGAGCAGATAAGTTCTGCGTGTCCTGTTACCTATACCAGCAATGGCGAACGCTATGAGACTCTTTTGCGTAACCACCTCATTCCATCGCTTCAACAGCATGTATGTGTAGGTAGCATACATTTTATACAAGATTTCGCCCCACCACATATTGCAAATCCAGTGAAGCAGCTGCTCAACATGCATTTCGGAAATGATAGTACTATCAGTCGTTATTGTCCAACAGGCTTGGCAGCCAGGATCATCTAATCATAATGCTTGTAATTTCAGGCTGTGGGGTTATGTGAAATATATTGTCTTCAGTTGTTCGATTGCCAACATAGCTGAGCTGAAGACACCCTTTGTGCAACACATTCACAACATTACAACTGATACTCTCCGATCTGTTGTGGAACATGTTGTTTCTCATTACGGCTTGTGAAAGAAAACGACGGACAGCATTTTGAGGATTCCTTGAGGAAGTCCCACGACAATTGAAAACAGATTTCATTGTTGCTTTTTCTTCAATTTTTGGACTCAGGACAACTAAAACCCTATTTTTCCCTTCCGGTGTGGCAACACCTTGTCGTCGTAGATCGGCTTTTCCAGTATGAGTTCCACAACTGTTGAATGATTTGCACGTCACATTTACAGTAATAAACTGATACAGTCATTTACACTGAACAGTACAGTTGGTTTAACCTGCAAATCAGGCAATAGCCGTCGTATTAGAATTCCAATGTCACTGCTAGCAGAATATAAGCCATCTTTGTTAACTATTGAGCTTATTAAATTGATTACGAGAAAAAGAAAAAATACAGGATGGCTTAAAAGTATTGGCGCGCACAAAAATATATGCTTCCTCATGAAATATTTTTTTAAACAAAACAAAGATATAACAAATAACAGTATTTAAACAAATTTTTCAATATATACACCATTTATTTCATCAACACAAATTTGCAAACAAGGGATAACAGAATTGATAGTGCGCCGCAGATAACTCTGATCTAAATCTTTCGATACCTTCATACGTTCGTGCCGCAGACAGTCCAAACTAGGTTTTTTCTTCTTCTTTAACTTTTCTTCTAAATAGCCCAAGAAAACAAGTCGAGTGGGATAAGATTCGGGCTGTTTCAACGTCATCCATCGTCTGTTAAATATCCAGGCACATGGGCGTTGAGGAAGTCAAAGTCGCGTTTGCTCCATGTACAGGTGCTTAAACTTGCTGCAAGATTCCATTGGGATTATTCTGCTTCCATGGGGCCAAAATCTTTAATCAACACATTCTTAGCATTAATCTTAAGTTTTTATCAATAAAAATTAATGTTTTGTCCTTAGTGATAACTCCTGCCCCAAACCGTTAAACATTTTGAAAAAAAAAAAAACGACCGCGTGACGATTTGTTTCCCTGCATCTATCTGCGTGGACTTATCAGATCATTCTGACGGTTGTGCGCTTTCTCGATAATGAAGATTTTCTCATCCCACCACAAAACATCTTCCACGCGACGCACCTTGAAAATTTGGAGCATCTCGTTAGTTTCTTTAATTTACAAATGTTGCCTGTGGTACAAAAAATAACTATGCAGTCCAAGAAAGTTTTTAAAAATGTTCTGGACACTTTGGCGAGAAATATCCAGACTGTTTGCAATGGAAACTCAGGCTTACAGCGTTGTTTGGTGTAATTCTCTCTTTGATGATGTTGCGAATTCTTCGGGTATTGACAGAAGGCGGTCGGCCAAATTTCTTTTTTATGTGAGCATTTCCTACTGATTTCGACTTTTTAAGTTAACAGTAGGACTTTAAAGCGAGATGTAATCCTTGAACGTTTTCTCTTCATTTGCCGAACATTAAGCTTTGGCTAAACGATGAACACATGGTTTCATAATCTCCTTGAAAGCAGAGTTGGACAAATTTGTAATTCAAATTATCTGCAATGTAATTGCAGTTTAATTGTATGTAATTAATTATAGCTAAAATTACAAAAAATTCTTGCAGCACTTTAACCGTAATCGCCCCCATCCCATTATTTGACAAAGTTTCTGTGTTTGAATGTGTGTAACTATAATCTATTACATGCAATTAACCTGTAATTACGCAGCGGATAATTGAGATTACAAATTTGCCCGACTCTGCTTGAAAGTATATGAATAATATAGCACAAGAAAGCCCATCAAAAATACTACAAAAATAGAAAACATCATTAATAACAAAAATTACAATAACAAAAAAACATTAATAACACAAAATTAAAACATAAGCATCATTTGTCTAATTTTAGTTCTAAAATATCAACGTCAAACAACTCTCCCATACTTTTCAGTCACCGTTTTACTCATTCTACAGTTGCATTCCATAATTTTTCTCCGTCAGAATAATAGATTTAGTCGAACTTTTTAAAATTAGAATGACATTCATTTTAAATCAGCTGCATATTAACAAGACATATACCTCAAAACAATAGCATTTGCAAAATTATTTTTTAAATATATTGAGAAATAAACCGTTGCAAAAATAATAATACGTATAATAAACTTTTATGAGAATAACTTGTTCAGGAAAAAAAAAAAAGATTAAATTGGTTTAGCAAAATTTCCAACGTTTGCACATAGCTTGCAAAGGCAAAATTAGATTAATACAAAATTGATTATTAATAAAACGGTTCTCTTCCCGATCTTGAGGATAAAAATGCTGAAGATATTCTGGAACATAAAAAAAAAAATGTTAATTGATGTCGGTTAACAGCTCCTTAATATACATTGCGACAATTCTGATGAATATGATAATGTTCTTTATTATCTTTTTATCTGCAGATCAAATAGACTGTTCTGAATTGAGTTAACGGTGTTTAAAACTGGGTATTAAAAAAGCGTAACAGTTATTTAATTTATCGTTTTAGTTGATTAATTCATTAAGTCCGGAGTTTCTTTAAAATTGCTCCTTAATTTAGTACACAATATCGATGACAGATAGCGCTATACTGTCTAAAATTGTAAAAGTTCTCAAAAGGACGTAACGGTATACTTTTTTAATTGCTAAATCAGTAAGATAAAAACTTTAAAAACAGTAAAAATAGTTTCATTAGACTGTTTACATGTTTCAGCTTATCGGAGCTATTTTCAAAAGAAAAAAAAAATGAACAAGAATATTCTGAAATGGCACGATTTGTGATGTAATGATCTGAAACGTCATAATTCAATTGCTTATGTATTCTTTCAGAACACACACGTGAAGTTAGTAACATAACAATTTGAAAACGTTTTTTTACGCTCTTTTCGTTAACTCAACTCGATTTTTGTATGTAAAATTGCAATTTTGTAATCTTTTTTTCACTCACTTCCTGATAAGCTAGCATTATAAAAATCATACAAAAAACTAAGTTGACTTAAATAAAAGAGTAGAATATGTATTATACATATTAAATGTTTTTTCTAGTGTACGAAACAGGAAAATAAATCCTAAAAACAACATTTTTTTTCTTTTCAAATGAGCGCCATTTTGTCACTTTTTGAATTGGTAAAACTAACGTTGGTATAATCTCCAGAAAATATGATAATATTTCAGAATATAATCAAAAACTAGCTGTTTAACCCGTTCTACGGACGGGTGTTCATAAATTTAATTCTATAACCAAAATTAAAAATAAAAATCTGTACAACCAAATTAAAGTTCATGAATTTTTAATTTTAAAATGTGTTTAAAAATGTGTTATGTCCATTAAAAATCAGTAATTACACAACCAATATGAAATGTGTATGTACACAAAAAATCCGGTATCTATTAAAAAATAAATAAAGTAAGTGTCTGCACAACCAAATTACAGTTGGGAATATAAAAATCAGTTATAAAGTCAATATTTACACAACCAAACAACCATTTGTAAGAAAAACTTAAATTTGCATCGTGACTGCAAAAAAATGGAAAAAATTATGTTAAAATGAAAAATCTTTGCACTTTTTTCCACGTCACCAATGAGGTAAATTGCGGTAGACTCGTTTTTTTAATGAATATTTAGCCTACCAAATTAAAGTTTAGGAAACCAGTCATAAAGTCAATATTTACACAACCAAACAAACATTTCTAATAAAGAATGAATGTACATCGTCATTGCAAAAAAACCTGAAAAAATTTAAAGAATTTCTTTTAAAATAAAAATTCTTAAAATTGTTTTCCACGTCATCCATGAGGTAATGTGCAGTAAACTCGTTTTTGTTTGTTTGTTTGTTTTTTGACAATACAGCAAAAGTTGCGACTTAAGTTAAAATTTCACGGAAGACAATGTTTTGTGTATATACCTTATCAGACTGTGAAAAAAGTTTTCCTTGCTTTGGTCCGTCCTTGACCAAAACATGTACACATCCTCTAGAAGTTGCTCTTGAAAAGGCTACATACAACATCTCCTGTGAAAACACTGAATGGAGCAAATAGATTCCAACTTTTTTCAAACTTTGACCTTGAGATTTATTGATAGTAATAGCAAAGGCGATCCTAAGTGGAAACTGACGGCGGCGTAACTGGAAAGGTAAACTGGTATCCGACGGTGTAAGCAGAATCATCGGTATGAAAACACAGGTGCCTCTCCTATGTCCTGTCAAAACTTCTGCATCTATAACATTTTGCGACAACCTTCTGACTATTAAACGCGTTCCATTACAGAGGCCACTGGACGGATCCATGATCTAAGCAATATAACAATAACGCCTACTTTAAGATTTAACTGGCGTGGTGGCATTCCAGAAGGTGTTAAATTATTGATGAAATCCATCTGCAAATTGTTTTGTTCTTCTTCATCATCACAAAGTATTGTATCAGCATTAAAATAAGTTTTGACTTCGCCAGGTACATTTCGTAAAACCTCTTCATTCAATCTCAAAGAATCCTCATTCTTGGGACACAAAATGGCTCTTTACGAAAGATGATCAAGATCAATTTCAGACGAACCGAAAATATCATCCACTATAGAATACTGCACTAAACATTCTGGAGGTATTTCAATAATGTCTTCTCCGAGTTCATAATCATTAGTCAACCGACCGTTCCCCAGGCGAATGAGCCATTCCACAAAATCAAGTTCCTCCGACTCCGTTCGCATATTTGTAACCAGATTGAAATGTCGAAATGTTGGCCAGAGAAAAGAATTCATGATACAACTGTCAAAAATGAGTGTTTTGTTTGCATGTATAACCACAGGTAAAATCCGCCTCCAGTCACCTCCAAGAATAAACACTTTGCCCAAAAATGGGACATCATTGCCAACCAAATCTCGCAGAAGTCTATCAACAGCATTCAAAGCATGAATAGGTGCCATGGTACATTCATCTCATATAATGAGTTTAGCCATTTTCAGTAATTTTCCTTCAGATATATTTTGCCGAATTTTTGAAGCTGAATTATCCAATATGGGGACTGGTAATTTAAACTGAGAATATGCAGTTCTTCCAGCTTGCAAGAGTATAGATGCGATGCCTGTCCATGCAACGGGAATAGCAGTATGTCCCATTCCTCTGACGTAATGCAGCAAAGTATTGAGTAGGAACGTTTTTCCTGATCCCTCAAAAGCATTGACAGAGGAAACCTTAGCGACAGTAGCATAATCATTTTGAATACGTTCTATGTCAGCATAAAAATTATACGTTATTCCGGATTTAGCATGTTTAACAATCTTTTTCACTCTGCTCTTTCTTCTTGTAAATCATAGACATCGCATTCCACAGAGTTCTACAGGTTTGAGGGCTCAGGAAATTCAAGGCTCTGAAGTGTCATGTTGTGTGTGCGTAGATGATTGGCTATGTCTTGAAGGGCTCTATCTCTACTCTCCTGTAGCGGCAAATGGCGAGCAAAATCTTCTGAGAGTTCTGATTTAAACTGTTCCCATAATTGAATCGGTGAATTTGGATTGTCAAAGACACATATGAACGAAAACAGTTGTCTCAGTTTGGGTGGTATTTCAAAACCACATGCTTCAGTTAAACAATGTTGCCATTCATCGTCATCTCCTAATAAATTTCTAGCACGGCATGCACCCTTGAATGTTTCATGGACAGTATTCTCATACGTCCTTAACTCCTCGAAAGACTTGCACCGGAAACATGACAAAGCAGCATACGAAGATGGAATCGCTCAATATCCTTTGGGCTTTCAGAATGCATCCTGATACTATGAAGTCACCTAATGTAACATGCATTTGACACACATTGCCTTTCCATACAAAATGCTTTGGAATTTCTGTATAGAGATAGATGTTTGCTGAAGGATCAGAACTGTTAAGTAGAAACCAAGCAGTGAGCATGGTATCTTTATTTCTTGCTCTTTCAAAAGCTTCACGTTTCTCCGCTTCCCTAAAATACACAGATTGCATGTCTTGTAATTGCACCGAAAATCTAATAATAACATGGGCTTGTCCTGCATGGGCTTCCCAAGAAGTCATCACATTGCCTCTGGCGCCGAAACATATCGTTCATATCGTTATCGGGGTCTCAGGACTCTTAAAGCTTTAAAATTTTCGAAATTTTAATTTTTTTAGATTTTAAACTACTATCTTTTTTGAACATTTTGGTATAAATGTTTTCTTGAAATTCCTATTAGAACAGAAGTTAAGGCTTTTAGAATTATACACGCTCAATAGCTGAAGCGGCGTTTCAGCAACTTTGAAGTCAATTTTCTCCAAATGACGTTTTTGGGCATAACGCGCAAGATATCTCAAAAACTTCAGAATATTTTTTCATGAAATTTTCAAAACATATGTTTCATGTTAGTCTGCATAAACGGAACCTAAAATTTCCTTCTTATTGTTCAAAAAAATATTTGTTTAGGTGATTATACCGCTGAAAATTTCTAAATTTTGCATTAACTAAATACAACTTTGTATTAAAAATAGAAAAATGCTTTAAATACAAATTTATTTAGGTTCAGAGTAATTATTGCAATGTGAAGCATAAGTAGGAACCAAATTTTTCTTCTACATGCAAAATTTATTTTGTAATCGTGCGCATAATCTGTTATGCCGATTTTCCGCTCGTCAAATGTCTGACATTTTGGAGCTCACTGTAAATTCTAATTCTGCATCTTGTAATTTTTGAAATACATGAAATAAAAGAACATACTTATATCTTTCATCCCAACATAAAATTTTGTCTTAAAATCCATTACATTTTAAGATATTATATGTTGAAAATGGTCTCTTTTTTTTTCGATTTTTCCAATTTTAAGAGTCCTGAGACCCCTTAAGCGTAGCATACGTATACCTCAAGTATATCTCAAAAAATATTTTTCTACTATGCATTTTTCTTAATGAAATTTAATTTATTATGTTGATGTGGCAACAGACGTTATAAAATGATATCTTTGGAATAAGGAAATAAATAGAATAAAAAGTTTTGTTGATGTTCGTGATAAAAAGTTTTCTTTATTTTTAAAATAAGGTAATAATAAAGCGCAATTAAATAATCTCTAATTATTTGCATGCGAGGTAAAAGAATTATCATAATACCCGCTACATCTTCTTACTATTGCAGTGTGGCCTACGTAATATGTATATCTCACATTGCAGTAAACATTTAGAACTGGTTTGAACTCGCGCGATTACAGATTGAACATAAAAAAGGCAAAAATTCGTCAAAAATATAAAATAAAATAGAAAAAAAAATCTATTTAAAAATTTCGAATTTTTTGCCCTAATCGTTCATGGGCCTCCTACAAGCAACCCGTGTGCAAAATTTCGTAGTCCTGCGCCCTTTGGTTTCCGAGTTTTTGTGGTTATAAACATACGTGCACAGATTTTAATAGTATAGGTTGGTTTCGAAAGCGTAGTGCAAAAATAGACCACAGAATTAGAAAACGTGTGCACATATACTCTGACCTTTCAAGCCAAGTTCAAAAATTTCAGATTGAAAGAATTCGTGGAATTTTTCTGCTTTAATACACATAGCATACAAATTCCTGAGTTATATCTTTGTACTAAATCGAGAAAACAATTCCTTCAAAACTCAAGCTTATTTGGGAGAGAAAAAAAATTGTTTATTTTACAATATAATATAATTGTCTGAGCGAAGCGAAGGCTAATACTCAACGTAATATTACAGCTACGATTGATATTAAGGCCATGTCCTACTAAAAAAAAAGCCCCAATAAAAACTTTCGTCAAGCATAACTCAAAAAATATTTGCCGGATTTCGTTTCTGATTGCACCAGAAGGTACCTATGAGGGTCGCCTACAGAATGCACCTACTGTGAAAAATAAGTTCCAAACGGCTTAAAAATTATGTAGAAAAAACTGATAAAAAAGCAAAATTTATCTGCATACGTCACAGATATTTGTTGTGCGTCACTTTCACTGGTAGATGTTTTCGTAGACAACTGGTTTGAACACATGGAGTAAATAATAATAAAAAAAATAAACGCACGCAGTAATAATAAAGTGCCATAAAAAATTTTAATTTAATCAAACAGGAAAAGAAATCTGTTTGTTATTCCATTAAAAAGAAAAAAAGGCATAAAAACTTTGATTTGAGATTTTGCGATAATCTTTCAATAGCATTTTTTAATCGCCAAAAGCATATTTTATATTTCGCGTGT
The DNA here is from genome assembly GCA_963932465.1 of Maratus speciosus. Classification (NCBI taxonomy): domain Eukaryota; kingdom Metazoa; phylum Arthropoda; class Arachnida; order Araneae; family Salticidae; genus Maratus; species Maratus speciosus. Next base: position 495,570,822 of record OZ010794.1, on the reverse strand, counting down.
GAAAATTAGAAACAATTATATGATGTTTTTAATAAAATATTTTGCTTTATAGCATCATTTTTTCTTATTTTCTTTGTTTTTCAGGGTTTCGTACATCTGACAAAACCATATTCGCCTCGCTCCTCTGTCTGTCTGTCTGTCCGTCTGTCACAAAGCCCGTTCTCAGAAACTATATATGTTGGAGACTTGAAATTTTGCATACTTATAGCTGAACACCACATATCACACGACAAATCATAAAGTTTTGAAAAAGTCTTACATTTAATCCTTTGGGCTCCACATGTGTATTTTAAACAATTCTTTCCAATTGAGCCTTAATTAGGTTGGAGGCGTGAAATTTTGCATACTTATAGCTGAACACCTCACATCAAATTACAAACTATAAAATTTTGAAAAAGTCGTTCATTTAACCCGTTGAGCTCCCACATATGTATTTTAAACAATTCTTTCTAAGTGAGCCCTAATTAGGTTGGAGGCGTGAAATTTTGCATACTTATAGCTGAACACCTCCCATCAAATGACAAACTATAAAATTTTGAAAAAGTCGTACATTTAACACTTTGCGCTCCCACATGGGTACTTTAAGCAATTCTTTCTAAGTGAATACCTAATTAGGTTGGAGGAGTGAAATTTTGCATACTTATAGCTGAACACCTCGCATCAAATGACAAAACATAAAATTTTGAAAAAGCCGTACATTTAACCCTTTGAGCTCCCACATGTGTATTTTAAACAATTCTTTCTAAGTGAGCCCCTACTTAGGTTGGAGGCGTGAAATTTTGCATACTTATAGCTGAACACCGCATATCATAAGACAAATAATAAAATTTTGAAAAAATCGCACATTTAACCCTTTGGACTCCCACATGCGTAATTTAAACAATTCTTTCTAACTGAGAAATTGGAGATTTGAAATTTTGCATACTTATAGCAGAACATTTGATACCAGACGACAAATTATAAAATCTTGTAAAAGTCTTACGTTTAACCCTTTGAGCTATCTATTTTAAGAAAGTCTTTCTAAGAGAGACCCTAATTAAGTTGGAGACATGAATTTTTGCATACGTATAGCTGAATACCTCAGAACACACGGCAAATCATAAAATTTTCAAAAAGTCTTATATTATTTACTCCTCCGGGACTTGGGTATTTTAAGCAATTTTTCTAACCTCCGCCCTTTTCACCCGGAGAGCACTTTTCCAACTTTTGCCGACACCCCTTTGACCATTCTTTCATATAATGCACCATAGCCTTACATATTTTAGTCCAACTTTTTACCGCCAGGGGCGCCTTCTTATCTCGGGTGCTATCAGCCCAATCCCCTCGACTAATATATCTACGGATAGTCTATAAAACGGAGTTTCGTTAGGATAGAGGTTTGTTTAGAATAGAGTGCGCCCCTAGTTGTGAAATGTGCAAGTAAGAGATTTTTCAAAAGGTTAAAGTGTTTTGAAAGGAATATTAAACGAAACCCTCTGTGCGATCTGTGATCACACTTACCTACTTGTTCACTATATTTATGCATACTATAAAATGCGTATAAATGCTATAGTTCATATAAAGGGCTACAAAAATGAATTCGTAAAGGTTACTGAGTATGAGCATAAATTGCTTAAAGGTGAAATTTAAAGGAGTTGTGCATTTTTACACTGAACTGAATTTAGTGTATTAATAGATAAAATGATATACAGGGCCACGCAAAGAGTTGGATATGTGGCCGTCTATGGGTGATAATTTCTGGAAATGTAATTTCAGTAGTTTTAAGCGTGTTTTAGTTTGAATTAAATTTTAGCTAAATAGTGGCATGTAATAAAGGTACTATCTAAACGACAGGGCTGTACAAAAGTATTCAAGTATGTTTCCATCTATTAGTATAAATTGCTGAAAGATGAATTTCAACCTGTTATGCATTTTCTTGCTAAACTAAATTATCCCATTATATAGTATATATATCAACATACAGATCGATTACAGGGCTGTTCAAAAGAATTGGAATACATATTTGGCTATGGGCGGTAACTACTGAAATCAGATTTTTAAATGTTTACTTAGTTATGTTATTTACCTTATTTCCCTAATTCACGAAGTTTCGTTAAAGCTTTCAGGGAGTGTTGGAAAGTGTTTCATAATCTATGCTGTTCGCATGATTTTTCTTACTTGTTTTAATGTTTCTTTTATGTTGTATGTTAAATTTTGAAATTAATTTTTCAGAACAAACATTCTTGAAATTCTGGGCAACGCCGGAAACTTTACTTTGTAACAGATAAATGGCTTTTGTATTTGTACATCTATGTTAATATTATAAAGCGATATAACATTATAAAGTGTATAATATTAATAATGTTTGCACGTTTGTGAGGTGTTAAGTCTGAAACTACATAGCCAACTTAAAAAAATGTTGGTGGCCCTTTCTGCTCCGATGAAAAGTTTATATTTTATCTCAGTTCAACAACCTACATCACTGCAGAAGCAAAAGAATTCTAAAATTGTGATTTCTGTGATAGTGATTGGGTTAGAAACTTTAAATTCGGTGTGATGGTTACTTTTAAGATGTAAGTACTCGTTATGAACACTCTCTAAAAGGTTCGAAAATTCAATTTGACAGATAAACGTAAAAATTTCTAGAATGGTTCTAAATTATGATTTATTTGGAATACGGAAATTTCTGGGATGGCAGTAATTTATATGATGTAAAAGCTTGTTGTAGAATGAATTCTAAAAAATCGAAAGACTAAACAAAGCGAAAAAAAAGATCTAAAGATGGTCTAAGTAACAAAGTACATGGAATTGTTAGGAATATAAACATGAAAATTGACATGGTTGTATTTATCATGACGTAAATTCTCGCAATAGAACAGTTTCTAAAAATGTCGCTATATAAAACACTGCAGAAACAAAAAACGTTCGAAAATTTTCTATTTCTGTGTAAAACCTTGAAATTTTGCTTCGAGTTAGTTTTAAAATTTAAAATTGTCTCTGTGAATGGTTTCTAAAAAACTTTAAATCTAAAAAGATGAAATGAACGGAAAGCGTTCTCAATTAACATTAATTTGGAATTATTAGGTATAGAAACTTTAAATATTTCATAATGCCGCATTTCCTCTACCAAACATCCAATTTAAATGCAACAAAACAGATAGATACCCACCTAGCATTAAATAAATTGTGTAAATATTAAATAAAGACCTGTATGAAACAGTGAGTAGGTTGCCCGAAAGTACTTGTTAAAGTGATCCTTCTCAAAGCTTTTCTTTCTCTCGCCAAGGCCACTAACAGCTGGAAGTGCCGTTTTAAATGTGATATGAATTTTTTTTCTGATTCATTTTTCTAGAGATTTTATCATAAGGTCATATTCTCAATTGTCATTGGTAGATTTCTTTATATATTAACTTATTCTGGTGAAATTTCGTAATCGGGTTCATATGAGCGAACTTGCATGATTTGATGAAAAAATATGTATGTATTTGTAAATTACTTCAAATGACACTTTGACAGCTCAAAGGTTATGCAGACGATATATTCAGATTTTGTGTCATACTTTATCATTTGCCGATTTCTCATATCATTTGCCGATTTGCCGATTAATCATTGCCGATTTCTTTTATTTAATACATGCTAAATACAGCTCAACTTGTGCAGAATATGTTTGAAAACAAAACAATACAGCGTATGTAGTGGCCAGCAAGCACTCATCATTTAAATCCGATCGAGCATATCTAAAACAGACTCTAAGGATGGATTGCATGCCACTATTGATGTGTTCGGTACTTTGATACTACATCAGATTTAGAAGAGAGAATTCCTTAATTCTTATCCACAACCTCATTGCATACGTGGAAAACAGATATTGTACAATATTAACTTTTCCGGGGGAGCATACACTATATAAAGTATAGTCCATTCTTTTCAAACATCATATATTTGTCATTTTACTCAAATAGTTACTCAAATTGGTGCGGAGCCTGTGATTGTGCTTTTGACATCATCTTATACAGTTACAATTACGATATAAAATAATTTAGAGCTTCATTTTCTATTTTACTTTTAATATATTGCATACTTACAATTTTATATCCATGCATGTCTGTCTTGCATGGTTTGCTTTCCCATTTTTTTAAACAGTGTATGCGAATTTATATATAAGATTTTGTAATTCTACGATTCGTTTATTTTCATCATCACAATTTATTGCAGTATATGGGCAATTAAAGATAACATCTCACTTTGTTTGCTTCCACATGTTATTATTAAATCTATGTTCTCAGCAATATCGCTCAGACTAATCCCTCAAAGGGAAGTCCTAGTACTCTTATCCCTGTTGCCAGTATTATACCGTAAATTCAGCAATAATAAACCGTAAAATAAGAAGTAATATACCGTTAAGCAGTAATATACGGTATATTACTGCTAGTATATTTATAGTGCGGTATACTACTGCTTATTTAAGGTTTATAACTGTTAATTTTACAGCATAATTCTGGAAGCTGGTGTGTCAGTACTGTAACGGAAAATCAACAATTTATTTTGCAATGTAGTAAACCTTCCAATAAAAAGATCCCACGCATAAATGATTGTTCCCGTTTACATTTAAATCTTTGGGAAATTGTGTTCAGAGAAAAATGAGAGCAAGCGAGAAAAATATTCTAAAAAACACAATATGAAATCTAATAATGCTTATCTTTATGATGCTGTAGAAAGTAGCAGACTGCATGAAAACGCAAAAACTACCCAACCAAATGGTTTGAAATTTAATGTATATAAACCTTGAAAAATTTTGTCAAGTCGGTTGAAATTTTATGAAAATAGAATCAAAACCTAAAAAAGATTGTAATAAAAGATTTCTTCATTCTATTAAATCCTATCATACGTAATTAATTAAATGACATCACATGATAGGTAATGATTCTAGGTTGCCATGGTGATAACTTCCCATTTAAGATGGTGTCATTATTTCAGTATAACTGAATTAAATGTCTAATCGTAATAAATTTTGCGTTCATGCATTTTTGGATAAGAGCCGAACAGCTATTGAACCAAGATCTGAATATTTATAAAAGTATTTAGAGTACTGACATACCTCATTTGCCTCGTTTGACATACAATTTCAGACTTGTTACATTTTTAGGACTGACATTGAAAAAATTTGATTTTGAAAAAATGCTTAAACTTGCACAATAGTAATTTTCTATCGTTTAAAATTTTATTTAATGGTCTGTTTGCTTTTTACCATTTTTCAACATAGTTCAAAAGGTGTTATGAATTCGATTTGTCTATCTGTCAGCTTTGCGTCCGTGCTCTAATTTGCGTACAGATTGACGTGAAATTGATATGTGTTGTTGAAGTTTACTATAGCATGTTTGATGTTGAAAATGAACTGTGTAGCATTTATAACTCATTTACAGAGACATTAAATAAATAAATATAAATTCCTTTTCATTACTTTCTATGTGGAAATATCGTTTGCGGCGTGTTTTTGTGTTGTTACACTAGTTTAAACATATTCAAATTGATATATGTATATGTATATCACTGAAGTACTCTAGGAACTTACTGTGGCATAGCGAGTGCGTCGAATGTATTTTCATTTACAGGGGCACACAAAAGAAATTGGTTACAGTACTGTCTATGAATATTAATTGCTGGTAGAGCGTTTTCAGCTGTGGTACATTTTTAAAAATATAACTAATTTTTTAGATATAGTATTTACTGTACATAAATTAATATAAAGGACTGTTCAAAAGATCTCAAGTATATTTCCGTTAATAGACAAAAATTGCTGAAGGAGAATTTTCACTTGTGCTACGCGTAACATACAATGCTGTATATATTGGGTGAGTGCAAAAGTTCTAACCGTTTTGAAGATATGTAAATGTCAAGTGGAGTACGAACGTTACAGCTGATGTTTCGAGGACAGGAAAGTGACCAATAACGCGTAGAGCAGTAGAGTATGCATAAGCATAAGGTTTGTCCTAAAAACTCATGCAGAACGGGAAACAAGATGGCAAGCAAGAAAGACCACATCAGACATTGCTTACTGTACAAGTATGTTAAGCCGTTACAGCAGCATTTTTCAAGTGTATGAGGAGAATGCCGTAGACGATAGCATCTGCGCCGTTGGTTTAGTAAATTCCTGGATGGAAACATTAGCTGTAAAGTTCATGAACGTTCTGGACGCTCATCAATGGTTTCTGACGAGGATTTGGACACAGCCGTAACAAATTCCCCACATCCAACAGTCTACAAATTAGTGGAAACGTTCTCGGAACACATAATAACAGCAGAAGACTGGTGCATGCGCTTGGCTTCATTACCAAGCTCTATCAGTGGGTTCCACACCAGCTTACAGTAAGGCAACGTGAAGAGAGGATCAGTACTGTGTTTCTTTGATTTCCTGTAACAATAAAGAACCATTTTTGAACCAAATTGTAATGGATGATGAGAAGTAGATACTGTACCGTAATGTGAAGCATCAAAGGACCGTATGCCGATGATGCAGAGCGTATTCCATCGAACTAAACATTTCAAAAATGTTTTGCTTAGTGTATGGTGGGATGCCAAGGGAATAATCAACTAGGAAGTCCTCGCACCGAACCAAACAATTAATGCAGACCTCTACTGCCAACAACTGGACAGATTGTGTGCGAAACCCACGTTTAAGTAGCCAGCACTAATAAATCGCAGAGCTCTTTCATCTCGATAAAGCCAGGCCTCATGTTGATTTAAGCACTCGTCAAAAATTCCTGGACCTTAGTTGGAAAGTTTTACTTCACGAAGCGTATAGCCCCGACCTTGTACCTTTATTTATAACCTTTTTTTATCGATACACAACGCCTTCGCTCTCCAAACCTTCTATGATGCGGAGACTGTAAAAAAGATTTTACAACAACATTTTGATTCTAAAACAGAGCAGTTTTATCGGCGTGGGATTCACTTAGTACCAGACAGACGGCAAGATGTCATACATAATGATGGTGCTTGGGTGAATTCCTAGGTGCTTAGCTTTCTGTGTTCTCCGCCTTTATGTTTTCCCTAAAAAAAGGGTAGAACTTTTGCATTCACCCAATAATTAAATCTATGGATACAATTAGCCCTGAGGCTGCAAAGGGTGGCTATATCTGGAAGAACTTTACGCCTAGGAATACCAGTACCAGCCTGTTTTCTTCAAACCAAAAATAGTATCTAGCGATTTAATTCCTTAGCGTATATACTTTAACTGGATGGATGAGATGTCTACTCAGAAATCAATATCTTCACGAATGGCTCCAAGACTGACGAGGGTACGAACTATGCCTTCTGCGTTATGAGACATGAAGAAATAATTCATAAAAGACAGGTGAAATTGGGCTCATTTGGGCAAAGACAGGCGAAAACTCCATATTTCAGGCAGAACTCCTGACGATCGAGGAAGCCATCTAATGGTCAGAGAACTCAAACAAAAGCATCACAATCCATTCCGAATGCTATTCAAGTCTACAGGCGCTGGAAAAAATATTTACCTTTAACTATTTAGTTCAAACAAGTTCTGCAGCATTCCTACAAGACATTCTATTTACAGTAGGTTCGTGGACACTCTGGAGTGACTGGTAATGAGATTGCTGACAAACTAGATAACGAGGCAGTGCTTGCCTCCTCCACATCACCACCTATAGAGGTTACGTATTTTCCATATCCAGCTTCATATCTTAAAAAAAACTAAATATATCTCTACTTCAATACTGGCAAGAAGAATGAGATTATGCCCAAACGGCGCGCTATACATACAGCCTTCTCCCAAAAGTATCTAATAAGCTATTACTACACACTATAAAAAATAGTTGGAACGTTTAGTATTCTAACAGGAACGTTTCTGATAGTATCGGATATGTGAGAGCTATTTCTATTTTCCGAAAAAACCCGGAACGTTCCTGAGTGATTCGGTTTACTTTCCGTGAAACAGTGAAAGTACCTGTACGCATGCGCTCCAAGTATTTCACCACTATTTCTCCTTACGCTGTAACCGGAAGCAAGCACCTAAAGTGAAAGTCAACTGATCTGTATGAGATGGCGGCGTAGGGAACTTTACGCTTTACCACGTGTATTCCAATTCGCTTTTATTTTGAAAAAAACATACAATATTATAACATTTTTGTTATATTTTGTGGGTATTTTTTATTGTGTTTTAAAATTATGCAAGAAATGTACCTTGGACATTATCAACGGATTTTTTCAGAGCTTTGGAAATTTATTATTATTGAAGACGGAACGATCGTAATTCTGGGTAAGTGTTTTTTTTTCTTTAAATCATCTACAGTATTACTTTTACTTACTATAACTTACTATTACTTACTTCTTTATTAGTTTTCTTTGTTGTAATACACGAAAAAAAGATTCATAGCCTATTTATTTTTTAATGTATCAGACTTTGTTTTGTCTGTTTTTTTTAATTATATATATATATATATGTGCATGCAAATAAGATAATATAGTTAAACTTGATCGTCATACTGATTGCGGTATCGTATTCTCCTTTTCACAGCGTGTTCTTAACAAATTATTAAATGCGTTATAACTTAAAAGAAAATTTATGTATTATAGTTTAATCAAACAAGCTGAAGGTTCATTGTCATTTTACTTCTTTATTATTGATTGCTTTTATGCAAAAAATATGGTATTGTGAGTAAAAATAAACAGTAAACTATTCTTACAATTATAGGATTTATTTTTATAAATCATTATAGTAAATAAAATTGATTCATTTGTTTTGCTGTTTCCTAAAAAGCTTTCAAAAATTCGTATTAGCGTTTATATGTCAGTAACAACACATAATACATATATCAATAATTCAACCATATGTATATTTTTAATGTAATAATATTTTACCTCTAATTATACATTTCGGTATATTTTCGTTATATATAATTTAAATTACGATGTACGCATTATAAATGTATCGGATAATGTTAAACATATTCTGTTCATCTAATTATTTTTTTATATTTACCTTTTTCTCTTCAAATTTTGATATAAAAATAAAAAGAATCGTTTTAAGATCATTAACTTGTTTAGTACTCAGGTTCACATATGTAAACTCCTCCCCCCCCCCCCCCCCACACACACACACTTTTTTTCTTAATACTTCGAAAAAATTACCCATTGCATTTTTGCGATTTGAATTTTACTTGTTCAACTAAATGTTCTTGCTTGAAAAGAAAAATGTTTTCTTCTGATTTTGCAAGACTGATTTGTGGAGAAAAAAAAAAGATACTATTGTTGTTATTTAACTTATGCACTTTACAGTAAACAAAATTGAAAATTCCTAGATTATTAACCATCAGCTTATTTTATGAAAATATAGTACACAAAATTTCTTACTTTCAGTTATAAGGCATTTTAATTTATTAAGATTATGCTGGGAAAAGCATAATACGATATTGAGTCAACAATAACATCAATTGCAATCATATTTAATTTACATGCACTAATAATAATAAAATGTCTGTGCAACAAAGAAACGATAATAAATAAAATAATAAATATAAATAATGCTATAAATGATTTAAAAAATAAATAAAACTCTTTTCGAAAGAATTTATCATTCCATTTTCAATAATAATACAGTTCAGGAAACTTTAATTTTACCTGTTAATCCGCATGGTTAAAAAAATATCACTGCAAGATGTTAAAATGCAATAAATTTTATCTAAATTATGAAAAAGGTATAATAATATTGATTTTTTCAGAATAAATACTTGCAGATATATATATATATATATATATATAATAATTGTAATTTAATAGATTACAACGACCATTTGGAATTTATTTCGTCCACCAAATTCCGTCGCATCCTCTTCAACAACAGATCGCAAAGATCAAACTTTAGATGACCAAAACCTTCATCGATAAAGTCTCCAAGTCCCGTTTCGAGAAGAAAAATAGTTTACAAATCGAAAGCAGTTCCACCGAATCATCCACAGATTGCGACAAATTGTCTACGTTGAGCTCAATTTTTACCGGTTAGAATCGACCGATTGTAAAACGCCGTGGCTAGTGGATTGGAGCCCCTCGAGACATGGCCTTTTATTATCAATCGATTAACTTTCTAACCGCCGCGAACTAATACATCCGTTCACTAAGCTGCAGGTTTCACTGCAATAAAAGCATTATTTAAATTAATGTAATTCAACAAATATAATGCAGTTTTAAAACGCTTTGTTATGATTAATACTTTAAAGGCTTATATTCCTATGCGTAATTAAATTTCTTATGTAATGTTGGAAAAATCCTTTTTTTTTTAGAATTTTTATAAATTACTGAGAAAACAACATTACAATTTTGCCCTTTTGCTCGGCGGTCAGAGGGTTAAACATTAGATTGTTTACTTTTTCTTGTTCGTCTTTTATTCTGTAATCGATATTTATGGGCTACATAATCAGTTGAAGACCTCGATTTTTGCTTTGCAAGATGATTTTCATTTCGGCGTCGCTCTTTGGCTTTGGATTTTTCCATATCTGATAATTTGCGCCTACCCATCTTGTAGCTTTTTCTATTTTTAACGGTTTATGCCTTTCGATTACCTATTCAAACAATTTTTAACGATTTTATGCCTTTCTATTACCTATTCAAATAAAAATTCTTCTAAAAGTAAAGAACATCGTTGAATTTCGTTAAAAAAAATAAAATGCGAGCATCATTTGGCCCCATCCACGACCGAAAACAACAACCATTTCCAAATGGTTAAAAAAACTCAGAAAAAAAGATGATTCAGAAACGAACTTCCATATGAGATTCTTTCCTAAAAATTCATATAATAAAACTGGCTTATTTACAAAATCCATTTTACTAAATTAAGCCCCTTTCTCAAACCTTTCCTATTCAGAAACCTTTCCGATTCGTAATAAAAGGTTTCCTGTACATTCAAAAACATTTCTTCGTCTTCAGAAAGATTTCATATGCATTCAGAAACCTTTCCGATCCGTAATGAAAGGTTTCCGATATATTCAGAAACCTTTCATTGCGAATCGAAAAAGTTCCGTAATATAACTGAAACAGTTTTCTACTCGAATATGAATCCTTTCCGTTATTATCGTGCAGCACAGGTCTCCGATACTTTCGGAAACGTTTCTGAAAAGATTTTTACAGTGCACCACAGAAATATCTATATATTCCTTACAAATCACGGGCCATTCCCGTCATACTTCTACAATTTTAATAAGGTTTTCTCTCCGAACTGCGCCTTTGGCCAAATAGGCAATTCACTGCATTATATCCTAAACTGTACCTTAACCTCACACTTTCACCTTAGAAAGGTACAATCAACATCATTATCATCATGTTTTTCCTTAGTCTTGAAGAAGTCAAACCTACTTCAGAAAATTATAGATTATGTTAGACTATTTGAGCATAATCAATATATATTTCAAAATGTCTTGCTGCCAATTGACTAAATGTTCTGATAGTTTCATTAATATGTAAATTTTTTAGTACAACTTCCACATACAATGAACTTATTCTCCTATGAAGAAAATAACTGGAAATAATCTGCACAATAGACTTCGTAAAACTTTATCTGAATATACGGTGGGAGATGTCTAATGTGCGTCGCTGGGTGGGGCTAGTAGAGCTTTAGCCCTTGGGTAGGCCTTCTCACCTAGTTGAATCTTCTTTACATAGCAACTCCCCCTCCTCCCCCGAGATTGCACGTGGTATATTCTAAAGCGAAATCAAAGTTCCCGGGGTACTCTTCCCATGTCATCCCTTGATTACATAGTAAATCATGAAGTTTTGTTCAAGTATTCTGAATGCGTGGGAAAGTGTTTCATAATCTATGCTGTACGCATGAATTTTTGTTCTGGTTTAACTTGTAATACAGTTTCAAATCAAATCGCCTCTTGGAGATAATATACAATTTTAATGAGTTTAGTAAAGAGGTGGGGGGCGGGGGATCAAATAATTCCTGCTTAAAAAAAGTGTATGGTCTACTTCAATTATAAAAATAAAATAGCAATAGAAAAAGTAAGCGAGCTTTATTTATGACAGACTAGCTGTTTAACCCGTTCTATGCTCGGGAGTTCATGAATTTAATTCGAAAACCAAAATTAAAAATAACTATTCGATTTAGTAAAATATTTTTCTACTACTGTGCCTTTTTTTAATGAAACTATGGCAGCAGACGATAAAACGATATCTTTGGAATAAGGGAATAAATAGAATGAAAAGTTTTGTTGATGTTTGTGATAAAATATGTTTCTTTATTTTTTAAAACTTATAATAATTAAGCGCAATTAAATAATCTCTAATTATTTGCATGTGAGGTAAAAGAATTATCGTAATACCCGCTAAAGCTTCTTATTAGTGCAGCGTGGCGTACGTAATATGTATATTTCTAATTATTTGCATATGTGGTAAAAGAGATATGCTAATAACCGCTACACCTTTTAGGTAGATTTCGTAGGAAATACTACCTATTTCTGTCGTTACCACGATGCAACTTTTAAAAAATTCTTTTATAACTTTTCATTATAGGACCCCAGGAACCCAAAATCACCCCCACCTAAAAGTTTATATATATATATATATATATATATATATATATATATATATATATACAATGGTTTCCAAAAATTAAGGAAAAATCACGAAAAGAACGATAATTCGTTCAAAAATGGACCTATCCGTATGAAATTTGCATATGTTGTTAACTAAAAGATGCTGAATGAAGTTACCAAATGCAAATTAGTGGCGCTGCAATTGGATTACGTCCTCTGTGAGGAGCATAAAAATGCACATTAGAGAGTATGACTGCTGGTGGCGCTGTGATTATGACACAAAAAATCTGAGATAGCCAATTCTTTAGTACAGCCTTGAGGTATCATTTGTCCACATAACTGCGATATAGAGCTATTGGAAGATTGGATGTAGACCAAAGTCATACAAAGGTAGCCAGATGGCTAAATCTGAGTCCTTCTGTTGTTCATAGGCTTTGGAAACAATTTCAAACCACAGTTTTGGCTTCCAGAAGGTTTAGTCAAGGACGGGCAAGAGCTACGACAAGTACCGATAACCGATATTTGCGGTTATGTGTACGAAGAAATAGAACAGCAACCCCTCTCATCTTAGAGCCTCCCTTGCTGCATCCACTGGAAGGTTAGTATCAACGTCTACTGTGCGTAGAATGCTTCCTGAAGGTGGTCTTTATGCGAGGCGACCAGCCATTTGCGTGCCGCTCACATCATGTCAATGGAGGGAACGTTTAAGGTGGGCACGTCAACATGTCCACCGGAAGGCTAATCAATTGAGGCGTGTTCTCTTCACAGATGAGTTCCAGTTTAGCCTCCAAAGCGATAGTAAGCATTGTCGGATTTAAAGAGAACAGGGCACACGTTGTCATCCATCAAACATTCGTAAAAGAGATTCGTATGGAGGAGACAGTGTCTGTGTTTAGGAGGGTATCTCTTTGGGCGGAAGTACAGGCCTCCGTGGTTTTCGACTTGGAAATGTGAATGCTCACGTCTATAGAGATGACATTCTTGATGTTTATGTGCGCCCTTACGCCGGTGCAATAGGTAATAATTTCCTGTTACAGGACAATAACGCTAGACCACACAGGGCTCACATCGTAGAAGATTATCTTCAGCACCAAACAATTCAGTGCATGGAATGGCCAGTGCAATCTCTGACTTGAATCCTATCTAGCATGTTTGGGATGCTTTAGGAAGATATGTCACTGCTCTCAATCCTTCTTCTCAGGCCCATGCCACGCTTACAACTGTTTTACAAGAGCAATGGCACGCACTTCCCAGCGAACTTATCGATCGCATTATTGACGGTATCACACATCCCTGCATGTTCTGTGTTTCTTCTAGGGGCGATCATACTCCATATTAAAGGTACTTTTCCTGTACGAAACTGAAATATTTATTTTGTTTATTTTATAATTGTGTTAATTTATGAAACACCACAATCGTCTGGTAATTTCTTTTAGTGTTATTTTATACCTTACTATGTGTTGTACATTGTGGCTCAGTTTTATTAAAATCTGTTAAAATAAATAAAAAGGCAGACATAAAGACGTGGATCGAAGTGAGTATATTTGATATTAACAAGAACAATTACACAAACATACTGAAAGAAAACAGAAAATTTACAGGTATTTATAGATTTTGCAAGGCCCATGGCAGAGAATTGGCGGCCGTGAAAGAAAGCTACATTAAACAACCAATCACAATAAACATAGTTGTACAAAAAGAAATTAATAAGAATTTAATGTAATGCTGTGATTATTTTCAACACCCGCCCATAATCTAGGATTACATCAGAAAACAAAGAAATTTCTTGAAATCAATCATTAATAATAATATGACACAATTTAAACATTACTTGTACAAACAACAAAGAAATAATAGTTCATAAAATTTAACTTTAGGTAATGCCTTTGTAAATAAATCAGCAATTTGTATATTCGTAGGAACATATTCAATTTTGATGTTATTTTCTTTTATAATATTGCGGACAAATTTCAATTTAATATCAATGTGTTTCATTCTACCATAATTACTCTCATTACTGATACATTTTATACATGATTGATTATCCTCAAAAATTACTAAATTCTTAATATTTACAATTTCACTAGCAATATTTTTAAACCATAACAAGTCTTGCAAACTTTTAGTTAAAGCAATGACTTCAGCTTCAGTTGACGATAAGGCAACTGATTTTTGTTTATTACAACACCACAGAACAGGCGTGTTACAAAACATTAAAATATAACCTGTTACTGATTTGCGGTCATTTGTGTTAGCCCCCCAATCAGCATCAACATTACATGGATAATTTAGGATCAGAATTTTGCTTTTTATACACAAGTTTTAAAGACAATGTTTCTTTTAAATATCTTAAGATTTTCTTAAGTGCTTTCCATGCAATTTCAGTAGGATTTTCTTGCAATTGACTTAAACAGTTAATAGCATACAAAATATCAGGTCGAGAAATATAAGCTAAATATAATAAACAACCTACAAGTTCACGATATGGGCCATTAAAAGGTTTACCATTTTTGAAATCAGATGGGGTGGACTTAGGAGAAATAGGAATGTCACTGGGTTTACAATCTAGCATATTAAACTTACTTAACAATTTAATTATGTAAGACTCTTGATCCATTATTAAACTATCAGAATTGAATTTCATTTGAATACCTAGAAATTCTGAAACACTTTCCGATTTTGACATGTGAAACTCGTTATGTAATAGGGAAATAACTACATTAGTTTCATTTACATCTGAACCTGCAATTAGCATATCATCTACATACAAAGCAATAATTATTTTATGATCATTATTATACCGAATAAAAATACAAGGTTCATTATCACAAGATTTAAAATTTAACTTTGAAATAAATTCATGAAACCTTTCAAACCATTGTCGTGGGGCTTGTTTTAAACCATATAAACTTCTTTTAAGTTTACACTTTCGACCACTTTTATCATCATAGCCTTGCGGCTGATCCATAAAAACAAGTTCATTTAACTTACCATTCAGGAACGCTGTTTTAACATCTAACACAGATGCATATAAGTCTTCATTTAAAATCAAAATAAGAACCAAACGTAAAGCTGGCATACTTATTACAGGGGAAAAGGTTTCACTATAGTCTAGCCCTTCTTTTTGCATAAATCCACGAGCTACGAGTCTCGCCTTATGTGGACCATCTCTTTTGATGGTAAATACCCATTTGCAGGAAATAGGTCGTTTGTCAGGTGGTAATTTTTCAAGATCCCAGACATCGTTGATTTTCATACTTTCAATCTCCGCGTCCATAGCTTCTTTCCACAAGCGTTGTTCATCAGTAGGGAGGGATCTGTTATCATCAAACGTTAATGTTTCTTGTTGGCAAAGTAATGCTTCGTAAACTTCAGGATCTGGATAGCGTACAGGTTGCTTTTTAAATCTTTCAGATTTTCTTGTTTTGTCTTCTTTCTCTTCAGGATCATCTAATTCATCACTCGTATTTTCTAGAACATCTGGATCAATTTCATTATCGACTGGTTCTGAATTTTCTAGAATGTATTGTTTCGACTGAACATTTTCCTTTTTCTCTTCGTCGAATTTCACATTTCTTGATACAGTTATGCGTTTCGTTTCAGGATCTAGTAATCTATACCCCATTGAAGAATAACCAATGAAGATCATTTGTTTAGACCTATCGTCAAGCTTCTTTCGATGAACGGAAGGAATTAACATGTAAGCACTGCATCCAAAAACACGTATGTGCTTGAAATCGGCTTCTTCTCCATATTTCAGGAAGTACGGAGTTTTGTTCTCAATAGTGCTGCTTGGCATTCGGTTTTTCAAGTAAGCTTCTGAAAGGATAGCTTGACCCCAAAAAGTCTTTGGTAAATTTGATTCAGCAATCAAAGCACGTCCTATATTCAGAAGCGACCTATTGCAGCGTTCAGCTACTCCATTCAAAGATTGCGTGTATGGAGGAGCGGGATCTATCACTATACCAAGATCTCTAGTAAAATTCACTAAATCATTAGAAAAATATTCCTTCCCGTTATCACATCTAATTTTCTTCACTGTAGGGTTGGATTTTAAGAACATTTTTAATTCTTCTGAGACTTCACTTTTATGTTTCAGTAAACGTACTTCAGTAAAACGAGAAAAATCATCGATAAGAGTCATAAAATAGCACTCGCCAGAAAAGGTTGTCGGAAAAATAGGTCCACAAATGTCACTATGAATCAAAGTCATTGGTTTGGTTTCTCTTTTTCTTGGTCCTCTTCCCATTGGTGTTGCACTCTGTTTTGCCCGAGCACAAATATCACAAAAAGAGTCAGGTACCGGAAGCTTCATATCTTTCAATACTTTGTCACTCGGATGACCAAGTCTGCGATGCCAGATATCACAATGATTTTTCTTTGAAGTAAGAACGGTTTCGTAAACAGGGACAAAGTCACTTACGTATTGTCCATTCAAATCCCGTTCACCGAAGTAAAAACGGTTTCTTCCTTTTTCGATAAATACTTTTTGATTCTTGAAAATAACTGTATAATTTGCACTTTCAATTTTTCTAACGGAAATGAGTTGCCCGTTTAAGTCTGGAACATAAAGGACATCCTTTAAAGTAATTTCCATTCCATTTGACAGTTTTCCATTAATGTTTCCAATACCTTTGATTTCTAGATTCGTTGTTTTTGATGCGCATTTAATAGTTCCTGAAGAAGGTACTAAAGATGCGAAATAATTCTCATTAGAACACATATGGGAAGTTTCTCCGGAATCTACTACAAATTCATTCCTTTTCCTGGAAGCATTTCCAGCAACGAAAGAAACAGCTGAAGAGGCAAATTTTTCTTCATTTGAATTTTTAACAGCTTTACAGTTACGTTTTATGTGTCCGAATTTTCCACAAGAATGGCAAGTAATTTTCTTTCTACAATATTTCGCTGTATGCCCTGTAGAGTTGCAAATTTCGCAAAAGAATTCTTTGCGAGTCGACACAAATGCACTATTATCATGAGCAGCCTTAGTATATACTTTTTCTTTCTTTGAATCCAAAAGAAGTGCTTCAGCATCTAATAATCTTTGTGTCACGAAATCTAATGTCAAAACAGAATTCGGTTGGTTTTCTAAAGCAATCTTAACATTTTCAAATTCCTGAGGCTATGACATCAAAATATAAACAATAGTATCCGTTTCATTAACTTCTGCCCCAGACAGCTTAAGATCCGAAATTAATTTATTTATTTCATCAATGTGATTTCTCATAGAAACTGTACGATCTTTCTTAATCGTTGCCAATCTCTTCCGAATTAAAATTTGATTCACTGCACGCTTTGTATCATAAGTGCGTTCTAATTTATTCCAAATTTTATGAGCTGTATTTTCATCTTGAAGTGACGCAAGAACATTATCACTTAATAATGATAATAATAAAGCGTAAGCCTTTTTTGCATTCACGACATCGGCGGCATTGTCGGGAGCCGCTTCAATTTCCAAGAATTTTTCCAATTCTTTAGCAGCAAAAATTGCCGTTACTCTTCGTTTCCATACCAAAAAAACTTTTCCATCACCTTCAAAAAGAGGGATACCGTAAACATCTTTTGAAGAATCCATTCTGCTCAATAAAATATATAAAAAGAAAGATAAAATCTTTTTCACTCAAAATCCCAGCAGAAATGAAAAACAGAAAGATAACGGCGTCAGTATGTCTCGCAGCTCATTTCAACACTTGCTAGAACCAACGCTCTGCTGTTAAAATAAATAAAAAGGCAGACATAAGGACGTGGATCGAAGTGAGTATATTTGATATTAACAAGAACAATTACACAAACATACTGAAAGAAAACAGAAAATTTACAGGTATTTATAGATTTTGCAAGGCCCATGGCAGAGAATTGGCGGCCGTTAAAGAAAGCTACATTAAACAACCAATCACAATAAACATAGTTGTACAAAAAGAAATTAATAAGAATTTAATGTAATGCTGTGATTATTTTCAACAAAATCTACTTGTAACGTTTTGAGTAATCGCTACTTTTGTTGTTTTTCCTTAGTTTTTGGAAACCAGTGTATATATACATACATACATACATACATATATATATATATGTATGTATGTACTAAATTTTTTCCGCACGATAAAAGTCGCAAATGTGGACGGATCGTCTTCAAACTCGCCAACAAATTTGAGATGGCTAATATCTCGGCGGGGATTGAAAATTGGCAAAATTGGCCCAAGGGAATGGAAATGGGGAGGGTTAAAATTTTTGAATACCGTCTTAACATGATGCTGAGAAAACCAGTTCTTACACAACAATGACAGGAAAAAATAAATATTTTTCATAATAGCAGTTGCCAAAAATTAAAGAAAAAGCAATAAAATTCTTACAACAACAATTGCTTTTCTATTGCAAGATTTTCATGTGAAAAAATTAAATTAAATAGTTTGACGAATTGAAGACAAATTGAATATTACGTCATAAGTTTTCTCGAGCAAGTTTTCGCATGAAAATTCAAACTGAAATATATAGTTTGACGAATGAAAAAAAAAAAAATTGCGTCATATTGGAAATATAATGGTTCTCAGCAGGTGAATATGTAACGTCATGTGAGTTTGAAGAAACGTATCAAAACATGATAAAAACCCGACTATGGAAATATTAACATATTTTAACACTTTGATGTTCTCTGAATTTGCTTTATTCATTTTAAAACCTATTCCATATATATGCGTGCGTGTATTCGTGTATATTAGAATTTTCACAAGAGGTTTAGCTCCCTAGAGCTCATTCTTAGTGAAGAAACCGTGTTTATCTCTAATCTTGATTTAAGTTTTGTTGGTGAATTTAGCACTTAGCTTCGAAATCTACCTCTGCCTGTAGGCCGACCCGGCAAGGATTTTTTAGCATGACAGCGTGGCTTACGTAATATGCAGTGCGTCTTGCAATAGAAAGGTAATTGTTGTGGTAAGAATTTTATTGTGGATTTATAATTTTTGGCAACTGCTATAACAAAAAATGGTTAAATTTGATAGGAAATTGCTGTTAATTTGGTGGTCTTTTATTAATTAAAAATGAACTATAAGTTATTTCGATCCCGGATTACTGTAGTTGCATCGGCCATGTTTTAATACACATGTACGTAACATTTCAGAATTCTCGCTTCCAAACTATGGATTTGTATGGCAATACAGACAGAGAAATATTCATTTTTATATATTAGATATTCTGTCATTATAGAAAGCTACCATTAAAAAATAAAATGATACTGGTACTTTATAATCCCACCGATCGCAATTGAATGCCATAATCGTCAAACAATGATTTTATTGTTATATTTTCATTACAAATAATTTATAAACCTACTCCGAATGTAATAAAACACTCATATTATAATATATATTAAAGCACACATACACACATAAATAACGCTTGCATTCAACAGTTAAAGGTATATATAAATATTATACAGACATACAAACAATAAATACAATAAACCCAACTGGAGTGAAAAATTAGCCGGAGCCAGGAATCGAAACCGGGACCACAGTATACAAGACTGCTGCTCTAACCACTGAGCTACTCCGGCCGATGCCTGAGTCTGCAATTTTTCCCTAATAAACCATGTTGAGGAAGTCATCAGCCATCTACACGACAGCCTTGGATGACCGGACAACGATGAATAGATTTTACTATTACATCGATCTAGGATAATTATAATAAAACATTCATACTACAATATATATTAAAACACACATACACACATAAATAACGCCTGCATTCAACAGTTAAAGGTATATATAAATATTATACAGACATACAAACAATAAATACAATAAACCCAACTGGAGTGAAAAATTAGCCAGAGCCAGGAATCGAACCCGGGACCACAGTATACAAGACTGCTGCTCTAACCACTGAGCTACTCCGGCCGATGCCTAAGTCTGCAATTTTTCACTAATAAACCATGTTGGGGAAGTCATCAGCCATCTACACGACAGCCTTGGATGACCGGACAACGATCAATAGATTTTACTATTACATCGATCTAAGATAATTATAATAAAACACTCATACTACAATATATATTAAAACACACATACACACATAAATAACGCCTGCATTCCCGAACATGGTTTATTAGTTAGAAATTGCAGACTCAGGCATCGGCCGGAGTAGCTCAGTGGTTAGAGCAGCAGTCTTGTATACTGTGGTTCCGGGTTCGATTCCTGGCTCTGGCTAATTTTTCACTCCAGTTGGGTTTATTGCATTTATTGTTTGTATGTCTGTATAATATTTATATATACCTTTAACTGTTGAATGCATGCGTTATTTATGTGTATATGTGTGTTTTAATATATATTGTAGCATGAGTATTTTATTATAATTATCGTAGATCGATGTAATAGTAAAATCTATTCATCGTTGTCCGGTCATCCAAGGCTGTCGTGCAGATGGCTGATGACTTCCTCAACATGGTTTATTAGTGAAAAATTGCAGACTCAGGCATCGGCCGGAGTAGCTCAGTGGTTAGATCAGCAGTCTTGTATACTGTGGCCCCGGGTTCCATTCCTGGCTCTGGCTAATTTTTCACTCCAGTTGGGTTTATTTAAGTATTGCGCGGCAGCGCAATACTTATTTATTTCCAGTGTCACTTCTCAATGTTAATTTAACATGGAAAAGCCTATGGAGATGATAACATTTTCATTTTTTCTTCCCACCTCTTTGTCCCTGATGCCACTCATGTTTTATTCTTTACTAATTCTAATGATATTATAAATTTAAAGTGTAAAAACGTTTGCCTAACGTTAAGGTCAAAACGAATGGTAAAATGCCTTTGCATATGGATGAATTATAACATAGAGAGAAACATGGGCCATTTTTTTTTTTAGATTATTCAAATATTTTTCTTAATAATTCCAATTTTCGCTTTTTTCATTGAAAATCAACGGACATTTTTCATAGAAAATGTAACATTTTTTCTTCATTGTTGGAAAAATTTCAAAAGCCGTAATAATAATTTATTTCTTTTTAGTTGAAAGATTTTCACGTGAAATATTAAATTGAGCTAGTTATTTTTTTCAAAAATTAAAAAGGTGAATATGGCGTCATAGTGGAAATAAAAAAGATATTTTCAGAATAAGTGTTTCCTTTGGTCAAGTTTATATTTTAGTAAAAAGTTTCTAGTGGATAGCTATTTTTACGCAGGTAGCGAACTTAGTGGGGAATTACGTAACTTAAATTTTAAAATGTATTTTTTTTTTCCGAGACTAGGAGGCTCGGCCCCTTACGAGCTACGCTCGCCAACCCCCGTCCAGACACCGCAGACTCTAAATGCACGCTAATGTGATCGGCTTTAAAAAGATTTCGGAAGATTGAATTATAATTTAAAAAACAGTGGCGATCTCCCTATAAACGGATTTCTATTCATTTCTCTTTGATTGGGGAAATTTTAACGCCAAATCCGCTGCGGTACTACTTGATTATCCCGTAAACTAATTACGCCAAATTATATAAATCGCCAAATTATACAAATTGACATAATTTTTAATTTAAATAACGAAAGAACAAATAAATTAGTACAACATTAATAAAAATACAAATAAAACGTCGAAATAAAAATAATTTGATGACGTAGACACGTGTAACAACATTTCAAAATAAGCTAATATAAAAGGAAATAATTAAACAGGATCTTTGTCTCCCGGTATTTTTAAACAAAGCGAAAAGAAAGTTCTTTTAAATGAGACATTTTAAATTAATCGTTTTTAATCTGACGTAATTTTGACCAAACTATTCTTTCTCTTTTTAATATTTACGTGAAAATACTTGTGTTAGAAATGAAATATTATTTGCGCTTTCCTAAGAAAAATATTTGAAAAGTATCCTCTCAAAATATCAAATAAATGTCTAGCACAATTTCTAAATTTAAACCGTTTTGCAATATTATTTTGTGTCCATGTTATGTAATAGCTGTAATGTGACGTAAATATGACGTAATTTCTCCTATTTAAGACTTCTAACGCATGTTAATAAGTTTATTATTTTACAAATTCCTTTCTCTCTTAAAATTCAGGTGTAATTATAGTTTTTATGACGTAATTTTTAATAAATTCCTGCTTTTTGTACATAATTATTTAATTCTAGTTCCAAATGTTTTTTTCTGTTTATAATTAATTGTCACGTGTAAATAAATTTTTAATTTATTACATGTATAAATATTTATTTTTTTAAGCAAAAATTATTGTTTCCGCTGTTTATACAGTTGGCAACAGTTTAAATCAATATCACTTTCTAAAATCTGTAAAAGATATCTCTAGAAATGCTGAAAATTTGAATTTAAAATAGAAATAAAACCTCAAAAAATTAGTCAAATTAAAAAAGAAATACAATCTGCACACCGGGAACTTTAAACGTATAAAATGATCTAAAAATGATTAAATTCCCATGATTAGTTTTTGCTCCTATAAAACTTTTTTAGTGGAACGATTTTGTCAAAATTTAGCATTAAATATTTCTTAAAATAATTCTTCGATTTGAAAACTGTCTGCATCAGCGTGTTTATCAAACATTTCTGTATAATACTACCGATTTTCATATTTTTGTATGCATTATTTTTCTTAATATTAACGTAGAAAGACCTCCGGTCGCAAAAATTTTCAAACTGGCGGCAGCGGAGGTGACAGCGGTAGTTACCTTTTTTTAGAATAGAGGGATGAGAACTATTTATACCCCAAGTTAAACTTAGGTAATAATTTTCGGATGTGTCTAGATCACCTTTGGGATCACCCTTTGGGGGTTTAAAAATTTAAGTAAAACTTTTATTTTTTAATTTCTACTGTATCACAACTATAATATTGTTAAATATTAGCAATAAGGATTCAACACAATTTACATTTACAATCATAGCGTTCCTGAGTGGAAAGGGAAATAGGGTATCTAAATTTAAGTGAAGTTATTTTTTCATGTTTTGATGGTAGATTTTTTACTTTCAGATTAGAAGTTTTTGTCCAAACTACCGCAACGTGCATTACTACAGTGGTGAAATATTTTGTATTACACATTGGTAAGCTGCATCCCACATTGTGATGCAAAACCTCATACATCAAAGCCTGATTATGATACTCTCTATTAATTTTGAAATGCGTTCGTCTGAGTTCATTAGTTATTAAAAAAACTTGACATATTAAACAAAAACATAATTTGAAGAACAAATTAAAAAAACAAAATTTATTTCCTACATTGTTTAAGCCCGAGAAGGGACAGATATTAAGTTATTTCATTCAATTAGTTCTACATTTAATGTTAAATTTTTGTAACTAATTAGTTAAGCCAATTGAAGATTAAAAAATAAAAATAAAATTCATACAATATGATACTTAAAACAGTCCTAAAAAATTAGCTTCCGTTCAAATGAAATCGAAATAAATCTTAGACTTTTTTTTTAAGTTTTGTATTTTGCATGCATCTTATCATTTTATGCACAATTGTCATAAACATAATACAAAATCTGCAATAAAAATATTTTCATTTACTAATGGAAAAAGTCTAAGATTTATTTCGATTTCATTTGAGCGGAAGCTAATTTTTTAGAACTGTTTTAAGTGTCATATTGTAAGAATATTATTTTTATTTTTTAATCTTCAATTTTCTTAACTAATTTGTTACAAAAATTTAACATTAAATGTAGAACTAATTGAATGAAATAACTTAATATCTGTCCCTTCTCGGGCTTAAACAATGTAGGAAATTTTGTTTTTTTAATTTGTTCTTCAAATTATGTTTTTGTTTAATTGTATTTATTGTTTGTATGTCTGTATAATATTTATATATACTTTCTACTCCGAATGTATTTGTCTGGAAACTTTAGCATTAAAAAAAACAGACCACTGGGAGATCTGAGTAAAATCCGTTACAAAACTAATTTCGGTAAATAAAAATACCATTTTTTGTGTAAAGTAATATCGATTTAACCTGAAAAACCTATTAACACACGATGCAAATAACATTTTTATTTGAAAAATACTTTTATTCAAACCTTAACCACGGAAGCAAAGTATTGAGTAATTATTAAAACATTTTATTAAAACAGTTATTGAGGAATTATTAAAACAAATCGCGAAATTTGGTGTGATTGTTAATTGATAGATATTTTTCATCAACAGAAAAGCTACTTGATGTAACCATAATTATTAGAAGAAAAATTACATGACTTCCCAAAATAACATTGTTCCTTCTATCAATAGTTTTCTTTTTTTTTTTTCTTTTTTGGTTAAAACATTCTTCCGGCATTTCAAATTAGTATAATAATTTAATAAACTTTGCGAACACTTTCACGCATAGAAATGAATAAATTAATCTTCTGCACGAGGATCGGAAATTGATTGACTTAGCTCAGATTTTATTCTGGAGCCTAGTGTAGTTTATTTTTTAATTAAACATTTGTTTAAAAGTTCTGTGGAAAAGTGGTAGTACTTATCTGCATTTTAAGCAACGAATTATGATTTATAGTTTTGTTCAGTGTTTCTTATGAAAATCATTTCTGTGTATTAGAAATTTTTGTTGTGTTTAATTCATCGCAAAATAGTGGTTATTTGGATAATATATGTTCCGAACAACTTTTCGCAACTTTAATCATTTTCTTGTAAATAATAAACGAAATATTTAATTTAAATAAGGCGACAAGTCAGAAATACTAGTGAAACTTTGTTCTGCGGATCTCAATATTATACAATATTATACAATTTCAAGAAAAATATTCCTGCTGAATTCTTGCGTTTAGTTTAAAGCCTCTCTTTTTTGTGACATGCCATCGTGGATCGTGGTCCCAAAAAAGATTAGCAACCAGAGTTTTACACCGTCAAAAAAGTGAAGTCACTCTATATCTTGGGAGAAAAAAAAAACTTTCAATGATTTGTAAACTTACAGTAATGTTTATTAACGCTAGAATTTCAATTTTCTATATCTCAGCCATTTCTAAGATAGAGACAAAACAAAAAATGCTCCGGAATCCTTGTGTTAAAGTCTAACACTTGAATTCGTTTTTCTAATTTTTTTAAATATTCTTTTGAGTTTGAAATCTTTAAGTGACCACCATTTTGAAACAAGCATTTTGGCGACTAAGCTAGTCAACAAACTCGGTCCAGAGATTGGTAAACCTAATACACATATAAGAAGAAAAGTAACGTTGATAGCACAAGAACATTATATCTTATAGCATACTAGATTCGGCAGCGTTCAGCCTACCGTTTTCACTGCAAAGAATGACAGCAATATTGTTAATTGTGAATTCGTTATTCTCCCATATTTAGAATGCTAGAAATATTATATAAAAACCTCTTTTTCTTAATTTCTTCCATCATTTCTTCACATTTTCGGTTCTATTCGCTATGCTATTTTCTTGACATGTCACCCGTAATTTCCTATTTTCCTATTGGTCAATAAACCTTTCAGTCAAATCCGCTTCTCTTCTATACACTTGAGCAAATTTATGCACAAATCGGGAGTTCTTCTTCTCTACTGTGAGCATATTTGGGGTACAAATATTTTATACACACTTGCGACAATAATTATTGGACTACCCTCATACAAAACGAGACTTTACGAGGCATTGCTAACGCAACTTGATATAGATAAATTCCACGATTAATCATGATGTTAAAATTCCTCCAATTATATGTGCAATTAAGAATCGAACCACCAAATTCCTCAATAATATTTCTTTTATACCTAATCCTGCCTTGCAAAACGTCTCTGTCTCTAATGAACATGTCCGCTCGCGTAAAGCTCGTACAACGCTTTATCTTCTTGAAAATGTCGACCCTGGTTAATTTTCATTAAGTTTTACTTTGATAGGATTTTATTTTCTTGATCGTTCATTATATTACTCCTTTTCTAAATGTTCTAAATATTTGTATATAACTTTTCTTTATATTTTTCTATTCTTATTATTATTATTAATTTTTTCTCTACTTGTGATATATTTCATAGAAATTTAACTACGTGAATTTTTATTCTTATTGCTAACAAAGCGTAAAAATCAACAGAGTGTGTTAACAAGGCGTAAAAATCAGCAGATTGAAAATGTATCCAGTCCAGGGTTCGAACCTGGATCGTCGGTTCAGCGCACCTACGCTCTTCCATCTGAGCCACCTAGAACGACACACTTAGCCTGGCACCCTTCAGTCTTAAATGTTGGTAAGGCTGCAACCGCGGCACAAGGTGGAATAATTTTCATAAACCACAACCCTGCGCAAACATGAGTCCAAATTAATTCAGCATCGATAATATATATTTAATAATTTTAAACGATGACTTACTCCCAAGAAATCTAAAATAAGTCATCATTTAAAATTATTAAATATACAGAGTGAAAAAGAAAATAAAAAACTTCCCCGATATATGTACCCGTAATGACCTAGCCACTCAACAAATCGAAAGGAAATTTCAGATTTAGTTATTTGAAGGTATGCGCCCAAGATCGCGATGGTTTGAAACAATAGAGCTCTCACAGTTACGGTTACAATGAAAAACATTCGAAATATTCAAATGACAATCCCCTGTTTTCTTTTTCGGCTGAGCAAATTCATCAGCGCATTGAAAAACCATAAATGTCGTTGGAACGATACATGTATGACTAAAATTGCTGGTGTAATGGCGTGGCCCTCGATCCTAATCAGTTCCTATGTAACGAAATAGTCAGCACTTTAAAACAAATGATTACATTTTTATTTTCACTATCTGAACACAAACACAACTCGAAAACACATTTTAAAACAAATCTTACAGCATTGCTCAGTTCACAAGTTAAAAAAAAAATTGGCTACTGTAAAACATGTGTTGTAGCTACTCCAAATGGTCTTTTATGAAAGTGTTTTACGCGGAAAATTTTCATGGTACGTGTATCATTCCAACGCTATTTATAGTTTTTCAATACACTGATGAATTTCTGCATGAAAAAAATGGGTGTTGCTATTCGAAAATTTCAAAATGTTTTCACTTTAACCGTAACCGTGAGAGCTCTATTGTGTTAAATCATCACGATCCCGAGCGCATACCTTCAAATAAGTATATCCAAAATTTCTTTTCGATTGATTGAGCGGTTAGGCCGCTAGGGGTTCATATATCGGGGAAGCTTTTTTATAACCACCCTGTATATTATCAATGCTGGAATAATTTGGACATGTTTGCCGCAGGTTTCTGGTTCATGAAAGATATTATATCTTGTGCTGCGGTTGCAGCTTTATCAACATTTAAGAGGGAGAGTGCCAGGCTAGGTGTGTCATTCCATGTGGCTCAGATGGAAGAGAGTGTGCGCTGAACCAAAGACACAGGTTCGATCCTGGACTGGATAAGTTTCCACTCTGTTGGTTTTATGACTTGTTGGCAATGTGAATAAAAATTCAAGTAATTAAATTTAGATCTCTAGGGCGTAAGTCATCGTTTAAAATTATTAAATATATATTTCATTTTATATAATTTTAATATATGGTGCCTTTAAATTCCCCTTTTTAGGTGCGTTCGTAATTATATAAATACGTAGCACCTATAGTCGTCGTTCAGTCCGTCTGTCCGTCTGTCCGTCCGCATATAACAGAGCAAAAACTACCCAACCGAATGATCTGAAATTTTAAATATATGATTGTTGCAGAATTTTGTCGAGCCATTTCAAATTTTATGAAAATCGGATGTATAGTTTAATTACAGGGACAGTCAAAAGTTTTTCTTTACATTACGGCCAATGGGGAAAATTATTGCAAGTTCATTTTAATGATGTTACAGCCTTCCGAATGGTCTGGAATTTTAAATATATCATTGTTGCAGAATTTTGTCGAGCTATTTAAAATTTTATGAAAATCGGATGTATAGTTTAATTACAGGGACAATCAAAAGTTTTTCTTTACATTACGGGCAGTAGGAAAAATTATTGCAAGTGCATTTTAATGATGTTACAGCCTTCCGAATGATCTGAAATTTTAAATATATGATTGTTGCAGAATTTTGTCGAGCCGTTTCAAATTTTATGAAAATCGGATGTATAGTTTAATTACAGGGACAGTCAAAAATTTTTCTTTACATTACGGCCAATGGGGAAAATTATTGCAAGTTCATTTTAATGATGTTACAGCCTTCCGAATGGTCTGAAATTTTAAATATATCATTGTTGCAGAATTTTGTCGAGCTATTTAAAATTTTATGAAAATCGGATGTATAGTTTAATTACAGGGACAATCAAAAGTTTTTCTTTACATTACGGGCAGTAGGAAAAATGCTTGCAAGTGCGTTTTAATGATGTTACGGCCTTCCGAGAGGTCTGAAATTTTAAATATATGATTGTTGCAAAAGTTTGTCGAACCATTTCAAATTTTATGAAAATCGGATGTATAGCTTAATTACAGGGATAGTCAAAATTTTTCCGTTTCATTACAGGGATTGGGAAAAAATAGTTACAGTGTATTTTAATGATGTTACAGACTATGCACTTACGAAGTGCAAAAAACTATACATTCAGTACAATATGGGGTGCAAAAAATAATTATAAAACTAGCTATAGTACGAACGCACCACATTTGCCACGTTTGACGAGCAATTTCCAACTTGTTTTCTTTGGAAGGGCTTTTCACCATTCCGCGTTTCAAGACTTATGTTTTCTGCGCATTGGCTATAGATCAAATGTTTCTACCTCACAAGTCTGTACCGGAGATTAAGAATGTAGGATTCTTTTGCACTCTACTCATATCTCGTCCAAGTCCCAAGTCCTAAATCCAAGTAGTATTTATAAGGTGTAATATTCTGGCGCTAGAAACGTTGCTTTTTTACTTATATTTTACTGCTCCAAGTTTTATTGCCGAAACGTCAGTGAAGGCTTACTGTGGAGACCCGAAAAGTTTTTGGTTTCCGTCTGTCTGTTTGTTTGTTAGTCTGTCTGTCCCGCGATAACTGCCGTAAAAAGGATCCGATTACCTTGAAATTAAGGATACATGTTGGTTGGTTCCCCGGATTTAGCTGTATAGTTTTTGGTTAAATTTGGTTCATTTGTTCGGAATATATAGAACATATTATTTTGCGTCTTAATGCTTTTCTATGGCAAGCCAGACGATTTTCAGATTTTCATTTGTTAAAAGAAATGGCTCATATGAAAAAGGGATTTAACTGGTAAATTTTGGATGCTGAAATTTTTAAATAAGATTATTAAATTATTCCAATTAGTTTTAAATTTTGTCAATATATTTGCGAGATTTTTTTAATTAGGTTTATAATGTTTGGGGGAATTCTATGGATGTTTTCAAATAATATAAATCATTTTGCTTTATCAATTTAACATAATACATATTTCATTTTTTTTCTTTTTCTTTCATCCGTTGCCTAGCAACGTATTTGGTCCTAATAATATTAGTATAAATGCATGTATAATGTTTGAGTAAAGCCAACGTCAAAACGGATGAATTAATGCATTTGTATCTTTGAATATAGATAGATTTTAACCCAGAAATAAAAATAGGCACTATTTTATTTATTTTATTTATTTTATTCAAATATTTTGCTTAAAAATACAAAAGTTCATTATTTTCATTCAGAATAATGTGACATTTTTCCATAACATTTACCAATATTTCTTTAATTGTTGCCAAGAAAATCAAAACCCGGAATAATATTTTCTCTTAAACAATTTTGAATTGAAATAATTTGACGTGAAACAGGAAAATGAAAAGAAAAATTTAAGAATAGAAAAATTACTATGGTGGCATATTGGAAATAAAAAGAAAACTCTCGAGTATTTCTTAATATAACAAGATGAAAAGTTTTGAGTAAGTACGCATAGCAGGTGACTTAGACGTAATTTATTGAAAACAAAGATGCTGGAATAAAAAGATCTTGGGTAAAATAAAATTAACTATTATTCACAGAGGAAAGAGATCGATGGAGATGCAGTAAGCCCTAAAAACAGTTTGCAATATGATGTGCGCTATCGCTCAAATTTAAATACCCCCATTCGGCTCAAACAAAACAAGCACGCGGAACAGGGACCGAATTCTTTGACTTCATCCGTGCATTTTTTCTGTAAAATAAAAATGATCTGCTTATATGTATGCATTCTAAGTTAGCATTTCATTGTATTGTGAATTAAAAGCTGTATTACTAAAAATATTATTCTTTTTTTTTTTTAAGCACGTCGTTTTGTTTGTGCCGAATGTAGCGGATTTTAGGGTTACATTTTTGGCGTCACTTCAAGCTTTATTGTCTGCGTACGGTTAACATGAAGAATTTATTTTAAATTTAAATTTTATTAATTTATAAAAATACTTATGCTTATCCTTATAAATCACAGCGTAAAAAAAAAATATAAGGTATACTATAACCATCCGCACAATCAATAAAAAATTACGAATGTAAATTTAAACAGACTACGGGTGGTTCAGGGATCAAAACCCGGATAAGATTCTTAGAGTCTTATCCGGGGAGAATCCGGGGAGAAATCCGGGAAGAATCTTATCCGGATAGATATTTCCCGAATAAGATCCCGGATTCTTCAGGGGGGGGGGCTCTGCCCCCCTGAAGAAATGCAATTTTTGATTTAAAAAGTTACCAGAATAAGTAGCTCATCAGAATTTCAGAACATCAGTGTATAACCATTTGTTTAACAGTTTTAATTCCTGAAACTTTACGAAATATTTTGTATTCTTTTAAATATTTATGTAATTTGAAAACTTTAAAAACGATTTGTAGGAAGTTGAATATTACGCAATGAGTGTTAAAAAACAATGACTTGCAAAGATGACGTTGAGGCTCCTGATCTACAGATTTACTAGTCTTAATTTCCAATACACATGCTTAATTACATCAAAAGCGATTTATAAATATGAATGCTATTATAAGACAGAAATCAGATAAATATATACATTCGTCTAATTAGATAAATATATATACGAGGGGGTATCTTAAACTTTCAATTACAGGCGATTAATTTTTAATATTACCTCGCGCCACTTTTTCAAAACAAAATTCTTTTACACACGCTTTGAGAACATTTGCAAAAGAAATATACTATGCAAATAGAATTTTAAAATAGTCAACTGTAATTGAAACTTTACGATACCCCCTCGTATTTGGTATACATGGTGTTTTCGGGATCTCGGAGACATGAGTTGTAAAATATACGAAAGTTTTCCGGAATTGCTCCCTTCCGGACAGCTGCAATAAATAGATTCTTACTCTTTGTAATATAAACTGGTTAAAAATATAATTTTAATTAATTATTCAACTACTTTTCAGCAGTGAAAATACGCTTGAAATTATTGAATATTAAAGCAGTGAATTATCACTTTGCTAACAAGACGTAAACTGACATAGTGAAAAATGTCCAAGCCGGGAATCGAACCCGGGCCCCTGGAATAGCGCTCCAGTGCTCTACCACTAAGCCACGAGGACGGTTTGTCTCTAGTGTCTGGACGGTTTTTTCACTATGTCAGTTTACGTCTTGTTAGCAAAGTGATAATTCACTGCTTTAATATTCAATAATTTCAAGCGTATTTTCACTGCTGAAAAGTAGTTGAATAATTAATTAAAATTATATATTCACCGATGCTGGGTTTATTTGCGTCTCATGTTTCGCCGCATGATTGTGTGCTCATGAAGACATTTCCATCTAGTAGCTGCGGTTGCAGCCTTACTGACATATATGTGTGAGAGATGCCAAGCTGGGCATCCGTCCTCGTGGCTTAGTGGTAGAGCACTGGAGCGCTATTCCACGCTATTCCAGGGGCCCGGGTTCGATTCCCGGCTTGGACATTTTTCACTATGTCAGTTTACGTCTTGTTAGCAAAGTGATAATTCACTGCTTTAATATTCAATAATTTCAAGCGTATTTTCACTGCTGAAAAGTAGTTGAATAATTAATTAAAATTATATATTCACCGATGCTGGGTTTATTTGCGTCTCATGTTTCGCCGCATGATTGTGTGCTCATGAAGACATTTCCATCTAGTAGCTGCGGTTGCAGCCTTACTGACATATATGTGTGAGAGATGCCAAGCTGGGCATCCGTCCTCGTGGCTTAGTGGTAGAGCACTGGAGCGCTATTCCAGGGGCCCGGGTTCGATTCCCGGCTTGGACATTTTTCACTATGTCAGTTTACGTCTTGTTAGCAAAGTGATAATTCACTGCTTTAATATTCAATAATTTCAAGCGTATTTTCACTGCTGAAAAGTAGTTGAATAATTAATTAAAATTATATATTCACCGATGCTGGGTTTATTTGCGTCTCATGTTTCGCCGCATGATTGTGTGCTCATGAAGACATTTCCATCTAGTAGCTGCGGTTGCAGCCTTACTGACATATATGTGTGAGAGATGCCAAGCTGGGCATCCGTCCTCGTGGCTTAGTGGTAGAGCACTGGAGCGCTATTCCAGGGGCCCGGGTTCGATTCCCGGCTTGGACATTTTTCACTATGTCAGTTTACGTCTTGTTAGCAAAGTGATAATTCACTGCTTTAATATTCAATAATTTCAAGCGTATTTTCACTGCTGAAAAGTAGTTGAATAATTAATTAAAATTATATATTCACCGATGCTGGGTTTATTTGCGTCTCATGTTTCGCCGCATGATTGTGTGCTCATGAAGACATTTCCATCTAGTAGCTGCGGTTGCAGCCTTACTGACATATATGTGTGAGAGATGCCAAGCTGGGCATCCGTCCTCGTGGCTTAGTGGTAGAGCACTGGAGCGCTATTCCAGGGGCCCGGGTTCGATTCCCGGCTTGGACATTTTTCACTATGTCAGTTTACGTCTTGTTAGCAAAGTGATAATTCACTGCTTTAATATTCAATAATTTCAAGCGTATTTTCACTGCTGAAAAGTAGTTGAATAATTAATTAAAATTATATATTCACCGATGCTGGGTTTATTTGCGTCTCATGTTTCGCCGCATGATTGTGTGCTCATGAAGACATTTCCATCTAGTAGCTGCGGTTGCAGCCTTACTGACATATATGTGTGAGAGATGCCAAGCTGGGCATCCGTCCTCGTGGCTTAGTGGTAGAGCACTGGAGCGCTATTCCAGGGGCCCGGGTTCGATTCCCGGCTTGGACATTTTTCACTATGTCAGTTTACGTCTTGTTAGCAAAGTGATAATTCACTGCTTTAATATTCAATAATTTCAAGCGTATTTTCACTGCTGAAAAGTAGTTGAATAATTAATTAAAATTATATATTCACCGATGCTGGGTTTATTTGCGTCTCATGTTTCGCCGCATGATTGTGTGCTCATGAAGACATTTCCATCTAGTAGCTGCGGTTGCAGCCTTACTGACATATATGTGTGAGAGATGCCAAGCTGGGCATCCGTCCTCGTGGCTTAGTGGTAGAGCACTGGAGCGCTATTCCAGGGGCCCGGGTTCGATTCCCGGCTTGGACATTTTTCACTATGTCAGTTTACGTCTTGTTAGCAAAGTGATAATTCACTGCTTTAATATTCAATAATTTCAAGCGTATTTTCACTGCTGAAAAGTAGTTGAATAATTAATTAAAATTATATATTCACCGATGCTGGGTTTATTTGCGTCTCATGTTTCGCCGCATGATTGTGTGCTCATGAAGACATTTCCATCTAGTAGCTGCGGTTGCAGCCTTACTGACATATATGTGTGAGAGATGCCAAGCTGGGCATCCGTCCTCGTGGCTTAGTGGTAGAGCACTGGAGCGCTATTCCAGGGGCCCGGGTTCGATTCCCGGCTTGGACATTTTTCACTATGTCAGTTTACGTCTTGTTAGCAAAGTGATAATTCACTGCTTTAATATTCAATTGGTTAAAAATAATTCGCATTTTTGTTAATAGGTGGTTCTGTCCTGTCTCAAACAGCAAACAGCTCAAGCAAACATATTAACTGTATCAAAGAGCTCTCGACTTTAAAATTTTTTTCTTTCTTCTGTTTAGCTATTGAAATATGAATTAAAAAAATTCCTCTTTATGTTTTTAAGATTCAGTAGGCTCTCGATTTACCGGGATGGCTGGGTAATGCCCCATACCGGTTAAGCAAACATCTCGGATAGCAAATTCGTGGAAATTTTGAAGACAAATTTTGCGAAAAGATGGAAAATGTGAAATTATTATACAATGGGACATTAATCATTTAATTAATGCAAAAGAAAGATAATGAACATAAATTTTAATGTTATTTAGATGTACAATTAGTAGAATTCGCGTACAGAGGGTTCCGTAGAATAAATATATGAATTTGTAACTGTATTATAAAAAAAGAAAAAAAATACTAAGACTTTGTAAAAAACTATACAACGTAGGGTTCGGTATAACTGTATATATTAGAAAAGTGTAAATGGGTATACCATGAAAGTTCAAAGAGATATGGAACATAAATAATATCAAATATAGCTATTCGTATAACTCTTTTCTTAATATTATCCTAATCTGTTTATGATGAACTTAATTCGGTAATGACAATAAAAGCAGTGCATAGTTGAACTTCATTTGGCATCTCATGAAACGAAATTCAGCGTAGTAATAACCTTTATTTCTACAGTGTAGCTAAAACAAAACCTTTGTTCAAAGTTTAAATTTTGCATTGTGCTAAGCGCGCTTCGAATTCAGGTCTCAAAGTTGCAACGCCGCCTTGGTCAGTGCTGCGTTTATCCAGATAGGTGTTTAATTAACTTTTAAAGTCACTCGAGGCGTATTGAGAGATAGAATCAATGCAAACTATCGCGAATCCCACAGTATTTATGCGATTCATTCTAATTAAATCTTTCGAGGGCGATGCTCTTAAAAAACGGACACCTAATTTTAATTCCAAAACAGACAAACGGCACCAAGAATATTTAATTAAAATTTTCCTTTGATCATGCACGTGAAAATAAGCAAGTTCGCATTTTCTAATAAATTCGTTTATAAATTCTGGTGTCAGTTCATTATTTCATAAGTTTATAAATAGAATTACTCCGTGTCGGAAAGGATTAAGTGGTCGCAGGACTCTTAAAGCTTCAAAATTTAAGAAATTTTAATTTTTTTAGATGTTAAACTCCTATCTTTTCTGAATATTTTCATATAATTGTTTCCTTGAAATTCCCATTAGAACAGAAGTTTTGGCTTTTAGAATTATACCCGCTCAATAGCTGAAGCGGCGTTTCCGAAACTTTAAAGTCATTATTTTCCAAATGGCGTTTTTTGGGCATAACGCGCAGGATACCTCAAAAACTTCGGTATATTTTTTCATGAAATTTTCAAAACATATATTTCATGTTAGTCTGTATAAACCGAACCTAAAATTTCCGTTTTATTGTTCAAAAAAATACTTTTTAGGTAATTTTACTGTTGAAATTTTCAAAATTTTGTATTAGCTAAATGCAACATTGCATTAAAAATATAACAAGTTGGAAATTGCTCGCAAACGTGGCAAATGAGGTGCGTTCGTACTATAACTAGTTTTATAATTATTTTTTGCACCCCATATTATACTGAATGTATAATTTTTCGCACTTCATGAAGTGCATAGTCTGATACATCATTAAAATGCACTTCCAATATTTTTTCCCATTCCCCGTAATGTAACGGAACAATTTTGACTGTCCCTGTATTTAAACTATACATCCGATTTTCCTAAAATTTGAAATAGCTCAACAAAATTTTGCAACAATTACATCTTTAAAATTTCAGACCATTCGTAAGGCTCTAATATCATTAAAATCCACTTGCAATAATTTTTCCCATTGGCCGTAATGTAAAGAAAAACTTTTGACTGTCCCTGTAATTTAACTATAAATCCGATTCTCATAAAATTTCAAATGGCTCGACAAAATTTTGCAACAATTATATCTTTAAAATTTCAGATCATTCGGAAGGCTCTAATATCATTAAAATCCACTTGCAATAATTTTTCCCATTGGCCGTAATGTAAAGAAAAAATTTGACTGTCCCTGTAATTTAACTATACATCCGATTTTCATAAAATTTGAAATGGCTCGACAAAATTTTGCAACAATTATATATTTGAAATTTCAGACCAATCGGTTGGGTAGTTTTTGCTCTGTTACATGCGGACAGACAGACGGACGGACTGAACGACGACTATAGGTGCTACGTATTTATATAATTACGAACGCACCTAAAAATGCTTTAAATACAAATTTATTTAAGTTCAGGGAAATTATTACGATCTGAAGTATAAGTAAGTACCAAAATTTTCATTTTAGTTGCAATATTTATTTTGTAATTCTGCGCGTAAACTGTTATGCCAATTTTTTGTTCGACAAATGTCTAAAAGTTTCGAGCCCCCTATAGATACTAATTCTGTATCTTGCAATTTTTTAAATACATGAATCGAAAGAACATACTTATATCTGTAATTCCAATTAAAATTGTGTTTTAAAATCATATACATTTTAAGACATTAAATGTTCAAAATGGTCTTTTTTTTCATTTTTTCCTCTTTTTAGAGTCCCGAGACACCTTAAATTAGTATGCTTTTAACAATTTGACGTTTATTGCTTTTATACTGTTACTGGACATTACATTACACATATATATCATTAAAAGTTGTGAACTAGTCATAGAGTACGCCGCCCCTGTCCTTGTGTATGTCCAAACTGACCGTACCTTTAAGGGTTAATGTCTCGGTTCATTACCGATGATTTTTTTCGAAAATCATAATCAAAAATGCTTTTATTCTTCTGCAACGATAGGTATATTCAGCGATGCTCAACAATTTATCTGAATGCCCGTAAATCGAAATTTGTGTATAACAGAAACATGCTAATTACTCAAAAACTATGTGACCTAGGGTAATCGCTATAATTTTCCGGCAAGGTTTATATTAACGTCTACTACCTCTAATTTTTTCATAATTCTAGTTTCAGTAGATTCGGAATTAGATGGGGGGGGGGGGGGACATATTTTTGCGCTACATTTTCAACAATATCTTTGAAAATGTAATACTTAAAATTAAAAGGAATATATTTTTGAGTTCAGCGTTACAAAAGCTTTCACAGGATACCCCACATGATATACAAAGACAAGATTTGTTTTTCAAGTTGCATAATTAGCCCCTCTACTTTTTTACTAAATATATTTATGAATGTTTATTAATCTGAAAATATGTGGGTCAATGGTCTTTATTACTTCCCCAAATTTGAACTTTCCACGTTGCATAGTTTACGAGTAAAATGGCTGTGACAGACAGACCGACAGACAGACGGACAGACACAGGAGTGATCTTATAATGGTTCCGTTTTTATTTTTTAAGTACGGAACCCTAAAAATGTAGTGTACCTCACTATTTTGTGAAAAATAAAATAATAGAAGTATGTTTTCATTTTTCATGTACGTTTCGACGAATTTTGCTACGAAAATTTCTTAACATATTTTTTTCAGCAGGTGTACTTTCATCTTCTTGTTCCAAGTAATTAAATAACCCCACAATGTGTACTAATGCGTCACCGTTACTTAAATTTTGATGAGTTATAATATTTGGGAGATTCTCAAAAGGTGGGATCATTAAACGTTAACAATATGTAATTTTTAAAATTTTCAAATTTAAGGCCAATTTTTCTTTAATAGTATAGTATTTTGTTTATAAATATAATATATTAATATTTTTAATAGTATGTCTACAAAATTATACACAAACATTAAAAGACAGCAACTATTCTGGAAAATTAATTATTAAAGCATTTAATTAGCAGTTGTGTAAGTTATAAATTTTGGACATTTTTTCGCACGTACGTTACAGATTTTGGACGTTGCGCTTAGTATTTAAAAAATTCTTTAGACTAAGAATGTAGTAAATGTGTCCTATAATTGTATGTGCATACATATATATATATGTATAATTAACTTTTTGTTATCCAGTAATAATAATAATAAAATCAAATGCTTTGTCGCGTACGTTAATTTCGGACATAACAAAATACAGAAAAATTCTTTATACAAAAGTCCTTCTATCTTCAAAAAAGCAATAAATCAGCCTGCCATATCTTAACGAAATTATCAAAAACTCATCCGTTTCCTTTATGCATTCGTTGTTTACCATTAGAACCACCTGGAAAAAAGTTAAAACTCTTTTTCTTAGTGGTACATTGGAGCAGTTAACCTTATGAATGTCCGAAATTGGCCGCTTTAGCATAAAATAATAAAATTTTAAGATATTTATACAAAGCTTTTACAATAAAATATGTCATTTTCTGTCTCTGAATAGAATTAAAAACTCAGTGTAAAAAAAAAATAATAATAAAGTCAATGATAATTAAATTTATGTTTGAAAGGCTTAAAGTTATGACGTGAGTCCAGTGCCCACCTTTTGAGGCATCTTAACATTCCAATTTTGAATCTTCATTAATGCATTGTTGCACTGCTTCTTCGTCCTCGTTTTCAGAACAGTTTAACTTTCTTAAATCGTCTAAGATTTTTCTCTGCAAACCAGTAATATCGTCATCATCTGGCTCCAAGTAATTAAATAATTCCACAATGTGTACTAATGCGTCACCGTTACTTAAATTTTGATGAGGTATAATATTACCTTCATCGCTTTCTGGACAATCTTCGTAATTCCTTGTATCTTCTGAACCACAAGCAATACGCGTCCTAATATCCTCGTCACTGAAAACTTCTTAACATTCCAATTTTGAATCTTCATTAATGCATTGTTGCATTGCTTCTTCGTCCTCATTTTCAGAACAGTTTAACTTTCTCAAATCGTCTAAGATTTTTCTCTGCAAACCAGTAATATCGTCATCATCTGGTTCCAAGTAATTAAATAACTCCACAATGTGTACTAATGCGTCACCGTTACTTAAATTTTGATGCGGTATAATATTACCTTCATTTCTTTCAAGACAATCTTCGAAATTCCTTGTATCTTCTAAACCACAAGCAATACGCGACATAATATCCTCGTCACTGAAAACTTCTTAACATTCCAATTTTGAATCTTCATTAATGCATTTTTGCATTGCTTCTTCGTCCTCATTTTCAGAACAGTTTAACTTCCTCAAATCGTCTAGGATTTTTCTCTACAAACCAGTAATATCGTCATCATCTGGCTCCAAGTAAGTGAATAACTCCACAATGTGTACTAATGCGTCACCGTTACTTAAATTTTGATGAGGTATAATATTACCTTTATCGCTTTCTGGACAATCTTCGAAATTCCTTGTATCTTCTGAACCACAAGCAATACGTAACATAATACCCTCGTCACTGAAAACTTCTTAACATTCCAATTTTGAATCTTCATTAATGCATTGTTGCACTACTTCTTCGTCCTCATTGTCAGAACAGTTTAACTTTCTTAAATCGTCTAAGATTTTTCTCTGCAAACCAATATATCTTCATCATCTGGCTCCAAGTAATTAAATAACCCCACAATGTGTACTAATGCGTCACCGTTACTTAAATTTTGATGAGGTATAATATTACCTTCATCGCTTTCTGGACAATCTTCGAAATTCCTTGTATCTTCTGAACCACAAGCAATACGCGACATAATATCCTCGTCAATGAAAACTTCTTAACATTCCAATTTTGAATCTTCATTAATGCATTGTTGCATTGCTTCTTCGTCCTCATTTTCAGAACAGTTTAACTTTCTCAAATCGTCTAAGATTTTTCTCTGCAAACCAGTAATATCGTCATCATCTGGCTCCAAGTAATTAAATAAACCCACAATGTGTACTAATGCGTCACCGTTACTTAAATTTTGATGAGGTATAATATTACCTTCATCGCTTTCAAGACAATCTTCGAAATTCCTTGTATCTTCTGAACCACAAGCAATACGCGACATAATATCTTCGTCACTGAAAACTTCTTAACATTCCAATTTTGAATCTTCATTAATGCATTGTTGCACTGCTTCTTCGTCCTCATTTTCAGAACAGTTTAACTTTCTCAAATCGTCTATGATTTTTCTCTGCAAACCAGTAATATCGTCATCATCGGGCTCCAAGTAATTAAATAACTCCACAATGTGTACTAATGCGTCACCGTTACTTAAATTTTGATGAGGTATAATATTACATTCATCGCTTTCTGCACAATCTTCGAAATTCCTTGTATCTTCTGAACCACAAGCAATAAGTAACATAATATCCTCGTCACTGAAAACTTCTTAACATTCCAATTTTGAATCTTCATTAATGCATTGTTGCACTACTTCTTCGTCCTCATTGTCAGAACAGTTTAACTTTCTTAAATCGTCTAAGATTTTTCTCTGCAAACCAATATATCTTCATCATCTGGCTCCAAGTATTTAAATAACCCCACAATGTGTACTAATGCGTCACCGTTACTTAAATTTTGATGAGGTATAATATTACCTTCATCGCTTTCTGGACAATCTTCGAAATTCCTTGTATCTTCTGAACCACAAGCAATACGCGACATAATATCCTCGTCAATGAAAACTTCTTAACATTCCAATTTTGAATCTTCATTAATGCATTGTTGCATTGCTTCTTCGTCCTCATTTTCAGAACAGTTTAACTTTCTCAAATCGTCTAAGATTTTTCTTTGCAAACCAGTAATATCGTCATCATCTGGTTCCAAGTAATTAAATAAGCCCACAATGTGTACTAATGCGTCACCGTTACTTAAATTTTGATGAGGTATAATATTACCTTCATCGCTTTCAAGACAATCTTCGAAATTCCTTGTATCTTCTGAACCACAAGC
The DNA here is from genome assembly GCA_963932465.1 of Maratus speciosus. Taxonomy (NCBI): domain Eukaryota; kingdom Metazoa; phylum Arthropoda; class Arachnida; order Araneae; family Salticidae; genus Maratus; species Maratus speciosus. The sequence continues at coordinate 495,529,655 of OZ010794.1, read as the reverse complement.
AATACGCGACATAATATCTTCGTCACTGAAAACTTCTTAACATTCCAATTTTGAATCTTCATTAATGCATTGTTGCACTGCTTCTTCGTCCTCATTTTCAGAACAGTTTAACTTTCTTAAATCGTCTAAGATTTTTCTCTGCAAACTAGTAATATCGTCATCATCTGACTCCAAGTAATTAAATAACCCCACAATGTGTACTAATGCGTCACCGTTACTTAAATTTTGATGAGGTATAATATTACCTTCATCGCTTTCTGGACAATCTTCGAAATTCCTTGTATCTTCTGAACCACAAGCAATACGCGACATAATATCCTCGTCACTGAATACTTCTTAACATTCCAATTTTGAATCTTCATTAATGCATTGTTGCACTGGTTCTTCGTCCTCATTTTCAGAACAGTTTAACTTTCTTAAATCGTCTAAGATTTTTCTCTGCAAACCAGTAATATCGTCATCATCTGGCTCCAAGTAATTAAATAACCCCACAATGTGTACTAATGCGTCACCGTTACTTAAATTTTGATGAGGTATAATATTACATTCATCGCTTTCTGGACAATCTTCGAAATTCCTTGTATCTTCTGAACCACAAGCAATACGCGACATAATATCCTCGTCACTGAATACTTCTTAACATTCCAATTTTGAATCTTCATTAATGCATTGTTGCACTGCTTCTTCGTCCTCATTTTCAGAACAGTTTAACTTTCTCAAATCGTCTAAGATTTTTCTCTGCAAACCAGTAATATCGTCATCATCTGGCTCCAAGTAATTAAATAAACCCACAATGTGTAGTAATGCGTCACCGTTACTTAAATTTTGATGAGGTATAATATTACCTTCATCGCTTTCAAGACAATCTTCGAAATTCCTTGTATCTTCTGAACCACAAGCAATACGCGACATAATATCTTCGTCACTGAAAACTTCTTAACATTCCAATTTTGAATCTTCATTAATGCATTGTTGCACTGCTTCTTCGTCCTCATTTTCAGAACAGTTTAACTTTCTCAAATCGTCTATGATTTTTCTCTGCAAACCAGTAATATCGTCATCATCGGGCTCCAAGTAATTAAATTACTCCACAATGTGTACTAATGCGTTACCGTTACTTAAATTTTGATGAGGTATAATATTACCTTCATCGCTTCCTGCACAATCTTCGAAATTCCTTGTATCTTCTGAACCACAAGCAATACGCGACATAATATCCTCGTCACTGAAAACTTCTTAACATTCCAATTTTGAATCTTCATTAATGCATTTTTGCATTGCTTCTTCGTCCTCATTTTCAGAACAGTTTAACTTTCTCAAATCGTCTAAGATTTTTCTCTACAAACCAGTAATATCGTCATCATCTGGCTCCAAGTAAGTGAATAACTCCACAATGTGTACTAATGCGTCACCGTTACTTAAATTTTGATGAGGTATAATATTACCTTTATCGCTTTCTGGACAATCTTCGAAATTCCTTGTATCTTCTGAACCACAATCAATAAGTAACATAATATCCTCGTCACTGAAAACTTCTTAACATTCCAATTTTGAATCTTCATTAATGCATTGTTGCACTACTTCTTCGTCCTCATTGTCAGAACAGTTTAACTTTCTTAAATCGTCTAAGATTTTTCTCTGCAAACCAATATATCTTCATCATCTGGCTCCAAGTATTTAAATAACCCCACAATGTGTACTAATGCGTCACCGTTACTTAAATTTTGATGAGGTATAATATTACCTTCATCGCTTTCTGGACAATCTTCGAAATTCCTTGTGTCTTCTGAACCACAAGCAATACGCGACATAATATCTTCGTCACTGAAAACTTCTTAACATTCCAATTTTGAATCTTCATTAATGCATTGTTGCACTGCTTCTTCGTCCTCATTTTCAGAACAGTTTAACTTTCTTAAATCGTCTAAGATTTTTCTCTGCAAACTAGTAATATCGTCATCATCTGACTCCAAGTAATTAAATAACCCCACAATGTGTACTAATGCGTCACCGTTACTTAAATTTTGATGAGGTATAATATTACCTTCATCGCTTTCTGGACAATCTTCGAAATTCCTTGTATCTTCTGAACCACAAGCAATACGCGACATAATATCCTCGTCACTGAATACTTCTTAACATTCCAATTTTGAATCTTCATTAATGCATTGTTGCACTGGTTCTTCGTCCTCATTTTCAGAACAGTTTAACTTTCTTAAATCGTCTAAGATTTTTCTCTGCAAACCAGTAATATCGTCATCATCTGGCTCCAAGTAATTAAATAACCCCACAATGTGTACTAATGCGTCACCGTTACTTAAATTTTGATGAGGTATAATATTACCTTCATCGCTTTCTGGACAATCTTCGAAATTCCTTGTATCTTCTGAACCACAAGCAATACGCGACATAATATCCTCGTCACTGAATACTTCTTAACATTCCAATTTTGAATCTTCATTAATGCATTGTTGCACTGCTTCTTCGTCCTCATTTTCAGAACAGTTTAACTTTCTCAAATCGTCTAAGATTTTTCTCTGCAAACCAGTAATATCGTCATCATCTGGCTCCAAGTAATTAAATAAACCCACAATGTGTACTAATGCGTCACCGTTACTTAAATTTTGATGAGGTATAATATTACCTTCATCGCTTTCAAGACAATCTTCGAAATTCCTTGTATCTTCTGAACCACAAGCAATACGCGACATAATATCTTCGTCACTGAAAACTTCTTAACATTCCAATTTTGAATCTTCATTAATGCATTGTTGCACTGCTTCTTCGTCCTCATTTTCAGAACAGTTTAACTTTCTCAAATCGTCTATGAGTTTTCTCTGCAAACCAGTAATATCGTCATCATCGGGCTCCAAGTAATTAAATTACTCCACAATGTGTACTAATGCGTTACCGTTACTTAAATTTTGATGAGGTATAATATTACCTTCATCGCTTTCTGCACAATCTTCGAAATTCCTTGTATCTTCTGAACCACAAGCAATACGCGACATAATATCCTCGTCACTGAAAACTTCTTAACATTCCAATTTTGAATCTTCATTAATGCATTTTTGCATTGCTTCTTCGTCCTCATTTTCAGAACAGTTTAACTTTCTCAAATCGTCTAAGATTTTTCTCTACAAACCAGTAATATCGTCATCATCTGGCTCCAAGTAAGTGAATAACTCCACAATGTGTACTAATGCGTCACCGTTACTTAAATTTTGATGAGGTATAATATTACCTTCATCGCTTTCTGGACAATCTTCGAAATTCCTTGTATCTTCTGAACCACAAGCAATACGCGACATAATATCCTCGTCACTGAATACTTCTTAACATTCCAATTTTGAATCTTCATTAATGCATTGTTGCACTGCTTCTTCGTCCTCATTTTCAGAACAGTTTAACTTTCTCAAATCGTCTAAGATTTTTCTCTGCAAACCAGTAATATCGTCATCATCTGGCTCCAAGTAATTAAATAACCCCACAATGTGTACTAATGTGTCATTGTTACTTAAATTTTGATGAGGTATAATATTACCTTCATCGCTTTCAAGACAATCTTCGAAATTCCTTGTATCTTCTGAACCACAAGCAATACGCGACATAATATCCTCGTCACTGAAAACTTCTTAACATTCCAATTTTGAATCTTCATTAATGCATTGTTGCACTACTTCTTCGTCCTCATTGTCAGAACAGTTTAACTTTCTTAAATCGTCTAAGATTTTTCTCTGCAAACCAATATATCTTCATCATCTGGCTCCAAGTATTTAAATAACCCCACAATGTGTACTAATGCGTCACCGTTACTTAAATTTTGATGAGGTATAATATTACCTTCATCGCTTTCTGGACAATCTTCGAAATTCCTTGTATCTTCTGAACCACAAGCAATACGCGACATAATATCCTCGTCAATGAAAACTTCTTAACATTCCAATTTTGAATCTTCATTAATGCATTGTTGCATTGCTTCTTCGTCCTCATTTTCAGAACAGTTTAACTTTCTCAAATCGTCTAAGATTTTTCTTTGCAAACCAGTAATATCGTCATCATCTGGCTCCAAGTAATTAAATAAGCCCACAATGTGTACTAATGCGTCACCGTTACTTAAATTTTGATGAGGTATAATATTACCTTCATCGCTTTCAAGACAATCTTCGAAATTCCTTGTATCTTCTGAACCACAAGCAATACGCGACATAATATCTTCGTCACTGAAAACTTCTTAACATTCCAATTTTGAATCTTCATTAATGCATTGCTGCACTGCTTCTTCGTCCTCATTTTCAGAACAGTTTAACTTTCTTAAATCGTCTAAGATTTTTCTCTGCAAACTAGTAATATCGTCATCATCTGACTCCAAGTAATTAAATAACCCCACAATGTGTACTAATGCGTCACCGTTACTTAAATTTTGATGAGGTATAATATTACCTTCATCGCTTTCTGGACAATCTTCGAAATTCCTTGTATCTTCTGAACCACAAGCAATACGCGACATAATATCCTCGTCACTGAATACTTCTTAACATTCCAATTTTGAATCTTCATTAATGCATTGTTGCACTAGTTCTTCGTCCTCATTTTCAGAACAGTTTAACTTTCTTAAATCGTCTAAGATTTTTCTCTGCAAACCAGTAATATCGTCATCATCTGGCTCCAAGTAATTAAATAACCCCACAATGTGTACTAATGCGTCACCGTTACTTAAATTTTGATGAGGTATAATATTACCTTCATCGTTTTCTGGACAATCTTCGAAATTCCTTGTATCTTCTGAACCACAAGCAATACGCGACATAATATCCTCGTCACTGAATACTTCTTAACATTCCAATTTTGAATCTTCATTAATGCATTGTTGCACTGCTTCTTCGTCCTCATTTTCAGAACAGTTTAACTTTCTCAAATCGTCTAAGATTTTTCTCTGCAAACCAGTAATATCGTCATCATCTGGCTCCAAGTAATTAAATAACCCCACAATGTGTACTAATGTGTCATTGTTACTTAAATTTTGATGAGGTATAATATTACCTTCATCGCTTTCAAGACAATCTTCGAAATTCCTTGTATCTTCTGAACCACAAGCAATACGCGACATAATATCCTCGTCACTGAAAACTTCTTAACATTCCAATTTTGAATCTTCATTAATGCATTGTTGCACTGCTTCTTAGTCTTCATTTTCAGAACAGTTTAACTTTCTCAAATCGTCTAAGATTTTTCTCTGCAAACCATTAATATCGTCATCATCTGGCTCCAAGTAATTAAATAACTCCACAATGTGTACTAATGCGTCACCGTTACTTAAATTTTGATGAGGTATAATATTACCTTTATTGCTTTCTGGACAATCTTCGAAATTCCTTGTATCTTCTGAACCACAAGAAATACGCGACATAATATCCTCGTCACTGAAAACTTCTTAACATTCCAATTATGAATCTTCATTAATGCATTGTTGCACTGCTTCTTAGTCTTCATTTTCAGAACAGTTTAACTTTCTCAAATCGTCTAAGATTTTTCTCTGCAAACCATTAATATCGTCATCATCTGGCTCCAAGTAATTAAATAACTCCACAATGTGTACTAATGCGTCACCGTTACTTAAATTTTGATGAGGTATAATATTACCTTCATTGCTTTCTGGACAATCTTCGAAATTCCTTGTATCTTCTGAACCACAAGCAATACGCGACATAATATCCTCGTCAATGAAAACTTCTTAACATTCCAATTTTGAATCTTCATTAATGCATTGTTGCACTGCTTCTTAGTCTTCATTTTCAGAACAGTTTAACTTTCTCAAATCGTCTAAGATTTTTCTCTGCAAACCATTAATATCGTCATCATCTGGCTCCAAGTAATTAAATAACTCCACAATGTGTACTAATGCGTCACCGTTACTTAAATTTTGATGAGGTATAATATTACCTTCATTGCTTTCTGGACAATCTTCGAAATTCCTTGTATCTTCTGAACCACAAGCAATACGCGACATAATATCCTCGTCATTGAAAACTTCTTAACATTCCAATTTTGAATCTTCATAAATGCATTGTTGCACTGCTTCTTCGTCCTCATTTTCAGAACATTTTAACTTTCTCAAACCGTCTAAGATTTTTCTCTGCAAACCAGTAATACCGTCATCTTCTGCATGAATTTTATTTTCATTATTCGATAAAATTTCCCTCCATGATTTTGCTAGTTTCCCTCCAGCATCAACATAATAAATTGCACCCAAAACTCTCAGATTTTTACCGTCACGGTTAATCCGCAACCTGAATAATCTGATCCCGGTTAATCGACAGTCTACTGTAATTCGAACATTACAATTTGAGATGGAACAAAATATTCTGCTGACGAAAGTTGAACTATTTTTCAAACCACTATCTGGAGAAAATTTGTATTTTAATCAAAAATTCTATTCGTTTCGTCTTTATATTTTCTCTGGTTTATAAATAATCGAACTTTGAAATTGAGTTTTCTGTTTCTGGACATCTCGTACAAATCAACAGAAAAAAATAAGTTCATAAAAGACAAATAAATTTTTAAAATTTCAAGTTCTTTTTTTCTATTTACTTTTTACAAAGAATGCCTATAGAAAATTTTGTTGAAACTTTTTGTTTTCGAAATAAAATTCTTGAACACCGTAAACAATTTTATAAATATTTTCAACTATGTAAAAGTATTTCGGTGAAAGGGACTTTAACAATATATCCACAAAAAAGAAAAATCTATGTAGGGTTGAAAAAGGAAATTAGCTTTCATGGGTTCAGGTGGAGCATAGGATTTTAAAAGTACGTAAATAGTAGTTCTATTTTGAAAGGTAAGTTTATATTTCAGTATATCTATGCACTTCACGCTGAAAATGTTCCAATAAATCTCAATTCAATATTTATGTTTTGGATACTACAACGTATTATTCAACGTATGTAAGAGGGTAATGAAATCAAGCAAATCAATTTAAAATTCTTTCGGACGGGCCTGGATCCGGAAGAAAGGTGACTTCCCTATTCCTTATTTTAAAAATTCGGGCCTGTGCATACATAAGGTTATCACTTTAAGGGGACCAGGTAAGCCAAATTTGGGAAAAAAACCGATTTTTACTTTTTTAGATCATTAAATAGTTTAACCTTTTAACTATCCAACGATGTCTCACACATGTTTATATATATAAAAAAGAAGTGCTGTAATTATTTATTCTTTCTAAGAGTACTTCACAGCTTAATGGTCATTTAAATCTTTAATTGATTTTTCCTCAAAACTTGGATTTTTCATGTTTGTGTTCCTTTTTTTCAATATCTATTAAACTTAAGAACTCAGATTTTTTTTTTTTAATACTTATGTTATGTTATATTATATACTTTAACACAGGGATTTAAAGATTTGTTGAGAATTATTTATTTTAGGCAGTGAAATGTTACTAAAAATGCTAATTTAAAAATGACTTCAATAAATAATTAATAATTAATTTTTAGTTTCACTTAGAAAGCAAATCGTCTGTTAAAATACGTAAAGCATGTTATTCTAACTATTCTAAAAAATCTAGACATATGTCTTTCACCATTTCTGACAAAAAGGTACATAAAGTTGGTGAATTTAACATGGCGGAGATAGGGCTTTTCCGGTCCCCTTAAGGGTGAGGGGGAGTGATCTGCTAATTGATGTCGTAAGAAATATCTAAGGGGAGAGAGGTTTTGTTTTTTGACATAGTTACAATTTTTTTATTCGACCTTTTTTTTATTGTTACTTTTCTTTACATCTAAATAGTATATTATCTTCTGAGTTGTATCTATTTTTATAAAAAAAAACCAAAGTTATTATTAAAGCCATTATAAATTATTTAAAAATAATTTCGTTCCAAAATATGCAATAACTCAATGTTCGGCGTTCCTGTTCTTCTGCCATAAGTGCATATAACTGTTGGAGTAACCAAGTTCGAAATATGTTTCAAACGTTACCTGCTGCGTTTACTAGTAAACAAAGAGAAAGAATATTGTTCATCTGTTTTTTTTTTACAAGAATTAATGCTTTCACCCTCCCCGTGCAAATTAGATGTGGTAGAAGATAATTTTTATGTTATTGTTGAATACAACAATAAGCTATTATTAAATACTAGCCACCCTTGGCGACCAGTTTGGTCTCCCTTAAAATTTTGGTAAAGCATGCTAAGCATTGTATCATGTTACTTTTATTAATAATTTAATTTACTTGGACTCCCTTAAATATAATTAATATAATCCCTTAAGCTAATATTAGTTTTTATTGCATTAAAATATCTCAATTTGTTGATTTTCTGTAAGCAAGTAAACCCTATTGGTTTACAATGGAAGGCTATGGGAATTTAGCGACATGTTAGAGATATCGCCAAGTGGGCGTTACATTTGGCAATTAATTTTGTCGCCAAATTTGGCGGTATATTGACAAGTTGGCGACAAACTTGGCGACATTTGGAAGAACAGGGTCCCCCTCTATGATAAACCCTTATAGGTATGGAGATGCATAAAATGCTATTCAATAACCAATGAGATGCGTTACAAGCGAAACAATTAACAAGTAATCGCGATTTCTGTGCCACATACGATACCGTAATATATATATATATTTAAAAAAAATACCTGTTTTAGATGTTAATTGCTATAAAGTTATTTCATGTATAATAGGGATAATTTATTCACTTCTATTCATTTGAATTCGTAAAGAATGCGAATAATAAATGTATAATCATATCTTTATATCACTGTAAACGTTTAAAACGAAAACAAACTGTAAAAATAAAAAACATTTTTTAGACATTGATAACGATATCATTAAGAGGCGCGGAATTCGAGAAATGATTACATATAGTATCGTAAGGGTGGATGGGGCCCAAACTACCAAAATGTCGATTAGGTTGTATATGTATAGTCTCTTCAGTTCATTTTACCCAAACACGATGCTAAAATGCGTGGATTTTGATTGCAGAAGATTTATTCCTGGTTTTTGTCAATACCGAATTTGAATGAGAATTCCGCGAAATGAGTCAGCAGCTATAGACAAATTGGTTTAATTTATGGCGATTTATTTTTGGTCGCCAAATTTTGCGATACTTCTCAAGGAGTCGCCAAGCTCGGCGAGACGTTGTCGCAGCAGATATGATTATATTGCTTTAAGGAAACAGGGAAATCAAAATTCAACCAAAAAATCGATTTTTACTTTTTTACATCATTAAATAGTTTAAACTTTTATCTTTCCAACGATGTGTCATACATGTTTATATATAAAAAAAAATAAGTGTTGAAATTATTTATTCTTTCTAAGAGTAGTACTTCGTAGCTTAATGGCCATTTAAATCTTTGACTTTTCTCAAAACTTGGATTTTTCATGTTTATGTTCCTTATTTTCAATATCTATTAAACTTAACAACTCATATTTTTATTTAATACGCATATTATGTTATATTGTATACTTCAACACAGTGATTTAATGATTTGTTGAGAATTATTTATTTTAGGCAGAATCACAGGCAGTCATTTTTAAATTAGCATCTTATCAAAAACGCTAATTTAAAAAATGACTTTCAATAAATAATTAATAAGAAATTCTGAGTTTCACTTGGAAAGAAAATGCTCTGTTAAAACAAAATCATGGCATTTTAACTACTCTAAAAAATCCTCTATCTTTCTCAAAAAAATCTAAAAAATCCTTATCTCAGACCTCTATCTTTCACGATTTCTGAGAAAAAGGTACATAAAGTTGGTGAATTTAACATGGCGGAGATAGGGTTTTCTCGGTCCCCTTAAGCATATTAGAGTTGGAACTATGGTTATAACATGAAAGAAAATTTGCGAGAAATCACGTTTACTAAAACTCGTAAATAAATCTCGCTTACGGAGGAAACCTGAAGTCTTGTTACAAAATATGAACAATCCTAGAACTTCAAACTGATCTCAGCCATTTATTAACACTTTCCAACAAAGTTGAAAAGTGTTTATGCATTCGGTTTGTCTGTCCGTCTGTCCGTCTGTCCATCTGGCCGTCTGGCCGTCTGTACGAGCTATAACTCCCGTAAATATACTCGGATCGTTCTGAAATTTTTGGATGTTAGTGAGCTCTACCATAGCACGAACCCTATTGCAAATGAAGTTTGTAGCTTGTTTAGTTCATTTACAGGGGCAGTCAAAAGTTTTCCGTTACATTACGGCCTATGGGAAAAATCGTTTAAAATGATTTTTAATGATGTTACATGCTTTCAAACATAATAAATTGATATGCATTTATCAAGTGCATTAAAATAAGCTTTCCGTAGAATATGCGCTGAATAAATATTATTCATTTACAGGGCCACACAAAAGAATTCCGTTACATAAATGATATACGGGTGGAGGGAATTTTTTCTGGCGTATTTTAATTATGTTAAATTATTTAATGTATAATGGAATAGATATACGTCGCTGAGGTATACTATAACTTATTTCATGTATAATACGAAGTGCATAGCATTTACAGGGACACACAAAAGATTTCAGATACTATATTGTATCCGAAGTATTGTATGGTAGCGATGATTACTGGAAATGCATTTTTAATTATGTTATGCACTTTTAGGTTTCACTATATTTGTGCATTGTATATGATGTGTATAAATGCTGTAATTCATATACAGGGCTACACAAAACAATTCGTAATGGTTACTGGGTATGATTGTAAATTGCTTAAAGGTGGTTCTTAAATGAGTTATGCATTTTCACGCTGAAATGCATTTTGTTTACTAAGAAATCTTTGTAGATAAAATTATAAAACATAGATAAAATTACATACAGCGTAACGCAAAGAATTGGATACATGGCCGTCTATAAATGATAATTTCTGAAAATGTGATTCCAGTAGTTTTAAGTGTGTTTTACTTTGAATTAAACTTTAGCTAAATAATGGCGTATAATAAAGGTACTAGGTTAACTACAGGGTTGTACAAAAGTATACAAGTATGTTTCCATCTATTAGCATAAATTGCTGAAAGAGAAATTTCAACCTGTTATTCGTTTTCTTACTAAACTAAATTTTCCCCTTATATAGCATATGTATTAACCTACAGATCAAATACAGAGCTGTTCAAAAGAATCGGAATACATATTTGATATGGATGGTAACTGCTAAAATCAGTTTTTCAAATGTTTACTTAGTTCTTTAATATACATTATTTCCCTATATAACGAAGTATTGTTAAAGCATACAGGAAGTGTTGGAAAGTGTTTCATAATCTATGCTTAGCACATGATTTTTCTTACTTGTTAAGATTGCGGTGAAACAGAAAATGCTTCGCAATTCTTGTACCGAAGCACAATATTTAAGAAAAAAAACTTTGAGAAATTGAAATTTTTTGTAGTCCTAATGATTTTTTTTTTTTTTTTTTTTTTCATTTTATGAAAATATTTGTTCAAGAAATTAGATGATTCATGAAGGCAAATTTAAAACATATATTTAAAAATTACTTTAGAATAAATTTAATATTTAAAACTGTTTTAATTAAATTAAAATCATACTAAATGTCCCCTCCGTGGTATTTCCCTCTGTTTTTACTCTAAAACATAACATGAAAAAAATGAGCATATAAAATACATGAAGTTAAAAAATGGATGTACATTTGTTAGTTTTTAAAACAAAACTTTGAAAAATTATATTAAAAAAATTACAGGCCCAGACACTTCAGTCCAGAGAATTAGAGCTACTTCATGGAATATCAATTACATTTATATAAAATTCTACTATATGGAGACATTATCTAGAACTTGGAATACAAATTAAATACCGGAAGCTACTTGTTGGATGAAACATTTCTTAAGCACCGTAAGTTATTGTTTCACGTGGTTTTAATTTCATACTTTTAATTACCATAGTGTAATTTTATAGGATGTCAAATCCATGGCCTGATTAATTATGTCAGTTTTAAAAATAGCAGAACTCTGTTGATAAATACCTATAAATTGCTTTATTTAATTTTAGATCCAAGCAGCATACGTGAACTTTATGCATACTTTAGAAAATATTAGCCTTAAATTCTTATACATCACCTCCATGGATGTCACCTCCATGCCATTGTTGTACCATGGGGGGGGGGGTGACATTCATCCATGGATGGGACATTGTGATATAAATAGTATGTTAAGGGCGTTTAAAAGCCTTTTTTAGTTACACATTCTGTAATTATATTTTAGGACAATTTAATATTAATAATTATATGCGGTATAACGTATCACTTTATTCAAATTAGTTTATTTATGTACGCCCTGCTTACCGAAAGATTGGACTGGCCTGCTCTACAGTGCTCGAATATCAGTCATCAGGGTCAGTTTAGTATTCCATCTTGTCGTTTTTTGTTGTAGTTGTTGTTGTTGCTGTTTTGAATGGGCAATCTGATCTATTTATCTAAGTCAAGCACATGTTGTTATAATTGTTTGTAATTAAGTTTGTTAACATCTAAGTCAATTTAAAAGGATGGGAAAATTATTACTATTATATGAATCATTTAAGATTTTTAAAGATGCTCCATACTTACCATCCGTTTTTAAAAACTCATTTCGCAATGATTTTAAAATAATAATTTTCCTATTGTTTCTTCTTTCAAATTACAAAAACGTTGTCAACGTTTGATCCGTAGATAACGATGTAATTGACTATAAAGTCACTTGTGCAATTTTTTACATTATAAAAATGTCGTATTCGTCTAAAGTCAGAAAGTGTTACATATCCTCACTTTCCCTCTTACAATTTCATTGGTTACTTTTACTTAAGTCATTTAAGAGTTTTAGCACTGCTCCATATTTGGAGCACGTTTTTAAAAACTCGTTTTTCGGTGACTTAAAAAAAAACAATCTCTACTGTTTTTATTTTAAATTATAAAAATACTGTTAACGTTTGTTCTTAGATATACTAAATAACTGGTAATAAAGTCACTTCTGCCATTTTTTCATACTACAGTACCATATTCGCCTACTTACAAAAAGTGTTCCTTATACCCACTTTCTCTGTTACAGTTTCGTATCATGCTATTATAGGGTCATTTAAAATTTTTAACTGTGTTTCACATTTACCACATGTTTTTAAAAATCGCTTTTAGGTGAGCTTAAAAAATAATTTTTCTATTGTTTTGTACTTTAAATTACAAAAACATTGTCAACTTTTGCTTCATAGATATATTAAATAATTGGGAAAAAATCATTTCTGCAATTTTTAGATTATTAAAATGTCGTTTTTGCATACTTTCAAAAAGTGTTCCTTATCCCATTTTCTCTCCTACAGTTTTCATGTCATGTTGAAGTTTCAACTGAAAGAGTTCGCTCTGTAAAAAAATTCTTATAATTATTACATCACTGAAAAGTCAAAAAGGATTAAGGGAACTTTCAAAGAAAATTTCCAAAAAAAAAATCATCTAAAAATCCATATATTTCTAACTAAGCCACTCTGATAATTAATCACAGCCTCTTCGTAAACGAAACTAAAATAACTTTTTAAACATTAATAAGAAAAAATAATGAAAGACATACAATCTATTTTAAAGAAAAACTGCCGTTCAACCATACCTATCTAGTCTTCCCTTAAGTTATTTCAAATAAAAGTTTTTTTTTTTTTTTAAGTTGGATATGTCAGTTTAATTACAAAACTTTTTTACGGGAAAAGAGATAATTACCCTTAATGTCTTTTTATCTCCGAAATTTTCCTTTTTTTGTTTGCGTGCCATTAAATATAAAAACATTATTTTTTATGTGAGTGCTTAGTGTAATTGTGGTTTTTAAGATGTTGTCTTATAACGACATTGATAAGACTTAGAAGAGTTTAGTGAGTTTACTGAACAATTTTTTACAACCATATATTAAGAAAATTTTCGCATCACTTTTATCACCATAAAGAAAACTTTTAAACACATGTTTATACTTTTTTATGAGCGTTCAGCTAACTTTAATTTTATGTTTTCTTTTGTAAATAATATTTCATAGCGAAAATTATTTTTCCTTCAAAGTATAGTTGCCGAAATACAGTTATAGTTGCTGCTCCACCGCGATTGTGGATGTGACCTTCCATGAACAATTTTGAAATTAGGCCACATAGCTGCGAATTCGTTTATGAAATCAGCTGTAAATTCATACCCATCGTCAATTTCTAAACAGTGAGGTGCACCAAAGTCTAAAAATATTTTAACAATTCCAATGCAACATTAGTAGCACGCTTTGTTTCCAAAGGTCAAATAAGAAAAAATTGTATTGCCTAATCTGGTTAGTGGTAAAATATACACTTTAAATTAACAAAAAATGTTCCTTGATCTCAGGCATTCACTCCCATTGCGATCTTATTTTTATTTTAAATATGCTACAGACTCAAAATTAAACTAATCACTAATATCAGGTATTCAGAATTATAAATCATACCTGTAAATAAAACAGTTTTCATATAAACTGGCCTCCAAAAGTAAAGGAACAGTGACTGGATGCTTTCGAATGTACAAGGTTTGTCAAAAATCTCTCAAAATTCTTGACAAATTTTCCTTGAACTTCGGGGAAGTAAAGAACACATTCATATTTTTCTGTGAAGATTTAGTCGTGGGACAATTAGAGGGACAACAGTAATTTAATAATAAAATAATGTTTGCGGTCACCCATGTAACAGAAAATGCTCAAAATGGTCTGTCACTGTATTAAATGACTATGTTGATCATGTTTAATAATAGGCAGCATAGCACGTATATTCGTGAAGTTGTTAACATTTCTGGAAGAAATTCAAATGTTTTTTGTTTATAGAATACAGAGTTTAAAACCAAATGTAACACTGCTTTTCGAAATCTTGATAAAAAATAGTAGAAACCGTCTATTGCAATTAAAACATGAATACATTGAACATTTAATGAGTAGGAAATCATTTTTAACTGCAGATTCGTGGAAGATTACAAAATTTGTATTTTATAATTTGGTAGTCCGTTATTTAGGAGAATTTATATAAAAATTCCAGTCAAATATCGTGAAAATTCAGAAAAATAGTGGCAATAAAGTGGGTTGCTTTCTAAAAGTAACTTTATCATAAGGAATTTTTCACAATTTCTCAATCTCAGTGTATCTTTTTGAGTTTTCCCAATATTTGAATCTCTTTTTATTTCAGTTGCCCTAAATAGCTGACTGCCGAATTATAAAATAAAAATTTTGGAATCTTCACGCATGTGCAGTTAAAAATTATTTTATAAAACATATTTTCCATATCTCACCAAATATTCAATATGTTAATGTTTTAATTGCAGTATATTGTTTCTACTGTTCTATTTCAAGTACAGGCATCCCTCAAATTACGTATTATGCGAACTTAAGTATATTCGCAGTTACGTAATAAATCTCGAAAATTACATTTATGAACAAACTAGAGCGTTTGATATGCATCATTTGCATACTTTTGATAATTATTTTATAAACAAAATATGCCGATAAAAACCATAACCAGAATATAGATTTATATATTAGTGAGAGTTATATTCTTATTGGTATATACAATCAAATCTTTAACAAAACAAACTCAAATCTAAATAAAATGAGATAAAAAATCTGGGAGTCAACCGTAATAATTATGTTAGCTGAATTCAAACCAGAACCAAAGCTAATTTTAAAATTTCGATAAAGAGGAACGAATGTTTTTTAATGTAGATTAAAATCTGTTTAAAAGTATTCATCAATGCTAAATTTATAAATCTCGCATTCCATAAGATGTTTTTTATTGGAAAAGTGTTATTTTAGTTTGTTTTTATATATCTTCATATTTTTATAGTCTATATCCGAATAAATACTGCTACATGATGCATTATTCATTAAATAAATTATATATATATATAATATCCACATATACAGGGTGGTCATTGAAAAACGTCCCCGATATATCTACTCCTAGTGAGCTAACTGCTCAACCAATCGAAAAGAAATTTCAGATTTAGTTATTTGAAGGTATGCGATCGAGATCGTGAGGGTTTAAAACAATAGATCTCTCACGGTTACGGTTACAGTGAAAAAATTTCGAGATTTTCGAATGGCACACCTTTTTGTTTCCTGCGAAAATTCATCAGCGCATTGAAAAACCATAAATAGCATTGGAACGATACACGTATGACTCAAATTGCGGCACTGTAAAACAAATGATTATATTTTTATTTTCACAATGTTTACACAAACACAACTTAAAAACACATTTTAAAACAAATCTTACAACATTACTCAGTTCACAAGTGAAAGAATAATCGGCTGCTGAAAAACATATCTTGTATCCACTTCTTCGTTCCTTGCAATGGTCTTTTTACCCGACTGAAAACAAGGGTTATGTGTTTCACGCGTATCTGTGTATGTTGATTTCTTTATACCCTCGAAACATCCCAACAGCTGAATGGATATTAATGAATGAGGTCTCTATCAATTCGTCTTAACGGCCCGATGGTTATAGGCTAGGTTTTGTTTTTATAAATTCAAAATGGCGGCCGTAAAATACAAAATGGCGGTAGAGACGAAAAAAAAGTACGCACCCTATTGAGTGGCATATCATTGGATAGGACTTTCAAAATGAAGACGATGTTTCATTGACTATTTTACAGTCAGAAGCTCCGTTTATACAACCAGGAAGTTGCGTAGGTAGGATCTCTAGCGTTACTGCAACTCTAACCATCATAGACATCTATAGACCACATCAAAACAGTGTTTATAGATAGGAACTAACAATTAAATACAACTTAAAAGTCATCAATACAAGTAAATAAAAAAATAGGTAAGTAATATAAACATAAACAAGTAATAAAAAAAATATTTTAAGTCAATTCCTACTTAGGTCAATAATAGAATTTTTTTACCATTCTTCTTTCCTCTTGAGTTGCGCTAAAAATGCCTTGATCAAGAACAGGGCTCTTTCGGTCTTAAAATACATTGATCAAGAAGAGGGCTCTTTCGATTATTGAAAATTAATTAATTAAATTTAATTAATTAATTAATATTTGAAAAAAACTGGATTAACATCAAGTGTTATTCACTACAAGTTTTAAAAAATTTATTTGAGCTTGATTGGATGAATAATAAGTATTTTATTAACGATTGAAAATTTGAACAAGATATATATAGCGAGAGTGTGAATAGCGAGAGAAGAATTGAAAAAAAAATATTTTCACATTGATGAGAAATAATTAATTAGTTCGCTTTTTACGCAGTCGGGTTTTTTGATAATTTAAATTTAATTGTTTATTTGCAAGTGTTTTACGCCGGCAATTTTCATTCGCACGTGTATCATTCCAACGCCATTTATGGTTGTTCAATGCGCTGATTAATTTGTGCATGAAAAAAAGTGTGTTGCCATTCGAAATTTTCGAAATTTATCACTGAAACCGTAACCGTGAGAGCTCTGTTTTTTTAAATCATCACGATCTCGAACGCATACCTTCAAATATGTATATCTAAAATTTCTTTTCGATTGGTTAAGCGCTAGAGGTTCATATATCGGGGAAGTTTTTTTTTATGACCACCCTGCTGTATATATATATATTCATAATTTCACAATTTTTTTTGGTGGTCAGTAATTTATATTTAATTGTTATATATATATATATATACAGGGTGGTTATAATTAAACTTCCCCTATAAACTGTATCCTATAAGCGCAAACGGGTGAACGGAATGCAACGAAATTTGATATATAGACTATACGCGAGATGCGCTCACGGAATTTCAAAAAGAAAAAAAATGAGTTCCAAAATGTCCACCTGAGGGCGCATTTTCCGGAAGAAACATTAAATTTGACACAATAAACGGTCAAAACAGAATCCAGAAACAATATTAACATTTACTGACATTTCTAGATTCTGTTTTGGCTGTTCATTGCGTTAAATTTAATGTTTCTTCCGGAAAAGCGCCCTCTGGTGGTCATTTTGGAACTAATAATTTTTTTTTTTTTTTTTTTTTTTTTTTTGAAACTCCGTGAGCGCATCTCGCGTATAATCTATATACGAAATTTCGTTGCATTCCATTCAACCGTTTGCACTGTAAGATGCTTTTTATAGGGGAAGTTTAATTATAACCACCCTGTATTATATTCATAAATAAGATACTGTACTAAATTCTAAGTCGTTAAAATTTATTTTACATAAATAAAAATGATCTTATATATATATAATAATTATTTCAGTTTCTTACGAAATTTTACCTAATCAATTTAGAAATTCGACTTACGTAAAATTCAAGTTACGTAAACGTTTGCGGAATGCATTACTTACGTAAGTCGTGGGATACCTGTATTCGAAAAGTGGTGTTAAACTTATATGAAAACACTGTATTCAATAAAGTAAAATTATTTAAAGTTTTCACAAAAACGTTAAACCCTTCATGAACATTCGTACTACGAACGCCCCCCCCCCCCCTACACAAATGCACACAAATTTAAACGGGACTCACATAGACATTAGTTACAGTGACAGACCATATTGAGCATTTTCTGTTACATGGGTGAACACAAATATCATTTTATATTTGAATTTATTGTTGGCCCCCTGATTTTCTACACGACTAACATTCATTGAAAAATATAAAGTAAAATATGTTCTCTACATCTCTAAGCTCAAGGAAAATGCGTCAAGAATTTTGGTAGATATTCGACAAACCGTATACAATCGAAGGCATCTGATCATTGTCCCCTTAATTTTTGGAAGCCTGTGTATATTTGTTATGGATTTTATTCATTTAGCAAGCCATCGTTTCAATATAATACTGGTAAAACACAAAACACCTAATCCATCTGCGGATTTTACTAGTGCAGCAATTTTCGGAATACATACTTTAATAATTATTTTCATTCAACAACACACGAACCGATCATTTTTAAAACAGTAACTCATCTGTAGATTTTGATAATTTTGAATGGAGTGTTCGTGAAATTTATACCCATAAATTAAAATCTATTTGGATATGCCAATCCAAAACGTTTTTCTATCTTAGACGTCTTATTATTTAAAAGGATTGTAGCAAATGTTAATACTTCAATAATATAAGTTCAATAGTATGCCAACTTTGATTTTCATCTTAAATTTCTGCTTCATTGAATTAATCGGAGTAAAAACGAATTAATCTCGATCATGACGTTTATTTAAATCCATTGTTTTCCTTTATTTTTCGTTCTGTTGTGCATCAGTTCTTTGCGAATAGCCGACTTAGCAAGATGTGAAGTTCCCGTTTCTGCACGAGCCACCTATGGACAGTAGAACTACGAAAATTTGTACAAAAACTCTATTAAAGCACCCTCTTCCGGTGGAATTTTTCCATAATCAAGGAGAGTCTGCTTGCCATAGCCGAAAACATAACACAAAAAAATTGGTTCAATTATAGGCATAAATTCATACACTTTTCGATGGTTCAATAATGAAACTGACACAAAAATCGCTATTATAGCGCTCTCTTCCATCGGAATTTTTCCAAATTTAAGCGAGCCCCTGCTTGCCATAGCTGAAAACATACAGAAAGAATTGGGTTCAATTATATGCATAACTTCATACACTTTTCGGTAGTACAATGGCGACACACAGGCACACGGACATACGGACACACGGACGAAGAGATAAGCCTTTTGCATAAACAACCTTTTGGGGATTTCTGAACCCTAAAACGTAGAAATCAATCGAAAAAAAATCGATTACAATACTGTCATCAATTGAAGATAGAAGAAAGTAAAAAAAAAAAAAAAAAAAAGTATTTGCTACCGTTAGATACTCATGTGCGTTAATAAAATTTGTTAATAAGACAGTTTTATTTAAAAAAATTCATTTTAAGCTCCAGCTCTTTTTTTTAATGCTAAAATTATTTATAAACGATCATTACCTAGGACTTATTGTAATAAACATCAATGAAACTGGGACGTTTCAACAAACAGGTGGTTATGTTCTAATAAGGCGTAAACTGTATAGGCTCCTTGCAATCAGTCAGAAAAAAAAATGTTGATTGAGAAATAAATGGTTACTTTTTATCTAGGCTAAAACTGCATAGACTCTCTCTGCAATAAACCTGAAAATAGGCTAATTGAAAAAATGCAGGTTATTCTCCAATTACCCTGGCTATTTGCAGACAGCCTAGACTTACAAAAAGCCGTATTTCTCAACCGGAATACAACATATACATTACACAGATCTACATGAATATTTGATACACATTTTCAGCAAAAGCATTTTTAAACGAAATATAAGACAATTCAGCAGTATACTTGCAATCGCAAGATCAACATAAAAATACTGGCAAATAATTTAAGAACCTAAAAATCTTGTAAGAGAACCTAAAATATCCCGTTCCAAGTAAATAAAGATTTCACTTGAGAGGATTTAAAGCGTTCTTAACTAGTGAGTGTCTGAAGATTATTTATGCTCCGCTAAAAAGATTTAAATACGCCGGGCGGAATAAAAGTTTAATATATGGCAAAATTTCATTAAGGTTTTAGAATATTATCTACGAGTTTTTCTGGCAAGTAGCGTTCAGAGAATTAAATAACTTTTGGGACATAGATATACATAATTAAACAGCATGTATTCCCTAACAGATTGCAGGTCACGTATTGCTTTATTTTGATATCAACTACAGATTAAATGAAACAAATATTATTTTTCAATAATCTGGAAAGTTAAAATTAATAGAAATTGTATTATAATAAATATTCTTTAAAATAGTAATTGTCTTTGAGTGAGGTTAAGACTGATTTTTCTTATTAAAATTATATTTGTAGATTTATTCAACTAATATTTATTTATCATTTTATAGATTCATTTATCAAATTTCATCTAAAAGTTATTTGATATTTTTTTTTTATTCGGTCGCATTTCGACGAGTGCCACATCTTTAATTATTTAATTAAGTAACTTTTATGAAATCATAACTGTATTATTTTTATGATTTTGTTTTTATCTTTTCAATTAAGATAAATTATTTTTTTATTTCATACTACAAACGTCAATTAAAATTTACATATTTTCCACCAAAAACATAATTACAGAAAATAAGTTTTAACTCCAAAATAATCTGTGATTACTTTACTGCTTTTATAAATACAGTTGCATCACTATTTAAAAAAAATCTTATTTTCATTATTGAATTAAAGAGGCTGCCACATTGTAGGGCTTAAAAGTTGTAAATAAGATTAATGTATTATTTTATCTTGTTTCTTATGGATCTGAACTGAAAGGATGTATGATTATTATGTGTTATTAAAATAAAATCGATCAGAAAAACTGTTCCTTTAAATCCATTATTTTATCTTCGAAATTCCGTTAAATGCAATAAAATTGGAAAAATATTTACGAATGTAAAAAAGTTTATGCGCTTAAATTTGAGATGCATAATATGTTACATCATTAAATTAAACATTGCGTCGCCACTGCACTGTAAAATAAAATCTGTATATACAAGGTGGCTGAACATGTTATGTCCGAAGGCCACGTGTGGGTGTGTCAGGTCATAAGGAGAAATAATTACATAGGAACTGAGGGTGGGAAACGTGATCATGACGGTGCAATTGCATCGTGGCCGTAACGCAAAGGTAATATAACAAACGGCGTAAAAATATCTTTATTTTACGAAAAGCATAATCAAAGTACAAAACACAAATGAAAAATTTTACAACTTATAACAAGTGCTTAAAATGTTCTGTGGCCACCGTGATCCCCGGACCTACCCCCCCCCCCCTAGATTTCTGCCTCTGGGGGCTTTATTTTAAGGCTCTGATATACGAGACATCCGTTCCATTGGCCATGGACCTCATGGCACGAACCGTGGATGCGGTGGCACGTGTCCAGGAGACTCCTGGCCAATTGGAACGTGTTTGCAATTTTATGCAGCGCCGATTTGAAGCATGCATTACGGCTAATGGGGCACATTTTAAGCACTTGTTGTGAGCTGTAACATTTTCATTTGTATTTTGCACTTTGATTAAGTTTTTTTTGTAAAATAAAGGTTTTTATACACCGTTTGTTAAGTTTTCTTTGCGTCACGGTCACGATGCAATTGCAACGTCACGATCGTGTTTCCGACCACCAGTTCCTATGTAATTCTTGCTCGTCATGACCTGACACATCAACATGTGCCGTTTGGACATGACCTTTTGAACCATCCTGTATAGAGGGATTTTAAATGAAATTTCTGTCTCTTAACGTAAACTTTATTTTTAGTGGAAATTGTGCATTTTAATTCGTACATAAACGAAATATTTCTTTTTGTCCCTATTTAATGAATGATTAAACCAGGGGTCGGCAACGTTTTTCTGGCTTCGAGTCACAATCAACCGAAATGTGTGTATTAAGAAGAGATGTCGGGCCAGTCTTTTTTGGTGAATGATAAGATAAATTTTATTGAGAAAATATTTACAATGCGATTTTTAAAACTTTAAACATAAAACTTTAAACTAAAATTATTATAAAAAGAAACATAATGAACGAACTTTACTTTTCTCTGGCTTCCCTGATGCTGAACTTGTGGCGTCAATTGAGTCATATCTTATAGTTAGTCGCCTTAAGCCGAATACAAACATTTGAATTTTTTGTAGTTAAGCTGCATCTATTCTTATTAACTTAGTGCGTCAATATTCTTGCGCTAAACTGAACACGTGTTATAACAAAGAGTGAACTGAGAGAACTAAGATCTTAGCCTCCAAAGAGGAGACTAACCGCCAAATTGTAGCAGTAAATCAAGCCGTCATAGGATTGGACAAAATGAGAAGGCGGGCCGAATGTGTCGAAGCCAGTGATTGGACGCTGCCATACGCAGCGCCTTCGTTCTTCCAATCGCCGCATTCGTTATGCAAGTTTGTTGCTGCAAGTTTGTAATCGGTGGGGTTGTTTCAGCTTTAGCCCTTAGGTGAGCTTCCTCACCTAGCTGAACCTGTAATCAAACAAAAATATTATTATTATTACTTATTTTTAGTGTATTTTAATGTATTCTTCAACGTCATACGTTCGTTTAAAATTTATGTTTTAAAATTTATTTTTATGTATCATAATTTTTTTCGGAACTCAAGCAGGTTATTTGAAATTATGAAATGGGTGACTCGGCGACCCGCGTGTCATAGGATGCCGATGCCTGGTTTAAACCAAGAATGTTTCTTCCAAGACAGACAAAATAGGAACCAGAAAATATTCAGATGTATTTCCGTAATTAATTTTTTGCGTATAACCAAGTCGTTCGATGAGGCCAGGCGGCGAAAAAGGCAGGGGGTCAGCTAGGTGGGGAGGCCTACCAAATGGCTTAAGCACTCACAAGCCCCACCCAGCGGTTTCCATCTACTACCGCCGTCACCACACACACACACACAAAAAAAATAATAATAATAAATAAAAGGCCCGAAGGGACCTACAGGAAAGCCAATTGAGAATATTAAGATTAAATACAATATAAGTACAATATATACACGATGGAAAGCCCAATTTTTACTGGGCGTTTACGAGAGAAATTTAGATATTTGTAATTAATAAGATCATGCGATAATAGATAATAGGATTTTTAAACTTGTTGGAGCGGCAAAAGCTCAATTACTCTGAAAAGCTGGGCGTTCTGCAAAAATACAATAAAAGCTACGTATATGTATACTAAATTAGAAAGAGATTCATAATTTTAAAAATAATGTAGAATATAAAAAATAGGTAAAATAGTGAATAATTATGATGAATATTATATAATTATATACACACACAGAAGTTCAAAAGTCTATTGTTCTTGCAACAGTTCAATTATAGTTCAATCGTGTTGTTTGTGGCTAAGAGTTTATTTTGAATTGGTGGTATCTGTCTATTTGTTAAGATACGTTCTCATCATCATCTATAAATGGCAAAACATTTTGAAACAAATAATGGTTGTTTTCTAAAACTTTCATACATTCAATTATCTTTTGACAAAATGATGGATTTGACAAAACCAATGAGAACCACTGAGACAAAGAAATTTTTGGAGATTTTCTTATATGGTAATATGATGTAAGGGTACAGTTAAAGATATAATGCAAGGATGTAGCTCGCTGACCGCATACACATAATGGAGAAGGAACCCTGTCAAATTTATAAAGATATGATGAAAATGGGCCGTGGTTAGTGGCAAACAGAAAAAGATTTCTATGCAGCAGGATTCTCTTTTCCGAGACTTTTGGGGCTAAAGCGTATGTGTACCGTCCTGTGGTACCATAGTCCCAGCGAGTCTGCCATTGTTCGTGTAGAGATGATTTTAGAAGCTTCGTCAAGTAAGAAGGAGGGTTGGGAAAGAATTTGTATTTGGCATGTGATGTGGCTTTGGTTGCTTTTTTTTGCCAAAGAATCTGCATGCTCATTCCCCACATTACCCACATGTCCACGGACCCATTTAAAGAAGATCTTTTTTCTTGTTTCTTGGAGTAGTTTGATAATTTGTACTGCGATGAGATTTTTTGAAAAAACATCTTCTATTGCTAAGAGACTTGAGAGACTGTCCGAGTGTATTAATACTTCTTTATAAGGGGAGTTCCTAATCCACAGCACAGCCTCTTCTATGGCCAGGAGTTCTGCCTGAAAAACAGTATTTTCTTTACTTAACTTAGTTTGATCCTCGTGGATTAACTCTCCTCTCTGATACACACAGAAGGCATATGCCGTTTCATCTTCCATCTTGGAACCATCCGTATAAATGTTTATTTCTACATGTGGAGCATTTTCTGGATCTATTTGAAAGAAATATTCTTTAAATGGTTCAACTTGATCTGACTTCCTTTTTGGTTGGTAAAATATTGGTTCTTGATTTCCTGTCGGGATTCCAAGACGTAAGACTCTTCCTGTTGTTGCTATATATTCAAGTTGAAGTGCCAAGGGCGGAATACCTGTTAAAACACAAAGGGCATCCGCCGAAGTTTTTCTGTAGGCACGTGAAACTAATAACAGGCATTGGTATTGTATTGATGAGATCAGACGAAGCCCATGGGCTTTGCTTATCCGGTGAAACCAAGTTGCTGCAGCATACGTGATTTTCTTCTCCAAGATACTATTGTACCAAATCTTCAGAATTAATTTGTTTACCCCTCCGTAAGCTGAGGCAAACTTCAATAGGTCTTGCGAAAGTTGTGTAATTTCCTGCCTTTTCTTTCGTAAATGGGGGAGAAACGACAACGTACTATCCAGAACGATACCTAAGTATTCTAAAGTTGGCTCACTTTTTAATGAATGGTTGTCAATTTTGAGTGTTGGAGCTCTTTTCAAAAATTTTGGTCTTCTAAGGTGGAGAACTTTACATTTATTGTAAGATATTTTCATGTTGTGATTTGACATCCACCTACTAATATAATCTAAGATGTCCTTTCCTAATTTTTCTAATTCTCGCCTTGTTTTACCATTTAATATAATTAAAATGTCATCTGCATAAGCTATTATTATGTAACCTAACGATTTTAAATAGCGTAAGAGAGTGTTTAGGAAGATTCTCCATAGGAAGGGCCCAAAGCATGAACCTTGTGGGCACCCCTTCCTAAACCAATGAATTTCTTGTGCTAGCCAATTTGGTTTCGCTCCTCTGTGAGATAAAAAGGATTTCAGGATATTAACATATGGCTCCTCCAACCCCAAAAATTCCAGTTCTTGGATTGTTGCGTCCCAAGGTAAGTTGTCAAAAGCATTTTGGATGTCTAATGATATTAATGAAATGTAGTTATTTTCTTGTTGAAGTAAGTCAGTTGTTGAGAGAACTTCTTGTATCACTGATTCAGCCAATTTACCCTCTAAGAATCCGTGTTGAGAACTCTGTAGAACTGTCGAATTTCGAAAATGATAATTTATTCGTTTTAATAATAATTTTTCAAAAATATTCCCCAGAATTGGGAGTAGAGTTATTGGTCTGTATGACTAAGCAGATTGTGGGTCCTTACCTGCCTTTAGAAAAAAGACTAGTTCTCCAATTTTCCAACTTTTTGGGAAGTAATTTAAGTTTAATAGAGTATTGTAAAGATTCAGTAATAGAGATGAATGTGAGTGGTAAATATTTCGTACAATCAGATGGTCAACATTATCAGGACCTGGTGCTTTATTCCGATTGAACGAGAAGATGGCAGCTTTTAGTTCTTGGAGTATAAATGGATTAACTTGCTGGGTTGAGCGCGGATGAATTTGATGCGGTTGCAAATCCGAAGGACCAAATATTGAATTGGCAATTTCTGCATAAAAAGATTGTCTTGAGTGGGTTGCTGTAGTGGAATCAGAAAGAGCGTAGACTTCCTGTCTGTAAAAATCTCTAAATGCCGTCTTTTTTAGTTTCCCAAAGGGGTCTTTGGTATTTGAGCAAAAAGAACTCCACGCTGTTTTCTTTGCTTCCAGAATTTTCTTTTTATAGAGTGCTCTATACTTTTTTAATTTGATCATGTCTTCCTCTGATGCAGACAAAAGTTTTGTTTTCCTATAAAGTGCTTTAACAAAGCTTCTCATTTTCCTAAGTTGCGCTGTCCACCAAGAAACTGTTGGTTTAAATGTGGAGTTCTTTTTCTTTAAAGTATGGTCACAGGTTTGTGTTATTATATTTATAAAGTTGTCGTACTCTTTTTCGAATGCCCCCGTCGTTTTTATATCCTGGAAAGTTATATTATTTTCTTGCAATGATTTAGATAATTTTCTAATGAATTTTTTCAATGAGACATTCTTTGTCC
Organism: Maratus speciosus; assembly: GCA_963932465.1. Lineage (NCBI taxonomy): Eukaryota > Metazoa > Arthropoda > Arachnida > Araneae > Salticidae > Maratus > Maratus speciosus. The sequence goes on along the minus strand of OZ010794.1, from coordinate 495,502,991 downwards.
GATATCTACGCTTTGGAAGCTTCGGGGTTTGGATATCCATATACAAGGTTATCAGCCTGTGGTCACCGTAGTGCATATCATCCTCAACAGTCCATAAGGAAACTTTTGGGAACAGTGGGGAGGATGCTAGTGATACATCTGGCCAACCTTTCAAATGCGTGGTTTCAAATGTTGGTTTTGAGAAAGGATCATTTAGGACTAATAAGTGCATCATATTGAGATGATTGATGAGGTGTTGTCCTTTTTCGTTATCATTCTCATACACAGTCCACAGGACAATATGAGCATTCAAATCACCCAGCAACAGAAGTTTTGAACTCATACCCGACGTGTTCGCCCAATCTTGTAGATCTTCTTTTAAATTAGCCGATGGTGCGGAATACTGACTGCCTATAGTTATTTGTCCTTCTGTTGAGGAGATATTCACGATGAATGAGTTATCATTTTGTTGAACTCTTATATGTTGTAACGATGTATCTATGATTATTATTTGGCAATTCTTTTTTTTTTTGAAGAGTAGCAAGGAAGTCCTGAGGGAAGGCCATGTGGTCTTCCTTTGACTATACTGTCCTGTATGCATGCTATTTTGTAGTCTTCTTGAATTAAGAATTGAAGGAGTGAAGCTGTTGCACTTTTATTCTTTTGAAGATTAATCTGTGCTATTTTAAAGGATGATGATATTTGATTAGTTGTTGAAGGTACTTGCATGTTTTGATGTTGTCCTTGCGTTTCAGGGTTAGAATTGGAGATAGAAGATGTATTGTTTAGTTGGTTGAATGTGGAGCAGATACATTTATGAAGGTTTTCCTCGATTGAAATCGAAGTTTAAATAATGGACATTCATTTGAATCCGCTCTGTGTGGGAAATCATGTTTTGTGTTCAGACAATTGATGCAGCATATTTTCTTAGGATCTTTTTTATTTGGGCAAGTTGTTGTTGTGTGATTATACGCACAAATAGCACAGGCAGCTTCAAATCTACAGTTGTTACCTGTATGCCATATCGTTGGCATTGCGAGCAGCGGATTATTGGGCGATAATCCGCAACTTCACAGGAATTAAATCCAATCAGGATACGGCCTTGCTTCGTCAGATGACGGGCGTAATTGATATCTAAATCCAGGACCAAATGGTAAATTTGTGATTTTTCTCGGTGAATTTTTTATGTATCGCTATTGGGATTTCTCGATCATAATCTTTCAAGATTTTCTCTGTGACTTCTTCTGGTTGAGTAAATAAGGGGATTCCAAGAACAATTATCTTCTTAAAATTTATAGTTTTGTACGTTAATTCAGTGATATCTTTAAGTCTTTCAATTCCTTCTATTATTCGGAGGGTTTTTTCAGTATTTTCTTCACTGTTGGATCTTATAATTAAGGTGTTTCGATCACGAGCTGTTTCACAGTAGATTTTAGGGAGGTCCGGAATGTTCTTTGTCTCCGTATTAAGAAGATTTCTAATTGTGTGGAGTGAAGTTTTTGTTGCCTGTGTCTTCTTTAAAAGTATGGCGGATTCAGAGGTGGTTTTTGGATTTTTATAAACCGCACTGATTTTCTCTGAATACAGAGGTTTTGATGATAGTGAATGTTGTTGGCTGACAGTTGGGATTTTTTCTAATGGGCTTTGAAACGAATTTTTTAAGAATTCTGTATTTGCTTCAATTGAATGTAATTTTTGGTTGATATCTTGAAGTATAGATTCATCTATCACCATTTCTGATATTGAAGGGAGTCCTCCTTGTGATCTTTTTGGGGACTGGGTATATAATTTTTCTTTTAACTCTTTAATTAGTTGATTCTTTTCTTCTATCGTTAGGTGGAGATTAGAAATTTCTTTCTCTTTTAAGTTCAAAATTCCTGCTTCATCCTTGTTGGACAATTCATTGTATGATTTCAGAGAATCTACCTCCCGAGTTAGTTCTTGAATTCTATTGTCTTTTTGTTGTATATAAACTTCAAATTGTTGCTTTCTGTCTTTTAATTCTTGTTCCAGGTCGATTGCCTTGTTGTACCACTCTTCCTTTTCGGTTGTTATTTGTTTTAGGTCTTGGGATTGTTGAGATGCGTTTCGTAGCTGATTTTCAATGATTTGGATGTTTTTTTGAATTAATTGCCAATATTTGTCGACTTCTTTACTGGATCCTGTTTCGTGTGATTTTAGAAGACCATTGTGAATTTCAAGCAGCTCTGTTATTGAAAGTGTCTTCGCTACTTCTAGGTTAAACTTCATTACATTTTTATTTGTTGGGGTTGACTTTAGCGCTTGTGAAGGTTGACTGGAGTTTTGTCGTGTACGCTTTAGAGTGGATTTATTTGACCACTTTGTCTCCTGATTTAATAGTGGAAGTTTGTCCGGTGTCGAATTCGATCTCGGTTTTGATGATTTTTTTAGTGAACTTTTAATTTCATACAAAGAATTTCTGTTTTGGAAGAGTTATTCAAATACTTATCACTTTCTTCCATGTCCAGGCCGGTTACTAGAACATACTTGTGACTATATATTATTTTGAGTTCGTTAAGTCACCACAATAGAACAATTCAAGATATGTAAACTTGTATCATAACATAGAGTCATTCATTTTATATTATGTTAAAACATATAGCCCAAGTAATAAAGATAGTTGATATTATTTTAACGGATCGTCCTGTATAATAGATTATTGTAAAAGTAAACGATAGATTGAGGTATCACTAGGTCCCCACCGTATATCGTAGAAAGAAAGGAATATAGATAGGAAAAAGTAAAAACCAATAGCCTTGACTATCGTAAATGACTTAGTGAAAAGAAGGTGATACTTTTGCTGAAGGACAATTTTGAATATTAAAATAAATAAAATAATATAAGTAATTGATAGTGATAGTCTATTATTTGCCAAATGAAGAAGGGGGAAAAAAGAGGATAGTTTCCTGTGCTTATTGAAGCTCATGTACATGTAGAATGAAGATATAAATATATATAAATATTAAACTAGTAGATTATAATATCTACACATGTATACCAGATAATTAAAAATTAGTTTGGAGCACATACACAAAACTTTTATTCACTAATTACAAAATGATACACTTAGAGTACCGATCCCTCTCCCATAGGCAGAAAATGAATGGCTGGTAGAAAAAAAAGAGAAAAAAAATGCGCGCCATACAGAATGGTTCCCAAAACCCCCCAACCCAAATTAAATAATAGCTGTTATGTAATTATATAATTAATGAGCAGCGACCAGAACTGCAGTTAGAGCTATAGTTGGTGGACAAGAACTTGAAACTTTATAGCATGTTACATCAAATATGAGATACTCCACCGTAAATTGAAGTCCTGGCCGCACTTGAACTAAAAACGCTATAAGAGACTGTTGTGGGAGCCCGGCACGAAAAGAGGGAGAGGAGCTGGGAGGAACTGGAGATCTAAATTAATCAGAAAAGTATGAATGTTGTACATAATTGAATAGGTTATAATTCCCTATATCCCCCCCCCCTCTCTCTTTTTTTTTCTTTTTTAAATTTTCCCTTTTTTCCCCTAATCTCCCCTTTTTATTTCTTTTTTTCCTCCCCTTTTCCCTTTTTTTACCTTTCCTCCATCCCCTCTCTCTCTTTCTTTTTCTTTTTCTCTTTCTCTTTCCTTCCTCCTATTCACATTCAATCATCTATCTACTTCACTTTTTTTTTTCCTCTTCCTTCCTTCTTTTTCCTTTTTTTCCCCTTCTTTCCTTTTTTCTTTTATATATATATATATATTTTTTTTTGTTCCCTTTCCTTTCTTTTTTTCCCTTCCTCCCTTTATTCCTCACATACATACATATAACCAGTAATAGTAAATACCCATATTGTAATAGTCAAAGGAGAAATGGAATTGGCCTGGGGACGCCCCTAGTGGCTAAAAAGAGAATGAAAGTGAGAGTTACTTCTAAAAATGGAGAGATTATTCCCAGACCTTTAAAAAGATATGTGACAAGGGATACTTAGTAAGAGAAATCAAAATTTAGGAAGATAGCGCCCCCTATTGTTTATAAAAGGTAGCATTGCAATAGATGATGATGTAATTGAGCAGCCTCTGTCAAGCCCATCAAGCGGATATAATTCAAGTAACCTTAAAGAATTATACTATATAATATGATAAAAAAAAAAAAAAATTTGAAACGTGCCACCTACAGGCCAAAAGATGAAGCTAGATAAAAAAAAAAAAAAAAAAAAAAAAAAAAAAAGGATACCGGAATTGAGAAGCATAGGCCGAGACCTTTAAAATGACATCTCACACTATGGAAATGGTAAAACTATTTGTGAAAGCCTCCCCCCTCCTCCTCCATCGTCCCCCCTGATAAAGATAGAATAAAATGGGGCTTGCCAAAAGAAACCCTGTACCCAAAATAGTCCGAATAGGGAAGGCGAGAGCCTAAACACGAGATTAAGGGCGTGAAAAGCAATTGAAAAAAAAAAAAAAAAAAAAAAAAAAAAACTGGTGCAGGGAAGTAAATTGGCTCACAAAGGGATAAAAACTTAGCAATCAAAGGAGATACCCACAATGCTCCACTAGGGATAAAAATATCAAAATATTTAAATTGTGGAAACATTTAGAAAAATGAATAAATTAAAAAAAAAAAACTGTAATAATAATGGCTACTAAGTGCGCAACGGTGACAATACTGATGGAGTATAAAAGGTTTATAGAAATAACTGGTGTAGAAGTATTACTTAAATGCGCTACAGTGATGCTTGAAACATTCATCCGACAAAACGTTTAAATAAACGTTAAGACATTCATGCTACAAAATAGGCTCTACAACCCGTACCTGATAGTGCTATCCGACATCCATAAATATCCATAACACAAAGTAAGATAAGTATCCAAAATCAATTAAAATTAATCATTAAATAAAAGTTATAATAGGTGTCGGACAATACCATCCGACAGCCAAGTCGAACCCACAATGCATCATACCTTATGTTTTCATTATTAACTTTAAAAGGTACTATAACACTCAAGACAGTAAAATCTTAAAGTTTTAACCAATCACATCCACTTCTAACCACAGTTTAAAGCAGAACATATATGTCTAACTCCGTTATAGAGGCAATCTAGGAAATTATTCTTATAGTTGCAACTAAACTTACAGAAATAAATTAGCCTTTTGTTATAATAGACATCCATCAACCATTCAAACGCGAAAGAATAAAAATTTCCAAATTACAAATGCTAATTAAAAATACTTAAAGATAAGATAAATGAAAAAACTTCCACAGCTAATAAATTTGAAATTTAAAACTATATAAAAAGCACAAAAAGTCTTCAAAAAGAGCAATATTAAGAGTTAAAAATTACGTTTAAAAAAGTAAACAACTTAATGAAAACCTATGGGAAAATGAAAAGCAAAAATCGAGAAGTGACAATCAAATAACAAATTATTAATTACAGTTGCGGGCCCCACGGGATTAAGATAATAGTAAACGGGGATAGCTTAATGTTCAGACTAACCGGACTAAGCAGTAGGGAAAAAAAAAAAAAAAAAAAAAAAAAAAAAAAAAAAAAAAGTTGAATTAATATCTGAAATGTAAACACTGTAATGCTAATCCCATGGAGCCTCCATCTTGTTTCTGTCACAAAATGTCGAAAAGAACACATTTTAAAATTCACGGTGATATGAGAAAACTTTGAGATAACTTAAAAAACCCCATACAAAACTGATCTACAGGAGTCAATGTGCACAAATCGACTGATCATTTTAAGAAAATAGTAAGTTATAGTATATTTTAATGCATGTCAAATATGGTAACTATTGAAAATGGCTCCAATACTATAAAATGTACATGAACTTCATATGTTTAAAACATCATAAGTATTTGAGATAATCACACATAATAGGTAACTTTGGAAAACTAACAGTCTATAGAGTCCTAATTTATCAGTTAATTACATTTTATATACAGGGCAAAACACAGGAAACAATGAATAGGTGGCTAATGCCTGGTTCATTGGAGATATGAAAAAGAAAGTTAGAGAAAGTTTAATGAATTATATCTCCGGAACCCCTACACATATTCATAAAAGAATGATATACAGTACAAGGACCTAGCTTACCCCACTCCTGTAAAAATTAGCCAAACATCGGGAGCTCGCGCTGGTCCATCTTCAAGAGTTGACGCATGCGCTTACTTATTCCGGCGAAAAAGTCACAGCGACATCATCTAATAGCGATTCCAATGCATGTTCCGTTTTAATCACAGAATTTCTTTTGCATTGTGCGCTTCTGTAAATAGCGCCAAGAATACAACCTGAAATAAATTTCAAAAACAAAAGTTTTATTTTCTAATGCAGTTTAATGCTGATCATGTCATCTGAAAAAAATATCCGATACCTCTGGATTTTGCAGGCAAATTTGATTATTTAGAGATTTAAAACAAAAACTGTCCGAGCCGAATTTGGACCCCTTCACTTTTATTTACAAGTGTAACTCACTTCATTTTCGGAATATCAGCAAAATATCACTACAGGTGGTCAACCTATTCATCTGCTAAATAAATAAATCTTTAGAACAATTTTTTTTAAATCCTAAGTATTATTTTAATTTGAAAAATTTGTCAAAAGCTGTCCAAATTCAGCGACTGGTCGCCTAAGTTGGACCCCCCCCCCCCCTCAGTCTCCTAAATTGGAACAAACAATATTACGCTGTTTTAATGAGTAGGGAATATAACTAATTTTATCAAAAGCAAAGTTTGCGATTAATGAAACAATCAAACTAAACAACAGCAATGAAATACAATGAAATCAAATGTGTGAAAGAAAGAATAATTTTTTAAATCACAATGCACTAAAAATGTAAAAGATGGTTAAAGGTAATTAATAATAGAAATCATGTAACTAATTTCCAGTTACTTGAATATCATGTAAGCAGTGATGCAAGCCTTACACATTAATTTATTTGGTCTATTCCTTGTTCCGGCTCATACAACATGAAACTATATTTGGCAATCTAAAAACTGAAACATTTCTGATATTGTATTTTTCTGACAAATTAGGCATCTTGATTTTTCTTTTTAGAAGCTGACTCATTAGACTTCTTTTTTACAACAGAAGTTATCTTTACCTTAAATTTTGTAGTTCTTCCCTTCCATGATTTTCTTTCCAATTTATTTTTTATTCTAATTGCTTTTGTGCGTTGAAAACTTCCTTACTGTCTTTTGTTTTTTTTTCCTTTTAAGGTTTATTTTATATGGCGAAGATGTTCACAGAGCTGTTTTTTGACTCCCTGTGTAATTTGACTTGGCTGATTTTAGGAAGGAAGATAACATTCCTAATGATTCTTTGGCTTTTTTGGGGGGAAGGGGTTGTAGCTTCAGACTTCTTCTGGGCTAATCTCTTCATAACTTACTCTTCCCTTTTCGTTTCCTATATATCTAACAATTTTTCTATCACTTCCACACTGTTTGTCTGTTTGGTTTTTATCCTTTTTCTTACTCCCTTAGTTTTGGTACAGGTTTCATAATCACTGACTCCGAAATTTTACTAGAAGGAGAATCAACGGATGTATCTGCAGTGCTTATCACCCCGTCAGGAATAAGTGTAGAAGCAGCTGCAAAATGGTAAGTTTTAAAAACATGCCTGTTAGGAGCTCAAATGCCGCTTCCTTTAAAAGCTTGGACGGCAATTTCAACGATTGCTGCTGTGTTGTAAGTGGTAACTTTTCAAATTTATGATCGTATATTTGGGTCAATTTAAGGAGATCGAATGGGCCAATTAAGGTAACTGCGCTAATTTTTAAAATAGATAATCTCAAAACTAAGAACAAAAAAGAAATCGAACAAATCCGCGTGAAAAATATGCATAATAAACACAGGAATTTGATATGTATGCGAATGCGTAACAGATTACCTTAGTTTTAAAATATTCTCTTACGTTTAATAGGGAAAAGATCAAAACAGCTAATTTTAGGTTTTTTTTTAAATTATCTGAAAACAGCACGAAAAGATATGCTTCTTCTAATAATAAATGACTCCATTCTAATGAGTAGAATTTCAGCGGTAGATGGCGTCTCTTTCTGTAATTAACGGCAGAATTGCAGCGGTCTATTTAAAGCGGCGGTCAAATATGGCTACTCTCCCCTACTAGGCCGTGGGACAAGCCAGTCTATCGTTTAATTTCGTTCCTCATGAAAGGGGGGGGGGTAATATCTGTCACTTTGAAAATACAGAAAGTATACCTCTGTTTCTAAAAATGCATTGTTCATGGTATAATGTGTGCACATTAATTAATTAAAGACATAAAACAAAGATGCTTTTTCTACTTTTTTAAACCAATGACTCGGCTGCGATTCGTTTGCTGCGAGGCAGTTCATCGCTAACTAACCAACGAGGAAACGGAAGAGGGGAGAACGAAAGATTTGTTTGTAAACAAATCGACACAAACTTTCGAATTACGACTGTTTGACTTAATTTATTTACGATGGAATGTGCCATTCTCATTGTGAATGACACTGAAAATGATTTGCAGACTTGTTCGGCTGTTAGCTGGACAAAAATAAAAAGCTGTGCATATCAGTGGCTTGCAACTGATTCCGTTGAAAAAAAAATCGCTGAACAAGTTAACAGCATGTCAGATACAGCGATTGAAAAAATCCTGTACCACAGAAAGTGCTATATGCGATTCACAGACAAGGTGAGAATTGCTGCTGCCGTGAAACGTACAACAAAATTATCAAAAACGAATGTTCTTCCGGATACTCAAAATATTACTGATGATGAACATAACATTCCCAACAAACGATTTTTGCGTAGTAAGAATAATATGAAAAACCACCATGAAGACTCTAAATCTAAAAATGTACTACCTAAAGTTTGCATTTTATGTAGGAAAAATAGTTACATTTTGGATAAATCCACGGGTAAAAGAAAAATTGAAAAACTTTCTCAGTGTGAGACAAGTTCAAACTTAATTTTGGAAGCAGCCTTGAAAAAAAAATGATGAAGAAATATTGATAAATATACGTGGCAAGGAGCTGGTAGCCATTGAAATGAACTATCATTCTTCTTGTTATAAACAATATACACGATTCATCACCAAACCAAAACTTATTGTAGATGACAATGAAGATTATTAATTCAAAGGCATAATTGATTTCCCTTTGAATAATATTTATTTAAGGTGCCTCCCTACGTACGGAGCAATTTTTTCCAAAAAAGCTATTTAATTATTTTTTAAACTCATTTTTACTAAGATCAGGACTAGAAAATGTGAAAAAAAAGTAAAAAATATTTCATTTATTGATAAAACTTTGGTAAATGGATGAATTTATAGTAAAATTTAGTGAAATTTGGCCCGAAACGCAAAACTCTCTAACGGAAATTCTACTGTTTGTATCTTAATTTCCTTTTTACGCTTCATATTTATGACATTGGTGAAGGCAATGAACTAAAATCTAAGAGATTCTTTAAGTATTTCAAAACTTGTAGCATATCGCACCTGTTTACATGTTAATTTTCATAAAATTCATCGATGTCATTCCACAAAAACATCCATAAAACAAAAAATATTTATTCTAAATTTAAATCTTTAGTTCATTGCCTTCACAATAGTGTAAATAACATATATTTTAAATTTCATAGTGATATTCCAATAACTTTTTGAGAAATCATGTTTTACGTATGGAATTTTCACCGAAAATTACATTTTCCAAAAAATGCATTTAAAGTTTAGATTTATGTTTTACTACAAGAATTTACAGTAATATACATCTAAATTTCATGGAGCATATTATTTACATTTCTTATTATTAAATAAATGCATCCACAATCGCGAAATTTCTCCAAACATCCGACCCTTTAAAAGCAATTTAAAAATTTAAATTTTAAAGCTCTTTAAACAGCACTTTCGGTTTGAGTGACAGCTGTTGAGTAGTTTTAAAACCGCTATAACTCCGGATCTATTTATCGTACAATAAAAAAAAATACATTGAATATTAATGATGTGAATTATCACATTGCTACAAAGCGTAAACCAACTTAGTGAAAAATGTCCAAGCCGGGAATCGAACCCGGGTCCCTGGAATACATCTCCAGTGCTCTACCACTAAACCACAAGGACGATGTCCAGCCTGGCATTTCTCACTTATATAAGTCGGTAAGGCTGCTACTGCAGCACAAGATGGAGAAGTCTTCATGAGCACACATTCTGGCGGCGTAACATGAGACGCAAATAAACCCAGCATCGGTGAATATACAATTTTAATTAATTTTTCAACTACATTTCACTGCTGAAATGTAGTTAAAAAATTATTTAAAAAACAAATACAGTTTTGGAAAGGTAAAGAGTTGGTCTTTAATAAAATAAAATAAAATACATTTGACAATTTTGGTCGAAAATCGCTTTTTCAACGTAGTCAGATACCTTAAAAATGAAGGTAAAGACCTCAGATTCAGACCACAATTTAATGAATTTAAAATGCTACTTGTTAATAAAAATGAAATTAGGTTATTAGATTAAAAAAAACATGCAATGCATATGAAAGTTATTATTTAAAGTATAGAGAATAATAATATTAAGACATAATTGCCATGATTAATTTAATAAGTAAAAAAGTTTACCAATTGCAGTAATTTAATTTATTAAATTTAGCGTTTGATAAATTAATATTGATGCTGCAAAATAAAGAAAATTAAAGTATTGCATATATCTGTTACTAAAAGTAACCAAAAAAGAAGAAAAAGACAATTTTAACAAATTCTAAAAGTTGAATTTAATAAAACTTTAAATTTTGACATTATTACAATGAACCTAACAATATTTAAATGGTACAGAGATCTACAAATTTACATATCTGACTTCTGTAGGGGAAAAAAGAAAAAGGTCTTGTTAAAATGTTTTTAACCATTTCCATTTTTGTTTTGATTACAATTTGTGTTTTTCAAAACAGAACCAAATTCTTGAGTTTTAACATATTTCCTTTTTCCTCAAACTTAATATGTTTGGTTGTATGGACAATTATATAATGACGCCAAATTTACAATTTTTTTCTTTTAAACTAGGAAAAAAAAAAGGAATTAAATGCTTAGTCTAGTATTTACAACTATCATTTTAAGGGGAACATACTTGGTGTTTTTCTAAATTATTTATTTATTTTTGTCAGCATTTAGATTTTTTCTTTCAAGTATAATGTGTTTATAATTTTATAAATTTTGATAGCAAATTTACATTGTTTTTGAAACAGCAACAATTGCTTTTAGAAAAAGGAAATTTTATTTATCAGAAAAAAAATATACTTGAATGATTTAATTTTGTTTCTCTCGATACTAGATGGCGCCATGGTGAAATTTGGTTAATTGTCTTAAATATTAATAAAAACTGGGAAAATGCTGTGATAAATTTATTAACACAAGCAGAACATATAAATAAAATTAAAAAAAGCACCTATGCAAAACATATTTAAGAATGGCATGTAAAATTTTTGGAAATGGGTTTGCAATTTATTTAAATGATAAAGCAAATATCTTAATTAATATGTTAAAAAATCATGATATATATAAAACTCATCCTCCTTTTTTCATATTCTTCAAAAACTAATTATTTTATATCGAATTCGAATGATTGTCATAGTATAAAAATTGCTGTTTTGCTCCGTGAGTTAAAACCCGAAAGTCGCATAGTGAAAGCAACATTAAGGTAAAGTCATCCCGCAGCATACACGAAGACGCCATCTCATTGGTCGAAAAAAATAGACAACAACTCGCTTTATTTTTGCCGTTAATTAAATAATGTGCAATTATCGGACCATGAACATTGTATTTTTTGAGTTGTGACAATTTTATCTGTTTTATTGAAGTTGCAAAACATACCCCTCTTTTGTGAGGAACGAACTTAATTTTTTAAACGTCTTTTTCGTCCTTGTCTCACGGCCTATACATATCAAGTGAACAAATAATTGCAGCTTTTTGTAAACGCTTTCGAGCAATTTACAAACAAAAGTTACCGATCAAACCAAAGTAACCTTTTCTTGGCACAAAAATCTATTGAAATGTTGTATCTAAATTTACAAATCTATATTATAGTCAAATTAGTAGAAAGTTTGATAAAATAAAAATATTAAAGGTTTATGCTAACTACTATAGAAGTACGTAAAAATATAGAACAATGTCTTAAAAATACAAAGATGATTATAACATATATAGCAGTAATCTTCCACATTTTAACATAACTTTGTTTATTACTTCGGTTTGTCTGTCCATCTGGCCGTCTGGCCGTATGTCCACGCTCTAACTCTCGTAAATATGCTCGGATCGTTCTGAAATTTTTGGATGTTAGTGACCTCTACCATAGCACACTCCCTATTTCAAATGAAGTTTGTAGCATGTTTAGTTCATTTACAGGGACAGTCAAAAGTTTTCCGTTACATTACGGCCAATGAGAAAAAATCGTTTCAAATGATTTTTAATGGTGTTACACACTTTCAAATATAGTAAAATTGATAGTCATTTATGAAGTCTACAAAAATATGCGGTGCAAAGAATAGTTATTGTTCATTTACTCTCCACTCAAAAGAATACCGTTCATAATGGTATAGGGGAAATTGTTTGCGGTGTTATTTGAAAAGATTTCAGATACTATATTGTATCCGAATTACTGTATATTAGTAATGATTGCTCGAAAGGCCTTTTTAATTATGATATGCGCTTTTTTAGTATTTCGTTCATCTGACGAAACCCTATTCGTCTCGTTCCTCTCTCTGTCTGTCTGTCTGTCTGTCCGTCTGTCACAGAGCCCGTTCTCAGAAACTATACATGTTGGAGACTTGAATTTTTGCATACTTATAGCTGAACACCACACATCATACAACTAATCATAAAATTTTGAAAAAGGTCGTACATTTAACCCTTTGGGCTCTTGCATGTGTATTTTAAACAATTCTTTCTAAGTGAGTCCTTAATTAGGTTGGAGGCGTGAAAATTGACATACTTAAAGCTGAACACCTCACATCAAACTAAAAATCATAAAATTTTGAAAAAGTCGTACATTTAACCCTTTGGGCTCCCACATGTGTATTTTAAACAATTCTCTCTAAGTGAGCCCTAATTTGGTTGGAAGCGTGAAATTTTGCATACTTATAGCTGAACACCTCACATCAAATGACAATACCATAAAAGCTTGAAAAAGTCGTGTATTTAACCCTTTGGGTTCCCACATGTGTATTTTAAACAATTCTTTCTAAGTGAGTCCCTAATTAGGTTGGGGACGTGAAATTTGGCATACTTATAGATGAACACCACATATCATACGACAAATCATAAAATTTTGAAAAAAATCGTACATTTAACCCTTTGGGCTCCCAATTGCGTATTTTAAGCAATTCTTTCTAACTGAGCCCCTTATTAAATTGGAGATTTGAAATTTTGCATACTTATAGCAGAACACTTGGGGATAGGCGACAAATCATAAAATCTTATGTTTAACCCCTTGAGGTACCACATATGTATTTTAAGCAATTCTTTCTAAGAGAGCCCTTAATTAAGTTGGAGACATGAATTTTTGCATACGTATAGCTGAATACCTCAGACCACACGACAAATCATAAAATTTCCAAAAAGTCTTATATTATTTACTCCTCTGGGCTCTAACTTGTGTATTTTAAGCAATTTTTCTAACCTCCGCCCTTTTCACCCGTGGAAAACTTTTCCAACTTTTGCCGACACCCCTTTGACCATTCTTTAATATTATGCACCATAGCCTTACATATTGTAGTTCCACTTTTTAACGCCAGGGACGCCTACTTATCTCGGGTGCTATCGGTCCAATCCCCTAGACTAATATATATACGAATAGTATATAAAACAGAGTTTCGTTCGGATAGAGGTTTGTTTAGAATAGAGTGTGCCCGTGGTTGCGAAATGTGGAACTAACAGATTTTTCAAAAGGATAAAGTGGTTTGAAAGGAATATTAAACGAAGCCCTCTGTGCGATCTGTGATCACACTTACCTACTAGTTCACTATATTTATGCATACTATAAAGTGCGTATAAATGCTATAGTTCATATAAAGAGCTGCAGAAATGAATTCGTAAAGGTTACTGAGGATGAGCATAAATTGCTTAGAAGTGGGTTTTAAAGGAATTATGCATTTTTAAGCTGAACTGAATTTAGTGTACTAAGAAATATTTGTAGAATATGGATAAAATGATATACAGGGCCACGCTAAGAGTTGAATACATGGTCGTCTATGGCTGATAATTTCTGGAAATAAAATTTCAGTAGTTTTAAGCGTGTTATAGTTTGAATTAAATGTTAGCTAAAAAGTGGCATGTAATAAAGGTACTAGGTAAACTACAGGCCTGTACAAAAGTATTCAAGTATGTTTCCATCTATTAGTATAAATTGCTGAAAGATGAATTTCAACTTGTTATGCATTTTCTTGCTAAAATACATTTTCCCATTATATAGTATATATATCAACATACAGATCGAATATAGGGCTGTTCAAAAGAATTGGAATACATATTTGGCTATGGGCGGTAACTACTGAAGTCAGATTTTTAAATGTTTACTTAGTTATCTTATTTACCTTATTTCCCTAAGTAACGAAGTTTCGTTAAAGCTTTCAGGGAGTGTTGGAAAGTGATTCATAATCTATGCTGTATGCATGATTTTTCTTACTTGTTTATTTCAATGAGAATGTAGTTATCTGTACGATGAAGCAAACTTAAACAAAAGAATTTAGTAAGCAACAGAAAAGCAATTAGACATATACCCATTGACAGATAAACACAGTTGAACACTTTGTGGATATTATCACAAAAGAAAGAGTAGACGCAAAAGCTCCGTTTCGGATTACATAAGTCGTTGTGGTTAACTGTCTGAATGCATGGTATTTGAAAATAAAGAAATTGATTTGCATAATTGAGATGGCCTACAACACGAGACTCAAAATGCACTGGAGCAAAACGAAACGATATTCCGGTTCGTGAAATTAAGACAAATATTGTTACGGTTCGTGAAATTATGGTACAGTGTAGCAGCAGAGAATCAATTGACAGCGTAAAATTTTACTAGTATTCTTCATCTAATTTCGGGACAAATTTGCTGAGATTTTTGAAGGCAAAGAATACTAAAACTAGTATGTTGTGGGCATCACAAAACTTTCTTCTATATAAATCACGTCAGTTAAATCATTTAAATAGTGCAAGAAATTACATCCATTTAGTACCCATTCATATCAAAGTATATCTGAATTTGAAGTTTGATGAAAATTCGTGCCTTAGTTCTTGAGATAAAGCTATTTCGGAAATCACAAAAACAGCTTATCAGCGCCACCTATTGAGCGACTTACACTAA
The DNA here is from genome assembly GCA_963932465.1 of Maratus speciosus. Taxonomy (NCBI): domain Eukaryota; kingdom Metazoa; phylum Arthropoda; class Arachnida; order Araneae; family Salticidae; genus Maratus; species Maratus speciosus. The sequence goes on along the minus strand of OZ010794.1, from coordinate 495,487,685 downwards.
ACTCTATAAAATGTCATTTCATGTCAAGGACTAACTGATTCTAAAGTTTGATGAAAATTCGTGCATTAGTTCTTGAGATACACCTATAGTGGAAATTCTGAAAAATACAACATAGCAGCGCCACCTATTGGACATTTTACACCAAAATCTAAAAAATGTCAATTCATGTCAAGGTTAACTGATTCTGAAGTTTGATAAAAATTCTTGCATTAGTTCTTGAGATACAGCTATAATGGAAATTCTGAAAAGTGCAGCATAGCAGCGCCACCTATTGAGCGATTTGCACCAAAACACAAACAGCACTAATTCATATCAAAGTATACTTGAATCTGAAGTTTGTTGAAAATCCTAGCATTAGTTGTTGAGATAGAGCTATTGCGGAAAACGTAAAACCGCCGCCACCTGTTGAGAGATTGACACCAAAATGTACAAAACTTCAATTCATGTCAAGGACTAACTGAATCTGAAGTTTGATGAAAATCCGTACATTAGTTCTGGAGATTGAGCTATTGTGGAAATCGTGAAAAAGGCTGCATAGCAGCGCCACCTGTTGAGCGATTTACATCAAAAACTAATCAGCACCAATTTATATCAGAGAATAACTGAATATAAATTTTTATTAAATTCCGTGCATTAGTTCTTGAGATAGAGCGCCCACAAAATTTGTGTCACATACAGACAGACAGACTCACAGATGCACAGACTCACAGACAGACATTTTGTAAAAACATGTTTTTCGGAATCTCTGACCCCTAAAACGTGTAAATCCGCCGAAAACCGAAAATCGAAAATTTTCACGAATCCTATACTTTCTTCTTGTAAAGACAGAAGAAAGTAAAAAATTAGTGGCGACAATCGCTCAATTGCTGCGGCTCTGTTACATCACTGTGGTAAATATCGTTCCGGTTCGTACATTATTTAAAGATATTGTCACAGTTCCAGAAAAACAATAATATTTCTATTTTGGTTCAGGATCGTCTGAAAAATTGGATGGAACGTGCGAGGATGCACTTAAGGTACGGGCCTACCTTCGGGGTACTTTTTTTGAAAAATATGAAATTTTTATCAAACACACGTGTTTTTTAGTTAAAACAGGGAATAAAACTGCGAATTCTTATAAATTTTTAATGGAATTTCAATTAATTTTTCAAATTCAGGCAAGATTTAGTTAAATTTATAAAGAATTCCGTTTATGCCAAACCTTCTATAGCGAAATCTATTCAATCTATTTCATTTTTTTTTTCAATAATATATTTGCAAAACACTTACCTGAACAAAAGATTTCCATTAATATTGTATACAAAACATGATTTAAACTAGTATGTTGTGGCCATCACAAAACTTTCTTCTATATAAATCACAGAAATTAAATCATTTAAATAGTACAAGAAATAACAACGATTTAGCACCAATTCATATCAAAGTATATCTGTATTTGAAGTTGGATGAAAATTCGTGCATTAGTTCTTGAGATAGAGCTATAGCGGAAATTCTGAAAAAATGTAGTATAGCAGCGCCACCTGTTGAACGATTTACACCAAAAGTAAACAGCATTAAACGATATCAAGGTATACCTGAATCTGAAATTTTTTGTAAATCCAAGCATTAGTTCTTGAGATAATGCTATTGCGGAAATCGCAAAAAACACAGCATAGCAGCGCCACCTGTTGAGCGATTTACACCAAAAATTAAACAGCACTAATTTATACGTCAATTCATGTCAAGGACTAACTAAATCTGAAGTTTGATGAAAATCCGTGCAATAGTTCTTGAGATACAGCTCTTGTGGAAATCGTGAAAAAAGCAGCACAGCAGCGCCACCTGTTGGGCGATTTACACCAAAAATTAAACAGCACTAATTTATATCAGGGACTAACTGAATCTGAAGATTGATGAAAATTCATGCATTTTTTCTTGAGTTAGAGCTATTGCGATAATTATGAATAATGCAGCATACCAGCGCCACCTGTTGGGCGATTTTCACAAAAAAGTAATCAGCACCAAACTATATCTTGGACTAACTGAATCTGAAGTTTTATGAAAATCCGTGCAGTAGTTCTTGAGATATAGCTATTGCAGAAATCGTGAAAAATGCCGCATAGCAGCGCCACCTGTTGGGCGATTTTCACCCAAAACAAATCCAGTCCAGTTTATATCAAGGTCTAACTAAATATGAAGTTTTGTGAAATTCCGTGCATTAGTTCTTGAGATAGAGCGCCCACAAAATTTTTGTCACATACAGACTCACAGACAGAGTGACAGAGTGACAGAGTGACGGAGTGACAGAGTGACATACAGACTCACAGACAGACATTTTCTAAAAACCATCAAATCGTGTTCTGGGCATTCTAAAACGTATAAATCCGTCGAAATCCGAAAGTCGAAATTTTTCACGAATCCAATACTTTCTTCTTGTAAAGATAGAAGAAAGTAATAAAAATAATGTGTATATTTCAAGAAAAATAGCTCTTAAGCTAATACATACAAACTTGCAAGCTATATTTTGCTTCATAACATGCCAATAGATGAGCAGAACCTTAAAAACTTTGTAAGAAATGATGTTTCTCGTAAACGTACACACTGAAAAACGCAAATTAAAATTTTGATAGAGCACAAAAATTTATATATAAAGTTTACAACTTTAAAATCCATCATATTTGTAGGTGTTTAGATATTTGTGTGTATATTATATAGTACATATTTGTGTCGTAAAATGTATTGTTTACCTATCTGTGGCTCTTTAAACGGTTACTTCCTGTTTCAGAAAGTTCATTTTCGGTTTATATTTTGGGCTATAACTTTGCTTCTAATTATTGCTTAACCAAAAGTAAGGCATTTTCGGAATTCTAAATGTTTGAACTTTAATTTAATATAATATTTTTATTATTTTAAAAATCGGAAAATTTCGCAAAAACAGCGATTTGAAGGTAGACACGCACATACCTTAACATCACTTTGTTAAGTCACCACCCATACCTGCAGCGGTGAAGCGGTTGCAATAGTTCCTACTCCAAGTGAACGACTTACAAGGCAGATGAATTAACTTGTCACTTACATATAACACGCTGATCATGGTCTTACATCCAAACTTCATTAGTTGCGTTCGTAATTAGGATGAGCAAAGCGAATCCTCAACTTGTCTACACAAATTACATTTTGTCGTACACTTTACAAAGAAAACTATTCAGTATTTTGACTTGAAATTAAACAAAAAATAAATTATGATCTCTAGATTTGCACAATATTTTTTTTTTCAGAATAAGTTTAAAAAATTTATTATTTTAATTAATTTATTTTACATGTTTTTCCATTACGGACGTATTTTTGCAAAAAAAAAAAAAAAAAAAAAAAAAAAAAAAAAAAAGTCTCAAAAACTGTTTTTAAATTTAACTAGCTGTTTAACCCGTTCTATGCGCAGGAATTCGTGAATTTAATTCTAAAATCAAAATTAAAAATAACTATTCGATTTAGTAAAATATTTTTCTAATACTGTGTATTATTTTAATAAAATTTAATTTATCATGTTACTATGGCAGCAGACGATAAAACTGTATCTTCGGAATAAGGAATAAATAGAATAAAAAGTTTTGTTGATGTTTGTGATAAAATGTTCGCCTTTATCTAAAAAAAATTGTAATAATTAAGCGGAATTAAATAATCTCTAATTATTTGCATGTGAGGTAAAAGAATTACCGCAATATCCGCTGGAGCTTTTTAATATTGCAGCGTGTCATACGTAATATATATATCTCTAATTATTTGCATGTGAGGTAAAATAATTGTAACACCGGCTACAGCTTAAAACTTTACTTACATTAAACTTTCTTATATTAAAAATGTATGTTATTTGAGAGGAAAATATACATTTTAATAGAATACTTTATAATGATTGGTTGGAGATGGCGCATATTTTGGTTATCATTCCTTTTTATCATATAATAGTTTCGCAATTTCTTTTATGAAATTTTTAAAATACTTTTTTTAGGAAAATTATAGCATATCTTTAATGAATTAAAATTTGTGAAAATTCAATTATTTAATTAAATTAAGTATTTTTTAGTGTTAAGAATTCAAATACACAGCTTATTCTTATTATGTGAAATAATTTACGCAAACAAAACTTACACATCTTAAAAGAATTATATTATGATTTATTTTGTAAAGTGGCAACAAAAAAATTGTAAACATATAAAATTAATTGTTAAATTCGTTGTATAAAGTGTTATTCGAATTCGAAGGTTGAAGATTTAAGCAAATGAAACATATTTACTGTTAAGAAGTAATTGCTATTAGTATTATTTTTAATATGGTTGCCGTTTAAAAATAATTTATGGAATGTATTAGTTCTATTATAAAGAATGCCGAGAAAAACTACACTTACTGGTCGAAAAGAACGCGAACATGATTTAGCTTTAAACCCTTCACGATCGCATTAAATTACGATTTAAAAATTCTAATTGTTTATTGGCACCACTTATTTGAAAAAGAAATATTCATCTTATTTAATGACAGGTAAAATGGTACCATAATAAAGTCAATTACACTATTTTATAAAGCTGATGGGAATCATACAAATCTGAATAATCTGAATAAAAGACACAGCCGGTGAATATAACGGGAGCGAGAATTAAAGGGTTAAGTCAAGAGGCTAGATACCAGCGCTGAAAACGACGACATGACGAATCTCTTCTGACAGAGAATGCATGTGCTCGGAAATATGCTTTAAATTTCGAAGATGCACACAAAAAAAATTAAATTATAGTTTTGTAAAATTTGTTATCGACGTTGGTTTGACATGCATATTCAATCTAACGGATCTTGTAAGACTTGCCATAAATCTATAGTAAATAATGAACTAAATATTTTATTTGCAGTTAATAATATGGATCCAGGTTCCCAACCGGAAATATTGAAGAATTTAACTTTCGTTGGGGAGCCATTAATTGCCCAAGTTCATCCGGTTACTACTGTTTATCTCATTAAAGGTGCTCAGATCAAATACAGTGGGCAAGTTATTAATTTTCATCAAGATATTACAGAATTTTGCATTTTATTACCTCTTTCCATGGATACTATATCACAGTACATCTTTGTTAGCAGACAAGATGGTGAAGAATTCAAAGATTTTATAGTAAATCGTGAAAACGTTAAGTCTGCTTTAGAATATCTAAAGGAAAATAATCCTTGATATCGTTATATTACTATTGATGAAAATAATTTACAAAGTTTATCCGAAAATGAAAATATTTTTCAGCGAATAATACTCAGTCGAGAGCAACAGCAGATTTATTTACCATCAGTTGAAAAATCTTTGAATTCTGTAGCTGATCAATGTCCATGGACAAATAATATATATGAATCCGGAGCCCAAAATGTGGCTTTCAGATGTAATCGAGAGGCAATAAATAGTATGTTAGGTATTAAAGATGGAAATGATGAATGCAGTGTCATTCCTTGGCCTCAGATAGATACTAAGCCTATAAATGAATTTTCATGTGATGGATATATTCGTAGAGCTTTTTGCAACGTTATTTCCATCAGATGTGATCTTAGAGATGCTAGAGCTTGTAAATTTAAACCAAAAGAAAAAATAAAATTTCTCATGATATATGACGATGGAGGATTTGCACGGCATCCAAAATTTAGATATTTTGCTTTCAATAGCATAATGCATTGGATAGCATTACAAAATGGAATTATTTGTGTTAAACAAAATTCTTGCCTACATGATGTTGAAACAGTTTCAAAAACTCCAGGAACGGTTTCAGAATGATCCTACATTGTACAAGTCGATTTTATCTTTCAATGCAAATTTAAGACGATCGAGCTCTTATTGGTTTATCAGAACACCAGAGTTGTTAGACATGGTTGAGGAATCAGGAACTCCCACTGGTTTCATTACACTTAGTGCAGCTGATTTATACTGGCCTGAAATTTATCGCATTATTGATGCAGACTATGATTACACTAAACGTAACCAAAATTCAGAATTCCACAGAAAATCAAAGTTGTTGAATTGTAATTCTTTAATTGTTGCTTACTTTGTTCATGTTGTTGGATTTTTTTTATGGAGCATTTTTTCAAGAAATATTTCAAAGTCAAGGACTTTTGGTTTCGTATTGAGTTTCACCATAGACGTAGTCCTCACATGCATGGTCTTTTTTGGATTGAAGATGCTCTTGATGTAAACAATCTTAGTTCAAATGATGATTAAAAGGTACGTAAAATTGTAAAATACTTTGACGAATTCATATAGACTTGGCAACCAGATCCTAATCAAGTTTTTGATATACATCCATCTAAATTTCATTTTACGGACGTGCTGATGAAGCTTCTGACAATAATCACTTAATACGTGCAGTACAAATGCATAAATGCTCTAAAGCTTATTGTAAGAGAAAGAAAAAAGATTCTTCTGAAGTCACATGCCGTTTCAAATTTCCCGAAAAATGTTCTCACGAAAGTAAAATTCAGTTCCTTACAAATGAACCCGAATATATTTCAAAAAGAAATAGTCCTTATTTAAAAGTCATAGCCCACAATTTTTTAAAATTTGGCGAGCAAATATGGATTCCCAAGCAGCACGCAGTTCTGAAATATACATACATACAGTATGCATATGCTAGCAGAGGATCAGAAGAGTTGAAAGATTTCACCAGACAAACAGTTCAAGAATCACGCGATATTATCAATGTTCAGCAGATAATTCAGAAGATTTTAATAAAAATGTGTGCTCAACATGATTATTCTGCCCAGGAAATATTTTGGGTGTTAATGGGATGGCCTTTGTATAAGTTATCTCGTCAGTTTGATACCATTAATTTAGCAAAAAACGCATGGTAACAATTAGATATGAATAAGGAGGATGGAAGCGTGTCCATTTCAAATATTTTGGAAAAGTACGAGCAGCGCCCAGTGAGATTTGGAAATATGTTCTTGCAGAATTGTTTCACAAACGTTTATAAACGCGGTGAAAATTTCAGTATCAGAAAAAAAACATTTATCATTTATCTCCAGAATTATACCGAAATTGAAATATGATCCCGATAATATAAATAATGGAGATTTCTATAAGAAACAAGTTATATTGCATTTTCCTTGGCGTGATTTTCAAATTATGAATCCAAACTTCATGGAATGTTATATATGAACAGCATTTTGAGAATAATGAAATTCAGATATTGGATTTGAAATATTTGTTGCAAAATTTAGAATATGAGGAAAAATTTGAAGAAATGGAATCTATTGAAATAGAACAACCAATTGACTGTATGAATGTCGCTTCAAGACAAAATAATGCTCAGGATGAATTAGATTTGGACAGAATTGACATTGATATAAAGTATAACTGGCATACCATTTAAAGTAAAGTTTTTCTTAATAAATTACAGAATTTCATTCAAAATGAAAAGGTGAAAGAGAGTGAAAAAAGTGGTTGTGTCATTGTTCCTTCTAATTTGCCAAATTTCGTCTTTTCCCATGAACAGAAAAAAAAATAAATATTTTTGAAGAACAGCTCAATTTCTTGCAAGGTCATAGGCGAGAAATGCCAATAAAAAGAATAGTTGTCCAAGGAAAGGCAGGTTCTGGAAAAAGTACTTTATTACATTACTTCACTGCTCGATTAAATGAAACATTTGGTCCATTTTCTTTTCAATTGCTTGCACCAATTAGTGTTGCTGTAGTCAATATAAATGGATCAACGATTCATTCAAAACTTTTATTGGGACTAAATCAAAAGCTAAGAGATCATAGTCCATATTCGATTGTTCAATTTCGGGAGAGGTTTCGAAATTGTAAATTCATAATTATAGATGAAATGAGTATGATCGGATGAGTCTTTTGCGAAAAATAGATTTACGATTACGTAGTGCTGTGCCATCGAAACAAGATGAACCTTTTGGTGGAATGTTATTATACTATTTGGATATATCAAACAACTACCTCCAGTAAACGACAGGCCTCTTTACAGTGACAAAAATCAAGGAACTGAGTTTCTTTTGGAAGGACAATTGTTATTTTCTTCGATTATTCAAAAATATTTTTTTATCATCATCCTTCCGGCAAGAGGAAATTCAACAAATATTTTGTAGCATACTTGATTGAATTAGCAATGGAATACCAATGAATACTATGGAATAGTAAAGAATCGAAGCTTACAGTTTCCTTCAAAAAGCGTTCAGAATTTATTTAAAGATGTAATTAGGCTGTTTTCAACGAATAAAGACGTAAAAGAATGTAATAATGAAAAATGAAAATAACTGCGCCAACCTCTTGCCTTGATTCAAGCTCTTCATAATTGTACCAAAGCGAAGTTGACCGATTCTGAAATGACAAACGGACTTGAACCATTTCTTACTTTATCAATTGGGCCTAAAGTAATGTTGCGTTCTAATTTGTGGACCTAAAAAGGTTTAGTAAACGGCTATAGTTAGGCTATGTTGCAGATATTATTTATGAAGAAAATCACGGGCCACCAGACCAGATGCCGCAAATAATCATCGTTAAATTTGAAAACTACAGTCATTCAACTTATGAGAATGGCTGCGTTCCGATTCCATCAATAACTAAATTCTGAAAAAAGTGAAATATAAATTGCTCAAGAATGCAATTACCTCTGCAGTTAGCTTTTGCAATTACAATTCATAAATCCCAAGATTTAACATTAGATAAAGCAGTCGTAGATATTGGGGATAAATAGACATCAGTTGGCTCAACGTACGTAGCGTTGTCGAGAGTGAAATCCCCTCAAAGTTTAGCATTGAATAGAAAATTTCCTTACGAGAGATTCAAAAAGAGACAATATAAAAAATTCTCATACGCTAACATGCAAAAAAAAAGAAGAAGTTAGAATGAAAAGTTTTACAGTTAATAATTCTTAGAATCAACGAGAGAATGTTTCAAATGTTTTTCAAGCAAATAGGATTTTGAAGAAGTAACTTTCTTCAAGCTCTCTTCGAATATATTGTTCTAAGATTGCTATAAAATATTATTTGATGTGAATTACAAAGATTGGAAACATACCTATTTCAAACCATTTGAGAAACCACCAGAGGCTATTGTAAAATGTAAAAACATCTTTAAAAGAGCTTTCAGTTGAAAATTAAAAAATATTTTGTAAAATTTTGCTTCGAAAATATTTTTATTTATACCAGTCTTACATCACAAATAAAAAATTCCAAGGAAATTCTTAGTTATTTGGCTGAATTTACATTTCTAAAATTAAAATGCGCCAAAACATAAAATAACGTTTTTGCTTAATAAAGATGCAAACATAATCTTAAAAAATATTGTTACTTTCAAATATTTATCTTATTAAATAACGCTTCGCGAATAAAAACAAAGCATGGTTTTCGCTAGTTATATAAATACATACCACTTATAGACGACCTCTAGTCCACCCGTCTATCTGTCCGTATGTCCACATATATAACAGTGTAAAAACTACTCAATCAAATGATTTTAAATTTAATATACAGGGTGAGTCTAAATTGTTTTTAAAAATTCAGAGGGTTGACAGTAGGCATCAAGTGGATAAAAAAATTACCATAGAAATTGCTGTCGCAAACTACCTATTTAACTCTTTATGTACTGAATTATGAATTCATGAAAATTTTATCTTCTAAAGCATTTTTTATGAATTTTTGAAACAGCATTAGAAGATTTGCGTAATCATTTAATAAATTTTAGAAAGATTTAGAACGATTCATTAAATTTAAATTTATAAGAATTTGGTGCAATATTTATAGCCTCACTCAAGTCTTTTTATTTTAAATATTATTAGCATTTTCTAGAATTCGGAAATGTACAAGTATAATGTTCTTACGATAGAAATATAGAAATATTTCAGAAATGAATAATTCTTCCTCCCCCCCCCCCCCATCGTCAAGAAAGCTGAAAAGAATCAAAGGCAAAATAAATCATCCTTTTAAAAATATTTTTGGTTTGTGTAACCAATAATGCTTTTGGAACAAGATAAAGTAATGCATCTATAACTCATTCTAAACTGCATTACTACTAATCGATGTATTCAATGAATTTGATAACAAGTTATTTTAATGGTATTTATAAGTACCATCAGTAGATAAAGGGTTAATCAAAAATACAGGGTGTTCTATCCTAACTCAACTTTGGTTGACGGTAATAATAACTTTCAGAAAACTCAAGTATATATTATAATGAACCTTTTAACAGGCATGCTCACCTTTGTTGTTCACATATGATAACACCAATAAATTGTAGAAGTTTACATTATACGCGCCAGCAGTATGCACTTAACGCTTTACATTTTGAACTTTGATTATCACTTCATACGGTATCATCGATTGCGTGGAGCGCTCTGTTTTCATGAAATTTTTGTGATGTTATCGCGTTTCATACAAAGCAAGGTACATAATCGTTACATTTTTTTACAATATTTTTATTTTTCGTAAAATTATTACTTCAGTTGAGATGCAACACCCTGTATTTGTAACTTAATAAGAGGTCTAAGACCCCATGTTCCATGGCAATTTTCCATCCTCTTGATGCCTACCGTCATCCCTCTCAATTTGTAAAAACAATTTAGACTCTCCCTGTAAATAATCGTAGAAGAATTTTGCCGAATTATTTCAAATTTTATGTAAATCGAATCAAAACTTAAACAGATATTAATAAAAAATTTCTTCATTCTATTAAATCCTATCATACGTAATGAATTCAATGATATCCCATGATAGGAAATAATTCCATGTTACTATGGTAATAACGTCCTATTTAAGATGGAGTCCTATTATTTCCGTTTTACTGAATTTAATTTATAAAATTGTAATAAATTTTGTTTTCATGCATGTTTGCATAAGAGTGCAGCAACTCTTGCACCAGGATCTTAATATTTATAAAACAAGTTATAGTACGTACGCATCTCATTTGCCACGTTTGACGTAACAATTTCTGACTTGTAAATATTAGTGAGTAAATAAATATGACAGGAGACACATCCAAATTCTTTTGATGTAACGAAGATGGAAGCAAGCTGAATTTAGGTCTTACCGAAGACAAGGAGTTTGCTAACACTCTGCTTGTTGAAATCGGCAAAAGAGAAATTTTCGCCGTTTTCCTCTTTGTAAACGTAATGTTTTTTTTTTTTTTTGGATACTAGGGGGCTCTGTCCCCTACGAGCCACGCTCGTCAACCCGCGTTCAGACACCGCAGACTCTAACAGCATGCTAATTTGATCGGCTTTAAAAAGATTTCGGAAGATTGAATTATAATTTGAATCTCACATTTATAATCTGACGTAATTTTCACCAAACTTTTCTTTCTCTTTTTAATATTCACGTAAAAATACTTTTGTTAGAGATGGAATATTATGATCATTTTAAAATATAAAATAAATGTCTCGCGCAATTTTTAAATTTAAACTGTTTTGCAATATTATTTTTTGTTCATTTTACGTAATAAGTGTAATGTGAAGTAAATGTGGCGTAAATTCTCCTATAAGACTTCTAACGCCTGTTATTGAATTTATTACTTTACAATACTCTTTCTCTTTTAAAATTCACGTGTAAATATAGTTTTTATGATGTGATTTTCAATGAGTTCCTGCTTTTTATATTTTCTGCTTATAATAGTCACGTGTAAAATAAATTTTTGATTTGAAGCAAACATCATAGTTTGCGGTGTTTATACAGTTGGCAACAGTTTAAATTAATTCAATTTTCTAAAATATGTAAAAAATATCTCTCGAAATGTTGAAAATTTGAATTTAAAATTGAAATAAAACCTCAAAAATTAGTCAAATTAAAAAACTAAATGCAGTCTGCACACAGGGAAATTCTGACGCATAAAATGATCTTAAAATGATTAAATTCCTATGTACAGTTTTTGCTCCTATAAAACTTTTTTAATGGAACGATTTTGTCCAACTTTGGCATTAAATATCTCTTTAAATAATTCTTCGATTTGAAAACTGTCTACATCAGCGTGTTTATCAAACATTTCTCTATAATACTACCGATTTTCATATTTTTGTATGCAACAGTTTTTTTAATATTAACAAAGAAAGCATTCAAAACTAACAAAGAAAGCATTCAAACTTAAGCATTCAAATTGGATGCCGATCTGCCGGGAATATCTACGCAGATTTTCATTGGTCCATTTCCAAATCAAAACTTTTTTTATATATAGAAGGATTGCTGTGCTGCATTCATATACAGCTTATTCTGTAACCAAATTTTCAAATTTATGGCCAAAATTTTTTAACAGTGTAATATTTTGTCTATAAATATAATATATAAATATTTTAATAGTATGTCTACAAAATTATACACATACATTAAAAGACAGCAACTATTCTGAAAAATTAATTATTAAAGCATTAGCAGTTGTGTACATTACAAATTTCGAACATTTGTAGATTTTGGACTTAAAGATTTTGGACGTTGCTCTTAGTATTTAAAAAATTCTTAAGACTAAGAATGTACTAAATGTGTCTGTATACATATATATATATGTGTATAATTAACTTTTTGTTATCCAGTAATAATAATAATAAAATCAAATGTTTTGTTACGTACGTTACTTTCGGACATAACAAAATACAAAAAAATGCTTTATAGAAAAGTCTTTTTATCTTCAAAAAAGCAATAAATCAGTCTGCCATCTCTTAACGAAATTATCAAAAAATCATCCGTTTCCTTTATGCATTCGTTGTTTACCATTAGAACCACCTGGAAAAAGGTTAAAACTCTTTTTCTTGGTGGTACATTGGAGCAGTTAACGTTATGAATGTCCGAAATTGGCCGCTTTAGCATAAAATAATAAAATTTTAAGATATTTATACAAAGCTTTTACAATAAATTGTGTCATTTTCTATCTCTGAATAGAATTAAAAACTCGGTGTAAAAAAAAAAAAAAAATAAAGTCAATGATAATTAAAGTTATGTTTGAAAGGCTTAAAGTTATGACGTGTGTCCAGTGCCCACCTTTTGAGAATCGCCCTTAGGTCAATAAGAGAATTTTCTTTCTCCCATTCTTCTTTCCTTTTGAGTGGCGCTTAAAATGCCTTGATCATTAAGAGGGCTCTGTCGGTCTTAAAATACCTTGATCAAGAAGGGGGCTCTCTAGATTATTGAAAATTAATTAATTTAATATAATTAATGAATTAATATTTGAAAAAACTGGATTAACATCAAGTGTCATCCACTACAAGTTAAAAAAAAAAAATATTTGAGCTTGATTGGATGAATAATAAGTATTTTATTAAAGATTGAAAATTTGAACAAGATATATATAGCGGGAGTGTCAGCTAATAGTAGGAATTGAAAAAAAAATTGTTTCTCATTGATGAGAAATAATTAATTAGTTCGCTTTTTACGCAGTCGGGATTTTTGATTTTTTAAATTTAATTGTTTATTTTATGTTTAGCATCTTGAATGCATATTTAAATTGTTTCTGTACGGGTGTAAATAAGTTTGTCTATACCTTCAAAAAAAGTCAACAATATTAAAATAGCGTTCTAGTTCGTGGATATATATATTTTTTTTCGATCTTTGGTACAACATGCTTTCTCAGTATGTTAGAATAAGTAGCATTTACAATGCGTTTACATTGACCACCAAAAGGATTCTATTACAATCATGATTTATAGGAAATAACATTTAGCGATGCACTTTACTGATGTTATGATACTTCAAACATACCAAATAACTGAAGTGCACTATACATTTTCCAGATTATGGAATCCACAGCATTTGTGGTTGATTTATACAGACACACTAAAGAATTAGGTTAAAGGGGTAACTAAGATCAATAGTTTCTGGAAATGCTTTGCATAATGCTTTATGATATACATTATTAACCCACTAACCGTTGGTGTTTCGCGGAAGGAACAGTAAAAATAAATTCGCATACTTATATTTGCTATTAAGCTACCACTATTTTTTTTATGTAAATTGTTGCCTTATTTAATAACAGAAACTTTGTCCATTAAATACAGTAAAGATTATCTTTCGAAATTTATGGTGGCAAACGTTTTTCAGAAAAAATGTTAAAAATCTCTATATCATAGTTTCGGCGGTTAATGGGTTAAACTGATATAATTTTGAATGTATTAGGTGGTGTATATATGTTCTGTAGATCGCATACAAGCCTACAGAAAAGGCTTCACACACATTATCGGACATATTTGCTAAATATTTATTTTTACTTAATTGTGTGGGGGTTTTTTTAACTTGCATTTCACTTTTGGAAAAAATGAAATTTTTTAACATAATCCAGCTAGTATTGGAAATTGTTTCATAATCTATAATTGGTGCATGATTTTTCGTTCTTGTTTTAATTATTTGAATTTTCATTTTTCTTTTCTTTTACTTTTGGTAGTAAAAGTTCTTTTATTTAAGTGTCAACCTTCATTAGCATATTCAAGACAATGTCAGGTATCGTTGTTAACCAAGAATAGAGTTTTTTAATAATGTGTTTAAATAGATTCTTCCCCCTTTATATGGTATATACCTTAAATAGCCTTTATTTTAATCTGTGTTTAAGACGGGGTTTTCAACGTAATTTTGCTTTTGAAACATTTAATTAACTATGGACTAATTAATTCTAAAGAAAAAACTCAATAATGGAAGCAAGAAAAAGCAAAAATTTTAACCGTTTAATAAGATTTTCGCATAAAATTAAAAAAGAATAATGATTTTGTTCATTAATTAATATTGTTTGGTTTCTGTTTAAGTTTTTTTTCTTCATCATTTTCAGAAAACCTTTGTCGCCACTGTCAATCATATTGTGCATGAAATATTCCAAGAAAGGGCGTAAAAATATTCTTTTAAAGTTTGTAAAACAAACAAACAAACAAACAAAAAAAAAAAAAAAAAAGAAGAAAGAAAGAAAGAAAAATTGTTCATTAAAGAAAGAAACTAAAAAAAAATACAGTAAAATTTAACATTAACTCAATATAAAGTGTAATTTCGTTAATTATTTTAACTACGAGGGTGAATCGAATATGAACCGGAATTTCTGTTGGGAGACCTGAAGGTCATCGCGAGGGCTCTTAAACATCTGCGCATGGCAGGTGGGGATGTCACATGACTATCTATGCATGCGCCGGTATGTGCTGCTCTGTCACTTCCTCAGTTGGCATCAAGACGAGTGAACGAGAGTTTCACCGCAATGTTGCTCACCGCATTATCAATAAATTTCTCACAAATGAAGGCGTAAGACTGGCTAAAATCATACGAACACTTCAAACGCAGTTTGAGGAGACATAACTGAAGAAAACCCAAGTGTAAATTGGCACAGAAAGTTTGAGGAAAGACGAGCAACAGTTGAAAAAGCACCTCACACCTGCCACCCTCAAACAAGTTTTGCAAGTTCGTCACATTCTAGAGGGTGACCGCCGTTCAATAGTCTCTGAAATTGCATCTCTGGTGGGAATAAACTGCGAGAGTGCTGTATCCATCATTACAGATGATTTGGGATTTCGAAAAGTCTTTGCCAGGTGGGTTGCCGTTTGCTCACTGATCAGCTCACTAAAGTTGGAGGAAATGTATTGGACAACACTGGAACATTCTACCTATAGTTCTGACTTATCGCCCTGTGATTATTATTATGTGTTTGGGTCTTTGAAACAAGCGTTACGAGGGGAACGATTCGGCAATGACACTGCTGTTGAAGCCTTCGTGCGCAATTGTCTCGATACTCCACATCCCACCTCTTTTTCCTATAATGATGGCATCAAAAAACTTTCAATCCGTTGGGGTAAATGTGTTTTGAAATCAAGATATTATATAGAAAAATAATATGTAACATTCTGTTATGTATCTTGTACAATAAATTAAAAAACAAAAATTCCGGTTTATATTTGATTCACCCACGTAAAATAAATTCAAATTTAAAAGGAAGATCATAAATTCTATGCAAATTATGTTGTAAATTTCCAAGTGGGTGACAAAAGTCCGGACCAGGATTCGAACCAGGGATGTCTTGGCTGAAACCGCCAATGCTCTAACAACTGAGCCATCACGGACGAATCTGGAGGACTAATTCACCCAACTAACCTTCCATCACAGCATCAAATCTGATATCTGAATCAGCTCAACAGAATAAATCGAAGATTATTTTTGGAAAAACAGTAAACGCTACATGCAAAATTATATTAGATTATTTTTAACACAATTATTGAATTCGCAAATAAATCATAACAGTTGTAAATTTCCAACTTGAAAAAATTCCGGACGAGAATTTGAACCAGGGATGTCTTCGCTGAAACCGCCAATGCTCTAACAAGTGAGCCAACCCGGACGAATCTGGAGGACTAATCCACCCAACTAACCTTCCATCACAACATCAAATCTGATATCTGAATCAGCTCAACAGAATAAATCGAAGATTATTTTTGGAAGAACAGTAAACGCTACATGCATAATTATACTAGATTATTTTTAACACAATTATTGAATTCGTAAATAAATCATAACAGTTGTAAATTTCCAACTTGAAAAAAATCTGGACCAGGATTCGAACCAGGGATATCTTGGCTGAAGCCGCGAATGCTCTAACAACTGAGCCATCCCGGACGAATCTGGAGGACTAACTCACCCAACTAACCTTCCATCACAGCATCAAATCTGATATCTGAATCAGCTCAACAGAATAAATCGAAGATTATTTTTGGAAAAACAGTAAACTCTACATGCATAATTATACTAGATTATTTTTAACACAATTATTGAATTCGTAAATAAATCATAACAGTTGTAAATTTCCAACTTGAAAAAAGTCCGGAACAGGATTCGAATCAGGTATGTCTTCGCTGAAACCGCCAATGTTCTAACAGGTGAGCCATCCCGGACGAATCTGGAGGACTAATCTACCCAACTAACCTTCCATCACACCATCAAATCTGATATCTGAATCAACTCAACAGAATAAATCGAAGATTATTTTTGGAAAAACAGTAAACTCTACATGCATAATTATACTAGATTATTTTTTAACACAATTATTGAATTGGTAAATAAATCATAACAGTTGCAAATTTCCAAGCTGTAAAAAGTCCGGGCCAGGATTCGAACCAGGAATCCCTGGTTCGAATTCTGTCCCGGGCTTTCTTCACCCACTTGCAGATTTAGAACTATTTTGATTTATTTGCCAATTCAATAATTGGGTTAAAAATTAATTTAATATATCTCGCTCTCTTGCATGCTATTTGATGTAAAGTATTTTTATTATTTATTTCTTTTTTCTTTTCTTTTTTACAAAATACGACTGACCCCATGACGAAAATTCTTAACTTCTACTCCGTTTAATGTTTAATTATCTTAAATCCTTTTAGAAGTATATTTTTTATAACTTTCAAAATCACAAATGAAGAAAAATTAATAAACTTTCAGGGCAAAATTTCAGATTAATGCACAAAAGCATTTGATACGAGTATGCAACTACCAATCGCAGTAGTGACATATCGTAAGATGTTGTTCTTCACGAATAGAGAAAAAACTGATATTCATTTTATCTACGGAACTACAAATGGAAATAGCTCAAAGGCTCAACGACTCTGTTGGCTGCGGTTTCCCACCTTGCTTTTGTCACTTAATCGTTCTTTGTGTATTTTTGACTAGTATAACGATAGCGCCCTCTAGCACATTTGCATTTTAATTCCGACCATGCATTCTTTGATGAAAGTTGTTTATCTGGATGTGTACTATCAACTCTTGAAGTTTTGCCCATCTTTTATGAAACACCCTGTATGACACTAAAAACGTTTCTGAATATAAAACAACATCTAGTTATTCAAAAAAGCAAAATTTAATTCAACATTTTTTTTTTTCAAAACATGCAAAAACACAATGAAGTGTAAAAACAAAGAAATTCTGTTATCCCATCGAGTAATTTTTGCAAAGCAAGTAACCAAGTCACGAAAGCGGAATTCTTCAGAGGTAAGTTTTATTTTTCTTTTATCTATACCCTCTGTGATTTAGAATGAGTTTTATCTGCGTGAAAAGAGCGATTCAAAGAATTTAAAGAGCGTTACTTGATGTTAGAATTTCTTCGACATTTCCTGAGCGATTTTTTTTTAAATCCTTTTTCAAACTTGAACGGAATTCAAGATTATTCTAAAAGAAAATCCTTTTACGAAAAAAAAAAAAAAAATGTTTGTAGAGATACATTGAAAAATAATAACAGGTAGTCTGTAGAGAAAAAAAAAAAAAAGTCAGAAATTGTACGTGAAACGTGGTAGATGAGGTGCGTCCGTAATATAACTCGTTTTATAAATTTTAAGATCTTGGTGCAATAGCTGTTGCATTCTTATGGTAAAATGTATTGAGTACAAACTTTATTACGATTATATATATTAAATTGAGTAATACGGAAATAATAGGACTCCATCTTAAATAGGACGCCATCACCATGGCAACCCAGAATCATTAACTATCATGGGATATCACTGAATTCATTACGTATAAGAGTATTTAATAGAATGAAGGAAACTATCATTAATATCTTTTGAAGATTTTTTGATTTTCTTAAAATTTGAAAAGACTTGACAAAATTCTGCAGCTATGTTACATGTGGACAGACGAACGGACTAGAGGAGGACTATAGTTGTTACGTATTTATATAATTACGAACGCACCTAAAAATGGCTGACTCGTCAGGAAAGGATTCTCTGTACATAAGTACAACTTTTATGTTAGAGTTTTTTTTATGCGTATTTAGAAAGGAAATGCGTGTATTTGGTTTTGCGACACTTAGTTACATTAATTTTTATCAGATAGCATTCAAATTGCTGTTTAAAATTACTAAATGAGAAATAAGATATTGATACAATCCATACTCTAGCAAAATTCTCCTAAACTGAGAAGAACCCCCATTCATTGTCTCATATAACTCCCATATACAGGGTGGTTATAAAAAAAACTTTGCCGATATAAGGAACTCTAGCAGCCGGTCCGTTTAACCGATCGAGATGAGATTTCAGATATAGTTATTCAAAGGTATGAGATCGGAATTCTGTGAACAGCAACAAATTGGCGTTCACGGTTACGGTTATAGGTACAGAAACTCGAAATTTTCGAATGGCAACGCCCATTTTTTTTTTTTTTTTTTTTTTTTTTTTTCGTTGCAACATGCTCAGCGCATGCGAAAACCCTAAATAGCGCTGGAACGGTGCGTATATCGCAATAAACGAACGCGTTATGCACGCAAAAAAACAGCTCTGCGAACGGCAAAAAAAAAAAAAAAAAAAAAAAAAAAAAAACACGATCGGGGAGCACTAGGAAATTTGTATATGACAGAGACAAGAATCCGTTTTCTACGCTGACTATCTGACGAACGGCGTTCTGTGATTGGTGTCTTGCTTCTGTCATATGCAAATTTGCTTCGTGCGCCCCGATTGTGTATTTTCTGGCTGTTCGCAGAGCTGTTTTGTGTGTGTGCATAACGCGTGTGTTTCTAGCTATACACGTACCGTTCCAGCGATATTTAGGGTTTTCGCATGCGCTGAGCATTTTGTGATGAAAAAAATTGGGTGTTGCCATTCGAAAATTTCGAGTTTCTGTACCTATAACTGTAACCGTGAACGCCAATTTGATGCAAAGAATCCCGAGCTCATACCTCTGAATAACTATATCTGAAATCTCATCTGGATCGGTTAAACTGTCCGTCCGCTAGAGTTCCATATATCGGCAAAGTTTTTTTATGACCACCATGTACTGTCTCACAGTACATCCTTGATTATTTGTAATTCAGGCTACATTAAATAATCGGTCAATAGCAAGTATTACTCAAACACAGAGGGTTTCGTGCAATAAATATATTAATTAGTAACTGTATTATTTAGAAAAATGGTTGCTAAAAAAATAATAAGACTTTGTAAAAAAAAAAAAAAAAAAAAAAAAAAAAAACTATAAAACGTAAAGCTCGGTATAGCTAAACTGTCCGTGTCTTTAAAGTTTAATATCTCGGCTAATTACTGACACTTTTTTCGAAAATCTTTATCAACAATGCTTTTATACAACCGCGACGATAGGTACTTCGAGCTATCCTAAACTCCCTTGTTGATCTCTCGCACAGCGAAATTTGTGTGTAACACAAAAATGCGATTTTCTCAAAAACTGTGTGACCTAGGGTAAATGCTATAGTTTTCCTGCAAGGTCTAACTCTTAAATGCCTGATTTTTCAAAAATCAATGTAATAATGTTTTTCGGCTTTCATTTTTTAAATAAATCATGGGGAAAATACGTTTTTGAGAAAAACGCGCGGAGAATGTTCCGTGGCAGCCCCCTCTCTCCCCGTTTAACCTACGTCATAATGTCGTATATCCTATTTGTTGCAAATTTTGTCTAGTTTCTGAATTTCGTAATGCTTTTCCTCTAAAACAATAAGAAATTTAAGTTAATAACAACTATTTTTTGGGGGGGGGGGATTTTGGGGGTAAGTTAAAAATTTGGATTCAGCGACCCAAAAAACTTAAAGTAAACCTTATAGGGAAAGTTCGGAGGGGAGATGGGAGGGAGAATGTAAACGTGTGAGTGGTTAAGTGGAATTGCGCAACTTAGTCCACGCAGCACCGCGCGCATGTTCCGAGGCAGATCCCCCCCTTCCCCTTCATCCTAAGTCATAATGTCATATATCTAATTTGTTGCAAATTTTGTCTTCTTTCTGAATTTCTAGATAATTTTCCCCTAAAACAATAAGAAAATTGATTTTTCTAATAAAAACCTTTTTTTTGGGGGGGGGGGGGGCTTTTTACCAAAATTTGCGGGTGTTGCCGTGGAAAATTTTGGTGGGAAGTTACAAATTCGGATTCAGCGACCCAAAAAACATAAATTAAGTCGATTTCCAGAATTACTATTAATTTTGTTAGGTAAAGTTCCCTATTGCCTGGACTAATAGTTTTATAAATTTTTTTACTAATAAATTACTAGATTACTTAATTTATTTTATTTTACTTTTTTTTTTTTTTTTTTTTTTTGCATATCTCAATTTATCCCCATTTGCGTGGGTGTCATATATAATCCCCTCATATATAATCGTATATGTCCCCTATTTAATCTAAATATTTTTTTTTTAAAAACGATAAACCAAAACATGTAATTTCAAAATCAATTTTTTTTTTCAATTTACTCAAGCGAAATATAAAAGCACATGTTAATGAGAAAAAACTTATAATGGCAAGGTTTGCACCCGTCTAATATAAAAATATCGACTTTTTTTAGAAAAAACTTGAAACTCAACATAAAAAGAATTTGAAAACACTTTTTACAAATATCGAAGAAATCTTTGCACAAATTCTTGTTTGCCAAATTCTTCAAATCGCTCTTTACACGGAGATTAAACTCAACCTAAATCACAGTAGGCGCAGATAAAAGGAGAAGAAGCAAAAAGAACCTTTAAACGTTGCATAATAGTAGTTAACCCAATAAACTATTCTTTCTTGAGTTGCTTTGCCATAACTGCTCAAAGGAGAAAATGAATTTCTTTGACTTAAAACTCTTTGTATTTTTAAACTTTATGTAATACTGCAAGCGATCTTGATTTTCATACGAAATGAGGCTACAGATTTAAAATGATATTCCAGATTAAAAAATTCTATACAATGAATATCTTTGGAAGTAGTTATTTATTTTATTTTAAATATGAATCTGTCAATAACAGGGAAAATATTTTAGTAAAAGAAGAATCTTACATTATAATACGGGCAAGACTTTAGTGTGTGTGAGTGCGCGTAAATTTTATCTTAAAAACGGCTCTAACGATTTTGACTAAATTTTCTATCCTGCCATTTTCGGGTACAAGAAGACCATTAGACTGGGTCACATGTTCGATAAAATTCGATTTGTGGGTCATTTTGGGTCGTAATGGGTCGTAGTCAAGCTAATTATACATAAAAAAGGGCTAAAATGATTTTGAATAAATTTTGTAACCAACCGTTTTCAAACACGAGAAGACTATTGGGCTAGGTCACATGTCAGGGAAATTGCGATTAGTGGGTCAGTTTTGGGCGACTATGGGTCAAGCTAATTTTATCTAACGATTTTGACTGAATTTTGTATTCTACCGTTTTCGATTAAGAGAAGACAATCGAGCTAGGTCACATGTTTGAGAAATTTTTATTCGTGGGTGATTTTTGGGGCACTGCGGGTCAAGCTAATATTAACTAAAAAGCGGCTCTACCGATTTTGGATAAATTTTGCATTCTACCTTTTTCGATTACGAGAAGTTCATTGGACTAGGTCACATATTCGAGAAAGTTGAATTAGTAGGTCATTTTTGGGTCACTGCGGGTCAAGCTAAAATTATCTAAAAATCTGCTCTAACGATTTTGATTAAATTCCGTATCCTACCGTTTTCGAGCACGAGGAGAGCAATCGGCTAGGTCACATGTTTGACCAAATTCGAATAGTGTGTCACTTTGGGGTCATTATCGGACAGGGTCAAGCTAACTATGTCTAAAAATCGGCTTAAACAATTTTGACAAAATTTTGTTTTCTACAAATCTGGGTTACAAGAAGACCAATGGTCTAGGTCGCATGTTTGAAAAATTTCGATTAGTGGGTCATTTTGGCGACACTACCGGTCAAGCTAATTTTATCTAAATAACGGCTCTAACGATTTTGACTAACTTTTGTATTCCACCATTTTCGATTACGAGAAGACCATCGGACTAGGTCACATGTTCCAGAAAATTCGATGAGTGGGTCATTTTTGGGACTCTGCGGATCAGGGTCAAGGTAATTTTAATTTAAAATTGATTCAAAGGATTTTGACTAAATTTTGTATCCTATAGTTTTGGATTATGAGAAGACTATTGGGCTAAATCACACGTTCGGGAACATTCCCTTAGTGTGTCATTACGGGTCAGGGTCAAGCTAATTTATTTTTAAAACGGCCCTAATGATTTTGACTAAATGTTGCACCCTACCATTTTGAGGTACTGAAACATCATTTGGCTGAGTCACGTGTCCATGAAAATTTGATTATCGGGTCATTTTGTATCACTACGGTTATTTTGGGTCAAGCTATCTAAAAAACGACTCAAACGATTTTGACTGAATTTGTACGTTCAGATTACGGGAAGACCATTCTAGTAAGTCACATCGTTGAGAAAATTCGATTAGTATGTCATATTTGGGTCACTACTGGTCAAGCTACTATTATAATAGAGTAAGAATTTGTTGTTTAAAACTGAATACAAAGTTAATTTATACCGAGCATAGCTCGGTCTTCCCCGCTTGTGCTTTATTTATCTGTTAAATTAAAATTTCTAAATTAATTTACCCCTAAAATCTACTGAAATATTTTCACTAAACGATTAACGTCTTTTTACTGCGATTTATTATCAATTGAAGCTTAATATATCATTCCTAGCAGAGTATATATTGTATAAATACTAGGAAGCTTCACCCCCCCCCCCTGCTCCCTAACACTCGCCAGCCCCCGTGAATTGCGGCGCAATTCACATTGCAGTCAATATACGGTCCTAGCACGCTTCGCTCTCTCTCAACTTTTTGCAGCAACTCTAGCCAAAATGAGTACTATTATAAATCGTTTTAACACATGAAATTTACAATTTTTTTAAATATAAAAATCAGTAATCGAAAACTTTGTCGAAAACACAATTAAAAATGCGTTTACTTCGTGCTAACCAAGGACATAAATCATTTTAATATTTTGCAAGTTATAAATTTTTGAGTGTAAAATAATTAACTAAAAAATTACCCTGGAATTAGAATTAATTAAAAACCCATGCGTTTAAATATTGTACAGCTAAATTCATTTTGAAAAACTTTTGAATATGACGTCACATTGACAAAATTTTACTAAAATATTTTAATTTTATACAAACGCTAAAGGTCATGACGTCATTGAGAATTCCTAATAAACCGTTACTATGTATTTTCTGGCTGTTACTACGTCTTCACACAGTGGATAACCTATCCAGAAATCGGTTGTTTGTTTGAAACTATTTTACCGCGTGCCACCATTCCTTTAGAATTTATACGAGAATGCATCCTTTCTATCAAATATGACATCATTTTCATCTTCAGAACCATTAATCCCTCATATGTTTGATGTTCTAAAATTCCTAAGTTTCATTAAATTTTTATTATAATTAATTGGAAATTATGTAATTTTCAGAAATACTTTATTTTGTGCATACCGAGGATTTTTAAATAAATAGCAAGAGTTCAGGCTATTTAGGTGCAGGAATAAGAATCAGATCAATGAATATGACATGATCACTGACTCAATTATACTAAGCTATTTTATATTCATGAATGAAAATGCATCTTTTGTTTTCCAAATGACGTCATTTTCTTCAACGGAAACATTTTGCTTAAAATGTCACTTACTAAAATAGATTATTTATAGTTATTTTATTTACACAGATTATTTAATTTAAGTATTGAGCGGTAGCGCAATGCTTATTTATTTCCAGTGTCACTTCTCAATGTTAATTTAACATGGAAAAGCCTATGGAGATCATAACTTTTCCATTTTTTCTTCTCATCTTTTTGTCCCTGATGCCACTCATTTTTTATTCTTTACTAATTTTAATGATATTATAAATTTAAAGTGTAAAAACGATTGCCTGATGTCAGGGTCAAAACGAATGGTAAAATGCCTTTTTATATGGGTGAATTATAACCCAGAGAGAAACATGGGCCAATTTATTTTTACATTATTCAAATATTTTTCTTAATAATTCCAATTTTCGCTTTTTTCATTGAAAATCAACGGACATTTTTCATAGAAAATGTAACTTTTTTACTTCATTGTTGCAAAAATTGCAAAAGCCGTAATAATAATTTATTTCTTTATAGTTGAAAGATTTTCATGTGAAATATTAAATTGAGCTAGTTTTTTTTCTTCAAAAATTAAAAAGGTGAATATGACGTCATAGTGGAAATAAAAAGGATATTTTCAGAATAAGTTTTTGCTTTGGTCAAATTTATGTTTTAGTAAAAAGTTTCTAATGGATAGTTATTTTTACGCAAGGTAGCGAACTTAGTGGGGAATTACATAACTTAAATTTTAAAATGTATTTTTTTTTTCGAGATGAGAACTATTTATACCTCAAGTTAAACTTAGGTAATAATTTTCTGATGTGTTTACATCACCCCTTGGGAGAGAATAGGGTTTAAAAATTTAAGTAAAATTTTTATTTTTTATTTTTTACTGTATCACTGCTATAATATTCTTAAATATTAGCAGTAAGGATTCAACACAATTTACATTTACATTCATAGCGTTCCTGAGTGGGAAATAGGGTATCTAAGTTTAAATTAAGTTAATTTTTTATGTTTTGATTATAGATTTTTTACGTTCAGATTTTAAGTTTTTGTCCAAACTACCGCAACCTGCATTACTACAGTAGTGAAACATTTTGAATTAAACATTGGTAAACTGCATCCCACATTGTGATGCAATATCGCATACATCAACGCCTGATGATGATACTCTCCATTAATTTTGAAATGTGTTCGTCTGAGTGCAGTAGTTATTAAAAAACTTGACATATTAAACAAAAACATAATTTGAAGAACAAATTAAAAAAAAAACAAAATTTATTTCCTACATTGTTTAAGCCCGCGAAGGGACAGATATTAAGATATTTCATTCAATTAGTTTTACATTTAATGTTAAATTTTTGTAATAAATTAGTTAAGCCGATTGAAGATTAAAAAATAAAAGTAAAATTCATACAATATGATGATACTTAAAACACCCTAAAAAATTAGATTCCGTTCAAATGAAATCGAAATAAATCTTAGACTTTTTTTTAAGTTTTGTATTTTGCATGCATCTTATCATTTTATGCACAATTGTCATAAACATAATGCAAAATCTGCAATACAAATATTTTCAATTAAAAATGGAAGAAGTCTAAGATTTATTTCGATTTCATTTGAACGGAATCTATCTTTTTAGGGTGTTTTAAGTATCTTATTGTATGAATTTTATTTTTATTTTTTAATCTTCAATCGGCTTAACTAATTTGTTACAAAAATTTAACATTAAATGTAAAACTAATTGAATGAAATATCTTAATATCTGTCCCTTCTCGGGCTTAAACAATGTAGGAAATAAATTTTGTTTTTTTAATTTGTTCTTCAAATTATGTTTTTGTTTAATATTATTTTTCAATAAATTATCTGCGTTGATTCTTCCGCGATTACTGCATAATTAAACGTAATAATTTTTATATGTTTATATTTTATCAAAATCCTCGAAAGTTTTCTTTTAAACAGTTTCAGTAGTGAAATCACACTTCAGATTGGTGGAGTGTAATAAGACAAATTAATTTTAACGATTGATGCCAAACAGCAAGTTACAAATTCAGCCTTATCTTCGCACTACGTAAGAGAAATATATATATAGATTTATTTTTTTTATGTATAATAACATAAAAAGTGGACAAGTTTAGTTATCTATCTTTTTATGTTCGAATAAGACAACACATGTTGAATACGATTCTAGCGTGTATTCGTAATGGATATAAGTAAAATGATGTATTGTTTACAAATTAATCACAAATCCAATTTTATGAGCCAATTTTTCTATAAAAATAATACCTTTTCGCGTGTCTCATGCGTCGGTACTTCTTAGTTATCCCGTTGACCAAATTACTGTCACCAAATTGTAAGATTAATTGCCAATAATGGCCAATAAAACCATTAATTCGACGTTTTATTTGTATTTTTATTAATGTTTTACTAATTTATTTGTTCTTTCGTTATTTAAAATAAAAAGTTATGTCAATGTGTATAATTTGGCGAGTGGTTTGGCGATTTATATAATTTGGCGAAATTGGTCGACGGGATAACTAAGAAGTACCCATGTGTCATATGTTAACACAGACTGACCTTAATTAAAATAAATAATGCGATAAACCAAAAGATTTTATTTCAACATTAATTTTTTTTTTCAAATTTACTCAAGATAAATATAAAAGCTGCTATTGGAAATATTTGCGCTGGGCTAACATAAACAAAAACGACTTTTAAAAAAAGGGGAACTTGGAATTCATCGTAAAAAGAATTTGAAAACTCTTTTCTGAAATAGCGAAGAAATCCTTGTATAAATTCCTGTTCACCAAATTCTTCCAATCACTCTTTTCACGGAGATTAAACTCAACCTAAATCGCAGTGGGCGTAGATAAAAGGTGAAGAAGCAAAAAGAACCTGTAAAGGTTAACCCAGTAAAAAATATTCTTTTCCGAGTTGCTTTGATATAACTGCTCAAAGGAGAAAAGGAATTTCTTTGAATTTAAACATCTTTGTATTTTTATACATCAAGTAATAAGTCAAGTGATCTTGATTTTCATTCGAAATGACGTTACAGATTTAAAATTATGTTACAGATTTAAGATTCTATACAGTGAATATAGTTTTAAATAATTATTTATTTTATTTTGCCTTTTTTTGCGGAGAAGGTTGGAGATTTTTTTAAAGATGCATTTGTCTATAACAGGGAAAATACTTTAGTAAAAGAAGAATGCTTTATTTATCTGCTAAATTAAAATTTCTAAAGTAAATTTACTGATAAAATCTACTAAATTCTTTTAACTAAACGACTAACTTATTTTTACTACGAATTGTTATGAAAAAGCTTAATGTATAATTCCTAGCAGAGTAGAATTTACGTAAATATGAATTTATGATTTATATATAACAACAGACAAAGTGGATATTCTGAGTTCTCTTTGTTTTCATATTCGAGTGAGATAAGACATGTTGATTATAAGTAAAATGATGCATTGCTTACAAAATAATCACAAAGCCAATTTTGCTATAAAAATAATACTTTTTTGCGTGTCTCATATTAATACCATTTTTGTGAATTTCTTATATTAGCCCCCTATTAAGAGTAAATAAAATAAATAATACGGTAAACCAAAAGATTTTATTTCAACATTTAATTTTTTTTTCTAGTTTACTCAAACGAAAAATAAAAGCTGCTATTGGCAAGATCTGCACCCGGCTAACATAAAAAATGCGACTTAAAAAAAAACTGGGAATTCAACAAAAAAAGATCTTAAAAAATCTTTTCAGAAATGTCGAAGAAATCTTTGTATAAATTCCTGTTCGCTAAATTCTTCGAAAAGCTATTTTCACGCAGATTAAACACCACACAAATCACAACGTCCGTAGATAGAAGAAAGAAGATCCTTTAAAGATTAAACTAGACAATCTTCTTTACTGAGTTCCTTTGCCATAAATGCTGAAAGGAGAAAAGGAATTTCTTTGATTTTAAACTTCTTTGTATGTTTATACATTATGTAATAAGACAAGCGATCTTTATTTTAAGGGGTGTTGTACCTTTTAAACGTGATGAAATTTAATGAAAAAATTCAAAGTTTGAATTAGTCTATCTTCAAAATATTTTTATGTATAAACTTAAAATTTTGGATATTGATTTAAAAAAGAACTTAAAAAATCTATTTGGAAATGTCGAAAAAATCCCTGTTTAAATTCCTGTTCACTAAATTCTTCGAAAAGCTATTTTTACGCAGATTAAACACCACACGAATCACAACGGCCATAGATAGAAGTAAGAAGAACCTTTAAAGGTTAAACTAGACAATCTTCTTTACTGAGTTCCTTTGCCGTAAATGCTGAAAGGAGAAAAGGAATTTCTTTGATTTTAAACCTCTTTGTAAGTTTATACATTATGTAATAAGGCAAGCGATCTTTATTTTAATACAATATGACGTTACAGATTTAAAAAGACGGAAATTGTACGTCATATGTGACAAATGAGGTGTGTTCGTACTATGACTAGTTTTATAAATATTCAGATATTGGTTCAATAGCTGTTGCACTCTTATGCAAAAATGCATGAGTACAAAATTTATTACGATCATACGCTTTAAATTCAGTGATACGGAAAAAAATACTACTCCAGATCAAATAGGACATTGTAACGCCAATAAAATCTAACTCAAAAAATTACTATTAACTAAAATAAAAAGAACTTCGAGTTCATTTTCTACCCTTTTTTATTGACGAAACATGGACACCCACATTACAAACACACACAGTTTTAACATAAAAAAATTGATCCTTTAGGAGCTCATAACTCCTCTAGCAGAACCGATAACTGCCTTCCGTCGTGTCACCGCAGAATCTCTTCACCGGGGCCATTTTCGAGAGTTCAGTCTATCTCCTAGCCACCCCACGTGGTATTTTGAGTCATCCTCGTCAAAAAGTTTAAGTTCTCACAAATTCAGAATGCTACGCAGCACTTGTCAAGATATTTACATCATTAAATCTGTTTACATGTTCCATCTGGATTTTGTGAAACATTGACATGTGAATTTTATAGATAGGCATCTGAAGGTCCCAATTAAAAATGTTTATTACGCTATGGCCATCTGGTCTCTGAGTGCTCAGATAAAACGTCACACCCCTCCATTCCCCATATAAATTTTCCTTTAAGGGAAAATTTTTCACACTAGGATGCACAATCGCAGCGAAATTCGGAGTTAGTGCTACCCCTAACATTGCTATCTACTCCAAAATTACTAAAATTTAAAATTTCAAAACCAAAACACTTATCAGAAGGTACTCCGTTACCATGGAAGGGATTCAGCATAACAGACAATAAACATAATAAACACAGTAAACACAATACAATTGCACACAGTTATATAATAATTCTAAGATAAATGCTAAGCACTCCAACAATTTTATAACAAACCAGTACCTTCATTACGAATTTTCTTTTAACGCAATCAAAATAGATAAGAAAAATTTTAAACCTCACAGGTACTTCCAATAAGAGTTCGCTCTCTCACGTTCACATGGATAACCAACAATAAAAATATATATATTTTCTTTATATATATGGATCATTTCTTAAGAAAGAATTCTAATACACTAATAAAACAAACACTTTTAAACCTTTTATACACGATAAGTTGCTTAAAAGAATTTTAACACAATAATAAAACAAACACTCTTAAACATTTTGTTTTTCCCAACAAAATTTCTAGTCTTCTATCATAAGGTTCTTCTTAACCTTTACTTGTTTCAAAACAATAGGTTTTTTTTTCAGTTTAAAGTAATTTAAAAGAATAATATTAACAATTTTTTTCATTAAGAACCAAAAGGTATATTCTAACGATTTTGTACGTAATACAATTACTAACTCAAAATACAAGTTCTATTTCAAAATACAATTTCAAAATTTCAACTTATCAACTTTCTCAAATTAATTTTTTTTTCTATTTATCAAGCCAAAATAAAACAGCAGTTATAATATAATGTCTAAGACATCCAAGAATAGTTATATCATTAATCGTCTTATTTCTTAATACTGACTCAATAGGCTTTCATAAAAACAATTTAACTCCACTTAACTCTTCTGGTTAATATGTCAAATCATTTCACTTTTACTAAATAGGTTTCATGCAATGAACAATTTTTTTTAATTTGGTGTATAAAAATCAAATAAACACATATTCACACACTATAAAACGAAATAACACAATATGCAATTCACTCTTAGCAAAACAAAACAAAGTAAACAAAACAAAACATCCTTAATCTCCGATCTCTGTTTATCTCTTACAGCTCTGATAAGCAAAATAGTTTTCCGAAAAACTTGAACCAGATACTGGATTTCTCCTTTTCTTTTTCGTACGAGCAGAATTGACCCAATTCCACGATCGGAACCCCTCTTTTCGCCGCGCGCAATTCCCGCTCTTGAATCGGGAGTGTCGTTCCCACAACGCCAGAAAAATACTTCTCTTTAATCAAATTAGAGATCTCAATGGTGTTTTCGGGTAATCTGCTACTCGATTTATCCCGTACAGAAGATTTTAAAATCTGTTTTCCTTCACCATTTACATCGGGACTAACCTCTAATGTATTCCTCTGTACAATGGGAATTTCACTTACACTTTTTTTGAACAATTTCTTCCAAAGCTGTTAATTCGGAATTAGCGTTTATTTTTTTGACCTCCCCGCGATTTTCTGACGTCTTATTTATCACTTCGGGTTCAAATTTCTCACTGCCTTTAAAACTCTCTCCAGTTTTAATTTTACCTAATCCTGCACCCTCAATTTTACTCTTTTCTTGCGCCCGAGTATTTGAATTACTCCACTTCGCATACCTGCGATCCGACTTTCCTAATTTAAACAAACGCCTACAAATACAAGGTGTCAGCAAAGCTTCACAATTTAATTCTGGCACCAGTGCTGCCGTTATAAAAATCCAGGGTGAATTTTCCTGGTTCCCGTTCCACAAAGAAATTGGAACCTTCGCCAGAACTGCTCTGCAAATTTTTCCGATGGCCGGAACCAACTCGATCTGTTCACCCGTTTTATACTTCTCTGGAATTAATTCGCTTCGAAAAATGGATAATTCTGTACCCGAATCATTTATTCCTTTTACTTTTCTGCCCAAAATATTTATATCAATGAGTGGTAATTTACGTTTGTCTACGGCCTTCCGTTGTTTATCCCAGACACATCTAGAACTTAATTTCTCCACTCCTACATAGCTTACTCTAGCTTTCGCTCCCGTTTCAACATCTTCACCCAAATTCATAGATCCTGAATTTTTACTCAATTCCGGACAAAAATTTCGTAAATGGTTCCTTGAGTTGCAATGGAAACATCTACGCTCCACTCTTTTTTCGAATGCCTTCTCCCGACTCATGGTACCCCGTTGGGCTGACGCACTAGGGAGGGGAGTTTCATTCTTAGCTTCCGCCTGTTTTTCATCCGATTTCAGACGCGTATTTCCATCCTCTGCGTACCGATTTTTCTTAAACGACGCTCTGACGCTCTGACACTCTCATACCCATCAAACAACTCAACTATTTCTGCTTCCGTCTTAAGCAGTGGCCATTTGTCAATAAAATGTTCACGCATTTCAAACTTTGCACGCCGTTTAATTTGATCAGCGACCAAAAGGTCTTTTAATTCGTCAAGGGAAGTTATAGATAAGCCCTCTAACCATTCGTTTAATTAATTTCGGATTTCTAAATCGATATCTTGCCAATTTAAAGATTGCGATTTCTGATGGCTCATAAATTTTTGTCGAAAACTCTCCGGGTTTAATTGAAATTTTTTCAACAAGATACTTTTAATGTTATCATAATCCTCTGAATCTGTCTCGGGTTGTCTCGCAATAATTGAAATGATATCCACTGGTAGAAGCCCAATTAAATGAGAAACCCAATTTTCTTTCGGTATTCTAACCCGTTTAGCTTGGCGTTAAAACAAAACCAAATACAGGCTAATGTCTGTTTTTTCAGGGTTAAAATCGGGTATTAATTTTTTAAATTCCGTTCCGAGGAACGCGAAGGTATATTATTTGCATTTTCCGGGGCCGGGTGAATTCCTTTCTCTATTCTTAGTTTTTCTAACTCAAATTTATTTTTTAATTCCTGTTCTTTTAATTATCTTTCTTACTGCAATTTTCCCTTCCGAATGGCCTGATCGTGATCCCATTGCTGTTGACGCAACATGTCCTCACGTTCGATATCCTGTAACCGGGCGCGCTCAGTTTCTTGCTTTTCTAATTCTTCCTTAGCTGTCTCTAGTATAGTCTCATAAAGAGTCTGAACGTATTCTTCTTCATAATCCTCAGATACCAGCACTAAATGCTTTAATTGAATCCGGGTTTCGTTTCCCGTCCGGGCAAGTTCCAGTTCATCCTCTAATTTCTTCAAATTTTCTTTTTTTTCCTTTCCCCAGGAAAGCCATATTTACCTTTTTTTTCCAACCCAAATTTCTCTATATAAAGTACTACTCTACTTCAATACAACAAACAAACAAAAAATGTACTGTTTTACATACAATATAATCAAACATTTATTACAATAACATATGTAAATGCTGACTCACTCCCATGTCTAGATCCACCTTCAAATTTTGTTATCCAAGTTTTAAAATTTTCAAAAGGTCAACAGTTTTAAATTTAATTACACAAAAAATAATCAGCATACATTAACTCCAAATTCAAAAATGTGACTTACCCCACTTGAAGCTTTCAGACTCTAACGAACGGTAATCCAGATCTTTCACTAATTTCTTCAGCCGGGTGGCCCACCGAACACACTAATAACTTTCTGACCCTAAGGTCCACTTAAACAATATATCCACAGGCGCGGAACACACTGAACACTATCTTCGACCCAGAACGGGACCGCTCACATTCACAATTTTCTTCTATCCAAACAGATCCACTGCTCAAACAATCGCAGTTTTTTTTTAGGCCTTGCTCCCTAATAACCACAGAATTCTCTTCTTTTTTTCCAATCTTCCGCAATCCTTTCATCACAAAACAGCGGGGTTGGGGTAACACTCTTTCCTTTCCGCAAGTCAAACAGCTGATCACAGACGCCCGCGAGACTTTTTTCTTCAGGGGTGGGGGGAAAGAAGGACAACAATCTTCCTCTTTTTCCAACGCTGGGCAAGGATTTCTCCAGCACTCCTTTTCTTCCAAAACAGAAAAAACAGATAACATCAGGCTTTCTCTTCTTTCTTCTTTTTTTTCGTAAACAGGGCGGCTTGCTTCAACGGCAATAAATTTCTTCACTCGTTCCTTTTCTTTCCGAAACCGAAACCAGACAGAATTCACGGCCTCTCTTTTCCAACATAAGGGGACACTTTCCTTTTTTTTCTTTTTCGTATCAGGACGGCGAAAGTTCTTCCACGCTCACTTTCTTAAAAGAACAATCTTCAATTGTTCCTTTCGTGGGTAAAGCTCAAGCTAATGCTTCTCTCAGATTAATTCAGATTTTCCAACCATTTTATCTATCCCGATTCTGACACCAGCTGTAACGCCAATAAAATCTACCTCAAAGAATTACTCTTAACTAAAATAAAAAGAACTTCAAGTTCATTTTCTACCCTTTTTTATTGACGAAACACGGACACCCACATTACAAACACACACAGTCTTAACATGAAAAAATTGATCCTTTAGGAGCGCATCGCTCCTCTAGCAGAACCGATAACTGCCTTCCGTCGTGTCGCCGCAGCATCTCTTCTCCGGGGCCTTTTTCGAGAGATCAGTCTGTC
This sequence comes from Maratus speciosus, assembly GCA_963932465.1. Classification (NCBI taxonomy): domain Eukaryota; kingdom Metazoa; phylum Arthropoda; class Arachnida; order Araneae; family Salticidae; genus Maratus; species Maratus speciosus. Next base: position 495,453,657 of record OZ010794.1, on the reverse strand, counting down.
TCCTAGCCACCCCACGTGGTATCTTGAGTCATCCTCGTCAAAAAGTTTAAGTTCTCACAAATTCAGAATGCTACGCAGCACTTGACAAGATATTTACATCATTAAATCTGTTTACACGTTCCATCTGGATTTTGTGAAACATTGACATGTGAATTTTATAGATAGGCACCTGGAGGTCCCAATTAAAAATGTTTATTACGCTATGGCCATCTGGTCTCTGAGTGCTCAGATAAAACGTCACAGCGTCATCACCATGGAAACCTAGATGCATTACCTGTCATGGGATATCGTTGAATTAATTATCTATGAAAGGATTTAATAGAATGACGAAAACTTTTATTAATATATATTTCAGTGTTGATCCGATTTTCGTAAACTTTTAAAGGACTCAACCAAATTCTGCAACAGTTATACACTATATGGCCAAAGGTGACCGGTCACTTGCGATTTTAGACGTTTTGTTAAATATTAGACGTTTCAAAATACGTGAGGGATTAAACTGAAACAGCAGGTATGTAAACAGTATAGTATAGGTCATATATTTCTGCGAAGATTTTTTTTTCCCGAAAACCCATAGGGAACCGTCAAAAAATTTAAAAAGAATGAATATCTTTTGGATAACCCTGTAAAAACTAATGTAGCAAAACGTTCAAACTCGACATTATTAATAAGTGGCTTATTGTAATACACTGTGTTCATTTTTAGAAGGATAGCATGTATACTCGTAGAGAAATTAAAGTTTTTATAAAAACAGTCCCAAATTTCGCCAAGTTTCTCGCTTGTAATTTGCAACGTTCTTAACATAAAAAAAAAGTTCTTTTCAGAAAATGTAACAAAAACGATAAAATATGACGAACAACATTGTCCACAATACTCTGCAATCAGAATTAAAAAATAATAAAAATTGGATGAAAAATGAGCAGGTTTACTAAACAACGTTTCACTGCGCATGCGCGAATGCAATCAAAATATAATGTGCATAATGTATTAGCTAAATATATAGAGCAACGTTTATGAAAGTCTCAAAATCATAGCGTGAAAATTCTGAAAATTATCGTCGATAGAATAAGCTCGAAATCCGTTGTTCCCAAAAGGAAGCAAAGAGATGAGGGGTTGTATCCAAATATAGTAGTACGTTCAATATTGTGTACGCTATTTTGGCACTAATCAAAAGATATTTGATACAACCCCTCATCTTTTTGCTTTTTTGGGGGGACAACGGATTTCGAGCTTATTCTATTGACGATAATTTTCAGAATTTTCAAGCTATGATTTTGTGACTTTCACAAATGTTTCTCTACATACTTAGCTAATACATTATTCAAATTATATTTTGATTGCATTCGCGCATGCGCAGTTAAACATTTTTTAGTAAACCTGCTCATTTTTCATCCAATTTTTATTTTTTCATTCTGATAGCAGGTTATTGTGTACAATGTTGTTTGTCATATTTTCGGAAACGACCTTTTTTTATATTAAGAACTCTGCAAATTATAAGCAAAAAACTTGGCGAAATTTGGGACTGTTTATTTAAAAACCTTAATTTCTGTTCGAGTATACATGTTATCCTCATAAAAATGAACGCCGTATATTACAATAAGCCACTTATTAATAATCTCGAGTCTGAACGCTTTTTCTACGTTAGTTTTTACAGCGTTATCCAAAAGCTATTCGTTCTTTTTCAATTTGTTTTGCGGTCCCCTATGGGGTTTCGTGAAAATATCTTCGCGGAAATATAAGACGTATACTATACTGTTTACACACCTGCAGTTTCAGGTTAATTCTTCGTGTATTTTTCAAGATAATAACAAAACGTCTAAAATCGCAAGTGACCGGTCACCTTTGGCCATAGAGTGTATATGTAATAAATTTCACACCATTGAGTTAGGTCGTTTCTTCGGTGTTATATGCAGACCCAAGGACCAGTCGACCACTATAGGTGCAACGTATTTATCTAATTACGAACGCACCTAAAAATACGTTACATGTACAGATTCTATACAATGAGTATCTATTAAAATAATTATTTATTTTCTTTTGTCAATTCTTGTGGTTGAGGAAGGTGAAAATTTTTAAAGACGAATTTGTCAATAACGGATAATATTTTAGTAAAATAAGAATGCTTTATTTATCTTTTTAATTAAAAAATTCTAACTTTCAAAACTAAATTTACAGCTAAAGTCTACTAAATTGTTTTAAAAAAACAACTAAATTCATTTTACTTCGAATTTCTACGTATACGAAGCTTAAAGCATAATTGCTAGCGGAGTAGATTTTACATAAATATATATTTATGCTTAACAATAGAGAAAATGAATTAAATAACAAAGCTCGGTATAAATCACCGTAAAAATATAAAAACACATAGGACAACGTTTCTGGCTAGAAAATTAACAGCTCGTTATCAGCTAAACACGTGTCCGTAAGGGGAACCCTTACGGATCCCTTTAAGGACACGTGTTTACAGTAGCTGATGACGATCTAGATTGATATTAACACAATTATTCTAATTGGTAAACAAATCACATTAGATGTAAATTTCCAACTGGGCGAAAAATGTCCGGACCAGGATTCGAACCCGGGACCTCCTGGCTGAAGCCGCCAGTGCTCTGCCATCTGAGCACTAGCTGGGTGAAAAAGTTCGACCAGAATCGTCCGGGATAGCTCAGATGGCAGAGCACTGGCGGCTTCAGCCAGGAGGTCCCGGGTTCGAATCCTGGTCCGGACATTTTTCGCCCAGTTGGAAATTTACATCTAATGATGACGATCTGTTAATTTTCTAGCTCGAAACGTTGTCCTGTGTGTTTTTATATTTTTACAGTGATTTATACCAAGATTTATTATTTAATTTAGTTTTGTCCCCAGTTTTTTCGGTGCTTATTTCATCTAATAGAGAAAGGGGTTAAATTTAGTTTTCTTTGTTTTCATATTCGTGTAATACATGTTGAACACTCACATACATACTTGTGCTTAAGTTAAACTTTTTATTTTTGATATTGTTAATAACCTGAATCTTGTTTTTTAAAATTTGTGCATACTAATAACGAATTTTCAATAAAAAAAATACATAGTTTTTATGTGACTACAATTGTACAACGTATGTTTTCTTAACAAGCGAGAATTTCAAGTTAAAAGGACTTTTTATAGAAAAGCCTTCTGTTCAAGATAAAACAAGCACGGAAAATCATGCTTCAAGCATAGATTATGAAACACTCTCCAACATATCCAGAATACTGTAACAAAAAGTGACTGTTTAATAAGGTGAATGATGCTGTATAATTAAACAATTTGGACAACGCATAAATTTAGAAACCTAATTTTAGCAATTAACATCTATAGCCTGAAAAATATCAGAATTTGTTTATGAACCCCTGTATATGAGTAATCGATTTATATTCATAGATTTGATATTGAGTACTTTGCAAAAAAAAAAAAAAAAAAAAAAAAAAAAGTGTTTTAGTTAGGAACCGCATAACAAAGTTGAAAATTCTCCTTCAGCAATTTTCATCAATGGGCGGAAATATACTCGATATCTTTTGTGAAACACTGTATATGATGTACAGAATTTATACACAACTAGTAACATGCAAAAAATTAGTTTAATTTAAAAAACATATGCTGCAATTGAGAACGCACTTCCAAGAATTATTGCTCATAGATAATACTGTAACCGAATTCGTTTGTATATCACTAAAAAGTAGTGATACGTGCTGTGTACACAATAGTCTATAGTAATCATCTTTTACTGCACCTCAGTTATGTATACCAATTTAAATATGTTTGAAATAGAGCAACATCATTAAAATACAAGGCAAACGACTTTCCCACGTTGACCCAAATGTAACGCCATTTTTTGTATTGCCCCTGTAAACAAACGGTGAGTGCTACACATAACATATTCTATAGTAATCATAATAAAAGAGGTGGACACCATAAAAAGTTACTACATATAAAAAGTTTTTTTTTTTTTTTTTTTTTTTTTTTAGTAGCATTACGCCAACGTTTTCCTGATGAAGATCACAGATGATGATTGAAACACGTTGAATATCTTTACTTTAATGTTTGCGTAGTTTTTAGACTTCGCAACATTTTATACATCGTTTAGTAAACTTGGGATTTTTATTTTCGCGTTTATATCTATAGTAACCATCTTGAAGTGCACCTCAATATTGCGTATAAATTTCAACGCCATTAATCCTATATCTACTGGCGGTACTTATAAGTAACATTAAAATAAAATGTTATGAAATTCATTTAATACATCGATCAGTTGTAGTACAGTTTAAAATGCGTCATAGATACGTTACTTTATCTTGTCCCAAAAGCATTATTAGTTACACAAAATAAAAATATTTTTAAAAGAAGGATTTCATTTGTCTTTGCATATTTTCAGCGTTGGGGGAGGGGGGGGGGGGAGAGAGGATTTTTCAATTCGGAAATACTTTGATATTTCTATTGTAAGAACATTATATTTGTACATTTACTAATTCTATAAAATACTAAGAAAAAACTTTAGTTTTCAGTGGGGTTATAAATATTGCACAAAATCCCTATAAATTCAAATCTGATAAAACCTTCTAAATCCTTCAATTTTAGAATTCTATTCGATTTCCTTCTATTTTTCAATAATTTTAGAATCCTTCTAAAATTTATTAAAGGATTATGTAAATCTTCCAATATAATTAAAAATATTCACGAAAAATCCTTTAAAAAATAAAATTTTCATCAATTCATAATTCGGTACATATAGGGTTAAAATACACCTCAAAATAACACCACAATGAAAGGAATATTTTGAGAATTTCAGACTATTTTGTAGACCACAATGAAAAGGTATATTTTGAGGGCCCCTGTAAATGAACTATAAACACTACACATTCCCTTTTCACTACCGAACATTTCATTGCAAGCCTTAATAACATGTATCAATTACATGGAAATCTGACTATATTAACCGGAGTTAAAGGACGGAGAGACAGACAGACGGCCATATAAACGTTTTCATAAACACTTTTCAACTCTGTTGAAAAGCGTTAAAAAGAATTTGAGGAATCTTTTGGGAAATGTCGAGGAAATTCTTGTATCAATTCTTGTCGACTAAAGTGCTTCAACTAAAGTACTTTTCAAGAGATTAGCAGGTACAGACAAAATATGAAAAATTAAAAATGAATCATTAAGGTGTCTCAAGACTCTTAAAATTGAAAAAAATGAAAAAAAAAATACAAATTTCAACATTTAATATCGTAAAATGCATATGATTTTTAAACACAATTTTTATTGGGATGAAAGATATAAGTATGTTCTTTCACATCATGTATTTAAAAAATTGCAAGATGCAAAATTAGCATTTATAGGGGGATCCAAATTGTCAGATATTTGAAGAGCAGAAAACTGGTATAACAGCTTACGCGCAAGATTACAAAATAAATATTGCTACTAGAATGAAAATTTTTGTCCCTAATTATACTTCAGATTGTAATAATGTCCCTGAACCTAAATAATGTTGTCTTTAGAGCATTTTTATATTTTTAATACAAAATTGCATTTAGCTAATACAAAATTTTGAAAATGTCAACAGTTAATCATCTAAAAAATATTTTTTGGAACAATAAAAAGGAAATTTTAGGTTCAGTTTATACACAATAACATGAAACATATGTTTTGAAAATTTCATGAAAAAATATTCAGAGGTTTTTAAGATATCAACAACATCTGCTAGTTTCATGCATTTCTGAACAAAAATCAATTAAAACTTATGTGGTAACGTTTCCCTTTTGGATTTGAGAACAGCCGAAATTATTCTTTCCCATAGACCTAATGTAACTGAAATTTTTTTACCATCCCCGTAAATTATCTAAAATTTCCATACACTGCATTTTCAGTACCGATTGTGCTATAGTAAGCATCGATAATATAATATTCAGGGCAATAACGAGTATTATGTACGAGAGCTAGAGCTTGGACGACGGACAGACAAAATCAAAGTCATAATCAATTTTCAACTATGTTGGAATGTGTTAAAAACTATTTGTTATATACTAATCGTATTTTCAGTACAACTTCTTAACAAGCGACAATTTCAAGTTAAAAGAATTCTTCTGCAGAAAAGGAAGAAATTTCGTTTCAACAGAAAACAAATTTCGAAAAAAACTTTTAGGAAATATCAAAGATATCCTCTTCAGTAAATTCTTTGAAATGATTTCTTTTTCTCACACTGATTAAACTCAATTTAAGTTATAGTGGGTGCAGATAAAGGGAGGGGAATGTAAAAAGAATATTTAAAAGTTAATACTTCTGGTAATATGTCTCAAAGGAAATTGTATTAAATCATGCAAACAAAAAAAAAGTCCTTTACGGCTGTTATACAGGGTGTCCACTCTCAACGGTGGCCAATGGCTAATTACTAAACCGTTAGTCATAAACATATAGTTCCGATTTCAAAAACGTTTTAAATGAGGTAAAGAAATATTTTAAAATCAATTTGGGTCAATAAAAACCTTTCTTAAAAAATTAGAAATTTAAATTTTTATACGGTTCTCCGGTCCTATAAGTTATATTTAGTAAAATTTTCTTGTTACACTGACAAGAAAGACAAAAAAAAAGTCCCATTATTCTACAATTAAAATTGGCCGAGTAATAATTGTTTAAAGTTAGTGCAAATTTTTTTCTGCAAATTAGGGGTCATTCACAAATTTAGCAGAAATATAATTTCGTCAGATATATTAAAAAAGTGGTGTAAAGTAAAATTAAAATTGGAGTATACTAAATTTGAAATCTTTAATCATTCTGACTTATTAATGCAAACTATACAATTTGTAATAAACATATAAGAAAGAAAAAAACCCAGAATTTTTGTTAAATAAAATAATGAAAATTAACAGTTTTAGCTTTTGATAATTGATTCTTATGTATACTCTACCGCTGAATCATTTTTTACTATCGCGTAAAAATTTTTTGAAAAGCATAAATTTTAAAGTTAAGAAAAGAAAAAAATAGCGAAAATTTGGTACTATGAAATAGATGTCATTGTTGTGTTTTAACTTTTGATAACTGATTTTAATGTATTTTTTACCGCTGAATTCGTAAATGATCTTCATTTTTAACCAGGAATTTTCGCATATGTCAGGAATTTTCGCAACTTGTAAATTTCAAAGTTAAAAAATTCAAAGATAAAATTTAACCTCCTCCCCCCACCTTATTGGATCCCTCAACTGCTTAGCTGTAAGATACCCAATATAAGACAAAAAATATAATAAATTATTGAATTAAATAACATTAAACTAAAAAGAAAAAGAATTTTACATCTGTTTTATAGTATCAGATTTTCGCTATATTTTAACTTTGACATTTACGATTTACAGAAAAAAGTCTAACGTGATAATTAACTAGTATGTTGTGGCCATCACAAAACTTTCTTCTATATAAATCACGTCAATTAAATCGTACAAGAAATTACATCAATTTAGCACCAATTCATATCAAAGTATACCTGAATTTGAAGTTTGGTGAAAATTCGTGCATTAGGTATTGAGATAGAGCTGTAGGGGGAATTCTGAAAAATGCAGCATAGCAGCGCCATCTGTTGAGCGATTTGCACCGAAACATAAACAGCACTAATTCATATCAAGGCTTATGGAATCTGAAGGTTGTTGAAAATCCAAGTATTAGTTCTTGAGATAGAGCCATTGCGGAAATCACAAAAAATGTAGCATAGCAGTGCCACCTGTTGAGCGATTAACACAAAAATGTATAAAACGTCAATTCATGTCAAGGACTAACTGAATATGAAGTTTGATGAAAATCTGTGCATTACTTCAGAAGATTGAGCTATTTCGGAAATCACAAAAAATGCAGCATAGCAGCGCCACCTGTTGAGCGATTTACACCAAAAGGTACAAAACGTCAGATCATGTCAAGGACTAACTGTATCTAAAGTTTGATGAAAATCCGTGCATTCTTTCTTGAAATAGAGCTATTACGAAAATCGTGTAAATGCCGCAAAATGCAGCATAGCAGCGTCATCTGTTGGGCGATTAACACCCAAAACGTTACCAGCACCACTTCATATCAAGGATTAACTGAATCTGAAGTTTGATGAAAATTCGTGCATTAGTTCTTAAGATAGAGCTATTCCAGAAATCGCAAAAATGCAGTATAGCAGCGCCACCTGTTGGACGATTTACACCAAAAACTAATCAGCACTATATAATTCAGGGACTACTGGAATATAAATTTTTATTAAATTTCCTGCATTAGTTCTTGAGATAGAGCGCCCACAAAATTTGTGTCACATACAGACCAACAGACTCACAGACTCAGAGACAGACATTTTGTAAAAACATGTTTTTTGGAATCTCTGACCCCTAAAACGTGTAAATCCGTTGAAAACCGTAAGTCAAAAATTTTCATGAATCCAATACTTTCTTCTTGTAAAGATAGAAGAAAGTAAAAATGAAGGTCATTTTCAGATTCAGTGCTAAAAAGTGCATAAAAATCAATTATCAAAAGTTAAAAAGTACAGTCATCTCCTCTATTTTAAAGTATCCGGTTTTTGTCATTTTTTAACTTTGTTATTTTGTTATTTTTTTAACTTTGACAATTTATCATTTGCGAAAAATCCTGACATGATGGTTAAAAATTAAAATAATTTTCGGATTCAGTGCTAAAAAATACACAAAAGTTAAAAAAACTCAACCATAGTAGCCTTGTATTATCCGAAATTTTTTGTGTTACCCTGTAAAATAAGTATAAATGGTAACCACCGAAAATCATACTATTAGATTGTCATCGAATTTACGTCAGTATCTAAAATTTAATCTCGATCGGATATTTGAAAGTGAGTTAAATTTCGAGTACAAATGTTGAACTGGAAAAACATACATACGATCCTTGAAGTTAAATAAAAATTTATAAAAATAACATAATTTTTGTTTAAAAAAATCATGAAAAGAAAGTCTCAAATCCTTACAAAATAAAACATATGTTAAAATACAATTATTTTAGTCAATCTAAGACTTACTAAAAGTTAACGCTTGTACGATTTTTTTTAAATCACAGATACACATGGAATAAGTTCTTCGAATACTTTAAAAACTTGGTATATGACTCTTAAAGCATGGCAAAACTCATGTGTGTTCAGCTGAAGAAAAGTGGTTTAAATCATGCATTTTTAAAGTTTCATAACTCTGTCAGTTTTAGTGTTATATGAACGGGACTTTTTTGTCTTACTTGTCAGTGTATTAGGAAAATTTTACTAAATATAACTTATAGCACCGGAGGACCGTATAAAAATTTTAATTTCGTAATTAAAAAAAAAAAAAAAATGTTTTCACTGACCCAAATCGCTTTTAAAATATATCGTTATCTCATTTAAAACGATTTTGTAACTGGAACTATATGTCTATGGCTAACGGTTTAGGAATTAGCCATTGGACACCGTTGAGAGAGGACACCCTGTATACTAATCGTATTTTCATTACTTCTTCTTAACAAACGACAATTTCATGTTAAAAAATTTCTTCTGCAGAAAAACAAGGAATTTTGTTTCAGCAGAAAACAAATTTCAAAAACCTTTAGAAAATTTCAAAGATATCCTCTTCAGCAAATTCTATGAATCACTTTTTTTTTTAATCGTGATAAAACTCAATCAAAATCATAGCGGACGAAAGTAAATGGGAAGAATGAAAAGAAAATCTATAAAGTTAATATTTCAGGAAATATGTCTGGAAATAAATTCTATAAAATCATGCAATATCTATCTATTTATCTACATATATATATATATATATATATATATATATATATATATATATATACATATATGAGGATTCCAGAAGCCAAGGGGTATAAGTGACAAATTTGAAAAAAATTGAGCTAAGTGCACAGACGACTTGGAAATATGATTTGTTCTTTGCAGGTAAAGAAATATAAGTGATTTTCTAATTATGTGTTGCGTTTTAGAGATCAACCACTTTTGCCAAATAATGCTCAATATTGATTAATTATAAATTTAAAGAAAATTGTACTCTACTTTTTTCACATTTATTGAAATAAGAGTTTAAAGACCACTGCTAAACAAGCAGCAGTTTCCTATTTCAATTCAGTCAATTATTATTGATGTACAACTTTAACGTCAGTTATCTTTGAATTCAATTTACTCCAAATCGAAATTTTGTCACTTATACCCCTTGGCTTCTGATGCCCTCATATATATATGCATATATATCATTTTCGGGTGTCATATACTAACTGTATTTTCAGAAATACTTAACAAGCGACAGTGCCATGTTAAAAAGATTCTTCTGCGGAAAAATCAAGGAATTTCGTTTCAACAAATAACAAATTTCGAAAAATCTATTAGAAAATTTCAAAGACATCTCCTTCAGTAAATTCTTCGAATCCCTTCTTTCACGCTGATTAAACTCAATCTATATCACAGCAGGCGTAGGTAAAAGGAGAGGAATGGAAAAAGACTCTTTAAAAGTTAATAATTCTAGTAAGATGTCTGAAAATAAACGCTATTAAATTATACTATACATACACACACACACAAAAATCATATACGGCTGTCGTATACTAATCATATTTTCAGTACTTCTTCTTAACAAGCAACAAATTCAAGTAAAAAGAATTTTTCAGTCGCTACTTTCCCGCTAATAAAACTCAATCAAAATCATAGCGGGTGTACAGAAAAAGAGAGGAATGTAAAAAAAATCTTTAAAAGTTAATACTTCTGGCAATGTAACTGAAAGGAAATTCTACTAAATCACGCAAAAAAAATCCTTTACGGCTGTTATATACTAAGCCTATTTTCATTACTTCTTAACAAGCGACAATTTCACGTTAAAGGAATTCTTCTATAGAAAATTCAGAATTTTTGTTTCAGCAGAAAACAAATTTTGAAAAACGTTTCGGAAATGTCAAAGACATGCTCTTCAGTATATTCTTTGAATCGCCTTTTTTAATTCCCATAAAACCCAATCAAAATAATAGCGGACGAAATTAAATGGGAAGAATGAAAAAAAAAGTAATCTTAAAAGTTAATATTTCAGGTAATATGTCTGAAAATAAATTCTATTAAACCATGCAATATATATATATATATATATATATATATATATATATATATATACAGGGTGTCCGGTCTCAACGGTGTCCAATGGCTAATTTCTAAACCGTTAGTCATAGACATATAGTTCCAATTGCAAAAATGTTTTAAATGAGGTAAAGAAGTATTTTTAAAGCGATTTGGGTCAAGAAAAACATTTATTAAAAAATTACGAAATTTAAATTTTTATACGGTCCCCCGGTCCTATAAGTGATATTTAGGAAAAATATCCTATTGTACTGACAAGTAATACAAAAAAAAGTCCCATTCCTCTGCGATTAAAACTGACCGAGTAATAGATGTTTAAAGTTGGAGTATCTTTTTTGCTGCAAAATAGGGGTCAGTCACAAATTTACTAGAAATAAAAATAATCGTCAGATATAAAATTTAACATTAAACATTGAGAGTAAATTAACATTACAATTATATTTTGAGATTTTTGTTCATTCTGACATATTAAAACAAAATATACAACTTGTACTAAAAATATAAGTTAAAAAAAAAAAAACAGAAATTTTGTTAAATGATTATAAAAGCAACAGTCACAACTCTTTAGAAAATGATACATAGTTAGATTACCTAATCTAAAACTTTTTTTGTTGTTTTTTATGCGTATATTTTTATACATAACTTTTGAATGGCTGCTTTGAATATGTTAAGGAAATTAAAATGTCCCTTTTTGAAAATGATCCTCACATCACTTTTATTTTCTTTTACATTAAACATCAATTATTTGAATTATATGATTCTACCTGTGCGATTACTTCGATGATTTAAATAAACATACAAAAATTGTTACAATATTTTAATATTTTGTTCTAACAGAGTACAGATTTATCCATCATATAACCACCCACATTCTCTCTTTTTAATTAACTTTTCTTTTTTTAAGATCTTGTTCCATTTGTCCTTTTATTGTAATGATAAAAAAATAATAATAATTATTATTTTTACATTACCCCTTCTGAAAATTCCACTGTCTCTCCCCTCAGCAAATATTCATTAGAGCAGTATTTTTTTTTAATTAAAAATTAGGGGGAAAATGCTGTTAAATCAAAACATATGTTAAATTATTAAATTTTAACATTTAACAATTTATACATATATATATATATATATATATATATATATATATATTTTTTTTTTCCGTACTTCTCGCTAAGCAAGTTTCAAAAGCGTATAAATCACTTTTGCCATCAAACACTTGCCTCTGCACTTGCCAAGCACGAATACCGCCAAGATCAGTCACTTTGACGCCGAAACCTCTGGCCAATCAGATTACAAATTGGTAAAACATGATTGGGAAAAAATATGCATTTTAAACCTTAGAAATATTTGTATGTGCATGATTTGAGGCCGCAAGTGTTTTGGCACATCTATTGTACAAATAAAGTTGTTTACCTCATTTTCCTTGTCCAACAGGAAAAAATTTCACTCCATTTAATATTTATTTTTTGTTTAGCAAGTATAAATTGCATTTTAATTTTGGTCGCTAAAATATTTTTTTCAAACAAGTTTTTATAAAGAACTAAAAAGTTGAATTTGAAAAAAGCATAATATCATCAAAATGTATAATAAGCAATCCCTGCTCATACATCGTAATGTATCTGACATCTTTTGTGCAGCACTGTATAAAAAATATAAACGCAACGCACTTTCATTTGGAAAAATTACATTGTGAATCTTAGTGCCTTACATAAATGGTACTGATTTTTATTTTAAAATTTCTGTTTGTAGGTAATAATGTATACGAAATTTTTGGAGTGGTCCTGTAAAATAAATATAAATGGTACGTACCTAAAATCATATTAATATTACATTGTCATTGGATTTACATAATTATGCAAAATTTAATCTTAATCGGATATATGGAAGTGAGTTAAAATTGGAATACAAATTTTGAATTAGGAAGACATACATACGAACGTCGTAAGTTAAAAGCTTATAAAAATAATACAACTTTTTAAAATAAAATCATCAAAAGAAGCACACTCATTTCCTTACAAGAAAAAAAAAATAAAAAATAAAAAATAAAAAATAAAAATACAATTGAAGACGTCAGTTTCGAAACTCGCCTTATCCGAAATTTAAAAAATCGTGTTTCTCTATCAATCTATTCTATTGGTATAAATGTACCAATCAAGCACTACAATCTCCAAATTTTCAATGAATACCAATGGACGCATTTAAAGGTTTTACGTGATTTCCCAAAATTTGATTTTCTCGATAAGGCGAGTTTTGACACTCACTTCTTCAATTATTTTAACCAATCTGAAAGTTAATTACTAAAAATTACACTACCGTAATATTTATACGGGGGCAGCACCTTCAGTTAAATCGCTTTAAAAATACTTCTTTACATTATTTAAAACCTTTTTGTAATTGGAACTATATGTCTTTGACTAACGGTTTAGGAATTAGCCATTGAACATCGTTTGGAGTGGACGCCCTTTATAATACTTTAAGCACTTCGTGTACGACCCCTGAAATCTTGGTCCAACTCATCTGTTTTCAGTTACAGAAAAGTGGTTTAAGTCATAAAATTGAAAATGTCATAACTCGGTCAAATTTAGTACTAGATGAATGGGACTTTTTTGCCGTACTTGTTAGAGAAATAGGAAAAGTTTACTAAATATCACTTATAGGACCGGGGGACCGTATAAAAATTTAAATTTCGTAATTTTTAAACAAATGTTTTTCTTGACCTAAATCGCTTTAAAAATAATTCTTTACCTCATTTAAAACATTTTTGTAATTGGAACTATATGTCTATGACTAATGGTTTAGGAATTAGCCATTGGACACCCTGTATATTTTATTTCAAAATTAATGAAAAATTACTGCATGAATGGTGCTACAGCAGCACATATCAAATGCAATAAAACATATTACATCATTTCAAAATGCTAAAACACCATAACTTCAAAAGGAAGGTGTATATCTGCAGAAATTTTTTAACTATAAAATATTTAAAGGAACAAGAAAGACAGGTAAAAAAACAAAAACAGTCTGTTCTTCATCAGTAGGAGGACAGACAGAAAACTAACTCCACCACCCCCCCCCACTTTTAGAATTTGCAGGTTTCTGAACACATGTTCACCCCGCATTCAATACTGAAAAACTATTGTCATTTTATTAATCAAATTCCATACAAGCAAACTATGTACGTGTACTTAATCACTACTGATTATCACACGGTGCCCTCCAAAAGGACCGCCACGGCACCCACTGCAAGGGAATGACCTAGGAGGACGGACCAGCCATTCAGACCGGCACCAGAATTCCTCAAAGGGCCCCAAGCAGGATTGTCCCGCTTAATTCCATACAAAACTAAAACAACTCAAATTAAAACTAACAAACATAATATTAACCATACAAAAACAAAAAAAACTTTAATAAAAGGTCTTTTATAGGAATGCTTAAATTATCATTAAAATAAAAACAAAAGAAAAAATATAACAAAACAAGCATGAATGCAGAATAAACATGCGCCCCCCCCCCCTTCCCAAACCCGCAAAGTGAAATTTCTCAAAACATGAATACCTGTATAATGTTAATTCCAGGTCTGCAACTTTCTTTCGTTTCAATTCATCAATACACACCCGTTCTTTTAACAAGACTTTAGGATGCCTATTTCATACAGAAAGATCCAGAAGGCTGCCATCACATATTCATGCCGCCAGACCACATCGTTGCCATTCACTTTTTAGAACTGTCTTTAAATAATATTTCAAAAACTTAATAGGGTAATTATTATTGTAAAATAAATTAGCCAATAACTTAAAGATCTGTTTATAAAAATTATTGTCTCTGCCACAAATTTTATTGAAACGTATCAATTGATTAATGATTATATTTATGTAAATTTTTTTATGCAAATTTGAAAACCAATGTGGCATGCTTCTAGTAAAAAATTGAAAACTATTTCTCTTATCGTACAAATCCAAAATCAATTTATTATCAATAATTTTGAATAAAATATCCAAAAATTCTGCATTATAATCATCACGGTTTGCTCTATTCAATTTTAAACAATTTGGATATATAATATCATATTCATTAGAAAAATCAAAATTAAAAATTAAAATAACATCAATATACCTAAAGACCTTTAAAGACCTATTATATTTCATAGTATACTTAAATTCATAATAAAATAAAAATAAATTTGCTGCTGTACTAGAATAGTTTGTCCCCATCCCTATACCACATATCTGATTAAAGGTATTATTGTTAAAAGTTACATAATTATTATAAAAACAGAAATGACATAAGCTTGAAAATAAATCTCTATTTATATTTAATTCATCATTTATACAAAAAACATCAAAAATACTCATTAAAACATCATAAAGTGAATCAATAGGTTTATTGGTGAACAGATTTTCAAAATCGAATACCTGCATTTTCAGAGGAGTCAAAGGCAAATTGTTCAGAATTTCAACACTATTATCAATTAACCAGAAATAACTAACATTCATCCAAATATATTCATCCAAAGAGATTATGATTCCTGTGCCTTCTGCGCCTTCTGATTCAAGTGCAGCATTACGACCCACTTATGTATGTAAATATATTATACTTATAAGTTCTATACTTTTTTAGGAAAATTGAAAAGACTTACAACTATGTCAAAACAAATTTTCCGAGAAGCTATTTGTCTTCATTATTACTTTTTCCTACCTACAACAGCGTGTGTGAAACAGATTGAACTTGTGAAAACAGAACAACAACAAAATGTACGACGTAAGTTATTTTCTAAATAAAGCAATTAAACACCCATTTGCTAATGAGTAAAACTGTTGCGAAAATTAGCGCTTAAAGCATTTGTTATTTGAGAAATTTAGTGTATACTACAATTTTTTGAAAGCCATATTTCATAATAAATCAGACCCTTGATAAGAAATTTAAAAAGTCTTTTTTGTATACATTTGTTTATATATTTCTTGGAAATATCTTCAGACTTTTGCAATATGGTTTCATGTAAAACTTTATAAATAATTGAATAAGACGTTTTTCTGTTGGATTCGTTGTTTACAACAGTAATTAAAATAGTTTTTAAACTTTACGACGTAGTTGAAAAGTGTTTATGAATTTGGTTTGTCTGACCGTCTGCTGTCGGTGATCTAACTCGCTTAAATATGTTTAGATTGCCATGTAATTGATATATGTCATTAAGGATAACTATGGCATATTTTTAATAAAATGTGTAGCATTTATACTTCGTTTATAGGGTCATTAAAAAAATTCAGTTTAATTATAGTCTATATGGGAAAAATTTTTCGTAATGTATTTTGATAATGTTACACTATTTCGAGCATATTGAAATGGATATGATTCACAGAGGGGCACTACAATGTGCTTTCTGTAGAATATGGTGTGAATATCATTTATCGCTCGTTAACAGAGACACCCAAAAGAATTCTATTTAATTATGGTACATTGGAGAAAATCGTTTGTAATGTATTTTAATAATGGGAAACTATTTGAAGCATATTTAAACCAATATACATACTGTATCGGAGTACTAAGATATGTTTATGGAAGAATAGCTATGCATAGCCTTTATCGATCGTTTACAGTGTTACACAAATGTATTCGGTTGCAAATTTGTCCATGACTGATAAATACTGGAAGAGCATGTTCAAATGGTGTATGCGTTTTAAATGTAAATAATGGTTTGCATAACACTTGTGTATGAATTCTGTAGATCGTATACATGGTCGCACAAAAGAATTATTTTCCGTCTAATAATGGAAATTGCTTAAGTGTAAATTTCAGTTGTATAAGAAGAAGTTCGGGTATTATGGAATGGTTGGACAATATTGGTTACTTCAATTTATGGCGTATATGGCATTGCAGACAAGCATAAATCTGCCTTACGAGTTCCTAGTTACTCCCATGAGGCACTGTGCTCAGTTCTATTTGGATGCGAGTTATTAGAGCTATTCATTGAAATAAAATTTTATTCTCAATTTTTCCAGTTTTTTGCAGGTAATTTTTTATAAAATTTGTATTACTTATAAAATCTCACTGTTATGTAACCAAGTTCTGTAATGTTAATATAAAGTTGTCAGTATAAATAATGTCAGTATAAAGTTGAATATGGAATATTTAATGCGTGAATTATCACATTGCTAACTAAACATAGAACCAAAAGAGTGAAAAATGTCCAAGCCGGGAATCGAACCAGCAACCCTTGGAATAGCGCTCCAAGTGCTCTACCATTTAAGCTACTAGAACGATACCCAGCTCAGTATCTCTCATTCATATATGTTGGTAAGGCTGCAACTGCAGCGCAAGATGGAATAGTCTTCATGAGCACACAATCCTACAGCGAAACATGAGACACAAACAAACTCAGCATCGGTGAACACATATATAATTTTAATTAACTTTTCACTTAATTTTGAGCAGTGAAATTACGCTTGAAATTATCTAATATTTAATACGTGAATTATCACATTGTAGAAAATTAAGAGAGTATCGTCCTCGTAGCTTAAATGGTACACTGTTAAAAATTTGCAGCATTCCGGCAGGTCATTTGACTTTTTTTTCCGAAAACGGTTACACAACCGTAAATTTAACACTATTCTGACCATATTATTGGCCATTTTATGTTCAGGATATAGTTAAATTATGGTTATGAAACCGTTTTTTCAAAAAACGGTCGAATGACCTGCCATAATGCTGCAAAATTTTTAACAGTGTACAGCAGTTGAGCGCTATTCCAAGGGTTCCAGGTTCGATCCCCGACTTGAACATTTTTCACTCTGTTGGTTCTACGCTTAGTTAGCAATGTGATAATTCACGTATTAAATATTCGATAATTTCATGCGTAATTTCACTGCTGAAAATTAATTGAAAATTTAATTAAAATTATAAAGTTGAACAGTTATATTTATTTCTGTGTTAGTCAGTTTTCCTCCTGTATGCTAAGTTGTTGACGAGTGAAGAGTTTATTTTTTTAAGAAGGTGTGTCGGTTAATATGGAATATCAGCTAGACGACTGTTTTAAGACGAGTCTAAAAATTAAACCAATTTTTAAAAGAATCTGATGATTATTTATAGACGATGTACTAAGGTCTACTCATTAAATAATTTTGATTATTCTTTTAAATCTGTTTTTTCTTGTAATTTTAAAATTCCATATTACTCGACTGGTAGCCATTACTCGTAAAGTGTAACATTAAAAAAAAAGCTAAATATTGATATGTATTTTTTTTTTCTTTCACTATAAACGCACTAAAAAAGTGTTAAGAAATAGTCAAAGTTTGTTCTTTAACCCATTTATGCCTGAATTTTTACTTTCTTCTATCTTTACAAGAAGAAAGTGTTGGATTCGTGAAAATTTTCGACTTCCGGTTTTCGACGGATTTATACGTTTTAGAATGCCCAGAACACGATTTGATGGTTTTTAGAAAATGTCTGTCTGTGAGTCTATCTGTCACTCTGTCACTCTGTCACTCTGTATGTGACAAACATTTTGTGGGCCCTCTATCTCAAGAACTAATACACGGAATTTCACAAAACTTTATATTTAGTTAGACCTTGATATAAACTGGACCTGATTAGTTTTTGGTGAAAATCACCCAACAGGTGGCGCTGCTATGCGGCAATTTTTAGGATTTCTGCAATAGCTATATCTCAAGCAGTGCTGCACGGATTTTCATAAAACTTCAGATTCAGTTAGTCCAGGACATAGTTTGGTGCTGATTACTTTTTTGTGAAAATCGCCCAACAGGTGGCACTTCTATACTGCATTATTCATGATTATCACAATAGCTCTAACTCAAGAAAAAATGCACGAATTTTCATCAAACATCAGATTTAGTTAGCCCCTGATATAAATTAGTGCTGTTTAAGTTTTGGTGTAAATCGCCCAACAGGTGGCGCTGCTGTGCTGCATTTTTCACGATTTCCGCAAGAGCTGTATCTCAAGAACTCTTGCACGGATTTTCATCAAATTTCAGATTTACTTAGTCCTTGACATGAATTGACGTATAAATTAGTGCTGTTTAATTTTTGGTGTAAGTCGCTCAACAGGTGGCGCTGCTATGCTACATTTTTCAGAATTTCCGCTATAGCTCTATCTCAAGAACTAATGCGCGAATTTCCATCCAACTCCAAATTCAGATATACTTTGATATGTATTGGTGCTAAATCGTTGTTATTTCTTGTACTATTTAAATGATTTAATTGACGTGATTTATATAGAAGAAAGTTTTGTGATGGCCACAACATACTAGTTTTTTCAAGTTTTTTAGTAAAATCAACTTTAAAATGAATTGGAAAAATACTAAAAAAATTATGCTAACATATGTTTGTATTTATTTGATAAAATGTAAACGTACTAAATTTGGGAATATGCATAATATTTATAACAGTATAATCTGCGTAATTATATGTTTTATCTAAATGTATATAAAACGATGGTTTAAATTGCATATTGTATACATACGTTAAAAGCATGCATAGAAATAGGCTTGAACATTTAATTTCACAATGTAAAAAAAAAAAATCATATTTCAAAGAAGTCTACAAGCTAAGAATATGACTTATTTATTTGGATCCTGATAGAAAAAATAGAAATATAATCACTTTTTACTTTTCGCCATCTCTAAAAAAAATCTATAAACAAAGAGAAAAGCCTTCATTTAAACAAATAAATATCCATCTTATGCTATTACCGCTCGGTAACAGATAGTAACTTTTATAGATAATTATTTCATACAATTTATCTGTTATAAAGAAAACGAAAATTATAGAAATTCATTAAAATTCGAAGCTTACCATAAATGAGACGCCAGGCATAATTCAGTACATAAAGGGTTAACAGGAAGTTTTGTTTCAGTTTTTTGAATGTGTTGGAAGGCGTTTTATAATCTCTGCTTAATGCATGATTTTTCTTTCCTGGAATTTTATTTAGTTGTATTTTGTATTATCACATTTTTTCGCAATTACAACTGTAAGTAAAATAAATGTTTCCTAACTCAATTGTAGTGTATTTTTGAGAAAGAAGATAAATATTTTTCTTTCTTTCATATGGATTTATTAACGTATATTTACCACTCTCTTAAATCGAGCTTTTGACATTGTATTTTCTAAAGTGTATGCTGTAAAAGTTCTTTTTAAACACTTGTAAATTACAAAGAAAAAAGAATGATACGTAATCGCTCTAGACTGAAAACAAATGCGAAAAAAAAATCTAGAAACACATAGTCTTAAATAGTTTTGATGTCTTATCGATTAAATATTTATAATAGGGATTGCTTGAATTTCTTTTCAAGCATAAAATTCTTTTAAAATAAGATGTTTCGATTAATGTATAATATGTTTGTACTGTTTGTTTTCGGATAGCAAAAACTATCCTCGCTATTGCGCATGCGTCATTTCTACTTTCATTTTATCAAAATAGGGGATGGGGAGTTTGTTTAGCTGCATTTTTTATGAATGCGCTTTTGGGGAAATAATATCAATTTATGTAAAAACGTTTTGATAGGTAATATTTATAAAAAGCGAAAACGCTTAAATATTTTAAAAAGTTATACAAATTTTTGCTTTTCGCGAAACAAAATTAATTTTTATTTTTTAAATTGAACATTTATTTTAAAACAGGAAGCAAAAGTATACCTAAAACACAAGTAATTTTACAAAAATTATTTTTAGGGGCACAAATATAATATAAAGATATTTAAAATACAAATTTAAAATATCTGAAAATACATCAGAAAAACCAAAACGTTTTCAAACATTGCAAGGCCGTGTTCAGTAGGATTTAAATGTTGTTATTATTTTCTTTGCGCTTATTCGAGAATTTTCCAAAAGAAAACATTGTAATTTAAATTTAAATGTTCCACGTCAGATGAGATGCTTGATAAAGTTATTCAAATTTTCAACAAAAAGAGCTTTCATCTATTATGCAGCAAATATCTCCATACACCGTGGATATCGTATGACAGTGCATCGTTACAAGCTTTACTTTATTAGCAATTATTTCAATTGATTCTCTTATAATGGCTTCCTGGTAATTATTTGTATGAAAGATAATTTTGGATTTATGAAAATCTACTTTTATAGGTTGAGTTTGAGGAATTCTTGATAATGCAGTATGGGGTCTATTTAATATGAGATCTGCTTCTTGTCCTTTAATTCTATACCTAAATTTTTTCATCGTCATGCCAACATAAATAAAATATTTACTATGTTTTTGGAAAGGTATAACGTATATTTCGGATCTATTGATTGCTTGGACAGGATCAATTTTAATATTTAACAGATCTTTTAACTTTGGGGGAGGGGCTGCGATTAATTTTGCATCATATTTAAAAAGAGTATGCTTTATATTTTCAAAAAGCCTTGGAATGTAGTTAAATTTACAAAATTTAAATCTTTTATCTATAACTGCGCTTCGTTTTCCATAATCTACTTCGAATTTGTTTATGATTTTTTTTTTCAATAAAACGGAATGGAATAGCGCTTTCTATTGCTATTTTTCTTATGCATCTAGTTCTTCTTTTAGGAGATGGCTTGAACAAACTTCAACTCTTTTTATATAGTAATTATAAATGGTGCTAATTTGTAACTTACAGGTGAACTACAATCAAAAGGAATAGTGGCATTAGATGTGTTAGTCTTCCTAATCACTGTGCGATGAAGATTCTGTTTCGTTATATTTCTGATATGCTGGACATCCAGAAATGCAAATTTTTGATTTTGTTCTATTTCTAGCATGAATTTTATTTTGTTGTCTAACATATTGATATTATCCAAAAAATGAATATAAATCATCTTTGCTGTGATTCCATATGGTGCAGAAATCATTAACAGATCTGAACAAATAATCCGGACTCGGTTTTATAGTTTCCATGATTATATTTTTATGCAGGCATAATTTAACCCCGCAATTAAACCTGAAAATAAAATATTCGATCGAACTATCGATACCAATGAAGTCACCAAGAGTATTGAGTATCTGATCGATTCTGATCCTACGTTTACACAAAGTATTAAACATACACACTGAAAAAAGTGGGTACTCAAAATTGAGTAAAAAGTACTCAATTTTAAATACGTCACATACTCAAAGTAGCTCCGATCCAAATGTACTCAAAATTGAGAAACACATGAACTCATTTTTGATTCCATGGTTGTGTTCAAATATGAATCGCTATGCACTGCCTCCCTGAACCTACAAATTAAAGTAAAAATGTACTGACATTTATTTCCCGTTGAAAGTTATTAACAAGAAACGTTTAATTGGTTATTTATTAAGAAAAATGGCAAAATTATTAACAAGATACCCAAATCGAATATTTTTATGACAAGACCATAATTTGCAAGCACTTTTAAATTATTTTAAAATACTGTGCATAATTTAATATTTACACTAATAAACATCTTTTATGCCGCCATAAATGAAATAAACCATTACAGGCTACAAAATTATCGTTTTGTTTTTGTTTGATAACATGTGATGTTTCAAAATTGAAAAAGCATATGTTCATTTTTGATCCAAACATACTCAATTCGATATGAGTACATCGATATACTCATTTTTGAATACTTCATTTTTTTCAGTGCACTGAAATCAGGTTTGAATTTAATTGTCAACAACAACGTTTTCCTATTTAATAATCAAGTTTATGAACAAACCAATGGTGAACCAATGGACTCACCTTTGCTGGTTTACCTGCCAAGTTTAAATTACGCCCGTTTGAGAATATAATCATGGAAACAATAAAACCGAGTCCGGATTATTGTTTCAGATATGTTGATGATGTCTTCATTATAATGAATCACAGCAAAGATTATTTATACTCTTTTTTGGATAAAATCAATATGTTAGACAACAGAATAAAATTCACGCTAGAAATAGAACAAAATCCAAAATTTTCATTTCTGGATGTCCAGCATATCAGAAATATAACGAAACAGAATCTTGATCGCACAGTGATTAGGACGACTAACACATCTAATGCCACTATTCCTTTTGATTGCAGTTCACCTATAAGTTACAAATTAGCACCATTTAATTACTATATAAAAAGAGCATTCGAAGTTTGTTTGAGCCATCTCCTAAAAGAAGAACTAGATGCAATTAGAAAAATAGGAATAGAAAATGCAACTCCATTCTGTTTTATTGAAAAAATCATAAACAAGTTTGAAGTAGAAGATTATAGGAAACGAAACGCGGTTATAGATAAGAGATTTAAATTTTGTAAGGTTAACTACATTCCAAGGCTTTTTAAAATATAAGGCATACTCTTTTTAAAAATTAGGTAAAATTAATCACAGCCTTTCCCCCAAAGTTAAAAATCTGTTAAATATTTAAATTGATCCTGACCAAGCAATCAATAGATCCGGAGTATACATTATACCTTTTCAAAAACATAGTAAATATTTTATGTTGGCATGACGATGAGAAAAGTTTGGGTAGAATTAAATAACATGAAGCAGATCTCAGATTAAATAGACTCCATACTGCATTATCAAGATTAGCTCAAACTCAACCTATAAAAGTAGATTTTAATAAATCAAAAATTATCTTTCGTACAAATAATTACCAGGAAGCCATCATATAACTGCTAATAAAGATGAAGCTTGTAACGATGCACTGTCATACGATATCCATGGTGTATGGAGATATTTCCTGCATAAGAAATGAAAGCTCGTTTTGTTGAAAATTGGAATAACTTTATCTGACATCTCATCTGAAGTGCAATATTTAAATTTAAATTTAAATTACAATGTTTTCTTCTGGAGAATTCTCGAATAAGCGCAAAGAAAATAGTAACAGCATTTAAATCCTACTGAAGACAGCCTTGTAATGGTTGAAAATGTTCTAGGTTTATCTGATGTATTTTCAGATATTTTAAATATCTTTATGCAGGGTGCAATATGTTATCTATCACCGACCTTTAATTTCTCAACCGTTGGTCGTAGACATATAATTCCAATTACAAAAACGTTTCAAATGAGGTAAATATTCATGTTGTGACATTACCCTCATAGCATGCATGGTCACGGTGACGTCGTTGTGACGTCACTGTAAGTCACTGTGGTCACGTCACATCTGTGACCAAAATGCCACCACTCAGTGATGTCACATTGTGACTGAGATGTGAACTTCTTAGAAAACTTTAAAAAATTACGAAAATTCTTCAAAACATGTTATTTACTGTAAAATTATATTTTTCTGGCAATTAAAAAAAATTGTGACGTCACTGTTATGTCACTGGTATGTAACGTACGTCACGTCACATATGGGACAAAAAACCCACCATATTGTAAGTCACAGTGTGACAAAAATATGAACTTCAAAAATCTTTGAAAATGAAGAGAAATATTTTAAACAGTCACGAGTTACATGGCATAAGGAATGAAAATATATTAGTGGATAGCAAATGGTAAATTCTGTCACTAAAGGGGAGGGGGGGGGGGGCATAATATATAAAGTGCACGATACAAGCATTAATAAACTAAATTTTCAGGCTATATTTTATCCATTTGATATTTAAGATAGTGAATGTATACTTTTTCATGATTTTAATTTTATCTAGCATTTGGATAATATATTTAGAATTAGGAATATTAAATTTATGCACTTTACATATTTAGTTTGCTGGGAGGAAATTTATTTATTTATTTCTTTTTTTACCGACCAGGATTATTCGAAACACTTCTGTGGTTTCAAACTAAAAATTTTCTATTAAAGTTAAATCTGCACCTTTTAATGAGCACGTAGAAAGAGTCTTCAGAGTTTAGTCATCTATGCATTTCTTGCTTTAGAATATTTTTATAATTTGTATTCAAGTCATAAATTCTACTTCTTTCAGACTTTTTAAATAAAATTAGCATTTTCCGAAAATAAAAGAAATATACAAAATTTGTGCAAAACAAACTTTACTTTAAAAAAAAGAGAAAAAAAAGGGGGGGGGGGTCGTTATTACCATTAAATTTATTTTTACACATTTTAAAAATTTAAACAATGTTTTATCTAATAAACTCTAATTATGAATATTATTATTATAATTACTTAGAAAAAAGGAACTTTACAATACATTTTAACTTGAATTATTTGGTACGGATAAAACGAAAAGGTTAAATACATTGGACATTTCTTCAAATACAAAATTTTAATTAACGATACTTTCAGGAAATTACTGCGCATTCAAGTTTCATATCTCTTGCATACAAAAACAAATAATCTGTACCAGACCATCTGCTTGAAAATCGTCTGCCCACAGAAAAAAAAAAAAAAAAAAAAAAAAAAAAAAAAAAAAAAAAAAAATATGAGAAGACGCGGGAAATAGTTCACTGTTTTTAGAACATCACCTGCACCACGCCTACAACCACTTTAAGATAAGGAAATGACCATTTTAGGATACACGGATATTAATAGAACGTATATGTAAGTCTTATTTAATTTAAATATTTTATTCCTGATTTGTACATATGAGTTAAATAGTTTTATGTTATATTTGTAAGAGACTGATCTTTAACTGTCAGAAGCGATATTTTCCAATTCGATAAATGTAAAGAAAAATATCTTAATCTGCCATCGCTTGAAAAAAAAAACTGCGCAAAGACTGATTCATGCCTACATTTATACTGGAATTAATATAAACATTAATTTACTCTTACTTAAGATTGAAAATGTATGGAACGACAATGATTTGGAATTATTTTATCGGCTTCTTACTTTTTTTTATTACTAACACTTATAGTTATTATTATTTTGGGGTTAAATATGATGTTCGATTATCATGAGATTACGAAACTGTTTCAGATTAAAAATTAACATTATACTGGGAAAATGTATTTTTTCATATTACAGTAGTGAAACATTTGAAAGAATTTTCTTTTAGTGCTAATAATATTTTAAATTATCTTTTAAAATCCTAAATCTTCAAACCAATGTTTTCAGATTTAACATTTAACAAAATTATAAAATAATAGGAATTCCTTATACCATATGGAAATATTTTTGAGATATTGTTAAATCTAATAATGCATTTAATTTATCTATTGAGTTTGCTGTTGTTTAATAGTACAATTAGAAATACTAATTATTATTTTTAGGGTTTTTCAAATTGGTATATTTATTTTTTTAAATTGTATGTAAACATTTTTTCTGTTTGTGATTTTAATTAAACATTTAATTATAGACATTCTGAATCGGTTATTAAATTTTCTTCTATTGTAAATTCATTTTCTACGTTTATGATACGCGTAATTATTGGCACTAAAAGTAAAATATGATATTTAAGCATTGAAACAAAGTGTTTTTCATGCCTGATAGGAAGTTATAGATTAAACTGCTTTAGTATATATTTTTTAAAAGTTCATATAATACAGCATACATAATATGGGACACAAGTTGAAAAGTGCTTATGACTTCGGTTTGTCTCTCCGTCTGTCCGTCTAGCAGTCTGTCCGCACTCTAACTCTCGAAAATATACTCGGATTGCCCTGAAATTTTTGGATGTTATTGACGTGTACCATAGCACACTACCTATTTGTAATGAAGTTTGTAGCATGCTTTGTTCATTTACAGGGACAGGCAAAAGTTTTCCGTAACATTACAGCCTATGGGAAAAAATCGTTTCAAATGATTTTTAATGATTTTACGCACGCTTTCAAACAAAATAAAATTTATATGCATTTATGAAGTGCACTAAAATATGCATTCTGTTGACTTTGCGATGCAAAGAATAGTTATTGTTCATTTACATGGCTAAAAAAGGAATTCAAATACATAATGATATAGGGGTGGAGGGAATTGTTTGCGGCATACTTTAATTATGTTAATCTATTTCATATATAATGAAATTGATATATGTCGCTGAGGTTTACATACTTTAAATTATTTCATGTATAATACGAATAATACGTATATAGCATTTACAGAGACACACAAAATATTTCAGATACTATATTGTATCCGAAGTACTGTTCATTAGCGATGATTGCTGGAAATGTATTTTAATTATGATATGCACTTTTATGATTCACTATATTTATGCATAGTATATGGAACATATAAATGCTATAATTCCTATACAAGGCTACACAAAACTATTAGTGATGATTACTGGGTATGGGCGCAAATTGTTTAAAGGTGGGTTTTAAATGAGTTATGCTTTTTTTGCTGAACTGCATTTAATTTACCAAGAAATTTTTGTAGAATATAGATAAAATGATATACAGGGTCACGTAAAGAATTGGATACATGGCCGTCTATATATTATAATTTCTGGAAATGTGATTTCAGCAGTTTTAAGAGTATCTTAGTTTGACTTAAATTTTAACTAAATAGTGGCGTGTAATAAAGATTCTAGGTAAACTACAGGGTTGTAAAAAAGTATTCAAGTATGTTTCCATACATTAGTATAAATTGCTGAAAAAGAATTTCAACCTGTTAGTCGTTTTCTTGCTAAACTAAATTTTCCCATTATATAGTATATATAAACTTTAAAAAATGGGTAGTCAAAATTGAGTAAAAAGTACTCAATTTTAAATGCGTCACATACTCAAAATAGCTCCGATCCAAATGTACTCAAAGTTGAGAAACACATGTACTCATTTTTATTCATTGGTTGTGATCAAATATGAATCGTTATGTACTGCCCCCCCCCCCCCACCCCACCCCAAAAAAAGGAAAAACCTAAAATTTAAAGTAAAAATGTACTGACATTTATTTCCCGTTCAAAGTTCTTAACAAGAAATGTTTAATTGATTATTTATTAAGAAAAATAGCAAAATTCTTAACAAGATACTCAAATCGAATATTTTTATGACAAGAGCATTATTTCCAAGCACTTTTAAATTATTTTTAAAATTCTGTGTATAATTTAATATTTACATTAATAAACATCATTTATGCCGCCATAAATGAAATGAACCATTACAGGGTACAAAACTATTCGTTTGTTTGGGTTTGATAACATGTGATGTTTCAAAATAGAGAAAGCATGGGTTCATTTTTGATCCAAAAATATTCAATTCGATATGAGTACGTCGGTTTACTCATTTTTGAGTACTTCATTTTTCTCAGTGTATCAACCTACAGATCAAATACAGGGCTGTTCAAAAGTATTGGAAAACATATTTGGCTATGGACGGTAACTGCTGAAATCAGTTTTTCAAATGTTTTATGCGTTTTCTAAAATGTTTACTTAGTTATCTTATTTACGTCATTTCCCTAAATTACGATGTCTTGTTAAAGCATTCAGAAAGTGTTGGAAAGTATTTTATAATCTATGCTTAACGCATGATTTTTCTTACTCGTTTTTTTTCTATTTCCCAGCTCAGTCTTTTCCTATAATACATACCAAATCTATTTAGCTCATATTCACAAAATACAATATACACGGGAATAAAAAAATTAAATAAATATCGCTTATCATGCCGCTCTATAAATAATAGTTGTATTAATATCCGTTAGTCTCCATGTTCGTATTTAATAAAGCAATGACAAATCACAACAAATTAAAAAATTTACACATTCTAAATATCAAGCTTGAACTCAATATCAATCATAGAACTTAATATCAAACATAGAACTTAATATAAAATTATGCCAGTTTATAAGCATTGTTTTTTAAGTGGAATAATTTAAAATGTTTTAGAAGAATAGAACTCCAAAATAGCGATATTTTGCTAAAAAGTACGGTAAAAAGATAAGAATTTATATTTACAGCAAAAGTTTACTTCAAAATTCATCGCTGTATTAATACTTTGAAATTTTTCCAGAGAGAATCATTCCGCTTATATACAGTAGACTTCCTTAAATCCGCGACTCTAAAATCCGCGTGTTTTTTCAGATGTAAACAATGAAATTTACAGTTAAGTTGCAGGAACAAAATTCAAGATGGCGCCGAAATCAGCGACTACCGCAATGTTATTTTTTCTAAATTTTTTGTTAATCATTCTCTTTTGGTTATTACAGCTGATTTATTACTAAATAAATTTACATTACTTTTGATTTTGATATAAATAAGCATATCTATATGATGACGTATCGATCTTACGATCGCTTTACCACTAGATGGCAGCATAGAACATTGGAATCGAATTGAATCGATTTCGTCGGTAATAATTTAATATTTTTCTAAATTTTTATTTTACATAATTATTTTAATAATTACTTACGTTTAAACTAATAAATTATTTTAATATTTTATTTATTTTAATGTTTCACTTTATTGTAAGCATTCATTATAATTTCCCTTTTCCTTTCCTACCAATCAAATTAATGTTTCAAAAATACAAACAAATCAATGACCAGAAATCCGCAAAATTCTAAAATCCGCACATCCTCTGATCCCAAGCTGTGCAGATTTGAGGGAGTCTACTGTACAATATTTCAAATGAAAATCAAATATCAAATTAATTTCTTAAAAGGCGCAAAGGCCAACATAGTGAAAAAGATTCCATTCCGGGACTCGAACCCGGGCCATCAGTATAGCACACTGGCATTCTACCGACTAAACCACATGGAACGACGCCCAGCCTGTAAAATTTCTCACTATTACAGGTTGGCAAGGCTACAAACGCAGCACAAGATGGAATATTTATCGTGAACCACCGACATGGGGTAAACTCGAAACTTAATTAAATCCAGCATCGATTGAAATTATATTAATACTTGGAAATTTTTCCAGAGAGAACCATTCGCCTTGCATACAACATTTCAAATTAAAATTGCCTTTTAAGCAATTAATTTGAAATTTGATTTTCATTTGAAATATTGTATGCAAGGCGAATGGTTCTCTCTGAAAAAATTTCCAAGTATTAATATAATTTCAATCGATGCTGGATTTAATTGAGTTTCGTGTTTGCATCATGTTGGTGGCTCACGCTAAATATTCCATCTTGTGCTGCGTTTGTAGCCTTGCCAACATATAATAGTGAGAAATTTTCCAGCCTGGGTATCGTTCTATGTGATTTAGTCGGTAGAATGCAGTGCGTTGTACTGATGGCACGGGTTCGAGTCCCAGCATGGAATCTTTTTCACTATTTGCCTCTTTTAAGCAATTAATTTGAAATTTGATTTTCATTTGAAATCACAGTGTTTATGACAATTTCTTCACAAATGACACATATTTCACAAATTGGTCACAGTGTGACTTCAAAGCATTGTCGCTTTCGTCACAGGTTCGTCACAAAGTTAATGCCAAAATAGTCACAAATGACACACTTTTCACAAATTTGTCACACCGTGACTTCACAGAGTGGTCACAATGTGATGTCACAAACGACCTCTAAATCGGCCATAACGACCTCGCATTCTAGTCACTATGACGTCACATCGACGGTCACAAAATCGCGGTGTGACTTCACAACGACGTCGCCGTGACGTCACCATGCTTTACGGGTATTTAAAGTAAAAAAATCAATTTTATAAAATTACTAAAACTAACTTTTTATACGGTCCCCCAGTCCCTATAGTTATATTTAGTAAAAGTTTACACATATCATATCAGATATAACACAAAAAGTTTGACATCTGTACTACAAAAATTGACACAGTTATTAAATTTCAAAGTTTGAGATTCTCCGACACGATTTTGTCTTTCATTGAGGGATCAGTTAAAAGATGAATTAATGTAATTCGAGATCAAAATCAGTGTGCAATGTCCTTTTTACAGCGAAACCACCTTTAGCCGGTATCGTCGGTACGTTTGAATATTTTTCGACCCATAAAAGTTAGCTCAAATTTTTAGATGAAAGAACCCTATTTGGTGATTCCCCAAATAGGCGATACCAGCTAAAGGTGTTTCGCAGTAAAAAGGGCATTGCACCCTGATTTTGATCTCCAATTATTTTAATTCATCTTTTAACTGATCCCTCAATGAAAGACAAAATCATGTGCAAAAATCTTAAACTTTGAAATTTAATAACTGTGACAATTTTTGTAGTACAGATGTCAAACTTTTTGTGTTATATCTGTTATGGTATGTGTAAATTTTTACTAAATATAACTATAGGGACTGGGGGACCGTATAAAAAGTTAGTTTTCGTAATTTTTATAAAATTGATTTTTTGCGTTAAATAATGCCACATCATGAGTATTTACCTCATTTGACGCGTTTTTGTAATTGGAACTATATGTCTACGACCAACGGTTGAGAAATTAAAGATCGGCGATAGATAACATATTGCACCCTGTATTATATTTATGCACCTAAAAGTAATCCTTGTACATTTATTTGTGTTTTATATATATTTTAATTCTTTAACTCAAAGTAAATATAGCACTAGAATTTTAATTTTCATTTATTGAAATAAGATCGATGAAGAAGCATCTTATTCAAAGACGTCATTGTTTTCTCCGTGACATGAAAATCATGTACAGTTTGTCTAATAACGCTGCAATCGATTTCATCTATAAATGTTTTTTTAAGACATTCTTTTAAACCCTTCTTTAGATGAACAAAAAAAAAAAGGATTACGTTCATCTCCTGTTTCTCGACAAACCTTATTAGTATTACTGGAAACCCCGGCAATTTGACTGGCTCGTTTTGTAGAATGAGCTAGAGGAACAATTAATTCTTCTTTTTCTGCTTCTTGGTCACAAAACTGAATAACATTATATATAATTTTCTTACTACCACTCCTGAAAGATATATTTCTACTCAAACTAGCCATTTGAACACTAAATATAGAAGTTTTAATTTGAATTAAAACGAGATAGTAATAGAATTTTAAACTTTGATCGGAAGTAAAAAGAAACGAACAAGTCAGCACCAACCATAGTGACAACGCAGACGAGAACACGTAGAACTTCGAAAAAATGCCCATCTCAGCCTAACATCCCTTTGGATAGTAGGATCGTCTCAAAGTGCTAGGCGCGGCTTTCGAAAACGAACAGTATGTATCAGTATAACATTTTACGCTGATTTAACCATCATTATTATTATTTTAAGAAATAGCTATTCCCTTAATACTTTAACCCTTTCGGCCCTGATTTTTTTTTTCAGTTTGGGGTAAAAATCTCTTTTACGCTAATAAAATTAAAATTAACTAACAAAATCACAGGAGTTAGATTTTACTGAAATTTAACGAATATGCTAGTTTATGAAACCAAATGAATGTAGTTATTTCGCTTTATTTGCATATGACAATAGTCGAAGGAAGAATTTTTGAAGACTTTTGGAAAATGTATTACAACAGAAAACAGACATAAAAACATACTAGTATTTTTTATTGTTTATCACAAATTATTCATTCAGAAAAGTAGTCCCAAATTTAAGTTTAAACCCTTTCAACTCTAACTTTTTTCTTAAGTCCAAAAAAGTCAAAACTTTGTCAACTATTTTTTGTTTTTTTACTATTTCAAAGCTAGATGGCGCTACTTGTCAGCTAAAAAGTCAAAATATAGAATGCACATATGTGGTTATGAGGATTTTACGTATCTACAAGGCGTTATTTATAGTTTAAAACATCTTAAAAGTAAGGAACACATTTGTGACCGCCAGGGCCTAAAGCGATACTCTGTCTGGGTCGACATATATCCGATGTTGCTGTAGCGGACTGAACCATAAATTCAAATTATGGGCTCTTATGGCATTGTACATAACTATAATAATAATTTTTTTCATTTGTAATATTTCCAAAACTATCAGATTGTTTTGCGCTTAAACAGAAAAGAAAAATAAACTAATGCATTACCAGTAATTTTAAAAATGTTTGTTTTGAAAAATCAATTTCAAAATTAAACATACATTATAAACAAACAATGAAAAAAAAAACAGTCGAAGTGTTATAAATATGAATCAATTGAAAACCCGATATAAAACTGTATAAATTCATATAACAGACGGAAAAGAATACAGCTATAAATGAGCTTATTTCCTTTCCCCACACGTATAAATATGGAATAGATTTAAAAATGGCAAAAACAAATTCAGAAAGCCTCAATGTGTTAAAAAATACGTTAAAGTTTCCATAATTGAGTATTCATCATGTTTCAATACGTTAAGTCATATGACGTTATACATTCACCTGCTGACGTCCATAACATTTCCAATATATAACGTGATATTAACTTTTTTTAAAATTCGTCAAAGTTTTTATCGCATTTTCATTTTTCACGTGGAAATCTTGCAATAGAAAAGTTATGACGTAATATTCAATTTTTTAAAAATTCGTCAAACTATTTATTTCATTTTCATTTTTCACATGGAAATCTTGCAACAGAAAAGTAATTGTTGTGGTAAGAATTTTATTGTGGATTTTTAATTGTTAGCAACTGCTATAACGAAAAATGTTTAAATTTGATAGGAAATTGCTGTTAAAATTGGTAGTATTTTATTAATTAAAAATGAACTATAAATTATTTCGATTCCGGATTACTTTAGTTGCATCGGCCGTGATTTAATACACATGTGCATAACATTCACAATTCTGGCTTCCAAAATGTGGATTTGCATAGAATTATAGACAGACAGACAAATTTTCATTTTTACATATTAGATTCTGAATAGAACAAAATAGACCGTGTGAAAATATTTAAATTAGAACCGAGTAAATTTTATATTTTAATGTGTACCTTGACACAGATTTGAATTGATTTTTACTTTCTTCTATCTTTACAAGAAGAAAGTATTGGATTCATGAAAATTTTCGAATTCCGGTTTTCGACGGATTTACACGTTTTAGGGGTCAGAGATTCCAAAAAACATGTTTTTACAAAATGTCTGTCTGTGACTCTGTGAGTCTGTCTGTCTGTCTGTCTGTCTGTGTGTATGTGACACAAATTTTGTGGGCGCTCTATCTCAAGAACTAATGCACGGAATTTAATAAAAATTGATATTCAGTTAGTGCCTAATACAAATTGATGCTGATTAGTTTTTGGTGTAAATCGCTCAACAGGTGGCGCTGCAATGCTGCATTTTTCACGATTTTCGCAATAGCTCTATCTCAAGAACTAATGCACGGATTTTGATCAAACTTCAGATTTAGTTAGTCCTTGATATGAATTGATGATGATTACGTTTTGGTGTAAATCGCCCAACAGGTGGCGCTGTTATGATGAATTTTGCAGGATTTACACGATTTCCCCAATAGCTCTATCTTAAGAACTAACGCACGGATTTTCATCAAACTTCAGATTAAGTTAGTCCTTGATATGACTAGCTACTGATTAGGTGTTGGTGTAAATCGCCCAAAAGGTGGCGCTGCTCTTCTGCCTTTTCCACGATTGCCTCGAAAGCTCGATCAATAGAACTAATGGACCAATTTTCATCTAACTTCAGATTTAGTTGTATGTTGACACAAGTTGTTGTTAATTAGGTTTTGGTGTTAATCACCCAATAGGTGGCGCTGCTAGGCAGAAATTTTCACGATTTTCGCTATTGCTCTATCTCAAAAACTAATGTACGGATTTTCTCCAAACTTCAGATTCAGTCAGACGTTGACATAAATTGTTGCTGATTAGGATTTGGTGTAAATCACCCAATAGGTGGCGCTGCTAGGCAGCATTTTGCTGAATTTAGACGATTTCAGTGATAGTCATATCTCAAGAACTAATGCACGGGATTTCATATCGTTAGAATCCTCCTGAGATGCATAGATTGCCATTTAATTTTGGCAGTGTGATAGCGAATTTTGAAGTATTAACATGTATGAGATAGAAGAAAGTTTTGGGATTTTGGTTCTGTTTTTCTCAAAACATGTTTTTGCAACTTGCGCGCATCGTAAAAAGGAAAACAATTTGCAGACTGTTGGGATTTTTTTCATAAATATGTGCAAAATGACTGTAACTACAATCTCAAACTGTTTTTGGTCTGATTTTATTCGTTTCCATTATAATGCATTTTTTAACGTGATAAACATTCAGTAGCGTAGCAATTTAAAAATTATGGCGAAGGCTTAAATAATGTTTAACTCAGTATGCTCAAAATAACTGTGAAACTGAGGCAATCAATTAATGATAAAAAGTTTTCTTAAGAGGTAATTATGTTGATTAATTAATAATTTTATTCGTAATTAAAAATGTGTATGCGCATTATTTCAAAGTAAACAATAAAAATTAAAATAAATTTTACAACTTTTTTGTAATGTTGTAATATGACAGCAGAGTACGAAAGAAATGTTTCTTAATAGTAGTTAAAAAAAAAGCAGTTACAAATTTTGGGTAATAGCACTTTTCTTGATTATAAACACTTTTCTGAGAATAGCTGTACATTTTGAGAAGTGAGAGTGAAATGTTGTGCGTGCTACACTGCTCTCAAGCTCGATGTTGGTAATTCACGCTGAAATCAAGAGTTGGTTCAAAATTTTCACGAAAAGTTCTTGACTGCAATAGTACTTTACTTGATTATAAACACTTTTCGGAGAATAACTGCACTTTTTGAGAAGTGGGGGGGGGGGTATTTGTGCGTATGCTTTACTGCTATCACGTTCGATGCCGGCAATTCTTTCTGAAAATCGACTGAAATCAAGAGTTGGGTGAAAATTTGCACGAAACGTTGTTGAGTGTAAAAGTACTTTACTTGATTACAAACACTTTTCTGATAATAGCTGTAATTTTTGAGAAGTGTGGGTTAGAGGTCTGCACTGGCCCGGGCTTGGCCCGAGCTTGTACCCGGCCCGCAATTAGGACAATTTTTTCAACGGGTCGGGCCGGGACGACAGACAAAATAAATGGACTGGGCCGGCAAAAAAATTGAACGGGCCTGCAGGGCCGGTCTGATAAAAAAAAATTAATCGGGACTATCGGCCTGATATAAGAATTCAAGTGAAGCAGATAAAATACGATCCATTTTCAAGGAATATGACTTTCTCGAGAAGTATAAATGTGCGTCACGAGCCGATGCGAGTTTAACATCGTCAATACAGAAATGTAACACGTCCATCGTAGAGATCGGCACCGTACAGTTATATGATGTCTGATCCCGAGTTTAATTTTTTCGACAGACTCTTTCTCAGGATGTGTTGTGTAGGGCAGACATTATATGTTTTGTAAAAGTATTAATAGTGATAATGAACTTCTGTTAACAGTATCTTTGGACATGTACCTTAAGGTGGTTCTCATACTTACTGGCTCAACAGTGCGAAACTTTCAGACTCATTTTTAACTATAAAGGCATAAAATGGACAGGCCTGACTATTGAAGGCATTTGGAGTCGAATAGCATTTTCCATTTTTGATAAATTAATTAAAGAGATAACAGAGACTCTTGTCACGTGACGGTTCGTTTTCTCCTTTCCTGTGCTGTTGCTTCCGTAAATTCGATTCAAAACACTAACTTTAGCAGTATTTTGTGAAAGATATATTGCTTTTATCTAAGAAAAAAAAGACATAGTTTCTGAATAAGAATACCTGCAAATCTTACTCGTTTTCGAAAAGAAATGAATTCATAAATGTGTCAAAATGTAGCTCATTTGGATTTGAGAAAAGCCTTAAAAAGGAGAAAAATATTTTCAGAAATCTACTTTTTATTATATAACTGCAAAAGTTATCATGTTTTTTAACTCTTTATTCTAAACTACATTCCTCTTTTAATGAACCATTATTTGAATTTTGAAACGTCTATAGAGACGATGACTAAAACACTGTAAGTAATCGTTAATGTTTACTATTGTGTGCTTTCTATTTGGCGAATACATAGTAATTTAAAATATGCTGTAAAATGTTCCCATAAATATGTATGTAGTATTCATTAAAATAATCTTAATTGTATGTCGATGAAAAAGGGAATTTTTTGTAGAAATTGAGACGGGTCGGACCTGTTTTCACTGATTTTTGTACGGGCCAGGCCGAGAACTGTAATAATGCAATCGGTCCGGGCCAAACTTTCAATTTTTACACCGGGCCGGTCGAAGATAGCTTTCGTCTGGGCCGTGCCTGGAAATTCCGACCCGCGCAGTCCTTTAGTGAGGGTACAATTTTGCACATATGCTGCACTGCTATCACACTCGATGTTAACAATTCTCTATGAAAATTGGCTGAAATCAGGATTAATCTCAAAATTTGTCGGAAAAGTTGTTGAATGTAATAGCACTTTACTTGATTATAAAATCTTTTGTTAGAATAGCTATTCTTTTTGAGATTTCAGGATGACAACTTGCCCCACCAGTGGCGGAAATGTTCTGCTCTCGAAGCTGGTAGACGGGAGGTGCTGGATTCGAACCCAATCGCGCCCGTCGGCCTAATCGTTCGAAGTTTTCCTGGTTTTCTTCGAACTGTGGTTTTCCAAGCGTAAATACGGGTTAGGTTCCCGTAGAAAGACCCCCACGGAGGGCACTCCCCTTCCCCCTTAGGGCCTATATCCCTCGTGTTGATAATTGGCCGTCATAAACACAACCAACCAGGATGACAACTTGCGGGTAGGCTTCACTAATTTTACACTCGATGGTGGCAATTCTCTTTGAAAATCGGCTGAAATCCAGAGTTGGTTCAAATTTTGCACGAAACTTCGTTGATTGTAAAAGCACTTCACTTGATTATAAACACTTTTCTGAGAATAGATATTTACATATATGTAATAACACGATTTTCAGATAAAGTAATTATGAAAGAAAAAACTATCACAATAAGGAGTTTTGACTGTATTTATCAGCTTCTGAAATGATATCCTAAGCTGTAAGGAATATCAATAAAAATACCACGTCTCTTTAATCTACTTCCCTGCCATCAATTCCGAAATAAACTTCTACGAATGACAAAATTTATGACTCTTTAATAGTCACAAATTCCTTGAATAAAGTACTCTTCCTTCGAAATGGGTTGTGTAATCTTTGAAACTAAATTGGATATCTTTAAAAGAGAATTGATTTACGATGTCTAAGGAGTTCCAATTGACCAAACTTGCAGAGACTTTAGTTGCAGAAAGACACTTTTAGTTCATCTCAGAATGAAATATGTATCGTAAA
Source organism: Maratus speciosus (assembly GCA_963932465.1). Lineage (NCBI taxonomy): Eukaryota > Metazoa > Arthropoda > Arachnida > Araneae > Salticidae > Maratus > Maratus speciosus. Next base: position 495,415,665 of record OZ010794.1, on the reverse strand, counting down.
TGTCTGAAAAGTTATTAAATTTTGCTCCTGTCTGGCCACCTCTTTAAAAAAAGAATGGAAAGCATTTTATTTTCGTAAAATATCGTGACCTTTATGCTTTCTGCCCTCTTTTATTTTCCACTTTATAGATGAAGTTATGTAATAAAGTTTCTTTTATGACTGACTTACGTATTTTAATATGTTAAGCTGATTTTGATATAATGGAATATAGTTCTTCTTATCACATAACTGTATCGTAAAATTTTATACTGTCTTTCGTAGTTTTGATCATACTGATTTGATATCACTCTTTTTAAGTATAATAACTTCACAAGTAAAAAAATGTCCACTATCGATATTGAAAGATTTCATGTTATTTTCGTATATTTATTGCATTTGACTGTTGTGTGAATGATAATACTTTTGATACCTTTTATTCAATTGTAGATTGTTATTAAGAGGGGAGGCGAAAGCATCTCCACTTTCGGCGAAATTCGGGGGCAGAAGTCACGTAGTCGACGCAGTTTTTGATTTTAAAATCTCCTTAAATTTACAAAAAAATAATAAATTCGTGACATTTTAAAAAGTTAAAGGAATTAGACATATTTCAAATACGTGAAAGGATTTTTGAATGCTGTTATCGAATTTGGACATTGTGAAAAAACTAACTACATTCAAGCAGTAGCTAAGAAAGAAAACCATTATATTATCTAGAAAATGCATTGAAATTGTACAGTGTGTAACAAAAATCAAGCACGACAACAATTTTTAAATAACACTTTAAAGAACACTTTAATTAATTCACTTTATTTCAATATCTTATATATATCTGCGCGTGTAAATATTTGCAGTCTCAACACTAAATTTAACAAAATTATGTTTTTAATTTTGCTTCAAACTATGGAGTTTAAGAATGGAACATTAACTTCTTGAGCTCTAGCACTGTTAGCGGATGTATGTCACTGGCCGCCAGTGTTACCATGTCTGGCAGCCTTTTTTTTTTTTTTTTTTTTAGAAATTTTGAATTCACACCACAAAAATTTAATAGGTATTTTTATTTCACTTTATTTATAGAAAATGAGTGATCTTGTAAAGCAAAAATAAGAATTAAAACCTTCCGGTGAGAATTCGGAATGTCTAATTAAAAAATCGGCCAGATATCAGGACGTGCGCTGCAACATCATTGTCGGAAATGACACCGCCCCCTGAATACTAGGCCTGAGCGCTGACACAAAAATGGCGGCTAACGAAGGCGGATTTTCTTCAGCGTGTGTACGGTCCCTTAAATATTCGTACCAATATTTTTTTTCAGCTTTATTTTTCTGAAATTAAACAAGTCAGAGAAATCTTTTATAAAATACTTGTGTCTACATTTAAGGGACCGTACCTACGTTTAAAAAAATCCGACTTCGGCAGTCGCCATTTTTCTGTCAGCGCTCAGACCTAGTATTCAGGGGGCGGTGGAAATGACCAAAATAGCATGATATGCGCTGCGTACGTCATAGAGCGTAATTATGTTAAAAGTTTAAGCACAAACTGTTTTTAAGCAAATTTTAGAAAATGACGTAAGCGGATGCGTTTTTTAAAATGTTTTCTGGATTTTTAAAGAGCACCATGTGGATGTTTTAGCATTAATATAAAATGCAAAGTCGGAAGAATTGTTTCCTGATGAGGTGCCATAAGTGCAGTATGAGAACAAATCATAAGTCTCTTTCTGAAATTGCAGCTGCACTAAAAGAACAAAAAAGGAAATTTGTCAAGTTTTGGATTATTGTGAAGATTTCAAACAAAAATTGCATACAGGAAGGCCGCCAGTGACGAGTATCTGCAAAGGCCGGCGTCAGAAACCTTGCTTCAACTGGCAATTTTACTCTTTCACAAATTAAAAAAAGAAGTTGGAAGTTGAAAAAACTATTGACCGAACAGTTTCACAATGTAGGCACGTGAAATATCGTAAAACCTTTCAATTAAAATGTTTGAAACCACACCTTAAACAAACTCGAATACAGTGGGTCTAAATAGCATATGTTATTTGATGATAGGGTGGCTGAATATCATATTTAGCTATGAAGAAAAAAAATTATGCGGTCCTGATGCGTTTGCATGCTATTGGAAGGAATTTCAAAAAGAACTAACTACTTTGTGTATTATTATTTATTAGATAACTTAGTGATGTTTCTGTAATGTTCTGGGGGCTATTTCTTTCAATGTTCAGACGCCCCTAGTATTCTTCTGTGGCCGCAAATGATCAGAAAGCTATTAAGTGGTATTTGGCAATAATTTGCTTTCTGTTGGCAAAACTGTAATGTGAAGAATTTTGGATTTTAGAAAATAAAAACCATTTAAGCCATGAATCCAAATCAACGTAACATTGGTTTAGGTCGAACATGGTTGCAGATTTGAAATGTCCAATGTTTAGTCGTAACTAAATCCAATAGAAAACATAGGGGGTATTTTCAAACGCGGTGTTTGCCCAAATACTGCGCCATATTCCTCAATTAAGGACTTGAAATATGCCAGTGAGAACGTGTGGTTTAAAATAAACCCGGGAACATAACAGAACCTGATTTCATTAATGGAAGACCATGTATTTAAGTTACTAAACATAATGGAGCAATAATCAAATACTATTTTTTTTATTACCCAGAAAATATATATTATATTCATTTATTTTTAATTCGTCTATAGAAAATTGTTACAATGTTTGAAACCACACCGAAAACAAACTCAAATATAGTGGGTTTAAATAACATATGTTGTTTGATGATAGGTGGCTGAATATCATATTTAGCTATGAAGAAAAAAAAATATGCGGTTCTGATGCGTGATCCCCAAATACTACGCCATATTCCTCAATTAAAGACTTGAACTATGCCAGTGAGAGCGTGTGGTTTAAAATAAAGCCGGAAACATAACATAACTTGATTTTATTAATCGAAGACCGTGTATTGAAGTTATTAAACATAATGGAGCAATAATCAATTACTATTTTTTTTATTACCCAATAAATTATATATTATATTCATTTATTTTTAATTCGTCTATAGAAAATTGTTACAATGTTTGAAACCACACCATAAACAAGTTCGAATACAGTGGGTTTAAATAACATATGTTATTTGATGATAGGTGGCTGAATATCATATTTAGCTGTGAAGAAAAAAAAATATGCGGTTCTGATGCGTGATCCCCAAATACAACGCCATATTCCTCAATTAAAGACTTGAACTATGCCAGTGAGAACGTGTGGTTTAAAATAAAGCAGGAAACATTACAGAACCTGATTTTATTAATGGAAGACCGTGTATTGAAGTTATTAAATATAGTGGAGCAATAATCAATTACTATTTTTTTTATTACCCAGAAATTATATATTATATTCATTTATTTTTAATTCGTCTATAGAAAATTGTTAGAATGTTTGTAACCACACCATAAACGAGCTCGAATACAGTGGGTTTAAATAACATATGTTATTTGATGATAGGTGGCTGAATATCATATTTAGCTGTGAAGAAAAAGAAATATGCGGTTCTGATGCGTGATCCCCAAATACTACGCCATATTCCTCAATTAAAGACTTGAACTATGCCAGTGAGAACGTGTGGTTTAAAATAATGCCAGAAACATAACAGAACCTGATTTTATTAATGGAACACCGTGTATTGAAGTTATTAAACATAATGGAGCAATAATCAATTACTATTTTTTTTATTACCCAGAAATTATATATTATATTCATTTATTTTTAATTCGTCTATAGAAAATTGTTAGAATGTTTGTAACTACACCATAAACAAGCTCGAATACAGTGGGTTTAAATAACACATGTTATTTGATGATAGGTGGCTGAATATCATATTTAGCTGTGAAGAAAAAGAAATATGCGGTTCTGATGCATGATCCCCAAATACTACGCCATATTCCTCAATTAAAGACTTGAACTATGCCAGTGAGAACGTGTGGTTTAAAATAAAGCCGGAAACATAACAGAACCTGATTTTATTAATGGAAGACCGTGCATTGAAGTTATTAAACATAATGGAGCAATAATCAATTACTATTTTTTTTATTACCCAGACATTATATATTATATTCATTTATTTTTAATTCGTCTATAGAAAATTGTTAGAATGTTTGTAACTACACCATAAACAAGCTCGAATACAGTGGGTTTAAATAACACATGTTATTTGATGATAGGTGGCTGAATATCATATTTAGCTGTGAAGAAAAAGAAATATGCGGTTCTGATGCGTGATCCCCAAATACTACGCCATATACCTCAATTAAAGACTTGAACTATGCCAGTGAGAACGTGTGGTTTAAAATAATGCCAGAAACATAACAGAACCTGATTTTATTAATGGAACACCGTGTATTGAAGTTATTAAACATAATGGAGCAATAATCAAATACTATTTTTTTTATTACCCAGAAATTATATATTATATTCATTTATTTTTAATTCGTCTATAGAAAATTGTTAGAATGTTTGTAACTACACCATAAACAAGCTCGAATACAGTGGGTTTAAATAACACATGTTATTTGATGATAGGTGGCTGAACATCATATTTAGCTGTGAAGAAAAAGAAATATGCGGTTCTGATACGTGATCCCCAAATACTACGCCATATTCCTCAATTAAAGACTTGAACTATGCCAGTGAGAACGTGTGGTTTAAAATAATGCCAAAAACATAACAGAACCTGATTTTATTAATGGAACACCGTGTATTGAAGTTATTAAACATAATGGAGCAATAATCAAATACTATTTTTTTATTACCCAGAAATTATATATTATATTCCTTTATTTTTAATTCGTCTATAGAAAATTGTTAGAATGTTTGTAACTACACCATAAACAAGCTCGAATACAGTGGGTTTAAATAACACATGTTATTTGATGATAGGTGGCTGAATATCATATTTAGCTGTGAAGAAAAAGAAATAAGCAGTTCTGATGCCTGATCCCCAAATACTACGCCATATTCCTCAATTAAAGACTTGAACTATGCCAGTGAGAACGTGTGGTTTAAAATAAAGCCGGAAACATAACAGAACCTGATTTTATTAATGGAAGACCGTGCATTGAAGTTATTAAACATAATGGAGCAATGATCAATTACTATTTTTTTATTACCCAGAAATTATATATTATATTCATTTATTTTTAATTCGTCTATAGAAAATTGTTAGAATGTTTGTAACTACACCATAAACAAGCTCGAATACAGTGGGTTTAAATAACACATGTTATTTGATGATAGGTGGCTGAATATCATATTTTGCTGTGAAGAAAAAGAAATATGCGGTTCTGATGCGTGATCCCCAAATACTACGCCATATTCCTCAATTAAAGACTTGAACTATGCCAGTGAGAACTTGCGGTTTAAAATAAAGCCGGAAACATAACAGAACCTGATTTTATTAATGGAAGACCGTGTATTGAAGTTATTAAACATAATGGAACAATAATCAATTACTATTTTTTTATTACCCAGAAATTATATATTATATTCATTTATTTTTAATTCGTCTATAGAAAATTTTAGAATGTTTGTAACTACACCATAAACAAGCTCGAATACAGTGGGTTTAAATAACACATGTTATTTGATGATAGATGGCTGAATATCATATTTAGCTGTGAAGAAAAAGAAATATGCGGTTCTGATGCGTGATCCCCAAATACTACGCCATATTCCTCAATTAAAGACTTGAACTATGCCAGTGAGAACGTGTGGTTTAAAATAATGCCAGAAACATAACAGAACCTGATTTTATTAATGGAACACCGTGTATTGAAGTTATTAAACATAATGGAGCAATAATCAATTACTATTTTTTTTATTACCCAGAAATTATATATTATATTCATTTATTTTTAATTCGTCTATAGAAAATTGTTAGAATGTTTGTAACTACACCATAAACAAGCTCGAATACAGTGGGTTTAAATAACACATGTTATTTGATGATAGGTGGCTGAATATCATATTTAGCTGTGAAGAAAAAGAAATATGCGGTTCTGATGCATGATCCCCAAATACTACGCCATATTCCTCAATTAAAGACTTGAACTATGCCAGTGAGAACGTGTGGTTTAAAATAAAGCCGGAAACATAACAGAACCTGATTTTATTAATGGAAGACCGTGCATTGAAGTTATTAAACATAATGGAGCAATAATCAATTACTATTTTTTTTATTACCCAGACATTATATATTATATTCATTTATTTTTAATTCGTCTATAGAAAATTGTTAGAATGTTTGTAACTACACCATAAACAAGCTCGAATACAGTGGGTTTAAATAACACATGTTATTTGATGATAGGTGGCTGAATATCATATTTAGCTGTGAAGAAAAAGAAATATGCGGTTCTGATGCGTGATCCCCAAATACTACGCCATATACCTCAATTAAAGACTTGAACTATGCCAGTGAGAACGTGTGGTTTAAAATAATGCCAGAAACATAACAGAACCTGATTTTATTAATGGAACACCGTGTATTGAAGTTATTAAACATAATGGAGCAATAATCAAATACTATTTTTTTTATTACCCAGAAATTATATATTATATTCATTTATTTTTAATTCGTCTATAGAAAATTGTTAGAATGTTTGTAACTACACCATAAACAAGCTCGAATACAGTGGGTTTAAATAACACATGTTATTTGATGATAGGTGGCTGAACATCATATTTAGCTGTGAAGAAAAAGAAATATGCGGTTCTGATACGTGATCCCCAAATACTACGCCATATTCCTCAATTAAAGACTTGAACTATGCCAGTGAGAACGTGTGGTTTAAAATAATGCCAAAAACATAACAGAACCTGATTTTATTAATGGAACACCGTGTATTGAAGTTATTAAACATAATGGAGCAATAATCAAATACTATTTTTTTATTACCCAGAAATTATATATTATATTCCTTTATTTTTAATTCGTCTATAGAAAATTGTTAGAATGTTTGTAACTACACCATAAACAAGCTCGAATACAGTGGGTTTAAATAACACATGTTATTTGATGATAGGTGGCTGAATATCATATTTAGCTGTGAAGAAAAAGAAATAAGCAGTTCTGATGCCTGATCCCCAAATACTACGCCATATTCCTCAATTAAAGACTTGAACTATGCCAGTGAGAACGTGTGGTTTAAAATAAAGCCGGAAACATAACAGAACCTGATTTTATTAATGGAAGACCGTGCATTGAAGTTATTAAACATAATGGAGCAATGATCAATTACTATTTTTTTATTACCCAGAAATTATATATTATATTCATTTATTTTTAATTCGTCTATAGAAAATTGTTAGAATGTTTGTAACTACACCATAAACAAGCTCGAATACAGTGGGTTTAAATAACACATGTTATTTGATGATAGGTGGCTGAATATCATATTTTGCTGTGAAGAAAAAGAAATATGCGGTTCTGATGCGTGATCCCCAAATACTACGCCATATTCCTCAATTAAAGACTTGAACTATGCCAGTGAGAACTTGCGGTTTAAAATAAAGCCGGAAACATAACAGAACCTGATTTTATTAATGGAAGACCGTGTATTGAAGTTATTAAACATAATGGAACAATAATCAATTACTATTTTTTTATTACCCAGAAATTATATATTATATTCATTTATTTTTAATTCGTCTATAGAAAATTTTAGAATGTTTGTAACTACACCATAAACAAGCTCGAATACAGTGGGTTTAAATAACACATGTTATTTGATGATAGATGGCTGAATATCATATTTAGCTGTGAAGAAAAAGAAATATGCGGTTCTGATGCGTGATCCCCAAATACTACGCCATATTCCTCAATTAAAGACTTGAACTATGCCAGTGAGAACGTGTGGTTTAAAATAATGCCAGAAACATAACAGAACCTGATTTTATTAATGGAACACCGTGTATTGAAGTTATTAAACATAATGGAGCAATAATCAATTACTATTTTTTTTATTACCCAGAAATTATATATTATATTCATTTATTTTTAATTCGTCTATAGAAAATAAATAGCTACTGTGCTTAAATTTTTGTGCACAAGCTAATTTGTGTTCTTTTGCTGAATTCTATATTTTTAGATAAAATTTAATGCAGAATTGCGTTAAACTTAAAAGACATGGGCAGTTTGTACACTGTAAAAAAAAATCTGTAAAGTTACTAAAGTTTTTCTAGGAAACTGTGATTCCTAGAACTTTTCATGTAACGGTAACAACAAAAATTCCTGTAACAGCATCTGTTACAGGAATTTTTCTGGTTGCCGTTACATAAAAATTTCTTGGAATCCCAGTTTCCTAAAAAAAACTTTAGTAACTTTACAGATTTTTTTTACAGTGCAGTAACATAAAGACACAAATGACCTACTTTATGCGCCGAGGCTATTTAAAGTCTAAATAGCAACTTTTAATAACATCATTGTTTAATGCAATGGCCAGCAATAAAGTATAATTGTAATAAACATCAAATTGTTTTTAAAAGACTAATTGCAGTAGAATTAATGTAAGAAGGACAGTTTGAAGTAACGTAAACAAATGGATAATGTAATCTATGTACGACGCCTTTTAAAGACTAAATATCAACTTTTGATGCTAAAGAAGAATACCTTCTAATTTCTAGTAATAGTAATAAAGTAATGAACGTCACATTTATAAAACAAATAATTCAAATAAGAAAGAAAATAGAATAAATTACACACATACATGGGCGGCGTATTGCGCTACGCCATTGTTGACTTTCCAATAAAAATAACGAAAGAGAACAGAAAAAAATGTGAATTTCAACTTTAAAATTGGTTGTATAGAGAAAATCGAGAGCTGACGTTAATCGCGTAATTATTTTGGGACTGTTTCGCAACTGTTTTTCCCAGAGTGTTGCATTCAGTACGCCGCGTCCGTATATTTAATGGTTAAGTATATATTTTTTAACTACATTTTTTAAACAACATTTTGTAGCACATATGAACATAGATTTGAATTAGGGTGAATAATTAAATTTATTTTGAAAGTTGTTATTGTACTTGAACTTTTGACACACACTATATATTGCAAAATGCAAACCTTCTTTTAAACATATTTACGAGCAAATAGCAAACAATGAGCAGTTCATAGGAATATTGATTTTAAATGTCTAACTATCCTTAGAGGTTAAAGAAGAAAAATAATGCTTCTAAATATAAAGAATAAAAATGTCTTTGTTGTCTTTTTACTTTACATTTTGCTTTACCCCCACTCCTGTCCTCCCAAAAAAGGGAGTTCAAGAAAAAGTATAGCAGTTTTACAAACAAGACAATACTTAAAAACAAGACTGCATTATTTTATAAACATAGCAGTGATATATCCATTAGCTAGTGGGAGAAATGTGTCTAAAAAGAAAGATAAGTACTTTGCTCTTTTTAGCTATAAGTGTGATAAATTTTAGTACTATTTTCACCATTAGTAAAAAGCTGAATAAAACTTTAAAAGCTATGATTTAAAAAACTGTTTACTAGATTTCTTTCGAAATATTTTCCCTGGTTTATTTATTTAATGCAAATATACATAATTTTCAATATTCTCATGTTTGTACGATCATTAGCATTTGGTCTTATTTATCTATTTATTTTATTTTTCAAAGTAACGTTTTCATGAAATTGTATAATTACAGGAACTAAAAATATAGAGTTCCCAAAAAGGAAGTACAGATGGGTGACAAAATAATGCGAACACCTATGACACCGATGGCATACAAATTGCAACTCTTCCATAAATGTTCGAAGCACGACGTTCCCTTTGGACAGTTCCTGCTGAAATGGGTTCTGGAGATGACTATCTAGGACGCTATCTGGGATAAAGCGTGCCTGCGCTTTCTGACCGCTATGGGGGTCAACTCTCTTTTATCCCTCTCAGAAAGCTTTCTTTTCCATCCACTGTTGTACTTCGCAGACGACAATTCGCCGCATTTCGTGCATGCTGTCATAACGGTTGACACAGTACTCCTTGCACGCCCCAAATGATTAACTGTTTCCATCACGGAGCAACCAGCTCACCGCATACAACAATCATTCCTTTTTCGAACACTGACAAGTCAGTTACTACTGAGTTTTCCAGAGCGTATGGTAAGCGCATGCAACACATATGACGGATGTTGAGCGACTGATACCTTACCTTTCATAACCACTAGGTGACAGAATTGAGTGCAAAGTGACATGCGCATTCTGGTCCTTCGAATTGGGCCATACCTTTTTCATGGGTGTTCGTATTATTTTGTCACCCATCTGTATGTAGACCAGCGCAAACCATATCCTCGTCGAATTCACGGCTGAAATTTCAGGATTAATTGAGGGGCTCACAACCATAGTAGACCAAATTCATTTTGAAGGAAAAAAAATGATATAGTCCATTTAGTAGGTGCATAAAATCTGTTTTATTCACTCGCACAGTAAACCAAGTCTGTAAACAGATGCCATATATGAGAAAGTATGTGAAAACACACTTAATCTTAAGTAATTGTTTCTATTCTGTCTCTGGTCGAAAGTGTTCATTTATCATAAAATATCACTCTGTATGTACAGTCGTAGAAAAAAAAAAGTAAACACCCCCTACTAACTCCTCAACAAATTATCGTAGAAGAAAGTTACTGGTATCGAACGATCGGAAGTAAAGTCTACTTTTAAATGATGTATATAAAATTTGCTTAGAGAGCCATATACACATTAAAACGAACGATAACTTTTTTTTTCAATAGCAGTACACGATTCTGACAGCATAAATAAACTCTACGCCCTTCAATTAGCGTAAAAACAAATTTTTATGCAATTCGAACCGCAAGCTTCTGAGAAATTAATTATTTTAAAACCAGTTTATTTTAAGGGCAGTATCCAAATAAAATTTTGGCACGTGATTGTTAACCGAGAATCCCTTCTTGATCAAGGCACCTTAAGCAGTCAATTAAGCCTGTTAGATTACAGGATAGCATAAGAAATTTCAAAATATTTAGTCACTTCTATTATAGACGGCCCCTTAAACCATCATTTTGCCGTTTTTTAAGCATAATGTGAAAACTACTCTGAAGGAAAATATGAAATTTTGGATTTCAATAAAGCAGGACCTAATAAATCTGAATCCACCAAAAAAAATTGTAGGTTGCAATTCATAATTTTTTTTAATATTAATTTCATAATTCATATCAGAAAATTACATAAATTGCAAATTCAACATATTTATGTTTGGGTATATTAGTATTATTGATACATAAAAAATTTGGGACATTAGGATCATAATTTCAGAAGTTATGAATAAAAATATGAAAATGTAATTTAGCATTAGAAGCACTAAATTTTGAATGTTTATAATTCAAAATCTTATCATTCAAATGACTTGAAATTTGGTTTTTAGGCATAGTTTGAACCAAAGTTTTGAAATATCTCGTTAAAATTGGATATTGCCATTGAAAAAAATGAAGTTTGGATTCGTTTTAATATGTAGATGGACCCCTAAGCAAATTTTTATATCCGTCATTTGAAAGTAGACTTTATTTCCAATCTTTCGGTACCCGTAACTTTCGTCTACGATAATTTGTTGAGGAGTTAGTAGGGGGTGTTTACTTTTTTTCACACGACTGTACTTAATACGTTGACTTTAATAATGAGAAATCGATTGAATCGCTTCTCGTCTCTGATGATTTTCATAATCATCAATAATTGGTTCTTATGTGCTTTATCGAAAATATTCATAAATCATTCATTCATAATCATTCATTATGACTAGACAATCATTAGAAATGGTTTTTTCATCTACAGCAAGAAATAATGTTTGATGATACAACATTTAATTATTATTCAGAATATTGAAATAAAGAATAAATAAATGATCCTACTATATTTGAGGAGCTCATAATCATAGTAGACGAAATCCATTTTGAAAAAAATTGATACATTCCATTTAGAAGTTGCATATAATCGGTTTTATTCACTTCCACAATGGACTAAATCTGTAAACAGATGGCATATATGAGGCAGTATGTGAAAACAGACTTGGTTCACTGAGGGATTATATAAAACATACGTATTTTATGCAGTTTTTAAAGGGACAATCTCATTTTTAACATTTTCCAACAAAGGTGAAAAGTGTTTATGCATTCGGTTTGTCTGGCCGTCTGTCCGCGCTCTAACTCACGTAAGTATACTCGGATCGTTCTGAAATTTTTGGATGTTAGTAATCTCTACCATAGCACGAACTCTATTTCAAACGTAGTTTGTAGCATGTTTAGTTCATTTACAAGGACATTCAAAAGTTTTCCGTTACATTACGACCGTTGGTAAAAAATCGTTTCAAATGATTTTTAATGATGTTATACGCTTTCAAACATAATAAAATTTATATGCATTTATGAAGTACACTAAAATATGCATTACGTAGAATATGTGGTGCAAAGAATAATTATTATTATTCGTTTACAGGGCCACACAAAGAATTCCGTTACATAATGATATAGGGGTGGAGTGAATTTTTTTCCGGCGTATATTAATTATGTTAAATTATTTCATGTATAATGAAATTGATATAGATCGCTAAGGTTTACTATAATTTATTACATGTATAATACGAAGTGCATAGCATTTACAGGGACACACAAAAGATTTCAGATACTATATTGTATCCGAAGTACTGTGCGGTAGCGATGATTGCTGTAAAGGCATTTTTAATTATGTTATGTGCTTTTATGTTTCACTATATTTATGCATTGTATATGGTGTGTATAAATGCTGTAATTCATATACAGGGCTACACAAAGAATTCATATTAATTACTGGGTATCATTGCAAATTGCTTAAAGGTAGTTTTTAAATGAGTTATGCACTTTTACGCTGAACTGCATTTAGTTTACTAAGAAATGTTTGTAGAACATAGATAAATCATATACAGGGTCACGCAAAGAAATGGATACATAGCCGTATATAAATGATAATTTCTGGAAACGTGATTCCAGTAGTTTTAAGAGTGTTTTACTTTGAATTAAACTTTAACTAAATAGTGCGTGTAATAAAGGTGCTAGTTTAACTACAGGGTTGTACAAAAGTATACAAGTATGTTTCCATCTATTAGTATAATTTGCTGAAAGAGAAACTTCAAACTGTTATTCGGTTTCTTGCTAAACTAAATTTCCCCATTATATGGTATATATGTCAGCCAACAGATCAAATACAGAACTGTTAAAAAAAACTGGAATACATATTTGCCATGGACGGTAACTGCTGAAATCAATTTCTCAAAAGTTTTATGCGTTTTCTAAAATGTCTACTTAGTTCACTTATATACCTTATTTCCATAAATAACGAAGTTTAGTTTTGTTAACCATTTCACCGGCGACAGGTATGGGGAAACAATGCTTTTACCCCCAACATTTCTCAGGGCAAACGGTTAAGTGGTTAAAGCATTCAGGAAGTGTTGGAAAGTGTTTCATAATCTATGCTTAAAGCATGATTTTTCTTACTTGTTTAAAAATGGATTTGGTCTACTATAGTTGTGAGCCCCTCATTTAAAACTCTATCAGCATATTAAAATGCAACTAGTCTGCCAATTCATATCTTGGTTGAAACGCCTGCAGACCCAGTTTTTGTGGCTGATTGGTAGGTTTACCACTGTGTCTTCCTGCACTCAAAGATATGAAAACATAGAGAATTACGTGGCCATGGATTATATCATTGGTGGAAATAAATGAAATCGACTGAACAGGTCAGGAGGAGTTGCATCACAAAATTACAATTGGAGTGGACGCAAAACATCTCTCTCCGTCCTCAGCTCAGCGATATTTTGCAAACGTCTTCAACAATTCTCCCGTAGCCTTGTGTCATTACCATAGTGTTTTCTGCACTCAACGGTATGAAAATATGGAGGACTAGATAGCCACGACATCTATCAGTGGTTGAAATACACGGCAATCGGCTGAACAGCTTAAGAGGAGATGAATCACAAAAGTACAATTGGAGCGGACGCAAAAAAGCTTAGCTATCTCAGATCAGTGACATTTTACAAACGTCTACGAAAATTCTTCTGTAGCCTAGTGTCATTAACATAGTATCTTTACCTATTTTCTGCACTCAACGGTATGAAAATATGGAGTACTAGATAGCACGACATCTAACAGTGGTTGAAATACACGGCAATCGACTGAACAGCTTAAGAGGAGATGAATCATAAAAGTACAATTGGAGCGGACGCAAAAAGCTTAGCTATCTCAGATCAGTGACATTTTACAAACGTCTACGAAAATTCTCCTGTAGCCTGGTGTCATTAACATAGTATCTTTACCATTGTGTTTCCCTGCACTCAACGGTATAGAGACATGGAGGACTAGATGACCACGAAATTTACCACTGGTTGAAATGAATGAAATTCGATAGAACAACTTAAGAGTCGAATCAGAAAAGTACAATTGAACTTGGCGCAAAATAGCTTCACTCCCTCAGCTCAGTGACATTTTAGGAAAGTCTTCGAAAATTCTTCCGTAATCTAGTGTCATATTAAAAGTAGCCAAATTTTCTATATTCGTAGCGTTTCAGTAAATGCAACGAATATTCAATTAATTCGTCAAAGTTAGTTAATAACCGTTAAATTTAAGTAATACTTAATTCCTGTTAATTGAAAAGGTAATTTTATCTTTTTAAATTCAAAAGAAATTTTCACCAAATATTAAAAATTAAATAAAATTGGACCTGGAAGTTCGAAAGCGGGTGTATACAGGTGATCGCGATTACTGTTGAAACATTTATCTTCGGAGATATTTTACAAAATTTAACTTTTAAAAGTAGGAGCTTACCTCTTTTGAAATATAAATAAATATTATAACATACATTTCAAATCAGTAAGAAAAAGAGCATTATTAAAAGTATTTCGTATATTTTATTTGATATGAAAATAATTTATAAAATTTTCTTTCCCAGAAAAAAAAGAGGAAGCTTATCATAAATTTTCTACGATATCCAGTATATTAAGGATGCAAACAAAAATAAAACTTATGAGATACGCACAAACAACTTTCTAACCAATTAATTTCACTTTTGAAAGCTGCATACATTTTTCGAAAATAGCTGATAAAAAAAATAAAAAGCATGGAACTCAATTCCATATTATAATTAGATGCATTTTTTTATGAAGCTAATAATCTATAATCTTGTTGATACTGAAATATTGAATGAATTTACTTATGAGAATTTTGTTTGGGAAACTATGTAGTAACTTCTGAAAAAGATAGATTGGATATCGACTGTTTTCAAGCAGCTTGTATATTTAATTTATTAAAATGCAAAATATTCTTCTTTGACTTTTTTTAGAATAATTACAAATAAAAAGTGATTTTAAGAACTCGAGAACAAATTATTCACATATTATTATATACAGAAGGCTTTTTAAGGTACTTCTTGCAGGAATGACACAAATAATGAAAATAATCTTTAACGTCCATTAAGCTCTTTAATTTAAACAAGAAAGAAAAATCTTGCGTCAAGCATAGATTATGAAACACTTTTCAACACTAAACATATTGGACAATTGCACCATAATCAAATAAATAAACACACAATCTTGCTCAACCGATCTCAGTCTAATAATAAGGTGGACACAGCAGTGGTCGTTCGTTAGCTTCAGGGCCCCGAACCCTACCTTCCCGCTTTTCGGTGTTTTTAATTTGTGTAATTTCCCTTTGAAATTTGTTCGGTTTTGATTTTTGATTTTTTTTTTTCAGACTGGCTTCCGCAAAAGTGTCGGAATAAGAGTAGAATAAAGGGCTGCGGACGGAAAGAGGCCGCTCGCTGCGGCGGTTAAATCTTGTAACGATATTTTATCCTATAATACCCCAAAAATCTGGCATATTTTAATAAAGTCATGATTCTATATCTAATTACAATATTTCGGCTTAAACTTGTATTATGTTGCAATAACTTGAATGAAAACTCAGTTGAACGTAGTTCTGTCCCTCATGTGTAGATGGCGGAACTCGTAGTTTCTTAAATCGACCTTTAGATTCATTTGAACTCAGTTCATTAATAATTATTTTTTTTCACTGGATGGTAACACTACATTTTTGTATTCAAATCATTATTCAAGTTTCGACTAATTATCTCTTGGACAGAAAGCTTTCGTCTTTGTCATTTTACCATCATATTTTCCTGAAGACGGCTGTAGAAACAGCTCGAAACGTAGATTTTAAATGTTAGTTTATTAAAGTTCGTATTTTGTGCGGATTTGAGCAAGATTGTGTGTTTATTTACTTTCCAACATTTTCAGAATAATGTAACAAAACTTCATCATTTAATTAGTTGAAATAGGACGTCTAATTGAACCATTTGGAAACGCATAACACATTTGAAAACACAATTTCAGCAATTCCCATCTACGGTCGGAAAATTATTCAAATTCTTTGAGCAGCCCTGTATATGATATATATATTTGGATCTACTGACTACATTCATACAAAAATGTAGTATAATTAGGAAATAAATACCACAAATTAGAATTACCCTTCAGTAATTTCCGTTAATAATGATACGTGAATTCTTTTATGCAGCCCTGTATATGAGGTATAGAATTTATATACAACGAGTAAAATGCAAAAAAAAAGAATAGTCAAATTTAAAAGCGCATGCCGAAATCGAAAACGTACTTTCAGCATTTATTACCCAAAGACAGTAAGTAATGTAACTGATTTATTTTGTGTGTCCTGTAAATTAACGACAAATGCTATGAATGCCCTGTTTTATCGTAATCATCTTGTAGTGAAATTCAGTGACTTATATCAGCAATTGAAATAGCGTAATGTCATTAAAATACTCTGAAAACAATTTTTCCCATATACCATAATGTAAAGGAATCCTTTTGGGGATAATGAACTATTAATCGCACATGCTGCATAAACTGTAAAAAAAATCCGTCAATATACACAAATTTTTTCGTAAAATTTTACGGAATAGTTTCATTTTTCCAAGAAAACAGTATAATTTCCGTAATAGACATTTTGAGATTACGAATCCGTATAAATCCAGTAAGTTTTTCATTAATTTTACGGAATATTTCTCTATTGCTTTCAAAACAGTACAAGTTCCGTAAATGATGTTTAAAAATGGTTGTTCTGTTTGGAAAGTGAAATAATTAATTGTTGTATATATTTGTCTTATAGTAATATTTTAAATGAAACCTCTATATTAACCCGAGATTGCACGCTCTGGGTATGACATACACAGATTCGGTAATTACACTTCTCACCACTAATTTCCGAAAGTAATCTTCAAATTATTTTAGCGTAGAATTTTTGAGCAATGTCAACGATTGTATAAAATGACGATTTTTGTTTGAATTGATTGATGGCAAAGTATAAATCGTAAATATCCTGTATATGCGCGAGTATTCCCGGTTAACTAAATGTGACTCTGTGTTGAAATATATCCAATCATTTCCCAATATTTGTTAATAGTTTTGGTGTTATATTGGTTTTAAAGTAAAACCGATAAACGTTATGGTGCCATCTATAGTATGTATTTTTAAGTAACTCGCTATAATAGTTTTCTTTATTTATTTCTTTTTTTATAATAAAGGGCTAACGTATTTTTGTGTTAAAATGAAAATTAAATTAGGATATTTTAAAACTTAAAAAAATCGAATTTTAATTTTAATAATTTTTAATCTATTCACTTTAATAGATTCGCACATAAAACTTAAAATATATCTGAAATATAATAAAGAAATTATTTTAAAATTGGCGTTTATCTAAGTTATAAGCAATAAAGGAAATTCATTTTAATACCCTGTAGTAATTATATTTATTGAGTGTACAGAAGATTGTCACAAAAATAACTTGAAATGTACATGTTTGAAAAACGATGTTAATATTCTTCCAAAAGTAAATAAATAAATAAATAAATAAGAATAATATTACAATAAAATTTTAAAACTCTTGCAAGAAAGAAGAAAGCGTTACTCTTAATACATTCTTTCATGCATGTAAAATTTTAAAAACTAAAATTTATCTTTTATGAATCATGGAATAAAAAGCTAAATATTCAAAATTTTGGAAAGAAAATATGTAATTCATTCAGAGTTTTATACTCAATTGAAAAATATTATCTCTACAAAAATAAGTCCCTTGTTTAAAATCTTGGAACTTGCATTTGAAATAAGTAAATATATTTGAAATGATGGCTTGTATAACATCGGCTTAATGGTTAAGCGCAGCAAGTTGGAAGAGGAGAGTTCCCTAGTTCGAATCTCGTGCGCGGTAAGTGTTGTTTCGTTGCTATTTTTTTAATTAAATGTAGGTATTCTGACCTTCATGACCTTTATGAAAACATGTCCTTAAAAAATGAAGAATGAAATTCATAAAGATGTAAGTTGGTCCTTGAAAAATTATTTTTTGTCTTTGAAGCGGAAATTTTTAAATACGGAAATACGGGGGAAAAAACGGAAACTTTACGGAATTTACGGGAAATTTTTTTCTGTTAAAATATGGAAATGGTACTGGCGTTTCGATTGCCAGGACAATTTCCACATTTTAATGGAAATTATTTTTACAGTGTATACGACAGCAAACATGCATAGGTAACCATAAATAACGTTTATCAATTGCATGAAAATCCGAGTACATTTACAAGAGTTAGAGCGTAGACAGTCGGACAGATGAAAAGACAAACCGAATGCAAAAACACTTTTCACCTTTGTTGGAAAGTGTTAAAAATATAAAAAAAAAACTACTACCATATAGAGGAAAGTTTTGTGTTCGTCAACAATACACTGTTTTTAATTTCTGCACACTTTCTTTGCCACCCCCTATAGTATTGCCCAACTGAAATATATATTATCCTTTGCCGAAAGATGCTTTTCCAAATAATTAATGTCGATATCGTTATTAGAATTAGATTAGGTAAATGGTCTTTTTTAAAAATATGAATAATTTTCAAAATTAGATCTCTTTCATATATTATAAACATACCTTATGTGCGTCCTAAATAGCAACTGAGTAAGATTTTAAGTTTCTATACATTCACGAAGATGTTGCATTATTGCATATGCAGGATAACTCTGAAGGGAATCAAACGAGCTTTACAATATGTATTATTCATGCAGGCTCAATTTAAAATTAGACTTGTCTCATGAAACTGATAATTTCATAAAATTTTAAACATTACTATGCTTTAAAGAATGTGTTATTAACTATTAAATTGCATATTCCAAGCTAGCGAATTTATTTATATAATTAATTTATATATTATAATTATGTTTTACAAATTATATTCATTTACAAATTTTAATTTAAAGGGGTTCCTCTAACTGTAGTGTTGTCAATTTAATGTACTTGTCAATACCGCTGTTTACAAATATTAATCTTTCCTTTATTTAAGCACAAAATATATGCCATAAATAAGACAACTATTACTATTCAGAAATAGAGTACATATCGCTTAATGTGATCATGGTTATTGTTATCAATTGCTTAAAATTATAGAATTCACGCGGTTCTGACCCCTTATTTCCAAATTTACACTAAAATCAAATTTCCGTTTTTAGCCGAGCATTCTTTGCAACTTTTAATTGCAACTAACTGTTTAACCCGTTCTACGCACCGGAGTTCATGTTCAATAACTATTCGATTTAGAAAAATGTATTTCTACTACTGTGCATTTTTTTTAATAAAATGTAATTTATCATGCTGCTATGGCAACAGATGATAAAACGATGTCTTTGGCATAAGGGAATAAATAGAATAAAAAGTTTTGTGGATGTTTGTGATAAAATGTTTTTCTTTATTTTTAAAAAAGAATAATAATTAAGCGCAATTAAAAATTCTCTAATTATTTGCATGCGAGGAAAAAGAATTATCGTACTAACCGCCATAGCTTCTAAGTATTGCTGCATGGTGTACGTAATATGAATATCTCACACTTCACTAAACATTTAGAACTGGTTAGAACTCAGGGTATTACAGGTTCAACATAACTTAGTATGTTGTGGCCATCACAAAACTTTCATCTATATAAATCACGTCAATTAAATCATTTAAATAGTAAAAGAAATTACATCAATTTAGCACCAATTCATATCAAAGTATATCTGAATCTGAAGTTTGATGAAAATTCGTGCATTAGTTCTTGAGATAGAGCTATAGCAAAAATTCTGAAAAATGTAGCATTGCAGCGCCACCTGTAGAGCGATTTACACAAAACCATAAACAGCACTAATTGATATCAAGATATACCAGAATCTGAAGTTTCATGAAAATTCGTGCATTAGTTATTGAGATAGAGCTGTGATGGAAATTCTGGAAAATGCAGCATAGCAGCGCCACCTGTTGAGCAATTTGCACCAGAACATAAACAGTACTAATTCATATCCAGGTATACCTGAATCTGAAGTTTGTTGAAAATCCAAGCATTAGTTCTGGAGATGGAGCTATTGCGGAAATTACAAAAAATGCAGCGTAGCAGCGCTACCTGTTGAGCGATTACACCAAAATGTATAAAACGTAAATTCGTGTCAAGGATTAACTGAATCTGAAGTTTGATGAAAATCCGTGCATTAGTTCTGGAGATTGAGCTATTGTGGAAATCGTGAAAAATGTTGCATAGCAGCAACACCTGTTGAGCGATTTACACCAAAAACTAATCAGCACCAATTTATATCAGGGATTAACTGAATATAAATGTTTATTGAATTCCGCGCATTAGTTCTTGAGATAGAGCGCTCACAAAATCTGTGCCACATACAGACAGACAGACAGGCAGGCAGACTCACAGACAGACATTTTGTAAAAACCTGTTTTTCAAAATCTCTGACCCCTAAAACGTGTAAATCCGTGGAAAACCGGAATTCGAAAATTTTCATGAATCCAATACTTTCTTCTTGTAAAGATAGAAGAAAGTAAACATGAAAAAAATTCGTCAAAAACATTTAAAGAAAATTTAGTTTTTCGAATTTTTTTCCCCAATCGTTCATGGGACCCCTACCGGCGACCAGTGTGCCAAATTTCGTAGCTCTGCGGCCTGTAATTTCCGAGTTTTTGAGGTTACATAGGTACGCGCACGGATTTTAATACGGTAGATTGGAAGCAGAGTGTTGGATTATATTTCCGGCTATAGACGGTAATTGCTGAATTCCGATTTTCAAATGTGCTATCAATTTCTAAAATGTTAACATAGATATTTTTTCTACCTTATTAAAAGGCGAAATTCCTTTGACAAATATTGGAAATCTTGAAAAGCGTTTCATAATCTATTCTTGACGCATGAATTGTCTTTCTTGTTTCACTATAAATTGTGTATGATGTGACGATTTACCTATTATAAACATCTTTAAAAAATTAAACAAACACCAGAAAATTCTCATCGTCGGTCATCCTAGTAGTATAGTTTTTTTAACTTAAAGATATTAAATCTAATTATTTTTAACTAACAGAAAACATATAAACGCAAAATTATATGTATATTTATATAATTTACAAATTAAAATAAACATTATTATTATTAAACTTCTTTTGTCTGTTTAATATAATGAAAATTTTATTTACTTTCCTTGAAAAGGAATTATTAAAGTTTGGAACAAAACTTGAAATAATTAGGATGCAAATAAACTTAAACTTTCCTGTAAATACCTCATATTACTTGCCTATTAATTCTGTTTTTGTACGCTACATAACTGTACAGAACTATCAGATGACAATAGATATACATGGTAGTATTCTGCATATAATTAGAGGCATTTTTTGAAAGAAACTGATTTCCTCAAAACGAGTTGATACTGAAACGTGATATTGAATGCATTTTCTTATTAAGAAAATGAGTTTTGTTAAAAGAAACTACGTATTAAGTACTGACAAAGATAGATTAGGTTGATCATATTTTATGCAGCTCATCTACTTAAGTTAGAAAAAAAAAACTTTTTCTTGTCTTTTTTTTTTCCAAACATTGTTGTAACCGGAATGCAGTTTTGAAAACTCGTTAACGTAAAATTCACAATAATTGCCTACTAACAATGCCATTTTTTAATTTAAAAAAAAATCGAAAAACTTTAAAAATTAGTTAAAATGTTTTATTTTCAAGAATTTCGGTTTTTTTAACTTAAAAGTATATACGTACTTTTACATATATTTATTAATATGCTTTGATCATTAAAACATATATATATATATATATATAATTATGTAGACTTAGCTAACTGTTATTTGTAATCTTTTAAAATATTCATTTTCGTGTATGGAAATAATAATTTAGATTAAATAACTTAGAATTTCGAATTATTTTGTATATCATTTTCTACATAATTAAATAATAAATATTCATCTCAAGTAAATTCATTAACATTATAATAATTACATAAAAAGATAAATAAGAAGCCTCATATTTCAATGAAATTACTTTATGTAAAAAAATATATATTTTTAAATATTAGGGGGCTCCGTTGCTACGAACGACGCTCGCCAACCCCTATCCAGATCACGCAGGCTCTAAAAACATGCTAAGTTGCTCTGTTTAAAAAAGATTACCCGATAACGGGAAACTGAATGATATTATCACGATCAATGGAGATCTTTTGTAACCGGGTTGCCATTCATTTTCCTTTATCAGGGGAATGCGCAATTTTTCGGTTCGCAAGGCCTCTCGCGTCCGCCACTACCGCAAGGTCAGGCGGCTGTTTTCGCAACTGATTAAGTGAAATCATTTACGCATTTGAAAAAAAAGCTTGTAGTAAAGAGTAAAGTAAAAAATACAGCTGCCTCCCTGACTTTTATAACGTCGCTATAAGAAAATATTTTTTAACATAGCATTTTAAACGTGTAGTTTAAAATATGACGTAATTTTCACCACTAAGTGCTTTTCGCACGCAATAATTTGATTTTTTTTTTAATTTTCTTGCTTTTTGAATAGTCTTTTCAGCAATCAGTATTTTTCAATTGAAAAGTGCTTATATATATTATTATTTTGCTTTTTAAAGTCTGCCATCATTAGGTAACAATAAGGACTATGAATAAATTTTGTATTTAAATATTCAAATAACGAAATTTTCCGTAAAAAATTGGAAAAATTACTAAACGAATTAAGTAAATTTTAATAAATGATTCGACACTGTTCAACACAGTCTAATCTTAGTATGTGTTTGCAAAAGATGGTTAAATTGTAATGCATAGTTTTTAACAATATAAAACTTATTTAACTGAACTATTTTGACGGAATTCGATGTTAAATACCGCTTAAAATAACTCTGCGATTTAAAAGCTGTCTACTTCTGCGTTGTTACAATACATTTCTTTATAAAACTACCATTTTTTAGGGTTCCATACTTAAAAAGTAAAAACGGAACCATTATAAGATCACTCCTGTGTCTGTCTTATTAATCTTGTCTATCTTTAAAATATCTTCTTTGTATATCATGTGGAGCATCCTGTGAAAAGTTTCGTAATGCTGAACTCAAAAATACATTTCTTTTAATTTTCGGTATTACATTTTAGGAGATATCGCCGAAAATTAGAGCAAAAATATGTTCCCTCCCCCCCCCCCCCATGTATTTCCGAATCTACTGAAACTAAAATTATGAAAAAATTAGAGGTTATAGACTTTAATTTAAATCTTGCAAGAAAATTATAGCGATTACCCTAGGACGCATAGTTTTTGAGAAAAACGCATTTTTTCGTTACACACAAATTTCGATTTACGGGTATTCAGTAAAGGTATTGGGGAGCGGTGGAGGTGCCTATCGTAACAGAAGTATAAAAGCATTGTTAATACTGATTTTCGTAAAAAATCGTCGGTAATTAACAGAGATATTAATCCTTAAAGACACGGACGGTTTGGACCTACCTAATGCCAAGGGCGGCCTACTCTATTTACTATCGGCTCTTAAAGCCTAGATAATAACTTTTAATGATATATTTGTATAATGCAGTGCTCAGTAGCAGTATAAAAACAATAAACGTCAAATTATTAAAAACAGACTAATTTTATTAGAGTTAATCACATAAATACTATAAGGTTTGCCGCTACTTTGTATTGAGTGGATCTCTCTATACGCCTATCATGTCTTTAAAAGTTAATTAGAAACGTACTTGGAAAAACGCGGCACGTCCAAGGCGGCGTTCCAACTTTGCGATCTCCTTTCGAAGCGCGCTTAGCACAATCCCAAGTTTAAACTTTGAACAAATGTTTTGTTTCAGCTACACTGTAAAAAAAAAAGATTTTTACTACGCTGAATTTAGTTTTATGAAATGCCAAATGAAGTTTAAATGTGCACTAGTTTTATTTTCAGTACCAAAATAAGTTAATCATAAACAGATAAGGATAAGATTGAATAAAAGAGTTATACTAAATAGCAATATTTGGTATTATTTAGGCTCTTTGAAGTTTTATGGTATACCCATTCATACTTTTCTAGTATATACAATAGAGCTATAACCAATCTTACGTTGTATAGTTTTTTTTTTTTTTTTTTTTTTTTTTTTTTTTTACAAAGTCTTATTATTCTTTTAGCAACGATTTTTTTTAATAATACAGTTAATAATTCATATATTTATTGTACGGAACCCTCTGAGCGCGAGTAATACTCGCACTTGACCGTTTATTCACGTTTTTACAGTATAAGCCCAGAAAGTGAAAAAGTCACAAAAAATTCATTTACGGCAGAAGCCGCAGTGTTACACTCTCAGAAATACTTTCTTCAATTCACGAAAATTCTCCTAGCAGCACTGGTGCCAGAATTTTTCCGTTAATTGACGTATATTCGAATATTTTTTTCGCACTTACAGGAGTTAAAATATACGTGAATTGAAGAAAGTGGGAAAAAATAAAAGGAATCAAACCAGCTACCTTAGTGTTACGGAACGAGTACGCTAAGCATTGGGCTACAGTTGCACAGTACTAAAGCACTTTGAAGTAAATATGTTTGCGGCAGATGGGTATTGTTAGATTAGTTTCTTTAAAACGCTTTTAATTTTGAAGTTAATTTCGGGAAGATTTCTTCTTTAATGAGATTATATCTGAGGTTCTAATACTTATATATTTGTATCTCTCTACTCTAAAAAAAAGTAACTAATGTTGTCACCGCCGCCGGTTTTGAATTTTTTATGACCTGGGTTATTTCTCCGTTAATATTAAGAAAAATATTGCACACAAAAACATGAAAATCGGTGGTATTATAGAGAAATGTTTGATAAACACGCTGATGCAGACAGTTTTGAAATCGAAAAATTATTTAAAGAGATGTTTAATGTTAAAGTAGATCAAAATCGTTCCATTAAAAAAGGTTTATAGGAGCAAAAACTATACATGGGAATTTAATCATTTTATACATTAGAAGCTCCCGGTGAGCAGGCTGCATTTATTTTTTTTTAACTTGACTCATTTTTTGAGGATTTATTTCCATTTTAAATTCACATTTTCAGCTTTTTGAGACACATTTCTTACATCTTTTAGAAAAGGGTATTATTTTAAGTTGTTGCCAATTTTTAAAACGGCGAAAGTAATAACATTTCTTTCAAATTAAAAATTTATTTACACGTGACTATTATAAACGAAAAAAACTTTCAAGTTAGAAATAAATGATTATGTATTAAAAGCAGGAAAATATTGAAAATTATGTACCATATTTACATGTCAATTTTAAAAGAGAAACAAAATTGTAAAATAATAAAGTCATTAATATGCGTTAAATTCGTAAATCGAAGAAATTACGTCATATATAAAATGACCAAACAACAAAATTGCCAAAGAGTTTAAATTAAAAAATATATTTGCCGCAGACATTTATTTCATATTTTGAGATAATCTTTTCAAATGCTGTTGTGGATTATAAGACCGCAAATAATATTTCCTGTCTAACAACAAAAGTACTTTCACGTGAATATTAAAATGAGAAAAAAAGCTTTAGTGAAAATTACGTCAGATTTAAAACGATACATTTAAAATGTCTCATTTAATAGAACATTTTAATAGCGCTGTTAAAAAATACCGGGAGACAAAGACACTGTTTACTTAATTAATTTTATATTAACTTATTTTGAAATGTTTAACTGATCTGATTTAATCAAGGACGAAAATAGCCAGTTAACAGGTAGATAGCCATTATTATTATTAGCCTCCGGTACGGTATGCTATTTCTTTCTCCCAGCTTATTTTGTGTCCAAAAAATAACGTTACCTTACAGAAACTAGCCGTAAAACAAAGCATTACGATTAAATACACTCTAAATTAAAAGGAGTGATTATTCACTCCAGAGGAGTGAATAGTCACTCTATCGCATAGTCAAATATGCCCTACCTCTTTAGAGTGACTCTTCACTCTGAGCAAAAGTGAAATTTTTGACTCTCTGAAAGAGTGAATAGTCACTCCTGGGAAGTGAATATTCACTCTAAACAAAGGTGGATAATCCCTCTTTCGGAGGAGTGACTATTCACTCTTGCTAAAGGAGTGCGGTTTTTCACCCCTGGTAGGAGTGAATAGTCACTCTTTCATAGAAGTGAATGTTCATTTTTTATGGAGTCAATTCTTTTTTTTTTTTTTTTTTTGCTTTTATGGGCATTTTAAAAGAATCACATCTTTTACAGCATGCAATGAAAATAGATACAAGCGTGGTAAAGGTTGGAATAAAATACTTTATTAGCAATAATTATTTAATTCATAGTTTGTAACACTAATTGAACTTTTAAGGAAAAAATCAGTTAAAGTTACATATGAATTTAATTTAGATTACTGGCAGAAATAAACTAATATATTTTATTCCAAATTTTATCCTTTGTGTTTGCTTTTATTGCATACCCTATAAAAATATTATTTTTAAAGTTTTATAAATAACTTTTTAATAGGTGGATATTATATGTTTAACAATGTTTGATGTCATTTTAATTTTTGGTTTTAAATATAAATTCCTATCTTTTTACCGTACTTTTACCGTAAATTATTGCTATTTTTGCAAAGTCCTATTGTTCTAAAATATTTTTCATTTTTTTTTTACTTAAAAACAATGCTTATAAACTTACATATTTTTTTAAAAATGAGTTCTAAGTATGATTTAAATATTAAGAATGTGTATTTTTTCCGCTGTGATTTGCTTTTGTTTTAGTTAATATGATCATGTAGTCTAAATTTTAAGTTCTCTGGAATATGTATATATATGTCTTTTAAACATATTCCATAACTTAATCATGATTTCTAAATTTGGCCCATTATTGTTGAAAACAATACTTATTAATGATACGACACGGTAAGTCATATTTAATTTAATTTTTTTATTCCCGTAGATATTGTATTTTGGGAATATGAGCAAAATAGATTTGATATGTTTTATAGGAAAAGATTAACCTAGGAAATAGAAAAAAATAAATATAAAAATAAACACATTACATTTATTTGTACCTGTATGAATTTTAATAAAAATAAAGTGAATGACAGCATATAAAAGTTCTTATTGTTTGAAAAACATTTTAATGTAAAAAAGTAGTTATTAATCTCTTTAAAAAAATATTCAGTCCTAAATCATGTAAGAAAATATGAACTTTTTAAAAAATATACTAAAGCTGTCTTATCGATAAACTTCAAAACAGGTATAAAAAACATTTTCTTTTAATGCTTAAATATCATGTTTTATTTTTTAGTGCCAAAAATTACGTGCATCAAAAACTTAGAAAATGCGTTTAAATTGAAGGAAATTTAATAACTGATGCAGACTGTCTATAATTATTTTTTTTTTATATCACTCAGTCTCGAAATTTTAAAACCATAACCCGCAGAAAAATGTTTAGATACAATTTTAAAAAATTAATATACTGTAAAACCTCCCTAAAACGACCACGTACTGTTCCAATAAAAATTGGTCTCTCCGAGAGGTGGTCTCTTAATGGAGGTCATGTTTAAAACTAGATTTTAATTGTTGAAAAATGGTAACAATGTTACTTAAATTTATTTTTCGCACTAGGAAAAAATATAAAAATTTAAGTATCAAAATAAAAGTTAAGTATATAAGTTAATTACTGCAGAGTTTAAAAAATGAACACATTGAGCTTTGCTTTAATTTTACAGTTTTATATTTTACAATTTTTATTTCAAAGTCCTTTCGAAGTTCAGTAAATAAATGCATTTTTTTGTGGACGGGAACAAATAATGACGATTTCATTACTTTATCTATTTCTTTGAGAATTTTCCGACACAACAGGGCAGAGGAGTTTATTAACCGTCAGTCTTAATTTGTAATCAGAGTTAAATTCATTGTCTAAAAAGGCACAAAGGGGTTTAAACACTTAAAAGTTACAGGGATAAAAAAAAAAATCTAAACTTAGCTTAGAAGTTTGATGAATAATGCTCTCTCCGAAATTATTTTTTTAATAAAACCTTCTTCAAGCGACCAGGAAAAAACGGAATTTATTTCATTTTCTTCAAAGAAATCGGTCTCTCATGGAGGGGGTTCAACTGGGATGGTCTCTGAATGGAGGTCAAATTAGTATTGAGCCTATGGGAATAAATTTCGTTCCATGAAAAAATGGTCGTTGAGGGAGGTGGTAGCCTAATACAGTTGGCCGCACAGGGAGGTTTCACTCTACCAACCTTTTCGTAATATCATAAACATCAAATATCATATTTAACTCCGAAACAATAATAAGTACTCTTAACTGTATATAATCCGAAATCAAAACTAACCCCCCCCCCCCACACACACACACACACAAAATCTCATAGAACGACAAATTAATGTTTTCGAATGACGTGTCTCCTACGATTGAGAAAATCTATCTTCTCTTATGAGTCAGTCACCCTTTCAAACGAAAGAGATAAAACTTCTTTGTTTTGGTCGTTGGTAAAAGTTTTATAATTTGCAAACACAGCATTGAAAGGGAATAAAAAAATATTTTCACTCATTTTTTTTTAAATTCACATTTGCCGAACTAATGAAGTTTGGATTATTTTTTTTTCTAAGCATTGTGAGCTTAGAGCTCTGCACGGGCCGAAATTTCCAAGGACCCGGCCGACTCATAGAAAAAAAATTCGGCTCGTCCCGTAGAAAACAGTTTGGTCCGGCCCGGTAAAATACTTAAAAGTTCTGCCCGAGCCCGGCCCGGAAAAAAGTTAAAATCTCGGCCCGAGTGAGTTTCAACAAAACATTGATTTTTTATTTTTTTTTTTAAGTGTTAAAAATCTGGAAAATGCTATACAGTAAGATGGAATTGTATAGAAAAAAAACGCGTTATAGACAACTTCCCTTCTTAGCGAGTGTAAATGTATTATATATTCTTTTCTTATGTATTAGTATATTAATTTTGCATGGATCAATACGTTAGTGAGTTTAAAACTGGGTTCCGTCATACGCAGGTTCTTTTCATACGTTTTACTATGTTTTAATTTAGCTATATTTTAATAAGCGCAGAAATCTAGTGTTCTTTAAAAATAATAAATTTTAATGTTTAAGGGTAGAATAATGACGATTTAACCCATTAAGCGCCGCTATATATATTAACCGATATTTTTATGGAATCATTGTTTTTTCTTAATGAACAAGATATCATTAAAGTACTTCTGAAAAAAAAATAAAAAAAATTTGATTATTTACGAAAAACAGTATGTTCTCGAAATGGGAGCAATGGCGCTTAATGGGGGTAAATATTTTATAAAAATAAACTTTTGCCTCCGTGTAGTTATAACAGTTATTTTTCAATTCTTTAGAAATAAAAAGGACTACATCATTCTGAAACAGACATTTTATGAAAAATTCAGATAAATTACATTTAGAATTATAATAAACATGTAATTTTATAATAAATTTTGAAAAATCAATTTACTTGTTCATAAGCATTTTCATTATATATCTTTATTTTTCACCATTACATTATCTTTTCTCTCTATTTTACATGAAAGAAGACTGGACAATTTTTATGCAGTATTACATTGTACCTTTTGCAGGAAACACGAGCATTTTTTTAACATACTTTTCACCTAGATTGTTTCCAAGTATTTTCTAGAAAATGTTTCACGCCATCAAAAACCACGTCATTTGACAGAAATCCAGAAGGGCCCGAACGTGGATATGCTTCTATTTTCTGTTCTACTTTTATCAATGAAGAAACAATTTAACGGAGAATTCTATCTGACAAGGAGAGGGCCAACCTTGTTAATCACAGATTTTGATTATTTTAATATATGTTGTAGGGTAGACACCCCTTAGTGTCAGGTTCAACAGATTTTATCCAATGCCCCTTAGTTCTTGAAAAACCAGGGGGTCTAATATTAGTAGACAACTTAAATACTTACTTCGCAACCAAAATGACAGGTTAGTCGTAGCTCAGTTGGCATGGCGTTTGCCGGCTAATCCGAGGGCCCGGGTTCAATACCTGAATGCGCTACATTTGTTTTTCTCATTTTTTGTTTTATAAATATAGTTATAATTATAATTTAATAATTTCAATTAAAAATTTTAACACCAAACATTAATTATAATGTTAACAAACTTAAATTTATCATTTCTTATTTGTAAACTATCATTTCTCATCCATTAAAGAGGTTTAAAAAGAAACTGGATCTATTATTGAATGATAAAAATTCCAAAATCGTGACAAATTCTGTTGTGGTGCTATCTAGTTATGATAAAAAAAAGTAATATTCAAATAAACTAAAAGCAGAAAAAAGATAAAGGGGAAAGCAAAATAATTGAAAGCGCAAGCATACCTATTACAAATTTAAAAATCTTTAATATG
The DNA here is from genome assembly GCA_963932465.1 of Maratus speciosus. NCBI lineage: Eukaryota > Metazoa > Arthropoda > Arachnida > Araneae > Salticidae > Maratus > Maratus speciosus. The sequence goes on along the minus strand of OZ010794.1, from coordinate 495,384,953 downwards.
CAAAAAATCGGTTGTAATTTAATTCTGATGCTAATTTTTAATATGATTATGCTTGTTACTTTAAAAACAGAATAATAGTATTATCTCATTGACTTCCTTTGTTAAAGCAATGCGTAAATGATGTTTCTTTAAAATCACGAATTGACACAATTGCTCAATATCAATGCAACGATAAAGAATATATGAAATACATTTTAAAAGTGATTTTTTTTTAAAAAAATAACAGTTTTATGATGTTTTATTACAACTATTCAGTTAAAAGTAAAAAATTAAATAGGTTAAAATTATAATTGATATACAATATTAAAAATTTTAATTGACAGTGAGATTATTAAGTTATACTTACAAGTAAATTTATAAAACAAAAAATGAGAAAAACAAATATAGCGCATTCAGGTATCGAACCCGGGCCCGCCAATCAGCCGGTTAACACCATACCAACTGAGCTACGACTGACCTATCATCGTTGTAGCAAAGTAAGTATTTCAGTTGTGCACTAATATTAGACCCCCCGGTTTCTCAAGAACTAAGGAGCATTGGATAAAATCCGTTGAACCTGACACTAAGTGGCCTCTACCCTACAACATATATTAAAATAATCAAAATCTGTGATTAACAAGGTTGGCCCTCTCCTTGTGAGTAAGTTTTCCTTTACATTCTTTATGCATTCGCCAAGCTGCTACAACTCCCATATTTAGCATGTTGATGAAAAATGGCCACCACCATTTCTTCCCTCTTATTTTTGGGCGATAAATACTCAAAAACCGATCAATCAAATCGACACCTCCCATGTTTTTGTTATAAGATGCTACAAGATATGACTGCGGTATATCAGTTTTTTTCTTATCTGCTATGCTCAATGTTTTTGCCGAACCTACTGGTTATATAGGTTCAATATTTGAAGCCAGACAAACAACCGGATTGTCTTTCTATTTCACAATGCTAAATGATTCCGTAGAAATAGAGTCAAATGTTCCTCTGTCTTTTTTCTTCAAAGCTTTGGAATCTATCAAAGGACAATCTTGTACTCTCTCGAATTGTTCCAGTAGTCCGAAAATGCCTGTCCGTCATTTCTAATAATATTGATAAGGACATAAAAAATTTATCAATATACAATTCCAGGCTCAGGCGGAAAACAAACGATTTCCGTATCATCCGAATAATCATCTGTTCAAAATAATACAAAGCTTGAGACACAGTTAAAACTTTCACAGGCATCTTTTCCTTAAAATCGAAATCTACGATACGAAAAAATAGAAAAGCCTGCTAAAAATATATCTTTTAGAAAAAAAGAAGATATCTAATAAGTAAGAAACAGATTATAAGGGTAACACTTCCAAATAAAGTTTGCTAGGAACGAATAAAAAGCATTTCCAAAGTTTCTATACAGACTGTTTTCACGCGCATTATAAAAGCACCGTATTAGATCTTCCTAATTTGCAGTCTGGTCTTGAAAACTAACGAAAGCGCCATTGCTCCAGTTACGGGAGCAACTCGTTCTTTCATGACTTGTGATGAATCTATTATACTTATTAACTACGGATTTATGTAGTATTCGACAATAGACAGTTATAAACATATTTTGAATAAAAAATATAATTTTTATTAGTAAGTTATTTTTCTAAAAATATTCTTGCGAAAGAGGTCAAAAAGCTAAATTTCGTCTTTTTAAACCCGTTTTAAAAAATGGAAAATACAGATGAAACTTTTTAAAAAACTTACAGAAGTTATTTCGTATATTCATAATACAAATAACATAAACTTTTTGCCACTATATAATATACTCATTTTAGAAAAAAATCTTAAAGTAATGTTCCCAAAATGGGAGCAATGGCGCTTAATGGGTTAAAAATGTATGCATTTTTTGCAAACAGTTTTGGGCCAGACCTAATTTTACTGACCTTTGAATAGACCAGGCCACGGTGAGACAATGATTTTCATACGGGCTGGGTCAAAATTAGGACTGAAAATTTTGGGTCGTGAAGACTCGGAATGAACCAGTCCCGGCTTTGTGCAGAAAAAATAAGCTAGGCCCGGCCCGAGCTTTCAGAAAAAACTGTGGCCCGGGACCGGCCCGAGTTCCGTGAGTGAAAATCGGCCCGACCACGAGCCGGCCCGTGCAGATCTCTAATGCGTATTCAACTGTTAAAAGAATTATATTTCAAACCGCTACATGAAGAAATTAAACAGACAATCACTTTTGAACACTCTAACGATCAATCTTTTTCTATACAACATACAACTATTTAGTGCATCATCTTAACATATCTACACGAATAAATGGTTAAAATTAAATAAGACTTACCTTTATTTTATGTATTCCATTAAGAATAATTTTAATGATATCCTTATCTGTTAATCCTAAGATGGCGGACCAGACGAAAATGTGATCATTTTTCTTATCTTGCGAGGGCGCTGTCGCCTTGTTGTTCTGATTGGCTAATAAGCAATGCATGCGCAAGCCACTCTTTCGGGAGTGACAACTTCACTCTCGATAACGGAGTGAGATATTGCACTCCTTTCTAGAGAGTGTGAAATTCCACTCTTTAAGAAGTGTATTTTTACAAAATTCACTCCGAAAAGAGTGAAAAGGCCTGTCACTCTTTCAAAGAGTGAACTTTTCACTCCTCCCAGTTTTAGAATGTACTCTTTATCAATTTTTTAAACTTCTAAGCATCGTACATTTTCAATTTTTGTACCGTTGTATTGGGAAAAGAAAGTTATTTTAAATGCATTTTCTTTGAAAACTGTATCTCCATTTATTTTTGAAATATTAATTTTTTTTTTTGTAGTTTTAGAACCATTTGCTTAATATTGGCAACGGAAGTACTCCATTTCAGTAGAAAGAAAAAGAAAAATAGTTGTAAAATAGTAATTATACATTTTTGTTGACATTTTCTCATAACAACCGAAAGAAAACGTAATTAAAATACGTGCTATTTTGAAAAATATATAAACGAATAATTTCTGTTAAAACAAATGAGCTATTATAAACTATATTTAATTTTAAGTATCTATGAATCATTAGATTGCCGGGTTTTTTTTTTTTTTTTTTTTTTTGTCGATTTTCGTGAATGACGGCATCTTTCTGCTGCATTTGTGTATTATTTCGCGATAGTGACGTCTTATGCATACTTTACTGTAGATTTTTAAGAGTGGATAGTAAATGTGGAACTATTAGGAATGGAATTATTAGGTTATGGTCAACATGAAATTATTAGGTCTTGAATTAGCTTTGCTACCTTCCTAAAAATTAAATTCCCAAATATGTCAAATTTTCGCCGCCCAGAACGCATGTAAGTCCTTAAACAAACTAAAATTAAAAACCGACGATCAGCCAAGTAGTTCCATAGAAAAGTAACCGAACAGTTTGTAAACGATTTTACATACTGCCAGACATTTATGATGGACAAATTTATAGAGTTTGTCTAAGTTTCATTAAATATAGAGACACAATCCATGAGATGATAGCTTTCTCCTACTTAAATAAAACAAATCCCTCAAAACTTGCTTTTCTTGCCAAATATTGTAAACCTGATCTTCCAAAGTTATATAAATATTGAAGGGCCATACGTAAATAACATCGTTAACAATGATTCTGTAATAAACAATGATAAATTTGAAATTTATTACATTTTTAAAAGGTTAAGTTCATTATTGAATGTATTTTACTGATAAAATGGCACTAAAGCCCTTGAAATTGAACATTTCTGCAATATGGAACTTATTTACAATGGCATAGTGCACCGGGTGAAAGAGATAGCGTATACAATTGTATCGCGAAGCCATTAATGGCTTTTGAACCAAAAGAGTACGATGCATCATAAAATTCTATTAAAGATTTTCAATTTTGCTTCCAATTAAACATATATTCAGTGGAATAAAATATGGCTTTTTTTTATACGATTTATCACCATTCAATTAACCTATGATAATTTTTTTAGACGTTAATAGATTATTGTGTAATAAATACTTTTTTATACTCATTTATAAAACAAAACCATGCATGAGACATAGATTATCAAACAATTTCCAATACTAAGAGAATATTAAGTAATTTACTGTTTTTATACAATGAAATGAGATATCTAAATAAGCAATTTGAATGAATTCACCGCAAGCGATTTTTGTCTGCACACCATCATTTAACGAAATTCTTTTGTGTGTCCCTGTAAACGAACTATAAATGGTACACACATAATTTTTAATAGCGAACATTCTTTAGTGAAACATATTAATATGTAAGATTACATGTCAATCTCAGTAAATTTACGCGTGTTAGACTATGGAGAGACGAACAGGCGATCTGACGAATGGATAGACAACGAAATCAAATTCATAAACACTTTTCAACTATCTTGCAATGTGTTAAAAATGTTTCCTTACAAGTAAAATAAAGGCACTCATTTTTTAGCTTTTTCCCAGCTCATAATAATTTCCATTTTTTTTCTTTTAAACCAAAGTCAGAACAAAAGTTGTACTTTCTTTTTTAGTCGTTGTTATTATTTATTTTTCAGCATAGGAGAGTGGGAACATTATGCAATTATAAACAACGCATTTGGGAATCATGAATAATTCGGAAGAGGTTAAGGTAACCGGGAAAGCAAAATTCAACCAAAAAATCGATTTTTACTTTTTTATATCATTAAATAGTTTAAACTTTTATCTTTCCGACGATGTATCTCACATGTTTATGGGTCATTCTCCAGAAAGTGTACCTTTTCAACAAAAATATTTTCCAAACCTTGCGTTTCCCTTTTATTTCATTTTTATATCAAACTTTTACTTATTAAAAGTAATCATGAACAAGGGTCCTACTTAATTTTAATTAGTTTACTCATAAATAAAACTAGTATGTTGTGGCCATCACAAAATTTTCTTCTATATAATAGTACAAGAAATTACATTCATTTAGCACACATTCATATCAATGTATATCTGAATTTGAAGTTTGATGAAAATTCGTGACTTAGTTCTTGAGATAGAGCTATTGCAGAAATCACAAAAGCAGCATAGCAGCGCCACCTATTGAGCGATTTACACTAAACTGTATAAAATGTCATTTCATGTCAAGGACTAACTGATTCTAAAGTTTGATGAAAATTCGTGCATTAGTTCTTGAGATACACCTACAGTGGAAATTCTGAAAAATACAATATAGCAGCGCCACCTGTTGGGCAATTTACACCAAAATCTACAAAATGTCAATTCATGTCAAGGATTAACAGATTCTGAAGTTTGGTGAAAATTCTTGCATAAGTTCTTGAGATACAGCTATAATGGAAATCCTGAAAAGTGCAGCATAGCAGTGCCACCTGTTGAGCGATTTGCACCAAAACACAAACAGCACTAATTCATATGAAAGTATACATGAATATGAACTTTGTTGAAAATCCAAGTATTAGTTGTTCAGATAGAGCTATTGCGGAAATCGTAAAAAATGCAGTATAGCAGCACCACCTGTTAAGAGATTTACACCAAAATGTACAAAACTTCAATTCATGTCATGGACTAACTGAATCTGAAGTTTGATGAAAATCCGTGCATTAGTTCTGGAGATTGAGCTATTGCGGAAATCGTGAAAAAGGCTGCATAGCAGGGCCACCTGTTGAGCGATTTACACCAAAAACTAATCAGCACAAATTTATATCAGGGACTAACTGAATATAATTTTTTATTAAATTCCGTTCATTAGTTCTTGAGATAGAGCGCCCACAAAATTTGCGTCACATACAGACAGACTCACAGATGCACAGATGCACAGACTCACAGACAGACATTTTGTAAAGACATGTTTTTCGGAATCTCTGACCTCTAAAACGTGTAAATCCGTCGAAAACTGAAAATCAAAAATTTTCACGAATCCAATAATTTCTTCTTGTAAAGATAGAAGAAAGTAAAAATATATACTATAACCGTATCCACTGAGATGAGCTTTAATTCACGGAGGTGAGGAATCTTGAATAAAAATAGGTTTAACGTATGCTTTTTTTTTTCAAGAAAAGAAATTAATTTTTTTGATATTACAATTTGCACATGTTAAGCATATTAAAACAGGTAAACTTGTATTTTACATTATTTTCCATACCTGAACTTCAAGTTCACGTAGGTGAGAGTTCTCAATAACCACACTTGATTCTTAAAAACAAAATCTATCTTCTTGCTTCTCAACTAAAAATTCAGAACTTCTTTATAGCTGTAAGTAAACAAGATGGATGCCTTCTATCATAGGAAATAAAATGTGATGCCAGTACTGTCATCTATCAGTGAAAAATGGCATTTTATGTTTGGGTAATGAAGGTGAGTATATATTGTGTGACAGAATTAATTGTTCTACTAAGACAAACTAAATCACAATACCAAAATTTTAAATATTTAATTTTTGAGACACTTGTGGAAGGAATATTAAATATGTAAATATATTTTTAAAATTAAACAATTTATTAAACAACATTAACAGCCACACAAGGTGTGTGAAATGCCACGGAGGTGAGAAATCACTGTGATCCCAAAAGTAATAAATTAAAAAGTATTATAAAAAAGTGGGTACTGATATAAATAGACATAATTTTATTGCAATTAGAAAATATAGTTAAATGAATAATTCTTTAAAAATTTTACTGTAAAATGCATGTGACGGAGATGTTACACTTTTTGAATAATGACCCTTATACATAAAAAAAAAAAATAAGTGTTGAAATTATTCATTCTTTCTAATATTTCTTCACAGCTTAATGGCCATTTAAATCTTTAATAGACTTTTTCCCAAAACTTGGATTTTTCATGTTTATGTTCCTTCTTTTCATTATCTATTAAACTTAAGAACTCTGATTTTTTTTAATACATATGTTATATTTTATTGTTTATTTTAACACAGGGATGTAATGATTTGTGGAGAATTATTAATTTTAGGCAGTGAAATCTTACCAAAAATGCTAATTTAAAAATGACTTTCAATAAATAATTAATAATTAATTTTGAGTTTCACTTGGAAAGAAAATGGCGTGTTAAAATACGTAAATCGTGTTATTCTAACTACTCTACAAAATCTAGACCTCTATCTTTCACCATTTCTGAGAAAAAGCTACATAAAGTTGGTGAATTTAACATGGCGGAGATAGGGTTTTCCCGGTCCCCTTAAAGTGTATATTGCCTTGTGGTTAAATTATATTTTCCCAGATTAAGAAATATTTGTCTTTTTCTACTGTGTGGGTGATATGGCAAAAAGCCATTAGCAATTTTTGTATCTCTCATTTTTTTATAGAAGATTTTTTTTGTCTTCATTATTGTCACTTACAATTGCTTGGTCTCTAAATCATCATATTTTCATCAGAGTTGCTTTTGAAAAACATATATACAAAATCTGTTTCGATTCTTCTCTGTTAGTTTGTGAAAATATTGTCCGCATTATCCGTTGAAGTGTACGCTTTAAGCGATGGCTTTCACGTTATTTAAAATGGGAAATGATGGGAAAAACGAATTTATCCTCGTTAACCAGAGGTACGTCTTAAGTGGAGGCTCATTAACGAGATCCCATTATACAAGCATCCAACAACATCTTTATAAACGGTAGTAATGCTGTCACCAAAAATGTTTAAAAAATTTCTCGTTCCATTTGTTGCCATATTGAGTATGCTGAAAGTGGTGTATTTTCAAAAATTCGTGATTCATATTTATAAAAAAAAAACGTTCATTTGTTGATGACGCCGATATTCCATTCAATTAAGGAACAGAGATGAACCTTAAGTAGAGGCGCCTTAACGAGTCCACTGTATAAGTATTCAATAACATCTATCTATACGGTAGTAATGTCGTCACCAAAATTTCGAAAGAATTTACTTTACATTTGTTGTTATATTGAGAATACCGAAAGTGTTGCATTTTTAAAGAAAATGTCGTATGATTCATTTATTCATATTTATGTAGAAGAACGTTCTTTTATTGATCATGCTGATATTCCATTCAAATTAAGGAACTGAGATGAATCTTAAGATTAACGAGAGTCTACTCTACAAGCATCTGCCAACATCTATCTATACGGTAGTAATGCCGTCACCAAAATCTTTGGAAAATTTCTCGTTGCCTTTGTTGAAGTATTGAGTATATTTAAAATGGTTAACTTTCAAAGTCATTTTTTGCTGAAGCAAAGGATGTCATTTGCTGAAGCAAAGGATGACTAAACACAAAAAACTCATTTAAGGAAAGACTTTAACGTAGTCAGTGTTGCCATTAAGACTTTGTTTATTATTATTCAAATTGCCTCATTGCTAACAATTTTTTAATTAATAAAATTCGCCTTATTTAATCTTATCTAATGATAGATTGACTAAATATACATCACTATTTCGAAAAAGCGGTAACAATAAAGCCATCTGAATTTTAAAAAAATCCGCCCAGTTTGCAAGGTTAAATTTATTACTTCTTACTTAAACTTTTGTTTAATAAAAGTTTTATAAAAAGTGTATCATTTAGAAAAAGGAAAATCAAATAACCGCTAATGCAACGTTATAATTTTTTATGCATTATCAATACCCTACTCTTTCTGAGAACTTACATTCCTTTAAAAAAAGAAACATTTGGTTTTATGATAAGATAAAATTAGATACTAAATATTCTAGCATTTAAGGAAGAAATTTCTTTTTCAGCAAATTTTATTTCTAAAATCTGCTTAAATTGTTAATACTATGGGAAGAATATAACAATGGAAAACGATGAACTCTATAATGCAATTCCACCCAGTTGAATTCATTTCTTTGAAAAACATATTTATCAGTTAATTTATTTCGAAGTCGAATAATATATATATATATTTCTTTTAATAGGGTTGGTGAAGAAACTGAATAATAGTTTATTAAAAGATATCTAACAGCTTTAAACTCATCCGAAGCATATTATTTTTTCTTAAACATTTAAATTTTAATAGTTAGCAAAAAAAAAAAAAAAAAAAAAAAAAATTGAAAAACGCTAATGATACGTATATACGCATAATATACATCGATTATACATTAATAATACTTTCTCCGATACCTTCTTCTTTGTTTATGCATAGGATTTTCTTGGAAGATAAATCTTTCCAATGACCTCATTTACATTTTTAAAGAACATATTTGAAGTAATTTCATTCATGTATGAATTACAATCCAGTCTCTCTTTTTATTTTTATTCTTTTTAAGTAATTTGTCCTCATATTTAATATGAACAGAACTGGTAAAAAATCAAAGAGTTCACATATTAAGAACGCTTAGTGCCTTCAAGTATTTAAATTTCAGTTTTGAAAAATGTGTTTTCATTATTTTAGTATATTCTTCGTTACACTGTAAAAAACAAAAAAAAAAATTGTATTTTACAACAAAAGGTGCCGCCACCGCGGCTACTAACACAGTTGCTGTAAAGTTTATAAGTTGATGTCTTTAAGAGTGCTGTAAAATTTCTGAAGTCTAAGGAAAGTCGCATTACTATTGGCTGCGTGATGCACGTGACAGAAAGAATTAGATTTTGACTTCATTTGTTGCTTGAATTTACTTTCAAAACATCGGTGCTTAAATTTGATTTCACCGCATTGGTGCTAGAAAAATTACAACATAAAGTGCATGAAAAATCATTGTATTTTACAGCAAAAGGTGTTGGCATTCCGGTTTCTAACACAGTTGCTGTAAAATTTACAATCTGTTATCTTTAAGAGTGCTTTGAATTTTTCAAGTCTGGAAAAAGTCGCAGTACTATTGGCTGCGTGGTGCACGTGACAGAAATAACTCGATTTTTAATTCACTTGTTACTTGAATTCGCTTTCACAGCATCGATGCTTGAACAATTACAACATAAAATGCAGCGAAAATCACAATATTTTTTTTTACAGTGTACGCTAAAAGATATTTTATTTTCCTACAGGCTCTAAATTAATAATAAATTATTTTTTATCTATATTCATTAGCGCTCTGTAGCTCGGCCTCTAATTGAACATCTTCTACAAGCATTTTAACTTTTGAATCGGGATTTCTCAATACTACAACCCCGCTCTCCGCACCCCCACCCCAAAAATTTCATTTAATTGTTCTACAGTTTCTTCTAAATTTAAAATATCAATGTTAATATCTTTTAATAGACTTCCGATCTTATATATGAATTTATTAACGCCATCTTTAATGAAAACTCTTTCTTTTTTTTTTTTTGCAATAACAAGTTTTTTCGTCATTTTCTCTATTCAATTAACAGAGACGTACTGAAAGTAGTCTGGAAATTAAAGTTTTAGATTACACAAATACTTTTACATTAATGACTATCAAGCTGCACGAACTACTTATATGAAAACGTAAACAAAACTATCCCGCAGTCAATAGTTCGATGCAGTTAGTGCCGTCGGCTGGACTTCTTTCATTTCGCAACAGTGTTAGACGCTCTTCTATAAGTAATGAATCTAACAACTCATACAGTGACACTTTGTAAGCAAATTGCACCATAATTATAACACTTGATATCCTATTTCGTACAATGCAAAGTTAATTTGATAAAAATTTGATTTTAAATATCTTTATTATTGTTAAACTTATAAACGAACACCCGAGTTCCGTTTATAATGAGAGACTAACCGGATTGTACATTAGTTCCTAATAAAAAAAAAAGTTTCTTCTTACGCATATAATTAGGTGTGCATAGCAAAAGTGTGCATTTTGAAATCGTTTCAACCAAGACTTTGTTTTCAAAACGAGTAAGGTTGGTCGCTGCTTTGGCTAGTGTTTCTTTCTTCATGAATGAGGTGATGATTTTTAGCGATTGAGATGGTGAAATTAGTGGTTGGTGATGTTTTTCATGAATTTCACGCGGTTTTATAATTCCTACGAGGTTGCTACACCTTGTGATGTTTTTTGTTTATTGTTTTCATTGCGCGAATCGCAGATACACGAGTTTCAGTGGTTGCGGCATTACCAAATTTTGCGCATTTTTATTATTTTATCCTTGTTTTTATTTATATCCTTTATTATTTATAGCCTTTAATTTTGACATCGTTCATTTACATCCTTTATTCGGGAATATTTTTTTTTTTTTTTTTTTTTTGTCCTTTCATTAATTTCATTTGAAATGCATAATAATTATGTATAATACATCTATTAAATACACTTAAAATACCTATACATCATATAATAACATTTAAAATTGTTATGCCTAAGCAGCAACCTGATTTTTCCTTGTTGAAAAGCAAACCTTGGTTGAAACGGTTGAAAGTTGTACGCTTTTGCTAGATGCTTATGTTTTATCATCGCATCAATCAACAAATTGAGATATTTCAATGCAACAAAAAGTAATATTAGATTATGAATAAAGCTTAATTTATTTACATTATTACATAAAAACTTTCATATTAGACGCAAAATAGAGTAACTGCGGTGCTGTGGTTTATAAGCAATAAGGTATTATTGTTTTAAAAAATCATAGATAGTAAGAGTTATTTTTATAATATATAATTTCATAAATAAAAATGTAATTTTGGCAATCAATTATTAAAGTTATTTTTTAATAATCAAAAAGTTGTTTTATATATGGATTTTACTTCAAGCAAACCCTGATGTAAAATAAATTAACCCTTTGTATCCCCGTTATATGCATACCCAAAAGTTTTACTCACTTTTACAGTGAGCTTAAAAATACGATTTTATTTATTGCTGCTATCTTCCAACATAACGAGTATTGCCGAAATTGTTCTTAGAATTCTCAACATAATGATACTGGTGATACTCAGTTAATTTTCTATACCAAAGCTGTATTTTTCATTTGAGCAGTTTCAAATGGTTATTGCTAAAATGTACATCGTAAATTTTGTAATGCATGTATGTGGCATAAAAGACGTAAACAATACGTATATAATGACTATATGGCACATGATGAGCGTTTCGAGTGTATATATATATATATGTATATAACGCTTGCACAAACTTCACAATGATCTTAGCAATGTCGTTACTGCAATTTTTGCATAATCAAATTTATAGGGGCCTCTATAACAAAGAAGTATCCTATTTTCTCAGCCCCAACTTATTTGAATTACAATCATATATGTCAAGGAGCTAGTACACGTACTTAAGCACACTTGTTTAATAAGATAAAGTATTTACAGAGTATATACAAGTTGGTTGATGAGATTACAGACGCGGTCGGCAAAACGCACGACCGTATGCATTGGCAAAAAACAGGCGTCTGTGTCCACAAAGGATTTTGGGCAGTATTTAACAGGAAATATCTGCTGACCAAGCCACTTTCTAACAAGGGAATCGTGCAACGTGGCTAGTCATGCGACGTTATGAAAAGTGCTTGATATAACTTTAGCTGAGTTTGCGCCATTAACTGCAGAATCAGCTTGTCGTTAGGCGTGAGCTGTTTATATGACTTCTAACGCATCACATCCATCGGTCAGTGACACATACCGTTTCCTGACTTGACACTCGGCCATTTTGATTGCGGTTAGCCCTCTGACCGCTAGAAGTAACGCAGAACAGCGACGTATAACAACACTAACACTATATAAGAATTGCAAAACACTACACACAATATAAAACAATATATGAAACAGTAACTACTAAGAATTCAAAATATACTACGAAAATAAAAAAGTAAAATGATACCGCTTAATTCTTCATATTTCTGAGTTGTCTAACTTTAAAAAAAAAATTTCATCAAAACCTTAAGTTAAAAAAATTAAGTGTATTAGAACATCATTAAGCTTTATTATATTCACCTGTGCTTCTTCAAAAAATTCAAAATTTAAACAAGAAAAAATTTACTTCCTGATGTTGTGTTTCTTTTTTTTTTTTTTTTTTTTTTTTCACATCTTTGAAGACTGTGTCTTCTGAAAAAAAAATTCGTCTTTCTCAAATTTAAGTGAACTTAAATTTCTGCTTTTACGTCTTTAAAAGATTCAACTTTAAAATAGTCATCTTAAAATATCCATCTACAGTCATTAAGGCATCTTTCTTCATCATCTTTAAAACACAACAAAAGAAACTATAACATCGTTTAACTATCTTACTAGAGCTAAAATACTTCTTAAGAGTCTTATTTAACAATTAAAAAAAACTAGTTACATCTTAATAAGGGAAAAAAAAACTAATTTTCCTATCTGTCTTTAAAAAGGAATGATGCGAATGTTAAATTCTTTACATCAATAAAATCTGTCAGTCTTTTCTCTTAAAAAAAAAAAATATTTCTTTACCGCATAAAAGAAAAGGCTAATTAAATGAAAATAACAATACAACTTTCATACAGTAAGTACACAAGGAAAAAAAATAATCTGTTTCTTCTATCGGAAACATTTAAAAATAGTTATCAGGGAAAAAAAAAGGAAACTTACCGCTGATACACTGATACAAAAAATAATCATGTAAATAAAAATGTACACTTAAATCTTGAACTGTCTGAAAATGTCGATCACTACTGGAATGAAATATAGTCTACAGGAAAAAAAATAGTCTTTTTTTTTCTTCTTTCTTATCACATTACATCGTAAAATGTCTTATCATGGACTTAAAGTTAGTCACAACCTCATGAGTGAAAGGTCTTGAGTCATGCCATTAGACATGATGAAGCTGAGAAGAACACTTGAAAATAACATCAGTGAGCGACAAAAAAAAAAATAAATCACTCGCTTCACTATCAGTTTTGGGTTGAGAAAACACCGTCGTTGTTTGAAGAAGGGAAAAAAATAACCCATAAGGTTTTTCACTGTAAAATCCAGATATTTCGGATTGGTAAAAGAAAAAAAAAAGTCTTCGTTTCATCCGAAAAATACTTTGGAAGATGCGACGTAAAATGTATACACAAAGCAATTTCTGAATATCAAAGGTGCACGTGAAGAGGAAAAGAAAATCGACATATAATATTAAAAAAAATTGTTGAATCACTGGAGAGGTTTGTCACTATAAATTCAAGCTGTACACTGCTCTCTTCTTCGAACACTTTAAAAAAAACACTGGTACACGGTAACACTTTTAAATTCTTGAAAAACAACGGATATGAAAAAGAGAAAAAAAAAAATTGTCCAATTGGGCTATATACATCTTATGATTCAACATCTTGTTTACAGATACAAATTTTCTGTCTACGTCTTTTTTTCTTTTTCTTGACGCTGGCTATGTGCGATCGCTTAAAAGCAGGCATTATCATATAGAGGGCAAGAAATATTGCGTCTATGGTAAGCTGTAGAAGTAGGTCAGTCAGTCGATGGGGTTCATCTTGTGCTTGAGATATGCGTACGAGAGAGTGCATGAATATACAGATAGTAATGATCGCTAGTACTGTTATAGATCTTAAAAATTCAGAGAAAAATGCTCTATCGGTGGGGATAATTCTTTTCACTCCTGCAGGAAAAGTATCATTTAAGGGGAGAGATTTTAAATCGGGTGCTTTCACTTTTTCGGTCACTTCGACAGGAACCTCTGATAACGAAATATCAGTTTCTTTATTTAAGCAGATTTCGAGGGGGGGAGAATTTTGTAACTTAGATTCGTGTTCGGCTAAGGATTTAGTGACTACGGGAAGCTTTTCAGTATGCTTAGGGACATTCATATTATTCTTTTTGGTTAACATTAAATTAATGGTATCCGTCTTAGAGGAATTTTGTTTGTGGCTCACGCCAATGTAATTTATGGTTGCTTGTGCGGTTTTTTCAAGGGAAATTTCGTGTTCATTACAGATTAAGGTACCTTGTGCCAGGACATCTCGACCAATAATGACGGGAATAGACGTGTGGGACGAATCCATAACGAAAATTTTGGTCGAAAATGGGGTGTTATCTATGTGTATATTCGTTTGATAAGATCCTAGTGGTTTTATACTAGATTTTCCAAAACCTTCTACATGTGTACTGTCTTCGCTTAGGGGAGGGGAACCAATTAGTCGGTAAAAATCGTGTCTCATCGCCGAAATCTCACTACCGGTATCGATCAGGGCTTCTACTGCAATGTTTGCGATTTTTACAAATTTTTTCATATTTTTGTGCGGTTGACCGCGCTCGACTGTGTGAATTTTGGGAGGAGGGGTGCCTTGAGTGGACGTCTTGCGTTCTGCGGTTCGCTCTCCGCAATTATGACTTACGTGTCCGAACAAATTACATTTAAAGCACTTAGGACCTTTATTTTTATTGGGACAATTCACGGCTAGGTGATTAGCTCCGCAATTATGACAGTTAATTTTGTTTTGGGGTCTGGGCGGCGGTGCGCGTGGTGTACTGGCTGTAAAATTCTGAGTACGGGAGCGTGACTCGCGGCTGGATTGGCAAATTTCATCGTATATCAAAAGTTTTTCCTTAAATTGCGCTAAATCAGTACATCCGAACAATATGGCTTTATTTTGGGGTGCGTCATCTATTCCCTGTATCACATAATGCATTAGTGAGTTGTCGTCAATATTGCCGTTAGTCGCAATCTCTCGCATGTGCAAAAAATATTGTATTGAATTTTCTCTGTGATTACGCGTACGAAATGACAGTAATTTATGGATATGGGCGGGCGTTGAGTAACATGAAAACTCTGCAATTAATGCTTTTTTAAGCTTATCGTACGAGGTAATGTACGGTTCACTCTGTACAAATAAAAGTGCTAAATCTTTCAAAGCACGTTCAACAAAGATAAATTTCTGAATTTCCGACAGGGCGAACGATTGCGCTAAATTTTCAAAACGTGTAAACCAATTAAGGATATTTTCTGTGCGTGAACCGCGAAAGGGGGGGATTAAATTCTCAAAATCAGTAAATGAAATTATTGGCTTCGAGGGGATCGGGTCAGTAGTTCTTGCAGCCATTGAATTTATATTTGTAGCTGAAATGGTTGCCGGGGGGGGGGGGGGATCGGGTGTAACATCCTCTAATTCTGAATCTGTCGCTATCTTAATGGAATTCGCGAATGTTTCTAAATCTGTTAATGCAGTTAAAATACGACTTGCGAGCTCATCTTCAGTCCCACCAATTTCAATGGCCATCAAATTTGCTACCGCTATTAATTCTAACTTCGAAAATTTAGTAGTTATGTCCTGTAACTTAGCCGTAAATTCACTGCTTTTTGCATCATATGAAAAACCCTCAAATTTACGTAAATTTTTTCGATTGGACCTTGCTTCATCTTTGTCGAAAATTAATTGATGCAATAATTTAATTTTGTCTGCTTTAACGAATTTAAGCGCAGACTTCAACTGGGGAATATCCTCTAAAAACATGATTAATTTAACTAATAAGACTGGGGAAAATAAAATAAAATTTATAAGAGTCTTGGTACTCACTCGTTTACAGCCGGACCTGGGATTTTGAGCGAAAGTGGAAACAAAATCGCACTTAGTAATTAAGCTTAGGAAAAATACGTAGTCCTTCCTTTTTCATCTCTCTTTCTTCAATCTTCCTGTGGTAAGTAGGTCAAATTATATCTTCTTGTTTTGGAGAAAATCGTTTCTTCTTAGTGCAGAGAAAAGGACGTGAAAATTATCCGTGCGGGCTGCGATGTTGAGGGGGAAAAACAGATCTCTTCTATGCGCGGGTCTCGCGTCTCAGTCTTGTAGTAGCGGAGCAGGTCGGGACGGGTTTGCATTGTTAGGCCGTCTGGGACGTGTGCTGAGGACATTTGTAAGGCAGGAAATATCGTCGAGGGCTGTGTACCGGAGCTGTGGTCATCGGGCGTAGGGCGACATTATCAGGGCTGAAGGCTTGAAATTCGGGCAATCGTCAGTCGGGGCTGCTGGCTGGAACCGGGGAATTCAGGCATCTGGAACCGGAGAATTCGGCATCTGGAACCGGGCTTGCATCGGGCAGGGCAGCAACCCATCGGTTAGGGCTTAGGCATTCAGTCAGCTGGGCTTTATCCATCTAGGGGTGTCTGGACGTTCAGTAGGCTGAGCCCCCATGTCAAGGAGCTAGTACACGTACTTAAGCACACTTGTTTAATAAGATAAAGTATTTACAGAGTATATACAAGTTGGTTGATGAGATTACAGACGCGGTCGGCAAAACGCACGACCGTATGCATTGGCAAAAAACAGGCGTCTGTGTCCACAAAGGATTTTGGGCAGTATTTAACAGGAAATATCTGCTGACCAAGCCACTTTCTAACAAGGGAATCGTGCAACGTGGCTAGTCATGCGACGTTATGAAAAGTGCTTGATATAACTTTAGCTGAGTTTGCGCCATTAACTGCAGAATCAGCTTGTCGTTAGGCGTGAGCTGTTTATATGACTTCTAACGCATCACATCCATCGGTCAGTGACACATACCGTTTCCTGACTTGACATATATATATATATTATGGTAATCAATATCATAAAACATATAAAATTTAATTACTTAATATCGGCATTTCTTTTTATCTTTCATTTTTTTTATTATAAATGTTGTGTAATCGAAAAAAATTCAACTTCACCAGTGACTTCGAGTTTGTAATGCGTATTAAATGAAATAAATTAATTTCATTCAGTATTTTCTATAGCTTAAAGAATATAAAAAGTACTGTATATATTATAAAATATTATATTTTTAACACAAATTTCATTTTGATAAAGATTTGAATATTTAAACAAATTGTTTCTTTGGTAATTTTAATGCTTTTAACAAATAGCTAATTTTGAAAAAAAAAATGTGATAGATCGATCATTCAGTTGTCTTCAGTATTCTCATTTATTGCAATAGTAAAGAAAGGTGCAACAAAAATTGAAGTCTGCGGGGTATTGCATTTTGGTTCAATAAAATTCTTTTGGTATACCCTTGTTATAGCGGCCCCCAAGTTTTAATTGCGATGTATCGCCGAAGTATATTAACTTTATAGATGTAAATGATTTTACAACATGCATAATTATGACTATGTGTGACATGCATACGTGTTTACAACTGTACAAGTATGTCATAGTGTGACTTCACAACATTGCCACTAGTCACATATTCGTGACAACGTTAATTACAAAATCGTCACAAATCACACAATTTTCACAATTGTCACAATGTGACTTCAAAGCAAATGTCGCTGTCGTCACAAAATCATCACAGTGTTAAAGACAATTTCGTCACAAATGACACATATTTCACAAATTGATCTCAATGTGACTTTAAAGCATTGTCACATTCGTCACAAATTCGTCACAAAGTTAATACCAAAATAGTCACAAATGACACACTCTTCACAAATTTGTCACACCGTGACTTCACAAAGTCGTCACAATGTGACGTCACAGAAGAGCTCTAAAACGGCCATAACGACCTCACATTCTAGTCACAATGACTTCACATCGACGTCACGTGACGTCACATCGACGGTCACAATGTCACGGCGTGACTTCACAACGACGTCGACGTGACGTCACCATGCCTTACGGGTAATTCCTATATTGTTGTACGGAAACCTGTGAGCGCGATTAATACTCGCACTTGACCGTTTATTTTCTTTCATGTTACCAAACCTAAAAATAAAATAAAATAAAACAAAATAAATAAAATAAAAACCTACAATTTTATATTTTTTAATTATTTCCCTAGCTCTCAGTTTCTGCGAAGCAAAAGCGGTGAATTTTTCGTAACCTGATTTGGTGCTCACGCCGAATTAATGAACTGTGACGCTTTTTTCTTGCAAATATGACGAATTTTAGCCATGGAATCTACCGTGATTTTTAATTTAAACATTGAACGCTTATTAAAAAGTACGCAAAAATGCTTTTATACTTATTAAAAATACATTTGAAACTAAAAAGCTGATCTCAAAACTAATTAATATAATATGTGCATTAACTCTCTACTACTAATATCAAATTCCAATTTTTTCAGAACGCATATCATAAAACTTAGAAAGTATATTAAGCGAATCTCATAGAATTTTACACACACACACACACACACATATATATATATATATAAATATATATATATTAGATAAAAATAACTGAAAAGTTATTCAAATTACTGAGATATGTTTATGCAGTTTTCATATTGTTATGCAGAAATATCATCATTAAAATTGTTTTATCTTTACTATAAAAAATACTGCTATTTATTTTCTCAAAAAATATCTCTCAGAATTTCCCTATGATACACGATATAATAACAAATATGATGCGAAACATTAAACTTATCTATATGAAAGAAAAAAGCTTATTTGCCAAATAATTCTATTTTTGAAAACTACCTAAATTCTTCCAAAATAGCGAAAGTAAATACCAAAGATTAACATGAAATTTATTTCCATACATAATTAGATGCATTTTTCTCTTTTTTTAAATAAAACTTTTTACCTGTAAGCGAGTATATATTGGAACGTGATACTGAATATACTTGCTTTAATTAAGAAGAAAGGGATATCGTTTCAGCAAACTAAGTATAATTTGCTCTGGGAGGATCCATGTTGTAGGCAGCCATGGAAAATAACAAAAAGAATTTACTTCAAAAGAAAAAGAAAACTTAATTTAAGTAAAAACCGGTTTTCAAAATTTGTTAAAATTACAGTCTCACTGACTTTATTAGTGATACCATTTTTCTAAGAAAATGTATCATAAAAGTTAAAAATATTTAAAATGTATAAAATGTATCTAAAGTGTATTTGAAATGTGAATACATGCAGAATGTTCTTTTTCTTTCTTCTAATTCTCTGTCTTTTTTTTTTTTTTTTTTTTTTTTTTTAAGATTTTGAAAAACATCTTTTCAAATACCTACCTATATATATAAAATCCTAATGAAACGAATTTATGAAACTACTTTATGAAACGATTTTATGAAACGACTGTATTCCTTGAACCGGCTGGCCCAGATTTTTCTGTTTCTAGAAATCATGTTAAAATGGCTGCAGACAAAAATATTTTAAACAGAATTCTATTTTGAACCCTATATAGAAAGAAATGATTTAAAGAAATTATTGGATCAAACTGCGATAAAATATATACATATATATCCTGAAATTTACAAGCATTCTTATAAAAATACTGGAAAACCCTCAGTCGGTGAAAGTGTTAAGAAACGATTTTATGAAACGAGTGATTATGTTTCATGGCGATTTCTCCTAAAATATGGAATATTATGCGGTGAAATTAACAATAAAAATCCGTATTGAACTGCAGATTTCAAAACTGGTATTACAATTTCAAAATTTGAATTAGTTTTCGAGATATTAATTTTTTTCTAATTTGAAATGCTTTTCTCTAATGATGGGAATTCAAATTTTAATCATAACATATATATATATTTTTTTCATTTTAGAAAATGTTACTATTTTAAACCAATTTGGCGACCAGTTTGGTTTCCCTTATATGTATGCTAAGAAATGTATATTGTTACTTTTATTCATAACTCAATTTACTTGAACAATCTTTCGCCAAATCGGAAGATTCTGATAGAGAAATCAAGACCTCGGTCTTATTTCAATAAATGAAAATTAAAATTCTAGTACTATATTCACCTTGAGTTAATAATATATAATATTATATAGATAAAATATATAAATTTTGTAAGGTTAACTACATTCCAAGGCTTTTTGAAAATATAAGGCATACCCTTTTTAAATATGATGTAAAATTAATCACAGCCGCTCCCCCAAAGTTAAAAGATCAGTTAAATACTAAAATTGACCCTGTCCAAGCAGTCAATAGATCTGGAATATACATTATACCTTTCCTAAAATATAGTAAATATTTCATTTATGTTGGCATGATGATGAGAAAATTTCATAATAGATTTAAAGAACATGAAGTAGATCTCAGATTAAATAGACCCCATACTGCATTATCATGCTTACATTATAATTCAATGTTCTCTCATCTTTTTAAGGCCGATAAAATTAGCGTGTTTTTAGATTCTGCGGTGTCTGAACGGGGGTTGGCGAACGTAGCTTGCAGGGGGCAGGGCCCCCTAGTTGAAAATTATAAAAGTGTACTAAAAGACATTTTCTTAATACCTGCAGAGTAATTGAATTATAAAATAGATATGTAAATAATAATGTAAACTTGGGATTTATTAATTACTCTTAAATCCAATCCGGGATTCCTGTGTTACAGAAATTCTTTTTAATTGAAAGCGCTAATACATCTTTTTTAACCATTTGGAAAAATGGTTATTGTTCTCGTCAGGGTAGGAAATCAAAAGCATATCTGAAGGTTTTTATTGGTTTAATCTGCAATTTATTCGTTTTCTGATTGGTCTATACAGTAGTATGTATTTCCCTTTACTTTCAATAGAGACGGACAACAGAGTGTTGTCACTATGACAAAAAAAGTAATAAAAACTACAAAAAAAAATTAATAACTCAGAAACAAATTGAGATACAGCTTTCAAAGAAATTGCATTTAAAAGTAGATTTTTTTCTCTATCCGACGGGGTAAAAAGTAATATTGTCGGATGTTTAGAAGTTTAAGAATGAAATTTCATTTAAAATGGGCCGTCAGATTTCTTGGAAATCTGACGATGGAAAAGCCTTTTCCCGAACAGCCAATGAAATGCTTGGATATTTACTTAAGTTTAAGGTGGATAATACTTAAGTTTCATGAAATCTGACGGATCGCAGGCGATATTTTTGGCTTGCAATTTTTACGTGTAATAACATTATTAATGTTTAATTTATGGCGTATGTAATGTATGATCAACTCCGTGCGATTTTTTATGCCTTAAATTTTAGTCTTCAAAAAAATCGTTTTCCAAATGGTCGTTGTAATTTGATAAATTGCTTTTTTTTTTTTTTTACATTTAATATATACATTTTTAGATTTCCCTACTACCAACAACAAAAAACAAAAAAACATTTATATATAAAAAAAATATCTATAAGTTTTGAAGTTTATTAAAGGGGATACTTTTAATCAGCTGCATGCCACGAGTTAATAGACGAAGAAATTGCCGAAGATTTTTCCTTTCTCAACAGCCTTTTTTATCTAATAATTTCGGTGATTTGATTATTTACTTCGATTATATGTCTGTTAAATGTGTGTTTTAATTATACTATTATAATTATTTATTGACAAAGTTTTAATTTCGTTGTA
This sequence comes from Maratus speciosus, assembly GCA_963932465.1. Taxonomy (NCBI): domain Eukaryota; kingdom Metazoa; phylum Arthropoda; class Arachnida; order Araneae; family Salticidae; genus Maratus; species Maratus speciosus. The sequence goes on along the minus strand of OZ010794.1, from coordinate 495,362,981 downwards.
GAAAAATAATTAGAAACAAACGTTAAACTATAAATATTGTTTCAAGTGGAAACAGGCTATTATTTTATAGTCGGACTGGATTTAAAATAAACTGTGTTGAAAATTATTTTAAAACCTTAAAAAATTAGCAAAAGGAGATACAGTTCTCAAACAAACCTCATTTAAATGAACATTTTTTCGCGATTTGATATTGTAAAAATTGACATTCTGCCATGTCTAGAAGTTAAAAACTTGCAGCAAAAGCTAAAGTTGTTGGTCAGGTTTTGTCACTTTCAATATGACGGCGGCATTATTCATTGACATTTTTTTTGCTTGATAATACATATTCAACATTATGCCTGAATTTTATGCTCTTTTATTGCACCTAACCTTGTTTTTGTATGTCAAGATGGAATTTTATAATTGATTTTTAACCCACTTCCTAATATTCTAGAATTATAAACATTACGTTCACAGATGTAAGCATAGATCAAACTTTGCGCAAATTTTAATAAAAAAGCTAAAAATCTTGAACAACGATTTTAGGCACAAATAACGTACAGACACGATAAAAAAATCTCATACGATCATTTTGAGGATTCCTGAATCCCCCTCCTCAGTGAGAAAAAAAAGAGAGAGAGAATTAAAATGGGTTCGAAGAACCCCTCGGTTATAGCCCCGGGTAGTGGCATATGGACTGATTGAAAAGGCGAAAACATGAGTTTATATATCTTAAAGGAATGACGTAATGGACCAGAACCAACAGAAAAAAGGAGTCACTGCGCAGGATCCCTCCACTCTGGTGAAAGAAAGGGGGTGCTGGTCATACCATTCACTGAGGAGGAAGTATGTTTATGAATATAGTGAGCATCGTAAAAGTCTAGATAAAAAACTGAGTTACATTTTTGAATAATTTTAGCGTCTGTATAATTGCCGAAACGTCAGTGAAGGCTTACTGTGGAAACGCGAAATGTTTTGGTTTCCGTTAGTCTGTCTGTTAGTCTGTCTGTCTGTTCCGCGATAACTGCCGCAAAAAGCATCCGATTAACTTGAAATTCACTGGGCATGTTGATGAGGTACCCGGACTTAGCTGTATAGTTTTTTGTTAAATTTGGTTCATTCGTTCGGAAAATATAGGATATTTTATTTTTCACAATAATGCTTTTTTATGGCAATTCAGACGATTTTTCCATTTTTATTTGTTGAAAGGAAATGACCCATATGATTGAAGGATTTAAAAATGGTAAATTATGTATGATGAAATTTCCTAATTGGAATCACACAATGTTCATATTAGTTTGAAATTTTTTCTATGCATTTGTCAGAGTTTTTAAATTCGGTGTATAACTTATGGAGGGATTATATATACGCGTTCCAATAACATAAAATATTTTCTTTTATAAATTTTCTACTTTAGAATGTACACATTTCATTGTTTTAATTTTTTTTAACTGTTGCCTAGCAACGCAACTACGCCTAAAAATATCGCAGATGTGAAAGTATGTGTAATTGTTTGAATTCAAATGAACGTCAAAAAGGGATGTTTTATTTTTTTTTTTTTATTTTTTTTTTTTTTACAAACAAACCATTTTGTCTTTGCAAAATATAGATGGATTTTACGCCAGAAATATAGGCACACTATGTTCTATTTATTTTGTTCAAATACATTTCTTTTAAATTAAAAAGTTCATTATTTTCATAAAGAATAAATTGACATTTTTCTATAAAATTTAACACTCTTTTTTTTTTTTTTTTTACCGTTGCCAAGAAAATCAAATCCCGCAATAATAATTTACCCTAAACAGTTAACTTTGATTTGAAAGATTTTCATGTACAAGAGGAAAATGAAATAAACAATAGACATGAATATACGTCTTCATATTGGAAATAAAACAAAAATACGGTGATTTTTACCTCATATATCAAAAACAAAGCGAATATGCTTTGAGGCTGAAATAAAAGGGCCTTGTGTTATGATATTAATTCTTAATATTAAAAAAAATGTTACCAATATCTCACGGTTTATCGTCTGCACACGGCTAACAGAAATGTTTAATTTTTAATTGAAAATTTCAATAAGAAAAAACTTTTGAAAAGCGAATAGATAGTAAGTGTCAAAATTATGCACCGAAAAATTATCTCTGTTGAAAATTACGTCATTGTATCGGGAAATAAATATTTTCATTCTTAAAACCCAAACATTAACTAGATTGCCTGAAAAAATATTTTTTGACGAGTGTTACTTCCTAATGCATCCTCATTTCAGAAAATATGAATTAAAATTATTTTATTTTTAAAAGGAAATTACTTTTTCGTTCATAAAACCTAAACTTTTAATATAATTGCGTCAATGTAAATTTTCTTCTGTTCACCGGTATTAAAAAATAAGGCTAAAAATCTTTCTATGACTTACGATAACCGCTAGTACAGTGAATAAACTGATACATATGTAAATTTAATGAAATCACGGGGTGTTCAGGGGGGCTCCGCCCCCCTGAAGAAATCTACTTTATTATCTAAAAAAAATACCGGAATTAGCAGCTCATGAAAATTTCAGAATATCCTTACATAACGTTTTTAAATAAACGCTTATAATGTCTGGAAACTTCGTATTTTTTATTCTTATAAATAATTACGTAATTTGAAAACTTTAAATTGCGGTTTACAGGGAGTTGAATGTTACCCAAAAGTGTGTTTAAAAATAATGACTTGCAGTGCTGACGTTGAGGCTCCTGATCTGCAGATTTACTAGTTAAACTGGTGGTTGGAATTCCAACAATGTTTTGCTATTGCAGTGTCATATCATTAACTACGGAGGAAGTATGTTAATGAATATAGTGAGCTTCGTAAAAGTCTAGATAAAAAAACTGAGTTACATTTATTTATTTATTTATTTATTGAACAACAAACTTATGACTTGTGTGCTTGACACGAGAGCCCTCTTATAAGTCAGAGACAAGATAGCACAAGAAAATATTACAACACAAGAGAAATACATCCTGTGAGTTCCACACAAAGAGTCTGTGCAATGGGACCAGCGGGAATCGAACCCACAATCTCCTCCGCTCGCAAGCGATTAGCAACGTGGTGCTTTGACCACTCGGCTACAGAGACCCCGAGTTACATTTTTGAATAATTTTAGCGTCTGGATAAATAAACTGGTGGTTGGAATTCCAACAATATTTCGCTGTTGTAGCATCATATCAATAACTAAGGAGGAAGTATGTTTATAAATATAGTGAGCTTCGTAAAAGACTAGATCAAAAATGAGTTATATTTTTGAATAATTTTAGCGTCTGCATAATTAAACTGGTGATTGGAATTCCAACAATGTTTCGCTGTTGTATTGTTCACAGATGTGTTTCAAATGACAATAAAACATTTTAACATACAACATTTTAATATTTTTGGTGTCTAATTATAAATTAATAATTATTTTAAAGGAATTTTTTCATTAACTAACCACAGGGGATAAATAAATCGCCAAATATTCTTTATAACGCATACGAGTTGAAACAACAATGAATTTAATGATACAATAAATTTAAAAGCAACAGTTTAAATAATGTTTCATTTTTTCTTTCTTGTCCTATCTTAAAACTAGTCGGATGTACTTATCCCAAATCTTTCTTCTATCTCATACATGTTAATACTTCAAAATTCACTATCACACTGCCAAAATTAAATAGCAATCCATGCCCCTCATAAGAATTCTAAATATATTAAATTCCGTGCATTAGTTCTTGAGATATGACTATTGCTGAAAGCAGCGCCACATATTGGGTGATTTATACCAAATCCCAATCAGCAACAACTTCTGTCAACGTCTGACTGAATCTGAAATTTGGAGAAAATCCGTGCATTAGTTTTTGAGATACAGCTATTGCAAAAATCGCGAAAGATCCAGCATAGCAGCGCCACCTATTGGGTTATTAACACCAAAACCTAATTAGCAACAACTTGTGTCAACGTTAAACTAAATCTGAAATTAGATTCGTGTAAAATTCGTGCAATAGTTCTTTAGTTAGAGGTGTTGCGGGGTTGAAAAAAGCAGCATAGCAGCGCCACCTGTTGAAAGATTTACACCAACACTTAACCAGCACCAATTAATATCAAGGACTAACTGAATCTGAAGTTTGATGAAAATCCGTGCATTAGTTCTTGAGATAGAGCTATTGCGGAAATCGTGTAACTTCTGCAAAATTCAGCATAATAGCGCCACCTGTTCGGCGATTCACACCAAAATGTAATCAGCACCAATTCATATCAAGGAATAACTGAATCAGAACTTTGATGAAGATTCGTGCATTAGTTCTTGAGACAGAACTATTGCGGGAATCGTGAAAAATACAGTATAGCAGCGCCACCAGTTGAGCGATTTACACCAAAAACTAATGAGCATCAATTTGTATTAGGGACTAACTGAATATAAATTTTTATTAAATTCCGTGCAATAGTTCTTGAGATAGAACGCCCACAAAATTTGTGTCCCATACAGACAGTCAGACTCACAAACTCGCAGACAGAAATTCTGTAAAAACATCTTTTTTGAGTTTCTGACCCCTAAAACGTGGAAATCCGTCGAAAACCTGAATTCGAAAATTTTCACGAATCCAATACTTTCTTCTTGTAAAGATAGAAGAAAGTAAAAAGTAAAAGAATTTTTTATTTTATTTAATTTTTTTTACATAAATTGACTTGATTTCACTTTCTGCTCAGCCTAAAAAAGTAGCGCATTTTTCCATATCGTGTGCCCATGCCAAATTCATGCATTTCACCGGACATTTTGGGCAGTAGAAAGGAACTGCAGTCAAAAAATTAGGCTTTATTTTCAAGATGAACACTGAAGGCTTATTAATGAGAGTTTTCGAAAAAGGCTTACTTTAGTCTTATTCTGATTATATTGTAATATTTAATGAAGTTATAACATTTTATTACACGGGATTGCATACAACAATCTTAAAAATTTAAAAGCATATAAAACTTTAGCCCCTTATATCCCAAATTATGAATTTTTGAAAATTTCATTTTCTACAGCATCTTTCATGAATTTTTTAAACTATATTAGAAGATTTACATAATCATTTATTATATTTTAGAAGAATTTTGCAAATTAAAATCAATTAATTAAATTTGAAATTATAGGGATTTGTGCAACATTTATAACTTCTCTTTTATTTAAAATATTTTTTTTTTAGTATTTTATTATAGAATTCGGAAATATACAAATATAATGAATTCTCTTACAAGAAAAGTATAGAAATAATTCCGAACTGAAACTTTTCGCCCACAAACTTTCAACGTCAAGAAATCTGAAGAGATACAAATGAAAAAAAAAAAAAACATCCATTTTTTTTTTTTTTTTTTTTTTTTTTTTTTTTTTTTTTTGTGCAACATATAATGCTTTTGAAATAAGCTAAAGTAAAGTATATATCACTCATTTTAAACTGTATTACTACATAATCGATGTATTAAATGCATTTTATCACAGGTTATTTTAACGGTACTGGGTTAAAAGGTAAATAGAATGAAGCACTATATATTTGGATAATCCTGCTATCTAACAATTGTTCCAAAATAAGCATTGTACTGGATGTTTATGCAGCATTTTAATAAGGTTACATTCCCCAATTTAAATTATTTTGATGTTTAAATGAACAACATCAGCTTTAAAACATTATCGTACACTGTAAAAAAACGGACTTAAAAACGGAGATTCTACTGGCAATCGAGACACCAGTACTATTTCAGTATTTTAAAGGATATTTTCCCCAATAAATTCCCGACAAACGGAAAATTTTCTGTAATTTATGGGGGAAAATGTCCGTAAAAATACGGATTTCTGGAATTTTTCGGGGGGGGTTCCGTTAAAATACGGAAATAGTACTGGCGTCTCGATTGCAAGCAGAATCTCCGTTTTTAAGTCCTTTTATTTTATTATTTTATTTCATTTTTTACAGTGTATCGCTAAAACAGAGCTGATTTACGGTGACACTATTGCACGCATCAAAGGACGTAACGCAAACAATTGTTTCGAAAATTCACTAATGCCTTTCAGCAGAACAAGTTAATGCTTGTTATCAGTCAGGAAATTCCCCTCTCTAATGCTAAACCTATGGGCTTGGAATGCATCCGTATTTTTAAAATTTCTTTTCGGAAGATAAAAATGTGTACCTTCTGTTTTCTGTATGCTTTTCTTGAAGAATGTTTCTTGTTTTTTAATTGCCAAAACGTTTCTAAAATACAGTATATTAAATTTTATATTTTAAGTGTTAAAATCTAAATGAAGCAGGCGAGTTGTAAGTAAGATTTTAAAACTTTAATTAAATCCCACTGTGTATTAAAAAAATATTTTGCCCAATAGAAAAGAAAAAAAGATTCTTCAAGAAGAACATACAGAAAACAGAAGGTGAACATTTTGTTTTTCTGAGGAAAAATTTGAAAAATACGGATGCATTTTAAACACATATGTTTAGCATTAGAGAGGTAATTTCCAGCCCTTTCCTGCCTTAAGCATCGTAAAAATCTATTGAAACTTCTAAATTTTGCTCCTAATTAATTAATTATCTCTCTATTCTAAAAAATAGTAACTAACGCTGTCACCGCCGCCGGTTTTGAATTTTTTGTGACCGGATGTCTTTGTTTGTTAATATTAAGAAAAATAATGCATGCAAAAATATGAAAATCGGTGGTATTATAGAGAAGTATTTGATAAACACGCTGATGCAGACAGTTTTCAAATCAAAGGATTATTTTAAGCGATATTTAATGCTAAATTTGGACAAAATCGTTCCATTAAAAAAGTTTTATAGGAGCAAAACCTATACATGGGAATTTAATCATTTTTAAATCCTTTTATGCGTTAGAATTTTCCGGTGTGTAGACTGCATTTATTTTTTTATTTTAACTCATTTTTTGAGGTTTTATTTCTATTTAAATTCAAATTTTCAGCATTTCGAAAGATTTTTTTTATATATTTTAGAAAATGGTGTTAATTTAATCTGTTGCCAACTGTATAAAAAACGCAAACAATAATGTGTGCCTCAAATTAAAAATTTATTTACACGTGACTATTATAAACAGAAAATATAAAAAGGCAGGAACTCATTGAAAATTACGTCATAAAAACTATATTTACACGTGAATTTTAAAAGAGAAAGATTATGTAAAATAATAAATTCATTAACATACGTTAGAAGTCTTAAATAGGAGAAATTACGCCACATTTACTTCACATTACACTTATTATGTAAGATGAAAAAAAAATAATATTGCAAAACAGTTTACATTTAAAAATTGCCCGAGATATTTATTTGATATTTTAAGATGATCTTTTCAATTATTTTTATTAGGACAGCGCAAATAATATTTCATTTCTAACAAAAGTAATTTCACGTGAATATTAAAAAGAGAAAGAAAAGTTTGGTGAAAATTACGTCAAATTAAAAACGATACATTTAAGGTGTCTTATTTTTAAAAACTTGACATGAGAGCCCGCTTAAAATGTCTTATTTAAAAGAACTTTCTATTCGCTTTGCTAAAAAATACCGGAAGACAAAGACTCTGTTTACTTAATTCATTATATATTAGCTTATTTTGAAATGTTTAACTGGTTTTATTTAATCAAAGACCTAAACAGCCATTGTACCTTTTAACAGCAGCAGATTTGGCCTTGAAATTCCCCAATCAAAGAGAAATAAATAGAAACCCGTTTATAGGGAGATCGTCACTGTTTTTTAGCTTATAATTCAATCTTCCGAAATCTTTTTAAAGCCGGTCATATTAGCGTGCTTTTAGAGCCTGCGGTGTCTGAACGGGGGTTGCCGGGCGTAGCTCGTAGGGGCAGCGCACCCTAGTTATTATATAAAAATGTCTCATTGTTAATAAATTGTATAATTTTATATTTTTAGAGTACAAAAACATGTTATAAAACTACAATATGAATAATTTCGTAAAAACTAAATATATTGGTTAGGTGTTATCACAGTCAATATGACATAAAATATAAAACGTCGAATGAAGCCCTATATCTGAATAATTAAGCATATTTAAACATTGTTCGGAAATAAGCATTGTACTGTATGTTTACACTGCTTTGTAATAAGGTTAAATTTCCCAATTTAAAGTCTTTTGATGTTTAAATGAGCAACATCACCTTTGAAACATTATCGTATCACTAAAACTGAGCTGATTTACACTGAGCTGATTGCACACTAATGTACGCATCAAAAGAGATAGCGCCAACAATTGTTTCGAAAATTCACTAATGTCTTTATGCAGAACAAGTTAAGGCATGTTATCAGTCAGGACGCAAATTGTCTCTATAACGCTTATAAGCTTAGAATGGATCATTATTTTTCAAATTTCTCCACGGAAATTAAAATATTTACCTTCTGTTTTTACGGATGCTTTCCAAGCACATAGGTTTAGCGTTAGAGACGTGAATTTCCCGCATGACTGATGAGCAGCCTTAAGCCATTCGAAAAATTCCATTGAACCATCTAAATATTGCTCAATTAATAAAATATCGTTCTTTAAAAACATCTCATTGCTTATAAATTGTACAATTTAAAATTTTTAGGATACAAAATTATGTTATTTAAAAAATGGATCATGAATTAAGCACAATTTCGTAAAAACTAAAATTATTAGTAAGGAGTTGCCACCGCCAATATAACATAAGTGTTACATACGGACATGTTTTGACTTGACAACATAGATGAGGAATTCTCACAATCTTTTGACTTTCATGTCACTGAATGATAATTTTTATTTTAATACACTTTTTTGTGTTTTTTTTTTTTTTTAATTTCATACACCGGGGAACACCCCATTGCATGATTGCATAACAATATTAATGAGATAAATAAGTTTTGGACGATGTTGGGGGTCCAAATACCAGGAAAACTCCTATACTGTCCCGTGTTCCTGATGCTGATTTTTAAGTTTGGAGCTGTCTGTATAAAATTGTTTTAATAAAAGTAATTCGATATAATTTTTTTCCGAAACTGGGACAATTATTTTATATAAATATGTAGCAAAAAATTAACCTGCACACATTTTTACAGTTGATATTATTTTTTTTAATTTGTCTCTGGGTTTTTCATCCTTACTGTCCCTCTTGCTAAACTTATACAGAAAATCACTTCAGATGCAGCCACAGAATTTTTTCAAGTTTTTTCTCATGCAGAAGTACGCTAGAAAAAGAATGTCTAAATTTCTTGACAGGAAATATACTGCAGAGTTTAAATCAGCATTTAAATATCAATTTCAAGACCGTGCCCTTATTGGTAGTTTTACCGTCCCCAAGGTTTATTCCTGCACTTTTCGAGGTAAATTTAAAAAACTTTAATTTAATCCAATGTTAACAACTGTTTCTAAAAATCAATAACCTTGCGGCTATCACTTAGTCTTAACATGATTTGCCTAAAATAGGTGGTAATTTTCCTTACAGTTCCATTCTTACCGTCCTTTTTTTCCCCATTTCGTGCCTTTTTTCCTTTACTGTGCCCTTTTTGTTTACCTTCCCTTCCCTTCTTTAATACCCCTTTAAGACAATGTTATACCAAATTTTGTACTGAAAGTACTACATTGTTATTATTTCTTATTTGAATGTCCTCTGGGTACTATGCAAATTCATTATAAGTAAAAATTTCGAAGAAAATAAAACGTTTTAGTGGTAAAATGGTAAGGAAAATTGAACTCGCAAAGTTTAATTTTCTATGACATAAGTTTAACATAAACCTGAGTTAAATAAAAAAAATTTCGCTGCTGACCATTTTTTCTTTATTTTGAATCATTAAGGCATTCGTCTGTCAGATTATAATGTTATTTTAGCAAGTTTAATTTCGCCAGATTTTTTTTTTCTCAAAAGTCAAAAGATTGTGAGAATGTCCCAGATATTAATATGTCTGATTTATCTATTGCAATATTTAATGAGATTATACAAAATTTTAATGCATGGGATTGCATATTACAATCTTAAAGCTTTAAACATAACAGTTTAAAACGTGGAATGGAGCCACTATATCTGAATAATTCATTTAAAAACTGTTCCGAAATAAGCATTCTAATGTATGTTTACGCATCAAAAGATATATCGCTAATAATTGTTTCTCAAAATAGTTTAGCAGAACAAGTTAGGCATCATAAAATTCTATTCAACCATCGAAATTTTGCTCACAATAACTATAAACTATCGTCACATTCTTTTTAAAATGTCTCATTGGTTATAAATTCTATAATGTAAAATTTTTAGTTTAGAAAAACATGTTCATGATTTTCAGGATGAACATTAAATGCTTATAAATGAGTGTTTTTTAAAAATCTTATTTTACTCTTATACTTATTACATACAAATATTTAATTCATTACATTTTATTACACGCTATTGTACACTACAATCTTTAAAGATTTAAAAACTTATAAAAGTTTAAAACGTGGAATAAAGTACTATAGCTGAATAATCCACATATTTAAGAATTGTTTCGAAATGAGTACTCTAATAGATCTTTTTACTGCATGTTAAATTCTCTCATTTAAAGTCTTTTGACGTTGAGATGATCATCAGCACCTTTGAAACAGAATCGTATCACTAAAACGGAGCTGACATACGATGACACTGTTGTACGCATCACAAGATAATACGCCAACAATTGTTTCTCAAACTCATTAATATCTTTTAGCAGAATAAATTAGGCATCATAAAATTCTATTGAACCTTCAAAATTTTGCTCCTAATTAATAAATTATTATTCTTAAAAAACATCTCATTGTTTATAATTTGTGTAATTTTTAATTTTTAATATACAAAAACATGTTGTTAAAAATTAGAGCATGTATTAAGCATAATTGCGTTAAAGCTAAGTTTATTGGTCGTGTGTTGCAACAGTCAATATGACGTAAGTGTTACTCACGGACGTAATTTTACGTGATAGATATTAATATGACTGATTTTTTTTTTAATCACGATACACTGTAAAAAAAAAAAATTGGACCATATTTCATGTAGGAATCGGAAAAATAGTTGCCCTTATCGTACCGGAAAATTTTCCGACCCAGCTCGGAATAAAATCAGTAAAATCGGAATAAAATCCGTAAAATTGGAATAAAATCCGTAAAGTACCGTTTTAATGAATGTTTCCTTTTTTTACGGATTTTATTCCGAGCTGGGTCGGAAAATTTTCCGGTACGATAAGGGCAACTATTTTTCCGATTCCTACAGGAATACTGTTCGGAATTTTTTACAGTGTATTTAATGAAGTTATAAATTTTTATTAGATTGGATTACCTACTACAATCTTAAAACTCTAAAAACGTAGAAAATTTTAAAACGTGGAATGACGCACTATACTTAAATAATCATCCTATTTAACAATTGTTCTGAAATAAGCATTCTAATAGATATTTATACTATATTTTAATAAGGTTAAATACCCCAATTTAAATTCTTTTGATTTTAAAATGAACAAAATCACCTTTGAAACAGAATCGTATCACTAATATGGAGCTGATTTAGGGTGACACTGTTGTATGCATCAAAAGAGATAACGCAAACAATTGTTTTGAAAATTCACTAATGTCTTTCAGCAGAACAGTTTAAGAATCGTAAAATTCTACTGCCCATTCGGAATTTTGCTCACAATAAATAAACTATCTTCACATTCTTTTAAAATGTCTCAGTGGTTATAAATTCTATGATTTTAAATTTTTAGCATACAAAAATGTATTATTAAAAAAATAGAGCATGTATTAAGCATAATTGCGTGAAAGCTAAATTCATTGGTCATATGTTGCAACAGTCAATATGAGGTGAATGTTATCCACGGACATAATTTTACGTGATAATATCGATATTAATATGTCTGATTTTTCTATCGTAATATAAATGAATGAAATAAAGCACTATCTCTGAATAATCCTCATATTTAACAATTGTTCTGAAATAAGCATTCTAATGGGTGTTTATACTGCATTTTAATAAGGTTAAATTTCCTAATTTAAAGTCTTTTGATGTTCAAATGACCAACATCAACTTTGTAACACTACCGTATCACTAAAACTGAACTGATTTACGGTGACACTGTTGTACACATCAAAAGAGATAACGCACACAATTGTTTCGAAAATTCACTAATGTCTTTCAGCGCGAAAAAGTTAAGTATCGTAAAATTCTATTAAACATTCGAAATTTTGATCGCAATAAATGAACTACCGTATCATTCTTTAAAAATGTCTCAGTGGCTATAAATTCTATAATTTTAAATTTTTAGCTTACAAAAACGTATTATTAAAAAAATAGAGCATGAATTAAGCATAACTGCACTGTAAAAAAAAAAAAAAAAAAAAAAAAAAAAAATGTAAATTTACGTGTATTTTACCGTAAATTGCTCCCATAAATTTATGGAAAATGCCACTTTTCCTTGATAAAAGGTCAAATTCCGTAAATTTCATGTTTTACGTACATAAACCGTTTATCTAAAGGCAAAGCCCGTTTATCCAGGAGCAATACCCTTTTTTTTATGTGTCTTTCCCTGGAATCTCTGCTGCAGTAAAATTACTGCAGCAACTTTTTACAGTGTGCGTAAAAAGTAAATTAATTGGTGACATTTTCCACCGTCAAAATTACTCAAAGACATGTTTTTTGTAATATTTTGCGTATTAATACGTCTGATTTTCTATTGTAATATTTAATCAATTTATAGCATTTTATTACACGACATTGCATACTACAATCTTAAAACTGTTAAGACGTATAAAAGTTTAAAAAGTAAATGGAATAAAGCACTATGTCTGAATAATCTTCCTATTTAACAATTGTTCCGAAATAAGCATTCTAATGAATGTTTATACTTCATTTTAATAAGGTTAAATTCTCCAATTTAAAGTCGTTTGATGTTCAAATGAGCAACATCACTTTTAAAACGCTATCGTATCGCGAAAGCGGAGCTGATTTACGTTGATAGTGATGTAAGCATCAAAACAGATAACTCAAGCAATTCTCTTGAAAATTCTAAATTCTAAATAAAATAAACGGTCAAGTGCGAGCATTACTCGCGCACAGAGGGTCCCGTAGAATAAATATATGAATTTGTAATTGTATTATAAAAAAAAAAAAAATAATAATAATAAACGTTGCTAAAAGAATACTAAGACTTTGTAAAAAACTATACAACGTAGGGTTGGGTATAACTGTATATATTAGAAAAGTGTAATCGGGTATACCATGAAAGTTCAGAGAGATATGGAACCTAAATAATATCAAATATAGCTATTCGTATAACTTTTTTAATATTATCCTAATCTGTTTATGATGAACTTAATTCAGTACTGATAATATAAGCAGTGCATAGTTAAACTTCATTTGGCATTTCATGAAACTAAATTCAGCGTAGTAATAACCTTTATTTTTACAGTGTAGCTAAAACAAAACCTTTGTTCAAAGTTTAAATTTGGCATTGTGCTAAGCGCGCTTCGAATTGAGGTCTCAAAATTGCAACGCCGCATGGGTCAGTGCCACGTTTTTTCCGATAGGTGATTAATTGACTTTTAAAGTCATTCGAGGCGTATTGAGAGATACAATCAATGCAAACTACCGCGAATCCCAGAGTATTTATGCGATTCATTCTAATTAAATCTTTCGAGGGCGATGCCCTTAAAAAACTGACACCTAATTTTAATTCCAAAACAGACAAACGGCACAAAGAATATTTAATTAAAATTTTCCTTTTATCATGTACGTGAAAATAAACAAGTTCGCATTTTCTAAAAAATTCGTTTATAAATTCTGGTGCCTGTTCATTATTTCATAAGTTTATAAATAGAATTACTCCGTGCCGGAAAGGATTAAGTGGTCGCAGGATTCTTAAAGCTTCAAAATTTAAGAAATTTTAATTTTTTAAGATATTAAACTCCTAACTTTTCTGAATATTTTGATATAATTGTTTCCTTGAAATTCCCATTAGAACAGAAGTTTTAGCTTTTAGAATTATACCCGCTTAATAGCTGAAGCGGCGTTTCCGAAACTTTAAAGTCATTATTTTCCAAATGGCGTTTTTGGGGCATAACGCGCAGGATACCTCAAAAACTTCTGAATATTTTTTCATGAAATTTTCAAAATATATATTTCATGTTAGTCTGTATAAACAGAACCTAAAATTTCCTTTTTATTGTTCAAAAAAATATTTTTTTAGGTGATTTTACTGTTGAAATTTTCAAAATTTTGTATTAGCTAAATGCAACATTGCATTAAAAATATAAAAATGCTTTAAATACAAATTTATTTAAGTTCAGGGAAATTATTACAATCTGAAGTATAAGTAAGCACCAAAGTTTTCATTCTACTTGCAATATTTATTTTGTAATCCTGCGCGTAAACTGTTATGCCAATTATTTGTTCGACAAATGTCTAACAGTTTCGAGCCCCCTATAAATATTATTTCTGTATCTTGCAATTTTTTAAATACATGAAACGAAAGAACATACTTATATCTTTCATCCCAATTAAAATTGTGTTTTAAAATCATACACATTTTAAGACATTAAATGTTGAAAATGGTCTTTTTTTCATTTTTTCCACTTTTTAGAGTCCCGAAACCCCTTAAATTAGTATGTTTTTAACAATTTGACGTTTATTGCTTTTATACTGTTACTGGACATTACATTACACATATATATCATTAAAAGTTGTTAACTAGGCATAGAGTACGCTGCCCCTGTCCTTGTGTATGTCGAAACTTACCGTAACCTTAAGGGTTAATATCTCGGCTAATTACCGATGATTTTTTCCGAAAATCATTATCAACAATGCTTTTATTCTTCTGCAACAATAGGTATATTCAGCGATGCTCAACAATTTTTCTGAATGTCCGTAAATCGAAATTTGTGTATAACAGAAAAATGCTAATTACTCAAAAAATATGTGACCTAGGGTAATCGCTATAATTTTCCGGCAATGTTGATATTAACGTCTACTACCTCTAATTTTTTCATAATTTTAGTTTCACTAGATTCGGAATTAGATGGGGGGGGGGGGCGGGGGAACATATTTTTGCGCTACATTTTCAACAATATTTTTGAAAATGTAATACCTAAAATTAAAAGGAATGTATTTTTGAGTTCAGCGTTACAAAAGCTTTCACAGGATACCCCACATGATATGCAAAGTAAAGATTTTTTTTTTCAAGTAGCATAATTAGCCCCTCTACTTTTTTACTAAATATATTTATGAATATTTATTAATCTGAAAATATGTGGGTCAATGGTCTTTATTACTTCCCCAAATTTGAACTTTCCACGTTCCATAGTTTAGGAGTAAAATGGCTGTGACAGACAGACAGCCACATAAGTGATCTTATAATGGTTCCGTTTTTACTTTTTAAGTACGGAACTCTAAAAAGAAGAGTGTAATATAACAAAAATAGATTTTTATCAATTAATAATTTATTAATTAAATATGTTAGGATTATACGTTGGGGTATCAATTTCGAAATTCTAAAAGTTTATTTAAATAATGTTTGATGTTTTCTTTCCTGTTGCCCTACGTTAAAATAGAAAGCGATTAAAAATTATATATTTTTCTTATAAATTCGCTTACTTGCTCTTTCTGCCACACTTAAAAAAACTATTAATTTTTCATAATCTGGACCTGTGTCTACTCGAAATTAATGCATTGTGACGGATTTATCTTCTTTCTTTTTGGAAGTGGGGGGGGGAGGGGGTACAAAAAAGAATTGTAGTAAAAAATAGGTATGATTTTCAAGATGAACCTTAAATACTTATACATGATTGCGCTTCTTTTACTCTTTTACTTATTCTATCATAATCTATACTAATATTATAAAGAAGTAAAGATAGTTTGTTTGTTCGAGGTAATCTCTGGAACTACCTCATTGATTTCAAAACTAATGGTATCAAAATGTTTGTGTTAGTCCCTGTTCGAAAACAGGCTATGCTCGTATGTCCATGCCACTAACCCAAAGGGGGTGCAGGAGCAAAACACGTTCTAAAAATGCGATTTTTGTGCTATTGAGAGGCCTAGAAACAAGAAATATGGCATGGGAGTTACTTATAAGAAATAAATGATCTCTAAGAGCATTTCTTAAAACATTCGAAATTTCAAAGGGGTCAAAATGTGCGAAAAGCTTTCTAAAAAAACGTTCTAAATGGCGATTTTTAGGCAATCTCAGGAATTATCGAACCTATTAAAAAAATAATGGCGTCAAAAGGATGGTGGCAGCCCTTGCTCCAACATAGGCTATTTTTTATGTCATTGCTACTACCCCAAAGGCGGTGCAGGACCAAAAAAGTTCTAAAAATGTTGTGTTACTGAACGGCCTAGAGACATGAAACTTGGCATGGTAGTTACATATTACGCAAAAATGATCTCTAAAAACAATTCTTAAAACATTCGAAATTAAAAAAGTGTTATAATGCGCGAAAAGCGTTCTAAAAAACGTTCTAATTTGCGATTACTACGCTGTCTCTGGAAGTATCAAACCGATTTCAAAAGTAATGGTTGAAAACTGATGGTGAAAACCCTTGCTCTAACATAGGCTATATTTTATGTCAGTGTCACTACCACCTGAGGGTTGCAGAAGCAAAAAAATGTTCTAAATTGTGTTTTTCTTATACTGTGGGAAATAACATTTTGAAATTTGGCATGGTAATTATTTAAAAAATGCAAATGAATTCTAAGTACCATCGTAAGAAAATTCTAAATTTAAAAGGATGAAGTGAGCAAAAAGCGTTACAAAAACGTTCTAAAGTACGATTGTTATGCAATCTTATGAAATACCAAATCGATTATAAAATAATTGTTGCAAATTGTTGACGATAGAACTTGCTCAAACATAAGCTATATTTTATGTCGGTGCCGCTACCACCAGAGGGTTGCAGGATCAAAAACCGTTCTAAATTGCGATTTCTGTGATACTGAAGAGGCTAGAAACATTAAATATGGCATGTTGATTACTTATAAAATATAAATGCCCTCTAAGAACAGTCGAAAATAAATTCAAAATTTAAAAGGAGTGAAGCGAAGGAAAAACGTTCTAAAAATGTCCTAAATTACGATTTCTATGAAATCTCAATGAAATAATTAACAGATTACAAAAGTTATGGTTGCGAATCAACGGTGCCAGTCTTTAATCCTACACGGGCTATTTTTTATGCCAGCGCCACTGCCACCTGTTGGTTGGTTGGAACAACAAACGTTCTAAAAAAGTCCTTAAAAACTTTCTAAATTAGGTTTTCTATGGAATATTAGGAAATACCAAACCGATTTCAAAATGAATGTTGGCAAATTAATTATGACAGTCTTCTTTTAAACATAGGTATTTTATGCTTGTGCCACTACAACCAGAGAAGTGTTACGCCATTAGACAAAAAGCTTGCAATTTGACATGGTGGTTCATTTTAAGGTGTAAATGTGTACTAAGAATGGTTTCTAAAAAATTCAAAACTTCGAATGAATACTGAAATGAGTGAATGAAATGAGCATAAAAGTTTCAAAATACTTTCTAAATTATCATTTATTTAGAATTAGTTTTAGTTCTTTTTATTGATTTAAGTCTGTTTTCTGCCTAATGCAGTGTAATAGTGAAGTTTAGTTAAACTGTGTTTTAATTAATAATTTTTGAATTATTCCTAAAAGTATAATATCTTCTAATAAAAATTAGACATACAAATATCACTTAGCATATTTCAACTACTACGCGAGCAAAGCCGCTGGTTTTTCTAGTATATAATGAAGTCAAAACATTTTATTTCCCTGGATTGCATACTACAAACTTACAGCTTTAAAAACTTATAAAAATTTAAAGCTTGGAATGGAGCACTATATTTGAATAATCCACATATATAAGAATTGTTCCGAAATAAGGATTGTACTGGATGTTTATACTGAATTTTAATAAGGTTAAATTTTCTATTTTAAAGTCTTTTGATGTTGAAACGAACAACATCACCTTGGGAACACTATGGTATCAGTAAAAAAGAGCTGATTTACGATGACGCTGTTGTTCTCACCAGAAGAGATAACGCGAACAATTGTTACTCATACTCACTGATATCTTTTAGAAGAACACGATAGCGATCATAAAAGTCTAGTGAATCTTCGAAATATTACTACTTCGAAATAAGTCTACTGAATCTTCGACGTAATTTTCTTGCTCCTAATAAATAAATTATCGTCACATTCTTTTAAAATGTCTCATTGTTTAGAAATCCTATAATTTTAAATTTTAGCTTACAGGAACATGTCATTAAAAAATTAGAGAATGAATTAAACATAATTCGTTAAAACTAAATTTAATGGTAAGGTGCTGCCGCAGTCAATGGGACATAAAAGTTCTCCAGGTACATGTTTCTGCTTCACAATATATAATATGTTAAAGTGTCTGATTTTTCTATTGTGATATTTAATGAAGTTGTGACATTTTATAACACGGGTTTGCATACCACAATATTATAGCTTTAAAAACTTATAAAAATTTAAAAAATGGAACGGAGTACTATATCTGAATAATCTTGATATTTAACAGTTGTTCCGAAATAAGCATTCTTATGGATGTTTATACTGCATTTTAATAAGGTTAAATTCTCCAATTTAAAGTTTTTTGACATTCAAATGAGCAACATTATATTTGAAACACTATCGTATCACAAAAACGGAGCTGATTTACGATGATACTGATGTACGCAAAAAAAAAAGAGATAAAACCAACAATTGTTTCTCAAACTCATTAATGTCTTCTAGAAGAATAAAAAAGATATAATAAAATTCTAACGAACCTTCAAAATTTTGTTCCCAATATATAAACGTCACGTTCTTTTAAAATGTCTCATTAGTTATAAATTCTATAATTTAAAAATTTTAGACTCAAACGTGTTATTAAAAATATAGAGCATGAATAAAGCGTAAATGCGTAAAAGCTAAATTAATTTGTCAGGTGTTGTCGCCGTCAATATCCCGAAAGCGTTACTCAAGGACATGTTTTTGTGTAATTGTAAAATATCAATATGTCTGACTTTCTATTGTTATATTTAATGCATGTATACATGCATATGCAATGCATGCATACTACAATCTTAAAACTGTTAAAACGTATAAAAGTTTTAAAATTAAATGGAATGATGCACTATATCTGAATAATCCTCCTATTTAACAATTGTTCTTAAATAAGCATTGTAATGAATGTTTATACTCCATTCTAATAAAGTTAAATTCCCTAATTTAAAGTCTTTTGATATTAAAACGAGCAACATGACCTTTAAAACATTGTCGTATCAGTAAAACAGATCCCATTTACCATGACACTGTTGTACGCATCAAAAGAGATAAAGCAAATAATTGTTCCGAAAATTCACTTGTGTCTTTCAGCAGAACAAGTTAAGCATCGTAAAATTCTAATGAACCTAATAAATTTTAATCCTAATTAACAAACTATCATTCTTTGAAATTGCCTCATTGTTTATAAATTTCAGAATTTAAAATTTTTACCATACAAAAACATGTTATAAAAGAAGTGCTGTTTATTTTCTAAACCAATAATTTAGAATATATACATCCTGTTTCAAATATTGTTAGCTACATTAAAAGTTATTTCTAATGAAAAAGGTTATTTTTGAAAATTGACTTTTTGTTGCATTTTATTCCTATAAGTTACCCCTCATAAAAAAAGCCATTCTTCATGGACTAAAGATTTTTAAAAGAAGCATTCTTGTTCGATTAACACTTTCCAAATTACTATATTTTGAATTTAATGAATTTCAGCGATATTTGGCACTGAAAAAGCGCCTTTCCATTTTTAGTCCCGGAAAAGGAGTACATTTATTTTATTTATTTATTTTTATTTTACTTGTTAAAATATGTAAAATGTTTTTAAAATAGAGCTTATGGGATTCAGTAATTGTAAAAAAATTTCAATTTCGTAACTAAAAATCAAACATCATCTTAACATTATAATATCAAAAATTTCATTCAATTTCTTTATAGTGCTTATAATTTTCGTAAAGACGCAACCTTTAAATTATATTTAACTATATTTTCGAGAATTCGCTTAGAATTTTAACCTTTATCTTTTCAAGACAAAAATGTCATATATCGCAAAATTCTATTAAATTTTTTTATCTTGTTAGTCATTTATTCGTAAGAATGTATTATAAATATTTTCTTGCAAAATTTCCAAGAATTTTTAAATTCCAAAATTTTATATTTTAGCATATAAATTGTATGGTGAAAGCTTTATTTTATATATTAATTAGTACACTGAAACAAAATTCTGCCACTGGCCTGTAGAAAATAAATTGTGCCTCTAGAAAAAATAATTCCATGTCATCCTTATAAATTCTACAGGGTGTCCCAAAAAGGAGTACCTATTTTTAAAAATGAATAATTAACAAACGAATAGAGTTATTAAAAAAATTCTTGCAGGAAATGGATGTGTGAAGTCTGGAATTTTGTATAGAACACTTTATGATAATAGTTCAAAATCTGACCGACAGATGGCGCTACAGTATATTTTGCTGGTTATATGGCCGTCGAATAGTATAAGCTCAATATAGAGTGAGCTCTTAAGGAGAGTTTGTACGGTGCATGCGCCTGTTGTTGGCTGCCTCATTACTTGGCGTTCAGCGGAAAGTCTCCGCCAACGCGCTGAAAGGGGGAAATTAAACTATGCGCTGGACATTCCTCTGTGCTGATGTGAGCCCGTCAACGTCAAAACAGATTGCGAATTAAATGAAAAAAAATGGAGGGGGGATCAGAATAAATTTTATTATGTCGTGAAAAAGGGGGGGGGGGGTGAAACCAGAATAATGTTTTCGTTTGATTCATGCAAACATTTTAATCAACATTAATCATATTTAATATAATATTATGTTTCATCAATTTGTATCAGTGTTGTTTATATAAAAATAATTAATTTTAATTTATTATATAATGTTTTCATTCATTCAAACTGTAAAACAATTATTTATTACAGTATGTAATTATTTGTAACTGGATATTTCTTTTAAAGTGAAAAATTCCCAGTACATTTTATGTAATATAGTATCAATATTATGTGTTGATAAGCTTTAATTTTATTTTTTAAGTTCTGGAAAAATTCAGGCATTTTTATACGCCTCTACCTTCTACACTCTTTTTTAGTTTCTGTTTAGTTTATTTATGTTTATTATTTCTAACTTAATACTTTGAAATTAATTATTTTTAAAGCATATAAGCTACTAGGACATAAGTTACTCTTTTTCTAAGTTACTAGAAATTTTCAATCCCTTCCATTTCATTTTTGAAGATGAAATAACAAATTTGAATGAAAGGGAATGTCATGTAATAAAGTACAATTAAAAGTGATTTTATTTGCATAAGCATGATTTTTATTACCGAGTATTTTTTATTAGTAAAATTTATCGTGATTCAAACGAGTCATTTTCATCATTTAAGAAAAACAACTAGTGCATATATATATATATAGAGAGAGAGAGAGAGTAATAGTTTATTAAATGGATAGCATGTCTCAAAAATTGGTTTTTAAACATCAATTTTGCTCGAATTTTCAAAAGATTCCTGGCAACCTCAATAAAATTATCTAAACAAAATATATATATATATATATATTTTTTTAACTAATGTGTATACAATATTTTATTTCAGGATTTGTTGTTATTTTTAAGATAATGAAATAAATGTTTCTGAAATTTAAAATCAGGTCACTTATAAAAAATATCCTTAAAAATAAATTAAATAAACTGAAATAGTTTTTATTTAATAATAATGCACTAACAGACGTATAATAGAGAACTCGTCTTGTATTGTGAAACTTAGTTACTTTTTCTTTCTTTATTTTTTTAATTGCTTGTTAATCAATTTCTTGTCTTTTGTTGTGGCATAAGACATGCGATTTTTTTTCAACAACAAAAAATCTGCTTTAAATTATAATTTTTGCTAAGCAATAATCCCCAATGTCAAATACAAATTACTTATCTAAAAGTCTTCTCCATAAATACCACACCAACAATAAAACTTACCTTACTACAATCTAAACCTGCCTCAGTTCTCTTTAAAGCATATTTTACATAAGATTTTATTTGGCGGCTAAAAACTTTAAACGATAACATTTTAAAGCTATGTCTAAACAAAAATTCTCAATGATAAATTAAGTATGTGGTCCTGGTACGGGAAGTACAACCCCTCCTCTGGAAGATTTAGGATTTTATTTTTCTTAATGATTTTAAAGTGGATTTCCCCTGGAACTTCTCAAATGCACCGAACCCCCTCTCCGCCCGAGCTACAAAATTATCTTAATTCAACCTCAACCCTACAAATATTTAAAAATTATTACAATTTCTCTTGGCATTCTCCTCATCAATCATAACAAAGAGAGAGAAAATGAGATCTAAAATTAATTTTTCAAAAAACAAAATTGCTAAAAAATTGTTACATTTCTTAAATTATTTAACTCCTATTTTTGCTCTCTTGTGAATTGCAAAAACTCTACATATATATTTTTTGCAATTTTTTTATTAAATTTTGAAATTAGTAAACTCTAATATTCAGTTTTAATAATATCATACATAAGCAATTTAATTTTTGCATTAATACAACACCAACTAAGATAGCTACTTCGAAACGTTAACATATTTAGCTACAGATTTTCTTTAATAAACTTTTAATTTCGGAGCAGTCTTCAATTCTTCATGTCCATCCGAAGCCCTTTCTACCATATGCTTACAGAGAAGACAAATACAAAATCCGTTAGCCAAACAAGCGATAAATAGCCAAATACAGTAACCCTACTAATGTGCTGCAGATTCTCCCAAGGAGCCCTCTCTATATTGAGAAGCTAGTCCAAAGAATACACCATTTTGAAGAATTTACGCAGCGACAACTGCTCTTTTCCTTGAAATGGCTACTACTGAACTTTCACTGACCATGACTACCTCTGTCTGGTCTTCACGCATGCTCCGTTTGTTCATATAGCCACCAAAATGTGCTGCAGCGCGATCTGTTGGTCAGATTTTGAACTATTATAATAAAGCATTCTAAACAAAATTCCAGACTTCACACATTCGTTTCCTTCAAGAATTTTTTTATAACTCTATTCGTTTGTTAATTATTCATTTTTAAAAATAGGTACTCCTTTTTGGGACACCCTGTAGTTCCCTTTGCTAGAGACTTCTAGTTATCCCTAGTAAAATTCAAGGGCGTTTTCCTATAATATCGTGGTAAAACTTATTTAAAAATTTCTGCAAATAAATGCGAACACAAGAAGTGAGTTTTAGTAGCTATAATTCTAGTTTATGAATTAATTTTAGAAATCAGGTGATAATTTCTCGTAATTCAAACGATTCATAATATAATGTATCGTTTCATCACCTAGAAAACTATAGACTAGAAATTCTAGATCATTTCGTCTATTCAGTTTATTTGTTAACCTTATTCGCATAACTCGAAAATCTATATTTCTAGTTTAAGTATTTACAAAATGACTGCCTATTCGTTCTAGTTGAAGGCGGAATATTTTTTCTTTCAGTGTATGAATAAATTACGTGAAAATAAAAGATGACCACATTCATATTACGCTTTTCATAAACAGCCTAAAAAAGGTTATTTGAACTTCCTTAAGTTAAAACCATTTTTTTGGAAAAGCACAGCTTCTAAATTATTTTTTTTAATAATTGTTTTCTAAACAATCTGATCAAAACAAGATTTATATCAAACTAACTTAACATTTGCTAAAAGTGATAAAAATACACTTAAAAAGCAAATAAATATCTTTATTTATTCAGATCGACATGTTTCATATCTCTGACGGCAACATTTTCAAGATCGATAATGATATAAATATTTTCGCAAAACAGGTAAAATTGAAAACTGGCAAACAAAAATCATGCAAACTCGCGCCTAATGAAATTAACTGCAATATTAACGAGTCGGAAATTGCTCGTCAAACGTGGCAAATGAGGTGCGTTCGTACTATAACTAGTTTTATAATTATTTTTGTACCCCATATTGTACTGAATGTATATATTTTTTAACTTCATAATTGCATAGTCTATAACATCATTAAAATGCACTTGCAATAATTTTTTTCCCCATTCCCCGTAATGCAACGGAAAACTTTTGACTGTCCCTGTAATTAAACTATGCATCCGATTTCCATAAAATTTGAAATGGCTCGACAAAATTTTGCAACAATTATATATTTAAATTTTCAGACCATTCATAAGGCTGTAACGTCATTAAAACGCACTTGCAATATTTTTTTTCCCCATTGGCCGTAATGTAACGGAAAACTTTTGACTGTCCCTGTCATTAAACTATACATCCGATTTTCCTAAAATTTCAAATGGCTCGACAAAATTTTGAAACAATTATATATTTAAAATTTCAGACCATTCGGAAGGCTGTAACATCATTAAAATGCATTTGCAATAATTTTTCCCATTGGCCGTAATGTAAAGAAAAACTTTTGACTGTCCCTGTAATTAAACTATGCATCCGATTTTCATAAAATTTGAAATGGCTCGACAAAATTTTGCAACAATCATACATTAACAATTTCAGACCATTCGGTTGGGTAGTTTTTGCTCTGTTACATGCGGACAGACAGACAGACGGACGGACGAACGGACTGAACGACGACTATAGGTGCTACGTATTTATATAATTACGAACGCACCTAAAAATGGATATTTGTCAACGTGAATTGTTTTATACACTGTAAAAAAAATACTGCCAGTTTTCCGGTAGGAATCGGAAAAGTAGTTGCCCTTATCGTACCGGAATAATTTCCGACCGAGCTCGGAATAAAATCCGTAAAAATAAGGAAATAGTCAGCAAAACGGCATTTTACGGATTTTATTCCAAGCTGGGTTGGAAATTATTCCGGTACGATAAGGGCAACTATTTTTCCGATTCCCACCGGAAAACTGGCATTATTTTTTTTACAGTGTACTATTGTTTCATTATTCTGCATAGCATCTCTTTCCAAATTTATTATGCTCCATGGAGACTGAATCATTGCATATATTCTCACTGCGTAAAAAGTCTCTATTGATTCTCGTATAATGGATGGCAAATGAAATGTTCACTGTAAAAAAAAAATACTGCCAGTTTTCCGGTAGGAATCGGAAAAATAGTTTCCCTTATTGTACCGGAATAATTTCCGACTCAGCTCGGAATAAAATGCGTAAAAATAAGGTAACAGATACCTGTATCTCTTACTCACTAATCATGGACCCTTTCAGCAACACTTATATACCATAAATAAACGAGACTCACCTCTTTGCATCTGTGGATCCTTATCAACACCATTACACCATATTTAACATTGCACACTAACATCCCACTACCACGTTAAAAAGATACAACAGATGGCAATGCCTGACTGGCTAACTTACTTGCTTGACCGTCCAGTTCTTCTGCAAGGTATAGCGGATTGTATGAAATTTTTAGAAGACAAGGAATTTATATTTATCAATCCCCTCCCTTTTTGAGCTAGTAGAGTCAACTCATTGTTATCAGCTCCCATTTCAGACAGGGGCCCCTGTTTTGTACATAATGTAAATATTTGTCTTATTTCCTTTGGTTTGTTTTATTTAGTAATTTAGTATTTTTATTATATTTATCAGCATATACTTTAATGTTTTCCAGCTCTAATATTAAAAAATGTGTCTTGTAATTGTTTATGCATGTACAGAAAATAGTACAATTCCTGTCAATGTGTGTACTGATGACACTTCCTGTGAGTTTCGGAGTCAAAAACAGCAAACTAAATTTGTTTTTCTGTATGTAATTAACTGTTTTAAAATATTGTAAAGAGTAGTAATTGTTAATGTATCTTACCATATGCAGTGGATTTGAGTCTTCTCCCCGGGATTGCACTTATACTCTAAAGCAAAGCTGGGTTCCCGGGGCTGTCATTCCTGTCATCTTGGAAAATGAATGTACTCATAATACTTGATAAGTGAGAATGCCGAAATAAATATCCTGACGCATTAAAATAACTAAACATTGTTTAATGTCTGAGATACAAAATTTAAAAATTAGAAATATATTACAATTCATCAGACATACAAGTAAAAATTACATAAATACATATACAATTAAAAATGCAAATGTTTCGGGCTAATTTTAAGCACCTCATCAGTGCAATAACATTCAAATGTCCAGAAAACTATATATCATGTTTAAAGTTAATAATTACTAACAGATAAAGTCAAATAAAGTATAAAGAACCATATCAAAGCAATGCTGTGTATTCAGATGGAACTGCACAGGATTCATTAATCGGCGAAATTTGATTACGAGAGAACACAATTCTTCAAGAATAACTCTACTTTTAACGTTAATGCAACTGGGTCTGAAGACTTTCATATTAGTGAACACACCTTCAAGAATAACTCTACTTTTAACGTTAATGCAACTGAACCTGACGACATTCATATTAGTGAACACATCTTCAAGAATAACTCTACTTTTAACGTTAATGCAACTGGATCTGATAACTTCCATATTAGTGAACACATCTTCAAGAATAACTCTACTTTTAACGTTAATGCAACTGGATCCGATGACATTCATATTAGTGAACACACCTTCAAGAATAACTCTACTTTTAACGTCAATGCAACTTGATCTGATGACTTTCATATTTGCGGAATCTGTGCTATGGTCTGTATCCAAAGAATGCTGTACAAGTCTAGACTGGAGGGTTTCAGATTTGTAGGCACGTTTATGCTCGGCAAGGCGAATGGCGCATGTATGACCAGTTTCATCAATATATACGGAGTCGCAATCTTTACAAGGGATACTGTAAATTGAACTGATTCTAGGTAAGGGGGGGGGGGGTAGGTAAAAATAAATAAATTTTTCAAAACATTTTGTGACTTGGAGGCAGTACTGATATTATAAGATTTCAAAAGACTAGGCATTTTTTCAGAAAGATTTTTGTAATATGGTAGAGGTAGAGATAAGTTATTAGTGGGAACATTACGAATTACACAGGGTGACACGCGATGCTTAGAAAAAATCTTTTTTAATCATCTTAAAGGATATCCATTTTGAATTAAGCATGTTCATATCACCTCAATAAGTGGGACCAAGTCGATGTACAACCCTAAACCACCACAGAGGCTCTTTTGGTCTGAACTACAACTTCCACAAACTACGGGTGCAATGCCTCACTTTTTAGTCGTTGCACCGGACGCCTTGAGTCATACGAAAAAAATCAAATTGAGATTCGCTGTATATACATACCTCTAGCCAGCTTCAATCCACTTTCAGTATTTTCTAGCACATTGCATACGCGAAATTTTATGTGCCACTGTGAACAAAAAGCTCTTGCGCCATACCCGACTTGAATTGTTCTTTACATACACACTGTAAAAAAAATTCTATAAAGTTACAAACAATTGTTTAGGATACTGGAATACGTAGAGCTTTGTATGTAACCTAAAAAAAAACAGATTCAATTTACAGTATAAAACAAAAATCTGTAATGTTACTAAGAATTTTCTAAGAAACTGGGATTCATAGAACATTTTATGTAACGGCAAGAAAAAAAAATTCATGTAATAATCCCCGGGTTACACATAAAATTTCAGTAAGCATACAGATTTATGTAGCTTTGCGAAAACTAGTTTTGTAGATTTCATTTTTTTTCAAGTGTACAGATAAAATATTAGTAAGCATACAGATTTCTGTAGCTTTACATCTGTAGCTTTATTTTTTTTCAAGTGTACAAATACAATTTTAGTAAGCATACAGATTTCTGTAGCTTTGCATCTGTAGATTTATTTTTTTTCAAGTGCACAGATAAAATTTTAGTAAGCATACAGATTTCTGTAGCTTTACATCTGTAGAGATTTAATTTTTTTCAAGTGTACAGATAAAATTTCAGTAAGCATGCAGATTTCTGTAGATTTACATCAGTAGATTTAATTTTTTTCAAGTGTACAGATAAAATTTTAGTAAGGATACATATTTCTGTACCTTTGCATCGGTAGACTTAATTTTTTTTCAAGTGTACAGATAAAATATTAGTAAGCATACAGATTTCTGTAGCTTTACATCTGTAGCTTTATTTTTTTCAAATGTACAAATACAATTTTAGTAAGCATACAAATTTCTGTAGCTTTGCATCTGTAGATTTATTTTTTTTCAAGTGCACAGATAAAATTTTAGTAAGCATACTGATTTCTGTAGCTTTACATCTGTAGATTTAATTCTTTTTTCAAGTGTACAGATAAAATTTTAGTAAGCATGCAGATTTCTGTAGCTTTACATCAGTAGATTTATTTTTTTCCAAGTGTATAGATAAAATTTTAGTAAGGATACAGATTTCTGTACCTTTGCATCGGTAGACTTAATTTTTTTTCAAGTGTACAGATAAAATTTTAGTAAGTATACAGATTTCTGTAGCTTTGCATCTGTAGATTTAATTTTTTTTCAAGTGTACAGATAAAATTTTAGTAAGCATACAAATCTCTGTAGCTTGACATCTGTAGAATTAATCTATTTTTACAGTGTAGCGGTCGGGAAAATGTTGGGATGGAGATGGACCTTTCTTCTTTGACTGAAAAATTCAATACTGAATTCGAAACAGATTTTCATTGATAGTCGTGATACTTGTTTTAATTTCGTATTTTATCAATCACAGTCCTACGAAGTTTGTTGCCCCCGTAATCCATGAAACACTCTGTAGAACTGTGGTCTATGCACCACCACTAGCAGACGAATTTGAAAATTTGCTTCTATACACTAACGCGTTTACTGCGTAGGATGCGGATCTTCGTTTAGTTGTGCATTAGTGGGGACGGCGGACGCAAAATCGCGTCCTGTCCAGACTTGCATACAATTCACTACACTGTAAATTAAAAAAAAAAAAAAAAAAAAAAAAAAAAAAAAACAGTAAAGATACTAAAACTTAAACTTTTAATGTAACGGCAACAACAAAAAATCAAGTCACAGGTAAACTTTTGTACAGTAAATCAAAAATTCTGTAAGGTTGCTAAAACTTGTTTAGAAAACTGGGATGCCTAGAACTTTTTATGTATCTGCAACCTGGGTTACAGTTAAAATTTTAGTAAGATTGCTGTAATTTTAGTAGATTCTTTTGTAAAGCTACAGATTTCTGTAGCTTTACAAAAACTACTTTTGTAGATTTACATCTTTTTAAGTACAGTCTACGGATAAAATTTTAGTAAGCATAAGGATTTCGGTAACTTTAAACCTGTAGAATTAGAGTTTTTTTTTTTTTTTTTTTTTTTTTTTTTTACAGTGTAGTTTAGCTGTGTCATTTACGTTGAGCGTACGAAATTGTCTCAGCATATAAATAAAGCATACCGCTTCTCATGTTGGTCGCTGTTTTTTGTGTTTGCGTGATTGCCTGTTTGTGTAATGCGAAAATGTACGCTCCTGAGCCAAGTGGTAATTTCCAAACCTTCGGTTCTTTTTATCAGTATTTTTGTTTTCATAGATCAAAGTATATAGAATATGATCTAATATTTGAAATATATTTAGTTGGATGAATAAAACAATGAAAACTAATCAAGCCTACCCTGCTTATTCCTGACGCGGATTCGCGTCTGTTAGTACTGAAAATGAATATTTTCAAAATGGTACTAACGACGCAGATCCGTGTCCAAGTAGTATCATACCACAAAATGTTTTACTGTGCCACCTTTGTGCTAGTAATAAAATGTTTATGGCCGTACGGACTTTTTCTCGCATGAAAAAAAGACAGCTTTTAGCCCACGACAACAATTAAGCTCCAGATAGACGTATAATTCTACTCACGGTCTCTTTCGTCTGGTCAGGTGGTGCTTTTTCTTGTAGTGATGCAGAGTTTTTCATCTTTAATAGCTTTAAAAAGAAACTGCAGAGCATCCTGAAAAAGAGAGTCTTGCCTTGAGGTTGACCTAATCTCCTGACGCATTGTTCAATGTTCCCGCCCTTTTGTGAATAAGCCACAGAAGGGTAAAAAAGAATACTGTTCCTGGAAAACTGTTGAATAATGGCAAAACAAGCATTTGAACGCCCGTAAGGCATGGTAACGTCACGGCGACGTCGTTGTGAAGTCACACTGTGATTTTGTGACCGTCGATGTGACGTCACGTGACGTCGATGTGACGTCATAGTGACTAGAATGCGAGCGTTATGGCCGTTTAGGAGGTCGTTTGTGACGTCACATTGTGACCACTCTGTGAAGTCACGGTGTGACAAATTTGCGAAAAGTGTTCATTTGTGACTATTTTGGCATTAACTTTGTGACGAACCTGTGACGACAGCGACAATGCTTTGACGTCACACTGTGACTAATTTGTGAAATATGTGTCATTTGTGACGAACTTGTCATAAACAATGTGATGATTTCAAATGAAAATCAAATTTCAAATTAATTGTTAAAAGGGCAAAGGCCAACATACAGAAAAAGATTCCAAGCCGTTACTCGAATCCGGGCCATCAGTGTAGATCCAGCCATCACTGACATTCTACCGACTAAACCACATGGAACGAGACCCAGCCTGGAAAATTTCTTACTAGTACATGTTTGCAAGGCTACAAACGCAGCACAAGGTGGAATATTTATCGTGAGCCGCCAACATTGGGTAAACACGAAACTTAATTATATCCAGCATTGATTCAAACTATATAAATACTTGGAAATTTTTTCATAGAGAACCATTCGCCTTGCATACAATTTTTCAAATGAAAATGAAATTTCAAATTAATTGCTTAAAATGTAATTTTAATTTGAAATTTGATTTTCATATGAAATATGCAAGGCGAATGTTTCTCTCTGGAAAAATTTCCAAGTATTTATATAGTTTGAATCGCTGCTGGATTTAATTAAGTTTCGTGTTTGCCCCAAGTCGGTGGCTCATGATAAATATTCCATCTTATGCTGAGTTTGTAGCCTTGCCAACATGTAATAGTAAGACATTTTCCAGGCTGGGTCTCGTTCCATGTGGTTTAGTCGGTAGAATGTCAGTGCGCTATACTGATGGCCCGGATTCAAGTACCGTCATGGATTTTTTTTTCCCTATGTTGGCTTTTGCGCCTTTTAAGCAATCAATTTGAAATTTGATTTCCATTTGAAATATTGTTTGCAAGGCGAATGTTTCTCTCTGGAAAAATTTCCAAGCATTAATACTGTGATGATTCTTGTTATAAACACTGTGATGAATTTTAAAATAAAGTTTTGTTTGAAATATACAATATTATCTTTTTACCGTACTTTTGAGCAAAGTATCGCTATTTTGGAGCCCTATTCTTCTAAAATACTTCTAATTTTTACACTGAAAAAAAACAATGCTTATCAACTGGCATCCTTTTTTATTAAGTTCTAAGCTTGATCTTGAGTTCAAGCTTTATATTAAGAATGTGTAAGTTTTTATGTGTTGTAATTTGTTATTATTTTATTAAATACGAACATGGAGTCTAACGGATATTAATAAATTTCCTATTTAAAGAAGAATAAGATAAGCCATATTTATTTAAATTTTTTATTCCCGTGTTTATTGTATTTTGTTAATATGAGCTGAACAGATTTGGTATGATTTATAGGAAAAGACTGATCTGGGAAATAGAAAAAACAAGTAAGAAAAATCATGCGTTAAGAATAGATTATAAAGCACTTTCCAACGCTTCCTGAATGCTTTAACTAGACATCGTAATTTAAGGAAATAACGTAAATAAGATAACTAAATAAATATTTTAGAAAACGCATAAAACATTTGAAAAACTGATTTCAGCAGTTACCGTCCATAGCCAAATATGTTTTCCAATTCTTTTGAATAGCCCTGTATTTAATCTGTAGGTTGATATATACTAGTATATAATGTGAAAATTTAGTTTAGCAAGAAAACGCATAACAGGTTGAAATTCTCATTCAGCAATTTATACTAATATATGAAAACATACTTGAATACTTTTGTACAACCCTGTTTTTACCTAGAATCTTTATTACACGCCACTATTTAGTTAAAATTTAATTCAAATTAAAACACTCTTAAAACTGCTGAAATCACATTTCCAGAAATTATAATTTATAGACGGCCATATATCCATTTCCTTGCGTGACCCTGTGTATCATTTTATCCATATTCTATAAACATTTCTTAGTAAATTAAATGCAGTTCAACATAAAAATCCATAACTCATCTAAAAAACACCTTTAATCAATTTGCGCCCATACCCCTTAACTCTTACGTATACTTTTGTGTAGCCCTGTATATGAATTATAGCTTTTATATACACCATATACTATGCATAAATATAGAGAATCATAAAAGCTCATATTATAATTAAAAATGCATTTCCAGCAATTATCGCTAATGAACAGTACAATATCAACTTTTATAAATATCATAAATTATAAATATTTTTTTATAAATATTATAAATATCAAATTTTAAAAAGTATAATAAAGCAGTTTAATCTATAAACTTGTTATCAGTCATAAAAAACAGTTTATTTCAATGCTTAAATGTCATATTTTATTTTTTAATGCGAAGTATCGAACGTGTATCGAAAACGTAGAAAATGAGTTTACAATCGAAGAAAATTTAATAACTGATTCTGAATGTCTACAATTAAATGTTTGATTAAAATCAGGAACAGTAAAAACGTGCTTACATACAATTTAAAAAAATAAATATACCAATTTGAAAAACACTAAATAATTAGTATTTATAATTGTACTATTAAACAACAACAAAGTACAATAGATGAATTAAATGTATTATTAGATTTAACAATTTCTCAAAAATCTCTCCATATGTTACAAGGAATTCCTATTATTTTCTAATTTTGGAAAATGTTAAATCTGAAAACTTTGATATGAAGATTTAGGATTTTAAATAATAATTTAAAATATTATTAGCAATGAAAAGTCTTTCAAAAGTTTCACTACTATAGTATGTAAAACGACATTTCCCATTCAGTATAATGTTAATTTCTAATCTGAAAAGCAATTCCAGATCAGTCTCTTTCTATAGGTATAATATAAAACTATTTAACTCATCTCACCAAATATACAAAACAGGGATAAACAATTTAAATTAAATAAGACCTACTTTTTAAGCTCCATAAATTAATTATTAATATCCGTGTGTATCCGAAAATGGCGACGTCTTTTTCTTCCATTAAAAAAAGCACACGCAAAAGCTTACATTTTAGACTAGTAACTTACCGCATTTGTTAGAACAAAAAGTTCTCTGTTTACCCTGCGGTATCGTGGCAGACGATTTTGGGCAGGTGTTAGTTTATTTGCTTTTATATAAACAGATTTGGAACTTACATGTGCAATCATTTTATGAGACTGTCTGTATTTAAATTTTTTTATTTGAAGAATTTTCCAATGTATTTTACCTTTTCTTTTTATCAATTTTAACCCCTCCCCCCCTCCCTTTTTCTAAGTAAAGATTGTTTCACACATAATAAATACAAAATATCTTTTTAAAAAATAATA
Organism: Maratus speciosus; assembly: GCA_963932465.1. NCBI lineage: Eukaryota > Metazoa > Arthropoda > Arachnida > Araneae > Salticidae > Maratus > Maratus speciosus. The sequence goes on along the minus strand of OZ010794.1, from coordinate 495,329,523 downwards.
AGATATAAGTAAATATCGAGGATAAAAAAATTTTCTTTGTCAATCGTCATTCTTTTCATGTTAATTTCCTGTAGAATAAAACAATTCGTAAAATAACTTTTTTTTAGAGTCATATCTCTAAAACACAAATTTGAAATACGAATAATAAATTATATCATGGGTTTTGCATAAATTTTGTATTTTTTTTTTTTTTTTATTCGGAAAATGCTAATTTTATTTTAAAAGTCTGAAAGAAGTAGATTTAAAAAAAAAAATAGTTACTTAAAATAGGTACACTAACAGGAAAAAATATGACTTGAATGGAAATTATAAAGCAAGAAATTATGTTTGACTAAACTCTGAAGACTCTTTCTACGTGCTCATTAAAAGCTGCAGACTTAAGTATAATAGAAATTTTTTAGTTTGAAGCCACAAAAGTGTTTCGAATACCAGTGGTCGGTAAAAATAAATTAAAAATTTTCCTTTCTGCAAACTAAATATGTAAAGTGTATATATTTAAAATTCCTAATTCTAAATATGTTATCCAAATTGCTCCAGCACGTACCATTTTTCCGAGAAACACTTTTATAATAATAAGAATAAGAGAAGGATTATTATATTAAATTGCAATACTAGATAAAATTGAAATCAGGAAAAAAGTATACTTTCACTCTCTTAGATATCAAATTGATAAAATATAGCATGAAAATCTAGTTTGTTGATACTTGTACCGTGCATTTTCCTTTATATGACCCCCCCCCCACACACACACACACACACCACCATCTTTTCGTGTCTGAATTTACTATTTGCTATCCACTAATATATTTTCATTCCTTATGCCGCTGTAACTCGATCCTTTTTAAAACATTTCTCTTCATTTTCAAAGATTTTTGAAGTTCATATTTTTCTCACACTGTGACTTACAATATGGGGGGATTTTTTTTTTGTGAGTGTGACGTGACCTACGTTACATGCAGTGACATAACAATTCTTTTTTATTGCCAGAAAAATAAAATTTTACAGTAACAACATGTTTTGAAGAATTTTTGTATTTTTTTAAAGTTTTCTAAGAAGTTCACATCTCAGTCACAATGTGACATCACTGAGTGGTGGCATTTCGGTCACAGATGTGACGTGACCACAGTGACTCACAGTGACGTCACAACGACGTCAGTGTGACCATGCATGCTATGAGGGCGGAGCCTTAATGCTTCGCCGTCAACGTGTTAACAAATTGCACAACTTCACTCTTTATGTAATCGTGCGCGCGCGAAGCACGATAATCCTATTTACCTCTGCGTGTAACATCCTTATATCTATTCATCATAACTCCACAACTGGTTGGATGTGCCAATCCCAAAACTTTCTTCTATCTCATGTATATTAATATTTCAAAATGTTACATATACCAATTGTTACCTATACCAATAATTAATTTTTATTAGTTTTATTAGTAGCTTTATTAGAATTATGCATAACTTCATACATTTTTCGATGGTACAATATTAAAAATTGCGCAAAAATTGCTATTACAGCGCCCCCTTCCGGTGGAGTTTTTCAATATTCAGGGAGAACTTTCTTGCCATGGTCAAAAGCATATACAAAATATTTGGTTCAATTCTGTGCATAGCTTTATACACTTTTCGATGGTACAATATTCAAAATGTACAAAAATCGCCATTACAGTGTTCCCCTACCGGCGGAATTTTTCCAAATTCAGGAAGGACTTTCTTGCTATTGCTAAAAACATACACAAAAAAATTGGTTCAATTCTATGCATAACTTCATACACGTTTCGATGGTACAATATTTATAGTGCACAAAAATCGCTATTACAGCGCCCGCTACCGGCAGAATTTTTCCAAATTAATGGAGGATGTGCTTGTCATAGCCAAAAGCTTTAAAAAAAATTTGGTTCAATTCTATGCATAACTTCATACAATTTTTGATGGTACAATGGTGACACACGGACAGAAAGACATTTTGTATAAACATGTTTTTTGTGATCTCTGACCCCTAAAACGTGTAAATCCGTCGAAAACCGGAAATCGAAAAAAATGTCGATTACAATACTTTCTTCTATTGAAGATAGAAGAAAGTAACAAGATACTTACTCCACGTTATTAATATCACCACAGAGCAGCAGTCCAGGATCAGTTCTCCAAGTGACGCTTGTATTACCATCTGTATAGGTAAGTATGGCTAGATTGACCTTAGGTATAACAAGACCAATGTGCTTCCATATAAGAACAAATAATTTAGTGCCGGTGGGAATATTATTGTACTGCTGCCTATATAAATACATTGAAGAACATATTAATAAAAAACGTATGCCAAGCTATAAATATCTTTTAATTATATAAACGCATTCTAATTTTTATATTAAAAAAAAGTACACAAGGAATTACTTGACTTTATTTTAGTTGACAATGAAATACAAATTTATATATACATATATTTATTATAATACAGCTAGGGTAAGCATTAAAAAATTTACTGCGCGAAAGTTTTTGAATATTTAATAAGCTCCTCCTTTCTTTGATAAACTGAAGACCAGTTTAGAAATCTGCTACGTTTTTGCTAAACTTTCCTATTTTTCTAGTTTCGTTTTTATAAATCTATTCATGTTTACTAGTTTTCACACCCATTTTTACTTTTTTCTATCTTCAATAGAAGAAAGTATTGTAATCGAAATTTTTTTCGACTTCTGGTTTTCGACGGATTTACAAGTTTTAGGGGTTGGAGTTCCTAAAAAACATGTTTATAGAAAATGTCTGTCTGTCCGTGTGTCTGTCGCCATTGTACCATCAAAAAGTGTATGAAGTTATGCATATAGAATTGAATCAAATTTTCTTTTTAAGTTTTTGGCTATGGCAAGCAGGTCCTTTCTTAATTTGGAAAAAATTCGCCGGTATGGGCCACTGTAATAGCGATTTTTATGCCATTTTGAATATTGTACCATCGAAAACTGTATGAAGTTATGTATAGAATTGAACTATTTTTTTAAGTTTTTGGCTATAGCAAGCAGGTCTTTCCTTAATTTGGAAAAACTCGGCCGGTAGGAGGCGCTGTAATAACGATTTTTGTGCCATTTTGAATATTGTACCATCGAAAAATGTATCAAGTTATGCATAGAATTGAACCAAATTTCTTGCGTCATGGCACGAAGGTCCTCCCTGAATTTGAAAAAATTCCACCGGGAGGAAGCGCTGTAATTGCGATTTCTGTACCATTTTCATTAGTGTACTATCAAATAATGTATACAATTATGTATACAATTGAACCAAATTTTTTGTGTATGTGTAAGGCTATGGTCAGTAGGTCCTCCCTGAACTTGAAAAAAATCCGCCACAAGGGGCGCTATTAATTGCGACGTCTGTGCCATTTTCATTATTGTACCATCGAAAAGTGTATGAAGTTCTGCATAGAATTGAACCAAATTTTTTGCGTGTGTTTCTGGCTATGGCAAGCAAGTCATCCCTGAATTTGAAAAAAAATCTGCAGGAAGGGGGTGCTATAATAGCGATGTTTGTGCCATTTGCTTTATTTTACCATCGAAAAGTTATAAAATTATGCATAAAATTGAACCAATTTTTTGTGCATGTTTTTGGCTTTGGCCAACAGGTCCTCCTTTAATTTGGAAATATTGCGCGTCTAAGGGGCTCTGTGATAGCAATTTTTGTATACTCTTCTTGATTTTTCGTAGTTCTATTGTCCATCGGCGGCTCGTGCAGCGGCGAGAACTCGTTTCCTGCTAAGCCGGCTATTTGCAAACAGTTCATAACAACAGAATAAGGAAAAACTATTAATTTTAGCAAATATCGTGATGATTAACTCGTTTTTAGTCCGTTTAATTAACTGAAGCAGAAATTTAAGATGAAAATCAAAGTTGGTATAATATTGAAGTATTAAAATGTGTAACTAGGTTTTGAAATATTAGGATGTATAAGATAGAAGAAAGTTTTGGGATTGGCACATCCAACTAGTTTATTAAAACTTCAGAATGTATTTTATAAGTTTATAGTATTATATCTACTAAAACAAATGAAAAATGTACACTCAAACACACAAACATTCATGGACCTACTATAACAACAGTTGTATATCATATAAAAAAATAACATATTAAGGAGCAGGTTATAATCTTTTATTTATTTACTTATTTATTTACAACTGCGAGCTACGGCCGCCCACCTCGTTCAGACTTCACAGTCCTTAAAAAATGTGCACTGTTTAAAAAATATTACCAGGTTACGGAAGAATAAATAAAATTATCTATATCGGCGGCTATCTTCTGTAATTGTGTAGCCATGCATTTACGTTCGAATATGGCATTTTTCGATTACCATGGCCTCATCCCTCGCTGTCGTAACAACTGATGACTGTTGTTTTCGGGATTGATAAGTAAGATCAATTACACATTTGAAAATCAGCTTGTATAAAATGGTTAAATTAAAAGTGCCGTTATCTTTCTGACTTTTATAGCGATGCTATGCACAATATCCTCTCTTTAGTTTTGAGATTAAAGGGTCTTGTACTTTTTAAACGCGTCGAAAATTAACGAAAAACTTCAAAGTTTTAATTAGTCTCTCTACAAAACCTTCTTACATATAAACATGAAATTTTGGATATTGATTAAACAGATTATGCTTTGTAATATGCTACCATTAGAAATTTATTAGGGTTTTACATAATTTGTGTATTGCTGAAACTCAAAATAGCTCTTTTTTTACTCTATGCACTACTTTTATTTTCAGTACATATCTAGTGAAAGTATGTATGGATTGTCATGAAATTTTGTAAAGGTACTAAACAAATATGTGTATTTAAAATGATCTACTTTTAAGTATTTACAATGGTAATGTTTTTAGTTATGACTATTTTTATTCTTTAAAATGTAAAATTTTGATTTTTTTTTACATTTTTTTTATATATAGTTAATGAAATAATTTTGGCGTAAGAGTAGAACATCATTTTAAACACACATATTTCTTTAGTATCTTTACAAAATTTCCTGACAATCCAAACATACTTTCTTAAGATATCATGTGCGCACTGACTTATAAAGTAAAAAAAAGAGCTAATTTGATTACAACAATACACAAATTCTGTAAAAGTCTAATAAATTTCTAATGGTAGCATATTACAAAGTGCAATCTGTTTAATCAGTAGTCAAAATTTCCTGTTTATACATAAAAAGGTTTTGAAGATAGACCAATTGTAATTTTGAATTTTTTCGTTCATTTTCGTGGTGTTTAAAAGGTACAAGACCCCTTAAAAACTCCGTCTGCTTGGGAATATTTTGAGAACCACAGTACTGAAAAGCATTGAGACTTGAAATTTTTAAGCTTACATTTTATGTTTTGATAGAGTTTTAAATATTTTCAGGAACAGGTATAGCTTATTCATGAATTTTTATTTTAATACACCATCATGCATTTTTCACAATGCATATTGTTTATATTAATTAATAAGAATATATATGAATTTCCTAAAATGTATTATCGAATAGTAATTCCTGCAAAATTAAACGAAAGTATTTTGCACATACATGTACTTACCCTGTACTTACGCTGCATCAAGTGATGTAATGTATAAACAAATTTGCTAGTCGCACTACTTTTATACCATGTGATGTCACATTAAAATTCTCTGGAATGAAAATCGTTTTAATTGTACCGTTTTCATGTATGATGTAAAATTGAAATGAAACATAATTTCAATTTCAGTTTGAAAAGGACGAAAAAGAAGAGCTCTAGTTATTCCTATGGTTTTTCCCATTTCTCCCCTTTTTTCCAGTAAAATGGAGTAATTTAGTTGCCATCATTAAAGAAAAGCCACTAAAATTAGAAAAAAAATAAAATCTTGGAAAGTAATTGAAATTACTAAAATTCTAACGCCACTTTTGAGACCTCTGGATAAATACGAATAATCGGTGTTAATTTCACCACCAAACCTTCCATATTTCAGGAGAAATAGCCGTGAAACATAACCATTCGTTTAATCAGTCGTTTCATAAATTCGTTTCATTAGGATTTTATATATATAGGGTGCAATATGTTATCTATCGCCGACCTTTAATTTCTCAACCGTTGGCCGTAGACATATAGTTCCAATTACAAAAACGTTTCAAATGATGTAAATATTCATTTTGTGGCATTATTTAAAGTAAAAAATCAATTTGATAAAAATTACGAAAACTAACTTTTTATACGGTCCCCCAGTCTCTATTGTTATATTTAGTAAAAGTTATATTTAGTAGTTTTTTAAAAATAGTTACACATATCATAACAGATGTAACACAAAAAGTTTGACATCAGTACTACAAAATTTGACAGTGTTATTAAATTTCAAAGTTTGAGATTTTTGCATATGATTTTGTCTTTCATTGAGGGATCAGTTAAAAGATGAATTAAAGTAATTCGAGATCAAAATTAAGGTGCAATGCCCTTTTCACGGCGAAACCACCTTTAGCCGTTATCGTCGGTAAGTTTAAATGTTGTTCGACCCATAAAAGTTAGCTCAAATTTTTAGATGAAATAACCCTATTTGGTTATTCCCCGATTTGGCGATACCGGCTAAAGGTGGTTTCGCCGTAAAAAGGACATTGCACCCTGATTTTGAACTCTAATTACTTTAATTCATCTTTTAACTTATCCTTCAAAGTAAGGCAAAATCATGTGCAAAAATCTCAAGCTTTGAAAATTAATAACTCTGTCAATTTTTTTAGTACAGATATCAAACATTTTGTGTTATATCTGTTATGATATGTGTAAACTTTTATTAAATATAACTATACGGACTGGGGGACCGTATAAAAAGTTAGTTTTCGTAATTTTTATCAAATTGATTTTTTAGTTTAAATAATGTCACAATAGGAATATTTACCTCATTTGAAACGTTCTTCTAATTGGAACTATATGTCTACGACTAACGGTTGAGAAATTAAAGGTTGGCGATAGATAACATATTGCATCCTGTATATAGGGTAGATTTTTTTAGATAACTATTTTGTTTGTTCTTCATTTGTTTTGTATACTGTCTAAACTTATTTTTCAGAAACTAGGGGGGATTGTATCCCGAATTTTGAATACTACTACTTTCTAATAGTAATCTTTCCCTTGTTTATTCTTCGATTTTAAAAAAGGAATATTACTATTCGGAAATAGTATTATTTAAAATCACAGGAGGGCAATTACGCTAATGTAAATCTAGTAACATAATATATTTTTAATCACTTTTACATTTAATGCAAATTTATATGAGTACTTTAAAAAGAAATATTTGATGAATATGCAAATTTTGAATTTTTTTCGCTTCAAGTAGCATTATTTAAGGTAATCTTAAATGTTTTAATTATTATTGATTTTTTTGCGTAATTTGAGATATTTCTCAAATGGAGTATTTGTTTTAATTATAGCTTTTTCTTGTGCACGTGTAAAAAACTCGAAGCAGAATAACAACGGCCGTTGTTTTTTATTAAACAAAGCAATCAAATATCCATTAGCTAATGGATAAGTAGCTTTTAAAATGGATTTCAATGTTTGTTAGTTTTCTTCATTAGTTTTCTAAATTTGAATATCATTTTTCATCATTAATCCAATGCAGGATAAGATGCTTAAGAACCTTTCTTTATTCTATTAAACAAAGTTGTTGTTTTCTTAGGTTTTTGGAGCTATTTGCAGTCATTTATTTGAATCATGTTAAGCTATCATAATAACTGTCTCTAACAATTTTGCTATAACTTTCAACCAGCATCAGTCATTAATTTTTATCAGCCAGTTGGATGTTTTTTCTCTTAAAAATCATTCAGTACTACCTTTTTTTCTTAATATTTCCCTTATGCATTTCTTTTTTTGATGAATTCGTAATTATATAAATGAGTAGCACCTATAGTCATTGCCTGGTCCGTCCGCCTGTCTGCATATAACACCGCAAAAACAACCCAACTGAATGGTTTGGAATGTAATATATATAATCATTGTAGAATTTTGTCGAGTCATTTCAAATTTTATGAAAATCGAATGAAAACTTAGAAAAATATTAATAATGTTTTCTTCATTCTATTAAATCCTATTATAGGTAATTAATTCAATGAAATCCCATGATAGGTCACGAATCTAGGTTGCCATGGTATTGAAGTTCTATTTAAGATGTAGTACTATTCTTTCCGTATCACTGAATTTAATATATATAATCATAATAAATTTTGTAGTCATGCATTTTTGCATAAGAGTGCAACAGCTGTTGCACCAAAATCTGAATAGATATAAAAGTACTTACAGTGCGTGTAAAAACTTTAAGGACAACAAAAAATTATAAAAATTTTGATAAATTGAAAAAACGACAAGCGAAATGGTAATTTAATGTTGATCATAAAGTGGAAATACTAATATAAAAGCCAACAGAATGTATCTGTGTCCTGTTTATTGCGAAAAAATCATAATTATGCAAAAAAACACTATTTTTGAGTGTGTAAAAACTATAAGGATTCTAGTATTTTTTTTTTTTTTTTTTTTTTTTTTTTTTTACAGAAATGTTATATAGAATTATTATTAAGGATCGACCGAAACATGTTTTTAAGGCCGAAACCAAAACCGAAACCGAATTTCGGTGATCTTCCTATTTTCGGCCGAAAACGAAAACGAATATGTCCAGAAATTTTTTTTTAAGTAATTAAACTGTATGCATTAAAGTAATTAATACATACATAAATATATTATTAATTAATTATACGCATTTATTAAATTTGTATAAAAATTAATTAATTATGCGTTAACAATGAAGTTCGTAGCAATAAATGGTCTCAAAATCGATGACAAGTGCTAAAAATTTCCGAAGTAATAAACGAGATTTTTGGAATACTGATAGTTTCGGTCCAAAACCTGAGTTTCGCCGAAAATTCGTTTTCGGCGAAAACTATCAGTCTTCCCAAAATCTCGTTTCTTCCTTCGGAAAGTTATTGCTATCAACTTCGTTGTTTGTAATTATCAGTCATGACTGACTCAAGACTTGAATGCAGATTATAAAGCAATCAATGCATATATAACTAAACTTTTTCACGTGCTCATTAAAAACTGCAGTCATAACAGTAATAGAAAATTTTCAGTTTGAGACCGCAGATGTGTTTCGAATACTCTTTGAAAAAGTTCTAGTAAAACAGATAATCCTTTACAGAAATCATTATAAAAGATAAATCGAGGTGTGCATACATAAAACTAAAATATTTCTTAATTAAATGAAATTCGTATAATTAGAAAGCATTTCTGTGTCGTTGATGAATTAATTACGTTTTATTTTATATATATATTAAAAAAAAAAAAGTTTTGGATCTAAAAGGCACAAAGAGACAATTTAGGCCACACGTATAATTAATTAATAATTATGTATATTTAATAAATACGCATAATTAATTAATTTTTATACATATTTAATAAATACGCAGGCTTAGATGTTATATATTCCCGGGGACGCCATCCTGGACTTCTTGGCGATTTTTTGTTGGCATTTATTGATAAGGCAACCCCGACTAGTGACGTGTTCTGGCAACCCCGTGAAGCCTAACATGCGCATAAATCGTTGCTTGGTGACATTTACTACTTCTTGGCGGAAAAGGGATTTTCACGGCAAGAAAAAATTCAAGATGGCGACCGCGGGAATATATCACATCTGTTCCAATACGCATAATTAATTAATAATGTATTTATGTATGTATTAATTATTTTAATACATACAATTCAATTACTTACAAAATTTTTTTTGACATATTCGTTTTCGTTTTCGGTCGAAAATAGGAAGAATGCCGAAATTCAATTTCGTTTCGGTTTCGGCCTTAAAAACATGTTTCGGTCGATCCTTAATAATAATTATATATAACATTTCTGTAAAAAAAAATACTGGTGTCCTTATAGTTTTTACACAGTCAAAAATAGGGGTTTTTTTTGCATAATTATGATTTTTTCGCAATAAAAAGCACACGGATACATTCTGTTGACTTTTATATTAGTATTTCCACTTTAGGATCAACATTATATTATCATTTCACTTGTGGCATTTTCAATTTATCAAAACTTTTACAATTCTTTGCTGTCCTTAAAGTTTTTACACGCACTGTATAGCTACATTTGCACGTTTGACGTACAATTTCCAACTTGTTTTATTTATTTACATACTATTTTCGTTGTGTTCATTTATTTTGAATACATTCAAAACTTATTTCTCGTAAAATAGGGCTGATTGTGTCCCGAATTATGAATACCACTATTTCCAAATAGTATCCACCTAGTCATTCACCGAGTACATAAAAGAAAGATTACTATTCGGAAATAGTGGCATTTAAAATCAAGAATACAATTACTCTTATGAAAAGCAATTAACATTATATCTTTTTTAACCGCTTTTACATTTAATGCACATTTATGTGAGCATATCAAAAAGAAATAAGTGATGGGCATGTGAATTTTGAATTATTCCGCTTCCAGCAGCATTATTTAAGGCAATATTAAATGTTTTAAATATTATTGATTTTCTTGCGTAATTTGAGATAGACTAAAATTTCTCGAATGGACTATTTGTTTTAATTACAGCTTTTTCTCGTCCACGTGTAAAAAACTGGAAACAGAATAACAACAAAAATTGATTTTTATTAAACAAAGCAACCAAATATCCATTAGCTAATGGATAAGTAGCTTTTAAAATGGAGTTTCAATATTTGTTATTTTTCTTCATTAATTTGCTAAATTTGAATATTATTTTTCATCATTAATTCAATGCAGGATAAGGTACTGAAGAACCTTTCTTTCTATTAAGCAAAGTTGCTGTTTTTTCAGGTTTTGTAGCTATTTGCCGTCATTTATTTGACACGTGATAAGTTATCATAATAATTGTCAGTAAGACTTTTTGCTATAATCTGCAATGAGCATCAGTCATGAATTTTTATCAGTCAGTTGGATGTTTTTTCATTTAAAAATCATTCAGTAATGCATTTTTTTCTTAAACATTTGCGTAATGTATTATTTTTTCTTTAGAAATGTTTGTTTAGGGGACAGATTACCTGAATTTGATCAAAATATCGATTTTCTTTTTTAATATTAAACAAGTTGGAAATTGCACGTCAAACGTGGCAAATGAGGTACGTTCGTGCTATAACTAGTTTTATAAATATTCAGATCCTGATGCAATAGCAGCTGCACCCTTATGCAAAAATGCATTAATACAAAATTTATCAGGATTCTATATATCAGATTCATAATATGGAAATAATAAAACTCCATCTTAAATAGGACTTAATCAACATGGCAAACCTAGAATCATTACCTATCATGGAATATCAATGAATTAATTGTGTATGATAGGATTTAGTAAAATGAAGAAAACTTTTATTATTATTACCATTTAAGTTCTGATTCAATTTTTATAAAATTTGACATGACTCGACAAAATTCTCCAACGATTATATAAATTAAATTTCAAACTCTTCGGTTGGGTAGGTTTGCGCCGTTATATGCGGACAGACGGACAGTCCAGATGATGATTATAAATGATACTTGTTTATATAAATACGACATTCCCCCATAGACCATAATGTAATGGAATACTTTTGAATGTCTCTGTAAATAAACTTTGAACGTTACGTACATTTATTTTAATACCAAACATGGCATAGTAAATCTCAATAACATATATCAATTACAGAGCAATCCAATTGTATTAACGCAAGTTAGAGTTCGGATGACAGGCGGAAAGACAAATTGAACTCTTAAAACTTTCAACTACACTGCTGAAAACAATTAGGGGGGCACATGGTTTTAACAAAATTATGCAAACATTTACACCGATAAGTAACATAAAATAAAACATCCATAATTTAAAGCGTAGTAGAAAACAGATAAAGAAAACTTCACTTGCAAATTATAGTTTATGACGTCAAAAACTAGAAAAAAGAGATAAGTGCAGAAATCGGGATTTTGCAGAAACGTCTGTTTCACTGTCTCAGTTGTAAAATTCAGTTTCTCAGCATGTGTTTTGAGAAAGGATGACTTGAAAATGTCACAACAATGTGATTTACCGGAATCCATGACTTGGCGTGTTATCGGGACAGTTGAAACCGTGAAAACACAACGAAGTGTAGCGGACGCTGTTGGGGTCGGAAGAAGTATCAATGAAAGCTGTGGAATCAATTCCAAGACACTTGGATTGGTAGACATCGACAACGGCAAAGTCGGCCATGTGCTTCCACAGAAACTGATGACCGATATATCCTGTTACCAGCTCGTCTAAACGGAATGGGCAATGCTACTCACCTGCAAACACAGTTGTTCTTGGCCACAGGACAAAGGGTACCCGGCCAAACAGTCCGAAATAGGCTTCATCAGGTTGGTCTCTGTGCACGTAAGCCAATGGTCTGTATTCCGTTGACCTCAAGTCAGTGGTGACCATCCCCCCCAAACCCAATGACGCAAATTCCCCCCCAAAAAATCTTCATACATTAACACTGAGTCCCCCCCTAAACAGAAAATCAATTGCAAAATATATTCTTATTATTAAATTATTTAATAATAGCATTCTTACGTACTGTCATACAAACATGAAATAAAAGTTTTAACAGCGTAATAAATAATAAAAGATTGTTTTCACATTTATAAGTCCTGACTGACAAGCCCGTGTTCACTACATACGTTTTAATAAATAAAGCTACTTTTTTATGAAAATAAAGATTTACTTACAAGTATTTAAAATAAAAATCTTTTAAATTATTACAAAATAAATCTTAAATACAAAAATTGCATATTGTTTTAAGAAAACTAAAATATTAAAGACGATTCGTTTATATCAAACGCATATCAAATATATTTGCATGTACATACGCCCTTGTTTAAGATTAAACATTAACACATAAGATTTCCCAATCATTTTTTTAATACTATCTAGTCATACAGTTTAATCTCACCCTCCCAAAAAAATTCTCTAAATCACCCCCAACCCTAAAATAAATTATGGATTGAAGCGTTTATATCAGTACAAGTGTTGCTTTATACTGCTTTAACAACATACAATATACTCTTATACAAGTACGGATTCTTATAAAATGGCAGACATTATACCATTAAAACATAGTCCTAATCTATTGTAAGCCGCTGTATTCTGTATAGGTATGTTTTTCTTTCACACTATAATTTTTCAGTCTTATTACCTAGTAATTAATCCTCCTTTCCCTCCCAAAAAATTCTAATTTTTCTATAAATTTATCCCTTCCCCCTAAAATAATTCGTGGACCAATAAAAAAAATCGTAATCGGTAAAAAACACAATCGATATAGTCATCGATTACTTCCGAGAACCTGCAATCCAGATGTTCTACAATCGTTTATTAAAATCATTGTTTTTATCTATTCTATACTCCTATTATAAAGAGGAAAAAATTGTTTATTTGTCGGAGGTAAGCTCTGGAACTACCGAACCGATTCCAAAAGTAATGGTATCAAAATGATGGTGTTAGTCCAACTTAGAACATAGGCTATATCTTATGTCGGTGCCACTACCCCGAAGGGGGTGTAGGAACGAAAAACGTTCTAAAAATGCGATTTTAGCGTTACTGAAGGGCCTAGAAATATGAAATTTTGAATATTAGTTACTTATAAGATATAAATGATGTCTAAGAACAGTTCTTAAACAATTCGAAATTTGAAAGGTGTGAAAATGCACAAAAAGCGTTCTAAAAAACGTTCTAAATGGTAGTTTCTACACAATCTCAGGAAATATCAGACAGATTTTAAAAATACTGGTGTCAAAATGATGGTGACAACACTTGCTCCAAGATAGGCTATGTTTTATGTCGGTGCCACTACCCGAAAGGGGGTGCAGGAGAAAAAAACGTTCTAAAAATGCGATTTTAGCTTTACCGAATGGCCTAGAAATATGAAATTTTGAATATTAGTTACTTATAAGACATAAATGATGTCTAAGAACAGTTCTTAAACAATTCGAAATTTAAAAGGGGTGAAAATGCACAAAAAGCATTCTAAAAAACGTTCTAAATGGTAGTTTCTACACAATCTCAAGAAATACCAAACCGATTTAAAACATATTGGTGTCAAAATGATGGTGACAACGCTTGCTCCAAGATAGGCAATGTTTTATGTCGGTGTCACTACCCTAAAAGGGGTGCAGGAGCAAAAAACGTTCTAAAAATGCGATTTATGTGTTACTGAATGCCTAGAAATATGAAATTTGAAATATTAGCTACTTATAAGATATAAATGATGTCTAAGAACAGTTCTGAAACAATTCGAAATTTAAAAGGGGTGAAAATGCACAAAAAGCGTTCTAAAAAACGTTCTAAATGGTAGTTTCTACACAATCTCAGGAAATACCAAACCGATTTAAAAAATATTGGTGTCTTAATGATGGTGACAATGCTTGCTCCAAGATAGGCAATGTTTTATATCGGTGTCACTACCCTAAAAGGGGTGCAGGAGCAAAAAACGTTCTAAAAATGCGATTTATGTGTTACTGAATGCCTAGAAATATGAAATTTGAAATATTAGCTACTTATAAGATATAAATGATGTCTAAGAACAGTTCTTAAACAATTTGAATTTTAAAAGGGGTGAAAATGCGCGAAAATCGTTCTAAAAAACGTTCTAAATTGTGGTTTCCACACAATCTCAGGAAATACCAAACCGATTTAAAAAATAATGGTTTAAAAAAAGGGGGGGGTCAAAATGACGGTGACAACGCTTGCTCCAACATAGGCTATGTTTTATGTCGGTGCCACTACCCGAAAGGGGGTGCAGGAGCAAAAAACGTTCTAAAAATGCGATTTTTGCGTTACCGAAGGGCCTAGAAATATGAAATTTGAAATATTAGCTACTTATGAGATATAATGGATTTCTATTAACAGTTCTTAAATAATTCGAAATTTGAAAGGGGTGAAAATGCGCGAAAAGCGTTCTAAAAAACGTTCTAATGGTGGTTTCTACACAATCTCAGGAAATACCAAACCGATCTAAAAAAAAATGGCGTCAAAATGATGGTGACAACCCTTGCTTAAACATAGTCGATGTTTTATGTCGGTGCCACTACCCCAAAGTGGCTACAGGAGAAAAACCTTCTAAATTGCTGCTTTTGCGTTAAAGCCTAGGAAGGGCCTAGAATCGTGAAATTTGGAATGGTAGTTTGTTATAAGATATCAATGATCTCTAAGGACATTTCCTAAAAAAATCGAAATTTAAAAGGGGTGAAAATGCGCGAAAAGCGTTGTAAAGAACGTTCTAAATTGCAATTTCTATGCAATCTCAGGAAATACTAAACCGATTTCAAATATAATGGTGTTAAAATGATGGTGACAGATCTTGCTCTAAGATAGGCTATATTTTATATCTGTTCCCACTACCCCAGAGGAAATGCAGGAGCAAAATGCGCGAAAAGCGTTCTAAATGCCGATTTGTCGGCAATATTTCAGGAAGAATGAACCTGATTCCAAACGTAATGGTAGGAAATTGATGCTGACAGCCTCTGCTCTAACATAGATGCCATTTTATGTCGGTATCACTATCACCAAGACGTTGCAGGAGCAAAAAAGCGTTCTAAATTTCGATTTTTGTGATCGGTAGGGGCTAGCAACTTAAAATTAGGTAAGGTGCATATTTATTAGATATAAATTATCTTTAAGAATAGTTTCGAAAAAATTGGAAATTTAAAAATGGTGAAAACGCGCGAAAGCGTCCTAAAAACGTTCTAAATTGCGATTTCTACTCAATCTAAGGAAATACCAAAGCTATTTCAAACGTAATGGTTGCAAATCAATGGGGACAGTCCCTGCTATAACATAGGTTATATTTTATGTTGCTGTCACTACCATCTGAGGGTTGCAAAAGCAAAACATGTTCTAATTTGCGTTTTTTGCACAAGTGAGGGGTCTAACACTTTGAAGTATGGAATGGCATTTACTTACAAGATGCAACTGCTTTCTAAGAACAGTCGAAAGAAAATTCCAAATTTAAAAAGATGAAGTGAGTGAAAAGCGTTATAAATTACAATTTTTAAGCAAACTTATAAATTACCAAACCAATTAGAAAAATAATGATGACAAATTGTTGGTGATAGAACCTGCTCAAACATAACCTATATTTTATGCCTGTTCCACTACCACCAGAGAGTTGCAGGAGCTAAAAACTTTCTAAATTGCGATTTCTGTGATACTGAAAAGGCTAGAAACTTTAAATATG
The DNA here is from genome assembly GCA_963932465.1 of Maratus speciosus. Classification (NCBI taxonomy): domain Eukaryota; kingdom Metazoa; phylum Arthropoda; class Arachnida; order Araneae; family Salticidae; genus Maratus; species Maratus speciosus. The sequence goes on along the minus strand of OZ010794.1, from coordinate 495,313,313 downwards.
GGATGGTAGTTACTTATAAAATATAAATGCCCTCGAAGGAACGTAGAAAATAAATTCGAATTAAAAAGGGGTGAATCGCAGGGGAGGTGCGAAAAGCATTCTAAAAAAGTTCTAAATTGCGATTTTATTCAATTTCAGGGAATATAAACCGATTATAAAAGTAATACTTGCGAATCAATGGTAGCAGTCTCTGATCCTACACAGGCTATATTTTATGCCGGTGATTCTACCACCTGGGGTTCACAGGAACAACAAACATCCTAAAAAAGGCCTTTAAAAGCTTTTTAAATTACGTTTCTGTGGAATCTTAGGAAATAACAAACCGATTTCAAAATTAATGTTGGCAAATTAATGGTGACATTTCCTGTTTCAACATAGCCCTTTATGTTCAGAGAGGTGGTAGGACTTGGAATTTGACATGATGGTTAATTTTAAGATGTAAGAAGATGGTTTCTAAAAAATTCAAAACTTCAAATGAATACTGAAATGAGCGTATTAATTAAGCACAAAAGTTTCAAAATATTTTCTAAATTATCATTTATTTAGTTTTATTTCCTTTTATTAATTCAAGTCTCATTTCTGCCTAATGCAGTGTAATAATGATGTTTAATCAAACTTTTTTTTAAATAGTAATTTTTGAATTATTCCTAAAAGTAATAAGTACCTTTTAATAGAAAAACCTTTTAATAAAATAAAATATTACCTTTTAATAAAATAAAAATTTAGTTAGTACCTTTTAATAAAAATTAGACATATAAATATCACTTGGCATTTTTCAAATATTACGCGAGCAAAGCCGCGGGGTTTGCTAGTATATGTTTATAAAGCAGTATTTAGTAAATACACGGTAACTGAAAAGAGATGGATTTAAAAAACAACAAACCGAAGGGAGGCTATAATGGAGCCATAATAGTGGAAAAGTCATGTAACGGCGTTGTTTGGTTGCAAAAAGTTGAAAAGTCGCGAGTAGGTATGAAACGGTAAGAAGAGTTTAATATCAATAATTAGAAATTTTCGACAATTAGCAGCAAATTGGCCAAAGAAATTAGAATAAAAAGCACCCCTAGTGGCAAAAACATGAACTGAAAGGATGGTAAATAGTATCAATATTTTTTATTGATGTTTTTACGTCATTTGACATTAGTTCTATGATTTCCCCTTTATTAGAAGACCATCTACTGGAATGCATTAAATGACCCCCCTGGGGAGGAAAGTAGGGGAGGAGCAATAAATGCATAATATGAATAAGTGGTCATAAGGCTTTCCAACGATATATCACATGAGGGGTTTCGGCTAGATTTAGAAAAGTGACCCCCCGCGGAGTCAAAGGGGAGAAGGGCGCGGGAGGTATGTACATGAAGTGATAGTCACAGAGCTTTCCAATGATATATCATATGAGGGGGTGACAGCAAAGGATAGAAAAGTGCCCCCAGGATTCCAACTATTGCGCGCTCCGGAATACGCCCTCCCCCCTCTCTTTGAAATTTTAATGTATTATAAATTATTCATCTGAGGGTTCCGTAACAAAATCCGATCTAAAAGGATAAAAACGCTACGATTTCAAAAAAGTTCGAAAAGCGCCTCACCCGGGAAGCCAAATTGGGGAGGAGGGAAGAAAGATTCATAATATGAAACAGTGGTCCGAAAACTTTCCAATGACATATCACATGATGGGTCCAAAAAGTTTGAAATTTACCCCTCACCCATGGGTTCACTCTTTCTTACCAGAATACACCCGGAAATCACGCAACCCTCACTTTTAAAGTTTTATATTAAATAAATAATATTTACCGGAGGGCTCCATAAAAAAACACACTTAAAATTATATTTCTTGTAGAAATCGCAACGATTTAAAAAAATCATCCCCTTACTGCTTCCCCCTCCCGAAATTTACTCCAAGAGGAGAAAGGTTCATAATATGAAAGAGTGGTCAAAGGGCTTTCCGATGATATGTCACAGGAGGAGTCCGGTAAAAGTTTGAAAATTAACCCCCCGTCGGTCCATTCTCGCACCTTCCAGAATTCACTCACCTTCCTCTTCTGAAATTTTTATATTTGATAAATAATATTTATCTGAGGGCCCCAGGTATGGGACAGCTTGACAGAGCTAAAGTTAGAGAAACATTGAAAATTCGGGGCAAAATGACACTAAATTCAACAGTAATTATTGAAATTAGGACTATACAGAACTGAATAAATAAACCACTATACCTTCCTAACTCATATCGGTTAATAACAAAAAGAGATTGGATAAGCAAATGCACTCCTTCGAGAAACTATGACTTAAACCAGAAATGCGGTAAGTTGACTCTGAAAGCTTCATTTCTCTCTTTCTCTGGCATTTCCGCAAATCTCATCTCGATGATTTTTCACCGGCATCTCGACTTTTGACTTCCCGATTATTCCTCTCGCGCTTTTCAACATTTCGTATGTTGGCCGAGAATGAGAAATCAATTTTCTTCGCTTCTCGATATGTTGTTCTCGATTAGTGCCTTTTCATAGGTTGCCGAGAACGAGAATTCAATTTCTCGTTCTCGGCAGAGAAGAGATGTGAGAAGATTTATCGAGACGAGATAGAGAAAAAGGCATGACAATGAGCTGTGAAATGAAGCCGTAATATTCAAAGTTCCTCTTATTTTAGCCCTATCAAGATGTCACATACCTAGAACCCTCTGTTAAATACTATTTATTAAATATAAAAATTTCAAAGAGGAGAGTGCGGGGGGGGGGGGGCGAACAAATTTTTAAAACCGTAGTGATTTCTACAATGAATATAATTTTAGATGTGTTTTTTTTTTATGGAGTCCTCCGGTAGATATTATTTATTAAATATAAAAAATTAAAAGTGGGGCATGCGTGAATTCCGGGCGAAAGAGTGAACAAACCGGGGGGGGGGGATTTTCAACCTTTTTTAAGCCCTTCATGTGATATATCATTGGAAAGCCCTCGGATCACTCTTTCATATTATGAGACTTTCTTCTCCCCTTCCCAATCTGGCCCCAGTTTTTGAACTTTTTTTGCGTTTTCATAATTTTAATTCGAATTTTTTAAGGAGTTTTCCGAAAAATATTATAATATATGAAATTTCTAAAAGGGGGCTGAAATCCTGGGGTTTGCGATATTTGGAACCTCGGGGAGGGCACTTTCCTAATTTTTGCCGACACCCCTCATGTGATATATCATTAGAAAGTCCTGCAATCACTTATTCATATTAAGCACCTACCGTACCTCTTTCCTCACTTTGACACCCAGGGTGGCACTTTTCTAAATTAACCGAGACCCCTCATGTGACATATTGTATGAAAGGACTGTGACCACTTATTCATGTTATGCACCTCTCGCGCCCCTCCCCCCCCCACTTTGCCCTCACGGTGGGAGGGGCATTTTTATAAATTTAGCTCGAGACCCCTCATGTCACATCTGGTTGGAAAGGCCTGTGACCATTTACTGATGTTATGCACCTCCGGTGTCCCTCCCCTCACTTTTCCCCCACGGGTGGCACTTCTGGAAATTTAGCTGAGACCCCTCATGTGACGTATTGTTTGATAGAACTGTGACCACTTACTCCTGTTATGCACCTCCCGCGCCCCTTTCCCCCCACTTGGTCACCCCGGTGTGCATTTTTACAAATTTAGCTCAAGACCCCTCATGTGACATTTGGTTGGAAAGGCTTGTGACCACTTATTGATGTTATACCCCTCCGATGACCCTTCCTCCACTTTGCCCTCCCGGGGACAGTTTTCTAAATTTTGCCTATAATCCTCATGTGATATATCGTTTGAAATCCCTGCGACCACTTATTCATATTATGCAGCTCCTGTGCCCGCCCTTTGACCCCCCAAAGGATCCGGTTCGATCTTCGTTCGGTTCGAGATTTTTTTTATTTACAAGATTTTGCAGTGTGTGCACACCACGCCTTCTATACGGTGCAGTATGCAGCGGGGACCCAGTGTGAGATTTCATATTACAAGATTGCGTATAAATTAGATGCCCTGATTAAAGAAAGGGAGCACTAGCGGGCGTAGCCATCTAGTCCTTATTAACCTGGCTCATTTCAGCTTTCCGGCAGACGATTCTTGATAAAATCGAATCGGGTATGGTATAAAAGCAATTGGCAAACTGGAGTCATCGAGAAAAATTTTGCACAATCAAAAAATATCGAGATGTCTATACAATCGATAAAATCTATAAAAACATCTCGTTTTCGCCCATCACTAGCTGGAAGTCTTTTTCTCTGTACAGGTTGTTTACCTTATACTGTTTTAATGACATACAATACTACTCTTCTAACATCACTAAAATATACTGTACTTAAATCCTAGTTTTCTGAAAATCGTCAAGTAATTTTAGCGTTGTCTCTTCCTCTGAAATGCTTATTTTGTTGTTATTTCTTATCATACCCATCAAGAATGTATTTTTGCACTCGGACTGTACGATTCGACCCTGTCAAACAATATAATAAATTACTTAAGACGCTTTTGGAAAGCTATTCCTTTTATCACGTCTTGCGGTCCTAATTGCCTTTCAGAATGTGTTAAACATTTTCCCACCTGTATACCAAGTATTTTTTTTATTCCCGCACTTTCAAAGATATTAAGATGCAAAATCGGTTCTTATTGCCCTTATCTAGAATTTAAAGAATTAAAAAAAACATGACCATTTCTGGAAATTGAATGTTGTAAAGAAGTTAAAAGTGATATTTAAAAAATCAAAAACTTTTTTAATAGTGAAAAAAAAGGAAATAGTATTAAGATTTTAAAAATCCCCCCCAAAAATGTACTTTTTCTCTAAATTCCCCCCCAAAAATAAATTTTATGACGCATTTTGCGTCACCAAACCCCTCTCTGGGCACCCCTGCCTCAAGTAACTGTGCGGTCCAAAGAAGATGGGCAACTGAACAGAGAGTTTGGAGGCAACGTTGTTGGAGTCAAATTCTGTTTTCAGACGAGTTCCAATTCAGTCTGGATGTGAAGTCCGATGTGTTTTAGCATGGAGAGAAAGAGCCACTTAAAATAATCCCACATTCATTGGTGAAAGATCACATTACAGACGAGGTGGGTTGATGTTATGGGCTGGAATCAGCATAGATGGACGTAGGGGCCTGCATATCATTCGGAATGGCACTTTGACGGTCCGAAGTTATACAAACGAGATACTGAGACCTCCTGTCGTATTTTATGTTGCAGCAATTAGTGATTTCTTTTTTTCCATGCACGATAATGCCAGACCTCATACAGATCGTCTAGTGGAAAACATTCTTGAAGCTAAAACAAGACAGCGTATGGAATGACCAGCATCCTCTCCTGACCTAAATCCGATCGAGCATGTTTGGGACATATTCAGACGACGCATTGCTGCGAGACCAAGGCCCCCTTTTACTGTCTTGGACTTGGAGATTGCAATTCTTGAGCAGTGGAACAGTATTCCCCAAAGTCTTATCGATAACTTCATCGCATCCATGGAAAACAGATGTGAAGCAGTCTTAGCTGTTCAAGGAGACTACACGCCACATTAAAAACCTTGCATCATTCCTAAACAATACTTTTTTTTATCATTTAAATGAAACCAAATTGTTTCCCTAAGCCATCTTTTCATGTTCTCTCCATCTTTTCAAAGAATAAAAGCTACCTTACATTTTTTGCCTCTTTACTTCTGTATAGCATATTGAAACATGTGTACTAACCATTTTAAGCCCATACATGGCTGTCTTGCATTGTTCTCTTCACTTTTTTGCTTGATCCTCTAATTTTTTTGAGCAGTGTATGTTGGAAAGTGTTAAAACGCATAATATGCTGGAATTTGACTTTAAGAAATTTATACCAATAGACTGTAGCATACTTGAATACTTTTGTACAGTTTTGTTTTTTACCTACTATCTTTATATATATTTAGCTAACATTTAATTAAGACTAAAACACGCTTAAATCAAGTGAGATCACATTTCCACAGATGGATTATCTTCCATAAACGTTCATGTATCTAATATTTTGCGTGGCCCTGTATACTATTTTTTCTATATTCTACAAACATATCTTGGTATACTAATTGTAGTTCAGCGTAAAAATGCATGACTCATTTAAAAACCAACTTTAAGCTATTTTCGTTCATAATCTGTAACCCTTACGAATTCTTTTGTGATATCCTGTATATGATCTACAGCATGTATACACACAACGTAATATGCAAAAATTTAGTTAAACTTAAAAACTCATATCACAACTAAAAATGCACTTATAGCAATCATCGCTAATATATAGTATTTCGTGTACAGTATAAAATTCGAAATTTTTTGTGTGCCCCTGTAAATATTGTGCACTATCATATTATGCATACAGGAAGTAACTTATAGTAAAACTCAGCAATGTATATCAATATCATTATATGTGAAATAATTTAACATAATTAAAATATGCCGCAAACAATGTTTCTGCCTATACCATTCTGTAACCGAATACTTTTGTGTGGCTCGGTAAATGGTAAATAAATATTTTTTGCCCCGCATATCTTAATGAATGTATATTTTAGTGCACTTCATAAGTGCGTATCCATTTCCTTCGGTTCAAAAGACTGTAACATCATTAAAATTCACTTGGGGAAAAAAATGCCATTCGCCGTAATACACTATATGGCCAAAGGTGACCGGTCACTTGCGATTTTAGATGTTTTTGTTAAATATCTAGAAAAATACATGAGGAATTAGCCTGAAACTGCAGGTTTGTAAACAGTATAGTATAGGTCATATATTTTCGCAACGATTTTTTCTCTAAACCCCATAGGGGACTGTCAACAAATTGAAAATAACGAATATCTTTTGGATAACCCTGTAAAAACTAATGTAGCAAAAGCGTTCAAACTCGAGATTATTAATAAATGTCTTATTGTAATAAGGTGTGTTATTTTTATGAGGATAGGATGTATATTAGTAGAGAAATTGAGGGTTTTATAAAAATAGTCTCAAATCTCGCCAGATTTTTTGCTTATAATTTGCAGAGTTCTTAACATTAAAAACAGTTCTTTTCAGAAAATATGACAAAGAACATTGTACACAAAACTCTGCAATCAGAGTTAAAAAATAATAAAAATTGGATGAAAAATAAGCACGTTTACTAAAAAAGGTTTCATGCGCATGCGCGAATGCAATCAAAATTATAATGTACATAATGTATTAGCTAAGTATATAGAGTAACTTTTGTGAAAGTCTCAAAATCATAGACGGAAAATTCTGAAAATTATCGTCGATAGAATAAGCTCGAAATCCGTTGTTCCCAAAATTAAGCAAAAAGGTAAGGGGTTGTATCCAAATATAGTAGTACGTGCAATATTACGTACGCTATCTTGTCGCTAATCAGCAGATATTTGATACAATCCCTCATCTTTTTGCTTCTTTTTGGGAACAACGGATTTCTAACTTATTCTATCGACGATAATTTTCAGAATTTTCAAGCTATGATTTCGAGACTTTCACAAATGTTGCTCTATACACTTAGCTAATGCGAGACATTATGCATATTATATTATTGTTTGCTTTCGCTCATGCGCAGTGAAACATTTTTTAGTAAACCTGCTCATTTTTCCTCCAATTTTTATTATTTTTTTTTAATTCTGATTGCAGAGTATTGTGTACAATGTTGTTTGTCATGTTTTCAGAAAATAACTTTTTTTTTATATTAAGAACTCAGCAAATTATAAGCAAAAAACTTGGCGAAATTTGGGGCTGTTTTTATAAAAACCTTAATTTCTCTACGAGTATACATGCTATCCTCATAAAAATGAACACAATATATTAAAACAAGCCACTTATTAATAATCTCGAGTTTGAACGCTTTTGCTACATTAGTTTTTCAGGGTTATCCAAAAGATATTCGTCCTTTTTCAATTTGTGGCCCCCCCTGTGGGGTTTTGGGAAAAAATCCTCTCGAAACATATGACCTATACTAAACTGTTTACACACCTGCAGTTTCACGTTAATTCCTCATGTATTTTTCTAGATATTTAACAAAATGTCTAAAATCGCAAGTGACCGGTCACCTTTGGCCATATAGTGTATAACGGAAAACTTTTGACTGTCCCTGTAATTAAACTACACATCTGATTTTCATAAAATTTTAAATTACTCGACAAAAGTTTTCAACAATTATATACTTAAAATTTCAGACCATTCGGTTGGGTAGTTTTTGCTCTGTTATGTGTGGACATACAGACAGACAGACGGATTGAACGACGACTATAGATGCTACGCATTTATATAATTGCGAAAGCACCTAATAAATGCCTGTTTAATTTTTAATATATTGACACATTATTTTTACCCATACATTAATCACATTGCGAGATATTGTAAATTTTATTAATACACTTAGCGTAATTACCCACACAAATCTAAAACTTTAAATGGCTTTTTCTCCATTTTCATATTTTCGCCACTTTCCTGTTTTAAAAATGTTAAGGCTTTTTTGTATTTGAGATACAGATTTAAACTTTTTTGTACATGTTCTTTATTATACAGGGTGTCCGGTGTCAACGGTGTAAAATGGCTAATTCCTAAACCGTTAGTCATAGACATATAGTTCCAATTACAAAAATGTTTAAAATCAGGTAAAGAAATATTTTAAAAGCAATTTGGGTCAATAAAACATTTCTTAAAAAATTACGAAATTTAAATTTTTATACGGTTCCCCGGTCCTATAGGTTATATTTAGTAAAATTTTCCTTTTACACTGACAAGTAATACACAAAAAGTCCCGTTATTCTACAATTAAAATTGACCGAGTAATAGCTGTTTAAAGTTGGAGCATATTTTTTGCTGCAAATTGGGGGTCATTCACAAATTTAGTCGAAATATAATTTCGTCAGATATATTAAAAAATAGTTGAGAGTAAAATTAACATTGCAATGTAAATTTTAAATCTTTAATCATTCTGACATATTAATGCAAAATATACAATTTGTAATAAACATTTAAGAAGAAAGAAAAAACAGCATTTTTGTTAAATAAAATGATGCTAAATTAACAGCCTCAATTCTTTACAAAATGACACGTATTTTAAAATATTATTAGATTACAATAGCCTGCAAAAATTGGGTTATGTAATGTTTTTTAGTTTTTCATAATTGATTCTTATGTATTCTGTACCGCTGAATCTGAAATTGACCTATATTTTTAACCATCACAAAGTTAAAAAGTTCAAAGTTAAAACTGAATCTCCTCCTTCATCTCATCGGACCACTCAGCTATTTAGTTGTAAGAATTACAGGATAAGCAAAAATATCGAATAAATTATTGAATAAAATAAAATAAAATAAAACAAAAAAAGTTTTACATATGTTTTATAGTATGAGATTTACACTATATTTTAACTTACACATTTACGATTTGCAAAAAAATTATAACGTGATGGTTAAAAATGAAGGTCATTTTCAGATTCAGTGCTAAAAAGTACGTAAAAATCAATTATCAAAAGTTAAAAAACACAACCATCTCCTCTGCTTTATAGTATCCTATTTTTGTTATTCTTTAAATTTGACAATTTATGATTTGCGAAATATCCTGACATGATAGTTGAAAATTAATGGAATTTTCGGATTCAGATCTAAAAAATACGTAAAAGTTAAATAAAAAAAAAAAAAAAAAAAAAAAAAAAAAAACAATCGCAGTCTTGTATTATCTAATATAGAACTTTTTCTTAAACTTTTTGGCTGTAATCTATCCGAAATTTTTTGTGTTATCCTATAAAATAAGCATAAATGGTAACCACCGAAAATCATAATAATATTAGATTGTTATTGGATTTGCGCCAGTATGTAAAATGTAATCTCGATCGGATATTTGAAAGTGAGTTAAACCTCGAGTACAAATTTTAAACTGGAAAAACATATATACGATCGTTGAAGTAACATAAAAACTTATAAAAATAACATAATTTTTGTTAAAAGAAATCATAAAAGAAACAGTCTCATATCCTGACAAAATAAAACATATGTTATTTTAGCCAATCTGAAACTTAATAAATGTTAACTTAATAGTAATACTTGTACCATCTTTTTCAAAGCGCAGATACGCATGAAATAAGATCTTCGAATACTTTAAGCACTTGTTATGTGACCCCTCAAAGCCAAGCCGAACTGATTTGTTTTGAGAGCAGAAAAGTGGCATAAGTCATGCATTTTTAATGTTTCATAACTAGCTTAATTTTAGTGTTATATGAATGGGACTTTTTTTTGTCTTACTTGTCAGTGTAATAGGAATATTTTACTAAATATAACTTATAGGACCGGGGGACCTTATAAAAATTTAAATTTCGTAATTTTTTAAGAAATGTTTTTATTGACCCAAATCGCTTTTAAAACATTTCTTTATCTGAATTAAAACATTTTTGTAATTGGAACTATATGTCTATGACTAACGATTTAGGAATTAGCCATTGGACACACCGTTGAGACCGGACGCCCTGTATATGTGATAAATCTACGTATGAAATTAGCCTTCAGTATTTTTGTTATTTAAAAAAAAAAAGTATATAAAGCTGTGTTAGATTTCATCGTTTTACACTATATGTATCAGTAAGAAAATTATATTAAATGTAATATTAGACTTATCTAAAAATTCTTGCGCTGTCTTGTGTAATACTCATTTGAAAGCCTTTAAAAAAATTGGGAAAATAATCAATTTTTAAAAACGTAGTAGGGATTTTAAAAAGCTCAAATTTTTATAAACTTTTTTTTTTAATTTTACTTAAATACGTAGTTAATTTTTTTTTTCATAATGTACTTTTATTTGAACTTTGAAATGCAGTGAGTTCACAATTTGAAACTTTTTTTTTTTTTAATAAGCAGAATTGTTGATGTGGTAAATGTCCCCTTAATATAACTTTTTCTGTTTGTTGTTGATCTTCGATGTTTTTATTTATAGTTCGTGCTACTTTTATTTATAAAGAATCTATATTTCAAAAGCATTTTGTAATTAATTAACTTTTTTATATACATAAGTAGAAAAAGGATTCTATGTAATACAGTATAACCTTTAAAATCCGGCATTGTCGGAACCAAGAATATGCCGAATTTTTGAAAATTCCGGACATGTGAAAGAATATCAAAATGGCTTTTGATATTATTATCCTCAATTTTTTTCATAGCCAAGTGATATTTATGTGAGAAAATTAGACATGTAAAAAGTTACTTTATTTTGTATTTTGCATGTTACAAAAAAAAAATCTAATAACTACGAAGTCATTTCTTCTTGTGTAATTTCCAAAACATCCATGTCAGCTATAATTGCTTCCTTTTTTCCCTGCAATTTTTCAACATTTTTTTTTTTTTTTTTATGTGAAGAATATCTATTTTGGAAATACAGTCTTGTGTCTCTAAAGCAGATATTAATTTTCCAATCATACTTATGCATTATTAAAGGGGCACATTTTCTTCTGTTAGTTCCTCATCCTCCTTCCTCTGAGATGCTACCAACGTTATCGGCGATTCTATTTAGCACAGCGTCTGCGATATTGCTATCCGCTAATCCATCGATTTCGATGTCGAAGTTTTTAATTCTTAAACAATAGCTATTTTCTTTCTCCCGTAATTTGAAAGTCTAAAACATTAGAGGGGAAGATAACTTTGATACCAGAGTTCTGAATGCCGGATTTTCAGATGCTGGACACTGTAACACTGTAAAAAGAATGTATGTGAAAGAAAATATCAAAATTATATCTATCAGTTTTCTAAGACACATTAATGATTATCTTGGAAACCTGGGTATTATAAAAGTAATTTTGAAGAGAAGACTGGCAGAACGATACCCAAGCAGAAACTAGTCGGATGTGGCAATCCCAAAACTTTCTTCTATATCATTCATGTTAATACTGCAAAATGCAGCAAAGCAGGGTGTTTTACATCACCTAATCAGCGATAACGTATGTCAGCTTTTAATTGAATTTGAAGTTTGATGAATATCCGTGCATTAGTTTTTGAGATAGAACTATTGCGAAAATCGAGAAATTTTCTGCATAGCAGTGGCACCTGTTGGGCAATTTACACCAAAGACTTATCAGGATCGATTTATATCAGGAACTTACTGAATCTAAAGTTTGATGAAAATCCGTGCATTAGTTCTAGAGGAAAGTTCTTGCGAAAATCGTGACAAATGCAGCATAGTAGCGCCACCTATTGGGCGATTTACATCAAAAAGTTATCAGCACTAAATTACATCAAGCACTAACTGAGTCTGAAGTTTTCTGAAAAGTTTCCTTGTATTAGTTCTTGAGATATAGCTATTGCTGAAATCATGAATAATGCACCATAGCAGTGGCACCTGCTGGATGATTTTTACCAAAAAGTAACCAGCGCCAATTTATATCACGGACTAACCAAATATAAAGTTTTATTAAATTCTGGTCATTAGTTCTCAAGATAGAGTCCCCACAAAATGTGTGTCACACACAGACAGACTCACTGACAGACATTTTGTAAAAACAGGTTTTTTGGGATCTCTGATCCCTAAAACGTGTAAATCCGTCGGAAACCGGAGTTCGAAAATTTTCATGACTCCAGTACTTTCTTCTTGTAAAGATAGAAGAAAGTAAAAAGATTTTAGAATGTATGCAATGGTGGTCCGCAGCCATGAATCCGTTTTTTACGAACAAAAACGAAACAAGAAAGAAAAATGTCAAGCATAGATTATGAGACACTTTCCAACATATTCAGAACACTATAACAAAATTTCACCGTTTAATAAGTTGAAAGATGATGTCTAATTGAAACATTTCGAAACGCATAACACATTTGAAAACCCAATTTTAGCAATTCTCATTTCAATTCCCCCAGTCGGAAAATTATCCAAATTCTTTGATCCTCCCTTGATATGATATATTGATTTGTATCTATAAACTATACTGGTGTCCAAAATTAAGGACCAATCACAAAATGCTAATTTTCAAGTACGCGAATACTCAAAAAGAAATAATATAATTCGAATAATTACTATCTCTACAGCACAGCTAGTCCATATAACATATAATTCATGTCACACATGGTCACAAGTGTTACAGTTACTACGGTGAAGCAAAAAAATAGGAAATTCCACACATCTCATTATGAGTCTCAAATGATCACTATATGTGACTCCACTGAAATGTCACTCTGACTGTTGCTTTGTGACAAGTCTCCATGTGACTTTACAATGTAGTTACATTGTGACTCTCATGCGACTGTCATCTGCAGACTCAATTTCAAAGTCATCGTGAACGCTGCATTGGGATAAGTTACCAAATAATGTCACATTAAAGTCACATGATGACTTTCAGGTGACAGAGAGACTACTGTGAAGTCATCATTGTGCTATTTTGTGAAAAGTCACCATGTGACTATAATGTGATATTATTTGATGACTTATCATAATGAAACGTTCATGATGACTTTGAAATTGAGTCTAAAAATGACAGTCACATGAGAGTCACAATGTAACTACATTCTAAAGTCACCTGGTGACTCGTCACAAAGCAGAAGTCACATTGACGTCTCAGTGGAGGCACATATAGTGATCATTTGCGACTCATAATGAGACGTGTGGAATTTTGTATTTTTTGTTTCATCGTAGTGACTGTGACACTTGTGACCATGTGTGACATGAATGATATGTTATACGGACTAGCTGTGCTGTAGGGATAGTAATTATTTGAATTATATTATTTCCTTTTGAGTATTCGCTTACTTAAAAATTAGCATTTTGTGACTGGTCCTTAATTTTGGACACCAGTGTAAATGCATGTAAAAATTTAGTTTTGTTAGGAAATACCACAGTTGAAAATTCACTTCAGCAATTTCCGCTAATAAGAATTTCAGTACATGAATTCTTTTCTCCAGGCCTGGACACGAGGTATAGGATTTATACAAAACGAGTAACATACAAAAAAAAATAGTTACATTTAAAAGTGCAGATTGGAATTGAGAACGCACTTCCAGCAATTTTTACTAAAAGACTACGGTAATTGATATCTTTTGTGTGTACCTGTAAATGAACGATAAATGCTATGAATGCCGTATTATATAATAATGATCTTGTAGTGAAATTCGGTTATTTATATCGATTTCAATGCATTTCAAACAGCGTAATGTTATTAAAATACACTCTATTTTTCTACATTGACCATAATGTAACGGAATTCTTTTGAGTGGCCCTGTCAATGCTATGCACTTCATATTCTATACTGAACAGCCATGACAAACATCATTAATATATATCAATTGCATGAAAATCCGAGTATATTTACGCGAGATAGATCGTAGTCAGACAGACAGACGGACGTAGATGAGCCGAATTCTTAAACACTTTTCAACTATGTTGGAAAGTGTTAAAAATATATCAAAATACCCCGCGGAAGAAATTTTCTTAAACATGTCAATTCTGAAGAGCTCTTATAAGAACTTCAGAATTTAACATTTAAAAAATATTAAAGTTTCAAAAAGAACTTTCTTGTAGTATTTAAAATAAATTAAAGAGAAAGACAATTGGATATTAAAAAGAAATCGGTGACTGTTAACAACAAATTACTAAAAATTGCCCTTTTAAACAGGTTTCTCTGTTAATAGGTATAATTGTAACGTCTTCATTTAGTTGGAGCTATGATTTTTTTCCGTTACAGACAGATTTAATACATACTACAAATTGACAAATTTTCTTTACAGTTACAATTGCATACAAGTTACAGAAACAAAGCAGTTAATGATGCGACTAAACGCGCTCGCCAAAACAAGACAACTGACAGTAAAAGTGCGATATCGAAGCATTAGAAAAACTTAAAAGTGAAAAAATATAAATAAAAATAAATATTGTTTTTTAAATAAAGTTTTAATCAATAAAAAGTTTAATATTAATTACATGTTGGTTATACGTAGGGAAAACAATTTAGAAATAATCACTGCAAATAGAGGCGTCTTAAATTTAGACACATATGTGACTGAAAAAGAATTTTAGACACTTAAGTGTCTTAATCTGAAAATTAAGACATTATAGATGTCTTAATTTAAGATACATAAGTGTCTTAGTATGATCATGGTGTAAATGAACTGAGAATAGTGTCTAAAATATCCGCAAACGTCTTATTTTAAGACACTTCGTTGCTTCAAACGTGTCTTAATTTAAGACGTTTTGATTCTTCCGACGCAATAACCACCAGGGGGCACTGGGGCACTGCCAGTCGCGCATGCGTTTTAGATGTCTTCGTTCAAAGTTGGTATACGTTGTAATTCAAACGAAGTTTGTTTTTTTATACGCGTGTATTTTAATTCGTTTTTTGCGGAATGTGAAGTTCTGTGATTTAAATTCGTATTCACTTGGATTATTTACTTATTGAATACATGCATCTGACGTGTGTGCTTGACATCAAATGTCTCTTAGAAGCTGTCGTCCATATAAGGGCGGGATAGACACAGAACAGAAGTAGACGACGCTTGAAGATTACATCCGGAAATTCTACAAAGCGTGTGCAATGGACTTAGTGTTAATTCGTATTAATTTATATCAATAATATTGTGTTATTCATCTTCGTCCTGTTGAAGCTAGCAAAAAAAAGGAAACTTTTGTCTGGCGGGTCCTATTTTGAGGATGAAACATTTCATTCTTTAAATATGGCTAGTCGGATATACTATGGAATTTCGTACTAAAATGATGCAAGCCCTTCTCCTTCACTGGGGTAGTTTTTGAAATTTCAAATCGAGGAATTTTTCTGACCTCTTGCAACATCGATTGAAGTAAGTGTCATAATTTCTTTATAGTACTGAAATTAGTGTCTTTTATGATTTTATTTATAGTATAAACAAAATCTTGCATGAAATTCAATTAGTTTTGAATCTGTTTGCGAAAAACCCATTAATTCTAGAAGTATATATTTTTAAACTTATGACGTTGTCTTTTATTACAAATTATATATTCTGAATTTCCATCTTTTATTCCCAAATTTAAAGTAATAATATTACTAAAAGAGAGACATTTTAAGTTGAATATTCATTCTCTTGCTTTCAATCGCAGTTTCGTTTCAATGGTTAATTCTTATCTCACGTAACGACCACAATGAAAGAAAAAAAAAGCTTTGAAAAGATCTTTCTTCCTAACGTAAAACCGCAGATTAAAAAATAAGATAAATAAAGTGCCTGGAAACATATGACGTTGTCATGATTCATCTATTATGTGCTCCTTAATTTTAAAACTGCCGGTAAAAATATACATATGTATTTGATTTGAAATCAAGTATAATATTGATTTTTTGATTACTTTTAGTAGAAAAGTAATTTGAAATTTATAATGGGAAAAAGTAAAAAGCTATAACTAGATTTTGTACTTAATATTGTGATTTTTGTAACTGTATTTATATACACTTATACGAAAATTACAAGAATGACAATTAGATGTTAAGATATATATTTAAGACAAATGAAGCTTGGAAACTATATGTTATTTTTTCTTTTTGCTATTAATGTAGGATATTTATTTATTTATTTTTATTGATAGTTGAATAGCTTTTGTGATTACCCTGTGATCTACATAAAAACTTGCTGAAGTGGCATGTGGCAATATATTTTTTTTAATTTAATTTTTAAATGATAAGAATTTAAAATTTTTTTCGGGAAGGGAGGTGGGGGGAGGGGGATTTTGTATTCAATTTTCGTAAAGCTGATATCATAAATCCTTTTCGATATTGCACTGATTATAATGAAAGTTTTGAACTTTTAGAGTAGGGCAAGATTAAAAATACAAAATATATTTAACAAAATACCGAAGTAATTTTTTCTTAATGTTATTAAAGTGGAATATTTATTTTTTAATTTTTTTACTCATAGTTAAATAGCTGTTGTGATTATCATCTGATAGATATGTAAAATTGCCTATGTGTCAATACAATTTTTTTTTTAATCTAATTTTTAAATTATATGAATTTTCCTTTTGGGGGGAGATGGGGGGATTTTATTTGCAATTTTCGTACATCTGACATTTTAAATCTCTTTCGACATTCAACCGAGTATAATAAATATTTTAAACTTTTAGAATAGGACAAGATTATAAAAAAATATATATTTATCCATATATCTTAAAAGCCCTTTATAGCGGAAACTTCGATATTGCGGAATTTGTCTGATGATCGGAGATGTCTGCTTTTGTGAGGTAAAAATATACAAATATGTATGCGTGTGCTTTGCGGATTAAAAAAGTATTCGCTAAATAGAGGTGTCCGCTATTCGTGAATGTCCATTAACCTCCACAATGGATACTCCCGAGTACCGGACATCTCTATTTAGATAACCATAGTGTAGGGTTGCATTTTTTGCAAAAGAACTTCTTGATTAAAGCATGGGTATTAAAGCAGTGTTCCGTACCCCTACGATTTAAGTGCCACCAAATTTAATGTGCAATATTTGTAAAGCTTATATTTTAAATCCGTTTCGAAATTGTACTGAATATAATCGATGTTTTGAACTTTTAAAGTAAAACAAGATTTTAAAAAAAATCATATTCAAAATCATATTTATCATCAAAACAAATATTTAGATAAATATTTTTTGCTTTAATCTTGTTCTATTCCTGAAGTTCAAAATATTGATTATAATCAGTAAAATGTCGTAAAAGATTTAAATAAACAGCTTAACGAAAATTGCATACCAAAATTAGGAGCACCAAAAAAATCAGGCTGCGGGGGGGGAGAAGGGGGCAAGACCCCAGCCAAATATTTTTCCAGGGTTCAACGTGGTCAAACATGGCTACGTATGATGCTTACAAAAAAAAATGGATGCTATTAAGACGTTTGAAGTGTCTGAAATTCAGACGCAAAAAGTGTCTGGAAAAATTCAGACATTTTAAAATGTCTGAAAATTGAACACTCCGTTTCAGACACTTAAGTGTTTGATTTTCAGACATTTTAATTTACAGTGATGAATCTGTCGTTTAAAAAATGTTTTCTTTTTCTGTTCTTGTTACCATATTTTATAAAAGAAGCAGAACAAAAATTATAACCTTTTTATGTAAATTAATTTGATATACCTTTATACTGAGCTTAAATCAAAGCAGTGAATTTTCCGTAATCGGGGTCCTATCCAAATTAACGTATTGCAACGGATTTCTTTTCTAAACAACACGACTTGCAATCATGAAAGTAAGCATGATTTTAATGATAATACTGATTGCTTATTAAGTATGTTTTTTTTTTTTGGTCTTGTACTTAACTCAAGCATTTTTTTGTATGCAAAGTGGAATTTTACAGTCTGTTTTTAACCCACTTCCTGGTAAGCTAGAATTATAAAGTTACGGTTACAGATATGTTTTCGATGATAATTGACTATTTCCGTATTTTTAGAACTGAATTATAAATTAATATATTAGTTTTTGAGCATTTTTATAATATATCTCCACTTGTGATAAATCGCTAAATAATCTCTGTAACGCATACAATTGCATACGAGTTGTAACAATAATGGCCAAATGCAAATAAGTGCGAGTAGTAAGTCAAAATTACGTCCATTTCTAATCATATCATAATATTAAAATATTTATTTGCTTAAAAGATGTTATAAAAACACATTAAAAGTAAATTAAAAACTCTTTATTTTCATGTTTCAACTCATGTTCTGTGTCGTCGTCAGAATGTAAAATAGAAAATTACAAATGCATAATGAAAAATGGAAAAAATCATCGAAAATAAACAAGTAATCATGTAACGCGCCCTATAATTTCGCGATTGCTCGTGCTCCCTCTATGTCGCGCGATAAATTGCGGCATCGCGACATAGAGGGAACACGAGAGGAAACACCCCTGCTAACTCCTCAAAAAGTTATCGTAGGAGAAAGTTACTGGTACCGAACGATTGGAAATAAAAGTCTACTTTTAAATGATGTATATAAAATTTGCTTAGGGGGGCATCTACAGATTAAAACTAACCATAACTTTGTTTTGTTTTTTTCAATAGCAGTACACAATCCTGACAGATTAAATGAACTCTACACCCTTCAATTAGCCTAAAAACGAATTTTTATGCAATTCGTACAACAAGTTTCCAAGAAATTATTTTTTTTTAAACGAGCGTATTTTAAGGGCTGTATCCAAATTGAAGTTCCGTAGCGAATTATTAACCGAGAGAGCCCCTTTCTTGATCAAGGCACCTTAAGCGCCACTCAAAAAGTCAATGAAGCCTGTTAGATTACAGTACAGCAGAATAAATTTCAAAATATCTACTCACTTCCATCATAGACGGCCCCCTAAACCATCATTTTGCCGTTTTTAAAGCATAATTTGAAAACTACTCGGAAGAAAAATCTGAAATTTTGGTTTTCCGTAAAGCAGGACTTAATAAATCTAAATCCATCAAAAAAGTTGTAGGTTGCAATTCATAATTTTTTCGAATATTAATTTCATAATTCATAATTCATATCATAAAATTATAAAAATTGCAAATTCGGCGTATTTAAGTTTGGGTATATTAGTATTTTTGCTACAAAAAAAATTAGCACATTAGGAGCATAATTTCAGGAGATATAAATAAAAATATGAAAATGTAATTTAACATTAGAAGCACTAAATTTTGAATGTTTATAACTCAAAAACTTATCATTCAAATGACTTGAAATTTTTTGTGTAGGCATAGTTTGAACCGAAGATTTGAAATATCTCGTTAAAATTGGGCATTGCTATTGAAAAAAATGAAGTTTGGATTCGTTTTAATATGTAGATGACCCCTAAGAAAATTTTATATACATCATTTAAAAGTAGATTTTATTTCCAATCGTTCGGTACTAGTAACTTACGTCTACGACAATTTGTTGAGGAGTTAGTAGGGGGTGTTTACTTGTTTTTTCCACGACTGTCCCTACATTTTAGAGTGTTGACTAAGAGCCAAAAGGAGTAAAATGGAAAAAAACCGTAAGCACCAGAAATAGGAGTCTTCCTTTTTTTCGCTCTCTTGAAAAATTTCCTTTTTTGGACGATCAGCGTTTTCCATTTTTAGTTCACATTTATTTGTGATTTGAACTATCCAAAAAGTATAGTTTATAAATATTTATAAAGAAGCTTGAAAAGATTTTTTTTGTAAGAAAATCCTTTTAAAGGAAAAAAAAAGAGTAGCTTATTATTAATGTACAAAGCATGTTATAAACTTTATTTTGTGTCGGTCTTTCCATAACAAAACATTCTTTTTAATAATGGCTTACAATCTATCTGCTTGAAATGAGATTAATGCTTCTAAATATCTTTCAGCAAATTACTAGTTACAGTTTCTCAAACTTACCTCCTTTAAAAAATAGCATAATCTGACTTCGGAATAAAATAACTGATAGTTAATCGCCAGTTTCTTCATTTAAATATATAGAATTAAATTCTGTGCTTTTCATAATTATGAATATTCCACATAAACCAGTAAAAATGTAAAAAGCTAAAAATAAATAGCTGGATTTTTTTTTCTTAATGGATGAATACTGGGAAGTTTAATTATCTTTGTATTTTCCATTCGATAGTAGGATAAACATAAAAACAAAAATTGTTTAAATTAAGTATAAAAATAAATAAATAAAACACTCTTTTATATAAGTATTCAATGTTCATCTTAAAAATCACATCTAATTTTTGACTGAAATTCATGTGTTTTCCCCAAGAATTCCATTGCAATACATTTATTTGGGTTTTGCGCCGAACTTGATTATGAAAAATTCACCGTTTCTTTACCCTTCGTAGAAAGCACAAGAAAGTGAATTTATTAAAAAATTATATTGTTTTTGATCTGTTTCTTTTTTAAAAAAGGACAAAAGAAAAAATGTGAAACGTTATTTAAACAATCTTTTAGAATTTCTAAACTGATTTATCAATGTATAATAATAAATTAATTAGTATTAAACTATTAATTGGTGAAAGCGTATTTTTAAAAAATTATGCACTATTAATTTTTTGTTTATGTAATTTAATTTCTACGTTTTAACTTTTAAAACGTTTTACTGTTGCAATTTCGCAGTCATTTAGCCTTTTTTGGCGAGAGTTTATTGAAAAACTATTAAGGCCATTATTGTATCATAATATCAAAATATTTATTTGCTTAAAATACGTCGCGACATAGAGGGAACACGAGCAATCGCGAAATTATAGGGCGCCTTACATGATTACTTGTTTATTTTCCATGATTTTTTCCATTTTTCATTATGCTTTTGTAATTTTCTATTGTACATTCTGACGACCACTCAGAAAATGAGTTGAAACATGTAAATAAAGAGTTTTTAATTTACTTTTAATGTGTTTTTATAACGTATTTTAAGCAAATAAATATTTTGATATTATGATACAATAATGGCCTTAATAGTTTTTCAATAAACTCTCGCCAAAAAAGGCTAAATGACTGCGAAATTGCAACAGTAAAACGTTTTAAAAGTTAAAACGTAGAAATTAAATTACATAAACAAAAAATTAATAGTGCATAATTTTTTAAAAATACGCTTTCACCAATTAATAGTTTAATACTAATTAATTTATTATTATACATTGATAAATCAGTTTAGAAATTCTAAAAGATTGTTTAAATAACGTTTCACATTTTTTCTTTTGTCCTTTTTAAAAAAAAGAAACAGATCAAAAACAATATATTTTTTTAATAAATTCACTTTCTTGTGCTTTCTACGAAGGGTAAAGAAACGATGAATTTTTCATAATCAAGTTCGGCGCAAAACCCAAATAAATGTATTGCAATGGAATTCTTGGGGAAAATACACGAATTTCAGTCAAAAATTAAAAGTGATTTTTAAGATGAACATTGAATAATTATATAAAAGAGTGTTTTATTTATTTATTTTTATACTTATTTTAAACAATTTTTGTTTTTATGTTTATCCTACTATCGAATGGAAAATACAAAGATAATTAAACTTCCCAGTATTCATCCATTAAGAAAAAAAAAATCCAGCCATTTATTTTTAGCTTTTTACATTTTTACTGGTTTCTGTCGAATATTCATAATTATGAAAAGCACAGAATTTAATTCTATATATTTAAATGAAGAAACTGGCGATTAACTATCAGTTATTTTATTCCGAAGTCAGATGCTGCTATTTTTTAAAGGAGGTAAGTTTGAGAAACTGTAACTAGTAATTTACTGAAAGATATTTAGAAGCATTAATCTCATTTCAAGCAGATAGATTGTAAGCCATTATTAAAAAGAATGTTTTGTTATGGAAAGACCGACACAAAATAAAGTTTATAACATGCTTTGTACATTAATAATAAGCTACTCATTTTTTTTTTTTTTTCTTTAAAAGGATTTTCTTACAAAAGAAATCTTTTGAAGCTTCTTTATAAATATTTATAAACTATACTTTTTGGATAGTTCAAATCACAAATAAATGTGAACTAAAAATGGAAAACGCTGATCGTCCAAAAAAGGAAATTTTTCAAGAGAGCGAAAAAAAGGAAGACTCCTATTTCTGGTGCTTACGGGTGTTTTCCATTTTACTCCTTTTGGCTCTTAGTCAACACTTTAAAATGTAGGGACAGTCGTGGAAAAAAAAAGTAAACACCCCCCTACTAACTCCTCAACAAATTGTCGTAGACGTAAGTTACTAGTACCGAACGATTGGAAATAAAATCTACTTTTAAATGATGTATATAAAATTTTCATAGGGGTCATCTACATATTAAAACGAATCCAAACTTCATTTTTTCAATAGCAATACCCAATTTTAACGAGATATTTCAAATTTTTGGTTCAAACTATGCTTAGACAAAAAAATTCAAGTCATTTGAATGATAAGTTTTTGAGTTATAAACATTCAAAATTTAGTGCTTCTAATGTTAAATTACATTTTCGTATTTTTATTTCTATCTCCTGAAATTATGCTCCTAATATGCTAATTTTTTTTGTAGCAAGAATACTAATATACCCAAACTTAAATACGCTTAATTTGCAATTTTTATAATTTTATGATATGAATTATGAATTATGAAATTAATATTCGAAAAAAAATATGAATTGCAACCTACAACTTTTTTGATGGATGTAGATTTATTAAGTCCTGTTTTATAGAAAACCAAAATTTCACACTTTTCTTCCGAGTAGTTTTCAAATTATGCTTAAACAAGTTGGAAATTGCTCGTCAAACGTGGCAAATGAGGCGCGTTCTTACTATAACAAGTTTTATAACTATTTTTTGCACCCCATATTGTACTGAATGTATAATTTTTGCACTTCATAAAGTGCATAGTCTTTAACATCATTAAAATGCACTCCCAATAATTTTTTTCCCATTCCCCGAACACTTTTGACTGTCCCTGTAATTAAACTATACATCCGATTTTCCTAAAATTTGAAATGGCTCGACAAAATTTTGCAACAATTATATCTTTAAAATTTCAGACCATTCGGAAGACTGTAACATCATTAAAATGCATTTGCAATAATTTTTCCCATTGTCAGTAATGTAAAGAAAAACTTTTGACTGTCCCTGTAATTAAACTATGCATCCGATTTTCATAAAATTTGAAATGGCTCGACAAAATTTTGAAACAATCTTATATTTCAAATTTCAGACCATTCGGTTGGGTAGTTTTTGCTCTGTTATATGCGGACAGACAGACGGACGGACTGAACGACGACTATAGGTGCTACGTATTTATATAATTACGAACGCACCTAAAAACGGCAAAAGGATGGTTTAAGTCTATGATGGAAGTGAGTAGATATTTTGAAATTTATTCTGCTGTACTGTAATCTAACAGGCTTCATTGACTCCTTGAGTGGCGCTTAAGGTGCCTTGATCAATAAAGGGGCTCTCTTGGTTAATAATTTGGTACGGAACTTCAATTTGGATACAGCCCTTAAAATACGCTCGTTTAAAAAAACTTAATTTCTCGGAAACTTGTGGTACGAATTGCATAAAAATTCGTTTTTAGGCTAATTGAAGGGTGTAGAGTTCATTTATGCTGTCAGAATTGTGTACTGCTATTGGAAAAAAAAACAAAGTTATGATTCTTTTTAATCTGTAGATGGCTCCCTAAGCAAATTTTATATACATCATTTAAAAGTAGACTTTATTTCCAATCGTTCGGTACCAGTAGCTTTCTTCTACGATAACTTTTTGAGGAGTTAGCAGGGGGTGTTTATTTTTCAAAGACTGTACCTAGTTTCCCTTCGTTTAGTGTTTAAATACCTAATATTATTATTTGTAAACTTTTATCTTATTTATTTTTCAAATATTTTTCAATTTGCTTTAAAATATCCCATTGATGTAAACAATTACAACAAGAACAAGTTGTGTAAAGGATCATTCGCGGCGCGTCTTATCACTGGCACTTTCAGCGTGTTCTACTTCTCTTCGTGTGGCACATTCAACCAGCGATATCTTTTGACTCTTTTTTGAACTATTACTAATGGGGTTCACATTTCAAGCATTCCCCTGTTTCTTAAGCTTGGTACTTAAGACATTTTTTTAGAAAAAAATAAAAGATTTTCGATATTTTGGTACATTTAACGTTTACCACTTTTAGTCCTCAAATAAAAAATAGAGTTTATAGTGCAAATTTAACCCTTAAATGCCGGGTGTTACTTTTCGGCAACATACCCAATTTAGGCTCTAAAATACTATTAGAATAATATTGAAGTTATAATGCCTAATGTTGCCAATAAAATACATTCAGAAAATATTGTTAAATCGATTTTCAACATGTAGATGGCAACACTTGTGCTGTTTAAGAATAAAGATAGATTTATTTTTTCAATTGTTGCTACTTGTTCTTTTTGTTTTGCTTGGAAGCTTCCGAAATACCCTATTTTGTTCAGCAGTGAGCAAGTAAAATTTATTTCTTATTATAGTTCCTAAAATTCTTGTGTGTTTAATGTTATACAATTTTATCAAGGAAAATTATTTTTTCAATTAAAGA
This sequence comes from Maratus speciosus, assembly GCA_963932465.1. Classification (NCBI taxonomy): domain Eukaryota; kingdom Metazoa; phylum Arthropoda; class Arachnida; order Araneae; family Salticidae; genus Maratus; species Maratus speciosus. Next base: position 495,288,431 of record OZ010794.1, on the reverse strand, counting down.
CAGTATTGCCGATTAGTAACAAACTGTTTCTTAGCCGTAAACCATACTTAAAACAAAATATGATTTTTTTAAGTATTTTTCCCATGATTTATTTAAAAAATGAAAGCCGAAAAACATTATTACAGTGATTTTTGAAAAATCAGGCATTTAAGGGTTGATGATTCTTTATGTAACTTTATATAAATAAAAGTTATTTAACCTCTTCGCTACTGAGTATTAATGTAAATTATTGATTATTACTGAAATATTTCTTATCGAAATTATAAATAGTATATTTGAGTATTATTAATAAAATGATAAAGCATAGAAGTCCACACATGTGGACATAGGGAGTGAAAAAGTTAAAAGACTTTTAAGTAATTATTATACATGAGGGGCTCACAACCATAGTAGACCAAGTCCATTTTTCTTTATTGTGAATAATATCGCTTTAAAGTTCTTAATAAATAATTAATTCAGGCCAAGTGATTTATAAGAATTATATGCGGTAATATTCAATTTAAAGTACCATGTTTATAGCGCACTACTTTTACAAATGGCAAATTAATATTTCTATTGAAAATTTATACCTTTTTAAAAAAAATAAGGACTTGGTCTAGTATAGTTGTGAAATTTCCATGTGTAAATAAAGACTTGTTTATTATGATTACAAAAACTCTTGATTTTGATTTATATTTACTTATTCCATTTTTTACTCAAAGAGTGAAAGATACTACCAGTTATCGTAAATCACACTGCACACACTATCACTGTGCACAATTCTATCATCATCATCACGTCACATGATGTACTCTAGAGGAAGTAGCTTGGAACATGGTATTGACCTCTGCTGGAAGATTCTTGAAGTAAACATGATGAATTGGCAAATGTATGGGAGAAGATCCATCATATCTTTCATTTTGGCCAAAGTAATTTTTCTACGGCCCACGTACAACACATCTTGACTGACGTTTGACAAAGAAAGTAACTTGCGCCCACGAAACCGTTTTTTCCAAATTTACTTTCCAAAAAAGTTGATCCACATTGAGGGTTTCTTTCAACAGTAGCATGAAAAGAGAATCTCTCACAACTCGCAGCCATCCAATATCCGCTCAACTAAAACAATTATCCGCGGTATCCTCCTTTTTGTTTGTGATATTTTGTTCCAAAGCTGTAGTAGAAAGAAAGTCGGAATTCTTATCTTCAATGATATCAAATTTAGGATATTTCCGCTTTGCATTCATAATAGTTTCCTTTCAGTCTCCAGGAATATAGATGTGTTGTTCCTTGATAGTTGCTGCTTCAATCGACTTTACAACTTTACAACTATCTGCTGGTGTCTTACAACAATGGTAGAAAGATCTTGAGAACCTCTTACTCCCTCTATTCCATCCCAGACGTACTTGTATCCCACATTATTATTAAATGAATGCATCTCAAAGTTATAAAATATAGACTGCGTTTATGATAAGCTATGTACGTTGAAAGCTTAGAAAGGGTAGTGCTTCTTGCAAGTCGAAGGTACAGCAGTAAGTTTCATAGGAGGCTTTAATTTTAACAGTTTTCATTTTCTCTCTAGCCCGTATAGCTATCCGCAAGTGGAACTTTTCTTCGATTTCATGACTTTTTCAAGTGTTTTCATCATTTTTTGTCGAGAGCTTGATTGATATGTCATCACAGAATTTACATGTATCTATACTTGGCGGCTTGAAGTGTAAACTAAACTTTTTGCTGAAGACTTTGTAATAGAATTTCTCTTTGACGGGGGTCTTATTCTTTGTCGTACATTCCTCTTTAGGCAAAAGATCGAACTATGTGATTAGAGTTTTTTCCTTGAAATGATTTGGTTTTTTTTTTTTTAGAAAAACGCTGACGGTATTTTTACAGTTTATTTATTTTATTTTATTTTTTTTTTTTTTTTTTTTTTTTTTTTACCGAGAAGAGGGGGTGGTCATAAAAGTGAAAGTAAAAACAATATTACTTTCCATTCATAGTTTATGCATCTGATTTACGAACGTTTATTTTATTAAGATAATTAAATTTGATTTTTAACTTATTAAAAGGTAAAATTTTGATGAAAATAGATATGGAATTAAGAAAAAAAAACATTAAAAAATTAACTGTTCAAGAGATGAAAAAATAGATATCCACATTTGTTTATAATAGAGTTTTAAGTAATTAAAATACAAAATCAAGGAAATGGTATCTCAAAAGTATGACGCAAAAATTAAGAGCCTTTTAAAATTTATTTTAGCAATTTAAATTTTTTTTAAATCTTAAAATATAGTAAGATTGGAAATTTCTTTTATGGTGTTATATATACTTATGGTCAAATGTATATTTCCAAAAAACTTCATATCTCTGTGATGAAAAAAAAAAAATAACGTCCACCATCGCCTTAAAACAGCAGTGAAAATAAATCTTATAAAAAAGGCCCTCCTAGCGGAGATATCAGGAACCGAAATTAATGAACTGTACTTGGGATTTCATATTAGATTGTATAGAATCCTAAGGAGTGATTAGTTGAAAGGAGACGGTTGTGGAGGCTATCTAGCAGTAAAAATATTCAATTATTAAGAATCAATTGATCGTGCAAAGGCGAAATTCGTTTGTTATATCAATCGATGTGCGACATAAGTAGTAATATATTTTTAAGTAACATATTTTTATTAAATCCAGAATGAATTGGATGTGCTTCCTATATTACATTAAAAGAGATAACCATAAAATATCTTATCTTTATATCTGCCTACTTAATAACCGTCGCGAAATACATCACGATAAATCACGATTTTATAACTTTTTTGTAGGTTTTATATTCCTTAATTTAAAGCAATTCACTTTATAATAAAGTAACACAGCCTTTGAAACTGAACAGTTCCTGTGAAGTGTAAGTGATTTACGACGCCCTTCAAGTACTGGGCAAGAAAGATAAGGCATGCAGTTGTTCTATAAAGACACTGTTATCTTCTTAGGAGAATGAGATCTTCATCGTAAAAGGATTTTTAAAGCTTTTAAATTTTCGTTCAAAGTCATCTCTTTCAGGGGAATGAAGAATGTGTAATTTACTGTACAATTTTTGGACGTTTACGAACTTTATCCTAAAGCATATTTTAAACCTAATATAAAATAAATAAAATAATACTTTTCAAATTGTCGATTAAGTATTTTTATTACGTAAAGCTATAATGCACATAAAGTACGTATGTGTGGTAATTTCCACGTAAATGATTGTACAAATATAAAATGAACACCTTGTAATAATATACCAATTTTAATTGCTAAAAAGTGTAAATTAAAACTTTAATTTCTTGAGCAGTTTTTTTTTTTTAAGTTGAGCTACAAAAAACAAAAAGAATGCATTAGAAAATTTTAAAAAGTTAGTTTTGAACAAAAATGAATTATGACAGATGGTTTGTAAAATATGGGTAAATGGTTGTCTGGGTAATTTGTATAATAGCAAGTATTTTTTTCTGGTTCTAAAATGTATTTATATCACTTTTCGTGCACATTGTTGTACACATTGTGCAAAAATTGTAGATTCGTATAAGAAACATACACACAAATTTTAACTGAAAATATATTTCGTTGTTTGAAAATCCATTTAAAAGGTAATTTAGCAAAAGAGTAATTATTGACATTTCATAAGCAAAACATTGAATATCTACACAAAAAATGAGAGGAGGTTTAAAGCTTTACTTCCGTAACGTCTTCTTTCGTCATTTCCGTTTTTACTACAATTTTTGTGCTGGTGTGCGACATAAATAATTTTACCTACAAAAATCTGTAAATAACATACTTTATTAAATCCAGAATGAATTGGGTGTGCTGCCTATATTACATTAGAAAGGACAATCATAAAGTATCTTTTCTTTATATTACCTGCGTACTTAATAACCGTCGCGAAATACATCACGAAAAATTACTATTTTATAACTTTTTTATATTCCTTAATATAAAGGAATTCACTTCATAATAAAGTAACACATCACTTTGAAACTGAATCATTTCTGTGATTTACGACGTCCTTGAATTACTGGGCAAGAAAGGTAAGTCATGTAGTTGTTCTATAAAGACACTTTTATCTTCTTAGGAGAACAAGATCTTCATCGTAAAAAGGTTTTTAAAGCTTTTAAATTTTCGTTCTAAGTCATCTCTTTCAGGGGAATTAAGAATGTGTAATTTATTGTACAATTTTTAGATATTTACGAACTTTATTTTAAGGCATATTTTAAACCTAATATAAAATAAATAAAATAATACATTTAAAATTGTCAATTAAACATTCATATTATATGTAAAGATATATTGTACATGAAGTATGCATCAGTGGTAATTTTAAAGTAAATGATTGTACAAATGTTTATAAAACCGCTATCCACATTATAACAAAAAATAAAATATATGTTATCATAATACTAGGAAATTTTTCCAGGGAGAAAATTTCGCCTTGCATACAATTTTTCAAATGAAAATCAAATTTCAAATTAATTGCTTAAAAGGCGCAAAGGACAACATAGTGAGAAAATATTCCATGCCGGGACTCGAAACCGGGCCATCAGTATAGCGCACTGACATTCTACCGACTAAACCACATGGAACGATACCCAGCCTTGCCAACATGTAATAGTGAGAGGTTCCAGGTTGGGTATCGTTCCATGTGGTTTAGTCCGTAGAATGTCAGTGCGCTGTACTGATGGTCCGGGTTCGAGTCCCGGCATGGAATCTTTTTCACCATGTTTGCCTTTGCGCCTTTTAAGCAATTAATTTGAAATTTGATTTTCATTTGAAATATATGTTATCAATTGCCATTTATGTTATTATAATGAACAAAAATTTAAATATTCCCTTGCAAAAATTCGTTATGGGTTTCATTCTAAATATCCTTTCTGATTTTGTAGAAATTATCACTCAGAGAAAGACTTTTTCTTTATGAATTTTTATGTTTTCCTATATGAAATAAACCTAAATTCTAATATAAATAACTTGTCTATTTAGAAGTAAAACTCTTAATATACATTCTATTTAAATCCAGTCTGAATGGGATACGTTTGTGACATAATAATAGAAAGCATAATCATAAAAGGTTTCTATGTCTGATTAACACATTCCCTCAGTATTAAAAATAACTTTTGTTTTAACAGATACCCTGCGACATTTTAAAAAATATATCTCCATCTCATGTAAAGTAGAAATTTTTTCTATTACCCAACATAGATATCTTTTTCGCCTTCTAGCGGAATCTTTTAAAATCATAAGATTTTTCATTTTATTTGAAAAACAAATTCGTAAATACCAGAAATATTACAAAGAAAGATGGGTATATATTAAAGCATATGCTTCTTTTAAGTTAAAAACCTAAAATTCACCTTATTTCATTAAACACATTTTTCACTATCTCAATTTTTTGAAAAAATAACTGCTTATATTTTGCAATTACGATCGTCTGATCACTATTCTGTTACCTAGTAACAACAACAACAACAACAAAAAAAAAGTATGGACTCTGAAAAGTGCCTTTTTTGTTTTCCCGTGACATTAACATCTGTCACACCCATTGCCAACTACCCTTCAGCTTTGTCCGACAGCTTGTTAGCGTATCTCTCTTAACTGTGCTTAACATATTTTTTTAACTTATTTATTACTTTTATTTTATTTTATTTTATCTTTTCTTAACTAGTAAAATTCTTACTATTTAACTTAATAATACCACTTTTCTTTAAAAGTAATTGTTTCATCTCTATTATCTTTATTTTTATTAAAATTTTATAGAATTTTTTAAAACTACAGTTAGACTTTTAAACCCCAATGGCTCATTCATTATAAGACAATCATCCTTAGACTGGGCGTAAAGTTGCTGACAACTCGGAAGCCCCTCAAAGTACAAACACTGTTAAACCAATGTTTTTTAAGTTAAAAGTCTTTTAAGTTAGTGCCAGTAACCGAGCGTATATATGTTGTTGAAGAGAGTGGCATTCATATTTTGGTGTCTCCGAGCAGTTAGCTTTAAATATCGAACTTCATTGGGCGTTGTTGCACGTCTGCGACATTCCCTGGCCTTCGGCCTGCATTTCCAATCTACACAAATGATTTCAGATCCTGGAATCACACTTTGTAAAACTCCAGAGGCTTCTGCTACTTCGGCTTGTGTTTGGCCCCGTCTAACTGACCAACAACTCTCCAAGCTTCTGATTAGGTTAAATGACTTCGCTGAGACATCGCACTCATCGAAACAAACCACTTGCTGAACGTCGATCATTTTTTTTTTTCCACTATGTCTTCTCTTCTTAAGTAGAAAGCCAAATTTCATATATGCATTTTTCCTTTTTCGAAAAGTGCGATTTATAAGCCAACCTCTTCAAGATTTATTTTCTAACGTATTCAATCCTTCTGTATTTTCAGAAAATTCCTCAAACATTTTCTTTCCCTATTTCCTAAATGAATATACAAGGGTGTATCAATAAGTTTTGCCCTCACATAGAAATAATTGTGTGAATATTATGAAACTGCTATATTGTATTAGTCCTTTTCTATATAGTCACCGTGCTCAGTAACACATTTGTGCAACCGGTATTTCAATGAGAGGGGGGAGGATGTATTCCAGGAGCCGCGATAGTAGACCCAAAGGGGGGCATTTTTCTAACTTTTACTGGCCCCCACAGGTGACATTGTTGGAAACGCCTGTACTTATTCATGCTATGCGCCTCTCCAGCCCCCGCTCCCCCCCCCCAAAAAAAATTGCCCTCTGGTGGGCACTTTACTAAATTTTGCGGACATCATTCATGCTCCCTGGAGGGAAATTTTGGGCTCGGGGCTCGGGAGTGCATATCATGAATAAGTGGTCACACGCCTTTCGAACAATATTTCAAATGTGTAGGTTGGCAAAAGTTAGAAAAAGGCCCCCTCTTTCGGTCTACTATCACGCCTCCTGGAATACATCCTCCCCCCTCTCTTTGAAATACCGTTTGCAGAAATGTGTTACTGTGCACGGTGACAATATAGAAAAGGACTAATGCAATGTAGCAATTTCATAAATTTCACTCAATTATTTCTATGTGAGGGCAAAAACATGTTGATACACCCTCGTATCTTATTTATGTAATGTATTTACACCTATATTGTACTATGTCAAGTAATTTCTTATTGTAACTAGGGGGCTCGGCACCTACGAGCTACGCTCCGCAACCCCCGTTCAGACATCGCAGTCTCTAAAAGCACGCTAATTTGATCGGCTTTAAATAGATTTTGAAATATTGAATTATAATTTAAAAAACAGTGGCGATCTCCCTATAAACGGGTTTCTATTCATCTCTCTTCGATTGGGGAATTTTAAGGAAAAATCAGCTGCTGTTAAAAGATACAATGGCTGTTTTCGTCTTTGATTAAATAAAATCAGTTAAACATTTCAAAATACGCTAATATAATAAGCAAATATGTATCAAAATTCAAATATGTTTCACAAATACCAATTGCCTCCTTTTGACGGAAACGACACAGAAGGTTAACGAATCTTAACTAAACCATTTAAGCATTTTCTTTAATTTCTGCTTCACAGATTTTTCTCTTTCAAATCATATTTTTTGTCGATGACACTTCATTTTCAGATTGTAATCTTTTTATTTTTATTAAATTACTAAATAGTCGCTCAAAAGCAGTCTAAACGTGTTCAATAAAATTAATATTAATCTTATTAATATAATCTTAAAATATCAAAATAATGTCTCGCGCAATTTTTAAATTAAAACTGTTTTGCAGTATTACTTTTGTTCATTTTACGTAATAAGTGTAATGTGACGTAAATGTGACGTAATTTCACCTATTTAAGACTTCTAACGCATGTTAATGAATTTATTGTTTTACAATATCCTTTCTCTTTTAAAATTCACGTGTAAGTATAGTTTTTATGAAGTATTTTCAATAAGTTCCTGCTTTTCATACGTAATTATTTAATCCTAATTTGAAAGTTTTTTTTTTCTGTTAATAATAGTCACGTGTAAGATAAATTTTTATTTTAAAGCAAACATTATTATTTGCGCTGTTGATACAGTTGGCAATAGTTTAAATTAATACCAATTTCTAAACTAATTAAAAAATATCTCTCCAAATGCTGAAAATTTGAATTTAAAATAGAAATAAAACCTCAAAAAATGAGTCAAATTAAAAAAGTGAATGCAGTCTGCACACCGGGAAATTCTAACGTATAAAATGATCTAAAAATGAATTAATTCCCATATATAGTTTTTGCTCCTATAAAACTTTTTTAATAGAACGATTTTGTACAACTTTAGCATTAAATATCTCTTAAAATAATTATTCGATTTGAAAACTGTCTGCACCAGCGTGTTTATCAAACATTTCTCTATAATACCGCCGATTTTCATATTTTTGAATGCAGTATTTTTCTTAATATTAACGGAGAAAGACCTCCGGCCACAAAAAATTCAAAACCGGCGGCGGCGGTGACAGCGTAAGTTACTTTTTTTTTTAGAGTAGAGAGATACTTCGCTATGCTTGCTACCAGACCTTTGAAAGGAATGTTCCTTTGGAAGGATACTATTAATGTTTTCCTTGATTTTTATGCACTAAGATTTAATATATATTTATATAAAGTTTAACTTTTATAATTTTCGTTCATATTTCTGTAAATTCTAATTTATTTATTTTATGCAAATTTGATTCATTAAGATACACGTACATTTTTAACGTCTGAATTAAAATATTTAAACTAATTTGCATGCACTAGACAGACTTGACTACATTAAAATAGAGAAATTAAATTAAAACTATATATGTAAACATTTAATTTAAATCAAAAATATATACAAAAATAGAGATTTCGCTGTGCAACGCACAGCCTCATCAGTACACACATCTGCAATAGCAGAATATTGAAACATGTCCTGGACACAATCAAAGTCAAATTTAAAGTTATTCTTTCAAAAACACAAACTATTCCTTCGGGATCGTACCAGATTCGTTGAGCATGTAAAGGTATAGTCTAGTGAACCAGTTTCCCATGAATAATCTATAATGATAAGCGTTCCAATTATTTTTCAAATCAATGAATTTTTGAAGGCTGTGGTGTCGTCCGTTTCAAATGCTTTACTAATTTAGAGTTCATGTAAACGATTCCATGATTCCTCACGTAGAGACTGTGACAACGTATATACACTGCAAAAAATTTATGTAACGTTACTCCATAAAATTGGTGGTGACATGCTGCCTCTATTTTTATGGATTAATTTAACTCATATAATGGTGTAATTTAAACTGATTTAACTGGTGTAATATTACAAATTAGTAAAACATAAAACCAGTTATATCGGTTAAATTACTCAATAAAATGGAGGTAGCATAGTTGCCACCAACGCTTATCATTATAGATTATTCATGGGAAACTGGTTCACTAGACACACCTTTACACGCTCAACGAATCTGGTACGATCCCGAAGGAATAGTTTGTGTTCATCTTAAGGTGTGTTGTATCTCAAGGACAGTTCAAGGTCAGGGGCCAAAAACACTCTATATTTTATTCTCGTAGTGAACCTTATTACCGCACATGTTATTTCAAATATCGGCCGTGGGGCCATTTTGCTATGCTTATCCGCATGGACCGTTTATGAAGTAACGTTACAATTTTTTTTTTTTAAGTGTATAGATGAAATGGTAAATCGATAGCGAAGAGCATATCAGCGCCATTAAAAATGGAAAATTAAACTCTAAATTAGCACAGCATGCTTTTGAAATGGACCACACGCCAGCTTTCAAAAATTAATTGACTTTGAAAAATAATCGCAACGCTTATCATTATAGATTATTCATGCAAAACTGGTTCACTAGATTATAACCCTTACATCCTTAACGAATCTGGTATGATCCCAAAGGAATATTTTGTGTTTTTGAAAGAATAACTTTAACTTTGACTTTGACTGTGTCCAGAACATGTTTCGCTATTCTGCTATTGCTAATGTGTTTACTGATGAGGCTGTGTGTTGCACAGCGAAACGTCTATTTTTGTATATATTTTTGTTTTTAATTAAAAGTTTATACATGTATATTTAACTTAATTTCTCTGTTTTAATGTAATCAAGTCTGTCTAGTGTATGGAAATTAGTTTGATTCATTAATTTATTATTTTTATTAATTGAAACTACTTAGCTTATGTGCAAGAGAATTTTAAAACCCAAAAATGTCAATTTGATCCGATTTTATTTTGCAGATTGTAAAAATTCTGTGAAGTTTCAGAAATTCCAAATATAGCCTCCCCCCTCAACCCTCCAAAATTTCTTACCCATTTCACTAAACCTCTAATTACAAACCCTCCTTAAAATTATTAGAATTTCCTGTCAACTGAATGGGGTACATTCGGTACTTTTGGGTAGATTGGAAAACTGATGATTTATTGTGTTAAAATATTGATTGTTTTAAATGCAAGATAGTTTTAAAAATCTAATAACTTTCAATTACATTTATAAATTATTCTCCTCTATTATGATTTAGGTTCTCTTAAAGATGATGGGTTTTTCCTCCCTGAAGATTTTTCAACATTTATGAATATTGATACACAACCTCACGCATTGAGATTTATCCCGAATACATTATATCGCACTTATGCTACAGCAATTGATTTTGCGTTTGAAGTATGTTTCACGCATATAACGTGTCAGTTTCGCCTTGAAATGAATTGAAATTCAATATAACAAGGGGATAAGGCTTCCCGGATTACAGAATATTGGTGAAAACCGTCATATACAGGATTTTCGCTTCCGCTCGCCATTGCACCAAATCGCGACAAAATGCTTCATTTGGCGAAAAAACGAACAATAAAACTCGCCAAATTTCATGTGCTGAATTTTTGCCTTTTTTATGTGTTTGTGTGTGTGGTGTGCTAATACAGTCGAGATTATTTTCCGCTTTACTGAACGATTGATATCGCTTTACATATTCAATCTGACTTTGCCCATTTACATTGCTCTATTTATAGAGACTAGGGTCTCTGCCCCCTACGAGCTACGCTCGCCAACCCCCGTTTAGACACCGCAAACTCTAAAAGCACGCTAATTTGATCGGCTTTAAAATGTATCGCTTAAATGTATCGTTTTAAATCTGACGTAATTTTCACCAAAGTTTTCTTTCCCTTTTTAATATTCACGTGAAAATACTTTTGTTGTTAAAAAGGAAATATTATTTGCGCTGTCTTCGAATTCTCAACACGAGAGCAATGCGACTCTTCTTACCGCTTCAATAACATCTGCATTAGTTCAAAATACCTCAAAATGTTGATTTTCTGTAAGCAAGTAGAGCCTTTTGATTTACAATGGAAGTCTACAGGAAGTTGACGAAATATGAGCCATATCGCCAAGTTGGCGACACTTTTGGAGGCTAATTTTGGTCGTCAAATTTGGCGATAATTTGCCAAGTTGGCGAAAACCTTGGCGGTATTTGGCGACAGAACAGGGTCCCCCCCTATGGTAACCACCCTTATAGTTATAGAGATGCATTAAATGCTGTTCAATAACCAATGAGATGGGTTTCATTGATACGATAGCGCAATATATATATATATATTTATATAGATAGATAGATAGATAGATAGATAGATAGATAGATTAGTTTTAAAAGATTACCTCAAAGTATGAAATAAATGTCTCGTGCAAGTGTATTTTTAAATTTAAACTGTTTAGCAATATTATGGTTTGGCAATTTTTATTAATGCGTTAATTATCAGTTTTTAATTATCAATATTTTCCTGGGTTTAATAAGCAATCATTTAATTCTCATTTGAAAGTTTTTTTCTGTTTATAAATGTCACGTGTAAATAAATTTTTAATTTGAAGGCAATATTATTCTTTGCGCTGTTTTTAACTTTGGCATCAATTTAAAATTATATCCTTTTCTAAAAGTTGTAAAAAATGTCTCTCGAAATGCTGAAAATTTGAAATTAAAATAGAAATAAAGCCTCATAAAATAGGTAAAATTAAAAAAAAATAATGCAGTCTGCACGCCGGAACATTTAATGTATAAAATGATCTAAAAATAATTAATTTCCTATGTATAGCTTTTGCTCCTATAAAACTTTTTTAATGGAGCGATTTTGGCCAAATTTAACATTAAATATCTCTTTAAATAATTCTTCGATTTGAAAACTGTCTGCATCAGCGTGTTTATCAAATATTTCTCTACAATACCACCGATTTTCATATTTTTATATGCAATATATTTTTTAATATTAACAAAGAAAGACCATGCTTAAGCATTCAAATTGGATGCCGATCTACCGGGAATATCTACACAGACTTTCATTGGTCCATTTCCAAATCAAAACTTGCACAAAAAATGCAAAACCGGCGGCGGCGGTGACAGCGTTAGTTACTTTTTTTCAGAATAGAGATATACTGATCAATACCAATTCAGTTTAGCAACAGCCACAGATACGAAAAGGATTATGCGATAGGTATTTCTCTGTTGTCATTTAATCACAATCTTCTGCGCCGGCAAAAACACAAACATAATATTTTTAATTAATTATTCAACTACTTTTCAACAGTGAAATTACGCTTGAGATTATAGAATATTAAAGGCGTGAATTATCACTTTGCTAACTATGCGTAAACCAACAGAGTGAAAAATGCCCAAGCCGGGAATCGAACCCTGGCCCCTGGAATTGCGCTCCAGTGCTCTACCACTAAGCTACGAGGACGATACCCAGCTTGGCATCTCTCACTCACATAAGTCAGTAAGACTGCTACCTGACTGCTACTAATCTAATAGCTGCGGTAGCAGCCTTACTGACTTATGTCAGTGAGAGATGCCAAGCTGGGCATCCTCCTCGTGGCTTAGTGGTAGAGCACTGGAGCGCAATTCCAGGGGCCCGGGTTCGATTCCCGGCTTGGGCATTTTTCACTCTGTTGGTTTACGCTTAGTTAGCAAAGTGATAATTCACGTCTTTAATATTCACAAACATAATTATTAGCACCAAGCGACAATAGAGAAAATGTTTGCTGGGATGCAGTATTGAAATTAGCCATTTACCATACTATTTATTAGTTGTATGCAAAGCATCATTCGCCGGTCAATTTTTTTCTTTCAGTTAAGAGTCGAAATCTTATAGCAATTTTTAGAGTAAATTTTCATAAAGGTAAATCAAAGATAGCTTTTTTTAATGTTCATTGAGACTGCTAAAAGAATGTCTGAAACATTTACACATTTAAATATTTAGAATGTACTTATTTTTAATAGTTTCAGTAGCGTATAGTCAGATGTCTATTTTATAAAAAATTTCAAAAAAAAAAAAAAAGATACTTTAGTGTTTTACGCCGAATCTGTTTTGCTAACTTTCTTTTCATTTGTTTACTGTTTTTAGGTGCGTTCGTAATTATATAAATACGTAGCACCTATAGTCGTCGTTCAGTCCGTCCGTCCGTCCGTCCGTCTGTCTGTCTGTCTGTCTGTCTGTCTGTCTGTCCGCATGTAACAGAGAAAAAACTACCCAACCGAATGGTCTGAAATTTTAAACATATGATTGCTGCAAAATTTTGTCGACCCATTTCAAATTTTATGAAAATCGGATGTATAGTTTAATTACAGGGACAGTCAAAGGTTTTTCTTTACATTACGGCCAATGGGAAAAATTATTGCAAGTGCATTTAAAAGATGTTACAACCTTCCGAATGGTCTGAAATTTTAAATATATAACTGTAGCACAATTGTGTCGAGCCATTTCAAATTTTATGAAAATCGGCTGTATAGTTTAATTACAGGGACAGTCAAAAGTGTTCCGTTACATTACGGGGAATGGAAAAAAAAAATTATTGGAAGTGCATTTTAATGATGTTACAGACTATGCACCTTATGAAGTGCAAACAATTATACATTCAGTACAATATGGGGTGCAAAAAATAATTATAAAACTAGTTATAGTACGAACGCACCTCATTTGCCACGTTTGACGAGCAATTTCCAACTTGTTTATTTCTTATTCGCCAAATAGCTAATGTTGGTCAGAAGCCAGTGAGAACACTGTTCATATATATTATTTCTGATGTTAACATCGTTTTAAGTACGTTCGTAATTATACAGCGTGTCCACTCTCTACGGTGTCCAATGGCTAATTTCTAAACCGTTAGTCATAAATATATAGTTCCAATAAGAAAAATGTTTTAAATCAGGTAAAGAAATATTTTAAAAGTGATTTGGGTCAATAAAAAAATATCTTAAAAAATTACGAAATTTAAATTTTTATACGGTTTCCCGGTGCTATAAGTTATATTTATTAAAATTTTCCTATTACAATGACCAGTAAGACAAAAAAAGTCCCATTATTCTACTATTAAAATTGGCCAAGTAATAATTGTTTAAAGTTGGAGCATATTTTTTTCTGAAAATTAGGGTCATTCACAAATTTAGCAGAAAAATAATTTCGTCAGATATATTAAAAAAATAGTAGAAAATAAAATTTAAATTGAAGTATACTAAATTTGAAATCTTTAATCATTCTGACATATTATTGCAAAATATTAAATTTGTAATAAACATATAAGAAAGAAAAAAAACCCCAGAATTTTTGTCCTTTAAGAATGTTCTTTAAATCTTAAGAATGTTTTTTAAACGTTCTATAAGAATGTTCTTTAAAAACTTTAAAAATGCTTGACTTATGCCACTTTTCTGCTCTGAAAACAAATGAGTTCGGCTTGACTTTGAGGGGTCATATACCAAGTGCTTAAAGTATTCAAAGACCTTATTTCATGTGTATCTGCGCTTTGAAAAAAAATCGTACAAATATTACGACTAAGTTAACATTCGTTAAGTTTCAGATTGGCTAAAATGACATATATATTTCATTTTGTCAGGATTTGAGACAGTTTCTTTTATGATTTATTTTAACAAAAATTGTGTTATTTTTATAAGTTTTTATGTTACTTCAACGATCGTATGTATGTTTTTCCTGTTCAAAATTTGTACTCGAACTTTAACTCACTTTTAAATATCCGATCGCGATTACATTTTACATACTGGCGCAAATCCGATAACAATCTAATATTATTATGATTTTCGGTGGCTACCATTTATACTTATTTTACAAGATAACACAAAAAATTTCGGATAGATTACCGCCAAGAACTTTAACAAAAACTTTTAGATTAGATAATACAAGACTGCGATTGTTGGTTTTTTTAACTTTTATGTATTTTTAGCACCGAATGCGAAAATTACCTTAATTTTTATCCATCATGTCAAGATCTTTCGCAAATCATAAATTGCCAAAGTTAAAGAATAACAAAAATCGGATACTATAAAGTAGAGGAGATGGCTGTGTTTTTAAAATTTTGATAATTGATTTTTACGTACTTTTTAGCACTGAATATGAAAATTACCTCCATTTTTAACCATCACGTTAGATTTTTTCTTTGCAAATCGTAAATGTGTAAGTTAAAGTATAGCGAAAATCTCATACTATAAAACATATGTAAAAAAAAATTTATTTTATTTCATTTTATTTTATTTTATTTTATTTTATTCAAAAAATTATTCAATATTTTTGCTTAACCTGGGATTCTTACAGCTAAAGAGCTGAGTGGTCCGATGAGATGGGGGAGGAGGTTCGATTTTAACTTTGAACTTTTTAACTTTGGAATTTCCAATTTGCGAAAAATCCTGATGTGATGGTTAAAAAAGAAGGTCAGTTTTGGATTCAGCGGTACAGAATATATAACAATCAATTATGAAAAGCTAAAAAACATGACATAACCCAAATTTTGCTGGCTGGTGTAATCTAATAATATTTAAAATACGTATCATTTTGTAAAGAATTAAGGCTATTAATTTAGCATCATTTTATTTAACAAAAATTCTTTTTTTTTTCTTTCTTCTTAAATGCTTATTACAAATTGTATATTTTGCAATAATATGTCAGAATGATTAAAGATTTCAAATTTATATTGCAATGTTAATTTTATTCTCAACCATTTTCGTAATATATCTGACGAAATTATATTTCGACTAAATTTGTGAATGACCCCCAATTTGCAGCAAAAAATATGGTCCAACTTTAAGCAGCTATTACTCGGTCAATTTTAATCGCAGAATAACGGGACTTTTTTTGTATTATTTGTCAGTGTAAAAGGAAAATTTTAATAAATATAACTTATAGGACCGGGAAACCGTATAAAAATTTAAATTTCGTAATTTTTTAAGATATTATTTTACTGACCCAAATCACTTTTAAAATATTTCTTTACCTGATTTAAAACTTTTTTCTTATTGGAACTATATGTCTATGACTAACGGTTTAGGAATTAGCCATTCTACACCGTTGAGAGTGGACACGCTGTATAATTACGAACGTACTTAAAACAATGTTAACATCAGAAATAATATATGTGAACAGTGTTCTCACTGGCTTCTGACCAACATTAGCTATTTGGCGAATAAGAAATAAAAAACAGTAAACAAATGAAAAGAAAGTTAGCAAAACAGATTCGGCGTAAAACACTAAAGTATTTTTTTTTTTTTTAATTTTTTATAAAATAGACATCCGACTATACGCTACTGAAACTATTAAAAATAAGTACATTCTAAATATTTAAATGTGTAAATGTTTCAAACATTCTTTTAGCAGTCTCAATGAACATTAAAAAAAAGCTTTCTTTGATTTACCTTTATGAAAATTTACTCTAAAAATCGCTATAAGATTTCGACTCTTAACTGAAAAAAAAAAAAAATTGACCGGCGAATGATGCTTTGCATACAACTAATAAATAGTATGGTAAATGGCTAATTTCAATACTGCATCCCAGCAAACATTTTCTCTCTTTGCCGGTTGATGCTAGTAATTATGTTTGTTAATATTAAAGACGTTAATTATCACTTTGCTAACTAAGCGTAAACCAACAGAGTGAAAATGCCGAAGACGGGAATCGAACTCGGGCCCCTGGAATTGTGCTCCAGTGCTCTACCACTAAGCCTCGAGGACGATACCCAGCTTGGCATCTCTCACTCACATAAGTCAGAAAGACTGCTACCTGACTGCTACTAATCTAATAGCTGCGGTAGCAGCCTTACTGACTTATGTGAGTGAGAGATGCCAAGCTTGGTATCGTCCTCGTGGCTTAGTGGTTGAGCATTGGAGCGCAATTCCAGGGGCCCGGGTTCGATTCCCGGCTTGGGCATTTTTCACTCTGTTGGTTTACGCTTAGTTAGCACAGTGATAATTCAAGTCTTTAATATTCAATAATTTCAAGCGTAATTTCACTGCCGAATTTTACTAAATATAACTTATCGGACCGGGGGACCGTATAAAAATTTATATTTCGTAATACTTTAAGAAATGTTTTTATTGACCCAAATCGCTTTTAAAATATTTCTTTACCTGATTTGAAATATTTTTGTAATTGTAACTATATGTCTATGACTAACGGTTTAGGAATTAACCATTGTACACCGTTGAGAGCGGACACCCTGTATAAATACGTAGCACCTATAGTCGTCGTTCAGTCCGTCCATCCGTTCGTCTGTCTGCATATCACAACGCAAAACATACCCAACAGAATCGTTTGAAAATTAATAAATATTATCATTGCAGAAATTTGTAGAATCTTTTTAAATTTTACGAAAATTGAATCAAAACTAAAAAATATATTAATAAAAGTTTTTTTCATTTTATTAAATCCTACCATACGTAATTAATTCAATGATATCCCATGATAGTTAATGATTCTATGTTACCATGGTGATTACATCCTATTTAAGATGGAGTCTTATTATACTGAATTCTTTATATATATAATCGCAATAAATTTTGTATTTATGCATTTTTGCATAAGAGTGCGACAGCTATTGCACCAAGATCTGAATATTTATAAAACTGGTTATATTACTAACGCACCGCATTTGCCATGTGTGACGTACAGATTCCTACTTGTTTTATAATATCGCAGTATTTTGAAATTTTAAGACAAGATAATAAAGAAAGCAACCCGACTTAAAATTAATGTTTATAACTAGATTAGAAAACTGATAGTTTATTGTGTTAAACCATTGATTGTTTTAAATATGCAAAATAGTTATAAGAATCGAATAAATTTTAATTACATTTATCAATTATTATCCTGTATTATGATTTAGGTTCTCTTAAAGATGATGAGTTTTTCCTCCCCAAAGAATTTTCAAAGTTTATGAATATTGATGCCCAAACTCACGCATTGAGATTTATTCTGAATGCGTTATATCACATTCATGCTCCAGTAATTGATTTTGAGTTTGAAGAATGTTTCAAGCATATAACGTGTCAGTTTCCCCTTGAAATGAATTGATATGGAAAATAATAGAATATTTTTAACACATATCATAAAATATAAACTTCATAGTTTATGAAGTTTAACATGTTATATACATTTACCTTTTTAAAACTTTCCAACATAGTTGAAAAACGTTTATGATTTTGGTTTGTCTGTCCGTCTGGCCACGCTCTAAGAAGGCATAAATGTACTCCGATTTTCATGCAATTGATATATGTTACTGATGCTTACCATGGCATGTTCGGTATTGAATAGGAAGTGTGTAGCATTAATAGTTCATTTACAGGGGCACTCAAAAGAATTCTATTACATTATGGTCAATAGGGAAAATCGTTTACGGAGTAGTTTAATGAACATTATGCTGTTTTAAATGAATTGAAATTGATATAGGTCACGGAATTTCAATAGAAGATTATTACTGTAGAATAAGGCATTCATAGTATTTGTCGTTCATTTTCAGGGACACTCAAAAGAAATCGGTTATAGTATTGTCTTTGAGCAACAATTTCTGAAAGTGCGTTTTCAATTCTGGTATGCCCTTCTAAATTTAACAATGATTTTGCATGTTACTCGTTGTATAAATACCTCGTATACAGGGCGTCACAAAAGAATCCACACACCATTCTCCTTATTAGCAGAAATTACTGAAGGGTAATTTTAAACTGTGGTATGTATTTCCGAGTTGTATTAAAATTTTGCATGCATGCACTTAATTACATACGTAATTTAATACATGCAAATCTATACATCATATACAGGACTGCTCAAAGAATTCGGATATTTCAACTTATTAAATGTGAAATTTTGTTACATTATTCTGAAAGTGTTGGAAAGTGTTTCATAATCTATACTTGATGCAAGATTTTCCTTTCTTATTTAAATTAAAGAGCGTAGTGTACTTTAAAAACTATTTTCATTATTGTGTCATTCCTGCAAGAAATAGTTAAAAAAAAACCTTCTGTGGCAATAATTAATTTTTAAAAAAATTAGAAATTTCAATTTACTGAATACTATAGAAAAAAATAATAAGGTATAAATTAATTTGGTGCTTTTCCGTTAGACGAACGCTAAAGCTTACACTTAAGGCTGTATTGAACTGCTCTGATCAACAAGCGCAAAACGCTTGACACATTTACAAATTCATTTTTTAACGGGAAGATATAAAATTGAAAGACCTGACTATTGAAGCGATTTAGAATCGAATATGATCAGGGACAAGTTTTTCTTTTTTTGATAAATAAATTACCTATTGAGTTATAAGCGATCCTGATCACGTGACAAAGACGTTTTTCATCCTTCCTTCAGTGGTTATTCTTCTTTCATACGGAATTCGGTTCAAAAGCCCACTTTGACATTACTTTCTGAAAGATCTATTGCGTTTGCAGAAAAAAAAACAAAAAAAAAAAACCGAACAGTTCGATTACATGGTTTCGGAACAACAACACTGGCTACTTTCATGCACTTCCGAACAAAAATAAATTAAAACTTAGGTCAAAAAGTTGACCCTTTGGATTTGAGAACAGCCTTAAGCATTCTAACAGGTTGAGGCAGCACAGCACCATCTATTGAAACGAATATGAACTTTTTTTTAATGTACTGCACATAAAAGTTATGATCTCCTCAAGCCTCGGAGGAGGGAGGAGTCTCTTTTTATCCAGAGTAAATGAAATCTTTTACCACCGCTATTTCCTTCCGAAAATTATTGTTTTAGATTTATTTTGGAAATGTTGTAGGAAACCGCTTCATGGTGAGCTCATTGTTGCAATTCTTGTAGTAATCTAATACAGTGAAACCTCCCTGTGCGACCACCTCTATTAAGCGACCACCCCCCTGAACGACCATTTTTTCATGGAACGAAATTTATTCCCATAGGCTCAATATTAATTTTATCTCCATTCAGAGACCATTCCAGATGAACTCCCTGCATGAACGACCAATTTCTTTGAAGAAAATTCCGTCTTTCCTGGTCGCTTGAAGAAGGTTTTATTAGAAAAGCAATTCCGGAGAGCGCATTATTCTCCAAACTTCTAAACTAAGTTTCGAATTTTTTTTATACCGGTAATTTTTAAATGTTTAAACTCCTTTGTGCATTTTTAGGCAATGAATTTAACTCTGATGACAAATTAAGAATGACGGTTAATAAACTCCCCTGCCCTATTCTGTCCGGAAACTCTCAAAGAAATATATAAATTAATGAAATCGTCATTATTTGTTTCCGTCCAAAAAAAAAAAATTGCATTTTTTTACTGAACTTCGAAAAGATTGGGAAATAAAATTTTCAAAAGATAAAACCGTAAAATCAAAGCAAAGGTCAATGCATTCATTTTTTAAACTCTTCAGTAATTAACTTACGTAATTAACTTTTGTTTTGATATTTAAATTTTTATATTTTTTTCCTAATGTGAAAAATAATATTTAGTATGATTAATTGTTTCCTTTTTTCAACAATTAAGATCTAGATTTAAACATGACCTCCATTAAGAGACCACCTCTCGAAGCGACCAATTTTTATTGGAACGAAACGTGGTCACTTTAGGAGGTTTTACTGTATATAAAAATAAGAATTTGTCTGTCTGTCTGTAATTCTATACGAATCCACAGTTTGGCAGCCATAATTGGCAAATGTTACATACTTTTGTATTAAAACACGACAGAAGCAACTAATACGGAATCGAAATAATTTATAGTTAAATTTTAATTAACAAAAAACAACCCATTTATCAGCAATTTCTTATTAAATTTAAACATTTTTCGTTAAAACAGTTGCCAACAATTAAAAATCCACAATGTAATTATTACCAAAACAATTATTTTTCTATTGCAAGATTTCCACGCGAAAAATGAAATAAACAGCTCGACGAATTAAAAAACAAGTGAATATTATGTCATATTAGAAATATACTGGAAGTCAGCAGGTGTATATACAACGTCATATGAGTTTGAAACAAATTGGAAATTGCACGTCAAACGTAGCAAATGAGGTGCGTTCGTACTATAACTAGCTATATAAGTTGTTTTTGCATCGCATATTGTAGTGAATGTATATTTTTGTGCATGTCATATGTGCATGTCAATTTCATTCTGTTCTAAAGACTGTAACATCATTAAAATACACTTGAAATATTCTTCCCATTTTCCGTAAAGTAACGGAAAACTTTTGACTGTCACTGTAATTAAACTATACATCTGATTTTCATACAATTTGAAATGATTCAACAAAATTTTGCAACATTATATATTTAAAATTTCAGATCATTCGGTTGGGTAGTTTTTGCTCTGTTATATGCAGATGGACGGACCTACGGGCAGACAGACAGACAGACAGACGGACCGCACGACGACTACAGGTGTATTTACTACCTATTTATATATTTACGAACACACCTAAAAACATATTGAAACATAAAAACTCGATTACGGAAATATTGGTATGTTTTAGCATTTTGAGGCTCTCTGAATTTGTTTTCGCCATTTTAAAATCTATTCCATATTATAGGTGTGTGTATGCGTGTAACATGTGTATAACACTTCGAGTGCTTTTTCTTATTCATTGTTTTACACAGTTTGTTTAATTTTGAATTTTTTTTTTCAAAAGAAAAATTCTTAAAATTAGGGGCAACGCCGGGTATTTTAGCTAGTCTGATATAAAAATAATTTTATAAAATTAGTGGTGGCTACAAATGTGACTGCTCCGAGGCCTGGATCTCCTTTATACACGAGCTATTATTATTTTATCTTTCCTTTTATTAATTTCAAGTATAAAATTTTTCAGCATTATTATCTTAATTGTGACACAGTGTAGTTAATTATTTTATGAGAAGTAAAATATGCAGAAAAGTAGCAGAACTTCACAGATAAAGAAATAATTTTTTTAAAGTAATACTGAAACTTCTGAAACTTATATAAAAGTCATAAAAAGTGTTAATAGAAATATAAAAAAGAATTCAATTTTATTTTGCCAAAACGTTTCCAGAACTTTTAGTTTTAAAACTTTTCTTTTTAAAGATCTTAAATTCGGTGTTCAAAAGAAAAAAAAAAAAAAAAGAAAAAAAAACCCAGCGTTTGCAATAAGTTCTGAATTGAGTGGAAACTTTAATATCATTTCGAAGTTTAATTTTAAAATGGTTTTCTGAGTAAACTTTATTAGCATATCTCAGCATTCTTCACTTACAATAATAATTTTTTTGAAAACATTAGCCCTTCCTCAACTGTCTTTTCGTACCGGGTGTCCCAAAAAGGACTGACTGATTTTAAAATTCAATAACTTGCAAACGGTGACAGATATTAAAAAAATTCTTGCAGGAGGGTAATGCATAAGGTCAAAAGTTTTATTACAGTGATTTTCAATTTTAGTTCGATTTACAAACAATAGATGGCGCTGTAAGCAATAGTTGCTAAATACAGGCTCGATTTTTGGTCCTTTATCCATGGAACTATTAATAAAGAGGAACTGACATATCCTTAAAATAGTGAAGCATCAACTGTAACCGCTATCGCAGGCGTTGTTTACGGCCGGTGGAAATTTCCACCAGTATATTTATATAGAAATTTTCAACTTATTTAAGCGCCTTAATATTACAAAATTTCAGTCATAAATAATGGTAGAAACAGATTTTGATTTTTACTGGTAAGAATTTGTTTTGGCAATAGTCAGGTACTGCGTTTCCGCCATATTGTGACAGCCAGGAAAACAAACTGACAGTTTTAATAAGCACACTGACACCAGTAAAAACAAACAAAAGTTATTATGACATTTTTGAGAAAATTTTTCATCAATAAGACGTAGAAATAAGACGAAATTTTCTATTAAATTTTACTGGTGCGATGTTCGCCCTAATGGTAATCAGAAACTGGAGAACCTATTTTGAAAAAGCAGCCGCCATCTTGTGACAACCTCCTCAGTTACTTCACTCGCAACTAGTAGACAGCACACTACATGTCGCCTCCTCTTTATTCATAACTCCATTCCTTTATCTTGTTCCATGCAGAAAAAGGAGATGGAAATGTATTATCCGGGCCACGAAGTACCAAAAATCGAGCCTGAATTTAGCGTCTATTGATCGCAGCGCCATCTATTGTTTGTAATTCGAATTAAAATTGAAAACCACTGTAAAAAAAACTTTTGACCTTATGCATAACCCTCCTGCAAGAATTTTTTAAATATCTGTTACCGTTTACAAGTTATTGAATTTTAAAACCAGTCAGTCCTTTTTAGGACACCCGGTATATTCCTTATGTTTCACTCAAATTTGACTAATTTCCACACGTGTTTAACCCCTCGGGGACGAGAGACACGTATACGTGCCGCACGAAACGCTCAGAATCCTTGATTTACCTCACCAGTAAAATTTTACTGTAAAATTTGCCTTATTTAATCAGCGCATTTTCTCGATTCAAGTAGACACAAATTTCTGTTTTTAAAAAACGGTGATAAAAAATTAAAAATTTCATAAAAGGCTCCCGTCCCGAAGGGGTTCATTGCAATATGTAGATATATTTAATGTTAAAAAAAGAAGAAGAAAATTTATTCTATTTAAAAGACTACATATTCATTTTTAGCTAACTGGATATCAGAGCCAGAGAGCTAATGTGCCCGCGGGTTCTTTATGTACAGTCGTGATAAAAAAGTAAACACCCCTACTAAATCCTCAACAACTTATCCTAGAACAAAGTTACTGGTACCGAACGATTGGAAATAAAGTCTACTTTTAAATGAGATACATAAAATTTGCTTAGGGGGCCATCTACATATTAAAACGAGTCCAAACTTCATTTTTTCAATGGCAATACCCAATTTTAATGCGATATTTCAAATCTTTCGTTCAAACTATGACCAGACACCAAATTTCAAGTCATTTGAATGATAAGTTTTTGAATTATAAACATTCAAAATTTAGTGCTTCTAATGTTAAATTACATTTTCATATTTTTATTTATAACTTCTGAAATAATGATCCTATCCTATCCCTATCTGAAAATGATCCTAATGTTCTAATTTTTTTGTGTAGCAATAATACTAATATACCCAAACATAACTACGTTGAATTTGTAATTTTTATAATTTTCTGATATGAATTATGAATTATGGAATTAATATTCAAAAAAGTTATGAATTGCAACCTACAATTTTTTTGATGGATTCAGATTTATTAAGTCCTGCTTTATGGAAATCCAAAATTTCACACTTTTCTACCAAGTAGTTTTCAAATTATGCTTAGAAAACGACAAAATAATGTTTTAAGGGGCCGTCTATGATAGAAGTGACTAAATATTTTGAAACTTCTTACGCTATCCTGTAATCTAACAGGCTTAATTGATTGCTTAAGGTGCCTTGATCAAGAAGGGAGCTCTCTCGGTCAACAATCGAATACCGAACTTCAATTTGGATACAGCCCTTAAAATACGCTCGTTTTAAAATAATTAATTTCTCGGAAACTTATGATACGAATTGAGTAAAAATTTGTTTTTAGACTAATTGAAGGGTGTAGAGTTCATTTATGCTGTCAGAATTGTGTACTGTTATTGAAAAAAACAAAGTTATGGTTCGTTTTAATATGTAGATTACCCCCTAAGCAAATTTTATATACATCACTTAAAAGTAGACTTTATTTCCAATCGTTCGGTACCAGTAACTTTCTTCTACTATAATTTGTTGAGGTTTTAGTAGGGGGTGTTTACTTTTTTTTCCACGACTGTACGTACGTACGTATGTACAGTCGTGGGAAAAAAAAAGTAAACACCCCCTACTAACTCCTCAACAAATTATCGTAGATGAAAGTTATTGGTACCGAACGATTGGAAATAAAGTCTACTTTAAAATAATGTATATAAAATTTTCTTAGGGGCCATCTACATATTAAAACGAATCCAAACTCTATTTTTTTCAATGACAATACTGAATTTTAACGAGATATTTCCAGTCTTTGGTTCAAACTATACATAGACACCAAAATTCAAGTAATTTGAATGATAAGTTTTTGAATTATAATCATTCAAAATTTAGTGCTTCTAATGTTAAATTACATTTTCATATTTTCATTAATATCTCCGGAAATTGTACTCCTAATGTGCTATTTTTTGTGTAGCAATAATACTAAAATACCCAAACATAAATACGTTGAATTTGCGATTTTTATAATTTTATGATATAAATTATAATTTATGAAATTAATATTCGAAAAAAATATGAATTGCAACCTACAATTTTTTTGATGGATTTAGATTTATTAAGTCCTGCTTTATGGAAATCCAAAATTTCACATTTCTCTTCCAAGTAGTTTTCAAATTATGCTTAAAAAATGGCAAAATGATTGTTTAAGGGGCCGTCTATGATAAAAGTGACCTGATATTTTGTAATTCTTTATGCTATTTTGTAATCTAGCAGACTTCAATGACTGCTAGAGTGACGCTAAAGATGCCTTGATCAAGAAGGGGGTTCTCTCGGTCAACAATAGAGTACCGAACTTCAATTTGGAAACAGCTTCTAAAATACGCTCGTTTTAAAATAATTAATTTCTTGAAAACTTATCGTACGAATTGCATACAAATTTGTTTTTAGTCTAATTGAAGGGTGTAGAGTTCATTTGTACTTTCAGAATTGTGTACTGCTATTGAAAAAAACAAAGTTATGGTTCGTTTTAATATGTAGATGGCCCTCTAAACAAATTTTATATACATCATTGAAAAGTAGACTTTATTACCAATCGTGTTGGTACCAGTAACTTTCTTCTATGATAATTTTTTGCAGAGTTAGTAAGGTGTGTTTATTTTTTTTTCCACGACTGTACGTAACGCGATAACTCTTATCCGATTTGCTACACATTTTGTAAATAGGTTCATTCTGATAAGGCGCTTCCCTGATTAGTTTTGGGGGCTCATTGGTTAAGTATAAAGGGTGGGATAGTGGGCTAATCCCCCCCTTAATTTATATAAATGGGTTTTTCCATGCAGAAAAATTTTATTTGCTTCAAATTTTGTAAATAGATTCATTCTTATAAGGTGCTTCCCTGATTAGTTTTGGCGGTTCATTGGTTGAGTATAAAGGAGGGGACGTATGTATAAACCCCTCCCCTTAATTTAGATAAATGGGTTTTTCCTGCAGAATTCTCCGATTTGCTTCAAATTCGGTATACCCGTTTTTCTGATAAGGCACTTCTCTGATTATTTACGGTTTCTCTCAAAAAGAGTGAGTTCTATTTTATGAATAATAGACATAAATAAGGCTATAATATAGAATTATTGTGAATAGCCTGTAAGCTCAGTGTCTTCAATTTAACTGGGCACTTTTCTTTTTATCTAATGCTTGCTTGAAAAATTATAAATTAGAATTCAATTTTATGGCAAAAGCTATATAGAAAAAAAATACATGCATAATATTTCTTTTCTTAAGTAGAAATAATAAGTAAATTCAAAATACTCCACTTAAACTTTCAGAATATTACATTATACAGGGTAAGTCAAAATGAATATAGCGATTACAAACGGCTATAACTATTTAATGGAAAAGAAATTATCGATAAAATTAGCACAGAATGTAGACGGAACTTCAAAATTTTGTATACATACGTCATAGATGTTCTATGTGACTTCCTTAGTCCATTTCATGCCATACATTCTGAAGCATTTGTTCAGTCACCACCGATACGCTTTCAAATGCGTACTTTGAGTTCTTCAATTGTTTTGTGCATGGGAGGCACCCTGTCTTTCACATAACCCCATAGAAAAAAATTGGCCATTTTTACAGCCATAACATGCCATTTTTACTAATGAGACGGCCGCAATGAACAGGTTTCTTGTGTTTGCAAAGTTTCAAATCGCGCATGCGTAGGCTTCCGCTTCACTGCAACTGCGCCTTACATAAAGAAATTTTGAAGTTCCGTCTACATTCTGTATTAATCTTATTGAAAAATTATTTTCCATTAAATAGTTACAGTCGTTTGTAATCGCGATAATCATTTTGACTTACCCTATATTTTAAAATACCTCGGTTGTATATTTCATATTCAAATAATACGTCTATAAAATCTGAGCAGTTACAGACAACCAAGTTACCGAGCGCGATAGTTATCACGAAACATCTTTACGAGTAAATTAACAACTGAAATTCAAAGTCTTAGATGAAATTCATTTCAAGTATAGTAAATTAAAATATTTAGATGAACAATAATATACCAAACATGTATTATTTTACTAATATCAGTGTATTTTTTATAATTTTCATGCAGAATTATTTTCTCAATTTCTTTTAGATTTCCAGAATAAAGAAAAGAAGTATAAAATAATAAGTTGTAGATAATTTGCGCTGTTCTTTTTTAGATTCCAGACATTTTATAGGTTCGTATAGGTAAAGTGCCTTTTACATTTAAGTCATAAAACATTAAAAAAAAAATTGCCTCCACTTGGGGCCAGATTGTTTATCTTTAAATGCATACTATCCACTGAATCATGCAAGTTATTATGTTCTCAATTCAATTTAGTTGCTCAATCCTTTACTAAATCGAAAGTTCCCAATAGGAATAGCACAAATATTTTGCCGTCGTAAGCAGCATTTCGTAATTTCCGTGTTGTTG